>OY728125.1:1227907679-1237907679 GCA_963277665.1 Viscum album
GAAGAAACCATTGTTCAGGAAGGAGCATAACATGGAACTTCTTTAAGTGCATTAGTCCCAAAATACAACCCTCCTTATGACAATGATTCTGAATCGAACCCAGAACTACAAAAGGCTCTTCATCTTGCATGCCGCAAAGCAAGGAAAAACATCTAGAAGATAATATCTGAAATGCCTCTTGAGGAACTTCCTTCAATAATTCCATGACTTTCATCTCTATTTATCATGCTGGGATTTGGCATTTTTAAATACTGTGAAATTCATATTGTGGTGGAAGAGATTATTCAAAGGAGGGAACAAGAGAAAAATCTTCGACAATACTTGATAAAATCCAAATTTTCAATCAACATTGAAGAGTTTCAAGCAGCGCTGTCCCAGGTTGAGGCTAATCATTTCGCAAAGTTGAAGGTACTGAAAAAGAAAATTAAAGAAAAGACTGTTCAGTAGTTGCACCTTCAACATGAGTTAGATATTATTATAAGGGATCTTGAACAGCTTCATAACTCATTAGGAGAAGTCAAGAAAGATGTTACAAAATCCATTGCAGATTCTGGAGAAGCATTTATCATGCTGAAGAGAGCAAAGATAGTCAAATAAACAAGCTTCAACAGGAAGATGATGGGGCTCAAGAGGCTTTCAATCAAATGAGGAGTTATGTAGAAATCCTGTCATAATTTTTGATTTCTGACAAGGGAGATACTCCCACTTGTGGATGAACCTCTTTGAAAATTTTCATAAATGAAAAGAATTTTGTCTTAAATAATTTGTGTTTTCACTCTTGTTAACTGCCTTTGTTTTACCTATGACATTGAGCCTAGTAAGCATAATTTTTTTTCTAGGGTTATGTAGACAACCCCACAAACTTTAAATCTTTTGACTTTTTATTTCTCAATATTACTTAAACCATACAAAATGTATGTTTAGTGAGCTGAGACTTGGCTTTTGTTCAGAGTTTCCTTTGTGGGTTCTCAATCTGGTGAGTACCATGTATTTTGTGGTTGACAGTTTAGAGTCATGCAAGTTGGACTATAAAGGGATAGTGTTTAAGGTCGAAATATCTTTGACCATAAATTTTGAAATTAGATCCCAAACAAGACTCAATTACTATGAATTTATTTAATATTCTTTAAATATTTCAAAGGTGAATCTTGAGCCATGATTTTTATGGTTACCAAATTTAAAACTTTTATCAACATAAGGGGAGTCTTTTCCAAGAATGAAGTTACCATTATTTGAAAAACCCATTATGTTGGTTATATTATATAGGGCCAACTGGGGAATATGCCGCATAACCAAATGGTGGCATCTTTTGACTGACATGCCCATTATGTAGGCAACTTATGCAAGGCCACCTAAGGGAATATACTGCATAGTCAATCAAAATAGTACTTAAGAATTTAACATTTTACTTCTGATAAATAGGGTAAAATAAAGTTTGGGTGACTAAAGACCATAGTTTGTGGTTTTTCCAAGGAAAGGGGTTTTAATAATAAAAGGCTATTTTTATGCTGACATATGTCATGAATAGGAAAACCACTTCTATACAAATTTGGTTTATGAAGAATGGTTGAAATTTATCTTAAAGGGGAATTTCTGTGTGCAGTTTTAGGTTCTACAGTGAGGACATTTTACTGTGTAGTTTTAAGTCATGCAGTGAGGACATTATATTGTGCATTTTTATGTCATGCAGTAAGGACATTGTGTGGCTTTAATTTAAGGTATTTATCTTCGAACATTGGTATGAGACTCTCCCAATTTATTGATATATTTTTTGGAAACTTACTACCATATTTAGGTATGGAAGAGAAAATTCTAAACTGTGATTTTGGAATTTTGAGATTTGAAGAATGATATGGAAAAAAGGGCTAAAAGGATTAGTGGAAGTATTTTCCAAGAATGAAGTTACCATTATTTGAAAAACCTATTATGGGGGTTATATTATACAGGGACAATAGGGGAATATGCTTCATAGCCAAATGGTGTCATCTTTTGACTGACAGGCCCATTATGTAGGCAACTTATGCAAGGCCACCTAAGGGCATGTGCTGCATAGTCAAGGAAAAGAGATCTTAATAATTTTGACATTCTATTGCTAAAAGCTGAAGAAAGTTTATGGAGATTTAGATTTTCCAAAGCACAGAGTTTGGTTTATAGAGAAAGGTACTTGAATATAGAGAGGGTATTTTCAACCAAGATTTCCAAATAATCAGAGGAATAAGACTTTTACAAAGGTCTGACCCAAATTCAAGAGTTGTGGTGTCTGTAGTTTTAGGTCATACAACTAGGAACAAAAATAGAAAAAATATATGATATGTGGCCAAGTGATTCCAAGGTTATTTTATATAAATTTTAACACATGAAGAGGGAAATGTGTAAACCATAGTCTTGAAGACTTTCAGATCGAGAGAAATATAGTGGGACAAATATACCTGAATGAATATTTTAAAATACAGATTATTTTATATTTTTATCAAAGTTTAAAGGGGACAAAAATAGTATAACTAAGAACAAAGTTACCATTATTTGGAAACCTCATTATAGAGAGTTTTGTCATGAAATGACAATTGGGGCATATGTTGCATATCCAAATAGTGACATCTTTTGACTGACAGACCCGTTATGTAGGAAACTTATGCAAGGCCACCTAAGATCATGTATTTCATAGTGAAGCAAAAGAGCTCTTAGGTATTAGAAATTCTGTCACCATAAACCGTAAAAAATATTATGAAGATATGGAAAATATTCATGATTTAGAGTGTGGAATATAGAAGGGGGTTGTGCTCAATGCACATAAGAAATATTTGAATCAATATTGGCCATTAATTTGATGTCCTTTACATTGTTTCATCTAGAAATGGGGATAACCTTGTTTGTTTAAGGTTCAAACATTCCAATCGGTTTATAATGGGTTTATTTGTAGGATCGAAAACATCCAATGATTCTATATCCATTTAGACCTACTTTCCAAAGGTAGGTGCTCATTAGATGTGGACCGATGAGGCTTAAGAATTTGTATTGGTTGAGAGGATGAGAGGTTAGGCTCATCACACCTTTTTAGGGGGAATTATTGCCTACTCCGGGGCTCTCTTATAGATTTAAGTTATGTTCACGAATCCTTATTAATTCACCAAGCATGAAAATTAGTTTTCTTATAGATTTGGCAATAAATGATTGATATTTATTTGATTTAGAGAATATTTTATATGTATTTGAGGTTCTTCATCGATAGAGAATCATCTGTATGTATTAGATATTCTTATTCAATGGTATCCTTCAATATATTATATAGAAATCTCTTGGTCCTTATGATGGACATACTAGTTTTAAAGCCACTCAGTGGGGAACTTGAACCTTATAAAGGCTTCCTATGTACTCTACTTTTAAGGCATAGATCAAAGTCCACATAGTTCGGGTGAATAAATATGGGGCTTATGCATGGTTAATGGGCCAAAAAGAGATGTCATGATTACTTTTACACTCTAAGCTCATGTGAGTCATGCTCAATGTGAGAAACAAGAGGTATCAGTAAACCTGAAGATTGTGCCACGAAAGATGCAGTCATAAGAAATGATGTGGGGCTTACTTATGTATGACTTCCCAAGTAGATGAATACTAAAAATTACTTTAGGAAAAAATCTTATAAGTAGGGTCCAATAAGGTATTTGTACTTTATGGAGATTTGGAGTTTTAACCTGGGGCTTACTCCTAAGGAGGATTCCCAAATTAAAGTGGACTTATAACTTGGGTCTTACTCCTGAGAAGGAGGACCAAATTAAAAGGGACTTATGATTGGAGATTATTCTTGAGAAGGAGGCCGAAATCAAAAGAAATTAGGATAGGGGCTTACTCCTAAAGAGGATGCCCAATGTTAAAGGAAATTATGACTCGGGCTTACTCCTGAAAAGGAGGCCCACGTTAAGGGGACTTGGGGATTACTCCTGAAGAGGATGCCCGAATTAAAGGAAATTATGACTGGGGATTACTCTTGAGATAGAGGCCTAGGTTAAGGGGACTTGGGGATTACTCCTGAGGAGGATGCCCTAATTAATGGAATTATGATTGGGGATTATTCCAGAGAAGGAGGCCCTAACTAAGGGAACTTGGGGCTTACTCTTGAGGAGGATGCACTAAATAAAAAGATCTTCTCATCTTAAAGGATGAAGTTATATGGAGGAAACCTATAACTGTAGTGACATAAAGCTGCAAGTCACAAGGTTTTGGGAGAGATTATCACAGAATTCCTTTCAGATAAGGAAGCCAACAAAGCAACCATTCCATAAATGGATTTGAAAAGGGGTTCGAGGGCTAATATCTTGAAGAGGAGAGGTGAATGGGAGAGAGGCACACAAATGAAGTTGGCACGCAAGTATTGGTCGTGAAAGTGTACTTGCGCGGCATGGGTTCACCTGGGTGACAAAGAATCTGTAGGGTAATACTTGGGTGAGACTTAACTCAAGCCTTAAGTTTTATCCTAAGCTGTTTCCAAAATGGAAGCGCACAAGTTTCATCGAAAGGGTATGGCGGCGTGCAAGTGTTTCCATTTTTAAGGAGGCCTGGACACTTAGGCATGCAAGTGTTGATGAATTCTAAACACTTAGGCCTTATTCTACTCCTTCAAGTCTTCCATTCTAGGTAAAAAGTTACCTTAGAAGCTTTCGGAAGAGTTGAGTTGAAGACTAGGGAGACCAGAGATTGAATTTTACTTTTGGAAAATCCGTCCCAGAAATTGGGGCCCACAAGGTCTATTTATAGTCCACCTTGCACCTTGGGCAAAAAACCAAATAGGGTGCACAAGTGAGCTACGCAATCCATAGGTGGCACGCAAGTGACTTGCACGGTGCACAAGTAACTTGCACGCCTCACTCCAAATGGGATCCTAGTCCATGCCTTTGTCAATTGTTTTGATGTTCTTCAAAGGGTGACCCTCTTTGTGCTTAAGGTATTCCCCTTTTCCGTTTGTTGGACTCTGTGATGGAAATGAGTGTCAACAAAAGTCCCCCTCAGAGTTGGATCTGAAAAGGAAAGAGGATTCGACTCTGAGGTAAAGCCGGAGAAATCAAGGGTCTGTGGTGCGCAAGTTCAGTGCCCAGATGCTGGGATGCACTGGTATGGTGAACAGGTGGTCTGGATCGCCTATATATACAGGCTCACTTTCGCGCAAACTCACTTGGCTTCCAGTAACTTGAGCTGTCATCGCGCAGGTGCTTCTGTCTTCGGCGAATCACCCTTCTATATTTTTCCGCACTTCTGCAGAAGGTATTTGACTTGCGCGCCATGACTAGGGTGGTAAAACTTGTGCGATCGGTTTTGACTTGCATGACAAGTTGGGACTTGTGCACCTTAATGCCTTTTCCATTTTTTTTGATTTCCTTCATCAAAATTCCACAAAAAAACCTTAATTAAAATTTGATTGTTTGATATTTTTGTAGATTCAATAGCTCCTAGAAGAATTGGATCAATTGATGAGTTGGCCAGTAAGAGAATAGATGACATGATGAACGTCATCAGCCATGACTATTATGTTATCTGCGACATCAATCTCTCAGATTTGGCTAAGTACTTGAAGAAATATCATGCTAATTTACCACAGAGCATCTACTTTCCTTTGTATAGCCATGGTCATCTACAAGGAGTCAACGTTCCAGTGGCAAAGAATTATCTCCCTCATTCCTGGTTTCAGACCTACACCAACTTCTCTTCAGAAAATTTCTCAGTTGTAGCATCATTTTTCAATGCTGGGACAGTGGAGAAGGCATACATAATGCAAAATATCCCTTGTGCTCCAGATCTGAAGCCTCACATGCCTAAGATGCAACCGCATTGCTATCCCTCTATTTTCTGAAATTATCAGATGGACCAATCTAAGGGATGGAAGAATAGTTGGGATTTCTGTCCTGGAGGAGGTGTGAAGCTGAATTGGATGTGGGAATATTGGGTGCGACAAACCTGTGTAGAGTTTGTCGATGATATGAAGGGAGAAGAAATATATGAAGCTGTTTGGTCTAGGAAGACATATGTTTACAAGAATGGTGATTTCATGCCGGTGTTAATCATCCGCTGGAGCTCGAAAACGAATTCTTTCCATCTGAATCATGGAGAAGTAGGGATCAGTTTGTGGGACGTCTACAAGATTTCAGGGGCTCCAATTTTGGGAGATATATATGATGAATTCATTCCCCCCAAGGTGACCTCGAATGATTCAGAGAAGACTCTGGCTTTGACTCAAGAGTTAATGAAAATTTTCTACAAGATTAATAATACCACCACCACGAAAACCCACTCCAAAAAAGATATCCTTCCAAAGGAGTGTATGGACATGTTTCTGATTAAGAAGAGAGAGGAGAGACCTTTCTGAATTCGTCCTACTAGTTTCCCTAGAGCATCAAAGAGGGGTGATCCAGGAACATTTTGTCCAATTCTGGAAGCATGAGAGTTTGATAGGTGGGGGTATGAAGTAAACCAGAAAATTCCAGTGAAGACCCGTCTAGCAGGCTTTTTGGACTTGTGGCTCAGTGTTTACCTTTTACCAGTTCGGTATTCAAAAGGAGGTGTGAGGCATGGGACCTTTTTCATTGTAGCCAAGCTGGATGGGAGGAATATGGTTTGGTTGGATATCCCAGTTTTGGCAATGATTCATAGGAGATTACTTCATGTTTATATGGGTAAGTCTCATCTAAGAATAGTTCCATGTTTTATGGGGACAGATCGCCACCCACTTTAGGATGTATGCTATAAAAAGTGGAGTACAGGTTCCTGGAAGTTCTTTCTAGTAGTTTGTTCAGGCCTTTTTTCTTGAATATCTCCCTTATCCCTCAACTATTATGATATCAAAATATGGCTGAGCATGTTCAAGGAGTTTCACTTCTTTCCTTATGGAAATCCTCCAATAGGGCGATTTGTTGATGATGGAATAGACTGCCTAGAGTTAAGGGCATATATGTTGGCATGTAGAGATGGTACACTATCCATGAGGATTGATGGAGAAATTATATGCGAGGCCTACGATCCATACAGATTTTCACTTCAATTCAAATGTCTGTAGCAAATTATCGTATCCCCTCTGGTGCATGTCAGGTTAGAGCAGCATCCGATGGTTTCTCATCAACTATGGTTACTAACATCTATGGAGAAGACTGGGGTGGTATTTGATCTACCAACTGTTGAAGCGGAAATTCGATTGACTACATGGTATTCCAAGAGTTGGGTAGCATCATAACCTGAAGGGGTACTAAATCAGTCGGTCCCTCAGGTGGGGATAAAGAAGAGAACCACTAGGAAATAAGCTCCTCATTTGGAAGGTGACTCTTCCTCACCTGGAGCTGATTCATCAGATTCCCAGGATGAGGATGATGAGGCTTGAAATGCGTCAAAGCGGCCTTGTTCCAGATATAATCCGCCTGTTAGAGTCAAGATACCTACTCCATCGACTCCTCGTGTGTTACATCATTGAGGCAATTTAGTCGCCATTATTTTAAAGAGCAATAAGTTTCATTTTATTATCCTTTATCTATGATTTTAGGAGGTGGGAAGAAGTTTAAGTCCCAGATTATAGGACCCTCCTCGCGGACTTTTTGTGCACATTTTGAATATTTACGTCCAGAGGCTGTCCAGACATGGTAGAGTTTATATTGTGATGATGAAACTTCCTGGATGAGCTTATGCGAAGGGCTTTATATCCCTGGAGTGGGGAATCTTTGGGCTTCATCTGACATCCATTTTGAGGAAAACCCCAATAAAGTGAGGGCTTACATCAAAGAGCTAAAAATGCTCATATATGCCACTGATGAGTCAGTTCTTATCACCAAGCGGGTGAAGGAAATGATGGATCGTGGTACAACTGAGGGGATTGGTCCTTCATTAGACGAAGAGTGGCATGATTACATGGATCCTGAAGATGTAAGTTTCATTTTTCTCATATTTATATTTGGTTTTCAATTTAAATTTAGTCAAATATTTTTTATTCAAGGAAATAATCTTCTTCATCCTACAGCTTGTAAAGGAAAGAACCATTGATATTCCTTCACCGCGGTATAGCCCTAGTGGCACCGCTCTTGGAGCCACTGAATCTCCTTGTGAGCCGAGTTAAGTACCTCCAAGCCAACAAGTCATGGATGAGGATTTATAAAGGGCGTTATTGTCTCCGATACCTATTTTCGGAATGATGATGCCAGTCCACCCAAAAAGGGCAAGAAGCAAAGGCATCGAAGAAAGAAGACCACAATTAAATGCTTTATCAGTAGTGGTAAGTCTTTCTGGTAGTCATGAATCATAACTTATGAAAAAGTTCTCAAACTTCTCGCGATTGCAGGGGCTTATTCAGTTTCCCCTTTATGGGAAAGGACTGACCATCCTCAGAGTACAACGGAGGGTGCTGTAGAACATCCACAAGTTCCTGCTGAAACGGATGTTCCTGAAGAAATACTGAGAGAAGATGAACCGGCGTTTTTTCCCAGCACCGCTCCTGTTTCTAATGACAGGAGAGAAAATACTTCTGGTAAATTAACAATACTTCATAGAACCTCAAATGATACAACAAATGACTTACATTATATGATGTTTTATGTTCAACACATGCACCAAAACATTTTTCAACCACCAAAGCTGACCCCACAACTGTCTTTGAAGAAGCTATCCGGGGTCAGAGATTGCTAGATGAAAGTCACAAATAAGACATGATGAGTGCTCCCACTGGTGAGACAAACCTGGGATCTGAGACATCATTGGATAAAATGATGAATATTGGCATATCCTTTGAAGAAACTTTAGAACATGTTAATTTACCACCAAATTTAGATGATTTTGGAGATCTATTTATAGAATCAACTGGATGTGAGTTTCATCATTTTTCCTATTAATATTTTCATGATTACACTTCTAACCATGTTTAGTTAAAAAATGTACAGTTCAATCTGAAGAAACTGCTGAACCAACAATGCTTGAAAGGGGTGTAGACATTGATGTCAACCCTGTTATTGTAGAAACACTGGCTCTGGTGGAACTTATCACAACAGACCCTCCTGAAACCCATCCTAAAAATCCTGTTGAAGCTAGGAAAGATGGGGAGGAGTCTTCACAAGTTTCTGATCAACTATTAGGTAAAAGATGATGATATTTGTGGCTTACTTAACCTATAAGACAATCAATCAACTTTTACTATCCTTTGAAACTAACCATAATTTCAATTGACCAAAGAGGGATATCAACTTAAATGGCTATATTTGGATGTGAAGCCTCAGCCTCATCCCAAATAGTAGAAGAAGGTGAAGCAACCGGGGTCAGGGAAGGAGCAGAACATGGCACTTCCTTAAGTGCATTAATCCCAGACTATGTTCCTCCCTGTGATAGCGATGCTGAATCAGACTCGGAGGTGCAAAAGGCGTTCTAATTCTCACGTCGCAAGGTATGGAAAAATATATAGAAGATAATATCTGAGACGCATCTTGAAGAGTTGCCTTCGAAAATTCCAAGACTTTATCCATGTTCATCATGCTGGGACTTGGAGGTTTTGGATATCAAGAAATCCATGTCGAAGTGAAACAAGTCATTAAAAGGAGGGAGCAAGAGAAAAGGTGTCATCAAGACCTGATCAGAGCTAGATTGCTGACTAATATCAGTGAATTTCAGGCTGCAGTGTCCCGAGATGAGGCTGATCATGCTGCAAAGCTGAAGGAACTGAAGCAGAAGATCAAGGAGAAGATTGTCGAGCAGTTGCACCTTCAGCAAGAGCTAGATTCTTTTACTGGGGAGCTTGAACAGCTTCATAATTCGTTGGAAGAAGTCTAAGAGGATGGTATAAAAGCCATCACAGATTCTAAATAAGCACTTCGTCAAGATGAATAGAGTGAAGCTGGTCGAGTAAATGAACTTCAAGTGGCTGCTGATGAAGCTCGAGATGCTGTGAAACAGATGATAAATCATGTTGAAAGTCTTCGTTAATTTCTAAAAAAAGAGAAGAGACTCTAGTCTGTGGATGTTCTTCTAATCTTTTTCATCAATAAAAAATAGTTCATCTTCAATCATCTATACCTTCATTTTCTTAATAATTGATCTTATTTTTACCTAAGACAATGGTCCTAGTAAACATAGTTTGATTTTTACTAGGGTTATATAAACAACCCCACAAACTTTGCATCTTTTAATTTATCAATATTTCCTAAATCATACAAAATGTACATTTAGTGAGATGGGACTTGAATTTTGTTCAGAGTACCCTTTATAGGTTCCCAATTTAATGAGTACCATGTCTTTTGTTATTAGAAATTTAAATTCATGCATGTTGGACTATAAAAAGGATAATATTTAAGGTCTAATATCTTTGAACGAATGGATGATATTGACTCAATTATTGATAATTGGTTTGGAAACATATTACCATATTCAAGTATGGAGGGGGAAAATTGTAAATTGTGACTTGATAAATTTTGAATATGAGGAATGACATGGGAAAGGAGATAAAAGGAATTAGAGGAAGTCTTTTCTAAGAATGAAGTTACCACTACTTGACAAACCCGTTATGGGGGCTGAATTATGCAGGGCCAACTAGGGAATATGCTGCATAGTCAAATAGCAGTACCTTTTGGCTGACAGGTCTGTTATGTAGACAACTTATACAAGGCCACCTAAGGGCACATGCTGCATAGTCGGGCAAAAGAACTCTCATAAATTTGACTTTATATTGCTAAAAGCCGAAGAACGTTTTATGGAGATTCAAATTTTCAAAAGCATAGAGTCTGCTTTATGGAGAAAGGTACTTGAATATGGAGAGGATATTTCCAATCAGAATTGTTAAAGAATTGTAGGAATGTGATTTCTACGAAGGTCTGACCCAAATGTAGTAAAAAAAGTATCTGTGGTTTTAAATCATATTACTAAAACCAGAGATAGAAAAATTATACGACATATGGTCAATTAGTCCAAGGTTATTTCATATTGCTCTGAATATATAGAGGAGGAAAATGTAAACCATAGACTTGAATACTCTCAGATCATGAAAAATAGTATGGACCAAATACGTTAAGGATGGAAGTTTTTTTTGCAGATCCCTACATATCGTCGTTAAAACCAATAGGGACAAAAGAAGCTTCTCCTAAGAATGAAGTTCCCATTACTTGAAAAACCCATTATGAAGGTTGAATTATGCAGGGACAACTGGGGAATAAGCTGCACATTCAAATAGTATCATCTTTTGGCTGATAGGTCCGTTATGTAGACAACTTATGCAAGGACACCTAAAGGCACGTGCTGTATAGTCAGGCAAAAGAACTCTCAGGTATCAGACATTTTGCGACCAGAAGTCAATAAAAGGGTTATGGAGACCATGAATATTATTTGTATAATGTTGCGACTGGGTCCTGAATTGAGATTCTGGATGTCACCACGTATCTCATTAGGATGAGAATCAAGACACATGTAGTTCTTGAAATACAGTTTAACATCATGCAGGACGAGAGCATAGAAAATCTTAGTTTCAGGTCATAGATCTTGGAACATAGTGAGGGAGAAACATCGTGCATTTGTTATAAACCTGATGTGAATAAAGACTAGGGTGTTCCATATCACTCCATGTGATCCCAGGGGGACTTTTTAGCCAAGGGACCAAAAGCGGAGTGTGGGGTTAGGCTCAAAGGCTTGGGGCTGGACTCTAGGAATGCTCGAGTGTTCCTACGTATCCCATGAGGACGAGAATCAAGCTACACGTAGTTATTGAAATACCCTTTGTACAAATTTGGTTCATACATATGAGGGGTAAAGTGGACTTTATTGCAATTATGCCTGGACCCAAGATTAATGACTTGGGTGTCACTACATATCTCATAAGAATGATAATCAATCCATACATAGTTCTTGAAATATGACATGGTTGGAGACCATGTCAATGATGATTCCTCATGAGTGAGGGTATCAGGGATTATTGCAGTTTATTGTTATACATGACAAAAGAGAAAATAGTTTAAGTTCATATGCATGGACTAGTGCTATGCAGTTTAATGTCTTGCAACAAGGATAATGGGGGACATTATAGTTTAACTTCATATATCTAGGATGATGGTACATACATAGTTTAACGTCATGTAGGACGAAAGTGATTCGATATGAATAAGACAGTTGACGGGGCTTCACGGATCAACATCATATGGGATGAAGGTGAATTGATGTGAAGAAAGTGGTTTCGGGCTTGAACATCAGGAGGTTGCCTACGTACCCGGCCTAGTAGGTAAGGATCAAAGTCTACGTAGTTAAATTGATAGGGATTCAATGATCGATATGTAATTGAGGATAACGATCCGAAGATGATGTTGGGACTTAAGTGTGGTTAGCGGCCCAGAAAAGATGTCATGGTCAAAGATTAATCTAAGATCACGTGAGTCATGCTCGGTGTGAGAAACACGAGGCATCAAAATACTTGACAATCGTGTCATGAAAGATGCGACCAAGAAGGATGGTGTGGGGCTTATGCATGGTTAGATGCCCAGGAAACGCATGGAAACAGAGTTTAAAAGACAATTGCGCATGCGACGATCAAAGTTTAATGTCATGTGTCACAGACATGGGGTTTTTGGCAGTTTAACGTCCTGCAGTTCGGACGATGCACAGTTTAACATCATGTTGGACGATACGAGGACATAGTTTAATGTCATGTTGGATGACAGAGGGGGCTATGCAGTTTAATGTCCTGCAGCAAGGAAAACATGTGTGGAAGAACTTTCTTGTTCCTGTTGAGCCCACTGAAGGGATTTTCCACGAGTTTCTACCGCATATACAGTTCTAGCAGGGGTATGATTGAAATAGTGGCTTCTGGAATATCCACATCTTCCCCTATATCCTAGACCTATGTATCTTCCTCTAATTGCTCTGTTAGATACAAAGAACTTAGGCTCATCATGATAGAAACTGTCATTGGCATAGGGATCCATTAAATGAATCATGTTAACAGAACCAAAGATCAATTCTTCATCTGATGAAAATTCTACCTGATGAACCAGTTCAGGCTATTCCGTTTGGTGGGGCGGTGCCTGTTCTTTTGAAACAGATGGCATAAAATCTGCCAGAGTCAAAGACAACTTAGGCTTTGACATGATCTCATCTTTTTCTGACTACTCTTATTTCTTCAAATTATGCCACTTCTTTGAGGATTTTGCTTCTGATGAAGGGGGTTTTTCTATGGAAGAAATAGTAGAAGACACAATTGGTTGATTCAATTGTGTTCGTAAAATGGCATGAGTCAGGTTGATCGTTTTCCTAACTATCCAATCATCATATTTCTACGCATTTTTACTTTTGACTTCGTTCCACTCGCGTTCTTCCTCTAAATCAGTAGTAGTAACACATGATACCTGGGCTGAAAAACCTTTCAGTTTTACTTGTCCATAGTCCACCATATTTTGTAGGAGGTCTTTGAAGACAAAACACTATTGAATGGGATGCCCCAACATCTGATGAAATGGGAAATAGTTGGGGACGTCTTCATCTCCTTCCTTGTTCGGCCTTTTGGGCCTTGGAAACTGAACCATATTGTTTTCCAGAGCCGAGATGAAGTAACTAGGAACTTGTTCATTCCAGAAAGAATAAAATTTGTTCTTTAAATCCTCAAACTATTTCTGCCTTTGATCTCTTTGACCATATTGACCAGGAAACCATTGTTGTTGACACTCAGGAGGTGGATCCCTTCGATATGATGAAGGTTTTGAAGTGGTATCTGGTAGATGTTCTTGTTTAAGTGTAACTATAGAAATCTATGCTTTCCCTATTCTACCTCCCAGAGCTGATGGAATTATACGAGTTTTACCCCTAGTCTCTATAAGAGAGTCTTCTATCTGCTGAGCGATTGAAGTAAGGTCTTGAAAACCTCCTGTGTATTTCACAGGGATCAATGGTATGCGTAATTCATCACGCAGATTTTCCACACAGATTGGAAGAAACTCTTTACCTATTCTCCTTCCCGGAGCTGATGGAATTACACGAGTTTTACCCCTAGTCTCTATAAGAGAGTCTTCTATCTACTGAGCGATTGAAGTATGGTCTTGAAACCCTCCTATGTATTTCATAGGGATAAATGGTGTGTGTAATTCATCACGTATATTTTCCACACAGATTGGAAGAAACTCTTCTTGAGGGAGTTCTAAACTTAATAAAAATGTTAATCCATTCCAGCGAGCAATGAAATCCAAAACTCTTTAATTTTACCTTTGTTTTCAATTGGTAAGATAAAAACTGTCGTCTTTGGTAATGTTGAGCTAAATTGAATAATGAATTTTTGACGGAGATCTTCACACCTAGTAATTGACCGAGATTGAAAACTTGTATACTAGACAAAAGCAGGTCCCTATAATGACTGCACAAAACACCTGAGCTTAACGACTTCTTGTTGTTGAAGAGTTGCCATCATAGGATCAAAATGAGAAAAAAAATGTGTTAAGTGTTGTTCTGGATCTCCTGAACCATTAAAAATTGGGAATATGGTATTCACAAAATTAGATGGGGGAGGAATTGCATCCACCCATTTAGGGTAAGCTCTCTTTTCTGGTCGAATTGGTGCACGTCATCCTTCCAAATATTCCAACCAAGATATTAATTACTCAATGGTAGTAATTAATATTTGAGAAACATCTGGTTGATCTTGGACCTGAGCAGGTGCAATAACTGGAGTTTGGACGGGTGTGGTGACCGGTAATTCCACTGATGGTAGTATTTCCGGTTGCTGTCTCTTATGACCAAAATGATTGGAATTGTGAGGGTGTAATTGTAAAGGGTGATATTCTTGATCCATCCCAATAGCTGCAACAAATTACCTTTATTGATTAACTCCAACATGCTTATAAGAAAGACTACCTTGAAGTAGTTCTACATTTAACCTTCTTAACTCCTTCATTTCTTCTTCTTGCTATGAAAGTATCTATTCAAGTGAAAGTGATTGACCTTCTCCAGTGAAAAAGTGAGATGAAATCTGACTTTTTTCCTTTCCACTTTTTGGAAACCTTTCGGAGAGGGGGGAGTTGGTTATTTGAAGGAAAACCTAGATTCTGGGCAAGCCTTTGATTTCGGGTACACACACCTTCTTCATTTGTTTCTATGTATACAACCACTTGAACAAGAACTTCTTCATCTGATTCCTCTGAGTGAGCCTCATGTTCTGGGGGATCAATGAAAATGGCATTAATGACATTTATTGATGCATAACGCATTGAAACCCTTCTGTCAGCGTTTCTGTGATACTGTCTTCTTCCATGTCCTTTATGAGACATTGACTTTTGTTTGGTTGATCCCTTAGGAACTTCTTGATGAACCATAATTTTGAGGGAATTTCCTAATAATTCGGCTCTGCGTTCCTCTTGTGGCTTCTTCCCTAATTGAGAGAAGACTGACTTTTGCTAATGAAGAGATTGAGAATTTGAAAAAGTCCCCAGTCTAGTGGACATGGGATATTCCTATTTTTCCTGCTTAACTCCTCAAATACTATCTGTTGATCCCAAGGGTTGGATTAGACGAGTCCCCATCCTAGCAAACTAAGGTGGCTCTTGAGCTGCTACATCTGAAAATTTCTTAAAAGATCTCCTAATTTTGTGGATTTTAGTCCAAAAATTGGCCGAATGCGTCATCCAACATCCACTTAAATCACCTGGCTTAGATGACCATTGGATTATTTCTGAAACCTCTATCAACTGATTATGCACATGCTCTGAATGAGAAGCCTTTTCAATATTCTCATTTTCTTGATGCAAGAGCAATTCAACAAATTGTTCTTTATATGCCTGACTTTGGGAAGAACTAGTTGAGGAATGTTCTTGAGCAAGCCTTTGATTATACAAAAAACCAGTTAGCTGTGGCTAGCCATGGGCAATAACATTGCATGAGACCACTTTTGGCGGTCTTTGTTGACTGGAGATCACAATGAAATGTAATGCTCCATGAACACCCCATCCCCTAATATGAATACCAGATGGGGCATTGGTAATTAACTGGCGCAACCTTTTTAATGTGCCAAGACATGTACACTAAAGGGATCTCTATTGATTTTTAACCATTGTATGTCGGGAAACTGAGAGAGATGCCAAGTCAATTTGGTGTTTCAACCATTCTATTACCATACCATGATTTCGATATTCATAATAAGGTAATATTTTCTCTTTTAAGTGATAAAGACTTTTCTATATGTTGAGATGAATATCATGAATATAATCTTCTGTCAATGTTTCTGGAATATCATACTGAGAGTCAACCAAAGGCCAAAACATGACTGGTATTTCACCCTTCTCCAATTGTTTTCTCATATTTAGCACTTCCTCTTTGTTATTTGATGAAGATTCTTCTACTTGATTGGACCAAAGCTGGTGCTTCTTTGTTGCTTCATCAGATTCAACAAGATTGGTAGAGAATTAATTTGTAAAATTAGAAGAAGAATGTCCCAAGGGTGGTTCTGGGAATGACCTACACCCCAGGATATCTTCTGATTGAGAAAGTATTTCAACTTCTAGTGGTAAGGCATCAGACAAGACTGGATTCACATTTGCAAGTGACTCAAGATAAGAGGGCTTTCTCGTTACTGCATTGTCCATTGAAGAATTTTCCAGGAAATGCCAAATACTACTATGGAGAGGACTTTCATAGCTAAATTCATCATCATGGAGAGGACCACCATGGTGAGTTATAGAAAAGGATGAAACCTTTTTCTCGTTGGTCTTCTGGCCACACAGAGGGTTATCGTGGCTCTCATCTGAAGATGATGCTTTGAGATTGACCGAATTGTCATGAAGAAAACCTTCATGAGGAAGTGTATGATGAAGACCTTCAGAATTATTGTTGTTATTTCAGGAATTTGTAAATGAGAGAGTAGAATCTTGAGTTGCAACAGATAATTGTCTGAGGGCTTCAAGAACTCCAGCATTGAGCAAGGCCTTATTGCAGATTGGATCTTGATTTTTTAACTGTGCTGGATGGGTATTTTTATTGGACGCCTTCTTACTCACTTTGGAAACCACTTGTTGATGAAAGTGGTTATTATAGGCAGGTGTATATGCCTGCTCAGTGGAAATGGTCAGGTTAGGCTAACTATCTCCATTTAAATCGGGTGTATGTGCCTGACTGGATTGTCCATATGACATGGGGGAGTATTCCCCACGAACCTCATGGACTAGAAAAGAGGTGTGTATCTTCTCTGGGGTGACATGTTGATGATTCAATCCACTAATAGGGATAGATTTATGTTTCTTTCCCTATGATGTCCCTGAAGTTATAATATTCTGATAGGTATCCAGAATATGGGAAGAGATTTTCTTCTTCTATTTCACCATTTTCAGAATGTTCTTGGTGAATTCAGCTGCCGGAATGAGAATATACATCCATTTGGTGTTTGGATTAGGTGTGTGCTCCTTATCATATCCTCCTTTTCCTATTAGTGAATTCTGACAGTACTCATGTGTGGGGTTAGAAAGTTGTGTCTGCCTCCTGTTTGTCATTGGAGATTTCCAATTGACATCTCCAGGTGCTACAAAACGAGAATGTTGGTTATCTTGATGAATTTCAGGTGTATGTGCTTGCTGATTTTTCTCCACTGAATATGATTGCTGAACTTCCTTCAATACTGGCAGATGAGACTGCTGGAAGAATTGATGAGTGTAAGTAGGTGTATGTGCCTGTTTACAGGTGGTCACCACATTTGGTTGGAGGGATTCTTTGGATGTAGTCAGACGAGCCTGCTGACTGGTTGATGATTTATAAATAGGTGTATGTGACTGCCTATAGTACTCCTTTGGAATTTCCTGGTGGTATTGGTGTGTTACTGCCAGATGGGTCTGCTGGGCAGTGAAATTAGGATGGACGAGTGTATATTCCTGCTCGTTTTTTGCCATCAGGTTAGGTTGATGGACTTCTACAGAGGGGTAATAGGTAATAACCTGCTCCCTGTTGGCCGAATTTCACCTCTGACAGTTCATATTTCATACTCTGGTCTGAAGAACCTGAGCCAAATGCCTAAAGGCGATACCCCCATCATGTTGAGGGTGTACTACTGCACGAGTATGACGGCGATTGTTAGTGGGAGTCCTCAGGAAGGACTTTTGTATTCTTAAACTGAGTCCTTGAGTGACCTTTTGATTCACCTCCCTGTAATATGGGAGGGACTGGTTGTTGCGTTCCAGGGATAAAGACCCGAAACGGTTGGAGACGGTGGTTGGCACCACCTGCTTCTTGACCACTGGTCGTCGCTGTCCGGACAACCAGGGTGAGTTATTAACTTGGAGGGCTTGTAGAGCGGCCTCCAGAGTTGGTATGGTAATGTTTTGACGGTATTCCCTCACCAATTCCTTTGATACCCAGCGTTGAAGATGCCGAGTAGGTGATATCGTCCTCAGAACGGATGAGGATACATCATGAGTAGTGACCGAGGCATTCCCATGTGTGAACCTTAAAGAAGTCATTTTGTGTTGCAGAGAGATCTTGGAAAAGAGTTCCTTAGATATGCATACATAATCAAGATAAGTCTGGCCAGACTACATCTTTTTGATGAGCACATAAGTTATTGATTTCTTTGTTGGCCCTCATATTGAGTTTAATAGGGGCCTAAAAAATAAGTAAAACATCATTTAACTTGGTTAAGGATTCACGTCGGGTTCACCATTTTTTGTTTCATCTGGAAATGGGGATGACCTTGTTTGTTTAAGGTTCAAACTTTCCAATCGGTTTCTAATGGGTTTATTCATAGAACCAGAAACACCCAATGATTCTATATCCATTTGGATATACTTTCCAAAGGTAGGTGCTTATTAGTTGTGGACCGATGAGGCTTAAGAATTTGCATTGGTAGAGAGGATGGGAGGTCAGGCTCATCACACCTTTTTGGGGGGAATTATTGCCTACTCCGGGAATCTATTATAGATTTAAGTTATGTTCATGAATCCTTATTAATTCACCAAGCATGCAAATGATTTTTCTGTAGATTTGGAAATCGATGATTGATATGTATGGGATTTAGAGAATCTTTTATATGTATTTTAGGTTCTTCATCAATGTAGAATCATCTGTATGTATTAGAGATTCTTAGTCAATGTTATCCTTCAATACATTATATAGAAATCTCTTGGTAATTATGATGGCCATACCAGTTTTAAAGACACCCAGTGTGGCACTTTAAGTTTATTTTCATTCATAAAGACAGAGATTATTTTAGAGTTGGGATTGTACCCACAGATGGGCTACCTACGTACTCTACTTTTAAGGCAGAGACCAAAGTCCAAATATTTCTGGTGAAGAAATATGGGGCTTATGCATGGTTAATGGCCCAAAAAGAGATGTCATGATTACTTTTACACTCTAAGCTCACATGAGTCTTGCTCAGTGTGAGAAACAAGAGGTATCAATAAACTTGATGATTGTGCCATGAAAGATGAAGTCACAAGAAATGATGTGGGGCTTACGTATGTATGACTTCCCAAGTAGATGAAGACCATGACTTACTTCAGGAAAGAAGCTCAGGAGAAGGGTCCATAAAGGTATTTGTACTTTATTGAGATTTTGATTTTTAACCCGGGGCTTACTCCAAAGGAGGATTCCCAAATTAAAGGGGAGTTATAACTTGGGGATTACTCTTGAGAAGGAGGCCCAAATTAAAAGGGACTTGTGATTGGGTCTTATTCTTGAGAAAGAGGCCCAAATCAAAAGAAATTAGGATTGGGGATTACTACCGGGGAGGATGCCTAATGTTAAAGGAAATTATGACTGGGGCTTACTCTGAGAAGGAGGCCCGGGTTAAGTGGACTCGGGGCTTACTCCTGAGGAGGATTCCCTAATTAAAAAAAATTATGATTGGGGATTACTCTTGACAAGGAGGCCCAGGTTAAAGGGACTTGGGGCTTACTCCTGAGGAGGATGCCCTAAGGATTATGATTGGGGGCTTATTCATGAGAATGAGGCCCAAACTAAGGGAACTTGGGGCTTAATCCTGAGGAGGATGCCCTAAATCAAAAGATCTTCTCATCTTAAAGGATGATGTTATATGGAGGAAACCACTAACCGTAGTGACATAAAGCTGTAAGTCACGAGGTTTTTTGGAGAGATTCTCATAGAATTACTTTCAGATAAGGAAGCCAACAAAGGAACCATTCCATAAATGGATTTGAAAAGGGGTTCATGGGCTAATATCTTGAAGAGGAGAGGTGAATGGAAGAGAGGGACACAAATGAAGTTGGCGCACAATTCTTTGTTGTGCAAGTGTACTTTCACGACATGGGTTCACTTGGGCGATGAAGAATATTTAGGGTAATAGTTGGGCGGGACTTAACTCAAGCCTTTAGTATTATCCTAAGCTGTTTCCAAAAGGGTAGCGCACAAGTTTCATCCAAAGGGTAGGGCGGAACGCAAGTGTTTCCATTTTTAAGGAGGTTTGGACACTTAGGTACGCAAGTGTTGATGAATTCTAAACACTTAGGCCTTATTCTACTCCTTCATGTCTTCCATTCTATGTAAAAAAGTTACCTTAGAAGCTTTCGGAAGAGTTGAGTTGAAGACATGGGTGAACAGAGTTTGAATTTGACTTTTGGAAAATCTGTCTCTGAAATGGGGGCCCACAGGGGCTATTTATAGGCCACCTTGCACCTTGGGTGAAAAACCAAATAGGGCATGCATGCATGCCTCACTCCAAATGGGATCCTAGTCCATGCCTTTGTCAATTTTTTTTATGTTTTTCAAAGGGTGGTCCTCTTTGTGCTTAAGGTATTCCCCTTTTCCATTCGTTGGACTTTGTGACAAAAAGGAGTGTCAAGATACATAGATCTAACTCATATATAAAATGGAGACTTTATTTTTTTCCTTTTGCATTGAAATTCTATTGCATAGTTTAAAGTCATGTAGCGAGGACATTATACTGTGCAGTTTTAAGTCATGTAGTGAAGAAATTGATAACCCCATAAGAAATTGAGAAACCTTATTTATATAAAGAATCCTTTTACCCAATTATTAATCCCACGTGAGCTGTGATTGGTGTGAGAAACAAGATCAATAAGGGTTTCTTCTATAACACAAAGGTGAAACAAGTGAAGAATATGGGTGTTATATTTCCATGTAGTTTAACGTTATGCGGTAAGGATGAAGATGAACCAATGTGAAATGAAAGACTTGTTGTAGCTGGACTGAGGGATAAAACCCAAGTGTCACTATGTGTCTTGATGAGGGAAATAATCAAGCCATACGTAGTTCTTTAAACATTCCCTAGTCATGTTTTATTATTATATAAGGAATAAGGGGTTTTTTTATATATATCGTGGCTAGGCCGAAGATTAAAGATCTAGGCATCTCTACGTATCTCATATAAATGAGAATCAAGCCGTACATAGTTCTTTAAAAAATAATTTCCCACACCAATCAAATTTTACATAGGAAACATGGATTTTAACACATTCTAGAAGAATGATTAAATTTAAGACACAATATAGTATGAAAATAAAATCATGTATCTTAAAAGAGTACTCTGTATAGATCTACTTCATATACAGGAGAAGAAAAAGGGAAATATAAATTTTGTGATTGCAGTTGGGCCCAATATTGTATATCCATGCATCTCTAAGTATCTCAAATAAATGATAATCAAGCCACATGTATTTCTTAAACAAAGTCCCTATGCAGATCTGACTCAGACATAGGGAAGAGAGGGACTCATGCGCCACTAAGGAGTAGCAATGATGTGTATGATGCTTGCTTATGGAAGCACCTAACGTCAATTAGAGAAGACACTATCCATACAGTTTAATGTAATATAACAAGGACAAATGGTGTCATTCAGTTTAATGTCTTGCAACTAGGACTTTGTACTGTGCAGTTTTCAGTCTTGCAGTAAGTACATTGGGGCTATGCAGTTTTCAGTCTTACAGCAAGGAAGAATGCGTGAAACTACACGTAGTATTTCTTCAAGAATATCACATTTGTTGGAATTATAATAAGATCTCCATCCATTGAGATTAAGGCATGTCTCTATTTGAGTAGACCTTATGTATAGAATAAGGTCCTTTGCACTTTAGCTCAAGATTTGGAGGTTTCTTTCCTAGTATCATTGGAGTCTTGAGGACCAATACCAATTATCCTTCAAGAAATGAATGGAGGTGAAATTTCTTGTTAAAATATTGCACTATTCTGTTCTAGTAGACTTATAAATGATGCAAAGTATGCGATCTTCTTTCGTCTAACCATTCCAGCTCAACTAACAGTTTCTGAGACCTCTCATCTGTAGAAAACTGATCACAGATTGAAACTCTCAGTGAAGGCAATTGCATTTCAATTGGAAAAACTACTTCTGTTCCATATACCAATGAATAGGGAGTTGCTTGGGTGGCAGTATAGGTAGTAGTCCGATAAGCCCATAATGCATGCAAAAGTTTATCAGGCCATAATTTCTTATCTTTATCCATCATTTTCTAGAGTATATTTGACAGGGTCTTATTTATGGCCTCTATCTATCCATTGGATTTTTCATGATAGCGAGTTGAATGATTGGATTTGATATTATGTTCCTGATATAACTTTTTTACCTCAGCAGAACAAGAATTGGTGCCATTGTCCATCAAAATAGTATGAGGAACACTAAATTTGGTGATGATGTTAGTTTTGAAGAAACTAACTATTCTTTTGGCTCCGACTTCTTTGAGAGGTATTGCCTCAACCCATTTGGAGAATAAGTCAGTAGTAGTAAGAATATACTTGAACTACTTACTGTAGCTGAAGGATAAGGTCCTACTATATGCATTCCCCATGTGGAAAATGGCCAGGAGTATTTAGCTATATGTATCAAATCCGGGGGTTGATGAATAAAGTTGGAATGCACATGGAAGAGATGAAATTTCTTAGTGAAATCTATACGATCCTGCATCATTGAAGGACAAAAGTATCCAAGCCTCCAGATCTGATCAGAGAGTCTATTCCCAGATTGATGGGCACCACAAGCTCCTGAATGTACTTCTTTCATGACAGTTGCAATTTATTCTCCATCAATACATCTTAGGTGGATTCCATCGAAGCCTCGTTTGTAAAGGATCTTCTAGTGGTCTGGACTATCATAAAGAGTAAAATTGGTTGCTTGACATCAGATATTTTTTTTCAGCCCTATCTGGAGGAAGTATTCCATTTTGAATATATTCCCTGATGGGTGTTCTCCATCCCATGATATGACCATATGGCTTAGGAATAGGGATAATTTCATTAATTTCTACCATTGTAGTTTGAACAAAATGTGAGACCACATGAATATGGGCTATGCTAATGATTGTCTCATCCTAATTTGGATCTTCTAGAGCTGTAGATGCATTATCCAGTGCATCATCTTGGGCATTTTGTTATTGCGGGACATAAGACAATGTCCGATCTGAGATAAATTCATCCATTAACCCTCTGATGTAATAAAAAAAAGGGATTAACTCTTCATTTCTGATATTATATTCCTCATTGATTTTCTTGATTACCAATTCTGAATCACCTTTCAGTTTTAAGTGATAAACTTTCACCTGAAGGGGAAATTCCAAACCTGCGATGAGAGTTTGATGTTTTGCCTCATTATTGGTACCACCTTTTGACAATAGGAAGGAGTAAGGAAACACTTCTTTTTCTGGGGAAATAAGGACAATTCCTAACCCAAATTTGTAGAGTTTAGGGTTTTCAATTCTCTTCCCTGTTGGGATTTTGGAGGCACCATCAAAGTAAATCTCCCATGTTTGGGAATTACCCTGAATAGAGAAGACCTCTTCATCAAAAAATTTAGAATTTAATGATGTATCTTCCATAGATGGATGTTCAGAAAAAAATTCATCCAGATCTTGGCCTTTTATTGCCTTCTGAAGCACAAATTAGATATCAAACTGTTGCAGAATAACCACCCACAATGCCATACACCCTATAATAATAGGACGACTGAGGATAAATTTGAGTGGGTTATGGAGAGATACCAATTGGACTTCATGATGCTACAGGTAATTCCTCAATTTCTAAACTGAAAATATTAATGCCAGACAACACATTGAAATACTAGAATACCGAGTTTCGGTATTAATCATAGTTTGATTGAGATAGTAAAGGTTTTTCTCATTCCCAGCACCATTATTTTGAGAAAGGAAGACACCCAGTGATTTATCTAAAGCTATCACATAGAGAATAAGTGGTATTACTTCAACAGGTGGCATTAATACTAGTGGAAACAAGAGGTATTTATTGAGGGTATCAAATTCTTTTTGTCAGTCTTCATTCCATTGATAGGTGACTCCCTTCTTCATTAATCTGGTGAAGGGAAAACACTTGCCTGCCAAATTGGCGATAAAAAACCAAATATAGGCCAAGTGTCCTTGACGTCCTCTTAATTCTTTCAATTTTTGAGGAGGTTACATGCCAAGGATTGATTTTGTTTTCTCATGATCAACTTCGATACCACAATAGCATAAAATGAAGCCAAAGAACATTCCCAAGGTTACCCTGAAAGCACATTTCAAGGGGTTCATCTTCAAACTATGTTGCCAAAGTTTATTTAAAATGATATCTAGATCAGCCAAGTGATTGGAACATTGTCTGGATTTGACCACCAAATCATCAATATAACATTCAACAAATTTACCTAAGAAGGGTTTGAAGATATGGTTCATGTCATGTTGATAGATTTCACCCGTATTCTTTAAGCCAAAGGGCATTACCCGGTTTAAAAACACACCTTGAGGGGCTCTGAATTCTGTAGATTCTTCATCCTATAGGTACATATAGAATTGATTATACCCAAAGTAACCATCCATGAAGGAAAGAGATTCATAGCCAGCTATTGCATCAATTAAAAGTTCTGTAATCGGAACTGAAAAATAATCTTTAAGACAATGCCGGTTAAGATCTCTAAAATCAATGAAAACATCGATTTTTCCATTATTCTATTTCATAGGGATAATGTTAGCCAACAAATTTGGATATTGAACCTCCCTAACAAAGTTAACCTTTATAAGCTTATCAACTTCAGCTTCAATTTTAAAATCATGAGTTGGGTGTGTTCTTCTTGTTTCCTGCTTGAATCTGTGATGTTCTTCTAGAAAACCCAAATGATGGGTGGCTACATCAAGATTTTGTCCTGGAATTTCTATATAATTCTATGAAAATATATCTCAATGTTGATTTATAAATTAATTATACACTTCTTTCTCTTCATAAGTCATGGGCACACTAATTAGAGTGGGTTGTGGATCTTCTTCCATACCCATATTTATTTATCTGATCTCATCCAAAGTGGTTGAGACACCTTACTCAAATGATTGAAGAGAATACTTGAGATCTTCCTCTTCCTATTCATTATGTGTTACCTCTTATGTTTCTACTTGCATAGTAGACAATGAGGCAAAAATCCCAGAGTTAGGGGAGGAGTCAGTATTTGAACATCTTGAAGAAGAGGCCACCATATCTGACCCTATTGATGACGCAGGGTGTTCCTGTGGTAATAAAAAGGAGATGATGGATTTGGAATCAACATCTTTGTCTTCCTCTAACATTGCTACAACTTCTTCTACTATGATTGAAAATGTAGAGGCTTTCTATAGTTCAATGGATGAAATAAAAACATCCCCATTTAAGCTTCCGTCACTTCTTGGTGAATCAACAGTTTCTACCATGTTGTCAGGCTCAGTTGCTGCAATTGACATTATGGAAGTTATTGGAAGAGTTCTTAGATTTGGGTTTACCCTTTGAAATTGATTAATGGGTAGCACATAATCTATACTCAAATGTATGAATGGATTTTCTGGGATCTTTTCTAGTCCATTTAGAGCATTAACTCTGGTTATTTTTTTTTGTTATGGACCTCATTCCGTTTGTGTGATACAACTCTACCTCAATGTATTGAGATTCACACTTTTTGAATAGATCCTTGTCACCATATAATGTCCCAATTTGACCATTGAAATAGTACTTAATACATTGGTGTTATGATGAAGGTATGGCTGCATGTTAATGTATCCAAGGTCTTCCAAGTAGAATGTTGAAGGATGTGTCCTGAAAAACAACCATGAAATATGAATTAGACACAAGATCTCCAAATTTAGTTCTGAGTTTAATATCTCCCAGAGGTTCTTGCTCATTATTGTTATACCCTTGAAACATTAAAGTGGAAGGATATGAGTTAGATTCAATCAGACCTAATCGATGAAGTGTACGAATAGGAATGAGGTTTACTCTAGATCCATTGTCAATGAAGGCTCGTCAGATGTCTTTGTCATTGACCTTGCCAGATAAAAACAAGGTTTTGATAAGTCCATGTAAAAAATCATCTTTATCTTCATCTGTAAAAGATATGACTGCATGAAATTCTGCAGGATCATTCTCTATATGGTAAACCTCAGCAGTAGAAACTTCAGTTTCAAACACTTGGGGACTTGAAAAAGCCTCAATAAGTGCTTCTCGAAGATCTTTTGAGAAACTCAAGGCATACATAATTGACAACTTGGCCAGTACTTAGGATAATTATTTCAAGACATCATACTTTTGGTCCAAAGGTCTGCATTTCCTAGCATGGGGATACAGTTTTGCAGGTGCTTTGGAAGTTGATGCTTCTGATGCAGATGTACCCTATATCGGAGCAGAATCTGGAAATACTCCTGGATTTGGTAGATTAGACTGACTTGGTCTATCTATTTGTTTAGAGGAAGATTTTGTAACTTTAAATTAATCCTCCAAAATAATCATATCAGAACCCAACCTGTCTTGCATGGAATAAACTTCTTGTTCTTGTTGAGTCTACTGAAGGGATCTTCCATGAGTTTATGCCATATATATGGTTCAAGAAGGGGAAGAGTTAAAATGGTGGTTTCTATAATTCCCACATCTTCCCATGTATCCTCAACCTTGGACTCTTCCTCTGGTTCCTCAATTAAGTACATGGAAATCTGGCTCATTATTATCAGAATCACCATTGACATAAGGATATGTTAGGTGGACAACGTTAACTGAACCAAATATCAATTCATCCTATAATGAAGATTCTGTCTGATAGGTTAGTTTTGGTTGTGCTGTTTGGAGGGCCAGTGCCCATTCTTTTGAAACATATGGCATTAAATCTTCAATGGTTAAGGAAAACTTTGACCTTAACACGATCTCATATTCTTCTTACTACTCTTTATCCTTATGATCACTTCGCTTCTTTGAGGATTGACCTTTTTATAAAGGTGGTTTTGCTCTGGAAGGAGTGGCGAAATACACAATCAGTTATTTCAACTGTGTTTGTAAAATGGAATGAGTTTTGTCGATCATTTTCCAGATCATCCAATCATCATATTTTTGCACATTTTTACTTTTGACTTCTTTCCATTCACCTTCTTCCTCTAGATTAGTAGTAGTAACACATGCTATTTGAGTTAACGAACTTTTCAGTTTCACTTGTCCAGAGTCTACCATTTTTTTCAGGAGGTCCTTAAAAACAGAACACTCCTGAATGGGATTCCCCAAAATCTAGGGAAAGGGACAATAATTAATAAGATCTTCATCTCATTATTTATTTGGTTTCTTCGGACTTGGAAACTGAACCAAATTGTTCTCCAGAGTTGAGATGAAGTAACCAGGAACTTGTTTCTTCTAGAAGGAATAAAATTTTCTCTTTAATTCCTCAAGCTATTTCTGAATTTGATCTCTTTGATTATCTTGATGAGGCGGTCATTTTTTATGATGCTTTGGAGGTGGATCCCTTCGATACGATGAAGGTTTTGAAGTGGAAGCTTGTATAAGTGCTTGCTTGAGAGTAATGGTAGCGACCTCTACTTTCCCTGTTCTCCTTCCCAGAGATGATGTAATCACACAAGTTTTAGCCTTAGTTTCAATAACAGAATCTTATATCTCTTTATAAATTGAAGTAAGTTTTCGAAACTATCCTATGTATTTTACACGGATCAGTGGTGTGTGTAACTCATCACACAGATTTTCTACACAAATTGGTAGCAACTCTTCTTGAGGGAGTGTTAGACTTAAGAAATATGTTAATCCTTTCCATCATGCAATGAAATCTGAAACTCTTTCATTCTCCCTTTTTTTACAATTGGTAAGATAAAAAACCATCATCTACGGTAACATTGAGCTAAATTGAGGAAGTAATTTCTGGTGGCGATCTTCTCATTCAGTAATTGATCGAGATTGTAAACTTGTATACCAGAAAAAATCTGGTCCCTATAGTGACTGCAAAAAACACATGAGATTTACTACTTCTTGTTTTTTAGGAGTTCCCATCATGGGGTCACAACAAGAATCTAAATGTGTTAAGTGTTGTTCCAGATCTCCTGAACCATTAAATATTGGAAATGTAGTATTCACAAAATTTGGTGGGGGAGGAATCAGGTCCAACCATTCATGGTAAGCTTTCTTTTATGGCTGTACTGGTGCATGTCATACCTCCGTAGCTTCCAATTGATTCGTTAATGCCTCAATTGTGTTCATAAGAATTTGGGGAATATATGGATGAGATGGAACCTATGCAGCTATAATAACTGGAGATTGTGATGGTGCAACGACCAGCAAAACAACTGGAGATGGTGTTTGTATTTTCTTTGGATAACCCACGGGAACATGATTATCAGGATGTGTTTGATCCTTCCTTGGTTGTGTACCCAATGAAGAGAATTCATTATCCGCATCTGTAGTTACTACAAATCCTCTTTTCTGAGGTCCTCCTATAGGATGTGCAAGTTTAGGACCTGTCTAGGAAGTATGTTTAGCAGAAATGCTGCTTCGAAGTAACTATGTATCGAGTCTTCTCAAATCCTTCATTTCCTCTTCTTGCTGTGAAAATATCTCTTCAAGAAAAATAAATTGACCTTCTCTAGTGGAAAAGTGAGATGCAATCTGAATTTTACCTTTCCCCTTATTAGATGCCTTTCGGAGGTGTGTGAGTTGGTTATTTGAAGGAATAACTTGATTCTGGGTAAGCCTCTGATTTTGGGTATATACACCTTCTTCATTTTCATCAGTGTGTACCGTATTATGGATAAGAACTTAATCTTCTGATTCCCTTGAACTAGACTCATTTTTAAAGGATCTCCTGCAATGGTGTTAATGACATTTGCTGACACATAATACATTGATGGCATTCTTTCAGTATCTTTGTAAGATCATATCCCTCTATACCTTCCATGAGACTCTGTTCTCCAATATGATGAATTTGTAGGAACTGTTTGGTGGAAAGTAACCCGAAGGTAATCCTTGGATAGTTCAGTTGTGAGATCTATTTGTGACTTCTTCCCTAATCGGGAGAAAATTGACTTTTGTTGAGGAGGGGATTATAGATATGAAAAAGACCCCATCCTTGCAGGTTGGGGTTGTTCCTATTCTTCTTTTTCAAACTTCTGAACTTCGTTTAATGAATTTGAAGGTTGAATTAAATTATCCCCCAACCTTGCAATATGTGGTGATTCTTGAACTGCTATGGCTGAAATTTGTGCAACTGCTCTTCTGATTTTGCGAATTTTAGTTTGGACATTATCTGGATGCATTATCCGACAACCACTCAAATCACCTGTTTCAGAAGATCGTTGTGCTATTTTAGACATTTTCATTCTCTGGTGACTGACATCCTCTAAGTGGGATGCCTGCTCAAGATTCTCATATGCTTCATGTAAAAGTAACTCAAAAACTTATTTTCTTTGGGCCAGACTCTGTTGAGAGATGGTTGGGGCCTGTTCTTGAGCATACATTCGATTATATACAAATTCTATTGATTTTTACTGACCGTGGAAAATAATATTGCATGAAACCACTTTTGGCGGACTTTGATGATTCTGGAGTGCATTGAAATGCAATGCTCCTTGTTCACCCCATCCTCTGATACGAAAACCAAATGGGGAATCAGAAATTAGCTGGCATAGCCTCTTTAAAGTATTGAGGGATGCACGCTGAAGGGTTCTCTACTATTTTTAAGTCTTTGGATATCGAGAAACTGAGAGAGATGCTAAGTCAATTTGGCATTGTAACCCTTATATTACATTAACATGATTTTGATATTCATCATATGGTAATACTTTGGTTTTCAGATGATGAAGAATATTCTATAAATTGAGGTGGATATCATGAATAGAATCTTCTATTATCAATTCTAGAATGTTATACTGAGAATTTTTCTAAGGCCAGAACATGACTGGTATTTCTCCTTTAGACAATTGTTTTATAATGTTTAACATATCTTCATCATCTTTTACTAGAGATTTCTCCACTTGGTCTAACCAAAGTGGATGCTCTGTATTAAAAGGAAAATGACCCAAGGAAGGTTCAGAGAATGACCGTTCCCTTAAGATGTCTTCTGGTTGAGAAAGTGTTTCACCCGTCAATGATAAGGAATCATACATGAATGGCCTTGTGTTTGCAAGTGCCTCGAGATAGGAGGGATTTCTCATCGCTACAATATCAATTATAGAATTATCTTGACAATGTGGAATAATATTGTGGATAATAATTTTGTAGTGAATTCCATCACCAGGAGGAACACCATGGTGGATTACAGCAAGGGATGATTTCTCTTTCTCCTTGGTCTTCTGGTCACACGGAGGGTTTCTGTGGCTCTCATTTAGAGATAATTTCTTTGGATTGATTGAATTTTCATGAAGCAAGCCTTCATGATGAAGTGTACGATGGGGAACAATATAATTACTACTACCACTCCCATAATTTGGTAATGAGAGGATAATATCTTGAGCTGTAATAGATAAATGTATGAGGGCTTCAAGAACTCCATCATTAAGAGGTGTCAAATTGCAGTTTGAATCTTGATTTTCCAATCGTTTTTGGTAAGAATTCTTCTTGGATGTTCTCTTAAACTTAGTTGGGGACAATTTATAGGAGAAGTGGTTTTCATGGGGAGGTGTATGTGCATTCTTTGGATTGATTATTGGAATGGACTGATTACCTCTAATTGGAAATGGTGTATGTTCCTGATATTGTTGTCTGTATGATATGGGGGAGTATGCCCCATGAACATCCTGGACTGGAACAGAGGTGTGTATCTAATCCAGGATGGCATAATGATGTGTTATCCCTTGTGTGGGGACAGATTTATGTGTATATTCCCTGGTACTACTGAAGTAGTTATAATATCTTGGCAAGCTTCCAAAATATGGGTAGGGATTTGCGTCTACCCTTTCACCATTAATAAGATGTGTTTGGTGACTTCAGTGCCTAGAACATGAATATATGTCCATTATGTATCTAAATTAGGTGTATGTGCTTCCTCATATCCTCATTTTTCTATCAATGGGTATTGAAAGTACTCATGCATGGGGGCAGAGAGTTGGGTTTGCCCTAGATTTGTCGTTGGAGCTTTCCGACTGACTTCTCTGAGGGCTGCCAAACGATATTGTTGGTGATCCCGATGAACACTGGGTGGTGTATGTGCCTACTAGATGTTTTACGTCAAGTATGGTTGCTGGAATTCCTTCAATGTTGGCAGGTGGGATTGTTGGCAGAATTGGTGATTGTAAGATGGTGTGTATTCCTATTTACCATTTGCCACCACATTGGATTGGTAGGCTTCTTTAAATATAGTTAGATGAGCCTCATGACTAGATGATAATTTGTAAGCAGGTGTATGTGCCTATTCACAGTACTCTGCTGGGTTTATCTGGTGGGATTGGTGGGTTGCTTCCAGAAAAGTCTGCTAGACAGCAAAATTAGGACGAATGGGTGTATGTGCCCGCTCATTGTTCGTCATCATATTAGGTTGATGGAATTCTCTAGAGGGGGAATACATAAGAACCTGCTCCCTATTGACCAAACGTTGTCCCCAGCAGTTTGTCTTGCATACCCTAGTCTGAGAGACCTAGGCCGAACATTCAGAGGCAACACCCCCATCATGTTGGGGGTCCACTAGCACATCATTCTTCTGGCGGCGATTGTTGGTGGGAGTCCTTAGGAAGGATCCCTACATTCTTTAATTGAGGCCCTTAGTGACCTATTTATCTACCTATCTATAGTATAAGAGGGACTAATTGTTGCATTTTGGGTATAAGGACCTAAAACAATTGAAGAAGGTGGTTGGAACTGTCTGGTTCTTGATCATCAGTCGTCGTTGGCCAAACAATCGGGGATTGTTAATAACCTGGATGGATTTTCGGGAAACCTCCAAAGTTAGAATTATACTGTGATGATGATATTCCTCTACCATCACATTGGAGACCCAGTGTTGAAGACACTGGGTGGGTCATAAATTTCTTCTCGTGGATGAGGATCTAGCTTGATCAGCAGTTGGGAAGTTCACGAATGTTTACTTGAAGAAATCCATTTTGGAGTGAAGAGAGTTCTGAGAAAAAAAACTTAAAAAAACTTAAAAAAACAATAAACTTCATTAAAGTAACATCTTTTAGATGGATACATGCATGATTTATTCCTTTGCCTGGCCTTACTTTATCAATTGATAGGGGCCTAACAGGTGGGTAACATTATTAATTTGGTTAAGGATTCACATCGAGTTCACCATTTTTGTTTCGTAGTTCCTTGAAACATGTGTTCTAGTTTTAAGAATCACTACTTCTAGGTGGTTTCCATTGGATTTATTCATGGAATTAGAAACACCCAATAGTTCTTTATCCAAAGGGGACCTACCTTTCAAAGGTAGGTGTTCGTTAAGTTTGAACTTTACAATACTTATGAATGTACATTGGTTGAGAGGATGGGAGATCGGACTAATCACACCCTTTTGGGGGGAATTATTATCTACTTTAGAACTCTATTTGTAAATTTTAGATATTTTCATGAATCCTTATTAATTCACCAAGCATAACATAAATTTTCCTTCAAATTTACAATCATTTATTAACATGTGTAAAATTTTGAATCAGTTGTATGCATTCAAGGTTCTTCATTAATGGAGATATTCGTATGTATTCAAGGTTCTCCATCAATGGTATCATCTAATATACTATTTCAAGATTCTTTTAATCATAATTATAATGAAACTGGTTTTTTAAGCCACTCAGTAGGGAACTCTGGAATTTATTGTCATGTGGGGAGACAAAGTTTGGTTTTGATATTGGGATTGTTCCCATAAAATGGGCTACCTATGTATCCTTGTAAAAGGAATCAGAACCCTCATAGTTTGGTGTCACTTAATGGGACACATCATACCTTTTAAGGTCATGTGATAAGGACCTCTAAGAGAAAGGTTCTTAGTCAAAGTTTGGTGTGGGAATTATGCTAAAGTATCCCAATGAACTTAGAAAGGATATGAGTTTCCAAGTAAGATTAGACCCTGTTAGGAATATGGCCCATGGAGAACAGGGTGGATTTGAAGTGTTGGGTTTAAACCTCAAGGAGGCTTTCTATGTATCCCATGTGCGGAATCAAATCCCACATAGTTTACTTAGTCTCACAGAAGAGTGTATTCCTTTGGGAGAAATGAGTGAGTTTGCGATTAATTCCTGAAAAGGTTTCCTTGATGATTTGGGAGTTTAATTTGGGGCTTATTCCTAAGGTGGATTCTCATATTAAGGAAATTAGGTTTGGATTCCTTAAGAGGATATCTGGTGAGATCAATCCCTGATAAGGCTTCCTACGTATCCCAATTATGGTGGGAATTAGAGTTCTCTTAGTTCATTTCCCATGGGTGTTTGTGTAAATTTAGTAATCATCACGATTCTCTAAGCCCACGTGAGTCATTCTCAGTGTGAGAAACAAGAGGATGTGAAAGATTCAACAATTACACTTCACACTTTTCCTCCTCGCTAGGGGAAGAGGGTGTGTCGACCGTGGAAGAGGGTGAGGCGATAAGCCTTCCCACTATTCCCTTTACATTGGTCAAGGGTCCAATGAAAGGAGGAAGGGATGAAGGTTAGAGGCTTACTCTAGGATGGATTCCCATGGTAAAAAAGCTCAACGAGAGAGGGAAAGGGTAACGAAAGTCCCTGTGCCCATCTCCCATCTAGTCTTTGGCACCATAGAGTATGAATATGGAGTGAAAGAGCTCATAAAGTTTGAAAAACATCATGCATATGACCTTTCTAAAATCTTTTTCCTGTGTTTATGTTGTTGTTATTCAAGACTAATTAGTCTAGAGGAGTTGGAATAACACTTGATCTGTCATGGAATAGATTAAAGTTATAAATTTTAGAATAAACATGGGGAAAAATGAATTTATCTGGTAGATGGAATATCAATGTATTTTATGGATCATATGATATGATTACAATTGTGGAAAATGAAATAGACTGTATCGAGTATGTGATTACAGATGCGAATGATGATGAAGATCATATTGAGGAAATGAAAAGGATAGTTGAAGATGAACTTCATGATTTCCCAAAATTGAGAAGTTAAAGAGTTGTGTAAATATGCTATTTTATGCAGGTTCCACTAAATATACATCATTGTCCGCAAAACTGAAGCTGTATAATTTGAAAGAAGGAAATGGATGGAGTGACGCCAGTTTTACAGAACTACTTTATCTCTTTAATGACATAATCCTAGAACATAATGAGCTCCTGAGCTAAAAATATGATGTCAAATGAATGTTACAATTTATGGACATGATCTATGAAAGAATAAACATCTACCCAAACAACTATATACTATTTCACAAGGACCAAAAATCACTTATATAATTCACAAAGTGTGGTACTTCTCGATAGACGAAAGATAAATTCAGTCCTACAAAAGTTGTATGGTACTTTCCAATCATTCTAAGGATTAGGCACCTATATTGAAGTGAGGAGACTGTAGGGAAATTGACGTGTCATGTAGATACAAGAAATGAATATGGGAAACTATGTAACCTGATAGACTCTCGGCAGTTTAAGAGAATTGATCACGAGTATCCTAAATTTAAAAATGAGTCGAGAAACTCTTTTCTTGCGTTATCTATATATGTAGGGAATCCTTTTGGTTTTCAAAGAAACACTCATAGTATATGGTCAGTTATGTTGGTAAATTATAACTTTTCACCATGATTTTGCATGAAGTGAAAATAAATAATGTTATCTATTCTTATATCAAGACCAAAACTAATGGGTAATGATATTGATGTTTATTTGGCTTCATTGATTGAGGATTTGAAATTATTGTGGGATTCGGGAGTTACATTGTATGATTCTCACAAAAATGAAGATTTCATGTTGAGATCCATGTTATATGCGAAGATAAATTAATTTCTAACATATGGAAATTTTTCAGGATATATCATTAAAGGAACTCATGGATGTCCCATTTGTGAACAAGGTACATAATCAATTAGGTTGAAACATTCATCAAAAACAGTGTTTCTAGGACATTACATATTTCTACCCTGATGACATAAGTACTGATCTTGGATGACATCATTTGATGGAAGTTCAAAATAACGTACAACAACATATCCACTAACAGGTGATCAAATGTTTGAGAAATTGAAAGGCGTGGACACTTTTTTTTATAAACTGTTTTTGAAAAACCTTACAAAAAAAGTTGGAAAAGAGATTTTTTTTGAATTACCATACTAGAATTATCTGTACGTAAAACATTTTCTTGATGTTATACATGTTGAAAAAAATATTTGTGGTAGTGTCATCAGCACATTTCTAAATGAACCCAGTAAAATAAAGGATGTAATTAAGGCTAGGTTGGACATGGTTGACATGATAATACGAGAAGAGTTGGCGCTAGTGAAGGATGAAAAATGAAATCATCTTCCTCTGGCTTCTTACACTCTTTCTAATAAGGAGAGATATTAGTTGTTGAAATTATTGAATGGTGTAAAGGTTCCATATGAATATTCATCAAATATCAAGAATAACATGTCAATGACTGATTTAAAGTTAAAGGGTCTGAAATCAAATTACTTCCATGTTTTTATGAAAGATCTAATTCCAATATCTCTTCATTGCATTTTTCCTAAGAATATCTGTCATACATTAACCCAGAAATGTTTCTTCTTAAAATCTATATGCAGCAAAGTTATAGACTTGAAAAAAGTACAGACTATGGAAAAAGATATTGCTATCATATTATTTGAATTGGAAATGTTATTCCCACCAATATTATTTGATATTATAGTTCATTTGATGGTTCACTTGGTGAGATAGATTCAATTGTGTGGTTTTATACATTATATAAACATGTAACCCATTGAACAATATATAAATTTTTTTAAAGGGTATGTCAAAAATCAAACTCATCTAGTGGGTTGTATTACAGAGTGATATATTTTTGAGGAAACCATTTAATTTTTTACCGAATACCTATATGGTTTGGAAAGCATTGGTCTACCGAAATCTCAATACATTTAGTAGATTTCCGGTGAAGGAATTTTTGGAAGTGATGTTGTCACAATCAATATTATAGATCCGGAGAAGACCCACCTTTATGTTTTTCATAATAGTTTGGATGTTTCCTTATATGTTGAAAACCATAAATAAATTCTTAGGAATTTAATAAATCAAGGTATGAAATACCAATATCAAATAAACATAATAAACAATTTATAGGACAGTTTTAGGACCATAATTTTAAGGAGTCAGTTGAAAATCCGGATTCAATTATATAACAACTCCGATGGCTAGATAGAGGACCAAGTGTCTATGTATTATCTTATAATGGTTATGTAATTAATGGTTATATGTTTTATAAAAATGAACATCATAAATAAAGTACCATGAAAAATAGTAATGTTAAACTTGTGGTTGAAGTGATGCATGTTTCTGGTACTAAGGAGAAAATCCAATTTACGTGAATATGACATACTTTGGAATCATCAAATAAATATGGGAGTTGGATTATACACCATTATAATTGATTAATTTTCAATGAAAGTGGGTTGATAACATGAGTGATGATAAAATAGATGAATTAGGATCCATGAAAGTTGACTTCACTAAGGAAGGGTACATAGAAGAACCATTTATAATGGAATCATAGGCAATAAAAGTATTTTATGTTACAAATCCTAGAAACCAAAATTGGTCAGTTATTATATTATCAAACAAAAACACTAAAGGGTCAGATGAAAATTCAATTGAGGATAACCCTTTCATTGGGATGTCGTAATCATTTTGCAGTGGTCCCAATATTGAGGGCATTTTGTATGTTAGAGGAGACCATAATGAAGGGATTTGGATAGTCAATGGAGGTGTCAAATACCTTAAACCTTTAAGAAAATGAGTTCAATAATTAGGTTATATTTTTTTTGTAATATACATTTTGTTACCTCATGTTATTATTTTTTTTACTGTGGTATTTATGTAATTTAAATTAAATGTTAAAACACTTCTATAGATAATGAATTATTCACATGATGGTGCTCCCAATTCTGAGGAACAAAAGGACTATCAACTTGCTTCTACTCGCAGTGTAGAGGAAAAATGAACTTCTATACATGCTGGTGCTCCCAATCCTGAGGAACAATAGGTTTCTCAACCTATGGTTGTGATCACATCGTGATTCACTATTTTATTCCACCCTTATACCACTATATTAAACTGATTCTGTATTATAAATTACAATTATTATAAAATATTTAAAATCATGTTTGATTTAATAATTTTTTAATTTTCACTATTTAAAAGGGAAATTACACTTGTTTTGATGATTTAATTGAAGGTGGAGGTGATCCAGGGAGTCCATGATAAAGCATAAGGATAATGGGCCAAACTGCAAGGAATCCCATGAACACATGTCCGCTATTTTGCATGTTTTGATAACTAAGTTTATTAAAATGAGGTAAAATTATTTGAGAATATCCATAACTATGTGGGATACAACTTTTATGAAGGAACCAAATCCCAATATGTCTATTAAGATTTCCAAAAGAACTGATTTGTCTAATAGAATGAATCTTCATGGATTCAAAATTTTTCCTCTATATTTTGAAAATATCTCTTATTATATACATTATCTGGATTAAAAATTTGTCATGGATATAGATAAGGTGTTTTTAAAAAACTATGTAGTTTTTTCCAAAGAGATTTAAGACTGTATGTCCACCCAAAACCATGGAACAAATAGATTCTCGAAATTAGGGTTCCCAAAACCACCTCTAACTTTGCCTATAAATTGACACCTTGGGCGCCCCATATCGGAAGTTTAGCTAGGAGGAAATTTTATACCATTTTGGAGTCCCATAAGATCCCTATCACTATTCATATAAGTTCTAAAGGTCGTGGGAAGTGGTAATTTAATATCTATGGCTTCCACCCATTACATTGGGTTCTAAACTCCTTGTAATCACGTAGGGAGGAATGCGATGTAATCTCGAGCTTCACGTTTGTAACACCCCGACCCCTCTAGACTAGAGCTGGTACATTACTTGTGATATTGGCATGGTTAGAAGGAATGAATATCCCAAAGGAACGATCAGTTTAGTAGTCTTGAAGAAACTAGATACATATATGTTACTCAAATTTCATTGGAAAAGTTTACAAAATACAATACAGAACAAAACTAAAAACTACATCCACAAGAACTCAACAAAATATCTATAAAAACACGGAAATTTCAAGGAATTTTTTTTCTTAATTTCTTTGGAATTTTACGAGTCTGTGGATTCTGACGGCACTTGATTCCGAGGCCCGGTGTGCCCAGAATCAATTTCCGATGTTTAGCTCGGGTATGTTCAGTGAACGAATGATCGGGTTTTTCTATCTTTTGAACCGTTGCTCAGAATTGAAATCCAAGGACACCTATAAACTCGCAGCACCGGTAATTGCTTAAGGAGACCTTTACCGTAGTTGCATTTTGACGGGAGAAGTGGTTAATGTTCGGTTTGTTTTTGAGGAATTAATAAAAATATGTGTTTATATTTTTATTTGTGGAGGGTGGTTATTAACCTACAAAAGGGGAGTTAGAGGTAGGGCCCACACCCACCTAACCCCCATGGTAGGGTTTAGTGTGGTGGGGCCCACATGAGACCCTAACTCCTCACCTCCCCCATAACTCTCATAAACCCCCTTTTAAAGCACCCTTGTTAAATTTTGATAACTCACCTCATTTACGGGACCTCTTCAAATTATCCTCTCCCATTAATTCACAACAACACCTTAATTAATAATTAAATCCTCTAATTTAATTAATGCAGTGTTTAAATTTGAAATGGATGTGTTAATAAAAATATTAGCCAAGTCTAATATTTTATTAAGGGTGGAGCCTTTTGATGGGAGGGGGATCCGCTGGAGAACTTCCTCTCCTTCCTTTCCTCCCTCTCCTTCCTCAATTGTTGCACCTCCACCGAGGTTCCATCTTCTCCATCGAGACACCGATGAATGAGCTGGGATCGGTAGCATGGGGTGGGCGCAACAAACTACGTTGAATTCAACGTCTTTCCTGCGTCGGTTCCAACGAATGACGCTCGAGCCAGGATCAAAGGCACTTTATGGAAGCGATGAACACCAATGACTGTCGTCACCATCATCTCTTACCTTGCGACGACGTCAACGAGCCAACGTCCTCCCATTCGCGACACCGTCATCCATGCTGCTCGGCTATAGCAGATCTTACTCGAGGTAGGGGTTTTTTTTTGTATAATTCTAATTATGTGAATTATATGCTCTAAGTTGGGCATTCTTTTTTGTTTAACAATGGTATGAGCCTCTAACGCGGAGGGCACGGGCCAACGAACAAGCCCAGACCCTCCGCTGGTTGTTCATTGTGTGCAGATTGACGAGCGATGACAAACGGGGCCGCAATGGAGATTTGAAGCCTCCACAGTGAAGTTAGGGTCCCAAGGTGACCTTAGGTGCAGACGGCGGGCGAAACAGACCACCAGAGCGCGTCAGGTGGTCTGTGGAAAGTGGCGGCGGCGCGCCGCCAGAGAAGACCGCCGCAGCGGCGGAAATTGAACCGGAATGGCTTAGCTGTTCCTGATTTGAGAGGTGCGGCATTAAGCCGTGCCGGTTCCAATCAACAGGGGGCAACGCCCCCCCCCCCCCCCGCTCCGCACGTTACACTCTGCCAAGCTGGCCGAGCCAGCTTCCCCGGCCGGGCCGGGGCAGGCCATGCGGGCCAGGCCGCGCCGGTCGGGCCCTAGCACGCCGACCGGGCTAGGCCATGCCATCTTTTCCGGGCCGGACCTGGACCCGGTTCGGGTCAACCCAGGTCGGGCCGACCCAGGGCGTGTTGGGCCGGGTGGGACCGGGCCCCGACCCCCTATTTTCAGACCGTCTTCAGTTAAACACCCATAACATGAGTTTTGGACCTCCGATCGATGAACCATCAGTTGCGTAGGATTCCTTGGATCAAGACGGTCGTTTCAGTATATTACAATCAAGGTTTCAACGAAATATGGGTATGACCGGGTGGGTTCGAACCCGAAACCAACCGGGCCCTCGGAGCAGAAACGGTTATAACTTGAGCTCCGGACGTCCGATTGACGTGCCTTCAACTTTGTTGGATTGCTCGTGATGAGAAAGTTCTTTTGGAATACCTCACCTAAGGTTTGGACGTAGTTGGAGTATGGCCGGGTTGGATTGTACCCGAAATCCAACCGGGCCCCTGGAACGAAAAAGCCAATAACTCTCAGACCGGACGTCCGTTTGACGAACCGTCAGCGGAATTGGTAATCATGTTGAGAAACGGTTCCTTTTAGTATACCCCATGGGAATTCGGGGTACAGTTGAGATAGGGCCGGGTTGGTTCGTACACGAAACGAACCGGGCCCCCGGGACTAAAAAGCTAATAACTCACAGACCGGGCGTCCGATTGACGCACTGTCTGTTGCGTTGAGACCCCTATGATGAGGCGGTCCTCTAAGATAATTCCACGTGAGATTACGTGACACTTGGAGTATAAACTAGTAGATCATGGAGCGGACCCTCCCGGAGATGAGCGTATGGAGTATGGAGACCTTGTAGTTGGTTGAGACCTAATGACTGCTTGTCCGATTCGAGTCGGAGCGACTTGTATAGCCCAGTGGGGAGCACTACTGTGTTTGGGTGATAGACCCATGACGGGGAGCACTACTGTGTTTGGGTGGAAGACCCACGGTACTCGACAGAAGGAGTACCTTTGTAGGCTATTAGGGGGAGAACTACTTTGTGAGGTGGCAGAACCATGGCGGAGGAGCACTACTTTGTGAGGTGGAAAACCCGTGGTACTCGACTGGAGGAGTACCTCAGTAGTCTAAGGTTAGTGAGCAGTGCCTCAGAGTTGTGACATGATCACTGTACTCATCAGAGGAGGAGCTCTTTAGCATTTGTGGTTTTGATATCATTAATGAAAATCCTGGTTTGAGCTGAGTCAATGACCATTGTGTTTTCCTCATGATTGAGATGAGTCACTTGATAACTAAGGTATATGTATGGGAATATACCTAAGTACTGGTTATCCGTTGATTTCATGACCTTTGTGTTTCCTCATGATTGAGATGGGTTACTTGATAACTTAGGTATAAGTATGGGTTTATACCTAAGTAAGGGTTATCTGTTGAGATCCTTCTTTGTGGTTATCCTTGTTGGATTTAGTGAGACCTTGAGGGTCTTGGGGTCCCTACTGAGTATCGTTATACTCACCCCAGCATGGGCTATACCCGCACCTCATTGTGTTGGACGCAGACGATGAATAGCGCTGATAGAGACCGAGTGTACGAGGACTGGACGATGCTCGGAGGTGGACCTCATGACGAGTCAGTACCCAGAGGTGGATTTCATGACGAGACAATACATAGAGGAGGTTGGAAGGTGAGAGCGTTGAGGGGGCTATCTGTACCTACCCTTCATGTAAGATCCGAGGTGGACGACCCCAGATCTGCTTCTGTCTTCCAGCTGTTTGTCTTTTCTGTTGTACTTTCATTCAGTTGTAGCTGTACTTTTCAATTGGGTTTGTATTTTGGCCCATTTACTTTTCAGCACTTTATTTTGTACTTAGTGTATTACTTCTGCTTGTACTCTGGTTGGATGTGTTTATGTTTTATAAAGGTAATGTCTTCCCAGTTATTGGGATTTACGTCTTTGGTGCTAGTCGCCAGCCCCTGGCCTATGGAAGGCAGGCTTGGGGTAGTCACGACATGGGCCCTGAGGAAAGGTCGTGACAAATTGGTATCAGAGGATTCGGTTCTACCACAGAACTTATAACTATGATATTTCTTTTCTGTGAAGAAATATTGTTAAGGGTACTGAGTGTGGTTTTTAGTTCGGGGAGTCCAGTGTTGGTGCGGCGGACGACATATCCATACACTAGAACCCTAACTTCTGATTTCCGACTCAGTGCACGAACACACTGATTGCGTGTGTGTTTTCAAAAGTTTTCTTTAAGTCATCTCAAACCAGGTCATCTCACCAGGTTTAAATCATTTAACCATGTCGCATCTGTTCAGGATGCCTCCATGCAGACAGTTAGTTGGAGTTCCGAGAGAGTACTCGCTGATGGCCCACTGAGTGATGAGACTCCGGTGCAGGATCCCCTTTCTATGTTGGAACCTTCGGGTGGTGTACTAGAAGTACCACCACCCATTAGGCAGTAGATTCCACCAGCCGTACTAGCGGACGGTGCACACTGACAGAGCACATTGCACGAGTTCCAACAGCAGAGGCCTCTGAGGTTACGAGGCGAGACAGATTCCCAGACAATAGAGGACTGGCTGGAGGCGATTACTAGAGTTATACACCTAGTTTAGACACTAGTAGAGCAGATAGAGATCTTAGCTACTGGTGTTTCCCAGTGAGTTACCATGAGGATGGTCGGCATAATGATGGTACTTCGGTACGTGGACCGATGCCTGAGATAGTACCTTCGGGTAGTGTGCTAGCTATAGCACTACCTGTTGGTCAGTAGTTTCAACAGACGGTACCGGTAGTTGACACATGTAGACATAGTTCCTTACACGTGTTTCAGTATCAGATACCCCTCAGGTTCCGAGGAAATCCTGACTCACAGGCGGTTGAGGACTAGTTTGAGGTGGTGTTTGAGAGTTTTCTAGAGCTTTTACAGCTTCGGAAGGACAACATGTCGGAAGCTGAGTAGTCATCGAGGCGTACCAATCGTTCTTGGTACTTGATGACTACGATACGATCAGTTCTTTCTATCTCGGACCTCAAAGCGAGGTGTGTTTAAAGGACATCCGAGACAACACTTTTCCTCTATACATTCCAACTTATGTTAGGGTGCTAGATAGAACCTTTGTGGTTGATAATTCTTTGGCTGAGTGGATAAATCCAGTGAAGGTTAGCAGTAGGAAAGCAGGAAATTGGTGACAATCTCGAAGACTTGGGAGTTTAAAATGTTTCAAGAAGAGGAAGTGTTAAGGACATATGAATCTGTAGAGCAGCAGACATGGAAGCAGAGCTGGGAGAGCAGCATGAGGTGGTGTACATTTCTACATGTTACAGCCACCCGCCTTTGTAGTCCCCGCCTGGCTTAGGGATCAGAAGGGCAGGGGAAGAGAGTAGCTGCATGCAGTTAAGGAGTGTGACCCAAGGGCTCTAGTTTTGATTTGAGGTACGGTCTGTGTCTACTACTAGTTGTCGTAACAACAAAAATTGATACGAATCATTTATTCCTTCCACGAATCTTGTCCCATACCTAGAGTTTCTAGTTAAAAGCCATTGACTTGACCCTCACGCCTGGAGATACCTTTGGGAGGAGACTCGATAATCACGCTTACACCGACAGTGTGATATGACCCTTGAGGCTAGAGTTTCGGTTGGAACCTCTTTGTGGCAGCGTCGAGGCCTTACGACGTTGGTATGGGTATGGATTGGATTCACAGTTCATACTCAGATTGACTGTATTAGGCAAAAAGGTTGTGTTTTATCTACAATTTTGGGATAGGGTTTTCCCTTGGTCGGTGAAAAGGGAATCCCAAGAATCACATGATAAACTCATGCATAGGAGGGTGCAGCCGATCACTCTTGAGTCAGCCAACCTTACCCTCATGGAAGTAGGAGTTTTGAATTTCAGTTCTAAACAGGAAACAGAGGCCTCTAGAGTTTGAGTATAGAGACCACGTCTTTTACGGGTCTCACCTCGACGTGGTTTAAGGAGATGTGGCCGAGGTGGAAAGTTATCTCCAAGGTTCAACAGACCTTTCTAGGTCCTCAGCAGGGTAGTCTAGGTGGTTTACCGCTTGACCTTCCCACCACAGTTGCATCGGGTGCATGATGTTTTCCACTTATCTCAGCTGAGGAGATACGTGCACGACCCTTCACACATCATCGACCACAGGGAGCTAGACATCGATGACGGGACAACATTCACGGAGGTTCCAGTGGAGATCAAGGTTTGATAGGATCGAGTCCTACATGGACGGTTGATTCCCCAGGTGCGCTTTCACTAGCAGCACGAGAACCTCCAGGAGAGCACCTGGGAGCGCAAGGCTCAGATGCATGTTCGGTACCACTTTAGTTTTCCCTAGTGTGTGTTGAAGATTTATGAGGACGTAAATCCCTGAGGTGGTAGTAATGTAATGACCCAGAAATTTCAAAGATTTTTATCTTAATTTCTTTGGAATTTTACGAGTCTGTGGCTTCTAACGACACTTGATTCCGAGGCCCAGTGTGCCCGTAATCAATTTCCGAAGTTTAGCTCGGGTACGTTCAGTGAACGAACGAGTGGGTTTTTCTATATTTTGAACCGGTGCTCGAAATGGAAATCCAAGGGCACCGATGAACTCGCAGCGCCAGTAATTTCTTAAGGCGACCTTTACCGTAGTTGCATTTTGACAGGAGAAGTGGTTAGTTTTCGGTTTGTTTTTGAGGAATTAATAAAAACATGTGTTTATATTTTTATTTGTGGAGGGTGGTTATTAACCTACAAAAGGGGAGTTAGAGGTGGGACCCACACCCACCTAACCCCCATGGGTGTGTTTAGTGTGGTGGGGCCCACATGAGACCCTAACTCCTCACCCCCCATAACTCTCATAAACCCCCCTTTTAAAGCTCCCTTGTTAAATTTTGATAACTCACCTCATTTATGGGACCTCTTCACATTCTCCCCTCCCATTTATTCATGACAACACCTTAATTAATAATTGAATCCTCCAATTTAATAAATGTGGTGTTTGAATTTGAAATGGATGTGTTAATAAAAATATTATCCAAGTCTAATATTTTATTAAGGGAGGAGCCTTTTATTGGGAGGGGGATCCGCTGGAGAACTTCCTCTCCTTCCTTTCCTCCCTCTCCTTCCTCTATTGTTGCACCACCACCTAGGTTCCATCTTCTCTGTCGAGACACCAGCGAACGAGCAGGGATCGGTAGCGTGGTGCTGGCGCAATGAACTACGTTGACTTCGACATCTTTCCTACGTCAGATCCAACGAACGACGCTCGAGCCAGGATCGAAGGCACTTTATGGAAGCGATGAACACCAACGAATATCATCACCATCATCTCTTACCTTGCGACGACGTCAACGAGCCGACGTCCACCCTTTCGCGACACCGTAATCCACGCTGCTCGGCTACCGTGGATCTTACTCGAGCTAGGGTTTTTTTTATAATTATAATTATGTGAATTATACCCTCTAAGTTGGGTGTTCATTTTTTTTGAACAATGGTATGAGCCTCTAACGCGGAGGGAACGAGCTAACGAACAAGCACAGACCCTCCGCTGGTTGTTCGTTGTGTGCGGATTGACGGGCGACGACAAACGGGGCCGGAATGGAGATTTGAAGCCTCCGTAGTGAAGTTCGGGTCCCGAGGTGACCTTAGATGTAGACGGCGGGCGGAAAAGACCACCGGAGCGCGTCTGGTGGTCCGCGAAAAGTGGCGGCGGCGTGCCACCGGAGAAGAACGCCGTGGCTGAGCCGCGACGGCAGAAATTGAACCGGAACGGCTTCACCATTCTAGATTTGAGAGGCATTCCATTAAGCCGCGCTAGTTCCAATCAACAGGGGGGCTGCACCCCCCCGCTCCACGCGTTACGCTCGGCCAAGCTGGCCGAGCCAGCTTCCCTGGCCGGGCCGGGGTGGGCCACGCGGGCCGGGCCGCGCCGGTCGGGCCGGACCGCACCGGTCGGGTCGGGCCGGGCCACGCCTACCGGGCTGGGCCGCGCCCTGCCGGGCCAGACCCGGATCCGGTTCAGGTCGACCCGAAACGGGTCGAACCGGGTCGGCCCAACCCAGGGGGTGTTGGGCCGGGTCGGACCGGGCCCAGACCCCCTATTTTCGGACCATATTCAGTTAAACGCCCATAACATGAGTTGTGGACCTTCGATCGACGCACCGTGAGTTGCGTAGGATTACTTGGATCGAGACGGTCGTTTTGCTATATTACACTCAAGGTTTTGGCGAAGTATGGGTACAACCAGGTTGGTTTGAACCCGAAACCATCCAGGCCCTTAGAGCGGAAACACTTATAACTTGAGCTTCGGACGTCCGATTGACGGGACATCGACTTTGTTGGATTCCTCTTTATGAGACTGTTCTTTTGGAATACTTAAACTAAGGTTTGGATGTAATTGGAGTATGTCCGGGTTGGATTGTACCCGAAATCCAACCTGGCCCCAGGAACGGAAAAGCCAATAACTCTCAGACCGGACATCTGTTTGTTGAACCGTCAGCCGCATTGGTAATCACATTGAGAAACAGTTCCTTTTAGTATACCCCATGCAAATTTGGGGTACATTTGAGATATGGCCGGGTTGGTTCATACAGGAAACCAACCGGGAAAACGGGACTAAAAGGCTAATAACTCGTAGACCAGGCGTCCGATTGACGCACCGTCTATTGCGTTGAGACCCTTATGATGAGGCGGTCATCTAAGATACTTCAAAGTGATATTAAGTGACACTTGGAGTATTGACCAGTAGATCGTGGAGTGGACCCTCCCAAAGACGAGCGTACGGAGTACGGAGACCTTGTAGCTTGCTGAGACCTGATGACTGCTTGTCTGATTTGAGTCAGAGTGACTTGTATAACCTAGTGGGGAGAACTAATGTGTTTGGGTGATATAACCATGATGGGGAGCACTACTATGTTTGGGTGGTAGACCTGGGGTACTCGACAGAAGCAGTACCTATGTAGGCTATTAGGGGGAGCACTACTTTGTTAGGTGGCAGACCCATGGCGGAGGAGCACTACTTTGTGAGGTGGAAGACCTGCGGTAATAGACTGGAGGAGTACCTCAGCAGTCTAAGGTTAGTGAGTAGAGCCTCAGAGTTATGACAGGATCACTGTACTCGTCATAGGAGGAGCTCTTCAGCAGTTGTGGTTTTGATATCATTAATGAAAATCCTGGTTTGAGTTGAGTCAATGACCATTGTGCTTTCCTTATAATTGAGATGGGTAAATTTATAACTTAGGTATATGTATGAGAATATACTTAATTAGTGGTTATCCGTTGATTTCATAACCTTTTCTTTTCCTCATGATTAAGATGGGTTACTTGATAACTTAGATATAAGTATGGGTTTATACCGAAGTAACGGTTATCTATTGAGATCCTTCTTTGTGGTTATCCTTGTTGTATTTAGTGAGACATTGAGGGTATTGGGGTCCCTATTGAGTATCGTTATACTCACCCCTACACGGGCTATGCCTGCACCTCATTGTGTTGGATGCAGACGACGGACAACGTTGACAGAGACCGAGTGTACGAGGACTGGACGATGCCCAGAGGTGGACCTAACGACGAGTCAGTACCCATAGGTGGATTTCATGACGAGATGGTACATGGAGGAGGTTGGAGGGTGAGATCATTGAGGTGGATATATGTACCTACCCTTCAGGTAGGATCCGAGGTGGAAGACCCATGAGCTGCTTCTATCTTCCTGTTGTTTTTCTTTTCTTTTGTACTTTCGTTCAGTTATAGATGTACTTTTCAATTGGGTTTGTATTTTAGCCCATTTACTTTTCAGAACTTTCTTTTGTACTTAGTGTATTACTTCCGCTTGTACTTTGGTTGGATGTGTTTATGTTTTATAAAGGTAATGCATTCCCAGTTATCAGGATTTACGCCTTTGGTGCTAGTCTCCAGTCCTTGGCCTATGGAAGGCGGGCTTGGGATAGTCACGACATGGGCCCCGAGGACGGGTCGTGACACGGTCTCCTCTTTGTCACCTGTTGAAAGTAAACAATGAAAGGGGTGAGCTAAAACACTCAGTAAGGGTTACAAATTTCAGAAGCATGAGTACAATAATAAGTGAATCACAATCAATCTGACATAATCGATATGGCATAGTGAATAAATGAATAATTAATGCCATTAATAAAATGAAAATGAAACTGCATCCATAGATTTTTTCATAGTGAAAACCTCATGGATAATAATAATAACTAATAATGAATAAATAGAATTCTTATTAATTGGATGTCATGTATCTGGCATATGAAACCATAATACCGTAAAAATGGTTTAATTCTATGGGTAGAAACCCGTTTGATTTTTGGAAATAAACTCAAAGGGTTTGTCGCCAACTGATTTGTCTCATGAGACCAACTGATGCATCAAGGGGCTGTAGCGGGCCCCACCCACCACTACATGTCGAAATCATTCTTTATACATTGATTTAAAAAAAGTGCAATATGCCTTTTAAATATCCGTATAGAGTAGAGTATACAGATTTATCAATATTTCAATAATTAAAATAACTTTCCAAACAAAAACAGTATGTAAAATGGTATACAGTTTAGACAACAACATATCCATGATATGAGATTATGGATATTTAATATAAATATAATTTCTAATTAAAAGTGATTTCAAATGGGTAGTAGGTACACCACATAAGGATTATTAGGTGCACAATACAAAGTTAGTCACAACAAAATAGTAGTTGAGACAAAGTCTCCTACAACAATGTAATCAGTCGAATCATATGACCAGAACTTAATAAACCTCAAATTAATCATTTCATAACATGAATATGAATAGAATCATGTTATTATATATCAAATGGCATTATACATATACCACATACAATCAATAAGTGGCGAACAATGAAAATCTCACAGAAATGAAAGTGAGATGAGAAACCCCTTACAAACATTTCGGCATGGTAACAAGTGTTATTGTGAGGGCTTAATGAGAGGTAAAGGGGTATTACATTATTTATATGTCACAAGGGAATTATGTGGGAGGTGAGAAAACATACCCCATCATTAGTAATTAAAAATAAAATAGCACAACATAGGGGAACTTTTTGAACAAAAGTGAGAGAGAGGATCCCTTAAAAAGATTGTATCACTAGAGTGAGGATAAATCAATGAAATATTTATGTGTGAAACATAAAAATCCAAAAAATATAATTGGATATATAGTATAAAACAATCAGAGGTCGTTCACACATATTATTGGAAAGACAAAACCAATGACATAGATGTGTAACTCAATAAATGGAAATTGAGTTAAGATATCCCTTACCTTACGCTTGAAGGTGTTCTTGACTTGTTATTTAAGACCTGAATAAACAAATTAGGATTATTAATTAATAATTCCAGAACCTATTATATATTTCAATTATTTATTATAACCCTTTCTTGTTCATTCAAGGCCTTTTTGATTAGTTATAAGGTTCAATTTCATTGTTCGGGCTCGTTTGTTTACTTGGTTTTAAATGATCAGTTCACTTATATTCAAGTTCGGATAAATATATAAGATGGATGTGGTTGTCCAGAAATGAAGTTATATTCTAATATTTATCATATATAAGATTACATGGTTCTAAATTTAATTTGGTTACTTAGAGTGAAGTCTAATTATTATATATATAACCTTAGTGACAACCGTTTTGGCTAAACAGTGGGTTTGATTACAATGAACATGTTTTACTTTATAACTTAATACCATTTTTACAAAGGGATTACAGAACTAAAAATAGGATATATTACATATATAATAATCTGGTTCAACCATAAAAAAAATTATTTCATGACCATAATTAAAGATTATAATAGAAATTGATAAACCGTTGTCCTTGAATGTGCTAAATTAGCACATCTCAAATGGTGCTTTCATTTCTTTCAAATAAATGGTGGGGAAAGGAGATAAGGTAATGAATTATACCATTAGCATGAAAAAATTCTAGTACATTTATGTTACTGGATTTATAATACTATTATGGTGAGGAAAGAAAGAAAGAGAAAAGAACTTAAAAAAATTGAAGGAATTGAAAAGAGGAATTTACCTCTTGAGACTTCCTCCTTTGAGAACCTATTAAGGGGAGAGTTTTTGGTACTTTGAAGAGGATAGGAGCTTTTGGACATGGGGGAGGATCTTAGGGAGAGACTTTGGAAGAATATTGGCAAGGCAGAAGTCTTGAGTGGTGTGAGAGGAAGGGGGGGGGGGTGAGGGGTTCTTTATATAATGGAGGGGAGAGGAGTTTTCTTAATATAAAATTCATTAGTTTATTATTTCCTCTCAAGAAAACCAATAGTTAGTATTCCATGACCAATAATAGTAATATATGCATGTGAATTTTAACCAATTGGGCTTACATCAGCATATCATCATCAATGACTCAATTAATCCATTATTTAGCATTTATTGTGAATTATCAAATTTTACTATTCATCAAAAATTCAAGTATTTGAGAAAAATACAAAAAATTCACCCTAACCATTTTTCGATGTGTAGAATACAAAAATGAAGTCCATTTTTCAAAAATAATTTTCTAAATATGTTTAATTAAATATTTAATTAAAATAATTATTTAATTGAAAAATACAAACACTTAAAATTTTCATCTTCATTTTTAAGGTGCCTAAATTCATTTATACAGTCAATGGTATGGATACCATTCATAAGAGTCATATTACTATACATAAGGGCAAGTTACTATTCATAAAGGTATGTTACTATTCATAAAGGTATGTTACTATTCATAAGGGTAGGTTGCTATTCACCAAAAATTAAGTTAATCCTATCAGACTCTAAATATCATCTTGAACACAACCATGTATGTCATATTTTTAAAATTCAAAACATAGAGTTTGCATATTTAAGTTTAATGGCTAGGTTATGGACATCTCCTATAAGTAACCATGTTTTGTTCCATATAGGATCAGTGATCCATGAAATATAGGCTATAACTAGAATGTATTAAGAGAAACATACCATGAAGTGTTTGGGGTGCTACATTATTCCATCCTTTGGAAATTTCATCCTTGAAATTTTATGTATGAAGCCCACAAAAAAGATGTGGGTGGTTCTTTTTCATGAAATCCTCTGGTTCCCATGTTGCTTCCTCCATATTATGGTTCCTCCAAAGAAACTTTACTAGACGAGTTGTCTTATTTCTCAATACCTGCTCCCTTGTGTCAATAATCCCAATAGGCTTTTCACAGTATGAAAAACTTGGTTCTAGTTCAATTTCTTCATAGGCGAGTACATGCGTTGGGTCTGGAAAGTATTTCCTCAACAATGACACATGGAACACATCATGGACTTTGGATAGATTTGGAGGCATTGCTAAACGGTAAGCTATTGCTCCGATTCATTCCATAATTTCAAATGGTCTAATATACCTGGGGCTCAGTTTCCCTTTCTTACCGAACCTTAAGACACCCTTCCATGGAGATACTTTCAGAAGAACAAGATCTCCCACCTAGAATTCCAAATCCTTTCTCTGATTGTCAGCATAACTCTTATGACTACTTTGGGATGCTTTAATATGGGCTTGTATTGTCTCCACCTTTGCCGTGGTCTCTTCAATAAGTTCTGGGCCTATATGTTTCCTCTCACCAACTTCGTCCGAACAAGTTGGAGTTCGACATCTCTTTCCATATAATGCTTCATATAGAGCCATTTGAATACTGGAATGGAAACTATTATTTTAGGAAAATTCCACCAAAGGAAATTATTGATCCCACATACCTTGGAAATCAAGAGAGCATGACCTCAGCATGTCTTATAGAGTTTGAATAGTCCTTTTAGACTATCCATCAGTTTGGGGGTGATAAGCAGTACTCATATGAAGCTCAGTATTCAAATCCTCATGGATAATTTTCCATAATTTTGATGTAAACCAGGGACCTCGATCATACAAAATCGATAGAGGTGCACCGTGAAGTCTTAAAACTTCATTAATATAAAGTCTTACAAAGTGATCAAGTGGAAAATCCTCTCTTATAGGAATACAATGTGCTGATTTTGTGAGCTGATCAACAATTACCCATAATTCATCGTTCCTTCCAGGTTTCCTTGGTAGTTCGATGACAAAATCCATCGTAATGTTATCCCACTTTCACATAGGAATAGGTAGAGGTTGCATTACTCCTTTGGGATGTTGTCTCTCTACCTTCACTTGTTGACAAACTAGACATCTTGACACGTAGTCAGCCATTTCCCTCTTCATATTATCCCCCCAAAAACATTTCTTCTGATCTCTATACATCTTGGTGTTACCTGGGTGTATAGAGAAATTTGAGCTATGATCATCATCTAACAGTTCCCTTTTTAGCTCAGGTACTGATGGAATGCATAACCTCTTGCCAAATTTCAAAACATCTTCTACATACATGAAGTTAACCAGTCTCCCATCCTTAAATGCATTAATTTTCTTGTGCAGATTCTCATCATTAGATTGAGAGCTTTCTGTCTTCTCTAGTAAAGATGGTTTAGCAATCATTTGAAAGAGGAGAAATGTTTCCCCTTCCTTAACAATTCCCATATCCATCTTTAGTATATCCATGAATATAGGATCTCTTTCAATCCTCATTTTAGTCAATAGGACATGATCTTTCCTGCTTAATGCATCTGCCACCTTATTCTCCTTTCTTGGGTGGTAGGGTATTGAACAATCTTAATCTTTGAGTAACTCGAGCCTTATTATTTTCCTTATGTTGAGTTATTTTTTTGTGAAAATGTATTTCACAATCTTTTGGTCCGTATAAATCTCACATCTCTCTCCGTAGAGATAATGCGTCCATATTTTTAGTGAAAAGATTACAGCTGCTAACTCAAGATCATGAGTTGGATAATTTTTCTCATGTGTCTTCAACTGTCTTGATGCATAAGAAATAAATATATCATTTTTCATAAGGACACAACCCAGTCTATTCTTTGATGCATCGCTGTATATTACAAATCCATCCCTTCCCGATGGAAGAGTCAAAATTGGAGCATTGACCAATCTTCTTTTTAATTCTTCAAAGCATTCTGTACATTATTTTGTCCACACAAACTTAACTGCTTTACATGGTTAGTGGGTTAGCCAGTCAGGCCGAATTCTAAAAAAAATTCCGACAGTAACCTGCTAAGCCAAAAAAACTACGTACCTCAGTTATGTTTGATGGTGTGAGACAATCTTGGATTGCCTTTGTATTCACAAGATCAACTAGGATTCCATCCTTAGAGACAATATGGCCTAGAAAAGAAACTGATTGAATCCATAATTCACATTTTCTAAACTTCCAATATAATTTATTGCTTCTAAGAGTTTGCAGAATGACCCGAAAGTGATTCTCCTGGTCTTCATAGATTTTTGATTATATGAGGATATCATCGATGAATACCACAAGAAAGTTATCAAGATATTACTTGAAAACTATATTCATTAAATCCATGAAAAAAGAGGGTACATTTTTCAGTTCAAAAGGAATTATTGTAAACTCGTAATGCCCATACCTGGTCCAAAATGTTGTATTAGGAATATCTTATTTACACGCAACTGATGATATCCAGACCGAAGTTCAATCGTTGAAACTTATTGAGCTCCATGAAGTTGATGAAATAAATCATCAATCCGGGGTAGAGGATACTTATTATCTATTATAATAACATTGATTTCCCTATAATCATTGCAATGCCTCTTGGATCAATATTTCTTCTTGACAAAGAGGACAGGGGATCCCCATGGAGAAACACTAGGTTGAATAAATCCTTTTTCACTCAAATTCTCTAGTTGTTTATTTATCTCTACTAATTCCATAGTATCCATTCTATATGGAGTCTTTGATATAGGTCTTTCCTCAAGAATTAAATCAATAGAGAACTCAACTTCTCGCTCTGGAGGATGTCTAGATAAATCCTTTGGAAATACATCAATGTATTCTTTCACTATATTCACAACTTCAATTTGAATATTTCTTTCCTCTCCCATAGATATTGGTTTATCTTCCTCTCCAAGTATTTCATTCATTAGAGCTACTGGTGGTGGTTTATATAAGAATTAGGTGGAGAAGTTTCTGCCCTAAAGATAAGGGATTCTACACCATTTTCAAAAATTGTAACTTCCTTCTTCTTATAATAAATATTAGCATCATAATTTGACAGCCAATCCATACCGAGAATTATATCAAATTTAGTCATTGGTATGAGGATAAGGTTAGCAACTAAAGCACATTTTGGTGTCTGGAGGGGGACTAGTCGACATGCCTTTGTTGCAATGATACATCCCCTATGAGTTTTGACTGATAACTCCTTTATTAAATCAAATTGGACATATCTAATTTTCATGGATAACTGGGAAGATTTAAATGAATGCGATGATCGAGAATCAAATAAAGCGTTGGCTAAGTTTGAGGAAAAAATTAAAGTACCTACCACCAGATCATTAGGAACTTCAACCTCTGCAGTTATAATTGCATAGGCTCTCCCTTGTTCTCTTGGCTTTTTCTAAGGCATGTTTCCTTGGCACCCAGGACACTAATTTGCATAGTGTCCCATCTATCTGCAATTGTAGCATTGAATATCATTGAATTGCGTCTTCACCTTACATTCATCATATTGATGACCCTTTTCTCCACAATTATAGTACACTCCCATTCCTTTCAAGAATTTATCGATATGATCCTTTTCACAGTTCTCACATAATGAGAATATATTTGTTCCCTTGATCTTCTTTGGTGCTTCTCCTTTTCCTTTGTTATCAAAGTACCACTTCTTATCCTGGTTTCCTTTGAAAAGATTTGATCTAGAAAATTCCCTCTCTGTTTTGATGGAAATTGATAAAATTTCATCATATGATGAAAATGATTGAGATGCCCGTGCCCTTCAAAGAATTGGCTTAAGACCTTCAAAGAAATGATCAATCTTTTCTTCCGAGTCACGTATGTAATATACGACATACCTGACCAGCCTTGTGAAGGTAGCCTCATACTTTGCAACACTATCTTCTTCCCTTTATTTTAAGCTAAGGAATTTTCTCTTCATTTAAGTTCATAGCTCATGAGGGAAATATTTTTCAAAGAATATTTCCGTAAAAGTCATCCATTCCATATCTTATATTTCTTCTTCCTCTATGGTATTCTGAATCAAGGACCACCATTGATCAGCGTCATCCTAGAGACAATATACTGCCAGTACAAACTATTCATTTTATTTGTATATTAATACCATGAATATTTTTTCAAGGGACTTGATCCATTGATCAGAACCCACTGGGTTAGTAGTACCACTAAAATATGGGGGCTTCTGCCGCATGAAATGATTTAACATAGGTTTGGAATGGTTATTTGTTACAACCTGAGTAAGTTGTCCCAATATGGTCATGATCTGATCTGCTCCAACATTGAATGTGTTGACTTGCTCAGTAGGGAGATACCTACCTTGCCCATGAGTATTTATTCCCCTTATTCCCTTAGACTCCATTTCTAAATAATGGGGTACAATAAATTAGTTTATGAATCTCAAATAGAAAATCACTCAACATAGATTGAAATTCTATGCATAGCTAATCTTATAAACATGATTTCTCTGAGGAAAAATTTACATTAAAATCCTTTATAATGGATTATAATGAAAATGTGAATTATCCAAAGAATATCCCCTGGGAGTGTCGTAACCAAGAGTGAAATAAGGCCTGTTGTCATGTACCAGTTACTGTTTGAGTCTAGCTCAAAGCGGTGTTTTCATGTTTTACCCCTAGATACATCTGTGCTAGAGCCGCCTCTACCTGCTTGTATCCAGACAGAGATGTATTGCTTAAAAGATCCACATAATCTATTCCTTACCAAAATACCAGTATGTTCTTGTATTTTTATCCTCAAATATTACCTTAGGGCTTTGTTCCCTACTATACATTTCCTACTCTAGTTTCCAAGTTTTCTACTAAACTTCCTCTGATACCAACTGTAACACCTTGACCCCTCTAGACTAGATCTGGTGCGTTACATGTGATATTAGAATGATTAGAAGGAATGAATATCCCAAAGGAAAAATCAATTTAGTAGTATTTAAGAAACTAGATACATAGATATTACTCAAATTACATTGGAAAAGTTTACAAAATACAATACATAACAAAACTAAAAACTACATCCACAAGAACTCAATAAACCATCTCCTCTTTGTCACCTGTTGAAAGTAAAAAATGAAATGGGTGAGCTCAAACTCTCAGTAAAGGTTAAAAATTGCAGAATCATGAGTAAAATAATAAGTGAATCACAATCAATCTGACATAATCATATGGCATAGTGAAAAAATGAATAACTAATGCCCTTAATAAAATGAGAATGAAACTGCATCCATAGATTTTGACATAGTGAAAACCTCAGGGATAATAATAATAACTGATAATGAATAAAGATAATTCTTATTAATTGGATTTCATGTATCTGGAAAATGAAACCATAATACAGTAAAAACGGTTTAATTCTATGGGTAGAAACCCGTCTGATTTTTGGAAACAAACTCAAAGGGTTTGTCGCCAACTGATTTGTCTCATGAGACCTACCGATGCATCGAGGGGATATATCAGTCCCCACCCGCCACTACATGTTCAAATCATTATTTATACATTTATTTAATACAAGTGCAATATGTCTTTTCAAAATCCATATAGAGTAGAGTATACAAATTTATCAATATTTCCATAATTAAAATAACTTTCCAAATAAACACCGTATCTAAAATGGTATACGGTTTAGAGAACAACATATACATGATATAAGATTATGGATATTTAATATAAATATAATTTCAAATGAAAAGTGATCTCAAATGGGCAGTAGGTACACCACATAAGGATTATTAGGTTCTCTATACAAAGTCAGTCACAACAAAATAGTAGTTGAGAAAAAGTCTTTTACCACAATGTAATCGGTCGAATCATATGACCAGAACTTAATAAACCTAAAATGAATCATTTAATAACATTAATATGAATAGATTCATATTATTATATATCAAATGATAGTACACATATACCACATACAAGTAATAAGCGACAAATAATGAATTTCTCATAGAAATGAAAGTGAGATGAGAAACCCCTTACAAACATTTCAGCATGGTAACAAGTGTTATTGCGGGGGCTTGATGAGAGGTAAAGGGGCATTCCATTTTTTATATATCACAAGGGACGTGTGGGTGAGGTTAGAAAACATACCCCATCATTAGAAATTAAAAATAAAAGAGCACAACATAGGGGATCTTCTTGAACAAAAGTGAGAGAGAGGATCCCTTACAAAGATTGTATCATTAGAGTGAGGATAAATCAATGAAATATTTATGTGTGAAAAATAAAAATCTACAAAATATAAGTGGATATACAGTATAAAATAATAAGAGGTCATTCACACATATTATTGGAAATTCAAAACCAATGACATAGATGTGTAACTCAATCAATGGATATTGAGTTAAGATATCCCTTACCTCACGCTTGAAGGTGTTCTTGACTTGTTATTTAAGACCTGAATAAACAAATTGGGCTTATTAATTCATAATTCCATAACCTATTATATATGTAAATTATTTATTATAACCCTTTTTAGTTAATTCAAGGAATTTTTGATTATTTATAAGGTTCAATTTCTTTGTTCGGTCTCGTTTGTTTACTTGGTTTTAAATGATCAGTTCACTTATATTCAAGTTCGGAAAAATATATAAGATGGATGTGGTTGTTTATAAATGAAGTTATATTATATTATTGATCATAAAGATTATTACATGGTTTTAAATTTAATTTGGTTACTTAGAGTGAAGTCGAATTATTACATATATAACCTCAGTGACAACCGTTTTGGCTAAATGGTGGATTTGATTACAATGAACATGTTTTACTTTATAACTTAACACCATTTGTACAAAAGGATTACAGAACTAAAAATAGGATATATTACATATATAATAATCTGGTTCAACTATTACACAAATGGTTTCATGACCAAAATTAAATATTATAATAGAAATTGATAAACCTTTGTCCTTGAATGTGCTAAATTAGCACATCTCAAACGGTGCATTCATTTCTTTCAAATAAATGGTGGGTAAAGGAGAGAAGGTAATGAATTATACCATTAGAATTAAAAAATTACATTACATGTATGTTACTGGATTTATCATACTATTATGGTGAGGAAATAAACCAAAATAAAAGAACTTAAAAGAATTGAAGGAATTGGAAAGAGGAATTTACCTCTTGAGACTTCCACCTTTGAGAACCTCTTAAGGGGAGAGGTTTTGGTATTTTGAAGAGGCTATGAGCTTTTGGAAGTGGGGGAGGATATTGGGGAGAGACTTGGGCAGAATATTTGCAAGGCACAAGAGTTGACTGGTGTGAGAGGAAGAGGGGGTGATGGGTGCTTTATATAGTGGAGGGGAGAGGAGTTTTCTTAATATAAAATTCATTAGTTTATTATTTAATCTCAAGACAACCAATAACGAGTATTCCATGACCAAGAATATTAATATATGAATGTGACTTAGAATCAATTGGTCTTACATAAGCATATCATCATCAATGACTCAATTAATACATTATTTAGCATTTATTGTGAATTATCGGATTTTACTATTCATAAAAAATTCAAGTATTTCCGAAAAATCCCAAAAATTCACCCTAACCATTTTTTGGCGTGTAGAATACAAAAATGAAGTCCATTTTTCAAAAATAATTTTCTAAATGATTTTAATTAAATATTTAATTAAAATCATTATTTAATCGAAAAATACAAACACTTAAAATTTTCATCTTCACTTTTAAGGTGCCTAAATTCATTTATACACTCAATGGTATCGATACCGTTCATAAGAGTCATATTCATAAGGGTAAGTTTCTATTCATAATGGTAGGTTACTATTCATAAGGGTAGGTTACTATTCACCAAAAATTAATTTAATCCTATCAGACTCTAAATATCATCTTGAACACAACCGTGTTTGTCATATTTTTAAAATTCAAAATGCAGAGTTGGAAAATTTAACTTTATTGGCTAGGTTATGGATATCTACTATAATTAACCATGTTTTGTTCCATATAGGCTCAGTTATTCATGAAATATAGGCTATAACTAGAATGTATTTAAGAGAAACATACCATGAAGTGTTTGGGGTGGTACAATGTTTGTATTATTTTGAATGATCTTTTTAATTATTGGTTGTTTGTTTTTTTTATTCATCCTATATTCTTATTTAACTGAGTTATATACTTCTATGTCATACTAAAACTCAGATAATCATATTTGGGGGTAACCCTTTATGTGATGTTTCACACACCGTTCATCCCTTTTTCTTCCCCTTTGAATTATGGTGTTTGTGTGGTTCATATTGGTTAATAGAAATTACATATAAAATTACATGACCATATAATTTAATTTCCTAGTAACACATTGAAATAACATACAAATATGGATAGCGCATCGAGTTCTTCATGTGTTTCCTCAGTGAGTTTTGTTTATGAAGTCAAACACAAATCAGCCAATCATCAGTGGTATTCAGTGAATCATTGTGTGTTTTCCAATAAACCCTAATATGTATCCTACTTTAAACTCAGTATAATTCTGGTTCTAGGTGTTACAAACCAGGGATTAAAAGCTCTTAACTCTATATCTTGAAGCGATGAAGGATGAGGATCATGATATTCCTTAGGTTGATCATGCTTAATCTAATTTATTAATTTCTTCTTTCTTATATCGCTTTATTTTATATGATTCCATATTAAATAAACAAAAACAAAATTTCATATAATTCAATTCACATTTTTTATAATCAAAGCTTTCTTTTTTACATTAATGATCTAAGGCTCTGTCGAGTGACGACCTAGGGTTCTTGTTATACTGTAGAAATTCTAATAAAAACTAAATATTTAATTAGACACAGTTGATAACGCAATAAAATTTTGTTTCCATTTCTGAGGATCCAAGATAATTTTTTTTTCTATTTATTTACTTTAATTTATTTATTTTACTTCTTAATTATAAATCCTTTCAGTATCCTCCACCCCTTTTGATTATTTTTGTTTTTTTTCTATTTTGTTTGTTTTTGTGTGTTTATTATTATCTCTCCCTTCCTCTCTCTATAAATCTCTAATTATATAGTATAAAATAATATTTTCTTTTATAATTTAAACCTAGTTAAGTGATTTTATTTTACCCGTCTTCAATTATAAAAAGTAAAAAAAAAACAAAAAAAAACAAACTTCACAACTCATTTTCAAGACCCAATCAAGAAAAAGAAAAACTGCTTGAATTTAACCTGAAAATTGGAATGACGCTTCACTAAAAAACTAGGTTATATAGAGTAGGAAAATAAAGTAACATTGAGGAACCCATTTTGGAAACTCAAGTGATCCCAAACCAATAAAAAATTTAACCAAATAAAACCCTAGAAAATATGGCTGCAAATAACCAAACATTAAAATAATTGACAACCCCAGATATGGAGTACCAACTAGTGTACATCTAATATCCTGAGAAAGTATTCAACTTTGAGATGGGATCAGGACTCATTCATATACTTCCTAAATTTCTTGGCCTTCCTGGTGAGTTCCCTTACAAACATCTCGAGGAGTTTCACATAGTGTGCTCCACCGTGAAACCCAAAAATGTATATAAGAACATCATAAAGATCATGGACTTCCCTTTATCCCTTGATGGTGTAGCTGAAGACTGGATATAATATATGCCTACCAAAATTTGGGGATATAATGACCTTAAAAGACTCTTTCTATATAATTTATTACCTGCTTCCTGAATTGTATCAATTAGAAAAATAATCTATCTAATTAGAGAATCACAAGAAGAAACCCTTCATAAATATTGTGAGAGATTAAAAATATGTTGTTCAAGTTTTCCCCACCACCAAATTAGTAAACAATTTATAATTCAATACTCATATGAGGTACTTGTCCCGATAGATCATGGAATGATAGATACTGCAGTTGGTGGTGCCCTAGTTGATAAAACTCCTTCTGCCTCTCGTGAATTAATAGACAACATTTTTCAAAATGCACAACAAATTGGTAGATGAGCAATTGAACCAACCTAAGAAGTTAATTAGGTAAGTCATTCATCCCTAGAAAAAAGCTAGATATTAAACTTGATGAGATGATTACCCTTCTGAGGCAATTAGCTCAAGCACAGGGTAACCCACACACTTCTTCCATTCCATTGTGTTGTGGTATTTGTTATGATAACACTCATTTTTCCGACTAGTGACTGCAACTCCAGGATTCATCTGAGTCATGTGCAATAGTATTCCTTGGGAATACTTTTTATCAAGCACCAACCTTCATGCAAGAACTATTCAGACCAAATCCAAACCCCAGGTGGAAATCACAACCATAGTACCAACAAGGAGGAAACTCAAGCTAACCTAAATAAAAATGGTATCAACAAGGACAAGGTATGAAACCTTCTTATCCTTAAACATCTTGAAATAATCTTAATCCACCCAAATTTGAACCAAGCCTCAAGGATATGGTGAAGTAAATGGACACCCAAAACCTCTAATTCAAATAGAACACCCAATCGGCTATTCCAGACCTATGAACTCAAGTGAGGAAACTAGAAAGCACCATCGGTGAGATAAAGATGCAAGGTTCTAGAAAAATACCACCAAAACCTATTGATTATCCAAAATACAAAGGTAATGTATGTGTAATCACACTTCGTATTGGTAAATAAGATTTTTCTTCCAATGATTCTACAAAAAGGGTATTCCCCCTACTGAGAACTCTCTTTCCTTACCCTCAAAAGATTATGATGATGCAAAAAAAAACAAAAATGATAAAAAAATTGTCATTGAGGATTCCACTAAACAATTAATTCCACTTCCTTTCCCCCAAAGACTCTCTAAATCTAAGAAAAAATTTGATAGTGAGATTGATAAAGAGATAATGGATACACTTAAAAAGGTATAAGTTACCATTCTTTTATTAGATGTAGTCAAAAAAATCCCATGATACACCAAATTTCTTAAAGAGAGTTTCACCCATAGATATTGACTCAAGGGGAATGAGAGAGTCAACCTGGGAAGGAATGTCTCGACCTTAATTAAACCAACAATGCCAAAAAAATTCAAGGATCTGAGAAATTTCATGATACCTTTCACTATAGGAGAGACATTATTTTCAGATTCTATGCTAGATTTAGGTTCTCTAATTAATGTAACACCTTAACCTGTGTACACTTCTCTGTAGGTTGGAGAGCTTCAAACAAGGGGAATAATCATTCAAATTTCCAAATGGAGCACTACATTCCCATCAGGAGTGATTGAGGATGTCCTCGAAAGAGTGAGTAATCTCATCTTCACTGCCAATTTCTATATTCTTGAGATGGAAGAAACTCGAACCCAAGGACATGATCCTCTCATACTTGGGAGGTCATTCCTTAAAACAGTAAGTACATTCTTCAATGTTCATAATGTTATGATTTATACAGATTTAAATGGTGAAAAGGTAAGTTTTAACATCCTTGAGGCTATGAAACACCCTTTTGAAGATAAATACACTCTTACTATATATTTTATAGAAGTTCTCTCAAACGACACACACACACAGACACAATTTTCTCCTCTACCCATACTCTGATTCATTTCCATCTTCTTCAACCTTGGATGATTTGAGTTTTGATTCATATTTTGAGTTTTGTTTCGGTTCAGAGATGTGTAAATTTTGTGCTTTAATTGATGATTATGTTCATTCTTAGGTACCGATGACCGTCGATGATTCTTCAAATCTCATTTCCATAGATTCTCCTTCCTTAGAGAATAAACATGAGTAGATAGAAAGTTTCATATCACTTAATCCCCCTAAATCCCCACCTTGAATCCAAAAACCACAGTTGTTGGAACTAAAAACAGTTCCATATAATTTTAAATATGCATATCTTGAGGGTTTCGACCAATTTCCCATCATTATTTTCAATAACCTCTCTCTAATGCTAGAATAAAAACTACTCGACCTTTTTATAGAGTGTATAAAGGAATTTGGATGGACATTGGATGATATTATTGGGACTATCCCATCTATTTGTATGCAATATATACTTTTATATGATTAGGGTAAACCCGTAAGGAAATATCAGTGCCGGTTGAATCCCACTCTCCTTGAAGTGGTAAAATTGGAAGTCAGTAAATTACTTATTTTTGGGATTATTTATCCTATATCTGATAGTAAATGAGTTATCCCCATGAAAATTATTACTAAAAAACTAGAATAATAGTAGTGTCTAATGAAAGGAATGAATCTGTTCTAACACGTGTGCAAAACAGTTGGGGAGTCTGTAGTAACTACTGTTGACTAAATAAATCCACGTGAAGGAACCAATTTACTCTACCTATCATTGATCAAATGTTAGAATGTCTGGCCAGTAAGTCACATTACTGTTTCCTTGCTGGATATTCAGGTTATTTTAAATCCATATAACCCCTGAGGATCAAGAAAAGACAACATTTACCTGCCTATTCTACACATTTTCATATAGAAGGATTCCTTTTGGTCTATGTAATGATTCTGGTACTTTTCAGTGATGTAAGTTTAGTATTTCTTAAGTACCTTGATAATTGTATAGAAGTCTTTATAGATGACTTTATTGTTTATTGAACCTCCTTTGATGACTATTTTTTGCACATATGTTTTTCCTCAGTCGTTTCATTGAAAAATATCTCATATTAAATTATGAGAAATGACATTTCATGGTAGAGAAAGGGATAGTTATTGGGAATTTTTTTTCAAAAGAGGTAATTAAAGTGGATAAATCAAAAGTTGAACTAATTTCAACCCTTAAATATTTAAAAATTTGTTCTTGAGGTGTGATATTTCTTAGGTCATGCTGGTTTTTAACGCCAATTCATTAAAGACTCTAGTAAGATTATAATTACCTTGTCTTGATTATTGCAAAAGGAATATTAATTTTCTTTTGATAAAAATGTTTGGATTCATTCAATTCACTAAAAATGAGTCTCACATCACCCTCAACATCCAACCACCAAGGTGAGATATCCCCTTCAAACCTATTTATGATGCCTCTAACTTTGCAATTGGGGTAGTTTTATCACAAAGTGTTGAGAAGAATCCTAATGTAATTGGGTATGCCCCACGTACCCTTGAACTTCACCAGGAGAACTACACAAACACTGAAAAATAACTTATTTCTATTGTGTTTTCCTAAGAAAAATTATGTTAATATCTTATTAGGTCCAAAATCATTTTATTTTCTGATCAGGTTTCCCTATGTTTTCTCATAGAGAAACTCAAAGCTAAGCCCCACCTCATTCGGCGGATACTTCTCCTCTAGGAGTTTAAACTTGATATTAAAGACAAGAGGGGAGTGTAAAATGTGGTAGCTAACCACATTAGTAGAATTTCCCCACAATTATACCATCATGTTGACTCACCCCTCCCCATTGGATAATTCTTCCCTCTTGAGAAACTTTGTGAAGTTGTGGACCTTACCCCCTAATATGCGGACATTGTGAATTTTCTAGCAACATATAATGTACCCATTGATTTTTGCACTCTAAAATCCTAGATACTTAATCATGATTATCGATGGTACATTTGGAATAAACCATATTTGTGGAGAATTTTTAGTGACCAAGTTGTTCGTCAGTGTGTCTATGACTATGAGTTCACCTATGTTTTAACTTTCTGGAACACCTTGGCTTTTGGGGGTCACTTTGGCTCTCAACATACATATCTAAAGGTCCTTGACTCAATAATTTATTGTCCAACATTGTGCAGAGATTCCCATCGGTTTTTAAGTCGTGTACTTAGTGTTAATTCATAGGGAATATCTCCAAGAGGAATGAAATACCACAAAAAACCATGTTATTTGTGAGATCTTTGATGCATGGGGTGTTCACTTCATGGGGCCTTTTACCAATTCATTTAGATTTGTGTACATATTATTGGCTATTGACTATGTCTCTAAATGGGTGGAAGAAAATTCCACTAGGACCTATGACTCTTGAGTGGATTTTTATTTTGTGAGGTCTCAAATTTTCACCAGGTTGGGTTGTCTGTGATTCATCATTAGTGATTAGGGTTCACATTTTTTCAATCACAACATGAAAAAATTGCTTCATAAGTATGGATTTGTTCATAAAGTCTCCACTTCATATCAACCCCAAACTAACAGTCAAGAAGAAATCTCAAATTGGGAAGTTAAAAGAATCTTGTAAAAAAATGGTACAATCAAATAAGAAAGATTGGAATTTATTCTTGTCTGATGCACTTTGGGCATTCTGTACAACTTTTAAAACCCCAATCAGAATTTCACCGTATATGATTGTGTTTGTAAAGGATTGAAACCTCCCTGTAGAGGTAGAGAACCATGCTTATTGGGATGTTAAAAAATGTAATGTGAATCTCTCAAATGAAGGTGAGAATAATAAGTTGTCGATTCAGGAGTTGAAAGAAATTTTACATGATGCATATGAGAACTGCCAAATCTATAAACAGAAGACAAAGGCTATCCATGATGGGATGATTCATCATTGAAAGTTTCATATTAGTGATAAGGTCCTCATGTATAATTCCATGCTAAAGCTCCACCCAGGTAGGATTCATTCCCAGTGGCTCTGTCCTTATAATATTACTGATGCTTAACATTTTGGTGCTATATAGGTTTTTCATGATAAGAGTGGAAAGAGGTTTAATGTCAATGGGAAGAGGCTCAAACACTTCTATGAGGATTTTACAAATCATCTCGTAGAAGAACTCCAACTGATAAATGACACATATGACACAACTTAGTAGGTTATCACTTCTCTATAACTTTATTTACTTGTCTATTTATTTAAAATAATTTAATTGAGGATAATGTATTTTTTAGGTGTGGGGGAGGGTGACATGTCATAGTTAGGATAAGAAAAAAAAACAAAAAACAAAAAACAAAAATAAATGTTTCTTCATTTTTGATTTCCTTTTCTTTATTTTGTGTTTTAAGATTAAAATTGATCTTAAAAAGAATATCTTAAATTATTTTTCATGCTTGAGTCGATTATGTGGAAAATTCCATTGTTTTTGGACAAATATTTTTCAAATGAATGTTGATATGGAATCTTTTTCTAGGATTTTTATTTTCATACCATTCATAGATTTTTAATGTATTTTTCAAACCCATTCTTTATTAGCACTGACCAATATTTTAATCCCTTACCTAAGAGACATTCTAAGCTTTTTTTCTTAATATTATGCCTTTTAATCACTTTTTTTAGAGTCTCAGGTCCTGTAGAGAAACTAGAAATTTACTTGATTCTATTTACATCCATAAGATTCGAGAATTATACATTCATGATAGAGGAAATGGTTCATTGAAAATACCTTTGTATAATTAACCTCTATTTTCATCCACCTTGAAATTTTTACCTTCTTAAGACATAGAGACCATGAAATTCCTATTAGGTAGCCACATTAAAAGCTAATTTATCAATACCTACCCATGTATTGTATATATACTTGTTTTATTTTCATCATGTTTGTGTGATCGGGTGGTTTCATGGGAATTATCAGGAGAGAATCATTCTTATGGGTTGATATAGAGGGTGCATATATTTTCTTTGAGAAGTGGGTTCAAAATACATATTCTATCATTATTTTACATATGTTTCCTTATTTATCTACCAAAAATTTTATATTAAAAAATATATAGTTTTCTACATAAAAAAACAAAAAAAATGGAGAAAATAGGATGTTTACTCATTATTATTCACTGCTTGGTTGTGAACCACATAAAAAAACAATGGGGATAGTGAGTTGGTGGTGATACACTTTGTGAGGGGTTGAGTGTGTACATTCATTGTGAACAATTTCATAATTTTGAAATGTTTTTTACATAAGATACTAAACACTCCTATTCTGCCTCATATTTTTAAACATTAAATCCTAACAACACTTGAACCTCAGAACAATCTGTTGGAAGTCCTATTGAGTAGAACACTAGTTTCTTCAGGTAGAGAACTGAGAATCGCGGAAAGCATATGGTAAGATCACATGAACTTTGGGAAAAGATAAAAAAACCACCTTCTTATGATACTTGAGTGAAGAGGGAAATTTTCTAGGTGTGGTAGGTTGCGACATGTTGCATGGGTGAACAAATGAAGTTGAACAAATTCCAATGTGAGAGAAGAAAAATGGTAGGAAAATTGATTTTATAAACGAGACAAGATGGATTTCATTTAAAAAAATATTCTATGTTTTCTCAACTTTTATTTAGTAATGGTACTTGATTAGGATATAAGACTTTTCCTAGGAGTGAAAATAATTAAGTGTGGGGGTGTGATCACACCGTGATTCACTATTTTCTTCCACCCTTATATCACTGTATTAAACCGATTATATATTACAAATTCAAATTATTATAACAAATTTAACTTCTTGTTTGATTAAATAATTTAGTTATTTTAACTTTTTAAAAGGTAAATTTCCATGGTTTTGATAATTTCATTGAAGGTGGAGGTGATTCAGAGAGCCCATGATAAAACAGAAGGAAAATGGGCCAAACTGAATGGAATCCCATGAACACATATCCACTATTTTGAATGTTCTTAAAAGTACATGCATATAAATGGTATTTTTTTTATAATATCCATAAAGTCTTTGGATACAAATTTTATGAAGGAACCCAATCCCAATTCATCCATTAAGAGGCCTAAACCAACCGATCTGTTCAATAGAATGAATCTTCACAGAGTCACAAGTTTTTCTTGGTATTTTAGAAATATCTCTTATTATATATTTTATATGGACTCCACATTTTAAATGGAGATATAAAATGTGTTTTTAAACAACTTTTTAGTTTTTTCAAAAGTGATATAAGACTGTATGGATGCCCAAAATGATGGAAAAATTGGATTCTCGAAATCAGGGTTCCCAAAACTACCTCCCACTTGGCTTATAAATTGGAAACTTGGGTACCCCATTTGGAAGTTAGACCAAGAAAAAAGGTGATTCCATTTTAGAGTACCAAAGGAGTCCTCTCATCATTAATATCAGTTCTTGAGTCTATGGTAAGTCCTACTTCAACATCTATGGATTTCTCTCTTTAAATGGGTTTCTAAACTCCTTGTGATCTCTTAGGGAAGAACGTGATGTAATCTCGAGCTTCATGTTTGTATTATATTAAATTATCTTTTTAATTATAGGTTTTATGTTTTTTAATCATACTATATGCTTATTTTATTGAATTATATACTGGTATGTCATACTCAAAAGTCAAAATATCATGTTTGGGGATGCCCTTTCATGTAATGTTTCACACACCATTCATCCCTTTTTCTTACCCCTTTCAATTGTGATTTTTGTGTGGTTCATATTGGTCAATTTAAATAAAATAAACACTTACATGAAAATGTAATTTAATGTCATGGTAACACATTTAAATAATATACAAATATCAATAGCACATAGAGTTCTTCGTGTATTGCCTCGGTGAGTTTTGGTTATGAAGTCGAACACAAACCACCCAATCATCGGTGGTATCCAGTGAATCATTGTGTGTTTTCGGCTGAACCCTAGGATGTATCCTAGTTTAAACTCAGTAACATTCTGATTATAGGTGTTACAAACTAGGGATTAAAATATCATAACCCTATCTCTTGAAGTGATGATGGATGAGAATCATGAGATTCCCCACGATGTTCACGCTTAATCTAATATTTCAATTTCTACTTTCTTGTATCACTTTATTTTATATGATTCCATATTAATTAGTTTTTTAACAGAATCTCATTCCATTTTTTCACAGTCATTTTTTTAAATTAATTATTTAAGGATCCATTGAGATAGAACCTAGGGTTCCTGCTATACTGTAGAAATTATAGTAAAAACTAAACATTTAATTTGACTCGCTTGACAACATGATCATACCACTCCCAGTGAAGAGGTATGCTGACCATTTCCACATGTCGATTCTACCTCTCTAGAGGAAGAACATTTTGTTGATGTCAAATATGAGGAAATGGCAGTCGATGAAGTACCAATGATGTAGAAAAAACAGGAGCATTTTAGTTTGAAGATATTAGAAAAAACCATTAAGGTGAAAATAAAAGACATCAAATATTAGGTCGGTTGGAATGTGTGAGGCCTGAATGTTAACCCCAAAAATCCCATGTTTAGTAGTTACATTATAATCCTCAATCGATAATACATTCTGATTGATGTATATTTGTGGCACCATGTTGTGCCCACTCTTAAGAAACCGATGTGGGGAGAGATTACAGTTATATTAGGGTATAATTTATATATTTTACTAAAATATAAAATAATAAAACATTGAATAACTCTTCATCATACCTTGAAGAGTGAATTTATAGTAGATAATTCCCATAATAAATATATATTAATTATTACTGGAAGTATTCACAGAGACTTTAACAAAATTCTAACGAGACATCATCTTAAAGATGTTGAAGGGAAAATAAACCTGCACCCACCACTTATCTATGAACACCAGATACAAAAGAAGTATGGGATGTATTTATTAGAAATGCATGGATGTGTATTTTTCCATAAATTTGGGCCAGTAATACATTTTTTGACAAGATGTGTATTCATCACATTGATTGACAATTTTTTATTTAAGTAATAGGAACAGAGTGCTGAAAATAAAGAATTGGCAGAAAAACCATTGTACCCCTACCATGAAGCAAGGATGGGGTACACTTCACTTGAAAAAAATTGGTATGTATTTTAAATATACCATAATACTTTTATGTGACATGAAACAATAACATAATTATATTCCTCTATTTACATGAAAATTTATAAATACAAATCCAAAGCCACTTCTATCCCATTCCATGTGCTATGGAAGGAGGAACATGTAAATAAAGATGGGATACTAATAGATGACAACTCATAAAAAGTGTAGGAAACATGTGTAATTATAACATAGAAAAAATTTGTTTTTCTTTGAATCACTATTACATAAAAATTATTACTTATTTTCCTATATTTTCTATCTAACATTGTAATAGGAACTAGCAACACCTGTACCGGATGAACACCTACAAAAAGTAGTGTGGAAGTGGAAGGAATTGTATAACTGCATTATAGGTGAAAGTTATGGGGTGACACCCCGAACATATTTTTGGAAAAAGACAATAGGAGGATAAAGATAAATAAATGAACCATATGAAAGAAAGATTATCTACCCTTGAAGAACAATTCCAATTAAAGATAGAGTTGATAAAATCTTTTATGGGGTGAATCAAAGAGAAGAAACAACTCAAGAACAACCATTGTGTGAAGATCCCACCACAACCCCAACCAGCATTGAGGAAATAAATTCCCCTCAAAGAACTGTCTTAGTCATTGTAATCAATATTCTAACAATTGTTTCTATGAAATGTGAATCTGACAGTCACTGATAAATTTATTTTAGTGATATTCTATCGTATGGAAATGACTGTGATTTATATCTATAAATACCCACCCATTACCTTGTATCGAGGGATATTATTTTTAATATCCAAGATGAAAGTTTACACAATAGACTACTTCTAACAGGTTATGTGAGAGTGGAAATTAGATTAACTCATGAGAAAAGCATCGAGTTACCTATTCCACTTGATGATAATAACATTCATACGGTTGACCAAGATATTATAATATTCATTGCATGGCCATCAGATCTTGTAAAAATACATGCCGATAAAGTGGTATTCATTACTAATTTATTTTTCAAGCTAAACCTTTTACAATTATTGGAAAAAGTTCTGAACTGATGAATGTTATTACAAATAGACAAGGGGAAGAGGGTGAAATGAAATATTGAATAAAAACCATCTAAAGGATTGATCAACTGATCGAAAAGATCATTCAAAATCACTTTTACCTCACCCATTCTATATCCTCATTTACTAAAATTGAAGGTTTATGTGAATACATTGTTAAAAAATAGTAGTAGTCACATAGTTGATTTTGAAGAAAATATGTACGAAGAGGAAGGTGAAGACTACATTGATATTGAGAATGTAAATGAAATACTCGAATATGATTGGTTATGTGCCTTAGTTGTAAATGTATACATGAGGTATGTTTTCATGATTTGAATTTCCAAAATCTGATATACTGTGTTAATTATGACTAAATACATTTCATATTTTTGGTATATGTATATATCAAAAACAATTTAAGGGATTTCCCCATGAAAAAAAATTGGACTCATTAGTCATCACACCACCTCTATAGAAAAAAAAATAGAAACCAAAAAAGGTTGAAATAGTGGTAGGCTTGGTCAAATCATTTGAAAGGAAAATTTTGGATGAAAAACTCTTCTTAATACTAACGATGTATTGTTAAAACTCTATAATTTAATCATATCAAATATAATTTCATTTCTTTCATTACTTATTAATTTTTGTTTTTTTATGCAACATTGGAGGCTCATTGTGGTCAATTTGGATACTCCAAAGATTTATTTTATGGATTCACTGCATGAATACCCAAAAAACTGACCAAACATGATGGCATTTGACAATTTTTAATACACTAAATCCAATGTTTTAGAACTAAACATAAAGTTATATAGTTTATATTATCTTTTAATGATGATTTTTTATGATAGGGAAGTGAATAAATATCATGAAAAATAAGGAATGAGGTCAGGAGCTAAGCACAAGGGCCCTCAAAAGTTCTACAATTGGAAAATTATCATGGTATATATAATAATATTTCACTATCCAAACACATATAAAAAAATTGATTATTCTTATCAGTGTTTCTGTAGTGTCTAAAACAAAAAATGGAAAAGATTGTGGTTATTATGTTTGTAAATTTATGTGAGAGATCATATTCCATGGAAAAAAAGAATCCCTAAAGTGGTATTTTCAAAGATAATTACTATTTAATTTAAAATATTTTTTGATCCTTTGTGTATTTATATTTTTCCAGTACTACAATGACTGTCGAAAAGGCTCATATACACAAGATGTATTTATTTTCTTTTAAACAAATGGGAAATATATGTGATAGAATAATGTTAAAAAATATCCTGAAGATGTGACTTTTATAGAAGTAGTGTACAATTTCATATTTATGTTTAATTTACTTATTTTTAGTATTACTCACATAAAAATAGTTTTCTTATACAGGTGGATTCATTTTTTTGAGTTGGGGTGGTTTTTTTGAAGCTTCCCATGCTCGTGAGTGATTGGGCTTCAATACTACAACTAAGATAACAAAAACAAAGAAATGGGTAAATAATGTATAAATCCATCCTGAAAAGGTGAATTCGAACTAATTATTTAATTAATTTTTTTATCACTTTATCTACTATTTGTAATTAAATTTTCTTATCATTTTTATCTATCACTTATTTAGTTTTTTCATATATCTTTATGATTTCCATTGATTCTATTAGTCGAGCTTCCAACACAACATAGAGTCATTGTTATTTTTCTAAAAAACCTTTATCATTGAAAACTAGAAGAGTGGAGGAAGCTCATGCGCTCATTGTAGTGAATTTTCATGATATTATGGCCACATGAGATCCCTCCACTCTCCTAGATTTCAACAATTAGAAAGGGTTTTCAGCTAAGATCATCAAGTCAATATGCAGTGTTGACAGTTGGACAAAGAAAGAAACTTAAAATCATTATAAAATTGGCATTTAATGTTTGTTTCAAGACTTTGAGATGTGTAGGAATTAGCCGCACCTCAATCTGACACACAATGTAATAGGTATGACTCTAACCACTTCTTTCTATTTATAATTGACATAAATTTTAGTAAAAAAGACAACCTACATACTCAAAAACTAATAAAAACTATTCATATTGTTTTTATACTTTAATAAAATGACTTGAAAGTCATTTTTGACATGTAGGCATCATCCACACCTCAATCTGATACACGATGTGCCCGGTATGACCCAAAGTATTTATTTTTATTTAAAATTAACATTAATTTTAGTAAAAAGGAAAAGTGACATACTGAAAACCAAGAAAATAAATTCAGATTATTTTTATAATTTAGGAAAAAGATCCATAAGTAATTTTTGATATGTAGAAGTCAGTCACACCTCAATATGATGCACGATGTGACCAATATGACTAAAAGTGTGTCTATTTATTTAAAATTGAGATTAATTTTAATAAACAGAACAGGCGACATCCTGAAAATTGATAAAACATATTTGGATTGTTTTTATACTTTAGGAAAATGATAAATAAGTCATTTTTGATGTATAGGAATCAAACTCACCTCAATTGGACTCACATTGTGACCGCTATAACTCCACGTGTATCTTTTTATTTAAAATTAACATTAATTTTAGTAAAAATAACAAGTGACATATTGAAAACTAATAAAAAACATTCATATTATTTTAATACTTTATTACAATGACCTATAAGTCTTTTGTCAGATGTAGGATTAAACCACACCACAATATGATGTAATGTGTGATCGGTATAATTCCCAGTGTGTTTATTTATTTAAAATTGACATTAATTTTAGTAAAAAGAATAAGTGACATACTAAAAATTGAGAAAAAGTATTCATATTATTTTGATAATTTAAGAATCCAATCAATAAGTCATTTTTGATATGTAGGAATCAACCTCACATGATTTCGATGCATAGTGTGATCTCTATAACTCTAAGTGTGTATTTTTATTAAAATTTGACATTATTTTCTTGTAAAAATAACAAGTAACATACTGAAAAGTGAGAAAATGAATTTAGACTATTTGAATACTTTAGTATAATGATCCATAAGTCATTTTTGATGTGTAGGAATCTACCAAACCTCAATATAATGTATAGTGTGACCGGTATAATTCCAAGTGTGTCTATTTATTTAAAATTAACATTAATTTTAGTAAAACAAACAACTTTCATATTGAAAACTGAGAAAAAACATTCATATTGTTTGGATACGTAAGAAAAATGATCCATAAGTAATTTTTGATGTGGAGGAATCAACCTCACCTCTATCCGATGCATAGTGTGACCTCTATAACTCTAAGTGTGTCTTTTTTTTTAAATTTGATACTAAGTTTTGTAAAAAAACATAACTGGCATACTGAATACTGAGAAAATTCATTTGGATTGTTTTTATACTTTAGGAAAACAATATATAAGTCATTTTGGATTTTTAAGAATCAAATGCACCTCAATATGACGAACAATGTGACCGGTATAAATCCAAGTGTCTCTTTTTATTTAAAATTCACATTAATTTTCGTAAAAAGAACAAGTGGCATATTGAAAACCAAGAAAATGCATTCATATTGTTTTTATAATTTATTAAAATTATACATGAGTCATTTTTGATGTGAAAGATTCAACTACAACTCAATCTGATGCATGGTGTGACCGCTATGACTCCAGGTGTGTTTTTTATTTAAAATTGATATTAATTTAAATAAAAAAGAACAGGTGACATACTAAAAACATTGAAAAAATATTTTTATTGATTTTATAATTTATTATAATGATACATGAGTCATTTATGACATGTAGGAATCAACCACACCTCAATCTGACGCATGGTGTGACCGGTATGACTAAAAGTGTCTGTTATCAATTTAAAATTGATATTTTAGTTCAAAATGTGTCACTCACTAAAAACCAAGAAAACACAATCTGATTGTCTTGAAAATTTTGGATAGAGATTCATATGTAATTTTTATTTGAATAAATAAGACTCATGTCAAACTGATATCTGAATGTCTTGACTACGATGTATGTTTCCAATTTAAATGAAATTTTAGTAAAAAAAATGGCATACTGAAAACCAAGAAAACTCATTTGGATTATTTTTATACATTATGAAAATGATTTAAAAGTAATTTTTGACATATAAGAATCAACATCATCTCAATATGATGCACGATGTTTCTGGTATAACTCAAAGTGTCTTTTTATTTAAAATTGACATTGATTTTAGTAAAAAGAACAAGTGACGTACTAAAAACTGAGAAAATGCATTCGAATTGCATTGATAATTTAGGAAAATGATACATGAGTCATTTGTGATGTGTATGAGTCAACCAAACCTCAATCTGATTCATGGTGTGACCGCTGTGTCTCCAAGTGTGTCTTTTTATTTAAAATTGATATTAATTTAAATGAAAAGAACAAGTGACATACTAAAAACTGAGAAAACACATTTGGATTGTTTTGATACTTTGGGACATTGATACATGAGTCTTTTTTTATGTGTAGTAATCAACCACATAGAAATATGATGCACGATGTGACTTCTATGACTAAAAGTATATGTTATAAGTTTAAAATTGACATTTTAGTTGAAAACATGTCACTCATTGAAAACCTAGAAAACACACTCCGATTGTCTCAATAATTTAGGATAGTGATTCATAGTTCATTTGTGACGTGCATGAAGTATTCTCAGGTTAGACTAATGCATGATACGACCAATATGACTCAAAATGCATGTTTCCAGTTTGGAATCATATTTTAGTAAAAAACACAACTAGCATACTGAAATCCGAGAAAACACATTCAGATTATTTTAATACTTTAGGAAAATGATCCATCATTCATTTGTAAGGTGTAGAAATCAACCACACCTCAATGCGATGCATTGTGTGGCCGATATAACTAAAAATGTGTCATTATTTAAAACTGACATTAATTTTAGTAAAAGAAAAAGTGAAGTATGAAAAACTAATAAAACACATTCAGATTGTTTTGATATTTTAAGAAAAAAATCCATCACTCATTTGTGATGTGTAGGAATTAATACCAGCTCAATACGATGCACATTGTGGCCGATATAACTCAAATATGTATTTTTTTTATTAAAAATTGACATTTTGTTAATGTATTATTTTATATTAATGTTTAATTTATTTATTTATAATAGTACTAACATAATATTTTTTTCTTATATAAGAGGAATCTTTTGTTTGGGTTGAGATAATTTTTTTCAGAAACTGATACCTTGGGTGGAAAATTTTTAGAGGGGATCACGGGCATCAAAAGAAGAAACATTAATGTTTTTTAATTTTTTTTGGATAATTGAAAATGTAATTATATAAAACATTGTTTGAAATGTATATAGCAGTGTTTTTTAGTCATGATGTCAAATTTATTTCAATTAAATTATATATTTTTCAGTGATGGGTTACATATTTTTGTTGGGTGCACTGTTATATTAAAAAAACATTGCAACAAGTTAGGCCATTATCAGCGCTATTTAAAGCACTAATAAAGGTGGGTCTTTATCAGTGTAACCAACAGTTTTGATAAAGGGTGGACTTTATCAGTGAAAAAATAGCACTGATAAAGGGTGGGGTCATTATCAGCAATATTAAAAGCATTTTTTTCATGCTGTAAAGGGAATATCTATAGTAGTGTGTAGTAGGCATGGTTAGTTATTTTCTATCAAATTCTGGTAGAGAACATTGGATAATTATGAAGTATAATTTTTTTTATATATTTTTGGTACTTCTGAAATGAGATTGTTTTTTTAGTGGGAAACCAATGATTTTTAGGTTTAAAGATTTAGATATGGAAGGAGATATGGATGCGAGGAAGTCAATATCAAGCTATTTGATCACTTTTGTCGGGGGATATGTATATTGGTTGTCTATATTGTGGAGACATGTTTCTTTATCTACCACTAAGTCTGAGTTGATTTCAATTACATAGTCATACAATGAATTATTTTAGATGAAGAATTTTATTCATGAGATCAATTTTAATTAGGATAGGTTTGTTTTATTTTTTGATAGTCAAAGTGTCATTTGTTTGGGAAAGAATCCCACTTTTCATGGTATGTTAAAACATATTGATTTTTTCTATCATTGGATATGTGAATTCCTAACTTATAAATATTTGGAGCTCAACATGGATGATAATAGGTCAGACATGTAGACCAAGATTCTTCCAAAATATTAATTTGAGTCTTGTCAGCTAATTATAGGATTTGAAATGATCGCTAGTTTAGTTGGAGGGGGAGATTGTTGTGAGTATTCCCTAACGAGGACCCATAGTTTTTTAGGTGTACCCCATTTGAGTTGGATGATTTATTCCTTTTATTTTGATATTTTTAATAAAATATATGATATCATTTTTAAATGTAGAGGATAACCAATTTATAGGGCATATACATGCAAGAAGGATATTTTTAAAAAACATGGTTTAAAAGTTTTGATAATGGTGACATTCAGAGAGGAAAATGAATTTTAAAATTTATAATTTATGATTGATAACTATTTATTTTCATATTTTGGTGATTTTTGATACTATTTTTCTGACAGTGGTCTTCATATCTTTATGATCATATTTCTGATTTGATACTGTTCTTGAGTAGTGTGTATCATTTTCAAACTCCTTTCATTTTGATTCAACTTTTTGGCCTTGATAATATTTTTATCAAAGTATTAATTTTCAGATCCCATTTATTCCTAGGAGTATATATCATATACTCATCGATTTTAGTAGATTCATCTTTCTAGATCAGGTTTCATGGTTTTTTCCCTATTGGGTTTTTCAGATTAAAACACTACCACAGAAACAGATTTACACAACGTCACCCATTATCAGTGCTAAAAAAAGCTGATAAAGGGGTGTCTTTATTAATGATAAAAAAAGAGATGATAAATGGAACTTTTAACTCTACTATTAAAAGTACCCCTTTATCAGCACTGATAAAGGTATCCCTTTTATCTACACTTTTTTAGTAGCTCCGATAAAAGAGGGTCTTTATCAGTGCTTTTTTCACTAGAAATGATAGAGTCTATTTTAAAAAATATTTCATTAAAAATAAAATATTTCAATATAAATATATTTATATTGATAGAAATATAATATATATTTTTTGAATATGTTTTAGATAAGGCTAAATGGACAGTTACACATAATATATTAGATATTTAGTGAAAATGACTTATAAAATAATTTTAAAAAATTTTAATTAAAATTTTGTTAATTATTGTTGAGTAATATTCATTTAATATAATTTTGAAGATAAAAAATTAAAAAATCAATAAAAGATATAAAATAAGTTGAAAATGTAACTTGAACTTCAAATATCCATAACTATTGATCCGTATGTTTGTTTGAACTCTACCATATATCAAATTGAAGCCTACAACGGGATCTACACACTATTGACATTAGAAAAACCTATAACATTTTTTAATTCAAAAAATCCCCAGAAGGCCTCTAAGATTGAGTTTTTAGTCGGGGTACCCCAATTTTTTAACATTCTATGGAATTCTAACCTTGTTTAAGGGGTCTTTTGACCCGATTTCAATAGGGGATAAATTTATTCCTAGAGATTACATTCATATTGATATTATGGTTTTGAAATTTTATCGTTTTTTACAATGTATTTTTATTTATAATCAAATATATTAAAATATATACATATTTTTTTATATATTCACACATAAAATTTTAAATTTACAAATAAACAATTAAAAATATTTATATATAAAATATATTTATCAATACATAAAACTTATCTAAATAAAAAATAATGATCATTTTATTTAAAATAAAAATGCATGAATATTTATATACATATACAATTAACATATATATATATATAATGTTTATATATATAAATAAATATATTTGTGTGTGTATTGAAAATCATATATATATTTATCTACCTACTCTAATATATGTATATAAATATTAATATATAATATATGAAAATAAATATAAATATGTATAATTATATTTCTAGATGCACACATATATATAAATATATATATGTATATATGTATGTATGTACAAATAGACATACACGCACAACACATATTTTATATGTGTATTTATATATATATATAAATATAAATATATAGATTAAAAATGTAACGAAATATACAAAAATATACAGATTTGTCACAAAATAAAAGACAAAAAAAAAGGATATTTTATCAGCACTTTTATCATTTCTAAAAACAACACTGATAAAAAGTGTCTTTATTAGCATTTTTAACACTGATAAAATGCCTCTTTTATAAATGTTTTTTAACACTGATAAAAGAGACCCACTTTACTAGATCAACAATTATTAGTGTTTCTTTAACACTATAAATTATTTTTTGATGCGATTTTAAAGACCATATATGCATTAGTGAAAAATATCTAGTTTCAACATTAGATTTTTTGTACATATTTTTGTATTTTTGGGCATCCATTTATTTTTCATGCTCATTCAGGAGGAAATTTTTTATTCTTTTATGCATTCATAGATTTGTTTTTTTTCATGTTCTCTAGTCTCTACCTTTCGCAACTCTACATCTAAAATCTCTATCCCCACTCGATGCTCTCAATGTTTCTCACTGTTGCTCGCTTGAGCATCTCATAATGTCTAACTCACACCTCTCCCATGATACTCCACTTCTAGTAGACCACACCCATTTCTCTAAGATGCTTCCCATGTATGATCCCCCTATTAGATAACCCTCAACCACTACCTTGTGATTTCATCCACACCCTAGCCCCCTCCCAACCACTACAAACCTTCTCAGAGCCCCCTTTCTCTGACCTTCCATATTTCTAAAATCCCTCTCTGGTCTAATTCTCTAAGAAGTTTCTGGTATTTTTCTTCACCATTAATGACCACAAACATCATCAAATTATTTTACAATGATTTAGTTTTAATTTTTGTGATAATTTATTTTAATGTATTAATGTATTAGTGGCCTACAACATGATAAATGTCTTTAACATGAATAATTTATTAAATTATGTCATATTTTATGTTATATAATTTTGTTTATTCTTAGTGTAACTAATTTATTTAAGTGTTCAAACATTATAACTTTCACATATTGAAATAATCGAGAACTTTAAAAATTTTAAAAGACCCAAAATAAAGACATTAGAGTGTGCAAAATGATTATGTACAGTCTAATAAATATGAATAAAGAAATTATTTTTATGATTTACATATTAATTGTTAAAGTTAGTCAACACCCATGGAGACCATCCATCAATTATTCAAAATGGTTTGAACGTGAAATATTGACTGATGTTGGGATAGATGCCCACCATTTATAAATAAAAGGTGAAACACCCCTCCTTCCCATTGACACACTAAAAACAGAAAAAATACAGTAAAACTTTTTAGGTTTTCATTTCTTGAGTAAGTTGTTTTTCATATCTTACTCTCTCTCACACATAAACATACCACAACCACATATATGGATTTTAAAATCGTTAAAAATAGATTTTATCACCGTTAAAACATCCCTAATAATCGAAGTTCTATTAAAAAGGTTTCCATTTTATCAGTGCTAAAAAAATGATGATAAAATTTAAAAAAAAATTAATTTTGTTTTTCGGTAAATCAGATGACATTTTAACAACGCTTAACCACCCCTATAACAACACTCACCCCCACCCCATCGGCCCATTCTAGAACCCACAAACCCCCTCCCACCCGCGCACCCCTTTAACAGCACTAGACGCACCTGCACCCACCCACACACCTCTTTGTTTACTTGGATTATAACCTGAGATCTCTCTCTTGCGTGCTTGCACCTCTACCACTCTCCCATTTGGTTTTGTTCTCCCTTTAATGATATATCTCTTTATTTACATATATATTTTGTTATATTTCTTCGTATATTAATATATATTTATATTAATATATATATATGTTGTTATAATAGTATATATTTACAAGATTATCTTTAAATAAATTAATAAAATATGTTTTTGTGAGTTTATAAATAAATAAATACATATATACAACATACATACATATATATACATATATATTATATGTGTATCTATAAGTATAATTATACATATTTATATATATTTATATATATTTTATATATATTATATATTAATATGTATATACATATGTTTGAATACATTGATAACATATATCAGTTTGTTAATACAAACACACACTAATACACACACACATGCATTATATAGACATATAAATTTTCATAGATTTGTATTTTAAATAAAATGGATACTATTTTTTATTTAGATAAGTCATATATATTGACAAATATATTTTATTTGTAAATATTTTTAATTAATCATTTATAAAATTAATTTTTTATGTGTGAATATATAATAAATATGCATATATTGTTTTATATTTGATTATAAATAACAGTACATCGTGAAAATAGATAAAATTTTGAAGCTATAATATCAATATGAATATAATACCTAGGAATAAATTCAGTACCCATTGAAAAAGATAAAAAATACCCCTTAAACAAGGATGAAAATCTATCGAATGTTAAACAACTGGGGTACGCTGACTAAAAACTCTGTTTTGGAGGCCTTTGGGCCTTTCTTGGACTTGTAAAACATGATGGAGAATTTATCTTGAGTCATTAGGGTATATAGATCGTCGTAGGCTTCGATTTGATATATGGTAGAGCCCAAACAGACACCTAGATCAAAAGTTATGACCGTTTTATGTTCTAGTTGCATTTTCAACTTATTATAGATCTTTAATTTATTTTTTTATTTTTTATATTCAAATTGTTATTAAATTACTATTACTCGATAAAAATTAAAAAATTATTAATTAAAAATATTTTTTAAATTACTTCCTAAAATTTGTTTACTAAATATCTTATATATTAAGTTTAAATTTCTATTTATCCTTATGTAAAACAAATTAAAAAATATATATTATATTAATATCAATATAAATGTATTTATATATTATTTTCAATGAAATATATCCCCTTTATCAGCCCTAGTAAAAAAATGATGATAAAGGGGTACTTTTAACAATGTTTTTAGCACCATTACAAGTACCTTTTATCAGCCTTTTTTATTAGCACTCATAAAGGTACCCATTTTATTAGTGCATTTTTACTAGCACTGATAAAGGGTAGCGCTGCCCTTGCGCCGATTTTTGGTAGCATACATATTTATCATAAACTAAATTATGCATATTATTTTTAATTCACAACACCTTATCGACGTGAACACTCTAAATAAATTTTTTTTACTTTGTCTTGTTATCAAATTATATAGATTCTCTAAAGGGTTAAAAAAACAATTTATTAACCAATCTTCATGGTGAGAGAGAGAGAGTCATAATAATTATATAATTTGTTATAATTGTATTAAATATATAATTTGAGTTTATCTTGCTATGAAATAATAATAAAAGTGTTTCTATACTTGTTATCATCATGTCAAATATTGTCAAACATGGATTCACTACTCTTAATATTTATGGAAGTAATTACACTTCATGGATCTTGTATGTAGAAATGTATCTAAAATCAACGGATCTCACTGAATTGATCAAAGAAAATAATTAACAATCTCCTCAAAATAAAGTAAAAACAATTATCTTCCTCAAAATATATATAGAATATGGGTTAAAATGTGAATATCTTATCGAAAGATATCCAAGAAATCCTTATAAAGATTCGAAGTAGAGATATGATCATCAAAATGATTTTCTTCTTCCCACTACCCATGATAAATGGATTGCATTATACATATAAGTTTATAAAAGGGTTAGCGAGTATGACTCTACCCTGAATTGGATTGTATTATAATTAACATATTGTGGTCACTAGCACACATATTCCCTTTAACAACACGCAAAATGGATTTTAACAGTGCTAAAAAAGCATTGTTAATCACAACGATGATAAAGGGGGACCTTAATCAGTACTCAAACTAGCACTGATAAATGCCTATCAAGCTATAATGTGTTGTTAATATAACATTACACCCACCAAAAACTTGCAGGTATATACATCACACCCAACAAACAGTTCTATATAAATTTAATTGACATCATGAATTCAAAAATATGCGGCCATGATATATACAAAAAAACACTCCATTATACATTTCAATTTTTTATATAATTAAATTTCCAATTATCTAATAAATAGTTAAAAACAATAATGTTTCATGATTTGACGCCTGTGATCTCCTCTAAAAAATGTCCGCCTATGGTATCAGTTTCTAAAAAATTCTTTTTAACTTGAGTAAAAGATTCCTCCTATATTAGAAAACAAATATTATGTTAGTAATACAATAAATAAATTGATTAAACATTAATATGAAATAATACATTAATAAAATGCCAATTTTTAATTAAGAAGGCTCATTTAGAGTTTTAACATCCACATCGTGCATCGTATTGAGGTGGGGTTGATTCCTACACGTCACAAATTAGTTATGGATCATTGTCCTAAAGTATCAAAATAATATGAATGTGTTTTCTCGGTTTTGAGTATATTTCTTGTTCTTTTACTAAAATTAATATCAAATTTAAAAAATGACACATTTGGATTTATACCAGTCACACCACACGTCAGATTGAAGTGTGGCCGATTCCTACCTACCATGAAATACTGATGAAGTGTTTTCCTAAAGTATCAAAACAATACGAATGTGTTTGTTTGGTTTTCAGTATGTCATTTTTTTACTAAAATGTCATTTCAAAATGGAAAAATGAATTTTTAGTCATATGGGCTACATCATGCATCAGTTTGATGTGAGAATGTTTCATACATGTCATAAATGACTTATGAATCACTATCCTAAATTATGAAGACAATCAGAGTGCATTTACTTGGATTTTAGTGAGTGAAATATTTTGATTTAAAATGTCAATTTAAAATTGACAACAGACAATTTTAGTCATACTGGTCACACTGTGTGTCATATTGAGGTGTGGTTGATTCCTACATGTCATAAATGACTGATGGAACATTTTGCTAAAGTATCAGAACAATCCAAACACGTTTACTTGGTTTTTACTAAGTCACCTTTTCTTTCTTACTAAATTTAATATTAATTTTAAATAAAAAGACACATTTATAATTATATTGGTCATACCGTGCATCATATTGAGGTAGGGTTTATTCCTACAGGTCATAAATGACTCATGGATCATTTCACTAAATTATTAAAACAATTCAAATGTTTTTTCTCAGTTTTCAGTATGTCACTTGTTCTTTTTATTAAAATTAATGTCAATTTTAAATAAATCTTTATCAGGTAAACTCTGTCTGAAAAATAATTCTCATTAAAACTTTAGAACTTATATCTCTTATTCTGCACATGAAAAATGTTTTGAATCACCATAAATTATAATTTACTCTTTTCCTTTCACTGGTGTGCCAAAATTTGATTAGGTGGGAATCTGAAAATATTTTCCACCTTAACCAAATTTCCCAAATCTTGAATTTCAATTCATTTTGACTCCATATTTGACTTATTTTGTGCTTATTAAATTTTCTAAATTCTTGTAAAAACTTCTCAAGACTTCTCATATATTCAGTTTATTTCAAACTTCCTAAACATTATTCAGTTTGATTCCAATTGTTATTCTAATTTTTCTTTATTATGATAGAAACATATGGTCACTCCAATTTTCCTGACCCACTTTCCAATACATCATAACTGAAAAATTGTCATTATGATGGCCACTTAAAAACATAAAATGTTGTCTCCTTTCTGCCATAATCATAGTTGTAACTTTTAAATATATCAACACTTCTTGGTAGGATTTCAATAACTGATTCAAAATCCAATTTGATAGAGACTTCCATGAAAATCTTCAATTGATTCTTTTTTTATTCCTTTCCTTAGACTGATGATCTTGTGTTTTATGATTATGTTTGATGGATCAGTCACTTATTCACTCCGATTGATCATTATCAGCTTTAGTTAGATGGATTGGTTCCACTTCATGTCTGGTAACTCTTGACCCAATGGTAAACATATCAGAGTATTTTTCATTTTTGAACCAATTGAAAAAACATTCAATCTTATGAAAATGTTTGACTACATTGTTGATCATTATATGATTGATTGGTCCTAATAATTCCCAATTAAAATTTCAAAATTCGCAATAATCTCCACTCGAAATAATTCAGCCCTTGATGGATTGGAAACACACTGAGTCGGATGGACTTGTATCAATAATAACTTCTTTCCTTTTCTGATTACAGTACATACAAAATTATAACATTCAATAAAATCTTTCCTAGAATATTTATTTCACATGAGTTATTTTTTTACTGAAAACTAGCATCTTTATCTTCTCACATTTAAAAAAATCATCTTATCCTTCAAACAATTCTTCCTTTGGTGATTTCACACCAATAAACTGAGAATGCAAAATTTTGACTTTAAAGACTTACTTATTCTACGAACTCTTTCTTGTATCATGACTTCTTCATGACTCCAAGAATAATAAATATCTACATAGAATTTCATGACTTTTAATGGAATGTATTATGACATTACATCCTTCTATCATCTTCCTTATTTCCAACTAAACATCAAACCGATTGGCAGCACTTGTTTTCCCCCTTTCTTTCACGAGGCATGCATCACAAGTCTCTTAGAAAACTTATGATTTATGGGAAATTCAATATAAAAAAATCATCATTATATTTATAATGGATAATTTAAAGACTCTAATACTTTCTCTTATAAATCAAAACCTTCTTTCCTGACATAAGGTGAGTCCAAAAAACAACTTATTTCACAAAAAATCTTCAGAATAGAAAAAAAACAAAGGAAATTTATTGAAAAAAGTGAATCCAATTATCTAATTAAGTTTCATACTTATGTCCCTATCATATGATCACCAAATATTACAAATTTAGGTGACTTATTTTTCTTGAAAACAAAAGTAAACATAATAAAAACAATCATCACAAACTTCTTTCATCTTCGAAAAACAATTCCATCCAACTTGGTCCCAACATAATCAACTCCACCACGCTAGAAAAAAAAGCTTCTTAAAATACTTATCAAGTCTTGAATACCATAATCTTAGTTCCCAATTTAACCAATATAACTCAGTATTCAATCAAAAAACTTTTTTTTCATCTTCATGGATAAGAAAACCATCTGGCTATTCAATGTACACCTCTTCCTCCCGAGCGCTATTCAAAAATTTAGATTTGACATCCAACTGGAAAATTTTGAACTTCCTTTTCACTTTTATGTATTATAATAGTTTAATAGTATCTGACCATACAACATGTGAAAATTTATCATTTACATTGATTTCCCTAATTTGGCAGTATCCTTTTCACACTAGTCAAGTTTTTTATTCAAATAACCATTCCTTATTCATTCATCTTGTTCTGGAATCTCCATTTTTTTCCTGATGGAATTCTTATGAGCATTGAAAAATTATCACAGTATAATTATCTTATATATTTTAAGCTATTAATTCATCACCTAATCCCAATTCTCATTACTTACAATTTATTCATAGCACTTTGGATCTACCCGTGATAGGAAGGATGTGTTGTGGAAATGTTGGGAGTTATAGTGAAATAATGGTGTGAAGATAAATAAAAGAATGAATAAAGGAACAATAATAAGTTTAACAAGGTACAAAATGATTTATGCAGTTTAGGAAAAATTGATACATCTATAGATATAAAGAATTTAGCCCCTAATTTTGTTATAGAATTACAAAGATATTTTTAGAGTTTATCAAACCCCAGCTCAAGTGAGATCTTAATAAAGATGATGAAACTATGGAACCAAATGCACAATAAGACCAAATTATTATAGTAACTGGTGGTTATAATTCCATGGTGATATAGTCACATCTTAATGTCAATAGTCACCTGCTACTATAATGTCCTATCAAACAGAACACTACTACAGTGTCCTATCGCATACTGCTACAATAATTCTTCACTACCACAATGTCCTATCATTTTCTCGAGTCATCTCTACTATAGTCTGGTCAGTGTTGTTATAGTATGGTTAGAGTTATTGACTGGTGTGCATTTTGGGCTACTAGTAGTTGACCCAACTTCATCCAAAGGATTATGCTTCACTATTCCAACAAGATAATTGATGTAGAGACATTATTCTCCTCGTCTACACTGGTGTTATTTAACCAAAAATTATTTTATGCCTTTAAATTCATCTTGAATCTTTATCTTCTATGAAGATACATGTATAAATTTATTCTTCTAATCATATAAACTTTATTTCAAATCTTTCTCTGGTACTTTCACTCCCCATGCGTTGCTTATCTATTTATCACTACCCTCCTAAAAGTGTTTATTGATTTTCTGAATATTATTCTCACTATCCACTGAAAAAATATCATTTCTCTCCAAAAAAATTCCCATCCACTTATTAGAGAATTTATATGATTTTATTTTTCCTGAGTGGATTAGAAATATCCCTTCAGGTCCACATGATTCAAAATTCCTAAGTTTCTCTTTATTGAGAATGAAACAATTAAAATTGAAGGATAAAAAGTATTTCAGTATCAGCTTATTTCCATAGAAAAAATCATATGGAGTTTTATATTCCCTCAGATAGTACATGTCTCTATTATAAATGTAGACTGACATCAATGATACTTCTTTCTAAAACTTCTCAAGTAGGTATTTCTCAATAAGAATTATCCTGAACAAGTTGTTTATGACCCCATTTATTCTCCCAACCACACCATTTTTCTTAGGATTTCTCATCACTGTGACTAAGTTTCTTATCCCATAATTCTCAAGATAATATTTGACTCAGATGTTAGTAAACTCTATAACATTTTTTTTGTGGAATTTTAATATTTTCTATCTAAGAATCTTCTTAAATTCCCTCTTATATTGTGTTTTACAAAATAACACCTTAGAATTATGGGTGATGAATATAATCCATGATATCCTACTATAATTTTAAATTAAAAGGACATAATATCTCTTCCTATCAATATATCTTGATGATATAGGTCCACACACATGAACATGCACAAAAAAGAACTCTTTTTAACCTTTACTCTTTCACATTGTACATTTTCCAAGGGATCTTCCCTTGTTTGTTGTAACATCCCAACCCAGATTCGACTAAGATGGTTCCCTGATCTAGATCATCACAAGCCCTCATGTGCAGCTCTCTATATGCCATAGGTTTCTGATAAGTTGTGAAGGTCTAAAGGTGGTAAAGTAGGGAGACTATACCATCATATCATAGTAAGCAATAATGGAAATAACTGAATATCATCCCTAGAATTAAAATAAAAAGAGTGTGGAAGTTGTAAATGTATAGAGTGTAGAAGTAGTAAGTGTAAAAAAGACATTAATAAATAATGGAATTAAGTAAGTACTCAAATGGCCAAGTCATACATATATCACTGATCACCCACTTGGCTGATCACACATACGAGAGTGAATAAAATAAATATAAATAAAATTACAAGGATCTAATGTTATCTTTGATCCAAATTACATACCCAAATTCAATGAACATATTTAATCCTTCTCGCTCGATCAATGATAGGAATCAACCCAACTTATGCATATAATTAAGTGAATGTCTTCTTGGGTACCCCAATGAAATGGCGGTCTGGGTAGGGTGTTAGTAAAAAACTCAGTAGGGAACCACCAACATGGTTTCGTACATATCTAGTAATATGCAGTGTATGTATATGTGATCTAATCATCATAATAACAATAATAATAATAATAACTACTAAAATACAAGAATAAATAAACAACAAAAGCCGAAAAAGGCATGCTCATGGAATGTGCTCAGTATAGCTGAGACAAAACTAGAATAAGGTTTCATCATATATATATAATTATGTGTATATATATATTAAAATATATATATATATATATATATGAGTAAGGTTTCAATAATACAAATAAAATAAGTCCACAAAGGATCCTTGGGAATGTGATCCTAATTGTTTGGACATCATGTGAATAAGGCATTGAGTTGGATATTATGACACTCCAGACATTTATTATTAAGTCAATCCTTGGGCCCATGATCTTAATCGAAAATATCTTTTTCATTCAGTTCCAAGAATTTCTCTAATAAAGCTATGCCACCATAGGGGGACACATGTTCTAGACCTAGGATCACTCGTACTCACCTCCAATCACTATGATGAAGGATTCTTGGTAATATCAGGATATCTTGTAAATAAGAAACTGAGTTGAATTCCAAAAAACTAAAACCATGTTCAATCCATTTTGAAGTTGTATTCCTAGTTCCTGATCCACAGGAAATCATGACATTGAAAATTGAATGATCCCAAAGTGGAATGGACCAAATGTGATATGAAGTTATACTCTCTGGATCTATGATAACAATCAAAATCCATTCAATAACTAGATCAATAGCCTTATTCCAAAATAAATCTGGGTAATGAAGTAATGGTTCATCCACATGACCCTAGGGAGTATCCTTTGAATTACTAGAGTAGATCAACATTAATACTCAATGATGTCAACAACATCCACAACTTAGGGGAAATTCACCCACCCAACAACCTCTAGTAATCCCATGGAGCCTAGAATATTGGAATCCATAGGGTGACACCAGGTAGAGGGGTTCTATGATAAACTCAACATCCACTGTTAAAAAACCTTGTGTAGGGAGAAACCCTGGGGAGAAAAATGGAATTTAGGCCATGGTAATCATCCAAAAGAAAACTCATGAGTCAGATCCAATATTCACATCTAGTAATCACCACAAGAGCATCATATGACATCAGGAACATCATCCAAGTACTCAGAGGCACCTATGGAAATCATATATCTATTAATAGTAACCAAGTTATTACATAAATAAAACATTGAGGGTGGTCAAACACCTAAACCCACCACTACTTCGGAAGCGTCTTGAGTTTGTATGTTCGGTTTAGGTTCTAGGTGACACATTATACCATCTCTAGAAAAATACACATGCACCAAGTCATGGTTATTCAACCACTATGGTACCCACTGGGTCCCCTATATCAATACACTAGAGAGGAATCATACACAAAATCCTCTAGTTCCGTACATAAGTCTAAGTATCCCTCTTGGGGTCCCCTAATCCAAATAATAAGTAAAGGTATTCCTATTTGAATCCTAGTATGTGGTAATCAAGTGGAGGAATCATACATGGGATCCTCTAAGTCATACCATAAGTGGAGGAATCTCACAAGGGATCCATTATCTCAATGATAGTCACAAGTCAAAGTACGAAGATATCACATAGGGGTTGTTAGTGACCACCGGAGTTCATCTATTCAATCTACCAGTTTGATTTATTTTAAATAATTAATTAGAATGAATTTTAATGGGGGGGGGGGAGATTTACCTTAGGGTAAATCCCAGACATGCACATAGTACCAGAAACATGCACGAATACTTTAGGTATGACATGATAGACCCATAAACTTAAGGAATATTTAAACCATTTATAAAAAGCTATCAGTAGCTCTATCCAAGATCACTGATGTCTGAGCTAAGATGTATGAGCTTCTAATCACCTACCTACCATTTAAAGTATAAATAATATTCAAGAAATATCAATTAAAAAAATTAAACAATTAAAAATAAAATAAAATATGAAAGGGAATAAGAGATAATAACTCACTAGATGAACATAGCTCGATGTAAATTCTAGTAACCACATGAAAAAGGTCTGTAGGGTACCCAAACACCATTCCTAGAAAAATCCCCAACTAACAGTGTCAACATGTTTTTTTAATTAATTTATTTAGGTAAAAACCCTAAGATAATTTATAATGATGACATACCACATTAAAACGAAATGTGACCAAGTAAAGACAACCTCTTGAGTCACTCTCTTCCTCAAGAGAGTGAAACCCCCAACATTGGTATCCAATTTCACCATGCTATGGTGGAATTAAGACTAAAATCACTAACTGGTGGAACCAAGGTTAGAGGAAGAATATAAAGAACATATTGGAGGCTAACAAAGTCAAAGTATTATATCAAGGTTTCCAATTCACATGATGACTTTTGATTCCAACCCAAAACAAGGGAGAACTACCATTGAGGAAAGGGGAGGATAATAGCGCATGTGGGGATGGATAAAGGAATAAAAGAGGAGCTTAACTCTAATGATACTAGGGGAAGAAGTGTAATTTCACCATTTTTAATGGCCCACATGGTTTTTTTCGCATGGTTGGACAAACCGTGCGCCAACTATGTGGTTGGATATCCCCAAACACCACACCCCAAACACATGCACGATGCATAGATTAACAGACTGTGCACCAACCACATAACATGTTTGAAATAAAATGTAGAAACCCATACATTATTTCCTATTTTTGACATGGTTTCCCCAACCAATGCCCTTATGAAAACTGGGCCACATTGTTATACCACACAATTTTCACTAACTGTGTGCTAACCATGTTCCCTACACTACACCTTTTCAAAACATATATTTTGGGCCCTGAAGCCCAGTGACGCTCAAAAAATCCCCAAGTTATAAACCAAGACTCATTCCCTATATAAAAATTTCACTTTGAGTCATTAAAAACTTCAAAATTGTATTCCGAATCTCTTGTCAATATTTTACCCATCCAGTAATTGAAAATTCAATTTCCTTATGAAATTTAAAACATAAAAAACATTGGATCTTATAACCTCCCCACCTTAATGATTCTCATATATGATAATCCTTGGTGGCTATTAAAATAAAAAACTAGAATTATTCGGGTGATCCAAACTATTCAAACAACCATGTTGTGTTTCTGAACACCCAGCAGGCCTCCAAGAGCCACTTTAAGCATACAATACTTATCTCACCGAAACTCGAGTCAACACTCAAGACCATTGCTGCAACATAAATATGGTACTTAATAAATCCTATTTATTATGAGACACAATAATTTAGCATTACTTCTAATTAAAGGGCCTATATCACTCCCCAACATAGGTTATTTCTTCTGACAACCAATTCCAAAATATGGTACTTCCAATGTCATAATTTCCTACTAAAACATTCCCCTTGCGTTCTAATGATTATCTTAGAATTGTTTTCAACTCTCAACACCTGATCAAACATGAGAGAACTAATCTTGATCCTCGATATGATCTGAATGGTCAAACTCCAGTTGAATAAGCTCAACCTGGTCACGCTGTATTTTACTTGAAAATATATTTCCAACCTTTTATGATCCCAAAAATATTCCAGATATGTTTCCTCCCTAACCACATATAACTAATTAAGAGAACTAAATATGAACCACTTATGGCTAACTGTTCTCATAAAAACACAACTTTAATAATGAATTCATCATTGAAACCCCGATCCTAAAGCCTTTAGCCTAAGTAACACCAAGATAATTCAAAGTACACTAATCAAAGGACATAACTGACTTCTTTTTATATTTTTAGGATTAACCATCCTCTGTCAAAAACCATTATCATTCCACAACATGAAAACCAAAACGTTTCTGATCCAACACCCTTGAATAATTATAACCCATCCAGGGCCTGACGACCACAATCAAACTCCACCCAAGTCTGTATCCAAACTTGTTTCAGGAATTTACCAAGGAATCTAGAAATACATGGTTACATTTATCCAATGAGATATAAAAGTCAAATATTCAAAGAATGACTAGTCTAAAGATCCCACAAACCTTTTCATGCAAGGGTTATATAATTTCTACCAACATTTCACTCCCCCATTAAGAGAAACCTAGTCTTCATACCAAAAAACGATTTCTCGATCTACATAGCCCATGATCCTTGAACTTTAGGACATAACAACTAGAATGGATAGAAAACCTCTTACTTATGAATGTAAATGCAAAAAACACATGTTTACTATTCCTTCTCTAGGAAAAAACCCATGGTAACATTTAATTCCAACTCATAATGGGGGTCACCACCCTCAAATGGCCAATGGTGCACTCCCCACTATATGGATGACCTTATACCACTCTTTGATCATAACTCCCAAATATTTCCTTCATCAAACCATAGTATATAATTAAAAATAAAAGAAACTTAGTTTGTTTTTGATGATCTCTCAGTACACTGAGGATAATGTTAAGATATCGGGAATGATCTCCTATAGAATATAAGAAAGCTAATATTCCATCAATGTGTGTATATAGCTCTTTGTGATCCACACACACACATCAAACATGCTACACTTACCTTTAACCAACTCATAACACCACTTCTCTAGAAAATTCATGTCCAGGTTCGGCCATGGGTTAACTGCCTCATGACACCTGATTTATTCTTGATGTATCCAATACCAAGGAAGTAAATTTACCATTTTATCATAATTCCCGTGAAACCATTCCCATATAATTTATTTGAAACCATAAATATTAAGCTCACACATGACCATTCATCGAATTATGATTTAAATTGTACCATGTAGAATATATGTGTAACTTTTCTATTTCTTGCAGCATAGTAGGTCTACAAACCCATACCACCTGATCATCACCCGAATCAAACTCCCATGAGTCTTTTGATACTAAATCCAAGATGATAATGTTACAGGACATGTCAATTATATTAAAATAGAATCTCCCTTGGAACTCCTCTTCAAAATTGAGAACCTCTCATGTGCCAAAATCGTCTCTATGATCGCCCATCACAAAACATAATTTTTCAAAAATTAAAGCATAAAATGTGCCACTACTAGTAAAAATGTATAAGAACAAAAATTTTACTTCCCATGAAATCCGGTATCGATACCCCAAGCACCCTAGGCGATTCCTTAGAAACTTCAGGTATTATCATGCCTATATCATAAAACTTGAGAACCTACCATGAATCGACCCCAAAACGAGTATACAACTAAGATCAATGTCTTAAAAGTAATCCTCAAACTTGGGAAAACCCCTCTCACAGGTTTTCCTTTATCAAACCAAACATTTACCTACAAGGTTCTGAGTCACAACTAAGGGTCTCTAGGTGGCCCAACTAACCCTATCGATCAAGTATCATAACAAGGTAACTAGGTCCAGCCACCTATCCCAAAAGTCAAACCTCCCTAAGGAAACATATTATGGGGAGTCATCCACACACCCATGTCAAATAAAGGAATATAACATGAATATTAACCCTATTTAATTAAGGTAAGGATAACATCAACCTATAAGGGTCACAGACCATCAACATCATCCAACTTGGGCCCTAATCCTCTCTGAGCATCCTCATAAGTTGCTGCGCCCTGGAGGGTCACAATATTTTTATAGAAAAAATGATGAACTGACACTCACTGGGCATTCATATATTGTAATAACCCCTCATGTTTTCAATTCACTATAACCATTTTGGTACCTATTGGTAAAAAATAGAGGATACAACCTAACAACCATATAAGATAAAAAATACATACACAATATTCACTCAAATATCGGTATTGTAGATCAATCTCATAGTTTGGTTATGTAGAATTTAATTCTAATCTATATGGGAAAATTCCAAATAAGTTTTTACTCACACTTTAAATAACCAAACCTAGAAACAATTCCCCATAAGGTTTCTAACACATGGAAACCATTTTCGATATCAACCTACTAGGGTCACTATATCTCCTGTGTATGAGGACTGAGTCATCAACCTCACCCTCAAATGCCCCACCGTATATCTAAATTACCCACCATCATAAGGAAATATATATATCTGTTGAACTCATTGAGTAGATTTCCACCCAGAACCAATAAAAAAATACCATTTAGGTTATTGCTGACACTTTAAATAATTTTCCACTATTTTCAGTAGTAAAATTGAAAACTAGTAGGCCTATAACATGTGGACCCTACATACCTAATATGATGCATGAGATACCTCTTTCCTTTGCTGACTAAGTGTCAAAATCAATCATTGGCCTCTTTCTAATGGGCCAAGATCCAAAAATCCATCAATAGACTCTTTATAAGGGACTAATATCCATAAATACACATTATGACATAAAATCATCAAAAAATGTGATTCTCTCAAAGGAAAAATCATTTATGACTATAACATTACATATCCCCCATATCCCTAGAAACCAGGAATGTTTACCAAAACAGGTTTTCTCAAGGAACTAGTCAAATATCCATCATAGGTTTAGGAACATTCAAAATTCTCCGATCTAACATATCCTAAATAGTAAAACAATAGAAAAGGAACAACTATGATACCACTTTGTAATATACTAGATTAGATTCGACTAAGTCGGTGACCCAATATAGTTCACCCTAAGGCCTGAAGAACGCATCCCCATATTCTATAGGCTAATAAATAACAATGAGGGTCTAAAGGTGGTATATTGGAGAAATTGTACCCTCATACGAGAGTAAGAAATAGTGAAAATAATATAACGTATTCCATAGTAGTAAAATACACATAGTTTAGAAGTAGTAAATACTGGGAGTTTAGAAGCAATAAATATATGTAAGGCTATAATAAAGAATGGAATGTAGTAAGGGCCCGAATGGCCATGTCATACATATATCATTGATTACCCACTAGTATGATCACATATAAAGGAGTAAATAAAATAACAAGGATCTAATTCCATCTATATGATAAACCACATACCCAAACTCCATGAACATATTCAAGACATCCATCTCGAGCAATACCATGCCTCATCCTAACCTATGCCTGTAATCAAGTGAACGTTTTCTCAAGTATCGAAGTGAAATGGATTCCTGAGTAGGGTGTGACTACAAAAATCAGTAGGGAAACATCAATGAGGTCTCGTACATCACCAATAATATGAAGTGCATGTATGTGTTAGCTTCTCATTAGGATGAAAATAATAATAATAACAACTAAAAGTTGAGAATAACTAAGTAACAAAATCTGAACAAGGAATACTCATGGAATGCACTTAGTCAATCCAAGACACAATTGTATATGGTGTCATCATATATATATAATTACGTGTATATATATTTACTTATATATATATAAATATATATATATATATATGAGTAAGGAATTATTATCATGAATAAAACAAGTCACAACCGATCCTTGGGTCCATGATCGTAATCATTTGGAAATACTATGAATAAGGCATTGATCTACATGTTAGGACACTCAAGATGTGTATAATTAAGTCAATCCTTGGGTTTGTGATCTGAATTGAAAATTCCTTCTTTTTCTAATGCCAATAATGACTTTGAGAAAGCTACAACACCATTGTGGTATATATGTCCAAGCACTGGGATCACTCGTACTCACCTCTAATCACTATGATGAAGGATTATGGGTAATATCTGGATATTTCTATAAACATGGAACTGATATGGATTCCAAACCACACAATCTGTGTGTAATCTAGACTAATGTTGGTTTCCTTGGTCCCAATCTGTAGGAAATCACAATATGGAAACTCGAATGATCCTTAGGGGGAATGAACCTTATGAAATAAGAATGAATTCTCTACAAATCCATGATAACACTCACAATCCATTCAATAACTAGATTAGAAGCCCCATTCATGGATAGATCTTGGAAATTTAGTAATTTTGCTTTTTCCTGATCCTTGGGAGTTTCTTATGCATCACTATAGGAGATCAATGTCAATCTTAAAGGATGTCAAAATCATCCACAAATTGAAGGAAATGAACCCAACCAACAAGATCTAGTAATCTCCTTGATCTTGGAGGATAAAAATCTACAGGGTAACACCAGGTAGATGGGTTATTTGATAAACTCAACATCCACCTCTAAAAATCCCTATATAGGGAGGAATCCCAGTGAGAAAAAGGGAATTTTGGAAATTGTAATAAACAAAAATAAAGTTAATGATATTAATCCAAGAAGTATGTATAGTAATCCACACCATATCATCATATAACATCAGACCCAAGATACAAGTACTAGGAATAACCTCTATAAATCCTAGCTGCATCAGTAATAACCAAGTGATTGAATAAATAAAATAATGAGGGTGGTTAAATGCCTAAAACCATTTCATGTCTGATATGGTTTCAAGGTGAAACATGATACTATCTCTACCCAAACCCATATACACAAAGTTGGGTTTGGTCAACTTCTCGAGGACCCACTGGGCCCCCTGGTTAATACACTGAAGAAGCATCTTGCTCCAGATCCTTGAGGTCCATACATAAGTATAGGTATCAGTCTCAGGGTACTCTAAGTCAACTCATAAATCAAGGCATCCCTCTTGGGATCCTCATAGAGATTAATAAAGTGGAGGCATCCTACATGGGATCCTCTAGGTCAGTTTATAAGAGGATTCATCCCATAGAGGATCCTTGGTCTCAATGATAGGCTCAAGTCAAAGTATGAAGCTAGTACACATGGGTTGTTAGTTACCCCTGTCATTTATCCATTCAGTCCACCAAATTAATTTCTTTTAAATAGTTCATTTTAATGAGTATAAGTGAGGGGGGATTTCCCTGTAGGAAAATACCAAGAATACACATAATACCATAAACATAAATAAATAATTTAGGCCAAGTATAACAGACCACTTACCTTAATGAAGCTTTAAAACATTTATAAATATACCTTGATATCTTTTTCCAAGATTACTGATTTCGAAGCCAAGCCACATCAGCTTCTAAGACCCTACCTAACATTGGAAAACTCAAGAATAATCTAGAAAAATCAATTAAAAGACAAAAAATTAAATATAAAATATAATTTAAAAAGGGAATAATAATCAATAACTCATTAGATGCCAATTTGTCAATATAAATTCAAAAAACCTTGTGAAAGAGGTTTAATGGGTACCCCAAAACCATTATTGGGAAAATACCACACCAATGAAATCAAAAAAACGTATTCAGTTAATTTATTTTGGTCAAAACCCATATAAAAATTCATCATGAAGGAATACCACAATGAAACAGTACATGGCTAAGTCAGACGACCTCTTGGGTCAACTTCTTTCTAGGAATAGTGAATCCCCAACACTGATATATAATTCCTCCTCACTCTAGTGTAATTGGGACCAAAATAAGAAACTATTATAACCATGGATAGATGAAGAATAGAAATAACACTATAGAGGCTAACACAGTCGAGGCTTACCTCAAGGTTTTCAATGCACCCGACGATTCTGATTCCAATCGAGAACAACAGATAACTCCCATGGAGGAATGAGGAGGAGAGTAGCGAATTGGGGAAGCATAAAGGAAGAAAAGAGGGGATTCCCTCTTAAATATTATAGGTGAATAAAGGTAATTTCAACATTTTTAATGGTATTCTTGGTATGGATACACACTTTGACAAACTATGTGCCAAATGTACTGTTAGATATTCCCAAATACCACACTCCATGCATGAGCATTCTACATAGTATAACAAACCATGTGCCAACTGTGCGACATGTATGCAATAAACTACAGACACACACACAATTTTTCCTTGTCTTGCACATGGTTTCCCTAGACTACGTGCTTATGAAAACTAGGTCGCATTGTTAGGATTCATGGTTAACACTAACAATGTTCCCATCATGTTCCCCATGCCACACCTTTTCAAAACATCAATTTTGGGCCCTGAACCCCTGGGATGTTTCTAAAACCTTTGAGTTACAAACAAAGTCACATTACCCATATAATAACATCACTTCAAGGCATTTCAAATTTTGAAATTTCATTCTGAATCTCCAATCAATATTTTACTTTCCCAATAATTGAAAATTCAATTTTCATATGAAATTTCCAACTCAAAAACATGGGTTATTTCATTTTTAAGAATCGTACATGTGATTATGATAATTTGATAACTTAGTTAGATATCTAACAACATTAAATTTCACCATATCATCCTAGGATTTTTTTTCTCAAATGGACAAGATGTTTATACTACAACATATTCCCTTTCTCCTTAGATAGATAACACATATCTTCTTTTATGCTCACAAGATATATATTCCCCTTCATGTGATTCTCCTATATCACCACTATACTATATTTTACCTTGATGATGAACATATTCTTAGTAACTCTTATTGAATTTACTAAGTCACATAATTGACTGATACTATGTAGGTTTGACTGAGAACTTTAATGACTAAGACATCTCCACATCTCATATCTTATTTTATGAACAAAGAATTTTCTAAGACAATAATCTTTAGGCCTTCATCATTTCCAAATTTGATCACACCTTTCTTACCATGCTTGATGTATGTTAAAATATCCTTATTTCTCATCTTGTGAAAATTTCATCCATTATCAATGATCTATACATCAACACGATATCATATTTTAGGGTAATATCTACAACTAATGTATGCTCTGTTATTTTATTTTCGATTGATTTCCTTGACTTAATATTGAATGTTGATTGGTATTATTGATCTTACTCAGAGTATATTGGTCCAAATTTATTATTCAAATCTGTAAATTAAGCTTTTCATTTATAATTTGTTCTATGATCCCTTGAGAAATTGTGTATTACCACTTTGGGTTTGATTTGACACATCCCTCTATATTTTCGATAATAAATATCTAGACATGTTTCTGAATCCACCAAAACAAAAATAGTGACCATAAAAAAATTCTTGTAATATTGACCTTTCTTTTTTACACTATTTATCTAGTATCGTTCAGTACCTATTTGTTTTGGAACAGACATTTGAGAATTTCCCATCTTTCCATAATAATAACACCAAATATGAGGTGCATTTATATATTTCATTTCTGTATCACTAGTTTTCTCTTGGGTTATCTGAATATTTAGTTTCTAATTCATACCCTAATCAATATTTAATCTTAGAGTGGGATCTTATGGTCTAACACTAATCATCGATGCCTTCTATTTGTGATCAATCCCCTTACCAGCTCTGTCATTTTTATGTGTTGTTTACTTCTCTAGGAAATTAATTGACTTATTATTGGAACTTCAAAATATAATTTTATTTTTTTTCTATATTTTGCGTGACCAAATTTCCCAATGTCATACCAGGGGTCAAAATTTTATCCTGATATACTACTTTTCTTCAGAAGATGATGATTTCCTCCTTAATTTCACTAATATATTTGAATCAATCCTTCATTGTGTTATTAAAACATTGGACAACATTTGTTTGTTCTTTGGATTTTATCTTGTACTCAATGACCTTTTCTAGGTTTTTTATATTTTTAGATTTGATATTTTCAATTTTTTCCTTCATCTTAGACTTCACTTCTTCTGTACGCAGCATATAGAGTTTATAATCATGAATCAATTTGTTGGTTTTGTTCATTTTGGCTCTCCAAATACCCATATCCTAAATAGAAGATTTTAATTAAACATGGAGATCAAACCTTCCTTATAAGGCCCCAGCCTTAAACCTTACTTAATCTCGAGTTATTACAAGATTACAAATTGAGGATCTTTTCAAGTTTAGAGTTTTAGAGAATTAGATCATGAAACTTGCATTACATTCCACACATAAAAAAAGTGGTTACATAAAAGACAGTATTCATTCTTCCCATCAACAAAATCACATTGAAAATAAAACATGGATTCTTTCTTGACACATCCTTGATACTATCATCACATCTTGTACCTTTCCCTTGACCTGTGAAAAACATTTCAAAAACTTGGGATGAGCATAAAAAGCTCAGTAAGGGTTATAAAAATATGGAAAGGAAACATGAGTTCATATATACATAAGAATGAAATCATACTTTACCCATAAATCATAGGCACTTTAAAATACCTCATCAAACCATGAATAAATCATAGAAATCATAAGACATAAAGGTAACTTGAGACATTCATAACATTCTTACGTAGGGAGTAACCCTCTTGGTTACGTTTGCAATACCCATCACAGTATATTACCTAAATCTCTTCGGAGAAAACTTAATGTTTCACTCCTTCGCGTTACCCAATGAATTGGAGATCTATATCGGGCTCACCCGCCCTTAGTTTATCACGGAACAACCCATCTTCATAATAATGCCCAAGAACCATAACATAATCTTATCACATAAAACATGCATAAAGGAAACATAACATTTCCACCTTTCAATAACAAGATATCAATACAACATATTGATAAAAATACATTATGAAAACCATTTTCAATAACAAAATAAAAGAAAATTAAAACATGGTGCTTATTTTTCTTTTAAAAAGAAGGTATGGCTTGTAGAGGAAGCCGAAACTCAAATAATGGTCACGATGGCGGAGAAGTCGTTGTTGCCGCATACGTACGACAAAAACATTCACTTTTGTCATTTAGTAAAACGCTTCGTATAAAAAGGATTCCTTTTGGATAAACGTAAAAGTCAAAGGGGTTTATACACTGTATAAAAGAAGGTTGTGTATAAAACAAAATATGCCTCAATGAAAGGAGATTGAGACGAAGTCCCATACAAAGATGGTATCCTTGGATTAAGGATAAATCAATTACATAATTATGTGTGACAAACTAATACCCCAAATATAACTGGATATTAAGTGTAAAACAATCAGAGGTTATTCACACATATTCATAGAATGACATATTCAAGGAGTACAAGCTTATCCCAAAGAATCGAAATTGGGTTAAGAAGTTCCCTTGCAATAATTAGACAGCCTAACGACGTCACTTCAAAATTCAGAAAAAGAGTTGATGAGAGATAAAAAGGGTATCTCATCACATGGACATAAAATTTACATCAATAAGGATATAGAAGAACATATCCCAAAATAATATTATGTGAATTAAAAGACATAACAAAATAAGTCTTTTAAAAAGAGGAGGGTGAAAGGTTCCCTTACCGACATGGGTATCTTTTGAAACATACGCCCCATGAAAGAAGGACAATAAATCATTGATGTAAATACTCATAAATGAAAGTATATTAAACAAATAGTATAATAATGGGAAGTACATACACCACTCAAAGGAAATTGTGGCAAATGTAGCATAAATCTCATGGTAATAAAAGTGAGATGAAAAATCCCTTACGAAAACTCGACAGCCTAACGACGCCACATAAAACTTACAAAAATGGATTGATGAGATCAAATAGGGTATCTCATCATATTAACTTAAAGATTATATAAAGAGGATTATAAAAGAACATCCCCCAACATAACAAAGAGGAGCTTAAAAGAAGTGAAATAAATGAGAGTACTTAAAAAGAAAGAGAGAGGTTAGATCTCTTACGAAAATTCGGCAGCCTAACGGCACCACTCAAAACTTCCAAAATGGATTGATGAGAGAGAATATGGTCTCTCATCATATGAACATAAAAATTACAGTAAGAGTAATATAAAATAACATCCCAATCACAAGAAAGATGAGCTCATAAGGAATGACATAAAAGAGTGTACTTAAAAAGAAAGAGAGGAGTAGGATCCCTTACCTCAAGTCCAACCTGTCTTGTTCGTTTCTTTAACGTCCTGAATAATAAACTTGAGTTAATTTATACTTGATTAAGAACCTTTTTAAAGTTCATTATTCCTTTTATATCACTTATTTCCATGTTATAAACATTATGTAACCATTTAAGTTAATAATGTTTGTTTTGTCGATATTTGGTTCTTAAGTCGAAAGTGGACTTCTTACAATTACATGTTGTTCGTGTGGTCAAAGGTTCTTTATATCCAGAATGACATTCATGATTTTGATATCATATATATAATATATATCCAGCATATACATGTATTTATAATATTACATAATCATTTAGAGGTAAGAAATGAAATGCACCGTTCATGGAGACGGTAAGCCGTACGTACGCATGAACGCTACTTTCATTTCTTTGTCATATTAATGGAATTACAACTAAATGAGAGGTATGTATATTTTAATTCCAGAATTATATTCATAATTTAGATATATCATTAATTATATATATCCATTATATACATGTACTTTTAATAGTACATTACATTTGGGGATAAGAAATGAAATGCACCGTTCATGGAGACGGTAAGCCGTACGTACGCATGAACGCTACTTTCATTTCTATCTCATACTTTAATGGAAAGAAATAATAATTATATAGAGGTATATAATAATTCCAGTATAAAATCATATATAATAACATTAAATCCAACCTTTATACATCCCACGTATGGCATTAACGAATCACATCACTTTGAGGGGGCGGTAGTCCGCACTTCCTAAAATGAAGATATCGCGTATACCCATAATGGAAGCCATAAAGGTAAGACAAAAATGAAAAATACAGAATCTTAAGTAAAACATAAACATATTATATATCATATATAAATATAGTGACATCTTAATGGCCACATTTGAATGTGTTAAATGAGTATTGAACAATCATTGTTTCGGGAGGCAGAATTTCACCATCCACGGAAACCGTATGTTCTTTAACCATTTGATGTAGTTTTGTGAGAGTGTAGCTCGAATAAATCTTATAAAAACATCCTAGTATATTTAAGATACTTGTGTTGTTACAAAAGAAGTAAATAAAAAGAGTTTAGGGGGTTGGAGAAGAAAAATAAAAAAAATGAACATGAGAGAATGAATTACCTTTAAAAGTGTAACTCCTTTTGATTTGAGCCTAAAGGATTCCTTTGAAAGGATTATGCCCAAAGGGAATCCTCTAGGATGAGGATAGGGATGTGGAGAGAGTAAATGGGCAGGGGATGGCCGAGCCAAAGGCTTGAGGAGTGCGTTAAATGAGATAGAGGTGGGGGCCTTTTATAAGAGGAGAGGAGGGGCACTTTTGGAAATCATGAAACTATTATTTTATTTTCAAAAGTGTTTCGAATTTATAAGGTCCCACATTGATATATTTCGAAGATAAGATGATAAGGCTTCGAAATATTCCCATACAATAGTTTTTGGACAAGTGTAGGTATTAGATTTTATATTATCGTTTCATTTTATTTAAACTGTTCATTAATGAGGTCATCGTTGCATCATCATGATGTCATAATTAAATTAATTTATTTAATGTATAGAAATTATATAAAAAAATATATCCTGATGTAGGAAATATTTTTATCTTTCCAAAGAGTATTTATAGAAAAAATTATGATTAGTATAACCCCTTCTAAATTTTTTTGAGTAAAACAATTTATGTTAGTGTCATTTTCACCTTTATTTTAAAAAAAGGCATTAAAGTCATTATCTCACCCAAGAGGCTCCATAAGGTCCCCTAAATCGACCCATGGGTTGTCTCGGTCGGCCATGACTCATCCAATAGGGGTAGGACACGTGTCATGGTGTTTTCACATTTTTATAATATCATTTTTACCTTAAATTACACTAATTACCACTAATCGCGATTAAAAACTTAATAAGTTACTATTCACAAAAAAATTATTTTAATCTCATTGAACCACATTTTAATTCTTAATGACAACCATGTATGTCGGATTTTTGAAATTCAAAACACAATGATGGAAAAATTTCATTTAAACAGAAAATCAGTTTTTATAAGTACCACTTAGTGGTTTCACTATTCATCAAAAATTGAAGTTTTTCAGAAAATAACAAAAAATTCACCCTAAGATATATTTGATATTCCGAATTCAAAAATGAAGTCTATTTTAGAAATTTCAAAACATATAAGTCACATTAATTAATTTAATAATTATTTCCCACTGTCAGAGCAAATAGCATGTTTTTATAAAACAATAAGTATCAAAAGATTGACACCAGTTAAATCTAATTTCAAAGTGAAATTTATTCCAATGACCACCATTGGATTAAATTGTAAAAATATATTCTAATTTAACTTTAAAACCAATTCACAAGATAATATAATCATGTAAATAAATTAGATTAAAAATAGGTTTTGAATTAAAATACAACATTTTACACTATTCATTAAAAAAATGCACTTTATCGGAAAGATACCAAAAATTTACACAAAGTAAATTTTGATGTCCCGATTATTAATAATAGTTTTATTTGGTCCAATAGAATGTATAAGAGTGAGCAAAACTATATTTAATGATGGTTTTCCATCAAAAGGTGATAAGTGAACCTTTAGTGAAAACTAGGGCATATACGCCTAAAATTGAATTCTTTCCGTATTTTAAGCCTTTATCTTTTTTTGGATATATGTAAAAACATTTAAAAACATATATAATAATATTTTAGTTATTTCTATCCATTCCCGCCAATACAATGGCTACATGTTAACTACCATTTAAAATAATATTATTTTATTATTAGAGTGCAACGTAAGATTCCCAAGAAACTCGTTGTTGCGTATTGGGTACGCCATCGAGCATAGCATCCCCTTTAAAGTAATATTAATATTTGATTCAAAAATATGGATAAATATAAAGATTTCATATTCTTTATTTACCTGGGGTGTTACATTCCTTCCACTTATCCTTCATCATTTTCACTCTCTTCCCTTGTATAGTAATTTCCTACAAATACCACCATAGTATTTTCTATATGGTCTTTTTAGATTTCAATTTATTTAGGCTCAGTTTATTCTAAAATTCCATTTTCTAGTGAGTATAGGTTCCTATTATAGAAGAAACTTCTCTTAGTGATTTTTTACCCTTTATATTATACAAATACATCTTCATGGGAACTTCTTCATCATCCTCATAAACATCTTAAAACTTCTTTACACGCATTCTTATAATATTACCAACCGTTACACATCAAAAACATAAAATTGTAAGTTTCCCTTTAAACTTTCCTTTTCCCCATTGCATATTTGATCAAAGGAATGAAATCACCTCACCCAATTATCCTTCTTCCCAATCATCCTATATGGTGATATTATTCATGGCCTTGAAATCCACCTCTTTATACTTCCCACTTTCCAAAAACCTTATTATCATCATATCTCATCTCATATGAGACAACAAAACTATGTAGTCTATACAATGTCATCTCATTTGGATATTTTTACTCTAGTAAAAGGAATTTAATATTGATCTGAGGTGGTATTATTCCCAATATGTTCTTGACAATATTTACATCATCAAGCATTTCTATGAGACTACACATGTCCCACACAATGACTTTCACTATATCAAAGAGTGCATCAAAAAGACTCATTTGGGTTCATCCTCAGGTCCTCATACTTTTTCCCTATAACTTACATTTTATATTTTGAAATTTTTTAATTTTTTTCATAGATATTTAGTAGCTTCCCACATAACATGTGATGACTTACATGACATCACCTTCATGTAGATTGTTTTGGATAAGGACCCCCTATAACAATTATTCCACTAGAGCCAATACCCAACTCTATTCTATCTACTTCAGATAAATTTCTAATGTCTAAACTGGTTTAAATACCATACATCATAGATGTTAAAATATCCATGTCTAAAGATCAGAAGTAGTGCAATATCTGATTCTTCCATAGTTGAAAATTGTTTCCTTTGAATAAATTTCACTGTGATTAATAACTTCCATTTATTTTGTTGAGAGAGAAACAATAACTTTTAAATTTCTATATAATAACAAATTTTGGCCCTATAAGGTTAAATAACTTAGGGGGGTGGGGGGTGAATCAAGGTAGGACATATTAAAATTACTTCTTCATTTTTGATCTTATTTCATTGTAAAAAACACTCTATTCTCACTCCTACTAATATTAATGGATGAAAACAATTAAAACATGAAAAGGACACATAAATTTTACTTGGTTCTCCCTCACTAGGATATATCAAAGTTTCATAAAAATGTAATGTGATGATGTACCAAATCCACTAAATCATACTGCTATTATAATGTTTAGAGTGGATTACTATCCCTCTTAATGTACAACCATTCACAATTTTAAAGATCATTGTTCTCTCTCTCTCCACTAAATTAAAAAAATTACTCTTTAAATAGAATATTCTAATAAACCTTACAATCTCTAAGTTGGTTCACAATTAAAAGAGTGTGGATTATTTCTCCCTTTTCATCAAAGTGATGAAAATAACCATGACATTAAATTTTATTCCTTGATCACATAACTCTTATTAGATTACATGATCATGTGACTTTAGGTGTGATATCCCAAATACTTAACCTCAATATCATAAAAACCATCTATAAAATACTTCATGATATCCCAAAATGGTATTTTTATATGTGAATATCCAAGTTCATAACTCCACTCTTGTTTGCATCATAATTTCTTAGTTCATTTAACCACTACACATATATTTGATTTCACAACATATGATTCATAAAAATATGCTTATTTTCTTATGCTATGATTTCATAGCCATATTAGTTTCATTATAAATCCCTTATGTGATTCTAATTATGTAACTTCAATTGCGTAACCACCTTTTACTCACAAAAAATCCCTTCTCTATGGACTTTTCTTTTAGGCCAAATCAATTAAGAAAACCCGCTATACCTAAAGACGAGTTAACATGGTATTTATAGGTATAAATCCACCACCTCAAATATAATAAACATTCTTGGATATTCATTCCGTTTCTTTAAGAAAATGGAACACCATTCATCTTACATCCCCACATCATAAGAGCCCATGATTTATGCGATCATATCATCTCTTATAGATTACGGTCATGAACTTCATCACATGCAATAACCGTCTCCACCACAGATAGTGTAACTATATTTATGTGATTCACCTGATTCTAGCCATGAAAATTTGGTAATAATACTCATGATTTAAAAAGTCCTGGTTTCGTATATTTATTTATGTCCATCATCATCGACCGATTTGAAGATTTTCCTTGCAAGACCGCCTTCCTGAAAACCTCCATCATCTGACCTTCATTGAATGATCTCTAATGGATATTGTAATCATGATACCTCCATATCACTTGATTTTGAGAGACTACAAGACATATCTACCTTATACTTTATTTCTTCAATCATGTAGATTATGTTATGTAGTCTCACAATATCCTTCAATTCATGTGATCTCATAATTCAATCACACTCATTTGGTCACATAACAATTTAGGACTTACACACCAAATCTTTTCCATAGCCAATTTATCCTCAAACAAAACATCAAAAATCCCTTTTTAGCTAACATTTTTCAAAAACTTACAACCTTTTCGAGAAATGTAACAACCCAAAAACACCATCGAGGAAGATTTTTTCCATACGGTATCATGATATGACATCTACAACCCATCACATGTCATTTTAATTGAGGCACATCACCCATTTTATTTTTCAAGGGTTTTGGCACTAATTTAATAATTTTTTAGTTGTAATGGGTGTATGATTTGGGTTTTTTGTGGCTTAGGTCCAAGTGTGAGTTGGGAGTGGATGCAACCTCTTTGATGATGGTTTCAACACATTTTGATGTCCAGTGATATTTTAGGATTTATGAAAAATTAAATAAAATTTTAAATTGCTGATAAAAAATAAAAATGAAATTAATAATTAATTACAACTTTTTTATAATTAATTTCTGGATATTACAGATTGAGACATGAACTCAAGATGTTGACGAGGTCTTGGAAGATCCTGGGAAGAGTGTCGGGTGGGGTATTAAAAAGGCAGTAACTTTTTTATTAAGGTAAATGGTCCCTCATTCGTACCCCTATGAAATTTTATTTCATTTTTTAATGTTCTACATGTGATATGGAGTCTCTCCATTAAGGGAAATTTTCCCTTTAAATTTATTTAATTTCTTTAATTTAAAATGAAATACAAGGGAAAACTAAACAAAGAGATAAGGTCTATGTTGTACCATTGTGCACTGGATTTACTGCCCCAACCACTAATAACTGAGGCCTTGAATAAATTTGTATTCCATAAGATATAAAAAACCTAAGGGGTCAGAATTAATTGGTTAAAGTGTACATATCATAGTGGCTCTAGTGTAAGAGCCTTGGACACCTACTTTTGATGTAGAGTACGTTTGGTCCATGTAGGATAAGATAGAGTTGTGAGATTCCTTATAGCTTGATGGCTAGTGGGATGAATGTGGGGAGAATGTTCTTTCCCCTTTATGATATGATTACATGGGTGGGTATGTTCAAAGTAGGATTTGATGGGTATATTAGGGTGAGAACTAACCTGGGGTGATTGGTAAGGGAGTTCGCTTGAGGCCATCACCATTATAGGTATTTTCTTAGAAGATAAATGAGTCTTTGATGAGACTTGATAATTCTGTGGGATATTATGCCATTCGAGTGATGGGTTTTTACCCGTGTGATGATTTTGAAATAAAGGATCCCTTGAGCGATGTTCATGCATGATGTAACCTTGGGAACCCTGATGGGTTCCCCAAAGAGAATATTGACCATAAAGAGGGTTTTTATAGAAAATAGATAATGATGATTAAAAGATTAACCTTAGAACCTAAATTGAATATGTGAGACTGTTATGAATATGATTGTGATAATTTGTGAACTTGAGAGGCCAGGCTTGGGTTTTGGGATGGGTTCAGGTAGAAGGATGACCCCATTAGGATATGTTACTTGAGATTTTGTAGGTGAGACACACTACCCACCAAGATGTACCGAGACACATAGGATGCCTTGGAAATCCTTCTAGGATATGGCCTTATTTCCTGACATTAGTTTGGAATTTTTTATTGATGATTCGTAAATTTTTTGAACTGCTGATTTGGATTGGATTGGATATACCCCTTTGAATCAGGGTTAGTGGATGTGACCCTCCCATGTGGCCTTCAGTCATGGTTTTTATTTTCTAGGGCATGATCCTTGGAATCAGTTATTAGTATAGAATGTCTATAATGAAGGCATAAGAGGGGGGGGGGGTAATTGCGATCCTTTAAAAAATTTGATAAATTCCAAACAACCCTCTTAATATAAAGCAATTATTTTCCTCTTTCATAAATATGAGTGAGAAGCAAAAATAAATAAATAAAATAACGGATAGAAGTATCGTGGTTAATGGCATATAGATCTTACAATCCACTCCACCAACATTCTCTCGATTATCTTGGTGATTTTTAATAAATAGGTCCTCTTATCAAAAGAACTTAAAAACTGAGTATAGGTAGTTGAAACATTTACAATAAGGACTTTACAGGGACTTCTGGTTCTTTTATAGGGAACCCCAAATAAATATCTTAATCTAAGACGTAGATACTCCACCACAACTAAGTTTGAGTAGCCAATACTACAAAAAATCGAAAGAGATTGATTTGATTGAGAAAATATGTTTTTCATATAGTTATATTAGTAATTGAAAGATGTATATGATCTTAAATGATGTAAAAAAATAGTATAATAATCATAAATTTCGTACAATCTTCCTTTAAATTGTAATAAATATATCACACAATAGATGAATAATCTTGTATGTCTCCAAAGTGTAGCTCTAAAAAATGCTTTGTCGAATTTTCAGAAGAATATTTAACAATAAGATACAACATCAGTGATAACAACAACAATGAGTTGATTAAATAGATGAAAACATGCATGTCTCTAAAGTGTAGCTATGGAGACAATAGCACATTGTTATTTTCAAGAATAGAATTCTTTCTTTTTTTAAGAACATATGTGTCTTTAGAAGATGAATATCTCAGTATTTATCTGGTCTGTCGAATAGCTCCAAGTCAAATGGTTCTATAAGTACCACATATTAAATCGAAAATATTTGAATTCAAATTATTAAAAGAGATTCATTACTTCATTATAAATAGGGACAATTTAATCCATTTAGTTTGAGCTTTTGATTCAGTCATAAAACATCTTTAAAGAGATATTCACTTCGGGTGACACCGTTGCTGAAAATGTGAATAATATCCTAAATTTAAAACCACATAATTGACTAATTCAAATATAGGGTTTCTTCAAGTAGTGAAAAACTTAAAAATTATGGTTGAAAACATACAGTTGATTATAAAAGTAGGGTTGATGAACCAAATGTCTGTTCTTCAAATATAGGGTTTCTTACAAACATAGGGTTATTGATCTATACTTTTCCAAAAATGTAGGGTTCAAGATCCATATGTTTTATTCCAAATATAGGGTTCCTAAAACATATGTTACTTTTACAAATGTAGGGTATTAACAATGTTTTCAGATTACTTCCAAAACATGTCCAAAATACATAGAGTAATATCTTACCATGGATTAAAAACTTGTGAACACTTCCATAAAAAAAATATTATAAAAAATATTATCTTCCTAAAATTCACTTAAATGTAAATTTATTATAAACATAGATGTGGGTGTTTGTGAAAATTAAAATAAATAAAAAATTAATGAAATTGTTGAATCAAAACAGGCTCAGTAATCTCCCCCTTTTTATGATAAAAAAATAATAAAACAAATATTAAAAATAAAAAAAATAATAGACGAATTTTTTATAATTAAATTACAATACTTTTTTAAATTTATCATAAATATAAATTTCTATTAAATTTATCCCCCCTTTTGTGACATAAAAAATATGATTTATTCGGAAAAAATAATATTTATTTTTGTAGGAATTGAATATAAACTCACTTTAAATGAATGCATCCTTTAAAAAGGATAAAACAATATAATTAATGATTCAATGAAAACATATAAAATATTATTCAATAAATAATAAGTAATTTATATGAATTAATAAATATTTGTTAACCCATTTAATTAATTCCAAAATAATAAATATTTTAAACACTTTCTAAATTTTTAAAATAACTCCCCAAAATAAATAACATAATTATAAGAGATATTCAAGGAATTAAATAAAATATTAGGCATGTCCAAAATGACCTGAATATTTTAATCTAATAATAGAAAAATTTATCACATATAGTAACAGATTAACTTAGCACATGCAACAAATTTAAATAGTCAAACATTATACACATTATTTCATGTAAGATACCCATTTATATAAAATATTAAGAGTATGCTTGATATTCATTGGTAAAGTAAATAATTTTAAAAAATCATAAGGTGAGAAAATGATTTAAGAGTTTAACCATAAGAATAATTATATATAGAGGAATAAAATATCAAAAATAAATTACGAAACAATCTATAACATTTTTTCTAATCATGAAAAATAAAAACAATATTTAAACAAAAAATATATATGTAATTATATTTAAATAAACTATAGATATTAAGAAAAGTTTTATTTTAAGAAAGGTTGGACAGACGATATGAAATTTTCAAACTCAAAATTTTTTCACTTAAATTAGCTAAAAATTTCAATAAATATTCAATTATACTTTGAACATCTGTAGATCTTTTAATCAATGAAGAAGATAAAAATTGTCTGACCATAAACTCCTTAAAATCAATAAAATTTGACTTAGTAATAGTTTCTATTATGAGTGACTCCATATGATACTCACTTTGAAGTTCATCAAAAACTATTTTCGAAATAGACACTTCCTACAATAATTTATATGACTTCTTAGACACGTCTAGATTATCTTGCACCTTTAATATTTATTCACTCTAAGTACCAAACTTAAACAAATGCTCTTTAGAATACATTACACCTTTAATAATTAGAGAGGATGAAAAGTATTACCTCTCTTTTTCTTTTGAGAAATAATTTTCCCTAAAATCAAAGTTCTTGATCAATTATTTTTTATTAGACTAGTTTCTTCATAAGTATTTGAAAATGATATTTTGAAGAAGAAGAATGAACAATTTAAAAGGTTCGAAGAAGAATATTCTAGGGTTCTAAATAGAGAGATGATACATTTTATTCTGAAAATCTATAGATGACACTTCATATTCTTGAGTCAAAATAAAGATGAATCATTTTATATTTTTAAATTTTGAAAAAAAAATTCACAAAAGAATATTATTATTAAAGAAGACATTACCTAAATGAATAAAAAATTTATGAACAATAAATACAGGATTTGTTAAAATATTAATCTAAAAAGATTTTTTCATAAACCTATTTCTATAAATTTAAAAAGTACTATATTATTTAGAGATTAATAGATATATAAATAAAATAATGTTTATAAATTTTTTAATAGATTTAAAGTTTTTTATATAATTAATATACAATTATATAAACTATGTTTTAACATATTGATTCAAAGAGTGATAAATTATTTAATAATTAATCATAAAATATTTCTCTCCCCCTATATAAAATATTTAATTCAATAAAAAAAATATTGGAATATAGTAATGAAATACTTCCTGGATTATTAGTTCCAGTTCTAACACTACTGGAAATTGCCTCTATACCCATAGATTTATACCCATTGTTTATAAAAATGGTGGGTATAAATTTTCTACGCAAACCTATACCCATAATTTTAAAAAACTGTTGGTATAGGTTGAGGTATACCAATGGTTTTTAAAAAAATGTGGGTATAACCCTTTAAATCGGAAAGCTCACTCAAGCTCCCCCTCCCCTCCTCCTTATTCGAACCCAAATCATATTTGACATGCCCCTCCCCTCCTTGGGTGATTTTGGCATCCCCCAACCCTCCTAAAGTGATTTTGGCATCCCCCTCCCCTCCTTAGGGTATTTTGGTATCCCCCCTCCTCAGGTGATTTTTCACCCCTGATGTTCTTCCTCCATTTGTGGAAGTTTTTTTGTTGTGATGTTTGTGAGGTAATATTTCCTTCCCTACTCTTATTTTTTATTTTTTCTTCCTCAATTTTCATTGGCATGATTCAATTTTATAAATCTAATTTGATTCAAAATGTAACACCCCAAGATTTTATGAAAAATATTCTTTTAATTTCATTGATGTCTTGTGTTGTACGTTACAACAAAATTATCTTGTGCTATAAGAAACACCATATTATCTTATATTATACGCAAACACAATTCTTGGCTTGCATTACATGCAATCGCGACCTTCCTCGACAGCGTGTGTAGTACGCAATACCAGGTTTCACTAAACAACGATATGTGGTTATAATATTATTATGAACTATCCAATATGAATATTATTAACTACATTTTTAATTTTATAACATTTTTATTCATCTTACATATTTTCTAGAACATGGTATGAGAACAGAATAATTTTTTCGGGTAAAATAAGTATTTTTCAAAAAATGCAGTTTTGCCGCCTTTTGATGGCGCACCCATTTTAAATCTAGTTTTTGACATGTTTATAATTTTAATTTGAGAAAATAAAATTCTTCCTTGGAATCAATATATAAAAATTTAATTTGGATAAATTTTTCATATTATTCTGATAACTTTCATATTTTTAATGAATAATAAAAACACGCTATATTTTAATTAAAAACAACTTTTTTCATCGCAATAATTTGTATGGTTAGATTATCTTTTTAATTGTTTTTAAATTTTAATTAGAATATATTTTTACCATTTAATCCAATGTTGGTCATTGGAATTATTTTCACTTTGAAATTGGACATAAACAAGTGTCGATCTTTTGATAATTATTGTTTCTTAAAAACACACTATTTGTTTTGATAACGAGAATTACTTTTAAAATTAATTAATTCCACTTCTATATTTTGAATTTGGAAAAATAGAAATAATTTTTGAATTTGGAATATCAAATATAGATTATGCTAAATGTTTGGTATTTTTCCGAAAAACTACAATTTTTGATGAATAGTGAAACCACTTAGCTGTAGTCAAAAAACAGACTCTTTCATTTAAATGAAAATTTACCACTTATGTGAATTGAATTTCAAAAATCCAATATACATGGCTGTTATCATGAAGTAAAATGTGGTTTAATAAGATGAAAATAATTTTTGGTGAATAGTAACAGTTGACTTTTATTTACTGCAGTTAAAGGTAAATAGGGTAGTTTAAGGCTAAAAGAAAATTATAATAATTCAAAATTACCTTAAAACTTGTCCTAACCTTGTTGAATGTGTAGTGGCCGACCATGGGCATCCTTGGGTCGATTTTGGGACCCCATTGATCCACTTGGTAGTGATAATGAAAATTTGGATTAATTAATTTAATGTAAAGCCCAAATTGACATTAACAAAACTCTTTTAGTAAATAATTTTTATAAGGAGTTATATAAATTATCCTTTCGGCTATAAATATTAATTGGAAATATAAAAATATTTAATACATGATGGTTTTTTTATAATTTTTAGACATCAAATAAATTAAATTATTTATGACACAATAATGATGCAGTATTTACCTCATTAATAAATGGTTTAAATGAATAAGATTATAATGATTAAAATATTATCCAAAACATGTCCAATTCTGATTGGATGATTTTATTTCGACCATGAGTCATCTTATCTTCATCTTTAATGATTTTTTGAATTTTTGAAACCGAAGGTAAGTTTATAATAAAATAATATTTTCAAACTTTCCAAAGGTGCCCCTCTCCTCCCTTATAAAAGGGCACCTTCCCCCTCTCTTCTTTACACAAAATTGTGCCATAAATCTTGGCCAAACCCTGCCCATTACTCCTCTAAAAACCCTTAGTAATATTCTAGAGGTCCTGGTCTTCTTCAAAGACCAAAATTAGTGCCCTAAGAGGAGGTTTCAAAGAGGCGTGTCGAAGAAGAGGTAATATACGTTACCGATTCTTTCAAATTTATTTCTTCTTTTACTTACTCTTCTTTAGTTGTTTAATTATGAAGTAATAACATCAGTATCACTTATATAATTATATGTTATTATAAATATGAAACAACCCTATTTCACCTTCTATCCATCCTATGGAAAATGAAATCACCGCACGTGCGTACGTACGGATTACCGTCTCCACGCCGTGGTGTAATCAATTTTTCCACCACCACCTTACTTGTATGGGTATAATGGTGTAAAGAATAACTCTATATGGTTATTATAGCATCATACTGATTCTGAGATATTATATCATCCACTCCAATTCAATTAAATAATTATGGGAACGATATCATCGCTCGTGCGTACGTATGGATTACCGTCTCCACGACGCGATGAGATTCATTCTCCATGTTAACCACTCAAGAATGATTATAAACTATATATAATTATTAATAATGAAATATATGACATTATAAAGCTACTGTATATATATATATATATACATATTTCATCTACTTACTTTCATTCAAGTCAATAAGGAAAGGAAAACTTCGTTCATGCGTAGATACGGCCTACCGTCTCTATGAATGGTGTATTTATTTTCATTTAAATATCTATTATATATATATATACTGAATATATATGATATATAAATAATTATTTAAATTCTGGAGGTAATTTAAACTTGATATAATTAATAATAATATCAAGAACAACAAGTCCAAACACATACGATAAATAAAACGATTTTACCCAAAACGCTACTTTAACATGGAATTTACAAAAGAACGGGAAGTATAAAGTCATAAGTGAACCATATATGATATCATAACAATGAATATGATTTTTTAATAAGTAAATGACATAATTTAAATCATTATACAGGAGGTTTGGATACATACGAAGCATATCAGACCTAAGGTAAGAGATAACTTTTCCAATCTCGTTTTTATCCGAGATTGTTTATTCATAAGTATTTACTGGGGTTATATTTTTCATCCATGTCCATAAAAATGTTTTTCATTAAGTTTTAAATATTCTTCCATGTATGTTTAAAGTAATGATTACCCCTCTTTGACTTTTAATTTTTGTTATGGAAGGAATCTTTCTTTTGTTTACCATACGTGGTACTTTTTGACTGTTCCGTTAAAAGTACAAGGAGAATGTTTTTTTAACTTATAAAAATTGAACGGATTTTTACGGTTTCAAAACACCTAATTTTCATGAAGTTTTCTCTACAAGTTTTCATGATTATTTTCAACAAAGTCCTTTTCTTTTAAAATTTCATGGCATTTTGAGAAAAGAAAATGATTTTGAAGAATTATGGACATTTTCCTCAAGAAATCATTTCAAATGTTTTATCAAAACCATTTTCCATCTAAGATGACATTATTTCATATGTGTATGTTTTCGGTATAATATCTCTATGATTTAAATGGTTGCAATTTTCTTATGATGAAATGATATCTATTTGTTTTATATGGATTATGTTATGATGGGATGATGTTTATGAAACCCATTTTATTCTTTGGGTTATGATGAATGATTTATGTTTATGTTGTGGCACACGTAAGAATGATTTCATTATGAGATGGGTGGGACCTATATCTACCTCCAATGCATTGGGTAAAGATTTATATCTCATGAGATAGACATGGCTGGAACGGTAATTTAATCCGGTTCAGTGTTACAGGACTGGAACGAGGAGTGAACTCGATTCAGAAAGGGACTTTGTCCATTAAGATGGTCTTGGAAGCAGTGCCTTGGCTACTATGGAAATCATATCACATGATTAATGGTTTTCCAAAATTATATGATTTATTCCCATGCTATTTTATGATGATTTATGTTCCATTATGATCTATTCCTTACATACTGCCATGTTTTATGTCATTGCTCAAGATTTTGATGTTTAAACATTATGTTCATGTTCTTAAGTTCAAATGTATATGGTTTGTTTTATTTTCTCAATGCTTACCCTTACTGGGCATTTGAGCTCACCCTTTATATGGTTTCTTTTACCCAGGATATAAAGAATGGTTTTAGGTAATAAAAAAGGGGAAGATATTTATGGGAGATGTTGAATATCTTTCACCATGATTAGAATATTATGTTCCAAGTTTCCAAAGACACTAAACTATTACGATCCTTGAGTGTTGGTTTTTGTTATGTATTAAGTATTCCTCAAAAGTAATGTAATGTTCATGTACGTCAGGATGTGGGTCTCTACAGTTGGTATCAGGGGAAAGGTTTAGTCAACCTTTGGAAACTAGGATGTGAAAACTTTAGTGAGATCCCTAGAGATATTTATAAGGTATGTCTAGGGATGTCCCTAAGGTTATATATAAGTATAGGTTATAGCCCTAGAATTACGGTTACAATCTTAGAATTTAACCTAAGATGTTAGATATTGAAAGTAAGTCCCCTTGATTAGGATTTTTTCCTCTCACACTATTCTTTTTGGGTTTTAGAAAATGGCTGGAAACAAGAAGATTCACGATAATGGAGGATATGATGGACAATGGAATGATATTTTTCATGAGAAACCAAATGAAATTGGATCTGGAATTCTACATATAGTTATTATGCCTAATCATCAATCTCATAATATGATCAATAATCTCAACTTTGGTAAGTTTCCCGACTCATCTAATAAGAGAAATATGGAGTTTCATGATTGTAAGAACCCGAATCTTCGTTTCAGGTATGTCTTTCCTTTTCTGGAGTTTTTGAGAATTTTGGGAGTTTCTGGAAATTTTTGAAGTACACGCTGTGTACATTCTGAGTACATGTCGTGTACTCTTTTCCCACTCGAAGCCGTGTGTTGGCCGTGCCCGATCCACACACATGATGTGTAGGGTTGACGTGGAGGACGATTTTGGCGGAGTACGGAAAAAACCACTACACGCTGTGTACTTTAAAAATACACACCCTGTACTTTTATTTTTTTTACTAAACAGACCGGGTTCACGCCTCATCGTCATAAAAGTCTTCTTTTAGGTTTGGTTCTTCCGAGAATGACCCGTACGGATGGATCTTCACCGAGCCCCCACCTCTCCGTCCGTTCTCCGATTAGAGCATGGTTGATTGCATTGGAAGCTCAGCGGTGAGTTCTTCCTTCTGCTTGAGCCTTGTTTTCCAATTATTCTTCTTTCTTAAGTTATATAAGGTTGAATGTTTTGTGAATTTTCTCAGATCTATGAAGTTATAAGGGAAATCAGTCATCAAGGTTCAAGTATATCGATCTCCTAAGATCGAGGTAGGTGGTTTGTGCCTTACCGTTCAAAGTCTCGGAGTTTTATGTGCGAATTTCAACTGATACTCGTGAACGGGGTATCGCGTGTTACCCTTTTGCCTTAGTTGTTTTCCTTCCTTTCTTGTATGATTGTGTAGAGGTATATTTACCTTGTTAGAGGATAATTTGTTTTTATTGGATGTATTATTCCCTTGATTTGTTCTATTTACGACCTTGGGTCTCGTTTGCCTTTGGCTGCTACACCTGTTTCATGCCTTGTGGTTATAGGTTGAAGTGAAACTCATGACATGCTTATTACCTTGTAGACTGTTTAGATAAGTATCTTTATAGGTGTACTTTAACCTTATATCATTATTATGCACTGACCAGCACGGGGATGAGAGAACCTGGTGCTATAGACTATAAGGGATAGACCGAGTGAGCTTCCCAAAGAGTCTTAGACATTATAGAAAACAGAGGGGATGGACCGAGTGAGCTACCAGAGAGTCTTGGATTTTATAGACTATAGGAGGGTAGACCGAGTGTGCTTCCTCAAAGAGTCTTATCTTGTTTGAATATTTTTAAGAACCTTCCCAGGATAGATGAGGAATTGACCAAGTGAGCTTCCTCAGAGAGTATATAGTATACCGGAGGCTATAGGAGGAATTGACCGAGATAGTTTACTCAAAGAGTCTTTAGACCTTGGGGATAAGAGGGTTAGAACGCGTGATCTTCCTCAAGAGATTCTCTGAATACCCTAGAATATGAGGGGAATTGACCGAGTGAGCTTCCCTAGAGAGTCTCATAAATTCGTATGACCAAGCCAGAGGGGTTTGGTTGAGTGCATTGCCCAGAGGGTTGTGGTACTTCTTGGACAGGACCCGAGGGGATGGCTGCGAGTACTTCCCAGAGGGTTTCCGGCTTCTTAGCTGTTTGTTCACTTTTTTTGTTTGGTTGTGGATTGTTTTCTGTTATGTATCATCCTGTTTTACTGCTTACTGTTACTGCCTATTGCAAGCTATTGCTGTTTACTGCTTATTGTACTTTTACCTTCCATATACTCACTGACTGTTAGGCACAGATATTCGGGTGAATGCCTACCGGTATTTTATCTCACACCCTATTTGGGACATGCTTTTGGGCCCAAGAAGACTATGTTTTTACAGGTATAGACAAGGGAAAGCGCCCTTTGACTTTTGGAACTTGATTTCTTGGAGTAGGGGAGCATGGGACCAAGCTTTGGCTTGCGATGCTGAGGAGATGTTTACTTTTTATTTTTGTTATTGTTTGGTACTATAGTGTTTCCAGCATTGTTACTTGTTTGTCTGCTTTCCTAGTTATGTATCATGCATCATTTCATATATATACATATGTGCTCTAGTTTGTTGATTTAGTCTTCTGCTCTTTATATTGTTGGTTATTACTGCTTCCTCTATTGCATGTTTATTTTTCTTCCGCTGTGTACTCTGCCAATGAGGGCATAGTTTCCCCACTATCACACACAAGGCCCTCGCTGCTATTCGGCAGCCTCTAGTGTTTGAGGAAATGCACTTGAGGCCACGTGATCAACTGGGTACGGGGAGCCTCTGGGTGCCTTCCGGAACCGGGATGTTATAAAGTGATATCAGAGGGAGGTTATTTTCTCTTGCTTTACTATTTGGAAACTTTAGCCAGGGATAGGAAGGATTCAGTACTTGGTAATAAGCTGTGCCTGGGAGTAGCTAACCCGTGTATAGGGAAAAACTATACTACCTCGTTTATTGCTGTTTTCTGGTTTTGAGATTTTTCGGTTGATACGATTTAACATAGAGTGATTCACATGCCTTGTACTGTTATTGTTTCGATATTATGGTTCTATTTCTATCACAACCCAATTAGATGAGGGTATTCCATCTCATGCATCATATAGGCACTTGTATAAATCACATGCCATTCATTCTTACCATTCCATTTAGGGTGCATTAGCGATTGCATGCTGTTGTGATAGTCGTTGTGTATATTATGCATGCTGTTGTGATAGATACTTGATAGAATTTATGTTTTTTGTTAGAGCATTGTTTGTATTGTAATTTGTTTAAATGAATGACAAATTTTGATTCTTGAGGTGTTATGGGCCCTCTTGAATCGTAAATTGGTGGATCATGATCATGTTTTCTCTTGTACATGACTGTAGGGGATTCCAAGCTTTGATTCGCGGGGAGTATGGGCCCTCACGGATCGGAATTTGGCACTTCTTTACCTTTTTTTTTCGTGTTTTTGGGCTTCTGTGAAGTTTCTAAGCTACTGCCCAGAAAAATCCAGAATACACAGTGTGTAATTTCTGGTTACACGCCATATAGTTTTTAGGCTGTGTTACTGACTGTGTGTGTAGGAACATGGTGTTGTGAAAATACCGTCAGGAGCACGCCATGTACGGTATGTACACGCCGTGTAGTGTAGAGCCTTGTACCCGACCGTGTCACTAACAACACGGGCCAGGGAAGCTCGAGTAGAACATTCCGTGTTGTAAAGGAACACGTCGTATAGTTCTGTCCAGGTACCCAACCGTGTCACGAACAACATTGGTCGGCATGACCTTCTCTATGAAATTCCGTGTTGCTTTTAAAACACGATGTGTAGTCTTTCCCAGGTACCCGTCCGTGTCACGAACAACACAGGACGGTGTCACCTTCTCCTATACACGCCGTGTTTGTTCGGAACATGCCGTGTAAGGGCCAGCCGTGTAGACGGCTGTGTAACTAACAACACGGGCCGTCGAGTCAGTGTCTAGTACACTCCATGTCCCTAGGGAACACGCCGTGTAGTTTGAGGTTAGTTTAAGACATGTGAGTTAGACGTGTAAAGAGACTCGGGTAGGGGAATAGTCTTCAAGTACACGCCGTGTGTTGGGTCAACACGCCGTGTAGTTTGAGGTGTCACAGGACTTGTAGGGCAGGGGTACATTCCCATGTCTGTGGCTTAAGAAGACACGATGTATAGATTTTATACACTCCGTGTAGTCGTGTTTTGTAAAATTGTGTGTTTTTCTTCCCGTGTTCCTGTTTTGTACTCTTGTGTTCTCTGTCCTTTTTTTTCTGATCTAAGGAGTACTTTTGATCTTTCAGAGCTATGCCTCCAAGACGTCCTCTAGTTGTACATCTATCGTCAGGTAGTGATCAGATGCCAGATATGGCTGATTAGGGACTTCCTGTTGATCCTCCAATCTAGCCAACCTTGGTACCGGCTGTCATACTAGTTGCAGGCATTGATGCGCAGTTTAGGGAGGACTTCTTGCGGATGATGTAGACCTTCCAGGGAGCGCCGCCTCCTGCCCCGTCGATGGCTGAGTTGACGCGGGTTTTCCAGCAGTATCATCATCCTACTTATTCAGGGGATGGAGGACCTCAGGCTACAGAGTCGTGGATAGTGGCCGCACTGACCATCTTTGAGCACATAGAGATCCCTCTGGAGAAAAGCGTAAAGCTGGCTACTTATATGCTCCAGGACACCGCCAAGAGGTGGTGTGTGGTGATCTCACGGTCAGGGCGTCAGCAGGATATGTCTTTGGACAAGTTTCAACGCACCTTCTATGACTACTTCTATTCTGAGACTCTGAGGGCCAACCGATCTCGGGAGTTTATGAGTCTACAGTAGGGTACTCTTTCTGTTATGGAGTACTCATCTCGTTTCACTGAGCTGCAACGTTTCACACCGATCCCAGTAGGTGATGAGTTGTTCCTTGCTAGGAAGTTCGAGGACGGTCTCAGGCAGGAGATCCATTCCCAGGTGAATATCTTCCAGTTGACTTCGATATCATCCATCGTCAACCAGACGCTGATCACTGAGCTCAATCTGAGAGATTATGGAGCAGTGAACCAGGGCGGTTCGATATCCAGAGCTGGTGTTCCTCATACGGATAGTGGTAAGAATCACATAGAGTATTCTTGGGGAGATCGAGGTTCACGGGATGCATCTTCTGGCAGCCAGGTTGTATGCTAACAGTGCGGTAGGAGTGGGAATACTAGGCCTCAGTGCCTGAGGGATCCGATGGAGTGCCGGTCTTGTAGAAAGATGAGCCATCTTCAGGGTTTTTGTCACATCTTCTCACCTTCAGCTGGTGGTAGGGGTTCCTCTATGACCCCGTGTTCTAGAGATGCTTCGCCAGTTTCCCACCAGTATGGGAACTGGAGTTCTTCCGGCCGTTCAGGACAAGGTGGAGGTCGCGGCCGTGGTGGTCAGTCACCAGGTCATCAGCGACAACAGAGTGGATCAGCTCAGAGCGGTCAGCTAGGGGCACAGGGCCGCGGTGCAGGTTAGTCTTTCACCGTGGAGCAGACCTATAAGGAGTAGGATCTAGGCCCTTCTATAGTTAGAGGTACGATCCCAGTAGCCTCACTCTTATCTTCAGATCTTTTCGATACTGGTGCTTCCCAAAGCTTTATCTCTATTGCGGTTGTGGAGAGCCTTGGGCTCTGTATCTTTTCGTCTGCTTACTTGTTGACTCTTGAAACACCATTGGGAATGAGGACATCTAGCGTATGACATTGCAGAGAGTTCCCTCTCGAGGTTGCAGGGTGTCATTTATTATGGGGCCTCTATGTCCTAGAGATGACGGGCTATAACGTCATTCTCAGGATGGACTGGTTGGTTCATTTCCAGGAAGTCGTCGATTTCTATCACCGTAGGGTGAGTTTCATGTCACCAGAGGGTGGATATTTCCTTCATAGAGGCGAGTGGGATGTCCAGGCGGGTAGAGCTAGACCAGAGCATCATGGGCTAGGGGAAGTTACAGCCCAGATTACCAGTCTTTATCTGGATGACCAGGGGACTTCAAAGTTAGACTTTCCTCCAGTGGTGGATCGTTTTAGGGATGTCTTTTCAGAAGACTTTTTCGGTTTACCTCCAGAGCGTGAGGTAAACTTCTCGATTGATCTCGTTCTTGGAGCGGCACCGATGTCCATTACTCCTTATAGGATGGCTACACCTGAGTTACAGGAGATCAAGAAGTAGTTGGAGGAGTTGCAGGCAAAGGGTTTCATTCGACCCAGTACTTCTCCATGGGATTTGCCTGTCCTGTTTGCGAAGAAGGCAGACGATACCCTTTGAATTTGTGTGGATTATCAGAAGCTGAACCAGTTGATAGTCAAGAACCGATATCCCTTGCTGAGGATCGATGATATCTTTGATCAACTTCGAGGATCCCGGGTGTTATCGAAGATCGACTTGAGGTTCGGTTATCATCAATTGTGCGTTAGACCATCATATATACCTCTAACAACTTTCAAAAGTAGGTATGGTCTTTACGAGTATACAGTCATGCCTTTTGGTCTTATGAACGCGCCTGTAGTCTTCATGGCATTGATGAACTGAGTGTTCCATACATACTTGGACTCCTTTTCCATGGTCTTCATGGACGATATATTGGTGTACTCTCACACTTGACATGACCATGCCACACATCTTGAGATCGTTCTGAGTACACTGAGAGAGCATCAGATATATGCTAAACTCTTGAAGTGCCACTTTTGGATGGTTCAGATTCACTTCCTGGTCATGTTATCTCGGAGACAGGAGTGTCAGTGGACCCAGAGAAAGTGAGAGATATAGTTTCCTGGGAGCATACGAAGAACGTCTTTGAGGTGCAGAGTTTCCTAGGGTTGGACGGATACTACAGACGCTTCATTCGGGACTTATCGCGCCTAGCAGCACTGTTGACAGGCCTGAACAAGAAGGGGGAAAAGTTTTTATGGTCAGATTCTTGTGAGTCAGCCTTTCAAGAGCTGAAGGGGAGGTTGACGTCAGCACCAATACTAGTCTTGCCAGAGCCGGGCAAGGGATACACTATTTACTGTGATTCTTCGCGTATCGGGCTAGGTTCCGTGCTCATGCAGGGAGATGGGGTTGTTGCTTACGAGTCTCGGTAGTTGAGGCCACACGAGAGGAACTACCCGATGCACGATTAGGATTTGGCAGCAGTGGTTCATGCCTTACTCCATTGGAGACACTATCTTTTGGAAGAGCACTTTGTGGTTTTCACCGAACACAAGAGTCTCAAGTACATCTTCACTCAGTGTGATCTGAATCTGAGACATCGCAGGTGGGTCGAGTATTTTCAGTCTTTTGATTTCAAGCTCACCTATATGCCGAGAAAGGGCAATGCAGTGGTATATGCGTTGAGTAGACGAACTCAGATTCAGGAAGTTCAGAAGGCCAGCAGTGATTGGAAGCTTATGGCTCTGTTCTCTAAGATGCACTAGGAAGTGCACGACAGACAGGGACAGACTGTCCTATCTTCTGCGGCTGTTTCCTCTAAACTTCTTGATCGGGTACGAATGAGGCATTTATCAGACTCAGATGCCTTGGTACTGTGGGAGAGTGTTTCAGGAGGGGAACCTCTCCCTGGATAGACAATGGGTGAGGATGAGATCTTGCGTTTACAGGGACGCGTATGGGTGCCAACATACATATGCGAGGAGTTGATGTGAGATTTTTATTCCTCAGTTTGGGCAGTTCATCCTGGCGTCACCAAAATGTATCGGGATCTTCATCGCCAGTACTGGTGGCCAGGTATGAAGAGGGATGCTGCTGGTTTTATCATGAGATGTTATACTTATCAGCAGGTGAAAGAAGAGCATCGATGACCAGTAGGGATTCTACAACAGTTACCCATTCTGGAGTGGAAGTGTAATGATGTCGCGATGGACTTCGTGACCAGGTTACCATGGTCACCTCGGGGAAGTGATGCTGTTTGGGTCATCATTGACAGGCTTACGAAGGTATCACACTTCTTGCCGATCAAGGAGACCTTCAGTGTTGATGATCTGGAATAACTGTACATCCGAGAGATTGTACATATACATGGAGTTCCACACTCCATTGTTTCAGACAGGGATGCGCGCTTTACCTCTCGGTTCTGGCAGGAACTTCAGAAGGCTTTGGGTATACAGGTACTCTTGAGTACAACATACCATCCCCAGACTAATGGCCAGTCCGAGCGTACGATCCAGGTGCATGAGGATATGCTCCTAGCTTGCATTCTAGACTTCTTCGGTTCTTGGGAGAAGCATATACCTCTTGTGGAGTTCGCCTACAACAATAGTTTTCAGGCAACCATTCAGATGGCGACATACGAGGCCTTGTACGGTAGGCCATTCTGATCACCCTTATGCTGGTTGGAGGTAGGAGCGGCAGCTTTTCTAGGACCTCGTCCTGTTCAGGAGACCTCAGAGAAGATAGAGTTGATCCAGAAGAGGATGGCTACAACACAATCTCGACATAAGCCTTATGATGATCAGTGGAAAGGACCTCTGGAGTTCGAGGTCGGAGATCAGGTTTTCTTGCGTGTTGCACCGAGGTTGGGACATAAGAGGATTTGGAGATAGGGTAAGCTTTCACCACGGTACATCAGAAAATTTTAGGTATTGGAGAGAATTGGGGTGGTTTCCTATCGGTTGCAACTACCTCAGAGGTACCAGGATATGCACGACGTCTTCCACGTCTCTCAGATCCGATGTTACTTCTCAGACCCATCTCATGTCTTTCAACCCGAGGAGGTTGAGCTTGAAGCGGATGCGTCGTTTAAGGAGCATCCTATCCGGATTTTCGATCGCAATACGAAGGTTCTCCGAGGCCGGTCTGTTCCTCTGGTACGGGTGCTATAGCAGCACGGGCGAGTACAAGATGAGACTTGGGAGAGAGAGGCTGTTCTTCGATCGCAGTGGCCGGAGCTGTTCGGGGTTTCTTCTTCTACGCCTCTTTAGGGAAATTCGGGGATAAATTTCTCTAAGGGGGGAAGTTTGTAAGAACCTAGATTTTCGTTTCAGGTATGTCTTTCCTTTTCTGGAGTTTTTGAGAATATTTGGAGTTTCTGGAAATTTTTGAAGTACATGTTGTGTACTTTCTGGGTACACGCCGTGTTCTCTTTTCCCGCTCGAAGCCATGTGCTGGCCATGCTTGGGCCACACACACGGTGTGTAGGGGTGACGTGGAGGCTGATTTTGGTGGAGTACGGAAAATCCCACTACACGCCATGTACTTTAAAAATACAGGCCATGTACTTTTTTTTTCACTAAACGGACCGGGGTCGCGCCTCATTGTCATAAACGTCTTATTCTAGGTTTGGTTCATCTGAGAACGACCCGTACGACTAGATCTTTACTGAGTCTCCGCCTCTCTGTCCGTTCTCCGATTCGAGCATGGTCGATTGCATTGGAAGCGCAGCGGTGAGTTCTTCCTTCTGCTTGATGCTTGTTTTCCAATTATTCCTCTTTCTTAAGTTATATAAGGTTGAAAATTTTGTGTTTTTTCTCATATCTACGATGTTCTAAGGGAAATAAATCATCAAGGTTCAAGTATATCGATCTCCTAAGATCGATGCAGGTGGTTTGTGCCTTACCGTTCAAAGTCTTTGAGTTTTATGTGCAAATTTCCTCCGATACCCTTGAACGGGGTATTGCGTGTTACCCTTTTGCCTTCGTTGTTTTCTTGCCTTGCTTGTATGCTTGTGTAGAGGTAAATTGACCTTTTTAGAGGATGATTTGTTGTTCTTGGATGTATTTTTCCCTTGATTTGTTCTGTTTATGACCTTGGGTCTCGTTTGCCTTTGGCTGCTACACCTGTTTCATGCCTTGTGGTTATAGGTTGAAGTGGAACTCATGACATGCTTGTTGCCTTGTAGACTGTTTAGCTAAGTAGCTCTATAGGTTTACTTTATCCTTATAGCATTATTATGCACTAACCGGAATGGGGATGAGAGAACCTGGTGCTATAGAATATAAGGGATAGACCGAGTGAGCTTCCCAGAGAGTCTTAGACATTAAAGACTACTGTGGGGATGGACCGAGTGAGCTCCCAGAGAGTCTTTGATTTTATAGACTACAGGAGGGTAGACCAAGTGTGCTGCCTCAGAGAGTCTTATCTTGTTTGAATATCTTTAAGAACCTTCCCAGGATAGATGAGGAATTGACCGAGTGAGTTCCTCAGAGAGTATGAAGTATACCAGAGGCTATAGGAGGAATTGACCGAGATAGTTTACTTAGAGAGTCTCTAGACCTTGGGGCTAAAAGGATTAGACCGCGTGATCTTCTTCAAGAGAGTCCCTGACTACCCTAGAATATGAGGGGAATTGACCGAGTGAGCTTCCTTAGAGAGTCTCATAAATTCGTATGACCAAGTTAGAGGGGTTAGGCTAAGTGCACTGCCCAGAGGGTTGTGGTACTTCTTGGACAGGACCGGAGGGGATGGCTGCGAGTACTTCCCAGAGGGTTTCCAGCTTCTTAGCTATCTGTTCACTGCTGTTGATTGGTTGTGGATTGTTTTCTGCTATGTATCATCCTGTTTTATTGCTTACTATTACTGCTTATTGCTAGCTGTTTCTATTTACTTCTTATTGTACTTTTACCTGTCATATACTCACTGATTGTTAGGCACAGATCTTCGGGTGAATTCCTACTGGGATTTTGTCTCACACCCTGTTTGGGCCATGCTTTTGGGTCCAAGCAGACTATGTTGTTGTTGGTATAGACAAGGGAAGGCGCCCTTCGATTTCTGGAACTTGATTGTTTGGAGCAGGGGAGCATGGGACCAAGCTTTGGCTTGCGATGCTAAGGAGATATTTACGTTTTCTTTTTGTTATTGTTTGGTACTGTAGTGTTTCCAGCATTGTGACTTGTTTGGATGATTTCCTAGTTATCTATCATGCATAATTTCATATATATACATATGTGATCCAGTTTGTTGATTTAGTCTTCCACTGTTTATATTGTTGGTTATTACTACTTCTTCTATTGCATGTTTATTTTTCTTGCGCTTTGTACTCTGCCAATGAGGGCATAGTTTCCCCACTATCACACCCAAGGCCCTCGCTGCTAGTCGGAAGCCTCTGGCGTTTGGGGAAATGCTCTTGAGGCAATGTGACCAATCGGGTACGGGGTGCCTCTGGGTGGCTTCCAGAACCGGGGCATTACAATGATGATCATAGAGGAAAGAAAGTTCAATTTCCCTCATGTAAATAATGTGGGAAGAGGTATCAAGGAGGATGTTTCAAAGGAACTGGAAGATGCTTTGGGTGTGGAAAATAAGGACATAAAGCCAGTAATTGCAAAGGAAAAGGTTTAGTTAACACCATGGACAAGGATAATGGTATTTCTAAGACATCAACAACGGTTAAATGTTTTAAACGTGGAATGTACGAGCATTATGAAAACCAATGACCTAAGGGAAAGTCTAATGAAGAGAATCAACATGGTCGTATGGGTAGTATTTATATTGATAATGATGAAGAGACTACAAATGATATATGATATGAAAGAAGTGTTGTGGAATAAAATGAGGAATCTCGGTCAATGGTTTAAGAAGGTAGTGCAATGATTGTATTTTTATCAAGAGTTATGTTTTATAGGTAATTTAATGGTACTATGGAATAAAGAAAAATCTAAGTATTGTTACACTATTGTTTTTCCTAAAGTATTTGAAAGTATATGTTGAATGGTACCGGTAACCATGAAAGGTTATTCAAATATTTTTAGAAGGTAGATGATATGTGCATAATGAAAGGATACGGAGATAATGAGATGTTTTATAGTATTAATGATCTCATGACTGATATAAGGACAAAGTTATATCATGGTTTGAGTATATATACTTTTTGGATTTTGGTATGTGGAAAGAGTAAACTTTTGACAGAATTCATGTTTTCACTAAGGTTCAATGGGTATTCATTTTTCAAGAAAATACAAGATTAAGTTATTCACATGTTTGGAATGTGATCAACAAGATATATCTTGTGATATATGAGGGATAAATGATGGTATTCACATTCTTGTTATATGACCTTTTTAGTAATCATTCTCTTTATACTATGAGTTTGGAGAGAAGTATTTTGGATAAGCCTAAAGATTGGAATGGATTATGTTGAACATAAGTTTGTATCGTTTAAGGATAGAACTTTTTTTTCAATATTATTGATAGGATGTTATAATGATGTAGTTTTAGAAAAAGGAAAACCTGCAGGACAAGCGACAACCCGTCGCGTCGGACAAGGTTTTGGGAATCGAACTCACAAACGAAGTGCGATGGGATTTTATCGCCTACCACTGGTCATCAAGAAGTCCATGGTTAGTAGAAACTAGTTTTATTTTATTAAGAGGTATTATATATGAAGTATAAGTTCATTTTTGGAATCATATATGATTAACCTCACCATAGATGGACTTATGTATATTTGATAACTTTTTCTAACCTTTTGTTTGAGACAGATGGAATGACTCATCATTCTATCACATGATCTGCTAACACTTCAATAATGACAAATTCAACTTCAATTATTTATGAGATGAAGTGGAAATTGTTCAAGGCACGAACAGTGGTGAGATTGTACCGAAATAAAGCAAGTATTTCTTCTAATTCATATTCTTCAACTTTAGGGAAATGATCTTGAAAACCAAAAATGTTGTCCTAGTGTCTTCATATCCGATGAATCAGATGTTACCTTAGATCATCACAAATTTATGGCATTGTGATTGTTGGATTTTTCATATCCATGTTCTCTACCACTCTCCATTAGAACTTCATGGTTAGATTTCTCTTCCATATCCATATTTTCACATATGTTCTCCTATGTGGAAACCCAATGATTAGTTAATTTGGGTAACCATTACATTTCATAATTTAGTTTTTAATGTTCAGTTTTGGTATTCCTTTTTACGACGTGGGTTTCTATTAAAGAAAATTTCAAGTAGTAAACCATTTACAACCCTGATGAATTTTGAGGGAGAAATTCATTTTAAGTGGCGTAGAATGTAACACCACGAGATTTTATGAAAAATATTATTTTAATTTCATTGATGTTTTGTGTTGTACGTTACACAAAAATTATCTTGTGCTATACACAACACCGTATTATCTTATATTATACGCAAACACTATTCATGTCTTGTCTTACACGCAATCATGACCTTCCTCGATAGCGTGTGTAGTACGCAATACCGGGTTTCACTAAACAACAATATATGATTATAATATTATTATGAACTAGACGTTATGAATATTATTAACCTAATTTTGAATTTTATAACATTATTATTCATCTTACATATTTTCTAGAACATGGTATGAGAAGAAAATAAATATTTCAGGTAAGATAAGTATTTTAAAAAAATTTAGTTTTGCCGCCCTTTGATGGTGCACCCATTTTAAATCTAGTTTTTGACATGTTTATAAGTTTAATCTAACAAAATAAAATTCTTCTTTGGAATCAGGATATAAAAATTTAATTTGGATAAAATTTTCATATTATTCTGATAACTTTCATATTTTTAATGAATAGTAAAAACATGCTATATTTTAATTAAAAACAACTTTTTCATCGCAATAATTTATATGTTTAGATTATATTTTTAATTGGTTTTAAAGTTTAATTAGAATATATTTTTACCATTTAATCCAATTTTGATCATTGTAAGTAATTTCACTTTGAAATTGGACATAAACAAGTGTCGACCTTTTGATAGTTATTGTTTCTTAAAAACACGCTATTTGTTTTGATAACGGGAATTACTTTTAAAATTAATTAATTCCACTTATATGTTTTGAATTTGAAAAAATAGACATAATTTTTGAATTTGGAATATCAAATATAGCTTAAGCTTAATTTTTGGTATTTTTCTAAAAAACTTCAATTTTTGATGAATAGTGAAACAACTTAGTGGTAGTCAAAAAACTGACTCTTTCATTTAAATGAAAATTTACCACTTCTGTGAATTGAATTTCAAAAATCCAACATACATGGTTGTTATCAAGAAGTAAAATTTGGTTCAATAAGATGAAAATAATTTTTGGTGAATAGTAACAGTTGACTTTTATTTACTGCGGTTAAAGGTAAATAGGGTAATTTAAGGTTAAAAGAAAATTATAGTAATTCAAAATTACCTTAACACTTGTCCTAACCTTATTTGATGAGTGGTGGACGACCATGGAAATACTTGGGTCTATTTTGTGACCCCATTGAGCCACTTTGTAGTGATAATGACAATTTGGATTAATTAATTTAATAAAAAGACAAAATTGACATTAACAAAAATATTTTAGTAAATAATTTTTATAAGGAGTTATATAAATTATCTTTTCGACTATAAATATTAATTGGAAAGCTAAAAATATTTACTACATGTTGGTTTTTGTTTATAATTTTTAGACATCAAATAAATTAAATTATTTATGACACAATAATGATGCAGTATTTACCTCATTAATAAATTAATTAAATAAATAAGATTATAATGATTAAAATATTATAGAAAACATGTCTAATTCTGATTGGATGATTTTATTTCGACCATGAGTCATCTTATATTCATCTTTAATGATTTTTGGACCTTTTAAAAGTGAAGGTAAGTTTATAATAAAATAATATTTTCACACTTTCCAAAGGTGCCCCTCTCCTCCCTTATAAAAGGGAACCTCCCCCTCTCCTCTTTACATAAGTTTGTGCCTTCAAGATCAGCCAAACCATACCCATTACTCTTCTAAAAAGCCTTAGTAAAATTCTAGAGGTCCTCGTATTCTTCAAATACCAACATTAGTGCCCTAAGAGGAGGTTTCAAAGAGGCGTGTCGAAGAAGAGGTAATATCCGTTATCGATTCTTTCAAATTTATTTCTTCTTTTACTTCCTCTTCTTTAGTTGTTTCATTATGAAATAATAACATCAGTATCATTCATATAATGATATGTTATTATAAATATGAAACAACCCTATTTCACCTTCTATCCATCCTACGGAAAATGAAATCACCGTGCGTGCGTACGTACGGAATACCGTCTCCACGCCGTGGTGTAATCAGTTTTTACACCACCACCGTACTTGGATGGGTATAATGGTGTAAATAATAACTATATATGGTTATTATAACATCATAATTGTTAGGACCAATAGAGGCCTATATACCCTGAGAGGGGGGGTGAATCAGGGTATGGATATTCTTTTTCAAAGTTCATCCTGCCCCGCTGGATCTTGACCCCTTTGTTACAAGGGTCACTTTGTTTGCACGTGTGTGTATGTTATGATCACTTACTTTATCCTTTATCTGATGATGATGCTTTAAATGAAATACAGGCAAATTAGCAGGAAGACGCAAAGATTTTTACTTACGCCGGCAATTTGCCGGTCGTACCAATTCCACTAGACTTCACTAGATGTGGATTACAATGTTCGGGATAGATCACTTCTATGCCCAGGCTCACCGCCTATACAAGGTTTAGGGTCAGCTCACTACTTTCCCAAGGGTCACTCCCTGTTTCTCTCTCTCTGGCTCACTGCCGGTGGAGAGGATCACCTACTTCCTCTTCCTAAGCTCACTGCTCCAGAAAGGAATCCAATCACAGTTTATAGACCTGTAGGTCTCTTCATTTGCATGAATACATGCATCCTTAAGTGTTGATGGATGCTCTGTTATAGTCCAACTTTCATACACTGATGAATATCACTTTGCCTCTTAACACTAGGAAATTCCTTTTGGAAACACCTTCGCAAAGCACCCTACTTCGCGAAGCTCCCAATTTCGCGAAGCTCAAACAAGCCTTCGCGAAGCTCCTGCCTTTTCACGAAGCTCTCTCATGAAGCACTCTTGCGAAGAACTCTTGCGAAGCACTCTCGCGAAGCACTCTCGCGATGCACAGACCTTCTCAATGCTTAGTCCGTCACGGATCTCCTGCCTCTCCGCAAAGCTCACCGAGCCAACGCAGGGCACACGCCTTTCGCGGAGCTAGAATAGCCGCCGCGAAGCTCCCCTTTCGCGAAGCACACTGCCTTCGCGAACCACCTATGCGAACCGAGAGCAATGTATTTTCTCTGAAAATTATCTCTACTTCGCTCGAAGGGGTCGACCTCTATTTATAGGCCATTCCACCGACCCTCGTCCCTTCGATGCGAAGTCAACGCCACATCATCTCAAATCGCGAAGCTCCAAAGATTCTGCCGGAATTCTGTCCAAATCTCGAAGCTCCACGGCAACTTTCCGTTCGTGGAACTTGACGTATTCGCGAAGAATAACCGTCAACATACCTTCGTGACTTCACCGCGAAGCTCCCTCGTGAAGCCCAACATTCCTTCGCGCCTTTTCCGCGAAGCTCCCTCGCAAAGCCCTTCACCGCCGCGATGCGCTTCATCCTCTGCCGTTCGCGAAGCTTGACATAATCGCGAAGCATCACCACCTCCATTCTTCTGGTCTTCGCGATTTCCAAACCATGCATCCTATCTTTGCAAAATTCATGCCTTTGGCATATGAAATTATGCTTTTCATGGAAATCCACTTTTCGCGATGCTCACCAAACTCCAAATTATGGACCCCAAAAATTTGGCAAATACTAGGAAACGGCTCCACCTTGTACTGCTCTTTTGTACCGCCTCCAGATCTTCCATTCCTTTGTCATAGTTATTTTTCAACATGTAATGTCAACAACTTCTCGATAACTCGACAATTCTCCATGGAAACCGGCTTTGTCAACAAACACAATCAACCCAAAAATACTGCAATGTTACCTTGAGGGATTTTTTCCCAACAATAATGATTATGAGATATTATATCATCCACTCCAATTCAATTAAATAATTATGGGAACGATATCATCTCTCATGCGTACGTACGTATTACCGTCTCCACAACGTGATGAGATTCATTCTCCATGTTAACCACTCATGAATGATTATAAAGTATATATAATGAATAATAATGAAATATATGACATGTTAAAGCTACTGGATATATATATATATATATATATATATATGACATCTACTTACTTTCATTCAAGTCAATAAGTAAAGGAAAACAACGTTCATGCATACGTACGACCTACCGTCTCCATGAACGGTGTATTTCATTTCATTTATCTATATATTATATATATATAATGAATATATATGATATATAAATCATGATTTACATTCTGGAGGTAATTTAAACTTGATATAAGTAACAATAATATCAATAACAACAAGTCCAAACACGTACGATAAATAAAACGATTTTACCCAAAACGCAGCTTTAACATGGAATTTACAAAAGAATGGGTAATATAATGTCATAAGTGAACCATATATGATATCATAACAATGAATATGATTCTGTAATAAGTAAATGAGATTATTTAAATCATTATACAGGAGTTTCGGATATGTACGAAGCATATCAGACCTAAGTTGAGGGATAACTTTTCCAATCTCGTTTTTATCCGAGATTGTTTATTCGTAAGTATTTACTGGGGTTATATTTTTCATCCATGTCCATAAAAATGTTTTTCATAAAGTGTTTAATATTCTTCCATGTATTTTTAAAGTCATTATTACCCCTATTTGACTTTTACTTTGTGTTGTGGAAGGAATCTTTCTTTTGTTTACCATATGTGGTACTTTTTGACTTTTCCATTAAAAGTACGAGGAAAATGATTTTTTAACTTATACGGAATGAATGGATTTTTATGGTTTCAAACTGCCTAATTTTCATGAATATTATTGTAAAACATTTCATGATTATTTTCAACAAAATCCTTTTCTTTTAAAATTTCATGGCATTTTGAGAAAAGAAAATGATTTTGAAGAATAATGGACATTTTCCTCAAGAAATCATTTCAAGTGTTTTATCAAAACCATTTTCCATCTAAGATGAAATTATTTTATATGTGTATGTTTCATGTATAATATTTCTATGATTTACGTGGTTTCAATTTTCTTATGATGAAATGATATCCTTTTGTTTTATATGGATTATGTTATGATGGGATGGTGTTTTTGAAACCCATTTTATTCTTTTGGTTATGATGAATGATTTAAGTTTATGTTGTGGAACACGTAAGAATGATTGCATTATGAGATTGGTGGGAACTATATCTCCCTCCAATGAATTGGGTAAAGATTTATATCTCATGAGATAGACATGGATGGAATGGTAAGTTAATATGGTTCAGTGTTACAAGACTGGAACAAGGAGTGAACTCGATTCAGAAAGGGACTTTGTCCACTAAGATGGTCTTGGAATCAATTCCTTGGATACTATAGAAATAATATCATGTTCCTAATGGTTTTTCACAATTATATGATTTATTCCCATTCTATTTTATGATGATTGATGTTCCATTATGATCTATACCTTACGTACTGCCATGTTTTATGTCATTGCTCAAAATTTTGATGTTTAAACATTCTGTTCATGTTTTTAAGTTCAAATGTATATGGTTTGTTTTATTTTCTCCATGCTTACCCTTACTAAGCATTTTAGCTCACTCTTTATATGTTTTATTTTACCCAGGATATAAAGAAAGGTTTTAGGTTAGAAAAAAATGGGAAGATATTTATGGGAGATGTTGAAGATCTTTCACCATGATTAGAAGATTATGTTACGAGTTTCCAAAGACACTAAACTATTATGATCCTTGAGTGTTGGTTTTTTCTATGTATTAAGTATTCTGCAAAATTAATGTAATGTCCATGTACGTCAGGTTGTGGGTCTCTACTCAAAATGTTACTTTTTACATTTTTTGGATATCATAATAATTAATTTGTTTTCCCTATAGGTTTTTATATTCTTGAAAATCATATTACATTACATAGGTATGATTTTCCATTTTAGTTTATGTATTTTTTGTGAAAACAATTTCACAATGGTTTATTTTATTACTCAACCCTAGATTTTAAACACTAGGGATTAGGTTATTGAACTTTAGCCTATATGAGAACCTAGTTTAAGTCTCAAGAATCAGGTCACTAAAGTCATTTATTACATTCAAGACCATTTTAGATTATTAATGTACCTGATAATGGATATTTTAAATTTGATAAATGAAATGAAACCCATATATCGAAGGTTACTCTATAGAAAAGATGAAAACCTTAACTTTAAAATAAAGAATTGGGAGATAAGTCAGGTTGAAGAAACTAAATCGGTCAATTTGGGAAGGTAACCCAAATTTAGGATTTTTTAATTTTTTTTAAATTTAGTTTTCATGGTTGGATTCCCTTACTCACCAAACTAATTTTTAATTTTAAAGAGGAACATGAATAAACTTGAACAACTATAGAAGGATTAATCTATGATATCCACTAGAACTCAATATTTGGTTGTTTATCTTCTGTATTTGGGATAATTATATCTCATATTTCATCTGATTAATTTTTCATAATGAATTTGTAAAGATAATAGAGATAATATCATTCTTGTATTGTGGATATTATAATATGTTTATTCAGTTCATCTGAGTTACATAATGTAGTTATTTTTAATAATATTAGTAATTTTAACCTTAAATAAAATCCCTTAATTACTAAATGTTATCCTCAATTATGTTTTCAAATGAGAAGACCTCTATAGATAATAAATACACATTTTCTACTAGTATTCGGTAGTTGTTAATTATTGCAATACATGCACCTCAATTTGATTTCTATGAGTATGAATTGGGTTTTTCTTGTGATATACCTTATTATTTATTGGGATGGATAGTATAGTATTATATAATGGTCACTATCATCATGCACTGTATTAAATTTTGTTTCTTATTAGTGTTATTTAATTTCCTCTACAATATAATTTTAATTCATATATGAATTTGGATATCATTTTAATTATGGTTTACATTATTTATTGGAACATAACTTTATTTCTCTATAATAGAATGTATAAAATATGGATGTATCATACCAATCAAATTTCAACTGAGTTTCAAGAGAATTTGGAAAAAAAATTAGATTTTTCAGTTAACAATGATTCATATAGAGGTCAAATATAGTATCCATGTTATAATTAAGTTGTAAGACCATGGTTAAGCCAGAAAGAAATTATATATCATATTAAAAAAGATGTATTTGAAACAAACTGTTATGTTTGGTATCATAATGGGGAGATGAGACAGTATTATACTATTTCAGAAATTATATATCATATTAAAAAAGATGTATTTGAAACAAACTGTTATGTTTGGTATCATAATGGGGAGATGAGACAGTATTATACTATTTATGAATAGAAATAAAGAAGTGGTATGGATAATTTGACATTTTATAGGTTTCAATTTGTGAATCATTGTGAGTGAGATAGTATGAAATTTCAAGAAGACAATTATATCAATACACTTGAGGAAAATATTGAATATAGTGATGTTGAGAGAGTAAAAATTATAACGGATGATGTCAGAACTCCTGTATATCTGGAATTTACTAAAATGTAAAAGTTGGAATTTTTAATGTGGTTATATCTTATAAAAACCATGTATAAAATTTATATTACTACCATTTATTATATTATTACCTTTTGGGTGCAAACAATTGACCTTAATGACTTTAAAGAGTGTGGTACATCTCAATGGAATAAAAATTATCATGGAACACCATCTCGTGTTCCATAGAAATTCATGTGACACTTTCTATTGATTCTCAGGATTCAAAATATATTCATGTCTATAGAAATCTCACCAAATAAAAGATGGCATGATACTAAGAGAATTAAAGATAATGATGATTTGGTTCATCCTGCAGATGTATTAGCATGGAATGAATTTGATTCACAACATCCTGATTTTTCAATTAAGGTGTGTAATGTCAGGTTGGATCTATCCTGTTATAGTTTTAATCTTTTTGGTCAAATTATTACTGCTCATAGCACATGGATAGTTTTTATTCACATTTATATTCTTCTTCCATGGATGTGTATGAAATAAACTTTCAATTTCTTAAGTATACTAATATCTAGAACTTATATTCCTAGTATTGATATAGAAATCTATTTTCAATCTTTTATAAGATAGTTTAAGTATCTTTTGGATATGGGTGTGTGCACATTCAATTCTTCTTTAAAAAATATATTTCAGATGTGGACTTCACTTATATGGACTATAAATGATTTCCCTACTTATGAAATGATGTATAGTTGGATCATGAATAGAAAACTATCATTTACTATTTTCATGAATAATACACAATTGAGAAGGCTTAAATATAATTGTAGTTTCAGTTTCATGGGACATTGACAATTCCTTCCAATCGATCATCAATATAGGAAGAACCTCCTGAGGTTTGATAATACTATTACCACTACACAAACATCTCAACATATGTCCGTAATTGATGTTCTTAATGAATTGAAAGATTTTATTTTTTTATTAGGGAAAGTTCAGATAAAACCTAAAAAAGATGAAAAATTTGACACTGAATCCACTTATAGTTGGAAAAACTGAAATATCTTTTTTGAGTTTCCATATTATTCTACCAATTTGTTACATAATTTTTTAGATTTAATATACATTGAAAAAAATATATGTGAAATTTATTTTTCAATTTTTCAAAATATCAAGGGTAAGACCAAATAGGACTTATGATCATGTTGGTACTTATTCGACTGGGATATTCAACCACAACTACATCCTGTGTGTATCATTGAAAACAAATGGAAAGTTCCCTATGCTTCTTATGTGATGAAGCCTTTATATAAAAATAAAATTATGGAATTATTTGAGAATATCATAGTTCCTAATGGCTATTTCAACAACATATCTAAACGAGGAAACATAATGGATTTGAAACTAAAATCCCTAAAAACTCATGATGATCACATCCTTATTCATGAATTGATTCCAATTGAAATTTGGAATTTTCTATCCAATGATGTAAGGGTGAAAATGAATAACTGGTTCCAATTTTTCAATTACCTTAGTAAAAAATGATTACTGAAGTATTTATTGATAAAAATGTAGCAAGAGGCTCCATTAATTTTGTGTGAGTTAGAAAAAAATTACTCCACAATTTTTCACTTCCATGCTATATTTAACTATTCATCTTACAACTAAAACACTTCTTGGGGAACCTGTTTATTTTTGGGGAATTATTATACTAAAAGAAATATGTTCACAATGAAATATTATACTTGAAACAAAAATCACCGTAAAGGTTCCATTGTGAGAGGTTATGTGTCTCAATAATGTATGTATCTTTTTTCAAAGTATATGTCTGATGTGAGAACAAGACATAAAATATCAATGAGAAATGAAGATGAGAATTATGGGAAAATTGATCCCTCATTTCCATCTCTTCCCCAAATAAGAGGAATTAATTGGTCATATACATTGGCCACATTGAGTCATGAAGAGTGGGATATGATACATCACACTATCTTGTTTAACTATGGTTTGTTCGATGACTATATAAAGTAATTAATTAGGATATTTACAAATTATCTCATAATATATCATTTCTTGTATACTATTGACTTCAACTATCATTTTATATAAGGAATATAAACAAATTATTAGTAGAGTTCATCTATACTTTTATTTTAGAAGGAGAGATACTTTTCATATCCAAGAGTTTCCTACTTGATAGAATCAAAGGTATAACCATTAATTTAATTAACTTAAAATATAGATATTCATGTAATTGTATTATTCATATATATATTACAATTATTATGTTTACCTATTATCACTTTTTCTCAAGACTTAAGACCATTGGATTTTGGTCCCAATTATTTTGTTCATGAATGATAATAATTAATAATCAAAGGGTATAAATTAGTTAAAACTGATCAAGATGTAAAAATGAGAACACAACATGATGGTGTTATGTTAACTGCTACAATATACTATTATGTCAGTGCATCAGATTGTCGACCCTAATATGAAAATGAATCTTATTATGGGTTGTTGAGAAAATAATTTTATTAGATAAAAAATCTCAAGGTCGAGTCACTATGATTAAATTTAAATGGTTTTATTCAATGACCCGATATTGTACATTTATTAATTATTAGGGATTCAGAGTTATTAACATGATTCATTTCCTTTCTATCAATGAACCATGCATTTTGGAATAAATGGAAAAGAAGTGTTTTATGTGAAAGATCATATGAGACCTAATTATAGTTTCATTAATGAAGTAATACCAAGAAATATTTTCCATGATGTTGGGGATGAAAATGACCCCATTGACATCCCCATTGGTGTTGACCAAAATATTGAATTTGATGAATTAATTTTTCCCATTGTGGGCATTGATGTTGAACCTGAAGTATTGGTGGGTAATATATATAAGCAACAATATATGTTAATAGTTCATTAAGTTTACCTTGAAATGGGTTTCTCAGGATGGTATTGTAATATTTTCTTTAATTTAGTTTTAGTTCGGAATTATATGTTTTTTAGTATTGTTTGGTTTCATTTCATTTAATTAGATTTATTTCAATTTAGAAAACCGAGTTTAAAAGGGGTTTTCAAAAAAATGTATAACTTAGTTTTAAATTATTGTTACTAAAACATGTTATGAAATTGTTTATGAATTCTTTGACTTCTAAGTTGTATGCATGATTTTTAAAAAATATTGATAAAAAATTATATTTCATACTTATGAAGATTATGATGAATACTATAGAAGTTCGAAGGAAGTGATTATTTTATGTTGATCTAGAGATGCGTGAGTGTGGGTTTCCACCTTTACTTCCCTTATTGAGTATAACACTTGTAATATTTTTCTTCTTCATTACATATAATTTCATGTTCATATTATTTATCAAAATATTTTAGGGACATCCAGTTGCACCAAAGTTGACTCCCCCTTATCCTACTAGCATGGGTCCGAGTAGGGATGATCCTCGACCTAGATGGAGCACCAGTCGTAAATGTTCCCACCCTGACCCCAAGCGGACACCCCATCCACCACACCTTCCCATCCTCCATTTGAGCCTCTAGGGTTTTTCCACCCATGCTTTAATCATCATCTCATTTAGCCTCTTCTTCCCATACCATGTCTATGCCGCCTCCAAGGATGTTCCCACCTTTACCATATCCATATCCTTTAATGTACCCCCAAACCTACTTCCCATATCCTTCCATGCCTACACCACCTTAATTTTCTACTATCCATATAGGATCTCATTATTTTGTTACTTAATGTTTCACTAAAGTGCATGAAGATCACATAGAACATGCATTAGAATATACACATCCTTCAGAGGCTACTGATCTCAGAAAACCCACAGATCTATCAGAGCCTATTGAGAAGGCTTCATTAGGTTTTTTATTACAAGTGTGTCAAATTATATCACATTATTTTTGTCCTATTTTATCATGAAATAATTCTTATTTTTCCCTTATTATCTTATTAAGTGGGATCTTCTAGTAGGCAACATGGGATCACCCATATACGGGAATCCTGGAGTCACCAAACAAAAATAATGGTAGATTATAATGAATAAAATCTGATGATAGGTAAAAATTCCATAAAATGTAGAGGTTTTATGTCTACTTTAGTCAAGTACCACAATATCATTTTTATGGAACCGGTATAATGGAGAAGTTTTAGTCATAAAAGCAAAGAAAAGAATGAGCAGATATATGGGTAATAAAATTTGTTAAATTTATATCTATATTATTTTTGTATTTATATGAATTAAAATGTTTTTTACAACATCAATTTATCTTTTCTGATGGTGAATCTTATAAGTTTGTAAGGTTGATGGATATTGGGGAGTTCTGGTGATCATATAATCATGATTTGTATGTTGGTTGGAAGAGTAGATTAGGTTCTGATTTATAGGGTGTACCCATATTTCTAAATTTTCCAACAACACAATATGAAAAAATGATTTCATATTTGAAGAGTAATGAGTTTAAGGTATTCGTAATCTTTATTGGTTTACATATAAAATTAAATTCTTATTAGTTGTATTGAATTTTTGTAGTAAAAATCTAGAAAAAATAAAAAGAAAAAAGATTCAATGATGTACCTAAAAACATTGGGGCACACTACAATGCTCGAGAATGAGAAGCGTCAGGTAATTTAATATAATATAAATAATATCTATATTTATATTGTCACTTAGTTAGCTTTGGATGCATAAATTTAAGTTTCATTTTCATAAATCTATTTAATATAAGGTTGAAAATACCTATTTGAAATGACATAATGACCAATTTTCCTAATGGACTAATGTCCTAATGGTATAATGGCCTATTGAGCTAATGTCCTAATGTCCTAATGGACTAATGGACTAATGGACTAATTTAAAATATGTTTAATGACCTAATGTATAATTGGATTAACAACCTAATGTTCAATTATCCCAATAGACTAATGGAAAATTATCCAACTGTCCAATTGACCTAATGACCTAATGAACTAATGACCAATTGACCTAGATGCCTAATAGCCAATTGGAAAAATGACATAATGGCCTAATGACCAATTGTCCTAATGAATTAATGGACAATTGGACTAAGGGAATAATGGCCAATTGGACTAATGTCCCAGTAGACAGTTGGCCTAACAACCTAATGGCCAATTGACCAATTGGCCTAATGTGTAACGACCCAAACTATTATAAATAAAATTCTCTTTGTGATTTAATTAAATGTATTTTTATACAATATGGTTCTATAAAACACCTGAATTTATTTGGTTTTAACCAATTAGATTTAAATGAAAAATTAAGCATAATTACCATGGATAATATAGTTATTGAAAAGTGATCATGTGATTAGTATAAATATAGGGTTTTAACAAATCCAATTGACACTGATAAAGGATGTGATGGCCTCATCCAGTAGAATTGTACCCTATGAAGCGCATTTATCATAGATTTAAAGGGAAATAGTATCACTAGGTGTTTCCCTATACCAAGACTAAGATGAGATCCAACAACTTAAAGCATGAATAAAACCGTTTACAAGAGAAGATCAAGCTCATCGAGATCATGACCCAAACCATGTATGTCAAACCACCCCATGAAAATATCACCATCACACACCTTATTTTTATGGAGTTTTCTAGTGTATTAAAGGGATATCTATCAAGACCCTATAAATATGAGTATGTACATTATTTTTTATAGAAAAATGAATATATTTTCATCCTATTATTGTTACTTTATAAATGATTTTTATCTTGATACAATTAAACAAAAAAAATATTTTTTGTTAATATTCAAATTAAATTAAGGAATATATTTTGATGAATTAATGGATTTCTGAAATAAATATAGTTTTAATGATATATTATTATTAAATAATTGTTATCAAATATAAATTACCATATAATTTTTTTTAATTAAAATGTAATTTTTATAGGGGTTTAAGAACTATAATTATAATAAAACCCATCATTTTTAAATAAATGTAGATTTTATTTTAAAAGTGAAAATTCAAATATATATAAAATTATTTGGTTAGAGAATATATTTTTTTAATCATAACACCGAAATTATCCAATTATTATTATTTCATAATTTTCATAGACAATCGAATTTTCAGGTAAAAAATAAATACTATATAAATATACAGTGTGTATTATGACATCATAATGATCCGAAAGTTTTATAATAAATACTATAAAGTCTATAAAAAACCAAATATATGTTTTAAATTAAAAATAATGTGATTTTATTTTTATTTTATAGTTTTTATAAATATATTATAAATCCTCTAGAAACTTATAATATATTTTAATGTTTTAAAATCATTTCTTTAAGAGTATGACTCACTTACACATAATTGAGGGTTTCATTTTATTAAGTTCAAACCATGGAATTATAAAATAATTAAAACCACTCCCATTTGGAAGAAATAATGATTAAAAATATGGGAAGTTTTTTTGTTTTGGTTATTTTTTATATAGAGCTGAGAACCTATGTTTGAGAAATAATAAAGAATTCCCCACTATTTTTCTATTTAAACCCACCAAATCTCCCATTTATCTTCATTAAAAATCCTTGGAGAAAGTCCTTTATCTACCATACCATCTCTATAGTCCTCCCAAGGTTCCTCCAATATCTCTATAAGCCCCTCCGAAGCATTTGGAGACATACTCTCAAGGTAATGGTTCGTCACCTTTTATTCTTTATTCAAGTTTACTTATTATCTTATGGCTTCTATTTCCAATTCATAATTCTATTATATTTCTTTCCATGTCCCTATTAATTCCCATTTTAATTAAAAATTATGAGAGAATACTTTCATTCTCATCAACCCATTTTTAGGAATTTTTAAGTGACATCGTTATGCTGTTGAAATTTCACTACAATTTTCCATGCCAAGACAGTTATGTAGTGAATACCATAATCATTTCCTACCAAGGGTGTTCAAATTTATAAATTTATAATTATTTGAATTTGTAATTACATATATGTATTTACAACTCCTTTATTTTGGAATTTAATATGATGATGAATGAATCCATGTTGTATGATCTATGTGGAAAAATTAAGCATGAGAATTGAATGAAACTGACGGGTGTGCACAGAATTATATATATGTCCAATCCATTGTGTAATGTTTAGTTACATGTGATGTCTTGTTGGGAGAGGGAGAAAACCTGATTACTTTATCAGAATTTATCCTTAATGATGTCTTGGAAGTTATCCTTGACCTATATTTATGATGCAGTGTTTTAAGAAGATGCCACATTTCCCATGTTGCATTTATGATTATCAAGATATATCATGTCTCATTGTTGGTGTTTATGATTCATACTCCTTTTATGACCCATTGATATTCCTATTGTATAAAATGAACTATTATCTTCATGTTATAACTTGTTTATTCACTTACTGTGATTTATAGCTAACAACTTTCTTATGTTTGTCCCCAGGTTATCCCATTAAGTTTTAAGAGAGAGCATGTTAAGGAAGTTTTCAATAAAGATAATGATTTTCCTATTTTAAATTATTATGTAATGTACCTAATTCCAAAATATAATAGAATTTTGGATCTTTTGAGTTTTATTATGTGTAATATTATGTAATAAATCATGTATTAATGTTGAATAAAGAGAAAGTTTCTTGTAGTTGGTATTAGAGGATGGGTTTGCCTATTTTTGTGATTAGGACTAGAAAACTCTATAAAATACCATAGGGATAAGACCAAGTATAATAAAACAAACCTAAAATATTGTTAAGTATATGTTAAATGTATTATCAATAAAATTCATCCTTATATCGATACTATAAGTAGATGTTTCTCTAAAACAGATGTACATATGGGTAAAACCCAAAAACACCATGTTGAGCTAGACTCGACCGGAATGTGTTGCATGAAAATGGGATTTTCTGCACACCTTGTTAGGAACTCCTAGGGTATATGATTTGGTAAATTCATAATCTCATTATGAACTATTATTAAGTGAATAAAAATTTCATATAATAATATATGTTATAAAATAGATCATGGATAACATAGACTGAAGCCTAGAAACTCATGGTTAAGGAAATAATAATAATTTATAAATTATCCCTTTAATTGATTACAATTTATGTGTTTAATAGTTTACAAATAATAATCCCTAATTTTACTTTTATTCTAGTTGATGGTTGGAAGTAAGAGGAATATTTTAAACAACCAATGTGATGGGAAATGGGAGGACTTCCCCAACGAGATCCAAAACCCATTGGGATCAAGAATCAAGAAATTTATGATGAAACTCTCTTAGATAACTCTGGTTATGAATAGAAACATGGATCTAGAGAAGAACCCAAACCCACCTAAGAAAGAATAAATATAAGTTGAGATATTTGTGCAAAAAATTCCCCCAATATTCAATTGATCATCTAATCTATTAACCATGAAACAATGGACCGACTCCATTGAGAAGATCTTCTCCATTCTTCAATTATCTGAGCAAGAGAACGTTCTATTTGCTATTTATCATATAGTGGAATAAGCTAATCAGTGGGGTAAACTGATCAAAAATATAAAGTTTGAGGAAGAGATCGATGTGATGGAGTGGAAGGAATTATAGAAAATGTTTTTTTATAAATATTTTCCTCACACTCTTCGACTTAAAATGGAAAGGAATTTCTTTTCCCTCAAGAAAAAATATGATGAATCTATCAGGGTGTGCAAAGAAAACATCACAAGATTTTCATGCTATGCCTTTAACTTTGTTTTTACCCATGAATGAAAGGTTGACCGAATATTTTATGTGATAGAACCTAGTATATGAAAATACCTGGTGATCCATGACTTTGATAGATATGAAGAAATTGTATGATGTTCCCTCAATTTTGAAATGAAGATCGATGAATCTCAAGGGTATAACAGGGATAAAAAGTAGAAAGTGGAGTTTAATTATGGCTATCTAATGGAGATATTTAATAGTGGTGAGAAATTTCAACATCCTACTTCTCAAAGGTGCAAAAAGAAGAACCTGGAAAATTTAGTAAGGGAGACAAGGAGATTCTTTAGGTGTAGGATGTAAGGACACCTAACTCTTGAATATATACAGGAGAAACCCACTAATGTGACGTAAAAAAGGAATTATCCATTCAAACCTTGACACATTGTTCATTTCTTCAACTGTAAGGAACCATGGAACTTTGAAAACCAATGTACTAAGACAATATTTTTCGAAGACAACCAACAACCTCCAAGGAATAAAATGAGATATTTTATATCACAACTGCTGAGGTGGACCCCAAAAATGAAGTGGTGATAGGTAGACTAGTTATTTTTTAGCAACAATGAATTTACTTTTTGATTTTGGTTCTATGTATTCATTTAAATCATGAAAATTTAGTAGAACTATTCAAATATCACCACAAATCACAGAAGTTGATCTGTTGATGAAAATGAAAAATGGGTCAATTATTTCATCCCATGTTTATAACTCCACCATATCACAATTTTTGTGATGTAATTCCCAAATATCTTTATCATACTCCCTTAAGTGGAATTTGATACAATTATTGGCATGGATTAGCTTTCCCTATATAGAGGAAACATAAATTGTTTTGATTAGGAAATCACTCTCTGTATTGAAAATCAACACCCAATTCTATAAAATTGTAAGGAGGAGGATGTATCTTCTTTAGAACCAAAATCTTAATAATGAATATTATTACCCTATGAGAAATACTATCTAGCTAAAATGATTGATTCTAAGTAAAATATCATCCTTGAAGACATACCCATTGTTGGGGAATACACTTATGTGTTTCCAGAGAAATTTCCTAGTCTTCCTCCAAGCTGAGAGGTTTAATTTTCAATCGATCTTATATCTGGGGTGTTACCATTATCCAAGACTCTACATAGAATGGATATTGTAGAAATTGAGGTGATAAATAAAAAATATAGTAGAATCTTGATAAAGGGTTCATACACCCATGTGCTTCACCTTGGGGTGCACTGGTACTCTTAATTAAGAATAAGGATGGGTCAATGCACCTTTGCATTGATTATCACGAACTCAAAAAGATCTTGATAAAGAACAAGTATCCTCTGCTAGGGATTGATAACTTTTTTGACCAGCTGCATGGAGCACAATAATTATCTATGTTGGATCTATGATCGAGATATTACCAAGTTAGGGTAAAGATGATGATACCCCTAAGACTGCTTTTCATACAAGGTATGAGAACTATGAGTTCATAGTAATTCCATTCAGACTCACTAATGCTCCAACAATATTCATGTACTTGATGAATAGAGTATTTAGAGATTACCTAGACTAGTTTTTGGCAGTTTTTAGTGATGATATTCTAATATAATCCAAAAATAAAGGAGGATCATGATGAGTATCTGAGCACTATGGTAAAGACCTTATGAATTGATATGATTTTTTCCAAGTAAAAAAAATGATTACTGGTTGAAGGAATTATAATTTTTGGGGATTATCAACACAAACAAAATAATATCGGTGAGAGCTTTAAAGAAAAAATAAATTGAAGGATGGCCAAGTCCAATATCTATGAAAGATATCTGTAGTTTTCTTGGGTTAGATGGGTATTATTGTTTATTTTGATAAATTAATCACGATTTTCCAACCCTTTAACCAAGATAAACCGTTAGGGAGTCAAGATTTAATGGAATTATGAATGTGAAGAGTGATTTAAGGACTCTTATCAGTTCCCTTTTTCTCACACTACCCACACGTGGAGAACTTTTCATGGTTTTCAACAAAGATTCAAAGAAGGGATTAGGCTTTGTATTAAGGAAAAATAAAAAAGTTAAATACTATACTTCAAGGATGTTGAAATTTCATGAATAAAACTACCCAATGCACGATTTAGAGTTAACTATAGTGATCTTTGTATTAAAAATATGGCAGCATTACCTCTTTAGAGAGAAGTGTGAGATATATACGAATCAAAAAATCCTCAAGTATATATTCACATAGAAAGAGCTTAATATGCACTAATGACGATGGTTTGAGCATATCAAGGACTATGACTACACAATTCACTATCATCCATGGAAAGAAAATACAGTGGAACACACTCTAAGTAGAAAGGATCTAGAAATTCTACCATTAATGATAATTGAAAAGGATCATATCTTATTAAATTTGAAAAGGATGTATATGTGAATGATAAAAGAAGAAACATCATCAATCCTTTGAAAAATTATTACTCAACCATCCCTTCTAGAAAAGATATATGATGCTCAAAGTGATGATGAGAGAATTTAGAAGAAAGTAGAAACTATATGAAAGTGGAAATACTCATATTTCAATGACAATGAAGATGGTGTTGTAATATTTTGTTCAATACTTTGTGTACCATAAAATATCGAGTTAAAGAAGGAGGTATTGGTTGATACCCATAGATAAACCTTTTTTATCCATCTTAGAATCACAAAGATTTATCTACATCTCTGAGAAAACTATTGGTGGGAAAAAATGAAGAAGGTGATTGTAGAATATACATCAAGATGTCTTGTATATCAACAAGTGAAGGCATAAAGGAAAAATATAAGGGTATGATATAACCATTACCCATACCTACATGGAAATTGGAAATCATCACCATAGAATTTGTCACTGGACTTTCGAATACATCCAGAGGAAACAATGCTATCTAGGATGTGGTGGATCATCTTATAAAGATTGCACACTTAATTGTGATTCAAAAGGACTTATTACTGGATCCACTTACATGGATACACTTCATAGAAGTGGTGAGTCTTATTGGAGTATCACTATCGATTTTATCGGATCAAGATTTGAGATTCACCTCCAAGTTCTGGAAAATTCTCCAACAAGATATAAACACTGGGTACAACTTCAGTAGATTCTATCATCCTCAAACTGATATCCAATATTAGAAGAATATTTAGATACTAGAATACATGTTGAGATCATTTTTATTGGTATTTAAAGGAGTATGAGATCAACATCTTCCTATGGTCGAGTTCTCATACAATAATAGTTTCCATTCTAGCATCCAAATAGATTCCTAAAATCCCTTTATGGGAAGAGGGGTGTAACACCTACATGCTAGGATGAAGTTAGGGAATGAAAAATTCTAGGTCCTGAAGTGGTCTAGGAAATGGTGGAAACGTTTAAGACCATTTAGTAGCACATCAAGGATTCTCATATTCAATCGAAGAGATTTGATGACAATCATAAATGAGACCTAGAGTTTTATGTTGGATACATAGTATTCCTCTACAAATTTATATTTCATAAATTCATGAGATTTTGGAATAATGAAAAGTACATTCCATGATATATAATCCCATTTGAGATCCTGGATCACATTGGAGTGGTGACCTATCGACTAGCACTCCCATGCTACCTATCTCAAGTACATGATGTATTCCATGTATCCCTATTGAAGTAGTACATTCCATAACCCTCACATGTAATCAATCCAGATATTTTACCATTATAGAATGATCTTTCCTATGAAGAGTATCCATGGAAAATCCGAGATCATAGAGACAACATTTTAAGAAATAAGGAAATGCACCTGGTCAAAGTGGTATGGAGACACCCCTAAGTGACATGGTAACCAAAGGAAGTGATGAAAAAGAGTTAACATCATTTATTTTAGTGTGGGAAATGAAAATTTCCAGGAAAAAAATTCAAAATTGGGGAAGATTATAATGAAATGAACTATTATATATAAAATTCTCCTTGTGATTTAATTGAATTTCAAATTATGTAATATGGTTATAGAAAACACATGAATTTGTTTGGTTTTAACCTATAAGATTTAAATGACCATTAAAAATTGTAAGAACCGAGATCTTAATTTTTAGGTATTTCTTTCTTTTCCTAGAGTTTTTGAGAAAAGAGGAGTTTCTGGAAATTTTTTAAGTACACGCCGTGTATTTTATGAGTACACGCCGTGTACTCCCTTGCCGCACTAGGCCGTGTGCTGGCCATGTCTGGGCCACACACATGGTGTGTAGGGGTGATGTTGAGGCCGCGTATGGTAGAGTACAAAAAATTAGAGTATACACCATGTAATAAAGTAGTACACACCATGTATTTTTTTTCATTAAACGAACCAGGGTCACGCCTAATCGACAGAACTGTCTTCTTCTCCAGCGCCTTCAACCGAGAGCGACCCGTACGACCGCAAATCTTCTCTGAGCCCCCGATCCTCCGTCCGTTCTCCGAATCGACCACTGTCAATTGCGTTGGAACCGTGGCGGTGGGTTCTTCATTCTACTAGATCCCTGTTTTCCAATTACTCCTCTTTCTTAAGTTATCGTGGGTTGAATGTTTTGTTCTTTTTCATAGATCTACGCCATTATGAGGAGAATCAAGCCTCGTGGTTCAAGTATATTGATATCCTAGGATAAAGATAGGTGATTTGTGCCTTACCTTTCGATGTCTTTGAGTTTTATGTTCAAATTCCACCAATAAATGTGAACGGGGTATTGCTTGTTTACCTTTTTGCCCTTGTGGTTATTCCTGGATTTATTGCATGCTTGTGTAGAGGTAATTTGATCTTAATGGGTGGTTACTCTAGGTACAATAAAATATGAATGGCCCTAGAATATGTGGAGTCTACAGGATTCATAGCTCCTCAAGGTTTGTTTTTTATTGGGTAATGTCATTTGTCTTGAAGAATGATGGTGCAATGTATCAACATTCCATGCACCATATCTTCAAACCCTTTTATGGAAATTTGTTGAATGTTATGTGGATGATTTTGTGGTAAAATATATACAACTTTCTTATCACTTGGATGATCTAGAAATCATATTCAGTAAAATTAGACAACACAATTTGAAGGTGAACCCCTTGAAATGTGCTTTCGGGGTAACCTCAGGAAAATTTCTTAGATTTTTTGTACGCCAACGTGGTAACGAAGTTGATCCTTAGAAGAAAAAAATCAATCCTTAACATTTCACCACCGAGAAATTTGAATTAATTAAGAGGAAATCAAGGACACTTGGCATATATTCGGTGTTTCATTGCCAATTTGGCAGGCAAGTGTTTTCTCTTCACCATATTAATGAAGAAGGGAGTCACCTACCAGTGGACTGAAGAATGTCATGAAGCATTCAATATACTCACAAAAAACTCTGGAGTGCATAGGTATTAATACCACCTATTGAAGGAAGACCACTTATTCACTATGTGATAGCTTTAAGGTGATCATTGGGTGTCTTCCTTTCCCAAAAAAATAAATGCTGGGAATAAAAATAGCATTTACAATCTCAGTCGGACTATTATTGAGGCGGAAACTCGATATTCAATTATTGAAAAGTGCTTCCTAACATTAATATTTGCAGTTCAAAAATTTAGATACTACCTACAACATCATCTGGTCCAATTGGTATCTCAAAATAACCTACTCAAATTTATCCTTAGTCGTCCAATTCTTACAGGACGTCTGGCAAGGTGGGCAGTTATTTTTACAGCAGTTTGATATCCAGTATGTGTCTCGAAAGGCAATAGAGGGCCATGATATGGCCAATTTCCTTGTTGAAGACCCATCTATAGAAGATACATTTTTAAATATTGAACTTCCTGATGAGGAAGTCTTCTATATTCAAGATAAACCTCAAACATGGGAAATACACATTGATGGTGCCTCCAGAAGTCCAACAGGGAAGAAAATAAAAGATCCTAAATTCAAAAATGTTGGGTTAGGAATCATGCATATTTCCCTTGAAATGGAAGTGCTACCATATTCCTTCTTATTGTTGGAAGGCAATACAAACAATGAAGCAGAATATCAAGCTCTCATCACAGGCTTGGAATTGGCGCTTCAGGCACAGGTGAATCACTTAAAGGAAAAAGGTGATTCATATTTGGTAATCAAACAAATCAATGGGTATTATTCCATCAAAAAGGAAGAGTTAATCCCTTTGTGTGATTATGTTAGAGATTTTGAAGGAATTTACCTCGGGGGAGACATTTTCTTATTTCCCACGATAACAAAATTTTCAAGCTGATCCACTGGCTAATGTAGCCACAGCCCTAGGAGATCAAAATCAGGATGAAGAAGTCATCAGTATTTCCCACCATCATATAGTTTCACCATATGTCTAAATCGGAATAGAGGAAATCAAAGAAATCAGTCCCATTTCTGAACCATGTGGTCATACTATAGGATGGATGACACCTATTAGGGAATACATTCAAAATGGAACACCCCCACCTGATAGAGCTGGGAAAGAACATTTCTGGTGATATGTGGTTAATTTTACTCCTTATGATAGCCCAGATCACGCAAATATTCTCTACAAGAGAGGTTTTGATGGAATTTTCTTCAGATTTATTGATGGTGAAGAGATAATGGCTATCATGAATGAAGTGCATGCAAGAGTTTGTGGTGCCCAGCAGTCTGGACATATACTGTCTGGTAAAATTCAAAGACTTGGATACTTCTGGCCTTCAATGATGAAAGATTGTGTTGATTTCACTAAAATGTGTCATTCTTTCCATGTATGTCCCAACTTCATTCATCAACCCCCGAAGTTTCTTCATGCGGCTAAATACTCCGTGCCATTTGCTACATGGGTAATGGATATAGAGGGACCATATTCTTCTACTAAAGCTAAGCAGTTTAAGTATATTCTTACTGCTACTGACTTCTTTTCCAAATTGGAAGAAGTAATACCTCTCAAAGAATTCGGTGCTAAAAGCATTGTTAGCTTGTCAAGTCCAACATCATTACCAGATTTGGTCTTCCTCATACCATATTGACGGATAATGGAAGCAACTCTTGTTCCTCTGAGGTAAGAAAAATGTATAAAGAATACAATATCAGATCCAACCATTCATCTCGGTATCATGTAGTGTCCAATGGTCAAGTAGAGGCTTTCAATAAGACTCTTTCAAACATACTTCAAAAGATGGTGGATAAAGATAAGAAGTCATGGCCTGATAAACGTTTTCATGCTCCATGGGCTTATCAAACTACCACCCGCACTACTATACGATCAACTCCATATTAATTTGTAAATGGAATGGCAGTAGTATTTCCTATTGAAGTACAATTAACTTCACTTATAATCTCCATTTTTGATCAGTTATATACAGATGAACAATCTCAAAAGCGATTGGATGAATTGGAATGACTAGATGAAAAATTATTGTTCACACTACACCATTTAGAAGTTTATCAGAATCGAATAGCATGATCTTCCAATAAAAAAGTTTGTATTAATTCATAAATTCAAGTAGAATTGGTATTGGTCCTCATAACCCCAATGATACCGGTAAAAAAGACTACAAAGCTTGAGCCAAAGTGGGAAGGACCTTACTCAATACATAAGGTCTACTCCAATGGAGGTTATTCTTTAATCTCAATGGATGGAGAACTCATTAAAACTCCAACCAATGAAATATTTTTGAAGAAGTATTTTGTGTAACACAAATACATCCCTTGTCCTTTCTATAGAACATTTAACTGAATAGCCCCCTCTATCGTCCAACATGACGTTAAACTGTGTCCCCCTTTCGTCCAACATGATGTTAAAATGTGCATCATCAGAGCTGCAGGATGTTAAAATGCCAGGCACCCCATGTGTCTGTGACACATGACATTAAACTGTGATCTCTGAATGCACAATTCTCTTTTAAACTATGTTTCCATGTGTGCCTCGGGTAGCAAACCATGCATAATCCCCACACCATCCTTCATTGTCGCATCTTTCATGATACGATCGTCTGAAACAATGGAGTGTGGAACTCCATGTAGATGTACAATCTCTCGGATGTACAACCATCCCATATCATCAACACTGATGGTCTCCTTGATCAGTAATAATTGAGAAACATTCATAATCCTGTCGATGAAAACCCAAAAAGAATCACTCCCTCGAGGTGACCTCAGCAACCTGGTCACGAAGTCCATCGTGACATTGTTACACTTCCACTCGGGAATGGGTAACTACTGTAAAATCCCTACTGGTCACTGATGCTCCGCTTTCACCTGCTGACAAGTAGAACATCTCATGAAAAAATGAGCAACATATCTCTTCATACCTGGCCACCAGTACTGGCGGTGTAGATCACGATACATCTTGGTGATGCCAGGATGAACTTCCCAAACTGAAGAATGAAAATCCCACATCAGCTCCTCGTGTATGTCTTCTGTCACCCATACGCGTCCTTGGAAATGCAAGATCTCATCGTCACCCACTGTCCATCCAGGAATAAGATCCTCTACTAACACACTCTCCCACAGGACTAGGACTTATGAGTCTCATAGCTTCCTCATCCGTACCTAATCAAGAAGAGAAGAGGTAACCACTACATAAGATAGGAAAGCGTGTCCATGTCTGTCGTGCACCTCTAAGTGCATCTCAGAGAACAAATCCATAAGATTCCACTCACTGTTGGCCTCCTGAACTGCCTGAATATGAGTTCTCCTTCTCAACTCATCATCCTATGCGTTTCCCTTCCCCGGCGTATAGGCGAGCTCGAAGTCGAAAGACAGAAGATACTCGAACCACCTGCGCTATCTCGGATTCAGATCACATTGAGTGAATATATACTTAAGACTCATGTGGTCGGTGAAAACCACAAAATGCTCCCCCAAAAGTTAGTGTCTCCAACAGCGTAAGGCATGAACAACAACTGAAAACTCCAGATCGTGCATCCAGTAGTTCCTCTCATGTGGCCTCAACTGCCGAGACCCGTAAGAAACGACCCCGTCTCCCTACATAAGTATAGATCTCAACTCAAAACCTGAAGCATCACAGTATACAGTATAGCCCTTGCCCGGATCTGGGAAGACTAGTATCGGTGCTGACGTCAACCTCCCCTTCAACTCATGAGAGGCTGACTCACAAGAATATGACCATAAGAACTTCTCCCCCTTCTTGGTCATACCTATCATCCTTACTGATAGGCGTGAAAAGTCCTATATGAAATGCATTTAGTATCCATCCAGTCCTAGAAAACTCCGCACCTCAAAGATATTCTTCGGATACTCCCAGAAAACTAAATCTCTCATTTTCTTTGGGTCCACTAATACTCCTATCTCTGAGATGACATGACCCAAGAAGTGAATCTGATCCTTCCAAAAGTGGCATTTTGAGAGCTTAGCATATAACCGATGCTCTCTTAGTGTACTCAGAACAATATCAAGATGGGTATCATGGTCGTGTCGAGTGTGAGAGTACACAAAGATTTCTTCCACGAAAACCACCACGAAGGAATCCAAGTACGGATGGAACACTCGGTTCATCAATGCCATAAAAACTGATGGCACGTTCGTGAGACCGAATAGCATGATTATATACTCGTATAGACCATACCTTCTCTTTAAGGATGTAAGAGGTATATCTGATGGTATAACGTGAAACTGATGATAACCGGACCTCAAATCAATCTTTGAGAACACCCGGGATCCTCGAAGCTGATCAAAGAGGTCATCGATCCTCAGTAAGGGATATCGGTTTTGACTATCAACTGGTTCAGCTTCCGATAATCCACACAAAGCCGGAGGGTGCCATCTGCGTTCTTTGCAAACAGGACAGGAAAACCCCAAGGAGAAGTACTGGGTCGAATGAAAACATTTGCTTGCAAATCCTCCAACAGCTTCTTGAGCTCATAGTACTCAGGTGTAGCCATAATATAAGGAGGAATGGACACCGGTACAACTCCTGGCACGAGCTCAATTGAGAATTATACCTCACGCTCCGGAGGAAATCCTGAAAAGTTTTCTGGAAAGAAATCCCTGAAATGGTTCACCATTGGAGGAAAGTCTAACTGTGAAGTCCCCTGGTAATCCAGATAAAGACTCATAATCTGGGATGTAACTTCTCCTAGCCCATGATGCTCTGGTCCAGCTCTACCTACCTGGACATCCCACTCACCACTATGAAGGAAAGATATGCCCTATAGTGATATGAAACTCACCATGCAACGATAACAATCGATGACTGCCTGGAAGGGAACTAACCAGTCTATACCGAGAATGACATCATATCCTGTCATATTTTGGACATAATGGTCCCATAAGAAGTGACACCCTACAACCTCAATAGGGAACTCTATTCACTGACGTACACTAGATTTCCTCATTTCCAACGGTGTGTCAAGATTCAAAAAGTCGGCAGACGAAAAGATATAGAGACCAAGGCTCTCCACAACAGCAACAGAGATAAAACTATGTGAAGCACTAGTATCGAAAAGGGATGAAGATAAAACTGAGGATACTAAGAACGTACCTCGAACTATAGAAGGGCTGGGATCCTACTCCTGATAGGTCTACTCCACGGCGAAAGTCTGGTCTGCACTGCGGCCCTACGCCCCTGGCTGACCACTCTGAGCTGACCCACTCTACCGTCACTGGTAACCTGGTGACTGACCACCATGTTCGTGACCTCCACCTCGGGCCGAATGTCCAGAAGAACTCCACTTCCCAGACTGGTGAGAAACTGGTGAAGCATCTTCTGATCACGGGGTTAGAGAAGAACCCCTACCACCAGATGAAGGTGAGAAGATCTGACAAAAGCGCTGAAGATGGCCCATCTTGCCGTGAGATCGGCACTCCAACGGGTCCCTATGGCACTGAGGACAAGTATGTCCACTCCTACCGCACTGGTAGAATATGACCTGGCTGCCCGAAGATACATCCTTCCTACTCTGATCTCCTCGAGAAGAGTCTCTGTGGCGCTTCCTACTATCTGTAGGAGGAACACCATCTCTGGATGTCGAACCGCCCTGGCTCACTGCTCTAGAATCCCTCAGGTTGCGCTCAGTGATCAACGCCTGGTTGACGATAGAGGATATCAAAGTCAACCGGAAGATATTCACCAGGGAACGGATCTCCTGTCTGAGACCATCCTCGAACTTCCTAGCAAGGAACAACTCATCACCTACTGGGATCGGCGTGAAGCACTGCATCTCGTTAAAGCGGGACGAGTACTCCATAAAAGAAAGTGTACCCTTCTATAGACTCATAAACTCCCAGGCTTGGTCGGCCCTCAAGGTCTCTGGGTAAAAGTAGTCATAGAAGGTGCGCCGAAACTCGTCCCAAGACATACTCTACTAGCGACCCGACTGTGAGATCACCTCCCACCACCTCTTGGCGGTGTCTCGGAGCATATAAGTAACCGTATTTACCATTTTTTGGGGGTATATTCAGATGCTCAAAGATTGCTAGCGTGGCCTCTAACCACGAATCTGTAGCGTGGGGTCCTCCATCCCCTGAGAAAGTAGGATGATGTTGCTTCTGAAAGACCCACGTCAATTCGGCCATCGACGGGGAAGGAGGCGGCGCTCCCTGAAAAGTCTGGATCATCCTCAGAAAATCCTCCTGGAACTATGAATCGGTGCCTGTGACAGGTATGACTACTGGTGCTAAGGCTGGTACAGTAGGATGATCTGTAGGTGGTACCTGATTGGCCATATCCGGTGTATGATCACCGTCTGGAAACTGACGTACAACCGGAGGAATTCACAGAGGAATAGCTCTGAAAGATCAAAAGAATACCTTAGATCAGGATTATCAAAAACTGAGAACACAAGAGTACAAAACAGGAACATGAGATAGAAAAATTCAAGTTTTCAAAACATGACTACACGACATGTATAAAAACTACACGGCGTGTTCTCTTAAACCATACACATGGGAATGTACTCCTGCCACCTCTGGTTGTGTAACACCCCAAACTGCACGACGTGTTGTTCCCATACACGGTGTGTACTTGAACTCCCTTCCCCTGCCCGAGTCTCTTCACACGGCTAACCCACACGGTCACACTAGTGCAGAAAACGTTTTTTACGTCGGTTATTTTTCATTTTTTACGTCGGTTTCTAGCCGACGTTAATACGTGCGACGTTATAAATAAGGTTTTTGACGTCGGTTATTTAAAAACCGACGTCAAAAACATAAAATCGCGATGTTTATCACGTCGGTTATTTTAGAACCGACGTGATAAAGAAAATGGGAAGGGTTTATCACGTCAGTTATTTAACAACCGACGTGATAAAAGGCCTGGAAAATGGTTTATCACGTCGGTTACTAAACAACCGACGTGATAAAAAGGGGCGAGGGGGGTTTATCACATCCGTTCATATAGAACCGACGTGTTAAACCGGGGTGAGGGGGGTTTATCACATCGGTTCTATAAGAACCGACGTGATAAACCAGGGTGAGCGTGGTTTATGACGTCGGTTCTTATAAAACCGACGTGAAAAACTGGGGGAGGGGGGTTTATCACGTCGATTATTAAATAACCTACGTGATAAACTATTTTCTAGGCATTTTATAACATCGGTTACTTAATAACCGACGTGATAAACCCAATTTTTTTTAAATAGAATGCAGTCATCTTCTCTCCACCAGAATCAACCAGAAAACAAATCAAGAAATCGTACCACAAAAACAGAAGTAGATCAAAATTAAGCATGTATATAGATAACATATAAAACATACCCCCTAGACAGCCCCCACCCTCATTTATACCCCATGGACAGCCCTCACCCACCCCGTTGGAGCCCTCACCCTCATGTATACCCCCTGGACAGCCCTCCCCCACCCCATTGGAGCTCCCACCCTCATGTATACCCCTTGGACAACCCTCCCCCACCCCATTGGAGCCCCCACCACACTCCTGGACTGCCCCCGACCCTCAGACACCCCCAAACACCCCTCGACAACCCCCACCCGCCTGAACAGCACCCCCTCACCCCCTCACCCCACTTGGCAGCCCCCACCACACCCCTGGACAACCCCCACCCCTGGACAGCACTCCCACACCCCTGGACCGCCTTCCCACACCCCTGGACATCCCTGCCACCCCCAAGACTGTCCCCCACCCCATCGGATAGCCCTCCCAGACCGCTGGACACCCCCCAACCCCACTGAACACACCCCCACACCCTTGGAAGTCCTCCCCCACAGACCCAAATCCATACCAGAAAAACCATCAAAAGTAGACCAAAATAAGAAGTAGAGCAAAATTAAACATTCACTTATATAACATTCAAAAGTTACACTGTCAACTTCAAAAAAAAAAAAAAACTAAATCCAACCTAAACAACTACCAAATACACAATTAAAACGACAATATTCAAAATTACATTTTACAGTACAAACAACTAAAATTCAATCAAACCTGTAAAATAATTTGACCACTCCACTTGTACGTGTTTGATGTCTTCAGTAGTATAGGGTTGAGGGTCATCAAAAAGCTACAAATGAAAAAGAAGATAGTTAACGTGTATAATGAATAAATCAAATTGAAATATTATGGCAAAGTTTAAGAGATAATCGTACCAGGTCAAAACCATAACGCCTACATAGTTTAATATTGATTGAGGTTTTGATGTTTTAATATATTAGATAAACTACCTATTTAAGATGTTATTAATGGTTTCTGTAGACACTAAATCCATTTGGTAAATATTTTCACACAATTATAAAAATCAATGGAAGTGTTTTTGGGAGGAATATGTTCAATCATTTGATTTTGATGTCCCATATTCTATAACAAAAGGCAAGGTGGATACCAAAGCCCTTAGTTTGGTTTTTTATTCTCAAAGGGTTTGTGATGAAAAAGAAGAGTATATGTTTATGTATATGATAAATAAAATACAACTATATTTTATTTATGGTTATGATATAATGAATTCATTCCATATCATTTAGGATCTTCTCCCACCAAAAGTAACCCTCCTCAGTTCGAAATGAATAAATTTTGATAATTATGCATGAATTCATACATGTATTGTTGTACATAAACCAAAATGAAGATTATTAGTACTAAAAGTAAAACTATAGGAAGAAACAATAAACTCTATATACTCATGAAAGCTACTCCACAACACTTCCATGCTACTAACATCTATAAAAAACTACAAATTGATTTTAAAAACCAAAAAAAATGTTTATATTTATGTATGGTGGGCATAACATGTATACATTGTAAGATCCTCCCTAAAACATTTCATGAAAATGTTGAGGAAGCACACTAAATCCCTATGAAAAAAGGAATCCAAATCATCACCTAAACAAGGAAAAATAGTTTCATATACTCACTATAGATCACTCACAAAATAATTCATATAAATAAAGCTTTTTGTATAAAAAATTATATATATATATATATATTAAAATTAAGGTTCTCAGATACCACTTCTCCACTATTTTTCTTCTCACACCCCAATGCTAATGTCATGGTCTCACCCCGCCCATAAATCATCCTACACCATGTGAAATTGTATCACTTCCATCAATGAATCATATGTATCTTAGATTATCTCATAACCATCTTATAAAAATAGTAATGAGGTGCATACTTGGAAACCACTACATCTTGTTTACATTAAATGTACAAAAATTGTAAAACATAATTATAGAATATCCGTGAAAAAAAACGAACGAAATAAATTCATGGAAGGCTTACTTGAATGTTGCGAGTTGAGATGATAGATCCGAGAGGAGTGAAGAAGATAAACAATGAATCCAAAATGAGTTTAACACAGGTCGATCGACGAGCGATTAGGGTTTACCGCGCGAGAGAGACGAGCCGGCGGGCTGTCAATCGAAAAATCGTAAATGACAGACCACATGGCTTTAATTTCTTTAAAAGTTTTATAACGTCGATTATTATATAACCAACGTTATAAACTATTTTTTAAATTTATAATGTCGGTTATTTGGAAACCGACGTAAAAAACCCCGCGCTTTGGTTTTTTACGTCGGTAATCTGATAACCGACGTAAAAAACGCGTAGATATCGGGTTTTTTTATGTCGGTTTCCAAATAAACGACTTACAAAACCCCCCGCGCATTGGTTTTTTACATCGGTTATCTTATAACCGATGTAAAAACCGAACAGGTGCAATTTGTAACGTCGGTTATTAAAATAACTGACGTTAAAAATCTACTCACCGCATTTTTACGTCGGTTATATATAACCGACGTAAAAAATAGTGACGTAAAAAACGTTTTCTGCACTAGTGTCATCTTAACCCTAGACTACACGATGTGTTCACTAAGGACACGACATGTACTAGACAAGGTTTCGGCGACCCGTGTTGTTAGTTACACGTCCGGTTACATGGATTACCTTTACACAGTGTGTTCCGAACAAACACGGGGTGTATAGGAGAATATAACACCGACCCGTGTTGTTCGTGACATGGTCGGGTACCTGGAACAAGACTACATGGTGTGTTCTTTACCAACACGGCATGTTCTACTCGAGCTTCCCTGACCCATGTTGTTAGTGACACGGCCTGGTACATAGCTCTATACTACACGGCGTGCACCTACCATACATGCCTGTTACTAAAGACAATTCCTCAACACCGTGTTCCTTCTCACACAGTCAGTGACATGGTCTAAAACAACACGGAATGTAGTCATAAAGTACACACCGTGTATTCTGGGTTTTTCTGGGTAGTAGCTCAGAAACTGCACCGAAGCCCAGAAACACAAAAAAAAGGCATAAAGGTTCCAAATTCCAATCTGTGAGGGACCATACTCCCAATGAATCAAAAATTGGCATCCAATACAGTCATATATAAGGAAAAGAAGGTCAATGATTCACCAATTTTTGATTCAAGAGGGCCTATAACACCTCAAGAACCAAAACTTGGCGTTTAATTAAGCAAGGTACAATACAAATAGCCCTCTATCAAAAAACATAGAGTCTATCAAAGCATCTATCACAATAGTATGCATAATCTAAACTAAGTCTATCAGAACAACATGAAATATCTAATGCATCCTAGATGGCATGGCAAGAATGCATGGCATGTGATTTCTAACAAGTTCCTATATGATGCATGAGATTGCATACCCTCATCTCATTGGGTTGCAACAGAAATAGAACCATAATAGAAACAACAATAACAACACAAGTCATGTGAATCACTCTAGGTGAAATTATATCAACCGTAAAATCTCAAAACCAGAAAACCGCAATAAACGAGGTAGTATGGATTTTCCCTATACACGGGTTATCTACTCTCGGGCATAGCTTATTACAAAGTACCAAATCCATCCTATCCCTGGCTAAAGGCTCCAAACAGATAATCAAGAGAAAATAATTCCTCTGATACAACTTTGTAACGTCCTGGTTCTGGAAGCCACCCAGAGGTGACCCGTACCCAGTTGGTCACATGGCCTCAAGCGCATTTCCCCAAACGCCAGAGGCTTCCGACAAGCAGCGACGACCTTGTGTGTGGTAGTGGGGAAACTATGCCCTCATTGGCAGAATACACAGCAGAAGTAAATAAACATATAATAGCGGAAGCAGTAAATAACCAACAATAACAAATAGTGGAAGACTAAATCAGAAAACAAATGGAGAACAAAGGTATATATATATGAAATGATGCATGATACATATCTAGGAAAGTAGCCAAACAAGTCACAATGCTAAAAAATACAATAGTACCAAAACAATTACAAAAGAAAGTAAACAGCTCCACATAATCGCAACACAAAGCTTGGTCCCACGCTATCCTGCTCTAAAGCAATCAAGTACTAGAAGTCAAATGGTGATTGCCCTTGTCTATACCTGCAACAACATAGTCTGTTTGAGACCAAAAGAATGACCCAAATAGGGAGTGAGACTAAATCCCAGTAGGCAACCACCCGAAGATCTGTTCCTAACTGTCAGTGATTATATGGAAGGTAACAGTACAATAAGTAGTAAATAGTACCAGCAATAGCAGGCAGTAATCAATAAGCAGTGAACAAGATGATATACAATAGTGATCAATCCACAGACAACAAGTAGTGGTGAAGCAACATCTAACACACATAGGAAACCCTCTAGGAAGTACTCGCATCCATCCCCTCTTGTCCTATCCAAGAAGTACCACAACCCACTGGGCAGTGCACTCAGCCTAACCCCTCTAGTTTAGTCATACTAATTTATAAGACTCTCTAGGGAAGCTCACTTGGCCAATTTCCCTTATATTCTAGGGTAGTCAGGGACTCTCTATGGGAGATCATGCGGTCTAACCCTCTTGGCCCAAGGTCTAGAGTCTCTTTGAGGAAGCTCACTCGGTCAATCCTCCTATAGCCTCTGGTATACCACAGACTCTCTGAGAAAGCTCAATCGGTCAATTCCACCTCTAGCCTGGGAAGGTTTTAAAGACATTAAAACAATGTAAAGACTCTCTGAAGAAGATCACTCGGTCTACCCTCCTGTATTCTATAATAACTAAGACTCTCAGGGAATCTCACTTGGTCTATCCCATGTAGTCTATAATAACTAAATCTCTATAGGAAGCGCACTCGATCTACCCCCTTTAGTTTATAACATCCAAGACTCTCTAGGAAGCTCACTCGGTCTATCCCTTATAGTCTATAGAACTGGGTTCTCAAGATCCATGCCAGTCAATGTATATTAATTCTATAAGGCCAAAGTACACCTATAGAGCTACTTGGATAACAGTCTACTGAGAAAAAACCATGTTAACAACATCATTCCATCCTACGATCAAAAGGCATGAAAACAGGTATAATGGCCAAAGGATAACAAGACCCGAAGGTCGTAGATCCAACAAAAAATACATATTCTACATAGTAGATACAACAAAAAAAGTGTAGATAGAATAAAACAAAAATATCCTTGAGAGATATAATATAGTATAAAGTATAAAAAATAGTATAATTTAGGGTGCACTTATCTTTAGTTTATCATAATTTATAAATAGAAATTCATTATGATGATAAACCCCTGCCTTATTTAAAAAATCATGAACAGTTCTAGTAGGTTGAGCACCTCTTTGAAGGAAATATAGAATAGCCGGAATATTAAAATAAGTTTTATTTTTGATCGGATCATAAAATCCCACTTTGAGAATTTCTCTTCCTTCTCTTCGAGATCGAATATCAATTGCAACTATTCGATAGATGGTTCATTGGGATAGATTTTTATGAACTATATCCCCCAGAAACGTATAAAAAGTTTTTTCCTCATACGTCTCAAGAAAAAACGATTTTTTTGTCTATGTTTTGTATTATTGATCATTTTTTTTGTATTATTGATCATTTGTTTTGTATTATTGATCATTAGAATGCCTAATAGGTTCATAAAATCATTCAAACAACTTTTTTTTACAAAATGAAAAAAAAGAATTAATACTCATCACTCAAGTTGATAACTTTTTAATCTAATGGGGTAATGGGGGGTTAGTCATTTTATTTATATTATTTACTTTATTTTTTTTATAAGTGGTCTCTACTTCACTTGTTTTTATTTGTCTTTAGAAAGAAATTGTCTTTAAGAGATCAAATATTTAAGGATTTTGAACTCGAATCCAGTCATAAGACAATAGAAAATGAATTTCCTTGTTTCAGGATCTATTTTTACTTTGAATCCTTAGGTTTTTACATTTTATTGCTCCTAAAAATACTTTTATAAAAAAGGCAGCAATACCTTAGTTTTTTATATTTCCTTTTTTGACTTCTATTTTTTTTACTTCTATTATTATTGTCTATTTATTCATATATTCACATATATATAATAAAATTTATATATAAAATATATATAATATATATAATAAATATAATATATAAAAAATAAAAAATAAAATTATAATAAAATAATATAATCAAATATGAAACAAATATTAAATAAAATATTGATGAAGTTGGAATATTATAGATTTAAACTAACCCTAGATATTGAACCTTTCTAAAATGAATACTTTCTACTCGAGCTCCACCATTTACTGGTACATTCTAATTCTATAGAATAGAATGACTTATAAAATCCAAAAAAGGAGTAATATAACATAATAATAGTCATGAACATAATAAAAAAAGATGTCGAGCTAAGAGCACTTCCAGTCTTATAGAAATGGTGGATGTATAAAAAATCCACAGTTCACATGTCCTTCATTCAAGTCGCACGTTGCTTTCTACCACATCATTTCAAACGAAGTTTTACTATAACATAATATAATAATATGATAAAGAGATATAAAATTGATTCAATTAGGGAGTCATGAATAGTCATTTTATTATTCTTAAATAGCCCCAGTTTCATTGAAAGAAATGAATTGAAAGAAAACAGTTCAGTAAGTATATAACAAAAAAATATATATATATATTTATAATGTATAATAATATTATAGTTATGTAATAATATGTAATAATGACAAAAAATAAAGTAGCTAAAGTAGTATTTAAGTAAACGAAATGTAGAAGAAAACCCTGTATAAATGGTTTCTAACAAGATACATTGGAACCAAAATGATTAGATTAGAAAGTAACGATACATCTGGGAACATATTTATTTATTTTTTATTTCATATATAATATTCATATATAATATATTTCATATAAATGATATAAGAAAACACAGATTAAAATAAAAACCTAATCTATGTATACCATATTGATTCCTTTCGATCAAATCCCTATAATGAAACTATTTGTATGAGTAATAAATTATAATATAAAATATCAATTTATAGGTTAGGTAAAAAACAAGTATAGAGAAAAGAATTTCTCTATACCCATTTTTTATTTGTTTTATGACCTATTTTTTAGTTGACTGAATCCTTGATTCAATTCTTAGTAATACCAATTATCTTATATTGTTTAGAATTCTTGGATCCGCACAGAATAAGAAAATTGATGCACCATTGAAAATGGACAAGTGTGAAAAGAATAATAAAAAAATAGAGTATAGAAAGAAGAGTGGTTCGGGGACGGAAGAATTCGAACATCCGAATAACAGGACCAAAACCCATTGCCTTACCACTTGGCCACGCCCCATTCTTGGCCATTCTTGAATAGATTAATAAAAAAGATAAAGTGATCAGTTTTTTGTAACTTATGGTCCAAAGATGTATGGAATAATTATATACATAATTTTATGTATATAATTCAATTCTATTATATGTATAATGTATTCCCATTCTATTTTATTTTTCATTTTTAAAATTGAAAAAAAATAAAAAAAATAAAAATCTATTTTCAATAATTATACAGTTTGTTATGCAACATATCAATTTTTTTATCTGTATTCAATATTATGTGTTTTCAATTGATTCAATTAATTTTTTCTTTTCCAAATTTCCTGAGTCCTACGCTTTTTTAAATCAAATTGTAGATGTTATGATAGTTATACCTTTACAATTTTTTCTATTAGCCTTTGTGTGCAAAGCTGTAGTAAGTTTTCGATGAGATCTATTCTATATTACTGTTCTAAAATACTGACCTAAAAAAAAATTCTAAAAAAAAAATTACAGTTTATTATGGATTCAAACATTTTATTTTTATTGGAAAGCACGCGATCCATCCGGATCAGACCTTTGACCCTTTTTGAATTCCATGGAAAGAGTATTTTTCTTCTTTTCTCTTTTCATTCATGAGAACCTATTCTATAATAGATTTTGAATAAAAAACTCTTTGATTATTAAAACTAAATCATTTCTGATAAATTGATATTTATAAGTTATAAATTCATATTTCTAGTTTCTAGATAATTTCTAGAAAAAAAACTAGTCTTACGTTTTTTATGGCAAAAAATAGGATATGTGATATACGAAGAATAGATTCTCTTTACCAAAAATGATCTTGTAGATTGTGTCATAATGCTTACTATAAAACTCTTGGTTTACACAGTAGTGATTTTATTTGTATCTGTCTTCATATTTGGATTCCTGTCTAATGATCCGGGACGTAATCCTAGGCGTGAAGAAAAACAATAAGGTTTTTTCATTTGAATTGCTTTCTTTTCACTTTTCATGTGGATTACATTCCTACGAAAAGTGAAAAGAAAAAAAGTAAAGTCATACACAGAGGGAAAGAGAGGGATTTGAACCCTCGTTACAAATAATTTGTACAACGGATTAACAATCCACCGCTTTTTTCCACTCAGCCATCTCTCCACATTGAAAAGGTAAAATACTTTGTATATGCACAGAATATTGTATATGTATATAATAAAAATAAATAAGTCCACCTAGTTATGGAAGAGCGACCGGGCTTATCTTATCTCTAATATTATTTTATCTCTAATTATAAATAAAATTAAATTATTAAATTATATAATATTAATAAAATTAATAAAAATATAAAATTAATAAAAATTAATATATAATATAGAGTTTTATTTTAAATTTTATTAAATTTAAATATATTTTATTAAATTTAAATAATTAAATAATAAATAATTAAATAATAATATATAAATATATAATATATAAATATATAAATAATAATATAAATAAAAAAAAAAATAAAAAAAAATATAAAAAATATAAAAAATTTAAATAATATAAAAATAATATAAAAATAAATACTATAAAAATATTATAAAAATATTATAAATATATAAGAAATATATAAGTTATTATAAATAATATATAAGATAGAGTTTGGAAAAAAGAGAAAAAGCGGCCATTGTCTAATGGATAGGACATAGGTCTTCTAAGCCTTTGGCATAGGTTCAAATCCTATTGGATGCAATTGATTTCCAAAAGTAAAAAAAAAATTTATTGATGAAATTAATGGATTCCAGAGTTTTTCTGAAATCAATTTACCAATTTTTTTTTATTTTTTTTCATTACTTTGAATTTCATAATTTAAAATTCAATTTCATTAATGAATTAAAATTATAGTCAATCAATCATATTAAAAAAGAACTAGGAATCCTTTTTTTTTCCTGAAATAGAAAACATTCAATTTGTTCCTTAATATATTCTTTCAAACGACATTCATCTTCCTGAGTTAATGTCTTATTAGACGATATGATTTCTTGAAACCATTGATTTGTTTTGAAGTACATACGTAACTCAACGAGAAATTGATTGACCTGACCAATTTCTAATTCGTCAAGAAACCCATTTGTTCCGGTATAAATTGTTATGATCTGCTCTTCCACCATTATAGGGGATGATTGGGATTGTTTGAGCAATTCGTGTAATCGTTGACCTCTTGCCAATTGATTCTGAGTACCTTTATCGAGATCAGAAGAAAAATGTACAAAGGATTCTAATTCTGCGAATTAAGCTAGTTCCAATTTTGATTTTCCGGCTACTTGTTTCATGGCTTTAATTTGAGCTGCAGATCCAAATCTGGAAACGGAAATACCCACATTAATAGCAGGTCTTATTACAACATTAAATAGATCAACAGATAAAAATATTTGACCATCCGTGATGGAAATGACATTAGTAGGAATATAAGCCGAAACATCTCCCGATTGAGTCTCCACAATGGGTAAAGTAGTCATACTTCCTTCGCCTAAATGAGAACTTAATTTAGAAGCTCTTTCCAAAAGACGTGAATGAAAATAAAAGAAATCTCCTAGATAAGCTTCGCGACTTGGTGGTCTTCATAATAGAAGAGACATTTGATGATAAGCTTGTGCTTGTTTGGAGAGATCATCATAAATAATTAAAGTGTGTTGTTTGCGGTACATAAAATATTCATCCAAAGAGGCTCCTGTATACAGAGCAAGATATTGTAATGTCACAGAGGAATATTCCGGTTCCGATACCACAATAGTGTATTCTAACGCTCGACTTTCCTCGAAAGTAGTAACTACCTGAGCCACAGAAGATGATTTTTGACCAATAGCTACATAAAAACATATTACATTTTGGAATTTTTGATTGAGAATAGTATCCGTGGCTACTGCAGTTTTACTAGTTTGTCGGTCTCCAATAATTAATTCTCGTTGACCACGACCTATAGGTATCATCGAATCAATAGCAATAAGACCTGTTTGAAGAGGTTCATATATGAAACGTCTAGAAATAATACCTGGCGCATGAGATTAAATTAATCGAGATTCAGAAGCAGAAATTTCACGTCTTCCATCAAATAGGTTTAGCTAGTGCATTGATAACACGACCTAAAAACGCCCTGCTCACAGGTATTTGAGCAATTCTTCATGTTGCTTTTACAGAACTTCCTTCTTGTATCATCAAACCGTCACCCATTAACACAACACCAACATTATTTGATTCTAAATTCAGAGCAATACCAATGGAACCCTCTTCAAATTCTACTAATTCACCCGCCATTACTTCATCAAGACCATGAATACGAGCAATGCCATCACCTACTTTTAGTACGGTACCGGTATGAAAAATATTGACATCTCTATTATATCGCTCAATACGTTCCTGGAGAATATTACTAAATTCGTTTGATCGAATACTTTCTACCATAGTAGATTAGTTCAAAAAGTTATTTTAAAGAACAAAATCAATAAAAAAATGCCTAGATAACAACAGTATAAAAACTAATCCGTTATTTCTTTCATTGCCCCAAACATGTTAATATTGATACTGATTGTACGTAAATGTAACTCGTTGTTCAAACAACTATTCAAATTTCCTAAAGATCCTTGTAAGGCTTGTTGGAAAAGCCGTTGTTGTACTTGATGAATTTCTCTTTGTTGTTCAAAATGAAGAGTTTGGTTTTTGTAATTTTATAATTGTTCTAAAGTGATATAAGTAGAATGAATCAAATTCGATTTTTCTCGTTCTATCTCAGAGTATCCATTAACTTGAAAATTATCTTTTTCCTTTTTTACTTTCTGTAAGTTAGCCTGGGCTGTTTCCAACAGTTCGATGGATTTACCACGTAGCTCTTCTGAATTTCGAATAGGATTCGAAATCCACTGTTTTCGATTATCTAATAAATCACTTAATGAAAGTGGATGATTTTTCCATTTCAAAACTTACATGATCCCTTCCCGAAACAAACATGAGTCTTTGAATTCATTTGGCTCTCACGCTCCTTTATCTTTTATTTATGTCATTCGCCATAATTTTTTTTGAATGAGCCTATCCTCTCTTCTCTTTGAATATTCAAAAAAAATTGAAACGAATCACTAATAATCCAATCCTATTTGAAGGAATCTTCTGAAAAATATGTAAAATTGTCATCAAAGTTGTTTCTTTTTGTCTAATCCAAAAATTGAAAGCAGATGACTTTAATAGATAATATAGGTCATTGATCCAAAATAATATAACATACATAATATAACATAATATAATAATATAACATAATATAATATAAATATAATCAAAGTGAAACCCCTTTATTTCAAAATGAAAAAAAGAGTTTTATCATTTTATCGACATGAGTGTTTTACATCGAAAAAATTTCCAACTATTTATTTTCTATTAAATTATAGTCACTCAACACCATAAAACGTATAGATAATGGTAGAAAAAAAATACTATTAGTGGTTGAAAGAGCACCATGCTGCATCTAGATTTCAAACCACTTCGTTTTAGCCATGTTAATAACAGTTTGCATGATTGGTTGATAGAGACTCAAAGTATATTTATCAAAATCAATAACGAAATTCTATGATTATTCCATATGATTTATTCATTGATTTAGATGATTTATTTAGAAGTCATTCGCGACATCATACACCAATTTATCCTAGTTTAATGAAAATATAAAGTACAGTTGGTTAAATCCAGCCTATTCTTGAAATAAACAACTCGCACACACTCCCTTTCCAATAAAATTCTATATACTAAGCACTACACTTAGATTTATTAGATTTTTTGCTAAAATATCGGTATTAAACCCAAAACCGGTAGATGGAAAAGAAACGAAAAGATCGATTATATTTTTCATATTATTTCATCTTTATTTATTAGATAGAGTAGATAGAGAAACTAAAAAAAAATAAAATAGAATAAAATAAAATATAATAGATAGAATAATAAGAGTGTCTTTGATTTCTAAAAAATCATTGAGTGAAGAAAAATATTCTAAATATTATATAGTTTATATGGATTTGAAATTGAAATAAAAAAATTCTAGGTATTAGGTAATTTTTTTTCTCTTTGACTAAGAACTGGAAGGAATAAGGAATAAAGTAAGTTGGTGGGCAATATGAATTAGATATCCTAAAATAGAAAGTCCTTCCTATAGGTCATTTTATCAACGAATGAGAAGTGGATGGTAAGAGACCTGTTGTTTTCATATATTTTATGATGAAACAAAGGGATTCACAAATAATAGTGCTAATGAAACAACCAATCCATAACTGGTTAAAGTTTCCATAAAATACAGACTCAGTAATAAAGTACCTCGTATCTTTCCCTCCGCTTCGGGCTGTCTTGCGATACCTTCTACAGCTTGGCCTGCAACAGTCCCTTGACCCACTCCAGGTCTAATAGAAGCAAGCCCAACGGACAATCCATCAGCAATAACAGAAGTAGTAGAAATCAGTGGATTCATGATCAATTCCTCGAATAAATTACTCGCATTATAGAATATTAGTTAATAATACTCATCAGTCAATGTACTTATTCTATCGCTAAATTATCCAGTCGTTTTGTATAACGAAGAACTACGAATTGAAAAATATGATTGATGATAGAATAATCAGAATGATTTGATCGATATTTTTTTTCTATAATTTTTTCTATACTAATAATAATGAATAATAAAGTCCATATCTAAAAAAAGAGAACCCATATTTTTCTTCCATAACATAAATGGTTAAAGTACTAAAATTCATCAAATTCAAGGGGATTCTAGAATCATTTTTGTTGAAATATCGCAAAAAATTGGATTTTTTATATTTTGATAATTCTTTCTACTTATAGAATTATAATCTAATAGTATGATGTAGTGATTCGATATTAGATAGTAATAAAAACAAATATAATTTACTTTTCGTAATCTTTTTTGGATATTACTTGATTCAATATATGAATATACTCGATCTTGTTTGACCCAGCTAGGTCAATTCTCTTTACCGTTCATTGTCTTCGCTATAATCTAGACTTTTTTTTTAGTTTAGTAGATTTAGTTTTAGTAGATTTAGTAGAAAAAACTAGTCAATGATGAACCTCCAGAGATTCACCTATATAAGCCGCGACTAAAGTTGCAAAAATAAGAGCTTGAATGCCACTTGTAAATAATCCAAGGAACATGATAGATATTGGAATCACTAAAGGTACTAAAGAAACAAGAACAACAACTACTAATTCATCCACTAATATATTCCCGAAAAGTCGAAAACTAAGCGATAAGGGTTTTGTAAAATCTTCTAAAATGTTAATGGGTAAAAGGATTGGAGTTGGTTGAATGTATTTACTGAAATAACTGAATCCTTTTTTTCTAAGTCCCGCATAGAAATATGCTACTGACGTGAGTAAAGATAAAGCAACAGTTATATTTATATCATTCATGGGTGTGGCTAACTCCCCATGAGGTAACTGTATGATTTTCCAAGGAAAAAGAGACCTGGACCAATTATAAAAAAAAATAAAAAGAAACAGAGTTCCAATAAAGGGAACCCAAGTTTCATATTCTTCTCTAACCTGAGTAAAACAAAGGCCTCGAATGAATTCAAGGATATATTCAAAAAAAAATTGACCGTCAGTTGGAATAGTTTTTGTATTTCGAACAGCTAGTGTAGCTGAACCTAATAAGATAGCAATTACAACCCAAGAATTTCGAAAAGGTAATTATTTTGATTCAAACATCTCTTTCTCAATTTGCTTAGCTGCTTATTTTATGAATCATTGTGATGTAAATAACACTATGAATGAGGTTTACAATAAAAAAAGAAACAAGATCATCCTCAAAGATTTCTTAAGCTAATATGATCCTTAAGAATTGAAAATAAAAATTTGTTAAGAACAAATCGGATTGAAGCTATAGCGTCATCATTCACCGGAATAGAAATATCCGCAAGGTCAGGGTCGCCATTTGTATCGATAAAACAAATTGTTGGAATTCCCAATGCCATGCATTCTCTAAGGGCCGTATATTCTTCTTGCTGATCAACAATAATTACAATATCGGGCAACTGCATCATATATTGAATCCCACCCAGATATGTTTGCAACTGATTTAATTGTCTCTTCAACATAACTGCATCTCGTTTCAGAATACAGTTGAATTTCCCTGTCCTTAGTTCTGTTCTCAAGTCCCTAAACTTATGAAGTCTCAGTTCTGTAGTGGAACAATTCGTTAACATACCACCAAGCCATTTTTTATTAACATAATGACACTGAGCCCTTATAGCAACCCATGTGACTGAATTGCCTACTTTCTTTTTGGTACCAACAAGTAATAATTTTTTCCCTTGCCTTGTTGCATCAAAAACCAAATCACAAGCTTCTGATAAAAAACGAGCCATTCTAGTAAGATTTGTAAGATGAGTACCTTTGTGCTTTCCAGAGATATATGTTGTCATTCTAGGATTCAATTTGCTAGTACTATGACCCAAATGAAATCATGCTTCCATCATATCTTCTATATGGATGTTCCAATATTTTCTTGTCATTTTTCCTCACATTTTTTCTATTTTTTATTTCAACATTTCAACAAATGAATAGATACACTACAGAAATAAAAATTGTTCCAATGGAACCCAAAGGGGTTCATTTATTTCTATTCATGATTGTTGTGACTATCCATCTTACAAATCATTCAATCTTAAAATAATGATCGTTCTGATAAGATATATTTTTTAGGTTTTAGGAGAATTGTTTCAAATGCAAGAAGAATCAAATTTCCCTCTGCGATATAAAAACTTATCTCATTTCCCCCACGAATAGATTCGTTTTTTTAGTTTTTAAAGGAATGTTGTGCTGTTTCCTTCTTTAACGGTGCACTAATCCTTTTTTGAATCCGGTACCGGTGGGTATAATCCGTCCCAGAATAACGTTTTCTTTTAGCCCTTTCAACCAATCAACACGACACCAGATTGATGCTTTTCCCAAAACTCGAGCAGTTTCTTGAAAACTGGCTTCAGATATAAAACTTTGAGTATTCAAAGATGTTCGCGTTATTCCCAATAAGATCGCTCGATAACAGATCACTTATTCCAAAGCACGATTCGTTCGTTCCGCTCATAAAAATCCAATAAGTTCCCTAAGTAAAAAATGGTGAGACATTCCATCTTCTGAAACCAAAACTTTTGATGTTATTTGACGTACAATTATTTCTATATGTTTAGTATGAATTTGCACTCCCTGGGATTGATAAAGATTTGGATCTTATTCACCAAATAAATACGACTTTGCACAATATTTAGCTCAGCACAAATCAAGAAAACCCAAGGATTTCCAAGAATTCTTGTTATACGTTCATTCCAACTCTTCACCCTTGATTCTAGGTTCCTCGATATGGAATTAATCGAGAGAACTTCTAGTACGTGTTCCACTTTTGGGAGACCCTACGTGATATCACCAAATTTTGATTTTTTATATATAAATGTGACTAATGTGTTTCCTTCGTACATGATAGACCCATAATGGCCATGAATAGTTGATCCGGGAGTGGCTAAATAAGACTTAGCTGATCTTATTACTAAAGAGTGAACTTGAACAATTAGAAATTGACCTGATTTGAGTAATCTGTTTTTAGCTATCCATACATTTTCACAAATAAACTGACCAAGCCAATAGATGGATGTCTCTTCAAAAGAATTTTGATAGGGAAAATACCAATTCAAATGGAATGGATTCAAAATGATGTGACTGCATGAATCGGGATTATAAATTATCCCATTTTCATCCATAAAAAAATATTTTTTTAGTCCTTGAAAACTCTGTTTGAAATTGTAAAGGTGAAAATAGTGATTTACCAAGGTCTGATTATGAGTTATTAAAGAATAGTCAAGTGAATACAAATGAACAATGAGAAGTTCAATTCCAAAAGGACCTAATGAATCCCTAATTGGAATAATGAAATATTTTTTTTATTGATGATTCTTTTATTTCTTTTATTTCATTGTGATATTTTTTGACACCAACAAATGGACCCATTCGAAAACAATCGGCTGATGACAAAATGATCAAAGATTGACATTCTTTCTTTCTATTCAATAACGTACGAATGGTTCCTTTATTTTTTTGGATAAGGGATTCTTGAATCCTCATTGTTGGCTTAGAATCAAATGGATTGGTATTGGTTCCAACTGATACATTCTCAGAGATCCATCCTGATAGATGATTCCTTTTTCCGGTATATGAAAAAAGGGGTCTTTCGCTAAGTCAATTCTTAGTAAATCCCAAATCAAACCGTTAGTCCTTACTTCAGCAAAAGAAGCATAAGCCTCTTTCGAAGATCTTTTTTTTGTCTTGGTTCAGCACTAAACACATCCGAACGAATGGAAGACTTGTGCCATAAATTTCCCATGTTATGGGTTATTTTTTACTAAAGATATAATTGAAACCTTGATGTTGCACATGAGCCCTTTCTCGTAAAATATCCTGTGGAAAATGTGTTGATAAATTGATACTGTCCGATATTTCATATGTGATTACGGGACGAACAAAAAAAATGCCTTTTGTTTGGTTGATCCATCAGGAACTTCTTGGTGAACCTTAATTTGGAGAGAATTTCCGGATAATTCGGCTCTGCGTTCATCTTTTTGATTCTTCCCCAATCGAGAGAAGACTGAATTTTGCTAAGGAAGGTATTTAGAATTTGAAAAAGTCCCCAGTCCGGTGGACTGAGGCTGTTCTTGTTTTTCCTTCTCAAATCCTCGAATCCTTTCTGTTGATCCTGAGGGTTTGATTAAAAGAGTCCCCATCCAGGCAAGCTGAGGTGGATTTTGGGCTGCTACATCTGAAACATTCTTAAAATCTCTCCTGATTTGGTGAATTTTAGTCCAGAAATTGGCCAGATGCATTATCCTACATTCACTCAAATCACCTGGCTCAGATTACCGTTGAATTATTTCTGACACCTTTGTCACCTAACGATGCACATGCTCTAAATGAGAAGCCTATTTCGATATTCTCATTTTAATGATGCAAGATTAATTCGATAACTTGTTCTTTATATGTATGACTTTTGGGGGAAATAGTTGAGGCATGTTCTTGAGAAAGCATTTGATTACACAGAAACCTAGTTAGATGTGGCCATCTATTGGAAATAACATTTCATGAGACCACTTTTGGTGGGCTTTGTTGACTGGAAAGCATAGTGAAATTCAATGCTCTGTGAACACCCCATCACCTAATATGAAAACTAGATGGGGCATTGGTAATTAACTAGTGAAACCTTTTTAATGAACCAATTCATGTACCCTGAAGGGCTCTCGGTTTCTTTTCAACCATTGGATGTCAGGAAACTAAGAGAGATGCCATTCTAATTTGGCGTTTCAACCCTTCTATTACCTTAACATGATTTTGATATTCATCATAAGGTAATATTTTCTCCTTCATGTGACAAACAGTTTTCAACATGTTGAGACGAATATCATGAATACAATATTTTGTCAACATTTCTAGAATATCATACTGAGATTCAGCAAAAGGCCAAAACATGACAAGTATGTCACCTTTCTCTAATTGATTTCTCATATTCAGAACTTCCTCTTTTTCATTTGATGAAGATTCTTCTACCTGATGAGACCAAAGATGGTGCTTCATTGTTTCTTCATCAGATTCATCTAGATTGCTAGAGAAATCATTTGTAAAATTAGAAGATGAATTACCCAAGGGTGGTTCAGATAATGACCTACACCCCGGGCTATCTTTTGATTGAGAAAGTATTTCACCTGCTAGCGGTAAGGCATCAGACATGACTAGATTTGCATTTTCAGGTGCCTCAAGATAATTGGGATTTCTCATTACTGTATTTTCCAATGAAGAATTTTCCAGGAAATGCGAATTACTACATTGGAGAGGACTTTTGCAGTTGAATTCATCATCATGTGGAGGAACACCATGGTGGGTTATAGAAAAAGATGAAACCTTTTTCTCCTTGGTATTCTGGCCACGCAAAGGGCTATCGTGGCTCTCATCTGAAGATGATACTTTGAGATTGACTAAATATTCATGAAGAAAACTTTATGAGGAAGAGTCTGATGAAGACCTTCGGAATTACTATTGTTACTTCCGGAATTTGGAAATGAGAGAGTATAATCTTGAGTTGCAACAGATAATATTCTGAGGGCTTCAAGAACTCCAGCATTGAGAAAGGCCTTATTGCAGATTGGATCTTGATATTTTAACATTGTTGGATGGGTATTTTTCTTGTATGCCTTCTTACTCACTTTGGAAACCAATTATTGATGAAAGTGGTTATTATGGGAAAATGTATGTACCTGCTCAGGAGAAATGGTCAGGTTAGGCTGATTATCTCCATTTAAATCGGGTGTATGTGCCCGATTTGAATGTCCGTATGACATGGGGGAGTATGCCTCACTGCCCTCCTGGACTGGAACAAATGTGTGTATATGCTCTGGGGTGACATGTTGATGAGTCACTCCACTGATAGGGATAGATTTATGTTTTTTCCCTGTGATGTCACTGAGGTTGTTATAATATTCTGACAGGTATCCAGAATATGTGCATGGATTTTATTCTACTCTTTCACCATTGTCAGAATGTTCTTGGTGACTTCAGTTGCTGGAATGAGAATATAAATACATTACGTGTTTGGAGTAGGTGTGTATTCCTACTCCTGTCCTCCTTTTCCTATCAGTGAATTCTGATAGTACTCATGTGTGGGGACATAGAGTTGTGTCTGCCTCCTGTTTGTCATTGGAGCTTTCTAATTGACATCTCCAGGTGCTACCCAATGAGGCTGTTTGTTATCTTGATGAATTGCAGGTGTATGTGCCTGCTGATTGTTCTACACTTAATATGATTGATGAACATCCTTCAATATTGGAAGACGAGACTGCTAGTAGAATTGATGAGTGTAAGAAGGTGTATGTGCCTGTTTACAGGTGGTCACCACATTTGGTTGGAAAGCTTCTTTGGATGCGGTCAGATGAGCCTGCTGACTGAATGATGATTTATAAACAAGTGTATGTGCCTGCCTATAGTACTTAGCCGGACTTGCCTAGCGGTATTGGTGTGTTACTGCCAGACGAGTCTGCAGGGCAGTGAAATTAGGACAGACTAGTGTATATGCCCGCTCATTTTTTTCCAACAAGTTAGGTTGATGGACTCCTCTGGAGGGGGTAGAGGTAAGAACCTACTCCCTATTGTCCGAATTTTGCCTTTGACTGTTCGTCTTGCGTGCTCGGGTCTGAGGAACCTGAACCGAACACCTAGAGGCGATACCCTCATCATTTTAAGGGTGCACTACCGCACGATTCTGGCAGTGATTATTGGTGGGGTTCCTCATGAAGGACTCTTTTATTCTTGAACTGAGGCCTTGAGTGACCTATTGATTCACCTCCCTCTAATATGGGATATACTGGTTGTTGCATTTCAAGGATAAAGACCTGAAACATTTGTACACAGTGGTTGGCACCACCTGCTTCTTGACCACTGGTCGTTGCTATCCGAACAATCAAGGTGACTTATTAACTTGGAGGACTTGTCGAGCAGCCTACAAAGTCCGGATGGTACAGTGTTGATGGTATTCACTCACCAATGCATTTGAGACTTAGCGTTGAAGACATTTAGTAGTTGATGTCATCCTCAGAGCAGACGAGGATCCAGCAGGAGTAGCGGCTGAGGCATTCACAGGTGTGAACCTTAAAGAAGCCATTTTTTGTTGCAGAGAGATCTTGGAAAATAGTGCCTATTGGATATAACAGACATAATCAAGATAAGTTTGTCCAGAATACATATTTTGGATGAGCACATATGTTATTGACTGCTTTATTGTCTCTCATATTGAGTTTAATAGGGGTCTAAAAAATAAGTCAAACATCATTTAACATGGCTAAGGATTCGGGTCGGGTTCACCATTTTTTGTTTCTGCTACAAAATGGAGATGACCATGTTGGTTTAAGGTTCAAAATTTTCAATCGGTTTATAACTGGTTTATTCGTAGAACCAGAATCACCCAATGATTCTATATCAATTTGGACCTACTTTCCAAAGGTAGGTTCTCATTAGTTGTGAATCGATGAGGCTTAAGAATTTGCATTGGTTGAGAGGATGGGAGGTCAGGCTCGTCACACCTTTTTGGGGGGAATAATTTCCTACTCCGGGACTCTCTTATAGATTTAAGTTATGTTCACGATTCCTTATTAATTTACCAAGCATGAAAATGAGTTTTCCTTTAGATTTGTAAATCAATGATTGAAATGTATATGACTTTAGAGAATATTTTACATGGTCATTATGATGACCATACTGGTTTTAAAACCACTCAGTGGGGCACTTGAAGTTGATTGTCATTCAGAAAGATAGAGATTATTTCAGAGTTGGGATCGTACACACAGATGGGCTACCTACATATCCTTGTTAAAAAGGAATCAGAACCCATGTAGTTTGATAAAAAGGATATAGTTTAACAACATATGGGAAAAAAAATAATTAATGGAATATGGGATTAAACCTTAAAAAGGCTTCTGATGTACTCTACTTTTAAGGTAGAGATCAAAGTCCATGTAGTCTAGGTGAAGAAATGTGAGGCTTATTCATGGTTAATGGCCCAAAGAGAGATGTCCTGATTACTTTTACACTCTATGCTCACGTGAGTCATACTCGGTGTGAGAAACATAAGGTATCAGTAAACCTAACAATTCTTCCATGAAAGATGAAGTCACAAGAAATGATGTAGGGCTTATGTATGTATGACTTCCCAAATAGATGAATACCATGACATACTTCAGGAAAGAAGCCCAAGAGTAGGGTCCATAAAGGTATTTGTAATTTATGGAGATTTGGAGTTTTAATCCGAGGAATACTCTTGAGAAGGAGGACAAAATTAAAATGGACTTATGATTTGGGTTTATTCCTGAGAAGGAGGCCCAAATCAATAGAATTAAAGACCGGGGCTTACTCTTGAGGAGTATTCCCAATGTTAAAGGAAACTATGACTGGGGATTACTTTTGAGAATGTGGCCCATGTTAAGGGGACTTATAACTTGGGGATTACACCTGATAAGGAGGCCCAAATTAAAGGAAATTATGACTGGGGCATACTTTTGAGAAGGAGGCCCAAACTAAGGCAACTTGGGGCTTACTCCTGAGGAGGATGCCCTGAATCAAAATATCTTCTCATCTTAATGGATGAGGTTACATGGAGGAAACCTCTGACCGTGGTGACATAAATCTTGTAAGTCATGTGGTTTTCAGAAATTTTCTCATAGAATTACATTCAGATAAAGAATTCAACAATGGAACCATGCCGTAAATGGATTTGAAAAGGGATTCGAGGGATATTATCTCGAAGAGGAATGGTGAATGGGAGAGAGGTGCACAAATGATGTTAGGTGTGCAAGTCTTGTCCACAAAAGTTTACTTGCGTGGCATGGGTTCACCTGTGAAATGTAGAATATATAGGGTAATACTTGGTAAAGACATAACTCAAGCCTTTAGTATTATCCTAAGATGTTTCCAAAAGGGAGGCGCACAAGTTTCATTGAAAGGGTAGGGCGGCACACAAGTGTTTCCATTTTTAAGGATGTATGGACACATAAGTGCGCATGTTTTGATAAATTCTTAACACTTTGGCCGTTTCCTACTCCTTCAAGTCTTCCATTCTAGGAAAAAAGTTACCTTAGATGCTTTCAGAAGAGTTTAGTTGAAGTCTTGGGTGACCAGAGCTTGAATTTGACTTCTATAAAATCCGTCCGCGAAAATAGGGCGCCCACAGGGGCTATTTATAGGCCACCATGCACTTTGGGAGAAAAATCAACTGGGGTATGTATGTAAGCTGCACAACCCGCGCAAGTGACTTACGTGACCCATAGGTGGCGCGCAAGTGACTTGCATGGCACGCAAGTAGCTTGCATGCCTTACACCGAATGGGCTCATAGTCCTTGCCTTCACCAATTGTTTTTATGTTCTTCAAAGGGTGACTTTATTTGTTCTTAAGGTATTCTCCTTTTCCATTCATTGGACTCTGTGATAGAAATGAGCATCAACACCTGTCTGTATTTTAGACATATGTACAAAATCAAATATTCTGAAATAAATAAATAAATAACGAAAATTAAACATGAAATACCTCATATCACCATCACTCTTCTTCCCCTGCATATGCAATGATGAAAATCCACCTTCAGACATTCCTTTTCAATGATCACTAATAGATATCATTTCATACCATCCATATAAAGCAGTAAAATCAAAATTGGAAAAATAAAATAAAATAGATGACCATATGAATGAAATTATATAAAAGGAGAATTCATGTCCTATAAAATCATATAATAGGCACCATAGGTCAAATGTGACAAATTATAATTGATATTAAAAATCAATGATCATAGGATTGACAAAAAGCTTAATAAAATCAAGAAACCCCAAATGATATATATGTTTGAGTAAAATAATCATAAGGATTTTCAAAGAGAAACAACACCCAACGTTTAAAAATTAAATTCATTATCTTCTTAGAGTTATTTTGAAATAAATTATTCAAATGTATATATATTTTTCATTTTTTATAAAATCCAACTTATGGATCATCAATCATTTAAAATTATTACACCTTTATTTAACTAAAATGAAATAAAACCCTTATAAAACATTTCCTGGCCTACAACACTTTAATTGGAAAACCATTTCAAAAAAATTTCAATAACCATAATCAATGTTATATTTTCCTCAAAATAATTTTAAAATTTAGAGAGAGACTAGAGAAGAAGGAAACATACTTTAAAAAATTTAAATAATTTATAAAAATACATTTATTAAATTTTTTATAAATGAAATGGAATGTACATTAAAAATAACCATTTTATAAACAAACCCCAATGTAAGCCTCCATTGTTCATCTAAGGGTAGTTGAAAAAATAGTTCCTTGTTTCAACTTATGATATAGTTGATAAAGCACTAATTTTTTTTGTATATTTTATTGATAATAAAAGACATAATTTACTATCATTTTTCTCAATATGATCCTTTATGAAATATTTGGGATTAGATCATTCATTTGAAAATTTTATGAAATTTTTAGTTTAACCCTTTTAAAATGCACTGTAGTATTTCACACAAAAATATTTTAATATAAATTATTTTAACATTAATTTATTTAACAGTGTACCTTACTTAAGTTTCTACAACTTTTATTCAAGATACTGTAACTAAAGAGTGCATTTGGATGGAGTAAATGTTCTATTAATTCGATGGTGGGATGGACATGTGATATTGGACATCACTTTAGTGTATGTGCCATATATTTTACATCCTTGCATAGATTGAGCCAAAATTTGAGAGAGGAACTAAAAAAAAATTTCTCACATATTTTCCTTCTTGAAGAAAAACTAATTCATGTGTTTTTTTGTCAAGAAGTCTGTGTAAGTGGGATTAAAATATTTGGTATAATCTTCTCATTCACAATTGAAACCAATTTGAACCTAGCCTCACCACAACTCCATAAATTGGCGTTTTTCACATTTTGTGGGCCTGGGAAATGCATTAACAGATTGAAGGGAGAGTATAAATTTTTTCACCAAAATTATCCAACCATTGTAAGAGGGGTAGCTCTTGAAGCAATGATCCCCTCATCGAAGCCTTCTTCTCTTCTTCATGTTGTAATGTTTTCATTCATGTAATATACTTCTTTGTTCTTCTTTTATTTCTTCTATTTTTCTATTTTGTTCAATTATATTCTTATTTACCCATCCTATTTTTTTTTGGAATCAAGAGTGGATATGAGATTGGGTTCTACCCTTTCAATCCCTTTCTCGTGCAAAACATATCCACGATGACCACACCGCCCATGGAAGTGTAGTTCTCTTAGTGATCGATCTATCTTCTACCCTATTCATTTTATTATTTTTAATAATTGTGAAAAATTAATTCACATAATATGATTCATGAATAATTTTTTTAAATTATAAGAAACTAAGAAAGAAATTGAAAAATTAGCACAAAAACACGCGAGTTCGAGTATGGTGTAAATTGTGGGAGCACAAACTTAATCGGTAAAAAAAGAACACATAGGATAAATTTTTAGTGTTCAAATATAATACCTAATCTCCATTCATCCCAGTTTTAAAAAATGGACATTTTCATTAATTTACCACTGAACATAAGCTATCCATAAAACATCATTCAAATTAGGTCGCTGCAATTGCGTGTTTCGAAGATAGCCTAAGGTTTAATTCTTTTCATATTTGTGGTAAAGTTAATTCTCATAGGGTTCGAAGGATAAAAAATTAAGGGATCATAATTAAGTGGATATTAATTTAAATTAAAATTACTAGCAAGTAAATAAATAGGTAGATTTAGATCAATTACGTCTTCTAAATACTTTCTAAAAAAACATCTTCTAATTGTATCTTTTTAATCGAACATCATTTCCAAAATAAAAAAACCTTATACAATATTCTTCTTGAAAAATTCTTTTATTTTAAGGAATAGTAAAAAACCCCCACATCCTTTCAAGTAGTTATATTATTCCCTTTTTTGTTAATTATAAAATACCTTTAATAGGTTGTCAAATTTACATCCTCTTTTGAGAGACGACCTTGGTCATCCACTCTTATGCACCCAAGTACCCTAAAAAACCTTTAGTCACTTGAGGGCCCCACAACAACGCCTTTCAAATTGGTTCCATTTTTGGGGAGGCAAGTAATTATTTAAACCAATTAGAGGTATTTATTTTATTTTACATTTTATTCTCTTCTTCTATTCTTTCTTTCTTCTTTACCAAATCTGAATTTTTTTTCTTCTATTATTTTCTTCTTCTTCTCTTTTGACTATCGACTCAAACTTCACATTTTTATTTCAATATGGTCTATTTTTTTCATTTTCATCTTTATTTGATTTATGAGACGATCAAATCCCAAGGATCTTTTAGATCCTGACCCTTTCAGTGAACACAACCTTAGAGCTCGAATCAGACATTCTCAGTCTACGGGAAGTTTCAATATTCAACCATTTGGATAATTCCTCCAATCTTAGAACATTGAAATTGGAAAAACTTTTAGATCCAACATAAAACAAGAACCAATGGCTGGAAATAATGGAAATAAACTTAATTGAACCATTTGAGAATTGGATGCACCTAATATTGACTATCAACCAAATTGCAATGCATACCCAAATCTCGGATCAGACATTGAATTGAAATCTGGGTTAATTCACCTACTTCCAAAATTTCATGGCCTCTCTGGTGTGGATCCCAATAAACACCTTTAAGAATTTATTGTGGTTTGATTAACCCTAAAACCAAGATATTTATCTGAAGACAAAATAAAACTAAGACCATTCCAATTCTCACTTGTTGGGGCTACGAAATATTGGATGTATTTTTTGCAACCCCAATATGTACCTTGTTAAAATGATTTGAAACGTATTTTATTGTAGAGATTTTTTCCAGCATCAAGGTCCACTTCCATTCGTAAGGAGGTATCGGGGATTATGAAAACCCAAGGGGAGTCAATGTATGAGTACTTGGAGCGATTCAAGAAGTCGTGTGCTAGCTTCCCACATCACCAAATCAGCAGGAAAATCCTCATCCAATACTTCTATGAAGGACTCCACCTATGTATAGGAGCATGGTGGATGTCGTAGTTGGAGGAGCATTGGTGGAAAAGACCCCAGTTGCTACAAGTTCATTAATTTGCGAGATGACCCAAAACTCCCAACTATTTGGTGATTGAGGTACACCACATGTCAGGAGAGTTCATCAAGTAATTCATTATTCTCTTGAGAGTCCTTTAATTTATACCATGTTAGAATAATTGAACACTATGTTGAGGAATATTACTTCGGCTCAAAAAATATCCCAACCCACTCTTTCAAGGCCTAGTGTCATTTTCACTGAGACAAGCCACCCTATTGACGGTTGCCCCGCAACTACAAGAAATATAAGATTGTGAAACAATGTTTCCTGGGAGACCATATCAGCAGAAACAACAACCATATACCCAAAAGAAGTGTGATTCATTTGATAAAACATACAAACAAGGGTGGAAGGGTCAATCAAACATGAGGTATGGATCTGGACAACAACAAAGGCCCCATTTTCAACAAAAATTCCAGCAGCCTCCACCTTATAAATAGGGTTTCCAACAACCCCAAAGGCAATTTGAATCTCAAACATCCACAAGTCAACAACCAAGGAATCCCCAAACCAAGGTAGATTCAATCATTGATGATCTTTTGAAACAAAATTTTCTTAATCAATAGAATGAGTTAAAGAGTATAGGTTCAGAGTTGAGGGAGTTAAAGACTCAAATGAGCCAGATTTCCAATTCCCTCTATGAATTAGTAAGAATTCAGGATATTTACCTTCCTCACCTACTCCAAATCTGAAGGGTAATGTTAATTCCATCACATTGAGAAGTGGGAAGCAAAAAACTGATATATCTGCACCTATCATTCCACCGAGATTCACCTCAACTCCAGAAAAGCCCCATTCAAAACCAGCTAATGAAAAAACCTCATGAGAAAGATAAAGGTAAGAAAAAGATTAATGATGTTCCTCATAAACCCATTCCCTTTCCAAATAGGCTTGTACAAACCTAGAATATGGAGAAAGAGGCGATGCAAAAACAAGTTTTGGATACATTCAAGCATGTGGAGATCAACCTCCCTTTACTGGAAGCCATCAAAAAATCCTAAGGTATGCGAAATTTTTAATGGAACATTGTTTTAATCGAAGAGGGATCAAAGGAAATGAGAGGATAAATCTTGTAAGGAATGTGTCAGCACTCATTACACCAACTCTAGGAATGCCAAAAAAGTGAAAGGATATAGGGACATTCACTTTCCCATTCACCATCGAGGAGTTTCACTTTTTTGAAGCTCTTTGTGATTTAGGAGCCTTTATAAATGTGATAGCTCACTCTGTATTATCGTTTTTATAGGTTGGTGTGTTGAAATCGATGATAGTAGTGGTGTAGTCAGAAAATATAGATACAGCATATCTAGCGGGAGTCCTTGAGGATATACTTTTCCGGGTAAGAGACATGATCTTTCATGCAGATTTATACATGCTAAACATAGATGATGATCAGGTAAGTTCACATGCTCCCATTGTCTTAGGTATACCCTTCCTCAAAATAAAAAAAAAATCATAAATTTCATTGAGGGTAAACTTTCCATGGAGTTCGGAGACAAAGTTGTGATATTTAATGTTATGGACTCCATGAAGTACCCCTCAGAGGACCATTTGGGTTTTGTTATCCCCTATTTTGAACCACCAAATAAAAACTCCATATAGTTTTATTGTCCTATGATTAGGGAGATTATGATCATTGGTTCTAGTTTTATGTCTAAGAGTACTTACACACATGTTTCAACTGCACAAACTCTCTTAGATTAGATTTTAAAATGGATACATATTTTGATTTTGATCATGTTCAATCTGATTATGACATGGCTATGAAGTATGATGTTGGATTGGATGATTTATTCCCTGATTTTGATTATGTATATTTTGATGATGAAGTTCATTGTGAACATATTTTTGTTCCATAAATTTCTCTATCCATACATAACCCCCAATAATGGAACTCAAGACATTACCACCAAATCTAAAATACTCATATTCGTTAAGTGGAAACAGATTACCTGTTATATTTTATTATAATATTCCCTTTGAAAATGAAGAATTTTTTTTAATATTTTGAGAGAGAACATCAGGGAAATTGGGTGGACCTTGGATTAAATATAAGGTATTAGCCCCTCCATTTGCATGCAGGATAAACCAGTTAGGAAACCACAAAGGAGACTGAATCCAACTCTTCTGGAAGTCATAAAATAAGAAGATGAGAAATTGCTCGAGGTAGGTATAATATTTCCCATTTTAGATTCTCAGTGGGTATGTAGTATTCAGGTTGTGCCTAAGAGAAGTGGTTTTATAGTTGTTAGAAATGAGAAGGATCAGTTGGTTCTAATGAGGGTGAAAAACAGTTGGCATGTGTGTATTGATTATAGAAAAATAAATCGAACCACTCGCAAAGACCATTTCCTCGCCCATTTACTGATAAAATGCTTGAGATACTAGCTTGGAAGATACATTATTATTTCCTGGATGGATTTTTCTGGATATTTTCATGTTCTTATAGTTTCATAGGATTAGGAGAAGACAACATTCACATGTCCATTCAGCCCATTTACCAACCAGAGGATGCCATTTGGACTTTTCATTTCCCTAAGTACTTTCCAAATATGCATGGTGAGTAGTTTTTCTGATTTTCTTGATACATTCATGGAAGTATTTATGGATTAAATTACATTATATGGATCCTCATTTGATGAATGTCTAAATTTTTTGGGAAAGGTGTTGAATAGTTGTATTGAGAGGAATATAGTCTTGAACATTGAAAAGAGTCATTTCATGGTAGAGAATGGGATTGTCTTAGGGAATGTAGTGTCAAAACATGAGATAAAGGTTTATAGATATAAGGTAGATATTATTCCATCCCTACCCTATCCTTCATGTGTGAGTGATGTGAGATATTTTCTAGGGATTTCAGGATTTTATCGGTGCTTCATCAAATATTTTAGTAAGATTGCTTTTCCTTTGTCACGATTACTTCAAAAGGATTCTGATTTTGTGTTTAATGATTCATGATGGGTAGAACTTCATGAGATAAAGAAGTGTCTGACCAATCCACCAATCATACAGCCCCCACAATGGGACATTCCTTTTGAGCTTATGTGTGATGAATCCAACTTTAAAGTTGGATCTGTCTTATCCCAGATGGTGGAGGGACATTCACATGTGATTTACTATGCATCAAGGACACTAGATTCAGACCAATCAAACTACACTACCCTGGAAAAGGATTTTATTATTGTGATACTCTCTTTAGATAAATTCTGTTCATATTTATTGGACTCTAAGGTGGTTGTTTTTTCTGACCATGTAGCCCTAAGGTACCTCTTGAAGAAGAAAGATTCAAAACCCTGGCTTATCCAATGGATACTCCTTCTTCAAGAATTTGATATTGAGATAAAGGATAAGAAAGGGTCAAAAAAATAGGTGGCAGACCACATGAGTAGTCTTACTCACACACTAGAGGTTGACACCTTGTCCTAGGTACCACATCGAGACACATTCCCCAATAAGGATCTTTATTCAATCTCAGGTACATATCATTGGTTTACGGATTTAGTAAACTACCTTGTTGCATCCGAAATTCATGAAAATTTAAATAAACATCAAGTCCTCCAAAGACTAAAAAGTTAGTCTTGGTATTATGTTTGGGTTGATCCATACCTCTAGGAACATGTGTAGTGATCAAGCTGTTCAGAGGTGTATTCCAGATCATGAGTTTGAGTCTGTTCTGGAATTCTGTCATACACTTTATTATGGTGAAAACTTTGGTCCCCAATAGACTTCTAGGGAAGATTTGGAATCATGATTATATTGGCCGAGCTTATTCCAGGATGAACATGTGTTTTGTAAGTCATGCTCTCATTGCAAACACATGATAAACATTTCTAAGATACATGAGATAACCCAAAAACCCATACTATTCTGTGATATTTTTGATGTGTAGGGCATTGATTTCATGGGTCATTGTCATAGTTCATTTTTTTTTGTATATTTTGGTTTTAGTTGATTATGTTAGCAAATGGGTGGAGGTTAAGGCCACCAAGACTGATGATTCTCATGTTGTTGATGACTTTGTCAAAGCACATATATTTTTCAGGTTTAGAGTATAGAAGACCATCATCAATGACCAAGGAAAAATGTTCTATCATCAGAATCTTTCTTCCCTTCTTCAGAAGTGTGGGGTGACACACAAAACATCAAAACCATACCACCACCAAACAAATGGATAGGATGTGGTTTCAAATTGTGAGTTGAAACAAATTTTGGAGAAAACAGTGCAGTCAAATAGGAAGGATTGGAAAAAGAACTTGGATGATGAATTGTGGGATTATATGACAGAATACAAGACACCCATTAGTATTTCCCCATTTCAGATTGTTTTTGGGAAAGCGTGTCATCTCCCCATAGATGTTGAGCATCAGGCTTATTGGACTATAAAGAAATGCAATGTGGAGTTGGCACAAGATGAAATCCAAATGAAGTTGAAAATTCAAGAGCTTGAGGAGATTAGATTGTATTCGTATGAGAACTCAAGGCTCTACGATGAATGATAGAAAACAGCTCATGACAAAATGATCTAGAAAATAGAGTTTCATGTTGGAGAGAAAGTAATTCTCTACAGTTCAAAATATAAGTGGATTCCTTATATCTTGCATTACAGATGGTTATGTCCTTATGTTGTGACTAATGTTCTTCCTTATAGTGTAGTGGAGATCACACAAGAGGTCACAAGAAGGATATTTACAGTAAATGGGCACCTTTTGAAGAAATACATTGAGGGATTTCATACGGATGCAGTGGATTTCATCACAATGCATGACCCCATCATCACTTGAGCATATTAGGCTATTCCTAACCATTTCACTTTTTTATTCTTTGTCCTATTTAAAATTATAAAAGTTATTTTCATATATCATCTCATGGATTCACATTGAGAACAAGTAAATATTTTTTTTGTGGGGGAGGGAACCTTTTTGTTTAGTAATTTCAATTGTTTTCCTATTTTTCAATGTTAATCAAAATAAATTGTGTGTTTTTGAAATTTTGTGTGTTTATTTTTCAAATTTTTTACGTGTTTTAGAAATATTTGACCTGAAAGGATTCTTATCACCATTTTTGAAATCCATATCAATAAGTGAAACAATTTATCCCATAAAACTAAGAAGTAATGAAAGATGAAAATGACTTTGTTTCAAGTTAAAATATTTAGTAATTTCATGAAAAGTAATCTAAATTTTGAATCCCATGACACATATAACTATCTTTATATTTGAAATCACTTTCTGTGAGGCTTCTGAACCATTTTTTTATATTCTTTACATTTACATCACTTCCTGATAGAACCAAACCATGATTGATTTAACCAGAATTTGATTTATTCTTATTAAAACATGAGGGTTTGAGATACTTATGTTTTAAATGATTGAGGATTTTTTTGGTATTAAAGCCCCTATTTCAAAGAATCCTTTTTATAATGTCTTTACTTGAACATTTTATCCTTGTAACCCTTAGAATCTTAGAAAATTCTATTAGGTTAGCCACATTAAATTCCAATTTTCTCAATCCAACCAACTCTTGAAGGGAAATTGCTTAATCTCATTGAACTTAAGTGTGGGGGGGGGGGCAATCTTGTAATGTGCAACCACATTCTATCACACTTCAAGTGGAAAATTAAATTTCTAAGAGACTTGTTTGATTTTGAAAAAAATAATTATGTTGTAAGTTGTGACATTTATGGAGCTTTGATGATATGTGAAGCTGTGCCTTTTAGGAGCTTCTAATAAAGGAAGAAAGTTGTGCCTACCTGGAGGTTAAAAAAAACATGTTTGAGAAGATTGACATTTTTACTGGAGAAATGTGGATTGGTGTGAAAATTATAGTGTTTTTCATGATGATGAACATGAATTGATGCTATGGAGATTGAGGAGAGGACCATATTTTAGTGAAAATTAGATTAATTCAATTTTTCTACAAAAAGAGTCAATCCCTCTTCATTCAGCCTCAGAATTTTTCATATCTAAATCCTATCAACCGAAATCCATAGAACAACCCTGAAAATTCCTCATGATAAAATATGTCATTGACTCACATCGTGTGGCAATGTAGGAATTTATCAAGCATATGGTGACCCTTGTATGAGTTTGGATGAGAAAGACATTGCTAAAAAATTGACAATTGTGTGATAAGAGAAAATTCAAGTGAGGTAAGTGTTTTGTGCATGGGAGGATAAATGAAGTGAAAATATAATGAATGATATAAATGGATAATTTGAAATAATGTTTTTTTATAAGGAGTGATATCTATTTTATCTTGGTGTGGAATTGTTGTATCTTAAGGATATGTGTTTTAGAATTTGTTTTGATTTGATATTGATGCTTACATGCTTTGAGGTTCTGCCCAGGAGTTCAAAAGGGTAAATGTGAGGGAGTTGACAAAACACTATTTTGTTAAATATTTTATTAGTAATAAATGAAATAATTTCCTCACATTGTGCTAAATATGTTCATTTATGAAATATTTGGGATTAGATCATTCATTTGAAAATTTGATTAAATTTCCAGTTTTACCCTTTTAAAATGCACTGTACTATTTCACACATAAATATTTTAATATAAATTATTTGAACTAAACATTTTTTAACTATGTTCCTAATTTAATTTGATACAACTTTTGTGCAGGAAACTTGAGCTAAAGAGTGAATTTGTATGGAGTAAATTGCCATGAAGTCATTGGTGGGATGGACACACGAGATTGGACATCACTTTAGTGTTTGGGCCATATATTATATCTTATTTCATGTATTGAGACCACATTTTTAGAGGGGATCTAGAACCGAATTTATCACATATTATCCTTTTAGATAAACAGCTAATTCACGATTTTTGGTGGTCAGGAAGGCGGTAAAGATCTGATTAAAATATTTGGCAGAATTTTTTCATTCACACTTGAAACCATTTTGAATATAGCCTCCCCACCAGTCTATAAATTTGTGTTTTTCACATTTGGAGGGATTTAGACGTGAATTAGGAGATTCAAGGAAGATGAGGATTGGTTTCACCAAAATTCTCCTACCATTTTATGAGGGGTAGCTCTTGAAGCAAGGATCCCCTCATCGAAGCCATCTTCTCTTCTTCGTATTGTAATGTTTTCTTTTGTGTAATATAATTCATTGTTCTTATTTTATTTCTTATCTTTTCCCCTGTTTTTTTCAATTATATTCTTCTTTACTCATCTTATTTGTGTTGGAATCAAGAGTGGAGACGATATTGGGTTCTACCCTTTCAATCCTTTGTTCATGCAAAAAGTTTCCACGATGACCACACCGCCCATGGAAGAGTAGTTCTCTTAGGGATCTATCTATCTTCCACCCTCTTCATTTAATTATTTCGAATCATTGAGAAACATTAATTCACATAATATGATCCATTATTTTTGTTATTAAATTATAATAAACTAAGGAAGAAATTGACCAATTAATACAAAAACATGCACGGTCGAGTATTTTGTAAACTGTGTTAGAGCAAACTTAATCGGTAAAACAAGATCACACGGGATAAATTCGTAGATTAAAATATAATACCTAAACTCAATTAATCCTAATTTTCCAGAATGGACATGTTCCTTAATTCACCACTGACCATAAGCTATCTTTAGAACATCAATCAATACAAGGTGATGCGATTGCATGTTCTGAAGATAGTCCACGTTTAATTCTCTTCATATATGTGGTAAAGTTAATTCTTGTAGGGTTCGGGGGTTAAAATATTAAGGGATAATAATTAAGTGGATATTAATTTAAATGATAATTATTAATAAGTAAATGAATAGGTAGAGTTATATCGATTATGTCTTTTAAATATTTTCTAACAAAAATATTCATGTTGTGTCTTTTTAATCGAACTTCAATTCAAAAATAAAAACAATGATATTATACAATCTTCTTCCAGAATAATTATTCGAGTTTCATTAACAGTAAAACCCCCCACATCTTATCAATTAGTTTTATTATATGGTTTTATATTATTTTTGACATACATTTAATAAGTTTTCAAATTTACTTCCTCCTTTGAGAGACGAACTTGGCCAGCCACTCTACTGCACCCAAGTACCCCAAAAAAATCAATAATCAATTGAGCATGCCCACAACAACGCCTTTCTTTAGTCCATAAAATACAATATGTACAGACCTAACAATAATAAGTACATACCCTTTGTATAATGGTCTGGAGACAGCTTAACTGATTCCCCATAACCAAATCCAAAGCTATAAAGGAGTACATTCCACTAGCCAAAAATTATAGAGACACTTAATCCTGTTCCACACAACCAAATTATCTAAGCCGATGTTTTTTGTTAGTTCCGAGTAAATCCAAAAGTATATGTAAAATAGCCTTTCCTCATAGATACCATATCTTCTGATGTGATTTACCCATTTCAAAAATAGCACATTTCATTTAGAAAGAAGAATGATACTTTCACCAATCAAATACATTTGTCAAAAGTGAAAATGCCTATTTAAACATGATAAATTATTAAATTATAAAAAAAATTAAACAAAATAATATGTATAAATAATAATCATCCAAATTATCATGGCGTTTTTATTTAATTTTAAACCTCCTTTCACATATAATAAGAATACTGAAAAATATTTACTAGGACCTTTTGAAATTTACTTTATAAGAACACTAAAAAACATATTTCAAATTCTAGGTTTGGAAACCCATATATAAATACCCCTTTATTAATTTGTACTCATACATTTTACACACACACATATTACTTTTTTACAAATTCCTGTATTCGTATGTCAAATTATGAACATAAATATATATATGTACACCTGTATATATATGTATAACCATTAAATATATACATTAATATACACTTTGAAAGACTCTCATTTTTACCCAAAACCAAAATTTTAAACCACTTATCGATACATGGAATTAGAAGTGCCACTTTATATTCTAAGTAAAAATTTAATGAAAACTATTGTTGAAAAAATTTATAAAAAAATATAAGATAATATTGTAACTAAAACAATTGAAAATAATTTAATTAATTAATTTTAATTTATTAGTTAAATATTCAAAATTTAAGAAAAAATCTTTAATTAATTTTAGGACACAAAAGGGTCAATAAATATTTAGATATCTCAACTTAGTTGAAAATAATAATTTATATTCTTTTCAAATACTTATCATTTGATGTTTTACAATAAATTCACTATAAATAAATTATAAAAAATAAAAAATAACTTGAAAACATTATATAATCTCTTTAAAAATCCATACATATGCCTGATTAATTAAATTAAACACATAAAATATCAATAAATATATGGATATGAAACTTAATGCTAATATATGTGTCAAAAAACCTCAAATACTATTCAACCAAGCCATAATGATCCAAAACATGTCTCCTTTTATGGATATGGCTCCAACAAAGAGTTAATAGCCCGTACCAGTCCTATAATCTACAAAAACAAAAAAAAACCAAAAAATCCTACGGTTCATCCAAACTGCAACATCATAATAGGGTGGGGGAAATATTGAAGAGAATGAGGAAGGATAGTAGAGTGGTCTATACCTTGAAGATCCAACTTTGAATAGACAAGAATTTAGAAAGAAATTTTATGTGGATAGTAGGATACAAGGGGACACATGCATGCTTGGGGGATCTTACATAGTTGTGGGTGGGTTATGGGTTAAACCGAGGGTGGGTGAGGGAAAGGGAAAGATAGAAAAAATAAGATAAAATAATTAAGATAAAAAAATAAAAAATTTAAAATCCTATTTCAATGAAAGGTTTACCCATAAGGTTTAACAAGCCACACCACAATGGCGTTGCCTATATAAGGAACTAGAAACGTTCATGCATAGTTACATCTAAGAGGCATCACAATTTACCGAATTGTGCACAAAACATTCCAAATAGCACTATTTGATGATATAACTATATTCATAGTCACTTCATCATTTCCCAAACCATTCTAGATAACCGTGAGAACCTTTAAAAAATATATAAATTTAAAAATTCCTTCCTGAAATTCATAGAAACTCCCGCAAGAAAAAATAGTATTTTCTTACATAAAAAATTTAAAATTAATAAAATACTAGGTGTGCTATTTCTCCCCACCATAAAAATATTATTCCCCTAAATATCCATTTACAATGATTCAAATGTAATGAAATAATTTAACTCCAACAGTTTCATAGAGAAGAAGAACGGTCAATAATTTAAAATAATCTCTATACAGAAGAAAACTCAATCTAGGAAAAATTTTCAGGAGAAAAAAAATCCTCTAGAAACAACATAAATCTCTAAGTGGAACCCAATAAATGATGGAAAAAGGGTCTCTTGAACAATAAGGGTGATCATTGTATCCCCATCATTTATATTTCATCTAAAATTTTCGGTTAATAATAACTAAACTTTCTAAGAGATACTACACCCAAAAGTACCCTCTTTTACTAAACACTCAAGGAAACCACATTCCTCAATTAATCATTCCAAATCAAATGAGTATAATGATGAAAAATATGAAAAAAACATTGGTCTTATAGATAGGTCATCATGATTCACATTGAAAACTATCCTCATAATCACTTGGGTAACATCTAATTAAAACACATAAATAAATCATAACCCTAGGTTCTCAGTGGGAGAAAAGCTGGTCCTAATCCCACAAGAATAGATCCTTAATTCCCCCTTGGACAATCCATCAAAATAAAACTCCATAATCATAGATCCTAAAATAAAAAACATGATAAGATGATCATTAATAAGTAACAAACACACCAAAATATTTCACCCACTTCTATGCCACCAAAAAAGAAAACCAACGAAGTAAGGAACCACATTAAGAACCAAAGATCGATAAATTCACAAGAAACTCATCTTTGTTATTCTGATTCACTCATGAGGAACCTTTTTCAACTTTGAAATTGGAATGAAAAAAATCAATAAATTATTATCACGACCCATCCCTCGGGACCCGTGCCATGACTACCCCAAGCCTACCTTCCATTGTCCAGGGGCTGGCGACTAGCACCGAAAGGCGTAATCCCTAAAAATGGGAAGTCATTGCCTTTATATCCTGTAATCACATGCAACCAAGGACACCGCAAGATATGAACACAAGTAAACTGAATAATAAACAGAGTGAGTACAGTAAGTAAAAGGGGCTAGAATATAAGCCCAACTGGAATGTACAAGAAATTGAAAGTACATGTAAAATAGAGAAAAAAGTAAGATAGCTGTTGGGTCATCCTCCGAGGTTCCTACCTAAAGGGTAGGTACAGATCGCCTCCTCAACACTCCACATATGTTTGTATCCTCCGTGTACCGACTCATCGTAAGGTCCTCCTCCGGGCACCATCCTGTCCTGGTCCCGCAGTCTTTATCAACACTGTCTATCATCTGCACCAAACACAACAAGGTGTGGGAATATCCCATGTTGGGGTGAGTATATTGATACTTAGTTGGGACCTCGAGACCCTAATGGTCTCACAAAATCCAAAAAGGATAAACCTCAAAGAATGGAGTCAACTATTAAACCTTCATAGGTATATTCTCATACATATAACTAAGTTATCAAGTATACTAATCTCAATCATGATGAAACATAGGGTCCAACCCAAAATCCCAAATCACAAATGTTCCACAAATGAAGGAAAAACACAAAGGCAAGTACCACACATGTATGAAAGATAGAATTATACCACTAATTATTACCACGAAGGAAAGTACTACACATGTAATAACTCATCTCACACCAGGTATTACTTAAGTACCATAGTGGAGATGATTAGATGTAACTAATAAATCATCTTACTTTGTTAAGAGGAAGACCCACACAGGATCGCTTGGTGCTGACTCACTCAGGATTGTTCGGTGCTGACCCACACAATATCGCTAGGTTCTGACCCACACATGATCTCTTGGTGCTGACCCACACAGGATCGCTCGGTGCTGACCCACACAGGATCACTCTTCATTCTTCACGTCAGAACCATCTACAGGGTTCCCACAATATGCTTGTTTGTCTCCAAGAGGGTCCGCTCTAAAATCCACTGGTCGATACTTCAACTGACACTAATTCTCACAAAGAAGTATCTCAAAGGACTGCCATGTCATAGGGGTTTAAATGCAATAGAAGGTGCGACAATCGGATGACCGGTCTGTGAGTTATTAGCCTTTAGTCCTAGGGGTCCGGTTGGATTCATGCTCCATCCAACCAGACTGTACCCTAGATTAATCCAAATCTACAGTGGGGTATAATCAAATGAACCATCTGTCTCCACGGTCTCCAGCACTGCTGACGGTTCATGAAACGAACGATCGATGCCAAAGTTATGGCCAAAATAGCGTAAATGGGTCGTAGTGGGTCTGGGTCCGGTCTGACCCGGCCTAACCCGGCCTTGGCCGACCCGCTTCAGGTCAAACTGGCCCAACCTACTAGGTCCGGCCCGGCCCGTGCTGCGTGGTCCAACTTGGGCAATGGCCCACGGGGCAGTGGGGTCTACAGAGGCCGCGAGCGGCGCGAGGCCGCGAGACCGGGAGGGAAGAGCGGTGGCCGCGGAACTGCGAGGGGGTCGCAGTGGCCGTGGGAGGCCGCGGGCGGCACGAGGTCAGGGGGTGGCTCAGAGGGCCGTTGGGTGGCGTGGAAAACCTCTGGAAAGGGTTTCCACGAGGTGGCACCATTTCCTTTTTCTCCTTCATCGTGGTTCTTGAGTTCCACTGGTGCCAACCGCCAACACCGGTCACCACCTTCTTCCATTGCGAAGAACACACCAAATAAGTCTAATGGATGAGGGGTCGGGCCATGTTTGTTTGGCCCGCACCCTCTGCATTAGAGCGATAGCAAGCGACTCAACAAAATCAGACGTCAAGAATGACAAACTCTACAATTTAAAATGAATCATGGATCAAATCATTTTAGTTGATCCACGTTCTCCATGCTTTCAAAGAATTAGGAAATTAATCGAGAGAATTCAAGAATTCAATTATACCCTCCTACCTCATTTGATTCGTCGATGGAGGTCGTGAGGAAGGAGACAATGTTGTTGGGGATAGACGGACATAGGTGACGTCGGAGTTTCCTCGATCTTCATTTCATTGACGTTGAAGATGTTCCTCATCAACAAATGTCCCGAGGAAGATGTTTATGTCGAAGTCGGCGTTCTTCATTGGAGATCTTCGTTGGGGAGCTTTTCTCCCAAGGCTCCTTCTTCCCAATCCCACCAAAAGGATGAGATGGCCAAAATAATATATTATGCTATCTATTAAGTTGTTGGAATAAATTCAAATTAGCTTAATAATTATTTGATGGGTAGGCTTAATTAATTAAGGGGAGGGTTGTAACAATTAAGTGAGGGAGCTCAAGTGGTTTCTCACACTTAAGAGGGGAGTTCAAGAGGTTTAATTCTCGGGTGGTCCCCACCACCATAACCCACATGGGAGGTTAGGCTCGAGAGATCCCCACCACCATAACCTATGTTGAGAGGTTTTAGTTCAGGTGGTCCCCACATCTCAACATCCACATGGGAGATCCTAAAGAAAAATAAAATAAAATGTTACACAACTTTTATTTTATTTTATTCTTTCAAGAAAAACCCAAAACTTATCTTTCACTCTCAACCAACTTCCATTGAGGTGAAAGTCTCCTTAGGAGAATACCGGCGCTGCGAGTTCAACTGTAACGCCCCGACCCCAGCTACCCAGAGTCAGTGCATTACTTCATAACATTGTCATGATCACAAAAGATCAAGTCTCGAAAGACCGATTAGTTTAGTAGCCTTGGAAACACTAGATACATTCATACATCTTAAATTACATCATAAAGTGAAAAATCACAATAACATAGTCTCCATAGTCCACACTTTTATCCCCTTCAGACTATCCCTGTTGGTCAGTCATAAAATATTTCTTCACATCCTGGGAAAAATAAAACATTGAAAGGGGTGAGCTCAGATGCTCAGTAAGGATAACAATATAGCAGAAGCTTTCATAAATAAACATAAAAATTTAAGGCAATGTATGACTAAAACAAAAGCCTTTTAAACTTGAACTTCAAAATAATATGGAAAAAGTAAAATGAGATAATTCCATTTACTTATCCACATGGATATTCTACTGGTCAAATAATCACATGCAATATCAATAACCACTTTCATAATGATGGAATGCATAATGCCAGACTATCATAACCACGTAGCCAAGGCCTCGTTCCAATACTACAAATAAGATTTTGTCAAGGCCTCGTGCCAAGACACTAGTTTGTCTCATGAGGCCTTCCGATGCATCGAGGAGCTATAGTAGGCTCCACCCGTCACTTATTAAGTCCAATGCATTCCTCATATGAACAGGTTTAAACATATCATAAACCATAACATAATTGTATCACATAAAACATGCATAAAGGAAACATAATATTTCCATAATTCAATCACAAGATATCAATACAACACATTGATATAATAGAAACTTTATCAAAACCATTTTCAATACCAAAATAAAATAAAATTAAAACATGATATTTATTTTTCTTTTAAAAAATAGTTATGGCTTATAGAGGAAGCCAAAACTCAAATAATAGTCCTGGCGGCAGAGAAGTCATTGTCGCCGCATACGTATGAAAAAACATTCCTTTTGTCATTTAGTAAAAATGATTCGTATAAAAATATTCCTTTTGAATAAAAGTAAAAGTCAAAGGGGTTTATACACCGTATAAATGAAAGTTGTGTATAGAACCAAATATGCCTCAATGAAAGGAGATTGAGACGAAGTCCTTACAACGATAATTTTTAAAATAAAATAGATCTATTATGTGTATTTACTATAAGTACACATAAAGAAAGTAAAAATATAGGATTTTACATGATAATATCATGACATAATTTGAAATTAGGAGATTAACCCAAAGAATAGAAATTAGGGTAAGAAGTTCCCTTACCTCGTGTCCGACTTGACTCGATCGTTCTTTAATCTCCTGAATAATAAATTAGAGTTAATTTCTATTTTCTTAAGAACCTTTTTCATGTTCATTATTTCTTTTATATCACTTATTACCATGTTATGAACATTATGTAATTATTTATGTTAATAACAGTCGTTTTGTCGATCTTTGGTACTTGAGTCAAAAATATACTTCTTATAATTACAAGTTGTTCATGTGGTGAAATATCCATTATATCCAGAATTATATTCATGATGTATATATCATATATAACATATATATCCAGTGTATACATTCATTTATAGCATTACATAACATTTAGAGGTAAGAAATGAAATGCACCGTTCATGGAGACGGTAAGCCGTACGTACGAATGAACGCTACTTTCATTTATATTTCATATGTAATGGGATGAAGTTATAATTATATAAAGGTATAATATAATTCCAATATAATATAATGTATAATACCATTTACTCCATCCTTTATACATCCCACATATGGCATTGATGATTCAAATCACTTTGAGGGGGCGGTAGTCCGCACTTCCTAAAATGAAATTATCGCATTTACCCATAATGGAAATCATAAAGTATTCCACAAATGAGAAATACAGAAGCATAAGGAAAACATAAACATAATATATATATCATATATGAAAATAGTGTCATCAAAATGGCCACCATTAGAGGTGTTAAAAGAATATTGAACAATCATCGTTTTGTGAGGCAGTATTTCTCCACCCACAGAAACAGTATGTTCTTTAACCATTAGACGAAGGTGTGTGTAAGTGTAAACCAAATAGTTATCGTAACAACATCCTAGTATATTTTAGATAATGGTGTTGTTACAAAAAAAGGAATAAAAAGAGTTTAAGGGGTTGGAGAAGCAAAATAAAACAAAACAACATTAGAGAAGACATTACCGTAAAATCGGGTAACTCTTTTTGATTTGAGCCAAAGGCTTCCTTGGGAAGACTTCTACCAAAAGTGAGGCTTCTAGGAGTAAGGGAGGGAAGTTGAGAGAGTATTCAGGAAGATGTTGGCCGAGCCAAAATTATTTTAAGGTGTGTGTAAGGTGGTAGTGGTGGGGGCCTTTTATAAGAGGAGAGAAGGGGCACTCTTGGAAAGTAATAAAATGTTACATTATTATACAATGCTTTTGGGATTATAAGGGTCCCACACTTATATAATTTGAGGCTAAGGTGATAAGGGCTCTAAATATTCTCATCCAATAGTCTTTGGACAAGTTTAATTCTTAGAGTTTACATTATCCTTCCATTTTATTAAAATCGTTAATTAATGAGGTAATCACTGCATCATCATGGTGTCATAAATAATTTAATTTATTTAATGTCTAAAAAATATAAAAAAAATATCATTATGTAGGAAATCTTTTTATATTTATAATTAATATTTATAGTAAAATATATAACTTGTATATCCCCATTTAAAAATTGTTTTAGTAAAACGACTCATGTTTGTGACATTTTTATTTTAACATTAAATAAAAGGTTTTTAATGTCATTTTCCTACCAAAGTGGCTCCATGGGGTCCCCAAGTTCACCCATGGGTTTTCTTGGTCGGCCATGACTCATCCAATAGGGGTAGGACAAGTTTAAAAGTCATTTCATATTTTTATAATACCATTTTTACCTTAATTTTCACTAATTACCTTTAATCACGATTAATTAAACTTAAACGTTACTATTCACCAAAAAATTATTTTAATCCCATTGAACCAGATTTTAATTCCTAATGGCAACCATGTATGTCGGATTTTTTAAAATCAAATCACAGAAGTGGTAATGTTTCATTTAAACGAAAAATCAATTTTTTAACTACCACTTAGTGGTTTCACTATTCATCAAAAATTGATGTTTTTCAGAACGATGCCAAAATTTCACCCTAAGATATAATTGATATTCCAAATTCAAAAATGATGCCTATTTTAAAAAATTCCAAACATATAAGTTGAATTAATTAATTTTATAATTAATTCCCGCTTTCACAACAAATAGCGTGTTTTTAAGAAACAATATATATCAAAAGATTGACAATTGTTTATGTCCAATTTCAAAGTGAAATTAATTCTAATGAACAACATTGGATAAAATGGTAAAAATATATTCTAATTATAGTTTAAAACCACTCAATAGTATAATGTATCACTATAAATTATTTTGATTAAAAAGTTTGTTTTTAAGTATTTTTCACTATTCATAGAAAATTGGAAGTTCTCAGAAAATTACAAAAAATTCAACTTAGGATAATTTCGATATTACGAATAAAAAAATGAAGTCCATTTTGAAATATAAATTTCTATAATTTTAAAAAGTGGGTATTACTATTCATAACGACTACTTTGATTAGTCGTGGTGTGTTAGAATCTCGAACTTGCGTACAATGCAAGCTGTTGCATTATTGAAAGAGAAGTGTATCATGAAAGCTTGGGGTGTTACATTCCCCCCTCCTTCAATAAATTGCGTCCTCGCAATTTTAAAATTTTCTTTGAAAATAAAAGGTTGAAAATAGAAAATACCTTTGTAGAAAACCCACATTGGAAATAAGGTTAATAAAATTTACCCTTAATAAGAGGGAAAGGGAAATGAAAAAGTAACCACCAAATTATGATATTGATAAGGAGAACATTGGTGGCAATTAGGGACATATAATTTGAGGAAAAACATAAATATTTGTAGGGAGTGATTGAGGTCATCAATCACAAACAATTATAAAATTGAGGGCCTCAAAGCCTTCAATCTTTGATGATTTAAGATATTATCACTTCAACAAGACATAAGGTATTAGGATAACACATTTTTTGTTTTAATATCCCTTTACTAAAGTTTAAGAATTAATTTATTCATAGAATAAGAGATAGGTATATATATATTTATTCTTGACAAGTAGAATTTCAACCTTCAGCTAATTTCTACCACAAACTCATCTTTCACTCAAAAAGATAATAGAACTCAAAAATATTATATTTGTCCTAATCGTACAAGGTTCAAAATATTAACACATACCATTTATATTAGGAAAACTATTTTGTAATAACCAGGGACTTCCTGTAGGCTAGTGGTAGGTAATAAAGGCCTGTCGCACTATGGTTGTGGGTTCTATTCCTGCAGCTTTGTCCGACGCGACGAGTTATGACCCACCCTGCAGGTTGTCCTTTTCCTAAAACTATAGTATTATAATATTCAAAAAATAATAATCAGAAATGTTTTAGCCTTAAACAATACTATCCAAAGATCAACTTAATCCATTCCAACCTTTATAGTTATCCAAAATACTTCTTTACAACTCACAGTCTAAATTTTATAAGGAAGGTAAACATAATGAAGATCCTTTTTTCCACATAACAACATGTGAACACCTTCATCATGTATTCTTTTAAAACAGTGCAACATACTGAATTACCATAAATCCTTATTGATTACATTCATGATCCCTTATTCCTTATAGAATACTAGATATACTCCTTCTATCCAAAAATGTATACAAATCATTAATCAGTTTCAAGGAAGTTAAGAATATCCAATATAATTTATCCAACTCAATATTGTATTATTCCAAAATCACTATCTCGGTATCAGAAACATATTATGGTTTATCTTTCTCTCAACCATATATTTTCCAAAAATTTAACCTGCCGTGGAGTCACTTTTCTTGGTTCCACACAATCTCAAGTCCTTGATGAAATAGTACTGCAGTACTATACTTATATACTCCATAATTATTATAATCAGTACATCATTGATACAACACTCAAATGACAAAATTATTTAATAAAAACATAAGAACTCTAATCATTCCTCCTCATCTGTGGTAGTATCATAACTTGATTATTATCCAATAACATCATTTAAGGCATTCTCTGATGATTTGGACATTGGATTGCGTAGTGTCTCCAATCCTTGAAGACGAAGCATTGTACATTTGAAACCTTTTTCTTACCCTTGCAGTCACGCACTTGGTGTCCTTTTTCGCCACACTTATAACAAACTCCCATTCCCTTCAGGAAAGTTTCAAGGTGTTTCTTCCCACAGTTATCACATATTGGAAAATTCTTATTTTCCCTCGTCCCTTTATCCATCATTCTCTCTTCCATGCTTTTCTTCTCTTTCATCCCTTAAAATCCATAAGACTCAGAGAATTCTCTAATTATCTTATTAACACATGATACTATTTCTTCAAATGTTGAGAACACATGGGAGACTATTTCCCTTCTAAATGTTGTCTTAATACCGTGAAAGATATGATCCTTTTTACTCTTTTGATCATATGTATTGATGGAGTTCACATTCCTTCTACTTGGCGCCATTTCTATACAATGGAATAAACTAGGTTAGTTTATGAATCGAAATACATAATCACAAACTTGCAAAACACTTAACATAAATTTAACTATTTATGGATATAATCCATAATCATAAAAAATTTTTCTTTGAGGAAGTGTATACTCATAACCCTTCATAGTGGTTTGTAAAGAAAACGAAAATTATCCTAAGCATATCCCCCAGGAGTGTTGTAACCAAGAGTGCAGCAAGGCCCATTATCGTGCACTATTTCCCGTTCGAGTCTAGCTCAAAGCGGTGTTTTCGGGTTTTACCCCTAGGTACATCTGTGCCAGAGCCGCCTCTACCAGCTCGTATCCAGACAGGGATGTATTGCTCGGAAAACTCACAACATCTCTATAATACCAAAATTCTAGGAAGTTATTCTATAATAATCTTCAAAGTCTATCTTTGGGCTATGTGCTATAATCAGAGTTTATCTAAATCTTGCTTCCGAGGTTAGTACTAAACTGCCTCTGATACCAACTGTAACGCCCCGACCCCAGCTACCCAGAGTCGGTGCATTACTTCGTAACATTGGCATGATCACAAAAGATCAAGTCTCGAAAGACCGATTAGTTTAGTAGACTTGGAAACACTAGATACATTAATACATCTTAAATTACATCATAAAGTGAAACATCACAATATATAGTCTCAGTAGTCCACACTTCTATCCCCTTCAGACTATCCCTGTAGGTCAGTCATAAAATATTTCTTCACATCCTGGGAAAAATAAAACATTGAAAGGGGTGAGCTCAGATGCTCAGTTAGGATAACAATATAGCGGATGCTTTCATAAATAAACATAAACATTTAAGGCAATGTATGACTAAAACAAAAGCCTTTTAAACTTGAACTTCAACTTAATATGGAAAAAGTAAAATGAGATAATTCCATTTACTTATTCACATGGATATTCTACTGGTCGAATAATTACATGCAATATCAATAACCACTTTCATAATGATGGAATGCATAATGCCAGACTATCATAACCACGTAGCCAAGGGATCGTGCCAATACTACAAATAAGATTTTGTCAAGGCCTCGTGCGAAGACACTAGTTTGTCTCATGAGACCTGCCGATGCATCGAGGAGCTATAGCGGGCTCCACCCGTCACTTATTAAGCCCAATGCATTCCTCATATGAATAGGTTTAAACATATCATAAACCATAACATAATTGTATCACATAAAACATTCATAAAGGAAACATAAGATTTCCATAATTCAAGAACAAGATATCAATACAACACATTGATATAATAGAAACTTTATCAAAACCATTTTCAATACCAAAATAAAATAAAAGTAAAACATGGTATTTATTTTTCTTTTAAAAAAAGTTATGGCTTATAGAGGAAGCCGAAACTCAAATAATAGTCAGGGCGGCGGAGAAGTCATTATCGCCACATACGTAATAAAAAACATTCCTTTTGTCTTTTATCAAAAATTATTCATATAAAAAGATTCCTTTTGAATAAAAGTAAAAGTCAAAGGGGTTTATACACCATATAAATGAAAGTTGTGTATAAAACCAAATATGCCTCAATGAAAGGAGATTGAGACGAAGTCCTTACAAAGATCATTTTTAAAATAAAATAGATCTATTATGTCTATCCACTATAAGTACACATAAAGAAAGTAAAAAATACAAGATTGTACATGATAATATCATGACATAATTTGAAAGTAGGAGATTAACCCAAAGAATAGAAATTGGGTTAAGAAGTTCCCTTACCTCGTGTCTGATTTGACTCGATCGTTATTTAATCTCCTGAATAATAAACTAGAGTTAATTTCTATTTGCTTAAGAACCTTTTTCATGTTAATTATTTCTTTTATATCACTTATTACCATGTTATGAATATTATGTAATTATTTATGTTAATAACAGTCATTTTGTCGATCTTTGGTACTTGAGTCAAAAATATACTTCTTATAATTACAAGTTGTTCATGTGGTGAAATATACATTATATCCAGAATTATATTCATGATTTATATATCATATATAACATATATATCCAGTTTATACATGCATTTATAATATTACATACCATTTAGAGCTAAGAAATGAAATGCACCGTTCATGGAGACGGTAAGCCGTACGTACGCATGAATGATACTTTCATTTCTATTTCATATTTAATGGGATGAAGTTATAATTAAATAAAGTATAATATAATTCCAATATAATATAATTTATAATACCATTTAATCCATCCTTTATACATCCCACATATGGCAGTCCGCACATCCTAAAATGAAATTATCGCGTTTACCCATAATGGAAATAATAAAGTATGCCACAAATGAGAAATAAATAAGCATAAGGAAAACATAAACATAATATATATATAATATATGAAAATAGTGTCATCAAAATGGCCATAATTAGAGGTGTTAAATGAATATTGAACAATCATCGTTTCGTGAGGCAGTATTTCGCCACCCACAGAAACAATATGTTATTTAACTATTAGATGAAGGTTTGTGTAAGTGTAAACCAAATCCTTATCATAAAAACATACTAGTATATTTTATATACTGGTGTTGTTACAAAAGAAAGGAATAAAAAGAGTTTAAGGGGTTGGAGAAGAAAAATAAAACAAAACAACATCAGCGAAGACATTACCTTAAAATCGGGTAACTCTTTTTGATTTGAGCCAAAGGCTTCCTTGGGAAGACTTCTGCCAAAAGTGAGGCTTCTAGGAGTAAGGGAGGGAAGTTGAGAGAGTATTTGGGCAGAGGTTGGCTGAGCCAAAAGGCTTTGAAGGTGTGAGTAAGGTGGTAGTGGTGGGGGCCTTTTATAAGAGGAGAGAAGAGGCACTCTTGGAAAGTAATAAAATGTTACTTTATTATACAATGATTTTCGGATTATAAAGGTCCCAAACTTATATAATTATAGGATAAGGTGATAAGGGCTAGAAATATTCTAATCGAATAGGCTTTGGACAAGTTTAATTCTTAGATTTTACATTATCCTTCCATTTTATTAAAATCATTAATTAATGAGGTAATCGCTGCATCATCATGGTGTCATATATAATTTAATTTATTTAATGCCTAAAAATTATAAAAAAAATATCATTATGTAGGAAATATTTTTAGATTTCTAATTAATATTTATAGTAAAAAATATGACTTGTATAACCCCATTTAAAAATTGTTTTAGTAAAACGTCTCATGTTTGTTACATTTTTATTTTAACATTAAATAAAAAGTTTTTAATGTCAATTTCCTACCAAAGTGGCTCCATGGGGTCCCCAAGTGGACACATGGGTTTTCTTGGTCGGCCATGACTCATCCAATAGGGGTAGGACAAGTGTAAGGGTCATTTCATATTTTTATAATACCATTATTACCTTAAATTTCACTAATTACCTTTAATCACGATTAAACTTAAAAGTTACTATTCACCAAAAAATTATTTTAATCCCATTGAACCACATTTTACTTCCTAATGACAACCATGTATGTCGGATTTTTGAAAATCAAATCACAGAAGTGGTAATGTTTCATTTAAATGAAAAATCAGTTTTTTAACTACCACTTAGTGGTTTCACTATTCATCAAAATTGAAGTTTTTCAGAACGATGCCAAAATTTCACCCTAAGCTATAATTGATATTCCAAATTCAAAAATGATTTCTATTTTACAAAATTCCAAACATATAAGTTGCATTAATTAATTTTATAATTAATTCCCACTGCCACAACAAATATCGTGTTTTTAAGAAACAATATATATCAAAAGATTGACAATTGTTTATGTCCAATTTCAAAGTGAAATTAATTATAATGAACACCATTGGATAAAATGGTAAAAATATATTCTAATTATAGTTTAAAACCACTCAATAGTATAATTTCTCACTATAAATTATTTTGATTAAAAATGTCGTTTTTTAGTATTTTTCTCTATTCATAGAAAATTGGAAGTTCTCAGAAAATTACAAAAAATTATACTTAGGATAATTTCGATATTCTGAATACAAAAATAAAGTCTATTTTGAAATATAAAATTTCTATAATTTTAAAAAGTGGGCATTACTATTCATAACAGCTACTTTGATTAGTCATGGTGTGTTAAAATCTTGAACTTGCGTACAATGCAAGCTATTGCATTATTGAAAGAGAAGCGTATCGTGAAAGCTCGGGGTGTTACATCAACAGTACTATCAAATTTCAATTCTGAGCACCATTTCAAAATTTACAAAAACCCGCTCGTACGTTTACTGAATTTACCAATTTTTTTTTCAGAAATTCATTACAGGAACTCCAGGCCTCAGAATCACACGCTGTCAATTTTCAAGGACTAGTAAAATTCCCATTTAATTAAAAAAATTACATGGAAATTCTAGGTCTTTACATTCTCCCCACCTCAGGGATTTACATCCCCATAAGCCACAACTCAAACTAAGGGAACAAGTGGGGGTACTGAGCATGCATCTGAGCCTCCCGCTCCCATGTGCTCTTCTGAAGGTTCCAATGCTGCCATCGAACACGTACCAGAGGTATCGACTGTCCATGAAAGACCTGCTAGAGTAAATACTCAATCTCTACTGGAACCTCTATAAAATTCACCCCATCAACGATGTCCATCTCTCCATGGTCGATGATGTGAGAAGGGTTGTGCACATATTTCCTCATCTAGGATATGCGGAAGACGTCAAGTACTCGGTGCAACTGAGGTGGAAGAGATAAGAGCTAAGACACCTCACTAACTCTACTGAGGACCTGAAATGGTCCGATGAACCCCGGATATAACTTTTCTCCTCATGAAAATCTCTACAAACCTCATCGAGGTGAGAACCATAGAAAAACGTGGTCACTATCCTCGAACTCTAGAGGTCTCTATCTCTGGTCAGCATAAGACTTTTGCCTAATATGTGCCGTCTTCATCTGTTTCTGGATGATTTTTACTTTCTCTATTGTAGCCCATACCATCTATGGTACCACTAGTGCTGACTCCCCTGGGTCAGTCTTGCAGAAGATGATCTAAAAGGTCGTTCGTAAAAAACCTCGAAATGTGCCATCCAAATGGTGGAGTGATACCTGTTGTTGTATGAAAACACCACCAAAGGAATGTGATCCTCCCAACTTAAACCGAAGTCCAGGACACAAGCACGTAACATGTCCTCGAGTGTCTTAATGGTTCACTTAGTCTGACCATCCATATGAGGATGTATGGCGGTGCTCAAATGAAGCTGCATCCCAAAAGCCTCCTGCAACACATTCCATAGCTAGGAAGTAAAACGCGCATCACAATAGGAGACAATCGTCGATGGTATTCCATGTAGCAGAACAATATTCCTAACATAGAGACATCCAATGCTCTCTACTAAACCCTTCTCTCTGATCGGTAGGAAGTGAGCCGACTTGGTGAGTCGGTCGATGATCACCCAGATCGAGTCACGACCTCTAGAAGAACGTGGAAGTCCTGTCACGATGTCCAGGGATATCCCATCCCACTTCCACTCAGGGACCTCTAAAGGCTGAACCAAGCCTGCATGTACCTAATGCACCGCCTTTACTTGCTGAAAAGTGAGGCATTGAGAGACAAACTCTGCTACTGATTTATTCATTCCCGACCACTAGTGTTGTCGTTGGAGATCCTGTTACATCTTCGCCACTGCTGGATGTACCACAAGAGGGGATGTGTGGAAATCCCTCAACACTTCCTCTCAAAGAGACACAAGTACCATGGTACCTCTTATGAAGAGGATGACATGCTCCCCACCTTCAGAAAATCCATCAGGTGCCCGTCCTGTGGATATCTGAGCATGTAGTGTATCGTAGTCAACGTCCCCACATTGAGCCTCCCTGACTCGCTATATATGTGTGGGAGTGACTATAAGAGACTCACAAAAAGATACTCCATCTCTATCCACAAATGATATCTACAAAGTGGCCAGCTACTCCATCGCCTCGCATTGCAGCTGTATACCTGACCTCCTACCATGTGCATCTGCGATAATGTTACCCTTCTCAAGAGTATATTCTATCTCGAAGTCATAGTCCTAGAATAACTCAAGCCAACGTCATTGTCTTAGGTTCATGTCCTTTTGAGATAAGATATACCTGAGACTATTGTGATCAGAGGACACTGTATAGCGTTCTCCCATCAGATAGTGCCACCACATCTTCAAGGTGAATACCACTACTACTAACTCCAGGTTATGGGTACTGTAGATCTACTCATGTTGTCTCAGTTGTCAAGAACCATATGTAATCACTTCTCGATCCTGCATTAGGAGACATCCAAGCCTGATCCCTGATGCGTCGTAGTAGACTATGTACTTGACGCCCTCCTCTAGAAGCCTCAAGATGGGGGCACTAGTCAGCCTCTTCCTGAGATCCGGAAAACTCTACTAGCATATCTCCGACGACACGAAGGGTTTCCCATTCTTCGTCCAGGCTAATAGTGGTGCCACAACTTTGGAGAAATATGGTAAAAATTTCTGGTAGTATCCAGCCAAACCCAAGAAACTATATACCTCCGTCACACTTCTGGGTTGCTCTCAAGAATGAACCACCTCAATCCTCACTGGATCCACTGCAACTCAAACCTCCGATATGACATTTCCCAGAAAGTGAACCTCTCAGATCCAGAACTAGCACTTTGAGTGCTTACCATAAAGCGGGTGCTCTCGGATGGTGTTAAGAACAACCTGCAAATTATGGGCTTTCTCCTCTTCAGTAGCCAAGTAGATTAGAATGTCGTTGAAGAAGACTACTACAAGCGATCAAGGTATGGTAGAAAGATCCTATTCATGAGTCCCATGAACACTGCTGGGGAATTGGTTACACCGAATGAAATAACCATGAACTCGTAATGGACTTACCAACATATGAAAGCCATATTCTGTGCATCCTCATCTCGTACTCTGAGCCGGTGATAGCCTGATCTGAGGTCTATCTTTGAGAACCACTGTGCTCCCTTCAGCTAATCAAAGAGGTCATCAATCCTCGAAATTGGGTACTTGTGCTTCACAGTCACCTGGTTCAGGTGCCGATATTCAACGCAAAGCCTCAAAATTCCATCTTCCTTCTTGGAAATCAAAATCGGGGCAACCCAAGGTGAAACACTGGGCTGAATGAATCCCTTCCCCTGCAAGTCCTGTAGTTGTAACCGCAGATCACGAATATCTGTGAAAGCCATCTAATACGCTGGTGTAGATATCGGTGTCGTCCCGGGGTACACGTCAATGTAAATGTCCACCTCTCTGCGAGATGGTAGACCCAAAACATCAACAGGGGAGACATCCGCATACTGGTCCACCACTACAGGATAATTCAAACTCTCCACATAAACCGCTCCGAGGGTAAGCCTAGCCAACTGGGGAGTAATTGGCTGCACCCTCCTCCAAGTAAGTCCATCCTGCACTGCATAGGCTCCCTTCTCACTAGTGAAGGTAAACCTGGTCCCATCCCTGCGGACACACCATACTTTTCACCTAATACAGTCAATCTGAGCATGGAATATAGATAACCAGCCCATACCCAAGATGATGTCATAAGGACTCAACGCCACTACTAGGAGATCCCATCTGAATCTCTCGCCTCCTAGAGTAAGTTCACACTTCCATCACCCATACATAATCATCGAATCAGCTCTCGTAGGAGTATCTAGTCATAAGGATCGAGCCAAAGACTCCATCAGAATCTCCAAGATCTGATTGAGGGCAGTGTCACTAAAAGAATGATTGGAACCGGTGTCTATACGTTCTATAATTAAGGTGGAGTAGACACATACCGTACCTTGTATCATCTCCAGAGCATTGTAATCGTAGGCCTCAGGTGTCTGGAGTTGAGCTCGCCCCTGTCCACCTTCTCCCTATGGTCGGTGTGGACCTCTTAGTGGGGGTGAAGATAAAATCTTGAATCATCACCCACTGCCAGCTGCACGGCCAACTCCTCTACCACGTCTTCCTGCTACCGGCAGACCTCCTCGGTTGAACCTCTGTCTCTGCCTCGGCGGTCCTTCGATCGTCTACTGATCATCCGTACGAAGGATCATATAGTCACGAGCCATGTGACCCAGCCCGCCGCATGTGTAACACTACCCGCTCCTAGCATAACTGGATTTGCCTCATGGGCCCTGCACAACCGACCCTGAATCTTGCAGTTGTCCACCTATAGGTCTGGTCCTGTTAGACCTCTGTGTCATCTGTCCGCTGCCAGCTACAGAAGACTCGACTATATGATGACCAGTGGTGGATCTCGCTGCTGGTGACTGGTCAGTAAGAAAACTCTCCACTAAGAGGGCTCTCTCTAAAACCCATTCTTGCGTCGGGATGCTAAGTGAGATCATCAAAGACCTGATCTCCCACTTGATCCCATTATCAAAGGTTCGGGCCCCAAAGAATGGGTCCCACACCATATCAGTGGAGTAGTGTGAGAGGTCAGTGAATCTCAACGAGTACTAAGCCACAGTCATGCTGCCCTGTTGCGGATGATGTAGCTCTTGTATGCACACTGTGAGAAGAGTTGCTGGGACAAACACTGCCCCAAACAGGCTCTCGATGTATGCCTAAAGAAGCGTTACCTCATCGTGAACTTGGAGCATCAAGCTCCACCATCTATATGTTGCTACCTATAGAAGGATGGCGGCAAGGATCACAATGAGATTATATGGTGTCTCTACCATTCATAAAAATCTCACCACGGCCTCCAACCAATCCTCAGCCGCCTGTGGGTCCATCCCTCCCCTGAACATGGTTGGCCTCTGGCGTTGGAACTCGTGCAACGCGCTCAAGTGGCGTGCACCCTCTGCTGGTTGGGCTGGTGGCATCGGTGGACCAATGGATAATAGTACTGTTGGTGCCTCTGTTGGTGCCTCTACTGGAAGAGGGAGGGCCCTACACCGAGGCCTCGTCACTCATTGGGCTATCAGTGCGTACAACTCTCGGGACCCTAGCTGGTTGTCTTCGTGGAGGCATCCTAAAAATAAATAGGTGTGCAATGGTGAATAAGTTATACCTGGTGATCTGACTCTAAGAGTTCACAAAGAAGACTCTTGAAAATACACATGTAATCAGTGTTTTCATGCACTGAGTCGGAAATCAAAAGTTAGGGACCCGGTGTATGGTTATGTCAGCCGCCGCACCAACACAGGATTCACTAAACTGATAAACACACTCAATACACTTAACACTAGTTCCGTTAAAAAATATCCGAGTCCTAAGTTTTGATGTATAACCGACTCCTCTTATACCAATTTTTCATGTCCAGTCCCCCGGGGCCCGTGCCGTGACTAACCCAAGCCCGCCTTCCATAGGCCTGGGGCTGGAGACTAGCACCGAAAGGCATAATCTCTAAAACTGGGAAGGCATTGCCTTTATAACCACTAATCACACATAACCCATTACACAACAAGATACAAACACAAGTAAATTGAATAGTAAACAGAGTGAGTACAATAAGTAAAAGGGGCCAGAATACATGCCCAACTTGAAAGTATATAAAAATGAATGTACAAGTAAACTGGAGAAAAAAGAAAGACAGCTGATGGGTCGTCCTCCGAGATTCCTACCTGAAGGGTAGGTATAGATCGCCTCCTTAGCACTCCATGTCTATCTATCTCCTCCAGGTACCGACTCGTCGTAAGGTCCTCCTTTAGGCACCGTCCTGTCCCGGTACCATCAGTCTTGATCAACATTGTCTATCGTCTATACTGAACACAACAAGGTGCGGGCATAGCCCGTTCAGGGGTGAGTATAACGATACTCAGTAGGGACCCCAAGACCATCAAGGTACCACAAAATCCACAAATGATAAATCTCAAAGAATTAAGTTAACTTTCATCCCTACTTTGGTATATTCCCATACATATACCTAATCTATCAAGTATCCCCATCTCAATCATGAGGAAACACAGGGTCCAACCCAAAATCCCAAAGATCAACTGTTCCACAAAGGAAAGAAAACTACAAAGGAAAGTACCACACAGGTACGCCACACAAAATAATACCACCAAGGTATTACCATGAAGTAATGTACCACACAAGTACGAACTCAGATCACACATGGTATAACTTAAGTACAATAATAGAGATGAGTATATGTAATTAATAAATAATCTTACTTGGTTAAGAGGTAGACACACACATGATCACTCAGTGCTGACCCACTCAGGATCGCTTCGTGATGACACAAACATGATAACTAGGTGCTGACCCACACAGGATCACTCGATGATGAACCACACAAGATCGCTAGGTGTTGACCCACACTGGATTGCTCGGTGCTAACCCACATTGGATTTCTCTTTATTCTTCACGTCACATCCAGATACAGGATTCCCGCACTATGCTCGCTTGTCTCCATGAGGGTCCGCTTCACAAGCCACTGGTCGATTTTACAACTTCCATGAAGTCTCATGAAAAAGTATCTCAAAGGATCTCCATGTTATTGGGGTTTCAACTCAATAGAAAGTGTGTCAATCGGATGCCCAATCTATGAGATTTTAGCCTTTTCGTCCCGGGGTCCTAGTTAGATTTGTGCTCGATCCAACCCGACCATAACCCATATCAATACAAATATTCACTGGGGTATACTCAAAGGAACCGTCTCGCTCTATAATTTCCAGCTCCACTGATGGTTCATCAAACGGACGCACGGTACCAAAGTTATGTCCAAAAGAGTGTAAATGGGTCGTAGTGGGTTCGGGTCTAGTCCGACCTGGCCCGACCCGACCATGGCCAACACAGTTCTGTTAGACCCGGACTGACCCATTGTGTCCATCCCAGGTAACGCTGGGCGGCCCGACCCGTGCAGGGCATCCCAACCCGGCAGCCCGACCTTGGAAACGACCCACCGGGCGGCGGAGGCCGCGAGCGGCGTGAGTCCGCGGGACCGCGAGGGCAGCGCATGGGCCGCGAAACTGTGAGGGGGTCGCGGTGGCCGCATGAGGTGGAAGGCGGTGCGAGGCCGCAGGTCGGCTCAGAGGGCTGCATGAGGTGAGGCTAGGCTGTGGGGTGGCACGGAAGGCCACAGGCGGCGGAGCACTAGGATGCGCGGAGACCACTGACAGGGGAGCACCGTGGGGCACGGAGGCCGCGGGCGACGACGCGGCCCACATACAACGGATCAGTGGGCATCAGAGGCCGCGATAAGCGGGGGCCGCGGGTGGTGGGGGCCGCGGGTGGTGGGTGCTGCGGGTGGCGGTGGCCGCTGGTGGTCGGGGCCGCGGGTGGTGGTAGCTGCGGGCAGCGTGGGCCGGGGGCGGCGGTGGCAGTGGGGCAACATCGGTGCTTTCGTCACCTTCGTCGCCTTAGTCACCTTCTTCGTGGTTCTTGAGTTTCACCGGTGCCAACCGCTGACACCAGTCACCACCTTCTTCCATTTTGAATAACACACCAAAGAAGCAAAATGTCGGAGGCATCGAGCCATGTTTTTTTGGCACACAACCTCCGCGTTTGAGTGGTAACAAGCGCCTCAAAAAAATCAGAAGTCAAGAATGACAAACTCTACAATTTAATACGAATCATGGATCAACTCGTTTTGGTTGATCCATTTTCTCTATGCATTCTAAGAACAATGAAATTAATCGAGAGAATTCAAGAATTCAATTATAACCTCCTACCTTGTTTGATTCATCAACAGAGGTCGTGAGGAAGGAGGCGATGTTGTTCGGGATAGACGGACGTCAGTGACGTCGGTGTTCCCTCGATCGTCGATTTGTTGACTTTGAGGATGTTCCTTTTCAAAGAATGTCCCAAGGAAGAAGTTGATGTCGAAGTCGACGTTCTTCGTTGGCATTCTTCACTAGATAGATTTTCTCCCAAGGCTCCTTCCTCCCAATCCTACCAAAATGAAGAGATAGCCAAAATAATAGATTATGCTATCAATTAAGTTGTTGGCATAAATTCAAATTAGTTTAATTAATTATTTTATGGGTTGGATTAATTAATTAGGGGGGGTGGCACAATTAAGTGAGGGAGATCAAGAGGTTTCTCACACATTCGAGGGGAGTTCAAGAGGTTTAAGTCTCAGGTGGTCCCCACCACCGTAACCCACATGGTAGGTTAGGCTTGGATAGTCCCCACCACCATAACCGTTGTTGAGAGGTTTTAGTTCAGGTGGTCCCCACCTCTCAACATCCACATGGGAGATCCTATAGAAAAATAAAATAAAATGTTACACAACTTTTATTTTATTTTATTATTTCACGAAAATCCCAAAAAATTATCTTTCACTCTCGACCAACTGTCATCGAGTTGACAGTCTCCTTAAGGGAATACCGGCACTGTGAGTTCAACAGTACCCTCAGATTTCAATTTCGGGCACTGGTTCAAAAGTTACAAAAACCCGCTCGTACATTAACTGAACGTACCAAAAAAAACAATGTTTAGAAATTCATTCTGGGCACTCCGGGCCTCAGAATCACGCACCCTCAATTTTCACGGACTCGTAAAATTCCCATTTAATTAAAAATTTTACATGGAGATTTCGGGTCATTAAAATTTTTAACCACCATAAACAGACAATAATATATTGGCATTTACAATTGACTATGATTCAGGGTAGGGCCACCATCCTAGGAAACAACACCTAATAAGGAAATAAGTCACCCTGTGGTTCTTACATTAAAAAAATAAAATCCATCCTTTCTTATGACCTTTGGAAAGGAAAATAACATGTGGCACAAACTCAACCTATTCAATCCTCACACATTCAACCAAGAGGTCCCCTAGAACAAGTGAAAAATCAGAATAATAAAACCAAAAAAATATAGTTCTTCACAAAATTACATTTTCAATAAAACATTAAATGATAAATCAAATATATAATATGAAACACAAAATTCCATTTTAAAAACCACCCTTATATCATACACATTTATCCCTTTTAAAAAATTTCAAAATTATCCAAATTTTAAAAAATATCTACATCAAATTTCACGATTAAAGTATTTTCAATTTTTTCAAATAAAAGAAAATATTTATACGATATTTTATCGAAAAACTAATTCTATATTTTAATCATTTACTTAGGAATTATTTAAAAATAATAAATTCCATAAACTTTATTTTTCAAAAATTTCATGAACTCAATTTAAAATAGAAAACCCAAATTTTATTTTCGAAAAACATTCAATATATTTTCAAAACTATCCTTTAAAATAAAAGGAAAAAAGAATACCCTTTAAAATATACCCTCATTTCATTTAAAAATAATTATAATATTTTTTATATAATATTTCTTCCCTATAAATTTATTTACAAAATGAACAAAATATACAACATATTAAAAATCCAAACCACATGTTTACACATCAAAAATATCCCCTTGAATTCACCAACATCATGGGAGTCATTTAAAAGAGGCATACATATCAAAACTATGTATTATTTGGAACAATGACTAACTAAACTATTTTTTTTGAGGGAAGAAAGCCCAGTCACAAAGTAATTCCTAATAAATCTTAAAACTGAGTGTTTTTTCGCTGAAAATTTTATATGGATGTGAAATAAACCTCAAACCACCAATCCTACTTTATTTTAAATAAAAAAAATACATTATAGCCCCATATTAAAACATTATATGTTTCCAGTATCATAAAATCATCATCAAAAATCAAAATGTAATCTCAAATTCCAAGATCAAGACCTAACTACTGAAAATACCGAAGCATCATCATGATAGTTGGTGACAATGAAATTACTCATGACTAACATCCTAAACCTTGGAGAAAAATTATAACTCGCTCCTAACAGAACACTATAAATAACATTTGGGAAACTCTTGAAACCAAGGATCCCACCATAGATACAATCCTTTTATAATATTTTTTCATGAAAAAAATGCAGATATCCATCATTTGGATGATCAAAATAGAATGTGGCATCCCCAAAAATGCTATAAAAAACCCAAGGGTGGTGATAATCAACCGAAAATAACATATAAATAATGGAAATAACATCACCTCTGAATCAAATTAAAAGATATAGTAAAAGTTTATTAAAAATCTTTCATGACCTATTTATATATCAAACATCTATGCCAAAACAAATATGTAAAAATAAATAAATAAATAATGAAATTAAATCAATAAATCCCTCCTCTCACCCCCAATCACCATCTTATTTCTATGAAAAGATGTAAATATGCCTCAATACATTCCTTTACATTGGTAACCAGTAGATACCACTACCCAACATCTATAAAACTTAGTAAAATACTATTCAATAATATTTAATCATTTAAAGGTCACAATCCATACATTCTCAAATAGGTATAGGCAGGTCTTATAAAATATATTAATTGGAATCACAAGAAAAACATGATAAAGTAAAACTAACCTAAAATAATAAATTCCTTCAAGAGTGTCCAAAAGAAAAATAAAACCACGAAACTAAAAATGATAGATAGGATTGAGTATAAAACTCATTGGGAATGTAAAAAGAAACCACAACCTATGTATAAAAATTATATTTTTTTTATCATATTAGTTATAGTTTGAAATAGAATACTTAATAATAGGAAATTACTTTAAATTACATAAAATAAAACATAAGGATCATCCTTATTTTAAAAATATTCTTTTATTTTCAATATTAAATTAAATAAAATAGTTATAAAAAATTTCCCTACCTATGTCACTATCATTGGAAATCCATTTGAAAATCCAAATTCAAAAGCATATTTTCCTCAAAATAATTTTTTTTAGAGAGAAAAAAGTTAAATAGGAAAAAACATTAAAGAGTTTATAAAAAGAATCAAAATTTACAGTAATATTTTTATAATGGAAAATACATCTATAATAAAAATATCCATTTAATAAATAAGAACTATAGTAATAATCCCTATATAATCCAAGGTTAGTGAGAACTCTAGTCCCTTATATTAACCAATGATCTAATCAGTCAAAATCCATTATGTGCACTACTTCCATAACAGACTACATGAATATGAACTATTAGTGTGGTGGAACCCAACAAATGACACCCAAGGAGATCTTAACACACTGAGGTGTACATTCCTTTGTCTTAGAATCTTAGAGGCACACCATGTGATTCCCCACAACCAAGTCCACCCTAACTAAGTGTCTTGTTAGTGTGGTGTAAATACAAAGGTATACATTAAAAAGACTTCCCCCATAAGTACACTGGTTTTTGATGTGGTTTAACGATTTCAAGAGATCACAAATTTCATATAGATAGAGGAAATGTAAATTCACCAATATATTCCATTTATCAAAAGATACACATGCACCATTAAACCATTTTAATTCTTGATTAATGATAAAATATTTAAAATAAAAATGAGGGATATACAATAAACATAAAAATTATCATAGCGTGGTTTTAACCAATTTTAAACCCTCTTTTCACATATATCCAGAATGTTGAAAAATTCCAACCAATACTTAATAAATATACTTTTTAAATCCACTAGAGAATTCATTGAAAAGTAGTATTCCAGAAACCCATATATAAATAACCAATTCTATAGTCGTAATCATATATATTTACACACACACACACACACACACATATATATATACATATATATATATATATTCCCATTGCAGAAATTCACATATTCACATGGGAATTTTCACACACACTCACAGATATATAAATAAATAAATATATATATATATATATATGTTCAGAACCGTAAAAAATATATATCAAGACACTTTTGATGTCCAAATTTTTTATCTGAAGCAAATTAAACACTTACCAATACTTTTAATTTGATGAATCTCTTGAAATTACATCTAAAATTTTAATGAAAACCATTTAAGAATCCATTTCCCAAAAAATTATACAATAATGTACCGAATAATGCTTTTAAAAATCATTTAATGTATTTAATTTAAATTTTCAATTTAGTTTTAAAATAAAAAAATTAAATCATTCTAATTAATTTAATGGAAAAAGGGGTCAAACAAATATGGAATATCTCAATTTAATTAAAAAAGTTATTTTAATATTTTTTAAATGCTTGTAATTTCACATTTCACAAGAAATGAAAAGTAAAGAGATTTTTATAAGAGAAAAATTTAATGAAATATTTGTATAATCCTTTTATAATTACATTCATAGTGATAAATAATTTAATAAACACCTAAAATAAAAAAAATAATGGTCTCTCATATTTAAAAATTATATATGGGGAACCATTACTCATATTAAGAAATACTAATCCATGGTGATTTGAAATAATTTACATTCAATGGAGAAGGATCAAATAAAGAGAGATGGATATGTACCATCCCAAGAATCAAGAAGAACATAAAAAATCATTCAATCTGAAATCCCTAGGGCTTAGCTAAACCAAAACATCCTAACAAGGATGGATAAATTATAAGGATAACGTGGAAGAATAGAGGATGAGTCCTCACCATGAGGATCTGATTTAGAATTTCATGTAAATCAATATAAAATGGAATCTGAAAAGGAGGTAGAAAGGGGGGGATCACATATAATAGGTGTAGATTATGGTGGAGGGGGTATATGAAGTGTTGGTTATGGGATATGGAAATGGGGAGAAAAGAAATGAGAGAAAAAAATAAAAAATAAATAAATTTAAAAGTAAATTTTCTATAATCTGAGGTTGGAACAAGTCTTACTAGAATAATTTACAAACTATGTGGAACCCATTCAGCCTACCAAATATACAAAAATGAATCCTTAAATCGTTACTTTAGGAGGCCACATATTTTAACAGACCATCAATAGACCATGACAATAGGATATATCCAATGACATAAAAGATTACATGGTTTCTTAATTGTTTCCAAAACTGTTCTAGATAACCACAAGGCCCTCTCAAGCCCATAAAAAGTTAAATTTTCCATGATGAAACTATTAATGAATCTCGATGAATCAGAATAATATTTAATTAAATATAATAATAAAACTAATTAAATACATGGCATGGAAATGTATTTAGGATGGGAAAAGAAGCATATATAAAGAAGTTGTTTCATAGATTTAAAAACATCAAATAGGGTATGAGTGATCATATAGTGGTATCAGATAATATAGTACTAGTTGAAATGATTTTTCTATATCTACATATAAATTTTTTATCAAATAATGGTTAACTCACTGAAATTAATAAATTCTAGGTGTATATTCTAGATTTACACATTCTTTTTTACGCTGCAATTTTAAGTCAAACTAGAGAATATTATGGTAGAAAAAACTAAATAGATTAAATTTTTTGAATTTAATTAAAATAAAATTATTATTTCATTCATTTTTTTGTTCAATAAATTAGTGATAAATATTAGACAACAGACTTAATAATAAAAATTAAGAACATAACTTAAAATTATAAAGCATTCAAGAAGAAGTTTTTGTGGAATAGTAGAGGGGAATAAGAAAATAATACTTGTAAATATAATAATGTTTTAAAAATATTAATATAGAAAAGGGTATATTTTAAGTTATAATGTATGAAACTAAATAATATATAAAAATATAAGAATTATAGTATGAATGAAAAATTATCTTTTGCAGTAGGAAGAAATTTTGTAGAAGAAACATAACTTATTCTTAAATGAACAAAACATGAATAAATTTACTGTTGATTTTAATTATAATAAACGATATGATTCTGATTTCAAAAATTCTAATTTTAATGAATTATATGAAGAAAATAATAAATTAGTGAATTTTTTTTGAATAATTTTTTGATTTTTATTGTGATTTATATAGTGAAAATAAGAAAAAAGTTAAAAAATAAATCTATTACTCATTATAATTAGAAAAAATTTCAAGAATTTGAAAATTATAGAAGAAAATAATCATTAATTATTGAAAAATTCTATAATTATCAAGATAATTTAAAAAAAATTGAATGAAAATGATAATAAATAAATTCGTATCTTGAATAAAACATTTTCTAGTTAAGTTATAGAAAAAATGAATTATAAGATAATAATTATGAATAATTTAAATTCAGAAAAATATTTTTCTTGATTTTAATTAGAATATACCAAAACATTACATGAATATATTTTTAAGGGTTCAAAAGGTTGTTTTTATAAAGTTACATGTTTTAGATATAAAATAAAATTTAAATATGGTAACAAATGTTCAATAAGATTTCTATAATCATGATTTCATAGTAAATATTTAATCTACATGTATTTTATTAGTTAATTACTCAATATAAAATGCCTAAAATATTAATGGGTAACTATGAATGACTTTATTAATCATATTGAACCCAAGATACAGTGGGAACAATGATTTTTTACTTGATTAATTTTAGGAAACATTATTTAAGTGTATTATAGACACATGGTACATGAATAGATGATACTTAGTACAAATTATTGGTATCAATAGAAAATTAAATGGTTAAAACAATGTGGTGGAGGATTGTTTTTACTTTTTAAGATAAATCGAATGTCAAGGTTCAAATATTTGGTGAAATAGGTATTCCAAAAACTATTTTAATTTTTAAATAATTAGTTATAAAAGGAATAAATAATAATCTAATATGTATTTCAAAACTATGTGACGATGAAAGAAGTGTTATGTTTGAAGATACCAGGTGTTCTGTTTTGATGAAAGAGCCCATTTTAATTTTCATAAAAAGATAATATAATATATACTATTTTGATTATTATAAGTTAAAAAATTATAATTTTCATTGTCTAAATGATATGAAAACATATAATATGTCACACCCCAATCTAACACTATTATATTATTTTTTCCATCTTTTAGTATATTATATTTTATTATACTTTTTTGTAGTTTTCCTTTGAAAGTTCGTGTTTTTGGGCATGTAAAGTACATCAAATGATTAAGGATCATGGTTAGAAATACCATGTAGGAGCTGTGTGATACCCTCTCTGTTTGGGTAGAGCCAAATTACATGGTCAATTTATATTTTTTCCAAACCATACAACCTTATCATACATGAATCCCCAAGTCCCAATAGGGGACATAGTCCTCAATACTATGTGTCCTTCCCATTCACTGTGATCTAGAATCTCAAATGAGGGTGCATGATTTGTGTATAGTTTTCCAAATTGTGTGGCCAAACTGTGCCAAATGCATTAGTTTACTAAAAATGAGAAATGGACTATTTTCCTATATCATTTTAACCAAGAAACACCCATCACTCTTATCATTTGGATCAGGTGGCCATATGGGGATTCTCCCTCACCTCTCCCCTTCGTTCCTCTCCTCCTCCTAGTGGATTGTTGTTATTTCATAAATATTTCATCTTAAATCATCAAGGTAACCTCCATAAATTATCTTCCCATCCTTCAATTTTCCATTTTCTCTTGGGTTTTTATTCTTTTAATGTTTTGGGGGTCTAGGGTTCAAGTTCACTTGTCTGTAAATTGAGGTTTTTCATTTCAATGTTTCCTTGTGTCCTCTCTTTCTTTATTGGACCTGTTTGAGCTGGATCAGAATTTACATAATCAAAGGTTAAATTTTTTGAGGTAGGTCACCCTATTCCAAAACCTTTAATTTAAAACCTATGATTTACAAGTGGATTTAAAGTGTTATTTCATTTATATATAATGTGTATATATTATGGAAAATGACTGTGATGTTTGGGAATAGTTTATATCATTTTTTCTATGTTTTATCTATTCTTCTGAAATGGGATTTTCTTATAAAACCCTGCTTTCCAGATTTTTTTGAAAGTTAAAACATCCTAAATGTTTTTATGGTTTTTCAAATGAGTTGTTCCATGTAAATTGGGTATTAGAAAAGATTTTTTGGTTTTTTGTTTGTTTTTTCATGATGGCTTGGGGACATGGTTTGGTTTTCTAGAATTCCTTTTTGGGGAATACAATTGATTGAATCAATAAATGTTACTAATACACATATACAAATATTGAAATATGTACAATTTTATCTATTTTACATATTCACCCATGGTTTAAAAGAATACGTGTAGTAAAAACCACTCTTTAGATATTACCCTTAATTGTGGAATGTAGATTGGAATATAATGGTGGTGAAATGTATGAAATATGTGAAACATGTAAATGAATGAATATATTATTTAATAGTGACAAGGGTGATTATGTATTATTTACAAATCACAAAATGGAAAAGGGGATCCACCTATGAATGGAGTTCATGGGTGAGAAAGCGAATTATTTATTTAGTGAAAAAATTTGTAATGTATGTATATGATAGCTGGAAATAAATCACCTCTATTTGTATATCATGTGAATCCTTGGGTTTTTTTAGGGATCTATAGGGACCCATGATTAACTAGTTTAGTAGTACTATTTAACTAGTGTCTTTGAGATAGGCTTGTGTGCTTGTGTGATATACCCCTCTATCGATCTAGTGGGGGTTATATCATGTGACTAGGAAAGCTAATGGTTGGTATATATCACTGATATTTTTTTACCTTTACGGATATTTGTAGTTCTGATATATACCATCTTGACTAGATCCTAAGATACCATGAAACCAACTTTATTTATACACTACTTTCTTTTGTTTTGCATAAATTTTATAAAATGGTTTTCATTGTTAGGTTTTTCTACTTAAATACATCTTTCATTGCTTGTTATTTAATAAATGGGTTTTTGAAAAATATATCATTCTTTGGAAATTATTTTCTAATTAAAAATTGGATAATGGGTATTTAGAGACATCAATTTCTTACTTGTTTTTAGAATAAATAAAAATATTACTTTTATATATACTTATTTTCAAACAAGTTTGAAATAGTTTCTTCTTTAATGGTGTAACATAGGGAATGGTTTCTACTATTTCATCCGTACTGAGAATATTGGTGAATAATATTACATTATAACTTTTAGTTTTAGGTTGGGAGCATCTTGTGTTGTTCATGGAGTGATCTTGGTTTGGGGTTGGTGGTGACCCGTTAGGTCACATGGAGGTGTACTCATTTTTTGTTTCCATTACTTATAGTGTCCATTTTTTATTATATTTCATTTACTTATAAATTGTTATAGGGAAAATAATTGAAAATAAATTTATTATTGATACTCAATACTATTTTCCAGGGCATCTTAGTGACACTTCGATGGAATTTTCACAATCCAGCTCACATGCCCGATTTGGGGTCGACCAAGGTTGGTTAATGAAAAAATGGTATTAGTTGAGGTTTATTCCCAACTATTTGGAGTTGTATGCCTGTAAAGATATAGGATTATCATAATTTAAGTGTCCAATCATGATTAGGATCTTCATGACCACCAATTTATAATGGCATTTGAGTTTCTATGGAAGTACGAGATGTCTATGTCTCGAATTAAATCTTTATTATCTGATGTTTTTGATGTTTTGGGTATTTATTTGGGTGTTTGTGGTTGTAATTGCAAATTTTTGGGTAATTTTGAGGGTTTCTAAATAAAATAGTTTATTTTTTGAGTGATATAGTTTTTGGTTGTCTCAAAAACCATGCACAGAGCATGCAGCCGCCTCTATTGAACTCTAGTGAGTCTAAATGGTTGGTGCACGATCCAGCAAAAAATGTATCCAATTTGTAAAAAGTAGTTATTCTTCAGATTTTTTTTATTTTTTTTTTCATTATGTTTTTTGTTTATCTCATTTATATTTATTGTCATTTTGAGTTTATTTTGGGCTCCTTCCTTCAATTTGAAAGTGATTTTCAGTTTATCAAATATGAATTTTCAAAATGAATACATTGGGTTATTTTGGAATGAATTTTTTTGTTAGAACATTTATAATGTTTTATAAAATATGGAATAGTAAACTAATTCCAAATTTCTCAATTTAGTGTTTTAAGGATATAGGGTGTCATTAAAATAAATTGTTAGGATTATTTGAGAAATTACTAGAAATGGGATCACCCATTACATAAACATTGGCATTTTCAATTAATGTTTATATATACATATATGTGTGTTATAGGTGCATGTTTGTATATATGAATGGGTATATCTAAGAATACATGTGTTTTTGTATATGTGTATCTTCATTGAATAACATTGGAAAGTGATTAACTTCTTATGTTTTATTACTAAACTTGTATGAAAAGAGTATTTTTGAGGAACTGATAAGAGAGTGTTTTTTGATGTTTTATTTTTTTGTTTTAGGATTTCCTTTTTGATATTCTTAGTTTTGTTATATTGGGATTTTTACTAAACTAGTTTTTTTATTTTGGTTTGTGGATTTTTATTTGAGATGTGGGGATCTTATATAAGATAATTTTTGATTTTGTTTTGTGATTAAAATTTTTAGAGTACTCCCCCACTCTTACCAATGGAATCTTGAATAGGTTCTTTGGGTGGATCTTCCACCAAAATATTTTTGGTTGATGAAGATTCATCTTAGCCATTTGGTTCATCTATTTTTATTTTGGAGAGAAATGTTTCTCAGTCGATGACTCGGTATCTAGAGTTCATCTAGATGTTATGGGTGATGAATCCTTATTTAGGATACCACATATAGGGAAGGACAATGTATTTTTGGGATATTTTGAAGAGATATTCATTTAGCTTGAGATTTCTAAGATTCTTAAGATAGTTTTTACTTCCATTATACCGGATGTCATGAGTTCGATTTGGCGAAAGTCCATTATTTGGACAAAGACCCAAAGAGACCACTGATAAGATAACATTAAGGAGTTGTTTATCTAGTAATACATCCTTGAATCCATAAGGATGTTTAATATTTTAGAATTGTACTATCTCCAAAAATTTTATTCAATGATGTTGGGGTTTTCTATGGGTTTCACTAAGTTGGTGTAGTATCAACTATATTAATTTGGATAGAAATTAATAGATTTTTATTTATTTGAAATGGTCCTATGACCATAACTTCTTTAACTAGTGTCTTCACTCTTATGAAGGTGTAGCGAGGCAGGTTGTTCCATCCAATGTTCGATTATCCTGAGAGCTAGAGGTAGTTGATGTATAACATATCCCTAGGATCATTGGTGAAATTTCTAATTAATAGAAAGGGAGTGAAACTTTATCTAGTTAGTTAAGAAGTGTTATAAGAAGTTCAATATGTTTATTTAGGGCAATATTGTCTAAAAAGGGTGCTCTGGTATGGCTATCAATGTGAGAATTTAGGGGATAATAATTCTTCATGATAAAAAGTTTCAAAGATATGGAACACATGTGGTAATATAGTTCATATAAAGAGGTTTTTAGGGGTTTTAGTAGGAAAATATTCATATCTATATCAACTTAATTAAATAATTTTCTATCACATTTGGATGAACATGCTACTAATGTAGGATCTTTTTAATGTTTTTGTTGTTGTGATTTTTTTTGTTTATGTATTATGATTAATAGTCGAACACTTAGTACTGAATTAGAGGATGATTTTTTGTATATTATTGGAATTATTTATTATTTTAAATTTCCTTTGAAAAATTCATAATTTTCTTTTCTTGGAGTGGTGGTGTTTTTTTCCATGTTTTATTCCTCTTAGATTTTTTTTGTATTTGGACCTATGAGTTGTTTTGACTTCAAAATTAGTTTTTGTCCAAAGTACTATAATAGTAGTGAGAAAAACATAAAACAAACTTGTGGTGAGATTGGTCTTATAGTCTATGTGTTTCCCTTTTCTGGAATTCCATATTCTATTTACTAGTTTCATTCATCGATTCCAAGTCACCTAGCCCCAACCCTAGTATTTTGGTTAATTTGGACCGAGGGAAATTTGATGGATGATCATGGAAATCTTGAGTAGACCACAGTGAGTTTCATGGGTATTTTAAATGTTAGGGGTCAAGGTGTTCCATGTTTTGAGGTTGTGTTCAGAGATTTGAGAACCTTATTCCTTTGGACAATTCATTTTTTAGTGTGATCCCTTTATTATTGTTGGATATTTCCTTAGACATTTTTTTGATTCTTATAGATGACCTCTTAGCATCTATTGGGATTACAGAGTTTATCGATTTGGATTGGGAAGTGAGTTTTGGTTCTTAGGTTATATCGTTTTAAGATTGTCATTTAAAATTGTAAAATATCCTTTCCCTGTGTGATGATCAATTGAATCTTTTGGACTTTCTAGGGTCAGAATGTGTCATATTGGGGAGAAATGTCACACCCCAAACTGACACTACTCTATTATTTTTTCCATTATTGAGGCATGATTATATTATTTTCCTTTTGAATATTTATCCTTTGATGTTTAGTGTTTTTCGGCATGAAAGGAAGGTCACATGGTTAACGAACACTATAAGAATATCCCCATGGAACCCATGAGATGATCTCTCTATTTATGAAGAGATAAATTACATGGTTTAGGGAAGGTTTTCCAAATTGTGTATCCTACCCATGTGTGGATCTCTATATGACCAGTATAGGTGAATTTTTTTTGAACCATTCATCTTTCCAGTGAACCATGCTCTATTATCCTACAAGTGGGTGAGCGGTTTGCGCATGGTTTTCTAAAAAATGTGGCCAAATAGTCTATAGTGTCCAGATTTATTAAAAATTTTAAATGAACATTTTTCCTTTCTCGGTTTTAACCACAAAATCACCCCGTCAATCTTTTCATTTTGCTATTAAAACCCTATGAGGCTTCTCCAAAACCTATCCCCTTGGGGTTTCTACGCCTCATTGTGTATTCTTTGGATTTTATCAATATTCCAGCTTTATTATTCAAGGTATCCTCTTCATACCTTGTTAATATCATTCATTATTTAATTAAACCTTGGTTTATAGTTTTTACATGGTTCCAGTGTTCTAGGGTTCATGTTACCTTATCTCTAAATTAGGGTTTTATTATTATCTAGGGTTCCTTTATTCTTATATTTCTTTTTTGGACCTATTTTTGGTGGATCAGAGTTTTTATTATTAAAAGAGATGAGTTTTTTGGTAGGTTACCCTATGTACAGTACTTTTATTATAATCTATGATTTCTTGGTGGTCTTAAAGAGTGATTTATTTTTTTTATAATGTGTACTTATTATGAAAATGGTTATGATGTTTGGAAATGTATTCTCTCATGTTTTCATTATTTTCCCTAAGATTCAGACATCTTCCAAAATGTTTATTTTTGTTTTCAAATTTAAATGATTTGAATTAGAAATTTACAAATATATTTCATTATTCCAGCCTATTTTTCATGAAGGAATATTGGAATGGGTTGTTTTTCAATGAATCATTGAAACAACCTAAAATCTATTGGCTCTATAAAGGTTACAACTATAGAAATACATATATGGATACATCTATAACTGATTACTTTATACATACACACTCTTGGGTGAGTAAAATATATAAACTGGGATAAGGGTTGTTATATATATATAAAGGTGAATATATATATATATATATATATATATATAAGTGTGATAAAAGGTTTTGGAACAGGAAAAATTATGTAAATGAGGTTTTCCAAATAAAAGTTGTTTATTTTCAAATAATGAAGTCTGATGGGCTCTTTGATGTTCTTCATTGGAAAATGAATTCCCCATTAAGATAAACGCCTTGGTAATGGGATCAAGATGAAAATTTAATGGATGTAAAATTTATTTAAATTATGAAATATGTGAAATGTAAACATGTATGATATAATCCTAATAATGGGAATTTTTTTATTTTTTATGAATCATGAAAAGGGAAAACTGGTTAAACATAAGAAGGGAGTTCAGAGGTGAGAAAGTGAATGATTTTTGAAGTGTAATGAATTTTATATGTACATATATAACTAAATTAAGAAAACTCAAATACATTTATACATCATGGGACACCTTGGGTAGCCTAGAGGGAGATTTATAAGACACATGATGCAATAGTTTAGTATTACACTCTGACTAGTGTACCAAAGATAGACTTGTTTTGTCAAGGGATATTACCCTTATTAGATATACAGACCCTACCTTCTACACATACTATTAAATGGGTTTAAGCATTGTTAACCATTAAATAAAAACTAAAAACCATAAATTCTTGGGGTTATAAGATTAGATACATTAAACTAATAACCTAAAAATAGAATAAAACGTCTCATTATGAATCTCAATATTGAGTTCATAACTCCCTTTTAGATCCTATATATAGGATAACATGGGGAATAAATATATAAAACGTATTCTCTAAAAATCCTAGAAAGGGAATAAACATGATAATATAGTTTAACACCTGAGTTTGAAGGCGTGACATGATAACATAAAATAAATGGATCATGAATAATAATATGGAAGAATAGAACATATAACATGGAATCATATGATCATGTGAACATAGGAATGTCTCAAACTAATATGACATGATGTTAACATGATTCAAGGCTAACAGCCAAGACTATATCACATGGTGAAAAAAGTCCCATAATGGATTATGGTTACATTTTAATCCTGTAAAAGACGTCTCATAAAACAAAAAATTACCCAATGCATAAGAGTTATATCTTGGTTGACCCATGATAACATGTTCATTCATATTTTTCCCACATAAATAATCAAACATAAGGAATATCCATAAGGGTTACCCATGGATTGGAATGGGTATTGTAATCACGTCATAAGGCATAAAAAATCGACATATCATAATGGTGTAAATGAATTAATAGATTTAAATCACAATTGGATATTAATAATAAAAAATAGGAATATATCATGACAAATAACATCCAAATGAAGTGAAAACATGTAAAATGTGTGTTCATGATACTTTATAAATGAGACACTTTATTTCAGTTTAATGGATAATTATTAAAGTGTCTTCAAAGAGTTAAATGAATAATTGTTAGTATAAAACAATTAATAAAATAATATAGTATTTCATGATCAAATGAGTTAATTTTTTGAAATAATGGTTTCTTAAAATAGATTATTGGGATAACTTGATAATGGGTAATAAATTGGGTTTCTCCCTTCAATCTAGCTTTCTTATTAGGAGGAATTGAAAAGGTAGCCTTATAAAATATGTATTTCCAAAAAAAATAACGATGAATTTATTTGGACACATAATTTTTTAATTTTTAAAATTAATTGAGAGTAAGTATATAAGAATAATTAAGAAATAAATTGGTTTAAATGGGGAGAAAGTGTAACCTAATGATAAAATTTAATCTTCATAGAGATCACTTACGTTACGTATGAATGTTTTCAAAAATTACTCTTAATGTCCTAGATGTTCAAATTAGATCCATTATTTACTTTATTTATAAACTTCCCCACATATATTCTATATATAATGATTTTATTATGTTCATTTATTGCCATATCTATGAGTTATAATTTTTTTTAAAGGTTTGGGTCAAAGTGTCAATTTATTATTTAAAGAAAAGCCCTATTTAAGACTGGGTAGAGGGAGACCTATTACATTGCCTGAAGGCCCAAAGAAAAGTGGTATGAATACAAGGCCTGAAGGACATTTTTTTCCCAAACGACCCCTCATAGAACAATACTACTATAGTACTCACGCTGCTACAGTTCCTGCTATAGTGCCTCCACCGCTACAGCGTCGTCGCTACTACAGTACTGCTATAGTACCCCCTAGAAATTCGTCCATACCTAAATTTGATCCTGGGTCTTTTGGATGATAAGAAATATCCTATACCACTTGGGTATAATATCATTGTCTATGAGTTATAGTGTTTAATTTTGTCTTTCTGGGAGCGTTTGTTTCATGATTTTATGATTGGTTCCCATGAGAGTTTAATTACGTAATTTATTTTCAAATGGACTAAAAAATACAAAAGTTGAATGATATGGATTTAATTTAATTCCATAATTTATTATGTTCTTATATATATTTAATATGATATGATGATGATTTTTTGTATAATATGTTAACGATAAGTGATTAGTATGTTTCGGAAGGTTTTTAATCACCACGTACTAGTTTGGTTTTATTATTTAATATTATGTATATATATTAGTTCAAGAACATGAAACAATATATAATATAAATATTGAAATATTATTTAATCATAATATGGTTTTATGAGTAACCTTGTGGGTGCTAATGTAAAATGTAAAATCATCGTGCACGAAGGTGGTGAATTGGCATATCATGGATGATGTTTTCATTTTTAAGATATGAGGATAAGAGAAGAGATTCTATGATGGTTAATCCAATCTACAATACAATTTTATTATATTTATGAAAATTTTGTTATCATGTCACTTTGGATAGTTAGGTAAAGGATGAGGTAGAAGAAACAATAAATTTTAAGGAGATAGGTGGAGGATTTTACCACTTGAATATCATATCCTTGAGAACATCCTTAAGGAACAAGAGTTAGGTATTCTATTGGAACCATAAGTTATTGAAAGTGTGGAAGAGGTTTTTTAATGGAATTGGGTATAATATATAAAATCTTCAAGTCTAGGAATGTACTTGGAGAAGGGTGGTGAGGGTGGTGCTTATAGCGGGAGGAGAGGGATGTTTTTTATTATTTTACTTATTTGTTTATTATTTAGTCTCATGGATATCAATATTGTTGATTATTATTACTAAATACAATAAATAATTTAGATGAGTTTGAAATGATGGCTTCTTACCTCATCTATACATCATCCATGACTCAATAATTCATATATTTGTTAAATATCATAAATTATATTATTTTATTATTAAAAAAAATTCAACTATTTTAGAAAAATCCAAAAGAGTAACACTAATTTTTTTTTGATATTTATATTTAAAAAATTTACTAAAATTTTTTAATGTAATTTTCTAAATATAAGAAATTTAATTTTTAATTAAAATCATTATTTATTTGAAAAATACCGAATTTAGTATTATAAATGATTTTATGAAACTTTAGAAAATTAATTAAGGTATCATGAAATAATATTATTCTTATAATATAGTAAATATTAATTTATGAATCTATTCTATGAAAATAAATTTTACTCTGAATCATTATATTAATTATAAAATTTAAAATTTACATTTCACAAAAATACCAACACTTAATTCATCATTTTTAAAACATTTATTTATTTATACCATGACATAAATATGTAATATTTTTATTTATAAGATACATAAATTTTATTTATAAATTAATTGGTGAGGTTACTATTCTAAATGCTATATTACAATTCATAGCAGTCACATTACTAACCCAACAGCCATGTTACAATTCCAAAGGTTAGATTTCTAACGACCATAAGGGTTTATTGGTTAATATAAATAACTCTTATTACATTCATAATTCGATTATATTTTCTCCCATGGTTATATATACTTTAATAATTATGATGAATATTTAATTATTAACATTAAGTTTTATTTCTACATCATTTTTATGAGTGTGGTGATTCTAGTGGATCGAGCAGATCCAAATTTTCTTATTCTTTTTAATCTTATTTTCTATTTAATTTTTCTCTATAAAATTTGATATTCTTATAGTTTGTTTTGATGAATAATTTATCATTATTAATTTATGAGAATAATATTTTTGGGATTCCTTTGTAATTTTTAAGATTTATACAATATGAAATAATTATAAGAAGGGAAATTCCATGGGGAACAATCTAGGTTGTTAAATTCATTCCCCATTAAGAAATTTCTCGCTCAAAATTTATTCATAGAAATTATGGTTAAAGGAAGTGAGGGTATTTATCTTTAATCTATTCTTCTAGTTATGCGGTCACCTCACCATATTTATGGTTCCTCTATAGTAATTTGACCAAGTGTGTGGTCTTGTTGCATATAAATTTCTCTCTATGGTCTATGATCTTCACCAGATGCTCCTCATAAGATAGATAATTTTCCAACTGTACGACATATGAATTAATTACATGTGGTGGATCTGGTATTTACATACTCAATAGGGATATGTGGAACACATAATTTACTTGAGACATGGTTGGTTGATGTTCTAGTCTATAGGGAAGAAATCCAACATGAAAAAAACATAAAGGGATTGATGTATCTAGGACTTAGATATTATTTCTTACTAAATCTCATGAATATTTTCTGAGGAGATGTGCAGAGGAATAATTTTTCACCAACCTCAAAATATAAATCCTATCAATGATTATCTGGATTGATATTTTTCCAAATTTGGGCTACATTTATGGGTTGTTGAATGGTTTTCCCATTTTCTACCATTGTTTCAACCATTTCTATTACCAGAAGTATACATTCACCAAATTCATCCCATCATGCTAGTGATATATATGTTTTCCAATAATGGTATTCATATGGGGGACATTTTTGATTTTTAAGTGTAAAATATTTTTGTTATAGAACTAATCCAATTGGATATATTGATACTATCATACTTTTAATATTATAGAACAAACTTTAAACATGTATTCTAATGTCAAAATAGTCCTTTTAGATTGCACATCAATTTGAGGATGATAAACAACACTAAAGTTTAGAAAAATGTTTAGAGCTTGTGGGATACTTTTCTAGAACATTGATGCAAATAATAGATCACGATCAGATATAATCAATAACTGTACTCAACAAATCCTAATCACTTCTCTCATGTATATCCATTAAAATTTTTTGTGTTATAAATATTCTCAAATTATAATAAATAATGTTGTCTTTTTTTGAATATATAAATCAACCCATATAGGATTATTTCGACTTGATGTATTCAAAATTATGATGAAAAATCCAATGGTTATGTTTTCCCATTTCAATCTTAGTATGGGTAATGGTTGAATCATCACTAAATATTTTTTCCTTTAATAATTTACTTGATAACAAACCAGGGACATTAATGTATATTCAGTGATCTTGTTCTTCATTTTTTCCCAAAAAAAATTCCCTCAGAGTCTCAGTATATCTCTTTGGTCCCTAGAGTAATAGAAAAGGTCGATTTATGTACATCACTAATAATTTCTCTCCTTATCTCACAATTTTGTGGCACACATAATCATGAACCAAATCCTATGAATCTTTCCTTATCAACTTTGAACACTATGGATTTCCACTTTCTTATAGATTCTAACTTTTTCTGATTTTCCACATAATTTATTTGAGTATTCTTTAATTTCGCTATTAGGGATGGTTGATGGGTAATTTTTAAAATGAAAGAAGAAGTATCATAATTTTTGGATACCATGTCAATACTTTTCAAGTCTAAGAAGATTTTATACTCTCCGTTATCATCATTGATAATGTTATAAGAATCTTTCAACTTATAGCATCAACAAATTTATTTTCATTATTAGGATGGTAGTGTATTGTGCAGTCCTAATTCTTGATTAAATCTAACCATATTTAATAGAATATATTATACTGCATCTATTTGAATATATATTTTAGGCTCTTATGATCAGAATAAATCTCACACTTATCCACATAGAGAAAATTCTACAATAATTTAAATGCGAAGATAACATCTACCAATTCTAGATAATTAATGAGATAGTTTTTCTTAATATAATTTGATTAACTTGATGAGTAAGCTATCACATTATCATTTTGAATTAGTACACAACATAGGCCCTTCATTAAAGAATCACCGTATACCAATAATTGATACCCACTTGTTAGTAGTGTGAGTACTAGTGCAGTGATGAACCTCTTTTTCAACTCATTTAAGCAGTCTTCAAATCCACCTCTCCAAAAAATCATTACTACCTTCTAATATATCTTACATAGTTGGAATTGTAATTGTTATATGTTCTTCTAAAATCATAAATAATGCCTATCTAGATTAGGTAAACTACATATCTTTATTATAGATGTTGGCCTAGGACACTCTTCGATTTCATTTGTATTGGAAGGGTCCAAAAATATTCCTTTGCTGGTGATAACATTCCACAATAATGATACTTTTACATTTAGGACTCATAATTACTTTACATTTCATATTTGTTTTCCTTATGAAAAATCTTACATACTATGTTCAAAGGCCCCTCTTGTTCCTCTTTTCTCTTAATGTACATCTGAATATCATCTATTAAACTATAAAAAATATATATTGGTAATATAAAAAGAATAAATTCATTAAGTCCACTAAAATTTATGGAGCATTAGTGAGTGTCAAGTGGGTCACATTGGACTCATAATTTCCATACCTCATTCAAAAGGGAGTCTTGAGAATTTCTCTGATATTAACGTTTAATTAGGCATGAATAAAGGCCCACTATTGAGAAATAATTATCCCCACATAGTTGATCAAACAATTATTCAACATGTGGTAGGGGATACATTTTTTTTTATTTTTTTGAGGTCACAATACTCAACATATAGGTGCATTAATCTACCCTTCTTCTTGATGGAAAATACTAAAACACTGCATGGTGAAACACTCGGGCACATAAAACCCTTATGTAGACTCTCTCGTAACTACTTCTTCAGTTCCACAAACTCAATGGTTTCTATATTATAAGGAGTCTATAATATAGAAAGATATGAAAATATAAGATCAATTTAGAACTCAACATCTCAGTTCTAAGGTAGACAAAAAAATTATTCAGGGAACACATTTATGTAGTCCCGCACAATGGGAATGTCTTTGAGAATGGTCCTATCCTTTGTATTAGTCATTTGATCGAGATATGATTTATTATAGAGAAAAAATATCGACAATTGAGATGATTCATTTAAAAGAGACTCTTAACCCTTTTAACACTTGTACAAAATTATGGGATTCCTTGGAATGTGAAGAGTGATCACTTTTCTTGATATTTTATGTTGGCTTTGTATAAATATTGTCAATCAATTACCAATATAGAATAAAACTCCACAAAAAGAAGTAAGATGATATATTCTTGGAGGAATTGTCCAAAAAAATTACATAGGGATGAGTTATATACTTTAGATGAAATACTATCCCCATTTACGGTTCTTACATATTACTCAACCCTCATATTATGAGGGTTTATTTGAATAATTATAGTAAAATTGAAGGATATAAAATAATTTGTATAAATAGAATCAAAAATAACATTCACTATTCTTTAATGAATAACCCATGTACCTTTCACCACATCATTCTTAGGATCCACCTTTGTAGCAATGATAGAATATGACATTCCTTACTGCCTTGGAGGTTGTTGTTGTTGATTACCTCTTATAACCATTGGCACATGGATTATCTTGCATAATTCCCACATTCCTTGCATTTGAATCACTACTCTACAAGTTTAATACTGGTTTCAACCTTCCATATTCATAAAAATTTGTGGGCTTGTTCAAATAACTTTTGTAAATATTATCTTTATGTCCCTCTCTTATAAATTTAAAGAATCTCCTCATTCTAATTAGGTAGTTTCTAGGATGATTCTTCCCACAATTTTTATAGGTGGGATCTTGGGGTTTATTCCCTTCATGAGATTTATTTGTTGATCCTCCCATATTAAACATCATTTTTAGGTTTTATTACTGATCGCACAAGACCACTAAGAGTCACTAATCTCCATCTCAACCATTTAGGTACATCAGAAAATTTATTCATAGTGGTCCAAGAAACGAATCAGTAAGGATTTTCAAAGACTCAACATTAATATACAAACGAAGTTTCCCACCTTGATTTATATTTTCATGAGAAACCTGAAGTTGTATTATATAATGATTCCCGCATACACCATGATGGACTAATCTTCTTTCTTATCTAGTTCAGGGAACTCCCTCTCCAACATAAGGTGGGGATTTTGGGGAAAATATTTGTTGAAAAATAATTTCTTGAATCCTTCTGAATACTGGGAATCAATTTACTCCATATATTTGTGTTTTTATTATTGTCCACAACAGATTATATTCCACATAAAAATCATAATATGCCAATACGAATTTATATTTTTCAAATCCTTGAAGGATAGAGTATATATTCTTGATCGAGTTAATCCATTATTCCATAATAAGTGTATCAGAAGATATACTAAAGATAAGAGAACATTTTCACATAAAGTATTTAAACACGACTTTATATTTCTTTATAGAAGGAGGAAATTCCACATGAATAAACTTATTATTCATAACACTAGCTATTTGATCCAATACATTCATGAAGTTTTGCGCTCCCATTCCCATCATAGTTGGCATCTCACTAGGGAATTAGTCACATTTCCTATCCTATAGATTGTTGGCAGGGGTTATCACATTTTCTTCCAAAAATTAACTAGAAGATATAAAATAAAATTATGGGGGTGGATTGAATAATTATATAATAAGTATATAAAAATGAACAATTGATCATATAAGGTTAAACTTATAAATGAAAATAATATCCTAAATTATGATTACATACGTTTTAATTAAGGTTATCCATGGTGATTGAATTATCCCTAGAGTTATTACAAAAGGATTCTAGTCATAATCCCAAAAAATAACTAGAAACTCCCTAGAAATAAACTACTATCACCCTAGTATTTCACACATATTATTACATGATTTTAATTAGAATTAAACAAAAAATAAAAACTAAGGACCGTAATGTCTAGTTTTTTGAATGATTAGATTCATAAAATAGAAAACATGAAAATAGAATAAAACATATATTTATTAATATACACAATGAGATCCTAACTCCCTTTGATCTCCTATAATTATATAGTATAACCTAGGGAATACATAAACCAAAGGAATAATCTAAAAATCATAGTAAGCAAATAAATAAGGGAATATAGCATAACTCTTGAGTTAGAAGGAAAAAATACATAACATAAAAGGCATGAAACCTAAATAATATCATGGATGCATAGAACATAGAACCTAGAATCATATGGTCATGGAAATATAGGAATGTGGATGAAACATAAAACATGACATAGGAACGAGTTAAGGGTAACAACCAAGACTATATCACATGGTTTACAATGTCCCATAATGGATTAGGTTTACTACATAATACCACACATGACATATTGTGAGGCTAAAAATTACCCAATTCATTGGAAATTTATTTGGTAACAAACATCATTATATGTTCAACCATACATGTTCCGCATAAATAATCAAACATATAGAATAAACATAAGGGTTAACTATGGAATGAAATGGGTATCGTAATCATGTCATAAAAAATAACCCATGGGCATATCCTAATGGTGTCCAAGAAAGAATGGGACAAATTTTAATAGGAAATTTATAAGTTAAAATAGTCATATATCATGATAAATGTTTTCTAAAGTGAGTGAAAATATTTGAAAATAGTGTTTAAGAATCTTTTTAAGGGACACACTATAATGTGTTTTAGGGGAAAATTATTAATGAGTCTTTAAAGAGGAAAAAATAATTATTTTTATAAAACTAGAAATGAAATGTGATAGTTTTTTGTGACTAAATTAGTTATTTTAGAAAAAACATTTGTCTGAAAATATATTATGCGGTGTACTTGAAAATGGGTATGAAATTGGGAAGTTCCCTTTAATCGAGATTTCTTACCAGGAGGAATTGAAAAGGAAACCTAATTAAATAGGAATTTCACATAAAATAAGGATGAATTTATTTATTTTAAAATTTTGGAAAATATAAATAGAATTTATAATAATTATATAAGAAAAACGAAGAGATTAATTTGATTAAATAGAGAGAAAGCGTAACCTAAAGGTAAAATTGGAGGATCAAAGACTTCCCCTAACTTATGTCTGAATGCCTTCTCTACATTCACAAAATCTAATTGATAATAAAATTATATTAATTATTTAAAAAATTAATAACCTTAACCACATATATTTAAATCAAAAAAATTTATTTTGTTCTTTTATAGCCATTTTGATGGGTTATAATTTTTGATTTTGTCATTCTGAGATTGTTCGTTTCATGATTTTATGACAGGTTCCCTTGAGTTTAATTATGGGATTTATTTTCAAATAGAATTATAACTCTATAAGTAGAATTATATGGTATTAATTTAATTTAATAATTTTAAATTTTCACATATATGATTTTTATTTGTGATATGAGTATGATTCATTTGATAAAATATTAATGATAAATGTTTAGTTCATTTTGTTAGGTTTTCAATCATTGGAAACTAGTATAGGTTTGTTATTTAATATTATGAATATATATTATCTATAGATAATTAAATAGGATATAATACACATATTATAGTATAATTTAACCATAATTATTATTTTTATGAATATCCTTGTAGGCGATAATGGAAAATGTAAAATCATCATCCATGAAGGCGGCGAATCGACATATCACGGATGGTGTTTTCATTTTTAAGATGGAACGAGAATAGAAGATATTTGATGATTAATATTAAATTAACACAATAATATTCCTATTTATTTATTATAATAGATTAATAATGTTAATTTGGATTGTGGGGGAATGTTTTATATAAAATAATGAATAAATTTAAAAGAGAAAGGTGGAGGATTTTACCTATTGAATATCCTTCCTTGAGAACCTCCATAGGAAAGTTGGGTTTGGTATTTTGTTGAGAAATGAATATTTTGGAAAATTGGAAGAGGAATGGGATTGGAATTGGGTATAATTTATAAATACTCAGGTATTAGAATGTGTGAGTAAAATGGGTGGTGAGGGGTAGTATATATAGCGAGAGAAGAGGGGTGTTTTTGATTATTTTATTCATTTGTTTTTTATTTTAGCTCAATAATATCAATAGTGTTGATTCATATGACTAAATAATGAAGTGTAATTATATTATTTTGAAACAATGTGCTCATAAATCATACATACACCCTACAAGACTCAATAATTTGTTTATTTGTTAATACCATAAATTACCTTATATCACTATTCACAAAAATTCAACTATTTTTGAAAAATCCAAAAAATTCACCCTAATATTTTTTTGATATCTAGATATCATAAATAAACTCCATTTTATGAAAATTATTTTCAAAATATTTGAAACCTAATTTTTATTTAAAATCAATATTTAATCTAAAAATACTGATTTTAGTATTATAACCGATTTTATGACAGAATGAAAAATTAATTAAGGCCTTATACAATTATCTTATTATTATAAGAAAAAAATATTATTTTAAGAAAATATTTTTTGAATATCAATATTATTTTAAATAATTATATATATTATAAAATTGTTAATAAACATTTACATTTCACAAAAAATACCAAGACTTAATTTATCATTTTGAAAACATTTAATTATTTATTACATGATATAAATATATCATCTTTTCATTTAAAAGGCACGTAAATTTTATGTACAATTTCAAAGGATGTTTTACTATTTTAATGACCAGATTACTATTCCTACAAGTCAAATTACTGTTTTACTGGTTTGGAAACTATTCCAACTGTCATATTTCTAACAGTCATAATGGTTTACAGCTTCCTATAAATTTCTCTTATTACATTCATCAATCACTTCTATTTTATCCATAAAATATATATATTTTCATCTTTATAATTAATATTGTATTATTAACATAAGTATTTATTAATATAGCATTTTTCCTGAGTGTGGTAATTATAGTGTATCAAGAATTTCCAAATTTTCGTATTCTTATTATCTTGTTTTCTATTTATTATCCTGTAGTAATATTTGGAGTTATCATATGTTTTTTTTCAGGATAATTTATCGTTATTCACTTATGTGAGTAATATTTTTTGGCTTCTCTATGTGATGTTTGATCTTTAAAGAATGTTACATAATTGTAAGATGAAAAATTCCATTGATAGAATTCTGGGTCATTACAAACGAACCAGTAAGGGTGACACTATGTGGGGAGGTGAGTAGATATTTGGTATCAATTACCAGTAGTTATTACATTCATGTATATTGATAATTATTTCCTATACCATATTGACTATCTCATGAGGTCCCATTAAACCCATTTTACTTGCACACTACTTTCCTTTATTTTATGGAACTTTCATGAAATTGTTCCCATTGTTATGTTTTTATTTTGTAATTATTATTTCATTAATTTTTGTTTCATATAAATGGGTTTCTAGAAGGTCTATCACTCTTTGGAAATGATGATCAAAATAGGAAGAGGGAAATGGGTTTTTTAATATTTCAACATGTTAATTATTTTGAAAAGAATAAAATACTATCCTTTTATATAAAAAAATTTTCAAACTAGATTGAATTGTTTTCCATTATAACGGTATAACATATAGAATGGTTTCTCATTTAGAATTACTAATGATAATATTATGTATCATTCCTACATTATAATTTTTTTTAGGTTGGGCATAGCTTGTGTCACTCATAGATTGAGCTTGGTTTTGGGGTTATTGTTGACCCGTGAGGTCACATGGAGGCATACCCTTTTGGTTATTTCCTTTCCCCCACTAGTGTCTATTTTTTTAATAAATATCATTTACATATTAGAAATTTATTGGGAAAAGTGTTCCCAAATTGTGTTATTCTTGATACCCAATACTAGTTGTCATCCTAAAAGACCAGGAATGCATCTTATGAATTTTTACCAACTAGATTTGTTTCCCAGTTTGGGGTCGGCCAAGGTTAGATCATGAAATTATATATCAAGTAATAAGATAATTATACATACTAACATTCATTTCCTCCATAAAATCTCATGGAATGGAAAATTTATTATGTTTCCAAATCCCAAATTCAATATTATTTTTATGATTCATTTCTAAAAGGAATGTAATATAATGAAGTCTTAAGTCATGTTAACAAATTTAAAACTATAAGGATGATTGAAGATATTAATCATTATTCATTTGGATGAATTTATATTAGTAGTTTATGAGGAATATAATAAGTGTATTTAATATTGTATGTTTTATAGGTTTAATTTTATTTATTTTAAATAACATAAGTATGAATTATTAAATAAATATTTTTTTTGTAAATATGTTGAAAATAAAAAGTGTTACATAAATATTTATTTTACAAGTTATACAAGTGTTGAGTTTTTAATCTAGAATTATAAAACATTGATGAATAAAAATTTTATTATCATTTATTTTCTACCTCTTGAACACCAAATAAAAATGGTGTTGTAGAAATAAAAAATATGTCACTTTTAAAAATGGAAATTCCTATACTAAATTATTTTATTTTACCTAAATATATTTATTCCGAATCAATTAATACAATTTTTTTATCTTATATATAGTTTTTATACCCCATTTAAGGAAAACCCACCATGAAATATTTTATGGATAAAAACCACAATTTTCATAAATTAGATTTTCCTGTTGTTAGGATTTTATTTTAATTACTCTAGAAAATTTAGTTAAGTTTTATGCTAAAAATGTTAAAGAAACGTTTATATGATATTATAACATTAGGGGATAACGTATTTTTTTACCAAAAAAAAGATAGTAGATGAATCCTTGTATTTTATATTTGATGAAAATAATAGGGCTCAGAATTAATATTTCGATCAATTTGAAGAAAAAATTAGACTGTTTAATCTTATTGAATATAATCCGCAAAATAATAGTGTATAATTTTGGTAGAAGATTGAATTTTTTAATTGTTTCGGAATTTTTTTTAAAATCATAAATATCAGTCTTTAGAAAAATTGATTTTTGATGTTGAATTTTAATTTAAAATAGAAAATCTTTTTTTAATTATCACAATAATTCTTCATTAAAATCTGAAAATATGACTAATCATCTTGATGATACTATAAAATATAATAAACTTTATTTTTTGGAATTTGAACTTATTAAATTGTGTAGGAATAATTTTGAGACATTAATATAAGATAATAAATATAAATATATTAAAAGAACAACTAATATTTTTAAATGTATAATTGATGAATCTTGAAAAATTATTTAATATAATGCTAGATTTGTAGGTGAAGTATTTTTAATGAATAAATAATAAATTCTTATAAATAATTTTATCATTCATCTACTTTTTAATAATTTTGGATTTCATTAGTTTATTCATCATTTCAATGATTTATATTGTTTTAAGTTTAAGTTATACGTTGTCTTTTAAATTGTTTCATTTAAGAAGAAGATAATGTTAATAAAACACATAGTTTTTAACATGAAAATTTTGAAAATCATATTTTTATACATTCAAAATTATTATATATTATTAATCATGATCTAAGAGTTTGTATGATTGACTATTGTTGTTTTTATTGAATATTTTTTTTAATAAATGAAATTTTGATCCAACATAAATTTTTAATAATATTTCAAAGGATCTTATTATTTCCATAATATATTGATGATATTGTTTTTTATAGATCTAGTAATTTTATTCATAATTATGTTTTTGAATTTGTGACAAATAAATTAGATATTAGTTCAATTGGAAAATTAAAATCCTTTCTTGGTCTATAATCTCTCCAAATATATGAGGAAATTTTTGTAATTGTAGAAAATATATTAAATAGTAAATTAATAGATTAAGTTTCAATTATAGTAATCCTTTCAAAACCACATAGAGAAAATTTTTTTTAACTTAGATATAGATTTACCCAAAAAACTAGTTAACTTTGATCTATTCAGAATAATTAGTAGAGGATTTCGTTATTTTAAATCTAGTAGAATAATAATATTTTTTTACTTTAATGTTTTTGTGCTATAATTCAATATGATCTTAATTAAAGTCGTTAATGCATGAAAAAATGATCAATTTATATATTAAATGAAATTTAAAATCTTTTTTATTTTATTCTAATAAGAACATTTTTTTATTTTTTTCTAATTCTCATTATAATTTTAGAGGTTATTGGATTGAATGAGAGTACATATGGAGTTTTTAATTACCCAGTAATTGTTTTATTTCATCAAGCATAAAGAAGAAATTATTAATTACTTTATCCATAAATATTAATTAGTATATAGTCGTTAATAATGGTTGTTATAAAATGTAATGCCTCAGAATACGTGGCACTTAAATTGGTGCCTTGAGCCGGTTCACCACATGAACTTAGGAACAACATCCCGTACACTAGAGGCAACCGACTAGAAATTATGGTATGAAGAAAAACATAGGGAGACTATACCCTCTTATCAGAGTAATCCACAATAGAAATAATATCAGTAAATATATCAACTGGATGGAATTGTACAATGAAGTAACTAGGGAAAAGAGAGAAAAATTAACCAAGTGAAACATAATGCACCCAAGAGTTATACATACTAAATTTATGGCAGTCATACAAATAAAACCTCCAACATAAAAACCATATAAAATCCCAACCATTGCTCAAGGACCAAAGCGGTCCTCAAATCCCATCTTCCAACCCATAATACCATACTTCAACCAACATTTAGGTCCATGACCTGAATCTATACTTGAATATTATTAGTGTCCAATCATGTACCAAATTTCCATGGTATCTCGATCAGGGTTTGAGTATAACTCAGCATGCCACCACCAAAAATTTCTAAAAAAATAACCAATATGTACAATAGTGTATCCAAATAAAAAAGGTACATTAAATAAAGAGGGAAACAAAAAAATCATGAATCACATTTAAATCATTATTAATTAACCATTTTATCCTTTAAGTTCCATCATGGAATCTAGCTAACCTTACCCCATATAGACTTACTGGGAATCTGTTTCATGTTCCAAAAGGAGACAAAATCTTTAAGTCAGAGGGTAATTCATTTTAAAAAAATTATCAACATACCTAGGAGCCTCATTCCATGTAATCATATTATGTCCATAATTTAGGTGTATAGAGCTTCAGTCTGACATCATAACTCATGAAATAAAATGGTTGGACTTGGACCATCAATATAGCCCAAACCATTGTTGAGGATCCTCGATCTAGTATTCTATTCAGGAAATACATTAGTGGGTATTATAGAATTATTTTATCCTACCTCGTGGGAGTAGATCCTATTTCTAATACCCCACTCGTAACACTTACAAATATATATATATAATCCACCACATTATCCACATTATTGTGTCGTTTATGAAGGACTCAATGGAACCTAAAAACCAAATCATGGGGTAAATAATACCAACCATTTATCATGGAATAAAAAATGAAAAAAATTATCTTTAACCCACTTTTTAAAACATGGGACTTCCTATTTTTTTAAACCAAACCATACAAAATTATTTAATATCCTTTTCCAACCATATATAAGAGGCTTGAAAGAATTTTCAGAAAAGTGTGACCAAATCCACATTTAAAATCATCATTTTAAATCTAGAAGAACCCCATTTTTAAATCAATTTGAGGCAAATACCTCCTTCAACAACGTTACCCACTTATAAAACATCATTTTTCCAACCTTGAAAACCATAACGAAAACAAAATACAAAACAGACCATTTAATCCATTTCAAGAGACTCCTAGTAAATTAGAAAAGGATATCATATAAATATTTTATTATTCCCTTAAACATACCAATTTTATATGTACCTACTCTAACCCATTCAATATCATAATTTCCCTAACTGAACACTTACCAATTTATATAAAAATTTTAAGTGTTTGGCATACCACATGGGTTTCCTTAAGTTTAGTCCAAAATTATCAACAATCCCAATATAGTCTGTGAAGGGTGTCACCCATCAATATAATTGAATATTTACTTTATTTTTTTGGGACTTGATAACACAACAAGAAAATAAATAGTAACAACCACATACACTTAAAAATAGTAATATTCTGGGAGAAAACCTATAGACAACCTACCACTTGCTCGTAGAGAACCACTATTCTAATCATGACCCTTGAATAAAAATAAAATTCCCTCACGCACCAAGATAAAAAAACCTTGGAAAATAGGGGTTTATATATTCATAATAAGAAGAAACAATAAACCAATTCACTTCAATAAAATGGAATGAATGGAGTCGAAGACTAACTTGGATCCTTGTTTCACACTAAACAACACTCAAAATTCCTAAGAAATGAGAGAGAATCATTCCCTAGAAGAGGGAGGAGCTGATGGGTTTTCACCCTTACAATAAGTGGTCGAATAAGGGAAAAATAGGAAGAGGTATCTTAATTAAAAAAGGGTAAAATAGCCCCCCACTTTTTAAGAGACGTATAGTTTGGCCAGATGGTTTTCCAATCTGTGTGCTATCACGTATTTCACACTTTTCAAGAGGGAACAATGCCACACAACCAAGTTTTAGACCTGTTGGGTTTAAAGAAACCCAGGTTGATTCTGTGTTTTTCCCTCTATCAATAGGGGAACATCCACATGGGATTCTGGGGAGACCCTCGTTTTTCTCAAATCTTATGAAAGCGGTGTCCTTGACTCTTTTCGGGGAACCCCCACAATGCATGGTTATGGTGGATTGTAAAAATAACCATGTTCCGACCATAAAACATTCATTTTTTAGACTCTTATTCCTTCATTCCATTCCCTGAACCCTTGGGATACATTTGAGATGTTTTATAGATCATGAAAACACACCAATAAATTAAAACTCAAACCGAGATGTATTTTATGTTGGTTTAGGATATTATAATATCCCAACCATATGATGGCTCATCCTTGAGTTACAACCCCAAGAATCACCAAGCCTAAGAAAGCCATACCATGGGGACCAACTATCAAATTTTATCTTTATGTTTCCTTCAGAAAAAATCCATGTAATCATGAAATTCGGGTCAACATCACAGTCTCACCAAATAAACCTTCTCACTGTGATTCAAAAAACATTCCAGATGATCCTTAAAGAATGCATATATCTAATGATTATCATTTCCAAAATCAAGAACATGAGTAAATTCTGAGTAATAAAACATGAAATACCATACAAGGTGGGAATCAAGCTATGTAATGTATAATCTGAGAGAGCAAATCGGTACACCTTTGGGTCGATTCTCCCCAAAAACTCAAACAATGAAACACACCTATGGAAAACTATCCCCAATTTCAAATTCCATTATGATCCAAACTAAGAATCCCTCAAAGAGACATATGATTTTACAACCACATTCCCTAACCTAAATTTGTTCATAAATAAAGCCCACACGACCTTTTTGCACACATGAATTCACAAAATAGAACCCAAATCCCCACCTTCATATCAAGGAACTAATACTTTCAAAACCTGAGACAAATTTAGTTTCCAAAACTTATACAAAAACATGACACTTACCAGATCCCTTCTAAACTACAATACTGATCACTCCATCAACTGACCACTTCCCCTTTATGGTCCTTTCCTCCATTTGATTGATCTCATAACCACTATCTTTTGGTGTTTGGAACCTCCATTATTATAAATGGACCACTTGAACCTCAATTCAATATTCCACAACACACTCTACACATTTCCCAAATCTGCACACCAAAACATCCACAGGAGCACCAAAAAACACTAGAATCATTCCTTTCCATAAAATCTATATAGAATGGATGAACATCTTCCCTCCATACACTAACAAAGGACACCATGTATTTTAAAAACATACATCTTACATTGCCAAAATGAAAGTTTATTTTTAAAACATCAATTAATGGATGTTTAAAACACACTAAATTCGTTTATTAGACCATTCCATGTCGGACCATCCCCGACCGACTTACCCAGAAAATGTTATACTAACCCCATCAATATGTTACCACTATAACTAACCATTATTCCTTATAACTAAAATAATTCCACCACAATATGAATCACTTATCAAATTATTACCCCTGAATTTTTGTGAAATTCAACCATAAAAAAGGTCCACTACTCCCTAAACCTTCATCGTGATTTACTACACCTAGAACATATATCTGACACAAGAAATCAGAATGATTTTAAAACTACCCCAATCCCAATGGAAACATTTGGATTAACAAACCACTATATCCAAGTCCCACCAATATTTCATGAAAAAACAAAGAATGAACCTCATAGTTTCCTTATCGACATCATGATGCCACAACATCTTTCTCATGACCTACTCCACACACCTACAATTCTACCTGTGGGATGTTCATACAGTTGCAACCATCACTTCACTCCCCACATAGGAGTGTCTCTTACACAAAAATCATCATTAATACCAAACACAAAGGTACATTATCTAACGATACCACGATGAAGAAGTGGACATGGATACCCCGATCTCACCTGAGTGAAGAGAAGGAAAACATCATCCCTCTCCTGCCCCCACCTTATGGGAATGAAATCTGTAAAATTATCTAACACTAGGTCTGTCACGAGGACCCTGCTCACAAACTGTGGATGGGGAAGATCCCATCATTTGGATTTCACCACACTACACCTTTAATGATACCTATAAGTGGTTATACATCAGACTAAAAAGAAAAACTATTAAGTAGATCTACGTTTATCCAAGTCCCTCTTGTTGTAAATAGGACTATGTCAATGTTTCGAGACATCTTGTATCGATTTTGGAAGTACACCAAGTTGTAGTTAATGAAACACACATTAATCGATTAATTAATGATGTTAACCCTCATGACGTGGGCACCTTTACCTAATAGAAATACTTGATCTTTCTTTCCCAAAAGCATATCATCACCACCCAACAACCGCAACTGAAGTGATATCTCTAAAAAACTCACCACTGTGTTACAAATATCTTCCAAGTATATATGAACCAATATTCACTTTGGTACTACCACTGCTACAACACTCAAGTTCTTCCATTTCAACCCTAGTGATTCCAAATTTGAATACACTGATCCATCACTCTAATCCAAAACCAAATTATCTTTCACAAAACCAACACATCCCACTTTTATCTTAAAAAAATGACGTCTCTTATCCCGATCCATATTTTCATACATCCCAAATGGAATTGTGCCAATCTTTCATGTTCCCACATCTGGACCTGAAATGATTCCTCAAGGAAACACAATTTCATGTGACCAATTACTGATTTAGTTTCTACGTTAAATTAGATTTACAATACTAGATCTAGGCCCAAACACCTACATACAATTCAAGCCATGCCTCATGTTTTGTCACCCCCATAAAACTCAATTAATTCTCAACCTTACTATCAAAAAACCCAACAATTATCACAAACAAGAACAACCACGCAACTAGATCTCCCCTAGATGTCACTTCTACATTAAAAAATATATATAAACTTAGAATTGGTCCCCCACATTGAGCAATGCCAACAAATCCAGGCCAAACAACTGAATGATTCTTCTCATTGAAACAAACCTCATAACCAACCAAAAGAACTAAAGTGAATCCCTAATAATGAAACCAAGGCACACCCATGAAATTTTAACAAAATTTTCTAAAACCCACCAGTCATAAATCATATATATGAAGCACCCACTGTGATCCACATTAGAAAGAATCTCCATCACTGGGATAACCTCCCTCAAGGTTACCCTTGATTTACAAAACCACATATACATGAACACAAATCATGTTGTATCTCTAAAACCACTAACCTTTCCACTTCACCCACCATGAAAACCCATATTAGGAAGAACTCTTTATCTACCAATATCAATTTCAAAAACATCAATCTATTCCATACACACCATAAATATCTAGAAACCCAGATGACCCCACTCATGGGTCACCCTGAAAGATAAAACAACACCAACTCCCTATAGAGAGTCACGTCTATAATAGGATGATGGACTCCCCTCTAAGATAAACACATTGGACCTCAAACAAGTCCCTAATCATGGGAAGCCCAACTACCACATTACATAACACAATGGGTATAATGCCCCAATATACAATTTACTCTTGGTCTGACACAAAAAGAAACTCGCACACAAACATTGAGTTTATGAGCTAGAAACCCACTCACTACTAGAAAACTAACCTTTACTAACGGTTTGGAACCGTTGGTATAGGCCTCCAAACCGTAGCCAAGTAAGCCGTTGGGATAGGTCTATACAAACGGTTTTCCAAAAACCGTTGGTATAGACCTATGCCAACGGTTTTGGAAACCATTGGTATAGGTAATATGAAATCTATACCAACGGTAATGGAACCGTTGGTATACAAATTCCAAAAATAAAACATCCGCTGGGATTTGATCCCAGGACCCCTCGTTTATCATTGAACGACTCAACCACTAACCTAACATGACTTTTGTGATCATAATTACATAAATATATATATGTATTCTCATAAATATTTTAAATTTTGATTTATATAATGTTCTCGGTACGAAGGTCTGATAAAAAATGAAAGTACCTATACCAAAGGTTTTAACAACCGTTGGTATAGGTCTTTGGTTGAGATTTTGGTTCTGGGCAGTAGGTTGAATTTTGGGCCACCTTTCCCAACGGTTTGGCCAAACCGTTGGGAAAGGTGGCATATTTGGGGGCCTTTCCCAACGGTTTGGAAAAACCGTTGGGAAAGGGGACCTATACCAACGGTTTTTTCAAACCGTTGGTATAGAAGTGTTGGGAAAGATCTAATTTCCAATAGTGACTCTCGAATCCAAAACACACCTCATAATGTCTCAACCCACTAGGGTCACCACATATACAATTCTAGAGATCATCCCCACCCCTATGTCACAACCTAATTGAAGGAAAAAGAAGAAAAACTCCACTCTACAGAACCTACAAACCCATTAAGGTATCATGGACCATAACCAATTGTCTGAAAAATAAGGTACTCTCACTGCACAAACCACCCATACAAAGTGTCAAAAAAAATCAGAAGGGGCACTCACTACCATTATCCCAAGAAGTTCCATCATAACACATTATTATTTTAATAAATTTAAAATTTAAAAAACTGAGAATTAAAATTATAAAACATTCCATTTACCCAAACATTTGAAAATATCATCTTTATTTATATTCATTAGTCAAAAAAATTCATTCAAAAAAATAAAATGTAATATCAACAGGAATAAAATACAAATAAAAATGTACTCTACTATTATATTAATTCCATGGAACAATAAATAATTGGAAACATATCTATGGCCTACCAATCATATGGGGATATCATGAATCATGAACTCAAACATCTCCTCTATCCATTCCGATAGAAGAGATTAAACCATATAAATCAACAAAATCAAAACCTAGTGAACCAACCAAGGTGGATGTATCCATCGACCAAAAAATCAAAAAAATAGAAACATAAATCCCACCACTAGAAAATGTTGTTTTCCTTCATATGTGCGGCTGTAAAAACCCAATAATGTGTTTATTACCAATCCATGACAAGATCTTTGTCACCTTTATACATTTTTAATATTTTAAGACAAAATAAAATAGATCACATACCACATTGAAATGACCCAAACTGGATCCACTACAATTGGTTCACCAAGCCAGTTCACTACACAACCTTAGGTGTGCCTCCTTGTAAGCAAGAGGCTGCTGACTAGCAGTGTGTTACTGATAACAAAAATAGGGAGACTATACCTACTTATCAGAGTATACAACAATAGATGTAATGTCCATAGGTTTATCAACCAACTGGAATAGTTAAATGGAATGACTAGAGATGAGCTAGTAATAAAACAATGTGAAACATAATGCATCCATGAGATGTGTACACTACATGTCAAGTAGTTATAAATATAAAACTCCATTCTCAAAACAATAAAATATTATGAAGACATAACCAAGTCCCAACCTAGTATTAACATCCCATGATCAAATACGTAGAACCATGTATAAAACAACCACTAGGACCCATACCTGAACCTCTACCTAAAATGAAGTAATGTATTCTTTTGTACCCAAGTTCTATGGTGGTCATATAAGGGTGTGAGTAAAACTCTGTAGGCCACTACAAACAATGTCTAAATAAATAATAAGTCCATACAATATTTTATATATATAATCAAGGTGAAATAAATAAATAGAACAATAAATAAGCATGTTTCAAATTTAAATAATTATTAATTAACCATTTTATTCTCCATGTTCCACCATGAAATCTAGCCTGAATAAAATATTCTGGACATGTTTAGAGACTTTTTCATGTTTTAGGGGAAGTAAAACTCTTTATGTGACAAGAGAAATCATTTAAGAAAAAAATTATAATCTTAACATAGATCCTTAGTCCCGGTAACCATATCATGTCCTTATATTAGGAGAATAGATCCTAAATTTGAAATCCTAACTCATGAAATACATCAGTGGGTCCTAGTTCAATATCTTGACCGATAAAAAGATTAGGATCCTCACTCCAACATCATATTCATTCAATACATGGGTGGGGACTAGAGTATCATTATATCCCAACCCTTGGGGGTAGAGCCTCGTTACAATACCCCCACTCATACCGTTTACCCTTATGAACTTACTTCATTAATAGTTTATCAAATTACCCACATTATCATGTCATTTACAAGGGTCTCAACAGAACCTTAAAACCAAATCCTGACATAAATTAAACCGACCCCCTTCTCATGGTATACAAAATCAAAACAAAAAATATCTTTAATACACCCTCTAAAACATTGTACTTCAAATTGTTTTTAAAAAACCTTGCACCTGGCATACATTTTCCATTTCCAACCATTTAGAAGATCCATGAAAGTATTTTTACACAAGAGAACCACATCATCATTTCAAATTATCATTTAAAAATTTAAAATTATCCCCATTTTAAAACACATTTAGTTAAAAACATTGTTTTAAAACATTACCCATTTTGAAAAAATCATTTTTTATCATTTAATACCATAAGAAAAATAAAATACAAAACACACCATTCAATCCATTAAAAAATACACCGCGGAAATTCAAAATTATAGCATAGAAAAATTTCACTCTTCCCTAAACCATTCCTAGTTTCAAAGTACAAAATCATACCCATTCAATATCATAATTTACAAAAATCAGCACATAAAAATTTATTTCATTATTTTTCAAGGGTTTGGTATAACCAAAGGGTAGCCCTTGGTTTGGTATTACATTATTGATGATCCCAATGTGAACTGTGATGGGTTTTTCACCTAATATAAATGCCAAATTATTTTCCTTCATCATTGAAATGGAAATACTACAAGGAAGTATATAGGGACAACCACATTCACTTATAAAACATTAATAATATTGGTGAAATATTTTAGACCACCTTCCACATTCTCATAGACAACCAATCATCCAAGTATAACCCACGATTCAAGCTAAAACAAAAATAAACACAATGACCATGAAAACCATTGAAAACAAGGGTTTAGAGCTTCAAAATGAGTCGAAACAACACACTAAGCCCCTCCAAAAAAATGGAAGGAATAGAATCGATGAAGGTCCTAAGTATTTGATCCCAACTAAATAAAACTTAAAATAACTATGAATTGGGATAGAATCATCAATGGAGGAGGGTAGAGCTTCTTGGTTTTCAACCTTACTATAGGGGGGGGTCAAATGGTGGAAAATACTGATTGGTAACTTAAACCCCATGGGAGAATATAGTATTTTTTCCCACATTTAAGAGGCACCTTGTTTATCTCCTTGGTTGACAAAGCCATGTACCAATAGTGCCTCTCCATATCTATGATAGGAAACAAGGCCGAACTTCCTTGCTAGCCATCTGAACAGTTTGTCTAAACAATGTAGCTGCGATGCTCCTACCACTATAAAAAGGGTAATTACCACAAATGTGTATGGAGAGGCCCACATGGGTTTCAAACCATTTGGAGGTAATTCCCTTGGATCTATCCTGGGCACCCACAACCCATCAGGTTCTTTCACATGGTTAAAATAACTGTGTTAAAATTGTGTATGTTGAACAGTTTGGCATTTTATTCCTCCATTCTTTGTCCTGAACCATCGGGACACCCTGAAGACCTATCCAACTCTAGGTAAACACTCCACTAACTAAAATTTGAAATACATATTTAATTTAACTCATGGAAAAGATCTTACATAAATCATATTGATGAAAAAAATTAATCTAATATTTTTTTTGGAAGAATTCATATATATAATGATAATACATCAATTATTAACATTTAAAAGGATCATTAAAAAAATTATTGAATTAAAAAAATTGATTTTCTATTTGATTTTATTATAGATCATATTAATTATGAAGATATATTTTTTATATTTTAATTGAAATTATATTGACTTTAATGAAATATTTAAGAAATATTTGGATGTAATTAATGGTGAAAAAAATAAATTTTATCTTTTTATGATGGAAATTATTGTTGAAAGATTTTATTTTTTTGCGTGTTTAAAAATATATGTTAATAAATATTTTTTAGTGCCTGTTTATTTTAATGATCAAAAATCATGTTTTTATATTTATTATAAAATAATTTTTTTTGATAGTATATCATTTTGGGAATAAAATTTTCCAATGTACAGATCTTCCATTAGTTATGAATATCTACAATTAGTAAAAATAGATCTACCCCTAGTAGTAATGATCTACTATTAGACTCTATTAGTGATGGATCTACCATTGAGGGAATATACAGTTATTTTAGGAGATATACCATTAGTTAAGACAAAATATAATGGAGAAATATATCAACAATCAGCAAATCTTCCATTGACTAATCTACTGTCTATCGCAAGACCATATCCACCACCAATACTAGATCTATCACCATAATTGATCTACATAAAGAAAAAAATGCACTTCTAGGACATGCTACTATTATTCTAAAATATCATTATTTTATGCTACCATAAAATATTATCTACCACCAGTATTCTATCATTATTGTTACCACTCTCATTTTGAATTTAATTCCTATATCGACTAGTTTTTTTGGAGTTAAGGAATTAAAGGAATACTTGGATTTATTAGTCATTATTTTTAAACCACATCATGGATTCATTGAATAAAAAGTAATAGTTTTCATATTTATTTCCCAATAAGAGGATCCATGAATTCATTTTTATTATTCGGTAGTTGAAAATTTGTAAGTGAAGAGATATTTATTTAGAAGATGACTATTATGTGTGATACACATATATAATAGCTTGAAAGTGTGGAATATAAAAAAATAAGAAGATTTATATGCTTTATAATAGAATAATCATAACTCACCTTTTTGGATGTGGTTCAAAACATCTACTTATAGAGAAAAATTATTTTCCAGACTCTAAGATACTATGATTTCATTCAGTTTTTTAAGAACCTATTAAATCTCATTAGAATGAAAAATATAATGTCCTTTGAACATAAGAAGATATTCAAAATAAGTATTAACACTTCTTTATTTATATTATATTTTTTTATATCTATTTAGGATTAACTTTTTAGATGTGTTTTTGACAATTTTTTTATTTGTATACACTTTCAATTATACCAAACTAGAGTGTGGTTGGAACACAATCTAAACATTCTTCATTTTTATACCCATAATATCCGTTGAACAATTCATGTGTGACCTATTTTTTTTCATTGCATGTATAACTATAAAAGAAACTTTAATCCGGAATAATAGTTTTTCTTTTTATTGTGAAACCTATTCTAGGTTTTGGATCATGTTTATTATTTAACAAACTGCTTGGTAGTAGGTTATTTAAAAGTGTATGGGGTTAAGTTATTACTGATATTGAAGCCAATCTTTTAATTTTTTTGTGATCTATTGGTTTTTTAATTTAAAAGGTAAAACTACATGTGTTCATTAAATCTATAAAATTATATACTGTGATAGTTTGAATCAATTTATTTTATGTAAACTGTTTGATTAAGTAATATAGTTTCCAAAGTTAAGGTGAATTAAAATATTTTTTTAACATTGGTCTAATACTACTTTGATATATTATTTGAAGATAAAACTTATATAATTCTACTAATATTATAAAATGATAATTTTTAGGTAATTTGGAAGATTTATTTTAGATATTTTTAACTAAAAGTTATATTTGGAATATTATTCACCCCCATCTTGAACTACTCACTCAAACTAACATTTGGTATGAATAGGAATTTTTAAAATTTATTTTGAATAGTTATGTCAGTTTCTATTAATGATCATAAATTTCCATTATTTATCATTTTAATTCATTATGGATAATAAAAGACAATGGGGGATACACTAAAAATAGGCCTCTGTATTGTAATGGAACAAACAATGCTCAGTTGTGGATTAAAATGACGATGCAAATGGAAAGCATGGTTTATGATATTTGGTCTATCATTGAAGACCAATAAGAATTATTGAAAACTACCATAGCCTAATTGAGTGATCCTACATAAAAAAATGTATTAATAACTATAAAGACATGAATTATATATATTTTGAATTAGATAAAAAGTAATTTAATATAATTTATACTAGTTATTCTAAATTTGAAATTTGGGATACTTTAGATATTACTCATGGAGGAACTTTTAATTTCCACGAAATGTAATGAATACTTATACTATTAAATATGTCAATTTTACTATAAAGGATGATAAATCAATTTCAAAGACGTATACGAGGTTTAATAATATTTTAAACATGATTTATTCACTAGGTAAGCCAATTTCTAACAAAGGCTATCTAATGTGCCCATTTAGATGTTTAGCTGATAGATGGAGAGTAACTTTTTTTTGAATATGAGAGTCATGTGATATTAGTAAATTTCCTATTGACAATAAGATTGAAATGATTATGATGTATTAAGAGGAACTCAATATAAATAGATAAAAAGAGGATGAACCATATATAAAATATGTAACCTTAAAAAATAGTATCGAAATTCGAAATGAAAATGTCAAAGTTGATTTCTCAAGTGATAAAGAATGACCAACTAAAAGTGATGAAGAAATGGCCCACTTATCTAGTAGATGATCAAAATTTTACAAGAGGAATATGTTCTTCAAGAAACCGAATTATACCGGAATGTGTGAAAATAAATCAAATTAGAGGAAAGACTATATTAAGGATGATACTAAAAATGTAATTGTCTCTTATAGATGAATTTGACGAGGTACTATAAAATATTTGTATCCTAAGTTATCATTTAAGATGAAATATGACCACAAGGATAATAGGTATAAGAAATATATGTAAGAAACATGGTGTCATTAGAGGATATCTCAAGTGAATAGGATTAAAATAGAGAATACACCCATGATAGAGCTAATATTAATTTTATGACAAACACATATGAATAATAAATTTTTTCATGAATCTCCTATTCATATTTCTAACATATATGGAGATTAAAATAATGATGAATAAATTTACAATGAATTAATGTTATAATATTGTAATATGTCAGAGGATACTTTTAATTAACTACTAGATAAATATAATATTTAAAAGTTGCATCATGCACTGACTTCTTGTTTTAAGATTGATCTAATTATTGAGAATGATAAAAATACACAATTTATAAAAGAGAAAAATGGGAAGAAATTATCAAATGAGAAATTTAAAAATGATTTGGAAATATTTAAAATGGAATAAATACACTTTCCTATATCATTGGAAGGAAAACAAAACCTAAATATACTAATGGAACATGGTATCATCCTAGATAAAAAATAATTTAAAATGATTTTATTCCAAGATGAATTTCATCAAAATATATTATTAATTTTAAGTATTATGAACCTAAAAAAATTATTTCTAAAAGTATAAAAGTTTCTTATAGTAAACCTATTACGAAATTACAGATTCATAAAACTCTAATTAATAACATATCTGGATCAAATAATATTTTGGTAGAAAATTCCTTTTTAAAACATTGTTATATGGAAAACCTATATGAAAATATCCAATAATAATTTATCTTATATTAATAGTGTCCACTCTAAAAATATGACTGGAATCAATTATTGATTCATGAAACACATCTATATTTATGGTGGATAGGTTTGGTTACAATTCAAAAGGAAAAAATATTGGACATGGTCAAATTGGTAACTCTATCATTATTTTAATTTATAATGTTTTTTATCGAATGAATAATTTATAGACTTAATATCATATCACATTTATGTTGTGACAGTTTTCATATAAAATATAAAAATAATTCCTAGGATTTTTTAGATTCTAAAATTTATTTAGTTATTACTAATTTAAAAAAATGATAATTTATATGATGTTAATTTAAATTTATAATTCTCTCAAAACATTTCCCAACTATATACATTTCATAAATAATTTTTTCTTTGGAATAAGAGGCTAGGACATTGTAATTTTCATTCAATTATAAAGATAATGATGAAATGGTAAATCAATGATCATCCTAAACTATAATTCCAAAAATGTTAAAGGTTTTAACTCATGTTAAAAAGGGGATCAATAAAAAAATCTATTTCAAATCAAAGAAAGATATTTCAAATTCTTAACCACGAGATTTGGTTCAAATGGGATTTTCTGTACCATCTATACTTTCTAGATTTAATGGGAAGAAATATTTTATTTTCTTGTTTATTACTTCTCTACATATACATGGTTATTTTTTCTAGATCAAATAAGTGAATATTATTCCTATTTTTTCATGTATGCTAAATATGTACAAAATCATAGTAAACTTAAAATTAAAGCATTAAGAAGTGATCCTGATCATGTTTTTGGAAATAAATATTTGGAATTATTTTACTCACAAAATGGATATAATCATAACTTTAATCCTCCTAAGACCCCACAACAGAATAGTGACGTATAAATAAGAAATAAAACCCTTAACAAATAATCAGACTATGCTCAATGAATATTAGCCACCTATTTATTTTGGGTAATAGGAAATGAATACAACTAGTTACCTAATTAATAGAGTTCTTATAAGAAATATTCTATAGAAAACCCTTAATTAATTAAGGTATGGAATTAAACAAAAGGTTAATTACTTTAGTGTTTTTTCTTTTAAAGTATAGATTCTTAATACTAAGGGTAATCTAGAAATTTTTTATTCTAAGGGCGATATAAGAACTTTCATTGGATATTCAATATATAGTAAATCATATATTATGCTCAATAAATGAACAATGATTTTGGATGAATATGATCATGTAAAATTTTATAAAACAAATCCATTTGAACGTAAGAATCCTTTAAACATCCTTAAATTTTATCCATCAAATATGAATGTAAATTCCAAACATTTTTTCATTTCTATGAATAAAATAGAAAAATATTCATTTTATAAAGGAAAAATTGAGCATAAAAGTATAAAGGATAAAAAAATACCTACCCCTTCTGTTTCTAAAACTATTAGGAATCATAAATAGGATCCTTTATATTATATAGATGGAGACCCAGAAAGAGGAACACAAACTATACATTCTCTTAGAAATAAGGCTGGATATCAATCTTTATTGTCTCTACGAGAACATAAAAAAATTAATGATGCAATTAATGATGAATTATTAGTGAAGAAAATACAAGAAGAACATAAAAAATTTGAATGAAATAGAGTTTTGGAAATAGTATATAGACTTAATGACTCTCTAACCATTGGCACTAAATGGATATTTAGAAAATAAGATGATTTTCAAAGAACTATAGTTATAAATAATTCCAAATTGGTTTTACAAGGATATAGTAAAAAATATGGAATTGCCTATAAAGAAACTTTTAGATGGGTTCCTATATATTAAGCCATTAGAATACTACTTTTCTATTAATAACATTTTGATTTAAAAAAAATCAAATTGATGTGAAGAGAGAAATTATAGATGGATATATTTGTTAGGATGTTATTTAACAACACCCTAGATTTCAAAACCATAAATTTCACAGTCATGTTTTTAAATTAACTAAATCAGTATATGGTTTAAAATTTTTAATAGATCTTAGTATGATAGGAATAACTCTTTTATAATTACTAAAGGATTATCAAAAGGCATAGCTGATCCAAAATTATTTATAAAAATAATTTCAATGGATTTTTTAGTAGTTCAAAATTATATCAATGATATTATTTTTAGATCTTCCAAAAATTATTTGTGTACAAATTTTTCAAAAATTGTTCAAAGTGAATTTGAGATGAGTTTAATGGGAGAACATGAGATCGTTATGGGTTTTAAATTTTTTTAAGAAATGATAGAATTATTTTAAATTGATGTAACTACACCAAAGAACTTCTAAAATATATTGGTCTGGATAAACTTAAATGTTGTGATACTTCCATGAGTACAACCCATATTATGGATCATGATGAAACTCAAATGTTACTAGATAAAATCAACTATTGAGGTATGAATGGAAGGTTTTTATACTTAACTACTAGAAGACATGATATTATGTTTAGTGTGTGTATGTGTTCTTTTTTTACAACAAAATACTAAAGGATCACATTTACTTACTATTAAAGTAATTTTCAAATACATAAAGTATACAAACAATTTAGTATGCTTCTATTCTAGAGGAAAATAATTTTATTTAATGAGTTATTCAGATGAATATTTTTTTTGTTCTAAGTTAGATAGAAAAAGAACCTATGAAATTTGTCACCTTTTGGGCAAGTGACTAGTCTCATGGTGTAGTAAAATGATAAATTCTGTTGAAATGTATACAGATAAGGTTGAGTATAATATTATAGAACATTTCTATTTAATTTTTTTAGATGAATAAGACTTTACCTAGACTATGGATATCAATTTAAGAATGTCATTATAAATTGTGAAAACACAAGTGTGACAAATATTTCCAAGAATCATGTATCTCATTATAGGATGAAAATAATGATGTAAGACCTAACATTTTGAAATATAATTTAAAAAATGTGATATAACCCTTGAATTCATTGGAACTAAAAATCATCTCGATGAAATTTTTACAAAGGCATTGAATTTTGAGAGAAAAATCACCATCGAACATGAAATATGAATGATAAATTTCGATTAACCCTATATCTTAAAATTTACACCATTCGATGATCCACCATTGGGTGATACCCCATTGGTGATCAACTATTTGGTGATCCACCATTGGATATCCACTATTGGTGGTCCACTATTAGGTGATCCATCACTGGAAATCCACTATTGGGTGATCCGTTGTTTCTAGATCCACCGTTTGTATCTACTAGTCAAATCGATGATTAATTATTTACTGATGTTATGTTATATGTTTTATTTTATTATTTTATTATGGTTTATTATATTTTAGAAAAAATAATACCTAAATTTTTTAATCACGCATTAAATATGATTTTGAGAACTCTGTCGCTCTCACCTACACATTGAACCTTTAAAATTCCCTTTTCTCACATCCTTCAACCTTCCTCATGCTCATCCTCCACCTTTCTATTCTGTACAATGTTGAGAGTGAAGTTCCGCTCAATTTCAACTCTAGAAGGATTTCATCCTACGAAGAGATCTTTATGAAAATCAAGTTGAGATATGTTAGTCGAATAAATTAATCCCCAACATTTGACTCGAGTATTTTTCGTAGATAAAGATATTGAATTTAAATGGTGGATTTGGAGTATGTCTTTAGTTTTGACGGTTGTTAAGGAATCAAAATTGGTGGAATGGTTTTAATGGAATGATATACCATTGTTTCCTATATATAATCATCATTTTTATTAGTATGAAGAGAGTATATTTGGGGAGAATAATGACATGATTATATGTACGGTTGATGGTAAAAAGGTCATAACTTATTCAAGGAAGTGTGCCACATGAATCAATTTACCTTATATAGGTATTTCATATGACTATCATGTTATTATTCCAACAGATAGTGAGATTTGTATTTATGAGAATGTGCTTTTGGAGTTAAAATAATATTTTAATATGAAAAGACCTTCTACCAAAGAACATTGAGTTGAGTGTTGGCTTCTATTCAGGGTTTTACAACACATGTTGTGTGAAAGGAAAGTATAATTTAACACGATGAGGTTCCAATATGTTATTTATTTCTTATAATATGAGGGGATAAATTAAATCTGAGGAGATATTTAATGGTATAAATAATGGAGATGAGAATGTGTTCTTCTAGATCAATTTATTTGACCTATCCTAAAATATTCTTATCCATTCTTGAATCTAAGGTTTTAGTACCTATATATGAGTAAGTATAGGTAAAATGTGGTGATTTTGGTTTGATTTAGTTTACCTATAAAATAATGAACATTAACTATAATCCATTGATGAAGAAATGTGTTGTGGTTAATGACAAATAATAAGAGGATTTTAACCAAGTGGAGAACCTAGTTTGACCTAGAAACATGGTATAACTATGCTTAGGGATATATAAGGCTGTTTATTATTCCTATGATGAGGAATTGGATGAAGAAAAAGATTATCAATGTGAAATATCATCTCCAATATCTATTGATGCACAATGTAATCAATATATTTTCAAATCCCAAATAAATCTTATTATTTTTCAAGTCCACCACATTCCTAACCAACTGGATAATGTTTGTTAAAATTAGGGTATACATATGAGGATACTGGAGTCTTGAATGTAGAAGAAGTTAAAATTTTTTTGTATTCCATCTCAAAAAGGGGAGTTATTTTATCTGATGATGAAAATTGAGATAATTATAATAATGGTAATGGAGATGAGTTTTAGAACGATGTGATCTAGGATGAGAATGGTGCTACAGATATAGAAGTTAATAGACCTTGTCCATTTAGAATGGTTTTGAAAATTCATAATTTTTTCATGGTAATGTTCAACCATGTTCATAATGTCAAGATTCTTTAATTCAGAGAGTTTATCATGAAGTTATTTTGCATTAGACACCTAGTAAAGTTAAATAAACACCACCCATAAAGGTGTATAAGTCCCCAGGAAGTCTACATCAAGGAATTGAAAACTCAGTGTTAGATAAATATGGAGGATGTGATGATGATCATATATGTCCACAAGAGCATGGTGGACTTACCATCTCAGTTTTTGAAAAAAGATAAAAAGTGATGTTAGATTGAGATGATTGATGTAGTATGAAAAATGGAATATTTCATTATGGACGTGCCTTCAACTAAACATTATCATAAAGAAACTACCCCAACATTCATAGAGAAGAATTTATATCTAGTTCCTACACCTCATGTACCTTTATAATATGTTACTAATGATGATTTGGATGATTTGAAAGTGAGGATACTTTCAAATTTAAATTGATTTATTAGATCCCAATCTCATAGAGTAAAAAAAATTGGAAGCAGATACAATACATTTATTTGAGTTAGTTATCTTATAAATTTAGCCTATTTTGGTCCTAAAGATTCAATAATTGGAGATTAAGAAAATAATATTGGAAAATGAGATAGAATAAGTGAATAATATAATGGAAGAGATGATATCAAGTATTTTTTTTGGATAAACATATCTTTTGGGGAGGTTAGAAACCGTACCTATAATTGTTTCCTCCTCTTCCACTACTCTACCCCCTACATCGTCTGTTGATGCTGAGATTATCTAAGCTATTGTGAAGAAGGAGTTTCATGAAATCTTGGTTGATCTCACTATATTTCATTAGGATAAACTTTAGAATATAAGGAATCATGGTGATCATATATATAAATTATTTATAGAGTGTTTAAAGTTAGCCCAAACTCATAGTGAGAATGTCACTAAGTCAATACAATTCTACCATTTTGTAATTTATACAAATCATAATTTGAATTATAATTTTAAATTTCATTCTGGGGATTTAAGGATGCCTCTAATGACTAATGCCTTTGAAGAGAAATTAAACTAGCTTATAGTGTTATCCTCTATCCTTAAAATGTTTATGGAATAGAAGAGGGACTTATTTACAGTTATGAAAAGAGGTTGGGACATTAATTTGGATTTTGGGAATTTGATGAGTCCATTTTGTTTATATCTATAAATATAGTGGTGGAACCAGAATACTTTCCTTTTTATTAATTCACATATACAAAATATTTCATACCTATTCCTCGTGATTTTTATTCTTTTAGAATGTCACCATCTGAGGATATTAGGCATCTAAGTCCAGTAGTGTTCAGGGATCTTTCTAATTCTACCTATGTACCCTCATCATGTACCTCTATGCATCTTATATCTTAAAAAGGAATAGATCATATTGTCCCTATATCCCATTGAGTTAATAGTGATTCTAAATAGGAGAAGTATTTTATATGGATTGTGTTTTTCCATGTATTTATTTTTGAGATATAATACAATTCATTTTTATTTTATGTATCTTGTCTATTATTCTTCATTAATTATTTATTTGTCTTTAATAATATATTCTTATATTTTTTATAATCCCAAAAGGGGTAGAATATTTTCTGGAATTTAAATATTTTTAATAATATATTTACTTATCTTTATTTTCTCAATTTATATATTCAGAAGACCAAATAATATGTTCATCATTCCAATTTTTATTTTCATATACATGGTTATAAAATTCAATGATTCTTGATCATAAAAAAGGGAGAGATTGTTGGAACCTTCATATTTTAATGATCAAAAATCAAGTTTTCAATATTTCTAATTTGATTTTTTTTGACACTTCATAACTTTGGGAAGAAACTTGGATAATGTACAAATATAACATTAGTTATGAAGATATACCATCATTTCATAGAGATATATTATTATTGTTTATGATATAACATTAGTTCAATATGATCTAACGGTGGATTACATTTACCATCTGACTCTACATGTGATGGATATACCATTAAATACCTCATCTATTTGTTCATTAGATCCACCATTATTTCAAACAAGATATACTTGTGAAATAAACATACTTTAATGTACATATACCATTGAGTAATCTACTATCAAACTCTACCGCTAGACCAGATCCACCACCAGACAAGATCTATTGACATAACATACCCACCACAAGACCATTTCTCCCGCTGGACCATTATACCATTTGCCTAATATATTATTTTTACACGCCACCATTAGATATGATCTACCACTAGTATTATACCATTATTGTAATGAATCTCATTTGAATTTATTCCCTCCAACAGATTTTTTATGGAGTTTAAGGCATTCAAGACAAACATTTATTTGTTAATCATTATTACTAAACCACTACATAAATGAAATTAAGAAAAATTCAGATTTTTGAATTTAGTTCCCAGAATGAGAATCCATGATATCATTATTTTTAATTTTCAATAGATATTCTAGATTTACACAACTATATATTCATAAGATCTCCCTTTAACATGATATAAATATATGTGGATCTAAAAGTGTAGAATATACAAAAAAAATAAGAGCCTTCTTACACATTACAATATAAAAATCCAAACTCATTGGTGTGGATGTTTTCTAGAACATCTACAGACAAAAAACAAAAATTATTTTTCTAGACACTAAAATATAGTGTTTTACTGGATTTTTTGAAGAATATTTTCGAGCTCATCATAAAGATAAATAAGACAAACTTTGAACATATGAATTTTTTTAGACTGAGTAGTAGAATTTCTCTACTTTTATGATCTTTTATCTATCTTTTTGTTCTTTAGTTTTGAGATTTGTGTTTCATTACTCAATTTATCTATAAAAATTGTCTACTATAAAAAATGAGAGTGAACTTTTGATACCCTCTCAACATTGTTTATTTTTATAACCATGAAAACTATTGAAGAGGTAGTGCCTGACCTATTTATTTTATTTATACCCATGTGTAACTGTGGAATAGGTTATGATCCTAGAGAACAAATGTGTTGTTTATGGTAAAACATGATCTAGGTTGTGGGTCATGTTTATTACATAACAAAATTCTTGGGTGTAATTGAATTAAATGTGTTGGGTATTGAGTCTTAGATTGATACTGAACCCGTTTTTATATTCCACTACGCGATATATTGGTTTTTTATAAATTTCAAAGAAAAAACAAATTTGTTATTTATTTCTATAAACAAAAAGCCACTTTGATATTTAGTCATAATTTTTTTCTATATAATGAGTTTGATTATGTAATATTGCTTCAAAAGTTAAAGTGGTTCTAAATATAATTTTAAATGATCCCTATTAATATTTTGAGAAATTAATTAAAATATAATATTTTTATATTTATACTTTTTTGATTAACTATTGATTTTTAATTACTTTTAAGAATTTAATTTTTATACTTTTTAAGATAAATTCTTACTGGGAATGCAATTCACCCACCTTTTGAGTTAACCAATCCAACCAACACTTTTCTTCTAAAATATATCTATTTATAGAGACTTATTTTATATGGTGATGTTAACTATACCATTTTCCAAAAAATTTGTAATCTAGTATAACTAGTATACATATGTATATGTGGACTATATTTTCAATATTAAATTATTTTTTAATTTTTCAAATATTTAAACGCATTGAAGAATTTTTTATTAGAATAGATTAATTTTTTTATAGATTATTTTTATTTTTCGTTATTATACATTAATATTTTAATTTCTCATAATAAATTTAAGAATTTTTACATTTAGAGTTCGATTATTTTAAAATTCATTAATTGAGGGGGAGGATAAAAGGTTTTAAATTAATATAATAGTTTATTATTATTTTATAAATGTTATATTTAATTCCCAGGATATGTGTTTATAATTAGTTTTTAATTTCATAAGGAATGTAGTTAAAAATAAACAGAGATATATTTTTTGAATAATTTGTTAAATTTTCAACTTTTTGATTAATTAAAAATTGGGGAATATTTTTTTAAAATAATTTTTGTTTTTTAATTTTCAAAAAGGTTGAAGACTTTAGTTCTACATTTGAGTGATCAGGAGATTATTGGTGTTGTTGTTTAAATGATTATTATTTTTAATGTTTTGAATATTAAAATACATCATATTTTTGAAATTTTATAATTATAATTTCTAAAATCATTGATTATAATTTATTTATTTTAAAATTAATATGATTGGGTCCTGGAAATGGATTTTTCAAAATTACATTTAATATCTAAAAGATTACTCTTTTGAAGATACATTTTTGATATGTTTATTAACATTTAAAAGGTATATATTTTTTATCAAAAAGTTCAATAGTTATCAAAAGTATTTTTTTACTCTTATGAACTATGAATTTACTCTTAAATACAATTTTTTTCTATTGTACTTTGTATTTACATTTATGTACTTTATATTTTCACTTATGAACTATGTGGTTACTTTTCCAAAATATATATCTAATATTCCGAAGTAAAAAATGTAAAATGATGTCGATCTTACTAATATTCTATAATATACAAAGGTGAATACTCGAGAAACTAATTTATCTTATGAATCATTGGAAATATAGCTTGGAAAAATTGAAAATAGACCCTATGATAAACCATAGAATGAAAAGAAATATACAAATAAAATAACCATACAAATATTGAATTTTATGACTAAAATTATGAAAAATATACCTTATGAAAAATATATTATGCAATGTTTTTTCTATAGATTATAAAAATGTTAGTATCTTATAAAAATATATAATATGTTATTTTAGTGAATTATATTATGTGAAACATGATTTTTATTATTTTTTATTTAATTTTATAATATGTTAATTAATATTGTTTCTTATTTTTCTTGCACTTTTTATTGAAAAAAATGGAACTCATTTTAAATCTACCAAAAACAGATTAAAATATGGAAACTACATTGTGAAAAATATAATAGAGATCCTAAACGAACCAATGGATATTTTTTATAAACATTTACTGATGTAACTAATTATATACCAAAACTAGTGATACAAGATTCCTATTTTTCTAAAGTGATGATACTTTTGTAACTATAACTACTATTTCATTTCTATGTTCAATAAAGGTGATATAATATGCTATATTTTTATTGGTTTTAATAGAGCTACATCAATTCTTTTCTTCTTTGGATTCTATGGGTTTTATTGAGATTTTAATTGTGTTTTTATTTTAGTTTATTTTTGAATTTCTATTTTGTTTTTTATTTTCCCATCCAATTACATTTATTTATTATACAACTACGCTATAAGATATATCATTTGGGTTAAAACTCAATTGAACAAAGTCAGTGAATTATTTTCTATCGTATCTCTATGTTTGGAAAAGGTTGATCTTGTAAATGGTTATCACATATATTAAAAAGTAAGGTAGGTTTTATTTCTCCCATAGATAATATAATAGTTAATTTTATATGGAAGATATCATTTTAATTAACCAAGATATAAATGTAGTGTTCATGATTTTTTTTCTTTTTTATATTTACTTATATTTTATTTTACGTTCACCCGATAATTCCCTCCATTAATTTTATATTTATGATTTGAATAACTACTAAACTGAAAACTAATTTGGTAATATATCAAACATTTTATGGTCTAATCCCCACCAATATAGACTACACCCACAACTCATTGTTGGAAAAAAATTAAATGCGTTGTTTCATTCACGATTTTTCTTGGTAGATTCTGTAAAGGTTTATACATGATTATCTATGTACATTGGACATAAATGACCTTGTATTAAATTTCAAAGGTGAGGTTACTCATTTATACACGTTCAATATTTATTTTAATAATTTTAAATAATTAATATATATTTTCTTGTTTATTGGTCCTTTATAATGACGATTTCATCATTTATCTTCATCCTAATAGAATAATTTCATCAATATGTCCTCTTATTCCAAATTTGATAATATTGATAGGCACCCATGAAGTTATATCTTTCATCATCATCAATGGAAATAGATGTATATTTCAATCCAAAATTTTTAAAAAATACAACTATTTTAACAATAATTAAACAATAATTTTTAAAGGCAATGAATCTTTTATCATACCAATTAATGGATGTCATTTAATTGTTTTTTTATTAGTACTATATGATTAAAATCTTATATCGCATACCAAAGGCTTCTCCCCTTTTCTAAATTTTTAATAAACCATAAGATGCATTGATTATTATTGGTATCTTTTCCTCTTAAAAGATTTTAATTTCTCATATTTCTTCATTTTATATTATAATATTGGTAATCACTATTGGGTGGTGTATCTAATTTGATCAAATTTACCACATGTTTTCTCAAGATAATCATAAATATTTTGAAACTTTTTCACCTATTTTGAATGTTGATTATGATATGCATGTATTAATTCCACATTAATATGATTCATGACTTATCATCACTTATAGGATTTAAGTGATTTTAAAATACATACATAATTTTTTATAGATTAATCCAAAACACCAAAATATTCTTTAAAGACACATAAAACACCTTCTAATATAATTAGATAATTCATAATAAAAAATACTGATTAATATGGGCCCATTCAATCCCTACATGATCGGTTGACCAATGGTCTTGGGTTGTTCTTTTAACAAAAAATAAAAAGTAAATATAAGGATTATGAGTTGTATAATTAATAAAAGGATATGATTAAAAAAAATAAAACCTATCCTGAAATTTATAAAAATGGATATTATCTTAAACATGACTTAAAAATCACAATCTTTGGAAATAAAATTTATCATAAATCCCTAATGACATCACACAATAGATGAATCTAATTCTTATGAAAGAAATCTTTTGAGTAAATCTATATGTATTACTAATTTTAATGTATTACCATGGATGATGTACTATATTTCATCCCTAAAATTAAGGAGTTTTCCATCAACATAATAATATTTAGTTCTCAGTTTATTGTTTTGAATCCCTTACTTGTGTTGTTTTCAATCACACTGTGTAGGGTATTACTTATCTACTGAAAGTACATAGGATAACATTGTACTAAATAATATTATTAGTATAATTACAACATTAATATTTATCCTAGACTTAATAGAATCTATCTAGATGTACTGTATGAATTATTTGTGGGGGTGTGAGTATCCTCATTCATAACTCCAGTAAAAATCCTATGAATCCTTCTATAATCATTTAACTAGGTGTAACAAGATTTGACAGACTCTTTTAAAAATAATAATATAGACTCACTAATGGAAAATAAATTAAAAAACCAATTCCAAAATAAAAATTAAGAATATATTGAGACATACAATATTAAATATTTAATTGTTGAATAGGGTGATGAAAATTAAGAAGGTATTTTATTGACTATTAAGATCCATTACCTATTGAGATTCTCACCCATCATTGGAACACTCTTGGTAAACTTCTATTACTCATCATAAGTGTACCTAGAGCCTATAAGATCACATCCACTAGCAGATAATCCACTCAACTATTTTATAATTATCCAATATAACAAAATATATAACTAGAAGGCTCTAGAGGTAGGAAATAATTATCTTAAAAGGTTTTATTAAAAATAAAAGTCAATAAAAGAATCATTTAAAGGGGATTTTAAAAAAATGAATGTGCACATCACTATGTGCATGCACATCAACCAAATCACTACAAAATTTCGGTGTCATAAAAGACAACATAGAGTAAGCCTCCTTAATAGCTATCTTGAAAAGATCATCGAAAACCCGATTGAATTCCCTATATATAGGTATCACAATAATAAAATGTTGAGCCAAAAGCCTAAGACATTCAATCCAGGCAGACAACATCTTCCATGGAACATTTATTGAATCAATTTTAAGAATTCCAACTACCATAGTTAAATATGATTCCATTAATATATCCCTCTAGATAGGATAAATTGTATACCTGAACACCTAAACCAAATACTATAACTCAGATTCAACCGCATTACCATTACCAATGATGTGATCGAAGCATCCCTTAATGAATCTACTATGATTGTAGAAGATACCACCACCACCTGAGGGTCATACTAGACCAGATTCCACCCCATCATCATTTATGTTCTTCCACTAAGAAATCAGAGGTATCTATATTATAAACACAACCACTAATAGATTTTTATTCCTTCTAAATATTCCAAGAGATCCCAGAATCATCAAGTCATATAAATAATTTATTATAGTGCCATTTTTTATTCTCGATGTATCCATAAAACCAAGGTGAATTTCTATGATCGCATCATGTTTTTTTTGGTTTGGTTATAAAGTCCCTATGCATTCCTAGCTATCCAAATAAATGATACAATAACCTTGTAGCAGAAAGTAAATGTTCCTATAAAAGATCACAACAAACTACACCTTTAATGAAATTCATTAGCTGCAAAAAACAACCAAGATTCATCTACCAACCAAAAATATCATACAAATAATTCCATTATATTCAAGAAAAAAGAAAAGAGAAAAAAATGATCAATAGATTGATCCAAAACAAGGAATAAATAGAAATAAAATGCCAAGATAGTCCCTACTTGCTGTAGTAGTAAATGAGAAGCAAACATTTTTTTCATATTATCCATCAAATCTAGAAATAAATGCATGAAATAAATATATTTTCTAAAGCTCAAATACAAGAATGAATAATTTTGAACATTCCTCGATCCCCATTCATACAATTCTGAACTTCTATTATTTTGAAGAATAGAAGTTGAGCCATTTAATTTTTTTTAGTTTCATAAAAATTAAATAACATTGGAAATATTACACTATTTTAAGGATTATTTGAGAATTAATTCATAAGAGAACATAAGTTTCATGGGAATTATTGGTATTATTTGATGTTGAAATATTGTTCATTGGAGGATAAAATTATATCAACCCAATAATGAATCAAGACTTTTTCATTAATGTTATATACTAAATTTCCTAGGTTTACATCTCTATATTTGATGAAATTACATAGAAAGAGAATTATAAAGCTCAATACTTAATAGAGGATGTATTATATTTATTATATTTCAATGCTACATTCATGGTGAAATGATGTGTTGTCCTTGATATTTGAACTTGCTTATTCCTGTTGAATATATAGTTATAATTTTAAATTTCTTATTGTTTAAGTTTTCAGTGTTTTCAGTTATATTTAAATTTGTTTTTGATATAAGTTTTATTAGATTTTTTTTATTTTTTCAAAATATTTTTGGCTTCATGAATGAATTTCAATGAATTCTGAATATTTCAATGTATTAGGGGATTTTTAATTGATTTTGTGATATTTTGATTATTCTTGATGCCTTTTAATTTATAATATCTATGTTTCTGAGTTCATGGAGTATTCTATCAATTGAAATTGGTTTGGTTTTCTTCTAGCTAATTTTGGGTGGTCTTTTATATTGTTTTAGTAAATTTAGTGTTAATTTTTGAAATTTTGAAAAGTTTTTAAAATATGTGATTTATACCCTCTACTACAATTTTTCTTTTTGATGAAGAACATTTTGTAGGGTGACATGTGTAAGAATAATTTTCTGAATATATTTTTTATAGAGTAAATTGTTATATGGTAGGTTGTTGTAGGGTAATTATCTATAGGGAATTTCAGTAATGGGTAACATCATACAATGAATTTTTTTTGTTGGGAAACTTACCAAAGGTTAATTTTCTATAATGTAATTCATTTTAGGGAATGTTTTAGTGGGTAAAATTCTCTTGGGTAACATTTTATAGGAAATCTTAATGTCTTGTAAGTTTTTATGGGGTAATTTTTCATAGGTTAAGTCACTATATGGTGATCTTATATAATTTAATTCTCTATAGATTATTACATACAGGGGACGTGACTATTAATAATGGGAGGGGGGGGGTAGGAATAATGAATATAATGAAAAATGAAAATAAAATACATTAAAATCTAAAATATTTAAAATGAATTATAAATTATAACAAAAGGTAAGCATTATTTTTATGTGGTAAATATGTTTTTTACAAACCATGTGCATATGGGGATAACATGAGAGGGGTTTTTTGTTCTTCATAGAAGAATATTTCATTCAATTTTCAATATATTTAAGCATTTTTTTGATGTAGAAGGCTTCTAGAGTTTAATATAACACACCAAATTTAATATTTCTCATTCCACCCTTATTCCTCATTGAACTTTGTTTTTTTACTGGGTGTGGTTTTTTGTGACGATTCTAGAATGGTATCAGGTAATCATCATGATATCTTGGGGATTTTACTCTTAATAGAGGAAGGATGTCATAAGGGAATGATTCCATGTTGTAACATGATTTTTTTGGAATATTATGTTATGTGGTGAATTTATTTAGATATGAGTCATTAATTTAGTTATGTTTAACATTTACTAGGAAAATTATGTGAGGGATATTTCTCAAGATAGTTTAAGGTGTATAATGAATGCATTTTATAAGTGGTTGGTTAATATTTTATCTACTCAGAATGGATGGATAATATTTTAGAAAAAATTTTAAATTTATATTAAAATTTAATATTAATTATACTTTTTATAAATTTTTCTAAATTTATATTATTAATTAATTTCAAAATATTGTCTTAGTCTTAGGTGTGTTTTGGGGAATTAATTCACCCCATAACTTATAGGTTCAACAAATATATTTTCTTGATGTGTTCTTAGACATTACATAATTGACATTAAATTGTAAATAATAATAATATATAATAATAATTTATTTATATAAATATTATTTATTGACATATGGACTTGAGATACTGGATGTTCGCCCAATTTAGTTGAAAAAATCAGCAAGAGAGTACCTAGATTTTTTAATGAAAATAACTATATAAACAATGTCGGTGGCCTAAACATTCTTCATTTCCATTTTTCAATTGATATTTTATGTTCATATGACACCATTATTGTTAATTTATTCATAAATATTGACATGTATGATTATTATTTGAATTTGGATGGGATCACATCAGTTTAATATTAAACATAGACTTCATAGCTTGATAAATAGTTCAATGGAGGGTCTATGGTCGAACGAGTGTCATAAACCCTCTTTATGGTTACCCAAGTGTTGTGTGTTTGATCTCAAATTGATAAATATTCTATTTTAAAATGAAATTTTAAAGGGGGTATTTAAAAAATGAGAATTTTAAATTGGATGTGGTTTTATACGAAAGGGATTTTGAATGGGGTTGCAAAATAGAAATGGTTTTTCTGATGATAGTTTTTATGGGTTTTGGGCCTAGGGAGTTATGTGTTTACGAAGTAATGGGATTAAAGTTTTACGTTAAATGAATCTATATTTATGACATCATATTGTAGTAAATTTAAATGGGATTTATTATGTTTTTTGGTTAGTTAGTCCATATGATGGTAATTCATGGGTTTTTGAAATCTAGAGTGGTTTAGGATATTCCCTTTATTGTGATTTCCTTATCTAATTATTGCTACATAATTATTCTTATTCTATTATTTTAATATTTTTGGAATTTTCTAAAAAGGTGAAGGATTTATTCTAGAAGATAAGACATCCAAATTTGAGTATATATATGGGTCTAAAATACCAAATTGTATATTGAGGGTTGTTTTATCCAGAATGAAAATCTTGGGATGGCTGAGGAAAATGTTATGGAAGAAACCCAATAGAATTTTTATCCTATTATATAAACTATGGGACATTGTTGGGTTCCATATTATCACCATAAAACATGAATAATATTGTGATTATCTTGTGGATATCGTGAAAATTATATATTTTATACATAAGTAACCTACTTCTATTATGTGAGATAGGTTTGGGTGGATAGATAACCAATATGATAACTTATTAAAGGGAAACAATTCCCCAAATATATATATATATATATATGTTTTAGGGAATTTATTGTTCTTTTTACCAAGAAGTTTTCCATGGAAACTATATAGATTGTCAAGGATATATCCTTGGATTTGGCATGATGCCTACCAATTTGTAATACCATGAGAAATCCCCTTAGATTCATGTTTATGGCTATTGATCTGGATTTTTTTGGGGATTACAATTGAATTTATTTGATAAATGTTAATTTATATTACCTTTTGATGTTCCCTATATTTTTATTGATCCCTGTTAATGAAGGGGTTGGTATTAACCTAGATGATATTTCATTGTACAATGCTATTTACCCTTGAAATGACTAGTGAATTTAGGGGTGGTTACCTAGGGTTAACATATTTAAATAAAATTATAATATTAATAGGATATCATATTGGATTCAATCGTTCATCTGGTAAACTATGGTTTCCATGGATTCAACACAAGATCATTTTTTTTGCCTCATAATAAATGATAACCAAGGTAGGATGTGTATCTCATCAAATTATTATGTATAATATTTAGATGAATTTTGACATCATAAATTGAATTTGATATCGAGATTCAAGGTGGCTACCATTCCAATTTATTACCCTATATGTATGATTTTCATTAATTTGTGTTCTATATCTCGGTGGGTGCATTTCACCTGTAATATTTCACACGATATATTTATTACATAAACATACACATGATCACAAACACACTATGTTTTTATAAAGAATTAGTTATTCCTACTAGGTCATTGGAATAACTCACTCTATGAATATATATCATTGGTTTCAATGTATATTGATCTACGTTTCTATTTTTTCCCATGTAATCGGTATTAATAGGCGTTGGACACATGGTACGTGTTTAGGCTGTTATAGAGAATGAGTATTCAACACGATGATTATAAAAGTTAGGGAATATGCAAATTTACTTTTCCTTATTAGTTATAATGTATTAGATAGAGTTTCATTGTTTTTTATATATCATTCAATATCATCTTCTATAACATTATTGTGTTTTACTATGTCACATAGACAGATTTACTAATTTCTATTCAAGATATCAGGGGACCTCTTCCCTCATTGTTATATATATATATAAATATAAATTATTTATTGGATATCTGTTATATGGTTGGGTGATTCTATATTTTTGATAGATTTGGAAATGACCATCGGCAATATTTCAGGTGCAATAGTTTCTTTATGAATATTTAAGCCCCGCACCTCTAGTTTGATGAATCTAATATATGGGGTATCATGCTTGAGGTCATGTGGAAATCCCCTATTTTCCTACCTTTAGGTGATCATAGTTTAAGAATTAAAAAGTGTTATTAGGGAAGTGTTTTGGGTTAGTATAATGTTCATTTGAGTTGGAATTAGGGTTTTTAGACTTGGGAGGTTATTCGCGAACATACCAAGCCAACTTGACATTGTTCGAAGCCCATATTTTTCAATAGAATTCATGTGTTCAGACTCTAAAAACTGGGATTTTTAAGTTGTTTTGTTAGGATGGTAATCATATATGGTATGGCTGAGACTCAATATGAGTCACAGTAATTATATTGTATCTATTGAGTTAAATATATAACATGATAGTGGTAGGCTTATGGAATGATAAACGTTCCTTTTGGGTAGTTTTGTTTGATATATTTCATGAACTAAATCCATTTTAATTGAATCATAGTATAACATGACATATGTTTTCCAGAATATATTATACGGTATGATTAGATAAATATGAATATGAGGGAATTATTTCATCCCTTTTGACAACAATTTTTTGGAAACCATAAGGAAACAATTTTTATGATGTTTTTCTATAAACCCCCTATTTTTATGGAATACACATGAAATGGAACAAGGCGTGTGTAGAATTAATTGGAATATTTATTTTATTGAAATTGATATTAATGTAATTATTTGTTAAATTATTTTCTAATTTTGGATTTTTATATAGGATAAGGAAAACAATTTTTAAATTCGATTTCAATATTGTCATTGAAAATGGGATTAGTATTTGAAAGAAGGTCTATCTAAGCTATAGATTTTGGGGATTTAAATTTTTAGCAAATTCCGTTTTATACTAAGGGGATTTTATAAAAATGGTATTCTTATATTGTGTGTAATTCGATATTAGTTTATTTTATAGTAAGATAGTAGAGTATTTGGGTACTAGTTTTCTTAGGTTTTTAGTGTATTTGAGAGAAGTTTCCTAGTTATTTGGGATTTTGTTTGGATTTTCTATCATGTTATTTGGAATCTACAAAATGTGATTGGTGGGTGTGGATAGTGATGTTTAGAGGTTTGGGAGATGTAAACGATTCCTCTATAAAATGGGTTTCCTTGTTTTCTAATGGTATACTTAGTTTTATTTGGGTGGTGGATATGCGTTCAGTGGATATCTCATTATTATTTTGAGAGAGAAAATTGTAGCGGGATGGAGGGATGTGTGATTAACATTTGGATCAAGTATCCATGTAATTTTTTTGATTGGGTATGTGGTTTGGTCTATTTAGATTGTGTTTTTAGTAGATAATTTCAATTAGTTGGAGAACCATTAAGTGGAATTAGCCTTTTATGTATTGTTTTACAGAGAAGAGCATTATATCAGTCATCAATATACTACCCTTGCATCGAATGGGTGATGGGCATAATAAAAATGATAAATGTGTGGTTGAGATGATAATAGGGTGTTATTTAGCGGATTGACCTACATCATAACTTGTGTGTGATTATTCATAGAATCCAATGGTTGAAAGACATCTCGACATGGTTATACTGTGATCTTATACAAATTTAGATTAGTGGTGGTTTTAGTGGGTAGTGTGTGATGGTTGAATTAATGAAACTATATTGAACTATGGTGTCCTGACATTTTGGAAAAAATGGATATGCTTGGAATCATCTCTAAGTTGATAGAACTCAATGTGTGAAATTCGTAGGTGATTGTAATTGTTGTTAATTTTTTCTAGAATATTTTGTGGATGATCTATAAAATAGTGGGGAGATTATAAATTCATGATAAATTAAAAATTGTAATTGAGGTTAGATCTCAGGTCGTCCTTTTGAATAATTACCCCTTCATGGTGTTTCTGGGGATTATAATTTTAAATAAAATTTTAATTGAGTTTATCTTCATTGAAATCTTTTGTTTTGAAATATTATTGAATAATTTTAGTTTTCATTAAAAAGTTGTTTGTAATTCTATAAATTTTTTGTTTTGGAATAGTTTTAAATTATATTATTGTATTTTATTATTTTTAAATGTGTTTTAATTTAAAAATTAAATGATATTTAGTACCGAGAATATTCTACTACTCAAAATAGGTCTAGGCATGTTCTGGGTTATTTTGGATGGATTTGTAGCATTTTTTATATGTAATGTTTTTTTTGATAATTTGGAAATATGTTTACCCAAATTAACATGTACCCCAATCTGTAAGAAATTTTTTTAGGGTAACTTTATATAGGGTAACTTGTTGTATGGTATGTTTTGTAAGGTTATCATGTAGAAGGGATAGTTTTCGAAGGCTATATTTTTGTACGGTAGGTTACTATTGGGTACCATGAATTAGGGTATGTTGTTATAGTGTGAATTTTTATATGGTATTTATATATAAGGTAACATTATATAAGATAAATTTATTTAGTGTAAAATGTTTTTGGGTATGTTCATGGCAGGGAACTTTCTATAGGGTAAATTTTTATAGGTACATTTTATAGGTTGATTCACTATAAGGTAACTTGGGAGAAGGTAAGTATTATTTAGGTTATCTAATATAATTTAATCTACAATAAGTTTACAGACCCTTATGCGAGGGGGAGAAACAATGAAGAAGAAATAAATTAAATAAAAAGAAGGAAAATAAATAAAATATAATGTAAAATAAATAAAATAAATTATAAATAATAATAAAAAAATAAAAAATATTTTAAAATGGAAATGTGATTTTTACAAACCATTTCACATGGGGATTACATGATATGGATCCCCATATTCTTTTCAAGAAATAGAAATTTTTTCATTCTAAACCAATTCAATAATTTTTATGTCTGTGAGACTTATTGAGGTAAATCTAACCCTTCATATTGATTGCTTCTCATTTTATTCCCCATCTTCACCATCTTGCATTTTTTATTGGTGTCCAAGGGTTTTCTAATGTGTCTTCCACAACTATATAGTGAAATCATATCATAAAACAAGGGATTGTTCTTGATATTGGTAAAGGATATCTCAAGAGGATAACTGTACACCTTCCCACACTTTTTTTAATATATATCACTTAATTAATTTGTTCTTGTTTTTTTGCTTAGATTTATTTTTTTTGTTTCTAGAGAAAGTGTCAGATGTTATTTATTTTTCCTTCGATGGAATCGATGAATAATAAGAACTATCTATGATTTGTTTTGCATGTTTTTGGTGTTTCAGTATGAGTCCTTGATATTTTAGAGATTTATATCTATTTAAGGAAAATAGTAAAATTTACTATAAATTATATAATTATTAATAAATGGTTATAATTAATCAATTTATACATTTTTTCTAAGGTCCTATGTTTATTGGTAGCATACTGCACCCCTTTTTTTACTTGTTTTTTCAAGAATATATTTCTCTATCGGTTGTTACACATTTCAAATATTTGAAATAAATTTTAAAATTAATTATAACATGTAATAATTTACTTATTATAAATTTATTCTTGATATAAGACCTTGCGATAATGGTAGAAGGTCATATGGTCTTGGATGATCTCAGGAGAGTGCAATTGGGTCGTGTTTAAAGGTAAAAACTCAGTTAGTGAGGTTGGTCACCTTGAATGTTATTGACTCTTTTGATCATTTTGAATTTCTTGTTTGTGTGAAATCATTACCATTACTATCTCAAATTTTTATGACATGGATGATTTAGACAAATACTAGGTCTAGATTTTGTCTTCCAAATAGTCAATATGAACTATATATCAAGTTAAAGATATCAACTTTTCCATTGGATGAATAGATATCAGTGGACAAAAACTCCATATCATCAAATATAATTGGTATGATTTAACCCTTGAATCATAGTAAAAGAAAAATAATAATTTTAATGAAAAACCGTCCTGACCCGTCAGTATTTTAGACATCTGTACAAAATCAAATATCTACAAATAAATAAATAAATAAATAAATAATGAAAATTAAATAAGAAATACCACCCATCACAACTAGTCTTCTTCCATTGCTTAAGCAATGACGCAAAGCCACCTTCAGACATTCATTTTCAATGATCACTAATAGATATCCTTTATCACCATCCATAGAAAGCAGTAAAATCCAAATTGGAAAAATAAAATTAATTAGAGGACCACATGAAATAAATTATATAAAAGGAGATTTCATATCATATAAAATCATATAATAGTCAACATAGGTCAAATGTGACAAAGTATAATTTATCTTAAAAATCAATGCTCACCGGATTGAAAAAAAGTTTAATAAAATCAAGACAATCCAAATGATACATATTTTTGAGTAAAATAATCATAAGGATTTTCACATTGAAACCACACATGACGTATAAAAATTAAATTCAGGATCTTCTTAGAGTTATTTTGAAACACATTATTCAAATATATATATATTTTTTATTTTATATAAAATCCAACTTCTGTATCATCAATAATTTAAAAATATTATTCCTTTATTTAACGAAAATGAAAGAAAACACTCATAAAACATTTCCTGGCCTACACCACTGTTATTGGAAAACCATTTAAAAAAAATTCAAAAACCATAATCAATGTAATATTTTCCTCAAAATAATTTTAAATTTTATTGAGTGACTAGAGAATAAGGAAACATACTTTACAAAATTTAACAAAATATATAAAAATATATTCATTTAATTTTTTATAAAGGAAATGGAATATACGTTAAAAATAACCATTTTATAAACAAACCAAAATGATAGACTCCATTGTTCATCTAAGGGTAGTTGGAAAAATAGTTCATTGTTTCAACACATGATATAGTTGATAAAACACTATTTTTTGAATATTTTATTTATAATAAAAGACATAATTTCCTCTAATTTTTCTAAATATGTTTCTTTATGAAATATTTGGGATTAGATAATTCATTTTAAATTTTGATGAAATTTCTAATTTTACCCTTTTAAAATCCACTATAGTATTTCCCACATAAATATTTTAATATAAATTATTTTAAATTTAATTTTTTTAATAGTGTTCCTTACTTAATTTTCTACAGCTTTTATTCAGGATAGTGGAGCTATATAGTGAATTATGATGGAGTAAATGAGCCATTAATTCAATGGTGGGATGGACACATGATATTAGAAATCACATTAGTGTATGTGCCATATATTCTACATCCTTGAATGGATTGATCCCATCATTTGATAGGGGATAGAAAACCCAATTTTGAACATATTACCCTTCTGGAAGAATATCTAATTCATGCGTTTTGGTGGTCAAGAAGGTTGTAAAACTGGGATTTAACTATTTGGTATAATGATCTCATTCACACATAAATCCACTTTTAACCTAGCCTCACTACCACTCTATAAATTGGTTTTTTTTCACATTTTGTCGGGTTGGGACGTGTATTCGGAGATTAAAGGTAGAGGAGAATTTTTTTCACCCAAATTTACCAACCATTATAAGAGGGGTATCTCTTGAATCAAGGATCCCCTCATCGAAGCCAGCTTCTCTTCTTCATGTTGTAATGTTTTCATTCATGTAATAGTCATCTTTGTTCTTGTTTTATTTCTTCTATTATTTTCTTTTTTGTTCAATTATATTATTATTTATTCATCCTATTTGGTTTGGAATCAATAGTGGAGACAAGATTGGGTTCTACCCTTTCAGTCATTTTCTCATGAAAAACGTCTCCACGATGATCACACCACCCATTGATGTGTATTTCTCTTAGCGATTGATCTATCTTATAGCCTCTTCATTCAATTATTTTGAATAATTGGGATACTGTAATTAACATAATATGATTCATGAATCTAGTTTTAAAATTATAATAAACTAATAAAGCAATTGAACAATTAACACAAAAACACATTAGGTCGAGTATTGTGTAAATTGTGAGAGCGCAAACTTAATCAGTAAAACAGGAACACACAGGATAAATTTGTACTGTTCAAATATAATACCCAATCTCAATTCATCATCATTTTCTAGGATGGACATGTTCCTTAATTTATAACTGAAAATAATATATCCATAAAACATCAATCAATGAAGGGTGCTACGATTGAATGTTCCGAAGATATCCTAGGGTTTAATTCTTTTCATATTTGTGGTAAAGTTATTTCTCATAGGGTTCAAGGGTTAAAAAATTAGGGGATCAAAATTAAGTGGATATTAATTTAAATTAAAATAATTAATAAGTAAATGAATAGTTAGTGTTATATCAATTACGACTTATAAATATTGTCTAAAAAACATCTTCTTGTTGGGTCTTTTTAATCGAACATCATTTCAAAAATAAAAACAAAAATATTATCCAATATTCTTCCTGAAAACTTATTCTAGTTTAATGAATAGTAAAACCCCCCCACATCCTTTCAAGTAGTGATATTATTCCCTTTTATTTTAATTATATAATACCTTTAATAGGTTGTCAAATTTATGTCCTCCTTTGAGAGACAAACATTTTTAGCCACTCTGATGCACCCAAGTACCCCAAGAAACCATTAATCATTTGAGTGAACCCACAACAGTGCCTTTCAAATTGGTGCTGTTTTCGAGGAGTCAAGTTATTATTCCAAAAAATTAGAGGTATTTATTTTGTTTTACATTCTATTCTCTTCTTCTCGTATTTCTTTCTTCTTTATCCAATCTGAATTTTTTCTTCTTCTATTATTTTCTTCTTCTTCTTTTTTGACCATCAACTAAAAATTCTCATTTTTCTTCAACTATGGTCCATTTTTCTTATTTTCAATTTTATTTTATTTATGAAATGATCAAATACCAAGGATATTTTAGATCTTGACACTGAGATTGAACACAACCTTTGGGTTCGAATCAAAAACTCTCAGTCAACGGGAAATTTCAACATTCAACCATTTGGATAATTCCTCCAATCTTAGAACATTGAAATTGGAAAAACTTTTAAATCCAACATAAAATAAGAACCAATGGTCGGAAATAATGGAAATGAACTTAATAGAACTATTTGAGAATTGGATTTACCTGATATTAACTATCAACCAAATTGCATTGCATACCCAAATCTCGAATCAGGCATTAAACTGAAATTTTGGTTAATTCACCTAATTCCAAAATTTCATGGCCTATCTTGTGCGGATCCTAATAAACACCTTAAAGAATTTAATGTGGTTTTCTCAAACCTAAAACCAGTAAATTTATCTGAATACCAAATAATACTAATAGCATTCCCATTCTCACTTGACGTGGCTATGAAACATTAGATGTATTATTTAAAACTGAAATATGTAACTAGTTAAAATGATTTGAAGCGTCATTTCATGTAAATATTTTTCTATCGTCAAGGACCACTTCCATTCATCAGAAGAACTCGGGGATTGATCAAGCCCAAGTGGAGTCAATGTATGAGTAATGGGAGAGATTCAAGAGGTTGTGTGCAAGCTTCCCACATCACCAAATCAGTGATAAACTCCTCATCCAATAATTCTATGAATGAATCACACAGATGGAGAGGAGCATGGAGGATGTCGCAGTTGGAGGAGATTTGGTAGACAAGACACCAGTGGCTACACAATAATTAATTGAAAATATGACCCAAATCTCCCAAAAATTTGGCGGTTGAGGTACACCACATGTCAGGGGATTACATTAGGTAAGTCCTTATTCTCTCGAGAGTCATTTAATTGATACCATGATAGAATAATTGACCAATATGTTGAGGCAGATTACTTTGGATCAAAAGGAATCCCAACCCACTCCTTTAAGGCTTTGTGGCATTTTCACTGAGACAAGCCACCCAACTGACAGTTTCCCCCAACTGTAAGAAACAGAAGATTGTGCAATAATGTTTCCTAGGAGACCATATCAATAGAAAAAAAACTATATATCCAATTGATGTTTGATTCATTTGATACAACCTACAAGAAAGGGTGGAAGGGTCAATCAGACATGAGGTACGACTCTAGACAACAAAAGGCCCCATTTTCAACAAAACTTCAAGCAGCCTTCGCCTTATCAATAGGGTTTCCAAAAACCAAAAAGTCAATTTGAAGCTCAAACATCAACAAGTCAACAAGCTGGAAAATCCCAAAACCAAGGTTGATTATAAAAAATATGATCTTTTGAAAAAAAATCCTAATAAATATAATGAGTTGAAGAGTCAAGGTTCGGAGTTGAGGGAGTTAAAGACTTAAATGGGCCAGATTTCCACTACCCTCCATGAATTAGTAAGTAATAAATCCAGAAATATACCTTCCCAAACTACTCCAAATCTGAAGGGGAATGTCAGTTCCATAAAATTGAGAAGTTGGAAGAAAACGAATGATATATTTGGACCTATCATTAAACCAAGATTCACCTCAACTCCAAAATAGCACTATTCAAAACCAGCTGATGATAAACCCCAGGAGAAAGATAAAGGTAAGAAAATGATTAAGGATTTTCCTCCTTGACCCATTCCCTTTCCAAATAGGGTTTTACAAAACCAGAAGTTGGTGGAAGAGGCGATGAAGAAAGAAGTTTTGGATACATTCAATCTTGTAGAGATCAACATTCCTTTTCTGGAATCCATCAAGAAAATCCCAAGGTATACGAAATTCTTAATGGAACATTGTACCAATCTAAGAGGGCTCAAAGGAAATGAGAGGATGAGTCATGGAAGGAATGTTTCAGCACTCATTACCCCAAATCTATCAATGCCAACAAATTGAAAAGAGCTAGGGACATTCACTATCCCATTCACCATAGGGGTGTTGCACTTTTCTGATGCTCTTTGTTATTTAGGAGCCTTCATAAATGTGATGCCTCACTATGTATTCTCTTATGTACAGGTTGGTGAGTTGAAACTGATGAGAATAGTGGTGCAGTTGGCAAATAGAGATACAACATATCCAACGGGAGTCCTTGAGGACATACTTATATGGGTAAGAGACATGATCTTTCCAGTAGATTTCTACATGCTTAACATATAGGATGATCAGGTAAGTTCAGATGCTCCCATAATCTTAGGTACACCCTTCCTCAAAACTGAAAAAAGCATAAATTTTAATGATGGTACACTTTATATGGAGTTTGGAAATAAAGTTGTGATATTTATTATTATGTACTCCATGAAGTACCCCTTAGAGGACAATTCTGCTTTTGTTATCTCCCATTTTAAACCACCAAATAAAAACCCCATGGAATTTTATTGTCTTATGATTAGGGATATTATTTTCATTGGTTCTAGTTTGATGCCTAAGATTACTTCCACACCTGTTTTAAATGAACAAAACCCTCTTAGATTTGATTTTGAAAAGGATTCATATTTAGATTTTGATCATGTTCATTATGAATAAGACATGGCTGTGGAGTATGCTATTGGATTGGATTTTGTATTCATTAAATTTGATTATGTACATTTTGACACTGATGTTCATTGTGAACATATTTTAGTTCCTTCAATTTCTCCATCCATACATCACCACCTACATTGGAACTCAAGCCATTACCACCAAATCTAAAATAATCATACTAGTTATGTGGTGAGAGATTACCTATTATAATTGCTAATAATATTCCCTTTGAACATGAAGAAAAACATTTGAATCTTTTGAGGGGGAACATAAGAGCAATTGGGTGGACTTGGGCTGACATATCAGGTATTAGCCTCTCCAATTGCATGCATAGGATTATTTTGGACAATGTGGCTAAACCGGTTAGGCAGCCACAAAGGTGACTGAATACAACTCTTCTGAAATTTTAAAAAAAAGAAGTTGAGAAATTTCTCGAGGTAGGTAAAATCTTTTCCATTTCAGATTCTCAGTGGGTAAGTACTATTTAGGTTGTTCCTAAGAGAAATGGTGTTATATTTGCTAAAAATGGTAAATATGAGTTAGTTATAATTAGGGTGAAAAATAGTTGGTGTGTGTGTATTGATTATAGGAAACTAAATCAAACCACTCGCAAGGACCATTTCCCCTCCCATTTATTGATCAAGTGCATGAGAGACAAACTGGGAAGACACATTATTGTTTCTTGGATAGATTTTTCAGGATATTTTAATGTTCTTATAGCTCTATAGGATTAGGAGAAGACTAAATTCACATGTCCATTCAGCCCATTTACCAACGAGAGGATGCCATTTGGACTTTTCAATGCCCCATGTTCCTTCCAAAGATGCATGGTGAGTATTTTTTTCTGATTTTCTTGAGACATGCATGGAGGTATTTCTGGAATACTTTACAATGACAACCCTTCTCTTTATTACATACATAAACAAGATTTATTACACAAACTATTCACTTGATACATCATAAAAGATCAAGATGTATAATTTATTTGGGGATTAGGATCATTAAATAAAAAATGAAAACATGAAATACAACATCTTTATTGAAAACATCCTTTACATGACCACGACATTCCCTCATACTTAACATTGCATGGGATTACCTAAGGACATGTATAAGAAAAGGGTGAGCTATAACGCCTAGTAAGGGAATAATCATAGAATAACAGGTGGAATATAATATATGTTAGAAAATAGCCATATCAATAGAGCACAAGAGATGCATAAACATAAAGGCATGATAAAGCATGATAATCATAACATGAAAATTTTGCAACAACACTTAACATGGAATTAGCATGAGCCAAGGCTCATTGCACATGAAGCAGGAGTAAATAATCACTGCACATGAAGCATGAGTAAAATCCCAATGCACTTGAATTAGCATGAGTAAACAACCATTTCACAAGGCATATTGAGACACTATACTTTACCTGATGAATTGGAGTGCTATAAGGGCACACTCTTCTTAAACATTACATTTCATGCATAAGTGTGCCACATGGATCATATAACATGGATTCATAAAACATAATCATTTATTCCATAATAAAGGAATATGGAATTCATAAATGGAAATTTATAATCAATAAGTAAATGTGCAAAAAGGTGAATACCCCTGATAGAGAAATGGTCATTGTTTTCACTATATTATGACATTGGCTTAGAAAATCGGTTCAATTTCGGAAGCCTAACGGTGTGACATAAGAATTCATAAAAATGTTTTATAAGAGAGAAAGGGGAATCTCATCATATGTAAATGAAATGGACAGTAAGAGGGAATATAGATACATTTCCCAAAAATTGTAATTTAATTTAGAGTCATTATAAAAAAGAATTGCATGAATGTAAAAAAAGAGAGAGAAATGTCTTCCGAAATTTCGGCATTGTAACGGGTGTACATGGGAGGAATTTAATTAGAATGAAAGGGGTCTCCCATAATTTAAAAATAAATAGGTAAGTATAGGGGAGGTGAAAAACCATACCCTAACATTTATAATTGAATTTAAAAGGGCATTACAACATTATGTATGTTTGACAAAATTGAGAAAAGAAGGAAAACCCTTACTTGGAAGTGTGCTTCCAAAGGCTTGAGAGACGCTTGAGAGAGGCTTATTGGGAGCTTGGGGAACCGTGGGAGGATTCTAGAGAGACGAGGGAAGAAGGAGGAAAAATTAAAAGGATTTGAGGGAAGAAGAAGTGGGATCTTGTGTGGGGTTATATAGGAAAGGTGAGGGAATTTTTAATATTTAGGTTTGGGACACCTCACATTAAACTAATCCAAACCAGAATCCCGCCCATGGTTTTTGCCCATGGTTTTTGGAAAAGGAGAGTGGAAAAAATATTTTATAAGGCCAAAGTCCAAACTTCTTAAAATAATGGGGTTGCTTATGTGGAGGTGAGTCACACTCCCAAGGAATACAATTTAAAAAGACAAGATGTTTAATTAGTCTTGAAGGGTTCATTAATGATTTGTAAAATAATTCAAACAAACAAAAAATCACATTATTTTAATGGAAAAACATATATTGGCCGAACAGAAAGCTTATAGTTTTTATTAAATCACTATTGGGTCATTATGATGTCATAAAACACATTATATATTTAAACAGTATTTAATTTTTACCCAAAAATTTGACTGTCTCAGAAAATTATGAAAAATTCACCATTTGATAATTTAGACATCCTGATTCCAGAAATAGTATTTATTTTATCTAAATATTTTTTTAAATATTTTAATTTTTACTTTTAAAATAAAAACCGACATTTATCGAAAATTCATGGGATTTGACAAAAATGGCTTTCAAACCTTAATAAAAATTACAATTGCATACATAAAATTATACGATAATTTATATTTAATAAAAAATAATTTAATGAAAATAATAATATTTTATTAAATTATTATTTAATTCAAAAATCCATTAATTCATCAAAATAGATTTCTTTGTTTAACTTTAACTAAAAAAATACTATTGGAGCTTTAAAAAACTATTTACAAGGTAACGATAATAATATGAAAGTATATTCATTATTATATATAAAAAATAATGTACATAACCATAGTTCTAAGATCTATTTACATAACCCCTTATAACACCTACATAAGACAAAAGATTAAGGGGTGAGATAGTGACAGACTCTTGGGGTGGCTCAGATAACATTTCTCGGGTGGTAATTTCTATCAACTTCCTCTTCTCCCGTAGACGGTTCCATTCAAGCTTGACATGATGAAGCTTGGCTTGGGCTTCATCAAGTGCAAAGCCCAATGACTCCAACTCTTTTCTGATTATTGACAAATGGGCTTCTTATGGAGAAATTCTACTAGATGAGGCCATCATTTCAATTGTTTGAGTAAATTAGATTTTTAAAGTCATATATTTATAATAATCATTTGATCACTGTTTAATGGATATATTATCAACGGTCACAATTCTTAAAATAAAACCAAATAAGTTGACATTTTATATAAATATTTTACATAAAGATTCATTTAATTAGATCAAGAGGGATTTTTATTGATGAATGTTTGGGTCGTTACAATCTTTCCCCCTTAAAAAATTTTACCCTTGAAATTTTCTTTTCCCATACTAAAACAGATGTGGGTAACTCTGCTTTATCATTTTCTCTGATTCCCATGTCTCTTCATCAAACTTGTGGTTTCACCACAACACGTTGGTGAGGGGCATTGTCTTATTTCATATAATGTTATCTCTACGATCTAATATCTTCACGGGTTGCTACTCATAAGAAATATCATTCTCTAACTATACCACCTCTGAAGAGAGTACATGTGAAGGATCAGGTATGCACATTATGAAGAGGGATACATGAAAGAAATCATGTAATTTGGCCATGGTAGGTGGAAGTGCTAGTTGATATGCCACAACCCCAACATGATCAAGCATCTCAAAGGGGACGATGTACCTTGGACATAACTTCCCTTTCTTTCCAAATCACACAACCTTATTCAACAGAGATATGCTTATAAATACCATGTATCCAACTTTAAACTCAAGGTCTCACCACTGGTTGTCTTCATTACTCTTTTTTCGACTCTGGGATTCCTTGATATGCTATTGAATGGTTGTCACCTTCTCCACCAATTATTCGACTATTTATGGTCTAAGCAGCTTACTCTCACTGACCTCATCCTGACACGCCAATGATCTTCACCTTTTCCCATAAATGGATTCATATGGTTCCATTTGGATGCTTGAGTGGAAATTGTTATTATAAGAGAACTCAACCAGAGGAAGATGTTGATCCCATCATCCTTTAAAGTCTATTAGGCATGCTCTCAACATATCCTCATGTGTTTGGATAGTCCCCTCAGATTGGACATCAATTTGAGGATGATAGGCCGTAATGAAGTTCATTTTAGTATTCATAGCATGTTAAAGACCCTTTAAAAACTTGGAGATGAATCTGGGATCTCGATCAGATACAATAGATAGTGGTACTCCATGCAGCCTTACAACTTCCCTGATATATATCTGTGCCAGTTGATCCAATGATAAATCCTCTAAATAGTAATGAAGTGTGAAACCTTTGTAAGACGATCCCCAACAACCTATACTACATTGTTGCCTTTGGATGTCTTCGGAAGTCCGGTGAAAAAGTCCATAGTGATGTTCTCCCATTTCCATTCTGGTATGGGCAATGGTTGCATCATCCCCTTAGACTTCTTCCTCTATTCCTTCACTTTCTTACACACCTGGCATCTTGATGTATATTTAGAGATCTCTTTCTTCATATTATCCCACCAATAATGCTCTCGGAGATATTGATACATATTGGTGTTTCTTGGGTGAATATTGAAATTTTAACTATGTGCATCATCAAAAAGTTCCTTCTTCAACTCTGGACATGATGGAACAAATGGTCTTTTCTCAAATCTCACAATTACTTCTTCATTAACATTAAACTCCAAGGATTTACCTTTTTTGATAGCTTCAAATTTTTCTGGAATTCCCACGTCATCCTTTTGAGCATCCTTTACCCTTTCCAAAAGTGACAGTTGAGCAATCATTTATGAAAGGATTGATTGATTTCTCTTCTTTATGATTTCCATGTATATATTCATCAAATCTAATAAGATTGGATCCTTTTCAATTCCCATTAATGATTGAATCGCTGGGTCCTTTCTACTTAGGGAATCCACCATATTGTTCGCTTTCCCAGGGTGGTAATGGATTGAGCAGTCATAGTCTTTGATAATCTTTAACCATCTTCATTGGTGCACGTTCAACTCTTTATATGTGAATATATACTAGATGCTTTTATGTTCCATATATATTTCACACTTCTTCCCAAATAGATAATGCCACCAAATTTTAAAAGTGAAGGTCACTGCAGCTAACTCGATGTCATGTATTGGATAGTTCTGTTTATGGAATTTCAATTTCCTTGAAGCATAGGCAATGATTTTGTCATTTTTCATCAACACACATTCCATTCCCTTCTTCGAAGCATCACTGAATACCACAAAAAGTTCTCCACTTGTGGGTAAAGTGAGCACACACGTAGTGATAAGCCTTTTTTCAACACCATGAAGCTTTATTCACATTCATCACTTCAAGAAAAGTTTACTCCCTTCCGAGTTAGCTTGGTACGAGGGTTGGACAATCGTGAGAAATTTCTCTCAAATCGTCAATAATATCTAGCTAACCCCAAGAATCTATGAATATTCGTTTTTGATGATGGAATCGACCATATCTCAATTACATTTGTTTTGGAGGGATCCACAGATATCCCATTGCTTGTGATGATATGGCCCAAGAATGAGACCTCCGTCAACCAGAACTCACACTTACTATAATTTTTATAGAGCTTATCCTTCCTCAAGGTCTCTAGAATAGTTCTTAGATGCTCCTCATGATCCTCCTTAGTTTTGGAGTATATCATAATATCATCGATAAAGACTACCACACATTTGTCGAGGTAATATCTAAAGACTCTACCCATCAAATCCATTATGATTACTGGAGCATTAGTGAGTCTGAAATGAATTACAATGAATTCATAGTGCCCGTATCTTGTACGAAATGTAGTCTTGGGGATATCTTCTTTCTTCACCCTTACTTGATAATATCCCAACCGCAAATCCACCATGGAAATGTATTGTGCTTCATGCAGATAATCAAACAATTCATCAATTCGTGGGAAAAGATACTTGTTCTTTATCATTATTTTTGTGGAGCTCACGATAATCGATGAAAAGGCACATTGAACCATCTTTCTTCTTGATAAAGAGGACTGGTTCACCACAGGGTGAAGAACTTGGGCGTATAAACCCTTTATCTAGATTCTCCTGTTGTTGTTTTTCATCTCGTCAAGCTCCACAACAACCATTATATACAGATTATTGGATATTGGAAACACCCCAGCTATAAGATCAATTGAGAATTCAACATCTCTTCTAGGAGGAAGATCATGAAATTCTCTGAGAAACACTTCAGCGAATTGTCTCACAATATGCATGTCCTCTAGGATGGTTGCCTCCTTAGACTCAATCATTTCAGCCAGATACCTATGCTCATAGGGCATTAATATCCATGCTTGAGATGATGGAGCTAAAGAAGCTTCATCATCCTCCTTGCACATGTAAAGAATTGGGGGTCAATTCTCCACATGGAGAGTGATTTACCTATCAAATCAATTTCTGTTGTCTCTATATAAAGAAATCCAATCCATGATAATAATTTAATCCAATTACACTACAGGGAGTATGAAGAGGTTCAAAGTGAAGTTTAATCAACATATTATGATAGGGGAGGATTTATATTCATGAGATGCAATGATTTCCCCATTTTCCATACTCACCGATATCTTCACTTCTATGATCTGTGGTGGTGATGGGATTGTTCTACTAAACGTTCGAGATATAAAAGAATGCATAGATCCTGAATAAAAATTTATTTTCTATATTCTTGAATGAATAACAGGCGTACTTCTCACCACTTCGTTGTCAGGGTTCACTTTGGTAGTAGTGATGGAAAAATCTCACCCTTACTGCCTTGGAGGTTGTTGGTTGCCTCTGAAAACCCTTGGCTTAGGGAACTGATTTGAAAGATGCCCTAGTTAATTGTAGTTTTAGTAGTGAACAATGAATTGAGGTTCGAACGGAGCATTCCTCTCCTCTATTTCAGCCGCGAGTTTTTCTTGATGAAAGTTTAATGCCAGGTTCCCATCTCTTCCACACCTATAGAATTTTCTCGTACCCTTCAGGACATTTCCAGGGTGCTTCTTTACACATCATTGGAAAGTGGTGTGCTGGGTCTTCTTTGCACCGTTGGATTTATCCATCAGACCAAAAGAATTTAATACCACCTTACACTTTTTATCCCCATAATACCTTTGAGATTCTACGATCTCCATTTTTTCCTTGAGGGCACATCGTACAATTTCCTCATAGCTGTCGATGTCAAGGATCACCAGTTCTTTCTGAATGCTAGGTTTCATCCCACCAAAGAAGCAATCAACCTTGATTTCAGGGGTATTGACAAAGCTAGAAGTGTATCATGAAATCCATGTGAAGTTTTCCTCGTATTCTCCAAAAGATTCATCATCTTTTTTCTTGAGGGTAAGGAAGTCCCTTTCCATCTTCAGCCGGAGGGTGGGTAGAAAATATTTATCGAAAAACATATTCTGGAAATCCTTCCATTCCAATGCCTCGATCTCCTCCTCAGGCTTCGTACATTTGATCAATGTCCACCATTGACATGCTTCACCCTCCATACAATAAGCAGCCATGAGAACCTTCTCTTGTTCAGAACATTTAAGGATGTAGAAGATCGTTTAGATAGAGTTGATCCATTGTTCAACGAATGAGGGATTTTATTATCCATTAAAATTAGGAGGACTTTGTCTCATGAAGCTCTCGATAGTTACTTTTTCTTTATTAGTGGGGTTGAACGTTCCTATTGTCCCATGTTTCTATTCAAATACTGAGTTAGCTAAGAGAGAAACATGAAAAAGTTCACGATTCCTACTCCCATTGGATTAGACATCTCATTAGTACAGTCATCACATTGATCTTCACATCCATTGTTAGACTGAGTCCTCCTATTACCGAACATTGGCTGGAATACAAGTAAATTTAGGGGTAACACATAAAGGGTAATACAAATAAAAAACTAATGACTTATAAATAAATTTTATTTCCTTAACATATTAATCTATTGGCTTCAGTCTATGTAATCCATGATCTACTTTCTAACATATATTCTTAGGGAATTTTTTTTGTCCCCTAATAATGGTTCGTATTAAGCATGTGAATTTAACAAATCATATCCCTCGAGAGTGTCATAACCAAGAGTGCAGCAAGGTCCATTGTCCTGCACCAGTTCCCATTCGAGTCTAGCTCAAAGCTGTGTTTTCGGTTTTACACCTAGAATACATCTGTGCCAGAGCCACTTCTACCTGCTCATATCCAGATAGGGATATATTTACATGATAAACCACTTACTCAATACTCACCAAAACATAGGAATTTTTTTATTATACTTAGTCTTATATCAAAGGCTTCATAAGGGTTTTCTAATCCTAATCCCATAAATAACTAAACCTATCCTCTGATACCAACTATGATAACCATGCTCTTTATTACATACATAGACAAGATTTATTACATAAACTCTTCACATGATACAACATAGATGATTGAGAGGTCTATTTTCTTTGGGGCTTAGTATCATTAAATAACAACATCAAACATAAAATACAACATCTTTATTAAAAACTACCTTTACTTGACCACTACATTCCATCATACTTAGCATTTCTTGGGATAACTTGAGGACATGCATAAGAAAAGGGTGAGCTACAAAGCCCAGTGAGAGAATGATCATGGAATAAAATGAGGAATAAAAAACATGTTATACAATAGGCATATCAATAGATCACAAGAGAAGCATAAACATAAAAGCATGATAAATAATGATAATCATTACATGGAAATGTGGCAACAACACTTAACATGGAATTAGCATGAGCCAAGGATCACTGCACACAGAGCATGAGTAAATACTCATTGCACATGAAGCACGATTAAAACCTCATCGCACTTGAATTATCATGAGTAAACACCCATTTCACTTGATGTATCATGATACTATACTTTACCCAATGCATTGGAGCACTATAAGGAGGCACCCTTCTTAAACATTTGATTTCATGCGTAAGTGTGCCACATGGATCATATAACATGGATTCATAAAAAATAATCATTCATTCCATGATAAAGGGATGTATAATTAATACATGTAAATTTATAATCAATAAGTAAATTTTCATGATGGTGAATACCCTTGACAGAGAAATGTGCATGGTATTCAATACACAATGACATTCGCTTATAAAATCGATGCAATTTCGACAGCGTAACGACGTGACATAAGAATTCATAAAAATGGTAGATGAGAGATAAATGGGAATATCATAAGATGTACATGAAATTTACAGTAAGGGGGTCATATATATACATGTCCCAAAAATGGTAATGGAATTTAGAGTCATGATTCAAAAGTATTTCATGAATGCAAAAAAAGAGAGAGAAATTTCATTCAGAATTTCGGCATAGTAAAGGGTGTACATGGGAGGAATTTAATGAGAGAGAAATGGGTATCCCATCATTCAAACATAAATAGGGAAGTATGGGGGAGGTGAAAAACCATACCCCAACTTTTGTAATTGAAATTAAAAGGGCATAACAACATTATGAAAATTGGACAAAAATTAGGAAGCAAGAAAAACCCTTACATGGATGTGTGCTTCCAATGGCTTAAGAGAGGCTTGAGAGAGGCTTATTGGGAGCTTGGGGAACCTTGGGAGGATTATAAAAGAGGAGGGTAGAGGTTGGATGAACTATAAATGCTTTTAGTGATGAGTAAGTAGGATCTTGGGTCGGTTTATACAGGAAAGGTGATGGAATTCTTTAATATTTAGGTTTGGGACACCTCACATTAGACTAATCGAAACCAAAAAGTTGCCCATGGTTTTTGCCATTGGTTTTTGGAAAAGGGAAATGGAAAAAAATATTTATAAGTCCAAAGTCCGAACTTCTTGAAATAATGGGGTTACATATGTGGAGGTGAGTCACACTCCCAAGGAAAACAATTCAAAAAGACATGATGCTTAATAAGTTTTGAAGGGTCCATTAATGCTTTGTAAAATTAGTCGAACAAACCCCGAATCAAATTTTTTTAATGGTAAAACATATATTGGCTGAAAATAAAGCTTATAGTATTTTATTACATCACTATTGGGACATTATGTTGTCATAAAACACATTATATTTTTAAACGGTATTTAATTTTTACCCAAAACATTGACTGTCTCAGAAAATTATTAAAAATTCACTATTGGATAATTTTGACATCCTAATTCCAGAAATAATATTTATTTTATCTAAATAATTTCCTAAATATGTTAATTTTTTACTTTTAAAATAAAAATCGACATTTACCGAAAATTCATGGGTTTTGATAAAAATGGTTTTCAAACCGTAATAAAAATTACGATTGCATTCATAAAATAATACGATCATTTATATTTAATAAAAATTAATTTATTAAAAATAATAATATTTTATTAAAATATTATTAAATTCAAAAATCCATTAATTCCTCAAAATAGATTTCTTAGTTTAACCTTAACTAAAAAAATACTATTTGAGCTTAGAAAAAAATTTTACAAGGTAAGAATAATAAAATGATAGTATATTCATTATTATATACAAAAAATAATGTACATTACCATAGTGCTAAGGTCTTGTTACATAACCCCTTATAACACCCACATAAGACTGAAGAGTAAGGTGTGCGATGGTGACAGACTCTTGGGGTGGCTCGGATAACAATGCTCGGGTGGTAATTTCAATCAACTTCCACTTATCCCGTAGATGGTTCCATTTGAGCTTGACATGATGAAAAGAAGCTTGGGATTGGTCAGGAGCGAAGCCCAATGATTCCACCTCTTTTCTGAGCTCAGACAAATGGGCTTCATATAGATACATTTTACTAGATTAGGCCATCGCTTCCTATGTTTGAGTAAATTAGATTGTTAAAGCCCGATTTTATATTAATCATGTGATAACTGTTCAAAAACTATATTAGCAGTGGTCATAATTCTTAAAATAAAACCAAATAAGTTGACATTTTATATAAAATTTTTACATAAAGATATATTTAATTAAATCAAGAGGGATTTCCATTAATAAAAGTTTGGGTTGTTATATTTACAGTATATGGATCCTCATTTGATGAATGTATAAATTGTTTGGGAAAGGTGTTGAATCATTGAATGGAGAAAAATCTAGTCTTGAATTTTGAAAAGTGTTATTTCATGGTAGATCATGGGATTGTCTTAGGTAATGTAGCATCAAAACATAGTATAGAGGTTCATTGATATAAGGTAGATATTATTTCATCCCTACCCTATCTTTCATGTGTACGTGATGTGAGATCTTTTCTAGGGCTGGTAGAATTTTATTGGTTCTTCATAATGATTTTAGTAAGATTTCACTTCCTTTCTTGTGATTACTTCAAAAGTATTCTGATTTTGTGATTGATTATTCATGCAGGGTAGCATTTGATGAGCTGAAGAAGTGCCGGACCAATCCACCGATCATACAACCCCCATAATTGGACATTACTTTTTAGCTTATGTGTGACACATCCAACATTGAAGTTAGAGCTATCTTATACTAGAGGGTGGAGGTACGTCCACATGTGATTTACTATGCATCGAGGACACTAGATTATGCCCAATCAAAATACACATCCATGGAAAAAAGTTTCTTGTTGCAATATTCTCTTTAGATAAATTCCATTCATATTTTTGGGACTCTAATGTAGTTGTTTTTTCTGACCATGTAGCTCTAAGGTACCTATTGAAGAAGCCAGAAGCAAAGCCCCAGCTTATCCGATAGAGGGTCCTTTTCAAGAATTTGATATTGAGATAAAGGACAAGAAGGGGTCAGAAAACAAGGTGGCAGACCACATGAGTAGGCTTACTCACACACTAGAGGCTGACACCTTGTCCCATGTACCACATCGAGACACTTTCCCCGATGAGCATCTTTATTCTGTCTCATGTACACATCCTAGGTTTGTTGATTTAGTGAACTACCTTGTTGCATCTGAAATTACTACAAATTTAAATAAACATCAAGTCCCAAAATTAAAATGTGAGCCTCGGTATTATGTTTGGGATGATCCATACCTATGGCACATGTGTAGCGATCAAGTTATTTATAGATGTGTTCCTGATCATGATTTTGAGTCTGTCCTGCAATTTTGTCATAAAATTTCTTATGGTGGACACTTTGGACCCAAACATACTACTTGGAAAGCATTGGAATCTTGATTATATTGTTGTACCATATTCCATGATGAAAATGTGTTTTGTAACTCATTCTCTAATTTCTAACACAAGAGAAATATTTCTAAGATACATGAGATTCCCCAAACACCCACACAATTCTGTGATCTTTTTTATGTGTGGGGCATTGATTTTAGGGGTCCTTTTCCTAGTTCATTTGTTTTTTTGTATATTTCGGTTGTAGTTGATTATTTCAGCAAATGGGTGGAGGCTAAGGCCCCCATGACTGATGATTATCATGTTGTTGGGACATCGTCAAATCATAGATTTTTTGTAGGTTTGGAGTACTGAAAGACATCGTCAATGACCAAGGGAAAAACATCTGTCATCAGAATCTTTCTTCCCTTATAGATAACTATTCGGTGACACACAAAACATCAACACCATACCACCCCTTGACAAATGACTAGTCTGTGGTTTCAAATTGTGAGTTAAATTTTTTTTGGAGAAAACTGTGCATTCAAATAGGAAGGATTGGAGCAAGCGCTTGGATGATGCATTGTGCGATTATAGGAAATCAGACAAGATACCCATTGGTTTGTCCCCATTTCAGATTTTTTTTGGGAAAGTGTTTCATCTCCCCGTGGATGTTGAGCATCAGGATTATTAGGCTATAAAGAAATGAAACGTGGATTCGGAACAAGATGGAATCCAAAAGAAGTTGAAAATTCAAGAGCTTGAGTAGATTATATTGTCTTCATATGAGAAATCAATGATTTATAAGGAATGATAAAATATATATCATGAAAAATATATCTCGAAAGGAGAGTTTCATGTTTGGGAGAAAGTCATTCTCTACAGTTCGTGACTGATGTGGATGCCTTGTATCTTTCAGTTCAGATGGATAGGTCCTTATGTTGTGACTAATGTTTTTCATAATGGTGTTGTAGATATCACACAAGAGGCCACAAGAAAGAGATTTACATTCAATGGGAAATATTTGAAGAAATACATTGATGGATTTCCTACAGATGCAGTGGATTTCAACACACTGCATGATCCCATCATCACCTAAGCATATCAGATTGTTCCAAACCCTTTCACTTTTTTATTCTTTGTCTTATTTAAAATTATACATTTTATTTTCATATATCATCTCATGGGTTCACATTGAGGACAAGGAAATATTTTAATTGAAGGGGATGGAAACTTTTAGTTTATCAATTTAAATTGCTTTCCTACTTTTCAATGGTTTTGTAAAAACAATTGTTTGTTTTTTAAATTTAGTTTATTTATTTTTTAAATTTTTTGTGTGTTTTAGAAATATTTGAGCTGAAAGGATTCTCATCACCATATTTGAAATCCATATCAATAAGTGAACCAATTTATCCCATTAAACTATATGGAAATGAATGTTGAAAATGACTTTGTTTCATGTTCAAATCTTTAGTAATTCCATGAAAAGTAATCTAAATTTTGAATCCCATGCCACATCTCAGTATCTTTATATTTGAAATCACTTTCTTGTGATTCTTCTAAACCATTATTTTCATATTCTTTACATTTACATCACCTTATGATAAAACCAAACCATTATTGAATTAACCAGAATTTGATTTATTCATATTAAAACTTGAAGGTTTGAGGTACATTTGTTTTAAATGATTGAGCATTTATTTGGTATTAATGCCCCTATTTCAAAGAATCCTTTATATAATGGCCTACCTTGAACAATTTATCTTTGTAGACCTTAGAATCCTGGAACTTCTTGTTAGTTTTTCCACATTAACTTCCAATTTTATCTATCCAACCAACTCTTGAAGTGAAATTTCTTAATCTAAATGAACGTAAGTGTGTGGGGGGGGGGAGTTGTCTAGTAATGTGCTACCACATTCTGTCAAACATTTGGTGGAAAATTAAATTATTAAGAGATGTGTTTGCTTCTGAAAAAAATCATTATGTTATGTGTTGTGCCTTTTCTGGAGCTTTCATGACAAGTGAAGTTGTGACTTTCTGGAGCTTCTAATAAAGGAAGAATGTTGTGCCTATCTGGAGCTTTCAAAAAAATATTGGTTGAGAAGATTGGAAATTTTACCGCCGAAATTTGGAATTGTGTGAACATTCATTTATTTTTCATGATGATAAACTTGAATTGATGCTATTGGGATTGAGGAGGGGATTATATTTAATTTAAAATTAAATTAATGAAATTTTTCTACAAAAATAATCAAGCCCTCTTCATTCAGCCTCAGAATTATTCACAACTAAATCCTACCAATTGAAAGCCACAAAACAACACCGAAAATCCCTCATCTTAATAATATATCCTTGAATCACATTAGGTGGAAATTTAGGAATTTACGAAGCCTATGGTGACCCTTTTATGAGTTTGGATGAGAAAGAAATTACTAAAAAATTGACAATTGTTTGATAAGAGAAAATTCAAGTGAGGTAAGTGTTTTGTGCATGGGAGTATAAATGAAGTGAAAATATAATGAATGATATAAATAGAGAATGTGAAATAATTTTTTTTATTAGGCATGATATCTATTATTTCTTGGTGTGGAATTGATGGATCTCAAAGATGTGTGTTTTAAATTTTGTTTTGATTTGATATTGATGTTTACTTGATATGAGGTTTTTCCCAGGAGTGCAAAAGGTTAAGTGTGGGGGAGTTGATAAAACACTATTATGTTGAATATTTTATTGATAATAAATTAAAAAAATTTCTTACATTGTGCTAAATATTTTCATTTATTAAATATTTGGGATTAGATCATTCATTTGAAAATTTGATGAAATTTTCAGTTTTACCCTTTTAAAATGCACTGTAGTATTTCACACATAAATATTTTAATATAAACTATTTAAATTAAGATTTTGTAACAGTTTTACTCACTTAATTTGATACAACTTTTATTCAAAAAACTAGAGCTAAAGGGAATTTAGATTGTGTAAATGGGTCATTATGTCAATGGTGGGATGGACATGCGAGATTGGACATCACTTTAGTGTTTGATCCATATCATCTAAATTTGTTCATGGCTTGAGGCCAACATTTTAGAGGGGATCTAAAAACCAATTTTAAACCTATTATTCTTATATAAGGACAGCTAATTCACGCTTTTTGGTGGTCAGGAAGGTGGTGAGTATGGGATTAAAATATTTGGAAGAATCTCCTCATTCACACATGAAACCACTTTGAATCTAGCCTCCCCACCACTCAATAATTTGGTTGTTTTCCCATTTGGTGGGGTTGAGACATGAATTAAGATATTTAAGGCAGAAGAGGATTGGTTTCACCAAAATTATTCTACCCTTTTATGAGGGGTAGCTCTTGAAGCAAGGATCCCCTCATCGAACCCTTCTTCTCTTATTCTCGTTGTAATGTTTTAATTTGTGTAATAATCTTCTTTTTTATTATTTTATTTCTTATCTTTTTTTCTTTTTTGTTCAATTATCTTCTTCTTTTATCATATTATTTGTGTTGGAATCAAGAGTTGAGACGATATTGGGTTCTACCTTTTCAATCATTTGTTCATGCAAAACGTTTCCATGATGACCACAACGCCCATGAAAGAGTAGTTTTCTTAGGGATCGATCCATATTCTACCATCATCATTTAATTAATTTGAATCATTGATATAATATAATTCACATAATATGATCCATTATTTGAGTTTTTAAATTATAAGAAACTAATCATGCAATTGAAAAATTAACACAAAAACACACGAGGTTGAGTATTCTGTAAATTTTGAGAGTGCAAACATAATCGGTAAAACAAGATCACACGAGATAAATTTGTGGAGTTCAAATACAATACCTAAAATTAATTCATCCTCATTTTCCAGAAAAGAAATGTTCCCTAATTCACCAATGACCGTAAGCTATCTTTAGAACATTAATCAAAGCAGGGTGATGTGATTGCATGTTCTGAGGATAGTCTAGGGTTTAATTCACTTAATATATGTGGTAAAGTTAATTCTCATAGGGTTCAGGGGTTAAAAAATTATGGGATCAAAATTAAGTGGATATTAATTTAAATTAAAATTACTAATATGTAAATGAAGAGGTAGATTTAGATCGATGATGTTTTTTAAATATTTTCTAAAAAACATCTTCTTGTTGTCTCTTTTTAATCAAACTTCATTTCAAAAATAATAACAAAGATATTATACAATCTTATTCCATCATACTTATTCTAGTTTCATGAATGTTAAAAACCCCAACATATTATAAATTAGTGTAATTATTACCTTTTATATTATTTTTAACATAAATTTAATATGTTTTCGATTTCCTTCCTCCTTTGAGAGATGAACTTAGCCAGCCACTCTCATGCACCCAAGTACCCCAAAAAGCATTAATCATTTGATCGCGCCCATGACATATCCTTTCACTAGTCCATCAAATACAATATTTACAGACCTACTGATAAAAAGTACATCCCTTTGGGATAATGGTCTACAGACACCACAAATGATTCCCCACAACCAAATCCAAAGCTGTCAAGGAGTACATTCCACTAGACAAATAGTATGGAGACACCACTTCCAGTTCCACAGAACCAATTTATCTAAGCCGAAGTTTTTTGTTAGTGCTGAATAAATCCAAAAGAATATGTAAAATATCCTTTCCTCTTAGATGCCATATCTTCTCATGTGATTTACCCATTTCAAAAAATCCCACATTTCATTTAGAAAGAAGAATGATATTTTCACCAATCCAATCCATTTGTCAAAAGTGAAACATGCCAATTTAAACATGTTAAATTCTAAAATTATATTAAAAATTTAAACAAAATAATAGGTATAAATTATAATAATCCAAATTATCATACCCTTTTTATTTAATTTTAATCCCCCTTTCACATATAATAAGAATACTGAAAAATATTAACGAGTCTTTTTGAAATTTTCATTATAAAACCACTAGAAAACGCACTTCAAATACTAGTTTTGAAAACCCTTATATAAATACCCCTTTATAAAGTTTACTCATACATTTTTACACACACACACACAGATATATATATATATATGTATATATTAATTTTTTAAAAATTTGTGTATTCCTATGTGAAAATATGAACATAAATTTATATATGTACACAAGTATATATATGTAGAACCATTAAATATATATATTAAGATACAATTTTAAAGACACTAATTTTAACCCAAAACCAAAATTTTAAACCACCTATTGATACAAGGAATTATAAGTGCCACTTTGAACTCCAATTTAACATTTAATGAATATTAATGCACAAAAAATTTATAAAAAAAATCTAAGATAATATTTTAACCACAACATTTGAAAATAATTTAATGAATTCATTTTAATTTACACTTAATGAATGAAAATTTTAAAAAAACTCTCTAATTAATTTCACAACCCAAAAAGGGTCTTTACACATTTAGATATCTCAACTTATTTGTAAATAATAATTTATATTCTTTTTGAATACTTATCATTTCAAGTTTTACATTAAATTCCCTGTAAATAAATTATAAAATAAAAATAACTTTAAATCATTATATAATACCTTTAAAAATACAAACATAGGCATTATTAATTTAATAAAACACATAAAACATCAATAAATAAACGGATCTCAAAATTAATGCTCATATATGTGTAAAACAACCTCCAATACTATAGAACGAATCCATGGTGATCCAAAACGTGTCTCCCTTGATGGATATAGCTCCAAAATAGAGTTAAGAGCCTGTAACAGCCCTAAAATCTACAAAAGAAACAAATAAACCAAAAACTCCAACGGTTTAACAAAACTACAACATCATAATTCGGTGGGGAAAATATTGAGGAGGAGGAAGGATGGTGGAGTGGTCTATACCTTAAAGATCCAATAGAGAATAAATAGAAAATTGGAAAGAAATTTCATGTGGATAGTATGATATAAGGGGGACTCATGCACGATAGGGGGATCTTAGATAGTTGTGGGTGTGTGATGGGTTAAATAGGGGTTGGGGGAGGGAAATGGACAGAGACAAAAAACAAGACAAAATAAATAAGGGGAAAAAATTTAAAATCCTATTTTAGTGAATGTTTTACCCACATGGTATAACAATCCACACAACAATGGCGTGGCCCACATAATGAACCAGAAACATCCATGCATTGTTACAACTAGGAGACATCACAGTTTAAAAAATTGTGCATAAAACATGCCAAATAGCTCTATCTGAAGATAAAAACATATTCATAGTCACTTCATGAATTCCCAAACCATTATAGCTAATAGTGAGAACCTCTAAAAAATCTATAAATTTAAAAATTCCAGCCTGAAATTCATAGAATCACCCCTAATATAAAATAATATTTAATTACATGAAAAATTTAAAATTAATAAAATACAAGGTGTGATATATTTCCCCACCATAATAATATTATTCCCCTAAATAACCATTTCAATTGACTGGAATATAATAAATTACATTAACTCTAACAATTTAAAAAAGAGGAAGAAATGTCAATAATTTAGAATAATCCCAATATAGAAGTAAACTTAAAGTAGAAAATGTTTTCATGAGAAAAAACAATATCCTCTAGAAACACCTGAAATCTCTATGTGGAACCTGATGAATGATGGAAAATTGGTCTCATGAACACTAAGGGGGATCCTGGAATCCCAATAATTTATATTTTATAAACAATATTGGGTTAATAATACCAAAACATTCCAAGAGATACTACACCCAAAAGTATCCACTTTTACTAAATACTCAATGAAACCTCATTCCTCAATTAATCATTCCAAATAAAATGAGTATAGTGATGAAAAATATGAAAAAAACACTGCTCTTAGAGATAGGACATCATGATTCAAATTTAAAACTATCCCCATAATCACTTGGATAACATCTAATTAAAACAAATAGATAAATCATATCCCTAGGCTCTCAGCGGGAGAAAAGCTGGTCCTAGTCACCCAAGAATAGAACCTTAAGTTCCCTATGGTCAATACATCAAAATGAAACTCCATAATCATAGATCCTAAAATAAAAATCATGATAAGATGATCATTATTATGTCACAAACACACCAAAATATCTCACCCACTTCTATGCCACCAAAAAAGAAAACCAACGAAATAAGGAAGCACCTCAAGAACCAAAGATCGACAAATTCACAAGAAACTCAACTATGTTATTCTGAATCACTCAAGAGGAACCTAATTCAACTTTGAAATTGGAAGGAAAAAAATAAATAAATTCTTTACCACTAAAAATAGAAAATATTATATCAGTATTAACAATTGCCTATGATTTGGGGTAGGGCCACCATCTTGGGAAACTGCACCTAATGGGGAAATAAGTCACCCCGAGGTTCTTCCATGAAAAAAATTACATCCATCCATTCTTATGATGGTTTGGAGGAGAAAATAACATGAGGAACAAACTCAACTAGTTCAATCCTCACACATTCAACCAAGAGGACCCCTAGAACAAGGAAAAAATCCAAATAATAAAACTAAAAAAATACAATTCTTCACTAAATTACATTTTCACAAAAAACATTTAATGATAAATCAAATATATAATATGAAACACACAATTACATATTAAAAACCACCCTCATATCATACACATTTCTCCATTTTAATAAATTGAAAAATTATCCAAATTTTGAAAAATTTCTACATCAAATTTCATGATTAAAATAATTTATATTTTTCCAAATAGAACCAAAATTTATGTGATATTTTATCCAAAAACAAATTCAGTATTTTAATCATTTACTTTAGACTTATTTAAAAATAATAAATTACCTAAAACATTCTTTTTCTAAAATTTCATGAACTCAATTTAAAATAAGAAACCCAAATTTTATTATCGAAAAACACTCTATATATTTTCAAAACCCCCCTTTAAAATAAAAAGAAAAAGCACACCCTTTAAAATATTCTCTCATTTCATTTAAAAATAATAATATTTTATATAATATATTTCTTCCCTATAAATTCATTTTCATAACAAAAACAATTTAAAACATATTACAAATCCAAACCACTTGTTAACACATCAAAAATATCCCCTGGAATTCACCATATTTAAATAAAAAATTCCATAGTCGTACTCATATATATTTACTCACAATCATAGAAACATATATATATATATATATATATATATATTCTCATTGCAAAAATTCACGTATTCACATGGGAATTTTCACACACAAACAGATATATATATATATATATATATATATATATATATCTGTGTGTGTGTGTGTTCAGAACCGTAAAATATATATATATCAAAAGACACATTTGGTGTCCAAAATTTTTATCCAAAAAAATTAAACACATACCAATACTTTTAATTCGATGCATCCCTTGAAATTCCTTCTAATCCATTAATGAAAACCATTGAAGAATCCCAAAAAATTATACAATAATATACCGAAGAATTATTTTTAAAATCATTTAATGTATTTAATTTAAATTTTCAATTAAGTTTTAAAAGGAAAAAATTAAAGAAATCTAATTAATTTAATGGAAAAAGGGTTAAAACACTATTGAATAAGTAAATTTATTTAAAAATTTTATTTCAATGTTTTTTAAATATTTATAATTTCACATTTCACATGAAATGAAAAGTAAAGGGATTTTTATAAGGGGAAATTTCAATGAAATATTTATATAATCATTTTAAATTCATATACATAGCCATAAATAATTTAATAAGCACCTAAAATAAAAGAAATATTGGTCTCTCACATTTAAAAATTAAATATGTTGATACATTTCTTATTTTAAGAAAAACTAATCCATGATGATTCAAAATAATTTACAATCATTGGAGAAGGATCAAATAAGGAGTAATGGATATATACCATCCGCAGAATCAAGAAGAACATAAGAAATCATTAAACCTAAAATCCCTAGGGTTTATCTGAACCAAAACATCCTAAGAAGGAGGGATAAATTATAAGGATAAGGTGTAAGAACAGAGGATGAGTCCTCACCTTGAGGATTTGACTGATAATTTCATGTAAATAAATTTAAAATTGAATCAAATAAGAAGGTCGAAAGGGGGGGATCATATATAATAGGTGTAGATTGTGCTGGAGGGGGGTATATGATGTGTTGGTTTTGGGATATGAATATGGGGAGAAATGAAATGAGATAAAAAAAATTTAAATATTCATTTTTTATAATCCGAGGTTGGAACACGTCTTACCAGCATAATTAAAAAAATGTTTGGAACCCATTCCACCTACACAATACATGAAATGAAATCCTTAAATTGTTATTGTAGGAGGCCACATAGTTTAACAAACCATCAATAGACCATTCCAATAAGATATATCCAATGACATAAAAGATTACATGTTTTCTTCATTATTTCCCAAACTGTTCTGGATAACCACAAGACCCTCTAAATCCCTTAAAAAGATAAATTTTCCATGATAAAACTATTAATGAATCTCGATGAATCAACATAATATTTAATTAAATATAATAATAATTTTTTTAAATACATGGAAAGGAAATGTATTTAGGACTGGTAACGAAGAATACATAAAGAAGTTGTTTCGTAGATTTAAAATCATCAAATAGGGTTTGAGTGATTATATAGTGGTATCCGATAATATAGCACTAGTTGAAAATATTTTTCTACATCTACATATAAATTTTATTTCAAATAAAGGGTAAATCAATGAAAGTAATAATTTCATAGTGTATACTCTATATTTATACATTCTTTTTATGCTGCAATTTTAAATCAAACTTGAGAATATTATATTTGGCAACACTAAATAGATTAAATGTATTGAATTACAATAAAATATATATATTATTTCATTAATTTTTTTGTTCGTTAAATAAATTAGTGATAATATTAGACACCACACTTTACAATAGATATTAAGAGTTTAATTAAAAATTACGAAGCATTCAAGAAGATGTTTCGATGGAATGTTAGAGTGGAACAAGAAAATAATACTTTTAATTATAATAATGTTTTAAAATATTAATATTTAAAAAAAGCTATATTTTAAGTTATAATATTTTAAAATAAATAATATGTAAAAATATAAGAATAATAGTACTAAAGAAAATTATCATTTGTAGTAGGAAAAAATTTTATAGAAGGAACAAAAATTATTCTTAAAGGAAGAAAACATGAATAAATTTACTATTGATTTTAATTATAATAAACAATATTATTCCAATTTTAAAAATTCTAATTTTAATGAATTTTATTAAGAAAATAATAAACTAATGAAATTTACCTGAATAATTTTTCGAATTTATTGGGATTTACATAATGAAAATAAGAAACAAGATAAAAAATAAATCAATTACTCATTATAATTTGAAAACAATTCTTGAATTTGAAAATTATAGAAAAAGATTCATCATTAATGATTGAAAAATTATATAATATTCAAGATAATTTGAAAAAAGTGAATGAAAATCATTAAAATAAATTTGTATCTTAAATAAAACATTTTCTACAAAAGTCATAGAAAAAATTAATCATGAAATAATAATTATGGATAATTTAAATTAAGAAAAATATGTTTTGATTTTAATTAGATAATACCAAAGCATTACATGAATATATTTTTCAAGGTTCAAAATGACGTTTTTCTAATCATACAAGTTTTATATATAAAATAAAAGTGAAATGTGGTATCAAATGTTCAATAATATTTCTATCATCATTATGTCATAGTAAATATTTTTTATACAAGTATTTTATCGGTTAATTAAACAATAAGAAATGCCTAAAATATTTATGGGTACCTATGAACAACTTTATTAATCCTATTGGATAGAATATACCGTGGGCACAATGATTATTTACTTAATTAATTTTAGGAAACATTCTTTAAGGGTATTATAGACACATGGTACATGAATAGAGGTTAGTCAATACATATTATTGATATCTATTGTAAGTTATATAGTAAAATCAATGTGGTGGAGGATTTTTTACATTTAGAGATAACTTGAAAGTCAAGGATAGAATATTTGATGAAATAGGTATGCCCATAACTATTTTAATTTAAAAATAATTATTTATAAAAGGATTAAAACATAACTTAATATGTATTTAAAAACTATGTGATGAGGAATATAGTGTTATGTTTGAAGATATCAGGTGTTTTGTTTGGATGAATGAGACCATTTTATTTAAAAAAAATAAGATAATATATATTATCTTGATTATTATAAGTTAAATAGTTAGAATTTTTATTGTCTAAATGATATGAAAACATATTATATGTCACAACCCTATGTGACAGTACAATATTATTTTTTCCACGTATTAGTATATTATATTTTATTTTCCTTTATTCTAGTTTTCTTTTTGAATTTCGTGTTTTTGGGAATGTAGGTCACATCAAATGATTATGTTTAATGGTTAGAAATACCATGTAGGAACTGTGTGATACCCTCTATATTTGGGTAGAGCCAAATTACATGGTCAGTTTATATTTTTCTAAACCATACAATCATTTCATACGTGGATCAAAATGTCCCAATAGGGAGGCATAATATTCAATACTATATGCCCTTCCCATTCACTGTGATGTAGAATCTCAAAAGAGGGTGCATGATTTGTTCACGGTTTTCCAAATTTTGTGGCCAAACCATGAACAATGTATAGGTTTATTAAAAATGAGAAATGTACTATTTCCCATATATTTTTAACCAAAAAACACCCATCACTATTCTCATTTGGATCATGTGGCCATATGGGGAATCTCTTGTCCTCTCCCCTTAGTTCCACTCCTCCTGGTGGATTATTGGGATTCCATAAAGTTTTCATCTTGAATCATCAAGGTAACCTCAAAAAATTATCATCCCCTCTACCAAAAAACACCCATCACTCTTCTCATTTGGATCCGGTGTCCTTATGGGGATTCTACCTCTCCTCTCCCCCTAGTTCCACTCCTCCTAGTGGATTATTGTCATTTAATAAATTTTTCATCTTGAATCATCAAGGTAACCTCCATAAATTATCACCCCTCCTTCAATTTTCCATTTTCCCTTGGGTTTTTATTATTTTAATGATTTTGGGGTCTATGTATCATGTCCACTTGTCTGTAAATAGAGGGTTTTGTTTTCATGGTTTCCTTGTCTCCTCTCTTTCTTTATTGGACCTCTGAGGTGGATTAGAGTTTACATAATCAAAGGTGAAATTTTTTAAGGGAGGTAACCCTATTCCCAAACCTAAAATTTAAAAACTATGATTTACTAGTGGATTTAATGTGTTAGTACATTAATATATAATGTGTATATATTATGGAAAATGATTGTGATGTGTGGAAATAGTTCATATCATGTTTTCTATGTTTTATCTCTTCTTCTGAAATGGGAATCTCTTATAAAACCATACATTCATGAGTATTTTGAAAGCTAAAACATCCTAAATGTTTGGTTGGTTTTTCAAATGACTTTTTCCATGTGAATTGGTAATTAGAAAAGATGTTTTGTTTTTTTTTGTTTTTTCAGGATGGCTTGGTGACATTGTTTTGTTTTCTAGAAATCTTTTTTGGGGAATAAGATTGATTGACTAAATAAAGGATTCTAGTGCACATATAAAAATATTGATAGATATACAGGTTTATCCATTTTGCATATTCACCCATGGTTTAGGGGAATATGTATATTGAAAATCAATCTTAAGATATGACCCTTAATTGTGGAATATATATTGGAATTTAATGGTGGTGAAATGTATGAAATGTGTGAAACATGTGAATGAACAACTGTAACATATAAAAGTGATAATGGTGATTATTTATTGTTTACAAATCATGAAATAGAAAATAGTATACACCAACTAATGGAGTTCATAGGTGAGAAAGTGAATGACTTCTTTAGTGAAAAAATATGTTATTTATGTATATGATATATTGAAATAAATCACCTCCATTTGTATATCATGGGAAGCCTTGGGTTGTTTTTAGGGATCTATTGGGACACATGATTCACTGGTTTAGTATTATTATTTAACTATTTACTCTGATATTGGATTGTGTGCTTGTGTGATATACCCCTTTATCAATGTTGTGAGGGTTATATCATGTGACGGGGAAATTTAATAGTCGGAATCTAGCACTGATATTTTTACCCTTTATGGATATTTGTAGTTATAACATATATCATCTTGAATAGATCCTACAATATCATGAATCCTACTTTATGTGTACACTACTTTACATTGTATTGTGGAAATTTTATAAAATGGTATTCATTGTTAGGTTTTTCTACTTAAATACATCCTTCATCGCTTGTTATCTAATAAATGGGTTTTTGAAAAACATATCATTCTTTGGAAATGATTTTCTAAATAAAAAAGGGATAATGGGTATTCAAACACATCAATTTGTTACTTGTTTTAATAATAAATAAAAACAATACTTTTATATATACATTTTTTCAAACTAGCTTGAAATGGTTTCTTATTTAAAGGTGAAACATAGGGCATGGTTTCAACTATTAAATCCCTATTGAGCATATCAGTGCTTAATATTACATTATCACCTTTAGTTTCAGGTTGTGAGTGTCTTGTGTCACTCAGGGAGTGATCATGGATTGGTGTTGGTGGTGACATGCAAGGTCACATGGATGTATAATCATTTTTTTGTTTCCATTCTACATATAGTGTCTATTTTTTACTATATTTCATTTACTTATCTATTTTTCTTAGGGAAAATAATTAAAAATAAATTATATGATTGATACTCAACACTATTTTTTAGTCTGGGAGGCTCAGGAACTCTTTGATGGAATTTTCACAAACCAGCTCTCATGCCTGATTTGGGGTTGACCAAGGTTGGTTTATGAAAAAAATGGTATTAGTTTAGGTCGTTTCCATACTATTTTTAGTTATATGACTGTATAGATATAGGATTATCATAATTCAAGTGGTCAGTTATTATTAGGTGCTTCATGACCACCAATTTATAAGGGCACATGGGTTTCTATGGAAGTACGAGATGTCTGTGTCTCGAATTAAGGATTTATTATATGTTGTTTTTGATGTTTTGTGAATTTATTTGGGTGTTTATGGTTGTAATTGTAAATATTTGGGTAATTTTGGGGGTTTCCAAATCACATAGTTTTTTAGTGATTTAGGGGGTTTACTAATATTTTTGGTGGTCACAAAAACTATGCGTAGAGCATGCAACCACCAAAGTTGAACTCCAATGAGTTTAAATGGTTGGTGGAAAATCCACAAAAAATGTATCCTATTTGTAAAAAGAATTTATTCTTCGGATTTTATATATTTTTGGTCATTATGTTTTTTGTTTCTCCCATTCATCTTTATTGTTAGTTTGAGTTGATTTTAGGGTCCTTCCTTGAGTTTTAAAATGATTTTTAGTTTATCAAATATGGATTTGCAGAATGAATTCATTGGGTTATTTTAGAATAAACTCTTATTGGTTTATAACATTTATAATGTTTTGTAAATTATGTAAGAGAAAACTAATTCGGAATTTTTTAATGTAGTATTTTGAGGATGTAGGGTGTCATTAAAATACATTGTTAGAATTATTTGAGAAATTACTTGAAATGGGATCACCCATTATATAACCATTGGTATTTTCAATGAATGTTTATATATACATATATCTGTGTTATAGGTGCATGTTTGTATGTATGAATGGGTATATCTAAGAATATCTGTGTTTTTGTATATGTGTATCTTCCTGGAATACCATTGGAAAGTGATTAACTTCTTAAGTTTTCTTACTTTACTTGTATGAAAAGGGAATTTTTGATAAACATAAAAGAGTGTGTTTTTTGATGTTTTGTTTTTGTGTTTTAGGATTTCCTTTTTGAGATTCTTAGTTTTTTTGTTCTGGGAGTGTTCCTAAACTAGTTTTTTTGAGTTTGGGTTATTGATTTTCATTTGAGATGCGGGGATCTCATATACGATAACTTTTTATTTTATTTTATGATTAAAATTTTTAGAGTACTCCCCAACTCCGACCTATGGAATCTTGAAGAAGATCTATGGGTGGATCTTCCTCCAAAATATTTTTGGTTGATGAAGATTCATCTTATCCATTTGGTTCATCTATTTTTATTTTGGAGAGAAATTTTTCCCATTCAATGACTTAGTATTAAGAGTTCATCTGGAAGTTATAGAAGTTGAATCCTTATTTAAGATACAACATATTGGGAAGGTTGAGGTATTGCTCTGATATTTTGAAGAGATATTAATTTATCTTTAGATTTATATGATTCTTATGTTCGTGGTTTCTTCCATTGGACTGGATGTCATGAGTTGGATGTGGCAGAAGTCCATTATTTGGACCAAGACACAAATAGACCACTGATAAGATAACAGTAAGGCCATGTTTATCTAGTAATACAACCTTGAATCCATAAGGATGTTGAATATTTTAGAATTTTACTATCTCCAACAAGGTAATTCAATGATATTTGGTTTTTAAATGGGTTTCACTAAGTTGGTGTAGTATCAACTAACTTCATCAGAATATAAATCAATAAAGGATTATTTATTTGGAGTGGTCATATGACCATAACTTCTTTAACTGATGTCTTCACTCTTATGAAGATGTAGTGAGGCTGGTAGTTCTATCCAAAGTTGGATTATCCTGAGAGCTGGAGGTAGTTGATTTATAACATATTCTGAGGATCATTAGTGATATGTATAATTAATAGAAAGTGAGTGAAGCTTTATTTAGTCAGTTGGGAAGTGTTATAAAAAGTTCTATATGAATATTTTGGCCAATATTGTTTAATAGGATGCTCTGGTAGGGCTATCAGTTCGAGAATTCAGGGAATAAAAATCCTTTAGGCGTAAAATATTCAAAGATATGGATTACATGTGGTCATATAGTTCAAATAAAAAGGTTTTTAGGGGTTTCACTGCTAAAATATTTATATCTATATCCACTTCATGGAGGAATTTTCTATCACATTTGGATGAACACTCTACTAATGTAGGCTCTTTTTAATGTTTTTCTTATTGTGATTTTTTTTGTGTATTATGATTAATGGTCGAACCCTTAGTCCTGAATTAGAGGATCATTTTTGGTATATTATATGAATATTTTTTATTTTAAAATTCCTTTGAAAAATTCAAAATTTTGTTTATTTGGAGTGGTGGTCTTTCTCATTCCATTTTTTATTCCTCATAGATTTTTCTCTCATTCAGACCGATGAGTTGTTTTGACTTCAAGATTAGTTTTTTTTCCAAATTACTTTAATAGTAGTGAAACAAACATAAAATGAACTCGTGGTGAGATTGGTGTTATTGTTTATGTGTTTTGATTATCTGGAATTCCATATTCTATTTACTAGTTTGATTCATCGATTCCAAGTCACCTAACCCCATACCTAGTATTTTTGTTATTTTGGACTGAGGGTCATTTGATGGATTCTAATTGAAATCCTGAATAGACCACAATGAGTTTCATGGGTATTTTAAATTTTAGGGGTCAAGGTTTTCCATGTTTTTAGGTTGGGTTCATAGATTCGAGTAACTTATTCATTTAGTTCTTTCATTTTGTAGTGTGAGCCTTATATTATTGTTGGATATTTCCTTAGATATTTGTTTTGATTATTATAGATGATATATTAGAATCTATTGGGATTTTGGAGTTTATGGATTTGGATTGGGAAGTGATTGATGGTTCTTAGGTTGTAATGTTTTAATAATGTCATTTAAAATGGTAGAATATCCTTGCCTCGTGTGATGATCAATTGAATCTTATGGACATTCTGGGGTCAGAATGTGTCACAGTGGGGAGAAATGTCACACCCTAAACCGACACTACTCTATTATACATTCATTTATTGAGGCATGTTTATATTATTTTACATTTTTACATTTATATTTTTAAATTTGAAGTTTTTGGGCATGAAAGGAAGGTCACATGGTTAAGGAACACTGTAAGAATATCCCCATGGAAACCATGCGATGACCTCTCTATTTTTGAAGAACTCAATTACGTGGTTGAAGGATAGTTTTCAAAATAGTGTATCCAACCCATGTATAGATCTCTATATGAATAGTTGAAGTGAATTTTGTTTTTGAACCATTCATCTTTCCAATGAACCATAATCCATTATCGTACTAGTGGGTGAGAGGTTTATGCAAGGTTTTCCAAACAATGTAGCCAAATAGTCTATAGTTTCCATGTTTATTAAAATGTTAAATGAACATTTTTCCTTTCTCGGTTTAACCAAACAATCACCCCCTCGGTCCTCTCATTTGGCTCTTAAAACAACATAAGGCTTCTCCAAAACCTGCCCCCTTAGGTTTTCTATGCCTCATTTTTTATTTTTTGGATTTCATCAATATTATAGCATTAATATTCAAGGTATCCTCCTAATACCATCTTACTATTCCCCATTCTGCATTTATACATTGGTTTATAGTTTTTACATGGTTCTAGTGGTCTGGGGTTCATATTACTTTATCACTAAATTTGGGGTTCTTCTTATCTAGGGTTTCTTTATTCTTATATTTATTTTTTGTCCTATTTTCACTGGATCCTAGTTTTTATTATTAAAGGAGACAAGTTTTTTGGTAGGTTTCCCTATCTCCAAGACTTAAATTTTGAAACTATGATTTCTTGGTGGTCTTAAAGTGTGATTTGATTTTTATATAATGTGTACTTGTTATGGAAAATGGTTATGATGTTTGGAAAAGTATTCTCTCATGTTTTCATTGTTTTCCCCAAGATTCAGACATCTTCTCCAATGTTTAATTGTGTTTTCAAATTCAAATGAAGTGAATTAGAAATTTCCCAATATATTTCATTATTTCAACATATTTTTCCTGAAGACATATTGGCATGGTTTACTTTTTAATGAACCCTTGAAACTACATAAAATCCATTGGCTCTGTAGTGGTTACTACTATATATATACATATATTGATATTTCTATACGCCCATCCTTTATATATATACACTTTTGGGTGAGTAAAATATATACATTGGGAAAAGGGTTGTTATATATATATAGGTCAATATATATGTAAGTGTGATAAAAGGTTTTTGAAGCATAAATAATTCGGTAAAGGAGGTTTTCCAAATAAAATTTGTTTATTTTCAAATAATGAAGTCAGATGGCCTCTTTGATGTTCTTCCATGGGAATTAAATCCCCTATTAAGGTAGTCCCCTTGGAAATGGAATTGAGACAGAAATTGAATGGATGTAAAATATATATAAATTATTGAATAAGTGAAATGTAAACATGTATGATATAATCCTAATAAAGGTAAATTTTGTATTTTTTATGAATCATGATAAGGTAAAAATGGTTAAACTTATGAAGGGAGTTCAGAGGTGAGAAAGTGAATAATTTTTTTTCAATGCAATGAATTTTATATGTATATATGTAATTGACAGAAGAAAAATCAAATACATTTATACATCATGGTACACCTTGAGAATCCTAGAGGGTGATTCTTGGGACACATGAGGTAGTTGATTAGTATTATACTATGACTAGTGTACCTAAGAAAGACTTTTTTTCTCACAGGATATTCCTCTTGGTCGATATAATGACCCTATCCTTTATACATACTATTAAATGGTTTTAAGCATTGTTAATCATCAAATACCAGCTAAGGACCATAAATTATTGTTTTTGGAAGATTAGATACATTAAACTAAAAACCTAAAAATAGAATAAAACTTCTCATTATGAATCTCAATATTAAGGTCAGAAATACCTTTTAGATCCTATATATAGGATAACATGGTGAATAAATATATAAGAGGTATGATCTAAAAATCCTGGTAAGGGAATAAACATGATAATATAGTATAACACTCGAGTTAAAAGGAATAACATGATAACATAAATGGAATGGATCATAAATAATAATATTTTAGAATAGAACCTAGAACATGGAATCATATGATCATGTGAACATAGAAATGTCTCAGAAGAATATGACATGACGTTAACATGATTCAAGGATAACAGCCAAGACTATATCACATGATGGAAAAAGTCCCATAATGGACTATGGTTACATGTTAATCCTGTAAAAGACATCTCTTAAAACTAAAAATTACCTAATTCATTAGAGTTCTATCTTGGTTCACCCATGATAACATTTTCATGCATATTTTTTCAACATAAATAATCAAACAAAAGGAATAAACATAAGGGTTACCCATGGAATGAAATGGGTACTGTAATCATGTCATATGGCATAACAAATAAATGTGTCATAATGGTGTAAATGAATTAATATATTTAAATCACAATTGGACATTAATAATAAAAAATTGGAATATATCATGACAAATAACATCCAACTGAAGTGAAAAATGTAAAATGTTTGTTCGTGAAACTTTATAAATGCGACACTTTAGTGCGGTGTAAGGGATAATTATTAAAGAGTCTTCAAATAGTGAAATGAATAATTGTTAGTATAAAACAATTAATAAAATAATAGAGTATTTCATGATAAAATGAGTTATATTTTTTAGAATTATGGTTTTTAAAAATATATTATTGGGTTTACTTGATAATGGGTATGAAATAGGGATTATTTCTTTAGTCAGGATTTTTTATCACGAGGAATTAAAAAGTTCTCCTTATAGAATATGTATTTACAATAAAATAATGATGAATTTGGTTGGATACATAATTTTTTAATTTTTAAAACTAATTTAGAGTAATTATATAATAATAACTAATAAATAAATTGGTTTAAATGGGGATAAAGTGTAACCTAATGATAAAATTGAATCCTCAGAGAGATCACTTACCTTACATATGAATGTTTTCACAAATCTCTCTTACTGTCCTGGATGTTCAAATTAGTTCAATTATTTAATTTATTTATAACCTTCCCAATATATATTTTATATATAATAATTTTATTATGTTCATTTTAATACATATATATTAGTCTTAATGTTTATTTTTTTCTTTCTGGGAGCATTTGTTTCATGATTTTTAATTGGTTCCCATGAGAGTTTAATTATTTATGTTATTTTTAAATGGAAGAAAAAATCCAAAATTTGAATGATATGGCTTTAATTTCATTCCATAATTTCTAATGTTGTTAAATATCTTTTTATATGATATGATGGTGATTTTTTGTATAAAATGATAACGATAAGTGATTAGTTTGTTTCGACGAGTTTTTAATCATCACATTCTAGTTTGGTTTTACTGTAAAATATTATGTATATATATTAATTCAAGAACATGAAACAATATATAATATAAATATTGAAATATTATTTAATCATAATATGGTTTTATGAGCAACCTTGAGGGAGTTTATGTAAAATGTAAAATCATCATGTATGAAGGCAATGAATCGGAATATCATGGATGATGTTTTCATGTTTAAGATAAGAGGATAAGAGAAGAGATTATATGATGTTTAATCCAATAGAAAAAACATATAATATATTTATGATAATTTTGTTATCTTGTCATTTGGATTGCTAGGGAAAAGATGAGGTAGAAGAAACAATAAATTTTAAAGGGACAGTTGGAGGATTTTACCACTTTAATATCATGTCCTTGAGAACATCCATAAAGAACATGGGTTAGGTATTCTGTTGGAACCATAAGCTATTGAAAGTGTGGAAGAGGTTTTTTAAATGAATTGGGTATAATATAGAAAATCATCAATTGGCGGTTGTTATCGTTGCTTGGTTAGTCTTTTCTGGTTTGTCTGCTTTGTTTTATTTTTGGTGTATGTTGAACTTTACGGTTTCACACTTTTTCCACAAAAGTGTTTATCTTAATAAAAAATAAGTTTCATATATACATCATCCATGACTCAATAATTCATATATTTATTGAATATCATAAATTATATTATTTTTCTATTCAATGAAATTAAACTATTTTATAAAAAATAAAAAAAGTAACCCTAACAATTTTTTGATATATAGATTTAAAAAAATTACTCAATTTTTTCAATGTAATTTTCTAAATATGATAAATTTAATTTTCAATTAAAAACATTATTTATTCGAAAAATACCAAATTTAGTATTATAAATGGTTTTATGAAACATTGGAAAATTAATTAAGGTATCATGAAATAATATTATTCTTATAATACAATAAATATTAATTCATGAATCTCTTCTATGAAAATAAATTCTATTATGGATCATTATTTTAGTTATAAAATTTAAAATTTACGTTTCACAGAAATACCAACACCTAATTAATAATTTTTAAAACATTTATTTACTTATACCATGACATAAATATGTAATATTTTCATTTATAAGATACATAAATTTTATTTATAAATAAACAGGTGAGGTTACTATTATAAAATCTATATTACAATTCATAGAAGTCACATTATTAATCCAGTGGTCATGTTACAATTCCAAAGGATAGATTTCTAACGACCATAAGGGTTTATTGCTTACTATAAAAAACTCTTATTCCATTCATCATTCAATTATATTTTCTCACAAGGTTTTATATACATTAATCATTATGATGAATACATAATTATTAATAATATGTTTTATTTCTACATCTTTGTTTATGAGTGGGGTGATTCTAGTGGATCGAGCGTGTCCAAATTTTCTTATTCTTATTAATATGATTTTCAATTTAATTTTTCTCGATAAAATTTGATATTACTATTGTTTTTTGATGAATAATGTATCATTATGAATTTATGAGAACAATATTTTTGAGATTCCGTGGAGATTTTTGAGATTTATACTATATGACATAATTATAAGAAGGGAAGTTCCATGGAGAACATTGTAAGTTGTTACATTCTTTCCCCGTTAGGTAATTTCTCCCTCAAAATTTATTTATACATATTATGGTGAAAATATGTGAGGGTATTTATCGTTAATATATTCTTCCAGTTATGAGGTCACATCATCATATTTATGGTTCCTCTATTGTACTTTGACCAGGCCAGTGGTCTTGTTGTGTATAACATTATCTCTATGGTCTATGATCTTCACCGGATGTTCCTCATAAGATAGATCATTTTCCAACTGTACCACATATGAATTCATTACATGTGGGGGATCTGGTATTTAAATACATAATAGGGATATGTGGAACACATAATTTACTTGAGACATGGTTGGTTGAAGTTCTAGTCAATAGGGAAGAACTCCAACACGACCAAAAATTATTAAGGTATTGATGTACCTGATACATAGAATTCCTTTCTTACGAAATCTCATGAATATATTCCAAGGAGATGTGTAGAGGAATAATTTTTCACCAAACTCAAAATATAAATCCTATCAATTATTATCCAGATTGATATTTTTTCAAATTTTGGCTACATTGATGGGTTGCTGAATGGTTTTCACATTTTCTACCATTGCTTCGAACATTTCTTATACCAGAAGCATACATTCACAAAATTCATCTCAGAATGATGGTGATCTATATATTTTCCTATAATGGGATTTATATGGGGGAAATTTTTTATTTTTAAGTGTAAAATATTGTTGTATTAAAACTCAACCAATTGATGATATTGATACTATCATCCTTTTAAGTATATAAAACAAAATTTAAAGATGTCTTCTAGTGTCAGAATAGTCCTTTTAGATTACACACCAGTTTGAGGATGATAAGCTACACTAAAGTTTAGAAAAATGTCTATATCTTGTTGGATACTTTTCCAAAACTTAAAGGCTAATCAGGGATCATGATCAGATATAATCGATAATTGTACTCAATGAATCCAAATAACTTCTCTGAAGTATATCCATTAAAATTTGTTGATTGATAAATATTATCAAATTATAATAAAGAAAGTTTTCTTTGTTTGAATATCTAAATCAACCCATATAGGATTATTTCCACTTGATGTATTCAAAATTACGATGAAAAATTCCATGGTTATGTTTTCCCATTTCAATATTAGTATGGGTAATAGTTGCATCATCACCAAATATTTTTTCCTTTTATCATTTACTTGATAACAATTCATGTACTTTGATGTATATTTCTTGGTCTTATTCATCTTTTTTTTCTCACAAAACATGTCCTCCGAGATCTCAATATATCTCTTTGTCCCTAGAAGAATAGAAAAGGAAGATATATGTACTTCATTCATAATTTCTATCATTGTCTCGAAATATTGTTGCACACATAATTGTGATCTAAATCCTATGAGTGTTTCATTATCAATTTTGACAACTGAGGATTTCCCCATTCTTATAAATTCCACATTTTTCTGATTTCCCACATAATTTATTGGTGTATTCTTTATATTATCTCTAAGGGGTAGTTGATCTATAATTTGTAAAAGGAATGAATAAGTATTAAACTTTTTGGATACCATGTCAATTATTTTCATGTCTAAAGAATATTTTATACTCTCAATTCTCATCATTGATAATGTTATAGGATCCTTTCAAATTAGAGCATCAACCAATTTATTTTCATTATTAGAATGGTAGTGTATTGAGCAGTCCTAATCCTTGATGAAATATAACCATATTCAATATAATATATTATACTCCATCCAAGTGAATATATATTTTAGGCTCTTATGATCAATATATATCTCACACTTATAAACATAGAGAAATTGCTACCATAATTTCAATGCGAACATAAGATCTACCAACTCTCAATAATGAATGAGACAATTTTTCTTAATATATTATGATTAAATTGAGGAGTATGATATCACATTATCATTTTGAATTAGTACAAAACATATTACCTTCTTTGAAGGATAACTTTATATCAAAAATAGATCCCTACTTGTTGGTAGTGTGAGTACTAGTATAATGATGAACCACTTTTTCAACTCATTGAAGCAGTCTTTGCATCCAACGGTCCAAAAAATCATTACTACCCTCTAAAATATCTTACATAGTGGGAATTTTAATTTTTATATATTCTTATAAAATCATAAATAATTCCTATCTAGATCAAGAAAACTACATATCTTCATTACAGATGTTGGCCTAGGACACTCTTCGATTTCATTTGTCTAGGAAGGGTCCACAAATATTGATTTTATTGTGATAAAATGATCCATGAATGATACTTCCTCAATTTAGGACTCACAATTAATATAAATTTCATATATTTTTTCCATATTAAATTTCTTACACACAATGTTCAAATTCTCCTCTTGTTCTTTATTTCTCTTAATGTACATCAGAATATCATCTATAAAACTATAAAAAATATTTCTTGATAATCTTTAAAGAATAAATTGATTAAGTCAATTAAAATTTCTGGAGCATTAGTGACTATGAAGCGGATCACATTGAACACAGAGTGTCCATACCTCATTCAAAAGGGAGTCTTGAGAATTTCTCCCATATTAATGTTTAATTAGGCCTGATTGAAGGCCCACTATTGAGAAATAATCATCCCCACATAGTTGATCAAACAATTATTCTATCCGTGTTAGGGGAAACATTTTATTTATTATGATTTTTTTGAGGTCACAATAATCAACATAGAGGTGCATTAATCCACCCTTCTTCTGGATGGAAAGGACTAAGACACTGCATGGTGAATCACTCAGGCACATAAAACCCATTTTTGGATTCTATCGTAACTACTTCATCAGTTAATAAAACTCAATGGTCTTTATATTATAAAGAGTCTATAATATAAGAATATATAAAAATATAATATCAATTGAGAACTCAACCTCTCTGTTCTATGGTAGACCAAAAAATGATTCAGGTAACACATTTATGTAGTCCCTCAGAATTGGAATGTCTTCAAGAATGATACTCTCCTTTGAATTAGTCATTTGATCAAGATATTCTTTATAATAGAGAAACAATATCGACAATTGATATTATTCTTCTAATAGAGACTCTTAACCCTCTTAACACTTTTACCAAATTAGGGGATTCCTCGGGATGTGAAGAGTGATCTCTTTTTATTGATAGTTGATGTTGGCTTTGTATAAAGATTGTCAATCAAATACCAATATAGAATAATACTCCACAAAAATAAGTAAGTTGATATATTATTAGAGGAATAGTAAAAAAAATTACATTGGGATGAGTTATATACTTTAGATGAAATAATACCACCTTTTATTATTCTCACATATTACTCAACCGTCATATTTTGATGTTTTATTTGAATAATTATACTAAAATTTAAGGATATGAAAGAATGTGTATAAATAAAATCAAAAATAACATTCACTACTCTTGAATTAATAACCAATTTACCTTTAACCTCATCATTATAAGGATCCACCTTAGTAGTAGTGATATCATATGACCTTCCTTACTGCTTTGGGGGTTGTTGTTGTTGATTAATTCTTAAAACTATTGGCATAGGGATTATCTCACATAATTACCATGTTCCTTGCATTTGAATAACTACTCTACAATCTTAATGTTGGTTTCAACCTTCAATATTCTTATAAATTTGTGGGCTATTGTAAATAAATTTGGTAAAAATTATGTTTATGACCCTCTCTACCACATTTAAAGAATCTCCTGGTTCAAATTAGGAAGTTTCCAAGATGCTTTTTCCTACAATTTTTATAGGTGGGATGTTGGGTTTTATTCCCTTCATGAGATTTATTTGTTGATACTCTCATATTAAACATCATTTTTAGGTTTTATCAATGATCCCAAAATACCACTATGAGTCACAAATCTCCATCTAAACTTTTTAGGTACATTACAAAATTTATTCATAGTGGTCCAAGAAACGAATCAGTAAGGATTTTCAAAAACTCAAAATTAATATACTAAGGAATTAGTAAACCTTGATTTAAATTTTCATGAGAAAGCTGAATTTGTGTTGTTCAATCCATATAATGTTACCTGCACACACCATGATTGACTCATTATCTTTCTTCTTCAGTTCAGGGAACTCCCTCTCCAACATAAGGTGGGGAGTTTGGGGATAATATTTATTAAAAAATAATTTCTTGAATCCTTCTGAGTACTGGGAATCAATTTACTCCTTAGATTTGTGTTTTTATTATAGTCTAAAACTGATTTTATTTCTCATAAAAATCATAAACCTCCAACATGAATTTATATTTTTCTAATCATTGAATGATGGAGGATATATTCTTGATGGAGTTTATCCATTATTCCATAAGAAGTGTATCAGAAGATAAACTAAAGATAAGATCACATTTTCACATAAAGTATTTTAAAAAAACTTTATATTTCTTTGGAGAAGGAGGGAATTCCACATCAATCAACTTATTATTCATAACATTAGCTAGTTTATACAATACTTTCAGGACGTTTTGGGCTCCCATTCCTATCAGAGATGGCATTTCACTAGGTAAGTTGTCACATTTCGTATCATATTGATTGTTGGAAGGGGTTATCCAATTTTCATCCATAAATTAAGAAGAATAAATAAAATAAAATTATGGGGGTGGATTGAATAATTATATAATTAGTATACAGAAATAAACCATTGATCATATAAGGATAAACTTATAAATGAAAATAATATCCCAACTTGTGATTACCTATGTTTCAATTAAGGTTATCCAGGGTCATTGAATTATCCCTAGAGTTATTTCTAAATTTTTTGAGTCTTAATCCCCAAAAAATAACTAGAACATCCGTAGAAACCAACTACTATCAACCTAGTATTTTACACATATTATTACATGATTTTAAGTAGAGTTAAACATAAAATACGAACTAAGGATGGTAATGTATAGTGCGTTTTGAATATTAGATACATAAAATTGAAAACATGAAAATAGAATAAAAAATATATTTATTAATATCCACATTGAGATACTAACTCCCTTTGATCTCCTATAACTATATAAGATTACCTAGGGAATACATAAACCAAAGGAATGATCTAAAAATCATAGTACAAGAATAAATAAGGGAATATAGCATAACACTTGAGTTAGAAGACAAAACATCATAACAAAAAAGCATAGAAAAAAAATAATATCGTGGATGCATATAACAGAGAACCTTGAATCAAATGGTCATGGAAATATAGGAATGTGGAATAAACATAAAACACGACAAAAGCATGAGTCAAGGATATCTTCCCAGACTATATCACATGGTTTACAATGTCCCATAATGGATTAGGTTTACTCCCTAATACCACACATGAAATATGGTGAGGCTTAAAATTACCCAATTCATTGGAAACTTATTTGGTAACAACCATCATTAAATGGTCAACCAAACATGTTCCACATAAATAATCAATCATATGGAATAAACATAAGGGTTAACTATAGAATAAAATGGGTATTGTAATAATGTCATAAGGAATAACCCATGGAAATATCCTAATGGTGTCCATGAAATAATGGATTAAATTTTAATATGAAATTAATAAGCTAAAATAGTCATATATCATGATAAATGTTTTCTAACACAAGTGAAAACATCTGAATGTCTAGGGGAAAATTATTAATGAATATTTAAAGAGGGAAAAATAATTGTTTGTATAAATCCATAAATGAATTAAGATAGTTTTTTGTGGCTAAATTAGTGATTTTAAAAAAAAATCTTAAAATATATTATGGGTGTACTTTAAAATGGGTATGAAATTAGGAAGTTCCCATTAATCGAGCTTGCTTATCAAGAGGAATTGAAAAGTAAACCTTATCAAAAATGAATTTCACATAAAATAAGGATGAATTTATATTTTTAAATAATTTTAGAACCTATAAATAGAATTTATAATAATTATATAAGAAATATGAATAGGTTAATTTGATTAAATGGAGAGAAAGTGTAACCTGAAGGTAAAATTGGAGGTTCAAAGAGAACCCATAACTTATGTCTGAATGTCTTCTCTACATTCACAAAATTTAATTGATAATAAAATTATATACATTATTTACAAACAATAATAACCTTAACAACAAATATTTTATTCAAAAAAATTAATTTTGTTCATTTATGGCCATTTCGATGTGTTATAATGTTTTATTTTCTCATTCTGAGATCATTTGTTTCATGATTTTATGATTGGTTACCTTGAGTTTAATTATGAGATTTCCTTTCAAATGGAATTATAAATCTAGAAGTAGAATTATATGTTATTTAGTTAATTTAATAATTTTGAATTTTTACATATATGATTTTGATTTGTGATATGAGTATGATTCATTTTTTAAAATATTAATGATAAATGTTTAGTTCATTTTGGAATGTTTTCATTCATTAGAAATTAGTTTGGGTTTGTTATTTAAATTTATGAATATATATTATCTATAGAACATGAAATAAGATATAATATACATATTATAGTATAATTTAACCATAATAACTATTTTTATGGATAGCCTTGAAGGCGATAATGGGAAATGTAAAATCATCATCCATGAAGTCGGTGGATCGACATATCACAGATGATGTTTTCGTTTTTAAGATGAAAGGAGAAGAGAAGATATTTGACGATTAATGTTACATTAACACAATAATATTCCAGCATATGTATATTAATTAAGTAATAATTTTACTTTGGATTATGGGGGAATGTTTTACATAAAATAAAGTATAAATTTAAAAGAGAAAGGTGGAGGATTTTAGCTATTGAATATCCTTCATTGAGAACCTCCTTAGGGAAGTTGGGTTTGGTATTTTGTTGAGAAATGAATATTTTGGACAAGTGTAAGAGTAATGGGAAAGTAATTGGGTAGAATTTATAAAGGCTCAAGTATTAGAATGTGTGAGTAAAATGGGTGGTATTTATAGCGGGAGAAGAGGGGTGTTTTTGATTATTTTATTCATTTGTTTTTTATTTTAGCTCAATAATATCAGTGGTGTTGATTAATGTGAATAAATAAGGAAGATTAATTATTATATTTTGAAAAAATGTGCTCATAAATTATATATACACCATACATGTCTCAATAATTTGTGTATTTGTTAATACCATTAATTACTGTATTTCACTATTCACAAAAAAATTCAACTATTTTAGAAAAATCAAAAAAATTCACCCTAATATTTTTTTATCTTTAGATATCATAAATGAAATCAATTTTATGAAAATTATTTTCAAAATATGGGAAACTTAATTTTTATCTAAAATCCACATTTAATCGAAAAATACTGATTTTAATATTATAACCTATTTTATGACACAATAAAAAATTAATTAAACCCTTATCCAATTTTCTTATAATTATAAGAAACAAATATTATTTTAAGAATATATTTTTGAATATAAATATTATTTTAAATAATTATTAAGATTATAAAATTATTAATAAACATTTACATTTCACAAAAAATACCACCACTTAATTTACCATTTTGAACACATTTAATTATTTATTACATGATATAAATATATAATTTTTTCATTTAAAAGATACATAAATTTTATTTAAAACGTCAAAGGCTGTTTTACTATTTTAATGACCAGATTACTATTCCTACTAGTCACATTACTGTTTTAATGGTTTGGAAACTATTCCAACATTCATATTTTGAACTGTCATAAAGGATTACTACTTCCTATAAATTTCTCTTATTTCAGTCATCAATCACTTATATTTTATTTAATATATATATATATGTTCATATTTATAATTAGTATTGTATTGTTAACATTATGTTTTACTACTATAACATTTTTCATTAGCGCGGCGATTGTAGTGTATCAAGAATTTCCAAATTTCCATATACTTATTATCTTATTTTATATTTATTATCTTGCTGTAATATTTAGAATTATCATAGGTTTTTTTTTCTGACTAATGTATAATTATTCACTTATGAGAGTAGTATTTTTTGGCTTCTATATGTGATGTTTTATATTTATAATATGTTACATAATTGTAAGATGAAAAATTCCATTGATAAAATTCTGCGTCATTAAAACTGATCCAGTAAGGGTGATATTATGTAGTGACGTGAGTAGATATTTGGTATTAAATACTGGTATTTATTCCCTTTATTTTTTTGATAATTATTTTCTATACCATATTTACTATCTCATAATGTACCATTAAACCCATTTTACATACACACTACAATCCTTTATTTTATGGCTCTTTTTTGAAATTATTCACATTGTGATGTTTTTATTTTGTAACTACTATTTCATTGATTTTTGTTTCATATAAATGGGTTTATAGAAAGTGTATCACTCTTTGTAAATGGTTGTCAAAATAGGAATAGGGAAATGTGCTTTTAAATATTTCAACTTGTTACTTATTTGGAAAAGAAAAAAATACTATCCTTTTATATATGAAAGATTTAAAACTAGATTGAATTTTTTCCATTATTACGTTGAAACATATTGAATGGTTTCTCAATAGGAATAACTAGTATGAATATTATTTATCATTCTTACATTATAAATTTTAGTGTTAGGTTGGGCTTAGATTCTGTCACTCGTAGATTGAGCTTGGTTTTGGGGTTTGTGTGGACCCGTGAGGTCTCATAGAGGCATACTTAGTTGGTTATTTTCTTTCCCCCACCAGTGTATGTTTTGTTTACTAAATTTCATTTACATATTAGAAATTTATTGGATTTTTTCCCAAATTGAGTTATTCTTGGTACCCCATACTAGTAGTCATCATAGAGGACCATGAATGCATCTTATGCCTTTTTCCCAAATAGATTGGTTTCTCGGTTTGGGGTCGGGCAAGTTTAGATCATGAAATTATATATCAAGTAATAAGAGAATTATACATACTAACATTCAATTTCTCTATAAAATCTCATGGAATGGAAAATTTATGATGTTTCCAAATCCCAATGTCAGTATAATTTTTGTGATTCATTTTTAAATGGAATGTAATATACAGAAATTATAAGTCATGTTAACAAATTTAAAACAATAAGGATGATTGTATATATTAATCATTATTCATTTGGATGAATTTATATTAGTAGTTTATGAGGAATACAATAATTGTATCTAATATTGTATGTTTTTATAGGTTTACTTTTATTTATTTTAAATCACATAAGTATGAAATATTAAATAAATATATTTTCTTTTTGTTAATAAGTTGAAAATAAATAGTGTTACATAAATATGTATTTTACAATTTATACAAGTCGTGAGTTTTTAATCAATAATTTTAAAACATTTATGAATAAAAATGTTATTATCTTTTATTTTTTACCCCTTGAACACGAAAAAAATGGTGTTGTAGAAATAAAAAATATGTCACTTTTAGAAATTAAAATTCCTATACTAAATTATTTTATTTTACCTAAATATATTTAGTCTGAATCAGTTAATGAAAAAATGTTTTATCTTATATATAGTGTTTTAGACTCCATTTAAAGAAAACCTTATATGAAATTTTTTATTGATATAAACCACAATTTTTTTACATTAGAGTTTTTGGTTGTTATGATTTTATTTTAATTACTGTAGATGATTTAGTGATGTTTTATGAAAAAATTGTCAAAGAAACATTTATATGATATTATAAAATTAGGGAATAATGTCTTTTTTTATAAAAAAACTATAATAGTAGATGAATCATTGTATTTTATATTTGATGAAAATAATTGGGATCGAAATTGATATTTATATCAATTTGACAAAAACAAATTAGAGTGTTTAATCTTAGTAAATATAATCAGCCAAATAATACTGTATAATTTGAGGTAGATGATAGAATTTCATAATTGGTTCTAAAAATTTGTAAAAATCATAAATATAGGTCTTTATAAAAATGGATTTTTGATGTTCAATTTTAAATTAAAATAGAAAATATATTTAGAATTATCACAGTAATTCTTATTTCACATCGAAAAATATGACTAATCATATTGATGATACTACAAAACATAATAAATTGAGTTTTTTGGAACTTGAACATATTAAATTATGTGGAAATAATTTTTAGACTTTAATATGACATAATAAATATAAATATATTAAAAGAACAACTAGAATTTTTAAATGTAAAATTGATGAATCTTGAAAAATTATTTAATATAATGCTTTATTTGTTGCTCATGTATTTTTAATGAATAAATAAATTTTTTTATAAATAATTATATCATTAATCTACTTTTGAAGAATTTTGGATTTTGTTAGTTTATTCATAATTTCAATGATTTATATTGTTTTAAATGGAAGTTAAACGTTGTCTTTTAAATTGGTTCATTTAATAAGAAGTTAATGTTAATAAAACACCAGGTTTTGAACATGAAAATTTTACTAATCATATTTTTATACATTCAAAATTATTATCTAGGAGTTTATATGATTAATTATTGTTGTTTTTATTGAATAATGGTTTGATTAAATTAAAATTTGATCCAACGTAATTTTTTAATTATATTTCAGAGGATGTTATTATTTTCCAAAATATATTAATGATATTTTTTTATGGATCTAGTATGTATATTCATAATTATTTTTATGAATTTGTGACAAGTAAATTAGATAGAAGTTTAATTGGATAATTTAAATCCATTCAGAGTCTTTAATCATTCCAAATATACGATGAAATATTTTTTAATTGTAGAAAATATATTAAAAAATGAATTAATAGATTCAATTTTGATTATATTAAACCTTTTAGAACCACAAGGAGAAAATAATTCTAAGTTAGATATAGACTAACCAAGAACCCCAATTAATTTTGAACTATTCAGAATAATTAAAAGAGGATTACATTATTTGAAATCTAGTAGAATAGTTAATATTGTTTACTTTAATGTTTTTGTGATATAATTAAATACAATCCCAATGATAGTATTTACTTCTTGAGAAAATAAACAATTTATATATAAATGAAATGAAAAATCCTTTTTATTTTATTATAATAAGAAAAATTTTGATTTTTTTCTAATCTTGATTCAAATTTAAGAGGTTATGGGATTGATAGAGAGTACATATGTGGGTTTTAATTGCCTAGTAATTGTTTTATTTCATCGAGCTCAATGAAGAAATTATTAATTATCTTATGCATATTTATTACTTAGTATATAGCTATTAAAAATGGTTGTTATCAAATGTAATTCCTTAGACTAAGTGGCATATAAATTGGTTCCCTGAGTGGGTTCACCACATGAACTTAGGAGAAACATCCCATACGGTAGAGGCAACTGACTTAAAATTATGTTATGAAGAAAAACATAGGGAGAAAATAACCTTCTATCAAAGTAATCCATAATAGAAATAATATTAGTAAATATTTAAACTGGATGAAATAGTACAATGGAGTAACTAGGGAATACAGAAAAAATTATCCATGTGAAACATAATGCACCCATGAGTTGTATATACTAAATTTCCGGCAGTCATTCAAATGCAAACTCTAACAAAAAAACTATATAAAATCCAAACCATAGCCCTAAGGACAAAAATATTCCTCAAATCCCATGCTCCAACCCATAAACCCATACATAAACCAACTTCTAGGTCCATGAACTAAACCTATACTTGAAAATAATTAGTGTCCACTCAGGTACCCAATTTCCATGGTATCCTGATCAGGGTGTGATTACAACTCAACATGCTAACACCAATAGTGTCTAAAGAAATATCCAGTCTGTACAATATTGTATACAAATAATAAAGGTACATTAAATAAATAGGGAAACAAAAAAAATCATGTATCACATTTAAATCATTATTAATTAACCATTTTACCCTTTATGTTCCATCATGGAATCTAGCCAACCTAAAACTCTATGTCCTTACTGGGAGACTATGTCATGTTCCAAAAGGAGAAAAACACTTCAAGTCAAAGGGTAATTCATTTTAAAATAAATATATCGACTTACCCAGGAGCCTCAGTCTATGTAATCATATTATGTCTATAATTTAGGTTTATAGAGCCTTAGTGTGACATAATAACTCATGGTACACATTGGTGGGACCTGGACCATCAATCTAGCCCAAACCATAGATGAGGATCCTCGATCCAATATTCTATTCATGAAATAAATCAGTGGGTACTGGAGATTTATTTTATCCTAACCCGTGGGATTATATCCACTTTTTATTACCCCACTCAAAACATTTACAAATATATATATATATTCTACCACATTATCCACATTATCGTGTCATTTACCAAGGAATCAATGGACCTTAAAAACCAAATAATGGGGTAAACAAAACAAACCCTTTATCATGAAAAAAATGAAAAAAAATTATCCTTAACCCACTTTATAAAATATGGGACTTCCTATATTTTTAAATAAAACCATACAAAATGATTATATATCCTTTTCCAACCATATAGAACATCCTTGAATGACTTTTCAGAGAAGCGTAACCAAATCCACATTTAAAATCATCATTTGAAATATAGAATAACCCCATTTCTAAATCAATTTCAGGTGAATACATCCTTTAATAATGTTATCCAATTTTAAGACATCATTTTTCCAACATTGAAATCCATAAAAAAATACAAAACAGACCATTTAATCCATTTCAAGAGACTCATAGTAAATCAGAAAAGGTTATCATATAAATATTTAAATTTTCCCTTACACATACCCAATTTATATATACCAACTCTAACCCATTAAATATCATTATTTCCCTAACTCAACACATAAAAATTTATTTAAACATTTTCATGTGTTTGGCATACCACATGGGTTTCCATAAGTTTAGTGCAAAATTATCAACAATCCCAATATAGTCTGTGAAGGGTGTCACAAATAAATATATTTTAAAATTTACTTTCCTTAGTTTGGGACATGATTAAACAACAAGAAAATAAATATTAACAAGATCAAACACTTTAAAATAGTAATAATATGTGATAAATCCTATAAACAACCTACCACTTGCTCGTAGAGAACCACTATTCTAAACATGATCCCTGAATAAAGATATAATTCCATCAAGCACCAAGATAAGGAACACCATGGAAAATAGGGGTTTATATATTTATAAGAAGTGGAAACTATAATCCATTTCACTTCAAAAAAATGGAATTAAGGGAGTCGAAGACTAAATTGAATCCTTGATTCACATTAAACAACACTCAAATTCTTAAGAAATGACAGAGAATCATTCCATATAGGAGGGAGGAGCTGATGGGTTTTCACCCTTAAAATAAGTGGACGAATGAGGGAAAAATATTAAATGCTATCTTAATTAAAAAAGGTTAAAATAGTCCCCCCCCCATTTTAAGATATGCATATTTTGGCCAGATGGTTTTCCAATCTATTTTCTATCATGTATTTCACACTTTACAAGAGGGAACTAGGCCACACAACCATGATGTAGACCGATAGGGTTTGATGAAACCCATGTGCCTTCTGTGTTATTGCCTCTTACAATAGGGGAACACCCACATGGGATTCTTGGGAGGCCCACAATGTTCTCAAACCCTGTAAAAGTTGCGTCCTCAAGTATTTTCGAGGAACCTCCACCATGCATGGTTATGGTGGATTGTTAAACTAACCATGTGCGGACAATGAAACTTGAATTGTTTGGCCACTTATTCCTTCATTCCATGCCCTGACCCCTTGGGATACCATGGAGATGTGTTATAGACCTTGGAAACACACCACTAACTTAAAACTCAAACCGAGATGCATTTTATGTTGGGTTAGGATTTTATAATCTCCCAAGCATATGATGACTCATACTTGAGTAAAAATCCCAAGAATCACCAAACCTAAAAAATCCCTTACTATGGGTACCAAATATCAAATACTATATTTATGTTTCCTTCAGCCCACATCCATGTAATCATGAAATTCGGGTCAAAATCATGGTCTCATCAAATAAACCGTCTCAATCTGATTCAAAAAAAATGTTAGATGCTCCTTAAATGATGCGTCTATCTAAAGATTATCATTTCCAAAATCAAGAACATGAGTAAAGTCTGAGTCAAAATACTAAAAATACTATACAACGTGAAAATCAAGCTATGTACTCTATAATATGAGAGAGCTAATCGGTACACCTTTGGTCCGATTCTCCCCACAAACACAAACACTCAAACACACCTGGTGAAAACTATCCCCAATTTCAAATTCAATGATGACCCAAATTAAGAGTCCCTGAAAAAGACATATGATTATCCAACCACATTCCCTAACCAATATTTGTTCACAAATAAAGGCCACATGGCCTTTTTTCCACATATGAATTCAAAAAATATAACCCAAAGCACGGCCTTCATCTCAAGGAACTAATCTTGTCAAAACCTGAGGCAATATCTATTTCCCAAACCTATACATCAAGATGAAACTTACCAGATCTCTTCCAAAATACAATACTGATCACTCCATCAACTGAACACTTTTCCTTTATGGACCTCCCTGCCATTTGATTTAACTTGTAACCACTATCGTCTGTTGTTTGGAACCCCCATCATTATAAATGGACCACTAGAACTTCAATTAAGTGTTCCACAACACACCCGACGAATTTCCCAACTCTACACACCAAAACACCCACAAGAGCACAATAAACACAAGAATCATTCATTTCCATCAAATCTGTATAAAATGGATGCACATCTTCCATCCATACACTAAATAAGGACACCAAGGGTTTTCCTAAAATCCGTCTTCTATTGCTAAAATGAATGTTTATTTTTAAAACATCAAATAAAGGATGTTTAAAACTCACTACGTTCATTTATTTTACCATTAAATGTTGGACCATCCCCAACCGACTTACCCAGAAAATGTTATAATCACCCCATTAGTATGTTTCCACTATACCTAACCATGATTCCTTATAACTCAAAGAATGCCACCACAATCTGAATCACTTATCAAATTCTTACCCTGAATTTCCAAGAAACAAAACCATAAAAAAGATCGACTACTCCTTGAACCTTCATCATGATTTACTACACCTAGACACACATATCTTTCAAAAGAAATCAGATTGATTTTAAAACTACCCCAATCCCAAAGGAAACACTTGGATTAACCAACCACCATATCCAAGGCCCACCTAGATTTCCGAGAGAAACAAAGAATGAACCTCATAGGTTCTTTATCGACATGATGATGCCACAACATCCTTCCCATGTCCTACTTCACATACCTACAATCCTACCTGTGTTAGGTTCATACCGTTGCGACAATCACTTCACTCCCCACCTTAGGAGTGTCTTTTACAAAACAATCGTCAAGAATCCCAACCACAATGTTACATTTTCTAATGATACCATGCCGAAGAAGTGGACATGGATACCCTGATCTCACCTGAGTTAATAGAAGGATAACATAAACCCTCTCCTGCCACTGGATTTTGGGAATGAAATCTGTAAAATTATCCACCACTAGGTCTGTCACGAGGACCCTTCTCACAAACTGGGGATTATGCACATCCCACCATGTGGCTTTCCTCACACTTCCCCATCAATGATACCTATAAGAGTTTATCCATTAGATCAAAATGAAAAACCTTTAAGTAGCTCTATGTATAGCCAATTCCCTCTTGGTGTTCATATGACTACGTCAATGTTTTGGGAAATATCATCTCTATTTTGTAAGTACACCAATTTTTCATTGATGAAATACACAGTAATCGATTTATTACTGATGTCACCTCTCATGATGGGGACATCATTACCTAATAGAAATACCTGATCATCCTTGATCACAAGCATATCATCATCACCCAATCACCGCAACTAAAGTGGGATTTCTAAACAAAACTCACCACTACATCAAAAATATCTTCTAATTATATATGAACCAATATTCCCTTTGGTACTACCACTACTACATCACTCCATTTCTTCCATTACAACCCTAGTGAATCCTAATTTGAATACACTGATCCATTACTCTAATCCTAAACCAAATTATCTTTCACAAAACCAAAACTTCCCACTTTAATCATAAAAAATGAAGTCTCTTATCCCGAGACACATGTTCGTACATCCCAAATGGAATTGTTCCCCTCTTTCATGTTCCCACATTTGAACCTCAAATGATTCCTCAAGGTAACACAATTTCCTATGACCAATTACTAATCTCATTTCTATATTAAATGAGATTTACAACTCTAGATCTAGGCCCAAACACATACATACAATTCTAGTTATGCCTCATGTTTTATTATCCCTATAAAACTCAATGAATTCTCAACCTTACTATCCAAAAACCCAACACTTATCACCAATAAGAACAACCACGTAACTATCCCTCCACCAGGCTATCAATTCTATATCAAAATATCCATATAAACTTAAAATAAATCCCCGACATTGAACATTGCCGGAAAATTTAGGCCATACAATGGAATGATTCTTCCCTTTGAAACAAACCTCAAAACCAACTAAAAGAACTCATGTGCATCCCTGAGAATGAAACCAAGGCACAAATATGCAATTTTGATGAGATTTTATGAAACACACCATTCATCAATCATACAGATGAAGGACCCACTACGATCCACATTAGAATGCATCTCCATCACTGGGCTAACGTCCCTCAAGGTTACCCCTGATTTATAATACCACATTTACATGAACACCACTCATTTTGTATCGCTAAAACCACTAACCATAACACTAACCCCACATGGAAAAACCCATACTAGGAAGCACCCTCTATCTACAAATATCATTTTCAAAAACATTAATCTATGCCATACACACCATAAATATCTAGAATCCTAGATGACCCCCCTCATGGGTCACCCTCAAAGATAAATTGACACCAACTCCCTATCGAGAGTCACTTCTACAAAAGGATAATGGATCCCCCTCAAAGGTAAACACATTGGACCTCAAAATATTCCCTACTCATGGGAATAACTACTACCCCCATTTCAAAACACAATGTGTATAATGACCAAATATACAATTTACTCTAGATGTGACACAAAAGAAACTCACACACATACATTGAATTTATGAGCCAAAACCCACTCTCGGATCCAAAACACAACTCATAAAATCTCAACCCACCAGGGTCACCACATCAACAATTCTAGAGATCATCCCCAACCCTAATTTCACAACCTAATTGAAGATAAAAAAAGAAAAATTCCCCTATCCAGAACCTCCAAACCCATTATGGTATTATGGACCATAACCCACGGTCAGAAAAATATGGTACTCTCAATGCTCAAACGACCCATACAAAGTGTCAAAAAGTAACGGAAGGGAAACTCACTACCAGTATCCCAAGAAGTTCCAACATAACACATTATTATTTAAAAAAATATAAAATTTCAAATACTATGAATTCAATTTCTAAAACATTCCAATTACCCAAAAATTCAAAAATATCATCTTTATTTGTATTCATTGTTCAAAAAACATTCATTAAAAATAACAAAATGGAAGGTCAAAAGGAATAAAACATAGATAAAAATGTACTCTACTATCATATGAATTCCATGGAAAAATCAATCATATGGGGTTAGAATGAATCATGAACTCACACACCTTTTATATCCATTCTGATAGAGGAGATTAGAACTTATAAATAAAGAAAATCACAACCTAGTGAACCAACCAATGTGGATGTATCAATCGACTGTAAAATCAAAAAATTGAAACACAAATACCACTGCTAGAAAATGTGGGTTTCCTTCATATGAGGGGCTTTAGAAACCTAGTCATGTGTTTATTACCAAAATTCCACAAGATCCTGGTCACCATTCTACATATTTAAAATTTTGAGACAAAATAATATTGTTCTCAAACAACTTTGAAATGACTCAACCTGGATCCACTACAATTAGTTCACCAAGCAAGTTCACTACATGACCATAGGTGTGCCTCCTTGTATGCAAGAGGCTTCATACTATCAGTGTGGTACTGATAACAAATATAGGGATACTATACCTACTTATCAGAGTAAACCACAATAGAAATGATGTCTATAGGTTTATCAACAAAATGGAATAGTATAATGGAATGACCAGAGATGAGCTAGTAATAAAACAATGTGAAACATTATGCACCCATGAGATGTGTACACTACATGTCAAGAAATAATAAAAATTAAACCTCCAACATGAAAACCAGAAAATATTATTAACACAGCACCATGTCCCAACCTAGTCTTAACATCCCATGATCAAATACATAACACCATATATAAACCATACACTAGGTCAATTCACTAATCCTCTACATGAAATGAAGTATTGTATTCTTTCGTACCAATGTTCCATGGTGGTCTGAGAATGGTGTGAGTAAAACTCAATAGGACACCACAAACAAATTCTAAATAAATAATAAGTCTATACAATATTTTATGCAGATAATCAAGGTGAAATAAAAAAAAGAACAAAAAAGGAATCATGTATCAAATTTAAATAATTATTAATTAACCATTTTATCTATTATGTTCCACCATGAAATCAATCTTGACTAAACTATTCTAGACATGTTGAGAGTCTTTGTCATGTTTTAAGGGCAGTAAAACTCTTTAAGTGACAAGAGAAATAATTTCAGAAAACAAATGATAATCTTAACCTAGAGCCTTAGTCCTAGTAATCATACCATGTCCTTATGTTAGGAGAGTAGATTTTAAATTTGAAATCCCAACTCATGCAATACATCAGTGGGTGCTAGTGCAATATCTTGGCCAATAAAAAGATGAGGATCCTCCGTCCAACATCATATTCATTCAATACATGGGTGGGGACTAGAGTATCATTCTAACCCAACCCATTGGAGTATAGCCTTGCTACAATACCCCAACTCATACCATTTACCCATATGAACTTACTCCATTAATAGTTTATCAAATTACCCATATTATGATGTCATTTAAAAAGGCCTCAATAGACCCTTAAAACAAAATCCTAGCATAAGTTAAACTAACCCCTTTCTCATGGTATACAAAATCAAAACCAAATATATCTCGAATACACCCTCTAAAAAATTATACTTCAAATTTTATTAAAAAAAAACTATTCACAATGTATACATTTTCCATTTCCAACCATTTAGAAGAGCCAGGATATTATTTTTACAAATTGAAAACACATCATCATTTCAAGTTATAATTTAAAATTTAAAAATAATCCCCACTTTAAAACACAGTTAGGTCAACACATTTTTTAAAACATTACCCACTTTCAAAACATAATTTTGTATCATTTAATACCATAATAAATAATAAACAAAACACACTATTTAAGCCATTTAAAATCAACCTAGGATATTCAAAAATGTAGCATAGAAAAATTTCACTCTTCCCTAATCCATTCTAAGATTCTAAGTTCAAAATCATCCCCATTCACTATCATAATTTACCAAAATCAACTCATAAAAATTTATTTAATTATTTTTCAAGGGTTTCGAATAACCCAAGGGTAGCCCATAGATTGGTATTACATTATCTATGAACCCAATGTGGACTGTGAAGGGTTTTCCACCTAATAAAAGGGCCAAATTATCTTCCTTAATCAATGTCATGAATCTACCACAAGGAAGTATATAGGCACAACCACATACACTTATAAAAAATTAATAATATTGGTTAAATATTATATACCATGTTGCACATTCTCATAGACAACCACTCATCTAAACATAACCCTTGATTCCAGCTAATACAAACTTAAACACCATGACCAAGAAAACCATTGAAAACAAGGGTTTAGAGATTGAAAATGAGTGGAAACAACACACTAAAACCCTTCCCAAAAATGGAAGGAACATAGTCAATTATAGTCCTATATATTTGATACTAACTAAAAAAACTCCAAATACCTTTGAATTGGGGCATAATAATCCCTGCAGGAGGGTAGAGCTTATGGTTTTCACCCATACAATACGGGGTCAAATGGTGGAAAATCCTGATCGGTATCTTAAACCCTAGTGGGGAATATAGTCTTTTCCCAGATTTCAGAGGCACCTGGTTTATCCGCATGGTTGACCAAGCCATGCACCAATCGTGCCTATCCATCTTATATGATAGGAAACATGGTCAAACTACCTTGTTAGCCACCTGAATAGTTCAGCCAAAACATTCAACTCCTATGCTCCTACCTCTATCAAAATGGGAATGACCACACATGTGTATGGGGAGGCCCACCTGGGTTTCAAACCATGTGAAGGCCATTCCCTTAGCTCTATCCAAGGGAACCACAACCCACAGGGTCATGGAACATGGTTAAAATAACTATTTTAAAATAGTGTAAGTTTAACAGTTTGGCCATTTATTCCACCATTCTTTGTCATGAACCATCAGGACACCACCGAGACCTATCCTACTCTAGGTAAACACTACACTAAATGAAATTTGAAATCAATATTTAATTTAACTCATGGTCAATATCATACATAAAATCATATTTTTGAAAAAAATTAATCCAATATTTCTTTTGAAGAATTCATATATATAATGATAATAAATCAATTATTAACATTTAAAATGATCATTCAAAACATTATTGAATTAAAAAAACAAGATTTTATATTTCATTTTATTATAGATCATGTTAATTATGAAGATATTTTTTTATATTTTAATTGAAATTATATTCAATTTAATGAAATTTTTATAAAAAATTTGGATGTAATGAATGGTGAAAAAAATAAATTTTAAATTTTTATGATGGAAATTATTCTTGAACTATTGTATTTTTTATGTGTTTTTAATAATATTTGTTGATAACTATTTTTAGTTCCTGTTTATTTTAATGATCACAAGTCATGTTTTTATTTTTATTATAAAATAATGTTTTTTGATAGTTTATCATTTTGGGGATAATATTTTCCAAAGTACAGATCTACCATTAGTTATGAATGTCTATAATTATTAAAAAGAGATCTACCATTAGTAGTAATGATCTAATGTTAAATCAGTATATTCTACATATGGATTACATCTAATTTTAGACTCTATATGTGATGGATCTACCATTGGGGGGCATATATAGTTAGTTCAAGAGATCTACCATTAGTTACGAGAAGATATAATGGTGAACTATATCAACAATTAGAAAATCTACCATTGACTAATCTGCGGTTAGACTCTATCGCATGACCCGATCCACCACCAATACTAGATCTATCACCAAAACTGATTGACTTATAGACCAAATGTTCTTCTAGGCCATGATACTTTTATTCTAATATATCATTATATTATTCTACCATAAAATATGATCTACTACCAGTGTTATATCATTATTTTTATGGATCTCATTTTAAATTAAATTCTTCTATCGACTAGTTTTTTTGGAGTTATGGAATTAAAGGAATTAATTAATTTATTAATCATTATTTTTAAACAACTTCATGGATTCATTGAATAAAAAGTAAGATTTTTCATGTTTAGTTCCCAATAATAGGATCTATGATTTCATTATTATTGTTCCACAATGGAAAATTTGTAAGTGAAGATCTACTTATTCCGAAGATATGTATTATGTTTGATACACATATATATGAGAATGATAGCGTAGAATATAAAAAATAATAACATTTATATGCTTTATAATTGAACAATCATTACTAACCTTTTTGGATGTTGTTCAAAACATCAAATAATAGTAAAAAATGATTTTCCAGACTCTAAGATACTATGCATTCATTCATTTTTTAAAGAACCTATTAAATATCATTAGAATAAAAAATATAAGGACCTTTGAACATCAGATGATATTAAAAATAAGTAGAAACACTTGTTTATTTATATGATATTTTTTTATATTTGTTTGGGATTAACATTTTAGATTTGTTTTTCACTATTTTTTTATTTGTAGACACAATCTGTTATACCAAAATAGAGTGTGCATGGAACACAATCAAAACTTTATTTATTTTTATACCCATGATAACCATTGAAAAATTCATGTGTGACCTAGTTTTTTCATACCATGTATAACTATAAAAGAAAAATTAATCCTGAATAACATAAGTTCTTTTTATTGTAAAACCTATTCCAGGATTTGGATCATGTTAATTGTTTAACAAAATTCTTGGAAGTAAGTGATTTAAAAGTGGATGAGGTTTTGTTATTGTTGAGATGGAACCCCTTATTTTATTTTTCCGTGGGATCTATTGGTTTTTTTCATTTAAAAGTTAAAACTACATGTGTTCATTAAATCTGTAAAAATATATACTTTGATAGTTAGTATTAATTTATTTTTATTTAAAATATTTTATTAAGTAATATAGTTTCCAAAGTTATGGTGCGTTGAAATATTATTTTAACATTGGTCTAATACTACTTTGATATATTATCTGATGATAAACCTTTTATAATTCTACTAATATGATTAGATACGAATTTTTAGTTAATTTGGATGGTTTTGTTTAGATTTTTTAACTAAAATTTTTATTGGGCACATTATTCACCCCCATCTTGTGCTACTCCCTCTGACAATCATTTGGTATCAATAAGTATTTTTAAAATTTATTTTCAATAGTGATTTTTGTTTCTATTAATGATCTTAAATTTCTATTATTTCTCATTTTAATTAATTATTGATAATAAAAGACAATGGGGGATCCACTAAAAATAGGCCTCTGTGTTGTAATGGAACAAAAAATGCTCAGTGGATGATTAAAATGATGATGCATATTGAAAGCATGATTTTTAAAATTTGGACTATCATTGAAGCCAAATATGAATTTACAAATACTACCATAGCATAATTGAGTGATCCTACTAAAACAAAATATATTAATAACAATAAAGACATGAATTATATATATTTTAAATTAGATAAAACGTAATTTAATATAATTTATGCTAGTTCTTGTACATTTGAAATTTTAGATTCTTTAGATATTCATCATGAGAGAACTCCTAATTTCAAGGAAATTAAATGAATACCTATACTATTAAATATGTTACTTTTAATATAAAACATGATAAATCTATTTCAAATATGTATTCTAGGTTTAATAATATTGTAATCAAGATTTATTCACTAGGGAATCCAATTTCTAATAATGGCCATGTAATGTGCCCATTTAGATGTTTAGCTGATAGATTGAGAGTAACATTAGTTTTAATATGAGAGTCATGTGATATTAGTAAATTTCTTATTGATGATAAGAAAGGAATTATTATGATGTATTAAGAGAAACTCAATATAAATTGATAAAAAGAGGATGAACCATATATAAAACATGGTACCTTAAAAACTAGTATCTAAAGTCAAAATGAAAATATAAAAGTTGATTTCTCAAGTGATAAAGATGCACCTAATAAAAGTGCTGAAGAAATGGCCCACTTAGCAAGAATATGATCGAAATTTTTCAGGAGAAATATGTTCTTCAAGAAACAAAATTATAACGGAATATGTGAAAATAAATCTAATTAGGGGAAACACTATATTAAGGATAATATTACAAATGTAATAGTCTCCTACAAATGAAATTGATGAGATCCTATACAAGATTTGTATCCTAAGTTATCATATAAGATGAAATATGACCATAAAGATAATAGGTAAAAGAAATACATGTAAGAAACATGGAATTATTTTGAGTATATCTCAATTGAATCAGATTCAAATAGAGAAGACATCCTTGATGTGGCCAATATGAGTTTTACGATAAACACATATGAGGAATCTATTTTTTCCTGAATCTTCTATTCATATTTCTAACATATATGGAGATCAAAATAATAATGAAGAAATTTATAATGATTTAATGTTATAATATTGTAAATTGTTAGAGGAAACTTTTAATTAACTTAGAGATAAATATAATATTTTAAAGTAGCATCATCCACTAGCTTCTAGTTTTAGTATTGATCAAACTATTGATAAGGATAAAAATATACAATTTATAAAAGAGAACAATAAGGAGAAATTATCAAATGAGAAATTAAAAAATTATTTGGAAATTTTTAAAATGGAATAAATACACTTTCTGATATTATTAAATGGATAACTACACCTAAATATACCATTGGAATATGGTATCATCCAAAATAAAAAACTAATTTAATATAATTTTATACCATGGTAAATTTCTTCAAAATATATTATTAATTTTTAATATTATTTACCTAATAAAAATATTTCTAGAAGTATAAAAGTGTCTTATTGTAAACCTATTAAGAAATTACAGATTCATAAATCTCTAATTATTAACATATTTAGACCCAATAATATTTGGGTAGAAAAGTCATTTTCTAGACATTGTTATATAAGAAACCTACTTGAAAATATCTAATAAGAATTTATGTTATACAAATAGTTTCCACTCTAAAAATGTGACTGGAAGAAATTATTGTTTCAAGCCCCAAATCAATATTGATGGGGACATGTTTTGTTACAATTTAAAATGAAACAATATTGGACATGGTCAAATTGGTAACTCTAAAATTGTTTTAATTTCTAATTTTTTTTTGTAGAATGAATAATTTATAGACTTATTATCATATCACAGTTATAAAATGATAGTTTTCATGTTAAATTTAAAATTAATTGATATTTTTTTTTTGATTCTAATTTTTTTTAGTTATTACTAATTTACAAAAATGATAATGTATATGCTGTTAATTTAGATTTATAATTCTCTCCAAACATTTCCCATCTATATTCCTTTCATAAATAATTTTGGCTTTGGAATAGGAGACTAGGCCGTTGTAATATTCATTCGCATAGAAAGCTAATGAGGAAATTGTTAGTCAAGGATCATCCAAAACTATAATTCCAAAATGATAATGGTTTTAACTCTTGTTAAAAAGGGAATCAATAAAAAAAATATTTCAAATTAGAGGAAGATATTTCAAATTCTCAACCCCGAGAGTTGGTTCAAATTGGCTTGTCTGGACCTTCTTTAATTTATAGATTTAATCGGAAGAAGTATTTTAATATTCTTGTATATTACTTCTCTACATATACATGGTTATTATGTCTAGATCATAGATGTGAAGATTAATCCAATTTCTCCAAGTATGTAAAATCTGTAAAAAATCATAGTAAACTTAGAGTAAATTCCTTAAGAAGTGACCCTGATCATGAGTTTGAAAATCAAGATTTGGAATCATTTTACTCACAAAATTCATATAATCATAACATTAATCCTACTAGGACCCCACAAAAGAATGGTGCAGTATAAATAAGAAATAGAACCCTACAAAAAATACTCAAACAAAGCTTGATGAATATTATCCACTTTTTCACTTTTGGGCATAGTTAGTGAAAAAAACTAGTTACCTAATTAATAGAGTTCATATAAGAAATATTCTATAGAAAACCCATTATGAATTATGGAATAGAATAAAACAAATGGTTAATTACTTTAATTTTTTAACTTTTAAAGTATAAATTCTTAATACTAAATTTAATCTAGAAATTTTTATTCTGGGAGTGATATAGGAACTTTCATGAGATATTAAATATCTAGTAAATTATATATCATGCTCAATAAAAGAACAATAATTTTGGATGAATATGATCATGTCAAATTTTATAAAACAAATCCATATGACTATAAGACTAATTAAACATCCTTAAATTTGATCTTTTAAATATGAATATAAATTCCATACATTTTTCCATTTCTAGGAATCAAACAGAAAAACATTCATGTTATAAGGAAAAAATGAGCCTAAAACTATAGAGGATAAGAAAATATCTACCAATTATCTTCCTAAAACTATTCTTTAATCATAAATAAAATCCTTTATATTCTATATATGGATACCCAAAAATAGTAACACAAGCTATATAATCTCTTGGAAATTAGGATAATCATAAAACATTCTTGTCTCAATAAGAACATAAGAAAATAAATGAGGCAATTAATGATGAAATATTGGTGAAGAAAATACAAGAAGAACATAAAAAATTTGAATGAAATAGATTTTGGGAACTAGTATATAGACTTAAAGACTCTCTAAACATTGACACTAAATATATGTTTAGAAAAAAAGAGGATTTTCCAAGAACTATAGTTATAAATAAATCCAAATTGGTTTCACAAGGATATAGTAAAAAAGATGGAATTGACTACAAAGAAATATTTAGATGAGTGCCTATATATTAAGCCACTAGAATACTACTTTCCGATGTAGAACATTTTGATTTCAAACAAAATCAAATGGATGTGAAGAGTAAAATTAAAAATGGATATATTTTTTAGGATGTTTTTAACAACACAATATATTTCAAAACCATAAATTTCTAAGTCATGTTTTTAAATTAACTAAATCAGTATATGGTTTAAATTTTTTAATAAATCTTAGTATGATAGTAATGACTCTTTTCTAATTAATAAAGTGTTATCAAATGGCATAGATGATCTAAAATTATTTATATAAATAATTTCAATGGATTTTTTAGTAGTTCAAAACTATATTGATGATTTTTTTTGGATCTTCCAAAATTTATTTGTTTACAAATTTTTCAAAAATGGTGAAAAGTGAATTTGAATTGAGTTTAATAGGAGAATATGAATTTGTTCTTGGTTTTAATTTTTTTTAAATATAGAATTATTTTAAATTGATGTAACTACAACCAAGAGCTTCAAAAATATATTGGGTTGATAGAATTAAAACTGGTGATACTCCCATGAGTACAACATACATTATGGATCATAATGAAACTCAAAACATAATAGATAAAATAAATTATTGAGGTATGATTGGAAGATTTCTATATTTAACTACTAGAAAACATGATATTACATTTAGTGTGTGTATGTGTTCTTTTTTAAAATAAAATACTAAATAATCACATTTACTTACTATTAAAGTAATTTTCAAATTCTTCTAGTATAAAAATAATTTAAGATGGTTATATTCCAGGGGAAAATAATTTTATTTTATGAGTTATTCAGATGAATATTTTTTTGGTTGTATGTTAGATAAAAATGAACCCATGCAATTTGTTGACTTTTAGGAAAGTGACATGTCTCATGGTGTAGTAAAAAGAAAAATTATATTTAAATGTATACTTCTATAGCTGAGTATATTATATAAATACATTTCTATTTAATTTTTTGGATGAATAAGACCTTACCTAGACTATGGATATCAATTTAGGAATGTCCCTATAAATTATGAAAACACAAGTGTGATAAATATTTCCAAGAATCATGTATCTCACTATAAAAAGAAAATGATGATGTAAGAAATCCATTTTTGAAATATAATTTCAAAAAAGGAGATATAACCCTTGAAATAATTGGAAATAAAAACATCTCGATGAAAATTTTCAAATACATTGAATTTTGAGAGATTAAGATCTATCAAACGATAAATATGAATGATAAATTTCGATTAACCATTTATCTTCAAATTTAAACCATTCGATGATCCACATTAGGTGATGCCCCATTGGTGATCTACTATTTGGTGATCCACCATTGGAGATCCACTATTTATGGTCCACTATTAGGTGATCCATCAATGGGGATCAACTATTGGGTGATCCACTGTTGCTAGATCCACTGTTTGTATCTACTAGTCAAATATTTGATTTATTTGCTACAGATGTTAGGTTATGTGTGTTATTTTATTATTTTATTATGGTTTATTATATTTTATAAAATATAATACCTAAATTATTAAATCACACATTAAATATAATTTTTATAACTCTCTCTCTCTCACCTATACATTGTACCTTTTGAATTCACTTATCTCACAACCTTCAACCTTCATTGTTCTCATCCTCCACCTTTCTATTTTGTACAATGTTGAGAGTGAAGTTCCACTCAATTTAAAATCTAGAGGGATTTCATCCTACTAAGAGATCTTTATGAGAATAAATTTGATCTATGTTAGTCGAATAAATTAATCCCCAACATTTGACTAGTGTATTTTTTGTAGAGAAAGATATTGAATTTGAATGGTTGATTTGGAGTAAGTCTTTAGTTTTGATGGTGGTTAAGGAATCAGAATTGGTGGAATGGTTTTAAAGTAATGATAATCCATTGTTTCCAATATATAATCATCATTTTTATTAGTATGAATAGATTAGATTTGGGGAGAATAAATATGTGATTAGATGTGTGGTTGATGGTAAAAGGTCATAACTTATTCAAAGAAGTGCGCCACATGAATCAATTTACCTCATATAGGTATTTCATATGACTATCATGTTCCTATTCCAACAGATAGTGATATTTTTATTTATGAGAATGTGCTTTTAGAGTTAAAAGAAAATTTTAATGTTAAAAGTCCATCTACAAAATAACATTGAGTTGAGTGTTGGCTTCAATTCATGTTTTTACATCACATGTTATATTAAAGGAAATTAGAATTTAGCGCGATGAGGTTCCAATATGTTATTTATTTATTATAATATGATGGGATAAATTGAATTTTTGTAGATATTTAATGGTATATATAATGGAGATGATAATTTTTTCTTCTAGATAAATTTCCTTGAAATATCCTAAACTATTCTTATCCATGCTTGAATCCAAGGTTTCAGTACCCATATATGAGTAAGTATATGTGAAATGGGGTGTTTTTTGTTTGAGTTAGTTTAACTATAAAATGAATAACTTCAACTATAATCCACTGATGAATTTTTTTTTGCGGACAATGAAAAATAATACAATGATTTCAACCGAGTGTACCACATAGTTAGACCAAGAAACATGGTATAACTTGGCTTAGCTCTAGATGAGGCTGTTTAGTATTCCTATGATGAGGATGTGGAAGATGAAAAAAATGATGAAAGTGAAATATCAGCTCCAATATCTATTGATGAAGAATGTAATCAACATTTTTTCAAATCCCAAATAAATATTATTATTTTTCAAGTGCACCACATTCTTGTCTAACTAGATAATTTTTGTTAAAATAAGGGTATACCTTTGAGGATACTGGAGTCTTGAATGTAGAATAAGTTGAAATTTTTTCATATTCCATCTCAAAGAGGGGAGTTATTTTATATGATGATAATAATGGAGATAATTATAATATTGGTCATGGAGATGAGTTTTATAATGATGTGATATTGGATGAGAATGGAGATACTGATATTGAAGTTAATAGACCTTGTCCAATTTATAAAGGTTCTGAAAATTAAGAATTTGTTGATGGTAATGTTCAACCATGTTCATAATGTCAATATTCATTAATTTATAGACTTTATCATGAATATATTTCTTTGAGGCACCTAGTAATGTTTAATACACAACACCTACAATGGTGTTTAAGTACCTAGGAAGTCTACATCAAGGAATTGACAACTCAGAGTCAGATAAAGATGGAGGGTGTGATAATGATCATAGATGTACACCAGGGCATGGTGGACATACTATCTCTATTTTTGAAAAACATTATAAGCGATATTAGATTGATATGATTTATGTAGTATGAAAATTGGAATCCTTCACTATGGATATGCCTTCATCTGAACCTGATTATAGAGAAACTGCCAAAAAATTCTTAGAGAAGATTTTATGTCCAGTTCCTACACCTCATGTACCTTTATAATATGTTACTAATGACGATTTAAGAAAATTTCAAAGTGACGATACTTTCAAATTTAAATGTATTTATTAGATCCCAATATCATATAGTAAAAAAACATTTGAAGTATATACAATACATTTATTTGAGTTAGTTATCTTATAAATTTAGCCTAATATGGCCACGAAGATTCAATAAGTGGAGATTGAGAATAGAATATTTGAAAATGAGATGGAATAAGTGGATTCTATAATGGAAGAGTTGATATCAAGTATATTTGTAGGCTAGGTGTCATTTTTGAGGAGGTTAGAAACCTTACCTCTAATTGTTTCCTCCTCCTCCACTACTTTACCTCCTACATCTTCTATTGATGCTAAGATGATCAGAGCTATTGTACAAGAGTTTCATAAAATCTTGGCTGAACTCACTATATCTCATTAGGATGTCCTTTAGAATATTATGAATGATGGTGAATGTATATATAAATTATTTATAGAGTGTTTGAAGTTCGCTCAAACTCATAGAGAGAATGTCAGTAAGTCAATCAAATTCTACCTTTCTATAATTTATTCAAATCATAATTTGAAATATCATTTTAAATTTCATTCTAGGTATTTAAGGATTCCTCTGATGAATAAGGCCTTAGAAGTGAAATTAAACTAGCTTATATTGTTATCCTTTAACCATAAATTTTTTATGGAATAGAAGAAGGACTTCTTCACAGTGATGGGAAACGGTTGGGACATTATTTTGGATTTTGCGAATTTGATGAATCCATTTTTATTATATATCTAAAACTAAAATGATGGAACCCTAATACATTCATTTTTATTCATTCACATATGCACCATCTTTTATACTTATTCTTCCTCCATTTTAGCCTTTTAGAATTTCACAATCTGAGGCTGTTAAGTATCTAAGTCTAGTAGTGTTCAGGGATCTTCTTAATTCTACCTAAGCTGCCTAATAATGTACCTCTATGCATCTTGTATCTTGAAAATGCAGATATCTTATTCTCCCTATATCCCATTGAGTGGAGAATGATTCTAAACATTTCTAGTATTTGATATGGATTATGTTTTACCATGTTTTTATTTTTGAGATATAATCCAATTAATTTTGTATTTAATGTATCTTGTATATTATTCTCCATAAATTCTTTATTTATCTTTAATACTCTATTCTTATATTTATTATAATCCCAAAGGGGGTATAATTGTTTATGGAATTTTAATATTTTTAATAATATATTTACTTATATTTTTTTTCTCAATTCATAAGTTCAGAAGATCAAACAATATGTTCATCATTCCAATTTTTATTTTCATATACATGGTTATAAAATTCATTGATTCTTGATCATCAAAATGGGCGAGATTATTGGAACTTTCTTATTTTAATGATCAAAATTCTTGTTTTTCAATATTTATAATTAGATTTATGTTTTATGACACTTTATAATATTGGGAAGAAACTTGGATAATGTATAGATATAACATTAGTTATAAAGATATATAATGATCTCATAGAGATATATTGTTAGTGGTTATGATATACCATTAGTTTAATATAATGTAACGGTGGATTACATCTACCACTAGAATCTTTAGGTGGTTGATATACCATTAAATACATCATCTATTTGTTCAATAGATCCACCTTTAGTTCAATAAATATATACTAGTGAAATAAATATACTTTAAGTACATGTACCAGTGATTAATCTACCATCAGACTCTACCACTGGACCAGATCAACTGCTAGACAAGATCTATTGACATGACATACCCACCACAAGAACATATCTCTCACCGAACCATTATACCATTAGACTAATATATTTTTTCTCTAATCCACAATGAGATATGATCTAACACTAGTATTATACCATTATTATAATGACTCTCATTTGAATTTATTCCCTCCAACAGCTTGTTTATGGATTTTAGGGCATTCAATAAATACATGTATTTGTTAATCATTATTCCTAATCCACTACATAAATGAATTGAAGAACAATTTAATGGTTTTTCATTTAGTTCCGGGAATGAGAATCCTTGATATCAATATTATTATTTTTCAATAGATATTCTAGACATACACAACTATATATTCATAAGATCTCCCTTGCACATGATATAAATATATGTGGATGTGAAAGTGTGGAATATACAAAAGAAAAAATCAGAACCTTATTACACATTACAATAAAAAAATCCTAACTCATTGGTGTAGATGTCTTTTAGAACATCAACAGATAGAAAACAAAAATGAATTTCCAGACACTATAATATAGTGTTTTAATATATTTTTTAAAGAATCTATTCGAGCTCATCATAAAGATAAATAAGAGGAACTTTGAACACCTGGATGTGTTTAGACTGGATAGAACAACATCTATACTTTTATGATCTTTTTATCTATCTTTCTGTTCTTTAGTTTTGAGCTTTGTGTTTCATTACTAAGTATATCTATAAAAATTTTCTACTATAAAAAATAAGAGTGCACTTGAGATACCCTCTCAAGTTTTTTTATTTTTATAACCATGATAACTATTGAAGAGGTAGTGTGTGACCTATTTATTTTATTTATTCCCATGTGTAATTATGGAATAACTTATGATCCTACAGTGCGTATGTTCTGTTTATTTTAAAACTTGATCTAGGTTGTGGGTCATGTATATTACTTAACAAAATTATTTGGAGTAATTTAATTCAAAGTGTTGGGTATTGAGTCTCATCTTGATGCTGAATCCCTTTTTATATTCCACCACACGATCTATGGGTTATGTTTCTACATTTCAAAGAAAAAACAAATTTATTATTTATTTCTATAAACAAAAATCCACTTTGATATTTAGTCTTAATTTTTTTCAACATAGAGAGTTTGATTAAGTAATATTGTTTAAAAAGATAAAATGGTTCTAAATATATTTTTAAATGATCCCTATTATTATTTTGTGAAATTAATTAAAAGATCAAACTTCTATAATTATACTTTTCTGATTAACTATTAATTTTTAATTATTTTTGGGAATTTAATTATGATACTTTTTTAACATAAATTTTTACTAGGAACACAATTCACCCACCTTTTGAGTTAACCAATCCAACCAACACATTTCATATAAAATATATCTATTCATAGAGAAATATTTTATATGGTGATGTTGACTCTACTATTTTCCACAAAATATGTAATATGGTATAACTAGTATACATATGTAGATATGGATTTTATATTCTATATTCAATTATTTTATAATTTTTCAAATTTCTAAACGTATTGAGGAATTTTTTATTAGAATAGTTTTTTTATATATTATTGGTATTTTTCATTATTATACATTTATATTTTAATACATGATATTATATATAGAAATTTTTACTTTAAGAGTTTGATTATTTTACAATGCATTAATTGAGGGGGAGGTTAAAAGGTTTTAAATTATTATAATATTTTAGTATTATTTTTTAAATGTTTTATTTATTTAAGCATGATTCGTGTTTTTAATTTGTTTTTAATTTCATAAGGAATGTAGTTCAAAATTAAGTGAGATATTTATTTGAATAAATTCTTAAATTTTCAACTTTTTGATTATTTAAAAACAGGGGAATATTTTTTTAAAATCATGTTTGTTTTTGAATTTTCAAAAAGTTAAAGATGTTAGTTCTACATTTGAGTGATCGAGAGATTATTAGTGTTGTTGTTTTAATAATTTTTTGTTTTAATGTTTTGATTTTGACAATATTTCATATTTGTGAAATTTTATATTTATAATTTCCCAAATCATTGATTATTATTTATTTATTTTAAAATTAATATGATTGTGTCTTGGAAATAGATTTTTCAAAATTACCTTTAATATCTAGAAGTTTACTCTTTTGAAGATACATTTTTGATATTTTTATTATCTTTTACAAGGACAATATTTTTTATCCACAAGTTCAATAGTTTTCAAAAGTATTTTTTTACTCTTATAAACTATGAATTTACTCTTATATAAAATGTTTTTTTCTACTGTACATTTTATTTACATTTCTGTACATTATATTTTCTCTTACAAACTATGTGGTTACTTTTCCAAATTATATATATAATCTTTCAAAGTTAAAAATGTAAAATGATGTCGATCTTACGAACATATTCTATAATCTACAAAGGCGAATTCTTGAGAAACTAATTTATCTTATGAATCATTGTAAATATATCTTGGAAAAATTGAAAATTGACCCTATGATAAACCATAGAATGAAAATAAACTTTCAAACAAAATAACCAAACAAATATTAAATTTTATGACTAAAATGATGAAAAATATATTAGACAGTGTTTTTTCTATAGCTTATGAAAATGTTAGTGTCTTAAAAAAATATACAATATGTGATTTCAGTGAAATATATTACTTGAAAGGTGAATTTTTTAGTTTTTATTTATCTTTATAATATGTTAATTAAGGATTTTGTTATTTTTCCTGCACTTTTGGTTGAGAAAAATGGAACACATTTTAAATCAACAAAAACATATTAAAATTTGGAAACTAAATTGTGAAAAATATAATAGAGCTCATAAGACAACTAATGGATATTTTGTTTATAAATATTTACTGAAGGGACTAATTATAGTCAATAAAATAGTGATACAAGATTCTATGTTTTCTAATGTGATGAGACTTTTTTAACTATTACTACTGTTTCACTTAAATGATCACTAAAGGTGATACAATATGCTATATTTTTATTGGTTTGAATAGAGCTACATCAATTTTCTTCTTCTTTGGATTCTCTTATTTTTATTTAGATTCTAATTGTTTTTTTATCTTATTTTATTTTTTCTATTTCAATTTTTTTGGTATTTTTTTATTTTCCCATCCAAATTAATTTTCATTTTTTATACTACTACCATAAAAGATATACCAGTTTGGTTAATACTCCATGGAAAAACGTTAGTGCATTTTTTTCTATTGTATTTATATGTTTGAAAAAGTTTTATCTTGTAAATGGTTATCACATATATTCAAAAGTGAATTTGGTTTCATTTCTCCCATAGATAATATAATAGTTAATTTTAGATGTTGGATATCATTTTATTTAACTACAATAAAATTTTTATGTTCATGATTTTTTTATATTGACTTATATTTTATTTTACGTTCACCCGATAATTCCATCCATGATTTGTATATTTATGATTTGAATAACTACTAAACTGAACACTATTTTTTTATCTATTAAAAATTATATGGTCTACTCCTCCTCAATATAGAATACACCAACAACTCATTTTTGGGAAAAATTAAATGCGTTGTCTTATTCACAATTTATCATGGTAGATTCTATAAATGTTTACACATGATTATCTATATACATTGGAAATAAATGACCATGTATTCATTTACAAAAGTGATTTTACTCATTCATACATATTCAATATATATTTTAATAATTTGAAATAATTAATATATATTCTCTTGTTTATTGGTCCTTTATAATGATTATTTCATCAGTTATCTTCATTATAACAGAATTATTTCATCAATATGTCCTCTTATTATAAAGATGATAATACTGATAGGCACCCATGAAGTTATATCTCTTAACACCATCAATGGGAATAGATGTAGATTTTTCCACAAATTTTAAAAAATACCACTCCGTTAACAGAAATTGAAGAATACTTTTTAATGGAAATGACTCTTTTATCATTCCAATGGATGTTATTTAATTTATTTTTTTTATTAGTACTATATGATCAAAATATTATATCACATACCCAAGGATTATCCCATTTTCTATATTTTTAATAAACTATAAGATGCATTGATTATTTTTGGTATCTTTTTATCTTAATAGATTTTATGTTCTCATATTTCTTTATTTTATCTTATAATATTGTTAATCACCATTGGGTGGTGTGTCTAAGTTGATCAAATTTACCACATGTTTTATCAAGAGAATCATAAATATTGTTAAACTTTTTCAGCTATTTTAAATATTGATTATGATATACGTGTATTAATTCCAAATGAATATCCTTCAATTCATGACTTATCAACAATTATAGGATTTAAGTGTTTTTAAAATACATACATAATTTTTTATAGAATAATCCACTACACCAAAATATTCTTTAAAGACACATAAAAACCCTTCAAATATAATTATATGATTCATAATCGAAAATACTGATTAATATGGGGCCATTCAATCCCTACATGATCAGTTGATCAGTGGTCTTGGGTTGTTCTTTTAACAAAAAATAAAAAGTAAATATAAGGCTTATGAGTTGTATAATTTATATCAGGACATGATTAAAAAAAACCTATCCTAAAATTTATAAAAAATGGAGATTCTTATAAACATGACTTAAAAATCACAATCTTTGGATATACAATTTATCATAAATCCCTAATTTTGTCCCACAATAGATGAATCAAATTCACATGAAAACACACTTTTGAGATAATCTATATGTATTCCTAATGATAATGTATTTCCATGGACGATTTCTTATATTTCATCCATAAAATTAATGATTTTTACATCAACATAATAGTATTTAGTTCTCAGTTTAATGTTTTGAATCCCTTAATAGTGTTGTTTTAAATCACACTATGTAGGTTATTACTTATCTACTATACTATACTTAAGATAACTTTGTACTAAATAATATTATTAGTATAAATACAACATTTATATTTATCCTAGACTTACTGAAATCTATGTAGAAGTACTGTATGAATAATTAGTGGGGGTGTGAGAATCCTTATTCATAGCTCCACTCAAATACTATAAATTATTATACAACTATTTAACTAGGTGTAACATGATTTGATAGACCCTTTTAAATAAAAATAATATAGATTCACCAATTGGGAAATAAATTTAGAAAGAAATTCCAAAATAAAAATTAAGAATAGATTGAGACAGACAATATAAAATATTTAAATGTAGAATATGGGTGATGAAAAATAAGAAGGTATTATATTGACTATTATGATCCATTACCTATTTATATTCTCACCCATCATTGTCAGACTCCTGGGAATATTCTCTTATATATCATAAGTGTACCTAGAGCCTAAAAGATCTCATCCACTTGAGGATGATCCTCTCTAATAATTTATTATTATCCAATATAACAACATATATAACAAGAAGTCTCTAGAGGTAGGAAATCATTATCTTAAAAGGTTTTATTAAAAATAAAAATCAAAAAAATAATTTAAAGGGGTTTTAAAAGAAATGAATGGACACATCACCATGTGCACAAACATCAACAAACTCACTATAAAATGTCAGTGTCATAATGGACCACATAGAGTTATCCTTCTTGATAGTTATCTTAACAAGAGCATCGAAAACCCGATTGAATTCCCTATATACAAATTTCACAATAATAAAATGTTTAACAACAAGCCTAAGACATTCAATCCAGGATGATAACATCTTCCATGGAAAATTTATTGAATGCATTTTAAGAATTCCAACTGCCATAGTTAAATCTGATTCCATTAATATATCCCTATAGCCAGGATAAATTTTATACCTGAACACCTAAACCAAATACTATAACTTAGATTCAATCGCATAACCATTCCCAGTGATGTGATAGAATAATCCCTTAACAAATTCACTATGAGTGTAGAAGATACCACTGCAACGAGAGGGTCATACTAGACCTGAATCCACCCCATCATCATTGATGTTCATCTACTGAGAAATTAGAGGTATCCATCTTGTAAACACAACCCCTAATAGATTTTTACACCTTCCAAATACACCAATAGATCCCAAAATCATCATGTCATAGAAATAATTTCTTATTGTTCCATTTTTTATTCTCGATGTATCCAAAACACCAAGGTGAATTTCCATGATCACATCATATATGGTTATGGATTGGTTAATAAATCCTCATGAATTCCTAGCCCTCCAAATAAATGGTACAATCATCGCTGTAGTAGAACTTAAGTGTTCCTATACCAGATCAAGACAAACTGCACCTTGAATGGAATTCATTAGTTACTAACCCCCCCCCCCCCAAATATTCAACTAACAACCAAAAATATAATAAAAATAATTCTATTATATGCATGAAAAATGACAAGAGGGAAAAAAAGATCAATAGATTCATCCACAACAAGGAATAAATTGAAATCAAATGCCAGGATAATCCCTACTCACTATAGTAGAAAATGATAAGGAAACATTTTTTCCATATTCTCCCACAAATTTAGAAATAAACACGTGAAATATATATATTTTTTGATTCTCAACTCAACAATGTACAATTTTGAACTTTCCTAGATCCCCATTCATGAAATTGCGAACTTTTAAAATTTTGAAGAATAGAAGTTGAGTCATTTAATTTTTTATAGTTTCAAAAAAAAAATAACATTTGAAATATTACACTATTTTAAGGATTATTTGATAATTAATTCATTAGACTATGTAAGCTTCATTAGAATTTTTGGAATTATTTGATGTTGAAAAACTGTGCATTGGAGGTTGATATAACATCAACCCACTAATGAATCAATAATTTTCCATTAATGGTTTATTTTAACATTCCTAGGTTTACATCTATATATTTTATGAAATTACACCTAAAGAGAATTATAATGCTCAATAATTTATAGATGATGTATTATATTTATTATATTTTAAGGATTCATTCATGGTGAAATGATTTTCATCCTTGATATTTGGACACAATTATTCTTGTTGGATCTCGGGTTATTATTTTTAATTTATCATCGTTTAAGTTTTTAGTGTTTTCAATTATATTTAAATTCATTTTTGAAATAATTTTTATTAGATTTTATAGTTTTTTTATGTTTTCAAATGATTTGTGGATTCATGATATAGTTTCAATGAATTATGAATATTTCAATGTATTAGAGGATTTTTAATTGATTTTGTTATATTTTGATTATTCTTGATGTCTTTTAATTTATAATATCTATGTTTCTGAGTTGATAGAGTATTCTTTTGATTGAAATTGGTGTGGTTTTATTCTATCTAATTTTGGGTGGTTTTATATATTGTTTTCGTAATTTTAGTGTTACTTTTAGAAATTTTGAAAAGTTTTTAACAAATAGGATTTATACCCCCTACAATAATTTATCTTTTTCAAGCATAACATTTTGTAAGGTGACATGTGTAAGCATAATTTTCTGAAAAATATTTTCTATAGAGTAAATTGTAATATAGTATGTTGTTGTAGGGTAATTATCTATAGGGAATGTAAGTAATGGGTAACATCTTATAAAGAATGTTTTTTTTGGGAAACTTACCAATGGGTTATTTTCTATAAGGAAATTCATTTTGTGGTACGTTTTAGTCGGGTAACATTCTCTTGGGTAATATTTTATAGGGAATCTTAATGTCTTTTATGTTTTTATGGGGTAATTTTACATAGGTTAAGTCACTATATGGTGATGTTATATAATGTAATTTTCTATTGATTATTACATTTAGGGGATGTGACCATTAACCTTGGGGCGGGGGATTAAAGAATATAATGAAAAAGAAAAATAAAATACATTAAAATCTAAGATATTTTAAATGAATGATAAATTATAACAAAAGGTAAAAATTCATTTAACGTGGGAAATATTTTTTTTCCCAACCATGTTCATATGGGGATAAAATGAGATGGGTTTTCTGTTCTTCTAGGAGGAATATTTCATTCGATTTTCAATATAATTAAGAATGTGTTTGACCTAGAAGAATTCTGGTGTTTAATATAACACCCAAAATTTAATATTTCTCATTCCCCCCTTATTCTTCATCAAACATTGTTTTTTTACTGGGTGTGTTTTTTTTGTGATGATTTTAACAGAGTTTCATGGAACCATCGTGATATCATGGGGATTTTACTCTTCTTAGAAAAGGATATCACAAGGGAATGATTCCAAGTTTTCACATGATTTTTTTTGAAAATTATATTATGTGGTGAATTTATTTAAATATTATTCATTAATTTAGTTATGTTTAATATTTACCTGGAAAATGATGCGAGGGATATTTCTAAATATATTTTAAGGATTAAAATGAAGGCATTTTATAAGTGGTTGATAAATATTTTGTCTAATCAGAATGGATGGATAATATTTTTTGAATTTTTTATAATTTATATTAAATATTAAAATTTATTATTCTTTTTAAAAAAATTTATAAATTGATACTATCAATTAATTTAAATATATTTTCTTAGTCTTTGGTTTGTTTCGAGAATTTAATTCACCCCATAACTTATAGGTTCAACAAAAAGATTTTCTTGATGTGTTCTCAGACATTATATAATTGAAATTAAATTGTAAATACTAATAATATTTTATAATAATTTATTTATATAAATATTATTGATTGATATATGGACTTGAGATAATGGATGTTGGCCCAATTCAGCTGAAAAATTCAGCGAGAGAGTACCTTGGTTTTTTAAAGCAAATAACTCTATAAATAATGTCGGTGGCCGGGGCATTCTTCATTTCTATTGTTCAATTGATATTTTATGTTCATGTGACACCATTATTGTTAATTTATTCAGGATTTTTGATATGTATTATTATTATATAAATTAGGATGGCATCACATCAGTTTAATATTCAACATTGACTTCATAGCTTGATAAATAGTAAAATGGAGGGACCATGGTCAAATGAGGTTAATAAACCCTCTTTATGGTTACCCACGTGGTGTAACTTGGATCTCAAATTGATAATTAGTCTATTTTAAAATGAAATTTTAATCGAATTATTGAATAAAATAGTAATTTTAAATTGGATTTGGTTTTATAAGAAATGGATTTTGAAAGGGGTTGCAAAATAGAAACGGGGTATCTGATGGTTGTTTTTATGGGTTTTGGGCCTAGAGTATTATGTGTTTATGATGGAAATGGATTAATGTTTTACATTACATGAAACTATAATTTCGACTTCATATTGTAGGAAATTTAAAAGGAATTGATTATGTTTTATTGGTTTGTTAGACCATATTATGGTGATTTTTCGGTTTCTAAAATCTAGAGTGGTTTAGGATATTCCCATTATAGTGATTTCCTTGTCAAATTATTGCTACATAATTTTTCTAATTCTAATATTTTTATATTTTTTTTCATTTTCTAAAAATGTGAAGGATTGATCTAGGAAGATAAGACATACCAATTTGAGTATATATATGGGTCTGAAATACCAATTTGTATATTGAGGGTTGATATATCAAGTTTGAAAAGCTTGGGTTGGGTGAGGAAAATGTTATTTACGAAACTTGAAATAATTTTTATCCTACTATATAACCTACGAGACATTGTTGGGTTCCATAGTATCACCATAAAACATGAATAATATTGTGAATCTTTTGTTGATATAGTGTAAATTATATATTTTACACATAAGTAACCAACATCTATTATGAGAGACATGTTTGGTTGGATAGAAAACCAATATTAAAACTTATGAAATGGAAAAAATTCACTAAAAATATATATACTTGTTTTAGGTAATTTATTGTTATTTTTACCAAGATGTTTTCCATGGAAATGATATAGATTTTCAAGGATATGTCCTTGGATTTGGCATGATTCCTATCAACTTGTAATGTCTGGAAAAATCCCCTTAGATTTATGTTGATGGTTATTGATCTGAAATGTTTTTGGGGAATCCATTTGGATTTATATGATAAATATTGATTTATATTACATTTGGAAGTTTCCCTACATTTGTATTGATCCCTGTTAATGAAGTGGTTGGTATTACACTAGATGATTTTTCATTGTACAGTTCTATATACCCTTGAAATGACTAGGGAATTTAGGGGTGGTTACCTAGGGTTCAAATATATTACTAAAATTATAATATTACTAGGATATCATATAGGATTCAATCATTCATCTAGTAAATAATGGTTTCCATGGATAGAAAACAAGATTTTTTGTTTATGTCTCATACTAAATGATAATCAAGGTAGGATGTGTATCTCAGAAAATTATTATGTATAATGTTTAGATGGATTTTGACATAGGAAATTGTCATTATGATCGTGATTCAAGGTGGATAACATTCCACTTTATTACCCTATATGTATGATTTTCATTAGTTTGTGTTCTGTATCTCGGTGGGTACATTTCATGTGTAATATTTCACAAAATATATTTATTACATGAATATACACTTTATCACAAAACACTATGTTTTTATAAAGAATTAAGTTTTCCTACCAGGTCATTGGAATAATTCACTCTAAGAATACCTGTCATGGGCTTCAATGTTTATTGTTGTACATTTCTATTTTATCCCATGTAATAGGTATCAATAGGAATTGGACACATGTAATGGGTTTTGGTTGTTATGGAGGATGAGTATTCAACAAGATGATTATATAAGTTAGGGAATATAAAAATTTAATTTTCTTTATTAGTTATAATGTATTTGATAGTGTTTCATTGTTTTTTATATATAATTTAATATTATCTTCTATAACATTATTGTGTTTTACTATGTCACATAGACAGGTTTACTAATTTCTACTCAAGATATCAGGGACCTCTTCACTCACTGTTATATATATATGTGGCTTATGGGATATCTATTATATGGATGGGGAATTCTATATTTTTGATAGATTTTGAAATAACCATCGGCAATATTTCAGCTGTAATAGTCTCTTTATGAAAATTTAAGCTCCACACCTTTAGTTGGATGACTTTAATATATGGGGTATCATGCTTGAGGTAATGTGGAAATCCCCTATTGGCCTCCCTTCAAGTGATCCTAGTTTAGGAATTAAACATTATTATTAGGGAACTGTTTTGGTTTAGGGTAATGTTAATTAGAGTTGGAATTTGTGTTTTTAGACTTGGGAGGTTGTTCGAGAACATACCTAGCCAACATTACATTGTTTTAAGCCCCTATTTTTGAAGAGAATTCATGTGTTTAGACTGGAAACACTTGGATTTTGGAGGTGTTTTGTTAGGCCGATAATATTATATGGTATAGGTGAGACTCAATATGAGTCATAAGAATTTGATGGGATCTATTGAGTTAAATATATGACATGATAGTGGTAGGCTTAGGGAATGATAAACGTTCTTTTGGGTAGTGTTGTTTGATATATTGACTTATCAAAATCCATTATTAATTAAATAATTAAATAATATGATATATATTTTCCAGAATATATTATATGGGATGATTAGATAAATATGAATATGAGGGTATTATTTGATCTCTTTTGACTATAATTATTTGGAAACCATAAGGAAACAAATTTTACGATGTTTTTTAGAAAACCCATGTTTTTTATGGAACACATATGAAATGGAACCAGGTGCGTGTAGAATAAATTTGAATGTTGTTTTTATTGAAATTTGTTTTAAAGTTATTATTTTTTAAATTATTTTGTAATTTTTTATTCTTATATAGTATAAGGAAAAAAATTTAAATTCAATTTCAATGTTGTCATTGAAAATGGGATTTGGAATTGGAAGGTCTGTCTAGGCTATAGATTTTTGGTATTTCAATTTTTTGTGAATTCCCTTTTATAAAAATAGGATTTTAGAAAATGGTATTGTTATAGTGACTGTAGTTCGATATTATTTTATTTTATAGTAAGATACTATAGTGTTTGGGAACTAGTTTTTTGGGGTTTTTAGTGTATTTGATAGAAGTTCCCTAGTTGTTTGGGTTTTTTGTTTGGATTATCTGTCATGTTATTTGGATGATACAAAATGGAATTTGTGGGTGTGGATTGTGATGTGTATGAGGTTTGGGAGATATAAATGGTTCCTCCATAAAATGGGTTTCCTTGTTTTCTAATGGTATACATAGTTTTCTTTGGGTGGGGGATATGTGTTAAATGGATATCTAATTACTATTTTTAGAGATCTGATTATGATGGGATGGGGGGATGGGTGATTTACTTTTGGATCAAGTATACATGTTATTGTTTTGATTGGGTATGTGGTTTTATCTATTTATATTGTGTTTTTATTAGACAATTTCAATTAGCTGGAGATCAATTAGGTGGAATTAGTCTTTTATGTTTTGTTTTACAGGGAGGAGCATTATATCAGTCAACAATGTACTACCATTGCATAGAAAGGGTGATGGGAATAGTAAAACTGATTAATGCATGGTTGAGATGATAATAGGGTGTTATTTAGTGGATTGACCTACTTCATAACTTGTGTGTGATTATGCTTAGAGTCTAAGGGTTGAAAGACATCTCAACATGGTTGTACTGTAATCCTATACTGTTTTAGATCAGTGTTGGTGGGCAGTGTGTGATGGTTGAATTAATACAACTATATTGAACGTGGGTGTTCCAGAAATTTGGGGATGAAATGGATATTCTTGGAATCATCTCTAAGTTTATAGAACTCAATGTGTGAGATTCTTAGGTGATGGTAATTGTTGTTTAATTTAATTCTGGAATAAACAGGGGATGATCTATAAAATGGTGGGGAGTTTGTAAATTGATGATAAATTTAAAATTGTAATTGAGGTTAGATCTCAGGGCAGCCTTTTGAATTATTACCAATTCATGGTGTTCTTGGGGATTGTAATTTTAAATCAAAATATCATTGAGTTTATATTCATTGAAATCTATTGTTTTGGTATGTTTTTGAATGATTTAATCTTCATTAAAATGATGTTTGTAATTAATTTTTTTTAGTTTTGGACGTGTTTTAAATTATATTATTGTTTTTTATTATATTTAAATGAGTTTTAATTTAAAAATAAAATTATATTTAGTATTGGGAATATTCTACAACTCGAAATAGGTCCAGGATTGTTCTGGGATATATTGGATGGATTTGGTGGATTTTTTAATTTTAATGTTTTTTCATAAATTGGAAATATGTTTACCCAAATTAATGTGTACCCCTATCTGTAAGAAAATTTTTGTAGTGTAACTTTCTATAGGGTAACTTGTTTAATGCTGTGTTTTGTAAGGATAACATGTAGAAGGTATAGTTTTGGAAGGCAATATTTTTGTAGGATAGGTTAGTGTTGGGTAACATGCATTATGGTATATTTTTATTGTGTAATTTTTTATATGTTATGTTTCTAGAGGGTAACATTCTATAAGGTAAATTTTTTTAGGGTAAAATTTTGTTGGGTATATTCATGGCAGGGAACTTTCTATAGGGTAAATTTTTATAGGTTAATTTTATATAGGGTGATTAATTATAAGGTAATATGGGATAAGGTAAGTATTATTTTGGTTATCTAATATAATATAATCTACAGTTGGTTTAGGGACCCCTATGTGAGGGGGAGAAACAATGAAGAATAATAAAATTAAATAAAAAGAAGGAAAATAAATGAAATAAAATTTAAAATAAATAAAATAAATTATAAATAATAAAAAAATAAAAAATATTTTAAAATAGAAATATGATTTTTAAAAACCTTTTAATATGGGGAAAACATGATATGGATCTCATATTATTTCACGAAATTGACATTTTTTCTTTCTAAACCAATTCCATAATTTTTATGTATGTGGGACTTATTGAGGTAAATCTAACCCTTCATATTGATTGCTTCTCATTTCTTTCCCCATCATCTCCATATTGCATTTGTTTTTGGTGTCCAGGGGATTTTTAGTGTGTATTCCACAACTATATAGTGAAATCATATCATAAAATATGGGATTTCTCTCAATATAGGTAAAGGATATCTCGAGAGGACAAATGTACACCTTCACACAATGTCTTTTTTTAATATATATCACTTAATTAATTTGTTCTAGTTTTTATCTTAGATTTAATTTTTGTTGTTGATAGAAAAAGATTTAGATGTTATTTATTTTGCATGGGATGGCATTGATGTATAATAAGAACTATCTATGATTTTTCCATGTTTTTGGTGTATCAGTATGACACCTTGATATTTTAGAGATTTATAACTATTTTAGGAAAATAGGAAAATTTAATATATATTATATAATTATTAATAAATGGTTATAATTAATTAATCTAGACATTTTTTCGAAGGTCATGTTTTTATTGGTAGCATAATGTACACCATTTTTTACTTGTTTTTCAAGAAGATATTTCTCTGTCTGTTCTTACACATTTTGAATATTTGAAATATATTTTAAAATTATTTATAACATGTAATAATTTATTTATTAAAATTTCATGTTTTCCGATAAGACCTTGCATTAGTGGGTGAAGTTCGTATGGTCTTGGACGATCTTAGGAGAGTGAAATTGGGTCGTGCTTAAAGGTAAAACTTAGTTAGTGAGGTTTGTCCCCTTGAATTTTATTGACTCTTTGGATCATTTAGAATTTCATGTTTTTGTGCAACCATTACAATTACTATCCCAATTTTTTTAAGACATGGATGATTTAGACATATTCTAGGTTTTGATTTTATATTCCAAATAGTCAATATGAACTCTATATCAAGTTAAATATATCAACATTTCCATTAGTTGAATATATATCAGTGGAAAAATTTATCGTATAAACAGTGGTGTGATTTGGATTTCAAAGCGAGTTTATTACTCCTTTTAGAAGAGAAACATTAAAAAGTGTATAGATTTAAATAGGAATTTCAAAGGTGAAATATCTATTTATGGAAGGGAATTGGAAATGGTTTTATAGTTTAAATGTTTTTCCAAATGAATGTTTTGAAGGTTTTATACAAATAAGTAGTGTGAGTAATATAACATGGGATCCAATATTTAAATGTTCTCAATGATATATATTAATTCATTTTTATTAAATTTCATATGGTATTTCTTGATCCATTTTAGTCAATTTAACTATGTGTGGGTAATTCATGGGGTGTCTAAAGAATGACTGATTTTGTGGGGGGAAATTTCTATGATTTCCTTGTGCAGTACTTGATACATGATGATGCATGTTTTTCATGTTGGAGAAATGGTTTCATCTAATATCAAGGTGGTGGGTTGAACCAAATAGATGTGATAGAACCCTTAGAGAGTACATATGGGTCTGATGGAACATAATAGATGTTGAGGAATGTTATAGATAAAATAATGGGTTGGGGATGATTGATGGAAAGGTGATTAAGGAACCCATGTATGGTGACCATACAATTTATTTAACCACGGGACCTTTTTTGGTTCCCTAGTATCATGTTAACCCTAGAAAGGGTTAGTGTAGGTTTTTGATAGTGATGTTATTAGTCATTACATTAGAAACCATATCTTTTTGTGAGCCTGGTATAGAATTAATGATGAGGACAAGTTGTGTGATTGAGAAACAAATGTCGATTATAAGAAATAGTTATAGGATGATAGACATCACTTATGAGATAATATGAGAGGGATGTAGTACCCTCCAAGATATATATGTTTTTTAAGGAATTCATATGTCCTATTACAAACTATTTGGAATTTAGGAATAAAAATATTGTCATGGGGAAATTTATGTTTTTTGGCTTGATTTCCATTCCTTTACAATTACTTGTAGAATCCCCTTGTATTCGTCTTGATGCCTTTTGATTAATAATGCCCTGGGAAATTACCATTCATTAAACATTAGGCCCATTGATTTATAATTAATTAGTCAATCCACAATGATTCATCTTTTTTATTATTGACGAGGTGGTATCTACTTCCCTATACGAGATTATATAGTGGGGTGGTATTTCCCCTAGATATATTGTGGACTTTTTTTTGGTATTCTTGGTCTTTAATTTATTCATGATCTAATGGAATATCTTGGATATCACTAGGTAATCATCCATTGGGGTTTATGAATACATATTTCTATGATATATCACAGGATTTGGTATTTATACCTGAAAATAAATTTGATTTATGGGTTGGGATCTGTATCCCCCTAAACTATTATGTATATTGTAAATATAAACACACACAGTGATTGAATCAGGTTTATTCGGGGTTTGACGGGGGCCGATTGAATCACTATGACTCGACATGTATGATTTTAATTCCAGGATTATTTATTTCATAGTGGGAATACTACAAGAGAGTTATTTCACAATATACATATATTTTAAGAAAACACACTAGATTAGAGCATCATTAAGTTTTTTTTATTCCTTGTGGATTCCTACCATGTCGTTGCACTCTAACTATACTCGCGTACATGAAATGGGATTCAATGTACATGGGTAAACCATCTTATAATTTCATTAGACTGAAGATATAAATTCTTAACTGAGGTTCAACACAAATTTTCACCAATCTACATCACTATGTGACGTCAAGCACACCTCCCCATATGACAGTGGCTGTGGAATAGCTGTGATGGTCTAATATCAGTAATGTGGTGACTATACCTTCTTTGTAAGAGTAAAAAACTATTGGAAGATAAAACACACGCACACACATGTTAATAACAAAAAAAATACCGATATCAAAAATGACTAGAACATGAAATACAATATCAAACTGAATGATAGATATGTTATGCTAATGTACGTTCTAGGTGTTAAAATGCAGAACCAAAAGTAAAGATAATGAAAACACCCATCAAGGTCCTGAACCATGTATAGATCACTCATCAATGGTCCATCCCAACTCACCTATCTAACACATGGCTTTTCCCCCCATCGTGTCTTCTACCCTTGAAATCTATTTGGATATCGATCATGCATCCCGAATATGGTGTGTGTACAAATTCGTAGCCCTAAACCAACGACATCTAAAACAAAATCCAGTATACAACATTTGTATGCAATAATATAAAGAAAAAATTACAATTAATAAATAGTTATCACATCATCAAATTATTATTTATTCAACTACATAAACTCCTTGAGTTCCCGAGGAAACCCGAACCTCAATACCTTCTTCATCCCACAATAGATTCTAAACATTCCTCGAGGGATATCATACCTTAGAATGAATCTATTACCATTCAATTTCCCATTTCATATCACATAATGCCATTGTAACCATTCTAGAAGTCAATTTTCAAAAGAATGTCTTCCTACCATTAATCATTTCATTAAATTGTTCATTAATTAATTAATCATCACAATCACATTAATTAACTCAATAATTAACTAGTCAATTTAAATCCAATTAATTAGCCTAAAAAATAATTAATTTTCTCAATAACATTAATAAAATCAACAATTCATTAATTATCTCAATCCCATTAATTAACTCATAGATTAATTAATCAAAAAAATCTCATTAATTAACACAACAATTAATTAATCATCTCAATAAAATTAATTAAATAAATAATCAATTAATGATATCAATCATATTAGTAAACTAAAAAACTATTTAATTATTTTAATCCTATTAATTAACTCAACAATTAATTAATCATATCAATCCTATTAATTAACTCATCAATTAATTAATCATCTCAATACCATTAATCCATAACTAATTCATAAATTAATCAGTTAATTCCACAATCTCATTATCCTATAATTAATAAAACAACTAATTATTCAATTAAACAACCCAAATTCCATCACTATTAGTAACAAAATTAATGATTCATAATATACAATTCTGATATCCCCAATTTCACATTTTTCCTAAACTAACCTATTTAACAAACTAATTAATTTAATTGAAGACTAAATTCTTAACCATATAATAAAAATTATGAAATTATATACACATAATTTCAATCAATACATTTGTGTTTTTGTTAAAGACCACCTATATCATTTATTTGATGAACGATCACCCAATGGAACTTCCAAAAAAATTACGACACAACGATGTATAATGTGTTCCGAATCTAAAACCCCAAATCAAGATCGAGGAAATAAAGATCCTTAAAATTTAGATCAAGATCCACAACCCTATATCTATATCTAAAAACTATATCTAGATTTTATCAAATCATGAAGAACAATCCTTTCTTAAATAGAATAAAAAATTAAGAGGAATGGGACACCAAGCGGGATGTGATTCACTTACTAGGGGAAGTGTAGATCTTCGATCCAGACATAAAATAATGAATAAAAGTGCTTATAAATGTTTAGAATCCATATGAGAGGCTCCAAAATTATGGAAAAAAATTCAAGGGTCGAATGGGGGTTGAATGTGAGTTAATATGGGGGTTTGGTGAATTACAAATCTATTTTTTGGGGGATTTAAATAGTCATTCTTGGTTTGCTGGGTAGGGTAACATGGTTTTACCTAATTGTGCACCTAAAATGTGTTCCTATTTTATAGAGGTGCCTAATTACTCCTTTGGGATAGTGTTTGAAAAACCATGTGACAAATGTGAAAAATCCCTCTATCTAGGGTTGTGCGTTATATTGGTCCGTGGTGCACAGTTTGGGTAACCCCTAAGCCACCTGTTCACTACCCTCCTTTCAATTTATCAAAAGTTACACCCAAAAATAGTCTAAAGTAAAACCAAATGAATGTATTCTCAAAATAAAAATAAACAATAATATCTAAAAAAGATCGATACATCTCCCAAAAAGGTCATGATCTTACAAGATCACCACCTTATAATAGATCATCCTAAAGTATAACTTCCATGAATCTCGGTGATTTACAGCCAAAAAGATCGGCCCACTAAGCCCTCATATATGAATATCTCTCTGATGTTTCTTCTTGCACACATCCATGATACCACAATATGCCAACTATCGGCACGATATTCCCCCACAATCCTTTCTCACTATGATATAATAAACATATCAGATTCTTCACAAAGGACAAATATGTATCCAGCTCAAAATCATCCACATCGATGACACGAGAATGTTTAGGGTGATACCTTTGATGTTGTGAAACATGAGAAACATAATTTGTAACATTGTATCTCTTTGGAAGAGAAAATCGGTAAGAGACCAAACCAATTATCACCATAATCTCAAATGGTCCAACGAACCTGGGTGCCAGTTTTCCCGGTTTCCATATCACGTGGTGACCCAATATAGTAGATACTTGAATGAATAAATGATCACCCTCTGTAACTATAGGGTTCATCTTTTTCAATCATCAAATTGCTTCTATCTAATCTATGTCATATCCCTTTGTTTCCAAATCAACTAAACCAAATCCAACATCTCCTACAAAAGACATGGCTCCAAAATCTCTAACTCACCCACATCCATCTAGCATAAATGTTATCTAAATTACCTACCATAATGATCTTTGTATGGTTCCATATGTATAGTTTTCTAATAACTATTTTTCTAAGAAAACTCCACCAAAGATAAATTCATCTCACAAGACCCAAAAAACTCTAAGAGACACTCCCAAATTATATCATTAACAACCTATGTAGGACCCTTCTACTACCCATATATCTACGAGTGGAATGTTGTACTTAGTAAAACCTGTATACCCAGTGCAATCTATATGTTCTACCAAAAGTGAGAAGTAAAACATGAGTCCGGATATAAAACTATATTCTATAGAACCCTATAAAAACATAATATCACTCTAATTTACAAGTCTCTCAACTGCTCTAAAGAGAAAAAATCCTGTTCAGCCAATAAATGCACTACATTTGTCAGAAAATCTGAAATTACCCGAATAAAATCACTCTTCTAATGCATCATTGAGAGACCCACCACAATGTCCGCAATTGCATAATTTCACTTCCAATTTGGAATGGTTAGAATCTATAATATACCTTAAGGTCATTATTTATTGACCTTCACCTTCTGATAGGTGTGTCATCGAGTCACAAAACTTTCTGTCTCCTTTTTTATGTATCGACACAAAAACTATCATCGAAGGACATGGTACATTCTGAATCCTCATACTAGATGTCCCTAATTTGTCTCAAAAGTTTGGACTCCACTGAAACTGATACCAGAGTCAACCACTCCAAACTATCTAGAACCACCACATACATCACTTCTAGTATAGTCATTATCCTCCACTCAATAATAGACAACTAAATAAATGGAGTTTGAGTTTTTCTGATTAATGTATAAAAAATGGTTCCCCTTATTGAGAATATATTCTAGCTCAAACTCATTAGATTTCCTATACATAACCCATATCCACTAGTGGATAGTAAACTACCATTTACAAAAGATATATCTTAAGATATTTTGATTGATAAACACCGATATCTTCTTTCCCAATAGATCATTCTACCATCAATTCAAAGAACAAACAACCATGACCAATTCAAGTTCATGTCTATAGTAGTTATGTTATTGTTCCTTCAATTTCTGAGACCCATATATCATAACTTGATCTCCCTACATCAACACTGCTCCATGTCTGATCCGAAAATCATCACAGTATATTGTATACTGCTCACCTGGATAAGCTAGGATAACGATTGCTGCTGATGTCAAACTACTCATTTAATCCTAGAAACAATTCTCACATGCTTTGGAATAGTCAAACATTATCACCTTTTGGTCAACCTAAATGTGGCACTACCAAACAAGAAAAGTATTGGATGAATCTATAATAATATTCATCCATCACTAGTATGTGACATATATAAAACACATTCCTGTGATCCTTTGAATAATCCACTACTGAAACCTTCTCTTGATCCACTGATTCACAATTATTTGAGATAGTGTGACCTAATATGTGTACCAGATTTATCCAAAATTGAGTATCAGATAGATTGGTGTATAAGGGATTCTCTGTTAACATACTTTGGATGATGTCAAGGTGTTATGAATGATCAACACGAGTTATGAAGTACACGAAGATGTCATCCACAAAAACATTGACAAAATGATCTAGGTGGGGGTGGAAGAATTTTTTTCCATCAAGGCCATAAACACTACCAGTGCATTATTCAACCCAATTGACATTACACTACTACAAAAATGGACATTATGAGTGCTAGAAAAGTGTATTAACAGTGCTAAAAAATCACTGTTTATCGAGGTGAAGATAAAGGGGGTGCCTTTTATCAGCGCTAGGAAAAGCGCTGATAAGGGCACATTTTATCAGTGCTAAAAAAAGTGCTGATAAATGACCCCTTTATCAGTGCTTTTTTTAGTAATGATAAAATTAAAAAAAAAAATTAAAAAAAAATATATAATGCGGGGGGGGGGGAGCTTTTAACAGCGCTTGACCCCCTATCAGCGCTAGGTGAACCCCCCCCCCCTCAGACTCTCCCGCACGGTGCCCTCCCCACACATCCCCCACACGCGTGCACCTTCTTGCTTCTACCAGCACTCGAACCCGTTACCTCCCCCCTTGCATGCCTGCACATTTACCACTAATCCATTTCGTTTATTTCTCTACTTAATGATATATCTGTATATATATATTTATTCGTATATTTATATAGATTCATATTAATATAAATATATTTACTTATATTAATACATATATATTTATTCATATATTAATATATATATATATTTGTATATTAATATATATTAATATTTAATATATATATATAGTTATATTTATTCGTATATTAATATAGATTCATATTAATATAAAAATATTTAGTCATATTAATAAAAATATATTTGTTCATATATTAGTATACATATATATTCATTCGTATATTAATATATATATATATATATATTAGTTATAATTTTTTATCCGTATATTAATTTTTTTATTAATATATATTTATAAACTTAGTTTTAAATACATTTATAAAATATTTTTTTTATGTGTGTCAATAAATAAATAAATACATACATATATACAACACACACAAAAAGACACAAACACACACAGACAAACACACACATAGACACATATATATATTTATGAATAAATACATATATATGTGTATTTGAAAATCCATAGAATGGTAAAACGACCATAAAATCTAATGAAGAAGCACGTTTCAACTCGAAAACTAGTCAAATCGAAGAAAATGAAATAATATTGGATAAGATATGTGGTACAGGCCTAACGGACATCCAGATCAGAAGTTATACTTGTTTGAATGTTAACAAATCGGGGTATCCCGAATAAGAAATCCGTTTTAGAGGGCTTTTGAGCCTTTTTTGGACTCGAAAAATGTGACAAAATGTTCACATGGGTCACTATTACGTAGAGCTCATCGGAGGCCTTGATTTTAAATGTTTTAGAGATCAAACGAAAACCCGGATCAAAATTTATGGTTGTTTGAAGTTTGAGTTACATTTTCAACTTATTTCAGATCTTTTATTAATTTTTTTTTATTTTTTGTGTCTTGAAATTTTTATTAAATGATTATTAATCGATGGTAATTAATAAATTATTAATTAATAATATTTTTTTAAAACATTTTTTCCATTTTCACTAAATTTCTAATATATTAAATTTAATAGTCTATTTATACATATCAAAAACATATTTAAAAAACATATTTTATATTTATATCAATATAAATATAGTTGTAGAACAATATATTATTTTTCATGATTTTTTTCAACATAAAATTTATCAGCAATAGGAAAAAGCGTTGATAATGCCCCCTTTATCAGCACTACTATATTCTTGTATATTCAACGAGAATGAAAGAGTATGGAGAATACTTGAAAAACTGTACTAAATACCCTGAGAAAGGATAATCTTTATGAAAAATTTACCAAGTTTGATTTTTTTTTACTTCAGAAATTTTTATTTTTGGGTCACATAATCTCATGATATGGGATATCTATCAATCCAACAAAAAAAGTTATTAAATCTTGTACTAGACCAACAATAGTGACTATGATCCAATGTTTTCTTTGTTTGGATGGATATTATCGATTTTCTAATATATTTTTTCATGAATCTATAATAAAATCACCATGTTGACAGAGAAAATAATTATGTTTTTGTGGATGGAGGAATTTAAAGATAATTTAAAAGATCTAAAAATAAGGTTATCCCGTGAACCTATGCTCACACGTCCTTGTAGTAGATAATAGTTTGTGATCTATAGTGATGGATCTAATAAGGGTATCATATGTTATCCAATTCAAAATGATATGGTGATAGCTTATTCCTTGTGAAAATTGAAAATTCATGAAAAAAATTACCCAAATTATTATTGGGAGTTAGCCATGGTAATCAATGCCCTAAAGATATGTAGGCATTATATTTATGGAGAAAGGTGTGATGATTATAATGATCATAAAAGTTTAATGTATATTTTTTTAAAAAAATATAGTTGAATATGTGCCAAAGAATATGGTTGGAGTTGATTAAGGATTACAACTACCTGATACACTACCAACATGGGAGAGCAATCAAGGTGATCGATTCATTGAGAAACAAAGACCATGCTAGCATATACATGATGAGGATCACAAAATATTTAATATATAGGGATTTTTTAAAGATGTATCATGAAATTTTAATATAATGGGAGAAATATTATCTTTCATAAATGAATTTTGAACCATCTATACAAGTAAAAATTAAGGAGGTGCAGAAAGAAAATGTGGTTCTAAAAAAGGTGATAAATGTTCCCGAATTCAGCTTTGATTGTGATGGAATAATAAGGTTCATGAACCAGGTTTGTATTCCTCCCATAATAGAATTAATGATCGAGATGTGGTATGAGGGTCAAAATTCTTCATTCTCTATTCATATTGAAATGACAAAGATGCACAAGGATATGAAAGAGTATTTATAGTGGGATGGAAATAGAGGATATGTTGTTGAATATGTCTTTTATTCCTTGGTTTGATAGAAAGTTAAGGCTGAGAGACTGAAGTATGAGGGGATGTTAAACCCATTACCCATACCAGAATGAATATGGGGAAAATAACTATGGATTTTTCTTTCAGAAATCCCAAAACATCCAGTGGGAATAATGTAATATGGGTTATAGTTGATCACCTTACGAGGTCTGAACACTTAATTTATATGGGAGAGTATTTCACTATTGATCAGATTTCCGTGGTGTATATAAAGGAAGTAGAAATATTGCATGAATTACAACATTCCATTATATCTAATTAGGATCCAAGGTTTACCTAGATTTTCTAGAAACTTGTTTAATAGGATCTAGATACATAGTTATGTTTTATAATTACTTATCATCCTCAGACAGACGGCCAGTCTGAGAGGACAATTGAAACTCTAGAAGACATATTGAAATATTTATCTATTGATTTAAAAGGTGGTTGGGATCAACACCCGCCTTTGGTGAAATTCTCTTACACCAATATCCATCACTCTAATATTCATATGGATCCTTATAAAGATCTGTATGGAAAGAAGGGAAGAACTACAACATGCTGGGATAAAGTTGGGGAAAGAAAGCTATTAGGACATGATCTTTTTAATAAAATGGAAGAGATGGTCAAATCTATTCAACAACACATAAGATAATATTTGAGTTGAAAAAACATTCTTCTGGAAACAGAATAAAATTCCTAGAGTTTGAACTTTGTGACACATTGTTTCTATGAATATCTCCCAAAAGGGAGTAATCATATTTGAAAAAAATGAAAAGCAGATCCCTAACTATATCTGTCCTCTTGAAATTATTGATCATGTTAGGAAGGTATCTTATCAATTTTAACTTCCAACAAATCTCTCTGATGTTCAACATTGGTTACATGTATCTCCCATGAGAAAGCACACACCTAATCCTTTAAAATATACTAAACACAGAAGTCATACACTTAGAGCAAGATAATTGTTTTTTGAAGAAAAATAGATAGACATTTTGGATCTTAGAGAAAAATCTCTATGAAACAAGAAAAGACTCTTGGTTAAAGATTTATCGTAGAACTGCCCATTTAAGTATGCTACATGGGAAATTATGTATGTGATGAGGTAGAGGTATCCTTGTATATTTTTATCCAAGTGAGGAATTTCGATGGAAAAACAATTTAAGGGGGTGTAATGTAACACTCCGTTGTTTTTATGAAATATTTTTTAAAATAATTTTAATTTATCGATAGATTCTATTTCATAGAATCATCTGTTTAAAAAAACTAAGAGACACCCTTGGTATAAAATGAAAATTATAACCTAGTCTTTAGGTTAGTGAGAATTAATATAACTAACTTATAAAAAAGTATGGTGAATTCTTTGGAGACCAATTATTTGTCAGAAATATAAATCTATTTTACATTTTTATTTTAGTATTAATAAATTAAGTAAATTAATATTATTAAATGAAATTAATGAAATTAAAATGTTATATTTTTAGTAATTTTTTTATATCCATCATAAAAATATTGTAGTCATAGGGTATGAATAAAAACAATTTGATGTATACAATTTTATATTTGTTTCTAATGGTAATTTTACTTCATTTTCTTGGAGAACCCATTCAAAATTAACATTTTAAAATAATAGTGATTTTTATATGCTAAAATAAACCTTTTATTTGGATGATGGATATAATAATTTACTTCGGATGAATTTTTGATATTTTTGTGATAACTTTCACTATTTTATTAATAATAAAATAATACTAAATTTTAATTGAAACTAACTATTGTTTTAGAATAATTTTTATGATTAAATTATATTATTTATTTTTTAAAGTATAAATAGATTATATTTTTATTATTTAATGTAATTGAAGTCATTAGAATTTTTTTTAAATTGATTTTATAAATAAAAACATTTCAATCTTTTATAATGTATTAACATTGAATACCCATTTTCTTATCCCAATAATAATATTAATTTTAAATTAATTAAAAAAACTTAGGTATTTTTAATTGTTAAAAATGAATTACATATATGTAATAAGTATCTCAAATTATGTTAATATATTTATTTTATTTTTAGGAATTATGGAGAGTAACTTTGATAATTATTTTAATACGGTAAAAGAGAATATCGAGAAATTAGTGTAAAAATAATAATATAAATTTACCCAGAATATTTTCCTAATATAATATTATGAGTGTGTTTTTACTTAAATAATCCTTGGGTCGAAATGGTAGCCTTTGGAATCCACTTGATTTAGATTGGGACATTTAATTTGTTTTATTTCATGAAAAATTTAAAATGTCTTACTCATATTTTAATAACAATATCATTTTTAATACAAAAATGCAGAGAAGGTAAATTCGACTCTAAAAATTATTTTGAAATGATTTTATTTATTTACATTGAAAATTTATTTTCAATCTTTAAGAAATAAATAATTACCTTAGAGAATTATACATTGATGATGGAGAAATTATTTAATTGATGAGAACTCAATAATATAACTTTTTTCAATATTATAATAACAATTGAATACCCAAAAATATTACCAAATCTTGATGTTCGAGTATATATTTACCATAATCATCCAAGGGTCGATCTATTATCCATTTGGAGCCATATAAAAAATAATATGAAACTTTTAATATTTTATTTAATGTGATGTTAAATTTGTAACATTCACATTTTAATTAATATAAAAATTTTAATATAGGATTTTATAAAAGATTTATTATTATATAAATATTCCTCTAAAATTTATAAGAATTATACCTGTTATTGTATTTTATTTTTAATTTGTTACCAATAATTAGGTATATTAAATAATTATTTAAAACTAATCTTGTAATTATTTTATTAACGGATATAAACAATAAATTTTATTAAAAATATTAAAATAAATATAATTTTTGGTAAATAATATATCTAATTAATTTTATAGATGAATATAACCTCATAGAAAAATACTAAAATATTTGGTTAAGATTTAACGTGTAATGTTCATATTTTTAAAAATCAATGATCTGAATAGTGTCAAAATTGACACTAATTATTTTTTGTCAAGATAATGTCTTGTTAAATTATTTAATGATCGTAAAACACTTTTTAAAAGAATATATTAATTATTATACAGTATATAATGTTTTAAAGTATTCATTTATAACCTAATTTACATCACATATGTAAATATTACACTGATTTATTTTTGAAATATTTGTTACCATATTTAAAATAAAATAAAATAACAAAATGTTAAATTTAAAAGAAAAGGTTCAAATGCATAAAAAAAATCTAAAAATTACTGGTTAATGATATTAAAACCACGTATCATCTAATATTTTAAAATATGACATTTTGAGGTTTTTATTTGGTCTGATTTAATTATAAATGATTATTTTTGGAGATTTCATAAGTTCCCCTGACATGAATAATAAAAGCACACCACCTCCCTCATTTCGTCTAATTATTTTTGTCATGACCCATCCTCGGAGCCCATATTGTGACTACCCAAAGCCTACCTCCCATAGGCCATGGTCTGGATATTAGCATCGAAAAGGAAAAACCCATAAAGGGGAGGCATTGACTTTAAACCTATACACACACAGATAGGTCACACTATGCACAAGTAAAACACATTGGAAAAGGAATGGTTCAACCACTAACAAAACCCACCACTGAGAGTAAAAGTATGTACTGAAAGTTAGAGGGGCCAGTACACAAGCCTAAATGAAAATAAAGTACCTCCAAAATGAAAAAGAAGATCTATAGATCGTCCTTCAAGGATCCCACTTAAATGGTAGGTAAAACTCGTCAATGCAGCCCACCACGTCAATTGATCACCTCGATGAACCCTCTAGCCCTGGATCTCCAATGTCTAAGCCAATATGCCAATCGTATGGAAAAGACACTACATGGTGTGGGAGAAGCCTGGGAAAGGTTGAGTATAACAATACTCAGTGGGGTTCTCGAGACCCTCAATGGTCTCTCAGAAATCCACAATGGAAATACCAAAAAGCATGGTCTTAATCACAAATCCCAAAGTAAAATACAGTTCACACCAGGTAAAAATCATAGAGAATAAGAAAAATGATGATCAGTGTTGAGCTTGATCATTTTATTCTGTTGAGAGGTTTTAATAGTGAACAATGAATGGTCTTTATAATGCAGATCCACAAAGGGCATCTCTTCTGCTGATCCACAGAGGTTTCCACACTTACCGATCCATAGAGGGTCACACTACTGTTGATCCACGAAGGGTAACTCTATTACTAATCCATGAAGGTCTATTTTAAGCCGGTCCTTGAAGGGAATATTTTATTTTGATCCACAAAGTGTCACTTTTATGCCAATACACGAAGGCTCTCTTTTATTTTGATCCATCAAAGGTCTCTTTTATGCCGATGCATGAAGGGTTTCTCTTCATTCTTCACATCATAGCAAGCCACTATATTCCCTCTCTTAGCATGCCTGATTTCTGGAGGATCAACTCCTCATTCCATAAGTCATATCTCAACCATTACGAAGTCCCACTAAAAAGTAAACAAAAGGTCCGTCTTGTCATAAGGGTTCTAACGTGATAGATGGTTTGTCAATCAGACGCCTGATCTATAAGTTATAAGAAAAAAAGGTAAATAGGGCACGGTTGGATTCGTCCTATCCAACCCGATGATATTCCAACTTCTTCCAAAATCCTAGTGAAGTATCAAAAACATACTTCCTCTTCCCAAGGGTCCCAATTCCATAGATGGAACATCAATCGGACACTCATTTTGCAGGATACTCCTATTTTAGGGAAATGGGACCAGTTGGGTCCAGGTCCGGTAGGGGTCCGACCTGGTCGGCCCCTTTGGCCAATAGTTCTGGCCTGGCCAGCTGGTCAAGCCTGGAAAGTGGTTCTGGTCGGACCAGAGGATCCAACCCACTTGGGAAACTGGGCCTGGCCAGTAGATCTGGCCCACCTGGGAATCTTAGCCCCCCCGGTGTGGCTGGTCGAGCTAAACCGGACATTGGGCGTCGGGTTCCTCCATACTGGTGACACCATCGGGCACCACCTTGTCTTTTTAAATGGGTAGCTGGAGCCTACCGTTGCGCTCCAGAAGAGTGGACCGAACACCCACTATGTCTCCCCCACACGACACATCGACTCCATGCCATTCTATTACCACTACTATCCAGTAGCTGCTCCTACGTGCCTCACTTTTCCATGTGGCCAGCTCTGCATAAAAGCAAGCACTGGTAAATGGCCCTTGCTTCCCAGGGGCACCGTAGATTGTTCGGTGGTCTGTTTCCATTCCCTTGTATGCCTAAGAGCCATCTGGGTCGCTGCCTTCACTATGAAGCCCACATAACCACCTTGCCACCACATTACTCAGTCTCCAACAAAGAACGCGCAAAACTCAATAAGTACGAATGGTTCGAGCCTTTATTGGATTGGCCTACACCCTCTGCGTTAGCTTTTTAACGTGGGGGTTATAATGATAATAATTTAAAAATAAGAATCCCCAAAAATAATCCCATAATTACCACCCATTATAAATAATGAATTGTGGATCTACCTGTGGGTCAGTTGATCCATGTTCTTCATAGTATTCAAGAATGAGATAAATAAGTTTTTAAACAAATAAATCAATAAACCCCCCAAACTAGATTCGGTGGAATTTGTTATAGAAGGAAGAAGGAATTCAGTATTCGTTGTTGTTTGATGTTCATCACTGCTCATCGATCCCGAGATTGATTAGTCCATCTCTTGCCATTCTTTTCCCATTCATCGTTAAAGAGGAAAGTCTTTGGCGCTTCATCAGAGGTTCCCTCATGATTTCTAATCCTTTCTCTTATAGTTTTATTAAATAAAAAGAAACCACTCCATGTTTTATTCATTAATGTGGTTGATTAATGAATCGTAGTTAATGAACCAATTAAATCACATGAGCGTTGTGGTTACACAACCAAAGAAATTATTTATTAAATGACCCTCATTTATTGCTTTTCGTTACACTTCAGTTTTGCTAAACATTTCTTAATGGGTTTTTTTGAAAAATAAAAGAACGTAATAGATATTTTTTATATTTTTTCAAAAAGTCTAAAATTTTACATTTCTATATAACCCTGGACATTCGAATTTACGTTTCTCCTAAGATAATCTTTATGCTGTAAAATCAACGGTGCCCTCATTTTTTCAATTTGAGCACCAGTTCAAAAGATAGAAAAACCCTACTTGAAATTTTACTAAACGTACCTCAAAAAATGTTACCAAATAATTAAGATTCACCCTCGACCGGAGCCATTCATGGATAGGTTACACCAAGTGGGAACACACCCCCATGAACCCAATGGAACTCTTAGATTTTCTATCTGAGTTACCATTAATAAGTTATAAGGATTTGAGAATAAAACAATCATTACATAATTGTTTTATTTAAAGCTGAAAACTAACTTCCACTGTTGGACCACACCAAACAATGTCAGGATCTTCCTAAGGAAATAATACCCTCACCAGCTCTGTAGTAGTTTTATATTTTTAATCAGAGTCACTGTTCTTGAGGTATAAGAATTGTCATAATAAAATAATTTTATTTAATTATTTTATTTACGGTTATTCCATTTGGTGTTTTCTCATCATAGGCCAACACTGAGTAAAATTAAGTCATGCCTAGGGTAAACCAGCCATTCTAAACACAATGGTGCCCTCAGATTTGTTATCCAATCTACATTTTAAGAGTTATAGCACTTTTTTAAGAAATATTCTCATGAGTACTATTTAAAGCATTACATTTTTCGACAGATAATTTCGGGCACTCTGGGCATCAGAATAACGTGACGTAAGATTTCACTATCTCGAAAAAATTCATTATAATTAATATATGTATATATATATATATATATATAATTTTTTGGTCTTTAAATTCTCCCCACCTTAGGGCTTTACATCCCTGAAATCAATAATAGAAGATACAGAAGCCAATTGGGGTACTGAGCACCAATCTGAGCCGCCTGCTCCCATGTTCTCTCCGGGAGGTTCTCATGCTACCTCCAAACTCACACTAGAGGGATCAACCATGCATGAAGGTACCACTCCTATCAATCCTCTATTTCCACCAAGAACTCCATAAATGTCACCCAATCGTCAATGTCCAGCTCCACCCATTCAATATTTTGTGATGGATCATTCTCATATCTCTTTAGTTACGACACATAGAAAACTTTGTGCACCTGGTGCATATGTGGGGGAAGGGCTAGGTGGTAATCCACCTCTCCAACTATCCTCAGGATCTAGAAATGTCCAATGAACATCCATGATAACTTGCTGCCCCAGCCAATTCTCCATAATCCTCTTCGGGGTAAGGCCCAAAGGAAAACATGGCCTCTCTCCTCAAACTCCAAGGGTCTTTCTCTCATGTCGGCATAAGACTTATACCTACTCTAGGCAGTCTTCATCCTCTCCCGGATGATCACCACCTTCTCTGTGGTAGCCCATACCAACTCCACACCCATAATTATTGACTCCCCTAGGTCTATCCATCTTAGAGGTGATCTACATGGCCGCCCTTAAATGACCCCAAATGGTTCCATGCCAATGGTGGAGTGGTAACTAATGCTAAGTGCAATTGCTTCCAGTAGTGGGTGGTCCTCCCAATTGTGACCAAAATCCAGGACACAAGCACAAAGAATTTTCTCTAAGGCATGTATTGTCTGCTTCATCCAACAATCTATATGGGGTAATTGTTGTGCTCAAGCAGGCCAAGACCTGAGGCTCATATTTCACTTACTTACATGTGAGGCATCGTGAATCGAATTTTTCCACCTCTTATTTCATCCCTAAAAACTAGTACTAACATAGGAGGTCCAATTACATATTCGCCACACCAGGATGGACTGCCAAAGGGGATATATGGGATTCCCTCAACATCTCCTCCCATAACGTCACTGGTACCTTGGTGTGTCCTCTGAAAAGAATGATGTGTTACCCACTTATAAAAAATCCATCAGGATCCTCTCCTGAAGATATCTGAGCAAGTCGGGTCTTGTAGTCAACCTCCACAAGTTGTGCTTTCCTAACTCTCTAATGGAGTGGTGGAGTGACAGTCATATACTAGAGGTACGCTACTCCATCCTCACCCACAAAGGGTATCATCATCACTACTAGATGCTCTATTGCCTCACTCAATAGCTATAAACCAGACCACTTACTGAGCGTGTATTTCACTGTGTCCCCCTTCCCAAGAGTATATAGTATCATATGGTCATAGTCCTAGAAGAACTCCAACCATCAACTCTACCTCATCTACTGAAAAGCTTATGTGTACATTTCCGTCCACGCAAAACACTACCCCATTTAACAAATTGATGTTCCCATAGACCCTTTGGTAGTTGGTACTTGATCTCCATGTCCACTTGGTTAAGGTTCTTGTAGTCCACACATACCCTCGAACACTGGGTCTTACTAAGACCTTACTCTGAAATTCCTCCACCTACGCCCTTCTTACAAAGCTATACAAAAGGTATCTGATATACGGATCCTGGTATTGGTGCTATCTCAGGGTGTAGAATGATACATATGTCCATCCCCCTATGGGGAGGTAACTCTGTAAAAATATTTGGAAAGGACGTTCCCACACTCTGCCACTACTATTGGGAACAAAAAACTCAAAACACTTGTTTCCATGAGGGTAATGTTAGAAAAATCAAGAGTGATCGACTACACTCTCATATGCATGAGTTCTTCCTATGCTTCCTAGGTTTCCTTTTTCCCCAACCAAAGAAAACCCCAATCCATCACTGCAGATATATCACATCCCTTTACCTAAAAAAGTCAACCGGGACATAAACTGTAGATGACTATTCTATACCCAAACTAACATCATAAGGCCTCAATGATGCTGCCAAGATGTTCTAACCGAAACTCTCGCCTCAGGGTTCAGATCACACTATCGGCATAAGTGTGATTATCTAACCACCTCCCACTAGTTTCTCTAGATATAATGATCAAGTCTATGGTTTTACTGGAAAATCTTTGTATTGAACAAGATTTGTAATAAGAATGAATGATTAGTACCTATGTCCATTAATATGACAACTAGTAGTAGAAATAGATCATACAATGAATCATTCCTATATCCCATTGGTCATACTTTTTAACCGCATGCAACTACTCCCTTCCTATGTTCTCTACCTCCCTGAGCCTAGTGGGGACCACATTGGGGAGTTGATTGAAAGATGTCGAAACGTATACCACCTCCTAATACTTTCCTAGGTCATCTTAAATGTCTGCTGCCCTACAGATTAATATGTCTCTATCACTTCCTCTTCCTGAAACATTTTACACATCCAAGTGTTTGAGACTGACTTTGGTTTCCTACTTTCCCACTCCTAACAATCAATGGCTGTATTTACTTAGCCAAAAAATTCAACCAAAATGGTTCACTATAGCATGATAACATAATTAGGAATACACAAAGGAATAGTGTTGGATCAAATGTTCCTAAACACATCTTCCTCAGAGGTAAGACCCATGAATTACTTGACGTATCGTATTCATCGAATACCTGTAATGGTTGGTACGCCTCGACGAATACTCAGCTATAGACATGTTGTCCTGCCGAAGATATAGAGGCTCTTGGGAACACACATCCCTTGGATTTTTATGAAAAAATAACCCTTCTCTAAGAGTGGTTCTCAAGATATGAAAACATAAAATTAACCTCATGGTATGTTATGGGTACTCTAAACCCTAAAATCACCATACTAAGACACGTAGAATACTCAATACCCGGACCACAATCTGATCTAATGGTTCCCTGTCTTGATGGAAACTCGGTCACCACCTCAAGAAAATCCTTTACCACATGTTAGTCGGGATTTCCTCAGAACCAGAGGGGTATCTATCACTGAAACTCTTGTAAGGAACTGGACCTACATGTGTCCTAAACTGGTAGCGCCAGTAGTAACTGCTGACCAATGGGAAGTGGTATCGTTGGGAAACCACCTGAAGGTACCATATTGCGAAAAAATCCTTATAGTGAAGCCTCATCACTCTTTGGACCATCCTCATGGTCACACATTGGAATCCTAGATGGATGTATGTATGGAGGCATCTTGAAAGATAATCAAGATGAACCATGGTCAATAATTTATACCTAGTGAGCCGACTCGAAAGATATCATGAAAAATATCATTAAAAACACAAGAAACTAGTTTTATGTGTATCAAGTCAGAAAAAAGAATTTAGGGTCCTGGTTTTTGGATACATCAGTCGCTGCAATAACAGTGGACTTCTTAGACTGAAATCTGAACTCAAAACACATAATATTAAGACCTCCATTGAAAATAAGGACTCGTAGTCCTTCGGGTATAACTGAACGCCAATTGATACCACTTTTTCATGACCTTCCCCCTAGGGCTCGTGTTGTGACTACCTCAAGCCCACCTCCCATTAGATATTGGCTGGTGACTAGCACTGGAAAGGTGAAACCAAAAAAGGGAAGGCATTTCCTTTAAAAATGTACACACACAAATAGGGAACACTATGTGAAAGTAATACAAAATGGAAAAGGAAATGTATATATACTACAAAAAACCACCACTGAGAGTAATAGTATATATTGAAAGTAAAAGGGGAAAGTATACAAACCCAACTAAAAATAATTTATATAAAAAATGAAAAAAATCTCTAGATATCATCCGCCAAGGATCATACCAGAACGGTAGGTAAAACTCATCAATGTAGCTCACCATGTCAATCGATCACCTCTATGTATCGTCTAGCCTTGAATCTCCAAAGTCTCAGTCAAGATGCCCATCGTCTTTATAAGACACAACAAGGTGAAATTGAAGCCCGTGCAAGGTTGAGTATAAAAATACTCAATAAGAGCCCCAAGACCCCCAAATTTCTCTTAGAATTCCACAAATAAAAAAACTTCTTGATCTTCATCACAAAGCCCAAAGTAAAAGACATCTCACGCCAGGTATACAACTTAGAGAACATGAATAAAGATTTTTAGTATTGAGATAGATCATTTTATTCTATTTAGAGGTTCGTCTACTGATCCATGAGGGGTCTCTACACTACTAATCCATAAAGGGTCTCTCTTCTATTGATCCATGGTGGGTCGCACAACTACCGATCCATAGAGGGTCGCACTGCTTTAAATCCGTGAAGGGTCACTTTGATGCGGATCCAAGAAGGGTCTCTTTTATGTAGATCTATAGATTTTCTCTTTTATGCCAGTCCACAGAGGGTCACTTTTTTGTTTATCTACAGAGTATCACTTTTATGCCAATACATGAAGGGTCCCTTTTATGCTGATCAATGATGGGTCACAATAAATTCTTCACGTCACAGCTCGCCATTTGATTACCTATCTTAGCATGCTTGATTTTATGAGGATCCACTCCTCAACCCATTGGATCTATTTCAACTACCACTAATTCCCACGAAGAAGTAACCCAAATTACCATCTTTTCGTAAGGGTTCCAATGTGACAGACGACGCATCAATCCGATGCCCGGTCTGTGTGTTATAAGTAAAAAATTTAAATAGGGTTGGGTTGGATTCAAGACTGATCCAACCCAGCCATAATAAAACATCTTCTAAAACCCATGTCGAGTATCTAAAAAGTACCTCCTTGTCCCAGGAGTCCCAATGTCATAGACGACGCGTCAATCAAACACTCTGTTTTCGGGATACTCATGTTTTAGTGAAACGAGACAGGTCAGGTTCGGGTCTAGTAGTGGTCCAGCTCGGTCAGACTGTTGGACCCGTGGGTCCAGTCTGACTAGTAGGTCCAGCCTGACCAGCTAGTCTGACATGACCAGCAGGTCCCGCCTGGCCAACAGGTCCCACCCGACTAGTGGGTCCGACTCGGCAAACGGTTCTGGCTAGCCTAAAAAATCTAGCCCGCGATGTGTGGTCCAGTCGAGCTGAACCAGATATTGGGTGTCTGTTTCCTTCGAACTAGGGGCGTCGCGGGGCACCACATTGTATTCTGAAATGGCCACCTCGAGTTGGTCGTTGAACTCTATCCGAGTGGCTCGAACGATAGCTTCGTCTCCTCTAAACGGCATGTCGGCACCGCACCATTCCACTATCGTGTCCTTCTCAGGTCGGACACCGTCGCATGTCACCGGCCTCGTCGTGCTGGTGGTTCCATGCTGGGGGTTGCTTCTGAAGGCCACTAGAGATGTTCCGGTGATCCGTTTCTGTTCTCGCCTATGCCTACAAGCCTCTCGATCTTCCACCTTTACTTTGAAGCCCACAAAACGACCTTGCCACCACGTTACTTAGTCGACCACAAATTAAGCGCAAAACTCAAGAGTGGTGGAGGGTCTGTTCCTTGTTCGGATTGTCCCACAGACTCTGCGTTATCATTTTAACATGGTGGTTAAAATAATAATCATTTAAAAAGAACAATCCCCAAAACAGAATCCCACAACAACAACCCACAGTATAGAATGAATCACAGATCAACCCGTTGATCGGATGATCTACATTCTTCATATTATTCATGAAAGGTAAAGAAGAGTTTTTTAAACACATAAAATGATAAAAACCCTTTCCTAGTTTTAGTGGAATCTGTTGCAGATGAAGGAAGGAAATCCACATTCTTTGTTGTTCAACATTATTCATAGCACGTCGATCCCCTGATCGATTCCTCCAACGATTTTCATTCGTTAACCATTCCCTATTAAAGAGGAATGTCGTCGATTCTTCGTCCAAGGATTCCCGATGATTGGAATCTATTCTACAATGAATTGATTAAATTAAAATCAACCACCCCACATTACGTTCATTAATTTGGTTCATTAATGAACTATAATTAATGAACCAATTAAATCACACAAGAGGTGCGGTTAAAAAACCAATGAAACAATTCATTGAATGACCCTTATTTAATTCTAGTCATTATGCTATGGTTTTTCCAACCATCGCTCCAATTATTAAGAGAGAAATAAAAAAACATAAATATTAATTTGATTATTTTTCCAAAAAAGTCTAAAATTTATCTTTTCTATACAAAAATTTCAGGTCAAAGTTACCCTTCACCGAAGAGAATCTTGGTACTGCAAATTCAACGGTGTCCTCAAATTTTCAATCCAATCACCGGATTAAAACGTAGAAAAAACCTGCTCGCATATTTACTGAACATAACTAAAAAATGATCAAAAATAATTATCATTCACCCTCGACCCGCGCTGGTCAAGGATAGGCTCCTCTTAATGTGAAAACTCCCCCACGAACACAATCTTACTCTCAAATTATCAACCTGAGCTACCATTTAAAAGTTATAAGGATTTGAAAATAAAGTTATTGTTAAATAATTATTTTTTTACATCCAAAATATAATTTCCACAATTGGGACGCAGTAGAAAAAGGTAGGATCTGCCTAAAGAAATAATACCCTCACAAGTTCAGTGGGAATCTCATATTTTCAATCTCAGTCACTATTCACGAATTATAAGCATTTGAAAAATAAAATATTTTTTTAAAATTGTTTAATTTACGGTTATTCCATTTTTGGTTTTCTCACTGGAGGACTGCACCGACAAAACATAAGTCACCCTTTAGGTAAAACCGAAATCCTGAACACAATAGTGCCTTTTGATTTCTGATCTAGGCACCCATTTAAGAGTTATTAAAATTTTTCTGGAAAACTTCTCAGACACACTATATAAAGATTAACAATTTTTAATGGATCATTCTGGGCACTCCGGGCATCGGAATCAATTGCCGTCAGATTTCGATGTCTCGTAAAAATTCCATATAATTAAAAATATTATTCATAATTTTCAAATATTTACAATTTTAAAATTTCGAGATCATCCATCCCCTATCCATTTCCCTTATAAACATTCCGTAGTCACATTAGAGAATTTATTTTCTTCTAAGAATACCAACTCTAGTGCTCTAAGAAGATATTTGTAGAGTGCTTGTCGAAGAAATGGTAATATTATTTGCTAATTCTTTCAAGATTATTTCTTCTTCAACTTCCACCTAATAAATTGGTTCCATTATAAAGTATTAATTATAGTATCAATTAGATAATAGTATGTTATTATGATTATGGAACAACCATATTCAACCTTATATCCAACATACATAAAACAAAATCACAACGTGTTCGTACATACAACTTACCATATCCACGCTGTGGTGTAATCTTTTTATCACCACCACCTTACATGGATGGGTATGAAGATTGATATGATCACTATATGTGATTATTATAACAATATATAGATTCTGGAAGAAATATATGACATCCCCATCCATACCATTTCACAATTATGGGGATTATATCATCACTTGTGCGTACGTATGACTTACCATCTCCACGATTTGATGTGATTCATTATACATGATATCATTTAAAAAATGATTATATATATGTAAAGAATGAATAAATATGGTGTATATTATGTTAATATCATTTTCTAATGATATGAATGTTACCTAAGAAGGACAACAAGAACTTATTCGACAAAACATGCTGAAGAAAACAAAGCCATTAATACCTGAATGACTAGATATATTGAAATGCTATTAACAAAAAGATGATAATATGATCATATATGATATAATAAATATGAATATGACATTGGAATAAGTCAGTGAAATTATTTAAATCACTATATTAGAGGTTCAGATACATACAAAGGATATAAAAGCTAATATACGAGATAAGATTTCAATCTCATTATTATTTGAGATTGTTTATATGTAATTATATACATGGGTGTATTTATAATCCACGTCCATGCATACAATATTTGTATTCCAAAATATTCTTTATATCTTTATATAATTGTTTTCTGATAGTTTTAGCAAATTGTGAATTTTTATTAAACGGTATGAGTGGAATCTTTTATCATTTTCGATATGAGGTACTTTTTAACATTACGTTAAAAGTACAAGAAAAATGATTTCATTTACCTTATACTACTTGAAAGAATTTTTAAAATTTTCATAATGCCTTATTTACAAGAATCGTCCATTAAAATATTTTATGTTTATTTTCTAATAAATTTTTTTCATTTAAAATTGCACTGTATTTTGAGAAAAGAAATTTTTTTTGAAGAATAAATGTCATTTTTGTCAAGAATTAATTAAATTTCTTCTGTCAAAATTATTTTCCATCTTAAAAGGAATTATTTAATATGTCAATTTTCATGTTTTATTTCCCAATTTTTCATATGGTTTGATTATGTTTACGATGGAATTAAATTTATAAAATCCATTTGTTTTACATAGATTACGTTTTGGGGGAATGATTTTTAAGGAAACCCATTTTATTCCTTAGGTTATGATGAATAATTTATGTTTTTGGGGAAAAAATAATGATTTTATTATGAGGTTGAAGGGACCTGTATTTCCCTCCAATGCATTGGGTAAAAATTTATATCTCATGATATTTACATGGATGGAACAGTAAATGATCTTGGTTTAGTAATACAAGGATGAAATGAGGAGTGGGCTCAGTTTAGTAATTGAATTTTTCCCCTATGATGTTCTTGGAAATGATACTTTACTAATATGAAACTATTTTATATGCATATGTGTATTCCACAAAATTTAATGTCTTCTGTTATGACGTTTGGGACTAAATTAATTAATTTTTATGAACTCTTATGATTTATTACAAGGGATAATATCACGATCTTTCATATGTACGGTAAGATTTTCAGCTGTTATGTTCTTATGATTATGATATGATTGATATTTCCCTTGTTTACCCTTATTGAGCTTATGATCTCACAATTTCTTATGTTTTTTTACAAGTTCATCAAGTAGGGTATTAAGTAAGATAATAAAAAAATGGGTCTCATTATGAAGAAATAATCAGGAGAAAATGTTGATGTATTATGAATGAGTTGTTTTCTGTTCCCAGTTTCTAGAGACACTAAACCTACATTGTTCTGGGATAGTTTTTTATGTTTGGTAATGAATATTGTCCAAATTTTGATGTAATATATATTTATATAATGTATTTTCCATTATATTCTTAGCTTTAGATCAATAATAAACTCCACAACTCTCTTAGGTGGAATCCTTGGGATGTTTTTTGGAAAAACATATTGAAACCATTCCACTACACATGGAAACTCGTCATACTTTTTATCTCTATCATCTATCAATAGACTAGAAACCTAGGATATGAGCTCTCCCAGTTTCTAAGTAATTGTCTCTTATTGGCCTTCCTGAATATCTCACTCTGTACGATGAATATACTTTTCACTATTAGGAGACATCAATGTCACACTTCTATGGTAATAATTAATATAGGGTTGGTATGATACTAATTAGTCTATACCCAAAACTAGTTTGAATCCTGAAATGTCTATGATATATAGATTACAGAAAAATGATACTTTTGAATATCAAATAACATCCCTTACACAAGAATATTTCCTTATACCACACTCCCAACAATGTATCTATCGTTAATACCCCCCACAGACTCCACATCCAGTCTCAATCCATTCACAAGATTTATTAAAATAAAGGAATGAGTGGAACCCATATAAAATAATGAACTAGATAAAGTATAAACTATAATAATACTACCTCTAACCATTGATGGTCCAACATCTCTATTTAGAAGTGTAGGTTTCACTGCACGAAACTATCCTTCCCATATTCCCTATGATGTAGTATGAGTCCCCTAAGCTGCATCAATATACTGATATGGGTGATATTTCTTAGTAGTACCATGTCCACTTCCTCTACCATCATGGCCAGTCGAAATAAAACTTCTATCATGATATGGTGTATAATATCCTTTTCATACACATTGATTTTGTCTAGATTCCCCATCATTACCCCTCTATTACGGGTTCTTGTAGAACTTATGGAGATGTTATATATTCTCACATGATCGAAACTCCACTAGTGGTCATGGAAAATTTCTATTATAGTGTCTTGGTATACCACATTGGTGGAAAATCACTAGAGAATAGTCTAATGTAATAGAACATACCCCAAAGACACTCTATTTTACACTACATTTGTTAAATTATTCATAAGGATTCTTTCGGATCTCAAAATACATACCTCCTGATCATCCATCAACAACCGTCCACCCTGCACTGGAATCCTCCTCCAGGTTCCCCTCAACTATGAGATCCTAATTCACCACATATGAAATCTTCCCCATCCTGAAAATATTCACATAAGACTTAATATTACAATTAATCCCTTCGCGAAATCACTTTTTTGACATATCCTAATATGCATCCAATGCTGGAGAAAAGCACTAAAAATCAGCATAGCATCAAGCATAGTCCATCACCAACATACTCCCTAAGTCAATCTCATGAACTTATAGACACTCTCCAACCTCAACATAATAGGATAGATGTTCTCCTAGAACATAAATATTAATTCTTTCTATATCATACCATATGTCTACCCATATAGATCATGAAGGTCCTACCAACACTACACAAGTCATCATAGAATATATGCATCCATTTGGGCCATCTTCTCTGTTGTATTCTCAAATTAGTCATGTGTATTCTGGATAGAGTCAATTAAAAACTCATCTACCTATGATATACCCTCTATAGAAATAGATATAGGTTGCTATAATTGAATCAACCTCTTCATGTTAGGCATGCACTTCTTCACCAAACCTAGTTATTTCTTATGAATTGTATGAACTGAGAAAAGTTCTCTAAGAACTGATATTCTACTTACTCACTGGGTACTATCGGTGCCTTATGTTCTACCACTAGAGGATCATCTCTAGACATGTTATCCTTTCGTCCTCTAAAAAAAATTCATGGAGGCATAACTCTATAATTCAAAATAAAAAAACATAATATAATTCTATCAACATTAACACCTTTACCGAAAACAAAAAAAACAAGACAAGTTAGCTTCCAAACCTTCCCAAGTGGTCAAAAACGAGGCCTCATCACTAAACATACCCATCCTACATCTCGGTATGGTTAATTAAGGATAAATAATTTTAATTATTCATATTTTCTCATTTAGATACGGAATTATTATCATCTTTGATCATTTTTTTTTAACTTTTATGTCCTTATTAGTCTCAATTATCAATTTAATTTCATAAAAAAGGAAAACAACCAAGTTCATCAACTTACCCAAAAACATTTTTTATATGAATTCAAAAAATAATTCTTGTAAAAAAATAATCCTGAATGTCTTGAATAATGCATGATTACTCAACTCTCATTCCACACCAAGAAATGAGTCAAATATCAAGAAACCTATGAAACAATAATAATAACATCACATAATATGTGCATCACCCAAGGTGAAATAATGAATAAAAATAGCAGAAAATAGTAATAACAACAATCCCACCACAAGTACTTGGGTACAACCACATACTTGGGTTAAATACACTAATGCATGATCTCATAACCAAGACCTAACTCTTCCTAGCATAATGTCTACCATTCCCATATAGTAAGAAAAAAGAAAAGATAATAGAACTACTATAAAACCACTTTGTAACATCCTAACATGGTAGCAGCACACCGGTTCCCTAAGCTGGTCTGCTACATAACATCATACATGACTACCCATATTCCAGAGGATAACAACAAGTAGATAGGGTCTAATGTCATTCCTGGAGAGTCTATACCCTATTTGTTAGAGTAAAACACCTTTGAAAAATAAATAAACAATATTAATATATGTATATCAATAACAAAAAAGATTCCAAAATCAAAAGATAACCAAGATTGTAAATACAATATGAAAATGAATTCTATATATGGCATGATAATATATATACAAAGTGTCAAAATTTCGACCGATAAGTAAAGACCCTGGAAACCCCCAAGTGGTTCCTAAACCATGTTTTTTCCCTCATCCTTGCTCCACCCCAACTCATCCATCTAATACTAGTCCTTTTACCAAATCATTTTTTACATCCTTGTAATCTATTCGGGTATCGCTCATGTAGCACAAGTTGGTTGTGATTACAACTCTATAGGCCACCACAAATAATGTCTAAAACAATATCTAGTCAACAATATGTTTATTTATTTGTATAAATAAATAAGTAAAATTAATAAATAATGATTTATCTCATCATTGAATTATTCTTTATTTAACTACATAAACTCCCCAAGATTATGGGGATACCCAATTCAGAAAACCTTCTTCAGCCCACACCAGAGTCTAAACTACCCCTAAGGGATATCTTACATTATTATGAACTTGTTACCATTACATATCTCGTTTAATACCTATTCTTTTCTGAGTTACCATTCTAGATCTCAATTATCATATGAATGTTTCTACAACCATTCAGAATTTCATTAATGATATCAATTTTTAATTAATCAAATCAATACCAATAATTAAATCAACAATTAAAATATAATTTATATAAAATTAATTAACAAAATAATTAATTTCTCATCTCAATCACGTTAATTAACTAAATAATTAATTAATCTACTCTGTCCCATTAATTAAATGAACAATTAATTAATCAGAAAAACCCTATAAAGTAACTAAAAAATAATTCAATCATTTCAATCCAATTAATTAATGAAAAAATTAATTCATTATCTTGTTCCTATTAATTATCAATAGTTAATTAATTATATAACTCCTATTAATTAACAGAAAAATTAATTAATCATCCCAATCCTATTAATTATCACAACAATTAATTAATCATCTCAATCCCGTTAATCAATAATTAATTCATCAATCAATCATATAATTCAACAATATAATTATCAAATAATAAATTTAATAATTAAGTATTCAATTCAAAAAATAAAATTTCCTTCCCATTTATTCATCAATTAATGATTCATAATATAAAATTCCAACATCTCTAATTTCACATTTCTCATCAATTAATTAATTTAACAAACTAAATAATTAAATAAAAGACTCAATTTATAATCATATCATAACAATTATATGATTACATACAAAAAATTTTAATAAATACTTTTGGATTTGATTGTTGACAGACTACCTCAATTCAATGATGATCTACCAACCAATGGAAACCCCTATAAATTGAGGAACACAATGATGGAAAATGGGATCCAAATAGAATACCATAAATCAAGATTGAACAAATCAAAGTCCTTTATATCTATATCGAGGTACATTATCCTAGATCTCTATCCACAAAAATAGATCTAGATCTAATAAAAATATGAAGAATAACCATTTCTTCTATAGAATAAGAATGGAGGACCAACGAGAAACCAAGCGTGATATGATTCACCTACCGAGATTTATGTAAATGTTTGATTAGGGCATAGAATTGGAATGAATGGAGGCCGAGAATGCTTTTACTCTATCTAGTGGTCTATAAAACTATGAAAACAAATTATTGGGTAAAATGGGGATTGAATGAGAGTTAGTATTGGGGTTTAGTTGATTAAAAACTAATTTTATGGTTAATAGGAAAGTAGAACACTATTTTCTAGGAAGAAATGTATGATTTGACCTAAATGTGCGCCTAAACTATGCGACTCTATTTGGGGGTGCATGTTTACTATTAAAAGGATTTATAGTCTGTCAAAACGTGTTCTAACCATGAAATCCACCTTTATCCATGGTTTAATGGTTTGTTGGGATAGAGTGCACAGTTTGGGCAAACTGTCCGCCCCCATGGACTAGACTCCTTATTTAATTTTTTCTCAATTTAACTCAAACACTCTTCTAGGTAAAAACAATCCAATGTATTTTAAAACAATTAAAAGGGATACTGGAAATAAATCCACATTCATCTCTATAAAAGTTTAGGATCTGACTCAAGAATGGAAGCGTTTTATTAAGAATTTGTTGAAGTTTATTATTTTTCTAATAAGTTGTGAAGATACGATTTCAATTTGTTTTAATGGAAATTATTTCTAAACTGATATTATTTTCAATGATAGTTTCAATTATGTTATAGAATTGAAACATTGTTTTCAATAGTGAAAAAGAATAAAAAAAGTGAAGATCATGAAAATAATTATTTTATTGAGAAAATACATGTTATTCATGGTATCACATTGATGGCCCAGATATATTTCATGATTATTTTATGAGAAATTTTATAATGGATTGGTTTTATTTTATGATTATTTTTGTGGTCATTTTAGAGAAAACATTCAATCTATATGCCATCCAAGCACTCGCAACCACATATGGGACCCTAGGGTTAATCACATTGGTGGAAGGTAAACATAGAAAGCCCATGCTTGTAATAGGTTTCATAGTTCTCACATGGAGTGTATAATAGAAGATAAATTCTTATGAGAATGAATGGTTAGTGCATAAAGTCCATAGGGATGCACAAAAGTTGGGTATATGGGGAAAGAGGTGTATTCTTCCCCATACTATTGTGTGGATTGTATTTAGAAGGTTTCGTAGTACATGATTCATCAATCAATAAGAACATGTTTACATATATAGTATAATACCAACCATGGAAGAAAATGATGTGGTATAATATTTGAGTGGGAACTATTTATCTATGTTAAAAAGATATGAAAATAAAATTTTCTTCTTGATAAATAACATAAGCACAATCTGATTGATAGAATTCATCTTTTCAATCTACCGACTCTCAAATGGTTTCTATACATTAGATTCCTTCTTAATAGTGACTTCCATCTTCCAGTCATTTTATAATGGATGAAATATTGATATAACCACACTCTAGATCATCTTGTACTAGTGTATGATGTTAGGGAATGTTTTTATATGAAAAAATATCTTTTTCTTGAGGAAGAACCCTTGATGCCAATTGATATTCATTCATGTGATAATACATGTGATATTTTACCATGCACATGAGAACATCACTATGAGTATTGAACATAATCTCAACTAAAACGAGACATCACATTTTTCAGTATCACATGATACTAAATAAAAATAAGGAAACCCATGTGAGAATATTTCAAATTCCAATAACATCCAAAATTCAAAATACATAATGACATGGTATAAAAATCAGCAGTCTTTATCAGTGATGGAATGAAGGACACATGGTGAATCTCACCTATAAATAATGAGGGTTATATGAGCCTTCAATTTATAATGTTGTTCATCTTTGATAAAGATAATTGTTTATAAATAGAAACACAAAATTTTTTCACTTCCACTACGCAAAATTTTGGATATTCTACAAAGATATATTCATACATTAATAAGAAGAATATCTCAGGGTATTCTTTTTATGACTCTTTGAATTAGCTTTTTGTGATGAAAATAATACAACACAGGTCTTATCTTTTATTTCACATATTAAAATATAATTTTAAATAATATATTTGTGAATCAATTCATGTGTCACAATTTACATTGATGTTTCATACCTAGCCTAGTGTTCATTAAGAGGAATACATAAACTATAAGGATATTTGAAACTTTTGGATTCATTTAGGAGTTCAATCAATATGGTTTATGAAATAAATTTCATCCATGAGGATAACATTATTTCTTTGAATATATTATAACCTATGAGGCCATGTTCATATACCAATGTTTGTGAAGAAATTAAGTAGATATAAGAATACGAGGATGTCCACACATGTTTATGTTTTTTCATGATGGATGAGTTGAATTCATATTTATATGAAATTATATAAGGAATATTTGACAACCAAAGGGAATCAAATTTAACTAACCTAAATTTTTTATCATGGAATCATGAAGAATATATATACATAATGCACATAAAATATTAAAAATAATATTATTATGAGATAGGGTTTATGACCTTGAGAAGACCATGAAATGTATTCCTCAAACATTTGTTTTTTTAGAAGTTCGATAAGATATTTTGAAAGTTAAATATTGTATAAAATAATAATTAATTAATCATGTGTATCTTCTTCCCACATCTAAGTGAGGATGAGGCTTCATTAGTCATAATAAATAATAAATTCCTTAGAATTTTTTTACTAAGGAAACTAGTCATATAAAAGTGATAAAATATATCTGAGAAAGACAAAAAATTATTAAAGTTACTTGAACATGTGTAAAAAACCATAGAAAATCCACTATGGTTGCTGGGAAATATCACTTTGCAGAAGAATGAGGATATTATATTTCTTGATCAAAATGAAAAATAAGGAGTTTGTGACAATGTGGTCTAACTAGTTGCTAAATATGAAAAATGTTAGGGGGTATAACTAGTCAAGGATAAGAGAAGATAGTTGTGGGTTGGGGTGTAACCAATTGGGGAATTTAATTTTATGTTAAGGGGTATAATCTAGATTGAATACAGGATAAACTATTTTGCCGTATAACCATTTTCTCTATAAACCATTGTAATAGATAACATTATTATAGTGAAGAATCCATGGGGGGTCTCACCAACATGGAAAGGTATAGTTATTAGAACTTAACCTTGTAAAAATATAGTGTATTCTTTTTCATTAACCTTTTTCATTTCATATAGGATCCACTAATCCTAATGGGTGAATAATTTTTGAATTAAAATGGGGTGGTAAAAAATAAAATTAAATATTTTAAACAAGTCAGACTTGATTCTCCCCCACTCAGTGTGACTGTATGATCCATTTGGGAGATCAATTAGTATCAAATGGAAGGATACACCCTATTTGAATATACTTTCAATTCCCAATTTTTTATATCTAAAATATATGAAGTGCATATTTTAGTTTTAAGTAAATTTAGAAGAAATTAAGATTGAAAATCCTACCTCAACTCCAGATGTTAGAAATGTTGATGTTCCGATAAAGTCTAATAAAAATGGAAAGAATATTTTGTAAAAAAATATATATAATCAAAAATGAATTAAAAGAGATCAAATAACATATGACGGCACTCAAAATGGTGTAGTTCAGTGAAATAAGAAGATTAAAGTTCTGATGAATCAAGTTTATGTGGGGATGAAGATGTGTTTAATTCAAAAATTATAGAGAATATACAGAAAATTAACATATAAGTTGTTAAAGATTTATTTAGGGTTTTATGGGAACTATTTGATGAAAAATAATAAATAGAAGCATATGCTAATTCTATAGAAGAGCCATTGTCTAAAAGGGACATAATATGAAACTCTCTCACTAAACGTTTCAGAGAAAATGATTGAATAAAAAATACTTTAAATTAAAGATAAAGTGAATCTATTTACGAATTGAATATTAATTTTTATGATAATTATGACTTTGAAATTTTTTATCAAAATTTTATCCACAAACTATAAATTCTACATAATATATGTTTAAATGTGAAATATGATTAATTAGTGGATAAAGAAAAATTAATTAAGGGCCTTTAAAAATTGTTGTTGAAGGATAATTGGGTGCATGAATATGAGATTAAAAAGATGAAAAAATATTGGGAAAAATCCTAAGATCTGTTTAATATAATAACACTTCTCTAAACATGAAATTTCTTCAATTTTTTGTGAAATTGAAAAATATTTAAGTGACATAATTTGAAACTTTATATGCTTCTAAGAAAAGAATTACAACCTTGAATCCCTCATATAAGAGTTCAATTTCTAAATTTTCTCAACATTGTGGAAGGAAGAGATTGATATTATCTAAGTAAAAATCTATTATAGGATCACATAATAACTCATCTTTTTGTCTGATAAATATATGTGTGTTAATGTTATTGTTAGGAATAGTGCAGAGTCAACTATAATATCTTGATAAGAATGATTGAGAAAAATACTCAAGAATATAATATATATTCAAAGGTGGATTTAATGATGAACAAAAATACTTTTTCCATGAATATATAATAAAATAAAAAGATTATTTCCCAAAAGTAGGGAAATTTTAAAGATAATTAGAATGTGTTATTGAAGAAGAAATCAAGAATTGTTCAATGCTCTTAATGATTTTGGAATTTTTGTCATGATCAAATAAATTATAGGAATAATATTTAATTACATGGAAATTAAAAAATTACAACATTCAATGGGATAAACAATGAATAAAATAGGAATCCTAAAATATATAAATGTAATTTACAAAAAAGGGAACTCATATATCAATAGGTGATGTGAATACTTTAAATGTTAATATGGTTATCGAAAATAATGTGACCACTTTTATGATTAGTACTGGTGTGTTCCAATCATACATAAATCATCTGTTGAGGTGTAAATAATACCACAACAAATCAGAATCTTGTGAGAAAAGAAGATGACATGTCAGCCTCGATATGTGAACAAAATAAAAAACCATTAAATAAAAAATAATAAAAGTTTTTTTAGAGTGATGTGCTGGGAATCACACCAAATAATTGATTTTTTACTAGGGTAGTAAATTTAATATCATGTAAAATTATAAAAGTTTAATGAACATCATTACTAAAGAAATAAATTAGGAATAAAAAAGAATCAATCGAGAATATAAACAACATGATTAATTTAGTGAAAGAAATATTTGATGAAGAATCTGAAAAGTTTCCTGAAATGGTAACATTATTAATGATTATTATTTTTGTGAAGGGTGTAATTTGTTTTTTAATTTATCTAAACATTGATTTACATGGCTTCTGGGATAGATTATAATCTCAATGAAAAAGGGTAACCACCTGTGACTTTTTGTGAAAAAAAATATTATTTTGAAAAAATGTCAATAAAATAATAATAATTGGAATGTTGTTAAATAATACTTGATCATGTGGAATGAGTAAATGTACATGGTAATATAAGAATATAAAAAATAGAAAACTAAAACTAATTTTCATAAAAATTTGAAGAAACATTTTCTATCCAAGAAGATAACTGGGTTGAGATGAAACCCTAAGATATATTTTCCTAATTGAGGAGAATTTAAGAACCACCATATTACCATATATAGATTGTATTTATTTTTTCAAGCATGGAATTTAAAGAGATACATACATTCATGGAAAGAATATAATTTTATGAATATTTTGAATATCCTATAATTTTAAAGTTATCCACAATAGAGTACTATTGGAATCATGTTTCCTCATTTAAAAAATTCAAACTATACTAGAAGATTCATAGAGATAATGATTGAAAAACAATAACCATGATGAAGAAGAATAGAGTTAATATATCAAGGCAGAGAACAAAATAACAATCACTCAATATATCATAGTACATATATATTGAAAATCAGATATATTGGCGAGGGATGTATCTGAGGATTCATAATGATTAAATCCTTTCATCATAATGTTATCTTTATTGAATTTTGTTATCCCATTGACGAAAAATCAAACCGAAAAGGGGATATTGATTACATGATGAAAAAATAAAAAGTAACTTGAAAAATGAAAATTTCATTCTTGAATTTAAATTTTGTTAATTTTTTTGAGAGAAATGCCTGAGATTAGTTCAAAATATTTTGTAAAACGATAGAAATAAGGGTTTGGTTTCATTATCACATGCAAAAAAATTAATAACAATGTTGATTTTAAATTTTATCACAATTTTTTTCTTTACCTATAATGGATCATATAAACTAAAAGATAATTAATTTTATCCCTTTTCTATGTTATCAGGGATTTATTACTTCTATGGAGTCAATCATGCTATATGTCATTGTATAAGAGAATATGTCATTAAATTTTGAATTTTGGAGATGAATATTCCTTCCCATAATTATATATTTTATTTTCTAGTAAATAAGGGGTAGAAGAAAACATTTAATTGATAAATAAAATGGGTATTAAAAACAAATAAAATGGAGAGATTAAAGAACCTAAGTGGTTTTTTGAGATTGTTCTATAGTTGAATTTAATATTAATAAACTACGAAGATAAAAAGTAAATGTATTTTAATTGTAGTGATTATTGAAATGGTATTAAGTTAAAAGACATATAGAAATGATTTTGATGAATTGAAAATTATTTTTTACAATAATGATATAGAATAACAAAGAGTTATTGAACACATCAAAAATATTTATTTTCAGGAATATATATACCTTGGTTATGGAAGAATGTTTATCATGAACCAAGACGGGTCTCCATTCGACCGAGTGATCGACCTGGTCTCTAGTAAGCCCCAAAGGGTGCTTCTAATCCCCAATAGCTAGATACTAGAGCCATGAATCATTAAAAAGTAGTTGGGAATGAATTATCCAATAAAAGATATGTAAATAACAAAAATAATCTAAAAAACTGGCATTATAAAGCCCCAACTTTATACATTATTGAATCTTGAATTATGTTAATAATTCATATTGAAGATCTTTTCATGTTTAGCATATTATAGAATTAGTATATAACAATTAAACTACATTTAAACAATTACAAAGTTGACACTTCTATTCTATCCAAATTTTTACACAATAATAAAACTCCTTAAATAAAAAAAGAGTTTTTTTCTTGATATAAAACATCTTGAATTCTTCCATTCTCTTAACCTTCGTTATGCCCTGTTAAAAATATTTAGAAAACATGGGATGAGCATCAAAATTTCAGTAAGGGTTATAAAACAAGGAATGATATCATTTTTTCATTAATATATATAAATCAATAAAATCATACTTTTGAACCTTTAACATACCACACAAAATAATATGTTGTATGAATAACACATGGAAATCATAAATCAAAAAGGTAACTTGTAGAATACAGAACATACTTATGTTGTATCTTTCAAATCTATATAGGGAGTTACATTTGTAATAACCATCATATTATATTCCCTAGATCTCTTATGAGAAACACCAATGTTTACCTCCATCACATTACCTAATGCATTGGAGAGCTATCTCGGGCTCACCTACCATGATTTTATAACGAAACCACTCATATACATAAACAATTCACAAGAAAAATAAAATAATCATATGAAATAATTCAATCATAAATTAAGGATAACATTTCAATATTACAATTAAAATATATCAGCTTAATATATTGGCATAATCAATCCATTTTAAAAGACACATTTAAAAAGTTTAAAATGAATATTTTTGAACCAAAGTTACCCATACCACTTTGAAGCTTTTAAAAGAATTAACATTTTAAAAAATTAATTTTCATGTAAATAAATATTTCAAACCATTTTAAAAACATGGACATTAATGATAATTATGTATAAAAATAAATCTTCAAAAGATTTAAGATGATGTTTTAGTGAAAGATTCACGTAATACTTGAATAAAAAACATACAGAATAACATAAAACCAAGATTTTAATATCATGATAATTAGTAGATTCATGATATAATATATCAAAGGGGAGTTTATACACCTTATAAGATATTAAAGGTGCACAATATTAGGATTTTCCACAATGAAAGAAGACTGAGACGTAGTCCCTTACAAAAATCATTTTTTAAATAAAATTAATAATTATGTGTATTTAATGTAGGTATGCTTAATTAATGTACAAATAAAAGATATGAAAAAAAATTTATTTTTCACTTGATCATAGAACGACATAATCAATTAGTATAAGATATACCCAAAGAATAGAAATTGGGTTAAGAAGTTCTCATACCTCGTGTCTAACATGACACGTTCATTCTTTTTTATCTTGAATAATAAAATAAAGTTAATTTCAAATTAAAAAAACATTTTAATGTTTATTATTACTTTTATATAACTTATTACCATGTTATAAACATTACATAACCATTTAAGTTAATAACGGTCGTTTTTTTGATATTTGATATTTGAGTCAAGAATGAACTTCCTCTAATTAAAAGTTGTCCATGTTGTCAAAAGTCCATTATCTATAGAATGATATTCATGATTTATATATAATATATATAATAAATATCTTGTATATATATATATGTATTTACAATAGTATATAACATTTGGAGATAAGAAATGAAATGCACCGTTCATGGAGACGATAAGTCGTACGTACGAATGAACGCTATATTCATTTATATTACATATCTAATGGAATAAAAACGTAATGATACATAGGTATATTATAATTACTGTATAATATCATATATAATTTCATTAATTCCATCCTTTACACATTCCATGTGTGGAATGAATGAGTCACATCACATTCAGGGGGCCATAGTCTGCACTTCCTTAAATGAAATTATGGCATTTACCCATTATGGAAACCATTACGGTATTATATAAATGAATAATAAAAAAGAATAGAGACAATATAAATATAATGTACTTCATATATAAATACAGTTCCATGATAATTACCCCCCCTGAGAAGTGATAGGAGATAATCGAACAATCATCATTTCGTGAGGCAGCAGTTCGCCATACACAAAAACAGTATGTTCGTATCCATTAGATGGAGGTCTGTGTATGTGTAATTTGAATCCTTCTCTTAAAAAAGACTCATATATTTTTGATACTTATGTCTTTATGTAAAAAAATAATAAAAAGAGCATAGTTAGTGAAGTAGTAAAATAAAATAAGAGAACATGACGGAAGACATTACCATTAAATCGAGTAACTCCATTTGGTTTGAACCAAAATGATTTCTTTAAGTTCTTCATGCCTAAGGTAAGGATTATTGGGGGAAGAGTATGATTCTGAGAGTTTATTTGGTCAGATGTGGGATGATACAATGGGTCTTGAGAGGTGTGAGTAATGGTTCTAGGTGATTGCGTTTTATAAGGGGGTGGGAGGGGCTCTTTAGGAAAGTTTGAAAATATTATTTTATTATATAATTATTTTCGGTTTCTAAAGGTCCATAACTTATTTAATTCCTAAATAAAGTTTATATAAGTATAAATAATATCATTAAATAAGAATTGGATAGGTTTTGGATAATTTTTTATCCTTATATTCTTTTTAATCCCTCTGTTAACTTATTCAACGTTTATCATATACTCTTATATATTCATACTATATGGTTAATATATTTACTGAAAAATATAAAGAGTCATAAAATGAATCATTAATGACATGTTTAAAATAATATATGTTATTTGGAAAAATAGTTTTTTTTTGGTCTATTTTATCATTTAATAAAAATATTGATTGATTGAAAAACTCTTTTATTTCAAATTTATCACTATTCATATCATGAATTTTTTAAAAAACAAAACCAACTTCATTATTTCAAAAAACATTCATTAATTAAAATATAAAAAGTCATAATAATCTATAAAATTAGTTTATGACATAAAAAAGTTCAAAAGAAATTTGTGTTAATATTTATAATATCATTTATTGGAATCTTTTATTAATGATGCAATAATTGCATCACCATTGTGTCATAATTAAATTTTTTTATATAATATCTAATAATAAAAAATAAAAGACCATGCTATATGAAATTGTTTTATATTTCCAAATAATTTTTATAGTCGAAGAGATAACTTATATAACCCCATATAATTTTTTTTAGTAAAATGATTCATGTTTATGTAATTTTTATCCTTACAATAAATTAATTAATATAAAGTGTCATTATCACCCCCATGTGGCCCCATGGGCTCCTAAAATCGACCCAAAGATGCACATGGTCGTACATGTATCATCCAATAGGTTTAGGAAAAGTGTAAGGGTAATTTATTATTATAATAATAATATTTTTCACCTTTATTTACAAGATTTACCATTTAACCATGGTATTTAAAATATTTACTAAAGTAAATATTCATAATGTCTAAAACTAAAAGATATCTATTTACACAATTAGGGACACCTGATTTCAAAAATGAAACCCATTTTTTCCAAATTCAAAACAAAAAAGTGGCATAAATTAATGTAAAATTAATTCCTAATGTCAAAACCTAAAACACAATTTTAAGAAATAATGACTATCAAAAGAAGTGCCATTGTTTATGTCCAAATTAAGTGTGAAATTACTTCCATATACCAAAATCATATTAAAAGGTAAAAATATAATCCAATTACACTTTAAAACCAATTAAAATAAAAACTTAACTATATAAATAGATTAGATTAAAATGATGTTTTGAATTAAAATGCAGTATTTTTCACTATTCATTAAAAAATGAACATTATCAGAAAAATACCAAAATTTCATCCAAAGTATATTTTGATATACCAATTGTAATGAATAATTTTTTTTTTCATATAGAAAATATAAAAGTCACAAAAACTAGATTTAAAAAGGGGTTCGCCATCAAAAGGTGGTAAATCGACCTTTTTTAGAATATTAGAGTATTTATGCTTAAAATTGGATTCATTCACATTTTAAGTATCTAAATTTTATTGGATAAATGTAAAAACATCTAACAAACATGTATTATTATAATATAGTTAGTTCAATTTATTCTATCCAATACAATTACTAGGTGTTTACAAGCATTTAAAATAATATTATATTATTATTTTTCAGTATGACTCAACCTTTTGTGCAACATGATATTTTCTGAGAAACCCATTGTTGCATGTGAGGTATGCCATCGAACATAGCATCCCATTTAAAGTAAAATTAATATTTAGTTAAAAAATATTAAAAAATATTAAAATTTTATATTCTATATTTATATGGGATGTTACATCCTTCCCCCCTTTTGGAAATTGCATCCTCACAATTTTTAAATTTGGATGAGAAACTTCATTGAAAGTCCCTCATCGAAAAAAGAGTCAATAAAACTATCACTTTAAAAGAGTGAAAGAGAAGTAAAAAGGTCACCCGAGATAACCCATACTAGGATTCCATGAAAACATGGATATGGAGTAGAAACTAATTGTTATGTTTTGATGGAGAGTGATGGAAAACATGATCAGGAGAAAGTTAACCATCAGAAAACCATAACCTTGTGATATGTTAAATAGTCTATGGTTTCCCAGTAGGAAAAGTAAATGGAAAAAAATTTGTTTTATGTTTAATTTAACAATGTTTTAGAATTTATTTATGAGATTGACCAAAGTCATAAGGTAATATAAATACTTTTCAAGTAGAGATTCGTCCTTTAATAAGTTTCTACGAAAATCTCTTCTTTTCTCCAATCAATGAGTATTCAATATGACTTGGTCACACCTAATGCACAATTATAAAATTCTAGAGAATCACATAATCCAAAAATGTATGAACTATATATTTTCCTTGAATTTAGACATCGACCAGAACCAAAAAGGTTAGTACAAGATCAAATAATCCCCAAAAAGGATAATAATTTATAAAATGAAATACGACTCTAAATCCCCAAAATTTGAAAAACTATACCCAATGTTCAGCAAAGACCATTCAATAAACAAATGTGGTTAAAATTATTCAATGTAACCCAACTAAGGTTCAAACCCAAAACTCATAAGGATTTAATCACATAGTCTTCCATAGTAAATCTTAACATTTATCTCCAAATAACCATGACTACTCTTAATGACTCATACAAAAGAGTAATTAACCTAATGACATATTCTCTATGAAAGGTTAATAATTTACATAAATAACACCAATTGAAATATGTCCACAATAAAGCATAGATTTTTCCAAAATAAAATTTCAACCATTACTCCAGAAATGAGATCCAATAGTTTTTAATTTTCTTTAAGCATATAGTGTTCCCAAAATAGAGAACGTCTTCCAAAATATCATTTACCACTTAATTGAAAAATAATTTTTCTATGCTAAGGATATCCATTTTATTACACATACATTTCCAAAGTAAACTTATTGCTGGCCCATAAAATTATCTAACTAAAAATAGTTAGTCATACTAACCAATGACTTCACATAGTCTAGGGGTAGGTGATAAATCCCAATCAAAATTTGGTTTGGATTCGATTTCTAAATCTTTGTCCAATGCAATGGGTTGTCACACAGTCTGCGTGTTATATTTTTTCAAAACCTATATAATTTCATAAAATTCCAAAAAATGAAATAAATTCATCAAAATAAACATACAATATTTTAACCACAAATGTTTTCTCATACCTCATATTTTCATCGAAAAAAGTAATAACCTATAATTACCTCAAATTCAAGGATCATATAAAACCCAAATAGTTATTTATAACTAAATCCACTAATTAAATGATAATTATTCCTTGAATAACATTTTCACATATCAAAATTTAGGTTTAACCATACAAGAAAATGTCTTCTAAAGTAATCCCATCATAAAAAGAGTCTTAATACTTTTAAGAAATTCACCATCCTAAAATCTAGCATAACACTTGAATCCCTTATGTGTAGACTTCTTACTCTTTCAATGTTCTTCATGATCCATTAACCATTCATTCCAAACTTATTACGTAAAATTTCATTCCTAAAATTTTTTTTGAATCATATCCTAAGATTCAATAATGTCAAAACATAAGCTATTAAATAGTCCATAACTTTCATTGGTCTTTGTCAGTTTTCTCATCCTGAATTGGAATTGAATTAGGTATTGGTAAACATATATTTGTATGGTCCTGCTAGTCCCATTCCCAAACCTTCTTCGTAGGAAATCTATAAGTATAATTACCATGCACACCACATTTAAAACATTCAATTGTTCCCTCGGAACGAACTCAATTCCCATTCCTGGGGTCAAATGGATGCTTCCTTTTTCTGTGGAAGGTTCTTGATTTATGACCATCATTACCACATATATAACATATTCCCGTCCCTTTGAAGAATTTTCGTATGTGTTTCATTCAACGTCATTGACACATAGGTTTTTTTAATATACATACCTTTATGATTATTACCTTAACATCCATAGGAATGTTTTTCTCTCTTATACGATGCCTTATAAAAATCACCATCATTATGGTGGGAAATCTTGACTCTAGATAGTTGGTTGATAATAACGACAAGGGTTCTCATTAAATCTCGCATTTTATTTGGTTTCTTATTCAGAAGATCGTTACCGTTTTCTTTACATCCATTGTTACTTTGGTGCCTGCTATATCTAGACATTTAATAAAACCAAATCGCTCAGTGTGAGTATATTTGTAAAATAATCATATAATATTGTATGCGGAGGGTAAACACAAAGATATACTTATTAATGTTATCTTAAACCCATTCAATTTATCTAGAATTACTATGACACTTTATAATATGATAACCATTTTGGTTATGTCACATATTCTTAAATAACACACTAACCTCTAAAGTAATCTAAATTGACCTCTTTTGCGATCTATAAGGACCCACCATTAAACATTAAATAATCTTGAAATAAGTTAATAATTCACATTGAGGATCTTTTCAGGATTAGAGTTTTAGAGAATTAGGTCGTAACTATTACATTGCGTTTAAAAAATTACTAAGTAGACACATCTATCATATAAAAAACCACAATAAAAAAACACCATAAATAAAAAAAGATTTATTCACTTGATATAAATATTCTTGAATTCTTAATTTCTATTACCGTTACTTATACCCTGTGAAAAACATTTCAAAAAAATGGTATGAACATAAAAATATCAGTATGTTTTATAAAACTATGAAACCATTAGTCCATCAATACATAAAAATAAATTAAATCATACTTTTAAATATTTAACATTCCACAGAAATTCATATGTTTTATGAATAACCCATAAAAATCATAAATCGTAAAGGTAACGTGTGGAATCCATAACATAAATATATTATATCCTTCACTGCTACGTAGGGAGTTACATTTGGAATACCCATCAGAGTATATTCCATAAATCTATTTGAAAAAACACTAAGGTTTACCTCTGTCACATAACCCAATGCATTGGAGAGCTATCTCGGGCTCACCCACCCTAGGTTTATCACGGAACCAAACATATTTGTAATAAATTCCCATGAACCATAACATAATAATATGAAATAAAACATTCAAAAAGTGAAGGTAACATTTCCATATTATCAGAAAAATATATTCGTTCAAGATATTGACATAATCAATCCAATTTAAAAGACACATTTAAAACATTTAAAAAGAATATTTTTGAACCAATGTGTCCCATACCACTTTAAAACATTTAGAGGAATTAAAATTTTAAAACAATAATGTCCAAATAAATAAATATTTAAAACCATTTTAAAAATATGGACATTAATGATAATGATTTAGAAAAATAAACCTTCAAGACATTTAAAACTATGTTTTAGTGAATGAGTCTCGTAACACTTGTGAGACAGTTGAATAAAAATAATTACATAATAACATCAAAAAATATTATAATATCATGATAATAAGGATATACATGATATAATATGTCAAATGGTATTATATACACCTTATAGGATAATAAAGGTATAAAATATCTAGATATGCCTCAACGAAAGGAGACCGAGACGTCACCCTTTCAAAGATCATTTTGTAAATAAAATAGATCGATTATTTGTATTTTATATAGGTACACATAATTAATGTAAAAATAAAATATATCAAATAAAAATTTGTTTATCACATAATTATAGATTGGAAAATCAATAAGTATAAGATCATCCCAATGAATGGAAATTGGGTTAAGAAGTTCCCTTACCTCGTGTCCAACTTGACTAGTGCATTGTTTAATATCCTGAATAATAATCTAAAGATAATTTCTACTTTAATAAGAACCATTTTCATGTTTATTATTCCTTTTATATTACTTATTACCACATTATAAACATAACATAAACATTTAATTTAATAACGGTTGTTTTGTGGATATTTGGTATTTGAGTCAAAAATGAACTTCATATAATTAAAAGTTGTACATGTGGTAAAAATTAAATTATCTACAGAATGATATTTAGGATTTTGATATCTTATATATAATATATATCTATCATATATAAGTATTTATAATATAACATAAAATTTGGAGATAACAAATAAAATGCACCATTCATGGAGACGGTAAGTCGTACGTACGCATGAATGATACTTTCATTTCTATTTCGTATTTAATGTAATGAAAACATAATGATACATAAGTATATTATAATTCCATTATAATATCATATATAATTTATTTAATTAAATCTTTTACACATTCAATGTATATGATGAACGAGTCATATTACTTTGAGGGGGTGGTAGTCTGCACTTTTTCAAATGAAATTATCGTATTTACCCATTATGGAAACCATAAATTTATACTATAAATGGAAAATAAAGAAGCATAGAGAAAATATAAATATAATATATATCACATATAAATATAGTTCCATAATAATGTCACACATGATATGTGGTAGGAAATAAATGAACAATCATCGTTTTGGGAGGCAATAGTTCGTCGTACACCAAAACAGTTTATTCGTATCCCTCAGATGGAGGTGTGTGTAAGTGTAGTTTGAATCATTGTCGTAAAAATGACCTAGTATACTGAGTATAAAGGTGTTTTTATGTAACAAAATAATAATATGATCATAGGGAGTGAAGAAGAAAAATAAAAGTAGAGAACTTGAGGGAAGACGTTACCTTGAAAACGGGTAACTCCCTTTGGTTTGAACAAAAATGATTTCTTGAAGTGATTTATTCCTAATTTTAGGATTATAGGAGGAATAGAGGGATCTTGAGAGCTTATTTGGGTAGAGGTTGGAAGAGACAATGGGGATTCAGAGGTGTGAGTAAGGGTTAGAGGTAATAGATTTTTATTAGGGGGAGGGGAGGTTCTTTTGGAATGTTTGAAAATATTATTTTATTGCATCATGATTTTCTATTTTTAAAGGTCCAAAACGTATTTAAATTGAAGATAAGGTGTATATAAGTCAAAAGAAAATCATCCAATAATAATTGGACAAGTTTTTGATATTTTTTATCCTTTTTTAATGGTTTTTTAACTTATTTTACCTTTACCATGACCTCTCAATAGTAGAATTTATAGCTTTCGAGTTAGGGTAAATAGAGTGACCGCAAGGTGGTGGATTTTGTATTTTTACACTAGAAACATAATTTCTCCTCCCCCCTTTTTTACCCTCCCCGACCCCACAACCCAATCCCCCGTGTCTCCCTCCTCGACCCCACAGACTCTCCCTTTTCACCCTCCCGTCGACCCTAATACCCCCGATGACCCTGATCCCCTTGCCTCCACGCGGCGTCCCCCACGACCCTGAGACACACTCCCAACCCCCGACGGCCCTCACCACTTGCATCTACATTGCGCCACCCATGACCCCAGTGACCCCAGTGACCCCACAACCCCAACGACGCCCACCCCCTGCCTCTGCGCTGCTCCCCCTGTGACCCCGAAAAACCCGACGACCCCCACTCCCTTGCCTCCATGCTTCCCCCATGACTCTAAGACACACCGGTGACTCCCACCCCCACCTCCATGCTGGACAATGCCACGGTCATTCCCTCATGTCCCCACTGCACCCCTCATGTGAGTTTTATTTTCTCCCAATTTTTCAATTATAAGGTTTATAATAACCAAAAATTTATCATTTTCTAACTTTAGGACTATTTTCATGTCATATTTAATCATTTTATATTTTTTTCGATCAATATATTAACGTGAATTTAAAATATGAAATAATAAATTACTATCAAAACAATATTTGAAGATATTTATTTATTAATCCTTTTCATTTTGATCTAATACTATTTTTGATCACATCCATTCATTGTTAATTTTTTTTGTCCTCTTTAATATGTTACAGATCATCCTGATCTCTCAAATATGAAAACCGATTTTTGATTTTTATCTTACTGCATGACTCCTTAGTTTTTTTCACCACACAATTTCAACCTCCATTATAGCATTCCTTAACATACCTAATTATTTATATTTTCCTAAGTGTATATAAAAATAATATACATAAAATAGATTATGAGTTTTGATCTCTACATAACTACATCCACTTCTCTTATTCCTTAAAGAACCTCATTTCAATATTACACTTTTTTTGTATCACCTATATTTCACCATAAATAATTATTATTTTTATATTATAATGTGTATTTTTTACTTATTTAGTTTCCTTTTTGAACCACTCCCATGCTTCGTCTTGCAGTTCCACCCCTTTTTAGTCTAACCGTCGAACCCCTATCGTCAATCCGCTGTGCTCTCATGGATCCACAATCGAGTCACATCCCATTACCCGCGGCTGAGTCCTATGTAGGTAAGATATTTTTTGACTTCCTAAATCTATTATGCAGGTTATTTATAAAAATTGTATTTCCTAGAGAAACCTCTAAGAGGGAATATTTTTTTATTCATGAAAAAACATGCAAGATAGGTTTTTTGTCTTTAAAAATAACTTTTAACTCATTGGATTTTAAGTTCTAATGATATGAGTTTTTTTAATTTAATTTAGATATTTCAATTATTTGATTTCTATTAAATAATGATTTGGATAAGAGATGGATTGATTTGAAAGATATGTTTTTTGCTGAATATTATGAGGGGATTAAGCGATTTATGGATTTCACTAATGGATTTCCAAGATATTTGATTAGTTTTCTATACAGAAAATGTGCAAATATATATCTATTCAAATGAGATAGTGTTAGAGAATATCTGTTTTTGAATGGTTTTTTGAAAAACTATAAGACTTGGACACGTCAGGGAGAAGAGTTCGTTTCATGTCATAAATCATAAAATATTCATATGGATGTTGATTCAAGAACCGTTCATCTGATGTACATAGTGCTCAAGGATATGATGTTTCAGTTTCAACCAGAAGACAGTAATGTCGTAAATGACAATGTTAGGTCGAGTAATCCTTGTTCTTCTGCAAATTGAGAAGCATTGAAATATATTGAGATTCTTGATGATGGGTATGCTTAATTATATCATGGATTCACTATATTAAATAAATTGTCTTTCATTTTTGAATTTTTACACCTGAAGGCCTTGAACTAGCAGTCAGACACCTCATTCGACATGTTGTTGGTATTGTTGAAGAAGGTACTCCTGGATAGAGAAAATATTCCAGAGTCATTCTATCAAGATCACATGATGACCGATGATATTGGTTTTACATATGATACCATTGATATGTGCCGCAAAAATTGTATGTTGTTCATAAAAGAGAATTCACAATTAAATAATTTTACTATTTACTATACATCCAGGTGGAAGACCAATGAGATTAATCAAGGTAGTCTTATTCTTCCTGGAAAAGTCTTGAATCAAGGAAAACAAGTTATTACTAAGCAGATGTATTATTTTCCACTGAAACCGATATTAAAGAGATTATTCATGTCAACTAAAATTGCTAAATTGATGACTTGTAATTCAGAGAGAAACAAAGAGGTTGATAAATTAAATCACCCAACATATTCATTGGAATTGAAAGAGTTTGATCAAATACACCCAAACTTTTCCCGGGATGATCGTAATGTTTGACTAGGTTTGGTAGCAGATGGTTTTAACCGATTTATGTCCATAGTTGGTGCAACACATAGTACATTGATAGTGGTGTCAGTTCCATACTACCTTCCCCCAAGGGTATGTATAAAACAAACATATTTGTTAGTGTCGATTCTAATTGATTGAATAAGGGGACCTAGAGTTAAAATCTTTGTTTATATGAAACCTTTGATTGATGAGCATCAAGAATTTTGGGTCGATGATGTAATGACTTTTGAATCTGCAGCTAATGAAATGTTTAGACTCTAGGCCGCTTTTTATGGACAATTTATGATTTCCCAACATATCCTAACTTCTCAAGATGGAGTACAAAAAGAGAACTCGCTTGCACTTGTTGTAATAAGAGTAAGAAATCAATATGGATTTATCACTGTTGAAAGTTGGAATATCTTGGCCACATACGCTTTCTTCCTCCATTGCAAAGGTTTAGAAAAGTCCATGTGTCGTTTGATGGGAATAGAGTGTATGAACCATCACCCAAAATACTGTATGGGGTTAAACTTTTTGCACAACTAGATCAAGAAAATATCCATACATTGTATGATTTTCACAATTTATTGGCTCCTTCATTTCCTTCTATTTCTTCCACAAATAGATAGCACAATCGTAACTGGAAGAAATGGAGTATTTTTTTTAATTTCCTTATTGGAAATATAATATTTTAAGACATAATTTGGATGTGATGCCCATTGAAAAAATGTATGTGACAATATATTGTAAACCATTTTAGGCGTAAAGGGGAAATCAAAGGATACATCTAATGCTCGACGTGATTTGTAAGAAATGGGATTGAGAAAACCATTACATTTACAACTGGGTGAAGATAATCAGGCATACATTCCTAGTGCACAGTACACAATGAGTAAAAAAGAGAAATAAACATTTCTATGAATTTTGAAGACAGTTATGTTTCCTGATGGTTATTTCTCTAATATTTCCAAGCATTTCAATATGATGAGCATTAAAATACAGGGGTTAAAAATTCATGATAATCATATTTTTCTTTAACAGTTAATTCCTATAATAATTCGTGATTTCTTACTTTCCCAGGTTACGAAGATTTTGATTGAAGTTTCTAATTTTTCTAGACAGCAGTGTTCAAGAAATCCCCACATGAGTGATTTGAAAAAGTAGCATGATAAGATTGTACTTTCACTATGTCACCTAGTGAAACTATTCCCACCGTATTTTTTGATGTCATGGTTTACATGACTGTGCATTTAGCTGGTGAAGTCATTGCTGGTTGTCCCATGAAATTCTGGTGGATGTATCCAACAGAGTGATACTTAAATACATTGAAATGGAATTTGTGCAAAAAATCTCATCTGTAAGCATCAATTGCCAATAGATATTTAATGGAAGAGTGTACTAATTTCTGTACTTCATATATTGATGAGGTTGAATCAATGATAGATAAACCCTCCCAGTATGACGAGGGTACAATTGGGGAAGGAATAACTTTTGATATGCACAATGATGAGTTGGTACAAGCTCATCGATTTGTGTTGTTCAACACTCCATCAGTTATTCCATTGATACAATAAGTTTCATAGTTACTGTTTCATCCAGTTTTATATTTATTTTATTACTTACCATTTATTATGTTGTGATTTAGGATACATATCGCTAAGTTGAAACATGAAAGGCCCCGTGAAACTGACTATCAAATCCAAAACCATCATTTCAACACATTTCATGAGTTATTCAATACTCATGTACGTATAAATAATTTCTTTAATATTTTTATAGTGCAATTATTTGTATTTTCACAATCCATTATCCATTGAACTATGTGAAATTTTTAGATTCAAAAGATACGTGATTTTAGTACCCATACTGTGAGAAAAGAACTCAACCAACTAGAAGATGGCCCATTTATTACAACAAGTCGCTATAAGACTTTGGTTGCGAATGGAATCCGATATCGTATTAGCGATGTTGACTTGAATCAAGACACATTAATAGTAGTGTTCATTATTCTTTTGTTGGTGCGGGTTATTATCATGGATTGCTGAGGGATAATGTTGTGGATATTTATGGTCATGGATTAAAACACATATTGAAACGGTGTAATTGGGTTGATCTGGTTCGTGGAATGAAATTTGATAAATTCCAATTTAAGTCAGTAAACTTTAATAATATGCAGTATAAAGATGACCGAGTAAGTAATGAGCCCTTCATATTGTCATCACATGCAGAGAATGTTTACATTGTCCGCATTGATTCTGATTGGAATATTGTGGGGAAAATTTCTAGTAGAGGGGTGTTTCTAATTGATCAAGAGGAACTTGATGTTGTCCCATTTCCAGATCAAACACTTGAGAAAACAATAGTAAATGTATGGGATGAAGAAATACGATGGGCCAGAGAGATAATTTAAGGATATACGATAGACTTGCATGATTAGTGAAAATTGTAATTTATTTCCCCATGTTGTTTGTGAAAATATTTATGAGTTATATATGTATAAAAATTTCTTAATTTGACAATAATTTTCTTAATTTTGGATTGTCACATGGTGATCAGAGTGGTTCACCTATTGATGTCGATATGTATGTTTTAATTTTATAAATTAATTGATTGTAATTTTCTGTGCTTAGTTCCGTAACTATTTCTAATTTTGAATTAAAAATCAGTTATATTGTAATTTAATTATGAATTTATGTTTATTATGATCTAGTGCATCTTACAGTAGATGTTGAGGTCCTCGTATAGGGGTTCGATCCTGGAACTCTAGAGCCCGATTGGATGTGTTATTTAATGACACATTCCACCCAGTGGGAGAAGGTGCTACTGTATTGATTCTTCAGTTTGGGAATATGATATGGGACCCACATAGATTCTCCCAAGACTCATGATTAGACTTCCTTCCCTGAGGATATGATTGACAGATTATGGAGGGAAGTTCATGTAAATTCAATGTTTAATTTTTCATGATATTTTTTATTATTGTTGCATCTACTGACTATTTTTTTATAGGATAACTGGACATCCTGTAAAGATGTATTTCGGGCCATATGTGTGGCCAAATTTCAAAAATTTTGGAAGTATTACAAGGGAAGGGTGAAGAGATATCATTGGATACCATTTGCGGGTGTGCCAAACATTCTACAGTGAGTCCCTCCAAACATTCTTCCAGTGCAATGGTAGGATTTGGTTTCATTTTGGTCGAGTGAGGCAACGACGGTAAGATTTATTTCATTTAATCTACATATGACTAATTTTTCATATGTATATTAACTAAATACATTGAATGTAGACTGATTCTGCTCGTTATTCACGTAATCGGGTGATGCAAGGAACACCTTTTAGACTCGGAACTCTATATATGTCACAACTCAGATTGAATGTAAGTTTAGAATTTAATATTCATTGATGTATTAAAAAATATTGTAGTATTAAATGGTGAATATCATTATTATATTTACACCAATGAGGTGAGATGATCAATCGAATGTTTATATGGGTGAGGAATCGTAGGGCAGGAGATCCCGATGTTGTCGGTGTTATACTATGAAAAATATTTACTAATAAATGTTTTATTATTTTATAAAAAGTATTCATATTTGTTAATTGATTAATTATATGCTACATGATTAGTTTGTCGCTCTATTAGAAGAGTTTCCAGAGGATAAACTTGATTGTATTGTGCATAGAGATGAGATATTTCAGCGTGTCGTGGGGTGTAACGGTTAGTGTTATTCGTTGACTTATAGTGGTGGTGTCCCATGACGTGCAGTTGTTAGAGCAGAGGCGATGGGTGATTGTAGAGATGTAGGGATGCACACACAGACTAAGATAGATGCTTCCATGCAGGCTATGCAATAGAATATGGATGCACAGTTTCAGCAGTTACATGTAGAGTTTGAGAAGTGATTATCATAGATGCCAGGACGCATCGATGAAGTGATGACACAACATCCTGTTTATGGTACACAAGTGGCATCACAGGTAAAAAACAAGACAAACCATACACATATTGACTTCTATTGATATATGTTTAAGATACATAATACTGATATATATTTTAGGCCCCTGATATAGCTGGTGGACATCGTCGTGATATTGGTGATCCAGATGAGTATGAACATGTGTGAGGTAATTTACATTACCATTTTAATATAAAAAATGAATTACTAATTAATAATTATTCTCGAACCTTTAGGTTTATTTACACCAATGTATTTTATTGTTTAAATAATTGTGATTTAATTCATTATTTTAAATTTTACCTAATTCGTAATTATGATATATTACATAACACTTCAATTTATTAACACGACGAAAACTGGAAAGTGAATTGTAAAATTTTCGGGTAGACGACACGTAAATAGGATGTGTGGTTTGCACAGTACTCCTCAATACATCTAAGCTCCATAATGCTATTTTTTAGTCGATCGTTATTCAAATTCAGTGAATTTTATACTCATTGATAAATATTTCTCTCTTGACTAACTCTCATTCATATAAGAGAAATGGTATGACTCCATGGGGTGTCATTTCATAATATATCTAATAGAGATCCAAAGTTATATCAATATTATGCGAAAATAATCAGAATGCAATGGACACAGATTTGAGTTTTGAGTTTCAATGCTTCTTATCACGCTCAGATAGATGGTCTGTCTTAGAGGATTATCCAAACTCTATAGGTTATTCTAAAATCTTATTTGATGGAATTTCAAGGAATTTGGGATCAACACCTCCCCTTAGTAGAGTTCTCATATTACATCAATTTTCATTCCTGTATTTAGATGGAACCTTATAAGGCTATATATTGGAAGAGATGTAGGACTCCAATATGCTTGGATGAAGTCTCAAATAGAAAATAGATATGGCCTGACAATGTCCAAGAATCTATGGAGAAGATTCAAACCATTAAGTGAATGTGAAAGAAACACAAAGTTGATAAGAGATATGTATATAATTGTGACGAGTATGAACAGATGACACGCCAATCGGAGAGGCGGTTTACACGGTACGGATGAATATGTGTGTTTTCGGGGTTTGGCGCCCTTGAAAATGGTGCGTGGTGTAACACCCCATGTAACGACCCAAAGTTTCATTAATAGAAAATACCTCTTGATCCAGTTAAATGTCTCTTTATGAAAAATATATTTATAAGATGTCAACTTCTTTGATTTTATGTTAATAATTTTGACCGTTCCTAATATATCTGTTGAACAGTAATCACATGATTAGTATAAATATAGGACTTTAACAAATCCAATTTACTCAGAAAAAGGAAGCGATGACATCATCCAGTAGAATTTCCCCATACGAAGCCCATTTGTCGGAGATCGGAAAAGAGGTGGCATCCTTGGGCTTCGCTCTTGACTAAGCCCAAGCTGAGCTTCATCATGTCAAGCTCGAACGTGACTGTCTATGGGAAAAGTGGAAGTTGATTGAAATTACCACTCAAGCGATGTTATCCGAGCCACCCCAAGAGGCTGTCACCATCGCACACCTTACCCTTTGGTCTTATGCAGCTATTTTAAGGGGTTATGTAACAAATAAGTAGTACTATGTTCATTTACATTATTTTTGTATATAATAATGAATATAATTTCTAGACATTTTTGATGCATTGTAAATAGTTTTTTTAAATTACAAATGCTTTTTTTAGTTATTATTTAATTAAAAAATCTCTTTTATTAAATTAAGGGATTTTTGAATTAAATAATATTTTAATAAAATAATATTATTATTATTAAATTAATTTTTATTAAATATAAATGATCTTATAATTTTATGAATGCAATTTAATTTTTTATTAAGGTTTGAAAGCCATTTCTGTCAATACCCGTGAATTTTCGATAAATGTCGGTTTTTATTTTAAAAGTGAAAATTAACATATATAGAAAATTATTTAGATAAAATAAATTTTATTTCTGGAATCATGACATCGAAATTATCCAACGGTGAATTTTTCATAACTTTCTAAGACAATCAAATTTTTGGGTAAAAATTAAATACCGTTTAAATATATAATGTGCTTTATGACATCATAATGACCCAATAGTGATGTAATAAAATACTATAATCTTTATGTTAGGCCAATATATGTTTTAAAATTAAAATAATGTGATTTTGGGTTTGTTTGACTAACTTTTCAAATCATTAATGGACCCCTCAAGACTTATTCAACACCTTGCCTTTTTAAATTAATTTCCATGGGAGTATGACTCACCTCCACATAAGCAACCATAATATTTTAAGAAGTTCGGACCGTGGCCTTATAAAATATTTTTTCCTCTTCCCTTTTCCAAAAACCGAGGCAAAAACCATGGGATGGATTGTGGTTTGGATTAATTTAATGTAAGGGGACCCAAACCTAAATAATAAAGAATTCCCTCACCTTTCCTATATAAACCCACCCGAGCTCCAACTTCCTCCTCACTCAAAGCCCTTGGAGTTCGTCCAACCTCTTCCCTACTCTCTCTAGAATACTCCCAAGGTACCCCAAGCTCCCAAGAAGCCTCTCACAAGCCTCTCTCTAGCATTTGGAAGCACACTTCCAAGTAAAGGTTTTTTCTTCCTTTCTCACTTTTTTCCAATTTTCTTTAAGTTGTTTTGCCCTTTTATTTTAAATTATGAATGTTGGGGTATGGTTTCTCACCTCCCTCATACTTCCCTCTTTATTATTGAATTATGGGAAACCCTTTCTCTCTCATTAGATGTCTCCCATGTACACCCGTTACTATGCCGAAATTCTAAAAGGAACTTCTCTCTCCTCATTTACATTCAAGCAATACTTTTGTATCATGAATCTAAATTCCATTAAAATTGTTGGGACATGTATCTATAAGACCTCCTAACTGTCCATTACATGTAAATATTATGAGGAACCCCTCTCTCTCTCATCAACCATTTTTATGAATTCTTATGTCACGCCGTTACGCTGCCGAAATCGCACCGATTTTCTAAGCCAATGTCATTGTGTAGTGAATACCATGCTCATTTCTCCATCAAGGGTATTCACCTTTATTCACATTTAATTATTGATTATAAAGTTTTATGTATGAATTCCACATTCCTTTATCGTGGAATAAATTATTATGTTTTATGAATCCATGTTTTATGATCCATGTGGCACACTTATGCATGAAATGAAATGTTTAAGAAGGGTGCGCCCTTATAGCGCTCCAATGCATTGGGTAAAGTATAGTCTCATGATACGTCATGTGCAATGCGTGTTGACTCTTTCTAATTCAAGTGCAACGAGGGTTTACTCGTGCTTCATGTGCAATGAGTATTTACTCATGCTCTATGTGCAATGAGCCTTGGCTCATGCTAATTCAATGTTAAGTGTTGTTGCCACATTTCTATGTTATGATTATCATGATTAATCATGCCTTTATGTTCATGTTTTTCTTATGCTCTATTGATATGCCTATTTTCTAACATGTATTGTACTCCTCATGTTATTCCATGTGTAATCGCTTACTGGGCTTTATAGCTCACCCTTTTCTTATGCATGTCCTCAGGTTATCCCATGCAATGCTAAGTACGAAGGAATGTAGTGGTCATGTAAAGGAAGTTTTCAATAAAGATGTTGTATTTCATGTTTTATGTTTTTATGTAATGATCCTAAGCCCCAAAGACACTAAATCTCTCGATATTCTTGTTGTATCAAGTGATGTTTTATGAAATAAAACATGTTTAGGTTTGTAATAAAAGTAGGGTTGTCATATTTGGTATCAGAGGATAGGTTTAGTTATTTTCAGATTAGGAATCCCTATTAAAGCCTAAGATACAAGAATAAGTATAATAAAAACATCCCTATGTTTTGGTAAGTACTGCGTAAGTGGTTTATCAAACAAATACATCCATGTCTGGATATGAGAAGGTAGAGGCGGCTCTGGCATAGATGTATCCTAGGGGTAAAACCTGAAAACACCGCTTTGAGCTAGACTCGAACGGGAACTGGTGCACAACAATGGGCCTTGCTGCACTCTTGGTTACGACACTCCTAGGGGATATGTTTTGATAAATTCACAAGCTTATTATGAACCCTTATTAAGGGAATTAAGAAAAATTCCCCTATGAATATATGTTAGAAAGTACATCGTGAAAATCCTAGATTGAATCCTATAGAATCATGAGTAAGGGTATAAAAGTTTATTTATAAGTCATCGACTTTTGTCGTTGGATTACCCTTTATGTGTTACCTCTAACTTTCTTCTTATACCAGCCAATGACCAGTAATAGGAGGACTCAGGCTAACAACCGTTGTGAAGATTAGTGTGATGACTGTACTAATGAGATGCCCAATCCAATGGGAGTGGGAATCGCGAACTTTTTCACACTTCTCTCTCAGATAACTCAAGTTTTTAAAAGAAACACGAGTCAAGAGGAACATTCAACCCCCCCCCCCCCCTATGGAAGAACAAGTCGCCATCGACAGCTTCATGAGACAAAGGCCTCATACTTTTAGTGGATCATCCGATCCCACGATCGCTGAACAATGGATCAACTCCTTTGAAAAAATATTCTCCATCCTTCAATGTTCTGAACAAGAGAAGGTTCTCTTGGCGGCTTATCATATGGAGGGTGAAGCTGATCAATGTTGGATGTTTATAAAAAATACGAAGCCTAAGGAGGAGATCGAGGCGTTGGAATGGAAGGATTTACGGAAGATGTTTTTCGATAAATATTTTCCGCGCACCCTCCGGCTTAAGATGGAAAGGGACCTCCTTTCCCTCAAGAAAAAAGATAAAGAATCTGTTGGAGCATATGGGGAAAACTTCACAAGGTTTGCACGATAAAATTCCAGCTTTGTCGTTAACCCTGAATGCAAGGTTGACCGCTTCTTTGGGGGGCTGAAGCCTAGCTTGCGGAAAGCATTAGTGATCCGTGACATCGACAGGTATGAGGAAATTCTCCGATGTGCCCTCAAGGTCAAAATAGAGATCAGGGAATCACAGGGGTATCATTTGGACAAGAAGCATAAGGTGGACTTCAATGATGGTGTTCCGATGGATAAATCCAACGGTGCTAAGAAGATCCAGCACCCCACTTGCCAAAAGTGTGGAACGAAGCACGCTAGTAATTGCCTTAAGGGGACGAGGAAATGCTTCAGGTGTGGAAGGGAAAGGCACCTAGCTGTTAACTGCCAGCAAGAAATACCCATTTCTGCGATAGAGGATAGGAAATCTCCGTTCAAACCTCAACGCGTTTTTCAATGCTACAAATGCAAAGAACCAGGTCATTTTTCAAATCAGTGCCCTAATCCAAGGGTTTTCAGAGACAACCAACAACCTCCAAGGTAGCAAGGAAAAGATTTTTCCATCACTTCTGCCGAAGTGAACCCCACCAATGAAGTGGTGAAAGGTATGCTAGTTATTCATTCAAGAATAGTGATCATAATTTTTGATTCAGGTTCTACGCATTCTTTTATATCTCGAAAGTTTAGTAGAACAATCCCAGCACCACCACCAATCATGGAAGTAAAGATGTCGGTGAGTACGGAAAATGGGGAAGTCATTTCATCCCATGAGTATAAGTCCTCCCCTGTTATAATCTATGGATTGAATTTCTCGGTGAACCTCGTCATACTCCCTCTGGTGTAATTTTATGCAATTCTTGGCATGGATTGGATTTCCTTATATAGAGCCTATATAAATTGTCGGGAGAGGGAAATTACACTCCATATGGAGAATCGACCCCTAATTCATTACAAGTATAAGGAGGAAGATGAATATCCTTTATCTCCATCATCTCAAGCATGGATAATAATGCCTTATGAGCACACGTATCTGGCTCAGATGATTGAGTCCAAGGAAGAAACCATCCTTGAAGAAATGCCTATTGTGAGGGAATTTAATGAAGTGTTTCCCGAGGAACTGCCTGGTCTTCCTCCAAGAAGAGATGTTGAGTTCTCAATTGAACTTATACCTGGGGCACTAACCATATTCATGACTCCATATAGAATGGATTTTGTAGAGCTTGAAGAGCTAAAGAAACAACTACATGAGAATCTGGGTAAAGGGTTTATATGCCCAAGTGCTTCACCATGGGGTGCACCAGTCCTCTTCGTCAAGAAGAAGGATGGGTCAATGTGGCTTTTCATCGATTATCGCGAACTTAAAAAAGTCACGATAAAGAAAAAGTATCCTCTCCCATGAATTGATGACTTGTTGGATCAGCTACGTGGAGCACAATACTTCTCCAATGTGGACTTGTGGTCGGGATATTATCAAGTAAGGTTGAAGAAGGATGATGTCCCCAAGACTTATTTTCGTACAAGGTACGGGCACTATGAATACATAGTAATGAATTTCGGACTCACCAATGCTCCAGAAATATTCATGGACTTGATGAATAGAGTCTTTAGAGATTACCTTGACAAATTTGTGGTAGTCTTTATAGATGATATTCTATTATACTCCAAAACCAAGGAGGATCATGGGGATCATTTAAAAACTGTACTAGAGACTTTGTGCAAGGAGAAGCTCTATGAAAAGTACTGCAAGTGTGAGTTCTGGTTTAAGGAGGTCTTATTCGTGGGCCATATCATCACAAGAAATGGGATATTTGTGGATCCCTCCAAAACAGATGCAATTTAGGGATGGACGAGACCAACATCGGTAACAGATATCCGTTTCTTCTTGGGGTTAGCTGGATATTATTGACGATTTGTGAGAAATTTCTCACGATTGTACAACCCTCCTACCAAGCTAACTCTAAAGTGAGTAAAGTTTCCTTAGATTGATGAATGCGAAGAAAGCTTCAAGGAGTTGAAAAGGAGGCTTATCACTGCGCCCATACTCACTTTAACCACAAGTGGGGAACTTTTTGTGGTATTCAGTGATGCTTCGAAGAAGGGCTTAAGATGTGTGATGATGCAGAATGATAAAGTGATATCCTATGCCTCAAGGTAGTTGAAAATCCATGAGTGAAACTATCCAACGCATGACCTGGAGTTGGCGGCTATGATCATTGCCTTGAAAATCTGGTGGAATTATCTCTATGGAGAGAAATGTGAGATATATACTGACCACAAGAGTCTTAAATATATATTCACACAGAAAGATCTTAATATGCGCCAGAGAAGATGGATAGAGCTCATCAAGGATTATTACTATTCAATACATTACCACCCTGGGAAAGTGAACAAGGTGGAAGATTCCCTAAGTAGAAAGGACCCAGCAAATCTATCAATGATGAGAATTGAGAAGGATCCAATCTTCTTAGTATTGATGAAGATGGATGTGGGAATCATAAAAAAGGGAACATCATCAATCCTTTCACAAATTATTGCTCAACCATCTCTTTTGGAAAGGTTAAAGGATGCTCAAAAAGATTATGTGGGAATTCAAGAAAAAAGTGGAAGCTATCAAAAAGGGAAAATCCTCATAATTTAATGTTAATGAAGAAGGTATTGTGTGGTTTGGGAAAAGACTATGTGTTCCATCAAGTCCGGAGATGAAGAAGGATCTTTTGGATGACACACATAGTTCGAATTGCTCTATTCACCCAGGGAGCCCAAAGCTGTATCGAGATCTCTGAGAAAAATTTTGGTGGGATAATATGAAGAAGGAGATTGCTGAATATACATCAAAGTGCCTGGTGTGTCAGCATGTGAAGGCAGAGAGGCAGAAGTCTAAGGGGATGATACAACCATTTCCCATACCAGAATGGAAATGGGAGAACATCACCAAGGACTTTGTCACCGGAATTCCACAGACATCCAAAGGTAATGCAATTTGGGTTGTTGTGGATCGTCTTACAAAGACTGCACACTTCATTTCTTTTCGATAGGATTTCTCTTTGGATCAACTAGAATGGATATATATATCAGGGAAGTGGTAAGGTTGCATGGAGTACCACTATCTATTGTGCCTAGCCAAGATCCAAGATTCACCTCTAAGTTTTGGAAGAGTCTTCAACATGCACTGAATACTGAACTGAACATTAGTACGGCCTATCATCCTCAAACTGATGGCCAATCCGAGCAGACTATCCAAACACTTGAGGATATGTTGAGAGCATTCAAAATGGACTTTGAAGGAGGATGGGATCAACATCTTCCTCTGGTTGAGTTCTCTTATAATAACAGTTTCTACTCGAGCATCTAAATGGAACCATATGAAGCCCTGTATGGGAAAAGGTGCAGAACACCGACATGTTGGGATGAGGTCAGTGAACGTAAGCTGCTTGGACCAGAAATGGTCGAGGAAGTGGTGGAGAAGGTGAAAACCATTCAGCAGCATATCAAGGCAGCCCAGAGTCGACAGAAGAGTTATTCAAATAATCGTCGACGAGACCTTGAGTTTAAAGTTGGAGACATGGTTTTTCTATGCATATCTCCGTGGAAGAAGGTCATGAGGTTTGTAAAGAATGGGAAGTTAAGTCCAAGTTACATCGGCCCCTTCGAGATTCTTGATCGTGTCGGGGATGTGGCCAATCAACTAGAACTTCCACCTACTATGGCCAAATTACATGATGTCTTTCATGTATCCCTCTTAAGAAAGTTCATACCGGACCCTTCACATGTACTCTCTTCTGAGGTGGTACAATTTGAAGATGATGTTTCTTATGAGGAGTAACCAGTGAAGATATTAGATCATAGAGAAAAAGTTCTATAAAATAAGACAATTCCCCTCTTTAAGGTGTTGTGGAGAAACCACAAGTTTGAAGAAGCAACTTGGGAATCAGAGGATATGATAAAGCTGAGTTACCCACATTTTTTTATTGAGGGAAAAGGAAAATTTCGAGGGCAAAATTTCTTAAGGGGGGAATATTGTAACGACCCAAAGTTTCATTAATGGAAAATACCTCTTGATCTAGTTAAATGTCTTTTTATGAAAAATATTTTTATAAGATGTCAACTTATTTGGTTTTATGTTAAGAATTTTGACTATTTCTAATATAGCTGTTGAACAGTAATCACATGATTAGTATAAATATAGGACTTTAACAAATCCAGTTTACTCAGACAAAGGATGTGATGGCCTCATCCAGTAGAATTAACCCATACGAAGCCCATTTGTCAGAGCTTGGAAAAGAGGTGGCATCCTTAGGCTTCGCTCTTGACCAAGCCCAAGCTACACTTCATCATGTCAAGCTCGAACATGACCGTATTTGGGAAAAGTGGAAGTTGATTGAAATTACCACTCGAGCGATGTTATCCGAGACACCCCAAGAGTCTATCATCATCTCACAACTTACCCTTAGGTCTAATGCGGCTATTTTAAGCGGTTATGTAAAAAATAAGTAGTACTATGTTCAAGTACATTACTTTTGTATATAATAATGAATACAATTTCTAGTCATTTTTGATGCATGGTAAATAGTTTTTTAAAGTACAAATGGTGTTTTTAGTTATTATTTAATTAAGAAATCATTTTTATTAAATTAAGGGATTTTTGAATTAAATAATATTTTAATAAAATAATAATAATATTATTAAATTAATTTTTATTAAATATAATTGATCTTATAATTTTATGAATGCAATTAAAATTTTTATTAAGGTTTGAAAGCCATTTCTGTAAAAACCCTTGAATTTTCGATAAATGTCAGTTTTTATTTTAAAAGTGAAAATTAACATATTTAGAAAATTATATATATAAAATAAATTTTATTTCTGGAATCAGGACGTCAAAATTATCCAACGGTGAATTTTTCATAATTTTCTGAGATAGTCAAATGTTTGGGTAAAAAATAAATACCGTTTAAATATATAATGTGTCTTATGACATCACATTGACCCAATAGTGATGTAATAAAATACTATAATATTTATGTTCGGCCAATATATGTTTTAAAATTAAAATAATGTGATTTTGGGTTTGTTTGACTCTATTTTCAAAGCATTAATGGACCCCTCAAGACTTATTCAACACCTTGCCTTTTTAAATTAATTTCCATGGGAGTGTGACTCACCTCCACATAAAAAACCCTAATATTTTAAGAAGTTAGGACCATTCCCTTATAAAATATTGTTTTCTTATTCCCTTTTCCAAAAACCATTGGCAAAAATCATGGGATGGTTTGTGGTTTGGATTAATTTAATGTAAGGTGACCCAAACCTAAATATTAAAGAATTCCCTCACCTTTCCTATATAAACCCACCCAAGATCCCACATCCTCCTCACTCAAAGCCCTTGGTGTTCATCAAACCTCTGCCCTACTCTCTCTAGAATCCTCCCAAGGTTCCCCAAGCTGCCAAAAATCCTCTCACAATCCTTTGGAAGCACACTTCCAAGTAAGGGTTTTTTCTTCCTTTCTCACTTTTGTCAAATTTTCATTAAGTTGTTTTGCCCTTTTATTTTCAATTAGGAATGTTGGGGTATGGTTTCACACCTCCCTCATACATCCCTCTTTATGTTTGAATTATGGGAGACCCCTTTATCTCTCATTAGATGCCACCCATGTACACCCGTTACTATGCCGAAATTCCGAAAGCATATTCTCTCTCCTCATTTACATTCAAGCAATACTTTTGTATCATGAATCTAAATTCCATTACAATTTGTTGCGACATGTATCTATATGACCTCCTTACTGTCCATTACATGTAAATATGATGAGGAACCCCTTTCTCTCTCATCAACCGTTTTTATGAATTCTTATGTCACGTCGTTACGCTGCCGAAATCGCACCGATTTTCTAAGCCAATGTCATTGTGTAGTGAATACCATGCTCATTTCTCCATCAAGGGTATTCACCTTTATGCACATTTACTTATTGATTATAATGTTTCATGTATGAATTCCACATTCCTTTATCATGGAATAAATTATTATGTTTTATTAATCCATGTTTTATGATCCATGTGGCACCCTTATGCATGAAATGAAATGTTTAAGAAGGGTGCGCCCTTATAGCACTCCAATGCATTGGGTAAAGTATAGTATCATGATACGTCATGTGCAATGAGTGTTGACTCATACTAATTCAAGTGCAACGAGGGTTTACACATGCTTCATGTGCAATGAGTATTTACTCATGCTCTATGTGCAATGAGCCTTGGCTCATGCTAATTCCATGTTAAGTGTTATTGCCACATTTCCATGTTATGATTATCATGCTTTATAATGCCTTTATGTTAACATTTTTCTTATGCTCTATTGACATGCCTATTTTCTAACATGTATTGTACTCCTCATGTTATTCCATGTTTAATCCCTTACTGGGCTTTATAGATCACCCTTTTCTTATGCATGTTCTCAGGTATCCCATGCAATGCTAAGTATGAAGGAATGTAGTGATCATGTAAAGGAAGTTTTCAATAAAGATGCTGCATTTCATGTTTTATGTTTTTATGTAATGATCCTAAGCCCCAAAAGACACTAAAACTCTCGATCTTCTTGTTTTATCAAGTGAATTTTTATGAAATAAATCATGTTTATGATTATAATAAAATCAGGGTTGTCATACCCCAAGCATCCACGGTACAATTGTCTTTGAATAATACAGTAGCGTGTGTTGTGCGCAACTTCGAGATTCTAACACACCGCGACCAATCAAAGTAGCCGTTATGAATAGTAATACCCACTTTTTAAAATTTTATAAATTTTACCTCTCAAAATGGACTTCATATTTTGATTTTGAATATCAAAATTATCCTAGGGTAAAATTTTGGTACTTTTCGGATAACTTTTATATTTTGATGAATAGTGAAAATTACTAAATTTTAATTAAAAACAATTTTTTTAATCAAAATACTTAATAAGGATAAATTAATAATTTAAGTTGTTTTAAAGTATATTTAGAATATATTTTTACCATTTAATACAATTTTGGTCATTGTACATAATTTCACATTAAAACCGGATATAAACAAGTGTCAATCTTTTGATAGTTTTTATCTCTTAAAAACACGCTTTTTGTTTTAACAACGAGAATTAATTTTAAATTAATTTCTGCCAATTATGTGTTTTTAATGTATAAAAATGGATTCCATATTTAGAATCAGGAGTTACAAATTGTTTAAATAGATAACTTTTATTTTTATATATTTTGAATAATTATTTCGGTAAATATTTTATTTACCATGGTTAAAGGGTAAATCCGGTAAATAAGGTAAAAAATAATATTATAATATTATTAATTTACCCTAAAACATGTTCTAACTCTGTTTTTTGATTAATGTCCGACCATGGGCATCTTTGGGTAGATTTTGGGACCCCATGAAGCCACATGATGGTGATAAGGACACTTTATATTAATTATGTTAAAGCAAATGAAAAAATGACATAAGCATATATCTTTTTGAGAAACAATTTTTAAATAGGGTTATATATGTTTGATTTTAGACTATAAATATTCATTAGAAATATAAATAGATTTTATACACAATTGTAGTTCATTTATACTTTTTAGACATTGAATACTTAAATTTATTTATGACACAATAATGATGCAGTATTTTCATTAATAATAAAAGAATCAAATAATTTGTATTATAAAAGTTAAAATAAATATAATTTGAAAGTTTTTATAACATACAAGAATTTTATGGGTTAATATTACATGTTTTTATTGCTTAAATAAATTTTATTCGAATTAATAAAATTGTTAAGACTTTAACAAAAATCAATTATTAAATATTGTCAAAATTGACATAAATGACTTGTTAAAATAAATATTATATTATTAATTGATATTCAATTCCTAAAAATCTAAGATTCGGCCAAAATACTTATATCATGACAGATGTATCATTAATGGACCACTTGGGGGCATATTGGATGTATATAGTAAGTTTATTAACTATACAATATAAAAATACAAAGTGACATGGTAAATGTCAAACTAATTAACTAAGAGTTAAAACTAAATGATAAGGATAATATAATGACCCAAAAATATTTAAAATATATTGGTTGGAAGTATTTAGACCCATACACACCTTATAATTTTAATAATCGACTTTGGAGCCATTAGAAACCGAATATAAATTTATTATAAAATAATACTTTAAGTTTTTTCATAAAGATCCCCTCACCCCCCTTATAAAAGGACACCACTTATAACCAATTCTTCACACCTTAAAAGCCTTTTGGATCAGAAAAAACATGACCTAATATTCTCTCAACATCCCTCAATTCAACCTAGAGGCCTTAGTTTGATTAGAAATCCATTCTATGGATCCCTTTTGATCAAATCAAAAGGAATAACCCGAAGAAGAGGTAATGTTTTCACCACCCTCTTTCAAGTTCCTTTCTTCATAAACATCATATTTCTTTGTAATTTTCATTATAAAATAATAAATTCATTATCTTCTATATACTGTGATGTTATTATAAATATGGTAAAACCATATTCAGTATTATATCAATCCTTTGAATGACATATCACCATACCCGCATACGTACGACGTACCATCTCCACGTCGTGGTGTAATTGTTATTCAATACATTATTATTTGGATGGGTATAATAATGGTGTTTAATTAATGAAAATAATAAATATAAAATGATAATTATTTTATATATATGATGTTCCATCCAATTATATATTATTTTATTATCAAAAGAATGATATTGTCGCTCATGCGTACGTACGGACTACCGTCTCCATGAAGGCGATGAGATTCATTCCCCATCGTATCCACTCAAGTATAATTCTCTTTTAATGATTAAAAATAATGTTTAAATACTTGATATCATTTTGGATATGAATAAGATAAAACATATCCATTACAAACATGTCTTATGAAATAAAACATATAAAATAAAATGAGTAAGTTAACACCCGAAATGACGATAATACTAAGATATTAGTAACAAAGAAATGTTAAAAGATCATATATGATATCATATTAATGTATATGATTATTGTATAATTTAATAACAATTATTTATCCATTATAGAGGATGTTAAACTACCCTCAACCAAGGTAAAGTATGAGGTAAGGGTTTATTTCACACTCTTCATTATCCGAGGTTGTTTATACGTAATTATCTACGGGGACCTCTTTATCATCCACATCCATGTTTCTTAAAAATGTATTTCAAAACATTATTAAAATTTTATAGAATATGGGTTAAATTCATTTATACCCTTTTTTTACTTTTTATAATATGTTTATAAATTAATCTTTCCGTCATTTTCCAAACAAGGTCATTTTTTGCCTTTTCGACAGAATTATGTTATCAATGTATTTTTAACTTATACGGCGGGTGCAACTATTTTCTACCATTATAAACTCGTCGAAGCTTCCCTTACAAGATTATAATAATATTTTAAGGTAAATGTTTTATTTTATAATTATGTTACTCTTAAATGATTTCAATATAGAAAGATATATTTCTCTAAAAAGGGTTTTGATTTCCTCTAAGTCAACATCCTTTGATGGATTTTAAGTTTATTTGGAGTTGATTTATTAAGATACAACACATCCATATTGTATTGAAGGTTTTGTGATATGTTTGAATGTGGATGTGCTATTTTTTTACCATTCATGATTTATGGTTAAATTATTGACATTTCTTATGCTAGTTTTAATACGAATGTTTATGATATGTTTAAACATTATTATATGAGGAATGTATTGGACTTAGTAAGTGATGGGTGGAGCCTGCTATAGACTCTCGATGCATCGGTAGGTCTCATGATACAACTAGACGTGGAATTGGCAAAGGCCCTTTCCCAATTTTATTTATGGTTTTGGCCGAGGCCTTAATCATTTTTAGACGTCTTGGCTGAGGCCTTGACAAAATGTTTCAGAATGTCCGACATTATACATTACCTCATTATGGAAATAATATTGATGGTTCATGTGGTCATTCGACTAGTAGAATACCCATGATTATGTTTTATTATTGAATTATTTACTCATCTCATATTCTTGCAATAAATGTATTCATGTTTATTATTGGTAAAGCCATGTGATTTCAATTATTTACCATGCTCAATATTTATGTACTTTTCTGCTGTATTACTTACCCTTACTGAGCATTTGAGCTCACCCCATTTCTTATGTTTCATTTTCCTAGGATATGAATAAGTTATTTATGGGTGACCTGTAGGCATAATCTTGGAGGCTTGGATGTTTCAAATGAAATATATTTGTATTTTATTTATCTTCAAGCTGTAAAGTTGAACTTATGTATGAATCTTATTTCCAATAATACTTAATTGATCAGTCTTTCGAGACATGATTTCCTTGTGATCATGAAAATGTTATGTAATAATGCACTGACTCTAGGTAAAGAGGGGCGGGGCGTTACAGTTGGCATCAGAGGAAGTTTAGTATGATCCTTGGAAACTAGATTTAGATAAACTATAATTAGAGCACATAACCCTAAGATAGACTTTGAGGATTATTATAGAAGAACATCCTAGAATTTTAGTATTGTAGAATTTTGTGAGTTTTTCAAGAAATAAATCCATGTCTGGATACGAGCAGGTAGAGGCGGCTCTGGCACTGATGTACCGAGGGGTAAACCCCGAAAACACCGCTTTGAGCTAGACTCGAATGGGAACTAGTGCACGACAACGAGCCTTTCTGCACTCTTGGTTGCAACACACCTGGGGGATATGCTTAGGATAATTATCATTTTCTTTATAAACCATTATGAAGGGTTTTTGAGTGTATAATTCCTCAAATAAATCATTTTTTATGATTATGGATTATATCCATAAATAGTTCAATTTATGTTAAGTGTTTTACAAGTATGGAATTATGTATTTTGATTCATAAATTGATCTAGTTTATGCCGTTATTTAGAAATGGAAACTAGTGGAAGGAATGGAAACCGTATCAATGGACGCACTCCAGGTAGGGATTTCCCTCCTGCTCAAGATAATTATAGTTGAGCTGGTGATATGACTAGTGCTTATCAGCTAATCACCATACTGGGACAACTCACTCAGGTTGTGAACAATAACCTTACCCATATGGAGCACCTAGATCCATAGCGTGGAGGATCAATGTTAGATCGCTTAATGAGGAAAAAACCCCCAACATTCAATGGGAGTATAAATCCATTAGTGGCTTAGAAATGGATAAATTCCTTATAGAAAATATTCCACGCTTTGGGGAGTACTGAAATGGAAAAGGTTATCATGACACTTTACCGCCTCATTGGAGATGCTGATCAATGATGGTCATTGATTCAAAACACAAAGGAAGATTATTAAGTATAAAATATGGAATGGAGGGAGTTCAAAGATATTTTCATATAAAAATTCTTTCCTCATGACCATCAAGCAGATATGGAAAGACAATTTCTGAGTATGAGGCAAAAGGAGGATGACAATTTTGCTAAGTATGAGGCTAACTTTACAAGGTTAGCGAGGCATGCTGAAAATTATATACGTAACCCAAGAAGTAAGATTGATCATTTATTTTATGGGTTAAAACCATTTCTTCGTCGAGAATTAGTATCACAATCCTTCTCATCATATGAAGATATTTTCTCGTGTGCTATGAAGACAGAAAAGGAATTCTCTAAGTCTTATGACTTTAAATCAAAGCAAGAGAAGAAGAGATCTTCTGAACACTCTGGGAAAGGAAATAATGAATCAGGGATGAAGTTAAGAATTGAACTTCCACCCTGTGATAATTGCGGAAGGAAGAACCCTGGTGCCTTTCTAAAAGGAAATGGAGTTTTTTACAAATGTGGATATAAAGGTCATCTAGTTGGGGATTGTAAAAGAAAATAAAGACTCTACTAGTGTTCAATGCTACAATTGTAGAGAGATGGGACATTATGCAAATGAATATCCTAAGCGTCATGGAAACTTACCTTAGAAAAGGAAAAGGGATCAAGGCCAAGCTTATGTAATCACTACTACTTAGGTTGAAGCCCCAAATGATGTGGTGGAAGGTAATTTAATGATTTCATCAAGTTTAAGCAATGTTTTATTTGATTCTGGATCATCGCATTGTTTTATATCTTCCCACTTTGCTAAGAAAATTAGATATTTCCAATTTGATATAACAAGGGAGCTGCAAGTGAAAACTCCTAACGGAAGTATCATTGCAACAATGTTTTGTGAATCAGTCCCCATTAGGGCATATAAATGTTCTTTATCTGCTAATCTCATCATCATACCCATGAATGAATTTGATATAATCCTCAGTATGGATTGGATTTCAGACCATGATGTGAAAATTTATTTTAAGAACAAGGAGGTTACAATTTTTGATGATAATGATAAAGAACACCTTATCATTAGAGTAGAATCATCACCACCTGATTCCTATCTAGATCTACCCCCAGTAGCTCACCTAAATTCAATTATCGGGGAGGAAGAGAATGAAATAACTGTGGGTGAGGAAAGGAATGTTCAAATAGAGGATGTACCTATTGTGAGAGAATATGTTGATGTATTTCCAGAAGATTTACCTGGACATCCTCTAGAACAAGAAATTGAGTTTTCCATTGATTTAATTCCTGGTTCAAGGACCATATCGAAAACCCCCTTTAAAATGGACACTGTGGAATTAGTTGAACTAAATAAACAACTAGAGTAATTGAGTAATAAAGGATTTATTCACCCTAGTGTTTCTCCATGGGGATCCCCTGTTCTTTTTGTTAAGAAGAAAGATTGATCTATGAGGTTATGTAGCGACTACATGGAAATCAATGTTATAACAATAAAGAACAAGTATCCCCTACCTCGCATTGATGATTTATTTGAAAAACTGCATGGAGCTCAATAATTTTCTATGATTGAAATTCGATCTGGATACCATCAGTTGTGTGTGAAGAAGGAATACATTACGAAGACCGCATTTCGAACCAGGTACGTGCATTATGAGTTTACAGTAATGCCTTTTGGACTGACTAATGCACCTTCTATTTTAATGGAACTAATGAACAGATTTTTCATGGAATATCTTGATGAAATTGCAGTGGTATTTATTTATGATATATTGGTATACTCCAAAAGATACAAAGATCATGAAAATCACTTGCGCATTATATTGAAGACTCTAAGAAGACATGAATTGTATGGGAAGTTTAGTAAGTGAAAATTATGGCTTCAGGAGATTTCTTTTTTTGGCCATATTGTCTCAAGGATGGAATCTCTATTGATCCTTCTAAGACAAGAGCAATCCAAGAATGGTCAGCCCTGATGAGTTTAACTGAGTTATGTGGTTTTATTGGTTTCGTAGGTTATTATCGGCGTTTCGTCCAAAATTGTTCCCGATTGGATAACCCATTAACGAAGATCACACGTAAAGGTGTTAAATTTGTTTGGACAAAAGAGTGTGAAGAATGTTTTGAAGGACTGAAGAGAAGATTATTCAATGCATTTATGTTGACTCTACCATCGGGGAATGATGTGTTCGTTATTTATAGTGATACATCGAAGAAAGGACCTGGTTTTTTCCTTATGCAAGAAGATAGAGTTATTGCCTATGCATCACAACTGCTGAAAATAAATGAGAATAACTATCATACTAATGATCTCGAGTTATCTGTTGTAATATTTTCTTTGACGATTTGGAGACACTATCTCTATGGTAAAAAATGTGAGATTTATACTGATCACGAGAGTTTGAATTATATTTTCTCATAGAAAGAACTCAACATGTGGCAAATGAGATGGCTTGAACTACTCAAGGATTATGATTGCATGATACACTACCACCTGGGGAAGGAAAATAATGTATCAGATGCTTTGAGTAGAAAGGATCATGGAGTATTTAATAATATGAGACTTGAAAAGGATACTATATACATGGATCTAGTAAAGATGGATACGTGAATCACCATTGAAGGTGAATCATCAATGCTTTTTCAAATGGTGGTCAAACCATCTTTACTAGAAAAGATAAAGAGTTCTCAGACCGATGATGAAGAGTTTCAAATGAAGATTAAAGCTATGAGTGATGGGAGATTGAGTGACTCTGTGTATGAAGATGGAATTTTGAAATTTGGGAGGAGACTTTGTGTTCCCGATATAACTGATCTAAAAAGGGAATTTTTGGACGATGCTCATAGTTCCAGTTTCTCTATACACCTTGGGAGCACCGAAATGTATAAGGATTTGAAGGAACATTTTTCGTGGGACAACATGAAGAGAGAGATTGCTGATTTTGTGTCAAGATGTATGGTTTTTCAACATGTTAAAGCTGGAAGGCAATAGCCTACTGGAGTATTGCAAACTCTTCCCATACCTGAGTGGAAACGGGATAATATCACGATGGACATTGTCATGGGACTACCAAAGACTCTTAGAAGGAATGATAAAATATGGTTCATTGTTGATCATCTTACCATGTCAGCGCATTTTCTTGCTATAAGGGAAGATCTAACACTTGAACGTCTAGCAAGACTGTGTATTAATGAAGTTGTGAGACTTCATGGAGTACCCCTATCGATTGTTTCTGATCGTGATCCCCATTTTACTTCATGATTCTAGAAATGTCTTCAGAAATCCTTGGATACTGAACTTCATTTGAGCACTGCCTACCACCCTCAAATAGATGGACAATCATAATGGACAATTCAAACCTTAGAAGACATGTTGATATCATTCCCACTTGACTTTCAGGGTATGTGGGATCAATATTTACATCTGGTAGAATTTTCCTATAACAATAGCTTCCATTCGAGTATTCAGATGGCACCATATGAAGCGTTATATAGAAAGAGATTTCGCACACCAACCTGTTGGGATGACGTTGATGAAAGAAAACTTGTTGTCCCAGAACTGGTGGAGGAAATGATGGAAAAGGTAAAGGTAATCCCAAACCACATCAAAGCAGCTCAAATTAGGTAGAAGAGCTATGCTAATAACCGAAGGAAGGATTTGGAATTTTAGGTAAGAGATCATGTATTCTTGAGTGTATCTCCATGGAAAGGAGTTATAAGTTTCGGAAAGAACGGTAAATTGAGTCCCAGGTACATAGGACCTTTTGAAATTCTAGAACTAATTGGGGTTCTAGCTTACCGGTTGGCAATTCCGCCAAGCCTCTCCAAAGTTCACGATGTGTTCCACGTATCACTGTTGAGAAAATACATGCCTGACCCAACACATGTACTCACCTATGAGGAAGTAGAACTAGAACCCGAACTATGTTATTGTGAAGAGCCTGTCAAGATTCTTGATATAAGAGAACAAGTGCTGAGAAACTGGACGACTCATCTGGTAAAATTTCTATGGAGGAACCATAAGGTGGAAGAGGCAACATGGGAAACTGAGGAACTTATGATGAAGAACCACCCGAGACTTTTCATGCGGTAGTATTCTAGAAATTTTGAGGACAAAATTATTTTAAGGAGGGGAGAATGTAAGACCCCAAGTTTCCACAATACGATTCTCTTTGAATAATACGGTAGCGTGTGTTGTACGCACCTTCGAGATTCTAACACACCGCGACCAATCAAAGTAGCCGTTATGAATACTAATACCCACTTTTTGAAATTTTATAAATTTTATCTCTCAAAATAGAATTCATTTTTGGATTCAGAATATTGAAATTATCCTAGGGTAAATTTTTTGTACTTTTCGGATAACTTTTATATTTTGATGAATAGTGAAAATCACTAAATTTTAATTAGAAACAATTTTTTTAATAAAAATAATTAATATTGATAAATTGTGAATTTAAGTGGTTTTAAATTATATTTAAATATATTTTTACCATTTAATACAATGTTAGTCATTGTAAATAATTTCACATTTAAACCGGATATAAACAAGTGTCAATCTGTTAATAGTTATTATCTCTTAAAAACACATTTTTTGTTTTAACGACTGGAATTAAAATTAAATTAATTTCTTCCAATTCTGTGTTTTGAATTTAGAAAAAATTATTCCATATTTAGAATCAGGAAGTCCAAATTTTGTAAATAGATAACTTTTATTTTTTGATATTTTCAATAATTACGTCGGTAAATATTTTATTTACCATGGTTAAAGGGAAAAATCTGCTAAATAAGGGTAAAATAATAATATAATAATAATATTAATTTATCCTAAAATGTGTAATAACCCTATTTGTTGATAAAATTCCGACCATGGGCATCTTTGGGTTGATTTTGGGACCCCATGGAGCCACTTGTAGTTGATAAGGACACTTTATATTAATTATGTTAAAGTAAATGAAAAAATGCCATAAGTATATATCTTTTAGAAAAACATTTTTTACATAGGGTTATATATGTTAGATTTTAGACTATAAATATTTATTAAAAATATAAAATTATTTCCTACATAATTGTATTTTATTTAAAATTTTTAGACATTGAATACTTAAATTTATTTATGACACAATAATGATGCAGTATTTTCCTTAATAATAAAAGAATCAAATAATTAGTATTTTAAAAGTTAAAATAAATATAATTTGAAAGTTTTGATGACATAAAATAATTTATTGGTTAATATTACATTTTAATATTTCTTAAATAAATTTTATTCGAATTAAAAAAGTTTTTATGACTTAAAGAAAAATAAATTATTAAATATTATCAAAATTGACATAAATGAGTTTTTAAAACAAATATTATATTATTAATTGATATTCTATTCCTAAAAATCTAAGGTTCGGCCAAAGGACTTATATCATGATAGGTATATCATTAATGGACCACTTTGGGGTCTCTTGAATGTATATAGTTAGTTTATTAATTATATAATATAAAAATACAAAGTGACATGGTAAATGTCAAACTAATTAACTAAGAGTTAAAACAAAAATATAAGGTTAATATAATGACACAAACCTGTCTAAAATCTATTGGTTGAAAGGATTTAGATCCATCCCCACCATATACTTTTAATAATCCACTTTAGATCCATTAAAAACTGAATATGGATTTATTATAAATTAATACTTTAAGTTTTTCCTAAAGAGCCCCTCCTCCCCCTTATAAAAGGACACCACTTCTAACCAATTCATCACACCTTAAAAGCATTTTGGTTCGACCAAAAACTACTCAAATATTCTCTCAACTTCCCTCACTTCAACATAGAGGCCTTAGTTTGATAAGAAAGCCAACCTATGGAACCCTTTTGTTCAAATAAAAAGGAAGAACCTGAAGAAGAGGTAATGTTTTCACCACCCGCTTTCAAATTCCATTCATCTTCAACTTCTTCTTTCTTTGTTATTTCCATTATAAAATAATAACTCCATTATCTTATATATAATTTGATGTTATTATAAATATGGTACAACCATATTAATTATTATATCCATCCTTTTAATGACATGTCACCATACGCGCGTACGTACGGCTTACCATCTCCACGTCGTGGTGTAATTGTTATTCAATACATTATTATTTGGAAGGGTATAATAATGTTGTTTAATTCATGTAAATAATAAATGTAACATGATAATGATTCTGTATATATGATTCAACATCCAATTATATATTATTTTAATATAAAAAAATGATATTGTCGCTCGTGTGTACGTACGAACTACCGGCTCCACGAACGCGATGAGTTTAATTCCCCATCGTATCCATTCAAGTATAATTATCATTTGATGATTAAAAATAATGTTTAAGGACTTGATATAATTCCGGATATGAATAAGATACAACCTATCCATAAAAAACACGACCTATGTAATAAAACATATGAAATAAAACTAGTAAGTTAACACCCGAAAGGACGATGATACTAAGATATTACTAACAATGCAATGTTAAAAGATAATATATGATATCATATGAATGTATATGATTCATGTATAATTTAATAAAAATTGTTTCACCATTATACAGGATGTCAAGCTACCCTCAACCAAGTAAAATTACAAGGTAAGGGTATATTTCACAATTTTCATTATCCAAGGTTGTTTATATGTAATTATCTATAAGGACCTCTTTATCATCCACATCCATGTATCTTAATACTGTATTTCAAAACATTATTTCTATTTTATAGAATATGGGTTAAAGTCATTTATACCCTTGTTGAATTTTTTATAAGATGTTTATAAAGGAATCTTTCCGTCATTTTCCTAACAAGGTCCTTTTTAACCTTTCTGACAAAAATTAAGGTAAGAATGTCTTTTTAACCTATACAGTTGGTGAGGCTATTTTCCACCATTATAAACTCATCGAAGCTTACCTTACAAGCTTATAATAATATTATTAAATTAAATGTTTTATTTTATAATTACGTGACTCTTAAATGTTTTCAAAATAGAAAGAGATATTTCTCTAAAAAGGGTTTTGATTTCATCTAAGTCAACATCCTTTGATGGATATTATGTTTATTTGGAGTTGATTTATTATGATACAAAACATCGATATTGTATTGACGGTTTTGTGATATGTTTGACTGTGGATGTGCTATTTTTATACCATTCATGATTTATGGTTAAAGTATTGACATTTTGTATGCTAGTTTTAATACGAATGTTTATGATTTGTTTAAACCTTTTCATATGAGGAATGTATTGGACTTAGTAAGTGATGGGTGGAGCCCGCTATAGCTCCTCGATGCATTGGTATGTCTCATGATACTATTAGATGTGGAATTGTCTGAGGGACTTTCCCAATTCATTTTATGTTTTTGGCCGAGGCCTTAATCATTTTTAGACATCTTGGCCAAATCCTTGACAAAATGTTTTAGAATGTTCGACATTATACATTACCTCATTATGGAAATAATATTGATGGTTCATGTGGTCATTCGACTAGTAGAATACCCATGATTATGTTTTATTATGAAATTATTTACTTAGCTCATATTCTTTCCATAAAAGTATTCATGTTTATTATTGGTATAGGCATGTGGTTTCAATTGTTTACCATGATTAATATTTATGTCATTTTCCGCTGTATTAATTACCCTTACTGAGCGTTTGAGATCACCCCTTTTCTTATGTTTGATTTTCCTAAGATATGAAGAAGTTAGTTATGAGTTGCCATCAGGAATAATCTAGGAGGCCTGGATGTTTCTAATGAAATATATTTGTGTTGTATTTATCTTCAAGCTATAAAGTTGAACATATGTCTGAATCATGTTTCCAATAATACAAAACTGATCGGTCTTTCGACACATGATTTCCTTGTGATCATGCCAATTTTATGTAATAATGCACCGACTTTGGGTAACTAGGGTCGGGGTGTTACATTTGGGGTGGTCAAAACCATCCGAATGACCTCTGAATTCCATGAAATCAGGCGACAACAACTAGTGAGTGAATTGTGAAATGGTCGGGCAGACACCCTGTCAATCAGAGGTGTCTTCTGACCGCGATGATCGTAAATGTAGTTCTGGTTCCATAAAGGACCAAAACAGGCATTTAATGGTCATATGCATATGGAGCGACATCTAAATGACTTGAAATCGCATGAAAACATTCTAATTGTTTTCTATGATGTGCTTGTAGACACGACACATCAATCAGACGCGTGGTTTGCACAGTATGACTGAATATTTGTGTTTTCGGTGTTTGGAGCGCTTGAAAAAGGTGCTTGGGGTGGTCAATGCTGGCCGAACGACCTTGGAATTCCATAAAATCAGATGACATCAATTGGCGAGTGAATTGTGAAATGTTTAGGTAGGCGACATGTCAATCAGAGGTGTCGTGTGACCGCGGTGACCGAAAACGCACTTCTAGTGCCATAAATGACCAAAACAGGCGTTTAACTGTAAAATTAATAACAAACGACATTGGAAAGACATTAAATAAAAGGAAAAAATTATAATTATTATCCGTGATTTTTACGTGGAGATGGAACATCAATAGGACGTGCAGTTTTTGTGGTATGGCTAAATATGTATGTTTTCAGTGTTTGGTGCTCTTGAAAAATGTGTGTGGGGTAGTCAAAACTATCCCAACGACCTTAAAATGTAATTAAATTTACCGAAAACAACAAAAGTGTGAATTGTGAAATGGTCGGGCAGACCACACATCATTCGGAGGTGTCGTGAGACCGCGATGACCAAAAAACCTTTTCTGGTGCCATAAACGACCGAAACATGCGTTTAATGGTCAAATGCATACCAAATGACATCAGAATGACTTGATATCACATGAAAACATTATAATTATTATCTGTGACATGTATGTAGAGACATAACATCAATAGGACGTGTGGCATGCACGATACGACTGAATATGTGCATTTTCAGTGTTTGGTGCGCTTAAAAAGGTGCATGGGGTGGTCAAAACCGGCCAAACGACCTCAGAATGGAATGAAATATTACGATAAAAACCAGAGATTGAATTTTAAAATTGTTGGGTATATGAAAGGTCAATCAGAGGTCTCTTGTGTTCGCGATGACCAAAAACACACTTCTGGTGCCATAAACAACCAAAACAAGCGTTTAATGGTCAAATGCATTCCAAATTACATTGGAATGATTAGAAATCACAAGATAAAATTCTAATTATTATCTATGATGTGTAAAATGAGAAGGCGCGTCAATCGGATGTGCAGTTTGCACGGTACAGCTGAATATGTGTGTTTTCAGTGTTTGACCGCTTGAAAAAGGTGTTTGGGGTGATCAAAACCGGACGAATGACCTCTGAATACCATGAAATCCGGAAACAACAACGAGAGAGTGAAATGTAAAATTTTTGGGTAGACCACATGTCATTCGGAGGTGACGTGTGACTACGGTGACCGAAAATACATTTCTAGTGCCATAAACGACCAAAACATGTGTTTAACAGTCAAATGATTATCGAATGACATCAGAATGACTTGAAATCACAAGAAAATATTATAATTATTATCTGTGATGTGTACGCAGAGATATAACGTCAATCATACGTGCATTTCGCGCGGTACGACTGAGTATGTGTGTTTTCGTTGTTTGGCGTGCTTGATAAAGGGGCGTGGGGTGGTCAAAACTGGCCGAACGACCTCAGAATGGCATGAAATTAGTCGAACACAACCGGAGAGTAAATTGTGAAATGGTTGGGAAGACGACACATCAATCAGAGGTGTCGTGTGACCGCGTTGACTAAAAAGGCATTTCTGATGCCATAAATTACCGAAACTGGTGTTTAATAGTCAAATGTATAACGAACGACATCAGAATGACTTTAAATCGTAGGAAAACATTCTAATTATTTTCCATGACATGTACGTGGAGAAGTCATGTCAATCAGATGAGTGGTTTGTGTGGTACGGCTGAATATTTGTGTTTTTGGTGTTTGGCGCCCTTGAAAAAGGTGCGTGGGGTGGTCAAAACCATCCGAAATATCTCAGAATGCCATGAGATATCTCAAAAATAACAGGCGAGTGAATTGTAAAATGATTGGGTAGACCACACATCAATCAGAGGTGTTGTGTGACCGCGGTGACTAAAAACACAATTCTGGTGCAAAAAACAACCAAAACAGGCATTTAACAGTCAAATTCATACCGAATGACATCGGAATGACTTGAAATCATAGGAAAAAATTTTAATTATTATTCGTGATGAGTAAACAGAGAAAACATGTCAATCGGACGTGCGATTAGCGTGGTATGACTGAATATGTGTTTTTTGGTGTTTGGAGTGCTTGACAAAGGTGCGTGGGGTGGTCAAAACTGACTGAACGACCTCAGAATGCCATGAAATCAGGAAAAAATAGCTGAAAAGTGAATTTTGAAATGGGAGGGTAGAACACACATCAATCGAAGGTGTTGGGTGATCGTGGTGACCAAAAATGCAGTTCAAGTGCCCAAATGACCAAAACAGGCGTTTAACAGTCAAATGCATACTAAACGACATCAAGATGACTTGAAATCAAAGGAAAACATTCTAATTATTATATGTGACATGTATGTAGAGATTTCATGTCAATAGGACGTGCGGTTAGCGAGGTACGAATGAATATGTGTGCTTTAAATGTTTGGCACGCTTGACATTTTTATGTGGGGTGGTAAAAACTGGTCGAACGTCCTCGGAAAGCCATGAAATTAGGCGACAACACCTGGAGGGTGAATTGTAAAATGGTTGGGCAGACCACACGACATTCGAAGGTGTCGTGTGACCGCGGTGACCGAAAATAGATTTCTGGTGCCATAAATGACTAAAACAGGTGTTTAACAGTCAAATTCAAACCGAACGACATCAGTATGACTTTAAATCACAAAACAACATTCTAATTATTATTTATGGCATGTACGTGGATACAGTACGTCAATCGGAAGTGCGTTTTAAACGATATGCCTGAATATGTGTGTTTTCTGTAATTGGAGTGCTTGAAAAAGGTGTGTGGGGTGGTCAAAACTGGACGAACGTCCTCAAAATGGAATGAAATCATAATAAAACAACCGGAAAGTGATTTTTGAAATGTTCGGGCAGACGACACATCAATCAGAGGTGTCATGTGAACGCGGTGACCGAAAACGCACATTTGGTTCCATAAATGACCTAAACAGGCGTTTAGCGGTCAAATGCATACCGAGAAACATCAAAATGACTTGAAATCACATGAAAAAATTATAATTATTTTCCGTGATGTGTACGTGGAGACGTCACATCAATTGGACGTGTGGTTTTCACGGTACCGCTGAATATTTTTGTTTTTGATGTTTTACGTGCTTGAAAAAAGTGCATGGGTGGAAAAAACTGACCGAAAAACCTCGGAATGACATGAAATTTGGAGAAAACAATTGGAGAGTTAATTGTGAAATGGTCGGGAAGACCACATGTCAATCAGAGGTGTCGTGTGGCAGTAGTGACTAAAAACACACTTTCGGTGCCACAAACGACCAAAATAGGCAACTAACGGTCAATGCATACCGAACGACATTAGAATGACATTAAATCATAGGACAACATTCTAATTATTATCCTTGACATGTAGGTGGAGTTGACACATCAATCAGATATACAATTTGCGTGGTACAGCTGAATATGTGTACTTTCGGTGTCTGGAACTCTTGAGAGAGGTGTGTGGGGTGGTCAAAAAAATATGAACGACAACAGAATGCCATGAAATGAGACTACAATAACCATTATGTGAATAGTGAAATGGTTGGGCAGACCACACATCAATTGGAGGTGTCATGTGAATGCGGTGACCAAAAAGACATTTTCGGTGCCATAAACGAACAAAACAAGTGTTAAATGGTAAAATGCATACCAAACGACATCGAAATGATTTTAAATCACAGGAAAATGTTATAATTATAATCTGTGATGTGTACATGGAGACGACACAACAATCAGATGTGTGGTTTGAGCGGTACGACAGAATATGTGTTTGTTCAATGTGTGGCGTGCTTGAAAATGGTGTGTGGGGTGGTAAAACCAGAAGAATTACATCAAAATTCCATGAAACCAGGATACAAAAACTGGAGAGTAAATTGTGAAATGGTCGAACATACCACACGTCATTCAGATGTGTTGTGTTACCGCGGGGACCGAAAATGCACTCCTGGTTCCATAAATGACCAAAATAGGCGTTTAATGGTCGAATGCATACCGAACGACATTTGAATGATTTGAAATCACAATAAAACATTCTAATTATTATCTATGACATGTTTTAGGAGACTGAATGCCAATCAGAAACGCGGTTAGAGTGGTACAACTAAATATGTGTTTTTTAGGTGTGTAGCGCACTTGTCAAAGGTGTGTGGGGTGGTAAATACTAGCCGAATGACCTCATAATTCTATGAAATCAGGCGACAACAACCTGAGTGTGAATTGTGAAATAGTTGGGCAGACGACACGTAAATCGGAGGTGTTGTGTGACCGTGGTAACCAAAAATTCATTCCTGGTGGCATAAATGATGAAAACATGATTTTAACGGTCAAATTCATACAAAATAAAATCATAATGACTTGAAATCATAGGAAACAATTCTAATTAGTTTTCATGATGTGTATGTGGAGATGGAATGTCAATCAGAGGTGCGGTTTGCACTATATGGCAGAATATGTGTGTTTTTGGTTTTTGGTGCTCTTGAAAAAGGAGCGTGGGGTGGTCAAAACTGGACGAACATCCTCAGAATACCATGAAATCATGCAACAACAACCGATGAGTGAATTGTGAAATGGTTTTCCCGACCACATGTCAATCGAAGCTCTTGTGTGACCGCGGTGACCAAAAACGCACTTCCGGTACCATAAACGACCAAAACCGGCGTCTAATTGTCAATTGAATACAGAACAACATTAGAATGACTTGAAATCATAGGATAACATTCTAATTATTATCTGTGACATGTATGAGGAGACGACATGTCAATCAGACTTGCGTTTTTCATGATACGACTGAATATGTGTGTTTTCGGTGTCTGGAGTACTTGAAAAAGGTGCACAGGGTGGTCAAAACCAGGAAAACGACCTCCGAATTCAATGAAATTAGGTGAAAACAGCCAGTGAGTGAATTGTGAATTGGTCAGCTAGACCAAATGTCATTCAGAGGTGTCGTGTGACCACCATGACTAAAAACGCAGTTCCGGTGCCATAAACGACCAAAACAGGCGTGTAACGGTCAAATACATACCGAATGACATCAGAATGACTTGAAATCACATGAAAAAATTATAATTGTTATCCGTGAAGTGTGTCATCATAAGACACATGAATTGGAAATTTGGACTAATTAGAACCATAGAATTAACAATTTTACATTTTTAAAAAGGTATTCTAAATTATTTATATATTTTAAAAATGAAATACATATTATCTGTTATAGTAATCTTGAATTGAATATGTTATTGCATTTCTATAGGTGATATCGGCAGCACCTACAATGGCAACCATTTGGAAAACGCTGTAGAAAAATCTGAAATGGGATAGAGAGTCTGCCATCTGGCGGAAGCTTTATCTGCCGCTGATATCACCTATAGCAATCACCATTTGGTGGTTACTATAGCCCATTTCCACTCAGCTAAACTGTTTCCTAGATGGAGGATTCTCTTAGAAACAACTATGGGCCCAAAAGTTCCCCTATATGGCGGATTCTAGGTGGCCGCTAAAGACCTTTAGCGACAACTTTTGGCAGTCGCTAAAGGCCTTTATTATACTAGTGTCTTATATATTCACACTATATTGTTAATATATTAACTATTAAATTCCAAGAGACCCAAAATGGACCCTTAATTAATTTTTTTACATCATATATGTCATTTGGAAGAGTCATAGATTTTTAAGACTATTTTATCATTTAATGAAATATTGATTGATTTAAAAACTCTTTTATGTCAATTTTAATACGATTCATATCATGACATTCTAAAAAACCCAAACCAACCTGATTATTTTGAAGAACCTTCATCAATTCAAATATAAATATTCATACTAATATATAAAATTATTGTACGGCATAAAAAGGTTAAAAATAAATTTTTTTTTATATTTATAATATCATTTATTTGAATCCTTTATTAATGAAGCAATTACTGCATCACCATTGTGTGATAATTAAAAACATTTATTTAATGTCTAAAAAATATAAATAAAATATCATGATATAGGAAATCTGTTTATATTTCCAAATAATATTTATAGTCGAATAGATAACTTATATAACCCCATATAAAAATTGTTATAGTAAAAAGATTCATCTTTATGTTATTTTTTCCTCACTTTAAATTAATTAATATAATGTCTCATTATCACTCCCATGTGGATCCATGGGGTTCCAAAATTGTCCCAAAAATTCCCATGGTCGGAAATGTATCATAAAATAGGGTGCAGACAGTTGTACGAGTAATTTAATATTATTATAATATTATTTTTCACCCTTGTTTACAGATTTACCCTTTAATCATTGTAAATAAAATATTTAATGAAGTAAGAATTCATAATGTCTAAAAATAAAAGATTCTTATTTACACTATTTGGACCTCATGAATCCAAATATGGAATCTATTTTTCCAAATTCAGAACACAGATGTGGTAGAAATTAATTTAAAATTAATTCCTGTTGTCAAAACAAAAAGTGTGTTTTTATGAAATAATAACTACCAAAACATTTACCTTTTTTATGTCCAAATTAAGGGTGAAATTATTTCTAATGACCAAAATTTGATTAAATGATAAAAATATAATCCAATTACACTTTCAAACCAATTAAAATAACAATATATCTATATAAATAAATTAGATTAAAAGGTTGTTTTTAATTAAAATGTAGTATTTTCACTACACATTAAAAAATGAACATTGTCAGATAAATTCCAAAATTTCTTTAAAAGTAAATTTTCACGTCCCAATTCAAAAGAAAAATTATATTTTGTCAAAAATAACTTATAAAGGTGTCAAAAACTTGATCTAAGAAAAATTTTCAATCAAAAGGCTTTAAATCGACCTTTTTAAGTATATTAGAGTATTTATGCTTAAAATTGGATTCATTCACATTTTAAGCCTCTAAAATTAACTAGATAAATGTAAAAACATTTAAAAAACATGGATAATTATATTGCAGTTAGTTATATTCATTCCAATGAATACAACATCTCGCTATTAACTACCATTTAAAATAATATAATATTATTATTATTTAGTATGACTCAGCCTTATATGCAACATGATATTTTCAGAGAAACCCATTGTTTCATATTAGGTGCACCATCAAACATAACATCCCATTTAAAATAAAATTAATATTTAATTAACAAATATTTATAAATATGAAAATGTCATATTCTTTATTTAATTTGGATGTTATAAACATAGGGATGAAAAATTAAATAAGTAGTGAAACATTTCTCAAGTGACCTTATTATACACCATGGAACAGAAAACAACACTCATTACAAGAACATCCCAAACTAGAGGAACCTAAAAATAAAAAATATATAAGTCATGAGCACTGAGATTCTAAGTAGGAATGTTAATGATAAGCAACGCCCTACGTCCTTGCTGTTAAAATGTAAACCCATCAAGCATGTTTAAAAATAAGTCTTATTAAAATAACTTTTTTTCATTCCTTTCAAAATAAAATGACAAGTTTACATTATTATTGAAATCATTTACATTCCATTATATTTTCATAATTGGTTCCATGCATGCATTAACATTTACAAATGATAGGAATCCAATTTAGACTAAAATATGTCTTTCACAAAAGAGATATACAATATGAAATGACTAAAATGTAAATCACATCATAAGAACTATTGTAAATACCTAAGAATATATTTTAATTGTGGGACCTCGGATCCTCATTTCATTGTGAAATGTGTCTTAGAAACAAAACCCATCATCATTCTCAGGAATGAGCCACTAGGAGGGGACACCCCAATTGTAATGAATGAGGTATTTATATAGAATAATACATTTTCATTTTTATTAATTTTTATGAATTAGATATTAATTTTATTTTAAAGAGTACACTTTTTCCGATATCTTACTCAACATGCAACAATATTTTTTTGAAATATTATGTTGCACACAACTTTGAGTTATACCAAAAAAATAAAATAATAATATTATTATTTTAAATGATATATAACGCCTTGACTTTGTATTGGAGGGAATGAAAAAAAACTAACTAAAATGTTATTGTTAAATGTATTTACACATATCGAAAAAAATTTATTGGCATAATATAATAATGCTTTTGATTTTAAGAAAGAAAAAAATTATAGTTTTAAAAGGTCGTTTTACCACCTTTTGATAGAGAACCCTTTTTAAAATCTAGTTTTTGTCACTTTTATATGTTCTATTTGAAAAAATAAAATTCTTATTTAGAATAAGGACTTCGATATTTACGTTGCATGTAATTTTAGTATTTTTTTGATAATGTTCATTTTTAATGAATAGTGAAAAATATTTATTTTAATTCAAAAATACCTTTCAATCTAGTTTATTTATATAGGTAGATTGTAATTTTTATATTTTATAAGGTGTAATTGGATTATATTTTTATCATTTAATCCAATTATTTTCATTGGATGTAATTTCCCTTTGAAATTCGGAAAAAAACACATGTCAATATTTTGGTATCTTTTATTTCTTAAAAAACACTTTTTTGATTTGACAATGGGAATTAAATTTAAATTTTTTTTTTGAAAATTCTATGTTTTGAATTTGGAAAAATTTATTCCATATTTGGAATCAAAATTTCCAAATTGTTGAAAAATACATATTTTAATTTTAGACATTATGAATAATAACATCAGTAAATATTCTGTTTACCATGGTTAAAAGTAAAATCTGGTAAATAAGGTTAAAAATTAATATGATCATAATATTAAATTACCTTAACACATGTCCTAACCATATTGGATAAAATATATACGAACTTGGTCATCTTGGGGTGGATTTTATGACCCCATGGATCCACTTGTCTGTGAAAATAATATTTAATTACTTTTAATTTAAAGTTACTGAATATATAATCTAAACTTTTAGCTTTTAGTAAAACAATTTTTATGTTGTATTATATAAGTGATATCTTTGACTATGAATATTAATTTTAAAGATAAAAATATTTCCTACATAATCATATTTTAGTTATAATTTTTAGTCTTTAGATATATAAATTTAATAATGAAATAATGGTGATGTACTGATTTCTTCATCAACAAAGGATTCAAATAAATGATATTCTAAATGTTAAAATTAATTTAATTTTGTTATTTTGATGTCATACACGAGTTTTTTGGATGATATTTACATTATATACTTTTATTAATGAATTTTTTCGAAGTAATCAAGTTTATATGGTTTTAAAAAAAGTCATGATATGAATAGAGTCAAAATAGAAATAATTTATATTTTTAAATAAAAAATATTTTATTAAATATTATAAAATTTAAGAAAATATAAGAATAATCCAAAACATTTTAATAAGTAATTTTTTTATTATTGACTCTTTTGAATGATATTTTTCATGTTTTGGTAACTATTTTGTTTTTGAAAGTGTTAAATGCTTAATAAAACGGAAAGAGTAAAAAATGGTTATGAAAACAAAATAAGGATTAAAACATATCCAAAACCTATATATTTATAAATGGATGATTTTATTTCGACTTATATTCATCTTATATTTGAAAAAACTGAATGTGTACAAATTTATAATCGAACTAGAATTTATAATAAAGTAATATTACAAGATATTCCTTAAGTTCCCCTCCTCCCTCTTATAAAACGCCACCACATCTAACCATTAATAACACCAATCAATACCCGTTGGCTCATACAAAATCTGCCAAAATAATCTCCCATCATCCCTCTATTACACATAGAATCTTTAATATGGGAAAAAGATAATTCAAGTAGGCCTTTTTATTTTAAATCAAATGGATTTACCCGATTTAAGGTAATGTATTCTCTCAAGATTCTTCCATTTATTTTCATTGTCCAAACCCCTAAACACACTTTACACTATTATATTATAAAAAACAGTATATCCAATATAATATGATGTTTTTATGATATTTACTCAAAAAAAACTTCCTCACACCTTCATCTAATGGATAAGAACAAATTGTTTCTGTTGACGACAAACTACTACCTCACGAAACAATGATTGTTCAATTTTCTCATTCAGCCTCTAATGGTAGACATTATGATGGAAATAAAATTAAATATGATATTTATGATATTTATTTTATCTCTATGATTCATTAATTATAATTTAGATAATACCTTTATGTTGTTCATGCTGTATAAATATGATAATTTCAGTTGAGGAAGTGCGGACTACCGCCCCCTCAAAGTGATATGACTCGTCCTTTATATACACGGAACGTATAAAGGATGTAGTTAATGAACTCATGAAATGAATATAAAATATTTTATTATACTACAATTATAATATACACATGTATCATTTGGTTTTCATTCAATTAAAAATGGAAAAAAGAAATGAACGAATCATTTATGCGTACGTACGACTTACCGTGTCCATGAACCGTGCATTTCATTTCTTATATCAAAATGTTATGGACTATTATAAATACATATATACTGGATATATATGATATATATGATGTTTAAATAATTAATTTAATTCTGTATATAATGGAATTTTTACGACAAGGACAATTTGTAATTATAACAAGTTCATTTTTTACCCAAGTACAGAACATCGACAAAAGACCGATATAAACATGAATAATTATATGATTTTTAAATAAGGGAAATAATTGATATAAAAGGAATAATAAAATGTTAAAATGTTTTGAGTCAAGTATAATTAACTTATGTTTGTTATCCAGGGAGATAAATAATGAACACGACAAGTCAGACAAAAGGTAAGGGAACCATTCACCCTCCACTTTTAGTTAAAGACTTATTTTATGTTATGTATTTTAATTTCAATTTTATTATGTTGGGAAGTGGTATTATATATCCTTATTTATATAAATTTTATTTCCATGTGATGAGATACCCATTTATCTCTCATCACCTCATTTTTTTAATTTTTATGTGATGCCATTAGGCTGTCGAATTTTCATAAGGGAATTTCTAAACTCAGTTTCCACTATTTGGGTTTTATGCATACTTCGTTGATTATATTATGCCAAGATTATGAATATAATCACTATATATTAATTTATGTTTTAATTTTCACTTACCTTTGTATGAAAATACTGTTTCAACACATAATTTCCCCCTTAATAAATTCTTACATTATTTATTTGAACCTTGTAAAGGAAATTATAGCTCAATCTCCATTCATTGAGTTAAATATCCATGTCATTATTTTTTTTGGAATAATTTGTGTGAGTGACCTATTATTGGTTTAAAGTTAATATCCATTTATATTTGGTGTATTCATATTTTTCACACATAATTATGTCATTGATTAATCCTTAATCCAAGGATATGTTCTTTGTAATGGATTATGTCTCAACTTACATCCATTGAGAGTTATTTGTTTTTATACCCCAATTCAATTTATATTTTGTATATACTACCCTTTGACATATTATATCTTGAATCTTAATATTCTCATTATATTTTAAGCTTTGTAAATTTTATTACATAATTATGTTTATTCAAGTATTTTCTCAAGTGGTAATGGGATCTTTAACTAAAACATTGTCTTAAATGTATTAATGATTTATTCTTCTAAATATTTATCATTAGTGTCCATGTCTTCAAAAAGATTGTTTGTATTTATTTTTGTGTAAATTAATTATTTAAATGTTAATTCCTATAAATGGTTTAAAGTGGTATAGGACGCTTTGATTCAAAAATCTCTTTATTAAATGTTTTAAATGGTTTTGGAAATAGATTGAATATTTCAATATCTTTAATTTTTTAATTGTAGTTGATGAGTGAAATATTGATAATTCCAATATTTTATGTGTTATTATTAGGTAATGGTACTTGGAAATTTTATGGGTGGTTACGTGATAAACCAAATAACTATGGTTCCATGATAAACCTTGGATGGGTGAGTCTGAGATAGCTCTAAAATGAATTGGGTAATGTGATGGAGGTAAACCTTAAAGTTTTACTAAGTTATATATGGAATATATTGTGATGGGTATTCCAAATGTAACTCCCTATGTAGTTGTGAAAGCTACAATGTAAGTATGATATGGATTCCACAAGTTACCTTTATCATTTAAGATTTCATTCTGTTATTTATATATCATATTATTTTGTGAGTTATGTTGAAGACCTTATTTTTTATTATTAAAAAGTTTGATTTCATTAATTTGTATGTATTGATCAACTAATTTTTTATTTTCTTGTTTTATATCCCTTACTGAGATTTTTATGCTCATCCAGTGTTTTTGAAATGTTTTTCACTGGGTATAAGGAAGGTTAAGGGAAGGGAAGAATTCAAGAAGATTTATAAACAGAAAAGAATTAATTTTTTATTTAAATATTTTTATTATTTTTTAAAAAATGGATTGAGTATATGTTTCAACATTGTAATCTTGTGAGATATAATGTAATAGTTATGACGTAATTCTCTAAAACTCTAAACCTGAAAAGATCCTCAATGTGAATTCTTCACTAAACTCATGATTATGTAATTTTTAAAGATGAGGCCTTATACCAACGACCTAGTAGTCTTTAATCATCCCAAATGTTTAGTTAGTGTTGTAGTGTCAATTATGATTGAAGAATCTGGGATGAACCACTTCTAAAACATATAGTGTACTAATTGTAGTCTTCACAACTAGGTTCGTAGGGTTTCCAATCCTTTCTATTTCGAATCGTGGTGTGTTTTTCATAAGAAAACACATACAGACATAACAATTTAGTAATAAAAAAATCGTTCAACCTCCCACCAATGATCTCCCGCATTAATAGCATTCCCCTACTATCGTCACACAATAATGAACAAGCCTTTACACTGGGAACATATCACAAATCACACAGTAACATTTTCATGACATTTATAAAATTAAGGGTAATGCCTCAAGGGGGGGGGGTCACTTTCCAAAATCATTTTCAAGTTTCCAAATGGGACTTATTACTTTACAAGGAATACATTATTTTTTAGAAGAAACAATCAGCCTAAACAATTAATTTCACAATACATTAAAATATAAATTGGTCCAACATGGTACCAAAAATATAAAAACTATCTTAAATTCATGCCCCAAAACAAATAAAACAATTTGAGGAAGGAAATCTACAAATTAATCTCAAATTCATAAAGCCAATACCGTGCACCCTTCCAAGCATTCCCAAACATGATATTTCACATTTTCTTTTATAAAATCTCACAACAAACTCTGTTCACTCAATTAATAATTAAAAAATAATATTCACCACACCAAAAATCAAGAGGAATAAAAAATGAAAACCAAAAACCATTTTTGAAAACACATTTAAGCATGTAATTTGTCAAGCATTCTAAAACATTCATGGAAGCATATTTGAATGAATATTTTACGTTTTAGAACTTAAGGGTGAACCATAATAATAAAATAAATTCCAACACCAAATATCATCATATATTTTAATATCATGTGCAACCTATTTAATATTAAAAATACTCTTTAAAACATTTAAGAAGTGAAGGAATTCAAATTAGTGGCTGAGAAAAGGGGATGTATCACCCCGACCCCAGTTACCCTAAGTCGGTGCATTATTTTAATAAATTGTCATGATTAAAAGGAATCAAGTCCCGGAGGACCGATCAGTTTAGTAGTTTTGGAAAATAGATTACATACATGAAGGTTACAATACATCATAAAATGGAAAACTACAACAACATTGTTTCAATATCAACACTGAGATCCCATAGAATATCCTTCCAGGACAGTCATAATATATTTATTTGCATCTTGGAAAAAAAACATAGAAAGGGGTGAGCTCAGATGCTCAGTAAGGAAAACAATATAGAGGAATCTTTCATAAATAAGGATAAATATTTTATGCAATGTATAGAACAAAAACAAAAGACCTTTCCACATAAACTTAATCATAATATGGAAAATATAAATCAAAATAATTCCATTTACTCACTCACATAGATATTCTACTAGTCGAATAATCACATGCAATATCCATAGAAACTTTCATAATGATGGAATGCATAATGCAAGACTTCATAACCAAATAGTCAAGGCCTTGTGCCATGACTACAAATAATATTTTGTCAAGGCCTTGTGCCAAGACACTAGGTTGTCTCAAGAGACCAACAGATGCATCGAGGAGCTATAGCGGGCTCCACCCATCACTTACTAAGTCCAATTCATTTCTCATATGAAAAGGTTTAAAAATAACATAAACATTCGTATTAAAACTAGCATATGAAATGTCAATACTTTATACATAAACCAAGACTGGTATAAAAATAATTCATCCATAGTCAAACATATCACAAATCCTTTAATTCAATATAGAATATCTGTTTCATAATATATCAACTTCCAACAAGTTTAAAATCCTTCAATGGATATTGACATAGTTGAAAATGACTTGTAAAACACTTTAAGAGAAATATCCATTTTTCAAGAAAACCATTAAAAGTAAAACAATTTAAACAAATACATTTAAAGATAGTTTTGAATCATAGTGTACCATACCACTTTGAAACTTTTGAAAGTAATTAACATTTAAAAAACATTCATTCCCATTAAATAAATCCTAAAAACCATTTTTGAAAACATGGACATTAATGAGAATGATTTGCAAGAATAAATATTTAAAACATTTAAAATGATATTTAATTAAAAAAGTCACTTAAAATAATAAATTTGAAAACTCTTTCTTGAAACATGGACATGGATAATAAATATGTCCCAGAAGATAATTGCGTAAAAACAACCTCGGATAATAAAGAGATTGTGAAATTAACCCTTACCTTTTACTTTTCCTTGGTTGAGGGTAGGTTAACGTCCTATATAATAGTCAAATAATTGTTAGTAAATTGTTCAATAACTATACACATAAATATGATATCATATATGATCATTCAATATTTCTTTGTTAAGGATATTTCTCTTGTGTCATCATTCTGGGTGTTAACTGATTCGTTTTCCTTTATATGATTTGTTATGTAAGTAATGTTTGTTATGGATAGGATTTAATTATTCATATTAATAATTCTATTAAGTCTTTAAACATTATTTTTAATCAACATATGAAAATTATACTTGAATGGTTATGATAAGGAATGAATCTCACCGCGTTCGTGGAGACTGTAATCCATACGTACACACAAGCAACAATATCATTCTTTTGATATTAAAATTGTATATAATTGGATGTTATATCATATATAAAGAATCTTTATTATGTTAAATTTATTATTTACATCATTTATACTCATTATTATACCCATCCAAATGATAAAGTGTTTGAATAACTACACCACGACGTGGAGACGGTAATCCGTACGTACACACATATGGTGAATTTGTCATTTATAGGATGGATAAAATAATGAATATGGTTGTACCATTTTTACTATATATAAGATACTGGAGCTATTATTTTAGAATAGAAATAACAAAGAATGTGGAAGTGGAAGAAGAAATGAACATGAAAGAGGTGAAGAAATATTTACATGTTATTCGGGTTCTTCCTTTTTATTTGATCAAAAGGGATCCTTAGGTTGGCTTTCTGACTAATTTAATGCCTCTAGAATGAAGGGAGGATAGTTAGGAGGATATTTGGGAAGGGGTTGGCCGATAAAAATGACTTTGAAGGTGTGAATGTGAGAGAAGGTGAATTTCTATTTTATAAGAGGGGTGAGGGGAACCTTAGAAAAGGCTAGAAATTTTATTTTACAATAAAATCATTTTCTATTTATAATGGCTCAAAAATGAATTATTTAAAGGCTAAAGTGGTTTTGGGTCAAAAATCTATTAACAAATAGGTTTTAGACAGGTTTGGGTCATTATATTAACCTTATCTTTTAGATTTAACTATTTTTTAAATAGGTTAACATTTACCATGTCTCTTTGTATTTTTATATTATATGGTCAATAAAATTACTATAAACTTCCATGAGAACCCCAAGTGGTCTAGTAATGATAAACCTATCATTTTATAAGTTTTTTGGCCGATCATTAGATTATTAGGATCATTATATCAACCAATAATATTGTATTTGTTTTAATAACTCATTTATGTCAATTTGACATTATTTAATAATTTATTTTTGTTAAAGTCATAACAACTTTATTACTTCGAACTAAATACATTTAATCAACCCTATGATGTCATTGTCACCTATAAAAGTTTTTTATGGAATCAAAATTTTCAAATTTTATTTATTTTAGTATTTATAATATCATTTATTTGATTGTTTCATTAATAAGGAAAATAATGCATCATTATTGTGTCATATATAAATATATTTATTTTACGTCTAAAAATTACAAATAAAAAATCATGAGGTAGGAAATGTAAGAACCCGGTTCTTATTTTTGAGGTACGGGCTTCTTCTTTTTCCTTTTCCTTAAGTTTTTTTGAAGAAACATTGAAAATGGGGAAAAATGATAAATTTCAAAACTACACGCCGTGTACTTTATCCACACGTCGTGTACTTTTGGCCGTGTTGGGACGAGTACACTAGGCGTGTTGCCATGCCGGTGACAAAGGGTTTAGGAACCGACTACACACCGTGTAGTGGTACCTTACAGGTCGTGTAGTCAGTCGGCAGGCTTAAACAGTAAGGTGGTGGAGTCGCCGCCAGTTGGGTGACAGTACACGCCGTGTACTCAAGAGTACATGCCGTGTACTCATGCCGAAAGATGAATAGTGTGCCGGTGCCGCCAAATAAACAGTTAAATGAAAGAAGTACACACTGTGTACTCAGAAGTACATGCCATGTACTTTGTTTTTTCGGATTAAAACAGGCAGTAGCCTCCTCATTTGGAAGAGGAGACTCTTGAACCGTTTTGGAGCAAAAGGAGGATGACAGATCTTGGAAGATCCACCGAGCATTCGTCTAGAATCCGTTTCGGCTTCGGACGATTTCGTTGGAACCGCACGATTAAGCTCTCTCCTCTCCTGGTACCATTCTTGCCAATTCTTCTCCTAACATAAGTTATTTTAATTTTTTTTTGGTTTTTGTTCTTCTTCAGATCTACGCCGTTCTTGGGTGTTTCTGGAGTCGACATTCGGGTATAATACTCGTTGACGTATAAGGTAGGTGGCTTGGTGTTTAGTTTTGCAACTGCTGTGTATTTTGTGCGTTTTTATGCCATGAACCCATGTTGGGGTTTCGTGTGGCTGAGGCTGTTGCTATATTTAATACCTAGAATTTATTTGGTATTTAATTTTGATATTAAAATTCTGGTTGGGATCATTGCTTGGATCCGGAACCACCCCCGGGGTGTGTTTCACTGTTTAGCCGTTTGGCCAGGATACCCGAGGGTATGACTTTAAAGTAGTAATTGTAGAATTTCCTTGAGTGGAATTGCTTGTTACTGCTTGATTACTTGTGGGGCATGTCCCGGTTACCTATATTAGCATGAGGGTGTGACTATATTAGACTGAGGGAATGACTGTTTTAGCCCGAGGGCTATTGTTATTCTGCGTGAGGGAAACCTTTCGTGCCTGAGGGCTTGACTTCTGTGCCTGAGGGCGACACTTCTTGTGCCTGAGGGAGAGAATTCTATTACAATTCCTGAGGGTGAGATTCTGTATAGCCTGAGGGCGTGGTTCACTATATTAGCCTAAGGTCGAGATACTGGTTGGCCTGAGGGTATGGTGTTGTTGAGCACAGAACGATACTAAATTAAATAAATTAAATGAATAGTAAAATGGCAATTTAATTGTTATGTTAGTTACTGTTTAGTAATTCTTACTTTATTGCATTTTACTATTGCATACTATTGTTGCATGCTTACACGCAGTTGGGCATTAGCCTTTGGTGGGTGCCTACTGAGATATATTTCTCAAACCCTGTTTGGGTAACGTTTTTTGGCCCAAACAGATTACGTGGTTGCAGGTGTAGATAGGGGAAAGAGTCCCTATACAGGTACTTGGCTGTTACTAAGGAGTAGGAGGGCATGGGACCGAGCCTAGGCTCGCGATGCCGCTACCATATGTTTGCTTTGTTTTGCTGTAATCTTTTTTCTGATGTACTGTATTGATGTATAACATGTTCTGGCTGTTTTCCTGGAACCTGAAACATGTAGAATCATCTTTTATATACTGTTGGTTATATCAAATGTTGTAGTTTATTTCCGTTGTGTATGGTTTACTGCTTCCGCTTTTGTCGTTGTATGTTTATTTTGTATTCCGTTGAGATACACTTTGACAAATGAGGGCATAGTTTCCACACTATCAGACCTGGGCCCTCACTTCTAGTCGGAAGCCTCTGGCATTTGGTGAAATGCGCTTGAGGTCACGTGGCGAACCAGGCTCGGGGCACCCGTTGCGTGGCACCCGGGTCCCGGACATTACAAAGTGGTATCAAAGGGGTTTCATTCTTTGACTTACTATATAGAGCCGTAATCAGGGATAGGACAAAACGGTAGTTGGTAATAAGTTGTCCCCGGGCATAGCTAACCCGTGTATAGGGAAAAGCCAGTCTACCTTGTACTTGCATTCTTTTGATCTTGCAATTTTCCGGTTGATATGTTTTCACCATTGGGTGACGCACTTGGAGTGTGTTGTTTATATTTTATCTGTGGGTTCTATTTTGTTGCAACCCGATTAGATAAGGGTATGTCGTCTGATGCATCATATAGGATCATGCTAGATATCACATTGCATGCATAGTTTCCATGCCATGTAGGTGCATTAGAATTTTTGTGTTGTTGTGATAGTTTTTGTGCTAATAAAGCATGTTGTTGTGATAGTTTCTTGATAAATACCTGCCCTGTGATATTGTATGTTTGATTGAGCTTGCTTATAGAATGGACACCAAACTTTGGTTTTTGGGGAGTATGGGCCCCCATTGAATGGAATTTGGTGGATCATTGAAAGTTTATTGGTTATAACACAGATAAGATGTCAAACTTTGATTCGTGGGGAATATGGGCCCTCACAGATCAGAATTTGGCACTTAGGTGTTGGTTTTTATTATTTTCTCGGTTATGGGGAAGTTTCTTAGGCATACTGTCCGGAACACCCAGAATACACTCCATGTAGGACCTCATACATGTCGTGTGTGTTCTTCTGTTCGGGAAGAAAAAACAACTTTTTGAGTACACACCGTGTACCCTGAGTACAAGCCGTGTAGTCTCTCTTCGTGTCACAAACCGTGTGGGCAGCGACAGAGGGTAAGTAAAGGCTTGGGTGAAACACTCTGTGTAGTTTTTTTACACGTTTTGGAGTGTGACCTGGAGTTCGGCCGTGTAACTAACAAAACGAGTTGGTGAACTCCTATACATCACGTCTTGTCAATGATGAACACGCCGTGTAGTGTAACCTGGGGACTCGGCCGTGTATCTTACAACACGGGCCGGTGTCACCTCTCCCAGAACACGCCGTGTAGTTAGTGTACACGCCGTGTAGTCTTGTCTGAGGACAGACCGTGTGGAGTTACCCATGTGACTGGGATGCGGGATGGTGTACACACCGTGTGCGGGGCTAACACACAGTGTGGAGCAAAGCCGAGTAGTCGGTCGTTTCACAGACGACACGGGTAGTTGGAAAATAACACCGTAAACACAGTGTAGATATTATACACGCAATGTCGTTTTGTTGAACAGAAGCCGTGTGGCTTATCCGTGTAGAAGGACCCGAGCAGGGGATGGGAAGTCAAGTACACGCCGTGTAGTCAGTGTACATGCCGTGTAGTCTTGTTTTGCAAATTTTGAATGCTTTCTTCCTCTTGTTTCCTTATAGTTTCTCCACTTTTCGGTCATGATAATCTGGAATCTGAGGCGTGATTTTGACCTTGTAGAGTCATGCCGCCTAGACGACCACAAGTTGTTCACTAGGAGAGCGGTGACTAATATATTCTGGAGATGGTGGGACATGGGCTACCAGTTGATCCTCCAGCAGAGCCAGATGTGGTGCCAGCTGCTATACCAGAAAAAGGTGCGGAGGCACAGTTCCGTGAAGGCTTTATGCGGTTCATGTAGACCTTTCAGGGCGCACTGCAGGCTGCCACATCTATGGCCGATCTGACGCGTATCATTCAGCAGTAACAGCTGCCTACGTTTTCAGGGGATGGTAGACCATAGGATTTAGATTCTTGGTTGGGATCGATGCAGACTATTTTCGAGCACTTGGAGATGCCTCCAGGGCAGAGGGTCAAGCTCGCAACATATATGCTTCGTGATTCTGCCAAGAGGTGGTGGGACGTTACCACCCAGTCAGAGCATCACAGGGACATGACATGGGAATATTTTCAGGAAGTATTCTATAACTTCTTCTTTCCCGAGACGCTGAGGGAAGATAGAGCTAGAGAGTTCAGGAATATGCACCAGGGCACTATGTCAGTGATGGACTATTCTGCTTGTTTTACAGATCTTTAGCGCTTTTCACCTGTGATGGTGGGTGACGAGACGTTGAGAGCCAGACGTTTTGAGGATGGTCTTTGGTATGACATCCAAGCCCTGGTAAATGTTTTCAGGTTGCCTATTGTACACGCTATTGTAAACCAGGCGCTAATTTTTGGGAGGAATTTGCGGGAAGCTAGTGGTGTGGGCCAAGGCAGTTCAGCACCAGTTACTGGTACTATTTCTACTGGAAAGAGGAAGAGACAGATGGAAAACTCTTAGAGCAGCAATACCAGCCATGCAGCTTCTTCAGGTTGTCCATGAGACCCAGTTGAGTGCTGAGCTTGTGGAAATATGGGACATCTGTAGTGATTTTGTAAGGAGTTACCACCAGTGGCTAGTGAGAGGGGTTCTGTGCAGACTCCGCGTTCGGGAGTAGGACCAGTGACTTCTTACCAGTCTGGGAACTGGAATACGGCAGGGCGTGCATGCAGAGATGGCGGTCGTGGCCGTGGTAGCCAGACACCAGGATCGTAGAGGTAGCAGGGCAGGACAGCTCCGGGTAGCCAGGCTATGTCGCAGGGCTGCGACACTAGGCAGACATATGCAGTGAAAAAGACCCAGTAGGAGTAGGATCCTGGACCTTCTATAGTTAGAGGTACTATTCTAGTAGCTTCTGTTTTATCTTCGGTACTTTTTGATACGGGTTCTATGCATAGTTTCATATCTGTACCCGTAGTGGAGAGACTTGGGCTCGGTGTTTCTAGTTCTTCCGATATCTTGACACTAGAAACTTCATTGGGGACTAGGACGGTTGGTGTGCGCCAGTGCAAGGAGTGCCCCCTTGAGGTTGGTGGGTTTCATTTCCTTTGGGACCTCTATGTCTTGGAGATGACGAGCAATGAATTCATTCTCGGAATGGACTGGTTGGTTCCCTTCTGATCCTTTGTAGACTGCTACCGTCACATGGTGTGTTTCACATCACTAGAGGGAGGGGAGTTTCTATACAAGATCGAGTGGGATGGTCAGGCGAGTCGAGCTGGACTAGAGCATCATGGGCGAGGTGGAGTAACAACCCAGATTGCGAGTTTACATCAAGATGATCAGGGGACTTGTTAGACAGATTTCCCTCCAGTTGTTGATCGTTTCATGGATGTCTTCCCGGATGACTTTTCTGGTCAACCTCTGGGGCGTGAGGTGGATTTCTCTATCGAGCTAGTTCTAGGAGCAGCACCGGTGTCCATTCCTTCTTATAGTATGGCCACGCCTGAGTTATAGGAGCTCAAGAGGCAGTTGAAGGAGCTACAGGCAAAGGGTTTTATCAGACCCAATACTTCTCCTTGGGGTTCTCCGTTCCTTTTTGCGAAAAAGGTGGACGGTACACTCAGACTTTGCGTGGATTATCGGAAGCTGAACCAGTTGACAATTAAGAACTGATATCCCTTGCCGAGGATATATGATCTGTTCGATCATCTTCGTGGAGCACGAGTGTTCTCAAAGATTAACTTGAGATCCAGATATCATCAGCTGCATGTGAGACCCTCGGATATACCGCTTACAGCTTTTCGGAGCAGATACGGTCTGTATGAGTACTTGGTTATTCCATTCGGAATCACGAATGCACCAGAAGTTTTCATGGCTCTAATGAATCATGTGTTCCATCCATATCCTGATTCTTTTGTGGTAGTATTCGTGGAAGACATCTTGGTGTACTCTCATAGTCGACACGACCATGTCACCCATATTGAGATCCTATTGAGTACACTGAGAGAGCATCGGCTATATGCTAAGATCTCGAAGTTCCACTTTTGGATGGACCAGATTCACTTCCTGGGTCACATTATCTCAGAGGAAGGAGTTGAAGTAGACCCAGAGAAGGTGAGAGCGTTAGTTTCTTAGGAGAAGCCTAAGAACGTGTTTGAGATATAGAGTTTCTTAGGGATGGCTGGTTACCAAAGACACTTCATACATGACTTCTCCCACTTAGCAGCACATTGAAAGGTCTGAATAAGAAGGGTGTGAAGTTCGTTTGGTCATAATCTTGCGAGACAGTTTTTCAAGACTTGAAGGGAAGGCTGACATCAGCACCGATCCTGATACTCCCAGAGTAGGGGAAGAGCTATATAGTTTACTGTGATGAATCACATATTGGTCTGGGAGCCGTTTTGATGCAGGGCAACTGAGTTGTTGCGTACGGGTCTCGGTAGTTGAGGCCACATGAGAGAAATTACCCGACGCATGATCTCGAGTTGGCTGCAGTTGTTCATGGGTTTCACTGTTGGAGACACTATCTATTGGGAGAGCATTTTGTGGTTTTCACCTACCACAAACGCCTCAAGTATATCTTTACTCAGCGTGAGCTGAATCTGAGGCAGAGAAGGTGGGTTGAGTACCTACAATCCTTCGATTTTGAGCGTGCCTATACACCTGGTAAAGGTAATGTAGTAGCTGACGCACTGAGCAGGAAGACTCAGATACTGGCAATGCAGGAGGCCAGTGGTGAGTAGCAACTTATGGAATTGTTCTCTAAGATGCATCTGGAGGTACATGACAGACAGGGACAGACTTATCTTTCCTCGTTAGCTGTGACTTCTACCCTCCTGGATAGAGTGAGGGTGAGGCAACTATAGGATTCAGAAGGCCTAGTTCTATGGGAGTCGGTGGAAAGTGAGGACCCTCCTCCCGGTTGGACGATAGGCGATGATGAAGTTTTGTGTTTCCATGGACGAGTATGGGTTCTAGGTGATATACGTGAGGAGTTTATGCAGGAGTTTCATGCTTCAGCTTGGGCAGTTCATCCCGGGGTTACCAAGATGTACTGAGACTTGAGACATCATTACCGGTGGCTGGGTATGAAGAGGGAGATAACTGGTATTGTTGCGAGGTGTTCCACCTGTCAGAAGGTGAAGGCAGAGCACCAGAGGCCAGCTGGGCTATTACAGTAGTTTCCCATTCCAGAGTGGAAGTGGGATGATGCCGCGATGGTTTTCATGATGGGATTACCGATGTCACCTCAAGGTAATGACTCCATGTGGGTTGTTGTGGACAGACTCACAAAGGTAGCCCACTTCTTTCCGATCAAGGAGACCTTTGGTGTGGACGATCTCGGAAGGCTGTATATCCGAGAGATCGTACCTCTTCATGGGGTACCTCGTTCTATCGTTTCAGATATGGATGCCCGCTTTACGTCTCGTTTCTGGCAGAGTTTTCAGAGGGCGCTGGTTACACAGGTGCTTCTGAGCATATCATACCACCCTCAGACAGATGGCCAGTCAGAGCAGACGATACTGGTGCTAGAGGACATGCTGCGCGCATGCGTCCTAGAATTTGGGGTCTCTTGGGAGAAGCATATAACCTTAGTCGAGTTTTCCTATAAAAATAGTTTTCAGGTGGCTATTGAGATGGCACCATACAAGGCTTTATATGGTAGGCCATGCCGATCACCATTGTGCTGGTTAGAGGCAGGTGAGGTAGATTTACTAGGGCCACAGCTCGTGCAGGAGACATCTGAGCAGGTCCAGTTGATTCAGAAGCGGATGGCTACCATGTAGTCTCTTCAGAAGTCTTATGCTAATCGTCATAGATGACCTTTGGAGTTCGTGGTTGGGGATCAAGTTTTCTTGCGTGTTTCACTGAGGCTGGGACAGAAATGGATCAGGAGATAAGGTAAGCATTCACCGAGGTATGTGGGCCCATTTGAGATTCTGGAGAGAGTCGGGCTGGTTTCCCATCGGTTGCAGTTGTCGCAGCGATACCGAGCCATGCATGACGTCTTCCACGTGTCTCAGTTGCATCGCTACCACTCAGACCTGTCTCACACCTTTCATCCAGAGGAGTTCGAGCTTCAGCATGATGCATCCTTTGAGGAACATCTGATCTGTATCGTTGACAATAGCACGAAGGTTCTCTGAGGCCAGTTAGTTCCTCTCTTACGAGTGCTATCATAGCATGGCCGAGTGCAGGATGAGACCTAGGAGAAGGAGGCCGACATACGTGCTCAGTGGCCATAGCTGTTCTGAGCCTTATCTTCACCACCCTTGGAAGGGAAATTCAGGGACGAATTGCTATAAGGGGGGAAGTTTGTAAGAACTCGGTTCTTATTTTTGAGGTACGATTTTCTTCTTTTTTCCTTTTCCTTAAGTGTTTTTGAAGAAAAATGGAAAATGGAGGAAATGCTAAATTTTGAAACTACACACCATGTACTTTATCCACACACTGTGTACTTTTGGCCATGTTGGGATGAGTACATGGGGCGTGTATCCATGTCGGCGATGAAGGTTGTAAGAACCGACTACACACGGTGTAGTGGTACCTTACACACCGTGTAGTCAGTCGGCAGGCTTAAACAGTAAGGCGGTGGAGTCGCCGCCAGCTGGGCAACAGTACACGCCGTGTACTCGAAAGTACATTCCGTGTAATCATGTCGACGGATGAACAATGTGCTGGTGCCTCCAAATGAACAGTTAAATGAAATAAGTACACGCCATGTACTCAGAAGTACACGCCGTGTACTCAGAAGTACACGCCGTGTACTCAGAAGTACACGCCGTGTACTCAGAAGTACACACCGTGTACTTTGTTTTTTCAGCTTAAAACAGGCAGTAGCCTCCTCATTTGGTAGAGGAGACTCTTGAACCGTTTTGGAGCCAAAGGAGGAGGCTAGATATTTGAAGATCCACCGGACGTTCGTCTGGAATCTGTTTCGTCTTCAGACGATTTCGTTGGAACTGCACGGGTAAGCCCTCTCCTCTCCTGGTACCGTTCTTGACAATTCTTCTCCTAATGTAAGTTATTTATGTTTGTTTGGTTTTTGTTCATCGTCAGATCTATGCCGTTCTTGGGAGTTTCTAGAGTCGGCGTTCGGGTATAACGATCATTGACGTATAAAGTAGGTGGCTTGGTGTTTTGTTTTCCAACTGCTATGTGTTTTGTGCGTTTTTATTCCACAAACCCATATTGGGGTGTAGTGTGGCTGAGGCCATTGCTATATTTAATACCTAGAATTGATTAGGTATTTAATTATGATATTAAAATGCTGGTTGGGATCGTTTCTTGGATCTAGAACCACACCTGGGGTGTGTTTCACTATTTAGCCGTTTGACCAAGATACCAGAGGGTATGCCTTTAAAGTAGTAAATGTAGAATTGCCTTGAGAGGAATTTCTTGTTACTGCTTGATTACTTGTTGGGAATGGCCCGGTTACCTATATTATCATGAGGACTTGACTATATTATCCTGAGGGCGTGACTATTGTAATGACCCGAAATTTTAAATAAATATTGTTTCCTAATTTTATGTGTTATTTTGATACTCAACAAAAATGTTTCATTTGGTAACATGAGTATAATTAAAATGATACTGTTGGGGTTTGACTGTTATTTGACCATTGGTCAATATGACCGCTGGAAACTAAACGTTTTGACTATTGTCTCTAAATACAAGCAATCTTGGTTAATTAATATAGAAAGAAGATTCGATGGCCTCACCCAGTAGTCTTGGACCGATCGAAGCACATCTAACAGAACTTGGGAAGGAGGTAGCACCACTGGGCTTTGCTCTGGACCAAACCCAAGATGAACTTCATCGTATAAAGATAGAACAGGATCGCATTCGCGAGAATTTCAAACGGATAGAAATTACTACTCGTGCGATGTTGGCCGAGCCTCCCTCGGATTCTCTCACCTTAGCACACCTTACACTTAGGTCCCATGCTGGTGTGATAAGGGGATATGTAAGGAGACCGTAACTCTCTTGTGTAATCCTTTGTTTTAAATAAAAATTTCGATTACTTTTATGAATTTTCAAATGACCGGATAAATATAGTATGCATATTTTTGATGAATTTTAGAAAAAGGATATTTTAAATATGTTTATGTAAACCCTAAATAATTAAAAATGTGTAATGATTTTCAAAAAATGGTCTTCTATAATTATGTTCAGTACGAAATTTAGAGTCTAATAAGATCAAATTGATATTTGATGAATAGTAAATTATGAATAGTGATTTTATGATTAGGATTAATAGGGTGTCTAAATGGATTAGTAATCTCACTTAAAAAAAGTATTAAAATAAGCTAGGCACTTTGATTAAGTAATGTGATTCAATAAAATGGTTAAATAACCGTTTCATAAATTATTATTCAAGTATTAGTTTTTTCGGATGAATAGTGTTTTTTAATTAAAATTTTAATTAAAAATATTTAGAAAATTATTTTTATAAAGTGGACTTCATTTTTGAACTCAGAGCATCAATATTATGTTAAGGTAATTTTTGGGGATTTTTCTGAAAAAAATAAATTTTCGATGAATAGTTTTTTTATTTAAAAATTAAATTAAAAATATTCAGAAAATTATTTTTATAAAATGGATTTCATTTTTGAAATCAGAGCATTGATATTTGGTTAAGTTGAAATTTTGGGATTATTCTGAGAAAAGTTGAATTTTCGATGAATAATGAAAATATAGTTTTTAAGTTACGGGTGTTTAATGACATCATTAAATGATGTTTTAAGTATATATTCAATATGGTCGAATTATGAATATTAATATAAGGTATGAGGTGTCCAAAGTGGCCAATACCAGGGGCAAATACCATGGGCAAGCCCATGGTTTTGCCAATACCACTAATGAGGTGTCCCTTGGCCATTAATGCCTTGTCCGCTCACTTTCCCTATAAATACCCACCCTTTCCTCCTTTATTTTTCACTCCCAACTCTCCCCCAACGAATTTATGGTCTCCTTACCTCCCAAGGAGTCCTCCCAAGGTGCCCCCAAGCCCTCAAGGTCCAAACCTTTGAGTTTTAAGAGTTACGTTTTAAGGTAAGGGATCCGACCTTTCTCTTTAATTTCAAGTAATCTCTTTTATGTCATTCCTTTTATGCTCCATGTTCTTATGTTGGAGGATGTTCTTTTATACTCCTCTTACTTCCCTTTTCATGTTCATATAATGATATATCCCCTCTTACTCTCATTATTTCGTTTTATGAGGTTTTAAGTGGCGTCGTTATGCTGCCGAACGTTTTGTAACTGATTCTTTCTCCCTTCTTATTTTTCAAGATCTATTTTCATGTAAAGTATTTCAAGTTCCTTTTTTTTATTTTGGGGTATGATCTCTAAATTTATCATACTGATAATTTATGTTCATATGATGAGAGACCCCATTTTATCTCTTCAATTCAGTATTTTGAAGTTTTAATTGGCGCTGTTAGGCTGCCGAATTTTTAAGTAGTTCTTCACCCTTCTCGTTTTGAAGTTCTACTTTCATGTCAATTATTTCAAGTTCCTTTTTGTTATGTTGGGGTATGATCTCTATATCTATCATACTGGACTCTTATTTTCATATGATGAGAGACCCCATTTGATCTCTTCAATTCAGTATTTTGAAGTTTTAAGTGGCGTCGTTAGGCTGTCGAATTTTAAAGTAGTTCTTCACCCTTCTCGTTTTGAAGTTCTACTTTCATGTCAATTATTTCAAGTTTCTTTTTGTTATGTTGGGGTATGATCTCTATATCTATAATAATAGACTATTATTTTCATATGATGAGAGACCCCATTTGATCTCTTCAATACATTATTTTGAAGTTTTAAGTTGCGACGTTAGGCTGCCGAATTTTTAAGTGGTTCTTCACCCTTCTCGTTTTGAAGTTCTACTTTCATGCCAATTCTTTCAAGTTCCTTTTTGTTATGTTGTGGTATGATCTCTATATCTATCATACTGGACTCTTATTTTCATATGATGAGAGACCCCATTTGATCTCTTCAATTCAGTATTTTGATGTTTTATGTGGCGCCGTTAGGCTGCCGAATTTTTAGGGGATTCTTTCACCCTTCTCATTCTTTTCAAAGTTTCACTTTCATGTCAAGTCTTTCAAGTTCCTTTTTAATTATGTTGGGGAATTATCTCTATATCTATCATACTGAACTCTTATGTTCACATGATGAGAGACCCTATTTTATCTTTTCAATTCATTTTGTTTGAAGTTTAAGTAATGCCGTTAGGCTGCCGAACTTTCATAAGAGAAATCTAATTTTTGTCTTCCTTCCATGTTTTTCATTTCAAAAGGTATTTCATTGAAATTTAATTACCATGATCATGTATCCTTCTTATTCTGTCCATCTACTGTTTTATGGGTCATTTATTAATGTTTTACCCATTTTCCCTCTCTTTTTAATGTCTTCTAAAACTTCGTAACATAGCCGTTATGCTGCAGAATTTCCGTCTCAAAATGTCTCTCTCCTTTTCTAAAGTTCTTTTATATTATTAAGTGAATACTCAAAGATCTTTATTCTAAACGGGTATTCACATATATACCAAAATCTTCTATTTTAAATTTTGGGATTTACATACATGAGACCCACCTTCCTTTTCTGTGGGTTTTAAAGTGACATAAAGATCATGTCTTTAAAGAAGTTTTTAAAACGTTATGATTATGAAATGAAACCCATTTATTTTATGATATATGGGTTATTTATGATATGTTTGATGATGATATATGTGGATCACATGATAATAAAGGAAAATTTGAGGGTGCACCCTGATAGCACTCCAATGCATTGGGTAATGATGTAACCACTAGAGATTACAATTTTCACGATACCCTGGTGAATAACCTTGGTAATTTTCAAATGACACCTTGGGGATGGACCTTGGTGATATGTTCATGATTGTCTATGTTAAATGATGTAGCCACATCTTCAAGTTATGAAAAAGTTTTATTTTTATTATGATATGCCTCATGATTTCATTTTCATGCCTTAAAGTTCTTTTCATGACTTTATTGATGTATCTCAAGTTCATATGTAAAATGTTTCACTTGTTTCCCTTGCTGGGCATTCTACTCCCCCTTCCTTTTGATATATGTCCCCAGGTTATGAGATGCAGTAATGAGCCTAGGGTGAACATGAGGAGAATCCTTTCAAGTGTTTAAGAAGAATGTTTTTTTTTGTTTCATGTTTTATGTTCCTTGTTTCCAAGACACTAAACCTTAAAGATCCTCAGTTCCGTGTAATGGATTGAAAGTTATATTATAAAAAGACGGGATTCTATAGTTGGTATCAAAGGATGGTTTAGTTATTTGTGGAAATTAGGATATGAAAACTCTAGGAAGAACCCTATAGAAATTTTAAATATAGGAAATCTTTCTAGTATTTTGGTGAGTATTGAGTAAGGGGTTGCCAAGAAAATACATCCCTGTCTGGATACGAGCAGGTAGAGGTGGCTCTGGCACATATGTACATATGGGTAAAACCCAAAAACACCACTTTGAGCTAGAATCGAACGGGAACTGGTACACGACAACGGGCCTTGCTGCACTCTTGGTTACGACACTCCCGGTGGATATGCTTTGGTAAATTCATAAGATTGGTATGAACCATTGTTAAAGGAACAAAGATAAAATAAAATAAAGATTCACATAAGAATATATGATCATGGATAACCTAGATGGGAACCTAGGGGATCACAAGTTAGGGTATAATTTTCTTCTACAAGTTATCCGTATATGCTTGAAGTTCCTTTTCATGATTATTGGTTAAGTATTTAAGCCTCTAATTATACTTTCTCTTCTTAGTTAATGGAGGAAAATGGAATAATGTGTCCCAACAACCAATGTGATAGGAAATTCGACAATTTCTGTATTAATATGACAGAGATGATTAGGGGATTAAAAGATGTTTATTATTTTGGAAGACGTTCACTATTTTGGGGACCCTATATGACCGAGGTAAATAGATTACTATAGTATTTTCATTGAGGAGTAAGGATGACTTATATTTTTAAGAATTGATGAATTTAAGGTGGACTTATAGTAATTTAGGTTACTTATGGGAATGATTAACCTATCTTGGTTTAAATATGTTTAGGTTAGCTACTTTTGTTATAAGATGTTAGGAGTGGTTGATGTTTTCTGGAGATGAACAATGAAGTTGTTTTGGAAGACTATGTTATCAAATCCTTCTTGTATATGGGTTTCAATATTAGTTTGGTTTATTTTGAGGAATTTTAAGGACCATTATTTACGGAATGGTCTATAATGAACTTTGGGTAGTACCATGGAACTTTGAAGATTTAAAAGTAGTTTCCATTCCTATGGGATTCTTTCTTTTTGAAGTGTTGTTTTACCTTAACCTTTCTGTTTTTGGGATAATGTTTAAAGATAGAAGAAATAGATAGTTAATATTTTGTAGATTATGTGATTCTCTGGAAGATGATTCTTGTGCTTTTATGAGACCAAGTGTTTTTGAATTCTCATCATTTGGAGAAAAGATTAGTGTTGGTAGGGACTTATTAAAGGATGAAACTCTACTTGAAGGTAGGTATATTTTCTTATGTTTTTGTTCTATGTAGTAAATGAATTCCTCAAAATTATGAAAAGAAATGTAAAACAAAAATGTTGTTGGTTTACGTTTCCTAATAGGTAATCAAAGACCGTTTACACACATCATAAGTTTGGGATTTTCTCATGGTTAACTTTCTCCTAATCATGTTCTCTATCACTCTCCCTCAGAACTTGACCCTTTGTTTTCTCCTCCATGTCCATGTTTTCCTACATGGAATCCTAGTGTGGGTTAACTCGGGTGACCTTTGTAATTCCCTTTCTTTCTTTTAAAGTAATAGTTTTACTGACTCCTTTTCCGATGTGGGACTTTCAATGAAATTTCAAAATCCAATTTTAAAAATTGCGAGGACGCAATTTCTTAATGGGGGAAGTTTGTAACGACCCGAAATTTTAAATAAATATTGTTTCCTAATTTTATGTGTTATTTTTATACTCAATAAAAATGTTTCATTTGGTAACATGAGTATAATTAAAATGAGACTGTTGGGTTTTGACTGTTATTTGACCATTGGTCAATATGACTGCTGGAAACTAAACGTTTTGACTATTGTCTCTAAATACAAGCAATCTTGGTTAATTAATATCGAAAGAAGATTCGATGGCCTCACCCAGTAGTCTTGGACCGATCGAAGCACATCTAACAGAACTTGGGAAGGAGGTAGCACCACTGGGATTTGCTCTGGACCAAACCCAAGTTGAACTTCATCATATAAAGATAGAAGGGGATCACATTCGCGAGAAGTTCAAACTGATAGAAATTACTACTCGTGCGATGTTGGACGAGCCTCCCTCAGATTCTCTCACCTTAGCACACCTTACACTTAGGTCCTATGCTAGTGTGATAAGGGGCTATGTAAGGAGACCGTAACTGTCTTGTGTAATCCTTTGTTTTAAATAAAAATTTCGATTTCTTTTATGAGTTTTCAAATGACCGGATAAATATAGTATGCATATTTTTGATGAATTATAGAAAAAGGATATTTTAAATATGTTTATGTAAACCCTAAATATTTAAAAATGTGTAATGATTTTCGAAAAATGGTCTTCTACAATTATGTTCAGTACGAAATTTAGAGTCTAATAAGATCAACTTGATTTTTGATGAATAGTAAATTATGAATAGTGATTTTATGAATAGGATTAATAATATGTCCAAATGGATTAGTAATCTCACTTAAAAAAAGTATTAAAATAAGCTAGGCACTTTGATTAAGTAATGTTATTCAATAAAATGGTTAAATAACGGTTTCATAAATTATTATTCAAGTATTAGTTTTTTCGGATGAATAGAGTTTTTAATTAAAATTTTAATTAAAAATATTTAGAAAATTATTTTTATAAAATGGACTTCATTTTTGAACTCAGAGCATCGATATTATGTTAAGGTAATTTTTGGGGATTTTTCTGGAAAAAATAAATTTTCGATGAATAGTGTTTTTATTTAAAAATTAAATTAAAAATATTTAGAAAATTATTTTTATAAAATAGATTTCATTTTTGATATCAGAGCATTGATATTTGGTTAAGGTGAAATTTTGGGATTATTCTGAGAAATTTGAATTTTCGAAAAATAGTGAAAATATAGTTTTTAAGTTACATGTGTTTAATGACATCATTAAATGATGTATTAAGTATATATTAAATATGGTCGAATTATGAATAGTAAGATAATGTATGAGGTGTCCCAAGTGGCCAATACCATGGGAAAGCCCATGGTTTTGCCAAAACCACTAATGAGGTGTCCCTCGGCCATTAATGCCTTGTCCCCTCACTTTCCCTATAAATACCCACCATTTCCTCCTTTAGTTTTCACTCCCAACTCTCCCCCAACGAAGTTCTGGTCTCCTTACCTCCCAAGGAGTCCTCCCAAGGTGCCCCCAAGCCCTCAAGGTCCAAACCTTTGAGTTTTAAGAGTAACGTTTTAAGGTAAGGGATCCGACCTTTCTCTTTAATTTCTAGTAATCTCTTTTATGTCATTCCTTTTATGATCCATGTTCTTATGTTGGAGGATGTTCTTTTATACTCCTATTACTGCCCTTTTCATGTTCATATAATGAGAGATCCCCTCTTACTCTCATTATTTCGTCTTATGATGTTTTAAGTGGCGTCGTTAGGCAGCCGAACTTTTTGTAACAGATTCTTTCTCCCTTCTCATTTTTCAAGATCTATTTTCATGTAAAGTATTTCAAGTTCCTTTTTATTATGTTGGGGTATGATCTCTAAATTTATCATACCGATATTTTATGTTTATATGATGAGAGAACCCATTTGATCTCTTCAATTCAGTATTTTGAAGTTTTAAGTGGCGCCGTTAGGCTGCCGAATTTTTAAGTAGTTCTTCACCCTTCTCGTTTTGAAGTTCTTCTTTCATGTCAATTATTTCAAGTTCCTTTTTGTTATGTTGGGGTATGATCTTTATATCTATCATACTGGACTCTTATGTTCATATGATGAGAGACCCCATTTGATCTCTTCAATTCAGTATTTTGAAGTTTCAAGTGGCGCCGTTAGGCTGCCGAATTTTTAAGTAGTTCTTCACCCTTCTCGTTTTGAAGTTCTACTTTCATGTCAATTATTTCAAGTTCCTTTTTGTTATGTTGGGGTATGATATCTATATCTATCATACTGGACTCTTATGTTCATATGATTAGAGACCCCATTTGATCTCTTCAATTCAGTATTTTGATGCTTTATGTGGCGCCGTTAGGCTGCCGAATTTTTAAGTGGTTCTTCACCCATCTCGTTTTGAAGTTCTACTTTCATGCCAATTCTTTCAAGTTCCTTTTTGTTATGTTGTGGTATGATATCTATATCTATCATAATGGAATCTTATGTTTATATGATGAGAGTCCCCATTTGATCTCTTCAATTCAGTATTTTGAAATTTTAAGTGGCGCCGTTTGGTTGCCGAATTTTTAGGGGATTCTTTCACCCTTCTCATTCTTTTCAAAGTTTCACTTTCATGTCAAGTATTTCAAGTTCCTTTTTAATTATGTTGGGGAATTATCTCTATATCTATCATACTGAACTCTTATGTTCACATGATGAGAGACTCTATTTGATCTTTTCAATTCATTTTGTTTGAAGTTTAAGTAATGTCGTTAGGCTGCCGAACTTTCATAAGAGAAATCTAATTTCTGTCTTCCTTCCATGTTTTTCATTTCAAATGGTATGTCCTTGAAATTTCATTACCATGATCATGTATCCTTCTTATTCTGTCCATCTACTGTTTTATGGGTCATTTATGAATGTTTGACCCATTTTCCCTCTCTTTTTAATGTCTTCTAAAACTTCGTAACATAGCCGTTATGCTGCAGAATTTCTGTCTCAAAATGTCTCTCTCTTTTTCTAAAGTTCTTTTATATTATTAAGTGAATACTCAAATCTCTTTATTATAAAGGGGTATTCACATATATACCAAAATCTTCGATTTTAAATTCTGGGATTTACATACATGTGACCCACCTTCCTTTTCCGTGGGTTTTAAAGTGACGTAAAGATCATGTCTTTAAAGCAGTTTTTAAAACGTTATGATTATGAAATGAAACCCATTTATTTTATGCTATATGGGTTATTTATGAAATGTTTGATGATGATATATGTGTCTCACATGATAATAAAGGCAAATTTAAGGGTGCGCCCTGATAGCGCTCCAATGCATTGGGTAATGATGTAACCACGAGAGATTACAATTTTCACGATACCCTGGTGAATAACCTTGGTAATTTTCAAATGACACCTTGGGGATGGACCTTGGTGATATTTTCATGATTTTTTATGTTAAATTATGTAGACACATCTTCACATTATGAAAATTTTTTATTTCTATTATGATATGCCTCATGATTTCATTTTCATGCCTTAAAGTTCTTTTCATGACTTTATTGATGTATCTCAAGTTCATATGTAAAATGTTTCACTTGTTTCCCTTGCTGGGCCTTCTGCTCACCCTTCCTTTTGATGTATGTCCCTAGGTTATGAGATGCAGTAATGAGCCTAGGGTGAACATGAGGAGAAGACTTTCAAGTGTTTAAGAAGAATGTTTTTTTGTTTCATGTTTTATGTTCCTTTTTCCAAGACACTAAACCTTAAAGATCCTCAGTTCCGTGTAATGGAATGAAAGTTATGTTATAAAAAGACGGTATGCTATAACTATTTTAGCCCGAGGTTTGTTGTTATTCTACCTGAGGGAAACCTTTCATGCCTGATGGCTTGAATTCTATGCCTGAGGGCATCCCTTCGTATGCCTGAGGGAGAGAATTATGTTACAATGCCTAAGGGTGAGATTCTGTATAGCCTGAGGGCATGGTTCACTATATTCGCCTAAGGGCAAGATACTGGTTAGCCTAAGGGCGTGGTGCTGTTGAGCACAGAATGATACTAAATTAAATAAATTAAATGAACAATAAAATGGCAATTTAATTGTTAAGTTAGTTACTGTTTAGTACTGCTTACTTTATTGCATTTTACTATTTCACACTGTTATTGCACGCTTACATGCAGTTGGGAACGTGCCTTTGGTGGGTGCCTACTAAGATATATTTCTCACACCCTGTTTGGGTCACTCTTTTCGGCCCAAACAGATTACGTGGCTGCAGGTGTAGACAGGGGAAAGAGTCTTTATACAGGTACTTGACTGTCGCTGAGGAGTAGGAGGGCATGGGACCGAGCCTAGTCCCACGATGCCACTGCCAGCAGTTTGCTTTGTGTTGTTGTACTTTGTTTTCTACTGTACTATGTTGATGTATAACATGTTCTGGCTGTTTTCTTGGAACCTGAAACCTGAAGCATCATCTTTTATATACTGTTGGTTATATCCATTGTTGTAGTTTATTTCCATTGTGTATGGTTTACTACTTCCGTTTTTGTAGTTGTATGTTTATTTTGTATTCCTCTGCGCTACACTTTGACAACTGAGGGCATAGTTTCCCCACAATCAGACCTGGGCCCTCGCTACTAGTCGGCAACCTCTGGCGTTTGGGGAAATGCGCTTGATGTCACATGGAGAACCAGGCTCAGGGCACCCGTTGCATGGCACCCGGGTCCGGGACGTTACAAGAACTATATTTAAATTTCTAATATCTATTTATATTTGAATATATCAATTATAGAACATCATATAATTTTTTTTATTAAAAGATATTTTCTTTTGTTATTTTTCTCTTTACTTTAGATTATTTAATATAAAATGTCATTATCACTCCCATTTGGCTCCATGGGGTCCCAAAATGAACCCAATGATGCCCAAGGTCCGAAATGTATCATAAAATAGGGTTAGGGCACATTTTAGGGTAATTTAATATTATTATAATATAATTTGTTAACCTTATTTACTGGATTTACCCCTTTAACCACGGTAAATAAACTATTTACTGAAGTAAATATTCCTTATGAATAAAAATAAAAGTTACCTATTTACATAATTTGGAACTCCAGATTCCAAATATGGAATGAATTTTTCAAAATTAAAAACACAAAAGTGGAAGACTTTAATTTAAAATTAATTACCGTTGTCAAAATAAAAAGCGTGTTTTTATGAAATAATAACTCTCCAAAGATGGATATTTTCTTAGGTCAAATTTAAATGTGAAATTACATATAATGACTTAAATTGTATTAAATGATAATAATTTAACCTAATTATACTTTCCAACCATTCAAATGAATAATTTATCACTATTAATTATTTTGATTAAAAAATTTGTTTTTAATTAAAATCTAGTAATTTTCACTATTCATCAAAATATGAAAGTTATCAGAAAATTTCAAAAAAATTTATTCAAACTAAATATATTTGTCCAAATTCTAAAGATTAATTTAATTTCATTAAATTGAATATATAAAATTGATAAATATTTCTTTAAAAAAGGTTCTCTATTAAAAGGAAGTAAAAGTGCAATTTTTTTAAAAATACTTATTTTATTTGAAAAAAGTGAATTTGTTCTTACATTATATCTAAGAAACTAATAATATGGATTCATAAATTATAAAGATTATATAAAGTAAAAATTTCAGTTAATACTATTCATAACTGCTTTTGAACGACTACTTTGGTAAGTCATGGTGCGCTTGAAATCAGTGTCGTGTGTAGTGAAAATTATTGAATTACATTGAAGAAATAACGTACTATGAAGTATTGGGGTGTTACATTATTCCATACTTCAATAAATTGAATTCTCGCAATTTAAAATTATTCATCAAAAATAAAAGGTTGAAAATTGAAAATACCTTTGTGGGAAAACCCACATCAGAAAACGGGTTAATAAAATTTAGTCATAAGAAGAGGAAATGGGAAATGAAAGGGTCACCACCAAATTATGTTCTTGATTAGGAGACAATTGTTGGAATTTAAAGACACATAATTGGAGGAAGAACGTAAATATTTACAGGGAGTGATTGAGGTCATCAATCACAATCAAGTGTAAAATTGAGGGCCTCAAATCCATCAATCTATGATGATTTAAAATTCCATCGGTTCAAAAAACATAAGGTATTAAGATAACACATTTTTGGTTTTAAGATCCCTTACCTAATGATTAAGAATTAATTTACCCATAAAATAAGTGGAACAAAATTATATATATATATATATACTTGACAAGTATAGTTTCATCCTTCAACTAATTCTAACCACAAACACATCTTTCACTACAAAAAAATCCAACAAAATATTCTATTTATCATAATCGTATAGGGTTCCAAAAATAATGAATTTATAATTAACCTATTATACCCTTTAATAAAACTTGATTATAAAATCCAAGGACTTCGCGTAGTCCAGTAGTAGGCGATAAATCCCAATCACACTACAGTTGTGGGTTCGATTCTTACATCTTTGTCCAAAATGACGGATTGTCAAATGGTATGTGTGTTGTCCTTTTTATAACAATCCAAAAATTACCTTAAAAATATTATCCAATTTCAAACTTAATCTGTAATGCCCTGACCCCAGTTACCCAGAGTCAGTGCATTATTACATAACATTGGAATGATCACAAGAAAGATCAAATCTCGAAAAACCGATTGATTTACTAGCCTTGGAAACATTAGATATATTCATAATATCTTACATTACATCATAAAGTGAAAAACTACTACAACAATATATTGTCTCAATAGACCACACTATTATCCCCTCATAATATCCCTAAAGGTTATTCATAATTTACTTCTTCACATCCTGGGAGAAATAAAACATAGAAAAGGGGTGAGCTCAAATGCCCAGTAAGGATAACAATATAGCGGAAACTTTCATAAATAAGAATAAACATTTAAGGCAATGTATAACTAAAACAAAATCCTTTTAAACTTGAACTTCAACATAGTATGGAAAAAACTAAAATGAAATAATTCCATTTACTTATTCCCATGGATATTCTACTAATTGAATAATCACATGAAATATCAATAACCACTTTCATAATGATGGAATACATAATGTCAGACTATCATAACCACATTTCCAAGGCCTCATGCCAAGACTACAAATAATATTTTGTCAAGGCCTTGTTCCAAGACACTAGTTTGTCTCATAAGACCTACCGATTCATCGAAGAGCTATAGCGGGCTCCACCCATCACATATTAAGTCCAATGCATTCCCATATGAAAAGGTTTAAACATAACATAAACATTCGTATTAAAACTAGCATAAGAAATGTCAATACTTTCACCATAAACCATCAATGGTATAAAAATAGAACATCCATAGTCAAACATATCACAAAACCTTCAATACAATATAGAAGTTTTGTATCATAATAAATCAACTTCAAATAAGCGTAAAATCCCTCAAAGGATGTTGACATAGATGAAATCAAAACACTTTTTAGAGAAATATCTCTTTCTATTTTGAAATCATTTAAGAGTCATATATTTATAACATAAAACATTTTCATTGAAAATATTCTTATATGCTTGTAAGGGAAGCTTCGACGATTTTATAATGGCGGAAAATAGCCGCACTCACCGTATAAGTTAAAAAAACATTCTTACCTTAATTTTGTCGAAAAGGATAAAAAAGCACCTTGTTTGGAAAATGACGGAAAGATTCCTTTATAAAACTATTATAAAAATTCAAACAAGGGTATAAATGACTTTAACCCATATTATTTTAAATAGTAAAAATGTTTTGAAATACATTTTTAAGAAGCATGGATGTGGATGATAAAGAGATCCCAGTAGATTATTACGTATAAACAACCTCGGATAATGAGGAGATTGTGAAATAACCCTTACCTTGTAATTTTCCTTGGTTGGGTGTAGGATAAACATCTGTATAATGGTGAAACAATTGTTATTAAATTATACAAGAATCATATACATTAATATGATATCATATATGATCTTTTTACATTTATTTGTTAATAATATCTTAGTATTATCGTTGTTTCGGGTGTTAACTTACTCGTTTTCTTTTATATGTTCTGTTATGTAAGCCGTGTTTATCATGGAAAGTTTGTATCTTAATCATATCTAGAATGATATCAAGTCCTTAGATACTATTATTAATCATCAAATGATAATTATACTTGAATGGATACGATGGAGAATGAATCTTATCACGTTCGTGGAGACGGTAGTCCGTACGTACGCATGAGCGACAATATCATTCTTTTGATATTAAAATAATATATAATTGGATGTTATATAATATATATAGAATCATTATCATGTTATATTTATTATTTACATGAATTACACATCATTATTATACCCATCCAAATAATAATTTATTGAATAACAATTACTCCACGATGTGGAGACGGTAAGCCGTATGTACGCACGTATGGTGACATGTCATTCAAAGGATGGATATAATACTGAATATGGTTGTACCATATTTATAATAATATTACAGTATATAGGAGATACTAGATTCATTATTTTAGAATGGTAATAACAAAGAAGTAAGAAGTGGAAGAAGAAAGTAACTTGGAAACGGGTGGTGAAATCATTACCTCTTCTTCGGGTTCTTCCTTTTGATTTGATCAAAAGGGCTCTTAGGTTGGCTTTCTGACTAAAGTAAGGCCTCTAGGATGACATGAGTGAAGTTGAGAGAGTATTTGGGCAGGTTTTGGCCGAACCAAAAGGCTTTGAATGTGTGAATTAGTGAGAGGGGGGGTGCCCTTTTATAAGAAGGGTGAGGGGCACCTTTGGAAAAGCTAGAAATATTATTTTATAATAAATTAATATTCAGTTTCTAATGGCTCAAAAGTGTATTATTTAAAGGTTAAGGTGGGTATGGGTCACAAACCACTCAACCAATATAATTTAGACAGTTTTGGGTCATTATATTAACCTTATCTTTTAGTTATAACTCTTAGTTATTTAGTTTGACATTTAGCATGTAACTTTTTATTTTTATATTATATAGTTAATAAACATACTATATACATCCAAGAGACCCCCAAGTGGTCCATTTATGTTACACCTATCCTGATATAAGTCTCTTGGCCGAATCGTAGATTTTTAGGAATTTAATATCAATTAATAATATAATATTTGTTTTAAAAACTCTTTTATGTCAATTTTGACACTATTCAATAATTGATTTTTGTAAAAATCATAACAGAATGATTACTACGAAAAAATTCAATTAAATCAATCCTAATATGTCATATTATCCTAGAAAATTGTTTTAATTCATAAAAAGTCTCAAATTATATTTATTTGGGTATCTAAAATATCAATAATTATAATTTTTCACTGTTATGGTAATTACTACATCAGCATTGTGTCAATAATAAATTAAATTATTTAATGTCTAAAAATTATAAAAAAAATACAATTATGTATGAAAGCTTTTTATATTTCTAATGAATATTTATAGTCGAAATTCCAACACATATAACCCAATGTAAAAATAGTTTTCTAAAAGATATATGCTTGTGTCATTTTTGTATTCATTTTAACTTAATTAAAATAAAAGTGTCCCTATCACTTAAAAGTTGCACCATGGGGTCCCAAAATCGACCCAAAGATGACCATGGTTGAACATGTATCAACCAATAAGGTTAGGACATGTTTTAGGTTAATTATTTATTATTATAATATTATTTTTTAACCCTTATTTACCGGATTTACCATTTAACCATGGTAAATAAAATATTTACCGAAGTAATTATTCAAAATGTCTAAAAATAAAAGTTACCTATTTACACAATTTGAACATCCTAATTCCAAATATGGAATCCATTTTTCCAAATTCAAAACACAGAAGTGGCACAAATTAATTTAAAATTTATTCCCGCTGTCAAAACAAAAAAGCGTGTTTTTATGATATAATAACTATCAAAAGATTAATACTTGTTTATGTTAGGTTTATGTTGGATTCACCTGTTTTGATAATCCCAAATCCTGGTTAAGCATTGATCATGACGTATTAATCCTTTCACTAATCTTGTTAATTTATGCTTAAACTCACTTCATCCTAGACATTTTATGCTCTTACTCTCATGAATTTACTGCAACAGATTACAGTTACGTTTAATAAGTTCACCATTGATGGCTACTGGTAAAAGCCTTATGTTAAAAGTCACAGTTTCAGCTAACTGTCACTTTATGTCACCATTGCAAGAAGATCACAGTTGAAGGTCTACTGCTATGATTAAGAAACTACTGATACAAGGTTACAGTCACAAGACTATTGCTTAATCATTTGTCAAAGCTCACAGACAAAGAGTCACAGTTGTAAGGTTACTGATATGACAAGGCTTCTGTTAGAAGTTCACTGTGTGACTCCTTCCTTATCAAGTCTTCTGTTGAGAATTTATCCGATCAAGTCTACAGTCACACGAGTCTACAGTTAGTAGAGGACTACAGTCAGACAGCTTCCACTGTCAACTAAGTCGACTGGAAACCGAAGTCTACAGTTGAAAAGGTTACAGTTGCAACAATTTGTTGTTACGGATTCATTGTTGAAGTCTACCGATATGAGGCTACAGTTAAACAGAAAAACAGCTACCATTTCAATCCCACAGACAGAGAACCCACAGTAGAATTCCACAGTTAGAAAAAGTCTACAGTTGGAAAGACCTCAATTGAAGTCTACCATGTGACCTGAATCTGCGACCAGTCTAATGATATTCTATTATTTCTCTTTGTCAAATTTATTAATACTATTATATAACGGTCATGTCTGAACAGATCAATACACCTAACATTATTTATTGATCCATGCAGGCATATCAGGAAACACTACGATGTACGAGGAAAAGCACACGTGATTGGGTGAAAAAGGTGGACAACACGAGATAAAGATTTACAGAGCTTAAACAGCCAAATTGCTATAAAAAAAAACAAGAAGACAAGCATATATTATTTTTTTGTGGACACAATACTCTCGAGCATTCTCTTGCAGAAGAACAAAAAAAGGGAGTCTCAAGTGTACCGACTGAAAGAACCCTCTTCGAGCTATGCTGTGACACACTCAAATCTCAATGAACTGATCATCTATACATCTGGAAGTTGGGACACTCCAATTTTGGAGTCAAATCTCAGAAAAGGACCAAATATTCACCTCATCCATTCCAACGAGTCCAGAGCTGATCTTCCAACACTACAGAGCATTCTAAACTTATTCCTATTTTTTTACTATGTTGTGTTTAAAGTTTTTCTTACATTTGTGAGCAGTATGGTTGTATTACACACACACACACACTCACTTTTGGGCTTAAACTAAGGGATACTGAAAATCCCTATTTCAAACCCTTTTTACTTTTGTTACCCACGTACAAGTGTGGAAAAATCCTGGTGTGGCTTGGTTATTTTGATTTCCCACGTGTAACTGTGGTAGAGGTTGTGAAACCTGGACAGTTTGTGAAAACTGTTTTAAAGCCTGATACAGGTTGTGTATCAATCTTATTTAATAAAATTACTTGGTGGCAGTTGATCACCAAGTGGAGAGGACTAGGTCTTGGCTTAAGACTGAAACTCTTGTTTAAATTAGCTTGTTCATCTTTTCAGTACTCTTTTTTTAATTCTTATCTGCTGTGCTTACTTTCAAAAACAGAAATCCTTTTTATTTAATCTGATAGTTAAATTTGGTTAGTGTGTATATGAGATTTGTTTAGTAAACTTGTTTCGAAAGTCAAATTAGTTTCCATACTAATTTCACTGAGGAGTAATCAACGTTTGAGAAACCTGTTGAACAATAAGTCACTTATATCTCTACTGCCTTAATTAACTGGGCCTCTATTAAATTGGGGGATTTTAATCCTAGAAGTTTTTAACAGAAATTTTGAATGGGTACTCAATTCACCCCCCCTCTTGAGTATTCACTCCGAATAACATTTGGTATCAGAGGGAAGTTAATATTTTCTAATGTACTCTTCTTTTCAAACTGTGATTTTAGTTTTATCCTAAAGATCTTAAATTTCTGTTATTTCTAAATTTTTATCTCACTAAACCGTTTTCCAAAATCTAATTATGGATAATAGACTTGAGGGTGCTGCTACTAACCGGCCACCTTTCTTCAATGGAAATAACTATGCTCAGTGGAAACTTAAAATGAAAATCCATTTAGAATGTATGGGTTTTGATATCTGGACGGCTATAGAGTCTCAATACAAAATTCCAGAAACTGAAAGAATAACATTGGATGAACCTAATAAGGCCGCTTACAACAATAATTGTAAAGTTATGAATTCCCTCTACTATGCTTTAGGAGAGGAGGAATTCAATAGAATTTCTGCCTGCAAATCTTCTTTCGAAATTTGGGACACCTTGGGTGTTTCTCACGAAGGAACAACTAATGTTAAGGAAATGCGGTTAAATACTTATACTATTAAATATGATAACTTTAAAATGAAAACTGATGAACCCATTTATGATATGTATCTCAGGTTTAATGAGATAGTTACCACAATGATCTCACTTGGAAAGGTTGTTCCAGCAAAGGAACAAATCATGATAATACTGAGATGTTTGCCAGATAGATGGAGAGGCACGTCTGTCTCAATCAGAGAATCCTGTGACATTGGAACACTGCCTGTCAAGGTGTTAATTGGTAAACTAATGATGTATGAAGAAGAATTGAAGGTGAACAAAGAAGAAGATGATGAACCCAAGAGAAAATCCGTGGCATTTAAGACTACTGCATCAAAGAGTAAAGACAAGGAGAAAGTACATGTGCCTACTGAAAGCTCATCAACTGAAGATTCAGATTCTGACAGTGATGAAGAAATGGCTCAAATTGCCAGGAGATTCAAGAAGTTCTATAGGAAGAAAAAGTTTTTCAGAAAACCTAACTACAAAGGTAAGTATGATCAAAAAGGCAAGTGGAAGAAGGATTGGAAGAAGTCGGATAAAGAAGATGATATAGTCTGCTATGAATGCAAGAGGAAAGGACACATCAAAGCTGACTGTCCTAAGTTAAAATTCAAGAAAAAATATGACTATAAGGACAAGAAGTACAAGAAAGCTATGAAAGAAACCTGGAGTGCTTCGGAGGACAACACAAGTGAATCAGAGGCTAGTGAATCTGAAATAAGTCGTGCTAATATGTGTTTCATGACTAACACATCTGAGGTACCTATGTCACCAGTTTTAAATAATTATTATTCTGGAAATGACCATGATTCAGAGAATGAGGAAAATATGTCTAACTCTGAACTATTTGAATATTGCAATATGCTGGAAGATACTTGCAATGAACTAAAGACTAAATATAAATCTTTGAAGAAACAACATGCTTTGACTAGTAATATTAAAACAGATTTAAGTGTGTAAAAAGAGAAGTATGCTCAACTATTAAAAGAGAACACTCAACATAAATTATCAAATGAAAAATTAAGAAAAGATATTGAAAAGTTCACTGTTGGTAGGGATACCTTGACACAACTTCTAGGAAAACATATTGCTCCCAAATATACAACCGGTCTAGGATATTAGCCTGGACAGAGACAAGTAAGAAAAACCAAATTTGTTCCAAAATCTGGACAGTTTTCTGCTAGTTCTAGTTCAGGACCATCTTATACAAAACAGTTTTCTAAAGGACCCAACAAAGTATTTTTGTCTCAAAATATGCTTTCTGGTTTAAGAAAAACTATAAAGCAAATATGGGTTCCCAAAGTTTTATTAGCTAACCTTTATGGACCCAAAAAGATCTGGGTACCAAAATTATCCTGTTTCTAATCTATTTTGTAGGGAAATTGTTTAAAGAGAACCTGTAACACTCTATGGTATTTGGACAACGGATGTTCAAGACATATGACAGGAGACTATTCTTGCTTCAAGAGTCTGATTAAAGTAGATGGTGGGCATGTCACCTTTGGTGACAATGCAAAAGGAAAAATCATCGGCTTAGGACATATTGGTAACCCTGATACAATTTTAATTTCTAAAGTACTTTTTGTTGATAGATTAAAGTATAACTTACTTAGTATATCTCAGTTATGTGATGATGGTTTTAATGTTAAATTTGAAAATGATTCATGCAATGTTTTTAATTCAAAATATGAATTAGTTTTCACTACATCTAGAAATGGGAATGTATATGCTGTTGATCTAAATTCCTTGGTCAAACAAAATGTTTCCTGCTTAAATGCTTTTTATAAAGAGTCTTGGTTGTGGCATATGAGACTAGGACATTGTAATGTTCACTCACTTAGGAAACTTTCTAAGAAATGCTTAGTTAGAGACCTACCCAAATTAGAATTCCCAAATGATAAAGTGTGTAATCCCTGTCAAAAGGGAAAACAACACAAAGTTTCTTTTAAACCAAAGAAAGAAGTTTCAACTTCTCAACCACTTGAATTGGTTCACATGGATTTGTTTGGACCTTCAAGAGTTTCAAGTTTAAATGGAAAGCACTATGTTTATGTTCTTATAGATGATTTTTCTAGATACACGTGGGTATACTTTCTAGCTCACAAGAGTGAAGCCTGTTCCTACTTTGTTAAATATTCCAAATATGTAGAAAATCTTAGTGGACTCAAAATTAAGACCCTGAGAAGTGATCATGGGAGTGAGTTTGAGAATCATGAATTTGAATCCTACTGCTCACACAATGGCTATAATCACAACTTTTCTGCTCTTAGGACACCCCAACAGAATGGTGTAGTGGAAATAAGAAATAGAACCTTTTAAGAAATTGCAAGGACTATGCTTAATGAGTATGACTTACCTATTTATTTTTGGGCTGAAGCTATAAGTACAACTAGCTATGTCATTAATAGAGTCTTAATTAGACCTATTCTAAAAAGTACCCCTTATGAACTTTGGAATAATAGGAATCCTAAGGTTAATTACTTTAAAGTTTTTGGTTTCAAAGTCTTTATCCTTAAAACTAAAGATAATCTTGACAAATTCGCTCCCAAAAGTGATGAAGGAATTTTCCTGGGTTACTCTATTTCAAGTAAAGCCTATAGAGTATTCAATAAGAAAACCAAATGTGTGGAAGAATCAGTTCATGTCAAATTCGATGAGACTGATCCACATGAGCCTAAAACCTACCCTGAAGATCTTGAGTAAGATTTTTCAAATATGGACCTTAATGATAAGAATACCGAATCCCCTGTAAAAGAATCCAGTTCTGGAAATTTTCTAGAATCTACTCATACCAATTCCAGACCAGCAGACATCCCTGAAAAAGCCAGTTCAACTCCTTATAGAGGTGTTAGAACTCTCAAGAATCATTCTCTTGATGCTGTTGTAGGTAATTTAAATAGAGGAACACAAACTAGAGCTTCTCTAAGAAATCAGGTTGAATATCAAGCTTTTTTCTCACAGCTTAAACCCAATGATATCAATGATGCTATCAATGATGAATTCTTGGTAATGGCTATGCACGAAGAACTAAATCAGTTTGAAAGAAACAAAGTTTGGGAGTTAGTGGAAAGACCTAAGGACACTCCAACCATAGGCACTAAGTGGGTGTTTAGGAACAACATTGATGAGTCTGGAAATATCATTAGAAACAAGGCTAGGCTAGTTGCACAAGGCTATAGTCAAGAGGAAGGAATAGACTATGAGGAGACCTTTGCACCCGTGGCTAGATTAGAGGCCATTAGGATATTACTTTCTTATGCTGCTCATCTGAATTTCACACTCTATCAAATGGATGTTAAAAGCGCTTTTCTAAATGGATATATAAATGAGGATGTATTTGTTGAAAAACCTCCTGGTTTTACAAATCCCAATTTTTCCAATCATGTTTTCAAACTATCTAAAGCTTTATATGGTTTAAAGAAAGCTCCAAGAGCTTGGTATGATAGGCTTAGCTCTTTTCTTATTTCAAAAGGATTTACTAAAGGAATAGCTGATCCTACTCTTTTCATTAAATGGATTTCTAAAAATGTTTTGATAGTACAGATCTATGTAGATGATATTATTTTTGGATCTTCTAAAAATTCTTTATGTATTTATTTATCAAAAATAATGCAAAATGAGTTTGAAATGAGCTTAATGGGAGAACTCAAATTTTTCCTTGGATTTCAGATCTTTCAAAATAAAAATGGTATTATTTTGAATCAAAGTAAATATATTAAAGATCTTCTAAAACGTTTTTCATTGGATAGTAGTAAAGGCACTGATACACCTATGAGTACCACCTGTAAGTTGGATAGTGATGAAACTGGAGAACCAGTAAATCAAACCAACTACAGAGGTATGATAGGAAGTCTACTATACCTTACTACTAGTAGACCCGACATCATGTTCAGTGTATGCATGTGTGCTCGATTTCAAGACAACCCAAAGGAGTCTCATTTGACTGCTGTTAAAAGAATCTTCAAATATCTAAAACATACTCCCAACTTAGGACTATTTTATCCAAAAGGACAATCATTTGATTTATTGAGTTATTCTGATGCTGATTTTGCTGGCTGTAGGTTAGACATAAAAAATCCTCTGGAACATGTCACATCTTAGGAAAATCACTAGTATCTTGGTGTAGTAAGAAGCAGAATTCTGTTGCATTATCTACTGCTGAAGCTGAGTATATAGCTGATGGTAGTTGTTGTGCACAAATATTGTGGATGAAACACACTTTACTAGACTATGGATATCAATTCAAACATGTCTCTATAAAGTGTGACAATACAAGTGCTATTAACATTTCCAAAAATCCAGTATCTCATGCTAGGACAAAGCATATTGATGTGAGACATCACTTTTTGAGGGATCACTATCAAAAGGGTGATATCACTCTTGAATTCATTGGCACTGAACATCGGTTAGCTGATATTTTTACAAAACCGTTGAATTCTGAGAGATTAAATTACATCAAACATGAGTTAGGTATGATTAACTATAGCACAGTTTAACCTCACAGTTGAACCTCACAGTTGAACCTCACAGTTGAACCTCACAGTTGAACCTCACAGTTGAACCTCACAGTTGGACCGCACAGTTGAACTTCACAGTCGGACCTTACAGTTAGATATCACTAGTGTACCTCACTGATACTTCTCACTGTAGGCTACTTCGCTGTTAAAATATTTTTTTCTTTTTTTTTTCTCGGAAATTCGAACCGTTCTCTTTATTTCTAATCCCTAAATGATAAAATTAAATGCATCGAACCCGACTCAATCCACTTCCTTTCTCTATATCAACCCTTGCTCTCGAACGACCTAAACCCTAAGCCTTAAACTAACCTAGGAACATCGTTCAAATCCCATGGCTAGAACAAAGCGACCCCCGTCTGTCAATGAGAATGTGCCAATGCCGAAGAGAACTCGAGCCAAATCCAGTGGCACCAGTAATACCCTAACAATACTTGCAAACCCGCATCTGACCAAGAGAGAAATCTTTGCGGAAAAGGAGCTAAGTGAAGAATGGTTGTTGTCGAGCAAAGCATTAGTACTGGAAGCACTAAATGTGCAAGGATGGACCGAATGCTTCACCAACAACAATGGACCGTACTACCCAAAACTTGTGAAAGCGTTCTATGAATTCCTAAAGTTCGAAGAGGAGGATGATATGCATAGACTAATATCCAGAGTAAACGACAATGAAGTTAGTTTCTCTTCTATCGAATGGGCTTCCTATTTAAGAGTTCCCCATGAAAGAATATATGACTACTATTCTGGAGTAGCTCCTCCGGATAGTGGAATAATTGAGTATGAGAAGGCTCTGGGAGAACTGACAGGTGATGGTAAGTTAAGGAAGATTATTGCTGCCGAGATGAATGGAGAAGATAGACTTCTGTTTAAGTTTGTTCAGCATGTACTAAGTCCCAGAAGAGGAGACTTTGCAGTACTGAAGTACCAGGACATATTCCTGATGTACTTACTGAAGCATGGAAGGAAGATCAACCTATGTAGTTGCTGATGGCACAGATGGAAGATATGATTAAGGCCAGCTCAAAATCCAATGCCTTGTTTCATGCTAAGCTTATTTCGGTGATGCTGAAAGTAAAGGGTGTAGCTAGAAATCAAGAAGAAGTAATTGTGGCTAAAAACAGTGTCTGTATCTCAAAGGTAATCTGCAAATTCATGAAGATCAGCTGGAATCCCTGGAAGAAAGCATGGGTGAATGATGAAGAGAGAATTTATGAGAATTTTGATCCCTCTACTCATCCATCTATTCCAAGAAACAAAAGAGATCTAGGCTTAAATCCTGATGAGCCAGAACCTGTGTATTCAGATGAAGAGTAGGCTGAAGAAGCTAGTGACCCTACAAGAGAGAACACCCCCATTGATGATGGGAGTGACCCTGAGCTACCTCACAGTCCTGTCTGGACAATAACCTTTGGAACAGTGAGCCCTTCAAAAGAACTGCCAAGTAGGGAGACTGGTCTAAGGGACAGTGACACCGAGTCTACTGAAGAAGAAGAAGATGAATCTTAATACTTTGTTAGAGATACCTATGAAGAGGATGAAACTATTGAGACAGAAGAGGCTGGGGCTAAGAATGAGAAAAATGAAAATGTTGCTGAAATTGAAGAAGAGGACCATGATGAAGAGAAAGAAAAAGAGCTCAGTTTGAGCCCTCCAATAGGCTATACAATTAAGTCGGTGTCTGACCAGGAAGCAGGAGTGGCATCCACTGCTGTTGATATGGAAGATATTTTTGACTCAATAGAGAAAGAGTCTAACCTCACTGCTGAACCAACAGAGGAAACTATAGTCGAACCTGCTGGGACTGCAGAGGAAAATATTGAGTTACCCAAAGCCGAACAGATAAAGGAAAATGCTCAAGAGAAAGATCCATGTGAGGGGGAGCATTTTGGTTCAGTCTCTGTACTTTATGATATAGAAGGATGGTCATCAGATCCAGGATATATAGTCCTTGGACTTAACTATGAAGATTCGGATGAGGAAGACAAGCCACTAAGGGATCTAGTTATCCTGACTAAAAACCTTCCAAGGCCTGAGACTGACAAATTGGAAACCAAGGAGGACCTTGAATCCTTAAAGGTTGAAATGAAGGAGGCTATAAGACAATCCATGGAAGAGTTGAAAACCAGTATTGTTGATGAGCTGAAAAGCGTGGAGCAATCTTTAGAATTATCCCTGGGCTGTGTTGTGGCAAGCCCAGTAAAAGAAACAATGAATGAAGTTAAAGTATGTCATACTCAGATTGAAAGTTGGACTGAAGCTGTGGTTGCCCTAAGACAATCAGTTGCTTCTTTGACTGCCATGAGCAGTTCTCAAACTCAAGTGTCCGCTGAGATTCGGTACATCAAAGAGGTGGTCAAACAATTTGTGGAAGTGTTTGAGCATTTCAAGAATTCAGTCAAAGAACACTTAAACAACCAGGATGCTCTTGTTCAGAAGGTGGTTGGAAATTTGACTCAGTCTTTCAAGGAGACAGTGGCTTTCTCGGTCAAATCCCTTCCTTCATCTAGCTCTCCTGTAGACCTTGAACAGTTCCAGAATGTAATCAAAGAAGATCTTTCTAAGGCCAGCGCCAGTGACACCTCTGACTTACAGATTCTTGCTACCACTAGGGAGGTAAGTGGCTTTGTTCGTGAACACCTGCAAGAGTCTACCGCTTCTCAGGAGGCCATTAAGAACAAGGATGACTATTACTCTGACAGGATTTATACCAAGCATCAGTTGACCAGCCACTTCCAGCTTCTGATAGAGAATATGAAATTGCCTCCTGTGACTCAAGCTTTTAAAAAAGAGGTCAGCAAATTAAGTGAATTGACCCCTGCATTGGATAAATTTTTGGCAAATAAGAATGATTTTTTATCTGCCATGGACAGAGGAGAAAGCATTATCATGGATTTCCGAAACCTTCTCCTACACTTTCTTCATGTGGATTGCACACCTGTCATTGTACCCCCTGCCTTTCCTGTCTCAACTCCCAACGGTTCCTCCGTGATGTCTCCTGCTGATGCTGTCCGAAATCTTCGTCCCTTGATACCTCAGCAAGCTACTCCCTACAGATCCTCAGGAGCCTCTATTGCTTCTCCTCTAGTCATTCCTGCTGCCATTCCTAAACCGGCTGACTCTCTTGCTCTATCTTCTTCCTCTAAAGGAAAAGATCCCTTACCTATCGATGAAGAGGATTGAGTCTGTCTATGTATTTTTGATAGGGATCTTGTACCTTTTTTTCAGTCATGTAATGTCCTGATTTATTTTACTATCATATTTCTTAATTTTTTTTGCTAATCACAAAGGGGGAGACATATAATTAATTGGGAGAAATATAATTGGGCTAATTCTAGAACCTCAAATTAGGCCTTTTCATTCTGTTTCTCTACTACATCTATACTTTATATATATGATAACATAATTTGTGATTATCAAAAAGGGGGAGATTATTGGATTCACCTGTTTTGATAATCCTAAATCCTGGTTAAACATTGATCATGACGTATTAATCCTTTCACTAATCTTGTTAATTTATGCTTAAACTCACTTCATCCTAGACATTTTATGCTCTTACTCTCATGACTTTACTGCAACAGATTACAGTTAAGTTTAATAAGTTCACCATTGATGGCTACTGGTAAAAGCCTTATGTTCAAAGTCACAGTTTCAGCTAACTGTCACTTTAAGTCACCATTGCAAGAAGATCACAGTTGAAGGTCTACTGCTATGATTAAGAAACTACTGATACAAGGTTACAGTCACAAGACTATTGCTTAATCATTTTTCAAAGCTCACAGACAAAGAGTCACAGTTGTAAGGTTACTGATATGACAAGGATTCTGTTAGAAGTTCACTGTGTGACTCCTTCCTTATCAAGTCTTCTGTTGAGAATTTATCCGATCAAGTCTACCGTTAGTAGAGGACTACAGTCAGACAGCTTCCACTGTCGACTAAGTTGACTGGCAACCGAAGTCTACAGTTGAAAAGGTTACAGTTGCAACAATTTGTTGTTACAGATTCATCATTTAAGTCTACCGATATGAGGCTACAGTTAAACAGAAAAACAGCTACCATTGCAAGCCTATAGACAAAGAACCCACAGTTAGAAAAAGTCTACAGTTGGAAAGACCTCAATTGAATTCTACCATGTGACCTGAATCTGCGACCAGCCTAATGATATTATATTATTTCTCTTTGTCAAATTTATTAATACTATTATATAACGGTCATGTCTGAACATATCAATACACCTGACATTATTTATTAATCCTTGCAGGCATATCAGGAAACACTACGATGTACGAGGAAAAGCACACGTGATTGGGTGAAAAAGGTGGACAACACGAGATAAAGATTTACAGAGCTTAAACAACCAAATTGCTATAAAAAAACCAAGAAGACAAGAATATATGATTTTTTTGTGGACACAATACTCTCAAGCATTCTCTTGCAGAAGAACAAAAAAAAGGGAGTCTCAAGTGTACCAACTGAAAGAGCCCTCTTCGAGCTATGCTGTGACACACTCAAATTTCAATGAACTGATCATCTATACATCTGGAAGTTGGGACACTCCGTTTTTGGAGTCAACTCTCATAAAAGGACCAAATATTCACCTCATCTATTCCAACGAGTCCATAGCTAATCTGCCAACACTACAGAGCATTCTAAAATTATTCCTAATTTTTTTGCTCTGTTGTGTTTAAATTTTTTTCTTACATTTGTGAGCAGTATGTTTGTATTACACACACACACTGACTTTTGGGCTTAAACTGAGGGATACTGAAAATCCCTATTTCAAACCCTTTTTACTTTTGTTACCCACGTACAACTGTGGAAGAAGCCTGGTGTGGCTTGGTTATTTTTATCTCCCACATGTAACTGTGGTAGAGGTTGTGAAACCTGGACAGTTTGTGAAAACTTTTTTAAAGCCCAATACAGGTTGTGTATCAATCTTATTTAATAAAATTACTTGGTGGCAGTTGATCACCAAGTGGAGAGGACTAGGTCTTGGCTTAAGACTGAACCTCTTGTTTAAATTAGCTTGTTCATCTTTTCAGTACTCTGTTTTTAATACTTATCTGCTGTGCTTACTTTCAAAAACAGAAATCCTTTTTATTTACTCTGATAGTTAAATTCGGTTAGTGTGTATATGAGATTTGTTTAGTAAACTTGTTTCGAAAGTCAAATTAGTTGTCATACTAGTTTCACTGAGGAGTAATCAACCTTTGAGAAACCTGTTGAACAATAAGTCACTTATATCTCTACTGCCTTAATTAACTGGGCCTCTATTAAATTGGGGGATTTTAATCCTAGAAGTTTTTAACAGAAATTTTGAATGGGTACTCAATTCACCCCCCCCTCTTGAGTATTCACTCCGACTAACAGTTTAATTGGGAAATTATTTCCAATGACCAAAATTTTATTAAATGGTAAAAATATATTCTAAATATACTTTAAAACCACTCAAATTCATAATTTATCACTATTAATTGTTTTGATTAAAAAAAGTTGTTTTTAATTAAAATTTAGTAATTTTCACGATTCATCAAAATATTAAAGTTATCTAAAAAGTACCAAAGTTTCACCTTATCCTAAATTTGATACTCTGAATCAAAAAATGAAGTCCATTTTGAGAGATAAAATTTCTAAAATTTTAAAAAGTAGGTATTACTATTCATAACGGCTAGTTTGATTGGTTGTTGTTTGTGTTAGAACTCGATGTTGCGTACAACACACGCTATTGCATTATTCAAAGAGAAGCGTACTGTAGAAGCATGGGGTGTTACATTCTCCCCTCCTTCAAATAATTTCGTCCTAGAAATTTCTATAATAATACCACATGAAAAGACTCAGGTGGTTCTTTATCATAAGTTCCTCGGGTTTCCACGTTGCCTCTTCCATCTTATAGTTTCTCCACAAAACTTTTACCAGACGCGTTGTCCGGTTTCTTAGTACTTGTTCTCTCATATCAAAAATCCTGATGGGCTCTTCGCAATAATACAGATCAGGTTCCAGTTCTAATTCCTCATAGGTGAGTACATGCATTGGGTTAGGCATGTATTTCCTCAATATAGATACGTGGAACACATCGTGAACATTGGAGAGACTTGGCGGTATTGCCAATCGGTAATCTACAACCCTAATTCGTTCTAGAATTTCGAAAGGTCCGATGTACCTGGGACTCAATTTACCTTTCTTACCAAAACGAATGACTCTCTTCCATGTATATACCTTCAGGAAAACATGATCACTGACTTGAAATTCCAAATCCTTCCTTTGAATATCAGCATAGCTCTTCTGCATACTTTGAGCTGCTTTGATGTGATTTTGGATTAGCTTCACCTTTTCCACTATTTCCTCTACCAGTTCTGGACCTACAAGATTTCTTTCACCAACGCCATCCCAACAGGTTGGTGTGCGACATCTCTTTCCGTATAACGCTTCATATGGTGCCATATGAATACCCAAATGGAAGCTATTGTTATAGAAAAATTCTACCAGAGGTAAATATTGATCCCACATACCCTGAAAGTCAAGTGAGCAGGATCTCAACATGTCTTCTAAGGTTTGAATAGTTCGTTCAGATTGTCCATCTATTTGAGGGTGGTAGGCAGTGCTCAAATGAAGTTTAGTATCCAAGGCTTTCTGAAGACCTTTCCAGAATCTTGAAGTAAAACGGGGATCACGATCAGAAAAAATAGATAGGGGTACTCCATGAAGTCTCACAACTTCATTAATATATAGTCTTTCTAGACGTTCTAGTGGTAGATCTTATCTTATAGTAAGAAAATGTGCTGACTTGGTAAGACGATCAACAATGACCCATATTTCAGTGTTCCTTCTAGGAGTCTTTGGTAGCCCCATGACAAAGTCCATCGTAATATTGTCCCATTTCCACTCCAGTATGGGAAGAGGTTGCATGACTCCTCCAGGTTGTTGCCTTCCAGCTTTCACTTGTTGACAAACCATACATCTTGACACAAAATCGGAAATATCCCTCTTCATGATGTCCCACCAAAAATGTTCCTTCAAATCTCTATACATTTTGGTGCTCCCATGGTGTATAGAGAAATTGGAACTATGAGCAAAATCCAGCAATTCCCTTTTTAGATCAGGTATATTGGGAACACAAAGTCTCTTCCCAAATTTCAAAATTCCATCTTTATACACAAAGTCTCTCAATATCCCATCATTCACAGCTTTAATCTTCTTTTGAAATTCTTCATCATCGGTCTCAGAACTCCTAATCCTTTCTAGTAAAGATGATTTGGCAACCATTTGAAAAAGCATTGATGTTTCACCTTCCCTGGTTATTCCCATGTCCATCTTTACTAGATCCATGAAAATTGGATCCCTTCCAATTATCATATTGTTCAAAACTCCATGATCTTTTCTTCTCAAAGAATCTTCCACCTTGTTTTCTTTCCCCGGGTGGTAGTGTATCGTACAATCATAATCCTTGAGTAATTCAAGCCATCTCTTTTGCATCATGTTACGTTTTTTTGTGAGAAAATATACTTCAAACTCTTGTGATCAGTATAAATCTCACATTTTTCACCATAGAGGTAGTTCCTCCATATCTTCAAAGAAAAGATCATAAATTCTAACTCAAGATCATGAGTAGGGTAGTTTTGCTCATGAATTTTCAACTGTTGTGATGCATAGGCAATAACCCTATCATTCTGCATAAGGACACAACCAAGTCCTTTCTTCGATGCATCACTATAAATAATGAACCCATCATTCCCCGATGGTAGAGTCAATATAAGAGAATTGACTAATCTTCTCTTCAGTTCTTTGAAACATTCTTCACTCTTTTTTGTCCAAACAAATTTAACCCCTTTACTTTTGAGCTTCGTTAATGGGTTTGCCAGTCGAGCAAAATTTTGGACGAAATGTCGATAATAACCTGCCAAACCAATAAAACTGCGTACCTCAGTTATACTCGTAGGTGCTGACCATTATTGGATTGCCTTGGTCTTAGAAGGATCAACAGAGATTCCATCTTTAGAGACAATATGGCCAAGAAAAGAAATCTCATGAAGCCAGAATTCACAATTGCTAAAATTCCCATATAATTATGTCTTCTCAGAGTGTTCAGGAAAATGCGCAAGTGACATTCATGATATTCATAGCTTTTAGAGTATACCAAGATATCATCAATAAATACAACCACAAATTCATCGATATATTACTTGAAAACTCTATTCATCAGATCCATGAATACAGAGGGTGCATTAGTCAATCCAAAAGGAATTACAGTAAACTCGTAATGCCCATACCTAGTTTGAAATGATGTCATTGGAATGTCTTCCTTATTTACACACAACTGATGGTATCCATATCGAAGGTCAATCTTTGAAAAGTATTTAACTCCATGCAGTTTGTCAAATAAATCATCAATGTGAGGTAGGGGATACTTGTTCTTTATTGTCATGGCATTGATCTCCCTATAGTCGATACATAACCTCATAGATCCATCTTTCTTTTAAAAAAAGAACAGGGGCTCCCCATGGAGAAACACAAGGGTGAATAAATCCTTTATTACTAAATTCCTCTAGTTGTTTCTTTATTTCGTCTAATTCCACAGTGGGAATTCTATAAGGGGTCTTCGATATATGCCTTGATCCAGGAATTAAATCAATGGAAAACTCAACTTCTTGTTCTGGATGATGTCTAGGTAAATCTTCCAGAAATACATCTACATATTCTTTCACAATAGGTACATCCTCTATTTGAACATTCATTTCCTCACCCACATTCATTTAATTCTCTTCCTCCCCAATAATTTAATTTAGATGAGCTATTGGGGGTGGATCTAGTTAATAATTAGGTGGTGACGATTCTGATCTAAAGATAAGGTGTTCCTTATCACCATCATCATCAAAAATCGTAACCTCCTTCTTCTTACAATAAATCTTTGCATCATAATCCAAAATCCAATCCATAACGAGGATTATATCAAACTCAATCATAGTTATGACAATGAGATTAGCAGATAAAGAAAATTTATGTCCTCTAATGGGGACTGATTCACAAAACTTTGTTGCAATGATACTTCCCTTAGGATTTTTATCTGACAACTCCCTTGTTAAATCAAATTGAAAATATCTAATTTTCTTAGCAAAATGGGAAGATATGAAACAATGAGATGATCCAGAATCAAATAATGCATTTTCTAAACTTGAGGAAACCATAAAATTACCTGCCACCACGTCTTTCGGAGCTTGTACCTCAGCAGTAGTGATAACATAAGCTCGGCCTTGATCCCTTGGCCTTTTTTTAGGAAAGTTCCCCTGACGATTAGGAAATTCATTTTCATAATGTCCCATCTCCCTGCAATGGTAGCATTGAACATTGGTAGCTTCCTTCTTCCCTTTGCATTCACGAGCTTGGTGGCCTTTCTCACCACACTTGTAACAGACGCCCATTCCCTTCAAGAAAGTACCGAGGTGTTTCTTCCCACATTTACCACATGATGGATATTCAAACTTTCCCTCCTTCCCCTTATTTCCATTCCCAGATTTATCAGCAGATCTCTTCTTCTCTTTCTTTGCTTTAAAGTCATAAGACTTAGAGAATTCCTTTTCAGTCTTCATAGCACATGAGATAATGTCTTCGTACGATGAAAAGGATTGTGAGACTAATGCTCAATAGAGAAATGGTTTTAACCCATAAAAGAAATGATCAATCTTACTTCTTGGGTTACGTATATAATCTCCAGCATACCTTGCTAACCTTGTAAAATTAGCCTCATACTTTGTGACATTCTCATCCTCTTTTTGTCTCAGACTCAGAAATTGCCTTTCCATATCTGCTCGATGGTCATGAGGAAAGTATTTTTCTAAAAACATATCTTTGAACTACCTCCATTCCATATTTGATACTTCATCATTTTCCTTCGTGCTTTGAATCAATGACCACCATTGATCATCATCTGCAGTGAGGCGGTAAACTTCCATGATAACTTTTTCCCTTTCACTACTCCCCATAGCCTGAAACATTTTTTCTAGGGAACTTATCCATTGCTCAGCTACTAATGGATTTGTACTCCCATTGAATGTTGGTGGTTACTGCCTCATGAAGCGATCTAACATTGATACTCCACGCTGTGGATCAGGGTGCTCCATACGGGTAAGGTTATTATTCATAACCTGAGTGAGTTGTCCCAGTATGGTGATTAGCTGATCGGAACCAGTTGCATCACCAACTCCACTATAATTATCTTGAGCAGGAGGGAAATCCCTACATGGAGTGTGTGCATTGATATGGTTTCCATTTCTTCCACTAGGCTCCATTTCTAAACAATGGCATAAACTGGATCAGTTTATGAATGAAAATACATAATTCCATACTTATAAAACACTTATAAAAAATTGAACTATTTATGGATATAATCCATAATCATAAAAATGTTTTCTTTTAGGAAGTATATACTCATAAACCCTTCATAATGATTTGTAAAGAAAATGATATTTATCTTAAGCATATCCCCTGGGCGTGTCGTAACCAAGAGTGCAGCAAGGCCCGTTGTCGTGCACCCATTCCCGTTCGAATCTAGCTCAAAGCGGTGTTTTTTGGTTTTACCCTTAGGTACATCTATGCCAGAGCTGCCTCTACCTGCTCGTATCCAGAGAGGGATGTATTGTTTGGAAAACTCACAAAATCTCTACAATACCAAAATTCTAGGAAGTTCTTCTATACTAATCCTTAAATTCCATCTTAGGTCTTTGTGCTCTAATCAGAGTTTATCTAAATATAGCTTCCAAGGTTTGTACTAAACTTCCTCTAATACCAATTATAACACCCCGACCCCAGTTACCAAGAGTCGGTGCATTATTACATAACATTGGCATGATCACAAGAAAGATCAAATCTCGAAAGACCGATTGGTTTAGTAGTCTTGGAAACACTAGATATATTCATAATGTCTTAAAATAAATCATAAAGTGATTAACTACTAAAAAAATATATTGTCTCCATATTCCACACTATTATCCCCTCATAATATCCTTGCAGGTCATTCATAATTTACTTCTTCACATCCTGGGAAATATAAAACATTGAAAAGGGGTGAGCTCAAATGCCCAGTAAGGATAACAATATAGCGGAAAATTTCATAAATAAGAATAAACATTTAAGGCAATGTATAACTAAAACAAAATCCTTTTAAACTTGAACTTCAACATAGTGTGGAAAAAATAAAATGAAATAATTCCATTTACTTATTCACATGGATATTCTACTAATCGAATAATCACATGCAATATCAATAACCACTTTCATAATGATGGAATTTATAATGCCAGACTATCATAACCACATAGCCAAGACCTCTTGCCAAGACTACAAATAATATTTTGTCAAGGCCTTGTTCCAAGACACTAGTTTGTCTCATGAGACCTACCAATGCATCGAGGAGCTATAGCGGGCTCCACCCGTCACATTTTAAGTCCAATGCATTCCCAAATGAAAAGGATTAAACATAACATAAACCTTCGTATTAAAACTAGCATACAAAATGTCAATACTTTCACCATAAACCATGAATGGTATAAAAATACCACATCCATAGACAAACATATCACAAAACCTTCAATACAATATAGAAGTTTTGTATCATAATAAATCAACTTCAAATAAGCGTAAAATCCATCAAAGGATGTTGACATAGATGAAATCAAAAATCTTTTTAGGGAAATATCTCTTTCTATTTTGAAATCATTTAAGAGTCATATATTTATAAAATAAAACATTTTCTTTTAAAAGATTCTTATAAGCTTATAAGGGAATCTTCAATGATTTTATAATGGTGGAAAATATCCGCACACGCCGAATAAGTTAAAAAAACATTCTAACCTTAATTGTGTCGAAAAGGTTAAAAAGTACCTTGTTTGGAAAAAGACGGAATGATTCCTTTATAAAACTCTAATAAAAAGTCAAAAAAGGGTATAAATGACTTGAACACATATTCTTTTAAATAGTAAAAATGTTTTGAAATACATTTTTAAGAAACATGGATGTGGATGATAAAGATATCCCAGTAGATTATTACGTATAAACAACCTCGAATAATGAAGAGATTGTGAAACAACCCTTAACTTGTAATTTTCCTTGGTTGGGGGAAGGTTAAACTCCTTTATAATGGAGAAATAATTGTTATTAAATTATATAATATCATATACATTAATATGATATCATATATGATCTTTTAACATTGATTTGTTAATAATATCTTAGTATTATCGTTGTTTCGGGTGTTAACTTACTCGTTTTCTTTTATATGTTTTGTTACGTAAGATGTTTTTGTAATATATAGGTTGTATCTTAATCATATCCAGAATTATATCAAGTCCTTATATACAATTATTAATCATCAAATGAGAATTATACTTGAATGGACACGATGGAGAATGAATCTTATCACGTTCGTGGAGACGGTAGTCCGTACGTACGCACGAGCGACAATATCATTCTTTTGATATTAAAATAATATATAATTGGATGATATATCATATATACAAATTCATTATCATGTTATATTTATTATTTACATGAATTACATATCATTATTATACCCATCCAAATAATAATTTATTGAATAACAATTACACCACGACGTGGAGATGGTAAGCCGTACGTACGCACGTATGGTGACATGTCATTAAAAGGATAGATATAATACTGAATATGGTAGTACCATATTTATAATAATATTACAGTATATAGGAGATACTGGATTAATTATTTTATAATGGTAATAACAAATAAGGAAGAAGTGGAAGAAGAAATGAACTTGGAAAATGGTGGTTAAATCATTACCTCTTCTTAGGGTTCTTCTTTTTGATTTGATCAAAAGGTCTCATAGGATGGCTTTATAACTAAAGGAAGGCCTCTAAGATGAATTGAGGAAAGTTTAGAGATTATTTGGGTAGGGGTTGGTCGAACCAAAAGGCTTTTAATGTGTGAATTAGTGAGAAGGGGGAGTGCCCTTTTATAAGAGGGGTGAGGGGCACCTTTGGAAAAGCTAGAAATATTATTTTATAATAAATTCATATTCGGTTTATATTGGATAAAAAGTGTATTATTTAAAGGTTAAGGTGAGTATGGGTCTAAAACCACTCAACGAATAGAATTTAGACAGGTTTGGGCCATTATATTAACCTTATCTTTTAGTTTTAACTCTTAGTTAATTAGTTTGACTTTTACCATGTCACTTTTTATTTTTATATTATATATTTAATAAACATACTATATACATCCAAGAGACCCCCAAGTGGTCCATTGATGATACACCTATCATGATATAGGTCTCTTGGCCTAACCATAGATTTTTAAGAATTTGATATCAATTAATAATATAATATTTGTTTTAAAAACGCTTTTATGTCAATTTTGACACTATTCAATAATTGAATTTTTTAAAACTAATAACAGAATTATTACTTCAAAAACATTCAATTAAATCAATCCTAATATGTCATATTATCCTAGAAAATCAGTTTAATTTATAAAAAGTCTAAAATTATATTTATTTGGGTATCTACAATATCAATCGTTTTAATTTTTCACTATTATGGTAATTACTGCATCACCATTGTGTCATAAATAAATTAATATATTTAATGTCTCAAAATTATAAATAAAATACCATTATGTAGGAAATCGTTTTATCTTTCTAATGAATTTTTATAGTTGAAAATATAACATATATAACCCTATTTAAAAATTGTTTTTCTAAAAGATATATGCTTGTGTCATTTTTGTATTCATTTTAACTTAATTAAAATAATGTGCCCCTATCACTTACAAGTGGCACCATGGGGTCCCCAAATCAACCCAAATATGACCATGGTCGAACCTATATCAACCAATAAGGTTAGGACACGTTTTAGGGTAATTTTTATTATTATAATATTAATTTTTAACACTGATTTACTAGATTTACCCTTTAACCATAGTAAATAAAATATTTACCGAAGTAGTTATTCAAAATGTCTAAAAATAAAAGTTACCGATTTACATAATTTGAACATACTGATTCCAAATATGGAATCCATTTTTCCAAATTCAAAACACATATGTGGCACAAATTAATTTAAAATTTATTCCCGCTGTCAAAACAAAAAAGCGTGTTTTTAGGATATAATAACTATCAAAAGATTGATACTTGTTTATGTTCGGTTTAATTGTAAAATTATGTCCAATGACCAATATTGTATTAAATGGTAAAAATATATTCTAAATATACTTTAAAACCACTCAAATTCATAATTTATCCTTATTAATTGTTTTGATTAAAAAAAGTTGTTTTTAATTAAAATTTAGTAATTTTCACTATTCATCAAAATATTAAAGTTATCTAAAAAGTACCAAAATTTCACCTTATGCTAAATTCGATACTCTGAATCCAAAAATGAAGTCCATTTTGAGATATAAGACTTCTAAAATTTTAAAAATTATGTATTACTATTCATAACGGCTAGTTTGATCGGTTGTGGTGTGTGTTAGAACTCGATGTTGCGTACAACACATGCTATTGCATTATTCAAAGAGAAGCGTACCGTGGAAGCATGAGGAGTTACATAATCCATTCTAAACTTTAGACATGTCCAAAATACTTATATCCAATCTCAGAGTCCAAAATATTTAAGGTATTTAATCACAATGAAGATCCTTTTTTTCGACGTAATAACATGTGAACACATTCATCATGTGTTATTTTAAAACGTGGTAACATCCAGAATTACCATAAAACCTTATTGATTAAATTCATGAACCCTTATCCTTTATATAATACTGGATATATTCCCTATATCCAGAAATTATGAATATTCCAACAATGATGAAATAAAAAAACTATTAATCACTTCCAAGTAAGTTTTGAATATCAAATATATTTTATCCAAATCAACCATCTCTTATTCCAAAATCACTACCACATTATCCTAACCATATTAAGGATTACCTTTCCTTCAACCATGTATTTTACAAAATGTGTATCTTACTATCAAGTCAGTTTTCTTAAAACCATATATTTTCAAATACTCAATAAAATAGTTCTACAGTACAATCCTTATTTATCTCCATAATTCATATAACCAGTATATTTTTGATACAACACTCAAATGAAATAATTCTATAATAACAACATAAGAAAATTATTCATTCCTCTTCTTCTATGGTAGTACCATAACTTTATTATTATCCAATTTCAATATTTGCGGTATACTCTGATGACTAGGACATTGATTCGCATAGTGTCCCAATGCCTTGCAGATGAATCATTTTACATTTGAAACCTTTTTCTTACCCTTGCCTTCACGTACGTGGTGTCCTTTTTCTCTACACTTATAACAAACTACCATTCCCTTCATGCATTTACCAAGGTGATCCATTCCACAGTTATCACATATGGAAAAATCCTTCTTTACCCTCTTCCCATTATCCATATTTCTCTCTACCATCCTTTTCTTCTCCTTCTTCCCTTCATATCCATAGGACTTAGAGAATTATTTACTTATCTTGTTAACACATGATATTATTTCTTCATATTTTGAGAATATGTGGGAGACTATTTCCCTTCTAAATGTTTGATTAATACCATGAAAGATTATATCCATCTTACTCATTGGATCATACACATTACTGGAGTTCTCAATCCTTCTATAGGGTGCTATTTCTAAACAATGGAATAAACTAGGTCAGTTTATGAATCACAATGAATAATTTCAATATTGTAAAATATCTAACATAAATTGAATAGTTTATGGATATAATCTATAATCATAGAAAGGTTTTCATTAAGGAAGTATTTACTATTAAATCATTCATAATGGCTTGTAATGAAAATGTGAATTATCCTAAGCATATCCCCTGGGAGTGTCATAACCAAGAGTGCCGCAAACCCCATTGTCATGCACCAGTTCCTGTTAGAGTCCAGCTCAATGTGGTGTTTTCTGGTTTTAACCCTAGGTACATTAGTGCCAGATCCGCCTCTACCTAATCGTATTTAGACATGGATGTATTGCTTAGAAAACTCACAAAATCCCTATAGTAACAATATTCATGCAAGTTCTTCTATACCAATCATCAAAGTCTATCTAAGGGTTATGTTCCTTAATCAGATATTTTCAAAATCTTATTTCCAAGGTAATTTCTAATCCTTCTCTGATACCAACTGTAACACCCTGACCCCAGTTACCTAGAGTCGGTGCATTATTTTAATACATTGGAATGATTACAAGGAATAAAGTCCCAAAGGACCGATTGGTTTAGCCGTTTTGGAAAATAGATTACATACATGAATGTTACATTACATCATAAAATGAAAAACTACAACAACATTGTTTCCATAGACAAAACTGAGATCCCATAGACTATCGCTGCAGGTCAGTCATAATATACTTTTCCGCATCCTAGAAAAAAGAAAACATATAAAGGGGTCAACTCAGATTCTCAGTAAGGATAACAATATAGCATAAACTTTCACAAATAAGCATAAACATTTATGTCAATGAATAGAACTAAAACAAAAGACTTTTCAACATTAACATCATCATAATATGGAAAATATAAATCAAAATAATTCTATTTACTTACTCACAAGGATATTATACTAGTTGAATAATCACATTCAATATCAATAGCCACATTCATAAATATGGAATGCATAATACCAAACTTCATAACCACATAGTCAATGCCTTGTTTCCAGAATACAAATAAGATTTTGTCAAGGCCTTGTGCCAAGACACTAGGTTGTCACATGAGACCTACCGATGCATCGTGGAGCTATAGCGGGCTCCACCTGTCACTTACTAAGTCCAATGCATTCCTCATATGAAAATGTTTAAACATAACATAAGAATTCTTATTATAACTAGCATAATAAATGTAAATATTTTATCAATAAACCATGAATGGAATAAAAATAACACATCCACAGTCAATCATATCACAAAACATTTAATACAATATGGATGATTTTTATCTTAATAAATCAACTTCAAACAAGTTTAAAATCCATCAAATGATGTTGAAATAGATGAAAATTATTTTTAAAACTCTTTGTGAGAAATATCCCTTTCTCAGGAAAACCATTAAAAGTCACAAAATTTAGAAAGGAAGTCATTTGAAGACATTTTTGAATCAAAGTGTCCCATACCACTTTGAATCTTTGGAATGAATTAACATTTTAAAAAAGCATTCATGTCCATATAAATAAATCGTTAAAAATCATTTTTGAAAAGATGGAAATTAATGAAAATGATTTAAAAGAAAATATATTTGAAACATTTAAAATTCTTTTTAGTAAAAAAATCCCATAAAATAATCCCTTTGAGAACTCTTTCATGAAACATGGACATTGATAATAAATATGTCCCAGAAGATACTTACGTAAAAATGACCTTGAATAATAATGAGATTGTAAAATTAACCCTTACCTTGTACTTTACCTTAGTCATGGATAGGTTAAACTCATGTATAATAGTTAAATCATTGTTATTAAATTTTACATGAACAATATACAAAAATATGACATCATATATTATCTTCCAATATTGCTTTGTTAATGATATTTCAGTAGTATCATTGTTTCAGGTGTTAACTGATTCTTTTCGATTTATATGCTTTGTTAGATAAGTAATGTTAGTTATGGATATTATGCATCCTATACATATTAATAATTATATTAAGTCATTAATCAGTATTTTTATTCAAAAAATTAAAATTAGTCTTGAATGGATAGGATAGGGAATGAATGGCATCACATTTGTGGAGACGGTAATCCGTACGTACGCACGAGTGACAATATCATTTTTTATATTAAAATCGTATTTAATTGGATTTTATATAATATATAAACAATCATTATCATGTTATATTTATTATTTACATAATTTATAATCATTATTATACCCATCCAAATGATGAAGTGTTTGAATAAAAAAATACACCACGACGTGGATACGGTAATCCGTACGTACACACGTATGGTGACTTAGTCATTTATAGGATGGATAGAATCATGAATATGGTTGTTCCATTTTTATAAAAACGTTAAATTATATAAAAGATATTGGAGATATTATTTTATAATGGAAACAACAAATAAAGAGGAAGTGGAAGAAGAAAATAACTTGAAAGAGGTGACAAAATATTTACCTCTTCTTCGGGCTCTTCCTTTTGGTTTGATCAAAAGGGATCCATAGGTTGGCTTTATAACTATAGGAATGATTATAAGATGAAGGAAAAATAGTTTGGATCATATTTGGTTTGGGGTTGGCGAAGACAAATGGCTTGGATGGTGTGAATTTGAGAGAACGGGAAGTGCCCTTTTATAAGAGGGGTGAGAGGCATCTTAGGAAAAGATAGAAATATTATTTTATAATAAAATACTTTTAGGTTTAGAATTTCTCAAAGATGAATTATTTAAAGGATAAGGTAGGGATGGGTCTAAAACCTCTCAACCAATAGGATTTATAGAGTTTAGGTTCACTATATTAACATTATCTTTTAGATTTAGCTCTTAGTTAAATAGTTCGACAATTAACATGTATCTTTGTATTTTTAAAATATATGTTTAATAAAATTACTATAAACATCCAAACGAAATCCAAGTGGTTCATCAATGAAACAAATATCATTATATAATCCTTTTTTCTGAACCCTATATTTTTTGGATTATTATATCAACCAATAATATTGTAATTTTTTTTAAAAACTCATTTATGTCATTTTTGACATTATTTAATAAATGATTTTTTTGAAGTCCTAAAATCTTTATTAATTCTAAATAAATATATTTAATCTACCCTAACATGTCTTTGTAACATATAAAATTTGTTTATGGCATCAAAACTTTCAAATTATTTTTATTTTAGTATCTTTATCATCATTTATTTGATTGTTTCATTAATAAGGAAAATACGACATCATTATTGGTTCATATATAAATATATTTCTTTTATGTATAAAAATTATAAATAAAATATCACGAGGTAGGAGATATTTTTAGATTTCTAATGAATATTTATAGTAGAATATACTAACTATATAACCTCATATTAAAATTAGTTTATTAAAAGATATTTTTTTGTTATTTTTGTCATTACTTTAGATTATTTAATATAAAATGTCATTATCACCCCCAAGTGGCTCCATGGGGTCCCAAAATCCACATAAGGATGCCCATGGTCAGAAATGTATCATTAAATATTATTAATAATTGTTTTAGGGTAATGTAATATTATTATAATATTATTTTTTAACCTTCTTTACTCGATTTACCCCTCTAACCACGGTAAATAAAATATTTACCGAAGTAAATATTCCTATTTTCTAAAAATAAAACTTACCTACATACACAATTTGGACCTCCTTATTCCATATATGGAATCCATTTTTTCAAATGAAAAACACCGAAGTGGCCTAAATTAACTAAAAATTAATTCCTGTTGTCAAAACAAAAAGTGTGTTTTTATGAAATAATAACTATCAAAAGATTGACACTTGTTTGTGTCAAATTTAATTGTGAAATTACTTATAATGACCAAAATTTTATTAAATAAAAAAATATACTCTAATTATACTTCCGAACCATTCAAATTCATAATTTTTCACTATTAATTATTTCGATTAAAAAGGTTGTTTGTAATTAAAATTTAGTAATTTTAACTATTCATCAAAATATGAAAGTTATTAGAAAAGTACCAAAACATTATCCAAACTAAATTTTTATGTCCCAATTCTATAGAATAATTTAATTTCATAAAATTTAAGATTTAAAATTGTTAAATATTTTTTAAAAAAGGTTCTTTATTAAAAGGCAGTAAAATTTCTTTTTTTTTGAAAAATACTTCTTTTATTTGAAAAAAATGAATTTTTTCTAACATTATTTCTAACAAACTCATAATATGGATTCCAAAATTATAAGGATTATATAATGTTAAAAATTCAGTTAATAATATTCATAACTGCTTTTGAACTGCTAGTTTGGTAAGTCATGGTGCGCTTGAACTCGGTGTTGTGTGTAGTGAAAGTTATTGAATTACTTTGACGAAATAACGTACTATGAAATCTTGTGGTGTTACAGGGGACATTCTTCATGGTAGAACCAAACTGAAAAATTGACCCAATTTTATTTTTAGATAATATATGATGCTCCCCCACTAAGCATATGAACATTCAGATACATATAAGGACACCTATCTCCATTGAACACATCCAAATATCCATTAACATGTGAAAGGAGATCCTTACATATATTCTTATATACATATACTAGTCTCCACACACCTACATTTGAATTTTCATATATATATATATAAATATACACTTGGTCACACATAGCCCCATAAATGTATATTCACCGCCATGGATGATTATACATGTAATGAAGGAACCCATATATATATACTTACCAATGGACACACAAGTGAGTCACCAAAGACCCGATGACTCAAAACCACTAAGAAGAGTCCAAAAAATTACACTATAAATACCAGGGACCTTAAAACACCCAAAAGATATAAAATTAATTGAGTGGAACCATAAAGAAGATGAAAAACCTTACCTTATAAAGCAGTGGTGGAACAAATAGAAGTTAACCGCTACAGCTTCAGTGGTGGTTGCAGAAACATACAACCAAATGTCATGAGGGACCATCTGTACAAACTATCAATGGAAGAAAAATAAAAATGCATCAATCTAAACCCTAATGAATTTGGTTGAATTGATTAGGCTATCGGGAGACCTCAAATCTACTATAAATGGAAGGAGAAAAGGCAAGAAACCAATACGTTGATAGCTTAGATAGGAATATGGTTGAGAACTAGTTGAAATCTGAGATTGATATGAAGCAAATGAGGTGGCGTCACGCACCGAAAGTAATCATCCAGGGGTTCATGAGGTCAGTGTGAGGGAGATCGGGGCATTGTGTGGGCAGCATGAGGGAGATTAAATTAGTGAGAGGGAGGTTGTCGGACGGTGAGTTGGGTGCCAACCAAGGAGAGGGGGTGAAACACGCACCCCGGGAGGAACGATGAGGTGATATGGGAAGGAGAAGGGGAGACGAGAGAAGGAAAAGAAAAAAATATAAAACAGAAAGAAAACTAAAAAGGAAGAAAATCCATAAAAAGAGAATTTAATAATGATAATAATAATAATAATAATAATTTAGTAATGATAATAATTATAATAATTAATAATAATATTATTAATAATAATATTCTTAAGCCATATTTTCATTATTATTTTTATTAATAAAATTCTGAAATTCATTTTATTTTTCTTATTTTATATAGTTTTCATTTTATTACTCATCACATTAATTATTATTTTTTGAACACAAGGTAGGCTAGATGACAACCTGGACAAAGCCACATATTTTTGACAGTTCCATGACTGTGTGCCGAATGATTCCTAGTCAAAAACATTCATTTATCATCGAAGACACAAAATCCCTTCCGGGACTCGGCCTGAATCATGACGAAAATATCCAATAAAAGAAAATAATAAAATAAAATAATTTTAAAAAGTAAGGATGTGATAATTCTCCCTACCATAATGATTTCTGCCCCCATAAAACAATAAAGTGGTTGGTTAGGAGATAAGAACCGGTACTCCTTATTATCTCAAAGAGATTCCCAATGAACAACAAACAATTGTGAGGCAAGAACACAACCTATAAGGAAAAGGACCTCAAAATTATACTCAGAGACCTAAAATTAAATCCTATCAAGGTTTGACCTACTCCCAAAAGCGAAATCACCTCCATTTGATCAATCAAAGGAAGGGATCTTCCCACAATGAAAAATACAACCACTTATGTCAAACACCCTAGACATCACTAAACGATATCCACATCACTAGCTTGAAATGAGAAACAAGAATCAAACTAAAAACCAATAAATAATCCCGTTATTTTAATTCAATAAAACCATTGGGTGTGCTCCTGTCCCAAGTCAACACCTATCACCAAGTAGGAACCACATACATAATCGAATAACTGGTAAAGGGAGGTCCAAAAGGACTCACACCATAAGAATGACCCACACCCAAGACAGAGCTAGAGGATCAACACGGGGAGGCCCAAAAGGACTTCCCACCACAATAAATAGGCTACGTAAAATCATTTCAGTAGAATTTAAATGAGATTCACAGTGTGTATCCCCACCATAATGTTGAACGAGGTCAAATGTCTGGGGTGGACTGATATGAAAAACCCTACATGGTAAACTTGGTTTCTTCCTGAACAACAAATTTCTCACCATTAGGGACTATATTAATTTAAATTCAAACCAATTGGATGACACTGCATGAGTCACCACTCCCATAAAATTACCATTCTAGAATGATCCCAAATCATAAAAAATCATAGTGGAGTTATAAGGCTGATCATACATAGAAATCCACATAGAATATATCATCTACATGGAACCAAGAATTCAATTTTTAAAGAATGAGAAAAATACACCTCTTTCTAAAAAGAGAAGAATCCTTCAAACAATGTGGGTCATTTCATAAAGATAAATACCCCAAATCTCATTTTCGTAAACAGAACCTCTAAAACAGAGCTTCCATTCCAAAACATGAAATTTTCCCAACCTCCCACACAAGAGATAGAAGTTAAAAAAAGATCCTTTACACCCCAATGGGTTCAAGACTACACACCCTTTCACTATGGGACCTACGACTGGAGCTCTGATGGTGGAAGCATATCCTACCTCATAGTTCGGTGTGAAAATACATAGACCTCACTTTTTTCTATTGCCACAAGAGACCACACCGCAATACAAACAACACCACAGATCATAACACATACCACCACCTATTTTTCCTCAACATGGAATTTCTCTTCAATGAAGACATAGAATATTACAATGAATTATTCCATTCACCTTGAGCAAATATACGACAAAAAATGAACATGTGGAACACTCTTCCATCCCAACGAGAAAAAAAATTAGAAATCCAAAAAGGGGACATGCTTATATTAAAAGATAAGTTCACAAAATAAATCACGACATCTAGCCTTGAACTTAAATGAAAAAACAATGTTTCAAAACATCATCGAACTTGGCAACTATAATTTAAGAGGCCTTACATAGAAAAAGAATTTATAAGAAGTCCAAAAAAAAAGATGACACCTGCAAGCATCCATAACACCCTCTCACGACCATATTATCCACATGGGTGGCCTAACATGATCCTTCTCTTAGAAAAAACCCGACGAGTGAACCAAATTCCCTATAAGACAAGACCATCACCAAGAACCCCAAACTACTTTCACCTTCATCAGAAGATTTCCCTTTTCCGATTCTAGGCAGGATAATTATATTTAGTGATGTAAAAATTCACTTTTGACCATCAAATGAGTTAAGGAAACCAAATAATTATTCAACTCCTCAAACATATTCTATCTTTTTGTGAGAGGATCTGCCTATCCAGAAAAGAAAGAGGTCGAATCAATTATAAAAACTAATAAGGAAGACCATCCATTGATCAGCTCGAGGTTCTACCATCAGTGGATCACACATGGATACACTTAAAATATACTTCAATTTTTATGGGGATTCTAACTAGATAGAATGTTGAAACAAATGACCCAATCAAACTCATCCATTGTAGAAAACATACATTAGGCAACAATAAGTGCACAGAGATGGGTCCCTCTCAAAGGAATACCAAAACACATCCCAAAAAGAAACCATTAACCATCACTTAAAACTAACCCACTAGTGAAACACAAACCTGAAACATCATTAAATAAATAGGATTTCCCAACCAGAAACACCCCACAAAAACATTCTCAAAAATAAAAAATACACAGCACATAATCACTGATTATCAAAACACCCATCTTTCCCTATTAATCATTTTTGAGAACAAAACGGGGATGGTGGGTTAATCATTCACTTATGAAATATCATATAGTTCTCCACATGCATTTTATCTGGCCAAATATACACCTATCCACTTCTGGAACATATATTATGCTTTTGGTCACACAATAGAGCAACAAAGGTCTAGACAAAAACTTTTTCATTTTCCAAAACAATAATTCAACCCATGTACTAATCTTTCTCAAATTATCTAGTCAAGAAATCAAAATCCATTTTCAATTTCACAAATCATTTTTAGAAAAACAACAATCATTGAAATAAAAATTCACTTTCAAAACTTACACATTAATTTAAAAACACTTTACCATCTTCAAAACACATACAGTTTCACAAAAACCCCATTTTATCAATTACCATTTAATTAGAATTTATTATTCATATTTAAAAAAAGATTCCAATCCCATTTTGAAACTCGTACCCCATTTTCCGTTAACCGTTTCCCCATGAATCCAAAACATTTATTCTGAAAATTCAATTTCATTGAAATTATTTTCATTTTTACAAAAAAATCATTTTAGGAAAGCCAACATTTCTATGATCCACTTTAATGTGATTCCGAAAACTCATTTTCCACATTTCCAAAGACATGTCATCTTTAATTTATAATTATGTTTTCAAGATTCCAATACATAGAGATATGAGATGATGAATGAGGAAACTATTGTCGATGGGTGACTCAGACATATGGTTGGATACCATATTCATGTCACACCACCTTCATAAAGAGTGTTTGAGGACAATGTGACCAGATCCACATTTCTTATTAGGACCTACGAGATTACTGAGACCATTAAATTAACTCCCATTTCATTTCCCAAACACCAAGCTACCATATGTATCAAATGAATCAGATGAAACCCGAATTCCCTTGGTAACTTGAGGCATGTGATGAGGAGTGATGGCCAGGCACCCTAATCATAATCGGAATGTTATGTACCGAAAACCCTAGATTCAGTGTACATCGAATATTACCTATGGAACAAGACTCAAAAAAGAATAACCTTCCCATGATACCATTTTTTAGGAAGTAAGATGGGTCTCCATCAAACCTGACACTCGATACGGTCCACGATATGTCCCGAATGGCATTCCCGATCCCCATGAGTTGGAAACCCGTATAGGGTAACCATATAATGAAGTTGGGAATGATTTATCCTAGAAAAAATATATAAATAAATGAAAATGAACTAAAAAAACTAGCAGTGAGAATAAAAATAAACTGGGTACTAAAATATACCTCAAGTCGTGGGTCTTCATGAAACACAAAACCACAATCTCTCCATGATAAAACCAAACAAGAGGAACCTGAAAATGAAAAATATAAGAGGCGTGAGCATCGAGATGATTTTTACCAATGCCAAGGATAAATGAGGACCTATTACATTTCCTTTAAAATGAATCCCAATCATTCTAGTTTTAAATTAAGGGAATTTAAAATAAATTTTCCCATCCTTTCAAAATAAAGTCACATGTTTAGATTTTTTTGGAAATTATTTTCTCTTCAACTACATTATCAAAATAGGTTCCATGCATGCAATTAAATTTTGAAATGAAAGGAAACCAATTTAGAAAAAAACATGGCTTTCCCACATGAGACATCATGTTTGAAATGACTGAAATGGAAATCACATCACCAAAACCATGTAAAATCTCTAGGTATATAGTGTAAGATGGGGACATTAGATCCCTATAACATAGTAAAATATGGATTAGAATCCACAAAAATCAGCATTGTCTGGAACGAGCCATAGGGAGGGGAAAACCTGATGGTCTACTGGTCTCCAATCATCACAGAAGTTTATTTTGTGTTGTAGTGTCAATTAGACTAGATGATATCGAACAAACTACATCAGAATCATCTATCGCACTAGTCCTAGACCACCCACCTAGGTACCAAGGGTTTCCAATATATTCTATTTCAAAAGGTGGTGAGGTTTTACTATGAAATCACATACAAACACAACACTTTATTTATCCAAAACCCATTCAACCACTTGTCACCAATCTCACTCCTTAAGTGCATTCCCCTTTCTACAAAAAAGAATAATTAACAATACTTATCAAAAATTACATAGTAAAACATGCATCACATATCTAAAATTAAGGGGAATTCCTCAAGAGGGGCGGGGTTACACTTTCATAAATCCATTTCCATGGTTCCAAATGGGCCTTCTTACTTTACAAGTAATACATTCATTTTTAGAAGACACAATCAACCATAATATTTAATTAAAAGATCCATTAAATTATCAATTGGACCTCCAAGGTACCACACACATTCAAACTACCTTGAAATCATCCCGAAAACCAAGAAAACCATTCCCGAAAGGAAGGGTACACATTATTCTAAATTCACACCAAAACCAAGGTGCCTTTCCAAATATCCTAAAACATGAGATTTCCCTTTTTCTTTTTAAAATCACACAAAAAACCCAAGTTCACTAAATTCATCTTTCCCAACTAAAATTCACAACACCAAACATCATGGAAAATATCAACTGCATAAAGAAAACAATTTTTGTAAATGAATTTATGAATATGTTGTGTCAAGCTTACCAAATAAAGTTTAGAAGCATATTTGAACAAAGATTATACGTTTCAAAACCATAAAAATAAAGACAATTACAAAAAAACAAAATCATCAAATTCCATAGGTTGTATAAACTATTTAATATTAAAAATACTCTTTAAAACATTAATGTAGTTATGGAATTCAAATTAAAGGCCTAGGCATAGGGGACATACCTCAATGTGGAACAAAATAGAACATTCGACCCTTTGTGCTTCCTTACTAAAAGTTGTTTCCCCCCACTAAGAATATTTACATTCACATGAATATAATAATACTATGCCTATATTCACACATCTATAGGTCCATGAACATTTGGAAGGTGATCCTTACATTTATTTTTATAAGCATAAACTAGTCACCACTCACTTGCGTATGAATTTCATATATATACATGGGAGAAACTAGACCCATACATGTATATTCACTAACATGGATGCTTAAACATGTAATAGGTAACCCCCCCCACATATATATACAATTACCTATGAACATGTAGGAAAGTTTCCTAATACCCAACAACTTGAAACCGTAAAGCATAGTTCAACGCACTACACAATAAATACCAAGGACATTAAAACACCCAAAATATGAAAAATAAATTGAGCAGAACAACACAGTAGATGGAAACCCTTACCATGGATAGGGGTAGCAGCCCAAATCGAAAAAATGATTCTCCTTTAGTAGTGGTTGCTGAAACACAATCCCAATGGTCTCGATGGACCATCTACGTAACCTATCGATGTAAGACACACAAAAACACATCAATCCTAACACTTGGGTTTTCTGTTGAATGGATAAGGTGACATGGAGACCTCAAATCAGCTGGAAATGGAAGGATAGTAGGGGAATAACCCTTACATTAAAGGATAAAATGAAAACATGATGGAAAAATAGTAAAATTTCGAGCTGGAGAGGGAGCATAGGTGGTGGAGTTATGTGCGGAAAGGGCTCGACCAGGGAGGGTTGCGAGGGTGGAACAAGGGAGATTGTAACAGCATGATGGTGGCATGGGGGAGATCAGGGTAGCATGAGAGAGGATACTGGAGGGTGAGAAGGGCTCCAACCAAGGGTATGTGGAGTGACATGCACCAAGGGAGATGTGTTGGGATGAGAGGTAGAGGAGAAGGAGATAAGAGGAAAGGAAAAAAATAAGGGAAAAGGGAAATGAAAAGGGAGAAAAGAAGAAAACACTAAAATATTTTATTGTAATCATAATAATAACAATAATAATAATAATTGAATTGATATCAATAATTTAATCATAATATTATTATTAACAACAAAAACAACAACAACAACAACAACAATAATTTTAAACAGTAATATTATTATTATTTTTATTACGATTCATAATTTCATTTTTTTTTATTATTTTATTATTTTATTTTTCATGTCATTAATTATGTTTTTGAAAAATTGGAATGCCTCATAGTGACCTTGGGAAAGTGTACTAGTATCAGATGTGCTCTACCCATGATTTGGATGCTATCTAGCCTAATACATTCATTTATTTTCAAAAACAAAAAACTCCAACAACGACTCTACCATATCCCCGACGAAAATATCCCAAGCCAGCATATAATAAAATAAAATAATATTCATAAGTTAGGGTGTGACACTGCTGAAGGTTATGTAATGTTTTTATTATTTGATGAAGAATGTGGGTCTGGATTACATTTATTTTCTTATTAATTTATTTTGGGCCTTTCAGAAAAACAATTACCAAGACATAAACCATCCAAATTCCCACCTCAACCACATGTGAGATTCTAGGATTAATAATTTTTTTGGAAGGCCAGCCTTTCTATCGTGTCGACCTATGAGGTTTCATAACAACCTCACTGAGTTTATTGGTGAAGGTTATTTCTTTCATTAAATAACGGTGAGCATATAGTACCAACAAGAGTGTGCACATGTGGCATATAGTGGGAATGTATTATTGTCACGACCCATCCTCAGGGACCATTCCGTGACTACCCCAAACCCTCCTTCCATAAGCCAGGGGCTGGCGACTAGCACCAAAGGTGTAAATCCCGATAAAAGGGAAGGAATTGCCTTTATATAAGAAAACAAACACAACAGGGGATTCAAGATGAAGTAAACACTAAGTAAACTGAGTACAAAAGTAAGTGCTGGAAGGTAAATGGGCCAGTATACAAACCCAACTGAAAGTACAGTACAAATGAGAAAAGGAAGTACAACAGTTGAAAAGTAAAGCAGCAACCACCAAGTCATCCTCCGGAAACCCCACCTGAAGGGTGGGTCCAGATGGTTTCCTATGCTCCTCGAATCTGTTCGTCCGCACCGTGTACATCCCGCCTGATAGTCCTCTACCGGATACTGTCCCGCACCACAAGCCTCAACTACGATCAGCGTTGTCCGTCTTCTGCAACCAACACAATGTAGTGCGGTCATAGCCCGTGCAGGGGTGAGTATACGATACTCAGTAGGGACCCCGAGACCCCCATAAGCCACCCAAAATCCACAAAGGATATACCACAAAGGAAAGATACAAACATGATTTATCAACCAACTATACTTAGGTATATGCCCATATATATACCTATGTCATAAATTCCAGTTCTACTCTTACTCACGATCCCAAGTACAACCCAGTCCACATAGGAAAGAATAACCAAATTCACACAGAAAAGCACAATCCAATCCACACAGGAAGGCAAGTCAATCACATAAATGATAATGATTGAAAGTCAAGAATCAGCTCACATAGGTATACTATTCACGAAGAGGGGTGGAGATGATAGATGTAGCCTCCGAATCATCTCCCCTACCGAACCCACGTAGGATCCAAGTACAGAAGTCGTCGCTGTCGATGTCATGTAGGATCCAAGTACAATAACCATAACTGCCAAACCCACATAGGATTCATGTATAGTAGTCATCGCTACCGAACCCATGGAGGATCCAAGTAAATTCGTCCTCGCTGCCGAACCCACGTAGGATCCTAGTGTAGTCGCCATCGTCTTCGCAGTCGCAGCTAGCTCTATGGTTCCTGCACACAGCACACTCAATTCCATGAGGGTCTGCTCCATGAGCCAAGGGGTCAATACATCAGCTGTCATGATGTCCAGATTTTATGTATAAAAAAGATCTGTTTCGTCAACAGGAATTCAACGTGATAGACGGTGCGTCAATCGAACGCCCGGTCTGAGAGATATTGGCTTTTCTGTCCCAGGGGGCCGGTTGGTTTTTATGATAAACCAACCCAACCATAATCCAGACGCATACAAAGCTCAAGTGGAGTAAGCAAAAAGAACCGTCTCACTATGATGAATTCAACGCAATTGAAGGCACTTCATTTGGACGTCTGGTCCATATGTTATAAGAATTTCCACTCCAAGGGCCATGTTGGTTTTGGGTTCAAACCAACCTGGCCGTACCCAAACTTCACCGAAACCATGTGTGTAATATACCAAAATGACTGTATCGATCCAAGGATCCCTACGAAACAGACAATGCGTCTATCAGAGGTCTGTATCCCAAGATATGGACATTTGAACGAACCTGGTATGAAAATAGGGGTTCTGGGCCTAGTCCGACCCGACCCAATACCCCATGGGTTGGCCCAAACAGGGTCGATCCGACCCGAGTCTGGGTCCGGTCTGAATGGCAGCGTGTCGGCCCGAATGGCCATGGCCCGGCCCACATGGCCACGGCCCGGTGGCCTGCGGCCCGGCTCGGAAGCCGACCGCGGCTCGGCGCTGGCCGAACGGGGCGCAAGGGGAACGCCCCTTGCATCTGGAAACAGTGGACCCTATGGGGTCCGAACTAAAAACCGGTCAGGGGGTTACGAACCCCCGGTTTTCTAGAAAACGTCCGAACTTTATGGCCGGCTGGTTGAGCCGCCATGGGACCCTTCAGGGTCCCGCCTCCTGGATTCGTCGGCAGCCGGCACTGCCGGCCACTCCCTACTGCACCGCCGCGGCCTAAGGACGCAGCTCTCGTTTGAAAGACGTGGCGCGACAGCCCCTCGCACCATCGTTGTCGCCCGCTTCGGCCATGGTCCCTTCGGCCTTACTGGCACGGCGTGCCGACGCCGTGCACCACCGCCGCGGCCCGCTTCGGTCGCGGTTCTCTTCATCCCCGCGCAGTGCAATGACACCGCACCGCCTTCTCCTCAAACATCAACGATGACTAATAAAAAAAGGGGAGGAGGATCCGCTGTGTTTTTGCGGTCCGATATCCTCCCGTTATGATGATAACAAGAATCCAAAGTAAACAAGAATGCTCAAAGACAAAACAAAGAAAAATTTTAATTCATTAAAATTGAACTTAACCTCTACCTCAAAAGAAGTGTGCGGTTTCCAAGCACCTCGGATGATGGCGTCATTTCCATCATCATCAGTGTCTCCTCCCTTATCGCAGAGGAATAAGAGGATAATGATACCAAGCCATAGAGTGGACGTTCCTCGTCGGAGAGTTGGTGATCTTCATTGAAGAAGAAGTTCATCAAAAGGAACTAGAGCTCTCTCCTCCAATTCTCAACACAACAAGCCAACCAACAAATAAAATAAGGCTCCTCTTATTTTATTAAAACATGACACGCATTCAAATTAAAAAATTTAAACACATAATTCAATTAATTGATTAAGTGTGTGTTGGCATGAATTAATGTGGGAGAGTGGGGGAGTTACCCAATTAAATAAAGGGGTTTAATGGGGGTGGGGTTTAAGGGGTTTTAGGGAATGTGAAGGGTTGGGGCTCGTGTGGGCCCCACCTCAAATTTATCTCCACATGGGTAGTTAGGATGTTAGTGGGTCCCACCCGAACTCCCCCATGTAGGATAAAAACACCTTATAATTATAAATAAAATTTTACACAATTTTATTCACTTTTTATTTAATCCACATTTTTTAACTACACCTCCAAAGAAAACAAATCTTCGGTAAAGGTCCTCTTAAGAAATTACCAGTGTTGCGGTTCCATCAGTGCCCTCCGATTTCAATTCCGAGCACTAGTTCAAAAGATAGAAAAAATCACTCGTTCGTTCACTAAACGTACCTGAGCTAAACTACAGAAATTGATTCTGGGCACATCGGGCCTTGGAATCAGGTGTAGTCAGAAACTGCGTACTCGTAAAATCCCATAGAATTTAAGAGAAAATTTTCCTTGAAATTTATGGGTCTTTACATTACTCCCACCTCAGGGCTTTACGTCCTCATAAAGAAACATCATAAACAAGGGAAATAAATGAGGGTATTGTGCACGCATCTGAGCCACCCGCTCCCATGTGCTCTCTGAGAGGTTACCTTGCTACCACCTGATGCGCAATAGAGGAATCGACAGTCCATCTAGGACCTACTCCTGTCGATCCTCGATCTCCATCGGAACCTCTTCAAAAGTCGCCCCGTCATCGATGTCCAACTCCCCATGGTCAATTATATGCGTCGGGTCGTGCACGTATCTCCTCAGATGAGATACGTGGAAGACACCGTGCACCCGGTGCAATTGAGGTGGAAGATCCAGGTGATAAGCTACATCACCTATCATGCTGAGAACAATGAATGGTCTGATGAAGCACGGAGATAACTTGCTGCCCTGGATAAATCTGTGTAATCAATGTCGAGGTGAGACCCGTAAGAAAACATGGTCCCCATCCTCGAACTCTAGTGGTCTCCACCTTCTATCAGCATAGGACTTCTGTCGGCTCTGTTTAGTCCTCATCTGCTCTTGGATGATCTGCACCTTCTCTATCATAGCCTGAACCATCTCTGGTCCTATGAGTGCCAACTCCCCAGGGTCAGTCCAGCATAGAGGTGATCTGCAAGGTCGGTCGTACAATGCCTCGTTTAGTTCCACCCCGACGGTGGAGTGGTAGCTGTTGTTGTATGCAAACTCCACTAAAGGCAGGTGATCCTCCCAGCTGTGACCAAAGTCGAGGACACTGCACGGAGCATGTCCTCGAGAGTCTAAGTGGTCCTCTCTGTCTATCCATCCGTCTGAGGGTGAAAGGTGGTGCTCACGTGTAGCTGTGTCCCAAATGCCTCTTGCAACCCCTTCAAAAGCCTGGAAGTAAAGAAAGGGTCTTGATCGGAGATTATAGACGATGGCACACCATGAAGCCATACGATCTCCTGAATTTATAGGCGTCCCAAGCTATCCACTGAGCCATGCTCTCTGATAGGTAGGAAGTGGGCCAACTTGGTGAGTCGGTCAACGATCACCCAGATAGAGTCGTGTCCTCTAGATGTACATGGAAGGTACATCACAAAATCCATGGATATCCCGTCCCAATTACACTCTGGGACCTCTATGGGATACACCAAACCTGCTGGTACCTGGTGCTCCGCGTTCACCTAATGGCAGGTGAGGCATCAAGAAACGAACTCTGCCACAACCTTCTTCATACCCAGCCACCAATGCTGTCGTCTGGGATCCTAGTACATCTTTGCTACTCCTGGATGTACTACCAATGGGGAAGTGTGAAACTCCCTCAACACCTCCTCCTGCAATGCAACTGGTACCATGGTACCTCCTCTTAAAAAGATGACGTGATCCCCGCCTTTATAAAATCCATCGGGTGCCATCCATGAGGATATCTAAGCACGTCGTGCCTCACAGTCAACGTCCCCACGCTGTGCCTCCCTGACCCGCTGAAATAGTGGAGGAGTGACTGTGAGCGACTGTAGAAAGGCCGCCACATCTCTATCCATGAAGGATATCTGTAAAGAGGCAAACTGCTCTGTCGCCTATCCAAGTAGATGAATGCCCGACCTTATGCTGAGAGCATCAGCTACTACGTTCCCCTTCCCAGGAGTATAGAATATCTCAAAGTCATAGTCCTAGAGGAACTCGAGCCATCACCACTATCTTAGGTTCATGTCCTTCTGCAAGAAGATGTACTTGAGACTCTGGAGGTCAGAGTAGAATGTAAAGCGCTCGCCCGTTAGATAGTTCCACCACATCTTCCAGGCGAAGACCACTGCTGCTAACTCTAGGTCATGGGTAGCGTAGTTCTGGTCATGCTTCTTCAACTGTCGTGAACCGTAAGTGATCACTTCCCGCTCCTACATCAGGACACACCCGAGTCCGGTCCCTAATGCATGACAGTAAACTACGTACCCAACTCCCTCATCCGGTAGCCTCAAGATGGGTGCACTGGTCAATCTCTGTATCATCTCCTAGAAGCTCTACTAACATCTATCTGACCACATGAAGGGTTTTCCCTTCTTCGTCAAAGCTGAAAGTGGTGCTGAAACTCTGGGGAAGTCTAGCACAAATCTCGGATAGTACCCAGCCAAACCTAGGAAACTCCGCACCTCCGTCATGCTCCTGGGTGGCTCCCAAACAAGTACTGCCTTGATCTTCGCAGGATCCACTACAAATACCACCTCAGAGATGATGTTCCCCAAGAAGTGGACCTCTCGAATCCAGAACTGACACTTTGAGAGCTTACCATAAAGCTGGTGCTCTTGGAGTGTGTCCAGTTCAACCAGCAAGTGGTAGGTTTGCTCCTCCTCAGTAGTCGAGTAAATCAGTTTGTCATCGATGAAGACTACAACAAATCGATCAAGGTAAGGCTAGAAGATCCTGTCCATGAGACTCATGAACACTGCTGTAGCATTGGTTCTACTGAAAGTCATAACCAAGAACTCATAGTGGCCATACCGACACCTGAAGGCTGTTTTATGCACATCATCGTCTTGAACATTGAGCTAATGATAGCCTGACCTGAGGTCTATCTTCGAGAACCATCGTTATCCCTTGAGCTGATCGAAGAGTTCGTCAATCCTCGGATGTGGATACTTGTTCTTTACAGTCACCTACTTCAGGCGATGGTAGTCAACACATAGTCGTAAGCACCCATCCACCTTCTTGGTGAATAAAATAGGAGAAGCCCAGGGTGAAACAATGGGTCAGATAAATCCCTTTCCCTGCAAGTTCTCCAGCTGTACCCGTAGCACGCGAAGCTCGGCGGGAGCCATCTGATATGCTGGAGTAGATTTCGGTGTTGTCCTAGGGTACATGTCAATATAGAATTCTACCTCTCTACGAGGAGGTAGTCCTGGAACGTTGTCAGGAAAAACGTCCGCTTACTGATCCACCACAACATGAAAACTCGGACTCTGCACATCAACCACTCTGAGAATGAGACTATCTAACTGACAAGTGATCGGCTGTCCTCTCCTCCACGTAAGTTAGTCCTTCACTGCAAAGGCTCCATTCTCTCTGGTGAAGGTGAACCTGCTCTCATCTCTGTGGACACACCACACTTTTCGCCTAACACAGTCGATCTGATCATAGACTGTAGATAACCGATCCATGCCCATGATGACATCGTAAGGCCTCGACGCCACTACAAGAAGATACCAACTGAAGCCCTTGCCTCCTAGAGTAAGCTCACACTGCCGGCACCGTTGCATAATCGTCGAGTCTTCTCCCTTAGTAGTCTCTATCCATAAGAATTGAGCCAAAGGTTCTATCAGAATCTCCGAGATCTGAACAAGGGTAATGAAAATAAAATAATTACTCGCTCCTATGTCTATAAGAACTAAAGAAAGGGTGGAGTAGACAAAAATAGTACCTCGAATCATCTCAGGTGCGCCGTGGTTTTCAGCCTCGACTGCCTGGAGTGGAGCCTGCCCCTTTCTTCCAGATCCATGTGGTCGGGGTGGTCCTCCTAGTGGTGGTGGTGGTAGATCCATGTGGCCCTTCCCACCACATGCATAGCACTGCCTACCTCTCGAATGACTGTCTCTACCGCGTGTTCCCTACACCTCCAAACTAGTATCCCGAGGTCGCCCACCTGATGGCCAGGTCCGCATGGACCTCTACGACATCTGTCTACTAATGGATGTAGAAGACTCCGCTACATGTCACCCTACGGTAGGCCTCGCTGCTGGTGTAGGCTCAGCAAGGATGCTCTCCACATGTAAGGCTAGCTCTAGTACTTCTGCCTGCATCAGAATGCTGAGGGAGATCATCGAAGCCCTGATCTAATGTCTCAGTCCCTGCTCGAAGGTCTGGGCCCAAAATAATGGGTCCCGTACCATGTCCGTGGAGTAGCACAAGAGATCAGTAAATATCTTCGAGTACTGGTCTATTGTCATGCTGCCCTGCCGCAGTTGTAGTAACTCTTGAATGCGCATCGTACGGATGGTGGATGGAATGAACTCTGAGCAGAAGAGGCTCTCAAAGTCCATCCAATTTAGAGATGCCTCGTCGTATACCTGGAGCATCAGGTTCCACCATCTACCTACTGCAATGTGCAGGAGACTCGCCGCAAGGATCACCATGAGGTCAGCTGGTGTCCCTACTATTCTGAAGACTCCGACAATAGCCTCCAGCCAATTCTCGGCAACCTAAGGGTTCGTCTCTCCGCAGAACCTGGGCGGCCTCTGATGCTGAAACTCTTGTAGTGCACTCAGGAGATGTGCACTCTCAACTGTTGGTTCTGGTGGCATCGGTGGCTTGGCAGGTAGAGGTACCGCCAATGCATTTGCTGTAATGGGGCCCTACACCAAGGCCTCATCGCTCGGTGGGCTGCCATCTCATAAAAAGATCAGAACCCTAGCCGGCTACAGTCGTGGGGCCATCCTGAAAAGAAACCGGTGCGCCATGGTTAATACAGTATACCTAGTGAGCTGACACAACGTAATCACAAAGAAAACTTTTGAAACACACATGAAATCAACGTTTTCGTGTACTGAGTCGGAAATCAGAAGTCAGGGTCCTGGTGTATGGATAAGTGGGCTGTCGCACCGACACTAGACTCCCTGGACTAATAACCACACTCAGTAACCTTAAAACTATTGCCTCACATAGAATAAATTATCAGAGTCCTGAGTTCTACGGTAGAACCGACCCCTCTGATACCAATTTCTCATGACCCATCCACGGGGACCGTGTCATGACTACCCCAAGCCAGCCTTCCATAGGCCAAGGGCTGGCGACTAGCACCAAAGGCATAAATCCTGATAAAAGGGAAGTAATTGCCATTATATAAGAAAAGAAACAACACAGAGTACGCAAACTGATGTAAACACTAAGTAAAATAATTACAAAAGTAAGTGCTAGAATGTAAATGCGCTAGTATACAAACCCAACTGAAAGTACAGTACAACTAATAAAAGGAAGTACAAAAGCTTAAAAGTAAAGCATAAACCACCAAGTCTGTAATGGGACGGACCTCTCCAGCCCATTACTTTGTCGAAAATAAGGTCATAAAGTGTTCTGGAGGGTAGAATAGAATTTTCCCACAATTTTCAGAATTTGTAACTACACGCCGTGTAGTGTGAGTACACATCGTGTACCACCTTGCCGAGTATACCCAATGTTGAAGCCGTGTCCCTGCCTTGTGAAATAAATAAGTGCATGCCATGTATCCCATCTTACATGTCGTGTTGTTTCTCCCCACGTACGCATTGCCGTGTCTTGACCAGTCAATGGTCGTGTGCCGTGTTGAAGCCGTGTCCTTGTCGCGTGAAATAAATAAGTACAAGCCCTGTAGCCCATCTTACACGCCATGTAGTTTCTCCTCGCATACGAATTACCATATGTTGACCAGTCAATAGCTAGGTGCCGTGTTGAATCTGTGTCCTTGCCGCGTGAAATAAATAAGAACATGCCGTGTAGCCTATCTTACACGTCGTGTAGTTTCTCCCCGCATATGTGTTACTGTGTGTTGACCAGTAAACGACCGTGTTCCGCATCGAATGTCGTGTTGGATGCCGTGTAGAGACCATGTGAAATGGATGAGTACACGTAGTGTACTAGAATGTACACTCCTTATACTTTAGTTTTTCTCACCCTTAAAAGGAGGGGGCCTCCCCTCCTTTTCCGACGATTCCTCACCTCCCCATTCCCTCGAGAAGAGATTTACCGAGAGACTCCAAAGCTCATTTCTTCCATAATTTTTATGTCCGAGCTTCGATTTACGATCCTCCAGTGGAAATGAGATCATAACAATGAGGAGAAACTTCTGAGCTTGGATATGTTACTTTCTCTTCAACCTTTTCTTCCCAGCTTCCACCTGAGGTGGTTTTTCCAAGTTTTAACAGAAGCGATGGAGGTCGACGAACGTCTTCCAAAGTTGATCCAGGGAAGCGTTGTGATCAGAACCTGTTGAGGTAGGGATCATACCTTTGTCTCTCTCTTTTTTGCATCATGCGGGGTGGGTATCCTCTTGTTTTCATGATATACGATTGAACCAATAAATAAAGATAATAACTGGTTAAATAATGGGGATGGAGAATATTGTTATGTTTATCTTTTTTTATCCTATTGTTATGTTGTGAATTTAATAGGCTTATGCCTACAGAAAATCACAGTCGTTGGGGGTCTTTACTTGCACAATTAAATGTTGCCCCATCTTTCTAGACCATTTTTTTGTATGTAAACCTTGTGGAAAATGGAAATTGGTTAATAACGTAATGTTAGTTGGTTAAAATCTAGAATCCTTGTGTGATCACCTAGGTTGAATAAAATTGAACAATGAACATGTGTGTGCTCGTTGGGGCTTAATTATGTGAAGGGGTGTTTTGTGGGTTGTTGTGGAACATGTGAGCAGTGGGGCTACGATTGTCTGGGTTGCGGTTTGTCATGTATGATATGGTTGTGATGGGCATCAAAGCTGTGTAAATTGCTATTAAAGGGAAAATGAAGTGGTATGAACCTTGTTTTGTGATATGGTTGTGGAGATGTGGTTATAATGGCCGCAGGGCTGCAGTAATGGGTTGTGATGTTAATAGAAAGTGGAAAATTAATAAATGAACTATGGGGAAACGATAATGAATTATATATGGTAACAATAAATGGGAATTGATTGATGATAAAAATGTTGGTTTTGTGTTGCTTGTGTTTTATCTATCTTTAATTGTGGTTGGTAGGGTTTTGTTCTACGTAACGCTTGATCTGGTTTGATAGTTGCCCATTAGTTAAGGAACTATTAAACTAATATTTTTGTAACATGAAAACCTAAATGGGGTTGGGTTTTTTTGTTGTATGAATGTGTCGTAGTGGTAGGGCCGAGGCAAGTGCTCATTTTCTCTATTTTGAAGCCATAGGTTGGGCTGTGTGCTTGGTATATATATATATCTATATCTTTGTGTTTTGTTGCACCCCACCCATGTTGATAACTTAGTGTCGAACACCCCCATTTCATGGGAGAGGGTGTTTTACCCTAAGTTAATAGCTCCTTCCAGCTCATTCTTCCATAGGCTGTGATGGCTTGAGGAGACCTTACACCCAAGAATCTTCAGGTAGGTTTCGATTGGGGTGGTTTTAGCCCAAGACACTTCGGTTAGGTTTAATGTTCCCAAGAATCATCGGGATGAGGCCCAGGTGTGTTCGGGTAGGGATGTGATTGCGGTTTGTGAGGACTAGGTGTGTGGGAGCAGGATATGTGGTTGTGAGGCCCAGGTGTGTGCGGGCGGGATTTGTGGTTCATGAGACCCAGGTGTGTGCGGGTGGGAAGAGTGTGGTAGCGTCAGGACGTTCGCCATTAGAAAGAGAAAATAACTAGTGGTAAATGATGCGGGGTTCCCAATAATCATGTTCTTATATACTACTACCTGTTTTTTTGTGTTTTTGGTGAGCGTGGATAGTGAGATTGGGTAGATATAATTCCTTGCTAGGTTCTGATTTCTTCTGTTATTCTCACAGGACATTAGGATGTCTCCCAACTTGTGCATAAGAGCTTTAGGTTTCCCTACTGAGTATACTTATATGCTCACCCTACGTTAACTTTCAGGTTTCCAGGAGGACTACCAGGGCTGTGTGGGACCCTACTAGTCAGGACAGTTGGAGTTATTGCAGTTTTTGTACTCTTGTTTCTTTTGGTATTGTACCTTTGAGTTTTCTTGTACCTTTACCTTGTTTCAGAATTGTTTAAACATGCATGTGGGGTTGGTTTGGTTTAATTTTCATTTACTTTTCCCTTTTTCTTTTGGTGTTTGACTCATCCTATTTCCCTATATTAAATAATAAAAAGGGTAATGCCTCCCATATTTATGAAAAATCATACCCTTGGTGCTAGTCGCGACTCCGAGGCCTACTGGAGGCAGGACTTGGGGTCATTATCTCCCTTTCACCATTTCCATCACATGAGGGGCATCTTTGGTGGGAGGGGGTCGTGACAGAATGGTATCAGAGGTGATGGTTGAGAGATTGGATAGAGACTGGAGTTAAGAACATAGAGGATTGCATGGTATGGTAGGGAAAAAATGTCGGCTGATCTTGGTGCATGACATAGGCCAGGGAAGACCGGCTAGGACACAGGATTTTAGGGCCCCCCTTGATCCGATGAAAGTACTCTGAGCCTACCTAATGACCAAGTGAATCTACATTGATTGCATGGTAGAGACCGTAGGGAAGGTACATGCATCATCATGTTTGTGTTTTACTTGATTTGGGTGTTCTGGGAATGAAATTGAAATAAAGTGATAAAATGAAACCTTCAGAAATTTCTTTTCTACTTGGGCTTAGGAATTATTTTTTTACCATAAAACTATGGCACCTGGATGTCAAAAGATAGGCAGAGGAGCTGGGCGTGGACAGTTTCACGTAGCAGAGTTGACAGCTCCAGCAGGACCAGAGGTGGTGCGAGGTACGATTTGTTTGTTCAACCCTCTCGTTTCTTCTTTGTTTGATTCGGGAGCTTCGTACTCCATTGTAGCACTCGATCTAGCCCATTCTTTGGGTCTAGACATAGAGAGACTTTCTGTACCCCTGGTGCTGAGTACACCAGTTGGAGGTCAGACCAGCATATCTTGTGCTTGCCGGGGATGCGGACTGACGTTGGGACCACATCGATCTAGTGGGGATCTTCTTTTTCTACAGATGCAGCCATATGATTCCATCCTAGGCATCGACTGGCTGTTTTCTATTAGTGTCGTTATCGACTGATTCCAAAGAAGATTCGTGTTATCTGACGTGGATGAGCAGCGTGTAGCTTTTGTTGGTGATAGGAGCTATCAGGTGGGAAGCCGATATGTAAAGCCTCCCCTTTCCTTGTTAGGCGGGTTATCAGTGGTTTCAGATGATACAGAGATGATGGATGTTCTAGAGGTTTTTTGGGATTTCCTCGATGTTTTTCTCGAGGAGTTTGTGACTCTACCCCCCCCCCCCCCCCGACGTGACATTGAGTTCTGGATAGACTTACAGCCTGGTGCCTGTCCGATTTCGATGGCCCCTTATTAGATGGCACCTTCAGAGTTGTAGGAGTTGTGGATTTAGATTGACAATATGATGGATAAGGGTTTTGTTCGACCTAGTGTGTCTCCATGGGGTGCTCCAGTTTTGTTCTTGATAAAGGCAGATGGTGGTCTCAGGCTATGCATAGACTAACGAAGGTTGAATTAGTTAACGGTCAAGAACTGTTACCCCTTCCAAGGATAGATGATCTATTCGACCAGCTGAGGAGAGCAGGTTGGTTTTCTAAGATTAATCTACGATTTGGATATCATCAGCTGAGGTTAAAGGACAGTGACCTCTCAAAGAAGGATTTCCAGTGCAGGTAGGGGCACTTTGATTTTGTAGTGATTCCATTAGGAGTTATGAATGCACCAGTTGTGTTCATGGGACTTATGAACATTTTCTTCTGAGGGTTTCTAGACCAGTTCATCGTTGTGTCCATCGATGACATCCAGATCTACTCAAGATCAGAGGAGGAGCACGTTGAGTATCTCAGGGATGTCTTGGAAGTCCTTCGACACCACCATCTTTATGGGAAATTTTCAAAGTGTAAGTTCTTGATGCAAGAAGTACACTTCCATGGGCACGTGGTGTCTTAGCATGGAGTGTTAGTGGACCCATCAAAGGTGGAGGCAATTGTTTCCTGGGCGACACCCAAGAGCGTGGCAGAAGTTTGAAGTTTCCTAGGGTTGGAAGGTTATTATCGGAAGATCGTTTTGGACTTATCTCGAGTTGTTGCTCCATTGAATGATTTGACTAGGAAGGACCAGGTCTTCCTATGGAGCGAGCAGTGCCAAAAAGCTTCTGACTACCTGAAGGAGAAGTTGTTCAGTGCTCCAGTACTCAGGTTTCCAGAAGAAGGGTTGTTATATGAGGTGTTTTGTGATGATTTTGGCCTTGGTTTGAGGTGCGTACTGATGTAGAAGAATGGTGTGATCTGTTATGGGTCTAGTCATTTTCTCCCTCATGAGCGTAACTATGCAACCCATGACCTAGATCTTGAAGCTGTAGTATTCGCACTGAAATTGTGGCGACATTACCTCTTTGGGGAGCACTATGTGGTCTTCTCAGATCGCAAGAGCTTACGTTATATCTTCTCCTAGTGTGAATTGAACTTACGGTAGTGGAGATGGGTTGAGTTTCTCTAAGACTATGACTTCGAGATCTCTTACAACGAAGGTAAGGAAAACATTGTGGCTGATTCCCTGAGCAAAAAGTTGCGTATAGAAGAGGTTCGGGAATATGCTGATGCTTGGAAAGTGATGGGAGAGTTGGCTGCCTTGCACTTAGATGCAAGGGTAGAGGGTGTTAGAGGCTGTTTGTTTCAGATGATGGTGCAGTCCTCCTTGTTGCATCAAGTGGAAGAGTCTCAGTGGGGAGACTCCGAGGAGGAAGTAATACAGGATCATATCGATTAGGGAAATGCTACCGAAGGATGGTCAGAGGACATCTGACATTAGATGGTTTTTCATGGAAGGTTGTTTGTTCCTGAGGCGATTCATGAGGGAGTTCTCCGTGAGTTCCATAGCTCATCCTTGGTGGTACATCCAGGAGTTTCAAAAATATACTGAAGCCTGAGGGAATAGTATTGGTGGCCCGGGGTGAAACAGGAAGTGGCGGAGTTTTTGGCTATGTGCCTAGTGTGTCAGCAAGTAAAAGATGAACACCGTGTTCCCACTGGTTTGTTGCATCCTTTAGATGTCCTCGAGTTGATATGGGATGACATCTCAATGGACTTCATCACAGGACTACCCAAAGATCAGGGTGGTTATGATGCTATCTGGGTAGTGGTGGATCGACTGATGAAATCAGCTCACTTCATAGTAATTATGGAGTCCGGCCCAGTGAGTACCTCAGCACAGAGGTATTTAGATGAGGTGGTGCGTTTTCATGGAGTTCCGAAGACTATCATCTCAGATCGGGATACTCGGTTTACCTCACGAGTCTGGAGGCAGTTACATCATGATTTTGGCACCCAACTACGCCTTAGCACTACTTTCCACCCCCAGACCGATTGGAAGATAGAGCAGACTATCCAGACATTGGAGGACATGCAATGAGCATACATTCTGAATTTCGGAGGATCATGGGTGCGACACTTGCCTTTAGTATAGTTTTCCTACAACAATAGCTTCCACTCTACTATTGGCATGGAACAGTTTGAGGCTTTGTATGGAAGACCATGTTGTTCACCCATTTTCTGGGCAGAGGTTGGTGAGACAAGTGCTCTTGGGCCATAGGTAGTATAGAGCACCACATAGAAAGTACAGCTTGTGCGTGACAGGATGAAGGCATCTCATGACTGACAGCAGTCTTATGCTGATTATCAGAGGAGGCCCATTGAGTTCGAGGTGGGAGATCATGTGTGTTTGAAGGTCTCTCCTCGACGGAGGTACCAGAGGTTTGGGAAGGGGAGTAAGATCTCTCCTAGGTTCATCTGACCTTTCGAGGTGCTGAGACGAGTCAGCGAGGTGGAATATCAGCTGGCCCTACCACCTTAGTTGGAGAAGGGTCATGATGTCATCCACATATCCCAGCTTCGTCGATACTTACACGACGACTCTCACGTTATCGACTGGGGAGAGTTAGATATGTGGGATGATGCGAACTTCGAGGAATGACCAGTCAGAATTGAGGATCATAAAGAGATGGTGCTCCGTGGATGAACCATCACCTTGGTTCGTGTGTTGTGGAGGCATGGCCGCCTCGAGGAGAGCACTTGGGAGAAGGAGGCTCAGATGCATGCTCAGTACCCGGAGTTGTTTTGACTTGTGTTTTTTCTTTGTTCTTGTGAGCTTTGTTTTGATGTTATACCTTATACATTTGATATATGGAATTCTTGTCTTGTCGGTTGTGAGAGGTTATGTTTCCTTGTTCTCTGGAAGTGTGTATTGTGTTCGGATGCGTGGGGAAAGGGAAAAACCTGATCCTTAATCGAGACACATTAATGCATATGCGATTGAACCCATGAGGGCGAGTCAGTGCCACCTAATGTAGATAATATCTTAACATGGGAGAAGGAATTCCCCAAGCCATGTGTTAGGGTAGTGTGTTGGTTGTACGGTGTTGGAGGCAGTGTAATTTGAAAAAATCCTAATATATGGAAGTGGGAAGACCCAATTCTTAATCGAGACCCATTAATGCAGATGTCATTAAACCCATGCAGGCGAGTCAGTGCCGCCTAAAGTGGATAATATCTTGACAAAGGAGAAGTAATTCCTAACACATATGATTAGGGTTGTTGGTTGGGTTCCTGTTATAACGAGATCCCTAAGAGGTATCTTGTTTGGTTCCTCTGGGTTGGTTTTTGAATTCTCGGGGACGAGAATGTTTTAATAGGTATCCAATGTAATGGCCCAGAACTCTCTGGCCCATTCCTTTGTTGAATAGAAGGTCATAAAGTGTTATGGTGGGTAGAATGGAATTTTCCCACACTTTTCAGAATTTTGTAACTACACGCCATGTGGTGTGAGTACACGCCGTGTACCACCTTGCGAAGTATACCCCATGTTGAAGCCGTGTCCTTGCCGCGTGAAATAAATTAGTACACGCAGTGTAGCCCATCTTACATGCCATGTAGTTTCTCCCTGTATATGTGTTATCGTGGGTTGACCAGTCAATAACCGTGTGCCGTGTTGAAGCAATGTCTTTTCTACATGAAATAAATAAGTACACGCTGTGTAGCACATCTTACAAGTCTTGTAGTTTTTTCTCACGTACGCGTTACCGTGTGTTGACCAGTCAACGGTCGTGTGCCTTGTTGAAGCTGTTTCCTTGCCGCATGCAATAAATAAGTACACTCTATGTAGCCCATCTTACACCCTGTGTAGTTTCTCCCCGCATACGAATTACCTTGTGTTCACCAGTCAACAACCATGTACCGCGTTGAAGGCCATGTTGGAAGCCTCGTGTAGACCGTGTGAAAGGGCCATGTACATGCCGTGTACTAGAAAGTACACGCCGTGTACTTTAATTTTTCTTGCCTATAAAAGGAGGGGGCCTCTCCTCCTTTTTAGACCATTTATCACCTCCCCATTCCCTCGAGAAGATCTCTTCCGAGAGACTCCAAAGCTCCTTTCTTCTATAACATTTCCTTCTGAGCTCCGATTTATGATCCGTCAGCGGCCAAGAGATCGTAACGACGAGGCGGAACTTCTGAGCTTGTATTTGTTGCATTCCCTTCAACCTTTTCTTCCCAGAATCCACCCGAGGAGGGTTTTTCGGGTTAGGACAGAAGCGACAGAGGCCGACGGACATCTTCCAATGTTGATCTAGGGAATCATTGTGATAAGAAGCTGTTGAGGTAGGGATCTTACCTTCGTCTATCTCTTTTGTGCATCATGCGGGGTGGGTATCCTCTTGTTTTTGTGATATACTATTGAACCAATAAATAATGATAATAACTGGTTAATGAACGGGGATGGGGAAAGTTGTTATGTTTACCTTTGTTTATACTATTGTTATGTTGTGAATTTAATAGGATAATGCCTAATGAAAATCATAGTCGTTGGGCGTCTTTTCTTGCGCAATTAAATGTTTCCCCATCTTTCTAGACCATTTTTGTGGATGTAAACCTTGTTGAAAATGGAAATTGGTTAATCACGTAATGTTGGCTGATTAAAATACAGAACCCTTATCTGATCACTCTGGTAGAACAAAATGGAACAATGAACATGTGGGTTCTCGTTGGGGTTTAATTATGTAAAGGGGTGTTTCGTGGGTTGTTGTGGAATGGGTGAGCAGCGGGGCTACGGTTGGCTGGGTTGCAGGTTGGCGTGTATGATATGGTTGTGATGGGCAGCAGAGCTGCAAAAATTGGTATTAAATGGTCAATGATTTGGCATGAACCTTGTTTTGTGATACGGTTGTGGATATGTGGTTATAATGGCATAAGGGATACAGCAATGGGATGTGATGTTAAAAGAAAGTGAAAAATTGATAAATGAACAATGGGGAAATGATAATGAATTAAATACGGGAACAATCAATGGGAACTGATTGATGATAAAAAGTTAGGTTTTGTGTTGCTTGTGTTTTATCTAACATTATTTTTTGTTGGCAGGGTTTTGTTCAACGTAATGCTTGATTTGGTTTGATAGTTTCGCAGTATTCAAGGAACTATTAAACTAATATTGTTGTAACATGAAAACATAAATGGGGTTGGGTTTTTTTGTTGTATGCATGCATCATAGTGGCAGTGCCTAGGCACGTGCTCAGTTTCTCTGTTTAGAAGCCATCGGTTGGGCTGTGTGCATGGTATATATATATATATATCTGCATATCTGTGTTTTGTCTTACCCCACCCATGTTGAGAACTTAGTTCTGAACACTCCCATTTCATGGGAGAGGGTGTTTTCCCCTTAGTTACTAGCTTCTTCCTGCTGCTTCTTCCATAGGTTGTGATGGCTTGAGGAGACCTTACACCCAAGACTCTTCGGGTAGGTTTCGATTGGGGTGGTTTTTGCCCAAGACTCTTAGAGAATGTTTACTATTCCCATGAATCTTCAGGATGAGGCCCAGGTGTGTTCAGGCGGGGATGTGATTGTGGTTTTTGAGGTCCAGGTGTCTACGGGCATGATATGTTGTTGTGAGGCCCAGGTTTGTGTGGGCGGGATTTGTGGTTCTTTAGGCCCAGGTGTGTGCGAGCGGGAAGGGTGTGGTAGCATCAGGACGTTCTCTGTTAGGAAGAGTAGATAACTAGTGGGAAATGGTCTGGGGTACACAATACTCTTGTTCTTATATACTACTACCTGTTGTTTTGTGTTTTTGGTGAGCGTGGCTGGTGAGGTTGGGTGGTTAGAATTCCATGCTAGGTTTTGGTTTCTTTTGTTATTCTCACGGGACATTAGGATGTCTCCCCACCAATGCACAAGATCTTTCAGTTTCCAAACTGATTATACTTGTATTCTCACCCTACGTTTACTTTTAGGTTTCCATGAGGACTACAAGGGCCGTGCGGGACCCTACTAGTCGGGAAAGTTGGAGTTGTTGCAGTTTTCATACTATTGTTTCTTTTGGTATTGTACCTTTGAGTTTTCTTGTATTTGTACCTTGTTTCAGAATTGCTTAAACATGCTTGTCAGATTGTTTTGGGTTTATTTTCTTTTACTTGTTCCTTTTCCTTTAGGTGTTTGACTCATCCTATTTCCCGATCATAAATAATAAAAAGTGTAATGCCTCCCATATTTTTGAAAACTCATACCCTTGGTGCTAGTCACCACTCCGGGCCCTACTAGAGGTAGGACTCGGGGGTCATTATCTCCCTTTCACCATTGCAAGCTCAGGAGGGAAATATTTGGTGGGAGGGGGTCTTGACAATGTCATCCTCCAGAATCCCCACCTAAAGGGTGGGTATAGATGGTCTCCTCTAATCCTCGAATCCATCCGTCTGCACCGTGTACGTCCCACCTGATTTTCCTCCACCGGATACAGTCCCACACCATAAGCCTCAACTACGATCAGCGTTGTCTATCGTCTGTAACCAACACAATGTAGTGCGGGGATAGCCCGTGCATGGGTGAGTATACAATACTCAATAGGGACCCCGAGACCCCTGAAGGACTCCCATAATCCACAAAGGATATACCAAAAAGGAAAGATACAAACACGAAGTATCAACCAACTATACATAGGTATATTCCCACACATATACCTAAGTCATCAATTCCAGTTCTGCTCCATCTCACGAGCCCAAGTACAACCTAGTCTACACATGAAATCATAACCCAATTCACACAGAAAAGCACAACCCAATCCACATAGGAAGTCACGTCAATCACATCAATGATAATAATTGAAAGTCAAGACTCATCTCACACAGGTATTCTATTTTTGAAGAGGGGTGGATATGATAGATGTAGCCTCTGAATCATCTCCCCTGCCGAACCCACGTAGGATCATGTACAGTAACCATCGATGCAAAACCCATGTAGGATCCAAGTAGAGTCATCATCTTTTCCAAACCCATGTAGGATCCATGTACAGTCTTCCTCGCTGTCGAACCCACGTAGGATCCCAGTACAATCGCCATCGTCGTCGCAGTCGCAGCCAGCTCTAGGGTTCCCGCACACATCACGCTCGATTCTGGGAGGGTCCGCTCCACGAGCCAAGGGTTCAATACATCAGCTATCATGAAGTCCAGAGTTGATGTATCAAAAAGTTCTGTTTCATCAATTGAAACTGAACACAACAGACAGCGCGTCAATCAGACGCCCGGTCTGAGAGATATTGGCCTTTTCATTCCAGGGGCTTGGTTGGTTTTTAAGCTAAAACCAACCCGACCGTACTCCATCCATGTCCAAATATCAAGTATAGTAAGCCAAATGAACTGTCTCACTAAGAGGAATTCAACGCAATTGGCATCACATCATTCGGACGTCCGGTCCTTAAGTTATAATCATTTCCGCTCCAAGGCCCCGGTTGGTTTCAGGTTTGAACCAGCCCGGCCATACCCAAACATCACCTAAACCACATGTTTAATATAAAAAAACGACCGTCTCGATCCAAGGATCCCTGCGAAACTGACGGTGCATTGATCGGAGGTCTGTAGCCCATGATATGGGCGCTTGAACAAACCTGGTCCGAAAATAGGGGGTCTCGGCCCGGTCCGACCCGACCCAATATCCACTGGGTCGGACTGAACGGGGCAACCCGACCTGGGTCTGGGTCCGGGCCGAATGGGCGCGACCTGGCATAGAATCCAGCCACGGATCGACGCTGGTCGAGCGGGGCGCAAGGGGAACACCCCTAGCTTCTGGAAACGGGGGACCCTGTGGGGTCCTCCCTAAAAACCGGTCGGGGGGTTACCACCCCCCTGGTTTTCTGGAAAACTGCTGGTCTTTATGGCCGGCTAGTTGAGCAGCCACGAGACCCTTCGAGGTCCTGCCTCCTAGAGTCACCGGCGGCCAGCACAGCCGGCTGCCCCTTGCTGGACCGCCGCTGCTCTCGTTCGACCGGCGCGGTGCGACGGCGCTGCGCTCCTCCGTCGTGGCTCGCTCCTGCTGCGATCTTCCTCGGTTTCTCCGGCGCAGCGCGACGGCGCTGTGTACCACCACCATGTCCCACTCTGGCCTCGGTCCCTTCGGCCTTACCGGCACTGCGCGACGGTGCCGTCCACCATCGCCGTAGCCCGTTCCGGCCACGGTTCTCTTCGTCCTCGTGTGCTACAACGGCACCACGCCGCCTTCGCCTCAAATGTCAACGATTATCAATAAAAAAAGAAAGGAGGATCAGCTGAGTTTGTGCGGTCCGATCTCCTCCCATTATGACGATGAAAAGAGGCCATAGTAAACGAGAATTCTCAAGAAAAAAAAGCACAAATTTAGTTCCTTAAAATTGAACTTAACCCCTACCTCGAAAGAAGTCCGCGGTCTCCAAGCGCCACAGACGATGGAGTCATTTCCATCGTCATCGGTGTCTCCTCCCTTGTCACGGAGGAAGAAGAGGATAAAGAAATCGAGCCGCCGAGTCAACGTTCTTTATCGGAGAGTTGGCGTTCTTCGTTGAAGAAGAAGTTCTTAAAAAGGAACTAGAGCTCTCTCCTCTAATTCTCAACACAACAAGACAACCAACAAATAAAATAATGCTCCTCTTATTTTATTAAAACATTTCATGCATTCAAATTACAAAATTTAAACACTTAATTCAATTAATTGATTAAGTGTGTGTTGGCATGAATTAATGTGGGAGAGGGGGGAGTTACCCAATTAAAGGTCCTCTTAAGAATTTACCGGTGCTGCGGTTCCATCGGTGCCCTCAAATTTTAATTCCGAGCACCAGTTCAAAAGATAGAAAAATACGCTCGTTCATTCACTGAACGTAACCAAGCTAAAATAAGGAAATTGATTCCGGGCACACCGGGACTCAGAATCAGATGCCGTTTGAAACTGTGTACTCGTAAAATCCCAAAAAATTTAAGAAAAAATATTCCTTGAAATTTATGGGTGTTTACAATTATGGCCCACCCCATATGTGTGTGTGTAGTATAATAAAGTATATAACCTAGTTTCATCATGAGTAATCAGTGGGAATAAGATTAAATATATATATATGAGTCCAATTATAGAAGATACTGACATGGGAATAGTGATGTGAGGGTATTGTTTTTTCACATTAATAAGACATGTAAATAATCGTAGCCACCCAATTGACAACATATCATCCATTAATTGAAATCACGTGTCATCATGAAAATTCTAATGTTCAATGGGATTATTTATTCTATAGTTCATCCATTCCATAACATCCATATTTGATCCAAAATCAAATGAAAAAAATTGACCAGACAATAGATCACCTTTCATGAGTCTAAGATGTGTGTGCATGATTTTACAAGTATTCATAGATTACAATGAGGTAGAACCAAAGCTACCAACATATATTCTTTCATGAAGTGATACGTGTGATATTTTCCACATAACCAAAGAACATCATAATTTTGAGAGAACTTAGCCTCACATAAGATTATGCAACATATTTTTCAGCCTCACATGATTCCAATGAAAAACAAGGAAACCTGTGACAATGTTTCAAATTTCAGGACATTCAAGCATTAAGAATATTCATTAGAATAATATTAAAATTGATGGATATGGTCAGTGAAGTAATGAATGATATGTGATGATCCTCACGTATAAATACTGTTGATGGATGAGACATTGGATGATACTAGTGATCTACTTTTAGATCGGTCTCTTTTAATACAGTGAAACATTGAATCTCAAAAATCCCACTTCATTTTTGATATATGATTCCATGAATCACTGTGATTGTTTAAAGGAAAATAATGTGATCATGAAACCTCTTCCCCGTGACTCTCCCACTCAATAGTTTTTCAATGAAATTGAGATACAAGAGGATTTCTCTTGTGTTGTACAAATCCAAAGATCCATGTGAAGAACAAATCCCTGAATCCATCTTACATTTTTGAATGTTCTGATATACCCCATAAATTTTTTGGTATGTATGAGGAGGAAGACATGAAATATAAGGATATATATACCATTTTTCTTCATAAATGAGTTTATGAAAAAAATTTCATGAAATACAATTCATGTATGAAGACAATATTTTTTTTGGAGACAATATAACTAGTCAAACCCCATGCATATACTTTTGTGTGTTAAGAAAATAATAATGAAGGGGAATATGTTAAATTCCATACAGTTTTATTTTCAGGCATAATATATGATTCGAATTCACATTAAATAGAATTTATATGAGGAATATTTGTGACCCCAAGATAATCACAATAATATAATCTAATTATATAATTTAGAATGTTGAATAATTATATTTGGAAGGAACATGAAATAATTAGAATAATATTTATATGTTCTTGGATATATAATAATTAGGGTATTTCAAAATTTATTCTATATGAATGATGTTTTTTTCAAATATTAATATGATATTGCAGATGTTTAATATTGCATAAAATAATATAAAATAAATTTTGTGTATATCTTATTCACATCCGAGTGAGTCTAGTACTTAATCAGATAAAAGGAAGATTAACTAAACATGGAAATTGATCATATTAATATTTACACATTCAAAACTACACTTAGCTAATAAGGAATAGTAATTGGATGTTTGGGGGTGAACCCATAGGGATAGCTAGATAGAAGGTGATGATGCAATAATAAACTTTTGGATTAATTCCTCATTATCTGTATTAGTTTTGGATTTACTGAAGAACTACATAGATTGGGGTTTAAATCAGACTAAAGAAAGGGTTAAGGGTCAGTTTTAGTGTTTAGGTAGAAAATAATCATAAATATAACATTGGATAGACATATATATTAGGTTAAAAATCAATGAAAATGTCACCAATGAGTCTTATTTTAACCAATTGGTTCTACTTAAGAAGGAAACTACTCCTTAGTCCAGAGATAGTCAGCAACCTAAGTTCAGGTAATATATATTCTAGATAGAAAGAATCATAGGATATTGTTCATGGCCTTATAAACTCTAATTAGTTCAATGATCCTTAATTTTGAACAACCAATAGGTTGGGCAATTATGAAATAATGAGATTATATTTTGTAACCTAATTACATTCCATAGGGCTACCAAGTTTTGATCCATAGATTCATTATCTTTAATGCCACCCCTAATCTCAATCAATAACTCTAAAAGGAATAGATAAAAATGATGTTATTAAATGAAATTAGGGAAATGGTAAACATAGTAGTTATAAATAATAAACTGGTTAATTGTAACACACATATATTTTAAAATAGATAACTATGTTTTATAGTGTATGTGATACACATCACCAAACCCAACTAAAAATTATTATTCAAATATGGATATTTTATCTATTGCACTAAAGTTTGAGATATTTTTAGGATTAACTAGTAGAAGATATATATATGTAATAAATAAATTTTGAAATGATTTGAAAATATTAAATCAATGTTTTGGTAATGTCTTTTTGTTCTTCAAAATATTTGTTTCATCAAATGATACTTTATTTTATTTTTTGTGAAAAATAATATTATAATTATTTTATAGAATATTTAGAAAATGTTTTGGATAAAACGAACTCCATTTTTTGAAATAACAAAATAAATTAACTTTGAGTAAAATTTGGGGTTTTTGACAAAAAAAATATATTTGTAAGTGATTAGTAAAAAATATGTTTTTTGTAAAATTGACTTTTCCTGTGATAAATTAAGTAATTTAAATGTAAAATTATAATTTTAATTTCATTTAAATGTAACATAAGTATTATTTATTTTTATTTAACTAAATTAATTACATTTAAATCATCTTTTTAATGGATATTTATATAAATATATTTTTTTCATCCTATAATTTTTTTTAAAATGTTTTTAAATGAATATTGTTTCTCCATTATAATTAATTAAACTATCACATAATTATAAATTATTTAAATGATAATTTTACATTATATTTCGATATTTATGAAGTTATTTTCATATAATTAAGAGTTGAAGTAAAATCAAATTTTTCCTTAAAAAAATCAATATTTGGAAAATCGCATTACATCATGATTATGGGTTTTATAATTAATAAAATTCATCCAAATATATGAATTTATATTTATAAAATGAATTAAATATTTGGAATAATCATAATTAATAATATGTAATATGGTCAACTTAATTTAGAATGATATGAATAGTTGCTACAATAAATATTTACTACCAAAGTAAAAGTAAAATAGGTTAATTATGTGTAAAAATAATTTAAAAAATAATATAAACAATTTATCCCTAACACAATGAATATTTATATTTAATTTCATTTAAATAATTATTCTAATTATTCTATTTTTTACATTACAAATGATTATGTAATTAGTTTGATGAATGTTATATTTTGATTTGATAAAACACAATATTTGGTATTCGGTAATGTTGAATTTTAATTAAGATATTCTTTTTTATGAAATAATGGATTTTTGAAATAAATAATTTTCAATAATTTTTTATTATTAAATTATTTTTTAAATTTAAATGGTAATAACATCTATACGATGTGAAATATAATTTCTCTAATGGTTTGAAAAATCTTATTTTAAAAAATCACAAAATTTCTCAACAAATATCAATTAAATATTAAAAGGGAAAATTAATATATTTAGAATATTATTTTGGTAAGGTATATATCTGTTTTTGAATTATAATTTCAAAATTAATGAATGGTTAGTTTTTCATAATATATTGATAGATTAATTTTTTGATAAAAACATAATATGGTATAAATATATGTTGTGGATTACGACATCATAATACCCAAAAAGTGATTTACTAACATATATAAATGGTGACCAAAAAATTATATGTTTTCCATTTCAAATAAACTATTTGAGATTATTTGATTAATTTGATTAATTATTTATGAATTATCCAATACCTATATTATATTTTATGGTTTTCTAATCGTTTATTTATAAAACATTTTCACTTCCAGATCAGCAAGGGAATTATTTTAATAAATTTGGAACTTGTTCTAACAATATAATTAAAAACTACCCAATTTTCCAGAAACCATGATAAAAACCATGGTAAGGTTTGTGGCTTTTGTTATTTTATTAAATAGAGTCAAAAAACTATGTTTTGGAATAATAATGAACTCCCCTTTATTTTTCCTATATAAACCTATACATGGTCCCCATTCACTTCACATGAGAAATGTTTAGAACATCCTTAATATACCCTACCATATCAATAGTATTACCAAGGTTCCCTAAATATCTTAAAAAGATACTACAATGGTTTTGGGAATCAATATCTCATGGTATATGATCCCACACTCTTCCTTTTATTCAGGCACATATTTTATATTTTTCCCTTGAATTTCCATTTTTTCTTGTTTTGTTATATTTTTTTTACATCCTTATTACTATATTTTTTATAATTGTGATTATAGACCCCTTTCACTCTCATAATACTTCCCATGAACCTTTATGTACACCTTTTAGCATGCTGAAATGTTTTGAAGGACCTCTCCCTCTATTTCTTAATTGAAGCACCGTATCTATAATTAGTATTTTGAAATTTTACTGGATTATATTTCAAGGACCACATATGTATCCTTTTAATTTCCAATTGATTTCCAAACAATGATATATCATTTATTCTCCCTCACTGTGGATATTATCTAGGCTGTTACCATGTTGGAATTTATTAAGAGATTTCTCCCTCTTATTTTCCATTCAAGATCCTTGTTTGTAATTATTGTTTTGAATCTCAATTGGTTTTTTTAGGAATTTATAATGATTCATATAATGTAAATTATATTCCCTAATAATGATATACAATTTATCCCCTCTCATTATTTCATTTACCTACGACATTTTGATACTGAGATTTAGTAATGGATCTTCTCATTATCATCATTATTCAACAATTATCACCACTTTATGACTTTTATTTATAATTCGTACTTTTGGGAAATGATTATCCATGTCAAAATTTCTATAAATTTGATGAAAAAATGATTAAAAACCACTTTCACTCTCATTAAACTATTTTATGAATATTTACGTAATGTTATTATGATGTCAAAATTTCACTGTTTTTTTTTGCATGAATTTTTTTTTATAATGAATACCATCACTATTTACACTCAAGGGTATTCATCTAGTCATGCTGATAATCCATTTAATGGGTTCTTCAATGAATTTATTCAATTAAACAAGATATGTGAATTAAATATGATGAACCATGATCCTTTATCTAATGTTCAATGTGGAACACATATACATGTAGATGATATGAAAGTAATGGGTGCACCAAAAATTATATTTATCTCTAATGCATTGGTCAATTTTTTAGTCTCATGAGATATCTTTCAAGGGGTAATGGAGTAAACCTAATAAGTATTGTTAATTTTCCCATTATAATGTATTGGATGTTATACTAGACATATGTTTACGATTCCCTATTTAATGTTTGTTTCTAAATTTCTATGTTTCCTTTATGATGTGATGATTTATCTTGCATCATTGTCCATATTGATGTTTCTCACCCATTTTATGTTCCATTTAAATAACTATTCTTTAACCATTATTACATTATTTGTGTTATTCCATGTTTTTTTATTATTGGGTTACATATGTCATCCATTGGTTATGTATGTCCCAAGGATATAACATGTTGTATTAAGTATGATGGAATATTATGAGTATGTTATGTGTGTTTTCAATAAGTATGATTTAACCCCTATTTTATGATTCTATTTAATGAACCTAATTCCCAATGAAAATAGACTTCTCAATATTTTTGATTTTACTATGTGTAATATTGTGTACTAAAACATGAATTAACATGATAAAAAACAACGGTTGTTATAGTTGGTATGAAATGAATGTTTAATTATTTTTTGAATTGTGATTAGAAATATGTAGATAAATTATTTGTGACAGATAAAACCATTATAAAACATAATTGATTATTTTTAAATGTATAGAGAATGTGGATGCATGGAAAATAAATTCTTGTATAGATATTACAATTGTATGTTCCTCTGGAACAAATGTACCTAGGGGTAATGCATGAAAACAACACATTAAGATATACTTGATCAATAAATGGTTCTTTATAATGGTACTTACTACAATACTTCTTTGACACTCCCAAGGTATATACATTTTTAAATTAACATGATCATTTTGAAACATTGTTAAGTGAAAAAATTTCTCATAAGTTTCTATGTTAGAAAATAGATCATGGATAACATAGAATGAATCCTATAAAGTCAGAAGATAATCAATAAATTCTATTTATAAGTTATCCCTATCATTTCATTGGATTTCCTTATTAGAGTTTAATAGTTTAAAATTACTCATCCATAATTTTGAATTTACTCTATACAATTTCCAAAAAAGGAGGAACACAGAAAATAAACAATGTGAAGGCAATGCAATGACTCCCAAAACAATATGCCTAACATGAGGGTAACTCACATAGTGTATATTTTCATTATTCCAAACAGGATATAAGAAATCACATTATAAACGAGAACATAGTTTAATGTCCAAATACACCAAATAAGAGGAGGATAAACTATCACAGAATTTCAAATAATAAATAATATAAAAATAATAAGATTCGATTTCCTGAATTTAAAAAATTTGCAAAGCGACATGAAGGAAAATTACACAATGAAACTTGAAGATGATTTATTTGAGGAAAATAGAGAATAAAGTATATTCTTTCTATAAATAATTAATAGTATGATAGAATATAATAGATTAAATACTATGAATCCATTTTTTTAAATGTATTATGTGTGGTAAATATGGGAAATATCAACATCAATTCCATCACTAAAGAGTTAAATCCTAGAGTAAGAAATGAACTATATTTTTGAAATCATTAAAGTGGAATGAATGATGTTCTTATGTATAATTATTTTAGAACTATTTTATAGATACAGTATATTAATGAAATTCTAGAAATAATAATCCTGAAGCATAATTGGATTATTCAAATGTATTTTTTCTTTAGAAACTTTTATTGATTGGTAGTGATAACCAGTAAGTGAGATTTAATAATAAGGTGAAATTTTAAAATAAACATGATTGAGGGATTGATAAAAATATATAGGTGTCTAATTTGGGATAAAACTAAAGAGTCTTGGGATGATATGTCTAAATATAATATTTAAAATCATTGATATAACTTTTGAAGATTTATTTTATGGATGTTTAATTTGATATTTTGGGAAACATATTACCAGATACAATCTTTTTTATTTGTCTATGATTAATGATATTTTGGTTGATGTTTTATATGGATGAAGAATATATACCCATTATTTCTAATATGAAGGATTATTTGAGAATAATGATATTACGTTTTTAGGGGATCAAGATTATTATGCATTCAGGGGTTCAATATAATGGGTATGAGACAAACATTGATGGTAGAAAAACTCTTTATAGTTTAAATTTTTGCGTTATTTGGGTTATAGGTGTATTTATTTGTTAAATGATCTATGTTAAACCATTGGGATTTTTGTTGAGTTTTAGCTATTAATTTATCAAGGTTTATTGATTTTCATTATTATCTTACTTTATGCTTTCCATACTGGATTAAATAAATAGAGGAGGAATATTTTGTTATTCATTGGTGGATTATGTGATTTATTATAATCCAATTTTAGTTGTAAATGCATCAAAAAATCATCTTGAGTAAACTTTGTTTGGAGAAATGAATATATTGTGGATGAAATTTATTAATGTATTAAATTATACTTGTTAAGAAAGTAAATTTCATTAATTATCATTTCTATATGTTAATGGAATACCACAACTCTATGAAAATAATCTTAAAATAAAAATGTCTTCATATTATTATCATTCCAATGAATTTATATTCACCTATCACATATTTGTGGTTTTATGGTCACTGAATTTTCCTGGCCATGTTCTCTGTCACACACTATTAAAAATTCGGTGCTTTTTTTCTCTTTCAGGTGTTTGTTTTCACTTCCCACTAATGTTCTCCTATTTCAAAACCTAGTTATGTGACGACCTTCATACACATATTTCTCTCTATCAAAGTGGATGTTTTATCAACTATTTTCATAATGTCTGTTTTTAATAAATATATTTTCAAGTGTCAAGACATTTAATACCACTGTTGGGTTTAAATTTTGATGATAAAATTTATTAAAGGGTATGATGGTAACATCTTTAGTTTTTTAAAAGAAAAGTTTATTTGATAGTGTATGAAATATAAATAAAATAAATAAATAATTATTTAAATATGGCCATTTTTATATTTTCATTAAATTTTTATATATGATTATGATTAAATATTTTAATATATATATCTTAAATATATTTATAATTTTCCAATAAATAAAAACTTAATTTTTTTAATGCGTTTTTGTTCCTTAAAATATGTTTCTCTTCAAAATTGATTTTCATTTCATTATGTGAAAAAATATTATAATTATTTTATATAAAATTTATAAAATTAACCCCTTTTTTGAAATAATCATTTCAAAATTATCATAGGGTCAAATTTTGGGATTTTTATTGAAAATATAGAATTTTCATTGAATAGTGACAAAATACGTTTTTTTTTGTAAAAGTGTCATTTATTTTCATAAATTATCTAATTTAAAAGTATAATAATTATTTTTATTTAATTTCAAGGTAACATAATTTTTATTTATTTATATTCATTTATATTATTTACATTTAAATCATATTTTACATGGATTAAAAAATGTTTGTTTTTATGCTTTGAAACACATTTTTTGAGAAAACTATTTTAAAATCAATTATGTATTTTCATGATAATTTAATAAAATATCCCATAATTATTTATGATTTAATTGAAATATTTTTGTTATATATATCGATCTTTCTAAAATTAAATTCATATAATTGATATTACTAGTTATATGTTAATGTAAAATAACCTTTTCCATCGAAATGCATTTTTCAAAAAACAAATTCTCATTAGACTTGCAGATTTTATGTTAAATTATATTCTTTTCTATTTATGAAATTATTTTTAGGAAATAGATTCCATAATTTTATTCATCATAATTAATATTGGGTATTAAAGTCAACTTATGTTTTGAACAATACTACTAGTAATTGTAGTGATATTTATTATTAAGGTAAATTGAAAATAGGATAATTAAGTGTAAAAATAATTTAACAAAAACTATAACCAAATTAACCCTAATTGTATGAATATTTATATTTAATTTTTAATAAAATAATAATCATATGTATTTTTTATTTTTAAAACATATAAATGATTAGGTAATCTGTTTAATAAAAATTATATTTTGATATAACAAAGAAAAACTTTGTATTTTTTGAGTAATATAGAATTTCAATTAAGTCATTAATATTGATTAATTAATGGATTTTTAAAATAAATGATATTCTAATAAAAAGTTTATATTAAATATTTATTATTTAACTGAAATCATAATGTAATTTTTATAATGTCAAATGTAATTTCAATAATAGATTAATAACACTTAATGTTAAAAACACAACATTTATCAATTAATGTCAATTATATTTTAAAAGTAAAAATTCATATAAATATTCAATTATATTGATAAAATAAATATTATTTTTGGAATTATAATTTAAAAATTATTCAATGCTGGATTTTTTTTCATTGACTATCTAATTTTCCTATAAAAATTAAATATGATATAAATATAGGGTTTGTATTATGACTTCATTATGGCTCAAAAGTAATATAATAAATGATATAAAGGTTATCCATGAGGATATATTTTCATTCGTTTTAATATATTATTAATTTTAGACTATTTGAGAAATTCCACACAGATGTGTTTAATCCACCAGAACATATATTTTATTTTATGGTTTTAAAAACATTTCCTTATAATAATGGCTCACTTTTACATCATAAATAGTATTATTGTAGTATGTTCAGACATTTTGATTCTAAAATATTAAATATCCCCCTATTTTATAGAAATCTTGGGAAACTCCACGGGAAGTTTTTTTTTGGTTATTTTATTTAATAGATTCCAAAACCATGGTTTGGGAAATAATAAAGAAATAATATCTATTTTATTATATATAACCACTAAATATACCCATTACCTTCAATACAAAAAAACATGGATCACATAATTACAATGTCCTAAATTCTATATAGTCCTCCCAGTGTGCCCTTGTCTCCTAAAAGTCTCCTACAAAGCTTTTGAGAATCACGCTCTAAATTTAATTTATATCTCACTCTTCCTTTTATTTAAACATCAGGTTTTTTTTATTTTTACTCAAATTTTCAAATAGATATTTTTTAGTAATGTTTTTCAAATCCTTATAAATTCCCATTTTTATTTCCATTTGTTGATATACCCCTTTCACTCTCATTAACCCCTCCCAAGAACATTTATGTACACTACTTACAATGCCAAAATTTTGTAAATGGCCACTCCCACTCATTTTCAACTCAAGTACATTCTTTGTAATTAGAATTTTTAATCTCAAATATATTATATTTTCATGACTTAAAAATTTTACCTATACGGTATTGTTTATTTCATAATGAAGAAATATCATTTATTCCCTCTCATTATAACATTCACCTAAGCCATTTCCATGCGGTAATTTTATAGGATTTTTTCTCTATCTTCTTTTCCATTCAAGATAATTATTTGTAATTTACCATGTGAATAAAATTTGGTTATATTTTCATGACTTCATAAACATACCTATACAATAAAATTTATTTCTTAATAATGAATGATAATTTATCCCCTCTCATTATAGAATTTAACTAACCTGTTTCTATATTGAAATTTAGTAAGGGATCAATTTCTTCTCCTTTTTATTCAAGATGTTTCTTCTTTTTATGAATTTAGTTTCTAATTAATAACATATATATATTTTTTTAAATATCCACATTACAATAAATTTTATTTTAAAATTACAAGACTTCTATTACTTTGTCATTAAACCATTTTATTAATCATTAAGTACTGTCATTATGCTGCTAAAATCTCACTATGATTATTCCATGCAGATCTTCTTTTAATGTGAATACCATCTATATTTCCACTAAAGGGTATTAACATAGGAATAAATTTACTCCATTGAGTTAATAATTCCATTTATGTATTCTATAATCCTTGATCATGGAATTTATTATAAGGAAATATGATCCTATGTCAAATGTTTTAAGTGACACACTTATGCATGTACATGATTTGTAAGTGACGACACTTTTCCATAAAGTGGATTCCTAAAAAATAAATAAAAAATGGATTGAGGAGGATTTTAAAGTGACAGGTGAACTTAGAATTATATTTCAATCTAATTAATTGGGTAAATTTTTTGTCTCAATAGATTTAATGAAATGGATTATTTATTGATCCTATTCCCTAATAGGAATTTTTTCATCAATATTTGTTGGTAGTTACCCTTGACCAATGTATCTGATGCCATTTTTTATGTTGCTTCCACATTTCCATGTTTCCTTTATGTTATCATACTTACCTTACCTCATTGTTATTGTTCACGTTTCTCACCCATTTAATGTTGATTTGGAATTTATATTCTATAAAATGTATCAATTTATTCATGTTATTCCATTTTTATTCCCTTATAGGTATTTACATCACACCCCATTATTTTGTATGTCCCCCAGAAATCTCATGGATTTTAATTTATGATATAGAATTTTGAGCATTATATGGATGTTTTTAATAATGGTGATTTACACTCAGTTTTCTTCTATTATGTAATGTACCAAATTATAAAATACATTATACATCACGAACTTCAAGGTGGTATTATGTGTAATATGATGTATTAAACCCAGAATTTATGCATAATAAAAAATGGCTGTCATATTAATGAAATTAAATCCGTAATTTAAATAATATGAAGAAATAAAATAAAAATATGAATAATGAAATAATGAAGAATGTAATGAAATATCAGTATTGAATGGAAAAATGATTTGGATTCAAGTGTTGCATGAAAAACTAAAAATAATGAGTACTGGAATCTAATTTTTTTTAAATTGAATGAATAAAAAATAAAAGAAAGTGATAGAAAAAAATAAAATTAAATAAGGAATGAAATATAGAATAATGTAGAAAATATGTTTGGGTGTATGATCTATCTTTACGCATCGGTGGTCTCAATATTTATATAGAATCTGTTCCGTTGATGACATGTTACATATTCATTTCATGAACATGATTTTTGTGAATTCTGTATCTTGGCATTCCTGGTGTGTAAGTAGATTCCATTTTATGAACATCAATTACGAAAATTTTCATCGATGGTCACAGATCTTAGGATTTTATAGATTATTGATTTTGTAGAAAATAGGTTTTAAATCCTTAATTTAATAATTTTATCTCATGTTTTGTATCCCATTTGATTCTAAACTTTACCCCTTCACATTGTGTAATCTAGATTCAAATCAATATATTGCTTCCAACCTTTTACATTGGATTAACACCTGGAAAACAACCAATAGATGACATTCTTGAGGTGTACAATTTTTCTCACTTGAGTCTCACATTGATTAAGGTTTATTTTTTCCCAAAATTCATCCTTTGAGTCCTAAGATCCAAATTCCTATAAAAATAAACCAAAAACTAAAGTAATATTATATAAATAATTATTAAAACATTAAGAAATATATTCAATGAATATATAAATTTGTCTCATCAAATTCCCCACACACGAAAAATTTATTGTCCTCAAGAAACAATAATCTCAACATGGATTTCAAAAGAAACAATTTTTAACAAGAAATATAAATTAGAACATAATAAATAAAACTATGTGAACGTGGAAAAATAAATTCATCTAGAATTATTCCTTACGATAAAATCAATCATGCATTTGTCAAGTTCTATATTCATATTTCTTTCTTTGATTAAATAAAACTTTCAAACTATTCCTCCGAATCTATAATGATTTTTAATTTACTTCATAATTTTTTCCCTAATTTTTCAACGTAAAATAAAATAGGATTTATGCTCAAACCATGATTACATGTTTATAACGACAGTCATTCATTATTTCAAATATATCCGTTGAATAAAAAAATACAAAATTAATCATGAGGTCTTAATAAATAAGGTTCAAATTTATCTGAGTATGAGGTAAGGTGGATAGAATATAAAAAACAAGATCCTAATAAGGGTAACTCTCAATTATAATGATTGATGACTATGAATAGTGAAATGAAGCAACTCCCCTTGAAAATTAATTCTTTATGTACCAAATTTCTCAGAGAGAGTCCATGAATATGTCAGGAATGCATAAATAATCTTCACTATTCTTTTCACTTTTACATTTTATTAATTTTTCTAAAGTCCTGTCTGGGCCAGATCACACATCCATTACCTAAGTGCACAGGATCCATCATAATATTCATTATTCTGGTAATGGTGATTTTTGACCTCCAGAATACACAAACAATTTTTTATTTATATTATTTTTATATATTTATTTTTTCAAAGTAATAGGGTATGATTACTAAATGAAAAAGGTAATTGAGAACCATGTCATATAAGTCATGTAAAAATTTCACCATATATCTATTTTTTATTGAACATCTCATCTATGGAATAGACGAAAACATCCTCACACTAATTGAAAATAAAACTATGCATGGTACCAAGAGTAGTATAAGAAGGGATAATAGGATTGAAATGGATCCGTTATAACTAGTTTATTAATGGATATAATGGGATAAAGAAGGATATATGTATAAATGGGCATCAGATAAAATGTATCAAATAATATTTTATCAATAATTTTAATAGTTTATTTATTTAATCATAGCATGAATAATATTCCAATGAACCTTATGGTAGGTTTAAATTCCCCTAGTATATCTTACAAAAAAATCATAGAAAATAATATAGATATGTTGGTCAAGGATCCTCTTGTAAATTGGCATATTAAATGACTATAAATAAGTCATAATATAGTATCAAGTAATAATTCTATCAAAAAAATTGCAAGAATCTATAATTATAATTAAATTAATAAACTCAGTAATCATGCTAAAAATTATAAAAAGTAATAAAAATGGATTTCAAAAATATAAAAGAATGATTTTTATTTTATTTAAATTTGTGCAATGTGATTTCATATTAATGTATGATTTCACTTAAATAATATCTAGATTAATGAAAATGATAGAAGTGTTCATATAATAAAACACAACAATGACCCTCCATACATAAAATTATATAATTTCTTCACTATTCTAGAAATAATAATGGGAGATATACAGAATGAATAATTGTTAGATATTATTAGATTCTAACATTTTTTAATTTGGGTACTGATATATCTAAGTAGTTAAAGTCATTCCATTGTGAAAATTGTTGGATAGTGATGGAAAATTTTTCTACCGAAAAACATTTTCATAAAAAAGACCTATACGAGATAAAACATTAGTACAAAAGGGTGGATCAGTATTGAAGTAGAATAGTGGGTAGTTTGAAATATTTAATTGTAAGAGAATACATCTAAAATACATGAAATTAGTTGTTTTAAACATTTTTTATATGAAAGTTGACTATATAATAAAAAAAGGAAAAACAATGGTCTGAATTAGAAACATTTTAAACAAAAAATGGGTTGCCTACCATAAATGGGTAAAATAGATAATGTTATTTAGATGGATGGAAAAAAGAATCATTCAGTTTCATCCATTAGCATATATGTCATGTACCTCATGTAGCAAATAGTGGTGGTATATTCTAGCTCACCGGGGTGCTTGGTGGGGTTAACCACCTCAGAAATCAGTTTCCCAAAACACTTATATGGTGGTGGTTTAAATTACACACAAATCATGGTGGATGATCCATATGAGTGTGGATCTATAGATCTATATCCAAAATCAATATCTTTATATTAGCTAGATGACTATACATGTCATTAATAATGCCATATGGTGGCATGATAGTCTCATCAACCAGCAAAGAAGATGAAATAGGGATCAACATTTCTAATGTAATAGTGATGTAAAAATTTAAATAATAAGTACAATTAATAAAAAATTATCTTTCACCCATATATGTAAAATATGGTACACTAATGAATATGGATTAAAATGATAATACAAAGATACACACCTAGAAAAAGTGTACAATTGGGGATGGTATATGGAAAAGTCAACACAGTGTAGATAATGTCACTACTATCTACATTAGTAGTCCCCTATAAAATAGTGGGGATCTAGATCAGTGTTTCCCAATCTATGGTATCAATGGTGGTAGAGGTAGGGAATCGATCATCATAGGAGGTATCATGGTGCTGGTAGTGGGCTTGGTTAGTTTGAGAAGTGAGGATAGATTTGAGGATGATGCAGGTTTTGCAGTTGTTGGTGGGGTGGGTGGGAAGATGTAGAGGCTGGTGGTGGGGTGGGGATTGGGAACATGGATGGCTTGATGTATGGAATGTAGTGTTGTTGGAATATCTATCACCGAATATTTAGAAGATTCTAGAGAACTTACTAGGTACCAGTTTACATAGGTGGGGAAGTTGTAGAGGTGGAAGGTGGTGGTTTTGTAGATATAGTGGATGTGTAGCTAGAGTATTCTAGAAATGCAATGAATATGTGGAAGAAGTGGATGAGTCTAGGTTAGTTAGTCAAGTACGATCATGAGTGGGGGATAGATCTGGGTAAGGATGAGGTGGATCCACAACTGGATCATCCCAGTACTCTACAACCAACTAGTAGCAACCCACACCCTTCTTGAAGAGCCTCATATTGTAGAGCCTAAGGAGTTAAATTATCTCCATTTTATTAAGAAGGGAAATAGGATAAGCTACATTTAATATGATGCGATTACATACAAGTTGGGTAATAAAATACAACCTTGAGAGTACCTTAGGCCCACCATAAATGGGTCTGGTAATATAAAGAAAATGGCGATCCATGTTGGTGGAAGTGATACCCATTGATGTGGCTAGGGTGAGGACATAAATCTGAATAATTCTTCTAGGAGCATCTCCTATGAAAAAATGAACTTGAGCGAGTTCCTGGTGAAGAATCCATAAGGTGGAACCCTACAGTTGGGTGATATTCGTCACACAAGGATCGTGGATGCTCCACCGATCCTAGGCCATTAGTGGAAAACTACCCACCACACCACCTTACTCATATCTAGTTTTATGGTATCATAAGTTGGGGTGGAGATAAAATCATAGGTGTAGATTCTGATTCAAATTCCTAAATATCATAGGGTGGTCTCTCAAGGCCTTCCTCCAAGTTGGAAGGTGACATGAACAATATCGAGATCTAATGTGGCCGATATCTCTATTAAGAGATCACAAATTTTCTTCTCATGTACCATTGTTATTCTATTATCATGGCATGTAGATTGAGAAATCAAACATGATGTTCGAGTGAAGAGAAATGAAGATTTTGGTGTAGGTGATGGTGTAGAGTTTCACCATGGGATAGGCTAAATGAGAACTCAAAATGGATGTTGGTGTCTAGGCTGGTAGATAACAATATGTATTGTAAGGGGGTGGGATCTGTGATTGGTTATAAGGGTGAATTCACTAGCTTCTTGGGTGGTGGAGGTTTATCACCATGATCCACCTGTTTGACTATTTTGATTTTTTCTATCATTTATGGAAACATAGAATAGCGATGAGGAGCATACTAGAGGGAACCATAGGATGAATAAGGGATGATATGGGGTAGGGAGTGGGATAGGAGGGGATTCACGGTGTTGGGGTGACCAACCATTGGGAGGAGGGGTTGTGTGATAGAGGGGAGGCCGCCAGTAGTAGGGGTGTCCGACCATTAAACCAAACTCACAGCTTTTAAAACTATGCTGATCTTTTCATGTCATGTTTTTAATTCAAGATTAATAAAAATCATGATTTTTTTCATCAACACTTTCACGATGTTTATTGTTTTTAAATGATTTGAATTTATATTTTTTTTAACTTTTAAAATATAAAATTTTAATTTTTGAATATCATTTAGAAGATGTTCCCTAAATCACATTTATCATTATTAAACGTTTCTAAAAACTCATCTAACCTATACTGGGTTTCCCCAGTCATTTCATCAGTTATTGTTATTATCTAAACGTTCTTTTATTCATATGAAGTTAAAATTAAAGAGATACAAATCATGGAATGGTTCTTGAAAACATATTTTATCAATTGTGGGACAACTTCACTTATTAGAGGTGCAATTTAATTTTAACGTTTTGATCATAGCGTCTATTTTTATCAGAAGGTAGGGTCTTTTTTTCATTCATATTGGCCATATGATTATCATTCTCATCAGTGAGAAATATGTTTTGAAAATCAAATGACTCACTGCTTTTCCTAGTGACTTTAATTAAATTAAAGACTACATATTCTTCACTAACACTAAATAGTGACCATCCATAGTTTACATTAATTATAATATTCCATGTTGAAAAAATGGTATCCTTATAATTATGGGATCACATTCTTATTTCCTTCATATCTAGGATAGATAAATCAGTGGGAAATATGAATTTACTATCCTTTACTAAGACATCCTTAAGAATAATGTGAGGGTTCTTCACTAAGAACTCAATAGGTTGGAGTGAAACTAGGGTTGGTTATAATTCATTAAACCCAAAATTTCTGAAAAAAAATCATAGGCATGAGATTAATATTTGTAACAAGTTCTCACGAGGATATTTCAAAATTGCATACCCCTATAGTGCAAAGAAATGAAAAGATTTTGAGGTATCACAAATTTGGAGGTAGCTTATGCTGAAAATTTAAAGAGATTTATTCAATTAATGAGATTACTCTAAGGTCATACATTTTCTTGTTATGTGAGAGAAATACTTTTAGAATACCAGCATAATTAGATATTTTTTTCAACCTCTTCTACAAATTTAATGTTGATGTGACTTTTTTTAAACATCTGTAAAAAAAATTATTTTCCCCCTCTATTTTGTCTTGTTATGTCCATTTTTAAAATATAAGATGGGGATTTAATGGTGGTGGTGCAATGTAGACATATTATTTTTACGGCATCTCTTAAATCAGATAATTTTTAGTTGGATCAATATTTAAATCTTTTTCAGGACCATATTTAAGGGTGTTATCATCACTATCCATGAAGATGATTGAAGCATGTGTATATGGTTATATCAAATGATTTTCCTCACCAATGCATAGTTGGTGAAAGAAAAAAAATATTTCAAATTCTAAATAAGATAGTATTATCATCATAATTGGGTTGAGTTTTGGTATTATCATGCAACATACCTTGTAATCGATTTGATAGGGTCTTTAATATTTAGTCCAGTTGATGCTCAGAGTTGTGGAAGGTCACCCTTTGATTATTCATTTTATTATCTTTGGTTTTCATCCTATTATCATAATTCTTTAATAAAGTTGTCATTATGATATCAATATTATAATAAAGAGAATGGGATTGTTTTAGTCTTCTAAATAGAGCTTTCAAAAATTACTACATATCTTTGGTGGGGTGGGGGGGGTAGGTAATTTGTTTTTGCAGTGAAGGAGATATAATATGTGGTGGGCACCTAGGTGATCCCGGAATCCATGGTCGAATTTCACCACTCTTCTATTAATAGTGGCCTTTGTTTTTTTATTGCAGTTGATGAGACAGACTTCGATGATATTTTTAGTAATGGTACAATTAGGGATTCTAAAAACATTAAGTTTAATTATATTAATTTAAAATATTAAAATATTTTATTTGAGGCTCCTATATTCATGATATTTAGTCTTAATATAGGTGCGGACACCCCCAAATTTCAAATGATTGTATCTCTATAGTAGGGGTAGGAGTCAAAGGTGGTGTAGTAGGAAGATGAAAGGATTCAAGATTCTTCAGGAGATCTTTCACTTGTTTTGCTAAAAGGGAATTCTCATCCACATTATAAATTCCACGCTATGATGGTTCAAAATCAATTTTTAATATAAGAAAGTTTTGAGAGATCTTATCTAAAATTTATCTACCGACATTAGGTTCCATCAGGATGATCCCACCTTAAACTGCCCCATTTTCTAGACTATATGGACGAGTCCAGGTTTGATCCAGAATGAATGTTCCTAAATAAAAGTGCATATAATTATGGCCATAAATGCACTGATAGATGAAAATCAATAATCCACGATGGTTTATTCCTAGAGCATTGGTACCACTCCTTGATGTTCATGTGGCACATATTAAAGGTTTTTATGAGGTGGAGGTGATATGTTGTTTCATTATGCTACTATGAAATAGCTACATGAAAAAATAAATCTTTTGATTGAAGGATTGAATGATTCCAATTTTGGGTGTCCAAGATCCAAAAATAAATCAAGGGACCATGGAGTATGCAACAATCCCATGAAAAGTGGACACATGTTTCATCAGTGTGTGAAAAAGACTCGAAAGAAAAAAGAAAAAAACGAATGGGAGGTGAGATAATTCTAGGTTGGTAATGTATGTCACTATTCCTAATCATAGATTTCTATGACAATGATACCAAATTTTTTAAAAGAATACATGAATTCATTAAAAATCTATGAGTTTTGATCAGATTATAATTTATATTTCTTAATCTATACTTAGCTACAATGGCATAGTAAAGTAGCAGTCTGAGGCTGAACCCATAGTGATAACTAATAGGTAGGTGACCAATAGTTATGAACACTTTGGACGTAGTCACCATGATCTCTTTTATGTTTGGGATTTCAACATAATGATGTATCATGGGTTTTTAATTCTGACAACAGAAAGGGTTTATGGTCAATTCCAGGGTTTAGTTAGAAAATAATCCCAAATCTAGATTGGGATATACCAGTGGCTTATGCTGCAAAGCAGTGATAAGGTCACCAAATGGACTTGGTCTAACTAGTTGGATCTTCTTAAACTGGAAACTACTCCTTGTTCTGGATGTATTCAACAAAATAACTATAAGAAACATTAATTCTAGTCAGAAAGAATACAATGTTACTAGTCCTAGACTGCTCAACTAAAATTAGGTTAAGGATACTTTGTTTTACACCTCCGATGGTTACGATAATTGTAAAATATTGAGAATAAATTTTTGTAAACTAATTAATAGTCATAATATTACAATGTTTTGATTAAAATATTAATTACATTAAATGCCCCTACTCTTAACCATTTTTTCTAAGCATATTAGTTGTGCATTAATGTTTTAAATGAATATACGGGAATGGAAAAATACCCAAAAAGTGAATAAATATTTTAAATCAAATAAATACACAATTAAAATCATATGAAACAAATGAAATACTATCTTTAATGAAGAAACAATGAATAAAAAAATAGAATATATGAATTAAATGGTAAACAGAATTGGAATCAAACATTGGAAAACAATGTGAAAAGAAAAATTCCTTGAAGAAAAAGTAGAAAAAAAATAATGAATAAAACAAAAAAAGGAAAGAAATAGAATCAAATTTGAAATAAAAATGCAATGAAATGAAGAATAGTGGATGGAATTTTGGGAATCATATATCTATTTACATGTTAGGGGTCACATCATATATACAGATTTTGAGAAGTTCAAGACGTGTAACTGATTTCCGTCATGAACTTCCTTTACGTGACTTTTTTATGAAATATTTCAGGGAGTGTCAATGGTTTTAACATAGTTTAATATAGATCAAAAAAAATTCTCATAAGATCTTGGATCATTAAATTTCATGACTTGTAACTTCAACAACAATTAGGTGTAAAACATCACATTTTGTGAACTGATCTCATGTTGTGTATCTCATCAGATTAGATATTCATGTCTTTCAGGTCTTGTAATCTAGATTCATGTTATGTACTTAGTTCAAGCCTTGTACATTGTAATCACACATTATAACAGTATTGCAAGTGGTATTTTTGAGGGATACACATCATGTTATTAAACTTCATGATATGTAATCTTTATTATTTTTATTTTTCTAATATTCCTCATTTTAATATAGAATTCCAAATTCCTTAAAAAACCAACCAAACCCCAGTGTAATATCAAATAAATCATGATTAAACCATAACTAAATATATATAATGTATATACAAATTTAGTTTATCACATCTTAAGCATAGTTTCACTAATGAAATTGGTTATACATAGGTGGCCAGATATATTATAACCATACTAGAAATGTCCAATGGATATTGAATAGGTGTATATAAGAAGAGAAAATATAATATTCTTGTGGGAAAGTATAACTCTAAACAATAAATATGACTTTATATACAAAATCTATATAAAGAAGAAGGATCTTATGACAATGGGGTATAAGTAGTTGCTGATGAGTCTTGATGGTGGGTGGACTAACTAGTAGGGGTCTAAATAGTTCACTTTATATAGAGTTGTATAATTATTCACTAAAATAAAATTATAATTTATAGCATTATTATAGTTTAGAATCAATATTGGGGGGGGGGGGGGTTCTAACCATCATTTAAATGAGTAGGTTTTAGTACAGAACCCCACAAATGTTTTTTTTCTAAACTTCATTTACATAATTAATTGAATACAAGATCTACCCACTCTAACATATGAAATATGATTGAAATAAAAGTGGATATAATTAAAGGAAAACAATTTATTAACAAAACATCACTAGATTCTTCACCCTACCTGAATGGATGTACTATACAATCCTAACATCAAGACATAGGTAATGCCTGGAGAAATAATTTTTGTATGTTATTTGTAGGTTTGGGAGGCTGATGATTCTATAAGAGTTTTATGAGAATTATATTTTGTGAATAGTAATATCTAGTTATAATTCCACATTTTGGCCAATTTTCAATTAGTTATTTTTATATGATTTAATGGTATCTTCTCTACTTTATTTTCTTTTTATAGAATTGATATCAAATTACGAAATTCTATTTAGGAATGAAGGGCCCCTATTGTATCCCTATTTTTGACTATGGGTTTTTGGTATGTACCTTATTTGGATGATTCATAATGAATTTTGATTGATTCAGTCAAGAACATCAGACCATTAATTAAGAGTAATAACCTACCAGAGATTATTTTAGTCCCTCATCACAAGTTGGAAGCCATTAACCTATGGGGTGGCATTCTTTAGTTCTTGTGGAATTACCTTTGGCATTATTTAGGTGATTTAGTAAAGAAGATACAATTATAGAATTGGGATAGGATGTTAATTTTCATAATAATTAGACTTATTCAATATAGAAAAAGTTAGGTGATATTAATATGGTAGGACCTTCTCATTTTTATACATTTAATAAGATTGGGAGTTTTGAAATATATAGGGGTTAGGGGAGTCTGTATTGGTATGTTCACATCTTGTCATTTTATTTTTTTGAAATATGATATTCATTATGGGGAAACATTAAGATAAAAATCAAGATATATTTTCCCCCTAATTTTTCCCCACTAATGTAATAATATATTTAATATTGGAGTTTTCATATAATAATTTATTGAAATCCCTACATCCTTAAATGACAAAAAAAAACTAGAGAAATACTAAAAAATGAAAATTAATCTATAAGGGAAAAATATTGACGTTAATTACATTAGGTTGAGTTTAATAGTATTCCAAAAATATTATCAAATTAAAAAAACAATATAACTATAAAAATTAATATAGAAACTAATAAAAAAATTATAAAAAGTTTCAATTGATTAATGATACTTTTTATAATCACATTATTGCATACATGAGAAATTACTTTTCATCATGTAATAAATCTCAAAAAATCATATTCTTTTTCAATTCATTGGAAATTTGTGTATTTTTTTAATTACATTTAAAGGATATGATGGTAATTTAATGATGGTTTATAACCATAATCACATTCAAAATAAAAAACATTAATATTTTTATCAATTTCTACATTTGAAATACCCTGGATTCGACATTTATAAATATCATACAACTATTTTTCCACTATAACATTTTGGTTTAGTGTTCCTCTTATATTCAAAATCTAATAAAACATAGTCACCTAAAATATTTTTTTCCTTAAATAATGTAATGTTTTTTTACATTTAATCACTATTCATAGATATATTATAACTAATAAACCCCATATAGTAGTCATTTCCAATTGTTATTTTCCTATAACTAAGACATTGAAGTTTGGTAAGGGAACAAGAATATCATATTTCCATTTACATTTATTTATTGACTATATTTTTTTGTCACTCAATAATTCTTCAATTATATCATAGTAAAAACTATGTTGGAACCCAAATTCTCATTTGACTATAATTCAAATGAATTTTTAAATTATTATTTATGTTTCCCAAAAGAGGTATTACATTTTAAGGGTAAATTTTCACAAAATACCGAGTAAAAAATGTATTAATGTATAAAATTAGATTAACATTAAATATATTTTATTCAAATACACTATGATTCCTTTAAAATTAATATTTTTATGTTTCCAAAGTGAGATTATATTATAGTGTTTGAGGGACTAAATACCTAATGTTCCAAAAATCAAACATAGAAATGTGTACACTGCCATAGTTAATTGATTCTTATGTTATAATGAAAATAAACATATGTTTTGGAATATAGTAAATTATATTTAATGGAAAATTTGAATTAAATAAAGGGAATAGTACAAAAATTCCCCTTATTGTGTTTCTATTTCATTCTATATTCGTTCTATCCATTTATTATGTTTTTCCTTCTACTGCCATCTTGAGAAATCATGTAGTCACTTGGTTTATTGATTTGTGAATTAATAATTTTTGATAAATATGATAATAAAAGTAAACATAACTAAATAGTGTTTATTTACCACCATATAGGCATCCTCAATAAGAAACACTACATTTTCGTTCCTCTTCCATTGATCAATATGAGTACAACCACTTTCTCTTTAGTATGCTATTTGAAATTATCCTAAAAATTAGGGGTATTAATTTTTATATTTATTTTCTAATTTCTAAAACACACTATCATTCTATCCACATATTTATTAATATATATGATTTTTTATATTTCTTTATAAAAATGATAATTTTTTTTGGATTTCCACTATACTAGTTTCATGATTTTTATAGCTTCTATCCAATTAAAATATGTATTTTATTATTCTTTATTACCAATCAAAATATCACCTACCAATTCCAATTTATATTTTTATAGCTTTTGACACTTTTCCTCTTTTTCATATTTATATTGTTTTATAGCCGAAATTTGACATTGAAGCTCCTATATATGGATTGCATGTTCCTATAATTTGGGGGTTCACTGATTAGTTTTAAATGGGATTATGGGTTCTAATCCACTATATTGGTTTTCTCTAGTTTCATTTTTATATTTTATTATTTAACTTTTTTTCTAAAAGTATATTTTGTGGTCGAGAAAATTCTTCATGATGATTCAATCCCATTTTGGGTTTTCCCCGATATATGAACCACAAAACACTAAAAAGGGTTTCTAATGATTCCTCGTATATTAAAAGGTACCTAGAGAAAACTACTACACCTGAACATGTTAATATCCAATAAAATAAATATAATAGTTAAATACTCAACTAGTTTAACATAAATTAAATAACGAATAATTATGAATACATAGTTTTATAAATGGCGCATTCTAGATTTCAACTATATAGAAATAAAAAATTAAGTCTATATGATATTTTACTAATTTTATATTTATACAATAAATTTTGAATTATGTTTATTTTATTTTATTAGATTTTCTCCTTTTTTTATTTTATTTACTTATTATCAAAAAAATTATAGTTAATGTGTAACTATCTCCAGAAATTGTGTCAAACTGAATAATGTATTTTTTTCATTTATATACACACTCCCATATATGTTTAAAAATTCAACATATGAAATTTGAATAAGTTTATAGAATTATATTATAATAGGATATGATGTGTTCACCCATTTTATTTTTTATATTATTAAATAAAATAATATTAATGAATACATTGATGTTTTTTGTAAATAAAAGGGGAAAATGCGGTAGAAGGGAAACATTTATTGGTGACGATGAACGAAATAAATGATCCCCAACTACATGTAAATAATCTTTCTTCTGAATTTTAAGTAAACATACTTCACTTTTTAATCCTATAGTTCTTGGAACTAATTTTTTCCACCACTACTCCTCCTTGATATTCTATTTCAAATGAATATCTATATAATCCAAATGAGGATACATGTAACTGTATTGTATCTAATCTATTCCAAATAAGAGAAATGATTTATCAGTTCCATGGTGTTGTTCTTATATTTGATTATGTAAGATGAGGGTTTAGTTCAATGTTTTTTATTACTTTCTAGTGTGATTTTCAGTCAAATTGTGTTTTGTTTTAGTTAACTACACTAACCCCCTATTATAATGGGGTCTTGCATAATGTTTATAGTTTTTGATAAACCATCACATAAATAATAAACTCATTAGACAAAATAATACAATGTGTAAGAATTCTTATAGGTGGTTTGAATGTCTAGTTTTCATGTTTTACATACACATAAAATGAATCCTTTCATAGATATTGAAATAATTATTATGGGATTAGATGTATAAATTCAATAAACATTTATATTTGATTAACGAAGGAAAAATCAATTAAAAAACCAATTCCAAAAACTATATTATTAATACAAAAAAAAACAATAACTCATATATATATATATATATATATATATATGAAAAAGGTAGGGTGATTAATGTTTTTTAGATAATGTGAATACTATAATAACCTCCCACAGCATGAATTTTTTTTATTCTAGAATCCAATCACTCTTGAGGGTCTCCTATAACTCACTATAACTATCTATCAAGTAGTCAATACCATCCTATATTTTTTAGGCTCTACTTATCACTGATCTACACAATTTCATTATCCAATATGTGCCTGAGATGGACTTACAAAAGTGGTAGATTTAATTCCTTCCTCCATATGAAGATTTTTTATTTCAAATCCTCCATATATGGTTATCATCAACATGTTATTCTTTTGAAGCCCTTAAGTGATTAGGTTTGGAAGGTCAGTGCTATAAATATTAACTAATCCCTATGTCCATGCATTTTATCCACGTGTAATTACATTTAATAAATGATTAAATTATTTTATCAACTACCAAAAATTACCATTATTGTATTATACTATTTTGGAATATTTTATGTTTTTAGATAAGTGTGATAGTACTGAGAGGGGGAGGGGGTGAATCAGTGATCCCTTTTCCATTTTAAAATTTCATTCATTTCAATTAAACTATTATTGCTGCTTAAATCCATGATCCACTCTTCTTAGGTCTCTAAACCATATCTCAAATAATGAGGTATATATAAATTCACATACTACAACGATTTACAATGTCCAATATAATGACATACTCATTTCTATGTTGTTTATTCTCTCTAATATATATTCTCCACAATAATATTATTATCAATTAAAATGGTCAATATTGAGTCACTACATATCTATCACGTGTCCCTAAAGAAGGTTCCATATATTGCATCACATAGTGTTTCCAGAATCAACACTAACCTGATCTAGAATCCACACTCATGACTTTTCATGAATCACACAAGAGACTTTTTGCTCCCAGGTCCAATAAAGATATTTAATCCTTTCTTTAGGATTTATACACTATAAGATGATCTATTGACCTTCCTTCACCATATTTCTAGATCACACTTTCTCATGAACAATTCATGTGCCTTCTAAAAACTTCTTATCTTGCTAAATAAAAACTGATCACTTGAATTTGATCCATCTCCTCATTGAAAAAAAAATTAGCGTGTCATGATTCTTCCTTCTGATAATGTCATAACCTCAATTAATCATTGATTTCTATCCATACAACTTCTTCTATAATATTTAATGCATTAAAGATATTGCACAATGTAAATTGATCTCACCTTCTTGAATTTCAAAACCTCATTAATGTATGATACACATTATAGCCTTCTCACTTTTTAAACCCTTTAATATAATAATTATTCAATTATTATTTATTGTAAAAAATCAACTTATTTTTTATGGATTTATTAATAATTCACTAATATCAGGCATGTTTCGTCTATCAACTTATCATGACCACTGTTTACTTTGTATGTCCTGGTAAATCTCACATGATTGTCTTTCTAATACATCAAATACGTGCTTCACATAACAAAGGAACTATCCACTGGTTACTTTATTTGAAAAGAGATTTTTTTATATGTTCCTTCACATGAAAAGGGGTTTTCTATGGGTTTGTATTCCTTTAATTCAGGTGATGTGGTTTACAAGATCATGTTTCCTTTGTGTGACTGAATAATGTAAAGGACTTCATATTCATCATGAGAAGAGAGCAATATTCAGTTTATCATTCACGTAAATAGATCAAGAGAATGGAATTTTATAATTTTCATGATGATTTCAGGTAGATACTCACTACCTTCATAGGGAAGCTATGTTATTTTCTAATTTTAATGACTGAAACCTCTCCCCTCATCCATTACTTTATTTGTATAAACTTATTTCCACCACCTATCCCTTCTATATATATAGTGTCAATGACGTATTAAAAACTCCCAAGGATCCTAATATTTAATTGAATTATAATGATTTCAACTTCATCGTATATCACTAGAATGGTCAGGTGATCACAAGGTCAGTCTCTCACGATGACTTCATTAATCGTGTGTCTTCACTATTGTAAAATCACTTGAAAACAGATTAAAATATTCATATGATAAAAGTTGTGATTGATGTAAGGGTCACAAGATCTAATATAAATTCATATTCATGTTACATAATTATGTGATGACTTGGTGTTTGCCTATAAGACATCATGAAACGTTTCATGTTCTCATAATAGCTCACTGATTTTCTCTAAAACCATCACATTATCCATGGAATGTCATGTGACAACATCATGTGTTCATCTATAGTAATTGCCATGGTTCTTTGATACATTTAATGAAAGCCAAATGATGTTGTATACAAGGATTTAATATATTGTTCATGTATTCCTTCCACTCACATGATCAATGGAAATTACCAAAGTGTGACTTCCATTTTCCTCGAGCTCATGCGCGAAAACATCAATGGTCAAAGGTTAAAGATGACGAATTAAAGAAATCATAATACTATGATATGTTATATAAAACTGTGCTCATACTATTCATATTTTTATGTGTAAATGAATATTAATTCATATGATGAATCACACATCATAATTAAATACAATTGAGGTAGTAATTTGTTAATTTACTCATTATACTAGCAGTTCATGCCACGAATATGGGGGATCGACACTCAATTACCCAAACTCACAAACATGAATCACATGGCTTTGCCAAAAAATGCATTCCCATCAACCCAACCATTATCATTGGCCTATCCCCATACTCACTCACATGGCTGTGATCTACTATGGGATTATATGAGTCTCACTTACCTCTTCTTCCATGCGGGCGACAAATAATGACCCCCATGTGGTAGAGTGGTCCTCCCACATGTTCTAGTGTGAGTTAGTCCATATGGAATAAAAGTTGTACATAATTGTTTTAATAGAATTCGTAGTGTAAATAATACATAGTAATATCTATGTATATAATTTAAATTAAATCCATTCTCAAATAATACTATTATATAAAACTACTCATCTTATTCCTATGAAATGTTAAAAACATTCCCCTTCCATCACAATATTATTCTACAAAAAACATTATTCAAGATAATATATTTCATTTTATTCACTAATTCATATTATCCACTACATGAAAATAAACTTTTGTGTGTTCTTTTACCCATTATATGCATTTTGATCTTCTAATCACTTATATTTTACATAGAAGATCAACTAAATTATTCATCAGAGTAATCATGGAAAATTTCTAAAGCATGATATTGAATTTCATAAACATAATCCATAGTAATTTTTGAATAATCACCACTTCATCCAAACTAACCAAATAAATATTGACACATAATTTTTTACAAGTCAAACACAAGGCCCAACTATATTCATTGATGAAACCATGGGAATTTGAAATTATCTTCAATGTCCATTGAGTGGGGAAACATTAAAATGATAGTTTTTTCTTATTTTTTTCATGAAATTACATTCATTAGAAAATATATGTTTTTTTTCTATAAATATTTTTGGATGAAACTATGTGTAATTAAGGTTGATATTATATTGTCCTTCAAATGATACTTTTGTGAGACATTAAGGATATATTTTCAGGATATAATTCTACGTGACTATGAGGGTTATAATTGAATATAAATTTTTATTTTATAATGACCATTATTTTATAGGTGGATTGAATTGTTCATTATGTGGTTAGGTTACATTGACTATATAATATAGTCTTAGGCTTGGATGTGAGATAACATTTCCACTGAACACATTATTAGGAGTGTTTAATAGGATATATCAGTTTAAAAGAATCTTATCACATTCTTTATCTGAACTATTTTTGGATATGATGTTCTATTTAGAGATTTAATAAGCTACATTAGCATGATTATGTATTTTCATATAAAATGATTGATATAACATTGGTGAAATGAAATTCCCCTAAATTACAATGCAATATTCACTAGAAACTAATGAAAATCCTATCAAACTGATTTCAATCATATAAAATGTATTTAATTTATCATTTACCCTTCCATATCATACTCTCGTATTCTATGGCCCCAACCTTGAACATTAGAATATTTTGAGATAAGTCACTAACTTGAATTTAACTCAAATGGAAGATCTTTTCATGTTTATATATTTAGAGGATTAGTTCATAACTCATACATATAATCTTTAATATTACAATTAGAAACTTTTCTCACTATATATTTTTATTAATAAAACAAAATATATTTAAAAAGAAATATGTTATAATTTCATGTTTTAATAGCATATCATTTCCTTGATCCCATCGTTGATTCTATTATTATTTTAGTCTTGTAAGAAAATTTTCAAAACATGATATGAGTATAAAAATCTTTGTATGGGATACACAAAGAAAGAAAACTATTAGTCTTTGGAAAACATGAAAACCATGATTACTTTATCATAAATTAATAATTTTCACCTTTATGGAGTAGTAAATATTCTTCACTGAATATAAGCTCATTTCATACCCTTCTTGTAATGAAAATATTACCATTAATCCGATATAAAAGAGAATATGACATATATAGGTATCTTGGGACATAAAAATTATTAAATGGAATAACAATACGGTTGACATATACACATATCACTAAATGGAATATCCATATGGCTGACTTCCATATCCAATACATTGGAGGTAATAACGTAACCACTCATCCATGGTTTATCATGGAACCACCCATCATTTTGTTTATCAAGTAACTACCCATCATTGGTTGGTCATGTTTCCTCCCATAAAATGTCCAAGTACCATTATGTTATCATAACGCATAAAATATTGCAATTATCTAAATTTCACTCAAAAAATGTCATTTTCAATCGCAATAGATCAATTCAAGAAATTGAAATATTAAATCCACATTAAAAAATATTTTCAACACCAAAACACCCCAAAAGGGAATAAGTTATTTCTTTTCCTATTAAAAACATTTTGACTTATATAGGATGCCAAATATTTTATAAATGCTACAGTGGTAGAGGTGTCGTTGTCACCACATATGTTAAAAACATTCCTTTTTAGTAATTTAGTAAAAATGATTTAATGAAAAAAGAATCCATTTGAATGAAATTAATGTAAAAGGGTGGATTATACACCTTACACAATAATAATCTATATTTTATCAAAATATGCCTTAATTAAAGGAGACTGAGACGATGTCCTTTACATTGAATCTGATGTGTCCTGTTAATTCTTTAATTTCCTGAATAATAAATATAGGTTAATTTATACATGATTTAGAACCTTTTTAATGTTAATTATTCATTTTATATCACCTACTACCATGTTATAGCAATTAGATAACTGCTTGAGTTCATATAGGATGTTTTAGTCAATGTTCCGTATTTGAGTAAATAATGACCTTATTTTGATGCAAATTATCAATGTGATCATAAGTCCAATTTTTACAGAATATTATTCCTGATTTAAATATCATATAGATAAATTATATTTTTATTTATAATATTCCATAAATTTGGATATAAGAAATGAATTGCACCGTTCTTGGAAGATGGTAGGCCGTACATACGCACGAACACTACTTTCATTTCTTTATCACATTAAAGTAATATTAAAAGAATAATAAATAAAAGATACATAGGTATATTATAATTCAATTATAATATATATGTTGTATATGTTAACTAGTTTCATTAACTATGTCTATTATACATTCCAGGTATGGCATGAACGAGTTATATCACTTTGAGGGGGTGGTAATCCACACTTTCTGAAATGAAATTATCATATTTACTCATTATGGAAATAATAAAGGAATGTTGGAAATAAAATTTATACAAGAATATAGACAAGAAAATATATTATATATTATATATAAATATAGTTCCATCATAATAGACACTACGACTAGTGGTAGGAGAAAATTGAACAGTCATTGTTTCATGAGGTAGTAGTTCTCCATACATAGAAACAATATGTTCATATACATTAGACAAAGGTGTGTTTAAGTGTTGTTATAATCCATCTCTTAAAAATATACTAATATATATATGATATCGGTTTTGGTTATGTAGTAATTCAATAAGTAGAGCATATGGATTGAATACAGAAAATTAAATTAAAGGAACTTGAGAGAAGACACTACCTCTATATCGGGTAACTCCTTTTGATTTGAACCAAAATGATTTATTGAATTGCCTTATTCCCAAGGTATGGATTATATGAGGAAGAGAGGGATTTTGGAAGATTATTTGAGAAACAGTTTTTGGATAAAAGGGTCTTTATTGGTGAGATTAAGTGCCTAGAGGTAGTGACCTTTTATAAGAGGAATGAGGGGAACATTAAGAAAGTGTTAAAATATTATCTTATTATAAATTTATTTTCGCCTTCCAATGGTCCCAAACTAATTTATTTAAAATTTTATATGATTTTGGGTCATATTCCCATTATCCAATTAAAATTATACATTTTTGGAACAATTTTTCATCCCTTATATTTTTAGATTATCATTTATTTTACCATTTTTAATCATACCATGATATTTTATTATTAACACTTTATAGTTTAATTTAATTACAAGAACATGTCAACATACCAATAAAATTACCATTTATTACATATATCGACTTATCATAACCATTTTAACAAATTATAAATTTTTTTAATTTTAAAACATTTAATAAACTATATTATATTTTATGTTATGAACTATGTCAATTTTGACAATATTGATACTTGAAATTTTAAATATTCCTAACTACTTGATTGTGTATAAAAAATATATTATCTCAATCCTAAAATGTCATAGTCATCCATAAAATTGGACGATGTAATATATTATGTCATATAATATTTCATTTCATATTTATAATATCATTTATTTCATATTTCACTTATTACAATAATAACTATCTCATTGTTGTGTCAATATTTATAGAAATTATTTAATCTTTAAAAATTAAAAATAAATTCAAATTATATATATAATATGATTATAATTCTATAGAAAATTTCGTTTTTTGGTTTCAAAAATTTTATTTCTACATTAAAATTATTATACTTATATTAGATAAGAGAGTGACAAGTTGTCACATTCATTTTTTAAATAATAATTACATTACTATCATGGAAAAAATTACATTAAATGAATAAATTAAAACCCTTAGGTGATATGGGTCATCTTTTATTCATCTAATTGTATTTTTTAAGGTGTGATCATAATTTTATTATCCTTATCATATTGTTTGTCACCCTAATTTACCCAATTTATCTTTAACTGTGCTAAAAAATTACCAAAGTTACTTTTCATAATATGAAAGAATAAGTTGTGCCTATTTACATAATTTAGAAAATATGATTCAAAATATTCAATACATTTTAATTTTTTTTTAAAAATTCAGTTTCATTAATTAATATAAAATTAATTTCTTTTGTCAAAACCATAAATCAGATTTTTAGGAGTTAAAATCAATCAAAAGATTGAATTTTGTTTATGTCCAATTTCAATGTAAAATTACATACAATGACAATCATTGGATTAAATGGGAAAAAAATAATCCAATTAAACTTTAAAACCAATTAATAGTAAAATTTAACTATATAAATAAATTTGATGAAAAAATGTTTTGAAATAAAATGCAGAAGTTTTCACTATTCATTAAAATATAAATCTTATCATAAAAATACCAAAATCTCATCCAATATTAATATTAATGTCCAGATTCTAAGTAAGATGTTTATTTTATCAAATATAATATATAAAAGAAAGAAAAATATATTTTCAAAGGCGTTTCTATCAAATGGCAGTAAAAATGCATTTTTAGAAAAAGAATTCTTTTATTGGAAAATTTAATTTGTTCTTATATAATAAGTAGAAAAAAATAAGATGAATTTAAGAAATTAAATTGGATATATAACAAATATTTTTTATAAATAAAATATTATCAAGGGTGAAATTATTTTATAAACTCAATTATTCTCTTTTTAATAAGTTTTAATTAAAATAGATCCTTTATATTCAATTGGTTTTAATTTCCATTTCTAATAAATTTGGTATCCAAAGAATAATTATTTAAACATGTGTAAACCGTATCTTCATAATTTAGTTGAAAATATTCATTCCCACTATTCAAATGGTTAGTCTTTAATTACCATTTAAAATAATAGTAATAATAATATATTATTTTTTGGTGTAAGTCAACGATATTTGCAACGTAAGATTTTAGCGAAACCCATTGTTTTATGTCGAGTAAGCTATCATAAAAACTGTCCCATTTAATGTATAATTAATATCTTATTCATAAATATTAATTGATATGAAAAGAAATTATTTTATGAATACCTGGGATGTTACATAACACTACAGCTCTAGAAAATACATCCTCACAATTTTATAATTGGGCTCAGAAACATCATTGAAAACCCCACATCGGAAAAAGAGTCTATAAAAAAATAACCTTAACAAATAAGGAGTACTAAAAAGGTCACCCAAGACAACACATACTAGGATTCTATATGATCAAAATACAATGTGTATAATATGAAATACAATAGTTGGGGGGTGAATTGTATGTTTAATTTTTTTTATCCATAAGGAAAATTATGTTTAACAAAGTTAAACAAGGTAAATTATGAAACCCTATTTTAATTCTTATCTATAAAACAAACTTTCTTAGGGTTCCGAAATATGAATCCTAAGAATAACATAAGAACAATTTTCTAGAGAATGATTCTACTTTAAAGAATATAGAATCTCAATTATCAGATTAATTAAATTAGAAGAATGAATATGAAATTTATACATTCTTTCTATAATAAAATACAACATGAATAAAACCTGAAACAAGAACGTGTAATAACTAAGAAATATTTTAAAAAAATAGTAGGGTATCAAAAAAAATTAGTTAAAGTTCCATTGATTTATAAATTCATAAAAATCTGTCTTACCCACACCAGGTTAAGCCCTCGATAGGAATATCAGAATCTATATTACTATCTCCGCAAGCCCTCGAACTTTAAGGTAGTCTTCACCTCTGTCTTCCTGTCCCTGAAATCCCTCGATTGTACTTAGCAACAATCTGAGTCACATAACTAAATCATAACAATATGTTCATGGTTGAACAAGATATTCCTAAAACACATAAGGAGTGAGAGTCTTTATCTCTATAGAAATCACTTCACAACATCACAACCCGTAATATCTAGATCTATCAATAGATAATGATCTATTTATAATGATCTCTAATTTATAGGTAAAACTTAAATGGTCGGCTCCCTCCTCCAATATTCATACTTTTCCATAAATTTTGGAGGGACCTATACACATTTAATTCAACCAACAGTTAGTTATAATTATATTGTAGGAAAACATTTCATAATAAAAACTTGTTTAAGGAATATAAATAGATTAACCAAATATGAAAATCCAAAATCTAAAAAAAATAGAATATGTAATCTAAATGTATAAATAATCAGATTCTATTTTACAATGAATTCAAAGTCTAAATTATAAGGATTTAAAAGTATGAATTCTGAGGAATTTTGAGTCTGAATTATGAGGAACACATTGTGTAAATTCGGAGGAATTCAGAGTCTGAATTTGAGAGGATCCAGAGTCTGAATTTAATTGAATTTGGATTATGAATTTTAGAGTCTTCAGATTCTGTATTTTAGAGATTTTGTATTATGAAAATATTAGACTTTATATCCAACTATTTATAATATTCCACGGTTTAGATAAGGATATGAATTTATAGCCTAGAAAAAATGAGTTTTAATTTGAGAGGTTATAAAATGAGACAATAAAAACTAGGGTAAGGATAAAAAATTTCCTTAATGAAATGAAATTTTACTTAAGAAAATAATCCTTAGGAAAAGATAATTTTCCTTAAGATTAGTTGGTTTTGATTTTCACAAATAGGGTAATGGAAAGTTCATAAGGAAACTATATTGACTTAAACATCTCCCCATTTATGGAAAGCACTAAATACCGTTAGGAAAATAATATAAGGGATTAATATTTTTCTTTTTGAAATTTAAAGGAAATAACTTATCTCCCTTAACATATGAACCCTGATGAATACGACTAAATCCCCCTTAGGTTTTGAAATCCCAAAGGATAATATTCTTGACTTCCTTAGAAAGATTTACATTTTCTTACATAATAAAGCCTTTATTAAGTAAACTCCCCCTTATATAGACTCCCCCTTTCATAGGTAATTATCTTCTTTATACTCAGTATTATTCTATTCATCCCCCCCCCACTTGTGATTTTCAAAAAAGAATAGAAAATGAAGAAAATGTAACTAAAATATTAGAACTATACCAAAAAAACAATTGAAGGATACATTTTTTCCTTTTGATTGGATAAAATTAATTCAAGATGAAATTACATAAAAAATCAGAATTTATATGGGAAAATAATTATTCATACTTCATTTACTTCGGCACGATCTTTCTCCCAGTAGCCTTTAACTTGTTGAGTTACTTATGATATTCCTATGATCGTTTGAGAAAATGTTTCGGATCCTGATTCTTTTTTTTTCAAGAAATTTGATTTTTTTATCATGATATTTAAGGATTTAGGCATCAAAATTCACTTCTTATTCTTATTGATTGGATTTTTCTTACAACTCTTCCCTGAGATCCCTTTCTATCATCACATTTAATGAAATTGAATTTAATGATTTCTTCCCAAGACTTCCACTAAGTCATGGAAATCATCAAGAATTATCAAGTTTTAAATCTTCATTTTATACCACTTTGATATTTCCTTAAATGATCTTCTATGAGAATAATATCCAAGAAGTAAAGATTGGAAAAATTCCTCAATCCTGATAAATATTTCCAAGAGAATTCTTACAGAATCTGATTTTTGATTGAAAGAGTGTTGATGAAACTAGAATCTTGAATCAATACTAGTAATCATGGGCATTATGTTCAATAATTTACTCATAGATTGAACAAAAATATACTGACCCATGTATGATGGAGATTCCAAATCTGATATCCTTGAAGGAGCAGATTCATTCTCTAGCTCTTCATCTTTCCTCTTGGTTGAACTGCCAACATCCTTCTTAGACATGACAACCGCATATTTCTTAGGTGTATTGACAACAACCTATTTTTTATTTGTTGACTTTGGAAATAATATTCTCATCCTTTAGAGACTCATTCTCACTATCTGAATGATGGACTATTTTATCTTCATCAACATTTGGTTTGTTAAAATCTTCCTTAACATCATCAATTTAGATGAAATCATGGTTGCTACTCTCATCATCATAAGGTTTGTTAACCTCTTCTTATCTATCATCCTCTTTTACATTGGAAATAATTTTTTATGACTAAACATGACTAGTCCATATTGAATGAATTACAAAAGGAACTTTCATCTCATGATATTATTCCACTTCCATTATCACATCATCACGCTAATACTTTTCTTCTTCTTTTTCTTATTAATATTCTTATTCTTGAACTATATATTCTTATACTTTAGGTTCTAGAATTGAAAACTACTTTACCAGTGTCTCTACAGGTACCAGTTCATTGATAAAATATTTTGGTACCTGAATTTGTTCATAGGATTTCTCAGTATCATTGAGAAGTGCTTGAAAAATCTCATCTTCTTACATTTTTTTATTTAACTTCTTATGTTTTTCTTTCCTTTAAAACTCTTCAGTAGCTTGAATTTTCAATTCCTTTTCATCAGCAGGATCTAGGGTAAAACACGGATCACATTATTTCTTGTTATTATTATTTTCCCTCCACTTTTCCACCACCCCGTCAAGGAATGTATTTTTTGGCATTGGTGGTGCTGAATGACATTAGATTTTTCATTCGTTTCCAGTTCCTTCTCTTTTATCTTTTTTAGGTTTTCTTGGAGGTTTTTACTAACTATGATTTTTTAAATAAATCTTCAATATCACTTTCAGAAAGATCATAAAATTCTCAAGACATGGTATTGAAATCAAATTTCATTATCCCCAAGGTATCATCACTCAGAAATAATATATTAACGGTTCTTGGTTCAAAACTGCATGGAATTTTGAAGGATTCTAAGTAGAGCACTATAATATTTAAAAATATGTCAAAATACTTGATGGAATGGGATTTGAGGGATCTATTCTTAATATTTGTGATTTTCAGAAGGCTGCACTTCACCAAATTTACCTTTCGCAGGTTAACCAGAATATCCAGAATGAAGATATCACTTTAATTTAAGGAATCTTCATCACCCTTTCCTTGAATGAGATAACCTTGTATCTATATAGCTAACATCCTGGAATTCATTGAAATGTGGTTGATTTTAGGTGTCTTTATTCCTTTGAGTCCAAATAACTCAATTTTCTTTTCCTTATCCAAACATCCAAACTGATCTGGTTAAAAGTGAGTATAGAAAATTACTTCACCTTCAAATGTAACTCCAAGAATATTTACTGCCATATGAAAAGACAGGTAATATGTTTTAACATATATTTTGAACGAAAAATTCCCCCCCACCTACCTCATACAAACTTTCAATGTCGTAGAACTCTATAAGTATTTTGGGATAAACCAGATCCTAACTATTTTACACGGAAAATAAAAAACTATCTCATTCAATCAGTTTGATGTTTTTCGTAATCAAGGAATTATACATTGAAAATAATTTTGGGTCAACCAATCATTACCTACAGATTTTAAATTCCCAGATTTCCTTGACTGAAGACATCTGTTTCTATGGGGTAGCTCCAAAAGACATTAGGAATCTAAGAAAATGTGTAAAAAAGATCGATTTATTTGAATAGGAGCATTGTTTCGACACAAAAAGTTTGGAAAACTGATGTGGGATGATGACTAGGGGGCCTTCATTTAGGATTTGATGTGATATTTCAAATTACCAAAAATGATCCAATGGTTGAAATAAGCTAGATCTGATCAGATTTTTTAGATGAATACTGAAGAAGGACTTGGTAGGTTCTGATATTTTAATGTCTTATGGAAAAATCATATTTATAGAAAGTTAATTAGATAAAGTTTTCTTAAAACATGATAAAAATACCATCATGTAAAAAAATAAAATTAAAAAAATTAATGTAAGGAAACATACCTTCTAGTTTTCCCAAATAAATTTCATTAATAAAAAATATTATTCTTAAATTACATTATATTCCATAAATTTTATTATATAAATGACAACTTAGGATGGGATAATTTTTGTTCTAACAAAAATATGAGAATAGAAACTTTTGTTATGAAAAAATATTTAAACTTTTTTATTACAAAATATTTGATAAAAAAATTTATTAAGAAAAATTTGATTAACAATTTTGAGGATGAAAAATTTATTTAAATATTTTCATTATGAAAATTTGAATAAAAATTTTGGTTACGAAAAAATTGATTATATATTTGGATTACAAACAATTAGATTATAAATTTTGATTACGAAAAATTTGATTAAGAATTTTGATTACAAAAAATTTGATTAAGAGAAAAATTTGGTAAATAAGAAAATGTAACCCCTCTATGAAAATGGGTTTCTTAATGTAAGGAGACAGGTTTCCACAAAAATTTAATATGTAAGATTACCTAGTGGTTTTCATTCAATTTTTTTTAATGTATTAAAATTTATCGAGGGTAAGAATTTTTTAAAAATATCAGCATGTTTAACATGTGTTTTGATTAATTGTAGAATGATATCTTCTTTATGTTTGTAATCCCAAAGAAAGTAATGCTTAATATCTATGTATTTTGAACGAGATTGATGTACATGTATTTTTTTAGGGAAATGCACTTGTATTATCACACTATATCCGTGTTTTAGTAAAACTCATGCCATAATCCATTAGTGTGTGTTGTATCCAAAATACTTGAGCACAACATATTTAAGCAGCTACATGTTCATATTTTGTAGTGGAATGTTATATTGAGTGATGCATCTTGCATGAACAAAAAACTAATGAATTCCCTCATAAATTAAAAATTCCATATGTTGTAAGGACCCATAACTTCCATGTTGTTTTTTTAATTAAATGAGAATTTTGAGAGTCCGTGAAAATTGACGGCGCGTGATTCTGAGGCCTGGAGTGGCCGAAATGAATTTCATAACTCTTTTTCTGGTACGTTCTGTAAACGTGCGAGTGGGTTTTTCTAACATTTGAACCGGTGCTCAGAATTGAAATTTGATGGCACGGTTGAACTTGCAGTGCCAGTATTCGCATAAAAATACTTTCACCTCGACGACAGTTGGACATGGGTAAATGTTAGTTTTTTGGTTTTTCATGGAAGTAATAAAATAAAAGAAGCTCATATTTTATTTTATTTTTTTGTAACCACCCACCATGTGGATGTTCAGGGGTGGGGTCCACCAGAACTAAACCTTCTCTTTTTGATTTATTGTGGTGTGGACCACCCGACCCCCTATTAATGGGGGGAGTGGAAAACCTCTCAACCCCCCTCATAAATGTCAGGGGAGCCTCTTCAACACCTCCCCATTTTTAATTATGACAACCTAGTTAATTGTCTTGCCCATTTTATTTAAATTAAGTAACAACGTCGTTGGAATTTAGGAAGGTTCCGAATAAATGAACCATCATAAAGTCCATGATCATTACCAAACTCCCCCCACTCCTATATATAGAGATCTTGGGGGGAGGATTTGGGAAGGCTTCACCAAGTGATGAAGTGCGGGTAATGTGACGCGACACCCAACACTTGGAAGATTACGCTCTCTAACGAAGAACGCTTCCTCCACGAAGAAAGATTCCTCCATGAAGAATGCTGATGAGGAACATCTTTGACTTCTTCCTCGGAAGAAACTTGTAGAGACAACTAACGTGGGACGTCTTCGACGACCGAACTTCCCTCCTCCTTGTCTTCAATGAACAATATGAGGTAGGGGTTTAATGCTGTTTGATTATCACTTCACAAGTATACCCCTTATTTTCTTCTGCGGGTTGGGAAGAATAATTGTGGGAGGGTTTGATGTGATTTGTTCTTGTGAACCTCTTGCTACCGATCAAATGCAGAGAGTGCATGCCAAACTAACATAGCCCGTCCTCTTCTCAACCCATGTGTTGATTTGCGGGGTTCTTCAAAACAGAGGAAGGAGAAGAAGGTGACAAAGGAAAAGGCACCACCACCTATGGCCTCTACGACCCGCGCTGCCCCGCAGCGCCCCGACTTCCTCGATGGACTACCCCCACGCCACTGCTGGACGAACCAGCCCCGCGCCCCGTCGTGGCCGCGCCGCACCCTGTCCTCACAGCTAAGTCACCCTGGCCACACCATCCGCTAGCCAAGCCACCCCGGTTTCTCTAGCCTCCCAGCCGAATCGACCCCGGTCGCGCCACCCGGTGGCCGATCTGGCCCCGGCCGCGCCACCCTAGCCCCTTGGCTGAGCCGCACCAAACCACTCCCCCACGACCCTCCGAGCCTAACCGGCCCCGTGCCCCGGGCCGCACCTCTCTCGTGGTGCCCTCCGGGCCAAGTCTCCCAAGCGGCGACCTCTGGGACGAGCCTCCCACGCAGTGCCCTCCTGGCCAAGCCTCCATCGCAGCACCCTCCTTGTCGAGCTGCCCAAGCGGCACCCTCCGGGCTGAACTACCCTCGCACCGACCCGTGACCTCTGCGCCCTCATGGATCTCTGTGGCCCCTCGTGCCTGTTGGGTGGGGGCCAGTGTGCCATGTCAGGCGAGACCCAACGGGTTAGGCCGGGTCAACTCAGACCAGGTCAGCCCCAAATGGGTTCGGCCAAGTCAGTCTGATCGGGTCGGACCAGACCTGGGCCCACTATGACCCATTTACACTCCTTCGACCATATATTTGGCACATGAAGTCCCTTTGACGAATCGTCAATGGTGCTGGAAATCATGAAACTTGACTGTCCCTCTGAGTATACCCCTCTATTGTTTGGGGTATAGTTGAGATATGATCAGGTTGGATCGTGCACGAATCCATCTGGGCCCCCAGAACTAAAAAGCTAAAAACTCACATACCGGGCATCCAATTGACGCACCGTCTATTTCGTTGAGACCCCTATGACGTGGAAGGACATTGAAATACTTTTTTGCGGAACTTCGTGAAAATTTTAGTATAGAACAGTATCTTTTGGAGAGGATCCTTTTGGAGACGAGCGAGCATAGTGCAGAGAACTAGTAGCTGGCTGAGACCTGATGAATGCTGACCGTTTTGACTCGGAGTGACTCTACTAGCCCAGTGGGGAGTGCCTTGGTGTGACAGAATACCCACAGTGGGGAGAGTCTCTGTCTGATGCGGCAGACCCACCATACATGACAGGAGGAGTACCTTAGTAGGCTACGAGGGGGAGCACGCTTGGTGACGCGGGACACCCATGATGGGGCAGCGCATCCGTGTGACACAACAGACCCATGGTACTCAACAGGAGGATTACCTTAGCAGGCCAAGGTTAGTGGGAAGCGCGCTTTGTGTCATGGTAGGACCACTATTGTAGTACCCCCAATTTGGGTTATGTGGCCTCTGTTTATGTTTTTATGCATTTAATGTACATGGGATGAGTTGGGAGGAGGTTGGGAGAGTTTGGAATGGTTTTGACTAAGTTTTGAGGCTTTTAAAGGGGTGTACAGTTTGAGCAGGGTTCGTGGAAATGGTGCGGATTCCCCAGGAAACCATGCAGACCCCTGTTCATGAGACAGTAGGCCTCACATAGCCTAAAAACAGTTTCCCAAACCGTGCGAGGAAACCGTGCAGAATCTGGCTCTCGAGGCAGTGGCGTGCTCACGGTTACCGCACGATTCGCCAAACCGTGCGGGCTTACTGTGCGGCCACTTAAAGTTAGGGTTTTCAAACCCAGGCTCACTCTGTATTTCCTCATTTCACTCATCTATTCCTCCCACTCGAGTCTCACTCGGGATTTTGGGTTCTCAGGGGTTATGGGTGCTCTCCCACTCGTTTTGGAAGGGTTTTGAAGAGGATTCAAGGTGGTTTGAATGTGATCTCTTCCAGGTAAGTCTCTCCTCTTTTTTCTCTTGTGTTTTCCTCAAGATCTACATCCCTCTCTTTCTTGGTTTTCTAGATCTACACTTGTTGTGTCTAGATCTAGGGTTCGGGTTGCCTTGGATGTTAATATTAAGGCTTGTGGATGTTAGGGAAAGGGGTCTAGGGAGGTTTCAGTTGTGCGTTTTCCAGATTTGAGGTGCAGTGGCTTTTGGGTCGATTTCTCGGGAACCCTAAAGGTAGGTGGCTTCTCTCTCGACTCCACTTGGTTAGAGATAATGGTTTTGGTTACAATTAATTTTTTTGTGATTGAAATTAATTGTGTTTGATGTGCGAAATTGGTTAAAAATCCCTTGGGTGATGTTTGGGGATTCTTGGGAAAATGGGGTTTTGTGGTGAAATGTTTTGTTGTGGATTTTAAAATATAGATTATAAAATGGGATTCTATGATGGATTTGTCAAATGATGAATGGAAATGGTTTTCAATTAAAAGGGTTGTATTATTGAAATGTTGGTTGGCATGGAAAAAAGTTTTTAATAAATCGGTGATTTATTAAAGTGGATTGATATGCAATGAAATTGATTGATTGCATGATGGTGTGACCTTATAGGGTTATATGTTTTGTTGTGATTGATTGGAATGTTGTGTGGAAGTGGCGAGAAGTACCACTCTAAAAAGGGGATGGATAGTGGATGGAAGGGGAACCATCAAGGACAAGTGAACGAGAAGTGCCTCTTAGTGTGAATGAATGAATGGGTTGGACAGATGTTCCACCATTTTATTGTATGGTTGTTTTGTTGTGCATTTATTTCAAGATGGATTTATTTTGCTAATGTGTAAATGCTGGAATGGTTGTGGCTTGTTGGTTGGCTTTCCCTTGGTTTCTTGGTTTGGGTGCTATGGCTTGGTAATGGAATGTTTGGATTATGAAAATGGTTGCACTTTTGATTCAGTTTATATAAACTATTTTATATAATGTGATAACAGTTTTATCCTTCTGGAATGTATAGGGAAGTCATTTGGGGAAAACCTACTGAGTTTTAGTACTCACCCCATGCTTTGGCACGTTGGTGTCTTTGTAGATGTCATGTACCATGACGCAGGAAAAGGTAAGGCATCAACCTCCTTTATTGGGGCATTGTGATGTCTTGGTAGAGCTTGGATCTGGGAGCTGGGTGTGGAGCTGTGGAGGTGTTATGGATCGTGGTGCTTTGGTTGTTTCGTTTCTGCTAGTACTCTGATGTTGGTGGACATGTCTAGCTGTATTGTTTTGGGGTTGTATTTTGGAACAACCTGGTTGTTTTTGGGAATACATGTTTGGGTGTTTATTTTACATGCATCATATAGTGGTTGTTATGGATGGTTTGGTTGGCTTGTATTAAAAGAAAATCATTCCCCAACTGGATCTTGAAGCCCTCAACATTTATTTCCTGCCTTTGGCATCTTGGGAACGTAGCTTAAGTCCAAGTAACCCCTTACCGCCTCCTTAACCCAATGAGGTCGGGGCGGGGTGTTACAAGTGGTATCAGTTTGTTCGGTCCTTTGGAGTTGATCTTTGGATTTGGTGTTAACAATCGTTGTGGTACATTCCTTGAGTCGAAATGGTAGCAAGGCGTAGGAATGTCTGAACTTGGAATATATAGAATAAAAGGGCATAGCTAACCCTTTTATGCTGAAATTCAATTTACCAGGGAGTTGGTTACATACGTATTTTGGAGACACTTATAAGTATTGGATATCTCATTCTCATGGGAGTAGCCAATGAGATGAGCATGGCATGCATGGTTGAAATGACTTCCCACTAAGATGCATATTTCATTGAGGAATAATGATTTATGATGTGATATTAATGTGTGAAATTGTAATGTGAATAAATTGGTATTTTGAAAATGGTTTGGTTTTCAAAATAGTGAAACATGGCACATGTGAAAAAGGGTGGAAAGCCTTGTTGTGATAATGTTGTGTAATGTGATTTGAAATGGGATTTCGTGATGTCTACTGAACTGAGACTCATGGTTTTTTGTATTTTTCTTATAGAAATGGCACCGGGTAGGTGTCGTAGAGATCAACCAGAGGTGGCCGCTGAGAATGTGGTAGCACCTGAGCCTCAGGTGAACCAGAAGGTAGTGCAAAGCATTGTTCAAGATTTCCATGTTATGGAAAATGGAAATAAAATGGATGAACCAAGGTATGTGGATCATGCGGTTCACTTTCAAAAGTAGAATCCACCCATCTTCAGGGGTGATTCAGAGCCAGAGAGGGAAAAAGCATGGTTGAATAGAATGAAGAAGATCTTTGAGTTCTTGGGAACACCGGCAGAGCTGAAAGTGATGCTGGCCACGTATATGTTGGAGGATATTTCCCTTCAGTGGTTGGAGTTGGTAGTCCAAGCGGGGACGGACCAAGGTATGTTGTGTGAAGTCTTTGAGGAATTTATTAATAAAAATTCTACCCACATACATTTAGAATTCAATGTGCAAATGATTTATTCAGTTAGAAGCAAGAGCTTATGTCTTTGAAGAAATATGCAGCTATGTTTATGAACATAGTGTAGTTTTCACCTGAGGTGGAAGGTAGCACATCGTTGAAGGCAAGGATATTTGAAGCGGTATTAAGTCAAGAAATCCTTTCAAAGATAGCGGTGCTATGTATAGATGATTACACAGAGATGGTGAATAGAGCCTCGGTGGCTGAGCGAGATTTGTTGGGAGCTCCGGGTGGAGGATGGATGGTGGTACCCATTGGGAATAGTGGGAAATATAATGCTGGGTTCAAGCGGAAGAGGAACCCTTATTCCCAGGGTAGGAATATAGCATATAATCCGACGACAGGATTGGTAAATCTTTCTTCGAATCCCCAGAGGAAGCCGGGATGTTTTCAGTGTGGTTCTACGAGCCACATCAAGGGGGATTGTTCGACACAACCTCGAGCATGTCATAATTGTAAACATATGGGGCATCTGCAGCGTTATTGTTGGAATGCTCCAAGGTCGGGTGTGCATGAAACTCCTCAAGGATAACAGATGTCGTATGCTTCGACGGGTCTGGGGCAACAATATACCCTTCGACAGCAGAGTAAAGTGGTTCATGGTGATTCTTGGAATACCACGACGCCTCAACAAAGCAATAAAGAGCAGAGTGTGGAAAGAAAGTATGTGTTCAAAGCTGAACAAGTTGTGGTGGATGGTCAGTCAGGACCATCCATGGTGCGAGTTACTATTCTTTTTAATTATACCTTAGTGCAAGTGTAATTGGATACGGGTGCTTCACACACTTTTATTGCTGCACGTGTGGTTTATTTTCTTAGTTTAAGGTTAGAAATAATGCCCACTATTTTGAAACATCAAACTCCTCTAGGTCGAAAAGAGTGTCGAGAATTATTGTGTAGAGAATGTTGTATTGTTGTGGCCGAGGTTGAGATAGTGTGTATTTTCACAATGCATGAGATGGACGGGTATGATGTAATCTTGGGAATGGATTTGCTGGAGTCTTTTCAGGCCCACATCGATTGTGATGCGAGAATAGTGGAATTTACTACACACGATGGGGTTAGACATCTCTTTAGAGGAGAGAAGCATGAAAGGTAGGGGGAACAGGTTTTTTGGCACCCGTAGTGGGTACATTATCGTATTTGTCGGCGGTTTTCTCATTGTAATCGTTAGAGATTGTTGATAAGAGTGTTCTTTCGGTAGTGATGGATCAGTTCACGGATGTGTTTCCTGAAGAATTATCTGGGTTACCTCCCATAAGAGATGTGGAGTTTACGATTGATCTCCTTCCGGGGACCAGTCCTATATAACTTCCATCTTACCAGATGGCACCAACTGAATTGAGGGAATTTATATTCTAGTGGGAAGATCTAGAAAAAAAAGGGTTTATCTGGCCTAGTACGTCTCCGTGGGCAGCGCCAGTGTTGTTTGTGAGAAAGACGGATGAAAATATGAGTCTTTGTGTTGATTATCGTAGACTTAAACAAGTTACGATAAAGAATAGATATCCACTTCCATGAATTGATGATTTGTTCAACCAGTTGAGGGGTGCCCAGTGGTTCTCCCGGATCGACTTGAGGTCGGGATATCATCAATTACGTGTGAGGAAGGAGAATATTCCTAAAACAGCTTTCAGAAGTAGATATGGCCATTATGAATATGTGGTTATGACCTTTGGTCTAACGAATGCACTAGTAGTGTTTATGGAATTGATGAATCCGATATTTCATGGGTATCTGGATTCATTTTTGGGGGTGTTTGTGGATGATATTTTGGTGTATTCAAGGACAAGGGTGGAGCATGAGTAACACTTGGCGACATCACTGGGGATCCTGAGGGATCATCGGTTGTATGCCAAATTGTCAAAGTGTGACTTTTTGATATATGAAGTTCGTTTTCTTGGACATTTTATTTTTGAAAGGGGTGTTTCAGTGGATCCAAAAAAGATAGAGGTTGTTATCTCATGGAAACTACCAAATAATGTGTTTGAGATACAGAGTTTTCTTGTTCTAGCTGTGTATTATTGGTGTTTTGTTCGTGATTTTTCACGTTTGGCTTCGCCAATGGCTACTTTGACAAGAAAGGATGTTCCATTCACGTGGAATGAACAGTTCAAGTAGTGTTTTGAAGAGTTAAAGGGTCGTCTTACATCAGAACCAATCTTGGTTTTTCCAGAACCACGAAAAGGGTACATAATGTATTGTGATGCATTGGGATCATGGTTGGGGTTCATTCTCATGCAAGGGAATCATGTGGTTGCATATGGCTCATGGAAGTTGAGAGTTCTTGAGAATAACTACCCAACTCATGATTTGGAGTTGGCCGCATTGGTCCACGCATTAAAAGTATGGCATCATTATCACTTTGGTGAGAAATTCACGGTATATACAGATCCCAAGAGCTTGAAACATATTTTCTCACAAAGTGATTTGATGTCAAGGAAAAGGAGATGGATGGAATATCTCCAGATGTCTGATTTTGACTTAATGTACACACCGAGTAAGGGAAATTTGGGGAGGATGATTTAATTATAAAATCATATGCTTAGGTGGTAAAACAGGCATCATACTAGTGGTAGTTGATGTCAGTTATAGCCGATATGCGGTTGGAATGTGAGGACCAGGGTGATAGAGTGGTCTTTTTTCCAGTTTTGTTGATTCCTGACTTGGTTGGCCTGGTTAGAGAGGCACAATAATCTGATTCTGAGTATGTGACCATGGGGTCGAGACTCAATGTTGGGGAGACCATTGAGGGTTGGAAATTGAATGCAGATTTAGTTTTGTGTTTTCGGAATTAGGTGGCTGTATCAGTTTCATTTCAAGAGGATCTTCTCAGCGTGTATCATCATTCCAGGTGGGCTGTTCACCCTAGAATTTAAAAAATGTATAAAGCTTTGAAAGCGCAGTTCTGGTGGGATGGTATGAAAAAAAGAGTTTCTGAGTTTGTTTCTTGGTGCTTGACTTGTCAGCAGGTCAATATAGTGCATCAGAGGCCAGTAGGAATGTTGCAGTCTTTACCAATCCCTGTTTGGAAGAGGGAGCAGATATCGGTGGATTCTGTCATAGGTCTCCCGAGAACGATCAAGAAGCACGATGTCATTTGGGTGATAGTGGATCAGCTAACGAAGTCAGCCCATTTCATTCCAATTCATTAATCTCATACGGTGGAGGATCTGTCCAAAATCTATATTCAGGAGGTGGTAAAGAGGCATGTTGTTCCAGTTTCGATTGTATCAGATAGTGATCCGAGGATTACATCTCGTTTCCAGAAATCCTTGAAGCAATCCCTTGGGATACAGTTGAAGATGAGCTCGGCATATCACCATCAGATGGATGGTCAATCTGAGAGGACGATACAAACTCTAGAGGATATGTTGCGGGATTGTGTCATGGATTTTGGTGGCTCGTGGGAGGACCACTTGTCGTTGGTTGAGTTCTCGTACAAAAACAGTTATCAGGCATCCATACAGATGGCTCTATTTGAAGCATTATTTGGGTGGCCATGTCGTTCTCTACAATGTTGGGTGGAAACGGGCGAGTCCTCGATGGTTGGACCAAGCCTTGTCCAAGAGACTATGGAGAAGATCAAGTTGATCAGGAAGAGAATGGAGATAGCCCAGAGTCATCAGAAATCATATGCAGATCATAATCGACGGCCGTTGTCATTCGTGGTGAGTGATCATGTGTTCTTGAGGATCTCTCCTAGGTTGGGACATCGTCGGTTTGGGAAGCAGGTAAAGCTATCTTCGAGGTATATTGGACCTTTTTGAGGTTCTTTAACGGGTTGGTCAGGTGGCATATCGTTTGGCTTGGCCACCTAGGTTCAGTGCGGTGCACAATGTGTTTCATGTGTCGCAGTTGAAAAAGTATCACCCGGATTGTGACCATGTGATTCGGTGGAATCATGTGGAGCTAGAACCGGATGCTTCATTGGTGCACGTGACAGTGCGGGTTGTGGATAGGCAAGTGAATGTCTTGTGTGGTAAAAACATCGGTTTAGTTCTGGTTTTGTGGAAACATGGTAAGATTCAAGAGGAGACTTGGGAGCATGAGAAAGAGATGATCGAGCAGTGGCATGAGTTCTTTCGGCAAAGGGCGGGTTCACTACTTTCTGAGGATGGAAAGTCCAATTGTGGGGAGAATGTAGTACCCCCGGTTTGAGGTATGTGGCCTTTTTTTGTTTTTTTATGCATTTAAAGTACATGGGATGAGTTGGGAGGAGGTTGGGAGAATTTTGATTGGTTTTTAATAAGTTTGGTTTCTTTTAAAGGGGTTCACGGTTTGAGAACTGTTAGAGGAAACCGTGCGGATTACCCAGGAAACCATGCGGACCCTTGGTCCCGAGAGAGTAGGCCTCACACGGCCTGCGCACGGTTTTCCAAATCATGTATGGAAACTGTGCAGAATCTGGCTCTTGAGGAAGTGGCATGCGCACAGTTAGCGCACGGTTTTCCAAACCGTGTGGGCTAACCATGCAGACACATATAGTTAGGGTTTTAAAAACCGGGCTCACTGGGGATTTCCTCATTTCACTCCTCTCTTCCTCCCACTCGAGCCTCACTCAGGATTTTGGGTTCTCAGGGGTTAAGGGTGCTCTCCCACTCGTTTTGGAAGGGTTTTGAAGAGGATTCAAGGTGGTTTGAAGGTGATTTATTCCGAGTAAGTCTCTCATCTTGTTTCTCTTGTGTTTTTCTCTAGATCTACATCCCGATCATTCTTGGTTTTCTAGATCTACACTTGTTGTGTGTAGATCTAGGGTTTGGGTTGCCTTGGATGTTAATATTAAGGCTTGTGGATGTTAGGGAAAGGGATATCGAGAGGTTTCGGTGGAGCGTTCGCCAGATTTGAGGTACGGTGGCTTGTGGGTTGATTTCTTTGGAACCCTAAATGTAGGTGGCTTCACTCTCGACTCCACTTTGTTAGAACTATTGGTTTTGGTTACAATTAATTTGTTGTGCTTGAAATTAATTGTGTTTGATGTGCTAAATTGGTTAAAATTCCCTTGGGTGATGTTTGGGGATTCTTGTGAAAAAGGGGGTTTTGTGGTGAAATATTTTGTTGTGGATTTTAAAATGGGATGCTATGATTGATTTGAGAAAAGATGGATGGAAATGGTTTTCAATAAAATGGGATTTTTTATTGAAATTTTGTTTGGAATGGAAAATGGTTTTCAATAAATTGGTGATTTATTGAAGTGGATTGATATGCAATATAATTGGTTGATTGCATGATGTTGTGACCCTAGAGGGTTATATGTTTGGTTGTGATTGATTGGAATGTTGTGTGAAATTGGTGAGAAGTACCACTCTAAAAAGGGGATGGATAGTGGACAGAAGGGCCACCATCAAGGAAAAGTGTACTGGATGTTCCGCATAGTGGGAATAGATGAACGTGTTGGACGGAAGTTCCACCGTTTGGTTGTATGGTTGTTTTGTTGTGAGTTTCTTTGCAAGATGGATTTGTTGAGATAATGTGTAAATGTTGGAATGGTTGTGTCTTGTTGGTTGGCATTCCCATGGTTGCTTGGTTTGGGTGCGATGGCTTGGTAAGGGCATGTTTGTCTTATGAAAATGGTTTCACTTGTGATTCATTTTATATAAACTATTTTATATAATGTGCTAATAGTTTTATCCTAGTGGCGTGTGTATGGAAGTAATTTGGGGGAAACCTACTGAGTTTTAGTAATCACTCCCTGCTTTGGCACGTTGGTGTCTTTACAGATGTCGTGTACCATGACGTGGGAAAAGGTAAGTCATCAATCTCCTTTAGTGGTGCATTGTGATGTCTTGGTAGAGCATGGGGCTTGGAGCTTGGTGTGGAGCTGTGGGGGGTGTTATGGCTCATAGTGCTTCGGTTGTTTAGTTTCTGCTTGTACTCTAATGTTGGTGGACACATCTAGCTGTATTGGTTTGGGGTTGTATTATGGAACAACTTGGTTGTTTTTGGGAATACATGTTTGGGTGTTTATTTGACAAGCATCATATAGTGGATGTTGTGGATGGCTTGGTCGGTTTGTATTAAGGGAAAATTGTTCCCCAACTTGATCTTGAAGCCCTCGGCCTTTATTGCCAGCCTTTGGCGTCTTGGGAACGTTACATAAGGCCAAGTAACCCATCACTGCCTCTTCAGGCCAATGAGGTTGAGGCGGGGTGTTACAACTATACATGATAGAGGAGGAGTTATCTAACAGCCAAGGTCTCAACAATGTGACTGGGGATGTCACTTGATAATACCCCTTGAATAAACTCCTGGTTGAGCTGAGTCCGTTTTTCTTTGTTTTCCTCATGATCAAGATGGATCAATTGATAACTTAGGTATATGTATATGCATCCACCTATGTGAGCTTATCTTTTTATTTCATACTTTTTGGTTTATCCATGTTAATTTTTTTTCAGACCATGAGGGTCTCGTGGTCCCTACTGAGTATCGTTATACTCACTTCTTCATGGGATATGCCCGCACTTCATTTTGTCGGATACAGACAGCGGACAACACTGACGGAGGCTGAGAGTACCAGGGATGGACAGTACCCGGAGGTGGACCATACGACTTGTCGGTACCTAGAGGAGATGGACGGACATGGAGTGCTGAGGAGGCGATCTGTACCTACCCTTGAGGTCAGAACCTCAGAGGACAATCCTGTAGCTATCTTTTCTCTTTCTTCAGTTGTATTTCATTTCAGTTTTACTTGTACCTTTACAGTTAGGCTTGTATTCTAGCCCCATTTACATTCAGTACTCTTTTTTATACATTTTACTTGGTGTTTTTTCTAGATGTGTTCTTGCTTGTGTGTGTTTACAGGTTATAAAGGAAATGCCTTTGTATTTTTACAGAATTACGCCTTTGGAGCTAGTCATCAGCCCATAGCCTAAGGAGGGCGGGCATGGGGTAGTCACTGTACATTCCCCGAGGAACGGGTCTTGAAAAATTGGTATCAGAGGAGTCGGTTCTACCATAGAACATAGGAATCTGATCTTATTTGTAAAGAAATACTGTTAAGTGCAGTGAGTGTGGTTTTCATTTCAAGGAGTCTAGTGTAGGTGTGGCGGCTGATGTATCCATACACTAGGACCCGGACTACTGGTTTCTGACTCACTGCACAAAAATACTAAATGCATGTATGTTTTCAAAAGTTTTCTTTATTTCAGATCACCAGGTCAGCTCACCAGATATAACTTGACCGTAGGACACCTGTTTCTTTTCAGGATTCCACCACATAGATAGCTAGTTAGAGTCCTGAGGGTTATACCCACTGATAGTGCACCAAGCAACGAGGCCTCGGTGTAGGGCCCTCCTCTAGTAGAGGAATCAGTAGAGGCACCAGTGGTACATCTCACCATTGTGTCACCAATGCCGCCATCTCGAGAAGTAGACGGTCCATGCCACTTGTGTGCGTTGCACGAGTTCCAGCGTCAGAGGCCACCCATGTTTAGGGGAGAGACAGAACCACAGGTAGCTGAGGTTTGGCTGGAGGCTGTGGTGGGAGTTTTCCTACTTGTAGGGACACAAGCAGACCACATGGTGACACATACTACCAGCCTTCTACAAGCAGAAGTGGGAATGTAATGACCCGAAATTTTGAATAAATATTGTTTCCTAATTTTGTGTGTTATTTTATTTTAATTTTTTATACTCAACAAAACTGTTTCATTAAATAACATGAGTATGATTAAAATTAGACCGTTGGGTTTTGACTGTTATATGACCATTGGTCAATATGACCACTTGAAACTAAACATTTTAATTTGTTTGTCTCTAAATACAAGTGATATTGGTTAATTAATATAGAAAGAAGATTCGATGGCCTCACCCAGTAGTCTTGGACCGATCGAAGCACATCTAACAGAACTTGGGAAGGAGGTAGCCCCACTGGGCTTTGCACTGGACCAAACCCAAGCCGAACTTCATCGTGTGAAGCTAGAACGGAATCACCTTCACAAGAAGTTCAAACTGATAGAAATTACTACTCGTGCGATGTTGGTCGATCCTCCCTCAGATTCTTTCACCTAAGCACACCTTACACTTAGGTCATATGATGGTGTGATAAGGGGATATGTAAGGAGACCGTAACTGCCTTGTGTAATCCTTTGTTTTAAACAAAAATTGTGATTTCTTCTTATGATGAAGTATATGAATTTTCAAATGTCCGGATAAATATAGTATGCATATTTTTGATGAATTTTAGAGAAAGGATATTTTAAAAATGTTTATGTAAACCTTAAATAAAGAAAAATGTGTAATGATTTTAAAAAAATGGTCTTCTACAATTATATTCTGTACGAAATTTAGAGTATAATAATATCAACGTAATTTTTAATGAATAGTAAATTATGAACAGTGATTTTATGCTAAGGATTAGTAATGTGACCAAATGGATTACTAATCTCACTTAAATAAAGCATTAATAAAATCTAGGCACCTTGATTAAGTAATGTGATTCAATAAAATGGTTAAATAACGGTTTCATAAATTATTAGTCAAGTATTAGTTTTTTTCGAGTGAATAGTGTATTTAATTAAATATTTAATTAAAAATATTTAGAAAAATATTTTTATAAAATAGATTTCATTTTTTAACTCAGAGCATCGATATTATGTTAAGGTAATTTTTGGGGATTTTTTCTGAAAAAAATGAATTTTCGGTGAATAGTGTATTTATTTCAAAATTAAATTAAAAATATTTAGAAAATTATTTTTATAAAATGGAGTTCATTTTTGAAATTAGAGCATCGATACTTGGTTAAGGTGAAATTTTGGAATTTTTCTGAGAAAGTTGAATTTTCGATGAATAGTGAAAATAAGGTTTTTAAGTTATGGGTGTTTAATGACGTCATTAAATGATATATTAAGTATGTAATCAATATGTTCGACTTATGAATAATAATATAAGGTATGAGGTGTCCCAACTGGCCAACACCATGGGAATATACCATGGGAAAGACCATGGTTTTGCCAAAACTACTAATGAGGTGTCCCTTGGCCATTAATGCCATGTCCCCTCACTTTCCCTATAAATACCAAGCCATCCTCTCATCCATTCGACTCCCAACTCTCCCCCAATAAATCTCTAGTCTCTGTACCTCCCAAGGAGTCCACGCAAGGTGCCCCGAAGCCCTCAACGTCCCAACTGTTGAGTTTTAAGAGTTACGTTTTAAGGTAAGGGATCCTACCTCCCTCTTTCTTTTCAAGTAATCGCTTTTATGTCATTTCATTTATAGTCCATGGTCTTATGTTGGAGGATGTTCTTTTATATTCATCCTACTGTCCTTTTAATGTTCATATGATGAGAGACCCCCTCTTTTTCTCATCATTTCATTTTAATAATGTTAAAGTGGCGCCGTTATGCTATCGAATTTTTAAGGGATTCTTTCACCCTTCTCAAGTTCTATTTTCAAGTCAAGTATTTCAAGTTCTTATAATTTTTTGGGGTTATGATATCTAAATATATCATAATGATATTTTATGTTCATATGATGAGAGAACCTATTTTATCTCATCAATTCATTTTTGCTGAAGTTTAGGTGACACCGTTAGGCTGCCGAATTTTTAAGGGATTCGTTCACCTTTCTCATTTTTCAAAGTTCTACTTTAAAGTCATGTCTTTCAAGTTCCTTTTTATTATGTTGGGGTATGATCTCTATATCTATCATACTGATATTTTATGTTCATATAATGAGAGACCGTATTTTATCTCGTCAATTAATTTTTTTGAAGTTTAAGTGATGCCGTTAGGCTGCCGAATTTTCATAAGAGAAATCTTATTTTTTATCTTCCTTTCATGTTCTTCATTTAATATGGTATATCTTTCAAATTTCATTACCATATTCTTAAATCCATTATATTCTGTCCCTCTACTATTTTATGGGTCATTTATGAATGTTTTACCCATGTCCCCTTTCTTTTCAATGTTTTCTAAAACCTCGAAACATAGTTGTTATGCTGCAGAATTTATGTCTCAAAATGTCTCTCTCTTTTTCTATAGTTATTTTATTTTATTAAGTGAATACTCAATGATATCTCTTCTATATGGGTATTCAAATATATACAAAAATTTTCTATTTTAAATTATGGGATTTACATACATGAGACCCACCTTCCTTTTCTGTGGGTTTTAAAGTGACACAAAGATCATGTCTTTAAAGCAGTTTTTAAAACGTTATGATTATGAAATGAAACCCATTCCTTTTATGCTATATGGGTTGTTTATGAAATGATTTATGATGATATATGTGTCTCACATGATAATAAATACATTTCAAGGGTGCGCCCTGATAGCGCTCCAATGCATTGGGTAAAGACTTAATCTCTAGAGATGACTATTTTTAACGACGCCTTGGTGTATAACTTTGGTAATTTTTAATGACACCTTGGGGATGGACCTTGGTGAAAAAAAATGATTGTCAATATTAAATGTTGTAGCCACATATTCAAGTTTTGAAATACGTTATTTTTATTATGATATGCCTCATTATTTATTTCTCATTCCTTAAAGTTCTTTTTAATGACATTGTTGATGTATCTCAAGTTCACATGTTAAATGTTTCCCCTTGTTTCCCTTACTGAGACTTCTGCTCACCCTTTCTTTTGATGTATGTCTCCAGGTTATGAGATCCAGTAATGAACCTAGTATGACCATAAGGAGAAGCCTTTCAAGTCTTTAAAATAATGTTTTATGTGGTTTTCTTGTATTATGTTCCTGGTTTCAAAGACACTAAACCTTAAAGATCCTCAGTTTGTGTAATGTAATGAAAGTTTATGTTATAAAAAGGCGGGATGCTATAGGGAAGATGGTGGAGCATGATGCTCCAAGTACATAATGAGGTGAAGCTTCTCTGGGAAGACTTTGAGATCCTGTTTCAGGCAGAGTTTTTTCCAGTGACTCATCACGCAGTGCGCATACAGGAGCTACATCATCTACAGCAGGGAAACATGACTGTAGCTCAGTACTCAGTAAGGTTCACAGACCTCCCATGAAACTCCACCGATATGGTGCGGTACCCATTATTTAGGGACATGACCTTCAAGCAGGGACTCGGGCGAGAGATCAGGGCTTCGATGATCTCACTTAGCATCCCGATGCATGCGGAGGTGTCCGAGAGATCCCTCCTAGTGGAGAGTTTCCTCGCAGAGCAGTATCCACCAGCGAGATCCACTATCACTCAACACGTAGTAGAGTTTTCTGCAGTTGGCAGTAGATAGATGTCATAGAGGTCCAAGAGGACCAGACCTATTGGTTGACAACCCCATGATTCTGAGTCGTTTGTACGGGGCACCCGAGGTGAAGACCGACATGCCATGAGAAGGTAGTGTTACTAATGCGGTGGGCAGTGTCACATGACTTGTGACTATCTGACCTGCCATAAGGATGATCAGTAGAAGGTCAAATGACCACTCAGGAAGAGATAGAGATTCGATCTAGGTGGTTTGCAGGGAGAATGGAGACGTGGAAGAGGAGATGGTCATGCAGCTGGTTGTGGGTGATGATTCGAGATATTACCGCCACAACCACCAGGAGGTCCACCCCGACAGCATGGAGCTACTGGACAGGGGAGAGCTCAGCTCCAGGAAGCTAAGGCTTACGATCACGACTCTTTGGATATGACACAGCGTATGATTAGTAGCTATTCCACCATATATGCAGTAATTATAGACACATGTTCTAATAATTATTTTATTTACACTTCCATCATTCGGAGCACTGAGATTCTGACAGAGCCACTGGCTCGATCCTTATGGCTAGAGACTCCTATGGGAGTAGAATCGACGATTATGAACTGGTTCCGAAAGAGTGAGATTACTCTAGGAGGAGGTAGCTTCGGCTGAGATCTCCTAGTAGCAGCGTCGGGGCCTTATGACGTCATCTTGGGTACATACTGGTTATCTACAGTCCATGGTTAGATTGACTATATTTGGAACAAAGTGTGGTGTGTCCACACGGATGGGACAAGTTTTACCTTCACTAGTGAGAAGGGAGCCTTTGTAGCATAGGATGGACTTTCTCGAAGGAGAGTGCAGCCGATCACTCATCAGTTAGCTATCCATACCCTTGGAGCTGTAGATGTGGAGAGTCCAAGCTATCCTATAGAGGTGGACCAGTACACAGATGTTTTCTCTAATGATGTTCCAGGTATACCTCCTCAATGATAGGTGGACTTTACATTGACTTGTAGCCTAGGACGACACCGATATCTACACCAGCATATCGGATAGCTCCAGCGGAGTTTCGTGAGTTGTGGGTACAGTTGGAGGACTTGTAGGGGAAGGTATTCATTTGGCCCAGTGTTTCTCCCTTGGCAGCACTGATTCAATTTTCCAAGAAGGCAAATGCGAGCTTGAGGCTTTGTGTTGACTATCGGTGCCTAAACCAGGTTACCGTGAAGAACATGTACCCACTCCTAAGGGTTGACAACCTCTTTGATCAGCTAAAGGAAGCATGGTGGTTCTCAAAGATAGACCTCAGACCAGGATCTCACTAGCTCAGAGTTCGAGATGAGGATGTGGAGAAGACTCCGTTCTGATGTCGGTATGGGCACTACGTGTTCTTGGTTATGCATTTCGGAATAACCAACGCTCCAGCAGTGTTCATAGGACCCATGATCATGATCTTTCAGTCGTTCCTTGATCGCTTTTTCATAGTCTTCATTGACGACATTCTGATCTACTCGACTACTAAGGAGGAGAATGCATACCATTTTCAGGTAGTACTGGACACACTCTGAGAGCACTAGCTTTATCCAAGTTGTTCACTTTCTTGAACATATCATCTCAGATGCTGGAGTTGCAGTGGATCTAGCAAATATTGAGGACATAATTACTTGGGACCACCCAGGAGTGTGACTAAGGTACAATGATTCCTGGGTTTGGCTTGATACTATCGAAGATTTGTGCCAGATTTCTCTAGAGTTGCAGCACGACTGTCAGCCTTGATGAAGAAGGGAAACCCATTTTGTGGTCATGGAGATTCCATCAGAGCTTTCAGGAGCTCAGGAAGAGGCTGACTAGGGCCCCCATCTCGAGGCTTCCAGAGTAAGGTGTAGGGTACATAGTCTACTACGATGCATCAGGGACCAAATTCAGATGTGTCCTGATGGAAGAGAAAGCAATGATCACAAATGGCTCTCGATTGCTGAGAAAGACTAATCAGAACTGTGGTACCCATGCCCTAGAGTTCGTAGAAGTGGTCTTCGCCTTGAAGATGTGGCAACACTATCTGATGGGTGAGCGGTTTACCATGTACTCTGATCATAAGAGTCTCAGTTATATCTTCTCCCTAAAGGACATGAACCTGAGACAATGACGTTGGCTTGAGTTCCTCCAGGACTATGACTTTGAGATAGTCTATACTCCACGAAAGGGGAACGTTGTTGTTGATTCACTCAGTAGGATATTTGGTATACAACTTCTAGGTGGGGTGACAGAGCAGCTAGCATCATTGAAAATATCCTTTGTGGATAGATATGGAGAATCCTTTCTTCAGTCTCTTACTGTCACTCCCCCACTTCTTCAGTGAGTCAGAGAGGCGCATTGTGGGGACACTAATTGCGAGAAACGAAGTTCTCAGATATCCATAGGGCAATCACCTAATTGATTTTCTAAAGGTGTGGAGCACGCCATCCTTTTCAAAAGACATACCATAGTAATGGTGTCACTTCAGGAGAAAGTGTTGAGAGAGTTCCACATATCCCCTCTAGCGGTACATCTAGGAGTGGAGAAGACGTACCGGGACCAACAATGACAACAATGGTGGATGGAAATAAAGAATGAAGTTTCATAGTTTGTCTCTAGATGTCTCACTAGTCAGTAAGTGAAGGTGGTGCATAAGGTACCATTAGGATTATTTTAGCCTTTTGAGGTCCCAGAGTGGATGTGGGATGGGATATCAATGGACTTCGTGACAGGACTTCCACGTACATGTAGTGGAAATGACTATATTGGGGTGATCGTCGATGGACTCACCAAGACGACCCCCTTCATACCGATCAGAGAGTAGGGTTCAATAGAGATCTTGGGATTCCACTATGTGAAAGAGATTGTGAGGATAAATGGAGTACCTTTTACGATTATCTCTGATCGTGATTCAAGATTTAATTCCTAGATATAGAAGGTGTTGTAAGAGGATTTATGGATGCAACTTCATTTGAGCACCACCTTCCATCCTCAGACGGATGGTCTAACTGAGCAGACCATTCAGACCCTCGAGGACATGCTCCGTGCTTATGTCCATGACTTCGGTCGTAGCTAGGAGGATCACTTGCCTTTGGTGGAGTTTGTGTACAACAACAACTATCACCCCACCATTAGGATGGAACAATTTGAGGTGTCGTACGAGCGACCTTAGAGATCAACATTGTGCTGTATAGACCCAGGGGAGTCATCAATCGTGGGACTAGAGATGATATGGGATACCTCAGAGAATGTGAAAATCATCTAGAAGCAGATGAAGACGGAACATAGCAGGAAAAAGTCATATCCCGACAAAAGACCGAGACCTCTAGAGTTCAAGGACGGCAACCACCTCTTTCTATGGGTCTCTTCTCGTCGAGGTTTGTAGAGATTTGGCCAAGGCGGCAGGTTATCTATGAGGTTCATCGAACCTTTTCAAGTCCTCAGTAGAGTTGGTGTGGTGTCATACCGCTTACCTGTTCTACCACAGTTGCAATGGGTGAACAAACTCTTCCACGTATCCCAGTTGATGAGATATGTGCACGACCCTTCCCACATCATCAAACATGGAGAGAATGACATCGACAATTTGGATACTTTTACAGAGGTTCCAGTAGAGATTGAGGATCGACAAGATCATGTCCTTCATGGATAGTCAATACCTCTAGTGTTCGTTCACTAGAACCATGGGAACCTCCATAAGAGCACATGGGAGCAGGAGGCTCAGATGCATGTTTAGTACCCCCACATGTTCCCTTAGTTTGAGTTGTGGATTAAGGGGATGTAAAGCCTGAGGTGGGGAGAATGCAAAGACCCAGAATTTCCTTGTAATTTTTTTAATTAAATGGACAATTTGCAAGTCCGCGAAAATTTACATCATGTGATTCCAAGGCCCGGATTTCCTGGAATGAATTTCTGAACATTTCTTCAGGTACGTTCAGTAAACGTATAAGCAGGTTTTTCTAGATTTTGATCTGGTGCTCAGAATTGAAATCTGGGGGCACCGTTGACCTCGTAGCACCTATATTATCTTATGAAGACTTTCACCTCAACGACAATTGGTCGAGGGTAAAAGTTAGTTTTTGGATTTTTCAGTGAATTAATAAAATAAAATAAGCTCATAAATTTTTTTTGTAACCACCCACCATGTGGATATTCTGGGGTGTGGTCCTCTAAAACTAAACCTCCTCTTCTTGATTTAATGTGGTGCGGACCACCCGATCACTTATTAATGGGATAGAGGAAAGCCTCTCAACCCCCTCATATATGTGGTGGGAGCCTCTTCAACACCTCCACATTTTTACTTTTTCTAACTCAGTTTATTGGTCGTCCCATTTTTTTAAATTATATAACAGTGTCATAGGAATTTAGGAAGGATCCTAATAAATGAACCATCATAAATTCCATGATTGTTACCTACCTTCCCTCCTCTTTTATATATAGGGTTCTTGGGAAGGTGATTTGGGACAGCTTCACCAAGCGACGGTGGACTTGTAAAGTGATGCGACACCCATGAATAGGAGAATTATGCTCTCCAACAAAGAATGATTTCTCCACGGAGAACATTTCCTCCACGAAGAATGCCGGCGAGGAACGTCTTCAACTTTTTTCCCGGAAGCACCTTGCAGAGGCAACAGGCGTGGGCCGTCTTCGATGACCGATGTTCCCTCCCCATCGTCGTCAATAAAAAATAAGAGATAGGGGTTTAATGCTGTTTGATTATCACTTCACTTGTATACCAATTATTTTCTTTTGCGGGTTGGGAAGAAAATTTGTAGAAGGGTTTGATGTGATTTGTTCTTGTGAACCTATTTATTCTGCTCTAATGAGGAGAGTGCATGCCAAACTAACATGCCCCTATTCTCGGTAACCCTTGTGTTGATTTGCGGTGTTCTTTGAAATGGAGGAAGGAAATGAAGGAAACAGTACTACTGCATGCGGCTTTAGCGACCCGCAGCACCCGGCGGCACCCCGGCCTCCTGGCCTCCCGAACGAACTGCCCCGCACCACCGCCGATCGAACCGGCCCTGAGCCGTGCCGCGCCCCGATAGTGTGCACCCCAGACTCCCAGCCGACCCGCCTTGGCCGTGCCCTCTTACAGTCGTGCCACCCTGGCCCCCAAGCTGAGCCACCCCAAGCCGTGCCCCCACAACCCTCCGAGACGAACCAACATCGTGGCCCAGGCTGAGATGCCCTTGTGGCGCCCTCCGGGCCGAACCACCCTTGTATCGACCAGTGGCTGGTCCGCGCTTTCGCGGCCGGCCCGCGCCTTCGCGGACGGCCCACGACCTCACTGCACTCTGCAGCCCCTTGCATCCAACTGGGATGGGCCCAGTATGCTGAGCTAAACCCAATGGGTTGGCCCGCCAAGCGGGTCGGTCCAGACCCAACAGGTCCAGCCGGGTCGACCCGGACCGGGTCGGACCGGACCCAGACCCACTATGACTCATTTACGCTCCTCCGACCATATCTTTTGCACCGGACGCCCATTTTACTAAAAGTCAGTGGTGATGGAAATATTATAGCATGATGGTATTTTTGAGTATACCCCACTGAATTTTGGGGTATAGTTGAGATATGGTCAGGTTGAATCGTGAACAAATCTAACTGCCCCCCCGGGACTAAAAGGCTAATAACTCACAAACCAGGCATCCGATTGACACGCCGTCTATTGCGTTGAGACCCCTATGATGTGGAGGACCTTTGAGATACTCTTCGTGGGACTTCGTGATAGTTGGAATATTTACCAGTAGCTCGTGGAGTGGATCCTACCAGAGAGAGCGAGTGTAGTGCGGAGACATAGTAGCTGGCTTAGACCTAATGTCTGCTGACCGTTTTGATTCGGAGTGACTCGACCAGTCCAGTGGAGAGCACCTTGGTGTCATAGAAAAACCACTATGGGGTGCACCACGGTGTGATGCGGAAGACCCATGATACTCGATAGGAGGAGTACCTCAGCAGGCTTCGAGGGGGAACGCGCTTGGTTACACAGTAGACCCACGGGGGAGGGGGGGCTTTGTGTGACGTAGCAGACCCCCAGTACTCGACAAGAGGAGTTCCGTAGCAGTATTGGGTTAGTGGAAAGAGCACTTGGTGTCATGTAATGCCAACTGTACTCGATAGAGGAGGATTTATCTAGCAGTCGAGGTTTCAACAATGTGACTGGGGATGTTACTTGATACTAGCCTAGAGTAAAAGCCTGTTTGAGATGAGTCAGTTTTTCTGTGTTTTCCTCATGATTGAGATGGATCACTTGATAACTTATGTATATGTATGGGCATATACAAAAGTGAGGCTATCTGTTGATGTCATACTTTGTGGTTTATCCTTGTTTGATTTTGTGAGACCTTGAGGGTATCGGGGTCCCTACTGAGTATCGTTATACTCACTCCAGCACGGGCTATGCATGCACATCGTTGTGTTGGATGCAGATGACGGACAAAGCTGATAGAGGATGAGAGTACCAGGGTGGGACGGTACCTGGAGGTGGACCATATGGCGTGTCGGTACCCAGAGGAGATGGACAGACGTGGAGTGCTGAGGAGGTGATCTGTACCTACCCTTCAGGTAGGAACCTCGTAGGATGATCCAGTAGCTGTCTTTTCACTTTCTTAAGTTGTATTGAATTTCAGTTTTACTTGTACCTTTATTGTGGGGATGGTATTCTGGCCCCTTTTACTTTCAACACTAATTGTTATAAATTGTACATGGTGTTTCATCCACCTGTGTTCTTTCTTGTGTGTGTGTTTACAAGTTATAAAGGAAATGCCTTCCTAGTTTTACGGAATTACGACTTTGGTGCTAGTCGCCCGCCCCTGGCATAAGGACGGAGGGCTTGGGGTAGTCACGACAGGGGCCCTGGGGAACGGGTCGTGACATACATATGTTTAATTTCCATTCTATATCAACCAAAATCAGCAAATGAATTTTTTTAAACAAAATCATTTCTTGAAGTATAGAAATTTCATAAATCCATGGTTTCCATTAAATTAAAAAAAATTATTTTCACTACATTTAAATGAGAATCTTTTAGATTATATTGATATAATTCACATAAGCATACTGAAAACATTACGTTTGGACGACTAGTAGTCAGGTATTGTGAACTTTTATTCATACCTCTAAAAGATATTTGATCCACTGGTTTCTCAGCTTTATCAGGATCTAATGAATTTGAGGTACCAATTAGAGTGATTATAATTTTATTTTTTTCATATCCATAATTTTTTAGAAGATATTTCATATACTTTTCTTGTGATATATATGTTCCTTATCTTTTTATGATAAATTTGAAAACCAAATAAAAATGTTAACACACCCATCATACTCATTTCAAACTCATATTTCAAGAGATTTGAAAAATAATCGGTTAAATATTTCTAAGTTGATATGAATATAATTTCATCAACATATATTTAAACATTCAAAATATTTATCTTATAATTCCTTATAAAAAGAGTTGGATCCGCAGTTCCCTTAACATAATTGTTTTTATTTAAAATCATGTCAATATATCATACCATGTACAAAGAAGCTGTTTATGTACATATAAGGCATTTGTATGTTTGAAAACATGTTCAAGATGTTTTGTGTTTTCAAATCCAAGAGGTTGTTTACCCTAAACTTCCTCTTTACCATATCCTTTATGGAAATCACACTTCACATCCATTTGAATATGTTTGTAATTAATGAATGATGAAAAGGAATGTAAAATAATAATATATTAAAGTATAGATACCAGAGCATAGGTTTCTTCATAGTCTATTCCTTCATGTTTAATATAGCCTTCAACAATTAATATAGATTTATTTCATACTACGATCCCATTTTCATCACATTTATTTTTGAATACCCATTTTACTCCAATTACAGAAGTTTCCTTAGGCCTTTAAAGAAAGGTACTTACTTTGTTCCTTTCAAATTCATTTAGCTCATTTTGCATGGATTTAATTAAATCATCATCACCTAAAGATTCATCAGTGATTTTTTTTCTAATTAGGAATGGAATGCTAGATGTTCTACTTCATTTAATAAGGAAATTCTTGTCCCTACAGGTTGATTTTCATCACCAATGATACTATAACTAGGATTATTTTTAAGAAACAACTGATTTGGGTTTTTTAAAACCTATTGATCAAAATAAGGTAGAAAGACTTCTGGGGTAAATACAGAAGAATTTGTTTTGAGTATATTCCATATTATAAGAATCATATATCAATGGTTGATAATAATTTTTTGAAAAAAAAACTCGAGGATGTTGGTTGCGGTTGTTTAAAAAAAGTTCTGTTTAATCAAATTTACCATGCATGGTTTCTTCAATAGTACATGTATTTTTGTTAAAAACTAAATAGGCCTTAGAAGTAGTGGAATAGCCTAAGAAAAATCCTTCACCAGATTTGGGTGAAAATTTATGTAAATTATATTATGTATTTAGAATGTGTACGTTGCATCCAGATATTTTGAAGTAAGAAATTATTGGTTTTCGACCAGTCCACAATTCACGAGGTGTTTAGTTAAGAAAAGGTCTAATTAAAACTCTATTAATAGTATAAAAATTAGTACTAATAGTTGCATCCCTAAATGTGTTTAGAAATAGAATATTCACTCTATATGGTTCTATTTATACCTTGATTAATTCTATTTCTTCTTTCAACATAACCATTCTGTTGAGGAGTTCTTTGAACTGAGATGTTATGAGTGGCGATTTTTTTACTACACATAGTTTCAATATCTGAATTTTGAAATTCTCCCCCATGTTCATTATAAATAGTTATCAGTGGATTACTTGTCTAATTTTTTAACATGGGGTCTACAAGTTTTAAAATAATAAAAGGCATCATATTTCCTTACTAAAAAATAGACCCCGATAAATCTGGTGTAATCATCAACTAAAATAAATACATTGTGTTGGCATCCAATACATCCAATTTTATGTTAGACCAAAAAGATATTTATTCACTAATTTTAATGCATTAGAAATTGATACATCACTTATTTATTCAAATCTTGATTAATGTTGCATTCTATATTGACAAGGATCCCAAAATTTTGATGAATCAAATCTAAGCTCCTATAGATCCTTAAAAAGTTTTTTCATTGATATTTTGCATACATTTCTAAAGATACAGTGTCCTATTGTTCTATTCTATAACTAATATTGATCTTACATTACACTAAGGAAAGGTAGATCTTTTCCCCTAAGGTCTTCAAAATATAGTGTATAACATTCTCATACCTATGTGAATGAAGAATAAAATCTTCCACGAAATTGTGTACTATGCATTTATCATTACTAAAATTCATAAGGTATCCTTCATCACAAAATTGGATTATTCTAGTGAGTTTGTGCTTAGGACCATTAAGAAATAAAACATTTTAAATCAATTTTTTTCAATAAGAACAATGTTACCTATACCAAAAATTTATCCTGGAGTATTATCTAAGAATGCTAATTTTCCTCATTTTGTCTTGAAAATATTTACAAAGATGTTTTTTTACCTTTCATATGCAGGGAACATCCAGTATCCATTAACCATGTATTGTTGTTGGTACTTTCTTTATTTTCCTAAAAATAAAAGAGTTAGACTTTTGGAATCAAGACCTTCTTGTATTTAGAAATTTCAGAAAGTAAAATTTTAGAAATCCACCTTTTCCTAGAAAAATAGGCTTCATGAAAACCTAATGATTGGATTTCGTTTAGAGAACATCTTTTCTCCCAATATCATCCACATTTATATTGAGTGAAAAAGGGATCACTTTTTTTAATCAAAATAATTATTACTAAAAACTATTTTTGAATGAGTATAACCAAATATTGATCTATTCCTTAGAGGATGAATTTGTGAATTCATTTTATCAAATTAGTTTCTTCCAAAAGTAAAATTTTATAAATTATTCTTTAAGGAAAAAACATTGGATTTTAGTCTAATGATAAAATTCTTATCCAAAAAATTATTAGTTTTAAGACTTAATTTATTCTCTAAAGTATTTTTATTAGAAATGACATTTTCAATATCCTTAGAAATTTTATCCTTATAAACATTTATATCTATACGGATTTTAGAAACAACTTCCAAATCAGAAGATTTCTGATCAAGATCATTATAAATATCTGATACTTCTTTAGTTAAAATAGAAATTATGAGTTATCATTCTATAACTTCATATTTATCTTATATTTTTCATTATCAATTAGTTTGAAAAATATAAAAACTCTTTCAAATGAATGTAAGTTATTATATACTTATGAGGAAGATTCATCATCTAAGGATTTGTAATATTCTCCATTTGGAAAATTATAATTTAAAGATATTTTTTTAAGTGTTCACCATCGCGTTCCTTATCAATAAGAAAAGGATTTTTAGTAGGTACTCTAACTATAAGACAAATATTTCTCTGACTATAAGAGTCATAATTTGATGATTCATTTGAAGAATCACAACCACTGGCACTTCATGTGTCATTTTCATTCAAGAAATTATTTTCATTAGATTTTTAAAACAACTTTCTATTTATCACAGAATGATTTTCCTTACTGTATATTCTCTTAATCATTGTAAAATCAGGACTGATATGTCCGAAACTTTTTCATTCATAACATGTTACATCAGGATATTTCTTTTCATTTATAAATTTCATCAAATATCTGTACTGAAAATATTTCATTCCAAAAATCATGTTCATCCTTTCGGAAATATTGACTAATTCATTCTCAGATAGATCACTATTACTTGATTATGATATAAAAACAAAATTCATATATTAGAGAATGTTACCATTTCTAGAGACTAGGATTTAGATGTAGTAGTGAAAGCGACACATCTAATACCATTTTTATTCTTGTTTTGAAATAAATATCTCTTTTCATTCTCGTTTCATGTTTTAGAATATTTCTAAATAACTCATCAAGAGTAATGTTATATTCTTTTCTATTCTCATCAATAAATTTCATTTTTTCTTCCCAGTCACTGGGAATGATATAAATTTTCTTATCTATAATAACTTCATCATCAATACCTTTTTCTCCCATATATTGAAGACTGTTGACAATGGTCATAAATATTTGTTGTACTTCACCAAAAATGATCTCCATAAAGAAATAAGAATCAATGACATTAAGCTCTTAAAATAACTCTTCGAGTTACTATCACGATAAAAGTTCCAAAACGTGTAACATTATTTTTTTTATAAATACAGTTGGTTTCTTCACAAGAAGATTTTTGACTGTATATATTTATTGTCATAGAACACAAAAATTTATTGTGTACCTTGTAATATAGTTGATATTCTTTTTTTCCTTGTTGTTTAAGGTTTTGACTTCATTTTTTAGAATTTTATAGTCTCTAGTGAGTATAAAAAAGATTCCTACTATAGTGTTTTGACAAAATTCTTCATTCTATATCTCCAGTACTCATAATCATTACCATAAAAATTGGTGGTCTAGTAGGATTAAGGTAATCAATGGACCCAACATTTGTACCTGCCATTCTATAATAAAGTACTTTTCCATGAGACTTGTTAATACTAAATATTTATTGACAAAGATAAAAATATTTTAGCAGAACTTTAACAATAAAAGTTAAGCTATAAAATTTAGAAAAATGAAAACTTAGGAAATAAAAATTACATGTGAGTATAAGTATTTCGGAGTCCTTCATATGATACCAATTGTAGGATAGAAATAATATATATAGATGCTCAAATACAATAGGGGGGTTAATTATAAGTTTAAATACTTTTGTTTATATCTTTATTGAAAAATATGTTTTATAATGTTAAAGAATGTAAATTTAGAAAACCATATTTTAGTTGTAATAATAAAAAAACTAGCTTAGGTTATCGAAATATGAATCCAAAAATGAAACTTAAGAAAAAGTTTCTTAGATAATGATTATACCTTAAAGTGTATGTAATATCAATTATTAGAGTAAGTAAAAATCCAAGAATGCATAAGAATGTTATACTTTATTTCAGTAAGAAAATACAATAGGAATAAATCATGAAACAAGAACAAGTAATAAGTATAAAATATTTTATCCCAAAGAGTTGGGTATCTAACATCCTTGGATAAAGGACCCTTAATTTAGAAATTCATGAAATTTTGTCTTACCTACACTAGGGTAATCCCCCAATAAGAATATTGAAACCTGTCATGTTATCCCTAGAAGAACTCGAACTTTAAGGTAGTTGTCACATCTGTCTTCTTATCCCCAGAAGCCCTCGATTTTTGTCAACAAAAATCAGAGTCGCATGAAGAAATATGAACAATATGTTCATGGTTGAAGAATATGTTCATAAAACACACAAGACAAGAGAGTCATTCCCTCTATAGAAATCACTTCACAACATCATTTCATGTAATCTTTAGATCGATTCATAGACAATGAGGTCATTCCAATGAGATACTATTTATTGGAAAAACATAAATAGTTGACTCCATCCTCCTATAATTATATTTTTCCTTAACTTTTGTGGAGACCTGTACATGTGTCACTCACCCAACGGTTAGTTTGAAACAGATTGTATGACATCATTTCATAAAAAAACATGTGTAAAGAAGATGAAGCAGCATAACCAAATTGAAAAATATGGAATCTAATGAAAAATAAAATACAGAATCTAAATAAATAAACAATCAGATTCAATTTTATGAAGAATTTAGAGACTGAATTTTATAGATTTAGGATTATGAATTATGAGGAATTCTAAGTCTGAATTTCAGAGGATTTGGAGTATAAATTTCAGATAATTTGAATTTTGAATTTCAGAGAATTCAGTGACTAGATTTCAGAAAATTGAAAGTCTAAATTTCATAGAATTCAAAGTCTACGAAAAAAATTTATATCCCAGGATTTATAAAATTACAAGGATTTAGTTAAGGATACAATTTTTTGACAAAGAAATAAAAAGAGTTTGGTTTTGAGAGGTTATAAAATGAGACAATGATATCCTTGGTAAGGATAAAAAATTTTCGTAGAGAAAATAAATTTTCCTTAAGAAAATAATTCTTAGGGAAAGGTAATTTTTCGTAACATAAGTTGTTTGTTATTTTAAAAACATAGTGGAATGGAAAAGTCATATGGAAACTTTTTTGAATCAACATGATTTATGTAGTAATACATGGTTATGGATGAAGAACTAACCATCTTGGTCGGATAGAGAGTAATAAAGAACATGATCATGAGAATGTTAACAACAAGAAAACCAAACTATTTTGATGGGTCAAATGACCTTCAATTTCCTAGTAGGTAAAGTAAATGTAAAACGTTTTTTAATATTCTTTTTATAATGTTTTGGAATTTATTTATGATCCTGACTTAGAACATAATGAAACATACTTACGTGTCATGTAGAGTTTCATTCTTTAATAAATATATACAACAAACTCATCTTTTCTCCAAATGATGACTATTCAAGTTGACTTGGTCACACCTAAAGATCTAGAATAAACTTTTAGAGAATCACATAATCCATAAAATAAGAACTATATATTTTCCCTATATTTAGAAAATAATCTAAAGAAAAATGGTTTGTAAAAGATCTTATAATCTTTGAATAGAATAATCTTTTATTAATAGAAATACTACTCTTAATTTCCAATATTCTAAAAACAATACCCCCACTTATAAAAAGAACATTCGATAAACATGTTTCATTAAAATTACTCAAAATACCCTAAAAAAGTATTGAAATATAAAATTAGATGCATTTAATCACATAATCTTCAAAAATAATTTTTAATAGTTATCTCCAAATAACCTAAATCAGTCTTAATGTCTCATAACAAAAAGTAATTAAACTAATCAAATATTATAAAATATAGGTTAATCATCTCATTAATTACTCTTATTCCCCATATGTCCACAATTAAATTCATGAATTATTCCAAAAATATAATTCCACCATTTTTACTAAAAATAAAATTCTATAGTATTCTGTTTAACTTTATCATAAAGGGTTCCCAAAATAGAGAATGACTTCTAAAATAACATTTTCACTTAATCCGCAAATCATTTTCCCAAACCAAATATATCTATTTTATAAAACAGATGTTCTCAAAAATAATATTATTCTAATTCCACAAACTCTTTAATAAAAAAAAGTAAAATTCATACTGAACTAGTACTTTATGTCGACCAATGGTAGGTGATAATGCCTTACCACAATTTGGTTTTGGGTTCGATTCCCACGACATTGTTCGACAAGATGAGTTTTCACCCTTCCTTAAGGTTGTAATTTTTCTAAAACTATATAATTATTAAAACATTAGCAAATGGTGATAAAATAACCATAACATAATTTAACCTCTATTTTATCTCATGCCTTTCACTTTTCATCCCCAAAAGTAAAAACTCATAATTTCCTCAAATTCAAGCATTATTTAAATCCTAAAAATTATTTATAAATATGTCCACAGAAGAAAAGTTAATTCTTCCTCCAATATAATTTTCACATAACAATCATCTGGGTTACATATACTAGAGAAAAGTCTTCCAATGTAATCCCATCAACAAAAGATCACTAATATTTTAATCATTTCATCACCCATAAAATCTAACATAACTCTTGAATTTTTGAAATGTAAACATATTAATCATCCAACCTTCATCATGATCCCTTAACCAAGAATTTACAACATATTCCATAAAACATCATTCCTTCAAACGAAATCATAAATCATGAACTAACATTAAATAAATTAAAAAATTGAGCTAATAAATAATCCTCACCTTTCATAGTTTATTTTTAGTTAGTCGTTTTCAATTCAAATAGAATTATGTATTGGTAATCATATATTTGTACAGTCTTCTAGGTCTCATTGACATAAATTCTTCGTAGTATAGCTATTTCTATAATAACCATCCACACCATATTTAAAACAATCAATTGATCGTTTGGAAATAACAACTTTCCCTTTCCTGGATTCAACTAATGGAATCTTTTTCCAGGGAAGGTTATTGCTTTATGACCTACATTACCATATCTATAACATCTTCCTATCCCTTTGAAACATTTTCCTTTGCATTTATTTCCACTTCCTAAACACATAGAATGTTGATTATGTGTACCTTTATAATTATTAAATAAAATTACATATGGATTCATTTCTGGAATATATAACGAAATAGAAAAATCACCAAGGTTCTAGTATACAATCATGACTATATATAGTTGGATAATAATAACCACAAGAGTTCTCATTATAGCTCCAATTTCATTCAGTTTCATATTAAAAAAACACCAAAAGTTTCTTCATAACAATTTTTACTTTGGTGTCTACTAGATCCCAAAATTTACATAACCCAAAATGTTAGTGGGATTATATCAATAATGTCATCATATAATATCTTATGAGGAGTGTAAACACTAAGATATACTTAATCAAGTTATATTAAACTAATTTAACTTATCTAAAATAACTATGACTCTATATAATTTTCTAACCATTTTGTTTATATAAAAAATTGCACTTATGATTAAATAACACCCTAACCTCTAATTTTATTTAATCCTCCCTCTGATGCCATTTGTTAGGCACCAACCTATACCATTACACAATATTGAAATACATCATCAATTTAACATTAATTCACATCAAAGAACTTTTAAGGGTTAGAGGTTTTGATAATTTTGTCTCAAATAATACATAACTACCTAAATATTACATGTTAAAACATCTTCTCCCAATATATCTTTTCGTGAAACCAAATCTCTTTAAAAAGAAACATTTGATCATTTCATATTTTAACAACATAACATTTATGTGATCCTATCCATGACTCTATTCTTCTTATTGTTATGTGAAAAATATTTCAAAACATGGGATGAGCATAAAAATCTTAGCAAGGGATACACAGAAAAAGAAAACTATATGTATTGGGAAAAATGAAAACCATGAATACTATATCATAAATTAATATTTTTCACCTTAAAAAAGTAGGAAATATCCTTCATTTAATATAAGCTCATTGCTTAACCTTTTTGAAACCAAAAGTTTACCCTAAAGCACATAGAAAGAAACATATGATATATAAGGGTAACTTGGGACATAAACATTCTTAAATGGAATAACCTTACATTCAACATCCACATATATCACTAAATGGAATATCTATATGTCCGACTTCCAAACACAATTCATTGGAGGTTATAACGTAACTGCCCATCCCTAGTTTATCACATAACAAAACATAATTTGGTTTATAAGATAACTACCTGTCATTGTATTATCACGTAACCACACATACAATTTCCAAGTAAAATTATATAACCATTACACATAAAAGAATTCAATTATCAACCTTTCACTCAGAAAATTTCACTTTCATTAACAAGAGATAATTTCAAGATATTGATATATTAAATACACTTTCAAAACAATATTCAATAACAAAACACCCTATACATTTATAATGGATTTCTTCTCCTTTTAAGAATATTAATATGGATAGAGGAATTCAAATATTATATAAGAGTTACGACGACAGATGATTTTGAGACGATGTCCCATAACATGATTCTGATGTGTGTCGTTTGTTCTTTAATTTTCTAAATTATAAAACATGGTTATTTTATACTATATTGAGAAAAATTTAAAGTTTATTATTTTTTAATCTCTCTTATTACAATTTTATGGCAGTTAGTAATGTTTTTGAGTTCATATGATACGTTTGGTCGATGTTCGGTATTTGAGTCAAGAAATGAACTTGTTTTGATGAAAATTATCCCTGTGGTCCTAATTCCACTATCTCTAGAATAATATTCATGATTTAAATATCATATATATCCCTTATATATGTATTTATAATACACCATAAAATTTGGAGAAATGAAATAAAATGCACTGTTCATTGAGATGGTAGACCGTATGTATGCATGACCGCTACTTTCATTTCCTTGTCATATAAAGGAATATTAAAGGAATAAAAACTAAAAGATATATATGTATATTAAAATTCCAATATAATATATATGTTATATATATTAAATAATTTCATTAACTCTAACCTGTATACATTTTATCTAGGTAGGACAAGTCGTATCTCTTTGAGGGGGCGGTAGTCCACACATCCCCAAATGAAATTATCATATTTACACATTATGGAATGCACCAATGTATGTTGTAAACAAAACTTGAAGAAAAATATATTAAAAATAAATAACATATAATCCACATATAAAGATAGGCCGATCATAATTTCCACCATGAAAGGGGGTAGGTGAAAATTTAAAAATTGTCATTTTGTGAGGCAGTAGTTCGCAGTACATAGAAATAGTATGTTCATTTCCATTAGATGTAGGTGTATGTAAGTGTAGTTAGAATACATCCCATAAAAAAATCTAATATATTGAGGATATAGGATTTTTTACTTAATCATTTAATAATAAGACAATATTTATTTAATAAGGAAAATAACGTAAAGGAACTTGAGAGAAGATGCTACCTCTAAATCGGGTAACTCCTTTTGATTTGATCCAAAAGGAATTCATGAATTTCTTTATGACCAAGGTATGGATTATATAGGAAATATAGAGATTTTGGGATATTATTTGAGCAGAATTTGTATAATCCAATCGGCTTGAGATTTGTTAGTATATGGGTAGAGGTGGTGGTCTTTTATAAGAGGTAGTAGGAGCACTTTCAGGAAGTCTTGAAATATTAATTTATTATAAATTGATTTTTGGTTTCTAATAGCCTAAAACTCATTTATTTCAAATATATGGAACTTTTGGGAAGTATCACCAACCTCCAATTAAAATTATACATGTTTTGAATATTTTTTAACACTTATATTTTTTAACCTTTATTTTATCCTTTTTAATCATACCATGATATTTTACTGTTTACACTTTCTGGGTTAATTTAATTATCAAAACATGTGAGACGACCCAAAAAAGTACTATTTAGGGAATATTTAGGCTTATCATAGATATTTTCCCAAATCATAGATTTTTATTGATTTTAAAACATTTAATAAACTATTTTACATTTGAATATATCAATTATATCAATTTTGACACTATCCATAATCTACTTTTTAAAAAATTCTTAAAAAAATTATTACTAAAAAAATACATTAATTTAATCATAGCATATCACAGTCATCCAGAATGTTCTTAGATGGCATAAATTATGTCATATAATATTTATTTTAATGATTGTAATATCATTTATTTGATATTTCTCTTAATAAACTAATTAATGTATTACTGTTGTGTCAAAATTTAGTGTAATTATTTAATCTCTAAAATTAAAAATAAATTCACATTATATATACAGTTTAACTACATTTCAGGAGACTATTTATGTTTTATGTTTCATTAATTTTATCTCTACATTAAAATTATTATACTTCTATGAGATGAGAAAGTTAAAAGTTTTCACTTTCTTTTTTTTAATAATAATTACATCACTTTCATGAAAAAAATCCATTAAATAAAACAATTCATACTCTTAGGGGTTATGGGTTGAATTTTATTAATTTAATTTGATTTTCAAAGGTGTAAGTAAAATTTAATAATCTTTATCACATTGTTTGTTACCCTAATATACCATATTTACAATTAAATGTGGTAAATAAAAATTACCAAAGTTACTATTCATGATGTCCATAAATAAAAAATACATATTTACCTAATTTGGACCTTCTAATTCATAATATGGAATCTATTTTTACAAATTCAAAGTACATAAGTTTCATCGATTAATTTAGAATTAATTCATGTTTCCAAAACTAGAAAACAAGATTTTAAGAAGTAAAACCTATCAAATGATTGAAATATATTTATGACCAATTTAAATGTGAATTTACATCAATGATACTAATTAGATTAAACGATGAAAACAAAATATAATTTCACTTTAAACCAATTTAATGTAAAATCTATCTATATAAGTAAATTACACGAAAAGGATGTTTTGAATTAAAATGAAGTAATTTTCACTATTTATTAAAATATGAATTTTATCAATTTAATAAAAAATATTCATCCAAAGTAAATAATGATGTCCTTATTCTATATAAGAAGAGTATTTTTAAATTATATCATATAAAATTGACTAATAATTAATTAAAAAATAGTTCTCCATAAAATTGTGATAAAACTTCAATTTTAGAAAAATAATTCGTTTATGAGAAAAATTAGATTTGTTCTTATGTCATATGTAGAAATAATATAAGATAGATTTAAAACATCAACATCGATATATAACAGTTAATGTTCATTAAATAAAGATTCATAAATTTTGATATGACTTTATAAACAATTTTTTTAAAAAAAAGGTTTTCATAAAAACACATCATTTATATTCAATGGATTTTTATTTCCATTTATAATAAATCTGGTAAGAAATGTATCCTTATTTAAACATGTGTAAATCATACTTTTAAAATTTATTTTATACTATTTATTCCCATAATTCCAATGGGTATGCATGAAATACCATTTAAAATAATAATAATAATATTATATTATTTTTCTTTATAACTCAATGTTGTGTGCAATGTAGGATTTCTGAAAAACCAGTTGTTGCGTGTGAAGAAAATTTCATAAAAATATAAATAAATCCAACAAAAAATATTTCCAAATTAAAAAACAGTACAAAAAACCAATTATATATAATGTAGGTTTTTTAAGAATAAATCTCATTAGTTCAAAAAAATGTCCATTAAAAACTACACGTTGGTTTCCATTTGAATTGAAATCAGCTCATTTTGATCAAATTTATCATTTTAAGTATCATTATGAAAACCTATATCTTATTAATTATGAATATTATTGTCACAACTATTCATGAAAAATTTATTTCTTTTATAAAGTATCTAAAAACCATATTGAGTTATAATATATTTTTCATCAGTTTCGGGTAAATATACCACCTTTTCTATTAATTTATCAAAATAGTCCTGTGTTATCATGCAATAAAAAGTGATGAATTCTATAGCTTTTTGAAAAATTTAGGCATTTAAAATTTTAATTATATGATAAAAAATTATTTATTTTATTCGTTGACTCACCAAATTCACTGATTGAATTTTGATAATAATTATATAAATTTTTTCATTGATTTATAATATGAATGAAATAAAATAACTACCTTGAACTCACAATTCCAAGAAATAAAATTATTTTCATAATATTAAAAAACATTGTCCCATTTATCATTGGTTTCATTGAATTCTCCCATATACTATGTAATCTCTACTGTAGTATCAATAATGAAATTGAAACTTGATTAGTTAACATATCTCATTAATGGATAATTATTATTATTTATTTCCTTTTTTAGGATGAAACATGATGATTTAATTAATAACTATTAAATGATATATCCTAATTTCAAATTCCATTAATATATCCTTATTATAAATTTATTCACCATTTCTATCATTATCTTACCCCGATGGGTTATTAGACTAACTCAATTTTTTCATTAAATCCATAAGTCATTGTTCTTCCAAATACTGTTGATCCATTTTTATATCCTCATCATAAGATATAACATCCTGTTTTTAGTTAAAATGTATCTTCCTTGATGTGTTGACCTTTAATTTTCCTTTGAATATTTTTTATATAATTTATACTACATATAATTATTTTCCACCTTAATAATCATATATCATTCTTCTCATGTTCAACATTACTATTAATTTATTTTGTTTAAATGTATTCAACAATAAAAAAATATTAAATTATATTTAGACTTATACTATCATTTTCATCATTTAACTCATTATGGTAATAATAATATGAGATCTTAGATATCAGCTATAGTATCTTGAACATTGGATAACTTCTCTTGTTATCTTATTATATACATTAATTTTTAACAGTCTTAATCATTGAATGTTCCCCCTTCTTAGGTTTCCCTTATTTTCTAATGGAAGATCCACTTTTTATCACAATGCCTCTGAAGATGTTTTTGATTCTATCAATTGTTCACTAATCAATGTTTTATCCATATGAATCAAAATTCAGCAACGTTTTCCTATAAAATTATCATCAATTTCTTCCATATTTTTGAAAACGCAATATCATCTATATAACAAATAATCAAGATGAAACTTTTGTTCACCTGAATGAAAGTCTAATCCAATAGTTCATCATTAACTTTATTAATATGCTCAAATTGAGAGTAATATTACTTCTTATATTACACCATATATATCTCAATTACATTAAATATGTCATGGTGTTTCCCATAAATTCATTTTTCCCATTTTATATCCATCACTTGCATAAATGTTTCAAATAGTGTGATAATAGAATCATAATATAGACACTCCGATCAATATCTATATTATTTTTACTAATCTAATTGTTTTCCATCCCATAATTTCAAATATGTACCCCAATTTTGGTGATGAAAATTAAGTTGGGGAAATCATACCAATAGAGTACATGCACATTATATAATATTATTGAATATCAATACATCTAAAAAATAAACTTGTAAAACCAAATAGTTTAGTGACATTGGAAATATGATGAAAAACACTATTTTTTATAATTTTAAAACATTAACCAATGTTTTTTTCAGAAATAAATTTAATTTGGACATATCATATGATAAATTATTAATAGTAGCCAGGGAAATAGAAACATAAGTAATTAGATGATCTTAGATGGTCATTACGATATAAAAAATAAGAGATATCCATCAAAATATTATATGTGATAAAAAAGAAGACCATAATTGGTATAATATTTAACAATAATATAGTTTAGAGATAGAACCCATAAAATAATTGCCAAATTAATTGAAATTATGTAATAAAACATAATGCGGTGTCATAACATTGGAAGGTTTAATATATATAATCATAATAAATCATTATTATTATAATGGGTAACTATCGCTACTATCATAATAAAATGAGAAAAATGTATTATAACATCATAGTCAAGGTTAAACTACCTTTTCATGTAACATAACTTCACCTGATATATAATAATTACCAAGTAAATTTTAGTGATATATATCATTTTGGTGATCCTTTTGGAAAAGGTTTAATCCATTTTCATAAAAAATAGTTCCTCAAACAATAACATAAATAATTTATAAAAATAAAGTAGGTTATATTAGAAATTATGGATACCATAATCAATTTAGATATTAATGTTTATGATTTCATTAATACATATCCCCAATAAATTATAGGATATAAGAAAAAAATTAATTTTGTTGAAAATAACTACATAGATGAATATAAAACATTGTTTACAAAATGAGAATAATAGTTCATTATATTTTGATAACAATTTAATGAGATAACTAATAAATTAAACTATTATAAATGAATAAGAAAATTAATAAAAATTACATTTGTAAATAAATTTTCTTTATATATAAATGACATATTGAAAATAGAATAAAATTATATTATAAAGTGTATGAGTGAGAAAAAAAGTGAGTAACTGATAAACAATTACATGTACATGATTCTATATAAAATAAATTCATCATAAAATTTCCAAAAAAAATTCAGAGGGATATATAAAGAATTATTTTAAATAATATTGGGAATATTTTTATATAAAATAATTATTTCTAGTAAAATAATAAATAATAAAAATTAAAATTACGGAAAAGACATTATGTGAACTATGAATCCATAAGGATGGGAAATATTGAACATATATGTAAATTTCCCAAAATAACCTATAGGGATGTGAAACAGATATTTAAAAATTAAAACAACTTCTCTCCATGTGTTTATTAACACTTTTTTATGTCCGGTTATAAACATACTTTCCATATTCAGGTGGGCATATGAGCATGCTAATGAAAATTTGAATTTCATTTTCAGGATAAAGGATTAGTGGTTGGATCACCACTTAAAGGGAATTTTTTGTAGTTTAGAAGACTCTTTTTATAAATATGATTTATTTATAAAATCATTAAAATTATAAATATTATTTAAATTGGTATTTATAATGATTTATTTTCACCATGTTTCATTTTCAACATATTTTTATATATCAGAGGTTCTCTATCATTCCTTTAATGATTTATTACACCAGTGTCAACCCACACAGTTAGGAACTCTGGAATATATATTTATATTGGGTGGTGGTTGGTGTTTTTATTTTATATCAATACCATGATGGGGGATTATATTATATCTATGTGAATGTATTTCAAACCCAAATAATGAGGTGTGGGATAAATGGACACACTATACCATTTAATATCACGCAATAAGGAACATTATGGTGCATTTTAATATCTTATATCCCTAACAAAATACGTTTCTTTTGTAATAGTTTGAATTAGACTAATGGTAAGTCTTTTATGGTTGTAAAATTAGAAAAACATATTTTCCTTTTATTGGAATGAAATAAGGACAATGATGACCCTTAAATTAAATTCATATGTCTAGGATATGTTATGATTAGTTTACCATTATGAAAAATAGACTAAATTTATGATGATATGAAATATCTTAGATGTATCTATTAAAATAGGTGTGGGGGGGGGGTGGTGAGTTTTAGTTTAAAATTTTAGTTTAAAAGGTATAAATTGAACCAAAAAAATATCCTCATTATAAATTTTTTTCAATATCAGAATCAACCCAATTATCAAATTAAGAAAATTGGAACTAGAAATAGTCAAATTATATGAGAGTAAATAAAATAACAATAGACCGGATTTATAAGATCATGATTATGATATTCAAAGTTGATACTATAAAACAAAAACAATATATAAATTTGAGTATGATTACTTAAATTCTATTAAAAGTTTGGCGGAATTTAAACTTTTAAAAACAAGATATAAAATAGTTATGAAATAGAAATAATGAATTATTTTTGTTTATTAAATGATTTGACTCTTTTAACGTTGAGAGTGTGGTAGTAAATGACCATGACTAAAGGAATCTGCTATTTTAACTTCTCGTGAAGTCTATATTTCATTACCAAGAATGACCATGATATAATGATCAAATTTTCCCTATCTTCCTATCCCTAAATACCATCGATAAGAATATTTTAATATCTCTCCATATACCTAAAATCTCTAAGTATGATAGATCATATTTATCTTCTTCCTTTCCCTGGAATCCCTTGATTATACCAATCATCATATGAAGATTAAAATTAAAAAAGGAAACAACATGAATGAGATTCCATAGAATGAAAACATACTGAATAATTAAACTAACTAAGAACGTACATTCTACACTAAAAAATATACCAAATAAAATGTCATCAACCGGATCCAAACTCTTTAAATGAATTATTATTTACATGCAATCTCCCAAAGGTCATATTTCTTTGTTTTTTTTAGCAACCTCATATATCTGGCAGTTAGTATATTTTCTGTAACTGAACGCCTGATGTCATATTTATTAACATTGTTATAATATCAAAGATATTAGTTATATTAGAAATAATCCTTCATTATTTTTATTTTAAATGTTAGTCAATCCATTGATCATCCATATCAGTTTTCAATAAAAAATATTTATAAGGGTCAGTTAGATATATCTGAACCAGAATCTTTCTAATGGTTATGAATTTTTTTAGTATGATAGACAAGGAAAAAGTCTAAATATTGGATTAATTACCTGTTATTCTGATGAATTGGACATATTCCCAATCTAAGGATCAAAATGATAAATTTTATTTTTTTTATTCATAATACTATACAACCTATTCTATGTGTGGTAAAATAAAATATTTTATACAAAATCATTATAACACAATTGGGATATTAAAATTTAGTAAACAATTTATTACTAACCTGTTATTAATTCCCAAAACTAATGGAATGGAAAAGTAATATACAGAAATTCTGACTCAACACTACCTAGATAAAGTGACGTTGGAATGGAATTTCATGATACTAACACATGGGTGTCTCATTATGTTTCATCCCTTTAATTGTATCTAAATATGAGATGTTATAGTGAATTATTACAACTACTAATAGTCTCTAGGTATTTATTTTTCCATTATAGGTAATAAGGATGAGATCAAAAATGAGGATATAGTCATTTATTACATCTAGTTAGACGCATATGTGGATGAGACTAATTAGCCCATTTGTTTAGGATAATGAAAATAAGTAAGGTATTATTGTAAAATTTACAATAATAATTAAACTATCTAGTTTAATGGGATCATAGGTAGGAGAAAAAGTTAAATGTTGAATCTATAGAGGTAAGAATTGATAATGGGGCACACAGATAGGTGACCATGGTGATTGGGGAGTCCATATAGTGGACCTGGGAGATTTGGCGCCGAATTATTTGACATGTGAAAGTAGGAACCTAGTTATAGATATAAAGGATAAGTGTGAAATTCAATATGAATCCCTCAAATCCATGTGGGAGAAATCTTAGAGGTTATTAAACATTTTTAATTAGACCACTAAGAAAAAGTTGATCAATTTTGTAACCATTGAGAAAGCGTATGATCCATTAAAAAACTTTGGGAAGAACCTAAATTGAAAAAATATTTTTCTTGGTTTACATGCCATGGATTATTTGGTGCACCACATAAAATGGGACTTTTAACCTGGTCTTGGGGATGAATTGGGAATAATGGTCTTATAATGATTATAATTATTGAAAGGAAAAAATATCCTATATATCCAACCTTTTCCCCATGGTTTTGATTCAAAATTAATTTAATGGAAAACATTTTTTAATATAACAATTGGGAGTTGGGCACCCAAAAAACTATGGGAAACTAATTAGGGTGTCGAGAGCCTTTAAATAAGATATAAGATGTGGATATGGAAATGGTTGGCCGTGAAACATTGTTTAGTTATTTTTTATGTATCTAATATGAGACAAATGAGGAATAAGATGTGCAGGTTCAATATGGATCTTGGATTATAGAAACTTTTGGACTCGATAAGATTTTCAAAATTTAAGATTATTAATACTATTAAATTATTTGTTTACTTATACCATTTCTAATTATCAATCAGAAAAAAATTTCACACTAATGATTGGATATGGTCCTTATGGATGAGATCAAATTTCAAGGTAAATTACACATGGGTGTGAAGAAGGATTAATTTATCCACTCATGAAAAGGGATTTTTCCACACAAAATTATTTTTATTTCATTCTAACTTTATGATAAATATTTTTATTAGTTTTTATTTATTAATTAAAAATAAAAAATATAGGACCACACTGTCAATATGTATATGATATATTTAGCATCTTATAGATAAATGTGTTCTCTTCATAAGAAAAATATAAATCGTGTTAATTATGTCATGGGAACAAATAATTTTTTATATCAGTTTTAGGTGATAGAGATCCAGAGTGGAGAATAATCAATATTGAATAATGTACTAAGACTATTCTACTATGATAATGATCTAGCACCAAAATACAGGGCATGTGATGGGAACAATTTCATACATAAAAGAACTTTTCACCCACTTATTTTCATTCCATGGCTTATTATCACATCTCTTCATTCACTTATATTATCTTCCATCACATAATAGATCTAACTCTATCAAAATATTTTATTTGAGATAGAAATATTATCAAAAAATTTTCTTGATAATATTGGGGTAACCTTCATTACTTAAATGATATAGAGTACATAATGGGAATAAATTAGAATGCTTACATTATATTTGGTTTCTATAATATAAACTCTTCCATGAAATAAAAAATTCATTCCAAATTTATTTTTTTATCTCTTTATGGTTGTGGAATTATGAGTGATGACGACACCCCTAACTGATATTAGAACATTTTATCATCTTGGTTCAACATCTCCTTGAGGTTTGAGTGGGAAAATATCTTGATGAATGGGGTATTTTGAGGTATGTTTTTTTATACATCACATATCATGTGATATACTACAACCATTGAAAAATGAAAAACCTTAACTAGTTCCTAAGAAATATTTTACTCATTACTTTACCATCATGAAGAAATTTTCTATCTTTATTAGCAGAATTAGAGGAGGAAATATCTCCCTTCATGTGGATTCATGCCTGAGTAGATGTGAGTAAATTGGTTCTATAAAATGTGTGTGTGTATTGAGATTCATATTTGATATTTGGTTATAAATGTGGCTTTCTATGAATAACATACAAATTTATATGGAATTTCATAAATCATTACAAACCATATGAATTGGTGTAGGCCTTATACTGACAACAACCATAAAAAACATAGATAAGTAAGGATCGTCTTATGGGATATATATAAGATTTTAGGTGAAGTAATTATCATAAACAATGATATTTACTACCATACATGGTAGTATGGGGGGATGCAGAATATACACCATAATTGGAATTTCATTTTTAAAAAAAATTTATGAATCCTTTTATTATTGAGCCTCTATCTTCCCCTGATATCATGTTTGAGTAGTGTATCAATTAATTATTTGTGAATTATGTTGATATATTTACTCTATAATTCATGATAGAGGGTCATACTGTAGAATAATTTAGATCCATGGAATCGACTATCCTGAATAGAAGAGATATCAAAATGGGTGTTGTGGTTATAAAGTTAATATGAATAGAAAAACTCAAGTTCTTATTTATGGGTTCCTAGCCTTGTTTCTATGTACATGCGTGCTTTTGTTTAGATAATGAAACATGGGTGTGAAACAGATCACTATCATACTGAGGAATGGTTAGCATACAAGAACCTAAAGAAAATCCATTTGGAGGTTTAAACATTGCAAAATATATACATATATTTATTATATTTCTATAAAGTTATGTTCTTTTTATAAATATAGACAATTTCTTTTTATGTATAGTTATATAGTAGTGATATTAATTTCATCATAATTTCACAACACGCTCAATATTTGGAGTTCCATATTTAATTCTTATATTTATGCAGTATATGAAATTCAAGAACATCAAATAAATAGGATAAAAATGTTCAATACTATTATGATATATTTAGTGTTTGATTTTATTCCAAATAGAGAATTGAAAATATATTTACTAATAAATAGTAGTCTTTGAGGATATTAATAGAATTAATATCTAATGTCTAAATTTTATTTCATTTTGTCATCACATTTTGATTGTGAAATTACATGATTATCTACCATATCTTTTCTTCCACCAATTATGGTGCATTCAATGATGGGTTCCAACACAATTTAGAAAGGATATCCTAGGCAATCACCCAATTATGACTTGGTAACTATACAAAATGATGTAGTTTTATGATACCTATGAGAAAATATATTTCTTTCTCGAAATAAAAATAAGTGATTAATGAGAACCTCTTTCATTGAGGGTATTTTGAAATATCCCAAAAACATGTTATTAAAATGTATATCCAGAACCATTTTGTTGGATTTTAATAAAAATAGGAAGTTCAAAACAAGGAATACTCAAAGTGGAAATACTAGGTTGAAGAGTCTCATCATATAAGTCTGTGATTCCCTAATTTCATCTAATTTCTTATGATATATTAGTTTATAAATCCTAATAATATAACAATTTGATCAAAATGCATGTGGTAAGATGATTCCTGGATATATGGTTACGTGTTTGGAAAATAAATAACGTTGAAAGGGTCTAAGAACTTTAATGTTTTAAGAGAGGAACTCAAATGGTTTCCCTCGATTTTGTTTTATTTTACGGCCTTCAATTTTAATAATAGTGTTCTTACCACATAAAATGTTGAGAAACGATGGGTTGATTTTCATAGGGGTTCATAAATCCAAAAAATATGGACAATTTTAAATACATTTCCCCATCGATTTTTTAAATATTTTTATAATTTCAAAAATATGTTTTCGTGGATAATTATTGAATACATGATATTTTGAGTTGAAATTTTTTTCATTAAATATGTGGATGAAAATAATTATTTTTGTGATAATGAGATTGAAGGTCCTTTTCCATAATTTCCTATTTTTTGAAACCTGATTTAGTTTTAAGAATATTATTAAAATATCAATATTCATGTGTTATTTTTGAACATGGGTTGTTGGAATTATATTTCTAAATTTTCATTTATTTTATTTACCAATATAAATATATGCAACAAATTGTGTGTCAATTTTTGGAATTAGACGTGAGAGGATGGATATAATGAGAAGGTGGATTTCTAAAGAAGAACTGTCAACATTTTAATAGAATTTTTAATGATTAATATTACAGAAACCATGAATCTAGTGTGGCTATCAACCATTGGTGTTTATTTTCTTGATTATCCTGAAAAAGAAGATGATACATGTTGATAACAACCATATGGATGATAATGATATGAGGAAACCAAGTGGGATGAACTACTGATATTATGTTGTTTTTAAAATTCATTCGCAATGGGGATGATATGAGAATTTGAGTAATTTATTCATCAGTCACATTATCAATCAATCAATCAAAAAAATCATTGGGGGGACATAGATAAACATGAAAAAATAGTAAAAAGGGTTTATTTAATAGGTTGTTGCTGTAATAAATGGAGATGTTTAATATAATAGGGACTTATTCATTTATTATATAGTTGTTTTAGTATTTTTATAAATTCATCATTATATATGGATTTTAAGAACCTCATTTTATATAAATTCTAAGAGGTTGAAAACAAAATTTTATCTCTTATTCTTTTGACAACATTCTTTTCATTTATATACTGGATACTACACTTTCAGAATAACATATAGTTTAAAAAATTTAAAACATTCAAGAAGCACTAACTATTTTTATTGGTTGTATCTTCTTCAAATGTTATGAATTTATTCTCATAATATTTTAAAAATAAATGATGATTCAATTTTATAGAACACCATGATAAATAACAACTTTATATTTATGGGAACAAAATCTTTATTAACAAGAACATTGAATACCCTATAGTTGATAAACTGTTTTGAATTCACATTTGAGAGACACCCTTTTGACAATTATATTTGGAATCATTCATGAATTTATCCAAATTATTATTAATGTTTCAAAATAAAGGAATATAAATTTTAAATTTAGTCAATTTTTGTTTCCACTAACTAATTATATTTTTGTAAAAATAATTATAAATTTCCTTAAATCATCACTTCACTTCTTAGTTATCATTTACAAAGAATCACCACTATACCATTAAACATTGTCCTTCTGGTTGTGTTTCTTTTTGTGATCATTTTTTCTAATATTTTACAAAACCTTCCTTAAGGGATATTGCCCTATTATTAATGATATAATAGAGTTACATAATGATAAATGAAACAAATACATAATCTAAACGTCCATTTTAATATTGGAACAATTTCTTTGAAAGTAATGTGTGACCAAGAAAAACTGAAAAACACAAAACAAAAAAAATCAAAAGAATTTAAAAATGTTAAATCTATTTCATACACACAAGATCAAAAATGTAATAATTATATCCAATTAATATTTTAATAGAAATGTATATCTATTTTATTTGTAAACTTATAATGGGGATAATGGAAAACTATAGGGTGAAAGAGTAACAATGGAAAATGAAAAAAATTGCAACATGATGTCAATGAAAAAAATTTATAATGACAAGGGATGAAAATGTTTCAAAATCATTAAGTTTTAGAAAACCCATTTTTTAATAAGATAATACCAAGATCATGGAATTATGAACTAAAATATTCATATATGTATTGGATTCTTATCCATTGATGGATCTCTAATAAATGATTATAATAAAAAATTTATCATCAATTTTAGTGATCAAAATAAGGCGTTTAAAGTATTGGATAAAAGAATCTTATATCCAAAAACCGATGTCTTGTATGGGGATAAGATACAAAAATTTGATGAATAATTTGAGGAAGAAGATTTTAAATTTTAATGAATGATTGAATATATTAATAAAATACTTACACCTATAGAAAATGTAACAAAATAGTTTAAGAAAAATATTAATTTTTTCTTATGATGTTTTGTTTTGGGAACGTAATTATTAATTTGTTTAGTAAAACATCTTAAACCATTCCTATAATATAAATGGGAAGTTATATCCAATATATATAGTAGAGAAGAGGTGGATTTATATGACACCAACTCTTTCTTTAAGAATAATACTAAATTCCATGGGAAACCTAAACCCATAACTATCTCCTCTATATAAAAATCACAACAATTAGATCTCAAACCACGACACTATCACCTTAGTTATACTTCTATAGATGATATATATTTACTACCAACAATAATAACTACATTATTGGGTAAAATTAATGAGTGATGTTTTTTGGATGATATAAAAGTTTTTAAATTGACTATATGTTATATAAATATCACATAAAAGGGATTTTAAATGTATTCTATATTCATAGGATCTATATGAAACCATATCATAAGACTAGATATTAGGTCCATTGAGTGAATAATCACAATATAAAGTTTAAAGTGAGACAATTACTAACAAAAATCTCTGATTATAGGATTATTTATTACATATATCATATTAATTAAGTTCTCTCATTCTATATTGGTCAAAATAAGGGTGTTCCACTGTCATGAATAATGGATAAAATGAAAAAATCCATGATAGAAAATAATCTATGTTGGTTGTTCATTTTGATTTTTTTAATCTACACTCGACTACATGAAATGAACATTTCCTAATTCAATTATTTGTAAAAATACAAGAAATGCTTGGTTGGAAAGAATTATTTTGTTTTTGGGCTGGTTATTCATGTTATAGTTAGCTTATTAAATCCTTTAAATATCAATAGATGTTATAATTCACATTCCCCATTTGGAAATTTCATACATGAGAAGACCCATTGGTCTATAATGTAACCAAACTAAACTACATAGAAGACTGATTTTAATTTTCTCATAAATTATTAAATATATTATGGAGGTTTTTATGAATTAATTTCATATAATAGAAATAACATCTGAAAACTATTTAGAAAATATGGATTATAATTTCGAAAGGTGTTAAGAGACATATCTTATTCAAAAGTGGGACAATTTTAAATTCATGATCTATGAGGGAATTTTGTTTCATTGTATGATCTTAGAGATGGATATAGAGGTAGAAAATGATATGTTAGAATTGATTTTGAGGATACCCACTCCATAAAATGTTAATAGTTTTAAGAGTTTTATTTAGTTATGTATATTTCTCCTAAAAATTTATTAATACATTTTATAATGTCACATGGGCCCATTTTAACATTTAGTTGTTGAATCTATATTGATGTTTAATTATAAATGACTTGTGTCTTAAAATAATCCTACAGAATAACTAAAAAATTCACCAATTATCTCAACCCTTGTTTGGAAACAACCCTTTGATTAAACCAATGGTCATAATGATCATATCATTGGAGAAATTTTCATTTAGATTAATGAAAATATATTTCATGTGGTGTAATATTATCCTTTAGTAATAGATGATTCCTAAAAAATTAAAAAACAATCGAAAATTCTTTTAGTGCCATTTTCACTTTGAGTTGTGGCTGGTAACTTTTCTAGTATACCAAATTCTCTAATAAATGACCCATGGGAGAATAAATAATTATTGAACAAAAAATACATATAGTCTCAAAACTAAAAATATTTTTTTATGTATATTTATCTAATTTATTTTATGTTTGAGTGATGTTAGTTGATCTAAGATAAAATCATAGGCATCTATTCATTTCATACATTAATTTTACCATTAAGATGACTAATTTTTATTCAAAAAGTATTATGATGGAATTATTAGAATTTTTGTCCGTATGGAATATTTTTTTTAATTCTATAAGGGTAAAACTCTTCTCTTTAGGGAGGAAACTGTAGGGAGAAAAGGATCCAAATGTTTTTATCAAGGTTTTTTTCAAAGGGTATCTCTTTTCAAGTAATCATGGATATTAGTTATGGGCTCTAGAAAAAGTCAAATAATAAGGGATATTTATAAAAATTTTAAGTTGTCCAAAAGGTTAATTTTATAAATTTAAATCAATGATTTGTTAGTTTTGGATATTATATGTCCTTTCCATCAAACCAGTGAAAAGTATACATTTTAGTGATTATTGATTATATGTCCAAATTGTTTGAGGTTGTGGATCTTCACTAAAATCAAGTACTATTTTGGTGAAAATATTTTAAAGATATATATGTTCTAGATTTAGTGTTCCTAAATATTTTATTGCTAAAAATGGTATACACTTCCGGAAACAAAATATTAAGGCTTTAATTGGAAAATATAGCTTGTGAAAAAAATGGTACAACATATCACCACCAATATAATGGGTTAAATGAGGTGTCAAATAGATTATTAAAACAAACCTTGGAGAAATAATGTTAGAGTTAATAAAGGATTGGTCCTTAATGTTATACAAAGATATTTGTCCTATAATAAATCTTTTAAATCTAAATGGAATATATTATATAAGTATTATCTTCGGAAAATAATTCTTTTGACCTATAAAGAATATACACAATTTCTTTTAGAATATGAAGGCCTTTAATTTTGATTTAATATCTACTATTTAGAGAATGATTATTATGTTGACTGATTTAGAGGAGAGTAAAAGGGAATTAAATGTGAAAACAAGAATGTAAAAAGTAAAAACTAAATACTTTTTATAGTCAAACATTTAGAATGAAATCTTTATTGGTCGTTAGATGAATCTTAATTGGAATTTCTAGTTTAATATTTTCAATAGGAAACTAAATACAAAATTTTCCAAACGATTTAAAATCCTAGGAGTTGTAGCTGTGGGAATTTTTAAATTATTGGGACAGGAGGATAGAACATTCATAGTTAGTGGGTAGGGAGTTGTGAACTAATTTTTGCAGTAACCAATGGGATTGGTTTTTATATTTGTTCTATAGATATGAGATTCCATTGAGTCTACCTATGTATTTTAATCTCAGTGATTCATTAATGTCTACCCATTGTACAACTTTTTTTTAATTTATTACAATGAAAATAAATCACCTTATTTGTCTACCTTGATCTCACATATTCATCCTAATATTCTTAATGAAATAATCAAATTTTTTTTAAGCACTAAAATTATTATCTTTGTGACTAGTACAGAAATGGACTTCTCTAAAATATATATGATTTTGATCAACCATAGGGGAAAGGGAATATTTTTCCATAGGTTTTCCTTCAATATTAAATGTGATCCCAATGAACCTCCGGAAGGAAGAAATGACCGTATTTACAATTGACCGTAAGTGTAAATGGAAGAACATCAATGATTTTCATAAAACACAAGCGTGTCAGACTAACAGAAATAGAAAAGGAAGTTTATTGTGATTCAGATCAACAATAAGTACAAGTTGTTTATTAACTAAAATATGGATGAAAACAAATCAATAATAGATTAACTATTCCTATCTCTAATGAACCCCAATTATAATAGTTTCATAGAATATAATGGAAAAACAAGAACCGATCATGAGTTTAACTAAACAAAAAAATAAAGGATTAATCACAAGAAGGTATTTTCTACTAAAAATACTTGAAATAATTTTCTTATAAACATATCCTTTATTATTAGTAAATTTTTCTATTCAAAGATAAGGTTAAATTAAATCGATTTTTATTTGATAAAAACATATCTACCCTTTAGGATGATAACTAAGTAAAAGATGGAAATTTAATTTATTTTTTCTTCAATATTGATTATATTTTCTTGTCCAAAGTGTTGCGTTTAAATTTTACAATCATTATTTTTCTCCTACATACACATTTAAATTATTTCATGTTTATTGATTTTTTAGATCTTTCCATGAATATTTTTTTATTTCTTAATGTCTATCCATTTCATGTGACTATATTGACATATGGGGAATCCATAATATCATAAAATTATTTAATATATAATCTTTTTTGATTTTATTATTCTTCTTCATTCCTTTTTCTCTTATTTTGAAAATAAATTTATATCAACTAAATCATTACGCAATTCCATGAAATTATTCATGGATCCAGTTGAGGTTTTTAAAATTTTCAAATAAATTTATTGTATTGCTAATATCATTGATAAATATATTGAGTTATTAGAGATTTTTCAAAAATCGATCTTCCTTCAATTTAAAAAAAATTGAACTTTTGGAACTTGAATTTGAATAAATGATTTGAAATATTTTATTACATGATTTATGATCATTAATTTCAACCCTAAAACTTCATTTTAACTTCTTTACATTATAATTCAGTTAAATTCCTGTTGTTTTATATTTTCCTACATCTTGAATTTTACATTAAGGGAAATGTTGTGTTTTAAGTGTGGGGAAGTGATCCATAATCTTTCTAAAAGTAATTAAAATTTTAAAACATTATATATCCCTCAAAACTATATTTAAGTAATATTTTTTATAGAATCCATTATTTAAATTTATAGGTGGAATGTTTTTTGAAAAATAGTAATGTTTTTATTCTTTGAGAGACTAGTCACTCAATTCATCCATTGATTCAATCATAGAACATTTTTTTATTTCCCCATAAAAATACTTTTTTTTGGAGAAATTTAAGGTGGTGTTTTATAATAATATATTTATTTTAACCTCATGTCATGTTTTAATCTAACATTATTTTTATTCAATAGACTGAAAATTTACTCTTAATCCAAGATTGTTCTCTTTATTACTTAATCTAAATCAATGTGATGGGTAAATGTTTCATCTTTTAAAATTACTACACTCACCCATAATTTGATTTGTGTCTTTTTATTCTATTATGATTATATTTTCCTATTACCTTGGATAAAAATTGAAAATTTAAGGTACATTTGAACAAAAAATTATGTGTTCTCAATTCCCTTGAATTTGTTTAAATTCTATTGATTGTATTAAACTATAATATTAATTTTTACCAATTTTTTTTGATGATTAGTCAAATTTAATTAAATGAATGTTTACATGGGGTTAATTTATTTTAAAAATAAACTATTTTTTTCATTATAGATCATTGATTTTGAAGAATAATTTTAATCTGCTGATTTTTTGTTATCGTATGATTGAAGAAAATAAATTTCTTATGTGTTTGTTTAATTTATATGAATTATTATGAATATATTTTTCCATATCCACTACGATAAATCATTATATTTTAAATGTAAAAAATATTCTTTTAAATAAGAAATATTTATTACTGTATAAGATGAGTGGAAATATTATTTCATTGTTTTTTGAATGAAAAAGTCATTTTTCTAAGAAAATGTTTAAATTACCTTTTCTATAATTTTTTTATTTTTCTTCTAGAACTAATTTTTTATTTGGAACATTTATTGAAATATTATTTTGACATGTAATCTTATTTAATTTGAGTTTATGAAATTATATTTAAATTTTGCGATGACATTAATTTTTAAAAATCCATTTAGTGAATTGATTTTTCTATATTTTTTAAATTAAACATTTGGGGCTGGGGACCCTGAGAAACTATATCTGAGGGTTATAACTATACGTATTAGTGAGGAAGTACGGAGTGTCAACATCATCTGAACCATGACTCTCACAGGTATATCAAAAATTTCTATGAGTATACCCAGATTTTTATAAGAAATAAGAGAATATATAATCATATATACCACATAGATGCTTGAGATTCGAGTTGGACTTGTGGAGAAAACTATATAATTGAAGTGGGTGTTTTCATTCTATTTAATAATTAATGTCTTTTAATATAAGGAATTAATTCTTATCCCAATCAAATGATCTATCAATAAGAAAATCATCAATAGAAAGTGGAGATCAATGTACACAAAGAAGAACCCGAGAGACTTAGTGGTAGATGGGGAATAGATTAGATAATCTCAACAAAAAAATATTCTCCATCCTTGGTTCATTATTTATATTTTTCTATTTATTAATTGAAATAATTTTAATGATTACTACAAAATTAATCTTTTTTTAAAATCAAAGTTAGGGTAAATAAAAATATTCCATGTTTAATCCTTTTAAATCATTCTTCAATTTTTTTTATTGAGTACTGATCCTTCACATTCACTTACTGCTATAAAAATTCTAAACATCCAAGAACCAAAATCAATTTTCCTTAACTTTATTTTCATAAAATTTTTAAAATTTAATCTCATAATCTAATAACAAAAGATTAGTAATCAATTATATATAACTCCATGTTTAATGGAAAATTTATTATGGTGGGAATAAATTTTAAATTTCTACTACCTTTGAAATTGTTGTAGGTGAAAAATAAAATAGTATGCATTTTTGAGAGCCAAACATCATAAAATCTTGATTTATATTCTTTATTTAATTAGACTTCATGATCAATATTATTTCAGAGTGGAAAAATATCAATTAAAATTGTACATAATTGAAATTTCACTGAACTGATTAAATCCTTCTTATCAATATTTTTCTTTTAATCTAACATAAAATTTTAATTTAATTTCATCACCGTGTCATTTCTTAGTCATCTTACACTACACATCACAACTCATTAATTAAACATTGTTATACTTTTTGTGATTTATTTCTTGATTTTTGGTTCTTTTTGATTCTAATCACTGTTTCTCATGAGGTTATCCCATACATACTTTTGTACGTGTGATATGATGTGAAATAATAATAATAAATTTATTTATTCTCAATGATGGATCACACAAGTAAAAGACATAAAAACATCATATGGAATCTACCTTGATGATAATATTGTGGATGTAGATCTATATGTAAGTGAACAAGAGATTATGATTCACATTGTGGGTGAAAAAATCCGAATAACAAAACATGTTTAAGAGGAACTATATAATATAAAATAAAATGGGTAATAAGATAATATATTGATGATGAGAGGATTTTTTATCTTGAACCTAAAGATGTATAATGATAATCCTATAATAATAGTTCATTTTATTTTATAACCCCCTCTAATATGATCATACTTCCTCTTCTCATATAGAAAACGAGAATTACCAACACCAATAGTGTTTACTCAGTAATATGAGGGTGTCAATATGATAGAAAATACTATAAGGATAGACCCCTAGAAATAGATGAACTCTCACTAGGATATAGAATGATATTGATGGATAAGTGGAATGTATATTTATACACATTTTTAGGTTCTAGGAATCTCTATCTATAAAATATGAAAAAAATGTATGTTTTCACTATATTAGAGGATGAAATGTGTTGAAATATTAAAAACCCTTTTTCAGACTAGAGAAATATGAGTAGTTTTTTAATTTTTTATAAATTATAATTTGAATATTACATCCATTTCAATTGTTGTATATTTTTTCTCAAATATATTGCAATTAATTAATTCCTATATGATGAAACTGAAGATCCAATTTTTTTTGATGATTCTATTTGTTGTCAATGGAAACTCATGTTAGTTAATGAAGTATAAATATATTAGTGATATTAATATTTTAATTTACTTATAAATAAAAAGTTTTTGAATGTTCAATTAATGTTCAGAAGTCTTATTTTCAAAATGATGTCAAAAAATATTTCAATTCCTTGAATTTACTTATGACGATTGATGAGTTTTTCTTAATGCATAAAATATGTGTTCAATGTTTGGAGATTAATGTTTGTTAATAAAACTATTAAATATAATTATGGAGGTTTCTTAAGAGTTTTATAAAGATGAATGAATGTAGATAGTGAATATTTGACAAAGGACAACATATCACAGTGACAAATAAAATCTTATTGTACTAAGCTGTTCAGAAAAAGTTTATTGGTCCCATGTAATCCGATGAATGTTTTTTGGTAGAACTATCAAACATAGGTTTAGAAATTGTTATATCCAATGGGGTATCCAATAGAAATAATTTTATAAACACGTTACTACCAATATCATCATATAGATAATGATGAATATTCTAACACTACATAGGATGGTTTTGGAGAACACTAAAGAAACATACACACTAACATCATACTAATTTGAATGGACAGAGTTTATTAGATGATAAGTGGAAATTAATGATTACCCAATTAAATTCATGCTTAAACCAGACAAACAATATCAAATTTTTCTTAATGATGTGTTCCTTATTGATCAAACAACATAGTTAATTATTATTTTGGATCATCTTCAAGTTTATATGAATAGAAAAGTAACACGAAACATTGTTCAATTAGCTTAAGTCCATGGGGAACACTGATTTATGGGTGTACATTGTTCAGGCCATAAAGATATTAAATTTTTGGTGGAACTCAATTGAACATAGGTTCCTAATATTTTTAAGAGATAATTGAAGTTAAATGAAGAAATTTATGAAGTACATTTAATGAAAATGATAAATTTAAAATTTGAAATGTTAAGAAGTTACAAAAACAATATGAAGAAAGTGTTTGTGACGTTCTAGATGATGAAAGGTAGTAATAATTTTTCCATATGAGTCTGTTAATTCATTAAATACTACTCTATCAGATAGAATTTATCATGTGATCAACCATAATTTTCATAATTCATTTAATATTTAGAAAAATTTTTTATATATAATTAAATGAAAAGATTAAAAAATGATATGATGGGAGTTTATGAATCATGAGACATAGAAGATGATTTTGAAGAAGGTTACCAAATAAAATTTTGGTGGTGAAGTTAACAGATTTGTGTTTGTGAATGACTAGCCAAATATTTCTTAATAATTTTATTGGAAACATATGAATATAATCAGACATATATTTATATAGTTTTTGATGTTTTTGAAAAGTTGGATCATAAAAAATTCTTTTTATGAAGTTATTGGACAATTCTTCTCAAGTGATGTTTATCAGACTTAAGTTTCCATCCAATAACATTATAAGAGGTGAGTATAATAGTAGCATAAAACATATGTATACAATAAATGAAACAAATAATGGTTACAAATAAATCAGGTTGAGTATTATAAAGTCATCGAATAGAGTTTTACAAAATCATCTGAAAAAATGAGAAGAGCCCAAATTTGGGGGTTCATTAGAAGAATAAAATATATCAATCAACTAAAAACACCTCAGATGAAGGTATATCTATATAAACCTATGATGAATATACTTATAATGGGAAAATAAAACAAATTGTTTAGAAATAGTAGTTAACATATGAAAGAAATGATTTTTTAAAAAACATTAATGATGTTCCTATAATGTCTAAGAATTCAAAACAAATCACTAGACTGATGAAGTGTAACAAAGATGATTGGGATGATGGTTCGATTGCCATTATGATGTTTTTTTAATGATAAAAATTTTGTAAATTTTGACCAAAATGTTCTTCCTTTCAATAATCAAAATGTAAGATTGTGATTCTAGCAGAGATTTAAAGATGATTAAAGGAGAATGTTTACATAAATAACTATGTACTTTTTGTATGAAGATTTATTGAATCCTATCATTGAATAATTTTGAATGAAGTAAACCAGAGGATGTTTCCTAGAGATTTATTGGAAATATTGAGTGTGATGTTTTAAAAAGTATAGACTTCTAACACTGAAAATTAATGAAACTAATGCATACATAAATGGTTGTTGATGCCTTCTGTGAATGGTTTAATTGAATTTCAACTTTGTGTTATCATGATGAATTGTCGTATTGTAGGGAAGTTCTGACCATGAATTTTTATGTATATTTTAATATAGGTCAATGTATAGATCAATAACGTATCATATAGAAAAGGGGGAACTAGATGGATATAATGAACTAGACAGATTAATCAAGAACTAGATATTGAAGATATGATCAGATGTATAAGTACTAGAATGTGGGGATGCTATTAGATGGGTAAATAAAAAAAGACTAATGGTTACCAAATGATCAACATGTAGAAGTGTATGGATAAATAATATAATTTATTTAGTATAATTTTTTACCATATGAACATAGTGATTAATAAGGATAGGATGAACTGTCACTTGGTGAACTATCAATAGATGGTAATTATTAGACAAAATGATTAGATTGATAAATTGGACAAATAACTAGAAAGACTAGATATATATGAATGAATAATGAATTTTTATTTCCCAATGGTGTGAAATTAATAAGTGAATAAGATGGATGTTGATAATAATGAATCACTTTAACAGTCCCGAAAATTCTCATCTGGTGAAAAACATTCAAGGGGTCAACCAATACCATATGGAAAAAAGGAATAGGCTATCTTTTCAAGGTTATAAATAACCAATGAGGGGATTTAAGTTGGACGAGGTCATCCCTAGTAAATTTATTAATTATTATTTACACCCTCTCATATAGTGTAGGGACCCACACATTGGAAAATGATTATTTTCTAGAAAAACCATTTTACTAGATATCGAATTATAGTAGAGAATCTATGTAATTTACATCCTTATAAGGGAAAAGACTAGCTGTTAATATTGGTTAGTAATCCTTGAAAAAAATATCAACTACCATATTTTACTTGATTTTATATACTTGAATGTGATATGGAAAATAGAATAAAATAATTGAGATCGTAAGAGGTATAAAATTTAAATTGATAAAAAGTTATAATTGTTAAAAAATTTCCAAAACTTATTCAACTCCCCATTCCATGTGGATTATGCACCGAAGTAGTTCTCTCAATTTGGTATTAAAGGGAGGATCATTCTATAATATTATTTACATTTAATTCATTATCATTTGAAAATTAATATTTCATTCCAATTATAAAAATGAGGTATAGATTTAGGGAATATTTGATTGAATATGATAAGAATTCAACTTCTACTGAGACCATAATTTCAAGAAGAAAGAAATAGAAAATAAAAACAAAAAATAGATCCATATTTCATAAATAAGAGGAAGTATCTATGTCTCTACTTAAAGATAAAATAAAATATATATTAGTCTATAAAATGAAAAAATAGTTTTTTTATGTTTCCACTAAGGAGACGGACAATATTACAACATCAAGTGAATCAAGAATGTTAATTGTTCATGAGGTATGTTAAAATTCTTGAGTAAATGATCCTCAAGAAGAATATCATAACATAATTGATTATTATTATTTGTATAAATTCATTCAATATATCAATTGATTTAATTAAAGATATTATATATGTTTTTCATAAATAAATTATATCTAAAGTTTTTTATGTCTTTCCAAAATTTGTTAGAATAGATCACCCAACATTGATGATGAATAAGATAACATGGGGAATTAATTATAAGATGAAGTTCTAGAATTTATATCTCTCTCCAAAAAGGATAAGAAAATTGTTGTATGAATGGTGGAGAATGAAATATGATCCACATAGTTCAAATAAAAATGAATCAAAGAATCTAACTATTAAGATAGAATCAATAAACATTTAGAAGAAATGATTTTCACAACTAATGAAAAAGAAAAAAATTAATTTTAATGTCAAGGATAGGTAATTGGAATTGAAATAAAATAATATCATGGAATGAGACTCTTTCTTACAAAAAATATATATATTATGAAGAGGAAGTTTATGGAAATTTGACTATTTTTGAAGAGAATGTGGTTTTCATGAAATACCATAAAAACAACTTCAAAATGAGATGTCAATAATTGGATGTTTAGTTCTCCAATCATGTGAATAAACATTCTGAGCCTTTAAAAATTAAATTAAATGTTACTGAAACAAAAAATTTCCCATTATAGGATTCTAGGGTTAAAATAACTAAAATATTTGAAATTAAGATCATGAACTCCTTCAACGATCTATCACATGCATCAATAAAGAAATAGTTACCATCCATACCATTATGTAATTTTGTGTCTAAATATATTTTCATGATTTTGTATATTGTAAAAAAAATATTTCAAGGTTTTATAAAGAAAGGTGATAATAATAGTACCACCATTACCATGGTGGGTAGGGGAAAATGTTGGAAATATGGTTCACCATAAAGATACCAACAAGTAATGAATAATACAAAAAAACATCACTGAAAAGAAATAATAAGATCAATATTTTAAAGGATACAAGAGTAGAAGGAGTACATTTGATGGTATGAGAAACCTGAATTTTAGTCATAATTTACACATAATCATTTCCACACACAATTAAATTTTCATGTCTAATTTAAAACATATATTACATTAGTACAATAAAAATGATCGAACTAGAAGAGGATGGTATACACGTGTAATTTATTATTAATTTATGAGTAGATATAAAATTACCTCAATAAGTAATTCAACTTTTTTTGATGATCTAGTTTACCAGATCTCATCATGATATCATTAAACTATAGGATACATGTAATGTTTCCCTATAACAGTGATCTGGATGTGCACTACAATCTCAAATAATCACTGTAGAATCACCATGTACTAGCATGGATTATCCTAATTTCTTGAACTATTTGTGGTGGATCACAAAAAAAAATTCTTCTTGAAGGAGGAAGAACATTTATTATTATTTCAAAGGATTGGGAGAGGATGAATAGATATTGTGTTATAGTTATCTAAACCTCTCGCAAGGTCTTGGTAGAGTCTCTCTCTATCAACTATTCTTACAATAGTAATTATAGAATGTGTTATGATTAGATATTTATTATGGAAGGTTTACGGTTGGAAGGTCACACAAAATCCCTTTATTAAGGTTAATATTATTGGTTTCCCCCATGTCCATTTATAATAAAAATAATAATTTTATTATTAATTTTTTTCACGCTCAATAGTCTATGTTTATAAAAAAATATCATTTACCCCATTTCCAATATGACCATAAAACATGATCCGCCTTCCCTCATCAACATTTACTGGTCTATGAATAATGATTATTTATTTAATAAATTAATATCTCTACATGATCCATCAATAATATAATAAGTAATATAATCAACAAATCCTATAAACCCATATTTATTATTATTATTATTTAAGAGACTTATTTTTTTGAATAGATTGTGATTGATTTATGGTGATCAACCAAACCAAATAAATGTTATTTATTCTAAAATATTTAATTGATTACTTGAATTTTATAGAGATTTGGAATTCTATTTTTGTGTGACCCTCTAGGACACTTTCATAGTGGAAATCGGTTTAAAAAACTAAATTACAAGGTTATATTATAAAAACACACAAGTCTTACATTGTGAAAGAAGTTATTGTCATGATGCCACCAATACCCCTATGAATGTTTATCATGTAATAAAGTCCATTTATCCCAATATCTCAAATCGACTAGGTCTCATGATATTTCCATAAACTTATATGCATAACTCTAATTTCATTGACTCATCATGAATGAACTCTCCCTTTAAACACCATGTACATGGATTTGTCTATATAGTTCAATTCCCATTAATGGCATGAGATGTCAAATTCAATCAATTTGACATAAGGGATCAATCCTTTCTCACATTATACATTAATGAAATATCATTCATAAAGAACCCAATGTATCCTACATCTCCATGACTAAATGTATCCAAGATTTTCTTCAATAGATCAAATTAAATGAGTAATTATATCCATTAATGATAATCATAATGTTTGCATATCAGTACAAACATTTCCATATAGTAACATCCAATGACACGTGGAAATGATTATTTTTTATAAACAGTTTTGTTATCCTAACCTAGTATCATTTAGATTTACAAGGGTGAACAGCATGAGAAGGTTCCTCAGTGTCTTATGAGCCTCTTAACCCTTATATCCTATATTTTTTATTTTCTATCATTCAATATCGTATTTCAATAGAACTATATTATATAATACATTTCGTGGAATGTCCAGGTTCTTACCATTTTGGGGAACTTCCATAACTTTTTATGTAAAAAATATTTTTTAATACATTATCACATAAAAATTCAATATAAAATAACAAAACTATAATTATCAGAAATATCATTAGAAATGATAAATTTTAATCACGTACTAACCGAGTTTGTTAGTGGGAACCAAATCTAATAAAATCCCACTTTAACTGGAGCCAATTGAAAAAAAAATTAGTCTAGTAGCTCTAACATTATACACCGACCTTCGATAAGATAAATCAGTAGAAAATGGTTTCACCACATTTTCATGGATTGATACTTTACGCACCACAACTTCACCACATTGAAGAAAATCTCTATAGAGATGAAACTTACAACGTATTTTCTTTTCTACTAGATGTGACCCCAACATTTTGGAGAGATACACCACTGTATTGTTTTCATAGTTTACTATGATTGTGTAATAACTATAAGGATGCACATCAATCTCTTGGAGAAGTTTTTAATCCAAAATTCATAACTGGATGTATTAAAAGAAACAATATACTCGGAATTTATAGTTGAATCCATGACTGTTGCCTTATTTACACTCTCCAATATCATATCCCCTCTATATATACAAATGATATATCCATACTCTAACTTAATATCAATTTAATATATATTAAATGTTTCATTTTTATGACCCATAATGGTTATTTCTTCATCCACTCCTACAACTAGGAATATATAAATAGTAAACCATAGTCACTTACCGATATCCTTAACAGAATACCAATGATGTTCACCAAGATATATTTGATATCTACCTATTATTATTATCAATTTATAGGAAAAATAATCCTCATTTATAACATGTTATAAATGATGTATCCTATCATAGAAGTGTGTGGGATCTTACCCATTATTTATCTTTTCTCTTATATCCAAGGAAACATTTTTATTGAATGATGTATACTAGGTTATACTAGATCCAATATCATCTAGTATTATTCCATAATGAAAATATTTAGTATCTATTTAAGGTATATACATTATATTAATACTAGTTGCATCAAGGATCCATCTTGTATTATCTTGATCTTTTTAATGTCAGATTCTTCACCTATGTTAATCATGGAAAATCTCTTAGAAACCACACCCTATTGTATTATAAGGATGGTAAATCATATCTAATTAGAAATTTTTCAATAACAAACACTTCCATGAAAAAAATACTATTCCAAATAATCATCTTTTATCCCCATTTCACACATTTATTCTTATTGAAAACAAATTCCATTATTGATTCATCGAATTTAATGTTCCATGACCTGGACTCTAACTTTTATACAAATATGTTTTTTATTAAAATTCATGAATTTTTGAATTTCTTGGAGTCACGAACCCTTTTGGATATATAATATACCCATAATTTTGAATGTTCCTTGAAAATTAACGACTGAGGTGCCACTAATATAGTTCCCTAAATGGGTGCAACCCATGAACTCAAGAATGACTCCCCATACAGTAATGGTTTTGGATTAGTAGTGAGGGTTTGATAAGGTATGTGGGGAGACTATATCATATTTATGGAAGTAAAAAATAATAGAAAATCATGTGAATAATAACCATGTATGAATTATTATTAACCATGCATCGTATAATCAATCCGAAAGAATTGGTAAATTACCACAAGCTTACAATTTTTTTTTCCATGCCATAGTATTTTAAAGTAATAAAATAAAAACAAAATAAGGAACTAAAGTTAATATCCAAAGTGGGATTATCTTTCATGTCAAGTTACCTCATGAATTATTGGTCACAAATCCATTATCAGCCATCTAACGTAGGTCACTCACCCTTATCCTAATATATAATCGTTAAGTCTACTCGGGTTCCCAATAACTACTCGAGCAGGGTGTGAGTACAACTCAGTAGGCCACCACCAATAGTTTCCATAATTATATCCAGTCAAAAATAGTGTGTATAGAGGTAAATTATTCAATAGACAAGATGGAAAATTAAAAATGGATTATTATTTCAAATTATTTAAAATAACCACATTTACACTTCATTCAAATTAACACGCATACCCATCAAAATTTATTCAGACCATGTCGGTCATCTGAACAATATGTTTTAGTGGTCATTGGATAAAAAACAAGGATCATCATTCCTAGTCTCCAATCATGATTTTAACAGAAATATTCAACCATACTAACTATGATATATAATTCCATATCACTACCTATAGTGTTTGTAGAATTAGTCCATCCTCTGAAATTACAGTGCATAGGGGAACCTAGAGAATTTTTCGAGCCCACTTAAGTGAGAGAGGAGTCATTCAAATATCTCACCAACCATTAATCACATTTATGAGGTTATCCTCAGTGTCCTGATATCAAACGATAACAACAAGGGTTAACTTTTAAATTTTAGAATTCCTATGGGTAATTACAATTTAAATGTTCTCAATTCCCCAGTTAAGTCCATTTAACCATTTATACACCATTACAACCATTTTTAACCCAATTAAATTAATTTTTTACATGAAAATGTCTCATTAACCATTTACCACATTAACTAATTTACATGAATTTAATCATTTAACTTATTAATGTTAAAACAATCATTCTTTTATTCCATACTATCAAAGCGAACAAGCTACCAATTTATTTAATATATTGAACCCTTCAATTAATAATTTAAAACTATATTATCATATTCAAAGGAGTGGAACACCCCAAGGAAGAATAAATACATGGTATGATCATCCTAAATAGATCCAACTGGCATCATGTCGGGTCTAACATATCATTTAAATACCCAATTAATCATTTTTTATCAAAGAATCAATTGCATAGTGTAAAATCACAAAATCAAAACCACATACAAAGGAAAAAAATCAATAATGTGTTACATTTAGTCCACCTACATCAATATCATAGAAAAACTCTCACTTAAATAATTTCAATTATTCCGGACCAGACAATAAGAAATGGACAAACTGAGAATCTAGTAGAAAAATGAGGATTTAGAGATTCATAAGGAGAAGAAACATCCCACCATAGTTCTTCCATAAAATATAAAAACTTTGAGTTGTATTATCACATAGGTCTTTTATTCAAATCCAACAGTGCATCAAGTGACTATGAATCAATAGAGAATAACCTTTAGAAATATTAGGAGGGAAGGGTTTACACTATACAATATTGGAGGAGTAAATGATAGGAATATATGATAATAATTCATAATGCATGAAGGGGGAGGGGTATGAAATGGTGAAATACCACGCTTATTGAATCATAATAATTTATGTTTTCTTAAAATTTCATCATTATTTTTCACCAGAGTGAATATTGAAAATAATAAATATTAGTCACTATGATTAATGTAAATATGAGTTTCTCAGGGTTTAAAATAAAACTATAAGGGTAAAATTATATGAAAACATGTATTAAAACTATTTTATTGAAATATCTTGACCATTTAATGACTAATTATTAGGCTTAAATCATTTATTCCCTTCTAGAATGTAAAAAAATGGGAAGAAGTTTTCCTTTTTTAAAAATTGAAAGTGGGTAACTCACATCACTTATAAAAGGACACCACTTATCATTTGTTATTCACACCATAGAACGTTTTTTAGGCCATTAACTACATAAGTAACTTCCAAAAAACCCTTTACAAATCCTAGAAGCCTTTATTTTTTCATAACTCCATTCTAGGAATACTTTAATTATAATCCAAAAGAGGTGTTTTGATAAGAGTTAAAATTCGTAACTAAGAGTTTTTGTTTTTTTTCTTCTTTCACTTCATTAAAATATTTATGAACCATTATTATATAGTATCAATCATGTGCAATATACATTGAGATGTTATTATATAAATGTAATTACATAAATCTATATCATCTTCTATCATATGAGATATTGAATCATTAATCGTGTGTATAATGAACTATCACCTTGTGAACCAATGTCATTATTCCTATCATCTCCTTTCGAAGATTGTTGTAATGATAAATTTAATGTATATTTATATATGATATTTTCAGTATAATTATATTTATATAATAGTTATATATAATATAGATTTTTTACTTCTCATTCCATGGTGTATATGATAACATTATTCATGTGTATGATAAACTACGACCTCACAAAGTGATGTGATTCATTTTTCAATAATAGTTAAATGGAAATAAAAAGGATAATAGTAATGAATTTATGAGATATAAATAAAATAATAATTATATGAATTTCATATTTATTATTATAAAATGTTAATATTTCATTTTCATTCTCACATTTTTACTCACATGACAATGATAACGTCGTTTGTTTACGTATGGACTATTGCCTTCACGAAATGACGCGACTCTCTTTTCGTCATCACCCAACATGGATGATATATATAAGTATATTTTAAGAATTAATATGATAATTATGATATTATTTTGATAATTCAATATAAAATAAAACATAACTTCTTTCCATAATGATTTTTTAGATATGTAAATGTTACTATTGTGTACGTGCGACCTACCATCTCCATGAGCAATAGATAGTTCATTTTTCATAACCTTTTTCATGATTATTTTTAAAAGTAATATTTTGGAATAAATATGATAATTATATTTTTATTATTATTAAAATATAGATGTATAAATAATGATCTCTTTGACCATGGTCAACACACTAGAGCCATTTTGAAATAAGGAACCGAACATCCTCAAAACACCCGATGCAAACATAAATAGTTAAGTATTTTAATATGTCATTAAAAAGAAATAAAAAAATTAATTAAGTATAAGGCATTAATTCCTGAAAATTCCATTAATAAGTCATGTAATTGATATACTATAATTATACTGCTATTAAAGGACACACATGGACAATCTTGATACAAAGTAATAGTTTTCTCATATCAATTTATTTTATGTGATACATATTCTCTATTCATAGTTTATTTGTATTTTTTTGTGTGTATATTGAAACTTTTACATATAATATCATTGATCCATCATACATAATGGTATTTTAAGTTTCAATTTTAATATTTACATCCCAGAGTATTGGACATGAAAGTTATAAACTGGTAATGTATTTCGCAACTCTATTTCTTTTCATAGGATTATATTAATTTATATTTACTAATGATATTAAAATATTAATTTTGAAATTAATTTTTAATATATGATTATATATTTGAACATGTTATATCTGTGTTTACCTTTGAAACACACAATCATCTCATTAGTTAATTCTTACTTTAATGTTATGATCATTTTATGGGATTTCAGCTCAGTTTTCTTTTATTGAGACATATTTTGATGTTATTAACTTATATTATTTTATTAAGTGTATATAAAACCCCTTTTACATGTTATATCATGAATTTATCCTTTTTAAATATTTTATTTTTATTTAGTTGGGATAATGATTAAAATATTTCCAAATATGTAAAGAATTAAAAAAACATTTTTAAGAGATCCATTTTTGACTCTTTTAAAAAGGACTATATTTTAAAAAAATGGTATGAATAGAATTTTCTGTTTCCATGAAGGATCAATGTAGTGATGTTTTCTTTATATATTTTCCTAGGATATTTTGAATGAAAAATGTTTTATTTTCTTTTAAATAGTTTTTTTATTTTTAATAGAGAATTTGAAATGAAAATATTTTTACGAAAATTTGAATTCATTTTTCCCTTCATTTAAAAATTGTTTTTCTTTGAGAATAAAATTTTCTAAAAAATTTTTCAATTTTTTATTCTGAATATTTGAATTAATTTTTAGGAATAATTGTTTATTTGAACAAATAAAACGAATCATCATGTCATTTTCCAAGATATCACTATTTTTCTTTCTCACAATATGGAAATGGAATATTTTATTTAATATATATAAAATTAATGGATTATCACTCCCTCAAAACAATTATTTTCATTTAATATTCCCTTATATTTATCTAATTTTATTTTTAAGGAATTTTTTTTTGAAAACTGTCTAATGATTGTTTAGTTTTTAAAGATGACTTTCAAAATAAATAAGTTGTATTCTTGAAAAAACATTATTTATATCCTCATGGTGTTTACATTCATCAACATCCCCCAAACATGATATTACATATGATCTAATGTGGATATATTTTAATGATATTATCCTCATTCTCTCTGGAGGGATTGATATTCTTTTAAACATATTGGTGTGGAAACAATTTCTGATCCATGAGTTAATTGTAACATCCTAGGTAAATGAAGAATAATATATTTACATATTTATTAATATTTGTGAATTAAATATTAATTTAACTTTTAAGGGGTTTTTATGTTCGATAGCATACCTGATACGCAACAATGAGTTTCTTTGGAATCTTACGTTGCACACTAATAATTTAATATTATTATTTTAAATGGTAGTTAACTCCTAGCCGTTTTATTATAAGGAATTAAAAAAACTAACAACACTATGATTATATATGATTGTTAAATGTATTTACATTTATCCAATAAAATTTAGAGGCTTAAAATGTGGATGAATCTAATTTTAAGCATAATTTACATTTAAAGGTCGTTTTATCACCTTTTAATGGAGAACCCTATTTAAATATAGTTTTGGTCACTTCAATACATTATAATTGACCTAATAAAATCCTTCTTTATAATGGGGACATAAAATTTTACTTTGGGTAAATTTTTGGTATTTTTCTGATAAAGATCATTTTTAATGAATAGTGAAAAATATTGGAATTAAATTCAAAAGTTCCATTTAATCTAATTTATTTATATGGTTAGATTATCTTTTTAATTGTTTTTAAAGTGAAATGAAAATTTATTTTTTCCATTTAATCCAATTATGGTCATTGGATGTAATTTCACTTTGAAATTTGACATAAACAAGTATTAATCTTTTGATAGTTATTGTTTGTTAAAAACACGCTATTTGTTTTGATAACGGGAATTAATTTTGAAATTAATTAATTCCACTTCTATGATTTTAATTTGGAAAAATAGACATCATTTCTGAATTCAGAATATCAAATATATCTTAGGCTGAATTTTTGGTAATTTTCTGAAAAACAACAATTTTTGATGAATAGTGAAACCACTTAGTGGTAGTTAAAAAACTGACTTTTTCATTTAAATGAAATTTTACCACTTCTGTAAATTGAATTTTGAAAATCCGACATACAAGGTTATTATAAAGAAGTAAAATGTTGTTCATTAAGATGAAAATAATTTATGGTGAATAGTAATTGTTGACTTTTTTTTACCACGGTTAAAGGTATATCAGGTAATTCTAGGTTAAAATAATATTATAATAGTTCCAAATTACCTTAAAAGTTGTCATAATATTATTGGTTGGGTCATTTACGACAATGGTAAACATTGGGTAGATTTGGGGACCCCATAGAGCCACTTGGTAGTGATAATGACAATTTAGATTAATTAATTTGAAGTAAAGGAAAAAATGACAAAAGCAAATATCTTTTAGCAAATAAATTTTTATATGGGGTTATATAAGTCACATTTTCGAATATAAATATTCTTTAGAAATTTAAAAAGATATCCTACATGGTAGTATTTTTTTTATAATTTTTGGACATCAAATAATTTAAATTATTTATGACACAATAATGATGCAATATTTACCTCACTAATAAATGATTTAAAAAAATAAAAATATAATGACTAAAATATTATCCAAAACATGTCCAATTCATATTTTATGATTTTATTTCTACCATGAGTGACCGTATATTTGACTATAATGATTTTTGGACGTTTGTAAACCGAATATAAGTATATTAGAAAATAATATTTTCACACTTTCCTAAAGAGCCTCTCCTCTCCCTTATAAAAGGAGACCACTTCTATCCAATTACACACACCTATCAAGCCATTTGGCTCGTCCAACCTCTACCCAATTAATCTCCCTACATCCCTCTCCTCTTAATAGATGCCTTACCTTAGGCATAAGGCACTTTAAGAAGTCCTTTGGTTCAAACCATTGAGAGTTACCGAAATTAAAGGTAACCGTTTCTTTTTAATTGTTTTCTTTTATTTTACTTCTCCAAACTCTAAACAATTTTTATTACCTTATTTTGTAACAACAACAGTATCCTCAATATACTAGGATATTTTTATGTTATGTATTTGAACTACACTTACACACACCACCATCTAATGGATGAAGAACATAATGTTTCTGTCGATGTAAAACTAACGCCTCACGAAACGATGATTGTTCAAATATCTCCAACCGCCTCTCATGGTGGCCATTATGATGGAACTATATTTATATATGATATATATTATGTTTATGATTTCCTCATGCTTCTCTACCTCTCAATTATATCAAGCCTTAATGGTTTCCACAGTGGGTAAATATGATAATCTCTTTAGAGGAAGGGCAGACTACCTCCCCTCAATGTGATGTAACTCATTAATGCCTTATATAGGATGTATAAAGGATAGAGTTAACGATATTATATATGATATTATACTGTAATTATAATATACATATGTATCATTATGTTTTATTTCCTTTAAAATATGAAATAGAAATGAATGTAGCGTTCATACGTATGTACGTCTTACCGTCTCCATTAATGGTGCGTTTCATTTTCTACCTCCAAATGTTATGTACTATTATAAATACATGTATATACTGGATATATATGATATATATGATATCTAAATAATGAATATAATTATGGATATAATGTAATGTTGACAACCTGGACAACTTGTAAATATAAGGTGTTCATTTTTTACTAAAGTACCAAATATCGACAAAACTAATTTTATTAACATAAATGATTACATAATATTTATAACATGTTAATAAGTTATATAAAAGGAATAATAAACTTGAAAAAGGTTCTTAAGAAAGTAAAAATTAACTTTAGTTTATTATTCAGGAGATTAAAGAATGATCGAGTCAAGTCGGACACGAGGTAAGGGACTTCGTCTCAATCTTCTTTCAATGAGGAATTTTTATTTTTCTACATGACATTATTTTATACAGTGTATAAAATACTTTGAAATTTTATTTTATATAAATGGAATCTTTTTAAACGAATATTTTTACTAAATTAAAAAAAAGAATGTTCTTTTTTAACAAAAGTGGTGACAACGACCTTTCCACCGCCATGAGTATTATTTGATCTTTGGCTTCCCTAACAAGTCGTAATGTTTTTAAAAGGGAAAAAATAAATACCATATACTCGTTTTATGTATATTGTTATTGAAAATGATTTTGAGAATGGATTTATTATTTCAGTATCTTAAAATGATATTTTCTTATTGCAATGTGGAAATTTTATCTTTTTGTTATGCTTGTTTTATGTGTTGTGATCATGTTATGGTTCTTGGGAATTATTTACGTATACAGGTGGTTATGTGATAAACCTAGGGCAGGTGAGCCCAAGATAGCTCTCCAATGGATTGGGTAACATGACGTAGGTAAACGTGATTGTTTCTACTAAAAGATTTAGGGAATATACTTTGACAATTATTCCAATGTAACTCCCTATGTACCCATGATAGCTACAATGTAAGAATGGTATGGATTCCACAAGTTACCTTTATGATTTATGATTACTATATGTCTTTCATAAATCATATGATTTCACGTGGTAAGTAATGGATTTCATGTTTTTTATGCATTTATGAAAAAATGTTTTTATCCTTTGTTTTATAACCCTTACTAAGATTTTTATGCTCATTACAAGATTTGAAATGTTTTCAAAGGACTTAAATATGAATTGGGTCAAACATGGGATCAAGGAAAAGTCATGCTGTCTAAAACATGGAACTAGACATGACTCTTTTTTCATTAGTTTTTATTGTATGAAAAAATGGAAACTCTATAGAAGTGTCTACCTTGTAATATTTTGAGATGTAATAGTTATGTCCTAATTCGCTAAAACTCTAAACCTAAAAAGATCCTCAAAGTGAATTATTCATTTAATTCAATATTATGTAATATTTAAGGTCGGGTCCTTATAGTTGGTATCCGAGGTCGGTTTAGATAACTTTAGGAGTTAGGGTATTGTTAATTTCATATCATTAAAGTAATTTATGTCAATATCATATAGAATTTACAGATTACCATGTTGCTTTGACTAAGATATTTCTGAGTTCAGAATGGTTTTCACAGAGGAAATATGGTAGCTATGTTGGGAAGACATCAGGAGGAAGACAACCTTCCAAATCAGCAACCTGATATGGTCGGAATCGGAACTGAACAGTGTTTTTCTGTGATGGAACAGTTGACTCCGGCGACAAACGATGGTGGTATCACTGTACGAGATCATCCAGATCAACCAAAGAGGAACATGTTAGTAGTGGATCATTTCATGAGGCAACATCCCCCATCATTCAGAGGAAAATCTTACCATGTGCGAGCTGAAGGGTGGATTAAATAACTAGAGATGATTTTTGATGTCATGGGTTGTTCAGAACATCAAAAGGTTAGTCTCGCTGTTTACCATTTTTAAGGTCGATCTGATCAATGGTGGTCGATGGTGAAAAATATCTGGGATAGTGAGGATAATGATTCTCTTGATTGGGATTAATTCAACGGTATGTTTCTTGTGAAATATTTTCCTAAGGTGGTTTGTCTAAGTGTGGAAAAACAATTCCTGGAATTAAGGCAGGAGGATGACTCAATTGCTACTTATGAAACAAAATTCACTTGACTGGCAAGGTATGCTCCAAATTTCATACGAGATCTTGATAGTAAAATCAACCGTTTTTTACTCAGGATTAAAGACAAAGAATAGAATGGATTTAGCTTCTGGTGAGTTAAAATGTTATGAAAAACGTGTTCGTTGTGCGGAGACGGTGGAAATGGAGTTTGCTGATGATCAGGTAATCTTTGAAAAACAACACAATAAGAGGTCGAGGTGGCCAGCGAAAGGAAAGAACTCTTTAAAAAGTCTGATATTAAGAAACTTAAGTTTACCGTTTTTGAAAATTTTGGTAAAAAACATGATGGGGAATGACTTTTGAATTCTGATAAGTGCTATCGATGTGGAAAATGGGAAATAAGGCTCATAATTATACTGAAAAAGATCAGGGTTATGGTAGTACAAAATATGATTTACAGTCATTGAAATGTTTTAAGTGCAATGAAATGGGTCATTATGAAAATGAGTGTCCAACAAAGAACTCAACCGAAGGAAATCTGCCATACTGCAAGTAGAAAGGGGTGGAAAAATCCTTTGCAACTACTTCAGCAGATGTTGGGCCATCAAATGAAGTTGTGTCAGGTACATAGTTTGTTTGTTCAGATTATGCCAATGTGTTGTTTGATTTAGGATTTACACACTCTTTCATTTCTGAGAAGTTTTATACTAAATTGGGAATTCCATCTCATGATATGAATATAGAACAAATGGAAAAAATACTTGGAGGAAATGTAGAGACCAAAAGGAAACATAAGAACACTCTTGTCCTTGTGTGTGGAACGAATCTACCTGAAGACCTTATTGTTTTTCATCTAGTAGAGTTTGAGGTTATATTGGGCATGGATTGGCTTTCTGTTTATCATGCTAAGATTGACTGCAGAGCTAAAGAGGTTTATTTTCAAATTGATTTTCAGTTTGTATACAAAAATGGACCCTTGCTGTTGATAACATATTAGGAAGCTATTAAACTAGTAAAAGATGGATATGAATGTTACCTTGAACATATTGTTGAAAACAAAGGAACTGTTCAGATTAATGATGTGCCAGTGGTAAATGAGTACCTTGATGTTATTCCTGATGAGTTTCTTGGTATTATACCTAATCGAGAAGTTGAATTTACTGTTGACTTAGTTCCTGATGCTAATTCAATTTCAAAACCTCCTTATAGAATGGCTCAAATTGAACTTTTAGAGTTAAAGAAGCAATTTCAGGAGTTACTAGATAAAGGTTTATTTCGACCTAGCACATCACCATGGGGTGCTCCTGTCTTGTTTGTTAAAAAGAAAGATGGTTCAATAAGACATTGCATTGATTATAGAGCATTTAATAACATCACTATTAAGAATAAGTATCCCTTGCCTCATATCGATGATTTGTTTGATCAGCTCCAGGGAGCTTTCTATTTTTCGAAGATTCACATGAGGTCGGGGTACCATCATTTGAAAGTTAATGAACCAAAGGTTCCGAAGACCATGTTTCGTAATAGATATGGCCATTATGAATTTGTAGTTATGCCTTTTGGGTTAACCAATGCACCTGATGTATTCATGAATCATAAGAATAGAATATTCCATGAGTTCTTAGATAAGTTTTTGGTTGTGTTCATTGATGACATTTTTGTTGATTCCAAAAGTAAGGAAAAACATGAAAGTCATTTATGGGTTATCTTGCAAACCTTAAATGAAAATAAACATTATGGGAAATTCATCAAGTGTGAGTTTTGGTTACAACAAATTTCATTCCTTGGACACATTGTTTAATAAAATAGCAAAATTGTTGATCCTGCTAAAACCGAAGTTGTTGAAGAATGGCCAAGACCCACAGATATAACTGAGATTTTTAGTTTTCTCGGTTTGGAAGTTTATTACTGGAGGTTTGTTGAAAAGTTTTCCCATTTATCTAGTCCAATGACCATGTTTACTCGAAAATGTTTTAAGTTCATATGGATAAAAGAATGTGTTGATTGTTTTTAGGAATTGAAAAGAAGATTGGTGAATGCTCCAGTTTTAGAACTACCTTCTAGAAATGGTGAGTTTGTTATCTACAATGATTCCCCGTTGAATAGACTGGGTTGTGTCCTAATGCAGAATGATCAGTGTATTGCTTAGGCTTCACATCAGTTGAAACCACATCAGTTAAATTACCCTACACATGATTTAGAATTATCTGCAGTTTTTTTTGTTTTAAAAATTTGGAGGCATCATTTGTATGGAGTGAAGTGTGAAATATATATTGATCACAAAATATGATGTTTATATTCTCTCAGAAATAATTCAACATAAGACAGAGGATATGGTTGGAATTAATCAATGATTATGATTGCATGATCCTTTATCATCCGGCAAAAGGAAATAAAGTGCCTGATTATTTGAGTCGAAAAATTAATACTTCATTAACCATGTTACATTTGGAACGAGATCCTTTGGTTTTTAATTTAATGAACTTTGGAATAGAATTTGTTGTTGTAAGAAATTATTCTGTTTTCTTTCCGGTGTCATTAAAATCATCTCTATCAGACAGAATTAAGAAAGCGCAGAAGGAAGACAGTGAGTTGCAGAAAAATGTTGTGTTGGTTCAGAATGGTATGTTGCCTGATTTTAATGTTGATAATAATTGTGTTTTGAGGTTTGGAAAGAGATTATGTGTGCCTTGTGATTAACATTTGAAGAATAATTTGTTATGTGAAGCTCATAGTTCTCCGTTTTCATTTCATCCTAGCTGTACTAAGATGTACAGAGATCTCCGTGAGTATTACTGGTGGGATGGAATGAAAAGAGATATTACTGATTTTACTGTGAAATGTTTTCCTTGTAAACAGGTTAAATCAGAGAGGAAGTTACTGAATGAAGTTCTTCAGCCTTTAATGGTTCCAGAGTGGAAATGGGAAAATATATTCATTGACTTTGTTGTGGGATTACCAAAGACATCTCGAGGTAATAATGCAATCTGGGTTATAGTTGATCGATTGACTAAATCTTCTCATTTCCTTTCTTTTAGAGATTCTTTGTCTTTAGATCAACTTGCTCGGTTGTATGTTAAACAGATAGTCAGGTTGCATGGATTTCCCCTCTTTATTGTATCTGATCATGATCCTAGGTTCATTTCTAATTTTTGGAAAGGCCTTATGAAGTCATTGGGTACTGAATTAAATGTTATTACAGCTTTTCATCCTCAATCAGATGAGAAGTCAGACCGAACAATTCAGACCTTGGAGGATATCATACGTGCTAACTCGATGGATTACCAGGGAAGTTGGGAAAAACATCTTTCTTCAGTTGAGTTTTCATAAAATAATAGTTTTCATTCTAGTATACTGGTGGCTCCATTTGAGTCATTATATGGAAAGCGTTGTCAAACTCCAGCTTTTTTGGATGAAGTAGGTGAAAGGAAGCTGATGGGACCAGAATTGGTTGAAGAGATTGAAGATAAAGTTTAGTTGATTCAGAAGCACATGAAAATAGCTCAGAGAAGATAGAAAAGTTATGCAGATAACTGGAGGAAGATTCATTCTTTTGAGGAAGGTGACTATGTCTTTCTCAATAATTCTCCATGGAAAAGTGTGATGCATTTTGATAAGAAGGGAATGTTGAGTCCGAGGTTAATTGGACCCTATAAAATCCTGTAGAAAGTTGGATCAGTTGCATACATAGTGGGTTTACCTCCATGTTTATCCTAGGTACACAGTGTTTTTCATGTTTCTATGTTAAGAAAGTATATTCCAGATTCATCTTATGTTTTGAGCCCATAGGTAGTTCAGTTAGAAGAGAATATTTCTTATAATGAACAACTAGTTCAGATTCTTAACCGTAGAGAGAAAGTGTTGCGGAACAAGGTAATTCACCAGGTAAAGGTTTTGTGGAAAAACTATACGATTGAAGAGGAAATGTGGGAATATGAAAATGATATGAGGGATAAATACCCCCACATATATTTATAAGTGAATAAAAATTGTGAGGATGTAATTTACAAAAGGGGGAAAGGATTTAACATCCCAGATAAATGAAGAATAAGTTATTTACATATTTATTAATATTTGGGAATTAAATATTAATTTAAATTTAATGGGGTTTCTATGTTTGGTAGCGTACCAGATATGCAACAACCGGTTTCTTTGGAATCTTACATTGCACACTAATAATATAATATTATTATTTTAAATGGTAGTTAACTCTTAGCCGTTGTATTGGATGGAATGAACAAAAATAACTACAATATGATTATACATGATTGTTAAATGTATTTACATTTATCCAATAAAATTTAGAGGCTTAAAATGTTGATGAATCTAATTTTAAGCATAATTTACATTAAAAGGCCGATTTATCACCTTTTAATGGAGAACCCTCATTAAATATAGTTTTGGTCACTTTAATAAATTATAATTGACCAAATAGAATCTTTCTTTACAATGGGGACATCAAATTTTACTTTGGGTAATATTTCGGTATTTTTCTGATAATGTTCATTTTTTATTGAATAGTGAAAAATATTGGAATTAAATTCAATAGTGCCTTTTAATCTAATTTATTTATCTGGTTATATTATCTTTTTAATTGGTTTTAAATTGAAATTATAATATATTTTTACCATTTAATCCAATGTTGGTCATTGGAACTAATTTCACTTTGAAATTGGACATAAACAAGTATCAATCTTTTGATAGTTACTGTTTCTTAAAAACACGCTATTTGTTTTGATAACGATAATTAATTTTAAAATTAATAAATTCCAATTATATGATTTTAATTTTCCAAAATAGAAATCATTTTTTAATTCAGAATATTAAATATATCTTAGGCTGATGTTTTGGTAATTTTATGAAAAACACCAATTTTTGATGAATAGTGAAACAACTTAGTGGTAGTTAAAAAAACTAACTTTTTCATTTAAATGAAATTTTACCACTTCTGTAAATTGAATATAGAAAAATCAGACATACATGGTTGTTATCAAGAAGTAAAATTTTGTTCATTAAGATGAAAATAATTTTTATTGAATACTAACTGTTGACTTTTATTTACGGCAGTTAAAGGTAAATAGGGTAATTTAAGGTTAAAAGAATATTATAATTATTCAAAATTTTCTTAACACTTGTCCAAACACTATTGGTTGAGTCATTTACGACAATTCCCACACTTGGTTCTATTTTGGGGCCCAATTGAGCCACATGGGAGTGATAATGACAATTTAGATTAATTAAGTTTATGTAAAGGCATAAATGACAAAAGAAAATATCTTTTAGTAAATTAATTTTTATATAGTGTTATATAATTCATAATTTTTACTATAAATATTATTTAGAAAGATAAAAATATTTCCTACATTAATGTATTTTTTTAATAATTTTTCGTAATCAAATAATTAAACGTTTTCATGACACAATAATGATGCAGTATTTACCTCATTAATAATTGATTTAAATAAATAAGATTAAAATGATTAAAATATTATCCAAAAAATGTCCAATTATGATTGGATGATTTTCTTTCGACCATGAGTCATCATAACATAGACTAAAATGATTTTTGGACCTTTATAAACCGAATATAATTATATTATAAAATAATACTTTCAGACATTCCTAAAGAGCCCCTCCTCTCTCTTATAAAAGGATACCATTTCTATCCAATTTCTCACACCACTCAAGCCATTTGGCTCATCCATACACTACCCAATTAAGCTCCCTACATCCCTATACTCATCCTAGAAGCCTCATTATAGGAATAAGGCACTTCAAGATGTCCTCTGGTTCAAACCAAAGAGAGTTACCCAAATTAAAGGTAACAGTTTCTCTTAAATTGTTTTCTGTTATTTTACTTCTCCAACCCCTAAAATATTTTTATTCCTTTATTTTGTAACCAAAAAAGTATCCTCAATATACAAGGATGTTGTTATGAGAAGTATTAGAAGTACACTTACACACACCTCCATCTAATGGATGACAAACATAATGTTTCTGTGGATGGAAAACCAACGCCTCACGAAATGATGATTGTTCAAATATCACCAACCGCCTCTCATGGTGTCCATTATGATGGAAATGTATTTATATATGATATATATTATGTTTATGATTTCCTTATAATTCTGTAACTCCCAATTATATCAAGCCTTTATGGTTTCCATTGTGGGTAAATATGATAATCTCATTAGAGGAAGTGCGGACTACCGCCCCCTCAAAGTGACGTGACTCGTTAATGCCTTATGTGGGATGTATAAAGGATGGGTTTAATGATATTATATATGATATTATACTGTAATTATAATATACCTATTAATCATTATATTTTATTTCCATTAAAATAAGAAATTGAAATCAAAGTAGCGTTCATGCATACGTACGACTTACCGTCTCCATGAACGGTGCATTTCATTTCTTACCTCCAAATGTTATGTACTATTATAAATATATGTATTTACTAGATATATATTATATATATGATATATAAATCATGAATATAATTCTATATATAATGGAATATTGACCACATGGACAACTTGTAAATATAAGGTGTTCATTTTTGACTCAAGTACCAAATATCGACAAAATGAATATTATTAACATAAATGATTACATAATATCTATAACATGGTAATAAGTTATATAAAAGGAATAAAGAACTTGAAAAAGGTTCTTAAGAAAGTAGAAATTAAATTTAATTTATTATTCCGGAGATTAAAGAACGATCGAGTCAAGTCGGACACGAGGTAAGGGACTTCGTCTCAATCTCCCTTCATTGAGGCATTTTTAGTTTTATACACGAATTTATTTTATACAGTGTATAAACCCCTTTAAATATTCATTTTATTCAATGGGAATCTTTTTATAAGAAGTTATTTACTAAATGACTAAAAGGAATGTTCTTTTTTAACGTAAGCGGTGACAACGACCTTTCCGCCGACACGAGTATTATATGATATTTGGCTTCCTTAACAAGTCACAATGTTCTAAAAAGAAAAAAAATAAATACCATATACTCTTTTTATGTATTTTGGTATTGAAAATGATTTTGAGAATGGATTTATTATTTCAATATCATGAAATGATACTTTTTTATTGCAATGTGGAAATTTTATCTTTCCTTTATTCTTATGTTATGTGTTATGATCATGTTATGGTTCTTCGGAGTTATTTACTTATATAGGTGGTTCCATGATAACCCTAGGGTAGGTGAGCCCCAGATAGCTCTCCAATGCATTTGGTAAAGTGATGGAGGTAAACGTGAATGTTTCTCCTATGTGATTTAGGGAATATACTGTGATGGGTATTTCAAAGTAACTCACTATGTAGCCGTTATATCTACAATGTAAGTATGATATGGATTCCACAAGTTACCTTTATGGTTTATGATTTCTATATTTCTTTCATAAATCTTTTGATTTAACGAGGTAAGTAAAGTATTTCATGTTTTGTATGTATTTCTGAACAAATTTTTTTATCCTTTGTTTTATAACCCATACTTAGCTTTTTATTCTCATCCCATGTTTTGAAATGTTTTCACAGGAGTTAAAGATGAATAGGGTCAAGGATGGTATCAAGGAAAAGTCATGCTGTCTAAAAAATGGAACTGGACATTACTCTTTTTTTCAAGAGTTTTTATTTTATGAAAAAAATGGAAACTGTGTAGAAGTGTCTACCTTGTAATATTTTGAGATGTAATAGTTATGTCCTAATTTTCTAAAACTCTAAACCTGAAAAGAACCTCAAAGTGAATTATTCATTTAATTCAATATTATTTAATGTTTAAGTCTGGGTCCTTTTATTAATCTTGTTTTAAATATACTGTAATGGAACCATTTTTATATTAATGTTTAATCAGGTTTTGTAGAGATTGTTATGGAACCCATTTATTTTCCAATGTTTAATAATGTTTCAATGTTATAGTTATAGAAATTATTTCATTTCCATGGGTTAATTGTATCAAATACATTTTCCTCAAACCAATTCCTTTATATGGGTAAATTTTGTTTTCAAAAAAAGAAAAACAGTTTCTATTAGTTTATGATGAAATTTAATCTTTATATAACTTAATCATGTTGTTGTTTATGGAAATTACCATAAAGACCTTTCATTAAGACATAACACATTCACAAGTTTTAGATAAGAGCATATTATCATACACCATGAGGTTATTTTTGGGTTTATAATTTTATAGAATTAGGACATAAAACATAAATAACATCCCAAAATCATACACGAGGATAACACTAAAATAGTATCCATTTCTTTTAAATATAATTAAAAAAATAATATTTCCTTCAAAAAACATCATAACAATAAAACAAAATTCATTTTTTTATTTAAACATCCTTATAACAGTAGAAATATGTTCTAAATGCATGAGATGATCATAACAGGATCAGTAAGGGATTTACCAAAAGAACTCGTTAGTCAAGTGATAACATAAATACCAATAAAACCCATTTCACAGAACATAGTATCCTGTATAGAAACATCATGTATTTGACATGGGACATATTTCCATATCACTCTGAAAACAACACTTTCAAATGGAATAAAAATTCAGTTAACTTCCATCTTTGGAGTACCCAATGCATTGGAGAGATATAATGGGTCTCACCCATCATATATTGAGCTATAATGGGACCTACGTAACATATCATGAGTTATAATGGTCTCAACACAATATATCATGAGCCATAATGGGCTCAAACCAACATAAATATTTCCATGTAACACACCATAGTAATAAATAATGTTCAAATTAGGAAAAACCATTCATTCTAGATATATATATATATATAACAAGATTATTGAAATTCATTATATAGTCTTTTAAAATTATTTTAAAAGGAATGTACATTAAAAATATAATGGGAGAGATAATCAATAGAATAGAATGGATATGAGTATATAGTATAAATACACATTATAGAACATAATATAAAAAAAATTCTCACACAAATAATCTCAATACCACATAATTAATAATGTATAAGGTTAACCCAAATAATGAAAATTTGGATAAGCATTCCCTTACCTCAGGTTCATTTTCATCAAATGTGATCAATCCTATAATATAATGGTTAATATAGAGTTTTTAACAGTTTAAAAATGCATAAAAATTTTTATAACACATTATATGATATTTTTATAACATCATTCCACCCACTAATTTATACTATTTTGTTCATTCCATTTTTTCGGGAGCGTTCTTTACATGATTTCCACGGTCAGTTTGTAAGGAATTTCCATGTCGAATGGATTAAAAAATATATAAGTAAAATTGGATTTTATTAAAATGTCTCCCAAATATTAAATTATTCCATTAATAATTTTTGTTATATGGTATGAGTATGAATCATTAGATTAATCATTAGTGATAATACTGAGTTTATTTTGATGAATTTTGATAATTATGAACCACTATTATTTTATTAATTAATAGTATGCATAAAAACTGGTTCAAGGGAATAATATATAATATTATATGTATAATAAAATATTATTTAACCTTATTAACGGTATTATGAACAAATTTCATGTATGTAAATAAAATTGAAGACACATCATCCATGATGTCGGTAAATCGACACACCACAGATGGTGTTTTTTATTTTGGGAATAAGATAGATATGAGAGGAAGTAAGTTGATGAATTTTCCATAATCATGATAAAATTACAGTATATATATAATAATTTAGCCTTCATTCCTCTTGTATAATAGGAGGGTGAGAGAGTATGTGGAAATAAAAAGTATTGAAATGAAAATAAAACAAAATGAAAAAGGATTTTTACCTCTTGATCTCTTATACTTTATATCCTCTTTAAGGACCTTTGTTTTAAAATTATGGTGAAACCAATAGGTCTTGGACTTGGGAATGTTAATTGGGAAGTATATTGGGCAGAGTTTATGCAATGTTCAATTCTTGGGAGGTTTGATAGGAATAGGGGGATTAGGGTGGTAATTATAGTGGATGAGAGGTGGGGTTTTTTCATTATTTTATTCATTAGTTTAATATTTTTTAAAGACAATGAATAGTCATGATTATTCTGAAAAAATAGTAATAAGTTAATGTCATTTTAAAAACATTTTTTATTTACACTATCCACAACTAAAGAATGATGAATACATTGATTTATTAATCACATTTCATAAATTATCAAAATTCAATATTCACAAAACAATTTATGTATTTCAGAAAAATCTTAAAAATTCAACCCAACTAGTTTTCACCATGTTTAATTCAAAAATGAACCCCATATTATGAAAATATTTTTACAAATAATCGAAGATTTATTAATTAAATTCATAATTTATTAAAAAAAAATTCAAAACAATACATCATTTTATAACACTTTGAAAAAATAATATATGTATCATAAAATCATTATACAACCATAAGATAATAATTTATGATTACATTTCATGAAAAGAAATTAATTTAAATTATTTAACTAATCATAAAATTTTAATTAAATATTTATGAAATATAAAATTATAACATTTATATAATGATCATATTACCACTTATAAGATTCCTTTTTTTGTATACATTCAGCAGAAATTAATTTGTTCATATCGTACCCAGTATAACATACTGATAGCAACTGGGTATGTCTGTTTTTTGAAAATAAAAACATAGAAGAAGAAAAATAATGTTTAATGGATAGTTTATAACTATATCCTCAAAACAAAGTGTCATTATGTAGAGACTTAGTGTTTCCTGCATTAAATTAAATTTATTTTTAAAACCATGGGGTGTTAAATTATACCTACCTTTTGGAAATTATATCCTCAAAATATTTATTTACTTATTAAACAAGTGAGGGGACATTTCCCTCATAAAATTTTCATATTCCCATGTTCCATGTTGAACTATGTGGTTTCTCCAAAAAACTTTTACTGAGTAGATTACCTTATTCTTAAATACTTTCTCTCTATGATAAAGAATCTAAATAGGTCTCTCATCATAAGAAAGTTTTTATTTCAGCTAAAATATTTATTGGATCAAAACATGAGATAAATATGGAACATACATTATCAACATTGAAACTTGAAAAAAATTGAATACCTGAGATAACATCATAGGAAAAGAAACTTGATAGATTATTGGTCTAACATTATCAAAGATTTCATAAGGTCCAATGAACCATTGACTTAGCTTTCCTTTTTTTACCAAAATGCATAACACTGTTCTAAGGAGAGATTTTATGAGAAACATGTCACCTTCATCAAATGAAATGTGTTTCCTTTACTTATCTGCATAATGTTTCTCTACAATCGTATATTACCTCATGTGTCGCTAAATCAGCTGAACATTTTCTGCCACTTCCTGTTCTAATTTTGGTACCGTCAACTTCCATTATCCGGTTTCATCCCAAAATTCTAGAGTTCTACTCCGCTTTCCGAACAATTCTTTTAACGGTTCCATTTATATACTAAAATGATAACTATTGTTATATAAAAAATAAACTAAAGAAAGTTGTTGATCACAGCTTCCCTGGTAGTTTATTGAACATGCTCGAATCATATCCTACAATATCAGAATTGTTCTCTAGATCATTCCATCAGATTGAGGATGAAGTGTTGTGATGAAATTTAATCCATTACAAAAGACTTCTTAAGGCCCTTTATAAAGATAGAAGTGAACATTAGATCACACCTAGATACAGTGTAAAGATTAAATCAATGTAACCTAAAAATATATTTGAGGTATAGTAGAGAAATACAATTTTGGACCTAGTATCTAAAATATGAATGAAATGTGTAGATTTAGTCATATTATCATCAATAAACCATATTTAATTGTTATCTCTAGATGTATTTATTAGTCCCACAATAATTTCCATGGAAATATTTTCCTATTTCATTTCTAGAACTGGTAAACTTTGAACCACACCCTTCGGTAACTGATGATATTCTTTAAACTATTGAATTGTCAAACATTTCACAGTAAAATCAGAAATATCAATTTTCATTCCATCACACAAGTAATACTTTTAAAGATATATATACATATATGTTCTACAATGATGAAATAAAAACAGAGAACTATGAGATTCACATTACAATTATTTCATTAATTAAGAATTAAAAAGAACACAAAATCTCTTCCCAGACCTCACAACACAATCCTTATCAAGGTTAACTTCTGGAAATATACCCATTTTAAATAATTCTACCACTTTCTATAACTCTCTATCTCCTATCTGTGCTTACTTAATTCAATCTGATAGAGACAACTACATAGAATCCTGAAACAAAACTGAGGAATTTCATGCACCAAAAACATCCAAGCCAATGTTTATAAAATAATTCAACAATGGGTCACAATCTAAATGTATCATGGTTAATGTATCATTACTTTTCATTCTCAATGCATCATCCACTATGGTTTCCTTTCTTTCATGGTAATGAATTGTGAAATAATAATCATTGAATAGTTCTAACCATCTTATCTATCTTATGATTCACTATTTCTGAATAAATATATATTTAATACCTCTGTGGTTAGTATATATCTCAAATTTTACTCCATAAAGGTGATGCCACTAAATTGTTATTTTAAAAACAAAAAATTAAAATTAAAAACCATGTCTAGGGTATTTTAACTAATTATCTTTCAATTATTGTGAGGAATATGTAATTACCAGATCTTTCTAGATTAGAAAACAACCAAGTCCCTTCAACGAGGCATCAGAATAGATGAAAAATTGACCACATCTAGATGGTAGGGTCAGAACTGGGTTATAGACCAATATTATTTTAAATTTCATAAAACAATAATCACATTATTTTATCTATATGAATTTATCTCATTTTCATGTTAACTTAGTCAGTGGTCTAGATAACCATAATTAGTTCTCAACAAACCTCCAGTAATAGACTTCAAAACTGAGAAAACTATGAATCTCAGCTATATTTCTGTTTCTTCCAATACTAAAAATACATTTGTGTTAGTAGCATAAATAGTTACGCCATATTTATAAATAATGCGACAAAGGAAAGGAATTTTTTGTAACTAAAATTAACATGTTCTTAATTTTTTATATTGTTTATTTTCATTTAATGTTTTCATGAAAACCCATAAATGTTTATCATTCTCTTATTTATATATAGAGTGTACCATAATTTCATTAATAAAAACAACGAATAAAATTATCGAATAATCATGACATATTATATTCATAATATCCATGCATATTGTAGGATTATTTGTTAACCCAAATGACATAACTACATATTCATAATGGCCATATCTAGTATGGAACATAGTATTCAACATGTATGCATCATTTACATTCAACTGATGGAACCCCGACCTCAGGTCTACCTCCGAAAAATATTTTTCTCTCTATAGTTGATAAAAAAATAATGATACAAGGAAAATTATACTTTTTTTAATAGTGATGTTATTCAAGGCTCTATAATCAAGGAAATGTCTCATTGAACTATCTTTCTTTTTATCAAAAAGACAAGAGCAACCCATTGTGAAGTGCTAGGTTGATTGAATCCTTTATCTAATAATTACTACAACTTATTTTCTAATTTCGTAATTTCAATTTGAGCCACTAAATTAGGGGGATTATAAATTATCATAGCATCTAGAACTAAGTTAACAAAAAAATCAATCTCCCAATCAGAAATAACAGCCAGCAAATCATCTAGAAAAAGGTCCAAGAATTCATTCAACACTGGAACATAATTAAACCAAATAGTTCCCTTACCTTTAAAAATATGATCAAGATAAGTATAATTTATATCTTTTATCTCTCTCATAGTTTCATGATTTTTTATCAGTGATATGGGTTCATTATTCTACATAAACCAAAACACATTATAAAAAAAATTCTTTTTCTCCGAAATCTATCATATCATGATAAAGGGAAAGCTAACCCATTCCCATGATGACATAACTACACTAGATGCAATACAACATGGATTTCATCTCCTTCCATAGAAAATTATAGGTATATCATTACAATTTCCTTTGGACACAATATTTTATCCCTGTGTTTCTACCATGTGTTATGGTTTCATTTAATATAGTGGAATTACCAAGCTTGTAGAAAATTTCTCAGAAATAAAAGACTGTGTAAACCTCGAATCAAACAAAACCTTTTAAAAATATTTAAAAACAATAAATGTACCAGATAAAACCCCATTTTATGGATCTATATCTACTGAATTGAGTGAAAAGGGGGTTTCCACCCCACTTATACTTCCATTATTTCTAATTTTCTACCAAATTGAGTAGCTTTAGACATACATTCGCAAAATGAACCAAATCCATACAGTTAAAGCTTCTCACCATCAGGATCATATTATTTTTCAATAATTTATCTTGAACTCATGGGGAATGTTCCCAAACATTCCACATTGGCATAATTTCCAAAAATTTACAGTCGTTACCCTGGATTATTTTTACCACACTTTTCACAGGAAGGTAAATTTATTTTCTTACCTCCAGATTTATTTGATGAATTCTTCCAAAATTCATTCCAACCTGGGCACTTTTTATTCCTGTCATCACAAATAACATACACGTTAGAAGACTATATCTCAACTTCATTAGCATAATGTATAAGTTTCTCATAGCTTTCATACTCTCATTAAGACAAATATCATTGTGAAAATGGTTTCATACCAAAGTAAAATCTATTAATTTTACAATAACAATATTGATTAAAATGTTGTATGTACCTGAACAGTATTGTAATAATGGATTTATATATACTACCACATAATAATTATATTTTTTTCTTTAGATCCAAGATTTATTTCTCCCCTTTGAGTCAAACCATTTTAGGAAAATATTTATCTAGAAAAAGGCTCATAAAATGATCCCATTCTAGACTATCAGGATCATCCCTTTCTCTCGTATTATTAACTAGAGACCACCATTGATCAGGTCCATCTTCAATAATATTAATAAATATTATTACTTTATTACATTCTAAATATCCAGTGACATCAAATATATTTTCTATATCATTGATCCATTGTTCGGTTATCACTAGATCTGTGGTTCCACTGAATGCTTGAGTACTTTCCTCATAAAATACGCCACAGATGACATGTATCTTTAGGGAAGGTTAGGTTCCTATGTAGAATGGATACCACCAATATTTATAACCTAAGTCAACTATGACATTGTGGTAAAAAAACTATTCAGTTTTGATTCCCACCATTATAGGCTATAGATCCAAACACATATCAACCTCTTGGTGCCTTACTACTATAGATTCCCTGTCTTTTTTGTGGAAACCCATTCGGAAAAGATATATCATAGATTAAGAAACATTGTAATATGTAAATTATATATCAATTTAAATTATCCAAAAAATAATAAACATTTATGTTATTCTTTTAACACCATCATAACCCCTAATGTTATCTAAACCATTATTTTATACCAACTATTAAGACATATCATTAAAACATTATATATTCATGATTATTAGACAAGAAAATACATTCCTAAAAACCAATGATATTTTACATTTTATAATTTTAAATAATTAGGACATAAAAAATACATAACATCCTAGAATTATACATGTGGATACCACTAAGACAATATCCATTTTTCCATAATAAATGACTTTTTAAATAAAGCATGATTTCTTGGATAAATATTCATATCAATTAACTCAAATTTATAATTTCCCTTAAAAATCCTTATAACCTATGAAAAATGTTCCAAAACCTGGTATGAGAATAAAATTCTAAGTAAGGGATGTATAAAAATAAATCATTAGTCATGTGATAATATAAAATCTAACAAAATCCACTTCATAAAAACTGGTTAGAAACAATAGAAATATCATGTATTTCCCTTGAGAAATACTTACCTTATCACACTTAAAATCACCATTACACATGGAATATCCATTCGTTAAAATTCCATCTTTAGAGTACCCAATGCATTGGAGAGCTTTATTTGGGCTCACCCATCATATATTTAGATACAATGGGCTCAACCCAACTTATCTTGGGATATAATGGGCTCAACCCAACATATATTGAGCTATAATGGGATTGAACCAACTTAACTATGTCCATGAAACATATCATAGTAATAAAACATCATGAAATTAGTAGAAACCATGCATTATATATAAATAATCCATCTTTCTGAATTTCATTCAAGAGACTTTTAGAAGTATTTTAAAAGGAAAGTCCCTTATAAATATAATTGGAGTTAGAATTTATAGAATGTAATTGATATGTGTATAAACTATAAATACACATAATACAACATAATATAAAAAAAATATTCATTACACAAATAATCTCAATACCACATAATGACTAAAGTAGATGGTTATCCCAAAGAATGGAAATTGGGTTACAAATTCCCTTACCTTGGGTACGTCATTCTTCAAACATGATTAATAAACCTATATAATTCTTAAATAGTGTTATTAATACTATAAATATGCATAATAATTTTTATAAAACATATATGATCATTTTATAATATCATTCAAAGTATTCATTTATAATATTTTTATCATTCCATTGTTTTGGTTGCATTCCTTACATGATATCCATGGTCGGTTCTTAAAGGATTTCCCTATAGAATGGAAGAGAATCCCAAAAAGTGAAATGGGATGTTATTAACATGTTTATAGAATATCAAATTATTCCATAAATAGTTGTTGTTATATTTTATGCGGATGAATAATTAGATAAATCATTAGTGATAATCCTTAGTTTATTTTGATAAATTTTGATCATTACAAACCACATTTGTTTTATTAATTAATAGTATGCATAAACAATTGTTATCAATAGTTACATTCCATTAAGAATAATAATGTACCATTATGAATAGTAACATCTCCCATGTACGTATAAATAAAATTTACGGATCTTATAAATGAAATTGAATATTTTTAAAATTCATCATTATGTGTTGATATTTTTTTGTGTGTAATAAATATTTAATTGCAATTTTAAATTAAAAAATTAATTTAATATAAAATTAATTATCATTAAATGTATTCCTAAATAATTTTTTTGTCCTATAATAATTTTATGAGACGTCGGATATTTCTAGAAAGTATTATAAAATCAATTTTAAATTTAAAATCTATATTTTTCATATGAATGCTGATTTTATTTAAAAATTAAATTTTAAAAATTAAAAAAAAAACTATTTTGTTAAAATGGAATCCGATTTTGAATTCTAAAAATCTAAAAATTATTAGGTTTAATATTATGTATTTTTATGATGTACATGAATTATTAGTGAATAATAAAATATGGTAATTTATGCTATAAATATATTATAAGATAAATACACCCTTCCTTACATCATGGATGATGTGAGATCATTTGTTTTAATCTCACATGAATGTATTAATATTTTTTTCAGAATAATATACACTATTTCTTGTCTTGTGAAAAAAAAAATAAAATAATTGATAAGAAAATAAAAAATCACCCCTCTCATCCACTATAAAAGTCGCCCCTCACACCCTCTTCTCTTCATTCCTCTAATCCATGAAGCTTCTCAATGTTCTTCCAAAATATTTTTCCTTAGTCTATCCCCACATTTAGGATCCCTTGGTCTTTATAATTGGCTAAAACTCTTTCCCTTAAGGTGGTTCTCAAGGTGGTTATTTCAAGAGGATAACCCTCTTCTTTTTTCTTTTAATTCCATTTTCCATTTATTTTCATTTCTTATCATGTCCTCACATCGTCATTCCAAATGATAATGATAATTATAGTATAATATATATATTTAAATGATATCATGTTAATGGAATATCCTTCTTCATACTACTATATCTCTCTCCCTTTTATTTTAAAAAAGAACTCATTATCCTAGAGATGCCAATTTACAACATTTGAGGATGACGAACCTTCATCATTAAATAAAGACATCATGGATAGTGATGAAGCCATTTTTTGGTCAAAACATACTATATTATATGTATTATAACCTACTTAATGTTTTTAACTTGTTTATATAAAAAAAATTAATTCATATGACAAAAATTGTTCTAAATAATCTATATATCCGCAAAGTAATCGAAATGATTATCTCTAAGTTCAATCTAATAACTCTTCCTCATACCATATAACCAAATCAATTTTATCATCATTTAACATTCTGTATGTTCTTTAGTATCATATAAATTTAATTATTTATAATTATACCAATTCTATATGAACTTCTATTCTCATATAAAAGTATATTGATTGTGAAAACCATGGAAACAAATGCTCAATGTGATAAACTTCTATCTTGTAATTCATCCAAAAGTTCATAAATGAAAATAATAAAATTATAATACATATAATACATATATAATAGGTACATAATTAATTAATTAATTTATTTAATTTTATTATCCATTACATTAAGGTTATGTAAAATACAAATTAGAACATAAGGTAAGTGTTCTCAACCCGAAAATCTATTTTATTTCTTGTTACTCTATGTATCCTTTAATTCAAATTAAGGTCTTAATTTTTCTTATTTAATCCTCCTAAATTCTGTTTTAACGTTTTTAGATGTTTACTAATCAGAATCCATATTTATTTTATGGGGAGTTAAATTTTTTATAATTATTTTTATTAATTATTCTCAATAAACAAGAATGTTTCAAAGGATCTTCTCAAATTCATCCCTATTATAAAGTGAAATCTATGGTATTTTTTAATACGCCATTTTTTCTATAACCATGAATTTTATCAGGAAAAAACTAACTTAGTTAATTTCTAGAATTAGGAAAATATTTTTCTAGAAGAACTCTTCTTTTAAAAGTGAATGTGTATTTATCTCAAAAATCCGTTGGTATTTTTATTATAGTATCTTATTATATTTCAACACCTCTGTTGAATTATATGTCCTTTTGGTGTTAATATATTATTTTTACCAGCAACAAAATTTTATTAAATGTTTTATGATCAATTTGACAATGGATGTTCTATATTTGTACCATTCACTATACAACACAGAATGATTAGTGTTTATGTGTACAGATTGGGGAAAGTTATCACACATGTTCATGTTATTATTGTTTAGACCCTTTCATATAAAGAATTAATTAGACTTATAAAGTGACTATTGGGGACTTCTATAACCCCTCGATGCATCAGTAGGTCACACAAGACAAACAAATGTGGACTTGGTTGAAGCCATTCCCATTTTTAGGTAGTTTTTTTCACTAATGCCCTAATCATTTTTAGTTCTCTTGGACAACATCTTGATTATATGGTTTAGTTGTCCCACATTATGAATTACCTAATTATGAATCTATTAATTGATATTTGAAGGGGTTATTAAACTATTATAATAACATTTGATTATGTTTAATTATGGAATTATTTATTCAACTTTTATTCCTCCCATATTATGTTTAAATTTATTTTTAAAGTCATGTGTTTTTAGTTGCTCACCATTCCTAATGTTATTTTCATGATATATTATACTATATTGACTAACCTAACCGAGCATCTAAGATCACACCATTATAATGTATTAATTTCTAGCATGTGATGAGTATATTACAAATTACATGTAGGGATAACCTACGAGTTTTTGATGCATTCATATAATATCTATATTGTATTTCCATTCAAGTTGTAATCTTGAAACTATGAATGTACTTGGTTTTCCAAAAATACTAAACTACATGGTAATTCAGGATTAGACATTCATTCAATCATTAAAATGTAATGAAATTAGTCACCGAGTCAGAGAAAATAGGGTTGGGATCTTTACAGTTGGTATTAGAAGAAGTTTAGAATAAAACATGGAAACTAGATTAAGAAAATGTAGAGTTTTGAAAAACACTATGATAGACATTGAGGAAACGTTTACATGGAATTCCAATAATTTTTGTAAAGACGAGTTTATTTGGAACTTCATAGAAAATAAATCCCTCTTTGGATGCTACAAGTCAATGTGTTTTGGGAACTAATGTACCTAGAAGTATCAACTCCGACAAGGTGTTTCGAGATTGACCTTGGGTAACCTGGTACATGACAACGAGTCTTACTGAACACTTAGTTTGACATTCATGGGGGATATAATTATAATAAATCTCATTTTCATTGAAAACCATTATATAGGATTTAAAAGTAAATTTTTTCTCAAATAAATTGTGTTTATGATTGTGTTATTATCTATGCATATGATTTTATTTGGTTAATTATTTTGCAAGTTGAGACTAATCATTGTGATTTATAACCTAATCTAGTATGTGACATTATTTAGAAATGGTACATAGTGGAAATAATGTAAACCATATCAATAGACGTATCCCAAGTAGGAATTTCCATACTATGAAAGATAATGGTACCAGTACTAGATCCATGACTGCTACTGAGAAAAATATAACTATACTAGGTCTAGGGATTCATGTTATGAACAATAACCTTACCCGTATGGAGGATCTATATCCATAATGTGGCTGAAAAATGTTGGAAATCTTTATGGAAAAATAGCGTCGATCAATCAATGTGACTATGAGTCCATTCACTGTGGAGCAGTGGATATGTTCTTTATGGAAGATATTTATTTCTTTAGGATGTATCAAAAGGGAGAAGGTTGTTATGCTAATTTATCAACTATCAAGAGATGTAGATCTCTGGAGGTCATTTAATCAAAACACTAAATAGGAGAAAGAAATTGATGAAATTGAATGGAGATATTTGCAAGAAAATTTTCAAGAAAAATATTTTCCTAACAAACAGTGAGTAGATATGGAGAGTTAATTCTTTAGTCTGCAACCAAAAGAGGATAAAAATTTTGCAAAGTAAGAATCCATCTTTACAAGGTTATCAAGGCATGGTGCAATATATATGTATAATATGAGGAGTATGATTAACTGATTTATTGATGGTTTAAAACTATTCCTTTAAAGGGCACTAGTCTCCCAAATAGTCTCAAGAAATAAAGACATTAATCTATCTTCTAGTAAGATAGAGAAATAATTATATTATTCATATGAATTTTCATAGAAATCAGAAAAGAAGAGGGTGGTGGAGGATAGAATGTATAAAGGGGATAATAAAAAGGGGAATTTTCTAACATGTACTCCTTTTGGAAGGAAAAAACCTAGTGACTACCTAAATGGATAAGGAGTGTGCTACACGTGTGGATATAAAGGCCATCATACTGGTAATTTTATGGGGAAAATGAGGCTATAAATGTTCAATGCTATAATTTTAGGGAGACATGACCCTATACTAATGATTGTCCAAAGAGATAAGGAAACATGCCTCAAAAAAGGCTATGTGGGCAAGGCTAAGCTTATTCGATCACAACTGTAGAGGTTGAAATTTATAATGGTTTTGTGTAAGTTACATTAATAATTTTCTCAAAATTATCCAATTCTTTATTTGATCCGGGATAATCAAATGATTTCATATCTTCCATTTTTTTCTACAAAAATTAAATATTTCTGAATTTTTTAATAAATGGGTTGTCAGTTAAAACACCAAAGGGAAGTATCATTGCTATGAACATGTGTTGATCAAGCCCCCTTATGATATATAATCAATATTTAGTTTATAACTTTTTCATCATACCCATGATTGACTTTGATATAATCCATAGTACAGATTAGATTTAAAATTATGATTTGAAAATATTTTTCAAGAAGAAGGAAGTTACAAATTTTAAGAATGATGTAGAAAATATTGTCTTTAGAAAAGAAACACCATCATAGGATTCTTATCTAGATCCACCCCCAGTGTCTCTACATAACTAAATTAATGTTGAAGAACAGAAAAAATATCTATGGGTACAGAAAAAATCTTAAAAATTAAAACATACATATTGTTCACGAAATTATTAATGTTTCTCTAATGTATTTAGCTGGATATATTTTAGAGGTGGAAGTTGAGTTCTATATTGATTTAATCCCTAGTTCAAGGCCTATATGAAAGTTTCCTTATAGAATGGCCACTGTGGAATAAGTAGAACTGAATAAATAAATTGAGTAATTGAATAATAATTTATTTATTCTCCCTAGTGTTTCTCTATGGGGACCCCTGTTCTTTTCTTAATGGAAAAAGATGGATCTACGAGGTTGTGCATGAACTATAGGGAGATCAATGCTATTAAAAGAAATAACAAGTATCCCTACCTCACATTGATGATCTATTTGATCCACTTCATGAAGCCCAATATTTTTCTTATATTGACCTTGAATCAAGATATCATTAGTTTCGTGTAAGGAAAAAAATATTCAAAATACAAAATTTCGAACCAGGTTTGGGAATTACGAGATTATAGTATTTCATTTTGGAATAACTAATGCACCCTCTATTTTCATGGATATAATGAATAGTGTTTTAAAGGAATATCTTGATGACTTTGTTGTTGTATTTATTTTTTGATATCTTAGAATAATCTAAAATCTATGAAGATCATGAGAATCTCTTGTGAATTTTTGTGAAGACTCTTAGAAAAATTGAGTTATATATAATTTTTATCAAGTGTGAAATATGGATTCTAACATTTTCTTTTCTTGTCTATATTTTCTATAAAGATGTAATCTATGCTGTTCCTAAAAAGTTAAAGGCTTCGTAGTAATGGAACACCCCAACAAACATAACTAGGGTACATAGTTTTATTGGTTTAGTAGTTTATTATCAGCATTTCATTCATAACATTGCCCGATTAGCCATCCTGTTAACCATGATTACTCATAAAGGGGTTATGTTCATATGGAGAATAGAATGTGATGAATGTTTTTATTAAATGAAGATGAGATTAGTGAATGCTATGATCATGACTCTACCAATGGGGAATGGTGGATTTGTGATTTATAGTGATGCACCAAAGAAAGGATTGGTTGTTTCCTAATATAGATTGACATAACTATTTATTATGAATAAAGGTAGCTAAAAATCATAAAGAAAACTATCCATATCATGATCTTTAGTTCATGGGTGTAATAATTGTTTGAAACTTATGGAAACATTATCTATATTGTGAAATATGTGAGATATATACTGATCCCAAGTTATTAAAATACATCTTCTCCAAAAAAACTCAAAATGAGGCAAAGGACATTGCTTGATCTACTTATATATTACAATTTTTCCATACACTACCTCCCAATAATGTAAAATAAGGTTAGTGATTCATTGAGTAGGAAGGATTAGAATGTTCAACAAAATTATAATTTACAAGGACCATATCTACATGGATTTAGCAAGGACATATATGGGAACCATAAAAAGGTGAAACATAATTACTTTTTCTATTGGTTTCCCAACAATCCTTATTAGAAAAGATTAAAATTTCTCATCCTTATGAAAATAATCTTTAAAAAATGATCAATGTTTTGAATGATGGGATGTTGGCATAATTAATATATGAAGATGGAATTCTGATTTATGGGGAGAGGTTTTGTGTTCCTTCTATACCCGATCTAAAATGGAAGTTACGTCATGATTCCCATAGTTTGAATTTCTCTAAACATCATGGAAGCAATACATTGTGTATATATTTTAAGGAACATTTATAGTAGAATAACATGAAGAGGGAAATTGTTGATTTGGTATCAAGGTGTATAGTATGTCAATAGATGAAGACTGAAATACAATATCCTAGAGGATTCACTAATCACCTACCTATTCCAACATAGAAATGGTATGACATCACCATGAATTTTTACTCTCGATTACCAAATAATCCAAGAAAGAGTGATGCAATATGGGTAATAAAAGATTGAATTATGAATTCTTCACATGTCCTTTATATACAAGAGTATTTTACACTATACTATCTTGAAAAATCTATATCAATGACGTTATAAGAATTCATGGAAAACCATTTTCAATAGTGTTTTATCATTATCATGGAGTTACATAGAAATTTGGAAAAGGCTACAGAAATCATTGGAAACTAAACTTCTATTGAGTGCGGCTTATCACCCTCAAACTGGAAAGTAATAAAAAAGGATTCTATAAACATTATGAAACATGTTGAGATTTTGATCACTTGACTTTCTAGGTACATGTGATCAGTATTTAAATTTGGTGGACGTTTCCTAAGATAATAGTTTCCATTCAAGTATTTAAATGGCACTATATGAATCATTGTACGGAAAGAGATGTCGTACACCAACATGATGGGATGAAGTTGGTGAATGGAAGCTTGTGGGACTAGATCTTATGGTGGGAAAAACAACAAAAGTAAAGAATATTCAAACCCATATCAAAGAAGCTCAATGTAGGGAAAATTGATATGCTGATAATAAAAGGATTTGGAATTTCAAGAGTCACAACACTTTTTCTGGAATGTATCTCCACGGTAGGTTGTTATAATATTTTGAAAGAAACGCAAACTGGGCCCCAGGTCCATACACCATTTTATAATTTTGGATAGAATTGGAGATGTGGCTTATCATTTTTAAATTCCAAATAGCATTTATCTGCTACACAATGTGTTACATGTCTCATTATTGAGAAATTTCATGCTAGCCCTACCACATGTCCTCACTTATGATGGTATATAATTGTAACCTGATTTATCTTATTATCAAGAGAACATCCCAATTCTGGACACTAAAGAACATGTATTGAGGAATTGGATGACATAGCTGGAAAAGGTTCTTTGAAAAAAAAATACAAAATTAATAGAGGTTATTTTGGAACCTAATGGGATTATGGTGATAAACTACCGAAATCATTTTTGAGGTAACATTAAGGTAATTTCGAGGTGGAAAATGTTTTATGGTGGGAAGAATGTAACACCCAAAGTATATAAAGATATATTTATTATAGAATGAATTCAAAACTGACTCTATGTAAAATAAAACACATTGATATTTATATATGATAGTTATAACCTAACCATTATAAATAATTTTACCTCTTCTGGGATTTTAATTTCAAAAAACTAACATATGCGATCAATTAGTTTTTTAGAGTCTGATTGGATCAACTAACATTTTGGTGAATAGTAACATACCCTTATGGATGTTAAAATAACCTTATGAATATTAATGAATCCATATGACTATAAACATCACCCATGTAAGTATAAATAATATTTTGGAACATTATAAATGAAATATAATATTTTAAAAGTCAATAATATAGTGTTATTATTTTTCTGAGTGATAAATATTTAATTATAATTTTAAATTAAAAAATTGATGTAAAATAAAAATCAACATAATAAAATGTATTCTTAAATATATATATTTTTGTCCCATGATAATTTTATGAGACCTAAGTTAATTTTTGATTGCATTATAATATCAGTTTTAAATTTAAAATTTGTATTTTTCAAGTTAATAATGATTTTATTTAAAAAATAAATTTCACATATTTAAATAGTTATTTTGATAATTTGGTGCCCATTTTTTAATTATACAAATAAAATAATGGATAAAATTTATTTTTTGGTTTTTTCGGAAATACTTGAATTTTTAGTGAATAGTAAAATATTATAATTTAATGTGTTAATACATTATAAGATAAATAAAATATTTATTACTTAATGGATGATATAATCAAACTCGGGTCAATGTAATAGGCACCTACTACTTTATTTTTTCATTATAAGTAACACTATTTCTTTTCTTGAGAAAAACAATAAGATAATGAATAATACTTTTAAAAATCACTCCTCTTTTTCACTTTAAAAGCCACCACTGATTCCCACTTCTCTTCACATATATAATCCTTGAAAAAATTCTAATTTTTAATCCGAAATACTCTTACCTAGTCCCTATTAAAATCTCAGTTCCCTTTTTCATTCAAAAATTCCAACACCCATTCCCTTAAGGTGATTCACAAGGAGGTTATTTCAAGAGGTAAACCATCATCCAGATGGTGCCGATTTACAAACTTTGAGGAAAACGAACCTTCATCTATCTATTTCTCTATCAAGATTGATAATTGAATCATTATAATGTTTAAAATAGACTATATTATATGTTTTTTGAACTAGTTAATGTTTCGGAACATGTATATATCTCTTTTATTTAAAAAACAAAATCACCATCAAGGTGGTGCCAATTTAGAACCTTCGAGGACAACGAACCTTCATCCACCTATTTATCCATCAAGGGTGATCATTGAGTCATTATAATGTTTAAAATACACTATATTATATGTTTTATGACCTATTTAATGTTTTGGAACATGTATATATACATTAAAATAATTTCTACGACAAAACTAGTTTGTAATAATTGAAATATCACCAAAATAATCTAAATGATTATCATTAATGTTCGATCTAATAACTCATCCTCATAAAATATAAAAAATTAATTATATTACCATTTAATATTATTTCTTTTAATTAGTATCATATATATTCAATTATGTAAAATTATACCAATTCCATATGAACATCCATACTCATATACAAGTATACTAATTGTGAACATGAAGGAAACGAACACTCCCAAGAAAAACAAATATCTTATAACTCATCCAAAAGGCCATAAATGTCATTAAATAAAATTTAATAAATAAAAAAATATATATTATGTAATTTATTAATTAATTACTAGTTTTAATTTAATTATCCATGATGTTAAGGTCATGTGTATATCATGTTCAGACATAAGGTAATGGTTTTCTACCCGAAACTCCATTTTATTTTGGGTTACACTTTATCTCTCTTAATAAAAATTAAACGCTTAATTATTAAGATTTAATCCTCATAAATTCTTTTTTAAAGTTTTTTTATATATCTTTACCAATCATAATCCTTCATTATTTTTGTGGGTGTTAAATGGTTTTTATAGATCATTCTAAATTCATCCCGATAAACAAGCCTGATTCCAAGGGATATTCTCAAATTTAAACCTATTTTCATGTAAACTCTATAATATTTTTTAAGCTAAAAGTTTTTCTATAAAACATAAAAATTATTAGGTAAGAAATAAATTATTTAATTTATGATTTTATGTAGATATGTTTCCTAAAGAACTCTTATTTTCAAAGTAAACGTGTATTTCTCAAAAAACTCCCACGGTGTTCTTATTAGATTGGTTTTGTCTATTTCATCACATATAATGAATTTTATCTCTAATTAAAGATAATATATTATTATGATCATAAATAACATTGTATCAACTGGTTTATTATCAGTTTTATTATGTATTTTCTATCTTGATACCATTCACCAACTACTGATAATGGTTAATGTTTATGTGTACAGATTAGGGATAGTTATTTCAAATGTTCATGTTGTTTATGTTTATCCACTTTCATGTATGGTATGAATTGGAATTTGAAAGTGATGATTGGAGCCTAATATTTAACCTAAATGATTCAGAGGTCAAATGAGACAAAAAAATATGGACTTGGAAAGGGACTTTTCCATTTTCAAATATGGTTTTAGACGAGGACTTAATCGTTTTTAGTTGTCTTGGGAAAGGCCTTGATGATACAGTTTAAGTGTCCCACACTATTCATTCCATCATTATGAAGATAGTAATTTATCGTTCATTTGGTTATTCGACTAGTTGAATACCCTTGATGATATTTTATAAAGGAATTATTTATTCATCTCGTATTCCTACCATATTAGGTTCAAGTTTATTTTCATAGGAAAGTGTTTTCAGTTATTCACCATGCCAAATGTTATATTTATGATATATTCTACAGTATTCCATACCATTACTTAGAATATAATATCACTCCATTATTATGTTTTATTTTTCTAGGATGTGAAGTGTATATTATGATTGACGTATAGGGATAACCTAGTAGTTATAGATGTTTTCTATTGAATTTCCAAGATGTATTTCCTTTCATGTTGTAACATTGAACCTATGTTTGTATCTGGTTCTCCAATACTACTAAACTACCTAGTACATAAGGATTCAAATTTATTTTATTCTCACAAATATAATGAAATATGGCATTGGTTCGAAGAAACTGTGGTCAGGGTATTTATAGTAAAAATATGTTCGATAGCATATTCGAAGGGAAACACCATGATTAAATGACCCATGAAATATATAAATGTTATAACAGTCATTAAATTGGTAGATATAAATAGTACTAAATATTTTTTAATATATATATGTGTGTGTTTGAAAATAAATATAAGTACTGATTATTTTTAGTAATTTAATTTTATTCTTCAAAAATATATTTTCATAAAAAATGATTTTTTTTCTTTTCATGAAAAAATAATACAATTAATTTCTGAAATCATTTGAAAATATATTTTATAAAAATAAATTAATTTTTTAAATCATGATTTGAAAATATAATTTGGCTCAAATTTCGGTATTTTTCATAAAATATTGGTTTTTTAATAAAAATTGATAATTTCAAATTTTTGTAAAGAAGTATTTTCTTTTAAATAAATAAATTAATTTATAATTCCAATTATATTTTGAATATGGTTTAATGTATCATATGTATTATTTAGTTATAATTAATCCATTTAAATTATTTTTAATCAACATCTTATTGGATTTTATATATTATTGTGTTTTTGTTAAATATGGGATTCTTATGAAAACTAATTTAAACTGAATAATGATTGTCTTTTATGATTAGTTAACAAAACCTATTAAACAAGGTTTAAATTAACAATATATATTATATATAAATTAATGTTTTTATATTTATACATATATTATAATTAGTCATTAAGTTATTATAAAAATATATTTTCCTAGAAAATTAAACTTCATGAAAACTGAAATTTTCATCACATATGTGGGTTTAAATTTAAATTTATTTTTCATAGTTTTGTGATTATAATTTGCTACAATAAACTACATTTTTTTAAAAAAATATATATTTTTTATAAAAAGATCAACTTAATTTTTTGACCTAATGAGTAGGGAAAATATAAAAAATAAATTAACACGCTTAATGTAAAAAATGGTTTATTAGGGGTTAAAGTAAAACGATAAAGAAAAAAATCATCTAAAACATCAATATAAACTATTTTAACGATTCATTTAGACCATATTTTATATAATCCTTAAGAATAATCAGTTTTGTAAACATTGGGCATGTCAATACCTGGTCGCACCTTTTTCTTTCAGAACATTCAAGTGTGTGATTCACCTCACTCATGAAAGTCCACCCATTTTCCTCTCTTGTTTACACATTAAAACCATTTTGGTTCAGGAATGAAATTTCAAAATTACTTACCATCTTCATATAATCATTGGGGTTTTTATTAATCCATTTTATTTGACCATTAGGTATAAGCATAAAGAGGCAATCTTTATGAATTAAAATTTATTACTATGTATTTTCGTTTTATTTCCTCCTTCACCTCCTTAAAATATTTTTAAACTGTTATCACATGATATAAATGATATATAATATATATTTATAAGTAATTATATTAATTAAATAAACCAAATCTATCTCCTCTTCCATATAATGGGATATAAAATCATTATTCATGTGTACCGAAGACAACCTCCTCACAAAGCTATGTGATATATATATATATATGATATTTATAGTATATATATATGATATTTATAAAATATTTATAGTTATATAGTTATGATATCACATATAACATACCTTAAACATTCAATTATATTTTGGATAGAATAACATCCTTCGTGTGTACGACAGAGTACCACCTCACGAAGCTATGTGACTATTTTTTCAATAACACTAGATATAAAAGGTGGTAAATATTAGTACAATGAATATATGTGATATAAATGAAATAATATTTATATAAATGATGTATTTATCATTATTAAAAGATAATATAAGTAACACCATGAAAATAAAAAGTAAGAACATTGTAATCGATAACATTATAAATCGCAACGCAAAGCATGTTGGTGAATATAATATCCCGATAATTTATAATATATTTAATATTTAAAATAAATTAAATATATTATATAGCTTTAAATTCACATGATACAAACTTAGCATGCAATATACGCCATAATGAGTTTCCTTAATGGCTTGCGTTACACCTAAGACCTTGTTTTTCTCATTAGTAATATATTATTAAAATATTATTATTTAATAAATAAGATAAATACTAGAAATCAAAATTAGGAGATATGAATATTATTAACTAGATTATGGAAATATATTGTTTTAAAAAAAGATGAATTCATTATTTTCCACTTAATTAGAAATGAATATAAGAACCAATGGAAAATAAAAAGAATATTTATATAGAAAGATGGTTTTATGCTAACAACGTTTTTTATCCAAATAAATTAAATTATTTATAATTATTAAATAATATTAATGTAATATAAATTTAATTAGTACAATGTAATATTTTTAATATAGATCCATTAGGTTTGGAAAACATAAGATAAGAACAAACCCAATTTTACGCATAAATATCAATATTTTTATTAAGGTATTTTACAACATTTTAATAGGGAATCAATTTTGAATTATATTTTTGGTACATTTATAGATTATATATCTCAAAATAAATATCGAAATTGAAATAATAAGATATAATATATTGTAGTTTGAATTTTTCATTTGTTTTGAAATTTCATTTTCTAATGAATAATGAAAAATACTTAATTTTAGTTCAGAACTGCTTTTTTAATTAATTTTTTTATATGGTTAAATAATATTTTAAAAAAATTTTAAAATTTAATTAGAAAATATTATTTCAGTTCAAATAATTTATGATATTTTAATTAATTTTACATTGAAATTGACTATAAAAACCTACTAATGTTTTGATTTTTTTTACTTTAAAAACAATCATTGTCATCAAGTTCCGAGGATTAATTTTAAAGTAATTTAGACCACTTATGTGATTTGAATTTAGAAAATTTGATTGGATATTTGGAATCAGAATAATTTATTATGTCTAATAAGGTCAAAATATTTTTTGACCAAAAATATTAGTGAATGTAAGTAAATATTTTACAATAATTATGGGGAAATTAATCTTAATATGAGACTAATTCTTTATCTTAGGGGCCCAAATGACCTAGAAACTTTTAAAAGGTCCATTTTATGACCATAAGTAGAACATATACACATTTTTTGAAACTGAACCATTATGAGAGCCACTTTCAATGTGAAAACCTTTTATGGATGTGTTTTGTAAAACTTTTACACGCGTGTCGCTCCTCCTCTACTATAAAAGGCCTCCACTCCTCCCACATTATCACAACTCTCGAAACACATTTGCATGACCAATATATACCAAAATAGTTCTTAAAATTCCCTGTAGTAAAACTAGAAGCCTCCACTTGGGTATAAATCTATCCTACGAATCCCTTTTCTTAAAACCAAAAGGATTTAACTGATTAATAGGAAACATCTTTCATTAAGCTATTTTTGTTTTACATCCATTATCAAACCCTATACTCGTATTGTTCCATTATTATATAAGAAAACAATTATTAGAAATATTAAATTATTTTTTACGATATTTTTTATAACTACACTTAATCACACCCCTATCTAATAATTAATGAATATATTATTAATATGAATGGTGAACTATTGCATCACAAAATGATGATTGTCCATTATTCCTTTACCACCTCTCATGGTGGTCATTATTATAGAAATTATATTTATACATGATATATATGATAAAAATTATGTATTTATTATTCATTAATTATTTTATACCACATACCCATATATATACTATTTTTTTAAATATGATAACGTTGTTTGTCGAACTGTGGACTAATTCCTCCTAAATGTGATGTGATTCATTCACATCATACATGCAATATATCAAAGATGGTTTTATATAAAATTATGTGACATAAATAATATATATATTAAATTCATCTAATAGTTACCTTTCTAAAAATATAATATATATATATATATATATATATATATATATCATTTTCTTTATTACCATTTCACACACCAAATAGTGATAACTTCTATTATGGATGTATGGACTACCACCACCTCAACACGATGTGATTTATTTTAAATCAAAAAAATTATATACATGAGTATATAATAATATATAAAATTTTATTGATGAAATAATTATCATTATTTAATGATATACCATTACATTCCTTCCTTCTGTAATGAGCATTGAAAAATGGGCGCATTACTCACGTGTACATACAACATACCGTCTCCATGACTACAATGTGGGTTCATTTTTTATAACCATATTTAATGATCGGTTTTAAATGTGTAATTGATGTAAAAATATATTAATTATATGATTTTTATTTAATTTAATATGTTATATAATGACCCCTTTTTCCATAGTTGACCTATACAAGTAGTTTTGGACACATAAACAACATTTCCAAAAAACACCTGATGTAAGTATTAATTATTTAAGTATATTTATATGATTTTGTAATAATTAAAATAAATGTTTTGACAAAAATTTAAAAGGGTATAAAACAATTAAATAATTAACATATGTTTTTTTATTCATGAATAAAAATACACACAAGAGAAAACAAATACAAGGTAATATAATTTCATTTCACATTTTTATTTGTGTGAGATAAATGTCATGTTCACCACATACTTATTTTGTGAGGTGTATCTAAATCCCATTTTTTATATTATATCATTAATTTATTTATCTTCATGGTATTTAAAACAACCATTTAATATTATTCCTTCATGTTTTTTTGTTTAAATTTTTTCAAAGTGGTATGGGGAACTTTGGAAAGTTTTCATGATTATTTTCGGAAATAATATCTTTAATAATATTTCAATGGTATTTCCATTTGATTGATTTATATGAAATAATTTTAATAAAATCATTCAATTTTCTCTCCTCTGATTATTCATGACCTTTTTCATGTTTTTGTTCCATTTTTTAAATTTTAGGTACTCAATTGTTTTTGAACATGTTTTAAAAAAAACATGACATATTTTCTTTATTCATTAATGGATCATGTTGTCTTAAAAAACCATGTTTTATTAAAAGTATTTATTTATTTTATTATTTTTTTGAAAATTATTTTGTAAATAAAATTTTACCCTCTTTCATTAACTAATTTTCTCAAAGAAATATTCTTGTCACTTTCTGAACAAGTAGTTTTTATAACATTTTCCTGTGCAAAGTGAATATTCTTTTACCAGGAACGACATGTACGAATTTACCCATCTTCATTTCCATTAATAATTCATTCCATGTTTTAATTGGTACATTCTAAGAAAATGTTTTCAAAAGTGATTCTCAAAGATTCTTTTTCTAACGTTTCCTCAATTCAAAAGGATATTTTCCCCATGAATGTTTTAAAATATATTTTAATAATGTTTCTATTCATCATTGACGAAAACCCTTTATTTTTAAAATGATAAGGTTTTATTATATTGATAAAATCCTTAATTTTATTATGGATGGTTTATGATTTATTTGGACTATGATAGTATTCACATTTGTTTTCTTTGATTACTTTTAGTCCACATGAAATATTCAATTTTTTATGATCATTTGACATTGTATTACACCTAAATGTCCATATCATATTTCACGGATAAGATTATTTCCTGGACCGTATACCATCTTCCAAAAAGTGTCAACTTTTATAGATATTTGACTATTTGGGGAAATATTGATAGATCTGTATACTTTATTATATATGGATATTAGATAAGGCATATTGTGTATTTGATATGAGGAATGTTTTGGACAGGTAGGACATGGGTTGGGGACCATTTAATGAAAGTCATTCTGGTTGGGTGCTAGTTAAAAAAACCCCGTGATGTATTAGTAGGCTTATGGGATGAAATTAGGTTGGGAAAACCCTTCGAGTTTGCAACCAGTGTGGTTTAAACTATCTTTTGAATGGTCTTGATAGTAGAGATATGAATGCAAAAAACAAGTTAGTTTGTGCACAGTATATTATAAAACATCTTATGAAAGGCCTGGAAGGTACTATTTTCATCTAACTAAGAAACATGGAATCCAATAATTCAAGAGTTTACCTCATTTGAATTCATTTATTATTTATCCCCATGATTGGGAAAAGAGATATATATGGACACATTTCATTTTCAGTTTCTTTATTAAATGGAATGTGTTTCATCTTCTTACCTTTCCTAATTTATTTTTCATTTTCCAGTTATTTGAGTTTAATGTGTTTTAATTTACCCTTCCCTATAGTTTATTCTATTTATTTTCAACCTGTTGATTACATGGAATGTGTGTTCTATTATTTACCTTTCCATATTGATTAATTCCTCATGATTCATTTTGGATTCCACTATACCTTAACCTTACTGATCATTTTAGCTCACTCTTATTGTGTTTACTTTCCCTAGGAATCAAAGAAGCATATTATGGGAGATATGATGGGATATTAGAGATGAAATAAAATTTTCAATGAATTTATTTAGGGAAAAAATTATCTTGAAAGTAGTTATTTAATTTGTAATACAAGAATAATGTATGTATCTTGTTTACAAAAACTACTAAAATCTTGGCCATTTTGGATATTATTCCTTGAAATAATGTCAATGTAATTGATAGAAGACACCAGCTACAGTATTTTTAGGGTCAGGTCACTAAAGTTGGTATCAATGAATATTTATTAACAACCTTGGGAAGTAAATTTAGTATAACATAGATTATACAATGTAAAAATAATCTAGAATTTTAATTTAACTATATAATAATTTACCGTAATTTCCTTAAGTTAGATATTATGTGATTGTTCCTAAAAATATATCCATGTATGGATATTATAAGTGGGTGTTGTTTTGGAAGAGATGTATATAAAAGTAACACCACCAAAAAGGTGTTTCCGGCTAGACTCAACATAACTTAGTACAAGACAAATTTTATTATTATGCACCTGGTTTGACACCACTGGGGGATATGTTTAGTAAATTACAAATTTTATTTAAATACAATTATGAATTAATTTGACAATGAATAACCTAGGATAAACCTATTGTGACATGATTTAGAAATCCATCTAATTATATTATGGATAAACCATAATTGAATGAAAGAACCATGTGGAAATAAATGGATGATGAATTTTTGTAATGGGATTTTATTATAAACCATAGTAACATTGATATTTAGTGATTAACCTAGTTTCAAGGGTGTTCATCATAGTTGTTTTGTAAATTATTTTAGTATGGTTTTAGAAAAAGAAAACATGCATGTCGTGTGAAAAATAATCAATTTTGGTAAGGTCGTGGGTCTTGAACATAGGATTGAAGGATGATAAATGTTTTTTTTCAACCATTAAACTATGAAATGTCTTTGATAAAATGCCAGTTTTTTAGGCAAACTATTTTATGAATATATATTAATCATTAATTGGTAGTCTTTGTTTTCTTGTTTATAGATTAATGTATAAACTGTATTGACATTATATAATAATTATATAAAAATAGTTATAGTTTTCTCTATTTTATGGGGATAAGAACTTTTAAATTTTTATTTTAGTGCTTCAAGGATCAATGTAATTTTTTAATATCCATTTCATAATGTAATTGATGAATTGTAATTTTATCAAAAAACAACCAAAATATGAAATTTTTCACATGAAATTAAAACATATCATGTAATAAATTTTCTTTATATTTTTAGGTAGTAAAATAATTACACCACATTATGAAAATGACGAAGAACATAAATGTTTCCCTAATAACTCAATTTTTATTGAATTGATTGTCTTATTAATTAAGAATTATTTCAGTATTTAAGGCCCTAAAATTTATATTGACCATTCACTTGTACTTTTATTGACTATCTGAATCACCCCTATAAATATTTAATCTTTTCCTATAGGTAAATATATCTACTTTCCAATAATTTCACCCATGTAGAGACCTAGTTACATGTTATTCCATGTTACCATTCTCATTCTCATTCTCTATTTTTTAGAGGATGTTTTAAAAACCCTTCTCATGATGTGGGATTTCAAAAATAGAAAATATGAAATAATATGGTACCAGGATAGTGCTAAAAAATACAAGGGTAAAATTTAATTAAGGTAAGGATAATGTAGCGCCACAAAAATCTAGAGTAGGAACATTTTATTCGATAACGTGTATGAAACACAACACCAAACATGTAAGAGAATATAATATCATAAGAATTTATAATATATTTTATATTTTAAATAAATTCAATATATGGTTTATCTTTCAACTAATGTGATACTGAGTTCACATATATCAAACAAAACCACAAGTTTCTTTAATTGCTGGCGTTTTACGCAAGACACCATTTTACAGAGAAATAATATGTTATTAAAATTTTGTTATTGGTTATAATAAAATATAACCTAGCCATTAAATTAGTATTTATGAATATAATTTACTAAATTATAAAAATACATGGATAAAAAAATTTAATATAGATTCATTAGTGACAAATTAATTAGAAATGAATATATAAAGCAATTGAATATATAGAAATATTTATATAAAAAGAAAAACTATTCTAAAAAAGATGTTTTATAATTATAAAATTAATTAATATTAGTGATTAATATTAATTTAATATATAATATATTTTATTTTTTATATTTTTTATATTCATCCAATAGATTTGATAAGTATAATATAAGAACCAACCGAATTGTACGCATATGAACGAATATTTTTAAAAAGTCATTTTACCTCCATTTATTAGAAAACATATTTTAAATTAAATCTTTAGAAATTTTATAGATTCTATATGTCAATATAAAAATAATATTTGGATTATATTTAAATAATTTATGATAGGGTGATTTTTTGGTGTTTCTCTATGATGTTTAATTATTTAATGAATAGTGAATGTTGCTGAATTTTAGTTCAAAAATGTTTTTTATCATATTTATTAATTATATTAAATCATATTTAAAACTGTTTTAAATGTATAATTTTATCATTTTTTATCAATTAATCCAATTTAGTTTATTATAATAAATTTTTCATTGGAATTGACTACAAAAAACATACCAAAATTTGGATCATTTTTACTTTATAAACATATACAGCCGTCCCATCTGCACCATTAAATTTAAATTAATTTCATTCAATTATAGGATTTTAATTTTAAAAAATTTATTGAATATTTTTAATAATCATATTTTATAATATATAATAATTTAAACATAGTTATTTACTGAAAATATTAGTGAATGTAATCAAAATTAATTACAACGATTAAGGTAAAATTAAACATAATAAGGTACTAAACCATAATATTAAGAGTCCAAAAGACCTAGAAACTTATCTAATATAAATTTCATGGACATATTTAGACCCAATACCAAATTTTATAAAAATTGGACAACTATGGGATCCACTGGAAATGTTAAAAATGTTTATGGAATTCCCTTGTCAAAATATTACAAGAGTACCACTCTTCCTCTAGAATAAAAAGGAATTCTCTCCTCCTTGTTCATCACACCACTAAAGATAATTTCTATAGTCCAAGATCTAAAAAAATATTTCATAAACATACCTTCCCTATATAAGAAACCATATATTTTCAGTTATTTTTTTTTTTTTTGGTGTTTTTGAGGGAAAAGAGGAATTTCTGAAAATTTCCAAAGTACGTGTCATATACTTTATGAGTACACACTGTGAACTTGGTTACCGTGGGTAGCCATGTGTTGGACCTGTAGCGACCTTGAACATGAACATGTGGGGGTGACTTGGGGGCTGCCTAAAGAGGGGCTAAGAATATGCAAGTACACACCGTGTACTTCAAAAGTACGCGCCATGTACTCTTTTTCATTAAATGCATCGGGGTCGTGTCTGAAGGACAAAACATCTTTCTTCTAGGTCATCTGAGAGGTCCCAAACAACCGCATTTCTTCTCTGAGCCCCAAAGCCTCTGTCTGTTCTCTGATTCAACCATTGTTGATTGCATTGGGATCGCCAAATTAATCTCTTCCTTCTGCTTGAGATTCATTTCATGATTCCTCCACATTCTCAAGTTATCTTCAGTGGATAATTTTAGGTGTTTTTGTAGATCTACGGTTTTCTTGGGAAATTATAGTCTTCAGTTTCACGTATAGTGACATCCCAATACTGAGGTTGGTGGGTTGTGCCTTTTTGTTAAAGGTCTTTGAGTTCTATGTGAAAAATTTCCAATACCCATGAACAGGTTATTGTGTATCTACTATTTTAGCCCTATTGTTTTTATTCTATGCTTGTATTCTTGAGTAGAGGTTTACTTCTTATGAATATGGTTAATTACTCTTCTTTGGATGTGTTTTCCATGCCTGTTTGTTTGTGGCTGTTTGTTTGCTTAGCCCATTGGGATTCCTTGTTTTTTACATGCCTTGTATTGTAGGATGGAGTGATCTTGTTTATCTGACATTCTAGTATGCTGTAGTCTGCTATCCAAGTAGTTCATGAGGTTTACTTGGGCTGATATGCATTTCAATACTTTCTTGACTTACATAGGGCCGTGATAACTTGGTGTAGTAGGACATAGGGAGAATGGACTTAAGGGGTTCTCCAAAGTGTTCATTTACTAATACGATGCCAGACCATAGGGGTAATTGATGTAAGTGCTTCCTCATAGTGTCTGTACTTCCTCATTGTGAGTCACAGAGGGGATGTGATGTAAGTTCTTTCCTTGAGTGCCTTTAGTCACTGATACGAGACAATAGGAGGAATTGATGGCGAGTGCTTCCTTAGAGAGTCTATGCTTAAGCTAAACCAGAGGGGTTAGACTGAGTGTACTTCCAAGAGGGTTGCTTGTATTTCTAGGTAGGACCAGAGGGGATAGGCTGTGAGTAATTCCTAGAGGGTTACTTTTTTTTACCAACATTCATGGGTTTCTAGGTAGGACTAGAGGGGATAGGAAGTGAGTACTTCCCAGAGGGTTACCTTTTTGTGATTACCTGCTTTGTTTAGTTGTTGTTTTATATTTGAAAATGCTAATTATTTACTACTTTCTATACTTATTACCTTTCATATATTCATTAACTATTATGAACAGATATTTTGGTGGTTTCTAATGGGATTTAGTCTCACATCCTATTTGGGCCGTGCTTTTGGGCCCAAACAAGATTATTTTTCTGTAGTTATAGATTAGGGAAATCACCCTTCTATTTCAGGTACGTGATTTGCTGTGAAGCTGGAGAGAATGGGACCAAGGTGAGGCTTATGATGCTGAGGATCTATTAATATATTTACATTTTCTTGGATTATTACTACTTATTCTATTTCCTTGTGTTTTACTTTAGTTGTGTTACTCTTCCCATGAGTGCATTGTTTCCCCACTATCACAACCAAGGCACTCGCTACTAGTTGGTAGCCTCTGGAATTCGGGGAAATGTTCATGAGGCCATTTGACCAACCGTGTACGAGGCGTCTATGGACGACATCCAGAATCGGAACATTACAAAGTGTTATCAAAGGGTTATTTTATTCTTGACATACTGTTTGGATCCTATTTTTAGGGATATGAGGAATAGGTACTTGGTAATAAGATGTGCCCAGGCGTAACTAACTCATGTATAGGGAAAATCTAATTTACCTCATTAATACAATTGTCTAATTTTTCAATTTTACAATTTATTTTGTTTCCACCGTTGGGTGACTCACATGTATTGTGTTGTTATTGTTGATGTTACTGAGATTCCATTTCTATTGTAACCTGATGAGATGGGGGTATTCCATCTCATGAATCATATAGGAACTTGCTAGAAATCACATTTCCTGCATTCTTTCCATGAAATTTAAGGTTCATTAGCGATTGCATGTTTCTGTGATAGATGTTGTGTAGAATATTCATGTTGTTGTGATAGATTCCGTGATAAAATACTTCCTATTTGACAGGGTATTGTTTGTGTGAGGTTTTGTTTGAATGAACGCCAAACTATGGTTCTTGCAGTGTTATGGGACATCATGAACCAGAATTTAGTGGATCATTGACTTTTTAACCTTATTTATAACATGTATAAGATTCCAAGCCTTGATGTGTGGGGAGTATGGGCCCTCAAAGATCAGAAATTTGCACGTTAATGTTTTTTCAGAGTTTTTATGGGCTCCAGAGTAGTTTCTGAGGCATAATGTCCAGAAAAACCTAGAATACATGGAGTGTAATGTATAACACATGTCGTATGTCCTTCTGTTTGGAAAGGAACTATTAATCTTATGCACAATCTGTGTAGTCTATAACTGTGTCTCAGAAAGTGTGGGCAGGGACACAGGGTTTAGAATCCTTGGTAGGACATGTTGTGTTGACGATGTACACATCGTGTTGTAGAATCGGGTAACCGACTGAGTCACTAATAACACGTGTTGGTTGAGCCTTTTCTAATACACGTTTTGTCCATCGGGAACATGCCGTGTAGTGTAACCCGAGTACCGAGTCATGTTATGAACAACACAGTTCGAAAAAATATTCATAGTACATGTCGGGTCCATCTAGATCATTCCATGTAGTGTGATGCATGTACTCGCCCATGTCACCAAAAACACTGGTCGGTGAAGCTCATCTAGTACACGTCGTGTCTATAACTAGCACACTGTTTAGTCTTGTAATAAGGGAACTGTGTAGCTTAGTCGTGTGGAAGAACAGAGGTAGGGTAAGAGGATTCAAGTACACGTTGTGTGCTAGGACATCATGCTATGTGTTTGGGGTGTTCCATGATCTGGGTTGGAAGAAGTACACGCCCATGTGAATGACTTAAGGTAACATGCAATGTATAGATTATAAACCCCATGTAGTCATGTTTTGGAATACTTTAATACTTTCTTTCTCCTATTCCCTTCTTACACTTCTAGTTCTAGTCCTTGATATCTTGATCTAAAATTTGTGTTTTTCCTTGCTTAGTCTAGATGCCGAGAGGTCCTCCGGTTGTTCTCCAGTTGCATGGTAGTGATTAGGCACTGGATATGGTTGATAAGGGACTTACAATGGATCCTCCTATTATGCCAGTCTTGGCAACAATAGGTATACTAGATTCAAGTGTTGATGCACAGTTCATGGAGGGCATTATGGGGCTCATGTAGACCTTCGGTAGAGTACTGCATCCTTCCCTCTCTATGGAAGAGATGAAGTGGGTCATCCAGCAACATCATCCTCCCACCGTCATAGAGGAAGGAGGACTCGAGGCTTTAGATTCATGGAAAGAAGCCATGCTTTCTATCTTTGATCACCTGGAGATGCCTCCAGAGTGGAGCCGGAATCTCACTAACTATATTCTTCAGGATTCCACCAAGAGATGGTGGGATGTAATCTCATAGGCGGGACGACAGTAGGTTATGTCCTGGGATGATTTACAACATGCCTTCTTTGACTACATCTATCTGGAGACTTTGAGGGCCGATCGAGCCCAAGAGTTCATGATTCTCGAGCAGGGTACTCTTTCTATTATGGAGTATCCCTATCACTTCACCGAGATGCAATGATTCATGCCTATTCTAGGAGGTGATGATTTATTCATGGAATGGAAGATCGAGGATGGTTTGAGGCATGAAATCTGATCACAGGTGAACATCTTCAGGTTGACTTCTATCACTTGTATCATCATACAAGCGCTGATCACAAAGCGCAATCTAAGAGATTATGGAGTTGCGAGCGAGGGCGTCTCGACTTCTGGAGTTAGTATTACTTCTATAAACAGTAACAATTACCATATAAAGTCTTCACTTGGAGATTTGAGGAGGCAAATGATATCATTTGGCGGCCAGGTGGTGTGCTAATAGTGCAGGAAGAGTGGGCATACAAGGACACATTGCCCGAGAGACCCAGTGGAGTGGCGATATTGCGGCAATATGGGCTTTCTAAAATTATTCTGTAAGATATTATCATCAGAAGCTGGTGATAGGGGTTCTTCTATGACTCCTCATTCAGTAGCAGTGCCACCATTTTTTCACAAGTCTGGGAACTGGAGTTCTTCCGACCGTTTAGGCCTAGGTGGAGGTCGTGGCAATTGTAGCCAGTCATCAGGCTCTCAGCAACAATAGGGAGGATAAACTAAGTGTGGTCGGGCAGGGTCATAGGGATGTAGTGCATGTTATACTTTTGTAGTGAAGCGAACCCAACAAGAGTAGGATCCCGAGCCTTCTATAGTTTCATGTACGATATTAGTTTTCTTAGTTTTAGCTTATGCTCTTTTCGATACAGGGGCATCCCATAGCTTTATTTCTGTTGTTGTTGTGGAGATCTGTGGTCTCTGAATCCTTTATTATACTGATATCTTGATGTTAGACAATCCATTGGGGACTAGAATGACTTGGGTATGTAAGTTCAAGGAGTTCCCTCTAGAGGTTGGTGGGTGTCACTTTTTATGGGACCTCTATGTCCTAGAGATTATTGGATATGATTTCCTTCTTGGAATGGACTGGTAGTTCTCTTACACGTAGACATCTACTGTTATCACCATAGGGTGCGTTTCACATCCCCAGAGGGTGGATCGTTTATTCATAAGGTCAAATGGGATGTCCAGGCGAGCAGGGCCGGACCCGATCAAAATTGGTTGGGAGGAGTTACAACCCAGATGGCTAGTCTATATCTGGATGACCTAGTGACTTCACAGTTAGAAATTCCTCCAATGGTGGTTCGTTTTAGAGATGTCTTTCCAAATGAATTTTCCGGTTTTCCTCTAGAGTGAGAGGTGGACATTTCTATTGATCTTATGCCAGGAGCGGCAATGGTGTCCATTCCACCTTATAGGACGACTACACTAGAGTTGCAAGAGCTCTAGATGAAGTTGGAGGAGTTACAAGAAAATGGGTTCATCTGACACAATACTTCTCCTTGGGGTTCCATGTCTTATTTACAAATAAGGCAGAAGGTACGCTCAGGATTTGTGTGGATTATCTAAAGTAGAACCAGCTAAAGGTCATGAATCGATATCCCTTCCTGAGGATTGATGATCTCTTTGATCATCTTCGAGGATACCAGGTGTTCTCGAAGAATGACATGAGGTCTGGTTACCATCAGTTACGCGTTAGACCATCTGATATACGTCTCACAGCTTTCTAGAGCAGGTATGGTCAATACGAGTATATGGTTATGCTGTTCGGTCTCAAAAATGCGCCTCCAGGTTTCATGGCACTGATGAACTGAGTGATCCATCCATACTTGAATTCTTTCATGGTAGTCTTCATGGAAAATATCTTGGTGTACTCTCACACTCGACATGACCATGCTACAAATCTTGAGATCATTTTGAGTACACTAAGAGAGCATTATATATATGCTAATCTCTCAAAATGCTACTTTTGGATGAATCAGTATCACTTTTTGGGTCATGTTATCTTAGAGAGAGAAGAATCAGTTGACCCAGAGAAAGTGAGAGCAGTAGTTTCTTGGGAGCAGCTGATGAACATATTTGAGGTACAAAGATTTTTAGGGATAGATGAATACTACACATGATTCATACATAAATTATCATGCTTATCATTACCAATAACGAGCCTAACTAAGAAGGGTGGAAAGTTCTTGTGGTTAGACTCATGTGTGTCATCCTTTCAAAAGCTAAAAGAGAGGTTGACTTCAGCACCGATACTAGTTTTTCCAGAGTCGGGTAAGAGCTACACAGTGTACTGTGATGCATCAGGTATTTTACTGGGAGCTGTGCTTATGTTGGGAGAAGGAGTCATTGCATACAGTTCTCAGCAGTTGAGGCCACATGAGAGTAATTACCCGACGCACGATCTCATGTTTGCGGCAGTAGTTCATGCATTACGATGTTGGAAAATTTATATTATGGTAGAGTATTTTTTTTGTTTCCACCAACCAAAAAAGAATCAACTACATCTTCACTCAGTGTGATCTATTTTGAGACAGCGAAAGAAGGTTCAGTACCTTTAGTCTATTGACATTGAGCTTTCCTACAATCCTGGGAAGGGAAACACAGTGGCTGATGCACAGAGCAGGAGGACTCCGATACAGGAAGTTCAAGAGGCTAGCAGTGACTGGGAGCTTATGACTCTATTCTATGAGATGCATTTGGAGGTGAAAGATAGAGAGGGGAAAGAAATTTCTATCTTCTGTAGCTGTTACCTCTTCTGTACTCGATCGAGTGTGAATGAGGCATCTGTCAGATTCAGACGGCCCAGTCCTACAGGAATGTGTGTTAGTAGAGAACCCTATTACTGGATGGACAGTAGGCGAGGATGAGTGTAACATCCTAGCTAAATAAAGAATAATAGATTTCCATATTTATTAATATTTATTAATTAAATATTAATTTTACTTTAAAGGGGTTTCTATGTTCGATATCGTACCAGATACGCTACGATGAGTTTCTTTGAAAACTTACGTTGCAAACTAGTATTATAATAATATTATTTTAAATGGTAGTTAACACGTAGCCGTTGTATTGGTGGGAATGAATAGAAATAACTAAAATATGGTTATATATGTTTTTAAATGTTTTTACATTTATCGAATAAAAGATAAAGTCTTAAAATAAGAAAAGAGTTCAATTTTAGGCATAGATACTCTAATATTCACTAAAGGTTGACTTATCGCCTTTTCATGGAGAACCTTCCTTAAATATAGTTTTTCTCACTCTTATACATTCTATTGGACCAAATAAAACTCTTCTTTATAATCGGGACATAAAGATTTACTTTGTGTAATTTTTTTGTATTTTTCCGATAAAGTTATTTTTTTAATGAATAGTGAAAAATGTTGCACTTTAATTCAAAAAATATTTTTAATCTAATTTATTTATATGATTAGGTTATCATTTGAATTGGTTTTAGAGTGAAATTAGAATATATTTTTACCATTTAATCCAATAGTGGTCGTTGAAATTAATTTCACTTTGAAATTGGACTTAAACTAGTGTCAATCTTTTGATATATATTGTTTCACAAAAACACGCTATTTGTCCTGACAACGGGAAATAGTTATTAAATTATTTAATGTAACTTATATTTTTTAATATTGTAAAATAGACATCATTTTTGAATTCGGAATATCAAATATATCTTAGGGTGGAGTTTTAATATTTTTCTAAAAAACATCAATTTTTGATGAATAGTGAAACCACTAAGTGGTACATAAAAAAACTGATTTTTCATTTAAATGAAATTTTACCACCTCTGTGTTTTGAATTTCTAAAATCCGACATACATGGTTTTCATTAGGAAGTAAAATGTGGTTCAATGGTATTAAAATATTTTTTTGGTGAATAGTAACTTTTAAGTTTTAATCACGATTAAAGGTAATTAGTGTAGTTTAAGATAAAAATAATGTTTTAATAATATGAAATGACCATGACACATGTCCTACCCTTATTGTATATATCATGTCCGACCAAGACAATCGATGGGTCAACTTGGGGACCCCATGGAGCCAATTTGGTAGGAAAATGACATTAATAACTTTTCATTTAAAGTTAAAATAAAAATGTCACGAACATGTGTTGTTATACTAAAACAATTTTTAAATGGGGTTATACAAGTCCCATTTTTGACTATAAATATTCATTAGAAATAAAAAAATATTTCATACATCACGATATTTGTTTTATAATTTTTAGATATTAAATAAATTAAATTATTTATGACACCATGAAGATGCAGCGCTTACCTCATTATTTAACGATTTAAATAAAATGAAAAGATAATGTATAATCTAAGACATAAAATTGTCAAAAACCTATTGGATAGGTGGATTTCGAACTCTTATCACCTTATTCTAGAAATATATAATTTTTTGACCTTTAAAATCTGAAAATAATTTTATCATAAAGTAACCTTTTATAACATTCCAAGAGTGCCCCTCCTCTCCTCTTATAAAAGCCCCCACCTCTACCACCATACCCACACCTCTCAAGCCTTTGGCTCGGCCAAACCCTGCCCTTTTTACCTCTACACATCCCTATCCTCATCCTTGAAGCCTCACTTTGTGCAGAAGTCTTTCCAAGGAAGCCGTTGATCTCAAATCAAAAAGAGTTACCCGATTTAATGGTTGTGTTTTCTCTTGTGTTCTTATGTTATATTTTGCTTCTCCAACACCCTAAACTATTTTTATTCCTTTATTTTGTAATAACACCAGTATATTAAATATACTAGGATGTTGTTATGAGATGGTTTCGAGCTACACTTACACACACCTCCATCAAATGGTTAATGAACATACTGTTTCTGTGGTTGGTGATTTTCTGGCTCACGAAACGATGATTGTTCAATCTTCTTTTAACACATTTCATGGTGGCCATTAATATTTCAATATATTCATATATGATATATATTATGTTTATGTTTTACTTATGCTTCTGTATTTTTCATTTGTGGCATACCCTTATGGTGTCCATTGTGGGTAAACACGATAATTTCATTTTAGGAAGTGCGGCCTACCGCCCCCTCAAAGTGATTTGATTTGTTAATGCCATTCGTGAGACGTATAAAGGATGTAGTTAATGATATTTTATATGATATTATAATATAATTATAATATACCTTTGTATCATTATGATTTCACTCCATTAAATATGAAATATAAATGAAAGTAGAATTCATGCGTACGTACGGTTTACCGTCTCCATGAACGGTGCATTTTATTTCTTACCGCAAAATGTTATATACTATTTAAAATACATGTATATTCTAGATATATATGATATATAGGATATCCAAATCATGAATATCAATATGGATATAATGAACCTTTGACCACATGAACAACATGTAATTGAGAGATGTCCATTTTTGACTTAAGTAACAAATATCGACAAAATGAACTTTATTAAATTAAATGATTACATAATGTTTATAACATGGTAATAAGTGATATAAAAGGAATAATAAGCTTTGAAAAGGTTCTTAAGCAAGTACAAATTAACTTTAGTTTATTATTCGGGAGATTAAAGAGCAATCGAGTGACGTCGGACACGAGGTAAGGGACTTCATCTCAATCTCCTTTCATAGAGGCGTATTTTGTTTTAATACAAGGCTTTCTTTTATACGCTGTATAAAGCAGCTTTGAATTTTCATTCAAAGGGAATCTTTTTTGAAATATTGTTTTACTAAACAACCAAAAGGAATGTTTATTTTAATGTACGTGGTGACAATGACCTTTTCCACCACAGTGAGTATTATTTGGTCTTTGGCTTCCTCAACAAGCCGTAATGTTTTTAAAATGAAATAAATACCATATACTCTTTTATGTATTTTGGTATTGAAAATGGTTTTTATAATGGATTTGTTATGTCAATATATTTAAGTGATATATTGTGATCAATGTGTAGAAATTTTTTCTATCTATTATATTTGTTTTATGTCTTATGATTTTATAATAGTACTTGGACATTTGACGGGTGGTCACCTGATAAACCATATGAAGGGTGGTGCCGTGAATACTAGGATGAGTGGTTATGTTATAACGTCCAATTCATAGGGTATGGAAGTTGTAACGACACGAGAATCCATGTTTTGATTTTTGACAAGTTTTCTTTTCAATGTCACCCATTAAGTGAACCAACAATTAACTTATAAGGTAAAAATAATAATAAAATAGAAAAATGAACCAAATGAATGAAAAATCCTTTTATTAAAATAAGAAACATCTTGGCTACAACTTCCACTGACCGAACAAGAAGATAAATTAACTAAAAATCCCAACTAATAACCCGATTACAATATTGGGGAGATCTCTTAAAACCACAAAGAGCCCAAGAATGTGGTAGGGGTTTCTGGAATCCATCATAATGAACATGAGGATGGCCGAAGCCGCTGAAATTGTGCTGAGAACCAGGGAAATCACACGAACCATCTCTTTTTCTCTCCTTCAGTCACCTGGAGTGAGGGACACCCCGAGACCAGTCCGTTTATAAGCACACAAATCCGACTGTTGAACCCAAACAACTATAAATATGACTGTTGGTTTCTCCTATCCTCTATGTTTTGTTTTTAACCGTTGGAAATAAGATGGCTTACCCCTAGAAGGTTTAGAAAATTAACTATGTAATTTTATTTAATGAAATCAATGATAACTTAATTAATTTATTTCTTGTTTTCCCAAAAATGCGAATTATGTTTTATGAAAATTAATATTGTTATTCACTACACTTATTTTCTTAATTTGAGAATTTGAAATTTTATGTTGTAATTATATTAAAGGTAATGGGTTTTTATTTTGTCTAAATATGTACTAACCCTTGAGTTATATATATATATATTGCATCAAATTAAATGATTCTTTTTCTCTAAATTAAATATAAGAGATAATAATAATGAGAATGTTTAAAATTTGGATAAACAGTTTTGGAAACTACGTAAAACTATGATTTCTTTTACTTATATGTTTTGTGGAGATGATATTTATGTCAACGCACTCTTATGTGTGATTGAGTTTAGTTAATTAATAATAATCTTTAATTAAGAAAATTAAGGTAGTTAGATAATAAAGGAATTAAAATGTATATATATATATGTGATATGTTTTGTTTAATCACTGTTTTAACCATTGTTCTTTATATTGAAATATTAAGTAATTAATAATTATGGTTTAATAATAATAATGATAATATAATAATAATTATTGATGTTTTAAGAATAAATTATATACATATATTTATATAATAATATGTTTGATTGAATCAATATATATATATATATTTATTTACCAAAGACTTTTATTAATATAATAAAAGTTACTTTAATAATTGAATGAAATAATAAAAACAATGTTATAATAAATTAATAATAATACTAATAAACCGATTTTGTTTTTTTAAAAACCCAGTGAACCGCGTTTTATAAATGCCGCATCACCCCTGGGTGGTCCGATCTTCCTCCCCCGGATCTCGGCCGTCCATTTTTTTTAAGCCGCATCATTCCAGGCCGTTCGATCTTCTCGGTGTAATCCTGGCCGTTCTTTCTGTTTCCGTGTCTCCCTCTCTCCCCCGCGTTCTGCTCTTCTTCTTCCTCGCATCGTCGAACTAGTAGAGCGTAGGGTGCCTCGTTTTTCTCTCATAGGCCAGTTAGTAGACCCGGTTGTCTCCTACTTTCCACGAGTCGGCACCGACCCCTCGCCTCAGATACCTCGGGCCGACGACTTCCCTAAGTTCCTCTTCTTCTTCTTCTGTTTTTTTAAACCTTGGTTGCATCGAAACAGGGTGTTTTTTCACCGAGCTTCTTGATCTCTTCGACCACCGGTCCGACATCGCTGCTTCGTTTCTCCTCCTCCTCTTCGAGCTAAGGTAAGGGAGAAGTTCGGTTTTGGTTTTTGTTTAATCTTCGGTTTTTATATACGTATATACATGTTATAGATATATGTATACTTTCTCTATTTTTTTACCTTCGGTTTCTCTTGCCTCATTTAATCCTTCCCTCCGAATAGGTAAGGGAAAATCCCTGTTGCTGTTTCGTTTTCTCTAGCTTTGATACACTATATTTTATATACACCTTACGTATATATATGTGTGTATAAATTTACATCAAGGTCTTAGGAACCGGTTACCACTGTTTTCATCTTCCAGAATTCGACCAGGTTAAAGGATGTTTTTCGGGTTTATTTTTTTTTAAATTTGGTTTTAATGATACACACTTTGTGTATATATAATTATATATAAACATTTAAATACACATAAGTATAAGATGATATATGAAAATATAAAAACTTTTTTTATGTTTATAACCCTGATTTTATTTCGCCTATAAAAATGGAGTTTTCGTGTAATTGTACGAACATTTAAAATCATGTAAGTATGAAGTATATTGATAAATATATACATGTGATTATATCGATGTGTATGTACATCATTGTGAACATGGTTCCCTTATTTTGTAATTGATTACAATATAGCATGATGATCAAAATTTTATTTACCCAAAAGATTATTTCTTTTTTTAAAAGTACCCAAAAACTATTTGTGTACATGTTATATGTACGATGAAGTTTATGAGTTGGTTTGATTTCAAAATTATTCTTGCAATTGAGAATTTCCATTTATCACTACTCTTGGTAAATCAGGATTTTACTTTGTGAAAATGGTTAGTATGAATTACTTAAACTTTTAAAAGTGTATACAAGTATTCATATATATGTACTCTTGTTTATGAAACAACCTTGTTGTATGCAAGACTGAATTTTTGTCAATAATGGTTTATGGAAATTATGTTCACCCCTTTTCTTCTTTTATGGAAAAGAACTCCAGATGTTTTTACCAAACATAAATATTGTTTAAGGTAAAACATGAGGGATATTTTTTGGAGTATGGTTTAATGTGGTAAACCCATAAATATATGTATACACACCTAAATTTATGTATATTTAGGTATATGTAACCATATATCATTATGTTGTCTTCAATTACATGTTTTTTTAATGGTGTTTGCACACTTTATAGAGAAAAGGTGTCATGATGTTTAAAGTGCTAATAAACGAGTTTTTATACAATTATGTACATTGTTTTCTCAAGATGGACTTGATTTCACCCATTGTATCCCTAACTACTTGTATATTTACACAGTTTTAATTAAACATCCACAATACCCATTTATCATCATATGTGTAAGTTATGAACGACCATGCTTGAATTGGGTATTATGATGTTATGGAATGTTAAGTGATTATGTTCTTTTCCTTAAAACTCATGTTTCAATTGTTAAGACAATTTTTGATGTGTACGAATTTAGCATGCATGTCTCAATTTATTTCTAATTGAACTGTTTTCAAGTTATGAATATGTATGTGAAAAGGGGGTTGATTAAGAATTCATGAAACCCTATGATTGAATGACCAAGTCAAGATATGTGAGAGATGTATAGGACTTACATGTGATGGGTGCGCCCAGAATTATATAGCGCAATCAGAATGATGTGACGGGTGCGCCCGGAATTATACAGTGCTCCAATGCATTGGGTAAAGAAAGAGTCTCATGAGACATTATGTGTGATGGTCTTGGAAGTTAGCCTTGGATTGTGCTACCATGGAAATGGCATTGGAAGTTAGCCTTGACCCATTAAGTATGTTATACAGCCTTGACGAAAGGTCTTGACAAAGTCCAGTATTATACATTCCCTCTACATGTAATGATAAAGGTCAACCAGGGGTTAGTTCAACTAACAGGACAACCACTAGTTGAAAGCTCCCATGACTATGAAAATGTAATTTATGTGTCAAGAACTATTTTTCATGTGGTAAACTGTTAGATGAACTGTATATTCTCATGAACCATGTTATGAACGTTTTCCCTGCTTAGCCACTGAATTATTTTTAGAATTTAAGTAACCTTGTTTGAATATTATGAATTGTTTATTTTCCTTATGTTTCTCTCTCTGATCATGTTTACTTTAGAGTTTATTTCAAGTACGTACTTCTCTGTGAAAGTAGTTTTCAAAAATGTCGGATTTCAGGTTTTTAAGAAAAGATAATGCTTCATTTTTAGCAAAGTGTTTTATTCTCTTCAAAGGAACTACTTTGGGAAAAGGTTTTCTTAAAACGTTTTTTAAAACCCCTTACTAGGCATATTTTCTCACCCTACATTTTTGTTTAAAATTTTTCAGGCATAGTTTCTACTAATGAAGTTAATTAGAAGCAGCTGGTTTCCCAGAATCCTGAGCCTCATGATCTTCTACAGTATTGGGACATGATATTTAATTTGTAAGGATATAATGAAATGTTAAGTATATCATGTCTCATTAAGCACCCTGGGATTGGGGGTTTCTACAGTTGGTATCAGAGGATAGGTTCAGGAAACTCTGGAAAACAAGGTCATATAAATGTATTACTATGACTGACTAAATAAAAATGTTATAACTTTCAGATGGATGATGTACCTACCGACCTTTTTTCACCTCCCACTGAGGCTCTAGAGAACGTTGTATCTCTAGCTAGCCGTGAGAACTTTCTGAATTATTCCCAAATTCACTTGACGTGTAAGCACCTGTATGACGTGTCAAACTCACCTAGGGTGCTTAGTCTTCACCGGGGATTGGGTATGGATTATCTCCTAATTATGATGACCCAATTTTCCTCTTATGCATGTCGGGGAAGGTATCACGAAGGACTCTTCCGAGTATTCACAACTGACGAGGAATTTGGCACAATGCTTGATAACCCTTTTCAAGAAGCTTCTACTGCCGGAGACCTCCGAGCGGCTTACCTGTGCCAGATTTTGCACTATGGCTTCTAGGGCCAGTTAATGGACTTTGGAGTGTTGGATACTAAGTCCACCCGATTGTCTCTTAGGCAAGAAGTGTATACCGATGTTTCCCAACTCCATACCCCTCACGTTAAACTCAGGAGGCGTTATAAATGTTACCATGAGTTTAGTCCCATATGTTCAACCTGTGTGTGGTTTGAAGAGTTAGGAAGTTTTTCCACTCTTTGTGGCGTACGTCTTGTAAACTCAGACTTTTCCATGTAAACTTTTGCATAAATGGAAGTCTCTTGTTTCCTTTCATGTCTCTACCTTATCAATGTTGTTATGAGTTTCCTTTCGATGTTTGTTTTCAAATGGCTGGTCAAACGAACTTCTCATCACTACCCGATGAGCTAGTAGAGGTCATCTTGATCAGGGCTTGCGCCGTGGATTATCCATCCTTTCTCCACATACGAGGGTCCTTCCATCATTTTATCGATCTAGAAAATAGTCCAGAGATCCTTCGCTTATGTCAAGAGGATGATCGTGTCTTTCACATCATTTCCACTGCTCAACTCCCCTGCTATAGTCGAAGGGGAATGTACCATGAGGGCCTGTTCTAGCATTTTACTCTGGCACATAACTTTTCTTCCAGAGCGTGCTTCCTCGTGGCTGCTCAGAATGGCCAGCTCAGTGCAGCCTACATGTTCCAAGTCTTGATTCTTAGTCTCCTCAACCGCATCATCCCTCCCGACTACCTTGAGCGTGATGTGGCCAGAAGAGTTATCGAGGAGTTCATCTACTCGGACATTTCCGAGCTTTGCACGACACGAGCCTCCCTTTGGAAGCCCGTGTGCAGTATGCACGAACAGGAGTTCAGGACATACTGTTCGAAGTGTATCTGGGCTAGGTAAATGGAAGAGATGTGTGCCAACCATGGTATCCCTTTAACAGAGCCAGATCCACTGTTTCGGTAGTGTTCTACGTTTGGGGTTTCAGTTTTTCTATTTACGATAGTATTGCGGGGGAACAATTCTTTGAAGGGGGAAGTAATGTAACGACCCGAGAAACCATGTTTTAATTTTTGACAACTTTTCTTTTCCATGTCACCTGTTAAGTTAACCAACAATCAACTTATAATGTAAAAATAATAATAAAATAGAAAAATGCACCAAATGAATGAAAAATACTTTTATTAAAATAAGAAACATCTCGGCTACAACTTCCACTGACCAAACAAGAAGATAAATTAACCAAAAATCCCAACTAAGAACCCGATTACAATAATGGGGAGACTGCTTAAAACCACTAAGAGCCCAAGAATGCGGTAGGGGTTTCTGGCATCCATCATAATGAACATGAGGATGGCCGAAGCCACTGCAACCATGCTGAGCACCAGGGGAATCACACGAACCATATCTTTTTCTCTCCTTCAGTCACATGGAGTGAGGGACACCCCGAGACCAGACCCTTTATAAGCACACCAATCTGACCGTTGAACCCAAACGACTATAAATATGACCGTTGGTTTCTCCTATCCTCTATGTTTTGTTTTTGACCGTTGGAAATAAGATGGCTTACCCATTGAAGGTTCGTAAAATTAACTATGTAATTTTCTTTAATGACATCAATGATAACTTAATTAATTTATTTCTTGTTTTCCCAAAAATGCGAATTATGTTTTTTGAAAATTAATATTATTATTCACTACACTTATTTTCTTAATTTGAGAAATTAAAATTTTCTATTGTAATTATATTAAAGCTAATGTGTTTTTATTTTGTCTAAATATGTACTAACCCTTGAGTTATATATATATATATTATATCAAATTAAATGATTCTTTTTCTCTAAATTAAATATAAGAGATAATAATAATGCAAATGTTTATAATTTGGATAAACAGTTTTGGAAACTACATCAAACTATGATTTCATTTACTTATGTGTTTTGTGGAGATGATATTTATGTCAATGCACTCTTATGTGTCATTGAATGTAGTTTAATTAATAATAATCTTTAAGTAAGAAAATTAAGGTAATTAACTAATAAAGTAAATTAAAATGTAAATATATATATGCGATATGTTTTGTTTAATCAATGTTTTTAACCATTTATCTTCATAATGAAATATTAAGTAATTAATAATTATGGTTTAATAATAATAATGATAATATAATAAGCATTATTGATTTTTTTAAGAATAAAATATATACATATATTTATATAATAATATGTTTGATTGAATCAATATATATATATTTTGTATTTACCAATGACTTCTATTAAAATAATAAAAGTTAGTTATATAATTGAATGAAATAATAAAAACAATGTTATAATAAATTAATAATAATATTAATAAAACGATTTTGTTTTTTTTGAAAACCTAGTGAACTGCGTTTTATAAACGCCGCATCACCCCTGGTCCATCCGATCTTCCTCCCCCCGATCGCGGCCGTCCATTTTTTTTAAGCTGCATCGTTCCAGGTCATCCGATGTTCTCGATGTAATCCTGGTCGTCCTTTCTATTTCCGCGTCTCCCTCCCTCTCATGTGTTCTGCTCTTCTTCTTCCTCAAGTCGTCGAACCAGTAGAGCATAGGGTTCCTCGTTTTTCTCTCATAGGCCAGCTAGTAGACCCAGCTGTCTCCTGCTTTCCACGAGTCGGTGCCAACACCTCGCCTCGGATACCTTGGGCAGACAACTTCCCAAAGTTCCTCTTCTTCTTCTTCTGTTTTTTATAACATTGGTTGCACCGAAACAAGGTGTTTTGGCACCGAGCTTCTTGATCTCTCCGACCATCGGTCCGACATCGCTGCTTCGTTTCTCCTCCTCCTCTTCGAGCTAAGGTAAAGGAGAAGTTCAGTTTTGGTTTTTTTTAAACTTCGGTTTTTATATACTTATATACGTGTTATTGGTATATGTATACTTTCTGTGTTTTTTTACCTCCGGTATCTCTTGCCTCATTTACTCCTTCCCTCCGAATTGGTAAGAGAAAATCCCTGCTGCTTTTTTGTTTTTTCCAGATTTGATACACTATATTTTATATACACCATACGTATATATATGTGTGTATAAATTTACATCAAGGCCTTATGAACCGGTTACCACTGTTTTCATCTTCCAGAATTCGACCAGGTTAAAGGACGTTTTTGGGGTTTATTTTTTTTAAATTCGGTTATAATGATACACACTTTGTGTATATATATGTATATATATACATTTAAATACACATAAGTATAAGATGATATATGAAAATATAAAAACTTTTTTTTAAGTTTATAACCCTGATTTTATTTCGCCTATAAAAATGGAGTTTTGGGTTATTGTACGAACATGTAAAATCATTAGAGTGTATGAAGTATATTGATATATATATACATGTGATTATATCGATGTGTATATACATCAATGTGAACTTGGTTCCCTTATTTTTTAATTTATTACAATATAGCATGATGTTCAAAATTTTATTTACCCAAAAGATTATTTCGTTTTTTAAAAGTACCCAAATACTATTTGTGTACATGTTATATGTACGATGAAGTTTATGGGTTGGTTTGATTTCAAAATTATTCTTCCAATTGAGAATGTCCATTTATCACTACTCTTGATAAATCAGGATTTTGCTTTGTGAAAATGGTTAATATGAATTCCTTAAAGCCAAGGTATTGAAGGGCTTTAGCTTCTCGTGAGTTCAAAAGTTATGAATAACTTGTTCGATGTGCGGAGAAGGTGGAAATGGAGTTTTCCGATGATCAGGTGATCTTTGACAAACAACAGAATAAGAGGTCCAGTTGGCAGGAAAATGGGAAGAATTCATCAAAGAAACAAGGAGGTAAGAAAACCAATTATCCATCCTGTGATAAGTGTGGTAAAATGCATCCGGGATAATGTTTATCCATGTCTGGAAAGTGCTTTCGGTGTGGTAAGTCAGGTCAAGTTGCTCGTAACTGTAAGGAAGATGATCAAGTGGGAAATGAAAAGCCAGAGATAAGATTTTTAAAGTTTAATGAAATGGGTCATTATGAAAATGAGTGTCTAATGAAGAACTCAACTGAGGGAAAGAAGCCATACTATAAGAAGAATGGGGTGGTGAAATCCTTTGCAACCACTTCATCAGATGTTGGGCCATAGAATGAAGTAGTATCAGGTACACTGTTTGTTTGTTTAGATTATGCCAATGTGTTGTTTGATTCAGGGTCTACACATTCTTTCATTTCTGAGAAGTTTTATAGTAAATTAGGAATTCCATCTCAAGATATGAATCCTGAACTTATGGTAAAAACACCCAGAGGGACCGTTGAGACAAAAAGAAATTATAAGAACCTTCCTATCCTTGTGTGCGGAAAGAATCTACCAGAAAACCTTATTATTTTGCCTCTAGTAGAGTTTGATGTTATTTTGGGAATGGATTGGATTTCTGTTCATCATGTTAAGATAGACTACTGAGCTAAAATGGTTTCTTTTCAGAAAGATTTTCAGTTTGTGTACAAGAATGAACCCTTGATTTTGATGACATATCAGGAAGGTGAGAAACTAGTAAAAGATGGAAATGAATGTTAGCTTGCACATATTTTTGAAAATAATGGAACTGTTCAGATTAATGATGTGCCCGTGGTAAATGTGTATCTTGATGTTTTTTATGATGAGTTGTCTGGTGTTATTCATGATCGGGAAGTTGAATTTACTGTTGAATTAGTTCCTGATTCTAAGCCAATTTCAAAACCCCCTTATCGAATTGCTCAAGTTGAACTTTTAGAATTAAATAATCAATTGAATGAGTTATTATATAAATGTTTCATTCGACCTAGCACATCACCACGGGGTTCTCATGTCTTGTTTGTTAAATAGAAAGATGGCTCAATGAGACATTGCAATGATTATAGAGCCTTGAATAACATTACTGTTAAGAAAAAGTATCATATTCCTCATATCGATGATTTGTTTGATCAGATCGAGGGAGCTCAGTATTTTTCAAAGATTGACTTGACGTCAGGGTACCATTAGTTGAAAGTAAAAGAAGCTGATGTTCCGAAGACTACTTTCCATACTAGATATGGCCATTATGTATTTGTAGTTATGCCTTTTGGTTTAACCAATGCACCGGCTGTATTCATGGACCTTATGAATAGAGTTTTCCATGAGTTCTTGGATAAGTTTGTGATTTTTTTCATTGATGATATTTTTGTGTTTTTTAAAAGTCAAGAGGAGCATGAAAGTCATTTAAGGGTTATCTTGAAAACCTTAAAAGAAAAGAAACTATATGGAAAATTCAGAAAGTGTGATTTTTGGTTACAAAAAATTTCATTCCTTGGTCACATTGTTTCAAAAAATGGAATAACTGTTGATCATGCTAAAACAAAAGTTGTTGAAGAATGGCCAAGACGCACAAATGTAACCGAGATCCATAGTTTTCTTGGTTTGGCAGGTTACTACCAAAGGGTTGTTGAAAATTTTCTCACGATTATCTAGTCCAATGACTAAGCTAACTCGGAATGGTGTTAAGTTTATCTGGATAAAAGAATTTGATGATTATTTTCAGGAGTTGAAAAGAAGATTGGTGAATGCTCCAGTTTTGGAACTTCCTTCCAGGAATGGTGAGTTTGTTATATACAGTGATGCTTCGTTGAAGGGACTTGACTATGTCCTTATGTAGAATGATTATGTAATTGCATATGCTTCACGTCAGTTGAAACATCACGAGGTAAATTACCCTACATATGACTTGGAATTAGATGATGTTGTTTTTTCTCTAAAAATTTAGAGGCATCATTAGTATGGAGTAAAGTGTGAAATATATACTGATCACAAAAGTTTAAAGTATACATTCACTCAGAAAGAATTGAACATGAGACAGAGGAGATGGCTAGAATTAATCAAGGATTATGATTGTGCAAATCATTACCATCTGGGAAAAGAAAATAAAGTGGCTGATGCTTTGAGTAAAAAAAGTAATTCTTTTTTAACCATGCTACATTTGGAAAGAGATCCTTTGGTTTTTGATTTGATGAACTTTGTCATAGAAGTGGATAGTGCAGGAAGTTCTTCTGTTTTGTTTCAGGTGTCAGTGAGATCATCCCTATCAAACAGAATTGAGCAAGGGTAGAAGAAAGACAGTGAGTTGCAGAAAAAGGTAGAACTGGTTCAGAAGGGTATGTTGCCTGAATTTAATATTGATAATGATTGTGTTTTGAGGTTTGGGAAGAGATTATGTGTGCCTGGTGATTCACAGTTGAAGAATGAGTTGTTATGTGAGGCTCATAGTTCCCCGTTTTCAGTTCATACTAGCATTACTAAGATGTACAGAGATCTGCGGGAGTATTACTAGTGGGATCGGATGAAAAGAAATATTTTTGATTTTACTATAAAGTGTTTGACTTGACAGCAGGTTAAATAAGAGTGGAAGTTACTGAAAGGGATGTATCAGCATTTACCGATGCTAGAATGGAAATGGGAAAATGTATCCCTAGAATTTGTTGTGGGATTACCGAGGACAACTCGAGGTAATACTGCAATATGGGTTATTGTTGATCGCTTGACTAAATCTTCTCATTTATTTTCTATTCGAAATACTTTCTCTCTAGATCAACTTTCTCGATTGTATCTTAAAGAGATAGTCAGGTTGCATGGAGTTCCCTTATCCATTATATCTGATCATGATCCCAGGTTTACTTCTAACTTTTGGAAGGGCCTTCAGAAGTCATTTGGTACTGAATTAAATTTTAGTACAACTTTTCATCCTCAATAAGATGGGCAGTCAGAATGAACAATTCAAACTTTAAAGGATATGCTACGTGATTGTTCGATGGATTATCAGGGAAGTTGGTACCAACATCTATCTTTGGTTGTGTTTTCATATAATAACAGTTTTCATTCCAGTATACAGATGGATCCGTTTGAAGCATTATATGGGAAGCAGTGTCAAACTATGGATTTTTGGGATGAAGTAGGTGAAAGGAAGATGATGGGACAAGAATTGGTAGAAGAGATGGCAGAAAATGTTCATTTGATTCAGAAACACATTAGAACATCTCAGAGCAGATAGAATGTAACGCCCCGACCCCAACTACCCAGAGTCGGCGCATTACTTCGTAACATTGGCATGATCACAAAAGATCAAGTTTCTAAAGACCGATTAGTTTAGTAGCCTTGGAAACAATAGATACATTCATAAATGTTACATTACATCATAAAGTGAAAAACTAATAACAAAGTCTTCATAGTCCACACTCATATCCTCTTCTGACTATCCCTGCAGGTCATTCATAAAATAATTCTTCACATCCTGGAAAATATTAAAACATTGAAAGAGGTGATATCAGATGCTCAGTAAGGATAACAATATTGCGGAAGCGTTCATAAATAAACATCAACATTTAAGGCAATGTATAACTAAAAAAAGACTTTTAAACATGAACTTCAACATAATATGGAAAAAGTAAAATGAGATAATTCCATTTACTTATTCACATGGATATTCTACTGGTCAAATAATCACATGCAACATCAATAACCACTTTCATAATGATGGAATGCATAATGCCAGACATTCTGAAACATTTTGTCAAGGACTCGGCCAAGACGTCTAAAATGATTAAGGCCTCGGCCAAAATCACAAATCAAATTGGGAAAGGGCCTCGGCCAATTCCACGTCTAGTTGTCTCATGAGACCTACCGATGCATCGAGGAGCTATAGCGGGCTCCACCCGTCACTTATTAAGTCCAATACATTCCTAATATGAATATGTTTAAACATAACATAAATATTCGTATTAAAACTAGCATACGAAACGCCAACAATTTCTCCATAAACTATGGATGGTATAAAAATAACACATCCACAGTCAAATATTTCACAAAATGTTCAATGGGAGTTTTGTATCATAAATCAATTTCAATTAAACTTAAAACCCATCAAAGGATGTTGACATGGATGAAATCAAAGCTATTTGAGAGAAATATCTCTCTTTTTTGAAATCATTTAAAAGTCCCATAATTATAAAATAATACATTTACATTGAAAATATTCTTATAAGCTTGTAAGGGAAGCTTCGATGAAGTTAAAATGGCGGAAAATATCCGCACCCGCCGTATAAGTTAAAAAAACATTCTTACCTTAAATTTGTCAAAAAGGTCAAAAAGTACATTGTTTGGAAAACGACGGTAAGATTACTTTCAAAAACGGATAAGGGTATAAATGACTTTAACCCATTTTCCATTTAATAGTAAAAATGTTTTGAAAGACATTTTTATGAAACATGGATGTGGATGATAACAAGGTCCCAGTAGATAATTATGTATAAACAACCTTGGATAATGAAGAGGTTGTGAAGTAAACCCTTACCTTGTGTCCGACTTGACTCAACCATTCTTTAACCTCCTGAATAATAAACTAGAGTTAATATCTACCTTATTAAGAACCATTTTCAATTTCATTATCTTTTTTTATCACTTATTACAATGTTATGAACATTATGTAATTATTTAAGTTAATAGCGGTCGTTTTGTCGATCTTTGGTACTTGAGTCAATAATAAACTTCTTATAATTACAAGTTGTTCATGTGGTGAAATATCCATTATATCCAGAATTATATTCATGATGTAGTTATCATATATATCATTTATATCCAGTATATACATTCATTCATAATATTACATAACATTTAGAGGTAAGAAATGAAATGCACCGTTCATGGAGACGGTAAGCCGTACGTACGCATGAACGCTACTTCCATTTCTATTTCGTATTTAATGGAATGAAATCATATTGATATAAATGTATAATATAATTCCAGTATAATATAGCATATAATATCAATACTCCATCCTTTATACATCCCACATATGGCATTAACGATTCACATCACTTTGAGGGGGCGATAGTCCGCACTTCCTAAAATGAAATTATCGCGTTTACCCATAATGGATATTATAAATTATGCCATAAATGAGAAATAAAGAAGCATAAGGAAAACATAAACATATTATATATCATATATAAATATAGTTACATCTTAATGGCCAGCTTTGAAGGTGTTTTATGAGTGTTGAACAATCATCGTTTCGTGAGGCAGAAATTCGCCATCCACAGAAACCGTATGATCTTTAACCATTAGATGTAGGTGTGTGTAAGTGTAGCTCGAATCCTTCTTATAGAAACATCCTACTATATTGAGAATACTGGTTTTGTTACAAAATAAATGAATAAAAAGAGTTTAGGGGGTTGGAGAAGAAAAATAAAACAAAACAACATTAGAGAAGACATTACCTCAAAATCGGGTAACTCTTTTTGATTTGAGCCAAATGATTCCTTGGGAAGTGTTAAGAACAAAGTGAGGCTTCTAGGAGTAAGGGAGGGAAGTTGGGAGAGTATTTGGGCAGAGGTTGGCCGATCCAAATGGCGTTAAAGTGTGAATGAGGTGGTAGAGGTGGGGGCCTTTTATAAGAGGAGAGGAGGTGTACTCTTGGAAAGTAAGGAAATTTTACATTATTATACAATGCTTTTCGGATTATAAAGGTCCCAAACTTATATAATTCGTGGCTAAGTTGATAAGGGTTCTAAATCTACCCATCCAATAGTCTTTAGACAAGTTTAATCCTTGGATTGTACATTATCTTTTCATTTTATTAAAATCGTTAAATAATGAGGTCATCGCTGCATCATAATGATGTCATAAATAATTTAATTTATTTAATGTATAAAAATTATATCAAAAATACTATGATGTAGGAAATCGTTTTATCTTTCCAATGACTATTTATAGTCAAAAATATGACTTGTATAACCCCATGTAAAAATTGTTTTAGTAAAACATTTCATGTTTGTGTCATTTTTTACTTTAACATTAAATAAAAGGTATTTATGTCATTTTCTAACTAAAGTGGCTCCATGGGGTCCCCAAGTTGACCCATGGATTTTCTTGGTCGGACATGGCATATACATAGAGGGTAGGACATGTGTCAAGCTCATCTCATATTATTAAAACATTATTTTTACCTTAAACTACACTATTTACCTCTAATCGTGATTAAGAACTTAAAAGTTACTGTTCACCAAAAATTATTTTAATCTCATTGAACCACATTTTACTTCATAATGACAACCATGTATGTTGGATTTTTTAAAATAAAATCACAGAAGTGGTAATATTTCATTTAAACGAAAAATCAGTTATTTAACTACCACTTAGTGGTTTCACTATTCATCAAAAATTGACGTTTTTCAGAACAATGCCAAAATTTCACCCTAAGATATAATTGATATTCCAAATTCAAAAATGATGTCTATTTTACAAAATTTCAAACATATAAGTTGCATTAGTTAATTTTATAATTAATTCCCACTGTCACAACAAATAGCGTGTTTTTAAGAAACAATTTATATCAAAAGATTGGCAATTGTTTATGTCAAATTTCAATGTTAAATTAATTATAATGACCACCGTTGGATAAAATGGTAAAAATATATTCTAATTATACATTAAAACCACTAAATAGTATAATTTATTACTATAAATTATTTTGATTAAAAAAGTTTTTTTTATGTATTTTTCACTATTCCTAAAAATTAGATGTTCTCAGAAAAATACCAAAAATTCAACATAGGCTAATTTTGATATTCCTAATACAAAAATGAAGTCCATTTTGAAATATAAAATTTCTATAATTTTAAAAAGTCGTTATTACTATTCATAACGGCTACTATGATTAGTCGCGGTGTTTTAGAACTCGAAGTTGCGTACAATGAAAGCTATTGCATTATTGAATGAGAAGCGTATTGTAAAAGCTCAGGGTGTTACATTCTCCCCTCCTTCAATAAATTCCGTCCTCGCAATTTGATATTTTTCTTTGAAAATAAAAGGTTGAAAATAGAAAACACCTTTGTGGAAAACCCACATCAGAAATAAGGTTAATAAAATTTAGCCTTAATAAGAGGGAAATGGAAATAAGAAAGTCACCAACAAATTATGATCTCGATAAGGAGAACATTGGTGGCAATTAGAGACGTATAATTGGGGGAAATACGTAAATATATGTAGGGATTTATTGTGGTCATCAATCACAATCAACTGTCAAATTGAGGGCCTCAAAGCCTTCAATCTATATTGATTTAAAATATCATCAGTTCAACAAGACATAAGGTATTAGGATAACACATTTTTTTGTTTTAATATCCCTTTACTAAAGTTTAAGAATTAATTTATTCATTGAATAAGAGATAAGTATATATATATTTATGCTTGACAATTAGAGTTTCAACCTTCAACTCATATTTCACTCAAAAAGATAATAGAACTCAAAAATATTATACTTATCCTAATTGTATAAGGTTCCAAATGTTAACACATTCCATTTAGATTAGTAAAATTATATTGTAATAACCAGGGACTTCCTGTAGGCTAGTGGTAGGAAATAAAGGCCTGTCGTACTATGGTTGTGGGTTCGATTCCTGCAGCTTTGTCTGACGTGACGGGTTATGCCCCACCCTGCAGGTTGTCCTTTTCCTAAAACTATAGTATTATAATATTCCAAAAATAATCTTCAGAAATGTTTTTACCTTAAATAATACTATCCAAAGATCAACTTAATCCATCCCAACCTTTATAGTTATCCAAAATACCTTTGTCCAAACTTTCTCTAAAAGGTCACTTAATTCCAAAATCAATTTATCAGATTTCCCAAATAAAGTAATGTTTCTCTTATTGTCACATACTAAAAATATAATTACCTTCATCATATTAAAACCTAACTGAAACAAAAAGTACTACAGTAAAATCCTTATATATATATATCACATTATTCTAATAACCAGAATATAGTCTATGAGTCCAAAAGCACCAATACATTAGTTGTTCTGATTCAACTGTAGTAATAGCATAAGATAGTCCTTGATCCCTTGGCCTTTTCTGAGGTAAGTTTCCCTGACGCTTAGGACATTTATTTGCATAATGCCCCATTTCCCTACAATTGTAGCATTCAACATTGATAGCCTCTTTCTTTCCCTTGCAATCACGCACCTGGTGACATTTTTCTCCACATTTATAACAAACTCCCATTCCTTTTAGGCAAGTACTAGGGTGATTCTTCCCAAAATTATCACATAATGGAAAATCCTTATTTACCTTTTTCCCTTTATCCGTATCTTGTTCCACTATTCTATTCTTCTCTTGCTTTACTTTGCTGTCATAAGACTTAGAGAATTCCTTTTCTGTCTTGATAGCACATGAGACACTATCTTCGTATGTTGAGAAAGATTGTGATACTAGAGCTCGACGGAGAAATGGTTTTAACCCATCAAAGAAAAAATCAATCTTACCTCTTGGGTTACGTATATAATCTGCAGCATGCCTCGCTAACCTTGTAATGTTAGCCTCATACTTTGCGACATTCTCATCCTCCTACTGCCTCAGACTTAGAAATTGCCTTTCCCTATCTGCTCGATGGTCACGAGGAAAGTATTTTTCTAAGAAAATATCTTTGAACTCCCTCCATTCCATATTCGATACATCATTATCTTCCTTTGTGTTTTGAATCAGCGACCACCACTGATCGGCATCTCCAGTGAGGCGGTAAACTGCCATGACAACCTTCTTCCTTTCGCTACTCCCCAAGGCATGAAATATTTTCTCTAAGGAGTTTATCCATTGCTCAGCTACTAATGGATTTGTACCCCCATTAAATGTTGGTGGTTGTTGCCTCATGAAGCGGTCTAACATTGATCCTCCACGTTATGGATCAGGGTGATCCATACGAATAAGGTTATTATTCATAACTTGAGTGAGTTGTCCCAGTATGGTAATAAGTTGATCAGCACCAGTTATATCTCCATATCCACAATAATTTTCTTGAGTAGGAGGGCAATCCCTACACGGAGTGCGTGCATTGATACGGTTTCCATTCTTTCCACTAGGAGCCATTTCTAAACAATGGCATAAACTAGATTAGTTTATGAATCAAAATACATAATTCCATACTTGTAAGATACTTAACATAAATTGAACTATTTATGGATATAATCCATAAAAAATTTTTCTTTGAGGAAGTATATACTCATAACTTGTCATAGTGGTTTATATAGAAAATGAGAATTATCCAAAGCATATCCCCCAGGAGTGTCGTAACCAAGAGTGCAGCAAGGCCCGTTGTCATGCACCAGTTCCCGTTCGAGTCTAGCTCAAAGCGGTGTTTTCGGGTTTTACCCCTAGGTACATCTGTGCCAGAGCCGCCTCTACCTGCTCGTATCCAGACAGGGATGTATTGCTCGGAAAACTCACAACATCTCTACAATACCAAAATTCTAGGAAGTTCTTCTATACTAATCCTCAAAGTCTATCTTCGGGCTATGTGCTCTAATTAGAGTTTATCTAAATCTAGCTTCCAAGGTTAGTACTAAACTACCTCTGATACCAACTGTAACACCCAGAACCCATCTACCCAGAGTCGGTACATTACTTCGTAACATTGGCATGATCACAAAAGATCACGTCTTGAAAGACCGATTAGTTTAGTAGCCTTGGAAACACTAGATACATTCATAAATGTTACATTACATAATAAAGTGAAAAACTAATAACAAAGTCTTCATAGTCCACACTCATATCCTCTTCTGACTATCCCTGCAGGTCATTCATAAAATACTTCTTCACATCCTGGAAAATATTAAAACATTGAAAGGGGTGAGCTCAGATGCTCAGTAAGGATAACAATATTGTGGAAGATTTCATAAATAAACATCAACATTTAAGGCAATGTATAACTAAAACAAAAGCCTTTTAAACATGAACTTCAACATAATATGGAAAAAGTAAAATGAGATAATGCCATTTACTTATTCACATTGATATTATACTGGTAAAATAATCACATGCAATATCAATAACCACTTTCATAATGATGTAATGTATAATGCCAGACATTCTGAAACATTTTGTCAAGGCGTCGGCCAAGACGTCTAAAATGATTAAGGCCTCGGCCAAAATCACAAATCAAATTGGGAAAGGGCCTCGGCCAATTCCACGTATAGTTGTCTCATGAGACCTACCGATGCATCGAGGAGCTATAGCGGGCTCCACCCGTCACTTATTAAGTCCAATACATTCCTCATATGAATAGGTTTAAACATAACATAAATATTCATATTAAAACTAGCATACGAAACATCAACAATTTCTCCATAAATTATTGATGGTATAAAAATAACACATCCATAGTCAAATATTTCACAAAATGTTCAATGGGAGTTTTTTATCATAAATCAATTTCAATTAAACTTAAAACCCATCAAAGGATGTTGACAAGGATGAAATCAAAGCTATTTGAGAGAAATATCTATCTTTTTTTGAAATCATTTAAAAGTCCCATAATTATAAAATAATATATTTACATTGAAAATATTCTTATAAGATTGTAAGGGAATCTTCGATGAAGTTATAATGGCGGAAAATAGCCGCACCCGCTGTATAAGAAAAAAAAACATTCTTACCTTAAATTTGTCAAAAAGGTCAAAAAGTACATTGTTTGGAAAACGACGGTAAGATTCCTTTCAAAAACTTATAAGGGTATAAATTACATTAACCCATTTTCCATTTAATAGAAAAAATGTTTTGAAAGACATTTTTAAGAAACATGGATGTGGATGATAATGAGGTCCCAGTAGATAATTATGTATAAACAACCTTGGATAATGAAGAGGTCGTGAAGTAAACCCTTACCTCGTGTCCGACTTGACTCAACCGTTCTTTAACCTCCTGAATAATAAACTAGAGTTAATATATACCTTATTAAGAACCATTTTCAATTTCATTATCCTTTTTATATCACTTATTACAATGTTATGAACATTATGTAATTATTTAAGTTAATAGCGGTCGTTTTGTCGATCTTTGGTACTTGAGTCAATAATAAACATCTTATAATTACAAGTTGTTCATGTGGTGAAATATCCATTATATCCAGAATTATATTCATGATGTAGTTATCATATATATCATATATATCCAGTATATACATTCATTCATAATATAACGTAACATTTAGAGGTATGAAATGAAATGCATCGTTCATGGAGACGGTAAGTCGTACGTACGCATGAACGCTACTTTCATTTCTATTTCGTATTTAATGGAATGAAATCATAATGATATAAATTTATAATATAATTCCAGTATAATATATCATATAATATCATATACTCCATCCTTTATACATCCCACATATGGCATTAACGATTCCCATCACTTTGAGGGGGCGGTAGTCCGCACTTCCTAAAATGAAATTATCGTGTTTACCCATAATAGAACTCATAAAGTATGCCATAAATGAGAAATAAAGAAGCATAAGGAAAACATAAACATATTATATATCATATATAAATATAGTTACATCTTAATGGACACCTTTGAAGGTGTTTTATGAGTGTTGAACAATCATCGTTTCGTGAGGCAGAAATTCGCCATCCACAGAAACCGTATGTTCTTTAACCATTAGATGTAGGTGTGTGTAAGTGTAGCTAGAATACTTCCTATAAAAACATCCTAGTAGATTTAGGATACTGGTGTTGTTACAAAATAAATTAATAAAAAGAGTTTAGGGGTTGGAGAAGAAAAATAAAACAAAACAACATTAGAGAATACATTACCTCAAAATCGGGTAACTCTTTTTGATTTGAGCCAAAGGCTTCCTTGGGAAGAGTTATGCACAAAGTGAGGCTTCTAGTAGTAAGGTAGGGAAGTTGGGAGAGTATTTGGGCAATGTTTGTCTGATCCAAATGTCTTGAAAGTGTGAATGAGGTGGTAGAGGTGGGGGCCTTTTATAAGAGGAGAGGAGGGGCACTCTTGGAAAGTAAGGAAATTTTACATTATTATACAATGATTTTCGGATTCTAAAGGTCCCAAACTTATATAATTCGTGGATAAGGTGATAATTCTTCGAAAGAAACCCATACAATAGTCTTTGGACAAGTTTATGCCTTGGATTGAACATTATCGTTTTAATTTATTAAAATCGTTAAATAAGGAGGTCATCGCTGCATCATAATGATGTCATATATAATTTAATTTATTTAATGTATAAAAATTATAAAAAAAATAAAATGATGTAGTAAATCTCATTAGCTTTCCAATGACTATTTATAGTAAAAACTATGACTTGTATAACCCCATGTAAAAATTGTTTTAGTAAAACATTTCATGTTTGTGTCATTTTTTACTTTAACATTAAATAAAAGGCATTTATGTCATTTTCTAACTAAAGTGGCTCCATGGGGTCCCCAAGTTGACCCATGGATTTTCGTGGTTGGCCATTGCACATACATAGAGGGTAGGACATGTTTCAAGCTTATCTCATATTATTAAAACATTATTTTTACCTTAAACTACACTATTTACCTCTAATCGCGATTAAGAACTTAAAAGTTACTATTCACCAAAAATTATTTTAATCTCATTGAACCAAATTTTACTTCTTAATGACAACCATGTATGTCGTATTTTTGAAAATCAAATCACAGAAGTGGTAATATTTCATTTAAACGAAAAATCAGTTATTTAACTACCACTTAGTGGTTTCACTATTCATCAAAAATTGAAGTTTTTCAGAACAATGCCAAAATTTCACCCTATGCTATAATTGATATTCTGAATTCAAAAATGATGACTATTTTACAAAATTCCAAACATATAAGTTGCATTAATTAATTTTATAATTAATTCCCGTTTTCACAACAAATAGCGTGTTTTTAAGAAACAATTTATATCAAAAGATTGGCAATTGTTTATGTCCAATTTCAATGTTAAATTAATTCTAATGACCACCATTGGATAAAATGGTAAAAATATATTCTAATTATACTTTAAAACCACTAAATAGTATAATTTATTACTATAAATTATTTTGATTAAAAAAGTTGTTTTTAAGTACTATTCACTATTCATAAAAAATTAGAAGTTCTCAGAAAAATACAAAAAATTCAACATAGGCTAATTTCGATAATCCGAATCCAAAAATGAAGTCCATTTTGAAATATAAAATTTCTATAATTTTAAAAAGTGGTTATTACTATTCATAATGGCTACTATGATTAGTCGCGGTATTTTAGAACTCGAAGTTGCGTACAATGCAAGCTATTGCATTATTGAATTAGAAGCGTATTGTAAAAGCTCAGGGTGTTACATAGAAAATCTATGTAGATAACCGGAGGAAGGATCTATCTTTCGAGGTAGGTGATCATGTTTTTCTCAAAGTTTCACCATGGAAAAGTGTGATGCGATTCGGTAAGAAAGGAAAACCGAGCCCAAGGTTCATTGGACAATACGAAATTCTGGAGAAAGTTGGATCAGTTGCTTACCGAGTGGCTTTACCTCCGAGTTTATCTCAGTTACAGAATTTTTTTCATGTTTCAATGTTGAGAATGTATGTGCCAGATTCATCTCATGTTTTGAGCCCAGAGGTAGTTCATTTGGAAGAGAATCTCTCTCATAATGAACAACCAGTCCATATTCTTGACCGAAGAGATCAAGTGTTGCGAAATAAGGTAATTCACCAGGTAAAGGTTTTTTTGGAAAACCCATATGGTTGAAGAGGCAACGTGGGAATCTGAAAATGCTATGAGGTATAAATACCCCCACTTATTTTGATAAGTGAATAAAATTGCGAGGACACAATTCCCAAAAGGGGGGAAGGATGTAACATCCCGGAAAAATAAAGAATAATAAATTTTCATATTTATTAATATTTACAAATCAAATATTAATTTTATTTTAAAGGGGTTTCTATGTTCGATAGCGTACACGATACACAACAATGAGTTTCTTTGAAAACATACGTTGCACACTATTAATATAATAATATTATTTTAAATGGTAGTTGACACGTAGCCATTGTATTGGAGGGAATGAATAGAAATAACTAAAATATGGTTATATATGTTTTTTAAATGTTTTTACATTTATCCAATAAAAGATAAATGCTTAAAATAAGAAAAGAATTCAATTTTAGGCATAGATACTCTAATATTCACTAAAGGTCCACTTATCGCCTTTTCATGGAAAACCTTATTTAAATATAGTTTTGGATACTCTTATACATTCTATTGGACCAAATAAAAATCTTCTTTAGAATTGGGACATCATGATTTACATTGTGTAATATTTTGGTATTTTTCTGATAAAGCTCATTTTTTAATGAATAGTGAAAAATGTTGTATTTTAATTCAAAAACTCCATTTAATATAATTTACTTATATGATTATATTATCTTTTGAATTTGTTTTAGAGTGAAATTAGAATATATTTTTACCATTTAATCCAATAGTGGTCATTGAATTAATTTCTCTTTGAAATTGGACGTAAACTAGTGTCAATCTTTTGATATATATTGTTTCATAAAAACACGCTATTTGTCCTGACAGTGGGAATTAATTATTAAATTAATTAATGTAACTTATTAGTTTTGAATATTGTAAAATAGACATCATTTTTGAATTTGGATTATAAAATATATCTTAGGGTTAAGTTTTGGTATTTTTCTAAAAAACATCAATTTTTTATGAACAGTGAAACCACTAAGTGGTACTTAAAAAAACTGATTTTTCATTTAAATGAAATTTTACTACCTCTGTGTTTTTAATTTAAAAATTCTGACATACATGGTTTTCATTAGGAAGTAAAATGTGGTTGAATGGGATTAAAATATTTTTTTTTTGTGAATGGAAACTTTTGTGTTTTTAATCACGATTAGAGGTAATTAGTGTAGTTTAAGGCAAAAATAATGTTTTAATAATATGAAACGACCTTGACACATGTCCTACCCTTATTTTATGTGTCTTGGACGACCAATAAAATACATGTGTCAACTTGGGGACCCCATGGAGCCACTTTGGTTGGAAAATGAAATTAATAACTTTTTATTTAATGTTAAAATAAAAATGTCACAAACATGTGTTGTTTTACTAAATCAATTTTTAAATGGGGTTATACAAGTCATATTTTTGACTATATATATTCATTAGAAATATAAAAAGATTTCATACATCATGATAATTTTTTTTATAATTTTTATATATTAAATAAATTAAATTATTTATGACACCATGATGATGCAACAATTACCTCATTATTTAATGATTTAAATAAAATGAAAAGATAATGTAAAATCTAAGATATAAACTAGTAAAAAACCTATTGGATGGGTGGATTTCGAACTCTTATCACCTTATTCTCGAAATATATAATATTGGATCCTTTAAAATCCAAAAATAATTTTATAATATAGTAACCTTTTATAACATTCCAAGAGTGCCCCTCCTCTCCTCTAATAAAAGGCCCCCACCTCTACCACCTTACCCACACCTCTCAAGCCTTTGGCTCAGCCAAACCCTGCCCATTTTATCTCTCCACATCCCTCTCCTCATCCTTGAAGCCTCACTTTGGGCATATGTCTTTCCAAGGAAGCCTTTGATCTCAAATCAAAAAGAGTTACCCGATTTAAAGGTAGTGTTTTCTCTTGTATTCTTATGTTTTATTTTACTTATCCAACCCCCTAAACTATTCTTATTCCACTATTTTGTAAAAACACCAGTATCTCCAATATACTAGGATGTCGTTATGAGAAGGATTATAGCTACACTTACACACACCTCCGTCTAATGGTTAAAGAAGTTATTGTATCAGTGGTTGGTGATTTTCTACCTCACGAAACGATGATTGTTCAATCTTCTTTTAACACATTTCATGGTGTCCATTAAGATGTCACTCTATTCATATATGATATATATTATGTTTATGTTTTCTTTATGCTTCTGCATTTTTCATTTGTGGCATACCTTTATGGTTTCCATTGTGGGTAAACGCAATAATTTCATTTTAGGAAGTACGAACTACCGCCCCCTCAAAGTGATTTGGTTCGTTAATGCCATACGTGGGACGTATAAAGGATGGAGTTAATGATATTATATATAATATTATACTGGAATTATAATATACCTTTATATCATTATGACTTCACTCCATTAAATATGAAATAGAAATGAAAGTAGCGTTCATTCGTATGCACGACATACCGTCTCCAGGAACGGTGCATTTCATTTCATACCACTAAATGTTATATACTAATGTAAATACATGTATACAATGGATATATATGATATATACGATATCCAAATCATGAATATCATTCTGGATATAATGAACCTTTGACCACATGAACAACATGTAATTGTAAGAAGTCCATTTTTGACTTAAGTACCAAATATCGAGAAAATGAACTTTATTAAATTAAATGATTACATAATGTTTATAACAAGGTAATAAGTGATATAAAAGGAATAATAAGCTTGAAAAAGTATCTTAATCAAGTATAAATTAAATTTAGTTTATTATTCGGGAGATTAAAGAGCAATCGAGTCACGTCGGACATGAGGTAAGGGACATCGTCTCAATCTCCTTTCATGGAGGCATATTTTGTTCTAATACAAGGATTTCTATTATACGTTGTATAAAACACCTTTGACATTTCATTCAAATGGAATATTTTTCAACGAAGCATTTTACTAAACGACAAAAAGGATTGTTTATTTTAACATATGCAGTGACAATGACCTTTTCCGCCGCTGCGAGTATTATTTGGTCTTTGGCTTCCTCAACAAGCCGTAATGTTTTTAAAATGAAATAAATATCATATACTCTTTTATGTATTTTGGTATTGAAAATGGTTTTTATAATAGATTCTTTATGTCAATATATTTAAGTGATATATTGTGATTAAAGTGTGGAAGTGTTTTCTTTCCATTATATTTGTTTTATATATTATGATTTTATAATGGTACTTGGACATTTGATGGGTGGTTACGTGACAAACCATATGACGGGTGGTGCCATGAATACCAGGATGGGTGGTTACATTATAACCTCCATTGCATTGGGTATGGAAGTCGGCCGTATGGCTATTCCATTAAGTGATATGTGTGGAAGTCGACTGAATGGTTATTCCACTTATGTATGTTTCTGTCCCAAGTAACCTTTATCTGTTACATGTTCTTTATATGGGTTTTATGGTAAACTTTTGGTTACAAAAAGGGTAAGTAATGATCTTTTATTTAGTGAAGAGTTTTTACTACTTCATAAATGTGAATAGTATTACTTTGATAAAGTATACATGGTTTACTTGTTGGTTTGAAAAACTAAGACTTTTCATTCTTTGTGTATCCCTTACTGAGCTTTTTATGCTCACCCCATGTTTTTGAAATGTTTTTCACAGGACTTAATCTGGAATAGGGTCAAGGATGGGATCAAGGAATAGTCATGCTATCTAAAACATGGAAATATACATGTTTCTTTTTAAGAGTTTTTATTTTATGGAATCTTAGTAGATCTGTCTACTTTGTAAACTTTTGAGATGTAATAGTTATGTCCTAATTCTCTAAAACTCTAAACCTGAAAAGATACTCAATGTGAATTATTCATTTAATTCATGATTAAGTAATGTTTAAGGCTGGGGCCTTATAATGAGATCTTGAATTTTCATGGGCCCGTATGGCTGTCTGCATAAATACGTGGGGATCAGTTACGAGAATTTCATTCCTCAGTTTGGACAGTTCATCTTGGTGTCACCATGATGTACCAGGATCTACACCGACAATATTGGTGGCCAGGTATGAAGGGAGATGTTGCTGGTTTTGTCATGAGGTGCTCTACCTGTCAGCAGGTGAAGGTAGAGAATCAGTGCAAGCAGGGATTTTGAAGCAGTTAACCATTCCTGAGTGGAAGTGGAATGATGTCGTGATGGAATTTGTGACTAGGATTCCGAGGTCACCTTGAGGGAATGATGCATTTTGGGTTGTCATTGACAGATTCACGAAGGTTTCCCACATCTTGACAATCAAGGAGACCTTCAATGTTTATGATCGTGGTGGGTTTTAAATCTGTGATATCATAATTCTGGATGGAGTTCAACACTCCATTGTTTCCGACAGGGATGCACGTTTTACTTCTCGGGTCTGGCAGGGGCTGCAGAAGGCTTTGAGTACACATGTAATTTTGAGTACTACGTACCACCCCCAAACAGATGGCTAGTCCGAGAATAAGATTCAGGTTCTTGAGGACATGTTTCGAGCATGAATTGTTGATTTTGGAGGTTCTTGGGATAAACACATAACTCTTGTGGAGTTTACCTACAATAATAGTTTTCAAGGAACTATTTGTATGAAACCATATGAGGCCTTTTATGGTGGGCAAAGCCAATCACCCTTATGTTAGCTGGTGGCAGAAGAGGCATCTATGCTGGGACCTCGTCTTTTCTAGGAGGCCACGGAGCGGATAGAGTGGATTGAAAAGAGGATGGATACCACACAGTCTTGATAGAAATATAATGCTGATCAGCAGAGACAACCTCTGGAGTTCGAGGTCGGGGATCAGGTTTTCATGCGTGTCACACCGAGGTTGGTGCACAAAAGGTTTAAGAGATAGGGTAAGCATTCGTTGAGGAACGTCGGGTTGTTTGGGGTGTTGGAGAGAGTTGGGCATGTTTCCTATCAGTTGTAGTTACTTCAGAGGTACCAGGATATACATGACGTCTTCCATGTTTCTCAGCTTCAACGTTACTTCTCAGACCCCTCTCATGTCTTCCATCCCGAGGAGGTTGAGTTGGAAGTGGATGCATCTTATGACAGACATCTTATCCAGATTGTCGATTGTTATACGAAGTTTCTCTATGGCCAGTCTGTTACTCTGGTACGAGTGTTACGGTAGCATGGGAAAGTGCGGTATGAGACTTGGGAGAGTGAGGCTAATGTATGATCGTAGTGGCTGGAGCTCTTCGGGGTTTCTTCTTCTACACCACCTTACTAGGGAAATTCAGGGTTGAATTTCTCTAAGGGGGAATTCTGTAAGAACTCTTGTCTTTTTTCAGGTATGTTTTTCTTTTCCTGGTGTTTTTGAGGAAAAAGTGGAGTGTCTGGAAATTTCTAAAGTACACGCCGAGTACTTTATGAGTATACGCCGTGTACTTTATGTGTACAGAACTTGTACTCAGTTACCGTGGGTAGTCGTGTGTTGTCCGTGTAGCGGCCATGAAAACGGCCATGGGGGGTGACTTGGAGGCCTCCTAAAGTCGGGCTGAGTAATGAAAAGTACACACCGTGTACTTCAATAGTACATGCCTTGTACTTTCTTTTTTTTCATTAAACATGCCAGGGTCACATCTGATGGACATAACCTTCTTCTTCTAGGTCAAGTTCATTCGAGAGCTATCGTATGACTATGTTTCTTCTCTGAGACCTAGAGCTTTTGTATGTTCTCTAATTTGACCCCTGTCAATTATTTTGGGATCGCCTCGGTAAGCTCTTCATTCTACTTGAGCTTCATTTACTGATTCCTCCATTTTCTCAAGTTATCCCTAGTTGATCGTTTTAGGTTTTTTTAGATCTATGATGTAATTGGTAGATTCATGGAATGAGGTTCACATATAGTGATCTCACAACACCTAGGTAGGTGGTTTGTTCCTTTCTGTTATAATTCTTTGAGATATATGTGAATTTTTTTGAATACTCATGAACGAGGTATTGTGTATTTACTGTTTTAGCCTTATTGTTTTCCTGTTATACTTTTATTCTTGATTAGAGGTTTATTTCTTATGAATAGTGTTTATTTCTATACTTTGGAGGTGTTTACCATGCAAGTTTGGTTTTGGATGTTTTTTTCTTAGCCTGTTAGGCTGCCTTGTTTTTTCCCATGCCTAGTATTGTAGGATGGAGTGATCTTGTTTAACGCTTTTTGTACTTATTACCAGTGATATATTCGATGACTATTAGGCACAAATCTTCTGGTGGTCTCCTACTAGGATTTAGTCCCACACCCTGTTCGGGCCATGCTTTTGGGACCAAACTGATTATATTGCTGTAGGTATAGATAAGGGCAAGCGCCCTTCTACATCATGTACTTTATTTTCTGTGGAGTTGGAGAGCATGGGACCATGCTAAGGCTTTCTAGGCCGAGGATCTATTTTTATGTTTACTTTTTCTTTCATCATTACTAATTCTTTTATTTCCATGTGTTTTACTTCGGTTGTGCTACCCTACCATTGAGGGAAAAGTTCCCCACTATCACACCCAAAGTCCTCGCTACTAGTCAGTAGCCTCTTGCATTCGGGGAAATGAACATGAGGCCATGTGACCAACTGGGTATGGGGGGTCTTTGGACAGCTTCCAGAACTAGGAAATCACACCCTAAACCTAGAATCCTACCCCTAGATATAATTCTATCCAAGGAATACCTTTGGTTCAAACCAAAAGTATTTACCCGATTAAGATTTAACATATTTCCTAAAGATCATTATTTTTATTTTTATTCTCCACCCACTAAACTATTCTAATTACATGATTATATAAAAAAAATTCCTAACTATACTAGGAAGTTTTTATTATGTGTTTTATACCTAAACATACACACACCAACTTTTAATCTGTAATGAACATACTGTTTATTTGAATGGTGAACTACCACCTCATGGAGCAATGATTATTGGTTCTTCCTTTAACACCTCTCAAGATGGTTTTTATGATAGAAAATATATTTATATATATGTTACACAATATGTATTTATTAATATTTAATTATTTTACAACATATACCCTTATACTTTCCATTTTTCGTAAATGTGATAATGTCATCTATGGAAGTGTGGAATACCCCCTCTTTAAAGAAATGTGATTCATTCATACGATACATTGAGTGTATAAATTATTGATTTAATCAAACATATGTGACCTAAAAAATATATAGGACATTCATGACATAATTAAAGTTTTCTAAATATTATATACATAAATATTTTTCATTGTTACTCTTTCACACACTAAAAAGTGGAAACGTCGGTCGTGGATATATGGACTACCACCACCTCTAAACGATATGATTCCTTTTACAAAAAAAATAATTCTATATATATAAATATTTATATTATTATATAACATTTTATTTATGATATAATTATAATTCTAGAATGATATATTGTTACTTATCATCATTCCATAACGATCATTGAAAAATGGGAATGTCACTCATGTGTATGTACGACCTACCCTCTGAAAAATTGTAATTTTGGTTCATTTTTCATAATCTGATTCAAGGAATCATTTTAAAGGTATAATTAATGTATAAATATAATAATATTTATATGATTATTATTCTTAATGGGTTATATAATAACCCATTTTATCATATATGACCTATAAAAGTTGATTTTTACACATAAACCGAATTAGGGAAAAGAACTTAAAGTAAACATAATTTATTATGTAGTTTTATTTGATAAGGTAATTATTGAAATTATAGTTATGATAAACATCAAAAAGGTTCTAAGTAAATTAAATAATCAACATAATTGTTTTATTTATGAATATAAATATACCTATGAAAAATTTGGCATTGGGTATGATATTTTCCTCACACATTTTACTTATGTGAGATAAATGTCATGTTCATGGAAAACTATGTCTGTATGGTGTATATACGTCCAATTTTTATATATTATATCATGAAATACATTATATTCTTGGTATCTAAAACATTCATTTAATTTAAATCCTTCACTAGGTTTATGATTTAAAATGTTTAAACATACTATGGGACACTTTGAAATGATTAGTGATTATTTTCATCAAAATAACATTAATAATATTTTAATGGTATTTCTATTTGAGGGAATTATATGAACTTTCTAGAATAAAAAATCTATATTTTCACTCATATATTTATTTAGGATGGCTTTCATTTATAAATTCCACTTTTAAATATTTGGTACTTAAATGTATTGGAAAAATGTTTTTATCTTTTTAGTTAAAGATTCTATATTCTTCTAAAAACACATTTTCTGAATTTTTGTTTGTAAAATTATTATCATTTTAATAATAATTTAGTAACAAAATTTACATTTTTTTCTTTTACCAATTTTTAAAAGGAATATACTTTTAAAATTCTGAACAATACAGTTTTCAACCTTTTTTATAAAGTGTTAATGTAGGTAGTTATTTGATTATTTATGGAAATATTGATAAATATGAATAGTTCAATCTAGAAGGATATTTGATAAGGAATATTATCGATGTGATATTATGAATATTTTGGACCCGTAAGACATGAGTTAGGGAACTTTTAAGTTTAAGCACTACAGGTTTGGGGAAGGTTATTGAAATCCCTTTGATGCATTTCAAGTCTCATGTGTTGAAATTAGGTTAGAAAAACCCATCATATTTGTAACAATTATGTTATAAACTGTATTCTGAAAGGTCTTAATAGTATTGATAATTTTGGCCGAAATAAATTTTTTTTTACATAGTGTTTTATAACCAATCTTTTGAAAGGTCATAATTATACATCTAAACTATACATACGAAATATGGTGTATAATAAATAAGAATTTAAATTACTTATATTCGTTTATTATTTATCAATGAGATTTTTAATCGACATTTCAGTGGATGCATTTCTTTTTTAGTCCATTGGTTAAATGGAATGTGTTTCAGTTTCATACATTTCTATATTTATTTTTACATATCTAGTGTTTTGAATGGAATTTGTTTTAATTTAATTTCAATTATTTTTTATTCAAATCCTTTTAGCATGTTTATTACTTTCTATGTTTGTTTTTTTGTTCACCTTTCCATGTTTATTTTTTTCCAATGATTCATATTTTCCTCTGATATACTTTTCTCTTATTGAGCATTGGAGCTCACTCTTATTATGATTACTTTTCCCCAGAATCTATGAATAATACTAAGGGAGATATTAATGGATATACGAAATGGAATTAATTTATCCTCTATGTTATTTAGGACATGAAATTATTTTTCAATTAGTGTATTAGTTTGTAATACAATATTTATGTATGTATCTTCTTTACAAATACTATTAAACTATTGGTCCTTTGTGATTTGATTCATTATAATAATGCTAATGTAATTGATACAATACCTGAGATCTATGAATTCTAGGTTTGGGTCTCTAAAATATGTCATTTTATTTCATTCATTTTTACTCACATGAAAATGATAACATCATTCAGGTATGCGTGGACTACTGCCTTCATGAAGTGATGTGACTATATTTTAATCACCACACCAAATAGAAGATATAAATAAGTATATTTAAAGAAATAGTACGATATTTAGAGTAGTATTATCATCGTTTAAAGATAATATATTGAATACATTATTTCTATAATGATCATTGAAAATGGAATCATTCATCATGTGTATGTACCACCTTTCATCTTCATGATTGTAACACTGTTTATTTTTCATGATATTTTTTAATGATTGGTTTTAATATCAGAACTTTTTTATAGATATGATAATTATTTGATGATTATAATTTTTATATGTTGGATTAATTACAACATTTACTATTATTAACACATCAAAGTTGTTTGGAAACAATAAATCAAACATCCTCAAAAAACCCCACATGGACTTAACTTATTTTTATTATAAAATATCATAAAAATGAACTAATATAATGATTTATTTACAAGGTATTAAATATATTAATGGTTTATAATAATTAAAATAGTTGATATTAGATTATTATTTAGTATTTAAAGTAAACACATTGACTGGTTGGACTCTAGGTAAGCTTTTTCCCTTCTAACTTTTAATTCTATGAGACATATTATATATTAACCACTTATTAATATTTTTTTGGTTCATATAATTCCCTGTTTAAATGTAATATATTTAATCTTTTATATATATATTTTTATTTTAATATTTAATTTTAATCCTTTCATCCAAGGGGATTTTACTTGAATGTTACCCTATGGAAAAAATTCTCACCACTCCGTCTATTTTCATTGGGTTATATTACATATTATATACCTTTTTTATTCTAATATTATCTGAATAAATAATCTAACTTGTCTCATGTTTTATTTAAAATCATTATATATGGATTTAAATTTTACAAAAATAATCTTATTATTGAAAAAATCTCACTTCAACGTTATGATCATTATAAGGGACTTCATCACAATTTTTTTTGTTAAGTCATATTTTTATGTTATTCACCTATATTATTTTATAAGTTGTAAAAACAACCCATTTGAAATGTTATATTAAGAATCTATCTATTATAATTATATTTAATGATTTATATTTTCTCTATTTCATGGTAAGTTGATTCAAATATTTCCAAAGTGGTAAATGATTTTCATTTAAAAATCCACTTTTAAATATTCTTTTTCAACTCTTTTAAAAATGTATGTATTTTTTTAAAAAAATTGAATTAATGTAATTTCCCATTATCATGAAGTATAATTTTTTTGGCGTATTATTTATATTTTCCCATGATTATTTTCAAATAAAATGGTTTCAATTTTTTTCAATATTATTTATAGTTTTAAAAGTAACGTTCAAAAGAATAAATTTTTAACAAAACCAAATTCATTTCTATATTCATTTGAAAAAAACTAGTTATTTTAAAAATAATTTTTTTCTAAAATAACATCAAAAATGGTTTATTTTTATTTTTTTAAGCCATTATTAAATTAAACTAACGTTTTAAAAACCTATTAAAATTAATATTTCAATTATTTTGGAAACAATTAAAATTTGGATTTTAGAAAAAAATGTGATTGAAATATTTGCGTGCGTGTAGAACATGAATAGATTTTCCCTAAATCATAACAATTATTTTCCATAAAGATTACATTACATTTATGCTATGTTATTTTTATTGAAACTGGTTTTCAAAATATTTTATTATTTTTTAATGTGACTTTTATAATTAAAATGTTATATTCATCAAAAAAAAGTTTTTATTAATCTTACATTTGTATTTATATTATCAACATCAACAACCGTTATTATTTCATATGATCCAACAAAGATATTTTTTTAATGATTCCATAGTAATTATTTCTCTATGTTGATTAATATTATCTCAATGATATTGACAAAGAACTTGTCTCACTTCCACTGTTTAATCATGTTTCAATGATATTGTAATTGAACACATTTCATTTCCGTGTTTTAATCATGTTTCAATGAGATTGTTAAGGAACCAGTTTCTTATCCATGAGTAAATAATGTTTTAAAAATATTTTTTTAAAACTTATTTCGCTTCCATAGATATAGCATGTTCTAAAATGAATAATGGTTATTTCTAGGAGTTTATGATGAAATGTATTCGATATATAATTAATTAATATTATAGTTATTTGAAATTATATATGATGGTTTTACCCATATATCTGTAGGTCGGCTAGTTATATCCTATATGATGGGTGTTCACTAGTAGCTTTGGGTGAGACTAATATAGCTTATATGATGGGTTCACCCAAATAGGGCTTGAATGAATTGGGTAATGATTCTGTTCATTTTATAATTATCAGAGAATTTGGATGTATAGTTATTCCATTTGTAAGGGATATTTAATGGTTCTATGATGATGATGTTCCAAGATACCAAAACATTTAATCTATGCTTTCCATGGATTTATAATATTTACTTTTCCAAAATTGATATCACAATGCTCATGATTGTTGAATCTTATTACTCCATCCATGGTTAATACCTTATTCCATGTTTCATGATTGGAAATTAAATTATTGATGGGTATGAGTTACTTTATGATGCTTTCAACTACTTTATGTATTTCATCATAACCTTATTTCATTCTTATTATCATTGATGTAATTCAATTTTTAATTCTTACATTTACCCTTTCTTATAATTTGATGTGAAACTTCTTATGTATCTATTTCCCTAGTTTATCCTATATTATATTAAATAAATTACGTATAAATGGGATTCATATGGTTGAGGTCGATGAACAAATTGCGAGTATGAGAATTTGCGTATAGTGGGAAAGATACTACCTTGAATTCTTGGGTATTTTTCATTTTGGTGTTTGACAATATTATCTAAAATTATAAACCTAAAATGTCCTTGAGAATGTAAGTGACCTAATGATTACTTTTGATATCATATGTTTTGGATGGAAAAAATTTGGGCCCATCATCAATTTCATAGTCATAAATGTAATGTTTATGATTTCAGCACTAGATCTGAATGTTTGGGTTTGGGATGTTATCAAACAATTTTCGAAGATCAATTTGGTATTTGAATAGTCTTAACCTCTTTGAAATCAATTAAGGCCCCAAAAATGAGGAATCCAACATTACCTATTTTTAAATATGATTGTGACCCAATCTCAGTGACACCAGAAGGAACACATGGTCACCAAATATAAATTTAAGAATTTGATGACATTGATTTTCATATGAATTTTATCTACTCCATTCTATATCCATATGATTATTAATTTACTATAGGTGATTTAATATCTCATACATTAGATTCAGTCCTAAAACCCCTCACTCCCATGATTCCATTCAATATAAGGGTGATCTATATGAACTACCATATAGTGCCTCGTATGTTACCATATGAATAGTCCCTAGATAACTGCTCTTATTGGTGAAACCAACAAGAGCTAAGTGTATATATGAGAATATTCTACAGTATTTCGATATAATCCCCAAAATAATTTAATACCTTGATAATACGTTTTGATTTCTTATATGTTAGTGGGTGAAAATATATACTAAAAAACATCTAAATAATAATCATCTTTTTAACCCATTTTTATAAGAGTGACGTAAAAATCAGATCAAAATCAGAAACTATAGTACATGGTACCCCTTTAACACATACTATCTCTTGAACATACAAGTCTCTAAAATGGAAAATGGTGAATATATCAGAAATTGGCAAGAAGTGTTCTACCTTTTTCTACCAATTAATAATCACCCAAATCACATCATTTTTTTGACTCGTCATCAGAATAACTACAAAACAATTTATGGTAATATCTTCCAATTATGATTTGTGAATGAGTAATAGGTGTAATAGTCTAGCAGTTCATTGATTCTCATATATCACCTACTAATGGGTGTAACATTTTTTCATGATACGAAAAATATCATTTATCCTTCCCATCCACCAATACTATCCTTGAAGACCTTGATACATCTTTGTCAAATGAGGGTGCACTACCCACATCAAGGAGTGAACTCATAAATTACCTCTTGCTGCATATAGGTTTGTTCAAAAACATGGACATAAAGGTGAATAATCTATTCCTCATCAAAATTATAATCATAAGGTGGCTCCCCACCTTCAAAACCATATATGAAAGAAAAAAATTATGATTCTTCATACTAACTCCTCTCAAAATGGATCAGATGAGTAGACAATTAGGAAATGAAATGAGATTCATCATATCATGCTCCTCCTAAAAAATATACATCTGAGAAAAAAATACAAAACCATCCACTCGGAAATAGACTCTTGAACAACCTAATTTTGTGTCTTTTGACTGAATTCATTTTCATGACAATTTCATTTTTGTGGCATATAATCTAGCTCATTGTCAAATGACGTCATGTACTCAAACCATATATACTAGTGGTGGTTTAAATCACACTAGGAAAAGATATATTTTCAGAACTAACGATCTATAAAAACGAGAAAAATGTCATGTATAAGATAATGATTCCAACATTTCAATACATACACCATTATGACCAACTCGAGATTATGTGTAAGAAATTTCCATTCATAAGGGCTCAAATTTAATGATTATTACTACATATTATGCTCTCCCCACATCAACAATACCCCATTTCATACACCATATTTTTCCCAAAATAATGTATAATTTTTACATTGGCCTGTTAAGATCAAAATTAGTGTTGTGGTCAAATGCATATTTAGTTCCTCGAAAGAATTATTACGTGATTCATACAACTCAAACCGTTTAACCTTCCTGTAAATTCTCAAGGGTATCACAAAAAATAAATAAAATCTTTTGATGAATGTTTCATAATAACACTATAATCCCAAAAATCACCAAATATCAAAAACATTATTGCTATTCTCCTAACAAACCTCATCTTGTAATTTCTCTAGATCCACAGACGCAACTTCCTATAAGATGATGTGGCCCATGAAATTTAATTTGTCGATCCAAATGTGAAATTTATATATCCGGGTTTATAAATTATTATCTATTATTACACTCATGATTATATCATGATTTGTGGAATTATCGTCCTATGTGTAGGATTACTACATGATGTCATCGCAAAAAACAACTAAAAACTAATGTAGGTGCTAATGAATGACTATTTTCATAAAATCAATAAAAATATTATGTGTGTTCATCATCCAGAAATGAATCATGATGTAATCATATAAAAAATACTTAATTTTGAAGTATTATCATGGTATATCTAAGGGTCTCTCTGCCAACTAATGATACCTTGACCTTAGGTCAAATATAAATAACAGAAAACAACACTTCAGTGGGTTAAAGAGATCATTGATACAAGTAAGAGGATATCAGTTCTTATTCATCTTCAAATTTCATTTTTTTATGAAACAGACAACAAAAAAATTACCTCAACATTCTATGTATATAAATCTTAACAACCAAAATGTGATGTTCTTAGGAAGCTAAATCTATTTTCCTATAATTCTTCTAGTTTTTATTTGTTTTCGATGCTCCAAGGGATTCAATTTTTTAAGGTTTAATGGAAAAAAGATATACTCCTGGAACTAACTCAATTGTGAACTCATCCTCTCTATGAGGGGGAAACCCAAAATATTTATATGGAAAAAGATCTTGAAACAGATCCACTATTTTAAGGAAGGATTCATGCCCCAACCCACATCATCAAGATTATGACCTTCCACCAGGGCTCTGACCTCAACCATTGGTAGATGAATGGGACCTACATGGAATGACAAGATATTTAATTCCCCACAATGAACATTAGTTTCACTCTTAGGATAAATGATACTCACTTTCCAAATTTGACAATCAATGTTATCCTCTTATATCACTAACTAGTTCCTCCCTAGTATTAGGTAAACACTTGATATCCCAATCACGTACAAATCACAAATGAGATGGTACATAAAAATGATGAGCGAACTATCCTTAAATTGATTGATACCATTAGAGTGCAATCCCAATAGAGTGTCAGTTTACATTACCCCAAATATATACTCCACTAGAAAACCCAATCCATTCATAAAACCAAATGATATAAAATAGTTTGAGGCTTCAGTATCAAATAAAGAACTAGAAATAATAGAATCAAAAATAATATTAACTTATATTATTGATAATATAACCTAACTACCATCATGATCAGAATGAATAGCATGTAGTTGTATTAATCCAATACTCATGGTTCTATTTCAAATCACGTGTTTCACATTGGCCTCTTAATAAGGATTATTTTATCATTATGTTCCATATTTTCATCCTCAATCAATGCGGCCAATGGAATTATATATATCTAATTTGTATGGGGTAGACTGTCCCCTTCTGGAACCCTGTATCAGCCTATGTCCCCTATAATTACCTTCCTACAGATGGTTCCTATAAAACCCCTCCATATACCCCTTCCCAGCATTAGATCAACACTCTAGTGGTGGTTAGATAAATTGACCAAGTGCATTTCCATGTTTGACACACATATAGAAGATGATCACTACATCCCCAAAAAGAAGATTATCTCCCTTGTCCATTGTATCCACCACTTCTAATATTTGGTTTTCTCATAATATCACTTCCTACTATTGTAATAGATATCCCATATCACCCAACTGAAATAGTTTTCCCTCCACAAGAATCCTCATTCAGGATTCCCTCAAAATGAGTTATTGACCCACTCCTATAGAAAACCTCTTGAAATGGAAGATATTTACCTAGGAATTAACCACATATCTAATACCATCATAAAATAAACAAGCTATACCTACCTCATATCCTCAAAATGTTAAATAAAAAAACTCAGAGATCCAAAATAGGCCAACATAATCTATCACCTTTTTACTTCCTAATGTCAAATTCATAATCCCTTTACATTTCCTTTTTCTCAACGTCATTAGGTAAAATTGATCCAGGAACCACTCATGTTTTCCCTTCCTGACCATGCCCTCCAAATGCTCATCCTGTGCCTTTATATCCACTAAATTCATCACTGGTCCCCAAAACATGTAAGCTTTTTATTTTAGTCCGTTATTAGGAAAAGTCCCTAAATGATCCATAATGGTTTGGATAGACTCAATATAGAACTCTATTACATCAGGTACCGAGTATCTAGACACTTTTTGTGGGTGATGTAGCTGAATCTCCCTATTTTGGTCAAAGTTACTCTACCCAAACTACCCCAGGTATCTCTCAATAAATATCATTAAATGGGTGAATTTCACATGGAAGTAATATTTATCCCATTTTCCCAAAACCAATGGGAGTTCTTTGCCCAATACTGGAGGGTAATTCATAGTGATGTACTCGTATCCCCCAAAAAATAAATGTTTTCATAATGGAATCTATTTATAATGGAAAATACATATCTTAGAAAATATAATATATGGTTTCCATAGTTCACATAAAAAGAGGACTTACTACTATCCATGAATAATCAACTCCACATAGACTATCCTAATGGATATAATCAAATATCTATCCCTACAATCAAAATATCTATCAGGGGCTATAACAATATCAGAGTAAACAAAAATTCAATTCACAACATCCCATTTGACAACATTTTAGAATTTTTAAACATATGAAACAATTAAAAATTTATATTACTTACCAATTCAGCCATTTTGATTGATCAATTTTAAATATAAAAAATTTTCATCTAACTTATTATGAACTATTTTATAAAAATTGATGAAAACTATACATGTTTTTCATTTCCTATATCCCGCCTTAACCTACTTTTCCATGGAGGCATATTATGATACATTTCACAGAAGTCAAAAGTTCATAAATTGATGAATTCATATAAAAACCTCGTGATATGGGGTTCCTTGAAAATATTATCATAAAATTATAACATGACACAACAAGATTACCAAATGAGGTGAAATAACATCCATTTGTAATAGAAAACATCAAGAAAAATATTCCCACCAAAGGAACTAGGGTTTTCCACCACACATGGGTTAGATACCCCCATACATGAGGTTATTTACAAGTACCTACAGATCATAGTTTCATGTATACCTTTCTAAAATTTAAAATAAAATGAAAGGACAACTATTATTATACAAATTTTCAATGACCCATCATGGGTGACACTAAAAAAATTCCTCGAGCTAGGGAGCCTCATGACCTTAACCATCCCTCCCCATATGCTAGATGTTACTGACTAGCAGTAAGAGTATAAAGAGGTATATAAGAATACAATACCCTCTTCACCCGAGTAATAGAATTAGTGAAAAAAATCAATAATAAATAATTGATAATTATCACCAACCATGAATCCAATAATTAAACCCAAAAAATGGGTAAATTCCCATAATCTGACAAATAAAAATACCATGTCAATGTTGTGTTAATTGTTAAAAAGAAAACTAAAATATGACCCTAAATAAAATACCAAAAAAATTTCCCGATGTCACATATGTTATGCTCATACATGTTCCCTCCCAGATCCCAAATTTTCCATCTAACATAGGGAATTTTATATTATCCTACACAAAACAATGAAGTTTTTCAATCAACCAATGGTGGCCCGATTAGGTTGTGAGTACAACTCATTAAAATTTCACCAATTGTGTCTAAACTAGTTCTTAGAAAAAAATATTTCATGCAGAAGTACAATATACAATGGATGAGATGTAAAACTAAATATGTTTCTTTAATTAACATTATTTAAATTAACCACATATATATTATAAATTTCATGTGATTCCCATAACCATCCTATTGACTTCGGCCCATGCCTAACATCTGAACCACATGTGAAATTGGCCACAAGTCCACATACGAGAGAAATTTATACATGTATCTAAAGAGGATTCCATAATTTAACTCTAATCATCCATTCCATTTTATATAACACCATGTCTACACTATTGGATTCTAGAGCATCCGTCCATCCTATGAAACTATGATCATCTTGGGTTTTTTGGGTATCAGTCTGGCCTTCCCAAGGGAAATGATCATAAGTCCAACTTCTAACCAACAATTATTCAAATTTATGAGGTCAACAACATTTTCCATTTAATTAAACAATAATATTAATGTATTAATTTCATATATATATATTTACATAGTTAATTACATTCAAAATGTTCTCGATTTCCATAGTTATCCCATTTCACCATTTAATCACCTTCAAAACCATTTCCCCCCATTTAATCCATTTTAGAAAATAAACATGAATCTTACACCATTTACCCATTTACAAGATATAACTCATTTAACATATTGAAATTAAACAAAACACCCCTTTATTTAATACATATAATCCAAACAGTAATAAAATTTGTTTAATCTCATAAACCCTTCAATTAATTATTTAATGACACAATTCTAATGTTAAAGGGTGTGTCACACCCCATGGGTGACCTTAGGCATGGTTTAATCATCCATAATGGATCCAGAAGGGATAATGAGGGGTCCAAAATAACGTTTAAATACCCAATTCATCATTTAATATCAATGAATACAATGTGAATCATAATTCACATACAACACAAACACATACACGTGAATAAACATCTTGGTTGTGGTATTTTACCAGTAGGCCACCTACCTTAATCTTTTAGACAAATTCTCACAAAAACACTACCATTGATTCAAACCCGAACAAACCTCATTGAAAAAACTGTGAAAATTCTTGAAAAAAGGGGTAGGTCTTCTAAAATAGAAAAAACATCACAAAGTGGGTCTTCTATAAAATTTAAGAATAAGGAGTGGTAGACTCACCTATATAATTGATTCATAACCAAAATAATTCAAAAAACTATGAATCAATGTATAATATCCTTTGGGATTTTTTTGGAAGAAAGGGTTTTCAATCTAGGCTACTGGAGGAGGAAATTGAAAGCAAATAGGGTAAAAATTCTTAATGTATGAGGGTAAGATATTATAAAATTCCATACTTTTAATGAGATGCATGATTAGGCCACAGGTATAGACAATTCACGAACCAACTGCGTGGGTCCCTCATTCCATGAGGGAAAAAGGCTACATGGCTTGAATGTGTTACCTCCATAGTTTGATAAAAATATTTGTGATTTGGATCATTCCTTAATCTAAGGGGGTCATCCAACATGGTTTCATGGACCTAGGTGCCCTATTAGTATTAACCATGCACAAACAATTATACCAAAAAATTATTCCCTTATTTACCTCTCTTTCACTCCCTAAAGCTGAGGAACTCCACTAAAACCAATTATAATCTAGGGAAGAATTTAATTATAAGATTTAATGGGTATTAAAACAGGATTCAAACAAGAATATACCTCCCTGAAGTGTTAAGGTATTAAATTTTTGTTATGGGAGGAATTTTTTTCATCTATTTTCTAAATCTCATTGGAATGGTAAGATGAGATGGAATGAAAAATTATGAAGGATTTAAACATGTCAATTGGAAGAAAGTTTTCATCATTGTCAGTGCATTTACATTATCTAAAACCATTATCTAGTAGCTGTTCATTGTAAGAAAATAAATTACATTCCTTGTCCTTATTTCTCCTAAATACCCATTTAAAACCAACATGATTTACATTATCTAGATGATCGATTAAAACCCAAATATGGATTTGATACAAATAATCCATATCATAATTATCATATCTTTTCCACCATATAAATTTTGGAGAATCTACTACCTGTTTATAGGAGAGAGGATTATTATTTTCAAACAATAATCATTCACCATCATCAGTGACTAGAAAACCATATCTCTCTAGTTGTTTACATCTCTATCTCTCTTATGCAGTACTTGTGATTTAGGATGAACTCCTTACATAATGAATTGTCAAATTGGAATATGTACCAACACTTGTGTATCTTTAGGATCAACATCATTGAATTTAATATTTCATCCACTATCTACCTTGAGGTAGTGATCCCCTTCAATAAAGTTATACTATATTTCAATAATTAAATTCTTGTATAAGGGGTTGTATAGTTAGTATCCCCTTACTCCCTTTTGATACCTTATAAATATACACTTTCTACCTAATGGTACTATTTTATTTCTTAATCGTGACTTAATAAATTTCTCACAACCCCATTCATGAACATGTGATAAATTAAACTTCGTTCCACTCTATATGTCTATGATAATACTATTCTCCACTTTAGTTAGTACTGAGTTTAGTGTGTATTATGATGTTTACTATTCATATCCCCAAATGGGTAAAGGAAGGCTTGCATTAATCACCATCAACATTACCATATCCAGTAGTGTACAGTTCATTCCTTCACTAACACTATTCAAATATTTTGATTAAGGTGGATTTAGTTAAGATAAAATCCCATAATCTTATAGAATGTCCACAAATTATTGAATAAGATATTCACCACCTCAATATAATTGAATATTATTTATCTTTTTACCAATCAGTTTCTAGAATACATTATTGAATTCATTAAAACCCAAAAAGGATTTGGACTTATATATCATATAGTAGATAAAACCATACCTACTCAAGTTGTTAGTAAAAGAAATTAACTATGAGGATCCACCTTTATCCTCAAATAGAAGTGGTCTTCACACATCAGTGTATAAAAAATCTGAAATCTCTATGTATCTTTCACATTGAAAAATGAATGTTTGTTTTCTCATATTACCATATAAACAACCATTCCATCTTTCATGAATCTTATGATCAAAAGAGTATATGTAACCATCAGAAAAAAGATTTTTCATATTCATCTCTTTTATATATCTAAGATTTCAATTCGATAACTCAATGTTAAATGAGTCACAAATATTTGTTTCCTATAAATTTCAAATATTTGTTTTCATAATTAAATATATATAAAGACTAATATTAAACTATTTAATATCATAGAATATAATTTCATAATAATATAGGGAAACTATATTTACAATATTGAAAACAAATCCATCCATCTCTAAACAAGAAACACAAATAATGTTCTTGGTAATAATAATCTAATAATAATAATTATTTAAAAAACTAAATCCCATCAACAATGTGAGATAGTAGTCTCTAATTTCAAGGGTATCCAAAATTTCTCTTTTTTTATCCCAACAATCCTCCTCATCTCTAGTAATCATCCAAAAATATAATCAGTTCCTATATTTTTACTCAAATTTGAGCACCACAGGTGGTATCTAGTACCCAACTTGTAGATATAGAAATATTACACACAATAATTAATTCACCTAAATCCATCCTTGATTCATTTTCATGGTGTAATTTCTCTTCTAGTGGCCTTTCTTTCTACATGAAAAACATACTATATCATGATTATTTCATTTCCTTATGATCTTCTTCATGTTGGAATGATATTTCCCTAGATACTTAGACTTTGAAGGATCCATAAACCCATTTTCCTTATTCTTTATATTTTTATTCACTATACAGATAGTGGGGTTTTTAAGCCCCATTAATTTATCTACATGGTGTTTACGTTTAATAAGATCAGAAAGTTTCTTCTCTTTATCACTCATATTATATATCCCAATAGATCTAGAGATGTTTTTTGGATTATGAGGAAAAAATGAGATCTTTGTCCATCTCATCAAATACATTAAAACCTATGACATCCAAGAGAATAAAAAATCTAATAATCTTCACTAAATGATCACTATATAGAATTGAAACTCCAAGACCACATGTGAATAGTTCATTGAAGATCTCTTACCTCTCTAATATCTCATCCACCTAATAGAGATCCCTAAGGTCATAAATGATGCTATAAACATCCATATAAAAGTATTACTTTAAAATATCCATAGAAATGGGTGATTATATTAAATCTTGACCACACATTGTGTAATACAAAAGCCTCAAATAGAGATATTCTTCTTCCTCACAATCCTCTTTGGTAACGAACTTAAGAATTGGGGTTTACAACACATATAATTTTATTTCTTGGTATTCTGTAGCACACTAGTAGTTATACCATTCCATAAAATTTACACCAAGGTTATGCTTATCATTCTCTAGTACGTATTATTTTGATGTTATCAATTTTTTTGATTTTTCATTTCTACAAATTAATATATTATAAGTAGTAGTTGTCTTTATTACAAAAAGTAGATTAGTAAATTTAAATTTAATTAAATTATGTTAATATTTCACTATTTTTTGAAACCCATTAGTCATCACAATTAGTTTCATAATATCGTATTTCAAATATATTATATTTTCAAGTATCCATATTCCCCGGCTCATAACATAGTCATGGTATTAACAAGTTGTTTGTGTTGTCTTTGGTAGGAAAAAACATTCAAATTACATTAATTAGAAGCTCCTTGATCTGTTGATGGGATCCCCAATCCTAAAATCTTGGTTAACTATTTCTTCAATATTTCTCTCTTTGTTAATCCATGTCTTACTTGGGAATTTATTTGTTGAAATAAACTAAATGAATTCAAAAAAAATCCCAGTTAAAAGTTACATGATAGTTGAATGCACCCTAAATTTGCTTTTTGGAGAACATTGAACTATGATGTTTATTCTAACATAAGTAGTGGAAGTCTATACTGACATTAAAAGTTCAGTTGTGGTATTTTATCCTTATTAAAAAATATCATTTTATCCTTTAACATACCATGTTAAAATTAACGAGCTTTACTTAATTTATTAACAATGTATTATAAAACATTCACACATAATCTTGTTATATTTTATTATATATTACGTACATGTTAATTAATTTTTTATTGGATCATGTGGAATTCAAAAACATAAAATTTTAACCCTAAAAATAATATAAATATGATATATATGTAATTATAATGAGATTCTATAATATTTAGTTTATACAGGAGATGATAATCAAAACCTTGATCATAGTAAAAAAACCTTAAAAAGTACATTTTTAATGTTTTATCATTACTCATTTACTTCTATGTATCACCTTGATTAGTTTCACCTTATCTACTTCAATATAAAAAACTCCTCTTTCCTGGTAGTTCTATCCATCAATATTATCTCACTCACATATAGGTGTGAGGATCCAGTGGATTGGATAAAGGCGGGTTATATAAGAGAAACCAAAAGGAAAAATTCAATTACATAATATAGAAGAGTAGATGATGTTCATGGAACAAATTTAAAAAAATACTATATTAATAGAAAATAATCCCATATATATGGTTGTCGTAATCTCACAATCACCCAAATGACATAAAACATGCATACATTTACAATACTGTTTATCAGTTACGTTGATTCGTTATTTAATTAGTATAATGCACTGTGAATTTATCCAATTAATTCAATTTATTTTAATTCCATCCTATAATACATGAATCACTATAAAAATTAATTTCATTTAAATTTTTTTAATTACGCAGGATTTCTTTTTGCCAACTACCCATTGTTTTTAAACATTTAACATAGTAATTGATATAATATACAATTTTCAAGCCTCAAGGAAATGTGTACTATAAAATGAATGATAAATATAACACATGTGGATTAGATTTATTATATTTAATTATTATCACCATTAAAAATTTATAACACTACCTGTAGTAGACTATATGGCTTGTACAATAGTACATTCCTTGTACTATAGTACATGACTTGTACAATATTCTACCTTTATACAAAACACATGCCTTGGGTCCAGACATGATGCCTACCCTGAATGAGTTAGAGGTATATGGTTTATAGTCCAACTTATGTGGCTTGAAACCTCATTGTTTCAAGTAATTTATATCCCCATGTCATGTATATGAGACATAGATCACTTTAAAACCCCATGTTCTCAGCCTAGAGAAAATATACACTATGTGTTGTGTACAGTGTTAATACGACATTAAATTCTTCAAGATACTTTCTGGTATACCCAAATCTATATGTCAATTTAATTTTTTCAGATCTTATTTCCTATGAACATAGATATATATGGATTTAACTCGAGATATGTACTTGAAAACACCACTACAAGGTGTGTATTTTTATAGTACACAAAGTGTACTCTGATTTTGTCTAGGAAGATACATTAGAACATCTTGATGGTATTAATCAAATTATTATTCATTTTTTTGACCCTAAATGATTATTTTTTATGTTAGAGAGAATTAAGAAAGGAAGAGACTATGATGTTACAATATTAAAAAATCAACATAAGTAAACAAAACACTATACCAGGAAAACAATCAAGGTATAGTAACTTTTTATAAATTAAACTTGTGACCACTCTGATACCAATTGTTTCTTCTATTTGTAGTGGAAGCACATAATAGGGAATGAAAAAAAATCACATTTTAGACTTAACGTATGTGTAATCATTGTTTCACATTATTAAAATATAATATATGAAGAAAACTACAAATTACTTGACTTGATTAAAAACTATAAAACCAGAAGAAGTGGATCATTAAATTTAAATAATAAATTATTTATGAGTAGATATAGAATTACATCAAATTCTAATTTCACTTTCATTGTTGATCCTATTGACCTGATATCATCACATTATCATTGCACTATAGGATCCAAATGTAGAGTCCCTATAGTGATGATACAATAATGCACCAAAATATCTAAACATTTCCATATAGTAATTGGGTGATTAATAATAGATCATAATATAATTCAATTTTTCATAGATGATTGAAACAATATTCTTCATAGAGGAGGAAAACTATTGATTTTATCTCAATTTATTGAGAGAGGATGAAGTGAGAATACATTATAGATTACTATATATATCTTTATAGATTGAGAGAGTCTATCCCTATCCATTGTGTACACCAAAAGTGATTATGGAAATATTAATAATTTGATATTTATTATTACAGGTTTGTGGTTTGGAAATCAAACAACGTCACCTCATCCCTTATAATACTCTTAGTAGACCCAACATCCATTAATAATTATTGTTATATTATTAGTCACATAAAATTTGATACAATTTAAAAATATAAATAAATATCATTTGAACCATTCCCAATCGTACTGTTAATCATGTTCCACTTTTCCTCATTGACATTTACTGATCCTTGAATAATGAATTCATTTTATAAATAAATATCCTTACATTATTAATCAATAAATAAATATTATATTATCTAAACCTTATAAATAAATATTATTTATCATTTTTTGAATAACATTTTATTTTTAATAAATTATGATTGATTTTTTTCATCAACCAAACTAAATAAATACTATTTATTTTAACTTATGAAATTAATTACATGAATTTAATATAGATTTGAGATACACTTAGTGTGGGACATATTAGGTATCTATCCCAATAGAATTAGGTACCACCACCTAAATTCTAAATTTAATGTCCAAAAACACAAAAATTCTCCCATTGATAAAGGTGTTAATACTTCCATGACACCTAAACTCCAATTAAAATATACCATGTAATACGATCCCTTTATTGCGATAACTAAAATTAAGAAGGTCACATGATGGAGCCATCATCCTGTAGGGTCAATGTTAACTTCTTTGATTTTATAAAAAATAAATCACCCACAGAACACGATTCCATTGGATTTAACTATCTAGTTTCATTCCCATAAAAGTGATTGAGATATCACCTTATAGCAAGGGACATAAGAGGTAAACGCTTTCTTTCATTATCTATTACTGGAATATCACCGATGACATACCCAATGTATCCTACATCACTATAATCATATTTCATCATATTTCTCATCAATACATAAAATTACATGATTCATGATATCAACTATTGATAATTTTAATTTTTTTTTGGAAGAATACATGAATATGCATATAGGAATATCCATTAACACATGTAAAAGGGGATTTTCTATTAATGGTTATGTTCTAATGTTAATATAAGACTACCCTGGTAGAAAACCATGAGGAGATGTCTTAATTCCATATGAACCTCATACCTCTCATTTCATATATTTTATAGGTCCCATCAGAAAATTTCATCTAGATATAGAAATATATTCTATATCATTGGTGTTACACTTCTATGGTCTCATTATGGTAGAGAAATAGAATTACCTTTCAATGTTATATTTTAGAAATTATCACATAAAATTTTAATGAAGCATAATAATAGTTATGTGGTAAAAAAAATCATTAATAACGAAAACATGTAATCATGTACTAAACAAGTTAGTTTTTGGGAAACAAATCCAACAATAATTTCAATCAATATTTTTTCTAGAACAGTGTTTGTGATTTTTTATTTTATTTTTGGTAAAATGAATTAAATATTAATGAAAATAATGAATCCCTTGTCATTGGGGGAGTAAGAAAGCGATGAAGAAGAAATATACAATATGTAAGAGAAATATCAAATGTTCCAAAAAATGAGGAAAGCATGAAAATACCTGTGATGTTGGTAAGGATTGTGGTATGAATAAAGTTAAATTTTCATTTCAACATGTGTCTAAATTTGTTGAGAAAAGAAGACAATATAAGTTGTCTAATAAGTATGAAGAATCCTTAGGATGTTAGAAGTGAATTCTTTTAAAAACAATTCAAATTAAGATTTCATGTATGAAAAGAGAGAATAACATTGATTCCAAATTCATAAATTTAATGAAATTAGAATCATACAGAATAACTGATAAGTTAGATGAAACTCATAATAATCCATTTGAAAATTCCAAAGTTGTTGAAAATGTTCCTAATAATATGTTAGTTATCATTCGATATGATTGGATAATGAGAGGGAATGGAAAAAGGCACAAGAAAAGATAAAATTCTGAAAGAAAATTACATATTAAATATATTGTTAAAGAAGTTATCATTGTGAGGTGAATCATAGATGAAAACACTCTTAGTGACTATATTCAATTATTCCAGCACATGAATAGTTTTTACATAAGATTATAGTTACCCAGGTGATACAAGTTCCTTAAAATATCATTAAATATAAAGTTCAAAAAAAATTAATTAATTGAAAACATCCACATAGCCCAATAATAATTGAATAAAAAATGTACACATGTTAATGATGGTGGAAACCGAGAAACATGGTTGTGAAAACCACCTCAACCTTGTTTTTCATGATAAAAGACTGGAAGACCCAACTTCTTCCCTCGCCCATTTTATATTGTATTTTTTCGTTAAAATAGGTAATTGATGTATGGGAATGTACTAGGACATATCCTAATAAGGATAAATGAATACCAACCATGGGTAAGAAAGCTAATAAATTCTCTTTCTTATAATTTTTATCATGTTAGTTCCCAAAATATTCATATGTAGGGATCATCCTTCGTGAATATGTGTAACATTTACCTTCTTGACATGCACATTTAAAAAGATCCATTTTTGTGGATTCTCAACATAATGATTCATAATAATATCTGTTGAATTGATTTATCATTATTATGATCATATGATATTTATAATAAAGGTTGATTCATTAATAGAAGTGGGATGAAGCTTCTAGAATTGTTATATCATAAAAACATAATTATTTTTGAAATTGATTGTAGATAGTATATTTTGAAACGATAATTTTAAATTTATATTTCATAAATTGTTACAGAAACAATTATAAAAAATGGGGTATAATTGAACTAATAAATGATATAATAAAAATCTAATTGTTGAAGTTCTCTAAGGCCTCTTGTCTGGCTAGTTTCACTTGAATGATTTTTATCTATTTTTTAAAGTGAGTGAAAATGTTTTAGGTAGACTTACCTTAATAAGGTTTTATATATAAATAAATATATTAAGCCTCTATGAAACGTTTAAATCCATGGAATCATGGGTTATGAATTATCCATTCATGAGGTATTAACATTAGTCTGTAATGGTATAGTTTTTTTTTCTAAATAATAACCTTGTGTTTTATACACCGAACAAGGATCATGTTTACTTGAAGTGAATTAATGGATGAAACAAATCATAAGAATAAAATTATACCCTTTTCCTATAAAATATTTATTTATTATCCATAATGGGGATGGAAAGTGAGAAGAATTATTGGAAAAGTTTTGTTGAGAGAAAGAGGAAAATTATTCACATATTGAAATATTAAATATAAAGGACATATAAAAGTATTTCCCACAAATATAGAGAGGGATATTAGAGATCTCACAGTTTGGTATGACTATATATATTAAATGGATGTTAATAGAGTTAAATGAAATAGAATTTTTTCAATGATGTCTTTATGTTGAATAATTCGTAAAGATGAAAGTTCAGTTGAAGTGCGAAACTCTTATTATATATATAAATGTGAATTTTTTTCAAAGTAATTGAATTTAATTTTAATGATTAAGGATTTATGTTTAATTTTTAAATAATGTGATTGATTTATGGAGAATTAATTTTATAATTAAAACTATTGATTTTCATTAAGAGGTTTGGGAAGTCGAATAGACCGAGATAGTGAAAATTTGGTGGAGACCAATAAACCATGGTGATCTGATGAAGTCCATCATAAAAAGGTGACAGAACAAATATGATTGGGCTGAGGTAATAAGATTAATATTTATATGTAGAATCATCATAAATATGTTCCCATATTGTATTATTGGATTGTGTATATAATTGATGTAATTTGAAAATTTCTTCATATCACGTCCATCTGATAGAGTAATATGTAAAGTCAAATTATACATAGGAATGTTTTGGAGACCACTAAAGGAATATTCACACTGATATAAGAAATACATGAAAATAACAGGTCAATAGGAAAACATGTGTAAATAAATCATTGACCACTTACATTTAGGGTTACATTATATAGATGATGATCAGATAACAAATTTCAGAAATTACTATGTATTGTGTTTTTTAGTGATCAAACATCAAAATAAATTATTGATGTTGTTAAGGATTATTTTTGATGAAGATAAAGGTATTGTGAAATAGAGTTCAATTATCTTCCATATGAAATATTGTTGTGTGACTATACATTTTTCATTTCATCAATATATTAATTTGTCTACAGAATATATCCAAACTTTGGTTCATAAACATTGAGATGTGATGATTGAAGTTGAAAGAAGAGATGTAATATTTCCTTGGGGAATACTTATACAAATATTGATATGCGAAGTGAGGAATTTACTAATGAAATAATGATGTAAGTGTTGAAATGGAAAAAGGTGATAAATGGGATTAATAATTCAATCATTTATGCTTGGCGAGTCATTAGAATAATTCTACCAGATAAAAGTTCTCGATTAACCAAGAACATGATTCCAAACATAGTAAATAGTTGTAGTAAATATGTAAACATAATATATTCAATAGATTACCCAATTATCATACCTGTTTTTCAAAATAATCCAAGATAATGTATGTTTTCTAAGATGACTTTATGTTGAATATTTGGATTAGATATAAGCCTCTGTATGGAGTCATCATGTATTTTTTTTCCTATGGGAAGTTCATTAGACTAATTTTCCATCCAATTTCATCATACAATGGATGAATAATTGTTGCATCAAATAGATTTCTATTAGTTATGTAATTTGGAAAAGTGTTTCAAATACATATAATTAATAATAAAAATATCACCTAATATAATTAAATGAATTCATTTTATATATTGGAAAAAATAAAATATCCATGTGTTTATCAGATTGAAAAATTTAAAAACATCAGATAACCCATCAGACAGAGGTAGGGCCTCATAGGTGTTTGCTAAATAGACTTTCAAAATGAATATCAATGTTCCTACAAAGATGAATAAATTGGAAGAATTTTTACTAAGTGAATTAATTATAAAAAAAATTACATAATGAAAGGTAAAAAGATCATTAATATTTTTTTTAATGATTAAAATGATAGTGATGTCAAGTTAGATGTTAAAAATTTCAATAATCCAAAATAAATATTATTATTCCAGGAAAGATTTCAGGAGGATTGAAGAAGAATGTTGATGTTGTGATCTAACAAGGTTGCCTATAAATATTTACTAACTCTTATCTTTGTGGAATACTTACATTTGTCATTATTAATAATTTAATGAGTTCATCTCTATAAATATGATGTGGGATGAATGAAACCAAGTACAAAACTCACCGTGAAAATTTAATGAACTACTACCTATATAACTGGGTGAAAATGTGTTGTATGATGTGATGAATTAAATTATAGATGGTTATTATAGTGATTAATATATGGGATTTAAGGATGTTCCTTACATGAAGCATTAGAGTTATTCTCATCTTTGTAAAATTATCGATACAAGAAGTATCAGCCAAGGTACGGGGTACCAGACAGAGAAAGTACTAGATGGAATAACAAATCATACACTGATGAAGAAAAAGTGATCAAATATATAATATCTTGAATAATATGTATATATAAAATGTAGGAATAATACCACAAGAATTGGAGAGTGATGATCAAGAAGAATAAGGGATAATCCAAATATGCTAAAATGTTTATATTATCATTTGGTATCTAAAGAATAGGGTGAACAATAAGGATTAATGAACTATCAAAAGGAAACCCATAAATAGATAAAAATAATTTGAAAGACATGACCGAAAAGATAAAGTAAAATTTAGGATTGGACATGCAAGTTATAAATGAAGAAAGAAGGAATTTTTCATTACCACTACTATGTATGTAACACATATAGAAGAAGGAAGTGGAGAAAAATACAACACTATGACATCTAATTGATGACTGAAATGGTGGAAGAATTTATTACGATTATTAAGTACCTCAAAAAAGAAAGGGGAATAATATCTTCCAGTGTAGTATAAGGAGATAGTTAAGAGTTACAAGTTGGACTTGGTCATAATCATTCAAGGGATTCATTTTTAATTCCATCCCCCACTTAAAGTATATAGACTCAAAAATATGATATGGATTATTTTATAGAAAAAAACACAATACTCGGTATCACATGTGGACAATCAGTGTACTAGAAATCACCATATATAATAAGGACTCCATAATCTTATTTAGTAGTTAACATCGTAAAAGGATCATGTGTCACCTATTAATTTCTTTCATAAACTTTCATGTGATAAGGAAACGATATTTGGATAATCAATATCCAATGAAATATAATAGCTATGTGGATTAACATTTATAATTTTATAGAAAGATACCAATATTGATTCATACACCTCCCATTATTATGAATATCATGTAGTGGTCATATTTTAACTAGAAGAACATAATCCATTGATTATTTAACCCTTATTCATTAAAATGGTTTCACATCAATAATTATGTACATTTATATATAATTAAATAATATATTTACACTTTTATTTAGTGATTTTTTGCATTATACATTAAGTGACCAAGGTGAAGAGCATCAGGGGAACCAATTCACTACTACACTATCTGATTTTGAGGTAAATGACTCAACTAAAAGGATATAAACCATAGTTTTCTATGTCAAATCTCCCACAACCATTGATGAGGTTCTAGTCTATTAGTAAGATTCTATAATAATCCCAATGGAAGCCATAGTGGTTAAATTTCTCAAAAATCATTTGGTGACTTCGGTAATATTAGTAAAATACTAAAGAAATTCTTTATTAGAAACAATAAAGGATATGAAATAATACCCTTGTAGTATTTCATTCAAAATTGTCAATGAAACGATTGAGTGAATATAATGTTTTTAAAAAAATATCATGAAGAATTTCCAATAAACATATAGATTAATGGGGACGTTATTGATATTATAGGGATTAATATCCATGATAATTCATTATTTATTGTAGTTCAAGAGGTTTTAATTTTTTCATCACTATCATATGATCTCACTAACTCTAATGACCAAGGAACTAGGCTAGACCCATCCGACCCATTGGGGACATAACTTGGGGTACCATAAGTATTATTTTAATAGATAACTTTCCAAATAATATTTATTTTTAATTGATATTAGTAATTATGATATATTCTATCAAGAAAACCATTTAGGAAAAAATGAAAAAGGGTGTTCATGTCAATCCCCTTGGTAGAGTATTAGAAATAAGAAGGATTACTTGTCTTTGAAATATATGTAAACACCATCAATGATTATTTTTCATTCTTGTACCTTTTAGCTAATGTATATGATTTCCATGTTCATAAAAAAACTACCCAAAAATTTCATCGTTTAATATGAAAATAATCTGACCACCCTATTGTACTCTTTATCCCAAAATATTAGAGAAAATAAAAAAATTTAGGATCGTCTCCACATAAAGTGTCTTGGTGTTGACTTACATTGTGATATACCCAGTAAGTTGTCATTTGAACCTATGTCTACTTATGTACTAGTAGTCCACGAGACAACTAGTGTGGAAAAGAATTGGTAAATTGATCCTTGAGTATCCAATAGGATAAATAATCTATTAATTTCCCTTGACCAACAACATGTTTATCACTCTAAGGGATTTAATGTTCTACTATAGATATGTCCATGCCACAATGATGGAAATTGATGATGATCAGGTGTAATCTGAGAAAAGATTAATTGAACTTGGATGGTTCAACAATCTTATATGCACTATGAAGTATAAAATCATGGAATAAAAATATAGAACCTTTTCAATATATTATAGTGGGTGAGAATTGAAAATTACACACTAAAAGGGTAACCATGGAGAACCTTTACCACCAATAAATTCTTATGTTAAGAAGAATATAAGGGATATTTAAAGTATTGTTGATAACGCTGGGTAGGTGTGGAAGAATTATTCCATCTAGGACTAATAGATAATTTATGTGCAAAAATAAGAGACCATAGAGGAAGATGAAATTTATTGGGCTGTTATTGACATGGGTTGATTACTATCAAATCATTGATAATTAGTATGGAAATTATTTTATCAGTCAATCAGTATTTTGTCTTCACATTATTTTTCATCAAATTGACAGGTGGTTCTAAATTATATGATGTTCCTCATTTTTTATTTAATCAATTAAAATTATTATTCTCTTAAATTAATAAAAATTTAATAAATTTAAATATCTACTAGATCATTTATTAATGATAACATAAAAATCCTTGAATATTAACATTAAAATTATTGAATCTCCGTTACCATTTCATATTTGTTTAATTAAAAAATAAATATTTTTGAATACATAAAACAATGAAAGACTGAATAATGAACTTATTATGTTCATTGAATTTTACCTCTGATTGATATAGGTGAGTAGGTTATCAAGTAACCAGTAATTCTACATGTTTCCCTTTTAACAGTGCAAAATATTACCATTGAAATTGCTATAAAACTGATGTAAATCAAAGCATTGTTAAAGGATTCCATTTATCAACACATAACAATGGACTACTAATGGTGGATTTTTTGTTGTTATCTTCCCCACCTTTTTCAGTGCCCCCCTTCCGCACTTTTCACCCACCCTTCACCACCCCACTTGTAACCCTATTTTCTTTAACCAACCCTACATTTTTAGCGCTAAAAATAGCCCTTTTATTAATTTTACAAATTCTAGCCTCCTATGCACCCCCACATTCACCTAGGTTCAATACTTCTACCTATATTTTTAAACAAGAATGCATTTACAACTACAATAAGAGGTTTCATTTTCTATTTTTGATATTTTTGTTTATTTATTTATATATTCACATATATTTATTTTCATATATATATATAATTATAAAATATAAGTTTGTGTGAGTGTGATATATATATATATACACACTTATATTAATTTAAATATATTATAAATTAAATTAAATTTACATTAATGATAATATAAATATAAATATATATCTATTTATTAAAACACAAACTTATGTATATATAAATATTATATATATTTTTAGAAGGGTATATATATTTATTCATGTATTTTCATAATGTGAATATGGGTAGATGTTATTTTATATAAATTTTTAGACTGTTCTATGTAAATATGTTTAAATATATATTTATATAATTGATTTATTACAAGTATATATAAGAAAATTTACATATATTTATTTTTAAAAAAATCTAAAATTTGAAAATGATAATTTTCCAAACCATAATATCTATATAAATTTAATCTGTGGTAAAAATTCAGCCTCCACTAAAATATTACAACAATAATCTGTTATATAAAGATGGAATTTTATTGAATTTAAAAAAATTATGGTATCGCAACTAAAAATCATTTTAGGAGACCTTCTGGGCCTTTTCTGATCTCAAAGAAAAATTTACCAAAGTCTCCACTAGTTAACAATGTTTATATATTTTCACTTGCTTCTATTAGAAATATAGTGGAGCTCAAGTAGACACCTAGATTGAAACTTATTTCCATTTGAAGTTCATATGATTATTTCAACTTATCTTATATCATTACATAATTTATAGAAGTTTTATATCATCTAGTTGTTATTAAATGATTGTTACTAGATAAAAATATTCTAATTAATAACTAATATTACTATTTTATTTATTTTAATCCAAATTTTTACTGTATAACTTATATATTATGTGTATATGGGTATTTCTCCTTATCTAAATCAAATTTCATATAATATATTATTTTTATTGATAAATAAATTTTTTATGAATTATATTCCTTATAATAATTGATGAAGAATCTCTCATAATGTCGGTCCTTTATAAGCACTAAAAAAGTGATCATAATAGGTGGTGTAATTCAGTTTTTAGAGCTAATAATTTCCCCTTTTAATTAGTGTTTTTTCTAGCGCCGATAAAGGGGGGACTTTATCATTGATTTTTTTATTTCAGTTAAATGAAACCCTTTAGAAATTCTTTTTTGTGGTGTTGATAAAATATACACATTATCAGTATAAAAAAGAACTCATAAAGGCCCATAATTCTCAATACTATTTTATTAGTGATGATGAAGGCCCACATTAACAATTTAAATGTGACTCTATGCCCATGGTTTTAATCAATTTTAATTTCCCCCAAAACCATTGGTATAATCTATTACTATGGTTTTAGGAACCTTTGCTAACTGAGGAATCAATATATACCTATACACATAGTTTGTAAAAAAACGTGTGTTTAAGTCAGGAAGATTCATCCCTACCCATAGTTTACACAAAAAATGGGTATATATATAATCAAGATTTGGAATCCCATGGTTATACCTTAACCCCACATAGATTCTATACCGATGATTCTGAGAACCATGGGTATTAGTAACTTTTTACATTTGGGTGTAAAAACAGCAACACCTCTTCCACTACTACCTGAACTAGTTAATCCAACAATTCAGACATGATACAATCAATGAGGTAAAAATGTTTAATATTTATTATTCAATCAACTTCTCAAATGAAGTTTCAAGAGCTATACAATTCTAAAACAAACATATAAATCTATATAAGAAATCAATTCAAATCAGGATACAACTTCCACATGTTTCCTTCCAGCTAAGTAAAAAATGGAGGGGATAAGTATCTCCCCTGTAGAGACCCAAAGCTTGACGCACATGGGAATTACATTACTTTTGCGGAATACATAATACATAACGAAAACAGACACACAAGGACCGTAATAGTTTAGTGTCTTTGGAAACTCAGAAAAAGAATCTTCTAATCGCGGTGAAATATATTCAATGTCTCCCATAAAGATCTTCCCCTTTTTTTCGTACCTAAAAACATTCTTTATATCCTGGGGAAAAGAAAACATAAAATGGGTGAGCTCAAATTCCCAGTAAATTTAAACATAGAGAACATAAAACAATCAATAATCATTTGAATGCAAAATCTTGAACATAAAATATAAACATAAAAATCTTGAGCAAAGACATGAATCCTGGAAGTACGTAAGGCATATATCATAAGGGAATATCAATCAGGATAAAATATCATTGGGATAATACATGTAATTGTGGAAACCATTAAGCATATGTTATGATTTCTATGTTAGCCAAGGCATTGATGCCAAGACCATCTTAGTGGAAAAAGTCCCTTTCGGAATCGAGTTCACTCCCCATTTTAGTCCTGTAACACTGAACCGGATTAACTAACCATTGCAGCCATGTCTATCTCATGAGATATAAATCTTTACCCAATGAATTGGAGGGAGATATATGTGCCACCCATCTCATAATGAAATCATTCTTATATGTGCCACAAAATAAACATTCATCATTCATAATAACCCAATGAATAAAATGGGTGTCATAAACATCATCCCATCAACACAAAATCCATATAAATGAAATGGATATCATTTCATAAAAATAAAAGTGAAACCAGGTAAATAATAGAGACATTATACTTGAAACATACACATATGAAATAATGTCATTTTAGATGGAAAATGTTTTTGATAAAACAATTGAAATGAATTCTTGAGGAAAATATCATTTCTTCTTCAAAATCATTTCATTTTCACAAAATGTCATGCTATTTTTAAATAAATGGACTTTTTTTTAAAATAGTCATGAAATATTTTTGAGGAAGCTTTGTGAAAATACAGTTTTATAAAACTGTAAAAAATCTGTTCGTGCAGTATAAGTTAAAAACAACATTCTTCTCATACTTTTACAGGAAAAGTCAAAAAGTACATCGTAAAAGAAAGATTCTGTAACAACCTGAGATATTATGAGAATTTTTCTTTTTAATTTCATTGATGTCTTTTTTTGTATTCTACACCAAGATTTTCTTGTGCTATACGCAACACCGTATTATCTTGCAGTATACACAACACAATTCTTGGACCGTGTTATACACAATTTCAAGTTCATTTGATAGAAGTTATTCTATGCAACATTGAGTGTATATATATATATATTCAATGTATAAATAAAATCTTGTTGGATTCTATTATACGCAACAACAAAGTAATCTTTCACTACACGCAACCCTGACTTGGCTTTCATTATACGCAATCGCGACCTTCCTCGATAGCGTGATTGTACGCAATACCTGGTTTCACTAAACAACGATATATGGTTATAATATTATCACGAACTAGACGTTATTAATAGTATCAACTAAATTTTTAATTTTATAACATTATTATTAATCATACACATTTTCTAGAACATGGTATGAGAAAAATTCAATTTTTTATGTAAAATAAGTATTTTTCAAAAAATATAGTTTTGCTGCCTTTTGATGGAGCACCCACTTTAAATCTTGTTTTTGACATATCTATAAGTTGAATTTGAAAAAATAAAATTATTCTTTGGAATAAGGATATAAAAATTTACTTTGGATAAATTTTTCATCTTATTCTGATAACTTTCATATTTTAATGAATAGTAAAAACACACTATATTTTAATTAAAAACAACTTTTTTCATCGCAATAATTTATATGGTTATATTATCTTTTTAATTGGTTTTAAAGTGTAATTAGAATATATTTTTACCATTTAATACAATTTTGTTCATGGAAATTAATTTCACTTTGAAATTGGATATAAACAAGTATCAATCTATTGATTGTTTTTGTTTTTTAAAAACACGCTATTTTTATTGATAAAGGAAATTAAATTTAAAATTAATTAATGCCACTTATATGTTATGAATTTGGAAAAATAGACATCAATTTTGAATTTGTAATATCAAATAATTCTTGAGCTTAATTTTTGGTATTTTTCTGAAAAACATCAATTTTCGATGAATAGTAAAAACACTTAGTGGTAGTTAAAAAAACAGACTTTTTTTAATTTAAATTAATATTTACCAATCCAATAAATTTAATTTAAAAAATCTGAGAGACATGATTAATATTAACGACTAAAATGTGGTTCAATGAGATGAAAATAATTTTTGGTGAATAGTAACTTTTTACTTTTATTTATCACGGTTAAAAGTAAATAGGATAATTAAGGGTAAACTTGATAATTACCCTAACACATGTCCTAATTCTATTTTATAAGTGTAATGTGACCAAAAAAACCTTATAAATAAAATATGACCATTTCGGCCCACTTGGATTAGATTAGGACATTTATTATTAATTTATTTAAAGAAGGGTTAAAATAGTTAATATCAATGTTGAATAACTAAATCATTTTTAATACAGGGTTATACATAGGATAAATTAGACTATAAATATTCATTAAAAATATAAAAATATTTCCTACCTAATGGTAGTTTATTTATAATTTTTAGACATTAAATAATTTAAGTTATTTATGACACAATGGTGATGTAGTAATTAAGTAAATAATGAAATATTAAAATAATTGATATCATAAATACCCAAATAAATGTAATTTGAGACTTTTTATGAATTACACTAATTTTCTAGGTTAATATGACATGTTATTATTGATTTGAGTAACTTTTTTCGAACTAGTCATTCTGTTATTATTTTCACAAAAATAAATTATCAAATAGTGTCAAAATTGACATAAAATAGTTTTTAAAACAAATATTATATTATTAATTGTTATTTTATTCCTAAAAATATAATTTCCATCTCAATGACAAATATAAGGCTATATCTACTAATAATAAACATTTTGGGGTTCGTTTGGCTTGTTATAGTATGTTTATTAACATTATAGTGTAAGAAAACAAGAAGACACGACAAAAGTAAAATTATCTAACTTAAGGTTTAATCTAAATGATAAGTTTAAAATAGAAACCTAAACTTGTATAAATTATATTGGATGAGAGAAGTTATACCCATCCCCATATTACCTTATAAATAAATCAATTTGAAGCTATTAAAAACCAAATATGACTTTATAATAAAATAATATTTTTTGTTTTTCCAAAGGTGCCCCTCTCCTCCCTTATAAAAGGGAACCTCCTCCCTCTCTTCCTCACCACACTTTGAGCCTTCATGCTCGGACAACCCCTGCCACATTCTCTTCTCTACTTCCATATAAACATCCTAGAGGTTCTGGTCTTCTTCAAAGACCAATTTTAGTTCCCTAAGAGGAGGTCGCAAAGAGGCGCTTCAAAGTAGATGTAATGTCCGTTGCCGATTCTTTCCACATTATTTCTTCTTCCACTTTTTCTTATTTAGTTGTTTCATTATGAAGTAATAAAATCAGTATAACTCATATACTTATATGTTATTATATGTTTGAAACAACCCTTTTTCACCATCTATCCATCCTATGGAAAACGAAATCACCACGCGTGCGTACGTACGGAATACCGTCTCCACGCCGTGGTGAAATATATTTTTCCACCAACACCTTACATAGATGAGTATAATGGTGTAAAGAATAAATATATATGGTTATTATAACATAATACAGATTTTGATATATTATACCATCCACTCCAATTCTATTCAATAATTATGGGAATGATATCATCGCTCGTGCGTACATACAGACTACCATCTCCACGACGCGATGAAATTCATTCTCCATGTTAACCATACATGAATGATCATAAAGTTTATATAATGAATAACAAGGAAATATATGAAATAATAATTCTACTGGATTTATGTATATATATATATATGTATGTCATCTATTTAATTTCATTCAATTCAATAAGGAAACGAAAACAACATTCATGCCTACGTACGACCTACCCTCTCCATGAACGGTGTATTTCATTCCTTTTATCGATCTCTAAAATATATGTATATGATGAATATATATTATATATAAATCATGTTTTACATTCTGGAATTATGTAAATCAGGATATAAGTAATAATATAATGAATGACAAGTCAAAACACGTACGATAAATGAAACGATTTTACACAAAACACTGCTTTTACATCGAATTTACAAAGGAACTGGTAATATAAATTCATAATTGAACTATATATGATACCATAACAATTAATATGATTCTATAATAAGTCAATGAAATTATTTAAATAATTATACAAGAGGTTTGGATACGTACGAAAAATATCGGACCTATGGTAAGGGATAACTTTTCCAATCTCGTTCTTATCCAAGATCGTTTATTCGTAAGTATTTACTGAGGTTAATGTTATCATCCATGTCCATGTTTCCTAAAAATGGTTTCATGTATGTTTAATGTCATTTTTACCCATTTTTGACTTTTAATACATGGTATGTATGAAATATTTCTTTTACGAGGTTCTTTTTGACTTTTCCGGCAAAAGTATGAGAAGAATGATTTTTTTAACTTATATGGCACGAACGAATTTTTACGGTTTTATAAATCCTTATTCTCATGAAGTTCTCTCCATATTTTTCATGAATATTTTCAACAAAATTCTTTTCTTTTAATATTGCATGAAATTTTTTGAAAATAGAATGATTTTGAAGAAGAAAGGATATTTTCCTCAAGAATTCTTTTAAAGTGTTTTATCAAAACCATTTTTCATCTAAGATGAAATTATTTCATATGTGTATGTTTCAAGTATAATGTCTCTATGATTTACATGGTTTCACTTTTCTTATTATGAAATGATATCCATTTATTTTATATGGATTATGTGATGATGGGATGATGTTTATGAAACCCATTTTATTTATTGGGTTTTTATGAATGATGTATGTTTATTTTGTGGCACAAGTAAGAGTGACTTCATTATGAGATGGGTGGGACCTATATCCCCCTCCAATGCATTGGGTAAAGATTTATATCTCATGATATAGACATGGATGGAATGGTAAGTTAATTCGGTTCAGTAATAAAGGACTGGAACGAGGAGTGAACTCGATTCAAAAAGGGACTTTGTCCACTAATATGGTCTTGGCAGTAATGCCTTGGCTACTATGGAAATCATAACATGTGCTTAATGGATGCCACAATTACATGTTTTATTCCCATTCTATTTTATCATGATTTATGTTCCATTATGATATATACCTTATGTACTTCCATGTTTTATGTCGTTGCTCATGATTTTGATGTTTAAACATTAAGTTCATGTTTTTATGTTCAAATGTATATAGTTTGTTTTATTTTATCCATGATTACCCTTACTGAACATTTGATCTCACCCTTTTTAGGTTTTGCTTTCCCCCAGGATTAAAGGAATGTTTTTAGGTAAGGAAACATAAAGTTGAATATCTTTATGGGAGATGTTGAAGATCTTTCACCATGATTAGAAGTTTACGTTCCAAGTTTCCAAAGACACTAAACAATTACGGTCCTTGTGTGTCTGTTTTTATTATGTATTAAGTATTCTGCAAAATTAATGTAATGTCCATGTACGCCAAGCTTCGAGTCTCTACAGTTGGTATCAGAGAAAAGGACTAGTCAACCTTTGGAATCTAGGATGCGAAAACTATAGTGAGATCCCTAGAGATATTTCTAAGGAATGTCTAGGGATGTTCCAAAGGTGAAGTATAAGTATAGGTTATAGTCCTAGAATTACGGTAATGATATTAGAATTAAACCTAAAATGTTAGATGTCGAAGGTACTCCCCCTTGATTATGTTATTTTCCTTGTATGATTTTTCCTCTCACAAAATTCTTTTTGTGTTTTAGTCAATGGAGGGAACTAGAAGGAATTCGGTTAACATTGAATCCAATGGACAAATTGGTGACTATGAGCAACAAAATTGCATAATGCCTAGTGATAAAGATATTATTATTATGTAGAATAAGTCATCGCGATATATGATTAACAAAGTGAAATTTAGTGGTATACCTAATTCCTCAAATAAGAGAAAGATAGTCTTTTATGAATCTTCACATGTTGAGGAGCATTAATAAAGGAAGATTGATATTTATAAAGAAGGGAAGAATAACATTGATGAATACCTCAAATGGTGGGATAAATGTTATCTGTGTGGAGAAAAGGGTCATAGAGTGACAGACTGTTATGGAGTTCAATGTCTTATTTGTGGAGAACATGGGCATTACCCAACTCAATGCCCTGACCTAAAAAGTTACTTCTAAATCAAGGAAGGACTTATTCCAGGACAATCATTGAAGAGGATGGATTGAAGTGTTGGTATTCAAGAATAATGTTTTTGAGGTACTTTTATGGTGTATTAGAATATTTTTGTATTAGTCTATTGCGATTTTCAATAATATTATGGTACCGGTAACCATGAAAGGTGATTCAAATATTCTGGAAAGTAGATGATATGCGCATAATGAAGGGATAAAGAGAAAATGAAATGTTTTACAGTATTCATGAGCTCGTGATTGATATATGGACTAAGTGATATCATGGTTTGAGTATATAGAATTTTGAGGATTTTCATATGTGGAAAGAGTTAACTTTTGACAGCATTCTTGTTTTCACTAAGGTTTAATGGGTTTTCATTTTTCAAGAGAATACATGATTAAGGTATTCACATGATTGGAATGTGACCAACAAGATATATGGGGGATAAATGATGGTATTCACATGCTTGGTTGATGACATTTCAAGTAATAGTTTTCTTTATACTATGAGCTTGGACCGAAGTATTTTAGATAAGCCTAATGATTGGAATGGATTATGTTGGACATAAGTTAGTATTGTTTAAGGATAGAACTTTTTTTGATATTATTGATGGGATTTTATAGTAATGTAGTTTTAGAAAAAGGACAACCTGCAGGACGTGCGATAGCCCATCGCGTCAGACAAGGCTGTGATAATCTAACCCACAACTGAAGTGCGATAGACCTTTATCGCCTACCACTGGCCTACAGGAAGTTACCGTTTAGTAGAAACTCGTTTTATTATATTAAGCAGTATGATATATGAAGTATAAGTCCATTTTTGGAACCATATATGATTAATCTCACCATAAGATGGACTTATAACCTTTTCTAACCTTTTGTTTGAAACAGATGAAATGACCCATCATTCTATCACATGATCTGCTAATGCTTCACCAATAATAAATTCAACTTCATTTCAATAAGAGATGAAGTAGAAATTGTTCAATTCACGAACAATAGTGAGATTGTACCAAAATCATGTAAGTATTTGTTTTAATTCATCAACTTTAGGGAAATGATCTTGAAAACCAAAGATGTTTTCCTAGTGCCCTTATATCCGATGAATCAGATGGTACCATAGATCATAAAAAATATATGGCTTTGTGATTGTTGGATTTTTCAAAGCCATGCTCCCTACCACTCTCCATCAAAACATGATTGTTAGATTTCTCCTCCATATCAATATTTTCACCTATGATCTCCTATGTGGAAACATAGGGATGAGTTAATTTGGGTAACTGTTATGTTTCATAATTCACTTTTTAAAATTATATTTTAGCATTCTTTTTTACGATGTGGGTTTCTATGAAAGAAATTCTCAAGTAAAAAAAACCATTTATAACCCCGAAAAATTTCGAGGGCGAAATTCATTTTAAGGGGGGTAGAATATAACAACCTGAGATTTTATGAGAATTATTCTTTTTAATTTCATTGATGTTTTGTGTTGTATGCTACACCATGATTATCTTTCACTATACGCAACACCGTATTAGCTTGCAGTATACGCAACACCATTCTTGGATCATGTTATTCACAATTTCATGTTCATTTGATAGAAGTTATTCTATGTAACATTGAGTGTATATATATATATATATATAATCAATGTACAAATGAAATATGGTTGGATTCTGTTATACACAACAAAAAAGGATTCTTGCCCAACACGAAACCCTGACTTGGCTTTCATTATACGCAATCACGACCTTTCTCGATAGCGTGTGATGTACACAATACCGGGTTTTCACTAAACAACGATATATGGTTATAATATTATCAAGAACTAGACGTTATGAATAGTATCAATTAAATTTTGAATTTTATAACATTATTATTCATCTTACACATTTTGTAGAACATGTTATGAGAAAAAAATCAATTTTTCAAGTAAAATAATTATTTTTTAAAAAATATAGTTTTGCCGCCTTTTTATGGCGCACCCACATTAAATCAAGTTTTTTACTTGTATATAAGTTCAATTTGACAAAATAATTTTTTTTTGGAATCAGGATATCAAAATTTACTTTGGATAAAATTTTCATATTATTCTGATAACTTAAATATTTTAATGAATAGTAAAACACGCTATATTTTAATTAAAAACAACTTTTTTCATCGTAATAATTTATATGGTTAGATTATCATTTTATTTGTGTTTAAAGTTTAATTAGAATATATTTTTACTATTTAATCCAATTTTTTTCATTGGAATTAATTTCACTTCGAAATTGGATATAAACAAGTATCAATCTTTTGATTATTTTTGTTTTTTAAAAACACGCTATTTGTTTTGATAACAGGAATTAAATTTAAAATTAATTAATGCCAATTATATGTTATGAATTTGGAAAAATAGACATAAATTTTGAATTCGTAATATCAAATAATTCTTAGGCTTAATATTTGGTATTTTTCTGAAAAACTTCAATTTTCGATGAATAGTGAAACCACTTAGTGGTAGTTAAAAAAACTGACTCTTTTTAATTTAAATTAAATTTTACCACTTATGTGAATTGAATTTCAAAAATCCTAAAGACATGGTTAATATCAAAAACTAAAATGTGGTTCAATGAGATGAAAATAATTCATGGTGAATAGTAACTTTTTACTTTTATTTACCATGGTTAAAAGTAAATAGGACAATTAAGGGTAAAATTGATAATTACCCTAACACATGTAATAATTATATTGGATAAGTGTATTTAGACCAAAAACAACCTTAGGAATAAAATATGACCATTTAGGCCCACTTGTATTAGATTAGGACATTTATTATTAATTTATTTAAAGAAGGGTTAAAATAGTTAAAATCAAAGTTTAATAAATAAATATTTTTTAATATAGGGTTATACATAAGATAAATTAGACTATAAATATTGATTATAACTATAAAAGGATTTCATACCTAATGATATTTTATTTATAATTTTTTGACATTAAACAATTTAGGTTATATATGACACAATGGTGATGTAGTAATTACCTAAATAAGGAACTATTAAAATAATTGATATTATAAATTCCCAAATAAATGTAATTTGAGACTTTTAATGAATTACACTAATTTTATAGGTTAATATGACATGTTATTATTGATTTAAGTATCTTTTTTCGAACTAATAATTTTGTTATGATTTTCACAAAAATCAATTACCAAATAGTGTCAAAATTGACATAAAATAGTTTTTAAAACAAATATTATATTATTATTTTTAATTTTATTCCTAAAAATCTATGGATCGGCCCAATGACTTAGATAAGGTTATATATATTAATAATAACCATCTTGGGGTTCTTTTGGCTTGTTATAGTATGTTTATTAACCTTATAGTGTAAGAAAACAAGAAGACGCGGTAAAAGTAAAATTATTTAACTTAATGTTAAATCTAAATGATAAGGTTAAAATTGAAACCTAAACTTGCCTAAATTCTATTGGATGAGAGTATTTAGACCTATTCCCACATTATATTCTAAATAAATCAATATTTAGATATTAAAAACCAAACATAACTTTATAATAAAATAATATTTTTAGTTTTTCCAAAGGTGCCCCTCTCCTCCCTTATAAAAGGGCACCTCCTCCCTCTCTTCCTCACTCCACTTTGAGCATTCATGCACGGACAAACCCTGACAAATTATCTTCTCCACTTCCATAGAAACATACTAGAGGTTCTGGTCTTCTTCAAAGACCAATTTTAGTGCTCTAAGAGGAGGTCTCAAAGAGGCGCTTCAAAGAAGAGGTAATGTCCGTTACCGGTTCATTCAACTTTATTTCTTCTTCCACTTCTTCATAGTTATTTGTTTCATTATAAAGTAATAAAATCAGTATAAATAATATACTTATATGTTATTATAAGTATTAAACAACCCTATTTCACCATCTATCCATCCTACGGAAACCGAAATCACCACGCATGTGTAGGTACGGAATACTGTCTCCACGCCGTGGTGAAATCTGTTTTTCCACCAACACCTTACATGGATGGGTATAATGGTGTAAATAATAAATATATATGGTTATTATAACATCATACAGATTCTGATATATTATACCATCCACTCAAATTCTATTCAATAATTATGGGAACGATATCACCGCTCGTGCGTACGTACGGACTACCGTCTCCACAACGCGATGAGATTAATTCACCATGTTAACCATACATGAATGATCATAAAGTTTATATAATGAATAATAATGAAATATATGACACAATAATGCTACTGGATTTATGTATATATATATTTATTTCATCTATTTAATTTCATTCAATTCAATAAGGAAACGAAAACATCATTCATGCGTACGTATGGCCTACCGTCTCCATGAACGGTGTATTTAATTCCTTTTATCGATCTATAATATATATGTATATGATGAATATATATTATATATAAATAATTTTTTACATTCTAGAATTATGTAAATCAGGATATAAGTAATAATATAAAGAACGACATGTCGAAACACGTACGATAAATGAAAATATTTTACCCAAAACCTTGCTTTTACATAGAATTTACAAAAGAATGGGTAATATAAAGTCATAAGTGAACTATATATGATATAATAACAATGAATATGATTATGTAATAAGTCAATGACATTATTTAAATCATTATACAGGAGGTTCAGAAACATATATTGCATATCGGACCTAAGGTAAGGGATATCTTTTCCAATCTCGTTCTTATCCGAGATTGATTATTCGTAAGTATTTACTGGGGTTATATTTTTCATCCATGTCCATGTTTCCTAAAAATGGTTTCATGTATGTTTAATGTCATTTTGACCCATTTTTTACTTTTACAACATGGTATGTATGAAATATTTCTTTTACGGGGTAAATTTTGACTTTTCCGACAAAAGTATGAGAAGAATGTTTTTTTAACTTATACGGCATGAACGGATTTTTACAGTTTTATAAAGCCTTATTTTCATGAAGCTCTCTACAAAATATTTCATTACTATTTTCAACAAAATCATTTTCTTTTAAAATTTCATGACATTTTTTCAAAAGAAAATGATTTTGAAGAAAAAAGGAAGTTTTCCTCAAGATTTCTTTTTAAGTGTTTTATCAAAACCATTTTTCATCTAAGATGACATTATTTCATATGTGTATGTTTCAAGTATCATGTATCCATTATTTACATGGTTTTAAATTTATTATTATGAAATGATATACATTTATTTTATATGGATTATGTGATGATGGGATGATGTTTATGAATCCCATTTTATTTATTGGGTTTTTATGAATGATGTATGTTTATTTAGTGGCACAAGTAAGAATGATTTAATTATGAGATGGGTGGGATCTATATATCCCTCCAATGCATTGGGTAAAGATTTATATCTCATGAGATAGACATGGAAGGAATGCTAAGTTATTCCAGTTCAGTAATACAGGACTGGAATGAGGAGTGAACTCGATTCAGAAAGTGACTTTGTCCACTAAGATGGTCTTGGCAGCAATGCCTTGGCTACTATGGAAATCATAACATGTGCTTAATAGATGCCACAATTACATGTTTTATTCCCATGCTATTTTATCATGATTTATCTCCCAATATGATCTATGCCTTATATACTTCCATGTTTTATGTCTTTGCTCAAGATTTTGATGTTTAAACATTATGTTCATATTTTTATATTCAAATGTATATGGTATGTTTTATGTTATCCATGCTTACCCTTACTGATCATTTTAGCTCACCATTTTTATGTTTTATTTTCCCCCAGGATTAAAAGAAAGGTTTTAGGTAAGAAAACAGAAATTGTAAGATCATTATGGGAGATGTTGAAGATCTTTCACCACGATTAGAGGATTACGTTCCAAGTTTCTAATGACACTAAACTATTATGGTCCATGTGTGTCTGTTTTTGTTATGTATTAAGTATTCCCTAAAAGTAATGAAATGTCCGTGTACGTAAAGATTCGGGTATCTATAGATTCCATACATACCATGTAGTAAAAGTCAAAAATGGGTAAAGAGGACATTAAACAAACATGAAACAATTTTAGGAAACATTGACAGGGATTAGAACAATAACCCCAGTAAATACTTACGAATAAACAATCTCGGATAAGAACGAGATTGGAAAAGTTATCCCTTACCTTGGGTCCGATATGCTTCGTACGTTTCCAAACCTACTGTATAATTATTTAAATAATGTCACTGAATTATTACAGAATCATATTCATTGTTATGATATCATATATGGTTCATTTATGACGTTATATTACCAGTTCTTTTGTAAGTTCCATGTTAAAGCAGTGTTTTGGGTTAAATCGTTTTATTTATCGTACGTGTTTGGACTTGTTTTTACTGATATTATTACATATATCCTGATTTACTTAATTCAAAAATTTAAAGCATGATTTATATATAATATATATTCAGTATATACATATATATATATGATAGATTGATTAAATGGAATGAAATACACCGTTCATGGAGACGGTAGGCCGTATGTACGCATGAATGCTGTTTTCATTTCCTTATTGAATTGAATGAAATTAAACATATGACATAAATATATATATACATAAATCTAGTAGTATTATTATGTCATATATTTCATGATTACTTATTATATATACTTTATAATCATTCAGGAATTGTTAACATGAAAAATGAATCTCATCACGTCATGGAGACGATAATCTGTATGTACGCACGAGTGATGATATCATTCATATATTTATTGAATGGAATTGTAATGGATGATATAATATCTTAGAATCAGTATGATGTTATAATAAACATATATATTTATTCATTACACCATTATACCCATCCAAGTAAGGTGGTGGTGGAAAAAACAGATTACACCACGGCGTGGAGACGATATTCTGTACATACGCACGCACGGTGAGTTCGTTTTCCATAGGATGGATAGAAGGTGAAATAGGGTTGTTTTATATTTATAATAACATATAAGTATATTATTGATACTGATTTTATTACTTCATAATGAAACAACTAAATAAGAAGAAGTAGAAGAATAAATAAAGTTGAAAGAATCGGTAACGGACATTACATCTTCTTTGAAGCGCCTCATCTTAACCTCTTCTTTGGGCACTAAAATTGGTATTTGAAGAAGACCAGGACCTCTAGGATTTTACTAGTGAAGTGTAGAGGAGAAATTGGCCAGGTTTGGCTGAGCATGAAGTCTCAAAGTGGTGTGAGGAGGAGAGGGAGGAGGTTCTATTTTATAAAGGAGGAGAGGTGCACCTTTGGAATAACTAAAAATATTATTTTATTATAAAGTCATATTAGGTTTTTAATAGCTCAAAATTGATTTATTTCAATGATAAGGTGTCTATGGGTCTAAATAATCTCATCCAATAGAATTTAGACATGTTTAGGTTTCTATTTTATCCTTATCATTTAGATTTAACTTTATGTTAAATAATTTTTCTTTTAACGTGTCTTCTTGTTTTCTTACACTATAAGGTTAATAAACATACTATAACAAGCCAAAATAACCCAAAGTTGTTTATTATTAATATATATAACCTTGTATAAGTCATTTGGTAGATCCTTAGATTTTTAGGAATAAAATAACAATTAATAATATAATATGTGTTTTTAAAACCATTTTATGTCAATTTTGACACTATTTGGTAATTGATTTTTGTGAAAATCATAACAGAATTATTAGTTCTAAAAAAGTCAACTAAATAAATAATAACATGTCATATTAACCTATAAAATTAGTTTAATTAATAAAAAGTCTCAAATTACATTTATTTGGGTATTTATAACATCAATTATGTCAATATTTCATTAATAAGATAATTACTGCATCATCATTGTGTTATTTATAAATTAAGTTATTTAATGTCTAAAAATTATTAATAAAACACCATTATGTTTTAAATCTTTTTAGATTTCAAATGAATATTTATAGTCGAATTTATCTTATGTATAACTCTATATTAAAAATGATTTAATCATTAAACTTTTATTTTAACTATTTTAACCCTTCTATAAATAAATTAATAATAAATGTCCTAATATAATCCAAGTGGGAATAAATGGTCATATATTATTCCTAAGGTTTCTTTTTGTCGAATTAAACTTATCCAATAGAATTAGGACATGTGTTAGGGTAATAATAATATCAATTTTACCCTTAATTACCATATTTACTTTTAACCGTGGTAAAAAAAGTAAAAAGTCACTATTCACCAAAAATTATTTTCATCTCATTGAACCACATTTTAGCCCTTTATATTAACCATGTCTCTCGGATTTTATAAATTCCACTCATAGAAGCGGTAAAATTAAGTTTTATGTGAATTTGCAAATTCTCCTAGGAGGTGGGTAAAAGACGGTGAAAAGTTCAATAAAATTTTTATATAACTAAAATTATTATAAAATGACTCCAATGAATTAATTTGAACTTATATATGTATTATGTATCAATTTTTACATAAAATAAATTTAAATAATATAAATAATTATTTAAATAAAAATTCAGTTTTTAAATAGTAACCTTATTTTTTCACTATTCATAAAAAATTGAATGTTTTTAGAAATAAACCAAAATTTTACCCCAGGCTGATTTCGATATTCCGAATCCAAAAATTAAGACCATTTTGAAAGATTAAATTTATAAAATATCAAAATGTGGTTATTACTATTCATAGTGGCTAGTTTATATAACATATCGTTGTTTAGTGAAACTCGGTATTGCGTACAACACACGCTATTGTGGAAGGTCGCGATTGCATGTAATGCAAGACAAGGCAGGGATGCGTGTAGTGCTTGCTCCTTTTGGTGTAGCGTACAGAACAATAAATCAATTAAAAAGAATATTTTTCATAAAATCTCAGGGAGTTACATTCTACCCCCCTTAAAATGAATTTCTCCCTCAAAATTCGTTGGGGTTATAAATGGTTTACTAGTCGAAAGATTCTTTAACAGAAACCCATATCGTAAAAAGGAATATCAAAACCAATATTTAAAAACTAAAGTATGAAACATAACGGTTACCCAAATTAACTAATCATTGGGTTTCCACATAGGAAAACATAGGTGAAAATATTGATATGGAAAAGAAATCTAACCATCATGTTCTGATGGAAAGTGGTAGAGAACATGGCTATGAAAAATCCCAAAATCACAAAGCCATAGATTTGTGATGATATAAGGTACCATCTAATTCATCGGATATAAGGGCACTAGGACAACATTTTTGGTATTCAAGATCATTTCCCTAAAGTTTAAGAAATTGGAATTAGAAGAAATACGTTCTTGATTTTGGTACAGTCTCACCATTGGTCGTTCCTTGGACAATTTCCACTTCATCTCTTAAAGAAATGATGTTGAATTTGTCATTCGTGAAGTGTTAGCAGATCATGTTATAGAATTATGGGTCATTCCATCTGTCTCAAACAAAAGGTTAGAAAAATTTATCAAAAATACATAAGTCCATCTATAGTGAGATTAAGCATATATGGTTCCTAAAATGGACTTATACTTCATATATCATACTGCTTAATATAATAAAACTGGTTTCTACTAAATAGGGTCTTCCTGTAGGCCAATGGTTTGCGATAAAGGCCTATCGCTCTTTGGTTGTGGGTTCGATTCCCATAGCCTTGTCTGACGTGACGGGTTTTCGCTCATTGTACAGGTTGTCCTTCTTTTTCTAAAAATACAACACTAACTTATGTCTAACATAATCCATTCCAATCATTAGGCCTACCCATAATATTTCAGTCGATTCTCATATTATAGTGAAAACGATTACCAGAGATTTTATATAACAATCATGTTAATACCATCATTGATCCCCACATATCATAAGATATGTCTTTTTGGTCACATTCCAATCATTCTAAGGCCTTAATCATGTATTCTATTGAAAAATGAATACCCATTGAATCTTAGTGAAAACATGAGTGTTGTAAAAAGTTACCAAAACCCCAAAATTCTATATACTCAAACCATCTTATAACTATTTCCTTATATCATTCATGAGCTCAGGAATACTGTCAAAAATTTCATTTTCTCTTTATCCCTTCATTATGCACATATCATCTTCTTTCCAAAAATATCTCAATCACATTCCATGGTTACCGGTACCATAAAATTATTGAAAACCACAATAGACCAATACATAAATATTCCAATATTCCATGATACTATATACACCATTATTTTGGAACCCCATTACATAAACACTTAATCATTCCACCACATCATTGTCATATTCAACATCACCAATAGTGATCGCATGTGACTTACCTTTGTCCTTTTCATTAAGTGGTTGCTCATATCGATCATCATTAACCCTTGGATTAGGGAATTGATTTGCATAATGCCCCATTTCATTGCACTTGATGCATTGAATTGTTGGTGGTGCATTCTCTGTAGTCTTTTCTTTATTCACATCATTAGAAACAATTTTTCCATTACTTCGACTCTCCGCTGCTCGATGGCCATCCTTTCCACACACAAAACATTTTCTAGTCCCTTTAATACAATCTCCACTATGCTTCTTTCCACACTTTGAGCATAAGGAAACATTTATCTTCTTGTCACCATTATTCTGAGATTTCTCCTTGAACTCCATCTTTTGTTTCTTGTCAAAACCATGAGATGGATATATAACACCAACTTCCATTTATACCTTGATAGCACAATGCACAATTTCTTCATATCTACTGAAGTCTCTTATAGTTAATGCCCTTCGAAGACTTGGTTTTAAGCCACTGAAAAATCGATCAACTTTACATTCAGGTTGGATGATAAATCCAGATGGATAGCTTTAAAGTATTGTAAAATTGGCTTCGTATATACCAACAGATTCATCATCCTTATGCTTAAGCTCAAGATACTCCTTTTCCATCTTTGTTTGAAGAATACCAGGGATGTACTTACTGAAAAACAAGTTCTTGAACTCATTGCATTCCATGGACTCAATTTCATCTCTTTGCGTCTTATTCTTGATAAGATTACACCATTGATTAGCATCACCTTCCAAACGATATAGTAATAAGGTGACTTTATCATGCTCAGAACATTGTAGAACTGAAAATATCTTTTCAGTGGTACTGATCCATTGTTCATCCACTAAGGGATCAGAAGACCCGCTGAATGAAGGTGGACGCTGCCTCATGAAGAATTCAACATAATGTTGCTCATTTCTCTTCTCATTTTGAATTCCAGAATGATTCATAGCTTTTTTAAGTATAGAAATAAGATTTTGCACTCCATATCCCATGAAATTGGTTTGGTCAGGAGGACAATCATTTCATTGTCCATTACATTGATCAACAAAGTTCCTTCGGGTTCCAGCCATCGTCTAAAACCCAAAAATAATAGTGTGAGAGACAAATACCATGCTAGGGAAAACAACATAATAAAGGGGGAGTACCTTCAATATCTAACATCTTAGGTTTAATTATAAGATCATTAGTGCAATTATAGGACTATAACCTATACGAATACTTAACCTTAGGGACATCCCCAGACATGCCTTAGAAATATCTCTAGGGATCTCACTAAAGTTTTCGCATCCTAGTTTCCAAAGGTTAACAAAACCGTTCCTCCGATACCAACAGTAGAGACCCAAAGCTTGACGTACATGGACATTGCATTACTTTTTTTGGAATACTTAATACATAACGAAAACATACACACAAGGATCGTAATAGTTTAGTGTCTTTGGAAACTCGGAAAAAGAATATTCTAATCATGGTGAAAGATCTTCAACATCTCCCATAAAGATCTTCCCCTTTTTTTCTTACCTAAAACCTTTCTTTATATCCTGGGGAAAAGAAAACATAAATGGGGTGAGCTCAAATTCCCATTAAGGGTAAACATAGAAAACATAAATCAATCCATAAACATTTGAATGCAAAAACGTGAACATAAAATCTAAACATCAAAATCTTGAGCAAGGACATGAATCTTGGAAGTACGTAAGGCATATATCATAAGGGAACATCAATCATGATAAAATAGCCTGGGAATAATACATGTAATTGTGGAAAACATTAAGAACATGTTATGATTTCCATAGTATCCAAGGCATTGCTTCCAAGACCATCTTAGTGGAAAAAAGTCCCTTTCTGAATCGAGTTCACTCCTCGTTTCAGTCCTGTAACATTGAACCGGATTAACTTACCATTCCAACCATGTCTATCTCATGAGATATAAATCATTACCCAATGAATTGGAGGGAGATACAGGTCCCACCCATCTCATAATGAAATCATTTTTACTGGTTCCACAAAATAAACATACATAATTCATAATAACCCAACGAATAAAATGGGTGTCATAAACATCATCCCATCATCACATAATCCATATAAATGAAATGGATATCATTTAATAATAATAAAAGTGAAACCATGTAAATCATAGAGACATTATACTTGAAACATACAAATATGAAATAATGTCATTTTAGATGGAAAATGGTTTTGATAAAACATTTGAAATGAATTCTTGAGGAAAATATCCTTTCTTCTTCAAAATAATTTTCTTATCAAAAAATTTCATGCTATTTTTAAAGAAAAGATTTTTTTTTCAAAATATTGATGAAATATTTTAGACAAATCTTCATGAAAATAAGGCTATATAAAACCGTAAAAAATATGTTCCTTCCGTATAAGTTAAAAAAACATTCTTCTCATACTTTTTCCGGAAATGTCAAAAAAAACCTCATAAAAGAAAGATTCTATATATACCATGTAGTAAAAGTCAAAAATGGGTAAAAAGTACATTAAACATATATTAATCCATTTTTAGGAAACATTGACATGGATGAGAACAATAACCCCAGTAAATACTTACGAATAAACAATCTCAGATAAGAACGAGATTGGAAAAGTTATCCCTTGCCTTAAGTCCGATATGCTTCGTACATTTCTGAACCTCCTTTATAATGATTTAAATAATGTCATTGACTTATTACAGAATCATACCCATTGTTATGATATCATATATGGTTCACTTATGACTTTATATTACACGTTCTTTTGTAAGTTCTATGTTAAATCAGCGTTTTGGGTTAAATCGTTTTATTTATCATATGTGTTTGGACTTGTTGTTCTTAATATTATTACTTATATCCTGATTTACTTAATTCCAGAATGTAAAACATGATTTATATATAATATATATTCAGTATATACATATATATATGATAGATCGATTAAATGGAATGAAATACACCGTTCATGGAGATAGTAGGTCGTATGTACGCATGAACGCTGTTTTCATTTCCTTATTGAATTGAATGAAATTAAATAGATGGCATAAATATATATATACATAAATAGAGTAGCATTATTATGTCATAAATTTCATGATTACTTATTATATATACTTTATAATCATTCAGGACTTGTTAACATGAAAAACGAATCTCATCACGTCATGGAGACGATAATCCGTATGTACGCACGAGTGTTGATATCATTCCTATATTTATAGAATGGAATTGTAATGGATGATATAATATCTTAGAATCAGTATGATGTTATAATAACCATATATATTTATTCATTACACCATTATACCCATCCAAGTAAGTTGGTGGTGGAAAAACAGATTGCACCACGGCGTGGAGACGGTATTCCGTACATACGCACGCACGGTGAGTTCGTTTTCCATAGGATGGATAAAAGGTGAAATAGGGTTGTTTTATATTTATAATAACATATCAGTATATTAGTGATACCTATTTTATTACTTCATAATGAAACAACTAAAGAAGAAGAAGTAGAAGAATAAATAATGTTGAAAGAATCGGTAACAGACATTACCTCTTCTTTGAAGCGCCTCTTCTTAACCTCCTCTTAGGGCACTAAAATTGGTCTTCGAAGAAGACCAGGACCTCTAGGATTTTAATAGTGAAGTGTAGAGGAGAAATTGGCCAGGGTTGGCCGATCATGAAGTCTCAAAGTGGTTTGAGGAGGAGAGGGAGGGGGTTGCGTTTTATAAAGGAGGAGAGGTGCACCTTTGGAATAACTAAAAATATTATTTTATTATAAAGTCATATTAGGTTTTTAATAGCTCCAAATTGCGTTATTTCAAAGATAAGGTGTCTATGGATCTAAATAATCTCATAAAATATAATTTAGAAATGTTTAGGTTTCAATTTTAACCTTATCATTTAGATTTAACTTTAAGTTAAACAATTTTTCTTTTACCGTGTCTTCTTGTTTTCTTACACTATAAGGTTAACAAACTTACTATAACAAGCCAAAAGGACCCCAAGTTGTTTATTATTAATATATATAACCATTTATAAGTCATTTGGACGAACCTTATATTTTTAGGAATAAAATAACAATTAATAATATAATATTTGTTTTAAAAACTATTTTATGTCAATTTTGACACTATTTGGTAATTGATTTTTGTGAAAATCATAGCAGAATTATTAGTTCGAAATAAGTTAACTAAATGAATAATAACATGTCATATTATCCTATAAATTTATTTGTATTCATAAAAAGTCTCAAATTACATTTATTTGGGTATTTATAACATCTATTATGTCAATATTTCATTAATAAGATAATTACTGCATCATTATTGTGTCATATATAAATTAAATTATTTAATGTCTAAAAATTATAAATAAAACAAAATTATGTAGGAAATATTTTTATATTTTTAATGAATATTTATAGTTGAATTTATCTTATGTATAACCCTATATTAAAAATGATTTAGTTATTAAACATTGATTTTAACTATGTTAACCCTTCTTTAAATAAATTAATAATAAATGTCATAATCAAATACAAGTGGGCTTAAATGGTCATAATTTATTCCTAAGGTTTTTTTTGGTCGAATTACAATTATCCAATATAATTAGGACACATGTTAGGTTAATAATAATATCAATTTTACCCTTAGTTACCCTATTTACTTTGAACCGTGGTAAAAAAGTAAAAAGTTATTATTCACCAAAAATTATTTTCATCTCATTGAACCACATTTTAGTCCTTGATATTAACCATTTCTCTCGGATTTTTGAAATTCCACTCACAGAAGCGGTAAAATTACATTTTATGCGAATTTTCAAATTCTCCTAGGAGGTGGGTAAAAGACGGTGAAAAGTTCAATAAAATTTTTATATATCTAAAATTATTATAAAATGACTCCAATGAATTACATTGAACATATACATGTATTATGTATCAATTTTTACCTAAAATAAATTTAAATAAAACAAATGATTATTTAAATAAAAAGTCGGTTTTTAAATAGTAACCCAGTGTTTTCACTATGCATCAAAAATTGAAAGATTTCAGAAAAATACCAAAATTTTACCATAGGCGAATTTCGATATTCCGAATCCAAAAATGAATTCCATTTTGAATGATTAAATTTATAAAATTTCAAAAAGTGGGTATTACTTTTCATAGTGGATAGTTTATATAACATATCATTGTTTAGTGAAACTCGGTATTGCGTACAACACACACTATTGTGGAAGGTCGCGATTGCATGTAATGCAAGCCATGTCAGGGATGCGTGTAGTGCAAGCTCCTTTTGGTGTAGAGTAAAACAAAATACATCAATTAAAAAGAATATTTTTCATAAAATCTCGTGGTGTTACATCCCCCATCACCAACCTCCTCATCATCATAACCATCATCACATCATCATCATCATCATAATCATCCTCATCACAAGCAACACCATCTGGAGTAGCAACCACATCATCTATAGTCACAATATCATCAATAGGATCATCAACAATATCATTACCACCACCATAAGCTCCACCGACATTAATACTATCATTTTCATCATTTTGGGAATAATTTAAAGATAACTCTGTTTCCATATACACTTCGAGTGTTTTAAAATCCTCTGATGGATGTGATTGACATATAGCTAGCATAGCTTTTAGGAAGTGTTCGGTCATTATCTTACTTCTTTCACGCTCATATCCACATCATTGAAATTCCTTGAAATCATTATTTTTACTTGGCTTCTTTTACATGATTGATTAAAATGTAATTGGTTTGAGAGGTTTGAGAGGATCCCGATGATAAACAATTCCCATGGGGGATGATGTTTTTCCCTAGTCAAAATCAGATTCTCCCATGGTTCTCCGCACCTAATATCCACCTCAAATATTCTTTTGGCCAAATGTTATTATCTTATTTATTATATAGGGAATCCATGGAAGGATTTTGAAAATGTAAACTAGATATTAAATTAATAATATCTTATAAATATTTTAGTAAAAAAATATTATATTATTTTCTTGTGTTTTTTCATTTCTTTCACTTCTATCCTTTTTCTTCCTACTCGAGCAAAATAATCTTTCTCTAGAAACAAAACCTTTAATTACTCATTCTGATTGCAACAAATGAATTTGATTAGTATAGACATAGTCAGAATATAAACATTTTAAAATCATGAATAATAATAGAAGGGAGTAACATTTAAATGAATGAACTATTCATAAATTTAAACATGTCCTTAATTGAAGAAAATTTAACAAAAAAGATAAAAGTAAACACTTTATAATTTTACATACTCATTTTGAACATTCCATAAATATCATCTTTTACTTATTGTTGAAAATGGATATAAAATCCAAGTGAACACTACCAACATTCACTGTAATAGAATATTACGATAGTAGAAAAATAATCAAGATGATTTCAAAATAAATGAGTCAAGAATGGCTATTATAAGGGGAATTAAAATGAATTGAAGAAGAATAAATCATAATATAATACATATAATATGTTCATAATTTCATGTCATTATTAAACTGAACATATTTAATATTGAAGAAAACATGTAACTCATAGACTTTTCAATGAATATAGGAACCATTGATGTTGAGAATGGTTTTAATAATTAATTTCATCATTTTAATTAGAAGAAATAAGGTGTCTCCTAATTAATCTATGATATGGATACTATATCACATTTCCAATGGGATTGTTTCATGTTAAAAAATTATTTTCATAATGATATTATAATATAGTTATCTTATTGTTCAATTCTTTATGGAAAGATACATTAGTCATGTTTAAAATTAACGAATTTTTGGTATATCATAATTATTTAATAGCATATTATGACATAATTCAGAGATTTACTATATGAAAAATTGATAATTTATAAAAAATTAAGACATGAAAATATACATAACTAACTAAATAATAATATAAATGTAAATTTTATTTCAATTCATATTAATGTACCTAGAACATATCATGCTCGGGCCTTGTAGTGTGCCCCAATGTGTGTAGATACTTCATTTACTCTTTGTTCTTTTTCCCAACAATTCCTAAATACAAAAATTCAATAAATTTTCTATGAATTAAATTCTATATAGAAAAAATTAATGATAATAAATGAAATAAAATGATTAGGCTTATAATATTTGATTATTTTTTGATATTCCAGTTTTTGACTGTTAGCGAATATGGGTACATCCACTAAATTAGAACCAACTATACTCATCCAGCCACCAAATAACTCAGGCTTTTTTAATCCCCATAACTTCCCAAGATCCATTAACCTTGCAACCATAGAATCTTCACCTATGGAAATGTTAAAATGACTTTTCCACAAAAATGATAATTAACATAAGAGCAATAATAATATAGATACAAATTTATGATATTTTCTTACCTAAAATTGCACCAATGTTTTATCCATGATATCATTACCAAGATGTATCCAACCGATAGGTTCCACTGAAATGATCTTGCGGTACATAGCTAAAGAGTTCAAGAAACATCTATAGTGCCATGAATTTTTACCTACGGTCTAATTTTCAAGATTTCAATCCACTATTATAGGTGTTTCGTGACTCAAGAGTTGTCGCATACAGGTGAACCTACATCGCCTACTTGAATATCCCACAGAATAAGATAAACATGATAAAAACTAAATAATTTGGTCATGATACAATATTAAAATAATGATTTGATGTAATTTTACATAGTTATAATAAAAAATCAAGGAAGCTACTCAATAGGCCTTGATAATCTGTGGGATATCATGGTTCTATAGCCTATGAATTACGTGGTACTTCCAATTCATTATATGTATGATCTACACAAAATTAAGTGGGAGTTAAAGAACATAATAATCAGATCCATGATGGATATAAGTAAATATAAGGGATGTAGACATGACAAGATATGGGTTGTAGGGTTGGGGATACATCAATAGATATGGAAATGGTATTTGGGGTATCATCCCTATAGGCAGTGTATAATTTGAATGGTCAGTAGATGCTAATTTGGATGATGATGAAGGAATGTGTAGGATAATCACTATAGATGGAGTAGAAATGTTATGAGAAGAAAAAGCTATGTGAGATGATGATGGATGTGTAGACATGTTATGGGTAGAAGAGGCTAAATGAGTTGAAGTTGGAGGCATGCATGGGGAAATTCCTATAGGTTCAAGTAGGGGATAGAAATTTGTGGTAGATGGGGTGTTCACTGGTGGTTTAATGTGGAAATACATACGATAGGTGTTCCAACTAGGTCTTGGTTAATCCCCGCTCAGACCCATGCTGGTAGGATGAGGAGGATTAAAATATAGTGAAACTAAATTTGCCTAATTTTTTTAAAAAAAATACGAACATGTTATTATATGTAATGAAGATAAATATGTTTAAAATTATTATACTCTCTAAAAAAACCATAGGATCCAACCCATTAATTCGCCTCTATTATTAAGCATTGAATTGTCACTCCCTTTGAACTTCTTTTATTATATGCATAAGATGTAAATGTATAATTTTTACAGAACGTTTTTAGAAATCAAACAAACCACATTGAAGTCAAAGTATTGATAAAAAATATGATAAAATGTTTTAGTGACAATAATTTGAAACCATGTTATAAAATTTCTAAAATCCGATTTTAAACTGGGTTTTATAAATTGAAATAAATATAATTAACTATAATGAAACTAAAAAAATAATGAAACATATATATCATTCAAAATATTAACTAAATTAATGTAATTACACTAATTCCAACCTAAGAAACTCATTATAGGGTAAAACAAATGAACTGTAAACAAATATGGTTTCTTCTATATATTAATCACCAATACATTATGATCAACATCCACACTATGAAACAGAAAATTTGATTCATGAAATGAAATATTGTTTTCAAAACCAATTGGGGTGTCCATCACATCATCATGAAAAATAATTCATGGTATTACTTCCTTAATGACACCATAATCGGGTCTTAGATGATATTCCAAATAAAACAATTGCTTCCCATTAAATCCCAAATTTATGGTTCATCAATAAAAATGAATTAAAACATGTCAATAACTCTAAATCCACAATTATAAATAAATTTACCATGCCATATCATTGATTCAAATAATTTTACATTTCATCATAGTGTCTTGACCTTCAGTGTAGTAGTCCAATAAAAATATTTTCTCAACATGTCCATAACAATTCCAATCATCTTACTGGGGATGAATATCTTATTCACTAGAAAAATAGTCGATTTTAGTAGTTAACATAACTTTACCATGTTGTGTTCTTCTTTTCACCACTCTATCAGTTTTAACAAATTTATAACCATTGATGATTTAATATTTTTTTTCACAAACCAATTAATTGGGATGAAAATCCAACACTCTCAATTCATCAGAAATAGATTCAATATGTAAAATCAATAACTAAAATATATATACGAATAATAAAATTAAATGGATATGTTTATTTTAAGTTAATCATATTGACGTTCATACCATTCATTTAAACCAAGGATGAGACTCTTGGATATGCAAATCCACTCTATTTTATGAAAGAAATGATCGATGAACTCAACATATAATTTGTTTATGTTGCCTATATAAAATGACAATAAATGTATAAGGTATGTGTGAAATTTTATAAAATGAGATAACTTATAAATAACCAAATTTCATACAATATTTAGTCATTAAAAAATACATATATATACAAAACTATGTGATGTGCCATATCCTTATATTCAAGGCTGAATGTAGATAATGTATTTGACTAAGGAATTACTCTTGTTTTGGTAATAGATGGGAATGTGGTCCCAATTTCCCCATATTAATAACTTATATTTTTCATAGGTTAGTTATGTGTTGTTATTACATAAAACAAATACGTTGAACAAAATTCCCTACATTATTAGGATATGTTACTTCTCACAACTGAACCTCCATGATAATTCTGATTTCAAACATAATATTTCATTGTTCACATATTTCTTTTAGTTGGAATCACCAATTTAAAAGAAATGGTTGGCACAATAAGGGTTTCATTTGGAAAATATGTTATTAAATGTTTCATATAGGTAAAAAATATGGGAGGAAATTGTTTTCCAACCTGGAAAAATTAATGGGGCCTCCTTCTGCATTTTTATCAATAAGCACATGGAACGTTTTTTAGAAAAATAGTGTCTAATGAAAGGAACAAATCAAATAATTTTCACCCCTATATTATTGGATTGAAAATGATGAGTAGGTATTATATAAAACTCATGATGAAAGATGGTATAGTCATGAGTTTTTAGAGATTTTAGTATTAAATCCCTTTATTGATTCCTTTAGATATGTGTCCATAATAGCTATCGAAAACCTTGAAGTTTTCTAAAACTTCCAGGAATTGATTTTTCACTAATTGTTTCAATATATAAGAAGAAAATAGAACATTCCATTTATTTTCACCAATACACACCAGATGCAGTTCTGGTAAAATACTTGAATCCATCAAGTCCCGACGAGATCATTGGTCATCTTTTATCATCACCTTGATATTCAGAAAAATATAATGTCACATTTCACACATATTTTTATCAATGTGAATTATATCTAAATAATTTTGTAATAAATTATTTCAAAATTTTGGAAACTCAATATAGATGATTAAAATTTTGAAATTCTAAGCAGCCCTTGTGTCAAAATTACTCCTCTTTTTTGATTTCATCTTACCTTTCCCAAATGAAAATTTTAAATCTATTTATAGATTAATAACATTATTTCTTGACATACATTGATGTTGTTTTTTCAATTTCAATAGTATTATCAAACCATTGGTTATTCATTATTTATGATCCATTGGATTGAATCGTCGATTCCATGTGAAACTAATAATAAGATAATATTGGATTCTTCTTGATCATGTATTCTTCATAATAATAGGACATTATATGTTTCCCTTTTTTTATTCGAACATACATCATTTCCAAAGTAGGGAAGCACTTGTAGTCTATAAAAGTGTATCACTCATTTCAAATATAATTTATAATGAAAAACTGAATGTTCTCATAACCATATCTCAATGTTGACTAAACTATCTTATTAAATGTTTCAAGTAGATATGTATATAATATTTTGGATTAGAAGGTCCATATAACAGTATACTAAAAAATATGGAATTATTTTTCATACACTTCTAGGGAGGAAGATTATAAATTTTAATAAATGGAAAAATTATATGAGTTGTAATAATTTGAACAAATGGTATGATATATTCATATTTTACACTCAATATGAAGCATTATAAAATGAAAAATCTAGAGAATTCAAAATTATTTTGAAATTCGGTGAAAACCCAATCCTGCTGATACATCTTGCTTCTAACCATTACATTATAAGGGAAAAAAGTTATGTTGGAAAAAATAATGTAAACCATAATTAAAAAATTCATCAAAACAAATTTATATAATAAATTCATCAAATCTTACTAGTGTCTAGAAAAACAACAAATAAGATAAATAATGTATTCTATAAGGGATAAATACAAATAACTAACCAAGGTGGGTATCCCTAAAATTTAATAATTCACTATCATTGTGGATAAATTGAAAATAATGATGCTACAATTTATATTACACCCTTTTACTCACTTATGTTGTAATAAACCAACCCTTATATATATCACAATACTCGATCTTCTATACAAAAATTATGAATGTTTATTCTTAATAAATATGGGCTAGAAAATAGTTCCAAGGATATAAAATTACACAATAAAAATGATCTCACCTAAACAATAATAAAATTAAAAAAATAATTCATGTGGGGAACCTATCATGGAAGAAAAAAAACAAAATTTTCATTAATACATATACAATATTATTTTTTGAAATAAATAACATTAAAACATAGACTAATAAAATAATGAAATATTAAATGTAATATAAAACATAAAGACATCAAATATTAACACAATCCCTATCTTTTAAATATATCAACCTCTCATATAAAACATTGAAACAACCATAAAAAAACATGACATTCTATTTTGAAACTCATATAAGAAATGAAATAATTTAATTATATGAAATAAATGTAAAAAAAAGTCACATATAAATCATGATTAATAAAAATGAATATTCACATAAATACATTTATAAATAAAACATTTCTATTATATAATTTATTTATAGGAATCATCTTAGATTAACCACTTTCCAAATGAATATATTTCCATGCTCATTTTACTCAATACCTAAATTAAATTTCTACCAGTACTCAAGGAAATTACGTGGTATAAAAAATTAGAGAAAATAATATTCAATTTTGAAACAATTATTAATGAAATATTAAAGGCAAAGAAAAATACATATTAAATAGATGGAAGGGAATAAAGACATACACAAATTTATTTATTTATCTACATTCTACATTGCATCCTTATGTATATGTGTTCCATTTAATCTCCCAGTATAAAAATTTAAATTATCTGGTACATTCACTATAAAAAATGTTCTTGACTGTAATAAATGAGTATGGCGTCCCATGTATTGGGACATAATCTTGGATCCAAAATATGCAAAGGCACTCTAACTGAATCCCTAGTGGTTGAAAACTAGGCCTGAGTTATCAAATAAACCACTGTGAAACATTTTATCTGAAATGTAATAATGTAAAATGGAAATCAAGCATTTGTAAAGTAAAAAAATTGAATATTTTTAAAAAATATATTCAAAACAAATTGAGTTTTATAATATCCAAAAATAAGTACAGAGACACGTGTTGACTCAATGTAGATTTATAAAATTGATTCAACCCCCGGAAATTTGATGAATACCATAGATGAAATAAGATGATATATGAAAATATTACATCTTAGAAATAAAAAAAACCTCACAAATAGAGGAATAACACCTCCTAATGAGGGTAATGTTGACTGGGGTACACAAAATTCTCTTGAGGAGGGTAGGAGAGGAAAAAATATCTTATAGAGGTGAAGGAGGTTCCAAATCTTCTTGATGGGGGTGAAGCCAAAATCACATGAGGGGAGGGGGAAACATAGACGTATGAGAGCGATTTAGGTTAGAATGAGGAAAAGGAGTATGATCTTGCCTCCCTATCTAAATCTCTATACAAATGATTTTTAAGAAATAATTGGAATTGGAAAACCTATACTTGAGGTTTTTTAAAACTGTTGGTTTTGGTTTAGAAAAATAATATATAATCACACTTTCTATAAACCATGATTATCGCTCTATTAAGATGAAGTCACTTTCTACTAGTGTTTATTAGAATAATTTTATAGAACTGATGAAGGTGTATTTTGTAGTGTTTTTTTCTAGAATTAAAAAAGGGTTCTATTATCAGTCCTTTAAGATAGCACTGATAAATGATACCATGGGATAAATAAAAATTTAGAGTAGTGAAAATAATATTACCATATTTTAGCTCATGTCTATGATAAATAAAATACTTAAATTTTTTGTTTCCTTAAAAAATGTAACCTTATATTGGTATACAATGTCTAGATACATTGATTAATCAACATTACTATGAGAAAAGACTACATATTTCAATATGAGAGGGTGATTGAATAAACATCCCATAAAAAGTTTATTCGTATATGGTTATAAGAAGGCTTTATTTTTATTGTCGTTATCATCATCATGGGATAAGATTAATCCATTCATATATCATAAAAATGAATAAATCAATATAATTGAAAATATGAATGGGGTTAACGATATTGGAAAATTAGTTTGAAATTACACATTCGTACATTGTGAATAAATTGTCAAAATAAATATATTTTGATAATAGAGGTGGTCTCTAAAATATTTCAATGTTTTTAGACAAAACATACAAATATTGACTCATTTTATGGTATAATGGAGGTTTATAAAGTCTGTATATTTTTTTATTTTATAATTTTATATTTCATGAATTAGGAGAGGATTACCTGATAAAAAATATTTTTTTTGATTCACATCATTCGTTTACAATATGATAATATTTGTTCTTTTTTGTTTTAAATTAACTCAAAATTATTTCTAGTGAATATGAGGTTCAAGACAAGTGAGTAGAGACCTAACCACTTCCTAGGATTCTATTTGGATGTTTTAACCTAGAACATACTATAACCCAATATTTTTTTGTTTAATAGTATTTTAATCAATATAAATTAAACTATTATTAAATATTGTGCATGATTGATTAAATTGAGGTTGAAACTTATGGTTTAAAAAATCAACTAGGTGATTTGGTATTCTATATAAAAATAATGTAAATATCAAACCCAATATGCATTGAGTTCCCAATTATAATATGGGAAATAAAAACATTGAAATCAAACAATTTTATATTATGAATCATGGAAAAAAATATTAGTTTTTATGGTCATAAAACCACTATAAAAATTGTTGATGATGCTTCGAATTTAAAAAATATGTAAAACAAAATCATCTTATATGAGAGTGTTTCCATTACAGTATGGATGATCTCAATTAGAGGAGCATCATGTCTAATGACTATTTTTTCATAGGAATATTGAAAAATGATTAATTTCATAAATCATTTACTAATAGTGAGGTTTCAACAATGGATATAATGATTAAAATTACTGGACATTAATTATGAGATCCCAAAACAATAATATTAATCTTGGGTAGGAAATGATTCAATTAATTTTACGATGTATTTCATAAACCATTGGGGATCATGTGTGCCATTAAAAATGGTTCTTTGGATCCTAGAGTACTACTACACAATTTAATAATGAAGTTTAATTATGTAAATCAAATGTTGATAAATTTCAACAATGAAAAACTTATATTGAACCATCATGATTGGGATTGGCAGTTATTTAATTAAAATATCAGGATATATATATATTTTTAGGGTATATAGTCTTATTGTATGTTTACCTATGATTAAAAAAATGCTTCTAGTTTTAATGGTTTGGATGAATATGTTGTTCCTACTCTATCACAAAGTAGATAAGTCCTTTTTTGGAAAAAGATACACTTTCTACCAAAATCCATTATAGTTTTACGATGATTCAAACAATTCAGGTAAAAATTATTTAATATTGGAAGACAAAATTGAAAAGGTGACTAGAATCCCTGAGTGCACAAATTTCCATGTCGTGGATCATTATGTAATGATTATGGTTTATGGACAGGTAAAATTATTTTTTGTTGTACCGAACATTGAAATCTTATAGAACATAGAAAGTCTATTAGTGAAATAATCCTTCAAAAAGTAGTTATTATATATTATCTCTACATTTGAAGGAGTTAGTTAAAAGTGAAATTAAAATAGATTCATCTTAATAAATGGTCATTATATAATGTGACATGAATTGTATAGATAAAATACTAGGATGGACATGGGGACCAATGATGAGGGAATCTGATGGTGGATTGTAGTCAATACCTCGTAGTTTTATTATGTATATTAATATTACCAGAATCTGGTGACATATATTTATGATAAAAAATAATTTTTTTATAGAGTAAGAAATAATTTAGAAATATATGACAATATGTGGATATAAAACTCTTTTATAGGGGTATAAATTTAATGGAATAAGTTTCTTTATGATTGAACGATAATCGATATGAAATAATATATAATGAGATAAGAAGAATAAATCCACACCTAGTTCTAAAAAATGATATGGTAAAATATCATTCAAGATCAAGATAAGAATAGGAAGAAATGACGAGTATTATAATACTATAGTGAAATGATAGTGGATCAAAAAGGAATTGTTGTGAAATACAAACCACGGTATAAAATGGAAAACAAGATGTAACATTATACATTAAATGTTCTGGAATTAAGCCACATATATTTCTTGATGAAGGGGTTTTTTATAGATATTTTTCATGTCATAAGATAATGAAATGTTTTTATCAAAGTGAAATTTCATCATGGATGACCTGTAATGAACTATCAAACATTTACACAAGTAACGTTCATTTAAATAAGGATCATATATATAGTAACATAGTAATATATAATTGACAAATATTTATTGATTAATGTATTTTAGGATAGACCATGGTGTCCTGAAATTAAATTTCATTCGATGAGGACCACATAATCAAGGGGAACATTAAAATTTTAAAATATTAATTGAATTATTTTTGAATTCAAAGATAATTATTTCAACTCATAGAATTTGGGTTTTCAAGATGAATATTTCAACACAAGTTTTTTTTACAAAATGGAATAAATGTATCTAGGATTTTTTTTCCTAAAACAAGATTAATATATTAAAACCCCACATGAATGAGCGTAATTATCAATGAATATGATAGAGTAATGATATATAATACAAAAATATTTTTATTAAAAACAAAATATTGAACACTTAGATTCACATTGTTCCGAAAAAAAATGAGAATCATTCAACTCCTTCTACTTTATAGGGATATTTTTTATTATTATGGGTTAATAATATAATTATTACCAACTATTTACTAATGATAGGATATCTGTGTTTAATTATTTGGATTCTGAGTGAATTTAAAATCTGGAAAACACTATAATAATTTTCAAATGATTACAGATATATGAATAACATTGATGGTGTTCTAGGTATGAAATTAGATATAATATCTAGAAAATATTATGTATTCTAAAATTTTATGAATAATATTGAATATAATTATTTTAATGGGGCCTCTTCCATGATCTAGTTTCTTTTAGATAGGAATGGTATAAATGTATTTATTCCTTAGTGAGAGATAGAAGGATAAATCCTTACATGAAATGGGAAAAATTTCATCATTAATTAGTTGTTGAAATGAAATGAAAGGATGAGCCTTGGATAGGGGATATACGAATCACTATATATCATGAAATAATATAAATTAGGAAAATTAAATTTCTAAGATGCTATCTAAACAGATATAGATTATTTTGAGAAGAAGTAAATAATTATATTATCTCACTATGGAGATATAAATTTATAAGACTTACAAAAATATTGAACACCTAAACACTGGGAAAAAATAATTTCAATCAGAGGAAGTTTATCATAGAAGAAATTATAGATAAATAACTATACACTAGGTAATCTCACATAGAAAATTCCCTCATGTAAGGTGACCAAGTCATATTAGTCAGAAAACTCTAAGGAATCGATCTTCATGTAGTTTTTCATTTTATATTGAATACCTTCATGTATGTTAGGTTTATTTTCATATGACTTCACCCATATCAATCATTTTTGAGACATAGGGAAAGGAATTGTATGGTATAAACAACAAGAGAAAAAAACATTCATGATAAATATTAATCAGTCACAATAATGATATGATATATGTACGTCATTATAATGATGTAATCTACATTGGATTTGTTAAAGTGTGTGGAATAAGGTATTTTTAATTTATTACCAAATTCATTTGTTTGTTACTTGGTTTCAAAGGTGTTATCAGATATACCACCAATTCTCATGGTATTAAAGAGTAGATGGAGATATTATTATTTATTTCTCATGTGACATGAGTGTGTCAAATATAATGGTCATACCATTGAAATAACCTTTTATCACTATGAAACAAAATCCCATAAAAAATAAGTGGTTTCCTATCATTGAATAATTTCTAAAATATAATAATGTGGTGTGTGTAAAACTAAATATCATTGAAAACCATCCTATTTATCATAAAATTAAGTGGTTTCTCATGTTGTCATTGTGTCCTAGTGTAATAATCTTGATGAGAATATAATATCAAATAAAAAAATTTATCTTGTGTATCCACTATATTTTTACACATATCAGATTGAATTTTTTAATGGATTTTATCAATCGATTATCTACTAAATTATAGTGAGATGAGTGCTTAGACTAGATATTATGTCCCTACTAAAAACTCCATATTTCATAACAATTGTTTTTTTGAAATTTATCAGTATTGTGTCTAGAAGTTTAATTGTAGTATTGATAGTGGAATTCATAAATATGATTATCATATTTATTCTAATTTCTATAAAGGGTTAAAATATCCACCAAAACAAGACAAATTATAGTAAAATAAGATTTGAAAAATTGGTTGTCATTGGAGGGTATAATCACGTGATATCCATACTCAATAGAGAAAATAGATAAAATAATTTCTAAGTGTGAAACAATTCTTGTAATTTATTCCTGAAATTTTCATGTTTTTATCATGCATGTAATATATTCATGTATTCCATCTAGTCATGCATCATCAATGGGTAATATTTTCTAATATTCTCTGTTTTGAAAGAATATCATTTTTTTCTGAATGGTGGGAGCTGCATGAGTGAGTACAGACATCACACATAATATTTATATCATAATCTTATTCATCACATCATAGGGGTAATCCAAAAATATTCACTTGGTGAATACATTCTAGAAATTTAGTCCATTATAAAGGATGATGTATATTTCTCACCAATAGATCAATCCCTTATTCAGTCAATTGTGTAGGGGAATCAAATTTTTAATATTAAATTATATTAGATATCCATATTACTATGAAATCTATTGTATGGATAAATTTCACAAGTTTGTCTGAGGAAATTTTTATTTTGTTAATCTCATCGATACCAATTATTTAAAATGTAATAACCACATTGTAATGTGACATGTAAATAGTCATATTATCGTGATTTCGATCTTCCATGGATGTAGTTATATTACACAATCATACCTTTTTTCCATTATGAAAATATAGGATGTGAGATAGTATTGGATATGATAACAATTCATCCATAGTTTCTTATACATAATAAATCCTTAATGTAAACTTTTACTTATTGATGAAATTGTCATCATTCATATGATTATAACCACATTTTAATCTCTATTAATGTTATTTATGGTAACTGGTATTTTTATAGAATTGATTAACTCATTAATGTGTTCTAGGTACTCTTCCTCATTTTTTAGACATCCCTCAGACAACATCAATGAGAAATCATGAATAGTTTGTGATGATGTCAATAATAGAATCCCTATAATGATCTATTTGGGATTTATATTTTCCATACTTCTAAAAATAATGATCATAGAAGGACAAAAAAATTACATCTCCCATACATGGGTGGATTCATCATCGAAGTGGAATTTCTCATTAGAGATCTCTATGTCCACTTATCAAATATATAGGATACAGTTCCCTTTATCGAAATATACCATTATATTCCATGTGATTTTTTTTAGTAATTGGATGTCAAACTACTGTAGAATGACAATCCAAAATTCCAAATTTATATTTAACATTGGTAGTTTAGAGATATATGTAGGTATATTGAATCAGATACTAGAAGGAATTCATGGCGAAATAGTATTTGTCTTATAATTTTCATTGAAAATCCAACAATGTTATAATTGATATTAGAATATCATGATTATGAATCCAACATTTTCCATTATCAAAAAATTTCTATTAACCATTCACATATCATTTTTCTAATAAAAGATGGAACTAGGTGATAATAAAATTGTTTATATTTAATGGATCAATGGATTTCTTCCTATATGAGGCACCAAGTATAAATAGTGTATAAAATATACACAAAGATAATTATTAGATTTTAGAAAATTAATATCCCATAGATATCTGACCATATATGTTAAAAAAATTGTGAAGGGAAAGCACCTTCTATTGATATTATCTATGAGGAATATTTTATAGGTGATCCATACCTAAAATTTAGTCAATTAATGGAGGTTTTGAGGATGTTTAATATTAAGTATGAAATTGATATTTTGGGTGTTTTTCAAAATACTACGATGTCATACTGGAAATCAGAGTAATGTTTCTAATATTACCTCAAAAATGAATTTTATATGGTCCATACTCACATTGTGTTAAAGTAATTTTATAATAAATGAATTAATGTCATTATGTTTATCATAATATTTACAGGATATGACCACTATATAACCCATGTAACACTATATTGTCATCCCTAGAAAGGGAATGAAAATGTTGGGAAAGGTAAAATTTTAGGCAGCACTTATATTCTCTAATACAAAGAGAATTATATGTAAGTTCTATACCCATCGAGGTTTCATTAAGGTAGTGGTTTTGTAATCCAAAAGTGATAGTCAAATCACATAATTATTAGAATAACAATCTATAAATGATAGGTATATATTTTCATCCATTATATTGATAAAATCTTATCAAAGCTGAAAAAACAATCCATTGGTAATTTTTGGTTGGGATCATTGATGTTAGTATAGATAATTATTTTCTCATTCAATTTCATTCCTAGATGATATTGGTTTTATAATCATTGTATTAAACTTCACATTTTTTTGAATTAACCAGTTTATAAAAGTAACCTTCCAATTCATTAGTAAGGGTTACATGCATCTAATGGATTTCTAATTATAGAAAAGGGGGTTTTTCGACAAACAAAAAAGATGGGTAGTTACGTAAATATCATACTCGATCACTTATGATTAAATGTATAAAAATAAATTTCTATGTTGTTTCAGTAATCAGATCTATATCACTCTATCTTCAGTAATCATATAGGCACTAATCATCAATGGATGTTAGACCTCCTTTATATAGTAGATTCACCTTCTTGAGATCATCATTAATTGATTTTAGAGTTTCCTCAAGACTTGGTGGAGATTCTTGAATTTGATATCTTTCAACCCCATTATTTTCAGGTGTGGAAGATGTACAAGATCACTTTGATCCAGAAAATTATATTGGGGAATTATAAAATCTATCATGATAACATCCGACTTTTGAATTTTCTTGTTTGTATGCTATAGCTAACACCATGAGAATGACAAAAAATACACATTGATCATATGTTTACTATTTATTATTAATATCTATAAATATTAATATACATGGATATATTAAGAAATATCTTTCAGAACTGTATTAAAATAGATTCTCTTGGATGTAATATTAATTCACTAGAATCGACTGAAGGTCTCTTCCTATATTGGGGGTGTTGGATCAATGGAAATTTCTACTTAGATATAACATGAGAGGAATATAATTGGGGGTTTACATCATTATACAATATAACCTAGTTGATTCATATATCTGAATTTCTATATTTGACATATTTTATATGAAGAATAAAATATCTATTTATTATACACTATATATTGATATAGTTGATTTTCAAATCACCATTGGAAATAATCTATATGGAAATATCTATTAGAAGCTGCATGTCCTGCATTTTGTAGTACCCTGTGTTTGGGTTCTAATATTCATATGTATCAAAAGTGGAGTACTAGTGTTATATAGAAGGTATTATTGAGTGCATGAAAATCCCTTTCCATCCCTAAAAATTGTTAAAATTTGTGACATAAAGAACCATAATATTTTTAGATAGGGAACATGAATATATAAATTCTGTTCTAATAAATAATTAATTCAATTATAATCACATCACACATTTCATACGCATTAAAATTTATTGTGGGAGGAATAATGCCAACTTTAATATGGACGAAATGAAGAATAGTCTAGATCTAGATGAGGTTCATCTAGAAATAATCAACAACTTTGACTTAAAGAGTGATAATATAATTTTGATTTCCTAATATATGTAAAGGTGGGATGTGATTAGGAATTGATATTTATCACACTGTATATTTGATACTTATTACTGCATTACACATTATTGATCTTTTCTCAAAAATATTTTTATTATCTATAGTGAAATAATCCTCTAATAGTTTAAAAAACGAGCGAGTGAAAATTAAGACTTTATTGATTCCATTTAAGTTGTGAAGGTAATATATGATTAAGTGTTGAAAATTGATAATATATAGTATAAAAATGATGTTATTATATATAAGGTGCTTACGTTTCACAAACTACAACTACTCCATATCATGAGGGTTTTGGGAATAATTTGGATGAGTCATGGAATCCTTCCCATAACCATATTTGTGTGTGGTTCTGATCTCTATTGGCTGGGATAAACTATAAAATAGACATATTGAATTGATTTAATTGCTAGTTTTTTTCCAATTAGATAATCAGTAGGAATGGTTTGGAATGATCCTTTATGGATTTAGGATAAAGCTGGTCTTTATGAAATGATTATTGAGGTTACAATATTTCATTTTTGTCTCTATATATAGCTTTTATGGAAGTAGAATGTAACTATTTTGATTTATTTCTACCTTAGCTTATATAATCAATATGAACCCCCCAATAACTGGTAACAATTTTATATATGAGTCATCTTCATCAGTGATGGGTTATTTCATGTGAGTAAAATTTATGGACCAATATTATGAATCATCATCCAATAAAAATTCCATTTACTGGGCTCACAACTAACATCCCAATTAAGGGGTTAAGAAATCGATGATAGCTTAGAGAAACATTATGAATGGTGTGTCATTCACTTTCTCTATCACATTCCAACAGTGATGATTTAACCATCTATTAGAAAACAATAATAATAAATAAATAACATTGTGCATTAATTTTTTAGTTGGGGTCAAATTTATTTGATTCGAATGAACCTAGAAAATTTCCTTTTATCGATTGATTGTTTTTTGGGATTATACTGATCAAAATTTAGTGTATTATAGTTTAGGGATTCATGAAACTATTCTTTTCTTAAATTAGATGTGTGTAAAAGGAACAAGTCCATGCCCTAAAGTTTTACCCCATTTCACATTCTAAGTGTTGGACCTCTTTTAGTTTATGTGTTTTTTGAAAAATTAATCTTATACATTCTACACCAACATCCAACAAAAGGGGTATAAGAAAGGATTAATAATAAACAAATATAATTAGGTCTATATATCATTGCTAGTATATCCAAATTCATTACTACAGAATTGGGGAAGAATCCCGCAACCTGAAACATTTTAATGGAAGATGCTTTAATATTTTATGTTTCCTTATTTTTGACATTTTGATTTTTATTTAATCCCAAATAGAGCAATATTAATATTTCCTTTCATCAATTGGAGTAACTTCATGATATTGATTAGTCCAAGTGGTTGGATCTCACCTCATTTTTTCATAGAGAAATGTGATTATTGTATTTGATTTTATATATCATTTACCATGTGTCGACTATACTGTATAAGATTTAAATTTAGAGTGATGAACCGAATAATAGAGAAATGATGTTAATTTTTTAAACTCCTAGAGATAATAAGAATATTTTAATGCAATGATAAGTGTCTACAACTCATCCAATATTTTTTATATTCTTATCTTAATAAAAAAAATATGTTGTAATATGTAAATGAAAAAAGAAATTAGTTTTGGAGATTTCAAGACACAAATGATATTTCAAACCACCTAATACTTTGGGGTCCTCATAATATGGTCTCATTATGATTTGAAAATAGTGTGGTATTTTTCATGGAATAATTTACCATTTAATGTCAGGAATGTATGATTAACAAGGTTTTATAATGAAGGTTTCATGACCAATAATACATGATATTTTTCACTCTAGTTATAAGAGGGTATGTATAAATTCCAAGGATTTCCTCTGTGAAGAAAGACAGTTATTAGAGTAATAAAATTATATTGGTACTAGATTCAGGGAAGATACTTAAGTGAAGTTAGTTGGAGAAACAAGATAATATTTTTCCCTTTTATACCTAATATCTATAACAAGCATGAGTTGTCATAGGGAGTCTTTGATGAAATATTTGTGGTTATTTTACTAATGGTGAGAAATAGTGATATTCCATGGATGATAGGGTAAGATAAAATCATTATTATCCATGTGTTACCCAGATGACCTAATTCTAATTATTGAGGTTGATTAGTTTATTGTGTTATAGGGGATTCAATAGAATATATATACCATACTCATATTTGGGGGTGGAACACTATAGGTTTATTTAAAATGATGAACATGGTGTCACATCACCTAAAATTATATAACATGATATTAGAAGTAGGATCATATTATTCAGGTGGTGGGTTGACTATAAATTTGAATGGAAAATTCTTTTTATATTTAACAAATCATTCTTGACTACACGTGTATTGGTTGTTGAAATAATATTGAAAATTAGGAAGTCCCTTCAATGTCATGTTTATATTCCTTCTTTATTCATTTTGGAATGCACCATATGTATAACAATATTTTCCTTATAAATTCATTCACATTAATTTCATTCTTTGTGTTATCTTTGGGGATGACATAAACCGCATTCCCAAAAATGAATCCAATAACCTGAGTGAATTCTTTATCCATGTAAGAGTGATGAGGGGTCAATATAATTTTCATTACCATTGATTGCTTAGTGAAAATTCTAGTAGATATATTCATTATTGGTAGGATATTATAAATTAAATACCATATAATGATTCTCTATCTCTTTACAATGATCTCTTTAAGATGTCTATTTATGGTAATACTAAGGGTTTACATTATGAATTCCACTAAGTGAGTTATTGATAAAGGTCATGAGTCTATGGACTGGTCTAACCCAAATTGTCTAAATTATTTAATGAAAAATTATTATTCCTCATTTGGTTAGGCATCTGATTTGTTATGAGATAATTCACAAGAAAGGAACTCAAATATAATACCTCTTGTCAATCTAGAGGGTGAAAGACTAATTTTGGTTCATAGAAATTATGTGGCTGATTAGTATTTCTTCGCATCCTGAATATATTTATTCTTTTATGGATCTTGATGTCCTTGTCAATAAATATTTATCTTTCTTGATGTTGTTATTAATTAAAATTTAGCAAGGATTATGATCTAACCGATAAATGAATTTTCTTTGAGATTTGTTTTGGACATTCAAGATTTATGACAATTATAAGGGATACTATGAATCATACTCTAATAATGAAAATGAAGTAGTGCAATCAAATACAAAGTGTAGATGTAGAAATACAAAGGGTATAGGGAAATACCCTATAAATTTGGGTTCTATAGGGAATTGAAAGAGTTGAATTATTTTTTTCTCTTTATTTTATTATGATTTCGGTTATTCTCCTTGTATGACTCATCTATTATCTATACATTTATATTTTCTTAATAAATTAGGAGTCATGGGTTAAGTATTCAAATCCATGATTGCATCATTTTGTGTTTACCCATTTCAACGTGTCTCCCCTATCAGGTGATCATTTTATAATCCTTATGAATGGAAGTGAAATTTTGAATATACTAACTAGAATACTCAAACCATGGACAAAGATCATTGCTTAAAATGATGATGTTATTTAATGGTTTCCATACTTAACCAATCCATACTGTATGTTTATTGATGTTTAATGGTCCATATTCACCATCCACCGAACATCGTTGTCAGTTGGGATATTGATTATTATTTGGAATATCAACATAAAACTACTAAAGAAGGAACATTGGATAGAGTCTAACTATTTTCATGATTTCGTATCTTGGTCTGGGGAAATGGTCATTTGGTCATTATATAAGCTATATTAATTTAATTATATTAAATTTTTAGTGTTATCTTCGTAAGATAAAAATGAGTATTTAGTTATTAAATATTCACCAAATTGTTTTAAAAAATTTATGGCATGAAATTATCTTTCATTTCTTTTGGGGATGTAATACTGAAGAGTGACTATGGTCTAGAACCAAACTTATATTTCATCATTGAACAATTATTTTTATATTAAAATAAAATTATATACCTTACAAGTTATTTTATTGTTGTCATTATCAAAAAAAATATTAGTATTTTCATCATTTTTTATTCATATGATAGTTAACATTTGTAACCCCATAAATTACATCTAATGGTCCATGGTTTGTGGGAGGATGAGAAAATGATCATGGTCGTAGAATTCATATTTATATGGATGATTCCTATTGACCAGGGATGTGGATCCATGATTAGCTAACCAATGTTTCTAAAGTTCCTCTTTATATGTTTGATACATCATAGTAGTTCTGTTATTAGGATGACCTTTTTTAGAAAAAATATTTATAGTGATGATGGTGTCTGTAAAGAGTACCTCGGGGAGGACCTTAATTTTTAATACCACATTTTACATAATGTGAATGAATTAAATTTATTTTTAACATGTTTTTATAGTGTATAATTATAAAATATATCCAAATAGGAGGAAATCAATTTTGAAGACATTAGTTTCTATATGGAGTCCCTCTAGGGTTTTAAATTTATAGTTTCATTAATGATTAGAACAATCATGTTGCATGTTTTTAGTATCATAAAGATGTGTTCTTTGACATGTGCCCATGGAAGTACATCTATGGATTTTATCATAGTTTCTAAGGGGAGGTACACAACTATTACTATTTATTTATTTGTAATTTAGTGGAGTACCACTATTTTTTCAATCTCTATGATACTGGGAGGATATACATGACTAATTTCATTAGGGGGACATTATAAGCTTTTTGGTATCACAAAATATGGTGAAGAACACTGCAACTGGATATTTTATATTTACCCCTTGATGTAGGACCATTTTGGTTGATATATTTTGTCTCCCAAGGAGTTACCCTGTTATTGATACTTAGGGGAGGACCTCAAAAGTTAATGATTATGGTGTTGTTTGGAGGATATTCAGATAGAATTATTATAGATTATCATATTGAGTTATTTATTATGGTGGTATGGGGAAGTTTTTTTGAGTGTAGTATATAGGGATAAAATCTATTATTGGCTATCATTTCACCATGGTGATTTCATCCTTGGATATTGATCTTAGTCTGGGTAGATACATACTCTAGGATAATGAATTTATCATAGATATCATTTATTCAAAATTACCTTAGCCATGAGATAAGGATTATTACCACTAATTTAATTGTGTTTGATAAATTTTGGTTGTGGTCATCATGAGTAGTACCCCTCATAGGAAGCTCCTTGTTTTGAGTAATGATATTTATGATTTTCTGTTGGAAAATATTTTTGTATGTTCATTTGATTTCCAACCATCAAAAACCCTAATGATTCCTCCTTCTATATATAATTGTTTGGAAAAATATGTATGTGATCTACATGGGATCCAAAAATGTATATTACATAGGATTTACTGTTTTTTGACACTAGAAATGATTTTAATAGAGGTAAGCCTCTTGGTTTGATATAGAATAGTCTTGGGGAATATGTTAATATCTTACATCAAATCCCTATGCAAGGGAGATTATTATTTTTGTACTCTAAGGAATGTCCCATAAAGAAATTGGGTATTGTGAGAGGTTCCATAAGGTTCCCAATAAACTATTATCTATATAAATACCTATGAAGATGTATATTCTGGTGGTACTAATCAGATACCTTCATGTTTGGTATAGATATTTTGAGGTGATATATATTCATGATAGAATCTATAACATGGTGTTGGAGGTTCTTTTCTAGAGATAATTCCATATTGGATATTTGGGAAACCACATTGATTTCATCTATGGCCTATGACTGGGGAATTAGCAGGTCGTGTATGATGGAATAATAATCATGTACATGGACATATTATAATAAGAATTGACCACATTTGATAGTGCATTCAGTGATTCAATTTTGATATGATTTGTGATCATTAGAAGGAAATTTAGAAAAAAGAAAAATATTAAGACATCATATAATAGAAATGTACATGGTCAATCTATCAAATTCTTGGATTTTACATTGTGTTAATAATTTCAATTCCACTATATGTTCATGTAACATGTTTACTATTGGTTATTGAACTACATTACATATGTAGGTGTTCATAGGTATATTATATTATTACATTGAATTATTTATTATGGTTGATATTATGGGATTTTGGATCATAACAGAAGGGTTCTTGTTTACTATTCTTTAACACCAGTATATATTCATAGTATATTCATGAATTCAATTCCAGAAACAATAATTCCTACCAAGGTCCGGATAATAATCGTTCATTACAATGAACTAATGTGTACATATCTTTGTATTATTAGTTACATTTCATTTTCATAGTAGTTGTTTGAACTATGGTTTATATCTAAATATCAGATAACAAAAGAATTAATCACTATCTTGGTAGCTGGTACATGATTTGGAGTTGAGGTCATGTATATGATAGGGTTTTTAAATATATATCTATGAATTAAATGATACCATTGTTGTTCTATTATTCATAGAGGGAAATGTCTTTAAATTTAATATCATGTGACAATGATCATATTGGTTCCTTTTAAGTTTATGCATCTATGATAAGTTATGATCTTCTTCAGGTATTGTGATACAGACAAATGATATACCTTTAATTTTCATGTGAATTAGACAATTATTTCTTATCATTTTGTGTCATATGACTAAGGTTTATTTTAATCCATTAATTTTCACATAGAATTAAAAAATAATTGTGAATAAAAATCAGTTTTTTGGAACATACACTTGATAATCCATCTAAAAATTATCATTTATATTACCAACTAAACGAGAGAGGGAATTGTTGAGGATTTTCCGTAATAGACGGCCGATGGAATTTATTGATCATTTATATGTTGATTGGATGAATTCTTAAATGAGGACGTGGATGTGACTTACATATACTAGGGTAACTATGATTAAGGGACTGAGTAGTGTGTTATTTTGTACCAAATAGTGCGTGTATGATATTCTGGGAATTTATTTTAGTATTATTATAACACATGGGAGAATATATGTGGTTCTATGTGAGTTGGATGATAGGTGAGCCTATAAATAATGACCTAGAAATTTATGAGAAAAATTACATTTATGAGTGTACATGTGTGAAAAATTTGGTATTGTAGTATAATAGATAACACATGCACTTAATAATGAAAATATACAAAAACATTATATACTTATTTGATAATGAAATTTAATGAATAAAAATATTGAAAGATATTGATAGTTTTACAATGCAGCAGTTAAAAAGTTGAATAAAATACCAGTAATATATAATTTTGGGTTATCTTGTCCCCTTGGAAAAACAAAATCATTAATAACACTATTGAAAACATAGAAAATTAGTGATCATATTTATTTTTTCCCAGATTATAGTATATATAACCATATGAGTTCTTAGATTGAATGATCAGGGATGAAAATTAGACGATTATATTATGTACTAAACAAATTTGATAATTTAAATTTTTATTTGACCAATAGAACAGTAATACGACTATTAGAGAAACTAACCTGGCCATTAGAATTATAACCTAGCCATTGGGATAGTAAAATGACATTTGAGTATAAAAATTATAGAATCATATATCCTGGGAAAATTAAATACAAATATTATATATGATTAAATACATTTTCAATAGGAAGAAATCATAATGATAATTTCGGTAAATAAGAAATTTTTTATGTTCAAAAATAAATTTTCATGATAAATTAAAAATGTAAAATAAAATTTAATTTCAAAAAATGACCAAATAAAATAGTGTTTATTGATTTATAAATGATAATCAAATTTAATTAAATTATATGTAAATTTTAAAAGGGTTCTAATTATGGATTTTTTTCAATATTTTTATTTTAAATAAATTATATATATATATAAATTAAATTACATTTATTTAGAGATTTTTTTATAAAATATGTTTTTTTTCAGAATCATCGCATATAAACTATCCTAGGGTAAATTTTAAAATTTTTAAAAAATGTTGAATTTTTATTTGTAAAATTTTGAAAAAATAATGTATTTTATAATATAAAAAATATTCATGATTAATTATATATGGGATGATGCATGAATGAATTACCTCAGAAATACATGAACTATTTACTATATATAATCAAAATAATCATCACTATTGATATTCTTGAGAAATAATAATAAACTAATGAATATTATATTCAATGGTTCCAATTTCTCCATTTATGAAACCCATCCTCCCCACTCATTCTCCTTAATTTTCAAAACACCTTCCTTTAAAAAAATTTTGAAAAAAAATCCTCCACCCCTATTTTACAAGTCCTTGTGGTTCTGATTTTTCTTCAAATTTCAATCATTGATTGACTTATGGTGTAGTGAAAATGTGGAAAATGAAGGTAAAAGATAATTATCTCATCCATGTTCTTTAAAGTTTTTCTATTTGTATATATCCTTTGAATTTCTTAAATCTGTAATTATTTTCTGAAATTAGTAACATATTTATTATAAATCTTATTATATTAATGAAATATCAATTATCCTACTTCCACACTTTAATTCTAATGTTAATATGTCACCCATGATTTATTTGGTTCACGACTTATAGGGATGACATATTTTATTTTTCAACATTATATTCATTGATAGTTTGTAGAAATAAATTTATAATTAAATTTTAATTTAATACGTATATAATATTTTTATTCTGATACTATAATTTTTAAATATGACTAAATATGAAATAAAACATATTTAGCTCATCATGGTAGTAAATCCCGCTTAAATGAACTAATAATTAGATGACTACATTTATAATAAATCAACAATAATTATTATTGAACAAAATTTTATATTAAAAAACCATAAAACATTTATAATGAATCATTAACTACATACCATTACATGTATTTAGTTATGAACTCGTTCGGTAAGAACATACGTCAGTAATGAAAAACTGATGTGGTCTTGGGACCATGAAATAGACATCTATATGATAGAAATAAAAAAATGTGTTAATAAACTGATTTCAAAAAGCACAAAATGAAAGTCACAAATTAAATAAAAAAGAAATAAGTTTCTTAAGAAATTGATTAATAAATTTAGTATCATTTGTTCTTCCAATTATGTAAAAATATCGGTAAGGCCAGACCCATGGTAAGTGAAATTCTTAGCCACCATGCTCTTCATTGAGAATGATTTTTATATCTAGACCTCAAAATATATTTTTATTATCTTCCTTTATTCATTTTATTTTATTATATATATTTCCCATTAATATACAACACTTAACTTATACAGATACAGTTATGCAAGATTGGACTATTACATTGTAAAGGAACCACCCACATCTGATATGGGATCTACCATAATGAGAGTGACAAACACAAACACATTGAGTAACAACCAATATTAAACATGTCAAAATACTATTATCATTAAATGAATACTAGAATACCCTTGTGCGATTAAGGGTCTAATATTTGGCATCTAAATTAACCATTGGATTTCCATAACATGAAACCATAACATGTATTCCATAATGTATTAACCGAGCATACGCTTACACAATAAAGATCAATTTAAAAGTAATTGGATGTTCATTTGCATGGGGATGGGGACCAACATAATAGTAAAATAAAAGAATATAATTAAAATACAATTAAATAAAGGTAAAATTATTATTTTAAATAATTATATATATTTAAATAATGAATATAATATATTTATATTTTCGTTTATATTTATATTTATATTTATATTTATTTATTATGTATATATAAAAATATATAAATATAGATAATGATATTAGTATACAAATATTGTTTTTTATATATTCATATATCTATAAGAAAATAATAATATATTTAAATAATAGTAAAATTATAATAAATATATTAAATAATGAATATATTTTCTATATTAATCTTTATATTAATATATATATATGTATATTTATTATATATATATTATGATATTAATATATTTAAAACATTTTTATTCATATATATTCATTATATATATAATTATATAAATATATATAATCATATAAATATGTATATAATTATAAGTAAAAAATTCTTAACATATTTGAAAATATATTTATTTATAAAATATTTTATGAATGAATATTTACTATATTAATAAAATTATACATTAATCTTTATGAGGAAAAATATATATTTTTAAAGTATATTTAATTATGAATAATTAATTATATATTTCAACCATCATAAAATTATAATAAATAAAAATATAATTATAAAAATATAATTACAAATTTATTATTTTTAATTATAATTTAAAATCCTTTGTCAGTACTAATGTTTTTTGATTCATAAAGGATCCTTTTACCATTACTTATTTACTGTAGTTAAAGATAATGTTTTATTCGAACTTATCTATTTAGAACTAATAAACGATATCTTTATCTGGGATTTTTTGGAAGCACTGATAAAGTGTCCCCGATCAATTTAAATGAACTCCATCCATGACTAATTCAATCACGATTCTCAAGCAATCACGGAACATGCTAGCTCCCGGTGCTCCTCCTCTATATTCTATCATAGGAATCAATACTAAAACCCAATGGTATTATATTTTCTCCTCTTCATCTCTCGGTGATTGATTTTTCAAGTTCCGCGGTTTGGGTTTTTTCTATCCTCAACCCGGAAAAATCCCACTTCCCTTCTCCAATGGAGAACCGAGTATATCGGTTAATTACTAACTTTAAATAACCCATACTTAGTTTCATCATGTTGTTGTGATGATGCGAGGCCTATGATGAGATAATATGAATTTTTTTATCATTTATAAATTTTATCTTTTTTTTGCATGTTCCAATGCATGGTTGATTTGGTTTTAAAAATGTACTTTCTTTTTTCCCCATTTGGCATAGGATTGGAACTTCTTTTTGGGATTTTTTTGATGAAGGGTTAAATTCCATCTCTTTAGGGAATCTATAATCCAATAATTGAATTTGAATGACTGAAAAAATATATAAAAAATAGTATCTGGTTAGAATTATTTATATAATATATATATATGATATATATTTGTAATGATGTAAAATCTAAATGGGTTACGCGCTACACATATCATAGGCCTCAATGATTTGTATTTCACATGTTCCATACTTTAATCAAAATAATTCTATATTGATAGGTATATTTATATATTTATGAAGATTATACTATATGTATTTCAATTTAATGTAATGTTTTTACTGAAAATTTGGTTCTAACAATATTCATTCTCACATTATATTATGTGGTTTTATGGTACATTCCAAAATATTTTTGGTTTTTATTAATGTGATAAAAAAAGAACTGTTATGTTTTGAGAATTAAATTTTTTAATGGTTATATGTTATAATCCATAATTAATATTGCATTTATTTTATTTTTTAATGTGATATGGTATATAGTATAATTGGGATAAATATAAAATTTTAAAAATAATAAGTGTTAGGTTTTATTTTTTTCTTGAAAAGCATTTTCCTTTTTTTGTTCTAATTTCATGCAACATATAGTTTCTCATTAAATATAATAATTAATTTTCAATTTATGTGGACACTACATGAGAATGTAATGAAAAAGGTCTACGTAGAGAACACCAGATATTTCAGATCCCAAATAAAGGATCGAAGAGTACAAAGGAAAATAAAAAATACTCCCGAAAATATTTTTGATGGACGAGCTTCACAGGACAATGCATCGGAGTTTCACGAATAACATACGCAACATATCTCCACACCAAAAGATGTTTGTGCACCTACATGGAGTACCTATTTGGCGGAGCTTCATGATGTTCTTACGCGAGCAACATTTCTGTGGCCATGCCTCATCTATTCCTATAAATAGAGCTGTTGGGATCACCATTTGACAAATAAAATATTAATGAGACTTTCTGAAGCTGCCATTGTGTATCTCTTTCGCATAGATCCCTCAAATTGTCTCAGGTAGCTCTAAAAACCACGATAGAAGAGATAATTAAATGAGATAATCATGTTTTTAAAGTCTTTTTACTAATTTTACATGGGTTTTTTATCATATGTAAAACACATTCTTGAGTCATCATTCATAACTATGTGGCATACCTGCGCACCATCCCTGCACTACGCGGTAAATCAACGCGGGGTACCTACGTGGCATACTTGCACGAGGGACCTACGCGGCCAAATCAAGTACCCTTTTTGAAAGCCATTCATGGTAGTGTATCCCCTTCCTTGTTTCCTTTATCTGAAATAGACTAAGTTGAAACCTCCACAAAAACCATCCGACTTATCAATCCATAGGGAAAGGCTCATCAGCGTGTCTCCTATTTGGGTTTTTATTTCCGCAGTCAGAGGATTCCATCCTTTGATTCAAAATGGGGTTAAGATTCATGGAATGTTTTTGGGTTTATATATCCACAGTATCATGGAACTTTCTCTCAGAAATTGTTTCGTGAAGATCCTTCTTTGGAGGTGGGTTGGGTCTTGGCCTCTCCTTTCTCAAAGAGGTGACCCGAAACCTCGGGTCTCTGGTAGGGAAGGTACAGTTCACACTTACATTTCTAATTTCATTACCATGATCAATTTTAGGGCTTCTATCCAGGTATACTCCCCTCACCTTCACCCCTTCCTCCTTTCATTGGACCCTAGTACAATGTAAATAGAACCGAGGGAAGGCTCGTCACCTCACCCTCTTCCACGATCGATGCACCCACTTCCATTAGCGGAGGAGGAAAAGTGTGAAGTGTCATTGTTGAATCTTTCAAATTCTATTATTTATCACACCGAGCATGACTCACGTGTTCTTATATATTTTTCATTTTTACAAAATGTGCACAGACCCTCATTGAAAAAACTACGAGAACTATGATTCCTATTCAAACTAGGATACGTAGGAAGATCTTTCAGGGCTCGAGCTCACTGGATATCCTCCTTAGGAATCCAAACCTAATTCCACCAATTGGGTATCCTCCATAGGAAATAAGCCGCAAATTCAATTATCAAATCATCAAGTCATCCTTTTCAGTAAGTAAGCCCAAACTCATCTCCATAAGAGGACCATACTCTCTAATGAGATTTATCAAACTACGTGGGCTTTGATTACCATCTATATGGGATATGTAGGAATCATCCTTGAGGTTCAAACCTAACACTTCAAATCAACCATGTTCTTTTTAGGACATATTCCCAATATGGTCTGATTTTACTTGGAATCCTATAACCTTACAAAGTTCCTTGGGAAACATCAGCATAAGTCCAATGTAATGTTTAAACTACGCAGCTTCCACTTAGTGGTCCATATCACATGAACATAAAATGTATGACAAGTCCTATTATGTGGCACTGAACAATGAGGGTTCTGATTCTTTTCACAAGGATATGTAGGTAGCTCATTTATGGGCACAATCCCAAGATGAAAACAAACCTTCGTCTCGATGGAAGACAATAAATTCCATAGTGCCCCACTGAGTGGCTTAAAAACCAGTATCATCACAACCATGATTAAAATAATATCTAATAAGTATATTATAGGATACCATTGATGGAAATCCTTGAATACACATGTATGTTTCCATTAATGATGAAGCTTGAATTCATACTGATGAATCTAAATTTTACAAATGTTAATAAGTTATTGTAAATTCCATGGGTTACTTATGATATACTTGGTGAATTAAAAATGATTCATGAAAATATATTATCTTTACAATGACAGTCCCGGAGTAGACAACAATTCCTCCCAAAAGGGTGTGATGAGTCCAACCTCCTATCATCTCGACCAATGCATGTTCTTATGTATCGTAAAGTTAAAACTTAACGAATGCCAGCCTTTAGAAAGAAGGTCCATTGGATAAAGAACTATTGGAAGATTGTGGTTCCATAAATAAATACAATGGAAACCACCTGGAAATAGTGTTTCTTAAAACTATAACACATGTTTCAAGGAACTACGAAACAAAAATGGTGAACCCGATGTGAATCCTTAACCAAGATAATAATGTTACCCACATGTTAGGCCCTTATCAATTGATAAAGTAATTACAGACAGAGGAATTAGTCACAACTATATCCATCTAAATTGATGTTGTTTTAATAGTTATTTTTGTTGTATTCATGTTTTCCAAATAACTCCCTTTAATCCAAGGAATGAATTTATCCATGAAAACATCTCTGAACTTCTCGACCGCTATACTAGCTTGATCTCCATCTACAAGAAGGACATCATCAACATCCTAGCATCTTCAACGGTGGGTCTCTAATGTACTGGTAAAAGAATATCGCTAGCATAGTACAATCCCGAATTTGAAGGTGGCTTGATAAGCACTCTAGGTCAACAACAATTCTCTATCATCTGGCCAATGACGACCAACGATAAATAATAAAACAATTCCAATAACAGCCTCCAACAATTTTGGTTCTTTATCCCTGGAACACATCAATCAATCCCTCCCAAACTACTGGGAGGTTGATCAAGAGTTCACTCGAAGAATCAATTAAATATTACAAGAGTCTTTCCTGAGGGATCCCATGAGAAATAGCTGCCAGAATCATGTGGTAGTGTACCCCCAACATGGTGGGGGTATTGCCTCTCGACGTTTGGCCCAGGTCTCCCAGACCCAGTCACGCAAGATGAACCACTAGGGACAACGTCTGATTAGCAGGGTGTAGGTTATCACCTCTACCTCCTCTCGAGAAGTCCATAAATTTAACATGATGGAAAACAATGGTCCGGAACATACCCTCGTCTGTCCTAATTTTTCTACTCAGCAAGCTCATCTGATAGCATTTAATGAAGCCTGCCAATCTTATGTGGTGGAAACTGGTAAACAAGAAATTACACCTTTTTTACAAATCACTAATTATGTCAGTAGTCTCGTTTTCTAGTATTGAAGGATGTCAATAAACCATACTTGATAGAAAACTACCATCAGACACATACACCTGCCAATGTTCATCAAACCTGCCAACAGTCTTGTTTGGGAGCACCGAGAGAAGTCAATCAGAATGCTTCGACCAAAAAATTAGAGCATACCCAACTCTATTTCTCAATGCATAAGTACTGTCAATACTCATTGAAAGGAAAAGGAGGAAATGATCAGGCACATACTACTACCCCCAATACGGAATGGGCCTATATTCCCATTGCGGTTGCAGAAGTCACCAAACACATGTTATCAACGGTGAAAGGTCATACTCATATCCCTACCCATATTCCGGAATAATGCCAGGATATTTTAAAAACTAATTCAGAAATATCAGGGGAACAACCACATAAATCTATCCCCATACATGGGATGACACATCGACATGACATCCTAGAGAAGATACATACCTCTGTTCCAGTCCAAGAGGGTCATGAGGCATACTCCCCCATATCATACGGACAACAAAATCAGGAACATACAACCTTTCCAATTGTAGGTAATCAGTCTGTTCTGATAACCAATCCTAGGTAGGCACATACACCTACACATGATAACCAGTTATCCCAGAAAGTGGGCCCAACAATGTATAAAATAACATCCAAGAAGAAGTCCCTCCATGCATTGTTGGAAAATCAAGAGTTAAGCTGCGATGTGGATCCTCTTAATGTGGGAGTTCTTGAATCCATCAGACAATTATCTGTTGATCCTCAAGATCATATCCTCTAATTACCAAATTATGGTAGTGCTTATTGTAATTCAAAAGTTCCTCATCCGAAACTTTATCATGAAGCCTAGCTTCATGAAAATTTTGTCAATCTAGAGTGCCTATCCCTTGAAGTTATCCACGGAAACCCTCAGTGTGACCTGAAGACCAAAAATAACAAGGATTTATACCTTGCTTTAATACATCATGGTGATAATCCACATGATGGAATTCAATGTGAAATTCCTCTCCACAGTAGTATTTCACATTGTCAATGAAATTCTATAATTGATAATGTAGTGATGTGAAATCCATCCTATCTTGAGGCTCTTGAAAACACAAAGCTAGTCATGTCTGATGCCTTGTCATTTAAGGGTGAAACACTTTCTCAACTAGAAGATGGCTTAAGGGAACAATCATTCTCCGAATCTCATTTAGGTCATTTATCCTCTAGTATATAGTATCCACTATTGTCAGATCAAGTGGAGAAACCTCTTATGGGAGATGATGAAGATGTGTTAAACATGAGGAAACAATCAGCTAAAGGAGAAATCCCAGTCATGTTCCGACCTTTGGAAAATTCTCTGTATATCATTCTAGAATTGATAATAGAAGATTGCATTAATGACATTAGTCTCAACTTATGGAAAACTCTTCATCATTTGAATAACAATGTCTTACCATATAATGAATATCAAAGTCATGTAAAGGCAATAGAATGGTTACAGAGCCAAATTGACTTGGGATCTCTCTTAGTTTCCCAACATCCAATGGTTGAAAAATAGCTGAGAACCCTTAAATGTGCGTGCCTCAATGCTCTAAAAAGGCTACAACAGTAAGTTTCTAATTCCCCATTTAATGTTCGTATCAGAGGATGGGGTGTATATGGATCATTGCATTTCACTGCACTAAAAATTTATAAAAGTCATTCAAATGTGGTTTCCTGCATTTTTATTTCCCACGGTCAGCCATAATCCATAGGTTTTGTATGTAATCAAATTTACGCTCAAGAATAGGCCTTAATTAGATCTCATTAGAATCAGGCCCAATGAAAAGAAGTTGTTGAGATACTTTTACATAAAGCATCTGAGAATCTTGAACATGCATCCCATTTAGAGGATTTCAGGCATTATATGATGCAAAAGACTAAAATATTATTTCAATCATTTGAAATAGGTGATTTAATTGATTTTCAGATGATGCGTCCAGCTAATGTTTAAACCAAAATCCGCAAAATCAAAAGAGCAGTTACAAGAATTTCATCCATAGCAGTTCATGAATAACCCAAGCATGCACGGCTAGGGGCTCATTTAAATAAACATTCAAGTTCATTAAACAATGTTCAAAGAATTTACGAAGAAGAAAAGGATCAGCCCTAGCCTGCAGGGCTGAGAAATTTTTCACATCTGCAATATCCTCATCAATGGAAGTTAGTTTTCACCCGATTAGGGAAAAATCCCAAAGGAATAAGTACAACTGAAATATTCAAGGATTCTCTTCGGGTTAATATATAACAAAAAGATCAATGGAATTCTACATATAGGATAATGAAGTATCGTGAATGACACAAAGGGAGATGATCTATCAGAAGCACTGACAGAATTCCATCAATGCATTATGTGCCAGTGGATTTTATTAACACCATTGTAGAACATCCTCTAGAAAATAAGTCCAGTTACGGGGAATAAGAAGATGAAGTTCTTGTCCATAATACGGTATACAGTGATGCAAATGAAGATGTTGTGCATACCCAAAATTAAAGGCTTACCCAAAATCTAGGTATGCCTTCAAATAACCAACCCCCCCTCTCTAAAAGGCATCTAACAAGGATAAAAGGTATATGTTTTATTGTATCTCACTTTTACATTGGAGAAGGTCAATCTCTTTCACTTGAAGAGAGATTTTCATGGTAATAAGAGGAAATGAATGATTTGGAAATACTCAACACATAGATACTTCGGAGAAAATTTTTTGCTAGACGGTATCCCCAGGTATATCGTCAACTTTGAAATCCTATATGAGCTCCTTAGGAAAGAAAATTTTTATTAACTACAGATGCAGATAATGAATTCCCTCCATTGGGTATAAAACCAAGGCATGTATCAGTACCACCATCTGTGGTTTTACCAGTCGATTCACTAGCTCAAACTCTAGTTTCTATACCTGCACAACTTCCAACTCATTTGGATGTTCCCCAAATGCTTATGAACACAATTTAGGCATTAACGGCTTGATTGAATGAAATGGAGGAATGACGTTCACGAGTTCATCAAGAAAAGAGAGCTTACCCTAAATGGGTGGCTGTAATTCCTCCCCCAACGAATTTTTTGAATACCACATTCCCAATCTCTAATGGTTATGGAGATCTAGAACAACACATAACAATTTTTTTTTCTCATTGTGATCCCATGATGTGAAATTCTCAACAACAAGAATCTATTATTCTTAGGTGTTTTTTATAATCATTACAGGGACCAACTTTTTTCTGGTATATAAGTTTGCAATCTCTGTTAATTACTGGAATAAAAGATCACTATTAGAAATTCCTTCCCCAATTTTTCTCAACGCTTCCAAAGATGAAAATTTTATATCTTACCAATCATAAAAATATGCATAATGACTGAGTTTCATATTTAATTGATCAATGGAAAGGATTAACATATTCCTTATGTCTAGAAATCCCTCAAGAAGAATTTATGCCAATCTTTGTGGAAAATCTATGTGATGAATTACACACACCACTGATACCTGTGAAATAAACCAGAGAGTTTCGAGAAGTTACTTCAATTTCTCAATAGATAGAAGATTATATTGTAGAATTTCAGGCTAAAACTCATGTAATTCCCTCAGCTATGGGAAGGAGGATAAGAAAGGCATAAGCTTTTATAGTAACACTCAAGCATATACCTGAACCTGCTTCTACTTCAAGACCTTCATCATACCATAGGGCTCCATTTCCAGAACATTTTCAGTAATGACCGTCTCATCAAGATGATCAAAGAGATAAAAGGTGGAAAGAGTTCGAGTAATTAATGAATAAATTTTATTCTTTCAGGGACAAACAAGTACTTGGTTACCTCATTTCTGCCATAGAAAACAATTTGTTTCAATTATCAATGTTGAAAAGGAAAAATAAAGATGGAGATGATGATCGTCCAAATTATTGTTCCTTTCATTAGATTTTTGGACACCCTATTTAGTAGTGCTTTGTTTTCATAGACATTCTGCAAAATATGGTAGACTCGGGACAAGTGAAATTCAAATGTTCATCATCTCATGTAGCATGTGTTACTACTACCAATCAGGATGAAGAGAGAAAATGGAATGAGGTTAAAAGTAAAAATGTGAAAAAATATGATGATTGGATGATCAGGAAAACGATCAACCGGAATCACGCTATTTTATGAACATAGTTGAAACAACCTATTGTGTCTTATGCCTCTCCTGGGACAACAAAACCATCTTCATCAAAATGCCATTCCTCAAAGAAGAAAAGTGATGATAAAGACCAAGAGCATTCAGAAGAAGATGAGCTCTTATCAATGACCAAGTTTTTGTTGACCCTGGAAGATTTTATTCTATCTATTTCAAAATCACAGGCACCACTCTGCCAAATGGTATTACCAAAATTATCCTATCAAGAAGAATCATTGTCAGATGAAAAATTGATCTTTGGTTCTTTTAATATCATCCATTTAACAGATCCTTATTGTAGCACCCCAGGATTTTATGAGAAATTTTATTTTTAATTATGTTGATGTCTAATGTAGTACGCTACACCATGATTAGCTTGTTCGATACTCAACACTGTATTATCTTACAGTATACGCAAACACTATTCTAGGCTTTCATTACACGCAATCACGAACATCCTCGATAATGTGTGTAGTACACAATACCGGGATTCACTAAACAACGATATATGGTTATGAACTAGCCATTTTGAATAGTATTGACTACATTTTGAATTATATAACATTATGATTCATCTAACACATTTTATAGAACATGGTATGAGAAAAAATAATAATTTATTTGGGTAAAATATGTATTTCTAAAAAAATGCAGTTTTCCCGCCTTTTGATGGCGCACCCAAATTAAATCTACTTTTTGACGTGTTTATAAGTTCAATTTGAAAAAATAAAATTCTTCTTTGGAATTAGGATATAAAAATTTACTTTGGTTAAATTTTTCATATTATTCTGATAACTTTCATACTTTAATGAATAGTTAAAACAAGCTATATTTAATGAAAAACAAATTTTTTCATCATAATAATTTATATGGTTAAATTATAATATTTATTGGTTTTAAATTATAAATAGAATATATTTTTACCATTTAATATAACGTATGTCATTAGAATTGATATTACATTGAATTCATAGGTAAAATCGTTTTAATCTTTTGCAATGTTTTAACTTTAAAAACTCATTTTCTTAACAACAGGATTAATTTTAAATTAATTTATAAAACTTATATGATTGGAATTAAGAAAAATTGATTCCATATTTGGAATCCATAGGTCCAAATTATGTTAATAGTCAACTTATTATTTTTGGGCATTATGAATAGTAACTACGGTAAATTTTATTTACCATAGTCAAAGGTAAACCGTGTAGTTGAGGGTAAATATAATATTATAAAATTACCCTAACACATGTCTTAATATAATTGGATGATTATATTTCGTCCTATGGCATATTTTGGTCGAAATTGAATCCATTGGAATCCACTTGGATATGATTAAGACATTTAATTTATTTTATTTAAAACAAAGTGAAATATATCTCACTCAAACTTTAATAATTAATCTATTTTTAATATAAAATTATACAGAATATAAATTTGGTTATAAATAATCATTTAAAATGTAAAATGATTTTATTTATCATGGTAATTTTTGTTTAATTTTTAAGAATTATTTATTTACCTTATTAGCTTATACATTAATGATGAAAAAATTACTTATTTAGTGAAAAATCTATAATATAGTTTTTATTGAAATTATAAAACATATAAAAAGGCCCAAAAACCTGAACAAGACTTATTGGTAGATTATATATAAACCCTAATCATCTAATGGAATAATTGGAGACTATTGGGGTCCTTATAAAGTAGATTATTACACTAATATTATTTTATTTTAAATGATTCCAAAGTTGTCACCTTCATAATTTAATAACTATAACAATTTACATGTTTTGATTTTAAGATGATAAATTCGAGTAAAATTATTATTATAAAATCTATGATATTTATCATCATAATAGGATTTTATTTTTAATTATTATGAAACAAATACATATATTAAATAATAATACAAAAATGTTGTAATAATTATTTTATTAAGAGATATACCAAATAAATGGTTTTAAAAATATTAAAATAAATATTATATGAACTATTTAATGTTCTCCACGAATTTTCTAGACAAATGTGACATTTTTTGAATCTATTAAATATTTTGGGTAGAATATATCCTCTGTGTGGTTTTTTTTAAATTAAAATAACGGAATAATGTCAAAATTGACACTATTGTTATTTTATAAACATAACATATTATAAAATTATTTAAAAATCACCAAAATATCTAAAAATTATAAATTGAAATTTATATGGTCGACAATGTCATAAATTATCCAATTATGGACAATTCACAACACATATTTAATTATTTATAACAATTTAAAAATTAGAATCTTATTACCACAAATAAAATTAAATAGATTAAATAAGGATAAATCATGTTGATAATGTTTAAAAAATTTCCCTACAAGTATAAATTTGATTGGTTGAGGATATTACAGACTTATCTCATCTAATATTCTGATTTGAGTCAAATTTTGGGGTTTTTAAGTGAGGTTAAATTTATTATAAATTAATATTTATTATGTTACCAAAGGTGCCCCTCTCCTCCCTTATAAAAAGGGCACCCTTCCCTCTTCTCTTTACACAATTTTTATCTTTCAATCTTGGAAAACCCCTTCCCATTTCCCTTTTCAACTTCCCTATAAAAATTATAGAACTTCTAGTCTCCTCAAAAGACAAACTCTAGCGCTTTAAGAGGAAGCTTAAAAGAGGTGTGTCGAAGAAGAGATAATCTCTTCTACGGATTCTTTCATGTTTTATTTCTTCTTAAACTTATTCTTCTTTAGTTGTTTCATTATAAAGTAACAACATTGTATCACTAATATAATTATATATTATTATAAATAGGAAACAACCCCATTTCACCTTCTATACATCCTACGGAAAATGAAATCACCGCGCGTGCGTACGTACGGAATACCGTCTCCACGCCGGGGTGTAATCTGTTATTCCACCACCACCTTACTTGGATGTGTATAATGGTGTTAAGAATAAGTATATATAGTTATTATAACATAATAATGATTCTGAGATATTATATCATCCACTCCTATTCAATTAAATAATTATGGGAACGATATCATCGCTCGTGCGTACGTACGGATTACCGTCTCCATGACGCGATGAGATTCATTCTCCATGTTAACCGTTGAAGAATGATTATAAATTATATATAATTAATAATAATGAAAAATACAACAATATAAATCTAATGTATTTATGTATATATATATGTCATCTAATTACTTGCATTCAAATCAATAAAGAAAGGAAAGCAGCATTCATGCGTACGTACAACCAACCGTCTCCATGAACAGTGTATTTCATTTAATTTATCTATATATTATATATATATATATTGAATATATATGATATATAAATCATGATTTACATTCTTGAAGTATTTAAATCATTATATTAGTAATAATAATATCAACAACAACAAGTCCAAACAGGTACGATAAATAAAACTATTTTACCCAAAACACAGCTTTAACATGGAATTTACAAAAGAACGGGTTATATTAATTCATAAGTAAACCATATATGATATTATACCAATGAATATGATTCTGTAATTAGTCAATGACATTTTTAAAATCATTAAACAGGAGGTTTGGATACGTACGAAGAATACCGAACCTAAGGTAAGAGATAATTATTCCAATCTCATTATTATCCGAGTTTGTTTATTTGTAAGTATTTACTGGGGTTATATTTTTCACCCATGTCCATAAATATGTTTTCATAAAGTGTTTAATATTCCTACATGTATGTTTAAAGTCATGTTTACCCCTTTTTTGTATTTTACTTTGTGAAGGAATATTTATTTTGTTTACCAAACGTGGTACTTTTTTAGTCTTCTGGAAAAAATACGAGGAGAATGTTTCTTTAACTTATACAGCATGAACAGATTTTTACGATTTCATAAAACCTAATTTTCATGAAGCTTCATATAAAATTTTTCATGTTTATTTTCAATAAAATTATTTTCATTTAAAATTTTGTGGAATTTTGTGAAAAGAAAATGATTTGGAAGAAGAATTGATATTTTCCTCAAGAATTCCTTTCAAGTGATATATCAAAACTATTTTCCATCTAGGATGACATTATTTAGCATGTTTAGGTTTCAAGTATAATGTATCTATTATTTACATGGTGTAATTTTTCTTATTTTGAAATTATATCCATTTGTTTTGTATGGACTATGTGATGATGGGATGATTATTATGAAACCCATTTTATACTTTGGGTTATGATGAATGTTTTTTGTTTATTTTATGGAACAAGTAATAATGATTTCATTATGAGATTGGAGGGACCTATATATCCTTAAAATGCATTGGGAAATTATTTATAGCTCATGAGATAGACATGGCTGGAACTGTATGTTAATCGGGTCCAGTGATACAGGACTGGAATGAGGAGTGAACTCGATTCAGAAAGGGACTTTGTCTACTAATTTGGCCTTGGAAGTAATGTCTTGGAAACAATGGAAATAATATCATGTGATTAATGGTTTCCCAAAATAAAGTTTTTTTATTCCCATTCTATTTTATCATGATTTATGTTCCTTTATGACCTATTCCTTACTTACTGCGAAGATTTATTTCACAACTCAAGATTTTGATGTGTAAACTTTATGTTCATGTTTTGAAGTTCAAATGTATATGTTTTGTTTTATTGTTTCCATGCATACCCTTACTGAGCATTTGAGCTCATCCTTTATAATGTTTTCTTTTCCCTAGGATATAAATAAAGGTTTTAGGTAAGAAAAAAAGGTAATATCTTTATAAGAGACGTCGAAAACCTTTCACCAAGAATAGAAGATTATATTTCGAGTTTCCAAAGACACTAAATTATTACGATCCTTTGGTGTCTATTTTTGTAATGTATTAGGTATTCTGAAAAAGTAATGTAATGTCCATGTATGTCATGATTGGGTATCTACAGTTGGTATCAGAAGAACAGTTTAGTTAACCTTTGGAAACCAGGATGCGAAAACTTTAGTGATATCACTACATATATTTCAAAGGTATGTCTAAGGATGTCATTAAGGTTTAGTATAACTATAGTTTACAGTCCTAGAATTATGTTGATGATAATGAATAACCTAGGGTGACCTAAGGTGTCCTAGATTAAATAATGTCAGATAAGTTATACATCCCATAAGTGACTTTTTATGATTATGTGGTTCCCCATTATTTTAACTGTTTTTATACCATGGATTTTGGTTTGAGTCATTGGATGGAACCAGAAGTAATTGGGTCAACATTGAATCCAATGGACAAATTGGTGAATATGAGAAACAAAATTGTGTAATGCCCAGAAAGGAAGAACTTGTGATTATTCCAAATCATTCATCGCGATAAATGATTAACAAGGTGAACATTAGTGGCATTCCTAATTCATCAAATAAGAGGAAGATGGCCTTTTATGCATGGTCGCATGTTGAGGAGCATAGAGAAAAAAAGAAAGAGATTCATAAATAAGGGAGGAAGAACCTTGATGAATACATCAAATGGAGGGGAAGATGTTATCTATGTGGAGAGAAGGGTCAAAGAGTGACAGACTGTTATGGAGTACAATGTCTTATCTGTGGAGAACATGGGAATTACCCAACTCAATGCCCTGACCTAAGAGGTTACTTCTAAATAAAGGAATGATTTATTTCATGTCAATCATTGAAGAGGTTGGATTAAAGTTTTTATGTATTTGTATTCATGAATAATGTTGTTGAGGTACTTTTATGGTATATTGGAATATCTATGTATTGGTCCATTGAGGTTTTCCATAAGAATATGACATCAGTAACCATGAAAAGTGATTGAAATATTTTTGGAATGTAGATGATATGTGTATAATGAAGGGATAAAGAGAAAATAATAGGTTTGATAGTATTCATGAGATCATGACTAATATAAGGACAAAGTGATATCATGGTTTGAGTATAATGAATTTTTGGGGTTTTGGGATGTATAAAGAGATAAATTTTGACAGCATTCATGTTTTCACGAAGGTTCTATGGAAATTTATATTTCAAGAGAATACATGATTAAGGTATTCACATGTTTGGAATGCAATCAACAAGATATACCTGGGATAAATGATGGTATTCACATGCCAGTTATTTGATCTTTCAAGTAATCGTTTTCTTTATACTATGAGATTGGATGGAAGTATTTTGGATAAGCCTAATGATTGTAATGGATTATGTTGGAAATAATATATTATCTTTTAAGGCTAGAACGTTTTTCGATATTATTGATGGGATGTTATAATAATGTAGTTTTAGAAAAAGGACAACCTACAGGACGAGTGAAAACCCATCTTGTCTGACAAGGCTTAGGGAATCGATCCCACAACCGAAGTGTGACATGCCTTTATCGCTTACCAGTGGCCTACACGAAGTCCCTAGTTAGTAGAAACTAGTTTTATTTTATTAAGAGGTATTATAGATAAAGTATAAGTTCATTTTAGGAACCATATATGATTAATCTCACCATAGATGGACTTTTGTATATAACTATTGCTAATCTTATGTTTGAGAGAGATGGAATGACATATCATTCTATCGCATGATCTGCTAACACTTCACTAAAGACCAATTCAACTTCATTTCATTAAGAGATAAATTGGAAATTGTTCAAGGTACAAGCAACAGTGATATTGTACCAAAATAAAGAATGTATTTCCTCTAATTCAAAATTTTCAACTTTAGGGAAATGTTATTGAAAAACATAAATGTTTTCCTACTGATCTTATATCTGATGAATTAGATGGCACCTTAGATCATCACAATTTTATGGATTTTTGATCGATGGATTTTCCATATCCATGTTCTCTACCACTCTCCATCGGAATTTGATGGTTAGATTTCACTTCCATATCCATATTTTCACCTATTTTGTCCTATGTGAAAACCCATTACTTAGTTACCTTGGGTGATAGTTACGATTCTAAATTTCCTTTTTTAAAATGAAGTTTTAGTATTCCTTTTTACGATGTGGGTTTCTATGAAAGAAAATTTCAAGTTGTAAACCATTTATAACCCCAACCAATTTTGAGGGTGAAATTATTTTTAAGGGGGGTAGAATGTAACACCTTGATATTTTATGAGAAATATTATTTTTAATTACTTTGATGTCTAGTTTCGTATGCTCACCAAGATTATCTTGCACTATACGCAACACCGTATCAGCTTACAGTATACGCAAACACTATTCTAGGATTGCATTACACGCAATCGCGACCTTCCTCGATAATGTGTGTAGTACGCAATACCAGGTTTCACTAAACAACGATATATGGTTATGAACTAGACTTTATGAATAGTATTAACTAAATTTTGAGTCATATTACATTATTATTCATCTTAAACATTTTCTAGAATATGGTATGAGAAAAAAATAATTATTTTGGGTAAAATAAGTATTTTTCTAAAAAAGAAGTTTTGTCGCGTTTTGATGGTGCACCCACATTAAATCTAGTTTTTGACATGTTTATAAGATAAATTTTAAAAAATAAAATTCTTCTTTTGAATCAGGATATAAAAATTTACTTTGGATAAAATTTTCAAATTATTCTGATAACTTTCATATTTTAATGAATAGTAAAAACACGCTATATTTTAATTAAAAACAACTTTTTTCATCATAATAATTTATATGGTTAAATTATAATATTGAATGGTTTTAAATTATAAATATAATATATTTTTACCATTTAATATAACTTATGTCATTATCATTTATTTTACATTGAATTGAAAGGTAAAATCATTTCAATCATTTGTAATGTTTTATCTTTTAAAACTCATTTTCATAACAATGGGATTAATTTTAAATTAATTTCTGAAACTTCTGTGATTTGAATTAGGAAAAATGGATGCCATATTTGTAATTAGTAGGTCCAAATTATTTTAATAGGATAATTTTTATTTTTGGGCACTATGAATAGTAACTACGGTAAATTTTATTTACCATAGTTAATGGTAATCCGATAATTGAGGATAAATATAATATTATAAAATTACTCTAACAATTTTATGAATATAATTTCATGATTATATTTTGTCCTATGGAATATTTGGGTCAAAATGGAATCCATTGGAACCCACTTGGATGTGATTAAGACCTTTAATTTATTTTATTTAAAAGAAAGTGAAATGTGTCTCAGTCAAACTTTAATAATTAAACTATTATTAATATAAGGTTATATAGAATATAAATTTTGTTATAAATACTCATTGGAAAGCTATTTTTTTTCTTTGTCATTGTAATTTATTTTTAATTTTTAATAATTATTTATTTACATTATTAGCTTATACATTAATGATGCAGAAATTATTTATTTAGTGAAAAATCAATAATATTGTTATTTTGAAATAATAATACATATCAAAAGGCCCAAAACCAGAACAAGACTTATTTTTAGTGTATATATAACCCATAAGAATCCAATGGAAGAATTGGTGACCATTTGGAGCCTTATAAAGAAGATTATGACACTTATATTATTTTATTTTAAATGATTCCAAAGTTGTCATCTTCACAATTTAATAAATATAACAATTAACATGTTCTGATTTTAAGATGATAAATTTGAGTAAAAGTATTATTATAAAATCTATGAGATTTTTCGTTATCATAGGATTTTATTTTTAATTTTTATGCAAAAAATAAGTATATTAAATAATTATACAAAAATGTTGTACTAATTATTTTATTAATAGATATACCAAATAAATGGTATTAAAAATATTAAAATAAATATTATATGAACTATTTAATGTTATTCACGAATTTTCTAGAAAAATCGGATATTTTTCGAATCTATTAAATATTTTGGTTAGAATATATCATCTGTGTGGATTTTATTTAAATTAAAATAAATGAATAATGTCAAAATTGACACTATTGATATTTTATAAAAATATCATATTATAAATTTTTTTTTAAAAAATAAAAAAAAATATTTAAAAATTATAAATTGAAATTTATATGGTCTAAAATGTCATATATTATCCAATTATACAAAATTCACAACACGTATGTAATTATTTATAACAAGTTAAAATTCAGAATCTTATTACGACAAATAAAATTAAATAGATCAAATAAGGATAAATCAAGTTGATAATGTTTAAAATAAATTCTCAACATGCCTAAATTTTATTGTTTTGATGATATTACAACTCTATATCATCTAATCTTATGATTTGAGTCATTTTTGGAGTTTTTTATGTGATATTGAATTTATTATAAGTTAATATTTCTTATGTTACCAATGGTGCCCCTCTCATCACTTATAAAAAGGGCACCCTTTCCTCTTCTCTTTACACAATTTTGAGACTTCATGATCGGCCAAACCCTGGCCATTTCCCTTTATCAACTTCCCTAGAAACATTATATAGGTTATGGTATTCTCAAAAGACCAACTCCAGTGCCTTAAGAGGAATCTTAAAAGAGATGTGTTGAAGAAGAGGTGATCTCCTCTACCGATTCTTTCATGTTTTATTTCTTAATCAAAATCTTCTTATTTAGTTGATTATTTATTATGTAATAACATCAATATAACTAATATAATTATATGTTATTATAAATATGAAACAACCCAATTTCACCTTCAATCCATCCTATGGAAAATGAAATCACCGCGCATGCGTACGTACAGAATACCCTCTCCATGCTGTAGTGTAATATGTTTTTCCACCACCACCTTACTTGGATGGGTATAACAATGTAAATAAAAAATATATAGTTATTATAACATCATAAGGATTTTGATATATTATATCATCCACTCCAATTCAATTCAATTGTTATGGGGATGATATCATCGCTTGTGCGTACGTACGGATTACCATCTCCACGACACGATGAGATTCATTCTCCATGTTGACAATTGAAAAATGATTACAAATTATATATAAGGAATAATAATGAAATATATGACATGATAAAGCTACTGTATTTATGTATATATATATTTCATCTACAAACTTCCATTAAAGTCAATAAGGATAGGAAAACATCGTTCATCCGTACGTAAGACCTACCGTCTCTATGAACGGTGTATTTCATTTCATTTATCTATCTATTATACATATATATATGTATAATGAATATATATGATATATAAATCATGATTTAAATTCTGTAAGTAGGCAAATCATTATATAAGTAATAATAATATCAACAACAACAAGTCCAAAAAGGTATAATAAATAAAACTATTTTACCCAAAACGCTACTTTAAAATGGAATTCACAAAAGAACAAGTTATATAAAGTCATAAGTAAACCATATATGATATCATACAAATGAATATGATTATGTAATAAGTCAATGATGTTATTTAAATCATTATACATGAGGTTTCGATACATACGAATCATATCAGACTTAAGGTAAGGGATAATTATTCCAATCTCATTCTTATCTGAGATTGTTTATTCGTAAGTATTTACTGGGGTTATATTTTTCTTCAAAGTCCATAAAAATGTTTTCATATAGTTTTTAATATTCCTCCATGTATGTTTAAGGTTATTATTACCCCCTTTTTACTTTTACTTTGTGATGTTATCTTTCTTTTGTTTACCATACGTGGCACTTTTTTACTTTTCCGGCAAAAATACGAGGAGAATGTTTTTTTAACTTATATGGCATGAATGGATTTTTACAGTTTCATAATGCCTAATTTTCATGATGCATCCTCTACAATATTTCATGGTTATTTTCAATAAAATCCTTTTCTTTTAAAATTGTGTGGAATTTTGTGAAAAGAAAATTATTTGAAGAAGAAAGGATATTTTCCTCAAGAATTCCTTTCAAGTGTTTTATCAAAACTATTTTTTATCAAAGTTGAAATTATTTATCATGTTTATGTTTCAAGTATAATGTATCTATTATTTATGTTGTTTTATTTTTCTTATTATGAAATTATATTCTTTTGTTTTATATGGATTATGTGATGATGGGATGATGATTATGATACCCATTTTATACATTGGGTTATGATGAATGTTTTATGTTTATTTTGTGGCGCAAGTATGAATGATTTCATTATGAGATGGTTGGGACCTATATCTCCCTCCAATAAATTTGGTAAATGTTTATATCTCATGAGATAGACGTGGCTGGAATTGTAAGTTAATACGGTTTAGTGATATAAGACTGGAATGAGGAGTGAACTCAATTCAGAAAGGGACTTTATCCACTAAGATGGTCTTGGATACATTAGCTTGGCTACTATAGAAATCATATCATGTTCTTAATGTATTTCCATAATAAAATGATTTATTCCCATTCTATTTTACCATGATTTATGTTCCTTTATGAACTATTCCTTACTTACTGCGAAGATTTATTTCAAAACTCAAGATTTTGATGTGTAAACTTTATGTCCATGTTTTGAAGTTCAAATATATATGGTTTGTTTTATTTTTTCCATGATTACCCTTACTGAGCATTTGAGCTCACCCTTTATATGTTTTCTTTTCCCCATGATATAAAGAAAGCTTTTATGTAAGAAAAAAGGGAAGATCATTATGGGAGAGGTTGAATATCTTTCACCTTGATTTGAAAATTATATTATGATTTTCCAAAGACTTTAAACTATTACAGTCATTTGGTAACTATTTTTTTTATGTATTAGATATTCTACCAATGTAATGTAATGTCCATGTATATCAATATTGGGTCTCTACAGTTGGTATTAGAGGAAAGGTTTAGTTAACCTTTGGAAACTAGGATGTGAAAACTTTAGTGATATCCCTAGATATATTTATAAGGTATGTCTAAGGATGTCCCTAAGGTTTAATATAACTATAGTTTATAGTCCTAGAATTATGTTGACGATCATGAATAACCTTGGGTGAACCTAAGGTGTCCTGGATTAAAGAATGTGTGATAAGTTAGACATCCCATAAGTGACTTTTTATGATTATATGGTTCCCCGTTATTTTAACTGTTTCTTGCACCCCTGATTTTGTTTTTAGTCAATGGAGGGAACCAGAAGGAATTTGGTCAACATTGCATCCAATGGAAAAATTTGTGACTATGAGAAATGAAATTGCATAATTCCTAGAAAGAAATATTTTGTGATTATGCTGAATCATTCATCGCGATATATGATAAACAAGGTGAACTTTAGTGGCATTCCTAATCCATAAAATAAGAGGAAGATGGACTTTTATGCATGTTCACATATTTAGAAGAATAGAGAAAGGGAGATTTAGATTTTTAAAGAAGGGAAAAAGAACCTTTATGAATACACCAAATGGAGGGGTTGATGTTATCTGTGTGGAGAGAAGGGTCATAGAGTAACAAACTGTAATGGAGTTCAATGTCTTATCTGTGGAGAACATGGGGATTACCCAACTCAATTCCCTAACCTAATAGGTTACTTCTAAATCAAGGAAGGACTTATTCCATGGAAATCATTGATGAGGTTGGATTAAAGTGTTTATGTATTGGTATTCAAGAATAATGTTGTTGAGGTACTTTTATGGTAAATTGGAGTATCTATGTATTGGTCCATGTTGGTTTTCCATGAGAATATGGCATTTGTAACCATGAAAAGTGATTGAAATATTTTTGGAAATAAGATGATATGCGCATAATGAAGGGATAAAGAGAAGCTAATATGTTTGATGGTATTCATGATTTAATGACTAATATTAGGACAAAGTGATATCTTGGTTTGAGTATAATGAATTTTTTGGATTTTGGTATGTGGAATGAGATAACTTTTTACAGCAGTCATGTTATCACCAAGGTTCTATGGTAATATATGTTTCAAGAGAATACATGATTAAGGTATTCAAATGTTTAGAATGCGATCAACAAGATATATCTGGGATAAATGATGTTATTCACATGCTGGTTATGTGACCTTTCAAGAAATCACTTTCTTTATACTATGAGAGTGGATGGAAGTATTTTGGATAATCCTAAAGATTGAAATGGATTAAGTTGGACATCATATAGTATCGTTTAAGGCTATAATTGTTTTTGATATTATTTATGGAATGTTATAATAATGTAGTTTTAGAAAAAGGACAACCTGCAGGACGGGCGACAACCCATCGCGTCGGACAAGGCTGAGGGAATCGAACCCACAATCGAAGTGTGACATGCCTTTATTACCTAACACTGGCCTACATGAATTCCTTGGTTAGTGGAAACTAGTTTTATTTTGTTAAATGGTATGATAGATGAAGTATAAGTCTATTTTAGGAACCATATATGATTAATCTCTCCATAGATGGACTTTTGTATATAACGTTTGCTAACCCTATGTTTTAGACAGATTGAATGACCTATTATTTTATCTAATGATCTGGTAAAACTTCACAAAATTCAAATTCAACTTCATTTCTTTAAGATATAAGGTTGAAATTGTTCTAGGAACAATCAACAATGAGATTGTACCAAAATCAAAAAATTATTTCTTCTAATTCAAAATTTTCAAATTTAGGGAAATGATATTGAAAACCAAAAATCTTGTCCGAGTGATCTTATATCTAATGAATCAGATGGTATCTTAGATCATCACAAATTTATGGCTTTGTGACTGATGGATTTTTCATAGCCATGTTCTCGACCACTCTTCATCAGAATTTGATGGTTAGATTTCTCTTCCATATCCATATTTTCACCTATGTTGTCCTATGTGGAAAGCCAGTACTTAGTAACATTGGGTGACAGTTATGATTCTAACATTCCTTTTTAAAATGATGTTTTAGTATTAATTTTTATGATGTGGGTTTCTATGAAAGAAACTTTCAAGTAGTAAACCATTTATAACCCCGACGAATTTCGAAGGCGAAATTATTTTTAAGGTTGGTAGAATGTAACACCCCAAGATTTTATGAGAAATATTATTTTTAATTACATTGATGTCTACTGTCATATGCTACACGAAGACTAGCTTGAGATATACTCAACATCGTATTATCTTACAGTATACGCAAACACTATTCTAGGCTTGCATTACATGCAATCGCGACCTTCCTCGATAATGTGTGTAGTATGCAATACCAGGTTTCACTAAAGAACGATATATGGTTATGAACTAGCCGTTATGACTATTATTAACTAAATTTTTAATTTTATAACATTATTATTCATCTTACACATTTTCTAGAACATGGTATGAGAACAAAATAATTTTTTTGGATAAAATAAGATTTTTTATAAAAATGCAGTTTTGAAGCCTCTTGATGGCGCACCCACATTAAATATAGTTTTGACATGTTTATAAGTTCAATTTGACACAATAAAATTCTTCTTTGGAATCAAGATATAAAAACCTACTTTGGATAAATTTTTCATATTATTTTGATAACTTTCATATGTTAATGAATAGTAAAACCATGCTATATTTTAATTAAAAACAACATTTTTCATCATAATAATTTATATAGTTAAATTATAATATTGAATGGTTTTAAAGTATAAATAGAATAGATTTTTAAAATTTTATATATTTTATTTCATTAGAATTGATTTTACATTGAATTCATAGGTAAAATTAGTTCAATCTTTTGCGATGTTTTATCTTTTAAAACTCATTTTCTTAACAATGGGATTAAGATTAAATTAATTTCTACAACTTCATTGATTTGAATTAGGAAAAAATGGATTCAATATTTTTAATCAGTAGGTACAAATTATGTTAATATGAAACTTTTTATTTTTGGGCACTATAAATTGTAACTACGGTAAATTTTAATTACCACAGTTAAAGGAAAATCCGGTAATTGAGGGTAAATATAATATTATAAAATTACCCTAACACTTGTCTTAATATAATTGGATGATTATATTTTTTTCTATGACATATTTTGGATGAAATTGAATCAATTGGAACCCACTTTTATGTTATTAAGACCTTTAATTTATTTTATTTAAAAGAAAGTGAAATATGTCTCACTCAAACTTTAATAATTAAACTATTTTTAATATAAAATTATACAGAATATAATTTCGGTTAAAAAATACTAATTTTAAAGATAATTTTTTTTATTTATCATGGTAATTTATTTTTAATTTTTAAGAATTATTAAAATACCTTATTAGCTTTTACATTAATGATGCCGAAATTATTTATTTAGTGAAAAATCAATAATGTAGTTTTTATTGAAATAATAATACATATCAAAAGGCCTAAAAACCTGATCAAGACATATTGGAAGTTTATATATACACACTAACCATCCAATGGCCGAATTTGGGACCATTTAGATCCCTATAAAGTTGATTGTGACACTTATATTATTTTATTTTAAATGATTCCAAAGTTTTCACCTTCATAATTTAATAAATATAACAATTTACATGTTGTGATCTTAAGATGATAAATTCATGTAAAAGTATTATTATAAAATCTATGATATTTATTGTCATCATAGGATTTTAGTTTTAATTTTTATGCAACAAATATTTATATTAAATAATTATATAAAAATGTTGTACTAATTATTTTATTAAGAGATATACCAAATAAATGGTTTTAAATATATTAAAATAAATATTATATGAACTATTAAATGTTCTCCACGATATTTATTGAAAACCGTGACATGTTGGGAATATATTTAATATTTTGGTTAGAATATATCTTCTGTGTGTATTTTATTTAATGTAAAATAAATGAATAATGTCAAAATTGTCACTATTGTTATTTTATAAAACTATCTTATTATAAAATTGTTTAAAAATCAAAAAATATTTTAAAATTATAAATTGAAATTTATATGGTGTAAATATCATAAAGTATCCAATTGTGGACAATTCAAAACTCATAATTAATTATTTATAATAATTTAAAAATTAGAATCTTATTACCACAAATAAAATTATATAGATTAAATAAGGATAAATCAAGTTGATAATGTTTAAAATAAATTACCAACATGTCTAAATTTTATTGGTTGATGAGATTACAACCCTATCTCATCTAATATTTGTATTTGAGTCATTTATGGAGGGTTTTAAGTGAGGTTGAAGTTATTATAAATTAATATTTCTTATGTTACCAAAGGTGCCCCTCTCATCCCTTATAAAAAGGGAACCCTTCCATCTACTCATTACAAAATTGTGAGCATTCAAGCTCAGAAAACCCTGACCATATCCCTTCTCAACTTCCCTAGAATCAGTATAGAGGTTTTGGTCTCCTCAGAAGACCAACTCTAGTGCCTTAAGAGAAATCTTAAAAGAGGTTCGTCGAACAAGAGGTAATATCTTCTACCGATTATTTCAAGTTTTCTTTCTTCTTCCACTTATTCTTATTTAGTTGTTTCTTTATAAATTAATAACATCAGTATAACTAATATACTTAAATGTTATTATAAATATGAAACTACCCCATTTCATCTTCTATCCATCATACGGAAAACAAAATCACTGCTCGTACGTACGTACAGAATACCGTCTCCATGCCGTGGTGTAATCTATTTTTCCACCACCACCTTACTTGTATGGTTATAATGGGGTAAATAATAACTATATATAGTTATTATAACATCATACTAATTCTGAGATATTATATCATCCACTCCAATTCAATTCAATAATTATGGGAACGATATCATCGCTCGTGCGTACGTACGGATTATCGTCTCCACGACGCGATGAGATTCATTCTCCATGTTAACCACTAAAAATGATTATAAATTATATATAATTAATAATAATGAAATATATTACATGATAAAGCTACTGTATTTATGTATATATATATTTCATCTACTTACTTCCATTCAATTCAATAAGGAATGGAAAACAACGTTCATGCGTACGTACGACCTACCCTCTCCATGAACTGTGTATTTCATTTAATTTATCAATATTATATATATATATGTATATATACTGAATATATATGATATATAAATCATTATTTAAATTCTGGAAGTAAGTAAATAATTATATACTTAATAATAATATCAACAACAACAAGTCAAAATAGATACGATAAATTAAAGGATTTTACCCAAAATCCTACTTTAACATGGAATTTACAAAAGAACAGGTAATATAAAGTCATAAGTAAACTGTATATGATATCACACCAATGAATAGGATTCCCTAATAAGTCAATGAAATTATTTAAAACATTATAAAGGAGTTTTGGATACATACGAAGCATATCATACCTAAGGTAAGGGATAATTATTCCAATCTCATTCTTATATGAGATTGTTAATTCGTAAGTATTTACTGGGGTTATATTTTTAATCCATGTCCACAAAAATGTTTTCATAAAGTGTTTAATATTACTCCATGTATGTTTAATGTCATGTTTAAACCTTTTTTGTCTTTAAATTTGAGATAGAATATTTATTTTATTTACCAAACGTGGTACTTTTTTACTTTTTGGGAAAATATACGAGGAGTATGTTTTTTTAACTTATACGGCATGAACATATTTCTGAGGTTTCATAACATCTAATATTCAGGATGATTCATATACAATTTTTCATGGTTATTTTCAATAAAATCATTTTCTTTCAAAATTGTGAGGAATTTTGTGAAAAGAAAATGTTTTTGAAGAAGAAAGGATATTTTCTTCAAGAATTCCTTTCAAGTGTTTTATCAAAACTATTCTCCATATAATATGAAATTATTTATCATGTTTATGTTTCAAGTATAATGTCTTTATTATTTACATGGTGTTATTTTTCTTATTATGAAATGCTATCAATTTTTTTTATATGGATTATGTGATGATGGGATGATGATTATGAAACCCATTTTATACTTTGTGTTATGATGAATGTTTTATGTTTATTTTGTGGCACAAGTAAGAATGATTTTATTATGAAATGTGTGGTACCTATATCTCCCTACAATGCAATGTGTAAATATTTATATCTCATGAGATAGAAGTGGCTGGAATGGAAAGTTAATCTGGTTCAGTGATACAAGACTGTAATGAAGAGTGAACTCGATTCAGAAAGGGACTTTTTCCATTAAGATAGACTTGGCAGCAATTCCTTGGCTACTATGGAAATAATATCATGTACTTAATGGTTTTCCACAATAAAATGTTGTATTCCCATGCTATTTTATGATTATTTATGTTCCATTATGAACTATTCCTTACGTACTATGATGATTTATTTCACAACTCAAGATTTTGATGTGTAAACTTTATGTTCATGTCTTGAAGGTCAAAAGTATATTTTTTGTTTTAGTTTTTCCATAGTTACCCTTAATGAGCATTTGAGCTCACCCATTATATATTTTTTTTACCCAGTACATAAGAAAGGTTTTTGGTAAGAAAAAAAGGGAAGATCTTTATGGGAGATGTTGAAGATCTTTCACCCAGACTAGAAGATTATATTCAGAGTTTCCAAAGACACTAAACTATTACGGTCCATTCGTGTCTTTTTTTGTTATCTACTATGTATTCTGCAAAAGTAATGTAATTTTCATGTATTTCATGATTGGGTCTCTAAACTTAAGCCAATGCTGATTCTAATTATAGTGAGCTATAATTTATTTTACCAAATTGGGGAACAAGAGGAAGGGGCCAAGGTCGAGGATATAAGGGAAGACGTTGAAATTACATAAACCACCATTTTAATTCTACCCCATCTCAAACCATATATGTGGTAGAAACTTGTGGAGGAGACCTTCAGCGGGATCCACATGGAAAGTGAGTCTCTTCCATGAATACAATTTCAGTTCTGACAAAATTATTTTGGAAGACCGATTAGATGCCACACCATCTTCTTATTAGAAAATGAATAGACTTAGTCAGTATAATTTTCAAATGCGAAATGTATTTCTAGCTTCTTCTCTGACATAGAGTACACTTATATATGAAGCGTCAACATCCAAATCACTTGAAAAACCACATCTCCATGCTGGGAAACGCAGACCTTTGGACCAAAAGTATGATGTTATGAAAACAATTTCCCATGTACTAACCAAGTTATCTATTTTGGATGCTTATAATCCATTAAAAGATCTTTGAGAATGACTCATTGGGCCTTGTTAAGTCATCAAGAACTTGAAACTGAAGTGGATGTTACTAAGGTTTACCATAGAGACAATGATCCTGAAAAATGTCATGCTGTTATATCTTTTACGAATGAAGATGAAGATGATGATATGCATGTGCATATCAGACCTTTGTACCTATCTATAGAGTTCAATGACAGAGATATCTGACGAGCCTTCATTGATAATTTCTCTAGGGTAAACCTCATTCAAGTTCATACAATTCGTCAATTGTGCCTAACTGAATTTGACATTTCTCCTTCCAATTTATTGTTGCAAGGATATGACTAGATTGAAGAAGAAACTATGGGTAAAATTACACTCAGATATCAGTATGGAGATCTTGAGTCTAATTGAGATTTTATGGTTGTTGTTTAGGACACAACCTTCGATATTCTTTATAGAAGGCATTGGATGCATCAACATGCAGCCATACTGTCATTATACCACCAATGTCTAAAATATTCTTTCAATGGTCCTATCGGAACATTTTATGGTGAAAAGGATCCGTTCAGAACATGTGAATATGAATACATTGAGGAAGAGTTTTATCACACAAAAGGAATGAAGAAAATGAAAAAGGAGATAACTAGAGTTAATGATACAAATGGCTTGGAAAGATCCCAAAAAAATCCATTCATTCATTTTAGTATAGATTATGTGTTACCCATCAATAAAATTGAAAGGGTAAAACCAAATCTATAGACTCATCTAGTATCTTCAATAATGTCAATTACGACAATTGATCATGACAACATAGAAGAAAGTATTGATACACCAAGAAATGATGAAAGTATGAATGGAGATGTTTTCATCTCATCTATTGAACTACAAAAATTCTCTACATCATCAACCAGAGTAGAATAGATAGTGGTATTGTGAGAGGAAGATAAATAAGTTGATTATCAATCCATAAACCCCTCTTTATTTCCGTAGGAAGTCCCTTCGTCATCTGTAGTGTTAGATATGGTGGAATTTTCTTCGGGATGTTCAAATATTTATTTCTCCCCTAACATTGAATGTTTTGCCTCATCATCTACAATCCAAGAAGAAACAGAAGAGGTAATACATAATGAATATGAAGAGGAAGATCTCAATAATGCTTCTCCAACATTTGATGCTGGTGTCTCTACCACCGGGGATGAACTTAGAGAAATAAATTTGGGTACAAAAGAAGATTCCTACCCTACTCTTATTAGTGCATCCACGACCTCTTAAGAGAAAGAGGTGTATATATACATTCTAAATCAATATCGAGATATATTTTCTAGGAATTATATATAAATATCAGGTCTTAATCCTGATATATCCACCAATCATTTGGGATTGAAATAAGAACATCATGGATTCAAGGAAACAACAAGAAGGACACACCCAACTCATGCCTCTAAAATTGAAGCTGATTTAGATAAACTTATAAAAGATAACTTTGTTAGGGAAGTTCTGTATCCCAAATGGCTAGCCAATATTGTCCTAGTGAAGATGTAGAATGGGAAAATTAGAGTCTGTATTGATTTCAGAGATCTTAACTGGAAATGTCCTAAGGATGATTTTCCAGTTCCGGTTACAGAATATCTAATTTATGTGACTACTGGTTATGAAGCTCTTTCCATCATGGATGGATACTATAGGTATAATCTAATCCATATGGCCCCATGGGATGAATAATCTATAGACTTTAGATCCCCGGAAGGTTTGTTTTTCTATCTGAGAATGCCTTATGGCTTAAAGAATGTAGGTGAAACATATCAACGTGCTAGGAATCATATCTTCAAACCCTTAATAGGAAATTTTTATGAATGTTATGTGGATGATTTGGTGATCAAATCCAGAAAACGTTCCAATCACTTGGCTGATTTGGATACTATATTCAATAAACTTCGACAACATAGTTTGAAGATGAATCCCTTTCAATGTGCTTTCAGGATAACCTCAAGAAAAATTCCTCGTCATCATTGTACACCATCTTGGTATCAAAGTTGATTATGAGAAATCAAAATCAATCCTTGGTATGTATCCCCTTTGAAATTTGAATGAATTTAGAGGAATCCAAGGACAATTGGCATATATTCGGCTCTTTATCACCAATTTGGCAGAAAAGTGTTTTCCCTTCACCGGATTAATGAAAAAATGAGTTATATACCAATGGAATGAATACTTCAAAGATTAATTAGATACCCTCATGAAATATCTCATTATTCCACCAGTATTGATGCTTCCTATTTAAGGATGACCACTTGTTCTCTACATGACATCTTTAGAGCGATCACTAGGTGACTATCTCAACCAAAAGAATGATGTTGGGAGTGAAAACAACCTTTACTATATCAGTTTCACTATTATTGATGCGGAAACATGATATCAAAATATTGAAAAGTGTTTCCTAGAATTAGTCTTTGTAGTTCAGAAATTGAGACAATACTTGCAACATCATGACGTCCAATTAGTAGCTCGTAATAACCCTCTCAAATTTATCCTTAGTTGTCCTATGCATACTGGGAATCTCGTACGGTGGGTGGTTATTTTGCAGTAGTTTGATATCCAGTTTGTGTCTCAAAGGGCTATAAAAGGCCATGCTCTCGCTAATTTCATTACTGAGCATCCATCTGCGGAAGATACATTGTTTAACACTGCACTTCCTGATGAATAGGTATTCTCTTTTCAAGGTTATTCCCAAACATGGAAAATGTATTTTTGTGGTGCTTCCAGAAGTCCAAAATGGTAGAAATTAGAAAACCCTAAACTCAAAAAGGTTGGATTAGGAATTGTCCTTATTTTCTTAGAAAAGACAATATTTCCTTATTCGTTCCTATTATTGGAAGGTGGTACTAATAATGAGTAATAATGTCAAGCTCTCACCACCGGTTTGGAATTTTCCCTTCAGGTGAAAATGGATCATTTAAACGTAAATGGTGATTCAAAATGGGTAATAAATCAAATAAATGGGGAATATTCTATCAGAAAAGAAGAGTTAATCCCTTTTGGTGATTACGTCAGATAGTTAATTTCTGAATTTCCCTCAGAGCTGACATTGTCCTATGTACTGAGATCACGAAATGCCCCAGAATATGCACTTGAAAATGCAACTATATCCATGGAGAATACAATTCAGGATGAGAAAGTTTTCATCATAACCCATTGTCATGTGGTCTCACCTTTTGTTCAAACCAAAAGGGAGGAAATTAATGAAATTGTCTTTATTTCTGAACCATATGGTCATACCATGGGATGTAGAACATCCATCATAGAATATATTCATAAATGGGGTACATCTACTAGATAATGCTAAGAAAGGATAGATACGGTGACGATCAACCAATTTTACTCTTTATGATAGTCCATACCACCGAAAGATCCTTTACAAGAAAGGATTTGATGGAATTCTCCTCAGATGTATTGTTTGAGAAGAGACCATAGCTGTTATAAAGGAAGTACATTCAAGAGCCTATGGTGCCCACCAATCTGGGAACAGGCTCTCTGATCAGATCTAAAGGATTGGATATTTTTGGCCTTCAATGATGCAGGATTGTTCAGATTTCACTAAAAAATGTCTTCCCAACCATGTACACGCTAATTTCATTCATCACCCCCTAGAGTATCTACATATATCCAAATACTTCTGTACATTTTCCACATGGGGAATGGATGTGGGAGGGCCTTATCCACCAGCCACAGCTATGTAGTTCATGTATATTCTCACTGTTACTGACTTCTTCTCTAAATGGGATGAGGTAATACGTCTCAAATAATTTGGTTCCAAAAGCATTGTTAGTTTTGTCAAAACTAATATTATCACTAGATTTGGCATCCACCGTACTATTTTGATGGAAAATGGCACCATTTTTTGTTCTACTGAAGTACAAAAAGTTGCATCAGGAACATAATATCTAGTCCAATCATTCATCTCACTATCATGTAGTATCCAATGGACAAATAAAGGCCTTTAATAAGACCCCATAAAATACACTCTATAATATGGTTGATATAGATAAGAAATAATGACCTGATAAACTTCTGAACACTTTGTGCGAATATCAGACAACTACCCGTACTTCTACCCAAGAAACTCTTTATTAATTGGTATGTGGAACCAAAGCAGTTTTGCAAATTGAAATACAATTTCCTTCACATAGAGTTGAAATCTGTGATAAGTTGACTACAGTTGAAAGATCTCAGAAACGGTTCAATGATTTGGAATGATATGACGAGAAAAGATTTCATACATTTCATCATTTAGAAGTCTATCAGAATAGAATAGAGTGATCATTAAATAAGAATGTTCACCTTTGTTCATTCCTTTACGAAGAATTGGTATTGGTCCTTAGGACTCAAATGATACTACGAGTGAAACCTCTAAAACATGAACCAATTTGGGAAGGACTTTATTCCATACATAAGGTCTATTCCAATGGATCGTATGTTATAATCTCAATGGATGGAGAGCTTATCACACCTCCAACCAACATGAGATTTTGAAGAAATACTTTGTGTAGTTTTTTACAAATATTCCTCACTATAATACTTTAAACTACATAGTACCATATCCTTGCTGCAAGATGTAAAAAATCACATCCACCATGTCCTTTCTGTAAGACATTAAACTGAATAACAAGTGTCAGTGTCCATACTGCATGACATTAAAATTCATAGAATCTTCGTCATTGACGCATGACCTTAAACAACATGTCATCATTTGTGAAACTAATATTCTCTTTATTTGACATTTGGAGCATCCAAAAGCTAATATCATTTACATCATCACTACTCCTTCGTAGCACATGAGTCCCTACCTTTCCTATGTCTAAGTCAGATCTGCATAGAGACCATATTTCTAGAACTACATATGGAATGATTCTCATTTTCAATATGATATGTAGAGATGCATAAATATCTAATTTGGGGCCCAGCCATAGTCACAAAATCATATTATTATTTTTTTCCTTCGGTATAAGAATCAGATATATACATAGTGTTTCCTTAAGATATATGGTTTGGTACTTATACCATTTTTTGTATTAATATTTACCGTTATCTCAGAATTTGTAAAAAATCACCATTCTTCTTGTCAAACTCCATTAGCATCAAGACTGTTTGTTTAAATAACTACACATGGCTTGATTCTCATCTACTTTGAGATATGTAGAGATGCCTTGATCTCCAATATTGGGCCCAACTACGATATAGAAAACCCCATTATTTCTTGAATATGAATCAAATCTACATATTAAATGTTTCATGAATTATGTATTACTTGATCCTTTCCCCATCAAGACATATAGTGAAACATTGGTGTTATCCCTTAACCTAGTTACAATATATCTTTTACTTTCTTGTCAGTTCATATTCATCCTTACCACATGAAATTAAACTTCATGGAAATATAGTACCCCTATTATTTATCTCTGTCACCATTGTATTATAGAAAATACCGTTACTACTCTTTGATTCTCACACCGAGCATAGCTCATGTGATCTTAGGAATTTAGAAAAGAGATTCCTTATAAAAATACGGTGTCTCAATTTATTATGGGATTATTAATGTCCTCACTGTATGACTTAAAACTGAATAGTATAATGTCCTCATGACATGACTTAAAACTACACAATATAATGTCTTCACTGCATGACTTAAAACTGCATAGCAATAATGTCATCGTTGCAAGACTTTAAACAGCATATCATAATATTCATTCAGAGAAACAAAGAAAGTCTCCAATTTACATATGAGTCAGATCTATGTAAAGGACTACAAAATCATGTTCAATATTAGTTCAAATATTTCTAATATGAATTAGGCATAACACCCTTCCATGTTTCACTATTAATCTTGAATATTTTCAGGTCCTCATAATCTTTCTTATGATTTTTGGTGACTGATTTTCTAATACCTGAGAGACCATTTGTTTGACTATGAAGTGTGTTCCCTTATGAAGCCTTTCATAAGTTTCCTTCATAACAATCATGTCAGTCAAAAATGCCATTATTTGGTTATGCAGAATATGCCCTAGATTTCTATGCATAATACAACCCCCATAACAGGTTGGAAATAATATGGTATCTTTATTCTTGGTTGTTGTATCTTTGTCTCCATTAATATTTGATGACAATATACCAGAATCTGTATTTTAAAACAATCATTCAAGTATAATTTCCACATTATCTTTCTCACAATCTAAAAGTATTCAAGAACATGGATTACACATTTCCCTCACCTTGTGATCGATGCGTTTACAAATAACCTTGAAATCACTTAGCCACACATTATATATTGTTTCCATTTCTAGTCGTAATTATATGACCAAAAAATACAGACACCATACCTCGTAAGTTTGGGTAAGGCCTTCATAAAAGTCTCATTCCTCCGATTGTTTGGACACTCTTGGTTGAAAATACACCTTCCATATTCAGGTACCTTTCTACATAAATTAAACTCTGTTCTTTGGAAAATTTTAATCTCCGTAAAGATTCATTGGCTTGTAGCAGTCAAACGTTAAACTTCTAAGATCTCTTTAGTATGACTATACTGTATGTGCCCTTAGGATCCATTTCATAAGTTGCCTACATAACATGCCTGTCAATCAAAAGATTCCCCTATTTTGATATGTATCATTTGCGACAATTTCCCCAGCAAGATACAACCCCCATAACATATTTGTCAAATAAAGGTTACTTTGTTCCAAGAAACGACTTCTTTATTTCTTTTAGCCCTTTTCCCATATCATTATTTGGTTTCATAAATTCCAAAATCACAGTTTTCAATTTATTCTTCCATAATTGAATATGATAGTATGTTTACAAAAAAATTGTCACGAAATTGGGAGAGTTTTCTCATACCTTTGGTCAAAGATAAAGTCCTTAAATTAAAGCGACACAACATCCTCACTGGAAGACTTTAAACTACATAGTAAAACATCCTCCTTTCATGACATTAAATTTCATAGTACAACATCCTCACAAGATGGGTTAAAACTTCACAATATGATATAAAAAATTCCCTTTTTTGATAATTTTTACCATTACTCATACAGTAAATTTGTAGGGAAAGGGTTTTCCTATTCATGATTTATGTCTATCTAAAATAGTCCTTTTCAATCTTAAAATTCCATATAAAAACCATCCACTGTGGTCTTGAGTCACCCAAATCATATTTTCCCCTATCTATTAATAGAAGAATGTCAAACTTTTGAGAGCACTTTTTTCTGACTATGTAGCACATGCCCATTGGCGGCCTTTCATAAGTTGTCTACATAATAAGCTGGTCAGTAAAAAGATTCCAGTAGTTGGCTATGTATAATATACCCTAGTTGGCCCTATGTAAAAATGCCCCCATAATGTGTTTGTCAAATATAGGTAATTTTGTCCTTAGAAAAGACACCCCTTATGTTGACACAAGTTTTAAATTTGGTGACTATAAAATCATGGCTCAAGATTCCCCTTGGAAATATTTGACGATTATTAAATAAATTCGTAGACACAATGTTTTTTTATCTAACATTAAAATTTATGGTCAAACATATTCGACCATAAATATTAGCCCTTTATAGTCCAAATTTCATTACTCCAAACTGCCAAACAACAAAAGACATGGTACTCATTTGATTGATAAACAGTAAAGGGAACTCTGAAAAAAAGTCAAGTCCAAGCTCACTAAACATACATTTTTTTGTTTGATTTAGTTAATATTGAAAAATAAAAAACGAGGTCAAAAGATAATAAATTTGTGGGGTTACCCATATAACCCTAGATGTAATCAAATTATGCTAATTGTTTCCCTAGACTTAATAAGAACATTTTGAGCACATCATTCTTTTTATTATAATAATTCTTGTTTAACATAAAAGAATCATTATCATCATTTTATTTTTATATTGAAATAAAGAAAATCAGGAATGAATATTTATATGATTGGAAATAAAATTTCTTTCATTCATATGAAAATAGAGGTACATTCACAAAATTAAGCCTCTCTATCATGTTTTAGAATAATCTCTAAACATGAATTTTCATTGGTTGAACCGATTCACAATCCCTATCAAATTCATGTTGATGTTTAGACAGTTGAGTAACTCCAACATCCTATTCCTGACAAAGTGCTTCCTTAGAAGTTGAAATGGCAGTTATCCCTTCTAATTGGGTTTCTCTTGTTGTCTTATTCAACTACTCAAGCTTGTTAAGAACAACCTCCAGTTACTTTTGAAGATATAACAACTTTTTCGTAGTTTCGTTGATTTTTTGGCTAATTCCGAGTAATTTATTTTTTTGATTTGTCTCTACCTCAACTACATCATCTTGAAATCCCTCAATATTTATGAGTCATTTATCCTTTTCAAAATCTTTTCACAGCTTATGCTCCTACTCCCATCGGTGAATAGTCTCTTTCACGACATCATAGACTTGGTGATAATTATATCCACCAAATTACAATATGCATAATAATGATGGTAGTTTTGAAAAATGGGACACCAATTCATCCATAGGCTTTTCAGCAATTATGTCTCAAATATACCTCCATGTCTTCTTATGTGCCATTCCAAGAGAATATAGCTTTTCTATGTCTGAATCTGAGTCACCACAATGAGGTAAAATGTACTCTAGAAGGAAGTCACTTAAAGAGATTCCTTTATAAACTTCTTTTGGGACAGTAGAAGCTTCACCTTATGATCTAGGAGTTGAATATATTAATTAATAAATCAAGGTCATTATTAGATTCAAACGAAGGAAAAAAAATATGATTCAAATAGAAAATTATATTTACCCAATAACAATTCAGCTACATGATTGGATTAATTCCACGTATTCTTAGGTTCAATGTTTTTTGGATATGTTTCCTGAGAAGGGGCATTTCCTTGAATTTGATCAGTTATGACATTTGAAGGATTTGGAAATTCTATTGACGAAGGATCCTCTATAGGTATTTCTCTAGCCAAAGCGGAAGGTTTAAATGGAACACCCAGTTCTTGAAGAGCCTTTGTGACATTTTCTGTATATAAAGCTACATAAGGAGAACTTTGTTGCAATGAATCAAGTGGAATAAAAAATTATATATGGAAAATGCAATAATAGGGACTTACGCCATTGCAGTTCTTCATGAAAATCCCCAAACTCGTTGAGGGAAAATAGATTACCAATATTTGGATTAAGGTTTTCTATCATTTTAGGGTATATATCCTAAAATGTCACAGCATCCTCACCATTTATAGTATCCAACAAACAACTAACATTTTTTTTCCGTTGGCTCTTTAATTGGTATGGCATCATCGGGTCTTTCCATGATTGGTTCAAAATCATTATTTTTCATAGATTGCCCTAGATCTTCATTCCTTTCTTCTAAATAAATAGTAATATCAGTATTGATTATTTCATGATCATTTGAAAAAAACAACTGAGGAAAGTATTTAATCTTGAAATGGATTTCCCCTCTCTCAGCAGATCCAGGAGCATGTATACCTGAATATTTTTAGGGTTTATCTACTAAAATTTCATATTTGTCAGCATGAACCTAGGTTTCCCCTGGGGTTTATTTTTATGGTTCGGAAGAATCAACTCTTAATCCTTTGAGAGAAGGGAGATACATAGATCCTGCAAGAGGATAAAATGTGCTTACCAGAGTATATTGAACAAGTAATATTCCCTAAGGATAGTATAAATACTTACTCCTTCGGCGAACACATCAAATCAATCTCATCGCTCTCTTGCATTTTTGTTCAAATGCTTGGGGAGAGATTGAAACACTCATTTCAGTAGGATAAATATGAGGTAATGGTTGGGGAATATCTGTCGCCATTACCCGAGTCATGATTCTAGATCTAGGAGAATGTTATGGAGACCTAGGAGGATTATTCATTGTATCAATAGGAGAGCCTGTAGGATCATACATAGGTGATTTGAGAATTGGTCTGGAGCATTCTTCTCTACATTCAAGCTCCACAAATACATTTTTATCAAGATTAATGATGATAAATGGTAAATCATATTTGAGACCGAAGAAAAAGGTAAATGCATTATCAGTAATAACATAAATATCCCACTCCTCCTCAGAGTCGACAATTATCCCTTCACGGACTCCTATGTCCATCATATGAGATACTCATTTAGAGTCTTGGATTTGTTCATCAGTTGCATATATTAAAGCCTCTAGCTCGATAATATAATTTTTTTTACTTAAACCAAGTTATTGTTCCGATTGCAATCTGATGGTGCCTTGATGTCACCTATATCTTCTATTCAAATACCATGATGGAGAAATGCCCATGCATCCCTAATATCATGAGTTACACCCTTCCAATGACGAATGGAGGACTGTTACACAAAATTTAATCTTGGTATGGTTGATTGGGGAGGAGATTCAATGCCTTCTTAATGGTGAACATCTTCAGGCTTCCTTTCTTCAGAACGTTCAATAGATGGAATATGAAAATCTATTTGATGGTGACGGTTGGACTGCCTTGGAATTAGAGGTATTGCTTCTCTAGCCCTGGTCCTCTTGGTATACCTCAAGCGAAGACATTTTTAGGGCTCTAAAACCTCCAAAACTTCTGTATCATCTCTGGAATTGGACTTCGTACCACGATTTCCATGTGCAACGGTAATTGTAGACACCGCTCAATGTATTCCTTTTGTCAAAGCCTCTTGAGGATATGAAGAGGCCCAATAATTGGCATATCCACCTTCCAATCCAATCGATTCATCTGGTGGAGGTAGCATAATTAACAGTTTGGATAACTCTAAAACCATTAGGATCCATAATTATCGCACTACCATTGGTTGTTTCTCTGGTATAACATATGTAGGTGGATAAGAGTTTGAATGTTTAAGGCATCTAAACTGACAAGAAAACTAATTGGGGGCATAAACCTCACTAATAATTTCACCATCAATTCTAGTTGATAATATGCCATCCCTGAATTCCATCATATATGATCTCATCTCATAATTCTTTTCTTTTCTATCATCTAGAAATGTTCAAACTAGTGGGTAACCAAATGGAAATAAGATGATTTCTCCTAAAACATTAAATGCCTATAGCACCACATCAGGTCTCAAGTTCAGATGCAGAATACTAGGAACCTTCTATAAAAATGGAGTGAATCAACCATTGGGAACTCTGACAGAATTCAACACTGAGTATGAAGAAAAATGTTCTAAAATCTATCCCAATAACACTTGGTACGACCCTCCAATTCTAAATGGAGCCGTCCAATTGTATTAATGCAGCAGGAGATGGTAAAATCTTGCTAATACATGGGTTTCCAACCCAATATACTTCCCATACACCAACATAGCTGCAATGATAAATGTCCCTTATCTTACACAACCTCCGAATTGACAGACTAGAAGCAAATAAACTCTTAGCCACATAGAAAAGAAGTCAGCTAAGAATACTTTTGCATATATATCGGGTTTGAAATTTTAGCCCAAGTGCTTATAATCACCTCTTTCCCATGTAGGAAAATGTGTGCCTAAACTGCCTCAATTATCTGTAGAAAGACAAATAGTAAGACATCCATAGGTTTGACCTTTCACTGTTGTTGGTTCAAAGAAGGATTTCATCCACACTCTAGCATGGATATCCTTCTTGTCCTTGGGTAAATTCTTCACTATCTGGAATATTTCATGGGCCAGTGGTGTTGTTCTAGTAATATCACCCCATGTTGTAATAGGATGGATGAAATCATTATACATTTCCCCAAGAATGTGAATTATATCTATTTGGTAAATATCACATAGACTAATACCAACATCACCATGAGTCAAATGAAATTCATTCATTTTTGGACTCCATCAGCTAAGTATTTCATGAATGAAATCTTTTTAATAAACATTTGTTTTCCCCTTCCAGATAGCTTCATAGATATGAATGTCTGATAACTCTTTTCTGAATTCTACATAAGTCCAACGTACCAAGAATTTCCACATCCACTCGAGTTTTAAATCCTCTACAGAATTAAGGTCCCAATCTTATTTTCGACCATTATGTTGATCTGTTTGAGAAGCCATAAAAGTGGAATCATAACAATGTGGTCTTGGAACTACAACATGATCCTTCATATCAGATGTGCAACCACGGTGATGAAGGATGGAACTAATATGGACCGCTAATTCTGGTACCGGAACCCCCTTTCACTAATATTTATGCAGTTATAGATACAATTGGATTATTGAAGAAACCAATTATTTGTAATGTACTTTTTAACCGATAGAACATGGGCATCTTGCAAAAGCCCATGCCCATATAAGGGTAAATAAGGACTTTGTGCACAGTCACAGTAGTAAAAAAGTAGACCCTTCCGTAGCCCTGGAAGAGTGCTCTCAACAATTTCATAATAGTCTTTTCCAAAGATATTCATAATTTCATTTTGGAGATCCATATCTTCTTTGTTATGGTCCATCAAATGAGTCATTCTTTCATTCAAAGGAATTACCAAACATCTGGTTCATAATTTTAAAGTGGAAATCGAAAATTTCTAAAAGGACACTATTCGCCTATGTCCATCTACGATTTCCTTGGTGTGGGTCCTTCGACGAAGACAGTCGCATAGGTAATTTTCCAAGGATCCTAGAAAAAATCATTCAAGGATTTACTTTGGAGTAGCTCCATCACTTAAATAATTTTACCTTGAATAAATTTCAATGAAATTACGCAAGAGCACAATGAAATGATGCTGGGCAAACAATCTACGCAACAGGAGCCGCAAAATTTTGTAGAAAGCACAGGTGAAGAAAAAATCCTGAAGGTAGAGAACTATTTATAGAAAACTAAAGACCTACACATTAGGACTGCGTGAAAATTCACCATGTCATACCTCCGCGAAGAAAATCCGTGGGAAACCTATGATGTTCAACAATCCATCCATAATCATTTCTCCAAACTGTCTCCTTAGGACTCGACACTCTTTGGATGTTTTAGATCCGATCCTGGGGGGGGGGGGGGTTTGACACTACTTGACAAAGTAACCAAAAAGACTATGCAGAGAACTCCAGATATTTCAGATCCCAATGGAAGGGTTGAAGAGTACATAAGAAAAATTAAAAATAATCCCAAAGAGCTTCATGATTGACTATCTTCACAGGCCTACATGGCAGAGCTGTGCGGTTGACCTACATGGCAGAGCTCCACACCAGAAGATGATTGTGCACCTAGATGGAGTAGCTACGCAGCGGAGTTTCATGATGTACCTACGCGAGAAACATTGCATAGACCTTGCCTCATTTTTCCCTATAAATAGAGCCCTTGGACTCCCCAGATGATAACTGAAAAAAATTAAAGAGACTCTCTGAAGCTCCCACTGGATAATTCTTTCGCTTAGATCCCTCAAATTGTCTCAGGTAGCTCTCTAAACCACAAGAGAAGAGATAATTAAATGGGATAAGCATGTTTTGAAAGTATTTTTACAAATTTTACATAGGTTTGGTTCTCCTATGTAAAACACAATCTTTAGTCATCATTCATACCTGTGCGGAATACCTGCGTGCCATACCTGCACAGTATACCTATGTGGTACATCAACACAGGGTACTTACATGCCATACATGCGCGAGGGTCCTACACGACCAACTCAACTACCCTTTTTAAAATCCATTCATGGTAGGGTATCTCATTCCTTGGTTCCATTATTGGAATGGGACTAAGTTGAAACCTCTAAAAAACCTCTTGAATTATCAATCCTTTGGGAAAGGCACATTAGCGTGTCTCCTGTTTGGGTTTGTATTTCCACAATTAGAGGTTTCCCACATTTGTTTCTCAATGGGGTTTCGATACATAGAATTTATTTTGGTTTATATATCTGCATTCACATAGACCTTTCTCCTTGAAACAGTGTTGGAAAGATCCATGTTTGGAGGAGGGTTGGGTCTTGGCCTCTTCTTTCTCAAAGAGGAGACCCGAAACCTCAGGTCTCTAGTAGGGAAGGTACAGTTCACACTTACTTTTACGCTTTCCTTTCCAGGATCAATTTTAGAGCTACCATCCTAGTATAAGACCCTCACCATTACCCCTTCCTCCTTACATTGGAACCTTTTCCAAAGTAAATAGAATAGACTGAAGGCTCTTCACCACTCTCTCTTCCTCAGTCGACGCTCGCTCTTTCATCAGCGGAGGAGGAAAAACGTGAAGTGTAATTGTTAAATCATTCACATCATCTTTTTTCTCACACCGATCATGACTCACGTGGGCTTAGAAATTTGTGATGATGAAAACATGTGTAGAAAAACTCATTGAATGAACTTTGATAAATTTGACTCCTATTCAAACTCGGATACATAAGAAGCTCTTTCAGGTCCAGAGCTCAATGGATATCCTCCTCAAGAATCCAACACTATTTTACCCAATTTGGGAATCCTCTTTAAGAATGAATCCCCAAACTCAATCCCCAAATCATCAAGGCATCCATTTCATGATGTAATCCCAAACTCATCTCTCTCAGAAAACTATACTCTCTTATGAGATTTATCGAACTACGTGGGATTTGATTCCCATCTATATAGGATACATAGGAAGCCCCTTTGAGGGTCAAACCTAACACTTCAAATCAACCATGTTCTCCTTAGGCCATATTCCCAATAGGGTATAATCCTACGTGGAATCATATATCCTTTCCAATGTTCCTTGGGCTGCATTTTCATAAGTCCCATACTATGTTTCACATAAACATCTTCTTTTTAGTGGTCCTTATCAAATGAAATTAAAAGGTATGATGTGTCTTATTAAGTGGCACCAAACTACAAGGGCTATGATTTTTTTCGCCAGGATACAATGGTAGCTCATTTAATGGGCACGATCTTAAGATCGAAACAATCCTTCATCTCCCCGGATGACAATAAATTCCCATGTTCCCACTGAGTGGCTTAAAAACCAATATCATCACAATGATGGTCAAGAGAATCTCTAATCAGTATATATTAGAGGATACCATTGACAGAAAACCTCGTATACACACAGATGATTCCATTAATGAAGAACCTTGAATGCATACTGATGATTCAAAATTTTACACAAGTTAATAAGTGACTGTAAATTCTAAGGGATACTTATGATATACCTGGTGAATTAATAAGTATTCATGAAAATATCCTAAATTTACAAAGAGAGTCCCATAATAGACAATAATTCCCCCCAAAAGGGTGTGATGAGTCCGAACTCCGATCCTCTCAAACAATGCACATTCTTAAGTATCGTAAATTTTAAACATAATATATTACAACCATTGGGAAGGATGTCCCCTTGGGATAAAGAATGGTCGGATGCTTCTAGTTCCATAAATAAATCCACTTGACACCTCCAGAAAATTGTGTATTTTAAAAATAGAATACATGTTTCAATGAAAGACGAAACCATTTCTTATAAGGATATGTTTACATATATTAATTTCAAAATATTTTGATCATGTAGGGTATGTAAGGGTTTATTTTAAAATAGATAATTTATTATTTATTAACCATTGAAATATCTTATTTGAGTTTTAAATAATTCATTACAAATTAAATAACTCAATTGATAAGGTATTTAGATAGGTATGAAACACAATCAATTATTTTTAATGGTTTAATTTTTTATATTTTAAGAAACATTGGTTATATAGAATCTTGATCAATTATTATGTATTACACATCCAATAAATGATATATTGAAGTGAATATAATGTCTTATTATTTTATTAAGTAATTGTATGTTTACAATACCAGATTAGTTACATTGTTTATATATTTATTTAATATTTTATTTTTCATATTAAATTGTCCATAATCTATATATTTTGATAGGATAAATATATTTCTCAGATTATTTTGTTGTAATCAAAAAAAATTATGGTTTTTTAATCTATATATTGTAAAATGACCCAATACACCTTTATAAATAATTCTTTTACTAAAGGAACTATATGAATTTTTAAAAAATGAAACATTATTTTTTCTAGATATGATCATTTTAGGTAATCGAAAAATCATCGGAGTTTTATATACCAAGTCATAATTTTTACAATTGGATACATTTTTTACAGATTTTTAACAAATTTTTTTACCAATCTAATAACATTTTACCAAGAGTAATATTATTGAAAAATATTTAATTAAACAAAAAATGTAACTTATTTTTTTGTTAAATTTGGATAAATTTCTCCTTATAATATTTTATTTCAATAATCACTTGATATTAATGGAAATGAGTTTTAGAATATCTCTTACTATACGATTACTATATTATTCTATAAGAAATTCATGTGTAATGTTCTAAAAATATATTTGTCATAAATTATAATATGATGGGAATTAGGTGGGGGATATGCATCATATGTTAGAATGTTAGTTACTATATACTTGTTAGTTAATCAATGGTAATATGGTATTAGTGATGTGACATTTGTATTGTTTTCTATTCGTCTTTATGGTTTTTTAAAATATTTGTTTAACTCATGTATTGTGGTACCCATTGTGTTGTTATTTCTTAAGAGAACCAATTACTAAATACTTCCCCATTATTCAAATGCACATACAATGAAAAATTGATGGGTAATACCCATTTCTTGAGTTGGATGAAATAATTACATTTGGTTGTTATCTCTATGGGATAGTCTTGAATACCAAGGGCCTTAGGTTGAATCTCATGATATATGTGATGTGGTTCATTTATAGGGGGATAAATAATTTTATCGTATCCAATTGTTAAAATTTTTACCTCTAATTAGATAAATTATTTGAATTTCATTTAACAAAAATGGTATACACTTTTGTTATGATTAGTATAATTATCTTTTATGAATTAAATTCGGTACAATTGATTATCATTATTTCATAGTTCGTACCCAATGTCTTGACATGTATGTGTATTTTTAGTTTTACTACATTATACAAATAATGAAATACATTCATTATTTTATATTTTGGGGGCCTTGTTCGAATTTAGTTGTTTATTTTTATACTCAGACCCTACACATTAACTTTTTGTATATAAAGCTCTTATAATTGGGATATAGGTGAGGGAAAAGAAGTAGTAACATATATTAGAGTGGGTGTATATCAGTCAGGATGACTTGTTGTTCTAATGGCAGTGTCAGGGACTTTTAGCATTTTGAGATATTATTTGAAATATTAAATTATGTTTAGGTAATTTAAATTTTTTTAAGGCGCCAACTATCATCCACAACAACTTCATCTTCTATAGTGTTATTACCACATTCTCTTTATGAGACTCATCCCTCATCTATTATATGCTTCTTGAACTACTCTGAGAATTATTCATCCAATATTATCACTGGTACGTGTTATGGGATGAAAACTACTCAAAGTAGTTAAAGAAACTTTGGTGCATGTAAAAAAGATATGGAGGATGAGTCCTAAGAAAAGAAATTAAATAATAACTATTTGGTAGATGAAGCTGATGAGGATGAATGTCCTAAAACCTTCAAATTTGGATAAATCCAGAGGATAACACCTACCATTGTGGAGTAATTGTTTTTTAAATTCAATTACCAATTTCCTTAAAAATGGATGAATGTTAATCATTTTAGAAAAGAGTATGAAGATAGAGTTAAATAGATCATCATGTTTTCCATAGAGAATGCATGTGATCATTCTAACATCCCTTGTCAATGATTATATTGTTGTTAATCAAAATAAAACAAATATTTGCCTACTCATGCAAAAAATGTATTCTACACATGATGATGTTTCCAATACTGAAGAATAATAGACTATGAATTATGAAACCACACAATTAGTAGGGTATCCAAAACTTATTTATGGAAGAAAAGAATGACGCAATATCAAATAGTAAAGTAAAATTATAAAGGAAAGATATTAGTGTATAAAATTTTTTGTTGGTTGGAATAAATGTGGCCAACCTATTGACCCCGACAAGTCAATGTCCATTAGTTATATAGGGGTTACAAGAGTATGAATGCGCTAATTGATATTGATTCCTGGTACCATATCCAACTCGTAAATAAAGAAAACCGTTGGTTTGATATAATGATAATGTTATGATATACTTTCTCAATTTTACTTAAATACTATATTATAAAATGTTAATTTAATTATCATTATTTATTATAGAGTTTGTTTATTTTACCTATTTTCTATAATAACTGACACTTTTAAATCGCAAATAGGCTTCTATATGCTTCTTATTACATAACAACTTAGGGATACTAAGGGGAAAGTAAAGCCACATCGACTAGTTAGTTACAGCCACTTTATAAGGCCAGAAATAGGGACATCATTCATCAATCATCATAATGAGAAATCATTTTAAGTAAATTTATGTCAATAATATATTATTTGATATTATTTATTTTATCCAATTTTATTTAAAATTGATAATTTATAAAATATCAAAAGAGTTATCAAAATAAATATTGTGAATCAAAACCATTATACCCCTATTGCAAAGTATGGATGAGTTACATTTTACTAGAGAAGAAAATTGTATATATTTGAAATTAAAAAAATTGTTTTATGTGATATGAAACAATATATTTTCAATTTTTTATATGAATATCGATTAATCAAAATTGGAAACCACTTTAATCCCACATCATGTGCTACAGAAGGAGGCTCATGTAAATAAGAAGGGTAAACTAATTGACGAAAACAAAAAAATAGTATGGGAATGTTCAATAATTATAAAAAATTGTAATTATTTATTTTTTATAATAGTATTACATAATAATATCTATTTATGTTCATATTTGTTTTTGAGGATTAGACATAAGAATCGATAGCGACCATATTATAATAAAAACTACATTTTGTATCATCGATGAGGCTAGAACAATATGGTACCGATAGAGGATTAGGTTTTGGAGTGTCTCTTAAATGATATTTCAAGAAAATAATACATCATGAAGATACATATAATATAGTGAGATTACTTTTGTCTGAAATAGACTCACTGCATGATATTATTGTATGGTCACGTTTAGCAGACCGATGTATGAGAAATGATCAAAGAAAAATAGTAGTGTAACAAATATACACACATGAACCAAATTACCCCACTAGATTTGAGGTTAGTAATTATGTAAAAATTAACACCATTACTATTGTAAGCAGTCCATTAATTTCTATTTCTCTTATATGTTAATCAAAACACGTCCACTAAAATTATAATAAAAAACATTCTACATGGTATAGATATACGTTATTTATAACATTCCACACCCACATGCCACTTTGTAACTAGTGGTATGATGTATAATTTTTCATGAGATAATATAAACAATAAATTGCTCCCAAAATATCACATGTGAGTGGGGATTTATGGGTCTCATGATCCAACTATTGGGTTTCTGGTTCCACATGACGATCAGGATATTAAAATGCTCAGTGATGTTATTGTTACTTTCAGAGCATGACCCTATAATCATACAATGATAACTAAGGTATGTTTGTGACAAAATTTTTTATATTAAAATCCAATAATTGTTGAGGAAAAAAGGTCTGAATTGATATATGATATTACAGAAGGATAATGTGATGGGAAAATAGTAGGCCATTTCAAGGAAATCATGTGAATCGATGAAGAAATCGAAATGATCTTCTAGGAGTACCCTCCACCCACCTCCGGTTCTGGAATAATATTTACTATCATTAAGACTTCATGTAGATAATATATTTCATTAATTTTGATTCATTTAAATTAAGGGTTAATTTTTTATAGCAATAAAAGTCTTCATCAATAAGGACGATACAATCGTGTACTATGATCATGCACTCAACATTTTTGATTCACTCATGATGATGATATTTTATTTTTAGTCTCCAATGAATTAAATATTCTGGGATATCAAATTATAATATTGTTTGAAGACCCAGTGTGTTTAATGCACCATAGGATTAATGGATAACATGGAATCAACCATAACTCCAAGCAATACACAGTGTACCCAGAATGACTCAAATTGTGTGGTTTCAGTTTAGAATTGAAATTTTATTAATGTATTGCTTCATATTTATGTTAAAAGTATTTTTTATAGTTTTAATGAAATAATAATTGTTTTATTATAATTTTAGATTCTTTTTATTGAGTTGGGGTTATTTTTTCAAAGACTCTAGTGCTCTTTAGTTATTGGACTTTGAGGATGAAACTGAGATAACAAAAAATGAAATTGTCATCAATGTATAAAACCATCATGAAATATTGAATTCTTACTACTTATATAGTTAACTTATTTACCATTTTATCTAACATTTTTAAGTTAATATCCCTATAATTTTTATCTAATTTTTTTTTCAGCCCAAATCTTTTGGGAGTTCATATTATAAGTTGTCTGCAACAAGACACAAAAGATTGAACATTGTGATTTTGGATGAGGCATTTTAGGAATCATAGTTTATCTTCTTCTATATAAATGGAACATTTATTTCACTTCTAGATTGGTTCATGTGGCTGGATGGAAAAAACACATCACATACTCAATCATCTACACCTCAATATGACACACAATTTGACTAGTATGATTAGAATGGTATGGTTTTAAGTTATAATTTACAATTCAGTTCAAAATGTATATCACATAATCTAAAAAATGAAACAAATAGTGTTTTCATACATTATGAAAATAGTACATAAGTCATTTTTGGAATTTTGGAATCAACCACACATCAATCTGATACATGATGTGCTAAGTATAACTCATACTCTTTTTTATTAGTTTAGGAGTGACACTTATGTTCACTAAAACATCACTCACTAAAAAAAGAATAAATTGTCTTGATATTTATGAAAGTAGATTCATACTTTATTCTTGATATCTTGAAATCATTCTCATGTTAAAACAGCACATTATGTGATCAGTGTGACTCAAAGTGAATGATTCTATTTTAAATCAAATTTTTGTAATAAAACATGTGATATGATAAAAACCATTATAAACACATTTATATTGTTTTTCTACTTTATTATTATTATTCATATGTATTTTGGATTTATAAGGATCATCCTCACCTCAATCGGACATGTGTTGTGACCGGTTTGACTCCAACTGTGTCTTTTTATTTAAAAATGACATTAATTTTATTAAAAAATACAAATGACATACTCAAAAATGTTAAAAAAAACATTTCTATTGTGTTTATAATATAGGAAAATGATAAAATTGCAATTTTTAAGTTATAGGAGTTATACTCACATCAATCTGACAGACTATGCACCCTGTAAGACTCAATGTTTCTTACATGTGTTTAAAATTGATATTTTAGTAAAATAAAGTGTCACTCACTGAAAGCTAAGAAAAAGTGATTAGATTATCATGATAATTTATGTATATGATTCATAATTAATTTTTTATGTGTATAAATCTATCTCACATTAAACAAACACATGATGTGATTGTTGTGACCAAAATTTTGAGTTTTTAGTTAAAAATGGATTTTGAGTAAAAAACACATGTTTCTTACTCATAATCTAAAAAAAACACACTCCTATTATTTTGATACTTTAGTAAACTGATAAAAATGTCATTTGGGACATATAGGAACACAAATGACCATAGTGTGATGCATGATGTGACTTGTATGACTCCAAATACATCTTTTTATTTAAAAATGACATGAATTTTAGTAAAAAAAGAAAATTCACATACTCAAAAATAAGAAAAAGCATTCATATTATTTTTATACTTTTTGAAAATGATTCATAATTCATTTTATATTTTTAGGAATCATATACACCTCAATATGATTAATGATATGCTCGATATGTCTGAAATAGTCTGTTCTCAATTTAAAAATGGTATTTTAGTTCATAAAGTGTCAGTTACAGAAAAATGAGAAAACATGCTAGGATTGTGTAGAAAATTTAGAAAAAAGATACTAAATTCATTTTGTTCATATAGGAATTAGTCTCACATAAAATCAAAACATGATGTGACTGGTATGACTCAAAGTGTTTGTTTTTTATTTAAAATGATATTTTAGTAAAAATTAAAAATGGCATACTTAAAACGGAGGAAACACATTCATATTGTTTTGATAAATTAATAAAATGATCCATAAGTAATTTGGGATTTGAAGGAATCAATAGAGCCTCAATCTGATTCACGGTGTGACTGGTATGAATCCTAGTTTATATTTTTAATAAACAAGTGTCACTTAAGTTTAAAACATGCACCACATCGCAAAAACTGACAAAATGGGGAAATATTTTTTCTCTTCATTCTACGTGGTATTAAATAATTAATTTCCTTATCATTTTAATCTCATAAATATGTAATTTTAATAATAAATGGACTGATGTGTATGAATTATCTACAACACAATATGATACACATTGTTCCTAGTACGACTCAATGTTTAGATTAAAATTAACACTTCCTATTTAATGGATTTTATATATTATTACTAACCAAATATTTTTTTATATATCAGTGAATTATTTTTCTCTAGTAGGTTTGGTTTTCTCATTTATAGACGTATTTACGTTTTTCTATAATAGTTTTTTGTTTCTTGTATTTGGGATGTAATTTTTATTTCATTTTTATTCTATATTCTTATCTTTTTTTTCTAATTTTTGGTGTTGTTTCTAGGGTAGTATTGTGAAGGTAGAACACACTGTAGTTTTCCTTGTTTATAATGATGTAGTGTGTTGTATCAGAACAGTACAGTACGTCCCTTTATCAGTGATAGTAAATAAACTAATAAAGGCATAATTTTTTAGTTATTATAAAATCCCAAGTATTTTAAATGCATTGTGTTATTCAACACTTAGCACTGATAAATACATTTTTAATAATATTAATGGACTATTTGTTATTTGTACACCTTCAAGGGGCCTCAATGAACCTTCTTCTATCATGTGACTCCCTTTTTCCTGAAAAATGTAGGTGCTACTTGTCAACAATCCAAGTATCATAGTTTTATGTGATTCCTCTTGATAATAGTGGAATTACATATAGACAACGTAGTGGTCAAATCCCACCATAGTCAGGACTATCTCAAGGACCGTGAGAATGTGTTCAACATCCACCGCTTTCAGAATTTGAATATGAACCCCCTGAAGTATGCATCTAGGGTTACCTCTCAGATGTTTCTCAGATTCTTCGCAATATATAGTGGCCTAAATAATGAGTATATCATTTAGTATCTACTAAAAACATTTTCTTATGTTACCCATCGTAGGTAAGACTCTATTCCTCTATGGTACCACCCAGGAATGGTTTATTGATGTCCTTGTCAGCATAGAAAATAATTTGGGAATTGAAAATTGGATGTAATTTTTTATTATCCCCTTCATAGGGAGAAGATACTATCAAATAAAATAGAGATGCCTCACGTGGGTTTTTTCAGTTCATATGTTACGTAATTTTCTGTAACATCATAATATTAAAATAGTGTCCCATGAAAATTTATGAATTATAGTATCAATCATCCCATGTTGATGGGATGAATGGCACACTGGGTAATATACCTCCATTAGTTTGATATCTAGTTCATCATGCTGAAGTTTTTCAAAGGCCAAGAAATGGAAGACTTTCTAGATTCCCATCCGAACTGTGAAGAAATTTCCCTAGATGTTGATATCCCAGAAGAGTCTGTCCTATTAGTGGATCAAGAAATTCCATGATGGAAGATTAATTTTTATGGTTCTTCTAAAATCCTTCCTTATATAAGGCTAAATAATCCAAATATCAATAGAGTTGGAAAAAGTATTTTCTTCATCAAGCCCACACATGGCATCCTACTATACTCGATCATATTGTCAAATGGTTGTACTAATTACAAGGTGGAGTATCAGGGTCTCAGTTTTGGTCTTGAAATGGCCCCCAATATTGATTTTCCATACATACATTTGAATGTACAATTTCAGTTAGTCATAAAACTAATCAATTTTAAAATGATCATAAAAAATAAAGAGATAGTTTCCCTATTTAAGTGAACCTATTAGATGATGGTCCCATTTCATACTATGTAAGAAGAGACTCAAATCCCTAAGTCACAAAACTTTCGAGACGACGACCACTCTATTTTATCCTCATACCTCATAGAGACTAACTAAGCTGACCTGATCATCCATGGGAAACACTGAAGGTTTATCTCCCCCACCATTTTAAATGATGATGACAGGCAACAAATAAATAAACTAGCTATCAATTCTTACCCACCAGGACAATAAATCTCTACTACATTAGAAGAAAATCCTGATTGAAAAAGTCTCATCATTGAGTATCACTAGTGTCACGTTCTCCTACCAGACTGAACTGATCATAATCGAATCTATCGGCTAGTACTATAGTTCACACTCCAGAGTGGTCCTCCTCTAATGTATACTCTCAACAGATGTATGTTTGATTGAATTTTCCTCTGTTTCATCAAAGGAGATAACATACCCCATGTTATATATAATGCACATGCCATGTCCTATGGAACCCATAAAAAATGATTGATTCTCTCCCAATAGATTTATAGGTTGGGCTACTTATAGAGAACCATGGACCATGGATTCATTATGTTTTTCACAACGAAACATTTGTTTCTTATCCATATAATCTATTTAGATGTACCGCTGAAGCTTCTCAACCCCACAAACTAACACTTTCCCTTTATAGTATGTGGACTTGATGTCATGGGGCCTTACCCACCAGTAACATCTCTATATATTATGTTCATTCTAAAACTAATACACTCAATCTCTATGTCAGTAGAAGATATTACCCTAAAGGATGTCAAAACCCGACCTTTGATTTAGTTTGTGAGATCACACATCATCCATCAATTTAATGTTACTCACACTGTACTCCCAATAAATGAGAAAAACATACGGTTTTATGAACTAATGAAAATTTATTCCAAGTACAATATCTAGTTCTTCCACACTTCTCATCTCTAGGAATATGTGAATGGACAAATTTAGGAGTTCAATAGAGCCGTTAAAAAGATCATATTGAAAATGGTGAGCCAAAACATATATTGTTCTTCCAAAAGCTCCCCAGTGCCCTCATGGACTATTTGAAAATAACTCAAAAATCCACCTACGTTACCCCATAATTGATGGTGTATGTAAAATAATCAGTCCTTCATATTGAGGTTCCATTTTCATCCTTTAGAATAGTGGTCTATAACTAGATGATGTCAGATAAAATAGAGGAATTTCATCTAGATGAGTCAGAATCCCTAGAATAAAACAACTCAAGGAATTTCACAATCTAAAGAAGAAGAAGAATACAGATGAAAGAGCATTAAAAAAAAGGTTTTCTTCTTCTCCTTCATCTATGTTGACATGATATTAGACCATTGAACATAGATGATACCAAGAAAAAAAATCCACCAATGATAGATCCCTTATGTGAAGATGCATATATCGTTCATAAGGTCTGTTCCATTGGATCATACTCTTTAATCAACAAGGATAAAGAGATAATAAAACCTCACAACAATTCCTAATTTGTCATCTACTATATTGTTTGAGGAGCCTAGGTCTACGAAGTACGACATTAAAATAGAACCCTCTTCAGTCAATGATTTATGACCTTAAACTAAAATCCAAGGCCAATGAAGTATGAACATAAATTTTTTTCAAGCAGTACAAGCTTTATGAGCATAAAATAATATCCATAGTTCTTCCAACATCAATGAAAACTATTTGAAATGTTCCCTGCATTTTTACCCGAAACTATTTATAGTGTCCTTAGACTTAAATTTATGAATTTTATCTAATAATCACCATATACTGCATTGAATGACTTTAATATACAAATCCTATCTTCCATAGTCAATGACGTTTAAATTATGATCATACCCTCTAAAAATTCATTTGTCCACTTAATGAGAGATCATATTACCCCACATAAATTGGGATGCCTCGTATTTTTTTGATATTGTAAGAAAAAAACCTACCCCATGTTTTAAACAAACAAGTCCCCTTAGAAACTATTGGATTCATCGGTTCCCTCATAATAGAGGGTTTCAACATTTCCTGCATCAGTCTCTTACCATGTCATCTTTTATAACTATGTGTGGATTCATTATAATCCTCATGTGATATATAGAGACATCCAGACTCTTCATATATGGGTCTATCCACAATCATATCAACATTTTAGCCCCTTGATCCATCTTATGGTCAAGGACATACCAAATTAAACAATACAGAGTTCATCTTAGGTATTTATTCAGTACACTAGCCTCCCATGGACCTTCATTCAAATCAATAATTACCTTTTCCCTGCCTCATAGATACACTTGATTCCAAAACCTTCCCAGTCCAAGAATCATGACATTAATCCATTTTTCACATTCACTATTGTGTAAGAATTATGAATTTAAACAATGCGCCAATTGTTTTGAGATATTTGTGTGGTATGTGGTCCTATATTCCCTCCATTCATATCGGGTTCTACCACTATCATGACATAAGAATACAATAAAAAAAAATTCCATAGTCAAAACATAGTTAATTTAATCTATTTGTTGATGGTATATTCATCTAGACCCTAAATTATCCACCAATAGTCCATGAATCATGACGTTAAACATGTTTTTACGATCCATGTCATTTAACCTTAAAATATGTGCAATCGGAATTAAAATCACTTCATGTGATACAGGGCCTCATTATCTTCTTTATTGTGGGATTTTAACTCTGTAACACTTTACGAGAAACCTCAGTGTACTGTACCCATGGTCCAAGTATTATTACCATTAACAATTTGCAATAGCTCCGAGCTCTAGGACCTCAAACTAGGGGCCCTGGTCCAAGAATTTTGAACCTAAAATATGTGAATTCACCCCTTGTTAACATGGGTTTCTTCATCCATGGTGTTTCATCAAGATTATCTTTTCACTCTCTTTACAATACTATGTGTAGGTTTAATCCAATCCTCATGGGATATGTATTGATGGATAGAATTTGTATCTATTGGATGAACCATAGATACATTGAAAAAAAATCTATTACATGCAGTGATATGAACCTAAGATACCCTCATGAGCCTATTTTATTGGTTTAAGAACCTTTGATATACCTGTACCCATTAGTTGTATATGATTCCCTCACAGCCGAATATGTAGAAGGTAGTAAAAGGAAGATCAATGTGTAATCCCTTAGGCCGCATGATAAAAACATGATGTTAAAATAAAACATACTTTGTATAAATTTTGTATTCATATTAATGAGAGTAGATTTACCATTTTACATACTGGGATACCCTATAAGACAAACATGGAATGAAAAAACACCAACCTATTTAGAACATGATGTTAAAATTTATCCATACCTATTATAGATTAAGGATGACTCATATTTAAGTATTATTAGATTGAATGAACTCATTCAATAGGGTATCCTATTTCTAGAATCATTCTCATACCTACCATGTTTAATAACTACGTGTGTCTCGATTCTCACAATTATGGGATAAATATTGATTCTTGGATATTTCATCCGTGGATGATCTATCTATATTAACTCAATGTGGGGTCCTCTATTTTTTAGAATCATGGGGTCTACATGGGGTACAATTTTTGAAGATGTTTTTGACCACGAGCCTCCCTATTCCATTCATTCTAGTCAATTTATCACTCTTTAATGTCATGAAACCCACTTTTTGGATCTCATTCCCCCTTTTCAAATAGACAATAACATAAATTAAAAACAATCCATACAATCTGAACTCTATTAATATTAACATGTTGCAACCATATCCCAATTTATACAACATTAAACATCAAATCCCAACATAAACAGAACATGACATTAAACTACATCCATATCCTATATGAAATCATGATTCCTCATACAATTAGTATGGAATGATAATAAAACATTTACCACATCTGAAACTGAGATGACTCATTCTATGAGTTTGGAGGTCCGGAAATGCATCATATACAACCAGTATGCCTCATATGATAAATAAGAGATAAACCACATGGTACCCTCTATACAAGTATGATGACTCTAAATATGAGAAGATCATATATCCTCTCCAGAAAGGATGTCACCATACCATAATTGGTCTCCTACCCCATCGTTCCTTTATACTATTAGTGACTAGATTCCCAAAATTATGGGATATGTAGGGACACTTAGATATATCATCCTATTCATAGTCTTGTATCAACTCACATCAGGATATTTCCTATAAGAGATAGGATCGATTCACTCATACCCAAACATTATTCTAGAACATTTAGAAAATGATTTAATGGATTCTAGGGAACCTAATTTTTAATCTGGGGAATTCCCCCTTTTTTGGTGATTTTTAATTTCTCTTATTTGGATATCCATTAATTTCCCAATCTGAACTGGCTTACAAATGTAATTCTTCCATTCCGCAATTGTTGACCTACCACCTTGGGCCCTTGATTAGAAATATCTTCAGTATAAAACCATAGATCTAATGTTTTAAAATCTTCCAACGGTCGATCATTTATTTTCCAGCCTCATCTCAACACATGTGGCTATAAAACCTATGTTTTGAGAAAGTTAAAATGTAGTTCCACATCCACACATTACTACAATTTTGTTATCCATTTCTTGAAATAAAAAACCATCTTAATAGTTTTTATCATACACTCTCACCATCATTGTGTTCTCCACTATGAGTAGTGGGAACTCCCAACAACTCATTGTGGATTTTCCTCAAGAAAGGGTGGTACATGTGAATGTATCATATTTGAAGACATATAAACACAAACAATAAGTCAAGGTTTATTAATAAAAAGCTTAAACTATGTCCAAGTCACCGCTACAATATTTTGTGTTTCATTGGTCCTACTTAGTCCTAAATTCACATCATAGTTTCACCCTACCTCAATGCACATGTCCTTATGGGGTATTCAATCTATGGTACAAATCTAGTAAATTAAGAAAGAAGAATAAATTCTAAGAATTTTCACATTATAACCTATTTTCCAATCATCATGGGAATGTGTAATGTGGTATTGGGTCCCCTCTGCATGATTTGCGTTTGGTTTGTCACTTCATCACACAACACAAATCCTTTAAGGGTTTTCAAGCCTTTGGTCCTAGAATCATGGCCATAAACTATTTTAATGGGTTCATGGAGATGTATTTTGTGGCATTAGGGGACCTCCTAGGCCCCTCAATTCACATCAGGTTATCTTTCATCAATGTTTCACAAGTTCCTTCGAGACAAGTAGTCCCTATTCCATTATTTATTACCTTAAACTAAGAGTAATTTTTCAATTAGAATGACATGTAACAATGTACAATGTGACCCTTACGTTTTTAATGGTGAAGGATCTTCCGTGACCCCCATACATGTTATGTTACTACCCCATCATTCCCCTCCAAACACCTTAGGGTGACCATAGTGTGAACTCTTTGACCATTAAATAAGATCATGTGTCCATGAATCATGAATATAAACTTTTGACCCATCCTCTTAGGAATTTATTGTGCGGAGTTGGGTCCACATGACCTTCAATTCAAATTGGGTGGTTACTCCCCCATGAAACACATATCCTTTTAGGATTATCACCCCTTGGTCTAAGAATCAGAACATTAGACTATGTAAAATATGTCTCTTGTATGCTCTATGTGGATGGGTCGCATAGCACCAAATTAATTTTAGGTTACTTGTTCCTTGTACCACACATATCCCCTTTGAATCATAAAAATGGTCTGAGGATTATTATCTTCTACTATTTTAATCCCCATACTCCAAGTATCACGACCCAAAACTATGTAGAACCCAACTCAAATTCCATTTTTGGGAACACAGTCTTCTACGATTACCTTGCCTTATTGAAATCTAAAGGGAGTACCCTCATCATGATACCCTCCTACAACCTCCACCCCTATGGTTGGGAGGACATTATTCATATCAGTTACCAATTCCAAGTCACACGAAATTAAATTGTGAGACAAATCATCCTCACCGTATGACTTTAAACTGAATAATGGTCATTCAAACCATTTGATATTAAAAACTGGGTTCATCATTTTCATTGTATGGTGTTAAACTCCTTGTCCAATGTCATCACTATACAACATTAAACTATGTTTCTATCATCATAGTTGAATGAAATAGATCTACAGATCATCAAAGGACATTTATCAAGAATCCATTTCCTTTGTGATTGTTTACTTATTTCATCATTAATATTCTTCAATTTTCTCTTAGAATCAATGACCCCACTGCACCTATAAGATGAGATTGACCATTATTCAGAATGATACTCCTACAAAAATGTGATTAATTCCATAATAGTGTAATTCCATGATTGTTAAAAGATACTCAAACATTCCATCACTCCATCTCCACAATTTTCATTTTAATTTATTTGTATCCTCATCCACCTACACAATTGAATGGGTCTATGAAAACCATGGTTTCTGGCCTCATTGGCTCACCTTCCTTCCAAAGAACAAACCCCGAATGTCTTTGGGGTACAATATGAGATAGTATCCATGTTTCAAACATGGTTAGTGTATGAACATCAATTTGATTGTCACTATACCTTGATAAATAGTAATGGATGCTATATTTTTAACATGGAAAGCATTAATCCTCAATCATCACACCTACCAAATTGTGTTCTAGATATTGGGTGTCATGATTAAAAATATTTATTCCCGTTTTTTGTGGAATAAATTTCCCATTATGTTTCACATTTTTGTATTAGAACTCATAGGAAAACAATTTCATCAATTTAGAGAGCCATGTTCTCTTGCGATACCCCATATTTTATGGAACATTCTCGGTGGCCAATTAATAATGGTAGACGCTGAGTGTTCAATAATTCTATGAAACTATCATAAAGGTGATCAATTCTAGGGAAATTCTTAGTTTCTCACACCATAAATAACTCACACGAGCCTAGTGATTGGGTGTTGGATGTATCATAAGTATTTTTGATATATAATAATAAAATGTTAAAAATTAAATATGATCATCCATGAAAAAATATAAAATAAATCAATCCAATTACCAAATGTTCATCCTCATATTGGAGCCTCTCATTAAAAAAATTCACATAAATATCGGCCCAAGTGATTAGGAATTTGAGATTGGATAGCCTCTAATGTTCACTAAATCTCTGCAAGGTTAAATTCATCTTCACTAGATGTAGGATAGACCTCCTAGGCCTTGATCCACATCCAAATCAGATTAGTAATGCATTCCACCACCATGGATGTCACCTTCACCACCATAGTTTCAGCTGTCGCCAACTGATCCTTCAAATGATCAATAGTATCATCTTGAGAAGTATCTAAAGCTACATGCACATCTGCCAACCCTTCTAGGAAGGTTATCTCTCCTTCAGCTACCTAGAGAGCCTGGAATAATTTGTCCGTGTTCTTCTTCTAGGTGATGTAGGACTCCTCCAATTTAGTGCATTCCCAATCAACGAGGATGTCTCAATCCTGTTCATTTAGGTTTCTGAAGTCCACCCCATCAGTCCCTAGACTTACTAGGAAGTGGAAGAGAGATCCCACATGGAATTAAGGGTTAGCCATCGAAATTTAGTAGATTAATTTCTTAACATACAATAATTCTTAACAATGAATGAACGGGTTCACATCATTGTAATCCATCCAAAATCATTAAAGTATTTGAGTTTAGGAGTCTCATATAGAGGGAATAATTCCATGGAATTCTATGTGGTGTTATTCATGGGAATGTCACCAAGAAGGATGGAGTCCATCTCTCTAGGGAATGATTCTTCACCAGTCTCATCATCTATTGAAGGATACACCACTACCTCTGGTGGAACCTAAGAGGTAGACATCATTGTCCCAGATTCAATGAATACCCGCTAATATGGAACAATTATTTCTCGGGCTCTAGTATCCAACACTACTGAAACTTCAATGACATTCTCAAATGTTGTAGCCTCCCCCATTTTTGGAGATGATGATATAACTTATTCCTCATCCATTTAGGATTCATCTCTTATAACATGTGCTAATGTAAATACCAAGGAAGGTGCATCAAACACAGCCTCCCTAGTCTCCCTAGACCTGGGTAGAATTTCTACCTCCTCTGTAGTGGTTTTCGCTCACAAAGCTTTTGATAATGATAATCTAAGGGCGGGTGAATCCAACTCATTATCCTAAATCACTCTAATCATTGGAAGAATTTTTTCATCCTCCATTATGGATCCAACTCGGAATGTAGATTTTGGTGGTGTCGTTATGACATGCTTCCCCACTAGATCTCTTTTAGACAACCTTTTTTGGGTACCCTCTTTACCACCTCTATCGTGGAAACAGTATTAGAAGACCATTGTGGTGGAAACTCTATGGTTGGACCAACCACCAAAGCCAGATAGACTATTTACTATTGGAGGATATCACCTATTGTCACTACCTTAGCTTTTTGTTCTACCGATTTAGATGCTTATGATGACATGTGAGTCCTAAATTTAGTTTGAAATGACTTTTACATTTTCTTGGTTACACATGGTAATTTAATGTATAAAAAAAGACGAGTGGTAGTGATTTTCAAAGTAATATATATTTTTGAGTATCATATAAGGATTCTTGGGAAATCCCTCTTGTAAGGGAATTCCCCTAGTGGTCTTGACCTTAGTCACATGCATCATATAAAATGATGGTTGGCTGCCCTAGACCACAACATCATGTAGGTCCCCCCAAAATTCTCCATCAATGGTTGAGGTTGTCTTTCCATTTACTTGATTTTCATTATAAACTTCACCCTCTTAGGTTCCCACAAATCCCTAAACACATACAAAAATTGTTAGAAAAAAGTCTTGGTGTTTGGTTTCTTGAAAAGAACATAAATTTAGAGTATTTATCTATTAAGGGAACTCTTCTATGGGGGAGTTTTAGTAGGAACATATCTCCCATGACATTTTTGAGTCAACCAAGAGAGGCATGCAAGTAGCTATCCAACTAACATATTTATCTTAATTGGATATCATCCCAACAAAAACCATAACTCTTGTAGTTGGGAAGTTCACTATGCACTGAGATTTGACAAAATCCTCCAACACCTTTATATAGCATACCACCTCATCCCATAGAACATGAAATCAAGATCTGTCTTGACCTATCCAGATGAGGAATATTCCAAAATTGTTGAGATCACATTACACATCACAGAGAGTGTTGATCAATTTTGTGATCCCTCAGATCTACCAAGTTCCCAAAAAAACATATCAATAGTGATGTCTAGATAGTGCATCTACATCCCTAAAACATGAAAAAATGACTTCATCACCACCAATATGGTTATCCTTTCTTAAGTGACCTCCTACCACTGATTTCTGAACCTAATGCTTCTCCTCACCCATAGGATCCTACTGATGTCGCGCCTGGGACTACCGACCATACTACTATTACTCATTATACCATGATAACCCTAAATTCATAGAAAACTATAACTTCTAATATCTCTTGGACCTATGATTTTTGAGCCTCTCTTTCATTGGGCTGAGTAGTTTAGTGACTCATAATCTCCCTAAGATATTCTTTCTCCCAACATAGAATATATTAATGAATTATATTATAGTTTTTAGTAGGTTGCAGAAACTAATTCCACCGTTTCCTATCCTCATGAATAAACATGCACCATATTTGTATCAGGGACAAATAATGACACTTATAACACACCTCTATATACATATTTAGGGTTATCAACTTTATGAATCTTCTCATCCATTCAAAATGATGTGGCTTCTATGGTACATAGATTATGTTGCAATCAAATATTTTTACTGTTTTCCTACCTCAGGAGGATAGTAGGTTTGAACACTACTTGATGGCCCTCATACCATCGTCAGACATTAACCACATTGGAATAGGTAATAGTTGAAATATTAATCAATATGTTATCCCAAAAATCTCTAGAATTTCTATAGGGACCAACATGAGGAAACAACTATCAATTATATTCATGATCACATTACATAAGTTCATACTGGGAAGAGTGATTGGGATTTCATATTTTTATCCCCCATCTTCACAAAAACCCAAATGTACGAGAAGTTAAGTGGTCCACACCTGATGATTGGAGTATTCCATTGTCTAATTTGAAGGATCACATTGTATAAATCCTATTATACTCGGATAGCTTTATTGAAGTGTTTCTCCATTGAAAAAATGGAAACCATGATAATGGTTCTTGGAAAAACCACAATCTATGAATCCCTTATTGAAAGCATCTATCTGTAGATATGTGGATAATAAAACGCATCATTGTGACCATTAGTGCATTAGGATTTATGTCGTAACCCAACATCTACCATTGGATGACCTGCATGATCATCTACAAGGAGTCCTCTTTTCCCCCCACTAAAACATCCATGGATAATTGGGTAGGATGTCGCATATCCTATCCACATTATCATTTAGGAAAAATAAGAACCATTTCATGATCAGGATGTCTTTATCCGTAGTTTAATTTTTGTATTACCTTGTAACAAATCAAATAAAGTGTTCCTAATGACGCAAACATTTCATATTCCTCCCATATGTTCTGTATGTGGGTAATTCATCATACACCAACCCTTTATTTTGGATCCCCAAAATATGGTGAGGATTCCATAGGTTGATTCCAGCCTCCCCAAGATGTAGATGGATATTGTGTATCATAGATACCACATTCTCATTATCTCTCGTCTAATATCCAGGTCACAGTAGGTGTGAAAATATAAGGCTCATTCCACCTCATAAATCTATTTATTTCAATATATAGGAAAACATTTCAAGGCACCACATGCATGACAAGTAATACTATGCACAATCATACGTAAAATTACTACCCCCACACAAATCCAAGTTATGTGTCCACCACATAATAAGATCCCAAAATCCAACCTTACGGAACATCTCATACTATGAGGGAAATGTCTCATCCTTGAACATATTCCCATTGATATTATTGATGTGGTTACATGGAGTCTATTCCATGATTGAAACATGATCTTTCCATTTTTTTTCCACCATATGCATTGTGCCACTGGTATGTTCTAGGTGAGCTCTTGAACTAGTAGGTGGGTTCATCTCTTCTCTCCTCAAGGAGGAGTACTCATCCCCCATCCTAAATCCAGAATGTGGATACATGTTTCACATAAAGTAATCTCTATGATATTTTGTTAGAAGATAACTGAGAAATTAATTGTATGAGTCCCACTAAATGCTCTCCCAAATCAATATGTTCCCATTTATTTCTTCCCAAAGACTGAAATAAGTATTGGAAGTTTTAGTGTCTATTTAGATTGAGACTTAGGAGTTTTATGATTCTTTATAATAAAAGATCTACTTGAGGAGATCGATTCTCTATGGCCGGGTTCATGTAAGTGGATTCATGAAGGCTGGGTTCATAGTGGTCAATTTGCATGGTTGGGTTCATGAACATGGTTTGTGAAGCATTGTTTTCAATGATATGTTAACAGATATGTTGAGCTTCTTGAGTGATTAGGGTAAAAATCACAAATCAATAATGAAGAAGTTGATGTTATTGAAAACAAACCATTTTACATTCTATCTTATAATGTATCATTTTCTATATATGGGTACATATGTTATTTATAGGCAGAGAGCTGACCACAATGTATGAGAGGGATTCTTGAGTGGGATTCATGAACATGATCCATAAAGGGGCTTTCAGAAAGAAAATGATACTACCAATTTTTGGTGATTTGAAATCAAAATCTGACCATCCTTTCCTCATAAACTCCAATTATTTTGGTGGTATTTGTTGGCGATGAAATACAAATTACAGTAAAATGGTTTGGGGATCGAATAAACATTTCGAGACAAATATGTGCCAAATTGGCCAAAAAATTATCTTAAGGGTCTATTTTGAGAAGCTCACCACCATAAAAAATGGTCAATGCTCACAAAGGCCCTGGCCTCATGGAGCCCTGACAATGATCTCTATAGAGCATCAACACCGATCCAAAATTCTCTTTCTGAATATGTAGAGTGTGGATGACCAGCTTCGTGAAACCTCATTTAGACATGTAGATCCCTATCAATCCCACAGATCATTAAGCTTATCCAATATTCATGAATCCCACGGAAGATAAATACCTTATTAAGATCAACTTTTTAGGGTAAAGACCAACTGTCACCTTTAGAAAAAAAATTACGAGCTTGTGAACATCTTGAGATACATGAATGAAATAGAAAATGGATCCCCCAAGGTTCTAGACATTCCATAACCCCTTACCATGAGATAATGAGAGACTCCACCAAAAGTGGATATGCCTTCTGTGATGTCCTATAACATTCATGGATGAATAATTACATTTAATGAAATTGGTTCTTCAAAAGTAATCAATCATTCATGAAACCAACCCCTTGGGATACAATATGTCAACCTGGGGTAGGGTCAATCTATGTCGTAATTCCTACCATTTTTTGAAACCCTTGAGCTCTATGATTCCCCTTAAATTTTTGAGACACTTCTTGGCGAGGCCCAAAACATTTTGAATCACCTATTCTCATCCTACCATGGTTCCATCCTTCAATTTACACCCTTTCACAAAGGTCGAGTTCACGGGACCCACATAGAAATAAAGGAACAGTTGAGCTACAGATTCAGATCCTATGTAACTAGTTCTATCAACTCTTATGTCCTACCACACCAACTCAAACAATGCCTTGGACCCCACCCTACCATTTGATACTATGAATATGTATCCTAAAACATTGGTCTTTATACAGAGGCACACTAATATTTGGCCTTTTGATTTACACTCCTCTATGGCAGTTCCAACACAATTTCTATATCATAGGTGCACGAGTGTTGGTCATATTAGACCTGGAGGTTATATATTCAATGAAAATTGCAATCATGTATTTGTGGGGTTTTCTTAGGAATAATATCTATCCATAATTAACATGGTACCACTATAGGAGTGACCCCATACACATCATTGTTTCATAACGTAAAACATCCATGCTCCACATCCTATTCGCAAGGTCATAAAAAGCATGACTACATCCTTAGAACATGACTTAAAACAATGGCCTTATCCTATGGAATGACCACATTATTCCCCATGTGTTATTAACATAAGATGTTCCTATACCTACTACCAAATTAAATAAATGCATGATACCCATGTATGGTTTTCATGGAATGTCATATCCTTCCCTTTCATTGGATTAACATATACTTCATGCAGCTTATATGTGTAATGACCAAAACATTCCCCCTAGTGAAATTATCATGCATTGGGAATCATCCACATGTAATACCTACACTATACATCATTAATACTCCTTTCAAAACCTGAATATCCATACAACATGATGTTAAAATGCATGGGTTAGTCCAATCATTGGAACTTCAACAACATCATAAAACTAGGTAGTTTTTTACCAATGTCAATTAGTTAGGGGTTTTGGGATGCCTTTCTGATGTTAAATCAAAAAAATGGTAGACCTAGGTGTGAAAACTTCTCTCTCAAGGACTTACATCTAGGATCCAACACAAGAAGGGATTTTGATCCACCATCTTACCTCTTAGGGACAATCCTCTTATATCTTTATTAAGAGGTCATTTTGATCCAACCATCCGAATGTGACGTCATACCTATCAAGGAAACACCTCCGAAATCAACCTCAAGAGGGATTTATGATCCATCCATCCATGTGTCACATCATATCTCCTATGGAAGTACTTCTCATATTTTCTTATAGAGGGTTTTCAAGCTCTTCCTCTCAATATGATAAATTTAATGTCACCCCATCTCCATAAGATGTTAAAATCATGCACTAATACCCCACCACAGTAATTTCTGATCCTTCTTTAAAGGATGTCTAACATGTGTCCTGGTCCAGAATACATACCCCATGCAATAAATTTTTGATCCCTGAGGTAAAAATCCTTGGAAGGCTTCCACCCCTGAAATTATTTTGCTCTTTATCGACACATGAATCCATGAGGTCTGCAACTAAGATACATCATATGTTATTCCATCCAATGTAGAAGATGTATAGGTTCCCAATATACATAATGTTAATATACACATAGTGATTCCTAAGGGGACTACACACCTAGATGAAGGTTTCAACACTATTGACACATGAAAAGTATAAGAAACTAGTGTCCACATGGAGATTGAAATGGGAATGAGTTCCATAAACATAACATAATATATAAAGGAGACTCGAACTGGGAAACATTATTTACTGAGGAATCCATAGAGGTGGGAATTGACATCCCATCATCCCATTTTGATTAAGTTTCATACTTCACCGGTGAATGTGATGAAATTTTCCTGACTTTGGAATGTGTGAATGTGGGGCGACAAATTTGTAAGATGGACGACCCTGATTAAATTGTTAGAAACATAAATCAATACATTGTACTATTTCATATATAGAATATCATCAACCAGGGAATTTCCACTAGTAGTAAATCTAGTTGTGAAGTCTTATGACCACTCATCATGCATCAGTGTGATAATCATTTAAATTATTAACAAAAACGATTTAAGGTGATTCCTTGAGGAGAATCTATGACATAACCACTTCCACTTTATAAAATAATATAATATTTTAAATAGTACATATCAGAAACATCCATATAACCCAAGGAATTACTGGATTTGATTTAGCAAGATTTTATATAAAAACAAATGATTTTACAAATCATGAAAAAATTTATCTGTGATTATGCTCAACTAGTTTTCATTATTCATCTAACAAGATATAATAATTTTTATAACGTTGGTAATGAAAAAATATGAAAGGGATGAGATAATAAACTAATTATTAAAAACTATCATAATGTGTTAGATCATAATGATGAAGGAGAACATGTGGAAGATATAAATATTATAATAATATATCATCATACCATATATGACAATCATAAAACATGGTATTGAAATTTAAGAACATTACTACATTGTGGAGAAAATGTAGAAAGAAATACATGGATAAAAATATATATTAATAATCATAAAAAAATATGTGCATGATATAAAAGTACATAACACATAAAAATAAGGCATAATCACCAAATAAAAGAATTTTATTTAAATGAAATGCATCTTGAAATTTTGGAATAACGTGATAAACTACATGGATATACCGAACCGCCATATCATAGAAAATGTTTTAGTAAAAAACTCACTATTCTCATACCTATTTGAACAAACTCATTTTTCCATGATTGAAAATGTAAGAAATATCTACTATAAATTTGGAGTTTAACAACACTTCTATTGATGAGTGTTTCTTTACACTGATAAAGGGGCACTTTATTTATGCTTTATTTTTAGTATTGATAAGGGGTACCCTTTATAAGCACTTTATTTTTCGCAGTAATAATAGTTACCATTTATCATCGACTTATTTTAGTGCAGATAAAGGGTACCCTTTATCATAGGAATATCATTGGCACTCATCAATGAATCCTTTATTAACATTTTTTTATCACTGAAAAATTTCCTAATAAAGAAAAAGAAATAAATAAATAAAATGATAAAATATATTTTATTTAAAATAATGATACAGATTTTATTTGTTAAATAATTATTTATAAAAATGAATAAATTGATTAAAAATATATAAATAATAAATACTAATAAATAGAATATATTTAATATATAGATATATACAAAATGAAAATTACATAAATTAAAATAAAAAATAATTAAATTGTGAAAAATATTAATCATTTTATTAATTAGATGATTGTAGATAATGTTAATAAACAATATATATTAATTATATAGATCTATAATCATATATACGTTTTTGTGTGATTTAGATAATACAAAATATTATTTATGTTTTACACAAAATAGTAATGCATTTAGTGAATATTGGATTATAATAAAAAATTAATATGAATTAAAAATATGGACTAATTATATAGAGTAAGTGACAATATTGCATGCCGTTTGAGTTTTTAATTTAATACATTGATCAAATGTATTATATTGATTTCACATATATGTAATTAATTCATTTTTAAATACATACACATACACACAAGTAATTGATTTAAAAAATGCAATCAATTTATATTATTTATCTTATTTATATTAATTTATTGTTTTTTAATTTTTTTCAATATGAATTCATCTTTTTTTAATATATATATATATATCCACATTTAATGATTTAAATAAATAAAACTCATCCACGTTTTCAATATAATGTAGTCATTTCTAATTAATGAATTTTACTCATTTTTAACATGAAGGTAAATACAATTAGGTATTTATTAAAAATTATAAAAATACATTTGTAAAAAGTATTTATTAAAAAAATACATATAAATATATATTTATTATTTTTAAACATTTTTAATTATAAATTAATAAATAATATTAAAAAAACTTATAAAATTATAAATAATTAATTATAAAATTGTAATAAATTTATTTGTATAATGAATATATTTACTATGTTATATATATATAATTATTTAAACATATATACTGATATAAATATTATTTATTTAAGAATGTATTAATATAACTATAAATAAATAATTTTATATTCAACGAATTTTAAAATTTTATTTGATAAAAAGTTTTATTATAAGTATAATAGTTATATATTATATTACAGTTCTTTTAAAAATTAATATATATTTTTTTAAAAAATGTGTTATAGTATTTATCAGTTCTAAAAAAATCAATTAGAATGATTCTTCTTATTGGTTGTTATTATTGTAATTATTATAAAAGGTATCACTATAAACTCTTTTTTTAGATGCGCTATTAAAAATTTCACGATATATTTTAATAAGCTTATCCATTACAAACAAGCCCACGATATATTAATATATTCATCGAAGAGACCTACTTTCAGTGATTATTTTTGTTGAATCCACACTCAAATTTAGGCCAGAATAAAGGATCACAGTATGATCATGATTAATTCGAATTGTCGAGTGATTGAAGGATTGAACGCAACAACAACTTGAACGAAATCAATGTTTTACAATATCTATAGTTTCCTCCAGTTATACACTAATCCTTCTCATCCCACAAGCATGTATCTCAACATGTCTGGTTGCACTATCCTATAAGAAAACAACCCAAAATTCATTATTTTTTAGATATATTGAAGTATCGTCTTCCCTGATATTATGTGGGTCTCCTTTAGAAAAAATTGTTACTATCCAACATGAAATATTTCAAACCCAATGTTGGGTCATGATGTTGTGAGGTATAATATTATCTCGATAACTATAATCAATTATATTTAATTCTTCAAAATTTGCAACATTTGAAAATTTCATCAATATAGATTTTGGGGTTGTCATTGGTTTGGAATATTACATTGGAAATCACTTGTTTTATGAAATATCTGATATCATTTGGGACTTATATTATATTGTGAAACAATTGGAAATGAGAGGGATGAGAGAGGAGGAACTGAAATATAAAAACTGGATGATGAAATACATCACACATGCGAAAAACTATATAATGATTTTTTAGGATTTTTTTATAGGATAATGAGCACTAAAATATTGTGTAATACTAATGGATTTATTTAGGATAACTACAAACAATTTTATGAGGCTTCAGATAGATTTATAGGTTAATTATGAAATGTAATAATCAAATGATTATGTTGAATCTGTAAAATATGATGAGAAAAAAACTATATATGTTTGATTTGTTTTATTCTTTATTTAACTACTTATTGATAAAATATAATGTTTTATGTTTTTATATTTGAAATATTTTAATTAAAATTCAAATATATTGACTTAAATTCTATGAAAATTAAAATCATAGAGGCTTGAGGTTCTATAATCCATGGACAATATTATACATGAAAAAATATTCTGAGATAAAATATAATTCATATTTTGATTTTAGTTGTTAAAATATAATAAAAAACAATTGGAATGACTCATTTTTTAAGAAAAACATTAACGTCATGGTGTTTTTAGAAACCAAATATTGTTTTTTACATGGTACATATGAAGAGTACACTATTGATAGAATTTTCTATTCTCAATCATTTTGGAATGATAATATTTTTTCTAAATTAGATATTTTATTTGAAATGATATGTATTTAATGAGAAAAGTTATATATTATTTAAACTGTAAGGAGTATTTTAAATCATTTAAGAATAAATATTATACCAATAGATTTAAATAATTTTGAATAAATAAAATACTAAAACTAAATGATGTAAAACGAATAAATAAGTTTTAATAGAATATACTTTATTTAAATAAAATGTATTTTTCCTGGAAAAAATCAGTGCAAATTTATAATCCCACATCAAGTCAACAATATGAGTTTTTATTTAATAATTTAGTGACATGCTATGTTCATTTTGGATTATTAATTCTATTGGATGATATGGTTTACTGATATAAACATAAATAAATATTTATGTCCTTCTAGTGGTAATATGATTCTCCAGAGATGTGACTATCCCAATTAGAAGACATAAAAAATGTTTCATTATAATAAATTACCTTTACCTTTAATGTTAAGAGTTTTATAGAATTGGGACACCAATTAACTAAAAACTGTTATATTTTTAAACTAATGTGTATTTATTATAAAAATATATGAAATAACTAGATCTATAATAAGCCTTCATTTTTCTTATTTGAATCAAGATAGTCATTTCCCATTGTTCTTATTCAAATCAATCTCATCATGCATGGATTTAATCCAATTATCATCCATGTCAATATCAACAAATGAATTAGTATCTACATGAGAAAAATGAGTTTTTTTGAAATTTCTTACTCCATTAAGATAGAAAGAAAACATTCTGATCACTAATTACATTTCATTCCTTGATTTCACACTTTCTTTCATTTCATACAGCTAATAAGAATATAGACATATTTGAAATTATAACCCACTTATTAATACTTATTAAATATTATTTTATTTTATTTATCTCACATATAATAAACACAATCCATGTTTTACATTAATCCATCTAAAAAAGTTCATTCTTTAACAATGACTTTTGGTTCCACCCTTAGGAATCTCAGCTTACAATCCATTTAATTCTTACAAATGGAAATCATTAAACTTTGATAACGAATATATTACGCATATTTATTTATTTATTATAGAAAATGATTATTTTATGAACCTAATAGGATATATTTAGTTATTTTCAGTCATTTTCAAGGTTAAATGAAACACATATTATTTTCTCTTTATATACCTCACAAGTTGATTGATTGTTGGAGAGATCTATTTTCATTTTTTATCATCATCGTTTCATTAAAATTAGTATATACCTTTGGTAAATAATGTCTTCATAGTCAAATATTTATCCTGATAATTAATGTGTTGGTTGATATTTATTATTAATTTATTTATTATTAGTATTACTCAGAAAATAATTTTTTTGTACAAATATATTCTTTGGTTTGACATGAGGTTGTTTGTTCCAAGCTGGTAACCCTTGTGGGGGATTGGACTTCGAGCCTATAATATAATGAATGAAAAAAAGGAAATTCATTATGAATGCATAAAACCATCATGAAAATGAGAATTCCAAAAACTTATTTAATTAAAGCTTAATCATTTTATATACTATTTTTATGATAATTTTATTTATCATTTGTATCTAATACTTATTTAGTTTTTTCCACATGTTATTTGGGAAGTCATATTTTTCTTCTAACTATTTGTAATAATTCAAAAAAGTAATAAAATAATTTTTTATTGCAATTTTACAATGTTTTCCATTTTTATTTCCTTTCTTGGTCAAACAACCAACAATGCATATTGCATCGATATTACTACCTAAAAAACACCTCTCTTTGTTGAAAGCCTCTTGTCTTCTAACTGTTATCAACGAGAATGTTTTCTTGTCTAAGAAAATTGAGATAATATGTAGTGTATGATGTTTGACATCTAAATGGAGTAAAATTATAGTAACATTGTTAGTTATGATTTTTTAAAATTTTGGGACGTGTTGGAATCATCCACACCTCAATATGACACTCGGTGTGACTGGTATAACTCAAAGTGTTTCTTTTTATTTAAAATTTTCATTATTTTTAGTAAAAAGGAAAACTAACATACTAAAAATAGATAAAATATTTTATTATTGTTTTGATAATTTAGGTAAATGATTCATATGTCATTTGAGACATGTAGAAATTATTCTCACCTCAATTCGACGCATGATGTGATAGTTATGACTCATTATGTCTGTAATCTATTTAAAATTGACATTTTTTTTCAAAATGTATCACACAATGGAAAAAAATAAAATGCTATAATTTTTTCATAATTTTTTTTTAAATATATTGATATTTAATTTTAAATGTGTAGGAATTGGTCTCACATTAAACTGATACACGATATGATTAGTATAGATCAAAGCGAGTGTTTCCGATTTAAAATAGAAATTTTGTAAAATAAAGTGGCACACTCAAAATCAATAAAAACATTATGATTTTTTTGATACATTAGTAAAACAATATATAATTCATTTTAGACATGTTGGAATCATACAAACCACAATCTTACGTATTGTGACGCTGGTATGACTCTATGTGCATGTTTTCCTTTTAAATGACATCAATTTCAGTGAAAAGGAAAACTGAACTACTCAAGACTAAGAAAACATATTAATATTGTTAATATACATTAGTAAAATGATCCATATGACATTTGAGATTTTTAAGAATCATTTGTACCTCAACTTATCACATGGTGTGACTGGTATGACTCCATGTGAATCATTTTATTTAAAAATGAAATCATTTTTAATAAAATGAACAACTAACCTACTCAAAACTGAGAAAAAACAATATAATAGATGATACTTCAGTGAAAAGATCCATAATACATTACTAATATGTAGGAATAATCTTCACCACAATTTATTTCAAAAACTATCACTCACTAAAAACTGAAAAACAACCCTTGTATTTTATTTATATTTTATGAAATTTATTCAAAATTCATTTATTAGATGTAATAATTTTTCTCACCTAAGACTAATTCACGGTGTGATCTTTAGGAGTCAATGTTTGTGTTTCCAGTTTAAAATGACATTTTAGTAAAAAAGGCAAGTGACATACATAAATATAAGTAAAGGCATTCAGATAGTTTGGATACATTATGATTATGATCCATAACACATTTGGGGAATTTAATAATTCGTCGCACCTCAATTCAATTCACTTTGGGACCGATATGACTCTATGTGCACCTTTTTATTTAAAATTGACATCTATTTTAGTTAAAAGGGAAACTCAACTACTCAAATCTGAGAAAAACATTCATATTGTGTTGATAATTTATGCAGATGATACATATTCCATTTTTTACATTTCTGAATAATACTCACCTCAATCTAATACATGATGTGTTCGCTATGAATCAATGTGTCATCTATCATTTTAAATTAATCATTTTATTTCAAAAACTATCATTCACTGAAAGAGAACAAACACCCTTGGATTATCTATATAATTTTGGAAAAAAATTCATAAGTAATTTGTGATTTGGTCAAACAGTTAATCACAACCAAAATCATGTTCTTTCCTTAGTGTTTTGAGGAATCATAATTATTAAATCCTTGGAGACACCATCCCACATCAATTTAGGATTGGGGATTTACTGAATCAAACTGGTGTTCATCTTATTCTTATCATTAACCTATTGGAAAGCATAACAGGTGTATATAAAGTATCTATTATCCGCCTCATACCTAGCAACAGAAAATATTGACTCACATAATATAACATCTTGGTAGTCCCATGATAAATGACCCACTGATAATGGTGTCTATTCTATATCACCACCTTCCACAATGTAAACAACAACACAATGTGACCCGTGAAATAGGAAAATCTCTTAGAGGACAATGAAAAATCATTGGTAACCCCCCCACCATTTAGAAGCCACACAGAACCCTAAAAAACTCATCAATAGGTTGGTCTTCCTAAAACTACACAAGAAGGTAGTGATTCAGTTGAATGGAATTCCAAAAATCTTCTCCACTATTCTTATAGGCGACACTATGAAAAAAGACTCATTAATATCCACTCACCACTAGAATCCTTCAAGGATATTTCCCTAACCATTCTACCTATAGTTTCACAACCACATTCTCTTTACCTGGGGTATATATTATATATAAATAGATCCCTAGAAGGTTATCAACCCAAAAAATACCTTATATTCATATATTTATGGGATACTATCTATTACAAGGTCTTAAATTTTGAGTAGACTACCAAATTATCCCTAAAGAGATAGTGCACCACGTCTTACTGCCATGTGGCCCCGATGCAAACTCTAGGTCCTGGATTGGATAATTTCATTCATGTGGTTAGAGTCATCATGGTCAATAAACCACCACATGGTCATACAACACACACCCAATACCCATACCAAAAGCTTCATAGTATACCCAATGTCCCTATCTAGTTTAAGATAATATAAAAATAGGGTGAGTGTTCAACTACTGCGTTTTATCCTTAAAATATGTCTGACAATCTCGGTTCCATTTCAACCATACACCTTTCCTACTGAGTAAAAATATGGGAAATTTATGTTGAGATATATACATGAAAAAATTCCTGTAATACCAACCTCAACCCAAAAAACATCTGACCTCAAACACATTCCATAGCTACTCTCATTAAACCCCCACTGTGATCTTCTTATGCTTCATTGAAAACCCAAATTATGAGGTCATATGGGTCGGCAAAATTACCTCCCTAATATAGAAGGAATATTCGGAAAGATTTTAATATAGACATTGATCTCTGTGAGTTCCAAGATTGATCCTAAAATGCTAATCACGCTCTTTCTCAGCCCCTGAGTAAACTAGGATGTCATTCACAAACAAAATGATGAAGGAGTAAAGCTACTAACGAAACAATTTATTCATATGTTCCATGAATTTTTTTTGATAATTAGACAACTTCAATAACATGAATCTATACTCGAAGAGTCATTATATTTTTTTTGATGGTCGTCTTAGTGATATATTCTTCGATGACCATAACCTAATAATACTCGTAGTGTAGGAAATCCTTTGAGAACCACCATTCCTCTTGATATGATCAAAGAGGTCACCAATATTAAAAATATGGTATATATTATTGAATATTAAACAAGTAAACATATGATAGACAATTCACAAATAGAGTGATCTATCTGTATTTTTAGAAAATAGATCTTGGGAGGATCAATGTGAGACTATCTGTTGAATTAATACATTGGATTACTACTCATACAACACTTAATTAATTCCATTATATTGGTAGATGTTATATAATATGAGGGAAGAGATATCTGATGCGTTCTCATTTCCAAATAAATAGAAAAATCCACATCTTCCTCTAGTGGAGTCCTTGAAAAATCATATGGAAACACCTCTCCCAATTCGTCCTCCAAATTAGTAATACTTTATCCAAACCTATGCCATCATTATCCAACATGTGAGAAGCAATATGTAAAACAAAACATCCCAACTACAGAAGTGGAGGCCCAAAATTCCCTAATAAAGGATCCCATTCGCTTTAGATGTCCTAATTTCTACCATCAGGTTCCATAAAGATCCCTCGCCGACAAAATCAATCAACGTGAACCTTGAAACACACCATCCAATACAAACCAAGGATCACATAAAAGAGGTCTATTTAGAGAACATTGAAATTCCATTAAAGATCGAACCTTGAAAAAATTAATGTGCAAGATGGAAACATAAAACCCCACTCCATCTTCTTACCAAGAAGATTCACCAACTGCATTAAAGAAGGATTAACCTTGGTAAAAATATCAAATGATTCCACAAGACGGGAATAAATGATGGAATTGGAATCACACTTGTTAAATAAAGAGACAGATATGAAAAATTCCATAATGACAATACATCAAACGATTGTATTCCATGTCTCTCATTTCACTAGCGATTGATCCATGGAATAAATGTTCTTCATCTATATGATTATTTTCTTGCACATTATATTGAGCTTACTCAACACAAAAGTGGTTCAAACCATTCAACCACACCTAAAAGAGAAAAAAACATTTCCCATTATGCACTGGATTGAGATGGTAATTCATTATGGTTTGAGGAATCTGCACCAATATAAGTCAATAAACCACTCTTACAGAACCCTTTAAAGTGACCCTAGCATCCACTATAATGATAGGGTCTATGTGGAGTAGGTAATTAACCCCACATGTACCTTGGTCTTCTATAACGGTTCAATACAACTAACCCAACACCTGTGGTTAGAGATTAAGGAGTTTGGGATGGGTGGCCCTAGATACCACCTCACTTTTTCTCCTACTCATCGTTCTTTCTATTCCTTTAATATGAACCACCACTTCCCTAACCCACTACTGAAACATCCCCATAGAAACAAAAAATTTCAATGTAATCAATCTACACCGTCAATGATCATTCAATAATCTTATCATACATCTTCGTGATAAACAAGAATACATGAGACTGAATGTCCAGCTACAACCCGATCTAAAAATAATTAACCATTAACTAATCATTAGAGGCCACCTCAAGTGTGAAATTGGATAACCCTATGAAATTGTAGGAATATTTCATCATGGTATTATCCCCTTAATGGATAACCAAAAACACACGAGTCTTTTCCAAGGACAAAGTATCTGTAAAAATACTATTCATTAATTATATCTTTAATGTCATTCCATCCCATATGCTAATGCTTTCCATTCTATACCACCAAGTTCCACAACCCATGGAAAGGTCATTCCAACCCGAAAAAATCATACTTCACTTTCACCGCCTTAGGGGTGTTAATAAACCTGAAAAAATATTAATATTCTCAGTCCAGTATTCATCCTCCTAGGGATCCATGCTACCCAAGAATGTAAGGGTATTTGTTCATGAAGAAATACAAAGATTTTTATCTTTTCAGGGCCTAGACCAACTTCCTTAAATTGATATGTACAATACCCTTCTCCATGATCTAATTTTCAGATATCTCGAACACTTGTTTCCGCTAATATCCTATCAACTTGTGATGGATGAATCTCTCTATCTTATTCTCACTATTGTATAGGACGACTATGGGGGGGCATGATTCTTCAACAACTGACTAATTCACAGAAACCATCAATACCAAATCCTTAATATTTTCATCAAAAAAATTAAAAACTTTCCTAAATCAAGAGAATACCATTAAAATAATAAAGATATGTGAAACCATTCAACCCCAAAACAGTGTCCTGATATATTCTATATCATTTACACCCCACCTGAAGGAGGAATAAGACCAAATCCCAAAATATCCCAAAGTGACCCAAGTCCTCTTATGAGGTGTGTTTTCTATAAACCCCACTTGCACCCAGAACCTCAAGCCTAGACTGTCCTATATCTAGTTCATCCAAACTCTTCTTAAATATAATTACCCAATTAAAAGAAAAACCTTATCTAATAACATTTTTCACAAACCAATCTAGGATTCCATCCAACACAATAATCTACATAGCCTATGGCATGGACCAAAGGTAATTTTCAATACCCACATAATATAAACTAGTGAATGGGCATCAAGAATAACAGTTGAGAAATATTTAACCACTAATAATCAACCATGAACAATGAAAAATAATCATACATCATATCCTAACCAATAACGATAACCAACAACATAAAAAACATGATTTCAAAATTTGGAATTTACAACAAAAATGAAAATAACCAAAAAACCCAAAATAGGGATGGAAACCAACTACACAACAAAACCTTAGTGACATAAGAGGGTCAAAACCCCCATGCTACCTCCATGAACTCCTTCCAAAGGAGGAACCACTAGCAACCAGATCTACCTTATCCTTCATGGAATGATTTTCCATTACCTGGGTAAAACATAAAAAAATCTACATATACCTAAGGGTGTATATAGTGTATTAGGAAATGTTCCTAGTATGATACCTATAAAAAAGATTAAATTCATTTGAATTATAAGAAAAAAATTCATCGTAGTTTTCTTAAAATGAATGATTAAATTTTAAATAAAAATTATTTCAAACATAAAATGATGTAAAGATAAAAACAACCTCAATGTTAAGTATATGGTGATTACAATGGGAAATCCCTAAAGAACTAGGGTTGTTCATATCCACGTATCCTCATATTATTGATGATCAAACCATCACTTAGACATAATTTTCCTGGTCGAGCTACCAATATCTATAACATGTATGATTATTTTGTGTTGTTATGTAAACCTATAAGGGAGACCAGGCCACGACCCCATAGACTCGCCAAACATACTAGACCTACTATATGCAACAATATTCCTAGATTCCATTATTCTCAATTCTATTCTCCATGTAACATGAATTTCCTCTTACACTAACACACTTCCAATAATTCAATCAAAAAAGGAAAGAAACCATTTAGGTACACCATTTTGAAATCCTTACACACACCAAAACTCTTTGAAAACTTGTTTCAAACCACCCAAATGATTTATGTACCTCTTTTAAAAAACCATTCATGATTAATAAAATCATAATCCAATGTCAAGGCATGGAACCAAAATCTTTTTTCATTAAAACATCATGAAATGGGTTAGAAACCACCAAATAACCAAGGAGAGAGCCAATAAAAGAATGGAAACAACAAATTCAATAAGATTTAACCCGAAGAAATAATGTTGAACATACATTAGGGAAACCAATAATTTTTAGAATATATAACCTTTTTAATAAAGAAGAAAATATCAAAAAGATTGAAAATAGGAGAGGAGAGGCGAACATGATGTTTTCCGGATGGATTCACACCAGAATCACCCATGGTTGGAAGCCTACAAGTGCAAAGATTAATTGGGATATGTGATTAGGGATAGGGAATCAAAATACAAGGGTTGTGGGTTATTTGGGTTTAATATTAGAAAGAAGAAAGAAAAATCAAAAAATCAAAATAAAATTATGATATAGAATTCTATACGGTTTTCCAAACTATGAACCAATAGTGTGGCACCGCTTTCCAATGATTAAAAAATATTTTTCATGAAGGTGGTGCACACCCATGATTATAGTCGTGTGATTCGGATAGATCCACTTTCTTGGGTACTCGGTTTCCACTAGGATAGCACACAATTAACATTAGCCATGGGACAACCATGTGCCTCATACTATTTGGCCCAAAAACTAATTTTTTTTTCAAAAACCACCCATGAAATCTATGAGATAAATACAAGAACAAAAATAAAAGATAAAATTCTGCAAAATTAAAATATAAATTTTAAAAAAATATTTGAATTTTTAAATTCATGATGTGTAACATTGAAGAGATTAGAAATAAACTATTAAAATTTAATTCACTTCCATACCATATGTTTGTTTATATCATGCTTGGATACATGGATATTCATCGTTGATTAGAGGAAACATCAATATCTTTATGTGGGATTTATTGAATCAAGATATATGAAAGAGGATAAGATTTAACGAAAATCATTGAAATAATTAATGGATATATGAGAGAGAAATAATGTATGATAAATTGATACTGATTAAATCCCATGATTCATAGAGATAAATCTGATCAAATAATGGATTAGTTTGACATTTCTATGAAATATTATGATAATGTATTGGATATACAGATAGGAATGTAGATATCGACTTTTCCAAATATGGTGTGGGTTATTTTAGTTATGTATCTGTTAAAATGTTTGATTTGAATAATGATCACATGAGTGATTAGAAATACCTGAGAAGTCCCTCTCATGAGGTTTTTTATGATTAATTCTAGGACCCAATAATGTTTTATATTGATAACATGTGACTCTTATTTTATAAGCTTCAAGATAAGTCTATTTTGATTAGAATAATTAAAATACTAACATATTTTTGTCAATACAGAAGGATATAAGAGTTTTTTAATTCTAGGAGACTGATCAATCTATCAATAATGTTGTCCCCTAAATTGAAAGAATGGAAGAATATGAAGAAGATGATGAGTACCTTGAGAAAGGGAATCCTACATTTGACGAAATAGGTGTTGAACATAAACTCTAGAAATGTTCATGATCATAATGATGTTATCAGTCCATTTTAGAAAACTTGATATTCAATACTAACTACACCTCGCACCGCATATATACCTACATTTATTAATTAATCCACATTAAATGCAATTTATATTGGCGAAATTATTTAAAAAAATTATCTTAAAGTTGGGCCACTTTATGAAGAGGGTTTATACTTTAATGTGGAACAAGTTATTGATTATATGATATTTCTATTACATCGGAAGACTACTGATGTTTAAAAACATTATATTGTTAATAAATTAGATCCTCATTTTTTTAAGCCAAGATGTGGTGAAATAGCATTTTTTTTATTTAAATAGATGGATTTATTATTTTTTCTAGAATATTTACATCACTTCTGAATAGACATAACCTAAAAGGGATTCTTCATTCTCACTTGAGCAAGAAATTCATTCACATCCCCCGTCTTCTATTTCCCTTGTGTTAATGGTGGACATTAACAAATTTATGGATGAATTTTCCAAAAATAAGAAATATTAATTCTTTTAATTTATATTCAATTTTAAATCATCAATCGAATAATCTCTATCTATAGACATATTTTACATAGTGAATCACAAAAACTAAGGATATTTTACCTAAATACTACGATAAAAAACAAGATTTAGTGGTTGTAAAAACATGTTGGACTTCTCTAGGATGATCATCATGATATGTGGTTACTTCATTAGGAGAGAGATATCAATTTATTTCAGATTATTCCTCTCTAGTGTGCCTTCAAATATTATATATTTTTCATCAGATTTGTCTAATACCTATATTGATGTACGGTTTATTAGAAATATTGTAAGGGATGTGATGATTTTAGTTTTGAATAATTTTTTTATATAAGAGTGATAAAATACAACCATACGACACCCAAGTTTATAAGATTTTGGATATAACAATGTCTTCTAACTAGATAGTTGGAATATATAGATATATAACAACTATGATAATAATATATTACTTGTCAATAATATAAAAAAGTGTGATTTCAAATTCATAGTCAATAATTTTTTAGTCATCCAATCCTTCTCAAAAAACTACTCCAAAACCATCATTAACTAAGGGGAAACATATTATATATCATCAATAATAATGAGATAAATATTTTTATTTTTATTCTAATTCATTATATAAAACATTCTGTTTTCCAACGAAAATTTGAAATCGATATATTCTCATAGTTTTTCTTCAATGTTTATTTATTCATTGTTCCTAATTTTTTAGTTATTTATTTTATTTTCATAAATTTTATACATTTCTCATACCATTTTTTATTTATGTTTTATAATAATAATAGGGTGAGAAAAATGTTGGGGTAGTTAGCTAATTTCATAAACTAGAAAAGTAAGTTATTCTTTTTCCCTGTATTTCTATATTACTTTTAGAATTTACCAAGCTATAAAATTTGATCGCCCATAAGAAGTATATATTTTTTATTAATCTCCCAATTTCTTGTTTTAAGTATCCTAAATCATGTCCATAGTAATTATAATTTTATCAATGTTTTATGGAAGTTGATTATTTTATGGAAAAAATATTCTACGTATATGATTGATACTGTGTGTCACTAGAATTGACTATATTAACAACCAATCACCTATTGAGACACCTAAAGTGACAATGTGATTAACTGATGTGAACATTAATACATTGTTTTTTTTATTATATTGATATTAGGACAATTTAAAGTTATCATATGAAATATTTCTGTCGACCATTGAAAAAAAACGACCACGCTGAAAAAATCATTTTTTTCAAATTATCCGAGAAAACACATTTTTACCCATGATAGAACACATGTTATATCAAACTTACCTTGATGATTAGTAAAATATGGACAAATACTCTGTTGGGTCAATAAGCTACCACATGATGAAAGTTTTGATCTACCGTAAGTACTTATCTACCGTAATTCAACTAACTGCACTACATTTATAGTAAATAATTAGTAGGTGTATTATTAACCTGTCAAGTGTAATGTGATTCCAAAGTGGGTATTATATACAATATTTAATTATTTTTTCCCAACCATGATATTTTGGAGTGAATTGTAGATTATTTAATTACTGATAGATTATTTGTTGAGATAGGATGTTTGTTTGTAAATATCATCTAATGGAATATTTGAGGAGTGTAAACTATAAATTCAAGGAAGCATCACATTTTTAATGTGCTAGAGATCTTCCGTACATTTATATTGACCATTTTCCTTTACTAAAATAATAAATATGAGAGAAACCATCACTACTTATTGAATCTCATCTCAAAAAATATTTGAAATGAATCTATGGAGAAGAATCCTATCGATCAACCAAAATCAATAAAATATTGAGATACATCAAACTTCTGAAAATTAATTTAATCTCTCTATTAAAATGAATTTTTCAGTCATACTAATTTTTCTTTTATAAGTTTATTAATATTTCTTATGTTCAATATAAACTTACTCCAATACTATTTATCGATTTTATCATTTCTCATATATCCCTTGAATAAATGTAGAAGAGAATTGTTTAATCCTAGAATTACTTTTGTGTAGTCCTTTATTTCATACTAAAACTATGTTATGGATTTGTCAAATAGGTTTGAGAAAAATTATTGGTTGTTTCCTACCATTATTTGAAGAGGAATACTATTTCATATAGAGATCAACACTTGTTTAAAATTTGTTATTTGTTAAAATGATTTTAGTTTCAAATTTTTTTATATTAATTAATAAGTAATTTTATTACATTCAATTTTATATCAATGATTTATTAATTTTTTTAAAAATGAATTATTTTATTGGAATTTTTTATCAGTGTTATATATAGATTGTTTTTCATGATTAATAATTATTTCAAAAGTAAATGATAATTCAATTTCTTTAAATAATCACTTCTAGTTACTTTGAGAATATATTTTGAAAGGCCTAATTATATTTAAATATTATTTTTTAAAACTATGTTGGTTTCAAGATTCATAGAGTTATAAAAATAAATTATACTGAAAAAACTGTTCTTATTAGAATCAAAATTCACCACTATCTTGATTGTTACATTCAGACAAACAATGTTCATGGTTTCCCCCTTAAACAGGTAATTTCTCTATAGTACATTGGATTAGTGAGTGTTCATGTATCTTAATACCTCTTGTCTATAATAAATTAATTACACTACTTATACCTCTTAAGAGACTACATTCTACAGTTTTACAACATATGAGTTTATTATAAGTAATTTATTTGGTATTAATTATTCAAAAGGGCTACAAGGAACTTGTTATTCACATGTGACATGTTTTTTGGATATTATAGGTGACATGATATAGTTATCATGAGATCAAGTATCTTGACAGGGTTAATGAATATGGAGATAAATATTTCTAAAATCCCAAATCACTTAACCAACATCCTTAGTTTCCATTAAATAAATCCATTTTCTTAAACAGGAAACTATAAATCTGATTAAATATTATTATAATAACTTATCATATAAATTTTTTATGATTTAATATTCACTAGAATTGTTTCAATTTTATAACTTATTTTATAACAATTATCTAATTCCCATTTATTTTTCTCCATAACATCATCCCAACAGGTTTTAGTTCTACAGCTCGGCCCATTTAGGGTGTCATCTGTCTACATTTTAATGCTAGTGTTGAAACTATGTTTTTAATAGAACTATATAGGTGGACGAAGTTAATCATTATATCATTTGAAATAAATAGAGAATAATACTACTATATAATTAATAGTTTTATTGATACATTATTATTGACCATTATTTTGATGATGCTATGTAGTGGTAACGCTACATTCTATTTCCAATAATTATAAAATACTTATTTAGAACATCAAGTTAAATCATGGATATATATATATATATAATATAATTAAAGTTTTAACTCTTTAAATACCTATAATTTATTATATGAATCTAATTTAATTTTCATAGTCTAAAAAAATACCCATTTAATGTAGATAAGTGTGATGATTTTTAATGAAATCAACAAAAACCATAACAGAATATATTCTTTTAGAGGAAATGAGATGAACGATGTTGAAATCCATTTTTATTATGAAAATTTTGCATGATGGTGTGGGTAATGGTATCATCAACCTCATATATCTATAAATTTTATCCTTGAATTATTAGAAGATTGTGTGTCACGACGTATACTCTATAATTTCACTCTCTTTGTTATCCCATAATAAAATGTCCCTTAGATAATTATTAATGTTTTTTAAATACATGATGAATAAAGAGTGATGAGATATATTGGTCATCTAATAGACACTCTATTAGTTCTATTATTCATGAGAATCATATTTTTTCATATAATATAATTTTACCATTATTACGGCTAAAAGACATAATATTTACTACCATCTAGTACCACTATATATTATCCTTCAATACCACATTGAACTTATCATAAATATATGGATGAAAATTCAATTATACAACGTAGGATTATCCCTCTATTGTTTTGATTTCAAGGTATATTAAAAAAAATTGAATATTGTATCTCTTTAATCCACTTAATTTAAGTATCATTGTATATTATAAACCAATATCCACTAAAATGTAGTGTGAATATATAGGGGTTAACTGACCTCTAATTATTATTCTATAAGTTTTCTTCACATTAATATATCCAAAAAATTAAACTCCATTTTGTGTTGCAATAATGACATGAATATGGAAACCATGATATTTTTCTCACAATGATACTATAGTATCTAGATCAATATATATATATATATATCTTATTGTATACGGTTTGGGAAATTATTTAATCACTTCATCTTGTAGGAACTATAGGTTTACACTCAATTCAAATTATATAACTCAATATTGAGACTTTCTATAGATAAAATTTTGAATTTTTTGTGCAATATTTAATTTGATAAGGTCTCCAATATAATTCTAAAAAAATATTTGTGCTCTTATTTATTATTGGAAATTATTAAAATTTTATCAATAAATACTACAATAATTCATTTTAATTAATATGTATGTACTACTTTACTTAGATTGATGAAGACAACAAAATAATATGTACATCCATAGTGATTCACTGTGAATTCATAGTTCTCATGTCATGTATATAAGTCCATATATGTTATATTTTATGATTTTATCGATAGTTGATGTTTTCCATATCAAATTTCACTCGGTATTCAGTATCAGTCAAAATATTATTCATCTAAAACATAATAATATATGGATTATTGATCTTTTTTATAGGTGATATTTTAAGGAACATATTAATCAATTGAATGAGGAATTTTTTAATCCTTCATCATAAAATATTAGACTAGTTCACCCAATTTTAATTCACATTAGAAAATATAACCTTTTTCAATTTTATATTTCTCCTTATACACTAATTAAAATAATTCTAATTATGTCCTTATATAAGAGCACACTGATATAGGCAACACAAAATGTTTGATATCAAATGAAAACACAACCATATAATATGAGAGGAGGAAATAAATCATTTTTATAAATATATAATAACATTCCTATTCAATTTCTATATCATTATTATTGAGTTTTTTCAAGACATTTGAGCGACATATCACTTTATGTTTTCTACTAATATCCATATAAGTTATTTTTACACTAATGGGTGTTCATAGTCATCCTCGCATCGATATGTTATTACAATCAAATATTGGATATGAAATGTGATTTTCCTAGCCAAAAACTATATGTTATCAATTTAAAGAGAGCCAATCAATCCTTAATATAAAAGCAAATGAAAATAAAGGGTAAATAACAATATTTGGAGTAAATAACTTCCCATAAAACACAATAAGAGAAGTGCTATAGAATTTATATGAAATTATAATACCACCATGTGGTTTCACCAATAATTCAATATTGAATAATTATTTTTTAAAAATGATTTTTTAAAACATAGAATATATGATAGTAAATGTGTGGAATTCGAATTAAATATAAAACTCAATTACATTAATTGATGATAGGTATACCTTCAAAAACATTTTTATATTATCTAATTTAACCATGGTGATTAAATAATCATCAAATATCTACAGTGGGTTTTCCTATTTTTAATATATCATTTCACCGTTAACTATTTTATTGGTTTACTAGTTTTCAAAATTCTCAAAGGTCATATAATTATAAAATTTATGCCTGTGTGTGTTCGATTAATTTTAGATTTATTTACTTTCATTTTATTAATCACTCTACTTGTATATTATAGAAATTCATCTTCATAAGGGACTTGTTTTCAACACTATAAACATTTACCATTTTCTTTGAGAAAATTTCACATGTGCTTCACTCCAACATTTTTAGAATATACATATTTTAATATCCATTATTTGAAGATATTTTTCATTTATTTTTCCTTTATTCCCTATATTCTCATACTTATAAATAATACCCAATGTGTAATTATTGTGTTAAATATCCATTTAAGCCTTTTGATCGCATTGAATTAAATTTTCATGTATAATAATGTATCATAAAGTTTATTATTCCTAATAACTTTGTATTAAGACTCCACAATAATGACAAACTTGTTATTTGAGAACAATGATAAAACCCATTGTGTAAAATTATTATATCTTGTAATTTCCTTCATATGAACCAATGTATCTATCATACATTTGTTTATGCTATTAAATATTCTCTCTATTTTAATGTGATTATCTTTGGGAAAATATTTACATATAATTACGTGTTTTGATGGGGAAATTATCTTTCATTTTACCTCATTTTGTTAATTAGATTCCACCATTGATTAAAATATCCTAGAATTTAATGAAAAACTAACTTCTTACGCTCTAGACACTGAATAAGGGAAACAAAATTCTTTTAAGTTTATCCATTTCTCAATAATTAATATATTTGATGACTAAATGATGTATGGTGTAAATTTTTTAGTGATGGACTAAATGGAATATTTTTACTTATATTATGATTTTGATAGAATTTCAATTTTATTATTATTAATTGATTGGGAAAAAAATGTACTCATAAGCATAATATTTTGGTCAGTGAATCATATCTATATTTATTACACATTTTTAATTTCATTTCACTATTAATGTTAATCATTGTTCACTAATTGTTTCCAAGATCCAACCATTGTCGAAATAAAATTATTATTGAGTAGTAATTAATAATATAACATAATATAATAACTCTAATTATTATAGTATAGTATTCAAATATTATTGATCCAATAAGTATGTTTTTGAATCTATAGGGAAATGTTTTTAGGGGTTAAAGTCATATAGATATAATTGAAGGGGGATTAGGGATTTTTATTATACAAAAATTTTACATTAAATTAAATAGGATACATATGGGTTGGGTTCTGAGAACCTCAGAAAAATGATAAGAGGTATAAGTCACCTATAATAGACACTAAGTGGCTATTGGACCATCCATGGTTGGCCAGAAAGCCCCAGAAACCTACATTGTACCTTCCAGGCTAGTTTTTAATGAGGATTAAATCTATCTATTTTTATTTGTAATTTTTTTATTTCATTGGATCCCTTAATCTTAGAGACTATTTAGTTGACCTTTAATAGTTATTTAGTTCCCTAAATCCCACTCTTCATTCATCATCTTCATGCCTCGATTTTAGTAGAATATGATATTGGAAAAGTGTTTTGATTAGTATTTTTTATATTTCTTCATAAATTATTTTAAACAATTCCTTTATCTTTGATGTTAATTTATACTAATTCATTGTTCAATCATTCTTATTTCCCTTGTTCTTATTTTATCAAATTTTAGAAATCAGGAGTTATTGGAGTTTTTTAGAGGCCACAACCTTTGATGGATTGTGTACCATCCTTTTGGAAAAAGACATCCATCTTCCTCATCAAAATATGATGTGTTTATTTTCAAATTGTGGGTTTTATAGTTATTACTTTTATATTGTGTTTCATAGACTAAAAATTGGTCTATATATTTTAAAATAAATTATTTTTGTATAATATTTTAAAATATTTAATATAATATGTTGACATAAAGATGTAAACATAACTATATATCCATTAAATGATGAATTGGTGTAATAAATTCCAACATGATGATTGGAAACTAAAAAAAATTAATGGTTTATCATTTTAAGGTCATTCATTTCTGGTAATTAAAAATGTGTAGGGTAATAGTTGAGTTAAATATAAAGCATTGCAATTTGAATTCATGTTTTTTGATAATATAATATGTTTTTTGTTTGAAGAAAAATTAAAATAGATTACTTTGAATTATGTATAATGATTCTACTTTGTTATGAGTATTCATTTGTAAATTTGGGGTTGTTAATTACAATTTAGTGGATAATAATTAATGGGCTGTTAACCTATTATATGGGGGATAATGTGTCTATTTCACATGATGAATAATAATAAGAGAAACCATGAATGTGAATATTATGTTATTTTAACATCCCAGGTAAATAAAGAATATGAAAATTTCAAATTTATTAATATTTATGAATTAAATATTAATTTTCCTTTAAAGGGGATACTATGTTTGATAGTGTACCCAATACGAAACAACGGGTTTCTTTGAAATCTTACGTTGCACACAATTTTGAGTTATGTTTAAAAATAATAATATATTATTTTTATTTTAAATGGATGTTAAGACATCACCGTTGTACTAGCAAGAATGGATATAAATTACCATATTATTATTACACATGTTTGTTAAATGTTTTTACATTTATCCAATAAACTTTAGATGCTTAAATTAAGAAGGAATCCAATTTTAAGCACATATACTATAATATTCTTTAAAGGGTAAATTTAACACCATTGGATGGAGAACCATTTTTCAATTCTAGTTTTTGTCACATTTATATTTTCTATTTGAAAAAATGATTTTCTTTTCTAGAATTGGGACATCAGAATTTACTTTGGTTGAAATTTTTGTATTTTTCTGATAATGTTCATTATTTATTGAATACTGAAAAATACTGTATTTTAATTCAAAACTGCCTTATAATATAAATTATTTATATTGTTATATTATATTTTTAATTGGTTTGAAAGTTTTATTTGATTTCATTTTTACCATTTAAACCAATTTTGGTCATTGGATGTAATTTCACTTTGAAATTTGATATAAAAAAGTGTCAATGCTTTGATAGTAGTAATTTATTAGAAACACACTTTTTGTTTTCACAATCGGAATTAATTTTAAATAAATTTTTGCAACCTATTTGTTTTGAATTTAGAAAAAAGGATTCATTATTTGGAATAAGTAGGTCTAAAATTTTTAAATATTTATCTTTTATTTTTAGACATTAAGAATATTTACTTCAGTAAATATTTTATTTACCATGGGTAAATGGTATATCTAGTAAAGAAATGTGAATTTTTTTATTATAATAATATTAAATTACCCTAACACGTGTCCTAATACTAATGGTTGATACATGTCCAACCATGGGAATCTGTGGGTCAATTTGGGGACCCCATGGAGTCATATGGGTGTGACAATGACACATTACATTAATTAATTTAATGTGAAGACAAAAATGAAATAAAAATATGCTATTTACTAAAAAAAAATTTATATGTGGTTATATAAGATATAAATTTGACTGTAAATATTAATTTGAAATATAAAAATATTTCTTACTTTATGGTACTTTTTTTCACTTTTATAATCAATGATATAGAATTATTTATCACACAATGATGATGCACTGTTTTCCTTATTAGTGAATGATATAATTAAATGATATTATAAAATTACAAAAATATCCAAAACCTATCCAATTCTTATTGAATGATTTTATTTCGAACAATATTTATCTTATCCAGTCATTTAATGAGTTTTCAACCATATGATCCCAAAAATAATTTTATAATAAAATAACACTTTCAAACATTCCTAAAGAGCCCCTCCTCCCTCTTATAAAATTCCACCACCTCTAAACCATTACACACACCTCTCAATCCCCTCATATCACCCAAAATATGATCAAATAATCCATCAACATCCACATATTCAACCTAGAATCCTTAACACAGGCATAATAAACTTCAATAAATCCTTTTGGTTTAAACCAATGGGAGTTACCCAATTTAAAGCTAACGTCTTCCCTCAAATTGTCTTCGTTTATTTTACTTATTCACTATATATAATCTTCTTAATATTTTATTACATAAAACACCATTATAATTGATATAATAGGTTTATTTTATGAGAAGGATTATAACTTAATTTACACACAACTCCATCTAATTGATACAAACATATTTTTTCTGTGTACGACGAACTGCTTCCTCAGGAGATGATGATTGTTCATTATCTCTTAATGCCTCTCATAATGTCCATTATAATGGGAAATTATTTATATTTTTTATAAATTATATTTATTTTGTCCATATTCTTTTGTAATTTTCATTTATAGCATACCTTTATGGTTTCCATAATTGGTAAATACGATAATTTCATTTTGAGGAAGTGCGGACTAGCGCCCCCTCAAAGTGATATGACTTATTCTTACCACTCATAGAACTCCTAAAGTATGGTTTCAATGAAATTACATAACTTATATAAAATATGATATTATATGAGAATAATAATATACCTATGTATCATTTTATTTTTTTAAATGAAAAAAATGAAATGGATGTAGCGTTCATGCGTACGTACAACTTACCGTCTCCATGAACGGTGCATTTAATTTACATATATCCAAATGATATGGACTCTTATAAATACATATATACAGGATATAAATGATATAAATGATATATATGATATATAAATCATGAATATCATTCTATATATAATGTAATTTCTACCACATGGACAATTTATAATTATAACAGGTTTATTTTTAATTCAAGTTTTGAACATGGAAAAAATGTCCGAGATGAACTAAAATAACTAAAAAATAGTTATAGCAAGGTAATAAGTGATATAAAATGAATTATAAAATTGAAAAAGGTTCTTATAAAAGTATAAATTAACTTAAGTTTATTATTCAGGAAATTATAGAATGAACGGGTCAGGTCGAACATAATGTAAGGGAACTTCTAAACCCAATTTCCAGTATTTGATTTAGACTTCTACTTAGTGATTGTGTGGTACTAGGAATATGTTTGAATGACCAATGATTGTTTTACATTTAATATCCACTTATATTGGGTGTATTTATGTTTGTCATGCCTAATTATTTCATTAATTTATCCTTAATGTAGTGATTTCATCTTTTTAAAGGACTTCATCTCAATCTCTTTTCATTGAGGCCTGTATTTATAATATACCACTAGTTCTTTTATACAGTATATAATAAACCCCTTTGACTTTTAATTTCATTCAAATGGAAGATTTTTTTTGTAAAGAGTTTTATTAAATGAGAATATGAATGTTTTTTACATTTGTAGTGACAACGACCTCTCCGCCGCTATAATCGTTATTTGGATTCCTATATAAGCCTTAATGTTTTTAATAGAAAATAAAATCCCTTATTCTTTTTTCGGGTGTTTTGGAATTGAAAATGAATTTTTAAATGGATTGACTACTTAAATATCTTTAAATGTTCTCTTGTGATTGAAAATGAAAAGTGTTTAGTGAAATGTTCATATTTGAAATATTTTATGTGTTATGATATTATAATGGTACATGGAAATTTGAAGGGTGGTTACGTGATGAACCAAATGATGGGTGGTACCATGATAAAATTGGATGGGTGGTAACATTATGACCTCCAATTCATTGGTTATAGAAGTCGGCCATATTTCTATTCCATTTAGTGATATGTGTGGAAGAAAATAGTATGGTTATTCAATTTAAGTATATTTATGTCCCATGTTACCTATATATGTTATGAGTTATTTCGATGGGTTTTATCATTATATTTTGGTTAAAAAGGGTAATAAATTGTCTTTTATTCAGTGATGAGTATGTACTACTTCATATAGGTGAAAATTATTACTTATGATAATGTATTCATTGGTTACATGATGTTTTCAAAAACTAAGAGTTTCTCTTCTTTGTGTACCCCTTACTGAGATTTTTATTCACATCCCAGGTTTTTTTGAAATTTTTTCCATAGGAATTAATGATTAATAGGGTCATGGAAAAGATCATCGTAATGCTATGATGTCTAAAATATGGAACTAGACATGAATCTTTTTTTCAAGATTTTCAATTTTATGAGAAAAATGGATATCAATAGAAGTTTTTAATTGTAATATTAAAATTTTTATGTATATTTTATGACCTAATTCTCTAATTCAGTAAACATTAAATGATAATCAATATGAATTATTTACATAATTCATGATTATGTAAAGTTTAAGGCTGGGCCTTTTTAGTTGGTATGAGATGTCGGTTTAGACTACTTTATGAGTTAGGGTATTGTTAAAGTATTATCCATAAATTAATTTTTGGTAAGAATGAAATTATATACCATTTCTAGATTACCATGTTTATTCACAAAATATATTTCTATAGATTTATTGTATTTTCCTAGAGGTATCAAAGTAGATCTTCTTGAAATTCATACATAGGTAAATAACCTTCCAAATTAGAATATGGAGACAATCGAAATTATAATTGAACAGTTTGTTGCAGTGATGGCTCAGTTGAATTAGTTGATAAATGGTGGTTTGGTTTTTATAAATGTTATTTTAGTGTATTCTAAATGTAACAAGGAGCATTAATTTAATTTATGGGTTGTCTTTAAACCAATCAAAGAAAAAAAATTGTATGGGAAATTCCACATGTGTGAGTTTTGGTTACAACAAATTTCATTCCTCGGTCACATTGTTTCAAGAGACGGCATAACTGTGGATCTTGATAAAACAAATTTGTTGAAGAATCTCCAAGATCTACTGATAACATAGAGATCCATAGTTTTCTTGGATTTTTTGGTTTTTATTGTAGGTTTGTTGAAAATGTTTCATGGTTATCTAGCCCAATAACTAAGATAACTCGAAAAGGTGTTATGTTCATATGGAAAATAGAATTTCATGATTGTTTTTAGGAATTGAAAATATGATTGGTGAATGCTCCAGTTTTAGCACAACCATCTAGAAATGGGGAGTTTTTTATCTATAGTGATGCATAATTTAAAGGACATGGTTGTGTCCTAATGTATAATGATATGGTAATTTATTATTCTTCATTTCAGTTGAAACCTAATGAGTTAAATTCCCCTACACATGATTTGGAATTAAATGTAGTTGTATTTTCTTTAATGTTCTTTGGAGGCATCATCTATTTGGAGTAAATTGTTAAATATATACTCAGCACATAATTTTGAAGTATATATTTACTGAAAAATAATTAAACATGAGACAAAGGAGATGGTTATAAATAATCAAGGATTATGATTGCACGATCGATTACCATCCGGGAAAGGCAAATAATGTTTCTCATTCTTTAAGTTGAAAGAGTAATGATACCTTAACCATGCTACATTTGGCATGAGATACTTTTGTTTTTGATTTGATAAACTTTGGAATAGAAGTTGTTGGTGTAGGAAATTCCACTATTTTATTTCAAGTGTCAATGAAATCATCCCGGCCAGGCAGAATTAAGAAAGCTCCGAAAGAAGATAGTGAGTTGCAGTAAAAGGTTGAGTTGTTTCTAAAGGTTATGTTGCCAATATTTAACACTGATAATTATTGTGTTGGGAGGATTTGGAAGAGATTATGTGTTCTCTATGAATCACAGTTGAAGAAAGGGTTACTATGTGAAGCTTATTGTTTGCTGTTTTTAGTTCATCTTGGAAGTAATAAGATGTTTAGTTATCTTTAGGAGTATTACTGGTGTGATGGAATGAAAAGAGATATTAAGGAATTTTCTGTGAAATGTTTGACTTGACAACATATTAAAGCAGAGTGGTAGTTACTGAAAGGGATGCTTTAGCATTTACCAGTTCCATAGTGTAAATGAGAATATGTATACATGGACCTCATTGTGGGATTACCTAATACATCTCGAGGAAACAATGAAATATGGGTTATTGTTGATCAATTGACTAAATTTTCTCATTTCTTTCCAATTCAAGATACATTTTCTCTAGATCAGAATTCACGGTTGTATGTTAGAGAGATATTCATATTACATGGTGTTCCCCTCTCTATTATATCTGATCGTGATCCCAGGTTCACTTCTAACTTTTGGAAAGTCCTTTAGACGTCATTGGGTACTGAATTAATTTTTTTTACAAATTTTGATCTTTAATCATCTAGGAAGTCATAATGAACAATTCAGACATTAGAAGATATGCTACGTGCTTTCTCAATGAATTACTAGGAAAGTGAAGACCAACATCTTAATTTGTTTAATTTTATTATAATAACATTTTTCGTTGCAGTGTACAAATTTCACCTTTTGAGGAATTGTATGGAAAGTGATGTCGAACTCCATCTTTTTTTGGATGAAGTATGTGAAAGAAAACTAATGGGAAAATAATTGGTTGAAGATATGGTAGAAAAAGATCAGTTGATTCAAATTCACATGAGAATTGTTCAGAGTAGGCATGAAATTTATGCGGATAACCAGAGGAAGGATTTTTTTTTGAGGTAGGTGATCATGTATTTCTCAACGTTTCTTCATAGAAAAGTGTGATGTGTTTTGATAAGAAGGGAAGGTTGAGTCTGAGGTTCATTGGACCCTATGAAATCAAAGGCAAAGTGAGATCAGTTTCCTACAGAGTGGATTTAAACCCATGTCAATCCCATGTATACAATGTTTTTCATTATTCAATGTTGAGAAAGTATCTGCCATATTCATCTCATGTTTTGAGTATAGAGGTAGATGAGTTGGAGGACAACCTTTCGTATGTGGTACAACTAGTCAAAATTCTTGAACATTGAGAGAAAGTGTTGTGAAATAAGATAATTCATCAGGTTATGGTTTTATGGAATATACATATAGTTAAAGAGGGAACGTGGGAATCTGAAAATTATTTGAGGAATAAATACCCCCATTTATTTGATAAGTGAATAAAATTGTGTGTATTCCATTTTTAAAAGGGGTAAGGTTGTAACATCCTAGGTAAATAAAGAATATTACATTTTTATATTTATTAATATTTTTAAATTAAATATTAATTTTACATTAAAGGGGATGCTATGTTCTATGGCAAACCTGATACATACAAACAGGTTTCTTTGAAATCTTACGTTGCCCAATGTGTTGAGTCATAATGAAAAATGATAATATAATATTATTATTTTAAATGGTAGTTAACACATAGTCGTTGTATTAGGAGGAATGAATAGAACTAACCATATTATGATTACACATGTTTGTTAAATGTTTTTAAATTTTTCCAATCAATTTAAGAGGCTTATAATAAGAAAGAATCCAATTTTAAGCAAATATACTCTAATATTATTTCAAGGCTTGATTTTTTCCACCTTTTGATGGAGAACCATTTTAAATATAGTGATTGTAACATTTATATTTTATATTTGAAAAGATAAAATTATTCTTTAGAAACAGGAAATCAAAATTTACTTTGGATGAAATTATGGTATTTTTCTAATAATGTTCAATTTTAATGAATTGTGAAAATACTGTATTTTAATTAAAAACTTCCTTTTAATCTCATTTATTTATAAAGTAAGATTATATTTTTAATTGGTTTAAATGTGTAATTATATTGTTTTATTTCCATTTAATCTAATTTTCTTCATTGTAAGAATTTAACATTTAAATTGGACATCAACAAGTGTTAATCTTTTGAAAGTTATTATTTCATAAAAACAGACTTTTGGTTTTGACAATGATAATTAATTTTAAATTAATTTATTCCACCTATTTGTTTTGAATATAAAAAAATTATTTCTATATTTGGAATCAGGGAGTAAAAATTGTGTAAATAGGTAACTTTTATTTTTAGAAATTATGAATATTTATTTCAGTAAATATTTTATTTTCCATGGTTAAAGGGTAAATCTGGTAAATAATGGTAACAAAATATGACTATAAGAATATTAAATTACCCTAAAATGTATCTTAATCATATTGGTTGATACATTTCAACCATGGTATTCTGTGGGTCGATTTGGGGACCCCATGGAGCAATTTGGGAGTGATACTGACACTTTATATTAATTAATCTTAAGTACATACCAAAATGACATAAACATATATCATTCTGGGAAACAATTTTCTTATGTGATTGTATAAGTTATCTTTTTAACTAGAAATATTAATTTGAAATACACAATGTTTTCCAACTTCATAGTATTTTATTTATATTTTTTAGACATCAAATAAATAAAACTATTAATGACACAATGATAATGTAGTGGTTACCTTATTAATGAATGACTTAAATAAATGAGATTATAAAATTCAAATAAATATCCAAAACATGTACAGTTCCTATTGGATGATTTTATTTCAAAAAATATTAATATTATCTTTGAATATAATGAGTTTGGTATGATTCTAAATCGAAAGTAAGTTTATAATAAAATAGTATTGTCAAATTTTTTTAAAAATCCCCTCCTATCTATTATAAAATTTCACCACCCATAACCCATTACACACACCTCTCAAGCCCCTACGGTCATCCCAAATCTACTCCATGAAGTCATGTGAATCCCAATCTTCCACCTATATGCCTTACCATATGCATAAAGCACTTCAAGAAGTCCTTTAGATTCAATCCAAATGGAGTTACCTAATTTAAAGGTAATGTCTTCCATCAAGTTCTCTTATTTTATTTTACTTCTTCACTATCTATTCTATTAGTATTATTTTTTTATATAAAAGAACAGTATACTCAATATAATAGGGTTTTATGATAATTATTTGAACTACACTTACACACACCTTCATCTAATGGATACAAACATACGGTTTCTATCTACAACGAACAACTACCTCACGAAACGATGATTGTCCGATTATCTCTTACCTCCTATCATGGTTGCCATTATGATGGAATTGTATTTATATTTGATATATATTATATTTATATTGTATATATTCCTCTGTATTTTTCATTTATATCATTCCATTATGGTTTCCATAATGGGTTACTACGGTAATTTCATTTGAGGAAGTGCGGACTACCGCCCCCTCAATGTGATATGACTCATTCATACCATTCATGGAAAATATATAGGATGTTGTAAATAAACATACATAATGTATAAAAAATATTATATTATACTGTAATAATATTATAAATTTGTATCATTTGATTTTTTTTAAATGAAAAAAATGAAATTGAAGTAGTGTTCATGCGTACTTACGGCTTACCATCTCCAGAAACGGTGCATTTATCTTTCATATATCTAAATGATATGGGTAATTATAAATACATATATACTTTATATATATGATATATATGATATAAAAATCATTAATATCATTCTATAGATTTTTTAATTTTTACCACATGGAAAATTTATAATTATAACAAGTTCCTTATTAACTCAAATTCAGAACATCGACAAAATATCCGATATGAAATCGAATAATTAACTAATTATTATAGCCTGGTAATAAGTGATATAAAAGGAATAATAATTATGAAAAAAGGTTCTTAATCATGTATAAATTTCCTTACGTCTATTATTCTGGAAATTAAAAAACCCACGGGTCATGTCAGACACGAGGTAAGGTAACTTCTTAACCCAATTTCGATCATGTGGTTTAAAAATATAATTCATGATTATGTGGTCCTATGAATATGTGTGAGTGTCTTATGATTGTTTTAAACTTAATATCCACATATATTGGGTGTGTTTTTTTTGTCACACATAATTATTTCATTACATTTTCTTTAATGTAATGACATGATATTTATAAAAGACTTCATCTCAATCTACCTTCATTGTGGCATGTTTTGACAATATACACCTGGTTATTTTATATGGTATATAATTAACCCCTTTAAAATTTAATTTCTTTCAAATGGAATATTTTTTCAGCGAATCATTTTACTAAATGACAAAAGGAATGTTTCTAACAATTTTGACAACAATGACCTCTTCGTCGCCATAATAGTTATTTGGATTCCTCTATAAGCCTTAATGTTTTAAAAAGGAAAAGAAATGCCTTATTTTGTTTTTGGGTGTTTTGGTATTGAAAATGGTTTTTGAAATGTATTTATTATTTCAATATCATGAAATTATTTATTGTGATTTCAAATGAAATGTTATTAATGAAATGTTTATATTTGCAATATTTTATGTGTTATGATTTTATAATGGTGCATGGATATTTGATGGGTGGTTATGTGATATACCAAATGAAGGGTTGTGCCGTGATACACTAGGACGGGTGGTTATGTTATTACGTCCAATGGATTGGGTATGGAAGTCAGCCATATGGCTATTACATTTAGTGATATGTTCAGAAGTCGACCGTATGGTTATTCCGTTTAAGTATGTTTATGTCCCAAGATACCTATATATGTTATGTGTGTTTTATATGGGTTTTATTGTAATATTTTGGTTAAAAAAGGGTAATTAATGATATTTTCATCAGTGACATGAATTTACTTCTTAATAAAGGGGTAAATTATTACTTATGATAAAGCATTCATGGTTTACTTGTTGTTTGGAATAACTAGAAGTTTTCCTTTTTTATATATCCCTTATTGAGCGTTTTTATGCTCATCCCAATATTTTTTTGAAAATTTATTTACAGGACATAAAAGATGAATAGGGTCAATCCTAGGATTAAAGAAAATTCATGATGTATCAAATATATAACTATACATGAAACTTTTCTTCAAGAGTTTTTATTTTATGAAAAAACGGTTACTGAGTAGAAGTGTGTACAAGTAATATTCCACTTTTTTTGTCAATGTTATGACCTAATTCTCTAAATATCTAAACCTGAAAAAATATACTCAATGTGATTTATTAACTTATTTCAAGATTATGTTATATTTAAGGCCAGGTAATTATAGTTATTATATATGATTAGTTAATTGAATTAAGGCTAGAAGCATTACCATGGATAAAAATGAGTTAATGATAACATAATATGTTTTTAATGTGTTTTTACATGCTGAAATTATGATCCCAGATGATATAAGGATTTTTTATTCATAATAGTTTTAAATATATTTTAGGGAAAAAAGAATAAAAACCATAGTTTTCATGAGTTGAAATATATATGTTTTAGTTTTATGTAAGTATTGTGTTAGACGATTATCAATAACCATGTTATCTTATGATGGAGAATGAATGTGATCACATATATTAAGATTCTGTTTAAAAAGGATATCACATGGAATTATATTTCATAATTATACCAATGAGGTTTGATTTATGATACACAATAATATGGAATTATTTATACAGAGGGGTAGGATTCATATGGTGTTATGATCCATTTGTGGTAGTTTTGATTGATCTATTTTCCAATGTAGCCTTTGGTGAGGAAAATATATCAGGATGCGATATGAGAATGTAAAAGTATTTCGTGTCACAAATATCTCCCTTTGTATTTATTACATGATTCAGTGATAGGGTATAAATAATTCATTATTAATATTCTATAACATATAAAATTTTAATAATTATTTCATCACACACTTAAATACACAACCATATATATAAAAATATATTCAAATACATGATCCTTATGTTGTAAAGACTTTCAATGGTTTGTACTTAGTATTTTATTCTCACAAACATTATGTACACAACTCGTGTGCCTAAAAGATGCCTACATTATGTTTTAGGGAAATTAATGGGGCCTCTATAGTAGAAATTTTGTGTTTGTAGACACTTTGGATAATAGAACATGAGATTTTATAGTGCTAATGAGTAGGATATCTAGAATTATTATCATCATATGTTTAGTTTTGTTGCATGTGTTTTGGCATGTAAGTATTTTCATGGATTCCAATTTGACTTCTTGATATTTGTGGTAATGTTGTAATTTTTTATCTTATTATTTTTATATCATTTTCTTATGGTCTTTATCATTATTGTGAGGTTTAATATTGTTTTTCTAAATGAATTAGAGTAATATAATGGAATCCTCCACCAAGAGGTAACATGGACTCTTGATGTTAATTTCTAAACTCTATTGACTGGGGAATACATATGAGGAAATTTTGTGTTTCATCATGATATAGAAGTCGTATAATATGGGATGATATAAAGTGTTATCGAAATATTTTATATTAGGATCATGATATTTGGATTACTATAGAGATCATATTGTATTTGAAACATGACATGTGTGTCATGTTTGGATGGATAGAAAGATGACCACATTGGATTTCCATTTTATAGGGGAGTATGCGATATAAAATTAATAATTTAATAATTAATTGTGTTTGAAACTCACTTAGTTATGGTTGGATAGTGTGAAAATATTGCAATACTCTTTTAATATAATAGGATTGTATATCATTGTATTTTAACATGAATCTATGTGACTACTATGTATAACTTATCATCTAATTGTATGTGAAAGAAATCATATGTTATTTCATTATGTAAATAATATTTCAATGATAATGGGTGTATCGAATGTTATATATAATTATGGAATTAAATAGGACAATCGACGAACCCCTGAAATATGAAATTGTGTAGGATCTCTCAAATGAGGGTATTATAGATGGGAAATTAAAACATGTTCCATTAGTTCGTAAACCAATGACAAAGTTATATAAGAGGATCTTTTTGGTATTTTTTATGTTGAAAAATGGAATATAGATAAGGCCAACCAAATATTTTGATATTATTATTGATGTATATTATGGGTTTGAATAACAAAATCGTCCCATTTTTTAATGTGATGTAACACCTTCAGTGTCTGGATACTAAAATGAGTATATGTATTAGGTAATTGATTTGACTGATTCCAAAAAATGGAAAATGTAATTTTAATATTATTCATGATTGGGGGACTATATATTAACTAGTTGTACTTAAATTCAAATTTATGGAAGGTCTATGGGTTGATTGATGAGTTTTTTTGGGTTTATTTGTTGAGTTGTTTTTTCTTCATGAAATTTGAATGGACATAGTTCAAGAGTTCATGGAGCTTATGAAATGTGGTATGTAAGTTATTAATTATTTTTCTAGGATTAAATAGGTTATTTATATTTCTTCAAGCATGATAGGTGATAAAATTTCAATGATAGTTTTTTGTGAGATGATTCTATTTATCAATTTTGTGGTTCATCAAATTTTTTAATTTCTGATGGTTGTGAAAAAATCCTTTTAGACAAAAAATTACGTTTATTGATAGAAGTTATTTTCATTGGGATTAATTGGATCTAACAGCTGAAAAAATTATCAATCATTAGGAATTAGGTAGAGATAGAAGAGATTCATATTTTCAGAAAAATATCTTTTCATCTTCTCATTCCGTACGTAGGAGTCACATGTATCCTTTCTGTGGGGAAAGAAGTGTAGGACTCAACATTTCTATATTCAATCCTAGGTTTTGTAACTCCTATAAAATATTTTCAATGCTCAAGAGTTTTTTGGTAGGTATTTATGGGGATTTGAGGTCATGGTTTCTATTATACTAATGAAACATTATAATGGGATAATGAAACAACACATAATTTAAAAATTATGTAGCAAGGGAGGCTGGGATGATTTCATGTTAGAGTCTCTAATGAATATTCTCTATAGGGTGTTTTGGTCTAGTTTAACCCTAAAGCACATTGATAGGGTCATTATTCTGGTTCTAGGAATTTATATGTTACTAATAATACACCAATTGATCCCTAGAGAATTTTTAATTAGTGAGAGTTTTGATGTTTATTACCTCTTTCATTGATATTATATTATTTTCATCTCATGCACCAAATTCCATTATATTTATTTATCAAATTACAAACCATGCATTATTCATCTAAAAGGGATCTAGAGTTTTCTATTTTTAAAGACCTATTTATAGGAATATAAATCACTTTAGAAGGTTATTCAATTTTTTTATTGATGTATATAATTTTTCTCATATTTATAATTTCATTATTATATAGATTGTAGGTTTATTATTGATTATCAGGATAAACATTTGTTAATTTTCTTAGAATATATTGATATTTACCATTAACATATGACATTATACACTACTAATTATTAGTACGGTGTCATTATTGTTTAGTGTTTTAATAATTGATCTTGGGAAGGCCATATACTGGCTTAGTTGATGATTATTATATCATAGGTTGCTGGGAAGTATCGTGGTTTTTTAGGTTGTTTATAGTCTTTTAATTAATTATAATATGGGCATCATTCCACGGGATTTCATTGGGTAATCTCTTGAGTGGTAGGTAGATTTTCTAATCAATGTTGTATTGTATACTAAGAAAAATTATATCCCTACCTATATTATTATAGAAAATAATCACAAAAACATAAGTACCTAGTTTAAGGGTATTGGGACGACATGATTCATTATATGGATTATATCGCATTGGAGTTCTCCAATTATTGTTTATAGGAATTATATTATATTTTTATGGTATTGAATTGATTAATTCTATTATAATATGATAACTATGAATAATTAATATAATTATTATGTATGTTTTATTTAAAAGTTAATTGGTGCACAATGTTTTTATAAGATAAATCATCAATTTTTTTATCGTTAGTTAAGGGTTTAGAAAATGAGGTACTAATGAATGATTTTTGAAATAATATGAATAATACAAATTTTTTTGATTTTATTTGGGATAATGAATACACCAACAATTTTCAAGGAGTTTACAACTCATGGAATACATCAATATCTAGACTATTTTGAGTTCGTTTGTTTTTTTATATTATAATATTTTCTTTACCGTATAAAGAGTATGGAAATAATTAAAATATTTTGTTAGCTAACATGGGATTTCCTTTCATTTATGGAATGATACTAAAATAATAGTTCTGTATTTTGGAGGTAAGGTTCATTTTTCATGTTCTTTTTTGAAATAGGGATATGGAGGGGTCTAGAGAGGGTTTTTATTATGATGTCTTGCAAGGTTATGAAGATTGTTTTTTGAGATTCAATTTTTCATGGGTCTTATGGGATATTATCATCACATTACTCAGGTTATAACTCTCATAGATATGCTAACGATGACACTGTCTAAGAATTTAGTTTTGTACCAATTTTTTTATAAGTGTGATAAGGATTTTCAATATATAAATATGAGGATTTCATCAACACATGTTCTCTCTTAACCATATCCAATGAATAAAAATGAGGTATATTTTGATGTGTCTAGTGTTTTATTTAGTTGTGTCTTGATGAAATAGGTTCATGATGTGGATTATGAAACTAAAATAATATGACACATAATTATAATAAAACCAATTATTATATTTACTTATTTAAAGTTATTCATTATCATATGGGTTTGTTCTAATATCTAAATGAGGAGATATATTTGTTATACATTGAATAAATGATCCTAATGTATTTATTTTTTATAATTTATTTCAATCATATTTAGTGGAAATGGGTTTAAAATTTCTCTTAATTTAATAATTAGATAATATATGCACCCCAGAATGAAAGCACTCAAATTTTGGGTTTGAGAAAGATGTCCCATGTTATATCTTTCTTAAGAATCCAAAAAGGCATTATTATTTATGAATCTATCTATAGATATTTTTCTCAATATATTTTTGTATAAAAATGGTTTTTTAAATTTCATTTCTCTAAATCCTTTTCCATAGTGTAATTGGTGATTTAGGTTCATGGATTTTATTTTTATTTTTGGGTTTATAAAGGAAAACTATATGGAGGGGATTAGATTCTAGGTTGAGGGATTATAATAGATTCTTCATAATATTTAAATGTGAGGTTATAGGTTCCTCTAGATTTCTGTGGAGAGTTTATGAGATAGTTATACACATATCTCTCATTAGGAAGTTCATCAAATATTAATAAAGATGAACCATGGCGATCAAAAACATTTTTGTATTTTCAATAGTAAATGGGTATAGAGTAAAGTTTTTTGGAGTTTTTTATCCATTTCTGGTTTATAAATTAGCATTATAGGTCATAATTCTGTCTTATTTATAACATTAATATTTTATATGATTTCCGTTTGAAATAAAACTAAAGTATTTTATAACATTCTTTAGATGAAACCAAGTGTCTAAAAGAACCATGATATATTATATCCTTCATAACATTGAATTATTTGTGGTATGTATTAATAAGATTTGGAATATATATATATAATTGTTCTCCTAATTGTAATGTATTTATTATTTCATAATAAAAAACCATCGAGTTTTACTAAAATAATATTATGATTAAATGGTCTATTTTACTAAGGAAATACATATTATAAGATGAATTGAATTTTCATATAATTTTTTTTCATAATTAAATATATATTTTAATGAATTTTATTTATTTTTTATGAATAAAAATTAATATATTATTTTTCTAATGGTTAAGAATGGTGATACAAGAATTTGAATGTAAAAGTGTTGTTTTTTGGGAAAAATGCTTTTAAGTGAACAATTTATTATTATATTTATAAATAAAAGAATTCACCACTAATTAGTGATGTTAATGAAAAATATTGAAAATTTATTTAATGAAATATTTTAAAATTAAATCTATTTTTTTTAAAATGAAATAAATGATAGTAAATTTTGTTTTATGCTTAAAAATGTATTTGAAAAAAAGTTATGTATTCTGTTCTACATTATTATATTGCAATTAATTTCTATCATTTATAGAGATTAGATTTGATAAAATAGATTAAACATTAGGAATTATTATGTCCACATATTAAATTAATTAAACTTTAATTTTTTTTACATTGAATAGTGAAACAAATAATTTTACTTTACTATAGTTTGGGGTAAAAAGAGTTTACTAGGAGAAATCTCAGAGAAAAGTGTTCAAATGACACATAAACATGACTAAACCATATTATCTGATGATATTAAAAAATATATTATATTAACATTACATTATTTTCTATTTGGTTCTACATTCACATTAAAGTGACCATGTATTATTTAATTTGATTAACTAATTTCTTAAATATTTTTCCCCTCACTTATGAAAGGGAACCTACTATCCTTCATGATTCACTCAATTTTACCTGTATATATAAACCAATACCTAATAAAATCATATATTCTTTTAATTTTATTTTCCATTTCTTATTATAACATAATATCATTTTAGTAATCATTAGGGTTGAGCTACATGAGGTCTCTCAAAGAATAGGTAATTGCCTTACTAGACTCTTTCAAAGTTCATTTCATATTCTACATCCTGTAAATCTATTGTAACCATCCTAAACAGATTACTCTAGTAAAATAACTATACTAAGTGGATGTAATTATAATATTATTATAATTTTATACCTCATTCCATCAAATAGTAAATTATTGTGTCGGATGTGTGTACATGTTGACTGTCGACTCTACATAGCAATATGATTAATTTTCCATCACAATATTTCATAGTTGGACATTATGATGGATATAATGTTTATATATGATATTTATGGAAAAATTATTATTTCTTAATTGAAATAAAAAAATCAAATTTCACAACTTACTATACATTGGAAAATGATAATATCATTTGTGTGTGTGCGTAAAATATCATCTATCATTATGTGGAAGCATCACTTGTGTGTTCATATTGACTAAAATATCTACAAAGTGATGTAATTCGTTTATAATCACTATTTTATTTTAATGGTTATAAAAATTTAAATGAATAAATAATATGTTACCTATCCCATGATTATGATTAATGTGATGATGAAACTATGACTAAGTTGAAGAATCATAAATGGCCAATCAAAAAAATTACAATAAATGACCATGTTTTCACTTGAATGTTCATTTTAATGAAGAAATTTTTAATAAAAGAAAAGATTAAAATTATAATGCATTCATAAATTATAGGATATTTATTAATATGGTTCTAGAATATATGGATAACAAATGTATATTTATTACAATAGTGGTTTTAAATCATAAGAGGAACGACGAGACTTGTGGAAATGGTTTATGTACACTCTCATTTCTATTTACAGATTTCCTACAATAAATTTATATTAATGGAAATTATATGGAACATAACATAAAACTCCATAAATTTTATACTCTTATATTAATTCATTAAAATATTAAATATCATTTCCATTTTTAACTCCTAATTATTTAAAATCATCAAAAAATGATTCTATGTATTGTCGACCTTATTTTATCTGTGGCCAATAAACATTTCATTTGGTTTCATATTTTTATCATAGGGATTTTTGGAATGTTATTTACTATGATATATTTAAATTTAAATTCTATATTATCTATACTTTAATTTTGATTAAATTTTCTTAAAAAGAATTTTTATAAATTTTTTTCTGAAATGATTTTCTTATTATTTTTTACAAAATGTATAAAAGGAATACATATATTTACATTTATGACACAAGATAATTTTATATACATCAACACCCTTCCCTAATTTAAATATTTCATTACATTTTTTTGGATATTTTCAATGAAATTAAGTTTCTATGTATTTTTAATTTTTTTTGTTAATATGTTTTTGAAATAAAAACATATTTGGCTCATGTTTTCAATGTTATTTTCGAATAAAATAATAATATTATTTTCCACCTATATTTATAAACATTAAATATTATTTTTCTTAACAGGGATATGATCTTATAATATAATTCACCATCAATATCTTTACGTATTATGTTGAATATGATTTAAACATGAATTTTTGAAAAAAAGTTCTTCCCGTGGGTAAATTAAGTTTTGATGTGATAATGAATTCACTTATGAAACTATCCAATTCTATTCCTATATATATAATTATTACTTGTTTATAAGATGATTATGAAATAAATATATGTCACATAATTTATAATATTATTATATTATTATTATATAATGATTTTAAAACACAAATATATGGTTTTTATTATCTCACAGGTGGGTCTAAAATTATATATCCATCCAATTAGTTGGGTTAAAAATGATGTCTCATAATATAATAAAGACTAGAATTAGGATTGAAACAAGTTTAATAATGGCCTTTGAAATCTATAATAGTCTTTAGTGCGAACCTTAAGTTTGGAAATGATGGAATGAAAAGTGAACCAAATCCACTAAGATATACTTTGAAGTGATCCATTACTAAGGAAATGATTTTATATGACTATGTGTATTCTATGAACTTATTTATTGTTATAGGATATTTTTTCATAGTGCATGACTTATTTTTAATGATTCTACACTATCATAAATTATGTCAATTTTTATGACAAAAACATATTACAAGATACATTATTAATTATTATAAAATTATAGGGAATAACATTATTATTTTACCATAAAATTATCATACCCTTACGACTATACATACTTATGATTGTTGATTCATATGACATATGATTATCTATACGGAGGATCTAATATCACCATTTCTTATGTTTCATTTTATTCCATGTTGTAAAGAAACATATTATGTAAGAAACAAATACTAATGGTTTTATGAGATAAGATAATTGTTGAAGATATTAATGAACATTCATTAAATAAAATGATTATGTCTATATTTTCCAATGATACTAAAACATTATGATCTTAGGTATGTTTTTTGTGAAATGTCATGAATATTTATATAATTTGATGAATATTTATGTTTTTTTTCTTGGGTATCCTATATTTGAATTATAGGATGGTTTAGTATTTTTATTCAGATTAGAAATAATTAGTATAAACATTTAGGATAGGCTTAAGTGTAGGAGAAGAACCTATTTAATCAAATTAATATAATTAGGTTTTCAAGGAAAACACATCCAATTCTAGACAATGGCATGTGGATGTGGTGGTGGAATATATTATCCTCAGGGTAAATAATTTTCGTTGGAAAAAAAGTTGTTTTCTAAAATTTTATAATATCATATTGAGTGAGTATAAGATTATACACCTAGAAAGACACTCTTTGGGGATAATCCCAGGTTAATATTAATTTTCCTTATGAAGCTTCAGGATGAATGAGCATGTAGAATCTATGATAGTTAATGATTTGGCATGGTGATATGAGAAGAAAAAAATGTGTCATTAATTGAAAATAATGTGTCATTATTTTGACATCCTATGAATTATTTTTCAAATTTAATCAATGTTATTACTATTTCTCACACTATGTATTTTTGTTTTAGTTAATGGTTAGAACCAAGAAGAATTTTTTAATAATGAATGTGATGGATAATAAAATGGTCATTTTATTAGATAATAACTATTATGAGATATGGAATATGAAACCATATATATATTCCCAACTAGATTTCTTTTATATATGAATAAAACCCCCAACATTGGTGAGTTTTCAAAAACAAAAAACTATATGGAAAATTGAGTTTCATGGGAGTTCAGTTTCTAAAGACTATTATTTTAAATAATATTTAATTTCCTACAAGATAATAATTTGGGAAGAATAAACTAGAAAAAGTTGTTAATATCATGGTAAGATCATTTATGTGTGAAAATAAGGGAACAGAGAAACTATTTTCTTAGATAAATTTGATAATTCAATTGTGGTAATTGAAATTCATCATAAGGTACAACTGATAGTTTAATGTCTTAAGTGTGGGGAATATTATAATTATCTAAATTACTTGAATAATGTACTTGATAATTCAATGATAAAGGAATGGAATTTTATATGTCAATAATAGAATTGGATCATGATGGTTAAGGTACAATTATCCTCTACATTAGAGTTTTGGATATCAGGTGGATATTTGAAAGAATTTTCCCTATAAAAATATTTTTCAAAATAATATATTTGAATCATATGTGTTTTTGTGTGTAATATACTGTCATGGGGCCCAATTAAGTTATTTCCTAAGCCAGTGGGTAACATGGCCTCAAGTGCGCCTCCTTTTATGCCAGAGGACGATGACTAGCAATGAGGGTGTCTTATTGGTATAGTAGAGATATTATACCCTCATTTTAGAGTGGAACGACAGATACAATAGATAACATTCTATATCAAGAGCATAAATATAAATATAGAAAACAAAATTTAGTGTATGAATGATTATAAATGATATATTGGACAAACTTGAGAGTAAAAATAAATATAACCACTAAATAAATATCTCAAAATCCACTACCCAGTTTCTGAAAAATGGATGCATGGAATGATTATAATAATAAGGGTAACATGTTCCAGATAAAAACAATCATGAAATAAAACTACAAATAGAAAAAAACCACTCCAAAATAATCTTGAACCTATTTCCTGATCTTTTTCTCCAAGGCTCCAACTATAATCAAGCATATCAACAAAGTATACTATTCTAATTAACCTTATACATACCAACAAAAGATAGTATTATTGGGTACCAAAAGCATATTGATAATGGTGTGAGATAATAATCTAAGTAGGATACCACTAATGGAATGAACATATAATCTATGAAGTTATCATAACTGAACAGTGTTTAGGTATAGGAAGAATAGTAAAATAAAACAGAAATAAAAAATACCCCACACCATGTTCTAATAAGACAATCAGTGGGTCTACCTGCTTTTTATCATTTTTGGAATGGATGTCTAAACAATTTCTATTTGTAGTAGTAATATATATAGGTTAATTATATGCATTTTATCAACCATATAAACCAATTATGTGTAGATGTAAATGTCTGTATACATTGAATTCTAGTGATGTATGTACTAGGGAATAACATAGACATCCATAACTAGCCTAATGAACCTATTAGATATTGCAATATGGTACATTCTCTACACCCCAAAAATAGTGTTATATGTCATACAACACACATAGGATGGTGAGTGAGCCATCAAGTCATCACTCTAATCATGGAATGTTGCATGTAAATCCCATTGACCACATAGTGTCACTGGTGTCAGATTCCATAATCAACACCTGATGTAAGGGAGTGCGATTTTCCACCATGATCAACACCCCTAACAATTATACACATCCCATATAAAAGCGTATTTGTAATTATAATTTCATCAGGAATAACCCCCCATAATTTATTTTCATCCAACCCATATACATATAAGTGAGGCATATTTATATATATAACATGATCCATGAGGAAAAACATCACCTGTATCTCAATGGTTGAGTTCATTTATAGTAATGGATTGTAATTCAAAGTGTACATTTAGATAACCATAACCAAATGTGCGTCCTTACCACCCTCTATGAACGATTTTAGTCCAATTCATTCAATTAATTGAAATATGGGAAACCACCATGCATTAGACAAACCCCCTGATTATACCATTCATCATAATCAATAAATTTAAAAAATTAAGACATAGAAAATCAATTTATATGGATCACGGTATCTATTGGAAGGTTTTATTTTCAAGTGGAAAAAGCCTACATTGCAACATCCGATACTAATCTAGGTTATACACTCAATTGGTGTTATGAATCATTATGTACTTACATGCATGATGGGGAAACCAATTTAAATCCACGATGATAAATATTTATGAGTTTCATGGACTTTGAACATTATCCAAAACAACCATTTTCACATGGCACACCCATAGGGTGACCATATAATATATGTGGAACCTCTAATCAACCAAACAAGTATCAATTGATCTATAAAAATGTGCAATGATCAATTAGGTAATATTAAATCAATATAATTGGACTTCCTGGAAAATGATGGTGTATGGCATAATGAATTAATTAAAAAACATCAAAAATCGATGGGAAATGGATGTGACAACATACCTCCTAGTAATAGATGATGCCTCTCTTGATTCCAGTCACATATTCAAATTGGGTTGTAAGATATATATGAAACAATCTAGAAACCTAAAAATATGCTGAATGATAACTCATCTAAATAGCATGATGGATTCAATGTAAAATTAAAATATGATGGTATAGAGTAGAAGAGATTAATGAGATATATCCAATGATTCTGATGGATCAAGTAATGGCTATTAGTTGATGGAAATGTCTCAAATCATATCTTGAGGGATTTCATGATCTCAAAGGAAAAGAATAAGGGTGTTTTTCCACCGAATGAAGAAGGGAAATGGGAACAAATTCATGTCATGTGAGGGGAATTTTGGTCATTTCAACCCAAAATATAGAAGTTCAAAATTTTTCCAACCAATAAAAAAACATTATCTTTCAGTATTACATAGGTTCACATCATAAAATTAAGACAATTGTTTGACTTACAGTTCAAAATACATGCAAAATGGAATTTTCCCCAACTGGAAACCAACAACATGACCATATTCCCTCAGTTTTGTGGTTTTAGGAAAACCATGTAGCCTAGTTTCTTCATTCCATTTCAAGGATATGGGCTCTGAAAGATCCCCAGACACACCCGAGGTATCGTTGGATTTATTTCAGATAAATATTAGGTATGTCTAATAAAATATTGAACAATTAATGCTTCACACCATCTTTGAAAATATGGATCATTACAACCTTTCCAACATAAAGCTACTAGTCCCCATGTTGTCCTTTGGAGGGTAAACATGTCTCATCGGTAAAGTGTTTTATACAATAAACCCATATATTATTCTCCCACTCCAAGGTCTTGTTTTTTACTCAAATGTTCTTCCATAGAACCCAAACCAAAAGAAATTACCTACCTCGGAGTGTCTTTACACTCTGACCCATAATATGAATTGTATTCCCTCTAGAAGATTCATCGACATCCCTTTAGACCTCATCAATATGAATGGCATGCAACAGGTCTGGATAGTGGTATAAAAGATGAGATACATGAACAGAAACATGCATATACTTGTATCTCTATAGATGTTTGAACTATAACCCTCTAGTCAAATACATTTCCGAACCTTAAAGGGTCGAATGAACCTCGATGGGAGATTACCTTGCTTCTGAATATGTATGTTCCCCAACTCTGTCAATACTCATAAGAGTACCCCATCTCAGACCTCAAACGTGAAAGGTTGTCGGTGTCAATTGGCATATGAATGTTTTCTAGAGAGTGTTGTCAACAGACACTTTATGGTTTGTTGGAATTACTATGTAGTATATTATATGAGACATGGTCCAAGCATAGCTACACCCCTGCCATAATCAGGCATAAAAGTGAGAAGAAAGGCCTACCATATATGGTTTTGAAATGATCCATCTTAATGGTAGTAGGAAACTTGCTATTATAATCAAACTCCACAAGACAAATGTGTTTCTCCCAAGAACCTCCAAAGTCATGGACACATGCACAAAGCATGTCATCTAGTACCTGAATCGTACACTCCATATGCCAATTAGTCTGCACATGATTTTCCATTCATAGATGTATCTACAAACCCAATACCTCCTACAACCCCTGCTAGAACCATGACATGAAAAGAGAATATATCTCTGAAATGATAGAATGAGGGGCTCCATGAATAAATATGGCCTCCCTAACATACAGCCATCCTATATCATATACTATAAATGTATCTCACACTGGTAAGAAGTGTGTGTCCTTTTTTAGATCATTAATGTCAACCCCCAATTTATTTTAGCCACAAGGTGATATGGGTAGTGCAGTCCTGATGTAAATGAAAACATCATACCATTTCCACTCGATAATGGAAAAAAGTTGTAAATTCCCTATCATTAAATAATGTTATTTTTGGAACACTGAATAATGAAGCCATAAATCTCACATTTTATACTAGTCCACCAATACTATTGTCATATATCTCGATATTATTTCATGACATCAAGTTGAACCACCCATAATGAGGCATGAAATTTCAACATTATATCCTCTCTAATTTCAGTTGGTACCTTTACATACCAATAGAATAATACATCATGATTCTCATCAATGGTCCATCCCATTGATGAATCATCATCCAAAACACATTCCCTTTAGATAGGGTCTTTGGGATTATATAGTTGTATCATTCTCATTTGTTCCATAAGAGAGGATGTCACCTCCATGGGTTCGAATATAGTTTTACCCTAGACCTCTAAGAACTCAACATGAACTACAATAACGAGATCAAGGTCATATGTCTGGTAATTCAGCTTATGAGGCCTCAAATGAAGAGACACATACTCAAAGACTCACTAATCCAATATCATATTTTCTCCATGTCTAATACATAATGCATCCTAGTTTATAGTATAGATCTTACCTCTCTCTAGAATATTCAGTATCAGTGTTGATGTTAAATGACCCTTCAATTCCTAAAGTTATTCTTCACATGCTACAGACCATATGAATTTAACACCCATTATTTCCTGTACTTTATGAAGTACTGCAATGCATGAGAATTCTTAGATGATGTGTCTATAATACTCATCTAGTTATAAAAAATTACGATTTCAGATATATTCTAGGTCTATTCCCAGGTAACTATAACTCTCACTTTCTATGGGACTACTGAAGTTCTTGAATCTGAGATAATGTGACCCAAGATGTGGACATTGTCGATCCAAAAGTGGTATTTACTAATATTAGCATATATTTGATGATATATCAGTGTATTCGTCATGATCTCAAGATGTGTTTCATGGTTGGTTTTGGAACATGAGTACAAAAAGATATATTCAAAAAAATTCTAAAAAAATGATTCCATGTATGGATGGAATACTTGATTTATAAGAGACCCAAAAACTACAGGTGCATTCGTGAGTTTGAACGACCTAACCAGTTACTCGTATAATCTATACCTAATCCTAAAATCATGGAGAGGTATGTATAAATTCCCAACACAGACATGATATTATCCTAACCTCTGGTCAATATTTGAAATCACTTTATGTCTTTAGATCTGATCAAAGAGTTCATTTATTATAAGAAGTGGATACCAATTCTTTATTATGAGCTACATCAAATGAAATTAATCCATATAGATCCTAAATTTACTATCATACTTCTTTGAAAAAAGGATACGTGTACCCAAGGATAAGTGGTTGGGCATATAAATCAATTAGCCGCAAGATACTCTAATTGATTCTTTAGATCCATTTGATTCTTGTTTTCCATCATATAAGGAGGAATGTTAACTGGTACTACTCATAAAAATAGAACAATAGAAATCTCTACCTATTGAACTGGAGGTAGACTAAAGAATTCATCATGAAATATGTCATTGAAATTCTCCACTGCAGGAAGAAAAAATATTGGGTCATAACCCTAAGTCATCAATGAAATGACAGGAGATCTGATGATTCAAAAACCCCATCCACTACAACATGATGACATCCCATGTTGAACAAACATCTCATTGTCCCTTATATAGATTCATAATTCCCTCCACTGACTTATATATCACCCTCTAATGAAAAAAATAAATATGGCCTTAATAGGGGACTAACTAGTCCATCTCAATGATTACATTAGAGGCATTAAGGTCAAGAATGAATATATTCATTATAAAAAGGGATTCCCCTATCTCAAGGGGACAATTCATACTTTTATGAATTTACTCAGAACGAAAACATTATAGGGGTTTCTAGCATCATACCACTAGAGTAGTGATAAATCTTGCAGCCCATACTTTCAGTGATTTCATAATATATAAATTAGTTAGAGATGCATGTGTCAAATAAAGAAGAAACTAATGAGGATGCAACTATAATAGTACCCATTCATTAAAAATTATGTCACAATAATACTCCAGCATAGGTTGGACTGCATGTAAATGGTCTAAACTGCGGTCCTAGGTCACTGCCTGACTGCCCAGAGAAATTAATCTCTACTAGTTCTAAACTTAATAACTCTAGGTACCTCTTCCTCAACTACCACATCATCCTGACATGGTAGTGGTATTTTAGATACCTTCTTTAACATGGTCTTATTGGCCTTGGTTTTGACTGAGGAGTAGGTGAATATTCCTAATCACTATGAACTATATTAAAAGTTATACAGAAGCACTGGATATATCCCACCCTTTTGTAGCCTCTACCCTGAACTAGATCTAGTAAGTACTAATGCTTATTTTTCCTAATCTTTCCTCACTTATGAAGGATGCTACAATGTTATAGAAAAGGAGCATGACTCCCACTTCCTCTAAAAGTATCCAAAAAACATCTCTTTCCCCAAGAAGAATGACCACATATAGATCTTGGTTCCAAACCACCCTAAATAACACATTTATGTTCATCTCTTTAATAAGGGTATAGTTGATGATTTTTCAAATGGTAGTTGACCAGAACATGTTGATCTCTAAATGGATAGAGTAGTCCATGCCATCCACGAATCACCTAGTGTCCATAAGATAATTAGTTACTAGTGTAGAAGGGAACCGCTAAAACTCAGTGAAATAGGTAGAGTACTCAATAACTGATATAATCTCCTACTACATATTTATGAATTCTCCAGATCATTCAACCCATAGAGTATGGGGGATAAAGTAATCATATAATATTTTTCACAAATCAGACCAGATCATGTCCTGGTGTTTATCCACATGGGTGATAACATCCCACCACTACTAAGCTTAATCACATATCATATACGCCTCTATATAGAACCTCTATTCTAGGGGTGTATCAAGATAATATAATATAGACATGATATCCTTTATCCAAGTCTCCACATCATGAGGTCCACCATCCTACTGAAGTTTGAAATAATGATGCTACTGAAAATCTTGAGTTAAATATGTCATTCTCAGGGTAGGTTGAGATACAACTTTCATATTCTAATGTATACACAAATATCCTATTATGAATGGGAGTCAGTTCCCCTATTATGAACATTAATAGGATCCACTGGTGGCTCTACATGAAGAATACATTGTCAAATCAGGGCCCGCGACATTAGGATCCTAATTTTCACCACCTTCAGGGAAGGAAACCAAAGGACATTAGAGCAGTATGATAATACAATTACAAACACTTGTATAAAATGAGATTAAATGAATTGATAATATTTCATTTAAAAAAACTAGGATTGGAATGAATCCTTCCAATAAGAACAACTGAGCCTCTCTGTCTACTTCAAAATATAGGTCTAGATTATATAAAGAGACCAAACTAGGTCATAGAGACATACGATATAGCCCACTACACAGAACTACGTCTGGGATTGGGACTATGTTTTTTCTTCTCATGTATAGGATAACCAATTTCACCAAAAATTATATATTCATTTGAATTTGTGTTTTTATAAAATTGAAAATTACATAAAATGGTTAAATCAGATTGTGTACCACTTAGTATTTATATGGTTCCATAATCATCATGAACCAAAACATTATATCCATTAAACTCACACAATAATATGTTCAAGACCATGAGATGAATAGTCCATTGATCAATGTTCCATAATTGACTGCTTAATGTGTCTACTTTAACCTATTCTGGAAAAATCTATTAGACAAAGTCATGAACTTTAAGTTTCACATATGTTTTTCAAATCATTACAATAATATTCAGCATGATTTGATACATATCCAATGAAATTTCAATATTAAATAGTAAAATTCACAATAAAAATAGATGTCAAGTGAAAAAATGTATGTAATATTAGTCCTTGTGTTCCTAATAATTATGCATGTGACTATTCTCCTTTCCCTCATATCATCAAGAAAAAGATGAAATAAATCCTCCATTAGAACAATAATAATAATCATAACATATCATGTGCATCACCCAATGGTTATATGATATAGAAATTAATATTAAAAACAATAACAATAATTATAATTCATGAAAAAAGAATTTACCATGTACATGGGTTTGAGACACCCAATAATGAATTATAAGCATGTTCCAAGAATTACCAAACTCCAATATGTTATCTCTAAATAGTAAAGTAAGAAATAAAACTCCTTTAATACCACCTTTTTATGCCCCGACCCGGGGTCCACTTAACTTGTGCATTTAGCCAGTTAGACACATGGACACAAACAAACCTCGCTATATGCCACAGGCTGCTGACTAGGAGTGAGGGTGTAAAATTAGTAATGTGGGGATATTATAACATCTTGTCAGAGTGTCATATTGGATAAAATAGATAACATTCAATAGTGTAATCATAATATAAATAGATAGAAGAAAAATTCATCATAATAATTTTTATAACTAATACAATAGAAAATAAAAAGGTTAAAATAAACAGAACAACTAAATAAATATCTCAAAATCAACTAGGTAGTGTCTGATACATGGATACATGGAATGATGATAATGATAAGGGGGGGATGGTTTAGACAGATACAAGAAATCTATATAATTTAAAAAAATTATAAAATATGCTCTAAAATAATTTTTGATCTGATTCTGGGTCCACTTATCCTAAGATATTACTTTAATATAGCATATCTACAACCTATAAAATGGGTCTTTCTCTTATCCAAACTTGTAGGTTGATTGTCATGTGAGTTACCAATGGTAGCCTGAATAGTGTGTCAGATACTCTTCTTAGTAGTCCTCCACCAATGGTGTCTACTTGTAATATAAGTGATTCTCATAACTAAAAAGTGTGCGGTTATAAGAAAAATAGTAAAAAGAAGATGAAATAAAAACCATTCTACTCAGGTTTTTAAAAGACAACTGGTGGGTATACCTTCTTCAACTCATGACAGGAATGGAATTAAAAATAGTCACTATATATATATAGAAGTAATATATATATATGTAGTATAATTATATATATTTCATTAATATATAAAAATTAAGTATGAGTGGACTTGAGTGGCCATATACCTTGAATAATTACTTTGGTTGGACTAGGCCGTAACTCAGGCATCCATAACAAGTCTGACGATCCAATAAGCTCAAGTAAGAGGTTAAATTCCGCACACCCTAATAATATTGAGATTCGTCAAGAACAAAACTCGGTATGTTGAGTGAGACATCATGTCATCACTCTAATCATGCAATGTGGTGCATAAATCCCCATGCCAATATAGTGTCACCAGTGTGAGATTCTATACTTAACACCTGATGTAAGGGAGTGTGATTTTCATTCATGATCAACACCCCTTTCCATCATAAACAAACCATATAAATGTGTATTCATAATTATAATTGTCATGAGTCTTAAACTATCATTCTTCATGATCATCCAACCCATATACAAATAAAAAATGCATAATCATATTTATAACATGATACATTATTCAAATCATATGTTGTATTTGAAAGTTCAATTTCATTTATATTAAAGCTATAATATTCAATGTGGGAATTTTAAAATGCATTACTAAAGGTGTGGAATTACAAAATCTATGAACCATTTCATTCCAATTCATTCAATTATTTTAAAATGGGGAAATCCCAATGCATTATCCAATACACATGATTAAATAATTCATTATAATAAACCCATTTAATTCATTTAGACATATAAAATCAATAAAAAAAACTCATAGTGTTAATTGGAAGGTTTCATGGTCAATTGGGAAAAATCCTACATGGGAAATTCACTTACTACACTAGGATATATATGAAATGTGTTTTTTGGATAATTAATCACTTACATGCATAAGGGAAACCCATTTTAAAACCAAAAAGATAACTATTTATGAGTTTTGGGATTTTTTTTCCAGTTATCCATAATGTCTATTCCCACCTGGTACATCCATGGGGTGACCATACTAGGTATGAGAATCCTTCAGTCTACCAATCTAGGATCAATAGATGTATAAAAACGAGAAATTCCAAACAAGACATGATGAACTCAATATAATTGTGATTCCATGAAATGGATGGTGTGGGACACACCAACTTAATTGTGAAACATCAAAACTCAAAGGAAAATGATTTTACCTCCTACCTCTGGGTTGTGGACAACTCCATCGTCCATATAGGCCACAAATTTGAAGCAGATTGGAAGTGATATGAAAAAATGGTCAAAGGCCCTAAAATATTGTGAATGACTCTACACCTAAATTTCATAACATATTCAAAGGAAACCTGAAATAGGATGTGATAGAATTGGAGAGCCTACCATGATGGATCCAACACTTTTAATGGATCAAGTAATGAACATCAGAAGATATATTAGTCATAATTAATACATTGAGAGATTTATTGAGCTGAATGAATAAGAAGAAGGGTGCTAGTCTTCTTGGAGATGAAGGGAAAATGGAAATAATGCTTTATGACAATTGAAGGGTATTTTGGACATTTCACCTAAAAAACATAGGCCCATTGTGAGGATACATGTTATGAACAAACTATTTTCAAATAATCCATAGTTAAATGTTACATAGGGGAAAATCACATGGTTAGACGCACCGTTTGAAAAACTATTTACAAGCTATAAAAAATGGATCTATCCGAGACATCAAACCCACTGCAAAACCATGTGTGTTGGGTCACAAGGTTGAAAAAAACTATTTCAACCAATTCATTCTATCCATTTTGGGACTCTAGGCTTTGTAGAATATCTGTATACACTTTATACGTTTATGTATGTACTAGAAATCATTATTGTGTATGTTTAATAGAGAAATATGAAAAATCTAATGATATGTACATTTGTTGAAAGTACATGTCATTACGCACTCCCCTACCTAAATCAAGTCATCCCCGAGTTTTCCTATTGCGGGTAAATATGTGTCATCAACAAAGAGTTTCATCCACAAATCTCTTATATCAGCTTCCCACTCTTAGGTCTCCACATGTACTCAATTGTGCTTCTATAACACCCGTACCAAGGAAACTAACCACCCTCAGAGTGGATTAACACTATGGAAAAAATATTTCTTATTGTATACTATTTAACGAAATAATCCACATCCAATTTAACCTCATTTGGCTTGAAAAAAAATGAAGGGTCTATATAGTATTAGTGAAGCAGAGATACATGAAAACCATCATGTATAGACCAGTATATCTAAGGATGCACCAAATTTTATGACCATAATATGATCCATTACCCAAACATAAGGGGTCCAATGAACCATTTCGATATCTTACCCAACTTATGATTACACCTATTCCCCAACTTGGGAAAGACTCTCATGAAAACTTGGTATCCGGTCTCGAAATCGGGAGGTCACCAGTTGCTGTTGGCATGCGACTTCTATCCAGACTAAGATGTCAACATGCACTTTTTGATCAGCTAAACCTTCTATGTAGTATCTTTCATGAGATTTGGTACAAGAATTTCTATCTCCCCTTCTCTTATCCATTAGATAGGTGAGAAGAAAGTCCTACCATATAAGGCTTTATAAGGATCCATCTTGATAGAGTCCTAATAGAGATGAATATAAGAAATGTCCACAAGAGGAATTATATTCTCCAAAAGACCTACATATTAAATGAAACATGCATAAAGCATGTCCTCTAGAACCAAAATCATATGTTTCATATGTTCTTCAGACAATGGGTCATATGGATTTCTCAAAAGTATCGATTTATCCAAGTCCTTCTGTAACCTCTACCATAACTATGACTTGAAACGGGCATGTCAATCAGAAATTATTGAACATGGAGCTCTGTGTTGGCATACCAACTCCCTGACATTCAAAATTCTTAGCTCATCTATTGATAAGGTCTAGCACATATGTAATAAATGTGAGACCTTTATCAGATGGTCATTCCGAACTAAACTGCATTGTTTCCTCAATTTGATCTTGGTAGACTACTCACGATGTTCATAGAAACATTATCCCATTTCCACACAAAAATAAAAAACAATTGTAAAATATATTTCGATCAATAATGTTCCACAATCACATACTGGATGGTGGAACACTGAGTGATGAAGTCAAAAATATTGTGTTTCATACATGGCCACTAATACTGGTGCAGTAGATATTGATACATTTTGGTGAAACCAAAGTGATACACCCCTGAGGACGAGTGAAATTTTCACAATAGATCCTCTTTGATATGTATTTGGACATACACACACCCTTGGAATAGTGAAGTTTCATTCCCATCAATGGTCTAACAAAATGACATATCATCATCTAAAACAGATTCCCTTAGGAGAAGTTCTTTATGATCAGATATTAGTCTCATTCTCACCCAATATCGAAGAGTGAGGATGTAACTGTCAAGGATGAGAGGATAGTTTGTCCAAGGTATACCTAATCCTCAAAATGAATCTGTGATGATAAGGCCATAAGATTCCATTCACCCCTGAATTCATGATCTAACTGCGCCTGATTCTTTCACCTTTTACTATAAACTTCAAAAATGTCTTTTCCTAGCATGCAGGCAAGCTCAAAATCAAATTACTATTGGTAATCAACCCACATAAAGATTCTGAGATTCAGATCACACTGTATAATTATGTACTATATGATTTAGTGATATGTGAATAAAACCAAAATACTCTACCTGTAAATAATGTCTTGAGAAGTGTAAGGCATGAACTAAACCAGGGATCTTAAGGTTTTGTGTTAGGTAATTCTACATGTGAGGCCTCAAATGACATGACTTATATATGATGTCCAACTTTTCCTAGATCATAATATCTCCAACCCTGATACCTGATGGATTACATCATATATTATTCATCCATCCTAGCTTTGGAAGAATCACTATCTTCACTAATGTCAAACAACCCTTTAACACCTAAAAGGATGCTTTTTAATATTTTCACCATATAAATATTACATTATTTTATTCTATCCTGTAAGAGGTGATAAAAGGATTGATAAATATTTTATTAAGCCTCTATAATACCCGACTTTCACTATGAAAAAATAAATGTTAATGATTTTCTAGGTCTGTTCCCAAGAAACAAAAACTATTAGTTTTCCTAGGACTACTGAAACTCTTGAATCAAATATAATTTGATCGAGGATATAGAATTTTTGGGTCAATATGTGGCTTTTACAATGCATAGGATAGATTTGATTCTCTATCAGTGTATTCAGAACGATCATAATATGGGTATCATGGTGGTGTATGGAACATGAATTCACCAAGATATCATCAACAAATATTATTAAAATCAATCAAGATATGGGTTGAAATTTTGATTCATAAGATCCATGAAAACTTCAGGTCCATTTGTGAGTCAGAAAATCATAACCAATTACTCATACAGACCATACCAACTCATGAATTTTCTGTGATATATTTATAAATTCATTTAACACACCTTATGAAAGAATCACTATAGATCTATCATTCCAAACAATTTCGCTCTTCAGATCTGATCGAAGAGGTCAGTAATTTTATTTCCCAGATACTGATTATTTATCTTGAGCTCTTCCAAACTATGGTAATCCACACAGAGCCAAATGGTACCACCCACCTTGTTAGTGAAAAGGATTGGTAACCCCCAATGATATTTTTTGGGGCATAAAATAAAACATCTCATAATTTCCATGTAATATATTTGTATATTATATTGTTTGATTTCAATATCATGTGCTAAGTATTCATGCTATTCTGATGACCATTTTTCTCGGAATAAATCTTTGAAAAATAATAAACTTTTAATAACACGTGAATTATTTTTTATGTAAAATTGAAATAACTCTTAAACACGTGCTCAAATCGAAAATAATAGAGCACCATTGAGCATACAATGGTGGAATTACCCTAGGCATGACTTAACTTTAGTCGATGATTATTGTTTATGAAAAAGATGTCAGGGGATGCAACATGAATGAAATAATTTGATAAAAATTATTTTGTTATCCAAGTGGATACTAACCATTAAAAATATTGTTATGATGAACTTTTAGGGATAGATGAATAACCCTAGAAAAATATGAGAACTATTGGAGAGATCATTGAGTATTCTCTCTTAGGCAATGGTGAGGATCATTGATGGATGACTGGAACACATCAGATTGGAAGGATATTGACTATTATAATGAAAAAATGATCATTATTCACCAGTGAGGGACTTGAATCAATGTAGGTCTTGTTATATTGTGTTTATTTCCATGTTATTCAATTCCACGGTGAATACAAACCAATCAACGAATATATTGATACAAGTTCGGTCATATTCTGAGGATGGTTTTACTTGCATGTTATTAGGGTATATTAATTCTAATTTTCTAACCCCTAATCACTTGTTCTTGATTATGCTTCATGAATAATAGGTGAAATATGGTAGAACATTGCTAATGTGCTTTTATCCCTCCATTATTCACTTTTTTCAACATTGGAACACCGCGGTTCAATTCTCGACATTGCAAGGTGGTTCTGAGCATTATCAAACACTAAAAATAAAGGATAATCCACAATCGGTACCAGATCTATGTAGATAGAGAACCAAAATGCTTGGATCTGTGGTTTTTCTTCTTTTATGGAATTGTAATAGGTACAGTGGTTTGTGGAAGGGACCACCGGCGCAACACCAGTATGCGGTGATGGAGCCGGGTGCAGCGAGTGCGGCAAGCGGTGGCCACGGTGGAGCCCACATGATACTGGGGTGGTGATGGGGACACAGAGGTGGGAGAAATGTAGCTTAGGGGTGGGTCATGGGTGGTGGATGTAGAGGGTCTGACAGGGCTAGAACTGGTGAATACACTGGTGAGCCACGTGAGACGTGGCGATGATGAAACTAGATGGGTTGAGAGGTACTAGTGGGTTGGGTCAAACCGGTTTCCCGGGATAGGCCAGTGGGTCGGGTTGGACTAGTGGACTGGGATGGGCTAGTGGGCGGTGTGTCATTGGTGGGATGGGACTAGAGAAGCGAAATCGTCTCATATCTGATTTGGGCCCGGGTCGGATCTGGGTTGTGCACGTGTTGGATTTGGGGTAGACCCAGGTCGGAGCTGGGTTAGACCTGGGTCATATCCGGGGAACTTGGGAAGATACTGAAAACAGTTGACCATGATGGTTTAATTTAGGGTAGTGGAATCTTGAGCTACTTAGGGAATATCGAATGTGATGGTCATCCACGACGTTCAACTATGTGTGAAGTGACTTTGTGGCTGGTCCGCACAGTCTATTGATCAACCACAATGGTCGAACATGGTTATTGAATTAGACCTACCATGGTGGTAAGTTCATAGGCTTGGGAAGGACTATTGGTTTCTTTGCTTAAATGAATGTATCTCTGGAACAAAGTTTCCAATCGATGATTCGTATATGGTGTTGAGACATTTACATTGAGACAATACTTTTGGGAGAGGTGTTGAGTTTTTTGTTTGGACTAGTATATGTTTAGAGTGTTCCTATGATTATTTCCTCAAGGGTTAAGTATGTTATTACATGCACATCACTGTTATATAATCCCCCCTGTAGGTCGTGTCTTAGATAGAGCTGTTATCTGTCCTCTATACTGGAGTGTAATACTCTGTCACCCCTAGCAGCGTCAGTGGAATTGCGTAACCTCATTGAGCAGGGTCCTGATACTCTATCTTGAAGACATCATCAGTATGTTTAGTGGTATCCCCATGTGAGTCTAGGAATTATCCTCCATGTAGCATGTTGATCTATATTGGGTATGTGATATCTCCCAATGAGTCTTGGTGCGTTCTATGGTGTCCCCCAGTGTGTTCTGGGTGTGTCCCCCTATCTGTGTATCATTATCTTCCTTGAAAAACATGTTATCTTTGGGAAGGGACAAATTTTATAGACCTCATCGCTATTGTCTTCAATGGTATAATGGATCATGGACTGGGTTCTCTCAGAATGAGTGTGCTTCAAATAGAATCATGTGGCTGGTAGTTAGTTGTGACTACCTAATGGTGTGCTGATTCTCATGAGTATATCTCGATATTCTTGTTATATTTATTGAAGAAAAAAACCTTTGTACAAATGATTGTACATTAAATTATGGAATTCATTTTTGGTGTTTTTTGTGGTATGCTTGCATGGTTTACTTATTATGTTTAAAACTTTAACCTTCTGGGGCTTGGATATTTGTTCATGTGTACATGTACTTATGCTAATACCTCCATTTTTTTGATATTCCAACTCAGTGCTACTCAAAAAACACTAGACTATATGAGGTAGGATTTGGGTAGTTATGACATAAGAGTCTATGGGATTGGATGTAGAAAAAACTATATCAGAGGAGGTCAGTTCTACTTTTAGAGTAGGATCCTTTGAGGTTAGTTTGGGGAAAATGTGTTAAGTGTTTCACTTTTGTATATTCGGCTAAGGTTTACAATTTTGGTGTGGAAGATGATGTATATAGACACTATTACTATAATTTCATACATATCAAAGTGGAATATGAAAACAATATTTTTAGGGAAAAAATGGTACATTCATTATACAGGAATGGTTCTATTTTAAACGTCCTTCTTGAGTCAACTCTCCAGATATACTCCATTTAGAATGAAACACCATGTATTATTTAAAAATTCATCCATCTATATAGCCATCCAGGATTCCATTTCATGATCATTAGGATTATTTTCCTATTTATGAGCATTCAAAAAATGGTTTTATAATGAATATAACACATATGGGTGGTTTAACAGTTATACCACCACCGATCGACCAGGAGATACTACCCACACATCTAGCTGGGATGTGCATAAGCTCAGTTTATTTCAAGAGTTTTAGATGTAGTGAACTTCATGGTTTTGTGGTTACATAGACACCTAGATGGAATGCAATTGGATAGAGGTAATGACTCAGGTTTTTCTCCTTGTGAGGACGCCTACCGACCAGATGACAGTCCTTGACTAAGTCATCTTCAAGGATATACTAGGAAATGGTGGATCTCTTTGACTCAATCACACGATGAGTAAACCATCTCCTAGAAATAATTTGAGTGTGTCTTCAGAGATGGATTCTATGTAGCCATATTATTATCAATACATATATAGGATCTCTTATATCTACAGATGGGTAATATGACTATGGAAGATTATTAGTGAGTTTTACACAACTTTCATCCCAATCGATGGATATATTATGAAATTAGATATTCAGGGGTCAAATAATGGAATAGGGATTTCACTAGGACATCCATGCATCAATGGTATCCTTTAGCATTCACACCTCTACATGGGGGAATGAGTGATCCCTTCTAGTGGAGTGTTCTACAGTAGAGGACACACTAGTAATGGGATATAACAATGGTAACTGATTAGCTGATACCTAAAAAGTAGGCAATTGGTGGTATTCATAGTGATCCATGTGGGTCTGGTGCATCATGGGATAATCCCAGAACTCATAGTCAATGGTGCAGGGCTCCAGGAGCGGCTTGAGATAGCATAGGTATAGATGGTGTTACTCATGCAGTGGTCCTGGGTATATGGAATGACATTTCCCGACCCATTATACAACCGATCACGAAATGGTTGAGGGACCACCAAGGTAGAGGAAGGGGCATCAGAAGGGTGGTCTATATGATGGTGGATGTCGAGGAGGTTTAGGAAGGAGAGGAGGAGGTGGTCGAATGTTCAACATGTTACCAAAAAAACCCCATAGTGGTGAATTCTAGGCATAGGGGTCTAGTTTTCAGGGATGAGTCTAGATATAGGTGATGATGTTTTATGAACTTGGGTATCTATCAGTTATTCTACGAACAATCTGTTAATTTTCCACAATATTAGTAGTTTTAATAGACACATGTTTTAGTCATTGCATTATTTCCATGAACCATGTTTGAGACATGGAGATTATTATTGAACCACTCACTCGACCCTTAAATTTAGAGACTCTTATGGGAGGAGATTCGATGAAAACACACTGGTGAAAACAGTTCGACCCAAATCAAGAAGTATAGAGTTTAGTTTTGATCTCATGGTAGTAGTGTCGAGGTCTTACAATAACATTTTGGGTATGGACTATTTATCCACAATTCATTCTCAGAATGACTATTTTTGGCATTGTGTATTGTGTGTCCACTGTGATGGAACCAGATTTTCTATTATTGATGAAAAGGAAACATATAAACTGAAGTATGGACTCACTCAGAGTATGGTTCTATAGATTACTCATTAGTTATCTAGCCTCACCCTCGGTGAAAGGTATGATATGAGTCCTCAGTTTCTTACAGTGGTGGTAGAGTATGAGGACGTCTTCCATGAATATGTTCTCGGTTTACCTCCCCATAGGGTGATGGAATATTGTATTTATTTGTACCCCTTGAGGGCCCCAATATCTACACCTTCATATCAGATAGATCATTTGGTGATTTATGATACAGTTTTTGGAATTACAGAGAAATGAATTTGTGAGACCTAGTTTTTCACCATGAACAACCACAGTTTTTTTTACCAAGAAGTTATATGAGAGATTGAGGATATTTTTGGATTATCAGTTCTTAAACTAGGTGAGTGTGAACAATAAGTATCGACTACCCAAGATCAATGACCACTTTGATCATTTGAAAGGGGTTTGATGGTTCTCGAAGATTGATATTAGATATAGTTCTCACCAGTTATGAGTGTTATCACCAGTTATGAGTATGAGATGAGGATATATAGAATATGGCCTTTAGATGTGGTTACCATCACTATGAGTACATGGTGATTTTGTTTAACAAGAAGAAAAATCCAATAGTAGTCATGCGACTAATGAATAGTATCATTCATCTATACATAGAATGGTTCATGGTGGTCTTCATTGACGGAATCCTATTGTACTCATCGTCCAAGGAGAATCTCACAAGATAGATGGGGATGCTCATGGACACACACCATGACCACCAACATTATGGGAATCTCTAAATGTGTTAGTTATTGATTTGAGAGGTCCATTTTTTATGACATGTCATCTCATAGGTAGGAGTGGAGGTGGATATATTAAATATTTTGATGTAATGTTTTCTCGGTAGCCACCCAATTGTATTAATGAGATGTAGAGTTTTCTTGGATTCATAGAGAACTATCATAGTTTTTTACCCAAATTATCTAGACTTGTATCACCCATGAAAAAATTGAAACAAAAGTGGCATTCTTTCATGTGGATAGAGACGTTTTAGTAGCAATTTTATGAAGTGAAGTAGAGGATGATGAGTTATCCCATCATAATGTTAACTAAGCAAGGATTCAATAATTTGGTATTATACAATGCCTTAGAGACCGAAATCGCTTGTGTCTTGATGTAGGGTAAAGTGGTGATTTCCTACGGTATACACCATTTGAGGTTGAATCTGCAGAATTTCGTAGACTAAGACAATGAGCGAGTAGTGGTTGTCATTTCATTGAAGATGTGGCAACACTACCTAATTGCTGAGTAGTTTATCATATAATCTGATCATAAGAGTATTAGGTATGTCTTCTCTCATATAGACATGAACAAGATATATATGATATGGCTAGAGTTCTTCTAGGACTATGACTTTGAGATTTTCTGTACTCATGGGAAGGGGAGCGTGGTGGCATAGGCTCTTAATAGGAGATCTAGATTGCAGTAGTTGAATGGGGAATCATAGTGGTTGACTTCATTGTAGTTACCATTTATGGGTGGAGATAGAGAAAATTAACTACAGCCGATGGTGGTCTCCCCTCATCTCTTACATAGTGTTAGGGAGGTACATTTTGGGGATACTGAATATGAGACCATAAATGTTCATATGTCTTAAGGGAATAATCATTATGGATATTTGATATGCGGGGAGAACATCAATCTTTTCCTAGGATGTAAAGTACTACTAGTTGTTTTACGGGAGGAGGATATGGGGGATTTTCATACATCCCATTTGGAAATACATATTGGGGTGGAAAAGATGTACCAAGACCTTGGATGTTAGTTTTGGTGGCTTGTGATGAGAAAGGCGTTATAAATTTTGTCACTTTATGCCTTAATTTTCAGCAGGTGAAGGTTGATCACCTGGATATAGAAGGTTAAGCTCAACATTATTAGGTACTTGAATGTAAGTGGGATAGTATATCTGTGGAATTTTTGATAGGTTTACCACATACATCTAGGGGAAATGATGCCATCTGTGTGATTATTGACTGACTCACAAAGTCATCCCACTTTCAAGATATCTAGAAGTAGAGTTCATAAGAGTGATTGTGACACCTCTACATATAGGAGATAACTATTCTCCATGGAGTTTCATAGATGATTTTTTCATATAGGGATGATAGATTTACATCGAGGTTGTGGATGGGAGTATAAGAGGAATTTACAACAGAGTTACGATTTGAGCATTGTCTTTCACCCACAGATGGATGACTATACTGAGCAGACAATTTAGGTACTGGAGGACATCCTACGAGTGTAAATGATAAAATATGTCCATGGTTGTGAGGATCACCAACCAACAGTGGAGTTCTCAAATGAGAAAAACTATCATTCCACCATTGATATGGCACCTTTTTAGGCATTCTCTGAGCGACCCTGCAGGTCACAACATTTTTGGACTAACCTAGAAGATTCATCACTCATGGGACTAAATTTGATCTGAGCTATCATAGAGAAGGTGTAGATCATCATGGAGATTATTAAGACTACACAGATCCAAAAAAAGTCTATTGATTCCATGAATTGGATGCCTTTGGAGTTCATGGATGGAGACTATGTGTTCCTTTGGGTTTCAGCTCAATGGGGATTATGAATTTTTTTGATTGGGTAGAAAGCTGTCTTGAAGGATCATCAACTGTTTCCAAATCCTTCAAGGAGTTGGTAAGGTGGAATACTGATAGGATCTACCCCCACAGTTTGATATTGTACACGACGTCTCCAACATGTCAAAGCTGAGGAGGTACATGAATGAACCTTCACACCACATCGACTATTGTGAGATGAACATCAAGGACGGAGGGACATTTGATGAGAACCCAATAGAGGTATTGGATTGGGATAAGAGGATCCTTCATGGGTGGTGAATTCCTATGGTGAAAATTTTGTGGCATCACTGGAATCTCCATGAGATAACATGGGAGTGATTGGCTCAGATTCATGCTAATTACACTCATTTGTTTCAGTACACCTTATTTTGGATTTTCAAGGATGTAATGATCCCAAGGTGTGGAGAATATAACACCTTAGATTTTCTGTGTTCTATTTTGGATATAATATGGTTTTATTTCAAGACCAGTCACTAAGATGGCATGTGATCCCGATATCAGGTGATCCTAAAATAAATGAATAATAAAAATTAATATTTTAATAGAACATGAGTGCAATTTTTGGGAAAAGTGAAATAAATCTTAAACAGGAGACTAGATAAAAAATATGAGGGAACTATTGAGCTTATAATGGATGATTTACCATAGGATAAACATAAATTCTTCAATGTAGGCTGTTTTTGGAAAATCTTTCGTTCAACATAACAGGAATAAAATAATTTAATAACAATTATTTTGTTAATGAAATAGTTGAAAATATTTAAAAATATTATTATGGATAATTTCTTTTGTTAGAAACATAACCCTACAAACTTAGAGTTCCATTGGAGGGAGCATCGAGCATTCTCTCTTAGGCAATGGAGACATATCAAGGATCATCAACCGACACACCTCATATTCAAAGGTCTTTCCAGACATGGTGAACATTCTTCATTAGGGAGTAATAAAAATTGTGGTAGGGAATATTATATATATTTGATTCCCCATTCTATAAATCCACAGCGATGGAGGAACAATCAATGAAATTATTGATCCATAATTTTTTTGTAATTTCATTATGGGTTTTTTGTAGGTTTTTAAGGTATATTAAATCTATTTCTCTATCCTGAAATCTTCTTTTGTTGATTATTGTAAAATAACTCCTAGCTGGTGAGGTTAAACCTTTTCATTTTTTCTTTTCAACCTCTACTTTTACATTCTTCTCCATTAGAACCCTAAGGTTCATGGATCAACGTTGATGAGTTTTTCTAAGCACAATCAAAACACTAGATTCAAGGAAAACCAACAACTGAGGTTGGATATCTATAGATCAAGACCCATGGATTTATTATCTGCGACTGTTTGTTGTTTTTGGGCATCCTAGGAGGTATAGTTTTCCATGAAAGGGGCCATGGGTGAATCACTTGTGGTGCTTGACAGCGGAGCCACGTGTGTTGGTTGTGGCCAGTAGTGGTCGTGTTAGACGGTGACATCAACATCGATGTGGAGGTGGTGGTGATGTGGCCATGATAGCGGGTCATTGTCAGTGAATGCAGAGGCACTGATAGTGAAGCTGAATGAGAACATGGCACAATCCATGTGGGATGTGGTAGTGAAATTATGGGTTAGGAAGGGCTGGGCCTGGTCGAACTAGTTGGTCTGGATGGGTCGGGCGAAGCAGACTTAGGTCGGATCTAGGGTGATCAGGGTAAAGACTCATTGTGTTCGAGCATAAAAATTAATCATGGGTGCATTGAACACATGGATCATCCATTAGGTTAGTCAACTTACTGTAGTAGTAGGTCCATAGGCTTGGGAAGTCCTAAAGGTGGTTTCTATAAAATGAGCTTATCTCCTAAACAGAGTGTACAATCGACGATTCATTTACGTCATTGTAACACTGAAATTGAGATTCACCTTTTCAGAAATTGATTAGTTTTTAGTTAGGACTAGTATATGTTGATAGTGTTACTATAGTCCATTCCTTGAGGGTTCAGTATAAAAATATGTCAACATCATTATATTGTGATATCTTATAGAGTTCAGGTCTCAGATAGAGTTTGGTGTCCTTCCCCGAGACTAGATTGTGATCGTCTATAATCTATAGTAGAGTATGTGCAATCATGTGATCTGTATAATAAGAGAACTGTTCCTCCATCTAGTAGGATACATTCGTAGGTTCAGTGGTATCCCCTAGTGTGTTTGATTGTGATCACCTATGTCACGGGTTGATCTAGAATCGGTAGAGGATACACCCTAGTGAGTTTGGGTGCGATCCGTGGTGTCCGAATGGCAGTATTTGGTTTTACCACCTCTCTATATATCATATTATTCCTTGACCAATACATTCTATTTGGGCAAGGCCCAATGATCTAGAACACTTTTTGAGTGTCTCAGATGATATCATTTTTTGAGGAGTGAGTTCACTTAGAATGGATGTTCCTAGATAAGAATCATATGGATGGAATTTGGTCATGACCACCTGATGGTAGGGTGTTTATCTTGAGTATATCTGAATTTTATTGTTATATGTGTTAAGGACAAATACATGTATAGAGATGAATGTACATATCTTTTTGGTATTCATTTTTGGTATTCTTTTGTAGTATTTCTTTATGGTATTTGTTTTTGGTTTTCCATTGTGAAGTTACTTTGTGGTATTAATTTATGATATTGCTTAGTAAAATTTCATTTTTGTTTCAGGGTTTCATAATTTTTATTTTAATACCAAACCCTGATTTGGTGTTAGCCACATGTGTCATGTCTTATGCAGAATATTTCCTTTTCGATGGAGTCTTAAGCGGACCAGGACCAAACAGTCCATTGTGATACTGGCCATACTGAGGTGTGTTCTGATGGATGTCAAACAGTATTCATAGTACAATTATCTATAGGTTTTACTTTTCTTACAAACTCATTTTGGTGGGATTGTTTTTTGGAATTTTTTACATTTTAATACTTTTACTATCGTACACTTTTGTTAGATATTATTGGTATGCATGAATTGTTTATGTAGATTTTTTTAATTTTAATATATTGTATCCTTGAGATGTGTGCATGTGTTAATGTAATTAGGCCAATGGCTCACATTTTTGGGATATTCCTACTCAGTTATAGTCACTTTTCCCTAGAAAATTGGTGGAAGTCTTGGGGTATTCATAGAACGGGCCCCTATGGGATGGGTCATGAAATATACATACCGTAGCATCAAAAACAACCAATTTTATCTTGAGTCTCATATACTAGTTAGGTGGGATAATATAAAGAGTAATTTTCACTGGGGTTTCTCCCAGATCAATCTCGATAGTAAACTCTAAATATCACACCGAAGGTACACCAGAGAAGTTGTTCCCAAATATGTCTCTAGAAATCTCAAAAGCATGTGGAAATAAATAGTGGATTGTATCCCTTGTTCATCAAGGAAAATAATAGAGATCTATGCTTTCACATTAGCCATCCTCAAATTTTAACTAAAAATAATATTTCACTAACATCCCATTCTCCCTTATACATGTTCCTACCACAATATAGCCATGTGAAAATCACCCTATGATGATTTAAGTCAATATAGACTCAATAGGGAAAAACAAGTACATCATAATGATTATATCAATGCCCAGTATGAGGAGGATAAAGATATTCCTCATGAAAATGTATCTCCCAAAATCAAGGGGACATTCCCTACAATAAAGAACAACCACATAATGGATACCTAATGGGGTTTCTAGAATCATAATGCTATAGTGGTGCTCAATATAACGACACATGATCTCAGTGGATACCTTAGATATAATTGAGTGAGAAATTTCTGTATCAAATAACATAGTCACAAAACTAGATGCTACTAGTATAGTAACTCGTATAGTATAAGTTCGATCTCTCTGCACCTCTAGAATAGGCAAGAGAACATTTAATTGGCATATATTTCTCCTAAAAGTCATTGTCTAACTTCCCGTATCATGCTCGCTCTGTAGGTGTTGAGAATCATAAGTCTAAGTGCCTCTACCCAAACTACCACCTCCACCTGATCGGCCAATGGTATTCCATCTACTTTTCTAATGTGTACCTGCTGGCGCAACTCCTGTCCTAGGAGTCGGTGTATATCCCTACAAGCTAGGAACTGGAATAAAATTCCTATAGAATAACTAGATTTTCCCCATACTACCGCAACCTCAACCCTAAACTAAATCTCATAAGAACTTTTTTTTAGTATGCATCAAAATCCCTCACTAATGAATTATAATAAAACTACCTTCATCTGGATCTTGACTTATGTTACCTCCATGAGTAGCATAAAATTGCCTCATTCACCAAGACAAAGAACCACTGGAAGCTCAAGGTGCTAAAATTCCTTAACTCTCACCATCATCTTCCATCATGTTCCCCTATGTAATAAGATATTTGTCTATAATTACTGAAATGTTATTCAACTTTAATGATTTTTTTATAAAATAATAGAGTGTAGACCATTCCATCCTCGAATAGCTTAGTGATCATAAGTATCTAGTGAGGAGTGAATCATTACTACATAGTGAAATATGATGTTTACTCTATAACTAACTTTCTCCCCTACTGTTGGATCATTAATTCTATAGATATATCATCCCTTAGATTCAATGGTAAGAACTAATAATAAATGATATTCTATAAATAATCCTAGACCAAATCATGTTGTTAATCTTCCTAGGTGATAACATCCCACCACCACCTAACAGAATTGTGTCGAATATACACAACTCTCCTGAAGCTTAACTATGAAGGTATATATAGATTCTTTAATAAAGAAAATATATCACATATACATGACTCTATATTTGGAGGTCCTCTAGCCTTTGAAAACGACGGACGATGCTGGTGTTGAAACTCGTGATTCAATTCTTTCATACACATGGCAGCTCGAACTACACCTTTCAATTTTTGAAGCATTCGTAGAAAACCAACGTGAAACTGTGAGTTAGTTAGTATATTAGGAATAGAAATATGTTCCACTGTAAGGCCTGTAAGAGGAAACACCGGTGGCTCAAATCCCTCCTCTACAAGAGCATGGTCATCATATCCTTCAGGGTGTTTGACTAGAGGAAATCCTCCTTGCAGGATACTACAATTCCAAACAATTTTTTTAGAAATGATTTATTTAATTGTGATGATTTAATTTACGAAACATTAGAAGGAATGAAGACTTCCAATAATAACTATCAAACCTCTCTATCTGTTTCAAAATTCAAGTCCAGATTGTAGAAAGAAAACAAAATAGTTCATAAAAACATATGAGAGACCACACTACCCACTACTAAGGCTGTGATTAGATCCAAGTCTTGTTTTTTCTTCTATAGGATAACAAATTTCAAATTAAATGTCATATTCGATTTGAATTTTTGCTTGTTCAATTATTAAAATTACATTAAATGGTTAAATCATATGGTATACCACATTCAATCCATAACAATCCATACTCCTCATGAACCAAATCATGATATACATTCAACTAACACTGTAACACATTCCAAGCCCATGGAACCAATGGTCCATGGATCAATATTACTTTATCAATTGAGTATGTTTTCTTCTTTAATGAATTTTAGGAAAAACAAATATTAGGCTATGGTAGACAATTTATGTATAAATTATTTTTTCCAATCCCTATAAGAATTTTTATCGCAATTTAATAAATATCCACTACATAGTAAATATGAAATAGGAAAATCCATGCTCAAAATAAATGTTGCATGTTTAAATTCCGGGAATATTAGTCCTAGTGTTCGTAATAATGTTGAATGTAATAGTGATCATTTCCCTGATATCATCGTTCCAAGAATGTACTAAATCCTTAATCAGAATAATAATAATAATCCTAAGACAACATATGAATCACCAAATGGTGAAATGATATCAATATTAAGATGAAAAATAAGAACAATAATTATAATTCAAGAAACATGTCCTTTACCCCATAAAAGTGTTCATGACACACGATCACATCTTATGACCACATTGCATGTATTAAAATACACAGATATGTTGTATCCAAATAGTAAAGTAAGAAAGTAAACACCCATGATACCAATTTTTAATGTCCCAACCTAGGGTCCACTTAACTCGTGCCCCAAACTGGTGGGTCACATATCCTCAAGCATTCCACCCCATACACCCAAAATTTTCATTTAGTTGAGAGGGTGTAATCTGGTATGGTGGGGATAATATACCTGCATGTCATAGTTTCACAGTGGATACAATAGATAACATTCAACAACAAAATAATAATATACATAGATAAGAGAACAATGCAGTTGAAGAATGATTACAACTGATATAATAGAAAAATGTGGAAGTAAAAATAACTATAACAACAAAATAAATATCTAAAAATCCACTAGGAAATATATAATTCATAGATTCATGTCATGGAAATAATAATAAGGGTATCAATGGTCAAGAAGATATAATAATTCTATAGCAACTACAGAAAGAAAAAAACCACCTCAAAAGAATCTCAATCATATATTCAGCCCAATACTCTTAGTCTCTAACTATAAGAAAGAATATCAACAACGTATAGAATGTAACTTTCCCTTATCCATACCTACAATAAGATAGTCGTCTCGGGTACCAATGGCAGCCCGAGTATGGTGTGATATAATAATCTTTGTAGGCCACCACCGACGAGGTCTACATGAAATCCAGGAAGATCTCATAAATAAATATTGTACAAGTATAATAAGAATAGTAATAGAAAGAAAAATTAAAACCTTCCTGATCAGGTTCATATAAGTATTCAAGGGTTCTACCAACCTTAGCTCATGGGTGGAATAGAAGTCTAAGCATTTACTTTATATATATAGTAGTAGTAATAAATATATACATATAATATAACTATGTATATTGAATCCACCTATATGGAACATGTATATGCGAACATAACTAGCCCAATAATTAGAATACTATTGTTTCCAAAACTGTGGTGTAATGCAGACAACCATAACTAGTCTTACGAGCCTATAAGCTCAAGAAATAGTGTATATTCCCTACATACCTATAAGAGTTTCAGACATCATACATGACACTAGAAATGGTGAGTTCTCCATCATGTCATCAATCTAATCATATAATGAGGCACATAATGACCAATGCCCATATACTGAACTTATGGTAAGATACAATACTCAACACTCGATGCAAGGGAGTATGATTTCTAGCCATTCTCAAAACCCCTAACCATCATTTGCAACCCATAAAAAATATATTCATAATTATAATTGGCTTATAGAATAACCTCCCATTCTTTATTTTAATCCATCCCATATACATTTGAATGTGGAATAATATTATTTATATCATTATACATGAATAAAAACATCCCATTAATCCATGTGTTCATGTTCATTTATATTAAGGCATTAAAAATAAACTGTGCATTCACCAAAGTACAACAAATGGTGTGGCACTACCACCCTTAATGAACTATTTAATTCCTGTTATTTTAATTCATTTAAAGTGGGTATACCACTATAAATTATCCACTATACATGATTAAACCATTCATTTTAATGAATCCATTTAATTCATTATGAAATTAAAAATAAATTCATTTTTCTCATACTGTTAATTGTTATGTGTCATGGTTTAGTGGAAAAAATCCAACATGTGGAATTCCATTAATAATCTAGGATGAAAACTAAATGTGTGTTTGGGATCATTAATCACATACATTCATGACTTAAACCCTTTTTAAAAGCATGGTGATAACTATTAACAAGATTCAGGAATTTGGATATATTATCCATTTTGGTGATTTCCACATAGCACACCCATGGAGATAATATTTAATGTATGTGAAACCTCTAATATACCAAAAAATAAAAAATAGATGTATATCAAATTGAAATGGACAAGTATACATGAATAAATCAATATTATTTTAATTCCTAGAAAAATATGGCCTTAGGAAAAATTGAATAATAATGAAACCACAGAACTCAAAGGGAAAAATATGTGACGACATAAATAATGTTTTTAGGTGGTTCCGCACTCATTATCAACATCATAGTAAATGTGGGATGGAAGAGATATAATAAACAATCAAATGGACCACAAACAGGATGAATGATCCTATACTTAATAACATGATGTATTCGAAGGAAAAATAAAATATAATGGGAGATACTATGAGAGCTTAATAGGACAGATCTAAAGCTTCCTATGGGTCAAGGAAGGGAAATTGAGTGAATGAGTTTTCTCGAAGCCTATATTGAGGTATTTTTTCATGTCAATAGAGATGAATAAGGGTATTGTTTTTTATAGGATTAAATGAAAAAGGAAATAAGGATCTTTGTTAAGTGAGGGGAATTTGGTCATTTCACCCCCAAAAACATAGGTGCATGGTTTGGATGCACGGTTTGATCAAAACATATGAAAATTGTTCTTAGTTCACTGCTATATTAGAGCACACCGCATGGTTAGGGGCATAGTTTGACTTACCATGTGAAAAATGTGAAAAACTGATCTTTCCAAAACCTGTAGCTGACCACATGGATATTATCCCTGGTTAACATGGTTATAAATAAACCTTGTTTCCCAATTCCGTCATTCCATTTTGGGTCTTCGGGATCCAAATGAGCCTCAAATGCATCCGATATATCCATGGATTGATTAAAAATTAATATTATGGTTGTTTAAGAACAAAAATGAAAAAATTAGTTCTATTTTTTCAAAAACAATATGGGTGATATAATTTTTATTTTATTAGATATGTCTACATAGATTCTACATTATTTTCTCATGTAATGAAAACATCATTATTATTATGAATTAGCCCATGGTAATATTTTGGTGAAAGGATGAATATGAGCATCAAATGGAAATTACATCTGTTTTGTGGATTTTAATACCAATTAAAGAGGGATATATTTAAACAATAGTGGGGATACCCAGAATATTTAATATATTACAATTGTTTGGGAATTTTCTAATTTATTTTCTGAATACATTCCAAGTCCCCCCCCCCAAATCCTGATGTTGTGTTATCTATAGAAATCCTACCACATGCTACATGAATTTCAAAGACAACATATAGAATAGACCCAATTGAGTTGAAATAATTATTGAAGAAAGTTCAGGAGAATCTTTATAATGAATTCATATGACCGACTAAATCACTTTTGTGATATCTCATTATTTTGATTAAGAATAATGAAAGGTTAATGTGTCTATGAAATGATTATTAATAACATAATAGGATCAAAATAAATAAAATATATAAATTACCATATACTAATTTATTGTATAATGGATTATATGGATATTAATAATTTTTCATGATTTAACTTAATTCTAGATATCATTAATTGATTGGTAAAAAGTAATATATTCACAAGAAGTCCTTTCATATAAGGTATAGTAATTATGAACACATATTGATTACATTTGGATATAACTATTATACTACTATCCTAGTGTATTTTATTAATAGTGTCCATAGATATGACCTCTATATGTTTTTGGAATCATTTATAGATGATATTATTATATATTCGAATATCAACAAACAATATGAATATAATTTTACGATTTTTCTGATGACTATGGGTAGGAATAATCCATATTTAAAATTCACCTTGTATGATTTATGGCTATAAAAATGTCATTATTCATATATATAATCTTAGGTGATGGGGTATAGGATGATAATCCAACAAAATAAGTTACTAAGAAAAGGTTTCGACCAAACATCAGGATCAAGATTAGTTGTTTAATGGGTTGGATGTATACAAATGCTTCTTTTTTGGGATTTTGAATAGATATATATTCCAATAACCTAGTTTAGTCGGAATTTATCTTTGATCTGTTGGACATATGAATGTGTTTAAAAATTTAAAGGCACTGAAGATATATTCGATCTGTGAACCTACACTCACACTACCCTATTGTAAAAAAGGATTTGTGAAATATAGTGATTCATTGAAGAAGATAATGGTAGTATTCATCATTAATAATTATATGGTAATAGGTATTTCCTTTTCTAAATTTAAAATTAATGATTAAAATTAATTGAATCATGATTTTGAGTTGGATGTAATTATTCTTTAATTGAAAATATAGAGGAATTTTATTTATGGGAAAACCAGTAATATATATATGTAATGTTAACATAATTTCCTAATGAATATATTCACATTGAAATATTTAATTATGAAAAAAGGGACGTTTTAAGGTAATTAATTATTATCACTACTCAATAAATTACCACCCTTTAATGGTGAGGTAGGTTCCTGATGCTCTGTGTCAGAAATACCATACCTTTGTATCCATGAAGAGTGTTAAAATTGTTCTAAAACTTACATATTTCTAGAATAAAAATCATAAAATCCCAAGGTAAGTGGGTATATAATATCTTTATAAGATTTATATTCTATAATCCATCTATTTCAAGATTCCATGATACAAAATAAAGATGTAGAATTATAGAAGATGGTAAGAAAAGTTCATCAGTTCAACCATGATTTTGAGAAACTTATAAGGTTCAAGGACTAATAATTTGTCTATTGAATAGTATATTTAAACAATGTGATTTTGGACGAATCTGAATTCTTATATTTTTATCAACATAGAAATATAATGATTTATAAGGATTTGAATGATTATTTCTTTTTGGACAACATGAAAAAGGATATTGAAGATTATAAATATCTATGCTTTGTATGTCATGAAGTTAAGTCTTTGAGATATAATTATAAGTGGATGTTAAAAATATTTCTCATGCTATAACTGAAATGGGAATAAATTGATATGAATTTCATCATAGTACTACTGTGTACATATGAAGATCATGTTGTTATTTGGGTTGTAATCGATCACTTTTCTTAGTAAGTACATCAAATTATTATCAAATAATATATATCTCATTTCCATTCTTCCCATAGATAAATTATGGAAGTGGTATGGTGTAATGGAGTACCAAATTCTATTATTACTATTAAATATATGAGGTTTACCTTCAAATTATGTATAATTATTTATCACACTTTGGATACAATATTTCTTTTGTAATAACCATCCTTCTAATAATGATGCACATTATGAGAGAAATATTCAAAACCAAGAGGATATTCTATGGTAATATTATATAAAATTGAAAGGTGGTTTCGATCAACACCTTATTATTTATAAATTTTTTAAAAATAATATATGTCAGTCATGAATTTATATGGCTCTATAAGAATCTCTATATTCAATGATGTGTATAACTCTGACATGCTGGGATGAATTTTTAAAATGAAAGTAATTAGACTTAGTGATTGATATAGTAAAATCCTACAAGTTGGAGTAAATAAATAAAAAATAATAAAAAACTATGATAAATATTTCATGATAATGATTTTGGGGATGAGGAAAACAAAACAATGGTTATTGTACTAGATTGATTGAAATAAAACCAGCCTTGAAAACATACAAATTATACACTTAATGATCATTTTAATGAAATAATTATAAATTTATAGATAATTGGAAATTATGAAGAAATTAATAATAGTATTTATTGTATAAATGTGGTTGTAAAATATTTTATTAATAAATATATATTTATTATATATTTGTTTTGAACACAATTGATGAATGATTAGAATTGAGGCAAGGGTTTATTTATAATCTCATTTCTAATATTTATTTTCAATGTTAAATTTACATTGTGGGAAATTATATGGTTTATATCCATTAAACCCCATATAGTTTACTATATTTTTTATATTCCTAAATTTTTTAAATATTAGTTCCATTTTTTCTCTTTTGTACTTAAAATTATTGATAATGTTTTGGGGAAAAGTTGAGTTCTTTTCATCTTCTTTGAATAATTTTTTTTTATGTCGCTATTTTTTTAAAAAATATTTTTATAATGTTCTTCTATAATGTATAATTATTGTATAAATTTGTAACCCCCCGACCCTAGTTACCCAGAGTTCGTGCCTTACTTCGTAGTATTGGCATGATCACAAAAGATCAAGTCTCGAAAGACCGATTAGTTTAGTAGCCTTGGAAACACTTGATACATTCATAAATTTTACATTTCATCATAAAGAGAAAAAAATAATAACAAAGTCTTAATAGTTCACACTCATATCCTCTTCTGACTATCCATGTAGGTCATTCATAAAATACTTCTTCACATCCTGAAAAATATTAAAACACTGAAAGGGGTGAGCTCAGATGCTTAGTAAGGATAACAATATTTCGGAATAAATATTAACATTTAAGGAAATGTATAACTAAAACAAAAGCCTTTTTAAAAATGAAATTAAGCATTATATGGAAAAAAATAAAATTAAATAATGCCATTTACTTACTCACATGGATATTCTACTAGTTGAATAATCCCATGCAATATCAATAACCACTTTCATAATGATGGAATGCATAATGCAAGACTATCATAACCACGTATCCAAGGCATCGTGTCAAGACCACAAATAAGATTTTGTCAAGGCCTCGTGCCAAGACACTAGTTTGTCTCATGAGACCTACCGATGCATCGAGGAGCTATAGCAGGCTCCACCCGTCACTTCTTATGTCCAATGCATTCCTCATATGAATACTTTTAAACATATCATAAACCATAACATAATCATATCACATAAAATATGCATAAAGGAAACATAACATTTCCACATTTCAATCACAAGATATAAATACAACACATTGATATAATTAAAAGACTTTCAAAACCATTTTCAATACCAAAATAAACGAAAAGTAAAACATGGTATTTATTTTTCTTATAAAAAAGGTATGGCTTGTAGAGGAAGCCGAAACTCAAATAATGGTCACGGCGGCGGAGAAGTCATTTTTTCCGCATACGTATGACAAAAACATTCCCTTTTTTTGTTTAGTAAACGCTTCGTAAAAAAAATATTCCTTTTGAATAAACGTAAAAGTCAAAGGGGTTTATACACCGTATAAAAGAAGGTTGTGTATAAAACCAAATATGCCTCAATGAAAGGGGATTGAGATGAAGTCCCTTACAAAGATAACTTTTTAAATAAAATAGATCTATTATGTGTATTCAATATAGGTACACCTAAAGAAAGTACAAATACAAGATTGGACATAATATAATGACATAATTTGAAAGTAGGAGATTAACCCAAAGAATGGAAATTGGGTTAAGAAGTTCCCTTACCTCATGTTCGACTTGACTCGACCACTCTTTATCCTCCTGAATAATAAACTAGATTTAATCTCTACCTTCTTAAGAACCTTTTTCAAGTTCATTATTCCTATTATAACACTTATTACCATGTCATGAACATTATGTAATTATTTAAGTTTATAATGGTCATTTTGTCGATCTTAGGTACTTGAGTCAAAAATAAACTTCTAATAATTACACTTTGTTCATGTGGTAATATATCCATTATATACATAATTATATTCATGATTTATATAAAATATATATCATATATATCCATTATATACATTCATTTATAATATTACATAACATTTAGAGGTAAGAAATGAAATGCACCGTTCAAGGAGACGGTAAGCCGTACGTACGCATGAACGCTAATTTTATTTCTATTTCGTATTTAATGGTTTGAAGTTATAATTATATAAAGGTATAATATAATTACAGTATAATATAATGTATAATAATATTTACTACATCCTTTATACATCCTACATATGGCATTAACATTTCAAATCACTTTGAGGGGGCAGTAGTCCGCACTTCATAAAATGAGATTATCGCGTTTACCCATAATGGAAATCATAATGTATGCCATAAATGAGAAATAAAAAACAATAATGAAAACATAAACATAATATATATATCATATATGAAAATAGTGTCATCAAAATGGCCACCATTAGAGGTGTTAAAAGAATATTGAACAATCATCGTTTCGTGAGGCAGAAATTCACCATCCACAGAAACAGTATGTTCTTTAACCATTAGATGTATGTGTGTGTAAGTGTAGCTTGGATAATTCTTATAAAAACATCCTTGTATAATGAGGATACCAGTTTTGTTACAAAATAAATGAATAAAAAGAGTTTTGGGGGTTGGAGAAGCAAAATAAAACAAAACAACATTAGAGAAGACATTACCTCAAAATCAGGTAACTCTTTTGATTTGAGCCAAAGGCTTCTTTGAGAAGATATCTGCCCAAAGTGAGGCTTCTAGGAGTAAGGTAGGGAATTTGGGAGAGTATTTGGGTAGAGGTTGGCCGAGCCAAAAGGCTTTGATAGTGTGAGTAAGGTGGTAGTGGTGGGGGCCTTTTATAAGTGGAGAGGAGGGGCACTTTTGGAAAGTAATGAAATGTTACTTTATTATACAATTATTTTCGGATTCTAAAAGTCCCAAACTTATATAATTCAAGGCTAAGGTGATAAGGGCTCGAAATATACTCATAAAATAGGCTTTGGACAAGTGTAATTCTTATATTTTACATTACCCATCCATTTTATTAAAATCTTTAATTAATGAGGTAATCGCTACATCATCATGGTGTCATAAATAATTTAATTTATTTAATGTCTAAAAATTATAAAAAAATATCATGATGTAGGAAATAATTTAATCTTTCTAATTAATATTTATAGTTAAAAATATGACTTGTATAACCCCACTTAAAAATTGTATTATTAAAACAACTTATATTTGTGACATTTTTATTTTAACTTTAAGTAAAAGTTATTTATGTCATTTTCCTACCAAAGTGGATCCATGGGGACCCCAAGTTGACCCATGGGTAGTCTTGGTCGGCCATGACTCATATAATAGGGGTAGGACAAGTTTCAAAGTATTTTCATATATTTATAATATCATTTTTAACTTAAATTTCACTAATTACCTTTAATCGCGATTAATTAAACTTAAAAGTTACTATTCACCAAAAAAATATTTTAATCCCATTGAACCACATTTTACTTCCTAATGAAAACCATTTATGTCGGATTTTTGAAAATAAAATCACAGAAGTGGTAATATTTCATTTAAATGAAAACTTAGTTATTTAACTACCACTTAGTGGTTTCACTATTCATCAAAAATTGAAGTTTTTCAGAACAATGAAAAAATTTCACCCTAAGTTATAATTGATATTCTGAATTCAAAAATTATTCCTATTTTACAAAATTCCAAACATATATGTTTAATTAATTAATTTTATAATTAATTTCCAGTGTCACAACAAATAGCATGTTTTTTTAGAAACAATATATATCAAAAGATTGACAATTGTTTATGTCCAATTTCAAAGTGAAATTAATTCTAATGAAAACCATTGGATAAATGGTAAAAATATATTTTAATTATAATTTTAAACCACTCAATAGTATAATTTATCAATATAAATTATTTTTATTAAAAAAGTTGTTTTAAGTATTTTTCACTATTCATAGTAAATTGGAAGTTCTCAGAAAATTACAAAAAAATCAACTTAGGATAATTTCGATATTCTAAATACAAAAATGAAGTCCATTTTGAAATATAAAATTTCTATAATTTTAAAAAGTGGGTATTACTATTCATAACGGCTACTTTGATTAGTCGCGGTGTGTTAGAACTCGAACTTGTGTACAATGCAAGCTATTACATCGAGAAGCTATAGCGGGCTCCACCCGTCACTTATTAAGTCCAATGCATTCCTCATATGAATAGGTTTAAACATATCATAAACCAGAACATAATCATATCACATAAAATATGCATAAAGGAAAAATAAAATTTCCACATTTCAATCACAAGATATAAATACAAAACATTGATATAATAAAAAGACTTTCAAAACCATTTTCAATACCAAAATAAACGAAAAGTAAAACATGGTATTTATTTTTCTTTTAAAAAAGGTATGGCTTGTAGAGGAAGCTGAAACTCAAATAATGGTCACGGCGGCAGATAAGTCATTTTCACCACATACGTACGACAAAAACATTCCCTTTGTCGTTTAGTAAACGCTTCGTATAAAAATAATTCTTTTTGAATAAACGTAAAAGTCAAAGGGGTTTATACACCGTATAAAAGAAGGTTCTGTATAAAACCAAATATGCCTTAATGAAAGCGGATTGAGACGAGGACCCTTACAAAGATAATTTTTTAAATAAAATAGATCTATTATGTGTATTCACTATAGGTTCACCTAAATAAAGTACAATTACAATATTGGACATAATATAATGACATAATTTGAAAGTAGGAGATTAACCCAAAGAACGGAAATTGGGTTAAGAAGTTCCCTTACCTCGTGTCCGGCTTGACTCGACCGCTCTTTAACCTCCTGAATAATAAACTAGAGTTAATCTATACCTTCTTAAGAACCTTTTTCATGTTCATTATTCCTTTTATATCACTTATTACCGTGTCATGAATATTATGTAATTATTTATGTTTATAATGGTCGTTTTGTCGATCTTCGGTACTTGAGTCAAAAATAAACTTCTTATAATTACACTCTGTTCATGTGGTAATATATCCATTATATACATAATTATATTCATGATGTATATATCATATACATCATATATATCCAGTATATACATTCATTTATCATATTACATAACATTTAGAGGTAATAAATGAAATGCACCGTTCATGGAGACGGTAAGCCGTACGTACGCATGAACGCTACTTTCATTTCTATTTCGTATTTAATGGGAATAATTTATAATTATATAAATGTAAAATATAATTCCATTATTATATAATGTATAATACCATTTAATACATCCTTTATACATCCCACATATTGCATTAACGATTCAAATCACGTTGAGGGGGCAGTAGTCCGTACTTCCTAAAATGAGATTATCGCGTTTACCCATAATGGAAATCATAATTTATGCCATAAATGAGAAATACAGACGCATAATTAAAACATAAACATAATATATATATATATCATATATGAAAATAGTTTCATCAAAATGGCCACCATTAGAGGTGTTAAATGAATATTGAACAATCATCGTTTCATGAGGCATAAATTAACCATCCACAGAAATAGTATGTTCTTTAACCATTAGATGTAAGTGTGTGTAAGTGTAGCTCGAATCATTCTTATAACAAAATCCTTGTATATTGAGGATACTGGTGTTGTTACAAAAGAAATGAATAAAAAGGGTTTTGGGGGTTGGAGAAGCAAAATAAAATAAAAAATCATTAGAGAAGACATTACCTCAAAATCGGTAAACTCTTTTGATTTGAGCCAAAGGATTCATTGGGAAGAATTATGCCCAATGTGAGGCTTCTAGGAGTAAGGGAGGGATGTTGGGAGATTATTTGGGCAGATTTTGGCCGAGCAAAAATTCTTTGATAGTGTGAGTAAGGTTGTAGTGGTGGGGGCCTTTTATAAGTGGAGAGGAGGGGCACTCTTGGAAAGTAATGAAATGTTACTTTTTTATACAATGATTTCGGATTCTAAAGGTACCACACTTATATAATTCAAGGCTAAGGTGATAAGGGTTCGAAATATACTCATACAATAGGCTTTGGAAAAGTTTAATTCTTATATTTTACATTATCCTTCCATTTTATTTAAATCATTTATTAACGAGGTAATCACTGCATCATCATGGTGTCATAAATAATTTAATTTATTTAATGTAGAAAAATTATAAAAAAATATCATGGTGTAGGAAATCTTTTTAGATTTCTAATTAATATTTATAGTTAAAAATATGACTTGTATAACCCCACGTAAAAAATGTTTTAGTAAAACAACTTATATTTGTGACATTTTTATTTTAACTTTAAGTAAAAGTTATTTATGTCATTTTCCTACCAAAGTGGCTCCATGGGGTCCCCAAGTTGACCCATGGGTTGTCTTGGTCGGCCATGACTCATCCAATAGGGGTTGGACAAGTGTAAAGGTATTTTCATATTTGTATAATATCATTTTTACCTTAAATTTCACTAATTACCTTTAATCGCGATTAATTAAACATAAAAGTTACTATTCACCAAAAATTATTTTAACCCTATTGAACCACATTTTACTTCCTAATGACAACCATGTATGTCAGATTTTTGAAAATCAAATCACAGAAGTTGTAATATTTAATTTAAATGAAAACTCAGTTATTTAACTACTACTTAGTGGTTTCACTATTCATCATAAATTGAAGTTTTTATGAACAATGCAAAAATTTCACCCTAAACTATAATTGTTATCCTGAATTCAAAAATTATGTCTATTTTACAAAATTCCAAACATATATATTTCATTAATTAATTTTATTATTAATTCCTGCTGTCACAATAAATATCGTGTTTTTTAGAAACAATATATATCAAAAGATTGACAATTGTTTATTCCAATTTCAAAGTGAAATTAATTCTAATGAACACCATTGGATAAAATGGTAAAAATATATTCTAATTATAATTTAAAACCACTCAGTTGTATAATTTATCAATATAAATTATTTTGATTTAAAAAGTTGTTTTAAGTATTTTTCACTATTCATAGAAAATTGTAAGTTCTCATAAAATTACACAAATTTCAACTTAGGATAATTTAGATATTCCAAATAAAAAAATGAAGTCCATTTTGAAATATAAAATTTCTCTAATTTTAAAAAGTGGGTATTACTATTCATAACAGCTACTTTGATTAGTCGCGGTGTGTTAGAACTCGAACTTGCGTACAATGCAAGCTATTACAATATTGAAAGAGAGGTGTATCGTGAAAGCTTGGGGTGTTACAAAAGTAATTTAAAAATATATTTTATTTACCATTAAAATTATTGAAATTGTAATTTTATAATGATTTTATAATCTGGTTTTTTATGACTTGTTAGGAAAAGTGTGAATGAAATCATTGTTTTGTGGTTTACTACATGAATTGATTTTCCATTCATCATGAATTTTATTTTATTTTATGTTTATTTTAGAATATTCATTGTATATTATAAATTAAATTATGTTTCTCAATATTCTGGAATTTTTAGTTCAAATGTTAAAAAAAATAAAACAACGTTATTCTAATGTTTAAAAATAATGGTTTAAATTTTCATTTAAGGAATTTTTCATCTATATTATCATCCTAAAATTTTTATGATTCACCAGGGATAAAATCATATAATACCATCCAAATTTAATACCTAGAGGTATTATGAGGATTAATATTTAAAAATGATTCATTGAAAACCATTACATTCCCTCTGGTTATTTAAGATTATATGAAATAATGAGATATATTATGATACCATCCACTTCAATTTCCATGATTGATAATTATTATTTGATAATGATATGTTTATAAAACCTATTGTTTCAATTGTAAATGATATAAAGAAATGATAATTTTTTATTAATTTCTGTTGTAAATATGTTTGGATATAATTATGTGATAGCTTGGTTAGAAATTACATATCCCTCTAACTCATTGGTTATAAAATGATATCTCATGATACAATAAGAACATTAATGGGGAGTGAAACCTTATTAGTATGTGAATATTTACAAATTTATAGTCTTGAGTTCAATCCTTAACAATGAAAATGATTTAATATGGATTCAACCCAATTCCCTTTGATAGACATTGAAGTTAACTTTGACTAAGAAAATTCTTTTCTATGACTTAAGTGTATGACTCCAACTCATGTCCTATTATTATAATAAGTTATCATGGATCATGAAATGTTATTTCTGCTTCCACACTCTTGATTTATGAATTTTTTATTATAAAACCTTATTAAATGTTTCATGATAAATGATCACTGACTGATTGTGTATAACTATCAGAATTTATGATCTTTTTATCATAAAAAAATTTCGATACTAAATTATAATCATGATGTCTCATATATTTCCTTTAATAATAATATGATCTCCCTCAATTCATATATTTCACACTTTCCTAAGTTATAAAGAATGTTATAAAGTAATGAAATGTGTAAAAATGGTACTATGAGAAAATAACATTATGTGATATATTTAAGATACTTAATGAAGTAATATTATTATGGATCAAGTCTCCCAATATAAAAATCTTTATAGTCATTGAGTGAGTTTCATTGAGAAATGTTTGTGATATTCATCCAAAATGATGGAATACTTATATATGTTATTCTTCGATTGTATTATAATTATTCTACCCCTATTATTGAGTGGATGTGAGATTATGATACTAGGGATTCAATGTTAGGATTTCCAATTTTTTGAAATGATAATTACAACAACATGTGGACACATTTTCATTATTAATTTCTGTATATTATTTTTTTTCATTCCAATTTATAACACTTCCTATGTGAAATTTGTATTTTTTGAAATTTTTTATTAATGTTATCTTATAGGTCAATGGTTATCTTCTATTTTGAATACTAATTTTTCAATAATCATGTAGGTGGTCTATAATTTAAAACGAAACCATTTCACAAAATTGGTGTTCTATTTCTCAAAAAATAAAGTCAATAAAAGTTTTTTTCTAGGTTATTTTTAGGATATCCCTTATTTGTTCAAGGGTTTTCTAATTTTTTGGAAAAACAATGCACAATTATTATCCAATAAAATTTTTAGAATTACCATTCCACCCAACTATAAAGATACATAAAAAATGATCACCACATTTTTCATATCCCTTATACCTGACTCACTACTCTAGGATTCCCTAGGCATGCCTTATCCTCCACTCTTCCATTGATTTGAGGTTTTTCTCTTGGAAATTTCAATAGTGACTCATATAAGGTGGATTTTCCTACTCTCCCCATATATATTTTCTTAATTTCTTCTTAATTTTATATCTTCACCTTTCCATTCACACCAATTACCACACCCTAGGTGGAATTTCAATTTTAAATTCCTCTAATTTCATATGACTAGTGTTTTTATATTGGTTCGTAATCGCTTTACCTTATATATAAAGGGAGTCTCACCATCTTCACTAGATTTGAGTTAGGTTACCCCTCGAAATTCTCTTTAAATGACTACCCCATAATTTATTTTTTTTAAATTAATGTTTTGGTTTCCTATTACTTCTATAAAATGTATCTTAAATTTATTTGAAATTAATGTAATTTTTCCCTTGAAATTCATTTTATTAAAAAAAGAATGCATGATATTAAATTTGTTTTAATCTAGTTTAACTCAATTTCGATGTCTATATTCTTTGTAAAATTCATATATAAACATTATAAATCATTTATTATGGTTTAAAAAGTGGTTTTTTTATTAATTATATTCTAAAATGGATTATAATATTTATAATTGGGTTTTATAAATGCTTGAAATTCCATGTATTGATGAAATATTTCAATGTAAGCATTAAATTATAATGTGGGACCAGAAATTTTTGTGACACATCTAGAAGTTATAGACATATATATTGTTTTAAATTAATATATATGTAAAAATTTACATTATAATATAAGAATTTTTTAATGAATGCAAATACATGTGTTTATTTTCTAAATGTATATGAACAAAATGATTTATGAAATCATTGGGACCATAAATTTTATGCTAAATATTTTTTAATAGTTTTAAGAAGATTTATTATTTAAATTTAAAAAACTCATTCAAAACCTTAAAAATAAATGTTTAAATTTTTAATTGACATTAAATTTATGTTTCTATGGGTTTTAATAAGAACCTAATTTGTGAAGGACTATATGTGTGGTTTCAATCTACCCATGCAAGATTAATGATTTTCAAATGTTTATTATATTGAGATAATTGATAGTGATACTATTTATTATTATTTTTATGTTATTTTATAATATTAAAACCTTATAATAAGGTAATGTAATTCGTTAGGGAGTCCATGATTTGGTTGGTTCGATTGCATCAATTATGATGTCTTCAAAACTAGTGATGTAGGGATGTGCACATATCAATTGCCATGTGATGTAGAAATTACATAGGCTACTGTAGTGGATATAGCCCCATTACCCTAATTGAGGATATATTTATTTATTATAATATTGTTTATTATTTCCCATATATTTATTTTCCTTATGTTGATTTTCCCATGTTTCCTAAACTAATTTTTTTTTTTATTTTTTATACAGAAAATTTATCTTGGTACCACCATCCGCTATATTAATTTTTTATCTTAGCCCATACTGAACATTAATTTTATTAAAATTATTTTTTAATGTTTTTTTGAAATAATATTTCAAAATTATTTTTGAAATGGTTTTATTATTAACGTAAGCCTCGACTTGGAAATTCTTTAAAAGATAATGTTTTTATCTAGTAAAAATAAAACATATGTTTATAATATTATTAGGGGAATTATATTTCCCATTAGTTTATTATGTATGAAACCCCATTTATAATAATTGATTTAAATATACAATAAAATGAATTAGTTATTTAAATTAAATGCATTGGGTTGTGGTTTTCTTTTCCATTGCTACTCTATCTTTATGTTTGTTCTTATTAATATTTCATTCCATGTTTCAGCACTTGATACTTCATGAAACATTAATAGTTTGAGGATTGATGGTGAGATATTAATTCACAGGTATATATGTTATAAAAATTTATTTATTTATTTACACTTATCATATAACATAAATGGTCCTTATTTTAAACATCATGAGTTTTTTAAAATATATTTCACAAATAAATTAAATTTCTTTGATGACATGTGTTACAAAACACACTATGTCTTAACAAACCACAATATACTATTACTATAGTTATTTAGAATTTATCTTTATAACATAGAAATACAATATAGATGTATGAATAGAAATATTTTTTAAAGAAAAATAGATATAACTTTATTAAATAAATAATTCATATCGATAAAAAGTAATAATTTTTTAGTAAAGTCATTATATGTTTTTATATCAAATTTATCTCAAAATAATGTTTCATTAGCTTTCATGTTCAAACATTAAAATTGTTTTTTAAAACATACAAAAATTTTATATAAAAAAATCAACTTTTAAATCTTAGTTTCCAAATTTTCATTGAGGTATTATTTATAATTTTATGAAATGACTCTTTTTTAGGAATAATTAAAAGCATTGATTTTCTATTAACCACTACCTCTTCATTTAGAAATTTTACAAGATAAATATTATTTTAATATAGATTTATATGTAAGATAATTTAAAAGGTATATTTATTAATCAATATTAGGTCATTATAATTAATTTCAATTTTAATATTGAGATTAAAACTCTCTGTACATAAGAAACATTTCTATTTTGAAAAACTGTGTTTTTATCGCATCTACGGATTTAATTTCAAATTATCTTTTTTCATATATGAGAATGTAATTTAAAAAAATTGATTTAATATTGGGATTAATAATAATTAATACTATATAATAAGTTCAAGTTATATTTTGGTCAAATAGACTAGTTAAAAATAATAAATATTAATTACTACCTTTAAGGTTAAGATGGGTTTATCAGGAGTTAAAATAATATAAGTTGTAAAATTAACTGGAAAACTGTCAAAATACCATTGGATGTCCATATTTATACCTTCTCTCATATAAAGTTCTATAATGATCCATTTTTATCCCTATTCTTGTTTAAAACATGGGAATGACTTTTTATTTTAAAAAATTTCAAATGTGCTCACTATCCCATTTATTTATGTAAATCTTCTCATATCATATTTACACATAAAAAACCCATGGTATAGATAATACCTAACCAAATAAATGAACTAATTCTATAATCACATCCTAGAGGCCATATTTTTATTATTAACCCCACCTAATACGTATTTAGGTGTAAGAGTAAGCGGGTTATCTAAAAAAGTGGTACTATCCTTAACCATGAATTTTCATTTTATTTATTCATCTAACTAATAAAAATATGATTAATACATAATGATTTAATATCATCTATATATTATATATAATAATATTTTATTATGTTAATTTTATAACTTCATATATCCCCTCATTCATCACGTTAGAAAAAAACTATTGATTGTGTGTACGATTGACTATTGCATAGAGAGAAAATGTAAGTGATTTTCCATCACTGCCACTCAAAGAATAATATAGTTATATATTAAATGGTTATTTAATATATTAATAATTTTCATTATTTATATTAGGGAACTATAATATATTTAAAGGATAAATAATTAAAAACCAAAACATAGATGAAAATCGATGCAGTTATTACCTAAAACAAGATTTCAACAATGGAATTCATAATAAAAAGGTATTAGTGGGTAAAAAGTAAATAATAATAATTTTTATATATAATCATGTTTCTAGAATAAATTTAAAAATTAATTATATTAAATACATAGGAGTTTCACACATTTACTACGGAAGTCGATTATTAAGGTAAGGTATTCTCATCTCACTTTAATTTTCTATGGGACCCATGCCATATTCACTACTTGGTTTTTTATGTGGTGTAAATATACCACCCTATAATGTATTTGATAATTTTTATCCTGATAATTATGATATATATATATTTATATATATATATATATATATCCCTCGATTGTTACTAATTTCTTGGGTATTAAGATTCAAAAGGTAACAAACTGTTAAAATTTTCAAGTTACAATCTCATTGTTTATCCGGATTATTTATGATTAAATTTAAAATGTTAAAATATTATGGAATAAATCTCAAGAAAAATATGTATTTTATTCACCGATGGTTATTTAATGAAAATAAATTCTTTTAATTGATTATCATCTCACAATGTATTAAATGAACTAAATTTTTTATTTATGAACAATCCACCTTATTTCTCTCTTCGATCAAAAAAATTTTCCTTCCATAACCATGTTTAATAAAAATATTTTAAATAATTTTTTAACTATTATATAATTAGGATTTAAAGATATTTTTACCAATGTATAAATTTTTAAAAAATGTGTTTAAATCAATATGTTTTATTTTTATGAACAAGGATCTATTTAATTTTTACCGAAAATCAAAAAGGAATAATTGTTTTAATATGAAAAACATGTAAGATATTTTCCTCCATCAAGATGCGTTAATAGTTTAATGATTACCTTAAATTTTTCAACTGAAATTTTCAAAAGAAAATTGATATTAAAAATTATATTAGCTATTAAATAATAGTTATCAATATGGAAATGACATTTTCATCAAAAATGTGTTAATAATATTTTAATGGAATCTCTATACATCAGAGACATATAAAATTTGGTGATCATTATATTTTAAAGGGGATATGATACAATTGAACCATAATTATTCATTCTATAGACGTTTTATGTTTATGATAATGATGAAAATTTTAATTATGAAACCCATTCTTTTTCCACCTATTATGTTATGAATGATTACCGAGATGAATATGAAACTGATTTAGATTCTATTTTTTATAATATGATGCAATGTTTGTGAAAAAACTTCATTTATATAGGTCATAAAATGATGTATATTTTATGATATTATGTCATAATATTGTGTAGTTTTTATGATATTTGGGACCTATATCTCCCTTTTAATAATTGGGTAAATATTAATGTTCTATGAAGTCAAAGGGGACATAATATGTTATACCATACCTGAAATAAGAGGGAATATGGGAGCTTATCACTATCAAAAAATAATAGGTTTTATGAGAGGTCATTGAATCCAAATATATCAGGGTAAATGTGATTAAATTACCTAACACTAGTTATATTGGAGCATATGTATACTAAAATTACCTTTGAATGATTACTAGTAATCAATTATTGAAGGACCTAATGTTTAAAAGATTGAGAAAAACATATTATATAAATGATTACAATTTTAAAATGGTAAAAATAAAAGGAATCATAATACAAAAAAGGTAATAAACTATATCTTTTTAAAATCATTACAAGATCATATAATCATAACATAGGTAAAGGAAACAATATAAGGGTGATCTCAAATGCTCAGAATGGGAAATTAAAGTGGAAGAGATAACGAATCAATGATAATAAATCAAAATTAAATGTTAAATAAGTGAGAACACATTCAATTTAAATAACTAAATATTTCGTAATGAATATCGAAATGTATGAAACTGAAAAACGTTTCATTTAATGAATAAACACAGAATTAAATGAATGTGTTGATTTTATCAAGTGAATATATAATGAATATTAATAATAATAACTGAAATTATTATAAAGGAAATGATTAATTATTAGAAATCATGTCAGATAAAAATGAAAACATATAATATCAAGACCTTTCACAGGATAGTTTAAAAATATGGCTAGAAATTCATTTAATTATTCCTACTTATTTATCTCATTAGAACCATTAGATATATCAAGGGGCTATATAATTTCTGGTCCACACTCGTCACATCATTTACAAAGCATTACTCATATCAATTAATCAATTCAATTAGAAAATCATGTCTTAACAAATATCTATATTGAATAATGAATATAGATTTATCAATGTTAAATTTGAGAAGGATAAGTAAAAACATGGATTGTTGACGTTGATAAATGGAAATACCATTGAAATATCATTAAAACATTCTTGGGGAAAATAATATTTAAACACCACAAAGTGACCCATACAACTATGAGAAATGTACATCACAATCCCCATGAAATCCAAATATTTAATGAAACATAGATTATCTTGATAATAAGTCAATTCATGAAATTATTTGGAAAGGTCTCTATATAAACCTTATATAATTTCCTTGATTTATAAAAAATATTTAAGCTCAATGGAAAGTAAATTGAGAAGAAAAATCTTACTATGAGTTAGACATATTCTGTGTGTCTATATCATCATGAATAAAAAACATGCGTAAATTATTTATTTTCACCACAAAGATTTTCCTTTCTATCCTTAATATTATTTTATGTAATACATTTTTAAAAAAAACTACTTTAATAATTAAATTTAAAATGGTTTGTTTGACCATATTCGAATTATATATCAAAATTGACTCTGGTATGTAAACTTATAGTCAAAGGGGTCATTATATAAATATATCTAGAATAATAATCCTGAACTAATTATCATATTTATAAATCAATTATAATTTTTAAACCAAAAATTAAACATAGTAATAAATAACTAACTGACGTTACAATCCTGGAGACTGTAGTTTGTACTTACGCATGAGTAACATTCCCATTTTTTAATGATCATTATGGGAAAGAGGTAAGTTACATCAGAAATTTCTAGAATTTTCATTATATCATAAATATCATGTTATTTTATCATATGTGATTATATATATATAATTATTTTCATGTAAATTGAATCACGCCGTGTATAGGAGGTGGTGGTCCACCCATCCGCAATTGACATTATCACTTTTTACTGTGTAAAAATAGTAATAATTAAAATGATATATTATATTTTAAAAATTTTAATTTCTTCCTAAATATAATATTGATTTAATTTATTTCACATATTTCTAATTAAATAAATATTTTATCTATTACATGTATCGCATGAACAAATCACATCACAATGAGGAGGCGGTAGTCCACATTTCCACAAACGATGTTATCATATCTACAAATAATATAATGCATGGATGTTTGTGTTATATAAAAATCAATGAATTATTAAGACAACATAAAAATCATTTATATAATATAATAGTACTATTTCCAACATAATTCCCGACCATGAAATGTTGAAATGTAGGAATGAACATCATTGTTTCATGATGTGGTAGTTCACCTTACACAAGTATGAAACGTTTTTACCCATTACATGAATGTGTGTGTAACTATAGTTTGAAACATTATAATAAAAACATATTAGTATATTAGGGAAGATTATTTTTATATATATAAACGTAATAAGAAGTTTTTTGGGTCTGGAGAATGAAAATAAAACAAAAGTTCTTTGAACAAGGATGTTACCACATCATTGGGAAACTCCTTTTAGTTTCCATGTAAGGGATTACTTGGATGGATTTCTACATATAGGGAGGATTATAAAATTTAGGTATGGATTTTGGGATATAAATTTAGTATATTTTGGGTGTGAAAAATTTATTTAGAGGTGTGAATAAGTGGGAGGGCTGAGTGACTTCTCATAGTGGAAGGGGTGGTATTCTGGTAAATTTTTGAATTAGGAATTTCACCCACGTTTTTCATATGCAAAATGGATCTAATAATTGTCCAAATCATATAAAATGGAATATTGAATATATATATTGGCATAAAATATCTTTTGGGAAATTTTTTAGATCATTTTGGGCATTATGTTTAATGTTCAGTCCATTGTTAAGCTAAATTTTCGCTTAATCAATATAATCAATTTTAATTACATTCAAAAATATTTTTTATAAAAAAACTATGTCTAAATTATTTAAATGATAAATAATCATAATTTTAATTAATGAATAAATATTTCAAAATGTCAATAACATAAGTGGCATAAATTAATCTAAAATTAATCCTTCAGATGGGATGACAATGCTGGTTTTTTATAAAAAATCATTTTAAATTTCGCTATGTTTTTATTACCAATTTGAAAGTAAAATTGATCTCAATAACCCAAATTGGATAAATATATGTAACATTGATATAATTACAAATTACAATAATGAAAAAAATGTAATTTACCCTTTTAAATTATCTAAAATAATATGGGTTTTGAATTAAAATTTATAATTTTTCATTGTTCACAAAAAAAATGAAGCTTTGCAGAAAAATTTCAAAAAATTACGCTAAACTAATTTGAGGATTTTATTTCGAAAGTTATTACTATTTTTTTGATATCAAATTCATAAATGTTTAAAAATTAATATATAATATAGTTTTCCATTAAAATGAGGAAAAATTACACATATAAAATATAGTTTTTTATGAGTAATATTGTGTATGTTCTTATATTATTCTTATAAAATCTATTAGATAAATACAAAAAAAATTATTGAATTTAAAAAATTTATATTACATTAATATAACTCATTAACTGTAATTTACATAATTTATTAGGATAAAGAAAAAATTTTAACATAAAAATAGTATTTTTATAAAAACATTCCATTTATATTCAAATCATTCGTGTATTCTATAATAATTAACTTATAACCAATTGATTCAACCAAATATATTCAAAATTTAGTTAATAATCTTCAGAATCCTAAAGTTAATTGATAGGTTGTATATTATTATAATAATTTTTAATTATATATTATTTGTCTTGCATGTTACGAAATCCATGGAGGGATGCCAGTCTTGCTTGTAACACAAGATAACCACGATGATCTATGCATAGAAAGATAAAAATTATGATTTTATTGGAAAAAAATCAACTTGGTATTTCATATAATAAAATATAGGAAAAAATTAAATTTATTATAAAAAGGAAATATATTTAGGACTTGGATTGATAAATTCCCCCCTTTATAAATTGTGTCCTTAAAATTCAAAACTAATCTCAATAATCAAGGGATTGATCTCTTAAAATAAACTATTTCTGAAAAAAAACATATACTGAATAGGGTTAAAAACACATCTTCTTAATATGGGAGAAAGTTAATTTAAACTATCACATAACATGGGACCCTAATATGGGAATATAGGTTTGAAATAGAAACATGGATATAAAATAAAAACATATCAATCATGTTCTAATAGAGAGTGATAGATAACATGTTCAGGTAAAAGTTTATGACCATAAATCCTTAAACCAATCATATATTGAATTCCATTGATATTAACAAATATAATGGTTATAGGACCATATTTCAGTTTCAAGAACATTTTTATATAGATGTGCAATTATTACACTCTATAATAATATATGTAAATATATGTATCAATTTCATAGACATAATATTATAATTTGGTTGTTCTTGGAACCATATAAACTTTATTTCTTTTCACATGATGCATCTTACACTAATATAATAAATTAAACTCTATATCCTCATCCAAATATCAATATAAACGATTTCAAACATAGATTATTTTTTCAAATTATTATGATCCAATAAATTATATATAAGGTCACCAATTTTCTAAAATGAACTAATAAAATAAAATGAATTTGTTTTTAGTCATCACATACCAAACATGTGAAAATGGTGATAACATGAATTACTATAAAACATTATTTAAACCATTCACTCTTCTATTTCCATACCTAGAAAGAAGATAATTGGATATATTCCTTAAATCAAAAAAATGATGTAGACTCCCTCATAGATAGCATAAAACACATTGTTAATGAATCAATACCCAGTTCCATGTTAGTCCATAGTTATTTGATTTACATTATCCAAACCATTCATTTCCTTACCAAAAAATCAATTTCTTAATATTGAGGGCATATTAATTGGTATCTTTCCCTGAACCATTTGTTTAAAAAAAAATTCTCTTCCATGAATAAAGTTTCTTATTAGCATTCAGTATATTATTTAACATCTGTAACCAAAAAGTGTTTTAGTAAATTATTTATATATTACATAATTTTTATAACCAGTAAATCATTGAAACAATTATTAAATTCCTTCATTATTTAATAAAAAAATTAGCAAATTATGAATTTTTTTTATCTATGGTAGTAGATTAATACTGACTTTGACTTATTTTCCAGTTTTTGGGTATATTCCATTAACTCATCATACATTGATTGTCATAGTGTAACATCTATTTATTGTGTAATAATATAACATTGGAATTTTCTTTCATTCCCTCATAATCAAAAACATGGTGGTATTTTTGTCCACACTTATATCAAACTTCTACTACCTTCAAGAAAGTATTGGCTCGTTTCAATCCAAAATTATCACCTGATGGAAAAATAATTCTTTCTCATCATTCCTTGTTATATATATTGATCTGCAATCCTCTTCTTTTCTATATTTCTATAGAATCTAGGGGACCTGTATAATTCAGTATAAAAATCATTATTACATGGTATTATTTCTTCACATGATGAGAATTCATCGGAGACCAGTTCCATTCAAAATGTTTTCCTAAGACCATAAAATATATTATCCTTTTTATAATTTGGATCAAGTACAGTGGTGAGATACACATTCCATATGTTAGGAACCATTTCGAAATTATGATGCACCCAAAATTAGTTTACAGCATTTCATAACATAATCTATAATCCCAAAACTAGTAAAATATATAACATAAATTAAAAAATTTATTCATGTTTAATATAATAATAATAAAAATGGTTTATTTGAGGATATTTTTACTCCTAAATCCATCAGAATTGATTTTAAAGGAAATTTTAATTTTCAAATGAATATCCCCCAAGAGTATTAGACTAGGTGTGCCAGAAGGCCTGTTGTCATGTACCAGGTTAAACTTGACTTAGGCCTTACGAACCTTTTCAGAGTTAGTACCCCTAGGTTCATATAGGCTAGAACCACATCAACTTTTAGTATCCATATAGTGATGTATTTATATTAATACCCACATAATCCATACATTATCATAATTCTAGGAATTGTTTCTACACTTATCATCAAATTGTATCTTATAGTTATGTTCCCTAATCAATATTTTATTATTATAGTCAAAACGATTGCTGTTAGACTTCCTATAATGCCAATTGTAGAAACCCTACCCTATTAATTGCAAATCCTGTGTCTACTACCATTATATAATCTTGATTAAAAGGAATCAATTATAATTTGGCTAAAAGTTTATATGTTTTGTAAAACTAGATTACCTACATCATAATCATTTTACATTTCAAAAAAGAAAATGAAACATAATACAAAACAAAAGCTAATAAACTATATTGATGAAAACTCATTCAAATAACTCATCATCACATCCTAGGGAATGTGAAAATAATAAGGGAATTCTAAAATTCTCATTAATGATTTGTAAAGTGAAAGGGATACTGAATTAATAAGAATAAATCACTATAGAAATGTATATAAATAAGACCAAATTCTCTTTAAATTACTTGATAAGGAATAATAAATATGGAATGGTTCGAAACTGAAGAACAGAATATAAAATCAACAAACTGATAATAAAATGAATCTATATATTTTATCATATGAACATATTGTGGATAATAAAAATTATTTCTGAAATATCAATGAAGTAAAGATTTAATTATTGGAAATCATGTCTGTGATATATGAAAATAAGTAATATAAAGACCTTTCACAAGATGGTTTAAAACAATCAGTTAAAACCCATTTAATAGGTGAAAATTATTTTCATCATTAGAACTTAGTAATGTATCATAGGGATATATTAGTTCCTGGCCCCTCCCATCACTGCCGATCTAAATCAATGTTCATACCAAATATCTAATTTATATAATAAACAATATCCGTTTCCAAATATCTGTATTGAAAAATGAATATGAATTTATCGAAATTTCATTAGTGGAGGATAAGTAACAATAATGTATGGTGATGTTGATGAATGTAAATACCAGTGTAGTATCATTAAAACATTCATGAGTAAAATAATTTTTAAACACAAAAAAGTGTCTCATACCACATTGAGACATTTAAATAATAATCTCCATGATGTAATATCATTAAATAAAACTTATATTATCATTAAATGAATCATATTAGTGATATGACATGTCAAACGATAGTACATAAACTATATAAAAGTAAATTGGTTCATTAAATCAAATATGCCTAAATCTAATGTATATTGAGATGGAATCTCGTACCTTAAGTCAGATTTGTAATTTTTTTGTTTATCTCCCTGAATAATAAACCTACATAAATTATTTAATTATTTCAAAAAATTCATGTTTATAATTACGTTTATTTCACTAATTTCAATGTATTAAAAAACTAATGAAGAAATTATGTTTATTTCAGATGTTTTGACCATATTTAGTTAATATGACAAAAATGAATTTGGTTGGTCATGTTATGGTCAAAGGTTCCATTATATAATCAAACACAAAATAATAATCATTAAATCGTTGGCATATTTATATATAAATATAGTTTTTTTTGAAAATAACCATTAAAATATGGTTATGAAAAATGAACCATTGTTACAATTATGAAGATGGTAGGTTGTATGCATGGAAGAGGAACATTCAAAGTTTTCAGTTATCATTATGGAAAGAAGAGAAGTAAAATTAAATCTTTCCAAAATGATAATTTATTCACAAATTATCTTTTATTGGGAAATATTTACATGCACATATAATTGTTTTTATGTAAATGGAATCATATTGTGGTGAGGAGGCGGTAGTCCACACGCTCACGATCGATGTTATCACTTTTTAGTGTATGCAAAGGTTAATAAAGAGAATGATATATTTTATTTATAGAAAGGAATTTTTTTATGAAAATAATATATATTTTATTTTTGTAACGTATTTTTAATTAAAACCTTCTTTATACATTACATGTATCGCATAAACGAATCACAATGTTCATTGGAGGTGGTAGTCCACACTTCCACAAATGTTGTTTTCATATTTACACAAAATGAAAATCATGAAGGTATGTGTTATATAAAAACTAAATATGTTTCCAGAAAAGATAAATATAATATGTGTCATATAAAAATAATTTTTCCCTCACAATTCCCAACCAAGAGAGGTGTAAATGAAAAAACAAACCACATCATTTCGTGAGGCGATGGTTCAACTTACACAAGAATAGAATGTTTGTTTACAATTATATAGAAGAGTGTATTTGTAGGTAGAAAAATTATGAAAAAATATCCATATGTTTGGGATAATTAAATTATAACAAAATCGAATAATAATGATATTTAGGGGTAGAGAATGAAAATAAAATAATTATTCGTTGGGGAAGTTTATTAGCTCTTCTTTGGGTGACTCCATTTATTTTTCCTGAAAGGGATTCCATGGGTAGATTTCTACAAGAAGGGGGGATTATAAGATGATGGGAGGTATTTTGGGAGATTATTTTGGCATATTAAGTGTGATAACAATGGTTGTAGAGGTTTGAATAAGTAGTACGAGTGAGTACATTTTTATAGCGGATGTGGAGTGGTATTCTTGTAAATTTATTAAATGGAAATTCCACCCATGTTTTTCCATTGAACAATGGATCCAATAATGTTCAAAATCATAGAAAATGGAGTATGTAAAAAAATATTTCAATAAAATATATTTTTTACATGCTTATAGGTCATTTTGATCCTTATCATTAAGGTTTAGTCCTTTGTTAATAGAAATTTCCTCTCAATCACTGTAATTAATTTTAATTACATTTACAGATATGATTGGTCAAAATATGTGTTTTCATTATTAGAATATTTAAATTATTCTCGTTCCAAATATTGATACCATTTCTAAAAATTACAGTAACATAATTTGTTGAAATTAAATTAAAATTAATCACACAAACAGGACGATAATGTGGGTTATTAAAATAAATATCTTCAAAAGATTACTATGTTTATATATCGAATTTCAATGTGAAGTTTACTAATATAACCTAAATTGGATGAATTGGTATACATTTAATGGAATTATGATTTAAAAAGAATAAAAAATATAATTTAACCTTAAATATAAATTATACGAACAACATGTTTTGAATTAAAATTAAATATTTTTATCTAGACATTAAAAAATGAAACTTCACAGACAAATACAAAACATTTACCCAAACAAAAATTTTTCATTTCTGTTTAAAAAATAATTTTTATTTTTCATTTTATATTCCTAAATTTTCCATTTTCTTATTCAATGAATGTTCTCTATTATAAGGTGATAAAATTTTCATTTTAAAGTGTAGTTTTTTATACAAAATATTGGGATTATTATTATCATATACCTATCAAATATATATGATGAATGTAAAAAATATATCATTGAATACATAAAATATATGTATTTTATTACCATTACTCAATAATTTTAATTGTTTTAATAAATTTGGATAATATAACTTTGTGAGATTAAAATTTTCTTTTATAAACATATTTCATTTATATTTAATAATTTATTTAATTCATTTATAAATAATTTTTAACCCATGGATTCAAACATATATTTTCATTATATTTAATCCTATTAATAACTATAAATTAAATTTCTATTTTATATCTTATTATACAATTTTTATTAGTAATATGTTATTTGTAAAGCGTGTTACGGAAGATATTGAGGAAAGCCGATATTGCGTGTAACATAATAAAACCTCAATGTTCTATATAGATAAAGCTATGAATTATTATGAATGTAACATAACATTAACAATTCTTTTCATAGAAAACAATATAGGGGAAAATAAATATATTCTAAAATTAGTTACTATAATTTCTCGAATTGTTACATGAAACTTTATCCCAAACACAAAACCGGATACACGAGAGGTTATACCAAGATCGATGTAGATGTAAAATTTATTATCCCAATCTAAACATGTTATGAATTTCTTGGTGGGTATCCTTGAAAAAATAAATAATTTTTTCTATTCAACCAATTTATGTCTTATTATGATGTTATAATCTCATGATTTATATTATTTGATTTAATTATGATTCATTTATTTTAAACTCTCATGATTAATTCCATGACTCATTATTTGATCTATATTATGGAGGGTGTTGTTTTCAAATACTCTTATAATTTTCTCATAACCTCATGCTCATGTAATGTTAATATATAAATTTTTTAACCATAATTAAAATATGACCCTCCCATTCTTATGTTTTATTTCCCCAGGTCATGAACAATGGTATTACAAATGATACATATAATAATAGTTTTTGTTATGAAAAACATAGTTGGATATGACATTGTTTAATTATTAACTAGTTGTTTACATATCTATTTTTGAAAATAAAATATGACATTATCATCATTAGGCTTGTTTTTACATTGAAATGAATATTCATTGTTAATGATGTAATATTTATTTATATAAATCAGTTGTCTCTATTGTTAGTATCAATGTAAAGATTTAATTATCCTTTGGAATCTTGCATAAGAAAGCTATAGTAAAATCTCTATGGATGTGTTTAAGGATATTTAAAAGGATAAGAATATAGATAAGTTAAATTATAGGAAAATATCTTCGAGTTTTGGTGAAGGATATTTCATTTGGTTTTTGAATAAATTGAGTCCATTTATAGATACTATATGTGTATATGGACTTTTAATAGTTGTACCTATGGGTAATATCATTAATAGGGTGCACTGGGATGGAATCAATCATCAAATAGTTCACTAAATTGGCCTTACTACATAGATAGATTGAAACTCTTGGGGGATATACTCTATAAATTCCAAAAATATTTTAAAATCATCATAATGTTTTAGAATAATGACCATTCATGACCTATATTAATCTTACGGTGTTATATATTTTCATGAAGGTTTCCCGATTCAAACATCCTATAATTTTATTTTCATGATGATGTGGTTTCCAACTATGATTGTTATTGATCACACTATTTATTATATAATTATTCATTGGAAGGAAACTGAAGGAGATGTGTTAATGATGAATATAATGGATAATGAAATGATTATCATTAGGTGCCACCAAATGTTATGGGAGATGCCATGAAAAATATTTTCTCTATGGTCACAAAACATTCTCATTATATGGATCAAGTTGAATATCCCAGAGAGAAAAGGAGGGAATAATATTCTATTGAGTCTTTAATGAGGAAATTTATAACATCATTTAGCTTGGTGATAAATGGATTAGTGTTAATGAAAATATATTTTCTAATATATAATGTTTGGAGCATAAAATATTCACTTTGGATGTGTATCATTTGGAAGGTGATGTTAATCAATGGTGGACTCGTATCAAGAATACAAGGAAATTATATGAAATTTAAATTGTGGAGTTGAATGAGTTTAGGAGATTATTTTTCAATAAATTATTTTCTAGTATACTTCATATTAATGTTTATAAAGAATTATTTCATTTATAGAGGAATGATGATTAATACATTGGTACATATGAGGGGAATTTCACAGGACTTCTGAGGTGTAAATTAGGTATTATCATATAACCTAAATGTAAGGTTGGATAATTATTATATTGATTAAAACTATGAACCTAAATGTCTTTATATATATGGTACTTATTTATATATGAAGAAATTGTTTTAAGTGCTATCATGGTAAAAATATTGATCAGATTTAACCCTCAATTTCATGGTTTGGATAAGAAAAAATATGTTATTAAATGGATACTATAAAAACCATGGAGAAAATAAGATAATAATTAATTCATTGTCAATGGGTTGACATAAAAATGGATACAATTTTATTAACGATACTATTAATTATTTTAAATATGGAAAGTAGGTTCATCAAGCAGCAGAATGTTGAAGTGATCAAAAAAGTAAAAAAATGATCTGAACAGATAGAATGTTACATACAATACACCACCCAGACTATAGTGTTTCAAATTAATGGAGTATTGAAATTTAAAAAATAAATTTTAATATTAAAATGCTAATGGGGTTGATAATCAACACTAACATATGATGATAATTGAAAATGTCAATCTTATTAAATCGCACTAGTTGAATTTAATCACGATAATTAAGATGCACTTATCGTCTACTCCTTATGTGGGAATTTAATCTCTTATTTTGTATGATTTATGAATAATAAAATCTTATTTTTAATACTTTACAAAAACATGATGAGATTATAAGAGTTTGTTATCTATCTCTACAAAATGTTTTGAATAAAATAATCACATTTGATATTCTGAATCAACATATGATCATCTACTGAGGAAAGGACAAACCCATTCTTCCAAAGGAAAATTTTTAGTCTATTATTGGATCTTATTTGAGGAATTATTGTTGAATTATATTTTGGTTACATATATGTACCAATGTAATATTAACTTTATAGTTATGGATACAATAATGGGTTTATGGGTTTAAGGTTGATCATAAGTTCCATGTCTTGGACACCTATTTTGAGATTTTATCTGAAAGAAGTTTATAAAGATTAAAGATATTTTGGGAGACACATATATAAATTGAACATCATTATTTTTTTATGTTTCAGTTAAAAAGGTTTTTGAGGGTGAAACGATTCACTTTTTCTGGACATAATTTCAAATGTGTTGGTAACGTCGAGGGTTTATATTCTCATTAATGTTGAAGTAATTATGGGATTTTTCAATTTGGGAACATTGTAGGATTTATGTTAATATTTTTTTTATAAAAATAATAACCCAAATTATAGGCAACAACCATTTTCATATAGCCGAGAAAAATACTTGAACCCACATTGAAATGGAAACATGGGTGTAGCCAATACAACAAGACTAAATGAAAGAGTATTTTTTGGGGGGAAATATGAAGAGAGGTGTTACATAGTAGTATATTCGTTCTTAGTATATCAGCCTATTAAGGATATTATAGGAATGTCTAAGGGTATTTTTCAACCATTACCCATACTGGAATGGAAATGGGAAGTCATTAACCTGGATTTTCTAATTTAACTCCCAAGAATATATAAATGTAATATTTATATATGGGTTGAAGTTGATCACCTAAAAAAGTAAGAATACTTCATCACTATTAGATAATATTTTCTCTATATCTTATTTCTGTGATATACATTAATTATGTTTTATTCATTCCTATGGTATCACATTCCAATGAATCTCCTTTGTATTCTAGGTTTACCTTAATGTTTTGTTGATGTCTTCATAAATATCTTCATAAGGGTTTGAGTGGCAGTTCTGTGTATTATCCTTATAAAATGATTAGTATGATATGACAGTTTAAACAGTATATTTTATTTGCAGATATTGTTATATGGATTTCAATGGTTTTTGGGATCAAAACCTTCATCTAGTTAAGTTTTCATAGAAACAATAACTTTCACTCGATCGTTTAGATGGATAATTATGAAGACCAGCATGAAAAGAAGTTTATAATTCAATTTTACTGTGATAAAGTTGTTTATATTATTAAATTAGGAAATAATCTAGCTGATGAAAATGAATGCAAGGTTATATATATTCATAATTACATAAGGGTAACCCAAAGTCAGTAGATTTTTTTGGATAAAATCACAACCCTGATATAGAATATGTAGTTGGTGGAAAGGAATTTTATAAGAATTCTACATGAGAATAAGGCAATGATATTTGGATATATGGGAAAAAAATCCTTAGGTATATTGGTTTCTACGAAATTATTGATTTTATTGGGATGAAAGATTATCAATTGAAATAACCACTGATCCTCTATCAAGTCTTTGTTGTGTTCAATGTATATATCTTGATAAGGTACATATCTAAAAATACACATGAATTGAAATCAGATGTCATATATATTGGATTTGGTGGCCTAGAACCAACTAGTTTGTACTTTATTCATTAATGAAAGCTTTATCACATCTTGATTGTTCTTCTGTTTGACAATGCATGTGATAATTTCCTAAGGATAGCTGCTACATTAAAGGGTCATAGAGGATCCCTGCTATGATGAGAACCCAAAAGTTCCATAACACTATTCTTGAAAGTATGTTCTATGGACGGATGATATTATTTGAGGGGCACAAATAATATAGGTAATTTGGTGTTAGGACTCATAAAACTTTGAGGCACCTTCTCATGGTGTGATCCTTTGGTAATATCTAAGAGGATATTATGAAACAAGACCCGCCAGTAAGAAATCCACATTTCATAGTGTCATTGGATGTTCCTATCTGCGGATGTGTGTATTGGTCCTTAGACTTTAAGATTATTATTAATGGGTATTACAACTTGCGCACTTAGATGTATTGACGAAAACTGTGAAGACACACAGTTCGCAGCGAGGTTGGTTACGTTGGTTCCGTCACGAGTAATACTGCATTAATATATAATGAGAGAATGGATTTGTCTCTTCTGTTCCATAACAGAAGTTGATATCTCAGGCCCTTTGATGGAATCGATATAGCCTACATAAATCCATGGCCATGGTAAGGTTTGGGTGAGTTCAATTCCAGGAATGCAAAGAAAGAATAATCGAGCACATGGGTTGATGGCACTAGCATGCAACCCGCTTGATTAGAGATATCGAGACAAAGGGATTATATTACATGGTAAGCATTCATAAGAGTTGACACGTCATTGCAGTGTTAACTTCTTTCTCTGTGGGTGCCTTGGTGTGTTGCTAGACGCTAATGTTGGACTTTAGGTAGGCTCCGCCTAATGCCACTGAGAAAGAGGCCTATAGGGTCAGACACTAAGTGTTTCCATGTATCTCAGTTAAATATTAATTTAATAAGTTGAGTAAATATTATTCCTGATTGTGGTTTAATAATTATTCAAGTATGTCTGATCGCATTTATTTCAACACTAGTTATTTGAGAAAATATATTTTGGGCGAAATAATATGTATTTATTAGTGAGTAATGCAGTTACATTTATTTATGAAATAAATATCCATTACTCAAGGACTAATAAATGAAGTGGAGGAAAATAAATAAAACAAGAAAAATAAAATTACACACCATGTATGTTTATAAATACACGCTGTGTAGTTTGTTTTTTCGGTATTCGTGAGAAAATATTGTTTACTTAATTAAATGATATTAAATGTGATACATTGGATACATGTAAAGTAATAATGATGGTAAACTGTCATTATTAAGACATGGGGTATTACTAAGAATTAAATGAAATAATTAAATGCTTTTGGGAATTTAATTCATTTTATTATTCTATGTATTATAAATCCCAATTACATTATTCTCAATAGGGGTTAGCCATTTTGATTGTGCACAACGGACTGGAAATACTCTCAAGCGAAGAGAGAAATCCCGTTTCCACCAAGAATTCTTTCATGTTACGAAAGCAAGATCGTCCACCAGATCAAGGCGATCGAAGAAGGTCATCGCAAGCGAAGGATCTTCCGCGCTAGCACCAGGAGTTCCCTTTGGCGATGTCTGGAGATACGTGGAGCACGTGTGGATCACCACTTGAGGAATCCTACACTTGGATTCTACGACGTAATGACGGATCACAGGATCATGACCAGAGGCATCAAAGAAGAAATAATTCCATCAAGGTAATTCTTATGAATTAATTAAATTAATTATAATCAACATATGATGATCCACCTCAAGGGTTTCAGGACTCTTCTTTTCTTTTCGTTCTTCGTTCTATTCCAAAGATTCAGCATTTTATATCGTGATGAATCTTGGATTGAACTTTGTTTAACGTTAAAATTAACGTTAGAAAATCCCACCAACCCGCTTCCACTACGCCCAGAACCTACAAGTGGTATTAGAGCGGTCATATCATTTATTATAAGTATTCAGTTTTTCGTTGGTGATTTACACATTTAATAATTTAGTTGTTTTAATTCATGTTTAATCGTTTGGGAAATATGAATCTCGAGATCTGTTCCTCCTCCCTTATCTCTCGTTCACCTCATAGAAAAGAATTTTTCTTTTAATTTTGATTAAAATAAAATAGAGGAACTCATCCACAGGAGCCAAACGTTTCTGGCCTTACAACACCAGAATACATGACATGTATTCAGAAGTACACTCCATGTAGTCTAGGCTTAATTCATTGACCGATCCGCCAAACCAGGTCATGTATTGAGGTCATTTATGACACCGTGTGTTGACCGGAAACAGGTGGTACACGGTTTCCAGATTACACGTCGTGTGGTCCAACTGAACACGGCGTGTAGTCCCTTCAAGTTAGGGTTGGGCTGGGTACGCCGTACACGGCTTGCCTGGCTGGAAAATGTGTAACACGGAAACTACATGGCATGTGTCAAAAAGAACACGCCATGTACTCTGAAAATTTCCGAAGTACATTAACACGCCATGTCCCCAGGCATGTACTTTAGATGGGCGGTGAAGAAAAGTACACGTCGTGTAGTCGGAACTACATTCCGTGTACTCACCCAAATTACACAGATTTATCAAAATTTAATTATTATATTATAAAAACCCTTGAGACGTGTACCATAGTGCAGGCGTAAAGCTGAGGCACAACATGTGATAGGTGTTTTATATATATGTGTTCAATTTAACATCTCCATAATGAAAGTGAATTCACCAGGTTTCATCCAAGGTACAAGTTACTTAAAAGGATAATTTTAAATGAATATATTTGTTTAAAATTATGATGGATGAGAATCTCAAGGAAATTCAAAAAATGGTTTAAGATAAAAGGATTGATTAATTAAAGATAATTAATTGATTCGGGCGTGACTTATATTAAACAATAACGATTAAAGAATTGAATGCTAGTTTTAGTTATGCATAAATATCGTTGCATGTGTTGATGATCATGAGCTAGACCGAGACCTTTGTATGTGAATGGTTTCTTTTAATTAATTTATTTAAATTAAATTTGTTGGCCTGCGAGCTATCTCCTCATTAATATGTGGGGCCTGCGTGCCCAAGGATTCTTTTAGGTAAAACCCCCTTTTTACCCCTCACTTGCATGTAAAATAAAGCCATATGTAATGGATGGAGCTCCCAAGATAGTGGAGGCAGCTCAAGTCAGGAGCCGAGGTGATACCAATCCAAGGAGATACAAAGGTGGACAGGTGGAAAGCTGTAAACACGAACCCGCAAGGTTCAAGGTGTTTCTCCTCTAGGTCATGGGTTAGTTTATCAACTACTAGATAAACTAAAAAATAGAACAATCTCATGATCATACCATTTATTTTATTTCTGTCAGTTGCATGGTTTATTTATTGTGGGTGTGTTGTCACGATCACAAAATTAATGAATATAACAAGAATACAAGATAGAACTAAAATAAGACTGGTTTAGACATAAATATTATCCTAGACATGGTTAATCACTTATGTATATACCACTTAATATTAACAAGCATGCAATCAAAGATAATAAAATGGAAACTTACGTATAAGGATAAAATCCCTCAAAAGAAATATTAAGTCGGTATAGCCTTCCATAATCTTGGTTAGAATCGAACCATAGTTTAATGTTCTTGACCAACCCTAGTTGGGGTGCTTTCAATTATCGGGGAATTTTAATTCAAGGTTTTGGCTTATCATAACTTGGTTCACATGAAGGGTTGATTTCCACAACAGGACTGGGTGTGGCCAAGAGGCAAAGGCTGAGGAAATCCAAAATAAAAGGATTTCAGGATTGGGGAGTCCACTCAGCGGATCATGTACCTGCGAGTTAATGCAGTTGGCATTTGGAATGCCTACCTAAAACCCTTCAAGTTGCTTGACCAACCCTATTTGGGGTAATGTGAAGGGAAATATGGATCCTTGCCACTAGAATATTCAGGAAACATAATATTCCTAAGTCAATGGTGACGGAAATTGGATTTTGATAACATCATGGGGGGATAATTAGTATTAATTTATTTATTTGTCTCATTTTTGTAATAAATTAATAAACCTTTTCTCATCATAATTTGTAGAAACGACAAGAAAATGAAGTCAAACATATAATTGCACACCATACTCAAGAAGGAAAACCTTCTCACCGGTACCAATTTCCAAGAGTGGCATAGGAATTTACGAGTCATCCTTCGACATGAAAGGAAATTGTATGTGCTGGAAGAGACTATACCAGTTGTGCCTGGGAAAGAGGCCAATGATGAGGAATTGTATCTCTATATGAAACACATGGATGATTCCATAGATGTCCAGTGTTTCATTGTATCAGCCATGTCAAATATGATCTTGAAGCAACATTAAAACATGGACGCGTATAGCATGATGTCTCACCTTAAAGATCTCAACCAAGAGAAGGCAATACAGGAGAGGTATGAGATCTCCAATGCATTGTTCAGCACAAATCTTGGAGAGTATACGGCAGCTGGGCCTCAGGTAGTCAAGCTTATTGGCTACATTGAACGCATGGACATATTAGTGATTAAATTCCTGTATGAGTTGAGTACAGACCTCATCCTATCATCACTACTCAAGACCTTCTCTAGCTTCATTGTCAACTATAATATGAGCGGAAATGAGAAGAGTCTATCGGAGCTTCTGACATTGATTCACCAGGTAGATAAGGACATGGGGAGTGACAAACCCGTGGTCCTTATGGTGAACAATAAAAGGAAGGACAAGGCAAAGGGACCAAAGACTTATAAACGGTCTGAAGCCCCAGAGCATTGTCCCTCCAAGAAGGGGAAGATCCAGAGGCAGGGCAAGGAATGGGAGGCACTGTGTTTTGTATGTGGCAAGTAGGGCCACTGGAAGAGGAACTGCACCCAAAAGCATGGGGACGCTAAAGGTGCATTTGTTATCAAGTTCAATCTTTCTATTTCTACACATTGGGTATCAAATACAGCTTGTGGGGCTCACATATGTATTCAAATGAAGGAACCAAGTAGATTTAGAGAGATTTCCAGAGGAGAAGTGGATCTTCGAGCTACCAATGGCGCAAGGATGGATGCATTGGCTATTGTCGACTACCACCTCTCATTTCCAACTAGAATGATTTTGGATTTACAAAACTGTTATTTTGTGCCTAGTGTTAACAAGAACATAATTTATGTATCTTTTTTGCATAGGGATGGATTTGTTTTCAAGTTTAGAAATAATGGTTGTCTCTTTTATAAGAACAACGTATGGTATGGTATGGAACATTTAAAAAATGGTTTGTATATATTGAATTATGAAATCCAAGTGTTGGAAATCGATAACGAAACAAACTCACATGACTCATACATCACCCAGTTGTGGCATCACTACCATGGTCATGTAAACAAGAAGAGTTAGACAATGATCTATTAAGAGGTTTATTTAGACTCTACTAAGCTAAAACCACTTAATAGATTTCACGCTTGTTTACAAGGTAAAATGACCAAGCCGCATTTTCGTGGACATGGTGAAAGGGCCACAGAGCTTCTAGGATTATTACACACGGATGTATGTGGACCATTTCCAGTAGAAGATAGAGGTGGATATTCTTACTTCATTACTTTTACTTATGATTTGATTAGATATGGATTTTTCTACTTAATGAGGTATAAGTTAGTAGTATTAGGGAAATTTAAGGAATTCAAGAATGAAGTAGAGAATCAGCTTGGTAGGAAGATAAAGAAGCTTCGATCGGATCGAGGTGGAGTATATCTTATGCAGGAGTTCATCGATCTTCTATGGGAGTTTGGGGTTCTATCTCAGCTCACTCCTCTATATACACCATAGTGGAATGGTTTTACTGAAAGGAGGAACCACACCTTTTTAGAAATGGTGAGGTCGATGATGAGTCATGCATATCTTCCATTATCCTTTTGGGGATATTCATTACAAACTGCAGCATACACATTAAACCGAGTACAAACTAAGGTGGAAAAAGTAATTCCCTCCGAGTTAGGGAATGGAAAGAAACCCATTTTGTCGCATACACTTGTATGGGGATGAGAGGAATTTTTTAAGGCCTTCTTAGGCAAAAAACTTGAACCCCGGGCCACGAAGTGTATCTTTATAGGATATCCTAAGGAAACGAAAGGATATTACCTATATAACCCTAAAGACAAGAAAGTGACTGTCTCCAGACAAGCCATCTTTCTTGAGAGGGAGCACATCCTCAAGAAGGATAGTGGGAGCAAGATTGACATCGACGAAGATGATGCTAAAGATACACATGAGTTGGTACAGGAACAATTTCCACAGGTCCCCATGGAAGAGGTTCCAGAAACACAAGTACTGCGTAGGAGCTCAAGAGAGGTAAGGGAACAAGAGAGATTTGGTTTCATGGTCACCGAGGATGGTGAATCATTATTTTCGGAAAATGATAAACCTCTCTCCTACAAGGAAGCAGTAGAAAGCTCAGAAGCTGCAAGATGGATAGAAGCTATGAATTCTGAGATGGATTCCATGTATCATAACCAAGTTTGGGTTCTGGTCGATGAGCCACTTGATGTAAAGCCTGTTGGATGAAAATGGGTATTCAAGAGAAAGCTGGACATGGAAGGTCAAGTTATCACCTATAAAGCAAGGCTAGTGGCTAAAGGATTCAGACAACATTAGGTAATTGACTATGATGAAACCTTATCGCTAGTTTCCATGTTTTAATCCATAAGAATCATACTTGCCATAACAACTTACCATGACTACGATATTTGGCAGATGGATGTCAAAACAACATTCCTTAATGGGAACCTTCAGGAAGATGTCTATATGACACAACCGGAAGGTTTTGTGACACCAGGTGAAGCCAAACGGGTTTTCATATTGCAAAAATCCATTTATGGATTAAAGCAAGCATCCAGGTCTTGGAAAATTCTATTTGATGATGCCATAAAAGAATTTGGTTTCATTAAGAATGAATCTGAGACATGTGTTTTTAAGCGGTTTAATGGGAATGCGGTTGTTATCCAAGTTGTATATGTTGATAAAATATTGTGTATTGGAAACGATGTACCATCCTTACAGTCAGTTAAGGACTGGTTGAACAAATTCTTCTCCATGAAAGATTTAGGTGAAGCGGCCTACATTCTAGGGATCAAGATCATTCGTAAGTAGATCCAAGAGGCAGCTTCAACTAAGTCAGGGTACATACATTCACCAGATACTAATGTGATTTATTATGGAACAATCCAAGAGAGGATTGGTTCCAATGTCACATGGCATACATATTGCTATGAAAATGTGTCCTAAGACACAACAAGCGAATGATAGGACGAGCAAGATCCCATATGCCTCACCTATAGGATCCATCATGTATGCCATGTTATGTACCAGGCTTGATGTTCCCTATGTACTGAGCATGGTTGGAAGATGTCAAGAAGATCCAGGGGAACAACACTGGACTGCTGTTAAGACTATCCTTAAGAAATCTGAGAAGAACTAAGGATATGTTCCTGGTGTATGGAGGAGATGAAGAGCTTGTCATTAGAGGGTATGGTAATGCTGGTTTTCAGGCAGATCAGAATGACCTGAAGTCGCAATCTGGATATGTTTTCTGTGTCAATGGAGGAGCTATGAGCTGGAAGAGTTCAAAGAAGCCAGTTGTCACCAATTCTACAGTGGAGTCTGAGTATATAGAGGCTTCTGATGCAGCCAAGGAAGCCTTATGGATTCGGAACATTTTCCAACAGCTAGATGTGGTGCCTATCTGTAAAGATCCCATTACATTGTAATGTGATAATACTGCAGCAGTGGATCTTGCAAAAGAACCAAGGTCACATCAACAGACAAAGCACAACTTTGGAAGTATCACCTCTCGAGGTATTTCTATCAGAGGGGTGAAGTTGCAGTGAGCAGAGTGTCCACGGAAGGGAACATGGCAGACCCCATGACGAAAGGACTATCTCAGCAGAAGCATGAATATCAAGTGAGAGCTAGTGGGTTAAAGTTTGTTAGCAGTTGTCTCTAGTCCAAGAGGGAGTCTGTTGGAGTTCATGGCCTAGAACCAACTAGTTTGTACTTTATTCATTAATGAAAGATTTATCACGTCTTGATTGTTCTTATGCATGACAATGCATGTGATAATGTCCTAAGGATAGTTGTTGCATTAAAGGGTCATAGCTGATCCCTGCTATGTTGAGAACCCAGAAGTGCCATAAAACTATTATTGAGAGTATGTTCTATGGACGGATGATATTATTTGAGGGGTAGAAATAATACAGATCATTAGGGGTGATGACTCATAAAACATTGAGGCACCTTCTCATGGTGCGCGCCCTTGGTAATATCTAGGAGGATATTATGAGATCGAGACCCGCCAGTAAGAAATCCACATTTCATAGTGTAATTGGATGTTCGTATCTGTGGACTTGTGTATTGGCCCTTAGACTTTAATATTATTATTAATGGGTATTACAACTTGCGCACTTAGATGTATTGACGAAAACTATGACGACACACTGTTCGCAGTGAGGTAGGATACGTTGGGTGCGTCACGAGTAATACTGCATTAATAGATAATGCGAGAAAGGATTTTTCCCTTCTGTTCCATAACGAATGTAGATATCTCAGGCACGTTGATGGAATTGATATAGCCTACATAAATCCATGGCCATAGTAAGGTATGAGAAAGTTCAATTCCGGGAAGTCAAAGAAAGAATAATCGAGCACATGGGTTGATGGCACTAGCATGCAACCCACTTGATTATAGATATCGAGACAAAGGGATTATATTACACGATAAGCGTTCATTGGAGGTGACACGTCATTCCGGCGTTATCTTCTTTCTCTATGGGTGCCTTGGCGTGTTTCTAGATGCTAACCTAGGAATTTAAGCAGGCTCCGCCTAATTCCACTGAGAAAGACGCCTAGAGGGTCACACACTAAGTGTGTCCATGTATCTCAGTTAGATATTAATTCGACAAGTTGAATAAAGATTATTCCCGATTCAATTTTAATAATTATTCAAGGATTTCTGATCGCATATATTTCAACACTAGTTATTAAAGAGAATATATTGTGGGCAAAATAATAGGTATTTATTAGCGAGTAATGTAGTTACATTTATTTATGAAATAAATAGGCATTACTCAAGGTCTAAGAAATGAGGGGGAGGAAAATAAATAAAACTGGAAAAATAAAAGTACACGCCGGGTATTTTTATACATACACGCCATGTAGTTTGTTTTTTTGGGATTCGTGAGAAAATATTGTTTATTTAATTAAATGATATTAAATGTGATACATTGGATGCATGTCAAGTAATAATGATGGTCAACTGTCATTATTAAGACATGGGGTATTACTAAGAATTAAATGAAATAATTAAATTCATTTGGGCAATTAATTCATTTTATTATTCTGAGTATTATAAATCCCAATTACATTATTATCAATAGGGGTTAGCCATTTTTGTTGTGCACAACGGATTGGAAATACTCTCAAGCCAAGAGAGAATTCACTTTCCACCAAGAACGCTTTCAAGTTACAAAATAAAGATCATCCGCCGTATCAAGGCGATTGAAGACGGACATCGCAAGTGAAAGATCTTCCGCGCTAGCACCCGAAGTTCCCTTTGGTGACGTCCGGAGATATGTGGAGCACGTGTGGATAACCGTTAGAGGAATCCTGCACTTGGATTTTACGATGCAACGACGGATCACATGACCGTGACCAAAGGCATGAACGAAGAAAGAATTCCATCGAGGTAATTCTTATGAATTAATTAAATTAATTATAATCAACATATGATGATCCTCCTCAAGGGTTCCGGGACTCTTCTTTTATTTTCTTTCTTTGTTCTATTCCGAAGGTTTGGCGTTTTATATCATGAAGAATCTTGGATTGAACGATGTTTAACGTTAAAATTAACGTTGGAAAATCCCACCAACGCGCTTCCGCTGCGCCCGGAACCTACAATATAATTGGAACAATACATTTCTAATGGATAATAATTGTTGGAGACTCTAGGTCCTAGAGAGTAATTTCTAAAAAACAAAACCACTTGCCTTGTTAATGATTTATGGTGAAACCAAATAAAATTTAAGAAGATATGTGCGAACCGAAGGACATGATGGGGTAATAGTATAATCATTTTTTTGTATTGGAGTGAAGTATTTTTTTTATAAATTCATTTTAAAGGGGGTATATTGTGAAACTATGAGTATTAAATAATTTTTTATCAATAAATTAAATTTCATTAATAAATTGTGTTATACACAACATCGATTTGTAATGATAAAAGCTAAAATGAACTTCAAAATTAACAAAATATAATTATCATTCCATATTTCAAACTCATATTATCTAATGTTTGATAAAGTTATATTTTGGAGCCTTGATCATTTTAAAAAATTAACTACCCATTTGTCTTTAAAAAATTTTTTAGTGTGCCATCTCCCCCACTTATAAGAAGGAACCCATTATCACATCCTCTTAAAATGTACAACACACTTTGGGTTATAATATAAAAGTACCAATCCATTCCTTTATTCCCTATGTATATCCTAGAATCCATATTTTTATTAGGAAACCACTCTAATGAGGCTTTAGTTTTAAACATAAAATGGTTCTCTGAAGAATATGTATATCCCATAACCATGTGTTTTGATTTCATTTAATACTCTAACTCCTAAAAATATTCTGTTGAACATGATAATATAATAACACAAGTATCTAAAATATAATTGTGTTTCATTATGTTAATATAATTACCTACATATATCTTCTTATCCATTGGGTGGGAAATGAAGCGGTTGATCGTGTGTATGGCAGACTACCGCCTCACGAACCAATGTAGTCCATTTTCCATCACCACATATCAAAACTAGATATATTTATGTATATAATGTTTATATATAAAAATAATGACATTATAATACTTATGGATATATAATATCATATAAAACTTGATAATTTCAATTCTATGGGTATAAGAAAATGTTTCTTGTCTGTACAAAATACTGTTGTCTTTCGAGGGGATGCGATTAGTTGTTTAGTTAAAATTCACATGGAAGGTAATAAAGATAATTATAATGAACATATTTGATATATATGACATAATAATGACTTTGGGATGGTTATAATTTTTTTACCATATTTTCATTTAATCTATCAACAAAACTGAATCAATGATAATGTGTACATGTGGCTTTCCATCTCTATGAATGGTGTAATTAATTTCCCTTTCATGATTTTTGGGATCAGTATAAATAAATATAAAACGAATATATATGATATTTATGTAATGTTCAATATTTTGGATATTTTTATACAATAATGAATTTAAAATTAATAAAAATTCCAAACCAAAACATACATGAGAAATGAAACATTTATTACTAGAAACATGATTTTTACAAGGAATTGCTAATGATTTTATCACACTCATTTATCTATTCAGTTGAAAATATTTTTTCCATGTCGATGCTTTTATAGAAATGTTTTAAATAATGTTTTTAATATTTTAAAATTATTTTTTAATGAAATATTTACCCATGTAATATTTTTAATTTTTTTAAAGGAATCCCCTATCAATTTACTAATAAGGATCTTTGGTATTTATACTAAAAAAGTGAATTTAATTTTGGTTTTAATGGGTCTGATAAAAATAATTTTTTCTACAATAACCACCACCCAATTATTTATGGATTCCATTTAAAATTTTCCTTTTTTATCTTCAATGACAATATTTCCTTTTATATTTTTCAAATTCATATTATTCTATATTGTGTTTTCAAAATGAAAATGATATTTTCATCAATAGTTGTTTATAGATATTTTTTTGAATTTGTATTCATAATTGAAAACAAACATTAGTGTTTCATATATTTTATGCAGGATATTATCTAATGGTTCTATCCTTATTATTTGTATATATTTTTAATGTTTTTATTATGATGAATACATTTTTAAGAAACCCATTCTTTTTTCATTTGTTATTCTTTGATGGATTTATGAGATGAATCTGAAACCCATTTCTTCTCAATATGCTATGAAATGATGAAATGTTTATGAATCCCATTTCCTTTCTACGAGAAATGATATGTTTTATGATTTATAATATTTTTTAGCACAATTATAGGAATTTTATGGGTTTTTGGAACTATATCTTCCTCTAATTCAATGACTAATGATTAATGTTCTATGAGCTCAAAGGGTGCAGAGGAGGATATCTAAATCCTAAAACAGCAGGGTATACAAGAGGTTATCCAAATCTAGAAACAATAGGGTAAATGGATTGGTATCTCAAGACAGAAACCAAAGGGTACAAACAATATTATTCCAATACCAAAATACGATACATGGTAGGTTATTCCAATCTTGATGCAGGTATATAGTTGGTTATCCCAAGCATAACATCTTATGAATGGATTGTGGTTAGCCATAAAATAGGACTTTTGTGTTATATGTACACAAAAAATCAATTCCCTATTCTAATTTCATTATCTCATTTATTATTTTCCATTATTGAATTATTTTTTGTATTATTTTAAGTGCTAATATTTATTCTTATGTTCTCATATCCTCATTCTCATCTTAAGTTGGTATCTCCCTTGTATACCCTTTTTGAGCATCTTAGTTCACACTTTATTTTATAACATATACCAAGTCTAAGATGAAAGTTATTATATATAATATGTTTGTGAAGGGTTTTAGTTCTGATGAACTATGTGGGAGATGATTTAGTTCAATTTTGAACCAGCTATTTATGTATTTAGTATTTCAATCTTACAACACATTATGGTTCTCAAGCATGTTTTTGTCCAATGAAATGAATATTGTTCTTTTAAGATGTAATATCTATGTACATAAAGCTTGGGTATCTATATTTGTTTCTTGTTTTTTACTTTTAAGGGAGGAAGAATATATATAAATTGTTATAGATTATACTCTAGGGGATTTATTTTTTGGGGGACATAGGGGTGTGTTGAGGGATTTATTTCCAGTAAGGTTTTTAAATATTTTTTTATTTTCTCCGATATAATTGGATTAATATTCATAGAGATGTAATTAGAATTTTTATATAGTTAGTTATTTAATTTTATCAGTTAAATCATCCATTGTAAATTTATTTTATGATAATAAATATTTCCATCTGCTCTGTGGTTGGGGATTCCTGTGGTGTATCCCCAAGCTGATTCAGACATTCGATGGATGGATGGATATTGTTAGATAATGAAAAAAATATAATTAGAAATATTCGGTTTATGTATAAATAAGTTTCATAATTCCATTGTTAATTTGATGTAATCGTAATAGATTGGATATAGAAATTTTAGTATTATAGATTTTCATGGGGGAAGATTCACGTATTCTATTTCACATTCAATGTCTTGATATTTATTTGGAAGCTAATATTTCATTTATTAGTTTTTATTACAATCATATACTTATAATTTTTGATCAACTTAGTTGTTTGTGATCTAGGGATGAGAAGGTTAGTGAACTGATGGAACCTATTGAGCTCATAGGAATTATAAATATATTTGGAGCTCGATTACATATATCATTATGACTCCTAATGGAACTTTTGTAGTTGTCACAAAGCTCACCAATCTATGTTTTTAGGATTCAAACATACATTACTCTATATTTTAAATTATTAATGGATTTATTTTTTAATTAATTTATATTATTATATTTTATGTTGTTTTAGTAAATGTTGATTTTAAATTTTTCAATGAACATCTCTTTAATGGATTATTTTTTGATTTAAAACAAATTAATGAGTTTTTATACAATTATTCTGATATAAATTTGTAATATATATTTGAAATTAACTAATTTTTAAAAAAAGAAATATATTTAGGGGAACTTTTTGTGGATTTAAAATGATTTTAAACAATAAAAATTAATGTTTGTTAATTATATAAAAATAGATGTGGGTTTTAAATAAAAGTCACTATGTTTACATATGTAGATTAAAAATTTTAATGATTTCAAGGGTTAATGTTTAAATCATTAAATATGGAATATAATTGTACTGTAAAGGGTATACATAAAAATATTCTGAAAATTATATGAAGGATTTTTTAATAGAATTTAGGAATTAGTCCAGTAGGAAATGAAGTTTTAGAAATTGGTTTTTTTTTATTTTATTAGTTGTATTAAAATATTTTATGGTTATATAGGGGAACAAAATTAAATCATTTTACCTTTCAAAACCGGTTTTAAATACATAATTTTTAATTTTTGTGTTTTTAAGTTAAAATATGATATTTTTGATGTGTTTTGTGTTGCCATTTTTTATTTGTTTTTCATTTCAATTGATTAATTTGAATATATATATATATATATATTGAATTTCAAAATATGGTTTAGTTTGAGCCAATGTATTATTTTAATTTTCTTTGGCTTCCCAAAATGGGTAGAATTATAATGGTGAGTGTCTTACTTATAGGATGTCTTCTTTCCATTTTCTACATGAATTACCATAGTGGAGGGGTACTTTTTATCTATTTAAACCTCATTCTTAACTATCCATGAGTATATAGTGTTTTTAATGGTTTATTGATTTTTATGCCCTTTCTAGTTTTACCTTGAATTATCCTGATGAAATATTTGTATTTTTTGGAATTTTCATGCCTCTGTGTTTGGTTGATCCGTTCATGAATTCATGGTGGTGTTAAGCCAATGATGTGGTTCAACAATTTAGGGAGGGGTATTATCATGAGGTGATTTATTGGGAATTGGACTAATTGGGATAGATGAAATAATCTATTTGTATGGCATATATCAACAAGGGTTAGAATTATAGAAACATTATCCCATGTCAATCTCACTTGACCCATATTTAGAGACATCTTGTTATTTATGAGGCATAATTTCTTTGACATGTTTCTAGTTCTATCATTTCTTTTCCCTCTATGTTTATTCTGATTATCCATGATTTTAGTCCTGAGATTTCATGAAAATAATTTTTTTTTGTATTTCTTAGTTTTGGTGATTTCCCATATATGTCATGTATTGTCCATTTATGTCATATTAATCCCTTTTCATGACTGTGATATTTCTTTATCGAAGGAGTGAGTTTTCAACATGGAGAACTAGTTTCTTAATGGAATCAGAATATGTTGGGGAGACCACAATCAATTATATGTTCATAGAGTTTTAGTTTTTATGATTTGGAGTGTTTATTTTTTTATTTCAGGAAATTTTTAATTTGTAAAAGATCATTTTCTTTCAATTTGTTCCCATTAAATCCAGAAAAAATGGAAAAGATTTGATAATTGGTATAAATTATAGGAATTGGGATATTTAATTAGGAAAAATGATTGAGATTTTGTTCAGTTATATTCAGTTTTTCCTTTTTGTTTAGTGTGTTATATTTGATATATTTTAATATCTTATGTGATATTTTACAAAAAAATGATTTTATTTTTTGATAACACTCTTTTGTTAAAGAATAATTTTGTAAATTTATGTGATAAATAATTATGTTGAATTTTAGTTATAAATTGTAGGATGAAAAAGATATTCAGTAGGATTGGATGATTCTTTTATGAATGTTAAAAACTAATGTTGTACGATGCTTTTATGATAATTCATGTTCCTAAAATCATGAAATTTACATTATCCATGTTTCTGTGTAATGATGTTTTACAATGTGTGTGAAGATAGAGGAAGAGTTGAACGCTATTTCATAGTGATAAATTTATGGACACATTATTTCTATAAAATAAAATTATATATACATTTGTGAAGGTTGGATGATGTTGAAGATGGTGATAAAATGAAGATTTCACCAAAGTGTAGATTTCCAAAATAAAATGTTATATGAAAAATTGTAATTTTAAATTTACTGATCAGTTGGACTAGAAGTGGAGTTTCTAGAACTCAAAAGATGTTACTTAAGGTTTATAAAAAATAGTACTAGATGTTGAACAATCAGTTTTCTAGACAAACCATCTTGAAAAATGTTTATTAGGAAAAAAAATAGTTGAGCGTGAATTTTTTTTTTAAAAGGGAATGTAGTGCAGAACATCGAAGTCCCCAAATGTTGATCATTAGAAAAAAGTTCACGATGGTGATTTTAAAAGGAAAACTAATGTTTCAATGTTTTGAATCAGCTGAAAAAGTGATTAATTTTATGTAAAATCATATAAGTGTAGTTGATTTCGAGAAAAACAATATCAGATTAATTTTATGTTATTATTTTCACACATAGATCTTCATACAAACCATTGTGGATAGATAAATGTAAATACGATTAATGATATGTCAGTAGATATAAGTTAAATTGTTTTATCAAAGACATAGTTTTCTACATGGAACTGAAGTTTTTATATGTTTAAAATATGCAATTAAGAATATTTAATACGATCTATAGAAATGGATAGAGGATATTCATTTTCTTAATAGAATGTTTTTATAAAGATTCAAGTTTTATTGTTTGAGTTAGTAACTTTTTCATGATTCAATGTTGTGAAGAAGGAGAAATAGATAAAAATACCCTAGATGGAATTTTCTTGAGTAAATATATCATATAAAAATTTAGATGAAGGTTTTGTATATTTTTTGAGTTATGATAAATCTCTCAAATAGAGATATTCTAATAAAATGGAAATTCATTAATTATGATGAATATTGGTTGAAGTAAAGCTGAGTATGAATATTCAAAAGAGTAAGAACCGAATAGTCTTTTTATTAAAAAAATGTATTCTAGGTAAATATTTTCTATATATATCTAAATTAAAAAATGTTTGATAAATTTTGGATGTTCAGCGGATTCCACGAAGAATCATAAATATTCATGATGTGTTGAAAGTACTTCTTTTGAAATTCAGATGAGCATTAAATTTGGATATTAAATTTAATTGAGTAGAAAAATGAATTTTTTCCCACCATTTCCATTCTGATAGAACCTATTAATAATGGTGAAAATTATATCATAAATAATATTGTGGATGTATGAGAAAAATAAAAGTGCAGCAGATTTAGTTTCATAAGTGAGTTTCCAACCACATTAGTTTTAGGGTTCCAAATTCATGATAGATATTTTAATCAGATATTGATAAGTATTTTAATTCTTAGGTATGGACATAGAAATTGAAAAGAGTTTACAAATATAATTTTCAAATTAGTGGTTTTTAAAAGGAGAAATATCTCATGTTATAAAAGGTGAAGTTTATGTGAGTTGAATAAGATATACATTTACTTTATGGAGAGTCAATAAACTAGATTTAATTTCTAAATGGAGTAATTATATGAACATGACCAATAAAAAATTTATAGAGAATAATTTCTTAAGGTCATATAATTTATTTTGGATAAATTTTGTTAGAATTTTTTTAAAACTAATTTGATTCAATATTATCAAATCTATCAGGAGATATATGTATTCTTGTGGGAGTTGTCTGAAATTATTATTCACTTCATTATCAGAGGACCAAGGTGGAAGTTCCCTACCATCACAATATTTTATTCGTATGGTGATATCCCTCACCATTGTTTTACTTAGTAACCCATACCTATAATGAAAAAGGATTTGTGATGTCAAGGGGTCTTAAAAGGACATATATACTAGCTCCAAACCCCCTTCAAAACACGATGGGGAACTAGGGAAGTGGTTCCATGGTGTGACATCCCATTTATCATGCAATGAAACCCTATTACCAAGTGGCATTGTAGTTTTTCCCATTTCATGGTAACTCGTTTAGGTTACAGTCTTCTATTAATTGGGAACCACAATCACACAATCAACACATTCTCTATAAAACCAAGGTTTTCCCTCCCACTAATACTTGTAGAAAAGAACAATGAAATGGTTCCAAACCGTCACAATAGTATCTTTTTTATTTGATATTCCTCATGGATATATATTTCATTTGTAATCCCACAATCTGATAGAAAGGTCCCCATTATAGGGAGGGGGATTAGTAGATTGTTTATTTAATGCCCAAACCCCATAAATTCAATGATGTGGGATTGAGATGGAAGTATCGTATTGTGACACAAAATGTGTCACACTAGGAAACCCTACCTCCAAGTAGTAGGGTGTTTACTACATTTTTATAATCACTCATTTATGGAAAACAATATTTTTAATTAAGTACATCACTTTTTAATAGGGAGCTACCAGGGTCAGATGGATGTTTACATGGAAAGGATGTAGGATCTCAAACTAATTCCAAACCATGTGTGTCATTCATTCCTTGTTTACATTCATATATTTTGAGCCAACTGACCTTATGGAATCCATATCATGGGAAATATCAACTGAGTCAACATTATATGTGTTTCTAATATTTGGGTAACAAATTTCCATGGGTTGAAAACAAAAGGATTTCTAATATTATATATATTTGATTCAAGGTTACTAATAATGTCAAACATGATATTCCAACAATTGATAAATAATCTCATGTGAATTTTGTTGCAGAGAAAAATATTGAGGTTGATGGTAAAATTAGAAATATTAATTTAAGCTGTTTTTCAAAATTATTTTATTATGGTGAGGTTATAACCAATCTCATGAAAACATGGATCAGATCGAATATATCTTTTGGGTGAAATACCACTATTATGGAAGAAAGGTAACAAATATGGTGAATAAATTTTGAATGTATTAGAATGAGATATTAATAAAAAATTAATGAATAATTCACCCTAGTAAATGAATTTTTGTGAAACATCAGAGGATATAAGGATTTCATGGAAGGTTGTAAAATTATAAAGAAACTCATGATAAACATCTTTGATAAGTTTTATTTTTAATTTTTTATCTTTGATGATAAATATTTTTTATATTTTTATGAATTACATAATTTTATAGTTACATATTAGATTATGAAATATCTAGTATTCAAGATGAAAATGAATGATGAAACTGATTTTCAGGAAATGAGGAAGAGAAAAATTGATGATGTTGATCATAAAAATGTTGGAAATAATGATTAAGAAGATAAGGAAGATAATTAATTGATTGAAAATATTAAATCCATTATCTACAAAAACTACTAGATAGGTAAAGGAATGCATATAGTTATAATTTTACATAATTTTTCATGTGTGAATGAATTGAATTTTTTTTTGAATTTCAACAATAAGTAACATGGATAATTTGAAAATAATTATAGAGAAAAACCTCAGTGGATAATTTTATAAAATATTTTAAGGATAATATGATGTACACTAGTGGTAATAAAAATTTATCTAGAAATTGAATATTTTTTCAATGTAGGAATGTTGAATGTTTCTCAACTAATCACATTTATTCAGATGATGAATGTTGAAAATAGTTCGAATCCTTCTTTGAAAACATTTAGAAATATGTGGATTCCTCAAATAGAGATGATTAAGGAGGTGAGTAAATCCACTGTGAACATCACCTGATATCACAACATGATTCATGTCTTGAAAAAAAAACTAAAGGAGGAAATAAAAATAATGAATAAGGGAATTAGAAACATAAAAAAGATGTGTAAAATATTAATAAAAAAGAATATGATAATATCAAAGTGTTTGTGAACCAAAAAAAGGAGTTTCTAAACGTTGAAAGATGATGGAATATTTTAGTAAGAAGCTGTAATCTAAGGAATATAATTTCTATAAAACATAAAAAAAAATCTTGAGATTGAATGTACGATAATATTGGTGAATGAAAATTTCAGCAAGTCATTAGAGGTAAAATCTAAATCTTCTCAAGTGGTTGACAAATCACACTCCAATAATCAAGTAAAATCTCCACCGAAAAAAATTAAATGATCAACTAATTTTATTTACCTTACATGCGTCAATAAAAATGCTGTGAATTTTTTTGATGATAAATGATGTGGGAAATATATCACCTCATAAAAAGATGAAAGTATTTGCAATAATAATGTTTCTCCACACCAGTAGGAAACAAGAGTTGAAACAAGTCATGAACATTAACATGCTTCATATAGGGAATGATCATACTTATATAAAATACCAATATTTTATCATTTTTGTTGGTGAAATGGATTTTATAGAAAGAAAAATTACATCAGTTAGAAGAAAATGTATCTTCCTATAAGTGGGTATTAAATAAGAAAGGGAAATAAGAGTAGTGAAGTCAACAACTTACTTGAGCCACAAGAAGTTGGAAAAATATCTGGATATTTGAAAGATTGTAATAAACAATTAATTTGATAATATTGACAAACATTGTGGACGATGTGACTAATCTATCCAATTTTCTAATTAATTTATGACAAATATTCTGGTGCAATATGTTGTACCTCTCGTATCCCCTCGTGGTTTAATTTTCATGATCACAATCACTTTCATGTTTATCTAACTTTGTTTTTAAGTGTTGTGGTTGATAGGCAATTGATTGCCAAAGGATTGGCCCAAGAAAGAACATCAAGTGGACTGAAATTCAGTCCACCGGCCAACTGGTGTGATGGCACCGGCCAGCCGGTGGACCTGGCAGAGGCATTGCCCACTGCCAGGTTCCACCGGTCAGCCGGTGGCTCTGTCACCGGCCAGCCGGTGGCACCCAGATGAATAGTGAGACCTACTGTCTCACCACCGGCCAGCCGGTGGCCTTCTCACCGGCCAGCCGGTGGCTCCTGGGCAGAAGCACTTCTCAACATCCAAGGCACCGGCCAGCCGGTGGCCCTGCACCGGCCAGCCGGTGGAGCCAGTCAAACTAGCCGTTGCAGTTTGACCAGGCTGGCCCACTTGGCTCCCAACGGCTCTTTAAGCCTCTCCAACGGCTCCGAAGGCCCCCAATGGGTTCCATGCCTATAAATAAAGGCCAAGGAAGCCCCGGACACCAACCAGATCATATACCAAGCGCTCGGACATATTGTTGAACATTTGGCGAACCTCCGGCGCTCCACCTTCAAGGATCCTCAAGTGCTCCAACCAATTTCCAATCCAAGGAGCACCTCAAGAAGCTTGGGAGAGCACGCTACATCAACTCCATCTATCCAATTGGCGCCCAAGGCTTCTCCTCAATTACGGTTTTTATTGCATTATTTATTTTGAGCTTAAAATTGGGTTTGTGCCTACAAACCCCAAACCTTTTCTCATCCCCCTTTCTTTTGGGTTTCACATCACCATTAAGGTGTGAAAAGGTTTCCAAGCTTTCCTTTAAATAGCTTGAGACATAGGTGAGCTATCCTTCACCTGTAAGAAGGATAGTGGGTTCTTGCTAAACCATTAAAAGCAAGTGGGTTCTTGCTTAACCACCAAAAGCAAGCTGTAATAGGTCCTAGTGCTACCTCAAAGCCTAGTGGGTTTCTTGCTAAAACCATTGAAAAGCAAGCGGTAGGAATCTCTCAACGGTTTAGTTGGGAGCGGAGACGTAGGCCGGGTTTTTGGCCGAACTCCGTTATCAATTGCGTGTCTTGACTCTTTTATTTCCACTGCATTCTTTACTTTGATTTTAATTTGTTAATCATTTTTTTTAAAAGGCAATTCACCCCCCCTCTTGCCATCATTCCCCGTCTTGCTTCCGACCCAACAATTGGTATCAAAGGACGTATTTGAGTAATACCCTAACCCGGTTTCAAATTTAAGATCCATTTAGATGGCATCAACCTCTTTCGCACCCGAAGGCTTTTCTTTGGGTCGGGCTCCATTTTTTGATGGGTCCGACTATAATTATTGGAAAACCCGCATGACTACCTTTCTTAGAAGCATAGGATATCCTATTTACAAAATTTTCATGCAAGGTTATTCTTTGTCTACCCCCGATGAATCCAAATGGACCCCCACCGATATAAAGAATTTTGAGCTTGATGGCAAAGCCATGAACGCTCTCCATTGCGGCCTAGACCGAAATGAATTCAATCGAGTGTCTACTTGCACCTCCTCACATGAAATTTGGAAACTTTTAGAAGTAACTCATGAGGGCACTAACAAAGTCAAAGACACTAGATTGGATATGTATAGGCAAGATTTTGAGTCATTTTCAATGCATCCAAATGAGTCTATTTCCGATATGTTTACTCGCTTTACTGACGTGTGCAATGGAAGGAAATCTCTTGGTGATGATGTTTCAGCCGAGACGATGGTCAAGAAGATCTTATGGGTCCTTCCGAGCTCATGGGCACCAAAGGTGACGGCGATCCAAGAAGCTAAGGACGTCAAAAATATGCCGGTAGAGGAGCTCATCGGATCCCTAATGACGTACGAGATTACGATGAGGAGGCAAGCTCAAAAGGAGGGCACACCAATCAAGACACCAAAGAACATTGCCCTCAAGGTACAAAAAGAATTAAGCTCCTCCTCATCATCCTCATCTTCCTCATCTCCTTCATCATCAAGCGGCGACTCGGAAATGGAGAATCTCGCCCGCCAAATGCACAAGTTTATGAAGAAGCACAAGAAGAAGAAGAAATCTCGCAAGGCGCGAAAGCAAGAACCCACCGCAAGATCCGAGCCCAAGGTAAAATGCTACGGGTGCGGCGAAAAGGTCCATTACAAGCCCGATTGCCCACTCAACAAAAAACGGGCTAAGGAAAAAGGAAAGAAAAAGGTCCTCAAGGCGACATGGAGTGACACCTCCTCATCATCCTCCTCCTCCTCCTCCTCGAGTGACCAAGGTACAAAATGCCTAATGGCATTTCATGAGGTAACATCTTCCGACTCCTCCTCCTCTTGTTCTTCAAATTCAAATTCTTTAAATCATCTTTCTTATGATGAACTCTCACACGCTAGAGACCAACTAGAAAAAGGTTTTCATGCTTTATCGTCAAAATTTGTTGCTTTAAAAAAGTCTTTCAAAAAACTCTCCTCCGAAAAAGAATAACTTCTCAAAGAGAAGGAGGAGATGCCCCTAAAAATCCAAAATTTCCCAAATGTTGATTCCATGGAATCAACCATCAAAGACCTAAGGGAGACCCTAGCTAAGTTCACCCAAGGGGAACAAAATTTGAACAATCTCCTAGGTTTCCAACGAATTTCTAGGACCACTCAAGGACTTGGCTATACCAACCAAGCCTCCTCCTCCCATGCACCCACTGTTTTTGTAAGGGGGGGCTCTAGTTTTAAATTTTCCAATTATTGTAAAAAACCCGGGCACCTTATTTATGAATGTAATTGTAAAAACGCCCGGTACGGTCAACCCAAATATTTTTACTTTTCGGACGAATTTTATAGGAGAAGAACCGCTATGAGACAAGTTTGGATTGAAAAATCCCTTCTTGCGAGTCTCTCCGTGCCAAAATTTATTTCCTTTCCCTGGTGATTTATTGTTTTTATTTAGGGGGAGTTAGGATCGTTTAAGCCCTTTTGATTTCAATTTCAAAATTTTCAATTCAAACCTTCTTTTTCAACTCTTGGTATCAAATTTTTTCAATTCAAAATTTTCTTTTCAATTTTCATTTCATTTTTGATTCAAAACTTTCAATACAAACTGTTATTCAATTTTTTCATTTCAAAACTTTCAAATCAAATTTCAAAAATCTCAATTGGTTTAAAAACTCTCTCCTATTTTTCAACTGTTTCCCTCAATCAAGTTTTATGCCCCATTCTATTTTGATAATCCCAAAGGGGGAGAAATTTCTTGATTGATTGGGGGAGAATCATTTTCATCATTTAAAGCATGCCTTTAATTTCAGTATTTTACTTTGATTGTTTTAGTGATTGTGATCATCAAAATAGGGGGAGATTGTTGTACCTCTCGTATCCCCTCGTAGTTTAATTTTCATGATCACAATCACTTTCATGTTTATCTAACTTTGTTTTTAAGTGTTGTGGTTGATAAGCAATTGATTGCCAAAGGATTGGCCCAAGAAAGAACATCAAGTGGACTGAAATTCAGTCCACCAGCCAACCGGTGTGATGGCACCGGCCAGCCGGTGGACCTGGCAGAGGCATTGCCCACTGCCAGGTTCCACCGGTCAGCCGGTGGCTCTGTCACCGGCCAGCCGGTGGCCTTCTCACCGGCCAGCCGGTGGCTCCTGGGCAGAAGCACTTCTCAACATCCAAGGCACCGGCCAGCCGGTGGCCCTGCACCGACCAGTCGATGGAGCCAGTCAAACTAGCCGTTGCAGTTTGACCAGGCTGGCCCACTTGGCTCCCAACGGCTCTTTAAGCCTCTCCAACGGCTCCGAAGGCCCCCAATGGGTTCCATGCCTATAAATAAAGGCCAAGGAAGCCCCGGACACCAACCGGATCATATACCAAGCGCTCGGACATATTGTTGAACATTTGGCGAACCTCCGGCGCTCCACCTTCAAGGATCCTCAAGTGCTCAAACCAATTTCCAATCCAAGGAGCACCTCAAGAAGCTTGGGAGAGCACGCTACATTAACTCCATCTATCCAATTGGCGCCCAAGGCTTCTCCTCAATTACGGTTTTTATTGCATTATTTATTTTGAGCTTAAAATTGGGTTTGTGCCTACAAACCCCAAACCTTTTCTCATCCCCCTTTATTTTGGGTTTCACATCACCATTAAGGTGTTAAAAGGTTTCCAAGCTTTCCTTTAAATAGCTTGAGACATAGGTGAGCTATCCTTCACCTGTAAGAAGGATAGTGGGTTCTTGCTAAACCATTAAAAGCAAGTGGGTTCTTGCTTAACCACCAAAAGCAAGTTGTAATAGTTTTTAGTGCTACCTCAAAGCCTAGTGGGTTTCTTGCTAAAACCATTGAAAAGCAAGCGGTAGGAATCTCTCAACGGTTGAGTTGGGAGCGGAGACGTAGGCCGGGTTTTTGGCCGAACTCCGTTATCAATTGCGTGTCTTGACTCTTTTATTTCCGCTGCATTCTTTACATTGATTTTAATTTGTTAATCATTTTTTTAAAAGGCAATTCACCCCCCTCTTGCCATCATTCCCCGTCTTGCTTCCGACCCAACACAATATTCCTATGAGTGAAAATAAAATGAGTTTTGAAAGAATAATAATTAGGACAGTGTCTTTATTATTAAGATATATCTGAATGAATGAAAAAAGTAAGAACAAATGATTCATGAAATAATTTTCCTCAAATATGATAGGGGATTTAGAACTATTGAATGATGTTAAAAATCATGACAGATGATGAGTTACCTTCTAAAATGATAGTACCTTAAAATGAAAAGAATATAAATAGTTGAGATTCAATCTATGGAACTAATATCTATAAATGGTTTTTATATTAATGGTCTCAAGATCAACATTATTATTGTGATACAATATTTTTATGATGTAATAGAAATTAATTGCATGAAACATTCATGTATCATCAGTGGTGTTGATGATATTAATGTTGTTACATTGGGAGAAAGAACTACTAGAAATCTCCTCCATGTATCAGAACTCGCTATCACATTTTATTCGAGGTATGAATATGAAGAAATTTTATTGAATCACAGGAAAAATGAGATTTTCATGAAACTTATGAAAATAATTATAAATTATATGTTGTAATAAACTTTAAAACATTTAATAGGAATGAGGATGTTGTTTTCATAATATGTATGAAATGAAAGATGATTGGAAGATTTCTTAAGTTAGTTGATATGCAGTCTACAAGACCACGTGACATTATTCACTCATATTTATATGGTATATTGAGAAATCATTCAATTAAAGGATATTTTTTACATTATTACTTTTAGTTATGTTTTCACACAACTTCCCAACATTATGTTTATAAAGTGAAACTAATTGGAAATACATAATTTAAAATTCATCTATAGAGATGTTGAAAGAGAAATTAGTGCTTAAAAAATGATGTTGGGAACTGCTAATTAAAATTAATATACATTCAATAAAATTTAATCTAATTTAAATAAGAATGGAAACAAATAGAAGAATAGTTCTCTTCACACACCTTATCAAAATAGAGCGATTGAGAGAAAAAACCGAAGTTTTGAGGAAATGGGAAAATTTATATTGGCAGAGTATAAACATGCTATGATTTCATAGAGATTAGTCATATGTATTAATGTACATATTCAAAACAAATTTTTGTTAATGGAGGAATATAATAATACCTAATACAATATCTGGTATAATAATAATGATTTAATTATATATTTCATGGTATTTGGATGTACCTTTTACTAAACATCATAAATAGCAATCTTGTATTTTTTTTGAAAATGATAAGAATTGAATTTTCTTAAAATATTGACTTAACTGAAGAAATCATTAATATTAATATAATAATTTATAAAATATTGATGGATTACTATGATGGGAATGATGCCAAAATCCAAATTCAATATCAATGTTTTTTTTGAAAATGTGGTGTATGAATATTTGATGATATATAATGAAACTAAAAAAATAGATGAGTGTGAACAAAATTAGTGGGATAAATATTCATTAGAATCATTTGGTGTGGTAAGTGAGACATCAATAAAATATCTGAATTTTCACTCTATACAAATTTATTGAATCTGATAAAATTACTATAAATAAAAAAACTCCAATTCAAAAAAGAATAAAATTGAGATTAGATAATAAAACTTGACTTATATTTCATTCTGAACCAGAATCAGTTTCAATGGTAGTTGAACCCATATAATGATTTTCTTTTATTAATGAATAGTCTGACTATTTAGAAAAAATATAATACCTTGGAAATTGTTCCACATCCATCTAGTGAAAATACTATTGGAATAGAGTGGTTATATAAAAATAAACTGAATAAACATTGAGAATTTTCATGAAACCATTTGAGACTGTTTTATAAGGTACATTAAAAGGTCAAATAAGTGTAACTTGAAAAACATATTTTACCCATTTCATGAGTGTAAAATAATCAGAATGATCTTAGTAGTGGCTACACATTATTGTTATAAATTTTATTAAGTGTATGAATAGTCATCATTAATAAATGGTGAGATTAAGTTGTAAGTTCTCATCATAAAACCTGGTGGGATCCTATTTGATAATTAAGAAACAAAAATTTTTATATTGAAGGAATCTTTATCTTGGATGAAAGAAGGTCCACGTTCCTAGTACACACAAAATTATAATTTCATTAAAAAGATATATTTTTATAAAGGAAAAGATGATAGAACTTTATATGTGAAACAAAAGGACTCATGAATCCTCATATTTATCGTTCATTTTCATGATATATTCTTTACAAGAGAGATGTAAAATGTTGGGAAGAATATAATTACGAAATGGATAAAAATATTTAATTGTTAATTCTTAGAAAAATAACCTTTTTCTAGGATTAAAGGTCTAATAGAGTAGAGGATAAAATTTCTTGTCTCAAAAAAAGTATGCAAGGGAGTTCATACATAATTTTTGTACGACATACTCATACGAAGATTCTACACCTATTTCAATTGAGGTAATGTATAGTAAATATGGTATTGAGAAGAGTGTAAATTTGAATGAATTCAGTAATTATATTGGAAGATTCCTACATCTTATAGCTTCAATACCATAGATTTTTTATGATGTGACTCTATGTGAAACAAATCAAAGTGATCTTAAAGAATCACATATTATGGTAGAAAAAAATAATTCTTAGATATGATAAGGGAACATTTTACTATGGTCCATTGTATAATAACAATTATGATATGAACATTATTTGATATACTAATACTAATTGGGATGGAGCTTCTATGAATAAGAAATCATCACCTGGTGTTAAATTTTTACATGGGATAATTCTATGAGAGCTAGAATAGTATAAAAAAAAGTTCAATGTCCTTGAAAATATAGTAATTAGAATATTGTTCTTCTATTTGGATGAACTTTCCACTGGAATATTTGAATGTAAAAGCTTTTACTCCATTAAGGATGATTTTTGTCAATTATAGTGCAATTGAAAATTTGAAAAATCATGTTTAGTACTGAAGATCAATGAATATTCAAATTAATTATCATTTAATCATGAAAAATGTTTCTTTTGGTGATGTTATGCTATAATATTTTTCAATGAAATATTGAATGACTGTTATTTTCACAAAAATATTTCCAAAAGATAGATTTGTTGAATTGAGGATAAAACATCATGTTTATCTTATACCAAGGAAAATCGTTTTTTATAAAGAATACCCCAAATATTCTTTGTATTTTTTTCAAATGGAGAGAATGAATGTACAACATATTCCTATAAATGGGAGTGACAATATATTTATGAAAAAATAAATCCAAATATGTTGTTATAAAAAAATAGGGGAGTGAGAAAAATTGTAGATAATTAATGTGAGGTGGAGTTTAACTTTTCATCACTAAAAATTTTCACATTATTGCGGTATTAAATACCATTAAATCATTTATTTATCCAATAATTTGTTGTCAATACATCCTTTTTTAGAAATGATGTGATTTTTTGAATAATTGAGGAAAAGAATCTCTAAAAAATTATGTTTTAAAAAACAATGATTGTATATAGTTCATAATGAATTTTGTTAATAAATCCAAATGGGGCTATTGGAGACCATGTTTTATGTTTTGATAAGAAATTATAAATTTTGACAACTAACTTTTTTTCATGAATGTATTCATAAAATAGATGAGAGAGAAATTTGTTGTGTGGTTTTAAAAAACAAATTGAAGAAAAATAAAGTCATAAGGTTTGTATTTTTCTTTTATTAAATTTATATCATTAATTCAGGTAAATCCTTATTGGCCATTCTACTCGTAAACATAATGAAAATCACAAGATACAAGCTTGTGTGTACAAAAGTCTTACAATGTGGGTAAATAAAAACAATATGATCAATATTGGTTCCAAAAATAGAATTTACATTCATATATTTTTTGGAAAATAGTTCAAATTGACTTTCATGAAGGTTAATGGAATTATAAGTCGGTGATCAAATGAAAAATTCACTAATTTGTGGATTTCCATATGAATCTTTTTCAAGGAAAACTAGCCATGCATTTTTTTTGTTCAACTGAACCAAAATTTGAAATGGTGAAAGTAATAAAAAGTGTGTTAACGTTTCTAGAAATACATTGCCATAACTAAAACATTAAGTCTCTTGGAAAAAAATCCAAATGAAATTTTGGTTATAAATTACAAACATTTGAATGTGTAGGAATTTGGGAAAAGTTAATGTAGTGAAAAATATTATATTTGTGGATGATGATCATCAGAAAAACATTCGAGATGATGCTTTTATAAGGAAAACTATCGTTGAAAAGCTATAGATCTGATGGACTAAATATAATGTTTTCAGATAATCAGATATGTGTATATGGGTACCATAAAAACAAGACCAAATTAATTTTACATGTGGATTCTAGAACACGAATATCTAGATTATATTATATATATATATATATATATATATATATATGCGATAATAAGTCTAAATATGCATGAGTAGACATATTTTTTAGTTTTTTTTTCAAATGTTGTGTTTTTGGCATGAGATTGACTTATTTATAAAATGAAACAATGTAGTCAACCATATTTTATAGGGTCAATAGAAGTTGATAGTGAAAAATGAATTTCTAGAATAAAAATATTTTTATAATGCTTCATGATACAATGTTTGAGTTACAATCTCTATGGAGATGTGATGTAGTGGAAAAGAACATACTAAAGGAAGAACTCTTGATGAAATTTTCACGAGGAAAGAAATCAGAAAACCATTTCCGGGAAAGTGGTGTATAAATTTTCAGCAAAGTTAAATCTAAAATAAATAAAGACGATGATAACATGGATGATGTTTTGTTATAAATAATATCAGTCGAAGAGAATTTGAGGAATAATGTTAAAGAAAGGAAGAACTAGAGAGATTTTTGGTAACAATAATTTTTATAAAAAAATCGGAATAAATATAAATTCAGGTACGTTTGACAAATGATGGAAGTATAGGAGATTCATTAATATTTATTAATTTTTTTCATTATTTTAAAATCATTATTTAGAAATTTAAATGAACATGAAATTCAGATTTATATTTTCAATGAGTTTGAAAATGAAATTTTCTTCCTTCCTTTCCAATGAGAGAGAACCTATAAATTTTGGTGACAAGTTTAGAATAAATAATACTATACACAAGTATGAAATTTCAAAGATCTCTATATTTTTTGTTAGATGATATTTTCCATCCACATTAATTTTATGTTAAAGAATTATGGACAAATATTTGGATCAGTGATTCGAGTATGTTTTCTGTTTGGAGGACTAGAAAAATAAATAAGACTGAATTTCGAAATTTAATTGGGAGAAAATTTATTCTTATAATTATATTGGTTTTAATTTATAAAAAATTTAGTCTTAGTGTGGTGAACTAGAAATTTTTTTTTATGTTATAGAGTTAGTGCACCAGATCAACATTTCTGGGTGGGGATTTTAAGTGAACATTCAAAAACAAATCAGGAGAATAATTTCATAATTTCATATATATTCTACTTTGGATTAATTTTTGAAGAAAATGTTTGAAATAGATAGTTGTTAGTATAATAGTTCATATAGGGATATAAATGGAGTCTAACAAGAGTTGTCTCAAAGGTGTATTCACTTTATTATAATATTGAAAATTTTAGTACCCACGAGATTGTCCATTGAAAGGATGTGGGTTCTCACACTAATGATGAACTTTGTAAATCATGTGTGACTTTTTTACTTTCTCCTATTATCATGCACGCGATATTGCTAAAAAAATTATATGGAATATAAATATAACAAGATACATTTGATTAATTTCATAAAGTAGGAAGTTAATAAAAGGCCACCACTAAATCAACCCCACTTCTCATTGGTACATCGATCCTCATAAATATCAATAATTCACTTGTTTTGGTACATGATGAATTATATTAGGATATTCCATTGTTTGAAATGATGTATGTAGAAAATAGTGTTAGGTAAAATTTCCATATTGAGTATATCATCATTCGTTTTTTTTGTAATTTTATATTATCTTCATGTTTCTCAGATAACATATTTATATTAGGGTCAAACCCTACATATTTTTGTATCGATCATTTCATCCATGGTTTTTTTGGTATAGAAATCACTATGGTGCAACGAATTTTCACACCCTTACCCTTATTTTACAATATTATTTTATATTTTGGATTTGATTTTGGTCTTTCATATTCCTCTTAAAATTTTGATTGAAATCATTTTAATATTTATTTAATATTTTATTATATACCATGCTGTTAGGCCACATAGTTACAGTTGAACATTTAGAAAAAATGATGTTGGATTTTAGCAGTTTACATATAAAATTTTAATTATTGGTTCATAATTTCCCAAGAAATGTGGGTTTTATAGGCACCTAAAATCATTTGCATGACTAGCACATGGTTTTTTAACCATGCATGAAATCCATGTGAAATTACTATCTTATTAATTTTTAGGAACTTATCATTCTATAATTCTCTTTTTTTACATAAAAATTGCATCCCCATTCTTCTCCCATAAATGTGATGCACCGCCTGATATTACCTATATATGGGCCTCATAATCTCTTTGTCAAATAGGATATGGAATTTATCATAGATAATTCAAGGATAATTTATATTGGTCAGGGATTCCTCCTCTCATCTTCACTATTTTCATTATCTCTTTATCTCTATCCCTATTTTAGTTGCTACACTCATACATTAGGAATCCCTGGGATATGGTAATAGTTGAAAATTACTCAGATTTAATCTAATTATGTTGTGAATATGAGTTCATTTTAAATCATCGATCAATTTCTAGAGGATCCAGGATACTTTCCCTTCACTTTAGGATTATTTCTGTCACATTTTTTATAAATTAAATATCCCTAATTTCTTATATTTTAAATTTTTATATGGGATTCATATTAATATAATTTTATCTATCTCATGAGTATTTAAAAACTAATTCCATTTTTACAAGATAATCTTGCAAAAAAAATGACTTTGTTATTTATAAATATCATTAAAACTAGTTTCATTCAATTATTCCAAAAACTACAATGTAAAATACCATAACGGATTTGTAATTAAATTTTGATGTATTTAAAAGGTGTTTTGGATTTCAATTTTATTTATAAAAGGAATATTAATTTTTGACTTGAAAAATTATGCAATACATGTATTTCCAAATATTAGTGATATGTTGGATGATAAATTTTGAACAAAAATGTGAGGTTTGAAATTATTTTTTGATATATTTTGAGGTTATACGCATATACATGGGTGTATTCATACATACATACATGTATATATATATGTGTATATATTCCCATGAGAATATTTGAATTTACAAATTGATATATATATATATATATTTAATTTTATTTGAGAATAGTAATAGAGGGAAACACCATGAACATAAATTTGATAATCAAACATGGGTTTTCAATAATGTTTTCAATCATATTTCTAATGTCAATTTAAAAATCCAGTCGATATAATCACAATATATGTGTTAATAATTAAGGGAAATATAAAGTATATTCCCAAGGTTTTTTTCATTGATAATAAATTTTGGAATATTGAGTGTGTGGTTATAATATTCACTATTTCATTAATGTTATATATTATTATAATTTTTAAATAATTTCTAATGACCTGGGGAATTATTTGATTAAGATAGTTGTTAATTTTCAAAACTCATTGGTATCTTCGGTACTCGGGTAGGGATTCCTATATAAGAAATTTTTCTATTCCTCTAATGATAGTGTCACTCAGACTAGTGATATAGGGATGTGAACATTTCCCCAGACTTATAATGTATAAATTCCATAGGCTAATGTAGTAAATAAAGTTCCATTTCGCTAATTGTACGTCTCACAATTTAGGGACAAGGATTATCTAGGGTTCCCTATATATATTTTTCTTTCTATAGTTCTCCAATATTTCATGATGTAAATTATTCATTAAATTATTTTTCTTATAGGGTTTTTACCTTAGTATTACCATGTAATAACCTAACATTTCCAATTATATATTTTAATCTCAAACCTAATGTGTACGTTACTATGGGATGCATAAAACTACAAACCAAAATGAACTGTCGATCATTATATAAAAATTAAAATGTAGTTATATAATTGATATGTAAAAATAGGTGTTACTGAATTATGAATCAAATTATGAAATTAAATATTGGTCATTATTTGTATTGACACATTGAAAAAATACAAATGGTGTAGCTATATACGTAATAACATCACTTGATATACATTAATATAAGAAAGAAATTATAATATGCCTTATTTTATGAATCCAAATATATTATTTATTACGTATATTTGTTATATGATCAATATAGCATAGTCGTTGTCATTAAAAATAGATAAAAAATAAGAATTCATACACTTATTATTTAAATTTTATTTTCTACTAAATATTGTTTTCATTATGTTTTTTTATTTTTATATTTAATATAAAATTTCCAATTTTAAAATTTTAATTTATCCCTATTTAATATATTTTTTTATTTTATTATAATATATTACTAGAGATTAGGTTTTTGTAATTTTTTTGAAAAAAATTATTTTTAGGTGAACATTGATTCATAAAATATTTAATAAATACATTCAATTTATTGATATTTGAAGAATTAAGTAGAAAATAGATACTTATAAAACTTTTTCTATGGTTGAATATATATCTATGTTGTAAAAATATACATTTACAGAAATTATTTAGGATTTATATCCCATATGATTAGTTTTTTATATAAATAAGTAATATTTCCCAACAAGAGAACCATTATTTGACATTTGTTTAGTTAAAAATTATTATGATAAAAAAAGTTTGGGATTTATTTAGAAGAGCCATAAATATTTTTATTAAAATAAAAGTGTTTATATTTTTAAAATATAAAATATTAATAATTTTATCCTCTTTAAAAATTTTAACATAAAAAACATCTTTTTCAAAAAATGGGTCTTTACATGTGAAATGTGACAATGTTAAAGTACATTTTTATTAGACAAAAATATTACTTCATAGATCTCAATTTTGAAGTCATTACATTGAAATTATATTATATGTTTAATATCCCTTTTAGGTGTAAATGAATGACTATTATGATAGTTGATAATGATCATAATTATGCGAAAATTGATATTTTAAAAGAATTTTTTTATTAATGATCTGAAATTGATATTTTAAAAGAATTGTTTTATTAATGATGTGTAACACTGGTTATTATAAATTCAATTGATCCATATTATATAAAAACATAAATATTATGTTATATATATAAATATATTATCTCTCACTAAATATGAAATTAATTTTATATATTATTATGAAAACACGATGCATAATTCAATTTGTTTACAAAAACTATTATGGTCAATATTAAGTATTTTAATTTCAATTTTTCCTTTCAGATTATTAGAAATTTAATTTTATTAAATAGATATTAAATTTAGTTTCATAACACTAAAATTAGTTATGTGGGTTTATCATTTATTTTTTAAAAAACATTAATAATATGGTTACAAACTAGTTACCAAGGTAAGAAGTACAATGGAAAAAATTTAAAAAACATATTGTAAAAGGCTTGAGTCATCATTAAGAAATGATTTTATGCTACACATATATGGTTTATAGACCATGGGTCACAAAATTGTTTTTAAAATTTTTGACCCTTTCATCATTAAATATTTTCCCACAATTGTTGAAATGTAACGAGTTCTTCCAAATTTACCACACTCTCCAATTTCAAAAGAGGGTCTATTCCACAATATCATGTCACACATATCCGTTATAATATTATCATAATAATATTTCATTTCCCTCTAAATATTTTCTTAAATAACTTAAATTTTACCCTGATCCAAATAATATATCATAATCTCTCTATTTTCAAGGAGATTTCCTAGAGAAATCATATGTTCTCCACATGAGTATTTATGAATCCTCATCATTTTATTTTTAATAATTCACTAAAAACCATATAAACACTATAATATAATTAAATAATTATTATTAGTATTTTATAATGTTATAATATTAATGTAGAAACCATTATTCAGTTCTTTGCTTCAGTAAATGAAAACAAAACAACATCGATCATGTGTATGTGCATACAACTTCCTCTATGAAATGATGTAGTTTTTTTTCATCACTGCCTATCACAGTAGTAGAAAGGAAAACATTTACGAATTAACAATATTCCTCTATCATAAATATGATTACAAAATTATAATTTATCATTTAACATTATCCCCCCATTCATTCATAAAGAGAAATATTCATCCTATGTATGTACGAACTAACATATCCAAATATGATGAATTCTATTTTTCATCACCACCAAAAATGGATGGTTATGTGAATAAATTTAATTATGTTAATCAATATTATATTTCATTTTCAATATTCTATAATTTTATTGCTTAATTATATAGAAACAATTCCTTACCCATTGAATCATTATGACATGATCTCGATTGGATTTCTTTTACCACTTAAGTGAAAAATGGATTAAATCATATATAATTAAAGGATAAGTATTTTTATATAATGGTAATATCACATAATAATTCTTTTTTTAATATTTTTTATGAAATATTTAATTATATTATTTATATTTCATATATTTTTTAATTTATCACATTTTAATCCGTAAAAACATTAAACGGGTCCAAAAAAATTTCATTATTCTCAAACCATAAAGATATTATTTGATAAATAATATCAGGAAAATTATTAGTAACTAAAAAATATTATTTTATCTTAAAAAACAATGTAATTATTAAAAAAATTAATAAAAAATAACCAACAACACTATTAAAACAATATTATGAAACCAAAAATCGAGATTTATAATGCATGGTGATAAAAATAAACCATATTTTACAATTATATGTATAATAAATGTTCATAAATGATGTTTATAAATTTAAATATATATGAATATGGCTATGTAAAATTTAATTTAGATAGTTATTATTATTTTAAAATATGTTTCAGTGTGTTTGAGTAAGCGGGAATACAAGGTAAGCGATTCATTACCCCAAATTTAATTCCGTCAGAAATATTTTTTATTTGTGCACCAGTATATTATATAATGGGTGCGATTACTACCTAATGAACATATTTCCATATATTCATGTAATTTATAAGGTTGGAATATCCATTTCATGCTCTTTATTTAAGGGTCTTTTGATTGAATGGAAACCATCGTTTTAAGGGTTATTTGTTTTTATTTAAAATTCTACGAGACATGTTTGATATTGCGTTTCATAATTTCGTTCATATATTGTATTCACTAAAAAACTTACTTTCTGTGTAATTAATATCTTTAATTTAATTATATAATTATATAAAACTATAATGTTCAATTGAATCTTTTGTTTGCAATATTGTTTGATTTTTTTACCTCCAAATTTTTCTCATATACCTGTTTATTCCTATATACATAATTTTATTTAATAATTGTGTATAATACTAATTTATCATATTATATCATGAATTATCTTATATTAGTGATATTTTATATTGATTTTATACAGTTCCCATTATAAGTATTTTTATTATATTTCATCCCATGCTATGATAGTTTTCTTCTCCAATCTTTATTTTATAATCGGAAAATCCATTGTTATATAATCCATATTGGTAATTTTGATTATATTTCATAATAAACCACCCCCTCATAATTTTTTTATATTTCATGATTTTCATGACCTCCTTTGATATATAATCCTTATGTGGATTGATTTTCTCTAATTTTTTGATCATCCACTTCAACCGTGTCATCTTCCCTTATATTCCCCCAATATCATATGTTCACTGGTATCTCAACACTAAGTCAAAAAAAGTTTGATATGATTACTAACATCATAAATTTCAACAAAAAAAAATCTTAATATGATCGCAATGCAATGCAACTCAGTTTTCATTATATAAAGAAGATTAAACATATGTTGTACATTTAGTTGAATAAATTTATATCTAATTGATAGTGATTCAAGATTTGGTGAAATATGAAGAATGTAAGTGTGCATGTTAATGGAATCTTATATATAAATAAATCATTAAGATTTTGGTTTTGATGCTACGTGGTTTTTAGAAGCTCTAATTTTTAGGGAAACAAATTACAACAAATCCCTTTGGTTCTCAAAAATGAGTTTTGTGGATTTTTTATTTGTGAGAAGAAGAAAAAATTAAATGGGATAACTACATGTTCATAGAACACTACTTTTACTTCACGATGAATTGTTTTCCATGAATAATAAAAGATAGTGTGATATGATTCTTTGTCTCTTGGGATTGAGTAAAAGAAAATGTGAACATGTGATTTATTTTCTTACGTGATGGGATTGATGAATCATGTATCTCTATATTTTTTAATTGTTTTTTATAAGAAGAAATATCATTTATTCATTTGGTTTGAGTCTGTGAAGGTTTGATAAATAGTGTGTGTGAACAGTGTGTCAGTGAAGGCATCAAACATTCAACAGGGAAGTTTGAATCTTCTTTCGAAGGAGAATACACCTCAAGAAACAACTAAAAATAATATTGAGAATTTATTTTTGTGTCAATGTGTTGAACACATGGGCAAAAAAATATTTTTACATATTCACCTGCGTGATAACCTTTCAAATAACATAGAATGTGTGTGTGTGTATTATTTTTGGGTGAAACTGATTTGAAATGTTAGAGAAATGTTCAATGTGAAATGTGTGTACATGAAAGAGATTTTTTACATACATTTGTGATTATATTATCATTTTGAGAAACAAGAAGGTAGTTCTCATTGTTTAAGGAACTATAAATTTCATATGTTTGTTTTCAGGAACATGAATTAATTCATGTGTAAAATGATAAGGTCGTGTAGTGTATAAAATACATGCATGATGTTTGAATACATGCACATGCAATTTATATTAAATAATTTGGTTTTATTGATTTCATACTAAAACGGTTATATATGTTTTATCATTTATTTATAAGATATTCATATTCGCAATTTTCAGTGTTTAGTGAGGTTCGGTATTCTTCACAAGAAGGAATACTTTCCTGAGTAGTTTTGTTCTGATACATCTATCCATTTATAGGTGATCAGTTTTATTTGAACAAGATGAGGACCGGTGTAAAGGTAGTTGAATTTTACACCAGCCAGTTTGATCCAACAAGAAGTGGAGGAAGATTATAATATCATCATATCAATGGATGAAATCTTCAATGACTCAAGATTGTGAAGTCTTCAATGAGACTATTAAGTAGTGGAAGTCTCTATTGGGATTCTATAGTCGAATGATGGAATTCTGGTGATAATATTGTATGTATTATAATATCATCATGTGGAATATATGAGTCACATTAGTAGTTGGGAACACGTGATCTCTAATGGGATTCTAGAGAAGAACACTAGGGGACTCAGTATTGAAGGGAATGACACATTCCCTTTTCCAACCATCTACATATAGTAAGGAATCTATAACTGGGGGTATAACATTTTACATCAATGACATTGGTCTTTGTATCGAACCTCACAAAAATATTGTGTTTTGAGATTTCATTTAAATTATTCATTACATACAGGGTCCACACATCATAATAGTTGACTGAATTATGATGGGGTTCAAAGAATGAGAATAATTTTTTCAAAATATGTCATGCATGATCCACCACTAGTGTGACTTCACAAACTATTGGACACTTAAATTGGTATTATAGGATAAATCACCATTGAGTGGATCTACTTTACTTTTCCATCTGTATTTATAAGAATCATATGAAGTAAAAATTCTATTTTGAAGAAAAGTCAGAATAGATTCACATGGAAAATCATATCTATACACTTCATGTTAAAACTATAGAAGTTTCATTAAAAACTCATAAAAAAGAAAATAGTGGAATGGAAACTGAAGAATAATTTTAAGATAAATTTAGATCAATTGCTAGCTAAATGCACTCAATGTAAATATTGTATTGTGAAATTAGTTGGTCTAAATTCAGATGAATTGTGTTCGAGCTGTGATGAAAATTTGATCAATTAAAAAATTATAAAACAACTTAATAAAGTTCCCAATAAAGTTTTCACATGTATGAATATAGGTTTCAAATAACATCGAGATGAAGAAATACATCTTGATGAATAGTATAATTATTTGGAAGAATCATTGACTAAAAATGTTGTCAGGTCCAAAACACCGAATAAACATGTTAATTTAAAGGATGAAAGAGTAAATCATTTCAATAGATGATATGGTGGATATATTAATGAATTACAAAGTATTTTTTTGTGATAAAGATGTTTCTGACAATAAAATTTAGATGTTATCAATGCACTTGAAAATATACATTTACATCAATGAATATAAAAGAGGCATAACTAAATGATAAAACTAGAATTAATTAAGGATTACGAAAATTTCGTACAAAATTAAAATTAGATGCATGAAGATGAGATTCAAAAGATGAATATTCAGTGGGAATAATGCATAAAATCTATTGAATATTAGACAGTTTATCTCAATTTAATGTGTCCTAAACTATAAGTGAAATTGATAAATACAAAAGTTAATGAAAGATGTCAATTTTCAAATTCCTAATAAATTATCTATTTGAATTTATTCATCTAATAAGGGTCCTATTTTTAAAAATATACAATCTAGTGTATTGATGTTCTTGAAATTATCTAAAGATAAATATGTTGTTGGCTCATTGAAAAAGAAAAATACTCAGGAATCCAAAACATCATCAAATATGGATGTGAAGAGGTGTGTAAATTAATGTTCTCTAATGAAAAAAATGAAATATAAATGTGATTCCCATAAGTTGTATATTTTATATATAGTCAATGTTTAGCATAGAATAATAAGTAAATATTTGAGAGATAATATTAGAGTTCTCAGTTGTTTGGGAATTAGGAAAATAATAGTTTTCATAATATGTTATTAAATTAAGATTACATAAATCTTATATTTAGGGGGAGAAAAGATAAAGAGAAATTGAAACCTTCAGAAGAGAATAAAATATAAAAGATAGAGAATAATTTATTTAAACAAAATATATGATTTATTTGAAATTTTTTGTTGTTATTACAATAAAAGTGTTCAATGTTACGATGAGTGTCGGTATATGCTAATCCTACACAAATCACCTTTTGCTGGAAATAGAAGACCACAACAAAAAGTAAAGTATGTATGAAATGAAGATGAGAGGTCAGCCATGGAATATGAAAAAATGTGACTGTTAAAAAAGTAACTCCAGTTAAGTATGTGAAAAAAGTTGTAATGTTTTTTTAACCAATGAAAATATTTTTCAATTATCATAGTAAATGTCACAACCTGAACAATTTTTATTTTTAAATAAAGATCAATGCTAAATGATGTAATCCTGAATCAAAGAATATATCATTCTAGATGAGATTCATCATTTTTGATTTGGTGAAAGACATCTCTAATAAAAAACATAAAATCTCCCATAAAAGAGGTAACTTTTTGAATTAAAATTTCTCTTGAAATGTAAACTATTTCAATTTTTTTGGGTAAAAATATTTTACATGGTTATTTGATTGAGAAGAATTTTTTAGTTTGGAATGAAATAAATCTATTACTTCATCATTGGGGGAAACAAAGTCTACACACATGGTAAAGAATGAGCACTTTTCTAAAGAATTTATTATCATATGGCCATAACTATTGGAAGAGGAAATAATCTTTGAACCACTATAGAAAACATAAATTGTTTTGTCAGTAAGTCTGAAAAGTAATTTTTCATCGAAGAAGAATATTTTTCTGAGAATCAACTCTCAGACATGTTGCTCTAACTGAAGGGCATTTATGATCAACCTTATTCCAATTTATACATTGTTTTTTAATACATGTAATTAAGGGTGAATCATTTATTCATGGGATGCCCTTAATTTAATAAATGTTATGAAAATCTTATAGCTAGATATTTTCCATATTGACTGTTTATATGATTTATTTTGTCACTTTTCAACATCTCAAATGATATTAGATGATACATGGAGAATATTATTGGATAAAGTCAATTATGATGAATTAGTATTGAGTGCATATCTTTAGGGGAGAACATAAGATTAACCACATGGAATTTCATTCATAGTTGGTAACATATGAATATTATATGTTCTTAATGTGGATTGAATCTGATAATTCTAGATTTTAAAATTAAAAAGTATGACTCTTTCCATCATTGAGGTATGTTGATAATTTTCTCTTATTTTCATGTTAAAAATAAATTCTAAAGCTGATATATTTATTCCACGATGACCAAAATGAAAATTAATCTGAAATTGGAACAAATTCCATCCATCTTTATGGTTTCTAATCTATTAGGTGAGATGTATATAGGAAATTAGTTGAAAATATTCATAGAAATTCATAAAATGTATCATTGATTGGTATCACATGATAGAAGTGAATTTATATCATTGATGTTAAACATGATCACGATTATCTTCCACACAAACCATAGCTCGCGTAGACATAGAGTTATTTAATATTAACTCATTGCATTGTTTCTAGTGATTACATCATTATTAGAAGTAAAATAAAAAATAATGGTTAGAAGACAATAGAACGTTCTTAGAAGTTGAATATTTGAAATGTGAATTTAATTTCATTCTATTACCATTGTATTTATTCACAACATAGGATAGAATATAACATAAACTTTTAAGATGAATTGGTTATTGAAAGAAAATCCAACATGGGAGATTATAGAGGACAAGTGGTTTGGTAATGTTAAATATGTTATCAATAACTAGAATATAAAAATTCAATTTTTTTTAATTTTGGTGATTGATGTGATAATTTTTAGTTTATAAAAATTTAGGTCATTGGTTATTTGAGTTTGACACAAATGTTTACAATAGTTTGTATAATAAAATATATGGAAGTTATGTTCGAATCATTAATGGAAGTAATGATTTTTTCTATAATTCTGAGTTTCTTCTTTTGGATTTTCCAAGGAATGTGGATTTTTTAAATGGATCTCATAAATAAATAAGCCATCCATTAACACCAATATGATGGACCCACAATGCTACTATGGTTGGTAGGTGTAACCTCCGCTAGATAGAAGGTGGACTGGAATTCATAAGAGAACTTAGTAGAGTTTAAAGGGAATATAGATGAGCCACCATGCAGTGTGGCACGACTACGGAAGGGGGCACATGCATAGGTCGGTATGAGCGTTGTATATGAGTGATGAATAAACAATTTTTAATGTGGATGAAGGGTCTTGTATTATAAAGGAGTGGAAAAATATTTTTGATTATGATGTGGGATTTATTTACTTTAGCACTGAATGATCATTGATCATCTGGCTGCTCAATTGATTTACCCTTGTCATATGATCATCTATGCTGAGCTCCAAAACCGTGTGATATATTGATCGATTCTTACTGGAAACTCAATAATCCTATTTAACCACTTTCCCTTCCACTATAATCCACCAATAGCTTATGTTTATCCCATTCTCCATGACATTCCGACCAAATCTGGATCCATGGATTATCATCATCTTTTTTTCATTCTGAAAATCCAATGATGATTGAAATTTGATGAATTATTTTTTCATCCTGTAAAAAACTGTCAAACAGATTCTATTTAGTGATTTTTAAAATGTTATTTCTCATTGGTGATGATTCATGTTGTTGTTAAACATGGAGAGAGTCAGTTTGTATATTTGGGGAAACATATCTATAAATACCACTAGGGGTGTTTGGTTTTATGATCATGTGTTTTTTAGAAGCTCTAATTTATGGAGAAAATTAGAATTTTGAATACCCCTAGTTTGATAAATGGGGTTCTATATATTTTTTGTTTGTTCTGAGAGGAAGATATTTTGTGGGATGAATAATATTTTATATAACACTTGTTTTGCTTCACGATGAACTACGTTGCACTAAAAATTGGAGATATTGTGATATAATTTTTCATATCCTTAGATTGTTCGAAGGAAAATGTAAATAGGTTGTTTTTTTATTACGTGTTGGAATTGAGGAATCACATCTTAGTGTATTTTTACAATGTGTTTTGTATATAGAAAAATATTTCATGCATAAGGTTTGAGTGCGTGAAGGTTTGAGTAATGACATGTGTGAATAATGTGTGTATGTGAATAAATCACACTTCCCCAAAGAAGTTAAAATACTCCATGAAAGATAATACACATCAATAACATACTGAAACAAACTATTAGAATTAATTTTATAAGGAGTCATGCACAATCGGAAAAATAAAGGCATAGTTTGTATGCACATGCTTGATACCATTGCATAGAACACAAGAACTATCTGTGTGTACTATTTTTTGGAGGAAAATACATTGAAAAGGTTGTACAATGTACACTACTAAATGTGTGTGCATGAAGGAGGTTTTTGACATGACTATTTGACTATATAATCATATTTAGAAGTAATGAGGTCGTTTATTATGAAATATATATTTTATATGGTTGTTTTATTACACACGAATTAATATTTTCCTAAAATGAGAATGCCTTGATGTTTATTAAATACATGCATGATTTTTGAAGATGTTTATTTGTAGTTTATTTATCATAATTTGGATATAATTATTTGAGACTAAAGAGGAGAAATTGTTTGGTTTATTTATTTAAAAGAAATTAATATATGAGTTGTTATTGTATAGTGTGGCTAGGTGTTTAGTAGAAGAAAGAATATTTGACCAAGATGTTTTTTATTGAGATATATGATGATGAAATATATTTTTTATTTCAAAAAAAGGGATTAGAAACAAAGACAACCCATCAAGGAGGGAAGAAGTGATGTAATCCAAGAGCATCCCCTTGCACAATACTAGCACACTCCAGAGGAAGAGAATGGAGACAATCAAAGATCCTCAGAGACTCACCCTGCCTATCCAAACAAGCATGAGAATAAGCCGCATAATTATTGTCTCTCCTACTATGGTGGATCAGCCTTCCATGATGTGTGTCCATCCTACAACTTTGGACAAGATAAATCATCTCCCACTGAACCCCCTGACATCCCTGTAGGGCCCTCACAAGGACCTCAGAATCAGATTCAATCTCGGACACCTCCAAACCTCTTCTCTTACAAACCATCAAACCAGAGTCGAGGGCCCAAACCTCCGCACCCAGGGAGCTCCCCTTACCATAGTAATCACTGAAGGCAATATGGACAGAACCCCAGCAATCCCGAAGCACACCACCGCCCCTCATAACCCCATACATATAAAAGCCATCAATATTCAATTTCAATCCGTTGTTTGGAGGTTTCAATCTCACCCAATAGTCGCTTCCCCTTTTCATTAAGCATGGACAATTGAGGAGGTTGTTCAGTGAAGCCGAAGTGTCTCCATCAATGAAGAGTGAAGCGAGTTCAACAATGAGAGACCTGAGCCGCATCTAGAGAAACAACATGGATTGTTTGGTGCCCATCCGGACCTAGTTTCGAGCCTCCCAAATAATCTAGCATATAGCCACCAGGATGATGGTTCTAATAGTCTGCTCCATGTTTTTGTTATCGGTGCTGATAAACAATGAATTCAAGAAGTCCTGAGGCGAGTGAGAATCATTATCGGTGCATGGAGGATGGGAAAACATGGACCAAAGGTACGAAGCCTATTGAGCTTGGAAAAATAAATTAGTTGTCGATTTGGCCTTTGGGTTATCACAGTAGTAACATCGATAGGCCAAGGAGATACCCCTTATTTGGATGCTCTCCTTTATTGGCATAGCCTTGTTTCTGATCCTCCAAATTAAGAAGTTCATCCTCAAAGGGATCATATTGCACCAAGAAACCAGCTCCCACACATCCGAAGTGGATTCTGCCCAAAGATATTTCCTGTAGTTGTGAGAAGTATATTTTAATGAACCATACAGTGTGAAATAGCAATCATCCAGCTCATCATTCATGATAATGTTCTCAAAAATGTTCATTCGATGAGGATTCAAAACTGCATGGACTAAATCGTAAAACTCGGTAGATTCGTTGAAGGATAAACTTGGATAAGGACAGCCTAGGTATGCAAGTGCTTCCCTAGACCAGTTTGAATCCCAGAAATTAATTTCCCCCTACTGATGATCCATTTCATATGGTTGGAGAGTGTTTCAATATGAGATAACATGCACCGAGAGAACCACGTGGATCTGTGAAGATCAGACACTGCATTTCTACCGTAGCACGCCTGGAAAAATTTTGCCCACATCGTCTCCGCTGAAATGACTTCCCAAGTGAGCCGATCTTCTAAACCCAGAATGGTATCATGAATATCAAGAAGACTTATCCTTCCTTCATCCACTAGTTGACCCAGCCTCTTCCAAGAGGCCCTGTGGTACCTCCCTTCTTGCTTTCCATCCCATAGAAAAGCATTGAGAATGTTTTTTATCCTTCCAATTGATCCTTTTGGAGGTTTGATAACAGAGAAAACGTGTATGGGAATGGAAGTGAGCACAATTTTTATCAACATAATTCTCCCCCCAAACGATAACAAATTGTTCATCCAATTAAAAAATATTCCCATAATACGATAAAAAATCTCATTAAAATGATGTTTTTTGATACGGCCATAGGATATTGGCACTCCTAAGTAGGAAATTGGAAGATGTTTCTGGAAACAACCAAGGATCCCCTGAATATCCCTGCACCTTCGGCTAGGACATTTATCATAAATACATACATGAATCTTGGAGGAAATAATGCTTTGCCTGTTATGACGGCCGTAGCTAGAGAGTATCTCCATGAGACAATTCAAAGAAGAGAACCTGCCATTTGTAAAAAAAATATATCATCAGAAAATAGTAGGTGATATATATTTTCCATGCTCTATCTCCCACGGAAAGGTTTCAACCTGCCTTTCGACAAGCTACACTTTACGTTCCAGGAAAGAGCATCTTGAGAAAGAACAAAGATACAAGGGGATGATGGATCCCCCTGACAAACACCCCGAACAGACCTGAAGAAGCAAAAGCACTTCCCCATTAGAGAAATGAAAAACCAAGGTGATGAATAACACCTGAAACAAATGTCACAAAAATTTTCCTGGAATCCAAAACCTCTCATGACACGAATGATGAAACTCCATTCAACCATGTCATAGGATTTATGCATGTCAACTTGAAAGATAACATTTGAAACCACTGTTCTTCTGTTGATGTCATGCACAAGCTCACTTGAAATGCCTACTGCCCCATGGACGCTTCTACCCTGAATGAAACAATGTTGCTCCTCTGATACCAACCGTAGCAGAATCGTGTTAAGCCTCTTTGCAATGACAGTGGCCAAATTTTTAGAAGAGAAATCGCATAGGAAAATAGGGCGATACTGGCTAATGAGACTAGGATTTTTGACCTTTGGAATAAGAATCAATCTAGAAGAACAAATACCCCTGACCAGAGAACAACCACAAAAGAAGTCATGAACTGCCTCCACCACCTGAAGGCCTACTATCTCCCATGCCTTGGTATAGAAGGAAGCCAGAAAACCATCCGGGCCAGGGGTGCTGTTTTGGGCCATAGTCGACACTGCTTCTCTAACCTCCTCTTCTACTGGAATTGAGGAAAGAAGGATATTGTCTGTATCCATCACTAGAAGAGGAAGACTTCCCAAGAAATCATTATTCTCCATAGCGTCCCTCTCAACGCTAGAAATGGAATGTCCTACAAGAAGGCCCTCAAAGTGATCCAAATCCATCTTCCCAGTGATATCCACATCAGACGTTAAGGACCCATTATCATGATTCAAATTAATCCCCGTGCTCCGCCTCTCCATAATGCATGCTTGAAAGGGGGAATTATTGTGATTGCTTTCCATTAGCCATCCAACCCAAGACCTCTGCTTGTAGATTCTTTCGATTTCAAGAAGTTTCTCAGCCAGGATAATCGGCTGTTCACATAGGATAACAAAGGTATCCTCATCCCAAACATTCTGAAGATACTCCTCCAGTCTATCAACTTCTGGCTAAATGGATATAACTCCATTTGAGACATCTGGTTGATAGCTTAACCAACATCAAATGTCCTTCTTGAGGCATTTGAGATGATTGACCAGACCTCCCCAGGATCTCCCGTCTTCCTCCTTAAACCAGGAGTTCTTTACACGCTCCAAAAAGTAAGCATCACGATGCCATGCAGAAGAGTAATGAAAGAATGAGCCAACAATCACCTCCCGTATGATCTCAATAAGAATTGGTGCATGGTCTGAAAGCACACGAGTGATATGGGCGATTGACGATTTTGAGAAATCATCCAAACCTTGAGCGTTGGTGAGACAGTGATCCAGACGGCTCCATATTCGGCTCGAACCCTTACGATTATTGCACCACGTATATTTAGAACCTGAGAAACCCAGATCCAACAAGCTAGTATTCATCATAAACTCTTGAAAGTCCAACATAACGCCATGGTTGGAGACAGAGCCACCTATTTTTTCAGAAATACCTGAAATATCATTGATGTCACCTCCGACAAACCAAGGTAAGATCCCTGTTTACAGGTTCTCCAGATGACTCCATAACTCCAGCCTCTTGTTAGCATTTGTACTCGCTTAGATGAAAGAAAACAACACCTCATACCCTACATCCGAGATCATTGTAGTGATACATTGATTCGAGATGTTCAGAACCTCAACCGAAACTGAATTATTCCAATATATCCAAATATGAGTTTTAACAGAGTCCCCATGGAAAACATTTGAGAAGCCAATTTTCTTAGCCAGCCAATTTTCCTTGCTAGAAACCTGCTTCGGCTCCAAAATAACAACAACTGCAAACATAGATTTCCTGGCATCAGATTTCAAATAACATGCTTAACTTCGGCCCCTAAGCTACGTGCATTCCAAATGATGGCTGACAACATTACACAGCACCCTTTCGGGCACTGTAGCTTGAAGAAAGAGAAAGTGAAGAAGAAGCAAACAAACCTACCTACTTATCCTTAGAGTGGGTGATCGGTCCAGAAGTTCCAGTGTCACAGAAATCCAATCTAGAAGAATGAACCACCTTCTTGAAGTCACCATCATAGTCGTCCAAGAGAGGCTTCTTCCTACCCGGAAAAAAAACTCTGAGATTCCGCCCATGTATCGTCATGCACCCAAGAAACCAGCAATGGCCAAAGTGGAGCACTAGAGACCAACTCCTTCTCTGACCCATTCGAAAGGGAATCCTTTCCCACCAGATCCCCCACGGAATGATCAAGCCTACTCACCGGTGAATTCTGAAGCAAAGCTAGCGAGGGTTGAGCCGAAACGCAGACCGGAGATGGAAGAGGAGATAATGATTTTATCGGGTGACCCAAAAGGGTAACACAGACCTCTAACATGCTCTCCAGGCTACGACCTGGGGCTAGCGAATCCTGGACAACCGGTCCTAGCGAACAAAGGATCAAATTAAAGGGATCCACGGAAAGAGCCGACAAGAGAACAGACTTGTCTGAAGCAGTCCCCCCACCGTTTTCCTTCGTCGCGCCACTACCGTCAACAAAATTTAAATTTGAAATCCCAATGGAAACAACCTCATCTTCGTCCTCCTTCAAAGTGGGAGGGTCTTGACCCGAAACATCATGCAAACCATGGTGAGACGGTCCATCGACCTCCCGTCACCTCCTATAGGAGGCTTCCAAATGATCATGTAAACCACAAAAAATGCAGAACCTTGGAAGCTGATGGAAGAAAATCCTATGCCGCCATCTGAAACCATCACTCGACACAAGCATGACCCTTGAAGGTCTCTTCACTGCGAGATCCATCTCCACACAGATGATAGGATTGGCCACCACCTGAAGACACCTAGTGTCATCATCCGCACAAAGGAACGAACTAAGTGAGTCTCCCACCGTCTTTAGGATCTCCAGATTGTGAAAGGGGAGAGGAAGACACGGGAATGAAATCTAAAACACATTAGAGGAAGAATCCCGGCAAAAGTGGCAATCCCACGACCACCTCGAAAGTGATAAATGCCATTCTCCACACCTTCGAACCTTGCGTGACCAAGCCAACACGAAATCCAATCTAGAAAAAAAAAATGAACACAAAAGGCCACCCTAGAGAATTCAGTGACCTCCGCCCAATGATAAAGACACCATGAATCCACAAAGCTCTGGAAGTAGCCCAGAGACGGCTTATTAAGACCAAAGCGGGCTACTAGGGTATGATCGTGGAATTAAGACACCTCCTGAAGCTCCTGAGCTGAATGATCCACCACTAGAACCCCTTCCCCCTGTCTAGGAGCTCTAAGATCCAAAGCGATTAGGGGAATGTTGGGAAAGACCCCAGCCTCTGTTGAGAGGGCACTGCTAGCGCCAGACGAGGAGGCTACACCCCGCAGGATGTCCTTGAAGGAAGTCTTTGGAGGCAACCATCTTCAACTCAATTCTCCCAAGCTGACAGAACAGCCATCAATGATTACTGTAATTTATATTAAATCTCGAGAGATATAACCATTTACCTGTGATCATGTTTTTGAGAAAGACCAACTCCAATACGAAGGTTCTTGAATTATACAATGTCCAGTTTGATATAGAAAACCTATGAAGGAAGATTTTAATATCATCTTATCATTGGACCAAATCTTGTCGGACTCAAATTTGTGTTGTCTTCATTGGGACATTGAAGGAGTGGAAGTCTCCATTTTGACTCAGGATAAGGATGGTGGGATGTTGGTAGCACTATACAATTCTGTATAAAATACTTTTGGAGGGAATTAGGAGTCACATGTCTATGTGGGAACATGTTTTTATAGGGGGATTCTATAGGAGAACACTATGGGACTTTGGGTTGAAAGGAATGAGACATTCCATATTCTAACTGTCTACATATAGAGAAGAATCTATAACTAGGGGGTATAACTGGTTACAGTAAGGATGTATGTCTTAGTACATAAACTTGTAAAAATATTGTGTGATCTATTTTGATTTTCATTATGAATTTCATACCAGATCCACTCATCCTAACATGTGACAGATGTTTTAAGGGGTTTGAGAAAAGGAAATAATTTAATAAAAATATAGTGTTATATTGAGGGTTCTTAAATATAAATCATTTGGAATTAATAATTGGGGAAATATTGTGAATTAGAATAATTTTTATTCTGAAACAAATGGTTATTGAATATTCAAGAATGTTGATTATGAATTATTAAATGATACACCTTCATTATCTTAATACATGTTATAGATTTAATTACTGGAAATTTATTAAAATTTCATAGGTTTGTATATACATATGATGTTTTAAGGATTACTATGAAGTATATATTATGAATTATATAATTAATCATATCATTTATATAGTGAATTCATTTGACATAATAAATTTCTGGGTAGGAACTATTATTATAAATCCCATCGATGAATCAATTGGATTCTTGAAACAAATGTTTTGGGTATCTGGCATACATCATCCCAATGAAAACACCATGTATTAGTTGTGACCATGATGATAAAAAAAATGTCTTGGATACCACCTTGGTGTTAAAGATTAAGATGACTACCATTATTTATTCAATAATCAAGAATCAGTTATTGTTACCCATGTAACTAATTATATTTTTATGCCATCCATGGATAAATTTTATGATCATGTATTGTATTATATTAAATTATTTTGTTTTTATTTATTATTGAAACATTATTCTTGTCATGATAAATTCTTAAATATGTTTTACCTTACATGAAATATATGCTCAACCATATTATGTTTCTATTAACTCAGGTTATAAAATAATTTACCACACATGATATGTCTATAAGAGTATAATTATATGAGACTTTATGGGTGATATTTAAGGCTTCTTATCTATTTATATGTTTCTTATATTATATAGTCAATATCCTTCATCTGAAAAAGAAATGGTCTTTATTAGGTAATTATTTTTATTAATTATTTAAAACTATAATACTTAAATTTCCTATGAAAAAAATTGACTTAATATATTTTAGTGACAATGTGATTATTGAGGGTTAAATTTTTTTTACATCTGTCAATTTCTAAGATAATATGTAAGGTAAGTGTTTATAATCACTTGATTATGAGAGTATAGGTATGGGGTGTCACACACCACCATTTTATTTAATATTTATATTATTCTTTATTTTACCTTAATTTTAGTAAAATTTTTCCGTTATATATTTTTTGAAATGTGCACCTGAAAATTGGTTTCCAATAGAATATTTTGATAAAGGTGAATTCTGTGTGAAAATTTATTTATTGTAATTTTTTTTCAAATAAGGAAAATAAAATGTATGTTTTTAAAAATATTGTGTGAATGATATTTCACATTAGATTATTATATATGAAAAACATTTCTATATATTTTATATCATCCAAGAATGTGATGGATAATTTATTTAATGACTATCTAGGTGGTGTGATCACCTTTGGAAAGTATACATGTCCTTCATGCTCATGGTAATTAATATTTTATGTTATAGTTCAAATATTGATTTAGCATGGACCATCAATAGTTTGAGGGTGGATGCTGACTTATAAATTCAAATAGTGGTATGTCTGTTTTTTTCATTTATTTTATCTACTCACATCAGGAAATAAATCCTTTTCTACTTTCATTTATATTTAAGAGTGATGTATTTTATATGAGGTTTTTTGGAGGACAAGAACATGGTTGTTGTAAATAAGGGAGTAAGAGGTGCATTTAGGGACTATTTTAATTAAATTTTATAATATATTAACATATTCATTTAATGAATCATTGAAATTTATTGTACATAGTGATTTTGAAAAATTTTATACTTCAGATACATTTTTTATCAATGATGTCTTACCCATTTATTATGTCTAATGATAATGATTCATGACGTCATACAAATCGGGGTTATGGATTCTCCATGGTTATATTGAAATCTAGAATAGATGTTTGATTGATGGATGTTATTGGTTTTTGTGTGTGAAAATATTGAATTTATAATGGTTATTATTAATCATTTAATGAAATTATACAATTCAATGATTATTAAGGAGTCTTATACAATTGATAATATTTATTAAACTATATATTGATTATTTTGTAACACTTTATGGGACACCACATATAATAAATTTATATTATTACACGAGATTGAAATTATTATTTATTTGTTTTATGATGGTGTATTTGGTATCTTAGGTGTTTCTGAGTGCAACTATAAAGACACAGAATTTCCATGTAATTTTTTTAATTATATGCGAATTTTATGAGTCCACGAATATTGATGACGTGGGATTCTGAGGCCCGGTGTGCCCGGAATGAATTTATGACCTTTTTTCGGGTACGTTCAGTTTACGTGCAAGAGGGTTTTTGTATCTTTTGAACTCGTGCTGAGAATTGAAATCTGAGGACCCAGTTGAACTCACAGCACTGGTATTTTCTTAAGGAGACTTTCACCTCGATGATAGTTGGTCGAGGGTGAAAGTTAGTTTTTGTGTTTTTCGTGAAAGAATAAAATAAAATAAAAATGTTTAATATTTTTTTTGTTGAAACCACCCATGTGGATGTTGTAAAGGTAGGGACCACCTGAACTAAAACCTCATACATGTTTTATGGTGGTGGATACCACCCGATCCTAAAACCCCCACTTTGAATTCCTAATGTTGGGGACAACCCAAACACTCATAATGGGAGAAACCTCTTGAACTCCCCTTTAATAGGATATAACCTTTGGTATCCTCCCACTTTAATGGTGCTACATTCCATTAATTTATTTTTACAACTAATTATTCCAACAATTAAATTGACAAACATAATTTAATTTTTGTTGGATCCTCACCTATTTTTGGTTGGGAGAAATCATTGGCGAAAGGGAAGACTTTATAAGAACTCATCTCCAACGAAGAACACACCATATACAATGAAGAACGAGGATGACGCTTGATCCTGGATTAGAGGAATCTTGCAGAAGCGACAAACACCGATTCCACCATCCCCAATGACTTCATCTCCTTCCTCGTGACTTCCTCCAATGAACGACATGTAGGGATTGTTGTTTTGATTTTTCCCCATTGTTGTTCTTAACAACTCTTCATAATTTAAGAAGGAATCATATCCTCTTGCTACCGCTCTAATGCGGAGAGTGCGGGCCAAATGAACATGGCCTGAAGTCTCCACAATTCTTGTCATTATATGTTCTGTTCTTCGCGATGAAGGCGACCGTGCCACCCGAGGGAAGAGAACCGCGACTTGTGCGGCAGTGATGAAGGAAGGATGGCCAGCCGAACTAGCTATTGGTGAAGGCATGAAGTGAGACCACACCTCGCGGAGCAAACGACATGCCATCCGGCTAGCCATGGTGGACCGCCGTACCACGAACCATTGTGCTGCCCCTCCTCCCCTGCACCGCCCCACGACCCCGGCGCCGCACCACGACCCTCGAACCGCCCCCGGACCGCATGTTGTCCTGTGGCCCTCGCACTGCCCCAAACCACCACACGGTCGTCCCGCCGCTTGGCAAGGCCACCCAGCGTGGGTCGGGACGGACCCAACGGGCCGTGTCGGTTCGACCAGGTCAGACGAGACCCATACCAGCTTCGACCCATTTCCACTCTTTTGTCCATAACATTCACACTATGTTTCCATTTGATGAATCATCTAATGATTTGGAAACCTTAGAGAGATGAGGTCCCATTTAAATTCCTCACTGGAGATTTGGTTAATGTTGGTGAACGGTCAAGTTGGATCGAGCACAAATCCAACCGGGCCCATGGGACTAAAAGACTAATAACGTAAAGACGGGTCGTCCATTTGACTCACTGTCTATTTCGTTGAGACCCTTATGATGTGGCAGTACATAGGAATACTTCGTCTTGGAACTTCGTGATAGTTGGAATATCGAACAATGGATTGAATAAGTTGAACCTCTCTGAGACAAGCAAGCTTAGTGCAAGAATCCTGTTGCTGGTTGTGATGAAGTACTAGGATATTGTGTGGGTCTGATGACGTACTGATAATGTTTGGGATCCTGTGTGGGTATGATGAGAAACTGAGGAAGTAGTAGGATCCCGTGTGGGTCTGAGGATATACAGATGATGTACTAGGATCCTGTGTGGGTCTGACGATTAACTACCGATATACTAGGATCCTGTGTGGGTCTGACGACGTAGTGACGATGTACTAGGATCATGTGTGGGTCTGACGATAAACTGATGACGTACTATGATTTTGTGAGGGCTAGATGATGCACTGAAAATGTACTAGGATCTTTTGGGGGTCTAATGATGTACTAGGATCATGTGTGGGTCTAACGATGCACTAGGATCATGTGTTGGTCTGACGATGTACTACGTTCCTTTATGGGTCCGATGATGATTTAGGATCCTTAGGGGGTCTGCCTCTTAATCGAGTAAAATGATCTAGTAGTTACAGCTAATCATCCTTACTACTATACCTAAGATATAGTTGGCATGAGAAATGTTCATACATGTGTGGTACTTTTCCTCTAGTAATAACTTGGTGGTATTCTTTTGTGTATCGAACATGTGTGGAACTTACCTTCGTGGTACTCCTTCCTTTTTAGAATAATTGAGCTTGTTCTTTTGAGTTTCACTTTGTGATACCTTAGGATTGATATGGGCATACTTGATAACTTATGTATATGTTTGTCCATATACATGAGTATGGTTGTCAATTGATTTCATGCTATGTGTTTTATCCTTTGTGGATTTTATGAGACTTTGAGGGTCTCGAGGTCCCCACTATGTATTTTTATACTCACCTCAGCATGGTTAATTCCCTCACCTTATTGTGTTTGGTGCATACAAAGGAAATCGCTGACTGAGGATGAGGGTACCCAGACTGGATGGTGCCCGGAGGTAGACCATACGGCGTGTCATTATGCAAAGGAGACAGGCAGACGTGGAGTGTTGAATAGGTGATCTGTACCTTCCATTCAGGTATGAACCTCAGAGGATGACCTAGTAGCTATCTTTCACTTTATTTAAGTTTATTTTATTTCAGTTTTACTTGTATATTTACTATTGGGCTTGTATTCCGGCCCCTCATACTTTCAACACTCTTTTTTCTATACTGTTTACTTGTGTTCGTATCTTATTGTTTGCATGGAGGAGTTTTTTTTACAAGTTATAAAGGCAATACATTCCTTGTTTTATGGAATACACCTTTAGTTCTATTCTCCATCCCTTGGCCTATAGAAGGCAGGCTTGGGGTTGTCACGGCACCGGCCCTAGTGGACCGGTCAGGGAAAAATGGTATCATGGGAGTCGGTTCTACCATAGAACATTTGACTCTGATATTTTTAATATAAATAGTGTTATGATTAGTGAGTGTGGTTATCATTTTAAGAAATCTGGTGTTGGTGCGGTGGCCGACATATCCATACACCAAGACCCTGACTTCTGATTTCCGACTGAGTGCATGAAAACACTGATTGTGTGTGTTTTCAAGAGTTTTCATTATGCACTCTTAGAGTTATCCCACAAGGTATAACTTATTGACTGTGGCGCACTTATTTTTTTCAGTATGCCTCCACACAGACAACCAGCTAGGGTCACAGATATAGTATGCCCTGATAGCTCACCAAGCGACGAGGCCTCGGTGTAGGGCCCTCTTCCAGTAGACACACCAGCAGTTCCATTACCATTTGGGCCACCGATGCCACCCCCCAGCAACAGAGGATGAATTCCACTTGAGCGCGTTCCAGGACTTCTAGTACCAGAGACCACCCATCTTTAGGGGAGAGACGGACCCACAAGTGGTTGAGGATTGGCTGGAGACCGGGGTGAGAGTTTTGCGACTATTAGGGACACCCGCTAATCTCACGGTGATCCTTGCCACCAGTCTTCTATAGGCATAACATGCAGATGGTGGAGCTTGATTCTCTAAGATCATGATGAGGTGACACTTCTCTGGGTAGAGATCGAGAGCCTGCTTTAGGTAGAGTTTTTCCTAGTGACTCTACACACATTGCGCATACAAGAGGATCTTTATCAGTAGCAGGGCAGCATGACCATGGATCGGTACTCAGCAATGTTCACTAACCTATCACTCTACTCCAATAATATGGTGTGGGACCCATTCATCAGTGACCATACCTTTAAGCAAGGACTCAGGTGGGATGTCACGACTTCTATGATTTCTATCTGTATCTCGACGCAGTCAGGGGTGTTAGAGCGAGCCCTCTTAGTGGAGAAATTTCTTGCTGAGCAGTTGCCAGCAGCGAGACCCACCACCGAATGTCACATAGCGGGGTCTTCTGCAGATGGCATTATATAAATGTCAAAGAGGCCCAAGAGGACTATACCTATTGGTGGATGGCTACATGACTTAGGATTAGTTGTGCAGGGCACTAGAGATTGAGCCATTCATGTGAGGAACATGAAGTGTTTCACATGTATCGGGCAGGGTCACATGGCTCAGGACTTTCCAACCCGCCATACGGATGATCAGCAGACGGTCGAGGGTCCACCCAGGCAGAGACATAGGTTCATTTGAAGAGGTCCCCAAGAAGCAGGCGGACGTGGCATAAGTGTTGGCCATGCAGTTAGTAGTGGGCGACGATTAGAGATGTTATAGACCCCACCACCAGGTGGTCCAACCCGACCATTTGGAGTTGGTGGACAGGGGCTCGCACAGCTCCAGGCAGCTGAGGCCTATGATCACGGCGCACCAGGGATGATACAAGGTATGATCTGTCTTTACTCCACCTTAGAAGCTATACTTAAAGACACAGGCTCCAATCATTCTCTAATTTCCACTACCCTTGTTTAGAGCTCGGAAATTCTGATGGAACCATTGGATTTATCCTTAAGGCTAGATACTCTTACGGGAGAGTATTAGATGATTACAAATTGGTTCTGGCAGTGTGAGCTTACTCTACGAGGAGATAGATTCAGCTCAGATCTCCAAGTAGCGGCGTCGAGGACTTACGATGTCATCTTGGGTAAGGACTTGTTATCTATATATCATGATCATATTTACTGTATTAGGCAAAAAGTGTGGTGTGTCCGCAAGGATGAGACCAGGTTTACCTTCACGAGAGAGCAGGGAGACATTGCAGTATATGATGGACTTACTCGTAGAAGAGTGCATCTGATCACTCATTGGTTGGTTATCCTTACCATCGCAGTGGTTGATGTGTGGTGTTTGAGCTATCCTGTAGTGGCAGACTAGTGTGAGGATGTTTTCCTTGATGATGTTTCGGGTCAACCTCATTGCAGATAGGTGGACTTTTATATTGACTTATACCCCGGGATGATACTGATATCCACACCAGCGTATTGGATGGCTCCCACAGAGCTTCGTGAGATGTGGGTACAGTTGGATGACTTTTAGGGGAAGGGATTCATTTGGCCCAGTGTTTCTCCTCAGGCTGCCCTAATTTTGTTTAATAAGAAGACGGATGGGAGCTTGAGACTTTGTGTTGACTGTCGGTGCCTGAACCAGGTGACTGTGAAGAACAAGTACCCACTCACAAGGATTGAAAACTTCTTTGATCAACTAGAAGGGAGACCAATGTTTCTTGAAGTTAGACCTCATATCAGGCTATCACCAGCTCAGAGTGTGAGATGAGGATGTGCAGAAGACAACTTTCAGATGTCGGTATGACCATTATGAGTTCTTAGTTATTCCATTTGGAATAAAAAAAACTACATTAGTGTTCATGGGACTCATTAATACAATGCTTCAGTCATACCTTGATCACATTGTGGTGGTCTTAATTAATGACATTCTAATCTACTCAGGTACTGAGTATGAGCATGCCTATCATTTTCAGAATGTTCTAGACACACTATGAGACCACCAGATTTATGGTAAGCTCTCAAAGTTATATTTCTATATCTGAGAGGTTCACATTCTAGGACATGTCATATCAGAGGTGGGAGTTTCACTAGATCCAATGATAATTGAGGCGGTACTTTCTTGGGAGCCACCATGGAGTGTGACAGAGGTACATAGTTTCCTGGGATTGGATGGAAACTACCAGAGGTTTTTACAAGATTTCTCTAGAGTTTTAGAACCTTTATAAATATTGATGCATAAGGGGAATCCCTTCTTGTGGTCGGGAAGATTCCCACGGAGTTTTCAGAAGCAGAGTAAGAGGCTGACTTGTGCCCCCATCTTGAGGCTTCCGGAGGAGGGCGTTGGGTATATAGTCTACTGTGATGCATCTGGGACTGAGATCAGATGTTTCATGATGAAAAAGTGAGAAGTTATCGCATATGGTTCTCAACAGCTAAGACAACATGAGCAGAACTATGCTACCCAAGACCTAGAGTTAGAAGCAGTGGTCTTCACTATGAAGATGTGTCGAAATTACTGGATGGGTGAGTGTTTTTAGTGTACTCTTATTACAAGAGTCTCAGGTATATATTCTCTCAGAAGGACCTAAACCTGAGACAGAGACATAGGCTTGAGTTTTTCTAGGACTATGACATCGAGATAGTCTATACTTTTGGGAATTGGAACGTTGTAGCAGATGCACTCAGAAGGAGATCTAGTATATAGCTGCTAGGTGAGGCAACAGAGCAGCTGATCGGTTTGCTGATATCCTTTTTGGATTAGGATGGGGAAACTTTTCTTTAGTCACATACAGTCACTCCCCCCACTTCTTCAGTGAGTCAGGGAGGCACAGCGTGGGGACATAGACTGCGAGGCTCGACGTGCTCCGATATCTATAGGACCGACACATGATGGATTTTTTGAAGGTGGGGAGCACACCCTTCTCTTCATAGGACGTACCATGGTACCAGTGTCACTTTGGGAGGAAGTGTTAAAGGAGTTCCACATATCCTCGCCAGTGGTATATGCAAGAGTGGGAAAGATGTACCAGGATCTCTGATGACAACACTAATGGCCAGGAATGAAGAAAGTTGTAGTATAGGTTTTCTCTCGATGGCTCACTTGTCAGCAAGTGAAGTTAGAGAATCAGGTATCATCAGGCTTGGTTCAGCCTATAGAGGTCCCATAGTGGAAGTGGGAAGGGATATCCATGTACTTCGTGAGAGGACTTCCACGTACTTACAGTGGACATGATTCTATCAGGGTGATCGTCGACCGACTGTCCATGTCACCCCACTTCCTACCAATCAGAGTGAAGGGTTCAGTAGGGAGACTTGGACGCCTCTATGTGTAAGAGATTGTGCGGCTACTTGGAGTACCCTAGACAGTTGTCTTTGATCGTGATGCTTGTTTCACTTTCCGGTTATGGAAGGCGTTATAGGAGGCTTTCATGACATAGCTTTTTTTGAGAACTTCCTTCCATCATCAAAGGGATGTTTAGACTGATCTGACCATTCATACCCTCAAGGACATGCTCCATGCTTATGTCCTCGACTTCAGATGCAGCTGATATGACCACTTTCCCCTGGTGGAGTTTTTATACAACAACAGCTATCACTCCACCATTGGGATGCCACCTTTTGAGGTGTTGTATGTTCGAGCTTGTAGATCACCTTTGTGCTGGACAGACGTAGGGGAGTTAGCACTCATGGGAATAAAGATGGTATGGGAAACCACATAGAAAGTGCGGATCATCCAGGAGAAGATGAAGACTACACAGAGCATGCAGAATTCTTATGCAGACAGGAGAATGATACTTCTAGAGTTTGATGATGGCGACCACGTCTTTCAACGAGTCTCTCCCCGACGAGGTTATGAATATTTGGCAGAGACTGTAAGATATCTATGAGGTTCATTGGACCCTTTCAGGTACTTAGCATATTTTTCAAGGTGGATTACTGCATAGCACTTCCCCCTCAGTTGCACCAGGTGCACAACGTCTTCCAAGTATCCCAGTTGAGGAGATACATGAACGACCCTTCTCATATCATTGACCATAGTGAACTGGACATCGACGATGGAGAGAATTTTACAGAGGTTCTAGTGCAGATTGAGGGTCGACTAAAGCGGGTCCTTTATGGGTGGTTGATACCTCTGGTGCACGTTCGCTAGCAGCATGGAAACCTCAAGGAGAGAACATTTGAGCGGGAGGCTCAGATTCGTGCCCAGTACCCCCACTTGTTTTCCTAATTTTGTGATGTGGATTTCACGGATGTAAAGCCCTAGGGTGGGGAGAATATAACGATCTAGAATTTCCATGTAATTTTTAATAATTATATGGGAATTTTATGAGTCCATGAAAATTGACGGTGCGTGATTCCGTGGCCCGGTGTTCCCAGAATGATTTTTTGAACTTTTTTGGGTACGTTCAGTAAATTTGCGAGCGGGTTGTTGTAACATTTGAACCATTGATCAGAATTGGAATCTAAAGACACTATTGAACTTGAAGCACCGGTATTCGCAAAAAGAGACTTTCACCATGACGGCAGTTGGTCAAGGGTGAATGTGAATTATTTTGTTTTTCATGAAAGAATAAAGTAAAATAAAAAAGTTTAACATTTTTATTTGTTGAAACCTCTCATGTGGATGTTATAAAGGCGGGGACCACTTGAACTAAAACCTCCCACATGGGTTATGGCGGTGAGGACCACCCAATCCAAAAACCCACATTTTGGCTTCCTAATGGTGTGGACCACCCAAACCCTCATAATGGGAGAATCCTCTAGAACTCCCCTTTAATGGGAGATAACATTAGGTATCCTCCCACTTTAATGGTGCCACATTCCATTAATTAATTGTTTTAATTAATTGTACCAATAATTAAATTGATAAACTTTATTTAATTGGTGTTGGCTCCAAACTTCTTTTTAGTTGAGGGAAATCGTTTGCGAAAAGGAAGACTTTGGAGGAACTCATCTCCAAAAAAGAACGCACCATCTCCAATGGTGAAAGAGGATGATGTATGTGCCTGGATCAGAGGCATCTTGCAGAAGCGACGAACCCCGACACCACCATCCTCAATGATTTCATCTCCTTCCTCGCAATCACTTCCAATGAAAGTCAAGTAGATATGTTGTTTTGATTTTCCCCATTCCTGTTCTTGACGACTCTTCATAATTCAAGAAGGAATCATAGCCTCTTACTATCACTCTAACATAGAGAGTTAGGGCCAAAAGAAAATTTCCCCACCTCTTCGAAATTCTTTTCTTTATTTGTTGTGTTCTCCACGATGAAGGTGATAGTGAAACTGTGCCACTGTAACACCCAGAGCTTCTACGGTACGCTTCTCTTTGAATAATGCAATAGTGTGTGTTGTACGCAACATCGAGTTCTAACACACCAAAACCAATCAAACTAGCTGTTATGAATAGTAATACCCACCTTTTGAAATTTATAAATTTTATTTTTCAAAATTCACTTCATTTTTGGATTTGGAGTATCGAAATTAGCCTAGGGTGATTTTTTGGTATTTTTCTGAAAAACATCATTTTTTGATTAATAGTGAAACCACTAAGTGGTAGTTAAAAAACAGAATTTTTCATAAAACATAATTTTACCACTTCTGTGAGTGGAATTTCGAAAATCCGAGAGACATTGTTAATATCAAGGAAAAAAATGTGGTTCAATGAGATGAAAATAATTTTTGGTGAATAGTAACTTTTTACTTTTATTTACCACAGTTAAAAGTAAATAGGGCAATTAAGGTTCAAAATTATATTAATATTACCCTAACACATTTCCTAATTCTATTGGACAAGTGTATCTCGACCAAAAACAACCATAGGAATAAAATATTATCATTTATGTCCACTTGGATTAGATTAGGACATTTATTATTATTTAATTCAAAGAAGAGTTAAAAGAGTTAAAATCAATGTTTATTTAATAAAACATTTTTAATATAGGGTTATAAAAACGTAAATTATATTATAAATATTAATTGGAATGATAAAAATATTTCCTACATAATTATATTTTATTTATAATTTTTAGATAATAAATAATTTAATTTATTTATGACACAATAATGATGCAGTAATTACCAAAATAGTGAAAAGCTAAAATAATCGATATTATAAATACCCAAAAAAAATATAATTTGAGACTTTTTATGAATTAAAATAATTTTATAGGTTAATATGACATGTTAGTAATTATGTTATTAACTTTTTTCGAAGTAATCATTCTATTATGATTTTCACAAAAATCAATTTTCCAAATAGTGTCAAAATTGACATAAAAGAGTTTTTAAAACAAATATTATATTATTAATTGATATTCAATTCCTAAAAATATAGGGTTCAGCCAAGAGACTTATATCATGATAGGTGTATCATTAATGGACCACTTCAGGGTCTCTTGGAGGTATATAGTATGTTTATTAACTATATAATATAAAAATACAAAGTGACATGGTAAGTGTCAAACTAATTAACAAAGAGTTAAAACTAAAAGATAAGGTTAATATAATGACCCAAACCTGTCTAAATTCTATTTGTTAAGTGGTTTTAGACACATCCCCACCTTAAACTTTAAATAATACACTTTGGATCCATTAGAAACCGAATATGAATTTATTATAAAATAATATTTCTAGCTTTTCCAAAGGTTCCCCTCACACCTCTTATAAAAGAGAACTCCCACTTCTCATTAATTCAAACCTTTAAAGCCTTTTGGTTCAGAAACCCCCAGCCAAAATACTCTCTAAAAGTCCCTCAATACAACCTAGAGGCCTTAGTTTGATCAGAAAGCCAACCTATAGAGCCCTTTTGATCAAATCAAAAGGAAGAACCCGAAGAAGAGGTAATGATTTCACCACCCTTTTTCAAGTTCCTTTCTTCTTCCAATTATTATTTATTTGTTATTACCATTCTAAAATAATTACTCTAGTATATTATATATACTGTGATGTTATTATAAATATGGTACAACTATATTCAGTATTCTCTCCATCCTTTGAATAACATGTCACCATACGTGCGTACGTACGGCTTACCGTCTCCAAGTCGTGGTGTAATTTTTATTCAATAAATTATTATTTAGATGGGTATAATAATGATGAGTAATTCATGTAAATAATAAATATAACATGATAATGATTCTTTATATATGATATAACATCCAATTATATATTATTTTAATATCAACAGAATGAAATTTTCGCACGTGCGTACGTACAGACTACCGTCTCCATGAACGCGATGAGATTCATTTTCCATCATATCCATTCAAGTATAATTCTCATTTAATGATTATTAATAGTATATAAGTACTTGATATAATTCTTGATATCATTAAGATACAACCTATCCTTGAAAAACACGGATTACATAACAAAACATATAAAAGAAAATGAGTAAGTTAACACCCGAAACAACGAGAATACTAATATATTATTAACAAATCAGTGTTAAAAGATCATATATGATATCATATTAATGTATATGATTATTGTATGATTTAATAACAATTATTTAACCATTATATAGTTGGTTAACCTACCCTCAACCAATGAAAATTACAAGGTGAGGGTTTATTTCGCAATCTCTTCATTATCCGATTTTGTTTATATGTAATAATCTACTGGGATCTCTTTATCATCCACATCAATGTTTTTTTAAAAATTTATTTCAAAACATTTTTACTATTTACAAGAATATGGGTTAAAGTTATTTATATCCTTGATTGACTTTTTATAAGTGGTTTATAAAGGAATCCTTCGGTCGTTTTCCAAACAAGGTCCTTTTTAACCTTTTCGACAGAATTAAGGTAAGAATGTTTTTTAACTTATACGGAGGGTGCGTCTATTTTCCGCCGTTATAAAATCGTCGAAGCTTACCTAACAAGCTTATAAGAATATTTTCAAAGAAAATGTTTTATTTTATAAATATATGACTCTTAAATGATTTCAATATAGAAATAGATATTTGTCTAAAAAGAGTTTTGATTTCATCTATGTCAACATCCTTTAATGAATTTTACGCTAATTTGAAGTTGATTTATTATGATACAAAACTTCTATATTTTATTGAAGTTTTTATGATATTTTTACTGTGGATGTGTTATTTTTATACCATTCATAGTTTATGGATGAAGTATTTACATTTCGTATGCTAGTTTTAATATGAATGTTTATGTTATTTTTAAACCTTTTCATATAGGAATGCATTGGACTTAATATGTGATGGGTGGAGGCCGCTATGGATCCTAGAATCATCAGTAGGTCTCATGAGACAAACTAGTGTCTTTGAACAAGGCATTGACAAAATTTTATTTTTAGTCCTGGAACGAGGCCTTGGCTATGTGGTTATGATAGTCTGGCATTATGCATTATATCATTATAAAAGTGGTTATTGATATTGCATGTGATTATTTGATTAATAGAATATCCATGTGAATAAGTAAATGGAATTATTTCATTTTATTTTTGCCATACTATGTTTATGTTCAAGTTTAAAAGGCTTTTTCTTTAGTTATACATTGCCTTAAATGTTTATTATTATTTATGAATGTTTCCACTATATTGTTATCCATAATGGGAATTTTATCTCACCCCTTTTCTATGTTTTATTTTTCCCAGGATGTGAAGATGTAAATTATTAATGACCTGATTGGATAGAATGAGGAGATAAGAGTGTAGAATATGGAGACTATGTTGTTTTAGTTTTCATTTTTATGATGTAATTTAAAACATTGTGAATGTATCTAGTGCTTCCAAGGCTACAAAACTAATCGGTCTTTCGAGATTTGATCTTTCTTATGATCATTCTAATGTATGTAATAATGCACCGACTCTAGGTAACTGTGGTCGGGGCGTTACAGTTGGTATCTGAGGATATTTAGTACAATCCTTGGAAGCTAGATTTAGATGAAAACTGATTAGAGCACATAGATTTAAGATGGACTTTGAGGATTAGTATAGAAGAACTTCCTAGAATTTTCGTATTGTAGAGATTTTGTGAGTTTTTCGAGCAATGCATCCCTGTCTAGATACGAGAAGGTAGAGGCGGCTCTGGCATATATGTACCTAGGAGTAAAACCGGAAAACACCGCTTTGAGCTAGACTCAAAAGGGAACTGGTGCACAACAACAGGCCTTGTTGCACTCTTGGTTACGACACTCCTGGGGGATATGTTTAGGACAACTCTCATTTTCTTTTCAAATCATTATGAAGGGTTTATGAGTATATAATTCCTCAAAGAAAACATTTTTATGATTATGGATTATATCCATAAATAGTTCAATTTATGTTAAGTGTTTTATTAGTACGAAATTATGTATTTTGATTCATAAACTGATCTAGTTATTTCCATTGTTTAGAAGTGGCGCCTAGTAGGAGAAATGGAAACTTTGTCAATGCACGCACTCCATGTAGGTATTTCCCTCCTACTCAAGATAATTATAGTGGAGCTGGTGATGCAACTGGTGCCGATCAGCTAATCACCACACTGGGACAACTCACTCAGGTTATGAATAACAACCTTACCCATATGGAGCACCCTGATCCACAGCGTGGAGGATCAATTTTAGATCGCATCAGGAGGTAGAAACCAACAACATTCAATGGGAGTACAAATCCATTAGTAGCTGATCAATGGATAAGTTCCCTAGAGAAAAAATATTTCAGGCTTTGGGGAGTAGTGAAAGGGAAAAACATATCATGGCAGTTTACCACCTCACTGGAGGTGATGATCAATGGTGTTCATTGATTCAAAACATGAAGGAAGATGATGAAGTATCAAATATAGAATAGAAGGAGTTAAAAGATCTATTTTTTATAAAAATACTTTCCTCGTGACCATCGAGAAGATATGGAAAGACAATTTCTGAGTCTGAGACAAAAGGAGGATGAGAATGTCAAAAAGAATGAGGCTAACTTTACAAGATTAGAAAGGTATGCTGGAGATTATATACATAACCCAAGAAGTAAGATTTATCGTTCCTTTGATGGGTTAAAACCATTCTACATCGAGCATTAGTCTCACAATCCTTCTCGTCATAAGAAGACATTGTCTCATGTGCTATCAAGACAAAGAAAGAATTCTCAAAGTCTTATGACTTTAAAGAAAAGAAAGAGAAGACGAGATCTACTGATCAATATGGGAATGGAAATAAAGGGTTGAATGGAAAAGTTGGATATCCATCCTGTAGTAAATGTGGGAAGAAACACCCCGGTACTTACTTAAAAGGAACGCGAGTCTATTACAAGTGTGGTGAAAAGGCCACCAAGCACGTGATTGTAAGGGGAAGAAGGAAGCTACCAATGTCCAATGCTATAATTGCAGGGAGGTGGGAAATTATGCAAATGAATGTCCTAAGCATCAGGGGAACTTACCTCAGAAAAGGACAAGGGATCAAGGCCAAGCTTATGCTATCACTACTGCTGAGGTAGAAGCTCCGAAAGATGTTGTGGGAGGTAATATAATGGATTCCTCAAGTTTAGAAAATGCATTATTTGATTCTAGATCATCGCATTGTTTCATATCTTCCCAATTTTCTAAGAAAATTAGAAATTTCCAATTTGATTTAACAAGTGATTTGTCAGTTAAAACTCTTAAGGGAAGTATCAATGCAACAAAGTTTTGTGAATCAGTCCCCATTAGAGCACATAAATGTTCTTTATCCGCTGATCTCATCGTCATACCTATGATTGAGTTTGATATAATCCTCGGTATGGATTGGCTTTCGGACCATGATGCGAATATTTATTGTAAGAAGAAGGAGGTTACGATTTTTTATGATGATGATAAGGAACACCTTACCTTTAGAGGAGAATCGTCACCACCAAATTCTTATCTAGATCCACCCATAGTAGCTCAACTAAATTCAATTATTAGGTAGGAAGAGGATGAAATGACTGTGGGTGAGGAAAGGAATGATCAAATAGAGGATGTACCTATTGTGATGGAATATGTAGATGTGTTTCCGGATGATTTACCTGGACATCCTCTAGAACGCGAAGTTGAGTTTTCCAATGATTTAATTCCTGGATCAAGGCCTATATCGAAGACCCCTTATAGAATGGACACTGTAGAATTAGTTGAAATAAAGAAACAACAAGAGGAATTGAGTAATAAGGGATTTATTCGCCCTAGTGTTTCTCCATGCGGAGCCCCTATTTTATTTTTAAAAAGAAAGATGTATCTATGAGGTTATGTATCGACTATAGGGACATCAATGCTATAATAATAAAGAACAAGTATCCCCTACCTGGAATTGATGATTTATTTGACCAACTACATGGAGGTCAATACTTTTCAAAGATTGACCTTCGATATGGATACCATCCGCTGTGTGTGAAGAAGGAAGACATTCCGAAGACAACATTTTGAACCAGTTACGGGCATTACGAGTTTACAGTAATGCCTTTTGGATTGACTAATGAACCCTATGTATTCATGGATCTGATGAATATGGTTTTCAAGTAATATCTCGATGAATTTGTGGTGATATTTATTGATGATATCTTGGTATACCCCAAAAGCTACGTAGATCATGAAAATCACATGCGCATTATACTGAAGACTCTGAGAAGACATGAATTATATGGGAAGTTTAGCAAGTGTGAATTCTGGCTTCATGAGATTTCTTTTCTAGTCCATATTGTCTCTAAAGATGGAATCTCTATTGATCCTTATAAGACCAAGGCAATCCAAGAATGGACATCACCTACGAGTATAACTGAGGTACGCATTTTTATTGGATTGGCGGGTTATTATCGACATTTCTTCCAAAATGTTTCCCGATTGGCTAACCCATTAACGAAGATCACACGTAAAGGGGTTAAATTTGTATGGAAAAAACTGTGAGAAGAATGTTTCTAAGAACTGAAGAGAATATTAGTCAATGCTCTAATATTGACTCTACTGTCGGGGAATGATGGGTTCGTTATTTATATTGATGCATTGAAGAAAGGACTTGGTTGTGTCCTTATGTAGAATGATAGGGTTATTTCCTATGAATCATGATAGTTGAAAATTCATGAACAAAACTATCCTACTCATGATCTTGAGTTGGAAGCGGTGATCTTTTCTTTGAAGATATGGAGGAACTACCTCTATGGTGAAAAATGTGAGATTTATACTGATCACAAGAGTTTGAAGTATATTTTCTCACAAAAAGAACTCAACATGAGGCAAAGGACATGGATTGAATTACTCAAGGATTATGATTTTACGATACACTACCACCGGGGGGAAGAAAACATGGTGGTAGATTCTTTGAGAAGATAAGACCATGGAGTTTTGAACAATATGAGAATTGAAAGGGATCAAATTTTTATGGATCTAGTGAAGAGGGACATGGAAATAACCAGGGAAGGTGAAACATTAATTCTTTTTTAAATGGTTTCCAAACCATCTTTACTCGAAAGGATTAATAGTTCTCAGGACGATGATGAAGAAATTCAAAAGAAAATTAAAGCTGTGAATGATGGGAGATTGGGAGACTTTGTGTATGAAGAAGGAATTTTGAAATTCGAGAAAAGGCTTTGTGTTCCCGATATACCTGATCTAAAAAGGGAATTGCTGGATGATTCTCATAGTTCCAATTTCTCTATACACCTTGGGAGCACCAAAATGTATAGAGATTTGAAGGAAAATTTTTGGTGGGACAACATGAAGAGGGAGATTGCTGATTTTGTGGCAAGATGTACGGTTTTTCAACAAGTGAAAGTTGGAAGGAAACAGCCTGGAGGATTCATGCAACCTCTTCCCATACCGGAGTGGAAATGGGACAATATTACGATGGAATTTGTCATTGGGATACCAAAGAATCCTATAAGGAATGTTGCAATATGGGTCATTGTTGATCGTCTTACCAATTCAACACATTTTCTTGCTATAAGGGAAGATTTACCACTTGAATGACTAGAAAGACTATATATTAATGAAGTTGTGAGACTTCATGGAGTACCCCTATCGATTGTTTCTGATCGTGATCCCAATTTTACTTCAAGATTCTGGAAAATCTTCATAAATCATTGGATACTGAACTTCATTTGAGTACTTCCTACCACCCTCAAACAGATGGACAATCAGAACGAACTGTTAATACCCTTGAAGACGTGTTGAGATCCTGCTCACTTGACTTTCAGGGTATGTGGGATCAATATTTACCTCTGGTAGCATTTTCCGATAACAATAGATTCCATTCCAGTATTCATATGGCACCATATGAAGCGTTATATGGAAATAGATTCCGCACACCAACCTCTTGGGATAACGTTGGTGAAAGAAAACTTGTAGGCCCATAACTGGTAGAGGAAACGATGGAAATGTTGAAGGTAATCCAAAACCATATCAAAGCATCTCAAAGTAGGAAGAAGGGCTATGCTGATAATCGAAGGAAGGATTTGGAATTCAAGTCAGTGATCATGTTTTCCTAAATGTATCTACATGGAAGGGAGTCATACGTTTTGGTAAGAAAGGTAAATTGAGTCCTATGTACATCAGACATTTTGAAATTCTAGAACGAATTGAGGCTGTAGCTTACCGATTGGCAATGCCGCCAAGTCTCTCCAAAGATTAATATGTGTTCCATGTATCTCTGTTGAGGAAATACATGCCTGACCCAACACATGTACTCACCTATGAGGAATTAGAACTGGAACCTGATCTGTCTTTTTGCGAATATCCCATCAAGATTCTTGATATGAGAGAACAAGTACTGAGAAACCAGATGACTCGTCTGGTAAATGTCTTGTGGAGAAACCATAAGTTGGAAGAGGCAACGTGGGATCTGAGGAAGTTATGATGAAGAACCAGCATAGTCTTTTCATGCATTAGTATTCTAGAAATTTCGAGGACGAAATTATTTGGAGGAGAGAATGTAACACCCCAAGCTTCTACGGTACGCTTCTCTTTGAATAATGAAATAGCGTGTGTTGTACGCAACATAGAGTTCTAACACACCACAACCAATAAAACTAGTTGTTATGAATAGTAATAACCACTTTCTGAAATTTATAAATTTTATTTTTCAAAATGGGCTTCACTTTTGGATTCGGAATATCGAAATTAGCCTAGGGTGAATTTATGTTATTTTTCTGAAAAACTTCATTTTTTGACGAATAGTGAAACCACTAAGTGGTAGTTAAAAAACTAAATTTATCATAAAACGTAATTTTACTGCTTCTGTTAGTGGAATTTCGAAAATCTGAGAGACACGTATAATATCAAGGACTAAGATGTGGTTCAATGTGATGAAAATAATTTTTTTTGTGAATAGTAACTTTTTAATTTTATTTATCACAGTTAAAAGTAAATAGGGTAATTAAGGGTAAAAATGATATTAATATTACACTAATACATGTCCTAATTCTATTGGACAAGTGTATCTCGACCAAAAAAAACTTTAGGAATAAAATATTATCATTTAGGTCCACTTGGATTAGATTAGGACATTTATTTTTATTTAATTCAAAGAAGAGTTAAAAGAGTTAAAATCAAAGTTTATTTACTAAATTATTTTTAATATAGGATTATGCATAAGGTAAATTCAATTGTAAATATTGATTAGAAAATTAAAAATATTTCCTACATATATATATATATTTTATTTATATTTTTTAGAAAATAAATAATTTAATTTATTTATGACACATTGATGATGCACTAATTACCATAATAGTGAAACTTTAAAATAATTGATATTATAAATACCCAAATAAATATAATTTGAGCCTTTTCATGAATTAAAATAATTTTATAGGTTAATATGACATGTTAGGAATGATTTAATTAACTTTTTTTTAAGTAATCATTCTGTTATGATTTTCACAAAAATCAATTTTCCAAATAGTGTAAAAATTGACATAAAAGAGTTTTTAAAACAAATATTATATTATTAATTGATATTAAATTCTTAAAAATCTAATGATTGGCCAAGAGACATATATCATGATATGTGTATCATTAATGGACCACTTGAGGGTCTCGTGGAGGTATATAGTATGTTTATTAACTATATAATATAAAAATACAAAGTGACATGGTAAGTGTAAAACTAATTAACTAAGAGTTAAAACTAAAACATAAGGTTAATATAATGACCCAAACCTGTCTAAATTACATTGGTTGAGTGGTTTTCGACCCATCCACACCTTAACCTTTAAATAATACACTTTGTAGCCATTAGTAACTGAATATGAATTTATTATAAAATAATATTTCTAGCTTTTCCAATGGTGCCCATCACCACTCTTATAAAAGGGAACCCCCCCTTCTCATTAATTCACACCTTTAAAGCCTATTGGATCGTCCAAACCCTACCCAAATACTCTCTAAACTTCTCTCACTACAACCTAGAGGCCTTAGTTTGATCAGAAAGACAACTTAAATATCCCTTTTGATCAAATCAAAAGGAAGAACCCGAAGAAGAGGTAATGATTTCACCACCCTTTTCAAGTTCCTTTCTTTTTCCACATATTCGTTCTTTGATATTACCATTATAAAATAATAACTCCAGTATATTATATTTAATTTTATGTTATTATAAATATGGTACAACCATATTCTGTATTCAATCCATCCTTTTAATAACATGTCACCATACGTGCGTACGTACGACTTACCGTCTCCACGTCGTGGTGTAAGTGTTATTCAATAAATTATTATTTGAATGGGTATAATAATGATGTGTAATTCATGTAAATAATAAATATAACATGATAATGATTCTGTATATATGATATACAATCTAATTATATATTATTTTAATATCAAAAGAATGATATTGTCGCACGTGCGTACATACGGACTACCGTCTCCACGAACGCGATTAGATTCGTTCTCCATCGTATCCATTAAAGTATAATTCTCCTTTAATGATTAATAATAGTATCTAAGGACTTGATATCATTCTGGATATGATTAAGATACAACCTATCCATGACAAACATGGCCTACGTAACAAAACATATAAAAGAAAATGAGTAAGTTAACACCCAGAACAACGATAATACTAAGATATTATTAAAAAATCAATGTTAAAAGATCATATATGATTCGTCTGTAATTTAATAACAATTATTTAACCATTATACTGGAGGTTAACCTACCCTCAATGAAGTAAAAGTACAAGGTAAGGGTTTATTTCGCAATCTCCTCATTATCCAAGGTTGTTTATACGTAATAATCTACTGGGATCTCTTTATCATCCACATCCATGTTTCTTAAAAATGTATTTCAAAACATTTTTACTATTTACAATAATATGGGTTTAAGTTATTTATACCCTTTTTTGACTTTTTATAAGAGGTTTATAAAGGAATATTTCCATCGTTATCCAAACAAGGTCCTTTTTAATCTTTTCGATAGAATTAAGGTAAGAATGTTTTTTTAACTTATACGGCGGGTGCGGATTTTTTCCACCGTTATAAAATCGTCAAAGCTCCCCTTACAAGATTATAATAATATTTTCAAACAAAATGTTTTACTTTATAAATATATGACTCTGAAATTATTTCAAAATAGAAAGAGATATTTCTCTAAAAAGAGTTTTGATTTCATCTATGTCAACATCCTTTATTGTATTTTATGCTTATTTGAAGTTGATTTATTATGATACAAAACTTCTATATTGTATTGAAGGTTTTGTGATATGTTTGACTGTGGATGTGTATTTTTATACCATTCATAGTTTATGAATGAAGTATTTACATATCGTATGCTAGTTTTAATACGAATGTTTATGTTATGTTTAAACATTTTCAAATGGGAATGCATTGGACTTAATATGTGATGGGTGGAGCCCGCTATAGCTCCTTGATGCATCGGTTGGTCTCATTAGACAAACTAGTGTCTTGGAACAAGGCCTTGAGAAAATCTTATTTGTAGTCTTGGCAGAAGGCCTTGGCTATGTGGTTATGATAGTCTGGCATTATTCATTCCATTATTATGAAAGTTGTTATTGATATTGCATATGATTATTCGATTAGTAAAATATCCATAGGAATAAGTAAAAAGAATTATTTCATTTTATTTTCCCCATACTATGTTGAAGTTCAAGTTTAAAAGGATTTTGCTTTAGTTATACATTGTCGTAAATGTTTATTCTTATTTATGATAGTTTCTGCTATATTGTTATCCTTACTGGGCATTTGAGCTCACCACTTTTCTATGTTTTATTTTTCCCAGGATGTGAAGAAGTAAATTATGAATGACCTGCAGGGATAGAATGAGGGGATAATAGTGTAGACTATGGAGACTATGTTGTTGTATTCTTCATTTTTATGATGTATTGTAAAACTTTATGAATATATCTAGTGTTTCCAAGGCTACTAAATTAATCGGTCTTTAGAGATTTGATCTTTCTTGTGATCATGCCAATGTTATGTAATAAAGCACTTAATCTAGGTAACTGGGGTTGGGGCGTTACAGACACATGAAAGAAGAGAACTACAACTTGTGCCATAGTGGTGAAGGAAGCATGGAGAGCCAAACCGGCCACCGGTGAAGGCGCGGCGCGTGACCGGGCCACGTGGAGAGGACAGCGGGCCATCCGGCTGGCCGCGGTGGACTATCGCACCACGAAACTCGCACCGCCCCATGGCCCCCCGTGACGCCCCTGTGCCCCTCGCGCTTCCCCATGGCCCCTTGCATCGCTGCGCCGCCCCGAGGTTGTGCGCGCCGCCCCTTGGCCCCAAGCGCCACACCGCAACCCCACGTAACCCTCGAGCCACACCTCAACCCACGTGCTTCCCCACGTCCCTCGTGCCCCCAGTGGCCCCCGTGCCGCCTCGCGGCCCATACGCCGCCCAGCGACCATCATGCCTCCCCACGGCCCCTCGCCCCGCCCAATAGCCCCCGCGCCGCCCCGCTGGCCCCCGCGCTTCCTCGCTGTCCCCTCGCCGCACTGTGGCCTTTGCGCAGCCCTGTGGAACCCGCGCCGCACCGCATCCCCCGCGCCGCCCCGTGGTCCCCGCGCCAGACCTCAGCCCTCCCGCCATCCCGCCACCCCACAGTCCCCACACCACACCACTGCCGCCGTGCCACTAGGCCGGGCCAGATCAAGCAGGTCGGGTCAGGCTGGTCGGTCCGATCTGGTCGGATCAGTCTCAGACGAGCTTCAACCCATTTCCATTCTTTGTCCATAACATTGGAACCGACTGTCCATTTGATGAATCGTCTACGGTGCTGGAAACCTTGGAGCAAGACTGTCCCTTTTATATACCCCAATATATATTTGGAAAAAATTCGTGAATGGTCGGGATGGATCGAGCATGAATCCAACCATGACCTCGAGACTAAAAGATTAATAACTTACAGACCAGGTGTCTGTTTGACACACCAACTGTTGTGTTGAGACCCTTATGACATGGCAGTACTTTGTGAATATTTTCATGGAACTTTGTATAAGTTTTAGTATCGAATTATGGCTTGTGGAGCAGACCCTCCTGGAGATGAGCAAGCTTCGTGCGAGAATTCTATAGCTGGCTGCGACGATGTACTAGGATCATGTGGGGTCTGGCGACATACAAACGATATACTAGGATCATGTGTCGGTCTGATGATGTACCGGAAAAGTACTAGGATCCTGTGTGGGTCTGAAGATGAACTGACGATATACTAGGATCCTTTGTGGGACTGACGACGTACTGACGATGTACTAGGATCCTGTGTGGGTCTGACGACGTACTGGCGATATACTAGGATTCTGTGTGGGTCTGATGACGTACTGTCGATGTACTAGGATCATGTGGGAGTATAATGATGTACTGTCGATGTACTAGGATCCTGTGTGGGTCTGACGATGTACAAGGATCTTGTGTGGGTCTATCGAGGTACAAGAATCATGTGTGGGTCTGACGATTTACTATGATCTTCGGTGGGTCTGATGATGATTTAGGATCCTTCGTAGGTCTGCCTCTTAACAGAGTAAGATGATTCAGTAGTTACATCTATACATCTTAACTATTGTACCTATGTTATACCTGGTGTGAGCTGAGTTCGTACCTGTGTGGTACTTTCCTTGTGGTAATACCTTGACAGTATTCTTCTGTGTAGCGTATCTGTGTGGTACATACCTTCGTGGAACTCCTTCCTTTTGTGGAATTGATGAGCTTGGGCTTTTGAGTTAGACTTTGTGTTTCCTCATGATTGAGATGGGCATACTTGACAACTTAGGTATATGTACAGGCATATACCTAAGTAGGTTTGTCAGTTGATTTCATGCTATGTGGATTATCCTTTTTGGATTTTGTGAGAACATAAGGGTCTCAGGGTCCCTACTGAGTATCATTATACTCACCTTTGTACCGGATGTGCCGGCACATTGTTTTGTTTGGTTCAAATGACGGACAACACTGACAGAGGATGAGGGTACAAGGACTGGACGGTTCCTAGAGGTGGACCATACGGCGTGTCGGTACGTAGAGCATATGGGAAGATATGGAGTGCTGAGGAGGCGATTCGTACCTACCCATCATGTTGGAACCGCAGAGGATGACCCATTAGTTGTGTTTCTCTTTCTTCAGTTGTACTGTATTTTAGTTGAACTTGTATCATCACTGTTGGGCATGTATTCTGGCCCCTCTTACATTCAGCACTCTTTTTTTCTATATAGTTTACTTGTGTTAGTATCTTGATGTGTTCTTGGTTATGTGTGTTTATAGTTTGTAATGGCAATGCCTTCCCAGTTTTAAGGAATACACCTTTCGTTTCTAGTCACCAGCCCCTGACCAATAGAATGCGGGCATGGGGTAGTCACGACACAGGCTTTGGGGGACAGGTCGTGACATCAACATACCATTTTAGATAGATGAAATGTGTGTTCATAATATCTAGACCCTCATTGTTATTGTCTTATCATGTTTATAATAATTTTATGGTCTGTGGGTGGATAATGTTATTTTGATGGATATTTTTTGTAATAATTAAAATTAGGAATCGATTGGATTTCACTATTTGTGGAATTGTATTATAGGTCCTATCACCTAAATTTTTATTGGATGAAATCTAGGCACACATATTTATTTATACAAAGTATAGTGAAAAAGTATTCCAATCAAATTTATATGTTAAATAAGAGGTTTATTATTTATAAAATTAGACATAATCAATATGATAAATACATAATTCAACCTCTTGGTTTTGTAGTTGGGGATCATGTTGTTCTTCATCACTCTCCATGGTTTTGACATCAGTGGATTGTTATGTATGGAATTATAGATCAGTACTATATTGGATTATCTTATGCATTAAAGTAGATCAGAATATATTACTACTAATTGAATCTAACTTTGTTTCATATAACAATTAATTATGTATTCTAGGTTTTATTGGAGATAATGTGTTAACTGAATCATACTCATGAGATATAGTTATGAGGGAGAGCTAGTTCCACATTCTCCAATTATATAGAATCTTCTTTTTCTTATTGATCATAGTGATAAGTGATTCAAGGGAATTGCTGGTCATCTTATATGATTTATATTGTAGAATGAGTGTGTAGATGAATTGAAATCAGAATGGGAGGATAATATGAGTTCCCAATGGATTGTTTTGTTCATTGGAATAAATTGAAAAAAAATTTCGGGGAAAAATTTTCTTATTAATGTTTTGTAGGCAGGAACACTGGTAAGGTTTATTTTTATTATATTTTATTTCATTAAGAACGTTTTTAAGTAAAACATAGAGGAGGATTTGAGGTATCAAAAGGTTATAAGGGAAGGTTATAATGAATGGGGGTTGAAATATTTTTTAATTAGGCATATAGATCCCTTGGGTTACTATATGAGGGTTATCAAGTTCCCTCTAGACCTACCAGAGGTGCAGGTTTACTAGAATTACCATTGGGTGGCTAGTGGATGAGCACCAAGTGACTTGTGAGTTCCTGCGTTGCTAATGTGTCTTATTCTAATAACATGTGTTGTTTATATGTTTTTATTTATGAAGTAATATTTTAATCATTATTATGTAATGGGGTTTTGTTTTTTACTTGGTATACCTTCAATTAAAGGATCATTTGGTAGTTTTGATGTGTTTTTGGTGATAAAAATTATATATTCATTCCCTGACACCATGATTTTATTATAGCTTAGTCTATGAAAAAATTTATATCCTACACAGTGCACTTATTTCATTATAGTATGTTATTCTCAAAGAATAAATTATTATCGAGTTGATTATATTTCGAATGACCTGATATTATAATTATCTATATATTTCTTTTAGTTCATCAGCATATAGTATTCATCTGTCCTTGAGATTTTTGATGTCATAAACCCTTTGTTAAATGTCATTCATTATTGTGGTATTTCACCCCTATCAATCTCTTGACATTTGGTTTTTTTATAATTATCGGATTGTTGGTGATTATATTACATTAATGTTTTTTTTCTTGTCAATTGGAATAATTTATTATATATGTATTTCTAATGAATTACAAATTAAAATCATAATCCTATCATGTTAGGATGGCGATTAAAATTTAATTATAAATGCCTTAATATTTGTATTATTGTGGGAATGACCATTATTAATTGTAGATACTAAGTAGAAAATAATGTAGTAATTTTATATTTCTAAAAATGATGAAAAGAATCATCAAATTGTTGTGATGATGACTAAATTTTCAAATCACACTCTTTGAATTCAAATAGTGTAAGAATTTAATCAGTTATGTGATTGGGGTTTAGTTTTAATTATTATGTGTAGATTATAGGAAATGTTATATATTTGTTGGCCACATTATTGCGTGAATATCATGTTTTCAATGAAGATTATGTGGCCATATTTTATTAGGAATATCACCATAAAATGTGGATTAATGTTTGTCTTTCCAAATAAAAATAATTGATAACGAAAAATAGAATTTTCCATTTATGCGATTAATAATGACTATTTATCATAATATATTTTAGATAAATTACCTTTTATGAAATGTGAGTAAATGAGATCTTCATGGTGGTTTATAATGTGTTATTCCTATATGAAGTTATGATATTTTATTCTTGATATAGTTATAATTATTCATTATTATTTTATATACTATGTGTTTGAGTGGAATTAAAACATGAGTTTTCATGACCTAAGACTAATATATAATGTTGTGATTTAGTTGTTGAATGAGTTTTAAATAACCAATAATGGTGTGTACTGTTTTCTTATAAAGATGACCACCTATAGGAGGCCTATGATGGGTCTAGATATGGAATTCTATGATATAGAATATTTTTTCCAAAGGGGTGAATATATGAGATACTAGAAAATAGAATATTGTTCCTTGATAGGTAGGATTCATAAAATGTTATGTTCGGTTTGTGTTTTTACACAATTGTTCTATGATAATGGTTGGAATTTGGTAAAGATAGGATTTCATGATTGGTTAAAATCATATTAAGTTATTCTTAGGTTCAATAATTTTCCAATGTTTATATTACTTGTTTGGGTGACATGGTAAATCAACGATTTTATCTAATTTATAAAACATAAATATAAGGAATCATTTTTTCATTAAATTATACAATAAATAAATAAATAAATAAATATTTCCACTTAATAAATCATTAGGATAGAATTAGTTATAGTGGTTTATATAAAATATTTAATCCTTTTTAACGAATGTGCACACATAGTGCGGATATATGTTACACACATGATCTTTCAAGTAATGAGATGGAATTATATATTATGGATTTAGTGTATAGAAACAAATTGGATCTTAGTTCATGTGATTTTTATGTTCTGAGAAGTGGGGAGGCCACACATCCTTTCATTGTATTTTAGGTGTGTTTCTTATCTTTTGGTATTTACTACTTTCAAAAGAGTCTTGTTTGAAGGCATGATAGTTATGGGCCAACTAGAATTTTATATTGAGAATATTTTGATCACCATGTTTTGTTCCATACTCCATATGGAATTATAACTACTTGACGCAACCATATTAGGGTGGGATGTTGAAATATTAAATAATCATTATAAATTGAAATATATGATTCCCTACCCTTTGATAATAGTATGATATTTGTTTTCAATATTGGTTAAATAGTTTTTTCATGGAAATCATTAAAATAAATATATATTGAATTTACTAAGCCTCTCTTAGAAACAAAATGTTATTACCCAATAATAGCCTACTAAAGATGGGATATTTTCTTGGGTCATCATCAAACAAATTATTACCCCCCTTAGGTATATTGTAATGTATCACCTAAGTTGTCTCAGAATGAGTTTACAGACTAATATTGAATCTCACACTCTATTTGTATAATATATTATTTACTAGAAATTAATAATGAAATGTTAATGGATAACAATTAAAAAACCAATATGAGACCTGATTTATAAAAATCTAGGAAAATTTATATTTAATATATAATATAGAAAAAAAATATGAATCATGTTTTAGAAGAAACAATAGTGGAATATTTTCAACGATTTAGACACCCACAATTTTTATTCATTATGAATAATTTGATTGAATTCCACAATTCTTGACTCAATAACTCAATAAAAAATTCTAGGTATACCGAGAAATTATAAAAGAAATCGGTATAATTTTTTTCATACTAGGAAAGTGATATTACCATCCAAAGACCTCTAAATATCCAAACATGGATAGAATACCTATGCTAAAAGGCTTAACCATGCCAAAGAAATTCAAATAAAGATATTATCCACTTCATATACATTAATTAGAATAATTATGTTGTTTAATGTAAACGATAACAAAATTCCAAGTTAAAGATCTTCCATAAATAAATAAATTAAACTCTAGAATAAATCCAAAAAATACAATTAATGAAAATAAAATAAAATAATGGTGTCCTAGGATGTCCATTTTCTACAAATTCTATGTGGTTTATACTCTCAGGGCTAAATTGGCTCCCATGAATTTCCTAATTCCTTGATTTCAAAAAATTTAGTCATTAAAAATGCACCTTGATTTCCCAATCTAGTGGTTTTAAAAATGTACCTCCTCCCTCTTATCTCATCTTGAATAAAATTTATTCTCATGTCAACATTAATCAACATATTAAGATATTCATTGTTATCCTCTTTTGAATACTCCACTGGCTTTTTGATCATTAATTCTCCATTAAATCTACATGTTCAAATTCAGGATGTAGGTTTACCTATTTCAATGGAGGTTTTCTCTATGTGATTTGGGTCAATTGATTTTCTATATTCCACATAAATGGCTCAATTTGTATTCATCGATAGAGATAGGAAAGCCCCAATTCCACTACTCAATGTTCATTAATCCCTTTATTCATGGCTTTAGAGGATTCCCAAATATCTTCTTTTTCCTATTTTGAGATCCTTTGAACGAAGGATTCACATACATTGGTCACTATGTAGCTAAATTCAATTATATATGTATTCTCTGGAAATTAGAATAGATGAATAATCAATTATATGCAATCCTACCTTATTTAATTCACTTTTATATCTGATTTTACACACATATAATTATCATAGGTTGTTGGATTTCGCAATGGGGGAACAACCCATGTGATGGATTCACCTATGTGAATGGATTTCAATATAGCTGAATTCCATTACGCGGATAATTCACATATATGGATCAAAAAAATTCTCCAAAAATTTATATTTCATTCCCATATTTCTTGATATTATAAATATAAACTCAAAACACTAGAAATTTTCATCAAACACTACAAATTAAATGTAATAATTTTTTAAAAAAAATTCCAAGTGAACAAAAATGATATAAAGATCAGCAATGAATCCATTATTATAATTAAATTCATTAGACTCCTATAAATAAAATATGTGACAATTATCCTTAAAATGATAATGTTTTTGGATTTAGATCATTAAAATACATGGTGAAATATATATAAATAGTAACTCTATCAATTCCAAGTCACATAAAAATTACTCTCATGGGAAATCATTTTTTTACCAAGGGTAATCAAGGTTTTGGAAGACACTGTTGACCACCCATTTCAAATTAAATAATGAAAAAATAATAATTACTCTTAATAGGTTTTAATTCCCTCTTTAGTCACTAAACATAATCATTCATTCAATATCTTGTAAATTATCACATGTATTTTTGTCCTACATCCATATAAATTAATTTTTCTTTAATCATGGATTTTGAATTGGAGTTATTCTCATTCTCAAAAGCATGAATGATTTCTATAGGCCAGTTGGTTCCCCATAATATTGGATTCATGGAATCATTAATGTGTGTCAATAATGAAGACTTTACCTTGATTTTAATGTGTCTAAAAGGTTCATATTTTCCAAATATAAAAATGATGCTGGAGAATGAAGAGAAGTTGGTTGTTTGGGGATGTAAAAGGCATGGCACAATTTAAACACATGAATGGAACATATCTCAGTCTCACATTTCACACAGATAACAACCAAAATCTACATTATTTTTTTGGAAGTCTAAACATTGTAATTTTAAGGACCAATTATAAGGCCCCAGCCTTAAACCTTACTTAATATTGAATTAAATGAATAATTAACATTGAGGATCTTTTCAGGTTTAGTGTTTTTGAGAATTAGGGCATAATTATTACATCTCAAAAGATTACAAAGTAGACACTTCTACTATGTTTCCATAAAATAAAAACTCGTAAAAAGAAACATGTCTAGTTCCATGTTTTAGATAGCATGACTATTCCTTGATCCCATTCTTGACCCTATTCCACATTATGTCCTGTGAAGAACATTTCAAAAACATGGGGTGAGTATAAAAAGCATAGTAAGGGATATCGAAAGAAGGAAAACTGTTAGGTTTTCAAAACAACCAGTAATCCAAGAATACATTATCAAAGTAATAATTTTCACCTTTATGAAGAAGAAAATACTCTTCATTGAATAAATATCATTACTTACCATTTTGTAACAAAAATATTACCACAAAACCCATATAAAGAACACATAACATATAAAGGTAACTTGGTACATAAACATACTTAAGTGGAATAACCATCTGGTCGACTTCCACACATATCACTTAATGGAATATCCATACGGCCGAGTTCCATACCCAATGCATTGGAGGTTATAATGTAACCATTCGTCCTGGTAATCACGACACCACCCGTCACATGGTTTATCACGTACCCACCCGTCAAATGACCAAGTACCATTATAAAATCGTAAGACATAAAACAAATATAATGGAAAGAATGAATTTCCACACTTTGATCAGAATATATAACTTAAATATATTGACATAAAAGAAAATACATTATAAAAACCATTTTCAATACCAAAATACATAAAAGATTATATGGTATGTATTCCATTTTAAAAACATTACGGCTTGTTGAGGAAGCCAAAGACCAAATAATACTCACAGCGACGGAAAAGGTCATCGTCACCACATATGTTAAAAGAAACATTACTTTTTTTCTTTTAGTAAACAAAATCGTAGAAAAAGATTACTTTTGTATAAAATTAAAAGTCAAAGGGGTTTATACACCGTATAAAAGAAAGCCTTGTATTAGAACAAAATATGCCTCAATGAAAGGAGATTGAGACGAAGTCCCTTACCTTGTGTCCGACGTGACTCAATTGCTCTTTAATCACCTGAATAATAAACTAAAGTTAATTTATACTTTCTTAAGAACCTTTTTTCAAGTTTATTATTACTTTTATACATCTTATTTCCATGTTATAAACATTATGTAATCATTTAATTTCATAATGTTTGTTTTGTCGATATTTGGTACTTATGTCAAAAATGGACTTCTTACAATTACATGTTGTTTATGTGGTCGAAGTTTCATTATGTCCAAAATGATATTCATGATTTGGATATCATATATATCATATATATCCAGAATATACATGTATTTATAATAGTACATATCATTTAGAGGTAAGAAATGAAATGCACCGTTCATGGAGACGGTAAGCCGTACGTACGCATGAACGCTACTTTCATTTCTATTTCGTATTTAATGGAGTGAAATCATAATTATATAAGGGAATATTATAATTCCAGTATAAAATCATATATAATAACTTTAACTCCATCCTTTATACGTCCCACATATGGAATTAACGAATCAAATCACTTTGAGGGGGCGGTAGTCCGCATTTCTTAAAATGAAATTATCGTGTTTACCCACAATGGAAACAATAAAGGTATTCCACAAATGAAAAATACAGAAGAATAAGGAACACATAAACATAATATATATCATATATAAATATTGTGACATGTTAATGGCCACCATGAAATTTTTTAAAAGAAGATTGAACAATCATCATTTCGTGAGGCAGAAAATCTCCAACCACATAAACAGTATGTTCTTAAACAATTAGACGAAGGTGTGTGTAGGTTCTGCTCTAATACTTCTCATAAAAACATCCTAGTATATTGAAGATACTGTTTTTGTTACAAAATAAAGGAATAAAAATATTTTATGTGGTTGGAGAAGCAATATAAAACATAAGAACACAAGAGAAGACACTACCTTTAAATCGGGTAACTCTATTTGATTTGAGATGAAAGGCTTCTTTGGAAAGACTTATGCCCAAAATTGAGGCTTCTAGGAGTAATAGAGGGATGTGGAGAGACAAAATGGGTAGGGTTTGGCCAATAGAAAGGCTTGAGAACTTTCGGTAAGGTGGTAGAGGTGGGGGCCTTTTATAAGAGGAGAGGAGGGGCACACTTGGAAAGTTATAAAAGGTTACTTTATTATAAAAAGAGCTTCGGGTTTTTAAGGTCCCAAAATTAAATATTTATATGATAAGGTGATCTGATCTCGAAATACACCCATAAAATAGGTTTTTGACAAGTGTAGGTCTTATATTTTACATTATCATTTCATTTTATTTAAATCGTTAAATAATGAGGTAATCGCTGCATCATCGTGGTGTCATAAATAATTTAATTTATTAAATTTAAAAAAATTATAAAAAAACAATAATTATTTATAAAATCTTTTTATCTTTGTAATAAATATTTATAGTCAAAAATATGACTTGTATTACCTCATTTAAAATTTTTTTTAGTAAAACAACACATGTTTGTGATATTTTTATTTTAACTTTAAATAAAAAGTTATTAATGTCATTTTCCTACAAAAGTGGCACCATGGGGTCCCCATGTTGACCCATAGATTGTCTTGGTCGGAAATGACACATCCAATAAGGGTAAGACATGTTTCAAGGTCATTTCATATTATTAAAACATTATTTTTACATTAAATTACACTAATTACCTCTAACTGTGATTAAAAATCATAAATGTTACCATTCACCAGAAATTATTTTAATCCCATTGAACCACATATTACTTCTTAATGACAACCATGTATGTCAGATTTTTGAAATTCAAAACACAGAGGTGGTAAAATTTCATTTAAACTAAAAATCAGTTTTTTAAAGTACCACTTAGTGGTTTCACTATTCATCAAAAATTGATGTTTTTCAGAAAAATACCAAAACATCACCCTAAGATATATTTGATAATCTGGATTCAAAAATGATGTCAACATCCTTTAATGGATTTTACGCTAATTTGAAGTTGATTTATTATGATACAAAAATTCTATATTTTATTGAAGGTTTTGTGATATTTTTACTGTGGATGTGTTATTTTTATACCATTCATAGTTTATGGATGAAGTATTTACATTTCGTATGCTAGTTTTAATATGAATGTTTATGTTATTTTTAAACCTTTTCATATAGGAATGCATTGGACTTAATATGTGAGGGGTGGAGCCCGCTATAGATCCCAGAATCATCAGTAGGTCTCATGAGACAAACTCGTGTCTTGGAACAAGGCATTGACAAAATTTTATTTGTAGTCCTGGAACGAGGCCTTGGCTATGTGTTTATGATAGTCTGGCATTATGCATTCCATCATTATAAAAGTGGTTATTGATATTGCATTTGATTATTTGATTTATAGAATATCCATGTGAATAAGTAAATGGAATTATTTCATTTTATTTTTGCCATACTATGTTTATGTTCAAGTTTAAAAGGCTTTCGATTTAGTTATACATTGCCTTAAATGTTTATTATTATTTATGAAAGTTTCCACTATATTGTTATCCGTAATGGGCATTTGATATCACCCCTTTTCTATGTTTTATTTTTCCCAGGATTTGAAGAAGTAAATTATGAATGACCAGATGGGATAGAATGAGGAGATAAGAGTGTAGAATATGGAGACTATGTTGTTGTAGTTTTCATTTTTATGATGTAATGTAAAACATTATGAATGTATCTAGTGCTTCCAAGGGTACAAAACTAATCGGTCTATCTAGATTTGATCTTTCTTGTGATCATGCTAATGTAATGTAATAATGCACCGACTCTAGGCAACTGTGGTCGGGGCGTTACAGTTGGTATCTGAGGAAATTTAGTACAATCCTTGGAAGCTAGATTTAGATGAACTCTGATTAGAGCACATATATTTAAGATGGACTTTGAGGATTAGTATAGAATAAATTCCTAGAATTTTCGTATTGTAGAGATTTTGTGAGTTTTTCGAGCAATACATCCCTGTCTAGATACGAGCAGGTAGAGGCGGCTCTGGCATATATGTACCTAGGGGTAAAACCGGAAAACACCACTTTGAGCTAGACTCAAAAGGGAACTGGTGCACGACAATAGGCCTTGCTGCACTCTTGGTTACGACACTCCTCGGGGATATGTTTAGGACAACTCTCATTTTCTTTACAAATCATTATGAAGGGTTTATGAGTATATAATTCCTCAACGAAAACATTTTTATGATTATGGATTATATCCATAAATAGTTCAATTTATGTTAAGTGTTTTATTAGTACGAAATTATGTATTTTGATTCAAAAACTGATCTAGTTCTTTCCATTGTTTAGAAGTGTCTCCTAGTAGGAGAAATGGAAACCGTATCAATGCACGCACTCCATGTAGGGATTTCCCTCCTACTCAAGATAATTATAGTGGATCTGGTGATGCAACTGGTGCCGATCAGCTAATCCCCACACTGGGACAACTCACTCAGGTTATGAATAATAACCTTAACCATATGGAGCACCCTGATCCACAGTATGGAGGATCAATGTTAGATCGCATCAGGAGGTAGAAACCAACAACATTCAACGGGAGTACAAATCCATTAGTAGCTGATCAATGGATAAGTTCCCTAGAGAAAAAATATTTCAGGCTTTGGGGAGTTGTGAAAGGGAAAAACATATCATTACAGTTTACCGTCTCACTGGAGATGATGATCAATGGTGTTCATTGATTCAAAACATGAAGGAAGATGATGAAGTATCAAATATAGAATGGAAGGAGTTAAAAGATCTATTTTTAGAAAAATACTTTCCTCGTGACCATCGAGAAGATATGGAAAGACAATTTCTGAGTCTGAGACAAAAGGAGGATGAGAATGTCAAAAAGTATGAGGCTAACTTTACAAGATTAGCAAGGTATGTTGTATATTATATACATAACCCAAGAAGTAAGATTTATCGTTCCTTGGATGGGTTAAAACCATTCTCCATCGAGCATTAGTCTCACAATCCTTCTCGTCATAAGAAGACATTGTCTCATGTGCTATCAAGACAGAGAAAGAATTCTCAAAGTCTTATGACTTGAAAGAAAAGAAAGAGAAGTTGAGATCTACTGATCAATATGGGAATGGAAATAAAGGGATGAATGGAAAAGTTGGATATCCATCCAGTAGTAAATGTGGTAAGAAACACCCCGGTACTTACATAAAAGGAACGAGAGTCTATTAAAAGTGTGGTGAAAAGGCCACCAAGCACGTGATTGTAAGGGGAAGAAGGAAGCTACCAATGTCCAATGCTACAATTGCAGGGAGGTGGGACATTCTGCAAATTAATGTCCTAAGCATCAGGGGAACTTACCTCAGAAAAGGCCAAGGGATCAAGGCCATGCTTATGCTATCACTACTGCTAAGGTAGAAGCTCCGAAAGAATTGGTGGGAGGTAATTTAATGGATTCCTCATGTTCAGAAAATGCATTATTTGATTCTGGATCATCGCATTGTTTCATATCTTCCCAATTTTCTAAGAAAATTAGATATTTCCAATTTGATTTAACAAGGGATTTGTCAGTTAAAACTCTTAAGGGAAGTATCATTGCAACAAAGTTTTGTGAATCAGTCCCCATTAGAGCACATAAATGTTATTTATCCACTGATCTCATCGTCATACCTATGATTGAGTTTGATATAATCCTCGGTATGGATTGGCTTTCGGACCATGATGCGAATATTTATTGTAAGAAGAAGGAGGTTACGATTTTTTATGATGATGATAAGGAACACCTTATCTTTAGAGGAGAATCGTCACCACCAAATTCTTATCTAGATCCACCCCTAGTAGCTCAACTAAATTCCATTATTAGGTAGGAAGAGGATGAAATGACTGTGGGTGAGGAAAGGAATGTTCAAATAGAGGATGTACCTATTGTGATGGAATATGTAGATGTGTTTCCAGATGATTTACCTGGACATCCTCCAGAACGCGAAGTTGAGTTTTCCAATGATTTAATTCCTGGATCAAGGCCTATATCGAAGACCCCTTATAGAATGGACACTGTAGAATTAGTTGAACTAAAGAAACAACAAGAGGAATTGAGTAGTAAGGGATTTATTCACCCTAGTTTTTCTCCATGCGGAGCCCCTGTTCTTTTTTTAAAAAGAAAGATGTATCTATGAGGTTATGTATCGACTACAGGGAGATCAATGCTATAACAATAAAGAACAAGTATCCCCTACCTGGCATTGATGATTTATTTGACCAACTGCATGTAGGTCAATACTTTTCAAAGATTGAACTTCGATATGGATACCATCCGTTGTGTGTGAAGAAGGAAGACATTCCGAAGACAGCATTTTGAACTAGGAACGGGCATTACGAGTTTACAGTAATGCCTTTTGGATTGACTAATGAACCATATGTATTCATGGATCTGATGAATAGGGTTTTCAAAGAATATCTCGATGAATTTGTGGTGAAATTTATTTATGATATCTTGGTATACTCCAAAAGCTACGAAGATCATGAAAATCACTTGCGCATTATACTGAAGACTCTGAGAAGACATGAATTATATGGGAATTTTAGCAAGTGTGAATTCTGGCTTCATGAGATTTCTTTTCTTGTCCATATTGTCTCTAAATATGGAATCTCTATTGATCCTTATAAGACCAAGTCAATCCAAGAATGGCCATCACCTATGAGTATAACTGAGGTACACATTTTTATTGGTTTGGCGGGTTATTATCGACATTTCGTCCAAAATGTTTCCCGATTGGCTAACCAATTAACGAAGATCACACGTAAAGGGGTTAAATTTGTATGGAAAAAACTGTGAGAAGAATGTTTCTAAGAACTGAAGAGAATATTATTCAATGCTCTAATATTGACTCTACTGTCGGGGAATGATGGGTTCGTTATTTATATTGATGCATTGAAGAAAGGACTTGGTTGTGTCCTTATGCAGAATGATAGGGTTATTTCCTATGCATCATGATAGTTGAAAATTCATGAACAAAACTATCCTACTCATGATCTTGAGTTGGAAGTGGTGATCTTTGCTTAGAAGATATGGAGGAACTACCTCTATGGTGAAAAATGTGAGATTTATACTGATCACAAGAGTTTGAAGTATATTTTCTCACAAAAAGAACTCAACATGAGGCAAAGGACATGGCTTGAATTACTCAAGGATTATGATTTCACGATACACTACCACCGGGGGGAATCAAACAAGGTGGTAGATGCTTTGAGAAGATTAGACCATAGAGTTTTGAACAATATGAGAATTGAAAGGGATCCAATTTTTATGGATCTAGTGAAGATGGACATGGGAATAACCAGGGAAGGTGAAACATTAATTCTTTTTTAAATGGTTTCCAACCCATCTTTACCCAAAAGGATTAATAGTTCTCAGGCCGATGATGAAGAAATTCAAAAGAAAATTAAAGCTGTGAATGATGGGAGATTGGGAGACTTTGTGTATGAAGAAGGAATTTTGAAATTCGGGAAGAGGCTCTGTGTTCCCGATATACCTGATCTAAAAAGGGAATTGCTGGATGATGCTCATAGTTCCAATTTCTCTATACACCTTGGGAGCACCAAAATGTATAGAGATTTGAAGGAACATTTTTGGTGGGACAACATGAAGAGGGAGATTGCTGATTTTGTGGCAAGATGTATGGTTTTTCAACAAGTGAAAGCTGGAAGGAAACAACCTGGAGGATTCATGAAACCTCTTCCCATACCGGAGTGGAAATGGGACAATATTACGATGGAATTTTTCATTGGGATACCAAAGACTCCTAGAAGGAATGTTGTAATATGGGTCATTGTTGATTGTCTTACCAAGTCAACACATTTTCTTGCTATAAGGGAAGATTTACTACTTGAATGACTAGAAATTCTATATAGTAATGAAGTTGTGAGACTTCATGGAGTACCCCTATCGATTGTTTCTGATCGTGATCCCAATTTTACTTCATGATTCTGGAAAATCTTCATAAATCCTTGGATACTAAACTTCATTTGAGTACTGCCTACCACCCTCAAACAGATTGAAAATCAGAACGAACTATTAATACCCTAGAAGACGTGTTGAGATCCTGCTCACTTGACTTTCAGGGTATGTGGGATCAATATTTACCTCTGGTATCATTTTATGATAACAATAGATTCAATTCCAGTATTCATATGGCACCATATGAAGCGTTATATGGAAATAGATACTGCACACCAACCTGTTGGGATAACGTTGGTGAATGAAAACTTGTAGGCCCAGAATTGGTAGAGGAAACGATGGAAAAGTTGAAGGTAATCCAAAACCATATCAAAGCATCTCAAAGTAGGAAGAAGGGCTATGCTGATAATCGAAGGAAGGATTTGGAATTTCAAGTCAGTGATCATGTTTTCTTGAATGTATCTCCATGGAAGGGAGTTATACTTTTTGGTAAGAAAGGTAAATTGAGTCCCATGTACATCGGACCTTTCGAAATTATAGAACGAATTGAGGTTGTAGCATACCGATTGACAATTCCGCCAAGTCTCTCCAAAGATTAATATGTGTTCCATGTATCTCTGTTGAGGAAGTACATGCCAGACCCAACGCATGTACTCACCTATAAGGAATTAGAACTGGAACCTGATCTGTCTTATTGCGAAGATCCCATCAAGATTCTTGATATGAGAGAACAAGTACTGAGAAACCAGACGACTCGTCTGGTAAAAGTCTTGTGGAGAAACCATAAGTTGGAAGAGGCAACGTGGGATCTGAGGAACTTATGATGAAGAAACAGCATAGCCTTTTCATGCAGTAGTATTCTAGAAATTTCGAGGATGAAATTATTTGGAGGAGAGAATGTAACACCCCAAGCTTCTACGGTATGCTTCTCTTTGAATAATGAAATAGCATCTGTTTTACGCAACATCGAGTTCTAACACACCACAACCAATCAAACTAGCTGTTATGAATAGTAATACCCACTTTCTGAAATTTATAAATTTTATTTTTCAAAATGGGCTTCACTTTTGGATTCGGAATATCGAAATTAGCCTAGGGTGAATTTTTGTTATTTTTCTGAAAAACTTCATTTTTTGACGAATAGTGAAACCACTAAGTGGTAGTTAAAAAACTAAATTTATCATAAAACGTAATTTTACCGCTTCTGTTAGTGGAATTTTGAAAATATGAGAGACACGGTTAATATCAAGGACTAAAATGTGGTTCAATGTGATGAAAATAATTTCTTTGTGAATGGTAACTTTTTACTTTTATTTATCACGGTTAAAAGTAAATAGGGTAATTAAGGGTAAAAATGATATTAATATTACACTAATACATTTCCTAATTCTATTGGACAAGTGTATCTCGACCAAAAAAAACTTTAGGAATAAAATATTATCATTTAGGTCCACTTGGATTAGATTAGGACATTTATTTTTATTTAATTCAAAGAAGAGTTAAAAGAGTTAAAATCAAAGTTTATTTACTAAATTATTTTTAATATAGGGTTATACATAAGGTAAATTAAATTGTAAATATTCATTAGAAAATTAAAAATATTTCCTACATATATATATATATTATTTATAGTTTTTAGAAAATAAATAATTTAATTTATTTATGACACATTGATGATGCACTAATTACCATAATAGTGAAACTTTAAAATAATTGATATTATAAATACCCAAATAAATATAATTTGAGCCTTTTCAGGAATAAAACTAATTTTATTGGTAAATATGACATGTTAGGAATGATTTAATTAACTTTGTTTGAAGTAATCATTCTGTTATGATTTTCACAAAAATCAATTTTCCAAATAGTGTCAAAATTGACATAAAAGAGTTTTTTAAACAAATATTATATTTTTAATTGATATTCAATTCTTAAAAATCTAATAATTGGCCAAGATACATATATAATGATATTGGTATCATTAATGGACCACTTGGGGGTCTCGTGGAGGTATACAGTATGTTTATTAACTATATAATATAAAAATACAAAGTGACATGGTAATTGTATAACTAATTAACAAAGAGTTAAAACTAAAACATAAGGTTAATATAATGACCCAAACCTCTCTAAATTACATTGGTTGAGTGGTTTTCGACCCATCCCCACCTTAACCTTTAAATAATACACTTTGGATCCATTAGTAACTGAATATGAATTTATTATAAAATAAGATTTCTAGCTTTTCCAATGGTGCCCCTCACCACTCTTATAAAAGGGAACCCACCCTTCTCATTAATTCACACCTTCAAAGCCTATGGGATCGGCCAAACCCTACCCAAATACTCTCTCAACTTCTCTCACTACATCCTAGAGGCCTTAGTTTGATCAGAAAGACAACTTAAAGATCCATTTTGATCAAATCAAAAATAAGAACCCGAAGAAGAGGTAATGATTTCACCACCCTTTTTCAAGTTCCTTTCTTCTTCCACCTATTCTTTCTTTGATATTACCATTATAAAATAATAACTCCAGTATATTATATATAATTTGATATTATTATAAATATGGTACAACCATATTCAGTATTCAATCCATTCTTTGAATAACATGTCACCATACGTGGGTACGTACGACTTACCGTCTCCACGTCGTGGTGTAAGTGTTATTCAATAAATTATTATTTGAATGGGTATAATAGTGATGTGTAATTAATGTAAATAATAAATATAACATGATAATGATTCTTTATATATGATATAAAATCCAATTATATATTATTTTAATATCAAAAGAATGATATTGTCGCACGTGCGTACATACGGACTACCGTCTCCACGAACGCGATGAGATTCATTCTCCATCGTATCCATTAAAGTATAATTCTCATTTAATGATTAATAATAGTATCTAAGGACTTGATATCATTCTTGATATGATTAAGATACAACCTATCCATGACAAACATGGCCTACGTAACAAAACATATAAAAGAAAATGAGTAAGTTAACACCCAGAACAACGATAATACTAAGATATTATTAACAAATCAATGTTAAAAGATCATATATGATTCGTCTGTAATTTAATAACAATTATTTAACCATTATAATGGAGGTTAACCTACCCTCAATGAAGTAAAAGTACAAGTTAAGGGTTTATTTCGCAATCTCCTCATTATCCAAGGTTGTTTATACGTAATAATCTACTGGGATCTCTTTATCATCCACATCTATGTTTCATAAAAATGTATTTCAAATTTTTTTTACTATTTACAAGAATATGGGTTAAAGTTATTTATACCCTTTTTTGACTTTTTATAAGAGGTTTATAAAGGAATATTCCCATCGTTTTCCAAACAAGGTCCTTTTTAACATTTTCGATAGAATTAAGGTAAGAATGTTTTTTTAACTTATACGGCGGGTGCGGCTTTTTTCCACCGTTATAAAATCGTCGAAGCTTCCCTTACAAGATTATAATAATATTTTCAAACAAAATGTATTACTTTATAAATATATGACTCTGAAATGATTTCAAAATATAAAGAGATATTTCTCTAAAAAGAGTTTTGATTTCATCTATGTCAACATCCTTTATTGTATTTTACGCTTATTTGAAGTTGATTTATTATGATAAAAAACTTCTATATTGTATTGAAGGTTTTGTGATATGTTTGACTGTGGATGTGTTATTTTTATACCATTCATAGTTTATGAATGAAGTATTTACATATCGTATGCTAGTTTTAATACGAATGTTTATGTTATGTTTAAACCTTTTCAAATGGGAATGCATTGGACTTAATATGTGATGGGTGGAGCCCGCTATAGCTCCTCGATGCATCGGTTGGTCTCATTAGACAAACTAGTGTCTTGGAACAAGGCCTTGAGAAAATCTTATTTGTAGTCTTGGCAGAAGGCCTTGGCTATGTGGTTATGATAGTCTGGCATTATTCATTCCATCATTATGAAAGTGGTTATTGATATTGCGTATGATTATTCGATTAGTAGAATATCCATAGGAATAAGTAAATAGAATTATTTCATTTTATTTTCCCCATGCTATGTTGAAGTTCAAGTTTAAAAGGATTTTTCTTTAGTTATACATTGCCTTATATGTTTATTCTTATTTATGATAGTTTCCACTATATTGTTATCCTTACTGGGAATTTGAGCTCACCACTTTTCTATGTTTTATTTTTCCTGGGATGTGAAGAAGTAAATTATGAATGACCTGCAGGGATAGAATGAGGGGATAATAGTGTAGAGTATGGAGACTATGTTGTTGTAGTCTTCATTTTTATGACGTATTGTAAAACTTTATGAATATATCTAGTGTTTCCAAGGGTACTAAATTAATCGGACTTTAGAGATTTGATCTTTCTTGTGATCATGCCAATGTTATGTAATAATGCACTGACTCTAGGTAACTGGGGTTGGGGCGTTACAGACACACAAATGAAGAGAACTACAACTTGTGCCATAGTGGTGAAGGAAGGACGGAGAGCCAAACCGGCCACCGGTGAAGGCGCGGCGCGTGACCGGGCCGCGTGGAGAGGACAGCGGGTCATCCGGCTGGCCGTGGTGGACTATCGCACCACGGAACTCGCACCGCCCCGTGGCCCCCCGCGACGCCCCTGTGCCCCTCGCGCTGCCCCATGGCCCCTTGCATCGCTGCGCCACCCCGCGGCTATGCGCGCCGCCCCTCGGCCCCAAGCGCCACACCATGACCCCCCGCAACCCTCGAGCCACACCTCAACCCACGTGCTGCCCCACGTCCCTCGTGCCCCCAGTGGCCCTCGTGCCACCTCGTGCCCCATACGCCGCCCCGCGACCATCACGCCTCCCCACGGTCCCTCGCCCCGCCCAATAGCCCCCGCGCCGCCCCGCTGGCCCCCACGATTCCTCGATGTCCCCTCGCTGCACTGTGGCCTTTGCGCAGCCCTGTGGCACCCGCGCCGCACCGCATCCCCCATGCCGCCCCGTGGTCCCCGCTCCAGACCTCAGCCCTCCCGCCATCCCGCCACCCCACAGTCCCCACGCCACACCACTGCCACCGCGCCACTAGGTCGGGCCAGATCCAGCAGGTCGGGTCAGGCTGGTCGGTCCGATCTGGTCGGATCAGACTCAGACGAGCTTCAACCCATTTCCATTCTTTGTCTATAACATTGGAACCGACTGTCCATTTGACGAACCGTCTGCGGTGCTGGAAACCTTGGAGCAAGACTGTCCCTTTTATATACCCCAATATATATTTGGAAAAAATTCGTGAATGGTCGGGATGGATCGAGCATGAATCCAACCATGACCTCGAGACTAAAAGATTAATAACTTACAGACCGGGTGTCTGTTTGACACACCAACTGTTGTGTTGAGACCCTTATGACATGGCAGTCCTTTGGGAATCTTTTCATGGAACTTTGTAGAAGTTTTAGTATCGACCTATGGCTTGTGGAGAAGCCCCTCCTGGAGACGATCAAGCTTCGTGCGAGAATTCTATTGCTGGCTGTGACGATGTACTAGGATCATGTGGGGTCTGGCGACATAAAAACGATATACTAGGATCATGTGTGGGTCTGATGATGTACCAGCAAAGTACTAGGATCCTGTGTGGGTCTGAAGATGAACTGACGATATACTAGGATCCTGTGTGGGACTGACGACGTATGGACGATGTACTAGGATCCTGTGTGGGTCTGAAGACGTACTGGCGATATACTAGGATTCTGTGTGGGTCTGATGACGTACTGTCGATGTACTAGGATCATGTGGGAGTCTAATGATGTACTGTCGATGTACTAGGATCCTGTGAGGGTCTGACGATGTACAAGGATCTTGTGTGGGTCTATCGAGGTACAAGAATCCTGTGTGGGTCTGACAATTTACTACGATCTTCGGTGGGTCTGATGATGATTTAGGATCCTTCGTAGGTCTTCCTCTTAACAGAGTAAGATGATTCAGTAGTTACATCAATACATCTTAACTATTGTACCTATGTTATACCTGGTGTTGGCTGAGTTCTTACCTGTGTGGTACTTTCCTTATGGTAATACCTTGGCAGTATTCTTCTGTGTAGCGTATCTGTGTGGTACATACCTTCATGGAACTCCTTCCTTTTGTGGAATTGATGAGCTTGGGCTTTTGAGTTAGACTTTGTGTTTCCTCATGATTGAGATGGGTATACTTGATAACTTAGGTATATATACAGGCATATACCTAAGTAGGGTTGTCAGTTGATTTCATGCTATGTGGATTATCCTTTTTGGATTTTGTGAGACCATAAGGGTCTCAGGATCCCTACTGAGTATCATTATACTCAACCTTGTACAGGATGTGCCTGCACATTGTTTTGTTTGGTTCAGAAGACGGACAACACTGACAGAGGACGAGGGTACAAGGACTGGACGGTGCCTAGAGGTGGACCATACGGCGTGTCGGTACGTAGAGCATATGGGAAGATGTGGAGTGCTGAGGAGGTGATTCGTACCTACCCATCATGTAGGAACCGTAGAGGATGACCCATTAGTAGTGTTTCTCTTTCTTCAGTTGTACTGTATTTTAGTTGAACTTGTACCATCATTGTTGGGCATGTATTCTGGCCCCTCTTACATTCAGCACTCTTTTTTTCTATACAGTTTACTTGTGTTAGTATCTTGATGTGTTCTTGGTTATGTGTGTTTATAGGTTGTAATGGCAATGCCTTCCCAGTTTTAAGGAATACACCTTTCGTTGCTAGTCACCAGCCCCTGGCCAACAAAATGCGGGCATGGGGTAGTCACGACACAGGATTTGGGGGACAGGTCGTGACATCAACATACCATTTTAGATAGATGAAATGTGTGTTCATAATATCTAGACCCTCATGGTTATTCTCTTTTCATGTTTATAATAATTTTATGGTCTGTGGGTGGATAATGTTATTTTGATGGATATTTTTTCTAATAATTAAAATTAGGAATCGATTGGATTTCACTATTTGTGGAATTGTATTATAGGTCCTATCACCTAAATTTTTATTGGATGAAATCTAGGCACACATATTTATTTATACAAAGTATAGTGACAAAGTATTCCAATCAAATTTATATGTTAAATAAGAGGTTTATTATTTATAAAATTAGACATAATCAATATGATAAATACATAATTCAACCTCTTGGTTTTTTAGTTGGGGATCATGTTGTTCTTCATCACTCTCCATGGTTTTGACATTAGTGGATTGTTATGTATGGAATTATAGATCAGTACTATATTGGATTATCTTATGCATTAATGTAGATCAGAATATATTCCTACTAATTGAATCTACCTTTGTTTTATATAACAATTAGTTATGTATTCTAGGTTTTATAGGAGAGAATGTGTTAACTCAATCATACTCATGAGATATAGTTATGAGGGAGAGCTAGTTCCATATTCTCCAATTATATAGAATCTTCTTTTTCTTGTTCATCATAGTGATAAGTGATTCAAGGGAATTGCTGGTCATCTTATATGATTTATATTGTAGAATGAGTGTGTAGATGAATTGAAATCAGAATGGGAGGATAATATGATTTCCCAATGGATTGTTTTGTTCATTGGAGTAAATTGAAAAAAAAATTCGGGGAAAAATTTTCTTATTAATGTTTTGTAGGCAGGAACATTGTTAAGGTTTATTTTTATTATATTTTATTTCATTAAGAACGTTTTTAAGTAAAACATAAAGGAGGATTTGAGGTATCAAAAGGTTATAAGGGAAAGTTTTAATGAATGGGGGTTGAAATATTTTTTAATTAGGCATATGGATCCCTTGGGTTACTATATGAGGGTTATCATGTTCCCTCTAGACCTACCAGAGGTGCAGGTTTACTAGAATTACCATTGGGTGGCTAGTGGATGAGCACCAAGTGACTTGTGAGTTCCTGAGTTGCTAATGTGTCTTATTCTAATAACATGTGTTCTTTATATGTTTTTATTTATGAAGTAATATTTTAATCATTATTATGTAATGGGGTTTTGTTTTTTACTTGGTATACCTTCAATTAAAGGATCATTTGGTTGTTTTGATGTGTTTTTGGTGATAAAAATTATATATCCATTCCATGACACCATGATTTTATTATAGCTTAGTCTATGAAAAAATTTATATCCTACATAGTGCACTTATTTCATTATAGTATGTTATTCTCAAAGAATAAATTATTATCGAGTTGATTATATTTCGAATGACCTGATATTAGAATTCTCTATATATTTCTTTTAGTTCATCAAAATATAGTATTCATCTGTCCTTGAGATTTTTGATGTCATAAACCCTTTGTTAAATGTCATTCATTATTGTGGTATTTCACCCCTATCAATCTCTTAACATTTGTTTTTTTTATAATTATCAGATTCTTGGTGATTATATTACATTAATGTTTTTTTTCTTGTCAATTGGAATAATTTATTATATATGTATTTCTAATGAATTACTAATGAAAATCATAATCCTATCATGTTAGGATGGCGATAAAAATTTAATTAGGAATGCCTTAATATTTGAATTATTGTGGGAATGACCATTATTAATTGTAGATACTAAGTCGAAAATAATGTAGTAATTTTATATTGCTAAAAAGGATGAAAAGAATCATCAAATGGTTGTGATGATGACTAAATTTTCAAATCACACTCTTTGAATTCAAATAGTGTAAGAATTTAATCAGTTATGTGATTGGGGTTGAATTTGAATTATTATGTGTAGATTATAGGCAATGTTATATATTTGTTGGCCACATTCTTGTGTGAATATCATGTTTTCAATGAAGATTATGTGGCCATATTTTATTAGGAATATCACCATAAAATGTGGATTAATGTTTGTCTTTCCAAATAAAAATAATTGATAACGAAAAATAGGATTTTCCATTTATGCGATTAATAATGACTATTTATCATAATATATTTTAGATAAATTACCTTTTATGAAATGTGAGTTAATGAGAGCTTCATGGTGGTTTATAATGTGTTATTCCTTTATGAAGTTAAGATATTTTATTCTTGATATAGTTATAATTATTCATTATTATTTTATATACTATGTATTTGAGTGGAATTAAAACATGAGTTTTCATGACCTAAGAATAATATATAATGTTGTGATTTAGTTGTTGAATGAGATTTAAATAACCAATAATGGTGTGTATTGTTTTCTTATAAAGATGACCACTTATAGGAGGCCTATTATGGGTCTGGATATGGCATTCTATGATATAGAATATTTTTTCCAAAGGGATGAATATATGAGATACTAGAAAATAGAATATTGTTCCTGGATAGGTAGGATTCATAAAATGTTATGTTCAGTTTGTGTTTTGAAACAAATGTTCTATGAGAATGGTTGGAATTTGGTAAAGATAGGATTTCATGATTGGTTAAAATCATATTAAGTTATTCTTAGGTTCAATAATTTTCCAATGTTTATATTACTTGTTTGGGTGACATGGTAAATCAACGATTTTATCTAATTTATAAAACATAAATATAAGGAATCATTTTTTCATTAAATTATACAATAAATAAATAAATAAATAAATATATCCACTTAATAAATCATTAGGATAGAAGTAGTTATAGTGGTTTATATAAAATATTTAATCCTTTTTAATGAATGTGCACACATAGTGCGGATATATGTTACACACATGATCTTTCAAGTAATGAGATGGGATTATATATTATAGATTTAGTGTATAGAAACAAATTGGATCTTAGTTCATGTGATTGTTATGTTCTGAGAAGTGGGGAGGCCACACATCCTTTCATTGCCTTTTAGGTGTGTTTCTTATCTTTTGGTATTTACTACTTTCAAAAGAGTCTTGTTTGAAGGCATGATAGTTATGGTCCAACTAGAATTTTATATTGATAATATTTTGATCACCAGGTTTTGTTCCATACTCCATATGGAATTATAACTACTTGACGCAACCATATTAGGGTGGGATGTTGAAATATTAAATAATCATTATAAATTGAAATATATGATTCCCTACCCTTTGATAATAGTATGATATTTGTTTTCAATAATGGTTAAATATTTTTTTCATGGAAATCATTAAAATAAATATATATTGAATTTACTAAGCCTCTCTTAGATACCAAATGTTATTACACAATAATAGCCTACTAAAGATGGGATATTTTCTTGGGTCATCATCAAACAGATTATTACCCCCCTTAGGAATATTGTAATGTATCACCTAAGATGTCTCATAATGAGCTTACAGACTAATATTGAATCTCACACTCTATTTGTATAGTATATTATTTACTAGAAATTAATAATGAAATGTTAATGGATAACAATTAAAAAACCAATATGAGACCTGATTTATAAAAATCTAGGAAAATTTATATTGAATGTATAATATAGAAAAAAAATATGAATCATGTTTTAGAAGAAACAACAGTGGAATATTTTCAACAATTTAGACACCCACAATTTTTATTCATTATGAATAATTTGATTGAATTCCACAATTCTTGACTCAATACCTCAATAAAAATATCTAGGTATACCGAGAAATTATAAAAGAAATCGGTATAATTTTTTTCATACTAGGAAAGTGATATTACCATCCATAGACCTCTAAATATCCAAACATGGATAAAATACCTATGCTAAAAGGCTTGAACATGCCAAAGAAATTCAAATAAAGAAATTATCCACTTTATATACATTAATTAGAATAATTATGTTGTTTAATATAAATGATAATAAATTTATAAGTTCAAGATCTTCCATAAATAAATAAATTAAACTCTAGAATAAATCCAAAAAATACAATTAATGAAAATAAAATAAAATAATGGTGTCCTAGGATGTACATTTTCTACAAATTCTATGTGGTTTATACTCTCAGGGATAAATTGGCTCCCATGAATTTCCTAATTCCTTGATTTCAAAAAATGTAGTCATTAAAAATGCACCTTGATTTCCCAATCTAGTGCTTTTAGAAATGTACCTCCGCCCTCTTATCTCATCTTGAATAAAATTTATTCTCATGTCAACATTAATCAACATATTAAGATATTCATTGTTATCCTCTTTTGAATACTCCACTGGCTTTTTGATCATTAATTCTCCATTAAATCTACATGTTCAAATTCAGGATGTAGGTTTACCTATTTCAATGGATGTTTTCTCCATGTGATTTGGGTCAGTTTATTTTCTATATTCCACATAAATGGCTCAATTTGTATTCATCGATAGAGATAGGAAAGCCCCAATTCCACTACTCAATGTTCATTAATCCCTTTATTCATGGCTTCATAGGATTCCCAAATATCTTCTTTTTCCTATTTTGAGATCCTTTGAATGAAGGATTCACATACATTGGTCACTATGTAGCTAAATTCCATTATATATGTATTCTCTGGAAATTAGAATAGATGAATAATCAATTATATGCAATCCTTCATTGTTTAATTCACTTTTATATCTGATTCTACACACATATAATTATCATAGGTTGTTGGATTTCGCAATGGGGAAACAACCCATGTGATGGATTCACCTATGTGAATGGATTTCAATATAGCTTAATTCCATTACACGGATAATTCACATATATGGATCAAAAAAATTCTCCAAAAATTTATATTTCATTCCCATATTTCTTGATATTATAAATATAAACTCAAAACACGAGAAATTTTCATCAAACACTACAAATTAAATGTAATAATTTTTTTAAAAAATTCCCAAATGAACAAAAATGATATAAAGATCAGCAATGAATCCATTATTATAATTAAATTTATTAGACTCCTATAAATAAAATATGTGAAAATTATCCTTAAAATGATAATGTTTTTGGATTTAGATCATTAAAATACATGGTGAAATATATATAAATAGTAACTCTATCAATTCCAAGTCACATAAAAATTACTCTCATGGGAAATCATTTTTTTACCAAGGGTAATCAAGGTTTTGGAAGACACTGTTGACCACCCATTTCAATTTAAATAATGAAAAAAGAATAATTACTCTTAATAGTTTTTAACTCCCACTTTAGTCACTAAACATATAAATTCATTCAATATCTTGTAAATTATCACATGTATTTTTGTCCTACATCCATATAAATTTATTTCTCTTTAATCATGGATTTTGAATTGGAGTTATTCTCATTCTCAAAAGAATGAATGATTTCTATAGGCCAGTTGGTTCCCCAGAATATTAGATTCATGGAATCATTAATGTGTGTCAATAATGAAGACTTTACATTGATTTTAATGTGTCTAAAGGGTTCATATTTTCCAAATATAAAAATGATGCGGGAGAATGAAGAGAAGTTGGTTGTTTGGTGATGTAAAAGGCATGGCACAATTTAAACACATGAATGGAACCTATCTCAGTCTCACATTTCACACAGATAACAACCAAAATCTACATTATTTTTTTTGGAAGTCTAAACATTGTAATTTTAATGACCAATTATAAGGTCCCAGCCTTATACCTTACTTAATATTGAATTAAATGAATAATTAACATTGAGGATCTTTTCAGGTTTAGTGTTTTAGAGAATTAGGGCATAATTATTACATCTCAAAAGATTACAAAGTAGACACTTCTACTATGTTTCCATAAAATAAAAAATCGTAAAAAGAAACATGTCTATTTCCATGTTTTAGATACCATGACTATTCCTTGATCCCATTCTTGACCCTATTCCACATTATGTCATTTGAAAAACATTTCAAAAACATGGGGTGAGTATAAAAAGCATAGTAAGGGATACCGAAAGAAGGAAAACTGTTAGGTTTTCAAAAAAACCAGTAATCCAAGAATACTTTATCAAAGTAATACTTTTCACCTTTATGAAGAAGAAAATACTCTTCATTGAATAAATATCATTACTTACCATTTTGTAACAAAAATATTACCACAAAACCCATATAAAGAACACATAACATATAAAGGTAACATGGTACATAAACATACTTAAGTGGAATGACCATCTGGTCGACTTCCACACATATCACTTAATGGAATATCCATATGGCCGAGTTCCATACCCAATGCATTGGAGTTTATAATGTAACCTTTCGTCCTGGTTATCACGACACCACCCGTCATATGGTTTATCACGTAACCACCCATCAAATGTCCAAGTACCATTATAAAATCGTAAGACATAAAACAAATATAATGGAAAGAAAGAATTTCCACACTTTGATCAGAATATATAACTTAAATATATTGTCATAAAATAAAATACATTATAAAAACCATTTTCAATACCAAAATACATAAAAGATTATATGGTATTTATTCCATTTTAAAAACATTACGGCTTGTTGAGGAAGCCAAAGACCAAATAATACTCACGGTGAGGGAAAAAGTCGTCGTCACCACATACGTTAAAAGAAACATTACTTTTTTTCTTTTAGTAAAAAACATCGTAGAAAAAGATTCCTTTTGTATAAAATTAAATGTCAAAGGGGTTTATACACCGTATAAAAGAAATCCTTGTATTAGAACAAAATATGCCTCAATGAAAGGAGATTGAGAAGAAGTCCCTTACCTTGTGTCCGACGTGACTCAATTGCTCTTTAATCACCTGAATAATAAACTAAAGTTAATTTCTACTTGCTTAAGAACCTTTTTCAAGTTTATTATTACTTTTATACAACTTATTTCCATGTTATAAACATTATGTAATCATTTAATTTCATAAAGTTTGTTTTGTCGATATTTGGTAGTTATGTCAAAAATTGTCTTCTTACAATTACATGTTGTTTATGTGGTCAAAGCTTCATTATATCCAAAATGATATTCATGATTTGGATATCATATATATCATATATATCCAGAATATACATGTATTTATAATAGTACATAACATTTAGAGGTAAGAAATGAAATGCACCGTTCATGGAGACGGTAAGCCGTACGTACGCATGAACGCTACTTTCATTTCTATTTCGTATTTAATGGAGTGAAATCATAATTATATAAGGGAATATTATAATTCTAGTATAACATCATATATAATAACTTTAACTCCATCCTTTATACGTCCCACATATGGAATTAACGAATCAAATCACTTTGAGGGGGCGGTAGTCCGCACTTCTTAAAATGAAATTATCGTGTTTACCCACAATGGAAACAATAAAGGTATGCCACAAATGAAAAATACAGAAGCATAAAGAACACATAATCATAATATATATCATATATAAACAGTGTGACATCTTAATGGACACCATGAAATGTGTTAAAAGAAGATTGAACAATCATCATTTCGTGAGGCAGAAAATCTCCAACCACAGAAACAGTATGTTCATAAACAATTAGACAAAGGTGTGTGTAGGTTTAGCTCTAATAAATCTCATAACAACATCCTAGTATATTGAAGTTACTTCTTTTGTTACAAAAGAAAGGAATAAAAATATTTTATGTGGTTGGAGAAGCAATATTAAACATAAGAACACAAGAGAAGACACTAACTTTAAATCGGGTAACTCTATTTGATTTGAGATCAAAGGCTTCTTTGGAAAGACTTATGCCCAAAATTGAGGCTTCTTGGAGTAATAGAGGGATGTGGAGAGACAAAATGGGTAGGGGTTGGCCGATAGAAAGGCTTGAGAACTGTCGGTAAGGTGGTAGAGTTGGAGGCCTTTTATAAGAGGAGAGGAGGGGCACACTTGGAAAGTTATAAAAGGTTACTTTATTATAAAAAGATATTCGGTTTTTTAAGGTCCCAAATTAAATATTTAGATGATAAGGTGATAAGATCTCGAAATCCACCCATAAAATACGTGTTTAACAAGTGTAGGTCTTATATTTTACATTATCATTTTATTTTATTTAAATCGTTAAATAATGAGGTAATCGCTGCATCATCGTGGTGTCATAAATAATTTAATTTATCAAATTTATAAAAATTATAAAAAAACACTAATTATGTATAAAATCTTTTTATCTTTCTAATAAATATTTATAGTCAAAAATATGACTTGTATTACCTCATTTAATTTTTTTAGTAAAACAACACATGTTTGTGACATTTTTATTTTAACTTTAAATAAAAAGTTATTAATGTCATTTTCCTACAAAAGTGGAACCATGGGGTCCCCAAGTTGACCCATGGATTGTCTTGGTCGTAAATGACACATCCAATAAGGGTCGGACATGTGTAAAGGTCATTTCATATTATTAAAACATTATTTTTACATTAAATTACACTAATTTCCTCTAACCGTGATTAAAAAACATAAATGTTACTATTCACTAGAAATTATTTTAATCCCATTGAACCACATATTACTTATTAATGACAACCATGTATGTCAGATTTTTGAAATTCAAAACACAGAGGTGGTAAAATTTCATTTAAACTAAAAATCAGTTTTTTAAAGTACCACTTAGTGGTTTCACTATTCATCAAAAATTGAAGTTTTTCAGAAAAATACCAAAAACGTCACCCTAAGATATATTTGATAATCCGGATTCAAAAATAATATCAATTTTAAAAAATTAAAAACATATAAGTTACATTAATTAGTTTAATAATTAATTCATGTTGTCAGAACAAATAGCGTGTGTTTATGAAACAATAAGTATCAAAATATTGACACTAGTTTAAGTCCAATTTCAACGTGAAATTAATTCAAACGACCACTATTGGAATAAATGGGAAAAATATATTCTAATTCCACATTAAAAACAATTAAAAAGATAATATAATCAAATAAATAAATTTGATTAAAAAGGGCTTTTGAATTAAAATACAACATTTTTCAGTATTCATTAAAAAATGAACTTTATCAGAAAAATACCAAAAATTTACACAAAGTAAATTTTGATGTCCCGATTATAAAGAAGAATTTTATTTTGTCCAATAGAATGTATAAGAGTGACCAAAACTATATTTAATGACGGTTCTCCATCAAATAGGGATAAGTGGACCTTTAGTGAAAATTAGAGTATATATGCCTAAAATTGAATTCTTTTCATATTTTAAGCCTTTATCCTTTATTGGATAAATGTAAAAACATTTAAAAAACATATATAATCATAATTTAGTTATTTCTATTCATTCTCGCCAATAAAATGGATACGTGTTAACAACCATTTAAAATAATATTATTTTACTTCTAGTGTGCAATGTAAGTTTTCAATGAAACTCTGTTGCGTATCACATACTCTATCGAACATAGCAACCCCTTTAAAGTAAAAGTAATATTTAATTCGTAAATATTAATAAATATGAAAATGTTTTATTCTTTATTTTCCTTGAATATTACATCCTTCCCCCCTTTCGAGAATTTCATCCTCACAATTTTATTCACTTATCAGAGTATGTGGTGGTATTTATCCCTTATAGAATTTTCAGATTCCCATGTTGCCTCTTCAACCATATAGTTTTTCCACAAAATCTTTACCTGGTGAATTATCTTATTCCGCAACACTTTCTCTCTATGGTCAAGAATCTGGACTGGTTGTTCTTCATAAGAGAGATTCTCTTCCAACTGAACTACCTCTGGGCTCAAAACATTAGATGGATCTGGCATATACTTTCTCAACATCGAAACATAAAAAAAATTGTGTACCTGAGATAAACTCAGAGGTAAAGCCACTCGGTAAGCAACTGATCCAACTTTTTCAAGAATTTCATATGGTCCAATGAACCATGGAATCTGATTTCCTTTCTTACCGAATCGCATCACACTTTTCCATGGTGAAACTTTGAGAAAAACATGATCACCTACCTCGAAAGATAGATCCTTCCTCCGGATATCCGCATAACTCTTCTGCCTGCTCTGAGCTATTCTCATGTGTTTCTGAATCAACTGAACTTTTTCTGTCATCTTTTCTACCAATTATGGTCCCATCCGCTTCCTTTCACCCACAACATCCCAAAAAGCTAGAGTTCGACACCGTTTACTATATAATGCTTCAAACGGAGCCATCTGTATACTGGAATGAAAATTGTTATTATATGGAAATTCAACCAACGAAATATGTTGGTCCCAAATTCCCTGATAATCCATCGAACAAGCACGTAGCATATCCTAAAAAGTCTGAATTATTTATTCTGACTGCCCATCTGATTGAGGATGAAAAGCTGTACTGAAATTTAATTCAGTACCCAACGAATTTTGAAGGCCCTTCCAAAAGTTAGAAGTAAACATGGGATCATGATCAGATACAATGGATAGGGGAAATCCATGCTACCTGACTATATATTTAAGATACAATCGAGAAAGTTGATCTAGAGAGAAAGTTTCTTGAATAGGAAGTAAATGAGAAGATTTAGTCAAGTGATCAACAATAACCCAGATTGCATTATTACCTCGAGATGTCTTCGGTAATCCCACAACAATGTCCATGGATATATTTTCCCATTTCCACTCTGGAACTGGTAAAGGTTGAATCATACCTTTCAGTAACTGCCACTCTTCTTTAACCTACTGACATGTCAAACACTTCACAGTAAAATCAGCAATATCACTTTTCATTCCATCCCACCAGTAATAGTCCCTCAGATCTCTATACATCTTAGTACTGCCAGGTTGAACTAAAAATGGGGAACTATGAGCCTCACATAACAACTCATTCTTCAACTATGAATCACCAAGCACACATAATCTCTTCCCAAACCTCAAAAAATAATCATTATCAATATTAAATATAGGCAACTTACCCTTCTGAACTAGCTCTACCTTTTTCTGCAACCCACTGTCTTTCTTCTGCGCTTGCTTAATTCTGTCTGATAGAGATGATCTCACTGATACCTGAAACAAAACAGAAGAACATCTTGCACCAATAACTTCTATTTCAAAGTTCATCAAATCAAAAATCAAAGGATCTCGTTCCAAATGTATCATGCTTAATGAAGCATTACTTTTTCGACTCAAAGTATCAGCCACTTTATTTGCTTTTCCCGGATGGTAATGAATTGTACAATCATAATCCTTGATTAATTATAGTCATCTCCTCTATCTCTTGTTCAATTCTTTCTGAGTGAATATATAATTTAAACTTTTTTGATCAGTATATATTTCAAACTTTACATCATTCAAATGATGCCTCCAAATTTTTAGGGCACAAACAATAACAGCTAATTCCCAGTCATGTGTAGGGTAATTTACCGCATGGGTTTTCAACTGATGTGAAGCAAATGCAATTACATGATCATTCTACTTAAGGACACAACCAAGTACCTTCAACGAAGCATCACTGTATATAACAAACTCCACATCCCTGGAAGGAAGTTCCAAAACAAGAGCATTAACCAATCTTCTTTTCAACTCCTAATACTACTTCATTCGATGGCCCAACATCTGCTGAAGTAGTTCAAAGGATTTCACCACCCCTTTCTGCTTGTAGTCTGGATGATTTCCCCCAGTTGAATTCTTCGTTAGACACTAATTTTCATAATGACCGATTTCATTAAACATAAAACATCTTACTACTGGCTTTTCATTGCCTTCTTGATCATCTTACGTAATGTTGCGAGCAATATGACCCGACATACCACCCCGGAAGCACTTTCGAAACATGGATAAACATTCTCCAGGATGCATTTTACCTCACTTCTCCCAGGATGGATATTTGGTTTTCTTACCTCCTTGTTTCTTTGATGAATTCTTCCCCTTTCCCTGCCAACTCGACCTCTTATTCTTTTTTTTGTCAAAGAACACCTGATCATCGGCAAACTCCATTTCCACCATCTCCGCACATAAAACAATTTTTTCATAACTTTTGAACTCACGAGAAGCTAAATACCTTCGATACTTTGGCTTTAACCATGAGTAAAAATGGTTAATTTTACTATCAAGATCTCATATGATGTTTGGAGCATACCTTTCCAGTCGAGTGAACTTTGCTTCATAAGAAGCCACTAAGTCATCCTCCGGCCTCAATTCTAGGAATTGTTTTTCCATCCTAAGACGAACCACCTTAGGAAAATATTTCTCAAGAAACATACCTTTGAATTCATCCCAGTGAAGATCATCAATCTCATCACAATCCCTAATATTTTTCATCATCGACCACCAATAATCTGGTTCACCTTCAAAACGGTAAACATCAAGACTAACCTTTTGATGTTATGAACACCCCATGACATCAAAAATATTCTCAAGTGCTTTAATCCACCCTTCAGCTAGCACAGGGTCAGATGATCCTCTAAATGATGGGGATTTTTCCTCATGAAATGTTCCACCACTGAAATGTTCCTCTGTGGTTGATCTGGCTGATCTCATGCATGGATACCACCACCATTTATAGCCTGAGTCAACTATTCCATCACTGCAACAAACTATTCAGTTCCAATTCCGACCATCTCAGGTTGCTAATTTGGAAGGTTGTCTTCCTCCTGATGTCTTTCCAACATAGCTACCTTGTTTCCTCTGCGGAAAACCATTCTGAACATAGAAATATATTAGGCAAATCAACCTGGTAATCTTTAAATGCTATATCATTTCAATCATACCATAAATTAATTTATAATTGTAACGCCCCGACCCCAGCTACCCAGAGTCAGTGCATTACTTTGTAACATTGGCATGATCACAAAAGATCAAGTCTCGAAAGACTGATTAGTTTCGTAGCCTTGGAAACACTAGATACATTCATAAATGTTACATTACATCATAAGGTGAAAAACTACAATAACAAAGTCTCCATAGTCCACACTCATATCCTCTTTTGTCTATCCCTACAGGTCATTCATAAAATACTTCTTCACATCCTGGAAAATATTAAAACATTGAAAGGGGTGAGCTCAGATGCTCAGTAAGGATAACAATATTTCAGAAGCTTTAATAAATAAACATCAACATTTAAGGAAATGTATAACCTAAACAAAATCCTTTTAAACATGAACTTCAACATAATATGGAAAAAGTAAAATGAGATAATGCCATTCACTTCTTCACATGGATATTCTACTGGTCGAATAATCACATGCAATATCAATAACCACTTTCATAATGATGGAATTCATAATGCCAGACATTCTGAAACATTTTTTCAAGGCCTCGGCCAAGACGTATAAAATGTTTAAGGCCTCGGTCAAAATCAAAAGTCAAATTGGGAAAGGGTCTCGGCCAATTCCATGTCTAGTTGTTTCATGAGACCTACCGATGCAATTTTTTTAGAAGATACTTACGTTCAAAATTGCTCAAATATACTCCAGTGTTTTTCTAAAATAAATATGAAAGCTTCTGAAAACAAAATAACTAATTCTGAGACTTCTCGACTAATTACAGGCCATGATGGGTCCACTACCAATCCCTTCCTGTCTACCACACTCGAGAGTCGGGTTTTCTGAAAACATTTTTAATCTTGCGTTAAATACGTATACATTTGCACTGGATTTTCATATATTATAGAGAAATATCATTTTGTTGAAACCATTTAAAAATCAAATAATTATAAAAGAAAACCTTTTGAATAAATGTAAAAGTCAAAGGGGTTTATACACTGTATAAAAGAAATATGTGTGTAAAACAAAATATGCCTCAATGAATGGAGATTGAGACGAAGTCACTTACAAATATCATTTTTTTAAATAAAATAGATCTATTATGTGTATTCACTATATTTACACATAAATAAAGTATAAATACAAGATAGGACATAATAATATCATGACATAATTTTAAAGTAGGAGATTAACCCAATGAATGGAAATTGGGTTAAGAAATTCCCTTACCTTGCGTCCTGTCCTGACTCGACCGTTCTTTAACCTCCTGGATAATAAACTAGAGTTAATTACTATTTACTTAAGAACATTTTTCATGTTCATTATTCCTTTTATATCCCTTATTAGCATGTTGTGAACATTATGTAATTATTTATGTTTATAACGGCCATTTTGTCGATCTTAGGTACTTGAGTCAAAAATAAACTTCTTATAATTACAATTTGTTCATGTGGTGAAATATCCATTATATCCAGAATTATATTCATGATGTAGATATAATATATATCATATATATACAGTATATACATTCATTTAGAATATTGCGTAACATTTAGAGATAATAAATGAAATGCACCGTTCATGGAGACGGTAAGCCGTACGTACGCATGAACGCTACTTTCATTTCTATTTCGTATTTAATGGAATGAAATAATAATTATATAAAGTTATAATATAGTTCCTGTATAATATCATATATAATATCATTTACTCCATCCTTTATACATCCCACATATGGAATTAACGATTCACATCACTTTGAGGGGGCTGTAGTCCGCACTTCCTAAAATGAAATTATCGCGTTTAACCATAATAGAAATCATAAAGTATGCCATAAATGAGAAATACAGAAGCATAAGTAAAACATAAACATATTATATATCATATATAAATATAGTGACATCTTAATGTCTACCTTTGAAGGTGTTATATGAGTGTTGAACAATCATCGTTTCGTGAGGCAGAAATTCGCCATCCACAGAAACCGTATGTTCTTTAACCATTAGATGTAGGTGTGTGTAAGTGTTTCTAGAATCCTTCTTATAACAACATCCTAGTATATTGAGGACACTGGTGGTGTTACAAATTAAATTAATAAAAAGAGTTTATGGGGTTGGAGAAGCAAAATAAAACAAAATAACATTAGAGAAGACATTACCTCAAAATCGGGTAACTCTTTTTGATTTGAGCCAAAGGCTTCCTTGGGAAGAATTCTGCCCAAAGTGAGGATTTTAGGAGTAAGAGGGGGATGTTGGAAGAGTATTTGGGCAGATGTTGGCCGATCCAAATGGCTTGAAGGTGTGAATAATGTGGGAGTGGTGGGGGCCTTTTATAAGTGGAGAGGAGGGGCTCTTTTGGAAAGTAATGAAATGTTATTATATTATACAATGCTCTTCGGATTCTAAAGGTCCCACAATTGTATAATTAAAGGATAAGGTTATAAGGGTTCTAAATATCCTCATCCAATAGGCTTTGGAAAAGTGTAAGCCTTGGATGTTACATTATCTTCTCATTTTATTTAAATCGTTAAATAATGAGGTCATTGCTGCATCATCATGATGTCATAAATAATTTAATATATATAATTTCTAAAAATTATAAAAAAACTAATATTATGTAGGAAATATTTTTAGCTTTCTAATGACTATTTATAGTCAAAAATATGACCTGTATAAACCCATGTAAAAATTGTTTTAGTAAAACATTTAATGTTTGTGTCATTTTTTACTTTAACATTAAATAAAAGGTATTTATGTCATTTTCCAACTAAAGTGGCTCCATGGGGTCCCCAAGTTGACCCATGTATTTTCTTGGTCGGCCATGGCACATAAAATGAGGGTAGGACATGTGTCAAGCTCATCTCATATTATTAAAACATTATTTTTACCTTAAACTACACTAATTACCTCTAATCGCGATTAAGAACTTAAAAGTTACTATTCACCAAAAATTATTTTAATCTCTTTGAACCACATTTTACTTCTTAATGACAACTATGTATGTCGGATTTTTGAAAATCAAAACACAGAAGTGGTAATATTTCATTTAAATGAAAAATCAGTTATTTAACTACCAGTTAGTGGTTTCACTATTCATCAAACATTCATGTTTTTCAGAACAATGTCAAAATTTCACCCTAAGATATAATTGATACTCCGAATACAAAAATAAAGTCCATTTTGAAATATAAAATTTCTATAAATTTAAAAAGTGGTTATTACTATTCATAACGGCTACTTTGATTAGTTGCGGTGTGTTAGAACTCAAAGTTGCGTACAATGCAAGCTATTCCATTATTGAATGAGAAGCGTGTCATGGAAGCTCAGGGTGTTACATTCTACCCTCCTTCAATAAATTTCATCCTCGCAATTTGAAATTTTTCTTTGAAAATAAAAGGTTGAAAATAGAAAATACCTTTGTGGAAAACCAATATCGGAAATAGGGTTAATAAGAATATAACATGAAAAGAAAGAAAGAGAAGTACAAAGGTCACCCGAGATAGCCCATACTAGGATTCTATGAAAATATGGATATAGAGGAGAAACAAACCATCATGGTCTGATGGAGAGTTGTATAAAATAAGATTAGGAGAAAGTTAACCACAAGAAAATCACAAACTTGTGATTGGTTAAACGGTCATTGAATCCCCAGTTGGAAAAGTTAACAGACAATATTTTTATTTTACGTTTCCTTTTATAATGTTGAGGAATTTATTTAGGATATTTACTATGAACGTAAGGGAATATACATACTTGTTATGTATACTTTCATTCGTTAATAAATTTTTACCACAAACCCATCTTTTACTCCAAATGGTAACAGAACTCAAAAATATTATATTTTTCCTAATTGTATAAGGTTCCAAATGTTAACACATACCATTAAGATTAGTAAAATTATTTTGTAATAACCAGGGACTTCACGTAGTCCAGTGGTAGGAGATTAATCCCAATCGCACTATGGTTGTGGGTTCGATTCCTACATCTTTGTCAGACGCGACGGGTTATGCCCCACCCTGCAGGTTGTCCTTTTCCTAAAACTATAGTATTATAATATTCCAAAAATAATCTTCATAAATTTTTTAACCATACACAATACTATCCAAAGATCAACTTAATCCATCCCAACCTTTATAGTTATCCAAAATACCTATGTCCAAACTTTCTCTAAAAGGTCTCTTAATTCCAAAATCAATTTATCAGATTCCCCAAATAAAGTAAAGTTTCTCTTATTGTCACATAATAAAAATATAATTACCTTCATCATATTAAAACCTTACTGAAACAACAAGTACTGCAGTACAATCCTTATATATATATCACATTATTCTAATAACCAGAATATAGTCCATGAGTCCAAAAGCACCAATACATTAGTTATTCTGCTTCAACTGCAGTAACAGCATAAGATTGTCCTTGATCCCTTGGCCTTTTCTGAGGTATGTTTCCCTGACGCTTAGGACATTCATTTGCATAATGCCCCATTTCCCTATAATTGTAGCATTCAACATTGATAGCCTCTTTCTTTCCCTTGCAATCACGCGCCTGGTGACCTTTTTCTCCACATTTATAACAAACTCCCATTCCTTTTAGGCAAGTACTAGGGTGATTCATCCCACAATTATCACATAATGGAAAATCCTTCTTTCCCTTTTTCCCTTTATCCGTCTCTTGTTCCACCGTTCTCTTCTTCTCTTGCTTTACTTTGTTCTCATAAGACTTATAGAATTCCTTTTTTGTCTTGATAGCACATGAGACAATATCTTCATATGTTGAGAAAGATTGTGATACTAGAGCTCGACGGAGAAATGGTTTTAACACATCAAAGAAGCGATCAATCTTACCTCTTGGGTTACGTATATAATCTACAACATGCCTCACTAACCTTGTAAAGTTAGCCTCATACTTTGCGTCATTCTCATCCTCCTTCTGCCTCAAGCTTAGAAATTTCCTTTCCATATCTGCTCGATGGTCACGAGGAAAGTATTTTTCTAAGAAAATCTCTTTGAACTCCCTCCATTCCATATTCGATACATCATCATCTTCATTTGTGTTTTGAATCAGCGACCACCACTGATCGGCATCTCCAGGGAGGTGGTAAACTTCCATGACAACCTTCTCCCTTTCCCTACTCCGCAAGGCATGGAATATTTTCTCTAAGGAGTTTATCCATTGCTCAGCTACTAATGGATTTGTACCCCCATTAAATATTGGCGGTTGTTGCCTCATGAAGCGGTCTAACATTGATCCTCCACGTTGTGGATCAGGGTGATCCATACGAGTAAGGTTATTATTCATAACTTGAGTGAGTTGTCCCAGTATGGTAATAAGTTGATCAGCACCAGTTGTATCTCCAGATCCACAATAATTTTCTTGAGAAGGAGGGAAATCCCTACACGGAGTGCGTGCATTGATACAGTTTCCATTCCTTCCACTAGGCGCCATTTCTAAATAATGGCATAAACTAGATTAGTTTATGAATCAAAATACATAATTCCATACATGTAAGATACTTAACATAAATTGAACTATTTATGGATATAATCCATAAAAATGTTTTCTTTGAGAAAGTATATACTCATAACCCTTCTTAGTGGTTTATAAATAAAATGATAATTATCCAAAGCATATCCCCCGGGAGTGTCGTAACCAAGAGTGCAGCAAGACCTGTTGTCGTGCACCAGTTCCCATTCGAGTCTATCTCAAAGCGGTGTTTTCGGGTTTTACCCCTAGGTACATATGTGCTAGAGCCGCCTCTACCTGCTCGTATCCAGAAAGGGACGTATTTCTCGGAAAACTCACAACATCTCTACAATACCAAAATTATAGGAAGTTCTTCTATACTAATCCTCAAAGTCTATCTTCGGGCTATGTGCTCCAATCTGAGTTTATCTAAATCTAGCTTCCAAGGTTAGTAGTAAATTGCCTCTGATACCAACTGTAACGCCCCAACCCCAGCTACCCAGAGTCAGCGCATTACTTCGTAACATTGGCATGATCACAAAAGATCTAGTCTCGAAAGACCGATTAGTTTAGTAGCCTTGGAAACACTAGATAAATTCATAAATGTTACATTACATCATAAGGTGAAAAACTACAATAACAAAGTCTCCATAGTCCACACTCATATTCTCTTCTGTCTATCCGTGCAGGTCATTCATAAAATACTTATTCATATCCTGGAAAATATTAAAACATTGAAAGGGGTGAGCTCAGGTGCTCAGTAAGGATAACAATATTGCAGAACCTTTCATAAATAAACATCAACATTTATGGCAATGTATAACTAAAACAAAAGCCTTTTAAACACGAACTTCAACATAATATGGAAAAAGTAAAATGAGATAATGACATTCACTTCTTCACATGGATATTCTACTGGGCGAATAATCACATTCAATATCAATAACCACTTTCATAATGATGGAATGCATAATGCCAGACATTCTGAAACATTTTGTCAAGGCTTCGACCAAGACGTCTAAAATGATTAAGGCCTTGGCCAAAATCACAAATCAAATTGGGAAAGGGCCTCGGCCAATTCCACGTCTAGTTGTCTCATGAGACCTACAGATGCAATTTTTTTAGAAGATACTTACGTTCAAAATTGCTCAAATATACTCCAGTGTTTTTCTGAAATAATTATGAAAGCTTCTGCAAACAAAATAACTAATTCTGAGACTGCTCGACTAATTACAGGCCATGATGAGTCCACTCCCAATCCCTTCCTGTCTACCACACTCGAGAGTTGGGTTTTCTGAAAACATTTTTAAGCTTGCGTTAAATACGATTACATTTGCACTAGATTTTCATATATTATAGAGAAATATCATTTTTTTTGAAACCATTTAAAAATAAAATAATTATAAATGAAAACCATTCTAATAAATGTAAATGTCAAAGGGGTTTATACACCGTATAAAAGAAATACGTGTATAAAACAAAATATGCCTCAATGAATGGAGATTGAGACGAAGTCACTTACAAATATCATTTTTTTAAATAAAATAGATCTATTATGTGTATTCACTATATTTACACATAAATAAAGTATAAATACAAGATTGGACATAATAATATCATGACATAATTTTAAAGTAGGAGATTAACCCAAAGAATGGAATTTGGGTTAAGAAATTCCCTTAGCTTGCGTCCTGTCCTGACTCGACCGTTCTTTAACCTCCTGGATAATAAACTAGAGTTAATTCCTATTTACTTAAGAACCTTTTTCATGTTAATTATTCCTTTTATATCCCTTATTACCATGTTATTAACATTATGTAATTATTTAAGTTTATAATGGTCATTTTGTCGATCTTAGGTACTTGAGTCAAAAATAAACTTCTTATAATTACAAGTTGTTCATGTGGTGAAATATCCATTATATACAGAATTATATTATTGATGTAGATATCATATATATATCATATATATACAGTATATACATTCATTTATAATATTACGTAACATTTAGAGGTAAGAAATGAAATGCACCGTTCATGGAGACGGTAAGTCATATGTACGTATGAACGCTACTTTCATTTCTATTTCGTATATAATGGAATGAAATCATAATTATAAAAGGTATAATATAGTTCCAGTATAATATCATATATAATATCATTTAATCCATCCTTTATACATCCAACATATGGCACTAACGATTGACATCACTTTGAGGGGGCGGTAGTCTGCACTTCCTAAAATGAAATTATCGCGTTTACCCACAATGAAAATCATAAAGTATGCCATAAATGAGAAATACAAAAGCATAAGTAAAACATAAACATATTATATATCATATATAAATATAGTGACATCTTAATGGCCACCTTTGATGGTTTTATATGAGTGTTGAACAATCATCATTTCGTGAGGCATAAATTCGCCATCCACAGAAACCGTATGTTCTTTAACCATTAGATGTAGGTGTGTGTAAGTGTAGCTCGAATCCTTCTTATAACAACATCAAATTATTTTGAGGATACTGGTTTTGTTACAAAAGAAATGAATAAAAAGAGTTTATGGGGTTGGAGAAGCAAAATAAAACAAAATAACATTAGAGAAGACATTACCTCAAAATCGGGTAACTCTTTTTGATTTGAGTAAACGTCTTCCTTGGGAAGAATTCTGACCAAAGTGAGGATTTTAGGAGTAAGAGGGGGATGTTGGGAGAGTATTTGGGCAGAGGTTGGCCGAGCCAAAATGGATTGATGGTGTGAATAAGGTGGGAGTGGTGGGGGCCTTTTATAATTGGAGAGGAGGGGCACTTTTGGAAAGTAATGAAATGTTATTCTATTATACAATGATTTTCAGATTTTAAAGGTCCCAAACTTGTATAATTCGAGGATTCGGTTATAAGGGTTTGAAATATCCTCATCCAATAGGGTTTGGACAAGTTTAAGCCTTGGATTTTACATTATCTTCTCATTTTATTTAAATCGTTAAATAATGAGGTCATAGCTGCATCATCATGATGTCATAAATAATTTAATTTATTTAATGTATAAAAATTATTAAAAAATACAATGACGTAGGAAATCTTTTTAGCTTTCCAATGACTATTTATAGTAAAAAATATTACTTGTATAACCCCATGTAAAAAGTTTTTTAGTAAAACATTTCATGTTTCTGTCATTTTTTACTTTAACATTAAATAAAAGTTATTTATGTCATTTCCAACTAAAGTGGCTCCATTGTGTCCCCAATTTGACCCATGGATTTTCTTTGTCGGACATGACACATACAATGAGGTTAGGACATGTTTCAAGCTCATCTCATATTAGTAAAACAGTATTTTTACCTTAAACTACACTAATTGCCTCTAATCGCGATTAAAAACTTAAAAGTTACTATTCACCAAAAATTATTTTAATCTCATTGAACCACATTTTACTTCCTAATGACAACGATGTATGTCGGATTTTTGAAAATCAAAACACATAAGTGGTAATATTTCATTTAAATGAAAAATCAGTTATTTAACTACCACTTAGTGGTCTCACTATTCATCAAAAATTGAAGTTTTTCAGAACAATGTCAAAATTTCACCCTAAGCTATAATTGATATTCCGGATACAAAAATGAAGTCCATTTTGAAATATAAAATTTCAATAAATTTAAAAAGTGGTTATTACTATTCATAATGGAAACTTTGATTAGTTGTGGTGTGTTAGAACTCGAAGTTGCGTACAATGCAAGCTATTGCATTATTGAATGAGAAGCGCATCATGGAAGCTCGGGGTGTTACAATAATTGAACAATTTTCTAACTCCTAATGTTGTCTAAACCGACCTCTGATTCCAACAACAAGGCCTCAGCCTTAAACCTTACTTAATATTGAATTAAATGAATAATTCACATTGAGGATCTTTTCAGGTTTGGAGTTTTAGATAATTAGGACATAACTATTACATCTCAAAAGATTACAAAGTAGACACTTCTACTAAGTTTCCATAAAATAAAAACTCATAAAAATAAACATGTTTATTTCTATGTTTTATATAGAATGACTATTCCTTGATCTCATCCTTGACCCTATTTCAAATTATGTTCTGTGAAAAACATTTCGAAAAGTTGGGGAGAATATAAAAAGCTCAGTAAGGGATACACAAAGAAGGAAAACTGTTAGTTTTTCAAAACAACCAGAAAACCAAGAATACTTTATCAAAGTAATACTTTTCACCTTTATGAAGAAGAAAATACTCTTCATTGAATAAAGATCATTACTTACCCTTTTGTAACCAACAGATTACCATAAAACCCATATAAAGAACACATAACATATAAAGTTAACAAGGGACATAAATATACTTTAGTGGAATAACCATCCTGTCGACTTCCACACATATCACTTAATGGAATAGACTTACGACCGACTTCCATACCCAATGCATTGGAGGTTATAACGTAACCACCCATCCTGGTATTCACGACACCATTCTTCATATGGTTTATCACATAACCACCTGTCAAATGTCCAGGTACCATTATAAAATCATAAGAAATAAAACAAATATAATGGAAAAAAACATTTCCACACTTTGATCACAATATATCACTTAAAAATATTGACATAAAAAAATCCATTATAAAAACCACTTTCAATACCAAAATACATAAAAGCGTATATGATATTTATTCCATTTTAAAAACATTACGTCTTGTTGAGGAAGCCAAAGACCAAATAATACTCGCAGTGGCGGAAAAGGTCGTTGTCATAGCGTACATTAAAATAAACATTCCTTTTTGTCATTTAGTAAAATGCTTCATAGAAAAAGATTTCTTTTGTATAAAATTAAATTTCCAAGGGGTTTATATACCCTATAAAAGAAAGCCTTGTATTAGAACAAAATATGCCTCAAGGAAAGGATATTGAGATGAAGTCCCTTTCCTCGTGTCCGACGTGACTCAATTGCTCTTTAATCTCACGAATAATTAACTAAAGTTAATTTATACTTGCTTAAGAACCTTTTTCAAGTTTATTATTCATTTTATATAACTTATTTCCATTTTATAAACATTATGTAATCATTTAATTTCATAAAGTTTGTTTTGTCGATATTTGGTACTTAAGTCAAAAATGGACTTCTTACAATTACATGTTGTTTATGTGGTCAAAGGTTCACTATATACAGAATGATATTCATGATTTGGATATCGTATATATCATATATATCTAGCATATACATGTATTTATAATAGTACATAACATTTAGAGGTATGAAATGAAATGCACCGTTCATGGAGACGGTAAGCCGTACATACGCATGAACGCTACGTTCATTTATATTTTGTATTTAATGTAGTGAAATAATAATGATATAAGGGTATATTATAATTCCAATATAACATCATATATAATAACTTTAACTCCATCTTTATACATCCCACATATGCATTAACGAATCAAATCACTTTGAAGGGGCGGTAGTCCGCACTTTCTAAAATGAAATTATCATGTTTACCCACAATGGAAACCATAAATGTATGCCACAAATGAAAAATACAGAATCATAAGGAAAACATAAACATAATATATATCATATATAAATATTGTGACATCTTAATGTCCACCATGAAAGGTGTAAAAATAAGATTGAACAATCATCGTTTCGTGAGGCAGAAAATCGCCAACCACAGAAACAGTATGTTCTTTAATTATTAGAGGAAGGTGTGTGTAGGAGTAGCTCTAATACATCTCAGAACAACATCCTAGTATATTGAAGTTACCGGTGTTGTTACAAAAGAAAGGAATAAAAAGATTTTAGGGGGTTGGAGAAGAAAAATAAATCATAAAAACACAAGAGAAGACACTACCTTTAAATCGGGTAACTCTTTTTGATTTGAGCTCAAAGGCTTCCATAGTAAGGATTTTGCCAAAAAGTGAGGCTTCTAGGAGTAAGATAGGGATTTGGAGAGACAAAATGGGCAGGGGTTGGCCGAGACAAAGGCTTGAGACGTGTGGGTAATGTGGTAGAGGTGGGCGCCTTTTATAAGAGGAGAGGAGATGCACTCTTGGAATGTTATAAAAGGTTACTTTATTAAAAAATGAGTTTCAGTTTTTAAAGGTCCCACAATTATATATTTCGAGGCAAAGGTGATAGGAGTTCTAAATCCACCCATCCAATAGGTTTTTGACAAGTGTAGGTCTTATATTTTACATTATCTTTTCATTTTATTTAAATCGTTAAATAATGAGGTAATCGCTGCATTATCATGGTGTCGTAAATAATTTAATTTATTTAATTTCAAAAAATAATAAATAAATATATCATGATGTGGGGAATATTTTTATGTTTATAATGAATATTTATAGTAAAAAATATTACTTGTATAACCCCATTTGAAAATTGTTTTTGTAAAACAACACATGTTTGTGACATTTTTATTTTAACTTTAAATAAAAAGTTATTAATCTCATTTTCCTACCAATGTGGCCCCATGGGGTCCCCATGTTGACCCATGGATTTTCCTGGTCGTACATGACACATCCAATAAGGGTAGGACATGTTTCAAGGTCATTTCATATTATTAAAACATTATTTTTACCTTAAATTACACTAATTACCTCTAATCGCGATTAAAAAACATAAAAGTTACTATTCACCAAAAATTATTTTAATCACATATTACTTCCTAATGACAACCATGTATGTCGGATTTTTGAAATTCAAAACACAGAGGTGGTAAAATTTCATTTAAAAGAAAAATCAGTTTTTTGAAGTACCACTTAGTGGTTTCACTATTCATCAAAATTGAAGTTTTTCAGAAAATTACCAAAACATCACCCTAAGCTATATTTCATATTCTGGATTCAAAAATTATGTCTATTTTAAAAAATTCAAAACATATAAGTTACATTAATTAATTTAATAATTAATTCCCGTTGTCAGAACAAATAGCGTGTTTTTATGAAACAATATGTATCAAAAGATTGACACTAGTTTAAGTCAAATTTCAAAGTGAAATTAATTCCAACGACCACTATTAAACTAAATGGTAAAAATATATTCTAATTTTACTTTAAAACCAATTAATAATATAATCTAATAATATAAAGAAATTAGATTAAAAAAAGGTTTTGAATTAAAATACAATATTTTTCACTATTCATTAAAAATATTGAACTTTATCGGAAAATACCAAAAATTTACACAAAGTAAATTTTGATGTCCCGATTCCAAAGAATAATTTTATTTGGTCTAATTAAATGTATAAGAGTGATCAAAACTATATTTAATGATGGTTCTCCATCAAAAGGAAATAAGTGGACCATTATAGAAAATTAGAGTATATATGCCAAAAATTGAATTATTTTTGTATTTTAATCCTTTATAATTTATTGGATAAATGTAAAAAAATTTCACAAACATATATAATCATATTTTAGTTATTTATATTCATTCCCGCCAATATAGCAACAATGTGTTAACTACCATTTAAAATAATATTATTTTACTACTAGTATGCAACGTAAGTTTTCAATGAAACTCTTTGTGGCGTATTGGGTACGCTATCGAACATGGAAACCCCTTTAATGTAAAATTAATATTTAATTCATAAATATTAATAATTATGAAAATGTTTTCTTCTTTATTTACCCGGGATGTTACATCAATGATATATTTCATCTCTTTTTTCCATCATTTTAGATTTGTTTCATCCTATAGATGGATCCATATTTCACTCCAAAAACATTTTCTTATGTGAAAAAGAAGGTTTCATTTTGTTATTATAGTGGCGGTGAACAATTTTACCCACTTAAATGAATTTATTATTGATACATCATTTTATCTTTTTTTCCCTAAAACAACAGTAGTAGTATAAAAAGTGAAATAATTCCCAAAATATTTTTAGAATTTTTTCTTCTTATTCTAACTACCCTATACCTATGTAAAACCATTTTCCCTAAATTAATATCTAGAGAACGAGGAATTTGATTTTGGATTTTTATATGAGTTCCTAACAAAGATGATTATGTTTACTATGGAATGAAAAAAAAATTAAAATGTAAGGGTATGCATGAAAATTGTGTTCAATGTAATAATGGGATTTTAGAATGGTTCCTCAAAAATATTCAATACATTTCTTGGAATCTAACCACTTTTAATAAGAGGAAAATAATAAGTTATTTATTTTATATCATGTTTTAAAACTATTGAGAAATGGAGGTATTAAATGAATCTGTCATAATGGAATAAGAATATCTCATGTGTGGGAACAAAATTTGATATTGAAAACACCAATAAAAATTAATTTTCACAATGAATAAAAAATAATTAAAAATAATATTGAAAATAATGAAGAAAAATTAAATTTTAAGAATCATTTCAGACTATTTGAATTTAAATTGAAGATGTTTCTTTAAAATCTTCAAGATAATAATTTTTTTTGGATATTTATTAAATGAAACTAAATGTTCCTAAGTTCAAATAAACAATCATAACAAAAATAAAACACAAAATCTTAGTTTAAAAAAAATAAACGAACCTTATATTTTGGGATGTTTAATCATTTTTATCATGTTTTATGAAATAATTATTTAAAAAATAGTAGATACAAAATGTACAAGATGTTATGAGGGAAAAAACCTAGTGTTCACTTGTAATTGTATTTTTGAAATTTATTCTTCACTCCTAGAGGATCATGAAACTATTTTCAAAAGAGATTAAGGCTATGAACAAGGACATTAATTTTTTCCCCATTTTCTGTTTTTATAATTTGAGTAACACAAAAATAAAAAAGAAGAGTAAAAAGGGGAAGGAAATATTATTTGAAATGAAATTTACCCGAAAAAATAATTTTCCCAAAATAAAATAACAATACACTGCCTTCATTATTTAAAATATTATTTAGGATAATCTTTTTATTAAAATTATCAGTCTTTTCCTTATATAGGTGAAAATTTCATATTCATTGTTTCTAATATCTTCTATCTCCCAAAGCCGAATTTTCATTGTTTCCAAAATTGAATTGATATCCATGTTAAAATATTTAACAAAATAAAAATGTTTGTTTCCTTACTAAACTAGAAATTTAATTTATATTCCACACATATGTATAAAATGTTATATCCCAAAGGGAGTTTAGAATCACTTCTATAAGCCCAAATATCATTATCTCTTATATAATTCGAAATTATAAATTAGGGTGCATAATTTCTTATAAAATCAATTTGATCACTTGGATGGATAATTTTACCATTGTATTGGTGTAAATATGATATGGTGTATCTACCATATGATAATATCTACATTTATTCAAAATGGATTCCAAAAATCAATTACAAAAATTTGATCCTTGATTAGTTTTTAAAAAATTAGATATTGAAAATCATAAAAAAAATATTCATTTTTATAATGTTATGAAGAATCATTTCCAACACCATTTTATATGGAAATGGTTTCTACTATATTGGAGACATATATATAATCATGTACTTTTTAATGATATACAAATTAATTTTTGAACGGTTCCAAGGAATCTATATCCCAAACAATCAACACATCAGAAAAAAAGGGTTTTGATGAATCTCATACCCCTTGGATATATTTCCTTGGATAGTTGATAGTTTCTTGAGCTTTATAAAATTTAATGACCTCTATAACAATTATTGGATAAAAGTAACCAAAATCATGTATTTTTATAGATGATAATTGAGGAACCAAATATCCTCAATATGATAATGGTTAAGATATATTTAGTACTGATGGAACTTTATAATAATGAATTCATCCCCTTCATATTATATGAGTATCAACATTCTACAAGGAATGATAATGAGAAAAGATTCTTCTTGAATCCAAAATAATATTAACAATTTGTTATATGAAAACCAATGATGAACATTATAAAAAACAAAAATATTCACAAGGTCAACAAACCAGGGGCTCATTATTAATGGTATATAGTTATTCATCATGGATGTTTTACCTAATTAGTGGAAATATCAAAAACATGATGTCATAAACATTGGTTAATCCACGTAAAAGGTCTGGAAACTGTTTTTTGTCTTCTTCTTAACTATTTTCTTAAAAATAAACACTTTAAGCAATAAAATCCATTACATTATATGGTCTTTCAATCATGTTTCTTCACTCAAAATATTATTTCTATATATTCTATGAAATCAATCATATTGGAGCCCAGTAAGTAAACCCTAAAATTATACCATGGAAAAATATATATCATTTCCTTTTCGGTGGTTGTGTAATTGGATTGGGCCTGATATGAAGTCTTAGTGGAATGGTTTATCAAGTGATATTTATGATCTATTCATTGACTTAAAACTTCTCTAATAAATGAATTAGAGGCATCAACCATTTGCTCAAAACTAGGTCCCATTATAAATTTTGGATGATGGTTTGGGATATTAATTTTTTTCATTTATATCCATGACTTATTTTTGAAAACTAATATCATAGATAAAATTGGTTTCTTATTAATAGAATAAAGTTAATTTGGAAGGTATTTGGACAAATTCCTTTATGATTTTCAATATTAAATAGTATGGTGTAGAAATGATCTCAAACATCTCAATGTCATTGGTTGGGATAGTAAATTATTTCAACCAAAGTTTGATCAACATTAAGACCATTATTAGAAATAATATATAAGTTAAAAATTCCTACAAACACCATTGAATTATATTTATAATAATCAAAAATAATATTTTCTTGAATGGTTGTTTCATGGATATGAGACAATAATTTAAAACAACCTTAATTGATGATCAATTAATTGTGAAAAAATTAATAAAAAAAATCAACCATCTTGATAAAAAGTACAAAAAATATTCGTGCCATTCACCTTTGAATTGTTCATGGATAATTACATAGAAAAAATGTTATTCTTTTATAAGAAATAGTTCACAAAGTATGTGCAAATGTACCCTTCTCTTAATATTTTTATATAATCTAAATTATATAAGAACTATAGAATCCATCATGAAAACAATAATGAGTCAACCTTTAATGTATTTTAAGAACACGGTTAAGAAATTAAATGGGAAACTGATCATACCTAGCCACCAAATTTATCTTTCTATAATAAATCCACACCGTTGATTTATTTTTGAGTCTTATTAGAACATGTTTTGAAAAGTAATTCTTAAAAGTAGTAAATCCACACTTTTGGTGGAGAAAAATGTTTAATTTCCCAATTAGTGTATTGTATCACTCATAAAGGGTGGGGGTGAATCAATGATACTCTTTTTTTTTTGTTTCCTTTCAATTGAAAAAATATTCGGCTATAGGTAAAGATTCAATTCCATATTGAAAACAAAACAAACACACATCCACAAGAACATAGTTATATACAAGGTTCACTATTCAATATGAACAACTATGTCCTCGGTACGGTTCCAAGAAAATCTAATACCATGCATTTCACTAAAAAAATCCTTTGATAATAACCAGTAGGATATTCTATTTTACTCATGTAGTAGTTTGATTAAAATTCAATTGTGTTTCTACTCTGTCTTAGTAGAAATATTTTAATGAAATTTTTATGTAAGCACTCATGTTACAAGTACTTATTTTTAATTGAACTGATGTATTCAATTGAAATAAAACACTTCAATTCCACACCAAGAAGAAATATAAGAACATTCTAGACATTTTTATGACAACTATATCCGATTTTCCATGGTCTTATTTTCCCAGTCCGATTCCTCCGAGTACGATTCCTGCAAAAAAAATTCATCTTGTCTAATTTTTAGATATAATAAAATTGAAATGAATCATAACCAATTCATATCCGAATAAAATAATTCATTAGTCTGAGAAAACTACTATGGAAATCCTGAAGTTGATTCTTCCAACCCTATACAATGATCAGATGGATACAATTTTGACAAATGCAATATGATGATCCATTGATTATAATTAATTTTGAGTACATGATTAGCCAAATATTACATTTTGACCTTGTCTTCTTCCCCATTGAAATTTCATCAATACAGAACAAAACATTGTCACTTTCTCTCACTGATAACATAGATATTTTTTATCTAATATAGTGAACAACACAAGAGATCAGAATGTAGAAATTAAACATCCTTTTATTGGTGGTCCTCGAATGGTTTGGAAAGAATTCAAAAAAAGTTTCCCACTAAGAAAAATTCAGACACATTTCAATTACACTTATAATATTGAATGAATTTTTTACTTTTCGAATGCTTCTCGAAACTTTTTGATTATTCATAAAAAATTATCTAATTTTAAAAACATTAATTTGAATCTTAAGTATGATTTCAATACATGAGCTTGATATTTTTCAATATTATTTCTTCAATACAAAGCTCTGTATCAATTGAAAAGAGAAGTATGAAGAAAATGATACCATTGTGATTTGATCAATATGATTCTGAAACCCATTTTTAATCAAAATCATTCATTTTAATGTACAACCCCTGTGATAATTCATTATGAAATATACTTCTATTTTCCATTCTCTAGACACACATGATATTCAAAACATTATTCACAATCCTATGCTTGTATCATAACTTCTTGACATTAAATTCATTAGAGAACAACTTTTGAATGGTCAGACATGTATTGGAAAGTATCATAACATTACATTCATTATATCATCATTTATATTTTCATAATCCGAGTATTATCATTTTTGAATATAATTGGTCTGGATACGATCATCTTGGGTATGATCATTCTAGATATGATTAGCCTGTATACAATTTTCCACAATATGATCTTTTCTTGGTATGATCATTCTGAGTAAGATCATTCTAGATATGGTTTCACATGACACATTTATCCAAAATATGATATATTCATTTTACGATCATTATTTTAAAAAAATGGCTCTATCTCTTACTCTCCTATTGAAATCTCTTTATCAATTGGTACTTCCTTTTCAATCAGATAAACCCTTTCAATTGGCACCACATAGTCAATAGGTACCTACATTTCAATCAGAAACACTTTTTCAAATGATATGACCTTTTTAATCGGTACCACATTTTAAAATAGTATCACCTTTTAAAACAATTTCACCTTTAAAAAACTGCATCACCTCTTTAATTAGATGAATCGCTTACTTTTCATTCACCTTGATACGATTGTTTTGAAAAAAATCTGTATAACTTCTTTCTCTCTACCACCTTGATATGATAAACCTTGATATGGTCCTTTTCCAATCACAATTATCTGTTACACCCTCCCTTTCATTCATCAATCACGAATCACATGTTCTCAATTCCTGTTATGATTTTTATGAAATACAAATCAGAAAATCATCGTCACTATTGATTAACTGTAGTCACATAGAATCATATTTAAAAAAATATCTTCATTCACATTATTTCAAGAGTGAATATAATGACATTAACTTACTGTAAGATGTATTCACTTTCATTCCAGACTGGATTGAAGTCTGATCAAAAAATTTTCTTCCTGAACAGCTTCTTCTCATTACGATGGAATTTCATAGTCTATACGATTCTTTTGAAAACATGATTCTTGCTTCATTTCAAAACATTTATCTGATTCCATTGGAAACATGGATCCGATTCTTTTTAAAATAATCCTTATTATGATTTCTCAAAAATAAAATGGACGTGATTTCCAAAAACAATCCTTAACAAAAAAAGACAACACTTGAATTCAAAAAAAACTTCATCATCATCTTGGTCACAAGAATCTCCACCGATGGATTTTCTAAACCATGATTCATAAATCATTTAAATTTATATCATCATGAAATGGATCACCATTCAACCGTTCTATGCTTATGTGGACTAACTCAATGTAGGAAACACAAATCAGTAAAAGAAAAACAATGGTGTCCAAAATAAATGGTCATGAAAACATCTTTATCTTTCTCCCTTAGCTCTTCTCCAATATCCTAGGAATAAATACAATTTGTTTCATATAACCAGTCCAAAAAATAGTTAGAATAGTTCACTCACAAATAAATACTTAATTCACAAGTTACCCCGAACTCCCTATTTTATGAAATGGATTTATAAAAAAAAAATACAATTATCCCCCTTGAAAAAAAATCAAATATTTGATGAGAGAGGGGAAAGATACATATACACCTACCTTGAAAAGAAGGAGGTTGAACAACCATGTTCGACCTCAACATTTAAAATGATTTATTCAGAAAATGTTTTGTGAAAATCCTACCCACTTTTTTTGATGTTGGATCATACTATAGTTTAATTATTTATTCTCAACAATCTCTTTTATGAAATTATATTTGATATCAATATAATATGAACAAGAATACTGAACTAGATTCATGTTGAGATTGATTTTTCTTTTAGTATAACAACCCTAGAGAAATGGAAATTTCACTTCAACAAGTAAATATTCTGATTATGCTTTCATCCACATATGTTGAGTACTAGATTTAGTGGAAGAAACATACTAAACTTCAACCATACTAATATTTAGTTAATTCTATTTCAATTAATTCCAGAAGACATTGTTCTTTTCCATAATGAATACTCTACCATATAAGTATCTTATATTATCAAAATTTCCTTCCCAATTTGCATCAAAATATCCAAACAAATCAATACTATCTAAACCACAATACCTGATTCTAAATTCTATTATGCCATTGATTTATCTGAGAATTAAATTCCTAGCAATAATATTTAAATCCTTTTGAGTACTCTGAAATAATGAACATAAGGTAACATCATAACCAATGTTGGTTCTTGAGGTGATCAAATTTAAAATAATTCGAATCAACTTCCGATACTTTTTCGGATCCACTTCTTTTCCTTATCCAACAATACTCATCTTCCTTCCAACTGAAATAGGTGTGGAAAATAGATCTGATTTTATCCATGGTGAACCAATTGATATGTTCTTCATCATACTTTTATTACGAGAGAGAAATGTATTCTTTCTTTTGCATGATTTGTATCCCTAGAATGTTTTTCATTTCCCTTAGCATGGACTTTTCAAATACCTTCTTCATCTATATAGAAAATCTTTCACAACATATTTCATTATTCCCAAAAAATATAATGTAATGAATATAATCAATCCCATTGAGGGAATAATCTTGACTTTTTCTGATATACAGATTTTTATCCACTTTTCCTTTATTGAAATTAATCTTACTGATGAAAGTATAAAATTTTTAATATCATTCACCCAGAGGCTGTTTATCCCATTAAATGATTTCATGAATCAGCACACATAACACTAATTATTCCAATCAACAAATCCACAAGGTTTTTCAATTTAAACCTCATATTCAAGAACAGAAGTTAGGAATGAGGATTTAATATCCATTTGAAATATTTTTTTGCCTCATTTTTTAGTAATATCTAGATATATTCAAATAGATTATAATCTACCCAAATGAGTAATGGTTTCATCAAAATCAATTCATTAAAATTTTCAATACCCTTTGCAAACCAATATTTCTTTATTTTTAATAATTTCACCTTCTTGACTCATCTTGTTAATTAAAAATCATATTTTTCCAATGATGTTTTTGTTAACAATCTAGTGTATGATTCCCCATGAATTGTTCTTTTCAATATGATCCGATTCTTCATTCATTGCTTGAACCTATTCTGGATGCTGAAAATCTACTTTCACGTCATTCAGTTCTACTTTTGAATACAATAAAGCATATCTAATAGTACTTTTTGTTCTTAGGGTTTAAACCTCTCTATGTTGGTCACCAACTATATTATGAGATTATACTTTTTTTCCTATGTAGGGAAAAGACTTTGGAGAATCATCTTCATCACTTGAAATAAACAAGTCAGTTTCTTCTTTTGGATTAAGAATACTATCGTCTGCATTCTTATCAGAATTGGATTATTCTACTTGATCAACATCTTTTCATATATCATTTTTCAGTCACATTCATATCAATAGATTCAAATGTACATTTTTTCTTCATTGAATCATCTATATACTCTTCCTTCTGAATCATTACCAAGAAGGATTTCATCTTCACCTTTCTGTACAAATTTTTCACAGTCTCCAGCCTTCATGTTATTAACACATGGATTCCCAAAAACTCTAATGTTATTAAGAAATAGATTATATCTATAAAACAATTCATATGGAGGTGTTTCTGATTTAGTCTCAAAGAAACAAGATTATTTAATTTAAATTGTTTTACGCCTGGATTGCCTCAAAAAGTAATGAGAAATTCAATGTTCAAGTAACATCGTCCTTCCCATTTTCACCAAGATTCAATTATTTCTTCCACTAACCCCATTTTGTTGATGTGTGTATGAGGAGATATACTTATGATTAATTCCATGCTTCACATGATAGATTTGAAATTCTTCACATCTATATTCTCCATCATTGTCAGTTCTCAATATCTTCAATGAATACTCACATCATTTCTCAGTATTCCTTCTGAAACATTAAAACATTTTAAAATATTCTATTTTTTATTTCATATAAATAACACTAATAATGCATTTAAAATCATAAATTAAATTGATGAGTTACTTATCTATATTTGTTTATTGTTTTCTCCTTACCCCACATATCTCAGAATGAATAGGCTCTATGGATTTTTTTGAAAAAATATCAATTTTCTCGTCAACATCATTTGTAATATTTCTGCTCTCAAAGAGAGTGGAACTCTAATGTCTTCATATTGGAAAATCTAGAATGTCCTAATCATTGTTATCATTTAATTACATGATAATTTTTCTTAGCCCTATTTTTTCAATCCTTTTATTCCCCAACTGATTCACTTCCACCATTCTCTTATAATAAGTGTTTTGTACTTCACCAATCTAAAACAAAGTCATATTTGTATGTTGTCCTCTTATAATAATAATCCACTCATCTACATTCATCACAACAAACCCACATTTCCAAGACCCGACTTTGTTTCCCTCATCAAAAAATTGTGAAACACTTAGAAAATTATTCTGTATCACACCAACATTCAATTTATTCTTGAATTTCACCTTTTCCTTCCCAGTGATGGCTAATCAAACACCTGTGAAATCAAGGATTCATCACTGCCAAATATAACTATCATCTATTTAATATCATTTACAATATTCAATAATATCATGTCTCCTATCTTGTGTGAATAACACTCACTATCATGTATCTATGGTATTTCTTATTTTCTAGCATTAAATGAATTGTCAACAATAATAGATTTTTCATCATATTTAACTTCATGACCTATGGCTTATGAGAATCTAGAATATTATGCTGAACTGGTAAAGACACAATACATAATTTTTCATGGGATTGAGATTGTTTAAATCGTACACAAATTGTTTCAAGGAGATGTTACATATTTTTAATATTTACCCCATCCATCTATGATTTATTCACAAAAACATTATCAGTCTTATTTCATTGGGGAAATTCACTCCCCATAAATACTATCCTTTCACAACCTATAGGATAATAGTAATGTTTTTGTCTAAACTAACACATAATTGTCATATGTATGAATCCCCCACAAGACTAGAAATTGCCATCGAATGTGTATTTTCCTATAGAACCTATATATTGACTAGAATTGTGAATACATTTCTCCAAAAAATTATCATATATCATTTTTCGACCACCTACATTCATTCAATCTGTAACACCCCGAGCTTCCACGATACGCTTCTCTTTCAATAATGTAATAGCTTGCATTATACGCAAGTTCGAGATTCTAACACACCGCGACCAATAAAAGTAGCAGTTATGAATAGTAATACCCACTTTTTGATATTATATATATTTTATATTTCAAAATGGACTTCATTTATGGATTCGGAATATCGAAATTAGCCTATGTTGAATTTTTGGTATTTTTCTAAGAACTTCCAATTTTTTATGAATAGTGAAAAATACTTAAAAACAACTTTTTTAATAAAAATAATTTATAGTTATAAATTATACTATTTAGTGGTTTTAAAGTATAATTTTAAAATATTTTTACCAATGGTGGTCATTATAATTAATTTCACTTTGAAATTGGACATAAACAATTGTCAATCTTTTGATATATATTGTTTCTAAAAAACACTCTATTTGTTGTGACAACGGGAATTAATTATGAAATTAATTAATCCAACTTATATGTTTAGAATTTTGTAAAATATAAATCATTTTTGAATTCTGAATATCAATTATAGCTTAGGGTGAAATTTTGGCATTGTTCTGAAAAACTTCAATTTTTGATGAATAGTGATACCACTAAGTGGTAGTTAAAAAAACCAATTTTTCGTTTAAATGAAAAATTACCACTACTGTGTTATGATTTTCAAAAATCCGACATACAATGTTGTCATTAGGAAGAAAAATTTGGTTCAATGGGATTAAAATAATTTTTTGGTGAATAGTAACTTTTAAGTTTAATTAGTCGTGATTAAAGGCAATTAGTGAAATTTAAGGTAAAAATGATATTATAAAAATATGAAAATACCTTTACACTTGTCCTACCAATATTGGATGTGTCATGGCCGACCAAGACAATCCATGGGTCAACTTGGGGACCCCATGGAGCCACTTTGGTAGAAAATGACATAAATAATTTGTATTTAATGTTAAAATAAAAATGTCACAAACAAGAGTTGTTTTAGTAAAACAATTTTTAAATGGGGTTATAGAAGTCATATTTTTTACTATAAATATTCATTATAAACCTAAAAATATTTCCTACATCATGATATTTTTTTTTATATTTTTTAGACATTAAATAAATTAAATTATTTATGACACCATGATGATGCAGCGATTACCTCATTAATTAACGATTTAAATAAAAAGAAAAGATAATGTAAAATATAAGACTTACACTTCTCAAAAAACTATTTTATTAGTATATTTCAAACCATTATCACCTTAGCCTCGAATTATATATGTGTGGGACCTTTAGAATCTGAATGGCATTGTATAATAAAGTAACATTTTATTACTTTCCAAGAGTACCCCTTCTCTCCACTTATAAAAGGCCCCCACCACTACCACCTTACTCACACCGTCAAAGCCTTTTGGATCAGCCAACCTCTGCCCAAATACTCTAAAAACTTCCCTATATTACTCTTAGAAGCCTCACTTTGGGCAGAATTCTTCTCAAGGATGCCTTTGGCTCAAATCAAAAAGAGTTACCCGATTTTAAGGTAATGTCTTCTCTAATGTTGTTTTGTTTTATTCTGCTTCTCCAACCCTTTATACTCTTTTTATTATTTTATTTTGTAAAAGAAAACAGTATATACAATATACTAGGATTTTCTTATGATATGGATTTGGTTTACACTTACACACACCTTCGTCTAATGGTTAAAGAACATACTGTTTCTGTGGGTGGCGAAATACTGTCTCACGAAACGATGATTGTTCAATAATATTTTAACACCTCTAATGGTGTCCATTTTGATGAAACTATTTTCATATATGATATATATATTATGTTTATGTTTTCCATATGCTTCTGTATTTCTAATTTGTTTCATAATTTATGATTTCCATTATGGGTAAACGCGATAATTTCATTTTAGGAAGTGCGGACTACCGCCCCCTCATAGTGATTCGAATCGTTAATGCCATATGTGGGATGTATAAAGGATGGAGTAAATGGTATTATATATTATATTATATTGGAATTATATTTACCTTTATATAATTATAACTTCATCCCATTAAATATGAAATACAAATGAAAGTTGCGTTCATGCGTACGTACTGCTTACCGTCTCCATGAACGGTGCATTTCATTTCTTACCTCTAAATGTTATGTAATATTATAAATTCATGTATACACTGGATTTATATGTTATATATGATATCTACATCATGAATATAATTCTGGATATAATGGATATTTCACCACATGAACAACATGTAATTACAAGAAGTATATTTTTGACTCAAGTACCAATAATCGACAAAACGACTTTTATTAACATAAATAATTACATAATGTTCATAAAATGGTAATAAGTGATATAAAAGAAATAATGAACATGAAAAAGGTTCTTAAGAAAATAGAAATTAACTCTAGTTTATTATTCAGGAGATTATAGAATGATCGAGTCAAGTCGGACATGAGGTAAGGGAACTTCTCAACCCAATTTCTATTCATTGGGTTAATCTCCTACTTTCAAATAATGTTATGATATTATTATGTTGTATCTTGTATTTATAATTTATTTATCTGTACTTATAGTGAATAAACATAATAGATCTACTTTATTTTAAAAAAATGATCTTTGTAAGGGTCTTCGTCTCAATATCCTTTCATTACTGTATATTTTGTTTGATACAAAACATTGTTTTATACGGTGTATAAACCCCTTTTACTTTGAATTTTATTCAGAAAGGAATCTTATTTTACAAAACGTTTTACTAAACGACAAAAAAAAATCTTTTTCTTGTCGTATGTATGCGGCGACTATGACTTCTCCACCGCCATGACCATTATTTGAGTTTCGGCTTCCTCTACAAGCCATGACTTTTTTTTAAATGAAAAATGAATACAATGTTTTCATTTTATTTTATTTTGGTATTGAAAATGGTTTTGAAAGTGTTTTTATTATATCAATGTGTTGTATTGATATCTTTTTATTGAAATGTGCAAATGTTATGTTTCCTTTATGAATGTTTTATGTGATACGATTATGTTATGGTTTATGGTATGTTTAAACCTGTTCATATGAGGAATGCATTGGACTTAATAAGTGACGGGTGGAGCCCGCTATAGCTCCTTGATGCATCGGTAGGTCTCATGAGACAAACTAGTGTCTTGGCACGAGGCCTTGAAAAAATCTTATTTGTGGTCTTGGCACGAGGCCTTGGCTACGTGGTTATGATAGTCTGGCATTATGCATTCTATCATTATGAAAGTGGTTATTGATATTTCATTTGATTATTCAACTAGTAGAATATCCATGTGAGTAAATAAATGGAATTATTTCATTTTACTTTTTCCATATTATGCTAAAGTTCAAGTTTAAAAGGATTTTGTTTTAGTTATACATTTCCTTAAATGTTAATGTTTATTTATGAAAGCTTCCGCTATATTATTATCCTTACTGAGAATATGAGCTCACCTCTTTCAATGTTTTAATATTTTCCAGGATGTGAAGAAGTATTTTATGAATAACCTGTAGGGATAGTCAGAAGAGGATATGAGTGTGGACTATGGAGACTTTGTTATTGTAGTTTTTCACCTTATGATGTAATGTAACATTTATGAATGTATCTAGTGTTTCCAAGGCTACTAAACTAATCGGTCTTTCGAGACATGATCTTTTGTGATCATGCCAATGTTACGAAGTAATGCACCGACCTTGGGTAATTGGGGTCAGGGCGTTACAGTTGGTATCAGGGGCAGTTTAGTACTAACATTGGAAGATAGATTTAGATAAACTCTGATTAGAGAACATAGCCCAAAGATAGACTTTCAGGATTAGTATAGAAGAAATTCCTTGAATTTTGGTATTATAGAGATTTTGTGAGTTTTCCGAGAAATACATCCCTGTCTGGATATGAGTAGGTAGAGGCGGCTCTGGCAAAAATGTACCTAGGGGTAAAACCCGAAAACACCGCTTTGAACTAGACTCGACCGGGAACTAGTGCACGACAACGCGCCTTGCTGAACTCTTGGTTACGACACTCCCTGGGGATATGCTTAAGATAATTCTCATTTTCTTTACAAACCACTATGAAGGGTTATGAGTATATACTTCCTCAAAGAATACATTTTTATGATTATGGATTATATCCATAAATAGTTCAATTTATGTTAAGTATTTTATATGTATGGAATTTTGTATTTTGATTCATAAACTAATCTAGTTTATGCCATTGTTTAGAAATGGAGCCTAGTGGAAGGAATGAAAACCGTATCAATGCATACACTCCATGTAGAGATTCCCATCCTGCTCAAGATAATTATTGTGGATCTGGGGATACAACTGGTGCTGATCAACTTATTACCATACTGGCACAACTCACTCAGGTTATGAATAATAACCTTACTCGTATGGAGCACCCTGATCCGCAACGTGGAGGATCAATGTTAGACCGCTTCATGAGGCAAAAACATCCAATATTTAATGGGGGTGGAAATCCATTAGTAGCTGAGAAATGGATAATCTCTTTAGAGAAAATTTTCCATGCCTTGTGGAGTAGCGAAAGGGAGAAGGTTATCATGGAAGTCTACTGCCTCACTGGAGATGCCGATCAATGGTGGTCGCTGATTCAAAACACAAAGGTAGATGAAGAAGTATCAAGTATGGAGTGGAGGGAGTTTAAGGAAATTTTCTTAGAAAAATACTTTCCGCATGACCATCGAGTAGATATGGAAAGGCAATTTCTGAGTCTGAGGTAGAAGGAGGATGAGAATGTCGCAAAGTATGAGGCTAACTTTACAAGGTTGGTGAGGCATGCTGCAGATTATATACATAACCCAAGAAGTAAGATTGATCGTTTCTTTGATGGGTTAAAACCATTTCTCCATCGAGCATTAGTCTCACAAACCTTCTCGTCATACGAAGATATAGTCTAGTGTTCTATCAAGACAGAAAAGGAATTATCTAAATCTTATGGCAATAAAGTAAAGCAAGAGAAGAAGAGAACGGTGGAACAAGAGGCGGATAAATGGAAAAAGGGAAAGAAGGATTATCCATTATGAGATAATTGTGGGAAGAATCACCCCGGTACTTTCCTGAAAGGAATGGGAGTTTGTTAAAAATGTGGTGGAAAAGGTCACCAGGCTCGTGATTGAAAGGGAAGGAAAGAGGATATCAATGTTGAATTCTACAATTGTAGGGAAATGGGGCATTATTCAAATGAATGTCCTATGCATCGGGGAAAATTACCTTGGAAAAGTCCAAGGGATCAAGGACAATCTTATGCTGTTACTACAGTTGAAGTAGAATAATTAATGTATTGGTGCTTTTGGACTCAAGGATTATATTCTGGTTATAAGAATAATGTGATATATATAAGGATTGTACTGCAGTACTTATTGTTTTCATTAAGGTCTTAATATGATGAAGGTAATCATATTTTTATTATGTGACAATAAGAGAAACTTTACTTTGTTTGGGGAATATGATAAATTGATTTTGGAATTAACAGGCCTTTTAGAGAATGTCTGGACAGAGGTATTTTGGATAACTATAAAGGTTGGGATGGATTAAGTTGAACTTTGAATAGTATTGATTAAGGTTAAAACATTTCTGAAGATTATTTTTGGAATATTATAATACTATATTTTTAGGAAAAGGACAACCTGCAGGGTGGGGCATAACCCGTCGCGTCAGACAAAGCTGCAGGAATCGAACCCACAACCATAGTGCAACAGGCCTTTACTACCTACCACTAGCATACAGGAAGTCCCTGGTTATTACAAAAAGTTTTCCTAATCTAAACGGTATGTGTTAATATTTGGAACCTTATAAAATTATGATAAATAGAATATTTTCGAGTTCTATTACCTTTTAGAGTGAAAGATGGGTTTGTGGTAAAAATTTATTAAAGAATGAAAGTCTACATGACGAGTATGTATATTCCCTTACGTTCTTAGTAAATCGCATGAATAAATTCCTCAACTTTATAAAAGGTAACTTTAAAAAAAACGTTTCCGGTTAACTTTTCCAATTGGGGATTCAATAACCGTTTAACCAATCACAAGTTTGTGATTTTCTTATGGTTAACTTTCTCCTAATACATTTTTCTACAACTCTCCATCAAACCTTGATGGTTTGTTTTTCTTCCATATCCATATTTTCATAGAATCCTAGTCTGGGCTATCTCGGGTGACCTTCGTACTTGTCTTTCTTTCTTTTAAAGTTATATTTTTATTAACCTTATTTCCGATGTGGGTTTTCCAGGAAGGTATTTTCTATTTTCATCCTTTTATTTTAAATGAAAAAATTTCAAATTGTGAGGATGCAATTTATTGAAGGAGGGGAGAATGTAACACCCCGAGCTTCCGCGATACGCTTCTCTTTCAATAATGAAATAGCTTGCATTGTACGCAAGTTCGAGATTATAACACACCGCAATCAATCAAACTAGCAGTTATGAATAGTAATACCCACAGTTTGAAATTATATATATTTTAAATTTCAAAATGGACTTCATTTATGGATTCAGAATATCAAAATTATCCTATGTTGAATTTTTGGTATTTTTCTAAGAACTTCCAATTTTTTATGAATAGTGAAAAATACTTAAAAACAACATTGTAAATCAAAATAATTTATAGTGATAAATTATACTATTGAGTGGTTTTAAAGTATAATTGGATTATATTTTTACCAATGGTGGTCATTAGAATTAATTTCACTTTGAAATTGGACATAAACAATTGTCAATCTTTTGATATATATTGTTTCTAATAAACACGCTATTTGTTGTGACAGCGGGAATTAATTATGAAATTAATTAATGAAAATTATATGTTTGGAATTTTTTAAAATAGAAATAATTTTTGAATTCTGAATATCAATTATATCTTAGGGTGAAATTTTGGCATTGTTCTGAAAAACATCAATTTTTGATGAATAGTGAAACCACTAAGTGGTAGTTAAAAAAACTGATTTTTCATTTAAATGAAACATTACCACATCTGTGTTTTGATTTTCATAAATTTGACATACATGGTTTTCATTAGTAAGTAAAATGTGGTTCAATGGGATTAAAATAATTTTTTGGTGAATAGTAACTTTTATGTTTAATTAATCGCGATTAAAGGTAATTAGTGATATTTATGATAAAAATGATGTTATAAAAATATGAAAATACCTTTACACTTGTCCTACCCCTATTGGATGTTTCATGGCCGACCAATATAATCCATGGGTCAACTTGGGGACCCCATGGAGCCACATTGGCCAGAAAATGACATAAATAATTTTTATTTTATGTTAAAATAAAAATCTCACAAACAAGAGTTGTTTTACTAAAACAATTTTTAAATGGGTTTATAGAAGTCATATTTTTTACTATAAATATTCATTATAAACCTAAAAATATTTAATACATCATGATATTTGTTTTATAATTTTTAGACATTAAATAAATTAAATTATTTATGACACCATGATGATGCAGCGATTACCTCATTAATTAACGATTTAAAAAAATGAAAAGATAATGTAAAATCAAAGACTTACACTTATCAAAAACCTACTTGATGAGTATATTTCGAACCCTTATCACCTTAGCCTCGAATTATATTAGTGTTGGACCTTTATAATCCTAAAATCATTGTATAATAAAGTAACATTTTATTACTTTCCATGAGTGCCCCTCCTCTCCACTTATAAAAGGCCCCCACCACTACCACCTTACTCACACCATCAAAGCCTTTTGGCTCGGCCAAACACTGCCCAAATACTTTCCCAACTTCCTTATATTTCTCCTAGAAGCCTCAGTTTGGGCATAATTCTTCCCAAGGAAGCCTTTGGCTCAAATCAAAAATAGTTTCCCGATTTTAAGGTAATGTCTTCTCTAATGTTGTTTTGTTTTATTTTGCTTCTCCAACCCCTTAAACTATTTTTATTCCTTTCTTTTGTAACAACAACAGTATCTACATTATACTAGGATGTTGTTATGAGAAGGATTTTGTTTACACTTACACAGACATTCATCTAATGGTTAAAGAACATACTGTTTCTATGGGTGGCGAAATACTGCCTCACGAAACGATGATTGTTCAATATTCTTTTAACACCTCTAATGGTGGCCATTTTGATGACACTATTTTCATATATGATATATATATATTATGTTTATGTTTTCCTTATTCTTCTTTATTTCTCATTTGTGGAATACTTTATGATTTCCATTATGGGTAAACGCGATAATTTTATTTTAGGATGTGCGGACTACCGCCCCCTCAAAGTGATTTGAATCGTTAATGCCATATGTGGGATGTATAAAGGATGGAGTAAATAGTATTATACATTATATTATATTGGAATTATATTATTACTTTATATAATTATAACTTCATCCCATTAAATATGAAATAGAAATGAAAGTAGTGTTCATGCGTACATACGGCTTACTGTCTCCATGAACGGTGCATTTCATTTCTTACCTCTAAATGTTATGTAATATTATAAATGCATGTATACACTGGATATATATGTTATATATGATATATAAATCATGAATATAATTCTGGATATAATCGATATTTCACCACATAAACAACTTGTAATTATAAGAAGTATATTTTTGACTCATGTACCAAAGATCAACAAAACGACTGCTATTAACATAAATAATTACATAATGTTAATAACATGGTAATAAGTGATATAAAATAAATAATGAACATGAAAAAGGTTATTAAGGAAACAAAATTAATTGTAGTTTATTATTCAGGAGATTAAAGAACGATCGAGTCAAGTCGGACATGAGGTCAGGGAACTTCTTAACCCAATTTCTATTCTTGGGGTTAATCTCCTACTTTCAAATTATTTCATGATATTATTATGTCCAATCTTGTATTTATAATTTATTTATGTGTACTTAGAGTGAATACACAAAATAGATCTACTTTATTTAAAAAAATTATCTTTTTAAGGGTCTTCGTCTCAATCTCCTTTCATTAAGGCATATTTTTTTATACACATCTTTGTTTTATATGGTATATAAACCCCTTTGACTTTGACTTTTATTCAAAAAGGAATCCCTTTTTACAAAGAGTCTTACTAAACGACAAAAAGGAATTTTTTTCTTGTCATACGTATGTGGCGACAACAAATTCTCCGCCGCCGTGACCATTATTTGAGTTTCGACTTCCTCTACAAGCCATAAATTTTTTAAATGAAAAATAAATTCAGAGTTTTAATTTTTTTTTATTTTGGTATTGAAAATGGTTTTTAAAGTGTTTTTATTATATCAATGTTTTGTATTTATATCTTGTGATTGAAATGTGGAAATTTTATGTTTCCTTTATGAATGTTTTATGTGATACGATTATGTTATGGTTTATGATATGTTTAAACCTATTCATATGAGGAATTCATTGGAGTTAATAAGTGACGGGTGGAGCCCGCTATAGCTCCTCGATGCATCGGTAGGTCTCATGAGATAAAGTAGTGTCCTGGCACGAGGCCTTGATAAAATCTTATTTGTGGTCTTGGCACGAGGCCTTGGCTACGTGGTTATGATAGTCTGGCATTATGCATTCCATCAATATGAAAGTGGTTATCGATATTTCATGTGATTATTCGACTAGTATAATATCCATGTGAGTAAGTAAATGGAATTATTTCATTTTACTTTTCCATATCATGCTATAGTTCAAGTTTAAATGGCTTTTGTTTTAGTTATACATTTCCTTAAATGTTAATGTTTATTTATGAAAGCTTCCGCTATATTGTTATCCTTACTGAGAATCTGAGCTCACCCCTTTCAATGTTTTAATATTTTCCAGGATGTGAAGAAGTATTTTATGAATGATCTACAGGGATAGTCAGAAGAGGATATGAGTGTGGACTATGGAGACTTTGTTATTGTACTTTTTCACCTTATTATGTAATGTAACATTTATGAATGTATCTAGTGTTTCTAAGGCTACTAAACTAATCGGTCTTTCGAGACTTGATCTTTTGTGATCATGCTAATGTTACGAAGTAATGCACCGACCTTGGATAACAGGGGTCAGGGCGTTACACAATCAATTGGATTCATCAACATCATTCCAGTTTTTCCAAATCCAAATTTTTGGAACACATTTTTGGATTTAGGATTTTGTGAATCTTCAGAATTCCCATAACTTTTGGTTTGTGACACATATATGACTTTCCCAAGCTTCTTATTTTCAGAAACAATTCCCACATTCATTTCACTATTTGAAGGTAAATTTTGTTCAAACATCACTGGTTTCTAATTTTATGAACTTTCTCACACCATAGTGATAATGTTTTGGAAACTTTTATTTCTCAATTCAGCTTTTGAGAGTTTTCGTTGAACAAGATACAAATCTTCTATTTTTCTTTTAGATTATCCTCCAGATGATCATTACAATTCATTTCTTCTTAAATATATTTACACAACTCATCAATGAATTTCACAAGATTTTCACCTTTATCAAAAAAAACTCTTGTTTTCTTAATAATTTATCTTCCAAATTTTTGTTTTGGTTTTGATGTCTTTAGATCATTCTCAGACATTATTTAAACTCTTCTTTATAATGGATTTCAATTTTACATTAGTATTCTTAATAAATATTTCTTCCATATTATTTATCATTAGTTGTTTCTATTAATGTATTTACAATACCATACTAAACTTATTTTTTCAGATTTAGGATCACTACCTTGTTCTTCTTCATCATTAGACAAGAAACATCTTCTATTGTATTTGAAGAATTTTTTTTATTTCTGTATGTTATACGGAATTCCATTATCACCCTATTCATTCCATGATCTTCGTGCCTTTATTTTTATTCATCACTAAACTCTTATTTATTTTTTTCAGGGATAGTTATCCATAAATTGACCACCACCTCCATATTCAAAAAATATCAATAGAAGATTCCATTTTTATTTTCTAGTACCACCTTTTACATTTTTATAAAAATAGGTTATGATATCGTTGAGATTTTTTCATACCACATATTCAATGTTATAATCACTATCTTCTCCTTCAATAAGAACAGTCTTCATCTTTTAATTACTCACATACATGAAAGAAATTTCTCTTTAAATGTTTTTTTATTTTAATAGATTTCTATGTTCTCATTTAAAAACTGAAAAGAGTGTTATGCTGATCATCAAAATATAGTCTCAAGAACTATGTATTCTAATAAAGAAACTTTTAAATTTTATTTTCTCGGTAGTATTCTCAAAATATTTTAAAAAACTATAGAGTAATCCAGATTTTCACTAAGACATATCATAGTACTGAAAATATCATTCACCCTAGTAATGAAATTCCCAACAAATTCATGCCCACCAATCTTAATGTATTCATACTTCAATATCTAGATTTGGTGTCTTTCCTTATTTACTTTGATATGGACTTCATTTATGTTGTTTAATTTGTCCCATTAAACATTGGTTGTGGAAACACCTTTAACTCTCAATAACTAACTTTCATAAAGTGATTGTAATATATCATTCTTCTCTCTTCCATTATTCTCACAATTATTCTTATCAACATGTGTAAGTAGAGAATTTTCATCAATGGGTGGAAACTCAATTATTAAAGAATCATGAAAATTATTACTGATAGACATATGATAAGGAATCATTCTATCCATAAGATATGATAATTCTTTCCATCAAATACTATAATACATTTACCTTTCACACAGTTCAAATTCTCCCTCAGCAAATAATTGTGATGGGATCCTCAGTTCTGATACCACTTTTATGTGATCAGTCAGTGTATTATATCACTTAGAGGGATAATAAGTGAATCAGTGATAATAGTTTTCTTTTATGTTTACTTTCAATTGAAACAAAATTATCCTCATATTGATGATTCTATTCCCTATTGAATACAAAACAAAGACATATCTATTGGGACACATTCATTTATAGGGTTTACTATTCTATATGAATATCCACTTCATTGGAAGGGTTTAGATACAATCCAACACCATAAAGTTCACTAAAAAACAGTATTTCGGTTACTTTTAGTAGGATATTCCCTTTTAATCATATATAACTTTGAATCCAATCTAAAAGTTTGTGTGCACCATCTTTGAAAACATAAGTTAATGCAATGGTTATGTAAAAACTCATGTTACCTTCTCTTCTTATCAATTCCACAAATTTACTCAATTGATATAAAACTCTTTAATTCCTTTCACAGACTAGTGGTATTAATCTCATAGACTTTTTTATGAAAACTGAGTATGATTTTCCTGGGTTTGATTTTTCCAATTCGATTCCTATGAGTACGATTCTTGCTAAAAAATTCTTCAAGTATGATTTCAAATAGAATACAAAAGAAATGAGTTGGAAACACCTACAATAATAATAGAACACTTCAGGTTTTTGAGAATCCTAATAATGAAATCGTGAAGCCTATAAATTGATTCCAATACAAGGATCATCCAAATACAATGTCCAGAAATCAAATATAATGATCCACTAAGTATGATGAATTATGAGTAGATTGATTATCCGAATACAATGTTAAAATCTTGTCGTAATTCCTGTGGAAATTTTGTCAATAAAAATAAAATAGTATCATTTTCACTCTGTGAAAACATTGAGCATCTATTTGATGTATGGTGACTAATACATGTGAAGACAAAGTACAATGAACTTCTCCTTTTATTGGTGACCCTCGATAGGTTTGGGCAGGAATTTGAAAAAGTTTCCTTCTTACAAAAATTCACCCACATTTTAATTTCCCAAAAAATCTCAAATTCATTTTGACTACATCAAGGCTTCTCAAACCATCTCAATTATTCTCAAACATCATCTCCATTTTCAAACGTTCATTTGAATCATAAATATGATTTCAATACATGATCCCAATTTTTCCTAATCTTATTTCTTCGATACAAAGATCTAGATAAATTGAAAAAAATGTATGGAGTGATGGATACCATTCTGATTTTTTGAATTTGAATCTCAAATCCAATGGGAATCAAAATCCTTTATTAGAATTTATATCTCCACCATGATAATTCATTCAAAAATGTCAATATATATATATATATCTACCCACATGAGATTCAAAACGTCATTAACAATATTATTCTTGAATCATGACTTCGTGACATTATATTCATTTGAGAACAACGTTATCATCACCAGACTAGGTTTGGAATTTATCATAAATTTTCATTCATTTCATCTTGTTTATTTTTATCCCATACATGGTATGATCTTTGAAGAATAAAATTTTTCTAGATACATCACCATGGGTTTGATATTTCTGGATATGATTGGATTGGATACGATTCCCCAAAATAAGATCTTTTCTACGTACGATCATTCCAGATACGATCATTCTGAATACAATTGGCTTGTTTGTGATTTTCTCGAATACAATCTTTTCTTATTACGATATTTATAAAAAACAATTGTCACCATAGCTTACTCTTCTATCGAAACCACTTATTCAATTGGCTCCTCATCTTCAATTGACAACAAACTTTCAATCGACACCACTTTTTTAATCATCACCACCATTTCAATCAGCACCACTTTTTTAATCAGTACCACCTTTTCAATTAGCACAACCATTTCATTGGAACCAAATTTTACAACATCATATCCTTTGAAAACAACATCACATTTTAAAACCACACCACCTCTTCAATTGGTAAATTCTATTACTTTTTTTTTCAACTGGATACGATTGTTTTGAAAACTAATCGGTATCACTTCTTTCTCTATACCACAAAGATATGATAAACTAGAATATAATACATTTCAAATAGGCATCATATCTTTCACTTCTCCATTATTCCATCAATCATGCAACCCAAGTTATCAACTAAACTTAATATTTATATGAAATAAAAAACATAAAATTACCATCAGAATTGATTCATTGCAGTCACAAAGACTCATATTCAAAACATTTACTTCATTAAAATCAGTTCTAGTGTCAATATGATGTCATTTTACTCCTTCAATAAGTATTATCTTTTATTCCAGACCTTGTTTTAGTCAGATCAAAACCATTTCATCCAAAATAGATTATTATCATTATGAAGGACATTCACAGTGAGTACGATTTTTTTGAAAACATGAGTCCAATTGTTTTCAAAACATTGATTTGACTATTTTTAATATAGGGATCCAATTATTTCGAAAATAATACTCATAATAAGTTTTTCCACAAACAATGTGTGGTTATTTCCTAAAAAATTCCTTGACAATAAAAGACAACACTTCAATGAAAAACACTTTCACCATCATCATGGTCGCAACACATTAATGGGACTTACCCATTCATGATCATAAATGGGAAAATTATTTTAATTGATAAATAAGGTAATAAATGCCTATATTCCACCTATAATGGTATTGGGATCAATATCCTTTGAAATTACCTCAAATTTTTGATATTATCCTATAATAAAAGTATATGGAAGAAAACTAATGGATGATTCAATTCATGTTAGTGAGAGTCCATCCTAATGATATCTTATGGACTCTAAGGATTCCATAGAGTTTTTCCTCTTGATATCATGATATATTTTTAGAAATTACGATTTAAAAATATCATTATCTCATAAGATGTTTTTATTGAGGTTTCGAGGAATGGGATTCAACTCAATAATATATTGTTTGATTTCATTGGTCAATGGTCATTTTTATGACTCAACATCATCAATTAAAATGCAAATGTCCTTCCTAAAATGTATGGTTTTGAAATTCATGTTGGGTAAAATAGATTATTTCTCATATTGTTAACACATCTATTTCTCAATAGTAATTCATGATTTTTGAGGACATTCATGAATTAATTGTTTATCTTCACAGTAAAAAGTTTTAAGGCATTAGTTATTTAGTAGATATTAAAACATATATGTTCATTTGATAAAACAAGAGTATAAACATACAAATTTCACTAACATTTAATTTAATTTATCTTTAATTATTAAAAATCAATGAGGCCACAATAAATATTAGAAATGTCCTAGTTTTCTTAAAAACGTCACCTTATACTTTATTTAAGTCAAAATTTGTAGAAAGAAACATCTTATTTTCTAAATTTGCATTTGATGTGTCTTCTCTTTTAAAATCTAATAGAAAATTTGTTGAAAACCAATCTGGCATGTTAACGGGAGTTGAATGATTATCATTAGGTTTTTCATTATTGAGAAAATAGAAGAGACTAATTCATTCCCCTATTTTAAGAGAAAATATTCCATTATGGACAATGATGATCATTGGTAATTTTCAAAATGGGTCTCTCAATAATAATGGTCGTATTATTACAGAATTTATAATCATCTATATACAAGTCTGAACAATTATCACTTAAAATAATTTCATTAACTTTTACACGTAATTATTTAATAATTGAAGTATGCTTGGTTGTTCTATACGAGGATAATTGAATGAAAATTCTCTTAGGTATGTCTTCTCCACCTTGTATGGTTTATTTTACCAATTGATGCATTACATTTATGGAAGATACTAGGTATAACAATACATACCTAAATTAATATTATCCTATAGAGTAGAGAATTCTAAATTTTCTTGAATTTTTTATTTGTTAGGTAAGGAATATAATATATTGTTGGGGACATTAATTTTACACTTGAATATTTATCCTCTCTTTAATTTAAATTTTTTCAAAAACATTTCGTTTAAGATTTTTTCAAAGATGTAATCATTTCTCAGAAATTCATGTAATCTATTGAAAACTTACGTGTTTCCAAATATCCAAAAAATTTCTTTTAATATTCCAAAATTAGTTGAATATTCTACTAGGAGTGTCCTTTGATGATAGGTATTTGGGGGGTTATACTCTTCCTAAAAATTTTGAGAACTATTTTCAGGAATTTAAGTTCATATCATTATATTATAAAGACCTTGGATTTTTTCAAGAAAAGATGTGTCTTGTGAAACTAGTTTTTCTTTCATCACAGGATTACTGATTTTAATAGGTTCAATATTTGTATGTCATTTTCTAAAGATCATAAACTATGTGAAAAAGGGTTTTAACTCTTAATAGAATGTGTATGTTCTGGTGTAGATTGGGATTTTCTATCATGGAGGATTTTAAATTTTGTTCAACTCCATAATTTCATTGAAACACAATTTTCATTCTATTTTTCTACAAAATCAACCTGAGGTGATAATGGTAATATTCCATTTATATGATTCCTGATACTTCTAACTTCGATGTCCAACTATCCCACATGGGTGATAAAGATACTCAACATGATTTATTATAATTTCATAGTTTTTTGAGATTGTTTTCTGTATTATGAGCGGTTGGGGTAAGACATAAATGTATTTCATGTTGAACAAGAAGTCGATCATTAATTTAAATTATCCTGAGTTACTTTTGTGGCCTTCAAAAATCTATTATGTTTTCATTATTTTTAAATCTATATTGATAGTGATTATTCATGTTTTTGTTGTCATTTTTATTGGATTAAAAATGAATTTGTATGTTAGATGGAAAATGTATTCATAGAAAAAAACAAATTTATCATTCATATAGTTCAATAATTTTTCATCATCGACCAGTGAAATAATCAATAATAGAATAAATTACATAGTCATTTTGTATTGGATAACTAATTTCTGGATTGGGTATAGTTTGATTAGTGTGAGAATGCAATGGGGACATTACATTAGTGGTAAGATCATTGAGTTGAATAATAATCAAGATATTATTAGAAGTAAAACTGGTAGTTTTTTGAGAATATTTAATTGTAAATTTCCTATTGTTGAGAACTGTTTAGAATTCTGGGCTATGTATTCTATTATGTTTCTAGAAGAAACTCATGTTTTGATAGCTAAGGGTCCTCAAAGAGTAGCGTCAATCATAATTTTATTATTTAATGATAGAAATTCAAAATAAACATAATGAATGTTTTTTCACTAATTTTATGATTGGAGAACTAAGAAAAATATTTGTAATCTTTCAGAATATTCACATAATGTTTTACCAAAGATTTATTAATCCCACAAAACTCTTTTCTAAATGAATCACTCTTAAAGGAGGGAAATAAATATTTATTGAATATTTTCTTTGGTAAATTATAGTACCTAATCATGGTTGATTTGGAATTGAGTAACTTCTCTTTAATGTCTGACTCTATGTAAAATAGAATTCTCTATGATTTATTTGGAATGAATTTTATATAGTGGGATTCATATTGAGACACAAATAACAAAATTCTTATAGTTATTTGTGAGCATCTTCTCATAGTATAAAACTAAATTTTTTCAATTGATGTAAAAATATAGACAATATTTTCAAAATGTAGCGTGCCTAAATATGTCCTTTAATATTTTTATTGACATCATAATATAAAACTAACTCTTTATGGGTTATTGTTTTAGCCTTAATTATATCATGTTCACAAAGTCCCTCTCTAGGTTGTTTCATGTTAATTTTGACATCTGTTGATTTAGGTTCTATAATTTTTTCATCTATAACACTAAAATGGTATGTGTGGGGAATTTAATAATATAATTGGGGAAATTTGGGGTTTTAAATTCTAGTCATATAAGAGTTAGCTAGTTAAACATCAGACGCCTCTATTGAAATGGAATTATTTGATAGTTGGATATTGACATGGGTCCCATGATAATAGTTTATTATCCAAAAATGGATGATATAATTATATACCAAAGGTTGTCTCTAAAAGATTTTATATTGTATATTTACAGTTTTCACTTGATTTGGTTAGTTTATTATTCCGTATAAGTTAATTCAGTGTAGGATTTTAATATTTTATAAAGCAAAAATAAAATGATGAAACATATACTAAATAATCAAAGAATTTTTTTATTGAAAGAAGTTTTTTGAAAAGTATCTGAACCATGTTTTTGAATTAAAAACTATGGTTTTGTTTCAAATAGATCTGAATTATTACTGATATTAATAAAAATATGATTAAATTCCACAATGAAAGATATAAGACCTCAAGTGGAAGACATCATCCTACCTAAAAATTATATGGAGAACCCAATATAATGGTTATTCATTCTGTGAATGTGATCTGACCACATAATGTCCATGGAGTAGACAAACCTGGATGAAATGCCTCTACTCAATGGAATAACCTTTCCAAATAATTTTAAATGGGTAGAATGTGAGCATTATTTTTATAAATTATAATTACAATCTAGTGAAAGATAGAAGAAAATAAATAATAAAGTGAAAAAGTTATCCTCCCCTAAAGAACGAAAAGTCCAAAATATATTATCATGATTTAATAAATTAATGAAAATATGAATAAATATGTCTTAAGATATTCTCTATCCACAATTAAAATATTGTTTATCCTCAAATGTATAGATAATATCTCATGAATTATCTAATTTTTTGACAAACAAAACTAGTTCTATTATGAAAAATCCCCCCTCCTATTATACCCTCATGGATAAAATTTATCGTCCCATCATATTTAGAAATATTATTAATATTATTATAGTATTTATGCTTTGAATACATCCATATTATTTATTGTTTTAATTCAAAAATAAATTAATGGTTTTTAATTTACACTTATAGTTTCCATATTTCAAGTGATGGGTTATCCATAAGATTTGAAATATTTATTTGATATCTTCTATGTGATATATTTTGATTGGATACATGGATGCTTATGTGGAATCCCCAATTAATTGACTCAAATTATTGGTGAATCTAAATTACTGGTTGTAGTGGACTCGTATGTAGTTTATTTTCATTTTTTGAATTAATGTACATAAATGATTCACATGAGTGGGTCACTATGTAAACTAATGCCCTTATATAGTTATAATCTCAATAATCCCATACACGAGTAATCGCATAAATTTAATATTATAAAAAAATACCTTTACATAGATGGATTTTCTCATGTAACATTATCTTTTCTTTTAGGATTCATGTACATGGAAATTTCCTAGGTGAATGATTCACATACATGGAAATATTTCCTCATATATGAATTCCCTTATAATTATAATTCATATACATAGATCTCTTAAATTTTCAATTCATCTATATTTCTACTAGAACAACATTGTTCCTCCATATATGAATTAAAATAACATAAATGGGTAACCAAACACTTATAAAAAAAATTTATTCTTTGTTCAAATAATTCCACAATTTTTAAATAACATCTTATGATCACAAATGAATCAGTTTTTTCAATTTAATCCAAAATAATCTTATAAAGTAATTTTTTTTAAAATCATTTAAAATTGATATTTTTGTGGGATTTAAATCACTAAAATAAAAATTGAAATATATGAAGATATTTACTATATCACTAATAAACATATTAAATCATTATATTTTATTATATATTATAACTAATAAAATATTACTCACCTATATCGTAATGGTTTTATTTCTTTATGTTTTAAATATTTAATCACGTTTTTCAATAGTCCAATAGACATTTCTTTATCAATTGCAACACCCAATAATACATTTTAGAAATATCTTTTTTACTTCAATCCCAATATAATAGGGAATAGAAACATAAGAAAGTGGTTACATCTAGTTCATTGTAAGGGGTAAATTATATTATATATCAATAAAATATATTTATGTAATTATAATGATGTTTGTAATTTAATAAACATAAAATAATCACGTAGTTAAGAGAATGTAATTGTAAAATAGAACTCAAAAGAATTCTAACCTTGAAATAAATAAATACTCGTAGATAATTATTTTTCTTAATAAATGAATTTTTTATAAATATAATCCTAGAAAATCATTCGATATATCATGGATTATAATAAATAGCATTAGTACATAGTGGATAAACATGTATTATATTATAGTAAATTACAATACACTCCCATGTCCTATAACATAATATATGATGTGATATATTCATTAAAAAAATCATTAGAAGAAATTTTAAATTAAGGAAACGATATCACATAATGATACACTATATATATATATATATTTGTCACATGAAGTACAAATAAATCAATCAACGCATACAAAAATTAGCATATAAAAAAGGGGATATAAAATAATTTCCAAAAAACATTAAACACAAAGAGAAATTATATGTATAGTTCCATAAAAAATATTCCGAATAAAAGATAATAAATATTAATCAATATTTAATATCAAAATATTACCTTTAAAAAGAAAATAAATAAATTGATTAGAAGATCAACTAGAATGTCATTTTTATTTTTTTTGAAAATTTGATTGAATATTTTATAAATAAATATTTTCATAGAAAATTTAATGTAAATAAATAATTACATAGATTAATCATTAAATCAGGAAAGAAAATTTATATAAACAAAAAATTAAGAAAAAATAATTACCAATAAACTCTGAATTAAACCTAATTGATTAGAGATAGACTATTTCCATATACAACATCAAATGAATTTTAGTGTAAATAAATAAAATATTATAAAATCATTGATATAGTGGGACAACATGACCATAATATATATATATATATTATACCATTTTTACATCATTATTAATTACGTTTTAAAATAAATCACTACTAAAACATATGAGTATACTATCTTAGTTATTAGATATAAAACATATTATTTAGTTAATATTATAGAACATCTCAAATAAAAAATCCTTAATCTTGAATTTATTATAGTCATATCATATATTATACACCTTTTTAGAACCTATATAAATTGATACATAAGAAATGATAATCTCAAATTACCAGTAAGGTTATCCATAAAAGATATTAATCCGTGAACATAAGTTTGGAAAATTGACTGTATATGCATAAAAAATATTAAAATATGTCAATCGTAATATAAATGAATCATACCACATAAAACATAAATTATAATTTTTGATTCAAGGCCAAATTATTTGACGAAAAAATAAGTCCTTATTTTTAGGGGTGTGGAAATATGATTCATCAATCATGAAGCATTGAAGAATAATATTGGAATAAGAACATGGATATGTGTAACAATTCATCCTTGTCACGACCCCCCAGTTCTCATTGGATTAATAGTATAATGAATCATTTTTAGGCCTTAAGCGACATCCCCAAGACACCAAAGGCTACCAATAAGTTCTGTATGGTATCAAATACATATGGGGGGAAAATTTACCCTTTCAGAAATAAACCAATAATCCAACCAACCATAACCAATCATGCACTATATGATGAGTGAAGAAACAAAATACAACTCAACAACTTCATGTCTCTCAAAAGCATATCAAAGTAAGAAACAATATAAGAATAACCAAGTATCAAAGTACACAACCGAGAAACTACACAAGACTCTGCAAAGACCTCAAAATACATTCTCAACAATCTCCAATCTCCACTATCACCAAAAAGCACAAACATCATGAGGTAGTGTTAAAGACATGTGAAAAATTACATTTGCCCTTATCTCGGAAGATTGCATTTGTAAAAGCACTAAAGTGAAAAAGAAGGGGTGAGTATAAAAATTTGTATGTTTTCCCCAATGAATTCTCAACTCATGCCACTAGGATATAAGAGTTAACTAAAATTATATAAAACTATTTATTTAAAACTATTTCTGAAAACAATTTATAACTAAATATAAACAAGTTACCAAAACCATTAATTACAAAAAAAAGTTCACTTGAAACCAATTTTCCCAACAAGATATTTTTCCAAAACAATAAAAAAACAATCATTAAAAGCATTTCACAATATCTCTTTTGGCATACCCAACCATTAATCAAACCCTTGAAACCAACCATGCATGCTAAATTATGATAGTTCCATACTCATGGTTAGTTTCTCATCGATCTACCAAGTAGTCCCCAATTAATTATTTCCAATGTTCCAATTTCCCTTTGGCACCGAGAATAAGTTCATATTTCATCCAAGACAGATATATACAATTTACATGTTCCATTAACAAATTTGCACGAATCACAAGGTCATATTTCAACCAAGACATATATATGAAACATGAACACACACCATATATGTCCAACCATCATGCCAAAAAACCATTCAATAATAACATCATTTTATTGAAATCCATTTTCGTAAAAACTATTTCATTTCCAAACCATTTCAATTCAAAACAATTTCAATAAAACTATAATTTTATTGAAAACCATTTTTATTGAAAGCCCCATTTTCATCATCAATTTATCAATTACATAAAATCCATAATTTAAAATCATCATTTTATATTCATGATACTAAACCACCTTTGCACAACTAGTCACTAAGATCACAAAATTTTACAAAAACTATAAATCATCACTAATGATGATTTTTCCATGAAATTCAAAATCAATTATACCAAGAGGAGATGATTGTGAAGCCACCTACCATGAAAAAATTAACAAAACATTGACAACAGATGAAGAACACACAAGAAAGCAGGTCGATTCTCCATGAACTACCTTAGTTCTCTTATCCTAGCAAGATCAGGACTAAAAATTGAATTATTTGGATTCCAAAAACATTGATCTACCCACTATAGTGTCAGATATAAGAAGTAATAGAGATTGTAGAAGTAGATCTATGTATATCTAAGAATACATGACATACCGGGAATGAATGGTGACATACACTACCACAAAATGGGGCAAGGACAGCACCACCCTTTATTAGTGCTAACGAAAAAGCGCTGATAAAACGGGGTACCTGTATCAGCGCTAAAAAAAGGGCTTATAAAAGTACCCCTATATCAGCACTAAAAAAAGCGCTGATAAAATTACCCCTTTATCAGCATTTTTTTACCTCTGATAAAGGTACCCCCTATAACAGTTCTTTTTAGCGCTGTTAAAGGGTACCCCATTATTAGCACTATTTTTAGTAGCGCTGATAAAGGGTCTACTTCCAAAAAAACTCAGTAAAAATATATATTAATATTTAAATATATAGATATAGTTATATTGATATAAATATAATATATGTTTTTTAAATATAACTTTAAATATATTTTAGATAAGTATAAATATACAATTACTATTGATTTATAACAAATTTAGTGAAAATGGATTATAAAAAAATAAAAAAATATTTTTAATATATAATTTTTAAATTATTATGGAGTTTTAGACATTTAATATCAATTTAAAGACTAAAAAAAGAAAAAAAATTAAAAAAATATCCATAATATGTTGAAAACACATCTCGAACTTCAAATGGCAATAACTTTTGATCCGGGTGTCCGTTGGAGCTCTACCACATATCAAATCGAAGACTAAGACGAGCTCTACACTCCTATAATTAAGAGGTACCCTAGTGAAAGTTTTTTAAAAGATAAAAAAGGCCTAAAAGGCCTCCAAAACTGAGTTTTTAGTAGAGATACCTCGATTGATTAACATTTTGTGGATTTTCATCCTCATTTAAGGGGGGTATTATTGGCTTTTTTTGTTGGAGAGTGAGTTTTTTCCATGGTCTTACATTCATATTGATTTTATGACTTTGAAATTTTATCTTTTTTTTATAATTAACTGCTATTTATAATCATATATATAACAATATATACATATTTTTTATATATTCACACATAAAAATTTAATTATAAATATAAATAAGAAAACATATTTACATATAAAATATATTAGCTTTATCTAAATAATAACTAACGTACATTTTATTTAAAATACCTATATATATATATTTATATTCCTATATATTAATCTAACTATATATATATTAATATAACTACATATATATATTGATATAACTATATATATATATATTAATATCACTATAAATATATATATTAATATAACTATATATATATTAATATAACTATATATTACTATAAGAATAAATATAACTATATATATATAAATAGATATGTCCTTAACTGGTGGACAAATAAATATGGAAGAGTGGTAATGTCTTTAGGCGCGCAAGGGTGAGGTCTTGAGATAAAATCCTTGTGGAGGCAAGGGCTCGCGGATGGGGGTGGATTTGGGGGGCTAGCGCTGATAAAGGGGTGGTGGGTGTATCACTGATTTAGGGTGGAGGGGGTGTGTGTGGGTGATGGAGGGGATGGAAAGCACTGTTAAAAGGGGGGCTCATGCGGTATAAAAGCCCGCTGGATTGGCAGGATTTTTTTTGATTTTTTTTAAATTTTTTTAATTTTTTTACATTTATCAATGCTAAAAGAAAGCGCTGATAAAAGGGGTCTTTATCAGTGCTTTTTGGAGAATTGGTAATGGGGACCCCCCTTTATCTTCACTAGCTTTAACAATGATTTTATAGGTCTGTTAAAGGCCATTTTTAGCACTGATAAAAGGGGTATTTGTAATCGTGATACCTCAAGAATCAGATCTATATTCCAAGACAGCAGCTTATATCTCTTCCTCTATCATGAAAAACCACAATATTTAGCCATAATTGGCATTAAAAAACATTTATCTACCCACTTGATGTGTATAAAAAATAAAACGAGAATATAGAAGGATGGGTTTCTGGAAGAAGGAAAAGAACCAAGATGATCGGCACTTACCCCACGAATTGGGATTGAAATCACTATGGGAAGGATCTAGGTCGGCTCCAACTTGTGCGGGGAAGGATATCCATTCTTATAGGGAGCGTAAAATCAAAATATAGTCTTTTTGAAGCCAAAACGAAATATATATAGCAAAAACGAGTGAACTCTTAAAAAATAGGATATAGATTTGACCTATGCGCAAGGTTTGACCACACAGTTTGGGCCAACTGTGTATGGAACATGAGACCTTCCTTTTGGTCCAAAAATACATTATAAAACCCCCAAACTCCTTCATCCATAACATTTACCCTTTTATGGAACACATTTTAGTACAGAAACATCCCACTTTATGTAAATTCCATACTTTATGGAAACAACCCACTTTATAGAAACACCCCACTTTATAGAAACAACCCACATTATTGAATCTACCAACATTATTGAAACACCAAACTTTAGGGAAACTATCTATATTATGGGAACTGTAATTTTTATGGAAACTCTCTATTTTAGGGAAATTCTCTATTTTATGGAAACTCTCTATTTTATGTAAACCCAATCAAAGTCACACCATTACAAAAATATGAGGAAAGGGGTTATGTACCCAAATCTGGGGGGAGTACAAGCCTAATTCTTGTTGACCAGACACATAAGATAGTTTGTTATAGTGGAAAGTTTAAACAAGATTATAAAAGAATGTATCATATAAAAAATTTCAAACAAACATTGTATAAAGAGTGAGAGAGAGAGATACTTCCATCATCCATACGATCCAATCTAATCATGCTAAAATACAATGTACGAAAATATAAGAAGAAAACGCCATCATGTAACCAACTGTCACCTCCTAACCATCCCATTATGAAAGAAATGACAAATAGAGAATCTGGCATGCTACAATATGCCATTCCCTTTAAATGGGTCCTATAAAAGGACACCTAGAAACTATAAAAGGAAACAACTAGGGTGTGCTAATAGATTCCACAAGGATACCACTAGAGAATTTATACATGGATGAATAAAAATAATATATCAGTTCTATCTTTTAAAATAGAAATGTGTTTACAATGAATTTTCATAAATCCAAACCTATTTTAAAATAACATTCTTCAGAGTTATTAAAATACATTAGTAATAAAAAACATAGGAATATGATAAGTATGAGTGATAAAATAAAAAAGACTATATACACACCATAAGCTAATTATGTCAATACATATCCATGAAATAATTCAAAAACATTGGGTACAGAATCCATTTTTAAAGAAAACCCCCATTAAACACATGATATCTTTACACAAAATTCAATGTATTCAGTAATAAGTTCAATTCAATGAATAAAATAGAGTAATTTAAATGATAAACGATAAATTCATAGTTTTATCCCTTTATATATAATCACCAACCACATAAACATATGTAGAAAAATTTTCCTTCGACAATGGTGACCGAGGAAGAGCAGATCAGGTCATCATGATCAAAGATCCATAATAAATATGTCAATTATCTATAAAAACCCGTTATATACATCATATACATCTCATTTTTGTTCCAAAAAAGATACTACTATAATATATCTAGTTATTACATGTAAGTAAGTAGGTAAAATGGACAATGAACACAACATATGTTGAGAAGATTCATTAGGAATGATGGATATATTCATAGAATCACTAGAGTGAATCCTCTAGACCACTATAAAAAGAGTAAGTAAATAACATATGAGATTAGGGGTTCATTAGATGTGTAAATGCGGTCCCATGTATTTTATAAACAAATTTTCTTTGTATTAAAATCCACATCCATTGTTTTCTATTGAGGTCGTATGATTAGTAGTAATCTTGTGCCTTAATTGTGCACCCTAAAAAATGCCTCAACCTAGAGTGATTGTTTAGGCCACCTGGTTACACTAAAGATGAACCAACCATGAATAACCACTCTCGATTGGGATTCATTGTTCACATATTGTGGTCACAAATTGTGTCCCCTTCTTGTAGACCATTCATGTATGTGAGGGTTCCTAGGAAAAATTGCATGGTTTTTGAAAACTCTGATCTCACAATGAATGTTTCCATGGGATCCCAATTGTTTTGTAAAAAACTAATGAAATTTCCCTAAATTAATACCATACAAAATAATTATAAAAAAGGGTAAAAAAGAACATGTAATAATATAACTAAATGTTACATCCTAACCACCATAAAATATTTCTATCCCAAAAAATTACCATGATTCTGTAACAGAAAAATAGAAGGCCACTTATACCACATCAATGATTTCCACTACCAAATTTCATTGATATCTCATCCACACATCCATTGTACCTAGATTAAGGGAATAATTTTACCTTTTAAACCTTATCTTCTAGATCTATAATATGAATTGGTTTCCCAACAATGCTTGTATCAGGATCAAGATTAATATTCTCACATTAAATCACATGGGAAGGATCTGGGTGATACCTCCTCACCTAGGAATCATGAAACTCCATGTGAGTTTATGTAAAATGAGAGAGAAATTAAAACTATTATTCCACCATTCCATGACACTACATGATGTCAACAGGGCTAACAAACCTCCATGACAACACACCCGGCATACCCAACCGACGATGTCACAAGTGAGGTGAAACTATGAGAAGACCTAATCAAAACAAATAATACTCTATAGGCAGAATAATATGATATAAAAAATATTTATGAATGCTCTATATTGTGACAAACCTCTTCCAGATAAACTATACCTTTTATATTTGGTCTAGAATGAGACTCATCCCAAAAAAGTACCCCTCTCGGAAGTCATCTTAGCACAAGGGTGATATAAATGACCACCCATAAAATTAATCAATGGGATCCATCTTTTTTTATTTTTCATATTTATTTTTATAGTAACATATGACCAATTGAAAATTCATTTCCCATGATCCACAAAAATTAATTACACAACCCCCAAGAATATCCTCATGAACCTAAACAGCTCATTCATTCTATCCATCCTTATAAGAATGATAACCCATGGTAAATTTCAAATGGTAACCCATCAACTCATTCAAAAAATTCTATAAACTATATGTAAACATCTGTTATCTATAAGAAAAAACCAAAAAGTTAACCCCATGATGTCTCAAAATATCTCGTATGTACAAGTCTTCGATCTACACCACCTTTCATCATCTAATTAATTATTTATAAAAGAAGAAATTTCAGAATGAAATCAATGATCAAAAAAATATCTTTCTACACACTAGGATTATATCTATAACCAATGATGTTGTACATGTAAATCTCTTCCATCTTCCATACTAGAATTCTTAAATTTTGAAACAAACTAGATGGTCTCTCGTGTATCACATTTATTTTTTTATAAGTGATACATTGGGATACAAAGTCTACCAATGACTACTTCATTCCTAGACACCAATATTAATGTATCATGTTTTGATACATCATGGAATCCTTAGGTTGTTTGGACCAACAATAACATTTTATTATGTCTATAAACACCTTCCTCAGAGAGAAAAGAACAACCGACATGTTATAGAAGAAAAAAACATCACTAGGAGACCCAGGCCACTCACTCAAGTTTTCCCCACCATAATGTTTTTTAATGATGAGTTTTCAATCATTGTATTTCATCTTTTCGACATGAAATCTCTCATAAAAGGATGATTCATCTTTCACAGAGTCCCAGAAAATATGTAGACAAACCTCTTACACTCCCAATATTATCCGAGCAGTCAAACTAATCATATAACACTCCTTAAATGATCCCATTGTTAATAGTTTCGGAAATTTATTTTCCCAAAACATTGAAAATCACATTACCTTTCTATAGATTTTATGGAATTTTAAAATCCAATGTTTTATTATACTCCCATAGTGTTTGTGTTTCATGTTTATATTCCTCTGAGTAAAAATATATTTTAGGCTATTATAATCAGAATACCGAATAAAACACTTTTTAAATAGATAGTGATGAAACATTTAAATTTCATGTATATCTTATTAAAACTACAGACTTTGGGTAGTGTTGTTCTTCTAATGAGGTAATTATTTCTAATATCCATATGGAACCACTTATTTCCCCTTCAATAATACATATCCCAACAACATACTAGAATCATCAAAGAAAATTTCATAACCTAAACCTGATTCAGAATGTATCAAAAATGATACTAAAATAAACCTCACATTTAACACAGGAAAATATCACTAAATATTTTATTACATTCATTCTTCATGACCTGATTGTTCAAAGCTGTATTTAATGATGTAGACGTTGATAAGACTTGAATAAACCACCTATTGTTACCAACCAAATCCAAGAATCATGAGATATAAAACACATTTCTAGGATACTACTATGGAATAATAGATTGTATGTTTTTAGGATCCATTAAGATACAAAAATCATATCTAAAGTTCTCTAAAAAATCACTGCACAAATCAAAAAAACACATTTAGAAAGCTTATCGTAGATATGATGTTCTATAAATTTCAAAATAATAACATACAAAAAGTACATTTTTCTCTTCAATTGACATAAAGTATAATAAAATATCATCCATGAACACAATAATATTGGAGTCCAAGAACCAATGAATGAATTGGTTCATCAACTTCATAAATACCACCATAGAATTAGTGTGATCGGATGGCATATCCATAATCTCAAAATTCCAAGAATAGATCCTAAACATTGTCCTAGGATTACCATTTTATTTGATTCTAAATTAGTGGAACCTTGAATGATGGTTAATCTTTGATAACCAACATTCCCCTTTAATATGGTCAAAAAATCAACAATATTGGGTAATGTATATTTTCTTAACCATCACCAGATTTAACATTTTATCATCCATACAAAGTCTGAGACATTTATCACCCCTCTTATGAAAGAGGATAGGTGGTAATAATAACAAAACACTAAGATAAATAAATCCATTATCCTATAGATCATTCAGATAGAAATTACTTCTCACTAACTTAGTAGATTTCATATTATAAGATATCAAATAATTGGGTTTGTACTCAAGAGTAGGAAAATTGTAATCCGGACCTCTATCAATAGTTGTAACCCAAAACAATAATCTAGAAAGAACTCTGGGAAAGCACTCACCACTTTAAGATGTATTGTGTGAAAAAAGGGTCAAATTAATCAAGAATAATCTCTATAAATTGGAATTATATTACCCTATAATAAGTAATAAAATGCCCTGCCTTTTCCCATTTAGTGTCCCACTCACCTTTAGAAACATGGGTGACCCCATCTGAAGATAAAAACTAAAACTGATGATGAAAATAGTCTACTTGGTACACAACATTGATCATTTAATACATACTATGTATCAGGTCAAAAATTCAAATATTATGAACTATAAAGTACCATTCTTCCATATAGACCTCTATAACCACCAAACACATGGGACACATGAAAACATGTATGGCCCACTTACCCAAAGGAATGGAAATATCCCACAAGAATGAGGCATTTTATGAACATAATCACAAAACATAAACATACTTTGATTATATAATATAATTATTAGAACCGTTGTCAAACTAATCATGTGCTGTATGAGATGAAATACAAAATTAAGCACGAATAGTATTTGAACCCCCTTTAGATTCCACTCATACATACTCCAAAAAATATAGTAATCCAGTCTTACACATATGATTATATATGTGGACCTAAGGATTAGACCCAGAACACTTGGAATAATTAGTAATAAAATGTGAACCCCTTATGAGAGTGGATCGTTCCTTACTTCCTTATGATATGTTTTCAAAAAACAATTCCTAGGGGAACAGACTATACATAATAATAAAGAGTATTAGGAGCCTCAGAACACACCCGCTACATTGGTAGCCGATGACCTACTACTGCACTAATGATTCACCTAGAAATGTTCTAGTAGAAAAGTGTCCACCCTTTTTCTTTATTTTTTGGAAAAAATACATTCTTCCTATAAATTGAACCAAATTAAGATCGATAAAATCCTATCATTCCATCTATTTCCACCTCTGCCAAGACATATTTATCAACTACCACTATAACAACCTACAATTTATTACATACATAAAAATGATTTATTACCTGAAACTACACTTAAGAAAACTCGGATGATCGATAGGTTTAGTGTCTTGAAAAAATAATGAACTTTAAATAAAAACATAGAATAGAAAACACAACATCATTATTGAAATAATCTTCTACATGACCACAAAATTCCTTCGTAATTAGTGTTTGATGGGATAACTAGAGAACATTCATAAGAAAAGGGTAAGATATAAATCTGAGTAATAGAGAAAAAAAGTAATAACATCAAGAATATAAAACATTTTAGGAGATAGGTATACCAATATATAAAAATAGAAACATGAACATGAAGGAATGATATTTCATGATTATCATAACATGGAAATGTGGCAACAACATTTAACATGATACTAGCATGATTCAAGGCTAACTGCAAATAGAGCTTGAGTAAACCCTAATTGCACTTGAATTACCATGAGTAAAACCTTAATTTCACTTGAATTAGCATTAATAAACCCTAATTACACTTAATGAATCATGATACTAAACTTTTTCCAATGAATTGGAGTGCTATCAGGGAACACCCATTTTAAACATTTCATTTCATGCATAAGTGTGTCACATGGATCATATATGATGGATTCATTTAAAATAATAATTTATTACAAAAATAAGAGATGTGGAATACATAAATATATGTCCTCAATCATAAGTTACTTGTACATAACTATCAAAACATTTGATAGGAAGATGGGTATGGTATTCACTAACATGATGATTTTGGCATGAAATGTTTTTTGTGTAACTTCTAAAGCATAACCATGTAAAATAGAAATTGTAAATGTGTTCATGAGATAAAAGGGGGTATCTCATCATATACACATGAAATTAACTGTAAGGGGTCATTTGACATACTATAAAAACATATTTAATGGTATTTAGATGCATAATATTATAGATATTTTTGAAAGTATATACAGAGTGAGAAATTTCTTACGGAATATCGGTATAGTAAGGGGTGTACATGAGAGGAATTAATGAGATATAAAGAGGTATATAATTATTAAAACATAAGGAAGGTAGTATGTAAGAGGTAAAAATTATACCCCAAAATTTTTAAATTATAATAAAATGGTATAACAACATAATGAAATTTGGAAAAAATGAGAGAGATAGAAATATATTACATGGAAGTGTGGTCCTAAAGGCATAATAGTGGTTTTATAGAAGATTATAGGGAGTTTGGGGAACCTTGGAAGCATTATAGATAGTAGAGGGAAATGTTTGGTCGAGCTATAAAGGATTTCAGTGAAGAGTAATGGCAGATCGAGTGTGTTTATTTAGGGAACAAGGGGAAATTCATTATTATTTAGGTTTTGGACACTTCACATTAAACTAATCAAAACCACAAACCATACCATGGTTTTGCCCATTGTTTTTTACAATTTGGATTAAAAAAATTATTTTATGTGGATAATGTCCTAAAATATTAAAAAATTAGGATTGCTTATATGGATGTGAGTCACACTGTGAATAAAATCATTTTAAAATGTTATAATAGTTTATATGACTTGGATGGTCCACTAAGGAATTGTAAAATTAAACAAAAAAAATCTAGAATTAAATTATTTTAAAGGTAATAAATAAATTGGTGGAATATGCCAATTTAGTATTCTATTACAACAACAAAAGTTCATTATGATGTCATAAAACACAATATATATTTAAAAGGTATTTATGTTTTACCAAAAAATTCGATTATCTTAGAAAATTAAGAGAAATTATTAGATAGATAATTTTGGAATCCTGAATCCATAAATAATATTCATTTTATCTAAATAATTTTCCATGTATGTGATTTTTTACTTTTAAAATAAAAACATTCATTTAAAAAAATGTCATGGATTTTGACAAAAACAACTTTCAACCCGTAATAAAAAATTACAATTATATTCATAAAAATTATGTGATTATTTATATTTAATAAAAGTAAATATTGTAATAATATTTTATTAAAACATTATTTAATAAAAAAATCCACTAATTCATCAAAATAGCTTCCCTAAATGAAAAATTAATGAAAAATACTATTTATGCATTCAAAACCATTTATAAAGTAACAAAAATAAAATGAATTTATATTCATTTTAAAAGATTAATGCACATAATCATAGTGCTAGGATCTCGTTACATAACCCCTTATAACACCCACATAAGATCTAAAGGTAAGGAGTCTGATTCTGATAGACTCTTGGGGTGGCTTGGATAATATCACACAGGTAGTAATATCTATCAACATCCACATCATTAGTAGGATATTCCTTTCATGTGTAATGTGTGAAACCTCATCTTGGGCTTGGTCAAGAGCGAAGCCCACAGATGCTACATCATTATCGATCTCCAACCAATGGGCTTCATATGGAGCATTACTAATGGATGAGGCCATCAGTTCCTTTGTGTGAGTAAATTGGATTTGTTAACTCCCCCTATTTATACTAACTTGTGATCACTGTTCAATGTCTATATTAGCAATGATAAAAATTCATAACAGTATTTTAAAATAAAAAATCCTAAAACCAAGGAAGTGCATATGTAATACAACTATTTTACAGAATAAGATGTTTAATTTGATCAATTTAAATTTTTATTAATAAAAGTTTGGGTCATTAAAATCATCCCCCCATAATAAATTTAGTCCTCAAAATTTTCTTTTCCCACACTAAAATAGACGTGGGTAACATGACTTCATCACTTTCTCAAATTCCAACATTGCTTATTCAAAAATGTGGTTTCTTCACAACACTGTAAATAGGGGAATTGCCTTATTTCTTAGAACTATTTCTCTACGATCTAAAAACATCAAAAGCTTCGCTTCATAAGAGTCGTCATTCTCCAATGGTACCACTTCTAGAATTAGTAAATTTTATGGGTCTTGTAAGTACTTATTTAAGAGTAACACATAGAATACATCAGGTACTTGAGATAGGTTCAGAGGAATTTCTATTAAATTGGCCACTTCTCCAATAAAATCAATGATTTAAAATGGTCTAATATACCATGAACTAAGATTCGCATTTTTCTAAAATCTCATAACTCTCTTCCACATTTATTTTTGGAGGAATACCATATATCAAACATTAAATTATAAGTCTCGTCAAGGATTATCAGCATAACTCTATTGTCAACTTTGATCAGCTTTAATGTCTTAGTGGGTAGTCTTAACCTTCTCCCCATTTCTTCGACCATTTTTTGACTGTGTAGTTTTCTCTCCCCAAATTCATCCCAACATGCCAGTGTTCAACACCACTTCCAATAAAGGGCTTCATAAGGAGCCATTTTGATCCTTGAGTGGTGACTGTTGTTGGAAGATAACTCAACAAAAGGAAGATGGCGATCTTTTCTTCCTCTAATGTCTAATGAGCATTATCTCAACATGTCTTAATGTGTTCGGATTGGATGCTCATATGGGGCATCAGTTTGAGGATGATAAGTCGCACTAAAGTTCTTCATAGTATTCAGATTATGTTGGAGACTCTTTAAGAACCTATAGGTGAATCTTGTATCATGATAGGATACAATATATATATTTACCCCATATTGTCATACCACTTCCATATTGTATATTTTTTCTAGTTGATCCAATTGGATATCCTATCTAATTGTAATGAAGTATGTAGACTTTGTTAAATGATCCTCAACTACCTAGATACCATTGTTTCCTTTTTATGTGTTCATAAGTCCATTAACAATGTCCATGGATATGTTCTCCCATTTCCATATTGGAATGGGTAATGGTTGTATCATCCCCTTAGACTTATTCCCCTCTTCCTTCACTTTATGACATACTAGGAACATTGCTGTATAATCAACGATCACCTTCTACATGTTATCCCACCAAAAAAGATCTTGAAGATCTGGATAAAGCTTTGTGTTTCCTGGGTGAATGGAGAAATTAGAACAATGTGAATTATACAAAATTTCATTCTATAACTCTGGATTTGATGGAAGACATAGTCTTGACAAAAATCTCATAGTTCCTTTTTCATTACCATTGAACATTTAGGATATACCTTTTCTGATAGTTTCCACTTTCTTTTGAATTGTCACATCATTTTTTTGAGCATCATTAATAATTCCCAAAGAGGTGGTTGATCAATTATCTATTAATGGAATGATGATGTTCCCTTCATTATGATTTCACAGTCCATCTTCATCAAATCTAAGAAGATTGGATCCTATTCAATTCTCATCAATGATAGAATCGCGAGGTCCTTTCTACTTAGAGAATCTGCTACCCAGTTCACTTTCCTAGGGGTGGTAATGGATTCAAAATTCATATTCTTTGATCATATCTAACCATTTTTGTTGGGGAATGTTAAAATCTTTTTGCGTGAATATATACATTAGGATTTTGTGATCCATATATATTCCACACTTCTCCCCAATGAGGTAATGCTGCCAAATTTTCAAAGCAACGATTACTGCATCCATCTTCAAATAATGTGTTGGATAGTTTTTCTCATTAAAATTCATTTGACTTGAAGAATATGCAATTAATTTGTTATAATGCATCATCACATAGCCAAAGCCCTTCTTCGAAGCATAACTGAGTACCACAAAAAGTTCTCCACTTGTGGGTATTGTGAGAACTGGTACATTGAAATACCACCTTTTTACCTCATTTAATATCTCTTCACGTTCATCACTCTAAGAAAACGTGACTCTTTTCTTAGTTTGCTTGGTATGAGGGTTTTACATTAATGATAAAATTATCACAAATCAACGATGTTATCCACCTAACCCCAAAAAGCTATGAATACATGTCACCAATTTTGGCCTCATCCATCAATCCATTGCATTTGTGTTGGGGGTATCCATAGATAAACAATTTCCTGTGATTATATGACCCAAGAATGAGACCTAATTCAAGCAGAACTCACAATTGTTGTAATTTTACTAGAGAATCTCTGTTCCCAAGGTCTCTAGTATAGTACTTAGATACTTCTCAAGCTCCTCCTTGGGTATGGAGTATATTATAAGATAGTATATAAATACTACCCCAAATATGTCGAGGTAATATATAAATACTCTATTCATTATCTCTGTAAATATTTCTAGATCATTAGTGATTGCAAAAGGCATTACCGTGAATTCAATGGGCCTATAAATTTTTTGAAAATTAGTCATGGGAATATCCTCTTTCTTAAACCTTACATGATAATATCTCTACCGTAGATCCACCATGGAGAAGTATTGTGCTCCATGTAGCTGATCAAACACGTCATCAATTCATTGAAGAGGATATTTTTTCTTTATCATGATTTTTTTGATCTCACAATTAACAATGCAATGACGCATTTACCCATCCATCTTCTTGACGAAGAGTACTAGTTCACCCCATGGTGAAGCACTTGGGCATCTAAACACAATATCTAGATTATTCTGTAGTAGTTTTTAGCACCTAATGATCCAAAAAAACCATTCTATATAATTTTTTGGATATTTAAAAATCCCTAGGTATAAGATCAATCAATAGTTCAACATCTCTACTAAGAGGAAGTCTATAAAATTCTTCTAGAAACAATTCAAAAAATTTCTTCAAAAGTGGGATGTATTCAAAGATGATTTCATCCTTATACTCAGTCATATATACAGGATATGTATGCACATAGGGTTGTAATATCGACACTTTAGGTTATGGTTCCAAAGAAGATTCATCCTCCACTTACACTTGTACAGAATCCGTGTTTAATTCTCCATATAGAGAATGATTTCCCTCTGACAAAAATTTATGTTGGCTCTATACTGGGAAATAAAATCCATGCCTATAATTGAATCAAATTTCACCAGAGGGAGTATGATGAGGTTCTCTTGTAACATCATTACACAAATTGTGACAGTTCAAGAGTTATGTTCCTTGGATGCAATTATTTTCCCATTTTTCATTCTCACCATCATCTCTAATGCCATGATTTTTGGTGGTGTTGGAATTGTTCTATTAAACATTTGGGATTTAAAATATTGTTTAAAACCCTAATTAAAAAGCACCTTTATTATTCTTAAATGAATAACTAGCATACCTATCACCACATTGTTGTTGGGTTTGAATTTTGATATTGTGATGGTAAAACCTCGCCCTTGCTGCCTTGGAGGTTGTCAGTTGCGTCAAAAAACCCTTTTCTTGGGGAACAGATTTTTAATGTTCCCTCATTCTTTTTAGTTGATGAAATAAACAATGTGTTGAGGTTCAAAAGGATAATTCCACTCCTCTATTATATCAACGGGGATTTCTTGTTCGTAGATAATGTCAATGATCCCTTCTCTTTCACAAATAATGAATTTCATCTTCCCCTTCAGGAAATTTCTAGGGACCTTCTTTCCCTACCTTTGGCAAGTAGGTGCGGTAATTTCATACCACTATTGGATTTATCCTTAGACCACCAGAATTAATGTACACTCTATGCTTCATATCCCCATCAAACCACTGATATTCTCCAATATTCATTTCCAATATGAAGGCACATTTGACAATTTCAACATATCTATAAATATCATGAATAATTAGGGATTTTTGTAGGCAAGGTTATATCCCACCAATGAAGCAGTCAACCTTTCATTAGAGGATAATGAAAAAGAAAGAGGCATATCATGTAGGTGTTGTGATGTTTTATTCGTAAGCTCCAATGGATTCATTGTCTTTTTATAGAGGGAATGTAATTTCCTTACTATCATATGTCGGAGGGGGAGAGGAAAAAATATATCGATTTTTTTACAGAAATACTTCTATTAAAACACCTCCTTCTCTTCCTCAGGCTTCTTATTTTTTATCAATTTCCACCATTGATCATATTTACCCTCCATATGATAAGCATCCATAAGAACCTTCTATGCTTCATAAAATTCATTGATGGAGAATATTTTTTATTCATTTTGATCCATTGTTCGGTGATTGAGGGATATTATGATCTATTAAAAGTAGGATTCCTTTGTCTCATGAAACTCTTGATTCCGTCTTGTTCATTCATGGGGGGGGGGGTAGACAATCCTCCTGACCCTTGTATCTATTCAAAACACGAGTTAACATATAGAGTATTGTGAGAATTATGGTGATTCATGCACCCATTGGTTTTGGGTTCTCAATAGAATAGCCATCCCTTTGATCTTTCCAATGGTTGTTAGCCCGAGTCTCGTTATTTTCTGCAATTGGTTGGAATAAAAGGAATGGTATGGGAAACACATAAAGGTTAATCCCATGAAAAAAGGGATAACATATAACTTACATTTATTTCAAAAACATTTGAATTTATATGTTTAAATCATTGTTATCCATGATCAACTTCCCAACATATATTAATAGGGAATTTTTTTATTACTTTAATTATGGGTCATAATAATCTTAGGAATTTTCCAAATCATATCCTCTAGGAGTATCGTAACAAAGAGTGCAAAAGGTCCCATTTTCATGCACTGATTCCCATTGGATTTTAGCACAAAGCAGTGTTTTATAGTTTTACCCCTAGATACATTTGTGCTAGAGCCACCTCTAATTGGACATATCCAAACTTGTATTCATTTTTTTGATAATCCACTTACTCTATAATCTAAAAAATATAGGGTTGTATTGTTATGATTAGTCTTATCCCAATGTTTTTCACTTGGTTTTTCTAATTAAAATCCCAAAATAACTAAAACTATCCTTTGATACCAACTATAACAACCCTTTTATTTCTTACACACATAAAATATATTTTTTACAAAAACATAGACTTATGAAAACTCAGAGGATGGAGAGTTCTAGTGTTTTGGGAAAATTAGGAACATTTCATAACAAATTAGAACATAAAACACAACATATATATTCAAAACCATTTTTACACAACCACAACATTCCTTCATACATAACTTTTCATGGGATAAACTGAGGACATGCATAAGAAAAGGGTGAGCTATAATTCCCATAAAAGAAGTAAACATGGCATAACATGAAGCATATTTTACTTTTTAATAAATAGGCATATCGATAGAGATTAAGATAACCATGAACATAAATGCATGATATATCCATATTATCATAACAAAGAAATTTGGAAATAACATTTAACATGATATTAGCATGAGACAAGGCTCATTTCACATGAAGCATGAGTAAAACCTCATTTCACATGCATTAGAATGATTAAACCCTCATAGAACATGAATTATCATCAGTAAACTGTCATTTCACTCAATGTATCCTGATACTAATATTTATCCAATTCATTGGAGCTCTAACATGGCACACCCTTTATAAACATTTCATTTCAAACATAAGTGTGCCACATTGATCATAAAACACGGATTCATTAAGCATTATAATTTAATAAATGAATAATATATGTGAAATAACTAAATGTATGTACTCAATAAAAAGTTCCATTTTCATATAGGGGAATACCCTTGATAGAGAAATGGGTATGGTATTCACTTACATGATTATTTTGGCATGGGAAATATTGGTGTAACACTAGTATTATAACGACATCATATAGAAATTATAAAATTGGTAGATGAGAGAGAAAGATGACTCTCATAACTTTTAAATTATGTAGACAGAAAGGGGGTCATGTAAAATAAAATCCCGTAATATTTAATGGATTTTATATTCTTAATATAAAATAATTTCATGAATTTAAATGAGGAGACAGAAATTACATATGGAATTTAGGCATGGTATTGGGTGTACATGGGAGACATTAATGAGATATTAAGAAGTCTATCATCATTAAAAAAAATATGTATGGATGTATAGGGAAGATTCTAAATCATACCCCATCATTTTTAATTTACAATAGAATTGAATAACAATATAATGAAATTTGTACAAAAATGAGAACGGAAGAAATCCCTTACTTGGATGTGTGATACCAATGGCTTTGGAGAGGTTTGAGAGAGAATTATATGGATATTGGGGCACCTTGGGTGGATTATACAGAGAGGAGGGAAATTTTTTCTCAAGATTAAATGGTTTTGAGTGAAGATTAATGGGATATTGAGTGGGTTTATATAGGAAAGGAGAGGGAATTATTTATTATTTAGGTTTTGGACAATACACATTAAACTAATCAAAACCACAGACCGTACCATGGTTTTTCCCCCTATGTTTTTCCCAAAGTGGAGTGGAAAATATTATGTTACAAGTCCATTATACTAACATAATAAGAAATTAGGGCTGATTATGTACTGTTGAGTCACACTCTCAAGGAAATCATTTTAAAAAGATAAAATAGTTTATAAGCCTTGGAGGGTCCAATATGGCATTATAAATTTAATAATAATAAAATTATATCCCATAATATTAAAGTTAAAAATATATATTGGCTGAATAACGTTTTTAAATAATTTTATTATATCAAAATTGGGTCATTATTTTGTCATAAAACACATTATATATTTAAACGGTATTTAGTTTTTACCTAAAAATTCGCATATCTCAGAAAATTATGAAAAACTCACCATTATATAATTTCGGCATCATTAATTAAATAATAATATAATTTTATATAAATAATTTTTTAAATATGTGAATATTGATTTTTTAAATAAAAACTGACATTTATCAAAACGTGATGGGTTTTGACAAAAAAACATTTCAAACATTAATTAAAAATAAAATTGTAATAATGAAAATTATACAATAATTTGAATTTCATAAAAATTAATTTGGTAATAATGTTTTATTAATGTATTATTTAATTAAAAAATTCATTAATTTATCAAAATGTCTTTCTTAATTGAATATTAACTAAAAATACTATTTTTTCCTCAAAAACCATTTAGAAAGTAAAAATAACAAAATGATTGTATATTATATATACAAAAAATAATGCACATAATCATAGTGCTAGGGTCTTGTTACATAACCCATTATAAGACCCACATAAGACCTATGGTATGGTTTTGAAATGGTGATAGACTCTTTGGGTGGCTCAGATAACATTGCTTGGGTGGTAATCCCTATCAACTTCCACTTCTCCCATATGCGATTCCATTCATGATTAACGTGTTGAATATCATCTTCATATTGGTCTTGTGAAATGAACAGTGGTGCTACTTCCTTTTCCTTGCTCCGACAAATGGGAATCATATGGAGCAATTTTACTTGATTAGGGCATCGATTTCTTTAAAAATTAAATTAGATTTGTTAAAGCCCTATATTGATAATTATCATGTGATCACTGTTTAATGGCTATATTAGAAACAGTAACAATTCGTAATGGAATTTTCAAATACAAACAAATAAAACCCAGGAATTACAAATGTTATATAATAATTTGACATAATATTAAATTTAATTATATTTAGAGATTTATAATTAATAAAATTATGGGTCGTTATAGTCACCATAATGTTCAGAAGACACTTGAGCATCAACATAAACCAAATATCCATCCATAATCAGAACTCAAACATTGTATCCTTTAGGTACTCATTAGTGATAATCTCTATTTACAAATGAACTAACATAGAAAATCAATAGAATACTCTAGAATAGTACAATACTACTTCTCAAAAGTCTGACACTCCCAAGTCCCTAATACATGTAACATAATATAATAAAATAATGATTGAATGCTTTCTTTAAATAAGTCTTATAAAGGTTCTCATTTAAGATAGATTTAACAATAGAGTCCCAACGTATCCTTCCCGATCAATTAAGAATATATGTGGTGAAACCCACATTAGAGTGTCTTCTTGATGATTTTGAAGATCCTCTCGATATTATAATAAAACTCATCAAATTTATTGGGTCCCTTTTCACCATAAATTATAGCGGATGTTGAATAGTAAATATGTCTCCTTGATCCACCATTCTCACTAGGTTTCTGATACCCACATGTTCTTGGGTAAAATGTATATGGATTACTGCTTATACCAAAGAAGGTTCCACTAGAAAATAAAACTATGGATCCTTTCTCACATATTCCACTCCCATATTTAATAAATATCTTCAATAATGCATCATCTTTTAATAATAATACAGTGACCATTCATCCTTAGAGAATGTTCGAAAATCATAATACAATTATTCCAGAATTAATTTCCATGCTTCTAAACATCAATAATTTAATGCAAGCATCAATTTAATAAACACAAGATGAAACTTTAAAAAGAAACATGTTCATTTAAATAAAATTCCCATTTTTTTCATTCAAATGACCACAAACACCATGTCTCAAACATTGAAAAAATATCCAAACACCCATGGTATATAGAGTTCATAAATAGAAGGGAGCAGGACAAAAACCCTCCCACAATTTGTACCCTAATTATTATGGTCTCACCTTTTAGAAACCTATTTAAAAAACCTACATTAACTACTGTTAATAAAATTTTGGTTCAACATTACCTCTGATACCTTTCTATCATGAACCAACCTGAGTTACCTAGATGAGAGCCACTAGCTAGCCCATCATGCTTGTGAGGTGTAACAAGATAACAAAAATAACTCTCATATAAAACATAACAAGACATAAAAAAATAACAAGTCAGAAGAAAGAGATACATATATGATCAATACAATCCCATTCAAATCGAATAAACCACAATATATGAAATTAAGGCTAACTAGTCTCTATGTGACCAACCATCACCACAAAAAAGTCCCACTATAAAGGTAATGGTGGAAAGAGAAACTGACATTCGATAATATGGCATTCCCTTTACATGGGTCATATAAAAAAATCCCTGAAACTGTTAAAATGAAATGTTATGTTGTGAGTAAGAATCTAAGTAAGATACCAATATAGAGTATGTAAAATTTCTAATAACATGAAAGAAAAAAAATTCTTAATTAATAAAATTAGTTTTATAAATCATTTTCTTAAATCCAAACCCTTTTTAAAATTATTTCCATTTATTTTCATAAAATAATTTCATATACGCAAATAAAAAAATATTATATGTATGGGTGATAAAGTAGGAAATAAAATCCAAACACAAAAAATTAAGAAAGAAAAAACATATCCACGAAATAACCCATCATGTGAAACCATGTGATGTAACATCTTGTGAAAAACCTGTGAGCAACAATCCATGTCAAAATCTATCATGTGGTAAAAAGATGCAAATGAACAATATTATCATATTGTTAACTAGCCGATATGAATGCAAAATAGACATAAAGTAATCGTAATCCATGAATATGTTGGTACCAACTGATATCAAGTCCTACTGTAGTATGTCGATATCACAAAACCTATAGTGGTTTTATTTAGTCTACGAGTGACATGTCTATTCAAGACAAACCTATGGCTAACAATGTTATAAGATTGTCAGAATCCATTTAAAAACCTTTCCTAAATTTTTAAAAATAAATTCAAATCAAATTATATCTATATCAATGTTTGAAAACCCATTTCCAAAACAAAACAACCATTCAAGAATTTAATTAAACACTAACTATGTAGAAATAATTTTTAAAGAAATCTCCATTAAAAGCATGATTTCATTCAAAAAACCCCATTCTAATCACAATTAACTTACATTAAATGATAAAAAATTGAATTTACAATAATAATAATAATCAATTCATAGAAGTATCTCTTTATAAAGAAACAAAAACATCAAAAAACGATATAGAATTATATTACATCGACAATGGTGACCACAGTAGAGTAGATTGGGTCTTCATGATCCTAGATCTAAATAAAATATATTAATACTCCCTCAACACACTAATATCGGGCATAAAAAACACATTTGGTTCTAACTGGACTATTAGAGAAGAGATGTAGTGACTATTAACAAACAAGAAGTTAAACTGGCCCAATAACACATAATACCCTGAGATGATCTATCAAGACTGATGGAAATCCTCCTTTTGTCACAAGAGAGAGGCTTATTGACCTCTAGTGGATGAATAATTCTAGAAAGTTTGATATTAGGGGTTCATTAGAGGTAATACATGTAAATACCTATAATTTCCATTTAAATTTATATTAAATATATGTGAATTTTACGAGTCTGTGAAATCTGATAGCACACGATTCCGAGGACCAGACTGCTCGGAATGATCCATAGAAGTTTTGTTAAGCTTATGTTGACACGCGTAAGCAGTTTTCCTGGAAAAGTGGAATAACTCATAAATGGTTACTCGGATCAGAAATCTGGGGGCACTGTTGCACTCATAACGGTGGGTTTACCCTAGGCGCGACTAAAGATTAGTCGGTGCAAACTTCCTGTGAGAGAAACCAAAAATTGAATAATCATAAAAAAAATTAAATAAATTATTTTATTTTTCAAATTCTTAGAACTCACAAATGGTTAATCTGATTAAAAATATGATCCCCTTTTTTAACATGTGAAGGTATTCTTTCGTAATGAAGATACTAACTTTGGCAGGCATGTGCCTACAGAGAAAGTTAGTTTTTGGCCGCAATTAAAATAATTAAGTGACAATTATTTAATTGTAAAATCATATCTTCTAAATGGTAATGTAGATTCAAAATACAATAGTATAGTTGGGTTCATTGGGGTGTTTTTTGCCTAGGAAGATCCTAACCTTGACCGTGGAGGGTCGAGGGTGACTGATAATAAGTTTCCAAACTTTTCTCGGGTATGTTCAGTAAACGTGCGAGCAACATTTTATAACTTTTTGAACTGGTGCTCGAAATTGAAGTCTGAGAGCACCGTTGAACATGCAGCGCCAGTATTTTCTTAAGGAGACATTCACCTCGACAGCTATTGGTCAAGTGTGATTTTTTTTGTGTGGATATTATAAAATAAAATATACTTATTTTTATTTTATTTTAAGCTTCCATGTGGATATTTCTGGTGGGTTCCACCGAAATTAAACCACTAGGTGGAAGTTGGAAGTGGGGAACAGTAGACCTTAACCTCCCATGAGAGGTTAATGTGTTGGGGATCACTCGAACCATAACCTCCCATTAGAGGTTATGGTGGTAAGGACCACCCGGGATGAAACCCCCCTTTAATTTGGTGAAACCCTCAACTCCCACAACTAATGAGGGGGAGCCTCCTGACATCCTCCACCTTAATTGGGCCAACACAGTTACCATTAATCCTTCCAATTCACCACATCATTGCACCAGTGTAAATTAATAGTCTTTCCCCTTTTTAAATTATGTAACAGCATCGTTGGAATTTAAGAAGGTTCTTAATAAATGAACCGACATAAATTCCAACGATTGTTGCCTACCTCTCCCCATATCCTATATATATGGATCTTGGGAGGAGGATTTTGGATGGCTTCACCAAGAGATGAAGCACTGGTAAAGTGACGTGACACCAAAAACTTGGAATATTACACTCTCTAAAGAATAATGTGTTCTCCCGACGAAGAACTCTCTCCCGACGAAGAATAACCTCATCTTCAACCATCATTTTCGAGACTTCCTACCGATGTGGAGAGTCTTCCACAAGCCGACGCAACCCGAATTGGAAGTGTGCGTGGAAGATGCAACGAATGCCAATTCTCCTTTATCTTTTCATGCGACTTCACCCACAAAAGCCAACGATTAAAGGTAGGAGTTTAATTTTTTTACTTAAGTGTGATCTTTCCCATGTTCTTCCTATCTGTCAAAACGAAGACCAAGGGTTGTTGTGCTTCATACATGTGAGCTGCTTGACACCACTCTAACTGTGGAAGGTGAGGCCAAACCAAAATGGCCTGACCCCTCCACTGATCTTTTTTATTGTAATCGTAAGCATGACGATGAAGAAATGAGGCGATGAAGGCGGAAAAAGAGAAAGGATCATATACCCATGGACTTTGCGAACTGTACTGCCCTCGTGGAACCCTGGGGCTCCCGGCCGACCACCGCCAGCCCGCACGGGCCAAAGCAGCGCCGAACCAGCAAGCCCGCACCCCGCGCGGCCCGCCTGGCACCCGGTGCAACCTTCATGCGGCCTCTCGCGCGCCCTGCCCAGTCTGACAGTGGCCTCCACTCGGCCCTGCCGCCAACCCACGTCCTCCACCACGCCCCTTCAGCTTGCCCGCGGCCTCACGCGCGCCCCGCTGTCCTGACCATGGCCTCCAACACGCCCGCCGGCCTGCCCAGCCGCCCCGCCAACCTACCTGGGCTGCACCCCAGCTCCCGGCCGAGCTGTTCCTGCATCCCAAGCCGACCAGCGGTGTCCTTCATGGGGTTGCTGGACGAGCCGGCCCCTGGCCTTTGGGCCGAGCTGCCTACGTGGAGACCACAGGGCTAAACCGACCCTGTTGTCCACAGGGCTGGACCCGGTAGACCGGGCTAAACCTAGTGGGAGGACCCGACCAACGGGTAGGGTCAGACCCTGCGGGTGTGAACGGGTCAGGCCAGTCTGGGTTGGTTGAGTCAGTCGGACTGGGTCAGACTGGGACTAGGCCCATTACTGACTGTTACTTCCATTGGCCATATTGTTGGCACCGGAATACCATTTAACAAACCATCTGCAGCACTGGGTGTTTTGTAGCATGAAGGCCCCTTTGAGTATACCCCACCAGAGTTCAGGGTAATTTTGAGACACAGTCAGGTTGGATCGTGGACAAATCAAACTGGGCCCCTGGGACTAAAAAGCATATAACTCAGAGACTGGGCATCTGATTGATGTTTTGTCTATTGTTTTGAGACCTCTATGATTAGGAGGACCTTTGAGATACTTCTACATGGGAATTCATGACAGTAGGAGTGTCGATCTGTAGCTAGTGGAGTGGACCCGCCCACAGTACAGCGAGCGGAGTACAGAGACCTTGTAGATGGTTGAGACCTGAAAACTGCTTGACCGATTGAACTCAGAGTGATTCTACTAGACTAGTGGGGAGCGCCTGGAAGTTGGTGGGAGACCCACGGTGGAGGAGTTCTAGGTAGTTGGCGGCAGAACCGTGGCACTCGACAAGAGGAGTTCCTCTACATGATATTAGGGGGAGAGCTTGGTAGTTGGAGGGAGACCCACAGAGGGGAGTGCCTATGTGTGAGTGCGAGAGACCCACAGTACTCGACACGATAAGTACCTCAGCTGTTCAAGGTTAGTGGGAAGAGGATGGTTGTGGCGGCATTCCCACTATACTTGACAGAGGAGGAGTTATCCAGTAGCTGTGGTTTGGACAATGTAATTAAAAATCATAGTTGAGCTGAGTCAGAAATTTTTGCGTTTACCTCATGATTGAGATGGATTACTTGATAACATAGGTATATGTATGGGCATATTACTAAGTGGGGGTTATCTATTGATTTCATACTTTGTGGTTTATCTATGATGGATTTAGTGAGACCTTGCGGGTCTCGGGGTCCCTACTGAGTATCGTTATACTCTCCACTGCACGAGCTTTGTCCACACCTCGTTGTGTTGGTGGAAGACGACGGACAATGGTGACTGATACTGAGAGTACCAGGATCAGACGGTACCTGGAGGTGGACTATACGACGTGTCGGTACGCGGTGGAGACCGACGGACGTGAAGTGCTAAGGAGGCTATCTGAACATACCATTCATGTAGGATCTGTGGTAGTTGATCCAGGAGCTGCTCTTCACCATTCAGCTATTATGTCCTTTTCAGTTTTACTTGTTTTCAGTGGTAATTGTTTTTAGTTTTACTTTTATTTTCCTATTGGACTTGTATTCCGGCCCCTCTACTTTCAGCGATCTTTGTATACAGTTTTTCTTATTGTTTTGCTTCCAACTCGTACTCTGTTGTGTGCATTTTCATGATTTAAAGGAAATGCCTTCCCTGTTTTGGGTTTAACACATTTGGTTCTAGTCACCAGCCCGTGGCCTATGGAAGGTGGGCTTGGGGTAGTCACGACACGGGCCCCGGGGGATGGGTCATGACAATACATGGGTCCCATGGGGTTTTAAAATAATGTTGTAGGGTAATAAAACTATGCACAAGGTTTTATAAGGAGACCCCATTGTTATGAATTACCATTTGACTAAACCATGAACCCCTTACATACCCTCTATTTGGGGTTCATGTTTTACCCAAAAAGTTACATTAATCATAGAAAACTGTGAATAACCCAACCACCTATTGGTTCTGGGTTTTGATGGGGTGTCCTCCTGGATCGGAAAAACCATGTGCCCCTATGAAGAGACCCTGATTGGAAACACAATTTACTAGGAAAAATCACATTATTTTACATAACCATATGCCAACCATGAATATCTTCACATGATAACATATGTTTTTTTGAAAATCTCATAAAATAACACCAATGTATGACCTTACCAAAGCATGGTAATAACAGGGCTCTTGAAGTACCTGTATGAAAGTTACATAATGTTACAAGAAGATTGTTAAATAAACATACAAACATAAAATCAGAAAAAATTTAATAGATAACTAAAATGATATTAAAATAATAATGGAATATTCTAAACATCTTTCTATAATCTTGTGGACATTAGATAACCATTTTTATCCCATAACATTTCAAACATGGGTAATGAACCATGTTCCATAATTTTATCATGAGATATAAAATGTTACATAATATATAAGATAGCTATAACAGACCAAATTACCACATAACTAAAAAATATAAAAATTTGTGACCCATTACCATGAAACCTATCATAACTGCATCATATCATAACTAAACCCTTAAAATCAATCATATAATATAATAATTTATATGAAATATTGTCAAAAGACATTTAACGGAAGAAGGTGGATGGTATAATTAGAGAATATATGCTGTGAAGAATAAGAATCCTCAATTAATATCTTTTTATATTATAAAACATTTATTAGTACTTTAGAAAAACCATTTTAAAATAAAAATAAATCCATTGCTTTTGAGTACTTTTATTTTAGAATACTTTTTAAAAAAAATTATACTGTAAAATAATTTGAAGAACTATAAAAATAGAGAGAGGATTCTAGTTAAAGGAAAAATAAGAATATGATAAAAAATTTAATTCATTATGAAAAATTATTAAAATGATTTTTTAAATAATAATATAGAGAGGCAAGGTAAATAGTGAATGGACCCTCTAGAAAACATTTAAAAATATTTTTTGAAATTTTTTTGTATAAAATTTCAATAAAATTTAAACCATAAATTTTATTTCTTTTGATATATATATAAGAAAATATGTTAACCAATTTAAATAATTTAGACACTGAGCAGATTTATTCTGAAATGACGAATGAAAATAATTTCTTCCACTTACATACACTTTTTAGTTGTATTGTTATACAAAGGAATGTGATATTGAATGAATATATGTAAAAAATAAATAATTATAGTAGAAGAAAATATTTTTGGTTTTAGAGGTAAATATGCTACAATTTATCCAAATAGGACTATAAATATAGGTAATATATATTTAAATGTTACATTGGTAAAGAAACCAATACCTTACGCTTCCATTTTCAAAATAGGATCAAACTCTATATAATATGTTTTTGATTATTATTAAAATAAATTAGAAACATAATAATTTTAACTTTCATTTATAATTTTTTATTACCAAAAATATTAATTTTATATTGTTAAAATAAATAATACTGAATTAAAAATTTTCTGGTATGTACATTCATCATTTAAATGTTCCTATCCACGGTCTGTGATCATTGGTTTATTGTAAAAATAATTTTTTATTCTAATTTAATATATTTTATGACATGTTTCTTGAGTCCTATGGTCATTTATTGAAAATTATGGTGATGGTTCTAATGAAAATAATAAAAATAACAATTTTTTTAGTAATTTAGAATCCATAAAAGTATTGATTTTAGTTATCAATATATATATATATATATTACTATACAAAATTCATTAATGAAATATAAATTCATTATAATTAAATATTATTTTAATTATTTAATTTTCTTATTCATTCATCATGTAAACATTATATCATTTCTCCTGGTGGAGGTAGATCTTGACCAAACTTGAAGGCGTTATAATGATTGAATAAGTAAGAACAAGCTTTAAAAATGTTATAATATAATGTTTTTATAATAATAATGATTTATTTATGAAGTTAAAAATAATATTCAAGAACAATTAGAGGAATTTGATAAATTAGAATGATCAACAAGATAAAAACAATTAAGTTGATGACTCAAATATCCTCTTAGTGAGCCTCTTAGAACTGTAATATTTGTTACACATTTCGGGGGAAATATGTTGGAAAACATGTGAGAATCATTTTATGGAGTGAATTTGGTTTGGGATTAAAGTTTAGTTAGTATTACTGGTTTGTGTTGAGGGTGGTAGATAGGTGGTCGAATTATAAAATAAAATTGGTGGAATTTTTTTAAATAAAAATTTCTTAATATAAAAGGATAGCTATATTAAAGGAATGTGGTTCCAAAATTGATTATTAACGAGGAAATGAAAAAGGGAAACCTTGAAATACCTCCAAAAAATTATATTTATTTGTAATATTTTATTATCTTTTCTCTACGTTTAACCCATTTATCTCATTTTATACTTTACCATGATGAGTAAAATTAACCTCCGTAACATATTATTATTCCTAAAAAGAAAATTGACCAGGTTACCTACTATAAAAATGATTCTTCAAAATTTTTAATCGATTCTAGTAGATTCAATTCCTATTACTCAAAAATGTTAATTATAATGTATGTATGCATGATTCAAAAAATACATTTTCGAGACATATTTACATATATAAACACAAATTTATTTACACTTATTCCCCCACAAAATAATTATAATTAAATCATTTATATATTATTTTAATATATAAAATTCATTTTAATAAAATTTATGCTTCAAATATAGGAAATTTATCTTCTAGACAAATACCTATATAATATATTAAAACATAATGTTTTTAAACAAAGCATTTATATTCTTCCATAGATTAGTTAATTAGTACTCTTAAATGTTAAATGATTATTTTTATGATGTTGTAAATTTATTTTACTAACAATTCATTACATTTTATTAATTTTTTATGTTTTCATTTTCAAAATAAAATAAATTTGAAAAAAATATGAATCATAAAAAAATTTCAATAAAATCAATTGTATATTTCTATGATAATTATACCATATTTATGTTTTCAAAAATCATTTACAAAAAAAATCTTTTCCTTATAAATATATAATTTTGGTATTATATTTATGTTTTAATAAGTCATTATTCACTATCATTTAGTGTTTGGAGGTTCCTAGGTTATTAAACATGACGACCTCATTTAATGGGAAATACAAACTAAAAAATTGAGGTGTTATATAAATTCCACCAAAAATGAATCTCTTCCTTGATATTTTATTACCTTAATGTACAATATGATATAAATTTTCTCTCATTGCATATATGGTTTACTATATCACTTATTCAATAATATGATTCCTACTAAAAAAATTTACCTAGTGAATGGCCTTGTTTAATATTACTTAATCTCTTTAATCCAAGATTTATAATAGTTGATCCTCATTAGAGAGAACATGTTCTATATGTATAACCTATGTGTTCAGCGCATGTGTAGGATTGGGTATTCACTTCCATTAAGGTGATATATAGAACACTTATTTATATTAGGGTGTTTTAATTTATGTACAAAAAAATAATTCCTCATCCACACATGAATAAAAAAATTTAAAGAGGAATTATATATTTCATAAAAAATTTCCATCTTCAAAAATCTCATAAACCTATTTTGTAATAATAATATTAATAATAATAGGAATTAATTATCTCCAATATTAAACTACAAATTTTGTTTTTGATTATCAGCGTTCCTTTTATTTTGAGGTTTCATCATTGATATGTAACTATATGGATTTTCAATTCTCTATAATTTCATGTAAATCATTAATCCATAAACTCACACTCTCACTAATTTCAACATAGCATTTCACATTTCATAATCTATTCATATCTAGAACCTCTAATATTTCCATTTTAATTCTACAATAAAAATAAATATTATATAAGAATATTCATTAAGGGGGTATTTTTTATCCCAACCTCCATTCGAACTAATTGGAAATTATTTCAATATAAATTATATAGTTATAATGTTTCTTTTATATTGGCTATGTATTTGATGATGATAATAACTATTAAAAATAATCTCTATATAAAATTATTATTAATGAATTTTCAAGAACATATATATAATCCATAGATCTTTATCTGATACAAATCAAATTTTTTATCACTGTAGCCTTAGAGAAGCTTGTTTTATTACTTAACAAGTTGATCCAGGGAAACATTTTATCATATAGGAACGAAATGGTCTATATTCATAAGGTAATCAACTATAACTCAAATACAATGATAGACATTAAAACTCTTAGGAATACCTAAAATAAAATCCATGGTGTTTATATCCCAATTAAATGTTGTTATGTAAAATATTTTCTTCTTCCTATTAGAATTTAGAAATTTTTCATTAAATTACTTACAAACTATGTGTCAAGATACATAATTCACAGTGTCCCTCCCCATGTTATCTCACAACAAATGAATTTTGAGATTTTTCTACATCATTTCTCTTCTAATATGGATAGGTAAATATTAGATTATGAATCATAAAATAACTATTTATTCTTTTATGGGATTTATTAAATATATATTCATTTCTTGAATAATATAATCACATACTATTCATTATTGAATTGAAGAATACTTTTTACCTTTTTTGTAGAAATACATACTCTTTATGTTCCTCTTTCATATTAACATGCTTAGATGGATGAGAAGTGATTTTGGAAGGATAATATTTTATATTTCCAATATTATTTTAAGTATTGTAATTTTAAACTAATAGAGTATTTTAAATCTTTTATTTCACATTATGGATATGGTTTCATGATCCTTCATGCTCAGATCATCAATGAACAGGTTTAACTTCTGAGGGTGGTAATGTTTTGAGTATCATAAATCATTAATCATCCCCAACCAAAAAATATAGACCAATTATTTTTAATATTCACATTAATATATTATGATAATTATATAAATAAAAAATTACAACATTTAAATATTTCCTACCAATTTTTCATTAAAACATTGTATTTTCTACATCCTTGTCAAGTGGTACGTAATATTATTCCTAAACCATTAATTGAATTCAGGTATATGATATCAAAAAAATCATTTTCAAGGGGAAACATTCCAATACCTTCCATAATGTTTCATTTTATATTAAAACTGAACAACCATAACAATTTTTTTTCCATAATTGATCACTTACAAGCATTCTCCTAAATGAATGATGGTTTCTTCATAATCATATAATTAAAGAAACATCACTCCAATATGAGTTAACTTGGATATTGGATTGGACAATCAATAAATATATTTAAAAAATCCTAGAATGTATCTAGAGAATACATGAGAATGAAATATCATGGTTAAAATTATTATTCCAAACCATTCATTAATTAAAGTTGTATTCGAAAGATCATCATACATAACCTATCACCCGATTACATTACCCAATATTTATACTTTCATTAGACAGAGAATAAAATTGAAAAAACATATAATTATTACATTAATAGTATCATAAACATAATCCTAAAACAGTTGTCTAGGGATTACATACTCATGGAATGTATGATAACATCATCTAAAAACACTACCAAAATTGACAATGGTAATATCTAAAAAATATATTCAATAGATCTGGGAAGATAACGGGATCTTTATAAGCACAAAGGGAATCACTATGAATTAATAGTGTCTATATATTATACCAAATTATCTCATGGACACATAATCTCTCATCACCCAAAATTTAAAGTATCCAAATCGATGATCAATAACTAAGATGAATTACATTATTCAAGTAGATCAAACATGTCATAATTAATGGTTTTATGATAATTTATAATGATTGTAATCTTGATAGTTTCAAAATTCTCATTATAGAGATGCATTGATCCATCCCAATTCTTAACAATGATGATCAATGGATCTATAGTTTGGTACTAGAGAATATAAAAACCTTTTTCATATTCTCATTTATTTTCTTCTTTAATTCATAAAACTCAATGAGGGATAATCAACATTTTTTCATTTATATAAGCATTGAAGTAGTTACTATTTTTATAAAAAACATAACCTCGTGATCAAGGACAACACTATAATAATATTCTAAAATATAATTTTATATTTTATTGAATAATAGAAACATCATTAAAATTTATATTTTCTACTGAAATTTGAGTTTTGTATCACTCATTACTATGCAGCAGGACCAAAATAAAGGTATTAAATTTCATAGAGAGTTCATAGTAATCTTGGAATCTATATATGGGCATGGGTTGATTTTGAGTTATAATTTGGAAATAAAATTTGCAATAATTTTCACTATATCAATATACTATGAGACAATACATCCATAAATCACATTAAATTTTATAAATTGTTGAATAATAATATATTTAGAAATCACATTACCACTAACATCAAAAAGATTTGTATTGTAGACCTAGGATGAAATCATCAATCTAATGGTCTTTATCACAAATAAATCATTATAAATAAATTGGAGTGGTGATTTTAATATCCTAGAAAATATAATAGTCAGAAAAAAGAGGTTAAACTAGAATCAAATATAATATTTCTAATTCATGTGTGATGATCATTTCAACTTTTAAAACATTGTTTTTGTGAACCATTTACAAATTTGTTGTTAAAAAAGTATTCCCTTAATCATAAAGAATTTTTTATTTATCACACTGGTTGTCATCATTAACCATATATTTGGTGAAATTCTAGGCATAATTCTAAAAAGTCATATATTCGATAAATTGGACTATAGGAATTATATTGGGTTTCAATTTAAATACATTTATTTAATTGTTTTAAATTTTTGTATCTATTGTAATTCATGATACATATGTCTTTATCATCTACACCAAAATAATTTAATTTTTTTAGGATAATTTAACACATGATTCTTCAATATTATTCAGCCTATTGGATGTGGAATGTAAGAACCCAGATCTTTGTTTCATGTATGTTTTTTTTCTGGAGTATTTGAGAAAAGAGGAGTTTCTGGAAAATTTTGAAGTACACGCCATGTACTCCCTTGTCGCGCTAGGCCGTGTGCTGACCGTGTCCGGGCCACACACACGGTGTGTAAGGGCTGATGTGGAGGCCGCTTAATGCGGAGTATAGAAAAATGGATTACACACCGTGTAATCAAGAAGTAAACACCGTGTATTTTCTTTTTTTTTCATTAAATGCACTGGGGTCACCCCTGACGGACAAAATACTCTTCTTCTTCAGGTTCATCGCCAGAGAGCGACCTGTATGACCGCGATTCTTCTACAAATTCCCGAGCCTCCATCGGATCTCTGTTTCAATCACCATCGATTACGTTGGAACTGCAGCGTTGAGTTCTTCCTTATCCTATAGCCTTGTTTTCAAATTTCTCCTCTTTCTCACGATATTGTCGGTCAAGCGTTATTGACATTTTCTCAGATCCTCGGCATTCTAAGCAGAATCAATCACCGTGGTAGACGTATATCGTCCTCCTAGCATCGAGGTAGGTGGTTTGTTCCTTTATGTAGGAAGTCTGTGAATATTATGTTCAATTTCTACCAATATCCTTTAATGGGGTATTGCGTGTTTCTTATTTTTCCCTGTTGTTTTCTTGCTTTGCATCATTTCTTGAGTTGAGGTAATTGGTTGTGAATAGGGTAATTTTTACTGTACTCTGGATGTTTTCCATGATTTTTTTGCTTGTTTGGCATTTTTCCAGTTTCCATGCCTTGTTGTAGGATAGTGGAACTGTTATACTGTTATGATGTTGTGCCTTAGAATGATATACAAGTAGTTCGTGAGGTTTAGTTGGGATGATACGCGCAATTTGCATGTTGTTTTACACAGGGCTGAGAGAACCTAGTGTAGTAGACCATAGGGAGAATGGATGTAAGGGTTTCTCTAGACTGTCTTTAATTTACGATGCCAGACCACATGCTAAATTGACAATTAGTGCTTCCTCAAAGAGTCTGTAGATCCTCGATGTGGGTCACATGTGGAATTGACGTTGATTGCTTCCCCAGAGAGCCTTTAGTATGATACGAGACTATAGGGTGAATTGACAGTTAGTGATTCCTCAGAGAGTATATTCTTAGCTAAACCAGAGGAGTGATATAGTGTGTGACTCCCAGAGGGTTTCTAGTACTTGTAGGTTGAACCATAGGGGTTAGACTGTGAGAACTACCCATAGGTTACCTTTTTTCTAATTTCTTGAGTGGTTGTTCCTTGTTGTATATTATATGCTATAAACTGTAGATTGCTACTAATGTGTATTATCCTCTTTACTGCTTATTGTTTACTTCTTACTGTACTTTACCTGCCATATAGTCACTGACTATTAGGCACATATCTTTGGGTGGTTGCCTATTGGGAATTTGTCTCACACACTGTTTGGGTCATGCTATTTGGCCCAAACTGATTATATTGTTGCAGGTATAGATAAGGTAATGTGACCTTCTAATTCCGATTTTGGATTGCACTAGAGCTGGAGAGCATGGGACCAAGATGAGGCTTGTGATGCTGAGGAGTTGCTCATCTGTGTTTCTTTGTACTTTGGATTAGTACTGTGATCAGCATTGTGACCTGTTTGGCTGTTTTCCTAGACATGTGTATCATTCATCATTTATATACATTTCTGCTCTAGTAGTTTATTCATCATTATTCTTCTGTTTACTCTTGTATTGGTGTCTACTATCTCTGGTGCTATTGTTATTTTTTTTCTCTTCCGCTGTGTACTCTTCCAATGAGGGCATAGTTTCCCCACTATCACATCTAAGGCCCTCACTGATAGTCGACAGCCTCTGGAATTTGGAGAAATGCGCTTGAGGCCTTGTGGACAACCAGGTACGGGGTGCCTCTAGGTGGCTTCCAGAACAGGGACGTCACAATGTGGTATCATATGGGGTTTATTTATCTTGATTACTGTTTGGATCCTTTATCCAGGGATATGGCGGATTCGGTACTTGGCATTATGTTGTGCCTGGGAGTAGCTAACCTGTGTATAGGGAAAAGCCAATCTACCTCGCTTATTACAGTTTTCTGGTTTTTTTATGTTAAAACCGATCTGATTTCACCTAGTTTGATTCATGTGTTTTTTATTGTTATTGGTGTTGCTATTCTGGTTCTATTTCTATTGCAACCTGATGAGATGAGGATCCGCCATCTGTTGCATCATATTGGCACTTGTTAGAAATCACATGCCATGCATTATTTATATGTCATCTAGGGTTCAATAGAAATTGCATGTTGTTGTGGTAGGCCTTGTGTAGATTATGCATGTTTTTGTGATATATTCTTGATAGAATCACTACAATTTGATTGAAAAGCTGTTTGTTTGGTACCTTACTTAAATGAACACCATTTTTTTGGTTCTTGAGGTGTTATGGGCCCTCTTGAATCAGAAATTACTGAGTCATTGACTTTTTTCCTTATATATGACTATATTGGATTCCAAGCATTGATTCGTGGGGAGTATGATCCATCACGAACTGGAATTTGACACCTTCAATCCCAATTTTTAGTGTTTTCTGGGCATTGGTGCAGTTTCAGAGCTACTGCTCGGAAAAACTCAGAATACACATCGTATACTTTTTATACACACGCCATGTAGTTTTAAACCGTGTCACTGACTATGTGAGAAGAATCAAAGGTTGTGAAAATATCTAGGTGCACAACGTGTAGTATAGATCCGTGTACCCGACCATGTCACTAACAACACGGGCTGTGGAAGCTCGAGTAGAACACGCCGTGTAGTCTTGTTCCAGGTACTCGGCCGGGTCACAAACAAAACAGGTCAATGTTGCCTCATCATATGAAGGACGTGTTTGTTCGGAACACGACGTGTAAGGGTCTGCCATGTACTTGGTCGTGTTTCCAACAACACGGGTCGGGAAAAGTCTTCAAATACACGCCGTTTTGTTCGGAACACATCGTGTAGTCTTAGCCATGTAACCGGCCGTGTAACTAACAACACGGGTCGTGAACCCTTGTCTACTACACGCCCTATCTGCCAGGAAGACGCCGTGTAGTCTGAGTTTAAGAAGGTTGGGTGGGTAAGCCAAGCAAAGAGACACGAGAAAGGGAAAAGAGTTATGTACACATAGTGTAAAGTTTATACACACAGTGTAGTCACGTTTTGTAAATCTTGAGTGTTTCCTTCTCCTATTTTCATTTTATAATCATTTGTTCTATGTCCTTGTTTTCATGATAGAAGGTATGATATTGATCTTTTAGAGCTATTCCTCCGAGACGGCCTCCAGTCATACTTCAGTTATCATGTAGTGACCAGACGCCAGATATGGCTGATCATGGATTTCTATCGATCCCCCATTCATGCCATCCTTGGCACCAGCTGTCGTACCAGTTGCAGGGGCTGATGCGCAGTTCAGGAAAGGCTTTATGAAGATGATGCCGACCATTCAGAGAGCACCACCTCTAGCCACATCTGTGGAAGACTTGAGACCATTTTCCTAGAAGCAGCATCTTCCTACTTTCACTGGGGAAGGAGGACCACTGGCTGTAGAGTCATGGCTAGAAGCCATGTTGATTATCATTGAGCACCTGGAAACACCTCTAGAGAGGAGGGTCAATCTCGCTACCTATATGCTATGAGACTCTACCAAGAGGTGGTGGGACATGATCTCACAGGCGGTTTATCAGCAGGTTATGGCTTGGGAGGATTTCCAGCGCGTTTTTACGACTACTTCTACCCAGAGACCCTAAGGGTCGATCGAGCCCGGGAGTTCATGAATCTAGATAGGGTAGTGTTTTTGTCATGGATTATTCCTCTCAAATCACTAAGATGCAGCATTTCGCACCTCTCCTGGATGGAAGTGGGGTGTTCTTGGAATGGATGTTTGAGGATGGTCCCAGGCGGGAGATCCGATCGCTGGTGAATCTCTTCCAGTTGACTTCCATCACTTCCATTGTAAAATGGGAACTGATTGCGGAACGCAATCTGAGAGACAATAGAGCTACGAGACAGGGTGGTTCTGCATCCAGAGCTGGTTTTCCTCCAGTTGATAGCAGGAAGTGTTGTAGGGAGTCTACGCGTGGTGATCCGAGGAGGCGATATACATCTTCCGGTAGCCAGGTCATATGAGACCAATGTGGAAGGGCAGGGCACATGAGGCCACATTGCTAGAGAGACCTAGTAGGGTTCCGATCTTGCGGCAAGATGGGTCACCTTTAGCGTTTCGTCTAGGTTTTATCACCAGTAGATGGTGACGAGGGTTATTCCATGACTCATCATTCAGGAGCAGCACCACCAGTTTCTCATCAATTAGCGAACTGGAGTTCTTTAAGCCGTTCAGGCCGAGGGGGAGGTCATGGCCAAGGTGGTCAGTCGCCGGTCTATCAGTGGTAGCAAGAGGATCAGCTAAGAGTGGTCAAGCAGGGTCATTGGTTCGTGGGGCAAGCCAGACTTTTGTGTTGGAGTAGACCCAGCAGGAACAGGATCCCATACCTTCTACCATTCGAGGTACGATTTTAGTAGCCTCAGTTTCATCTTCATCTATTTTCGATAATGGTGCTATGCATAGATTTATCTCTGTTTCTATTGTGGAGATCTTTAGGCTCTTTATCTTTTCTAATGCCAACTTCTTGACACTGGACACACCTTTGGGGACGAGGAAATCTAGTCTACGTCAGTGGAGAGAGTTCCCTCTAGAGATTGCAGGGTATCGTTTCATATGGGATCTCTATGTCCTAGAGATGACAGGCTAAGATGTCATTATCGGGATAGACTGTTTGGTTCCCTTCTAGGCATTCATTCACTGTTATCACCATAGGGTGAGTTTCATTTCACCAGAGGGTTAATCTTTTCATTATTGAGGCGAATAGGACGTTCAGTCAAGTCGACCAGGACTCGAGCATCATGGGCTAGGAAGGGTGACGGCCCAGATTGCTAGTCTTTATCTGACTGACCAAGGTACCTCACATTTGGAATTTCCTCAAGTGGTGGATCATTTCTCAGATGTCTTTCTAGAGGACTTTTAACATTTTCCCCTAGAGCGTGAGGTATAATTATCTATTGATCTCATGCCAGGAGTGGCACCGGTGTCCATTACTCCCTATAAGATGGCTACACCTAAGTTGCAAGAGCTCAAGAAGCAGTTGGTGGAGTTGTAGGAAAAGGGTTTCATTCGACCCCGTACTTCTCCTTTGGGATCTCTTGTCCTGTTTGCGAAGATGACAGATGGTACCCTTAGGCTCTGTGTGGATTATCAGAAGCTGAACCAGTTGATGGTGAAGAACCTATATCCCTTGCCGAGTTTTGATGACCTCTTTGATCAGGTTCGACGAGCCTGGGTGTTCTAGAAGTTTGATTTGAGGTCAGGTTATCATCATTTGGGCATTAAACCATCAGATATACCACTGAAAACCTTCAAGAGTAGGTATGGTCTCTACAAGTATATAGTTATGCCGTTCGGTCTCACGAATGCGCCAACAGGTTTCATGGCACTAATGAACCGAGTGTTCCATCCTTACTTGGATTCTTTTATCGTGGTCTTCGTGGATGATATATTGCTATACTTTTACACTCGACACGACCATGATACCGACCTAGAGATCGTTCTGAGAACACTGAGAGAGAATCGTCTTTATGATAATCTCTGAAAGTGCCACTTTTGGATGGATCAGATCCACTTCTTGGGTCATTTCATCTAAGAGGTAAGAGTATCCATTGACCTAGAGAAAGTGAGAGCTGTAGTTTCTTGGGAGCAGATGAAGAATGTTTTTGAGGTGCGGAGTTTCCTAGGGCTGGCTGGATACTACAGACACTTCATTCAAGACTTTTCATGCCTTGATGCACCTTTGACAGGTCTGAGCAAGAAGGGGGAAAGTTTCTTATAGTCAGATTCTTGTGAGTCAGCCTATCAGAAGCTGAAGGGGATATTGACGTCAGTACAGAATCTAGTCTTTCCAAAGCCAAGCAAGAGTTATACTACATATTGTGCTGCTTCAGGTATCGGGATGGGCGCTGTTCTTATGCAGGGCGTTGGAGTCATTGTGTACGGGTCTCTATAGTAGAGGCCACATGAGAGGAACTACCTGATGAACGATCTAGAGTTTCCAGCTGTTGTTCATGTCTTACATTGTTGGAGAGATTACATTCTGGGGGAGCACTTTGTGGTTTTCACCGACCACAAGAGTCTCAAGTACATCTTCACTCAGCATGATCTAAATTTGAGACATCGCAGGTGGGTCGAATATCTTCAGTACTTTGATTTCGAGCTTTTCTATACCCCGGGAAAGGGAAATATAGTGGAAGACGCCTTCAGTAGGAGAACTCAGATTCAGGCAGTTCAGGATGCTAGTAGTGAGTGGCAGCTTATGGAATTGTTCTCTAAGATGCATCTGGAGGTGCACGACAGATAGGGAAGGACTTTACTATCTTCTGTAGCTATTACCTCTACACTTCATGATAAGGTACGAATGAGGCAACTATCAAACACAGAAGGCTTAGTCCTGTGGGAGAGTGTGTCAGGAGAGGACCCTCTTCCTCGATGGATAGTGGACAGGGATGAGATCTTGCATTTCCAGGTACGAAACTGGGTGCCAGTAGACATACACGAGGAGATGATGAGAGATTTTCATTCCTCAGTTTTTTCATTTCATCCTGGAATCACCAAGATGTATCAGGATCTTAATCTCCAGTACTCGTGGCCATGTATGAAGAGGGATGTTGCTGGTTTCATCTCGCGATGTTCTACTTGTCAGCAGGTGAAGGCAGAGCATCAACGACTTGTAGGCCTTTCACAGTAGTTACCCATTTCAGAGTGGAAGTGTAACGATGTCGCGATGGACTTCGTGACCATATTTCTGAGAACACCTCAAGACAATGATGTTGTTTGAGTTGTCATCGACATGCTTATGAAGTTATCTCACTTCTTACTGATCAAGGAGAACTTCAGTGTTGATAATCTGGGACGATGGTGCATCCGAGATATAATACATCTGTATGGAGTTCTGCACTCCATTGTTTTAGACAGGGATGTGTTCTTTACTTCTCAGTTCTAGTAGGGGCTTAAGAAGGCCTTGGGTACACATGTAATTTTGATTACAACATTCCACCCCCAGACAGATGGCCAGTCCATGCGTACGACCTAGGTGCTTGAGGATATGCTCCGAGCATTCATTCTAGACTTTGGCGGTTCTTGGGAGAATCATATCTCTATTGTGGAGTTCACCTACAACAATAGTTTTTAGGCGACTATTCAGATGGCACCTTACGAGGATATTTATGGTAGGCCATGCCGATAACCATTATACTAGTTGGAGGAAGGATCGACATTTTTATTGGGACCTCGTCTTGTTTAGGAGACCTCCGAGTAGATAGAGTTGATTCAGAAATGGATGGCTACAGAACATTCTCAATAGAAGTCTTATGATGATCAGCGGAGATGACCTCTGGAGTTCGAGGCTGGGGATCAGGTTTTCCTGCGTGTCTCACTGATATTGGGACACAAGAGGATTCAGAGATAGGGTAAGATTTCACCGAGGTACATCAGGCCGTTTTAGGTATTGGAGAGAGTTGGGCCGGTTGCCTATCGGTTTCAATTACCTTAGAGGTACCGGGCCATTCACGACTTCTTATATACCAATTAGCTCCAACTTTACTTTTCATACCCTTCTCGGTTATTTCAGCCTGAGGAGGTTGAGCTTGAATAAGTTTCATTGTTTGAGGATAATCCTATCCGGATTGTCGATCGAAGTATGAAGGTTCTCCAGGGGTGGGTTTTTCCTCAAGTACAGGTGATATGGCAGCACTGGTGATTATATGATGAGACCTGGGAAAGCGAGGCCGATGTACGATCGCAGTGGCCAGAGCTGTTCGGGGTTTCTTCTTCTCCGCCTCTTTAGGGAAAGTCAAGGATAAATTTCTTTAAGGGGGGAACTTTTTAAGAACCCTGATTTTTGTTTCAGGTATGTTTTTAATTTTCTGTAGTTTTGAAGAAAGGAAAAGTTTCTGGAAAATTTTGAAGTACACGCAGTGTACTTTATGAGTACACGCCGTGTACTCCCTTGCCCTGCTAGTCCGTGTGCTGACCGTGTCCGGGCCACACACATGGTGTGAAATGGGTGAAGTGGAGGCATCTGAAAGTGGAGTACAGAAAAATGGAGTACACACCATGTACTACATAAGTACACGCCGTGTATTTTCTTTTTTTCATTAAACGCACCAGGGTCGCGCTTGATGGACAGAACACTCTTCTTCTTAAAGTTCCTTGCCTGAGAGCGACCTGTACGACCACGAATTTTCTCTGGATTCCCGAGCCTCCTTCTGATCTCCATTTTTGTCGCCGTCAATTGCATTAGAACCGCAGTGGTTAGTTCTTCCTTCTTCTAGAGCCTCATTTTCCAATTTCTCCTCTTTCTCAAGATATCATGGGTTGAGAGTTTTTGATGTTTTTTGTGATCCTCGACGTTCTAAGGAGAATCAATCATCGTTGTTCATGTTTATCGTTCTCCTATCATCGAGGTATGTGGTTTGTTCCTTTATGTTGGATGTCTGTGAATATTATGGGCAATCTCCACCAATATCTATGAACAGGGTATTGCGTGTTTCATGTTTTTACCTATTGTTTTCCCGCTTTTCTTGATTGCTTGAGTAGAGGAAATTGATTGTGAATAGGACAATTTTAACTTTCATCTTGATGCTTTCCATGCTTGTTTTACTTGTTTGACGTTTTTTCAGTTTCCATGCCTATTTTTATGATAGTGTAACTATTGTATGGTTATGATGTTGTGTCTCAGAATGATAGCCAAGTAGTTCATGAGGTTTACATGGGCCTATACGTGCGATATACATGTTGTTTTACACAGGGCTGAGAGAACCTGGTGTAATGGACCATAGGGAGAATGGACGTAAGGGGATCTCTAGAGTGTCTTTAATTTACGATGCGAGAACACATGGGGAATTGACCTTGAGTGATTCCTTAGAGAGTCTGTAGATCCTCGACGCGGGCCACAGGTGGAATTGACATTGAGTGCATTCCCAGAGAGCCTTTAGTACAATACGATACTATAGGGGGAATTTATGGTGAGTGTTTCCTGAGAGAGTCTATTCATAGATGAACCAGAGGGGTGAGACTCTGTGTGACTCCCAGTGGGTGGCTAGTACTTGTAGGTTGAACCTTAGGGGTTAGACTATGAGAACTACCCAGAGGTTACATTTTTGTTCTACTTGCTTGAGTGGTTGTTCCTTGTTGTAGATTATATGCTAGAAACTGTGGATTGCTACTGCTATTTACTATCCTATTTACTGCTTATTGTTTACTGCTTACTGTATTTACCTGACATATATTCACTGACAGTTAGGAACAGATCTTTGGGTGGTTTCCTACTGGCACTTTGTCTCACACCCAATTTGGCTCATGCTTTTGGGCCCAAATAGACTATATTGTTGCATTTGTAGATAAGGTCAATCACCCTTCTACTTCATGTTCTTGATTGCACTTGAGATGGAGAGCATGGGTCCAAGCCGAGGCTTGCAATGCTGAGGATTTTCTCATCTGTTTTTCTTTGTACATTGGTTTAGTGTCATGTTCAGTATTGTGACATGTTTGGATGTTTTCCTAGACATGTGTATCATGCATCTTTTATATACATTTCTGATCCAGTTGTTTATTCTCCAGTCTTCCACTGTTTACTCTTGTATTGGTGTCTACTATCTCCGGTACTATTGTTATTTGTTTTATCTTCAGTTGTGTACTCTACCAATGAGGTCATAGTTTCCCCATTATCACACATAAGGCCCTCGATGCTAGTCAGCTACCTCTGGCATTCGGGAAAATGCGCTTGAGGCCAAGTGACCAACCGTGTATGGGGAGACTCTTGGTGGCTTCCGGAACTGGGACATTACATGGAATTTTCATTCATCGTTCATTTTTACAATTTTAATTTCCTTGACACTATATATTTCTCTTCTAGTACCCCAAAATTTGAGATCAATGGGAGTCTCCAATTTATATTTATACCATTCAAGAAAATAGAAAACATTATTCATATTTACCAAATTAACATATATACCAATCTTTTAAAAGATATGATTTTAAACAACTATGGATGTAATCATTTTCTATTTTGGAGTCAATGGTAAAACCTGAAGTGTACCACATATAATTTGTGATGTTTACATAAAATTTTCAATGAAATCATTTTCTTTTAATTTTATAATCGTGTATTCACTATTAATTTTAGAGAAATTATCACCTGTAAAATAGTAATTGAAAAATTAAATATTAAACTAGTATCATTCCATAGAGACAATTTATTCCACTATCCTCACGTCACTGATGAGGGTCCAACATTGATCTATTTTACTATTATAATAAAAATCTATATAAATACCATTTCACTATCCAGGTATTAGAGAATATCATATATGTTTTCAATTGTACTGATCCACTACTATGAAATTATTTGATTACTAGACCCACTAATGAATGGTGATTAATATTTTATGAAACACTCAATATGAGGTTTTCAATTCAATTGTTATAATGGGTGTTCAATATGGCCCACCTTTTTTGTAATTGTTTGTTATATTTTTGAGATCATGTAAATGAAATTTTTTATTTTATCTCCCCATCTATTTTTTTCATTAGGATAGTCATTATATTATAGGTTATGATTTTGTTAACATGATTCATCCTTGTATAAAACAATGAAGAAAATTAAAAATGGTTCTTTGAGTATAATGAAATCAAAATCATACTCATAAATAATATTACAATGAAAATAAATATCGATATCTCTTAAATTATGTCATACCCATTTAAAAATTAGGCATTCTAAGACCATCCTACATAACTATTGGTTATAAATTTATTGTTTTCAGTCTTAAACAATAATACACCATCACATAATGTCCAAAAATAACAATACCCACATTTATTCCAATTTTTAGTACTTGTTATCATTATACATATATAATATATTATTTTATATTATCATTAGTTACAACCCTTAGTAAATCACGCCATATAACCTATAAGATAAATTGATGATTAGATACCTACCCATTATATTTTGTATGAATTATTCAACATCACCAACAAGGATTCATCACACATGAAACCCTTTAAAAAAATATAAAACCCTTCTTCATAACATAGAGGAGTATAAATATAAGAAATGGTGATCTCAAATTCTCTATAAAGTTATACAAATGATATATCAATCGATGATCATAGTTCTGTATAAATGAGGATATGAGTTTGGGGAATGGTTAATGATTAAATACATAATATTAGAGAATAATACACAAATAATAGATCACCAATCCCAAGTCATTATTTTGATATTTGGAATATCATAAATTATGAGTGATAGGGGTGTAGAAACATTTGTTAATAATCATGAGTCATGGAAACATAACATAAGAACTATAATTTTTTTATAAAAGTGTGTCATAAACATATGAATATATATCATAAAACTATTTTAAGATACTCACCTATATATTTACACAATAATATATTAGGATAACCACATTCCCATTATATTATATACATGGTCTAATAATCTATAACCCATGTGGTTTTGGACATTGGATAACTACCCATTTCCATTCACAGTCTCATGAGATCTAAAACATTACCCAACACATTGGGGGTTTATTATGTATCCACCCATCACATAAATATAAACCATACTTATGCCTTCCACCAATACCTAACACCATTCATAATTTCATCATAACATATTTAATTCGTTAGAATAATGTTTGTTCCTCAATGTTTTTTTATAAAACATGATCATAAGACGACTAAATTAATAATGAGGATTGTATGATTATAGAATATCACAATTGAATACAATAAAACATCAAAAAAAATTATATATATTTAAAACACCATTATTTAAACATTATAATATTTCATTGAATAAATAGATGACATATACCTTACTTATGATAATTGAAATTTTAAAAAAATGTATATTTAATAATGTCTAAAATATTAATCTTGAAATAAATGATTAGATTCAAAAAATATTTTATAAAAATTGAATCCATTATAAAAACATTAATAATTAAGAAACTCCTAATTTTTTTAAAATGGAGTCTAATTCATTATAAAATAACTTATTTAAAAAAATTATAATCCTTTTTATGAATATTATATAGTGAATGTAAATTATATTTTAAAAATGGAATAGAATAATTAACTCACAGATAACGGAATCCATAGAAAATATAAATAATATTGTCTTGGAGTAGAATGATTTGTCATTAAAATTAAGTGATATGGTTGGTTCATCATACATGCCTCCTTTTGGGTGAATTGTGAACACAATAGTGCTAAAATATTTTGAATATATGAAAAAAATATAAACTGTTAGAGTTAAAGATAATCAATAAGAATATTAGTGAGAAAAAATAGAAAATTTAAAAAACTAAGAATGTAAATGGGGGGATCACTCTTTTAAATTTTAATTGGAAAATAATTTCATACCTTAGACTTCAATTTATATCAACATGTTAGACACATATTATTTTAAATTTAATTTTTTATGTCAATAAATTAAAAAATTACACATAGATATTTAACTTGATACAATTCATGTATAATTCTTTATTACCCATATATAATTTTCTTCGCATTGAAATTATTATATATGTGAAAAATATTATATTTTTTATGTGTATTTGGGTTAGAAAGTTCGAGTACTTCATTTAAGTCGTGGGTTCATCACCTATCGATTTCTAATATTGATTTAATATAAGTTTTTGAAATATTTATGGACTATAATGGTAATATTTTGGAATTTATAGAGATAGTTTGTATGGATTTCTAAAAAATATCATAAATTTTGAATTTAAATTCAATAATAAAAATTTATTTTATTAATTAATTTACTTATATATGTTCATATAAATTAATTATATGAAGATATTCAATTAAAAATTGTTAAATATCATTTTCATTTTTTATGTTTTATATGGAATTATGGATTTAAAGGTTGTAATATCATTCTTTTTTTGTGTCTAGTTGAGAAAAAAAAGAAAAATTTATAATGATCGAATGAGTAGGACCATGTAATTGTATAGTAACAATATCTCATTAATAGAAGAATATTGATTTCAATAAACTTTTTTTATAGTGAAAATTCCATTCATTATGAGGAATTTGATTAATGTAATAATGAATGGTAATGAAGGGGATAATAATTATGCTTATCACTTGAATCTCAACATATTAATACAGATAGAAATGTTATATTTGGGAGACCTTCTTGGGACAAGATGTTACCATACAAGAGAAAAATTTTGTGGGAGAGAATTGTGGCAATTATTAAAAATAGATTAGATGGAATATGTTTTTATGTGGGAAGATAAAGCGATAAATAATATAGAACAATGGGCTGAATTGTTGAAAATACGCAAATTTAATGGAAAAATAAATGCAATATTCAATAAATGAGGATCTAAAATTAAAATTAATTTTGAAAAGATAAGGGGAGGATGAGAAATCCATCATCCAAAAATTTAAATAATTTTTTCCTATATATTATGATAATATTCAATAGTTTATCCATTTTACCACATTTTAAACTTCACCATGATCACTAAAATTTACCTTAGTGACTTATAAATTTTTTATGAAAATGAAAATAAACATTTAAACTAATTTTGAAATTATTATTTAAAATATAAATACCATTCTACTAAATCCAATTTATAAAATTAAAAAAATTCATTTTTAAAAATTACATATAGCACATAATTTAAGTTAATTTTTTAACCCCAAAATCAAATTCATAATTATTCAAAAACAAATCACAAAATTTAATTTTATTATTAGTTTTAAATATATATATATATATATATGTGACATTTATTTAAATACTCATCAAACATAAAATATGATAAATTTATCATTTATATAAATAAATATTTAATATATACTAAAATAATATTATTTTCATAACACATCATTTTATATTAGAATACTTAAATTATTACTCCATATAGTTTCATGATTAATTTTTTATTATTATTATTTTATTTTATTAATAATTATATGAATTTTTTATATTCATTTAATAGATATTATTCTTAAAAATGATAAACTTATTAAAAATAGATTGTTCATAAAAAACAACTTATTTCCGATTAATGGTATTTTTATTTTTAGATTTGGGTAATATTAATTTAAAAAAAAATTATTTTGTTAATAATATCTTACTCAATAGTCTTGTGATATATTTCATTATACATTTCAGTAGATCATTATTCACCTATGTACGGGTTTACATGTATGAGAAGCTATCTGACTATCTAACTTTATTTAAATGGGAATAACAACTACAATCCCAAAGAAATAATTATTTATGCATTGACACCATTTAAAAAATTTAAATAATAAAGAAATTGAATGAAATGAATCCCACAAACATAACATATAATGTCATTTATATTACAAATGATATTTTATCTCCATCTAAAATCAAATATGGCTAGAGGGAAAAATGTTAATAAACCAAAATATCTAAAGGGTAAGAAATTGTAAATAAAATGGAATGTAAAAAAATTACACAACCTAAATTCTAATGTATATAATCTCATTTATGGTGGAATATTTCAATATAATACCCTTAACGTTGTCAATTATCATAGAAACACACAGAAACCCCTATATGACTAACATAGATTAATACACCCAAAAATTTAGAACCATAATAATTTATAATAATTTTGATAATATTCTATTATATCAATTTATTACTTATATATTACATAGCCCGAGTTTATTTTCTTTTTCGATACATAGTAATTCGTGAAATTTTATACTTATTTTAGTATAGTGATTTCAACCATCATTATTTTTATATATGTTATTCTTTCATTGTTTAACCAAATATGTAAAATAATAAAATAATTTTTTTTTGTATATTCCTATGATCATTTGATTAATGATATGGTTGTTGTTCATGAAAATGAAATTAACAATGCTTTCATTAAATAATCTTTAAAAATAATAATGAGAAACTTTAAAATGATTATTTATTTCAGTGAAACAATTTCAAATTAAAAAAAAGGTAAAATTGGGATAATGAACTTATAAAATTATTTTATTGATTTGATACTCATTCGAGATGGAAATGATAATTATATTATTGTATAAATAATGTTGGTCGAAGAAAATGTTTAAGTAAGAATTTTTTATATGAATTATTCAGTAGGATTATATTTTAATATTATTACATAAATAAATTTGTCTTTAAAACACATAATTAGAGTGGATGATAGGATATAAGAAGTGTGGTTATGGGAAAAAAATCAAAAATTTTATAGATGAACTTGATGAATATTTTTATGAAATCACTCCTCTAAGTAATGAGTATTATCATAATGAAAGATTTATAAAATAATTTTAGTTAAAAAAACTATCGAACTGGAAAGAATACATTCAGGGATGATATTTGGGTGATGATTCAATAGGAATCCAATTAAGGGATTTTTTTGGGAATATATGTGGAGGGTTCCCTTTATAACTTTTTGTGAGTTTAATATTTTCAATTTATCATTATCAATGACTATGGATGGTCATTTTCCCTTGACATGTATCCCGTTATTTAAAAAGTGAATTATTTTAATATAAAACAATTTTTTAACATCTATTTTAACATTAATATATTTTATACACCATTGTAACTTTATAATGTCTTTTATTATTTTCACTACTTACATATTTAATTATTTTATTATCTCAGTAAATTATTTTCCACTGATAACTAATTTAAATTCTACACTAACTTTTTAGATCAAATTAAAAATAAGTATATATTATTACCATATTCAGACGCTAAATATATAAAACTTATTTTTTAAATAAATTCACATATAACATATAAATAAAGATATTTCTTTGTAAAAAAATTATTATAAATAGAATTATTATATTTTATGTTATTATTATTTAATGAATATTAAATAAACATTTATAATTTATTATAGATGCTAAATATATTATTTTTAATAAAATATTTTTTTTATTAATATGTACTATATATTGATTATATCAATTTTAATATAGTAAATTGTTAAATGAGTTGACTGTATATCCAATAGCCATATAAAAATCCCACATAAAACTCTTAATTCCAAAAATATCCATGTATACATCAAAATAAAATCATTCATCTCACACACTCATTTTATTTTAAAATTAACTATCATTTTTTCTGTTTTTTCATTTGTTATACAATTATCATTACTGGGAAGATCTACATAGGAGAAAAATATGATGATTATTTTATTATTTAATTATTTTTTCTTACTTGTGTTGTTACTCCTTTTGTAAAATTATTAATTATTATTATTTTAGAAATATTTTTACATATATTTTTTCCATTCATTTTATATCATATCATTCAATTTTAATGAAGGGATTCATTATTTTTGTTTAGTTTTCTATTTGAAACATATTATTTCAATCATTTATGGGGTGAAAATATAGGGTAATGTAATGAAAAAGACAAAATATTAATGACGTGGACCCATACAATCCAACAATAGATATAATCTACTCTCATAAAAATGGAAAGTAGATTTTTATTTTTGAAATACAATATCCTAATTGATTTCATCTATAAACAATATATGAGTAAGAAAGAAAAAACACATCCCCTCAATATTGTACTTGTATTGTATAATATTGAACCATGTTATGAATGGTACTCTATCGTTTCCATTTTGGTATGTGATTTTATTATTATATAAAAATGATCTTATCAGGATCTAATAACTCTTAATAAGACCGTGAGATAATGTGTCACTATATCCAGTAGTTTTAGTTCACAATTTAAAAAATTAAATCAGTTGATCAATATTTGACACTCTCAATTAAATAATAATATTAATGGATGATAATATTATAATATTTCAACAGATAGATAAAGAATAGAAATGACACTAGTGTTGTTATAATGTCTCCATAAACATTTTATAAAATGTTAAAACCTTTCTATTGAACTAATATTTCTTTATTAACCATGCTCATATCTATTTATCAATATAAAAAATTTATAAAAACATTATGTTGTTCAAGAAATATTTATACATATAATATTTAGATATATTTCAATAAATCCTATCTATAATACATCCTTTATATTCATATCATAAGCGTGCACATTTTTTATCCTTAATTATAAAAACCTTAAAAAAATCTTCTTTCTATGTTAGCATTCTTGACCACTTCTTTAGTTATATTCATCTTATTTAAATTATTTTATTTTTTCCATAAAAATAGAATAAATTTAGAAAATGGGTAAGAGGAATAGATACATCTATTTTCATATAGAGATCCCAACATGTGAATTAGGATTTCAATTATTATTCCTCACATAATTAGTAGCATGACATCATGAAATCACTTTTATAGTGATATTATTTTATAAGGATCATCCGATAATCTATTCTTGTGAAATTTTTATATGGTTTAAAAAGGGTAAAATTGTAGATTAATTTTTGACTATGAAATATCTAATAAGCTCTATGTCCAAGAAGAAAATAGTGGTTTATATGGGTATTTATTCTCCTAAGATTAACAGAATTCCCTTGTTTCAATTCTGGCATTGTTGTGATGCATTGTAAGATACCATTGTCTTGTTTCCCTCTCCCTCGATAGGGTTCATGTTTTCCAAATTGAGTGTTTTCCAAATGATATACAATATTTTATTCACCTCAGTTTTGAATTGGTATGACAATACAATGTATTTTTATTAATTTAATTATTTTCAATATTTGATTTTCATGAAATGTCCTAGGATTTTTTTGTCAATCAGATTACTCTTCTAAACAATTATTGATCTAGTTCTTTATATTCATCATTCCAATGGCATATTTATACTCAGATGGATCGATAACAGTTTTTTATTATTGATATTCCCTTGAGTTTCATTCATATTTCTAGATAATAAATTTTTTATTGCATCCCATCTGTTCTATATGATGGAGTAATTTCATATTATTAAATGTTGGTTAATTTTTTATAATTTGGTTTATCATTATAATTATCTTTCATGATTCATCCACTAGTGTGAATATTTTATTAAATTAAATTAATGAACTCCATTATCCATGTATTATTTCATGTCTTTAATTAATGGCTATTTTTACATTGGGATTAGAGTCCTTTTTTCCCATCCTCAAGTTAACACGTATAATCCAATAGTGATTTATTAATTCCAGAGTCATGAGGCTTCGTCGCATTAAATACATCAATTTTTCCTAGTGTAAAGAATGAGTTGTAGGATTCTAAAATATATTTCTAGTTCCTCATGGTAAAGTCATCTATGGTGGGTTGAAACCTATTTTTTATGTTTTGTTATTACACTCATGCCCAATAATAATATTTATACCCGTATTCCTAATTCCACATTCTTCTGATTCAAAAATTCTAATTTAATAAATGATCGCATACCATAATCACTTTTTGAAACCATTAGGGAGACCTTATAGTAGTCCGTTAATGATGTTAGCATGCATCCTGATAGTATATATTGGGAATCCAATATAAGTTTTTTTTATGGATTTTTATCAAATTTAGACTGAATTATGGGGGTTAATATATTAATCAATTGTTTATTTTTTTCAAGGGTTAAAAATCCACAAATGTTTTCCCATAACATTTAAGGAATTATTTTAAGAGTGAGAGGAGGAAAAAATTGAAGAGACTCCAATATTTTGGTGGAAAATTATAACCAGTCAAAAGGAACTATATACCTGATGGAGTTGTAGTGGATATATAGACACTACCAGTCCAAAAAATACCTACTGGACCTATACAAGGAACTATAAAACATATGGGGTTTTAGGGAATACTATAGTTTCCATGATAAATATAGTACATTAAAACACTAAATATATATTTGTTGCATAATTTCCACATTCATCCCTCATTTTTTAACCTCTACACACTTCTATCATTCATCATATACACTATAATTCATATTAAATCATCCTCAAGAAGCTTCATATGATCATAGTTTTGTATTCTATTATGGGATCTCTTTTCCTATTAAAATTTTAATATATTTTCATTTGTTCCAAACCTCCCCTAACATATCCTTATACAGATTATTTGATCAGACATCATCCCTCAATATTCTATCCTCGTAGTGTTTACATGATATAGTTATTGATGATCTTGAGTTGTAGCTACTCATACAATTTTCATATCTATGATTTAAATATATTTCAAAAAAAATTATATCATTGTCATGTTTACCCTAGGATTCCTAAATTATTTAGTGGGGTGATGTTTATCCTTTCAGTCATAGATCATTTGATCTATATGGGAGAATGTGGGTTACCACATCTCTCTATGCCTCATATTATTGTTGTTTATCTATTGTAAAGGAATGGTGTTGAAATAGAGAAACAAAATTATTTAAATAAAAAACATTTCTAATATAAACATTTCTGTATACAATAAAATGAAATGTTCAAATATTTTTCGTTCATAAATATTTATTTCTTTAATGCGGTTTTTGATAATTCAAAAAAACTTGAATTATAATTTAAACATAATGTATGTTTCTTTACCTATTTCAATTGTCATTATGAATTTTTAGTAGGATTATATGTTTTATAATATGTTTAAAAGATAATCATTATATTAAATTCCTGTTAATGAATATTTTGACAAACCTTGGATATGATTCTCATTTAAAATTATATGCTATTTTTTCATTTGACTCTATTCAGTTTACTACTCATATGAATTTACATTTATTATATTTCAAAAATATGTCCTTTTATTTCACTGTATTTCATATTTAGGTGTTTGGACATTGTCATTTATATTATAGATTAGGATATGTGTACTAGATAAAAATATATTACATTATAAATATTTTTTATATGATATAATCCTTATAAAGGGGTGATAATAATAATATAGATAAAATTTATTTTTATGCTAAAAACACCTTCAATGTGTATGAAGGGAGATGAATTGGATGAAAAAGAGATTTATATTAAAGTCCCCAGCTATCAAAAAACACCAATAACTATTTGATAGATTATATTAAGTCGGCATGCCCATTATATGTTTTGAGATCTAACATCCTAATATTGTAAGAACATCTAACCAAGAAATTTGTACAAGATTGAATCCAATAAATAAAATTAAAATGTAATTTGGTTATCAATTTAGGGAAGATTGGAATTATAAAATTATATAAATTTGTGATATCTCTTGTTTCATTCCTTGGGGAGCCATTATATGAGAATTAAATTTTAACTATTTTATTTTTGAAATTTTATCTAAATTACCACTTGTATGGACTAAAATACACCAGTAAATTATTGAGAAAATTTCTAGTAACACTACGTCAAAAAATAACATGTTTAATTAAATCTAATAATTGTTTACATATCATGAGCCTCACACAACCCTTTTTCACACATGCATATGATATAAAAGTGTACTTCATGCCTCCATTGGTGAAATGATATTTTTTAAAGTGTTATGTTGGGGAACAACAATTTAAAAATGGAATTCATGTTAGACTAGAAAATATAAGAAATAAGAATCCACAAAGGGTATGGATCAATGTGTGATATAATATTATGAAAAAAACAATATCAAATATCAATACTGATATCTATCCTAAAATTTCCACATCATCCTACTAATCCTACTTAACTACAAACCATAAAGAACCTTACCTTCCCCAGATCTCTGGTCATAAAATCTATTGGGATCAAATGATGCCAGAGTGGGGTGTGAGTACGAAACAATGTAGGATACCACCAACAATCCTAATTTATTTAATATATACAATTATTGTACATGAATGTATACAGGTAATATATATAAAATAAGTACATCACAGAATAAATAAAAATATGTGGTGTCCTTTGTTACTAGCTCAATATTCATCAGCTCCACGCTAAAAGGAATCAATCAGGCTTCTGAGATATCCCACTCAATTGGATATTCCAAAATCACTTCTTGAAAATCCCCTTAGAATGTATAACCAATATTTGAAATGGTCTGAAATATCCCCCTTCTGGGATAATCAATTTGGAATCACCTAAATTTTCAACTACTCAATACAAAATAACAACACATTCAAGACAATATACTAGATGATAAATCAACACCACATATCAAACAAGTTTTATAAACATTATAATCCACATATGAGTAGAAATAATTCTTTGATATCAAGGGGAAACACATTCACACCACATGTTAAAAAAAATCAGGATTTGGACTCATAAGATATATAAACACAACAAAAAAATCCATAAAGAAAACATGTATACACTATGGAAAAATACCACATATATTAAGTAAAATGATGTCAATGACAGGGGTTGAAGTCTGATTCAAATTTCAGAACACCAGAATCCTCGAAACATCCCTGATATTCAGTTATTTTAATTATATGATCAATATTGTATAGAATATAAACCCAAAAGTTAGGGAATGATCATAGATACATAATAATATCATATTCTTTGAATATTTTAGTTCCAAATAATACCCAGATTCCAAGTCCTGGAAACTTGTTTTGGATTCAATCAATGATTAGGAATTATTTTTTTGTCATGAAAATCCCATTAGATATTATCAATAAATAAAGAATATAATTTGGTTTATTAAATTAGAGGAGAATATAATTTTTCTAGATTAATATAGATCTCACTAGATTATTATCATTGGATGAAACTATTGTTTGTGTGCCCAAGGGAGGATATTGAAGGAGAGGATAGGGTCCAAAATCACTAGAACATATATATTAGGGTGTTTGGGTTTGAGGTAGGTATAATATAGTGATATAATAAGATAGAGTTATCTATTTTAATAAAAATAATCCTAAGTCGACTGGTTTTAATTGGACCTGGATAGTTCCAGTAGATAGCTGGTGGCCTCTATTACAAGGTTGGTGGATTCTGGGTGGAATATCCTATACACAAGAACTACACCATTTGGATGATGATTTATAGGATGAATTTACACAACCCAGAAATGAATGGCTAATGGGATATATCATCATGCATTATATCTTGTAGAATAAACATGAAATCTAGTGGATCCAAACTTTTCAGCCATTGGGATTGTTATATCAAATAAAGAAATATATTCATCCACTGAACATGCCCATATCCATTAAAATCCTCCTAAGAACATTTATCATAGATCAATACTATTGAATAATATTCAACAATCACATAAAAGAATAAATTATGTGTACCATAAATAGAGTGTGTCACAATTCTTACCCTCTTACAACGTCTCTTCCTTGTGAATTAACCCTAGAGGACTACTTGAAAAATTTGGGCACTATGCCGGAATCTATTTACCACACTCCCATAGATATTCTTGAAGAAACATATTATACTATCAAAATCCAATAGAAGGAATGGTATTCATTCATATCTCATTATCATTCATTCAATAATCCATTTTGGGTACTCTGAAAAATATGAATTTGATCCCAAATAAACAAACTCATAGTTGATCATAGGCACACGACTATGATCGTATCTCCAGATTTGAGACATGTAGAACCCATTGTGCACAATTGATACTATGGAGGAAGATTCAAAATATTGGACATTACCCTAATAAATTCGGTAATCTCAGATGAAAAAACACACCATAGAGCCTATTTCCCTAGAGTCCTCAATCATCAATGCCCAAACATGAGGCACTCTCATAAGAAAACTCTATCACCAATATCGATATCCATTAGTAAACTTCAATAATCATTATATTCCTTCTATCTATTTTGAGTTTTAACCAGATTCATCCAAATAAACTATTCCCTCTATAAGTTATCATACAAATAACTAGGCCTAAAAAGTGAATATTTACCTTCTTTATGCCACCACAATGATCAATGACATAGAAACACATAGAGATCCTCAAACGTATCTATATAAATAAAAAAATTGAAAATATTCTAATATGTGAGATCTTACATAGGTAAGTGACCATCCCAAGTCGCTCCAAAATCATGAACACACGCTTGAAGAATATTTTATAAATTTGGAATAATTCTCATTTGCATCCCATTAGTATGAGCATGATAATACATACTCTACATAAACAAAGTTCTCATCACCATCTGTAAGGCCTGTCAAAAGGGTGATGTAAAATAATATTCTATTCCAGAAACCACTCTCAAAGGAACTCTATGCTACTACATAGTTTCATTAACAATGATATTACAAAGATCAACTGCGAATATCATCTCCTAAATCATCAATAAATTATACACGTTAGTAAAATGATTCACTATTGGTAACATGGTGTATTGAACTCTCATGTTCAATGAAACCCCTAGTAGGAAGTTAGTGATCACCTCATCCTACATCAATATAAAAAACACAAGTGAATAGAGAAACCCTCTAGGTCTCTAATTCTTAAACTAGAACCTCTGATAAGTAAAACAGTAGGAGAGAAATTCTACAATTCCTACTTTAAAATTATATAGAGGAATTACCATTTGGAATCATGGTACATTTCATTTATCATGTGTTCATTATCAATTTTGATCTAATAGATTATTTCATCTTGGATTCTCTTATTAATAAAGGAACAAACCCTCAAATATGAATAAGAAATGCGCCAAATATGTCTAAGTCCCATCCTAGAAAGGAACTATTTCCTCTCAACCTATCATGCATCACAATACACACTTGATCATACTATTGATACTTTGTGTCTTGTTCCACCAATGAGGAAATGGTAACTAAAGGATTATAAGTCACTTCCACTTGATCATTATTTATGACCAAATACCATTTAACTTACAAAGCCAAGGTGTCCCACCCTACTTCTGATAATCAATGTCTAACATCCAATGTATTCATATTTAAGGAATCTACAATTAAATTACCATTCCATGGAGAATAAACAATAAAAAAGTAGAATGGATATATTTATTATTCCCAATACCTTATATGAAGATTCAGGTAATAATGAAACATAACATACTACTTCCTCTTATGGCCTAGGGATATGAAAAAATTGTCACTCATGAGGTATTATCACCATCATTTACATACATAATCAACATTTTCCGACTCTAAGTCATGAGTACTGTAGTTGTGATCATGTGTCCATAGATGACATGACCTATAAGAAACTAACTTATCACTTTTTATTATAACTACTCCTAAAACAATTCTTAATAGAACGTTATACAATGTATAACCAACTCTTTTGTAAAATAGGAGCTTCAATTATAGTATGATTTGTCTTTTTAATGAAACAATAGAGAAATACACATAGTTTTATATAAAAATATAATTAAATAATACATTCTAAAATTATATATATATATATATAATTTTTTAAAATTAATTTAATTTTTAGATCATCAGACTAGAAGTAACCAAGGATGAAATTTTGGGATTGAATTTTTAGTGAATCGTGAAAAATAATGAATTTGAAAATACTATAGATTATATTCACTAAATAATGTAATTTAAAACTCAAATTATGTTTTTTAGTTATTATTAACGTGGAATATGATACATTTTACTTAGTATAATCTGGCTTTATTCAACTGTATTCATGATTTTTATATAACTAATTTTATGGCGTAAAAGTGTATTTTTTTTAAAAACTATTTTTTAATGCATTTATGAATTTATATTAAACATTATTTCAAATAAAATATAGAAAATTAATCATGAAAAAATGGATACCATATTCTGAATCAGGCTGATATAATATGGTAAATATAATAATAATACTTGTTGAAGTTATGAATAATAACCTTAGTAAAAGTTATAAGTTGGAAAATGGTAAATTGGGTAATTGAGGTTAAAAATAATGTGATACAGAAATAGAATTAGACTAAACACTGGAATTTATTTCATTTTATGATAGAAATTAATCCTTATCTATACCAAATTATAGTATATATAGCATATTGTTTCAATTTGAACACGGTTGTAACATTTATTTTATTTTTTCTAAACAAAATCCCAAATTTTCCCTCTTTGGGTTTTAATTAGATTAATGTGATCACAACTAGATATGAATAATTTATGCATGAATATAAAATTTTATGTTAAACATAATTAATTTATTTGTCTCTTGGAAATTGTTTTTAAATTTAGAGATTCTATAATTCGGTTAAATTCTTAAACAACACTGACATACTATTTATTCAATTATTATGATATAAAATATATTATTTTTAAAAAATAATAATTAAAAAAATATTACTGGATTATTATATTCCACAAATTATATACATAAATATAACTTATTTGGAATGTTTTAAAGGCTTATATTTGAATAAATTTACTGTCATATTGTTTTAGAATTGAAATTAAATGAATTGTTCAAGAAACATCTTTAATTATATTTTTTAATATATAAGATTTTATCAAATAATTTAAAATTTATCAAAGCCTTAACATCATGAAATTTAATGGTGTACGTTTAAAAATTTCAAACATGGTCCATTTACATGTCGATTTTTCTTTTATAGTAACGTTATTGTCCCTAAAAGGTAGAAAACTTTTATATTGTAGTAATTTTCAAAATGGTTATTAGGGGATAAAAATAAGAGACTTGGGTGAAAAAAATAACAAAATCATGTATAGAATATATTGTTTTAGTGGATAGAAAATCATACTCATATTATCTTTAAATTATAAAAAATTGGATCTAATTTCTCCTTGAAATTATATTTATATTAATACGTTATGGAATTCCAAGTTTTCCCCTGCCCTCACTTATAAACAGATACCTTTTATCTATTTTTTGTAACCTACATGAAGCATCCTAGCATGAAAAAAACCTACTCATTTATCATATAAAAGTATTTATACATGTTCTAGAGGTGATTTTTTTAAAGACCCCAACCCTAGTCTCCTAGAGTTCATTCTTTACTAATTTAAATTTGAATGATAAACAAGGATGTTGTATCTTTAAGGACGAAATCTTTTTTTAGTTATTTAAATCTTGACACAAACATATGTTTTAAATGACTTCTTGAATGAAAAAACCATATTGAAACTCCTTGGGTAACACCTATAATCTCCTTGATTATTCATACAATCCATTCATAATATATATCATCTCATCCTGTGGAAAAATAAAGAATAAGAAAGGAGTGAGGTCATATTCTAAAGAAGGGTTTTTTAAAATGGAAGCATAAAAAATATGGCATGGTGAATAAATAAATCTAAAAATATAGATTCCATTAAAACATAATCTTGAGAGAATATTATGGAATAAATTATATCTAATTAACAATTATAAAATAAAACATAAATGTGGATATTATACAAGTCGAACAATCCCATAGAATATAAATTACATTGTTTATAGTTAGGGAATTCATAATGCTGGACATCATACACAAAAAGCAATTGCCTCAGCCGAAACATCATAATTAATGGGGAAAAACTAAGTCTATTGTTTCTCATGATACCTACTGATGTATTAATGGTCTATAATAGGACCATCCCATCACATACTAATTCCAATAAATTCTCATATGAAATGGGTGAATCATAAACAACAAAAACATTCATATTGACAAACTAGAATACATTGTGTGAATTATTTAACGATAAACCATTAATGGTATCAAATGGAACTTCTTTATTCAACTGTTCATAAACCCATAAACACAACATAGTATATTGTATCGGAATATATACACCACATTTAATTAAAATATTCAAAAATAATTAAACATATTAAGATACTATTTAAAAGTTCTTGAGGAAAATAATCTTTATGCATTCCAATGTCTCTCAAACCACTTTGAAACATTCAAATCAAAATCCCAAGAATTAAATCATTAAATGAAAATTAAGATGTCATGAAAATTATAATAATAATGATATGATATATCAAAAGATTTTATATACAACACATAGATAATTAATAAGTGGTGAACAAGGCATATATCTTTCAAAAGTAAAAGCGAGTCGAGAAAAATCAATTTTCTTGTTAAGAAAAAAGATTTATTTTGTAAAATAGTATTTATATTTCATAAAATAAGATTGTAACCATGTATATCCTGAAAAATAAAATTTATGTACATTAAATTTATATTAGAGGCATAAATTATTTCCTAAAGAAGTGAAATCATGTAATAAGTGATCAAAACAATCTTTAGAAATAAAAATATTTTAGTGTAGTTTAAGGGAAATATTAAAGAGATTTTAATGTGGAAAAATAATGTTTTTAATTAAACAATAAATTAAACAGGATATTTTTTCATGATAAAATGTGTGATTTGAAAAAAAATGGTGGCTTAATAATGATTTTAGATTGCACTTGAAAATAGGTTAAAAATTGAGAAATTTCTTTGAATCAAGATGGTTTATCAAGAAGAATTTAGAATGAAACCCTTTTAGAACATGTATATCACCATTAAATAATGATTATATAATATAGTTATATGATTATGGAACATATAAAAATAATTTGGGAGAAAAATAAAAAAAATAAATAAGTATTACAATTTTGTTAAAATTTAGAGTGAGTATCCCAAAGGAAAAAATAGGTGTTCGGGTAGAATCTCTTACCACTTTCTAATAAATCGAATCATATGCCCAGAAAATAATAATAATTAAATTATAAAATAAAAAAATAGATATAATAATATTTTTTATATGATACATTAATTTTGGTATAAACAAATTCCATATAAGAAATAATTGGTGAATAATGGAAATCCCACAAAAATAAAAATGAAATGAGAAACCCCTTTACTATTGTCTGAAGTTGCACAACACTTGAACTCAATTTTCTAGATTATATATTTAAATATATTAATTCATTCATTCATAATGTTGTATATTTTTCTTTTAATCATTAAACTTTTATTATGTTTATTAATGGAATTTTGTATTAGTTATAGTGTTAATTTCGTTGTTTGAAAGCATTCATTTTCCTTGTGTTCATGATCGGATTTATTATTTATAAGTAATGAGGTTCATGTAGAATGGGTATAATTCTATATAATTGGAAAAATATGATACTAATTAACATATATTTTTTTAATTAGTTATATATATATATAGATATATATATATTCTTTCATATGAGAAAGAATCATAATAAAACATGTTAATGAAAACTGTTTTGAATAATTTTAATGGTCTTAGATCACAATGAACTATTTTTTGTCATTTATTATTATGAAAATATGTTACATAAAAAGAAATAATTTGGGTTTTAATATATTTTAAAAAGAATTCCAACCTTTGAAATGGTTTTATGAACATCCTTGAATACATTGAAGGATAATGAAAAATTGTCATCTTTAAATGAGATGAAATAATACCTCACGAACAACATTTCCATTTTTAGAATAAAAGAAAGAGGAGAAAAGTATTGATGAGGGATTAATATACTAAAAAACATTCCATTATATTTAATGTAATGGATTTATCAATCCCTTTATATGAGGGGAGGTCAGTATAGAATAATAAAATAACAATCTTTAAAATAAAATATAATGAAAATGAAGTGAATTCTTACCTCATGAAATCTCCTCATTGAAAACCTCCTTGAGAGGATTGGTTTTGGTATTTCTCTGAGACAAAGATCTCATATATGTGGGTGGGGGGACTGGAAGGATTATATGGTATAATTTAGTAAATTCTCAAACCCTGTATGGGGATAGGAGAAGGGGTGGTATTTATAGCGGATGCGAGGAGTGTTTTTGGAATATTTTATTCTTTTATTTATTATTTTAGTTCTAGACTATGGATAGTTTTATAATTATCATAAAAATTATTAAAATAATGAATTTAATTTTTATATAATTATGCTAACATCATTCATGACTCATGTAATAGAATATTTAACATAAAATGTATTTAAACTGTAAATTAACATATTTTATTATTCTACAAAAAAGTGAGTATTTTAAAAAATTCCAAAAAATTTAAACTAACTACATTTCTATGTTTAGAATTTTAAATTGAAAAACATTTTTTCGAATAATTTTCTAAATATGATAATTTAATTTATAAATAAAGTCATCATTTATTAAAAAATACCAATTTTAACATTATAACTGATTTGATGACACATTCAAAAATTAACAAATGTCTTATAATATTATCCAATAATCATAATACAAAAAATATTAATATATGAAACTATTTTATGATAATTATTTTTCATTTAAATCGTGATATTAATTATAATGTTGGAATAAAAAATATTTATGACTTATAAAAATACCAACACTTAATTAATCATTTATTAAATATCTATTTAGATATAATGTGATATAATTATATCATATTACCATGTATTAATTTTATTTATAGTTTCACATGTGATGTTATTTAATCTAATGTAAAAATTATTATTCCTAAAGGTCACATTGTTATTCCAACGGTCACATTCTAATTCATCAAAAAAAATTATCTGAAAAATACAAAAAAAAATACAATTATAAATTTAGTTATTAAAATTCATCAAAAATATTTTATTTTTTTTCAAATAATATTTATTAAAGTTTCAAAATTTAAATTTAAAACATTATCATGATTAAAACGTGGTAAAATCGTGTTTAGAAAAATATAGGATTTTATGTGAAAAATTGGGTTTATACGTATCTTATGCCTATAAATATGTTTTGGATGCATGTAAAAATATTTGTTTGAAAACAAATTTAAAAGTTTCAGTAATATATTTCACTAATTAGTGATTAATATAATTTATTAATATAAAATATCATTATTTCCATAAAAATGATTTGTAAATAAATACATCCTTTATGTTCAATTGGTTTTCATTTCTAATTAATTGGTAACCAATGAGTGAATGTTATAAACACTTGTATTCTATATTGTTATAATTTACTTAATCTCATTAATTCCTTTGATTCCCAAAAAAATATGAGATAAATATATTAATTAAATAAGAATAATTGAATCATTTTTTATGATAGTAATAAATTGATGTTGTTAAATATAGATAGAGGAATAATGTAAAATATTAGTGTGTTACATTTTCCCCCTCCTTCAATAAATTGTTTACTCGTAATATAAAATTGTACCTAAAAAACACTGGTTATTTTTTTAATATTATGTTATGGGAAACCCACAACAAGAATAGGGAAAATAAAAAATACAATTAATAAATGGGTAATCAGAAATGTAAAGGTCACCACAAAATCAGGTTTTCTAAATGGATAATATTAGCTGATAGTTATAACAAGGAAACCAAAGAAAATATAACCATCATGTTATGATGTGTAATAATAGATTACATGTTCATTACAAATTTAATCATTAAAAAACCAGAAAACATGTGATGAATTAAAAGATCATTAATATCTTAGTAAGGAATGTTAAGAGATAACATTTTTGTTTCGAAATAATTTTCCTAGAGGTGAGGGTTTTCATTTTTTTCTAGATAAGAACATGAGATATTAAAATTTCATTATTACTTTCTTGGTAATGATAATAATATCAGAATTTGATTCTGTTTCGATCTATTTCCTATACATTTCTTATATATAGAAATGGATGTTTAATATAAATTTCTCACACCTAAAGAATTTTAATCAACTTTTATGGACCATGGATACTATAAAAATATTATTATTTATTCCACTTTTCTTTATTTAATAAGAAAATAAAAAATTATGAGGATAACATAAAAAAATTATAGAAAAATAATAAGCCTTTATATGATGTAGAACAACTTTAATCTAAAAAGATCAAATTTAAAACTCAATGTTCAACAAAGATCCTTTTTCAAATTACTATCATTCCTAAAAATTCGAGATAATGGCCTCAAAATCAGAAGGATTTCATCATTTCAGCTTCCAAGTTACATCAATAACTATTAACGTATTATATCAAAATTTTAATTTCCAATATCAATTACTATCAAAGATATTAATACCATTTCTATAAATAACCTAGATCACTATAAGTCAACAATAAAATCCTATTTCTCTCCAAAATACAATTCAAAATTTATTCCACAAAATATTCTATTTACCAAAATCATAGACGATTCCCAAATTAATGAATGTATTTTGAAATTATATTAATCACATAATCACCATATAATTTCCCCATCCCAAAGTTTTTCATTTTATAAAACAAAAGGTCTATAACATCAAAATTACAATTATCCATTAAATGTTTTTTATAATAAATGTAATGTTAACTAGGATATCACATAGGCTAATGGTTGGTGGTACACCCTTGTTTCCCTTCGTTCGTGGGTTCAATCCCTGTGAAATTACCGGAAGGGATGGGTTTTCACCCATCATATGGGTTTTCCCTTTTATAAAACCATATAATAACCAAAAAAATATGATGAACATCCTTGAAATGAGGTCAATACCTAAACATTTTATTAACTGGGATTTAAAATACAACCTCAATACATAAACAAATCATATATGTATTTCACATAGGCCCTTCCTTGGTCTATAGGATGTCCAGTATATTAACGAAATTACTGAGTAAATTCTCAGGTCGTTTATATTTAAGTAAAAAAAATGTATTCTTAGTATATTTTTTATTTCCATCCGTTGTGATATTTATTCTTCTACAATAATTTTTCGCCTTATGACCATCCTTCCTACAAAAAATGAATTTCTCTGTTCTGTTGAGACACATTCTTAGGTGTCTCCTTCTACATTTCTTGCATGATGGAAATTGGTCCTTCTTTCCTCCAAGATCTCTATCACTAGAGCTCTTATCAAAATCAATTATTCTATTATTTATTGGTTTTGGGAGTTTTTAAGGTATATTTTGTCAATAATATTTTCCAAAATATGATTAGGATTGATCACAATGTCATTCTGTCCAATCAATATCCCATTGGGTTGGTTGTTTACATCACCTTGTTGAACATGTTCAATCTTAATATAACTCCCTCACGTTCCTTCCATTGACTAAAACCAGAAATAATAATGGGAGTTACAATTATTATAGTAATAAAAATGTATATCCACTTATTGAATATCATGTCACGTTATTTTTAATCTAACCATCTATGCTTTAACCTTGGTTATATTATCAATTCCTTCAAAATGGATTGTAATGAAAATTGGAACTATCCAAAGCATATCCTCAAAGAGTGTAAAACTAGGTTGGCTGTAAGGCCCATTATTGTCTACTAGGTTATAGTGAGTCATGTCTGCAACACCTTGTCGAAGTTGTTACCCCTTGGTACATATATTCTAATACCACTTCCATATATAGTATCTAGATAGGGATATATTTCTAGGAATATCCACATAATATATTCTGTACTGAAATTATAGGACGTTCTTATATTGTTAACCACAATGTCCGTTGTAATGATATCTTCCATAATATATGTTTTCTAAATATATTTTTCAACGTATCTACTAAACATACTCAAATACCAACTATAAATAACTCCACCTGAGTTTCATGGAGATGGTTACATACATAATTACATTGGTATAATAAACAAGAAAGTTATATCCTGAAGGAACTAGTATTTTATTAGTTTTAGTAAACCATATACTAACATATGTTTTACATTATGTCATGAAAGTAAAAAAACAACATTAAAAATACTTTGGAAACAACAATAAACTAATAGAGTATTCATGAAACTCATTCATAATATATATCTTCTCTTCATGGGGAAAAATAAAACACAAGAAAGTGGTGATATCAGATGCTTGTTAAGAGAAATTAGTACAAAATAATTTTAAATAATAAGGCATGGTGAAAAACTAAAAGTACGCATGCCATTACAACAAAATCATGTGCATAATACATAATGAATAAAATATGATTAAATATTCCCACAATAAAACAAAACCATGGATATTATACAAGTCAAAAACCCCCAGATACTATCAATTAATAGTTGTTAAATTAGGAAATGCATAATGTCAGACATTATAAACATACCATCCACAGATCATATATGAAATCATACATAATGGGTAAAAACCCAGTCTAGTTTGTCTCATGAGACTTAATGATTTGTCATGGGTCTATACTGAGACCCACCCCTCAGTTTCTAAGTCCAATATATTCCTCATATGAAAAGGGTGAAACATAAATAATATGTAAATTTGTATTGAAAAGCTAGTATACGAAGTGTCAATACTTTTACAATAAACCATTAGTGGTATAAAATATCCCATCCACATTCAACTTATCATAAACCCTAAAAAACAAATAGTAAAACGTTTAATAACTGATTATACCTAATTATGTAAAATTTTGAATAATGGAAGTTGAAATATATTAATATACAGTAGAAAAGTTCATGATGAAATGAATCTTTAAACATTCCTATGTGTCCCATACCACTTTGAATCATTTCAATCATAACCCCAATGCAGATATCATTAAATGAATCATTGAATGTCATTATAATAAGAATAATTATGAAAAGATATATCAATGAGGGAATTATATACACAACACTGAGAAGTAATAAGTGATGATCAAGGCATATATCTCATTGATGTAAAAGTGAGATATGAAAACCCCTTTTCTACTTTGAAAAATAGAGTTATTTGGGAATGTAATTTTGTTTTTTCATAAAATAAGATTGTAAAAATGAATATCCTAGAAAATAAAAGTTAATTCCAATAAAATTATATTTGAGGCCAAAATTATGTCCCTGTAATGTGAAATCATGTAAAAATACTTTTTTAGGAAAATTTAGAAATAAAATAGTTCAGTGTGGATTAAGAAACATTTTAATATAATTTTAAAGTGGAATGTAATTCTATTTTCTTAAAAACATATATTTTAAAACATATATTTTTTCATGGGAAATTTAATTATTTGAGAAAAATAATACTGTCATATAATTGCTTTTGGAATGCACTTGAAAACTTGTAAGAAATCAAGAGGTTCCCTTGAATATGGGTTATTTATCTAGAATAATTGAGAAGGAAACCTTTATAAAACATGTGTATACCCATAAAATAATAATCATATGATATAAATATATTATATTTGAACATATACACCTAATTTATAATAAATAAATTAAATTAATAGGAATTACATTTTAGTAATGATAGAGAGTGAGTAACCCGAATGAAAAAATGGGGGTTCAGGTATAATCCCTTACAACATTGTAATCAATAAAACCATATGAAAAAAAAATATTAATAAGAAAATGATACATTTAATAACATGAAAAAATAGATTCGTGATATTAATAATCAATTTATATATACAAACACAACATAAAAAAATAAGTAGTGACTAATGGAAATCTCACGGAACGAAAAGTGAGATAAGAAACCCCTTACCTTATGACCAAATGTGTTTTCACTTGACATTGATGTTTTATATAGTCTAATTTAATAGATTAATTAATTGATTAATAAACATTAATATTTTTATTTGATTCATTATGGTTTCATTATGTTAATTTATACAGTACTGATGAGTTAAAAAGATAAATTCAATCTTTTGAAAGCATTCATTTTCTTTGTTTTCATGATTGATTTCTTGTTTATAAGTTTAAAAGTTCATGTAAATTGCATATAATTACCCATAATTCTAATAAGATGTTATAAATGAAAATATATCAGTTTAATTGGATTTTATTTTGTTTTTTCTCAGATATGGGGACAAATCAACTGATAATATGTTAATGATAATCGTTTAGATTAATTTTAGAAGTTTAAGATCACAATGAACTCATTTTGTTTATCATTTAGTAATATGAAAATATGATAAATATAGAAAATAAAATGTTATAGAAATAAATATTCAAATCAGTTAAAATTTTAAAATGATTTTATGAACATCCTAGAAGACGGTGAAGGAAAATGAAAACTTGACGTCCTTGAAGGTGATGAAACAACCCCTCATGGATGACTTTTACATTTTTTAAATAAAAGAGAGAGGAAAAGGCAACTCGTGATAGATTATTCCAAAAAAATAATAATATTACAATATATTTAAGATACAAGAGTTGTCAAGCCATTTGGTTGAGGTGAGGTGAGGACAAAATAATAAAATAAAAGAACTTGAAAGAAAATTGAAGCAAAAGGAAGGGGATTTTACCTCTTGAATTTCCCACCTTGAGAACCTCCTCAAGGTGGTTGGTTTTGGTATTTTGATGAGAATAAGAGGTCATGGATATGGGGTAAGGAATTAGGTAGAGTATATGAATTTATACATGTACAAAAGCTTGGAATGTGTAAGGATAAGGGGTGGTAATAGTTGGTATTTATAGTGGATGGAGACTGGTTCTTTAATATTTTTTTATTTGTTTATTACTTGGCTCTAGAATATGAATAATATGATTATTATCATCAAATATATTAAAATAATTAAGGAAATTTCAATATTATTGTTCATAAATCATTTATTAATGTTGGAATAGTTTATTTATCATATAATGTATTTATACAGTAATTTACTTTTTTCCACTATTCCTGAAAACATCATGTACTTTAGGGAAATCCCAAAAAATAAACCTAACATGTTTTGATGTTTATAATTCAAAAATGAACTCCATTTTTGAAAATTATTTTTTAAATATGTTAAATTTAATTTCTAAATAAAATATTCTTTTAATGTGAAAAATACTAATATTATTAGTATAACAGATTTATTAACCAAATACTTATATCATTATCATATAATCCTATGATATAAAAATATTAATATATGAACCTATTTTGGGAAAATAAATTTTCTTTTAAAACAATATGTTAAGTATAAAATGTAATTAAATATTTATGACTTACAAAAATACCAAAACTAAATTAAAAATTTCATAAATATTTTTTTAATTATACTATGATATAATTATATCATATTACCATTTATATGATCCATTAATTTAATTTAAATTTCATATTTGATGTTATTATTTTAGCGCCCATCTTAATATTCCTAAATGTCATTTTTTATTCCATAAGTCACATTATTATTCATCAAAATATGAATCTTATCATAAAATTAAAAAGGATTTAACCATAGTAAATTGTGATATTACAGTTAAAAAAAATTCACCATTAAATATAATTTACAATATTTTCAAAATTAAAATTTAAAACATCTTCTCAATTAAATGGAGATAAAAAGGAATTTAGATATATATAGGCATTTATGTGGGAAATTGGATATATTCTTATTTTATTCCTCTAAAAAAATTTGATGAATGTAAAAATATTTGATTGAATATAATATATATATATTTCATTATTGTTTTTCAATAATTAATGATTAATTAAATTGTTAAATTAAAATTTCATTGTGGGCATAAAAATGATTTTTATAAAATTACCTCTTTTATATTCTATTAGTTTTGATTACTAAATAATTTGTGACCAATGAGTTAATTTTTAAAATATTTATATTCTATATTATTGTAATTTATGTCATCAAATTCATTACCTCTACTTCGAACATCTAGAAGACAACTATAATAATTAAATAATAATAGTAAAATCATTTTTTAATATGGTAAGCTATCTAAGAAGGTATATTAAAAAATAATTATACTGTAAAATCATTGGGCGCTACAATGTTATTTCCAAAAGACAAACCCATGGACACTAAAAAGCTGTGCTAAGGGGAGTATACATAAGAAGAGGTGATCATCTTTGTCTAATACTTCATATTTCCATCTCATTATTCCTAAAAATATTTTGTCCCATTTTAAAATTATTAATCAATTATCATTAATATATTTAGATGTTTTTAGGATTTGGTTATATAACACCGGGAGAATTTCTAATAAATTTATGTTTTAATAAATATGATTTTTATATAGCAAGCATTATAGAAACACTGAGTTTAAATAAACCATGATGTAATATTAAAATATAATAATTTATACCTGACCAGTATAACCAAGATATTATAATAGTGGGTATGTAAATAATTATTTATATATATATATGTAAAACTGAATATAATTTTTTTTAATAATTATTAATAAATAATCTCTCTACTTTTAACAAATATATTCAATTATACCTAGATATGTTTCTCCAAATATGATTATTATTTCATTTGTAGGTAAATTTATTAATTAATTTTTATATATTTTAGAAACTATATTTTATTAAATGATCATATTTTTTCAAATCGACGTATTGATATTTACTTAGAGTAATGATTTGGTACTGTTCAAAAAATATTGATTTTTCACTGAATAGTAAAAATATTTTTTTAAAACTCTCTTTTTTTAATAAATTTATTAATAAAAAAGTCATAGTATTATTTAAAATTGATTTTAATGTCAGATATTTTTCATATATATAATCAAATTAATGATTTCTTAATTTTATTTATACCATATTTTATTATAAGTTAAATATTTGGATTAAATACAAGTTTTTTTAAAACTATTTTAATGTGAATAATGTTTCATCATTTAATTAATTAATGTATAACAATCTATAAAACCATTTAAATTAAATTTATATTATATATGAATATATTGTAATTAATTTAATTTTGATTATGTTTTTATAGTTATTATAAGATTATTTTATGGTTGATCGATGCATTTATTGGAAAACCATATTTTTAACACATCTCTCTGTTAAATGTTACAATAAATTCGAAAACATTTGCGATATAATTGGATAATATTTATTAAATATTTAAAATAAAAATATATTTTATTATATAAGAATTTCAACCTAATTTGTTTTATAATGAAGAGTCAAACCCATATAAATGATATTGTGATAAAAAATAAAAAACATAAAAGATATAAGCGTAAAATTAAGAAGAATAAAATGATTAAAACATGTTTCATATTATTATTAATTTTTTGGATTGGAATAAATTATTTGAAGATATATATTATTAATTTCAGAGGCACTTTTAATGACATTTACTTTCCATTAATGAATATTATTCGGTATCTACAAGAATGCAACTCCTCTTTAATTATAAAAGAGAAAACCCTCCTCTAACTTCCTCACGCCTATCAAGATAATTGGTCTGAAAAAAATGAAACAAATCTCTCCTAATAATCCTCGTCATCATTATATAGCTTAAGTTATTCATAAAAGACCATCCATAATTTCTTTAAGAAGATATCCAAAGGAGGTACTTTTAAACGATGATAATAGTCTTCCTAGAGCTCCTTCAGTTTTGTTCTTATTTTTCCGGCTAAGATTATGTGTTAAAAAATAAAATATAAGAATAATATTATAACCTATATTCTTATATTTCATTATATTTATGTAATATTATTGTTCAAAATCCACATACATAATAGTAAAGGAAACCATCGTTTGTGTGTATGGTGGACTATCTCCTCATGAACCTATGTAATTTATTTTCCATCATCGCCTATCACATATATTCTTAATGATGGACTTAATATTTGACATTTATATTAATTAAAAATTAATATATTCAAAAAATAAATATATTATATACTTTATTACCTTACAATCCATTGAAAAATGATAACATTTTTCGAGATTATGGATGACTACCGCCTCGTAAAGTAATACCAGTCATTGTTTTTATTACAGTATGTCATGGGTGTAATATTGAATTGTATTTAATAAAATAATATGATATTTATTATATAAATATAATTACATAAATATAATATAAAATTTACCTTCTTTTCATCATGATTGTTGAAAAATATTATTATTAATATTATACATGTGTATGTATGAAATATCATCTCCATGATTATAACATAGTTTATTTTTCATTACAACAATTCACATTTATTTTTAAAAAGTATTATTTGTGTCTTAAAATTATAATTATTTAATAATTATTATTCTAGAGATTATGAAACATGAACACCTTTGACAAGGGTCATAACACCAATGATGTTTTGAAATTATGAAGTGGGCATCTGCAAAACACCTGATGTGAACATAATAGATTAAGAAACAAAATAGTACATTTATATAAATGAAGTAAATGTTTAAATTTATATTGATTGAAACTATAAATGTTTTTATGAAATAATATAATTGATCGAGGTTTTTTTAATATAAGATAAAATAAATACTTGATAATCCAGGACTCGAGGTATGTGGCCCAGTCTCAAAACATCCTTCATTGAGACATATTTCATTTTATATACATAATTTATTTTATATGGTGTATATAATTACTACTTACATATTATATCATTCATTTATTACACCTTAGGTTATTTTAATCTATAATTGAGTTACTTATTTTATGGGGGTTATGATTTATGAATTATTAATGCGATAAGGGTTTATACATCAATCTCATTTTGATCATGATTATTTACGCATGAATTTCCATTAAAAAATATTTTGGATTAATTTATAATAAAAATCATTTTATTTTATTTTCCATTTTTTATTTTTTAATATTTCAGGTAATAGTACCATTTTACACTCTTAAAAAATTAAAATTATTGAGAAAATGTTTTTAGGATAATCCAAATTTATTTAACTCTTTGGTAGAAAATCAATTTCCTTCCAAATACATATTCTCTAAAAAACATTTAATTAATGTTTTAATATTATAAAATATTTTATTAAATATTACATAATTTTTACATAAAAATTGTTTTAAAATAATAATTCCATAATTTCTCAAATGAGGCACTTTTTTACTTTTCATTAAAAATGTGAACAGTATGATTTTTTAACTTATAAAAAACGTACCAAATTACCAACCATTATTTTTTTGAATATTACTTTTTTATGATTACATGGGAATTTTATAAGAAAATTATTCTAATGATATTTTTTAAAATTAATTATTTCATAAAAACAATTTTCCAAAGTTAGTTTTTCCATGATTATTTATCTTCTTAAAATTATTTATATTCATAATCTATAGAATTATTTAATATTATGGAATGATCATAAATATATAGATATGGCTACTATGTATATTCATTTCTCACTATACCTTCATTTAATATTGTATTACATTTCTTCTTCTAATTTATTAAATGCCTTAATTATTAAATTTCCATCAATTATAATTTGATGTAAGATTATGTAACCCATTTTAATTCCATGGGTAATTCTTATTTTTATGCCTTATGATTGATTTCATTATATGGAAACAATTTATTTAAATTGAATGAATTTGATGGGTGGTATTTAAATTATATATACATAAAATGCATTGGGTAATGTTATTTTTTTTGAGACATTATGTATGAGTTTATGGAGTGAATGAAATCCATTATGGGACATCACCCACCATGTGATGTTGTATTGACAGTAACCTATGATATCCCACACAGTTTAAGGAAATAGATAGAATATGGAATAATATCATGGAGTATAAAATAATGAGGTTTAATTTTATACTCAATTTGATATATTATGAACCCAGTATTCCAAAGACATAAGGCCTCATGTTATTTAGAGTTGTGATTAAATTATATATTTTTTTAAAATCATGTAATGATATATGTAAAAGGATTGGGTCTCTATAGTTTGTGTCGGAACAATTATTTATTTATATGTTTGGATAATATGATACAAAAAAATTATTGAGATCCCTATTGATATGTTTACAGATAATAAAAATTATAGAAACATTTCATGGAATCCTCTTGATGTATAGAGATAGTGGTATCCAAGAAATTACATCCCTTTCTGGATATTACAAGTGGACATGGTTCTAACATAGTTACAACTAGAGAAAATAACTCTAATGAAGGCACATCAAGCTTAACTCAACAATAACATATTACAATAAAATTATTCTTTTTATAATCTTGGTTTGACACTGACATGATATATTTTTAGAAATTAGCAAACACTTTAAAAAGTATCATGGAGGAATTGAATGGAAGATAATCCTAGATGACCAATGTTAAACATAAATTGTTTTGGGTTGATAAATCTATGGGTTATAATATGTTTAACAGATTAATTACCTCTTATTGGTTTTAGATAAGGGACTTTTAAAAGGATTTAGAGTATTTTGTTTGAAATTTATGTTATAGAACATTATGTTTAGTATGGTTTTTAGAAAAAAAAATGTTATTAATGGATAAATAGCTTATATTTTATAGAAAATATGTTTAATGGTATTTCTAACCATTATGGTTTATCCTATATTTTATGTTAGGGAAATAATATTCAATTAATATTATAATATATTGTTGGAAAATTTAAATATATTTAAAAACATAGTGGTTACTAATTTATATAAAGAATAATGATATTTTGAGGGTTTGAATTATAACTTTGGAAAGGTTATAGGAAATATAATTTTTTAAAAAGGAAAACTTGTATGTGGGATGTTAACTCTTCTTATCCAAAAATTACATAGAGAATAAACCCACAAACGAAGAGTGATATGGATGCAATGACAACCACTAGACTATATAATTTACAGATTAGTATGAATATTTTTATGTATACCATACGGTGAATTAATATTTAGATGATTTTGGGAAACAAATTGTTAGATCAATTGTTTTTTAATTTTGGTATTTTGATGTTATTAAATATAATTTGGGGAATGTTTTACTTGGAAAAGATATAACAAAATGGACTACTTGGGAAGAATTATATTATATTTTTTTTGTAGATTTATTATAAATGTTATGAGATAACCATTAAGTTTAAAACATTATTTCATGTTGTGGTTATTCAGGTTATTTGGTATATATCATAATTTATTTAAGGAATGATATATGTTAAACATTTTTTATTTATTATTATATTTTGGAGAGTTATATATTTATATTCTTCTTTGGCATTTCCTTACATTTTTTTGAACACTTATGTTTTTGGATAATGTATAAAGGCATATTGAATTATATTATTTTTTATGGAGTCATGTCATATGTTATAAATTAATTTTAGGTCATCAGGCATAAAAAATTATCCTTGAATAATCATTATTTGGATAAATTAATATGATAGTACAGAAAAATGATTACTATATGAAATTATTCTTATAAATTAATTATATATATTTTTGTTCTTAATAAACATAATAAAAGGATCCATCATGATTGGGAAAATGATCTCGAAATAAAAAAATTTATTCATTCTCGATATTTGATGGTTTTTTCTCTCTTAAAAAAGTGTAATGTTATCTACTAAATAGATCTTCTTTGGCTTTCCATGATTCAATTTCACACCAATTTTATATTTTGTGGAATACAATTTATTTGATGGATTTCTTATTTCCCTTTAACTATTTTTCAGGGAATGTTTTATTAACCATTTTTAGGATATGGGGTTTTCATAAATGAAATAATACAATGTCAAAATAATAAAAAGGTTAAATTTTAAGGTTGAAATTTATTTATGGGGGGTAGAATTAAACAATTGTGAATTTATAATATATTTATCATGAAATAATTTTTTTTTCTTTGATAGATTCCATTACATGCGACAAAGTGTTTAAACGAACCATGATATAATATTAAAATATTATTATCTTAATGTGAGGAACATAACATAGAAATTAAATTAGTGGATATGAGTAGTATTGACTTTTTTAATAAAATCGATATAATGTTCCCACAAAATAAAAATTTATTAAAAAATTATAAAAAATATGCACTCAACTTTAAATAAAGACTTTTTATTAAAATCAAAATATGTTTCATTCAAAAATATTCTTTATTAATTTTGGTGGGAAAATATATATTCTATAAAATATAACATGATTTCTTTTCTTCAAAGTTTATCCTCTACGTTGATTATCTATTATGTAACTCCCCCTTCCATTATGCTCTCCCTCCCCATGGATCTCCTCTCAACATTCTCCCCCACACCCTCAAATATTTTCCCCATAATCACATCTCTACATCCCATCCCTAGATATGCCTCTCCTTTATCCCACTCCCCTCCTTCCCCCGTACCATCCTTTATCCCTCCTCTGCCTCTTCCCCCAACCTCTTCCTTCTTCTCCCACGTGATCCCCTTCTCCTTAGTCTTCATGACACCCAATCAATCTCTATATACTACACCTCTTACATTGTGTTCAACTCTATCTCAGTCTCTTCCGCTGTCAAATTCTCCCCCTCCAACTCTTTCTCCACCTGTTCCAACTCTAACTCCGACTCCCCCGCTAACTAAGACATTATTTTAATCGTTCTACACCTCCCCCAACTTTTACCTCACATGCAACTCATCCTTTGAATTAGCATATAATTTCCCATGTTATGTAGGTTTTTATTGATATCAGATCCATCTTGTGATCTTCTCATTCCATATTAATATTTCATGCTCAGAATCCTAGGAACATGATTTATTTTCTTATTCATCATCTGATTCTTATCCATCCAGCTAATAGATGCGAAAAATAAAACTCCCTTTTACCGATGATTTATTATTCTTATTCCACCATATCTTCGTCATAAAAGTTTGTAATTTCATGGGTTAATCATCTCCAAATACAACTTCTTATCAAAATCAATGATTCAATTTCATTATTCTTCTATCCAGTTTGATGAGAAAAACACTATCATTTTTGGATATGGGGTCTTATTATTGCTGAATTATCTGTGCCCATTTTTTTATATTATTGAATACCCGAGTTTTTTGTACTTCTATAAACCATATTTTATATTTTCTAAATTCATAAAATCAATGGATTCAATATTCATAGTCCATTGAACAATGAAGTAAGTTCTTCATGTATATCCTGATATGCTAAGTTCTGTTCCACCACTAAGAAGGTCATTGTGTTATTTAACTTATAAATATTCTATATGAATTTCCTATATAATATTATAATTAAATTTGGATTTTATCATCACTTTTTGTAGGAACTGAATTGTTTTAATATTCATCAATGACATTACACAATAAATAATTTTCTTCCTTATTGGACCATTTAGGTATATTTCATTCCCCCATTAAACTAGTAATTATGTCATTTATGAAATGTATATTATCTATGCATTTCTTGTATAATATTATCACATACTCATTTATCACAATGTTCAATAATATTCTGGGTACAGAATTATCATATGGAATTATCATATTCAGGGATTATAAATCACTAATGGTTTGGCTAAATAAAATTTTTATTATATTAAAATATTGAATTTATTTCTTTTACATCAAGGTAGGTATAGAATTAGAAATAATGATACATTAATGAATGATATTACGAACAAAAAATGTAAGTATTTTATTTAAAAACATCTTTTACATTTTTTCTATAGGTATTAACAACTTCTTCATTATAATACATATTTTCAAACATTCATATTCAAGCGGACAACATCATTGAAAAAAAATCAGAGTTTCAATTTCCGTACATTAATGGTTCCAATTAATTATATATTTTTAGGTATTTGTTTGAACATAATATTCAATGTCTATAATATCTTTAATTTTATTGATATATTTATTTTTATGATTATTAACTCTCTATGTATTGTAATCTTCTGTAAAAATATAACCTCTAAATAGCAGGTCTATGAAATTCCTCACATGTTTTTTTCACTATAGGTATTTATAACATTACCCCTCTCTATGTCAAGTTTATGTTTTTAAAAATATTCTCTGATATTTATTCCCAGAATTTATTTCTTGAAATTCATTTATCTATATTTTATTTCATTTTCCTCTTATATATCATTTTTTTCACAACATTTTCCTATATATCAAAAAAAATTTATATTTTTATTTTCATAGAATTATCTCGATTTTATATTCTCCTCATTAAAAAACTGAATGCATTCCATATTCAAATCCTAATCCAAAAAATGTCTATTATTCCTATCGGTCCTGCAATGGTATGTTTCATACCATCACTGAACTCGAAACTTGGTCACTTACCTTATGTATATTCTATATGAATTTCTTTTATAATCTTATTAAACAATCCCAATTTTATATTTTCATCACGTGGATTCTAAGTGGATTCAATATTCATGGAATCCAGTACACTATGAAGCATGTTATTCATATATGTCAAACCAAGGTAAGTTCTAATCCATCACTAAATCGATAATTTTGTCATTTACCTTATGAAAATTTTGTATGCATTTCTAGTATACTCATATCACATACACACTTATCATATTGTTCAATCATATTATATATAAAAACATTTCATATAATATGATCATATTAAAGGTATATCAATCAATAAATTTATAGATTCTTAATACTTTCATTATATTTAAAATATAATATTCATTAGATTTACTACAGTGAAGGCATTACGTTGGAAAGCATGATATGTCGGTGAATTATACTACCGACATCATATTTTTTTATGTAATATCCTCTCATTATTTCTTACAATATTTTTTTACTATATTTTTTCTTATACTATATGTTTCTTTATACTTTCATATATAAGCGACCAACATTGTTGAAAAAAATCATACATTCACTCTCTTTACATTATTGATAAAAATCTATTTTAATTCTTATGTCTTTTTTCAAGCATATTGTTCAATGTATATAAATTTGATATTATTCAATTTATTATTATTTGGTAAATTATTGACTCCCTCTAATTTTTATTCTTCTTATAAAATATAACCAATAAATTTTGGGTGTATGAAATATATCATATGTATTTTTTCACTAAACGTTTGTTGTTATAGTATTGATTATCTCATGTTTGTTCCCTAAAAGAATTTTCATACGCGTTTATTAGTATTTTTGTACAATTTTCACATGTATACCATTAATCATTTTTAACTTCATTTCCTTATATATCACACTTTTTCATACTGTCATTGATATACTTATAATTTTTCAAATACATATTTTTATTTTCTATTTTACATTTTTCATTTGTCTTCCCAATATATCATTCATATTTTTTTATGCATTTGAATTTGTCCACATTATTGTTTTGAGTAAATATAAACTTATGAATTCATAGATCACACCATCAAGGATTATCCCTGTTCAAATGACAGGGTTTATACGACAACGTATGCTATCACATTATACAAGAAATAAGTTTTATACATTCATTTTATATATATTGTTGAAAATGGATTTTAAACATTCATGTATCTAAATATTTTTTTTTTTTCATATCTATAAACATACACACAAAATTTAATTTTATCGTCCTCTATTTATTTCCACATATAACCACTCTTCCATCCATCAGTGAAAATCTTTTCCATTCTTCTAGTTAAAATCATTAGATATAGTGTTTCTTTCAAAAATAAAACACTATAATATATTTTCTCAAATTGATTGTTCATAGAAAAAACATATTATTATTCCTCTTTAAATATATTTTAATCTGTTTCAATTTATATTACATAATATCTACTATTCACCATGCCTCCCACAACAAGTGGTTCCTCTTTAAAATTCCACCTCTTATGTATCCACCTATCCGAGATCGATTCCATTACTATTATTTCCTCTATAAATATCTTCTTCTCAATCCCATTTCCTATGAAAAGACTATTTATCCCATGCATCTCATCCACCCATCCATTTCTATGGATTACACTTCTCATTCAATTGACCATGTAAACATAATTAGGATTATTATAAATCCCCCCCCCCACCCCTCATCCTTAATTAAACCCCATCATCTATCAACTCTCACCTCCTATTAAAATCATGAAACACTATAAATCTATAAAGGTATCGTTAGACGACAACAACTCACCTTTGTATCTCCCATCCACATCCTTCTCTTCCTCTACTTGAGGCATCCACCTCTACCTATACCCTTCGTTCTATATCTATCTACCATCTACATAATATTAGTCAAATTAATCACAAATAATTATTGATTAGAATCCTTCATTTCACAATACTCTTTTCTCTACATACCATATTTACCTCTAATCATTCTTTCATGTGTGTCGATGAAGTAGTTTATATATCTCTCATCTCTTTCAAAATTTTCTAATCATAAACTTTTTTCGTGTGTAAAATAATTTTCTATATTAGATATTATATTTTCTTCATTGTCAATTCCCAATAACCAATAACATTCCCCACCTTCCTCTTCTCAGATCAGAATGGTTTTTCAACCACTCTTTATTTTCTCTATGGGAGTATGTTATCAAATCATTATTTTCTTCTCAACATATAGTGTCTCTACTAAAAACATGAATTTAACAACATTGGCCTTTATCAGTTGTAGAAAAAGCCCAATTAAAGGGAACATATATCCATGCTAAAAAATAACTTAAAAATTATACATTTTATCAGTGCTTTTATTTTAGAACTCATAAAAGGTTCCCTTTATCATCAATTTTTTAACACTAGTAAAGGTTACCCTTAATTAGTGCTCTCTTATCATCATTGATAGTGATTACCATTTATCTATGCTTATTTTATTGTGCGAATAAAGGGTACCCTTTATTTTTATCTCTCACAAAGGGAACTATTCCAAGTTCTTTTTAACACTTATAATGGTCCGAATAAAATTAAATAATTAATTGAATAAAAAATTAAAATATATTTTTTTAAAAAAATATTGAAAACACTTTTAATTTAATAATTATTGATAAATATGAATAAATTGTTGACACTATATATAAATTATAAATACAAATAAAATTATTATATTAAAAATATAGATATATTAAATATTAAAATTAAATAGATATAAAAATATGTAAATTGATAAAAATATCAAACCTTTTCTTAATTAAATAATTCTTTATAATGTAAATAAATAGTATATATTAAATATATACACGTATAGGATTGAATTCAAATTTTCTTTATATAATAAAAAATATTTATGATTCACATTAAATAGTTATATATTTAGTAAATAATGGTTTATAATTACAAAACAATATGACTTAAAAATTCTAACTAATTGCATAGTGTGTGAGACATAATTGAATGTCTTCTGATTTTTAAATTTAACATTGTTCAAACATGTGAAAAATTTAATAAACATATATGTAATTAATGAATTTTTATATACAATGCACACACTCAAAACTTACCCGTTTTTTCAATATTGTTAAACTGTACATATTTTAAATTTATTCAATTTCAATCATTTTTAACAAACAAGAACTTAATATTAAATAATCATTAATAATGTTAAAAATATAGTTTAAAAATATATTTATAAATAAATATATTTATCAATGCGCATTTACAATATTTATACATTTAAATATTTATAATTATAATTAAATAAATGTTATTCTTAAAAGACATATTTATATAAAATCCACATTTATCGGCGCATAATACTTAATCTTAGAAAAAATGTATATTTATCAGTGTTGTTTTGGAAGTGTGGATAACAGTGTACCGATATATTTTAACAAACCTATCAAGTCATGAACTCTTCGTGATATTTGGAGCATTAAGTAGATGCCACACTCTTCGGCACTCCTCCTCGATGAATCGAACCTCGAATCAATATTAAAACTATTCCAAGGCTCAAATACAAGGCTCAAAAAATTCAATGGTTGAAAAAATCCAATGCATGAACTTATGTATTTATCTACTTTCTCTTGAATGTAAACCTTTTTCTATATTGTCTTGGTGAATTTTGGGATTAAAATATCAATGGTTTTAGCTTTGGTGGAAGATATGTTTCAACTGTGAGTGTGGGATTTTATTCATTTTAGAGAGTTGGCCACGTATATTGTCTGATTCATGGATTTTTAGAGTGTTAAACACCTATACAGTGAGCCTTCTCAGCTTCCTTCCGTGGCCATAAAAGCATCTCATTCCTTATTAATTTCAACTCTAAATTAAGGTAATGGATTTTTATATACTATTTTATTTATATGAATGTTTGGATGAATCATGATTTATTTTCATTAGATAAACAATATAATTAACCCTATGGTAGAAGTACCATCCCATTTTACATCACCTATATAAATTTTTATGTATCATTTTCCATGATTGTGGTTAGGTATCCTATGACACTACTTCATGGAGTAATAACATACTATTTATTTTTCTATTAGTGTGGTAGAGACTTTAGATGGGGAGTTTTTTATAGATCTTTTGATAGTGTGACTCCACATAGATTTCTGATTGATGTAAAGGTAGGACACTTAGATAATGAGACCTCATGAGGGTTGTTCCATCTCGTTAGAGGATATTCGGTATAGGATAGATGTTGCAAGGATTGTTGTGTCATTATCCATTTTGTGGAATATATTTTTGATGTATATTTTTTGTTTATGACATCTTCTTTATGGACGTCCTGAGAATCAGTGGAGCAATGTTTATTAGATTTCCGCACAAGAATCCATCAAATGGGTAGATCTGATGTGATGACCTCTCTAGAATCATTGGGATGGGTCAGTGTGGAGATACGACATCCTAAGAGACTTTGAATGATTTCAAATATTTGATATATGATTAATATTAAATGTAATAATTCTATAGGTTATTATTTCACTTTTTTTCAAAAAATAATAAAATTGGTTATAAAATTTGATAAATTAGAAATTGTTTTTTTATAATTCACCATTTTTGGTATACATGTATTGGTTTCATCCCATTAAATCTCCCATTAACATCAATTTCTAATAAATAACTAATTATTTGATAAAAGGTATAATAAATACATTTTAATATCTTCTAGTCGATTGAATGAGAGTTTATTATAGTTGTTTATCAGATTTTTTTTCTTATTACTCCTTAATTTTCTTTAAATTTTTTTCATTTTATAAGGGATTTATGAAAGATTTTATGTGTGTCAAACAATAGTTATTAATGAAATTTTTTCTATAGACACATAAACTATATATTTTATAGAAAATTTTCATCCTAATGAATTTCATCTCCAAAATAGTAATTGAATTTTTTTTCTTGATACTCATCCCCCATGTATTTTATGATAATTTTACTACTTAGAGAAGTATTCATCCCATGGATGACTATCACTTGGGGTATTTAATACAACATATGTCCATATCCACAAGAGATATTAAGTGTGTGTCAAACAAGAAAATGAAATTGGAAATGTTATAGAGAATAGATGAGGAGATTAATAGTTATCCATAAATATCACATTAGAATGAATTTAGAGGATTACAACTACAATCATAGAGTAATTCATTTCTTAACATCAATAACTCATTTTCTCAGAATCGTACTGAACTTCACTGAAAAAATAAGATGTTGGTACCCTTATTTTAATTGTGCATGTCTCTCACTTTTTATGAAGAATATATTATGTGAATTTCATTATTTATTGTTTAAAATTAATATTTTATATTCCCAAGAAGATGGTGATGAATCAAAAAATAGATACAATATAATTTTTCGAAGAAATAGTATGAAGATAATGTTAAATATTTCATCAAGTTTTCAATAGATCATGCACACGACCCTTATCAATTATTTTTTTCATGTTTACGTTTTTTTATTTATGAAAAGTTAGTTCAAAAAAGTTTTTTGAAAATTTGATTTGTTGTATAATAGATCAGATATATAATTATTGTACTAAACATAGGGAAAACTTAGCGTGCACACTGATTGGAATGATACTATAGTTTGTGGATCATTTGGGATGAATTCCATTCTAAATGATAATGTATATTTGATGGATGAAATGATCACTGAAATAAATATAACCTTCATGATTGTCCAAATATTTTTTAGATGATAAATATTTGTGCCAAGAGACCACTGTATATCGGTTGTATTAAATGCAGAATATTTTCATATATATTGAAGATATAAAATTTAGAAACTGGCAACAGATGGAGTGAAACCAGCTTTACAGAACTATTTGGTCACTTGAATGATATTCTACTAGAAGAAAATGAATTACCATATAGATCATATGATTCCAAATGAATGCTACATTAAATGTTCATGATTTTGAAAAAACATGCTTGTCAAAATGATTAAATATTGTTTCACATGGACCATGAATCAATCATAAAATTCCTTAATTTTGGCAATGATCGATACTAGGAAAATGAATCTTGTCCTTTGAAATATGTGGGGTACATTCCTATCAAACAACAGTATAAAAGACTATATGGATGCCAAGAAACCATGATACAATTAACATGGTATGAAAATAAACGAAATTAAGATGATAACCTATGTTATTAAGTATGTTCTCTTCAGTGGAGAAAATTGATTACGAGTTTCCTAAATATTTAGAAGATATGAGAATCTTTCATTCATTCGTTTTCCATAGAGAGAATAAATCCTTTTTTATATAGAGTAGTACTCACAATGCATGGCATGTCATGTCATGTTTGTAAATTATAACCTAATTTTGTGGTTATACATGAAGTGAAAATAAAATATGATTTATCAACATATATCTAGACCAAAATAACTCAGTAATGATATTGATGTATTTTTGTCTCGACTGATCAATGATTTGAAATTGATGTGGGATGCATGTTTTACAATTTATGCTTCTCATAGAAGTGAGTAATTCAGATTGAGGTCCATGTTTTATGTGATGATAAATGAATTCCCACTTACGGAAATTTATTTGGATATATAATTAATGTGAATTTCGGTTTTCCTGTTTATGAAAAATGCACATACTATGTTCAGTTGAAACATTCCTTGTAGACTACATTTCATGATTACTGGATATTTTTATCGTGATGACATAAATAATGATCTTATATGAAATCATTCAATGGAAATATCAAAAGAAGTACAACACCATCTTAAGTAATTGGTGATCAACTATACAATAAATTAAATTATGTTGAAACTATTTTATGTATACCTTTTTACAAAAACCATGCAAAATCAGGTTGAGAGAATATATCAATTACCATTTAATTACTATATTTTAATTTTATACATGTCAGAAATTTTATTGATATCATGCATATATGAAAACATTATTTGATAGTGTTATTCGAATATTACTAAATTTTCCTCAAACATGAAATTGCGTCAAGGCTAGGTTATACCTAATTAAAATAGGGATAAGGTAATAATTGGAACCAGTGTTGGGAAAAGTCATATTTTTAATCCTCCCACATATCACAATCTATCTAGAAGGGAAAATTTATAAAAATCATTTTCCATAATATTATAAATTTTGTACAGGGGTAATTATTAAATATAAATAATGTCGTGTCATTGACTAATTTGATGTTACATCGGAAATAATCACAGGACTATCGTGTTTTGATTCATGATTTGGTTCCTGTTACATTCTGTTGCATTCTACCCCAAAATGTATGACATAAATTAACAAGACTGTACTTCTTTTTCAAATCTATATGAAATAATTTTATAGACCCAGTGAATTTTTCATTAATGAATAAGGAGCATATGATCATATTATGTGAATTATAGTTGTTCTTCCCACTGTATTTATTTGATAAAATGATCCACTTGATGGTTCACTTGTTTAGGAATGTTTAACTAATTTTTCATGTATATTATATATGGATTTAATCCATTAAATTCTATAAGATGAATTTGAAAGGGTATAACATGAATTTAAGTCAATCATAAGTTGTATTTCATAAAAATATATCATTAAAGAAGCTATTTAATTCTTTACTAATTTCCTAAAAAATATTCACAGTATTGGTCTCACAATGCCTCATCAAAATCAACTCTTAATGGGGATAAGGATTTCTAGAATAGATGTTCTTTAATGTACCCTAACATTGAGAATGAAAGATCACCTTCACAGTTTACATATCAGTGAATATGTTGATATATACATTGAATAACACATTGAAATTCATAATGATTTAAAACCAAAAGTGTTGAAATATGGATATCAAATACACATAATGTACATTTTATATGATGGCTTCAAGATAAAATTTATAAGGAGTTATTTAAAAATATGAATTCAATTGTTGAAGGACATTAATGTCTAGCCAAGGGACTAAATTAAAATATTATATCCTAGAATAGTTTTGTAACCAATGGTTATATATTATTTACAAAAGAAAACTGTAACAAAATTACATTTAAAACCAGTATTGGTGCGCTTGTGGGGGAAGTGATGTACATATCTAGTTACAAGGATAAACATTAATTTATGAAAATATGTAATATTTTTTCATTATAGATTATATATATAAGTTGTATTATAAAAAATTTCATGTTTCAATTCTCTATTTTAAATGGATTAAAAATATGACTGTATTGAACGTTGATGAAATGGGATTTTCGAAGGAGAATTTAAGCATGGAGGGGGAAAAGGATGATCCATTAATAATATATTCACATGAAATGAAACTATTTTATGTCTCATATCCAGGAGACAATAATAGTTTTATTTTATTACTTGTGACTAAAACAACTTTTAGGTCAAATGCAAATTCAACCAAGGATGACGTGTAGGAATCAGGCTCACCTCAATATGATACATGATGTTATAGATATGAATCAAACTGTCTTTTATGAGTATAAAATAGAAAATTTAGTTAAAAAGTGTTACTTACTAAAAACTAATCAAATGTACTAATATATTTTTTATATTCTAGGAAAATGATTAATAACACATTTCTACAGTGTAGAAATATGTATCATTTCAAACTGATACACGATGAGATCGATGTGAGATAAAGTGTGGGGTTTTCCAGTTTTAAATGAAAATTTAGTAAAAAAGTCATATCGTGTACTGAAAATAGAGAAAAAACATTTTGATCATTTTTATACGTTAGGAAAATGATCCATAAGTCCTTTGAGATTTGTAGGATTTGTCCACACCTGAATCTGATGCATGGTGAAATTGGTATCACTTAGGGAAAATATTTTTATTTAAAATTGACATCAAATTGTTTAAAACGGACCACAAACTACTAGAAACTGATAAAATAAATTCTTGTAGTTTTGATACATTAAAAAAATTATGCATAAGTCATTTTCAAAATATTGGAATCATTCCCACCACTTTCTGATAAAGGATGTTCCCAATATGACCCAAGGTTCCCTTTATTTGTTTATAATAGAAATTTCAATTCATTAATTTTCCCTCACTCAAAATAGATCAAATACACACATATTTTATTGATAAATTCTTAAAATAATTCGTAAGTCGTTTTTATATGTAGGAACCAATCTTACATAAAACCGATACACGATGAGATCGATATGAGTCAAAATACGGGTTTCCCATTTGAAATGACAATAAATACATGTGACATAATCAAAACCAAGATAATTCATTCATTATGTTTTGATACATTAGTAATAAAATAAATATGTGATTTGAGATGTATAGAAATCAACCACATCTCAATTCAACACACAATGTGACCTGTATGACTAAAGGTGCAACTTTTTATTTAAAATTAACATCAATTTTAGTAAAATTGACAACTGGCCTACTCAAAACAAATAAAAAACTTTTTTATTTTTTAATATATTACGTAAATGATATATTCGTCATTTATTATATGTAGAAATTTTTTTCACCTCAATTAGATACACTATGTTCCTGATATGACTCAAAGTGTATGTTTTCACTTTTTAATTGATATTTTAGTTCAAAAAGTGTGACACACTAAATTCCAATAAAATGTGCTAGGATTTTATTGATAATTTAGTAGAATGATTCATAATTAATTTATTATGTGTGGGAATCAGTCTCACATAAAATTGATACACAATGTAATTTTTATAAGTCAAAGAGTGTGTTTTCAATTAAAATGAAATTTTAGTAAAAAAAGAAAAGTGACAAGCTCAAAATAGTGAAAATGCATTCAATAGGTTTGGATTCTTTAAACAAAATGTACATAAGTCATTTGAGATGTATACACATCATTTTCACCTCAATCCGATGAATGATACGACTAGTATGAATCCATGCACTCTTTTCTATTTAAAATGATACTAATTTTAGAAAAATAGAAAATTGAAAAACTCAAACCAAAGAAAACATATTCGAATTGTTTTGATACTTTACAAAAATGATCCATTAGTCGTTTTTATGTGTAGATTTACGGTATAACTGAATGTGTCTATTATCAGTTTAAAATAGACATTTTAGTCTATAACATATATGTCCAAAAAAATACATCTAATAATTTTATATTTTCATGATTTTTTACGAAAATGATTCATAAATAATTTTTATGCGAAGGAAATGGTCTCACATCAAATTAGTACACTTTGTGATTAGTATTATTGGAAGTGTATGTCATTCCATTTTAAAATAACATTTTAGTAAAAAAGAAAAGTGACATGCTAAAAACTGGGAAAACGTATTCTAATTGTTTCGACAATTTATAAAAATTACATATACTTCATTTGAATCATATAAGAATCACTCACATATCAATATGACTTACGATGTGACATCTATTACTCCAAGTGCATATTTTTATTTACAATTAACATCAATTTTATTATAAAGGACAACTAACCTTCTCAAAACCAATCAAATTCATTTGTACAGTTTTTATACTTTACAATAATAATCCATAATACATTTTGGATGTGTAGAAATCATCCTAATCAAAATCCAATGCTTAATGTTACTAGTATGACTGAAAGTTTCTATTATCATTTTAAAATTTACATTTTAGTTCAAAAAGTGTCACTCAATGAAAACTAGTAAAGTTGCCTCAATTATATTGATAAATTCGTAAAATGATACAAAAATCATGTTTGACCTGTAGGAATTGGTATCACATCAAACCAAAATATGATGTTATTGGAATTATTCGAATTGCATGTTTCTAGTTTAAAATTACATTTTAGTAAAAATTATAATTGGCATATTGAAAACTGAGCAAACACATAGATATTGTTTTGATACATTAGGAAAATGATCCATATGACATTTGAGACAGTTATGATTCATCTACACATTAATATGATGCACGGTGTGACCGTAAGATTCAAAATGTTTCTTTTCCATATATAAGTGTAATTTTAGTTTAAAACATGCATCACATCACCAAAACTATGAAAACGAGACAAAATTGTTTTCTCATCATTCCATATTCTATTACTTAATTGATATCTAGATTATTTTTATATTATGGTTACTTATTCTACATCGTTCAGTAGAGGGGTAATAAATAAATGAAATCCTACAAAAATGCTATTGGGGAGGCTCAAAACTGAGACCTCCCATACACCACCACATAAAGAAACCACTTCGGTGCACCCATAGGTCCTTATGTTATGCTTATTTAATTAATTTTCATAGAGATGATGTTTGAATACGAAAAAGAAATGGTGTTATGTGTAATAATCAACCACAACTCAAAATGATACAAAGTGTTCCTAGTATGACTCAATGTTTAATTTAAAACATACAATTTCTATTAATTTATATCTTTATATTATTACTAACCAAAGAATTGTATTCTTATAAAGGTCTGTTATTTTGCTATATTAGTGGTTGATTGTTCAAAAATAGTGTGGGATAGGTATAGGATCTAAATATAAAGTATCATTGATGTTTTAAAATATATTTAATAATTTGTAGTTATGTAATTGTATAATCCAATATTATAAATATTATAAATATTTTGTTTATCTATATTTGTGTAATAAATTTAATTATATTTAAATTCTATATTGGGAATTTATTTTTATGAAAATTGGTGTTATTTTTGGTGTTGTAGTGTCCTATTACAACCCATTTAATTTGTACTATAGTGTTATGTTACAACAAACTATAGTATGCCCTTTATCAGCACTTTTGAAATGGGTTTGTTATAAGTAATTTTAAAAGAACATATTAATTATTTCCTTTATCATCACTTTGGAAAGCACCAATCAATGGGTAATTTATCAGTGATTTTAAAAACTCATATCTAAGTACCCTATATCGGCGCAAAATAAAAGAACTGACAAATATTTCATTTAGCAGTACTAAAAATATACTAATAAAGGTTCCCTTTTTATTGTTCTTAGGGATGATAACAGACCCCTTTTTCAGTGAATTTTTCTTCTGATAATGTAAAATGGGTTTTTATCTATCTCATATAGTCTGCGCATCTCTTGTGTAAATAAAGGCCATTTTTTCCAATGTTAAAAACATATTTTGTTGTAATGTGTATTTATCATAAGATTAATACCTATAGAAATATTTCATCCTCATTGAAGTTTTCTTATACTCCATTCATTTAGAGTTTTTATCACTTTTAAAATCTATGATTTATATTACTTTCATTCAAAAAATCAATGGATTCAATATTCAGATTCATTACACAACAAAGCATGTTCTTCTTGTCTGGCCTAATGAGGTAATTTCCCATCCATTACTGAACTGAAAATTATTTCATTTACCTAATGTATATTCTATATATATATTTCCGATATAATAATATTATTTATTCTAGGTTTTATATTCTCATCATGCATAAACTCAATGGAATTAATATTCATCACCTCAATTACAAAATAAAGAATATACTTCTTTTCTATCCTGCGTAGGTAAGTGCTATTCCCTCACCGAACTAGTAATTTTTATATTTAACTCGTTTAAATTATGTAAAAATTTAATTTATAATCATATGAAATATACAGTTATAATACTATCTAGTAATATTATATTTACGCACTTATCATTGAAACATACTGCATCATCTTATTCTTCATCGAGCATGGACCCATCTAGCACATGACTGCAAAAAATTCAGCTTCCCATTATCAATGATTTATTTTTCTTAGTACCACCATATATTCATCATTAAAATACAAAAATCCAGGGGTGAATCATCTCTTAATTCTACCACTTATCCCCATAAAAAGTTCAGTTCCCTATTTTACATTACAATTTGTTATCAAAACACCTTATCCTTCATGGGTCTCAGCACTTATTATTACTGGGATTTTGGGCCTATTTTTCTATATTTTAAACCAAGGGTTTTTTTAACTTTTATAATCCAAATTTAATATTATATTCATTCTAAAACACAATGGATTCAATATTGAATCTCCATTACACAACAAATCATGTTTTCCCCATGTGGTAGGTTGAGGTAAGTCCCTATCCATTATTAAATCGGTAATTATGTAATTTTACTTATATATATTTTGTATGAATTTTCAATATTATCTTATTATAGAATCTAGATTTTACATTTTGATCATTCGAAAACATAATGGATTCAATATTAATCAAGTTCATTAAACAAAGAGTCCTCTTTTTCCTATATAGTCTACTGAGTTATGGTCCCTTTAATCACTAAACCAGTAATTGTGTCATTTACCTTACATATATGTTGTATGAATTTCCTATATAATGTTATCACATACACACATATCATACCATTAAATATTATAATGTATACAGACTTATAATACATTATAATATATTCAGGTTTTATCAGTCCCTAATGGTAAGGATTCATAAAATTATCATTATATTTAAAATATTATATTCAATAGGTTTACATTAGGGTGAGAATAGAATTGGCAGCATGATACATGAATGAAAAATATTACCATCATCAATTGTTTTTGTTATTTAATAACCTTTTATAGTTTTTTACTATATGTATTTACCTTTTTGTTTTTTAAAATATATATTTTTTACACTATTCTATATTTTAGTGAACAAATTAGTTTAAATAATTAAGACATTCACTCTATTTACATAAATGATACCAATTTATTTTAATTTTACGGTTCTTTGTTTGAAATGAAAGATCAATTTCTATTTTTTTATTTTATTTGTATTATTATTTTTTAAATTATTGACTCTCAGTGTTTTATTCTTATTCTAAAATATATCCTATAAATTTTTTTTTTCTGAAATTTGTCATTTATATTTTCTCATAATTTTTTTTGTTCAAATATTGAATCACTCTGTTGGGGCGTTATGTTTTTAAAAATATTTACTCGTTTATTCTCCATGATTGTATTTTTTTTATATTAGTTTATCAATATTTAATTTTATATTCCACCTATATATAATTTTATCACTACATTTCTCTATATATCAAATATGTTTAAATTTTCATTCATATAATTATTATTTTTTAAATACATATAGTTAATTTTTATCTTAAATGATTAATTTTTCCCAATATTTTATTTCATATTTTTCCTAATTTTGATTTCATCTGCTTTTTTATTTTGACTAATGTTGACCTCCAAATTTCATAGATCACATTATAAAGAATACTCCCTTTTCAAGTGCAAATGTTTTGATTGCATCATAGGCTATCACATTCTAAACGATAACATTTATTTGTTATTATTTTATATATATTACTTGCAATAGATTTTCACACTTCGTATATATAAATATTATTTTTGCACATGTATATACATCGACAAAAAATTTATTTTCCACTTCCTTCTTTGATTTCCACAGATGACCACTATACCCTCTAATGAGGAACATCCTTTCCATGCTTCTAGCTAACAACTATAGATTTAGATTCATTTCAAGAATAAAACATCAACATATGTTTTCTCAAATGGATAATTCAAACAAATACACATCATATTTTTCCTTTTAAAATATATAGTTATTTTGTTCTGGTAAAAATTGTGTCATGTATACTATTCATCACATCTCCCATAACAAGTGACCCCCCCTTAGCTTTCATCTAACTTTGTTTCCACTTCTCTAAGATTGACTCCATTCCTATTATTAACTCTAGAAATATCTTCTTCCCAATCCCATTTTTTATGAAGAGAATACTTCCATCCTACGTCACATCCTCCCATAGATTTTCGTAGATTGAACTTCTCTTTCATTGGACTATGTTGAATGATATTAGGCTTCATCAAAATACCCACATGTGATTCATTCAAACCCCATCATCTGTTGATGATTTCCTCCCATTGAAATCTAGAAACACTATAAATCTCTTATTATCCAAAATGACAGTTTCCTCCCAGGTGTGAACACTAATGTCTTGATCAAGATGGTAAAATAAATTACAGATGGTTATCTGAGAATTGTTGTCAAGAAAACCTACCAAATCCTTGGTTCTCATGTATTTTAAATGTAATTTCATTTTCTCACTACTAAATGTGTGTTCATAGGATGTTGGTGGCCCTAAAAATTTAACAGTGGCTCACTAGTGTCCATACCATTTTTTTTCATCACCACAAAAAAAATACTTTATAACGGTTCCCTCTAATTGAGCATGTGAAATAATGTATCTTTAATATGACTAAATCTATCTAGTTCATATGGTAAATAATGATCACATGTTTCCTCATCTAGGATTTTACCCTTATATTCTTACTTCTTCAGTGAAAATGCGACCCAACCAGGATAATCATCTCTATGAACAGTTGTATCTACTAGATTTAGCATTCTGTTTACAGACAGCTCATAAATACATGTTGTGACATATTAGACAAGATGTGTGTTAAGATGAATAAAATTAAAATAATCCATGATCCTTTCCCTATAACATCCCCACATAGGAGTTGTGTTATCATTCAATACATTTACTCTCAAGGGTTTAGTTGGTGTAATCACTTGGTGTTGAGTCAATAAGGTTTTCCTTATTACTTTTCCATTCCTTCTTGTTTTGAAAATCACAAACACCTTATCCTTAAGGAAAAATTCTTTTATAAGGAAAATTTATTTCTTAAGGAAAATTTCTTTTATAAGAAAAATTATCCTTATCATTTTTTTCTAGATTTTTCTTAAGTATGAGATTCAGATTCATTTCTATTTTCTCGGAATTGATTGAAACATTGAAATGAAGTATTCTGTTTTAGGATCCAGATTCTGGATAAAAACTGTGATAAAGTTTCACTCCAAAATCCAGAATGAGAACTGTGATAAAGTTTCATTCCGAATTCCGGATACAGTTTTAATCCAGATTCTGGATACGAATTCTTATGAAGTTCGATGACGAATTCTCATTACGAATTCTGATGAGTAATTCACATTACGAATTCTTATGAGGAATTATCACTAAGAATTCTAATGACCAACTCCCATTATGAACTCTCATTCCGAATTCTCTTACTAAACAGAATCTGATTATCTTTTTTTATACACTCTGAATTTATTCAGACTCCGAAAATTATTTTTTGTTAGACTCCGAACCTTCAATATGAAGCTTACATTCCGGTATTTTGAGTTAGAATTAAAACGATGTCGTACTTTCTGTTACACTTGTTTTGTTATATAACGATGTCGTCTATTTTGTTATAAACTAATCGTTGTCTAAGTGACACGTGTACAGGTCCCTCCGATCTTTAAGGAAAATATGACCATTGGAGAAGGAGCTGACCTTACCTATAAATAGGAGCTCATTTGAATGATCTCATAACACAAAAAAATGATTTTTGACATTGTGCATACATGTTGTTTAAGTGATTTCTAGAGAGAGAGGCTCTTATCAACTCTCAATGCTTCGTGCGACTCCGAATGTTGGTGATTACATTCGAGGACTTCCGGGGATATGAAGATAGAGGTTCCAACACCTTGGAGTTAAGGGCTTCCTTGCTGAGGAAGACAGAGGTTACCAACTACCTTGAAGTTGAGGGCTTGCAGGGATAGCAAGACAGAGACACTCTGATCTTCGTATCGAGGGCTTACCCTGTTAATGGTAAGACAGACTTTCTTGAAAGTATAAATTGAGGGACCTTTATCCAAGGTTGTTGGATACCCTTCTCTTTGGGTTAAAAGACTTATACTGCTTGTTTATTTCCTCTGCATTTTGTATTATAAGGAAAGTATAACTTTCTTATACTTCCTTACTTGTACTCTGTTTCATTTAGATTTTATACGCTTTAAGGTAGAATCTCATGTTGTAACTTTTGTTAAGTTTCAATCTCCGGAACCATATTTCCAGAACCTACTTTCGGAATCTCTTTCCATGTTTACATTCGGTGTTAGAGGTGTTGTGAATTTTCTTAGTTTAACTTTGTTAAACTTAACCCTTTCCTTTTCTTAAGGAAAACATAGTTATTTGTAACTATATTTAAAGGTTCCAAATGAATTTTTAAAGTATACAATTCACCCCCCTCTTGTATATTGAGCATCTACATCACTATTTTGATCCTACAATTGGTATCAGATGAGGTTCCTGAAATACTTAAACTTACGAATAAGTTTTTCTTTCTCACTTTTTCATTTAGAACTATTACATTCTGAACTTTTCCATTCCAAACATTGTTATTATGAATCTTTTCTACTAACATGTTTGTGTATCGAAGGATATTTTTAGTATGGCAGGAGTTAATGTTGGTTCAATTGATAATCTGAATCCAAAAAGACCACCAATCTTTGATGGTAATGATTATGAGTACTGGAGAGATCGAATGAAGACTTTTGTTATCAATACTGGAGTAAACAATTTTTTTATGCTTACTGGTGATTATAAAATTCCTGAAAAGGAAGTCAGAACGTTCACTAACCAGGAAAAGCAAGAATATCAACTCAACTATAAGGTACATAATACTTTACTGTGTTCAATGACTAGAAATATATACAGCCAAATTTCTTCTTGTGAAGCATCTAACTGTATCTGGAAGAAGTTAGAGGTTACACACTTTGGAACTTCTAAAGTGATTGAGACTAGAAGAGATATGCATAGAGCTGAATATCATGGCTTCAACTTTCCTTATGGAGAACTAATCTGTAAAGTTCAACAGAGATTTATGACTATCATAAACAGCCTACAATCTATGGGAGATAATGGTCTAGATAATGAATCTCTTGTGGATAAGATAATTGATATCATGCCTAATGAGTGGGAATCAAAAAGAACAGCTATAGATGAGAATAGGAAAGTGACTCAGATTTCTCTTGATGAGCTTTTTGGAACTCTTCTCCAACATGAAACTAGAATGAAAAGAGATGCTGACAACATCAAGAAGAAAAATGGAAATGGTACTATTTCTTTCACAACAACATCAAATCATATGAATGCTAAGACTCCTGAGAGAGTAACCATATCTAAGTCTAAGAGGATGGTATTTCAATACAAATCTAGTGAGAGTGAAATCTCTGAAAATGTATTAGAAAATCTTGCTCGAAGGATGAACAAGATAGCTGTCCAGAGAAATTTCCAATCCAAGTATAAGAAAAAGGAAAGGAAAGATAAGAAATATGGAGAAGTTACTTGTTATGATTACAAAAGAGCTGGACATATTAGACCAGATTTCCCTATGCTCAAAAAGAAAGAAAGAAAAGAAAGACATTCAGACAGGAATAGAAAGAAGTATTATAAAGCTAAAGCTAAGAATGTTTTGAAAGCCAATGACACCTGGAGTTCAAGTGGTGGTGACTCTTCAGATGAATCTTCTGATTATGAATCTTCAGGACAGAAGAATCTTGGTCTTATAGCCAGATTACCTATCGATAATCATTTTTTTATGGATAAGGTACGAAATGCTGAATCATTGACCAATGTTTCTTTAAATTCCAATGATAGTAAGTATTATAACTCTTCTGATGAAGAATCATCTTCTGCTGAGGAAAATTAACTACTTATGAAGAAGTATCTAGGTTTGCTGAACTTTTTGAAATTGAGAATTCCAAACTCAATAAGAAACTTGATAAGGAAAACTCAAGGAATTCTATTCTTACAAAAGAGATATTAGATCTTTCTAAAGATCTTGATAAAAAAAATACTGATTTTGAAAGTATTTCAAAGAATCTTGAGGAAGTAAGTTCTGAGAAGAACAAACTTTCTAAAGAATGAGAAAAAGTAATTTCTAATAAAAATGTTTTTGAGCCTAGCTCTAGTTCTAAAACTAATGATTTTGAGGATAAAAACATAGTTGTAAAACTCAAGTCTGAAATTTTTTCCTTAAAGAAGTGTTTATCAAACTTTACCCATGGTAAGGAAAATTTTCATAAAATGTTTTCCCAAATACGACCTTTAAGAAATAAATCCGGATTTGGTTATACCCATGCAAAACCAATTTTTTGTAACAATTATTTTGTTCCTCAAAGTGCCCCATTTTGTACTAAGTGTCCATGTGAAGGTCACTGGGAAAATAATTGATCCTTAAACAAAACCCAATATTTAGGATTTCACAAAGCTTATTTCTCTAAGAAGATGTGGGTACCTAAAATTTTATTGTCTAGAAATCTCGGATCCAAACAAGTTTGGATCGTGAAAGTATAATTTTCTTCCTAATTTCAAGAAAATAAAGAGAGTACCAGCAACAATACATGGTACATGGATAGTGGATGATCCCGGCACATGACTGGTAACAAAAGCTATTTTGAAATGATTATCAAAACGAAAGGAGGAAAGGTATCTTTTGGAGATAATGCTACGGGTGAGATTGTTGGTATTGGTAATATTTTTTTTCTTGGTAATACTTTGATTTCAAATGTTCTTTTTGTTAAGGGTCTTATGCACAACCTCATTAGTATAATCTAGTTATGTGATGCAGGTTACCTTGTGAATTTTAGGAATGATAAGTGCTTAGTTCACAATTCCAAGGAAGAATTTATTCTCTCAGCCAACAGGCAAGAGAATGTTTACACCTTAAACATAAAAGATCTTAGAAGCCAAGATTTACCTTTTCTTAGTGCAATGGAAGATCATTCCTAGTTATGGCATAGAATACTAGGTCACTGCAATCTTAGAAACCTATTTAAACTCTCTAAGAAGAAACTAGTTAAAGATCTACCAGACCATAGATTTGATTCATCTAAAGATTGTAATCATTGTCAATATGGTAAGAAACATAAATCTAGTTTTAAATCAATTGGTGAAGTCTCAAAAACCAATGCATTATAGTTAGTACACATGGATCCTTTTGGTCCTACACAAACTGGAAGTATTGGAGGAAAATACTATGTGTTTGTACTAGTTGATGATTACACTAGATTTACTTGGGTTTATTTTCTAGCAAAGAAATCTGAAGCTTTTTCTTATTTCAAAAGTTTTAGAGCTCAAGTTAAAAATGAGAAAAACCTTCCATTGAAAACTATTCATAGTGATCATGGAGGAGAATTTCTAAATTATGATTTTGAAACTTTTTGTAGTAAAAAAGGTATTACTCACAATTTTTCAGTACCTAGAACTCCTCAACAGAATGGTGTAGTTGAAAGAAGAAATAGAATTCTTCAAGAGATAACTAGAACCATGTTGAGTGAATATTCTATAGCTAGAAATTTTTGGGCTGAAGTTGTAAGTACTTCTTGTTATACTATAAATCGAGTCTTGATTAGACCTTTTCTTAATAAAACTCTTTATGAGTTATGGAATGGCAGAAAACCAAGACTATCTTACTTCAAGGTTTTTGGTTGCAAGGTATTCATTCTGAATACTAAAGATAACCTACATAAATTCTCACCAAAATCTGATGAAGGGATTTTATTAGGTTATTCCACAACCTCTAAGGCTTATAGAGTTTTTAATAAAAATTCTTGCACTGTTGAGGAAACAGTACATGTAAAATTTGATGAGTCAGATCCTTTTGTTTTTAAACCACCTCAACCTATATCTTCGGATGTGTTTTCAAAAACTGATTATCAACCTTTGATAGAAGAACCTTCTGATAAGGATAATGTTCTAGAAGATACTTCAAAAACATTTACCCGAGAAGACATTCTACCCTATGTTGATGAACATGTTTTACAAAACCCAAATCAGGTGTTTCTTAAGAATCATACCAGTGATAGTATCATTGGTGATGTAAATAAACTTGTAAGGACTATAAGTTCCTTAAGAAATGAAGTAGAACATCTAGCATTTCATTCCCAATTAGAACCTAAAAGCACTGATGAATCTTTAGGTGATGATGATTGGATTAAAGTCATGCAAGATGAACTAAATTAATTCGAAAGGAATAAAGTCTGGACCTTGGTTGAAAGACCTAAGGAAACTTCTGTTATTGGAGTAAAATGGGTTTTCAGAAATAAATGTGATAAAAATGGAGTCATAGTAAGAAAGAAATCTAGACTTGTTGCTAAAGGATATAATCAACAAGAGGGAATAGACTATGAAGAAACCTATGCTCTAGTAGCTAGACTTGAATCTATCTGTATTTTACTTTCCTTTGCAGCATTCTTTAATTTCAAACTTTTCCAAATGGATGTGAAATGTGATTTTCTTAACGGTTATGTTCAAGAGGAAGTTTTTTTGAACAAACTCCTGGTTTTGAAGATACAAAACATCCTGATCATGTTTTTAGACTTACCAAGGCTTTGTATGGTCTTAAACAAGCCCCACGAGCATGGTATGATAGACTTACTGGATTTTTTCTTCAAAATGACTATGTTAATGGAAATGCAGATCCAACCCTTTTTATAAAGAAAGATAAGAAAAATGTTTTGATTGTTCAAATTTATGTTGATGACATCATATTTGGTTCAACTCAGCAATCTTTGACTGACTCTTTTGCTAGTCTAATGAAATCTGAGTTTGAAATGAGTATGATGGGTGAGTTAACATTTTTCCTTGGTTTTCAAATTTCTCAAAAACCAGAAGCAACCTACATATCTCAACATAAGTATATTAAAGATCTTCTTAAAATGTATGGTTGTGACAACACTAAATGTATAAGTACTCCCATTGGTACCTCAAACTCTTTAGATCTTGATGAAGTTGGGAAACCAGTAGATCAAACATCTTTTAGAGGTATGATAGGAAGTTTACTTTACTTAACAGCTAGTCGACCAGACTTGATGTTTTCAGTATGCTTATGTGCAAGATATCAATCCAATCCTAAGGAATCTAACTTAAAGGCGGTAAAAAGAATTTTTCGCTACCTTAAGGGAACCATGGATCTAGGATTATTTTATACTTCTGGAAATGATTTTGTTCTAAAAATATTTTGTGATGCTGAATTTGGTGGATGTAGAATGGATAGAAAAAGTACATCCAGAAATTTTCATTTCTTAGGAGATTCATTAGTTTCTTGTTCCTACAAGAAGCAACATTCTGTAGCACTTTCCACTGCTGAAGCTGAATATATAGCAGCTGGAAGTTGTTGTGCTCCAGTGTTGTGGATGCAACACGCACTCATAGACTATGGCTTGAGTTTTACTAGAACTCAAATTTTGTGTGATAACACTAGTGCCATTGCTCTTAGTAAGAACCTTGTACATCACTCCCGTTCAAAACACATAGATATTAGGCATCACTTTATTAGGGATCACACACTTAAAGGATATATTATTCTTCAGTTTAATGGAACGCAAGATCAACTTACTGATATTTTCACAAAATCTTTGCCTTCTGATAGATTTGAATATATTAAATAGAAGTTAGGAATGATAACCATAAGGTAATCTTTCTTAATTAAATTTCTGTTGAAAAAGTCTCCTTACAACAATAAACTCCTTTTTATAGGGAGAGTACATTTTTTTGATAGAATAACAAAGTCTTTCAAAGTTTGTTTTCAAACATTTCGGAACAAAGATTTCCGGAATGGAATTTCTGGAACAACAATTTTCCAGAATGAACATTTTCATACAGAATACTTCTGGAATGGATGTGTTCGTATTGAATACATCCGGAATAAAAATTTTGTACTGGTATTTTCATAACGGAACTTTCGTACTAAATATCACATAATAAGATTTTTTTAAAATTCTTATAATGTGTTTTTCGTACTTAGTTTTCTGTAATGAGTTTTTCCGTACTGAGTTTGTTTTCCGTAGTAAAGTTTTTTTTTCTTGTAAACTTTGTCTTTTCATAATAAATTTTTTTCGAAGTCATTTAAATATTATCCATTACGAATAATCCTCCTAAGCCAATCCGAAAGGTATGATTTCCTTACTCATGTTTTCATAGTCATTTTTTTTCTGTCATTTTCTTGTATTATGTTTTTGGATTATAGTTCTCTTAATTATTTGTTTTAATAAAAAACTCAAAAAGATCGGATTCAAGTTTTCAACCATCAGATCTGAACTCAGCTTATCCCAACCATTAGATCAACCATGGGAGTTGAACCGTCATCTTATTTCCTATATAAAGGGGACCCAAATACTCGTCCCACATCGATTTCAAGCTCTCGCGTCCCGAATCTCTGCCTCTCTGATTTAAGGTCGTTCCGAACATCAGATTTCTCCGTTCCAAACTTCTCAGAGGTCATCAGATCCGAATGTCTATGGAGTTAGCCTCTCAAGAAATGTCATCCTCTAAGCCTATTTCACAATGGTTAGTTTACAGAGAAAGGTTAGTCCATCTAGATTTCTTCAACAACTATGATTCTCTTATTTCAAAGAACATTAAGATGAATGGGTGGGAAGATATTGCTGTGTCCAAACCGAGGAATCAAGATGATGTCTTTTCGGAGTTACTTGTTGAGTTCTATGAATCATTTTCCTTCTTTAAGGAATATGATAGGGAGAACTTTTCTTTTAAGTCTTATGGTAATACTTACAAAATCTCTTATACCAAGGGAGAAAGCTTGGTAGGGCTGTCCTATGAAGGAGAAGCCGAGTTTATATCTCACATTTTGCCGGATTCTAAGGGTAGCTTCGACAAAGAAAAAACCTTGAAAACTCTTGGACTCTCAGATGACAATGATCCGAATATTTCTAGTTTTCCTACAAATTTCTGGATTCTAGAGTTGTGGGTGAAAGGTCTTACCGTACCGTGGAAAGGTGATAAAGACACCTTAAAGAAGAGTGAGATATATATCTTATATTTCCTGATAAATCTAAGGAAGTTTAACTTCATGAGGGACATTCTTATAACCATTGAGAATCTTAAGAAAGGAAATCTCAGAGCCCAGATTGTAATGTACCCAGTAATTTTATCAAAGTTGATAGTTCGGTGCCTTGAGTCCTTCAAGGAAGCTTGCAGATCTAAGCCAAGGGTTTGAAAAATTTTGTTGGTTAGTGATGATAACCTTAAAAGGATGGATGTGGCTTTCAACAAGGAGACTGGTGAGTTCTTCGATTTACCTAATCAAGAAGAAGCGGCTCTGAAGACTGCTGAATCGGAATCATCTATGCCAGTAAAGAAAAGAAAGTTGAAAGAATTTGTAGCTGAGGTACATGATCCTAAATCTAAAGAAGTTCAAACCGCACCTCCCAAACCACCTGATGAGGTAGTTGCGAAGTGGAGATAAGATAAAGAGAAAAGGAAATAAGGGGATCCGTAGTTCGGATTGGACCCTGCGGAGGCTAAGGCCTTGAAGGAGAGAACTGCTGATGAGCTTGAAAAACAAGTAAAGGAAAAGAAGCTCAAGAAGAAGATGACAGAAGCCGAGGCAGTCCAAGCGTTGTTAAAATTTAATGAGATGGTATCCAGAAGCATTCCAGTTCTGATATCTTTCTCCTTGGAATCTCTACCTGAGACTCTAGGAAGAAACCTTGATTTTCCGGATGAGACTAGAGCTGAGCATGTTGAACAACTCGAGAAGATTAAGAAAGTGGGAGAGGAAGGAGTAGTTGCTGAAGTAATTGGCGAAACATGAGATTTATTAAAAGAAGTATATGATTATAAGGGGTCGCCTTCAGAACATATGTGACTCCGAACTTCAGAGGCTGAATCATCTAAGTTAGTAACTCCATAGAAGGATAATAATGAGGAAGATATTGTTCAAAAAGTTGTTGATGATATTATTCAAGTATCTACTAGAGAGCATATATCTCTTGATCAAGAATCTATTCCGAAAAAGGACAAGGGAAAGCAACTCCTTGTTGAGACTCCGAAATCAGTGGCAAGAAAGAAAAGAGAATTTTGTGATTCATCTAAAAGGAATTTGGAGCTTATTGAGGAAGAAAATTCTCCAAGAAAAGTTTAAGATTCGGAGTCATCCTCGTTGGGACATGACTTTGTTGTTCAATATTTGAGGAAGTTAGTTGGTTCCATTCTGACCATCTCGACTATAGATTGAAGATGCCAAATGCTCCAACATGCTCTGAATCAGAAATCATATTCTGTATCCTTATTCATGGATAAGTATGTCGAGATAGAAGCCGGATTCAAATCATTTCTTGTTGGCTATGAAGCCCACAAAAGATCTTGCAAGAGAATGATGAGCTGGTCGAGGAAGACTATGGAAGAGATGAGGCTATTCGATGACTTTCAAGAAAATTATAAAGATGCCTTTGAGACTGAAGAAAGGAAGATAAATGAGTTAACTTCATCCTTTGAAGAGAAGCTGACAGATGAAAAGAACTTCCGGATTCACTAAATCAGATATCTGAATGGGAAGATGAATTCTGTTTCTCAAAACTGGAAGTTTGAAAGGGATCATCGGATTGAGTTTGAACAGAGGATGAAGTCTCAGGAAGAAAAGATCAAGGCTCAGGAAGAAATGCTGAAATCCCAGGAAGAAATGATTGAAGCTCAATCTGCAAGAATAGTTGTCTTAGAGAAGCAAGCTGAAGAAGATCATAAAGACCTGAAGAAGAACAAGACTATTATTAAGGGGATCATTTCGAAGAAAAGTGATCCGAAATAACCAAATCCGATCTTTTTGTTGTATCTAGTTTTCTTTGTTGCCGACATTTCAAATCTAATGAAAAATGTGCTTCTCGTTTCTTTTGTTGTTATTACTAATTTTTCTGGTACTTTGTTATTTTTTCCATTCCCTCGATCTCTTTTTGAAAATCACAAAGGGGGAGAAGCAAAATATCCTTAAGAAAAAAGAAGAACTCTAATAAGAGTTTATCTAAGGGGAGAAGGAATAGATCCTTAAGGAAAAAGAACTCTAATAAGAGTCTATCTAAGGTGGAGATTTTTTATTAAAGAAGACTTTCTCATTTTTAATAAAATGTCACTCCGGAAATCTGAATATGATCCTTAGAGTTTCAAGGCTTAAGGGGGATTTAGTCTTATTCATCAATATCCTTAAAGAAAAGGGAGATAAACTTTAATGTTTTTCTTTCTTCCTAGAATTTATTTTTCGTAAGGATGTTTGTGATTTCAAAAAAGGGGGAGATTGTTGAGTCAATAAGGTTTTCCTTATGACATTTCCATTCCTTCTTGTTTTGAAAATCACAAACACCTTATCCTTAAGGAAAATTGATTTTATAAGGAAAATTGCTTTCTTAAGGAAAATTGATTTCTTAAGGAAAATTGATTTTATAAGGAAAATTTCTTTCTTAAGGAAAATTACTTTTATAAGGAAAATTTCTTTTATAAGAGAAATTATCCTTATCATTTTTTTCTAGATTTTTCTTAAGTATGAGATTCAGATTCATCTCTATTTTCTCAGAATTGCTTGAAACATTGATATGAAGTATTCTATTTTAGGATCCGGATTCCGGATAAAAACTGTGATAAAGTTTCACTCTGATATCCAGAATGAGAACTGTGATAAAGTTTCATTCTGAATTCCGGATACAGTTTTAATTCAGATTCAGGATACGAATTCTTATGAAGTTCGATGACGAATTCTCATTACGAATTCTGATGAGTAATTCCCATTACGAATTCTGATGAGGAATTCTCACTACGAATTCTAATGACCAACTCCCATTCCAAACTCTCATTCCGAATTCTGTTGCTAAATAGAATCTGATTATCTTTGTTTTATACACTCTGAATTTATTCGGACTCCGAAAATTATTATTTTTTAGACTCCGAACCTTCAATCCGAAGCTTACATTCTTGTCTTTTGAGTTAGAATTAAAATGATGTCGTACTTTCTGTTACACTTGTTTTGTTATAAAACAATGTCATCTATTTTGATATAAACTAACCATTGTCTAAGTGACATGTGTACATGTCCCTCTGATCTTTAAGGAAAATATGACCGTTGGAGAAGGAGCCGACCTTACCTATAAATAGGAGCTCATTTGAAAGAGCTCATAACACACAACAAAGATTTTTGACATTGTGCATACATGCTGTTGAAGTGATTTCTAGAGAGAGAGGCTCTTATCAACTCTGAAAGCTTTGTGCGACTCTGAATGTTGGAGATTACATTTGAGGACTTCTGGGGATAGGAAGACATAGGTGCTAACACCTTGAAGTTGAGGGCTTTCTTGCTGAGGAAGACAGAGGTTTCCAACTGCCTTGAAGTTGAGGGCTTGCAGGGATAGCAAGACAGAGACACTCTGATCTTCGTATCGAGGGCTTACCCTGGTGAGGGTAAGACAGACTTACTTGAAAGTATAAATCAAGGTACCTTTATCCAAGGTTGTTGGATACCCTTATCTTTGGGATAAAAGACTTCTACTACTTGTTTATTTCCGCTGCATTTTGTATTATAAGGAAAGTATAACTTTCATATACTTCCTTACTTGTACTCTGTTTCATTTAGATTCTATACGCTTTAAGGTAGAATCTCATGTTGTAACTTTTGTTAAGATTCAATCTCCAAAACCATATTTCCAGAACCTACTTTCGGAATCTCTTTCCAAGATTTCATTCGGTGTTAGAGGTGTTGTGAATTTTCTTAGTTTAACTTTGTTAAACATAGCCCTTTCCTTTGCTTAAGGAAAACATATATATTTGTAACTATCTTTAATGGTTCCAAAGGAATTTTTAAAGTATACAATTCACCCCCCTCTTGTATATTGAGAATCTACATCACTATTTCGATCCTACACTTGGTTGTTAAATGTATCAGTATTAACCTTGATGGATAAGTCAATGAAGGTGTCCTTTAAAAAAGAATATTCTCCCATAGAATCCTTTCTCTTTCATTCAACATTTTTTATATTCAACATTCACTACTAGAAAAGTAGGCTATACCAACGGTTTATAACCGTTGGTATAGGTTGGAAAACCATTGGTATATGGTATACCAAAGGTTTTCCAAACCATTGGCCAGTTAGCCGTGAGGAAAGCCCTATACCAATGGTTTCATTTAAACCGTTGGTATAAGTTTTTCCAGAATATCTTGGAAAAAGCATTACCAACGGTTCAGAATAGTTGGTATAAGTTTTTCCAGAATTCTGGAAAAGCTTTACCAACGGTTGAGAACCGTTGGTAAAGCTTTTCCCTGAGCTGCTGCACTGCAGCCCCTAGAAGCCCCCCAGAAGCCCTACCATACACGTGCATAAAAAAAAACACTGCACAACAGCCCTCCAGTATACCCTCCACTATACACCTGCATAAAAACTATCACAGAAGCCACATAAAGACTTCAAACAGTATAAAAAACACCTAAAATATCCCAAAAAACACATATGACAACAATCATCCGGTGGTAATTCACCTCACCCATCAAATTCCAATAGGCAGAGTAGTTTGATAAATATCTATTAGAGTTGAATAAGGCATTCAAATTGACTCAAATCCCATTTTTTTGTGATACTAGGTTTGGGTATGTAATGATTTGTGATGAATTTTGCATTGAACTTGTATTGTTTATAATATATGGTGAAAACATATTTTCGTTGGAGTCTTGTCACTTATGACCCCATGAGTGAAACTACCCAACTCATGAAAAAGAGTTTGCGACTATCGTTGATGATTGTAAATTTCAGTTGTAATCACTTAAAATGATTTCCTTTTGAAATAAAAGAGAGACTTTGAGTGGTGTCGTCCACACCGCACCTCGGATTGAGGTGGAGTTGACTCGTACACATCACAAATGACCCATGGATACATGTCCTAAAGTATCAACAGTATCCGAATGCCTTTGGTCTATTTTCTGTATGTCAATTGTTGTTTTAACTTAAACTGTTGTCCATTTCAAAGAAAAGTGACACACTTTCAGTGGTGCTGGCCACACCGCGCCTCGTATTGAGGCGGAGTTGACTCGTACACGTCACAAATGACCCATGGATCATTGTCCTAAAGTTTCAATAGAATCCGAAAGTGTTTGGTCGGTTTTCCGTATGTCGTTTTTTTACTTAAAAGCGCATCCATTTTAAACAAATTAAAGACACATTGAGTGGTCCCGGCCACACCGGCCCTCGGATTGAGGCAAGGTTGACTCGTACACGTCACATTTGACCCATGGATAGTTTTCCTAAAGTTTCAACAGAATCCGAATGCATTGGGATGGTTTTTCGTATGCCAGTTGTTGTTTTCACTTAAAATCATGTTCATTTCAAATAAAAGTTAGACACTTTGAGTGGTGTTGGCCACACCGTGCCTCGGATTGAGGTGGGGTTGACTTGTACACGTCACAAATTACCAATGGATACATTTCTTAAAGTATCAACAGTATCTGACTGTGTTTGGTCAGTTTTCTGTATGTGGTTTATTTTACTTAAAAGCGCATCCATTTTAAACAAAAGAAAGACACTTTGAGTGGTCCCGACCACACCAGACCTCAGATTGAGGCGGGGTTGACTCTTACACGTCACATATGACTCATGGATCGTTGTCCTAATGTTTCAACAGAATCCGAATGCGTTTGGTCAGTTTTCCGTATGTCAGTTGTTGTTTTCACTTAAACTGTTGTCCATTTCAAAGAAAAGTTAGACACTTTGAGTGGTACCGGCCACCCCGCGCCTCGGATTGAGGCGGAGTTGACTCGTACACGTCACAAATTACCCATGGATACATTTCCTAACGTCTCAACAGTATCCGAATTCCTTTGGTCTATTTTCCAAATGTCAGTTGTTGTTTTAACTTAAACTGTTGTCCATTTCAATGAAAAGTGACACACTTTGAGTGGTGCCGGCCACACCGCGCCTTGGATTGAGGCGGGTTTGACTCGTACACGTCACAAATGACCCATGGATCATTGTTCTAAAGTTTCAATAGAATCCGAAAGCGTTTGGTCAGTTTTCTATATGTCATTTTTTTACTTAAAAGTGCATCCTTTTTAAACAAAAGAATGACACTTTGAGTGGTCTCGGCCACACCATCCCTCTGATTGAGGCAAGGATGACTAGTACACGTCACATATGACCCATGGATCGTTTTCCTAAAGTTTCAACAGAATCCGAATGCGTTGGGTCGGTTTTCCGTATGCCAGTTGTTGTTTTCACTTAAAATCATGTTCATTTCAAATAAAAGTTAGACACTTTGAGTGGTGTCTGCCACACCGTGCTTTGGATTGAGGCGGGGTTGACTCATACCCATCACAAATGACCAATGGATACATTTCCTAATGTATCAACAGTATCCGACTGTGTTTGGTCAGTTTTCCGTATGTGTGTTTTTACTTAAAAGTCCATCCATTTTAAACAAAAGAATGGAACTTTGAGTGGTCCCGGCCACACCGGCCATCAGATTGAGGCGGGGATGACTTGTACATGTCACATATGACCCATGGATACATTTCATAAAGTATCAATAGTATCCGAGTGCGTTTGGTCAGTTTTCCGTATGTGGTTTTTTTTACATAAAAGTGCATCCATTTTAAACAAAAGAAAGACACTTTGAGTGGTCCAAGCCACACCAGCCCTCGGATTGAGGCGGGGTTGCCTCTTACACGTCACATATGACCCATGGATCATTTTCCTATAGTTTCAATAGAATCTGAATGCGTTTGGTCTACTTTCCGTATGCCAGTTGTTGTTTTCACTTAAAATCCTGTCCATTTCAAATAAAAGGTAGCCACTTTGAGTGGTTCCGGCCACACCGCGCCTCGGATTGAGGCGGGGTTGACTCTTACATGTCACATATGACCCATGGATACATGTCCTAAAGTATCAACAGTATCCGAATGCGTTTGTTCCATTTTCTATATGTGGTTTTTTTTACTTAAAAGCACATCCATTTTAAACAAAATAAAGACACTTTGACTGGTACCGGCCACACCGGCCCTCGAATTGAGGAGGGGTTGACTCATACACATCACATATGACCCATGGATCTTTTTCCTATAGTTTAAATAGAATCTGAATGCATGTGGTCTATTTTCTGTATGCCATTTGTTGTTTTCACTTAAAATCCTGTCCATTTCAAATAAAAGTTAGACACTTTGAGTGGTTCCGGCCACACCGCGCCTCGGATTGAGGCGGTTTTGACTCGTACATGTCAAATATGACCCATGTATACATGTCCTAAAGTATCAAAAGTATCAGAATGCCTTTGGTCCTTTTCGGTACATGGGTTTTTTAACTTAAAAGCACATCCATTTTAAACAAAAGAAAGACACTTTGAGTGGTACCGGCCACAGCTGCCCTCAGATTGAGGCGGGGTCCACTCGTACACGTCACATATGACCCATGGATCATTTTCCTATAGTTTAAACAGAATCCGAATGCGTTTGGTTTGTTTTCCGTATGCCAGTTGTTGTTTTCACTTAAAATCATGTCCATTTAAAATAAAAGTTAGACACTTTGAGTGGTGCCGGCCACACCGCACCTCGGATTGAGGCGAGGTTCACTCATACACGTCACATATGACCCATGGATACATGTACTAAAGTATCAACAGTATCCGAATGTGTTTGGTCCTTTTCCGTATGTGGTTTTTTTAACCTAAAAGCGCTTCCATTTTAAACAAAATAAAGACACTTTGAGTGGTACCGGCCACACCGGCCCTCGGATTGAGGCGGGGTTCACTCGTACACGTCACATATGACCCATGGATCATTGTCCTATATTTTAAACAGAATCCGAAGGAGTTTGGACTGTTTTCCGTATGCCAGTTGTTGTTTTCACTAAAAATCCTGTCCATTTCAAATAAAAGTTAGACAATTTGAGTGGTATCGGACACTACTTCAAAGCACATTTTCCATATCATTTTCCACATGCATAAACATGAAATACATGGATAACTAAGAAAGGTAAGTAAAAAAAATAGAAAAATGAGTATCACAGTACCAAGGAATACTAAAGGTCTGGGTATTAGACTAATCATACAATAAGAATCAAGTGCAAAAAAAACAGAATCCGAATGCAACGTCCCTATAAAGCAGAGGAAAACCCCAAATTGGAAAACCATGTTCAAAAATAAAGAGTTATACAGAATTCAAAAATGTAATGGATCAATCTGCCTCTGATCACCATCACCATCACCACTATCATCATCAGCCTCATCCTCACCGCCATCTATGTCCTCTTCGTCGTCCTCATCATCGTCCCCATGCTCATCGTCGGCCTCATCCTCATCCTCGGCATCATCCTATCCCTCGGCCCCATCCTTGCCCTCGGCCCCATCCTCACCATCGTCCACATCCTCATCCTCTCCCTCTTCCTCTTCAGCATCCTCGTCATCACCAGGAACGTCATCATCTCAATCGCCACTAGAGTTGCCGCCCGGTGCATTGGATGATGCACCAATCGACGACATAAATTTCTGACAAGCTGCACTAGCCTTTGGTGGAAGTGATGAAGATAATGTTTTCATCAGTTCATAAATTCTCTGTCTCTTGTTTGAACTTGTACTTCCAACTCTGTGACCCTTTTATCAGACTGTCTTGCATGCTCCTTGACCTGTTCCAACTCGGTGGTACTAGAATGGATACCTAGAGACGACCAATACCTTGCCGGGACTATATTATTACCAGGTCGGTAGCGTACTCGACCAGCGGGATCATCTCCCAAAACCTGATATAAATGATCGTGTGGCCCAAAATTGTCAGTCTCCTGGGAATCAAGAGCCTCTAAAGCAGCCTGTAAAAAATATTAATAGATTATTAAATTTCAAATTAGATATTAAACTTTGAAATAAACAAATTAAAACATACAATGGTCTCTTGGGTCGGTTCAATTACCACAGTTCCATCTTTTTTTCTTCTACTCAAGAAAACAATTTTGCTCGAGGGATACATCCTTCAATATTCATTTGTGCTTCTGTAATGACATTGAAACAATATAAAGTGAAAGTATAATCATATATTCATTATTCAATAAATCACATAATTTAAGTAGGATCCACTAAAAAGGGAAAGTCCTAAAGAAAAATTATAAACAACTATATCATACCTACTGCCTCTCATGATCTTCCATAGTTGTGCACTCCAAAGTTTGGAGGTATTTCATTGAATCAATGTTTTTTTTTGTTTTTTTTTCAGAAGATTCCTAAATAATGATTAATAATTTATAAGATTATATTAATGAAAAATATGAAAACTCTCATTTAAATAACCCAAATGAGATTAATACCTTAAATTTGGTAGTCTCCCAATGGGAAATCATTTGGTGATATTACTCTATCGGGCAGTCATCCATGATAGTTAATGTCTTTAACTCGGTTCCCACTCTATCACACCAGCCAATATACATCTCATGCTTATAAGCTCTCCAAAGCTCTCCTATCTCTTTTAAACGCGCTGGTCATGCACCTTCGCCATTAGGGAAGTTAAACCGAAGCTAAAACCAAATTGATTAGTTCATTTAAATACAAAAATATACTACATTAAATCCAATAGATTTTTTACCCATATTTGTGCCCACGCGTTATCCTTGACTTCGGGTGGCAGATGTCTCCAAGAGAGAGGGATGACCGGAATGATATCAGAGTATTTGGCTAGTGTCGCCAAAAAACCCCGACATTACTGCCCAGATTTCTCAATCATTTGTCCATCAACGTTGTATTCAATCATCAACTGTGTTTGGCGGTTCCATACCGCACGCAAGCGAGTACGCCCCCTCCCCACCTCCTATCTGTAGATGAATCTGTTATTAATGAAAAATAATATCAATACATGTTATAATAAAAATAAATTTTGGTATAAAAATTTGATAGAGTTATATAAATATATATGTGGTAGTCGGATCAATGGGTGCAGAAGCTGAAGGAGTATCTTGTACAGGTGGAGTGTCCCTCAGTGTATTCTCCTCAGCCATATACTGTGTCGCAGCAGGAGTAGATGAAGGTGGAATATAATAGCCCGGAGATAATGAACCAGAAGCAAAAGATGACGGCATAGACGTCTGGCCAGCTGGTAGTGTAAACATCGGAGGTCTAAATATCTCATATGTCCCTGAAGACATGCCAGGATCAAAATAGGGCGTAGAAGATATGTCTGTGGTAGTTGGTCATCTAAATCTCTCCCCACGAGCCCTCGTACCACCGGCCTCAGTACCGGGACCACTAGATGATCGTCCATCTCTGACACCACCCTCCCTCCTACCACCAACCTCTCTATTGGGAGCAATATCAGGGTCGTCGTCAGATATCTATCATCTTGGGGGTGGATCCTGAAAAAAAAATTTACAGAAAAGTAAACACATGATATTATAAGTTATTGAAATATTTATATTTGAAATAAAAAATTCACAACAGGGATGAGTGGAGGAACACCCATCTGTACCATGCAACGATTATTATCCGTCATCTTTTTCCACCGCCTCTCTTCAATGGGTGTCATTTCCTGCAATGAAAACAAATATGGAAGTAATTAGAAACAGATAACTAATGTGTAACCCAAAAAAAAAATATAGAAAAACCATTATGATAAAAAGAACATAATGAAACAGAAAATTTATGGTGTTATAAAGGTAAGTACTAGGATACACACTCTGAATGATGTAGGTGAAACATGTAGGTGAGAACATGACTGTATGATTCTATATATTTCCCACCACAACTTCGGGTTCACAATCAACTCTGACAATTGAGCTGTTGGGGTTATCATAAGTAATAAAAGGATTGCTTCCAATTGCAGTAGGGATAGTGTCAACTTCATCATCACCATCATCAAACACATGTCTGGGATTTACTTCAATAATTACACTGAATTTAGGATGACGATGATCTTTGACATAAAAAACTTGTTTCACCATTGATGCCAGTACATATGGTTCATCAGTGGCAAGAGTGCGAGTCATGTCAATAACTCGAAATCCATAATCATCAATAAAGGTTCCTTGCCTCGTCATTGAATCAAACCATTGACATTTCATCATCGTGACTCGACCATGCGAGTAATAGTCCAAAATTATTATTTTCTCCATGACACCATAATAAGAAACATTTTCAGAACGAGGTCTAGTGTTTGATGAACTGGCATAACAGTCTGTTGTGGTAGTTATCATAACACCATTATGATGTGTTCTCATGTTTCTTGCTCGTTCAGTGATAATAAATTCGTATCCATTGATCACAAGTGATTTACAAGCACGAACCATGGTATTAGGACCAAAAGCCAAAGCTCTTATTTCCTTAGAAACAGAGTCTGTGGGAAATCTCGATACCTGAAATATAAATAAATAGTAATCTTATTTAAATATTATTTTTATTTAGTTATTACAGAAATATTTTTACCTTCAATTTCAACCAACCAGAAAACCCTTTGCTATGCAAAGTCTCCTTCTTTCTCAAAGATAAATAACAATGCATTCTATATATCAATTCTTTATGTTCCCTGTAGATAAAAATAATAATAGTTTAACAAATATTTAAAATTACAAGAGATAAGATAACATATACATGTACAATTAACTTACTTGATATACTCATCGAACACATCACAATTGAACAACACTGTGCGATGTGCCATCTCTCTCTCTTCAAGGCTTAATGTTGTCAATGTATATGATCCCAGAATTCCTCCTGTCTGGGGATGTGATGGAAAACTGGGTTCAATTTGACCATACTGTTCGTCTTCATTTCTCATTGGTCTATTTATTCTCGTAGTATGATCAGACAAATACATTGAGCAGAAATCCATACATTCTTGAGCCAAGTAACCGTTCACAATAGAACCTTCGGGATAATTCCTGTTCCGAACATATGATTTCAATGTGCACATGTTTCTTTCAGTTGGAAAAATTCAACGGAATGAAACGGGTCCTCCAAGAAGTATTTCGGTCAGAAGATGGACAGTCATATGCAACATGCATGTAAAAAATGATGGAGGGAATATTTTCTCTAACTCACACAAAATTAATGGTGTGTCTACGAATAGTTTTTTCATGAGGGATTTGGACATCCTCATAGCACAAAGATCTATAAACAAATATCACAACCTAATAACCGAGACTCTGACATTATTGGACAAGAGATGACAGATTGCTATTAAAATCAACTCATGCAAAAGGACGTGATAATCCTGAGTCTTCAAAGATTTCAACTTCAGCTCTTTTCTGTTGACCCGTTTTGATATATTGCTTGAATAGACATAAAGAATTTTAATAGTCTCTAGAACTTCCAGAAATTGATTTTTTTCATCAGGAGTCATCACATAAGAAGCACATGGAACTTGCCATTTATTTTCACTGATACAGACATGATGCAATTCTAGTCTGATCCCCCAATCTACCAAGTCACGCTGAGATTGTAAATCATCTTTTGTCTTCCCCTTGACATTTAGAAGAATTGAAAGCAACATTTCACAAATATTCTTTTCAATGTGCATTACGTCTAAGAAATGACGTAACAAGTTGGTTGACCAATATGACAACTCAAAGAATGTACTCTTCTTCTTCCAATTGTAACAGGTATCATTGGAAACATTTTTTCTCTTTCTAGATTTCATTACACTCTTCCCAAATGAATACCTGAAATCTTTCAATTCATTAAGCACATCAGTTCCAGACATATGCTGAGGTGGATCGTCATTCTCCATGGTATTGTCAAATCTTCAACGATTGTTTCTATATGGATGGTTCATTGGAAAGAATCGTCGATGTCCCATAAAACTAAAACTACGACGGTATTTCAGTCTTCTCGATCGAGTATTCTTCATACAAATAGGACATGACAACTTTCCTTTTGTGATCTATCCAGACATCATTGCATAAGAAGGAAAATCATTGATAGTCCACATAAGTGCAGCACGCATATGAAATATGTCTTTCGAACATGCATCGTATGTGGGAACACCCACATCCCAAATAAGTTTCAACTATTTTATTAAAGGCTGAATGTATACATCTATATCATTGCTGGGATCAGAAGGGCCAGATATCAGTATACTCAAGAAAGTGTAAGTCTTTTTCATACACAACCAAGGGGGAAGGTAATAAATGTGTATGAAAACCGGCCATGTGCTGTGCGAAGTAAGCATCTTCCCAAATGTATTAAATCCGTCACATGAAAGACCTAGTCTCACATTACGCACGTTAGCTGCAAATTCAGGATATCGAGCATCAAATCTCTGCCATGAAAATCCATCTGCAGGGTGAACCAACTCTTCATTATTCATTTTTCTCTCGGTGTCATGACATCTCATTTTTATGGATATTTCATCAGACATGAAAAGGATCTGTAATTATGGGATCAATGGAAAGTGCCACATTACTTTTTGTGGCACCTGAGATGGTGTTCCATCATCTTTTGGCTTCCATCGGGAGGTTCCACATTTTATACAATCATTTATTTCAGCAGTTTCCTCCCAAAATAAGATGCAATCATTCGGGAAAGCATGAATTTTATTTTTTAGAATCCAAGTTCATCATCCAACTTCCATGCTATATAGTGGTTTGAGGGAATATGTGCATCATCTGTAATTAAGTCCTTCAAGAAGGTAAGAATGTAATCAATTGCAGTATTTGAAATCCCATACATAGTTTTCCCATGAAACAATCAGATTAAAAATTCCAACTTTTTCATTTTATCACATTGCCGATATACTGGAGTCATCACAACATCATTCAATTTTTCACCCTATCAACATCATCATTTTCATTGGACGCATCATGTGTGCTTGTATCAAAATATTGTTGGCTGCACATCCTTTCCTTCTCATGATGTCGAATAAATGGAAACCGATCATAAATCAAACCTTCCAATTCAGTCCTATTATTTGGATCATCAACTTTTTGAGATTCCATTTTCTCTCCATTGTGATACCACACATAATAGTTTTTTTGGAAACCATATTTGGTTATATGATAGCTAACTGCTTCACGGCCCAACCAAGGTCTTCCAAAACAATTAAAACATGGGCAGTGTATGCGACCACTATCTGAAGCCTTGTCAAATGCAAAATCTAGAAAGATTTTCAAATTATTTCGAAAATCGGATGAAATCCTATCAGTTTCATACATCCAACTTCTATCCATTCTGTAAAAAAATCACAATAAGTCATTTCAAATAAATTCAATAATATTAATGTTTAATCAAAAAAATATTTACGTAAATGACAATTGTTTACTCTATATAAAATAATAACTTCCACATTACTCTATATGAGAATCATATTAAGAAATACAACAAAATACAGTGTATATAAGAAAATAAGATACAAAATTTCTAATGCCTATATTCAAGGATTGACCAGTAAGATATTGGAAGTAGATCAAGGAATACATAATCCTTAAGGGTCTTGTTGGGAGTATATGATTTTTATACTTTAACTTCTTCAAGTAGATCCGGATGAGGAGTAGGATGAGGATCATGGGAGTGGTGGGACTGTCCAAGGGGGGTGTGGCGTGTCCAGGGGGGTGCGGGGTGTCAAGGGGGTGGTGGGGCCGTCCGGGGGGTCGGAGGTGTCCAGGGGGTGGGGGCTGTCTAGCGGGGTCTGGGTGTCCAGGTGGGCAGGCTGTCTGTGCGGGTGGTCAGGTTGTCCAAGGGGGTCGGGGTGTATAGGTATATTTATATGAAAAGAATACCCCCACAATAATCATGCAGCTATGTCATTAGTCTAAACCCCTAGAACACATAAAAGAAGCCAGTATGGACATTTACTAAAATATTTAACACCATACGAATGAAAATACACTATAAATATAGTTTGAGAGGATATAATGGTGTGTGTGAAAAAAATGATATTAAATCAATTTAAATGAATATGGAACAAATGAGGGTTTATAATACACTAAGAGTACCACAAACAATCCAAAACCACTATAGCACCACATATTCATCTTCATGAAATAGGACATGGAAATATTACCTACGTCTTTACTGATGACCACCTAATTGGAACACTCTATTTATGGATCATGAACACAAGGAACAAACAATGTTTGGTCTCTACCAACTCAATCACCCCCTTGTAAATCATAATCTCGTTTCCCCTTATACTAAAATTGTGTCACTGGAATCTACTATTAATACCGGACCTAAACCATTCATTCTCTATAAAAAAAATGATCAAAGAACCATAGGAGGTATCTCTCATATAACCACATCCATTTTTATCTATGATGTAACGAAATTCACAAGAATAACTTTTATTCAATAACCTTTGGGTACATAATGTGCATCAACAATGGTTCAATTATATGGTTCATCACATTCCAATTTATTAATCACCCATACATGATAAAAATTGAACATTGATTTTCATTTAATTACAACCATCATATTTCATTTAATTCTTAACAAGCATAGAAGCATTGAAATTGGAATCTAATAACTTTAATTAGTCCCCAAATTTTTTTAATAACTTTAACATGAAAAATAAAACACATTTAAATCTAAATAATCACTATGAAGTAACCAAGCCACTATAAACAACCTAGAGTGTATGAGTTTTCTCTCTAATCTGAACAACATCATCACACATTCTTACCATGATGTGAATAATGTGTAATATGAATGATATTAACACAAAATTCCCAGAAATACCAAGCCTTCTAAAAACTAAATATTTATGGATGATATTAACACGCAATTCATTTTGAATCAAATTTGATTCACTTTACTACTTATCCCAATAGACCAAAATCATACTATAATCACTATATGCGTGCCACTATCAAATCTCAACACACGCACCCAAATCAAACAGAAAAAAAATTCATAAACACCCAAATATAAAGAAAAAACCAAAACAGTAGATGTAGATAATTAAAATAAAAGTATCACTTACAGGAAATGTAGAACTAAGAAATTTTGAAGATGGGTCAGAATGAAGGATTTTTGCAGTAGGGTAAACAGAATCCCAATTCACCTCTTCACCCAATTGAAAACAGAAAATCAAAATAGAAGACATAAAATAAAAATAGAAGACACATAACATTAAAATGAAAGTATAACTTACAGATTAAAAATGAGAATCTAAGAAATTTTGAAGATGGAATGATTTGGACAGTAGGGTAAAGAGAATCCCACTTCTCTACTTCGGTTTAGGGCTCCAGTCGCGCGGAATGGGGGAGCCTGAGGTTCTGTCTATTTCTGGGAAATCATTCCCAACAGTTTGTAAAAACCGTTGGGAATGAAAACTTTTACCAACGGTTTTAAAAAACCGTTGGTAAAGCCCTTCAAAAACTCACTTTTAACAACAGTTTTACAAAACCGTTGGTATATCTTCATCAAAAACAATCCATACCAATGGTTTTGTAAAAACCGTTGGTATATCTTCACCACCACATACCTTTACCAACAGTTTTTGATAAACCGTTAGTATATGAATGGTATACTAATATACACCAATGGTTTAAGCAAATCGTTGGTATATATCCATTGGGAAAACCTATATTTCCAGTAGTGATTTTTATATTATTTTATAATAATTCCCCTGGATATGTTCAATTCATTCAGGACTAGGGTTGAATCAAGTAGGAATGTTAGTATTTTATATAGTATATGTATATTGTATATCATGTACCAATATATTAAATGTAATGTATATTAATTTATTTTCGTTTATGTTCCAATTAAATATAAACTCCATGATTTCATATAAATTAAACAATACAGGTTTAGTGAAAAAACATATTCCATATTTTTTTTTGGAAAACCAATGTTAATCTATGTGTGTTAAGATACAAAGTTCAAACTATGAAACAATTTTGAAGAATTAGTTTATTCAACCCTTTAGTCCTTGATAGACTAATTTAATTGTATAAGAAATTTATCCCAAAGTTGGTTACAAATGCTTTACAATGATGTTTTTTATTAAGATGTATTTTTATGTTGTATTGTTGGTTTATTTTCAACAAAATTATAGATGTATTTTTAGGTATTGTTTCCATCATATCACTAGCATTTTTTTATCATACGCCACTATAATAAGTCTTTCATACATGGTGGTTATTTTTTTATCATTTACCAGTTCGATAGAGGTTTTATGTAGAGATATAGGGGAAATAAACCCACATTTATCTTTTTTCATAAAAAGGATATTTCCCTAATACTGTGTTGATTAAATTTTTCTAAAATTTATTCCAAATTGAATTGTATGTTTATTTGGATTTTAATTAAATTTAATTATAATATAGATTTAGTATTTTCCCTCTTAATTTAATGATACTTCACATGATTATTTTTTCATTTATTTTCATTTATCCATTTATTAAAAACTAGAAAACCCATTTAATATATTATATATTTATGTCACCGTAAATTTCATGGAATAGTTAAATAATGATTTATTACATATATCATTTCAATATACACACATTAATCTTCATTTCTTATTTTACAATTTAGAGTATCATGTTTGCAATTACAAATCATTTTCATATTTAACAGTGAATCTGTATCCCATATTATACTATTAACTCTAATTCTATGAACTATTTATTTATTAATATTATTAACACAATATCCATTCCCTTATAGGTTACTTGTCATGTTCATTGTTGAAATATTTAGATAAGCATTTTTATAATGAATGTCTTTCTGAAAGAGAATAATTCAAAAGTGATTTCAATGTATCTAATTTTAATAATAAATTGATTAATAAAAAGTGTTATAGAATCTAGATATTAAGGCAGAGTTTTTTATTTACCATTTTATAAGATATGTTAATTTTGTTATAGTAATAATTAAGCATTTAATAAAAAATTTCATATTTTTTAATATTTATGTTCACTATTGTAATTTTCTTACTTTTTTTATTGTTTTATCTTAAATAGAAATCCGATTAATGATATATGTAATTTATCATTATATATTGTTAGTTTTATGTTTTAATATTTAATTTTAATTTTTTTTGTATATTTTATTTTTTCATGTTTTCACTATTTCATCAACGAATGTATTAATTTCAAAAAAAATTCAAATATAATATTTGAAATAGTTCCTTTTTTTAAAAATTCAATTTTATAATTGATTTTCATAAAATATCATTAGCAAAATAAAAAATACACATTAAATTACACTTTTTACCTTAATTTTTAATTACAAGTATTTCCACTTAGTTGTTTCATAAGAGTATTAAAAATTAATGTTCTATTTTTAAAATATCACATTTTGTTACCATTTTTTTTTCTCGAATTGATATTCCATTACACATATAACAACTGCAACTATTATATAATAGAATAACATTATAATTATTCCATTAGAAATTTTTGCACCTATTTTGATATAACATGACAATATTAGTATAATGTAGAACAATTTGATATTCTACATATTGTTTCATAAGATGGAATCCTTTTTACAGGTCTTACATATAATATTTAATATGGTTTAATGCTATAAAACAAGACAAATATTAAAACCTTTAATATTTGAATCCCTTATTTCTTGATATTCGTTGTATATATATTTTTGTTTTTTACTGAACTTCATCTGGATTCATTGACAATGAAAATAAGATTTGGTTTTTATATAAAAACATGTAATCAGTATTATATTTACCATTGATTCAATCATTCTTTTGGACTGAATTCCATGTAATTTTTTCCTCTCATTGAAAAAACATGCAGGAATAGCCTTTTCATTGTGTTCTTCACATGCTTGGGATGGGTAATGAAGATCACCCTTTAGACACAAGTAATGATGAGTGTAATGTCCATGTGGTGATGATAGAAATTGTAACGCCCCGACCCCAGTAACCCAGAGTCATTGCATTATTTCATAACATTGGCATGGTCACAAAAGATCATGTCTCGAAAGACATATTAGTTTAGTTTCCTTGTAACCACTTGATTCATTCATAAGTCTTACATTACATCATAAATTAAAACAAAACAAAAAAAACATCTTGTCTTCATATCCCCTCATACTATCCCTACTGGTCATTCATAATATAATTCATCACATCCTGGAAAAATTAAAACATTGAAAGGGGTGAGATCAGATGCTCAGTAAGGATAACAATACTATGGATGCTTTCATAAATAAACATAAACATTTATGGAAAAGTATAACTAAAACAAAAGCTTTTTAAACATGAACTTCAACATAATATGGAAAAAGTAAAATGAAATAATTCTATTTACATATTCACATGGATATTCTACTGGTCGAATAATCACATGCAATATCAATAACCACTTTCATAATGATGGAATGCATAATTCCAGGCTATCATAACCACATAGCCAAGGCCTCGTGCCAAGACTACAAATAATATATTGTCAAGGCGTCATGTCAAGACACTAATTTGTCTCATGAGACATACCGATTCATCGAGGAGCTATAGTGGGATCCACCCGTCACTTATTAAGTCCAATGCATTCCTTATATGAAAAGGTTTAAACATAACATATACCATAACATAATCATATCACATAAAACATGCATAAACGAAACATAACATTTCCAAATTTCAATCACAAGATATAAATACATCATATTGATATAATAAAAACATTATCAAGACATTTTTCAATGAAAAGTAAAACATTGTATTTATTTTTATAAAAAAGTTATGGCTTGTAGAGGAAGTCGGAACTCAAATAATTGTCACGACGACGAAGAAGTCGTTGTCACCGCATACGTAATACAAAACATTCCTTTTCTCGTTTTGTAAAAATGCTTCGTATAAAAACATTATTTTTTAATAAAATTTAAATTCAAAGGGGTTTATACACCATATAAAAGAACGTTCTGTATAAAACAAAATATGCCTCAATGAAAGGGGATTGAGATGAAATCCCTTAAAAAGATCATTTTTTTAAAAAAAAATAGATCTATTATGTGTATTCACTATAAGTACACATAAAAAAGTACAAATACAATATAGGAAATAATATTATCATGACATAATTTAATAGTAGGATATTAACCCAAAGAACATAAATTGGGTTAAGAAGTTCCCTTACCTCGTTTCCGATTTGACTCGATCGTTCTTTAACCTCCTGAATAATAAACTAGAGTTAATATATACTTGCTTAAGAACCTTTTTCAAGTTAACTATTCGTTTTATGTCACTTATTACCATGTTATGAACATTATGTACTTATTTATGTTAATAACAGTCGTTTCGTCGATCTTTGGTACTTGAGTTAAAAATAAACTTCTTATAATTACAAGTTTTTCATGTGTTAAAATATCCATTATATCCAGAATTATATTCATGATATAAGTATCATATATATCATATATATTAAGTATATACATGCATTTATAATATTACATAATATTAATAGGTATGAAATGAAATGCACCGTTCATGGAGACGGTAAGCCGTACGTACGCATGAATGCTACTTTCATTTCTATTTCATATTTAATGGTATGAAATCATAATTATATAAAGGTATATTATAATTCCAGTATAATATCATATATAATATCATTTAATACATCCCTTATGCATCCCACATATGGTATTAACGATTCAAATCACTTTGAGTGGCCGGTAGTCCGCACTTCCTAAAATGAAATCATCGCATTTACCCATAATGGAAATCATAAAGGTATTCCATAAATGAGGAATAATGAATCATAATGAAAACATAAACATAATATATATATCATATATGAAAATAGTTTCATCATAATGGCCACCATGAGAGGTTTTAAAAAAATATTGAACAATCATCGTTTCGTGAGTCAGTAATTCGCCACCCACAGAAATAGTATGTTCTTTATCCATTAAGAGAAGGTATGTGTAATTTTAAATCAAATAATTCTCATAAAAACATCCCAGTATATTGAAGATACTGGTTTTGTTACAAAATAAAGTAATAAAAATAGTTTAAGGGGTTGGAGAAACAAAATAAAATAAAAGAACAAAGAGAAGACATTACCTTAAAATTGGGTAACTCTGTTTGATTTGAGCCAAAGGATTCCTTGGGAAGACTTAATACCAAAGTGAGGCTTCTGGGAGTTGGATATGGAATTTGATAGAGTATTTGGGCATAGGTTGGCCGAGCAAAATGGCTTTGATGGTGTGAATAAGGTGGTAGAGGTGGGGGTCTTTTATAAGAGGAGAGGAGGGGCACTCTTGGAAAGTCCTAAAATGTTACATTATTATGAAGTACTTTTTGGATTTCAAAGGTCCCAAAATTATATATTTCAAGGATATGGTGATAAGGGTTATAGATATACTCATCCAATAGGTTTTTTACAAGTCCACGTCATATATTTTACATTATCTTTTCATTTTATTTAAATTGTTAATTAATGAGGTAATTGATGCATCATCATGGTGTCATAAAAAATTTAATTTATTTAATCTATAAAAATTATAAAAAAAATATCGTGATGTAGGAAATCATTTTATATTTACAATTAATATTTATAGTCGAAAATTTAACTTATATAAGCCCATGTAATAATTGTTTTAGTAAAACAACACATACTTGGGATAATTTTATTTTTACTTTAAATAAAAAGTTATTAATGTCATTTTCTTACCCAAGTGGCTCCATGGGGTCCCCAAGTCGACCCATGGATTGTATTGGTCGGCCATGACTCATCCAATAAGGGTAGGACAAGTGTAAATGTAATTTTATATTATTATAACATTATTTTTATGTTAAATTACACTAATTACCTTTAATCGCGATTAAAAAAACATAAAAGTTACTATTCACCAAATATTATTTTCATCTCATTGAACCACATTTTTCATCATAATGACAACCATGTATGTCGGATTTTTTAAATTCAATACACAGAAGTGGTAATGTTTCATTTACACGAAAAATTAGTTTTTAAACTACCACTTAGTGGTTTCACTATTCATCAAAAATTGAAGTTCTTCCGAAAAATAACAAAATTTCACTGTAAGCTATAATTGATATTCTGAAATCAAAAATTATGTCCATTTTAAAAAATTCCAAAAATATAATTTTCATTAATTAATTTTATAGTTAATTCTCGTTGTCAAAACAAATAGCGTGTTCTTAAGAAACAATATCAATCCAAAGATTGACAATTCTTTATGTCCAATTTCAAAGTGAAATTAATTCTAATGAACACCATTGGATAAAATATTAAAATTATATTCTAATTATACTTTAAAACCACTCAATGGTTTAAATTATCACTATTAATTCTTTTGAATAAAAAAGTTGTTTTTAATTAAAATTTTGTAATTTTCACAATTCATCAAAATATAAAAGTTATCTGAATAGTTCCAAAATTTCACCCTAGGATAAATTTGATATTCCGAATCCAAAAACAAATTCCATTTTTAATGATAAAATTTATAAAACATCAAAAAGTAGGTATTACTATTCATAATGGCTAGTTGGATTGGTTGTGGTGTGTGTTAGAACTCGATGTTGTGTACAACACACGCTACTGTGTTCTTCAAAGAAAAACATACCATGGAAGCATGGGGTGTTACATTATCCCCTCCTTCAGTGAATTGCGTCCTCACAATTTTGAAAATGTTCTTCAAAAATAAAAGGTTTCAAATAGAAAATAACATTTTGGAAAACCTACATTGGAAATAGTGTTAATAAAAATATAACTTTAAAAGAAAGAAAGATAAGTATAAATGTCACTCGAGATTGCCCATACTAGGATTCTATGAAAATATGGATATGGAGGAGAAACAAACCATCAAGGTCTGATTGAGAGTTGTAGAAAATAGGATTAGGAGAAAGTTAACTACAAGAAAATGACAAAATTGTGATTAGTTAAACGTTCATTGATTCCCCAATTGGAAAAGTTAACCTACAACATTTTTGTTTTATGTTACCCTTCATAAATTTTAGGAATTTATTTAGGAGATTTACTAAGAATTTAAGGAAATATACTTACTTTTCATGTAGACTTTCATTCTTTAATAAATTTTTAACACAAACCCATCTTTCACTCCAAAAGGTATTAGAACTCAAAAATATTCTATTTATCATAATTTTATAAGGTTACAAATATTAACACATACCATTTAGATTAGGAAAACTATTTTGTAATAAACAGGGACTTCCTATAGGCTATTGGTAGGTAGTAACGGCATGTCTCACTATGGTTGTGGGTTCGATTCCTGCAGCTTTGTCCGACACGACGGGTTATCCCCCGACCTGCAGGTTGTCCATTTCATAAAACTATAGTATTATAATATATCAAAAATAATCTTTATAAATGTTTTAACCTTAAAAAAATATTATCCAAAGTTCACTTAATCTATTCAAACCTTTATAGTAATCCAAAATACCTCTGTCCAGACTTTCTCTAAAAGGTCTCTAAATTCCAAAATCAATTGTAACATCAGATTCCCCAAACAAAGTAATGTTTCTCTTATTGTCACATACTAAAAATATGATTACTTTCATCATATTAAAACATTAATAAAAACAAAAAGTACTTCAATACAATACTTATATATATCACATTATTTTTATAACCATAATGTAGTTCTTGGGTCCAAAAACACAAATACAATAATTATTAAACTTTAACTGTTGTAACATCATAACATTGGGCTTGATCCCTTGGCCTTTTCTGAGGTATTTTTCCTTGGTGCTTAGAGCATTCATTTGCATAATGCCCCATTTCCCTATAATTGTAGCATTCAACATTGATAGCCTCTTTCCTTCCCTTACAATCACGAGCCTGGTGACCTTTTTCTCCACGTTTATAACAAACTCTCATTCCTTTTAGGCAAGTACCGTGGTGATTCTTCCCACAATTATCGCATAATGGAAAATCCTTCTTTCCATTTTTCCCTTTATTTTCTCTCTTGTTCCACTATTCTCTTCTTCTCTTGCTTTACATTATTTTCATAAGATTTAGAGATTTCCTTTTCTATCTTGATAGCACATGAGACAATATCTTCGTACAATGAGAAAGATTTTGAGACTAAGGCTCGACGAAGAAACGGTTTTAACCCATCAATGAAACGATCAATATTACATCTTGGGTTGCATATATAATCTGCTTCCTGCCTCGCTAACTTTGTAATGTTAGCCACATTCTTTCCGACATTCTCATCCTCCTTTTCTCTAAGACTCATAAATTGCCTTTCCATATCTGCTCGACAGTCACGAGAGAAGAGTTTTTCCAAGAAAAGATCTTTTAACTCCATCTATTCCATATTTGATACTTCATCATCTTCCTTTGTGTTTTGTATCAATGACCACCATTGATCGGCATCTCCAGTGAGGTAGTAAACTGCCATGACAACTTTCTCCCTTTCACTGCTCCCCAAGGCGTGGAATATTTTCCCTATGGAGTTTATCCATTTCTCAGCTACTAAAATATTTGTACCCCATTAAATGATGGCATTTGTTGCCTCCTGAAAATATCTAACATTTCTCCTCCACGTTGCGGATCAGGGTGCTCTATACGAGTAAGGATATTATTCATAACCCGAGTGATTTGTCCCAGTATGGTGATAAGGTGATCATCCCTAGTTTTATCACCAGCTCCACTATAATTATATTGAGTTGGAGGGAAATTCCTATATGGAGTGCGTTCATTGATACAGTTTCCATTCCTTCCAGTAGGCGCCATTTCTATACAATGTCATAAACTAGATTAGTTTAGGTATCAAAATAAGTAATTACATACTTGTAAAACACTTTACATAAAGTGAACAGTTTATGGATATAATCCCTAATCATAAATTTTTTTTATTTGAATAAGTATATACTCATAAGCCCTTCATAATGGTTTGTAATGAAAATGAGAATTATCTTAAGCATATCCCCCAGGAGTGTCATAACCAAGAGTGCAGTAAGGCCCATTTTCGTGCACCAGTTCCCATTCGAGTCAACTCAAAGCGGTGTTTTCGGGTTTTACCCCTAGGTACATCTGTGCCAAAGCCGCCTCTACCTACTTATATCCAGACATGGATGATTACTCGAAAAACTCACAAATTCTCTACAATACAAAAATTCTAGGAAGTTCTTCTATACTAATTTTCAATGTATATCTTAGGGCTATGTGCTCTAATCAGATTTTATCTAAATCTAGCTTCCTAGGTAAGTACTAAACTGCCTATGATACCAACTGTAACGCCCTGACCCCAGTAACCCAGAGTCGGTGCATTATTTCATAACATTGGCATGATCACAAAAGATCAAGTCTCGAAAGACAGATTAGTTTAGTAGCCTTGGAAACACTAGATACATTCATAAGTATTACATTACATCATAAAGTAAAACAAAACAAAAAAACATATTGTCTTCATATCCCCTCATATTATCCCTACAGGTTATTCATAATATACTTTATCACATCCTGGAAAAATTAAAACATTGAAAGGGGTGAGCTCAGAAGCTCAGTACGGATAACAATACTGCAGAAGCTTTCATAAATAAACATAAACATTTAAGGAAATGTATAACTAAAACAAAAGCTTTTTAAACATGAACTTTAGAATAATATGGAAAAATTAAAATGAAATAATTCCATTTACTTATTCACATGGATATTCTACTGGTCGAATAATCACATTAAATATCAATAACAACTTTCATAATGATGGAATGCAGACTTCCAGACTATCATAACCACATAGCAAAGGCCTCGTGCCAAGACTAAAAATAATATTTTTTCAAGACCTTGTGTCAAGACACTAATTTGTCTCATGAGACCTACCGATGCATCGAGGAGCTATAGCGGGCTCCACCTGTCACATATTAAGTCCAATGCATTCCTTATATGAAAACGTTTAAACATATCATATACCATAACATAATCGTATCACATAAACCATGCATAAAGGAAACATAACATTTCCACATTTCAATCACAAGATATCAATACATCACATTGATATAATAAAAACATTATCAAAACCAATTTAAAAGAAAAGTAAAACTTTGTATTTATTTTAAGAAAAAACCTTATGGCTTGTAGAGGAAGCTGAAACTCAAATAATTATCACGGCGGAGGAGAAGTCGTTGTCCCCGCATACATAAGACAAAACATTCCTTTTGTCATTTAGTAAAAATGATTTGTATAAAAAGATTCTTTTTTAATAAAATTAAAATTCAATGGGGTTTATACACCGTATAAAAGAAAGTTGTGTATAAAACAAAACATGCCTTAATGAAAGGGGATTGAGACGAAGTCCCTTACAAAGATCATTTTTTTAAATAAAATAGATCTATTATGTGAATTCACTATAAGTAAACATAAAAAATTATAAATACAATATAGGACATAATATTATCATGACATAATTTGAAAGTAGGGGATTAACCCAAATAACATAAATTGGGTTAAGAAGTTCCCTGACCTCATTTCCAATTTGACTCGACCGTTATTTAAACTCCTGAATAATAAACTAGAGTTAATTTATTCTTTCATAAGAACCTTTTTCAATGTAAATATTCCTTTTATATAACTTATAACCATGTTATGAACATTATGTAACTATTTAAGTTAATAACTGACTGTTTGTAGATCTTTGGTACTTGAGTTAAAAATAAACTTATAATAACAAGTTGTTCATGTGGTAAAATATCCATTATATCCAGAATTATTTTCATGATTTTGAGATAATATATATCATATATATCCAGTATATACATTCATTTATAATATTAAATAACATTTAGAGTTAAGAAATTAAATGCACCGTTCATGGAGATGGTAAGCCGTACGTACGCATGAACGCTACTTTCATTTCTATTTCGTATTTAATGGTATGAAATCATAATGATATAATGGTATATTATAATTCCAGTATAATATCATATATTATATCATTTACTCCATCCCTTATGCATCCCACATATGGTATTAACGATTCAAATCACTTTGAGGGGCGATAGACCGCACTTCCTAAAACAAAATTATCGCGTTTACCCATAATGGAAATCATAAAGGTATGCCATAAAAGAGGAATAAAGATGAATAAGGAAAAAATAAACATAATATATATATCATATATGAAAATAGTGTCATGATAATGGCCACCATGAGAGGTGTTCAACGAATATTGAACAATCATCTTTTCGTGAGGCAGTAATTCACCACCCACAAAAACAGTATGTTCTTTAACCATTAGACAAAGGTATGTGTAAGTGTAAATCAAATAATTATCATAACAACATCCTAGTATATTGGATATACTGGTGCTATTACAAAAGATAGTAATAAAAAGAGTTTAAGGGGTTGGAGAAACAAAATAAAAGAAAAGAACATAAGAGAATACATTACCTTAAATTCAGGTAACTCTTTTTGATTTGAGCCAAAGGATTCCCTGGGAAGACTATTGCCCAAAGTGAGGCTTCTAGGAGTAAGAGAGGGAAGTTGAGAGAGCATTTGGGAATAGGTTGGACGATCCAAATGGCTTTGATGGTGTGAATAAGGTGGTAGAGGCGGGGGCCTTTTATAAGAGGAGAGGAGGGACACTCTTGGAATGTCATGAAATGTTAAATTATTATGAAGTGATTTTCGGATTTCAAAGGTCTCACAATTATCTATTTAGAGGATATTGTGATAAGGGTTCGAAATATACTCATAAAATAGGTTTTTGAAAAGAGTAAGTCTTATATTTTACATTATCTTTTCATTTTATTTAATTCGTTAATTAATGAGGAAATCGATGCATCATCATGGTGTCATAAAAAATTTAATTTATTTAATGTCTAAAAATTATAAAAAAATTATAATGATGTAGGAAATCTTTTTATATTTCCAATGAATATTTATAGTCTAAATGTTATCTTATATAAACCCATGTAATAATTTTTTAAGTAAAACAACACATGTTTGGGACAATTTTATTTTTACTTTAAATAAAAAAGTTATTAATGTCATTTTCTTACCCATGTGGCTCCATGGGGTCCCCAAGTTGACCCATGGATTTTCTTGGTCTGCCATGACTCATACAATAAGGTTAGGACAAGTTTACAGGTAATTTTATATTATTATAACATTATTTTTACCATAAATTACACTAATTACCTTTAATCGCGAGTAATAAAACTTTAATGTTACTATTCACCAAAAATTATTTTCATCTCATTGAACCAAATTTTGCTTCCTAATGAAAACCATGTATGTCAGATTTTTTAAATTCAATACAAAGAAGTGGTAATTATTCATTTACATGAAAAATTACTTTTTAAACTACCACTTAGTGGTTTCACTATTAATCAAAAATTGAAGTTTTTCAGAAAAATAACCAAAATTCAGTATAAGCTATAATTGATATTCTGAATTCAAAAATGATTTCCATTTTAAAAAATTTCAAACATATAAGTCGCATTAATTAATTTTATAATTAATTCCCATTGTCAAAACAAATAGCGTGTTTTTAAGAAACAATATCAATCAAAAGATTGACAATTGTTTATGTCCAATTTCAAAGTGAAACTAATTCTAATGAACACCATTGGATAAAATGCTAAAATTATATTCTAATTATACTTTAAAACCACTAAATGGTATAATTTATCACTATTAATTATTTTTATTAAAAAAGTTGTTTTTAATTAAAATTTAGTGATTTTCACTATTCATCAAAATATAAAAGTAATCCAAAAAGTTCTAAATTTCACCTTAGGCTAAATTCTATATTCCAAATCCAAAAACGTTGTCCATTTTGAAAGATAAAATTTATAAAACATCAAAAAGTAGGTATTAGTATTCATAATGGATAGTTTTATTGGTTGTGGTGTGTGTTAGAACTCGAAGTTGCGTACAACACACACTACTATGTTATTCAAAGAAAAGAATACCGTGGAAGCGTGGGGTGTTACAGAAATGTTAGTAAAACCAATAAAGTAAAAAAAATGTTTGGTTTTTGGAAAATGTATGCACTTATATGTGATTTCATGTAATATTTTCACTTATTCTATATAAACCTATGTATTTTTATTTATTTTATATTATACATACTCAAATATGATCCAATTTTCTAATATGCATAATCAGTTTTCACTTATATTGAATATAACTATGACCCGAACACAGCATGAATTTTGGTATTAATTGATTTTATAATATGTGTTACTAATGTAAACATATAAGAAAATAATAACATTTATATTAGCTCATTCCAAGAATTCATATTAGAAAAATCCATATTATTTGTAAAAAAATTTATAAATATATTATTATATCGTGAAAATGCACTTGTTGTGTATTAATTTTAATTTATTTATGGTACTTATAGATTTTTTATGTAAATAAATAAAACCATTTTAATATAAATATATATATATTAACAAATAATGGATAATTTTTTTTATAAAATATCGATTTTTCAGGGAATAGTGAAAATACATATTTTTGGTAAAAATAACATATATTAGTAATTAATTAATTAATTTAAAAGAAAAATTAATTTTTTAATTTTATTTTAAAGTAAGATAACTATTAATTATATATATTTAATATATCAAATTAAATTCTAATCATCTTTATATCAAATTTTAGTATAATTTTATTCTTAGGTTTAAAATGTATTTTTCTAAGAACTCTTTTAATGTGTGTAATGTTTCTCCTTCTAAATCAATTGAAATACCAACAAATGAAATACTATTTAAATAAAATTTTTATATTATATTTATAAATATTAATTTAAATTCATTTTATTGTTATTAGTTTTCATATAGTTATTATAAGATCATATGTTGCATGTAAGATCCAATTTTTTAAAACCTAATATTATGATATATTTGTTGGTTTAATTTTAAATTAAATTACAAAAATACTATGAATTTAATATTCTAAAATTGATTAAAGTTTTTCTAGTAATGTTAATTTATATTATAAAATATTTTGAAATTAAATTTCGGTCATGATGCCAAATAAAAACAGTCAAAAAACTTTTTACTATGGTAAACAATTTAAAAGGTTAAAAGTGAGTAACCCAAGAGGTAAATATGATAACATGTTTATGAAATGTGTATTTTTTGGGGAATATGTGTGTCATGGAATTATCTATCTTCAAATACTTTATTTATAATTTTTTTTGTCACATGAAATGAAAGATAATTCTCGTTGTTGAATGTTTTGGTTATTGACAAGTATTCCACCCCGCTCAAATATAAAATGAACCCACTTCCAAAAACATTTCACACATATGAATAAATTTTTCATAAGGAATTACATAAAAAATAACCTTCAAATTATTTAATCCACATTATAGATCTTTTTTATTCCAAAATATCAAACTTAATGTTCTTAATGGTAGATCCAAAATAGACTCTTCTACAAGATGTTAATCGTCTTCACTGAGTTCCTTATTTTGTCTTGTTATTTTTAAACCTCCAATTAATTATTTCTATTGAAAATATAACATTACAGTTATGTAAATATTATAAAAAATATATTTATATCTCTTAAATGTATTAATTTATCACTACACCAAAATTTTATGGCTTAATACATTCCTTATTCTCTTTTCTTAAACACCATCATTTTAAATTTTATTTTGATTCTGATATGAGGAAAAATTAAATAACCCTTTATCATTCCAAGGGTCATTATAATGATTATGCCTTATTATTTTCTTGGGTACACAGAAAAAATATGAATATAAATGAAATATATGTGATCTGTTGGACCAGAATTATTTTCCCTCCAATCCATTTGGAAAATTTTTACTCTCATGAGATGTCATATATGGGATTAGGGTGTGAACCTAATCCATTATATTACTATTTACATCATGTGATAACTCCTATGTAGTTAGCCTAAACATAGTTTTATACCATATCTTATGTTCATTCTATGTTTACTATGAATCCATGATCTTGTGATTCCATGTTCTATAAGTAGTGTTTCCCAGTGATTACTTGTGACCTTTCCCATTTATTTATCATGTTATACTATTTATTCGCATGTTTGGCTTCCTTATCATGTTTATTTCCATACTGGGATTTTCATATCAACCGTTTTATCTATGTATTCCCTAGGTTATCCCATGTATTTTTAAGAGCTCAAAGTGATTTGAGAGCTTATTCTGGATTATAAAATCATTAATTTTTATTTCAACATTACTTTGATGAATTAGGAACGCGGTATTCAAAAGCCATTGGGCCTCATGATCTTTTGTGTTTTAATTAATAGATGTTTATGTTAAAATTCCAGTAATTATATCTCAAAAATACATGGGTCACTATATGGAAAACCATTTTCTACCTCTTTCCCATCTTCTTAAAATTGAAAACATAGCTTCTGTGTATATATGACATATTGTTTCCACATAGAAGTGTAATTAATTTATTTTCACAATTTTACATTAATGGTTGTAAAGATGAAACTAATGAATATATATGATATATATGACATTATTATTCATCTATAATTGTAATATCATATCAACATTCTAACATTCTAATCCATTGGAATATGACAACATCATTTGTGTGTATGCGTGGACTACGACATCTATGAAGTGATGTGATCCATTTTTCATTTCATATTTACATGAAAGGAAGTAAGGATATATTTAGTTAATATATGTTATTTTAATATCATGAATAGAATTTTGGATATTATAGATCCAAAACCATTGTTTATGGACTGAATCTTCCAGGAAAATACATGTGTGAGAAAATAAAGCAGTTATTATCCAAATAAGGATTATAATAAAATATTGTCAACAAATTGGTTATAATATGGTATATGAGGTTCATATATGTTATAAAAAATTAAAATATTTATCTAGTGTAAATAAATAACATATTTATGATCATTATGAATGAGGTTAATTGGTGTTCATCTATTGGGAAATGAGATGTAATATATTACATCACAATTTCCAATACATTGATACATATTTGGTAATATGCATCTTTTTAATTTTATGTGTTGTATATATTACCGTTTTGAATTTTTTTTCATTAATTAATTTTTATTAATTGTGATTAATGTTTCAAATCATGTTTACTCTTTTATAGGGGTTAAAATTAAATATTCAACAAATAGATAAGAATTTATTTTTGAAACTCGTTATTTTTTGGATTTCCCTTTTTCTCATTGATGGAATATTATAATATATCCTTTCTAAACCAATTTATTTTCTTATTCTACATGTATTTATGTTTTTTATATGCCGTCTTCTAATATTTCCCTTCTTTGGAACTCTAATCATGAAAGTAAAATTTTAAAAGGTAGGGTGATCTTATTTCTATTTTGAACAATTATATTTTATATTCAGGTATATATATATATATCAAAATACCATTTATAAAATCCTTTTTTACTCAATGATTGATTTATTTTATTAATGTATTTTTTAATAAATTGAAATAAATATTTTTAATGTATTCTGAAAGGGATATTTTTTAGGTTGTTTACATGTCAAAATGAGTGTTTTTTAATATATATGGATTTATAATATTTCTCAACTTCCATTATTCATTTATGATATTATAAATATCTACATGTGTTCAAGGATTTAATAAATAATACTTTTTAATGAAATCTAATATTAATATTTCTCTTCAATTTTCATTATTTCTCCAAATGACGTGATTTTATTAAAAACCCACCATTTATGAGGAAATGATGATCATATTTTATCTTTTATGAAGTTGGTGGTAATTAAATATTTATTGAAATATTCACTTTGTTGTAACCATTGTAAATTATTTTCTATTAAATAGACTTATTATTTTTATAATGGGTATCAATTTATCCTAAAATTTATACAATTTCAAAAAATATTAATTTACATTGAATGTTTTTTGACTAATAATGGAAATATTGATGTTATTTATTATTTATTCAATATGAATATTTATTGATAAATAATATTATTTATGAATTAAATAGATAATTTAATATATGATGAAATAATAGTAAATGCAATGATAGGATTAGAAACTAAGTATATAGTCCCTTGATGCATTAATAAGTCTAAAGAGACAAACCAGTTGAAAATATTTATTAAATGGGGTTTGTGGTACGTATAACCATAGTTTGAACTCTCTCGATGCAATACTATAGTCATGAATATATCATGTTTTCTAATATCGAGATATATAAAATTATAAATTTCTTTTCTTTTTAATCCATTTAAAATTATAAATGTTATTGTTTCATTTTATATTATCCATGGATGTTATGCATGCACATGTTATTGATTAAATGAAATTTTTTTGGTTACTTACATTTCCATATAGATTATACCTTATTTACTCAAAATACCTTCGATTTTACTTAATCATTACTAATAATTTATGATCATAATTAAGTCATTTCATTCCATACGATATAAAAAATAATTCTTTGAATTATTTTCATGGATGTTAGACAAGTGCCTTTGTTGTGTTTTATATTTTACTTCTAATGTAAAATGGGAATCATGAATGTATCTTGTTCTTCACAACTACAATACTGATTGGTTTTTTAGATGAGAAAACTTGTATCTCAAGATAATGTAATAAATTAGATACTATCTATAGGTTTCTATATTTGGTGTTATTATTGTTCGTATCATAAGATGTTTGGTAGAAACTATAGGAACAATATTTTAAATGAATATTGCTAATGTGTGAATTATGATAACCCCATGAGATATTTTAGAACTCATACCACTATAAAAAATTTTATTTTATGATTCAAAATTAATGATGATTATGATCTCTCTTTGTGTATTATATTAGTTAGTGATAGTTCTTAATGGAAGAATGGGAATTCACCCTCATGGTCAACGTAAGGATTTCCATGATATGTAACCCAATATAATTGGGTTTGGAGCTAAGAAGATTATTGAAACATTAGGGTACCTTACCTATGTAATGACTAATAAGCTCTCACATATAGAGAAATATGATATTCCATGGATTGATACACCTATATTACTTCAATTCATGAAATATAAGCCTCCATATTTTAGTGGGACTTCTAATACAACGGTAGTTGAATAATGGATTATGTTTCTTGGAAACATATTTCAAGCCTTGGGATGTAAACAAATATAAATTTTGGTGATATAAGTGTATTTACCTAGTATAAATTTTAATCAATCCTGTTTTTTGTTCGATAATTATATGGGGAATAAGAAATAGAACATGTGGAATGGAAATATTTTGAATTAACATTACTTTAGAATATTTTCCATACTAATAATGAAATAAAATAAATATATATTTTTATTTCTTAAAAAATGAAGAGTAAAGTGTTTCCTAGTATGAGGATACAATTAAATGATTTATTAGGATTTTTTGGATTCATATATGTAATATATAGAAAATTAAGACTATTTATTTGAAGGCCTTAATCTAAAACTTTGAAGAGAACTTTTTTCTCAAATCAGTCACTAGATGATGAAATATTACTATATTCCATCAATATAGAGATCTGATTTTCACGATCATATTTCTTTAAGGGTAGTCAAGAGAAGAAGAGGTCATATGATAAAAAATAAAAAGAAAATGTTTCAAATAATAAGAGGCGAGTGAATAAATTTATATCATGTTAATATTTTGGGAACAAACATCCTAGAAAACGTTTCTAGTGAATGGGATTTTGTCATAAGTGTAAATATATGATCCATATGGCTAATAAATATAATGGGATAAAATAAAGCAATGATTTCTAGTCCTTTAGTTGAATATAAATGGAATATTCTTCACCCTAATTTCCCCAGAATAGAGGGAAACTAAATCAAAATCCAACAATGTTATACTACCAATATTATGTGATCACTATAGTTGAAATTGAATTTCCTAAAGATATTGTGTTAAGTAAAATAATCATAGCCTCAAATTTAGAAAATAATTGATTAGATTCTGGATCATCTAACTCTTTAATATCCTCCATATTTTTTTATTAAAATTAGATATTTTCCAATAACCATAATAACGGAGTTATTAGTAAAAAATCATAGTAGAAATATCACCATAAAAGGGATATTCCATCCAATTCCCATTGTGACACATAATTGTGCCCTATCTGCATACATGATTATTATACATATGGTTGATTTTTATGTAATGTTGGGTATTTATTTTCATTCAATATATAATGAAAAAATTTATTTCCAAAATAATGAAATTATTATTCATGATAAAGATGAATAATTACTTGCCTTTGGAGGAGAGACTTCATCATAAATGTTTTTTATTTAACCACCTCTAGCAGTTATTCGGAATGAAATTAATGGTAATAATAGGATATATAGTAATATATATATATATATATATATAAACATTAATCATTAAATTCAGTATATACATATTTTAGAGGAATGCATTGATGTACTTCATGAGTATGTACATGGACGTCCACCAAAATGTGAAGTTATATTTTCCATTGAATTAATCCTTAAAGAAAGACCATATATCAATGAATCCCTATGGAATTGAGACTATATAATTTGTGGAAATAACAAAAAATTATAGTAATTTTGTGAAAATTGATTTATATTCCCTAGTGTTTCACTTTTGGGTGCCCCTGTTGTTTTAATTATGAAGAGGAACAAATTTATGAGGATATTAAAAGATTATAGAAAAAAATGATATTAATATAGTGAAAAAGTATAATCTTCCTCCTATTGATGACTTAGTCATTTAAATTTATAGAGGTCAATATTTTTCTTTGGTTGTTCCTATTTTTGGATATCATCAATTTTGTTTAATGAAAATATATATTCAAATGAAAAAATTACATATGAGGATTATACATTAGGAATTTACAATATTTCTCTTAGGATTGAATAATTAATGCTCTATTTTTATATTTATAATGTTTTGAGAATTCAAGGAATATCTTTTAAATTTTGTTGTGGTATTTATTGATGATATCATTGGGCTCTCTCAAAGAAAATATGTTTGATACAAAAGGTCGAATACCATGGGGGGTGAATCAGGATAAGATAGAGTAAAACTTAATCCCGTTTGGATCTTGTTTCGTTATTTAACAAAACTCAATTCTATCTCCCTCCCATATCAATATATGAACAGATATGAAATCATGCACATGAAACATCAATTTTTTATTTTTTTCACCCTCGCCAAGCTATGTCAAAGGATCATACAATGACAATGTGATGATGTAACAAATTCACTAAATCTCACTACTAATAATGAGTATACTGTTCAGGATAGATCTTTTCTACCCATTCTCACTACCTTCACATGGTTTAGGGTATGCTAACTCCACTCCTATGTGTCACTTCCTATGCCTTGTTCTCTGGATCGCTGTCGGTGGAAAGGGTCAATGTCTTCTTCTTTCTACACTCACTACTATTGAAAATGAATCCACACATAGATTATTGAATTTTAACTGAAACAATGTTTATTGAAATGTAATTCCCTTCACATTCATGATTTCATCCATCCTCAATTATAGGTAAATTCACTGTCGAAGCTTTTTTTTTTCACCTGTAGATGAAGTCCACCTTCTTGATTACTACTAGGCACAGATTAAAACATTCAAAAGTTGATTGGAAGCATTTGAATGCTTAATTGTGAAAATAACCAACCAATTTCTTCTCCCACATACACTGTGTGGGATTTGGTATGCGGAACAACTTATTCATGTATCAATTCTACTTCCGCGAACCTACCTTTGTCCATAGACTGCCTCTTTTTTCGCTATCATGTATCGCCTCTATATACTGACTCTGTGATCCTCCTCTGTGAATCCCCCTCTACCTGCAAACTATTTTATGTTCACAAACTACATTGTCTAACCACCATCATACCACACCTTCTTCCTCTGCATACTATGTCTTGTTCAGTTTATAGTTCTCTGCAAAAACCATCAGTGGAATTTCATCCATGAAAACCACATCAGTTTTATCAGAATTCTCCCTCATAAACTTCGTTCGAATTTTTCCGAAATCCTAGAGAAAAATATGTTCTCTAATGATATTTAGTCTCTCTTGTTATCTATAGGATTAATGATTCATATATTGAAAAATATTTCTACAATATTCACTTATAAATGATTTAAAAAATCATTGATTTGGTATAGTCTCCACCGTATACTGATCCTCCTACCACAAAGAACTGTAGGATTTCCTATGAGCCATTTTTTATACAGGGTGTATGTATTGCCTTTTCTTCTACATGATAGATCTCCACCTATAAAAACAATCCATCAACATACCATGACACCTTCTTCTGTGAACCATGTTCAATTATGTGAACCACTCCCATGTACCATTCTCACTGCCTAGTGTTATGTCGCGTACTCTTCAAAACTTGGTATGCAATCCATGTCAAAGGATTTGTGTTTCTCTTCATTTTTGGATATCATTATCCTCTCTTCACAATGTTCAGTCATATTAATAAATCCTTACATTTCCAAACACAAATTCCCAAATCTGAGGCCGATAAATTTGGAAAACTTTGGGAAACTGCACCACCATAAAAACCTACTTATGGACAAAACTAACAATATTAATTTTCATTCATATTGATTTTTCAAAAAACAAAATCAATACCAAAACATTCCAATAAGACACATTGATGGATTTTTTCCCGAAAATCTCTCCCTTTCAGTTTGTTGAAAACACATCCCAATATAATTCTTCACATTTTGATACATCAATAAAAATCCTTCCATCGTCAACCACTATTCAAGTTATTCGATTAGGATAAGGATCAAGGATTTACTCAACACATACTCTAAGCCCACATGATCCATGCTCGGCATGAGAAACAAGACTATAATGAAAAGTTCATCAATGGATCACATCAATGAATCACATCATTTATGACACCACATCTTGAAACAAGAACTTATTTAATGATGAACCTCATCTTTTGTGACATGAAAACATTGATCAAATACTTCTTGTATCATTAGATTTAATTATCCCTAATCTTAATGTTCCATAAAACTAATTCATCTCAAATCTTTCTCCACCTATATTGTTGTTCCACTTAACAACTTCTCCCCATGTCTTTTATCCACTATAATATTCACACATTATCCCCCTTTTTCAATGAACCAGTGGGGCACGTCAAGGTTGTCTGCAATAGGGTAGATAAAACATATAATTACAATTGGGAAAATCACATCATACATCAGGGAGAGGGAGACCCACATCCATACTTTTTCAAGTATGGGATTTTGGGTAGACTCATAGAGCTAGTCAGTGCTTTTCAAATGATTCTTTTGCTAAGGCCTTTATTAGAATGCTTGAAACATGTTGTTCTATTGTCACATACTCCAACATCACAGGTCCTTGTTCCAACTTCTCCATGATAAAATGCTATTTTTTTCAATGTGTTATTTCATTATGTGATGGACTTGATTTTTTCTAAGATTTATCACACTTGAATTGTCACAGTAGATTCTGATCAAAGATTTCCCTTCAATTCCCATATCTTCAAGATGTAGCTTCATCGAAAATAGTGCCTGCAAGTTTGATTTTCCTCAATATATTCATCATCCACGATGCTCAAATAAATGAAATCTTGTTTCTTTCCTATTCATGAAATACCCAGTACTCCAATATAATGGGCACCTCTGGATTTTGATTTCCTATTGTTTGCTAAATTGGCCTAATATGTATCTGTATATCCCAATAACACTAGCTGAGTTTGTCATTATATATTATGCAAAAATACAGTATGCCATTTTTATATGGAAAATTTATTTTTAATGCAATCATGTGGCTCTCCGTGGGATTTCTATGATTCCCTGCTACTTGTCTTGTGGAAAATACAATATCAAGACTTTTTGATGTACGGTGAAAACAACTTCCTATTATTTTCCTATATTCTGTGGTATTAGCTATCTTTCCTTCATCATCCCATGATAGTTTCAGCCAGGTAGAAACCAGAGTTGTCATATCTTTGGAATTATCTATTCCAAACTATCTCAAACATCTTTGTTATATGTTTATTGAGAAATAAACCTTCCATTCCATCCTTTCATCACTTTTAACCCAAGAAAAAATTCCATCTCTCCATTCATTGACATTTCAAACTCACTGTTTCGGTGCGGATGTGCGTCGGGTTACGCTGTTCCGCCAGGACGCGTTCGCGCGTGCACCCGTCAACCCGAGGGGATGGGCGCGCGGCTTGTGGTCCCGCAGTCCCGCTTTCCAAAGGCGGGCGGCATCCGTCCCTTGTTCAGGGGTGTCTGCTCCTTGATCGAAACCGGGATGATGGGATGTCGGCTCCTCCTTCCTTGGACGTCTCCTCGGAACTCGTCGCCTAATCCGGGTCTCCCTCATAGATTTAAGACATGCTCGTGAATCTCGTTCCCGACGCCATATCTTCATGGACACCGGTTAATTACGCTGCTTCTGCCCGGACGCTCCAAGGTGTCTGGTCGGGGCAGCAACCTGCGGTGAGGAGGCCGGGTGGCTCTGGGTGTTGGGGGCGTGTCGTAACACTGCGGCTCTGCACGTCTGTCTTCTGTCCCTAATAGGGCTTCTCGAAGGCATGCTGGCCTGAGGCATCCCGCACTGGGTGCGGGGAACTGTGTCCCCTAAGGTTTTCCTCAGCTTCCCATGTTTAACACGGGGTATGCCGCGAGTTTAACGTCCAGCGGGGACGGCATCAGACCGATCAACACGAAAAGTGGATCAGATGACAGAACCCCTTGCGGGGAACCTCCGACGCTGGGGCCAGCACAGGGCGGCTTCCCAAGTGATATGGAGTGGAGTGAAGTGGCATGACCCCATCGGGATGTGGCGGCCCGGGTAAGGATCAGGATGGATGATGGAGTGAAGAGCTTGGACCCCGTAGGGGCTTCCTACGTACCGCGCGTTAGCACGGATCAAAGTCAACGTAGTTCGGGTATACAGTTTAACGTCATGTTGGACGTCGGCAAGCCGACTCACGAAGGGGTCGAGGCCGCCGGGCGGAGGATTGAACCGAACCACCTCGCACAGGGGGAGATGGAACGGCCGGGTGGATCACAGTTTCACGTCATGCTGGACGATGGAAAAAAGGGGCTGTGGGGAGGCACAGTGGAGATACACACGGGCAGTCTCCCACAGGGGCGGATTCATAGGTGAATCGACGTAAGCGTGAACCCTGGAGGGGTCCACTGATGGACGAACCGACGTGAATACGACCGGGACGACCAGGTGGTGGTCTTGAACCTCAGGGAGGCTTCCTACGTACCTTGTTTAGAAGACAGGGATCAAAGTCCACGTAGTTCATTCTGTCAGGACTTACGCACTTGAGGCAGCCCGGATGCGGCAAAACTCAGTTGGAAGGGACTTGGACCGAAAGTAGAAGACACCTCGATCCCCGTCACACCCTCTACTGGCTTCGGTAGTGGGGGAGCGCAATGGAGATACACATGTGCAGCCCCCCACAAGAAACTAGGGGTTTGTAATACCCTACCCCCCTTGGGGAAAAGCCGCTCCCATTAAATCGTCCCTAAAGAGGGGCGATCCCGACATCCCTGCAGAGACGAGCGGGTGGGGGCCACCTCCAAACCGGGGGGGACCCTGCGTGCGAGGCACAGGATCGGGTGATGCGGACGGTTTAACGTCTTGCCGGATGAAGTACAGTTTAACGTCGTGTGTTGAGGACGAAGCGGACGGTTTAACGTCTTGCCGGACGAAGTACAGTTTAACGTCGTGTGCTGAGGACGAAGGTGCTTGGCAGTTTAACGTCTTGCAGCACGGACAATAGGGGCTAGGCAGTTTAGCGTCGTGCATCTTGGATGTGGTACAGTTTAACGTCATGTTGGACGGATGCAGTTTAGTGTCATGCGGGACGGATGTGCAGTTTAACGTCATGCTGGACACATGTGCAGTTTAACGTCATGCTGGACGTATGTGCAGTTTAACGTCATGCTGGACGTATGTGCAGTTTAACGTCATGCTGGACATTGGTTGCCGCCGACGGGTCCGTGTCACTTCGCGCAAGCCTGGAGGGCCGCACGGAAAGACAACGCACGGTGCGGGCACCCAGGATGATGTTCACCAGGCGCCACGGAGGCGGGTACCCTCAGGGGGTCAAGGGGGGCGACCCTGGCGGATTGCGCGCAAAAGAGGAGCTTTGCGCGCAAAACAGCAGGTCGGCGCGCAAAATGGCAGGCTGGCGCGCAATTGGGCCAGCCCTTTGCGCGCGGGTGATTGAGATTGCGCGCACCGGGCTTCGGACAGCTCGCGGGGGCAACGGCTCATTCTCTAACGAATGGCCACTTTGAAAATGGGGGGTGCACGCAATCGGGCTGGATTGCGCGCACCCGGGGGCAATTGCGCGCAAGAGGCTTCTTTTGCGCTCAAAGGCCTTCGGGTTAAGGATTATTCAAAGGAAAGGAGCCAAGGGGATTGCGCGCGAAGGCGAACCCCAAGGCTCTATTGCGCGAAAGAAAGGAGGTTACCTGAAGATCGGCATTGCGCGCGGAAGGGGTTGGATTGCGCGAACGAGCGACACTTCGGATTCTGGAAACCTTCAAAACATCGGGGGTCGCCTTATATTTATAGGCAACCCCGGGCGCGGAATCCGGCCTCGGGCGCGGAATTCCCTTCGCGGGCGCGGAATCAGGACCCGGCGCGCAAGGGAGCCGCGCAGGCCACGGGCGCGCAAAATAGCGTGCCGGCCCAGCGCATTGCGCGCATCCCGGGAGGATTGCGCGCCGCGACTCAACTTTGCGCGCGGGCCTCTGAAATTTTACGCAAGTCCTCCGGGCCCTCCGGAGCGTGCCTCTGACTCCAAATATCACTTCGCTTTCCGCATCCGGATCTTCGTTTGGGAACAACGGACTTTTCCGGCGTCTACAAAAGCCCCCCCCTCGGAATCTGATCGGTGAGAGGCCGCAACGATCGGGTTCCGAGGGAGACGCCGGAATGCCGAAGTCCTGGGCTGCGCGGGACTGAGGCGCGCAAAAAGGGGCGCCGGGCGCGCAATTCGCAGCCGCGGTCGTGCAATCTAGCGTTCCGCGCGGCGCGGAATCCCGGCCTCATCTATAAATAGGGGTCCAGGGTTCCGCGTTCCGTACTCAGGCCTTCCTCGCGATAAGTTTCAACGCTCTCGTGCGCGAAATTGCCTTTTCCGGTCGCGAAATTTGCCCGATCGGCGCGCAAAACCATCCGGAATTCGCCTGTCTTTGCGCGAAAACCCGGAACTTTGCGCGACATTCTTCCCAATTGCGCGTCGTCCACTTGGATTGTGCTCCAACCTTAAAACTTCTCTACCAGCCTCGTCCGATCCCGCACGCTTCATCCCTTAACCCGCACGACTCCCGAAACTTCTGAGATGGCCGCGCATCAAGGAAATGAGGGGGATGCCGCCATTCGCAGAGCAGAAATGGCGGCGAACGAGGAGGTTTACGGAGCCAAGGAGATTGTTTTCAACAATCAATCCATGTTCGACTTACTGACGCCGGCCCAGAAGACATATCCACTGTCGGACAACCTGCCGCTCTGGAACTTCGGCATCCTAGATGAGGTTCCGGTGCTAGGGTTCGAGGTTGATGCGCCACGGACCTGGGTGACTCGGGAGGACGAGCTTCCCCGCTATAACATCACCAACAATGGGCATCCTGCCAGGGAGACCGGGCACTTGGACGTCTATGTCCTGAACCCGAGGACGCGAACCATTGACGGGGGTGAGCCTACTGCGGAGAATTCTCCAGCCCTCTACTCGAGCACATATCGCCAGAGTGTCACTGACGACACCAAGGGCTGGCTGAAGGACTGGGACTTGCGGTCTGGGGGCAATTTCACCAGCGAGTGGGCCTGGGCGTTCTGGGTACACCACACTTGCGATCACTTCGCAGAGGAGCTGCGGTACATCGGCCTATTTGAGGCGGTGTGGACGTCGCAGTTCCACTTCTACCAGCAGTCCGAGCTCGGGCCGGAGCTGTTCACCCGCTGGTCTCCGGATACCAACACCTTCCATCTTCACCATGGGGAGGTCGGCATCGGCCTCTGGGACATCCACTGCATCGGAGGTATCCCGCTGGAGGGCTACCAGTATGATGAGATCCTGCCTCCGAGGAACACCTGGGGTGACAGGTCACGGACTCCCATCCTGACGTGGCATCTGCTGGACCTGGCTACAGAGCGGCTCGGGGTCAAGGACTTCCAGAAGGACATAGCCTACAAGGAGTGGTTCGGCCAGTTCTTGGAGCATGACCCAGCGGTCAAGATGCCAGGCAGGGGGAAGCGGTGCCCGACCGCGGCTCAGAGGAGCCGGAACGGGTCGTACTGGCGGGTCCTGGAGACAGGAGACTACCGCTCATGGGGGTACCGCGTCATCGAGGCCCGAGACCCAAATGTCCGGTACGCGGCGTTCCTGGCCGCCTTTCTGAGTGGGTGGCTCCTGCCAGTGCGGGACGCGAGAATGGGCGTTCGCCCGGCGACACTGGCGGTGGCGGGCGCTATGGCTGCCAACAAAAGATACAACATCGGGGTCCCAGTGCTGGCGAGGCTGTATGCCATCCTGGGACGCATCTCACGAGGGGGGTCGCCACGAAGGATCTGTGGGCCCTTTCAGTTCTTCCACGGCTGGGTGGCTGCTCACCTCGGTGGGTACACGTTTCCGAACGCCATCATTCCTCCGGGCAACGGCCTGCGACCCTCCCTGCTGAATATCGCGGGGGTCGCTCCGATGACCCTAAGTGAGGAGGGCATGAGGATTCGGATTGGAAACCATGCCAATTTCAACTTCAGTCCATTCCCCACTCCCGTCGGCCAGATGATCGACAACGGGCAGGGTCCGCTGGGGCAGCATGAATACTTCCTGAACATGCGGGGTGGGGTGCTCGTGGCTCGGATCGACGGGAAGGTGATCTGCGAGCCTTACGTGCCAACCCAGTTCGCCAGGCAGTTCAGGTGCCTTCAGCGGATGCCGAAGAGGGTATTCACTGCTGTCCGGGAGGAGACGAACCCTTGCTTCCTTCGCCAGATGTGGCTGATGTTTGCCGCTTTCGGCTCTGGCGACGTCATCACTCTCCCTCCTACCGGGGTTGACGCAGGCTTGGCAACCAAGTACGCTGAACACTGGGCCATCGCGTACCCCGAGGGGCTTCTACGGAAGCTAGTTCGGCGGCTCGAGGTTACCCGTGCGGAGACCGGGCGTCAAGGAAGGAGGCGAGGCGCCGCCACACGGGGGAGAACGGAGGCGCGCCAAGCAGCGGAGCCGGCGCGAGTAGGGACTTCGGCGGCGGGCACATCGCAGGCTGCCGCTACGACCTCGGCGCCCAGAGAGGGGGCACGCGCGGTGGTCGAAGAGCGGCCCGGGAAGCAGGTGAGACGTCTGCTTGAACTCTCCCACGATGCAGTCTTCCCGGCGCTGTGGTCGGCCTGGATGACCCTGCGGCAGTCACTGGGGACCGACGCCATCTGGCGAAAGATTCTCAGAGAAGGAATCCATCTGCCAGAGGTCGGGCGCCTCCATATTGCCGACAGGGTGGACTTCAACCGGCAGTATGCGTATCTGACGGCCATGGACGATTACGCGCGCCAACGTGGTTAGTGTGCGGAGCCATCCCTTCTGGTGAAGGTGATGCTCGGTCTAGAGCCCGCTCCAGAACAGATGCCGCTGGAAGAAGACGACAGTAGAAACGACTCCGAGGAAGAGGAGGAGATGGGGGAGGATGAAGGCTCCGAGGGAAGATCCCATCAGGGGAGTCCGCGGGAGAGCGGCGAGGTGGCCGGCTCTGACAACGTTGATGTCACTGAGCTCCTCGAGGTCCGATTCTATCCCTACTCAATCTGCTTCATCCATTCTCTTATGCAGCTTCTAACCCATTTCTCCATCTTTCTCAGGAGCGCACGGATGTTGGTCAGGCGTCCTCAGCGGGAGTAGGAGGGGCGCCAGCAGGACAAGGCGGGGGCCAGGCACCCATTATCGAATTGACAAGCGCGGAAGGGCCCCCTGCTGCAACTGTTCCTGCGGCGGCCGGGATAGCGGAAGATGACGCTCTGACCTCCCGTAAGTCTCCTTGCTTTACTGCTGGTGCTTGCCATTGACGATCCGTGACTAACCATGGCATGCCCCGCGCAGTGATCTCAACATTGGAGCCTCGTCGGGTTGCCGAACCCGGGCCATCTACGAGTGGACCAGTGGCAGACATGCCGCCTGCTCCGGAACAGACTTCCCAAACCGAGCCGGCCCCACCAACTGCTGATCAGGGGGCCGCGGACGCCGGCGGTGCTGACATCGGAGAGAGGTCGGGGGCTGACGAGGGTGTCAGCGCCGCTGGGGAGAGAGAAGAAGGTCACCCAGATGTTGGGGAACCTATCCCTCATGAGGACCTCCCAGGGGCGGACCCTGCAGCAGACCTGCTGGCTACCTTCCCTGCCTACCGGCCTGCCGACCCCGAGGAGATGGACGACTCAGACGCGGAGGCGGTCGAGGAGATCCGGATAACGCGCCGTAGGGGGTGGAAGTGCATCCAGCGCTTCCTCAAGCGAGACCCGTCGGAGTGGCTGGGGCGCATGGGATCACTTCAAACCTGGCTGCGCTTCCTGTGTGCCGGGGGAGCTGATGCTCAACGCCTCCATCTGACGGTCCGTGATTTCATGGCCGAAAAGATGCGCGAGAGTTGCCGGCGTGCCGACGTCACACAAAGTCGGGACATGTCGGAGAGCACGCGGGCGCTCCTCGCGGCGGAGCAGGAAGTCCGGCGCCTCGAAGGGCAGGCGGTAGAGAAGGAGGCCTTCGTCGCAACGTGTACCGAGCTTGTGGAGAAACTAGCAGCCCAGCTGGTTGATGCCCAGGTACATCTGACGGAGGCGGGCCAACAGATGGTCACAATTCAGGTCGAGCGGGAGCGTGCACAGGCCATAATCGACGAACTGCGTGCTGCGACCGCTGACGAAGAGAGGGCACGCAGAGAGCGAGAAGCAGCTCTGGAGGCCACCAGCCAAAGGGTAGCGGCATTAGAAAGACTCATTCAGCACGCTAATCCCTAAGGGATTTGTTTTGCCGTTCCCAAAACATTTGCTTCTGCTACTTTGATCCATTTGTATGAACCAATATATTTATCTGCATCTTTTGGCTTAACATGCTCAACCACAATCCACTGTCTTGCGGGAGCGTTAACCAAGCATCAGGCATCCATAATTGGGCCTGGATTTCTGGAGAAAAGAGGGAGGTCATTCCTAGGAAAGGAGACCTCAGACCTAATCAATGTATCATCCCCCCAACTTGTTCCAACACACGAGCGGGACAACGCTAGGGGCGTTGAGATTTTATCCGAACATAGGGAAATGAGAAAGGGTGAATCGCGTGTCCCGAATCCAGACATCCACAACGGTTGGCCTTCCAGGAAATGCCCAAGACGGTAGGCGGACAGTGGATCGACCATAACAACTGCAATAGACGGACCGAAGGTCATCGTTCATATTGCAGGAGGCGGACCACATGTCATCATGAATACCGCTTTGGGGGTCCCTTCAGACACAAGGGTGGAAATCCAGATCAACAGGGCATGCGAAGCGTGGGGCGAAGTGACGATTTGTTCGGACAGAATCCAACGCTCTCAAATTTGCGCCACCGTGGGGAAAGCGTATTAGGCGGATGCACTAATCTGGCCGTGAGTCACCCCAATTCTCAGACAGCACCTCTTTGACGAGGAAACCGTCGCTTCCCACCATTGCAATGGGGCATCCCGAGCTGAATCGGGGAGAATATCACATCTGCACCACTCTACCAGAATCCAGGCCAGACGGCCGGCGACGAGGAGGGGCGGGACTTAACGATCCCTGAGGCTGGACCCGAGTTGAGATGCCCGGGCGTTCCTACGTACTCCATCAGGCTGGAGATCAAGCCACACGTAGTTCTGAGAGTGCAGTTTAACGTCATGCAGGACGTAGAATCCCGTTTAGGGGAGATCTTAGTTTAGGGTCGTAGAGCTCGGACCATAGGGGGAGATCTTAGTTTAAGGTCTTAGAGCTCGGACCATACGGGGAGATCTTAGTTTAAGGTCTTAGAGCTCGGACCATAAGGAGAGATCTTAGTTTAAGGTCTTAGAGCTCGGACCATAAGGAGAGATCTTAGTTTAAGGTCTTAGAGCTCGGACCATAAGAGGAGATCTTAGTTTAAGGTCTTAGAGCTCGGACCATAAGGGGAGATCTTAGTTTAAGGTCTTAGAGCTCGGACCATAAGGGGAGATCTTAGTTTAAGGTCTTAGAGCTCGGACCATAAGGGGAGATCTTAGTTTAAGGTCTTAGAGCTCGGACCATAAGGGGAGATCTTAGTTTAAGGTCTTAGAGCTCGGACCATAAGGACCTCAAAGTACGCCACATCGTGGTCCTATCCCCTGGGTATGCGAAGATGCACTGAGGGATAGTGTCAAGAGTATCGAGATTTCGCCTGGTCAGAATGGGGGGTGGAAAATGTGAATCATGCGGCCATTCACTCAAGGACTGGGGGCACCGGAGTAACGATATGGGAGTACTGCCGACCGTGGCGGAAAAGCAGCATCAATATCACACTAACCGTTGGTGGAATGAGGCAGCAAACGAGCATCGACCGCTCAATCGCAGGATTCATATCGATTTGCTGCCCGAGGCCATTGGGGGTACCGGCCCGAGTCGGTGGGAGAGCACTGAGGCATTGTGTCCGAACCGTTCACGGGGGCTCCACCCAGGGTGTAGACGATGGGTCCGAATGAAAGGGAGCACGAAGCCTGAAAAGTGGAGGAAACCTGACCAAGCGGATCCTGACCCTCCTGGCAATAAACCAGAGTACTCTTGACACCGGTGGACCACTGCAAGGGGTCGGGGAACACGCCTTGAGGGTGACCTGAAGGCGGCGGATTCCCCAGAGAAGGGGGAATCTCTAAGAGGTGGGGGGCTGGACCCGAAGTTTCAAACATCCGGGCGTTCCTACGTATCCCATAAGGATGGGAATCAAGCCGCACGTAGTTCTTGAAGCGCGGCGCAACACAATCGGGCACCAGCGCGGGGAAGAGTGCGGGTCTGACCCTCGCACACAGAAGGAGCGGCATTTGATATTTCTTGTTTGTCCTTAAAGATGAATGGTTTTTCTTTGTGCGGCGACATGCCTGTGATTGAGAAATCTCTGGCGTCGCCACAATAATCAAGCCACGGAAGGCATTGATGAATGGCGTGGTTATTAACCAGCACCCAACATGAGTGTCCCCTGAGGAGGACATCACGATGCAGTGCCGTTTCTCGTCGGGCGGCCAAGACGATCACAGTTTACGGTCGTGTGGTAGGACCAGACAACACAGTTTAAGGTCGTGTGGTTCAGACCATGGAGGAATCCGCTTATCGCGGTACGGCGGACACGGAGGAGGTGGGAACATACCCAGCCCTGCGGTCACGCACGATTCCAGGAGAAGAGTCTTGGGATAGGGGTCTGCGTATGTCCATCACCCGAGGGGCAGAGATGCTAACCTCCAGATATACTGGGCCCAGAACGCGATTGTTCGGGCGACTCCTTCCTCCTTATGGGGACGAGGGTCCAGCTATGCATGGCCCTTAGGGAGGATATCCGTATATATCCTTGGTGCTCAGATCATGGGAGCCTCGAACGACACCATTACCCTGGTTGGTCTGCCTAACGTGTAGAGGTGTACTGGAGGTCAGTATGAAGAGAGTGTCGAGATTCCACTAAACGCACAAAGGCGGAGTGTGATGAGGACTGCGCAACCAATGTTCAGAGCCTGAAAGAGCCGACATGGCGATCAAGGACGTTGCTGACCATATTCGCAACACAACATCCGATCGCGTCAGCCTAAGACGGGGCAAGCAAACGAGCATCGACCGCTCAATCGCAGGATTCATATCGATTTGCGGCCCATGACCCGCCGGTAAATCGACCCGGAGCGGTAGGAGAGCACTGAGGCATCGTACCCAAACCGCTAACGAGGATCCCTTTGAGTGCAGGCTCGAACAAGAGGAAGCGCGAGGCCTGACAAGCAACACAGGACTTGTCGGGATTGAATCTGACACTACGAGTCATAGACCGAAGTACCCAAAACATGTTAACAGATCGCCAGAAAGGGTCGGAGGACTCACCCTGAGAGCAACCAAAAGAGGGAAGATCCCCGTGATCAACCAAGAGACGGGGCTGGACCTGAAACACAAGCGTCCAGGCGGTCCTACGTATCCCATAAGGATGGGAATCAAGCCATACGTAGTTCTTGAGAGGCAGTTTAACGTCATGCAGGACGATGAGGGGTGTGAGGTAGTCCTACACACGGGGGAGGCGTACGGCGCGGCCAGTAGACCAATGCGAATGAGGACATAATCCCCCGCTTACGCGATACGCCTCGCAAAAAAAGGAGGGGGACTTGGGCCAGAGGCCCGACGCGGGATAGAGATTCCCGGGAAATGGGGCTGGGCCTGAAACATGTATGTCCAGGCGGTCCTACGTATCCCATAAGGATGGGAATCAAGCCGCACGTAGTTCTTGAAGTGCAGTTTAACGTCATGCAGGACGAGAAAAGAAGGGGGAAGCAGAAGGCATCCCCAAACGTGGGGGGCGTACAGCGTGGCGAGCAAACCGAAGTGAATGAGGGCATAGCCCCGCGTTCACACCATACGCCGCACACCCGGAGGCAACTGGGCCAAGGGCCCGAGATGGGATGGAAATTCCCAAAGGATGGGGCTGGGCCTGAAACATGAATGTCCAGACGGTCCTACGTATCCCATAAGGATGAGAATCAAGCCGCACGTAGTTCTTGAGGTGCAGTTTAGCGTCATGCAGGACGAATGCTGAACAGTTTAACGTCTTGTAGCTCGGATGCGGTGCAGTTTAACGTCATGCAGGACGAGGCACTTGGCAGTTTAACGTCTTGCAGCGCGGACGAATGCTGAACAGTTTAACGTCTTGTAGCCTGGACGAATGCAGTTTAACGTCGTGCAGGACGTAACACTTGGCAGTTTAACGTCTTGCAGTGCGGACTATATGCTAGGCAGTTTAACGTCGTGCAGCTTGGACATTACGCTGGGCAGTTTAACGTCGTGCAGCTTGGATGTATGCAGTTTAACGTCGTGCAGGACGTGGGCACACTCAGACAAAGTACTGCTTGAGGAACCTAGCGTTGGTGGGAGGAGTGACACGCTCACCATCCATAGTCGCTAGGGAGTACGCGCCATTGGGATAGACCTTGTGGACAACAAAAGGTCCCTCCCACTTGGGCTCCAACTTGGGCGGCTTCCTGCCGGGGATCATCGGTGCTCTTAGGGCTAGCACTAGATCACCCTGCAGGAAGGAGCAGAGGCGAACCTTCTTGTTGAAAGCTCGAGCCATTCTGCTTTGATGCCTCTCCAAATTGTGCAAAGCGCGAAGTCTATTCTCATCCAGTGCTTCCAACTCGACTAGACGGGCTTCAGCAACTCTGTCCGGCGCTTGCTGGTCGTAGACCGCAGTGCGCAGGGACGGTAATTGGATCTCGATGGGCAGGACGGCCTCAGCTCCATACACCAGGGAATAAGGGGTCATCTGGGTGGAATTGCGAGTCATCGTCCGATAAGCCCAGAGGGCGTTGGGGAGCTTGTCCGGCCAACTCTTCTTGTTCTGACCAACCATCTTTTGCAGAATGTTAGAGAGGGTTTTGTTAAACGCCTCGATCTGTCCATTCGCCTGCGCATGATAGCGAGATGTATGGTTCGAGCGAATGTTATACTTGGCGTACAACTTCTTCAACTCGGCTGCTCGGAAATTGGTTCCGTTATCCGTGAGGATAGCGTGAGGTACTCCAAATCGATAGATGATGTTGGAGGTCACGAAGTCAGCGATCGAACAGGATTTGACCTCTTTGAGCGGAATCGCCTCTGCCCATTTGGAGAAGAAGTCCGTGGCGGTCAGAATGAACCGGCACTGGCGAGCTGTCGCCGGTGGGTAAGGTCCCACAACGTCCAGACCCCAGACTGCAAAGGGCCAGGAATACTTAGTGGTATGGAGAGGCTCCGGCGGCCGATGCACAAAGTTCGCATGAACCTGGCACGCATGGCACCTCCTGGCATACTCGATGCAGTCATGGATCATGGAGGGCCAGAAGTATCCCAACCTCCGAATCTGGTGGGACAGCTTCGGCCCAGTCTGGTGGGCACCGCATGAACCGGCATGAACCTCTTGCATGACTCGTGGGATCTCAACTCCCTGAAGGCAACGGAGGAGAACACCATCAAATCCGCGTTTGTAGAGGATCTGCTCCAGGCCGGGGCTGCTCTGGAGGACAAACTGCGATGCGCGGCGTCGAACTCGCTCGCGCTCGGCCAGATCCGATGGAAGAATGCCATGTTGGAGGTACTCAACCAAAGGCGTCCTCCAATCAGGGGATGATCCGACTGTCATATCTGGGGTACTCGGGTCTCCGGGCATAGGGGCAACCGTGGTGAGATTACTTACCAACGGGCCGCGATCATCTTCCGGGATAACGGGAGCGATGAGCCTGCGGCGCGTCATGCGGACGATCAGGTTGTCCTGTTCAGGATCCACAAGTGACGCAGCAAGGCTGGCCAAAGCATCTGCTCGACCGTTCTGCGACCGGGGAATATGGACAATTTCCGGCCGAGAAGGGAACCGGGCCATCAGAAGGAGGGTGCACTCCAACAATGGCACAAGTTCCGGCTTCCTGACAACATAGTCGCCGTTGATCTGCTTAACGACCAGCTCGGAGTCCCCTTTCACGCACAGACGGGGCACGTCGATCTCGAGAGCCAACTCGAGGCCGGTGATGAGGGCATGGTATTCCGCCTCATTGTTGGTACAGCCCTCTGACAACAGGAAAGAGTATGGCAGCACGGCTCGCTCCGGGGTAATGAAGACGATGCCCAAGCCCACTCTGTTGAGCTTAGGATTATCGAGTCTTCTACCGGTGGGGCTCCGGGAGGCACCGTCAAAGTGCATCTGCCAGCATGGATCGGCTCAATCAACCGAGAGAATGGTCTCATCAGGAAAGCCTAGATCCAGCGGCTGATCCGCGGAGGTCGGGTGAGCTGCCAGAATGTCTGCCAATTCTTGCCCTTTGATGGCCTTCTGAGACACATACCTGATGTCGAACTGCTGGAGAATCACAGCCCACCATGCTAGACGGCCAGTCAACATAGGCCGGCTCAGGATATATTTCAACGGGTCTACCCGAGAAACCAACTGTACCTCATGGTGCTGCAAGTAGTGCCGTAATTTCTGTACGGCAAATACGAGCGCCAGGCAGCTCTTCTCGATGGGGGAATACCTAACTTCCGCATAGAGGAGCATGCGACTGAGGTAATAGAGGCTATTCTCCATTCCCTCGTTGTTCTTCTGGGTGAGAAGGGCACCCAGGGACCGTTCCAGGGCGGTCACATGGAGGACCAGCGGCTTCCCGGATACAGGCGGCATCAGAACCGGAGGTTGAAGCAGGTACTGCTTGATTTCCTCGAAAGCGGCCTGACACTCTTTATCCCATACATAGGTGGCACCTTTCTTCATGAGCCGAGAAAATGGCTTACACTTGCCGGCCAGATTCGCGATGAATCGGCGTATATAGGCTAAGTGGCCTTGGAACCCTTGCAGTTCCCGGATGGTACCTGGGGGAGGCATCTGGCTAATCGCCCTAATTTTCTCTGGGTCGATCTCAATACCCCGGTATCTTACCACAAATCCAAGGAACTTTCCGGAGGTGACCCCAAAGGCACACTTCAACGGGTTCATCTTCAGGCAGCGAGACCGGAGGAAGCCGAACACTTTCTCAAGATCTTTGAGATGGTCCTGACGCTGGCGCGATTTGAAAACCAAGTCGTCGACGTAGCATTCCACCAGTGTGCCGAGGATTGGCTTGAATATGCGGTGCATCGCCCGTTGATAGGTGGCACCTGCATTCTTCAGGCCGAAAGGCATGACCCGGTAGCAAAAGGTACCTTGGGGGGCCCTGAAGGCAGTGAACTCCTCATCCTCAGGGGCCATCCGAATTTGGTTGTATCCATAGTATCCATCCATGAAGGAGAGGGCTTGGAACCCTGCCGTGGCGTCAATCAACAGCTCTGTCACTGGAAGGGGAAAATCATCCTTCGGACAGTGGCGGTTGAGATCGCGGAAGTCGATGCAGACTCTAATCTGCCCGTTCTTCTTCCTGACCGGCACAATGCTGGCCAGCCATTTGAGGTACTGAACTTCCCTCACGAAGTTGGCTTTGATAAGCTTGTCAACTTCGGCCTCAACCATGGCACCGTGGGACGGGTGCATCTTCCTGGGAGGCTGCTTGAACCCGCAATGGTTCGCCGGGAGACCAAGGCGGTGGACGGCTACCTGAGGATCTAGCCCCGGCATCTCGTCATAGCCCCAAGCGAACACATCACGGTGCTGCCTGAGAAAGTCCACGTACTGCTGCCGCTCCTCAGAGGGCATGGCGGCACTGACCAATGTGGATCTTGGATCGGCCTTGGTTCCAAGGTTCACCTGTATTAACTCATCGACCGTGGCGGGGACGCCCTCCTCAAAGGCTGGGGGTGCATCTTCCACGTCCTCTCCACTCGGGGAGGGATCGTCCACGGGAGAGACTGCGTTGGAAACTGCATTGGGGATACCAGATCCTGCTGGGCCACTGGTGCTGGTGCGGGCGGTCGCGGTCATCTCATCAGGAGACTCGCGGGCCGTCGAGACCATGGCGACGTCCAACCGGTGAATCGGGAGGACGTAAGCGTCATCCAGACTTGCCCAGGGATCACTTGCAACAGCGACAGGCTCAACCTCACCTGCCAGGATCTGCTTATCCATTCTCTTGTAATAGTCCGCGTCCAGATAGCGGGCTTCACATGAGGCAAAAGGAGAGGCATCTCCTTGAAGCACGCCTACTCGACCATTAAGGGAGTATTTGAGGCATTGGTGGTATGACGAGGGAACCGACGCGTGAAGGTGGAGCCGTGGCCTGCCCATCAATGCGTTGTACGCAGTGTCCTGAGAGACTACCATGAATTCGGTGTTGGCAACCATGTCACCGAACTGGGTCTTCAAACGTATCTTGCCGACCGGGGTTTGCTCGGTGCGGTCGTACCCCTGGATCCTGAGGTCGGAGGAAATCAAGTCATCCTCAGACAACCCCAATCTCCGGAGTGTCCGAGTTGGAATCAGGTTAATCCCGGACCCCGTGTCGACAAGACAGCGCCGGACTTCAAGGCCATTGAACTGGCCAGTGACATACAGCGGACGAATATGTCCCTGTATAGGAGGGTCTTCATCCTTACCAGAGAACGAGATAACTGCCTGACATTCGGCGTCCTCGATCGTTTCGGCGTGAAAGGCCTCTGCAGCCGCAACCTCTGTCTCAAACTGGAGGGGGCTCTTCAGGGCTTCAGCGAGTGCCTCGCGCATCTCAGATGACATGCGCAGAGCCTCAAGGATGGAGAGCCTTGCTGGGATATTGGCCAAGTGCTTCCGGACATCATACTTTTTGGCCAAGCGTGAGCCCCTGGTTGCAGGAGGTTGCTCTGCGGTTGGCGGCATGACGGGCCTTGCCGGTTGGATCGGCGGCCGACTGGTACTTGGCGCATCTCGCTGTTCACTGGTTGCAGTCCGGGAAATGGTCACCGTACTGGGGTCAGGAGGCCGGGATGGACTCGTGGCAGGGCGGAGCTGGTCGTGACGCGGCTGAGGCGGTTCTGCCTGGTCCCACACCACAAACAGCGGCGGAGGCGAATCCGTCATCCCCGAATGGGGGGGGGGGGGCGGCGCACGTTGTGCTCGGTTTTGAGCCTGCTGCCTAGTCTCAGTGACGTGCACGGCCTGGCTGGAGGTACCAACGGCTGTGCCCCGGCGACTCCTGCTGCTGCGGTTCTTCCGACGGTGGCGACGACCGGGGACACTAGGGAGGTCCACCTGGTGTTCTTCAACGTCGGGAACCGAAAAGGGATTTACCAGCTCGACGGTGTTAACCGAAGCGTACCCAATACCGTCATCGGACGAATCATCCATCACCGGGCGGATCCGAGGAGGGACCCCTATCTCCGGGGGCATGAAATCGCCGAGAGTGCGGGATAGTGGCGGAACTGGCGGGGCGCGCTCTTCCTTCTTGCGCTGCCGCCGTTTGCTCCTCTTGGAAGAGGCAGGCTGGGACGACGATGCCGAAGCAGCACTCGCAGATTCTGGGGGCTCAGGCTGATTCAAGCGCGCACGGATGATTCCATGGGCGCGAATGGTCATCTTGCGGGCCATCCAGTTATTATACTTCTGGGATCCGCGGTCGGAGACCAGCTGCCATTCGTCCTCGTTGCCACTATCGTCATCTGATCCCACGAACACACCCGCCACTTGTGCTGGAGCTAGGCCCAACCTGATTACATTGTTGTTAATCTGGTCTTGGAGCCAATCCTTAAACACATAGCACCGCTGGATGGTGTGCCCCAGGGCCCGATGGTAGGGGCAGTAGCGGGGGTTATTCGTAAGATGTGCCTCCTCTGGCCTCCAACACTCAGGCAGTCGCACAATCCTATGCTCCAGGGCGCTCCGGAAATAACCGGGGACCTGATCCTCATGGAATGAGTAAGTCAGGTGTCGCGGGCCCCTGGGAGCGTGGTCTTGATGAGGGGCTGGAGGGGCCGGCCGAGGAGGTGGACCCTGATTATCTCGCCTGGGTTGCGGCGGTACATTACGCGGAGGGGCCGGCCGGTTCTGAGGCTGCCGCTGCTGGGCCGGGAACTGAGCCCGTGGAGGCGGATTCCTGTGAGGCTGTGGAGATGGCCTCGCCGGCAGCAGCTCCAATGGCCTGGGGGCCTCTATCTGGGCGACAGCAGCGGGCTCAGCCCTGCTGACTCTCCTTGCAGGAATCATAGGAGGCAGCGGGTGTGCCTGGCTGGCCTGTTGCAGGGCTTCCTCAAGACGTTGAGCTTTGTCTGAGAAGTCCCTGAACCCTCCGGGGTAATTTTGAGTGATCAGGGAAGGGACCAGCTCGGTCTTGACGTTCCCGACGCACATTGTCAGCAACTGCTCCTGAGTCAATGGCATGTCAAGGGAATACGTGATACCCTTCCATCGGGCGACGAAGTCCGCGACTCGCTCATCAGGCCTCTGCTTGCACTTGAAGAGGTCTGCGATACTTGTCTTCCGGGTCGTGGAACTGAACTGGTAGAGGAACTGTCTACGGAGGTCCTCCCAGCTGGTTACCGACCCGACGGGGAGCTGGCTGTACCAGACAAATGCTGGCCCTTCCAGTGTCTGAACAAAGCAGCGAAGCTTAGAGGCCTCTTGCTGCGCCGGAGTCCCCAACATAGGCCCGCACCTCGAGTTGAAGTGGGCTAAATGTTGTGGCGGATCTCCAGTCCCGTTGAAGGGAGCGAAAGTGGGATTCCCGAATCCCGGAGGCGCCGGCATGTCATCCACCCATGCTGGGTAGGGCTTGCCGTCCGGTGGGATCGCCACCTGCCGAGTCTCCAAGGCCTCCAAGCGGGCAATGAGTGCCGCCATCGGATCGTCCGGACATGGGTTCCAGTCTTGGCGAGGATCTCTAACCACGAGCGCATTGCATGGCCCTTCAATCGGGTCGTCGAACTCGGCAGCTCGTGGGATGGCGGGCGGAGCGGCCCTTGGGGCAGCGGGAGGAATCCGAGCGGGGTCTCTCAGGTAGTCACGCCGCTCGGGAGGGTGTGGCGAAACATACCGCGCCCTCTTGCCATAGGCAATGGCCTCTCTCCTGTCGGCGAACACGGCGTAATCACGGTTGCCCGGGAGAGTCTCATCGAGGAGCGGTTGTTCCGGTCCCTGCTGTCCTGGCCTAGGATCACCGTAGTCAGGCCGCCGTTCTGCAGCGCGCTCGGCGAGGAGCTGGTCAACCAGCTTCTTCTGTTCGGCGAGCTGCTGACGTAGCGTAGCCTTCTCGGGATCCTCCTCTGCCCTCTGCATGGAGGCAGATGGGTCGGCGGGCTTTATAGCCTCGCTGTGCTCCTTTCCTTTACTGACGTTTCGGCTCAACGTCAGTGCTTCAGTGGGTGCGGGGAGCCCCAGGAGGTTCCTCTGATGACGAGTGACTCTCACCGATGGCTCTGACGACGGCTTGTCTTCGGGGGGGAAGCCCCCGTCGAGAAGTTCCAAGTCTTTCCCCTCTCCCGACAGGTCAGCCATATTGACCGTTTCTGTCCCTGGGGATATACCCTCAGGGCCACCCAGCGAATCGGGCTATCGGCGAATCACACTGAAGCGTAGGGCAGCGTACTGACCCCATCCACGGATATACACGTGGGGAGTGGCTTCCTCGATAACTTTGCGGAGTACTTGAAAACACTCAACGCATCGTTGTTGGAGGGCCTCGTGGTGCTCAAATGACCCGGGGTGCCGAGCCGCGGGGAGCATGGCCAGGTCAATTTGACGGCACTGCTCAACAATATCCTCCAGGTGCACTTGACTCCCGGGGTTGGCCTTTGTAGGCGGCGAAGACAGGAGCGAGTCTCCCGGAGAGTTCGGCGGAAGCATTCGAACTCATCCGGGGTGAGCGATTCGGGTGCATCAAAGCCCGGTCCTGCGACTGGCCAAAACTTCTCAGGGAAGTGGCCCTCTGCAAGGACGGGCCAGAAGCTCCACGACTCAAACTCGGGACCCAGATCTCCTTGGTCCTCTTCAATGGCTGGGAACGGACGGGGAACCGGCAGTGGTGCCGAGGCGGGCCGCCGGGCTGACGGGCTGGCCGGCGGTGAATACGGCGAACATGCCGATTGGCCTCCATATCCCGGGCCGCCCTCTGAGGGTGGCGGTGCCCTGGCTACCACATCACGATAGGACGGGCCGGCGAGCGAACATCCTGTCGTAGCATCGTTGCTCGCCGAGGGTGCACCAGATCGTGGTTCGACCGTCGGTCCCCAGAAATAGTCTCCGGCTTCTCCGATCGAGACGGAAGGCACATCCGGAGGGGCCGGTACCAACCGAAAGCTCGATCCTTGGGGGTCTACCAGGCCCTCGTTACTCCGGATATACCTTCGGAGAGAAGCGGGGATCACATCGATCTCGCTCTCGGGGAGCACGAGGCTGACGTGCCGCATTCCTACCCCTGCCCTTGACTGGCGGGATTGGGGAAAGGGCTCTGTCACCGAATCGTACTCCGCCTCGGAATCAGAGAAGCGAACCGGTCGGATCTCTGTCCGGAATTCCGTAACATTCTTCCCTCGGCGTCGACGCCTTGCCTTCCTGCCCCTGGGTGGTACTTCGGGGCAGGGCTGATCTCTGTCCTGGCGTCCTCCGGCCGCACTGGTGCTGGGGCCAAGAGGACTGGAAACCAAGGTGCGAGGGGCACCGGGACAGATATCAAAGGGGACGCGGGGAGAGATGATTCTGGGCAAGCCTCCGGGCCGGGATCGGAAGGTGGGATGACCCATACCTCCTGGATCGTCCACATGGAGTAGATCCCGCTGGTGAATAGCGCTACCGCGAGGTGGTCTGCGGTGGCTACTGCCTGCACCAGCAACCGAGAGAGTCGACCTAACCTGCCTTTGGGGCGGTCGGGGCCTCGATCCAGGTCGGGCATAGAAGTTCCCCTGCTCAGGATGCGCAGGGGCCTGGCGACTGGAGCCAACAGTGGCTTGGGCCAATGCGGCCGCTGTTGCTAGGGCCCCAAGGTGGGCATCCTCTTCCGCTCGTGCCCGACGTTGGCGTCGGGACAGACGAGTCGGGATGAGCGGCACGGGCAGGTGGAGAGCCCGCTCTTCGACTTGAGAGGCCTGGCGGCGGTGTCGCCGTGGCCTGGCGGGAGCCCTTACCGTAGATCCCTGGAGCGAATCCCGGATAGGGTGATCCCGGACATCTTCCACCTCATCCGCATAGGGAAGGGAACTGTCAGAGCGCTCCAGGGATAAGCTCCCGAAGCGGTTGGACGTTGAGGTAGGCAGCGGTGCCTCCCTGCGCGGCCCTTGGGGGTGGCGGTGGTGGCGAGGTGCAGCCTCCTCAAGGTCTAGGCGAGCCATGTCCCTAGTGGGGATGACTCCCTCTTCCTCATATCTCCGCACCAGGGTGTTGATCACCCTTCTCTGGATGACCTCCGAGGGGGAGAGAGGGCGTGGTTGTCCCACAGTTGCGGCTGCTGGGACGGCTGTGGAACGGGCGGGACCGCGCGGAGTAGCCGCGTCAGTGTTTCCCCTACCCCTGCGCCAGTGGGTGGGTGGCGATCGGGCACTGGATCGGGCGACCTGATTTCTGAAAGCAGGGAGAAGGACCCATTAACACTGACAGGAAAAAGGAATCGACAACCAACCATTAGCTCCACGACGCCTTCCGTGGGGGGAACCCAGACCCTCGACGTTGCGAGACGGAGTGCCCGATGTCCCTTCCCCAGCCCCTGGCGGGTAAGACTGAATGCTTGGCCGGGCAACATGCCGGTCTTCCAACACCTCTGAAATCCATCGGTCTTTATATCGAGGAGAAGAGATTCACGTCGGGTTCACCATTTTTCTGTTTCGGTGCGGATGTGCGTCGGGTTACGCTGTTCCGCCAGGACGCGTTCGCGCGTGCACCCGTCAACCCGAGGGGATGGGCGCGCGGCTTGTGGTCCCGCAGTCCCGCTTTCCAAAGGCGGGCGGCATCCGTCCCTTGTTCAGGGGCGTCTGCTCCTTGATCGAAACCGGGATGATGGGATGTCGGCTCCTCCTTCCTTGGACGTCTCCTCGGAACTCGTCGCCTAATCCGGGTCTCCCTCATAGATTTAAGACATGCTCGTGAATCTCGTTCCCGACACCATATCTTCATGGACACCGGTTAATTACGCTGCTTCCGCCCGGATGCTCCAAGGAGTCTGGTCAGGGCAGCAACCTGCGGTGAGGAGGCCGGGTGGCTCTGGGTGCTGGGGGCGTGTCGTAACACTGCGGCTCTGCACGTCTGTCTTCCGTCCCTAATAGGGCTTCTCGAAGGCATGATGGCCTGAGGCATCCCGCACTGGGTGCGGGGAACTGTGTCCCCTGAGGTTTTCCTCAGCTTCCCATGTTTAACACGGGGTATGCCGCGAGTTTAACGTCCAGCGGGGACGGCATCGGACCGATCAACACGAAAAGTGGATCAGATGACAGAACCCCTTGCGGGGAACCTCCGATGCTGGGGCCAGCACAGGGCGGCTTCCCAAGTGATATGGAGTGGAGTGAAGTGGCATGACCCCATCGGGATGTGGCGGCCCGGGTAAGGATCAGGATGGATGATGGAGTGAAGAGCTTGGACCCCGTAGGGGCTTCCTACGTACCGCGCGTTAGCACGGATCAAAGTCAACGTAGTTCGGGTATACAGTTTAACGTCCTGCTGGACGTCGGCAAGCCGACTCACGAAGGGGTCGAGGCCGCCGGGCGGAGGATTGAACCGAACCACCTCGCACAGGGGGAGATGGAACGGCCGGGTGGATCACAGTTTCACGTCATGCTGGACGATCGAAAAAAGGGGCTGTGGGGAGGCACAGTGGAGATACACACGGGCAGTCTCCCACAGGGGCGGATTCATAGGTGAATCGACGCAAGCGTGAACCCTGTAGGGGTCCACTGATGGACGAACCGACGTGAATACGACCGGGACGACCAGGTGGTGGGCTTGAACCTCAGGGAGGCTTCCTACGTACCCTGTTTAGAAGACAGGGATCAAAGTCCACGTAGTTCATTCTGTCAGGACTTACGCACTTGAGGCAGCCCGGATGCGGCAAAACTCAGTTGGAAGGGACTTGGACCGAAAGTAGAAGACACCTCGATCCCAGTCACACCCTCTACTGGCTTCGGCAGTGGGGGAGCGCAATGGAGATACACATGTGCAGCCCCCCACAAGAAACTAGGGGTTTGTAATACCCTACCCCCCGTGGGGAAAAGCCGCTCCCATTAAATCGTCCCTAAAGAGGGGCGATCCCGACATCCCTGCAGAGACGAGCGGGTGGGGGCCACATCCAAACCGGGGGGGACCCTGCGTGCGAGGCACGAGATCGGGTGATGCGGACGGTTTAACGTCTTGCCGGACGAAGTACAGTTTAACGTCGTGTGTTGAGGACGAAGCGGACGGTTTAACGTCTTGCCGGACGAAGTACAGTTTAACGTCGTGTGCTGAGGACGAAGGTGCTTGGCAGTTTAACGTCTTGCAGCACGGACGATAGGGGCTAGGCAGTTTAGCGTCGTGCAGCTTGTACGTGGTACAGTTTAACGTCATGTTGGACGGATGCAGTTTAGCGTCATGCGGGACGAATGTGCAGTTTAACGTCATGCTAGACACATGTGCAGTTTAACGTCATGCTGGACGTATGTGCAGTTTAACGTCATGTTGGACGTATGTGCAGTTTAACGTCATGCTGGATGTTGGTTGCCGCCGACGGGTCCGTGTCACTTCGCGCAAGCCTGGAGGGCCGCACGGAAAGACAACGCACGGTGCGGGCACCCAGGATGAAGATCACCGGGCGCCACGCAGGCGGGTACCCTCAGGGGGTCAAGGGGGACGACCCTGGCGGATTGCGCGCAAAAGAGGAGCTTTGCGCGCAAAACAGCAGGTCGGCGCGCAAAATGGCGGGCTGGCGCGTAATTGGGCCAGCCCTTTGCACGCGGGTGATTGAGATTGCGTGCACCGGGCTTCGGACAGCTCGCGGGGGCAACGGCTCATTCTCTAACGAATGGCCGCTTTGAAAATGGGGGGTGCGCGCAATCGGGCTGGATTGCACGCACCCGGGGGCAATTGCGCGCAAGAGGCTTCTTTTGCGCGCAAAGGCCTTCGGGTTAAGGATTATTCAAATGAAAGGAGCCAAGGGGATTGCGCGCGAAGGCGAACCCCAAGGCTCTATTGCGCGAAAGAAAGGAGGTTACCTGAAGATCGGCATTGCGTGCGGAAGGGGTTGGATTGCGCGAACGAGTGACGCTTCGGATTCTGGCAACCTTCAAAACGTCAGGGGTCGCCTTATATTTATAGGCAACCTCGGGCACGGAATCCGGCCTCGGGCGCGGAATTCCCTTCGCGGGCGCGGAATCAGGACCCGGCACGCAAGGGAGCCGCGCAGGCCACGGGCGCGCAAAATAGCGCGCCGGCCCAGCGCATTGCGCGCATCCCAGGAGGATTGCGCGCCGCGACTCAACTTTGCGCGCGGGCCTCTGAAATTTCGCGCAAGTCCTCCGGGCCCTCCGGAACGTGCCTCTGACTCCAAATATCACTCCGCATTCCGCATCCGGAGCTTCGTTTGGGAACAACGGACTTTTCCGGCGTCTACACTCACTTTTCAAGAATTCAGAAAACCTTCTGTACTGAGCTTCATCTAATCCACCAAATATTATTTCATCAACATAGACCAACCAAATCATCATTTTATTACCATTTTTGTTGAAATAGAAATTTTAATCAAATCTACCATGCTGAAATCCATGCTTCTTAAAATACCGATCAATCCTCGAGTACCATGATCTTGGTGCTTTTTTAGCCCATATAGGACTTTAATTAACCGAAAATATTTTTCTCATCTTCATGAATGAGAAAACCATCAGGTTGCTCAACAAAAACTTCTTCTTCCTGAACCCCATTCAAATAATACATATTTTACGTCCTTCTAGAATACATTGAACTTATATTGCATTGCAATGGATAGGAATAATCTAATTATCTCGAGCTTTGCAACTGGTAAAAATTTCTTGTCAACATCTATACCCTATATATTGGAGTATCCATTACACACTAGTCATTCTATGTTTCAAATCACTGTTCCATATTCATTCATCTTGTTTCTAAAGATTCATTTAGTCCTAATTATATTTTATTTTGGGGGACACGAAACATCCTCCCACATCTGAATCTTCTCAATTTGGCTAAGCTCTTAATTTATTTCCTAAATCCAATTCTCATATCCTACTTCTTCATTAAAGCATTTATGGTGAATATTTGATAAGTATCATTCTTTTTTATATACACTTAATCCTCCTTATCAGCGCAGGTGTTTTCTGATCACCAATTATGTTATGCCTATCAATTATAGATCCTCTAGCTGGTCTCTAAGAGGATACTGATTTGTTCTCATCATTTAATTCTTCTTTTAAATCATCCTCTCGAGTAGGAATGTCTTCATACCTCTCATATATTTATCACCCTCCTCCTGAGTGTGATCGTGTATTTAATGAAGGTTTTTTTCATTACCCACTATAGTCAAATCACGACTTTGAACTATCATTCCCAGTCACTTATTAATGTAGTTTTATTCCTTTATTTTATTTGATTAACCAAAAAAATATTCCATTACCCCCATGGGGTTCAATATTCCATTTTTTCTCCTCATTAATAATGAAACATTTACTTCCGAAAACTAGAAAGTACTTTAATGAAAGATTCTTTCCACTCAATAAATATTTTGGAGTTTTTTCCTCTTTCGAAAAATGTGAATCTCTATCTGATGTATAAACTGCTATCATCACTGCTTCTTTCTAAAAAATTTCAGGATGGTCTACCTCAATGATCATTGTTTTGGCCATGATCATGATGATCTGATTTCTCCTTTGAAACACCACATTCTATTGGGGTGTTCTCACTGATGATTCATGATGCCTTATCATGAGATTCTTGAGAAAATCTTCCACCTGACTATTTGTGATATATGTACCATTTTTAGTACGGAACATTATAATTTTCCACCCAAGAATCCTTTAAGATTCCCTTCAATACAATTTTAGGTAGTTGAACTCATCAGAATTTTGGAAAATAATGAATACTCATTCCAATATGTTATATTCAACAGTGAAAATAATGTAATACCACTTTCCTTTAATGTCTCCTGGTGTGATTGGCCCACAAAAAACAACATGCACCAATTCAAGAACTTTTGTTGATTTATTTCAATTTTCCTTCTACATCATTCTGATGATCCCCCCTTATGGACAACTGTCACACATCTGTGTATGATCACGTGATAGCATAGGGATGTCTCTTACTATATCACACATTTCTAGATCTTATAGGGATGGTTTGCATAGATGAGAAAGTGTTTTATGCCACAACTTGTTTTCTTCCTATCTATATAGGATGTAGATATCATCTTATCCACTCATGAGGTAGATATTATCTTTTTTATGATTTCCTTGAAACACAACAACACCATCATTTTCATTAATGATACATAATTAATTTGAAAAACTTATGGCATATCGTGAGTCAAACAATTGGCTAACACTAATCGTGTTATGACTAGTCTCTTTAATAACCATGAAATCTTCTTATGTCACGTCTTTTCCTCCAAAATGGATTTTCCTAATGAAATAATTTTCAATCCATTATAATTACCAAATCATACGATATGTTCCTTATGATTCCTAATGCTGGTCACTAGATCCTTATTTCCTGTCATATGCCTTATGCATCCACTCTCAATGCTTTATATCCCAGTGTGATCTAATGTCTTGATTCCAAATTTTTTCAACCACTTCTTGCTTTTCCCTTTTCGTTTTGACCCACGTAATTGACTTCATTTCCGACATGGAATGATAATATTGATCATTATCAAATATTTCATTCCATCTTCAACCTATAGAGCTGCAAGTCGCTTTTGAATTTCCATATCTCTTAATGTTTATCTTGATGGATTCTTATGAACAAATTCAGTCTCCCTTGGTATACTCCACTATATTGTTGATGTGGAATATCTTTCCATATGTCCGAGTACTTTATAACAAAAATAAAGACCATAAAATGATTACTTGTGATTTTGAGCTATGTACGACCACATCTATTGGCATTGTTCTCTTTGGTAACTCATTACTATGGAACGTATAGTTTGAGAGTAACTCAACATGCCACAACAATAGCATCTTACATGATTTACATTCATATATGGAAATTATGCACCATTAGTTGTGACTTGGGTTATATGATTCTTTTGATTCTAGTTTTTAAAAAAATCAATCTAGAATATTGGAGTTTGTGCTTGTGGTCTGACTTGAATGATAACTGCTTTCATATTTAGATCATGTCCCATACCAACATTATCATTCAAAATTGATTGCTTATTATGTGATGATGGAACAATCTTCTCAAATATCATCTTATATTTTTTCTTTATGATCTTCATTCTTGATGTCAAACCGAGTGTTAGAAGTCTCTTTAGATCTTCATTTTCTTTGCAGACTGACGAATTCTACCTCTAGTTTTTTCATATTTTTGATTTGATCTTTTCGATTTTCTATCAATATATCAATTTCTATTTTCTATTCATCAAATTTGAGTTTGTACTCAACCACCATTTTGATCATTCTGTCATTGAAGAAAATATATTTTTAATTTCGTCCTTCAGCTTAGAATTCTATTCCTCCTACTACTGCATAAAGTGTTTGGAATCATGAACATCATTGTTATCTTTCTTTGTTTTTGCTCCTAAAATATCTACATCATCAACAGAAGCTACAAATTCATCTTTATGATCAACTCTACCTTCAATATATCCTTCTTCATTGTCATTTTCATCTCTTGTCAAATTATTTTTTTCAACTGCCATCAAATCCTCTATTTTATGATCCCTGCAGTCCTCTAACACTTCTACCTATGATTCTTCTGAACAATCATCCTCTTTTGAAAAACAAATTATTCTTTTTAAATAACTTTTTAATAGTTTATATCCTCTTTTTTCTCACTTTATGAACACATATTTTGGGGAATCTCATCATTTTCTTCATTTTCTACATTTTCATAATCAAACTTCTTTGGTCACTTTTCTTCAAAATTCCCAATATTTCTGCATCAAAAGCATGAAAATGGAATTTTATCATTGAACCTCTCTTTTCCCCTTTGAAGATTGGTGCATAGAAATGACATGAAACCATCCATATTTTCCTCTTGAAGACTATATTTAATAGAGATATTTATCATGCCCTTTAATGACACTTCCTTAGAATTCTCCTTTTTCCAATGCATCATTATTATCGTTACTCATTTCATATGCTACAAGGGTACTGTATAGGTTATACAGTGTCAGATATTTCAATTATTTTCCTTATAACACTGAATCTTTCATATTGAACAATGATGGACGTTTCCTAAAGATACGTTTCACAATCTTTATATCTATAATGAATTCTCCAAGACCCTGTATTCCTTCCATAATAATATTTATCCTATCTAATAATAAATCAACCATCTCATTGGGATTCATTCTTAGATCCTCATACTTGTTCCATCGAACCTCCAGATTTTCTTATCGGACTTCTATGTCACTCTCATAAATGTTCAACAATTATTCCCAAATTTCATGTGATGTTTTACAAGAAATCACCTTCATATAAATTGAATTTTATATGGATCTCCATAATGTGTTGATCCCTTTATCATCAGCATATCAATCTATTCATTCATATTCTGATAATGCACTTATATTAAAGTCATTTGATATTCCATGCATAGTTAATGTGATAACAACCATCCCTACTGATCAGAAGTAGTGATGCATTCCATACTTTTATAGTTTAAAATTATTGTTGTCAACAATCAGAATTACTCTATGATTGACCACCCCCATATCTTATTCTTGAATGAAAAACACTAACTGTCATCCTTTCCCTCTGATACCAATTCTTAGTTCCACAAGGTCAAATACCCTGAGGGGGGGGGGGGGTGATTTAGGGTATTATAGATTAGAACATCTACCCCATTGGATATTTTTTCATTGTTAAAAAATATCAATTGTCTCTTCCTCCCATAGTAATATGTGAATAGATATGAAATCACGCACAACACACAAGGATTTTACCTGGTTCACCCTCATTTGGCTACGTCTAAGGAGAATAGAACACGCAATGTTCCAATGTAAAAAAATCACTAAGGCTCACAATCAATAATGAGTACAATGTTCAGGATAGATCATCTATGACCAAGCTCAATGACTTTACATGGTTTAACATCTTCTCACTTTATTCCCAATGTTTACTTCTAAGGAATCTTTCTCTGGCTTACTATAAATGTAAAGGGTTATTATATTTCTCTTCCTGGGATCACTTCTCTTGAAATGGAATCCACACACGATTTATTGACTTTTAGGTCAAACACAGTTCATGGTCATGTAGTTGCCTTCAGTTTCATTAATTCAGGCATCCTCAACTACAGGAAGAAGCATTGTTCAAGACCCTTTTTCCATATAGATGAAGTCCACCTTCTTGAGTACTACTAGGTAACCTAAAATAATTTTGCAAACTAATTTAATTCATTCGTAAGCTTCCTTGCACAGATCATGAACCAATTTCTTCTCCTTCATACTGAGTACGAGGTTTGGTATGCAGATCACCTCCTTCACATACCGTGTCCTCTTCTATGAAACTCCATTTGTCCACAGACATCCTCTTCATTTATTATCGCATACCACATCTATGTAACGACTCTGTGAAATGCCTCTATGAATCACCCTCTAACTGTGAACTATTCTTTATTCGTAGACTGCATTCTCTAACCACCAACATACCACATCTCCTTTCTCTATATACCATGTCATATATGGGTTACAGTTCTCCACAAAAACCATTAGAGTAATTTCATCCATACGAACCACATTAGCATTCAAGAAATTCTCTCACGCGTACTTCCCTCAATATTTCCTAAAATATCAAAGAAAAATATGTTCTATAAAGATATTTGGTCACTCTTCTAATTAGTTGTATTCAAGATTCTTATATAGAAATGATATCAGCAATATCATCTAATCCAAGATTAACAAATCTTTGATTTGGTACAGCCTTCACCCCATTTTGATTCTCCTGACACCATGAACTGCAGGCCTTCTAGTGAACCATTTTTCATAAGCATTCAGCATATTTTTATTGCTCTTACATTGTCGATCTCCTCCACCAATGACAAGCCATCCACATACCATACCACCTTTTACCGCGAACCATTTTTGGTTCTGTGAACCACTCCCGCGTACTGTTCCTGCTTCCTGGTATGTGACCGCATACTCTTCCTGAACATGGTACGTGATCCACGTCCTGAGCTTCGTGTTTCTCTTCCTTTGTGAATTTCATTCACTACTCTTCTCACTGATCAGTCCTATGAATAAATCCTCACATTTCTAAAAACAAAATCCTGATTATGTGGCACAAAAATTTGGAAAACACTAGGAAATTGACGCACCATAAAAACCTACCTCCGGAAAACACTAACTATATTCATTCTTGGTCATATGGATTTGTGAACAAACAGAATCATACCCAATACATACCGAGAAGACACCTTGAGTGATTTTTTCCCAACATAATAGGTTCATGTGAATAACATCAGATTATCCATAAGGATCTTAATGAAAATTATTTATATGGATCATTTAGAATCATTTAAATCTAAATTCAGATAGTATCTTTTCCTCCCAAATTTTCTCCAAGGATATATTATTAGCAGAACATAAATTAAAAAATGCATTCAAATAATGACATACACCAATGAAAATAACCAAGGAATGTAGTTTCATTGGATATTTAGGTTACTATCTGTGTTTTATTCAAAATTTTACCTAATCAGATAACCCATTTACCAGGATTAGACATAAAGGGGATTATTTTACATATAAAAATTAATGTGAGGAATTTTCTAAAGAATAGTAGTGGATATTGGGGAATGAGTGTGAAAACAAAAATTTAAACCCAGAGACCGTTTTAATAATAATAAATTTTTAATGAATGGGTGATTAGATTCTATAAGAGGATCATATATAAAAGTAAAAATATTAATATGGTTCTGGAATAAATTAAAAAAAATGTTTAAAACCCTTATATAGGAGTTTAAACCACATTCAACTAAATTGAAACATAAAGGTAATGGTTTTAATATCAATTTATACTCAAATATGAAATAATTGGTATTACATAACAATTCATATTTAGGTGGTTTATATACTGCCCCTTTGATATATTTAACAAGAATACCTATTTATTCTACATGATTAATGTTCCAATTCAAGTTTACACTTTCACGGCTGTAAACATTCAAAAGATACCAATGGGGTAAGAAATGATTTTACAATATCCATTGTTTTTGGATTGATTTTATTTTCATTGAAGGAATATTTAAATATACCCATCTTAAACTCCAGATATTTTCTTCTCCTATTTATATTTAAGATGTTTCCTTATTTTATTCCATCCCTTCCACTCTTTTTCACTTTAACCAGGCAATGAAATGACTAAAGTAAAGATGATATTATTTCTCTTTTGATCAGGCATATTTTTATTGTATTTAAATATTTTCTAGAAATTATTTTAAAAAAAATTATTTAGTTAATAAAAACCATATTTTATCAATTAATATTTAAAAAAATTAATGGAATATTTAATTGTTTTTTTAAAATGGTCATTTTTACATTATTTAAAAAATGATAAAAGGAATATAATTTTATTTATATATCATTAATGTATTTTCCAATTGTCATACCTTTTTATGATCTCATATTATTCTTCAATATTTCAATGGTTACAAAAAGAAAAATTATTAAATAAATAATATTTAATTATTTTGATTATTATTTTTATTTATCTAAGTGGAATAAATTTTTTATAACAAATGTATTTATAATTAATTTAGGGTCTTAATTTATCTCCAATTAATGTTGTTGTCATTAACTTTCTCTTGAAACGTTTATTTTATTATGATCCCTAGAAAATAAATTTATATTTTAAATAAATTTATTAATTTTTTTATGGATATGAAAATTTAATTATCCATATAACATTTCTATATTTGGTTTTTTCTATCAATTTTATTTGAATGATTAGGGAAATATTTATATTCTATGTTTTGTTTTTCAATAAGATCATTTTTTGATATAGAATATTATTAATCAGTTAAATTGATAATTCAGTAAATGAGGAATGTATTGGACATGCATTAATGGGTGGGACCCAAAATTATATTTCCCCTCTATATATTGACATGTCCTAGTAGACAAACCAATATGGTATCCATATTTCACGGTTTATTGGTGTATACATGTTCATAGTTTAATTTTTCTTCTTATAAGGCCTTAATAGTAAAGATATCCTGATTTATGAGATCATGACATACAACATTAGGAATTTATTTAATTTAATATTATATAATAATTATTATATCTGACATTATTTCATTTCAAATTATACATGGATCTATTTCACCCTTATGTTATTAATTAAATGGAATTTGTTTTATGTGATTTTCTTTTCCATATTTATTATGCCTTATATACACTAAATTGAATCCAATATACATAACCCATAATAAAAATTTGAGATCACCCAGGTTTTATTTTCATTCCAATGGATATAAATAAGATATTTTTTAGTATGTTTCAAGGATTACAAATATTTTATTTTTTTAGGTTTTATATTTTATTTCCAGCATAAATTAGTAATCATGTATGTATATGGTTCTTCAAGACTGCAAAATTGATTAGTCTTCAGGATAATATCCCATTTATCAAATGCTCATGTAATATAATAGACACTAGATGTGGGTTATTTGAGTTAGGTTTGTTACATATAGTCTTATGATGAATCATAATTGGAGTGGAAATCTATATCCTCTTCAACACTAAAAAGGAATCTTCACATGGGCCATTCTTTTCAAACATGAATATGTTATTTGTGTGAGAAGTCATAGGTTCTTCTAGAAGAGAATATTTCTTAATGAAATTCTTATAGTACCCCTAAAAACAAAAGAAGAATTATAATCATGTACCAATTACTATATTTTTTCAATATACATTACTATTTATACCTTCTTTGGATCGATAGAAATTCCCTCTTGAGAAACTACAACTCCATGAAATAACACATCCTATATCCATAATTTACACATTAATAACATTTTGTATAGAATAGGAAATTGAAGGATACATAATATAATCTCATGTTGTCTAAAATGTTATTCTAACTACTTTAAATATATTAGGATGTCATCGACAAACACAATGATTTTTTTGTTTATCTACTGGAGAATGAAATTGTTCATGAGATCCTTGGGCTCATCTGGATCATTCATGAATCCAAAATTCATAATGATACACTCATACTATATATATATACAACTAATTTCACTCATAAGTAAGTATTCTTCCCTAATCAAATGATAATGTTATCTTGAACACTGATCAATCTTTGAGAATCACTTGGATCCATTTACAAACCGAATAAGTTGTCAACTATTTGAAACAAGTACTTGTTTTCTTGGTTATCTCATTTAACTTGTTTGCATATATAAATATCAAAATAAAACATTCATATTTCTTCCAAAATAACATGAAATCACTCTAAGGAAATGTTCTAAATATGATGAATGCATTATATTCAGTATTTTAATGCTTTACCTAGAGCTATACCTACTCACCTGATACCATTTGATATAGTGGAATTGATATTGGGTAAAAATTGGTCACAATATTGATTTAAATCTAGACTCACCTATCTAAATGTATACCTAAAAATCATATATAAATAAAAATTTGTAAAAATATACCATGTGTGGAAAATATTATTTATTCACCATCTGATTCACATCAATAAACATTCAATATGCTTCTGGAGAAAATTCTTCACTCTAAAGGGTATCTATTCGTACTCTTCCAAAATCAATACTGATTTCACATGAAAAAAATAAATTATCCACTATAGGTGATGTAGAAGTTACTCGTCTCTTAAAATAATTGACATGAGTGTATTCAATCGTCCATACCATACCCAGGTTCACATTAAAACATTCAATATCATGAATTTTGAAGCTTGAAACAAGATCAATAATTAATATATTATCTTATATTAATGAATGATATGAATATGAAACTCTATTATTACATGGGTGTTATTGATAGATAACAAACCAAAAGATAACATAATTGGTATGCCAAACACAACTACCACATGAGCATATATGAATGAATGGGAACTACCTTTATCAATCAAAGTAAAATATAACAAGGAAGAAATTGGGACCATACATTTAACTATAGAAGGTACCTATCCATCGTTATGCTAAAATTCATTATTCATATATACTATACTAGAAACCAGTAAATGATTCACCATGGTCATATGAGCCTCATGGTTTACTGATCCTTGTAGGTTCTGCACCTGCAGCTGGGGTCCTCTACCCACTCCATGGTCCAAACTTTCTGTGGGCTCCCATGAACCTTTATCAAAAAACTAATTCATTTTATCATTCATTATAAACTTTTTACATTCCTTTAGATAAATATGATAATACTTGGAAGAGTTTCCCTTCCACCCATTGTAATAGAACATAAAACCATAGTATCCCATATAGGGAGTCAAAGAGCCACTATTCTATGCTAATTAATGACAAATTCCATAGAATCCATCCCCTGACCTTTTCAAATTTTAGTTATAAAAATAGACATGAAATAAACTATATAAAGAACCTATCATGTGATAGGATGAGATAAAAAGATAAAGAAGATCTATCTTCCTCGATTCTATTATCTATTTTTTAGGATTCTGAAGCAATTCTCCTATAATGACCAACTAATTATAATTGGATTGGGAGTACAAAAAGTCTTTACATGGCCTTAAGAAACCTCCCCAAGATTCCAAAGGATGGTAATAAATGTCAAAGGGTTTCAAATACAAGGTGGAATATTTACCCTTTATTAATAAAATCATTAACAAAACACCTCACTATATGATGCATGAAAAAATGAAAGAAAACAAACCAACGTCATATATATGAAAACCACATCAAAGTATTAAACAGATGAAGACCGAGAAATTATCAACGTAAACAATGGAAGTATGCAACATAAAATCCAAGAAGACCATAAGACTCCTTGCTCCACAGGCTCCAAAGTCCAATCACCAAACAACCAAGTATCACAAGACGTGTGACACCTTACCATTTCCCATGCCTTAGAATATACTATCTAAAAAATACCCAATGTTCCAAATTAGGGGAGAATATAATAATTTTTAGGTTTTCCCCAAGTATAGTACTACTCATGCCACTTGAATATAATAATCAACATCATTTACATAAATGAGGTTATATAAAGAAATTTCTCAAAATAGCTTATAACTAAATATAAACAAGTGTACTAAGCTATTTATATCCAATAAAATTGAAATTGAAAACAATTTTCTAGCAAGTTATTTTTCCAAAAAAAAATAACTAAACATAACTATACTTTTTTTTAATATTCATTTGGCATACCAAATCTACACATCCACACAGCCAACCATACTCGCTACACGATGAAAATTACATACTCATGAAAGGTTTCTAGTCGATCTTCCATGTGATCACAGGTTAATTATATAACATGTTTCATTTTACCATTGGAACCAAGTACATGGTCATATTTCAAAAAATCCCAGTAAATGAAATAATAAGTCAATCACCAATATGCCCAAGGATCATGCAAAAAACCCTTTAAATAAAAATCCCTTCTTATTGAAAACAAATTTCAATCAAAACCATTTTAATAAAAATTTACTTCAGGAAAACACTATATTTGTTGAAAACCTCTTTCCCAGAAATCCATTTAAGATGTTTCTAGATAATCCATAATTTTAAATTACCTATTTATATTCAAGAAATAATATAAATTTTCACAAAAATATTTCCTGATTTCACAATTTCAGCAGAACCATAAATCATCAATATATAATATTTATCCCATGACTTACCGAATCAATTCCGTTAAAATTATCCTATTAAATGCTATGTCAATAAATTCTAGAAATAATAGTAATGAAAAAGCCTCATACCTTGACAGTTTTGGTGAAAATCGAAATCAGAGGAAATACAATCTGGAAAAAAGGTTGAAACTCCTCAAAAATGGTCTTAGATAACCTCTCCTACAACCACCAAATCCAAATCTCAAAATATTTGCAATCACCAAACATAGATCTAAACATTACAAGCATAGATTAAAAAAATCAAGAGGAGAGGGGAATTAGATCTAAGTAAATTTATGAAACGAGACAAGAATAATGAAGAACATTAGTTACTATGGGAATCTGGATTGAAAACACTCAGGGAGGGATCCAGATTGACCTTAAAATCCTTTGGAGAGGTTCTAGTTCCATTAAAAGAGAGTAATATCGAACTAGGGGTGAATAGAAGTAAAAAAGAATGAATTATGTCAAAAATGAGTGAGAACTTATTTTTAGGGATCTATGATTTACTTGGAACGTGGTTACACAACATGTGATAACCGTGTATCAGTTACTGATTTATAAAAACCAATACATGGACTCCATCCACAGTCTCCCAAACTGTGCTTAAACTGTGCTAAAGCTACTACCTCAAAACTACAAATGCACATGTTTCCTCATAGGATATCCACACAGTTTAGAAAAATCATGTAAAGCCAATGCACATCTAATTTAGCCACCAAAACATATTTAAGGATCAGCTAACTCCACCATCCTTTACCCTTACACATTATAACCATGACAATTATAAAGTAATGGTTACATACCAAAAATCAGGGTTCTACATTCTACCCACCATAGGTCTTTCCATCCCTAGAATGTATAAATCCATCACTACCCTAAACAAGTTCTGTCGATTTCACTTTCATTTCCATATCATGTTCCCATGTCTCTTCCTGAATCTAGCCATGTTTCCAAGAAAAAACCCACACTATACCAATTAGTTTTCTTTTCAAGACATCATCTTTCTGAACCATATTCTAAAATAGGATATATACCAAGGAAGCATCTAGATCTAGGTCAACATGTTCCCATTTGATCACATGGTCAAGATAAATCTAATACATTTTCAACTAAGATACATGGAACACAATATGAACCACACTGAACCCTATTGTAAATTCCAATAGATATTCCACCTCTAAATCCCATTCCAGTATCTCAAATGGGACAAATTGTATAGGATATAACCTTATCTTTTTTACAAAATGACGATGTGAAATTCTTAGAGATATTATCAAGAACACATGATCACTGACTACAAATGACAACAGTCATCAGTGATGATCTTCATAAAATTTATAATGAATTTGAACTGTATCCATCATTTTCTAAATCAACTGAATCTTATCTAGAATTTCTTGGAAAATACTAGGCCCATCCAGTGAAGGATCACCTGTTTCAATCCAACACAGTGGAGAACATCAATGACGTTTATACAATGCTTTATGTAAAAAAATATGTATCGAGTCCTGATAGTTTTTGTAATAAAAGAACTCCACTAAGGGTATGTTCTATTCCCACGATCCACCAAAATCCATTAGAAAAGTCCATAACAGGTCTTCCAACATCTGTATCATATTTTTGGATTGGAAACACATCTGAGGGTGATACATTATATTCATTGTCAACTGAGTCACAAAGACTTTATTTATGTTTTTTCAGATACAATATGTGAACTTCGAATCTCTATTTGACATGATCTAAAATGGAATAATTATTCTCTTTACAACTTATCAGATATAGATTTTGGATAGATCCACAACTGTATGAGTTCACAAATGGGAATGAAAATTAACTGACTTCATAAGATGACCCTCTATCACCCATATGGTGTCATGTTTCAAAACCATTTTTGGGGTCCAATAACAAAATCTATCACTAATTCTACCATTTCCACACTGGGATAGATAAACATAGATACATACCTACTGGCCACTGATGTTCTTCTTTAACTTGATTCCAAGTTATGAACTTTTAAAAAACACTTCCAATTTCATTTTCATGCCACTCTATTAAATATTTCCTTAAACTCCTTAAATATTTTCTATGCACTCAGTTGTATATCACATATGGAATGGTGGTAAGCATGATGAATTTATTCCAAAAAAACCATATGTACAACCATATGAAATTTAAAACACAAAACCAAACTCCCAACAAGTTTCACGCCCTCAATGGTCTCCCCAACATGGAGTTTTGAACTCATAACCATGCAATATTCATTGAAATTTAGTGCCTCTATAACCATCTATATTAAATCAGGGACCAATCCAACCGAAAAGAAAACCACCATATATCCTCGGTCTTCACATTCCACATTCATATCAACTAGGACCAACATAAAATTCCATTCATCTAAGGCATCCTTTTCCAACTGATTGCAAGAATTTATGCTTAATGCATCAACCAACGAATTCCCTTTTCCCCATGTATTCATCATTCTAAAGACAAACATCGATAGATACTTCATCCATCTCATTTTCATAATATTCAAACCTCATAGTGAGAAAATGTGTTTTATGATTTTATGATATTTAAACACATTGAATTTCTCCCCAATGCGATAATGCCTCCAAGTATTCAGAGCATGTACGATGGTTTTTAATTCAGATAATTGTGGTGGGTAATTCTTCTCATGAACTCTCAACTCCCTTGATCCATAAGCAACAACATGGTATCCTTGCATGAGAATAAATCCCAACCCTGATCCCAAAGCATCATAGTACACCATGTACACCAATCCTAATTCTAAATAAACAATGATGGGAGATGATGTTAGTAGAAATTTTAACTCTTGGAAAGACTTCTAGGATTCATGAATTCATTGGAATGTAGGGTTTTCATTGTCAGATTATGCATTAGAAAATATTATTTTTATAATTCATGCAAAATTAATTGGTAGTATCCAAATAGAGAAAGAAAATATCATATCTGAAATACATTATTCTGTGGTTTTCATGAAATAACAACCTCTATCTTCACTGGATAAATTGAAACACCCTTTTCAGAAACTACATTGGTATGAAAGCGTACCTCTTGTATCAAAATAACACCCTATATAAATTTTGAATAAAAATGATGGAATGTCATGATTTCCTACACTATCGCCCTTATTTGTTCATGCTCAATCCTTTTCATTTAATATACTAATATGTCATCTATAAATACCACAACAACAGAATCCAAATATTTCTGAAATATGAAATTCTTCTGGTCTATAAAAAGTGATGGAGAATTTGTCAGTCCAAATAGAATGAAATCATATTCGTAGTGTCCATATCTTCTTTTGAAATCTGTCTTCATAATATCCTCCTATGGAACTACCAATTAATTATATCTTGAATGCATTTTAGTTTTAGAGAACCAATGAGCTCCCGTCAATCGATAGAATAGATCATTAATCCATTGTAGTGGGTACCAAATAATTATAAAAACTTGGTTAAGCATATTATAATCCAAACAAAATGTTATAGATCCATCATATTTCTTCACAAAAAAAAGATATGATCTACCCATGGAGACCTACTTGGCTGAATGAATCCATTTTATTCAAGCTACTACAACTGAAATTTCAATTCCCATAACTCTGTTGGTGCCATCCTATAAGAGGGAAGGGAAATACAACTTTTCCTTAGGAGGAGATAATTCATAAGCTCCAATCTCTTTAGGGGATGTAACCTATATAAGATCATAGGAACGACATATTAAAATTGATCCACAACTACTAGAAAACTGTCTTCATCGATCTCTTCCATTGATTCCTGAGTCACTGATGCCAATTGATAAAATATAGTTCACACTGTTGGTTATGACAATTCCATTTCACCTTTCATCAAAACCTTATCTCTTTTAAATAGATACATGTTGTTTTCCTCAGTCATGAAACTAATTTTCCTCTAACAACTGTTTTTGTGAGGCTGGTTCATTTTCATACAATCTGTGCCAAGGATTACATCATAGACATCCATCTCCAACATTGAGAAGTCCAACTTATTATCATCACAATCAATTGTTATATAACATACTCTACAAATAAAGGCTCGACATTATCTTTCACCTAGAGGAGTGTAGAATCTTATCATATAAGTCACCATCTCATGTTTGATGCAAAGCATGTCAATAGAATGAGATGAAATGAAGAAAGTGATGCACCAGTATCAAACAACACATTCATAAAGGGTATACTTCAAAATAATATTATCACTCAACATAGATGGTGTAGCCTAATCATCCACAATAATCTTCTCAGATCCATACAATTTCTTCATTGTTTCACTCTACTCTTTGTTCCCAAGATGATATTTTCCTTGTTGAGAAGTCAAGGTATTCCCTAAATCACCAGGACTAGATTTTCTCTACTGATGAGACTAAGTCGACAATCCTCATCTCATCGAGGCATACAATGATTCTGATATTAGATAAGTTTATTGAGCACCTGACCACTGAGAACTGTGAAAAAATAGATTAGGATGTCCCATATTATTTCAATTAATTAATTCTCATGGTGTTGTGGTACACTCCCGCATCATGTGGCCAATGGAACCACATTGGTAGCATTCCACTTGGATCTTAAGCATTGGAGGATGATTTACTGATCCATTTATCCGATTCTGTGTTCTGCTACCTCATCGGAAATAGGTGTCCCTCTTTCACTTTCTCCCAACATTAGTGTCCCCACCATTCCCATAGGTATCATTAGAAATCCTCCTTCCATATGTTATGATATTTCATTGTCAGCCACTTACAATCTGTTCAACATCTCTATATAATCATTATTATAGAGAACAACAATCTTTGATCAAATTTATTTATTTAGCCCATATTCAAAGATTCATTCCATCATGGATGAACTCCATTCAAATTCGGGTTAAAAGGGTAATAAATTATTGAATTTAGATACATGTTACATGACATAGGGATTCAACTAATTCTTGCTATAGAAGTATGTCTTCTTCTCGATGTTGAATGTATGGGAATATAATTGTTTATTAAAAAATTTCTCAAATTCATCCCATGTATGTCCTTGATCCACTATAGAATGAAAAACTAGTTCCCAACACAATAAAGAATGATCCTAGAGCATGTATGTGGCCATATTGACTTTGAGATCTATCGGTGTACCAATGAATTCGATGATATGATTTAACCTCTTTATCCACACGAACACCCTTTTAGGTTCTGAAAAATCCCTAAATATGTGTTGATTGAACTCCATAAATTGGATGGAATGATCCAAATTCCTTGCCACATTACTTATTTCCTTAATAGGAATGGATTGAAATGCTTGAATGATACTATAAAGAAAATATTGGTACACTTGTGGCTCATGTGAAACAACCCACTATAAATCCTATTTCAGTTAGTTTCTATGATGCCTACAAGGTTCAATTTTGAAAACAAACAACTCAATGTGTCTCACTCCCTAGAAACTGATGTCTAGAATTTCCAATTATTTCACATCAACTATCACATAATTTTTGTTTCCAAATCCAACATTTTCCACATTCAACCATTTTTGAAAAACCAATATTGATTTTTAAAATCAACCCATTTTCAAAATACATCATTTATTTCTTTTTTCAATGTCATTCATATAGAATGAATTTCACCATTTTTCAATAAATTACATGTTTTACCAAACAATAAATAAATAATACAAATGAAATATGCAATTTCTAGTTAGAATTCATTCTTATAAAATGCATGGAATGCTCATCTCATTGACGATACCCATGAAAATGAGATTCAGGTATCATATATGTGTCTCCAAAACACCTATGTTCCCAAAACCATGATAACATGAAGTTCATTATAAATGGGTTAGCTACATCTTCTTATGATATACTTGTCATGTACAAAAAAATCCAAATCCTTACTAAGATCGAAACCCAAGGAATAGACAAGATCAAATATCAAGTCCATGACCAATAAAATTGACGACTACTTGTTCTGCAAGGAAAGAACATATTAATACCATTTATAATAATCCATTAATTATCATTAGCTTGAGAGTAAAAATACTCATTACATGGACTTAAGTGAATTCCCCATGATTCTAATGGATGGAAATAAATTTTGAATGGTTTCAAATACAAGGGTGGGATGATACATCTTTTAAGAATAAAACCATTAACCAAACAGCTTACTATATCATGCATGATCAATTTAATGACTACTCAAAAACATTATATATCCCAAAAAAACATAATATTGTGCAAAAACATAATTTCACAATATTATAAAATTAAAAAACAAATGGAGACATCATAAACTACAAGAATTCCACAAGTCTCAATGCTCCACAGGCTCCACGCTCCAATAATAAAATCCCAAGGATCACTAGACGTGTGACACCTTTCTTATTCCCATGTCTCAAAATATAGTATCTGTAAAAGTACCAATTTGACAAAGAATGGGTGAGTATAAAACATTGTAGGTTTTCCGAAATGAATTTACAACTAGTTCTACTTGGATAAAAGAGTTAGAATCATTTTCATAAAATAGTTCATATAAAAAAATTTCTCAGAAAAGTTTATAACTAAATATAAAAATGTTTCCCCAACCATTTAATACCAAATGCATAGAAGTGAAATTGAAACCAATTTTCCAGAAAGTTATTATTCTTGAAAATTTATTATAATCATCTTTAAAAAAATTCTAATCAATCTTTTGTAATACACAATCCATTCCACACATCCACATAACCAACTATGCTTGCTACAGAATGATATTTCCATAATCATGAGCGGTTTCTAATCATCCTACCATGTCATCACAGGGTAATTATATCCCATGTTCCATTTGATACTTGACACTGATCATAAGATCATATTTCAATCAATCCATGTATATAAAATAAACTAATAAACCAATATTCTCAAGGATATGGCCAAAATTCTTTATATAGAAACACCTTTTTATTGAAAACAAACTTCCATAAAAAAATTTCAATTCCCAACTACATCAATAAAAAACCATTTCTATTGAATAACCACTTCCAATAAAACCATTTAAAAATTCAAGAAAATCCTAAATTTAGAATTTCAATTTTAAATTCAAGAAACTAAATATTTTTGCACAATAATTTAAAATGACTTTACAGTTTCACCAAAACCAAAAATCATCACTAACGAGGATTTATCCTCGGATTTGAAAAATAAATTCCATTCAAATAAGCCAATTTTAAACTAAGACAATCAATACTAGAAATATAATACAAGATATAATAAAACTACCTCAATGGTTTTGGAAAAAACTAAGAAAGGATGAAGAACACTCTAGAAAATGGGTTCAAACTCCTCAAAAATGGCCTTAGATCTCTTCACCTACCAAAAAAGACCTAAATATCATCATATTATATATCCCTTAACATATATATTCCCATAATAGATTTTTATATGGGAAATAACTAGGATAGGATAAGATGATATAAGTAGATATACGAAACAACTCTAGAACAGTGAAGAACAACACATTCTATTGGAATCGGGATGGAAAACACCAATCGAGGGCTCAATATTGACTCCAAAATGATTAGGATAGATTCTATTACCTTCAATGGATAGAAATAATGAATTTGTGTAGAATAGGTGAAAAATAATGAGTTATGTCAAAAATGAGTGAGATACATTTTTTAGGATCTAACATTGACTCTACGCACTGTTAGACCAAATAGATAGACAAACACTACACTAACCGTGCATTAGATATATCATTAAGGAAACCCCTCCCTGGTCTCCTCACAAGGTTTCCCTATCCACTCTCATATTATCCCAAAAAGACTACCTCAAAACTACAACAGCACATAGTTTAGACAACGTGTGTGCATCCCTTGCGCATCGAATTTAGTACCAAAAACATATTCCGAGCTCACCCACATCTCCCATCCATCACCACTACAGTTTATAACCCTGAAAAGTATCATGTAAGGGTTAAATTATAGAAACCATGGGAATTTTATTCTACATACCATAGGTCATTCCGTCATCAGAAATTAGAAAACTGTCACTATCCTAAAGGAGTTCTGTCCATTTCTCTTTCATTTAAATCTCACATTCTAAAGTCTCTTCCAAAATCTAACCATGTTGACATAAAACCCGCACTAGACTGAATATTTTTCCATGAAAGAAATTATATTTCCTATCCAATATCCCCATGATGATATTTAACAATGAAGCATCTGTTTGTAGGTTAATGTGACCCCATCTGATCACTTGGTCAGGATCAGGATGATCCTTTTTCAACTAAGAGATGCAGAATACATTATGCACCTCATTGAACAATGGTGGAAATTCCAACCGATCTGATACCTATCTAACCCATTCCATTATCTCAAAAGGTTTTATGTATTGAGGAGATAAAATTCCCTATTTTCAAAAATGACGATATCCACGTCTTGGGGAAATTTCCTAGAACACGTGATCACTTGCAGCAAATGACATTGTCCATAGACTCTCATCCACATAAGATTTCTGACGACAATGATCTATCTCTATACTCTTTCTAATCCAAAATATCTTCTCCATCATTTCATGGACATGAGTAGTCCCAACTGGTGAATTCTCGCCTATTCCACTCAACAAAGTGGATAAAAAGAGAACATCCATTCAATATTTCAAATGGATCCAAATAAATTGATGCCTGATAGCTGTAATTATACGAGAACTCCACTATGGGTATGTTATCTTCCTATGAGACACCAATATCTATTACACAACTATATAACATGTATTCCAATGATTATATCATCCTTTTTGAATTTTTTTATATCTACAAATGACACATCCTACTCATAGTCAACTTGTTCGAAGGGATTTCTATAAGGATTTTTAGAAATGAGATGTGAACTTCTGATCTATTTCTAACATGATCAAATCAAGTATTATATGTCTATTTACCAAATCTAGGATATATATTTGGGATGTTCTTCCACCGAAACATTTTCACGAATTGGAATGAAATTATCTGGCTTCATAAGTTGGTTCACTATCACCCATATGGTATCATGTTTCTAAACCGTTCTTAGGATACATATACCAAAAACCATCATTATATGCTCCCAATTCCACACTATCATAGGTAAACATTGAAAAATACCCCCTTTGTCACTAATGTTCTTCTATAACATGAATTCAGGTTAACAACATAGAAACGAACTCATCTAATTTCCTTTTTATAATGCCCCACCAAAATTGTGCATGAAATTCCATATATATATATATATATATATATGTTTTATACACGGATGTATTTCCCATCTTTAGTGGTGGTAAGAATGAAGAATAGGATCATGAAAATACTTGGGTACAACCATCTGTTAATTTAATCATAAAACCAAACCCCTATCAAGTTTCCATCCCTTAATGATCTCCCATACATTTAGTTTGTAAGTCATAAATAGTAATTATTCAATGGAATTTTGTGCCTAAATAACCACCCTTACCTAATTAGTAACCACAGAAACTAAAATTAAAACAACCAAATAACATTTGTCTTAATATTCAACATGCATGTCGACTAGGACCGACATCAACTACAACTAATCTCGAGCTTCCATTTCGAACTGATTTTATGACTTTTAGCTTAATGAATCTTTCATCAAATTCCATTTTCCAAATGTATACATCATGTCAATGTGAAAGAACTAAAGATAATCCATCTGTCTTCACTGCTTAATATTCAAATCTCAATTTGAGAAAAAGTGATTCATGATTTTAGGACATGTAAACACATTAAATTAATCACCATAGAGATAATGTATCCAAATTTTCAATACATTTTCAATGGTATTTAATTCAAATTTGTGTGTATAGAAATTCTTCTCATTCACTCTCAAATACCATGAACTATAAGAAACAACATGGTCTCCTTGCAGGAGAACGCGTCCCAACTCAAATCCTAAAGCATCACATTACACTCCATACCCCTATCATGATTCTAGTAATACCAAGATGGGTGCTAATGTATGTTGAACTATTAACGCTTGGAATGATTTATGGAATTCCTTAGTATATTAAAATAAAGGCCTTTGCTTTTTCAGAGCTGTCATTAGATAAAATTGTGTTGATGTATGGTCACTCATGTTTTCCAACATTGTCTTCATGTGGTCCTAATGCTCAATACATTTCCATGAATATATCAATATGAAATCTAAAAACACGACAATAAAAGAATACACATATCTCTGAAATAATTGATTCATCAATTCCAAAATGACTGCTGATGCATTCTTAAGGCCCAAAGACATTAATATATATTCATAGTGTCCATATATACAAATAAAAGATGTAGATATAATATCCTCCTTCTGTACAAGAAATTCATGATATATTGATCATAATTCAATTTATAGGCCCACTAACCCCCCACCCCCTCAATTGATCGAAGATATCATTAATGAATTTTAGTGGGTACCAATTCATTATCTTAAATTAGTTAAGCTTATTATAATCCACTAACATCTATAGTGTTTTATCTTCTTTCCCCACGAACTGGTTTGGTGATGCTCACAGATACATACCTGGACGTATGAAAACATTTCCTTCCAATTCCATCAACTGAGAATTTAATTCTATTAACTCTATTTGTACCATCCTATAAGATAGATGAGAAATTTGACTAGTCCCCAGTAGGAGATCAATCATAAACTACACTTCCATAATATGTTGTAATCCCGACATGTTCTTGGGAAATAAATCTATAAATTGATCATCAAAAAATGGAAAAATATATTTCTAAATCAATTCCATTGATTCTAAATTCATTAATTCCCACTAATAAGTGATGGTTCCCATAGCCAGTGCCAACAAGGCCATTGCACCTTTCTTTGCAACCTTCTCTCCTCTAATGAGATGATCAAGGCCTTAATTTTTCATGAAACAAGCTATCATCCTACAACAATTGATGTGAGGATTGAACATTTCTAACCAATACAAACCTATGATAACACCATAAACAACCATATCCAACATTGAGATGTCCTGTATCATCTTATATCCATCAAAAGTTATAGAACATGCTCTTCACATGAAGGCTTGAAATTACCTTCCACCAAGACGAGATTGGTGTTTTATCAAAGAAGGAAAAATCCTGCATTTAAAAAAAATAAAGTCCACATCACAATAAGAAATAATGGAATGTGATTCACCAGTATCAAACAACAATTTTATAATGTTATAATTAGAAATAATCATAAATATCACCCTATATGGTTCATCCCGATCATCCACAATCATATATTAATCTCCAAAAAAAATCTTCATTGTTTCACTCTACTCTTCGTGTTGTTGAAGATATTTCCATTTATAATGGGACATGGTATTCTAAGAATCAACATGGATAGATCTACTATACTGAATATACTGAGTCTATTGTCCTTTTCCCATCAAAGAAAACAATTTTTGTGATATATGAAAAGTGTCTCGAGCACCGGACCTCATAGACTATGAAAAAATCACTTCAAGTGTCCCATATGGTTCAAATAATGTAATGGTATTGGTGGTGTTGTACAATCCTACTTTATGGGGTCAAAGGAACTACATTAGTAGAATCTCTCTTGGATATTTGGTTGTAGAGGAAGATTTACATATCCAACATTCTATTTCTGAGTTCCTCTCCCACCTTGAAAATAGGTTTCCCTCTTCTGCTTGCTCCCAAAAATTAAGTTCCCTCCATTACCGATAAGTATCAGCATTCATCTTCCATCTATAGATTTTTAGATTTCTTGTTCCTCCACTACGACTCCATTCACTATCTCTATATAATCAGTAATATATATCAATGCAATCTTCGATTGAATTTCTTTCTTTAGACCTGATTCGTAGATTTGTGCCTTCAATGACTCTCTCACAACAAATTCAGATGAAAATAATACAAAATGCACATATGTAGCTGCATATTTTTGGATAGAGATATTTTTCATTTTCAGGATTGAAAAATATTTCTTTTTCTAGATCCTGAATGAATTAGGATAAAAGTTTTTATAAAACAAATTCCACTAAATCCTCCCATGTAAGGTTATGATCCACTTTATCATGAAAGACTATTATACACCACTTTCCAGAAAGATCCTATAGAATGTATATGGACAGATAGATGATGAGCTCTATCGTTGTGAAGAGTAATTAAAAGATATGATTCATATAGTTCATCCTCACCTCCGACCTTTCATGATCCAAATCACCCCTAATGATTGGTGGAATCTGCTTCATTAATTTAATGGAATGATCTATATTCCATTGCTCATCCCTCATGTTTCTCTTATCCTTGTACTGAAATGGTTGAACGATACTCTAATCTAATTCTTAGTTCACCTATTTCATAGGTTCAACCACATTCTCTGCATCCTCTTCTAGTTGGTTTCTATGATGCACAATGGGTGCCATTTTCTATAAAAAAACAACAACTTAGTATTTCACTCTCCATTGAAACTGATGTCTATGAATTTAACATTCTATCCCGTCAAATATCAGATCATTTGTTCCAAAATATAATGCCTTCCACATTCAAACATTTTTGAAAAAACTATTATAGATATTTAAATTAAACCCATTTTAAAAATACATCAATCATGCCATTTTCAATGTCATTCATTAGTAATGAATTTAAATTTTTTAAAAAATTTTACAAATTTTCTCATATTAAAAATCATTACTCCAAATGAAAAATTAAATCCTATTAGGAAGTCATTCCTCCGTAATGCATTTCATTCTCTTCTAATTTTCTAAACCCATGAAAATGTGATTCTCATATCTTATATGTGTCTCCAAAACAAATATGTACCCCACAACCTGGTAACAGGATGTTCAGAATAAACTGGATAGGTAAATCCTATTATGATATACATTTGATGTCCTGAAAATCCTACCCGTTGCATTTATCTCAACCCAAGGATTGAAATGAACAAATTTCAACTCCAATGCCAAAAAACTAATGAATACTCGTACTACAATGACCGAACTATATGGTACCATTTGCAAGGACTTACTAATTCTCATTTCCATTACAATAAAAAGAGACATTACATGGCCTTTAAAGACATAGCCAAGATTCAGAAGGATAGAAATATATTTAGAATGGAATCAAATACAAGTGGGGTAATATTTACCCTTTATGAATAAAACCATTTATCAAAAAACTCACTATATGATGCACGAACAAATGATAGACTACTCATCAACAATATACATCTTAAAACCACATAAAACTGGGAAAATAAGATGTGAAAACAATTATCAAAGTATGACGTGTAAGGACACGACATAAACTGCATGAAAACCACAAGACTCCTTACTTCACAATATCCCATGTCTAATCACTAAATATCCTAAATATCACAAGAAGTGGGACACTTTATCTTCTACCATGTCTTAGAATATAGTATATTTAAAAGCACCAATGTTACAATGTATGGGTGAGTATAAAACATAGTAGGTTCTCCAATGAATTCCTTAATCATCCCTATAGGATATAAGATTTAACTACATTTAGATAAAAAATTCATATAAAAAATTATCAGAACAGTTTATAACTAAATATAAACTTGTCTCCAAAACCATTTTTTAACCAAAAAGAATACAAGTGAAATTTAATCCAATTATATATAAAGATATTTTTTCAAAAAAAACTAAACACTTCAATAAAACCATTTCTCAACATTCCTTTGGAAAGCATAGTCCAGTCCACACGTCCACACAAACAACCATACAAGCTCTGAGATGACAGTTTCATACACATGAAAGGTTTCTCATAAATATATCATGTCGTCCGAAGGTAATTATATCCCATGTTCCATTTGATTTTTGGAACCCATCACAAGTTCATATTTCATCTAAGACCTGTATATGAAATATGAACTCACACTCCAATAAGGCAAAGGATCATGCCAAAATCACTTTGAATAAGACCAACTTTTTATTGAAAAGAAATTTCTATCAAAACCATGTAATTAACAAATTAATTCCAAAAACACTGTTTTTTAGTGAATACACCTTTCCCATTTGACCATTATGAAATTCCATTTAATCCATAATTTAAAATTACCATTTTAATATCATTAAACTAAATCATTTTTCCAATTAATTCCTTAAAATTTGACAATTTCACCAAAACTATAAATCACCACTAAAGAATACTTATCCAATGATTTTCACAATAAATTACATTCAAATAATTTAATTTGAAACTAATAAAGTCATTTATAGTAAGATGAGTTGATAGAGAAGTCACCTACATCAAAGGCTTTGGTGAAAACAGACAATGGGTGAAGAACACTCTAGGAACATTGTTGAAAATATCAAAAAACATCCTTAGATCTATTCTCCTACATTAAATGAACCTTAATATCTTTATATTTTACATCCCCAAACATATATCTACCAATAAGAGGCTTATATAAGAAAAATAAATAGGAGGGGGCATGTCGATCTAAGTACATCTAATAAACGATGCAATACTGGGGAAGAGCATCACTTAACATGGGATTGGGCATGAAAACGCCAAAGGAGGGAACCAAATTGGATGAAAAATCAATAAGATAGGTCCTTCTACCTTCAATGGAGAGGATCATATAATTTGGGGTGTATATGATAAAAAAAAGAAGTTATGTCAAAAAATTGTTGAGATCATATTTTTAAGGATGTAACTTTTTATCTGTTCACGATTAGACAGCACGGTTAGACAAAACATGTGCTAACCGTGCATTATCCACTAATTTATGGAAACACCTACACAGCCTCCTCGCACAACCTCACTATCCATGCTAAGACTATTCTGAAGCTACTGCCTCAATACTGCATCTGTTTATTGTTTCTCCTAGGATATCAGGATGGTTTAGAAAAATCATACGTAGCTCGTTCACATCTACTATTTCCCAAAAAACATATTTTGAGTTCATAAAACACTCCCATAATTGACCCATGAACTATATAACCATGAAAAAGCTTCATGTAATTGTCACGTACCAGAAAATGTGGGTACTACATCCACATTGGTCATCATATAAATGATATGGAATTGGTATTTGAACTCCTGATAAAAGGTAGATCCCAAATTTTATGGCCTTATATACCTCATTACTAATCTGATGTGGAGAAAATATAATCAACTAGGAGAACCATGATGAACAAATCACCCACTTCATCACCTCTACAAACTTTAGATAACAATTCGTTTTTAGATAATCATGGAATAATTGCATAAAGAAGAGGTCTTCATAGGCCGCTCAGGCCTTCCCTTTTTGTGTACCATCATGAATCATAATGTCCCAATATTTTCCAATAGTTCTCGAAAGCCTAAATATATCATGATTAACCTTTTTATCCTTTAGAGTGACAACCTAATCAAAGATCCTCTCAATGAACATTTTATTTTCCACTATATCATATGAGCCTCTAGTTCACATTAATGATGGTGGATGCTGGTGTTGGGTGACATTATCAAATTCTACCATCATTAGTTTTCCAATGTGGACTCCCACATATTGAATATGTACAATCAGAAATATTCTTAGATGAACTAGTTATATAACTTGGCCTACTTGAGAAACAAAAAATCATACTCATCAACATCTTCCTTCGCAATAGTTGGCACAAGATATATATGAGGTGATGTTTTAAAAAATTCTAAAATAATACATATCCAATAAGAAAACCATAAAGAAAAGTAACATATCATATGAACACACAAAGTGGTTCACAATAAGGTTCAATTGGAGAGGCAAACCAAAAAATGTGTAACCCCATTAGAATAACATATTGAACAAGAAAAACCTACAGCACCTGGACGTTCCTCACAATAATATATATATATATATATATATATATATATAATCAAGCATATGAAACTCATGGCCAAAAAATAATTAAATGAAAAATTATCTAAAATAATATATCATATCATTCAATTTCAATTTCAATTATTTATTTTATATAAAATTCAAATGACATGAATATAGAATGTGATATTATGTTCTTAATCCTATTTCACAAATGCATATAAGATACAATAATTTAGTGTACCAACTTTAGGGTCATCACATATAGTGAATTAAATCAAGTTAACACTATACTAAATGAACATAAAATCCCATTTCTCATGGATTCTCATAGGTATACTATACAACGCTGACTAGGCATAAACACAATTTCCATCCAAGAATACCAACAGTACTATATGCTATCTACCCTATCCCAAATCGAGTTAAAGAAATAAAAATATTAGTGAACTTGGTCCTCAAAAATCCTTTTGAAACACCCCTTCGCAAATCACAAAATTAGGGACACAATGACACACAACCTCACACATGCCTCTCCCTTTGTAAGAGGCTTCCAACTAGTAGTGGGGGAAAATAGGTACACTTTGGGGAGATTATTACCATGGAATCAGGTAAAAATCAAAGTAGGAAATAGAAGTGAAACTAAATAAATCATCAAATAAGGAATAAAGGAACAAATAATCAGAGTAGAAGAATACAAATAAACCACCATCCCATGTAATTAAAAAAAGGATTTCTAGTAACTCATTCAAAAACCATGAAATAAGGATCCCAAAATAGGTAGATTTATGGTGATAAATAACCAAAATATAACAATATAATTTCATCCTAAATCAATACTATAATGATTTTATCCTCCTACTAAGCCAACCCCATGACCCACATCCAGACCCTTTCTCTTTGCATGGTCCATGCTCAAAAAATATTCATAAACAATGAAATGATAGAGTATAGTGACATCATAAAACCTAGAATGATATGACCAATAGTACTCAACATAAATAAATATGATATATTAGTGAATTTCAGGTATCTTAAAAATGACAAAATTAACAACAACTGTATCACACAATTAAGAAACATATTTTCTGTCTTTAGAGAGTAGCTCTACCTACATTGGTTCTATGTAAGAATGAATTAATTATATTCCTAAAAAATACCCCTCAATGGGATATTCACAAAAATTTAGAAATATACCCCTTGATGGGTTAACCAAATAAAATATAATCCAACTTCAATCACATCCTCCTCATGGGATCGTCTCTATGGCTCAACATTAATTCCAAAATACAAAAGATAGAATTACAACACTTGAAATAAAAGATACAATATTACAAATCAAAATCACTTTATATGAAACGAGATTAATAATCCTCAAAATACAAAAGTGTGTAGACATCTAGAATATGTATCGTGAGATGACAGAAACACACACCACATGAAAATATTATTCATGCTTATTTCTCATAGGGTATTCATGCATGCTTAAAAAACATGAAAAAAATATTAATATGCACTTTAACACTATAGGAAAAGTGATACATAAAAAGAAAAATGTTACTATCCATGTTAATAATGTTCACCATTATTTTTTGGATCCAACCTGATTTAGACATCCTAGTTAAGTGATCCTTGGCCTATATTATTTATAGTATGGGTGACCTCTAAGGAAGTTTCCAGGGATTTGTGTGAGTGTGGGAAACACATGCTAGAAGATAATTTTATGGAATGTGGGGATTATAATTAGTCTAATATGTTTCCCTAATGGGTAGTACATAGTTGTGTGATAAGAATAAAACTAATGTAATATAGAGGACACATATTACCAACAATACCTATCAAGATGTTAATAGGTGCTATATAGGATTGAGGTTTTTGTTCCACAACAAGGGTGTTGTCATTTAAAATTGGGGGGGGGGGGGTTGTAACATCCTATGATATGTGAAACACAATAGGATAAATTGAGATACCCATGTTGATCCTTTATTTTCAAGAGTCTATCTGATTAGAACTCACAATTTAAACAAGGATTTAGCTTTGAGTAGTTTTTGGATGAATAACCTCTTGGGAAATTTCCTTGGGTTTATTTGAGTGGGGAAAAACACTAAAAGACATGGTGATTTTGATAAAATTTCAAAAAGATGAATTTAAAATTAATTTTTTTTCAAGTATAAAATTAATGTGGAATCAACAGAGGAAATTTTTATCCAAATTTTGGCATGTATTTTAAATGTATTTTTCCATTAAAAATTATTGGAAATATGATTAAGTTTTCCTTAAACATAATGAGGATGTAAAATCACATTGTCAGACATTGGGTATATGAAACTCTAGATACAAATGAGCCATAGTAGACATGGCTCTCATTATGGGATCTTTCCTTGATTACATGGTTTCTAGGGGTATCCCATCTAAAGGAATTTGATTCCCATAAATTTGGGTTCACAAATTTTGACATGTGTATTATTATTACCTTTGTTATGTACACCGTTATATCTTTGATTAACTCTGTTAAATTGTGGACACCTTATATAAATGTATACTGATAGGACTGTTTTCCCACATGATCATGATAAAGATATTGATTCTTGAAAATTGTTTTATTTATCTATGTATTCCTTTGGATATGTGATGTTTCATATTTCCATGTTAATTTGAAATTGTCATGATTTTCAAAGGAATGAAATATTTATGAAAGGAAAACTAATTGGTTATTCTAAAATGGAAGATTATTTATTTTAATATATTTTAGAAATTTATTCCAAATGTGATCTAATTGATTCATGTGGATATACATTGCATAGATTTTATAGTGGTAACAAACCAATATTTATTACCCACTCGCTTCTTTTATTCCTTCAGGTATTTGTATCCTCAATTTTGTATGATATAAATAACAGGTATAGAATCATATACATGATATATCTCCAAGATCATGTTTCATTTAGAGTGTTTTGGGATGGTGGTGAATTATGATTAACAGTAAATAGACCTATTGGTTGATACAAGATCCATATTTATGGTTTTATTTTGTTCCTTGAGAACTTTTTATGTAGATTTTTGTTGTGACCTTTATTGTTTTTTTACATATGATTTATTTTTGGATAAATGTAATGTCACCCTAATTGTTTATATCTTCTTATAAGTATTATTAGTTATAAATATTTCCAAACGTTCTCTCTATAATACAATGGTTCTTATCACCACCCAATGGTTTGGGGTGAACCAGGTTGCTTTGTTACATGTGGTAATGAAAAGAACCAACAACATTATGTGAAACGATGTTTCATTGAAATGTATTCATGTCTGAGTCAAATTGTACCACACAATAATCCCATAAGCATCCATGATCATCCATGATTATAATTATATGATCATAATTGAGGAGAATCAATACAAAATATGTAATAAAAGATCCCACGTACATGATAAGGTCTCCTATAAACAATGGTATAGGAACAAATATTGTACAGATTCTAGATCCTCAAGTCCAGTTGGCGAATATATCCAAAAAATCCAATTTTATTTCGCTACAATTATAAATGATCATGAAATTCAGAATCTAATTGTTTTTTACCAAGGAGAAGATAATATAATTGATCTTTATTGTGATGGAACTCAATGGATTAGGAATATAGGATCCAACCAATGTCTGGGATTCGAAGGGAGGAAATAAAAAGATACTAGAGAACCTAAAATATAAATAATAGTTATCATATGTTCCATCTGTATCAAGGGAGGCCTAAGAGAGTATAAAAAACAACAAGGGTCGTGATTTTAATAAAAATCATCTTATCATAACTTGGATTATTGGGCCCAGAACGGTGCCGGAGACAGGATGTTCATTTTCATGAAGAAAAGCCTTTTCTAAGAGAGCACACTATTAAACTAGTGGCTTCCAACATGATGACCAATGGGATTTTTAGTCCTTATATATATCATTCACACTCCTTGAGCTAGACTGCTGGAATACGGAATATTTAAAAGAAACAACAACATCCACCATCTAAGACCCATTTCATTTCTGACCTCCTGAACACACCCAAGCAGCCACCATATCTTTAAACCATAATCTAAAAATTATATACAAGATATAATAAGGTGTAACTTAACTATAGGGTTGAAAAAGTTGTACAATCCCCATAAATATTCTAATTACATCTAGGAATGATCTATGAGTCCCAATGTGTAATCAGAACTCAGCCATTTATTTTCATTCCCTTAATGACCTAGGAATCCATAAAACATGATTATAAACTATATATACCCAATAATCCCAATGTTTAACCCCATATAAATTCTATATTTGTTTTCACATTATTAAATACTATTGTCTTCAATAAATACTAAACTATATAGACTAGTGTGGACCAATTTATAATTTCCATGTTGCCACATTTTGTTTCCCATTTAAAACAAGGGAATCCTTACCTATTTTCATTATGTTTTGGGGGACATGTTTATCAAATTACCTTAAAATATACCACATGAAATACTTTATAATTGATTCATCTCCCTAGGATTTATAGGATTAAAATTTTGGTTTAATCTTATAATTATTACATGCCAATATTTTTAATGAGAAGAAATACACCATCTAACTATATCATCTTCTTAGATAGTAGTAAAAAACTACAACAGTACCAATATATAATGATTTATTCCATTGAGTTTATTAACTAGACTCTCAAATATGATTGTAAATATGAGAATAAAAACTGTTAGTTCCTCCACATGACTGTAAACAATGTGTCTCCCCATCGAACTTTAAAACCTGATTGTATACACTAAAATATATATTGTGAGTGTCTGTAATATACACCAAAACATTATTATCCATAGTTGATGGTAAAATATGTGGTCCTATAAATTTATAAACATTTATAACGAAATTTTTTTCTTGAAACCCCAAATATGCATTACCTGATTTTTATTGAACCCACAAACACATCCTTCCATATGTGATGAGTATAGTAATAGCACGGTATTTCACAATTTATTTTACTTATATTATTAAAATATTAATATCATGTTATACAAGGAAAATAGAACTAAAATAAAATAGTTATATACTAAAATAAAATTTTAAAATTGTAATATAGTCATTAAATTAGTGGGTACAAATAAAAGTTACCATATTATGAAATCTACCAAGTAATGCAATTTAATTTTGAAGAAGAAGTATTCTATAAGAGTCTAATTTTTCTAATATTTTAACGCAAATAAATTTTATTAAGTTTTCGCTAGATCATGCCCCAACCAAACTTGAATGATTCCAGTAAGATCAAAATCATATGCGATAAAAAATTAAGATCATGGAAATTTATAGAAGATCAATATCAGAGAAATCACCGCCCTTGGATACCACCAGAGAAACCATGTTCTTAGAACATATGCATAGATATTTAGTGGATTTTTAAGTAGATATTATAATGAAATAAATTGGTAATTATTAATGTAATTTTTTATTTATCACATGTATATTTTTAATTTAATATTATCACTTTTAATGAAAAACAATATTTATTTTTATAATTATTTTAATAAAATTATATAATTATAAACTAATTTATTAAATTTTATAGTATCATTTATAAAAATTAAATTTAATTAATGGATTTATAATGTCAAATTTACATTATTGTGAATTTTTAAGATTTTTTAAAGCATTCATTTTTTAGGTTGATTGTAAAAAATACTGATATTACAAGAACCATCACTTTAGAGAAATTATCTTAATAGAAGAATAAAAAAATTAAATTTTATTCTATAATATATATATATATATATATTTACATAAAATAAATAGTTAAAAAATCATATTTTTTATTTAAAAAATGAATGTATATATTTTTGGAATCAAAAATAATATATGAATTAAGAAACTGATTTATTTACTTATAATTAAAAAAATTATTTTTTCACATATGGAAACAGAATCCACAAAATGTACTCCATGATCATATTATGTTATAAGTTCAATTTTATTTTTTTCATCAATGTCTGATTATTAATATTAATTTTAACAACCATAACTATAATTACTCTATTTTTATCTTTTAAAAATTGGACTATTTATATGCATATTTTTGGAGTCAGAAGCATTGTCAACATGGGATTATAAGGCCCAGTGATTTGTGGTACAGATAAACAATAGGCATTTAATACTGCTAGAAATATCGTTTGTCAGCCCTAGAAAATAGTTGAATACTTGAGAGAGGTTAAAAGAACAGGCATTTTACTAATGGTAAAAACCACTGGTAGAAGGCTCCTTTTTTGCACTAAGAAAAGGAATGATAAATAGAACCCTGATCAGTGATTTAAAATACTAAGGAAAAAGGACATTTTATTGGTGCTTTATGAGCATCGATTAAATATAAATTTATCAGTTATTTTATGTGAGCTGATAATGTAGATCATTATCAGTGATCTTAAAAGAACTCATAAATGTGGCCATTATTAGTGATTTTAAAAGCACTAATAATGGGAAATACTACAATGTGATTTAAAAGCACACCGCAGCACTAGAAACACACTAGATAAAAACAATAACATGTTTTAATATATGATTAGGTGAAATAAAATTTCTAATATAAACCCAATAAAAAAATATATATTATATTCATTTCAAACATTTATTCATATAATTTCATAAATGAAAATTATTACATACATTCAAAAACATCACAATTCATTTAACGTTTAATCCTGACCTAACTCATGATTTTGATGAAAAAATAAACCATGCTTGAGAAAAAGAAAACACCTATATAAGAAAAAAATTCTTATGTTAGAAAAAATATAAAGAAATAAATTAATAGATAGTGATAATTTTATTAAAAATTATATCAATTTTAAATTAAAAGACACACATGGAGTCATATCTGTCACACTATGCATCATATTAAGGTGAAACTAATTACTAAATATCAAAAATGACTTATGAATCATTTTCTTAAAGTATAAAAACATTATGAATGGTTCTGTTTGATTTTGTGTAAGTCGATTTCATTTTTTACTAAAATTATTGTCAATTATAAATATAGATGCATTTAGAGCCATACCAATCACATTGTGCATCAGATTGATTTGAAAATGATTCCAACACGTTCCAAATAACATATGGATGGTTTCCCAAATATTTTAATCCAATATGAATTTGTTGGCTCGGTTTGGAGCACGTCACATATCTTTTTTACAAAAATGAAATTTAAACATGAAACATACACTTTGACCCTTACAGATGACGTCCTGAATCATTTTTATGTGAGAACAATTCCTACACATAAAAAATGATTTATTAATTGATACCATAAATTGTAATGAAAATCTGATTTTGTTTTCTATGTTCTCAACGAGTGATACTTTATAAAATAAAATGTCTTTTTTAAACTGATATCTGAAAAATTGAGTCATTTGTCATTTTTACTTTAATTAATGTCAGTTTATAATATAAAACATTAAATTTATTCATATCGGTCACATTGTGTGTTGAATTGAGGTTAAACTAATTCCAACATGTCCCAAAGTTTCAAAATATTATCACTATCAATGTTACCATGATTTCCATAGAACTTATTTATAGAACTATCAACACCACATGATCATATTTTAACAAACCTTATCAAAATGAAAAATAATCCGCTTATATAAGAAAAAAAATTATTAAGAGTAATAATGAAATGAAATAAACTAATACTAAATATGAAATACTACATTAATTATTTTGAAAATGTTTTTTTAGTGAAAGTATCATGATTACCTCTTTGATTGAGTAATGGAAGGAACTTAATGGAATGTGATAAATTCCAACATTGTACATGTGAGATGATTTGAGGGAGAAGATGTATATGGATGTTTTAGTGTATAAGGTCTTTAAATATCGATATATCACCAAAACTCAAACAAAAGAATCCACCAATAAATGAAAAAAATTATTATGTGTGAAATACTAAAAAAACATTCTTAATTATGAAACATTAAATTAATTATATGGATAGTGATTTTACTGTGAAAACATTAATATTAATTTTGTAATTGAGAAGAGGTAGTGTTATTGGCCTCCCTATAATGGTAGTAGAGGTAATATGAAATAAAGTGGTAAATACATCATTATATGTGTGAAATGGTTTTAAGGGAGAATAATCATGAATGTTGGAAATATCACCCCAACTCAATCGAAATAATCCCACTGTACCAGAAAATAATTATTTTGTGAGGAATTCTAAAAAGAAATAAATTAATCCAAAATAATAAATAATACATTAATTATATGGAGAATTATTTTACTATAAAAACATAAAAACTTTATCTATAATTTAGTAGAGGAAGAATCATTACTCTTCCAACAAATGTAGTGGAGAGAACATGAAAGAAGGTGATAAAAGAAACACTATAGGGGTTAAAATATTTTGAGGGAGAAGAAGCATGAGTGATGCATACATCCCCCCAAATAAAAAAAAATAATATCCATGTATAAGAAATAAATTATTATGTGAGTAATGCTAAAAATAAATAAATAAAACAAAATTATAAAACAATAAATTAGTTCTATGGAAAATCATTTAACTGTGAAAACATGAATATTACCTCTGTGATTGAGCAGAGACAGTGCCATTTTTATTCATGCAATGGCATGACACATAGAAAGAAAATAGTAAAATAAATTAACACTATAAGGAATATTTAAAAGTAAATAAATGATTCATTTTATTATATTTTTTTTAAAATAGAGATAATATAACATAAAATTACCTTTACATCTTTCTAAATGATTTCCATCATAATAGATTTTTCTTCCAGCATGTATCGAAGACATTGTTAATATGAGTAATTAGTAATTTAATTTTTATTATGTTAATGTGGTTGAGAACTTATATTTTTATGAGAAAAAATAGAATATATTAAAAAACACTTTAACCTTACCATTGAACTATCTTTCCTTTTTTACAGTTTCAAGGACTTGGTTCCCCTATCATGAATCCAAATCATCTCTTTGCGGTCCCCTATAACGGACAAGACATTATCTACATTGGAAGTGAAATTAATTGATTTTATTTTCCTTATAAAAGGCTCATCCTCGATTCAATATTCATATGAATCTTCAATTTTTTAGACTCTAGAAGGACTATCGACCAATTCTATTTTATTGGATCAGAGAACTAAAATAATTTCACAACCAGTGATTCCATTATGAGCAGCTCATCTTTTTCACCTTTCAAAAAGAAATTCACATTTCTAAAGCCCATTTCATTAACTACTTTACTCCTCCATCAACTTTTAACAATCACGAAAGTCATCTTCAATTTCCATTTTAGTTTTCTCTATGGGATAAAAAATGTCATTTACAAATGTATTTATATGAAATGATTCATAAACCATAATGTCATACCAATTGATGTTGGCATTCAGTTTTCCCCATGTTTAGTATATCATTTATAACATTGATCTATTAAATTAAAAATATAAATAATGTCACCTGCTCTTCTAGACTAATTTTCCTTGAATAAAAAATTTAAACACATCAAGAGGATTTTAAAAGGGTTTCCTCTATGCTCTATCGAAAACATGATGAACTATATAACTGCATCTTAATATTTGTTTGTTAAACCATTATCATGCATCCATTTTTAGTTCATATTCATTATATTAGGTTTATAAAAGATTAATTTTATAAAATATATAAGTAAATAAACATAATATGTTCATAATCAAAATAGAAAGTTATAGAAAACTATTTAAAAGGAAACTCAACATTTAATTGTTTCAAAAAAATTCAGTATGTTGGAGAAAACGAATAATTAAATTTTTGAAAATAATTACTCCACATAAAATATTTATTATCTCCCCTAAACAAAAAATATAACTTAGTCAACTAAGGAATAATAAAAAAAATAAGAATATGAAAAAAATAAGAATATCACATTCAATCAACAAAAAGATATAAAAATGTATGAGAACATGTGATGTAATAGTCTAAGGAATTGTTACATTTAAAATTAATGGTATATCGTTATTTTAAATCATCTCAAGACTCTTTTGATGTCATATAACCACACTGACCCATCCCATGGAAATTCAAGGTACTCCAACTAGATATAAAATTAAAATTTACAAATGAATTACACAAATAGAAAGTTTACACAAAAGAAACAGAAAAGTTTCTCATTATTTATTATGGTAATAATGATTATAAATTAACAAAGGTGATGTATAAGTTTAAATAAGATTTAAATATTATTATGGAAGGTTTTATAAATTATTAAATAAACTTTAATAAATAAAATTAGTAATTGATCCTAATCATTACCTAAAAAATATCTTGTTATATTGAAAGTGTTTATAAATACATATGGCATAATATTTATTAATCCATGAGATGAATGATGATAATAATTTTCTATATTGACAATGAAAAATGTTTAAATGTTGATGATTTTTTAGTTGACATTTTACATAGATTATAGGCGACTCATGGAATTCATGGGATATATATTTCCCAAAAAAGGAATGTGAGAGAAGTGTTTGATAGATTTCAAAGGGAAGATTAAAAACCTATGATGACACCCATTGAAAATTGAATAAAATTTTCAAATGTTGGGGATGAAATGTCAATATATTTCTTGGATTTTTGGAGATTCATTATATGAAAAACATTTTATAATAAACAGGTTTGACCTACTATTTTTTGTACATGTCATATATCTATGTATCATAGAGATTCCATGTAAATATACTTTTTATTAGTTAAATAAATTCTCAAAAGGGGGAAACATTCTTGAAAATCAGAATTTCTGATGAAGAAATTATAATGTCATATAGTGGTATATTGGTCTAAAACAAAGTTTTGTGACTAGAAATGGGTATTCTCAAAAGGATATTGTTCTGGAAATTAATGGTAGGGGTAGGATAATGATGAAAAAATATAATATATTTAAAAAATGTTACCTAACTTCTAGCTATAAAAATTTAAATATTATAAATAAAAGGATTTATAAATAATGTCGGATTATTCTAAAGAGTATGAAAAATAAAATATATTTTTTAAAAAATTTATAGAGTCATAGGATTTTTGATTATTGGGAAAATGTATGTCACATTTGACCATATATATAGTTACCAAAACATACGTGAGACAACAAAAAATCAAACACCCAAGTTGGCCCATGATAGTGAACAATATACATTATCGACCCCCCTCAGGCAGGGAATAAGAACAGGTGCATGAAAATTAACACAGTAACATTTATTTGGCCTAATAAATAAATAAAACTAATAGAATGAAAACTTATTTAAAAACATTAATGATTCATCCATACATTATACTCCCACACCAACCCTGATAAGTAGAAAAAAAAGAAGATATGATTCAGTGTAATATAAAATGAAATCCATGAACCTACCTTCATCTCCCTCACACACTAAATCCCCAGTTCCAATATCTAAATTTTCACATGTGTGAAATAAAATTGAAAAAATAAAGAATTAAAAATATTTATGACGGTTTTGGGAAACAAAATTTTTTAAATGTAAACAAAAATAAAACCACCAACTAAACTCCATGTGACTCCATGTGACTCCATTAACTCTAAAAAAAATTAAATACCCATGGGCGATAAAGAGATCAATCAAAACTAGAAATTATTAAAATCTGAAGGCCCACCATTCTAGTATACTACCACCAAACAACAAAAAATTGAATCATCCAAGAATGAATAAAAAAATAATAATAAAATAGAGATGGAAATCCATCCTCGCTAGAATGAAGAAAATATGAAACCCTCTTTGGAAACCCTAACTTCAATCAAACATCGGATGTTGGATGAACTGTTCGAGAGGTATTTGAGTGGTGTTATTTGAGGTTTGATTCACCGAGGAGAAGCACCATCAGTATTTAGCATCCACGGAAAGATTCTAATATCGCAATTGGTTTGCAAATTGTTAGGGTTTTTTAATTAGAATGGTATTCAATTATCAGTGCTTATAAATAATAACTAATGAAGGATGGTCTTTATCAGTGCAAAAAAACTATGATAAAATAAATCATTATTAGGGATAAAATTATAGCACTGATAAAATTTCATTTTATTAGTTAATCTTTTAGCACTGATTAAGCATCATCATTATCAGCGTGAAAAAGTGATGATAAATATTCATTTATCTACACTGATAACTTAAATGCGGATAAAGAATTTTTTATTATAGTTATAAATTATAAATTTTAAATATTTATATATACATAGAAAATATATTCCTTCTTAAATATATTTATTATATTTTTATAATTACATAATTATAATTGTAGAAATATTTTTAAAATATAATATCCATACCATTACATATATATATATATATATATATATATTCATTTCAAAAAATATATATAAATATAGTAAATATATTAATTATATATGTAAATTTATTATAAATTTAATTATTATTTAAATATATAAAATTATTTATTTATAATTATATAAATTCATTTAGAATATATATTTATTTAGTTACAATTATAAATACGTAATTGTGTAAATATTATAAATTTACATTTATAAATATATATCTTAATGAATAATTTTTTAAACATTTAATTTTAACATTATTAATGAATATATAATTTTAATTGCATGCATAGATGTTTAAAGTGAGTGAATTTGAATAAATTTAGAATATGTACACATTAATAATATTGAAAAAATGGATAGGTGGAGTGTGTGTGAAGTATCTATAAAAATTCATCAATTACGTAGATGTCAAATCAATATCACACTAATTTGATCTTTGTTAAATTAAAAAATCAAACGAAATTCAATTATATAGAATGTACTATGCAATTAGTCAATGTTTTTATTTCATATTAATTTATAATTATAGACTATTAATATATAAATATCTTTCTATTTAATATAAAGTGAATAAAGATTTTGTAATCTGTAAATAATATTTATATACAATAATATATATATATATTTAATATAAATAATTTAATAACATTAAATTACATAATTAACTAATTAATAAAATTTTAATATTTAAAATGTAAAATAAATTTATTATTTTTATGAATAATTATTTAACCAAAAATATGTTATATTTTATTTAATAAAAGCAATTTTTATATTTTCTTTATTTAATTATTTCATTTTATTTATTCATACCTTTATGAGTGCTAACAAATTATTTTGAAAGAATTTTTTTCAGTGATAAAAATAAAGTTCTTAGAGAAGGTACATTTTTCATTTCATAGCTCTTGTAAATATGACATTAATAAGCATTTTGATTCTGGAGATGATAAGTAACCGACCTATTAAGTGTGTGTTTTATAGTAGTGTGATGATAATAAACTAATAATAGATAATATAGTATATCATGAACATGTTTTTTTCTAAATTAATTGAATACCTTGCAATGAATGTCATATTGGAAAACAGATATGTCCATAAAATCAAGAATAAAAGTGTACCCAGAGAATTACATAATGTTTGTATGTGTCCGGTTTTTTTGTTTAAAAGGACCTTGTTAGAATAATAACGAATTAATTGATTAATTAATTAAATTATCGATCGATTATTAATATATTTCAACCTAATTCAACACCGATTTAAACACAAGTGTAGCCAAAACCTAAAGTTAGCCGTATAACCCTAGTCATCGGGGAAGACCATGGGGGAGATCATTGACAAATTGAAAAGAGTTCATTCTTTAATGAAAAAATTTCAAAGTTGTTTTTCTTAAATAATGTATTTCATGGATTCCAAAAATGAAAATGATATTGAAAAAATTCATCAAAATCCATCAATTCATTCTCATGGTAGAACTTTTGAAAATTGGACTAATCCCCATTTATAATTATTCTAGAAAAGGAGAATTAATTCCTTTACAAAATTAATTCTCAAATCAATTGTAGATTTAAAATTGATGTATTTATTTATAGAATAGGAAATGATAAACATTTATTGAAATTTTTTTATTATTCCAAGCAATAGACGGCATTTTCTCCCACTATCTATTACCTTATTTTCTCCCCTAATGATATTAACTGTCATCATTGGTATCTTTTTTGATCATGAGTTTAAAAATAACCAAATATCAATCATTTCATAATCAATATTTTGTGAAATGGATAATTTTGGTGGGTTTGGATTTGGTGTATAATGAATGATTGTTGTTTAATGAAGCTAAGGGAAGATCGGGAGTGGGATTATAATTTTTAGTTTTTAGGATGGTGGTTTGGAAATTCAATGTGACTTGAGGTTATTCTTGAGAAGATGTGTGGCCTGAATCCAACCACTAATGATGGCTCGTTCATAGTCAACTATATAACTATTATATATGGTAGAATCTATGCAGAAATTTGAGTTTTCATCTATATAGGACCAATATTTTCATACATAGATATTAAATCATAATATATGTGTTTTCACTGAATTTTACTGAAATACTTTCGAGGACCGTAAAGGCTTAGTGTCTATGAAAATATTGATACATATACAACTAGTTTATAAGTAAACTACATCATCCCACACTAATTTATTCATTAGTATAACCCTTCTTATAAATTTAATACATAATACCATTTATTATAACCTAGGGAAGGGAAATATAATAATGGGTGAGATGATATGCTCTATAATGAAAAATAATGTAGATATAAATACAACATGAGAATAAGGGTATGAAAACATGAGAATAACATTTGAATATTATACCTTGCATATCAAATATCAAGAACTTGAGTCCAGAATTAAATAATATTAGTTTATAAGAAAAGAATCATAATTTAATTAAATGACATGATCCTTAGAAGCATAAAAATATCATAAGACATGGTATTATGGAATAAATATAATAATAGAAGATAATTTATTTAGAAATCAAGCCTCATTTCAAAACAAAATCCTAATAGAATGGCTTCACTCCCTATATCATCATAGTAGTCAAGGTTCACATCCAATACAATCATAGTTGATAGAGTACCTTACTGAACTGGGTTCACTCACCATTCCAATATTTTTTATCTCATGATATATCTATTATGACACAATACATTAGAGAGATACATAAGTCCAAGCCCAGCTATCACATAATAAAAATCATACATATGTGTTCCCCAAGATCATAAATTATTCATCATATCAATACCCATTAAAATGATATGGGTTTTATAATTACGTATTTAGTACATAACAAATTGAAAATAAATGGGATTCATAAACATTTCATCGATTCATAACCTATAGAAATTAAATAGGATTCATAATCATTAAATAAATTCATCATAGTATAACCCATGGAAAAGTAATGATTTTCAAAAATACATTTTCATCCCAATCAAATACCATATTGAGGGAGAATAATTATGGTAATATTGGTTCATATACGCAATAAAGCGTATGTAATATCAACAGAATCCATCATAGATAGAAAATGATATTAAATGATCTTTTTGAATATTTAATTTAGAAAATATATTTTTCACATTGAAATCACTAATTTCAAATCAAAAAATTCCCCAAATATTAATGAGTAAATTTAATTTTTAAATTTCCTTGGAAAATATTAATGGAATTTTTAAATATATGATGGGTTATAATTCTATTAAATATAGTTTATCATGTACATATTAAAAATGAAGATTCATTTTACATGTTCGATAAAATTTAAAAGTTCCCCTTTTGGAAAAAAGAAAACAAGATTAAATTATAAAAATTAAATATTCATAAAATGGATATAATGAAATTAAAAAACTAATTAGATAATATATAAATCATTATATATAACCTTTTCAGAAAACTTGGACATTAGAGGGAATGTATTTTTGGGATAAGGGAGAAATTATGTTATTTTTCCTTAAAAACTTATTTCTATCTATTGAGTACAAAAATAGATTAAAATGAAAGTAAAAAATTTGATATATATAAATAACTAGATTATAATCAAAATAATGTGTGTCTTGAGTTATATATAATAAGATCTCATCATTATAAGCTTAAACATATGCAATTCGGACAAATAATGGGATTGTAACATAAAACCCTTACCACATTAGTAACTTTTAAATATTAATCCCCAAGAAGAAATAAAATAAATTTAAACATTAAATATCATCTAAAAATGATATTAATGATAAAAATAGGCAAAATGATAGTATACAAATCACAAAAAATTGGTCTTTAATATATAACTTGTCTTTTAGAAGTACAAGTGAGATGAAAATATCGTACCTTAGGTCTCCAATTCCTTCGTACATGTTCAAACATCCTAAATAATCAATATAATTTATTTACAAATATTTAAGAACCAAAATGATTTATATAATACCATATATAATTTACTTCTAAAAATTTACCACCTATTTATTAATAATTATTTATTAAAATCGGTGTTTTGGGTGACAACTACTTTATTTTTTCATCTATGTTTTATTTATCTAGTTTTTTCCTTGTACACATATTTTTATTAAATAATATAGATAATATTAATCATGATATAAATATCATATGTATTCACTATATTATTATTAATATTCATTAAAACTATTTTGTGTAATAAAAATGATTTATATCGTTAATGGGGACGATAGTCTGTACGTACACATGAACGTAGTTTTCATTTTTTTCAACGGATAGAAGGAACGAAATGTAAATTTTAATTCATATTTAAATAATTATTTTAATATCATATATATAAAATGTATTCATTTAATAAATAATTATTCCCATCCTTGTAAAAATAAAATGAAAAATTTATCAAATAGCATCGTGGAAGAGGTTTTCCACATGTAATAAATTGCCACATTATCATTTTCAAAATATTTAGAAATTAAGAAGTTAAATATGATATTATAATTAAAATTATTATTTTTCCATAAATAATATATATATATATATAATTCATTATTATATACTCAAATGAGATTTGATGATGGAAAACAAATTACATCATTTTGGGAGGTAGTTGTCCTCTATACCCCTGATCGAAAATTGTGTTTACTATTTTGTGGAAGAGGAGATAGATATTAGTTATGAATTTTACATAATAAAATATTATTATATTATTATATATTTATTTTATTATATAATAATATTTTAATAATATTTTATGGATGTAGAAGAATAAATAAAATAAAAATTTTCAATAGGGAATGATACCCCTTTTTTAGAAAACGTCTTTAGATTTGAACCAAAATCATTTATAAAATAGTTTTTAGTTATTATAAGTCCTCAAGGATGTGTGGTGGGATTTATGGTAGGGTGTTTTTAGTAATGGGTCGATCCAAAAATTTAATAAGTGTGAATATAAGTGGATATGGGGAATTATTTTATAAGGTGAAGATGATGTAGTTTGAATGTTTTGAAAAGAAAAACTTATAACAATATTTTGGAAACAAAAAAAGGCTATAAAATGTCTCATGATATAACCATAGATGACATAAGGTCTAAATATGTCAATAAAACGGAATTGTACATCATTTTAGGACATTTTATCCTTTATCTTTCAAGGACAACCCATTGTAAACTAGTTTTAACCTTAAACACATTAATTAATGTATAATGTTTTTACTATACATTACGCCAAACAATTGATTTTTTTTATTTGTATAATATAAATTATTCTTTTTAAAAATATATAACACATTTTATAAAAAGAAATTCCCTAATGATGACTAATTTTATATAAAATCATATTTGCAGATGCCAGAAAATAGCCTTTTTCCAAAGAAAAATATTTCATAAGTATAAACCATATTTACATCATAATATAAAATGAAATTTATTTCAATGAAAAAATTTGTATGAATAATTATATAATTTATTTAAATGTTATTTTTTATCAATATTTAAAAAATCAACTTTTAAATGATTTAAATGAAAAGATATTTTTCAATATAAATCATTATTTTTACTATTCATAGAAAATTTATTCATTCATAACATTCACAAAAATTAACTCTAAGATAATTTAGGAATTATAATTAATAAAATAGATTTAATTTATTTTTTAAAAAATATTAATTTTTAAAATATTAATTTTTTTATTTTATGAAAAAAATAAAAATCATTTTTTAGAAAAATTTGAAATTTTTAAACATATTGAGACACTAAAATTTATTTATCATTTATCAGTATATTTTCACTATAAAAACCATGATATTTAATTTTAAATAAAAAATATACTCATAACAACAATTTTAATTTCTAGGTTTTTATAATTAATATTAAATAATAAAATTATTACTAAGTTTCAGTTCGTTAAAACATTGTGATTTATGTAACACAAGGTTTCCATGAAATTAAATTTATTTGAAAAAAGATATTTCATAATAACTCTGGTTTTTAAATGACACAACCCTTGAATTGAATTTTACCCTTTAAATTCCTTCCCATTTTTATAAAAAAATGTTTATTATTCTACATCACTATATCATCAAATTTCCCATTTTGATTCTTCATGTTGGTGGTTTTGAAACAAAACATTGAGTAGGTGAGTGGTCTTGTTTCATAGCACATTATAACCGTGATCTAGAATATACATAGTTTTTTCATCATATTAAGGATCGTAATACTCTGGTATGTCCTCTTAGGTCAATATATGTGATGGATTAGGTATGAACTTTCTTAAGAGAGATACATGGAACAAATTTTTCACTAGAGAGAGGTTAGATAGAAGATCCATGTGATTAGAAACCATTCATAATCAATCAAGATTTTATAAGGGATAATATACCAAGGGATCCACAATCCTCTCTTTATTAATCTCTTAATTCTCTATTAATAATAAATATAAAAACACACTCTCGCTACCTTTGAACTCGTGATTTCATCGATGATTGTGTTCATATTTTTTCTATCATATATTTTACATCACTTATTTATTACTAAATTAATATTCACATTCATTACCGTGGATCGAGCTATTTCATCTCCAAATAGATTTGTTTAATGAAATTCAACTTTTTATGTTGGAATAATGCACTCCTTTACATAGAATGATTCTTATGAATCCAATGAAATGATTGATTGAGAGCTATTACTTTTTGTAAAATCGACTAAAGTAACCTGGTGATCCCAACACCTTGAAATACATATAACAACATCTCGACATATCTTTTAGGGTTTTAATTGTTCTCTCTGACTGACCATCAGTCTGAGTATGACATGATGTTTAGATATATATCTCTTGTTGGTTCTTGGTGCACTTGAAGTATGTGGTTTTGATCTAAATATTAAAAAAAATTATAATATTAGAGTTTCTAAAAGCCATGAATTATGATATTTCACATCAAATTTATATTTATTCTATAAAATATCAAAAGAAAAAAAAATTTGGTCTTAGTACAATTCTTTGATGATAATATTTATTTTCTTAAAATACCCATTTGGATCACCTTAGTTGTGCTATGAGGATCTGAGGATAGAATCTCCCTAGTGTTGATCGACATGTGCTATTTTGATCTCCATGAAACTCCAATCAAACTCCAGATACAAGCACATAAAATTGATTTTCATGCATTTCTTTCGATCTCTCATCCTTCGATCTTGGAGGATTATCTCATGAGTTTCTCAATCCTGAGATGGGGTGGGGGAGAAGGAGGAGTGAAGATATGATTCATTTTTCGCAATAATTCTCTATTTCGATTCCACCGATTAATGTTTTGCCACCCTACACAATAGACATTACCATATATTTATAAATCTATTGTTTAGGATAAAACAATTAATAAATTTCATGAAATACCTTAAAAATAAAATAACTATTAATACACCTCGTACAAATAATAATAATAATAATATTATTCTTATTATTATTTCATGGCACATTCCAACTTGCGTAAAAAAATATATTTGACCACCAATTTATTTAAACATTTACCACTAACACAGTATTAGTCCAAGTGATATCCAATAGAATTTAATAAATACTCAAATAAATATTTAATTTAAATAATTTATTCACAAATAATGTTTTTTGATCAATAAAAGATAAATAAAATTATCCTCCGTTCTTGAAAATAATTTTTTTTTTCAATTAATTAAATTCAAATTGAATTTAATCAAGATCATTGGTAACATTTATTATGTTACCCTATAGGATTATTTCTCCTTAGAATTAGAAATATTGATTAATATCCATGATTAACATCTAAATGTTGGTTATGTTACCCATGTGATGGAACTTGTTGTAGTTATGATGACAACCACATACAAAAACTTTCTTTGTAACATAATATTTTTATCACAATACCTCATCATGAATGATTCACATCTGTATAAACTACCCATTTTCATTATATTTATTTCATTGAAAATCTTAAATAAATATATCTTTTCACTATGTGGATAGAATTAAGTGTGACCAATTTATTTCAATCAAAGGGACAGGTTATAAATATCCATAAAACTGGATGGGACAAATCCTTCCTCGATTTATCCAATAATTACATGTCAATTAAGAGGCACCTAAAGTACCCTCCCTTGATGTGAAATTCTATATTCACAATTATCAACAGAAAATATAAGTGCACGAGTCAATAAATGAATTAATGAAAATATCAATGTCTATTTACTATTACACATACTTTAATATATGAAAATTTTATAACACCAAAACATGTGGAATTTCTATTGGTATGTATGTTCTCATAATATCCCATCATGGGGATTACCAAGTGATAACTATAGGATAATAAGCCTCATCCACAAAAAAAAGTACTTTCACAGGGTATTCTATGTATTATATGTCCCATCATAGTATGTTATCCAATCATAGAACATTATTTCAGAATATTGTTACTACGCTGTTCGTTTCTCATCAAAGTAGGGAACTACTATGATTTTATCAATGTGACATATACTAGAGGCCATTATTACATTTGAGTTATGAATGTTAATAAATGATATGTAATATGAAGTTTTATTAATATTCAATACATTGAATTCACATGTAATCTATGTACAAAGATTTTTTCCTACAACACGAACTCCAAGAAACACTGACATGGAATATAGCCAACTACCAATAAATTTCAGCCCTCTATACCTGACATTATAATAATGTTTATTCTAAGTCAATTTATACACAAGGGTTATTCCACATTTTTTTATATGTATATAGTACTCACTGAAACCCTTCATCAATTAGAAAAATCCCTCAATAGATGATACTTATAAAGTATGTTCTTTATCTACTAATGTGTCCTTGGATACTTTATTAGATCCACCATTTTAGTATTATCATAATACAATGTGATATGATATTTAATTATCGATACATAATTTGGATCCTAGAAAAATATATGAATACATATATATTCTTTAACTACCTCATAAGTCACAATATACTCAAACCATATTGAGGAATCTATGACGATAGCCTTTTTTGAGCTCTTCTAGATCACATCATCACTATTAATTTAAAATATGTATCCATTATGTGGATTCATATTGTTTTGATATGTTTGGAAACTAGAATATGAATATCCTCTGTTGATATTTTCCTCGTTTCTTCCATAAACTAGCAACAAATCCATAGTATACCTCAGATACTTGAAGATGGTATTGACTGTTATCCAATGGTGGTCACATAGATTATCATGATATCTTCCTATTTCACCTAATGCATAGGATATATATAGCCTAGAACATTGAATAAAATACAAGAGTCACCCAATCACTGATGCATATTGAAACATTTTCATTCTATATATTTCTTCATTTGATTATGGAAATTGTTTCCCAGAAAGATGAATTCCACATAATTCTATAAAATATCTCATATTTGAAAGTTCTATACTAAATATCATTAGTATCTTTTCAATCAATGTACTTTGAAAAATTCGGTTCAATATCATGGATATAACGTGATGGATCTTGATCCCAATTATATATTCTACCTCACCTATGTCCTTCATAGAGAATTATTTATTCAACCACGTCTTAACATATTATAAGATTGCAATTTTTTTCATATGAGTAAAATTCCATCAAATTATACTATTATTCAAATGAATCCACTCCCGCTAAATCATTTTTTGAAACATGGGTCACACTAATTCATTAAGAGACTAAATTCCATTATGGAATCATCAAAAATAATGTTTTATGAGCTATATAATCCCTTTATCACATAATTTGTTTCAATTTTTATATCTTATTGGCATCCTTTTGAGTAAAAAAACCTTTATGTTGTGGCATATAAACACCCTCTTTAAGGTACCAAGCAATTTAGGTTGTTTTTACATTCATTTTACAGATTTCATTATCATGGTAAGATGTAATGGATTGTATATTTTTAATAGATTTTAGAATTGAAAAACTAATAAAAAATATCTTCATAGTCAATGACTTTGATGTTGTTTAAACCCTTTTGTAACAAGTAACGGTTTATAGCTACTAATTTTTTTATGTTTATAGTTTCTTCTTGAATACCCATTTTCAACCAACAGTCATTACATGTACTGGAGGATCAACTATAATCCAAACTGGGAATAGGTACATGGGACCCAATTCAGAATTCATGTCTTCTTTCAACATGGTATCATCTTTCCCATTTACTTATTCGTTATAGGTAAAAGTAACATTATTATCAACTAATAATGAGTCAGAAAACTCCTAGACTATAAAACCATAAGTTTATAGTTCTCTAACCTCTATTACACTATTATATATTACATGTGTCTTTTGTAATAGTTTTATCTTCCACACGACATTGTGGAATCAATTCATATTCCAACTCTTTAGATCATTGAGCCTTAACATCATCAAAATCTATCTCACTCCAATGATCCATTTTAGAAATTTAATCCCTGCCATGGAATATGGAATGCCATGCCACTATTATTTTACTCATGGATGGGTCATGTTGATAATATACAATTATTTCATTGGGGTATCCTATGAATTTACGTATTATTCCTCGTGGTGTATGTTTGATACATGAAGGGGACATAACAAATGCTTCGCAACCAAACACATTTAAGTATGACAATAATGGATTATTTCCATTCCATAAATGGTATGGTACACCGTATTCCACTTTATTTATCACCAAGTTTAGTATTATTTCTTCATTTTATAATTCATAACACAAAAATGATAATGGAATACTCACATGAGTCATCATTTATCTCAACATATCCAACATGGTAAATTTCCTCCTTTCACTTACACCAATTCATTGAGTTATATAAGGAATAGTTAGTTGATACCTAATCTAGGACTACTGTATGTAACCAATGAAATATTGATTATTATATCCCCCTCTAAGGTCTTAGTGGAGTTTCTTATTTTTCATAACAATATGTTTCTCAAAATAATTCTTCTATTAAATTAATTTATAAAAAGGATATGACTCATACATCATTAAAGAGAAAAAAAATATACAAAAAAACAATTAATAAATCATAAGATGTAGGCATACCCACCAATTTTCATAATAATAAGTGGTTCACACCCATCTATATAAACTAATTCTAGATGCTCTTTGGCCCTATCACTTTTCCCCTAAATTGATATTTGACAATTTTACCTTCAAAACATGTGTGACATTGACTAGGTGGTTTGAGTACAAAACAATATAAATATCCATTTTTTAATAATTAAGCAATGAACTTATCATTTTCATTACCTATCTAGTGGTACCATATTTTTATTTGGTATGAGTCATGTGATGCAGTTTTATTATCAATTAACATTACATGGTTTCTATAATCCAACACATAATGTTTTCATTCAAATAACCCTTACCATAAAAAAATAATATCATTATAAATTTTGAGACATTTATTTAATAATTTTAAAATAAATCAATTCATATTGTTTATTTATATAGAAATAAATTCTTTAGTAAAGGATGGAACGTAATAACATCCTTTTAAAATCAAGATCATTGATGTTGGAAATTTGAGTTTGTCCCCCACAATAGATACAATAGAATATTTAGATCTTTTAAATTCTCTAGGATATACTACCCCTCAATCAATAATTTTAAACATTTTAGGTACCTATTTTCGAAATCATATCGGTTAACAACATGATATATATAATACACAATTTATAAAAATTGATAGATTTCACTTGACAACAAATGAACCTGATGCTTCTCCTTTCTTCAATGTCTTACACCAGTTTTTCATATTGTGGCCCTTCATTAAACATGTGTAACCAACTTCATATCATTTATTTTTTTCCTTCCCCTTGAAATTTATATTCATGGAATATCATGAAGAAAAATTAGGATTAAGGATCTTCAGTTGTACTTACCATTTTCCCATCCAAAGAATGAAAGGATTTTCATGCATTATTTCCATTTCTATATGTAGAAGCAGCTCAAGAATATATGTATATGACTTCTAAATGTTGTTTGTATAACAAATCACAAAACAAATCTGGAGAAGATCTAAGGGTGTGATACCATAATGTTATTCGGTCCAAGTTATTTAGTGCGTTTAATCACAAGAAACTATAGGAACTTAATGTAACCAATATCCTTTACTACATAAGGACCATCTATGGAACCCTATCCAAACATGATATAATAGAGGTCCATGGAGATCTCAAACCATTATTTTATAGATATCACATAAAAATTACTTTAGAGGGGCTCAAAAATTCAATAAAAATTTATAATTTTGGCGAGACTTCATGAGATCAATAGTGATAGAAGGAAAGAATCAAACATCGAACATTGAACATGTTTCTCAAACGTTTCTCATAGAAATGTAACTGTTCATAAAAAACCTATATACTTGGAGTATGAAGCATTTAGGATTCTATCATGTATGATTTTTTTATGGTTTAGCATAACGCTATTTTATTTTATCCAGTTCAAGATTTTACTTCCAATTAGGTTGTTGTGTTTATCCAATTTTACTCAAAGAGAAATTGTGTGTGAAGGGTGTAATATTTTAAAATACAGTTAAAAGAGAATATTTTTAGTACCTTTTCATCATTATAAATTATGTGATAAATAATAAATTAATTAATTTTTTTAAATCTACCCTTATTTAATCATGTCCAAGAATCCCTCAGCAGCGAACTTTGAATGTCATGTATCTTTAACATTTTAGTGGAAATGATCCATATGACCCTTAATATAACTCCAATAATGGGTTTTAAAGCCTTGTGAAAGTATTTAGGTGGGACATTCACTTCTATATTCAGTATTTTAGCTCCTTGATCCATTGAGTGGACTAAAGAATCCTAAAATACTGACTTCTATTTCCTCAATACTTTCCTTCATGATACATAATGTCTATAAATTTACATTTCTCATCAATTAAGATGGTCAATTCAAACAATATCTTTTATAATAACTTCACACTAAATGAATGTTTTAGAACAAGGGTTTCAAAAACACTTAGTTATATGGCTTTCATTCATAATCATGTAATGGAAGGCAAGGTATGATATAATATTTAATTGAGGTATTTTAATTTATTATGCATAAATTTTATCGTTTCTTATCATTTACATGTCTTTTATATTAAGTGGATTTTAATTAATTAACCATGTTAGATAAAAAAAATCTACATAATTAGTTTATTTAATCTGTATCCCCATATTAAAATACATATAATTATTTTATTGCTACCTTTAATCCATAAAATAAATAATTTCATAGACCAAAAAATAAATAAATAATTAAACTTTTTATGAGCTTTATATAATTTTTTATTTAATGAGAAGAAAATAAACCATAATTTTACATAGGATAAATAACACTATTTTTTGTTATGGAATGATTTATAGCCTTCCACCTATCCACCTATGTAACACCTGGGATGAAATCATTATGGTAATATCTGGAACTTTCACCATTAGCCTTTGGAAACACCAGTAATTACAAATATTTATAACTCACATTCAGTTTTAGAAAACCAAAGGATTTGTTAATAGGGAATTAAATAAACATCCTTTGGCATGCATGTCCAATATTTTAATATAGGGAAGGCTGAATCAAGAAAATAAAAAATTAATTTACTATATATAATTTCAAACCCAATCAATATATTAACTTAAATTAATTCAACTTCTTACACTAGTCTTGGTGAAGATCATGAATGGTCATACATGAAATATATGAAAAAAATTAAATATATAATTGTCAATTAATATTTTATATTTATTATTATGATATAAAAAATTTAATTAACTAATAGATTCACCTTCATATTAATGAACACGAATACTAATTTGGAGAGAAACATAATAAATGAATTAATGGAAAATAAATATTATTACCAATATTTTATGATTTATGAAAATAAATTAATTAAGAATTAAAAATTATTTAAAACCCTTATTTAATTTTGAAGCACATAGTGTGAAAATGAAATAAATAATGGTTAAATGCTATAATTTTGAATTTAGTGTAATTTAATTATGAATGTAATTGGGAGAATACACAACATGTATTATCCATATATATGTCATGTACATATGTTATCATGTACCTGGATCATAGGGGTGGAGATTCATCATGTTGACTCGTCCGTAATACACATTTTGTACATGCCAGCTACACATCGTGTATCAATTTACCATGGGACCGAGATACTCACATGGGTCTTCAATGTGTATCATGGATGATTACATGGAGTGTATAGAAAAACTCATACCATGTGAAGAAAATGTTTCATGCCCGTGCTACCTACTGAAAGACTCTTCATATTCTCTAGAGAAAGACTACAATAAGTGTGAAATACAGATACATGTTTTTTATCTGTAAATCCATTTTTGGAGATAACTGTTTTTGTATCTTGTACATATAAATTAATGAAATACGTGAAATGTACCCTAGATACTCATTTTCTATTTCATAAATGTTATAATTTTTCAATATTACATGTATTTAGAAAGTATTATTACTACAATGGTTGCACATTTAATACTGACAACCCATGTAGACAACAAATTTTTTACTATGATACACACCACATTATCTAAAAAATGTGTTGCTAGTTGGCCGGTCACTAATTTTCATACATCGTGGGTGATAAATGCATGGAATGTATTGTATCCCATGAAATTTATAGGTGTATCAAACTAGGGTATACAATTTGTACTTCTGATTACACTCCATTTAATATTGTATTAGAAGAAAAAAATGGTAGTTCCTAATGGTATCATTTGTCTTTCGTCATTTGGTATTATACCATAACAAAAATTTAATAGTGAATGGACATGATTAATATATTTATTGAATTTCAATTCAAATTGGATTATGGAATGCATAATAATAAATTAAAAATAAATCATGATTTCATATGGATCAAACATTAAATAAATAATTATTAATTTAGTCATGATCCATCCAATACAACTAGATGGTTTCAGTCATAGAAGAAACATGAGGTGGTGTTGATATTTTTTTTTAATATTTTAGTATCTTGAAATGATAAATATATATTTTCATCATAAAATTTATAAACAATTTAATTGATATCCAAAGAAGCATATAAATGGGATTAAGGAATTTTTTTTATTTGAATATTCACCCTCTAATAATTCTATTTTGGATTTTCATCATTTCATTATGAGTATCCAAGGATAGAAACTACCTAGTAGGGATCCACACATTCTACATTGGTCCCCCAGAAACAACAATTGAAATCTGGGTTCTAGAATTGTTAATCAATTATCTTGGGTTTTTTTGTTTATAACATGTTCTTTGTCCATTAAGGAGTCTCTATTTTGTTTCTCATTAATTATATTGATAAAGAAGGATGAGTCAAGAGAAAATTCATTGTGTGCAGAAAATATCTATCCCAATTGCAAGAATCGATTGTTTTATACCCTACACAATATATATAAACATCTAGTTATAGATTGATGGGTTTTTTCAAAATAATTAAATAATTATGTATCATTACTTAAATAATATAATGACATTTAATAAACCCCATTCCATATAATAATAATAATCATTTTATTTTTTTGTGTGCACCAACTAGTATAATAACAAATATTATTTAACCATATTTTTATTTAATATTTTCCATCAGATATGATCTTGGTTAGTTTGAAATCTTCAAGAATTTATTGAACACCTTTATAAATATTTAATTTAAATATTCCATTCATCAATAAATATATGTAATCAATAAAACAATAATAAAATTATCCCTTTATCCTGATAATAATATGGATTGTATTGACAAATTAAAATATAGTTTTATCGATATCATTCGTAACACCTAATTTGTAACCATTAAGAATAAATGTTTATTGGAATTAGGTTGGATATAATAAAATATAAGATTAGTTTCATGAAATGGGATATGGAACAAAAAATATTGAACTTAATTTCACAATGAAGATGACCACATACGAATCACTATTGTGTGATATTATCCATTTTAAACAATATTTCATCATTCAGGTTTCACAATTGTGTCACGAAACTATTTTCTCGATAATTCTTTCTTTGAATAAATAACAAAAATGTATTTACATTGAGGAAAATGAATTTAACATGAGGATTCTATTCAAATAAATGGTACAATATATAAACTTCCAAAATATTGGATTGGAAAAAAACATCATTGACATATCCATTAATGTCAATTTCATCAGGACACATCCAATGTACTCTACCAAATCATGAGAAAATATAATCAATTTTATTTATAAAATCAATGTGTGCAATAAATGAAAAGAATTAATTATAATATTATAGTATTAGGACCATTATACATTCTCACATATTGGAATATCAAATTAAACCAAAACACACAGAATTCATATTGGAAGGTCTGTTATCATAAAATCATTTATTGTTTATTACCAATTGGGAACATCATGAAAATAATAATCATCGTATTATGATAAATTTCACCTTTTAGTCTATTTATTAGGTTGTCCAACATTGTATATTATCCACCCACAAATCATTATTTAAGAAATTTTGAATATCACTTCAATATTCTGATCATATCAGAGCTGTTATGACCTTATCTGTGTGATATATACTCTTAGACATTGTTAAATTAATGTAATATAGATTCATGAATTAGTAAAAGTAATAATAAAATTTATTAATATTAAATACATTAAATATACTTGTAATAAGCGTACAATATGTTTTTCCTATGAAAGAAACTCTAAGAAATCTATATCCAGATCATAATAAAAATACAACTAGAACATCATGGTAAACCATATATCCTGATCTGATACACTAGAATGTGGTTCTTTAGAAAACGAAATTATTTTATTGTTTATTATGGAAGGATGACCCAGATAAAAATATTCTCTAATAGTGATTATGTTTTCTCACGTCATAATGTGGTTGACTACAACCCATGTACAATAATTCCCTTAATATTTTTTAGGGAGTCTAATGAAATAAATCTAAGGTGATATTTTCCCACGTCCATTTTGGTATGGGTAATGGTTTTAATATCTCTTTAAACTTTTTAATCTCTTCCACAACATTCTTACATACCAATAACCTAGATGAAAAATCTACAATATATGTCTTCTTTTTGTACCACCGTAAATAGTCTCTCAAATCTCTAAACATATTTGTATGTGTAGGATGAATATAGAGGGAATAAAAATAAGATTCCAAGAATAGTTCCTTAATATAATCTCTAATTGATGGATCATATACCCGATTCTTCAATCTTATCATTCATCACAATCAAGATTAAACATAGAGCCATTTCACACCTTCTTCAATAACTCTGCATCTTCCTTTGGTTCCACACTAATCATCACATTGATTGATAGTTTGTCAATCATTTGAGAACTATAATATTTCCCCCCTTCATTGAAGATATCCAGATAAAACCTATGATTGTCTAAAAATATGTTATCTATTGTGATCCTCATCATAGATAATCTAGAATTATTATTTCGACTCAAGGATTCTATTACATTGATTACTTTCCCCAGGTGGTAATGCATTGATAAATAATAATCCTTAATTAGTTCCAACCACCTTCATTGGTGCATGATAAATTATTTTAAAATGATTATATAATTTCATATTATATTATTAGTTTAAATATCACACCTTTCTCAATAAATATAATGCATCTATATCATTAATGAAAAAAATTACCACTGCTAACTCCAAATTATGAGTGGGGTAATTTTTTTCAAGGAAAATATTTTTTTGTGAGAAATTATTTATAACCATGTCTTTATTTATAAGAATTCATCCAAATCCCTTCATTAATGAAAGACTAATTATTATGTACCATTCTCCGCTATGGGGTAATGTAAGAACATTTTCACATAGAAATATTATCTTTAGTTCAATGAAATTTTCATCACATTCATCCGTCCCGAGGAACATGAATCCATTATTCCTTAAATTGTAATGTGTATTATACATTCATGTGAAATTCACTAAAAACTTCAATAATGTTTTTAAAATCTATGAAAACCTTCCATATTAGTAATAATGGTTGTTATGGACCAACATTCAATATCATTGGTCATTAATGGATCCATATATTTACCCCCTCTTGAATTCATATAACATAGAAATGAATGTTTTTAATCCAAAATTCATACATGTGAGTTTTTTCAGATAACGTCATATTACTTAGCATATTTGGAACAATACTTAGGATACATTCATGTTATAATTTTCTATTTGAATAAATATTAATGTCATCTATAAATTCTACCAAAAAATTATCAATGTGATCTCTAATGATTCTATACATTAAATTCATAGAGATTTATAGGGAATTATTAAGATTTAATGGATGAACTATATATTCATTGTGTCCATACCATTTAAAAAATAATTTTTTTGGTTTATATCCTCTATCTTAAACCATAGTATATAATATATTGAATGAAGTTAAATATTGGAAAGGTATTTTTATTAGTGAATTTGACCAAATAATTCATCAATATGAGGTAGATAATTCTTTTTATTCATTGTGATCTTGATTAGTTCCTGATAATAAATACAGTATGACATCAATCCATCTATATTATAACCAGAAATAAGAGGTTCACCCTAAGGTGGTACATTTTTTCTAATGAAACCCTTTTCGAGATTATATTGGTGTTTCCTCTTTAATTATTTCAACATAAACAAGGGAATTATACATGGATCCTTTGAAGTAGACATAAGAGTAGGTATGAGTTCTATTGAACAATAAAATTCCTAATTTAGTGGATAACCATGAAACTATTATAGAACTACATCAACAAAATAAAACACAATATGTATATGAAATGTTGAGTTTCTACCTAACCATCTGATGTAAACAACATTTTTGAATAAAAATCATGATCCATAAAATGAATGTGATTTATACCATAATTTTATTTTTACCATAGCACTGATAGAAGATCATTGGTAGTTTGGAATATAAAATTTGAATTAACATCATCTTAAATTTATGATAAATTTATGTATTGAAATCTAATACATGCCATAGATAACCTAAAATTGTACTATATTGATAATAATAAGATTGGTAGGAAGTAAATTTACAGAAAATTGAAATAGAGGAGAATCATATACTTGATATGTGATCAACATTTGATATAGGGTTTTGACTACAAATTAAAAAACTAATCATCTTGGTGGTACTATGTTTCCCATTGAAAAATCATTTTATATAAACGAGTTGGAAGATTCAGAAAAAATAAGAAGTTTTTTGGTCTATAGTGGATGGTATGTGTACAATGTACCTCACCATTATCATACCCATCAATGGGAATATTTATATTATGATATTTCCCTTAATATCCCATCATAACAGGTTTCTGATGTCAATCATCATAATTTAGATTTATATTTCATCACTGGTTAACATAATAAAGATACTCGCTAAAATTGAAACACTAGAGTATGGTTGGTTCCTTCAATAGTTATTCCGCTGAATTTGAATCAATAGATAAAAATTTACCATCGCTCCAGTATTCAGTTTCCCAATGACCTTCGTTTCCAGACTGAAAACATTTTCCAATACACTTAATATAGTTTCTACTATGTTTCATCCTACACATTTAGAAATATGGAATATAATATTCATCTTTCCATGGTGTTTAGAATTTCAGTTTCATTCCATCTTTCAATTAATATGGAAAAAATGAGATTAATGGGTAACTAAAAAATCAATTTCCACTTTTATATCACATTAAATGAATTAATCATAGATACTAATATCATGTACGGAAAAATCCCTTTTGAGACTTCTATTTAAAACAATGAAGAATCGATGAACATTATTTTCTGGTTGGATGATAATATTAGAATCATACCTCACATGTCAGGAAAAAGATTCCTCATAGGTAATAATAAATTTCTCCTCCTTCTATTAAAGCTTAAGTAATTATTTCTTCATTTTAATATAAATATTATAAGTGACGTACTTATTTAAAAATAATATATTAAACTCATCGAACTCCATGGAGTCAATTTCATCCTTCTTAATCATATTATTTTTAGAGTCCACCATTGATCTTCCAAACCTTCTAAATAGTCGAAAACAAAAATGAATTTTTCCTGCTCTAAAAACATGATGATGAAAAATATATTTTCAATGTAATAGATTGATTTATTGAATACTAGTTGGTCGGTAGAACCACTAATGTAAGAGGATGTTTTCACATGAAAGACTTAATAAAATGGTGTTATTTAATTTTATAGTTTGTATGTTCAGCATAATTCATATATTTATATTTTTGTGTGAGCATATTGAACAGATTTTTTATTCATATACCCATAGAATTTGGTTTCTCAAGATGAAAGTACTAGAATTTTATATCTCTATGAACATTAACAAGATTCCTTTGGGATCTATCTATTGAATAAAACAAGAAATTCATTTATGGGTAATAACCCTTTAAGGTGGAAACCATATAATCATGAGAAATAATTTATAGAACATCTAAACAACGACACATTAATTTCAATGTATGGAACTTATGGTTAAATTTTACACATTAATGTTCATCATCTATTCAAATACTTCATTAGGGTTATTAGGGAGTTTTTTAATTTCTAAAATATATCCCCTATGAGATTCAAACTAGGTGTGAAACAAGGCACATTTTCAAGAAATATGCGATGATAGAGGAAATCCCAATCCCCCATTTTTAATGTTATTACCCCTAGGTAAATTATTACTATAATCATACTCACTTTTTGTATAAATATATTGGTGTAATTTCACATAAACCACTTTCTCTATCCATTAAAAAATATTCCATGATATTTTCATATACATTTACTTATATTTAGAAATATCCCTAGAGTTATCAATATATTTATCTCATCCTCGTCACAAAGGCTAAAAAACCCATACACTGATAGAAACTATAGAGAAAATTGCTTCTCAAACATATATATTACACTTTTAAAGAAGGTTATTCATTTCATTTAAAAAAACCATGATCTAGGACATTAAATGTTTAGTTTCATTTGAATCATGGGTATATAATAAACTTGTTCGTTTGTGAACTACATCGTCTCCCACTTAGTTTTTTTTAATTAGAACCACTATTACACATTTCATACATAATACCTTTCTTTATAAACTAGGGTAACTAAAAAATTTGTGATCATGGATTCTTAGAAAAGGTAAAATACATCGATATCAACATGACATGATAATATGGGTATGAGAACCCGAAAATAACATTTGAGACCCCTTCCCTAAATATCATAGATCATAAAAATGATACATGGAATAAATCATAAGGTAATAAATGAACATTTTCCATAGTTTCATAACATTTTCATATGATATAAACTTATGGCATATAAATAAGAATAGAAAGTCATTTCCTTAATAGTTATGAATTATTTACAAAACTATAATAGTGAAATGGGTTTACTCCATAAACCATCATATTAGTTAAGGTTCACAATAAAGAAAATCATATTAGATATATTCCCTTTAAGAAATGAGTTCACTCACCATTCCGCTCACGTTAATCTTATGAGATATCCATAATTATGCATTCCATTAAAAGACTATATAATTCAATGCTCTCCCATATAATAATGAAAATCATACTTATGTGTGATACAAGATCATAAATTAGTTATCATATTATAACCAAATGAAAATAAAAAGTTTTCATAATTATATCATGCTAGAAAAAATTGGTTATATAATATTATTTTCATATATATTCCATCAATTAATAAAAAGGGGGAAATTAATGGTATTTATAATCATTTCATCAATTTTTAATGGAATAATAATTTGAAGAGGAGCGTCTTTTACAAACACATTCTCATAATAATCACAATCCATCGAGAGAAATAATAATGATCGTATCATTTGATCATATTATAAGTAAATATTATGTTACATAAATTGATGTCAGGTTATCAGGAATACTATTTTAAAGTATCACTTGGAATATTTGTTGAGGATAATATGCCATCCACTAAGAAATTGATAAATTAAAATATAAAAATTTCACAAATAATAATGATTTTTTATAAAATGGAAATAGAATCTTTTAAAGTAATTTTTAAATAATTGATCCGTAATAATAGTGGGAAATAACATTATTGTTGTAAATTATAAAATAAATATATCTTTTACATTTTCTATAAATGTAATAATTTACACAACTAGAAAAAGAAAAAATATTACTTTTCATATAATTTATAGAAAGTATAAAAATGTAAAAAATGACATTAAAATAAAATTTTATAATATCAAAATCATTCTTCAAACACTTTTATAAACCATTTAAATTGAAAAGAAATTATTTCTGACTGACAATAGAAATAATTCGTTTCTATTTAAATCAAAATTTTAGTATATTGAGTTCATAAATAGAGGATTGTGAAAAAAAAAATATTTATAAAAAACAGGAGGATAATAGTTTTCATTTTTTTCTGAAGAGATATATCATAATATCTCATCATTGGAATCATAATCATTGGAAATCCGAATAAATATTAATATTATAGTATAAAGGCCTCACAAATTTGGTAACATTTGAATCACAAGAACCATTAAAGAATAATATTATTACCCTATTTAAATATCATTAAATTAATTATATTGATGATATAAACTATAAAAAGATAATTATTTACAAAACATAAAATAATGTGGGGTGAATATGGAATATTTCTCTCTAAAGTAAAATTAAGATAAAAATCTCATACATGATGCCTTGAATACCTTAGTTCATGATAAAACATATATTATAATTAATTTATTTTTATTAAAAATATATTATAGAACCATGTTAATATAAATCATAACATATATTATTTACTTATAACAATTTACCACTGATTTATTAATATTTCATCATTAAAATCACTATTTTGGGTGAAAAATGGTTCATTTTTATATATATTTTGGTTGTGTAGACTGGTTCCATTAGCATTCATTATGGTCACATAATATGTCAACTTTTAATAAACATATAAATATCATATATATATATATATTCATTATATATATATATATATTATGTCATTCACCAAATTTGGGGTTTGAAAAATGATTTACACAACTCACGGAGAAGGAACGTTGTACGTACACACGGACATAGTTTTCATTTTTTAAAATGATGGAATAAAAGAAAAAAAATTAATTCACATAAAATTATAATTTCATTCCATATATATTTTTGTAATCTATCCTTTTTACCAATCATGTAAAAATAAGATGAAGAACGTATCACATCGCTTCGTGGAGGGGGTAGTCAATATGTACCCATGAGAGACATTATCATTTCCATACAAATTGAATGTTAAGATGGTTAATATGATATTATAATTAAAAAAATATAATTATGTAATAATTATAGTATATATATATATATATATATTAAATCCATAATTATATCTACTCTTGAGATGTGGTGATGGGAAATACATTACATCAGTTCGTGGGGAGGTAGTCCATCATACTCACGATCGATGGTTATGTTTCTCAGATGATGAAGAAAATATGGATATATATTATTCAATAAACATATTTAAATATCATTATATGGGATATATTAATGTAATTATATCATCCTAGTTTTTGAGTCTCTTATAGTTTCGGTAGAAGAAATAAATCAGATAACATTGGTTAAGAACAATACCTCTTCTTTAAAAAATCTATTTATGTTTTCAGGAAAAGACATAATATGAGACTTTAATAATCAAATTAAGTTTTATATGATATGTTTAGGTAATTATATAAGGTATTTATTTAGGTATTGGATGAAAGAAAAGTCTCTGGATGTTTTAATATGAGAGGATATAGGTTCCCCTATATAAATTGGATAGGGGAAACACTTGGATTTTTTTGACAACCAAAAAATATACCAATTTTTTCTGAAATTAAAAGGGTCCAAAATAGATTATTCCCAAATATTATATGATATAAGGTAAAAAATGGCTATAAAATAGTAATTTGAGAAGTTTTGAGGTCATTTTAACCCTTATATTTTTTGTCCCCCCTCCCCCATAAACCTATTTTAACCTTAATAAAGATAAATAATTTTTATTCTTTATACTATATATAATGAAGAAAATTAATCTGGAATTATCATATATTATTAATTACTTTTTTATAAGATAGGGAATCCTTTTTACCAAATGTAATTCCCAGATTTGGTTGAATTTAATTTAAAATTGAACCCATATATGTGATGAAAAATTAGTTTTCTAAAGAAAATGTTTTCATACATATAAAGTGTATTTATATAAAATTTAAAAATTATATTAATCCCAATGACCAAATTTTTATTAATTAAAATATAATTTTATTATTCTTTCATTTAATATCATATAAAAACTAAATGTAACTGCTAAATTATTTAAACAAAATGATAGTTTTTATTAAAAATAAGTATTAGTATCTATTCATCTAGAAATTAATCCTTTTATTTTTTATTAAAAATAACTCTAAGATAATTTTAAAATTTTGGTTTAAATAATTTAGTTCACATTTCCAATTACATTTTTTAAATTTGGGATAAAATAATTTAATTACTTGTTCATAAAACAATAAAAAACATTTTTATGAAACAAATTATATTATTTAAACATATATAGACTTTAAGATTATGTGATTATTTATCAGTATATTTTAATTACCTAAAACAATTATAATTAATTTTCAAAATTTTGATATTTATATTGTTAACACAATGTTTAATGAATTGGTTATAATTGTTTTGTTTAAATAACAATATTAAAAGTATATCATGATTCAACAGAAATTAGTGTTTCATGTAATGAAAACTGTAAATGAAATTAAATTTATTAGAAAATAAATATTTCATAAATTCATTGGGTGTTATAGTGGTGTGGGGGAGAAATTTTCAATGTACTTTACTTTCTATCAAATTTTGACATACATAACAGGTAGTTCATAAGAACACTCAATGTTTTGATTTCCTTCCATCACTATCAGGGTTTATATGTTGAATTAAATATCACATTCCTTATATCATTTCAGATGACATGTGACCATTGATTGGAATCTTTTTGTGTAACCCAGGGGTACATGGACACAAACATTAAAAGTGGGCACTTACATGGCCAATGTAAATGGGCATTACTATGGTACGCGGGCACGAAAATTGTCCATGAGTACACCCAAAATATCAAAAAAATTATTAACTATATAGAAAATTTTTTTATTGGACTTGTATTAGTGATTCAAAATTTGTTTCTATATTTCCATCCGTGTATAAATTTTGTGGTTCAGTTATAGTCATTAATCTCTTAATACAAATTCTATTTTATCATGTCTATGTATCTTATTTTTTGATGTATATGGGTGAGTTCCCTTATTCCAAAATGAGTTTTTTCAGTCCTCTCCCATTAGAGATCAATGTGGAATCTAGTATAGATCATTGAATGCATTATCCTTTTATCATGTTATAGAAATCATCCCTCTATGTGGCCTGGTATTGAATTCATTCACCCATCATGGTTCCTAGGTGGGGATAGGTATCATGTAACCTATACACCCAATTCGTGATCCCCTTACTTCTACTATAAACCACTTATGGTTAGGTGTCCATAAATTATTCATGAGTGAGATCCCCTATCTTTGTATTGTCATCTTATGTGTTCCAGTGTGTACCTCTTTGTGGTGATCCTTGAAAAATACAACGTACCCGATAAGAACCATCTATGTCCACAAGACCCGAGCGGTGAGTTGTCTTATTAGAGAATTTCCTTAGAGCCTCATGGGGAATCCTAATATTGAAGTTTGGAAATGACTTTATTTGAGACATGGTGTATATATTGATGATATATGGGTTGATGTTATCATTTAAAATGATATGAAACATTTTGATGATTTCTATTTGGTGGATTATGGGTGTCCTACTAGGTATGGTACACTCACCCCTACTTTGGATCTATCTTAACTTGTTGGGTCTTATGTTGAAAAAATTCCTTTCGAAAGAGTCCTAGGTGGACTAGAAGTAGCTATAGCATTGTTCCCCAACAAAACCCATTGTTATTTCTTGGATATGTATCATGACTGCATTCCCCTTCCTTCTAGAAAGTTAGAATCTTTTACAATTTTGGGTTTTTTAAATTTATTAATTTTCATTATTATAATTTTATTTGAATATAATTTGTGATTTACTTCAATTAAGGCCTAATTATATTAGTTTCTTACTTCATTTCTATGTTATAGTGGTGTTTAAAGATATATTCATTTAAACAGGTACCTAAGGTTCATGACTCCCTTGTATGATACATACTTACTTAGCAATAGTGGATAAACCCTAGACTATTGGATGTTAAATTGAGGTTTCACACTTGGATTATGACCAGAAAGGCAATAGTCAATGGGTTGGGTCATGATAAAGTTGTATTAGAAATTTTTTCCCTTAAATTAGAGTTTTAAGATAGTCTTTCTATGAGGTTTGGTAAGAGAACAAGAAAAACCTTGTTAATGTGTCTTGACAAAAAATATCATGATAGGGAGCCTAATGATGGGTTGTAAACTAATTCATCCATTCATTAGGACTCTGATAAACTAACAATTAATTTGATACATATATGCAATGGTTGTAGAAAAGACATCAAAAAATTTATCCTATAAGAATATGTTATGTTTTTCATGTTCTTTCTAAGTTAGTTCCCTAGATATGATCTTTCATTGTGGGATTCCTTGACTATAGTAGGTTGTTTCAATGATGAAAGTAAATTTTGATTTTATTGTAGGTTTGCAGTTATCTCTTAATGGGTGATGATGCCTCCAATAAGGGGTGTTTTTAGGGGGATGTTTTCCATCATGGTGGGCATCATGTTATGTTTTCGCAAGTTGATCTGTCACAAACCAGATCAAGTTTCCTTCCAAACTGGACTCATCCCAGTCCATGTCAAGGCTCGAAGGGAATTCATTATCCCCATGGACTAGCACATGTTCATGGGTATCACGAAGAATGATTGGGAATTATTTACCTGAATTTATAATCATAAAATCATGAAAAAAGTGAATCAAATGAATCTGATTTTTTCTAACCAAACCATCATTTTTTAAAATTAAGAATTGTAATACATAGGTTTATACAAATCCCAAACACTAACATAAGAGACGAAATCCAAAAATAATTTCCCAAGACCATCTAATGGTATGGGGTCATCTCCCTCAAACCATCTCCATGACACCACACTAAGAATGACCATAAGTAACTCAAACCACCAGCTCCAATATCTTTACCCAAACTTTTGAGACACATTACAAAGTCTACATAAACCCAAGGTTGTGAGTAGTGTGTGATCCTAAACCCAATATGATTCCTCCCAACAATATTCCAGGAAATAAAAAATTTAATGAAAAAATCTTGTAAGTTACAAATATAAGAGGTACGGGTTACAATTTCTAAAAGATGCAACAATTAATGAAAAAAAAATCATGGTGTAAAATTTATGGAATTTATACTTTTAAATGAAAAACACATTCTACACATTTTTTCAACAAAACACACCGTATTTCGATGGTATGTACAATACATCTAAAGAGTTCAAGTCATGGGAACACCTCTATAAACTAGCTAGTTGTGGGGCCCTAGGTACATCATATCCTTGTGTAAAAATATCCTTAATAAATAACCATCTCATGCATGAGCCACTATGAGGGGTAACCCCAATGCCATTGTAGTCTCCAACATCATCCGAGTTTAGTTAGTGTCTTCTTCGTCAAAAATTCTACGTGAAATAGGGATGGAGCCACTACAACATCACTTGTATACTAGTCCTAGTCCTCCGACAGAGATACATTGGTTTCCCTCTTTGTGGTCAACCAATTAAACATGTAATAAAATACAGATTTCAAATAAAAATTCCATTTCCAAATTGTATAAACACCAAATATCCAAAAAAAAAATGTCACATAATTCCCATTTCAACTTCCAATTAATTTTAACAACATACTCACACCAAAACATCCCAAAAACATGTTTCTCACATTTCACTCAATTAAATAAATTGTTGCAACCATTTATAAATGAATATCATATTATTTGACATCACAAATAATCACATTATCTTTCAAAACCCCATTTTAAGAACATACACCCACAATAATAGTACGTAAACATCTTATTTACACATTATGTAACAAAATAAACCATTTTAATTTTTTATAAAACAACTTCATGGAATATAAAAAGGTTGTTTCACACACAATCTATTTGAAACCCTTATTTCAAGGACAAATTCACACTAATTCTAATGAAAAATAGAATTTATAGCACTATAAATATTTAATAAACAACATTAATTTATTATAAAATGAACTCAAATGATAACACATGAGTTACACATGAGAAACAATCACTTTCCAGAAAAAAATGAAACCTTAAAATTAAATACTTAAAAAATTCCATAAAAAGTGGTTTTCGCAACACAGACAACATATTATGAACAAAAAAAAATTAAATCAATAAATTATAGCTCATACAAGAGTACTTACACAGAGAATCAACTACCTAAATTTCCAAAATCCCAAATCATTTTGAGAAACTTTTACCGCACCACCGCCACACCACAAGGGAATGAAAATGAAACCTAACCAAGAAGATTGAACTGAGAAACTCAAAAATAAACTCTCATTACAAATCGCTAGTGTTAGGACATTTTTAAATTCATGATGGAGGGAATAAATCCAAATGAAATTGAAGAAACAAGAAAGGAATTAACTTACATGAAGAAATATTGATGTTCCACAACAAAAAATCCAATAAAAATTGGGTTAAAATGAGCTTGGTGGAGCTGGGGAGAATTTCGTGGCTATAATGGTCAAATAGAAGAGGTATGGCGTACACTAGGGTGGTGTTAGGAAGGGAAAAATTAGAATAACATTAAAAAAATAAAGTTCTGGACACTGTGCAAGGTTTGGATTCATGGTTTAGTAAACTATGGGGCCAAACCATGCATCCAGTTCTATCCACCAAAAAACATTCCATATTGCCCCAAATTCAATGGGACCCAAGGGTGAAATTCAATGGGAACATCAGGAGGATTCAATGATAACCTATTGATGAAAGATATTACATGTAAAGAAGAAAATATTTCCCCAAAATTTCAACCATGTCACACTCAGCTCCTGATTAAATGACCATGAACTAGAACAAATTGAAAAATAATGCTTGGGAGCGGAAATTATCTACACTATAAAGCATCCCGCCCCTATAAATCCATGTAAAGGGCAGATAAAAAATCAAAACCCAATACGATTTACATGTTCACTGGGGATTCCCAATGAAAAGGAAATGCATTAACTAGTAGTAGGAAAAGAGGTCTATGAGCTAACTCAATAGGCCATAACAGACTCCCCCCTACTAAGGATCATCTGACCTAAAATCCAAGAAACCTCCAAATGAAAAAAAGGAAATGTTACCATCACCAACCAAAAACTTCCCACCTTTCATGAAATTGGAAATCAAAATAAAACCACATCGCAATACAAAACAACATAAACACTACCAAGATAATCTGAATATATTTACCATAAACAAACAATGAATTCGGGTGAGGCCACCATAACATAACCTCAACAAAACCATTGGGCATGATCTAATCCCAACGTGTACCCGTGGAAGTAGTTAGTGGTTAGATAAATGTGAATGATACTACATTCCTCCAATTGAACACCATGGATAGAACCGAGTTACTGATATGGGGAGACCTAAGTTGATCCCAAAATAGAAACCAACTAACAAACTAGACTAAACCCGAACACCAACATGACGAGGTCCGAATGGAATCCCCACTATAAGAGAAAACATACATTCCCATGACATAATTGGGACACCAATAGTGGGACTCCCGTATTTAATCCCTACCATAATGGATATATGAACATTATACTTATTCCCAAACAACGTGCATGAGACACATGGTGGGTCTCCCCACTATAAGAACCAACCATCTTATCCAACTTGAATCGTATGACATGTAAAAGATCCCATAATACCCAACCCCCCTACAGGGCCGTTCAATCAATGATACTCCAAACCAATAGACACACTAAGGGGTACATCACTTCAATGAACCCTACCATCCTCCGATGATTACAACCACAAAAAAGATAAAAAATAACCTCCTAGGTTATTCATACCCAAAAAACAATTCAAAGAGTCTCAACCAAAAGGGTTCTATAAATGGGTTTAAGAAAAATAACCATCATGTCTCTCTATAACCAAGTGGTATTTTTTCACCGACATGGATTACAACCATAAGGGATAGTGTGCTCATGTCCCCTTCCACCACACCAGAACACTTGGAATGAAACCACCACATGAAAACCTCAAAATTTCTCCACATCCCACTCAAGAGAATGAAGTTATACCAATATCCATTACACCCCTAGTTTTTGTGACTACATGAAAACTTCATTCCATGACATATGGCTAGATCATAGATTATTTATGCATCTCTTGCCTTGCAGTTAGGCAAAAATACCCTCTGAACCGAACTTCTTACTCTGGTTTCTCAAGAAACTACACCATGATCCAACAATATAAATATAACAAAACTAATCCCACACACTATATCCTTTTTTTGTAACATAAACTAGGACATGGAAATAAAGGATGCACGTGCGTCACCTTTTTCACACCGAATAAGAATATGTAGAAGAAGTAATACACAGATGAAACCTTCACTTAAAACAAGGAATTTATAAATTCAAAGTACAAAAACACACATCCATTTAAGAAAAATCCATCAAAAGGTTATGAAACATACACCTTTTCCCAAAAAAGTAAACCCAAAACAAGAATAAACCACCAAACATGAAAATTTAATGTTACTGATACATTTCTAGGAGTGGAACACTGAATAGAGATTCATGTAGTATGTGTTTACTGTATAAAATCATAACATCCTCGAACAACTATATTTCCCCACACTAGTGCCCTAACATGAACCCGTTCATCGATGAAACTGAAAAAAGAGCCCAATTATATTTATAAATTCATCCTATGCTGATAAACATGTACCACTTTCACCTTCCACACTGGAATTCCTCTCAACCATTTACAACTGAAACTTATAGACACAATGGTGGAAAATTTCACCATTGAGGACCCATGAAATTTAAGGATGTATGGTCTATTTCAACATTCAATTATTACTCTCCTTCAACAATTGGATCCACATAACCGAAATGAATAGGGGTAGACACAATATCTAATGATCAAGATGAAACTCCTTGTGTTAATCAACCGGAGGATCTACCGATGGAGAATAACACTTGGTGGCACTTGAATCATGCATTAACTCCTTATGAGGGGCATTCCCTTGATAAGATGAAAACCCCAGGATCAAATCAAGCTGGTTTTTTGGTCAAAATGTACCACACACCAAAATTTAACACAAGATGGGAACCAACCCAAAGGCTTTACAAAACATTTCCCATAATTTACCAGTAAACAACACTTCAAATTGAAATATCGAAGAAACACAAAACCAAAACATCCCACAACTACAATCCTCAAATAATAAAAAAGGTCACACCAAGAGATAACCATTTTTAAAGATACAACATTTTTCATCAAAATATTTTTTTTAAAAATCAAAACAGGGTTGGTGGGTATCACTTTCATGAATGATACCTCATGGGTCTCACAACATCCATGTTTTGGGCCACCATAGCCACTCACCTCATACCAAATAGGGAACTCATCCACTGTTACATATAAATAACCCATGAATGTTGTCAACCATGAGAACAACTAAAATCAAAACAACATTCTTTATGATTTTCCAAACCAAAACATTTCCTTCCACTCAAAATTGAATTTCAAAAACCACATTATAATTATCCCTTTTTTCCAAACTATCAGATTTTTGAAGACACTTGTTCTTGTTATAAATATCACATATCACCATACAGAAATACCATTACATGAAAATCCACATTTTCAAAGACTCTTTCAAAATTTTATAGAAAACCCATTTTCAATCCCTTTGAAAATCACACAATTCCAACTTTAAAATCCCATTTAAAAAAGATCTCAAAACCCACATTAACATACTTTACACATTTTCAACAATTAATTTTATTAAATTAAATGTGTACGTTATGAAAATTTACTTCCAATAAACTCAAAACCATTTAATAAAAATCATTTCCATTTTGTATTCCCCCCAAATGTTTAATCAAGAGCTTTCCAGATTGATTTGTGAAGACCCGTAAAGATGCTGAATGAATCAAGGGGAAACTAGTGCTCATGGGTGACTCATACATATGGTTGGAGGTCATATTATAGTAACACCACTATCACATAGAGTGTTATAGGACAATATCCCTAGCTCCATAATTCTTTCCAGGCCCTGCGAGCTCACTGAGACCATTGTCATAACGCTTATTTCATTCCCAAATAAAGATTAACCACAAGAACAAAATGAATCAGATGAAACCTGAATTCCTTTTATAATTGAATTCCCTTTATGAGGTGACCTATCCATGATCCTTACACATAACTAGAACATTGTGTTCTGACAATCATAGCTCTGGTCTACCAAGAATCTTTCCCAAAAGAACAAGTCCCAAAAATGGCAAACCTCCTTGGATACTATTATTTCATGAACCAAATCCGGACTCCATCCAAATTGGCTCCCAAACATGTCCATCTCAATGTACAAAGGGAATTCCTATTCCACACAGGCTAGGATAAGTTCTTGGGTATCATGAATAATGGTTGGTAATGATTTACCCAAATTTATAATAAAAAAACATTGTAAAAAGTATAATAAAGTGAATCGTAATTTTCCAAACCAAACCATCCTTTACAAAAATTCATAAATTAAATACATAGGTTTATAAAAATTATAAAGACTATCATAAAGGAAGAAATAAAAAAAGAACATCCAAAGAACCACCTCATGGAAAGGGGTCATCTTTCCCAAGCCATCTCCATGACACCACACCAAAAAGGAACGCTTATAACCCAAAACCACCTGGTCCAAAATCATAACCCATACCTGTGACATACGTTACAAAGTCTACAAACACCAATGTTTGTATATAGGGTTTGATTCTGTCCCCAATAGGATTCCACCCAAAACAATCCATGTGGTAAAAACATTTTGACAAAAAGCTTGCATGATTTATAAATAATAGATGCAAGTAAATGTTTTTTAAAAAGACTCAAAATTAAATGAAAATATTTTTCAAGAGTGAAACGTTAATGAATGTGAAATTATAAATGGAACACATAAGCTACTAAATTTTTCTAAATAAAAAAACTTTTTGATGGCAGTATGTATAATACACCCAATGATATCTAGTTATGGGAACACCCCCAGGAACTAGCTTGTTGTGTGGCACTAGTTACATCATATTTCAGTGCAAAAGTATCCATAATCAAAAACCATATCATGTAAGAGACACTAGGAGGGGGAAAACCAATAGACTAGTGGTCCCCAACATCTTCATAGTTTATTTAGTCTTTTGATCATCAGAAATGTTACACGAAACATATAGAAAACTACTACAGGATCATAAGAATACTAGTCCTGGTCCCCAAACATAGATACCTGGGTTTCGCTCATTTTGATCAGGCAATTTCCACATGTTATAAAATAATCATTTCAAATAAAAATTTCATTTCCAAATTATACACAAAACTAACAGCCCCCAAACATTTCATATAATTTCCTTTTCTACATCATATTCATTTTAACATCATACTCACACCAATACAAACCACGAACATGTCCCATACCTTTTTCACAATTTAATAAATCTGTCAAATAATTTATTATACATTCTCAAGATGTTTTACTTCACAAATGATAACTCTAAATTTCCAACCCCCATTTTTAGAACATATTACCTCAAAAACAGTACCGAAACATATTTTTCACAGATTTTGTAACTCAATAAAACAGTTTTGATTTTTATAAAATAACTCCATTGGATATAAAAAGTTTTTTTACAAAAAATACATTCAAGACCCCTCTTCCAAGGACAATATCATACCAATACCAAATTAAAACATAATTTTTATGCTTATCAATATTTAATAAACCACTATAATATGTTATAAAATGACCTCAAATGATAACGCATGTGTTACAAATGAAAATCAAACATTCTCAAGAAAAAATGAGACATTAAAATTAAACACATAACCAATTACATCAAAAGAGGTTTTCAAACCACACTCAACATGTGAGGAATATGATAAACAATTAAATCAAGAAAAGATAAGATATCAAAGAATGATTAATCATGGAATCAACTTCCTTAGATTCCAAAATTCTAAATCATTGTGTGGATCTTCAACAACACCATTTTCGCACCATAATGGAAACAAAACAACCCCTAATCAAAAATATTGAACCAATAAACTCAAAAAAAAAACCTTATGTAAAAAGCCCTTGTTTTTATATATTTAGATCTTCATAAATAAGGGAAGAATCTCTAATGAAATGGAATTATTAAGAAGGACTTAACCTAAATAAATATTTATGTTCCACCACCAAACTCTGCTTCAAAATTGGGTTCCAAATGACCTTGAGGGATATTGGGAGACTTCCATGGCTGTAATGGTCAAATGGTGGAAAAAATGGGTGCATTAGGGTTAAAAACATAATTTAAAATTATAATTACATAAAAAACCTTAATATGTTGCAAAATGGTCACAATTTGGTGGCACAGTTTGGTAAACTGTGATGCCAAACTATGAGGCATGTTCTTTCCACCTAAAAACATTCCATTTGGATCAAATATCAAGGGGAACCATGGGGTAATTATGGTGGAAATTAGTTAGAATTCATGGGTAACCTAGTCAATAATGATAAAACAAGAAAATGATAAACTAATTCCCCAAAATTTCAACCCTGTCACACTCGGCTCCTAAGGAAATGACTAATAAGTGGAACATTGTGAAAACTAAAGCCCGTGTGTGACATGAATGGTGTATAAACCCAACTTCGGTGGTTTAGGTATATGAATAATGTTATTCTACTGTATCAATGTATCTAGTGGTGATATTTTATGACTTTTAGGGATTCATTATTTATTTTGATCTTCAGAGGTGTGGATCGCCAGGGGTCACGGTTGAGCTACGCCAACTGAGAGGTGACATTATGTGAAAGACTAGAAAGACAAAAAATAGAAAGATATGTCTTTTTTTAAGACCAAAAATAAAACCTATCCCACTATGGTATAAGAAATTTTATTCTTGTGATGTAAATGGTATAATTACTTGATATTTTGGGGGAAATAGTGTAGCATATCAGAAGGAAGTCAATGTATCGTTGAGACATAGTCAACACCATATATGGGGAGGAACATTGGTAGAAGAATATGATAGATGAGTAGAGTGAAATTGAGGAAGAGGTTGAATATGAGATCATATCCCAAGTTCTTATGAAATATAAGGTCAATTCTAGGGAAAGTTCTATTGGTTAGGGGAATAAGTAGTTATAGTCAACAAAATCATATAATCTGAAGGAAAAAGGTATTATTTGAGTTATGGTCTGCATCTTATTTAAATTAATGAATGTTTCGTTAGGTGTGAGTCATTCATTTTATTAATATCATTTTTGAGACATAAATATTATAGTAGAGCCATTGACTTGACCTTTTATCAAATAGAGACTCATACCAGGAAAGATTCAATTATCATACTTTTTTCTTATAGTTTGACATGACTCATGGGGGAGAGTTCTTCTTATTATATCATTTTATATCCATGATGAGGCCTTATGAAATTATCCTAGGTATAGTCTATCTATCCAATATTCATATGAAAATTTTATATTTAACGTGCATGATGCATTGTGTCCATGTTGATGGGATGAAATTTCACTTAATTTGGGAGACGGAAGACCAGGAAGAGTAGGATGGACTCGTATAAAAGAGGATACAGATGATTAATTTTTGTTATATAATATTACCATTGGAGTAAAAAAGTTTATGATATTTTATCTTCCTATAGTGGTAGAGGAGTATAATTGTGACATCCCTAAGGATGTGTCATATTTACTTCCCCATTAATAGATTAATTTTTCATACCCTAAAACTATCCTGAAATTTATGATAGCATATCAAATAGACCTTTTATAGCTTCAAGAGTTGATGGTGAAGTTGGAATATATTCATATAAATTGCATCGTAAGACCCAGTGTGTCCCCCAAGGCATCGCAAGTGTTATTCACCAAGAAAGATGATGGGAGATTGAGGTTAAGTGTTGTTTATAGTCACTTAAATCAGGTGACCACCAAGAATAAGTATCCAATCCTACTAATTGATGAACACTTAGACCCATTGAAATGGGTGAGCTGGTTTTCTAAGAATGACATGTGGTCGAGCTACCTCCAACTTCATGTTCGATAATAGGATATAAAAAATATAGAATTATTTTGATGTTATGGTGGCAATGAGATATTGTTATTTTCCTTCGGTATAACGAATGATCCAATAGTTTTTAAGATACATATAAACTAGATCACTAAAACCATCTTAAATTGGTTCATAGTTTTCCTCATTCATTAAATCGTTATGTACTCAACATTACAAGAGGAGAACATGTGAAATTTGAGGATGGTTCTGAACATTGACAAAAAGTACTAGGTTTATTAGAACCTCTTGAAGATTATGTTCTAGATTTGAGTGGTCTAGTTTCTATGATATGTAAAATAGGAAGATGAATTAGTAGTTGACACTACAAAGGATGAGGTGATGAAAGTTTCAGATCCACCTAAGAGAGTGACGGAATTGCGAAGCCAATGTGGGGTTTTTGGATACTATTAGAGATTTATGCTCAATTTCCATAGTATTTCATCACTATTTTGAGATTTACCAGAAAAAGGTATCCTTTCATGTGTATAGATGACTGTTAACACGATTTTTATAAGTTTTAGCATATGTGGATGATCACCACTATATTTTTATGGATAGTCGGGATTTAATATATTCATATTAAGAGGTATGAATTTATTAGTTCTGGGTCCCTGTATCTGATACCCAATGAGTATAACTATGTTAGACATGATGTAAACTTGGTTACATTGGTCTTCACCCTGAGAATGTTGCATCACTGCCTTATCAGGTGATGATTTATTATATACATAAACTACAATTTCCTCAAATATATCTCTTCATAGAAATCTATTTACATGATATATATGTTTTTGATAGAGTTCCTAAAATATGATAACTTCAATTTAGTTTTTATTCAATGAACTGGGAACTTTATTATAGATTCTCTCCGCTTGAATCATTATCATAGTTGTGGAGTGTGGTGTCAGAGTAGTTGGTCATGTTTTAATTTTACTTGGTGGATGAGGTATGTGAAATGTACATCCAATTGATAGATGATAACCATATTCTTATTTATAATTTTAGTGAGTAACAACATGTAGGTATTGATTTTACAATCTTTCATGGCCATATATCCCCTAAACATACTCTTCATGGATTTTTTTATTTGGTGGATCATTTCATTCATTTAGGTAGGAATGCAATGAGACCAATGAAGCAATGAGAGGTGGTACTATTGGAGTTTCATACATCACTCTTTGTTAAACATTTAAGAGTGTAAAACATGCCCTGAGAGTATTAGCATTATTTCTAGTGGCTAAGAGTGAAGATTTGTGTAGCTATGTTTTTATCTGGATTCCAAAATTTCCATATGGTAATGGTCGAGAACTAGTTTCTAGTCATTTTAAATCAACAGATTGATGTGATGATGTGTATTTTCGATATTATATACATATACTTCATGATATTTCAACCACAATCATCTATAGAACATCATTATATCTAGGTTATCATAGAAGAACTCTCCAAGTTATCCCACTTTAAATATATCTATGGGTAGAGTTTAGAAGAGAGATTTATATGCCTTTACATGTAAGTGATAATATATGTTCCTGGAGTTCCATCGACGAGCATCTCATAACATGATGCCCACATCATGTCAGGGTTATAGAGAGGGTTACTAAATGGATTTGGGAATCAGTTCAAGTTGAGACCGATGTTACCCCCCCTTATAGACATCCAGAACAATCATAACATTCTTTTCTAGAGGACCTGCATCAGGCATGCATTTTAGTATTTTAATATTTCTTGGAGGACCACCTACCGTTGTTGATGTTTTTGTACAACAATAGATACTACTCCCCCATAGAAATGACACCATTTTAGGCCTTTTATGGGAGAGAGTATAGGCCACCACTACGTGGTAATGATCCACGAGAGTCATCACTCATTGGAAAAATGTAGGTGTGTCGAAAAATAGAGAAGTTATAAATCTTCTAGTAGTGAATGAATAATACATAGATAAATCAAATGACTTACATGTACTGATGATGGAGACCATTAGATATTTATTAATGATTCCATGTCTTCTTGCATGTCTTTCCATGGTGGGGATTCTATAGGTATGGTTGGGGTTTCATGTTTTCTTCATGATTATATGGCTTCTTATAGATACTTCATAGGGTTGGTGGGGTAGTGTAATTATTATCCATGTCATTGTAGTTTGATAGGATACACAATGTCATCTATTTGTTTCAAATAGGGATTTATATTCACGACCTCTCGCCTGTTATCTACTAGAGAAATTTGTACATTGATTATGGTGATTCCTTCATAGTTTATCTAGTTGAGATCATGGATCTATAGTAGAATATAAATCATAGGTGATTAATTCCAATGGTTTGTGGTTTATGGTAGTACTAGAATATTTGGTAGGGAACCTAAGAGTAGGAAAACCATATGAGAGATTAGTATACTCCACTTTTGAGTAATATTTTCTTGGGATTAAAATCTATGTGTGGTGGATAATTAAATGACACCAAATATTTTAATGAATATTTTATAATTCATATTTGGAGTTGTTGTGTGATTCTAGGTCATAGTGATCCTTAGTGTTGATATATTAAAAATATTTAATATAGTATATCATGCACATGTAGTTTCTATTAAATGGTTGAATTACTCACAAATTTATTTTAGATAGTAAATCTAAGACAACCATTAAATCTCGAATGTGGGTTTTACCTTAGCTAGATACTAATCATTGTATGTGTTGAATGTTTGGTCTAACATTTCTTATTGGTGAAATAATAACCAAATTAATGAATTATTTAATTTATTTGTAATTAAAAACAATTCTACACATTTCATTTTTAATGTAAACGAACGTATAGCCAAATATCAGGGTTATCATCATATGACCAATGATTGGAGTGGTCATGGAAGAGATCATTTACAAACAACAATGAGATTGTGGGTTGGTGGTCTATTTTTAAAGGGGCTTGTCTTAAAAAATGGGGTTCTTTTTTGTCACAAATGATGAAAAAAGAAACTAATTTTCATCAGTGATCAATATAATATCATGGTAGGAATTAATTTTTCTGAATATTTTGGTTTTTTATTCTTTTATTAAATGAAAATTAGTACTTTTTCTAAATTAATTTTTGTATTGATTGTGTATTTATAATTATTTTTAATCTTCTTAAAAATAGTAATTGATAAATTGTTAATTATCCTTTCTTCTTCTTTTTAATTAAACATTTTATATGCCAATAGATTTAGGCCTACCAAAAAATTATTCGATGTATGTTTCCTCACTTTTCTGTTATGTTTTTTTCTCCCATTGTTCTTCTAAAAATCATCACATATATTTTTGAGAAATACTTTGATAATACATGGAAATCAATATTTGGGTAATAAATCATTAAGTTAATGGATCATTTCTATTGGTTCATATTTATAATATAAGGAACTATCGTGGTGTAATAATTATGTTTGAATATTAATAGTGGGATTGATGGAGTCATTCTACGGGTGGTAGTTTCAATGAAGTAGTGTGAAGGGATGTGATTCTAGAGTAGATGGGTGCCTGGAATATATCCAAGGATTATTGATTAGGTGTGGTCAAAAGTAGGTGTAAGATATATGATTAATTACATATTTAAATCAAAGATGGATAAAGTGAGGGAGATCCATATGAAATAGAATAGACATTCATGGGAAACTTGATATATATGGTGTGTGGTTTAGAAGAACACACACCATGGGGATAACCTTCTATAACAGATAGGGTTTCTATGTAGAATTAAATGTGTGAAACATGGATACTTTTCACGCTCAATGTGAACCTTAATCAGTTACTCAGTATATACACCATGTGTTGAAGGGAACTGGAAATGGATGTGGGCATCGACATGACCAGTGTACATTGGAATGAGTAGGGTATTTTTTTACAACTACTAAATATAATAACTACTAGAATACATGTGCATGGTCTAGAATGAAGATACACAGACACAAATAGGAATGAGATTTGATGGTTATTATGTGTGTCTATAGTATAAATTGTGTATCAATTATCATGGATTCTTACATTCCTTGATTCCCTTAGTATAAATTCTATTTTATCATTGCTGTATACCCACATTTCAACTCAGTATGGGTGAGTTCCCCAATTCTAGGTTGAGATTCTGATGTCTTCCCCATGAGGGTACTACGTGGAATCTAAACCTAGTCATATGTAGAATTATACTCCTGTTAGATTATTTTATGTATCCATCAATGAGGTCCAAACTAAGATCCTTATTCCCATAATCCTCTATATGTAGGGTCATGTACCACATAAAAAACACATAATAAATTTGATCTCATTCCTAGTTGGTTAATCTAGCTAGGGATATATGTCCACCTATTATCTCTATGTGTTACACCTATATATGTATTTACATCTTCTGAGTTCCCTTTTATACCTCTTAATGATGAGGACCCATGAGCATGATCAATAGGATGAAAACCATTAGTTTTATCATTATCAAATGCGAAATTTATCTAATAAATTGATATCACTAAAGGCTAAATTGTAATCCTAGGTTGTTAGTGTGGATGTGAATTTAGGTTGATAATGGGTGTCTATCTTGAGTATATTTGGGTTGTTGTTGTCCATTATTGTGAGATGCTTGTCTTTGATGCAATCTATTAGGTGATTTTTGAGAAGACTATTAGTTATGGTATACACACTAGTCTATTGGATGAACCAACACATGGAATACCCTTTACAAGTAATATTCTTTTCGATGGAGTCCTAGAGGGAATTAGAGTTGGTGGAAGATAGTTGCTCTATATAGATCCTAGCTAATTCTAGAGGATTAATCTTTATATAAGTGCTCTTCCTTCTATAAGTTTGGACTCTTTAATTTTCTCTTTGATCTTTTATTCTTTCTTTTTTTGATACTTATTTCATTTAATGATGTTGTATTTATTTGTATACATGAATATTGGTATCAATTGTTTCTTTCTTATTCACATTATCTAGGTGTTTAGAGATGTTTATATATGTAATGGTAAAATAGGATAATTCCACCTGTGTGTGAAAAAATAGTTCTCAACACTAGTTACCTTCCCATGGCTAATTGGAGGTGGGATTTGGGGGTCACACATGGCATACGCCAGTCCAAGATGGCCCTGGTGGGCCAGATCATGACGATGATAATGGTAAAAATATTATTTTCAATGAATTATATTCTTATTATTGTGAAATAATTATCTAATAAAAAAATTAATATCTTGTAAAAAAGAAATTTAAAATAAATATTTAATCAATTATTGAAAAATGTATTCATTTATTCAAATCAAAATCAGTACTACAAAGGATAAGAACGCTTAATGGTGAAAAAACTATTTTCAATAGAAATGTTTTTATCTATATTAAATGTTTCAATTTAAAAGATAATTTTATCTTATCTAGAAATAGAAGGAGGTTATGTGTAGATTATGTTTAAATTTATAAAAAAAATATTATATATTTGGATTTACCTCATATTTAATAAGTTTAAACAACATAGTTTAAAACTAGTTAGGGATGTAAACTCAAAAAATGAAATATGTAAAAAAATAATTTCAAATAATTTTATATATTTTTAAAATATTATCTTCAAATTCATGGTTTTGTATTTATCAACCTATGATAACCCGAAAATCTATTATATTCAAATTTTGAAACCTTTTATTGTTGAATAGTGTAAAGAAATAATTGTAAAATTGGTATTCTTAAAAGTTCTGGTTTCCTCACTTACAAAAGGGGAAAATGAAACCCATTCATTCTAGAACCATTAAATATAATTCCAACAAAATAATTTAAAAATATTTTCATCAAATAATATTTTATCATGTTAATTTTCATGTATTATTGATATTTTGACATAATCCTGTCAATCCCGAGGATAATATCAAGAGAAATTTCATGGTATTAAAGTGACTATTGCTTACTACTTACCTATTATTATTTATCTTACTCATAAAAAAATACCATAAATATAGTAATATGATGACATTGTCATTGATACTATATTTATTATTTACAATATTAATGAAAAAATTCATTATTTATTCTTATATATCCACTTTGAAATACGAAAAAAAAACTACCATGCCTTTTGTGGAAAGTCACCACAAGTAAGGAAACATTTTCATCATGATTTTAATTACTTATCCAAACCAATTAAAATATGATTCCCAAATATAAAAACATTTAAATAACTTAATTATTATAAAATTATAACAATATTTCACACATCATTATCCATACTCACCCATTGAGTTATAGCGTGTTCATGATAAGGTTGGTTTAACCACCTATATAGATAATGAAATTAAAACTACTATAGATGAATATGACAACATAAATATTAATGTTTTTATTAGTTAATAATAAATTAATTATTTTCTTTTTTCAAGAGTGTTATATTATTTTTTTAAATTATTATAATAATATACACATTAATCACTAAATTTACCCAATATGATATTAACGATTGAGTTTCCAAAAAAAGCCTATGAAATAAATATAAAAATAGCATATGATAATTAATTGTCCTTATTAAATTAAATATATGAGAAATTGTTTCATACTATTGTATATAATAATCTAAATTTGATTATTCATAAATTTATGTTCAGCAACCTAACAAATCTAGAAAATGGTAAGGGTTTATTATCTTAATTTTCACCCCCTGGGACATATTTCTTGCTATTAGCCATGTTTTCAAAATAATGGTGTATCTATATCCCATTAATATTTTTTAATCATGATTATCTTACATTTTAGAATACTCAGTGTCCTATTTAATTTTATTTCTCTCATAGGGTTTTGATTAAAAGAAATCTTGAGAAATAATTGTTTCCATCCCACCATTTATTGAGGCATTGTTTGTATTATGCACACATTTTTTTCTAGTGTGTAATTTATTCCTCTTCACTTCTGATATCATAAATTATTTCATTTCATGGAAGTATAAAATTTAATATTTATCTCTATTTGTTAATATTTTAATATATATCCCCTAAATATAATGGGTTTTTTACTCGAACTAATTTTAGGATTAATAATGTTTCAACTTGAGCATCATCAAAAATAATCTATTATACTCATTACTTATATATTTATAAATATTTTTTTATTTAAATTATTCTTATCAATGAAACTTATTCCTTTTTGAAAATGAAATTAAATTTTGAATAATTTTTATTATGATAAATATCTATTTGTCAATCATGTCCATGTCTTTCTATCCACACTATTGTTTCTATAATATTTGGAGTACCATGCTTGTTTTATTTTTTATTTTACTCATAATTATCCTTATACCATTATAAAAATAAAATTTGTATTATTTTTATGTTTTGGGTATTCAATAATGGTAATAAAAATGGTTTTCTTCACTTCATAATCCACTATTTTTCATCAACTCAAAACATTCTCATGGAAAAACATTGAAGACACTTTAATGTATCAATTATTAATGTTTCATAATAAATGGAATTTTTTCTTATAATTTCACGTCATCTTTTTCAGTTTTTATTTTTAAAATTACCCATAACATCACCATATATAAATATTTTAAATTTTTTTTTCAAAAAAAAAACAGTTTTACATTTTGAATCATTTTCCATTTATATTTTTAAATTTAATTACCCTAATAGGGTTTATGATTCATGGTTTAACCTCTGATTTTCCAAATGATATGTTATTATTTGTGTAATTATACTAATGGAGTGAAATTTTCTAAATTCAAAGATTCATATGGGGTACCTGTTAATGCATTATTTTTAAATAGTATATTTACATAAATTTAAATATAACTCTATGTTTAGTTTATTTACTTATGATATATTATTCTGTAACCATATACCTAATTTCTATGGATGTTTTCTGTTTATATTTTATGGATGTAGTTATAAAAATAATTTTATTATCTGTTTAATAATTCATTTTTGAAAATTTGAATGTTTTTCTATGTGTTTAAATTATACATGTAAATAATATAATGTGATGGGTGAGCTAAGAATTGTATAACATTTTAATTAAATATTAATGGATTTTATCTCATGGGATGTTATGTATGGAATTAGGGAGTGAACCAAATCTATACTAAGACGATGTATTCTATGTGATGATGGCCATGGGAGTGTACTCTTACTTTTAATTAGGATTTCATGAAATATGTTTTGGTATCATATGTAAGATGTTACATCCTTTTATATTATTTACATTATTCAAAATCATCATGTTATTTTTCATGATTTGTGAATTATAACACTTTTAGAATTAATTCCCTAAATTGTGTTGATGTTCCTTTATGTTATTATCATGCCCATGTGTTTTTCTCATGATCAATTATGAAAATTTATTGTTGTCATCTATTCTTACCCTTATTGATCATTTGAGTACAACCCATGTCATGTTTCCTTTCCATAAGTAATAAAGAAACATAATACATGTGATATATCTAGATTTTTATACTATGTAGAAAATATTTGGGAGATATTTGAAAATATGTATTGATTAAATAGTTTCATATATAGTGGGAAAATATATTTTAGTTGAAAATGACATGGTTTTTATTACCAAATGTTTCTGTTAATTCCCTAAAATTATATACATATGATATCTAGGTTATGAATTATAATGAAATATTTTCTCCAAGTAATTTAATTGGATTTCCACATCCTTGGAGTTTTATAGATGGTATTTGAGTGGTGTTATAATAACATTAGATGTTAAGATGTATGTTAAAGACAATTTAACGATTTTCCCGATAATATTGATCATAATTTAAATGTTATATTTAAAACACTTAGTTAGAAGATGTAATATATAATTTTTATGAATTAGGATGATATAAAATTCTTGAAAACCAAAGGGATAAGTCTATGTATATGATAACATCCGAGAATGTTTGTAATGTATAGTGTGTGAGACATTTTAAGGAATTTAATTACTTTTTTGATACTTATAAATGAATGAATATTTTATAAAAATGTACATAGTGGTAATAGCCTTGAAATTGACCATATGATATTTACTAGACTTGTACCTAGTGCCTAATAAAGATGCAAAATTTCACAGCTAACTAGAGAATATTAGGGGATATTATTTAGTTCATCGTATGGTATTTAAGAAACACAATAAATGATTTATAAACATATTATTTTAATATATTTGGTTGATAAATATTAAAAACACAACTTAATGTAAACATTGTTGAATTAAGAATGATATCGTTGTTACTGAGGGTAATATTGGTTGAAATAACAGAAATATATTTTAACATGTTATTATAATAAATTTTGAAACCATATGGTTAAATATTCTGATAGTTATTTATGAAAAAATATATTATAATATTATTTATTCATCACTCATGATAACACATTTTAATTTTATTATTTGCTGGAACCATAAGGAACCATGGGCATGAGGGAAAATGGGTTCATTAACTAAAAGAACAACCAGTCATAATGGGATTTAGAGTGGGAAACCTTATGATTATTCCGAAAAATATCATCAAATATGTTTAAGAATATGAACATAGTTGCAGTATCATAGTCACCAATGAAAATAAAGTTTAAGTCTCAATAATGGTCATTTGATAAAGGCAATTAATGATATAATATCTGATTTCCTACATGTTAGAAATATGGAGTGAATAATTGGATTAATTTACTTAAAGGGTAGGGGTAGATTCTATAATTATGGAGATGAATTCCATAAAACTCAAAAATGTGATAAATATATATAAGATAAAAAATTCATTACATCAATAAAAAGGAAATTTTACATTGTGAAAATCAATGTCCCAATCTAAGGGCTATGGAGGAAAATATGCACTAAGAACTTCTTTGATCATGGGAATAAGGAAAAACCAATCCAATGACTCTAATTGGCATAAAAAGTGATATTCACCAATTATTTGAGTATCTCTTATGTAGGATATGTTTTAAAATATTCAATATTTATTTATAAATATAAAAATTAAAAATGTAAATTTATTATATCTATATTATAAAATTATTATTCATGAGTTATAAAAGTTAATTATTGGGGATTTATATATTCTTTAAATATTATAATTTAATTATGAAATACATATCTCATTTCAAAAATGGATAATATTAAATTTTTTATAGGAAAATACCAATTCATTTCCTAAACTGACCAATTATCAACTTGTATTGTATTGTTAACTAGGATCCCAAAATGAAAATTAATCCCATCATATTAGTATTAAAATTAAAAGGAAAAAGATAATTATGGGAGAGAACATAACAACCTGATATTTCACCAAGTATTTTCCATTAATAAATATTATGTTAATACATTTTTAAATATGATAAAAACTAAATTAAATCCATTATATGTTAAAATAATTTATTTTCATGGTATAAATGTTAAATTAGAGGGTATAAATTGATGTAATCAAATTATGAAATTTATGAAGGACTAAAATGGTGTCATGTAGTGGACGTATTCCATATGAAGGTCATATTTTCAATCATGGAGGGGATGAAACTTCTATTTGGTTTCTCTAGGCCATTCCCAAGCTGAACTCAAATAATAATGTTATGAATAAAAACATATGATTGAGAAGTTTAAGCTCATGGAAGATTGAATGAGATCAATTCTACTGGAATCCCCACCTTCAACTACAAACAGAGAATAACATATAATTAGATCTTAAATAAACATCCTAAAGGGGATACAAAACTAGAATTTAGGATGATGTATATACATTAATCCTATTATATTAATATTTTTCACTTGTATTTATCATATTTCTCATTTTTTACTTCAAAAGAAAAATGAAGTTTATTTTTCTATTGTTTTCCTATATTTTTTGTATTTAAAACCCATGTTAATAAATTTTATACACCAAATTAGTTTGAGAATTAGTTTTTAAATTTACAACTAAATGAATACTTTAGAATAAATTTTTTGTGTTATTCTGAATACATTGGTTCTTATATGAATAGTGAAATCATATCGATATTGTTACAATCATTAATTTCATGAAAATATCATTAAACTATAATGAATTAAAATATTTTGAAAAAAATTCACAAAAATAATAATTTTTTATTCATAAAATAAATCATTTTAAATTACAATTTTGAATTTATAAAACTCATGTATATCATTTTTTAAATAAAATTAATATTTTACTCTAATAACTGATTTATTCTCTTGTATCACTTAATATTTTTCATCACTTATATAAAATAAATCTATAAATATTTATTTCAACATCTTATTATATAATATGGTAAATTTAATTTTTCGGTACTATAATATGATTACTAATACTAATTTTAGTTAACATAATAACTATAAATCTATTATTTTCGAAGTACAATTTTATTTTATCTATTTTATTTTGATCTAATAAAATAAAGGAACAACTTCTCAAATGTGGATTTAATATATTTTCTAAATAAATTTTTATATAAATTTTTACTCGCTATATTATAATCAATAAGAAATAATATTGATAACACTTAATGGTGAAATTAATCCTATTCTATTAATATTTTTTCAATACATAAAATATTTAAATTTAAAAGATCATTTAATATAAAATAAAATTTATTTACGTGAAATGGTGATTAAATTTAGGTTTGTAGATTTAATATTTTATTTTTTTGGTTAAAATTTAATTTTAATAAAATATAAATTAAATAGTGAAAAACTACTTAGCGAGGTAAATAAAAAAATGTTTACATAAAAAAATATAATGGTAAATAACTAAAAACATGAATAAAACATGAATGTTAATTGTTATCTGAGGTTTTATAGACCCAATATCATAAAAAACTCCACTATATCAAAATGTTTGAGTCATTGAACCAAGAAGTGTGTAATAATATCCTTGAAAATTTTATGGTATTAAAAAAGAGAGCTATTATTTAATTACTAAACGAGACACTTAAACAACTACATGACACACTAATTCCTTCAAATTAACTCAAAAAAACTCTATAATTTTATACCTCTATGAATGATATATAATTTTCATATACCCTTAGTGTCAATTATTTATAATAATCCCTTCATTTTGAAGTATTCCTTTAAGGGAAATCTAAAGGAACCAAATTAAGTATCACTCACTCTTTACCATTTATTGTTATTCATAACCTACCATACCTTCCATAAAAATTATAATATGAATTCCTAATAATATACATTATTTTTATGTGTTATTATATTAATGGAATAATTGTTATTTTTTTCATTCCATACACAAAAAACAAAATAATGATAACAATGTTTTGTGTGGACTACCTCCTCTATGAAGTGATGTTTATTTTTTTAATATTATTCAATTCTCTATAAAAATCACCAAAAATATGAATCATCAACCTAAGAATTATAAATTGTTACAATGTTATTATATTATAGTTATATTATATAATTCTGTAAGCATACTAACATATCCAGATAAAACTTATTCATAAATGAATTGGTTTAACCTCCTAGTGGAATAATGCTATAAAATCTATATTGATCATTATGGGATCTTAAATACTAAAATTATTATAATTTATTTTTAAATAATCAAATTTTCCTTTAATTTTTATAATAATTGTTTAACTAATTTTTAAAATATGAAATTCATTCATTAAATTACTAAAATAAGCATACATCGATTCAACATTCATTAAAATATAATAAAACACTATTTCCTAAATAAACTGAATATGATAATAAATATTCCATAGTAAATTATATATGTAATATTAATATAACTAATAAGGAATCTAGTAAAAGAATTTATTATTTATTTTTAAGGAATATGGTTATACGCAGTGGTTGAATCACGAATAAGGTAAGGGTGTATTATTTTAAATTTTCTCATCATGGGACATATTTATTTTTATAAAAAATGTTGTTTATAGTAGTATATATAATTCCATATAATATTCTTGCAACATGATTCAATTATATTTCGTGATATATAATTTTTTTTAATATTCTTTCAGTCATCAGTTTTGAATCGAAAATATCAAAATCTCTAAGGGTTCCCATTTAGATCATCCATTATTGATGTTTGTTTTCATATTATATTTTTTAATTTATATATATAGTTTAAATAATTCTTGTTGAATCATAATATCTTAAATTATGTTTTATATTTTAAACATCACTTCCATTTATGTTCTTAATTACATTGGATTATGATTAATATTCCCTTGAAATTTTATTTTCCATTTCTCAGTGTTATTTCTTATGTAATAATTATTATCCTTAAAGTTAATCATTAATTAAATACGGGACTCCTTATATCTATCTTGGAATATAACTATTGATTCAAATCATATATATTTAGTAATTCTCTTCTATCATGAAAATGATACTATGATAATAATTATTGACATCCTAATAATTGATGGTTTATCATCCATGTTTATGTTTCCCACTTCCCACCAATTTACCTCCTTAAAAATTTAAAAATCAATAATTTTTTACTTCTTCTGTAATTCATACTTCTCTATATGAAATTTAAAATTTATTTATTTATTTTTTTATAGTGTGAATATTTGACAAATGAATTAAAAATGTGGGTTTCCTATACATAAAAATCAATTTTCATTCGTACACTATATATTTCCTAATAATAATCCATTATGACATTTTAATGAATCAATTATTGATTTGAATTTTTAGGGGATACGTTTCCATGTTATATAACTTCACTGTGTAGGAAGTAACATTGGAAAATGTCTGATAACATTAACTTTTACACATTATTAATAATGATTTATAATTTTTTTACATTTTGCGTCAATTATTCCATTTTACATTAAAAATGAATTCCAATCCATTTATTTATGTTTTATTATTTAATATCTAATTTACATGATACTATTTTCTTTTTTTAGAAATTATACTCATTGTATCAAATGACCCAAACTCATAATCTCTTATTTGGGACTATTTAAATCATTTATTTTTCAATATTTTTAACCCATATCTTTTAACTTCCTTGTATGGTTCATTTTTTAATAGGGGATATTCTTATTTTTAATCCTATTTTTGTAACCTTGGTTTTACCCTGTAAGTCATAGGAATATTTTTATGAATACTTTCAGAACAAGGCGCTGATATGACATGAAATTATGATGACCGGTGTGCCTTGAATTATTTTCATAAAAATATTAAATATATTTTTATTGTTTTAACATTTTTCTTCAGAAAAAAATTTATATCTCTTTAATGGATACTCAATTCGAAAATGCGAGGGAATGATTGAGTCCATTACATAACATTTACCCTTGGAGTTATATAACTCTTTTTTGGTGTGGGACATCTACAGAGAGAGTCACCAAGGATATAACTGTAAATAAAATTATTTTGTAATATTATTTAATTTTTACCACCAATAAAAATAACTCAAGAATGTAGAATCAGATTGGAAATAAGATACCACCATTGATGTTTTAATGAAGTGTTTTCCCTATAAGTGACCAATAGATGGACAACGCATGATGTTTGGATGAGACAGTCATTGGAGGAATGTCATGTGAGTTAATTAATTAATTTAATTAATTAATTATTATTTTATTAACCTAAATTAAATGTATATAATTATATTTCCTTGAAAATATATCTAGGGTTATCCACATAATCTTAAAATCCTTGATAAGTGCTCCCTTCCTCCTTCAATTGGTGGATCATGACGAAACTGCATATTGAGGCAGATCTAGACGTAGTGAACACAATGACATCATTCAATCATTTGTGGTAATGTTCTTCAAAAATGAATAATTAAATCTCTATGTATGACTGATAAACTATTGTCCCACCATATTTTGATAGTGTTTTTTAGCAGTTTCAATCATTTTAGTTAATTATCACCCTTGAAAATTATTTCATGAAAGTAAGAATGAAAGAATATATTATTTTACATTGGTTTATCTAACCATGGGAGCACATTCATGATCATTTTACATGAATTCTTGGCCAATAATCTTAACTCCTTCGTTTTTATGCATTTATTTCCTTGTTATTCGTGTTCTACACCGTTGGAAATCCGTATTTCCCAACTCATTAGCTACTGGGTGATCTGGGCTCTATTGTGCGCTCGAATTTGTGAAATATTGGAAGAATGGGAACAGTTTAAAAAACATAGACTTCATTAGTTTAGATCAGGTCCAAGGATCACATATTTTTGATTTGTTCTTATTTTTGGACTTCAAGGGAGGTGCAGCAGTGTATTGAAGAGGTATAGCTTCCATGCGCTGCATATGAGGTAGTCGGGTGGGCGGTTGGTCCAGCCGATGATGACCAATGGTGGAAATGCAAGTAGGAGGTTCTAATATGGGGTGTCATGCGGCGACAGTCTTATGTGGCTCTTGGCGTGGTTGCCAATAGAGGACATGGAGGCTCGGACGGTGGTTCAGTGAGGCGGTCTGTGGATCAGGTGGTAGAGGTGGAGGTGGCGGCTTGGGTGGGCGGTGCACATGAAAATAAGGGATATAATTTTATATAAATATAATATAATAATATTATTATTAATTTTTTTATAGTTATTATTATTAACAAAATGGTCTACCCTCCATAACTTCCATGGGATGTTTCTGATTGATGCATCGTCAGAGGTATAGTGACCTATCTTAAAGGTGGTCTTTTTACGACCAATGATGGATACCATTCTTTGACTCATGGAGAAGGTCTATAAAATCCCCTAAAAATAATATTTTTATTATTTTCATAATGATGATTCGAACGTAACACTTTCATGGAGTGCCTAATTAACGTTCCTTCTACGGTAGAATGACCTAGTTTTTTAGATGTTCATTTCATCACCGATGGTGGATGCATTTTTTGGGTACATGGATCAGGTCCAAGAAATTCTCAAATCATTAAAATATATTATTATTATTAAAACATTTACCATACATAACTACTTGGAATGATTTCTTATTGAATAGATTTAATTTTATTATTTACCGTGATATTGAGGTGTACATTTCGAGAACAATATCAGAATTTTAATTTACTATCATGATGTGGGCCCCACAAGAAGATATTTGAGCGTAACACGGAGAAACAAGACCTTTTTATCATGTTTCCGATTTAATAGAATGAATAGTACATTCTGTATATTTTTAAATGATGATTTAAATGGTTTTATTTGTATAATTGATTTTATTTTCAAGATGTTGGTCCCACAAGATACTATTTGTGTGCAATGCTGTGAAATGAAGCTTCTTCACTGGGTGTCCGATTCAGGAGAACAAATTTACATTAATATTCACTTCTATACAAGGATGGAAAAGGTGTGATATGTTTGTTTATTCAAGGATGTATGAGGAGGCTTATCATTGAAATTTCATTTTCCCTTTAAACCATTGATTATCATTCTGCGGTCTTCAGCATTTTTGGCCACATATTACATGTACTCTGGGAGTACACTTTCTCACCTAGGGGTACATGCAAATTGATTAATACATTATTATGGCTAGGGTACACATCCAAATGATGAGGTGGGGTCACACATCATATGGGACCCATAACTATCACGTACATCATTATGAATCTTTACCACTCATATCACCTTATTTTCAACTCAGATTTTGGCCCGTGGGTCACCAATCCAGAGTATTTCCACATAGAACATGTGGTCACCTTCTCTAGTGGATTTAAAGATACAATGTGATATTTTACTATTGAGATTCTTACCCATTCAATGCTTGACAATGTAAATGAGTAGGCATTGTCATATTAGAGTATCATAGGAATACAATGAAATATGGGTGAGTAGTGTTGTTCATCAAATATTTCTAAGTGGCACCCTCAAGTCGGGTTAGGCATGGGTCCTCGATGATTTTCAAAGTGGTAGACTTTTCCTAGAAAGGTCATGGGTCCTCAACCAATGTTGAGGGGTAACCTCAAGCTTGGGTGCTCATTTGTCAACAACGATCATCAAAGAGGCACCCTCGTACTAGGCAAGGCATGGGTCCTCAACCTATTTAGAGTAGAACCCTCTAGATGGGCTGAGAATGGGACCTCTATGGAACAAGAGTGTAACCCTCTTATCGGGCTAGTCCTGAGTCCTCAATCTGGAGATATGACCCCTCGACTATGCAACACAGTGATGATAAGTCCTTTTATGTTCCTTTATACTAATAAGAAAGAGGGACCCCACAGATGTGTCCTTGTGATGTGACCTAAAACCCTGTGAGTGATATTGTTCTCCATAGAGGGGATAATATCATGGTTTGGTGATTGAGTCCCTTAGGCTTATTCATCAGGGAAGATGCATTAGGTGATGGACTTCGTAGATGGACCTTATTTGGAACTACTAGTTATTCTTCCTCTTGGAAAGAGCTGTTAGATGGATATCCACTTACACTCTTGTTTGGTATTCATTAAATATGAATATATATATATATATATATATCTTGTTTCAGTACCCGCTCCATAGGTTTTTGTTACTCTCCTTACATGAGAGGTGAACACGTGTAGTGTATGCCACGTCTTTTCCATTTCTAGCTTCTCATGGGTGGAAGAGTCTACTCTCCAACTATAGGTAATGATGAATCAACAAGAATATCATATTATCACCATTTCAAGATGCTAGTTTTTAGATGATTTGAATATTACTCTCTTTTTGGGTTGATATGTACTCTTTTACTATACCTTTTTTCATCTACTAATTCCCTCTTCACTGTTATCTCTTACTACTCCCCCCTTCACCAATTTTGGGGAATTCTAATCGGTATGTATATACTCACCCATGCATGGTATTTACCCAAAAAAAATGTCATGTATTTTGAAAATGACAGACATGTTGATCACAACTTCGAAGGAGCTTAGGGATATGGGGTTCTTGGACCACGTATTGTAGGCGTAACATTGGATACAAGAGTTGGGATCTCTCAAGTATTTTCCATTTTCAGTTATATATTAGTTTGAGAAAAAAATTTGGTTTGGAGTGTATTTTTTCCCTTTACATTTCAGTTCAAACTACCGTACTTTATACTATTTAGAGATCCATACTTATTTGGTTTATTCATTGAAGTGTTACATATTTACATTATTTACCTGTGCAATGTTTCCTTGAGTTATTTGTGGGTGTGTGTGTGTTTGTGTTTGTAGGTACTTAGGCATAGGCCTCCTTGAGTTTAATTCTGAATTTCTTGCTCGAAGCCACCACTGGAATATGGAGGCATGGTTAGGGTAGTTGTGACTCGAGACCCATCTATCGCCAGCTCATGAAAAATCGGTATTAGAGGTGTTTCGATGCTTGGGATGTTGTTCAGACATTTTCCAAAAAAGGTAATCGGTTTGGTTAATGTTAATGGTGTCAATGTGTCTCAGGTGTATCTCTTGGGTTAGGGAATCAAGTGATGGTTTGAGCAGCCCACTTATCCATTCACCAAGACCTTCATGGCCTTCTTGTCGACTCGTCATGTCGAGACATTTGTTGAAAGTATTAATGGAACATGCATCTTATATGAATGAGTCATTGGTTGTCCTTCTGGTGCCAACACCCCATTTTTTTTATTAATTATATATATATATATATATATATATAATCATTCGACCAAAATAATCTTTGATAACTTTTTTGATACCTCCTAATAGATAGCCATTCATTATACCAGCTCTGGTCCATGACAACAACCCTTTGAATGAAAAGGCCCCAGTTCATTGTCCATTATAAAATCTAATACCTCTATGTGGGTGGGTAGTAGCACCTACACCTATTTAGCAGTAGATCATCCCAACATATCCATTTTTGGAGGTTCATAGTATGAGCACGCTCCATGAGTTCCATCATATGAAATCGCAATGGGTATACGGTTAGCTGGATCCCAACAAAGCAGGGGATTAGCTAGAGTTGGTGTTCTATATAATTAGTCTTGATCGCACTCTGACAGACCATATGGGGAATTTGGAATCAATTATTTAAAAGGGAGTACCTAGATGTTGTTGGAGCCTTGTTACTCAGATGCACGATAAGTCGATGCTCTTGTGGGGTGACTTCTAATAGATGTTTTGTGTGGATTAATACTCCTCATTCTTACGCTCCATTCTAATTCAAAATATTCTAGAGGATTATTATGGAGGGATGATGGTGGATGGTTACATGGACAGGTTCACAGACCCTATGTTCTACTCTCTATACATGATCAAAGTTGGATACATCAGATAACATATGTTTGATCAAAGACTCCATAGATATATTCATGCTCTTGTAGTGACATTGTGATTCCTCACATATGTAGGGGTTCTAAATGAGGCACCAATGAAAAAACGATTTCTATCACATGGATTTCACTTCGCTGGAGTTAGTAGCGGGTGTGGAATTTCTGAGTCATTTAAACTAGTTGGATGGCACCCTAGATCTTGTTATAGGATACCGTTTTAAGAGAAAGCTCAAGGAACAAGTCCATAGGGGACGAGACCACATATGGGGCTAGGATAGCCAAAAAAAGGGAATTTCTAAACCTATTATGGGGTAGATCACATGGACACCCAACATGATATGATGAGAAGTGTAGGTTGTTAGATGATGGACCTCCATTGAAGATACATCGTCATGATGATGGATATCCTAGGTGGGGATAGGTTGGTCCCTAGGGAGGTAGTGCTAGATGAGGAGTAGGAGGACATGTGGGTGGTGTATGTCAGAATGAGATCATTCCACAAACACCACCAGGTGGCCCACACCAAGCATAGGAAATGGCGATCATGGATACAAAAAGTTGTAGGATTTGGACTCTTATGACCCCACAACAAATGAGATGGTAAGAGGTACTCAATGTGTCCTATTTGCCGCATACAATAGAAATTTGTAGACACTATTTTCTGGTACCCTATATTCTCTACTCCTTGATCAAGGATCAATATGGGTGACGCATGACGACGTTGTAACATGTGTCAGTGTTTCTTGATGTAGCATTGAAATCATTAGAACGATTGGTTCTTCCCTCGGAATTTCATGTTTTTTGGATGAGATTAATATTGCGTGGATATGTCAGTGCTGCCAAAAGTGGTTAGAATAGAGGTTTGGTTGATGTGTCCCTCTGGATTATGTGTTCAAGGCGATGTTGAATGGTGGAGTGTCAGCATAGATCCTGGAATTATCGATGGAGTTTTCTTAATTAAATTTTTTTTTCATGGGATGACACTAGCGGGTGTGCAGAAGTCTATGGGATGGCGTTACACCTCTTCCAAGAGAGCTGTAGATACACGTGGTATCTTATGTTCTCTATGTGTCTATATTTTAAATGATATATGATTCTACTGTCCTACCATGTTCATGGGTACCCTTGTGTGCTCAACATAAAAATTGATATGGTGACATATAGTTATAATAAAGGGTGAGGATGTTAAGACACCATGAACAAAACTACATGACTCCCTATCCAGAGCTGGCAGCAGTAGTCTTTGTTCTGATAATGCGGAGACACTACATTCTGAGAGAGTGCATTGTAGTTTACACAATCTACCAGAGTCAGATATTTATTCACTCATAGAGACCTCAACCTGACATAGTGGTTCTTTTTAAAATTCTTGTCAGACTATGAATTTTAGATATTTAATATCTAGGGAAGGGAAACATAGTACCAGATTCCCATAGCAGGAAGTCCCATGTTCACTTAGTGAAGGAAGATTTAGAAAAATTATCTTCCCCATAGATGACCCTGCTGTAGCCCGAGGGTGTAGTTATTTTTCAATATATGGTGTTGAATACATAACATCTAAAGCACGTGAGAGTGTCTCAGTTGGGGGACATTGACTATGAGATCATATATGACCAAATATACTTAGGATATTATCATGATGTATTTTTTTCTAATGAATGGAATAACATCATTCGGGTATTAAGGGTGATTCTAGTCATGTTACAATAGTGTGTGATGTGACAGTTTCACACTATTATTTTAGTTGTACATCCAAGATAAAAAATGGGAGTTGGAGAACTAGTGGGTGGATTAGAATATCCACCTTTTTCCATGGTTTGTGATTTTAAAAGTTGAAATCTTTTTGAAGGGATTAGTGTAGAGTTAAAAGTTTTACCCTGAATGACAATTTATTTTTTAAGGAATATTTTCAGTCCCATGTGATATGAAGGTTAGGGATTCTGAGGCCAGGGGTTTAATAATTATTTATTTCAAAATATTTAATAGCTTTTTATTTTGTACACCTGTTTTTTCATAAATAATTGAATATATCCTAAACAGAAGCTCAGATCATAAATCTGGGGCCATGGGTGAGTCAATAATATGATGATTACACTAGGCGTGACATAACGTATGATGGTGTATTTCATCTATAGTGAAAATCACAGAGGGCCTAACCCTAAATAAAATTATATTATTTTTAACACTAATCCGAACAAATCATGCATGGGTACTCAGGTTGGAAATATGGGACCTCCATTGATTTATAAATATGGATTTTTTTTCTAGGCGCGGCCTAATGTTGGTCTGTATAGGACATTTGAATGAGATCATTGTTGGTAGTACATTTTAGAGTTAATTAATTAATTTAATAAATTAAATCGTTTTTGACATAGATTGAAAATATATAAATATATCACCACAAAAATATGCCTAGTGTTAACCATATAATCCGGAAGTCACCAATGAGAGGTCTCTTCCTACATCTGTTGATGGATCATGAAGAAACTCTATATCGGGGTATATCATTATGCATCAAACATAATGATGTCCTTTCATCATTGGAGGGGACATTCATGGAAAACTAATGATCCAATCCCCAGGTAGGACTCATGATTTGGTGTTCCGCACTTCTGATTAAATGTTTAATCAATTTCATTTATTTTCTTGAAAATAAAAAATTGACAAATCTTACAGGGACCCTATAATAAAAATTATATTTTTTTCTTTGGTTTATCAAATCCAGAGAGCACTTTTTTGATTGCTAGCCAATAATTCTTAGTCAATGACCATAAATCCTTTGTTTATATGATTTTATTCCCACTTTCATCATGTTCTTAACTCTTGGAACTCTGAGGTTCCTGGCTCGACAGTTTTTGGGTGAACGAGGCTCTATCGAGTTCCATGATTTTTTGAGGAATAGAGGGATGAGAATGGGTTGAAAAACAGATAATGGATCAGTGTTGATCATGGTCAATAGATCATGGATCTGGGATCAATTTCTGTTTTAGTCTTGGAATAGAGGTGCATCAGTGGGCGTAAGAGGAAGTAGTTCCATGCAGAGAGTGCGAGGTGATCCGGTGGGTGGTTGGCCCAGCCAATAGCATCCCATGGTGGTGAGGCAAGCAAGGGGATCCATGTTGTGGAAGTGTGCAGTAGTGGTCCGGCCCGACTCTATGTAAGGCATCTGATGGTGGTCCCAGAGTTTGTGACGGTGGTTCGGTGGGGCGGACGTCAGAGTATCCTGTTAAGGTGGAGGTGTCTGCTCAGGCAGGTGGGTCATCGAAAAATAGCACTGGGGGATATATTTTGAATTAAATTATTTATAATAATAATAATAATAATTTTATTATTATTATTAAAAAAATTGTTTAACCACTATAACTTCCTATTGTGGCGTCTGATTAACACGCATTCAACACCGATGTGACCCTATATTCAGGGTCTTATTATTAAGAATAATGGTTGAAACCTTTCCATGAATCATGTATCTGGTCTATAAACTGCCCTAAAATAATAATATTGTTACTATTTTCAAAATAATGATCCAAATGTAACACATACATGGATCTTCTGATTGATGTGTCTTCTATAGCAGCACAACCATGTTTTCTAGATGGTCATTTTGAGATTGATGGTATATGTCTTTTTTGGGTTCACAGATCGGGTCTAAAAAATACGGAAATAATAATAATGTATTATTATTATTAAATCATTGATTTTGCATAACTATTTCATACAACGTCTGATTGACACACTGTCAGCGGATTTGTGACCCTGATATTGCGGAAAGCGTTTTGAGACCAATATTGGTATTTTAATCTAGGACCAAGGTGTGGGGCCCATGAGACAACATTCGAGCGTAATGCGGCATATTACAACCTTTTTGTCGGGTGTCCGATTGGGTAAAATAAATAGTCAATTCCATGTAATTTTCTGTGAGTATAGCAATGGTGAAAACTGTATAATTTATTTTTGGATTGATTTGTGGGACCCATGAGGAACTATTCATTCTCAATGCTCTGAAATGGAGCTTCTTCACCTGGTGTCTGATTTGGGTGAATGACTAGTTGATCTAATTCTCTTTCCTATAAGGATTGAAATGGTGTGATCTGTTTGATTATCTTGGGTCGTTTGAGGAGTAATGTAAATGAAATTATAGTTTTCTCTTTCTAAACAATGATGATAATTGTGCACTCACCTTCCATTAAGAAAATTATTCCATGTACTCTTGTTGTACAATGGATCACCTAGGGGTTCATGTACACATTTTAGTACCCAAGTATGGCTAGGAATAAAAGAATAAAATGAGTCAGGGCCACATATCGTGTGGGCCCAAACACATCTTGTACCTTATTATGAATCTTCTACCTCTCATATATACTTCTTTTGGAATATAAAATCAATCCATGAGTATCATATCTTGAGTGTTTTACATGTATAATGATATGGTTATCTTTGTAGTGCATTTTGAGATGTGATGTGCAATGTTATGAATTTGAATTTTACTTTGGAGACATCCGATGAAGATAGTGATTATGCCCTGGCATATCCAAGTATATCAGGCTTACTATCCATCACATATGAGTGGTGTTGTTACTAAATTATTTTAGAGTGGAACCCTCCATCCATACTGGGAATTAGTCTTCAAAGATCTTTATATTACCACCCATATTTTATGGAATGTCATGGGTTATCAAAAAAATTTCAGTGTCACCCTCTAATTGAGCTAGGCATGGGTCCTCAACAATCATAAGAGTGGAGTCCTCATGCTAGGCAGGGCATCAATTCTCAACCTATTCGGAGTGGTACCCTCCAGCAAAGCTAGGCATGGTTCCTAGATGACCCTCGATTGGTGCTCTCCAGCTGAGCTCGGCGTGGGTCCTCAACCATGAGATATGGCCCCTTGACTGTGTGCTACAGTTTAGAGATATGATTTGATGTGCCTTTAGAATCAATGGAAAGAGGTACACATTCCCCAATGAGACATGTCCTTGTGACATGACCTAAAACTGTACAGGTGAGATACTGTTTTCCTAATGTAGGTAGTATCAAGGTGTGGTTATTGATTGCCTTAGAGTTGTGCTATTAGGGAAGTCACATGAGGTGTTTGGCATTATAGATGGTCCTTTTTTAGAATGGTCAGTTACTCTTTTTCTGGGGATAATCTGTGAGATGGAGATCCCCATACTCAGTCAAATGGGAATCTTTGAGTGTGTATATATATATATATATATATCCTTTTTCATTACCCACTGCTCGGATTTTGGTTACTCTCCTTGCAAGAGAGCTGAAGACCCACGAGGTATGCCATCTTCTTTTCTATTCTAGCTTCTCCTAGTTGGACAAATATACTCTCCTAATATAAGTACTATAGACTTAATGTGAAGTTCAAATTCTCACCATTTCAAGCTCATTTTTTTGGATGATTTCACATTCCCTATCTTATTGGGATGAGTTAAGTCTTTTATTAATCCTAGTTCGACCCACTTATTTTTTCTTTTGTTGTATCTCTAACTACTCCCCCTTCACCCTTTTAGAGGTGTTATACTAGGTATGTATATACTCACCATGACATGGGATTTCTTCAACACATGTCGTGCCTTTATAATACAATGGATAGGTTGTTCAGGACTTATGTGGATGTTAGGGATATTGGGTTCTTAGACTGAGTATGGTGGTCTTAACATGGGATTTAGAAGCTTGGCTCTCTCATCGGTTTTCATTTCCATTTCAATTTTTCTGTCAGGTCCGGACACCTTTTTGTTTGTGCATGTATTTTACCCCATTATATTTCAGTTTACACTACCATAATTTGTACTATTTTGAGATACATGCCTATTTTTTTTATTCATAACAATGTTTCATATTTAATTTCTTTCACTCGTAAATTTTTCATTGTGTTGGTTGTTCTTGTGTGTATAAGTATATTGGAAGAGGCCTCTGTGAGTTTAATTGTTCCCTCAGGTGTTGTCACCATTCCATGGCCTATGGAGGTGGGTGTGGGGTAGTTTCTACAGGATACCTGTCTCAGGTCGGGTTTTCACATATATAATTTATTTTTCAAGATGGATGATGGTCATAATTTTTTAATATAACAGTGAAACATATTTCATATTAATGTTAAAATTAGTATGATGAAATTATTTTTTTTGATATTAAATACTTATCCATATATATAAAGGGTTGTGACATGTGGGACTTGAATTATATATCCCTCAACTTCCTTGTGTAAAGAATTATATCTCATGAGATTTTATGTGTGTGATTGGTGAGTGAACCTAATCCAGTTTGACATATCATCAATTATATGATGATGGTATTGGGATTGAACATTTGCAACACCCCGAGCTTCCACAATACGCTTCTCATTCAATAATTCAATAGCTTGCATTGTACGCAACTTCGAGTTCTAAAACACCGTGACTAATCAAAGTAGCCATTATGAATAGTAATAAACACTTTTTAAAATTATAGAAATTTTATATTTCAAAATGGACTTCATTTTTGTATTTATAATATCGAAATTATCCAAAGTTGAATTTTTTGTAATTTTCTGGGAACTTCCAATTTTTTATGAATAGTGAAAATTACTTAAAAACAACTTTTTTAATTAAAATAATTTATAGTGATAAGTAATACTATTTAGTGGTTTTAAAGTATAATTAGAATATAGTTTTACCATTTTATCGAATGGTGTTCATTAGAATTAATTTAACATTGAAATTGGACATAAACAATTGCCAATCTTTTGATATAAATTGTTTCTTAAAAACATGCTATTTGTTGTGACAGCGGGAATTAATTATAAAATTAATTAATGCAACTTATATTTTTGGAATTTTTTAAAATAGTCATCATTTTTGAATTCGGAATATCAATTATAGCTTAGGGTGAAATTTTGGCATTGTTCTGAAAAACTTCAATTTTTGATGAATAGTGAAACCACTAAGTGGTAGTTAAATAACTGATTTTTCGATTAAATGAAATATTACCACTTCTATGATTTTATTTTCAAAAATCCGACATACATGGTTGTCATTAAGAAGTAAAATGTGGTAAAATGAGATTAAAATAATTTTTTGGGTGAATAGTAACTTTTATGTTCTTAATCGCGATTAGAGGTAATTAGTGTAGTTTAAGGTAAAAATATTGTTTTAATAATATGAGATGAGCTTGAAACTTGTCCTACTCTTATTGGATGTGCCATGGACGACCACGAAAATCCATGGGTCAACTTGGGGACCCCATCGAGCTACTTTAGTTGGAAAATGACATAAATACCTTTTATTTAATGTTAAAGTAAAAAATGACACAAACATGAAATGTTTTACTAATAATTTTTTTACATGGGGTTATACAAGTCATATTTTCGACTATAAATAGTAATTGGAAAGATAAAAAGATTTCCTACATCATAGTAATTTTTTATAATTTTTAGACATTAAATAAATTAAATTATTTATGACATCATTATGATCCAGCGATGACTTCATTATTTAACGATTTTAATAAAATGAAAAGATAATGTACAATTCAAGGCTTACAATTTTCCAAAGACTATTTTATGGGTATATTTAGAAACCTTATCACCTTAGACACTAATTATATAAGTGTGGGACTTTTATAATCCTAAAAGCATTTTATAATAATGTAAACTTTCCTTACTTTCCAAGAGTGCCCCTCCTCTCCTCTTATAAAAGGCCCCCACCTCTACCACCTCATTCACACTTTCAAGCCATTTGGCTCGGCCAACCTCTGCCCAAATACCATCCCAACTTTCCTCCCTTACTCATAGAAGCCTCACTTTGGGCAGAACTCTTCCCAAGGAAGCCTTTGGCTCAAATCAAAAAGAGTTACCCGATTTTGAGGTAATGTCTTCTCTAATGTTGTTTTGTTTTATTTTTCTTCTCCAACCACCTAAACTCTTTTTATTCATTTCTTTTGTAACAACAAAAGTATCATCAATATACTAGGATGTTGTTATAATAAGGATTCGAGATACACTTACACACACCTACATCTAATGGTAAAAGAACATACGGTTTCTGTGGATGGCGAATTTCGGCCTCACGAAACGATGATTGTTCAAAACTCATATAACACCTTCAAAGGTGGCCATTAAGATGTAACTATATTTATATATGAAATATAATATGTTTATGTTTTACTTATGCTTCTGTATTTCTCATTTATGGCATACTTTATGATTTCCATTATGGGTAAAACGCGATAATTTCATTTTAGGAAGTGCGGACTACCGCCCCCTCAAAGTGATTTGAATCGTTAATGCCATATGTGGGATGTATAAAGGATGGAGTAAATGGTATTATACACTATATTATACTGGAATTATATTATACATTTATATCATTATGATTTCATTCCATTAAATATGAAATATAAATGAAAGTAACGTTCATGCGTACGTACGGCTTACCGTCTCCATGAACGGTGCATTTCATTTCTTACCTCTAAATGTTACGTAATATTATAAATGAATGTATATACTGGATATATATTATATATATGAAATCTAAATCATTAATATAATTCTGGAGATAATGGATATTCTACCACATAAACAACTTGTAATTATAAGAAGTTTATTGATGACTCAAGTACCAAAGATCGACAAAACGACCGTTATTAACTTAAATAATTACATAATGTTCATAACATTGTAATAAGTGATATAAAAAGAATAATGAAATTAAAAATGGTTCTTAATAAGGTATATATTAACTCTATTTTATTATTCAGGAGGTTAATGAACGGTTGAGTCAAGTCAGACATGAGGTAAGGGAACTTCTTAACCCAATTTCTATTCTTTGGGTTAATCTCCTACTTTCAAATTATGTCATGATACTATTATGTCCTATATTGTATTTTTACATTATTTATGTGTACTTATAGTGAATACACATTATATATGTACTTTATTTAAAAAAATGATCTTTTTAAGGACTTCATCTCAATCCCTTTTCATTGAGGCATATTTGGTTTTATACACAACTTTCTTTTATACGGTGTATAAACCCCTTTGACTTTTACCTTTATTCAAAAGGTTGTATTTTATAATTATGTGATTTTTAATTGATTTCAAAAAAGAGATATTTCTCTCCAATATATGAAAATCCAGTGCAAATGTATACATATTTAACGCAAGCTTAAAAATGTTTTCAGAAAACCCGACTCTCGAGTGTGGTAGACAGGAAGGGATTGGGAATGGACCCATCATGACCTGTAATTAGTCGAGAAGTCTCAGAATTAGTTATTTTGTTTTCAGAAGCTTGCATAATGTTTTCAGAAAAACACTGGATTATATTTGAGCAATTTTAAACGTAAGTATCTTCTAAAAAATTACATCGGTAGGTCTCATGAGACAACTAGACGTGGAATTGGCCGAGGCCCTTTCCCAATTTGATTTATGGTTTTGGCCGAGGCCTTAATCATTTTAGACGTCTGGGCCGAGGCCTTGAAAAAATGTTTCAGAATGTCTGGCATTATACATTCCCTCATTATGAAAGTGGTTATTGATATTGTATGTGATTATTCGACTACTAGAATATCCATTTGAGTAAGTAAATGGCATTATTTAATTTTATTTTTTCCATATTATGTTGAAGTTCATGTTTAAAAGGCTTTTTTTAGTTATACATTGCCTTAAATATTAATGTTTATTTAAGAAAGCTTCCGCATTATTATTATCCTTACTAAGCATCTGAACTCACCCCTTTCAATGTTTTAATATTTTTCCAGGATGTGAAGAAGTATTTTATGAATGACCTGCAGGGGTAGTCAGAAAGGGATATGAGTGTGGACTATGAAGATCATGTTATTGTAGTTTGTTTACTTTTTGATGTAATGAAAGGCTTATGAATGTATCTAGTGTTTCCAAGGCTACTAAACTAATCTGTCTTTCGAGACTTGATCTTTTGTGATCATGTCAATGTTACGAAGTAATGCACTGACTCTGGGTAGCTGGGGTCGGGGCATTACAGTTGGTATCAGAGGCAGTTTAGTACTAACCTTGGAAGCTAAATTTAGATAAACTCTGATTAGAGCACATAGCCCAAAGATAGACTTTGAGGATTAGTATAGAAGAACGTCCTATAATTTTGTTATTGTAGAGATTTTGTGAGTTTTCCGAGCAATACATCCCTGTCTGGATACGAGCAGGTAGAGGCGGCTCTGGAACAGATGTACCTAGGGGTAAAACCTGAAAACACGGCTTTGAGCTAGACTCGAACGGGAACTGGTGCACGACAACGGGCATTGTTGCACTCTTGGTTACGAAACTCCCAGGGGATATGATTAGGATAATTCTCATTTTCTTTACAAACCACTATGAACGGTTATGAGTATATACTTCCTCAAATAAAACCTTTTTATGATTATGGATTATATTCATAAATAGTTCAATTTATGTTATGTATTTTACAAGTATGGAATTATTTATTTTGATTCATAAACTAATCTAGTTTATTCCATTGTTTAGAAATGGTGCCTAGTGGAAGGAATGGAAACCGTATCAATGCACACACTCCGTGTATGGATTGCCCTCCTTCTCAAGATAATTATTGTGGATCTGGAGATACAACTGGTGCTGATCAACTTATTACCATACTGGAACAACTCACTCAGGTTATGAATAATAACCTTACTCGTATGGATCACCCTGATCCACAACGTGTATGATCAATGTTAGACCGCTTCATGAGGCAAAAACCACCAACATTTAATGGGGGTACAAATCCATTAGTAGCTGAGCAATGGATAAACACCATAGAGAAAATATTCCACGCCTTGGGGAGTATCGAAAGGGAGAAAGTTATCATGGCAGTTTACCGCCACACTGGAGATGCTGATCAATGGTGGTCATTGATTCAAAACACAAAGGAAGATGATGACATATCGAATATGGAATGGAGGGAGTTCAAAGATCTTTTCTTAGAAAAATACTTTCCTCAAGACCATAGAGCAGATATGGAAAGGCAATTTTTGAGTCTGAGACAAAAGGAGGATGAGAATGTCGCAAAGTATGAGGCCAACTTTACAAGGTTAGCGAGGTATGCTGCAGATTATATACGTAACCTAAGAGGTAAGATTGATCGTTTCTTTGATGGGTTAAAACCATTTCTCCGTCGAGCTTTAGTATCACAATCGCTCTCAACATACGTAGATATTGTCTCATGTGCTATCAAGACAGAAAAGGAATTCTCTAAGTCTTATGACAACAAAGTAAAGCAAAAGAAGAAGAGAACGGTGGAACAAGAGACAAATAAAGGGAAAAGGGGAAAGAAGGATTTTCCATTATGTGATAATTATGGGAAGAATCACCCTGGTATTTGCCTAAAAGGAATGGGAGTTTGTTATAAATGTGGGGAAAAAGGTCACCAGGCACGTGATTGCAAGGGAAAGAAAGAGGCTACCAATGTTGACTGCTACAATTGTAGGGAAATGGGGAATTATGCAAATGAATGTTCTAAGCGTCAGGGAAACTTACCTCAGAAAAGGCCAAGGGATCAAGGAAAATCTTATGATGTTACTACAGTTGAAGTAGAATAATTAATGTATTGGTGCTTTTAGACTAATGGATTATATTATGGTTATTAGAATAATGCGATATATATATATATAAGGATTGTACTGCAGTACTTGTTGATTTCAGTAAAGTTTTAATATGATGAAGGTAATTATATTTTTAGTATGTGACAATAAGAGAAACTTTACTTTGTTTGGGGAATCTGATAAAATGATTTTGAAATTAAGAGACCTTTTAGAGAAATTCTGGGCAAAGGTATTTTGGATAACTATAAAGGTTGGAGTAGATTAAGTTGATCTTTGGATAGTATTGTTTAAGGTTAAAAAATTTATGAAGATTATTTTAGGAATATTATAATACTATAGTTTTAGGAAAAGGACAACCTGCAGGGTGGGGCATAACCCGTCGCGTCGGACAAAGCTGCAGGGATCGAACCCACAATCATAGTGCGACTGACCTTTATTTCCTACCACTATCCTACAAGAAGTCCCTGGTTATTACAAAATAATTTTACTAATCTAAATGGTATGTTTTAACATTTGGAACCTTATACAATTAGGATAAGTATAATATTTTTGAGTTCTATTATCTTTTTGAGTGAAAGATGAGTTGATGGTTGAAACTCTAATTGTCAAGCATAAATATATATATAACTATCTCTTATTCAATGAATAAATTTATTCTTAAACTTTAGTACAGGGATTTTAAAACAAAAAAAAATGTTTTATCCTAATACCTTATGTCTTGTTGAACAGATGATATTTTAAATCAACATAGATTAAAGGCTTTGAGGCCCTCAATTTGACAGTTGATTGTGATTGATGACCTCAATCAGTCCCTAAAAATATTTAAATTTTTCCTCCAATTATATGTCTCTAATTTCCACCAATGTTCTCCTAATCAAGATCATAATTGGGTGGTGACTTTTTCATTTCCCTTTCCCTCTTATTAAGGCTAAATTTTATTAATCTTATTTTCGATGTGGGTTTTCCTCAAAGGTATTTTCTCTTTTCAACCTTTTATTTTCAAAGAAAAAAATTTCAAATTGCGAGGATGCAATTTATTGAAGGAGGGGGGAATGTAACACCCCGAGCTTCCACAATGCGCTTCTCATTCAATAATGCAATAGCTTGCATTGTACGCAACTTCGAGTTCTAAAACACCGCGACTAATCAAAGTAGCCATTATAAATAGTAATAACCACTTTTTAAAATTATAGAAATTTTATATTTTAAAATGGACTTCATTTTTGTATTCGTAATATCGAAATTATCCAAAGTTGAATTTTTTGTAATTTTCTGAGAACTTCCAATTATTTATGAATAGTGAAAATTACTTAAAAAAAACTTTTTTAATTAAAATAATTTATAGTGATAAATTATACTATTTAGTGGTTTTAAAGTATAATTAGAATATATTTTTACCATTTTATCCAGTGGTGGTCATTAGAATTAATTTAACATTGAAATTGGACAAAAACAATTGCCAATCTTTTGATATAAATTGTTTCTTAAAAACACGCTATTTGTTGTGACAACGGGAATTAATTATAAAATTAATTAATGCAACTTATATGTTTGGAATTCTGTAAAATATAAATCATTTTTGAATTCGGAATATCAATTATAGCTTAGGGTGAAATTTTGGCATTGTTCTGAAAAACTTCAATTTTTGATGAATAGTGAAACCACTAAGTGGTAGTTAAATAACTGATTTTTTGATTAAATGAAATATTACCACTTCTATGATTTGATTTTCAAAAATCCGACATACATGGTTGTCATTAAGAAGTAAAATGTGGTTCAATGAGATTAAAATAATTTTTTTGGTGATTAGTAACTTTTAAGTTCTTAATCGCGATTAGAGGTAATTAGTGTTGTTTAAGGTAAAAATAATGTTTTAATAATATGAGATGAGCTTGAAACATGTCCTACTCCTATTGGATGTGCCATGGCCGACCAAGAAAATCCATGGGTCAACTTGGGGACCCAATCGAGTCACTTTATTTGGAAAATGACATAAATACCTTTTATTTAATGTTAAAGTAAAAAATGACACAAACATGAAATGTTTTACTAAAACAATTTTTACATGGGGTTATACAAGTCATATTTTCGACTATAAATTGTAATTTGAAATATTAAAAGATTTCCTACATCATAGTATTTTTTTTATAATTTTGAGACATTAAATAAATTAAATTATTTATGACATCATTATGATCCAGCGATGACTTCATTATTTAAAGATTTTAATAAAATGAAAAGATAATGTACAATCCAAGGCTTACACTTGTCCAAAGACTATTGTATGGGTATATTTCAAACCCTTATCACCTTATCCACGAATTATATAAGTTTGGGACCTTTAGAATCCTAAAAGCATTGTATAATAATGTAAAATTTCCTTACATTCCAAGAGTGCCCCTCCTCTTCTCTTATAAAAGGCCCCCACCTCTACCACCTCATTCACACTTTCAAGCCCTTTTTCTTGGCCAAACTCTGCCCAAATACCATCCCAACTTCCCTCCCTTACTCATAGAAGCCTCACTTTGGGCAGAACTCTTCCCAAGGAAGCCTTTGGCTCAAATCAAAAAGAGTTACCCGATTTTGAGGTAATGTCTTCTCTAATGTTGTTTTGTTTTATTTTTCTTCTCCAACCCCCTAAACTATTTTTATTCATTTATTTTGTAACAAAAACAGTATCCTCAATATACTAGTATGTTTTTATAATAAGGATTCGAGCTACACTTACACACACCTACATCTAATGGTAAAAGAACATACAGTTTCTGTGGATGGCGAATTTCTGCCTCACGAAACGATGATTGTTCAAAACTCATATAACACCTTCAAAGATGTCCATTAAGATGTAAATATATTTATATATGATATATAATATGTTTATGTTTTACTTATGCTTCTGTATTTTTCATTTATGGCATACTTTATGATTTCCAATATGGGTAAAACGCGATAATTTCATTTTAGGAAGTGCGGACTACCGCCACTTCAAAGTGATTTTAATCGTTAATGTCATATGTGGGATGTATAAAGGATGGATTAAATGGTATTATACACTATATTATACTGGAATTATATTATACATTTATATCATTATGATTTCATTCCATTAAATATGAAATAGAAATGAAAGTAGCGTTCATGCGTACGTACGGCTTACCGTCTCCATGAACAGTGCATTTCATTTCTTACCTCTAAATGTTACGTAATATTATAAATGAATGTATATACTGGATATATATGATATATATGACATCTAAATCATGAATATAATTCTGGAGATAATGGATATTCTACCACATAAACAACATGTAATTATAAGAAGTTTATTGATGACTCAAGTACCAAAGATCGACAAAACGACCGTTATTAACTTAAATAATTACATAATGTTCATAACATTGTAATAAGTGATATAAAAAGAATAATGAAATTAAAAATGGTTCTTAATAAGGTATATATTAACTCTAGTTTATTATTCAGGAGGTTAAAGAACGGTTGAGTCAAGTCAGACACGTGGTAAGGGAACTTCTTAACCCAATTTCTATTCTTTGGGTTAATCTCCTACTTTAAAATTATGTCATGATATTATTATTTCCTATATTGTATTTTTAAATTATTTATGTGTACTTATAGTGAATACACATTATAGATGTAATTTATTTTAAAAAAATTCTCTTTTTAAGTACTTCTTCTCAATCCCCTTTCATTGAGGCATATTTGGTTTTATACACAACTTTCTTTTATACGGTGTATAAACCCCTTTGACTTTTACATTTATTCAAAATGTTGTCCATTATAATTATGTGATTTTTAAATGATTTCAAAAAAGAGATATTTCTCTCCAATATATGAAAATCCAGTTCAAATGTATACATATTTAACGCAAGCTTAAAAATGTTTTCAGAAAACCAGACTCTCGAGTGTGGTAGACAGGAAGGGATTGGGCATGGACCCATCATGGCCTGTAATTAGTCGAGAAGTCTCAGAATTAGTTATTTTGTTTTCAGAAGCTTGCATAATGTTTTCAGAAAAACACTGGATTATATTTGAGCAATTTTAAACGTAAGTATCTTCTAAAAAATTACATCGGTCGGTCTCATGAGACAACTAGACGTGGAATTTGCCGAGGCCCTTTCCCAATTTGATTTCTGGTTTTGGCCGAGGCCTTAATCATTTTAGACGTCTGGGCCGAGGCCTTGAAAAAATGTTTCAGAATGTCTGGCATTATACATTCCCTCATTATGAAAGTGGTTATTGATATTGTATGTGATTATTCGACTACTAGAATATCCATTTGAGTAAGTAAATGGCATTATTTAATTTTATTTTTTCCATATTATGTTGAAGTTCATGTTTAAAAGGCTTTTTTTAGTTATACATTGCCTTAAATGTTAATGTTTATTTAAGAAAGCTTCCACATTATTATTATCCTTACTAAGCATCTGAACTCACCCCTTTCAATGTTTTAATATTTTTCCAGGATGTGAAGAAGTATTTTATGAATGACCTGCAGGGGTAGTCAGAAAGGGATATGAGTGTGGACTATGAAGATCATGTTATTGTAGTTTGTTTACTTTTTGATGTAATGAAAGGCTTATGAATGTATCTAGTGTTTCCAAGGCTACTAAACTAATCTGTCTTTCGAGACTTGATCTTTTGTGATCATGTCAATGTTACGAAGTAATGCACTGACTCTGGGTAGCTGGGGTCGGGGCATTACAGTTGGTATCAGAGGCAGTTTAGTACTAACCTTGGAAGCTAAATTTAGATAAACTCTGATTAGAGCACATAGCCCAAAGATAGACATTGAGGATTAGTATAGAAGAACGTCCTATAATTTTGTTATTGTAGAGATTTTGTGAGTTTTCTGAGCAATACATCCCTGTCTGGATACGAGCAGGTAGAGGCGGCTCTGGAACAGATGTACCTAGGGGTAAAACCTGAAAACACCGCTTTGAGCTAGACTCGAACGGGAACTGGTGCACGACAACGGGCATTGTTGCACTCTTGGTTACGACACTCCCAGGAGATATGCTTAGGATAATTCTCATTTTCTTTACAAACCACTATGAACGGTTATGAGTATATACTTCCTCAAATAAAACCTTTTTATGATTATGGATTATATTCATAAATAGTTCAATTTATGTTAAGTATTTTACAAGTATGGAATTATGTATTTTGATTCATAAACTAATCTAGTTTATGCCATTGTTTAGAAATGGCGCCTAGTGGAAGGAATGGAAACCGTATCAATGCACACACTCCGTGTATGGATTGCCCTCCTTCTCAAGATAATTATTGTGGATCTGGAGATACAACTGGTGCTGATCAACTTATTACCATACTGGAACAACTCACTCAGGTTATGAATAATAACCTTACTCGTATGGATCACCCTGATCCACAACGTGGATGATCAATGTTAGACCGCTTCATGAGGCAAAAACCACCAACATTTAATGGGGGTACAAATCCATTAGTAGCAGAGCAATGGATAAACACCATAGAGAAAATATTCCACGCCTTGGGGAGTATCAAAAGGGAGAAAGTTATCATGGCAGTTTACCGCCACACTGGAGATGCTGATCAATGGTGGTCATTGATTCAAAACACAAAGGAAGATGATGACATATCGAATATGGAATGGAGGGAGTTCAAATATCTTTTCTTAGAAAAATACTTTCCTCAAGACCATAGAGCAGATATGGAAAGGCAATTTTTGAGTCTGAGACAAAAGGAGGATGAGAATGTCGCAAAGTATGAGGCCAACTTTACAAGGTTAGCGAGGTATGCTGCAGATTATATACGTAACCCAAGAGGTAAGATTGATCGTTTCTTTGATGGGTTAAAACCATTTCTCCGTCGAGCTTTAGTATCACAATCGCTCTCAACATACGAAGATATTGTCTCATGTGCTATCAAGACAGAAAAGGAATTCTCTAAGTCTTATGACAACAAAGTAAAGCAACAGAAGAAGAGAATGGTGGAACAAGAGACAAATAAAGGGAAAAGGGGAAAGAAGGATTTTCCATTATGTGATAATTGTGGGAAGAATCACCCTGGTACTTGCCTAAAAGGAATGGGAGTTTGTTATAAATGTGGGGAAAAAGGTCACCAGGCACGTGATTGCAAGGGAAAGAAAGAGGCTACCAATGTTGACTGCTACAATTGTAGGGAAATGGGGAATTATGCAAATGAATGTTCTAAGCGTCAGGGAAACTTACCTCAGAAAAGGCCAAGGGATCAAGGAAAATCTTATGATGTTACTACAGTTGAAGTAGAATAATTAATGTATTGGTGCTTTTAGACTAATGGATTATATTCTGGTTATTAGAATAATGTGATATATATATATATAAGGATTTTACTGCAGTACTTGTTGATTTCAGTAAAGTTTTAATATGATGAAGGTAATTATATTTTTAGTATGTGACAATAAGAGAAACTTTACTTTGTTTGGGGAATCTGATAAAATGATTTTGAAATTAAGAGACCTTTTAGAGAAATTCTGGGCAGAGGTATTTTGGATAACTATAAAGGTTGGAGTAGATTAAGTTGATCTTTGGATAGTATTGTTTAAGGTTAAAAAATTTATGAAGATTATTTTAGGAATATTATAATACTATAGTTTTAGGAAAAGGACAACCTGCAGGGTGGGGCATAACCCGTCGCGTCGGACAAAGCTGCAGGGATCGAACCCACAATCATAGTGCGACTGACCTTTATTTCCTACCACTAGCCTACAAGAAGTCCCTGGTTATTACAAAATAATTTTACTAATCTAAATGGTATGTGTTAACATTTGGAACCTTATACAATTAGGATAAGAATAGTATTTTTGAGTTCTATTATCTTTTTGAGTGAAAGATGAGTTGATGGTTGAAACTCTAATTGTCAAGCATAAATATATATATAACTATCTCTTATTCAATGAATAAATTTATTCTTAAACTTTAGTACAGGGATTTTAAAACAAAAAAAATGTTTTATCCTAATACCTTATGTCTTGTTGAACAGATGATATTTTAAATCAACATAGATTAAAGGCTTTGAGGCCCTCAATTTGACAGTTGATTGTGATTGATGACCTCAATCAGTCCCTAAAAATATTTAAATTTTTCCTCCAATTATATGTCTCTAATTTCCACCAATGTTCTCCTAATCAAGATCATAATTGGGTGGTGACTTTTTCATTTCCCTTTCCCTCTTATTAAGGCTAAATTTTATTAATCTTATTTTCGATGTGGGTTTTCCTCCAAGGTATTTTCTCTTTTCAACCTTTTATTTTCAAAGAAAAAAATTTCAAATTGCAAGGACGCAATTTATTGAAGGAGGGGGGAATGTAACACCCCGAGCTTCCACAATGCGCTTCTCATTCAATAATGCAATAGCTTGCATTGTACGCAACTTCGAGTTCTAAAACACCGCGACTAATCAAAGTAGCCGTTATAAATAGTAATAACCACTTTTTAAAATTATAGAAATTTTATATTTTAAAATGGACTTAATTTTTGTATTCGTAATATCGAAATTATCCAAAGTTGAATTTTTTGTAATTTTCTGAGAACTTCCAATTATTTATGAATAGTGAAAATTACTTAAAAACAACTTTTTTAATTAAAATAATTTATAGTGATAAATTATACTATTTAGTGGTTTTAAAGTATAATTAGAATAGATTTTTACCATTTTATCCAGTGGTGGTCATTAGAATTAATTTAACATTGAAATTGGACAAAAACAATTGCCAATCTTTTGATATAAATTGTTTCTTAAAAACACCCTATTTGTTGTGACAACGGGAATTAATTATAAAATTAATTAATGAAACTTATATGTTTGGAATTTTGTAAAATATAAATAATTTTTGAATTCGGAATATCAATTATAGTTTAGGGTGAAATTTTGGCATTGTTCTGAAAAACTTCAATTTTTGATGAATAGTGAAACCACTAAGTGGTAGTTAAATAACTGATTTTTTGATTAAATGAAATATTACCACTTCTATAATTTGATTTTCAAAAATCCGACATACATGGTTGTCATTAAGAAGTAAAATGTGGTTCAATGAGATTAAAATAATTTTTTTGGTGAATAGTAACTTTTAAGTTCTTAATCGCGATTAGAGGTAATTAGTGTAGTTTAAGGTAAAAATAATGTTTTAATAATATGAGATGAGCATGAAACTTGTCCTACTCTTATTGGATGTGCCATGGCCGACCAAGAAAATCCATGGGTCAACTTGGGGACCCAATCGAGCCACTTTATTTGGAAAATGACATAAATACCTTTTATTTAATGTTAAAGTAAAAAATGACACAAACATGAAATGTTTTACTAAAACAATTTTTACATGGGGTTATACAAGTCATATTTTAGACTATAAATAGTAATTGGAAATATTAAAAGATTTCCTACATCATAGTATTTTTTTTATAATTTTGAGACATTAAATAAATTAAATTATTTATGACATCATTATGATCCAGCGATGACTTCATTATTTAACGATTTTAATAAAATGAAAAGATAATGTACAATCCAAGGCTTACACTTGTCCAAAGACTATTGTATGGGTATATTTCAAACCCTTATCACCTTATCCACGAATTATATAAGTTTGGGACCTTTAGAATCCTAAAAGCATTGTATAATAATGTAAAATTTCCTTACATTCCAAGAGTGCCCCTCCTCTTCTCTTATAAAAGGCCCCCACCTCTACCACCTCATTCACACTTTCAAGCCATTTTTCTTGGCCAAACTCTGCCCAAATACCATCCCAACTTCCCTCCCTTACTCATAGAAGCCTCACTTTGGGCAGAACTCTTCCCAAGGAAGCCTTTGGCTCAAATCAAAAAGAGTTACCCGATTTTGAGGTAATGTCTTCTCTAATGTTGTTTTGTTTTATTTTTCTTCTCCAACCCCCTAAACTATTTTTATTCATTTATTTTGTAACAAAAACAGTATCCTCAATATACTAGTATGTTTTTATAATAAGGATTCGAGCTACACTTACACACACCTACATCTAATGGTAAAAGAACATACAGTTTCTGTGGATGGCGAATTTCTGCCTCACGAAACGATGATTGTTCGAAACTCATATAACACCTTCAAAGGTGGCCATTAAGATGTAACTATATTTATATATGATATATAATATGTTTATGTTTTACTTATGCTTCTGTATTTTTCATTTATGGCATACTTTATGATTTCCATTATGGGTAAAACGCGATAATTTCATTTTAGGAAGTGCGGACTACCGCCACTTCAAAGTGATTTTAATCGTTAATGTCATATGTGGGATGTATAAAGGATGGATTAAATGGTATTATATACTATATTATACTGGAATTATATTATACATTTATATCATTATGATTTCATTCCATTAAATATGGAATATAAATGAAAGTAGCGTCCATGCGTACGTACGGCTTACCGTCTCCATGAACAGTGCATTTCATTTCTTACCTCTAAATGTTACGTAATATTATAAATGAATGTATATACTGGATATATATGATATATATGACATCTAAATCATGAATATAATTCTGGAGATAATGGATATTCTACCACATAAACAACATGTAATTATAAGAAGTTTATTGATGACTCACGTACCAAAGATCGACAAAACGACCGTTATTAACTTAAATAATTACATAATGTTCATAACATTGTAATAAGTGATATAAAAAGAATAATGAAATTAAAAATGGTTCTTAATAAGGTATATATTAACTCTAGTTTATTATTCAGGAGGTTAAAGAACGGTTGAGTCAAGTCAGACACGTGGTAAGGGAACTTCTTAACCCAATTTCTATTCTTTGGGTTAATCTCCTACTTTAAAATTATGTCATGATATTATTATTTACTATATTGTATTATTAAATTATTTATGTGTACTTATAGTGAATACACATTATAGATGTAATTTATTTAAAAAAAATTCTCTTTTTAAGTACTTCTTCTCAATCCCCTTTCATTGAGGCATATTTGGTTTTATACACAACTTTCTTTTATACGGTGTATAAACCCCTTTGACTTTTACATTTATTCAAAATGTTGTCCATTATAATTATGTGATTTTTAAATGATTTCAAAAAAGAGATATTTCTCTCCAATATATGAAAATCCAGTGCAAATGTATACATATTTAACGCAAGCTTAAAAATGTTTTCAGAAAACCAGACTCTCGAGTGTGGTAGACAGGAAGGGATTGGGCATGGACCCATCATGGCATGTAATTAGTCGAGAAGTCTCAGAATTAGTTATTTTGTTTTCAGAAGCTTGCATAATGTTTTCAGAAAAACACTGGATTATATTTGAGCAATTTTAAACGTACGTATCTTCTAAAAAATTACATCGGTAGGTCTCATGAGACAACTAGACGTGGAATTGGCTGAGGCCCTTTCCCAATTTGATTTATGGTTTTGGCCGAGGCCTTAATCATTTTAGACGTCTTGGCCGAGGCCTTGACAAAATGTTTCAAAATGTCTTGCATTATACATTCCCTCATTATGAATGTGGTTATTGATATTGCATGTGATTATTCGACTAGTAGAATATCCATGTGAGTAAGTAAATGGCATTATTTAATTTTATTTTTTCCATATTATGTTGAAGTTCATATTTAAAAGGCTTTTTTTAGTTATACATTGCCTTAAATGTTAATGTTTATTTAAGAAAGCTTCAGCATTATTGTTATCCTTACTGAGCATCTGAGCTCACCCCTTTCAAAGTTTTAATATTTTTCCAGGATGTGAAGAAGTATTCTATGAATGACCTGCAGGGGTAGTCAGAAAGGGATATGAGTGTGGACTATGAAGAAAATGTTATTGTAGTTTGTTTACTTTTTGATGTAATGAAAGATTATGAATGTATCTAGTGTTTCCAAGTCTACTAAACTAATCGGTATTTCGAGACTTGATCTTTTGTGATCATGCCAATGTTACGAAGTAATGCACTGACTCTGGGTAGCTGGGGTTGGGGCGTTACAACATTGAATTTTTCTCATAATTTCACGAATTACTTTGCTCATAATCTAATGATTCCAAGATCATTAGATTTCAGTTTCTAAATAATAAAGACTCATGTTAGGATTCATGGCTTATGATCTTTTATTTATTTGGTATGAATTATATATATTGTGTTAATGTTATGTTATTAAATTATCATACCCAAATGTTTTTTTGTTCTCAATTAACAACATGGAATGTTAATTCTTATTATTTCCCTAAATAAGAATTTGAGAACACTAATTACTATGTTTCCTTTCCCCATTTATCCATTTAATGTAATAATTATGACATGTCTAGAAGACTATCATTAGTATAATATTTATGGGATATGTAATATACCTAGTATTTATTATATAGATACTTATATATTGGTAAAAATATCTATTGGATAAAAAAGGAACCATATTTTTTAGTAAATGTTTTATCATATTTCTATAAAACCCTAAACCTAAAAAATAAAGGGAATATATTGTAATAAAACATTTTATTTTATTCATGAAATTAGATGGTCATGTACACTTGGATATATAATTATATCATATAATTATTCTCTACCAAGATGATGGTATAGAAATATCTTATATACAAGATACATTAATCCATTCTACTATAATGTCTATTCCATTTAAAGGTAGCATTTGATGTAATCAACTGATGGTCATTTAAATAGATTCATAGAATTTTTAGGAGAATATAATTATCCTATGGGACAGTTCTATACATGGAAATAATCACCATATTAGGATGATCAAACTCACATCATCATGTCTGGTAAAATGTTCCCATCATCGCCACCCCAATGTTAATCAAATTCTTATTATTAATGTTTATTAACAAATTTTCTAGGCGCAAAATTTCATCACATCAATGAATCCAAATAGAATGCATTGGAAAATTTATTCTCTATGTATGGATTGAAAATTCCGAGTTAAATCACCATAATATCATTATATGAGAGACTACGATTTATCAAAAATATGAGAAAATTTTTGCACCATTCCATAGAATGAGGTTGATATTGTATCATCCAATGTACCTGACCTACCCATCCTTATAACTAAAAAGATCCCATGATACAAAGGTAGAAAAAAAGAATTAATTTATTTCTACAATAATGTAATTTTTATGGGATTCAAAAATAATTCATAAATAAATGAGGGGGAATGAAAAATAAAATAATTTCCTCAATGGGGTGATCTAATATCCTACATCTATTCATATAGAAAGAGAAAAATCTAATAACATAATTGTGAGAACCCCCCCCCCCCCCCCAAACACTTTTAAATGATAGAACATAATAGAATATCACAATAAATAAATATGGACATCATGTTCTAGTGGATAAAAAAATAAAGTTGGTATCCTGAAAAGATACCATTTACCATGAAAATCAAGAATATGATAAATAAAGAGTATTTACACAATTTAAAATTATATTTACATTTTACTTCATTAAACACATTTACATAACTACAACTATTAGAATTGATAGGTGATGTTCTCCTATAACATCTAGTTGGATAAGAGGTGAGATGAATATCTATATTTCTACTAATAACCCATAATAATTGCATAAAATGATCACATTCTTATATTCACAATTTTTCCAATAGTTTCTCCCACTTTTCACTAGTTTTCTCACCCCATATCCTCAATATAAGTCATCCACTAAAGTGTGAATAATATAATGGTATACCAATATGGGTGGGAATGTATCTTTTTAACCTAATAGATAACAAATAAGGATCGTGAATAAGAGACACTATATCAGCTACCCAAGAAATGGATGTCTCAAAGTGGAAAATAATCTCTAATAAAAACTACAAAAGAGATCAAAGGAATTAACTCTAAGAATATATTCTAAATCATTCATTATTCAGAGGAGGTGGATGAGTTACAATGTGGTCTAATTATAGAAATCAATCATGATTCATTGGGGATGGATCATACCAAATAATGTTTCCATCAATATAGGACTACCCAAGAATATTTTTACTTAATTTATCTAATCCTAATCAGTCTTCCTTGGTCTTCATCTTGAAAAACCAATGCTGGGTTAAGAATATATTTCTCCACTAGGGAATAATTCTTTTTTATCTTGGGTAAAATTCCATTCAATCTCAACCACTCAATGTGGAAAAGTTACCATCAATGTTGTAGCATGTTTCATCCATATTGAGTGCTATTTTGGCCATCATGATAATTTATGCCACTAAAAAGTATCATTGATGATTTTCTAATCAGGATGTATATAATCATTGTGATAGACCTTAAAAGGGTGAAATACTTACTGATCACTATGGATTTTCTCTTTCTGAGGCCTACAACGAAGATATATAAACTCTAAACTTGATGTAGATAATATTAACCATATTGAACTCTAGTACCGATATGTCTAATACAATTAATCAATTAAATATTTATAATACATGTAATTAATTACATATATCCCTCAATCATTAAATATTTTAGTACAATAAAGACCTCTTATAAGATTGTATCACTAAATGAAAATCCCCTGAATAAAATTAATCTATTTATTATGATTTACCCTATATGGTTTGATCAATATATGTTCATAGAGGTTATCCCCATGTATTTTATCATGGTTGATGTCCTACTTTCCATTAATAGTGTTTCAATTCCACAACTAATATTGTGATCTTCATGATTCACCTCAACTTATACACTAACGGTGGGGTCTTTAGTAGCTCATAAAGAAGTATTTTTAGACATACAATACACTATGTAGTGGTACAAGTACCCGATAAGGTTTCATCTAGATGATTTTACTGGGTCCACATCCCATAATGATACATTTTTAGGCCCCTGGTAACTCAATATAATAACTCTCTGGGTTATTGTATGGTGTATTATATGAAAACCCATACAATATGGAATCTTGTACAAGGTATGTTTTAATTATTAAATCATGTATCTTCATACAGACTGTGTATTGATTCCAATAGTTATGTGACATATACAGTAATATTTTCTTGAATGGTAACCTAATTCATAAAATAATGGATTCCCTCACAAAAAGATATGTAGGAAGGAATGGAATCAATTTGAGATCCTGACAAACTAAAGAAATTAAAATCATGTTTACAATAGAAGAATCTTTTTCCAATATTTGAGAAACTTGAATAAGGTAATATAAAATTCTTCTGACAACATTTTGGAAGACATAAAACTACCATAACCGCTAAAAGACTTTGTATCCTTAATTTTATAACAACTATATATATCCCTAGATAAACAATATGGAATGTTCAACACTACTAAATTCTCAGTTGGGAATCACCCTCATTCTGATAGATTCCAATAGGAAATATAGTAGGATTATATAGAATATATTATGGTACTACCCAAGATTATGTAAGAGGTATGTCCTAATTAGTTTGTTAGGGGTTATGTGTAGTATAAACCACTATAGTTTTCTACACATTGTCAATGAAAAACCCTCTTTAAATTTTCAATACCTTATTCTGTCCTAGAAGGAATATCTATAAAATCCTATTATTTCATAGGAGTCACAATGTTCATAACCTAGAATCATGATTAAAATCCAAGAATTATTCAAGATTCTCATCCCATATCTCACACATTAAGTAGAGATGTTCAATGTTGGAATACACCTACTATGTTAATCCAAGTAACTATTCATCCAATTAGGGATACAAAAGATCCCAAACCACTGCTTGATACTACTCCCTTTAAATATTAGCAATTCATGGTATCCTTAAACAATTTTTATTTATCGGTGAATTTATAAGTATGAGTAATACATAATTGATAGACATATGTCCATATATTACTACTCCCAGCACCCCAAAACCTTAGAGATAGTCAATGTTCACTTGATTATGAGAAATTTGGAAAAGAAATCTTCCTCAACATCATTGAGTTATTAAAGTTTTTTATTTATAGTGTTATTCTACACAGTATTCAAATCCTAGTACCTAATACTAATTATATGTAAATATGGTAAATTCAAAGAGATTCATACTCGGAAACACATTACATAATATAATTAAGGAGATTATTGGTAGAGACTATGTCATATTGAGAAATAACATACATCATTTTCCCTTTGATAATGGTAATGAATTTTCAATACTGTACACCATTATGAGAATTATTTAAATGTAGGTTTTCTATAAAAACTATAATCATGACACAAAAAAATGATGTTTTAGGTATTAAAATTCTATATAAACCCCATCAATGATTAGTGAATCTCTAGGAGGTGTTTACAAATAGTAGTAAAGTCAATACGGATGATATGTGCTTCACCTATCATAACACTCCCTAAAAACTAGAGATCATTAACTATTATAATTGAATTGATGATCCTTCTTTTATTCTTGATGCATCATAAAAACCCACTATGGACCCCTAGATGACTTCCATTATAAAATGCCTCTTAAGGTATTGAAATAAAAATTTCTGACACCTCAAGGGATAACATCCTAATAGATATGTTGTTTAGAAATACACCATAAATTTTTTAAGGGGTTTCTTTAATCAATTCCCAATGTTATATTATCCTGAACATTGTATTGGTGACCTAATAATAAAATGATGATATATAAGACACTATATAATTTATATTGAAAAAACAACATGATATTAATCTTCTAATATATAGTGTTAGTCCTCATCCATAAACATTATATAATCAATATTTATGTAATGAATTTACATTTATGATTTATTAATGTTTACTATTTTATAGAATTATTCCATAACTATTACACAATAACTCAAAAATTAAAAAGTAGACACTTCTACTCACTATCCCTTTTTTAAAAAATGAAACTATTTAAAATATAACATGATTTATTTTAATGATTAAAATTTTAATAACATTCATATTTTCTTTCTCCCTTACTATTACCCATCTTTTACCCTATTAAAAACAACTAAAAATAATGGGATCATTACATCAACCTCAGTCAGGGATATAAAATAAGTTATGAAGTCATTTTCCCATTAATATTTTAAACTCCTTGAAAACATTTTCAGAAAAATCATAATTTTCACCCTTTGATCATAATGTGTTATAAATTACTCATGAAATTATAAGATTCATGAATAACTTCTTAGAAACCGTATATCATAAAACATTAATAATAATGGTAACATATGGAATCCATACCATACATACATTGTAGTTTTAAGAGCTATATAGGGAGTAACCTTCATGGTGATGTTTGGAATACCCATCACAGTATATTTCCTAAATATCTAAGGAGAAACCATATCATCTAACTCCACATAGTTACCTAAAGCAATGGAGAGCTATCAAAATCTTACCACCCCTTGGTTTATCACTAAAACACCCACATTCATAAAAAATTCCCACGAACCTTTACACAATCAAAACCCATAAAAACCCTTAAAGAGAAATTAACATTTCCACATTACAATCATAAGACATCATTTCATGATATTGTATAATAAATCAATTCGATAATCCATTTTAAATGCCAAATTTCCTAGAAAAGGAATATGTTATTTAGTATTATTTTTAAAAACATTACGTCTTGTAGAGGTATCCAGATATCAAATAATGATCGTGGTAGTGGAAAGGTAGTTGTACCCGCATTTATTAAAAAGAAGCATTAATTTTGTTTCTTAGTCAAAGATTAGAAAAAAATATTCCTTGTTAAAACTATTCAATGGGATTAAAAGACATTGAGGTTGATTATACAATGTATAAAATAAGGTTTTATATAAATCAAAATTTTCCTCAATGGAAGGAGATTGAGATGATGTCCCTTAAAAAGATCATATGATTAGATTAAGAATAAATAAATGACATTTTTTGTGTCAAAATATAAATAAAAAATATATTCGTATATTTTGTGTATCAAAATCAGTGAACATTCACACATATTCTTTGAAAAACATAACCAATGACATGGATATTAAACTCAATAAATGGAGATTGAGTACGGATTCTACTTACCTCAAGTATGACATGTTTCGTTCATTTTTTATTTTCCAGAATATGAAACATAATTTAATTAATACATGCTTTAGATCATTTTTATAGTATATTATTTCTCTTATATCACTTAATACCATTTGATTATAAATATATATATATTTGGGTTCATATCGTACCTTTTTTCGATCCTGTGTACTAGAGTAAAAAAATGAACTTGTTTTGATATAAATTGTCCATGTTGTCAAAATTCCATCATCTATAGAACATTATTCTTGATTTAAATATAATATATATACAGTAAATATGTATTTAGAATAGTACCTAAAATTTTTAGATAATAAATGAAAATCACCATTCATAGAGATGGTAGGTCGTACGTTTGTATGAACGCTCCATTCATTTCACTGTCATATTAATGGAATAAAAACTAAATGACAAAAAGGTATATTATAATTATTCTATAATAGATATGTTATATATATGAAATAATTTCATTAAAACTACCCTTTATATATTCCCTATATTGCATGAATGTGTCATATCACTATAAGGTGGCGGTAGTCCACACTTCCCCAAATGACATTATTGTATTTACCAAATATAGAAATAATTATGGTATATTGTTAATAAAAAATATAGAAACATAGAAAAAAATATAAATATAATTTATAACATATATAAATATAGTTCCATCATAATGGACACCATGAGAGGTTGTAGGAGAAAATTGACCAATCATCGTTATGTGAGGAAGTGGTTTTCCATACACAGAAATAGTATCATTGTATCCATTTGATGGATGCATGTGTAACCATTATAAAAATATGTATCATAAAAATATCCTAGTATATTTAGTATATTTTTGTTTCTATTCAATCATATATTACAAATACCATTGGGAGTAAAGAAATAAAATAATGGAAATGAAATTTAGAGGAAACACTACATCTAAATCGGGTAACACCTTTTGGTTTGAGCTAAAAGGATTTCTTGAATTTCCATATTCCCATGGTAAGGAAACTTATGAGGAAGGGAGGGATGTTTTGAGGTTATTTTATCAGAATTTGGTCAAGAAAATGGTTTTAACAGGTGTCAGTAAGTTGGTAGAGGTGGTGGCCTTTTAAAAGAGAGAATATGGGCACTTTAGGAACGTCTTGAAATATAATTTTATTATAAATTTTTTTTGAATTATAATAGTTACTAAGTGATGTATTTCTATTATAATATGATTATGGGTTGAATTAATCTCACCCAATACGTTTTATATATGACTATGTCACAAATTAATCCTTGTCTTTATGATTTAACCCTTAGTTAAATAAATAAACTCTTATATTTTCATCTTGTAGTTTTGCCCTATTAGTATAATATAGTTACTATAAAATGAAAATAGAATCTCTAGAAGATAATTAATTAGTTTTTTAACATTATATAAGACATTTTCAATAATATAATATTTTTAAGACTGTTATATCATTAAATAATATAGTATTTGTTTTAAATACTCATTTGTGTTAGTTTTGACACTACTTAGTAATTTATTTTGAATAAAGTAATAAAAACAGGATTACATAAAACAAAATGAATTTATTAAAAGATGAAATCTCAGAGTCATCCATATATTTTTTTTTATTTCATAAAAACATTGAAATTAATTTTTTTTATATTTATAATATCTTTTATTAGAATATTTCATTAATAAGATAATCAATGCATCATCATTATGTCAAAAAATAATTTATATATTTAATGTATAAAAATTATAAATAAAATATCATGACGTAGTAAATATTTTTACCTTTATAAAAAATATTTATTGTCGAATATATCTATTATATAAACTGAATTAAAATTCTTTTAGTTTATATAAACATGTTTATGTTATATTTCCCTTTTATTTAAATTAAATATTATAAAAGGTCATTATCACATCCAATTGGTTCCCTGGGGTCCTATATTCTACCCAAGGAATATCATGCTCATCTATATCTCATCCAATAATATAATTACATATCTTTTAGTAGTTTTATATTATTATAATATTAATTATTCCCTTATTTACATGATTTACCTTTTAATCATGGTAAATAAATATAATTACTGATGTTACAATTCATAATGTCCCAAAATAATGAAGTACATATTTACACAGTTTGGAAATTTAGATTCCAAACGTGTAATCAATTTTTAAAAATTCAAAACATAAAAATTGTATTCATTTTTTTAAAATTAAATCATGGTGTCAAAAGCAGAAAGTGTGTTTGTAAGAAGTAAAAATTATCAAAAGATTGACATGTGGTTATGTCGAATTTTATGTGAAATTTATTTTAATGACCAAAATTGGATTAAATGACAAAATCATAATCCAATTAAACTTTATAATCAATTAATTGATGAATCTAACTATAAAAATAAATTAGAAGAAAATGTAGTTTTGAATTAGAATCCAGTATTTTTCACTATTCATTAAAAATAAAATTTATTAGAAAACAAAAAAATTAAACCAAAATAAATTTTGATTTCCCACATCTAAATAAGAAGTTTATTTTGTGAAATAAAATATATAAAAGTGAAAACAGTTGGATTTACCAAGGGTCCCCCATCAATGGTGGTAAAACATTATTTTTAGGAACAAAACTTCTTTTATTTGAAAAAATGGATTTGTTCTTATATAATATATAGAAACATATAACAAATATTTGAAACATAACATTGAATATATAAAGTATATTTTCCATTTATATAAACATACAAAAATTGTGATATGATTTTAAGAACACAATTATTCACTATTAAATGGGTTTTCATAAAAACACATAATTTTTTATTAAAATCATTTTAATTTCCCTTTATAAAAAATTTTGTAACCAAAAGAATCATTATTTAAACATATATAATCCATATTATTATAATTCATTTGATACATTTCATTACTTTCATTGTTACAACTATGTTATAATGGTATCATTTAAATAATTTTATTTAGTTTTTATTTTAAGCTGATGTAGTGTGTCATGTATGATATTGAAAAAAGTGTGTCCTTATTAAAACTATGCATGTTACACACTCCACCTAAAATAAATTGGGTCCCCAAAATTTTAATTTTAGTTAAGTAACTAGGGTGTGACTTTTCAAAATATCTTATTTTCAAACCCACATTGAAAATTGATTATAATACTTCAACTTTAAAAGATAGAACTTGAATTAAAAGGGCACAAAGATACACATACTAGGGTCCGATGTAAGAAAAAATATATATGGAAGAGAAAACTAACCATCATGTTATGATGGAGAGTGATATAAAACGTGATAAGGAGAAAGTAAACAATCATAACACCAAAAATATGTGGTTGGTTAAAATTTCTTTTATTTCCCATTATGTTAATAAATCAGATATATTTTTTGTTTATGGATCCTTTCCATAATTTTGATGAATGGTTTTACAACTTAGAATATGAACACAAGGAAATATACTTACTTAAATGGTATAGTATCATCCATTAATCAATTATCACAACATAGTCACCATTTCAACAAATGATGAGTATTCAAGATGAGTATTTCTCACATAATGAAATATAATAAACATATTGATTCTCATAAAACCCACAAAAGGTTAACAATCTATTTATCCTACCTTTAAGCATCAACCAAAATCAAAATTGATAGTTCTAGATCAGATAATCCTCAAAAAATAATAATACATTATAAGGAGAAGGACTACTTTTAATCTCAAAAATTCAATAGTCATACCCATGTACTACATAGACCATTAAAAAAATGTCCTTTAAATTCATAAAAATAATCCAAACATAGTTTGATACCCAAAAATTAGAGGAATTTTATCACACAGTCATCATCCACAATAAATATTTACATAAATATCCTAATAACGTCAACATTCACTTTCTAAGAATTATTTAACCTAATCCCATATTCAACATGACATGTTTATCATTTCCATAAATAACCCAAATCACCATATATACAAAATAAATATATATATTCTACCAAAAAAATCAACCACTAATACTGAATTAAAATCCCATTGTATTCTATTTTCCATATGCTTATAGTGTTCCCAAAAGAGAGATCATCATTTAAAATTGCATTTATCACGTAATCCCTAAACCATTTTCCAATACTATGGTATGCATTTTAAAGAACAAAAGATTCCAAAATCATCTTATTATAAATCTACTATATTATTTATCTAAAAATATTAGTTCATACTAATGTGGAACATCATTTAAGCTAGTGTTAGGAAATGCACCCTTGTCGCCCTTCGGTTTTGGGTACGATTCCCTCAACCTTAACAAATGCAATGAGTTGTCACCATTCCTTCGGGTTTTCCTTTTAATAAAATTATATAATTCTTATAACATTCCCAACAAGAGATAAAATCATCACAATAACCATATCATATTTTAATCTCACATTTATCTCCTATCATTCATTTTTAATCCCAAAAATGTAAAAACCCATAATTTCCTCAAATTTGATAATCATATGAACCCTATGGTTAGATATAACTATATCCACAAAATAAGAGATCATTCTTCTTGAATTAACATTTTTACATAAAAATATTAGGTGTTACACATTCTATAAGTCGTCCAAATTGATAACATTATTAATAAATATAAATATATCTTCATCCATAAATCCAAAATAACTATTCATTTTCTAAATTTTAGACATCTTAATCATATAAAATTATTAATGATCTTTATTCATGTTTTCATATTATTCTTTAATAATTCATTTCTACAAGAAAGATCATGCATAATTTCCTAAGATTCAATACATTCAATACTTGAGATAAGAAATAATCCATACCTTTCAAATGACATTTACTATTTCGTTATCTTAAATTGGAATCACATTAGGTATTGGTAAACAAATATTTGTACAATACTACCGATCCCATTCCTGATCTATCATTATAAAAAATATATTAGCTTAATGTGTAACACCCCGAGATTTTAGGAAAATTATTCATTAAATTTCATTAATGTCTTGTGTTGTATTCTACACCAAGATTACCTTGCACTATACGCAACACCGCATTAGCTTGCAGTATACACAACACTATTCTTGGATCGTGTTACACACAATTTTGATAATATTTATTCTACGCAACATTGAGTATATATATATATATATTCAATGTATAAATGAAATATGGTTGGATTCTGTTATATGAAACAACGAAGGATTCTTTCACAACACAAAACCCTGACATGGCTTGCATTACACGCAATCACGACCTTCCTCGATAGCGTGTGTAGTACGCAATACCGTGTTTCACTAAACAACAATATGCTATTAAAATATTGTTAAAAATAGCCATTATGAATAGTAATAACCACATTTTGAAATTATAGAAATTTTATCTCTCAAAATGTACTTCATTTTTGGATTTGGAATATCGAAATTAGCTTAGGGTGCAATTTTGGTACTTTTCGGATAACTTTCATATTCTGATGAATAGTGAAAATTACTAAATTTTAATTAAAATTTTTTAATCGAAATAATTAATAGTGATAAATTTTTAATTTGAGTGGTTTTAAAGTATATTTAGAAAATATTTTTTCAGTTTAATACAATTTTGGTCATTGGATGTAATTTCACATTTAAACCAGTTATAAACAAGTGTTAATCTTTTGACAGTTATTATCTCCTAAGAACACGCTATTTGTTTTGACGAGGGGAATTCATTTTTAAATTAATTAATGCAACTAATATGTTTTGAATTTGGTAAAATAGTCATCATTTTTGAGTTCATAATATCAAATATATCTTAGGCATAATTTTTGGTATTTTCCTGGAAACTTTCATTTTTTTGATTAATAGTGAAACCGCATAGTGGTAGTAAAAAAAATGAATTTTTCATAAAACATAATTTTACCGCTTCTATGAGTGGAATTTTAAAAATCAGAGAGTCAAAGTTGATGTCAGTAAGTAAAATGTGGTTCAATGAGATGAAAATAATTTTTGGTGAATAGTAACTTTTTACTTTTTTTACCATGGTTAAAAGTAAATAGGGTAATTAAGGGTAAAAATGATATTACTATTACACTAAAACATGTCCTAATTCTATTGGATAATTTTAATTCAACTGAAAAAACCTTAGGAATAAAATATGACCATTTAGGCCCACTTGGATTAGATTAGGAAATTTATTATTAATTTATTTAAAGAAGGGTTAAAATAGTTAAAATCAAAGTTTAATAACTAAATCATTTTTAATATAGGGTTATACATAAGATAAATTCGACTATAAATATTCATTAGAAAGATAAAATGATTTCATACATAATGATATTTTATTTGTAATTTTTAGACATTAAATAATAAAATTTATTTATGACACAACGATGATGCAGTAATTATATTATTAATGAAATATTGACATAATTGCTGTTATAAATACCCAAAAAAATGTACTTTGAGACTTTTTATGACTTAAACTAAATTTATAGGCTAATATTACATGTTATTGTTGATTTAAGTAACTTGTTTCGAACTTATCATTCTTTCATGAATTTCATAAAAATCATGTACCAAATAGTGTCAAAATTGACATAAATTAGTTTTTTTAAAAAAATATTATATTATTAATTGTAATTTTATTTCTAAAAATATAAGGTTCGGCCAAATGACTTAGATAAGGTTATATATATTAATAATAAACAACTTGGGGTTCTTTTGGCTTGATATAGTTTGTTTGTTAACCATATAGTGTAAGAAAACAAAAAGACACAGTAAAAGATAAATTATTTAACATAGAGTTAAATCTAATTGATAAGGTTAAAATAATAACCAAAACATGTATAAATCCTATTGGATGAGAGAATTTCGACCCATCCCCACTTTGGCTTCGAAATAAGACCCTTTGGATCCATTATAAACCGAATTTGACCTTAATATAAAATAATACTTTGAGATTTTCCTAAGGTGCCCCTCTCCTCCCTTATAAAAGGGAACCTCCTCCCTCTCCTCCTCACACCAATTTGAACATTCAAGCTCGGACAACCCCTGACAAAATCTCTTCTACACTTCCCTAGTATCATCCTAGAGGTCCTTGTCTTCTTCAAAGACCATCCTTAGTTCTTTAAGTGGAGGTTAAGAAAAGGCGCGTCAAAAAGAGGTAATATCCATTACCGATCTTTTTCAATTTCTTTCTTCTTCAACTTCTTATTCATTAGTTGTTTCATGATAAAGTAATAACATAAGTATTTCTTATATAATTATATGTTATTATAAAAATTAAACCACTCTATTTAACCTTCTATCCATCCTACGGAAAAAGGAAATCACCACGCGTGCATATGTACGGAATACTGTCTCCACGCCGTGGTGTAATCTATTTTCCGCCACCACCTTAATTGGATTGGAATAATGGTGTAATGAGTTACTATATATGATTACTATAAATTGATATTGATACTGAAATAGTATACATACACTTCAACACAAGTTCACCATCATGAGAACGATATCATCGCTCGTCTGTACGTACGGACTACCGTCTCCATGATGCGATGAGATTCATTCTCCACATTAACCATTCATGAATGATTATAAAGTATATATAATGAATAATAATGAAATATATGACATGTTAAATCTACTGGATTTATATATATATATATATATATATATATATATATATGTATTTCATCTACTTACTTCCATTCAAGAAAATAAGGAATGGAAAACAGCGTTCATGCGTACGTACGGACTACCGTCTCCATGAACTGTGTGTTTCATTTCATTTATCTATCTATTATATATATATATATACTGAATATATAAGATATATAAATAATGTTTTATATTCTGTAAGTAAGTAAATCATTATATAAGTAATAATAATGTCAAGAACAACAAGTCCAAACACCTACGATAAATGAAACGATTTTACCCAAAACGCTTCTTTAACATGGAATTTACAAAAGAACGGGTAATATAAAGTAATAAGTGAACCATATATGATATAATAACAATGAATATGATTCTGTAATAAGTTAATGACATTATTTAAATAATTATACAGGAGGTTCGGATACGTACAAAGCATATCAGACATAAGGTAAGGGAAATATCACAATCTCATTTTTATCTGAGATTTTTTATACTTTAATTTTTACTGGAGTGTATTTTATCATCCACATCCATGTTTCCCCAATATGTAATATTATTTCCTTCCACCTACAATTTTTTTAAATCTAATTTTACCCTTTGGTGAGTTTTTAATAAAAGATATGAAAGGAATCTTTTTTCATTTTTCTTACGAGGAACTTTTTGACTTTTCTGACAAAAATACGAGAAGAATGTTTTCTTTTAACTTATACGACATGAATGGATTTTTAAAACATTATTTCAAGAATATTACCTTATAAGTTTTCAAGTTTATTTTTAATCAACTTCTTTTAGTTATAATTTTATGACATGTTAAGAAATGGAAAGTGTTTTTGAAGTAGAAAGGATATTTTCCTCAAGAATGGAGTTTAAGTGTTTTATCAAAATTATTTTCCATATAAAATAATAAAGGGTTCTGTTTTCATCCCTATTATTACGTTTGTTTGATTATGTTGTGATGGAATTATTTTTATGAATTCCTTTATCTTATATGAATTGTTTTATGATGTCATGTTGTTTAAGAATCCCATTTTTACTACATGGGTTATGCAATGATGTATGATTTATTATTTTGTGGCACACATAAGAATGGTATCATTATGAGATGGGTGGTACCTATATCTCCCTCCAATGCATTGGGTAAAGATTTTATATCTCATGAGATAGACATGGCTGGAATGGTAGGTTATACCAGTTCCGTGAAACAAGACTGAAACGAGGGTGACTCGGTTCGGAAATGGACTTTGTCCACTAAGATAGTCTTGGCAATGAGTCTTGACTAATAAGAAATGATTCTCTATGATTAGGTGTGTATGCCAAAAAGTTTCATGTTTTATGTTATGATTATTGGGATTACATTTCACTACTATGATTTATCCCATGTTATGAAATTATGATCTCTTTTGCAGGTTAAGATTTCCAAAATGTTATGTTCTTATGAATATGATGTGATTGATATTTCTTTTGTTTACCCTTACTGAGAATTTGAGCTCACAATTTTATGTTTTCTTTTCCCCAGGATATAAAGAAAGGTATTAGGTAAAAAAAGGAAGATCTTTATGGGAGATGTTTAAGATCTTTCACCACGATTAGAAGATTATATTCCGAGTTTCCAAAGACACTAAACTATTACGAACCTTGTGTGTGTGTTTTTTTATGTAATAAGTATTCCGAAAAAGTAATGTAATGTCTATGTATGTCAAGCTTCGGGTCTCTACATTTGGTATCAGAGGCAAAGGAGGTAGGAATGTATATGATCCTTGGGAACTCTCACATGTGAGAGTTGGACAAAGCATGGCTCTCCGCACAAGGGCTTCATGTGGAAATGGCTGCCACTGAGGATGGTGGTGTGTCCTGCCCATGGGGTGTAGACGCCCATGGAGTGCCCCGATAGGTATCAAATATAGTCCACTAGAAGTAATTTCAGACCACTACAGTTGGTATCAGAGGAAAAGTTTAGTCAACCTTTGGAATCTAGGATGCAAAAACGTTAGTGAGATCCCTAGAGATATTTCTAAGGTATGTCTAGGGATGTACCTAAGGATAAGTATATGTATAGGATATAGTCCTTGAACTATGGTAACCATATTAGATTAAACCAAAGATGTTAGATATTGAAGTTACTCCCCCTTTATTATGATTTTTCCCCTCACACTATTCTTTTTGGGTTTTAGAAAATGGCTGGAAACAAGATGATTCATGATAATGGAGGATATGATGGACAATGGAATGATATTCTTCATGAGCAACCAAATGAAATGGGATTTGGATGTCCAAACATCATTATTATTCCGAATCAGCAATCTCATAATATGATCAATAAAGTAAAATTTGTTAAGTTTCCTGACTCAGCTAATAGGAGAAAGATGGAGTTTCATGCTGATCATAAAGGAAAGAAAGTTCAATTTACCCTATGTAAATCATGTGGGAAGAGGCATCAAGGAGAATGTTTCAAAGGAACTAGAATATGCTTTGGGTGTGGAAAAGAAGGACACAAAGCCAGTAAGTGCAAAGGAAAAGGTTCAGTTAACACCAGGGATGAGGATAATGGTATTGCTACGACATCAACAATGGTTAAATGTTTTAAATGTGGAATGCACGGGCATTATGCAAACCAATGCCCTAAGGGAAAGTCTCGTGAAGAGAATCAGTATGGTCTTATGGGTAGTATTTATGTGGATGATGATGAAGAGACTACAAATGATATGTGAGATGAAAGAATTGTTGAATCTCAGTCAATGGTTTAAGAATGTAGTGGAATTATTACATGTTTATCATGTGTAATGTTGTATAAGTAATCTCATGGTACTATGGAATAAAGAGACATGTAAGGATTGTTACACTGTTGTCTTTCCTTGAGTTTATAAAGTGTATGATTAATGTTACCAGTATCCATGAAAGGTTATTCAGATATTATTGGAATGTAGATGATATGCGCATAATGAAGGGATAAGGAGAAAATTAAATGTTTGATAGTATTCATGACCTCATGACTGATATAATGAGAAGGTTATATCATGGTTTGAGTATATAGAATTTTTGGATTTTGGTATGTGGAAAGTGTTAACTTTTGACAACATTCATGTTTTCACTAAGTTTTAATGGGTATTAATTTTTTCAAGAGAATACATCATTAAGGTATTCACATGATTGGAATGTGACCAACAAGATATATGGGGGATAAATGATGGTATTCACATGCTTAGTTGACGACATTTCAAGTTATCGTTTTCTTTATACTAAGATCTTGGACCGAAGTATTTTAGATAAGCCTAAAGATTGGAATGGATTATATTTACCATAAGTTAGTATTGTTTAAGGATATTTTTTTTATATTAATTATGTGATGTTATAGTAATGTAGTTTTAGAAAAAGGAAAACCTGCAGGACGGGCGACAACCCATCGCGTTGGACAAGGTCGTGGGTATCGAACCCACAACCGAAGTGCGACTGGCCTTTATCGCCTATCACTGGCCTACAGGAAGTCCCTGTTTAGTATAAACTAGTTTTATTATATTAAGCAGTATGATATATGAAGTATAAGTTCATTTTAGGAACTATATATGATTAATCTCACTATAGATGGACTTATGTATTTTATGATAACTTTTCTAACCTTTTGTTTGAGACAGATGGAATGACTCTTCATTCTATCACATGATCTGCTAACACATCACGAATGAAAAATTCAACTTCATTTCTTTAAGAGATGAAGTGGAAATTGTCCAAAGAACGAAAAATGTTGATACTATACCAAAATCACGAAAGTATTTCTTCTAATTCCAATTTCATCAACTTTAGGGAAATGATCTTGAAAACCAAAAATGTTGTCCAAGTGCTCTTATATCTGATGAATTAGATGGTACCTTATATCGTCACAAATTTATGGCTTTTTGATTGCTGGTTTTTCCATATCCATGTTCTCTACCACTCTCGATCAGAACATGATGGTTAGATTTCTTTTCCATATCCATATATTCACCTATGTGGAAACCCAGTGATTAGTTTATTTGGGAAATCGTTACATTTCATACTTTAGTTTTTAAAGCCATGTTTTGGTATTCCTTTTTACGATGTGGGTTTCTATCAAAGAAACTTTTGCATAGTAAACCATTTATAACCCCTACGAATTTCGAGGGAGAAATTTATTTTAAGGGGGTAGAATGTAACACCCCAATATTTTATGAAAAATATTATTTTCATTTCATTAATGTCTTGTGTTGTATTCTACACCAAGATTTCCTTGCACTATACGCAACACCGCATTATCTTGTAGTATACGCAACACTATTCTTGGATTGTGTTACACACAATTTTTATAATAGTTATTCTACGCAACATTGAGTATATATATATATATATTCAATGTATAAATGAAATAAGGTTGGATTCTGTTATACGAAAAAACGAAGGATTATTTCACAACACGCAACCCTAACTTGTCTTGCATTACACACAATCGCAACCTTCCTCGATAGCGTGTGTAGTATGCAATACCGCGTTTCACTAAACAACGATATGCTATTAAAATATTATTAAAACTAGCCGTTATGAATAGTAATAACCACCTTTTAAAATTTTAGAAATTTTATCTCTCTAAATGGACCTTATTTTTGGATTCGGAATATCGAAATTATCTTAGGGTGAAATTTTGGTACTTTTTGGATAACTTTCATATTCTGATGAATAGTGAAAATTACTAAATTTTAATTAAAAACAACTTTTTTAATTGAAATAATTAATAATGATAAATTTTTAATTTGAGTGGTTTTAAAGTATATTAAGAATATATTTTTACAATTTAATACAATTTTGGTCATTGGATGTAATTTCACATTTAAACCAGTTATAAACAAGTGTCAATCTTTTGATAATTATTATCTCTTAAGAACCCGCTATTTGTTTTGACGACAGGAATAAATTTTTAAATTAATTAATGAAACTAATATGTTTTGAATTTGGTAAAATAGAAATCATTTTTGAGTTCATAATATCAAATATAGCTTAGGCCTAAATTTTGGTATTTTTCTGGAAACTTTCATTTTTTGATAAATAGTGAAACCACTAAGTGGTAGTAAAAAATGAATTTTTCATAAAACATAATTTTACCGCTTCTGTGAGTGGAATTTCAAAAATTATAGAGACACGGTTGATATCAGTAAGTAAAATGTGGTTCAATGAGATGAAAATAATTTTTGGTGAATAGTAACATTTTACTTTTTTTTACCACGGTTAAAAGTAAATAGGGTAATTAAGGGTAAAAATGATATTATTATTACCGTAAAACATGTCCTAATTCTATTGGATAAGTGTAATTCGACCAAAAACAACCTTAGGAATAAAATATGACCATTTAGGCCCACTTGGATTAGATTAGGACATTTATTATTAATTTATTTAAAGGAGGGTTAAAATAGTTAAAATCAAAGTTTAATAACTAAATCATTTTTAATATAGGGTTATAAATAAGATAAATTCGACTATAAATATTCCTTAGAAAGATAAAATGATTTCCTACATAATTATATTTTATTTGTAATTTTTAGAAATTAAATAATTTAATTTATTTATGACACAACGATGATACGGTAATTATATTATTAATGAAATATTGACATAATTGATGTTATAAAAACACAAATAAATGTACTTTGAGACTTTTTATGACTTAAACTAATTTTCTAGGTTAATATGACATGTTATTGTTGATTTAAGTAACTTGTTTTGAACTTATCATTCTGTTATAAATTTCATAATAATCATGTACCAAATAGTGTCAAAATTGACATAAATTTGTTTTTAAAACAAATATTATATTATTAATTGTTATTTTATTCCTAAAAATCTAAGGTTCAGGAAAATGACTTATATAAGGTTATATATATTAATAATAAAAAACTTAGGGTTCTTTTGGCTTGATATAGTATGTTTATTAACCATATAGTGTAAGAAATCAAAAAGACACGGTAAAAGTTAAATTATTTAACTTAGAGTTAAATCTAATTGATAAGGTTAAAATTATAACCAAAACTTGTCTAAATCCTATTGGATGAGAGTATTTCGACCCATCCCCACTCTATCTTCGAAATAAGACCCTTTGTAACCATTATAAACCGAATTTGACCTTAATATAAAATAATATTTTGAGATTTTCCTAAGGTGCCCCTCTACTCCCTTATAAAAGGGCACATCCTCCCTCTCCTCCTCACAACAATTTGAGCATTAAAGCTCGGAAAACCCCTGCCAAAATCTCTTCTCCACTTCCCTAGTATCATCCTAGAGGTCCTGGTCTTCTTCAAAGACCATCCTTAGTTCATTAAGTGGAGGTTAAGAAAAGGCGCGTCAAAAAGAGGTAATATCCATTACCGATCTTTTTCAATTTCTTTCTTCTTCAACTTATTCTTATTTAGTTGTTTCATGATAAAGTAATAACATAAGTATTTATTATATACTTATATGTTATTATAAATATGAAACAACACTAATTATCCTTCTACCCATCCTACGGAAAAAGGAAATCACCGCGCGTGCGTACGTACGGAATACCATCACCACGTCGTGGTGTAATCTATTTTCTGCCACCACCTTAATTGGATGGGTATAATGGTGTAATGAGTAACTATATATTATTATTATAAAGTGATATTGATACTGAAATAGTATACATACACTTCAACACAATTTCACGATCATGAGAACGATATCATCGCTCGTGCGTACGTACGGACCACCGTCTCCACGACGCGATGAGATTCATTCTCCACATTAACCATTCATGAATGATTATAAAGTATATATAATGAATAATAATGAAATATATGACATGTTAAATCTACTGGATTTATGTATATATATATATATATGTCATCTACTTACTTCCATTCAAGACAATAAGGAAAGGAAAACAACGTTCATGCGTACGTACGGACTACCGTCTCAATGAACGGTGTGTTTCATTTCATTTATCTATATATTATATATATATACATATACTGAATATATATGATATATAAATCATGTTTTATATTCTGGAGGTAAGTAAATCAAGTAATAAGTAATAATAATGTCAAGAACAAAAAGTCCAAACACCTACGATAAATGAAACGATTTTACCCAAAACGCTTCTTTAACATGGAATTTACAAAAGAACGGGTAATATAAAGTCATATGTGAACCATATATGATATCATAATAATGAATATGATTTTGTAATAAGTTAATGAAATTATTTAAATCATTATACAGGAGGTTCGGATACGTACAAATCATATTAGACATAAGGCAAGGGAAATATCACAATCTCATTTTTATCTGAGATTGTTTATACTTTAGTTTTTACTGGGGTGTATTTTATCATCCACATCCTTGTTTCCACAATATGTAATATTATTTCCATCCACATAAAATTTTTTTAAATCTAATTTTACCCTTTGGTGAGTTTTTAGTAAAAGATATGAAAGAAATCTTTTGTCATTTTCGTTCGAGGTACTTTTTGACTTTCCCGACAAAAATATGAGAAGAATGTTTTCTTTTAACTTATACGACATGAATGGATTTTTAAAACATTATTTCCAAGAATCTTACCTTATAAGTTATGAAGTTTATTTTTAATCAAATTCGTTAATTATAATTTTATGGCATGTTAAGAAATCTAAAGTGTTTTTGAAGTAGAAAGGATATTTTCCCCAAGAATGGAGTTCAAGTGTTTTATCAAAATTATTTTCCATCTAAGATAATAAAGGGTTCTGTTTTCTTCCCTATTATTACGTTTATTTGATTATGTTGTGATGGAATTATTTTTATGAATTCCTTTATCTTATATAAATTGTTTTATGATGTCATGTTGTTTAAGAATCCCATTTTTACTACATGGGTTATCCAATGATGTATGATTTATGATTTTGTGAAACACATAAGAATGGTATCATTATGAGATGGGTGGGACCTATATCTCCCTCCAATTAATTGGGTAATGATTTTATATATCATGAGATAGACATGGCTGGAATGGTAGGTTATATCGGTTCAGTGAAACAGGACTGAAACGAGGGTGACTCGGTTCAGAAATGGACTTTGTCCACTAAGATAGTCTTGGAAATGAGTCTTGACTAATAAGAAATGATTCTATATGATTATGTATGTTTGACAAAAAGTTTAATGTTTTATGTTATGATTATTGGGATTACATTTCACTACTATGATTTATCCCATGTTATTAAATTATGATCTCTTTTGCAGGTTAAGATTTCCAAAATGTTATGTTCTTATGAATATGATGTGATTGATATTTTTTTGTTTACCCTTACTGAGCATTTTAGCTCACCCTTTTATGTTTTCTTTTCCCTAGGATATAAAGAGTGGTTTTCGGTAAAAAAAGGAAGATCTTTATGGGAGATATTGAAGATCTTTCACCACGATTAGAAGATTATATTCCGAGTTTCCAAAGACACTAAACTATTATGATCCTTATGTGTGTGTTTTTTTTATGTAATAAGTATTCCGAAAAAGTAATGTAATGTCCATGTACGTTAAGCTTCGGGTCTCTACATAATGAGCATGCAAACCACATTTAAAACATTCAATTGATCCCTAAAAAATAACATCATTCCCTTTCCTACTGTAAACTAAATGCTCCCTTTTTTCACGATAGTTTATTTCTTTATGACCATCATTACCTCATATGTGACATACTCTCATCCCTTTGAATAATATTCCTATTATTTTCAGTCCACATCATTGACACATAGGCTATTGAATATATTAACCTATATGATTATTACCTAAACATCAATAGGTATTCATATCTCTTATATATAATTCCTTAGAATGATCCCCATGGTTAAAGTGGGAAATCATGACTCTATATAGTTAGTTATGAATAACCAATAGATTTATCATTGTATATACCATTTCATTTGGTTTCTTATTCATAAAACTGCAACATTTTCCTTCATTTCCATTTTAACATTGGTCCCTATTAAATCCAGCCATTTACTAAAACCCAAAAGAATAGTGTGGGAATATCAGTAAAATCATCATATACTATCTTATGAGGACTTTAAACACTAATATATAATTATTAATTTTATAATAAACTCATTAACAATATATAAAATTACTATTCTAATTTCTAATATGCTAACCATTTTGGTTATATAAAACATGTCGCTTATGCTTAAATAACACCCTAACCTGTAATATTATCTAAAATGACCACTAAAACCAACAATAAGTCCCCAATCTTAAACATTACATAATTATTATTTAGGTTAATATTTTATAGTGATGATCTTTTTAGGTTTATATTTTTAGAGAATTTGGCCATAAAAATAACCCATTAACTCATTAATTACAAATTTGTAACTTCTACTCACTATATATTGTTCTAAAAAAATGAAAATATTTAAAATAAAACATTGTTCATTTTCATTATAAAAATATTCATAATATTTATATTGAATTATTCCTTCCTATTACCCATCCTTATATCCTATAGTTAAAATTTCAAAATCTTGGGATGACTGAAAGAAGCTTTGTAATGGAATAGAATAATGGAAGAAAAGTTTATCAAATGAATATTTTAAACTCATTCAATTTTTTTTCTAAAAATCATACATTACACCCTTAGAAAAAAACTCTAAAAAATATCTCATAAAATTATAAAAATTATGAAAAACATATTTCTAATCATAAATATTAAATCATAAACCATAATGGTAACTTTTTCTATCCATATTAGACATACATTGTTTATTTCACATCTACATACGGAGTACCATTCATGGTTACGTTGGGAATACCCATCATTGTATATTCCTTAAATATCTTTTCAGAAACCTTATCATTTACCTTCATCACATTACCCAATGAAAAAGAGAGATATCAGGGGCTCACCCACTATAAATTTATCATGGATCCCCCGACATAGATAAGAAATGACCAAGAACCATAACACAATCAAAACACATAAATAAGGATAAATGAATAATAACATTTCCAAATTATAATCATAAGACATCATTTAGAGATATTAATATATAAAATCCATTCTAAAAAGTATTTTAAATACCAAAATACCTAAAAAAGCAATATGGTATTTACATTTCTTCTTCAAAACATTAATGCTTGTGGAAGAATCCAGATATCAAATAATTCTTGAGGCGACGAAAAGGACATTGTCACCACATACGTTAAAAAGAAACATTCCTTTTTTTCATTTTGTAAAATGTTTCATAAAAAAGGATTCAATTTTTTAACCATTTATTTAAAATAAAAAAGGGGATGATTATAAACTATATAAAAGAAGGTCTTATATAAATCAAAATATTCTTCAATGGGAGGAGATTGAGATAAAGTCCCTTACAAGGATCGTATAATTAGATTAAGGATAAATAAATGATACTTTTATGTGTGAAAATTAAAATACACCCAATATAATTGGATATTACTTTTAAAAAAACCACTGGACATTCACACATATTCATGGAAAAACAAAACAAATGGCATGGATATTTAACTCTATAAATGGATATTGAGTTATTATTTCCCTTACCTCAAGTCCGTCTTGTCTCATTCATTATTTATATTCCAGAATATTAAACATAGGTTAATTTATACAAAATTTAAAACATTTTTATACTTTTATTTTTTTTATCCCATATTTCTAATTAATAAATATTATATGACAATTTATGTTCATATCAGATGTTCTGTTGATATTGGGTACATGGGTCAAAAATGAACTTATTTTGATGTAAATTTTCCATGTGGTAAAAATTTATTCATATCTAGAATATTATTCCTGATTTAAATATCATATACATCCATATATATTTATTTATAATAGTACATAAATTATGGAGATAATAATTTAAATGCATTGTTCATGGAGATGGTAGGTCGTACGCACGCATGCACACTACTCTAATTTCACTGTTTTTTTAATAGAATGAAAACTAAATGATACATAAGTATATTATAATAAAATTATAATATATATAATATATATGAAACATAAGTTGATTAACTCCATACTTTATAGGATCCTTGTATGGTATGAACGAGTCATATCACATTGAGCGGGGCGGTTGTCCACAAATCCTCAAATGAAATTATCATATTTACACATTATAGAATGAATAATGGAATGTTGTAAATAAATATTAAATAATAATAGGGACTATATGAATATAATATATATAATATATAAATATATTTATGTCATAATTCCCACCATGATAGTTGGTAGGATAAAATTGAACAATCATCATTTTGTGAGGCAGTAGTTTATTACACATAGAAACAATATGCTATTATCAATTAGATGGAGTGTGTGTAAGTGTGGGTAGGAAACATATCATAAAAACATACTTTTATATTTAGGATACTATTTTTTCTATGTCATCCTAAAATAATAAGATTATATGTATTGAAGAAGGAAAATAATGGAAATGAACTTTAGAGGAGACACTACCTATAAATCGGGTAACTCCTTTTAATTTAAGCTGAAATGATTTCATGAATTGCCTTCTTCCCAAGTTAAGGATTCAATGAAGAAGGAGGGATGTCCGGAGATTATTTTATCATGATTCAAATGAGACAAGGGGCTTGAGAGGTTTGAGTATGTGGTTAGAGTTGGTGGCCTTTTATAAGATCGAGGAAGGGAACTTTAGGAATGTCTTGAAATATTACTTTATTATAAATTTATTTTAGAATTAAAATAGTTCTAGTGTGATATATTTTGATGATATGATGAAGATGGTTCACAATTCTCTAAACAAATAGGTTTTATACAAGTTTTATCACAACCATAACCTTATCTTTTGGTTTTAACCCTTTTTAAATATATTAACACATACCATGTCCTATTCTATTTTTATAGTATATGGTTAATATTGTTAAAATAAAATTCCAATAGTTCCTCAAGTTTATAATTAATTACATTTATTACATTATATAAGTCATTTAGAACAATATTAGAATATTATGACAAATAGATCATTTAATAAAATAGTATTTGTTTTAAAAACTCATTTATGTCAATATTGACACTATTTTTTAATTGATTTTTGTTAATGTCATAAAAACATTATTACATTGAACCAAATGAAGTAACTCCAAGATAATATGTCATGTTCATCCAATAATATAGTGTATGACATATGAAATTTTAAATTATATTTATTTTAATATTAATAAGATCATTAATATTAATATTCCATTAATATAGTAATCATTGCATCATCATTATGTCATAAATAAATTTATTTACTTAGTTTACAAAAATTAAATATAAAATAAAATATAATAAGAATTTTTTTTATATTTATAATTAATATTTATAGTCTAATATATTATTTATAGAAAAATAATTTACATTGATTTAGTTACAAGATACATTTTTATGTAACATTTTCATTGTCTTCAAAATATATATTATAAAAGGTCACTGTGACACTCATGTGGATCCATGGCATCCTAAATATGACCCAAGGATGAAAATGGTGTTCAAAAGATCTTCCAATAAGATTACGTCACATTTTAGGGTATTTTTATTTTATTATAATATTATTTTTAACCCTTATTAACCTAATTTACTCCTTAACCATGATAAATAAAAATAATTAATCATGTTACTATTCATAGTGTCCAAAAAAATGTTCCCATTTATAAAATTTGTACCTTATTATTTAAAATAAGGAATCCATTTTTCCAAATTAAATACACATAAATTTTAGTAATTAATTTAAAATAAATTCTAATTATAAAAATCAGAAAGCTAGTTTTTTAGAAATTAAAACTATCAAAAGATTGACATTTATTAATATCATATTTAAATATGAAATTAAATCTAATGAAAAAAATTATATAAAATAATAAAATAAAAATTTAATTATTCATTAAAAATAATTAATATGATAACTTAAATATATAAATAAACTAGATGAAAAGGAAGTTTTGAATTGAAATACAGTATTTTTTTATATTCACTAAAAAAAATTTTTATTAGAAAAATACAAAAATTCAACCAAAGTAAATTTTGATTTCCATATTTTAAATTAGAAATTTATTATTCCACATAGAACACATAAAAGTGACATAATATTTGTTTAAAAATCATTCTCCATAAAATGCATTAAAATAATATTTTTTTTGAAAAATACCCATTTTAACCGAAAACATTGATTTTTCCTTATATCATATCTAGAAAACATATCAGATGAATTTTAAAAATTACATTGAATATATACTAGATATTTTACAATAAATAAACACCCATAATTATTGATATGATTTTATAATCACAATTATTCTGTTTTAAAAAAGTTTTTATAAAAATACAACTTTTATATTCAATTGGTTTTTATTTCCCTTTATAAAAAATTTGGTAACCAAAATAATCTTTTTTTCTACATGTGTCAAACATATTTTCATAATTTAATGGATATTATTCATTCCCTTCATTCCACCATCTTGGTTATAATGGTAACATTTAAATAATAATATTTATTTTTTTCTTTAAGTTCGATGTTGTGTATCATACATGATATTGAACATAGTTTATCTTTCTTAAAACATGAGATGTTAAAAATAGACACTCCCCTAATCATGGGAAATGATAAAAAATTGAAAATAAACATGTTCATGAATCCTAAAATTAATTTACTAGTGACTATTCATCTCTCATTGAGTCCATTGAAATTCATTGGTGTTTAATTAAGATTTAAAGTAAGTTGTACCCAAAATTGATGGACCATGTCACCAGCCATAAAATTTCAAGAATCCATGTTTTTTTATTAATATAAATAGTAAAAAAGTGTTTCACCCCATACATATAAACTCTACTTATGTTAAAATCATATATAACCAATAGTATCAAGATTTATTAAAGATTTATTTTTTAGGCAGTGAAAGGAAATTACTTTATTTGGTAAAAAATTATGAAATTTATGTCCATTTCTAGTAGGGATGATCTTAAAAAATAGTACCAATACCAGTTTTATTCTATATTACATTAAACAACAACTGCAGTCTTCTATATGTGAAAAAAATTAGAGAATTTTCATGTCATTTGTTACATTAAATGGTGGAAGGCTTAGATTTACTCCCTTTACATTCATATTCAACATGAATAGCAACTCAAAATGAGAGTAGAAATATCAAAGTGTATTTTTTCCAAATACATATCTCCCAGATGTTTTTAGATAGATTCAAAGTGTTTTTTAGTCAAAAAATTTCAATAGGAGGCCAAACTAGAAAACTAAAATTTTTAGTATCCACTTCCACCATATCCTCTCTAGAAAGGGAAAAATAATTTAACCAACATTAACCTGGGGAATCTTGCCCCAGAAAGAATGTAGTTATAAGTTATCCTTTAAAAAAACAAAGTCAAGTGCAGGCTCATGTCACAAATGAGTTGGAGGTCTCCTATTATGTGTAGAATTATAGACACCAAATTATCTAGTTATCGTAGTATATTCAATTAATAATTTTTAATTCTATGAGTATTTATATATTCCAGGGGAAAAAACGTTCTCAATCATCCTCAATGTTTGAAACCTAAATAATATGACATGTAAATCCTCAAAAACTACTTCATATACCATATATTCCTCAAACACACCCAAAAACAATATATTTTTCTTTTTATATTAGATGCAAATCATAAAATTATTAATATATGAATTATATGAGAGTATTGTGTTATATTGGTGGATGCTTCATGAAGGTATTGATATGGTCTCTAAAATTTTACATGGATTATGATCACACTATAGTCCAAATTTGGATTAGATTCCACAATTTCCAATTTCAATTTTTAAGTAATATACTCATTTCATGATTATTGTCTTATTGGGGAACCCCTCAAATTAGATTTCACTATTAAAAATTTTTCTTGATCCTCAATTTTTATGATCTCCAATGAAGTGGATATATTGAAATCTCTTACATATCATATTAGGATTCAAAATTGGGAATTTTAATTTATTCCTAAAATTTTAATTGAAACAAATCATATATATGTTAAAAATGTATTTAATTTGGTTATTCAACAAGATAATGTGATAGTGGGATCATGGATGTGTGATCCCATAAACATTTTTAATTAGTTTGGGTTGAAAATGGATATAAAAACGTTGTGGGTGTGACACTCGTAGATCATCAGGTGGATCATGTGGATAAGGATATCAACCCAAATATTTTTTGATAATGCTATGAATCTCTCTTATACTATTGATCTCTCGGGTTTCTTGCATGTAGTGCACAATTCCCAGTCTTATCATGTGGATTGGGAGATTATTGACAAGTCTAAGACATAAGTTCTTGAGACCACAATAGTTGTTCAACCCCAGTAAGGGGAGGACATGAGTGACCAATCTAATTCTTTTGAGTTTTTATATGATGATAATGAAAAATATTTTAATATAGAGGATCATATTGTGAAATATGATTCTAAAAACTAAAAAACCCATAGGTTGATTTGAATGGTTTCATCACTATGAGAATCATGAAGACATGAATGTTTAGAAATTACTCTAGAATTGAAAAAACTATTTTCAATAGATCATTAAAGTCCTATAAGGATCAATAAATTTTTATTCCCCCATAGTTGAAGGCATCAAAACAATTGACTTCCGCCACTAATGGAAATGAATTTAAAAGAAAAATAGTGATAATAATGATGACCCACTTATAAGGGATTCTTAACAAAATAAGTAAAAATATTCATTTTTAGGGGAACGTGGTTCTCTAATTTTTGAACAAGAATGATTTTTTTTCAACATTATAAATATAGAGAAATTTATTTAGAGTCTTATCATGAAATCCAAAAAATAATGGTCATGAATGTGGTGAAATTAAGAAAAATGTGGGTTTCAACATCAGATAAATTCCATGGAAATGGATATTTATTGACCTATTTTTTGAATATGGTTTCCCTGGTATCTATGTTCTTTTTCATTTTCTCTTACAGTGATGGTTTTATAAAGATAAATCTATTGATTTTTTCCATGTAGTTTTACATGTTATTGTCTATTTGAGTGTTTGTTTTCATTCATTTTGGTTGTTGGTGGTATTCTTTTATTTTTCACATTTTTGTTTTGTTATACCCTTTGGAAGGGTTTTTATTTCTCTGGTGCTGTGGGAGCTTCGTTTTTTATGTTACATGGTTTGGTGTTGTTTGTCTTCTATTTTTTCTTCATGATTTCATGTGTTTCTATCTATATTCTATGTGGTTTTTTTAGTAGATTGTTCTTAATAACTCTTCCAGTGCCTTTTTAATTCTACTGGGATTCTGAATGATCATGGGATAGTTTCATTCATTCCTCATAAATGAATGAGATGCAATTTTCATATGTGCTTCTTGTGGTTAATGGATGTCCTTGTGGGAGTGAATTTATTGTTCTATATGTTGGATATATTTTTGAAATCCTGGGTGTAATTTCCTTCATTTCCATGATGGTTTAATCTATTTACACATATTTTTTTCATTTTATCCTTTGTTTTCATTAAGTAATTTTTCAGAGATATAAGTTGGGTGACCAAAAAAATATTGGTTTTGGTATTAGATGTAAAACATTATTAATAATATCATAATGAGATTATTCAATCCTAGATATCTTTTCATATTAGTTTTATCCACAACAGATGATGATGAAGTTGTTGAATGGATCCTCACCACTATATTGGTTTTTGTTTTTCTAATTAAGAATATCCCACATTAAAAAAAATTATTATATATTCTTGATATGTATTCATACTTTGTATTCTATGTATTAAGCATAAACTGTTTGTTAGAAAAATAAATGATGCTAATTTTATTGTTTATTTAATTAATTATTTTGTATGTACTCATATTCTTATCATATTATTTAATCTAGTTATGATATTTCTTGTAAATTGTATTAAATTTTTATAATTCTATTTTACTCCTACATTGTTTTTTACTTAAATTGTTCTTAGTTTTTTATGCTTATTTTGGTTATTCATTTTTGATAACTCCTAAGAACTCTTTCATGTATTTTTAAATTAACATAGACATAGATTCTATATTTATTCTTAGATGAATAAAATCTTACAAGGATTTCAAATGGCTCAAATGTGTACTTTTTGGAATCTTGTGATAATAAAACAATATAACCATTTATTTTTATGTGATGAACTCTTATTTAGACATTTTCTTACAATGAATGAAATTTACATTAAATCAGTCAAACATAAAATATATTAACTCATAGAAACATATGGAATTTTTAATTTTCAAGGGATAATATTTATTTATATTAATTTTTTTATTGGAATAATTATTCATGTTATATATATATATATATATATTATAATTTTAAAGAAAGTTTATATTTTTTGTGGGGTTGGTTATGTTCATATTATATTAACTTTACATATCACTTATGGATGTTTAATGGGATTATGAATTTTATTTATATCCTTTTATGTAATTTATTATTTAAATGAAACTATCTATATGGTGTTAATTTTTTAGAGGATAAAGAAATTTAGGAAATTTTACATTTAGAATTAATGATGTATAAGATTGGTTCAATATTTAATAATAATTTTTAATCAAATGAGGGAATGTTTGTTTCTAATTATCTCTATTTAAAATTAAAAATAATTAAAATAATGGGAAAAAATTGAATTTTTGATGTTCAAATATGTTGTTGTACCAAAAAATACTCATAATGTAAACTGAGTTGCTGAAGAATTATGGTATCACCCTAATATTCAACATTTAATCATTTCTAAAATGAATATAAGAAATTTCTTATAACAAAAAAATATTCAAAACTTTCATGGGTTTTTTTTGTTTCTGTGTAGGTGTTCTCTAAAGTATATTGTAGATATATATGGGTTTCCCAACATTTATGAATAATTACCAGTTTTATCCACCTAAAAAATGCAGTGTCATAGGTTATGATTGATTCTATAAAGATCACTATTTTAATAATGATCTAGTAAAAAGATTATGATTTATCTACCCCATATATATGTTTGGTTAATGTTTGGGGTTTTCATTTAAAATTAAATATGTAATATTTTATCCCTTTAAAGCAGTAATAGTGTTTTATAACTTTGTAAATGTTTGGATTTTTTGTATCTATATAAGGAATATTTTCTATAGTGTATATTTATACTCTTAAGATTGAGTTTAATGACTAGACCTATGATTTTTTAAATATGAACTGCTATAAAATCTTTTTTAATTCCCCTTTTTCTTTTATATATTATATATTTATTCCACCACATCCCAAAACAATTTGTGGATGAATGGTTATATATCAAAATCCAAAATATACATTCATTATTTTCATTGTAATTCAAATTTTTATGAATAAAAATTTACCCATCCTCATATATTATCATTACTCTGAGTGATACCTAAAGTTTTTTATTAAAGAGTTAACTTTTAGTATTAATATTGGTTATTTTATGTTTCATAATTTAATTTTTTTGAAACTACATGTTTCCTAATACATAACAGGAATATGAGAATTATTCATCCTAATTAAGTCATGTTATGATGTTGTTGTTTTGAATCATTTATGACCATCCTGTTTATGTAACAGTAATGATGGTAACAGTAAGGATATAACATAAGTGTAATTAAATAATAGGAGTGTTGATTTTTTTGAGATCAAAGTTAGAATTAAAAAATTATTAAATTTTGGAAAGGGTATATTCATTGGTAATAATTAAATTAAATATTTTTAAATAAAAAATTATGAAATTTATTTAATAAAATTTTTGTATACAATTTTATAGAAAAATTAAAAACATAAAACTAATTATGACATTGTAATAACATTAAAATTATTTCATTACGGAGCTAAGAAAATAGAAATATTATTGAATGGTATTTATAGGGGTGAATTTCATGAATTCATGTTTCTTGATAATTAAAAAAATCGTGATATGTATAACCAGTTTACAATGATTATAAAAAAAATGTTCTCTTCATTAAGCTATATAAAATTATGTGTTAATTGACCTATTAGATAAAAAATTAACTAAAAAAGCATTTTATAATGTATTTTATTGATATTTGGATTTGATTTTCTTAGAAAACAATTGATTACCATATTGAATCATTGGATTAATGTGCAATTTAATTAATGTTCTTCGATAAGTACATTATCAAAAAATATATAAAAGGTGATTATTTTTTGGCTATTGGGAATTTAGCTTCTAACCCTTATATATTATTTGGGTAATTTTAATTTTGATAGATTTTAATATTTTAATCAATTAGAATATAGTTTATATGAAAAATTTATGAATGGGAAAAATTATTAGAATCTATGGTAAATATTTTAGACAATTAATTTAGAATATAATGTAATTTCATTCTAAATTATATTTTATGAATTTATGAAGATGGGATACAAAAATCATCATTGATCGAGTATTAAAAATGAAAAATAAGAGAAAATAAAAATAAATGAAAATTATGACTGGTTTATCTTCTAATTAGAATTAAAAAAATAATCAAACTCCAATGAATAATCATTTATTGAAAAATATTAATTTAATATTTAATTTATGGTTGAATATGATAATAATTCTTTCACACTTTCTTGCCCATGTTCCTAAATTAATAACAGAAAATATTAAAAACACTTTTTTCCCATGTATTACATTAGAATATTATATAGATAATTTTTGGATATAAGTACGAAGAGGACATGAAATTATGAGTCCTAGTGATACCATAATTAATTTATGAAATATATTTTATATATTTAATAACCTAGGTGCACAGGTTTCTTAAAAATGTGAAATAACTCTTACATAGAGGCTCAGATCAAAAATTTTAGGTCTCTATTGAGTTTAAAGCATGGGTTTTACCCTATGAGTGACTTAACCTTGTTGAATGTTGGATGCTCAGGCTGGGAGAGGTCAAGGGAGAATGCTTAAATAAAAATATTTAGGTGAAAATAATTTATTTAATCATATTTTTCTAAACTATATTTTCTTATAAATATGATATTATGGAAAAACTAAATGGTTGGTTGTACTGTGTTGGATATTTTTGAGACTACATTAGAAGATTTTTCTGATAAAAACAATGATTAGATCATGTATCTTGGATTAGTATGCATTAGAATTGGAGAATCTAACAAAAAATAATGGCATTGATTCATTCATTCTCACTGATTGATCCATATCGGTTTGGGAAACTTATTTATGTGTATTTATGTTCATTTTATTATTCATATGAAAAACTCAACTCAATCAAATATTGAATTGATTTTTAGATCATGCGTTTTGCAGTTACGTGTTAGAATAACCAAGAATTGGGGAATTAAATTATTGTATATATTACATCATTTCATTCTCCATTCTAATAGAAATGATTTGATCCCAACATAAACATTGGTCGAGGTCCATTCCTCATGTTTTTATTTTGTTTATTTCTTCCCCCTTTCTTCACACATTTATTGTAGTAAATTCCTTTGGAATATAGTTTGATAAAATTCCTAATATTCGATCATTATGTGACCATTATTTAGTCTAATTTATTGATACCACAATAATAACATGTGATATAGGATGTAATTGTGGTGATATGATAATGTAGTATTATCAGACATAGATCGGGAAGGATTGACAGTTTCCATTCATCCCACATTAATGGCCTGGCTACATATGGAATGTTTGGATGATTTTTGAACATTCTTGAACACTAAAACTATGTGATCAATGATCGTAATGGTTGACGGACCATGGTTTCATATTTTTTCCGAATGGAATGTGGTGAAAATGGTGTGGACAACAAGAGATGAAGAAGATATAGGATTCTAGAAAATCCTTTGTCACATTATGTATAATCTGGAATTACATGTCATGTGGGACCCCTTATGTGAAGATAGTGTTTTGGGATATAGACATGTATCACACACCTTGTGACTTGGTCACATATAGTGTGACCGTTACCTTATTGCTTGGAGTATACCTAGAGAGGTTCACAAACACGTCCATGAGTACACATCCTCAAACACACTATGTACTCAGGCACAAACAAATCTAGCTGGACATATACATGGATAGTAGTAAACAATCTTGAACATTCCATGTAATCAGACATGTACGTGGGCATAATCAATAAAACATATGTAGAACTATGTGCCTATGGGACACACCATGTACTACCATTACACACCGTGTACTTTTTAAAATATGGATTGGATCACTTTTCCACTTAATATTAGACAAGTATCATTCGATTACATTCCATTGATCCATTAACTAAGGTTATAGTATGGACTCAAATCCTATGCGTGGGATGGTGATCCCCTAGTAGGTACTTTAGTCTTAGATTTAGTTATTGGAATCCTTCCATTATGCCCATTGTAATATCCAATATCATATTCATTACCCTAGGTGTGATTCTTGGTATCGTCCTGACCAACACGATACAAGCATTGATCCCATAATTCGTGGGTTAATCCATATTGGGATGTTAGAATACCACATAGAATTTTGTGTGATCTACATCTTTGTATAATTCTTTTTAGACCACTAGCGGGTACTTCTTATAGTGTGACCCATGGAGAATGAAATCATTGATGGAAACCATTAGTTTTATGTGATTCATGGAGTGTTCTCCTAATTGAGTTCTTTGTGGAATCTTATATCAGGAATCCTAGGCTAGAAAAATAGTTGTTATATTTCATGAGACCCTATTTCTAATATGAGTATATCTATATGTTCATGGTATATTTCATTGAATTATACTAGTGATGAGATTATTATTATTCTTTATTCTATATTCCTTGTGATTTCAGTGTTTATTATTATGTTTTCGCATTCTCATTCCTACATGGGATTTTCAAAAACATGTCTTGTCTTAAGCATACGACCAATGTTTTTATGGAGTTATAGAGGGATATGGAAAATGAAAATATTTGAAAGAAATATAAACTGATGTTTGTTCATTTGGTTACCTTGATAGAAGTAATATTCTTTTGTTCTTGGTTGTAATTTTTCTAAATTTCATTTTCCATGGATTTTATTTTCCCATTTTTATTTCCCATACATTGTTTTCATACTCTGATGGCGGGATTTTAGATGTATATATGCATCTTTATCATTTATTTTACATTTCATAATTGTATGGTCTTGAATGTGTATGTGTGTGTGTCGGTACATTAGGTAAGGCCTGCCTTGTTTGTGATATTCCAACTCGGTTCTAGTTTCTAGCCTTTAGCCTATTGGGGTGAGATTAGTGTAGTCACGACATAAGCCATGTTGGGATGGTTTATGACCGATTGGTACTAGAGGTGATTATACCCTATGAACGGAGTCTATGAGTCTAGTTTAGGGAAATAGTGTTATGTTTTTATAGCTAATATCTTAGGTCAGGGACTTCGATGTTGGTGTGGTGGTGGAAATACCAATAAAAGAGGACTCTAAAAATGTATTTTTTGGCTCCGTACATGTGGAAATTGGATACGAGGAAAGCATTGGAACATACATTATATAATAATTATTTCGGGTTTCCATTTACAATAGGAGTCATCTATATAGAAATACTATATAACCATGGTATATATTTTTTATTTTAGGATTCTTCCACAACGTTCTATAGTTAGTAATAAGAAAACATATCATAAGGATGATCCCCTCAGCAATGAGGCTACGATACAAGGACCTATATAGGAGACTTTACCTCTAGATGGTACACAAGACTTTTCACCACCTATTGAGAAGAATTTGACCTCAACCATACTAGTATGTGATGTGAACCAAATGAACATGCTTTATTTGTTTCAGCAATAGCATCACCTCATGTTTTGAGGTGATCCAAACCCCCAAGCAGTGGAGGACTCGTTTGAGGTAGTGACATGAGTCTTTCATTTTATCAAGACACCTACACTTCATATAAGGGTCATAGGAGTTATCCTTACTTATGGATATGTATAATAATGGGGGGGTTTAGTGGCATAATCGTACAATGAGGTGAAACTTGCATGGTAATCGTTTGAGTTCATTTTCCTAGAAAAATTATGTCCAAATAAATTGAGGGGTCTACATATCTAAGATATTCTATAACTTTAGTAGGGTTGTATTACTATGAAGAAATATTCATAATGATTCACCAACCTCTCTCGGTACTCAATGGATATGGTTTGGGTTCAGTTATTTTAGGCCAAAACAATCAAGTGCGGCCTATATAGAGACATATGAATCAGTGTGATAACCTCATATATTCCTATTTGTACTTGGGTCATAGAGAGTGATTTAGTGGTTGAGTGTTTCGTTGATGAGAAGACAAATATGGTTGGTTTAGATAGTGGGAACACTGGAGCTGAGAGTTTGTAAGGAGGGATCCGATAAATGAAATAAGGGAGTGTACATGTAATAAGATTCAGGATGTGATCCCATGATAGGGGGTCTATCGTTTAGGATTCGGAGGATCGATCTAGTCATTCTAGATTGATGAATTTCTATGATTTTGATGGTTGGATATATATTTTATGAGAATATATGACTCATTATGAAGATAATATGGAGATATTTTATGGGTAACTTTAGAACATGAAATGATAATAGGAGGTAGGTCTACACTTTCGTGGATGTGGAAAAGGATATGGTAGAGTTGATAATGGTTGTCGATGTTATGACATTTTTCTACCACCACAACCCATAGGTAGATTGTTCCTGGCTTGTGGATTTGAAGGATAATGGAGAGGAAAAATATAATCAGTCTAGGATTATGACCCAAATGCTCTATAGATGATATTATTTATTATTTATCTATTTTTAACTTATTTATATTACCAGTATACATAGGTGGAGTTCAACACTTTCTTTCCACTTATCTAGTTCAAGACATAGATATTTTGGATTGAGATCTTTACTGAAAATCTATTCTTGGAGACACCTATTGTAGCTATCGCATTTATCAACATTTTTTAATGATAGTGTGACCGGGATCTTGTAGGTGAGAGTTTATTTTGAGATATAATTATAGAAACAATGAGTCCTTATGATGTCATCTTTGGTATGAACTGGTTACCCAATGTTCATACCCAGGTTGATAGTTTCATGAAGTGGATGTGGTATGTCCATAGTAATGGTAAGAGGTTCTCCTTTTTTATGTTATGTAAAACTAGTAAGCATTGAATAGACTCATTTATTGGAGTTTGAAGTCGATCAGTCATTAGTTAGCTAGTATGACCATTGTTGTTGTGGATTCCATGAGTTACCAGTTTTCTGCATTGGTGGTAGAGTATGATGAAGTCTATCATTAGGATGTTCTAGGATTACCTCATGGTTAGAAGAAAATATTTTTATAGACCTACTACCAAGTATGAAATTTTAATCTAAAAGAGACTATTAGATGGCTCCTATAGATATTTAGGAGATAAGAGTGATGTTGGAATACTTTTAGAGGTTTTTATTTTATAGACCCAGTGCCTTGCCTTTTTCAAACACTATGTTGTTCTCAATGATGTTGGATGGATTCATAAGGTTTCTTTTAGATTTCTATCCCATAAACCATGTGACCAAAAGAAAATGTATCCACAACTGATTATTGATGACCTCTTCAATCAGTTGAGAAGGGAATAATGGTTCTTGATGATTGACCATAGATAAGGCTACCACCAGCTTCGAGTACAATTCAATGATATAATGAAGCGAACATTCATATGTTTCTACAGTCACTATGAGTAATTATTGATGTCTTTAAGTGTGAAAAATTCCACAACAATGTTTATGGGACTCATGGACAAGATTATTCATCAGTTCATATTATAGTTTTTCATAGTCTTTATTAAGGGTATCCTAGTGTACTCGACCTCTGAGGAGGATCACCAGAGACACTCAGGGATTGTTCTCGAAAGTATGTGGGTGCATCAAGTTTAATGGAAGATCATGATGTTCTGGTCCTGTATTTTAGAGGTCAAATTTCAAAGACATGTTATCTCAAAAGACTTTGTGTTTGTGGACGGATAAAATGTAGAGGTGGTTCTAGTTTGGGAGACACCAAAGAGTGTGACCGAGGTGTAGAGCATCCTTGGGATAAAATTCCACTATAATAGGTTCAGACCTTATTTCTCTAGGATATAAACTTCCTTGAATGATTTTATCTAAAAGGGAATTTACATCACGTGGGAATAGAGGTTCAAGTGGGCATTTCAGATTTTGAGTAATAGATTGAGAATAACCCCCATCAATTTATTTCCAAAGGAGGGTGTCAAGAGCTAGTGTTCTACGATGAATTTGGGAATAACATTGGTTGTGTTATGATACATATCCATGTGGTTATTACCTATGGTTCACATCCATTAAGACAACTTGGAAAGATCCATGAGACCCACAATCTTGATCTAGCAGTGGTAGTCTTCTCACTAATGATGCAGTGATACAACATTATCAGTGATAAATTTGTCATCTATTCTGACCAAAATTATGTCGAGTATATCTCCTATTAGAAGGAAAATAACATGATAAATTGTTTAATGATAGTGTTACTCTGGAATTATGACTTTGATATTGTCTATACTCCTAGAAAGTGAAACATAGTAGATTATTATCTCATCCAGAGATCTTGTATGAATTTGTTGAGTGAGGTTTTGGAGTGGTTTGCCTCTATATGGTTATAAATCGTGTATGGAGATGCATCATCTTACCTCAAGTTGTTTGTTTTTACCAATCATCATTTACAGCGACATAGGGAGGCACAAATTTGGGATACCAATTTTCTAACTCTACATATTTATATATCTAGATGACATGCCCCTAATGGATTTTATGAAATATGGGAAAATGTCATTCTTTACAGATGATAGATAATGGTATTAATGACATTTTATGATTTGGTTTTATGGGAGGGTCATAATTATTACATAGTTTGGAGTCTGCATATGGTGAAGATTTTCAAAGACCTTTGATGTCTATTTTAGTTGCTATGGATGATGATGGTAGTTACAGATTTTTTCTCTCAATGCCTTACTTGTCAGTAAGTGAATTCTAATCATTAGGTAAATATGGGTTTAGCTAAATACCTTGAGGTTCCAGAGTGGGAGTAGGATGGGATATCGATGGAAATACTGACATGGTTACAAAATATAACCATGAGAGACTATTCCATTTGGGTAATTATAAATCGACTCACCAAGTCATACCAATTTTAACTAATCGAGTGAAGAATTGTGTAGAGATAGTTGGATGCCTCTGTCTGTAGAATATTTTTTGTCTCTATGGAGTTACCTTGATGATCATTTTTGACTATGATTCTACCTTCACATATATGTTATGGAATGGATTGTAGGAGGACTTTGGGACTCATTCCAATTTTAGGATTTCATTTTACCCCCTCACTAATGGACAGACTGAGAAAAACAATCTTTCCTTATAGCACAGACAACAACCATGCGTGATAGACTTTTAAAGTAGTTTAGAGGATAAAATATCACTGGTTGAGTTTCCATTCAACAATAGTTACCATAATACTATTAGAGTGGACCACTTCAAGTCCTTTTAGGGGAGACCTTGTAGGTTACCACTATGCTAGAACGACCTAGGAGAATCAACACAAATGTGCCCAGAATAGGGTAAAACCACAATAGATAAGAAAAATATCATCTAGGAATGGATGAAGATAGTTATGAGCTTTAAAATGTCTTATGCAGACTGATGATGAAGGAATTTGTAGATTGAGGAGGGAGATCATGTGTTCATGAGGGTCTCAACATGATGGGAGTATTATTAATTTGGATGGGGTGATAACCTATCACTGAGATTCATTGGTTATTTCAAGATATTGTTAAAATCATGAAATGTGGAATTCCTCTTTTCTATACTAATATAGTACGACTAAGTTCACATCATGTTACACTTGTCCCAAATAAAGTGTTACATGATTATTACATCACATGTTATTGACAGGGATGAGATGGAAACCTATGATAGGGATACAATTACTGAGTACCTAATAGAGAATGAGGATTGGAATGATAGGATTATCCATGGAAATAAATTTTGTTAGTTCTTGTTTGGTGGAAGTATGAGAATCATCATGAGAGAGCGTAAGAGTGGGATACCCAGATATGTTCTCAGTATCCATATATTTTTGTATATCTTTTTGTTTTTTATTTCTACGATGTAAATCCCCATTGTTCCAAGAACAAAACTACTTTTATTTTCTCATATATTAATTTTGAATATTATGCAGAGTATTTTTATATATAGGCACTTAGATGATGTGAGAATATTAGGTCTAGTGAACTATGAATTAATTTTGAAATACATTAAATATATTTAATTCCACACATATGTGGTTTCACTAAAAATTTTTATTAATCATAAAATGGGGCTCATATCAGAAATTTGATGCCTTTTTTGAGTTTAGAGCATGATTTCTCTCTTAGTGTGACTTAACAAAAGAGATCGTCAGACACTGTAGCGGGGAATGGTTGGGGGAGAATGTTTAAATGAATTATTGAGTTGAAAATAATTTATTAAATTAAATTTCAAATAGAATGATTTTTATATAAATATTATTTTTGGAAAAATACCTAAGTTATAAACACAATCTTAGATGTTACTGAGTCTATATTAGAGGATCTTTCTCCGATGAACGACCACCAGATCATGTAACATCAATTGGTGTGCAACGGAATATGAGGATATCAACATCAATAACTATACATATTTTTTCATCATTAATATTCAATCCATCTCAAGGTAAGAACTTAATTTATGGGAATTTATATCGATATTAATTATTCTAAAAATTTAAATTATTTAGTCAACTAGTAAATTGATTTGTGGATAATGCATATTTGGATTCTGTGTTAGATTATCCATGATTTAGGGATTTCAATTGTTGGTTATGTTATATTAAATTGTTTTTAGATCTAAAAATAATAATTAGAGACCAGTACAAATATTTGAACTCTTCCACTCCTTGTGTTTTTGTTTTGGGAATTTATTCCCCTGTTATCTGAATGTTCATCATGGGAAATATCTTTGTCCAACGATTTGAAGAAATACCTGATATTTGATCATTACGAGACCATTATATGGTGTAATAGACTGATACTGTGGGTATGAAACATAATCAAGTATGTGATTGAGGTGAAATGATGAAATAGTATGATCAGTGAAGGATTGAAATGTCTCAATTGATTCAATCCATCATGGTTCGGTGGTGTGGACACAAATGGCATATGTGGAAAATTTATGAACAATTTTAAAGGCAGGAACTCAGTGATTGATGATGTAAATGGTCGACCAACCACAAATTCATTTTTTCTAGAGTGATGTGTGGCATCGACAAAATTTACATAAATATATGAATTGGGTATATGATTATATAAAATTCATGGTTACAGAACATATAATATGAAATTTTTTGGAGACCCCCCAACATACGGTGCTTGGGTTTTGGCATAGAGATAAGTCTCACACATCATGTGACAGGATCATGGACCATGTCAGCATTACATGGATTCTAAAAGCGTGCCCAGGGAGGTACACATACACGATCGAGAGAACATAGGTTCAAACATGCTATGAAAATGGTCACAGACATGGACAAATAGACACAAACATGTCCAACAGTACACATTCACAATCACATTGTGTACTAATAGAAAACATGGGTATTTGCCACAATACATGGTTAGAACCTGATGATAAAGTGACAGAACATATACATCTATTTCATTACATATTCCTCTTCAAAGATGTATTATATCCCATGTCATCTTCATCTTCAAGACTCTTTATTAAGGTATGTTCCATTGATCCATTTCCGGATTGTTTAGTATGGATTAAAATCATATGAATATTATGGTGATCCCCTATGAAGATCATTAATCTTGGATAGAGTTTTTATAATCCTTCTGTGATGCCTAGAGTGTGATCATATATCATTATCATTTCCCTTGGTGGGTTTCATAGTATCATCATGACGAACAACATGTGGATGTTGATCCCCTACTCAGCTGGTTAATATAGATAGGGTTGTTGGAAGAAAAAATCGCCTTGGGTGTGATCCCCATATGTGTATCAATATCATTAAACTATCCATGTGTAATTCATATGGAAAGATCTGATGATAATGAAATAATATATAGACACCCTTAGTGTTATCTTATATGTGGAGTTTGTTCTCCCTGATATGTGAAATTTGTAGACTTTACTCAGGAATCCTTTTTTGGAAAAATGGTTTTGATATTACATGATATTTTGTGTCTACTATGAATATATATAGATGTTCATGTTAAATGTAATTAATTTAATTTAGAAGATTACAATTATCGATAGTGTATTCTTAGTTATTTCTAGGCTTCATTCTAGGTATTGATATACTCATCCTTGAATGGTGTTATCCTACATGTGGCCTGTCCTTTGTAGTAGACCAATATTTCGACGATGTCTTAGAGGGAGTAAGACTAAGTGGATGATTAGGAGCTAGATAGAAGGAGGTGTGTTCATATGGTTACCTTAAAAGTAATCATTTTTAATTATTTTAGGTTTTACATTCTCTCAGTCTCTTTTGGGTGGGTCTATATTTGGCCCTTTTATATCAAGTACCTTGTTTCCATAATATGATAGAGGGATTTTAGATTTATTCATTCCTGTTTATCACTTTATTTACATTTTCAGAATTGTATTGGTTAGATACGTGTGTGCGTGTGTGTGCAAGTAAGTTATTCTATGGATTCCCATGTTTGTGACGTGCCATCATGGCACTGGTCACTAGCCCTTGATATATTCGAGGTGGTCTTGGGGAAGACACGAAACATTCCCCATTAGGATGGGTCATAACATGAATATTCAATGAAATATATAATTATTGGTGTAATGGAAACAAATATTATGAATGTAGTACAAATATTTATTATGATTCCATTTGGAAATTTATAAATTAAAAAATCACTTTTGAATAATAAAAATAAAAGTGTGACATGTTTCATGAAGAAATCATAAATCATTCATAGAAAAAAGTTGAAGTAATATGATCAATACCAACAATATAGAAAATAAATGATTGACTGATCTCTTGAGATTGAGATGAACAAAGCCTATGGATCAAAAATTTTAATTTATAATGATGAGAATGATAATTTAAGAGAATTTATTTATATGAATAATGAAGAATAATAAAAGACATTTATTTTTTCATTGGCTAATTTATATAATCATAAGATAGAAAATATATGTTTGATATATTTGGATTTTTGTACAGGATATGAAATATATAATCAATTAGATATTATTTGAAAAGACAATATGATTCTTATTGATGATATTTGTTTTTTGAAGTATTTTATTATATAATTATAAAATTGTTATTCATACATTAGATGTGTTTTGGAAGATATAAAAAATGTATAGTTTAAAGATCAACTAAAACTGGATTAGTTATAATCGGAGATTAACCCAAATTTATAGAAATCATTTTTTGAATGGAATATACAAAATTATTTATTATATCACTTGTTATAGATGTTGTTTGTTTTGTAATTAATGAGTTGAATACTAATTGTTATTAATTTAATCCTTTGTTCCATAAAAATATGTTATTTATATATTTTCATTAAGAGTAAAAAAACTAATCCTACTATATCATGGGTTTGAAAACATAATTTATTAAATAAAATAAAACATAATATTTTGTTTCATCCCATCTATGTATATTTATTTTTGGAAATTTTCATTCCCTTTAGTTTTCTATAATTTATTATGTTTGCATTAACTGAAATAGAATTGGTTTTTTATGGCTAGAGATAATGTGAAATTTCGTTATATTTTAGGTTACTAGAATATTATCAAAATTTTTGTTATGAATACTTATTTTCAAATAATTTTATTACTATTTTGACATATTAACATGTTTTTATGGCTCCTTTTAGCATTTTATGTTTTTATAAAGATGGTTTTCTTAATATTTTAAAATATATTTAATAAAAAATCAATATAAACAGTTTTCATTAGCTAATATAAGTTATATAAAATTAAAGTATATCTTTACTATTTTTGTTTATTTTATTTCAGTTAATCTAATTTAAAAATACATGAATTTAAATGTAAAAGATTTGGTTAAATTATTTTTTTGATCAATAACAATATTGTTGAAATATTCTCTATATATTAAATCATTCATGATAATGAAATAAAAAATAAAGGCATGTCATTTACCTCAATGATTATAATGACACAAGATTTTGATTCCTTTAAAATACATACACTATTCTATACATTCTGACACATGCTACCCAAAACGTAAATAAAAAAAAATACAAAAAAGTTTAAATTAATGAATCTATAACTAACACTTTGTTTGTAAACCATTAATATCTATTTAATTGATAAGGTAAAAAATTAATATGGGTTAATACTGAAAGGGTTTCTTCAATATGTTATGTTATTAATATTATAGATTTTATATTAAAAATAAATTTTTAAGAAAATTTAATTTATATGTCATAATGAAAAATCTATTTTTAATTACTCACAACATAATAAGTTTATGATGTATTTGTGATATTTTACTAAATTAATCAATTTGTAGTGAATAGGATAAAATACCAATTTTATTAATGACGCTAATATTATGAGATTATTTTATTATATAAATAAATTTATTGTTATTTGAATTTTACTATAAAGTTATATATTATAATGTATAATAAATCATTTTAAAATTCTTATTTTAATTAATTAACTCATGATTAAAAATTTAAAAAAATTAATGTGTTATAATAAAAATTTATTTTCAACTATTTTGTTTAATAAATTATAACATTATTAAATGAAGCTTTTTTATTTTATTTTTAAATTATTAATATTTTAATTTTAGTAATCATTATAAATTATTTATATTGAATTAAATTTATAATTATATCCAAATAATAAATCATTTCTTAAAAAACATTATCAAAAAAGGTTATTTATGCAATACTAGTGATAACAATAAGATTGATTTCCCAACACATAGAAACATAATTTTATTAAATGAATCCAATATATTAGAAAAATATTGACATATTATTTGATTTTATTTATTATGTTTGATTTCATTTTTTTGTAAATGTTTTATAATGTTATAACTACTGTAAATTACTGTGATAATGGTAAAATAATTACTTTAATGTAATGATCTTATTAATATCGTGGAATTTATATAGAATCAATGAAATTTAGATCCATTAAATATTGTGTCTAATATGATTAATAAAAAAATTATAATTCGATTAATTGGTATTCCAAACTTAATAAGATTACGAATCCATAATGGTCAAAATGAATAAAAAAACAGCTATTTTTAGATTATATGATTTATTTTAAACGTAAATTTTATATAGATAAAAATTGAATTGTATTGAATAGATTTTAAATTTAGATTCATAAATCACAAAATATGTTATATGGTTTATGTTATATGTTTTTAAAATTTGATAATCACAATGTTAAAAACATGTTACGTAGTTTAAAAGTAAAAATGTAACATATATAAACTTAATGGAAAAACTATATAAAATATATATAAGACATGTGAAGAAACAAGGTTGTGAATTTATCAACACAAAAATAACCACACAGTCAATAATTATGAACCTTTATATCAATTTACCGTGGAATAGTTTTATGGATGAAATAAATAATAAATGGTGTTCCCAAAAGATTTATTTTCAAAAGAAAAATCAATTATCCTACATATGTATTAACTCTTTATTTTTTATTAAAAAATATATTTCAAATATTCCATCTCAATAATAAAATAATAACATCATTATAATATGTATTATTATATTTTATTTTACTAATGGTAAAACCAATGATTATTTATTTTAATCCATTAAGAAAAACGAAATATCATTGTAAGTGTGTCGTATGGATTGAAATCTCCACAATATGACATTGTTTATTTTTCAATACCTCCATTTTTGGATTTTATTAATCGATCTAATTATGAATAAAAAAATATATCATCATTAATTATTTGTATAAAATTAAAATTTAATATCAACCTTCACCCCCTCTCATATATTTAGAAACATGAATTGTAATCATGTATATATGTGGATTACCACATACATGGTGAAATAACTTTCATTGTACATTTAGATTTTAATAAATTAACTAAAAAACATAAAAATTGGTTAGAATTAATAAATATATAAAAATAATATCATTATAATTCTTTTATAATTACATTAATCCAAAATAGCTCCACAACATCTGTATTCTCCATTTGAGCTAAATCTTGTTCCACACTAGGGCGACATAACCACATACATGATCAATGATTTAAAATATGATTATGGATGAACACGGGAACATGAAAACTAATATTATTATAATATATTAAGTAAATAATAAATAGTATACGTTTCTATAATTATTATACTCTGTATTTAACTTATTATTAATGTAACATTTTTATTCTCTAAAATTACTATAATAAGTCATTATCAATTCAATTTTCACATAACATAACCAAAATTAATATGGTATGAAATAAGATCATTTTAATGAATATATGTTATATATATTATAAATAATAAAATATATATCAATAGTGAATATGGTATCAAATTATGAGTAATGACATCGAAATTCTCAAACCCACACAAAATAGATAACACCACCAACACATATGGTTCATAATATATTGTAATTAATTAATATACTCATTATAAAGAAGTTAAATAAATATTATAATAGGTAAATATTTTTGTGTTATTTATTGAAATAGGTTATTAATTTATCTATTCTTGTTTTACAGTAAGTTAGAGTGTCATCAACTAAGTATGGAGGAGTTGTATGTGTTTGTTGTCTCATGTTTACATTCATTGAAGCATGATTTAATTTTTTCAATCTACATTCCTTTTTATGGTTTATCTACATACCAAATTAATTATATAATCATAATTCACTATTTTTAAGGATATATTTATATTTATTTCATTATCTCTACTACATGTTCTTTCAAACCATCCCTTTATGACTTTTTAGGGGTTACTTGGTCTCAAATTGGTATCTCTTAAGACATGTTTGTTCTAAAAATCATGTTCCCTTTTAAATAGATAAAATAATAGCACATTTTAATTTTTCTTCATTGTGATATTATATTTATTGTTAATTATTTTTTATTTAATATTATACATCAAAAGGGTATTCAATTTAATGGTTACAAGTACAATAAAGGGTTTATGTTACTCGAATCTCTTCAATTGGTCATAATCACTCTTCTTTAAATATAAGCTTCCAAGATTGATCTATTTAAACCCATAATTATGTTATATATTTTTTAAAAACTTTTTTATTATAATTTTACTTCCATTTATTAATTAAAAATTATTTTATTACATTTTTTCAAAAATAATGTTGTACCATTGATAATAATGCCTCTGATTCTTACCAATGGTTATTTTCTCCAATGGCCATATTTTACTTCCTAAAAATGTTCTACTCACCTTTTATAATGATTCTATGTATTATTAAATATTATTACCATAATTAATTAATTCTTTTGAAAAAGAAACTTTAATACATGTTTAGTGATGTGGGTTTTTAATAAGGTTATTTCAAAGTGGTCAAAAGGTTTTCCCATACTTTTATAACAAAAAATTTTATCAACCACTTCACATTTTCATTTTCTAACCTCCATTCATTTTCAATGTTCATATTATTAAGGATAATCATTATGGAAAAATATTCATTGTATTTTATCATCCCCTAATTGAAACCTTTATATATTTTAAAGATATCATCCCCTAATTGAAACCTTTATTTGAGTAAAATATTTAGGTTTTCAAAACTATCATATTTACCTTGATCCCTGAATTATGTAATCTATAACATACTTGGTGACTAAAAATACATTATTTGATTCATAAAATTTCTTATTTGAACATCATTTTACATGACTTTAACTTTTGAAGCATGCCCTATATTTTTCTTCAGTGGAAATGTTTTTTGTACCAATTAAATTTCCATGAAATAAATCCATTAAATTTTTCCTCAAATAAAATGATCATTTTTAAAAGAAATTTGTAGCCAGAAATATACAAGAGGAAAAAAATTAAAAAATATTTTCCTTATAATTTTTTGTCATTATTTTCAAATGATATATTAGTACTAGAGTATTGTTTCATGTTTCAACCTATGTTATTCTTTTATAAGATTATATTTTTTATCATGTTTTAAATATTGAATAATTCTTTTTATGATGTTATGTTATAGATTTTATATGTTTGATGAATTGAATTTTATTTCTATGGGTTACTTATGATAATTGAATGATTTCAATTTAGGATGTTCTATGAAAAACTTTTTATTTCCATGGTATTTTTAGGTGTTGATTTGGAAATTTCATGAAACCCATTTCTTTATAATGTATTTTTTATGATGTGATGATTGATATTATAAGTGGCCCAAAAATGTATCTATTATGAGATGGGTGGGACCTATATACCTATTCAATGAATTTGGTAAAGGCTTGTATCTCATGAGATACAAATTTTATGTGAATAGAAAACAATGTTGTTTCGTTTAAAAAGGGTGAGTGTGTTTGTGTTTTTCTCTACTCAAAATTTTATTAGTGAATGGGTTGGCGGGTTGTCAAGTTCACAAATATAACAAATCCTACGTTGTTGTTTGTGAAAATTTCTTTCTTATTCTCCATGAATCATGTAATATAACTCATTTTTTTATTTTTTTCATGCCTTGGTAAAATTGATATTGATTGTAATGTTATGGTTATGGATAACACATAATAATTTATGTTCATTTAAAGAATTTATATTTCCCCATTCATGATTTTAAATAAGATTATGATCTAACTATTATATATTTTATTATTTTATATCATTTTGAGAGTATGATCTCACCCCATTAATATATTTCAAATTTTCATGTTATGAAGATGATTATATCATGTGAGAATTCTAGAAAGGATCTAATGTATAATCATTATAAAAACTATTTATAAGTGTAGTATATTAATATTATATATATATATATATATAAATTACAATACACTATCTCTTTTAATCAATTGGTTCTATGACTTTTGGGGGATTTAATGCTAAAATCTTGAGATTAATGTACTATTTAAGTCGTGTTGGAATTCGATCACTTTAGTTGGTGTCATAGTAGGGACTGTTTATTTTGGATAATACTTTTACTATTTTTTGGATATTGACAAAGATACAAATTATATTTGGTTATAGATACTTAGTTAAAACCCAATAATTGGGTCCATGTAATGTTTTATATTGTGATTTATTTTTGATATTATGTTTGAGTATTTTCTATAAATTCATTTCTCTATGGATACTAGAAAGTTGATGTGGATGTTTCATAGATTCACCTCGTATTAATTACCTCTAAAAGGTTTGGTTGACCATTTACTTGATCATCACCCTGTTTCATGATAAGTGGGTCTACGATTAGACATTTAGTTAGAAACAACCATGGACTAAACATTGTCTGATCACACATTTTGATATTAACTAATGATAGAATTACCAATTACATTAAGGGATTAGGTTAATAAGTATGTGGATACAAAACCTTATCTTTAAAATGTAGAAATAAGAGAGTTATATGTTTATCCAAGTATGACATAGTCGAATAGAATGTATCATATGTTAAAAAAGGTGTTAATTGAAAAAGAAAACATAGGATTGAGATTTCATATTATTGTTCCACTTTGTTGAAAATCATTTTTTACAATAATTACGTCACTATAATGAGAAGAAGAATATTTTTGAAGATAATGTGATCCAAAGATTTTGTTCCATTCATTTTAAATATTAATGGATGTTGAGGAAGTAGTTTTAAACAGAAGTCCAAGAAAATAAGTATTTTTAATAGCAATTAATTATTATGGACATTAATCTGGTCCTAAAGCTTAATAAATTTTTTCAATAATGATTCTTTTCCAAATTAGTGAATTTAAGGTCATTAAATATTCATAGCATTGCATTGGGGGAATGTGAATATTCTTTAAGAATTATTGATTATTGTTTGAAGGTTATAGAAAATATATTTGTTTTCATGTAATTAATTGGAGAAATTAGAACTCATGGGGAATAATAAAATGTTTTTGATATTGAATAGTTTATTCAAATTATTATTTAATTCAAAACCAAACAAAATTTGATGTTGGAGTTTATGTTTGAGAAATGAAATGGAATTCCCATAAACATATTTATGGGAGATCCATGAAAAATGGGGCATGTAATTCCCAATCTGGGACCCACATTAATCCACACATGTGGAAACCACAAGTATACTGTGTAGAGGGTTGGTATACTCAACCATTCATGGTGATAAGAGGGTTCAGAGGCCCCTTAATAAGGGAACATGTAGATTTAGTGGATAAATAGTTCCCACATGATGTGAATGACGGTTCATAAGGGGGTATGAGGGTGAAACCCACACAATATATTGGGGATTATGTGTTTCTAGGTGAATATCCTAGTGTCTAATAGAATTTTAAACTGAAATATAATGTATAATAATGAATCACTATGTTTTGTGGAATGGCGATATGGTAAAAGAGATAGTATATACTTTTTATCCCTATTAAAATAGACAAAAATAATTTATTCCATTCAATTAAGACATATGTACTGATCTTCTAGATTCAATGACATCATCATCCACATTGAGTTATAATGATTTTCCACATGTATTTTTTTTAGGAATAATTTGTACCTATAGAGTCTTTTAAAAATGTTGATTTTCTATATTTATTGAATCCTATAGAAGAGGATGTGATTTATTACAAAAAGGAGTGTATGTAATCTTCATATAGCATTCTTGAATCTTTTTTTTGATTATTTTACTAGTGAGATAACAATGACACTACATTGAAATATTTTTGTATTAGTGATCACGCATAAGTTAAAACCTCAAATGGACGATGTTGAATGTAATTTTTTTTAAATGAATGAGAGAATTCTATAAATAAGGAATAATCTATTTAACATCAAGACAACCTCATTTTTTAGCATCATTTAATGGAAACCATTTAATGGTCAATATATCTAAGATCTAGTAATATTAAAAAAATAATTGACTCACCACAATCCTCTAGAATAGATTATTCCATGGATAAGTGGAGTTAGTTGTTCATCCTCTATAAATACTGAGGTATATAATCTGGGATAAATTAATGAAATTATCTATATCACTCTATAAAATAGAGGTTCCACGATTTTTCCACATGAAACTATTCAATAGAATTGTTCTCATATGACCCCTATATATGATAAAAGAGTTTCCATGTTCCACTTAACATTGAAAAAGGACATTTTCAAAAACATATTTCAAAACAATTAACCATGTATATTTTCATGATCAAATAATACAAATATTTTACACATTTATAGAACCAATATCCTAGTTTATTCAGACAGTTATAAAAACAATGTTATATCAGTTTGTTTGAAACATAGCCTTATTTTTTGTTAAGAATAAATAGATGATATGATCATATAATGTATAAATGAAAAGGATAGTTCAAATATAAATGTATGTGAAGAAGGAAATGGATAATTCATGCATGATCCATAAATAAATATTTATAATTAAAGAATTTAATAGAGATATTTGAGAATTAATAGAAACTTATGAATAATTATACATTGATGTAATTGAAATAAGTTATGGAGCTGTGAACCATTATTCAAGATGAAATAATATAGAAAATGTAGTCTGACTTAAATTTATAAATATTTCCTTCACCAATAATAGAAAAGGATGGCTGATACCACTAAAATTCTAGTTTTTTTATATTAGGAATTATAAAAGTACTAGTCTGTAACGTATTTATATCATTGAGAGTGAATCTCAGTATTCTATCCCAAGGAATTCACACTTGAGTTATCAGTTTTCTGAGAATTTAATAAGAGAAAAAGTTGATATTATGAATGTTTATTCCTATATAAAATAAGCATATATATAATTTTTGAAGCACATTCACAAATATTATTAATTTTGAGAACCTCAATAATAGAAGAGGAACCCTATTCAAAATTTTATAATTAAGGGAGAAGGAAGTGAAAGGTATTCATCTTTCAACAAGTACCGATCATTTTGATTGTGACCTTATATAAAATGACCACCATGCATATAATACCCCAGATATTACTTTTAATATAAAATATTTTTTGTTCAAGTAAGACGATCATATTCAATTTTATTTTTGATAATGTTGTGCTATTTGGAAGATATTATTCATATTATATTGGGATTCATTAAATAAATTTTTATTTTGTTTTAAATAACTATATATAATAGCTCGAAGTATAAGTATAGTTACAACCATTGATACTTTTCTAGAAGTTGATTTTACCTATCCAAACATATGTGAAAACTGAACTGCATTTATAATCACTAAAATCATAGTGATAAAAAAAATAAGAAATAACTAGAGGTTGATCACTATAATGAGTGTGATTTCTTATTTAGGTTGATCCTTGTAAATATCATTATGTATTTTTCAATATGTTCAATTGTTTTCATATGGGAAAGTTAATACTTCAAAGTGTTGGATATCAATATAAGATATATTGATATTAGGGTTGAAATGATATATTGTAGATGGATGAATAAGAAGAAGGGGTTAATTATATTTTAAAATAATTAGTTCAATGAATTAAACTAAAAAAAATAACATGAGTCTTTAACATAAAATATCAAATTTGTACTTGGCCCTTAGTTTTTTACAGAATTATCATAATCCAAAATGATTTAGATATATCAGAGTAAATGAATGGTAATAGAAATGTATATAATTGAATCATTGTAAACATGTCATTCCTTAAAAAGATATGATTATATGAATATGTCTTGGATTCACAGTAGATTTGATTAATAAAATATATTGTTTTTATCATAATAAGAGTCGTTTCAATGAAATCCAAACATAAAATCACAACAAAATTAAAATACCATTAATAAATAATTAAAATAAAGGAAACAATATAAATAATTACATATAGTTATTTAAAAGGAATATGTCTCTTTTTACCTTAAGAGTATTGTAGCCACAGACCATGGCAAAAGGTGTCCCTTTTTCAATACACACAAGAATGTTTGTCATTCCTCGTCGTGGAAAACCCTCGCTATGAATATCATATTTTTCATGTCTACCTATCCCAGAAATCCCTAGGTATGATGGATCAGATTCTCTTTCATGATATCAATACAGGCCCTAGATTTATTTGATGATTGGATTATCCATCTTGTTATCCCTGAAATCCCTCGATAGATATGATGATCGGATGAACAGTCTATACTGCTGTATAAAACTAAAGGATAAAACTTGACATGGTTCCCATAATAATAATGAAATAAAACAAATAAAAAATACTAAGAAAATTCTTCTCATGATTTGTAATCTTCTGATCTATCACATAAATAAAATTTAAAGAATTAATCGACCAGTAGCCACAAACTCTTCAAATGACTAGATATTTATAGGAAACCCTTCAAACTGTCATATTTTCTCTGAGCTTTTTTCAATGACTTGGATAGATGGAACATAAATGGATATATTATAACATATTTTCCAATGTCAAAATGGTTTGATACCATCACAGTGTAAACAATATCCCATTTTTATATAAATCAGTTTTTTTGTATTCAGAATTTAAACATGGTTAGTCTGATGGACATACTTACAGTACTCATTAAGATGAGAATTGTGATTTTTATTTTGATGTTTATCTGTTTCATCATTGTTTCAACTATAAATACATTGTCTTTATGAATGAAAAGGAATACTTTCTTATATCTAAACAGATAAAGGTGAATCCAATAATTTTTGTATCCATACCTAATGCAATAATCATAATATTGAATTTGAGTTTATATACATGAATACATTAGATCTAATTCTATGTTTGGTAATATTTTGTGTTTTCTAAAAAAACATGCTTAAAAAACATTGTGCATAAAAGGTTAGTGATCAATTAGTTAAGAAATAATTGATCACTTACAAAACAAAAATGATGAGAAGTCATCAGTATAACATTCAACTCACTAATATCCCTTTTTTTAAATCAGAGACCTCAAATAATATAAAAAAACATTGATAACCTTACAGTTCATTTTCTATGGAGGAAGTTTCATTCAGAATTCAACTAAAATATTGAAATACACTACATTTATAAGACATATGAATAATTTTTTTAATAAAACTAACTTCCTCTTAATATAATAACTCCCTATAAAGATCATATTCTCTCCCTTAGTAAAATAATTTTTTTAAAAATCACCCATATCTATAGAGATTTCCATTATAAAAGGTATTAATCCCCTTATAATACATTTCCACAATTTTGATTTACATATTTAAAGGGGAAATGTATTGATTTTCATAAAATGGGATAGAAAAAAATAATACGAAAAAATATAATGATGTCTCTAATTATCTATAAAAAGAATGAAATAAAATTCCACTAATTAGTATTAGAAAATATTGAAACAAATCATAATTGGATAAGAAATTCATTCAATAATTATATATGAATTTAAAAAATATAGTTACAATAAGTGATCAAAAGGTAAAATATTTAATCATCCTCAATCATCAAGGATCTCACAATGGTATCCATTTTCTTAAACTCTTTATTCATCGAAATTTTTAATGAATTCATCTTGAAACAGATTTTTCATTTCCTAAATTGGAAGGCTCATAGCCTAAACCTTATACTGATTATTTAGATTAATGATTTCATTCTTATAAAATCAGTGCCTTGAGATATCTATGATCAAATATTTCATCTTCCCATGTAACACATTCACTTCGTAAATCTGAAAGTTAGTTGTATTCTTGAACTACTCCAAAAAGTTTACTCTATCTGACATAACATTGGATGACTCATTGAATAATTTTGTAGATTGAAATATCACTTTATTTAATTCATTAATATATTCTTAATGAATTTTGACTTCATATTCAATATGGTGAGACCATTTCAAAACCTTATTTCATGCTTTTTTATGATCTTGCAATCCTTCTTGAAGAACATTGAGATCAGAATCATTATTAATCACCCTTTATGATAAAATATTTATAGATTATGATTTTTTAATATGTTTCCCCTGAATTAAATCCACATTAAAATAAATTATTAGGAAGAATGATATTGTTCATTAAATTCTCTCTAAATTCAGAGTTATAAAATCGACTCCATGTTCTATAACTGAATTCAATGAATCTGATACATCAAAATCTAGAAGTTGAGGTTGACTATTGTTGACTTAGTATATTTTCATTTATAGTTATCTTTAATTTAAATTTATTTTTCAAATATTTCACCAACTTAATTTAAATCAAAATTTTTGTGATTTTTTCTTCCTCATTGTCTACTTTTAAACTATCTACTTTGGAATTATTTTCCTTTTCATCTTTCTGACATGAAAACTCAAATTCATTCTATGATTAACTTCTTTTTTTGATATGTAGAATTTTTCATTCTATTCAAACATTGAAAAAAATTATGTTGATGATGTTCATGATGTTATCAGAGGAAACTTAACATATTTAACGTATTTATCTTTCTCTTTATTTTCAACATTATAATTTTCATCCTCATCATCTTTATCTTTATCATTTTCTATATTTTAAACATCATCATCAGGAACTTCTTCCTTAATAATTTACACTTCGTATTTTCTTTCACTATATAATCCTTTAGAAGTTTTGTCTAAAACATCAATTCCTATAATATGTACTTCCATTTATTTCTGAGACTCCTTGTGGAGTTGAGATTCTATTCTTGAAATAGGTTTACCAGCATATACTAAGTCAGATTCTTTTTCCTGAGCTTGAGAAGGATCTGAATTGTCAGGAACTGTAGTCTTTCATTTATCAGTTTCTAAAGAAACATCATCATGAACAATATTGTTCTCTATAAATGACAATATGTCTTCTATAAGAGGTATATCTGCTTGAGAAGTAGGTAAAACCCATTTTTATGGCGACTTGAACTATTTTCATCAAATAATATACCAAAATAGTACCTGGTTATTTGGGATTATATTTCATTTACTTTTACTTTTTTCATAAACATCATCACCATGAATATTTATTGAAATAGAATTTTAAATATTGAGTCCATATTGCTGATATCAGTCTTTTCTCTCTACCTTATTCTTCATTTATTCTTCCCATACATCATCTGATACAAAATTTTCTTTCAAAAATTTCTAATGGTTAGAACTTTTTTATTTCTTTTTTATACTTTTCTCACCATTATCGACTTATTTTTTTTGTTCATCTCAATTCCTTACTCAGATTTCATAAAATATTTAGCTCCTGATGCATTTACACCATATCCCTAGACAAATAGCATTGACTTGGAATGAAAATAATGTTTCAACCACTTTATTGTATCATCATTTATTAATACAATTTTTATTTTTTTTTGAGGTTAGCCTATTTGAAATGATGAAATATTTCATTATCTCTATCATCAAATTTCATTAAACAGTCTAAAACATGATCATTTCAGATTTACTAGTAACGGTATTGAGGTTGTTGATGATAAGTATTATGAAACACATTAGGTTTATTTTTCAAGTATTTATAAGTTATCCAAAAATAAAAATATCAGTGACCTTTATTGTGTCACGATCCCCTTTCCTCGGAATGGAGAACCATTTAACCCAATGGAAAATAACCATATTATTCATTGTTAGATTATTGAATTTACAATATTTTTCATAATGATAAAATTGAAAATCCTTATCCATATTCATATTAAAATAACCCTTTTTATCTAGTAACTTATAAGAAAGATAAGATTATTCTTCTTCCAATGGAATTGTAATCTTGATTTCCACTTTACTATATAAATTGTTGTATATTTTGTCATATAACTTCAAAGAAAACTATTTATCCATTATATATGAAAAAAGTAATAGTTTTATATAAATTTCTAACAATATTCAGATAATCCTGCTCAAGAATACCATTGGGTTTTATACCCAAATAGATTTAGAACCTTTAGAATGTATAATCCTTCTCAATGTAGAATCATAATTATTATAAAATGATTTATCAAATAAACATTCATTGATTGAAAATCACTTCCTATAATAATTTGGTGAAGGCATTATATTCAACTGATGTGATCGAAGAATATGACATAAGGATTTCTTTTAGACTGGATTCTTTTGACAATAGTAGAACTTAGACATAAAAAGACTGAAATTTATGATGTGGGACATGGGGATACCCTCATTATATAGGCATTGGAAGTGATGGTTTAAATTATAAAAGGATCCAATGGTTGATATCAAACCATAACTGATCGTACGGATGAGAATTATATGAATAAAGATTCTTGTACATTTTCAAATCTTCCGGTTTAATATAATTTTATCACAATATGTAAATATACAATTAAAAAATCAAAAAAAGTTCACGGCTTTTAAAAAATATAAAAGGTTAGGTAACAACAAAAAAGATAATTAATTGTAATGATATAGTACAAAATAAATAATGTTACAAAGAATACCTTTTGAAGCTCGAAAATGTCATTAGTGTGTCCAACTTATTCCTATTTATTTTTGAAAACTATGAAGATTATGATACTTTTAATATGAAATATATTACAATGGTTTTAAAAGAATACATTAATTTAGTTTTTAGTGTTTAAACTAAATATGATATTTTAGATATAAAAATGTTTTAGTAAAATTTTCAGAATTCAAATATTTTTAGAAAAAATGAGTCCGGAGAAAATTTTATAATATTTTCTGAGTCCAATGATCTTTTTTAGAACACTAAAATTGAAACTTATATAAATGAATATAAGTATGGAAGGTAAATTTTGTGTAAAAATATTAGATAATTGATCTTTCTCTCCATTGAATTTTAAAATAACATTTCCATTATGTGTGTGATCACTGAGAATGTGATTCCAAATATCTATGTGTTATCAAGGGAGTGATCTGAATTATCTTTAAATAATAAAATGAAACTACTGTTATCACATAGTATTTCTGTTTTAGAAAAACACATACCATAGTTAGTGAGTGTGTGTTTCATCCACAACACTTGAGCACTGTAACTTACATCTACCACATATTCTGCTTCAGTAGTGAAAAGTTATTATGAGTGTTTTTTCAGGCATGACCAAAAAAATAATGATTCTCCAATAAAATGACATGTTATAGCAGTAATTTTCCTATCAAATATAAAACCACCAATGTCATCATCGAAAAAGAGTTTTGGTTCAAAAACAATATCTGGATAGGAGAAAATTAGTAAATCCATAGTTCCTTTAAGAAAAAAATCATTTACTTAATTTAGATGGGATTCCTATGGATTATCTTGATATAATTCCCATAATCTTATATATAGAATTCTACCAGGTTGGCTGGTGGTTATGTATAGTAAACTTCCTATCATACCTCTAAAATTTGATTGATCAACTAGTGTTCCTCTTCATCATGACCAAGTGTATTTAAGGTACCTATGGGGGTAATAATAATGTAAATATTGATGTATATAAACTTTTATAGAAGATATTTAGTATACTTATATGGATCTTTTAAAGTTAATTTATGTTTTAGAGAAATTTTAAAAAATAAAATGTCTGTTAACTCAGGCATAATTGTCATTTCAAAATAAAATTTCATAAGATCTATAAATGAATTCAAATGATGACTTTTGATTTGATCCCATTATAATTTCATCAACATAGATTTGAATAATCATATTGTTTTTTAAACTTCTTTTATAAAAAGAATAGGATCTACTAGTCCCTTCATTGTATAACCCTTCCTGTTGGTTGTAACCTTTTCCACAAGTATTTAATTATTTCTAATAATTATTCCATTTTCATTAATATTGTTTCTGAACCCCCATTATACTCTAATTATTGATGTTTCATTAGGTCATTCAACTAAACTACAGACATTGTTCCTATCAAATTCATGTACCTCATCTTGCCTAGAATTTACCCAATCCTCACCACCTAAAGCCTCATCAAGATTATAAGGTTCAATTTGGGAAAAGAAAAAAAGTTTTCCAATATCATCCATTACAGAAATTCTTGCCCTAATAGGTTAATCAACATCACCAATTATACTGTCAGTAAGATGATTTCTAAGAAGTAAGTGATATATTGGATTTTGAAAATTCTATTCATCAAAATATGGTATAAAATATTCTAGAGTAAATACATCAAAACCGATTTTTTGAGTATTTTATTTATAAGAAGAATTTTATAACAATGGTTGAAAATCATTTTTTTAAAACATTTCCAAGGATGTTTTTTGAGGTTTTTTGAAAATAAAAGGATTAGTTTCATAAAATTTAACATATATTATTTCCTATAAAGAACAATAGTTTTATTTAAAACTATATTTTCATAATAAGTATATGAAAAAGCTAAAATTATTACTTCATTAAATTTGGATGAAAATTTATATTTGTTATATTTTGAATTCTATATGAATACATTGCATCCAAAAACTCTGAAGTAATAATGTTTTTTACTATTCTATATCTCATAACGATTTTTATTATGAAAAGGTTGAATTAAAACCCAATTTTTTGTATATAAATACTTAATAAATAATTAATCACAAAAAAATTAGTAGTTGAGTATTCACTCAACACGGTACTTTTTATTTATCAAATAATATGATTTCTGATTTCAACAACACCGTTTTTCTATGGGTTTCTAGGAGCTAAAAACTTATGTTCTACACATTTCCTACTAAAAATGTTTCCAAATTTGAATTTAAAAATTATCCACCATGATATATAGTAATATGTATCAAGGGATGTTTTTTCATATTTTTAACATTGGATACAGTGGTTTTTAAATGACAAAAGTCATTATATTTCATTTCTAACAAATAAAACGATGAATATCTAGTCTAATCATTAACTAAAACAAATAAATAATATATTATTCAAATACTTATAGTTTGTATAATACTAAATAGATCCAAGTGCATTAAATATAAATGAACAGTAGTAGAAACATCAGCAATATATTTAAAAATTGTCTTATTATTTTTATCATATTGACAAGGTTCACAGAGTTTTGAATAATCAAACCTAAGTTCTGTTATATCTTAAACAAGTCTTTTCATAGTCAATTTACATATATTTCTATGGTTTCAGTGTCCAAACATTCTATTTCATAACCAATATTGATCATCCATTTCACTAAGACACGGTATGCCTTGGCACCTAATGTCATTAATGTAAAGCTTATAAACATTCTCATGCTGATTGGGGGAAAGAATTTATTCATCCTTGGAAATTTTTAGTACACAGTTTTCATTTATAAAAATCACATGGTCACATTATAACATTTTAAGATAATTATTATATGGTTTTCATAGGATCATTAAAAAATAAAACATTTCAAATAAGTGTGTTACCAAGAAGAAAAATATTACATCTACTGATAATATCTCTTTGAGAATTATCTCTAAAGGTAATGTTTCCACATTACATGTTGATAATTTTTCAAAAGAATATTTATTACCAGTCATATTTCAGGAAAATACATTATCCATGTATGAAGTATTCTTTTTATTGGTACTTCCTTTGTTTTCCTAAACACAAAATAATTATACTTTTGGAACCCAAACCATGTTGGGTCTAATTCTCTCAGAAAATGAGATCTCTGGAATCCAAAATTATTTTGATAAATAGGATTTGTTAAATAAATAGGATTGATTCATATTAATATAACCATTATTATTCCAATTTCCTCTTATTTAACACATTACACAAATGAATAACTATTAGGAACAATGTAATAGTTATTAAAAAATGTTGTTTTTTAGTATACCCAATTCTGGAATTACCACTAAAATATCATAAATTTTTATAAATTTTTTGAATGTTTACTTTACCAGTTGTAAATTTTGGAATAATTTATTCAAGGAATAAATTTTGGAATTTAGTTTAACAATTAAATCCTTATCCACTTTAGATGATGTTTTAAAATTGATTTTATCAAAACTAGTTTGTAGTCTATCATTTTCAGAAATAGATTTTACTAAATATATATAGAAAAAGTATATTTTAAGGAATATTTATCATGATATTCAGAAATATCCGATACTAACATTATTAAAACACTTATCCCAGAATTTTTTATCAATTATTTTACAAACTTTTCAATTTTAATTTTCAAGATGTTTAGAAAAAAGAGATACATCATCAATGTATGGAAGAGTATTATATTCAGCTAAGGAATATTCATCATCCAATGATTTATAATCCTTATCTTCAAGATAATTTTAATGTAGAGATACATTTTTAAGGTTCTTTGAGGTGATTACCTTAGACATAAGACAATGTTGTTCATTGTGTACTCTATTAATACTACAAATGTTCCATTGCCGGGAACTATTATTATCCGGATACTTATCTCACAAATCTACTCCAAGTTCACTCTAAGAGACATTATCTTTAAGAAAATTATTTCATTTCATATTTTAGAGAATTCCCAAATTTAGTTCATAATTTATTTCTTTCAATCATTTCTCTTTAGATTAGAAACATCTTCTATAATATGTCTATCCTTTTTATATTCATAATATGTAAAATTTGAATATTTCATATTTTTCCGATCCTTGTAAATTTTATTATACCAACAATAAAAATCATTCCTACCAACTATAATGTTCATCATCCCAGAAATAATAGAGTGTTCATTTTAATATTTTTTAGAACCACATAAATTAGATTTGATAACAACATATTTCTTCTTGTAAGATTCAACAACATATTACAGGGTTCGAGATTTTGAATGTACTATAGTTGTGGTTTTTAAAGAAATGCCTCCATTATTTTTATAAGCGTTATCTACATCTCTTTTTAATCTACTGTCATACTACAGAAGGGTTCAGATCAAATTATTAAGAGTCATTTTTTTTCAAATTCCTTGTATCATTAGAAGAGTCATCTTATATTCCCATTCAATTGGTATGATATCAATTGTTTTAAAATAAATAATTTCATCATGAGATTTTACACAATTAATATTAGTAACAATTCTTTGGTTCATCTTTGAAACAAATTCTCCAGGTAAAAATTAAAAATCTTTTTAGTCATCTCTTAGCATAACTCTTTTAGTTTCAACAACCTCAGACGTTCCGGAATTTGTAACCTATAACTTTTTCCAAATGTTGTTCATGTATTCACAAGATGACATGTTACTATAGATAATTCAAGTCATTGATCGAAGAAAAGTTTTTATAACTTTGTAATTAAGTTGACACTCATTCTTTTCTTGATTAGTAAAAGCTGTAACAACCTTTTTAGGAATCTTATAATTTTTATGAGCCTCACAAAATCTTCAACTCATATAGTCATTATAGAAAACTTCTTTCCATCTCTTCATTATTCCTAATCATCTCAATCAAAAAAAGAAGGTCCGTTTGGATTGAGATGTACTATTGATCCAATATTAACTCTATCCATGTTAAAAAAGATCAAATAAAAAAATTACTTTTCCACAATACATATTATTGTATCAAATTATTTAAAACAAGAATATTATTCCAAAATAAAATCAACTGTCAACTATCACGAAAAAAATGTCATCAACTAATTGAGAAGTAGAATCCTTCTCTAATAACGATGGTTAGATATCAATATTGGATATATTGTTATTATGACCCAAAGAATGTATTCTAGATTTACTAATAACAAGAGTGTGGGTGAATTATACTTATAAAGTTTATTTATAAATTTATACTAAACTGAAAAAAAATATTAAATCTAAAATTTTAGATTCAAACATGGTCATTAGTGTGATTTAAAATATAAGGCCACAGCCTTAAATGTTACTTAACATTGAATTAAATGAATAATTCCCATTGTGGATCTTTTCTGGTTCATAGTTTGAGAGAATTAGATCTTAACTATTACATCTCAAAAGAATACAGAGTAGACACTTCTACTATGTTTCTATAAAATAAAAACTCTTAAAAAGAAACATGTCTAGTTCCATGTTTTATATAGCATGAATTTCCCTTGCTCCCGTCCTTGACACTATTCCACATTATGTCATGTGAAAAACATTTCAAAAAAACTTGGGGTGAGCATAAAAAGCTCAGTAAGGGAAACACAATGAATGAAAACTGTTAGTTTTTCAAAACAACAAGTAAACCATGTATACTTTATAAAAGTATAATTTTTCACCTTTATGAAGTAGTTAAAACTCTTCACTGAATAAAATATCAATACTTACCCTTTTGTAACCAAAATATTACCATAAAACCCATATAAAGAACACATAACATATAAAGGTAACTTGGGACATAAACATACTTAAATGGAATAACCATACGGTCGACTTCCACACATATCACTTAATGGAATAGCCATATGGCTGAATTCCATACACAATGCATTGGAGGTTATAACGTAACCCCCCATCCTGGTATTCACGGCACCACCCGTCATATGGTTTATCATGTAACCACCCATCAAATGTCCAAATACCATTATAAAATCATAAGACATAAAACAAAAATAATGGAAAGAAAATATTTCCACACTTTGATCACAATATATCACTTAAATATATTGACATGACAAATACATTATAAAAAACCCTTTTCAATACCAAAATACATAAAACAGTATATGGTATATATTTCAAATAAAACATTACGGCTTGTTGAGGAAGCCAAAGACCAAATAATACTCGCGACGGCGGAAAAGGTCATTATCACTACGTACGTTAAAAGAAACATTCCTTTTTTTTGTTTTGTAAAACGCTTCGTAGAAAAAGATTCCTTTTGTATAAAAGTAAACGTCAAAGGGGTTTATACACCGTATAAAAGAAAGTTGTGTATAAAATGAAATATGCCTCAATGAAAGGAGATTGAGACGAAGTCCCTTACCTCATGTCTGACTTGACCCGTTCCTTCTTTAATATCATGATTGATAAACTAAAGTTAATTTATACTTTCTTAAGAAAATTTTTTAAGTTTATTATTCCTTTTATATCACTTATTACCATGGTATATTCATTATGAAATCATTTAAGTTAATAACGTTCATTTTGTCCATATTTGGTACTTGAGTCAAAAATGGACATCTTATAATTACATGTTCTTCACGTGGTAAAAGGTTCATTATATCTAGAATTATATTCATGATTTGGGTATCATATATATCAAATATATCCATCATGTACATGTATTTATAGTAGTAAATAACATTTAGATGTACGAAATGAATTGCACAGTTCATGGAGACGGTAAGCCGTACGTACGCATGAACGATACTTTCATTTCTATTTCTTATTTTTATGGAATTAAAACATTATGATAAATAGGTATATTATAATTCTAGTATGATATCATATACAATATCGTTACTTCTATCCTTTATACATCCCACATAGGGAATTAACAAGTCACATAACTTTGAGGGGGCGGTAGTCCGCACTTCCTTCAAATGAGATTATCGTATTTACCCACGATTGAAACCATAAAAGTTTGATATAATTGGGAAGTACATAAGCATAAATAAATAATAAACATAATATATATCATATTTAAATACAGTGCCATCATAATGGCCACCATGAGAGGCGGTAAGATGTAATTGGACTATCATCGTTTCGGGAGGCGTTAGTTTGCCATCCACAGAGACATTATGTTTTTCATCCATTAGATGGAGGTGTGTGTAAGTGTAGTTTTAATCCTTATAATAAAAACATCCTAGTATATTGAAGATACTGGTGTTGTTACAAAATAAAATAAATAAAATTATTTTAGGGGTTGGAGAAGCAAAATAATAGAAAACAATTTAAGAGAAACTGTTACCTTTAATTTAGGCCACTTCCTTTGGTTTAAACCAGAAGGACATCTTAAGTGCCTTATGCCTAATGTAAGGCTTCTAGGAGGATGAGAGGGATGTAGGGAGCTTAATTGGGCAGAGTTTGGACGAGCCAAATAGCTTGAGAGGTGTGAGAAATTTCATAGAAGTGGTCTCTTTTTATAAGGGAGAGGAGGGGCTCTTTAGGAAAGAGTGAAACAATTATTTTATAATATAATGATATTCCGTTTCTAATGGTCCAAAAATAATTATTCTCGAATATAAGAAGACTCATAACCGAAATAAAATCATCCAATCATAATTGGACATTTTTTGGATAATAGTTTAATCATTATAATATTATTTAATTAAATCATCTATTAATGAGGTAAATACTGCATCATTATTGTGTCATAAATAATTTAATTTATTTGATGTCTAAAAATTATAAAAAAAATACCATGATTTAGGAAATATTTTTATCTGTCCAATGAATATTTATAGTCGAACAGATAATCTATATAACCCCTTCTAAAAATTAATTTACTAAAAGATAGTTTCTTTTGTCATTTTTGTCTTTTCATTAAGTTAACTATTCTAAATTGTCATTATCACACCCAAGTTTATTAGAGGGGTCCCAAAATAGATCCAAATATGCTAATGGTCGTAAATGTCTCAACCAATAATATTTGGATATGTGTTAAGGTAATTTTGAATTATTATAATATTCTTTTAACCTTGAATTATCATATTTACCTTTAACCGCAGTATATAAAAGTCAAAAGTTACTATTCACCAAAAATTATTTTCATCTTATTGAACCAAATTTTACTTCTTGATAACAACCATGTATGTCTGATTTTTCATATTCAATTCACAGAAGTGGTAAAATTCCATTTAAATGAAAAAGTCAGTTTTTTTAACTACCACTAAGTGGTGTCACTATTCATCAAAAATTGAAGTTTTTCAGAAAAATACCAAAACTTCAGCCTAAGCTATATTTGATATTATGAATTCAAAAATGATTCCTATTTTTCCAAATTCAAAACATAGAAGTGGAATTAATTAATTTAAAAATTAATTCCCGTTGTTAAAATAAATAGCGTGTTTTTAAGAAAACAATAACTATCAAAAGATTGATACTTGTTTATGTCTAATTTCAAAGTGAAATTAAATCCAATGACCAAAATTTTATTAAATAGAAAAAATATATTTTAATTCCACTTTAAAACCAATTAAAAATATAATATAACCATATAAATAAATTAGATTAAAAATAACTTTTGAATTAAAATATAATATTTTCACTATTCATTAAAAAATGAACTTTATCAAAAAAATACCAAAAATTTACCCAAATTAAAATTTGATGTCCCCATTCTAAAGAAGGATTTTATTTGGTCAATTATAATGTATTAAAGTAACCAAAACAATATTTAAAGAGGGTTCCCCATTAAAAGGCGATAAATCGGTATTTTAATGAAAATTATGCTTAAAATTAGATTGATTCACTTTTTAAGCCTCTATATTTTATTTGATAAATGTAAATATATTTAACAAACATGTATAATCATATTGTAGTTAGTTTTGTTCATTCCCTCCAATACAATGGCTAGGAGTTAAATACCAATTAAAATAATATTATTATATTATTAGTGTGCAACGTAAGGTTCCAAAGAAACCCGTTGTTGCGTATCGGGTACGCTATCGAACATTGAAACCCTTTTAAGCTAAAATTAATATTTAATTCACAAATATTAATTAATATAAAGATCTTTTATTCTTCATTTACCCGGGATGTTACAAGAAATGTATCATAATCAATTATAACATCAATATATCATAGTAAATGAAACATATTCATAAGTCCAATGATTGAATCATTCTTAACGTATTGTATTTTAAATAGATATGATTATAAGATTATGTATAAGATTCATAGTAGATATGATAAATAGATCTATTTATGTTTATTTTAATATGATTTATAATGAAAAAATCAAAATATACAAGTATGATGGATTCAAAAATAGTTTTACGAAACAATTATAATAATAGAAAAAATAAGAATGAATTATAGTTATTTGAAAATAATATATCTATTTTAACCTTTATAGTATGGTAGCCTCAATCTTTGGATAATGGTGTCTCTTCTTTTATACTTACAATAAAGTCTATCATTCCTAAACAAAGAATTCCGTCAATATGAATATTAGATTTACTCTATCTGCCTATCCCTAAAAGCCCTAGATCCAATGGTTAAGATTCCTAGTCTTCATATCCCTACATGTCCTAGATCAATACAATGATAAAATTATCCATATTTTTATCCCTAGTATCCCTTTATGAATATGATGATCAGTCACATGATTTACAAAGCAATAGAACGCTTAAGTGGAAATCATGAGAAGGTTCCCCTAAGAATACAAAACTCTAAAACAATTAAAAAATACTAAGAACCACCCATTCCTAATTTGTAATATTTAGAGCTCCCATAAAAAGATAATATCAATAAATAATTGAATGGTAATTACAAACACTTCAAATAATTTAGTATTTATATCAATCATTTCCAACGGTCATATTTTCTCCAATGTTCATGTTTTCCTAGATTTGGTTGCAATTACATGGATAGAAAGAACTTTTATAGCTATATTATCATATATTTTCCAATGTCATATTGGTTCGACTCAATCACAATTTAATGGACATTTCATTATGATTTAAATCAGTTTTCCATATTCATAATTTAATCATGGGCAGTCTGATGGACTTCCTTGCAGTTGTCATGATGATAATATTTATGAATATGACTTTGATGTTTATAATTTTCATCAGGAGACCACATATAATCATTTTTAGAACAAAATAAAAGAAACAAATGATATATCATAATTGATTAAGGTGAAACTGATAATTATCGGATCCATACCCAATATGATAATCGTAATGTCAAATGTGTGTTTATATTCATGAATACTTTTGAAATAATTATATTGAGGAAAAAATTTTATATTTTCTATAAATACATTCATAGAAACACACTGAACATTAAATTTTAGTGATGATGTATTTAAGATTAAGACTGTGATTCCCAAAAAAAATAATGGAAAAGACACAAGTATAATGTTTGACTCAACATAATGAATGCGGGATTGGGGATTTAACAATCCACATAGGATATAATGAAAAATAATAAATTAAATGTATCCAATGATTTAGTGACCCGAGCCTTGTAGATAAAAAATTTCATGATTTTAAGCATAATTAATAATCAGAGTACAAGGAAAGGATCTTTAAGTCTAGTGTCTTGAAGACTAGGTACATATAACATAAAACATGGGGATAAAAAACATCTTTATTTAATATCCATAAAGAGATTATAACATCCTTTGAGCTCTTACATCTGCATAGGGTACCCTGGGGAACACATGAACAACAAATGAGCTAAAAAGCCCAGTAAGGTAATGAACATAAGGATACATCTCAAGAACATGAGTTATGAAGCATGACATAATGATATCTAAAGAATAAAACATATAAAATCATTTAATATAAGCATGAGATCATATAAACATGGAAGCCTATAAATGTGGCAGAATCATAATTCATATCATTAGTACGGGTCAAGGCTAGCCACCAATCCTGTTTCCCATTTTAGTATGGTTCAAGGCTAACTTCCAATCTCGTTTCACATCGCAGCTCATGAGACTCATCTTTACCTAATGCATTGGAGCGCTATCTGGGTTCACCCATCTCAACATTTTCATATATATTCTTGCGACTTAAATATTCTTACGACATAAATCTTCTTTCCACATGAATAATCATACATAATCAGTTGTTCATAAACATAAGTTTACCCATGGATATAATTAGCTACAACAATCATGACATAAAGCATAACCATTTATTGTATCATGAAAGTGTCCATGAAAGAAAGGGATTATAACATAAATGGACTTTCATAAGGTAATTTAGGCATATAACATGGTAGGTGGTAACAATTAAAAGTGAAATCACATAAGAAATGTATTTGAGAGACATTGGGATTAAAACATTTTTATGCGGTTTTAAGGAAAACACTATATAGATTTTAAAATAGTAATCAAGACGTTCATTTATATAAAAACAGAATTGAACGAAGAAGGTTTTAATAATAAAAATACTGATTTTATAAAAACAAATTGGTGTCTTAAAACAGATTATAGAGTGAACTTTAAATTTGGGTAAAAATTTGGGAAGTCCCCTTAAAACATGTTTGCTTATCGGAATGTTTTAAGGAGGGAATCTTTCAAAAACATGTATATCCCCGAAAGAAAGTGATGAAAGGGTACTTATATTAGAATATTTTACAACTATCCATAATTCATAATATTCACATAAATAGATATGATAACACCATTTTTAAAGAAAGATAAGGCGACCCGAATGAATGAAGAAGGTTTGGGTAGAATTCGTTATGATTTTACCAGTATGTTGTTGGGTGTACCTAAGAGGGATTGATGAAATAGAGAAGGTGTTTTTAATCACATATACTTCATAAGGGAAATATTGGGGAGGTTTTAAATAATACCCCATCATTTTGTATTATACATAAAATACATTACAAAGAGGACAATCTTGATTAAGAGTGAAAAAGGATATAATCCCTTACCAGAAATCCACTACTGTTCTCCAATTGTTATTAAAGACCTGAATAAACAAATTTACCCATAAAATTAATATTTCCATAAAATATTATATATGTAATTTATTTATTATAATCCTTTTTAGTTCATTCAAAGTATTTTTGAAAAGTTAAAAAGTTCGATTTCATTGTTCGGGCTCGTTTGTTTACTTGGCTTTAGAAGATCGGTTCACTTATATTCAAGTTTGGATTATATTCAAGATGAATTTTTTTTTCCAGAATTGAAGTTATGTTAATTATTTCATATCATGGAGATTTCATGATTTTATTTTTAATTAGATTACTTATCGTGAAGTCAAATTGTTATATATATATATATAACCATTGTGATAACTGGTTTTTGTTAATCAGTGGATTTGATTACAAAGAACATGTTTTGCATTATAAATTAATAACATTTGTATAAAATAATTACATAAAAAATGGATATAATCTGTTTCAACCATGAAACAAATGGTTTCATGACCAGAATTAAAGATATTAATAGAAATTGATAAACCATTTTCCTTGAATGTGATAAATTAGCACATCTCAAACGGTGCTTTCATTTCATTCAAATAAAAGGGTGGGAAAAGAAGAGAAGATAATTAAATATACCACTAGCATGAATAAATTCTAGTACATGTATGTTACTGGATTTATCATACTATTTTGGTGAAGGTAGGTGAGGAAGGAAATAAAAAATAAAAGAACATAAAAGAAAAGAATAAATTAGGAAGGGACATTTACCTCTTGAGACTTCCTCCTTTGAGAACCTCTTAAATGGAGAGGTTTTGGTATTTTGAGGATGTTGGGAGCTTTTGGACGTGTGGGAGGACCTTGGGGGAAGATTTGGGCAGAATAATGGCATGGCACAATGTTTTATAGGAGTGGAGAGAAGAGGGAGTGAAGGGATGTTTTTATAGTGGAGGAGAGGAGGGATTTGATGATATTATAGTCCTTAATTTATTATTTCATCACAAGAAAAACAATAGTAAGTATTCCATAACCAAGAATAGTAAATGGGTATTGTGAATAAGAAATATGGGTGGTGACATCAGCCATGATGCTAGGAATAGTCTGTTTATCTTATAATGTATATATACGGTGAAATACAGTATTTTACTATTCTTCAAAAATTCAAGTATATCAAAAAAATACCAAAATTTCAGCCTAACCATTATTCGACATGTAGAATCCAAAAATGAAGTCCATTATTCCAAAATAATTTTTAAATTATGATTATTTTTATATTTAATGAAAATAATAATTTATTATCAAAACCAGTTTTAAAACATTCATTAACTTATTCTAAAATATTGGTATACCGTACATTCAACTTGAATATTATTTTTATACCACCATAGGTGAGGTTAATATTCATTATCATATATCATTATTCATAAGGGTATGTTACTATCCATTAGGGTAGGTTACTATTCACCAAAAATTATGTTTTCCTTATCGGACTCCAAATAATTTACTGATTACAACCGTGTATGCCGGATTCTCGAAATTCCAAACACAGAAGTGAAAAACTTATGTTTAAAGGTCACTTATCACTTAGTAGTTCATTATAATGTGCTTTCATGTGATTTTATGACATACATATGATAAGGGAATTTCCATTGAAAAACATTGGGTCGTTACATTTTTCCCCCCATATGAAATTTCAACCCCAAAATTTTGTTTTACATTGTAATCCAAAAACAGGTGTGGGTACTTTTCCTTCATTGCATCCTCTAGTTCCCATGTTTCCCTTTCGTACATATGGTATTTCCATAGTACATTGACCAGATGAGTAGTCTTGTTGCTCACATTTTCTCTACGATCCAAGATCTTCACTGGCTGCTCCTCGTAAGAGAGATCATCCTCCAACTGTACCACCTCTGAAGAGAGTACATGTGAAGGGTCTGGTATGTACTTCCATAAGAGGGATACATGAAAGAAATAATGTACTTTTGACATAGTAGGGGGAAGTGCAGTTGATAGTCCACAACTCCAACTCGATCAAGGATCTCGAAGGGGCCGATGTACCTAGGACTTAACTTCCCATTCTTCCCAAACCTCATGACCTTCATCAATGGGGATATACATAGAAATACAATGTCTACAACTTTGAACTCAAGGTCTTGTCGATGGTTATCTACATAACTCTTGTGTCGACTTTGGGCTTCCTTGATATGTTGCTGATTGGTTTTCACCTTCTCCACCATTTTTTCAACCATTTCAGGTCTTAGCAGCTTACGCTCACCAACTTCATCCCATCATGCCAGTGTTCTGCACCTTTTCCCATAAAGGGATTTATATGGTTCCATTAAGATGATTGAGTGGAAACTATTATTGTATTATAACTCAACCAGTGGAAGATGTTGGTCCCATCCCCCTTTTAATTCCATTCGACACACACTCATCATTTCATCCAATGTCTTAATAGTTTACTCAGATGGGCCATCAGATTGAGGATTATAGGCCGTACTAAAATTCAGTTCAGTGCTTTGAGCATGATGGAGACTTTTCCATAACCTTGAGGTGAATCTTGTATCATGATCATATACGATAGATAGTGGTAATCTGAGCATCCTTACAAATTATTTTATGTAAATCTGTGCAAGTTGTTCCAATGAGAAGTCCTCTTGAGCCATGATAAAGTGATATGTCTTTGTAAGATGATCCACAATGAGCCATATAGCATTCTTTGCTATATATTTCGTTGGAAGTCCAGTGACAATATACATGGTAATTTTCTCCCACTTCCATGCTGGTATGGGTAGTGGTTGCATCATTCCCTTAGACTTCTGTCTCTTAGACTTCACTTTCTTACATACGTGGAAATTTTATGTATATTCGGCAATCTCCCATTTAATATTGTCCCACCAAATGTTTTCTCAGAGATCTCGATACATCTTTCTACTCTCTAGTTGGATAGAGAAGGTCAAGCTATGTGCATAATTCAATAGATCCTTTTTTATATCTAGATCAGATGGTACACATAATCGTGTCCGAAATCTTACAACTCTTTCCTCTTCAATTTTGAAATCGTAGGATTTCCAATTTTTAACAACTTCCCCCATTTTATAAATTTACACATCCTTTCTTTGAGCATCATTTATTTTATCCAAGAGGGATGTTTGAGAAATCATTTGATAAAGGATTGATGATGTTCCTCACTTAATTACTTCCATGTCCATCCTTTGAAATTCTTGGAAGATCTGATCCTTTTGAATTCTCATGATTGATAATGGTGTAGGATCCTTTCTATATAGAGCATCTACCACCTTGTTTGGCTTACCGGGATGGTAGCAGATTGAGTAGTCATAATCCATGATGATCTCTATCGATCTTTGCTGGAGGATAATAAGAACTTTCTATGTGAATATATATTTGAGACTCTTGTGGTCAGTATAAATCTCATATTTTTTCCATAGAGATAATGCCGCCAAATTTTCAACGCAAAGATCATAGCCGCCAACTCCAGATCATGCATGGGATAGTTTTTCTCATGGATTTTCTGATTCCTTGAGGCATAGTTTATAAATTTATCATTTTGAATTAAAACATATCCTAAGACATTCTAAGAAGCATCACTATACACCACAAAGAGTTCTCCACATGAAGGGAGTGTGAGTACTAGGGCAGCGATACGCCTCTTTTTCTACTCCTTGAAACAATCTTCAGATTCCTGTGTCCAGAAAAACTCTACTCCCTTCCGTGTCAACTTGGTCATTGGGTTTGAAAATCATGAAATATTTTTCATGAATCATAGATAATACCCAGCTAGACCTAAAGATATGTGGATCTTCATTATAGAAGTTGGCCTCGGCCACTCTTCAATTTCCTTTGTCTTCGAAGGTTCCACAGATATCCCTTTCCCAGTGATAACATAACCCAAAAAGGATACTTCCTCCATACAGATCTCACATTTACATCACTCTTCACACAACTTCTCACTTTGAAAAGTCTTTAACACAGTTTACATATTTGTATCATGTTCTTACTTGCTATTGGAGTATATCGGAATATCATCAATAAAGACCACCACAAATTTGTCTAGGTAATCTCTAAAGACTCTATTCATTAAATCCATGAAAATTGTTGGATCATTAGTGATTCTTAAGGGCATCACTATGAACTCATAGTGTCCATACATCGTTCGAAATGTAGTATTGGGAATATCTTCCTTCATCTCCTTCAGTTGGTGATATCCTGAAAGAAGGTCCACCTTAGAGAAATAACTGGCCCCACGAAGCTGATCGAACAAGTCATCTATCTTTGGAAGGGAATACATGTTCTTTATAGTGAATTTAATGAGCTCACGATAATAAATGCAGAGGCTCGTTGATCAATCCTTATTCTTGATGAAGAGGACTGGGGCACCCCACGGTGAAGCACTCAGGTATATAAAACCCTTCTCCATATTCTTTTCTAACTGCTTCTTTAGCTCTTCTAGCTCTACAGTGGCCATTATGTAAGGTGTCATTGATATTTGCAGAGATCCAGGGATAAGTTCAATTGAGAACTCAACCTCTTGGTCTAGAGGAAGTCCAGGAAAGTCTTCAGGGAATACATCAGTGTAATCCCTCACGATGGGCATGTCTTCAAGAATGATTCTATCTGTTGTCCCAATCATTTGAGCTAGATATTCTTTCTCACAAGGAAGCAGTATCCAAACTTGATACGAATATTCTAAAGGGGACTCATCTTCCTCCTTACACATGTAATGAATTAGAGGATGCTTCAGGATGTGAAATGTGATCTCCCTTTCCTGAAAATTGATGTTGGCCTTGTACAAGGATAGCCAATCCATGCCCAAGATAGGGTCTAACTCCACTAAAAGAAGTATGACAATATTTTCTGGGAGGTTCAGTCCACAAACATTTACCGGGGAGGAGTTATAAACCAAGGTTGCAATAATTTCCCCATTCGCTGTTCTCACATATAACTTTTCCTCCAAATTTTGAGGTGGTGTTTGAATAGTTCTTTTAAACTTTCAAGATACGAATGAATGCGTAGAACCAGAATCAAATAGTATGTTCTCTATTCTTGAATAAATAACAATCTTACCTATCACCACATTGTTTTAATGCTCCACCTCAGCAGTAGTGAGAGCATAAGCCCTTCCATGTTGCATTGGAGGTTGTTGTTGGTCGCCTCCGACAACCATCGGCTTAGGGCAATTTTTCGCATAATGCCCAAGCTCCTTGCAGTTATAACACTGCACTGCTGGTTGTGTTTTGATCTAAACCTTCCTTTTTTCTTCAACATTAGTGGGATTTTTCATATCCCTTCGACATTTCTTGGCCATATGAATAAACATTATGCATTTAAAGAAATTATTGGTTCCCTTGAGACAGTCACGAAGATGCTAGTTCCCACAATTTTTTCAAAGGGGAAAGTGAGGCTTCTTTCCATCATGGGATTTTTTTGATGAACCACTCATGTTGTTCCCTATTTTCTACTTCTTGTAACTAGGGACATGAGACCACTAAGAGAATCCAATCTCCATTTCAACCTTTAGGGCACAACGGACAATATCCTCATAGCTGTCGAACTCTCGAATCACCAGCACTTTTTGTAGACTCGGCTTTAGTCCTCTAAAGAAGTGATCCACCTTGTTTTTGGCGTTAATGACAAATCCAAAGGCATACCTTGCAAGCCTGGTAATGTACTCTTCATACGCCCTGATGGACTCATTTTTCATTCTTCATGAGTCCATGGAACTCTCCTTCCATCTTGAGATGGAGGATTCGAGGAAAATATTTGTTGAAAAACATCCTCTTGAATTCCTCCAATTATATGGAGTCAATTTCCTTTTGGGACTTTGTATTCTTCATCAGTTTCCACCACTGATCAGCTTCCCCATCATTACGATAGACTACTAGTACAACTTTGTCTTCTTCCGAGCACTGGAGGACAGAGAAAATATTTTCAATAGTGTTAATTCATTGTTCTGTGAGGAGGGGATCAGAAGACCCGCTAAACATGGGAGGCCTTTTCCGCATTAAGGATTCTACGCCAACTTTCTCTTTCCTTGGAGTAGGGGTATGTTCTACCTGATTCAAGTTATTATTCATAACTCGATCCAGCAGAGCAAGTACTTCCATGAAGTTTTGAGCACCCACTTCCATCACGTTAGGAATGTCATTAAGGAAATCATAACATTTCCTATTACATTGGTTGTTGGAACGTGTTCTTCTATTTCACACCATTAACTAAGAAAAATAATGTATAATTAGAGGTCTTTAATACTTATCTATTGAGAATAAAAAGGAAAGTTTGAACATTATTGGATAAACATATAAAGAAGAAGTACATCCTAACATGTGATTCCTTAGGTTTATATCCATGTTATCCTCAATCTATTTCTTAACCAATATTATTATGGGATTTTTTGTCCCTTAATAATGGTTTGTACTAAGCTCATGAATCTACCAAATAATATCCCTCGATAGTGTCGTAACCAAGAGTGTAGCAAGGCCCATTATCGTGCACTAGTTCCCATTTGAGTCTAGCTCAAAGTGGTGTTTTTGGGTTTTACCCCTAGATACACCTGTTCCAGATCCACCTCTACCTGCTTGTATCCAGACATGGATATATTTTCTTAATAAACCACTTACTCTATACTCACCAAAACTTATGACTGTTTTCTTATACTTAGTCTCATCCTTAAGGTTCTCACTATGGTTTTCTATTCCAAATCTCCAAAAATAACTAGAGCATCCTCTCATACCAACTATAGTGACCTGAGCCTTTTACATAAATAATTTCATGATTTTAAGCATAATTAATCATTATAGTAAAATCGAAGGATCATTAAGTCTAGTGTCTTGGAAGACTAGGTACATATAACATAAAACATGGGGCTAAAAAACTTCTTTATATAATCTCCATAAATAAATTCTAACATCCTTTTAGATCTTACATCTGTATAGGGTACCCTGGGGAACACATGAACAAGGTATGAGCTAAACATCCCAATAAGGGAATGAACATAAGGATACTTCTCAAGCACATGAGTTAGGAGCCATGACATAATGATATCCAAAGCATAAAACATATAAAATAATTTAATATAAGAATGGGATCAAATATGCATTGAATCATATAAATGTGGATAATTATAAATCATATATTTAGTATGGTTCTAGGCTAACTTCCAATCCTGTATCCCATTTTAGTATGGGTCAAGGCTTACAGCCAATCTCGTTTCACATCGCAGCTCATGAGTCCCAACTATACCTAATGCATTGGAGTGCTATCTGGGCGCACCCATCTATACATTTTCATGAATACTCTTGACACATAAATATTCATACCACATAAATCTTCTTTCAACATGAGGTATCGTACATAATAAATTGTTCATAAACATAAGGTTACCCATGGAGAGAATTGGGCACCACAATCATGACATAAAACATAACGAATTAGAGTATCCTGAAAGGGTCCATAAAATAAATGGATTATAACATAAATGAACGTTCGTAAGATAATTTAGGCATATAACATGGTGGGTATTAACAAATAGAAGTTACATCACATAAGAAATGTATTTGAGAGACATTAGCATCAAAAATATTCTGTGCAGTTTTAAGGAAAATACTATAGCGCTTTTAAAATAGTAAAGAAGTCGTTGTTTTATATAAAAACACAATTGAACAAATAATGTTTTCATAATAAAAATACTTATTTTATAAAGACATTGGTGTCTTAAAACAAAGGTTATAGTGAACATGAAATTTGTGTAAAAATTTGGGAAGTCCTTTTAAAACAGGTTTGCTTTTCAGAAAGTTCTATAATGGGAATCTTTCAAAAACATGTATATCCCCAAAAGAAAGTGATGAAAGGGTATTGATATTATAATCTTTTAAAACTATCCATAATTCGAAATATTGACATAAATAGATATGATAGCACCATTTTGAATGAATGATAAGGCGACCAGAAAAAATGAAGAAGGTTTGGGATGAATTTGTTATGATTTTACCGGCATGGTGTCGGGTGTACCTAAGAGGGCTTGACGAGAGAGAGAAGGGGTTTCTCCTAACTTATACCCCATGAGGGAATTGTGGGGTAGGTTCTAAATAATACCCCATATTTCTTTATTATACATAAAAGACATAACATATAGGACAATCATTATTAAAAGTGAATAGGAGAGGATCCCTTACAAAATATCCGTTAGTCTTCTCCACTTGTTATTAATGACTTGAAAAAAAAATGAGGCTTATTAATTAATAAGTCCCGAACCTCTTATATATGTAATTTATTTATTATAACCCTTTTTAGTTCATTCAAATCCTTTTTTATTAGTTACAAAGTTCAATTTCATTGTTCTTGCTTGTTTGTTTACTTGGCTTTAAAAGATCAGTTCACTTATATTCAATATTGGATTATATGCAAGATGAAATTGGTTGTTCATAATTGAAGAAATATTCTTTAGTTCTTATAAAGGATATTACATGGTTTTAATTTTAATTAGTTTACTTTTAGTGAAGTCTAATTATTAATTATATAACTATAGTGATAACCGTTTTTTGTAAATCGGTGGATTTGATTAAAAAGAACATGTTTTTCTTTATAAATTAATACCAATTGTACAAAATAATTAAATAAAAAAAATTGGATATAATCTAGTTCAACCATAAAACACATGTTTTAATGACCATAATTAAATATAATAATAGAAATTGATAAACCATTGTCCTTGAATGTGCTAAATTAGCACTTCTCAAACGGTGCTTTCATTTCATTCAAATAAAAGGGTGGGGAGAGGAGAGAAGAGAAGAAAATGAAATATACCACTAGATTGAAAAAATTCCAGTACATGTATGTTAGTGGATTTATCATACTATTATGGTGAAGGGTGGTGGGGAAATAAATAAAAAAGAAAATAACTTCAAAGAAAAGAAGAAATTTGGGAGATGAATTTACCTCTTGAGACTTCCTCCTTTGAGAACCTATTAAAAGGAGAGGTTTTGGTATTTTGAGGAGGCTGAGAGCTTTTGGACGTGGGGGAGGACCTTGGGGAGAGATTTGGGCAGGATAATGGCAAGGAACAAGGCTTGACAGGAGTGGAGAGAAGAGGGAGTGAGGGGGGGGGGGGGTCTATAGTGGAGGAGAGGAGGGATTTCATGAAATTATAATACTTATTTTATTATTTCTTCACAAGACAAATATTATTATGTATTCCATGACCGAGAATTCAAAATGGGTCATGTGAATTCGAACCATGGGTTGATACATCTTCCAGGATTGTAGGAATAGTCTATTTAGCTTATAATTTATATATAAGGTAAATGACTGTATTTTACTATTCATAAAAAATTCAAGTATTTCAGAAAAATCCCAAAAATTCACCCTAACCATTTTTCAACGTTTTGAACCCAAAAATGAAGTCCACTTTTGAAAAATAATTTTCTAAATATGATTATTTAACTATTTACATAAAATAATAATTTATTATCAAAACCACTTTTAAAACATTCATTAACTTATTCTAAAATATAGTTATATCATACTTCCAACTTGAATATTATTTTTATACCACCATAGGTGAGGTTACTATTCATTAGGGTATATCATTATTTGTATGGGTATGTCACTATTCGTTAGGATAGGTTACTATTCACCAAAAAGTATGTTATCCTTATCGGACTCCAAATAACTTATTGATTACAACTGTGTATGTCGGATTTTCGAAATTTCAAACATAGAAGTGACAAAATTATGTTTAAAGGTCACTTAGCACTTAGTAGATCATTATGTTGTGTTTTCATGTGATTTTATGAGAGACTTTTGAGAAGATAATTTCCATGGAAAAACATTGGGTCGTTAAAAATGATACAAGCTTCCCCTTTAAGTGGTTTATCTAGCCTAGGGATCTCAAATTGGCATCATATCAATGTTCCCAATGATAGATTCTCTATATTTAAGCTATTATATTTATGATTTTAATTTCATTACTATAATAATGTTGTAGTTTAGTTTTATATAATTTATTTCTATGTTAAATAAGAACACAATATCATCCAATATTATGATTAATTATAATGATAAAGAGAAGAAGATTACAACGATTAACATGTAACTCTTGTCAAGATAAGAATAAGAAGTTTTAGCCACCATATTAAATTACAATGTTATTACTAAAATTTTTATAAAAATAAAAAATGATTGTTTCAATAACCAATTACATGGAGAACATTATTACCTATGTGGGATTAAGGGATTCTTGTGATTATTAAGAATGTGTTACTTTTTTAACCTATCCTAAAGATGATCCAAACACAATTGGAAGATACAACATGGATGATTATTTTACAATTGATGCATTAAAGGAATTGATAAATCATTTTACAAATGATATTATTTCAATTATTTATGTTATTTTAAAAAACATGAAAAATGAAATAACATTTTTTTGAGGATGTGTATTAGGAAATATAATAAATCATAAAAAAAGAGTAAAACATGGGTGTGAATATCATTATACTTCATAGAGACACAAAAGTATACTATGAGGAGAAAAAATGATGATACTACAAACATTAAGATGGGTTCACGAAAAACCCCCAATAGAAGCATGATTTTATTGAGGATTTTTAGAATAATATCTATGAATTTGAAGAGAAGGTGAAAAAAACATTGATATTAGGATTGAATAATTGGTTATTATATCCAAAATAATCTATGACATTTATTATTCGTTTCATGAAAATGAATACATTATTAAAGAGGCTATAATGATAAAAATGAAGGACATTGAAGAAATAATGGAGTTTACTAATGATTGAAATAATTCCATCAATATGAGATTTCATGAATTGTAGATAAAAATATCCATGATTGTGAGGAATAATATAGATAATTCATAATAAAAATTATATTGAGTTTCTTCTAAAAAAAAGATCTATGGATGATTTTATTAAAAAAACACCTCCATAATTTGGAATAAAATCATTACATCACATAATGATCTCTTTTAAGAAGCTATAAAGAAATAGGTTTCATCCTTATCTTAATGTAATTATTTTTATAAATACATTTCTATAAAATGTGAATGTTTAAATAAAAATTCAATAACTATATGGATGAGGATAAACATAGATGAATCTAAAACCATATATATAGTGGAAATAAAAATTATGGATGTTGGTTTCACATGGAGAGACTAGAAGTTGGTAAAGAATACTCAATAACGGTATACTGATTATATTGAAACTTCTACATAACACACAAAAGATAAAAGATTATTAATATTTTTTTGTCAATGTTGGTGTTGTAACTGACTCGATCATTTGGTATTGGATTTTCAGTATATTTCCAAAATGCTTAAGAAAAATGGAAGCATATTAAAAGGGGTAACAATAGTAAATATTCAATAATTAAATAATAATTTGAATTCCTCTACTTAAAAAGGATTTTATGGACTGAAATACTTCTATGTTGTTGGTAGAGGAGGTAAAAAACGTGATACATGTACATCTAAACATGTATCAATGGATAATTATCCGAAAACACCATAAAATAAAAAATAAGAATCATTTTTTCTAAATTTGAATAATGTTTCAAAACATATTACACCCAAGATGTTTTAGAATATTTCATCATTATAAAAAACATAAATAAAAGAGAAGATAATAAATAAATCCATGAATATTTTCAAGGGGTAAAATATATCTCATAAGAATGAATTAAAGAATGGAAATTGTGATAAACCAAGTGGAATCTCTATGAAATCTACCATTTCACCCAAATACATTCCTGTGATTTGTCATATATATTTGTTGAGAGGATAAAATTTAGATTATGTATAAGAGATGTTTTCAGTAAAAGGTAAGAAAAGAACATTTTACATGAGGATGAAAATTTTAAAGATATATTTTCAAAATTTAATAACTATATTTTAAATATGTTACATTCGTATGTTTAAGACTAACTGGAAATTATCATAAATAGCATTCTCCAATAATGCTAACAAAAGAATAGTTCTTAAAAATGATTAATATTTTTACTTGGGATAAAAGTGCATTAAAATATCTTTATAAGAGATATTTTTCATAGAAATAAATTATAGAAGATATGAGATCAGTGCTCCATCATGAAAAATTAGAATAAAACCTCAGATGTGAAAGCATAAATAATTGAGAATGCGAAGAAACATGGTTCAAAAAACAATTTCATCCTTACTATTTTTATTAAAGATCATGATTTCCCACATTTTATTCCACAATCTTTGTGTATGTATTTTTTCTTGTAATTCAATAATTTAAGGTGAAACACGTTCTAATGGGAAGAACCATTGACTTATTAAAAATTATCAATTCATAATTGAAAATATGAAGAATTAACCATCCTTAAATGATTTCTCAATTAGTATTTGAGCACAAATATGATATAGAATAGTAATTGATGGAGATGAAGTGTGTTTCTTCATATCTTAGAGAGTGATAATAAAAATCATACCATTTTGGTTAGATATTATATTTGGTATACTAAAGAAAAATTATCAATGAATATAATTCTAAAGGAATATGTAGAAGTTTTTAGATTTGGTTAAGCACATGTTGAAGTTACATTTTGGTTTATTAACAATATTGGAAAATCATGACATTCACTATTAAAAATATTCAAATAAATGGATCTCTTGAGTAGTGTTTTCCATGAAAGTTAGAGAAATGAATGTGTTCACCTGCCTGAATAATTTTTCTCATGTAAATATGAACATTCGTGAAGGTTATTCATGAAAATTTCATAGAAGTTGAATGAGTTATATGTTTCTCATTAAATATAATAAATATTTAATCTAAATAAAAAAGGGGGATTTATTTTTTTTAATTACATGAAAAATTATTTGATAAATAAGTTAAAAGGATGATATTATATACTAGTATTTTTTATTGAGTGTTTTTATTCTTGTTGAATTGAGTTTTGGAGTTCCCTGTTGATATTTTTATTTCAATTGGTATATTTCATTTATTTTTTACTATAAGAAGATATTTATCCTATGGATAATTTTGTGAGTTATCATTTAATTTTGTATCATTAGATTTTATATGTTATACATTCATTGTCTATATGAATGTCTAATTTTTCTACATCAATCAAGGATTACATAGAATTATAGTGTAATGATAGTTAGAACATTAATATTTATCAATTTAATGCTCATTTCCCAGATAATATGTAATTTTTTAATAATGGGAGTGAAAGTGAAATTTATCTTTAATAAGGATAGGGGACAAAATGCACGAAAAATATTGACACATCATTTATATATATTCATTGACAAACAAATATAAATGGAATTATTGTTTAGTATACATTGTCGATGTTATATATTTTTTAAAAAAAATACGATAATATGATTTAAAGAATAGCATATTAAAGAATAATGTATCCAATAAAGTGATTCCATGCATATCAAATATTCTTAGAAGTTTCTGATTTAATTTTGAAAATAATTACATAAAAATAACTACTTCTATGGAGAATTAACTATGAAGATTTTTTAACTAGAATTAAAGATCATGAAATTGTTTAAATCATGAATTTTTATTTCCACAGAGTTGAAATTAAGGGTGTGAAATATTGATATCATTAGATAATGAGAACGCAAAGTTTCTAGAGAAATTATGATGAATTGTTTGAAATCCATGAAAAATATATTTTATATGAATAAATAATTATAGAAGTATGATTTTATATGGAATACTAAAAGGATTTTGATTTTAAATATGTTTATGAAGTCAATATTTAATTCTTAATCAAAATAAATAGGAGGCTGAAGTTGGAATTTGAGTTTGGACCAGGCATTTTTCAAACATTTATTATAGTATTTTCTTACAAAATGTTGGTCAGCACAACCAAATGGGTCCCACCAGAGCCAATATATTTGGGACCCATGGGGTATACCTAGTTTTAGGTATGTCTACTAAACTATTAATAGTGGATGGAGGGGTCAGAGAACCCATATAAAAGGTATAAATAGCTTTGGTGGACAAATATCACCCATAGGGTGGGCACTATGGTGCACAAGGGGAGAAAGGTGTGTCCCACCAAATATGTTTTTTGTGTAGTGTGTATATGTAATAACCCTGGTGCTAGAACAAATTATCAATTATATAAAGATATTTTATAAGTAAACCCTCATTCATATTAAAAATCCACATGGTAAAAGTAGACGTGATACATTTCATTTGCATTAAAATATATATAAATAATCTTGGATGTTCGGTCAGTACGGATCCAAAAATCAACTGGATTCCACACCATCATAATCCAAATCCTGTTATTATTATTTTTTGATAACAATTTCTTCAGGTGGATGTGAACATCCATGGTGCTCAGGATAACTAATGTCTATCTCAGGTGATCAAACCCTGAAGAAGAACACATGATTGATCCCCTGAAGACTTACATCAAAATTTAAGTCTTACATGCATGAATATGTTTGAAAAATAAGTTACATTAATGATGGAAATGATTATATATTGAAATATTAAATAATCAATGACAATTCATGTTTTCAAATCTCAAAAGGAGGATGGCACATGAAATTCTTAAGGCATGCTCATGAGGATACCATCAAGAATGATGAAGCTGGTTTATTTGAAGTAATCGTGATTTTCATCATAACATTATGGAATCAGTATGATTTTTGATATACCATAATCATTGATAATATTAAACCATCCATTAATAACAATAATTATTCGACACAACTTATTCATAAGAGTGAAAGATTTTATTGTTCCCCTAATAGAAATACCATGGTATGATTGTATATAGTGTTTTCTAAAATTATCACGATCTATTTGAAAACCCGAGGCTCTATAAATGTTCAATGAAAAACCGGTCAAATGAAGAGTTCTCATGTTATCACTTCAAGTGATGAAAGAGATACTATGTAGAATTTGATATAATTAAGGATGATTTTGTTCATATATTTTTTGGAAAATAATCATGTAGCTTTTCATGTTAGAAAAAATATCGAAAGGCTATATGAAGAAATAAACAGTGTCTTAGTATATTCCTAATATTAAAAAAATAATGTAATATCAAAATTTCATGGATCCATCCTAGTTTTTGTGAATAATAATGAGATCCTAGTATTATCCATTACAAGAAAGAAATGGGAACACAAATAAAAACATAAATGAATAGGGTAGTGGTTTACACATGCATGAATGGTTAAGAAAAAATATTTATAACAAAAGGATAGAATATGGATGATTTAATATTTCTATGAAATGCATGCATGATGTGATTTTTAATTATTTAATAGAAGCTTTTTTATTGTGAAAAATAATTCTTTCATTAAATAACATTGAAACTGCAGTGCAATTCATTTGTAAAAATATTTATTAGACCAAGAATAATAGAGGAGAGATGATTCAATTGACTGTTTTGATATTTTTTATCATGGAATTTTGAGAATAAATATCTACAACATCTTTATATCTTTGAGAGTAAATCCATGAAATATTTTACAAGGTATTAATTTATGAGTTATCATCTTTTTATGAATTTATGTACATAAGAAATTTATATTATGAAGGTTTATTCTTAAATATAATATTCTTTATGATATTATTTGCATCACATTAACACATATTATTAATGTTGTAATCCTCATTAACAATAGTTTCTATCCATGAATTTGATAATTAAGTAATATGGTATTTTAAATTATTTTTCATTCAATAAGAACTGGTCATTCTGATAGTGACCTGATATAGTAGTACCCTCATGTCACGACCTGACCCAACCCAGGCTCGAGCCGCAACTAACCCAAGCCCGTCTCCATAGGCTAGGGGCTAGAGACTAGCGCCAAAGGCACAATAACTCCGGGAGGCCTTTTCCTAAGTACCTGTACACACACACGCGGAAAACTCAATGCAACAGTGCAGAGTAAAAGTAAAGACAAGCAAAGTAAAGGGAAACTTCTATATATAAACCACAATGTGCATCGACCGCTAACAGTACAATGTAAAGTGATGAAAAGGAAAAAGGGGAAAAACACACGCCCAACCAAAAGTTCCACAACCCGACAACAGGTAAACAAAAAGAAATAGCTGACGGGTCTCCCACCTGGAACCCGGCCCCGACCACTTCACGCAGTCCAAGCCCCCAAGCTCATACGCTCCACTAAAGCCACGCTCCAGCTGTCCGTCATCTGAAAGGGCACCCCAAGTGCAGGCAAAGCCCATGCAGGGGTGAGTATACAAATACTCAGTAGGATACCCAGAAGGCTCGAGGGAGCAACAAAGGAGGTACCGAAGGGTGAGCAGTAGAGCGAACAGGAAAAGTAGAGGAGTACAACTGAAAGTGAAGTAAAGAGTCCAGCTCAACCCAACAAGAGAAAAGAAGGTACACTCATCCAAACACAAGGAGTTGGAAATGGTGAGAATATGAACTTCCCGTCGAGTCTTCGCTACCTATAGCAGGAGAGTAGACTCGTCCAACCTCGAGAAAATAGACACGGAAAGCACGTGGCAAACCCCGCACGTCTTCGCCTCTCTTGGAAGGAGAGTAACCAAACCCAAGAAGTAGGTACCAGAAACAATGTATATACATGTACATATGCTCAAACAAGAATCCCGAACAACGTCGTAAGGGGATCTCCATCCCGTATCTTAGCCCAAGAAGAGTAGAAAACAGTCCCAAAAGTAACACCATCGATGCCCAGCATCCCGCACGTCTGCCCCAAACCGCAAGACAAGGGCTCAATCACCACACCTCGACACTATCCACTTTGGGCGGCACTGACTCGCCCACACAGTTTTAGGTCACGTCACAAGGATGCATCTCAGTGGGGGAAAACGCTCCTCGTACTTGAGAGTTCTGGGTGAATGTCAACCAAAACTCGTCACTGCCCCACAGTCGAGAGGTCTCAAAGTCGACAGGATACCCCCTACCCAACCCAGCTGGAGGGTCCTTGGAATTCCATGGGTTCCCACTATAGGGAGACCTGGAATGTTGACGGGTGCCACACTACCCAGTCCCGTAACAAGGTAATCCACTGGAGGGAGACGCGGCTAAAGTCGGTGATGGGACCACTGCCCAGCCTAGCAGGAGTTAACCCGGCATCGGGGACCACTGCCCAGCCCAGCTGGAGGTAAGCCCGGCATCAGGGACTACTGCCCAACCTAGATGGAGGTAATCCCAGCATCAGGGAGCACTACCCAGCCCCGATGGAGGTAAGCCCAGCATCAGGGACCACTGCCCAGCCCTGTTGGAGGTAAGCCCGAAACTACTCTGGCCATCCCTGCTGGATGGTACGGCTCGGTGAACACCACTGTACTGGCCATCCCTACAGGATGGTAACCCTTTGGCGAGCCCAGCACGAAACAACCTCACCCATACTGGAAACAACCTCAGCCATGCTGGAATCAACCTCAGCCCTGCTGGAACAACCTCAGCACTGTTGGAACAACCTCCTGGGTAGAGGATCGGTGCCTGCGTAAAGTGTTGGTCACACCGAAACCACAAACTCTACCAGGGAACACAGAGCAATGGGAGAAATTCCCCAGGCCTCACAAGGATATCCCGCTCCAATCCGCTGAGTCACTGTTGAAGCGGACCGAGTCAACTCACCCCAGTAAGTGGGGAAAACACCCACAATATATGAACACCCGTAGTCACAGACGGTGTCGTAGTCCGGTGAGAGGGGAACGGTACTAAAACCCTCCCAGCAGAGGAAGCAGAGGAACCAAACCATCTCTGCCGGCCAAACCATCGAGAACAAGACCAGGGGGAGACTACTCAACCCTGCTGGTCAGACAAAAGAGCCCGAGGCTAGGGGAAACTCCACCCTGCTGGTCAAACAAACGATCAGAATGCCAGGGGAAAATCCACCCTTCTGGTCAAACAAACGATCACAAAGCCAGGGGAAAACTCCACCCTGCTGGTCAAACAAATGAGTGCAGAGGGACCCTCTACGTCGCGAGAGGTCAAGTAACTAAAGAAGATCATGGAATGCACGTGGGGCCCACACGACGTGTGGCCCCAAGACAACCCCAACTGAGCGCACAAACATCCTTAGGTACAAACAAACACACATACCTCCAAGCGCTCCTGTATACTCCTGAAGTATACCTCATTCCAGACCAAAGGCTAATGTGCACACGGCACCAAATGTCAACGCGACGGCGTGACGTAACAACTCCACCTCAAAGGCCCAGGCACGTCCAACCACATCTCGTGAAACATTTACATCACTCCCCCAAGAGTGAGCGATCACATGCCAAGGGTCCTCTACAAACAAGGTAGGGCGAACCACCACTAGAGAACCTTCCATGCTTCCCCTGTTAATAAGATCTCACAAGAGGCTCCGCACAGCCAGAAGGATCACACCGTTGTAACCCTCGTAGAAAAACACGCGAGATTGACTACTTACTCGCCTCAAACAGATATCCGACAGAAAATTCACGAACACAGCCTCACGCCCGAACGACGTCCCGTGATCCCGAACCTCAACCCCGAAAACAGTCGGGCGCATCGAACCATTGCGATCCCCTCGGGAAAACGTGCCAAATGCACTACTCACTTGAGTGCAATGGATATCTGGAGAAAAAGATGCATTCTGGCGCACCGCACATGAGCGGTGCTTCATGGGATCCGCATCCCGGTCCCGAAACTCCACGAACTGATCGCACCGCTGTGATCCTCTCAAAAAAGTACACAAATGGACTATTCACTTCTCTAAAATGGTCACCCAGAGAAAAAGATGGAAAATCACCGTCGACGCCCAAACGACCCTCGTGGGCCCCACACCATCGTGTGGAATTACAGTGGGAAAACTGCGCCAACGCAATGACCTCGGATAAACACCCAACATCGAATGCTCACACGCCCCGTACGGACGTCCGAGGAAAAAGTCACTAAAAGCTACACGTAGCTCAAAAGACGGGTCATGGGGCCCAGGCCTCGACTTCGGCCTCAACGCCTGGAACGGCCCTGGAAAGCTCCGCCTCGGTGCTAGGGTCCCAAGCCACTGACAGAGTTTAAATCGGACGTCGGACGCATCTGCGCCGTCCAAGACAAGTTCCCCCAGAAAACGACATACCACTTAAAGACGTGTCGCGCCTCCGCGGCGCCATGTTTCGGGAATTAAAAATTCCCGAAACCATCTCAAAATATTCATCGCAACATAAGGAGCGTGTCGCCGTAGACAGCGCCCAAATCCGACGCCCGATATATGATTTATAAATCATAAACCACATCCCCTAATAATAAGAATAAGAATATTATTATTATTGTTATTATAAACATATTATTATTATTATTATTATTATTATTATTGTTATTATTATTATTATTATTATTATTATTATTATATATATTTTTTACAAACGGACAGTCCGGATGGCCGGTCCCGTGTCTTCGCCCAACAGGACCCGCGCCGCGCATGTCCTGGATTCTCCAGCACGCTCGAGGCCTGGCCTCGGGCTCCACCTCCGCGCGCGCCTAGCCGGAGCCCCTCGCCGCAGACAGCGCCGACGCTGTCCCGCTCCACCCGCCGCCTGCACCGTCTCTGCTCGGCCGCGCTCCCAGCCACCTCGACCTCCGCCGTCCGCCTGAAGCCAGCTCCTGCACCGGCACCCCCAAAAACCAACCGGAAACCTCAAAAAAACGCCGAAAAACATCCTTAAAACCGCAATCTTCGGCGGATGTTTGCGGGGTCCCTGGAACTCGATATTTGCAAACCCAAATAGGCAACGGATAGAGAATAAAATCTACTACAATATTAGGGGCTTTGATTCGACGATCAAACAACAATCGATGCATATAAGTGAGGTTGAAATAGGGTTTGGAAATTAAAATGCAACCAAAATCCTCCTACCACTTTGGCGTTGCCCGGAGCATCACGGGAAGTCCGCCGTCGCGCCGCTCCTTTCTGGAGCTGCTTCGCCGGAGCTGGAGGAGGAGAGGGAGGAGCTCCTCCTTGCTGCTGTTTAGTTGAGGGTGATGAATAGGTAGGGGGTGAATTAAGCGTTTAAATAGAAACACTTAACCACCCGCCCGTCGGCCCGAACCCGATCTCTCAGCAGGGCCGAGGTTAAGCCTCCCCTGGGGTAAACACCACCTCCAAAGAACAAAGGTGGTCTCAGAATTCTAATCTGAGACCCCGTTCAAATTTTATAAAATTTAACGTCTGAAGCTGCTAAATTATGAAAACACCCAGGGGCCCTTTTTCACAAACGGCTCGCGCCCGCAAAACTTATACCCCTCCTAGGGTAAAAGGCACATTCCGAACTCAACGGTGCCACCAGTTTTCCAATATGAGTCACTATTTATAAGATACTTGAGTTTCAAAATCAAACGAATAAATCAATCAATCAATTTATTCGTTTCACCTTCTGAAAGCGAGCGAGGGGTCCAAACATCCCGCCCCGACATGTTTTATATCGTTCCTAGGGTAAAAAGCCCATTCCGGACCCATCCGTACACTCGGATCCTTGATCAGAAGCACCGTTTAGGAGTTATCACATTTACTTGGTGTTTCTAGTGTGAAAACACTAAAAATAAATTCTTGCCACTCCAGGGCTCGGAATCGCACGCCGTCTGAAGGTGCTGCTCTGGAATATCATCAAAAAATATTCCAAAGTCTTTCACAGAAAAACCAAGGTTCTTAAACCATGCCCTCCTTCATTATTTTCGTCCCCGAAAAGAAAAACTAGGGAGAAACACAGGGTACTAAGCCCACTCCTGGCTTTCCCATACCCAGAAGAACTCACGCACAGCTCTGCGTCACCGCACACAGACCAAAGGATTGATCCGTCCGTGCGAGGTCGGCCCTTGCTAATTTCATGCGCCCACTCCAGACTTTTGGGTTAGGGAGAGGTGGTAGAGTACCTCAACATCCCTTCCCATGGTCTCAAATGGGCCGAAGGCCCTCGGGGGTAGCTCACCCCCCCGGTTAAACCTCTACGTCGCACGCCGCGACTGGAATCACTGCCTGCTCCTGGAACAAGGCCTGGTGATTCCCTCCTTCAGAATATCTATATGGTGAAACACCCAAGGATATCTGGTCGCACAATAGTCCTCAACTGAGGCTCTCTTACACACTCGAAAGGCGAAGGAGTCGACACTATCGACTAAAGGAACAAGTCCTGCACCATTTACCTTTCCAACATAGGGTTACACCCGATGCCTCGCGTCACCCTGGCAACACATCAAACAAGGAGTAGGGAGGAAAGCAGTTCACACACAGAGTCTAACAATTCTACTGCAAAAAGAAGAAGAGTCTCAAGGGGTACCTCTCACCATCCCATGCTCTGCAGGATCATGGACATCCAATGCTCGTGGCTGTCCATGGTCCCAACTGTCAGCACCCGGAGCCTGACGTGGACCACCTAGTGGTGATGGGAAGACCTTGTAACGTCATCCCCCACTACCAGCTCCTCCCGCACCTCTGTTAGAACTACCTCTCTTGGTACTACTTCGATCACGGCGCAGCCTCTGCCGTGGTGGTGCACCTGCTGCCTGCCCAAAGCTCTCAGCAACTCGGGTTGGGCAGACTAGTGCCAAGTGACCTAGCCCATCACAAGCATAACACCGACTCTCTCTGGGCTGCACTGGTGACCTTCAGCGCCACTATGGTGTACGACCATGCCCCTGAGTCCGGTTTTCAGAAAGCCACCTGCGTCGAGGTCCTGCTTGCTGACACCCACTACCCACGACAGACATCTCAGCTACTACGTGCCTGCTGCCACTACCAACTCCAGAACGTGATAGGAAGGCCTCTGTCACCAGCGCCTACTCTTACACCCTGACATATGTGGAAATGCCCAAGGGAACTATGACAACACAAATCTCTCGGCGGAGACCCTGCTCAGACTTCTGTGCTCGGATGTTGTCATCATGGACCAAGTCCAGGTAAAAGCGTGCATGGACTGCAAAACTAGCAGCGTACTCAGCCACCATCATCCCTCCCTGTTGAAACTGCAGGAGATACTGAATCCGAATGGGGAGCAAGCAGGAGGGGCAAAACTCCTCACGAAACAACAACTGGAAGTCGCCCCATGAAAGCGACGACTCGTCAAGAAACTGAGTCACCAGACTCCACCAACGCCAAGCTTCTCCACGAAAAAGGGTGGCTGCCAAATCCACTCTATGATCTGTCGGTGTCTACACAAGCCTGAAAAGGTGAACCACTGCCTCGAGCTAAACATTTGCTGCTTGAGGGCCTTGCTCCCCACTGAACCTCAGCGGTCTCTGGTGCTGGAACTCACGGAGCGTGCTCAACCTGCGCTCAAGCTCAGCCTGATCTGCTGAAACTATCTGCTGCTCAACAAGTGGGGGTGCTGCTACTGGACCACTCGGAGAAAGGGGCTCGCATGATGGGTCCTGGACTGTGGCCTCGTAGCTCACAGGGTCGTCATCAAGAACCAAAGCTGGTATCCGGGCTGGCTGTCCTCGCAGAGACATCCGGAAAATTATCAAGGAGTACCGCGGTCAGAAGAGTATATATATATATACCAACAACAACAACGATGGGGAGCTGACTCAAGAAGGACAGTCAATGACTCGATCCTATGTGATGCACAAACCAAATTTCCCTGCAACAAGTGTCTCAGAATGCCGAGTCGATAAGTGGGTTATCAGGGTCCTGTTGAATGGATACGTTGGCCGCCACACCATCACTGGTCTTCCTGGCCTGAGAGCCGCTCTCGAGACACCTTAACACTGTTTCCCTAAATGCCAACCAATTCCTCTTTTAGGGACGTCCGAACAGCGTCCCAAGGAACGAACCAGCTCTGATACCACTTTGTCACGACCCGACCCTACCCGGGCACGAGCCGGAACTACCCCAAGCCCGCCTCCATAGGCCAGGGGCTGGCGACCAGTGCCAAAGGCACAATAACTCGTGGAGGCCTTTGCCTAAGTACCTGTACACACACATGTGGAAAAATCAATGCAACAGTGCAGAGTAAAAGTAAAGACAAGCAAAGTAAAGGGAAACTGCTATATATAAACCACAATGTGCATCGACCTCTTACAGTACAAAGTACAGTGCCAAAAATGAAAAATGAGAAAAACACGCGCCCAACCAAAAGTGCCACAACCCGGCAACAGGTAAAAAAAATGAAACAGCTGACGGGTCTCCCACCTGGAACCTGGCCACGACCACCGCACGCGGTCCTAGTTCCCAAGATCCTATGCTCCACATAAGCCACGCTCCACCTGTTCGTCGTCTGCAAGGGCACACCAAGTGTGGGCAATGCCCATGCAGGGGTGAGTATAAAAATACTGAGTAGGATACCCCGGAGGCTCGAGGGAGCAACAAAGGAGGTACCCAAGGCTGAGCAGTAGAGCGAACAGGAAAAGTAGAGGAGTACAACTGAAAGTGATGTAAAGGGTCCAGCTCAACCCAACAAGAGAAAAAAATGTAGACTCGTACAAACACAAGGAGTTTGAAATGTTGAGAAGATGAACTTCCCGTCGAGTCTTCACTACCTATTGCAGGAGATTAGACTCGTCCAACCACAAGAAGCTAGACATGGAAAGCACGTGGCATACCCCGCGCGTCTTCACCTCTCTTAGAAGGAGAGTAACCAAACCCAAGAAGTTGGTACCGGAAACAAGGTATATACATGTCTATATGCTCAAACAAGAAGCCCGAACAACGTCGTAAGGGGATCTCCATCCCGTAGCTCAGCCCAAGAAGAGTAGCCAATAGTCCCAGAAGTAAAACCATCGATGCCCAGCATACCGCACATCTGCCCCAAACCGCAAGCCATGGGATCAATCACCACACCTCGACCCTATATGCTTTGGGCGGCACTGACTCGCCGCCACGGTTTTAGGTCGCGTCACAAGGACGCGTCTCAGTGGGGGAAAATGCTCCTCGTACTTGAGAGTTCTGGGGGAACGTCAACCACAACTCGTCACTGCCCCGTAGTCAAGAGGTCTCAAAGTCGTCAGGCAACCCCCTATCCAACCCCGCTGGAGGGTCCCTGGAAGTCAACGGGTTCCCACTACAGAGAGACCCAGAAAGTCGACGGGTGCCACACTGCCAAGTCTCGTAACAAGGTAATCCACTGGATGGTGACCCTGATAATGTCGGCGACGGGACCACTGCACAGCCCAGCTGGAGGTAACCCGACATCGGGGACCACTGGCGAGCCCAGCTAGAGGTAAGCCCGGCATCTGGGACCACTGCCCATCCCAGTTGGAGGTAAGCCCGACATCGGGGACCATTGCCCAGCCCAGCTGGATGTAAGCCCGACATCGGGGACCACTGCCCAGCCCCGCTGGAGGTAAGCCCGGAACTTCTCTAGCCATCCCTGCTGGATGGTACTGCTCGGTGAACACCGTTGTACTGGCCATCCCTGCCGGATGGTAACCCTCTAGCGAGCCCAGCTCGAAAAAACCTCAGCTCTGCTGGAAACAACCTCAGCCCTACTGGAAACAACCTCTTCCCTGATGTAACAACCTTAGCCCTACTGAAACAACCTCCTGGATAGAGGATCAGTTCCCGCGTAAAGTGTTGGTCACACCGAAACCACAATCTCTACCAGGGAACACAGAGCAACGGGAGAAACTCCCCAGGCCTCACAAGTCATTACCGCTCCAATCCGCTGAGTCACTGTCGAAACAGACCGAGTCAACTCACCCCAGTAAGTGGGGAAAACACCCACACAGTACGAACACCCGTAGTCGCAGACGGTGTCGTAGTCCGGTGAGAGGGTCACGGTACTGAAACCCCTCCCAGGTGAGGAAGCATAGGAACTAAACCATCTCTGCCGGCCAAACCATCGAGAACAAGACCATGGGGACACCACTCAACCCTGATGGTCAGACAAAAGAGCACCAGGCCAGGGGAAACTCCACCCTGCTGGTCAAAGAACTGATCAAAAAGCCAGGGGAAAACTCCACCCTGCTTTTCAAACAAACGATCACAATGCCAGGGGAAAACTCCACCCTACTGGTCAAACAAATGAGCGCATAGGGACCATCTACGTCACGAGAGGTCAAGTATGTAAAGAAGATCACGACACACACGTGGGGCCCACACGATGTGTGGCCCCAAGTCAACCCCAACGGAGCGCACAAACATCCTCAGGTACAAACAACCACACGAACCTCCAAGAGCTCCCCTATACACCCGGAGTATACCTCATTCCAGCACAAAGGCTATCGTGCACACGAAACCTAGTGTCAACGTGAAGGCGTGACGTAACAACTCTACCTCAAAGGCTTAGGCATGACCAACCACATCTCGTGAACCATTTACATCACTCTCCCAAGAGTGCGCGATCACACGCCAATGGTCTGCTACAAACAAGGTAGGGCGAACCACCACTAGAGCACCTTCCATTATTCTGCTATTAATAAGATCACTCAAGAGGCTCTGCACAGCCAAAAGGATCACAACGTTGTAATCCTCGCATAAAAACACGCGAGATCGACTACTTACTCGCCTCAAACGGATATCCAATGGAAAAGTCACCAACACCGCCTCATGCCCGAACGACGTCCCGTGATCCCGAGCATCCACCCTGAAAACAGTCGGGCGCATCGCACCATTGCGATCACCTTGGGAAAACACGCCAAAAGCACTACTCACTTGAGTGCAACGGATATCCAGAGAAAAAGATGCATTCCAGTGCACTGCACACGAGCGGTGCTTCGTGGGACCCACATCCCGGTCACAAAAACTCCACGAACTGATCGCACGGTTGCGATCCTCTCAAAAAAGTGCACGAAATGGACTATTCACTTGTTCAAAATGGTCTCCTAGTGATAAAGATGGAAAATCACCGTCAACGCCCAAACAGCCCCCGTGGGCCCCGCACCATCGTGTGAAATTACAGCGGGTAGACTGCGCCAACACGATGCCCTCGAAAAATACCAAACATCGACTTCTCACACGCCCCGTACGGACGTCCAAGGAAAAAGCCGCTAAAAGCAGCTCACAGCTCAAAAGATGGGCCGTGGGGCCCACGCCTCAACTTCGGCCTCAACCCCTGGAACCGCCCTGGAAAGATCCGCCTCAGTGCCACGGTCCCAACGCCACTGACGACGTTTAAATCGGATGTCGGACGCGTCCGCACCGTCCAAGACTAATTCCCCCGGAAAACGAAAAACCACTTAAAGACGTGTCGCACCTCCGCGGACCCTCGTTTCGGGAATTAAAAAATTTTCCAACCATCTAAAAATATTCTTCACAACTTAAAGAGCGCGTCGCCGTAGACGACGCCCAAATCCGACGCCCGGTCTATGATTTATAAATAATAAACCATTTCCCCTAATAATAATAATAATATTATTATTATTATTATTATAAACTTATCATTATTATTTTTTTATTATATATATATATATATATATATATATATATTTTACAAACGGACCGGCCTGCTGGCCGGTCCCATGTCTTCGCCCAATAGGACCCGCTTTGTGCGGGTCCTCACACCCAGCAGACCGACTAAGCAACCGGTCTCCGTTGACTACAAACAGGACCCGCGCCGTGCGGGTCCTGGCTTCCCCAGCACGCCCGAGGCCTAGCCTCGGGCTCCTCCGCCGTGCGCGCCTGGCAGACGCACCTCACCGCAGACAGCGCCGACGCTGTCCCGCTCCACCGGCCGCCCGCACCATCTCCGCTCAGCCACGCTTTCGGCCGCCTCAACCTCCATCGTCCGCCTGTAGCCAGCGCCCGTGCCGACTCCTGCCGGTACCCCCAAAAACCAACCGGAAACCTCAAAAAACACCGGAAAACAGCCTTAAACCCCCAATCTTCGGCAGATGTTTGCGGGGTTCCCGAAACTCGGATTTACAAACCGAAATAGGCGACGGATAGAGAATAAAATATACTACAAAATTAGGGGATTTGATTCAATGATCAAATAACAATCGACGCATATAATTGAGGTTGAAATATGGTTCAAAAATCAAAACGCAACCAAAATCCTCCTACCTCTTGCGCGATGCCCGGAGCTCGACGGGAAGTCTGCCGCCGCGCCGCGCCTTGCCGGAGCTGCTTCGCCGGAGCTGGAGGAGGAGAGGGAGGAGCTCCTCCTTTCTTCTGTCCAGGTGAGGGAGAGGAAGAGGGAGTGGTGACTTAAGCGTTTAAATATAAACGCTTAACCACCCGCCCGTGGGCCCGAACCCGAACCCTCAGCAGGGTCGAGGTTAATCCTCCCTTGGGGTAAACACCACCTCTCGAGCACAACGGTGGTCTCGGAATTTTAATCCGAGACCCCATTCAAAAGTTATAAAATTTATCGTGTGAAGCCGCTAAATTACGAAAACGCCCCTGGGGCCATTTTTCACAAACGACCCACGCCCGAAAAACTTATACCCCTCCTAGGGTAAACGAAAAATTTCGAACTCAATGGTGCCATCAGTTTCTCAATACGAGCCACTGTTTAGAAGAATCTTGAGTTTCAACATCAAACGAATAAATTAATTAATCAATTTATCCGTTTAACCTTCCGAAAGCGAGCGAGGGGTCCAAAAATCCCACACCGACATGTTTTATGTCGTTCCTAGGGTAAACACCCCATTCTGGACCCATCTGTACACTCGGATCTATGATCTAAAGCACCGTTTAGGAGTTATCCCATTTATTTGGCGTTTCCAGTGTGAACGCACTGAAAATTTAATTCCGGCCACTCTGGGGCTCGGAATCGCACGCCGTCTGAAGGCGATGCTCTGGAATATCATCAAGAATATTCTATAGTCTTTCACAGAAAAACCCGAGTTATTACATCTCAATAATTCAACCCCAATTAAATTACATTATTTTTCAAAGAATATACCTTTGAGTATGAATAAATTATTCAATTTGATGATATTAAATACTTGCTCCATATGGTAGATATTATTCAAAAAAAGTGAGAAATCAAATGAAAACTGGAGGTGTTATTGTAAATAATTTTATTAAATAATTGGTGGATCTAGAATAAATAAAATGAATGATCATTTATAGGAAGTGTATTTTTCCTATATAAACATGTGTGTCAATTGATATACACTTGTAATCACTATAATATTTGTGATACTAGAGTAGTTGAAAAACCCACATGTTGATCATGATAAAATGTACGATTTATTATTAAGGACAAACGTTGTAAAAATTCAGTTTTTTCTTTTCAGTGTTTTTATTTCATTCCATATATTAATGGTGAGACTTCAAATAATGAGGGATCAAGGATTTAACTATAAAAAATGTGGAATTGAAAAAGATAATTCATGATAAATTAACCACTAATTTGCCATATCTCAATGGTTTCTCCAACTCAGGGGTCTACATATATTCATATACTCTAATTATTTTGGATATTTCTATATAAATATTTGTTTTGGTATTTGGTTGAATCAAGATCGGAAAATTGAAGATGGTAAAGGTATGTCCCAATGAACTCCTAAGTATAATATTTTTTATGAGTAATTTCTTATTGTTACCGAGGAAAATGAGGTGATTATCATATAACAAGATATATATTGAGTTTTTGAGGGATCAATTAACATATTCATTATGTAATGTATTATAACAATTATGGTGTCACAACCTCTTTATGGAGTGGATTGAATATAACAAACCATGATTTAAAATTATATAAAATATGTATTAAGTTCTATAAATAGGGTTACACACTTCAAAAAAGGAAAATAACAACATATTAAGAAGAAATTATTAGTAAAACTACAATAATCACTAAGGTGGTACATAAGTAATTGTAATTTCCATTATAAGGTAAGAAATTGATATGGGTTAATGTTTAAATGGTTATTTCCCTGAAAAGACATCTCCTTTATATTATAAATATTTTTCTTAAAATATTATTATAAAAATTTAATAAAATATTTTTAATAAATTTAAATACAATTTGTTTATTTTTTCAATAAAAAATTTTCATAGGATTCATTTTTGAGATGTTTCTAAAATTACTATTTCATAGAAGAATTTATATAATATTGATTTTATCAATGTGATGAATATTTTAATTTTTTTTATACAAATACATTGATTATTTTAAAACATTTTACAATACAAATATATATTACAATGTTTAATGAATAATTTTAAAATACTATGGATAATTTATAAAACAATGCTCTATATTTTGAATATGTATGTAATGAATTAATGGAAACTATTTTCTGACTATTTTTTAATTAATTATATCATGATGAAAGGAAGTTTATAATTTAATTTTTTATTAAATAATTACACTTTAAATGAAAATGATTATTTTAAATTACTTTGAATCAATTACATTGAATATTATTTAAAAATCATAAAAATTTTCAATAAAATTTATACATTTTAAATAAAATTGGGCCTTACATGATATTTTAAAAAATGTTTTGATAATAATTTTTTTTGGTATTTCTTGAAAAGAAGAGACCCAAACTCAATAGTTTCGAAACTTTTGATCTATTAAACAAGGAATTATATCATGGTATTATTAAATTATAAAGGTTGTTTCTGAAGGTGATATTTTAATCTATTATAAATGGGGATCACATACACACTTTTAAATTTTTATGACCTGACCCAATCCGGGGCTTGAGTAGAAACTACCTCAATCCAACCTCCATAGGCAAGGGGAGGTGACAAGCGTCAATGAAATAACTAACTTGGGGGGGGGCTTTTCATAAGTACATGTAGGAACACACACAACCATCATGGTGAGGAAGTGTAGAGGGAAATTGGAAAAGTATGATCCATTAGTGTGAAGAAAACCAAACAATAATGAACCTCTAAACTGTAAAAAAGTAAAATAGTCTAAATTAAATGAGATAGAGAAATATACATGCCCAACTAGAAATATTTCTAATAATGAAAAAACTAGAAAATAAATACCTAAGAGATACTATCTTCTAAATCCACATTTATGACCACCACATGAAGTCTAATAAACAAGTATCCCTAAGATCCCATGTACTCATGGTCAACAAATCACTTATCTACATAGGACATGATACATGTAGGAAAATCCCATGTAGGTGTGAGTATATACCTACCTAGTATGACACCCCAAAATCTGATGGGGATCATTAAGAGATACAATATAAGTAGAAAGACAATATATGGAAGATATAATCAAATGGAATAGCTCCACCCTAACCATTAGTGAACGTAAGCCCGTACAAATACAAGTGGCTCAGCACAATGAGTAACTGAACTATTTTTTGAGTCCTCTCCACATATATTAGGAGATTAGACTAATCATCCCATGAGAATCTAAACACAAAATAACATGGAAAACCCCACGTGTCATTGCCTATCCTAGAATGAGGGAAACCAAATAAAATGTTTGAATACAAAATATTAATATATATATGATTAGTAAATAAAATCCTAAATGAGTGAGTAAGGGGATCTCTATCACGCTACTCATCCGAAGAAGAAGTGTCGCCAATAGTACCAAAATTACATCTATGATTCCCAGAATCTCATGCAACTTTCCAATAGTAACAATCTAATTCAAACCATACATCATCATTATGTATCATATTCGAGGGGGAAAACTATAGGTAGGGATGTAACAACCCAAACTATTATTAATGAAAAATCGACTTGACCTAATTAAATGTATTATTATGTAATATGGTTATATAACATATGAACTTCCTTGGTTTTATATTTTTGGATTTTAAAATACTATTAATAATTGATACCATTGCTAATATAGTCATGGAACAATGATCGCATGATTAGTATAAATATAGGGTATTAACAAATCCAATTTACTCAGACTATGTTAGTGATGGCCTCAACCGGTAGACTTACCCATATGTATCCCATTTTTCAGAGCAAAGAATGGAGGTGGCTTCATTGGGATTTTCTCTTGACCAATCCCAAGACATGATTCAACATGTTAATCTTGAATGGAACTGCCTATGGGATAGAAGGATGTTGATAGAGATTACCACCCGAGAGATGTTATCCATGCCACCCCATGAGTATATCATTATCACATAGCGTTCAGTCCTATGCGGGGGTTATAAGGGGTTTTATAACAAGACCATAGCACTATGATTATGTTAATTATTTTTTTTATAATAATTAATATAAATTCATTTTACTATTCTTACTTTGTATATAGTTTTTTTAAAGCTCAAATAGTGTTTTTAGTTAATATTCAACTAAGGAATCTATTTTGATAAATTAATGTTTTTATTTATAATTAATATTTTAATAAAATCGTATTATTATTAAATTACTTTTGATGAACTTTAAACAATCATATAATTTTTATGAATATAATTTCAATATTTATTAAGGTTTGAATGCTGTTTTTGTCAAAACACGTGAATTTTTTAGTAATGTCGGTTTTTATATTAAAAGTGAAAATTAAATTATATAAATTATGATTCGGATAAAATTAGTTTTATTTTTTGAATCAGGTCATTGAAATTATTCAATGGTGAATTTTTCATAATTTTCTGAGAGAATCAATTTTTTGGGTAAAAATTAAATACCGTATCAATATATAATTTGTTTTCTGACATCATAATGACCCAATAATTATATAATAAAATACAATAAACATTATTTTCGTCCAATAAATTTTATTCCATAGAAATAATGTGATTTTAGGTTTGTTTGATTTATTTTAAAATGCCTTAGTGGACCCTCTAAGACTTATAAAACATTTTAGCTTTTTAAATTGATTTCCTTGAGAGTGTGACTCACCTACACATAAGAAACCCTATTAATTTAATTAGTTCGGCCACTGGAATTATAAAATATTTTCTTCCACTTCCCTTTGGAAATATTCTTGGGAAATAACCATGGGATGGTTTGTGGTTTGGATTACTTTAATGTCTTGTGACCCAAACCTAATTAAGAAATAATTCCATCTTTTTCCTATATAAACACTTCCAAGATACTAATCCCTCATCCCTAAATTACTTTTGAATTAATCCAAAATCTAATATCCTCTCTCTTTAATCCTCCATATTCTCCCTAAGTTCCCAATAATCCTCTCTCAAGCCCCTCCCATGCCTTTGGGATAACACTTCCAAGTATGAAATTTATTCATTTCTAATTTTTTTCCAATTTTCATTATGTATTTATGCCCTTTTATTTTCAATTAAAAATGTAGTGGTATGATTTCTCAACTCCTCCAAACTAACCTCTTTATGTTTTAATGATTAGAGACCCCCTTCTCTCTCAATAACTCTTCCCAAGTACACCTATTACCATGCTGAAATTCTGTACGAAATTTCTCTCTCCTCGTTTACATTCATGAAATTATTTTGTATTATGAATCCAAATCCAATAATTATTTTCATATATGTATCTATATGACCCATTACTGTCCATGTTTTAAATATTATGATATAAATATTATCTGTCATCATCCATTTTTATGAAGTCTTATGTCATGTTGTTATGCTACCGAAATTGCACCACCATTTTCAAAGCCAAAATCATTATTTAGTGAATACCATGTCTATTTACCTATCCAGGTTATTCGCCTTTATGCACATTTACTTATTGGTTATTGAGATTAATTTATGAATTACCCATTCCATTATCATGGAATAAATTATTATCTTTAATGATTCCATTTTGTATGATCCATGTGGCACACATATCCATGAAATGAAATGTTTTAGAAGGGTGCTCCCGGATAGCGCTCCAATGCATTGGGTAAAGATTTGTATCATGATATGTCAAGTGAAATTAGTATTTACACATTCTAATTCTTTCCTAGTGAGGATTTAATCATTATAATTCCAGTACAATGAGGTTTTACTCGTGCTCCATGTGCAATGAGCCCATGCCCATGCGAAGTGTTGTTTCCACATTTCCATGTTATCATGCCTTTATGTTTATTTTTTGTTTATGCTCTAGTGATATTCGTATTTCGTAACATTTATTGAATTCTTAATTTTATGACTTTTTATTCCATTATCAGACTTTATAGCTCACCATTTTCTTATGTATGTCCTCAGGATACCCCATTCAATGCAAAGTATGAGGGAATGCATTGGTCGCATAAAAGAAGTTTTCAATAAAGATGTTGTGTTTTACATTTTTAGTTATCATGTAATGTTACCAATCCACATATAAACTATACCTCTATATCTTCTATGTTATATCAATTGAAGAGTTTTTATAATAAATCATGTTCATGTGTGTAATAAAAAGTAGGGTTGTTATCGTTTTTATCAGAGGATAGTTTTAGTTTTTTTATTAGGATTAGAAAACCCTAGTGGATCCTCAGAGAAAATACTAAGTATAATAAATAAATCCCTAAATTTTGGTGAGTATTAAGTAAGTGGTTTATCCAAAAAAATACATCAATATCTATATACAAGTAGGTATAGGCAACTCTGCATAGATGTACCTAGGAGTGAAAACTCTGAAAAGGAGTTTTGACATTGACCTAGGGTATCATGGTACATGACAACGGGCCTTGATGTACTCTTGGTTATGACACTCCTGGGGGATATTCTTTGGTAAATTTACAATATTAGTATGTACCATTATTAAGGGAATTAAAAAAATCCACCTAAACATATATGTTAGAAACTAGATCATGGATAACATAGATTTAATCCTATAGATTCATAATTTAAGGAAATAAAATTTATTTATAAGTCATCATTTTTTTTCATTGGATTACCCTTTATTTGTTACCCCAAACTTTACTTTTATTCTAGCCAATGGCTGAAAATAGGAGGACTCGGGATAACAACGGATGTAAAGATAAACATGATGAGTGTTCTAATGAGACTCCCAACCAAATGAGAGTGTGAATCATGAAATTTGTCATAATACTCTCTCAGTTAACATATGTTTTGAATTGAAACATCCATCAAGGGGAACATTCACCCCCACCCCCATGAATGAACATGTCATAATCGAGAGCTTCATGAGACAAAGACCTCCTACTTTTCATGGAACATATGATCCCTCAATGGTCGATCAATGGATCAACTCCATTCAAAAGATATTCTCCGTTCTTCATTGTTCCGAAAAAGAGAAGGTTATTCTGGTTTCATATCATATGGGGGGTGAATCCGATCATTGGGGGACATTTATCGAAAATATGAAGCCTGGGGAGGAGATCGAGGCATTGAAATGGAAGGATTTTATAAATATATTTTTCGATAAATATTCTCCTCACACTCGTCGGCTTATGATGGAGATGGACTTTCTTTCCCTCAAGCTAAAAATGACGAATCCATCAGAGGATACAAGTAAAAATTCACAAGGCTTTCACGATACGCCTCTGGATTTTTTGTTACCCCCTAATTAAAGGTTTATTGCATCTTTAGTGGGATAAAACCTATCCTGATAAAATATCGGGCAATTTTTGACTTCGATAGATATGAGGAAATTGTCTACTGTGCCCCCAAGGTCGAAATGGGGATTAAATTATCTCAGGGGTATCATGGGGATAGTATGCATAAGGTGGACTTCAATTCTGGTGGTCCGATTGATAAATCCAATAGTGCTATGAAAATATGACACCCCACATTCCAAAGGTGTTGAAAGAAGTACCCTGGTAATTGCCTGAAAGGGATGAGGAAATGCTTTAGTTGTGGAAGAGAAGGGAACATAGCTATTAACTACCAACAAGAGAAATCAATGACTATGATAGAGTAGATTTATTCTTCATTTAGCTATCAATGCATTGTTCATTTCTTCAAATACAAATAACTAGATAACTTTATAAATTAGTACCCTATTCCAAGGGTTTTTAGAGGAAACCAACAACCTCCAAGGCAGAAGGGCATTAGTTTTCCATCACTACCACTAAAGTGAACCCCAAAAATGAATTGGTGAAAGGTATGATAGTTATTAATTCATGAATAGTGAACAGAATTTTTTATTCGTGATCTACACATTCTTTTATATCCTGATAGTTTAGTAGAACAATCCCAACACTACCAAAAATCATGGAAGTAAAGATTTCAGTGATTACGAAAAATGGGGAAATCATTTTAATCTATTAATATAACTCCCCCCCTTTCATAATTTGTGGAATGATCTTCCAAGAAACCTCATCACAATCCCTCTCATATAGTTTGATGCAATTCATGGCATGTATTGTTTTTCCTATATAGAGCCAAAAAAATTGTCGTGAGAGGGAAGTCACTGTACATATAGAGAATCGACTCCCAATTCAATTCAAGGGAAATGAAGAAGATGAATCTTCTTTAACACCATCATCTCTACGATGGATATTCCTGCCCTATGAGAATGGGTATCTGACTCAGATGATTGAGCCAAAGGAAGAACCCATCCTTGAGACATGCCTATTGTGAGGTAATTCACAGACGTGTTTCCTGAATAATTTCTGGGACTTCCTCATAGAAAAAATGTTTAATTCTCAATTTCCCTTATACCTGGGGTGTTTCCAATATCCATGAATTAGTATAAAATGAATTTTGTGGAACCTCAGGATTAGAAGAAACAACTATAGGATAATCTGGATAAAGGGTTTATACACCCAAGTGCTTTACCAGGGGGTGCACCAGCACTCTTCATCAAGAAGAAGGATGGGAAAAAGAACCATTCCATCAATTCACATTATCTTAATAAAATCAATATAATTAAAAAGTATATGCTTCTATGAATTGATGACTTGTTCGATTAGCTTCATTGAGCACAATAATTTTACAAGGTAGATATGCGGTCAAGATATTATCATCTAAGGGTGATGAAGGATGATATCCCCAAGACTAATTTTTTTACAAGATACGGGCACTATGAATTCCAAGTAATGCCTTTGAGACTCACTAATTCCCCATCAATATTCATGTACATGATAAATTTATACTTTAGATATTACCTTGAAAACAATTTGGTAGTCTTCATAGATGATATTCAAATATACTCCAAAACCAAGGAGGATCATGAAGAGAATCTACGAATTATACTAGAGACCATGTGGAAGGATAACCTCTATGAAATGTACAGAAAGTGGGATTTATGGTAGAAGAAGGTCTCATTATTGGGTCATATCATCAAAATAAAAGGGATATCTTTGGATCCCTCCAAAAAAACTACAATTGCGGGATGGCTGATGCCAACATCGGTAATGGATATTCGTAGCTTCTCGGGGTTACCTGGATATTATCTAGGATTTGTAAGAAATTTATCATGAATGAAAAACCCTCATACTTAGCTAACTCATAAGGGAGTAATTTTTTCTTAGAGTGATGAATGCGAAGAATGATTCAAGGGGTCGAAAAGGATTCTTATCACCGCTCTCTTGCTCACAATAACTAAATGTGGTGATCATTTTGCGGTATATAGTAATGCTTCAATGAAGGGAATGGGTACTGTGTTGATATAGAATGAAAAAGTCATGGACTATCCTTTATGGAAATAGAAGTATCATGAGAATAATTATCCATCACATGATTCATATTTGGCGTCGTTGATTTTTGCTTTCAAAATTTGGAGAATTTACCTCTTTGGGGAGAAGTGTAAAATATAAACATATCAAAAAATCCTCAATTATATATTCACATAGAAGGAGTCGAATATGCGCCAATGAAGGTGGTTAGAGCTGATCAATGATTATGTCTTCTCAATGCATTACCATCCTCTGAAAGTGAACATGGAGGAAGATGTTCTAAGTAGAAATGATCCAGCGATTCTATCATTGATGTGATTTCATAAGGATCCAATCCTGTTAGTTTGGATGAATATGCACATGGGAATCATAAATATGGGAACATCATCAATCCTTTCAAAAAAAATTCCTCAACAGTCTCTTTTGGAAATTTTAAAGGATGCTTAATGAAATGATGTGGAAACTCTGAAAAGGGTGGAAGCTATCATAAATAGGAAATCTTTAGATTTCATGGTTAACAAGGATCTAATTGTGAGATTTGGGTCACAATTATGTGTTTTATCTAGTCCAAAGATAATGAAGGATATTCTGAATGATTCACATAACTCAACCTTCTCCATTTACTCGGGGATCAGAAAGATGTATTGTGATTTCTGAGAAAATATTTTGTGGGACAATACGAAAAGAGAGATAGCTAAATATACATCATTGTGACTGGTATGTCACCTAGGGAAGGCTGAGAGTCAAACATATAAGTAGATGATGCAACCACTACTAATACCCACAAGGATGTAGGAAAAAATTACCATGGACATAGTCACTAGACTTCCATGGACATCCAAAGTAAACTATGATATATGGGACATTGTGGATCGTCTTACGATGACAATTCACCTTATTATGATTTGAGATGACTTCTTATTGGATCAACTTGCACAGATTTACATCAAATAAGTGGTAAGGCTACATGGAGTACCACTATCTATTGTATCTGATCCTGATCCGATTTTCACTTTGATGTTTTTTGAAAGTATCCAATAGTATATAAGCACTGAACCAAACTTCATTACGGCCAATAATCCTCAAACTAATGGCCAATCGGAGGGAACTATTTAGAAACTTGATTATATTTTAAGATCATATTCTATGGACTTCAAAGGAGGATGGGACTGATATCATCTTCTCGTTGAATTCCTCTATAACAACTGTTTCCACTTGATCATCTGAACATAACCATATGAATCCCTTTATGGGAAAAGGTGTAGAACACTGGAGTGTTGGGAATAATTCGGTGATTCTAAGCTTCTCGGACCTGAAATGGTCTTCGAAATGATGGAGTAGTTGAAAACCATTCAGGAGCATATCTACCCAACCCAAATTCGATAGAAGAGTTATGTGGATAACCATCGAAGAGACCTTGAATTCAATGTTGGGGAAATGGTATTTCTACCCATATCTCTGTGGAATAAGGTCATGAGTTTTGGAATGAAAGGGAAGTTAAGTCCTAGGTACATCTGCCCCTTTGAAATTTGTGATCATTTCGGGGTTGTGGCCTATCGACTAGCACTTCCACCTACCAAGGACAAAGTACATGATGTATTTCATGTATCCCTCTTAAGGATGTACATACCATACCCTTCATTTGTACTCTCATCAGAGGTAGTACAGTTAGAGGTTGATCTTTCTTACAAGAATAAACTAGTAAAGATATTATATCGTAGAGAAAATGTTCTATGAGATAAGACAATTCCCCTCATCAAGGTGTTGTGGAGATACCACAAGTTTGAAGAAGAAACACGGGAATAGTAGGAAGTCATGAAGCCTTGTTACCCACATATGTTTTTGTGTGGGAAAAGGAAATTTCAAGGGTCTAATTTCTTAAGGGGGTATGATTGTAACGACCCAATCTTTTATTAATGAAAATTCATCTTGATTTAATTAAATATCTTATTATGTAAGATGGTTATATAATGTAGTCCCATCATTGGTTTTATGTTTTTGGATTTTAAAATACCGTTAAGAATTGTGACCTTTTTTCATATAGCCATTGAACTGTGATCACATGATTAATATAAATATATGGCCTTACCAAATCCAACTTACTCAAACAAAGGAAGTGATGGCCTAATCTAGTATACTTTCCCTGTATGAATTCCATTAGTCAGGGCTCGTAAAGGAGGTGGCTTTATTTGGCATCGATTTTGACAAATTCCAATTCGAGCATCAACATGTAAAGCTTGAATGGAACTCCCTATGGGAGAAGTAGAATTTGATAATCATTACCACATGAGCGATATTATCCGAACCACCCCAAGAGTTTTTCACCATCACACAATTTACCCTTTGGTCCAATGTGCATGTTATAATGGGTTATGTAACAAGAAAATATCATGGTGCTTATGTGCATTATTTTTGTGTATGATAAATAATATACATTCATTTTATTATTTTTACTTTGTGAATATCGTTTTTAAATCACAAATAGTATTTTTAGATAATATTCAACTATGGAATCTATTTCGATAAATTATTAGATTTTTCAATTTAATATTATTTTAATGAAATATTATTTTTATTAAATTACTTTTTATAATGTATAAATGATTGTATAATTTTAATGAATACTATTTAAATTTTTATTATGGTTTGAAAGCTATTTTTGTCAAAACCCAGGAATTTTTGATAAATGTATGTTTAAATATTAAAATAAAAAAATCAAATATTTATTTAATATTTTGGTTAAAATTAATATTAATTTTGGAATCATGGAATATAAATTATTAAATGGTGAATTTTTCATACTTGTTCAATGTAGATACCTAAAGCTTAACGTACATGGACATTACATTAATTTTTCGTAATAATTAAAACATAACAAAAACCAACACACAAGGACTGTAATAGTTTAGTGTCTTTGGAAACTTGGAACATAATCTTCTAATCATGGTGAAAGATCTTCAAAATCTCCTATAGAGATCTTCCCCTTTTCTTTTCTTACCTAAAACCTTTCTTTAAATCATGGGGAAATGAAAAAATACAAAGGGTGAGCTCAAATGATCATTAAGGGTAAGCATAGAAAATAAAACAAACCATATACATTTGAACTTTAACATGAACATAATGTTTAAACATAAAAATCTTGAGCAAAGACATAAAACGTTGCAGTACGTAAGGTATAGATCATAAAAAAACATTAATAATGATAAAATAGCATGGGAATAAAACATGTAATTGTGGAAAATCATTAAAAACATGATATGATTTTCATAGTTGCCAAGGAATTGCTGCCAAGACCATCTCAGTGGACAAATTCACTTACTAAACCGTGTTTACTTTTCGTTCCAGCCCCATATTACTGAACTGGATTTACTTGTCGTTCCAGCCATGTCTATCTCATGAGATAAAAATATTTACCCAATGCATTGGAGGGATATATAGGTCCCACCAATCTCATAATGAAATCATTATTACTTGTGCCACAACATGAACATAAATCATTAATCATTACCCAAATTATAAAATGGGTTTCATAAACATCATCCCATCATAACATAATCCATACAAAAAAATAGATATCATTTCATCATAAGAAAAGTGAAACCATTGAAATCATAGAGACATTATACTTGAAACATACACATATGGAAAAATGTCATCTTAGATGGAAAATGGTTTTGTTAAAACACTTGAAATGAATTCTTGAAGAAAATATCCTTTTTTCTTAAAAATCATTTTCTTTTCTCAAAATTCTATGAAATATTTAAAAGAAAAGTATTTTGTTGAAAATAATCATGAAATATTGTAGAGTAAGCTTCATGAAAATTAAGCGTTATGAAAACGTAAAAATATGTTCACCCGTATTAGTTAAAAATAACATTCTCCTCGTACATTTGTCAAAAATGTCAAAAAGTTCCTCTTGTGGTAAACAATAGTAACATTCCTTTCATAACATGTGGTAAAATTCAAAAATGGGTAAAAATGACAATAAACATACATGAAAACATTTTTAGAAAACAGGGACATGGATGATAACAAAACCGCCAGTAAATACTTGCGAATAAACAATCTCAGATAAGAGAGTGATTGGAATAGTTATCCCTTACTTTAGGTCTGATATGCTTCATACGTATCCGAAACTCCTTTTCTTCTACGTGCCTTTTTGAAACCTCCTCTTAGGAAACTATAATTGGTCGTTGAAGAAGACTATGATCCCTAGTTTGTTGCTGGGGAAGTTGAGAAGGGAAATGGGCAGGGTTTGGCCATGCTTGAAGGCTCAAAGTTGTGTGAAGAGTAGAGGGAGGAGGTACCCTTTTATAAAGGAGGAGAGGGGCACCTTTGTAATCCTCATAAATATTAGTTTAATATAAATTCCAAACCCACATAAAAACCTCAAAAAATGACTCAATTAGAATATGAGATGAGATAGGGTTGTAATCTCATTAACCAATCAAATTTAGACATGTTTTTATTTTATATTAAACCTTATCATTTCAATTTATCCTTATTTAATCTATTTAATTTTATTTGTGGTAATAATATTCTATATTTTAAATGGTTATAAATAATCACTTATGTGTTGTTAATTTTCCATAGTTGGATACTTTATGAAATTGTAGACTATATAAATTCCAATTTATAATTTTTCAATATGTGTTTTTATTTTTAATCAATTTAATAATATTTTATTATTATAAAATAATAGTAGTGTCAATTTTGACACTATTCATTTATATGAATTTAAAATAAATTCACACAGAGGATATATTCAAACTAAAATATTTAATAGGTTTCTAAAATTTCATAGTAATCTTGAAAATTATTGGAGCACATTAAATAGTTCATATAAAATTTATTTTACTATTTGTAAAACCATTTATTTGATATTTCTCTTAATAAAAGAATTAATACAACATTTTTGTATAATTATCAAATATACTTATTTTTTGCATAAAAATTAAAAATAAAATATTAGGATGAAGATAAATCCTATAGATTTAATAATAATACATTTAATTGGATTTATATTCTAAAACACCAAAATAATAAAATTTTATATTTATTAAATTATGAAGGTGACAACTATGACATCATTTAAAATAAAATTATATAAGTTTCATAATCACTTTTATAAGACTCCAAACGGTCATATATTCGGTCATTGGATGCTTATTGTGTTGATATACATTAACAATAAGTTTTGATCAGGTTTTGGGCCCTTTAATATGTATCAAAATTTCAATAAAAACAATATTATGGATTGTTTACTAAATAAATAATTTCTGCATCATTAATGTATAACCTAATAAGGTAATTAAATAACTCTGAAAAATTAAAAATAAATTACCATGATAAAGAAAAACATTTTAGCTTTAAAATTCGTATTTACAATAGAATTTATATTTTTTATAACCTAATATTAAAAATACTTTAATTATTAAAGTTTTAGTGAGACATATTTCACATTCCTTTAAATGAAATAAACTAAAGGTCTTAATCACATCCATGTGGGTTCTAATGGATTCCATTTCGACCCAAATTTGAATTAGGATGAAATATAATCATCCGATTGTTTTAAGACAAGTGTTAGGGTAATTTTATAATATTATATTTACCCTTAATTACCCGATTTACCTTTAACGATGATAAATAAAAGTAAAAAGGTTACTATTCAGAAAAAAATATTTTTATCTTATTGAACCAAATTTTACTCCTTGATATTAACAGTGTCTCTCAGATTTTCGAAATTGCACTCACAAAAGCGGTAAAATTATGTTTTATGTAAATTTTCAAATTCTCCGATGAGTTTGGTAAAAGACGGTGAAAAGTTCAATAAAATTTTTATATATCTAAATTTTTATAAAATGACTCCAATGAATTACATTGAACTTATATAGGTATTATGTATCAATTTTGACCTAAAATTAATTTCAATAAAATAAATAATTATTGAAATAAAAATTCGGTTTTTAAATAGTAACCCATTGTTTTCATCATTCATAAAAAATTGAATGTTTTCAGAAAAATACCAAAAATTTACCCTAGGATAATTTCGATATTCTGAATCCAAAAATTAAGTCCATTTTGAACGATAAAATTTATAAAATTTCAAAAATTGGGTATTACTATTCATAATGGCTAGTTTATAATAATATTATAATAATATCTCATTTAGTAAAACTCGGTATTGCATACTACACACGCTATCAAAGAAGGTCTTGATTTCATGTAATGAAAGCCAAGTCAGGGCTGCGTGTAGTGAAAGCTCTGTTTGGTGTTGCATATAACATAATCAAAACTTGTTTCATTTATATATTAAACAAAGTCTATACTTAATGTTGCCTAGAATATTTTCCACAAAACATACTTGTAATTTTGTGTAACATGAGCCAAGAATAGTGTTGTGTATACTGCAATATAATACGATATTGCGTATAGTACATGCTAATCTTGGTGAAGCGTACAATAAAATACATCAACGAAATTAAAAAGAATAATTCTCATAAAATCTCGGGGTGTTACATTCTACCCCCTTAAAATAACTTTTTCCCTCAAAATTCGTCGGTGTTATAAATGGTTTTCTTCTATAAAGTTTCATTCATAGAAACCCACATCGTAAAAAGGAATTCTAAATCATTAGTTTAAAAAGGTACGTTAGAAACATAACGAATACCCAAAGTAACTCATCACCGGGTTTCCACATAGGAAAACATAGGTGAAAATATGGATAAGGAAGATAAATCTATCCATCAAGGTCTGATGGAGAGTGGTAGAGAACATGGCTATGAAAAATCCAACAATCACAAATCCACAAATTTGTGATGATCTATGGTACCATCTGATTCATCATATATAAGGACACTAGGACTACATATTTTTTTTTCAAGATCATTTCCCTAAAGTTGAATAATTTAAATTAGAATAAATACTTACTTTATTTCGATACAATCCGATCGTTGTTCATGCCTTGAACAATTTCCACTTCATCTCTTAAAGAAATGAAGTTGAATTTGCCTTTCGTAAAGTTTTAGCAGATCATGCGATAGAGTGATAGGCCATTCCATCTGTCTCAAAAATAATTTAGAAAAAGTTATATACATAAGTCCATCTATGGTGAGATTAATCAGATATGGTTCCAAAATGGACTTATACTTCATCTATCATCCTTTTTAATAAAGTAAAACTAGTTTCTAAGAACCAGGGACTTCTTATAGGCCAGTGTTAGGTGATAAAGGCTTGTCGCACTTCAGTTGTTGGTTTGATTCCCACAGCCTTGTCCAACACGACAGGTTGTCGCCCATCCTACAGGTTGTCCTTTTTCTAAAACTATACTCTTATAACATTCCATAAATAATATCGAAAAACCCGTTCTATCCTTAAATAATACTATCTGATGTCCAACATAATCTATTACAATGTTTAGGCTTATCCAAAATACATATGTCCAAACTCATAGTTTAAAGAAAAAGATTATTTGAAAGGTCAAATAAAAATCATTGGAATACCATCATGTTTCCCCCATATATCATAAGATATATCTTGTTTGTCACATTCCAAACATGTGAAAACCTTAAACATGTATTCTCTTGAAACATGAGTACCCATTGAACCTTAGTGAAAACATGAATGCTGTCAAAAGCTAACTCTTTCAAATACCAAAATCCCAAAAATTATATATTCTAAAACCATGATATCACTTTGTCCTTATAAAATCCATGAGCTCATTAATACTATCAAACATTTCATTATCTCTTTATTCCTACATTATCTGCATATTATGTGCTTTCTGAAAATATCTGAATAAAATTTCATGGTTACCGGTACCATTCAACATATACTTTCATAAACATAAGGAAAAACAACAGTGTAACAATCCTTATATTTTTCTTTATTCTATAGTACCATACATTATTCTTGGTAAACATACAATAATTCCACTACCTTCTTAAACCACTGACTGATCTTCGTCATATCTTTCATCTCAAACATCATTTTTAGTCTCTCCATCATCATCCACATAAATACCACCCATATGACCATGCTAATTCTCTTTATGAGATTTTCCCTTAGGGCATTGGTTTGCATAATGCCCGTACATTCCACATTTAAAACATTTAACCGTTGTTGATGTCGTTGCAATAACATTATCCTTGTCCATGGTGTTAATTGATCCCTTTCCACAACACTTACTGGCTTTATTTCATAATTTTCCAAACCCAAAGCATCTTCCAGTTCCTTTGAAACATTATCCTTGATGGCTCTTCCCACATGATTTACATGGGGGAAATTGAAAATTCTTTCCACTATGATCATCATGAAACTCTATCTTTCTCTAATTAGCTGAGTAAGGAAATTTACCAAAGTTGACATTATTTATCATATTATGAGATTGATGATTAGGAATAATAACCATTTGTGGACTTCCAGATCCAATTTCATTTCGTTTCTCATGAATAATATCATTCCATTGTCCATCATATATTCCATTATCATGAATCTTCTTGTTTCTAGCTGTTTTCTAAAACCCAACTATATAGTGTGAGAGGAAAAAATCATGATAGGTAAAACAACATAAAAATGGGGGAGTACCTTCAATATCTAACATCTTAGGTTTAATTATAAGATCATTACTGTAATTTTAGAACTATTACCTATACTTATACTTAACCTTAGGGACACCCCAATACATACCTTAGAAATATCTCTAGGGATCTCACTAAAGCATTTTCATCATAGTTTCCAAAGGTTAACTAATCCTTTCCTCTGATACCAACTGTAGAGACCCAAACCTTGACGTACATGGACATTACATTACTTTTGCAGAATAATTAATACATAACAAAACCCAACACACAAGGATCGTAATAGTTTAGTGTCTTTGGAAACTCAGAATAATAATCTTCTAATCATGGTGAAAGATCTTCAACATCTCCCATAAAGATCGTCCCCTTTTTTTTCTTACCTAAATCCTTTCTTTAAATCCTAGGGAAAAGAAAAAATATAAACGGCGAGCTCAAATGCTCAGTAAGGGTAAGCAGGGATAAAAAAACAAATCATATACATTTGAACATAAACATGAACATAATGTTTAAACATCAAAATCTTGAGCAAAGACATAAAACATGGCAGTACATAAGGCATAGATCATAAAGAAACATTAATCATGATAAAATATCCTGGGAATAAAACATGTAATTGTGGAAAACCATTAAAAACGTGGTATGATTTCCAAAGTAGCCAAGGCATTGCTGCCAAGACCATCTTAGTGGACAAAGTCCCTTACTGAACCGGGTTTACTTGCCATTCCATCCCTGTATTACTGAATTGGATTTACTTGTGGTTCCATCCATGTCTATTATATGGGATATAAATCATCACCCAATGCATTGGATGGAGATATATCTCACACCCATCTCATAATGAAATCATTATTACTTGTTCCACAACATGAACATAAATCATTCATCATTACCAAAAGTATAAAATGGGTTTCATAAACATCATCCCATCATAACATAATCCATACAAAACAATCACTATCATTTCATCATAAGAAAAGTGAAACCATGTAAATCATATAGACATTATACTTGAAACAAACACATATGGAATAATTTCATGTTAGATGGAAAATGGTTTTGATAAAACACCTGAAATGAATTCTTGAAGAAAAAATCCTTTCTTCTTAAAAATCATTTTCTTTTCTCAAAATTCCATGAAATCATTAAAAGAAAAGTATTTTTCTGAAAATAATCATGAAATATTGTATAGTAAGCTTCATTAAAACTAGGTGTTATGAAAACATAAAAATCCGTTCACCCGTATAAGTTAAAAATTACATTCTCCTCGTACTTTTGTTTGAAAAGTCAAAAATTACCTCGTGTGGTAAACAAATGCAAGATTCCTTTCAAAACATGTGGTAAAATTAAAAATTGGCGAAAAAGGACATTAAACATACATGATAACATTTTTAGAAAACAAGGACATGGATGATAACAAAAACCTCAGTAAATACTTACGAATAAACAATCTCTGATAAGTGCGAGATTGGAATAGTTATCCCTTACCTTAGGTATGATATGCTTTGTATGTATCTGAAACTCCTCTTCATCGACACGCCTCTTTGAAACCTCCTCTTAGGATACTAAAATTGATATTTGAAGAAGACAAGGACCTATAGTATGATTCTAGGTAAGTTGATAAGGGAAATGGGTAGAGGTTGGCTGAGCATGAAGGCTCAAAGTTGTGTAAAGAGGAGAGGGAGGAGGTACCCTTTTATAAGGGAGGAGAGGGGCACCTTTGGAATCCTCAAAAATATTAGTTTAATATAAATTCCAATCCCACATAAAAACCTCCTAAAATGACACAATTATAATATAAGATGAGATAGGGTTGTAATCTCATCAACCAATCAAATTTATACATGTTTTGATTTTATATTAAACCTTATCATTTTGATTTATCCTTATTTAATCTATTTAATTTTATTTGTGGTAATAAAATTATAATTTATAAATGGTTATAAATAATCACTTATGTGTTGTGAATTTTCCATAGTTGGATACTTAATGACATTTTAGACTATATAAATTTCAATTTATAATTTTTAAATATTTTTGAAATTTTTAAACAATTTAATAATATATTATTTTTATAAAATAACAATAGTGTCAATTTTGAAACTATTCATGTATTTGAATTTAAATAAAATCCAAACAGAGGATATATTCGAAATAAAATATTTAATATGTTCATAACATTTCATAGTAATCTAGAAAATTTGTGGAGCACATGAAATAGTTCATATAATACTTATTTTACTATTTGTAAAACCATTTATTTGATATTTCTCTTAATAAAATAATTACTACAACATTTTTGTATAATTATTAAATATACATATTTGTTGCATAAAAATTAAAAATAAAATACTATGATGAAGATAAATCTTATAGATTTCATAAGAATACATTTAGTCAGATTTATCTTCTAAAACACCAAAATTTTAAAATGTTATATTTATTAAATTATGAAGGTGACAACATTGACATCATTTAAAATAAAATAATATAAGTGTCATAATCACTTTTATAAGATTCCAAACGGTCATATATTTGGTAATTGGATGCTACGGGTGTAGATATACATTACCAATATGTTTTGATCAGGTTTTTGGGCCCTTTAATTTGTATTAATATTTCAATAAAAACAATATTATTGATTTTTTACTAAATAAATAATTTCTGCATCATTAACGTATAAGATAATAAGGTAATTAAATAACTATTAAAAATTACAAATAAATTACCATGATAAAGAAAAAAAAATTAGATTTCAAATTATAATTTACAACCGAATTTATATTCTGTATAACCTTATATTAAAAATACATTAATTATTGCAGTTTGAGTGAGACATATTTCACTTTCCTTTAAATAAAATAAACTAAAGGTCTTAATCACATCCAAGTGGGTTCTAATGGATTAAATTTCGACCCATGTATTACTTAGGATGAAATATAATCATCCAATTGTATTAAGAAAAACGTTAGTGTAATTTTATAATGTTATATTTACCCGTAATTACCTGATTTACCTTTAACGATGGTAAATAAATGTAAAAAGATATTATTCATCTAAATTTTTTTATATTATTGAACCAAATTTTACTCCTTTATATTAACCACGTCTCTCGGATTTTCGAAATTCCACTCACAGAAGCAGTAAAATTATGTATTATGTAAAATTTGAAATTCTCCTATGAGGTGTGTAAAAGACGGTGACAAGTTAAATAAAATTTTTATATATCTAAAATTTTTATAAAATGACTCCAATTAATTACATTGAACTTATATAGGTATTATGTATCAATTTTTACCTTAAATAAATTAAATTAAAATAAATAAATATTTAAATAAAAAGTCGGTTTTTAAATAGTAACATACTGTTTTCACTATTCATCAAAAATTGAAAGTTTTCAGAAAAATACCAAAAATTCACCCTAGTCTAATTTTGATATTCAAAATCCAAAAATGAAGTTTATTTTGAATGATAAAATATATAAAATTTCAAAAAGATGGTATTACTATTCATAACAGCTAGTTCATTATAATATTATAATAATATCCCGTTTAGTGAAACTCGGTATTACGTACTATACATGCTATCGAAGAAGGTCTTGATTCCTTGTAATGCAAGCCAAGTCCGGGATATATGTAGTGAAATCTTTGTTTGGTGTTGCGTATCACATAATCACAACTTTTTTCATTTATACATTAATCAAAGTCTATACTTAATGTTGCGTAGAATAATTTCCACAAAATAAATATGAAATTTTGTGTAATACGAGCCAAGAATAGTGTTGCGTATACTGTAAGCTAATCCAGTGTTGCATATAGTACAAGCTAATCATGGCAAAGTTTATAATAAAATACATCAAAGAAATTAAAATGAATAATTCTCATAAAATCTCAAGGTGTTACATTCAAGACATTCGAATTTTATGGATAAAATTAAATATCGTTTAAATATATAATGTATTTTATGAAATCATAATGACTCAATAGTTATGTAATAAAATATTATAAACATTATTTTAATCCAATATATGTAATACCATTAAAATAATTTGATTTTCGGATTTTTTATTTGTTTTAAAATGCCTTAGTGGACCCTCCAAGACTTATAAATCATTTTAGCCTCTTTAAATTGATTTCCTTGAGAGTGTGACTCACCTCCAAAAAATAAAACCTATTATTTTAATAAGTTAGGAAATTTAATTTATAAAATATTGCATTCAACTCCCCTTTGGAAAAAAAATATATGAAAATACCGTGGGATGGTTTTTGGTTTCGATTAGTTTAATGTGTGGTGACACAATCCTAAATAATAATGAATTCCCTCTCCTTTCCTATATAAACCCACCCAAGCTCCCATTTCCTCTTCACTCAAAGCCGTTTGAGTTCATTAAACCTCTTCCCTCATCTCTCAAAAATCCTCCCAAGGCTTTCCAAGCTCCAATGAAGCCTCTCTAAATCCTTTCCCAAGCCTTTGGGATCACACTTCCATGTAAGGGATTTCTTCCATTCTCATTTTTGTCCAATTTTCATTAATTTGTTATCCCCTTTTATTTTCAATATCAAATGTTGGTGTTTGATTTCAAAAATCCTCCATACTTCAATATTTACATTTGAATACTGAGATTCTCTTAGCTATATCAATAATTCTTCCCATGTACAACTGTTACCATGCCGAAATTCTGTATGGAATTTCTCTCTCCTCATTTACATTCATGCATTTATTTTGTATTATGAATCCAAATTCCATTACATATGTTGGGACATGTATCTATATGACCCCATTAAAATCCATTTCATGTAAATATGATGAGACACCATTTATATCCCATCTTCGTTTTTTATGAATTCTGATGTCACGTTGTTATGTTGCCAAAATTGCACTGCCGTTTTCAAGCCAAAATCATTGTTTAGTGAATACAATTCCCATTCATCTATCAAGGGTATTCACCTTTATGCGCATTAACATATTGGTTATTTATATTCACTTATGAATTCCCCATTACATTATCTTTTAATAAATGTTGATCTTTAATGATTCTATTTTGTATGATCTATAAGGCACACTTATGCATGAAATGAAATGTTTTGGAATGGTGCGCCCTAATATTGCTTCTATGTATTGGGTAAAGATTAGTATCAGGATACTTCAAGTGCAATAAATAATTAATCATTCTAATTGATGTATAATTAGGATTTATTCATTCTAATTCAATTGAAATGCGGGTTTACTCATTCTCCATGTGAAATGAGCCTTGGCTCATGCTAATTATATGTTATGAGTTGTTGCCACATTTTCTATGTTATCATGACATTATGTTCATGTTTCTTTTTTTCATAGTTGATATTCCTATTTTATAACATGTACTATATTCTTCATTTTATTCCTTGTTTACTCCCTTACTGGGCATTATAGCTCACCCTTTTCTTATTTATGTCCTCTGGTTATGCCATGAAATTCTATTTAAGAGGGAATGTGGTGGTCATGTAAAGGATGTTTTCAATAATGCTGTTGAGATTCATGTTTCAAGTAGTTATGTAATGTTCCTAAGACTCAAAAATACTAAAACTCTTGATATTAAATGTTGTATCAACTGTATAGTTTATGTAATAAATCATGATTATGTGTGTAATAAATAGAAGGGATATTATAGGGAACCCATTCTATGATACAACATGAGGTTTTCACTCCGATAGTCTTTGAGTAACCCCACTTCCTTACTCTGGTAGAGCGTACCACTAGATAGTGTCTATAGAGGACCCACAACCATGATAATGGGGGGGGGGTACCACTCTAGTTTCATGAGTACTCGTGCCCAAGATAATGTGGTAGTTCAACTCTGTTAGGGAGAGGGACCATGCCGTTGTCGGTGGGGGTCCCCTCTAATTGTCGATGACCTTCTCCCTATCTCATAGGCATCTTATAATAGTAGTGTTATTTATTACATATTAATTCATGATTTATGAAATACAATTACACATAATACAACCCAGAAGATAAATAATTATAGTGTATTTGGGAATAGGTACATTACATAACAACTTATAATAGAGAAAAATGTTGTCCTTATTGAAAACATCATTAACATTCTCACACTTAAAATAGCATGGGATAACCTAGGGACCTACATAAAAAAGTGGTGAGATATAAATCCCAGTAAGGGAATAAACATGGAACGACTTGAAGAGAATAATACATTTTAAGAAATAGGCAAATCAATGGGGCATAAAAGGTGTAGGAACTATAAACAAGAACAATGACACATGATATTGCATGAAATCAAAAATGAAACATGGGAAGTGTGGAAACAAAATAAATCACTGCATCATAAACAAATGTCAAGGATAACTGCCAAGATAACATGATGAAAAAAGTACCATAATGGAAGTTGGTTCACTCAATGTCCAAACATGATGTCTCATGAGTCTAAACATTACCCAATTCATTAGAGCACTTTATAATTTTGGGCGTACCCATCACATTCATTTCATAATAACGCTTAAATGTTCCACATAGGTCAAAAAACATGGATTTATTCATCATTATATTTAATTTCATGATCATGGTGTGTGGAATAAATACATTAAACTCCCATGTCATGAAATTATAAGTGTATAAATTTGAACTCCCCTAATAATAAATGGGTGTGGTATTCACTACATAATTTTTTTGGTATGAAAAATCGTAGTAATATTTCGGCAACATAATAACATCACTTAAAAATTAATTAAATATGTTGATGGGAGAGAATTATCTCTCTAATAAATTATAAATAAATGGTAATTAATGTGGATATGTAAATATATATCATGACATTAGAAATATAAAATATAAGGCATAACATAATAATGAACCTTGAATAAAGATGATATATTGAGGATCCCTTACTAAATTTTGGCATGGAAATAGGTGTACAAAAGGGTTAATGGGAGGGAATAATGAAAGTAAAATTGTTTCATAATCATTTAGAAATAATATTGAGAGTAATGAGAATATATAAGAATATATCCCAATATGAACTAATTGAATTCATGTGACATGACATAAAATATGTTCTTGATAAATAAAAGGAGAGTGATAAATCCCATAATTTAGTGTGTGAATCAAAAGGCATGGGAGGAGCTTCTTTAAAGGACAGGGGCCTTAAGAGGACTCTAGATATGGTAGGGAAAAGTAATGATGTTCTCCAAGGTGTTTGAGTTCAGATAAATGATATATTGGGTGGGATTATATAGTAAAAAGGGGGGTTTCTTTATTATTTAGGTTTTGGACACTACATAATAAAGTAACCAGAACCAGAAACCATACCATAGGTTTTGACCATTGTTTTTAAAAAATAGCAGTTGGTCTCATTATTTTATAAGGACAAGGGATGAAATTAATAAAATAATACCCTTTCTTATGTGGGGCGAGTCATGCCCTTAAAAATGATTTTAAAACATTAAGATATATTAATGATGTTGGAGGTTTCAAAATAGTCTTATAAAGAAATAAAATTAACATGAAATATCATTATATTAAAGTTAAAACATATATATAGCAATTTATTCCTCTTATATTATTTACTACATCACTTTGAATCATCATTATTTCATAATTCACAAAGTATATTTATATAATATATAATTTTTTCCAAAAATTCATCAATCTCCAAAAATTATGAAAATTTAACTATTAGAAATTCATTTTTCAGATTCCAAAAATAATATTTATTTTAACTAAATAATTTTCTAAATCTATGCATTTTTTACTTTTAAAATATTAATCAACATTTGTTGAAAAATGATAGGTTTTTTACAATAATTTTATTTGAACCATTATGAATGTTTCATTTGAATTCACAAAACATCTATGATCTGTTATATAAGATAATTATTATTTGATAATAATATTTAATTAAAATATTCATTATTTCAAAAATACATTAATTTAGAAAGGTAATCTTCTTAATCGGAATTTAATAGTACCCAAAAAATCTATTTGTGTTTTATTATATAGAAATAAAAAACATTTATAAAGTAACCATAATATAGTAAAAATTTATTCATAATTCTATAAAAACAATTTACATTCTCTTTAATATATATTCTTCATACATATCCCTTTAATAATACAGAAAACACACTTAGAGTAAGTTGTGAGATAGTAAGACTTTCGAGGGGTGCTTCATCATACATGGTTTGGTCCATGATCACAATGAGATTGAAATTATCCCATAAATGGTTTATCTCTAGCTTAAGTTGTTTGATATCAGGTTGGGATTGGTCAAGGAAAAATTCTAGTGATGATATCTCCCTCAAAATTACTGATAAATGGGCTTCAAAGGGTGTGATTCTACTTCTTGAGGCCATTACATCCTTTTTCTATCTTAGTTAGATTTGTGAATGCCCAATATTAATACTAATAATGCATTCAATTTCCAACGGCTCTGTTATCAATGGGAATGATTCTTAATGGTATTTTAAATTTTATTGGATATAATAAAACAAAATAATGGAATGTTTTTTCTATAACCTTATTACATAATATGAATTTTATTTAATTCCAAATGTGAATTTTATTAATAACAGTTCAGGTCATTACAATCACCCCCATAAAAAATTTCAACCATTATGTTTTAATTTACCATAATATAATAGATGAGGGTAACTCAGTTACTTCACTTCCTCTAGTTCCAATGTTTCTTCTTTAGTCTTTTGGTTTCTCCACAACACTTTGACAATGTGAAAAGTCATATTTCATAAAATTTTATCATTACAATATAAGATATTCATTAGATGCTCCTCATATAAGAGATCATTCTCCAGTGGTACCACCTATCGATTGAGTAAATGTGATGGGATTGGTATGTACTTTCTCCATAGGGATACATGAAATGCATCATGTACTTGAGATAATTATGTGGTAGTGCAAGTCATTATGCCATCGCTCTGATGCGATCTAGGATCTCAAAGCGTCTGATGTATCTTGGAAAAGATTTCAATTATTCCAAAATCTCATCACATTCTTCCATTGAAATATTTGGAAGAAAACAAAGTCTAAACAAAAAAAACTCTTGATATCATTAATGATTTTCATACAAACTCTTCTTTTCACTCTTAGCAGCCTTGATGTGATGGCAAATAGTCTTAAACGATTCCAAACTTTCCATGAACATTTCTGGACCTTGCTTTTTTCATTACCCAAATTCATCACAATATGTAGGTGTTATTAATCACTCCCCATTAATGTCTTCATACGGAGCCAGATGGATTATTGAGTGTAAACTATTGTATTTAAAGAACTTGACCAAAGGGATATGTTAATCCCATATTACATTAATGTCAATTGAATATGCCTGCAACATTTCTTCCAATGTCTAAATAGTATACTCATATTGGACATCAGTTTTAGGTTGATAGACCATAAAAAAGATAATATCAATGTTTAGAGTATGTTTGAGACTTTTCCAGAACATTTTGGTGAATCTCATTTTCTATCGAATACAATCGTTATTTTTACTCCATGTAGCCCTACCACTTCTCTGATGTTTAACCATTTATGTTGATCTAGTGAGATGTCCTCTCGAATTGTGATTAAGTGATCTAACTTTTTAAGATTATCCATAATAACTCATATAGTTTTGTTTCCCCAAGATGTATTCATATGTTCGATGACAATGTCCATCGTGATGTTTTCATACTTCCATGCTGGTATGGGAAATGGTTATATCATCGCCTTAGACTTCCTCCTTTCATCCTACACTTACTATCATACTAGGAATAATGATGTATATTAAGTGGTCTCTTTCTTCATATTGTCCCACCAATAGTGCTCTTAGAGACCTTTAATACATCTTTGTGCTTCCTGGGTGAATGGGGAAAGTTTAACTATGTGCATCATCCAATATTTCACTCATTAACTCTATATATGATGGTACCCAATGTCATGATCAAAATATAAAAACATCTTCTTTATTAACATTGAACTCCAAATACTTCCATTTTCTTATAGTTTACACTTTATTATGAATAACCATATTATCTATTTGAGAATCTATTAAACTCTCCAGAATATATGGCTAATAAAGAATTTGTGAAAGGAGTAATGATGTTTCTTACGTTATGATTCGTAGGACTATCCTTTTCAAATCAATGAAGATTGAATCCCACAAAATTATCATCAATGATAGAATTGATGGGTCATTTTAACATAGAGAGTTCTATGTTTTATTATCTCTACCATGATGTTAGTCATTGATAATGCATAGTCCTCAATCATCTCAAGACATATTCATTGGATCATATTAATCTTTTTTGTGTGTGAATATATATTTATGAATTTTTTGAACCTTATATATTTCGCACATTATTCTAAAGAGATGATGCCATAAAATTTTCAAATAGAATATTACTATAGAAAAATCTATATCATGTGTTGGGTACATATGTTCATGAACATTAAACTGCCTTGATGCATAGGATATGGATTTTTTATTTTGAATTAACTTGCATCCCAAGACCTTCTTCGATGTATCACAGAATATAAATAAAATATATCCATATACATGCATTATGAGCATAAGGCCAGTGATAAGCCTCCTTTTCATCTCCTTGATGATATCTTCAATTTCATCATTCCCAAAAAACCTATCTCCATTCTAATTTATCATGGATATAGGGATTGACTATCATTGTAATTTTTTCACAAATTAACGATAGAAAATTGTTAATCCAATGAAACAATGAATATCTATCACCGATTGGGCCCTCATCCATCCATCAATTGATTCATTGTTTTAACGGTCCATTGATATCCCATTGCATGGGATGATATTCCCCCATTATTATAGGTACTTAAACCATAACTAACATTTGTTTTACAAGGTAAAAATATTCTTTTTCTGCAAGGTCATTAAAATAGTGCAAAGATTACTCTCTTTATCCTCCTTAGTTTTGGATAATATTTGAATATAATATATATAAATACCACCTCAAATTTGTTGAGGTAATATTTAAATCATGTATTTTTTAGTTCCAAGAATATTTCTATAGAAGTAGTGATTCTGAAATTCATCACTATGATCTCATAGTACCCCTAAATTATACGAATAATGGTCCTGGGTGTATCCTCCTTCTTCACCCTAACTTGGTAATATTCCAACTATATATCCACCATGGAATGTATTATTCATCACATAGTTGATTGAAAAATTCATAAATATTTGGAAATGTATAATTTTTATTTATCATAATCTTTATTAGATCATGATAATCCATTAAATGGTTCATTGAACCATCCTTCCTCTTTAAAAATATGACTGATGAACTGAATGATGAAGCACTTGGTCGTATGAACCCTTTATCCAGCTTCTCTTGTAGTTATTTCTTCCTCTCCTCAATATCCACAATATCCATTCTATATATAGTATTGAATAATGGTTTTAACCCAGGTATAATATCAATTAAAAATTAAACCTCTAGGAAAATAGGAAGGCCAAGAAATTCCCCAAGAAACACATCCGCAAATTCTCTCACAATAGGGTTCTTTTTTAGGATGATTCATTCAATAGACTCAATCATTTGAGCTAGATAACATTTCTAATTTTTAAATAATATCCATTCTTGTTCTAGCAATCCATATTTTTTATTTTCAAATAACACTTTTAAAGGGGTATGTGTAGACCCTCAGAAAATCACCAGAATCAACCCATCGTCCGAAATACAGCATACAACCTTCATATTTCTGCAGCCAACCCCGATCGGTACCACCATTTCCACACTCCAAAAAATACAACATTCAAAATTCCAAACCCTCCATCATTCACGCGCCTGCCTCGAGATCATGACCATTGCGCCAGTCGACCAGCTGTCATGAATTTCCCCAAGAGCCACCTCAAATTGCAAAAACATTGAATCAGTCACCTGCCTTGATTAATCAAGACATCTCCACCTTCATCATTGCCGAAGTCTCCCCAGAGCTTCCAACACTTTTGTTTCCATCCTCATCACTCGACATAGCCTCGCCATTGGGGATCAAAGCAAAATCACCATCTACCTCGTCACCCTTGTAGTCTTCCTTCCACAAAGACCCCTTTGTTAACCATGAGAAAACAAAACCCCCAATCTACATCACGGGGACCTCGAACCGCACCATAATGCCACTATTCCAACCAAGATATCACACTCATCATTATAACATCACCGACCGCTTCTCATGGTAATTTAAGTTTTCTCTATATTGGAAGATCCAATAAATACCTAGAATTAAATAAAATTACACCTAATTGAGTATGATAATGTTATATATAATGTTAAACCCACAAATTATGTGATGGCAGGAGTTAGATACTTGGGATGAAATAATTGACTCATTTTCTATTTTCAATAATATCTCTATATCCATGCTTTGTGGTGGTGTTTTAATAGATCTGCTAAAAATTAATGATATGATGGAACTAATAGAACCATAATAAAAATTCATGTTCCCTATTCATGAATGAATAACTAGAGTACTTGTCACTACTTTTTTTCCAAGATCCACCTCAATGGTTGTGATTGAAAAATCTCGCCCTTGATATCTTAGAGGTTGTTGAATATTCATTCAAAATCCTAGGCATAATGTATTGATTTTTAAAGAACCTTGGTTCTGTGAAATTGTAGCAATGAACAATGCAAAGATGTTGGAATGGATCATTTCCTTCTTCCACCACATTATTGGGTTTCTCTAATCTTCAATTGCTAGATTGGTCTCCTTCCTTCCCACACATAATTTTTTTTACCCCCCTCAAGAAATATTCACGGTGCTTCTTTCTATACCTTTGACTAGTTGGATGTTGAAATTTCATATAACCATTATATTTCTTCATCAGACCACTATATTTGATCTTCACCTTCTACTTTTATCCCCATAATACCCTTGATATTTCTCGATCTCTATTTATACTTTGAGGGCACATCATGAAAATTTTTTCTCATATCTATCAAAGTATCGGATCACCACTCTTATTCATAGACTAGGTTTTATCAAATGGAAAAAATGTTCCACCATATATCTGGTATTAAAGACAAAGCCAGAGGCCTATCATTCATGCATCATGATGTATTCTTTATAAAACCTGATAAATTTATCTTCATTCGGCTTGAGGGTAAGGGAATACCATTCCATTTTATATCGTAAAGTGTGAGGAAAAATATTTATCAAAATATAATTTCTATAATTTTGTCCACCACATCTCTTTGATCTCTTACTCAAGATTCGTATTCCTTATCAATGTCCACCACTAGACTAATTATCCCTCTATACGATAATCAACATGTAAAAAATTATGTTGATCATGACTTTGATGGATGGAGAAGATCATCTCCATTTTCTTGATCCATTGTTTCATGTCAAAGGTATTAGATGGTCCATTAAAATTTAGATGCCTTTTCACATAAATGACTCAATAGAAACATGTTCTCTCTTAGCGGGGTTTGGAAGCTCCTCATTATCTAGGTTTCTATTCATATTATGAATCAGTAGTGATAGTAATGTCATTATGTTTTTAACTCCTACTTCAATTGGGTTAAGAATATGGTTGAGGTATTCATCACATTTCCCTCCACATTGATTTTTACTCAATTGCTCCTATTTTTTTTTCATTGTATAGAATAAAAGGAAAAGAATGGTTGATTTTTTAAAAGTATTAAACACATTAACATGAATTTAAGGAAATTAAATGGATAACATATAATTTAAATTCAATTCATCAACTATTGAATTTATAGGCTTCAATATATATTATCCATGATCTATTTACTTATATATATTCATATAGAAATTTTTTCTACTTAATATTGTTTCATAATGTGTTTATGAATTTACCCATGCTTATCTCCTAGGCGTGTCAAACCAGGTATGGTGTACGGCCCATAATCAAGTACCTTGTTACACTAAGTTAGGTCTGTCAATCATTGTTGGAATTTTTACCCCTAGGTACATCTATGCTTGAACCATGTCCACATATAGTATCTAGACATGGATGCATTTTCTTGATAAACCAATTAAATTATACATTACAAAAATGAGGGATGTTTTCTTATATTTTTTCTTTATCCATGATTCTTTCACTAGAGCTTTATAATCCTAATCCCAAAAATAAATAAACATGTACACTAATTCCAACTATAACAACCATGTTCTCTATTAAATATTAATTCATGATTTATTTCATAAAGTAAAAAAATAATAAAACCTGGAAGATCGAGAAGTATAGTGTATATGGAAATTAGGAATATTAATTGATAACCAAAAACAAAGAAAAACATCACAGTTAATTAAAAAATTCTTAACATGTTATCACGTAAAACAGCATGGGATAAACATGGGACATACATAAGAATTAGGGAGATATAAATCCTAGTATGATAATAAACATGGAATAACCTGAATAAATTACACATGGTAGACAATATGAATACAAATGGGATATAAAACTAGTTGGAATCATAAACATTAAAAATGAGACACAATATATCATGATAATCATAAAGGCAACAAGGGAAGTGTGGAAACAACTTTAAACACAACATCATAAACATAGATCCAGGATAATATCCAATTCATCCTAATAATAGAAGTACCATAAATGGATTAGGCTCCCTAAATGTCCCAATATGTCATCTTATGAGACAAAAATATACCAAATGCATTGGAGATCCATATAATTTCGGGTCCACTAATCACATTCATTTCATTCTCATGCTTAAGTATTCCATATATAACATAGAATATGGATTAATTCGTCATAATATTTTTAACCAAGATCACAAATAATAGAATTAATACATGTATGTACCAATTAAAGTAAGTTTATGAATATAAAGGTGGACATCCTTGATAGGAAATTGGTATGGTATTAACTAGATAAATGATTTCTTATGAAAAAATGTGGTGAAATTTTGGCAGCATAATGACATGACAAAAAAATTCAGAAAATGGGTTGATAAGAGAGAAATGGGTAGGGACATGTTAATATATATACAAACATTAAGATTTGTAAATATAATACAAAAGATAATAAATAAACATGAATAAATATTAGAAGGTGAGGATCCATTAAAAAAATTCGAAATGGTAATGGGTGTACATAGTGGTTCATGGGAAGGAATAATGAGAGGGAAAGGTGAATATCATAATTGATACATAAAATGGATAGTAATGTGGTATGGTATAACATATCCAAACATGAACTTATTGAATTTAAGAGACATAACATATAATATGTTCTTAATTAGAAAAGGATTGTCGACAATCCCTTACATGAGTTTGTGGATCCAAATGATTGGGATGAGCTTATTGAAATATTGGTTAGGCATGCTTTGATTATAGACAGAGATGTCAAGATTAATTTCATGATCCAAGGTGTTTGAGTGATTATTAATTGGAGTTTCGGTGGGTTTTTATAGTAAAAATGGGATTCATTTATTATTTTGGTTATGGACTCTCCATACTAAAATAACCAAAACCACAAACCGTGACATGGTTTTTGCACATATTCTCAGCCTAATCGAAATGGATATAATTATTTTAAATGTACAATGTTTGAAATAAATAATATAATACCCTTGATTATATGGAGGTGAGTATTACTATTAAATTAATGAATTTAAGAACATAAAATATATTAATGGTTTTGGAAGATTCATAAATGCATTATAAACTAAATAAAATAAACTTAAAATGTAATTATATTAAATAGAAAACATATATGTTGTTGTGAGTTCCTTTTATTGTATTTATTTAATCACGTGTGGATCATCTCGAGGTCATAATAAACAATTCATATTTATACGGTATTTAATTTTTTCATCAAATTTTGACTGTCTCAGAAAATTATGAAAACTTCACTATAGGATAACATCAACACTCTTATCCCGAATATAATATTCATTTTATCTAAATAATTTATAAATATTTTTATTTTAACATTAAAAATAGTAATCAACATTTATTGAGAAATACTGTATTTTTTAAAATATCATTATTTGAACCCTTATAAAAATTAAATTTGACATCATAAAACATATATGATCTTGTATATTTAATAAAAATTATTTAATAATAATATATTATAGAAAAATTATTTATTTGAAAAATTCATTAATTCAACAAAATAAATTCCTTAATTAAATTTGAATATTACACAAAAAAATATTTGTGTTTTATGATATCGAAATAACAATCTTTTTAAATTAACGATAATAAGATGAAAATATATTCATTATTATATAGAAAATAATGTACATACATATATATCTAGGTATTGAAACATATCTCATTAATACACTAGAAAAAAACCTAATAGTAAGTTGTGTAATAGTGATACATTCATTGGGTGGTAAGACGTACAAGGTTTCGATAGTGATCTCGATAAGCTTGAACATCTCCTATAAGTAGTTTCACTCATGATTATGTTGTTGTATCTCAACATTGGTTTGGTCAGGGGAAAAGGCAGTGATTATATCACTCTCAAAAGATCTGATATATGGGATTCATTGGGGATGATCCTACTAGTTGAGGCCATCACATCATTTTTCCGTGTCGATTGGATTTTCTAACACCCAATATTATACAAACCAAGTGTTCACTATTCATAAACTATATTATCAATAGTAAATATGATTAATGGTCATTTAAATATAATTGGATTTTAAAAAATACTTTCATGTGTTTTCTATAACAATATTTGACAATAATAAAATTACTTAAATTAAACGGGTAATTTTATTTATAACATTTCGAGTCATTATAGGTTCTGCTCTAGTCATTGAGGAACCACGCCCTATCGAATAGTGGGGTTCCACTCGAAACTTGAGGACCATTCCCTGGTATCATAGGGGGATCAACTATGGTAATTGAGGACCCACACCATACCTAGTAGAGGATTCTACTTGGAAGGTAGTTGTGTAGGACCCACAACCATGTTGCGCGGGGGGGGGGGGGGGTCCATGTGGAATATAGCTACAGGGGACCAACAAATATGCTATTGGGGGATCCCAATATACTCATCTAGAACCATCACCATACCTAGTAAAATGTTCCACTATGAAGGTAGTTATAGTAGACTCACACCCATGCCATAGACATGTGCCCTATCCGGTAGAAGGTTTATACTCAAAAGGTAGCTATAGATGACATGTTCCTAAGATTCTAGGGGGTTCCATTATACATATCAATTAATCCACTGCACATCTCTTTTGGAGGGTACAACTTAGTAGTCTCGGGTGATATTTTCTGATCACTACCATCATCATGCATTGCCTCTCTAACCTTTGTGCCCAGAACAATTCACATTATATCTCTAAAAACACAACAACGTACATTATTTCATTCTATGTGAAGAAAATACATAGGATATTCTACTAACGGTAAAAAATATGACATCAAATTAAGGATATATGGGAAATTTATGTTTCCTCAAAATACATGAAGCATTACATTATGTGGTCCCACACTAAATCACCCATCCCTAACCTAGGAAAACACACAGATTCCTTCCCATGTATTAGTACACACTATGTAGGTGGAATACATAGTATTTCTAGACTTCTTGGTGTTGGGTTGTGTCCTGCTCACCGTGTTCGTGTAACAGACCTCCTGTACTGTATACACGTTGTGTTGCATCACATAGGGGATTATCCAACTGACCTTGTCATGTCTGTATACTTAGGTACATGGTCATGTTCCTAGCCATGTACTCTCACATGGTGTCGCTCCTGTCTGATCCATCACACAGTTTTCCATCCAGGGAAGGGGTACATGGCATGTAGGGGGACAACATGTGTTGTAATCCTAATGCTTTATGAAAACCCTATAAACTACCACTGGGGATCTACAAGTCATGTGTTCAACCCTGTACATGGTCTGTAGTCAGGTTTTCTCTATAAATATAGTTCCATGATCAATTCTTGAATTTTGTCCATTTCACTATCGATTTTGACCCATCTTTGGCTGGAAATGGATGATCTGTCTGTGGTTCGCTGATTCTGACACTCATTTAATTGAAATCATATCTGTAGGTTCTTCATAAATATATTACATGTCTTGTATGACACCGCACTCTAAACCTTTAATTACCTGATCTAAAATCACTAAAAAATATACATAACTCATAAAAAATCTATATAATTGATAAGATCTTCAACCCTCTCCTCGTTTTCAAAACATTTATGAATATGGGTGTCTGATCGGGGTCCGTACAACCCGGGAATTACTAAACTGGGACCTTGGACTCCAACTAGTGAAAAAATAAAGTAATAATGGGGTAAATCATAATAAAATTTGTTTCAACATCATAGGCCAGACATTCTTCTCTAATTACCATGAACAAAAAACATGGGTTAGAAAACTATTTAGATTATCTAATTAATCGATACTCCAGAACATAAAAATGCTAAAACATGGTCTAGATCAATTAAAGGGGTCTGTCCTTTTAAACTATTTAACCAAAAGGCATTATTAACTCTAATTTTTGATTCCTACCTCAATTATGGATCATTTTTTGACGAATAATTCAACCTAAAAGGACTTTAAAAGTCTTTGTGTTCACTTTATCATGATTTGATATGATCTGGCATTTTTTCAACATCTTATGAGATCCACCAATTGAAGAGGAATGAGATCACCATTGGATATTCATATATTATTAGGATAATCCTATAATATTTTCAATTATGATATATTTATAAAAACATTAAAAAAGTAAAAATTAATTAATGAATTAATTCAATAAATAATTAATAATATGAATGTACCACCAATGAGTACGGAGCATGATCACCCTGTGAAAATTAATTTTATATCACATTGAGGTTAAAAACTAAATTTCAGAGTCAATAGTGGTATCATATTTTTTATAAAATCTCTTGTTCATGAGTTTTACAATTTTCATTAACAAATAATGTGCACTTAATTTAAAATATATTTATAATTTTTATATAATTAATTTTGGGAACTCTAGGACATGTAATCGTCTGTTGTGTTCGTGAATATCACCGTTAATATTTATAGAAATATTTAAATTCTTAAATGGACAAACTGATGTCCCTACAATATTCCCTCCAATATTATTATCCAAAAATTGCAAAAACATAGAAACAAATCTCGATATTGAGCCTACATTAGACTCTCTAGCTCCTAGAAATTATCTTACATGTTTATGTACTTTTATAGAATGAAAACCAATGAAAAGGTTCACCCATATAGAGTCCCCTCTTGCTGATCCTGAATCAGCACTGGGTGCTTTGTAAATGTGGCCCCATCCTTGATTTCCATCTAACCACAGTCAATGACGTGTTTGGGGTCATGTAAGTATCCCAACAACAATAGCATGTAGAATATGTAGTGCACCCACTCTCAATGTAGGGGTAGGGTGATGTGTTATGAATCCACACAAACCATTGCATGATCTCGAATAACTTGATTAACCATGGTAATGGATTTCCTCTTTAACCAATCCTCTTTAGTCCTCATCATGGAGAGGCTCGTGGGAAAACATGTCCTCCCTATTCGAACTCGATGATCTTATGGTGTGGTTCTGTGTATGATTTATGTCTGCTTCGGTCCGTCCTCATCCAGTCACTAACGATATGTACTTTCACCAGCATCACCTGAAATAACTATCGACATACAAATATGACTCACCGATCCTTATCCAGTACACTGTTGACCTATAGGGTCTTCGGTATATGGACTCAAATGGTGTCATGCCAATGTTAGTGTGTTAGTTGTTGTTTTATGAAAACTCTTCCATGGGAATGTGATCCTCCCAACTCTGCATTATGTTTGACAAGAAGTCACTCCACATTTTCTCAAACACGTCGATAGTGCACTTAGTCTCCCCATCGGTTTGTGGGTGAAAGGATATACCCATTCTCATTTGGGTATCTAGTTCCTCCTACAGGCCACTCCAAAACTGTGACATAAATCACTCATCATGATTAGATACAATCGTTGAGGTTACCCCATAAATGAAAATGATCTTCTGTATGTACAACATCACCATACACATCATCAAACTATTCTCCCTTATAGTATAAAAGAGGACCAACATTATGATTTGGTAAACTATCACCCTGATAGCATCACGGAACTTCATTGTGCAAGGATTCCCTTTCAAAATGTTTATGGACTTGTAGTCCTATTTCAGATCTATGATCTTAAGGGACTGTAACAAACCATTTAGGACTTGGTGCTCAGCCTTCACTTGCTAACTATTTAGGCACCTAGAAAATAAATCATCTACTCTTCATCTCATGTTGGAGCACCCACATTTCCAATCACGGTCTATGTACATATTCCCCATGATAGGATGTACAGGTAGGGGAGAAGTGTGGAAAGCTCACATCACTTCCTCCAACAACATGACTTGAAGCACTATTCTCCTCTAGAATAAGATTATGTGGTTAACTTCTTCATAATATCCATCTGGTGAATTGCCTATAAATATCTGGTCATGCAATACCTCACAATAAATTTCTCGCATTTGGGACTATTTCACATACTCAAAATGTGGACGAGTAATCCCCATCGACTATAGATAATCTATACCCCTAACTCCACCTAGGATAGCTACAAGGAGGACAACTACTCCCAATCCACCTGCACTAAACGAAATGGGTACTTCCTACTAGGGAAATATGTTAAAGTATTACCCTTCCCTAGAGTCTATACTATCTTCAAGTCATAGTAACACAAATATTCCAACCATCACTATTGTATCAAGTTTAAGTATCTCTATGTGACGACATACCTGATACTCTGATGGTCTGAGTAAACCACAAAGTGATCTCCCAGAATTATTGCCTCCACATACGCAAGGAAAAAACTACGATTTTCATCTCATATTTATGATTCACATAGTTATGATTATGGGGTATCAACTGGCTGGACACATATTCAATAACTTCATGTCTCTGCATCAACATGCATCCGATCGCAGATCTTGAGGTATCACAATACACTACAAACTCATTTCCTACCTCTGGTAGGTCTCAAGAATGTATCACGTGTCAGCCTCAACCTCAACTCCTCAAAGGCCCATTTTCACTTCTCAGACCAAGTAAACAGCTTTCCATTCTATAGATTCTCAGTCAAAGGAACTACAATTTTAGATAATTTCACCCCAAACCTACTGTAGTACCCCATAAACCCATGTAAAATCCGCACCTCTGACATGATTTTAGGTGGATCCACAGAAATCACTACAAAAATCATTCCTAAATCCATAGCTAAGCAATTTTCAAAAAACTTTTGACCTATAAATTGAACCGAATGAATCCAGATATGTCTCTTTGATATATTTTTATGAATCCTATGATCTCGAAAAATATCTATAACCATCCACATGTGTGGTGTATGCTCCTACTCCGATGCAAAGATATGAGTATTTCATTGATGATGAAAACAGAATCTTCGATCTCGTACGGTTGAAAAACATAGTTTATCAATTCCATAAACATTTTGGGGTCATCCATCACATGGAAAGGCATAATAGATAACTCATAGTGTTAATAGTGGAATCATAATATAAGGCCCCAGCCTTAAACCTTACTTAATCTTGAGTTATTACAAGATTACACATTGAGGATCTTTTCGGGTTTAGAGTTTTAGAGAATTAGATCCTAAAACTTGAATTACATTCCACATATAAACAAAGTGGTTACATAAAGATAGTATTCTTCATTCCCATCAATAGAAACATATTTAAAATAAAGATGGATTCTTTTTTGACACTTCCTTGACACTATCATCATATCATGTACCTTTCCCTTTACATGTGAAAAACATTTCAAAAAAACTTGGGATGAGCATAAAAAGCTCAGTAAGGGATATAAAAATATGGAAAGGAAACATGGGTACATATATACATAAGGATGAGATCATACTTTACCCATAAAACATAAGCACTTTAACATAACTCATCAAATCATGAATAAATCATAGAAATCATAAGACATAAAGGTAACTTGAGGCATTAATAACATTCTTACGTAGGGAGTAGCCCTCTTGGTTACGTTTGGAATACCCATCACAGTATATTCCCTAAATCTATTCGGAGAAACCTTAAAGTTTCACTCCTTCACGTTACCCAATGCATTGGAGAGCTATAACGGGCTCACCCGCCCTTAGTTTATCAGGGAACCACCTGTCTTCATAATAATGCCCAAGAACCATAACATAATCATATCACATAAAACATGCATAAAGGAAACATAACATTTCCACATTTCAATCATGATATATCAATACAACACATTGATATAATAAAAACATTATGAAAACCATTTTCAATACCAAAGTAAAAGAAAAGTAAAACATGGTATTTATTTTTCTTTTAAAAAAAGGTATGGCTTGTAGAGGAAGCTGAAACTAAAATAACGGTCACGGCGGTGGAGAAGTCGTTGTTGCTGCATACGTACGACAAAAACATTCCCTTTTGTCTTTTAGTAAATGCTTCGTATAAAAAGATTCCTTTTGAATAAACGTAAAAGTCGAAGGGGTTTATACACCATATAAAAGAAGGTTGTGTATAAAACAAAATATGCCTCAATGAATGGAGATTGTGACGAAGTCCCATACCTCGTATCCGACTTGACCCGACCGTTTTTTAATCTCCTGAATAATAAACTTGAGTTAATATATACTTTCTTAAGAACCTCTTTCAAGTTCATTATTCCTTTTATACCATGTTATGAACATCATGTAATCATTTAAGTTAATAATGTTCATTTTGTCGGTATTTGGTTCTTAAGTCAAAAATAGACTTCTTACACTTACATGTTGTTAATTTGGTGAAAGGTTCGTTATATCCAGAATGATATTAATGATTTTGATAACATATATATCATATATATTCAGAATATACATGTATTTATAATATTACATCACATTTATATGTAAGAAAATGAAATGCACCGTTCATGGAGACGGTAAGCCGTACGTACGCATGAACGCTACTTCCATTTCTATTTCATATTTTCTAGAATGGAATCATAATGATATAAGAGTATATTATAATTCCAGTATAATAACATATATAATATCATTAACTTTATCCTTTACGCATCCCACATATGGTATTAACGAATCAAATCACTTTTAGGGGGCGGTAGTCCGCACTTCCTAAAATGAAGATATCGTGTTTACCCATAATGGAAACAATAACGGTATGCCATAAATGAAAAATACAGAAGCTTAAGGAAAGAATAAACATATTATATATCATATATAAAAATATTGACATCATAATTTCCACCTTTGAAGGTGTTAAATGAGTATTGAACAATCATCGTTTCGGGAGGCAGGATTTCTCCATCCACGGAAACCGTATGTTCTTTAACCATTTGATGTAGTTGTGTGAGAATGTAGCTCGAATAAATCTTATAACAACATCCTAGTATATTGAATATACTGGTGCTGTTACAAAATATGTAAATAAGAAGAGTTTAGGGGGTTGGAGAAGCAAAATAAAACAAATGAACATGAGAGAATGAATTACCTTTAAAAGTGTAACTCCTTTTGATTTGAGCTTAAAGGCTTCCTTTGAAAGGCTTCTGCCCAAATGGAATCCTCTAGGATTAGTAGAGGGATGTGGAGAGAGTAAATGGGCAGGTTATGGCCGATCCAAAGGCTTTGGGTGTGTGGGTAATGAGGTAGAGGTGGAGGCCTTTTATAAGAGGGAGGAGGGGCACTCTTGGAAAGTAAAGATAAGTTACTTTATTTTAAAGAGTTTCGGATCCAAAAGGTCCCACATTGATATAATTCTAGGATAAGGTTATAAGGATTCTAAATCCACTCATCCAATTGGTTTTGGCCATGTGTAGGTCTTATATTTTACATTATCTTTCCATTTTATTTAAATCGTCAAATAATGAGGTCATCGCTGCATCATCATGATGTCATAAATAATTTAATTTATTTAATGTCGAAAAATTATAAAAAAAAATACTATGATGTATTAAATCATTTTATCTTTCCAATTACTATTTATAATAAAAAATCTGATCTTTATAACCCCATGTAATAATTATTTTTGTAAAACATATTATGTTTGTGTCGTTTTTACTTTTACATTAAATAAAAAGTTATTTATGTCATTTCCCAACCAAAATGGCTCCATTGTAACGCCCCGACCCCAGCTACCCAGAGTCGGTGCATTACTTCGTAACATTGGCATGATCACAAGAAATATCAAATCTCGAAAGACCGATTGGTTTAGTAGCCTTGGAAACACTAGATATATTCATAAAGTTTTACATTACATTTCAAAGTGAAAAACTACTACAACAACAAAGTCTTCATATCCACACTATTAACCCCTCATAATATCCATGCAAGTCAATCATAATTTACTTCTTCACTACCTGGGAAAAATAAAACATAGAAAAGGGGTGAGCTCAAATGCCCAGTAAGGATAACAATATAGCGGAACATTCAAAATAAGCATAAACATTTAAGGCAATGAATTACTAAAACAAAAACCTTTTAAACATGAACTTCAACACAGTATGGAAAAAGTAAAATGAAATAATGCCATTTACTTATTCACATGGATATTCTACTAATCGAATAATCACATGCAAAATCAATAACCACTTTCATAATGTTGGAATGCATAATGTCAGACTATCATAACCACATAGCCAAGGCCTCGTGCCAAGACTACAAATAAGATTTTGTCAAGGCCTTGTGCCAAGACACTAGTTTGTCTCATGAGACCTACCGATGCATCGAGGAGCTATAGCGGGCTCCACCCGTCACTTATTAAGTCCAATGCATTCCCATATGAAAAGGTTTAAACATAACATAAACATTCGTATTAAAACTAGCATACGAAATGTCAATAATTTCACCATAAACTATGAATGGTATAAAAATAGCACATCCACAGTCAAACATATCACAAAACCTTCAATACACTATAGAAGTTTTGTATCATAATAAATCAACTTCAAATAATCTTAAAATCCATCAAAGGATGTTGACATAGATGAAATCAAAATTCTTTTTAAAGAAGTATCTCCTTTTATTTTGAAATCATTTAAGATCCATATAAAATAAAACATTTTCTTTGAAAATATTCTTATAAGCTTTTAAGTAAAGCTTTGAAGATTTTATAACGGCGTAAAATAACCGCACCCGCCGTATAAGTTAAAAAAAACATTATTACCTCAATTCGGTCGAAAAGGTTAAAAAGGACCTTGTTTTGAAAACGACGGAAAGATTCCTTTATAAACCTCTTATAAAAAGTCAAACAAGGGTATAAATGACTTTAACCCATATTCTTGTAAATAGTAAAAATGTTTTGAAATACATTTTTAAGAAACATGGACGTGGATGACAAAGAGATCCCAGTAGATTATTACGTATAAACAACCTCGAATAATGAAGAGATTGTGAAATAAACCCTTACCTTGTACTTTTCCTTGGTTGGGGTAGGTTAACCTCCTGTATAATGGTGAAATAATTGTTATTAAATTATAAAAGAATCATATACATTAATATGATATCATATATGATCTTTTAATATTGATTTGATAATATCTTAGTATTATCGTCGTTTCGTGTGTTAACTTACTCATTTTCTTTTTATGTTTTGTTACATAAGTCATGTTTGTTGTATCTTATTCATATCCAGAATGATATCAAGTCCTTAAACATCATTTTTAAATCATTAAATGATAATTATACTTGAATGGATACGATGGAGAATGAATCTCATCGCGTTCGTGGAGACGGTAGTCCGTACGTACGCACGAACGCTACTTCCATTTAATTTTTATTTTAAAAGAATCGAATCCAAATGATACATAGGTATATTACTATTCCAGTATAATATAATATTTTATATATGTTACTTAATTTCATTAACACCATCCTTTATACGTTCCATGTGTGGTATGAACGAGTCATATCATTTTAAGGGGGCGGTAGTCCGCACTTCCTCAAATGAAATTATCGTATGTATATACAACATGAAACGAATAATGGTATGAAATAAAATGGAATTACAGAAGCTTATATATAAAATATATATCATTAATATCATATTTAATTACAGTTCCATCATAATGGCCACCATGATAGGCGGTAAGATGTATTTGAACAATCATCGTTTCGTGAGGCGTTAGTTTGCCATCCACAGAAACATTATGTTCATTATCCATTAGATGGAGTTGTGTGTATGTGTAGTTTTAATCCTTCTTATAACAACATCCTAGTATATTGAGGATACTTGTGTTGTTACAAAAGAAAGGAAATAAAAAGAGTTTGGGGGTTGGAGAAGCAAAATAAATGAAAATATTTTAAGAGAAATCGTTACATTTAATTTAGGTAACTCACTTTGGTTGGAACCAAAGGACTTCTTGAAATTCTTTATGCCTAAGGGTAAGCTTCAAGGAGGAGGAGAGGGATGTGGGGAGCTTAGTTGGGCAGAGTTTGGACGAGCCAAGTGGCTTTATAGGTGTGAGGAATGAGTAGAAGTGGTCTCCTTTTATAAGGGAGAGGAGGGGCTCTTTAGGAAAGTGTGAAAGTATTACTTTATAATATATCTGTATTCGGTTTATAATGGTCCAAAAATCATTGAGGTCAAAGATAAGATGACTCATATTATAAATAACATCATCCAATAAGAATTGGACAGGTTTTAGATAATATTGTAATCATTATAATCTTATTTATTTAAATGATTTATTAATGAGGTAAACATTGCATCATTATTGTGTCATTAATAATTTAAATTATTTGATGTCTAAAAATTATAAATAAAATATCATTATGTAGGAACTCTTTTTATCTTTCTAATGAATATTTATAATCGAAAATCCAACATGTATAACCCTATGTAAAAATTGTTCTTCTAAAAGATGTAAGCTTATGCCATTTTTATTTTTATTTTAACTTTATTAATATAATGTGTCATTATCACTTACAAGTGGATCCATGGGGTCCCAAAACAGACCCAAAGATGCCCATGGTCGACCATATATCAACCAATAGGGTTAAGACACGTTTTAGGGTAATTTAGTATTATTATAATATTATTTCTTTTACCCTTATTTACCGGATTTACCCTTTAACCATGGTAAATAAAATATTTACCGCAGTAATTATTCAAAATGTGTAAAAATAAAAGTTACCTATTTACATAATTTGTACATCCTGATTCCAAATATGGAATCCATTTTCCTAAATTCAAAACACAGAAGTGGCAGAAATTAATTTTAAATTATTTCCCGCTGTCAAAACAAAAAGCGTGTTTTTAAGAGGTAATAACTATCAAAAGATTGACACTTGTTTATGTTCGGTTTAATTGTAAAATTATGTCCAATGACCAACATTATATTAAATGGTAAAAATATATTCTAAATATACTTTAAAACCACTCAAATTCACAATTTATCACTATTAATTATTTTGACTAAAAAAGTTGTTTTTAATTAAAATTTAGTAATTTTCACTATTCATCAAAATATGAAAGTTATCCGAAATGCACCAAAATTTCACCCTAGGCTAATTTTGATATTCCGAATCCAAAAATGAAGTCCATTTTCAAATATAATATATATATAATTTCAAAAAGTAGGTATTAGTATTCACAACGTCTAGTTTAATTAGTTGTGGTGTGTGTTAGAACTCGAGGTTGCGTACAACACACGCTATCGCATTATTCGAAGGGAAACGTACCGTGGAAGCTTGGGGTGTTAAATTCTCCCCTCCTTCAAATAATTGCGTCCTCGCAATTTCTAGAATACTTATTACATGAAAAGACTTGGGTGGTTCTTCATCATAAGTTCCTCGGGTTCCCACGTTGCCTCTTCCATCATATGGTTTCTCCACAAAAGTTTTACCAGACGCGTCGTCCGGTTTCTTAGTACTTGTTCTCTTGTATCAAGAATCCTGACGGGCTCTTCACAATAGGAAAGATCAGGTTCCAGTTCTAATTCCTCATAGGTGAGTACATGCGTTGGGTCAGGCATGTATTTTCTCAACAGAGATACGTGGAACACATCGTGAACTTTAGAGAGACTTGGCGGCATTGCCAATCGGTAAGCTACAGCCCCAATTCGTTCTAGAATTTCGAAAGGTCCGATGTACCTGGGACTCAATTTACCTTTCTTACCAAAACGTATGACTCCCTTTCATGGAGATACCTTTAGGAAAACATGATCACCGACCTGAAATTCCAAATCCTTCCTTCAATTATCGGCATAGCTCTTCTGCCTACTTTGAGCTGCTTTGATGTGATTTTGGATTACCTTCACCTTTTCCACCGTTTCCTCCACCAGTTCTGGGCCTACAAGTTTTCTTTCACCAACTTCATCCCAACAGGTTGGTGTACGACATCTCTTTCCGTATAACGCTTCATATGGTTCCATCTGAATACTCGAATGGAAGCTATTGTTATAGGAAAATTCTACTAGTGGTAAATATTGATCCCACATACCCTGAAAATCAAGTGAGCAAGATCTCAACATGTCTTCTAAGGTCTGAATAGTCCGTTCTGATTGTCCGTCTGTCTGAGGGTGGTAAGCAGTGCTCAAATGAAGTTCAGTATCCAGGGATTTCTGAAGACTTTTCCAAAATCTTGAAGTAAAACAGGGATCACGATCAGAAACAATCGATAGGGGAACTCCATGAAGTCTCACAACTTCATTAATGTATAGTCTTGCTAGACGTTCCAGGGGTAGATCTTCTCTTATAGCAAGAAAATGTGCTGACTTGGTAAGACGATCAACAATAACCCATATTGCATCGTTCCTTCTAGGAGTCTTTGGTAGCCCCATGACAAAGTCCATCGTAATATTGTCCCATTTCCACTCCGGTATGGGAAGAGGTTGCATGACTCCTCCAGGCTGTTGCCTTCCAGCTTTCACTTGTTGACAAACCATACATCTTGACACAAAATCAGCAATCTCCCTCTTCATGTTGTCCCACCAAAAATGTTCCTTCAAATATCTATACATTTTGGTGCTCCCAGGGTGTATAGAGAAATTGGAACTATGAGCGTCATCCAGCAATTCCCTTTTTAGATCAGGTATATTGGGAACACAAAGTCTCTTCCCGAATTTCAAAATTCCATCTTCATACACAAAGTCTCTCAATCTCCCATCATTCACAGCTTTAATCTTCTTCTGAAATTCTTCATCATCGGTCTGGGAACTCTTAATCCTTTCTAGTAAAGATGGTTTGGCAACAATTTGAAAAAGCATTGATGTTTCACCTTCCCTGGTTATTCCCATGTCCATCTTCTCTAGATCCATGAAAATTGGATCCCTTTCAATTCTCATCATGTTCAGAACTCCATGGTCTTTTCTGCTCAAAGCATCTGCTACTTTCTTTGCTTTCCCCGGGTGGTAGTGTATCGTGCAATCATAATCCTTGAGTAATTCAAGTCATCTCCTTTGCCTCATGTTGAGTTCTTTTTGTGAGAAAATATACTTTAGACTCTTGTGATCAGTATAAATCTCACATTTTTCACCATAGAGGTAGTGCCTCCATATCTTCAAAGCAAAGATCACAGCTGCTAACTCAAGATCATGAGTAGGATAGTTTTGTTCGTGAATTTTCAACTGTCGTGATGCATAGGCAATAACTCTATCATTCTGCATAAGGACACAACCAAGTCCTTTCTTTGATGCATCACTATAAATAACGAACCCATCATTCCCCTATGGTAGAGTCAATATAGGAGCATTGACTAATCTTCTCTTCAGTTCTTCGAAACATTCTTCACACTCTTTTGTCCAAACAAATTTAACCCCTTTACGTGTGAGCTTCGTTAATGGGTTAGCCAATCGGGCAAAATTCTGGACGAAACGTCGATAATAACCTGCCAAGCCAATAAAACTACGTACCTCAGTTATACTCGTAGGTGCTGGCCATTCTTGGATTGCTTTGGTCTTAGAAGGATCAACAGAGATTCCATCTTTAGAGACAATATGGCCAAGAAAAGAAATCTCCTGAAGCCAGAATTCACACTTGCTAAACTTTCCATATAATTCATGCCTCCTCAGAGTCTTCAAGATAATGCGCAAGTGATTTTCATGATCTTCGTAGGTTTTGGAGTATACCAAGATATCATCAATAAATACCACCACAAATTCATCGAGATACTCCTTGAAAACTCTATTCATCAGATCCATGAATACAGAGGGTGCATTAGTCAATCCAAACGGCATTACAGTAAACTCGTAATGCCGGTACCTGGTTCGAAATGCTGTCTTCGGAATGTCTTCCTTCTTTACACACAACTGATGGTATCCAGATCGAAGGTCAATCTTTGAAAAGTATTGAGCTCCATGCAGTTGGTCAAATAAATCATCAATACGAGGTAGGGTATACTTGTTCTTTATCGTTATAGCATTGATCTCCCTGTAGTCGATACATAACCTCATAGATCCATCTTTCTTTTTAACAAAAAGAACAAGGGCTCCCCATGGAGAAACACTAGGGCGAATAAATCCCTTATTACTCAATTCCTCTAGTTGTTTCTTTAGTTCGACTAACTCTACAGTGGCCATTCTATAAGGGGTCTTCGATATAGGCCTTGATCCAGGAATCAAATCAATGGAAAACTCAACTTCTCGTTCTGGAGGATGTCAAGGTAAATCTTCCGGAAATACATCTACAAATTCTTTCACAACAGGTACATCCTCTATTTGAACATTACTTTCCTCACCGACAGTTATTTCATTCTCTTCCTGCCCAATAATTGAATTAAGTTGAGCTACTGGGGTTGGATCTAAATAAGAATTAGGTGGTGACGATTCTGCTCTAAAAATAAGGTGTTCCTTATCATTATCATCAAGAATCGTAACCTCTTTCTTCTTACAATAAATCTTCGCATCATAGTCCGAAAGCCAGTCCATACCGAGGATTATATCAAACTCAATCATAGGTATGACGATGAGATCAGCAGATAAAGAAAATTTATGTGCTCTAATGGGGACTGATTCACAAAACTTTGTTGCAACGATACTTCCCTTAGGAGTTTTGACTGACAACTCCCTTATTAAATCAAATTGGAAATATCTAATTTTCGTAGCAAACTGTGAAGATATGAAACAATGCGATGATCCAAAATCAAATACTGCATTTGCTAAACTTGAGGAAACCATTAAATTACCTGCCACCACGTCTTTCGGATCTTCTACCTCAGCAGTAGTGATAGCATAAGCCTGGCCTTGATCCCTTGGCATTTTCTGAGGTATGTTCTCCTGACGCTTAGGACATGCATTTTCATAATGCCCCATCTCCCTGCAATTGTAGCACTGAACGTTGGTAGCTTCCTTCTTCCCCTTGCAATCATGAGCTTGGTGGCCTTTTTCACCACACTTGTAACAGACTCCCATTCCCTTCAGGCAAGCACCGGGGTGTTTCTTCCCGCATTTACCACAAGATGTATATTCAACCTTTCCCTTCTTCCCCTTATTTCCATTCCCAGATTGATCAGCAGGTCTCTTCTTCTCTTGATTCGCTTTAAAGTCATAAGACTTAGAGAATTCCTTTTCGGTCTTGATAGCACATGAGACAATGTCTTCGTACGATGAAAAGGATTGTGAGACTAATGCTCGACGGAGAAATGGTTTTAACCTATCAAAGAAACGATCAATATTACTTCTTGGGTTGAGTATATAATCTCCAGCATACCTCACTAACCTTGTAAAGTTAGCCTCATACTTTGTGACATTATCATCCTCCTTTTGTCTCAGACTTAGAAATTGCCTTTCCATATCCGCTCGATGGTCGCGAGGGAAGTATTTTTCTAAAAACAGATCTTTGAACTCCCTCCATTACATATTTGATACTTCATCATCTTCCTTCATGTTTTGAATCAATGACCACCATTGATCAGCATCTCCAGTGAGGCGGTAAACTGCCATGATAACTTTTTCCCTTTCACTGCTCCCCAAAGCCTGAAATATTTTCTCTAGGGAAAATATCCATTGCTCAGCTACTAATGGATTTGTATTCCCGTTGAAAGTTGGTGGTTGTTGCCTCATGAATCGATCTAGCATTGATCCTCCACGCTGCGGATCAGGGTGCTCTATACGGGTAAGGTTATTATTCATAACCTGAGTAAGTTGTCCCAGTATGGTGATTAGCTGATCGGCACCAGTTGCATCACCAGCCCCACTATAATTATCTTGAGCAGGAGGGCAATCCCTACATGGAGTGCGTGCATTGATACGGTTTCCATTTCTTCCACTAGGCGCCATTTCTAAACAATGGCATAAACTAGATCAGTTTATGAATCAAAATACATAATCCCATACTTATAAAACACTTAACATAAATTGAACTATTTATGGATATAATCCATAATCATAAAAATGTTTTCTTTGAGGATGTATATACTCATAAACCCTTCATAATGATTTGTAAAGAAAATGAGAGTTATCCTAAGCATATCCCCCGGGAGTGTCGTAACCAAGAGTGCAGCAAGGCCCGTTGTCGTGCACCAGTTCCCGTTCGAGTCTAGCTCAAAGCGGTGTTTTCGGGTTTTACCCCTAGGTACATCTGTGACAGAGCCGCCTCTACCTGCTCGTATCCAGACATGGATGTATTGCTCGGAAAACTCACAAAATCTCTACAATACCAAAATTCTAGGAAGTTCTTCTATACTAATCCTCAAATTTCATCTTAGGTCTACGTGCTCTAATCAGAGTTTATCTAAATCTAGCTTCCAAGGTTTGTACTAAACTTCCTCTGATACCAACTGTAACGCCCCGACCCCAGCTACCCAGAGTCGGTGCATTACTTCGTAACATTGGCATGATCACAAGAAAGATCAAATCTCGAAAGACCGATTGGTTTAGTAGCCTTGGAAACACTAGATATATTCATAAAGTTTTACATTACATTTCAAAGTGAAAAACTACTACTACAACAAAGTCTTCATATCCACACTATTAACCCCTCATAATATCCCTGCAAGTCAATCATAATTTACTTCTTCACTACCTGGGAAAAATAAAACATAGAAAAGGGGTGAGCTCAAATGCCCAGTAAGGATAACAATATAGCGGAACATTCAAAATAAGCATAAACATTTAAGGCAATGAATTACTAAAACAAAAGCCTTTTAAACATGAACTTCAACATAGTATGGCAAAAGTAAAATGAAATAATGCCATTTACTTATTCACATGGATATTCTACTAATCGAATAATCACATGCAAAATCAATAACCACTTTCATAATGTTGGAATGCATAATGCCAGACTATCATAACCACATAGCCAAGGCCTCGTGCCAAGACTACAAATAATATTTTGTCAAGACCTTGTGCCAAGACACTAGTTTGTCTCATGAGACCTACCGATGCATCGAGGAGCTATATCGGGCTCCACCCGTCACTTATTAAGTCCAATGCATTCCCATATGAAAAGGTTTAAACATAACATAAACATTCGTATTAAAACTAGCATACGAAATGTCAATAATTTCACCATAAACTATGAATGGTATAAAAATAGCACATCCACAGTCAAACATATCACAAAACCTTAAATACAATATAGAAGTTTTGTATCATAATAAATCAACTTCAAATAATCTTAAAATCCATCAAAGGATGTTGACATAGATGAAATCAAAATTCTTTTTAAAGAAGTATCTCCTTTTATTTTGAAATCATTTAAGATCCATATAAAATAAAACATTTTCTTTGAAAATATTCTTATAAGCTTGTAAGGAAAGCTTTGAAGATTTTATAACGGTGTAAAATAACCGCACCCGCCGTATAAGTTAAAAAAAACATTCTTACCTCAATTCTGTCGAAAAGGTTAAAAAGGACCTTGTTTTGAAAACGACGGAAAGATTCCTTTATAAACCTCTTATAAAAAGTCAAACAAGGGTATAAATGACTTTAACCCATATTCTTGTAAATAGTAAAAATGTTTTGAAATACATTTTTAAGAAACAAGTATGTGGATGACAAAGAGATCCCAGAAGATTATTACGTATAAACAACCTCGAATAATGAAGAGATTGTGAAATAAACCCTTACCTTGTACTTTTCCTTGGTTGGGGTAGGTTAACCTCCTGTATAATGGTGAAATAATTGTTATTAAATTATAAAAGAATCATATACATTAATATGATATCATATATGATCTTTTAATATTGATTTGATAATATATTAGTATTATCGTCGTTTCGTGTGTTAACTTACTCATTTTCTTTTATATGTTTTGTTACATAAGTCATGTTTGTTGTATCTTATTCATATCCAGAATGATATCAAGTCCTTAAACATCATTTTTAAATCATTAAATGATAATTATACTTGAATGGATACGATGGAGAATGAATCTCATCGCGTTCGTGGAGACGGTAGTCCGTACGTACGCACGAACGCTACTTCCATTTAATTTTTATTTTAAAAGAATCGAATCCAAATGATACATAGGTATATTAGTATTCCAGTATAATATAATATTTTATATATGTTACTTAAGTTCATTAACACCATCCTTTATACGTTCCATGTGTGGTATGAACGAGTCATATCATTTTAAGGGGGCGGTAGTCCGCACTTCCTCAAATGAAATTATCGTATGTATATACAACATGAAACGAATAATGGTATGAAATAAAATGGAATTACAGAAGCTTATATATAAAATATATATCATTAATATCATATTTAATTACAGTTCCATCATATTGGCCACCATGAGAGGCGGTAAGATGTATTTGAACAATCATCGTTTCGTGAGGCGTTAGTTTGCCATCCACAGAAACATTATGTTCATCATCCATTAGATGGAGTTGTGTGTATGTGTAGTTTGAATCCTTCTTATAACAACATCCTAGTATATGGAGGATACTGGTGTTGTTACAAAAGAAAGGAAATAAAAAGAGTTTGGGGGTTGGAGAAGCAAAATAATTGAAAATATTTTAAGAGAAATCGTTACCTTTAATTTAGGTAACTCACTTTGGTTGGAACCAAAGGACTTCTTGAAATGATTTCATCCTAAGGGTAAGCTTCAAGGAGGAGGAGAGGGATGTGAGGAGCTTAGTTGGGCAGAGTTTGGACGAGCCAAGTGGCTTGAGAGGTGTGAGGAATGAGTAGAAGTGGTCTCCTTTTATAAGGGAGAGGAGGGGCTCTTTAGGAAAGTGTGAAAGTATTACTTTATAATATATTTGTATTCGGTTTATAATGGTCCAAAAATAATTTAGGTCGAAGCTAAGATGACTCATATTCTAAATAACATCAACCAATAAGAATTGGACAGGTTTTAGATAATATTTTAATCATTATAATCTTATTTATTTAAATGATTTATTACTGAGGTAAACATTGCATCATTATTGTGTCATTAATAATTTAAATTATTTGATGTCTAAAAATTATAAATAAAATATCATTATGTAGGAAATCTCTTTATCATTCTAATGAATATTTATAATCGAATATCCAACATGTATAACCCTATGTAAAAATTGTTCTTCTAAAAGATGTAAGCTTATGCCATTTTTATTTTTATTTTAACTTTATTAATATAATGTGTCATTATCACTTACAAGTGGATCCATGGGGTCCCAAAACAGACCCAAAGATGCCCATGGTCGACCATGTATCAACCAATAGGGTTAAGACACATTTTAGGGTAATTTAGTATTATTATAATATTATTATTTTTTACCCTTATTTACCGGATTTACCCTTTAACCATGGTAAATAAAATATTTACCGCAGTAATTATTCAAAATGTGTAAAAATAAAAGTTACCTATTTACATAATTTGGACATCCTGATTCCAAATATGGAATCCATTTTCCTAAATTCAAAACACAGAAGTGGCAGAAATTAATTTAAAATTAATTCCCGCTGTCAAAACAAAAAGCGTGTTTTTAAGAGGTAATAACTATCAAAAGATTGACACTTGTTTATGTTCGGTTTAATTGTAAAATTATGTCCAATGACCAACATTATATTAAATGGTAAAAATATATTCTAAATATACTTTAAAACCACTCAAATTCACAATTTATCACTATTAATTATTTTGATTAAAAAAGTTGTTTTTAATTAAAATTTAGTAATTTTCACTATTCATCAAAATATGAAAGTTATCCGAAATGCACCAAAATTTCACCCTAGGATAATTTTGATATTCCGAATCCAAAAATGAAGTCCATTTTCAAATATAAAATATATATAATTTCAAAAATTAGGTATTAGTATTCACAACGGCTAGTTTAATTAGTTGTGGTGTGTGTTAGAACTCGAGGTTGCGTACAACACACGCTATCGCATTATTCGAAGGGAAACGTACCGTGGAAGCTTGGGGTGTTACATCCATGGGGTCCCCAAGTTGACCCACGACTTGTCTTGGTCGTCCATGACACAACCAATGAGGGTAGGACATGTGTTAAGCTCATCTCATTTTATTAAAGCATTATTTTTACCTTAAACTACACTAATTACCACTAATCGCGATTAAAAATTTAATAAGTTACTATTCACCAAAAAATTATTTTAATCTCATTGAACCACATTTTACTTCTTAATGAAAACCATGTATGTCGGATTTTTGAAATTCAAAACACAATGATGGCAAAATTTCATTTAAACGGAAAATTAGTTTTTATAAGTACCACTTAGTGGTTTCACTATTCATAAAAAATTGATGTTTTTCAAAAAATTACCAAAAATTCACCCTAAGATATATTTGATATTCCGAATTCAAAAATGAAGTCTATTTTAAAAAATTAATAACATATAAGTCACATTAATTAATTTAATAATTAATTCCTGCTGTCATTACAAATAGCGTGTTTTTTTGAAACAATAAGTATCAAAAGATTGACACCAGTTTAAGTCTAATTTCGAAGTGAAATTGATTCCAATGACCACAATTGGATTAAATGGTGAAAATATATTCTAATTTCACTTCAAAACTAATTCAAAAGATAATCTAATCATATAAATAAATTAGATTAAAAAGAGGTTTTGAATTAAAATACAACATTTTTCACTATTCATTAAAAAATGAACTTTATCGGAAAAATACCAAAAATTCACAGAAAGTAAATTTTGATGTCCCAATCATAAATAATAATTTTATTTTGACAAACATAGCTTATAAAATTGTCAAAAGATAGATTTAAAAATGGTTTTCCATCAAAAGGCAGTAAAACAATCTTTTAATAATATTAGTGTATTCCATGCATAAGATTGCATTTATTTTCATTTTAAGCCTCTAAAACACTATCTTAATCATTAATAGACATAGATAAAAATATCTATTATGAATTACTTACTTTGGATGTTACATCCTTCCCCCCTTTTGAAAATTGCGTCCCCGCAATTTATTTACTTATCGAATAAATGGGGGTACTTACCCCTCATTGCATTTTCAGATTCCCATGTTGCCTCTTCCATTATGTGGTTTTTCCACAAAACCTTTACCTGCTTAATCACCTTATTCCGTAACACTTGCTCCCTATGGTCAAGAATCTGGACTGGTTGTTCCTCATATGATAGGTTCTCTTCCATCTGAACTACTTCTGGACTCAAAACATGAGATGGATCTCGCATATACTTTCTCAACATCAAAACGTGAAAAACATTGTGTACCTGAGATAAACTCGGAGGTAAAGCCACTAGGTAAGCAACTGATCCAACTCTTTCCAGAATTTCATATGGTCCAATGAACCTTGGACTCATCTTTCCTTTCTTACCAAATCGCATCACACTTTTCCATGGTGATACTTTGAGAAAAACATGATCACCTACCTCAAAAGAGAGATCCTTCCTCCTGTTGTCTGCATAACGTTTCTGTATACTCTGAGCTGTTCTCAAGTGTCTCTGAATCAACTGAACTTTTTCTGCTATCTCTTCTACCAAATCTGGTCCCATCAGCTTCCTTTCCCCTACTTCATCCCAAAAAGATGGAGTTTGACACCGGTTTCCATATAATTCCTCAAATGGTGCCATCTGTATACTAGAATGAAAACTTTTATTATATGAAAATTCAACCAAAGAAAGATGTTGGTCCCAACTTCCCTGATAATCCATAGATCAAGAACGTAGCATATCCTCCATGGTCTGAATTTTTCGTTCTGACTGCCCATCTGATTGAGGATGAAAAGTTGTACTAAAATTTAATTCAGTACCCAACGACTTCTGAAGGCCTTTCCAAATGTTAGAAGTGAACCTGGGATCACGGTCAGATACAATAGAGAGATGAACTCCATGTAACCTGACTACCTCTTTAAGATACAAACGGGAAAGTTGATCCAGGGAAAAAGTATCTCGTATGGCGAGGAAATGAGCATATTTAGTCAAGCGAGCTACAATAACCCAGATTGCATTATTACCTTGAGATGTCTTCGGTAATCCCACAACAAAGTCAATGGATATATTCTCCCATTTCCACTTTGGCACTGGTAAAGGCTGAAACATCCCTTTCGGTAACATCCGCTATGCTTTAACCTGTTGACATGTCAAACACTTCACAGTAAAATCAGCAATATCTCTTTTCATTCCATCCCACCAGTAATACTCCCGTAGATCACTATACATCTTTGTACTTCCAGGATGATATGAAAACTGAGAACTATGAGCTTCACATAACAACTCTCTCTTCAACTGTGAATCACAAGTCACACACAATCTCTTCCCAAATCTCAAAAACACAATCATTATCAATGTTGAATTCAGGAAACTTACCTTTCTGAACCAGCTCTACCTTTTTCTGCAACTCACTGTCTTGCTTCTGTGCTTGCTTGATTCTATCTGATAGAGATGATCTCACTGATACCTAAAACAAAACAGAAGAAATTCTTGCACCAAAAACTTCCATGCCAAATCTCATCCAATCCTTAACCAAAGGATCACGTTCCAAACGCAACATTTCTAATAAAGCATTACTTTTTCGACTCAAAACATCAGCCACTTTATTTTCTTTTCCTGGATGGTAGTGAATCATACAATCATAATCCTTGATTAATTCTAGTCATCTCCTTTGTCTCATGTTCAATTCATTCTGAGTGAATATATACTTTAAACTTTTGTGATCGGTATATATTTCACACTTTACTCCATACAAATGATGCCTCCAAATTTTCAAGCAAAAACAACAATAGCTAATTCCAAATCATGTTTTGGGTAATTTACCTCATGTGTTTTCAATTGTCGTGAAGCATAAGAAATTACCTGATCATTCTTCATTAGGACGCAACCAAGTCCTTTCAATGAAGCATCGCTGTAGATGACAAACTCACCCTTTCTGGAATGTAGTGCCAAAACTGGAGCATTCACCAATCTTCTTTTCAGTTCCTGAAAAAAATCATCACATTCTTTTGTCCAGATAACCTTAACACCCTTCCGAGTTAGCTTAGTCATTGGACCAGATAACCGTGAAAAATTTCTAACAAACCTTCGGTAATAGCCTGCCAAACCAAGAAAACTACGAATCTCGGTTACATTTGTGGGTCTTGGCCATTCTTTAACAACCTTTGTTTTTGCAGGATCAATGGTTATCTCATCTTTAGAAAAAATGTGACCAAAGAAAGATATTTCCTGCAACCAAAACTCACACTTTCTGAATTTTCCATATAGTTTCTTTTCTTTTAAGGTTTGAAAAACAACCCTTAAATGAATTTCATGCTCCTCTTTACTTTTAGAAAACACCAAAATATCATCAATGAAAACCACCACAAACTTATCCAAGAACTCATGGAAAATTCTATTCATTAAGTCCATGAATACAGCAGGTGCATTGGTTAGCCCAAAAGGCATTACTAAAAATTCATAATGGCCATATCTAGTACGAAAAGCAGCCTTTGGAACGTCTCCTTCTTTTACTTTCAACTGATGGTACCCCGACCTCATGTCAATCTTCGAAAAATACTGAGCTCCATGGAGCTGATCAAACAAATCATCGATATGAGGCAAATGATATTTGTTCTTAACAGTAATATTATTCAAGGCTCTATAATCAATTCAAAGTCTCATAGAACCATCTCTCTTTTTAACAAACAAGACAGGAGAAACCCATGGTGATGTTCTAGGTCGAATGAAACCTTTCTCTAATAAATCTTGCAATTGCTCCTTCAACTCTAAAAGATCAATTTGAGCCATTCGATAAGGGGGTTTTGAAATTTTCTTAGCATCAGGAACTAAGTCAACAGTAAATTAAACTTTTCGATCTGGTATTATTCCAGGCAACTCATCAGGAAAAACATCAGGATACTCATTTACCACAGACACATCATTAATCTGAACAGTTCCTTTATTTTCAACGACGTGTGCAAGGTAACATTCATTTCCATCTTTTACAAGTTTCTTAGCCTCTTGATAAGTTATCAACAGTAAGGGTTCATTCTTGTGAACAAACTGAAAGTCTTTCTGAAAAGAAACTTCTTTAGCTCTACAGTCAATCTTAGCATGGTAAATAGAGAGCTAATCCATACCCAGGATAACATCAAACTCTACTAGAGGTAGAACAATAAGGTTTTCAAGTAGGTTCTTTCCACAGATAAGGATAGAAATATTCTTATAAATTCTTTTTGCCTCAACATTCCCCCCAGGTGTTTTTACCAAAAGTTCAGGAGTCATTTCTTGAGATGGTATTCCCATTTTACTAGAAAAGGTTTCAGAGATGAAAGAATGTGTAGACCCCGAATCAAACAACACACTGGCGTAATCTGAAAAATCAAACAAAGTACCTGATACAACATCATTTGATGGCCCGACATCTGCTGAAGTAGTTGCAAAGGATATCACCACCCCTTTCTGCTTGTAGTCTAACTGCTTCCCATCACTCAAGCACTTTGTCGGACACTCATTTGTATAGTGACCCATCTCATTGCACTTATAACATTTCACTAACTGTAAATCAAATTTGGTCTTACCATCACCCTTATCTTGTTCAGTGAAATCACGAGCCTTATGTCCCATCTTACCACATCGGTAGCACTTTCCAGAATTCAGAAGACATTCCCCAGCATGCCTTTTTCCACATTTATCACAAATTGGAAACTTAGTTTTCTTACCATCAGACTTTTTCAAAGAATTCTTACCTTTCTCCTGTCACATTGGTCTCTTCTTCTGTTGGATGTTATAGAACACTTGATCATCGGCAAACTCCATTTCTACCTTCTCAGCACATCGAACAAGCTTTTTATAACATTTAAACTCATGAGAAGCTAATGCCCTTTGATATTTTGGCTTTAATCCTGAGTAAAAACGATTGATTTTACTATCAAGGTCTCGGATAAAATTTGGAGCATACCTTGCCAATCGAGTGAACCTTTCTTCATAGGTAGCCACTGAGTCTTCCTCTCGCCTCAATTCCAAGAATTTCTTTTCCATCCTATGTCAAACAGCCTTAGGGAAATACTTCTCAAGAAACATACCTTTGAATTCATCCCAGTCGAGAGCATCAATCTCATCAGTGTCCCTGATATTTTTAACCATCGACCACCACTGATCGGCCTCACCCTCCAAACGGTAAATAGCAAGACTAACCTTTTGATTGTCTGAACACCCCATGACATCGAAAATCTTCTCCAGTTCTTTGATCCACCCTTCAGCTAGCATAGGGTCAGATGATCCTCTAAATGATGGGGGATGTTGCCTCATGAAATGTTCCACCACTGACATGTTCCTCTGTGGTTGATCTGGCTGATCTCTTGCATGGATACCACCACCATTTATAGCATGAGTCAACTGCGCCATTACTGCAACAAACTGTTCAGTTCCAATTCCGACCATCTCAGGATGCGGATTCGGAAGGTTATTTCCTTCTGTATGAATTCCTAGCACTGCTTCCCTGTTTCCTCTGTGGAAAACCATTCTGAACAAACATGTCTTAGATGAAGCAACATGGTAATCTTTAAATGCTATATCATTTCAAAAAAAATATTTTTGGATAATCATTTAATAGAATTATAACTCCTAAATTTATCTAAACCGACCCTTGATACCAACTATAAGGCCCCAGCCTTAAACCTTACTTAATCTTGAGTTATTACAAGATTACACATTGAGGATCTTTTCGGGTTTAGAGTTTTAGAGAATTAGATCCTAAAACTTGAATTACATTCCACATATAAACAAAGTGGTTACATAAAGATAGTATTCTTCATTCCCATCAATAGAAACATATTTAAAATAAACATGGATTCTTTTTTGACACTTCCTTGACACTATCATCATATCATGTACCTTTCCCTTTACATGTGAAAAACATTTCAAAAAAACTTGGGATGAGCATAAAAAGCTCAGTAAGGGATATAAAAATATGGAAAGGAAACATGGGTACATATATACATAAGGATGAGATCATACTTTACCCATAAAACATAAGCACTTTAACATACCTCATCAAATCATGAATAAATCATAGAAATCATAATACATAAAGGTAACTTGAGGCATTAATAACATTCTTACGTAGGGAGTAACCCTCTTGGTTACGTTTGGAATACCCATCACAGTATATTCCCTAAATCTATTTGGAGAAACCTTAACGTTTCACTCCTTCACCTTACCCAATGCATTGGAGAGCTATAACGGGCTCACCCGCCCTTAGTTTATCAGGGAACCACCTGTCTTAATAATAATGCCCAAGAACCATAACATAATCATATCACATAAAACATGCATAAAGGAAACATAACATTTCCACATTTCAATCATGATATATCAATACAACACATTGATATAATAAAAACATTATGAAAACCATTTTCAATACCAAAGTAAAAGAAAAGTAAAACATGGTATTTATTTTTCTTTTAAAAAAAGGTATGGCTTGTAGAGAAAGCTGAAACTAAAATAACGGTCACGGTGGCGGAGAACTCGTTGTTGCCGCATACGTACGACAAAAACATTCCCTTTTGTCTTTTAGTAAATGCTTCGTATAAAAAAGATTCCTTTTGAATAAACGTAAAAGTTGAAGGGGTTTATACACCATATAAAAGAAGGTTGTGTATAAAACAAAATATGCCTCAATGAATGGAGATTGTGACGAAGTCCCATACCTCGTATCCGACTTGACCCGACCGTTTTTTAATCTCCTGAATAATAAACTTGAGTTAATCTATACTTGCTTAAGAAACTCTTTCAAGTTCATTATTCCTTTTATACCATGTTATGAACATCATGTAATCATTTAAGTTAATAATGTTCATTTTGTCGATATTTGGTTCTTAAGTCAAAAATAGACTTCTTACACTTACATGTTGTTAATTTGGTCAAAGGTTCGTTATATCCAGAATGATATTAATTATTTGGATAACATATATATCATATATATTCAGCATATACATTTATTTATAATATTACATCACATTTATAGGTAAGAAAATGAAATGCACCTTTCATTGAGATGATAAGCCGTACGTACGCATGAACGCTACTTCCATTTCTATTTCATATTTTCTGGAATGGAATCATAATTATATAAGAGTATATTATAATTATAGTATAATAACATATATAATATCATTAACTTTATCATTTACACATCCCACATATGGTATTAACGAATCAAATCACTTTCAGGGGGTGGTAGTCCACACTTCCTAAAATGAAGATATCGTGTTTACCCATAATGGAAACAATAACGGTATGCCATAAATGAAAAATACAGAAGATTAAGGGAAGAATAAACATATTATATATCATATATAAAAATATTGATATCATAATGGCCACCTTTGGAGGTGTTAAATGAGTATTGAACAATCATCGTTTCGGGAGGCAGAATTTCTCCATCCACGGAAACCGTATTTTCTTTAACCATTTGATGTATTTGTGTGAGAGTGTAGCTCGAATAAATATTATAACAACATCCTATTATATTGAATATATTGGTGTTGTTACAAAATAAGTAAATAAAAATATTTTAGGGGGTTGGACAAGAAAAATAAAACAAATGAACATGAGAGAATGAATTACCTTTAAAAGTGTAACTCCTTTTGATTTGAGCCTAATGGCTTACTTTGAAAGGATTCTGCCCAATGGGAATCCTCTCGGATGAGTAGAGGTATGCAGAGAGAGTAAATGGCTAGGGGATGGCCGAGACAAAGGCTTTGAGAGTGTGGGTAATGAGGTAGAGGTGGGGGCCTTTTATAAGAGGAGAGGAGGGGCACTCTTGGAAAGTAAAGATAAGTTACTTTATTTTAAAATGAGTTTTGGATCCAAAAGGTCCCACATTGATATAATTCTAGGATAAGGTTATAAGGGTTCGAAATCCACTCATACAATTGGTTTTGGCCATGTGTAGGTCTTAGATTTTACATTATGTTTCCATTTTATTTAAATCGTCAAATAATGAGGTCATCGCTGCATCATTATGATATTATAAATAATTTAATTTATTTAATGTCGAAAAATTATAAAAAAATACAATGATGTAGGAAATATTTTTATCTTTCCAATTATTATTTATAATCAAAAATCTGATCTTTATAACCCCATTTAATAATTGTTTTTTTAAAACATATTATGTTTGTGTCATCTTTACTTTTACATTAAATAAAAAGTTATTTATGTCATTTCCCAACCAAAATGGATCCATGGGGTCACCAAGTTGACCCATGGCTTGTCTTGGTCGGCCATGACACAACCAATGAGTGTAGGACATGTGTCAAGCTCATCTCATTTTATTAAAGCATTATTTTTAGCTTAAACTACACTAATTAACACTAATCACGATTAAAAACTTAATAAGTTACTATTCACCAAAAAATTATTTTAATCTCATTGAACCACATTTTACTTCTTAATGAAAACCATGTATGTCGGATTTTTGAAATTCAAAACACAATGATTGAAAAATTTCATTTAAACGGAAAATCAGTTTTTATAAGTACCACTTAGTGGTTTCACTATTCATCAAAAATTGATGTTTTTCAGAAAATTACCAACAATTCACCCTAAGCTATATTTGATATTCCGAATTCAAAAATGAAGTCTATTTTAAAAAAATTAAAAACATATAAGTCACATTAATTAATTTAATAATTAATTCCCGCTGTCATTACAAATAGCGTCTTTTTATGAAACAATAAGTATCAAAAGATTGACACCAGTTTAAGTCTAATTTCAAAGTGAAATTGATTTCAATGACCAAAATTGGATTAAATGATAAAAATATATTCTAATTTTACTTCAAAACCAATTAAAAAGATAATCTAATCATATAAATAAATTAGATTAAAAAGAGGTTTTGAATTAAAATACAACATTTTTCACTATTCATTAAAAAATGAACTTTATCGGAAAAATACCTAAAATTCACACAAAGTAAATTTTGATGTCCCAATCATAAATAGTAATTTTATTTTGACAAACCTAGCTTATAAAATTTTCAAAAGATAGATTTAAAAATGGTTTTCCATCAAAAGGCAGTAAAACAATCTTTTAAGAATATTAGTGTATTCCATGCATAAGATTGTATTTATTTTCATTTTAAGACACTAAAATAGTATCTTAATCATTAATAGACATAGATAAAAATCTCTATTATTATTTACTTACTTGGGATGTTACACATAATTTCAACATGGGAATATCAACCTCATGATTCCTCAACTTTTGGTAGTTAGACCTAACATCAATATTTGACAACCATATCATGCATGGAAACTATTCAAAGAGGTCATCAATACATAGAATAAGGTATTTGTTCTTTATTGGGCATGAGCTCAGGTAAAGATAATCTACGTAAATCTGCAAGAACTTTTTATTTATTTTAAACAAACAACACTAGAGCTGCCCAGGGGGAAACATTGGTTCTGATGAAACCATTCTCCCAAAGATCCTCCAACTACAACTATAACTCCCATATCTCGGTTGGGTCCATCTGATATTACCCAAAAGACATCATAGAAGTCCCAAGATGTATGTCAATGAAAAATTTAATCTCCCTCCTTGGAGGTTGTTTTAGAACGTCCCCAAGGAATATTTCCATGTAATACTCCACATTTGAAGGAATCCAGATTCTTGATGATCCTATTTCACCAAGGGATATACTCACTAGCTGAAGATGGATGGGTCACAACCACTATCACAAAAAACCCTATTTATTATCCATGATATCTCTCTCTCTCTCCACAAAATAAGAATATAATCTCATCGGTTCATTAGAATCTTACTAGTTTGCGTGGATAGACGATGTTGTCTCATTCCATGGACTACCAATCCATGATTCATAAGATTTCATAGGGTTACATCTTGATGACCAATAGTTCCCACATGGAACTATCTCCACCAAATGATACCTCACACTGACAACATATAAATGATACAGATGTAGCATTCCTTATAGGAACCTCACGATGGAGTTGTTAGTCTAACACCTCAACAGGGAGGTATATATCTCACACCAAGAGTATAAGGATAAATAAATGACTAGAACCTATGTTTTATAATAAAAAATCAAAATTATAACATAATAGATAATATCTTTTATCATATTGTATGTTCTGGAATCATAAACCTGCAATGTATATAGTTATTTGCATCACTAGAATAAAGTTCCATTAGCCTGAACTAGGAAACTGGGTGGTGGTGGTGTAAGGATCACATACCAGCGTCAACCAATCAGACCTCATCCTACTCCTTTTCTAGCTTCACCTCCATAGGGACCACTGTATCCTCTCATGGGAGTTCCCTGATCACGATGCTACCTCAACTGTGGCAATATATTAGCATCCTTCCTATTCTACTTATCACATCTGGTTTTCCATTATTGTACCACATGACCTCACCCATAAAAAGTAAACCACTACCCTACTATGGTCTTCCCTAGACATATATGTTTCCTCCGAATGCATTCTTTAGTCTGATCATAAGGTGGTCTCATGTACAGATATTCTAGTTCCTGACGTCTGTTAGCGGTTGCTGAATACTGAAATATATGGTGACCACTAATATCTTTTAGTTCCCACATTCCGTATGAAAAAAATACCTATTTCATTATTACTATCACTATCACCACTTCAAATGTCATGTTTCCCAAGGGCATAATGCTAGCTGAGATATCTCTCTATACTCCCTACTTATACTAACAAACTCGAAATTAACTATCCCAGATCATGTTAGGAACGTGCCACATATGGTCTTTGAACCTCATTGCATACTCAACCACCATCATCCCTCCCTATAGTATCTATATAATATCTTGAATCTAGAATGGGTGTAAGAATGTGTGTATCACTCCTCAAAAAATAACAAGTGGAAGTTAATCCATGAGAGTGTCGACTCCTCATGTATTTGTGTAACAAGGATCCATCAATAACCAACATATACATGGAATAGGTTAGTTTCTAGTGTAAACATTTCATCCATAAGGGTCAAAAAAAGCCTAAAGACATGGGTCACCAGCTCAAGCCAATCCTCTACTTCCTGAGGATCTAGCTCACTGCGGAACATCAGCAGCCTCTCGAAAAAGAACTTTTGGAGCATTCTATGTCAATGAAAATCATCATCATACTCATATAAAATTATATGATACTCAATAGGTGGAGGGGATGCTACAAGCCCACTTATATTAAGGGGATCGTAGGATGGACCATGATCTATGGCCTCATCGATCATTGGTTGGTTATCACGATATGGAACTGGTATCCTTGATGAATACCATTATGTCATAAGCCTATGATTTATCAAGATATACCACAATCAGATTATAATATATATATATATCAATAAAAAATGGGTGCTGACTCAAAAAGAACTATCAATTAATCAATCATATAAGATGCATGTACCATTTTACCCTATAACTAATGTCTTGGCCTGCCCAGTGGATAGGCAGGTATTGATGGTTCTAGTGAATGGATAAATTAGCTTCTACACCATCAGTAGACACCTTTTCTGGAATGTATCTCTTGGAACATCTCAAAACTGTTACCCTAATCACAACCAAATACTTTTATGGGGAGTATACTAAAAAATTCCAAGTAATGAACATGATATGATAGAAATATAACACAATCCCACCCAAATGGAGGTTTGAGTGAAGACTACCACAATATTTTCTTTATTGTAAAATGGGTGATGATATGAACTAGAGGCATAAATAAGTCAAAGAGTCATTTTCCTATGTACATGAATGCTCACACACAACCATAATGACGTAGAAGTGAAGAGAGAAAGAGTTAAATAAGGAGCACTGCTATAACGTAAACCAATCATGCATGAACCTCTAGACAGTAAAAAAGTATGGTTGTGTAACTAAACAAGATGGGAAAAATTTGTTCCCAACAAAAAATTTCTCTCAAAATAATAAAACTGTATAAGTAAATAGCTGAGAGATTCCAGATCCTGAACTCCAATCTACAACCACCGCATCCGGTCAAAGAAAAAAGTATCCCTCAGCTCCTCAGTAGTAATTGTTGACCTTTCTGGCTTGTTTATAAGACATGATACACACAATCAAAGACCACGCAGGGTTGAGTATATATGCATACCCATTAGGGCCCCTGAAATATGAATTGGAATAAGTAAGAGATACAATAGGAGTATAAAGACAATAGATGGAAGATATAGTCTAATAGGACAGCTCAACCCAAACCAAGAATGAAATTAATCACATTCAATCTCAAGGGTCTCAATATAGTGAGACAATAAACTACTCATCAAGTCTTCATAAACTATAGAAAATGTGTCGACTCATCCAACCATGAGATGCCAAAAATATAAAGAATGTTGAATACCATACACAACATCACCAATCCATGAAGTAGAGTATCCAAATACAAGGTGTGGATACAAAAGATGAATATATATATATTTTTAGTTAAATGAAACTGAAATTATTGATTAAGGGGATATCCATCTCATAGCTAATCCTAAGAAAGAGATGATTCAACATTTCCAAATGCATATCAATGATTACCAGAAACTCACGCATCTTCCTAGAAGTAATTATCTTAGTCGAAGCACACCTAGTCATGCCACACAATTATGTTGGAAAAAAACTCTAGGTTTGGAACCAAACAATAATACAATAGGATAGTCCCACTGTGATATTCATCGAGGAACATCACAACCATCCTCTAATGGATGGTACATCTCAATAGTGTCTATAGAGGACCCAATACCATGTCGATGGGGGGGGGGCTCCACTCGAATGATACAAGGATTAAAACCCATGAAAATGGGGTGGGGGTATCACCAAAATGTACCTATGTTTTTAGGGTTATGTGGTCAAATGGAGAGTAGCTTGGGTTGTCTATTACTCAGAGACCTTAGAAGAAACCTATAGACATGCACAATCTATGGATTATTTTTTGCTATGAATTGGTCAACATGGGTTGGTTTTAGATGGTTTGAAGTTAAATATATGAGATATAAGTGAATTAAAATTAAAATAATGAGTTAATACTATGTTATCTGGGGGGATTGGATGAATTCCCTTTTTTTAGGAATTTCAATTTCATTAAATCAAGCAGGATTCATTAAATGAATTCAAACTAACATCATCACTTACAGGTTAAATAACTTCAAAAACCCATTATAATAACCTATACACATGTAGGATCATTTTCATTAAAACTCCCAGGTAAAGAATCTTATTAGCACATAATATTGGGGTGATAAAATTCAATAAGGGATAGGAAGCGATAGAATCCTTGAATAAAAGGAACTCATGTAAATTAAATCAATAACATTAAGATATGGATAAATAACCTAAAATCCATCCCTTTTTTACTCCATTATATTAACCCAAATAATACCTTTCCCTCCATTGATGTCATGTTCTCAACGAAAGCAAGAAGTAGACTAATAAGGGAGAATTTTAAGTAGTAAAAAAGAAAAAATAACGATCACTCCATCGTTGTGTGAAGAATATCACTAGGTATGGTGTGAATAAATTCACACCATAAGGTCATGGCTACTAGGCTCAAAGACAATATGGAACCATGGGAAGCCCACATACTCAAGAATCATCACTAGTTAACTCAATTGAAAAAAGTCCAATTACCATAAATAGAGTTAAAATTACTAACTCTGGGACAGAAAAATATGGAGTCATGATTCCCATGTGCCGAAAGACATGCATTAGGTCATTTATTTTCTATACACGCAAATTTAATATTTAATATTTTTTATTTTCTTATCGATTTCTCATATTAAATCTAAAATGATCACCAAACCTATGATATTTATTTGTGGGACCCCATGAACTCAAACTAATACCCCACAATCTAGAGGATGTAGACTGTGTTTTTTAGTTATTAAATGGATGAAAATATAAATGGTGAAAAATCACATTAGACTACCACACTTTCCAAAATCTATACACTTGTACTTATACATGCATTAAAATATGAAACAGGTCATGCTAAAATATTTTATATTCAGTTTCAAATTGTGAATTATTTATTATTATGTTCTAGGTTAAAGAAAATTTTCCTTCGACACATTTCTTTATTCAAAAAATTTTAATTTTTTTCTTTCATTTCACCCCTAAATTTAAATAACACTATCCCCAGTGTTTATAAAAAAATAAAATTTAGATGTTGGTAGAGGTAGATGAGAGTAGTTCTAAAAGGATTCTGAAATTGGAGGATCATGGAATGAAGCCACATTGTGGTTGAAGTTCAAGTTCATTCTTATCCGATTTATTCCTTTGATATCCATGTCACTAGTAGAGTACCCTAGTGGAGAAAGGAAAAAATAGAAAAACTAAAACATAATAAATATATAAATATTTTAATTTATGTTTATTTATTTATATAATAAAAAATTATAAAATGTAAAATTACTAAATAATTATAGAATAAGGAAGTACTATAAGCTTTAGGTCAGTGGTAAGAGTGTTCCCATGTATCCCTTCAGTCTCGGGTTCATGTCCTCGTAGCATCGCTGAAAATGACGGGGTCTGCCCCCATGAATTATTACATGATATTTTAATTTTTTTTATTATTAGAAAATATTTTTGTATTTTTATTTCAACCTACAAACTCAAAAAAAAACTGATGATACAATGTCTTCTTTTTAAATTTCTTGGTCTGGTATTACTCAATGATCACACCACGTGACATGGATAAATATGTTACCCCCATTTATTACCCATCAATACTTATAGTAGAAGAATATGTCAAAAATCTATGGTAGTATCATATTCAAAGATACTTTTTTAAAAATAAAATTGATTTATTAATCCTATTTGAAAAAAATGATAATTCCGAAGGATTGGAAACATGAAAACCACATGTTTCCAACTGTGAAGTGCTTTTGTTTAACATCTCTAGCATGACATAGGCCCCTAATTGTTTATGAATTTTCTTCATCTAACATTGGTTCACAAAATTATTCATCTACTTCTTGTTTTTTTGGAATTTTTTAATGAATGGTTTTACTCTATGACCATTACCTTTAATATTTTTACCATTGGTGGGATCTTGAATTTCTACATCCCCATGGGGGTACAACATATACACTATGTATGGTCTCGACCATATGGATCTCAAATTTTTTTGGGTGTAAATAAAGTTTAGAGCTATAAAAAAGAAGTGGTTTTCCCAGTACAATGTGTTTGGTTTTAAGATTTCGAGATTGGTAGGCTTGAAATCAAGCTTTATTTATCCCTGTAATTTTTATAAGCCTCCATCCTAAGATCCTCATGTTAATTTAGATCTAATTACATTTTTTTCCAATGAGCTATCATAAAATATTCTCATTATTTACCAAAAATCATTATGTAAAATTTCAACTGGTAAATGGAATGATTTTCCGTAAAATAACCTATATGGTGACATTCCTATGTTGTTTTTGAATGCTGTATGATATTCCCAAAGGGAATCCAAGGGTTTTTTAGGTCCAATAATTCATAGATGGATTGGCAATTGTTTCAATAATTTTCTTAATATCTATATCTTTTAAGTTAGCATGACCTTTGGTTTGATAATTGTATTCAGTGGAAACATTTTCACGAATTCCATACTTAGAAAAGAGTAAAGAGTATGGTCGACTATAGAAATGGGTTCCTCGATCACTAATTATAGCCCTAGGAATTAAAAATTGAGAAAATATGCACTCTTTCTGTAAATTGAATCACAACAAGATTTTCACTGTACTTGGTGGGACTGGCCTCAACCCATTTCAAGACATAATCAATAACTAAGGGGATGTATAGGTATCCCATAATGTTTTAGAAGGGTCCCATGAAATCAATTTCCCAACCACAAATTATTTCAACGACCAAAATGGGATTAAGGGGTATTTGATTTGTTTTTGGTAAGGGATCCAAATTATTGACACCGAGGAAAACGTTTTATGAATTGGAAAGAATCACTAGTGAGGTTAGGCTTGTAGAAACCAGTTTGGAGGACCATTCCAGGGGTTTTCTTTGTAAAAAATGGATTTTATAAGCCTCTCCATGAATTTGTTTTATTATTTACTATTTATCAGACTCAAGAACACATCTACTAATGATTTGATTATGACAAAACCTGAATAGGTAAGGATCATGAAAATCATAGTGTTTGACATCAGAAAGATATTTCCTCTATTCATGGGTCCCTAGGTATTTTTCAATTTCACCCGTTACAAAATGGTTTTCTATGCCTGAAAACCATGGGAAATCACTCATGAAATAGAGGTGCTCATCGGGAAATGAATCAGACACAGAATGGTATTGGGAGTTGTTTATGAATTCCATCTTTGATAGGTTATTAGATACAACATTTCAAAACCCTTTTTATCCTTAATGGTTAAATCAAACACTAGAGGAAGAAGGACCCACCTAATTAATCTAGCCTTGGAATATTACTTTTGGAAAAGGTATTTCATGGTTGAATGGTCAATGGAGACAATGATGAGTGATTCTAAGAGATAAGAATTGAATTTTTATAAGTCATAGACAACTACAAGAAACTCTTTCTTAGTGGTGTTGTAGTCGATTTGTGCATCATTTACAGATTTTATTTCATAAGAAATGACACATGGAGTTTTCCCACACCTTTGTCATAAGAATGACCCTACAGAAAATTCACTCACCTCACACATGATTTGAAAAGGAAGATCCCATTTTGGATATTTCATGATAGAAGGAAATATAAGAGTTGAATTGATTGCAGAGAATGATTCCTTGTAGCATTATTTCCATAAAATTGGAGCATTATCCACTAATAGTGCATAAAGTGGTCGAGGAATTGAGATGTTATTATTAATTAATATTCTATATAAACCTCCATTTCATAAGGAGGTCCTCACTTCCATAATAGTTTTATGAGATTGAAGGTGACGAACGATGTGAACCTTAGATTTATCAACTTGAATCCCTCTACCTGTTACCAGATGGCCTAGAACAAAGGGAATGCACTTGAAGGAAAAATGATGAATGAACATGTGAAGGCTGGTTTTCCTTGATCATCTAAGGATTACTCTATTTGATTATACCCTGATAATCCATATAGGAAGCAATAGAATTGATGACATGTCACTCACTTGAGGACCTGATAAATAAAGGGAAAGGTGAAATGGTCTTTCTTGGTACACAAGTTGAGCTTCCTATAGTCTTCACAAACTCTCCATCCACTATATAACCTTTTGGGTAGAAGGTCACCATTCTCATTGGTGATCACAATAATTCCATATTTCTTTTAGAAAGGATTAACATGGCTTACCAACTCAATCACAACAATATGGTAGATGATACAGACTTTTAATAACATACGACATTCTTTCCTTACCACATCTATAAGATTTGGATTTAGTATCCATTGATTTTGAAACGATGGTTTAGATTAAGATTAAAGAACAATCCTACAAGTAACAATGGGTGGGCTAATCCTAAGAATATCAGAATGGGTCCATCCAATTGCTTTCTTATTCTTACATAGTATATCCAGAAGCATCATCTCTTGATTAGCTTCAACAGAGGAAGAAATGAAAAATTAAAAGGATTGATTTTCACCTTAAAATGCATACTTCATTGAGGAAGATAAGGCCTTAAAATTGAGATCATTTTGGTTATCACATTCCAAGAATGTATTATTCTCTGTATTGAACTTAGTTTCTTTTTTCTTCTTTGTTGACAGAATTGGTTCCTTGTGAACAGAATTTTCATCCACTAAATTGGGAATAGTAGTGTCATGAATGGGTATAAACTCAATGTTATTGATTTCACCCATGGTATCGTTGATTATTTTTTCTCTATAATTATCTATAGAGATATCTGAGAAATATTCAATCCAAGGAGAATAATTTCGTTCGTGTGAACAAATAAAATTAACAACTTATTCACTTAAACATCATTCAGTAATTCCTTGATGTTCCTTGAGTTCACTATCAACACTACAAATCCTATTAACCTCGTGGATCTCTTCATCATCCCCAATTTGAGAGTATTAATTGTTGATTTTCAATACTAGAATCATGTTCCCAATGTTTATTGTCATGTTTCAATTTAGAAATCAGATGACTGAGTTGATTGTTGCAAGGAATGGATGACCACAGATGATTGGGGTTTTCTCTCTTGGACCTAAGCTTGGGGATTTTCAAGGACATTGAATTCAGCTGGGTAAATGGAATTTTCATCTACCACCAAAACATCCTTTAATATCCCTTTAGGAACTCAATCAAAAGGATCAACAAGTTGATGAGTGATAGATGTGGGTTGTAGTTCGTTACGCCCTAAATGACAATACATGGAAGAAGGAATGAGGTTCACACTGGCTCCCAGATCACAAACATATTTGACAACATTTTTCTCTCATATATCAACATTGATGTATAGACATCTTGGATCATTAAAATTTGGAGGAATGGTCCCTTGAATGGTGTTACTCACATTAGTAGACAAAAGGACTTGGTTTTTACTTGAAAATTTCCTTATAATAGTGAAAAAGTCCTTAAGGTACTTTAAGAAGATATGAATGGTTTGGAATTTATCTAGAAGCGGGATGTTCAACATAACCTGAGAGAAGATTTCCCTCAATGTTTCATTCATTTCTAGTTTATATTTTCATCTCATGCATTGAGGGAAGGGAGCAGGTAGTTTGATAGTTTTGTGTGGACGTAGTTCCTTCTCATTCTAATTAGGTTTTTCAGAATCATTGGGAGATTATTCATCATTTTCATGAATTGATGAAGCTTTTAATGGTTCTGGAATTGGATGTTTGGGTTTCTCAATAGATTTACTACATTTTAAAATAGTTACTATTTTGATTTATTCTGGAGGGTTTTGTGTGTAACTGGATTCTCCCCTTAAAGTTGAGGATGGTACCACATGAGTAGTCCTGGGTGCCTTCTTTGATTTAATGGTTTGTAGTTCATGTTTAAGGGATGAGACTTTTGAGTTTCTTTTATCCCTTTGTTTACACAACTGCTCAATGATATATAGAGGGACATATTGAGTTGGGGCTTGTGTTGGTTGGTTTATCCTATGAAGATAATTTGGTTGCAGGATGAGTTTTTGGTATAATACATGAGGATGTTGAAGTTGTTATGGTTGTGGTTGTAATTGGTTATGGTTTTGGAAATTTTGTGTAGGGTAGGGTTTTGGACCTTGTGGTTCGCTAGGTTGTTTGTTATCATTCTGGAAGAAGCCTAGGAGGTCATTATACCTTCAGTTGAATGTGTTTTGGAATTAAAGATTTTTGAAGTTTATGGAATTGACTTAAGGAGGTTGTCCTCCATGAAGAACATATTTAATACAAGTAATGGTTGTGTAGTTGTTGATCTTGTGGTCATTATTGTCACAAATTGTGGAAACAGGGTCAACAATTTGGATTTCTTGGACCTTCCTAGGATCGATCTCTACAAACTTCTTATTGAGTGCTGTGATTTTATCCCTATGTATTTCCTATTATCTAATTAAATGAATTCCAGTAGTTATTTGAGAATTTTAAGAATAAAATTATTTTCTCCATAGTTTTTTTGTTCATCAAGGTTTCTAGATACTCGTTGGCATCATTTGGGGCTTTTTTAAAGCTCCCAATACACATCATGTCAATGATTTGCTTGTTCATCGGGATAAACCCTTCATAGAAAATTATCACTTGTTCAGTAATAGAAAAACCATGGTGTGGAACCATGTTTAGGGTGTCTTTGAACCTCTACCATTTTTTTTATAATGACTCTCCCTCTTTTTCAAAAACATTTTGGATAATTTTTTGTGGGAAATGAACTTGTGGTGGGTAAATTTTTTTTGAACCCTCTTTGTAATTTGTCTCTATAGTTGATGATTGATGTATCTAATTCTTTATCCAATTTTAGATCAAAACTTTAATAAAAAGGAAATAACCTAAACATAGCTGATTCTAATTGATTTGGGGGACATATAGTTTCTAGCATGTCATTGAACTTCTTAATGTGAATGTAGGGAATCTCAGACTCAATTCCATGGAATATGGGAATGTGGTTTAGGACATGATGATTAAATATGTAGTTAGAATCTCTTAAATAATTGTGTCTAATTCATGATGGGGAATTCGTCCATGCAGGTGTGAGGTGGTCATTCATTGTTTGATCAACTGCATTCCCAAATTATGGGGCTACCTCATTTGGATTTCCATTTTGGTTCCCACACAGGTTTGTGAGTAGGTTTCATTGAAGACCTTCCATTTAAATTGGATCATTTGTTGACCCTGTAGTATTAGGTTTAAAAGGATCTAATGGAAATATTTCTCTTAGTGTTCTTCAATCCCTAACCCTAGGACTATCCACCCTAACTAGACAATTTGAATTGTCATGAGTGTTGGCGGACTTGCGCCCAAAGAAAAAAACGATAAGGGGAAAAGATAAGTGAATTTCGATGAGAATAGAAAAAATGGGGGAGAATAGAATGGTTTTTTGAGAGGAATTACTTGGGTACCCAGCAATGGCACCCAAATTTGGTCTCTACCAAATTTACCCATGTTTTTAGGGTTATGTAGTCAAATTTTGAGTAGCTTATATTGTTTATTCCTTAGATAGCTAAGAAGAATCCTATATACACGCACATTCAATGGATTGTTTATTAGTATTAAGTGGACAACATGAGTTGATATTATCTCAGTTTCAGTGAACTCTAAGAGACATTAGTTAATTAAAATTAAAATAATGAGTTGATTATAGGTTATCACATGGGGTGGTTTGGATGAATTCCTCGTTTTTTAACAATTTTGATTTCATTAAATCAAGCAGGATTCATTAAATTAATTCAAAATAACCTCATCATTTACTAGTTTAATAACATCAAAAACATATGTTAATAAATTATACACTTGTAGTTTCATTTTAATGAGCACTTCAAGGTTATGGATCATATTATCACATAAAAGTGGGGAAATAAAATTTAATAACAAAGAGGAAGAGAGAAAATCCTTAAATAAATTAAACACAAGTAAAAGAAATCAATAAGATTTATATATTCGGAAATAACATCCAATTAAACCCCATTATACTCCCTTTGATAAAAAAAATAAAATAGTTATACCTACATTGATGACATGCTCTCAACGAAAGCGATAAGTAGACTCATAAGGGAGAAATTGAATAAGTAAAAAAAAATGATCACTTTATTGTTCTGTGAAGAAGATCACAAGGTATAGTGTGAATAAATTCACACCTTATATAAATTTTATCATTTTGATATATATAAAATAATAATAAAAGGGAAGGAAAAATATTTATTAATAACTAAGGTGATTCTAACACCTTACATGAGAAAGAAAATGTTATAAAGACAAATAATCATAATAACATTATAATGAAAAAAAATTCTAAAACATGAATTAACACTCCAAAAAAACAGTCTTAAATAGAAATTTTAGGAGACTTGGGTCAAGACTCCAATATTTAAAGTCATCCCACTCGAGTATGGTAGGCTTATGTTGGTGGAAAGCTTGTGGAACTGAGACTTTTCCACTCATGACCAGAGGTGGCAGTATTCTTGTATCCACCAAACAGTGGAAACTAAATGACATTATATATAGCCGAATTAGAGTGGTACATATAAGACAAAAATGAATCTCAGGATGTAACATAACTTTATGTAATGTTTCATATCACAAGAGTATATGGTTTACGAGATATGTGTACAATTGTGGGATGTTTCTCTGGGCCATAGAATCTGTCCCATAATATTATTTCCAAATTTGGTCACATGTAACTCCATTAAAACATCCAAATTAGCTTTGGCCATTGTTTAATGAAATTCTCTCATTGATTTAATCTATCTCCAGTTCAACTTTCATAATTATTGGTCTTGGAATGGGGCCTCTATAGTATCTTTATTGGGTTGTTGTCTGGTTTACTTTTCCAATAATGTTGTTGCTTCAAGGACAACATTGGTGGTCTTCTAATGTAAATCTCCAAATTATCCAAAAACATGAATTGTTCTTTATATTATGAGATAAATGAAAATAAAATATGAAAATAAAATCGAGATCATTATCTATATTATATTGTGTTTCAAAATATTCCATGTAATAGTTCATTTCATGAAAGAATTGCATTTATAATATAAAATAATGTTCAATGTTTAAAACAAACTAAAAATGGTGTTTATGATTATTAAAGAACGTGAATATTATAATATAAAAGATGAATATTATCCTCCTTCAGTGGATAATTAGGTAGTCCACTCGGTAAGATAAAGGTCCCACTCCCATGCCGATAGGTGTTCAACTCTAATGGTCGGGGACCCAAACCCATCTAGTTGGGGGGTTCCACACTGGTCATTGAGGATCTTATCCATATCTGACAGCGTGTACCACATGAAAGTTGATTACCAACAACCTGGTATAATATGGGGTTCAACAATGGTCATCGATAAACCACACCCAACCTGGTAGGGGGACCCACTCATAAGGTATCTATAGAGGACCAACGTCCATGCCACAAGAGGGTTCCACTCTAGTCATTGATGACCCGCTCCCAACCCTATAGGAGGGTTCCAATCAGAATGTAGCTATAGTGGTCCCTCACCCATTTCATTAGGGGGGGGTCCACTCTTTTCATTGAGGACTCACACCCAAACTAGTAGGGGGTTCAACACATATCATTGAGTACTCACACCCTAACCGATATGGGTTCTACTCAAATGGTAGTTGTATAGGATGTAAAACCATGCCACTAGGGTGTTCCTCTTTAAGAATCATATAATCCACTACATATCTCTACTCTAGGGTATAATTCTATAATCTCGGGTGACATTTCTTGATCACATTCATCACGGGGCGTCTACTCCATAAGAAGTGTGCCCAAAAACTTTCTTATCATATCCCCAAATCCGTAACTGAGGGAACCATAATGTTCTAGATGAGAAAACATTATATATAGGATTATTTTTGGGCTAAAATATGAGATGAAAAAAATTATATATGAACAATTTAAATTTCATAAAATGTGGTCAGTGGGTACACAGTATGTGAGGGGACCCACATGACATGTGGCCATGCTCCACTGCCAACCCATGTCCCTGGTCGACACACGACTTATATTCCATTTTGTAGTAAAACCCATGTATGTGGACTACACAAAAAGTCCAGATTAACTCAAACCATGTCATGTCATTCCCTTCATGTCTAGGTACTAGACCTCATGTACTTTGTACACATTGTGTTTCCTCACATGGGGTACAAACCTTGTGACTTGGTTCTTCATGTGTACTCAGGTACATAGCCATATACCTGGTTGTGTAATCCAATAAAACATACCTACCATGTGATCCATCACATAGGTTTTCCATCCAAGGAAAGGTTAATTGGTGTGTAGGAGGACAACAAACAATTTCATCCTTGTGTTTTTTTTGAAAACTGTAGCCACCACCGCTGAGGGGTTAGACATCATGTGTCCATCCTTATACCGAGAACGTAGTCTGGGATTCTCTAGAAATTTATATCATAAATACACACATGAATATTTCCATTCTGCATAAGATTTTGGACTATCTTTAGTCAAAAATGTTGGATATACCCATGGTTTTTAGATTCTAGTAATTGCACATTAGAAATTGGATTCAAACGTTTGTGAGATGTATGTTGCATGTCCCAAACTCCATCATATATTGAAACTTAAATTAATAGAACTAAAATCATGAAAAAAATATACAAAACCTTAAAACAATCCAAATATGTTCTTAAATCATCAATTTTCTCCTCGTTCATGAAACCACTACGAATCAGGGGCTCCGATCACACTCGATACCACTCAACAATTGTCGAACGACGTCCTCATGGTCAAATTAGTGAAGAATGAAATGAAACAAGGGGGAAAATCACAAAAAAGTGTAAACATCATTTTCTAGGTATTCATGTCCAACAATCCTGAATGGGAAACCATGAATAGAAAAAAATTGTGATAATAATATTATACACCACTCTGGCACATGAAAAGGTTGCAACATGGCATTGATTTATTAACGGGGTCAATCCACTAAATATATTATTTAAAAATGGTGTAAAAACACCAATTTATGAGACCTACCTCGATTATGGGTCATTTATTGATGATAAATGGAACCTCCAATGACCGAGAGAAGATTTTATGTTCATTGCATCCTAATCTGACCTGATCTGGTGTTTTTTCATCATCTGATCAAATCCGTCAATGGAGGAGGAATGAGAGTGTCATTAGTGATTTCAGGATTTGTAATCCAACCATAAAATATTTTCCATGATGATTTATTTAAAAAACATTTTTTAGGAAAAAACGAATCAATTAATTAATTCAATAATTATTTAATGCAATAAATGTACCTATACGGAGTGAGGAGTATGATCTCCCCATGTGAACCCTTTTTCTATATTTCCAATATAAAACAATGAATTTTAGACGCTACTATTGTATGATATTTTTGATCCTATATTCCATTTTATAGTTTTCCCATTTTCATTAAGAAGATATGTGTATGAAATATGAAATATATTTATTATTTTTATAACATTAACAATAGGAATAATGGTCCATAGAATCACACTCCATCTTAACACCTAGCTTTGGAAATATATTTAGAAATATTTCAATGTCTTACAAGTAATAGACGAGGTTTCCCGATAAACCAATACCTATAATATGAATTACATCTTAAAACAATAACCTTTTACTCTTCTTATAGCTCTCCCTCACAAAAATAATCTCTTCCTCACTCATGGGAATCATAATCCATTCAATTTCATGGGGTCTTCCAATTAAAAAAAAGCAATTCTTCAGAATAAGTATTATATGTTTCTAATTTATTTCTTAATATTACTCCTATAAAAGTGTAATCACCAAAATAATTTGATGAATTCAATATAATTATTATTATGAGATTTTTTTATATTAATGTCACAACCAATAGTTTTTTATTTCCTTCAAATTAATAAAAATAATAGAATATTATTATTCTATTTCAGATACTGCTACCTCCGTGAAAAGACATTATGTGTTTTTCATTACTTATATTCATGGGTGGTATTAATATTAGTAATGACTAATAAATATTATAAAATCACATATAATTATAATTATAAAATTTCATTTTAATACCTACATTAACCCCCTCTCATGCGTAGAGAAAACGGAACACTAATCGTGGGTACGTGAGGATTACCACCTCGACGATTCAACATTTTCTGTTTTTTATTTACACTTATATAAATTATATCAATATTTTCAAATATCGTAACAAAATAAACAAAATATTATCATTATTATTCTAATATAATGATATTATGTGTGACGTCTCGTCATTGTGTTTACATGTCGGTTCCCTGAACCAGTTGGACAAATAACCTTAACGCACCTCCAAATATTCTAGAGGATGTCTACTAGAACCGTGGGTCTAATAGATATATTATGGAGAGACTATAACATCTATTTAAAACCATTTCAATTGTGGAAATAAAAACCAATATTCAAATAATAATACCTAATTATCAAAAGAATAAAATATCAAAAATAGAAAAGTATCACAAAATTCACCAAAATAGGAAAACTATATTGAAGTCAACGTAGCAGAAATGTCATGCCATATATGTGTCATTTATCAGATGAAAAACCAAAATAAAGACACAATTAAAACTTCTATTCTTTTTCAAAATCAATTTTGGTTTCCTTATACATTATCCATCCCAAATTAGCCATATAATATAGAGATCTTCCCGTTATCCTTTTCTATAAATATGATGTATATTTGGGTACTTATCAGGAAGCTTGATTAGGGTGTTAGTACAACCTAGTTTTACACCACCAATGGTGTCTAAAAAAATATACATTATAGAACAATGTATGTTTTCATATAAATAATAATGTTCACTAATAAAGTATATAGTTTTTTCATTAAAATTATTATTTATTTAACCACGTAATTCTGGGGTCATGATGAACCCTAACCAACCAAACCAACTTCATCCTGTGTCGGAGTCTAACCAATCCCAAAAAGGGATATCACATCTAATTTCATCATGGTTTTCTACTAATCAAATCCTTTGATTTATATAATTCATAAAAGGGTCCTAGATAAGTAGTCTGGAAACCAATGGGTTTTTGGAGTAGTAGTCCTTGTCCCACAACTTATTGATATCTTTTCACGAATAAATATATTAGGGTCCCAAAGTGGAATTCTAGAACCCCTTGGTTATTTGGAGCAGAAGTCCTTTTCCCAAAAGTCAGTCCTAATAATCACATCACATGGTTTCATATTTACAACGATTTAACATCAATTAGCATTAATAATAATTCTACCCATTTAAAAATATCATTTATTCAACAAAGAAAAATTCATAAAACATCAATTTCATCTTACCAATACACCCCAAGGGTGGATAATAGTTTTAATCATATCATCCCTCCCTGTGGGTTGCTCTCAATTCCCTAAATCATTAATCAATTAATTTATTAAACCCATTTTGAAATATCATTATCACGTAATCAACCCCATTCACTACCATATGGAAAAATCAATTAACCAATTAATTCAATTTAGAACTATATTTATCAATATATAAATTTTAATTATACAATTACATAACCATAATTAAAATCAAGTATATGGGTTTTGAAATTAATTCGATGTAGTCATTGATGGTTCGTTTACAAACCAAAGTCCCTAAATTGGTGTAGAATTATTAAGATCACAGTGGTGTGGAATATCTAATTCAAATACCTAAGATTGATATCAAAAGGATTAATAACTACCAAATCCTATATCAAAATAATATCTAAAAGAGGAAAAACCATTCCCCTTCATCCAAACATTTATATTAGAGAGATATAGTCAAATGAGGAACCAAACACTTACCCAAAAGGATCTGATCCTAATACTAGGTCGTAAATTCATCATAAAAGTTTGACTAATGAGTATTATAATTTTCCAGAGAGATTAAAAAATCCAAGGAAATTGGTTAGAGGTGAGTGGGTTTGAATATGGGTTAAAACATGGGGTGTCGTAAATCCAAAATAAAATTTTAGGAAATTAAACACCCACACACATAGTTTTAGAGAAAGAGCACATGGATTTCTAAACTGTGACCCTTAACCATGTGATTCTCCATTGGGGTGCATGATTTATCCTAAGTGAGATAACGTTTTGAATAACCATTCACATTCCATGTATATACCTTAAATCATAGGTTTCATAGTTTGGGGACGGTGGATACATAGTTTATGGAAACTATACACCCACCATGTTCCATTTCATTATTCTCTGAACTAGGGCACATAGTTTCTTTAGAAAAACCACATTGTTTTCTGTTACAGTGCTACAACCATGCACAACCCATTTAGCTTCCAAAATTCTCCAATTTCATCCAAAAAATCACCAATGATGAACTAAAAGAAAGTATAACCAAAATTAGTTTAACGAGTACATGAAAATTAACATGATAAATCAATATAAAATGTCTGGATCTTACAATATACCTTGCTTATAAAAACTAATCATTCATTTTTACTCCCAAGAATCTATATGATTAAGAGGTACAATGGTTGGCCCATTGATCCTAGATATTTATTTCTCTCTCACATGGTTCCTATTAAATATGGCCTTGATTCAATAATACTCAAACTATCATCATGTTATTTCCCCACAACACTTTATCAATATGATCAACATGAATCTAATTATTTTAAAATGATGCATCGATATCATGCTCTAAATTATCATGATCAATCACAAGAGAAGGTCCAGGGTGATACATCTGAAGCCGTGACACTTTAAAAACAACATTCATATCACTATAATTCTATTGAAGATCCAAATGGTAGGACACCATCCTAATTCTCTCCACAATCTCAAAATATATAGCAAACTTGGGAACCAATATTACCTGAATCTGAATCCTATTGTATCCCAATATATGTAAAACCCAATGATACACATGATCATCCATTTTAAACTCATGGGGACATCGAGATCAATCAGTAGATGACTTTTGTCTAATCGGATCCATTTCTATATGATTCTGAATCAACTGGACCTACTACATTGTCTCTAACACAAGGGTCAACCCCAATAATTTTGACACACCCACCTCCATCTGAGATAGAGGTTATCTTTATGTACTACTATAAATATCATCATATGGTTCAATCAGAACAATCACCTGATAACTATTGTTATAGATGAAGGCAATGTGTTCCAATTTTTTCTCCCAAGACCCACCAATGTCTAGCATACACACCCATAACATATCCTCTAAAACTAGTATAATAGGTTATAAATATCTATATATTAGTGGATAAAAATACCTAATTTAGAATACATATCTAGTAAACACATTCTAATGATATTTCTAGAATCCCAAAGTAAAACAAGAGTTAATGACAACAACGATATTTTTGGAACCCTCTGATGCTGGACTACCTCTAAAATAATCAAGTCCTACAAATAATCCACTAATAAAGTCTACCAAATATGAATGAAAAAAGATATATTTTTCATTCGGTCTACTGTCACCTGTATAATGTCATTCTTATGGGGGCATCCTTGGAATAATCACCATCGAAATCTTGGGTAACTTAATCTTACATCAATTTTCAGAATGGGAAACAGTTGTAGTAAACCCTTTGGTCCCTGATACTCGAAATTTTCATGTTGAAAGGTGTATCATTGTGTAATTAACCCTAAAATATACTTTTTCATTCCTATCCAATAATAATATTGAGAGAGTTCATGATACATTTGTATCAATCTGAGATTCAAAACCTACTTTTACGAATGAGGTTCATGAATCAATGCCTCCTACATACTAGTAGGAACAACATGGTTTCAATCATAGATTATTTAATCCTCATCTTTGGTCCAATATGATGTTGAATCCCCACCAAAAAGGCTTTCCCTTGTGGCCATACATTGTATATCCTCGTACTTTCTCTCCCTGATCCAACTCAATATTGTTGACTAAATGTCTATAAATATGAGGCACATCTGTTTCTATCCATAGAAAACCTCAATATTTATCTGAACCATCAAAAAAATCACCTACCAATCAGAACTAGTCACCAAAATCTTATATGCCCGTTATATCCTTCTCAAATAATCATCAACACTTTTCCCCCTCTCAGGTGTATATATGGGATCAAAATATACTGATTTTCGTATACTCAACCTTTGTCCACAATCAAAGATTGAAATATTATTGTGAAAATATTTACATTAATTTCTTATGGTAGTTAAACATTGTAAACATTTCTTCCAAATAGATATCATCACTAACTCTTCAAATCATAATCCAATACCGATAACATGAGATCATGTTTGTGGTAATTTCATTCATGTGGCCTAAATTGTGGTGAACCATACCCCACAACTCAACCCCACTACCTCAACCCTAATCGGACTCTGATTCTATGTCCACTAAAAAAGATGGTATAATACTCACCTAGCTCAGGTATGATCAAAATCATTTCTGAATTAAACCACTTCTTTAGCTCTTATAAATAAATACCACATCATATAAACCATTAAAAATTTAATCCCATCTTGGTCAAGCCTGAATGTAATCCTTCCAAGAAGGAAATGTTTAGGATGATCATCTGATAATTACTCTCCTAACAAAAAAATATATGGATATCACCAACATCATTTAGTTTCTTAAATGAATCAACATCATTCACCTTCTCTGGGTCCACTGTGACAGATTCCTTTGAGATAATACGACCCATAAAATGTACCCAACAAATCTAGAATTAGAAGCTAAACAACTAATCATATAACTGATGCTCACTCAGTGTACTTAGGATGATGTAAAGATGTTGTTAATGATCACCAAGATTATAAGATTACACCTAGATTACATCCACATAAATGACAAAAATTGATCTAATTATATGTGAAAGATTCCGTTCACCAAGACTATAAGCACAACTACATCTTACGTCAGCCCGACCAATATCACAATGAACACATAAAGGCTATACCTAATTCTAAAAAAAAGTATCTTATATATAAGATGGAAAAATTGTCAACTGATGATACCCTAATATCATGTCAATCATGGAGATCACACATGCTTCTTTCAGTTGTTCATATAGATCATTGATATGTGGAAGAGGATATTGGTCCATCACTACCACCTGGTTCAATTTCTTGTAATCAACACATAATTTCAATGTCTTATAATCCATCTTAGCCAAAAATACTATAGAACCAAATTGATATGTACTCAGATGAATGAAACACTTGTCCATCAACTCCACTAGTTGATTATTAAGCTCTGGAATCTCTGTTGGTGCCGTAATACATGGTGGAATGGAAATTAGCATAGCTTTGGGCATGTGCTCAATTTTAAGATCATCATCCCTCTAAGGTAGAAGCCCAGCAAAGTCTTTAGGAAATTCATCTTAAAACATATCCACTATGGGTTTAATGACACCATGATTTATATTCCCTTTATCTAACAAAATACAATCATCCCGAGTAGTAAGATCCCCCATTTTTTACGAACCCTCCTTGCACACCCAGCAAGAAAATCCCACTCTCCATGATGAACATAACATTCGCCCTCCAGAGAGAAATGTTCACTCTCCTGAGGTAACAATCTATGTGCTGTATGTAGGATACCAACTATTCCACACCCAAAATCATGAATAATCATGATGTGTCATATATGTAGATATCCCAAAGAAAAGTATATCACACAACATCGAGACAACACCAATTACATAAGTTAATGTATCTCGACCATACTCCCAATGGTGGTTCGATCATTAAAACCCCATTCACAAACTCCACTGCTAGAATGAAACTCTTCACAATATGAGAACATATAAAATAATGAGAGGCTACTCTATCAAATAAGGAACTAGAAAGTAAATAATCTACACAAATTGTTAATTATATTGTTGATTGCCCAGCCTCGCTACCCACAAGTGTAGGTTGCATTATGTGAAACTATCCCAACATAGTGCCATATGTTGCAATATTATTTCCTTTAGTGAAACCACTTTATTTATGTGGGTGATATTTCCCAGTAGTACCTTGTCCATTTCCTTGAATTCCAATATTAGAATAATTCCTACAACCTAACTCTTATGGGGTATAATACGCCCTCATTGAGTTCAAACTCTCCCAGCATCCTACTTAAAAATCCATATATTTATGGTTTCTGTATTAAATTTGCAAGTGACAAATACAACATTAATATCTACACTTGTTTGGTGTTCTTGTTCACTAGGTATGAATGTTTCCTATCCTACCACACTGGTGGAAGTCCATTCGTTTATTTCACAGAGTAATCGACCTTTCTCCTTGTCCACTATTTTCTATCTCCTTTGTTGAAATTGTCAGATATAAGTTCCTTACTCTCAGAAGATGTACCTCTTAATCATACATAATTAAACATACTCATTCCACTCAAATACCTATTATAGATCCCCTAAATAATGTGATCCTGATTTACCATCTCAGAAAACTTCTTCTGCCTTAAGATGTTAATGTCAGACTTAATCTCACATTTAATACCATTTTGAAAAAAAATCACCACAGTTTCCTCATCACTTATCAACACTAGAAAAAATAGCTACAAATAATTAATGTGGATATCATATCCTATAACAAACATACTCCTCTAGTTAAACCTCATAAACTCATATACAGTATCGTGCCTAATCGTCTCAGGGTAAAAGTGCTCCAAGAACTTATCCTAAAATTCCTTCCATACAATATTCTCCAGTTATAAATATGGTGTATAGATTTCCCACCAACACATATCTTAACCACATAACATATAAGAATTTAATTTTACTCTATTCATAGTCAAATTGTATACGTGTTAATGGATTATCAAGATAGACTCAATCCAGAACTCCCCTACCTCGGGTCCACCCTCTCTGGTGAATGTTGGATGGTGATAAAACTAGAACTCTCATGTCATGTCATAAAAAATATTCATACCCTAACCATGGTCTATTTCAATAATAATTATATAGTGATCATAGTTCTAATAGAACTTCCCTCTAAGTCTTTCACCCAATACTATCGTATCCCCGGATTCTATTATTGCATGATCATTTTCTGACATAACCTCGCATCGTTCTATCAATAAGAATCTTCATAGATCTATATCTCTAAAAACTCAAGCACATTACTTTTGTCACATTACTCACTACTAATGAATTAAGTCAGATATATTTACATAAATCTATAATAATTAATCCTCCATTCCCTACCACACCATCAAAACTGAGTCATTATCTCTACCCTCGTCTATCCCTCATATCGGCCATGGATAAAAGAAGATAAAACACGTCAAATATTCCAAGGATTGAAATTATAAACCAATTAATCAAAACCCATTAAATTAATTTTAATCAATTAATATTTTTCAATTCTATATTAGGCACAATTATTAATTAAATAACACAAATGAAGAAAAAAAACTTTCATTCAAACCACTCATGCAATACATTCTTTTTTGTGCATTCACCAAATGATGCATGTTAGAATAATTTACGTGTGCCTAGAATAATTCAGTTTTATACATGTTTTATACCATAGTGGACCAAATTTAAATTCATAGAAATTAAAAATACCACAAAATAAGTTCATAAACCAAGGTGAAAAAAGATAAATTTATTATAAAAAACATCAATAACAACAATCCCACCATGGGTACTGAGGTTTCCCCTTGTAAATGGGTTATCTACTCGCATGCATGAGTTAATGAAAAAAATCCCAACCCAACCTATTCTCATATCTACCATTCTAAAATAGAAATAAAAATAAAGGAAATGAAGACATCGTCTGATACCACTTTGTGGTGTCCCGACCCGGGTTGCACATGTCAGTTCCCCAAGATGGATAGTCACATGATCTTAAGCATGCCTTCCCATACACCAGAGGCTACTGACTACCAATTAGGGTATAATGAATACATCTAGGGGTAATATACCCTCTATAAAAGAATTATAACAGTGAAAAAATATAACCAATATCCACAAGATAATAACTAAAAACCAAAAGAATACCATAACGAATTCAAATCATTGTCACTTGTTAAACTAAAATTGGAAAGAAATATCCAAACTAAAAAAGTAGATATGTCATGACAAATATGATTCAAGTGTAAAATGAAAAAAAACACACTAGAAACAACCATGTGGGTCCCGAGAACATTTTTTCTCTCTCATCCATGCTCCATCCCAACTAATCTATCTAATATTGGGCTCTAGCACTTATCCTATCCTACAAACATGAGCTCCATTCTGGTACGGACCAGGTATCCCGACTCAGATGTGAGTAAAAATCAATAGGCCACCACTAATGACATATAAAAAATATACTGCCTCTAATAGTTTATATAGTTTTACAAACAAGAATGTGAAATAATAAATTAAACTCTTTTTACATAAAAATTATTATTTATATAACGAGATAATCTAAGGGTCATGATGAATACCTAATAATAAATACATAATTTGGCCAATGGTGATGTATCAATCTTCCCCAAAGTGAAATCACATCTCATTCCATCATTTATTAACATTAATCAATTAATTTTAATTATATCATTCATATAATGGGATCTCAGAGTAGAATTTTGGCAATCTAGGGGTATTTGTAGCAACATACCCTACAACAAAACTCAGTGATCGCATATTATACATAAATATATTTGGGGCCTAGAGTGGTAACCCGAATTCCATGGGTAGTTAAAGAATCATTCCCTATCCTAAATCTCATTCACATTTATTAAATCACATGGTTCCATATTTTCAACCATTTATCACCAATGAACATTAATCATAATTCATCCCATTTAACAACTTATTTTATTCAACCAATCACAATTAATAAATCATTATTTTAAATATATCAACAAAAACAAAGGGTGGATACCAGATTCAATCATATCATAACACCCCATTAGTCTCTATAAATTCCACAAACCATTAATCAATCAATTTCATAATGCATTATTTCGCAATTTCATTATCACAAAATCAACCAATTTTATTATCGTATGAGAAAATCAATCACATTGTTAATTAAATTTAGAACACAATTTACCAATGTGGAAATTGGAATTACACAATTATATACATGCAAATACAATCAATACTATGGTATATAAAATTTAGATCACCATTGTCAAACTCATTGAAAAAATTTCCCAAACCGAAATCCTCAAATGTAAATGGAAGGGTCTATAACATTGTGTCATTGGAGATCTAGGAATAATACCTAATACTGTGATAAAAAATATTAAGATAGATCAAAACCTAGATCTAACCCATCACCAATCGATAAATGATTATTCATCTTCATATTGAAAGTGATACGGGAGAGATAAATTAACAAATGGGAAAGAAAAAACATACCAATGGGGAACAAATCCTTCAACTGAATCTTTAAATCATCGAGAGAGGTGGTATGAGGTTCTATATAATCATCTAATGAGCATATAAAATACGGGTAAACATGTTATGTATGAGTGGGGGATGGAAATAGGGTTAAATACAGTGGTTTTAAGATGTTAAAATAAAATATTGGAAAATTAAAACCCCACATTCTAAGATTCCCAGGTAGGGGCACACAGTTTTCCAAACAATGCATGTCTCATTAGGGGGACATGTTTTGATAAAAATGTGCCAACCGTTAACATAACCTATTCTTTGAGTTTTATTATTTTAGGACGGTGGATGAACGGTTTGGAAAATCTTTTCACCAACCATGCTCTAACTTCACCCTCTATAAAATTGGGTTCACGGTATCCTGGGCCAAACCGCACAGCTTTCCCTAACCATGTGCTAATCATGAATAGGCCCTTTGGATTTAAAAATTTTCCTATTTCATTGAAAAATAAAAAAATAAGATAACAACTAATTTATTACCAATATAATGAAAATGATTACATCAAAATGAGCACAATACATCTCCAGAAATGGGTGGGATCTTACTAACTCCCCACCTTATAATAGGTCATTCTCAAACTATCATGTCAAGAATCTCTAATATTATATGGTAAAATGGATGGGCTACTAAGATGAAAAATAATTTTATCTCTCCCATGATTCCTTCAAAACGTGGGCTTGTTACCCCAATACTAAAATTATCATGATGATCTTTCCCCACAACAATTTCTCACTATGATATATAATGAAAATCAGATTATCCACCTATGAATCATCAGTATCGTCCTTAGCATCATCTATATTTATCACATGAGAAGGGTTGGGGTGATACAGTCAAAGTTATGACACATTAAATACATCATGTATAGAACTATACATCTAGGGATGATTAAAACATTACACCACTAGCTCGATTTACTCCACAATATCAAATGCTCCAACATACCTATGTGCCAACTATTCCATCCTTTGAATCCTACGTTGACCTAATATAAGAGAACCCAAAAGGAACACACGATCTACCACTTTAAAATCATGTGATCATTGAAGTCAACCAACAAATAAATTATGTCTTATCTTAGACATATATATACACTATTGAATAAACTGAACCTCCATTGATGCCTACTACATGATTGTGAGTCCCGAAAACTCTTACCCACCTACCTCCATCCAACATAGAGGTGATATACATGGCCTAACATAAAGGGCCTCATATGGTGACATATTAATTGTCTCTTGATAACAGTTGTCATATGTGAAATCAATGATATATAGTTTCAACTTCCAATACCCACTGATGTCTAGGATGTACGCTCATAGAATATCCTTCAAAACCTATATAGTACATTCTGGATTTCCAAGTGTCTATGGATAAACAGTCATAATCAGAAACCCTTAAGTAGAAAGTGCATTATCCAATACATATCAAAAGCCTAAAGTAAAATGTGATTCATGATATGGAACTATTCTCTGAGGCACCACATGAAGATGGATTATGTTCTAAACATACAAGTCCCCCAACTAATAAAAAATTAATGTATCTCAAATAGGAAAGAAATGTGAAACTATCATCATCTGGTCTACTATCACCCATATAGAGTCATTATTTCACGGAATCCTTTGAAGACTCACAATAAAATCCATGGAAACATCATCCCACTTCCATTATAGAATGGGAAACCACTATAGTAAACAAATAGTACATTGATTCTCATCCTTCACATGTTAGAAGGTGTAACACCCCAAGATTCTACGGTACGCTTCTCTTTGAATAATGTGATAGCGTGTGTTGTACGCAACACCGAGTTCTAACACACCATAACTAATCAAACTAGCCGTTATGAATAGTAATACCTACTTTTTGAAATTTTATATTTTATATTTGAAAATGGACTTCATTTTTGGATTCGGAATATCGAATTTAGCCTAAGGTGAAATTTTGGTACATTTCGGATAACTTTCATATTTTGATGAATAGTGAAAATTACTAAGTTTTAATTAAAAACAACTTTTTTTAATCAAAATAATTAATAGTGATAAATTATGAATTTGAGTGGTTTTAAAGTATATTTAGAATATATTTTTACCATTTAATATAATGTTGGTCATTGGAAATAATTTTACAATTAAACCGAACATAAACGAGTGTTAATCTTTTGATAGTTATTATCTCTTAAAAACACGCTTTTTGTTTTGACAGCGGGAATTAATTTTAAATTAATTTCTGCCACTTCTGTGTTTTGAATTTAGGAAAATGGATTCCATATTTGGAATCAGGATGTTCAAATTGTGTAAATAGGTAACTTTTATTTTTAGACAATTTGAATAATTACTACGGTAAATATTTTATTTACCATGGTTAAGGGTAAATCCGGTAAATAAGGGTTAAAAAATAATATTATAATAATACTAAATTACCCTAAAACGTGTCTTAACCATATTGGTTGATACATGGTCGACCATGGGCATCTTTGGGTCTATTTGGGGACCCCATGGATCCACTTGTAAGTGATAATGACACTTTATTTTAATTAAGTTAAAATGAATACAAAAATGACACAGGCATATATCTTTTAGAAAAACAATTGTTACATAGGGTTATATATGTTGGATTTTAGATTATAAATATTCATTAGAAATATAAAAAGATTTCCTACATAATGATATTTTATTTATAATTTTTTAGACATTAAATAATTTATTTTATTTATGACACAATGATGATGCAGTAATTACTATAATAGTGAAAAATTAAAATAATTGATATTATAAATACCCAAATAAATATAATATGAAACTTTTAATAAATTAAACTAATTTTATAGGATAATATGATATATTAGGATTGATTTAATTGACTTTTTTCGAAGTAATCAATCTGTTATGAGTTTCACAAAAATCAACTATTGAATAGTGTCAAAATTGACATAAAAGAGTTCTTAAAACAAATATTATATTATTAATTGATATTAAATTCCTAAAAATCTAAGGTTCGGCAAAGAGACTTATATCATGAGAGGTTCATCATTAATGTACCACTTGGGGGTCTCTTGGATGTATATAGTACGTTTATTAACCATATTATATAAAAATACAAAGAGACATTGTAAAAGTGAAACTAATTAACTTAGAGTTTATACTTAAAGATAAGGTTAATATAAGTCCCCAAACCTGTCTAAATGCTATTGGTTGAGTGGTTTTCGAACTATCCCCACCTTAACCTTTGAATAATAAGCTTTGGAGCCATTAGAAACCGAATATGAATTTATTATAAATTAATATTTCTAGCTTTTCCAAAGGTTCCCCTCACCCCTCTTATAAAAGGGAACTCCTCCTTCTCATTTCTTCACACCTTCAAAGCCTTTTGGTTCGGCCAAAATCTGCCCAAATACTCTCCCAAAATCCCTCACTAAAACCTAGAGGCCTTAGTTTTATCAAAAAGCCAACCTAAGGAGCCCTTTTGATCAAATCAAAAGGAAGAACCCGAAGAAGAGGTAATGATTTCACCACCCTTCTCCAATTTCATTTCTTCTTCCACTTCTTCTTCCTTTGTTCTTACCATTCTAAAATAATAACTCCAGTATCTCACATATACTGTGATGTTATTATAAATATGTTACAACCATATTCAGTATTCTATCCACCCTTTGAATAACATGTCACCATACGTGCGTACGTACGGACTACCGTCTCCACGTCATGGTGTAATTGTTATTCAAAATAATATTATTTGGATGGGTATAATAATGATGTGTAACTCATGTAAATAATAAATATAACATGTTAATGATTCTGTATATATGATATACCATCCATTTATATATTATTTTAATATCAAAAGAATGATATTTTCGCTCGTGCGTACGTACGGACTACCGTCTCCACGAACGCGATGAGATTCATTCTCCATCGTATCCATTCAAGTATAATTATCATTTGATGATTTAAAAATGATGTTTAAGGACTAGATATAATTCTGGATATGAATAGGATACAACAACCATGGCTTATTTAACAAAACATATAAAATAAAATGAGTAAGTTAACTCCCGAAACGACGATAATTCTAAGATATTATTAACAAATCAATGTTAAAAGATCATATATGATATCATATTATTATATATGATTCTTGTATAATTTAATAACAACTATTTCACCATTATACAGGAGGTTAACCTACCCCAACCAAGGAAAAGTACAAGGTAAGGGTTTACTTTACAACCTCTTCATTATCCAAGGTTGTTTATACGTAATAATCTACTGGGATCTCTTTATCATCCACATCCATGTTTCTTAAAAATGCATTTCAAAAAATTTTTACTATTTACTAGAATATGAGTTAAAGTCATTTATACCCTTTTTTACTTTTATAAGTGGTTTATAAAGGAATCTTTCGGTCGTTTTCAAAACAAGGTCCTTTTTAACCTTTTCGACAGAATTAAGGTAAGAATGTTTTTTTTAACTTATACGGCGGGTGAGGCTATTTTCCGCCGTTATAAAATCTTCAAACCTTTCCTTACAAGCTTATACGAATATTTTCAAAGAAAATGTTTTATTTTATATGGATCTTAAATGATTTCAAAATAAAAGGAGATATTTCTTTAAAAAGAATATTGATTTCATCTATGTCAACATCCTTTGAAGGATTTTAAGATTATTTGAAGTTGATTTATTATGATACAAAAATTCTATATTTTATTGAAGGTTTTGTGATATGTTTGACTGTGGATGTTCTATTTTTATACCATTCATAGTTTATGGTGAAATTATTGACATTTCGTATTCTAGTTTTAATATGAATGTTTATGTTATGTTTAAACCTTTTCATATGGGAATGCATTGGACTTAGTAAGTGACGGGTGGAGCCCGCTATAGCTCCTAGATGCATCGGTAGGTCTCATGAGACAAACTAGTGTCTTGGCACAGGGCCTTGACAAAATTTTATTTGTAGTCTTGGCACGAGGCCTTGACTATGTGGTTATGATAGTCTGGCATTATGCATTCCAACATTATGAAAGTGGTTATTGATTTTTTTGCATGTGATTATTCGATTAGTAGAATATCCATGTGAATAAGTAAATGGCATTATTTCATTTTATTTATGCCATACCATATTGAAAGTTCATGTTTAAAAGGCTTTTGTTTTAGTTATACATTGCCTTAAATGTTTATTCTTATTTATGAAAGTTTCCGCTATATTGTTATCCTTACTGGGCATTTGAGCTCACCCCTTTTCTATGTTTTATTTTTCCCAGGAAGTGAAGAAGTAAATTATGAATGACCTGCAGGGATGTTATGAGGGGATTATAGTGTGGACTGTGGAATCATTATGTTGTTGTAGTAGTTTTACATTTTATGATGTAATGTAAAACTTATGAATATATCTAGTGTTTCCAAGGCTACTAAACCAATCGGTCTTTCGAGATTTGATCTTTCTTGTGATCATGCCAATGTTATGTAATAATGCACCGACTCTGGGTAACTGGGGTCGGGGTGTTACAGTTGGTATCAGAGGAAGTTTAGAACAAACCTTGGAAGCTAGATTTAGATAAACTCTGATTAGAGCACGTAGACCTAAGATGAACTTTGAGGATTAGTATAGAAGAACTTCCTAGAATTTTGGTATTGTAGAGATTTTGTGAGTTTTCCAAGAAATACATCCCTGTCTGGATACGAGCAGGTAGAGGCGGCTCTGGCACAGATGTACCTAGGGGTAAAACCCGAAAACACCGCTTTGAGCTAGACTCGAACGGGAACTGGTGCACGACAACGGGCCTTGTTGCACTCTTGGTTACGACACTCCCGGGGGATATGCTTAGGATAACTCTCATTTTCTTTACAAATAATTTTGAAGGGATTATGAGTATATACATCCTCAAAGAAAACATTCTTATGATTATGGATTATATCCATAAATAGTTCAATTTATGTTAAGTGTTTTATAAGTATGGGATTATGTATTTTGATTCATAAACTGATCTAGTTTATGACATTGTTTAGAAATGGCGCCTAGTGGAAGAAATGGAAACCGTATCAATGCACGCACTCCATGTAGGGATTGCCCTCCTGCTCAAGATAATTATAGTGGGGCTGGCGATGCAACTGGTGCTGATCAGCTAATCACCATACTGGGACAACTTACTCAGGTTATGAATAATAACCTTACCCGTATGGAGCACCCTGATCCGCAGCGTGGAGGATCAATGTTAGATCGATTCATGAGGCAACAACCACCAACGTTCAATGGGAATACAAATCCCTTAGTAGCTGAGCAATGGATATTTTCCCTAGAGAAAATATTTCAGGCTTTGGGGAGCAGTGAAAGGGAAAAAGTTATCATGGCAGTTTACCGCCTCACTGGAGATGCTGATCAATGGTGGTCATTGATTCAAAATACGAAGGAAGATGATGAAGTATCAAATATGTAATGGAGGGAGTTCAAAGATCTGTTTTTAGAAAAATACTTCCCTCGCGACCATCGAGCAGATATGGAAAGGCAATTTCTGAGTCTGAGACAAAAGGAGGATGAGAATGTCACAAAGTATGAGGCTAACTTTACAAGGTTAGCGAGGTACACTGGTGATTATATTCGTAACCCAACAAGTAAGATTGATCGTTTCTTTGATGGTTTAAAACCATTTCTCCGTCGAGCGTTAGTCTCACAATCCTTTTCATCGTATGAAGACATTGTCTCATGTGCTATCAAGACCGAAAAGGAATTCTCTAAGTCTTATGACTTTAAAGCAAAGCAAGAGATGAAGAGACCTTCTGATCAATCTGGGAATGGAAATAAGGGGAAGAAGGGAAAGGTTGAATATCCATCTTGTGGTAAATGCGGGAAGAAACATCCTGGTACTTGCTTGAAGGGAATGGGAGTCTGTTACAAGTGTGGTGAAAAAGGCCACCAAGCTCATGATTGCAAGGGGAAGAAGGAAGCTACCAACGTTCAGTGCTACAATTGCAGGGAGATGGGGCATTATGCAAATGCATGTCCTAAGCGTCAGGATAACTTACCTCATAAAAGGACAAGGGATCAAGGCCAGGCTTATGCTATCACTACTGCTGAGGTAGAAGCTCCGAAAGACGTGGTGGCTGGTAATTTAATGGTTTCCTCAAGTTTAGCAAATGCATTATTTGATTCTGGATCATCGCATTGTTTCATATCTTCCCAGTTTGCTAAGAAAATTAAATATTTCCAATTTGATTTAATAAGGGAGTTGTCAGTTAAATCTCTTAAGGGAAGTATCATTGCAACAAAGTTTTGTGAATCAGTCCCCATTAGAGCACATAAATTTTCTTTAGCTGGTGATTTCATCGTCATACCTATGATTGAGTTTGATGTAATCCTCGATATGGACTGGCTTTCGGACTATGATGCGAAGATTTATTGTAAGAAGAAAGAGGTTAGGATTCTTGATGATAATGATAAGGAGCACCTTATTTTTAGAGCAGAATCGGCACCACCTAATTCTTATTTAGATCCACCCTCAATAGCTCAACTAAATTCAATTATTGGGGAGGAAGAGAATGAAATAACTGTCGGTGAGGAAAGGAATGTTCAAATAGAGGATGTACCTGTTGTGAAAGAATTTGTAGATGTATTTCTGGAAGATTTACCTGGACATCCTCCAGAACGAGAAGTTGAGTTTTCCATTGATTTGATTCCTGGATCAAGGCCTATATCGAAGACCCCTTATAGAATGGCCATTGTAGAGTTAGTCAAACTAAAGAAACAACTAGAGGAATTGAGTAATAAGGGATTTATTCGCCCTAGTGTTTCTCCATGGGGAGCCCCTGTTCTTTTTGTTAAAAAGAAAGATGGATCTATGAGGTTATGTATCGACTACAGGGAGATCAATGCTATAACGATAAAGAAAAAGTATCCCCTACCTCTTATTGATGATTTATTTGACCAACTGCATGGAGCTCAATACTTTTCAAAGATTGACCTTCGATCTGGATACCATCAGTTGTGTGTGAAGAAGGAAGACATTCCGAAAACAGCATTTCGAACCAGGTACGGGCATTACGAGTTTACTGTAATGCCGTTTGGATTGACTAATGCACCCTCTGTATTCATGGATCTAATGAATAGAGTTTTCAAGGAGTATCTCGATGAATTTGTGGTGGTATTTATTGATGATATCTTGGTATACTCCAAAACCTACGAAGATCATGAAAATCACTTGCGCATTATCTTGAAGACTCTGAGGAGGCATGAATTATATGGGAAGTTTAGCAAGTGTGAATTCTGGCTTCAGGAGATTTCTTTTCTTGGCCATATTGTCTCTAAATATGGAATCTCTATTGATCCTTCTAAGACCAAGGCAATCCAAGAATGGCCAGCACCTACGAGTATAACTGAGGTACGTAGTTTTATTGGTTTGGCAGGTTATTATCGACGTTTCGTCCAGAATTTTGCCCGATTGGCTAACCCATTAACGAAGCTCACACGTAAAGGGGTTAAATTTGTTTGGACAAAAGAGTGTGAAGAATGTTTCGAAGAACTGAAGAGAAGATTAGTCAATGCTCCTATATAGACTCTACCATCGGGGAATGATGGGTTCGTTATTTATAGTGATGCATCGAAGAAAGGACTTGGCTGTGTCCTTATGCAGAATAATAGAGTTATTGCCTATCCATCACGACAGTTGAAAATTCATGAACAAAACTATCATACTCATGATCTCGAGTTAGCAGCAGTAATCTTTGCTTTGAAGATATGGAGGCACTACCTCTATGGTGAAAAATGTGAGATTTATACTGATCACAAGAGTTTGAAGTATATTTTCTCACAAAAAGAACTCAACATGAGGCAAAGGAGATGGCTTGAATTACTCAAGGATTATGATTGTACGATACACTACCACCCAGGGAAGGCAAACAAGGTGGCAGATGCTTTGAGTAGAAAAGACCATGGAGTTTTGAACAATATGAGAATTGAAAGGGATCCAATTTTCATGGATCTAGTGAAGATGGACATGGGAATAACCAGGGAAGGTCAAACATCAATGCTTTTTCAAATGGTTGCCAAACCATCTTTACTAGAAAGGATTAAGAGTTCTCAGACCGATGATGAAGAATTCCAAAAGAAGATTAAAGCTGTGAATGATGGGAGATTGAGAGACTTTGTGTATGAAGATGTAATTTTGAAATTCGGGAAGAGACTTTGTGTTCCCAATATACCTGATCTAAAAAGGGAATTGCTGGATGATGCTCATAGTTCCAATTTCTCTATACACCCTGGGAGCACCAAAATGTATAGAGTTTTGAAGGAACATTTTCGGTGGGACAACATGAAGAGGGAGATTGCTGATTTTTTGTCAAGATGTATGGTTTGTCAACAAGTGAAAGCTGGAAGGCAACAGCCTGGAGGAGTCATGCAACCTCTTCCCATACCGGAGTGGAAATGGGACAATGTTACGATGGACTTTGTCATGGGGCTACCAAAGACTCCTAGAAGGAACGATGCAATATGGGTTATTGTTGATCGTCTTACCAAGACAGCACATTTTCTTGCTATAAGAGAAGATCTACCCCTAGAACGTCTAGCAAGACTATATATTAATGAAGTTGTGAGACTTCATGGAGTACCCCTATCGATTTTTTCTGATCGTGATCCCCGTTTTACTTCAAGATTCTGGAAAAGTCTTCAAAAATCCCTGGATACTGAACTTCATTTGAGCACTGCTTACCACCCTCAGACAGACGGACAATCAGAACGGACTATTCAAACCTTAGAAGACATGTCGAGATCTTGCTCACTTGACTTTCAGGGTATGTGGGATCAATATTTACCTTTGGTAGAATTTTCCTATAATAATAGCTTCCATTCGAGTATTCAGATGGCACCATATGAAGCGTTATACAGAAAGAGATTTCGTACACCAACCTGTTGGGATGACGTTGGTGAAAGAAAACTTGTAGGCCCAGAACTGGTGGAGGAAACGGTGGAAAAGGTGAAAGTAATCCAAAATCACATCAAAGCAGCTCAAAGTAGGCAGAAGAGCTATGCCGATAATCGAAGGAAGGATTTGGAATTTCAAGTCGGTGATCATGTTTTTCTGAAGGTATCTCCTTGGAAGGGAGTCATACGTTTTGGTAAGAAAGGTAAATTGAGTCCCAGGTACATCGGACCTTTCGTAATTCTAGAACGAATTGGGGTTGTAGCTTACCGATTGGCAATGCCGCCAAGTCTCTCCAAAGTTCACGATGTGTTCCACGTATCTTTATTGAGGAAATACATGCCTGATCTGACGCATGTACTCACCTATGAGGAATTAGAACTGGAACCCGATCTGTCTTATTGCGAAGAGCCCGTCAAGATTCTTGATACGAGAGAACAAGTGCTGAGAAACCGGACGACGCGTCTGGTAAAAGTTTTGTGGAGAAACCATAAGATGGAAGAGGCAACGTGGGAACCCGAGGAACTTATGATGAAGAACCACCCGAGTCTTTTTATGCAGTAATACCCTAGAAATTGCGAGGACGCAATTATTTGAAGGAGGGGAGAATGTAACACCCCAAGCTTCTACGGTATGCTTCTCTTTGAATAATGTGATAGCGTGTGTTGTACGCAACACCGAGTTCTAACACACCATAACAAATCAAACTAGCCGTTATGAATAGTAATACCTACTTTTTGAAATTATATATTTTATATTTGAAAATGGACTTCATTTTTGGATTCGGAATATCGAATTTAGCCTAAGGTGAAATTTTGGTACATTTCGGATAACTTTCATATTTTGATGAATAGTGAAAATTACTAAGTTTTAATTAAAAACAACTTTTTTAATCAAAATAATTAATTGTGATAAATTATGAATTTGAGTGGTTTTAAAGTATATTTAGAATATATTTTTACCATTTAATATAATGTTGGTCATTGGACATAATTTTACAATTAAACCGAACATAAACGAGTGTCAATCTTTTGATAGTTATTATCTCTTAAAAACACGCTTTTTGTTTTGACAGCGGGAATTAATTTTAAATTAATTTCTGCCAGTTCTGTGTTTTGAATTTAGGAAAATGGATTCCATATTTGGAATCAGGATGTTCAAATTGTGTAAATAGGTTACTTTTATTTTTAGACATTTTGAATAATTACTGCGGTAAATATTTTATTTACCATGGTTAAGGGTAAATCCGGTAAATAAGGGTTAAAAAATAATATTATAATAATACTAAATTACCCTAAAACGTGTCTTAACCCTATTGGTTGATACATGGTCGACCAGGTGCATCTTTGGGTCTATTTTGGGACCCCATGGATACACTTGTAAGTGATAATGACACTTTATTTTAATTAAGTTAAAATGAATACAAAAATGACACAAGCATATATCTTTTAGAAAAACAATTGTTACATAGGGTTATATATGTTGGATTTTAGATTATAAATATTAATTAGAAAGATAAAAAGATTTCCTATATAATGATATTTTATTTATAATTTTTTAGACATTAAATAATTTATTTTATTTAGGACACAATGATGATGCAGTAATTACTATAATAGTGAAAAATTAAAATAATTGATATTATAAATACCCAAATAAATATAATATGAAACTTTTAATGAATTAAACTAATTTTATAGGATAATATGATATATTAGGATTGATTTAATTGACTTTGTTCGAAGTAATCAATCTGTTATGAGTTTCAAAAAAATCAACTATTGAATAGTGTCAAAATTGCCATAAAAGAGTTCTTAAAACAAATATTATATTATTAATTGATATTAAATTCCTAAAAATCTAAGGTTCAGCCAAGAGACTTATATCATGATAGTTTCATCATTAATGTACCACTTGGGGGTCTCTTGGATGTATATAGTAAGTTTATTAACCATATTATATAAAAATACAAAGAGACATTGTAAAAGTGAAACTAATTAACTTAGAGTTTATACTTAAAGATAAGGTTAATATAAGTACCCAAACCTGTCTAAATGCTATTGGTTGAGTGGTTTTCGACCTATCCCCACCTTAACCTTTGAATAATAAGCTTTGGAGCCATTAGAAACCGAATATGAATTTATTATAAATTAATATTTCTAGCTTTTCCAAAGGTGCCCCTCACCCCTCTTATAAAAGGGCACTCCTCCTTCTCATTTCTTCACACCTTCAAAGCCTTTTGGTTCGGCCAAACTCTGCCCAAATACTCTCCCAACATCCCTCACTACAACCTAGAGGACTTAGGTTGATCATAAAGCCAACATAAGGAGCCCTTTTGATCAAATCAAAAGGAAGAACCCGAAGAAGAGGTAATGATTTCACCACCCTTCTCCAAGTTCATTTCTTCTTCCACTTATTCTTCCTTTGTTCTTACCATTCTAAAATAATAACTCCAGTATCTCACATATACTGTGATGTTATTATAAATATGTTACAACCATATTCAGTATTCTATCCACCCTTTGAATAACATGTCACCATACGTGCGTACGTACGGACTACCGTCTCCACGTCGTGGTGTAATTGTTATTCAATATAATATTATTTGGATGGGTATAATAATGATGTGTAACTCATGTAAATAATAAATATAACATGTTAATTATTCTGTATATATGATATACCATCCATTTATATATTATTTTAATATCAAAAGAATGATATTGTCGCTCGTGCGTACGTACGGACTACCGTCTCCACGAACGCGATGAGATTCATTCTCCATCGTATCCATTCAAGTATAATTATAATTTGATGATTTAAAAATGATGTTTAAGGACTAGATATCATTCTGGATATGAATAGGATACAACAACCATGGCTTATGTAACAAAACATATAAAAGAAAATGAGTAAGTTAACTCCTGAAACGACGATAATTCTAAGATATTATTAACAAATCAATGTTAAAAGATCATATATGATATCATATTATGATATATGATTCTTGTATAATTTAATAACAAATATTTCACCATTATACAGGAGGTTAACCTACCCCAACCAAGGAAAAGTACAAGGTAAGGGTTTACTTTACAACCTCTTCATTATCCAAGGTTGTTTATACGTAATAATCTACTGGGATCTCTTTATCATCCACATCCATGTTTCTTAAAAATGCATTTCAAAACATTTTTACTATTTTCTAGAATATGAGTTAAAGTCATTTATACCCTTTTTGACTTTTATAAGTGGTTTATAAAGGAATCTTTCGGTGGTTTTCAAAACAAGGTCCTTTTTAACCTTTTCGACAGAATTAAGGTAAGAATGTTTTTTAACTTATACGGCGGGTGCGGCTGTTTTCCGCCGTTATAAAATCTTCAAAACTTTCCATACAAGCTTATATGAATATTTTCAAAGAAAATGTTTTATTTTATATGGATCTTAAATGATTTCAAAATAAAAGGAGATATTTCTTTAAAAAGAATATTGATTTCATCTATGTCAACATCCTTTGATGGATTTTAAGATTATTTGAAGTTGATTTATTATGATACAAAACTTCTATATTGTATTGAAGGTTTTGTGATATGTTTGACTGTGGATGTGCTATTTTTATACCATTCAGAGTTTATGGTGAAATTATTGACATTTCGTATGCTAGTTTTAATACGAATGTTTATGTTATGTTTAAACCTTTTCATATGGGAATGCATTGGACTTAGTAAGTGACGGGTGGAGCCCGCTATAGCTCCTCGATGCATCGGTAGGTCTCATGAGACAAACTAGTGTCTTGGCACAAGGCCTTGACAAAATCTTATTTGTAGTCTTGGCACGAGGCCTTGACTATGTGGTTATGATAGTCTGGCATTATGCATTCCAACATTATGAAAGTGGTTATTGATTTTTTTGCATGTGATTATTCGATTAGTAGAATATCCATGTGAATAAGTAAATGGCATTATTTCATTTTATTTATGCCACACCATATTGAAAGTTCATGTTTAAAAGGCTTTTGTTTTAGTTATACATTGCCTTAAATGTTTATTCTTATTTATGAAAGTTTCCGCTATATTGTTATCCTTACTGGGCATTTGAGCTCACCCCTTTTCTATGTTTTATTTTCCCAGGAAGTGAAGAAGTAAATTATGAATGACCTGCAGGGATGTTATGAGGGGATTATAGTGTGGACTGTGGAATCATTATGTTGTTGTAGTAGTTTTACATTTTATGATGTAATGTAATACTTATGAATATATCTAGTGTTTCCAAGGCTACTAAACCAATCGGTCTTTCGAGATTTGATCTTTCTTGTGATCATGCCAATGTTATTTAATAATGCACCGACTCTGGGTAACTGGGGTCGGGGCGTTACAGAAGGTGCAATATCACATCATGAACCCTGTAATGATTTTTTCATGCTTGAACACCAATAAATTTGATGTTGGTCCTCGTAAATTTTGGTCAAACGAGGATCTATCACCCATTTTGAGGCATGAAATTCGTGCATCAGCTCATCAAACATTCTCGTAGGAACACCACAGTTCCAGGCAATGATGATCTCATCCTCATCTATGGTCAAATATGAAGGTGACTCCCCACCTTCAACGATTTACCTCCATCATAGACACTCTAGATTCTCATACATCCTCTCCCTAACCAAAATAAAACACATGGAATCAATTACTAATGACAAGATAGTCTTCTTCTCTTCCCCCCCAACCACAACATGAATATCATCCACAATGCCTTCATGTTCCACTTAGAAATCGACTCAAGAACTGCATGGGTTTGATTATTCCGACTCAAACCATCAAAAAAATTGTATTCGTTCGTAGGTGAATATTCATGTTCAAAATATATTTATTTCTTATACTAATCCAATATCCACTATTATACATTCACAACTCATAGAGAAAATATATAAATTAAGATCTTGATCTTGGTATACACAATATTCTTTTCGACCAATAGTTAATGTCACCAACACTTCTATGTATGAAACATTATAGCTAACTAAAGATCATGAAAAGGGTAATTCCATTTATGTGGCCACAATTTAAATGACACATATTCCACAACTAGATACCCCTACCTCAGTACTAGTCCATGTCAAAATCTATAGGCATTGAAGAACATGGTATACTCCTCCCATGAATTTGGTATGATGAATATTGATGTGGTAGTCAACTGCTTCATCAAATCTATGAAATAATTATAACATGTTTTGGTCCATTAAAAATTTATTAAATTCTTTTAAATCCAGAAATTGGTGCTTCTATGTGTAAACAATTTTGTATAATCCACTTATAATAACACTCTAAACACTGAAATGTTATTATATCAAAACCATTTTTGGGTTTTTTCCAAGAATAAACTGTCTGATGTTTATCTAGGTCTACTATCTCACCATCCAATATGATTATGTAGCCTAAGAAATGTACCATGTCAATCCATAATTGGAGCTTATAAATATTATCATACAACTAATTCTCTCTTACTTTACTCGAGGTGATGAAAAAATGTTTGGAAGGATCGTCATGATTCTTGGAGTACATCACAATATAATCCACAAAAACAACAATGAAATGATCTATGAAGGGTGGAAGATTTTGTTAATTATGGCCATAAACACTACAAGAGAATTTTTCATCACAAATAGAATCATAATGAACTCTTAATGTACATACCTACTTCAAAATGTAGTATGTGGTATACTATAAGGTCTATCTATCAATTGATGATACCTCAGTATAAAGTCAATCTTGGAGAAGATGCAAACTCCTTTCAACTCATCAAAGAGATCATTGATATGTTGAAGTGGATACTAGTTCTTAGATGTTAATTAGTTCAACATTTGGTAATTAAAAGATAAATACAAGGTCATGTTGTCCATTTTACCAATAATACTAGAGAACTCCAAGGCAACGTACTCATATGGATAAACCCCTTATCTATATACTCCATAGATTATGACTTATATTCATGATGTTTTATTGGTTCCTTTCTATAAGGTTGAATGGAAACCAGATTAGCTCTAGGAATTCCTTCAATTGTAAACTCAACATCTCCCTTAGGTGGAATCCCAAGGAAGTATCCAAGATACATGTCCTAAAATGGGTCCACTATTTGTGTAAATACATCATGTTTCACATCACCTTCATCCTTTAGAAGGAGTGAGACATGGGTGGTAAGCTCCCCAAACTGCTGATGTACTGGCCCTGTACAGCCTACATCGATATCCCACTCTCTGTAGTGGACATAACTATCACCCTCCAGATATGTAAAGGTCACTCGGATTTGGTAACAGTGTGCATAGTCTTGGTATTCTACCAAATACTCCATACCCAAAATCAATTCAAATCTTAACATAACATGTATTTAGATATACAAAAGAAAATGATAATCTCTAACCACATGAGGACACCCCTTCCATAAAAAGATGTCTCTCGACTATACTACCATCAGTGTACTGATCGTTAAAAAAAACTCAAAACTCTACTTATAGACTCTAACTATTCAAAAGTAGATTATATATAATAGAATGAGTGGCTCCAATATCAAATAATGAGCAAGTCAGTGTAAAATCTATAAGAATTGTACCTTTGACTATTAAAGAAACATACTTTCTACCCGAAATTGTAGGTTTTGATGCATACAACATTCCTACTCGACATAGCTATTTTAATGATTTATTTACCTAAGATGAACCACATTGATGACATGAGATCTATTGACCAGTATTACCTCATTAAAACAATCAACGTCCATGGATTGTAGATCTCTAATTTCTTGACTGGTATGAAGAATAAGACCCCCTCTCGGTGTTCTGACTCTACCTGGCTCCTCTATCACTACCCATAGATAGAGGGTTTCTTCCATTCCTATGCAAGTGACCCATCCCTCCACAAGATCGACACTCCACTTCTGGTTGTGGGAACTGGGAATGAATGGTTTCTATCTTACTCCGCTCTTGGTTGTATATTCAGTTACTTCTATGAGTAATCGATCCTTTTCTTTGGTTACTCTATTTTCCATATCCCTAATTGAAATTATCATAGTAATGTTTCCTACACATGGATTACATACATCATATTCAACTAGGATACACCATCTACATTCCAAAATATTACTCCATCTAATTCCCCCTTATAATTGAGAGCCTTATTCACCACCTCATAAAACATATTGTGCCTAATGATGTTATAATTGGACTGAATGTCACATTTGAACCCATCATGAAAAGGGTGTTTTGATATTTTCTCCTCATCATCCAATGCTGAAAAAATCACGGAAAATTAGTAATGTGGCTAGCATAGTCCATCGTATTCATACTACCCTGGGTCAGTCTCATAAATATAGCATCCCTCTCCTACTTGAGTATCTCAGGGTAAAAGTTCTCAAATAACATCTCATGAATGTACTTCCATACCTTTTTTAATGTTGTGTATCCTATGGATATATGTCCCACTAATACTTCTCTTCAACACATATTATATAATTATCCATTTGGCTCGCCTATTAGTCGAAGTCCATATGTGTTGAAGGATCATTTGGATTGACTCAATCAATATTTCATCTATCTCATAACCACCCTCTCCGTTGAACATCAGAGGGTGTTCTAATTGGAACTCCAGTGTTAATTCAAAAATACTCCTCACCACCCGAAATTGGACAATATCAAAAAAATGAATAAATGAATAAATGTTATCATAGAACTACTCTATGTCTCCTTCACCCAATACAATCAGACCCTCAGGTTCCACAGTAGCCGAATAATTTTCAATCATGAACTAATTTTGTCCTATCTAGAAGTGTAATCTAGTAGTAATATCTCTATAAATAAAAAACATATGTCTAAAGAAACATAAAACATAAATATCAAATTTACATAATAGTAATTTACATAAATTCATAACACGGTATCCCTCATTACCTACCACACTATTATAACAGAGTAAATACCATTTGCTTCAACCATCCCTCATATACTTCATGGATAACATGGGGTAAAAATTTCCATATATCATCATTTTAAAATGGACACCCATTTGTCCATTTCAATTTACCACATTTTTCATCATCTAAAAATTTTCAATTTTATATTCATCATCTTTTCCATTTAAATTAGATAAATAATTAATATTAATTTTATTTAAACAACTCCCACAAGATGTGACATTACACGATTGCCTAAAATGATTCTTGTCAAAATAATTTTTTAGTTACTATAATGATGCATGTATACAATAATTATATTCCATGCCCGACCAAGAGTAAAACTATAAAAAAATACCACACAAAAACTTCATCACCCAAGGTAAAATAACATTCAAATATAACAACAATTATTAATTACAAAAATCCCACCCTGGGTACTTAGGTTTTTACCACACATGTGTTAGTTACTCCCTTTCATGAGATCATAAAAAACATAACTCATAAAAATACACTATTTATCTTTCTAATATAGTATGAAAAAATAAAATAAATGAAAACTTATTTTGATACCACTTTGAAATATCCTAACCCATGTTCAACATGTCAGTTCCCAGATCTAGTTGTTCACATGACCTCAAGTGTATCTCCCAATATGTCAAAGGATACAGACTAGTAGTGAGGGTCTAATGGGTATATAATGTGGATGTTATAACATCTTTATTATAGTACCGCAAAAGAATAAATAAAAAACCAATATATAAAAGTTAATAACCAATAATAAAATAATACCAAAACTAATACAAACCAAAATCAAATGTGAAACCAATAAAGGAAAACAATATCCAAACCAATTAAGAGTATATTTCATTCCATATATGTTCCAAGTATTAAATTAAAAACCAAAATATTGACAAATTGATGAATCCCAAGAGGGCTCCGACATCATGTCTGGTTCCCTCACCCATTCTACATCCCAAACCATCTTTTTAACATTCAGATATTCCCTTATCATGTCTTTCAAGCATAACGATTATTCAGTTAATGATCATGAAACATGAGTAGGAAGTGAATAAACTTCAGTACGATGCCACCGATGGCATTTAAAAAATTATCCAGTCTATAAGAGTGTATACAGATTTACAATGTATAAATTACAACAATAAAGTAAACAATTTTCATATTATTATTTCTCATTATTTAACAACAGAATCACAGGTCCAGATGACACCCTAACCATCAAAACATGCTTCAACCCTTGATGGTGTTTTAACGATCCCCAAAGGTATGTGACATCTGATTCTATCATTATTTTTCATTATCCAATTCAAGTAAATTATATCATTCATAAAATGGGGGTATAAAGATGCATTATGGTACTCCGTGGGTATTCAAGGCAGTAGTCCCTATTCCAAAACTCAGTGGCCACAAATTACACATAAATATATAGGTGGCCTAGAGTTGTAGTCTGGAACCCCATGGGTATTTAGAGAAGCCATTCGGGACCAACGACTCAGTCATGATTATCAAATCACATGGTTCCATTATTCAAACCATTTATCATCAATTATCATTCATCAATATTCATCCCATTAACAAATTTCATTTATTCGGCCAGGAACATTTTATGAAACATCATTTTCATCTTATTAGCACAACCCATAGGGGGATACTCATTTTAATTATATCAGAACACATCATAGGTCCCTATCAATTCCATAGACCCTTATTAATTCAATTACATAAACCCATTATTTCTCAACTTTGTTATCTCATAAAAAAATATTTTCCTTTTCTCATGGGAATATAAATTTATTAATTAATACAATTTAGAAAAAAATCACAACATGGAAATTGAAGATACATAATTAAATACATGTAATTTAATCAAGAAAATGTGATTTGACATTTCCTGATGTCATTGATGGGTGTTCACCAAACCAAAATCCCCAAATTTAAGTGGAATGATCCATATCACAATGTCATGGAATATCTAGGACAAATAGCTATGATTGAGTTCATAATTATTTTTTCATATCAAAATATAGTTGTAAAACATCACAAATTGTACAAAAACATTCATATCTATCTAAAATGAGATGCCAGAGGGAGAGATAACCAAATTGGAAATAAAATTATATCCAATAAGGATTTTATCATTTAACCAAATCTTTTATTTTTCACGAAATGGGGTTCGATGATCTTGGGAATCCTCATTGGAGCTTCCAAAATCATTGGAAATAGGTTAGGCCCAAGTTGAGGTGAATTGGGGTAAAATCCATGAGTTAATATAATTTAAAATAAATTTTCAAGTAATCAAAATACCCCATGCATGGTTTCCTGGGTATGACTGCACAATTTTCAAAACTGTGTTGTCTAACTGTGTGCCTCTCGTTAGGGGTTCACTATTTATTCGAAGTGGGAGGAATATTTTAAAAAATGTTATCCAACCTTGTATATCCCATTTCCTTTGGGTTTCATTGTTTGAGGAGGGTGATTGTACTATTTTTTCAAACCATGTTCCAACCATGAACTACTTCTTACCTCTAAAAAAATAGGGCACATGGTTTTGCAGGCCAAAACCACATAGTTTTTCCAAAACGTGTGCCAACTATAAAAACCCCATTTAGCTTCCAAAATTATGTAATTTCACCGAAAAATCCCCAAAGAAAAACTCAAAAAAACTATAACCAAATGAATGAGAAATGGTACATAAAAATGAGCATGACACATTTATAAAAAATTAAATAATATTACATTATGTTAACATAAACACCTCCTTAACAATACTCACCAATCGATTTAAAGAGTGTATTTGTTTGGATCAGATTAATATTCAATGTAATAAATGATTTATAATCATATTATTGATGATTATGGCAATATGGAAAATAATTTTATTACAATATTTTAATTAAATCATGATTATGTATGGTTATGTTTTTATTATGATATGTATTTATATTATTCTTAATGAAACATTTTTGTTTGTTAAAGTTACCAAAATAAGTCATTATCAATTGGATTGGCACATACTATACCCAAAGAACAAATGTGATGAAATAAGATAATTTTAAATAAATATATGTTATATATTATATAATCATAAATGATATATCGATAATGAACTACCAAAAAATGATGGGTAATGAAATCAAAATTGTTAAACATGTTCAGAATTGTTAAATTTATTAACACCCAATAATAATAATTAAAAAAAACTAATTAATGTAATCATGATAAAAAAATTTAATAAGGATTATAAAAGGTTTATTTTTATGAATATGTTTAAGAAATAGTCTCTTATGTTAGATATGTTTTTTAAATGAGGTTATATTTTTTGACACTAAGATTGGAAGCATGGTAAGGGTCTGTTATATCATGTTGACATTCATTGAAGGATGATTTCTTGTTTTTCAAATATTTAAATTTTATTTCTAAAATATAAGTCCCCAATTAATTAATTCATTATAAATAAATGTTTAAATTTAGATATAAATTTATATGTCACAATGTATCCTACCTATTTTTTCAATTCATTCACTTCTAATGTTGTAAGGGTTGATTTGTATCATATTTGAATCCCTTGAGACATTTTCTTCATATCATAATTATTCCATTTAAATGGTTTTAATACTATCACATTATTATTTTGTATCATTATTATTTTATATTTCATTATATTCAATTTTTTATTTAATATTATCCCTCACATGGTTTTTCAACTCAATTGTTACAAAGTCGATAAGGGGTTTCTGTGTCCCAAATCTCATTACTGGGTCGTAATCAATCTCTTTTGTCCATAATATTTCAAGATTGAATTATTATACAGTGTGATGATGTTATGTTGTATTTCCCAAAATTTTTCTTGATAAATAAATTCTCTATATCAAAATACAATAATTTGATTAAATGTTTTCAAAAAAACCACTAAATTGGTAAGAATAACCCCCATTCTTACCAATGGATCTTTTATTCCATGTACATATTTTATATCCCATCATAGTTATACAATATTTTATGAAAGAAAAAATAAATTCTTTTAAAATGTTTTGATAATTTTTTTCATCTTTCAAACATAAAATTTAATAATAATTTAATGATAGGGGTTTCCTATAATGATATATCAATATGCTTGACCGGTTTCTCAATTCAGTCTAAATAAGATATTTCATCATCAAATCAAAATTTTAATTTTGTATCCTTTATGTTCTTTTCATGTTCCCATTATTAAAGACTACTTTAAAAAATAATAGATTCAAATTTTTTTCACTTCCTATATTTGAAACAATTATGTATTTAAAGGATATTTTATTTGGAATGTTTCATAATAGAGTGTCCAAAATTTATATCGTTCCCTTGAGTAGTGAATTATGATATTTATATGGAACTTTATAACTTCAAATACTTTTAAGGAGTCATAAAAATTATTATGTGGAAATTATTTTTCTAATACTATCCATTTTTCATGACATTCTATTTTTTACATCTTGGTAAAATTGTTTTTGATCCAATTCCACTTCTATAGAAGGTTTCATTTTATTTTTTATTTAAAATAAATGATTCATTTGAAAAGAGACTTGTAACCTTGATATTTACATTGGAAAATGAATAATGTTTTCCAGATATATTATTAATTATTTATTTCATTATTTAAAAATGATATATCTCTAGTGCATTTTGTTTCATGTTTCATCACATAATATAAATTTATGTGACTATTTCTGGTATATAATTTATTAGTGTGAACTGATTTAGTTCATGATTTTATTTTATACCATTTGGATGTTTTAGGATTATAATTTTATTTTCATGGGTTTCTTATAAAAATTAAATTATTTTAATTTGGGATTTTTAATGGAACCCTTTTTTATTTACATGATCTCTTTATGTGATTATTTTGACATGTCACAAGATACATTTTCTTCTTATGGGTTATTTTATGATGTGCTTAATTTTTTCAATGAAGCAAAAATGTATGGATAATGAGATGGTTGAGACATATATATATCCTTATAATTCATTTGTAAATGGATTATATCTCTCTAGATAAAATTTTGAGCAATATGTTTGAAATTAGTTAGGTTTACAAAGGTTGAGTGTGATTTATTATATCTTTACATACAATTTAATGAGTGAATGGATTGGCAGGTATCTAGGTTCACAAAGATAAGAAATTATATATATATATATATATATTTCTCTCAGGTGTTTTATGTATCATGTTATAATATTCATGTTTTATATTATCAATCCTTAGTAAAAGTAATAATTTTTAAGATGTTATTCTTTTGGTTAATGAATAATTATTTATGTCATTTTTAATAAGATATTGTTTATAATTCATGATTTTATAAATGATTATCATTTAACCATTATAAAATTTGTCATGTTATCCCTTACTGGTCATCTAAGATCGCCTTATTATTATTCTTCCAATCCCTATGCTATGAATATTATTGTATCATGTGAGAAGCCTTGAAATGCTCTAGTGGAACATTATTATATAGAAATGTTCACACAAGTGTTGTAAAATAATATGTTTATGTAGATAAATTTCATTACACCAAACATTAAATTTTAAGGTTGTGTGAATATTGTGAGATTTATTATAAAAAACATTATATTAATGAATTATTTTTGTCTTGTTTAGAATGGTTCACATCTAGGGTTATTAAACTCACTTTGTTTACTATTTTACCTATATGGTGTAATAAATCAACCACATAAGCCTAAAGTTGGTTCCTATTTTAATTACATTAGTATGATTATAAGGAATCAAATCTCAGAGGACCAAATATTTAAGTAGTCTTGGTAAATGAGATATATACATTAGTCTTGTATTAAAAATAATGTCACTAATTACAACATTATATTTTTTCTTTTGAAGATAGTATAAATTTATTCCAACTTACCATATCCTTTAATATCATTCAATATACAGTTATTTGATTCTAGTGGAAAAGAATAAAAATAATGGTGAGCTCCAATGCTAAATTAGTGGTAAGTATATTGGAATAAATAATTAATCAATAATTGTAGTCAATATTTCAAATAATGGCCAAATACACATTCCATGGAATCAATAAATTGAGAAAAAAGTATGTAAAAAATATTTATTGTTAAATAACTAAAATAATATGACAAATAAATAACTGGATAATAGATAATCAATATGGAATTTTGAATAACTAAATCATATTCCATTTAATAAACGAAATGAGAATGAAATGCAACCATATATAATATAAAAGGTAAAATCTCATGGATAATAATAATTATAATAATAACTAAATTCACAATGAGGATAATGCTTAATTATTGGATGTCATGTATGAGGAACATGAAAAACAATACAATCAATAACTTTCAAAAGAAGGTTTAAACTATAGGTAGAAACATGTGAAATTTCAGAAAATAATTTTTCTCTGAGAACCTATCAATGCATCGAGAGGGTATATAATTTCATAGCCTCACCCATCCCTATAAGGCATGGCATTTATCATATATTGATTGATATATTCAACTAATAAAAAATATTCCTCATCAAATATCCTTATTGATTAAATTGTACGTATTTATCAATATTTTCCTAGATAATAAAATAAATATCAATGTAAATACCGTATGTAAAAATGATCTACAGTTTTGGTAATAAAAATTTCCATGATAAATAAAATGGATATTTAAGGGAAATTTAATTTCCAATGGTCATGGGAAATTGAATATTTATGGTGGAGTAAAAGGAATCCAGGTAATGAATGTCAATTAAATCCTTGGTCAAAGAAATCACAAACCATATATAGGAATAACAGGGATGGTATCAATAAAATATATCACAAATGGTGTAAGGATAATGGGTTTCTATCTTTGATGAATAGAAATACTGTAAAAAGAAATGAAAATATCATTTTATTTTTAAAAAACATTTTGACAATCCTTTTCTTTGAAAATAATTTTAAAACAATTCATGAAAAATGATCCTTTTAAACATAAAAATGGATTGTAAAATAAAATATGGTTACTAACTTCGTACATGTCTTACAAGGTTAAAAAGAACATTCATTTCATAGGAAAATGTTTATAAAAGTTCCTTTTTCGAAAATTGACAAGAATATTCCTTTGAAATAATTCAATATAGAAAAAAGTGTATAAATTTATCTAATAAATAATTTTTTAAATTTTAAAAACCATTTTTAAAACCATTTTTAAAATATTTTTTTTAAAAGAATGAATGATCTCAGATTAAAGAGGTAAATGAAGTTGGGTTTTCCTAAAACATTTTTTATAACAGTTTTCGTACCAAAGAGTGGATATATCTAAATATTACATGAAAAATTTAGGAATAGTTAAAAGACGGTAAACTAATGGTTTTATAAATCAATGATCATATAAATTAATTTAATGTAATTTAAATAATAATAAATACACACTTGAATAATTTTTCGAAATAAACCCTTGATATGATCATAACATTGTTGTGACAATTGATCAATTAATTTACTGTGTGTATCAAATGAAAATAAACATGAAATAAGTTTAAATACATTAATATATAGTAAAATTCAGTATATTAAAAATCATATAATATTACTATTAATGAGGAAGTGATATAACCCAATGAAAAGACTAATGAGTTGTGAAATTTAATTACAACATGGAAATTTTATGTTCAAATATAGTTATATAAAATAATACATATTGAAACCCAAAATACAATAAATATTGAAATATTAATGATATTAAATTTTATAAGGGTATTATATGAACCATATAATAGAATCCAGGTGCATTGCATTATAATATTCCTCAATGAAATTGAATTGAGACAAAACCCCTTATGCTTAATAACATTTAATTATAATCACTATAAAAGAAATAAAATCAAATGACAATATAAGTAACATGAAGAAAAAATTATTCATGATATAAAATAAAATATGTGCAGTATATATTCCACATAAAAAAATAACTAAAGATAATGGTGTATGCCACATAGAAGAAAAAGTGACACAAGAATCTCTTACCTTCTATTTTCTTTTGGGTGAACATCATTTAAATTCTTATATAATAGTTTTAAACATGTAAATAACATGTACCAATACCTTCATAATCTTTATAATAAAATATATAATTTTTTATAATATCTTATTACCTATTTGTCAATAAATTTCATTAATTTCACTATTTTGGGTGTTAATTGCTTAGTTTTTTAGTATGTTTTGACTTGTTATTTTTTATCTTCTTATGTATATCATGATTTAATAATATCCAATAAATATAATATTATTAAAATATCATTTATGTTCATTATATATGTATTTATAATAATCAATAAAATTTAGAGATATTAAATGAAATACATCATTCATGGAAACTGTAGGTTGTACGTATGATTGAACGCTACTTCCATTACTTCTCCATATTTAATTGAATGAATTGAAAATGATATATATATATGTGTGTGTGTGTGTGTGTGTCTGTGTATTATATTTATTGTACCACATTGATTTCTCAAATTACACATATTTTTTAAAACCAACCTTAATATATTCCACGTATAGCATGAACGAGTAATATCGCTTTGATGTAGCGGTAGTCCACACATCCACAAACGATGTTATCGTATTCCCACAAAATGGAAGGAAGGAATGTACGTACGGTTATATAAAAAGTTAAATGTACTCAAAAGAATTATAAATTCTATATATATAATATATATACTATAAATAAATCTTTATTCTAACCTTCAAATGTGGTAAAGGGACAACAAACGACGTTATTTTGTTAGGTGGTAGTACGCCAAACACACGAACGATGATTGTGTTTCCCTTTTGATGGTTTTATGTGAAATTATAGGTATAAATTATATAATAACAATGTATAAGTATATTTTTGATACATTTGTTATTATATATTCATGATGAAAAAATAATTCAATGGGTGGATAAATAAATGATACACAAGTGGTCATTAAAGAACATTACCACTTATTTGGGGAACTCCTTTTTGTTTATACCAAATACTTAATTGGTTTTTCTTATATCACAAGTTATTATTCTATGATCAGGGGATGGGAGTTTAGAGATTATTTGGGATGTCTTTTGAGGATACAATGTTCTTTATCTATTTGAAAAATTTGGAGGGGAGAGTGCATTTTTTATATTGTAGGAGGGATATTCTTTGAAATATTTTAACGACGAATTCACATCCATGTTTTTTCGATTAAAAGTGGATCCAATTGTGAAATTAATTAGATAAATGGGAATATGTGGTATAAATATTTCTAGAAACTGTGATTTGGAAAATTTTCTATGTCATTTTAGATGCTATGTTTAAGGCTTTGTCCCTTATTACGCTTAATTTTTAATTGGTGTATTAATTTTAATTACTTCCACAAATATGGTTTTAGCAAAAAATAAGTTCAAATTATTATAAATTATAAATTATTTTTATTCCAAATAGTTAATATATTTTTCCAAAATCAAATTTCATAATTGGTGTAAATTAATTTAAATTTAATCTCGTGTATGGGATGAGAAAGCGGGTTTTATAAGTCAAAGATGTTAAAATTTTTGAGATGTATTTATATAAAAATTCAATATAAAATTTATTCCACTAACATATTTTTATTAAATTATGTATAATTGATCTAATGGGACTTTTCAAAAAATTAATATATAATTTAACATTAAAAATGATTGATATGAAATGTCAGTTTTTTATTAAAATTTAGTATTTTTCACTATTCATCAAAAAAAGTAACTTCTCTTAAAAATGAAAAGAATTCACCCTAAGATAATTTTGATGGATCTTTTTTAAAAAATGATGTTAAATTTTATATATATAATTTTTATGAGTTCTGAGATTTAGTTTTGATTTATGTGCACCATTTAAAGGCGACAAAAGTTCCTTTTTAGAAAAATATAAATTTTAAGAATAAAACTTGATTTATTATTATCTTATTAATATAAAATATATTGGATGGATATAAATTTATTTTATTGAATATATATAATATATATTTCATTAATGTCATTCAATAATACTAATTAATATAAATCTTTATGATGAATCACCTTTGTGAGCATGAAAACATTTCCATTACATTCTGTTGGTTTTTATATTCATTTCTAATTAACTGGTAACAAATGAATTCATTTTATATTTATGTAAATCATATATTTTCATATTTTATTTATTCATATTAATAACAAAATTAATGTATAGGTTATATATTATTATATTAAATATTAATATTTTAACAATACATTGTGGTTTGATAAAAATCAGTCAAGCATGTAACGAAAGCCATTGAAGAAACTCATTCATGCATGTGATTCAAACTGGCCCATTATTTTTTTCATTGAAAGATATTGAATATATTTAATTTATTTAAAATATTAAATATAACATAATGTATCAATATGCTTTATTACATTCTAAATTCGAATTTTATTTCATACAAGCTATTCAAAAAAGTTACTCTTAGAATTTTTGGGCTGTCACATTCTCCCCACATTATATAAATTGAATCCTCAAAATTTATACATGTTATTGGTAATAATTTTTATAATATTTTAAAATTTCTTAATTAAAATACCACTTCATGATATGGTTTGGTAAAATATCCTCTTGAAAATAGATATTTGGATGTATAATGGTCGTATGTGATAACATATAACTAGGTCTCTAGGTAGAAGAAAATTAGTGGAAAATGAAACTATGGACTTGGAGGAGAAGAATAAATAAATATTGATTGTGATTGAGGTTATATATCAAAAACCATTGAATGGTCAACTTAATGTTGAGGGCTTCAAATTCATTAATATGTGATGATTTAATAGACCATTGGATCAACTAAAATTAAGGTATTTGGACAATGTTTTATTTCTATATGATTTTTTAATGTTAGACAATTGTATTATTGCATATGTATATAATGAAATATACTTACATAACATATTTCTATAAAATAATTAATTCTTTTTTGTGCTTTTATCAATTTCTAATTTATCTATTACTTTATTAAATGGATGTCAAAAATTAAATTTGATTCCCCAAGCACTAAAGTACAATTTTAATGGATCGTAAGGACCATAAAAGAGATACATGTCTTTCCATTAGTATCTAACTATTCTCCAAATCCAAAATTATTAATACATTTATCTAAAGATATTAAAATTAACACAAAGGTGTCATTATTTGTATTTATTCTTCAAATTGTTTAACTACAAAAAATAAAATATTAACCAGGACATCGCATAGGCTAGTGGTAGGCACGAAACCCTTACTGTCCTTCGGTCATGGGTTTATACCACATCATATTATAGGTTGTCATTTTTCTAAAACCAAATTAATATAATTTCAAAAAAAATATGATAGACATTCCTTAAATAAGGTTAATTACAAAATACCCTTTTAACTAAGGTTTTCAATATGACCTCAATACATAAATACCTCAGATTTTTAATTCCATATAGGTTCTTCCTTGGTAGAGATTTTATCATTTAGAATAGGTCATTGACTAAGGTTATTGACAGGTTCCCCACATTTAAGGCATTGAACTATAAATGTAACATTATGATTAGTTTCATTTCCTTCTATTAGCTTCTTCATTTTTCCATGGTAATTATTTTTTTAATTTTCTTTATCTTCCACCCATAATGTACATCCCCATTATATTAAGTTGCGTTCTAGGGTTTCCCCTTCCACATTTCTTGGGTGATTCAAGTCAATCCTTCTTTCCTATACGGTCTCTACTACTCAAGCTCTCAACAACCTCTATTCTTATATTATTTTGTGGGTTTGGGAGTTAGTTAATTTATATTTTCTTAATCATATTTTGGGAAAACTAATTAGTCATTAACATGATATATTTATATCTAATCAATATGAAATTTAGTTTCTTACTTTTTCCACCATGTATTCATGTTTAATTTTATTATGACTATTTAATGTTCTAGCAATTGATTAAAACCTAAAATCATAGTGCGAGTAAAAATAGTCATAGTGATAAAAATGCTTAATCATTTATAGGATATATAAATCATGAAAATTTATTTTCAGTCTAAAGCACATTTAGTTTAAAATTTGTTATTTATTTTCATTTTATATTCAAATCATTCATAATGGTTTGTAAAGGAAATGTGAGTTATAATAATCATATCCTATTGGAGTTAGTTCCCTAAAACCAAATTTTATGTAATTTATGATATCTTTTATTCATAGTCTTAGATATTAAAAAACTCATTATCACATCATGATTGTTCTTCTGCATAACATAATATGTGTTAATCTCCAAAGAGTAGCTGTTTCACTAAAAGGTGATAGTAGTTCCCCACTGTGATGAGAACCCATAATTTCTAGGACAGTATTATTATATTTATGCTCTATAGCTGGATGATACCATTTTAGGAAAAAATGGATATAGGCTATGAAATTTGGAGACTCATATGTATTTGTGGAACCTTTTCATGGAGTAATCCCTTGGTGATATCCCTTGTACGGTATTATGAGAATGAGACATGTTATATGGAAATCCACATTTATATGTCTCATTAGATGTTTCTATCTATGTACATGAGTATCGATCCATAGAAGTTAAGATTATTATTAATGATTATGATCAGTCATGTACTTTTATGTGTGGATGAAAATCCTGATGAAAAATGGTCGTTGTGAGGAAGGATATGTTTGGTGCGTCAGGAGTAATGTTGAATAAATGAATAATGAAAGAAAGGATTTTTCTCTTGAATTATTCAACATAAGTTAATGTCTTTGTCCCATTTATGGAAATGATAGAGCCTAAATAAATCCATATCCATTGTGTTCTATAGGCATGTTCAATTTCTGGGAAGTCAATGAATGATACATCTAGCATATAGGTTGATGAAACTGGCATGAAACCTTCATGATTAAAGATATCATGAAAAATGATTATATTACACACTAAGAATCCATTTGAGATATTATGTCATTGGGACATTAAATTATTCCTTAAGGGGTGCCTTGGAATGCTCCAAGATCATAACCTTGGACTTTAGGATATTTCACCTAATTACACTGATAATGATGCCAATAGGGTCACACATTAATTGTATCTTGAATCTGAGTTAAATTATATTATTATTAGTTACTATTTTACCGATGGGATAAATATTATTCCCACACATGGTTAAATAATTATTCATGTTTTCCTAATCCCATTTATTCTATCACTAGTTATTTGACAAAATATAATATATGTTTAATATTTAATGAATATTTATCTTCTATTTAGTGAATATATTATATATTTATTTATTGGAGGATAATACAGTGATATTTATATGACAAATAAATTTTCATTATTTGTGGCCATATACATATTGTGGAGGAATGGAGGACCATGCCTAATGGTCCAATGATAAATAATAAATATTTAATATTATTCGATTAAATAATATTTAATTAAATTTTCAAGTTAGGAGTATGTTGATAAATTATAAAATTGTTATTTTACATGGGGGTTCACTATGATTAAATTTTTAATAAAGGAAACATGTTTAATTATTTATTTCTAACCCAGCGATATATAAATTTAATTATATTATTTTATCTATGAGCTAATTCATTTTCATGGTTGTGTACAATAGATTTAGAGAATCACATCATGATATAAATAGAGCCATTCTTCATTAATGCTCCCAATAATAGAGAGATACATTCCTCCACCTCCCACTCTCATGTATAAGGAGAACCTGGAGAATGCATTTGAATTGGTTCTTATGGCAAACAAATTAGGATGATGCAAGTGATGTGATCACGAATGATATCACCCAATGATTTCAATGGAGACATTCATAGATTTTTGAACACGTCTGGATCACCGCTAAATAGAATCTAATCATGATTCCTATGATGCAAGGATGGTGCAATGTAGATCTATTTTCAAATCCATAAATGGTGAAAGCATTTTGAGAAGGTAAATAATTAGTTAATTAAATTGATTATAAATCATATGTGACGATCCTCCATATGGTTTTGACATATATTTCATTGAATGTTATCTTTGATTCAATTATGGAGATCATATTGTTTATCATTGTGTAGATCACAGATTTATCATCATCAAAAAAATATAAAAGTTGGGCATGACCCATCACACGCTTCCTCTTTTCTCGGATCGTATAGGTAGTGTCATAGAGGTCACATAATTATTTATAATTATTTAAAGATCAATGATTTTTTTATAAAATTTTAATTTGGTTTTCAATTCTAGTTTAATCGGTCATTTAATCTAAATTAAGATATCTGATTCTTACATGTTTTTTCTAATAAATATAATCAATACGATTAATTTTATGACTAATATAAAATCATGGAATTCATCTAAAGTTTCCTAGGATTATGGATAGATAACACATGAGTATAACCAATGTATCTAGAGTTACATGTTGTTTAATTGTGTTCAATGAATTTGGAGTGAAATCAATAATTAATTCAAATCGTGTGGAATTATGACATGAAGTGCATTAATCTCTTACACTACATATTTACAGGGCAATGGTTTCACACGGTTAGCTGGAGTGCATCCCATGTTTCCCACATACACAATGTGCTGTCCCTTTGAGTCCCAGATGGGTAGTGTATTACAATCCACAACCCACCTAACTAGTGTCCATGTAACTTAGAGACCACACACAATGTAGTCTATTACACACACTCTCTGCTCTAATTTGCCAAGGTAGAATTTATACGCCAAGTCCCCAAATGTATTCCTCCATTACACAGTGAGAGATGTACACATCCAGTACTTATGACACACCATGATTGAAATTTTCTTATGTGTCATAATTATGCTGATAGGACACACCATGTGCTAGGTTTGAATATATATATATATATGTCTAATTAATAACTGTATAATGTTCAGATTTACATATCATCTATGAGTCGTATTACAATTGTTACTCTAAGTGCATTGAATCATAACATTTGACTGAAAAATTATGCAATTCGTGTATTCTTTATGATGATTGTACACACCATGGAAGTAAATTATAATTTAAGAACCCTAGAACACCCTAAGAGTGGGGGGGGGGGTTAATCATGCTGTCAACATTTTCTCTTCATTACTGGATCTTGTTCCCATATTGATAGAAACTTCTTTAAACATGTATGATGTATTTGTGATGTAATTAAAACATGTCTATGGAAAAAACAACAGTTTTTTACATGATTCACCACTAAGGGATGCATCTAAGGGGCGTACGCTTACAGGTTAAGGATTCTACCAAATTCCCCTAATTTTCACTAGCTATGGATTAAAACGGTTTGGGAACAATCACTATGTCCATGGAACACTGCCATTAAAATAGTTCAGGGATATCCGACTACATCCATCAGTTCACATCGGTTTACTCCCCCTGGCTCACTTTCCTAGGAGATGTCTCACATAGTTTATCAGCATTACAGTCACTTCAATAGATTGGCATGAAAACACATTTTTTTTATTAAGAAAGAGACACAACTTGCATTGATGCCCCGAATTTATTCTCTTTTATATTCAATTTTTTCCTCTACTACAATTGTTGAATGCACTAGAACTTATTCCATTTTTATCAAATAGAATTAGAAACACCTTTTATGATGTATTAATTTCCGTGAAATGTTCCAGATTATCCAGATAGTCTTTGATCTACGTACCATGCATGCTCTGTGTACCACACCTGGTCTGCATACCGCACTCGTTCCGTGTACCGCACCAACATGGAATACCGTGCCAACCCTGCGTACGACCCCATACTCTACACACTATGCCTACTCCACATACTGTTCCTACTCGGAATATCACACCATCTCCTCATACCGCCTCTGATCCACCTACCATGCATGCCTCATATATCTCAACCTACTCTACACACTGTGTCTGCTCCACGTACCACGCCAGCTTGGTGTACCACCTTAGCCTCCCGTGGACACCTTCTTCCAATTCTGAAAATTATTTCATCTTCTACATATCCTATTTTCTAAATAAAATCTCTTCCGCAGACAACTCCTTCAAATTTCATGAACCATTTTTTCTTTCTCTTACCACTTCGTTTTACAAATAATTATTCTAGTGTACATCTTTCAAAAATTAGCAGAGTTCTTCCACAACAATAATACATTATTATCGAATTCGTACTCTTTTTAATAATGATATTATCACAAATTATATAGGAAAATAACTCCGTGTATTTTTATAATCTATTTTACACCAATTTTCAATGTGGTAAAAACATCAATGTATACTAAACTCCATTCACTTACAACAAACCTACCCTGAGTATTTCGACCCTCCAGTGAACTGTGAACCTTCACCACTTAACGTGTGTCTTCCGGTTCACATACTTCATCTCATCCACCTATGACGATCCATTCATCACACCACAACTCCATCCACGACGAACCATTTTTGGGACCTCACCCTATTCTGCATAACATTCCTTATTACCGCACACCTTCACTGCGTACTATCACTACCAACCATTTTTGGATTTGAAAACTTCTCTGCATACCAATTCTCCTTCTAGTTACGTGGCCACAAACCATTCCCATAACATGGTATGTGGTCCAAGCTCAATGGTATTTATTTTTCTTCTTTTTATGAATTTCTTTCATCATTCCACATCTCGTTCACTCCTATGTAGAAATCCATCCACATCTGAAAACTAAATCTGCATTATTAAGTCCAATCAATTTAGAAAACAATGGGAATCAACAAAACCTAATATATCTTCTTTGGAAAGAACACCCATTATAACTCACGATCATCATTCTTCTTCAATAATAATATTCTTTCTTCGATAACCTTATCTATCTTGATATATCGTATTTGATCGATCACCTTTAGCATCACCATATTATCTTGGGAAGGTACTGCAACATCCTTGGCTTCCTTCAACATCAATCTTTATAGTAAACATTAAATATTCCATGCATCATCATATCAATGACCTCATGCATCAATTCATGTCTAGTCAGGAAGGCTCTTTTAGGGTATCATTAAACAATGATACATTGCATTATCATATTATAACATGTATCCCTTCATCTCCTTCTTCATTATGATATTCAGTGACAACTGTTGAAAACCAATACAACCTTATAAACAAAGTGTTCCCAACAATCCCCCCTTTTCATTTATTTTTCAACACCGTAATGACCTCTACTTAATGTGTTAATATCAAAATGAGAATTTTCTCTCTCTCCTTTTTCTTTTTCTTTATCTCTCTCTTTTCGATCATTCATTTCAATTTATCTCCCCCATATTGACACGAAATTCATAGTTCATGGGAAAAGGGTATCAGTCCTTTATTTAGCAATGTACCATCAATGGCTTGACTCAACATCTACTCGAGCAATGCTCAGTGTAGAAAACAAGATGATTTGATTTGGAAAACACGGTTTTCCATTATTAACGGATCATGATACCTCATTAGATGATAACTCACGCACTTTTCTTCAAGTATTTTCCACTTTCATTCTAGGATGATGAAATTGAATGTGATGGGGAATAATCAACATGAAAATCTTTTACAAACTTCAACAAACAGATCAACAACATTCATGTACAATTGGAAGGATAGGTGGCCTTAGGGAACTTCTATTTTCTTTATGTCATGGATTAATTCAATTTCCCCACATTGTAAAATGATATTAATTCTGAGTAACCATGGCTAAGAGATTGAGAAATTACATAAAATTTCCAATTACATTTTATTCAACAAATTTTCCGAGTAATTAAATTTAATACCCACTAAAGTTGATACTAATTGAAATAATAATTTGATAATATTCTATATTTTTCAACACATTAGGAGAATCACTTCACATCATCTTCATCAAGGGTGATCCTTTGTCATTTTAATCATTGAATATCAGTTGAATAATCTTCCAATGATGGAAACTTCTTCATCATAGCTATCAGTAGTTGACAGCATTCACTACTTCTCATGTTCTCCCCCTAAGATCATGCTTCACCTTTAATTTCATGTATTATTAGCACAAATACAAGACACAAATCATTAAAGGAATAATGAAGTTCCTCATTGAATCACCAATTTGATCTTCATTGTTGAGATTCTTTTCTCAACCAATTTTCTCCATTTACACCAATCATCATTCTTCCACATGTAAACATATTTTCTGATTTGTGTTGATGTGGCATGGATCTCTTCACATTATCTTCTTCTTTGTTTGGAGAATTATTCTTCTAAGCTTCCATCATGAATGATATATTCTTAATCCTCTTATGGACTCCCTCTTGATCTAACATTAATGTTATTAAACCTTTTGAAATGTGAAAAGATTTCATACATCTCTAAGATAGAACAACTATAACACACATGCTTCTCTTGGATTTCAATATCTCAAGAACTTTATCTTTATCATGTTAATGTTTTAATCTTCCTTTACTACCATCCTTGGCCTGTTCATTTTCAAGTTTCTTCATTCTATCCAAATCTTCTTGTCAGATGAACAAGATTTCATTCGGGACAATTGCAACAGATTTGGATCATCAACATGGGTTCATCTAAGGGTCCTCCATCTTAATTCCTCTTTTGGATAAATTTCCCTTCATTTTCATGGAAATAAAAACTAGGTTCTTATTAGATTCCCTACACGAGATCTTCTTTGGGAAATTTGTGTTCACGATATTATTCTAATTTCATCCCTAGGTAGCTTCTTTATACATAGATGACATCTGAGGTGGTATTTTCTTATCAATAGTGAATCCAAGTTTAGATAGGAATGTACCTACCTAGTGACCATTATCGTTGCATATATCACAGATGTTATCAAGCATTCCAAATCTGTTTAAGGTAAATAGAGGCTTCTGGACACGTGGATGTTACTTATTCTTCTATAGATATCTTCCCATTGATATAGATTTTCTCAGTGCTTTTTTATTTAAGGGATTGTACCAATAATCCAGTAGAAAATTCCCAAAACTGTTGGATCACCAACATTATCACAAAAATCATGTCTTCTTTATGTCTTATGTATAAGTATGTTGGGCCTTCTTTTTAATGCGTTGTGCTTTATCTATGGAACTATCTTCTATATTTTTCTTCTTATCCCCCTAGCCATGGTGGTAGGTTTATTTTCCTCACTTTTTCTCACCCATACTTGTATATAATTTTTCTTCCAACCTGCACTTTTTGTAGAAACATATTCATAAGAATTATCAAATGTTGGAATAGATGGTAGCTTCTATTTCTCAGCTTCTTGTGATAGATCAATCAGTCATGTCATGATATTCTTATCACATGTTGGAGGTATTCTGATAGAAGAATCCTCTAGTGATCATTAAGAACCAGAAGTAATTGATTCATTCATTTGGGAGGTCTCAATATGCATTTTCTCAAGATTGGTAAATTGAGCATCCACTTCTAGACATTACCTATTGATAATGACCTTCTAATATTTAACCATTGCCATCTTCTCTTCACAAGACTTCTTAATTATAACTAGTTCTTCCACATGCAAAATTATTTTATTCTAAATCAAATAGTCATGTTTATTTATCTTCTTGTGATTCAATACCAATTGTAGACCCTTGACATGAGTGAAAATTTTCAATTTCCCTTCAACTTCATAAATCTTTTCATCATGTGGATATTTGACTCTCTCATCATCATCATCATCTTTGAACCATTTTGATGTATTTGTTTCATTTTTTAACTTTGTTTCCTTAAAGGATTCGATCTATATAGAGATCATATAACATTCTGATATTTTATTTACTAAGACTTCATCCAAAGAAATTGCTTCTTTTCTTAGATTGGATATTTCCTTGTTCTTATATTTAAATATTCTAAAAATACTGACCAATCTATCTTTAGAGATAACATAAAGGTATTTTTGTAGTCTATCAATTTCATCTAAGGCTGATGATTGATCCAGGGTGTAAACACATACCACCCAATCTCCTTTATTTTTCATTCCTGGCCTGAAACATTATAATTTCCCAAGGTAAATAAGAACAATGTACTAACTATTATTTAAATATGAGGGACTTCTTTAACTTTCTCTCCTCTTTCTTTTTCCTATTCATCATGGAATTGTTGGGTAATGAATTATGCAAACATATAACTTAACATTCATCAAAACTTCTCTTCCTTGCAGACTCAGGAATAAAAACTGAAATCCTCTAATGAATAAAATTACAAAATAGTATCCATCATATGTAAACCATTGTCCTCTCATACCAATTGAAGGAACCTAGACAACCCTAAGAGGGGGATGAATCAGGGTGTGAAACTTTTCTTTGCTTCACTGGATCTTGATCCCACATTGGAAGAATCTTTTTTAAACATGTATGATAGATATGTATAGTAATTAAAATATAGAAAAGGACACCACAACACTTTTTTCATGGTTCACCACAATGGGATATGTCTAAGGAGAAGATTCTGAAAGGTTGATGGGCATAGAAAATTCAACTAATCATCCCTATCTGTGGATTAGAAAAGTTCAAAAATAATCACTATGTCTTTGGAACACTTCCTTTGCAAAGGTTCAAGGATATCCAACTGCATCTCTCAAATCACTTCAGTTGACACCCCTGGCTCACTACCATGGGAGACATCTCACATAGTTTATCAATTTGATGGTCCCTTCAAATGATTGGCATGAAAAGTCTTTTTCTCTATTAAGAACGAGACACTGCATGCATCAAAGTCCAGAATTAATGATATTATATATTCATTTTTATTCTTTAGTGTAATTGGTAAATGCACAATAACTTCTACCCAATTTATTCACTAGAATCACAATCATTGTTTATGATGTATTCATTTCCGTGAAATGTCCCTGATTCTGCGGACTGCCTATGATCTGCATACCATGCCTTCTTTACATTATGCAACTGGTCTGCATACCGTTCTTGTTCTGTGTACCACCCATGCTCGGCATACCATGCCTGATCTGTATACCACGCCTACTCCATGAATTTCTCCTGCTCCGTGTACTATTCTTGCTCGGTGTACTGCGCCTACTATGTGTATAACCTCTACTCCGCCTACCATGCCAGATCCATATACCACACCGTACACCACACATTGTGCCTGCTCCATATTCACCCACTACTCGACGTACCTCCTTCTCCTTCCAAGGACTCCTTCATCAAATTCTTTGAATTATTCCATCTCTTGAATACCATTTTGTCTTACAAAAAATCTCTTCCATAGACTACTCCATTAAATTTTTCCAACCGTTTTTTCTTCCAAGTACCACTTCGTCCTATGATGAATTTCTCCTACATACCTATTTCGAATGTAAGTTGAGTTCTTCTACAGAGATAATATTTTCTTATCAAATTCACTCTCTTATTAATGATTGGAGTATCACTATTTATATTGTAATGTTACTTCCCAAAGTTCTCTAATCAATTTTAACCAAATATTCAATGTGGGGAAAAATTCACCGCATACTGAACTCCATCCTTGTATAGTGAGCCTCCACCGTATACCGTAACCCTCCAGTGAACTGAAAACCTTCACCACGTACAATGTGTCTACTGATCAAAGTACTAAATATCTTCCACCCACAACGACCCATTACATGTACCACAACTCCTTCCATGGAGAACCATTTTTGATACTGCGACCCGTGCCACAAACATTTCCCACATACCGCACACCTTCACCACGTACTGTCAGTACAAACCATTTTTGGTTCTGTGAACTGCACGTCATGTTGTTTCTGCTACCTGGTACACAACAATAAACCATTCTCGGAACATGGTATGTGGTCCATGCACCGAGATACATGGTATTCTTCTTTTTTTGATTTCCTTCGTCATCTTCATCTCATTCACTTATATGTAAAAAACCTTCCACTTCCAAAAAATCATGATTTTGAGATCAAATTAATTTAGGAAAAACTGGGAAACAACACCACCTTAAATTTCTACTTTTTCTAGAACACCCATGCTAATTAACTTTCATATTTCATCACCAAAAATAATATTATGTCATCAAAAAACTTATTTTTCATGATATATAGTCTCTGATCGATCGACATGAGCATCATCATATTATCCAAAGAATGTACTGAAGCTTCATTTTATTCCAGCAACTTCGTTCCTTCCAGTCATCACTAAATATGACTGGCATAATTAGAACAATAACCTCATGAATTAATGCATGTCTCATCAGGTAGGATCATTCATTGTCTCTTTGATTAGTGAGACCTTTCATAATCACATTATAACATGAATCCTTTTAACTGCATATTCATTTTGATCTGCATTGACAACTGTTGACAAAAAATACAACCTTATACACAATGTGGTCCCAACAAAGTCATGTATTCCATATGTCACAAGAGTAAATAGTAGTAGAGTATAATACATGTTGGGTAGATTTGGATGGGCATTAAATTTGTCTCATCCAAGGTAAATTTATATAGATAGTTAATTTTAAATAAATTTATCTAATTAGTTTAAAATTATAATAGATGAGAATCTCCTTGAAATTCCAATGATAATTAAGATAAAATAATTGATTAATTAAAGATGATAATTATTTTATTCTAGTGTGATTTATCTTAAATAATAATGATTAAGAATAGAATACTTGTTTTATTAAATTTCAAATTTATTTCAGGCCTGAGGATGATCATAAGAACAGAACATATCTTTTTCTGTGATTGGTTTCATTGAATTTATTATTGAAATAAATTTTTGTCTTACATTCCTTATGTCCTCTTATTATGTAAGGGCCTACAATCCCATGTATTATTTTATGAAATCCTTTTCCCCAAACATGTGTCTAAGTAAAATCATATGTAAGTAGTTGATCTCAGAAGCTAGAGGTGGCAGTTAAAATGTAGAGTTGAGGTGAAACTAATACAAAAGAGAAACATAGGTGGATAGGTGGAAAGCCATAACATTAACCATAATTGGGAAATTATGTTTTTCCCCTAGGTCAATGGTTAGTTATTCAACCTCTTGATAATCATACCATTAGTAAAATCTCATGATCACAATATTTTATTATTTTATTTTTATCAAGATTCAGGGTTATTTCATTATAGATTCTTTATCGCGATCACATGAATTTATGAAATTAACAAGAATAAAAGATAAAACTAAAATAAATTATCTTATGAATAAATATTATGTATGAAAAGGGTAATCAGTTTTGTAAATCCACTAATTATTAACAATAATTTGATAAATTTAACAATTGGAAATTTGTGCATAATGGATAAAATCCCTCAACTACATATATTACGTCGGTATAGCCTTCCTCAATTATATAATGTTCTTGACCAACCAAATTCAAATATCAAGAAATTCTAATATGTGGTTTTGTGTTGAATTAACTTAGTTTACATCAATGGTTTACATTCAAATATGAGTTTTTTGTAACAGAGAAGTAAGGTATGATGGAATCCTGTTTTAGGACTTTAGGATTAGGGTGTCGACTAAATAGATTATGGAACTGTGAGTTAACATAGTCGGAGTTTTTAATGCGTACATAAATCTATTCAGGATGCATTACATCCCAATATGAGGAAATGATAAGGGGAATATGGATCCTCTCTCCTAGAATGTCCATGAAACAAAATATTATGAAGACATTGGTGGGGTTATTGGGTCTTGATAAAATAATTAAACTAATACATTAAATAAATATTTATTTTTCATCATTTTATCAGATAAAGTATTAAAATTTGATCCTATAATTTTGTAGAAACAACAATAAAATGAATTCAAACATTTCATTTTGATCCATATGTGATAAGGATAACCTTCTAAATAGAAAAAAATTCCGAGAGTGGAAAACACACTTACATGTTATCCTTCACCGTGAAAGGAAATTGTATGTTCTTAAAGAACCTATTCTTAATGCACCACCAGGTAATGAGGAATGTGATGAAATGTTATCTCTATATAAGATACATATGGATGATTCCACAGATATTCAATGTTTTCTGCTATCATCCTTCTTAAATGAGACTTAGAAACAATATGAGGGGATTGATGTTTATAGAATGATGTCTCGACATCAGGATATCTACGTAGAAATGGAGAGGTAATAGAGATATGAGATCTCTGAATATTTTCTTATAGCTAATCATGGAGTCTATGTACCAAATGAGACACATGTAGTCAATATTATTGGCTTTTATTAACTCTTAGTCATCTTAGGGATTAAATTCCTAGATGAGTTACATATTGATCTCATACATTCATCAATGCCGAAGACCTTGTTTGGTTTTATTAATAATTAAAACATAATAACTAATTTGTATAGTCTTTCAGAACATGTTAGTTTGTTCTTCCATGTGGATAAGGACATTGTTAATGATAAACCCATGATCATTTTTGTGAGCAATAAATTTAAGAAAAATTAAAAGGGGCCTAAGACTCATAACAAGTCTAAATATCATGAGCACTATCCTCCCAATAAGAGGAAAATGTAACATAATGGAAAGGAAAAGGAGATAATATGTTTTTCACATGGAAATCTAGGCTACTAGAAGAGGAACTACAAAAAAAAATCATCAGAAAAAAAAAGTTTAATTCTTTATCGAGTGTAATATTTCAATATATACACATTGGTTATTAGAAATAGCTTGTGGTGATCACATTTGTATCCAAATTTAGGAACTAAGAAGATATCAAAAGATTACTAGAGGAGTGGTTGAAATGAAATTTACTAAAGGATTTAGACTATCTACCAAAGGAATTGGTGACTACCAAATATCATTACCAATGGAAATAATTTTGGTTTTAATGTATTTTTATTATATACTGGCAGTCACCCAGAATAATTATATATCATTCCTTGATACAGATGAGTTAATTTTTATGTTTCAAATAAAAGATGTTTCTTTTATAAGGACAACATATGTTATGGTATGACACATTTAAATAATGTTACTTATTTATTGAATTACAAAAACATGGTATTGGATATTACTAATGTGTCATGTTCACGCTACCCATTTAACACCCAGCTATAGCATCGCTATCTAGTTCATGTAAATGACAAGTGTGTGTCAAAGATCTATCATGATGGTTATATAGACTCATATGAGGTTAAACCAATTGAAATATTTCATGCTTGCTTACATGAAACAATAACCTAACTGCTATTCAGTGGATAGGGTGAAAGGGCCACATAGATTCTAGTATTGGTACACATATATGTGTGTGGACCATTTCATGTAGATTATAGGGGTGCATATTCATATATCATAACATTTACAAATGAATTATGTAGAGATGAATATGTTTGATTAATGATGTATAAGTCAGTGTCCATTTAGATATTCAAAGAATTACAGAATGATTTATAAAATCATATTGGTAATATGATAACTAATATTCGATTAGATCGACGCGGTGAAAATTATAACCAATAAATTGTCTATATTTAATGGGAGCTTGAGATTATATCACAAATCAATCCACCTTATAAACCACTATGGAATGGTTTTAGTTAAAGGAGGAACTATATGTTTTTATATATGTTAATGTCGATAATGATCCATGCATATCTTCCATTATCATTTTGCATGCATGAATTACAAACTATGGGATACACATTAAATTGGGTACCAACTAAACTAGAAAATGGAATTACCTTTGAGCTATGAAGTGGAAACAAACCAATTTTGAATCACTCATGTGTATTGGTTTACTATGTGTTTTTAATTCCATCTCGATCAACAAATATGCACCTCATGGAATAATGTTTATCATTATAGGGTTTCCCAATGAAAAAAGGGATACGACCTATACAACCCCTCAGAAAATATAGTGATTCTCACCAGAGAAGCCATATTTATTAAGAGGGAGAACATACTCAAAATTTATAGTGGGAGAAATATATAAATCTATGATGTTGATGCTCAAGATACAAAAGATATGGTATAATAAGAAATTTCAGAAGTCCCTGTGGAAGAACTACTTCTTGAAACACAAGTATTACATAGGATTATAAGAGAGGTAAGGGAACATGAGAGATATTGTTTTATATTCAATCCGAATATTGACTCAGTATTGGTTGAAATTGATGAACTATTTTCCCTAAAACGATGATTTAGAGAGATCATAATCTATAAAATAGAAAGAATCAATGAATTACAAAATGGATTCCATGTATCATTACAAAATTTGGGTTCTGGTTGATGACCCTGTTGAGGTAAAACTCGTTGGATGAAAATTGTAATTCATGAAGAAATTGGTCATTTAAGGTAATTTAAATTCTTATAAAAATGTCTAGTGTCTGAATGTTTTAAATACCATCAATTAATTAACTAAAATGAAAACTTTTCCCCATATTTGATATTTAAGTCCATCAGAATTATACTTTGTATAATAGCATATGATTACAATTAGATTTATTTGACGTGTGTAAAAATTACATCCATTAATGGTAACCTTTATGAATATGTCTATATGACACAACTATAAGTTTTTGTTACTTTAGGTGATCCTAAAAGGGGTTGAATGTTTCATACATAAAATTATGGATAGAAACAAGAATCGAGGTCATAAAATATTTGATTCAATGAATCCATTAAATAATTTTGTTCCACTAAGAAAAAATTTTATTCATGTGTATAAAACTGTTTAGTGGGGATTAGGTCATTATCCTAGTAGTATATGTTGATGACATATTATTTATTAGAAATTACATACTAGTCTTATAGTCCGAGAAAAGTTGGAAAACTAGTGTTTGTTAGTGAAATAATTTGGTGAAGTAGCCACAATTCTAGGGATAGTGACCATTCACGAAAGATCCCAGTGGATTATTGGACTTTGTAAAAGTACATATATTGACCAGATATTGAAGAAATTTTGTATGGAAAATCCAAGAGGGAATTGGTTTCAGCATCACATGGTTTACATCTTTGTAAGAAAATGTTTCCTCATACACCACTTCAGAAATAGATAATGATTAGAGATATAATTTGATTTGGTGATATAATAAATCATGTATGTATTATCATGTCCTAGACTTGAAGATTCCTATTAATTGAGCATGTTAGGAAGATATCAAATGCTCTAAGAGAATGACAATGGTCTGTTGTTAAGGCTATCATTATGTATCTGAGAAGAATAATGGATATGATTTAGTTTTATGGAAGAGATGAGGATAGTGTCATCAATTGTTATATTGATTTATGTTTTCAGATAGAATAGAATGATCTGATGTCAAAAATAGGATATTTTATCTGTCGGAACAGAGGATCTTTGAGCTAGAAGAGTTCAAATCGGCCAGTTTTCACTAATTAGAGTGTAGAGTTTGAGTATATAGATAATTCAAAATCATCCATGGAATCTAGTTAGATTTAGAGCATTGTTTGTTAGATTGATTTGGTACCTATAATTAAATGACCTGTCACATTTTATTGTGACAAGATTATAGTGGTGGATCTTGAAAAAGTGACATGGGAACACCAAAGAAACAATGAATATACTCTGGAAATCTCATCTATTGATGTATTTTTGTCAAAGGGATGAAGATGTAGAGAGAATATTTCTCATAGTATTGAATGTGGAAGAGCCCATCACTAAATTACTATCATATCATAATCATGATTATTATGTGAGAGCTATCCGACAAAAGGTTGTTAGCAGTTGGATCTAGTGTACATGGGAGTCTGTGGTAGTTGGTGCTCTAGAACCCACTTCTGTGCATGTTTTGATAACTTTTATTCATAGTTTTGAATATTAAAAACATCTTTTCACATCATGATTGTTATTTTTGGTAACATATTATGTGATAATGTTCTATGATTATCTATCATACTAAAAGGTCATATGAGTTCCCCGCTATGATGAGAACCCAAAAGTGTTATTAAACTATTCTTGAATATATGTTCTATAGTCGAATTATATCATTTATGGGACTCAAATGATACATGCAATCAGAGGTGGATACTCACTGGACCTTGAGACATCTTATCATGGTGTACACCCTTTGTAATATCCAATGTAGAATATTATGATAATGAGACATGCTCATAGGAAATAAACATTTATATGCATCATTCGATGTTCATATATGTGGATATTTGAATTTATCAATATAATTAAAATATTGTTATTGATGTATATAATGAGTTATGTACATAGATTTATTTATGAAAACTAAGATGATAGATGTTCATGGTGAGGTAGGATGTGTTAGGTGTGTCACGGGTAAAACTGTATTAATGAATAATGTGAGAAAGGGTTTTTTGATTTTGTTAGTTAACTGATGATAATATATTCGGCCATTTGATGAAAATTATATATCTTAAATAACCCCATGTACAAGGTGTTATATTTCCCGCTAAATGATTATGAAGTCACAGAAAGAGACATTGATCATATAGGTTGATGGAACTAGTATGCAACTTTCTTGATTAGAGATATCATGATAAAGATATTATGTTACACAATTTTCATCTGTACGAGATATTATATTGTTTCAAAATGAACTTCATTCACAATCGGTGTCGTTGCATATTTATATATGCTAAAATTCAACTACATGCTACCTCACCTAATTCAACTGAGAAAGAGGTCGTGATGGTTACACACTAAGTGCATCTATAATCATGGTTATGTAATAATATTATTATCTATTATTTAATTATTTGAATAAATATTATTCCCCCACATGGTTTAATAATAATTCTTGTTTTCTTGATCATTTTTATTCTATCACCAGTTATTTGAAATAATATAATGTGAGTAGAATATTTAATAAATATTTATTTTCTATTTAGTGAAAATAATATTTATTTATGTATTGGAAAATAATGTACTGATATTTTTTTAGTAAATAAATAGTCATTATTCAAGGCCTGATAAATATTTTGGAGGAATAGGTTAATTAGTTTAATTTTCTAGAAATAAATAATAAATAATGAATATTATTTCATTAAATAATATTTAATTTAATTCGCAAGCAATGTGAAAGTCTAGACATAATAAAATTATTATTTACCATGGGGTTTTGCAAGGATTAAATAAATAATAATGATAAATTTGGAAATTATTTATTTACAATCCCAATGATATATAATCCCAATTTTATTATTTTTTATGTGAGCCAATTAATTTGTTTCGATGTGCGTAGTGGATTTGGAAAAACCTTTTAATACCTTTGGAGATCCCTACTTAGAGAACGCTCCCAAGAATTTAGTGCAATCTTCCTCTACCTCTCACTCTCAAGCCCAGAGACTCTACGAGAACACATTGGAAGTGGTTCTTAAGGCGATCAAAGGATGATGGTTCAAGTGATATGATATATCATAATAAACAACTAAATATTCATTTTCTAACATTCAGAAATTTGAGGAACATGTGTCGATCATGGCCAGAGGGAATCATTTCTTGACTCTTACAATGCCACGAACGTAACACAAAAATATATTGTCAGATCCATTGATGAAGAAATAATTCCAATATGAAAATTAATTAATTAATTAAATTAATTATAATTAATTTCTTAGGTTTTTATCTATAGTTAAGGTGTAATGTCTATTTTCTATTTTCTTTGATTAAATTTCACTGATCACGATGATTATCATCACGTATATCTCGGATTTATCATCAATATCGATTAAAATCAATGTTGGGTATGACCCATACCACGCTTTTGCTGCACTAATAACCTATATATCCTAGGGGAGTGTCAAACTAGATGCATAGTATGCCCCATTTTTTGTGTACCATGTTAAGCCTAATTCATGTCCAACAAACATTTTTTGTTTTATTTTCGCAAGGTACATCTATACCAGAACATCTCCCCCTTGTAGTATCAAGATAAAGATATATTTCAATGAAGACCCACATAATCTCTACCTTACCAAAATTCTAGGATAATATTCTACTCTTATCCTCAAATTCTACCTCATTGTCATGTTCTCTATTCTATGCTTTCTAAATCAATCTTCTAATTTTTCTACTAAACATACTCTATACCAACTATCATTCCCTCACTACAAAAGCCCTAATCCAGTGTCTACTACCATTACATTAACATGATTATAAAGAATGAAATACGGAAGGACTGAAGTGTTTAGTAGTCTTAGTAAACAATATACAAACATGAGTATTGTATTTCAAATAAATTCAATGATTAATAAATATTTCAAATAAAGAATAACTTTATTCCCACCGATCACATGCTTTCATATCTTTTGAATTACATTTATTCGATTCTTGGGGAGTGTAAAAAAATATGGGTGAGATAAAATGATCAGTAATGATTATGTATTGTGGAAGCAATAATTAATCAATGAGAATATTAACTATGTAAAGTTATTAGATAAAGAAACATGACATGTAATCAAAAAACCAAGACAGAAGTGTGTAAACAATATGGAATTGTTAATAACTAAAAATAGATTTCATATAAATAACTCCATAAGTCATAATCCACATGAATGTAAAATGACTAAAATAAATTACATTTAATCAATGAAATTAGAATGAAATTCATTCATAGGTAATATCAATGAAATAATATAATTGATAATAATAATAATAATAATTGAATTTTCTATAAGGGAAATGCTTGATTATTAGACGTCATGTCTGGGGCACATAAAAATCTATAACACAAAGACCATTTTCTAGATGGTTTCAAAATAAATGTACAAAAATATTTAATTTGTACAAATAATTTGTCTTATGAGAACCTTTCGACGCATTTAGTGGTTATATAAATTTCAGTCCCCAACCTTCCCTACAAGTCCAAGCATTTCTTCATATATCGAGTAATTGATTTAATTAAAAAATAATATCCCATATCAAATATACATATTAATTATGGAATTTAGATTTATAAATATTTTCCCCAATAATAAAATAATTATCAATGTAAATACCATATGTAAAAATGGTATAAATTTTAGGAAATAAATATACATTTGATAAATAATATATATATTTAGGGGAAATTTAATGTTTAATGATCATATTAAATTGAATATTTAAAGGGGAATAAATGGAATCAATGTAGTGAATTCCAATTATATCATTAGTCAATGAAATCATAAACCATCTATAGGATGAATAAGGATGGTATCAATAATAAATACCCCATGTGGTTTCAGGATAAAGGTTTTCACCCTTTCATGAATAAAAATTTCATAAAAATAAATGACAATGGCCATTTCAATTTGAATTTTTAAAACCCCTTAATTTAAAAATTACATTTAATGAAATCCTTTCAAAAAATACATGTAACCATTCAAAGGATGTTTCAATGAAAAAATATTGGCTAATTACATACATGTCGTACATGGTAAAAAAATTCTATTAGTAGGGTAAAAGTGTTAGAAAGTACCATGTTAGGAAAGAGGAAAGAATAATCCATGGAAAAAAATTAATGAAGTAGGGGTAAAAATTTATTTAATTAATCATTTTGTAAACGCTAAAAACATTTTCCAAACCCTATTTAGAAAAAAAGGGTTTTCATAAAAGATAGTTTCTTGAACTCAAGACATAAATGATTTCATGTTTTCTATAAAACATTTTCTAAAACATTTTTAGTACCCAATAGTAGAAAAACATTTACTATTACATGGAAAAGATCATTAATATCCAAAGGAAAATATAATTAAAGTGTTTTCTAAACAATGATAATATTGATTCATTTAATTTAATTTCAAGGATAATCAATCTCTATTAGAATGATATTGTGAAATATACCCATATAATGATTATAATGTTGATACGAGAGTTGATCAAAGAATTAATTATGTGTATCAACTATAAATACACATAAAAGAAGTATAAATAAATATATATATATATAGTCAAAATAATTGTACAGATAATAATATAAGATTAACGATAATGAAGAAATAATATAACCAAATGGAAATGAATTGAGTTGTGACATATATTTACACTAGGCATTTTTATGTTCAAATTCCCTAAGATGAAATAAATCAAATTGAAACTAAAATACCATAAATAATGATGTATTAATGCAATTTAATATAAAAGTGGAATTATATATACTATATCAAATAAACTAGATGCATAACTTTATAATATGCTTGGATGAAATGAAATTCGGATAAAATCCCTTACTACTTAGTAATTTCTAAATTATAATCCCCATGAAATAAAAAAATCGAATGAAAATATAAATACCATGAATATAAATTTATTCATGCTATAAAAGACAATATTTTAATTATATAAACTAGGTAAAATAAGTATATTTTGGAAATTGTGTATGCCCCACAGAAAAAAAGGTGAGACAAGAATGTCATACCTTGTGTTTTGTTTTAGGTGAAAATAATTTTACATATTACATAATGATTTTAATCATGTCTCAAAATTAAAAAAACAATATTAATATTTGTAATTGTATATATTATCTTATTATAATATCTTATTACCCATTTGTTAATAATATTTCATTTTTTTCACTATTTCTTGTTTTAATTGCCTTGTTTTTACAGTATGTTTTGGCTTGTTATTATTTTAATTGTACATCGATCATGATTTCATAATATAATGAATGTAAGTAATGATTTATATATAATATATATTCATTATATATATATTTAAAATAACCCATAATATTTGGAGATAGTAAAAGAAAGGCACTGTTCATGGAGACGGTATATTGTATGTATGCATGAACACTACATCCATTTCTTTGTCGTATTTAAAAGAATAAAAATTAAATTATACATATGTTTTTATATTATAAATATAATATCATACTTATTTCATATATGAACAATGTTTTTATTAAAACCATTCTAAGTACATTTTATGTATAACGTGAATTAATCACATTTCCTTGAGAAGGCGGTAGTCCACACATCCACAATTGATGATACTTATTCCCACCAAAATAGAAGGCATGGTGAAATGATTATATAAAATGGTTATGAATCATAAAATATATATATATAAATTTATATATCATATATATATAATAATACATCATTATTCCTATTTTTAAAGGTGGTAATGGAAGAATGAAGGACATTGATTTGTGAGGCGGTAGTTTGTTGTATGCAGGAATGATGATTTTGAGTGAAATAATAGATTGAAATACTATAATAAAAATATTTAATATATTTAATATATTTATGTTATTATATAATCCTGAAATAAAAATAATTTAAAGGTTAGAGTGGTAAATAAAACAAATCCGATTGTTGAAGAATGTTACCTCTTTTTCGGGTTACTTCATTTTATTTATAGAAAAAGACTTCTTTGAAGTATGTGTTTAGATATTTTTTAATATGATATTTCAATTGAATCCCCTAGTTGTATCAGTATATGAATGGAACCCACTTCACTATTTTATGATATTTTATAAGTCTTATTATAAGAAAGTAATTTTTATAGATAATTCAAGGAGTTAATAGAGTTGGAGATGGAATTTGAGATAACCATTTTTAGAAAATAATTTAGAGTTGGAATTGGATAATAATTCTGTCTATTTTGTGGAAAATATAATTTTCCCATTATTTTAACAATATATATAAATTTTTTGGAGGGACATGCTAAAAAATATCCTCGAGAAGTAGAATGGGGCGCCACATATTTTAATCTTTCTTCCCCAATTGAAAAATCAGACCACACAATGAGGCAGATGAATTTAAAATATTTTTTTTGAGGTCATTATTTGAAATTTTAATTTGTTTTAATTTGGAAAAGAGATGATGTGCTACTCCATACAACACAAACTGCATCCACTGATGGATTGGGATGAAAAAATAAGCTATATGATTGTGAATATAAAAATGAAGCACCTCTTAGGGGGGGGGGGGGTAAACTAGGATCTATATTCCCTTTTACATAATATTTCTATTTCACATTACTTTTTGTCCTTTCAATTTCAATAAACTATTAATGTTTGGTATTTTTACTTTTGTAAAAATAGGGTGGATATTCATTGTGTACATACCTTACCAAGTTTATTTATCATTTTCTATGTTTTTTCTCACGGGTTGAAATCATTTAATCTTAATATCCACATCATGGAGACTAATTTTAATGATCTAAATTTCTAAAGGGAATATAAAAGATGAATAATATTAAATTATCCCATAACTATGATTACATTGGATTTATTTTATTAAAGAATATTTTTTCTAGGATTTAATGTTATTTTTTTCATATTTAAGAACATTTATGTTAACTAAAGGATCTTATTCATATAAAATAATGGGTGTATTTAAATCTTTGATAAGAATAAAAAAAGTTATAATTCATGGAGTTTTAGTTTAAAATTATTCTCAGATTTTCAAGCTTTTTGAAAATTTTTGGTAGTTTCTATTGATTGAACATTAATTATTGAGAAAGGTAATATGAAAAAACTATTTCATGGAAAAAATTAATGTTGAAACATGTTGGTTATTATCATTAGATGGTTTAATTTTGAGGTTTTTATTTTTTTCCTTTCCAGATGTATATTAATTTCTTGGCTGGTATTTAAACCGAAGGCCATGTTTCTCCCTTTTTCGCCAAGATCTTCCAGCTTATTCCTGGCCTACAACAGCATTCACGATGGATTTTTGGGGAAGGTAATATCTCTTTCTGGCATCATAATTGGGTAGGCTCTGTTATTGGGTTTCCTAGATGCATTGCACCTATGATCACCTTTAGGGAAGCGAGTCTCTACCCCTCTTTTTACAAAGCTTGTCTCTTAGAATCAATAATCCTATGCTCGGAGGATGAAAAATGCATATTCAGGCCTTCTGCCTCACGAGATTTTACCACCAGGGGATTTCGGTGGCTTCAGTCCGAGTAGGATCACTCTGATATTTTGAATGGAACGATATGGTGTACAAGTATTCCTTCGAAGTATAATTTCCTTACCTGGAGAATAAGATGACGGGTTGTGGCAACTGATGAGAATATCAGGCAACTGGGGATTATCATGGCCTCATGATGCCAATGTTGTTTCCACCCCCAGGAGGAAAGCACGGACCATCATTTCTTTGAAGGAGAGTGGGTGCAGGTTGTCTGGTTATTTTTTGGAGGCAAAGCTATGATAGGTGACCAAATGCATGAGGGGAAATCGTTCCTTGAAAGATGGTTCCTTGGAAACAACGAGGAGGGACCTGCCAGAATGGCGAGGTCCATCATTTTCAACACCGCCTGCTGGTGTCTGTGGCATGCTCGAAACCAAGCCTGGTTTGAGGGAACCCACTCAACTCATAGGGCTATCATAGTGCACACAAAGAACTTACAGCTTGAGATTTTATAACTCATCGGAGACTGGCGCGAGGGCCCTCCTCTGAACCTACTTAACGGTCGACCCATTCATGTACTGGTCTCCACCAGCAAACCAACGGGGCAATGGGTACATTGGTAACCTCTTTCAATAGGCTACCATCTTGACACAGATGGATCCTATATTATGGTAAATATGAGAGGTGGGGGCGTGGAGCGAGACATGCTGGGGATTGTAATTCTAGCATTCTCTGAGACGTCTGGCACTAGAGTCCCCCTTTAGGTGGAGGGGAGAGCTATGCAAACAGGGTTATCCCTCTACAACCAGAAGAACCTGAAGATTACCCTAGTGGAGACAGATTCATTTATCCTTCATGAGGCCCTGCATGGAAAATGTGATATCCCTTGGTCCATTTCCTATACAGTAGGAAAGTGAAAATACTTCATCAACAACAAGATATAGGTGACCCATACATGGAGGGATGGAAATAAGGTTGCGGATTACATGGCCTCCATGACAGGACATTTTTTGAATATTTTCCAGCATACTCATCCTTTCAAGGCTGATGGGGATAATCTGATTAGAGGGGATGCCCTTGGTCTTCACTATTATATCCCCCCTATGCTTTATGAGGTTCTCTTGTATGGCAAGTTTTTAATAAAAAATTTAACGTTGGATGGATGGAAGTGGTAATCAGTTTTGAATAATTTTATCACTCTATTTGTTGTTTTTTTGTGGTAAAAAATAATTTATTTCACTTATTACCCTTCGAAAATGATTTATATCTATTGAATTGTTAAATAATTTTGAGCTTTAAAATTTAAGCTACATTTTTTTCTCTACTATGGATTAAACATTGAGGATATTGTTGAGTGTTTGTGTAGTGGGGTGGTCATTTCATTGTGAAAAAATGTACCATAATGTTATCCCATAAAAACCCCTTTTTTTATGAAATTTGATTATTTATAAAGTTACAAAAACATATATTCAGTTTTTTTATTATTTATTTTTTATTTTGAGAGCCATGTAGGCTTCTTAGGGAGGTTAATTATAAATTACCCTGTAGACATATTTGAATAAAAAAATCATATCCCACTTAAAAATCAGTTTAATTTTTAAATTTTTTGTTAGTGTTATAAAATTATCATTTCCTTTGATGTTTTGAATTTGAATTCAATATCATCATATGTTCATTAAAATATATTAAAAATTGATAACCCTGATCTAGGATGAACTAATTATTTTATTATTCTAGTTGATGAATGAGTTACTTATTCGCATTATAATTTATTAGGTTTTCTCATCCAAGGATAACATCTAATATTTTTTTTGATAATTTATATATATATATTCTCCAAGAGGTAAAAATAGTTTGGAAATTTAGTGGAATGAAAATTGAAATTAGATTAATATGAATTGAAATGATGAGAAATAATTTTATTTGTAAACCGCATATCATGATTTCATGAAAAATACTTATTTTATGTGGGTATGAATTTTCATATCTTGATGATATCGTATGAGGTGAATAATTTTTGAATCAATTTGTTTGTGGCCATCTAGTATTCAAAATATATGAATCATTTCATTTTACAGAATTTTGATCAGTACTTTCTTAAGGACAGGAAAAACTTTACTATGGTGAAATTTATTTGACTATATTTTGATACACTTTTTCCACATAATAATTTTAATTTAATTATGTTCTATTTGTTAAAATAAGCTTTTAATTAGTTAGTTTACTTATAATTTATTTTTTGGTTAAATTAAAAAACAATTAAAAAAATGTTTTTAACATAATTTAATTTTTAATTAATGTTTTAATTATAGCTTTCATTCTATTTTAGATCATAATATAATTTGGAACAACCTTTTAAAACAAATATTTTAAAATAATTGATTAATAATTTGTTTTGATAATTAAATTTAAAATGTTACATATTTTTTTAATTACTTAATTAATTATTGTGAATTATTTTATTCATAATTAATTTATAAATTATAATCTATGAACATTAAATTTAATTTTTAATTGGAATTTTTTTATTTTTATAATTTATTAATAAATCAATTATTTTATTTTATTTTATTTTAAAATTTAAATAATTTTTTCTCTTAACCATATAATTTTTTTTAATTTTCATTAATATTTATTTAACCAAATATTTTTTATTTTAATTTTTTTTTTCAAATTACTTTTTGTTTTTTTATTATAAAAATGGACTTGTAGTTTAAATTTATTAATATATAATATTATTTATTTTTATTTATTTTCAATTAGTTTTATTAGCTTGAAGACTACTAGTCTATAGAGGATGAATATATTTTCTATTTTTTAGCACGTGTGTAAGATAATTTTGATGGGTCATGCTTAAGAGAATTTCCCTCCATTGTCCCCCATCAACTGGGTAATATAAATCATGCTAGATAATTTTAAATTCAATGTTGCATAAGATAAATTTTTGGTTGTTAAAACTAATATCCTAACTACGAAATAAATTCTTGCCCCCGTAAGATATTACCACATAAAATAATTATGTTATGCACTAATTTTTATTACTGAAAACTGGTTCAAGCCCATGATGTGCACTACATAACTCAAACCAACACTGAGTTAACTACTAACACTTGAACAAGGGGGTAGGGTAAAACAATGCTTCTTTAGGAATATTGTTCTCTTTGAAGCTTCCATGACAATTAACTATGGTAGATATGCGGTCATGAACAACCTAGGAGTTAGTTATAAGACAGGTAACCTATTGTAAAATAATTAATATTCCATTGTTAACCCAAATATTCCACAATGGATCCTTCTCGATAAATGTAGAATGTTCCTCCTTTTCTAATTCAGTTTCATTTAATCCTTTTTGAATCTGATTAAAAATCATGATTTCTATTTATTTGGATATGATATTGATAATTATCTTGATTAATAATATTTAAACCGAAGCACGATCAATCATATGAGATATATGGAATTAGTTCAGAGAAGATGAACTCTCCTTTCGGAGGACCTCTAAACCTGTGATTAAGGGATATCAATTACAATCTGTTATCAAGATACCCCCAATATCAATTCAAGACACCTTTTTGTATTTGACTTATTTTCTCATTGACTGAGTCGAAACCGAATTTCGAGAGTCTGATTTACTAGGTTTGGATACGAGATCATCCAATTTGAAGAACACATGAGGTCTGATTTGTGCTCAAGGTTATTTAATGACGAAATTTAATAATCAAAAGATTTATTGAAACTATGATTTGATATCATCACTAGGACTTGTATTGTGGTTTAACATCATTGAGATTTGTTGGAAACCCAATTTGATTGTGGATGCTCCCTGGGGATGCCTTTGATCTAGATGAACCCGAGCAGACTATGGGCATTATGGGTTGTATAAGGAATGAGGTTTTCAGTTTAATATAATTATTGAGAGAATCAGTCCAAAATTTAATTATTTTAATGAATAATTCCACTAGATTTCATGATTATGTTTTCAATATTAATCTGTTTAAATAATTGGGGTGTCTTGATTTCCTATTTTTATACTATCAATATCGGGTTGTGAACACTTGAGGTGCTCAATGAAATGGATCAATGATGACGGATAATACTACCCTGAGAGTTGTGTTTATTTGTTTCTATCTAACTAAATAGTGGAGGAGTTCATTCAAAACTAATTGACTAGTTGGAGCTCAGACAAATTTCTTCTTTGGATACTTGAGTTTGAAATCAGTTTTTAAAAAATAAAGATACTCCCAATATGAGTTTTTGTTTCATTGATTTGTTTAAACTGATTTGAGATTTGTTTACTATAACCGGTGATGTTCTGTAATCCTCATCCATTTATCGTTTAGTTTGAAATATTCTTCAAAAGATGAAGATGACCATTTGTAAGAAGTTCGATAAAGGAAAAATAATTTTATACGGAAGAAGATGAATATTACAGGGATATTGGTTTCCTTGAATTCTTCATTTTCATTTACAATTTTGATTGATTCATTATTCTTGTGGATTTTCATGTCTCTGTCTAATGTAGTGGATGAGGATTTCATGATTTCTTTGATTTATAAGAATAATATTTATTCGTATTTGTTGGACCATTCATTACGAATCCATATCAAATTTTTAGTTCCAAAATTGAAATCTAGATTTACGATGAGGTTGATATCATGACCAAATCAATTTACATGAGTGTAGAATGATTTGATTTTAGGGAGTTCTTGAAGGTGAATATGTGGTTTTAGATTTTCATTTCTTTATACAAGAAATAAAATTTAGAAGTTGAATTCATGTAATTCCACCATAGGATGATTCATGAAGAATATGTACTGGGTCAGGTCATAATTTCAATTATAATCTTAGGTTCTATCCATTGACATGTGGAAATTATTTAATTTTAGATTAAATGTTTATATCTCAAATTTGAAGTTGTAGATATTTATTGAATTATTTTACTACAGTGATAGTGTAGTGAAAAATGGTTGTTGTAATTTCCCACCAATTTTATTTTTAGTGTTCATTGACGATGTAGTGAATATGACTGTGTGGAAGAAGAAAAGGAAATTAAATGTTTTATTTTTAGGGATGATAGAAGAAGAAAACAGATGCATGAGAAGACATAAGCTATGAATACAACAAGTAGAAGACATTTTTTACATTTTTTGAGCAAAATAAAGAAATTTATAACTGGGAGTTCTTCTAGAGAGCATCAATAATATTAAATGAAGATCATGGAGACAAAGAAAAAGAACTAATCCTTTTCTACAAACATGATCGAATTAGTTTTTATTGGATGATCCATATAATTTATAATATTGAATTTACTCTAATATTATATATTTTATTTCAATATATAAATTTATCTAGATTTACACCTGATGAATAATTCTTTAATATTTGAATGTGGTTTTTTACATTTTTTTAAATTTTCACTTCCATTCGTTTAATGATAAATTATAGATCTGAGTGTATTCTACACCTTCTGTAGACTGTTAGGTCAATATTCTTAAGAGTTTCTTGGGGAATTCTTGTTCATTAGTCTTTTGAGTTATAGATCAATAAACATGAGCATTGGGTAATTTGGATACACTCATGGTGTTTGATGATTTTTAAGGCAGTGACTATCTCTTGATGAAATGATGTCAATGAGTGAGATATAAGTCCTTGGATTCAAATTCTTAAAATTAATGGGAATCATATTTTAGATATTCCAAACTATTTTTAGAGACTAATTATAGAATGAATTATTAAATTGAAATGTAAAATGGATAAACTTGTAGAATAACATTGGAAAACCACTATTTATTTCAATGAATTCTCTACAATTTTAATTAACATCTCCATGTTTTCTTCTACGTAATTTTCTCACAACATAGCTTTACAAATAATTCTAGTCGATTTTTGTTCTTATAAATCCTCATTCAAAATAGAATAGATAGTTAATAATAATAAAAATCATGATAGAGAATATTCATAAATGTATTATCATTGGGGAATAACCCTAGTTACTTCATTACAATAGTAGTTAGTTTTGGATCATAATTGTATAAGATGACAAAAAGATGGTGGATTTTAGTTTACAAATATAATTTAATATAAAATGAGAAATATATTTATTCAAATTGATCAAACTCAAATATCGTCTTATGATAAGCGTGTATATATGAGAAACATAAATCATTTGATGTTATTTTCAATCATCATTATAAATAGTCTGTTGAAACTATTATTAGAATAATTTGTAAAAATTCATTCTAATGTAAATGAACAACAAAATTAAACCTGATAGAATCATGTTCTAATAAATATTATAACAAAGTAAGACTGACATAAAAGCAATATAAAAGTAATTATACTCTTTGACCATAAGAGTTAAGGATGTTAGAAATCATGAGTTAATATATCCAAAATTTTAAACATAATAGTAATGGTTTATCCTTCCTAAAAAGGAAGATCCCTCGATACAAATATCAGAATATATCTTTCTACCAAAACCCTAGTTGGTCTCTATACGATTATTGGAATCATATCTCTATTCCAGGAATCCTAATCCTTCGATCTGCTTAACAAGATATACAGATCTTCTTATCACTATAACCCCATTATCAAAACCACCATTATAAAAATGAGTACATAATGAAAAACAACTTATGGAGTTTACAACCATCATTTGGATTCTTTAGAACTACAACTTTATAAAAAATTAAAAACTATGAGAAGGAGATGTTCAGGAAGAGAAAAATATAACACATGTTTATTTGTAAATTCAGTAGCTCCTAAATCCTCAAATTCACTTCTATTTATAATAATTCCTCCGATAGCCATATTTTCATTGATTCTCATTGTTCGATGTAATGTACTCAGATTTTTATCACATGAGATATCAACAAAGTTCTTCCATGCGATTTTATTTTGATTAGAGCCATTAAAATTTTATTTTGAATTCTGTCCAATAGAAACAATTATATCTACTCCGATTATAAACTTTTGACCATATGATGAACAATATTATTTTTTCCAGTTAAATGAAATGAAAAATGGTCAATCTAATAGAACATAACTATTATTAGTCTGATAGAAATGACTTTAGTTTTTTGATAGATAGAACACTAGTTATCTAATGGATAAAACATTAGCCAGTGGAACAAACACATCATCTATTCAATGGATCAAATTTAATAATAAAATGTCTATGTTAATTTTATAGTAACAAAATTTATACATTCGGTAGAAAAATATATTTTCTAGAAAAAAAATTTAAATAATTCATATATTTAATGTTACTAAAATAGATATTTATGAATGTATTATGATATTTTTTCTTTTAAAAACAATGAAAATTAAAAGTAGAATATATAACATTGGACTCAATAATCTCCCCCATTTTTGAAAGCAAAAAACAAAAAACATTAAATGAAAAATTATTAACTTTGATACTGTATATTTATGAAAATAAAATAGAATCATTATAGAAATAATATCTCTTATCATATCATAACTCCCTTTGAGTTGATGAATTAATTTTGTTCCAAAATTTTCATCAAATAGAAAATATTTCATTGGATTTTACACCTTAATCAATTATCTCCTTTAGATAGATCCCCCCATTACATAAATTTAACCCTATAAAAACTTTCTAAAAATATCCTCCCACCTTTTTCATTTACAAAAACGAAATGGGAAGTTAAAATATACTCATAAAATGTAAGAAAAAAATATATGATACAATTGTGTTTGAATAAATATTCATCCAAAATAATTCAAATGAAAATTAATGAAAGATGTTTTTATAATATATATACAAGACATATTTGGATAATAATTCATTCAAAATACTATTCATTCAAAATATATGAAATACATATAGAGTTCAGTTAATAAGATTCCATATTTTTTATTTATCTACTTGAAATTGAGATTTAAAATAATTTAATTATCATAGTCCATCTTAGATTTGGATATTTATGTTACAGTCATGACTATCCACTCTTTTATTATTGATTACCTCTTAATATCTATCTTTAAATATTTATCATATTCTTTAAGAACACATGTCTTCTTAATTTACCCGTCATTCATTTCAATAATTCTTTCCAAATACCCAAAAATTTCATTTTATAATTTCTAGTATTCAATTTAATCTTTCAATTATTTTACAAGATTGTTATAATTATCTATTATATCAATGAATTGTACAAAACAAATAGATTATGTGACATATCAATTGAAAACTTGTTAATGGATCCAAATGTTTCAAGATAAACTTTTTTAACATAAAAAATATTTTTATCATTATCTTATAATCTATCGTTAACATTCCTTGACAACTTCAACATCTGATTAAGTCATCTATTATGTTCATTGTACTTTTATATGACTGAAATTATATCAGAATCAATATGAACTATTGATTCTATCAACACCCTTAATGATTCTGATTTCTGACTCTTACTATTTTGAATATGATTATATATTTCATTAATGTTTGGTAGGTATAGAATAGGGTTTATCATCCATTTAAAATTATAGAAAATATAATCAATTATCTTCATTTATTCTTTGTTCGATGAGTCTAAATTCTCTAATAAAGCCTCTAAAATGTGTTGAAATTATTTTCCAACAGTAGAAATTTCTTTTAATTCAATACATTCATCCTCTAAAAAATTCTAATATCATTTTTTTCTATCATAGACATTTCAAAAAAAATTGTGATAATGATGAAATACCTCCATATAATTGAAAACCCTCCACTCAATTTTCATGATTCTTGTTTATAAAATAAGGAAACATTATAATTTTGGACTTTATCAATGCCTTGATAATTGATTCAGTAAAAAGGAAAAAAATAATCCAATTTGATATGTCTCATATTAATAATAAAGTATAATACAATGATATAATGGAATTGTAGAGTATCCCTTTCACTAATTCTTTGGGTCAAATAAAAATTCATCTAGAGAGTTATTACTCTCACATCTACATTGAGATGAAATAGTAGTTTGAAGTTCTCAGAAGAGGTAAGCAATCATGTGTTTTATTTTGACATATAAAAAATCCCAATATTCTCTAAACTTTTGTGTGAAGGAATATATGGATATCCTTCTATGGTGAATTAAAAAAACTCAACAACATGTTGGTATTTTAACTTAACTCACTTACAAAAAAGGGTAAACAAAATCACATTTGTATCCACTTAGGTATTAAATTATATTGATGAATACAACACTCTTACAATTTTTGGATAATTTTTTACAAAATATTATTTTTTTAAAGACAAATTATCTAAAAATTTAATCTTAATAACTGTTTTCAATAGAGAATCATACTTTTCATACCACACCTTTTCAATAAATCATTATCTTACAAATTATCACTTCGTAAAGACTTTTACTAAAGAAAACTGATTGTATTAGATTCCAAAACTCAGAAATAAGAATCTAATCACATGAATCAAAAACTATCTGAATAATAATCATACCTAGTGGTGAGAGTCAATGATGAATTTCTGACGTTTGATGTAGGAGAAGGGTGCCACAACCCTTATAAATGAGTAGAGGGGTACCACATCATTTTATAGAAGACCAAAAACTCAGAGTGAAATAAAAAATTTGATCAATAAATTAGGATTTAATCCATGAAAGATTTATTAAATATTATAATCTATTATTTGTTTTATGAAAACTACTCATCGGAATAGTATATTGTATGTATAAATATACATTTAATATTTATAGAAACCTTATATATTGTAAAACATAAACGTTATGTAAAACATCATTTATAATCTAATTTAATTGATAAATACCAAAACATAATGATTAGAAGAATAACAATATTAATAGCAATGTAGTCTTGGTATTTAGGACCAATTCTTCCTAGATCTTGAAATATAAAATGAATATGATGAACTTCTTTAAAAGTGTTTTTTCAGGTAAATTTTGTTGAATTTTTTTTTTCATTAAGTATTGTTCAGTAAACATCACTGATTTCTGAAAACGTTTATTAAAAATATTGATTCTATAAATTGAAATGTTTAGAAAATAGAAATGTAATATATATATATATATATATATATATATATTAAAAATAATAACTTATTTACTTCCCCTTTGAGAAAGAGTTCATTAATGTACGGATAATGATTAAAATGTTGTTTACATGAGTGTTCATTTATTATTTATCATTACTATATTCAGTTTAATATATTCAAATCTATAAATCAATGAGGTTTATTGAAAATAAAAGTATGTTTTTCTTGTTTTCCGTTTAATTATAAAATAATATCACCTTTTTCTTGGAAATCCCAATGGAAATTTGGTTGTATAAAAATGTTCTTTTCTCATGAGTTATATAATTGGGTTTTAATTAATGAAATGGGAATTGAGTTATAACACAATATTTGAGTTTTAGTAATACTCATTCCATAGTCATTAAGTGTGTGTATTATCCAAAACACTTGAGCACAACATCTTATAGCTACCACATATTCAGCTTCAATAGTGCAGTGTTCTACTGGGTATTTATTTTTTACTATACAAAGAATCTAAATCTTATTCTATGAAATTATGAGTTCAACATGAACTTTTCCAATCCATTCAACAACGACCAAACACATCACCCACATATTGTTTTAACTCAAAAACGTATTTTGAAGAGTAATAAAAACATATTTCTTTACAACCCTTTTGATAAATAAATTCATTTTATAACATTATGATGTGACTATTTTGGATTTTCAGGAAACGTAAAAAATAAACATATATAAAACAGTTATTCGTTTTTACCAGTTGTTATGTAAATTAAACATCCATTCATACCTCCAAATATATTTTGGCCAATTGATTTCCCAGCATCATCAATATCTAATGTATTTAAGGTTCTGATAGATTTATTAATACTTTCAGTATTTTCATATCTGAATTTATTATAATGTTATTTTATATACTTATTTTGAGATGAAATGTTATTTCCTGTTTTTCTGAAATTAGAAAACCTAGAAAATATGATAAAGAACCCATTATTCTCATTTAAAACTAAAACATCATAAGATACACAAAATAATCCATTATATATTTTTAAGTTGATACAAATAAAATTTCATCTGTATATATTTCTAAAATAATAATATTTTATTATCTTATTTTATAATAAGAGTTGGATCTGCATCCCCCTTAAAATTTGTTTTGTAACGAATTTCCATTTATCCATCATAACATGCTCTAGGGGCTTGTTCATGTCCATAAAGGTCCTTAGTAAGCTTGAAAACAAGTTTTATATGTTATTTAAACTCAAAATCATTGTTATGTACTATATAAACATCATCTTGAATATATGTGTTATGTAATTCAAACTTCACACCCATTTGAAATAGTTTGAAATTCTGGAATACTATAAATTATAAAATTTTATGACTAACTTCATGTATAGTTAAAATAGTAAATTTTTTCACATCATTTTTTTCTATATTTTTTAATTTATCCCATAGAATCATTTCTATAATTATTTCTAATTAATATTCCATTTACATCACATTTGTTCAGGCCAAACCATTTTACTCCAATTACAGAAGTATATTTATGTTGTTCAACCAATGTCCAAATTTAATTTCTTTTAAATTCATTGAGCTTATCTTTTGTGTATTTTATCTAATACTCATCACCTAAATCCACATACTGCATCTTAGGTTCTAATTCAGATAAAAATGATAAATTATTATTTTAATTTATCAAAGGTATAATAGTTATAACAAGTTAATCGACTTCACCAATTATATTATCACTCTTATTATTCCTAAGAATAAATTGACTTCACAAATTTATGAAATCATTTTCTTCAATGATATTTTTAAAAAATTATAGAGTTATAAATCTTGAATTATATTCTTTAGTTTCTTCAAGGAGAAGATGTTTCTTACATATGTTAAAAATTAGTTTTACAAATTACATCTTAAGATGTAGGTTGAGGTTCGATGAAAAATGGACAGGTTTCATCAAACATAGCATGTACTATTTCACCAATAATACATGAATTATTATTAAAAACAGTATATTCCATACTTTTTATAGAATAACCTAAAAATATACTTTCATCATATTTTGGTGAAAATTAATGTAATTTATGTTTAGTATTTAAAATGAATACATATTATCTGAAAATAATAAATTATTAGATTTTTAGTTTTCATCATATCCAAAAACTCATAACGAGTTTTAAAAATAAAATGTTTTATTAGATATAAATTTATAGTATTATATGCTATACTAAATGATTCATCAAAAAAAAGTAAGGCTTTGTATTCATTCAACAAGGTTATAGTAATCTCTTCATGAATTATATTTCTTCTTTCAACTAGAACATTTTCCTTTGGAGTTCTAGGTGTTAAAAAAATATTTATAAATAATTTTTACCTATAAAAATTTTGAAAATTATAATTTCAAAATTTATCACCATGATCCTAGAATAAATTTCATGTATAGGGATTTATCAATTTTTATTTTTGGATAATAATGTTTTAATTAAAGAAAAGGATCCATACTTTTTTTCTTGAAAACATTCCCATGTATATCTACTGTAATCATCAAATAATTCATATAAATAGTATTTTAAATATTCCAATGGGGTAGTTTAGGAGACCACCTACCTAATATTTGAGCTTACATTTTATTTTCATCAGTATGGAAGTATATTTTAAAGACTATACAGGAATAAATAAACCTATATCAAACATATAAGATCATGTCTCAAACTGAACACTAATAATTAATTAATTTTAAGAATCATAATTAATTAATTAAGAATATTGTTCCACCATGTATTCGGTGAAAATTCACCCAGCTATGATGATACATTTGAGACATGACCAAACACTTGATAATGACCAATAAAATAAAATCATACTCATCCCAAAAAATTCCCCATCACATGACGATAAAATATTATCCAATATAATTTAATTTTTGATTAAATTAGTTGAAAAATAACCATATATAAATTCCTCACCAAAATAGTTAGTGGTGATGTGTAGAAGACATATTAGGATGTCCATTTTCTTGGATGAATGAAAACGCAATCTCACATGGCCGATTATTCCATAATCATGTTGAATAAAAACGAAAATTAAATATAAGGATTGGAGAATTAGAACAGGTGTAATAGGAGGATGATGTCAATCTATAAAAAATGTCTCAAATTAAATCACATCAAAATTCCAAGAAAAAAACCTCGTTGATGGTGTATGATGAAAGGAAGAAAGGGAGAAATACACTTGTCCATTGATCCAAACATGAGGGTAGAAGAGGGGATACCCCAAGTAAAAACTCAAAGGGGATAAATTATTTTTTCCCACATTAAGGGCCATAAATAATCATGTTGAAAACCGGTTAGTCGGTGGACACTTGCAGTATCTATTCCTACTGTAAGACACTACCAGTGAGCTTGTAGATCAGTTTTTTTTATGTAGTGGCCACATAACCCATTCAATGCCTCACCAAATACATTAGGACGTCTATCATGCCTGAAACCACAACCAAAACACCCTTTTGAGGCGTTCAAATCATTATTACATGATTTCAAATCTCAAATTTAATTTTCTTTTGCTTCTAATTTAAAAATTCAAATTCCTCATGAATTGTTGACCATCCATATGGATATGATGTTTTATAACCACTCTAAAATTTATTTTCATCCTTCAGAAGTCTACGTGGGTGTGAAGCTCTACATCATGACATGCCTAGGTCATGAATTCATGCACAATTGTTTATATTCAATTCAAAAATGCTCAAAGGCCTCCCAAACTAAAACATCAATAAAAAAGTTTCTTAATCCAAAAAAATATGACTCAATCCTCATAAAAACTACCATAAAATTTATACAACACATATTCAAGACCATATAAATATCATTATGACCATCTCACTACCTAGTTTATCTCTCATCTAATAGTGCTACCCAATTAAGGACATTCTATAACATGAAATTCTGTTGTTATGGTGATTCTCCCCAAACACATAAAAGTTGAAACATGCCTCTAGAATCTTAAAAATGATATTGGATTATTTTCCTAACACGAAGTTAATCAAAAACAATAATATATCTCCCCACTCTCAATTATGATCTAAATCTAGGGGTCTCCCGATCTAATTATGAAGTCTATAAACATATTATATTCTCTTAAATGACTCGAATATCAGCAAAACACCTTATATAGGCCTTGATATGATATACATGATGCAGGTTCCACCTAAATTCATTCTATCTTAGTGAAACATTATGGTTAGGAATCTTCAAGAAAATCCTTCTCAAATATTTTTTTCCTTGATCGTGGATGAATTACAAAAATCCAATCATGCTACATTTTCCATGTAAGTATTCTAATATTATATTTATACAATGAATAAATCATCAACATGGAATTAGATGTAAAATAATAGATTAAACCTTAACCAACCAATTGTATCACCATGATCCAAACATGACCACTAATATATTCCTTATTTGAATGACACATGAACCATCATAAAGAATCTTAATATCGATGTCAATGCTCTGACTCTAGCCGATTCCATAATTGAATTGGTACATGGAATTCCCTTTGGAATAATATATAAATATTCTCTATCTATTCTATAGAATTAGAATTATTATATTAATGTCCAACCACTGGCTCACTCAATTAACCCTCCTTACAAGAGTGTTACATGATCAACTCTGACATCCTACTAAAAAATATTGAATCATCTATATCATGTCATTATAGAAAAAAAATTCTTCAATCACCACATGATATTCCCCATCCATAAAAGTGCATATATAATGGGGTAGATAAGCCTATTATGTTTGGTTCTCTAAACTACAATGCCAATTAATCATCCATTCCTAGAGTAATGTAATTCTAACGTTGGCACCCACCAAAAATCACCAGAATTGAGGGCCACACCCTGAAAAGCCTAAAGTGTCCGGCACACAATTTGGTTTATCATACAACACTCCATTAGAATTAATTAATATTTTAAATTAATAAACATGCATGGATCACCTCTATATACAATAGGAATCAGGCTCTCATTCCAGTCACATCCATCAATGATTCAATATTTCAATGGCACCGCACATAACCCACAGATCCACCTATATCTACCAAAATGTGATGGGAATTTGTTCCCGTACCTCCCACAGATGGACACCAACTCATTTTCTTTTGTGTCACTTCCCACCTAGTCCATATTTACCATACTCTACAACACATTAGTATCATCGCTCCAAGAGTGACCATAGAACTCCTTTCATTAATTTGGCACCTTTCCCATCCCTTTTTCATCATACTACCACCTACTAATAGGATTAATTCATCCTAGCACTGCATGTGTTCATCCTTGATAAAAGGATTTACAAACTCTCTAAATTCTTATTTTTTACCTAATATTATTCTAGTCATATTCATTTAACTATTCCTTTACCATGCTGTTAAATCACACCAATTTGAAAGTAGGATCATGCAACAAAATAGTCATGCCCATTAAAGCTATTCTCATTACCCAAGCCCTCTTGGAGAATCCTCAAAATAAATATACATAATCTTATAAATTCCAAAAACCTTGATCAACTATAATGGATTAGTTTTATACTAAAAAGATCCTACATAGGTTTCCACCACAATGGAAAACACCATTCCATGAATATATTTACGATTTTCCACCCTCGATCAAACCAACACTAAATCAATAAGTTCCAAGGGAAAATTTTCCCCTATATCTCCCAACAGTCCATAAAGTCTTATAAAGTCTATGTAATTAACCGAACTATTATAAATAAAATATAACTTTATTTTTTTTGTTAAATGTCATTTTATATAATATGGTTATACAAAGGAAATAAACTTCTTCTGTCTTATTATTCCCATTTGATTTAATTGATAATTATGAATCATTACCCTTCATAATATATCTATTGAATAGTGACCATGTGATTATTATAAATTGGGTAATTACAAATCCAATTCTCCCAATAAAAAGGATATGTTAGCCTCATTTAGTGGGATAATACCCAATGGAGATAATTTATTGGATCTTCTAAGGGAGATAAAAGTGCTTGGATTTTCCCTTGACCATGCCCAAGTTGAGATCTAGCAACATAAGCATGATCAAATCCATTTAAATGATATGTTAAATCTCATCGAGATTATGGCCCAAAACTTGTTTGCTGAATCACCCCATGAATGCCTCACCATCACACACCTTACCCTTAAAGAGTTTGATGCTGTATTAAAGGGATATGTAAAAAAACCTATAAATATGACTATGTGTATCATTTTCTATATAATATTGATCATATTCCTATCCTAATATTGTTACTTTATAAATGTAATTTATTTGGATTCATTAAAACACAAATAGTTTTTTGGATAGTATTTAAAATCAAATAAGATATATATTTGGATGAATTAATGTCTTTTTGAAATAAATATATTTTTAATAAACTATTATTATTAAAATACTTTTATTAAATATAAATTATCATATAGTTGTTATGAAGTCAAATGTAATTTTTATGAGGGTTCAAAAAATGATACTGTCAAAAAATAATAATCTTCAATAAATGTCAGTTATTATTTTACAAGTAAAAATTCAAGTATTTAGAATTTTTTTTATAAAATGAATATTATTTTAGAAATAATGATGCCAAAATTATCCAATGGTGAATTGTTTATAATTTTCTATGACAATCGAATTTTTGGGTAAAAAGTTAATAACATCAAAATATACATTCTATTTTATGACATCAAAATAACCCAAAAGTGTTTTAATAAGAAATATAAATTGGATATGATACTAAATATATGTTTTAAATCTAAAATAATGTGATATTAAGTTTATTTTAGTTATTTTCTGAAACCATTATGAATCCTCCAAAATGTATAATATATTTTAAGATTTTAAAATCATTTATTAAAGAGTGTGACTCACCTCCACATCATAAATGGTAATATTTTCATTGTTTAGTCCCTTATACTCACCAAATAATACAAACCAGTACCCTTTTTCATAAAAAATGTAAAAAACCATGGTAGGATTTGTGGGTTTTGTTATTTTATTATGTAGAGTACAAAATTAAAATAACAAATAAATCCCTCTCATTTTTAATATAAACACACCCAATATCCCATTTCACTTTACTCTAACTCCTTATATCACATCCAAACTCTTCCCTCTACTCCATAGAGTCCTCCTAAGTCAACCCCCATTTTTGAATAATTCACTCTTAAGCCTTTCGAGTCACATAATCATGTAAAGGATCTTCTACACTCCTCTTTTATCAACCACCCCTTTTATGTTATGTATATTTTTTTCATTTTTCTGTGATGGTATATGATATTACACATTCCTATTTCAATCCATTTGAATTATTAATTATTATATAATACATTCAATCTCATTAATTAGCCCATTATCCTTTATTTACATATGTTACAATGCAAAAATTTCTTAATGATTCATTTCTCTATTCATGTTTCTTCATTACATTTTGCCTTCCAATTAAAAAATTATAATGTTATAATATGATTTTACATGACCCTGATACTTTCCATTTTACATCCAAATAATCATATACCCCTTTCTCTCTCATCAACCATTTTTATGGTTTTTATGAAATGTTGTTGTCGTGCCGATATTTCACTATGGTTTTCCATGCCAAAACAATTGTGTATTGGACACCATAACCATTATTATATCATGGGTATTTACTTATATGCACATATACTTATTTATTGGGGACATAAAAGTATTTATTCCACTATCCTTTGATCATATAATAAATTATAATGTGAAATGAATCAATGTTGTATGATCTTTGTGTCACACTTATGTATGAGAATGAAATGATTATGATGGGTGTTCCCACATAGTTCTCTAATTCATTGGAAAAAATTTAGCAGCATGATACACCATTTTGGGAAATGGGTTTTCCTTTTTCATTTATGTGACTTTTACACAATAACTTCTTTACATATTATCCCAAAGTTATTTTTATGATTCATTTTTTTATATTGTTTCAACACATCCCACGTTATGATTATCACATTATATCATGACTTTTTATTCATGTTCTTTTTATAAATCATTTATATACTTATTTTCTAACATCTATCAATTATATCATTTTCATTAACTTACTAGTATTTATACATCACCCCTTTATTATATTTCTCCCCAGGTTATCCCATGAAATTTTATGTTTGATGGTGTATTTTCAATACTAAAATGATAAAGATGTTTTTAATAATATTGTTGTATCCCATGTTCAATATATTTATTTTCACCTAATTCTAAAAGACAATATACATATCTATCTTTTTTATTTCATTAAGTGTAATTTTTCTAATAAATAATTTATTAAGGTGTAATAAAGAGAAAGGTTGTTGTAGTTGGTATCTGAGAAATAGTTTTGTTATTTTTGGGATTCATTGTAGGGAACTCTAGAGAAATACTGAGGAATATAACCAAGTGTATGAAAAAAAATCCCTAAAGTATTTTAATTATATATTAAGTTGATTATCCATAAAATTCATCCACGTATGGATAATATAAGTGGACGTGGTTCTGGTACAAATTTACGTAGTATTTACAACTCTGATAAGGTGTTCCGAGCTAGACTCAGGATAACCTAGTACATGAAAATGGGCCTTATTGTGCACCTAATTATAAATTCATGAGGAATATGATTTGGTAAATTCATAATCTGATTACGAACCATGATTAGGGAAAAAATCCCATAAGAATAAAATGTTAGAAAATAGATCATGGATAACATAGATTGAAGCCCATTAGCTCATAAGTTAAGAAGATAAATGTAATTTATAAGTTATCCCTTTAATTTCAATATATTCCCTTTTATGTGTTTAATTGTTTAAAAAAATATTACCAAACTTTCTAGTTATTCTACCCAATCACGAAAAAATAGGATAAATTGGTTAAATAATCAATGTGACATGCATTGTGTTGACTACCAAAATGAGATACACAATCTAATAATAGCATGAATCACAAACTTTGTCATGATACTCTCTTAGCAGACTAATGATCTGAATAGAAACCTAGATCATTTTGATTTCCCAAACCCCCCTAATATAGAAAAATCTAAAATCATGAGCTTTATGTGACAAAGGCCTCCTATTTTCAATATATCATATAATCTCATAATTGCGGAACATTGGATCAAATTAATTGAGATGATATTCTCCATCCTTTAAGGTTATGAGTAAGAGAAGGTTCTATTATATGTTTATTAAATGGTGGTACAAGATCATTAGTGGTGAACATTGACTAATAATATGAATCTTGATGAAGATATTGAAGCAATAGAGTAGACGTAATTACGGAAAATGTTTTTTGATTATTATTTTTTTCATGCTCTCAGTCATAAAATTGATTTGGTTTTCTTTACACTCAAAAGAATGATGATAAATCTATTTGATCGTACAAGTAAAACATTAAAATACTTTAATTTCATGCATTTAGTGTTTTCATTACCCTTGAATGCAATGATAACCACTACTTTGTTGTTCTAAAACCTAGTCTACAAAATCTCCATCAATCCTTGACATTGATAGATATGAGGAAATTGTATGATGTTCCCATAAAGTTGAAATTCAGATTGGTGAATCTCAACAGTATCATGGGGATATACAGCAGACAATCGTGCTTCATTTTTGTGGTCCGATAGAGATATCTAACAGTGCTAAGAAATTTCAGCATCCCACTTTTCAAAGGTGCAGAAAAAATCACCCCAAAAAGTACCTATGGGGGTGAAGAAATACATTAGGTGTGGTAATGAAGGACATGTACCTAATAATTACTGATAGCAGAAACATAAATATGCGATGGAGGGAAGGAATACTATAGTAAACCATATTCTTATTATTCACCACAACAACTACATGGAACCAAGATACTTTTCAAAACAATTTCTTAGGCCAAGAGTTTTCAGAGGCAACCAACAACATCCAAGGAAACTAGGAAGAGAATTTTCCATCACTACCGTTGAAGTGAATCCCGACAACGAAGTGATGATAGGTACACTAGTAATTCTTCCAAGAATAGGAAATGATTTTTATTCTGTTTCTACACTTTCTATTATATCATGAATGTTTATTAAATATATTTAAACACCAAAAAAATCATAGGATTAGAGATATCAGGGACAATGGAAAATGGGGTATTTATTGCATCCCATTTATGTAACTCATCGCATATCACAATTTGTGTGTTGAAAATCCCAGTGAACCTTTTCCTACCTCATTTTATGTAATTTTATGCAATTGTAAGCCTGGATTGTATTTTCCTATATAGGTCCAAGATAAATTTCCAAGTGATGGAAATAAATAATCATCTCGTGAATCGACCCCTAAATCTATACATGTGCTAGGAGGAGGAGGATTATTCTTTAACACAATCATCTCAAGAATGGATATTATTTCCTTATGAGAATGTGTATCTAGACCAAATGATTGAGTCTATGAAAGGATCATCCCGGATGACATGAATATAGTGAGGGAATACGCTGATGTGTTTCCCGAGGAATTTCCTAGTCATCCTCCTAGATAAAAGCTTGAATTTTCAATCAATATTACACTTCAAGGTTACCGATATCCTAGACTTCGTATATGATAAATGTAGTGTAACATGATGAGCTAATGAAACAACTACAGAAGAATATTGATAATAGGTTTGTACACCAAAGTTCTTCACCATGGGTTGCACCAGTCCTCTTGGTCAAGAAAAAGGATGGTTTGATGTGCCATTGCATTAATTATAATGAGCTCTAAAAGATCACGATAATGAAAAAGTATACTCTTACATGGATTGATGACTTGTTTAATCATAAATATGAACCCAATACTTCTCCAAGGTGGATATATGGATGGGATATTATCATTTAAAAGTGAAGAAACATGATATCCCCAATACTTCCTTTCATATAATGTATGAGGATTCTGTGTTCATAATGGTATCATTAAGACACACTAATGCTCCAGTAATATTAATGGATTTGATTAATAGTGTCTTTAGAGATTACCTAAAAAAATTGGTAGTCTTTATAGATGATAGCCTAATATATTCCAAATGCATGGAGGAGCCTAAGGAGCTTTTGAAGAATGTACTAAAGACCTCACGAATGGAGAATAATTATGACATGCATAGAATGTGGGAGTAATGGTTGTAAAAATGAATGACTATTGGGGAATATAATCATATTAAATGGGATATTTATGAATCCTTATAATGAAAATTAATTCAATGTATGCTAAAGGCCAACATATTTGATAGATATCAATAGTTTTCTATGGATACCATGGTATTATATTTGATTTCTGAGAAATTTATTATAATTTTCAAAAACATTTACCTTGGTAACTCAAAATAGATTCATGTTTTCATAGAATGATGAATCTGATGAATGCATAAAGGAGTTAAAAAGGAGGCTTATCATTTCCTTTGTTCCCACACTACCCATAATTGGTTATCATTCCATAGTATTCAGAGATGTATTAAAGAATTGATTGGGTTGTATGCTAATGCGAAATGAGAAAGTCATCGGTTATGCCTCAATGTATTTACAAATTTATGAGAATAACTATCCCACTCAAGATCTAGAGTTGGAATCAATTATCTTAACTTTAAAAATATTTCCCTATTATCTATTTTGGGAGATGTGTGAAATATATTTTTATCAAAAAATTCTCAAATATATATTTACATTGAAAAATATGAATATTTCCCAATGAATATGGTTTGAGTTAATCAACATCCATGACTGGACAATTCACTTCCATCAAGGGAATGAGTAAAATGTTCTATATGATATAATTAGAAATGATCCACATATTTTTTAGTATATGAGAATAGATAACAATCAAATCATCTCATAATTTAAGAGGATGGACATGGGAATCATAAAGAAAGAAACATCATCAATCCGTTCTCAAATTATTTCTCAATCGTCTCTTCTTGAATGGTGAATAGACACTCAAAAATATGATGTGGGAATTATAAAGAATGATGAAAATATAAGAAAATTGAAATCATTAAATTTTAAATTCCTACAATTAAGAAATGTGAGATTTAGTTCAAGACTATGTGTTCAATGAAATATTATGTTAAAGATGGAAATATTGGATGATTCACATAGTTCGACTTTTTCCATTCACCCAGGAAACACACATATGTATCAAGATCTCTAAGAGAACTATTGGTGGGACAAAATGAATGAGGATATCCCAAAATATACATCAAAACTACAGGTATGTCAGCAAGTGAAGGCTGAATGGAATAAGTCTAAGGGGATGATGCAACAATAACCCACACAAACAAGGAAATGGAAAAACGAAACAATAGACTTTATCACCGGAATTCTTAATAGATCATATGGAAACAATTCTATCAGAGTTGTCGTGGATCTCCTTACAAATATTACACACATCATTGTGATTTGAGAGGATTTTTCACTGGATCAACAAGCATGGATACACATCATACAAGTGGAGAGGTTGCATGAGGTTCCACTATCTATTGTGTATTATCGAGATCTAAGATTAACCTCTATGGTTTGAAAATGTCTCCATTATTGTCTAAACATTGAGCTAAACTTCAATATGACTAATCACCCTCAAACAGATGGCCAATCTGAGTGGACTAAGAAAAAACATTGCCGCATCCCAGATAAATAAGGAATAAGTAATTTTTCATATTTATTAATATTTCTGAATTAAATATTAATTTTACATTAAAGGGGGTGATATGTTTGATGGTGTACTTGATACATAACAACAGGTTTCTTTGAAATCTTACGTTGCACACTAATAATATAATATTATTATTTTAAATGGTATTTAATGCCTAGACATTTAGAACTAAATAAATTATGATTATATATATTTGTTAATTTTTTTTACAATTATCCAATAAATGTTAGGGGCCTACGTTGTGAATGAATCTAATTTTAAGCATGAATACTCTAATATTCGGTAAAAGGTCGATTTTCAACCTTTTAATAGTGAACCCTCTTTAAATATAGTTTTGGTCATTTTTATATTTTCTATTTGGAAAAATGAAATTCATATTTATATTCGAGACAGAAAATTTTAATTTGGAAATTTTTTGAATTTTTTTCTGATAAAGTTCATTTTTTAATGAATAGTGAAAATACTGTATTTTAATTCAAAAGTTCCATTAATCTAATTTATTTATATGGTTAGATTATATTTTTAATTGTTTTTAAAGTTTAATTAGAATCTATTTGTACCATTTAATCTAATGTTGGTCATTGGAAATAATTTCATTTTGAAATTGGACATAAACATGTGTCAATCTTTTGATAGTTATTATTTCTTAAAAATACGCTATTTGTTTTGAAAATGGGAATTAATTTTAAATTATCAATTGAAACTTATATGTTTTTTATTTTTTAAAATAGAAATCATTTTTGAATTCATAATTTGAAATAATTCTTAGGCTGAATTTTTGGTCATTTTCTGAAAACATCAATTTTTATGAATTGTGAAACCACTTAGTAGTAGTTAAAAAAACTGACTTTTTCATTTAAATAAAACTATACCGCTTCTGTGTATTGAATTTCAAAAATCCAACATACATGGTTGTTATTATTAAGTAATATGTGGTTTAATTACATGAAAATAATTTTTTGTGAATAGTACCTTTTGACATTAATTTAAAACGGTTATAGGTAAATAGGGTAATTCAAGGTAAAAAGAATATTATAATAATAAAAATTTACCTTAAGATTTGTCCTAACCTTATTGGATGATTCATTTCCTAACATGGTCATATTTGGGTCGATTTTGGGACCCCATGCAGCCACTTAAGAGTGATAATGATACTTTAGATTAATTAATTTAATGTAAAGGAAAAAATTACACAAACTAGTAGCTTTTGGTAAATTAATTTTTACATGGGGTTATATAAGTTGTATTTTCGACTATAAATATTTATTGGAAAGCTAAAATTATTTCCTAAATCATGGTAATTTTTTATAGTTTTTATACAAAAAAATAAATTATTTTTGACACAATAATGATGCAGTATATACCTCATTAATATATTATTTAATTAAATATGGTTATAAATATTAAAATAACATAAACATATCCTATTCTTATTGGATGATTTTATTTCCAACATTAGTCATTTTATATTCTACTTTAATTAGTTTTGGACCTTTATAAGCCGAATATAATTATATAATAAAATAATATTTTCACACATTCCTAAAGATCCACTCCTACCCCTTATAAAAGGACACCACCTCTAACCAATTACTCACACCTGTGAAGCCTTTTTTCTCATCCATCCTCTGAAAATTTAATCTCCCTACGTCCCTCTACTCCTCGTAAAAGCCTTACCTTAGGTAGAAGGCACTTCAAGAATTCTTTTTTGTTCAAACCAAAGGAAGTTACCCGAATTAAAGGTAATAGTTCCTCATAATTTCTTTTCTTTTATTTTACTTCTCCAACCCCTAAACTCTTTTTATTCAATTATTTTATTACAAAACCAGTATAATAAATATTCTATTATGTTTTTATGAGAAGTAATTTAACTAAACTTACACACAGCTCCATCTAATGGGTGAAGAACATATTGTTTCTGTGGAAGGAAAACTAACACCTCATGAAACGACGATTGTTCGATTATATAATACCACATCTAATGGTGTCCATTATGATGGAAATATATTTATATATGATATATATTATGTTTATATTTTCTTTATTTTTCTATATTTTACATTTATATCCTACTTGTATTGTTTCCATAATTGGTAAACGCGCTAATTTCATTTGAGGAAGTGAGTACTACCGCCCCCTCAAAGTGATATGACTCGTTAATGCCATATGTGGGATGTATAAAGGATATATTTAATGATATTATAATTTATATTATACTGAATTTATAATATACCTATGTATCATTATGTTTTAATTTCATTAAAATTCTAAATAGAAATGAAAGTAGTGTTCATGCGTACATGCGGCTTACCGACTCCATGAACGGTGCATTACATTTCTTGTCTTTAAAAAATTAAGTACTGTTATAAATACGTATATATAATGGATATATATTATTTATATGACATCCAAATCATGAATATCATTATGGAGATAATGAATTATTTACCACATGGACAACTTGTAATTATAAGGTGCTAATTTTTGACTCAAGTACCAAATATCGACAAAACGACCATTATTAACTTAAATGATTGAATAATGTTTATAACAAGGTAATAAGTGATATAATAATGATAAAAACCTTGAAAAAGGTTCTTAAGACAGTAGAAATTAACTTTAGTTTATTATTCATGATGAACAAGGAACAAAGGAGTCAAATCAGACATGAGGTAAGGGATTTTATTATCTAACTTTTAATTTCAGGAGATTTACATTGTTCACCACTTATTCATTGAATGTGGTGTATTTTGTACTTACATTTGATATATATTATCATTATTCTCATTATATTCATGTTATTTTGTGATTAATTTTTTGGTTATTATATTTTGGTCATATGACTCAGTTTATTACAACGTGGAAAAGGGTTTCATCTCACTTTTTATTCCCGTGAGATGCATGCTATATTTTCCACTATTTCCTTTTATGTGGTGTATGTACTGCCCATGATTGTAATATTTGTGTAATATAATTTAATTTATGATTATTTAAATCTTCATTGTATGATCCTTCTTTCATGTGGTGTATGTTTTGTATGTTACCAAATCGGTAAGGGAACCATTCACCCTCCTCTTCTTAAAAGACTTCTTTTTGTTATGTCTTTTAATTTACATATTATTATGTTGGAATATTTTCTACTATATAATTATTTATTTAAACCTTATGTATAAGCTATTAGATACCCTTTTTTTCTTTTCAACTCGTTTTCTGAATTTTAATGTGACGCTGTTAGGCTGTCGAATTTTTATAAGGGAACATTTTAACCCAATTTCAATTCATTGGGTTCAACTTGTACTTCATGAATATGTCATCCTATGAATATGTGTGAATTACCTCTGATTGTTTAACACTTAATATCCACTTATATTTGGTGTATTTATATTTTTCACACATAAATATGTGATTGATTTACCCTTAATTTAAGGTTACCAACTTTATAAGGGATTTCATCTCAATTTACATTTTCAATGAGACTTAATTGTTGTTATGGACCAATTCACTCTTATATAGTGTATATAATATCCTTTGACATATTATATCATGAATATATTTATTCTCGTGATATTATAATGTTCTGATTAAATGTTATTCTTTAATTATATTTATTCAAGCGTCTATCTTTTTGTTAAAAAAACTCTTTAACTGAAATATCGTTTTAAATGTTTTAAAGATGTATTATTAAAAATATTTGTCATTAATGTCCCTATTATCGAAATGGGTTTTTGGATTTATTGATATGAACATTAATGTTTTCAAATGATAATTTATTTAAAATATTCAAAGTGGTATGGGACACTTTGATTCAAAAATCACTTTTTAAAAGGTCTTGAAAATGATTTGATAAAGAATTTATTATTTCAATATATTGATTTGATATATTGGAAGGTGGAAATGTTATCTTTACATTATACTTTTGATATGTGTTATTATTATGTTATGCGTATTGGGAATTTTTTATATATACGGGTGGTTCTGTGATAAACCTCAGGTTGGTGAGCCCGAGATAGCTCTTCAAGGCATTGGATGACGTGACAGAGGTAAACGTGATGTCTCTCCTAAGAGATATAGGAAATATACTGTGATGTGTATTCCAAGTGTAACTCCCTACATAGTTATGATATCTACAATGTAATCATGATATGGATTCCAGAAGCAACCTTTATGATTTATGATTTGTGTGTGTTATTCATAAATCTTATGATTTCGTAATGTATGTTATGATAGAAAATTATGGTTTCATTAATTTGTACTTATTGATGGGCTAATGTTTTCCTTCATTATTTTATAATCCTTAATGAGATTTTTATTCTCATCCCAGGTTTTTTAAATATTTTCCACAAGACTTATATATGAATAGGGTCAAGGATGGGATCAAGGAAATGTAATGTGGTCTAAAACATAGAACTAGACATGTGTCTTTTTAAGAGTTTTTATTTTATGAAAAAATGGATATTGAGTAGTAGTGTCTACATGTAACATTCAAGTTTTTATGTAATAGTTATGGCCTAATTCTCTATAACTCTAAACCTGAAAATATTCTAAATGGGAATTATTCATTTAATTCAATATTATGTACTGTTTTAAGGACCGGTCCTTACACACATGAGGACGTGTTGAGATGATTCTTTATGGCCTTCGAAGGAGGATGTGGCTGACATCTTCCTCTGGTCGATTTATCTTAGAACAACACTTTACACTCGATAATCCATGTATATCCATATGAATCCCTTTATTGGAATTGGTGCAAAACACTTGAATGTTGGGATGATGTTGGGAAACACAAACTGCTAGATCCTAAAATGGCAGAGGAAGTGGCGGAGAATGTTAAAATCATTTAGTAGAACACAAAACCTACTCAGAGTCGATAGAATAGCTATGCTGACAATCATATATAAGAACTAGAGGTTGATTTTGGACACATTTTATTCCCAATAATATATCCATATAAGAATGTGATGAGGGTTGGTATGAAGGGGTAGCTTATTTCAAGGTACAACATCTTTTTTGAGATCCTTGAAAACATCAAATTAGTGACCTATCGAAGAGACCTCCCACTTAACCTATCTCAAGTACATGATGCATTCTATGTATTCCTCTTGATGATGTACATTCCATACCCCTCACATGCACTCAATCTAGAGGTTGTATTTTGGGAGAATGACCATTCTTATAAGGATTTACATGTTTAATATCCTATATAATAGAGAAATATTTCTATGAAATAGAATAATTTCCCTTGTTAATGTGTTGTGGAGAAACAAAATGTCTGAAAAAGAAATTCAGGAAACAGAGGAAGTGACGAAGAATAGTTAACCTTATTTGTCTTAGTGGGGGAATAAAAAAATATAAGGGTAAAATTTTCTAATTGGGGATGATTAAAACCACCCAAAGTATTATAAATAAAATTCACATTTATTGTTTATTAAATTTAATGTAATTTAATATAGTTATTGAGGAGACATGCACTTATTTTTCCTTATAATTACTATTGGATTTAATTGATCATTATTAATCATTATTGTTGATAATATAGTCAGTGGACAATGATCACATAATTAGTATAAATATAGGGTTTTAATAAATCCAATTTTCATGGACAAAGGATGTGAGGGCCTCAACCCGTGGGATCATAACCTATAAATCCCATTTATTAGAGATTATGAGGGAGATAAGATTTCTTTGATTTTCCCTTGACTAATCCCATGTTTTAGTGTAAAAATATAAGCAAGAGAGAAACCATTTATTATATAATTTCAAGATCATCGAGATTATGACCCAAACAATGTTTGTCAAACCGCACCATGAAAGCATCACCATCACACACCTTACCCTTAGAGAATTTTCTATTGTATTAAAGGTATATGTAATAAAACCCTAGAAATATGAGTATGTATATTATTTTTTATATAATATTTAACATATTTTCATCATATTAATGTCACTTTATACATAATTTTTATTTTTATTCAATATAAAAAAATAGTATTTTTAGTAAATATTCTAATTCAATTAAAATATTTATTTTAATAAATTAATGGATTTTTTAAATATTAATATTTTAAAAAAATATTCTTGGTAAATAATTTATATAAAATATAAATAATAATATATTTTTTATTAATTCAAATTTAATTTTTATAAGGGTTCAAAAAATGTTATTTTAAAACCCTTTAGTTTCCTTAAATGTCGGTTTTTATTTTAAAAGAAGAAATTAAAATATTCAGTAATAATTTTAGATAAAATGTATTTTATTTTTAGAATCAGGACATCAAAATTATCTAATGGTAATTTTTTTATAATTTTCTATGATAGTCAATTTTTTGGAAACAATTAAATACCATAAAAATTGATAGTTTGTTATATAACATCCCAATGCCCAAAAGGTTATGTAATAAGTAACATAAATTATACAGATGACCAAATGTATGTTTTACCTTTAAAATAATGTTATTTTAATTTCATTTTACCAATTTTGTATATCTATTACAAATCCCCTAAGATTTATAATATATTTTATGACTTTAAAATCAGTTCATTAAGAGTGTGACTCATCTCCACATCAACAATGGTAATATATTAAAAATATATACCCTTCGATGACAAAAATAATACAAAACACTACCATTTTTTAGAAACCATGGTAAAAAAGGGTTGTTTTTTGTTTTGGTGATTTTATTATGTAGAGTCTAATACTAAAATAATAATGAAATCCCCCTCATTTCCTATATAAACCTACCCATACTCCCATTTCATTTCACTCATACATATTGAAGAACTTACACAATCATCAATACTCTCCCTAAAGTATTCCCAAGGTACCCCATGCTTTCAAGAATCCCCTCTCATGCCTTTGGAGACACACACTCATGTAAGGGATCTTCCACTCAACTCTTTTATGACAAACACTTTTTATGTTATCGGTTTTACTTTTCATTTTCATATAATGGGATATGTAATTTAATATTGTCCTTACAACCCATTTGATGTATAAATTATGATATATTCCTTTCACCCTCGTTATATAAGGACCCGACCTTAAACCTTCCACAATATTGAATTAAATGAATAATTTGTGTTGAGGATCTTTTCAGGTTTAGTGTTTTAGATAGTTAGGTCATAACTATTTCATTTCAAAATATTAAAAAGTAGACACTTCTAATAAGTTTCCATTTTTATTACTAAACATGAACTCTTAAAAAAAGAGTCATGTCTAGTTCCATGTTTTAGACGGCATGAATTTACCTTGATCCCATCCTTGACCCTATTCCACTTTATGTCCTGTGAAATAGATTTCAAAACATGGGATGAGCATAAAAAGCTCAGTAAGGGATACGCCATGAAGGAAAACAGTTAGTTTTTCATAACAACAATAATACATGAATAGTTTAACATAAGTAATACTTTTGACCTTTATGAAGTACTAAATACTCTTGACTTAATAAAAGATCATTACTTATGTTTTTGTAACCAAACGATTGCCATAAAACCCATATGAAGAACACATAACATATAAAGGTAACTTGGTACATAAACATACTTAAATCGAATAACCATACTGTTGACTTCCACACATATCACTAAATGGAATAGCCATATGACCGACTTCCACACCCATTGCATTGGAGGTTATAATGCAACCACCCGTCCTGGTATTCACGGTACCATATTTCATTTGTTTTATAACGTAACCTCTTGTAAAATGTCCAAGTACCAATATAAAATCATAACACAGACAAAAATATAAAGGTAATAAAACATTTCCACGTTTCAATCACTATATATCACTTAAATATATTGACATAACAAATCCATTTTCAACACAATTTTCCATACCAAAGATCAAATAATACTCGCGGCAGCGGAAAAGGTCGTTGTCACTTCTTACGTTAAAAATAAACATTCTTTTATGACGTTAAGTAAAATTATTTGTAGAAAAATATTCCCTTTGAAAAGTCAAGTGTGTTTATACAGCATATAAAAAAAGTCATGTATTAAAAAATATGCCTCAATGAAAGGAGATTGAGAAGAGGTCACGTACCTCATGTCCAACTTGACCCGTTCACCATTTAATATCCTGAATAATAAACTAAAGTTAATTTTTACTTCCTTAAGATCATTTTTCATGTTTATTATTCCTTTTATATCACTTATTACCATGTTATGAACATTATGTAATCATTTAAGATAATAACATTCATTTTGTCGATATTTGGAACTTGAGTCAAAATTGAACACCTTATGTTTACAAGTTGTCCATGTGGTCAATATTCCATTATATCTAGAATTATATTCAAGATTTAGATAACATATATATCATATATATCACTTATATACACGTATTTATAATATTACATGACATTTGGAGGTAAGAAGTGAAATGCTCCGTTCATGGAGACTGTAAGCCGTACATACGCATGAAGGCTACTTTCATTTCTATTTATTATTTTAATGGAAATAAAATATAATGATAAATAGTTATATTAAAATTTCAGTATAATATCATATATAATATCATTAAATCCATCCTTTATAAATCCCACATAAGGCATTAACGAATCACATCACTTTGAGGGGGCGGTAGTCCACACTTCCTCAAATGAGATTATCGTATTTACCCACTATGGAAACAATAAAAGCTTGATGTAATTGGGATTTACAAAAGAATTAGGAAATCATAAACATAATATATATCCTATATAAATATAGGTCCATCATATTGGACACCATGAGAGGCAGTGGGAGAAAATCGAACAATCATCGTTTCGTGAGGCGTTAGTTTTCCATCCACAGAAAAATTATGTACTTAATCCATTTGATGGATGTTTGTGTAAGTGTAGTTTTAATCCTTATGATAAAAACATCTTATTATATTGAAGTTACTGGATTTGTTAAAAAAGAAAGGAATAAAAAGAGTTTATGGGTTGGAGAATTAAAATAAAAGAATACAATTTAAGAGAAACTTTTACCTTTAATTTGGGTAACTCCCTTCGGTTTGAAAAAATGGACTTCTTGAAGTGCCTAATGTGTAGAGTAAGGCATCTAGGGGGAGGAAAGGGATGTAGGTAGTCTAATTGGGTAGAGTTTGGATGCGCCAAATGTCTTGAGAGGTGTGAGTAATTAGTTTGAAGTGGTATTTTTTTATAAGAGAGAAGGGGGGCTCTTTAGGAAAGTGTGAAAACGTTATATTATTATATAATGATAATCAGTTTATAATGGTCCAAAAATCATTAAGGTCGAAGGTAAAGTGACTCATATTTGAAATAAATTCATCAAATCAAAATTGGACATGTTTTGGATAATTTTTTAATCATTATAATCATATTTATTTAAATCATTTGTTAATGAGGTAAATATTGCATCATTATTGTGTCATAAATAATTTAATTTATATGATGTCTAAAAATTATAAAAAAATACCATGATTTAGGAAATATTTTTATCTTTCCAATTAATATTTATAGTTGAACAAATAACCTTATGTAAAAATTAATTTACTAAAATATATTTGAAAATGTCATTTTTACCTTTAAAATAAATTAATTAATCTAAATTGTCATTATCATCCCAAGTTGCTAAATGGGGTCCCATAATAGACCCAAATATTCCCATGGTCATAAATGACTCATACAATAAGGTTTGGACAAGTTTAAGGTAATTTGGAATTATTATAATATTCTTTTTACCATGAATTACCTTATTTACCTTTAACCACGGTAAATAAAAGTCAAAAGTTATTATTCACCAAAAATTGTTTTCATCTTATTAAACCACATTTTACTTCTTCATAACAACCATGTATGTCTTATTTTCAAAATTCAATTCACAGAAGTGGTAAAAATTTTCATTTAAATGAAAAAGTCAGTTTTTTTAACAACTACTAAGTGGTTTCAATATTCATCAAAAATTAATGTTTTTCAGAAAAATACAAAAAAACCATCATAAGCTATATTTGATATTAAAAATTCAAAAATAATGTCCATTTTACAAAATTTATAACATATATATGGAATTAATTAATTTTAAAATTAATTCCCTTTATCAAAACAAATATCGTGTTTTTAAGAAACAATAACTATCAAAAGATTGATACTTCTTTATGTCCAATTTCAAAGTGAAATTAATTACAAGGACCTAAATTGAATTAAATGTTAAATATATATTCTAATTACACATTAAACTCAATGAAATAAATAATCTAGAAATATAAATAAATTAGATTAAAATACAATTTTGAATTAAAATACATTATTTTTCACTATTCATTAAAAAATTAACTTTATCGGAAAAATCCCAAAAAATTAAACGAAGTAAATTTTGGTGTCCCAATTATAAAGAAGGATTTTTTTGGTCATATAGAATGTATTAAAGTGAAAAAACTATTTTTAGAAAGGGTTCACCATTAAAAGGCGGTAAATCAACCTTTTTGTGTAAATTTTGCTTGAAATTAGATTCATTCACAATTTAAGCATATAAATCTTATTGAATAAATGTAAAAACAATTAAAAGACATGTATAATGATATTGTAGTTAGTTTTTATCATTCCCTCCAATACAATGGCTAGGAGTTAACTACCATTTAAAATAATAATATTATATTTTTAGTGTGCAACTTAAGTTTTCAAGGAAACCCGTTGTTGCGTATCAGGTACGCTATCGAATATAGAAACCAATTAAAAGGAAAATTAATATTTAATTAACAAATATTAATAAATATTTAATATTTCTTATTCTTTATTTACCTGGGATGTTATAGATTAGTCCCACAATTATCGTATTTGTACACTCATTCCCATATCAAAATTTATTAGGTATTCTTTTCCCTATTCCTGTTACATCATTACATTATAACTTATATTTACAAATTTATAATGATGGGGTATGATTTTACATTTCATTAATACTACCGATTTGATTTCCAATATTGATATACAAAATTATCTTCCCTCAAACATTTTTATGAATTTTTGAGTAACGTCGTTATGCTGTTGAAATTTCATCGTGATTTTCCATGTCAAAAAAATTGTGTAGTGGATACCATACTCAATATTCTATCAAGTGTAATAATCATTATTCCCATATACATATTGATTCTGAACATACATGTTTTTATTCGTCATTCCATAATAACAAAATATATTATAATTACAAATGAAACCATGTCCTAGGATCTTTGTGGTACACTTAAGCATGAGAATGAAATGATTTTGATGGGTGCGCTTAGATATCACTCTAATGCATTGGGTAATGATTAGTATCCCAATATATCATATTGGGACAGGGTGTACCTAATTACTTTATTGGTGTTTTTCCACCACGAAGTATCAGTGGATTATCCTTGACCTATGTTTGTGATTCAATGTTTTACATTGTCTCCACATTTCATATGTTATGAATATCATGTTGCAGCATAACATATTATTCATGTTAATTTTATTCCTCATTGATATACCTATTGTGTAACATGTATCAATTATGAAATATTTATTCCATTACTGAGTTTTTTAGATCACCACTTTCATATGTATGTCACTAGGTTGTCTCATGAAATTTTATGTTCTAGGATGTATTATGTGGATGTTAAATAATTTTCAACAAAATCACATTAAATATATTTTTATAATCTTGTTGTATCCCATGTCCATGATGGTCTATTTTGTACTTAATTTTCAAAGAAACTAGAGTCATCGAACTTTTCGGTCATATTATGTGTAATCATATGTAATATGTAAAGTGTTAATGTATAATAAAGAGTATTGTTTTTATAGCCTAGTGTTTGGGCCCCTAGGCCTTTTCACATGTCCCACAAGATATGCATCTAAAAAGGTCACAGAAATGAAGCATTTTCCTTACTCCCATATCAAAAACCTATGATATCGACATACACAATCAACCAATCATAGGGTATGACATATGCATTCTCCACACGTCGACCATCATTCATGACTAGGGAATCCAAACACTCTTGGAAGCTACACATAACACTGCTACCCAGAGGATCAAAAATCACTATATAACTCTTACTCAAACAAATGGCATCATCTTTAATAACCCATGTAAAACAATTATATCCATATGGTTTTGTTTAGTATAATGTCATTTCAAACAATCTAGGAAAACACTATATAAGTTATTTCTGGAACCTAAATATCAAATCCTAAATATATAAGACCCCCAAGGGTCTCACAAAAAAATAATAAAATGTGTAATTTGACCTACTATGGTCAGTTCGTGTCATTACACTGTGGTACTACATCATCATTATGATCGGGGTCTCAATGTAGATCCATATGTCCTTCCATTTTAAGGAATATAAAAATATATGTCAACCTAGTCAATTATAATGGAATGAAGTATTTATATAGTTAAATAAATTATGATCATTTTTTGATATTTAAAAGAACTGATCCTTAGTTGTCCGTGAAATCTCACACTATAAAGCAAATATATCATATGAAACATATGTATTGATGTGTTGTAATAAGTACCCCTTAACTCTATGAAACATGAGTTAGAATCAAATCACAGCCTCTTTAAACTCTTAAGAGGTAAAAATTCACAATAAACTATTATATCGAAACCACATGGGTGTCACTCAAGGAGAAAAAAGTTTAAACATCGCAAACCAAACTAAACAATTTACCCTTTGAAAAATGGACTTCAAATCAGAACAGCTGTTTGATGTGGATGTATTTTTTTAAAAATTTTCCATATAATATCCTTAATTTAATTATTCTTCAGTTTTTAGGATAATGGTTTAATTACTTGATTTACTTTGGTGTTATTTTTGTGTATAAATAATAAAACTATTAAAATAACGTTTTCCAGACTATTTAATTTTTATTTTATGTTTTAATTTTAATTTCGATCGTCTTTGAGTTCATAATTTAATTTTGATGATTCTTTTAAAATCAACATTTCAACCCCATTGTTTAATTTAAAGTATTGATAAATCAATTTTCATTTTTCTTGTTCTTTGTAAATAATTTATTATCTATAGAGTGATATTCAATTTCATAAATTAATTTAATAATTAGAATATTTTAATTTTAAATAAAAATTTTCAATTTTATGTTCCCTCTTGTTTTTAATAAAATCTAATTCGAGCCAACATTGATCCATACTAAAATAAAATAAACACTGAGCTTGTTGTTATTACTTGAGTATGGGGTAAATGCTGACTTTATCTTCTTGAAGAATCATATTCTCATTGAAGCTTCAACAATGATCTATTATGGTATATTTGCGGCCATGAAAAACCTAGGACTCAATCGAGTGACCGAGTCCATATTTTAGAAGAAAAATTACCCCACTCATACCCTAAATCCCACACACTACATGAAATAGGACCAATACCAATGGTTTGGACAAAACCAATGGTTTAGGTCACTAATATAGACATATACCAACGATTTGGAAAAACCATTTCTATCGGTAACTAACTTGGACCAATACCAATGGTTTTTTCAAAACCATGGTATTGGTCACTTATATGCACCTATATGAATGGTTTTGGAAAAAACAGTTCATATATGTATAGTATAGTAAATATATACCAACATTTTTGGCCAAACCATAGTATTATGTCCACCATATTCTAATGGTTTCACCAAAACAGTTGGGATAGATCGAAAAAATCAAAGGACCTATACAAACAGTTCTCAATACCGTTGGTATATGTACACATATTTTTATGGAATATTTTTTCCAATATAATTCAATAAATAAAATTTTAAAATACTTATTAACAGACATAAATATATATATTTATTATAATATATTTACACAATTCATGTTCGTTAAGTGGTTGTGATGTTGGATTATAAATGGGTGGTGTTGAGATCAAAACCAAGCCAAATGTTTTCTATTTACCAATACCAACGGTTTTATGAAACCCTTGGTATCATTTTTTCATATGAACTATACCAATAGTTTTATAGAACCGTAGGTATAGACTTATCCCAACACTAAACCAGCCACAGTTCTCCAAACTGTTGGTTTAGGCTATACCAATAGTTTGGAGAGCTCTACCAACAGTTCTAAACCATTAGAATATGTTATTTTTTCTTAGTTCCACTTTCGATCATCCTGAGTCACCATTTACTAATATTCCACTATTCTTGGGAATGATTTATTAAATGAAATGAAATTATTTTATAATTCATAACTGAAAATAAATGAAAACAAATGGTTCTTAGTCCTCTCCATTTTGATTGGATGTGAAATTTATTAAAAGAAAAAAATGATTGTAATTACTCTCGATCATGATTGATGACAATTTTAAAAGAAAAGAAAAGAAATATTTAGATATTATGACAAAATGACCCTTTTTAGAAAATATGGTTTTCCAATATTCAATTGTTTCAAAAACAATATTTCAATCATATATTGTATCATTGATTTTTAATTAAATATATATATTAAATAAAAAAAATCTATTTTTGAAAATAAATATTGATATGATTATAAAAACATGAATTCATAAATATATATATATTAACAAAATATTGCTTATATATATATATTAGTTTTTAAAATATATTTATAAATAAATATTTTATTATAAATAAAGAAATAATTTTAAAAAATATATTTATATATTTATAAATTTGTATTTATAAATATATTTATATAATTATATTTCTATATATCTATATATTTATATATATATCAAATTTGAAATCATTATATGATTATTGATCTCAGTGGGTTTGGTTAATATATTGAAAAAAATATAGTTTTTAATACTCAATTATTTCAAATAAAATATATAATAATTTTGAATTGTATGTTTAATTTTCGTATCATGTCAATTATATAAACTTTTTATTTTGGAATACATATTATTAATGATTTATTTTTTTATATCATGTCAATTATATAAAAAATAATTTTTTTTAATCAATCAATATATTTCATGTCACAATAATCAAGTAACCATTAAACAAAGAAAATTATATTAATAGAAATTTTAATTTTGTGTAAATGAAAATCATATAAACTTGATTTCGTAAATTCATTTAAATTATTTACAAAATCCATATGTTTTTCTGATAATTATTTATAACTGTTTGACATTATTATTTTTATATGATGTTGAACAATATATTTATATACACATAAGAAAATTTATTTATACACACACTATCAAAATTATTAATATACACATAATAAAAATTATTAATTCACGCAGATAAAAATAATTTATTATTTACTTATATAATTTATTAATTCAAAAAATTAAATTCAAGAAAATAGAAAAGATTAATTCAAAAAATTTAATTCAAAATAATAAATAATTAGAAATTAATAATTCATAATATTTATTAATTCAATGTTATTTATAAATTATGTTCACAAATTATATAAATAAATTATTAAATTAAGATAGTCAAAATTATCAATAATAAAAATTATTTATAATTATCTTTTATTATTACCTATAAAATATGTTGAACTAATAAAAACACTTATTTATAGATCAAATTTCACAAAATATTATGCACATATAAATACTTTTATTTTTAATAATAAATAATATTATAATTAGATTAAATAATAATTTTAAAAAATAATGAATAAAATTAAATTCTAAGAAGAGGATAATATAAGAATTTTAAAATTTATAACACAGAGTGGGTTTGTTTCATTCCAAATCACCTTAATTTTGGGGTTATTGGAAATATTTAGTTATGGGAGAAACGTTTCTCTCCATTTATTTTGGTTTCTCTCCTCCTGATTTATCCCTCCATCTATTTTGTCTCACCTAACACGGGAGAAGAGTTTCACTCCCCCAAATCAATTTCTTACTCTCAAAATTCCCTTTCCAAAAAATCTCTTCATGTTTTGAATGGCTTTGGGGGAAACATTTTTTAGGTTGATTGAAAAATCAAGGATTCTAATGGTTGGGATCTCAGTGTGAATAGGATCTTGGGGAAGAAAACATAAACTAATGATGGACATGTCAAATGTGGCTGACAGAATAAAATCTTAGAATATGAACTCATCATTCCAAGGACCACTGCTAATGATATTGAGGGATGACTACTACTATGTGTTCTGACACAGCACTCGAGATCCATTTAAGCCTCTGATGTAGATTCACACAATTGCATCGTTTTCCAATTCTAATCTAAATGCCACGATACTGATTTAATAGGATTGAAGAATAGGTCCATTCCTGTTGATGAAAAATCAAGAGATATCTTCTGGTCAAGGTAGCTAAATGATGTGTTCGATGAACTATATGCTTGATTGGTACATGGATTAGATCCCATAACTATGATTGGTATAATGGTCGAAATCCATTGAGTTATTTTGTAAAATGATGTTGTTAATGAATGCTCATTGTGGAATCCATTGATCCAGATCAACCTTACCTATCCGTGGCAAATATGGGGTGCACAGGGATTCATGATGTCGATTTAATCTGATTTTTATGATATTTCAGACTGAAGTAGACAATCCCATGGATAAATTCCACCTAATTTTATTAAATATATTATCATTTTTAATATATTAAAATTAATGGGGGTTTTTAATCACTTTTTTTATTTTATGAGATTAGGTTGTGCTCGGACAAGGTGCTCGATGCAATGCCTCAATTCATAAAGTTAAACCTAATTCGATATTTTTTGTGAGTCTTCTTCATTCGACTGAGGATTTAATGTGTTATTTATCCTATATGTGAATAATTTTATCTCAAAAAATATGATTCTAGGGCAACCTATGATCAAAATTTTTTTATATGAAATTAATACACTCCCAGTATGAGTTTGTGTTTCATTTTTGGTTTTAAACTTAATCAATATTTATTAACTCCTGTAGGTGATGTTTCTGAATCCTCACCCATAAATTTTTTAAAGGAGCATCAAAGGTATATGAAGAACGCAGGAAACTAGTACTAATCTAGTGCATTATTGTGCTCCTATATGGCTCCATCATGTTACGATGAAGAAGTTGAATATATTAAAGATTTTTCTACATCTAAATGCTTCAATTACATATACAGAAATTATTTCATCCATTGTGGTCAAAATTTCCACTCTGAATCCGATGTAGTGGGTTGAATGTTTTTTTATTTTTTAAATGTTATGAATTCTGTTAAATTTTATTTTTTTCGCTATTCTTGATGAATTTTTAGATTATTTTTTATATCGAATTTTAAACTAGAGTTTTGAAGATGTAGAGACCAGGTGAATTGAAACCTCAATAGTTGGGGATGAATTGATTTTTTTGAGGTGTTGAAGATAAATATTGTTGTAGTATCTCTTTGTAATGTATAATAATTAAACTCTGTAGCTGTGTTTCAGTAATTCATCCATAGGTTGATGAAGAAATATGAAGTAGATGGTCATGTTATAATTTTTTTGTTAAAATATTGGGTGATGCCCATTGAAAAATGTTCTTTATTTAATTTGAGATTAAATTTCCAAATCTAAGCTTTCATGTGGAAGAAGTTTTCTGAATAATTTTACTATAGTGAAAGTATAATGGTGAAATGATGTGAAATTTTCCCTCTAATTTGATTATCATGGTGCATTGGTGGTGAAGTGATTTTCACTGGGTGGATATAAATAATATATAAATGATATATTTATTAATGTGGGGAGAGACAGATGGGGAAAACACATGTAGTAGAAAGATGGAACATTAATTGAAAGCATAGGAAATTTTTTACATCATCATATGGTGTGAAAAAGGGCATAACTAGATGATCATCTCGAAGAACAAATGATACAAAGCATGGAGATGGTGATGGATGCCTAATCACATTTTTTGGACATGGACGAATAGTTTTTCAATGGAAAATCATTGTGATATCTCTTGGATGATCCATTCTATGTTTTATATTTTCATTCAATCTATAATTGGCTCCCAATTTACCAATATTGAATAATTTATTGAAGTATTATTATAGTTTTTGGAATTTTGATTCATTTTAACTTCTATTATTTGACCTATAAATTTTTTATTTGCATGTACTTTTCGTAGAGTGCAGACCATTTGATCAGTATGGATAATATTTTTTTCGGTAATTCACATTCATGAAGGTTATGAATTCTCATATGATAAACATGATCACATCTAAATAAATTTTTTGTCATGTTGTTTGATGAATTTAGAATACCGTGATAGAAGCATGATGATATGTGTTTGATGGGTGAGATCTCTGTCATTTTCATTGACTTCTCAAACATAGTATGAGAAACAGTTTATAGATTTCATAAATTATGTGGAGATGACATATGGAATAAATTCTTCCAATGAAATAAAGAATGGAGGAACCCATAATTTCACTTGGGAATTGCATAGATTTATTTTAGAGGACTCTCCAATTTTTTTCACTATTGAATGTTTTCTTCTATTTAATTTTTTAATAGAATAGTTTAATAAATTAGTTTTAATTAATTTTTTTACTCATGAATACCTATTATAAATTGAACTAGTCATTAATAATATTAAAATTCATGAAAAACAATATCCTTTAAAGGAATCCCTTTGTGAAAAAAATATATAATTTTTCACTCTAGTAGTTTTCCGATAAAAATATTTTATGATGGAGGTAAATAAAAAATTAAAAAAAAACCACTAAATTCAATTGGAATAATTATACAAAATGTTACAATGGTGTTCCAGAAAATTTATAATATTAACTAGAAAATAAAAACAATTATAAAACTGAAAAATAAAATTACCAAATAGATTTTGACCCAATCATGGAAAATTCTATTTCAAATTTTACCTATTTTAATTGGAAACATTTCAATACATGAAAAAAAATTAATTCTGAAAAATGATGTACCAAATTAAATAATATTTAAAACAATGAATCATTGAAGAATTAGTCAAGAAAATTCTTTAATGTTCAAACTTAATCCATGTTTTTCATATTGGAGTGGAAAAAATTACAAATTGAAATGAAGAAATCGCTGAGGCTAATTCCAAAATAAGTCAATATTCACTTCCAAGAGTGATTTATTTCTCAACATCTATTGGAAGGTGGCCAATGGATTATAACCATTTCACTATCATGTAATTTCAATATTTCTATCATTTTGTTTTTAGGTATTTTTTAATATGATATTTCAATTGAATCCCCTAGTTATATCGTTATATGAAAGGAACCCACTGCACTATTTAGTGATATTTTAGAACTCTTATTAGAATAAAGTAAATTTTATAGATAATTCAAGGAGTTAAGAGAGTTGGAGATGGAATTTGAAATAATCCTTTTTATAAAATCATTAGGAGTTGGAATTAGATAATAATTCTATATATTTTTTGGAAAATAAAATTTTCCCCATCTTCTAAGGATGTATATAAATTTTGTGGAGGGACATGGTAAAAATCTCCTTGATAAGTAGAAGTGAGAGCCACATATTATATTTTTTCATCCCCAATTGAAAAATAAAACCACACTATGAAGAATATGAATGTAATATTTTTTTCAGGGGTCATTAGTTTAAATGTTAATTTGTCAGAATTTCGAAAAGAGAAGATGTCCTACTTTTACAACACAAACTGCATCCATTGATGGATTGGGATGAAAAAAAACATATATAATTTTGAATATAAAAAATGAAGCACCACTTTGGAGGGGGGAGGTTAAACAAAGATCTATCTTCCCTTTTACATAATATTTCTATTTCACATTCCTTTTTACCATTTATATTTTAATAAACTTTTAATTTGTGGTATTTTTTCTTTTGTAAAAATATGGTGGATAGTAATTCTGTACATACATTTCCAACTATATCTATAATTTTATATTTTTTTTTCAATGGTTTAAATCATTTAAGATTACTCTATACATCATGGAGAATAATTTTAATGATCTACATTTCTCAAGGGAAACTAGAAGATAAATAAAATTGAATTATCCCATAACTACCATTACATTGGATTTATTTTGTTAAAGAATACTTTTTCTTGGATCAAGTGTTATTTTGATTTCATATTCAAGAACATTGAATTTAACTAGAGGAGATTCTTCCAAAAAATAATGGATTTATTTAAATCTTTGATAAAAATAAAAAAGCTTATAATTCAGGGAGATTTAGTTTTAAATTATTCTCATATTTTCAAGTTTTTTGAAATCTGTTGGGAGTTTCTATTGATTTAATAATAATTGTTTTGAAAAGTAATATGAAAAAAATATTTCATTCTAAAAATTAATGATGAATCATGTTGGTTTCTATCAAAATATGGTTTAATTTTGATTGTTTTTTTGTTTGCTTTCAGGATGTATATTTATTTCTTGGCTGATATTCAAACTGAACTATAATTTGAACTAGAACTACCATTAAAACATTTCTCTTGAGCTCAACCGTTGAAGTGGAAATCAATTGTGAATAATTTGAGCTTTCTATATGTTTTTCTATTTATGGAGTGGTAAAAAATCATTGATATCTCCTATTACCCTTTGGACATTGTTTATATATATAGAATAGTTAAATCATTTTGAGCATTAAAATTGAAGTTAAATTTTTTCTCAAATATGGATTAAATATTGAGGATATTGTTGAGTGTTTGTGTAGTGGAGTGGTCATTTCAATATGAAAAAATTTCATAAAATTTTATCCCATAAAAACCTATTTTTTCAAAATTCGATAATTTATAAATCTACCAAAACATATTTTATGTTGTTTTATTTTTTATTTTTTATTTTCAGTTCTATGTAGTCATATTAAGGAGGTTAATTATAAATTACCCCATAGAAATATTTGAATAAAAAAATTCATATCCCTCTTAAAAATCAGTTTAATTTATAATTTTTTTTATCAATGTTATAAAATTATCGTTTCCTTTGATGTTTTGAATTTTAATTCAATATCTTCACATGTTCATCAAAATAGATAAAAAAATGATAACCTTGATCTAGGTTGAACAAATTCATCTATTATTTATGTCGACTGATGAGTTACTTATTGACATTTTAATTTATTATGTTTTCTCATCCAAGGATAACATCAAATATATTTTTTCTGAAAATTTATATTATTATATTCTCTAGGAGGTAAAAATAGTTTGGATATTTAGTGGAATTCAAATTGAAATTTGATTAATATGAATTCAAATTTTTAGAAATAATTTTTTTTTAACCACTGTTCTTGTTTTCATGAAAAATACCTATTTTTTATGGTAAGATTTTTTTTTATCTTGATGAAATCCTACGAGGTGAATAATTTTTGAATCAAATTTTCTGTGGCCATCCAGTATTTAAAAGTTATGAATCATTTCATTTTACAGAATTTGGATCATTATTTTCTTAAGGACAGGAAAAAGTTTAGTGTGGTGGAATTCATTTGACAATATTTTGATACAAATTTTTCACATAATATTTTAAATTTAATTATGTTTCATTTGTTAAAATAATATTTTAATTAATTAAGTTACTTATAATTTATTTTTTTGGTTAAACTAAAAAACTATTAAAAAAATGTTTTCCAGATAATTTAATTTTTCCTTAATGTTTTAATTATAACCTTTATCATGTTTTAGATCTTAATTTAATTTGGTAGGACCTTTTAAAACAAATGGTTTAAAATCATTGATTAATATTATGTTTTGATAATTCAATTTAAAATTGTATATATTTTTATAAATAATTAGTTAAATAAAGTGAAGTATTTTATTCATAATTTTTTTATAAATTAGAATCTGTGAATTTTAATTTTAATTGTAAATTTTAATTTTGTTATTTTAATAATTAATTAATAAATCAATTATTATATTGAATTTTATTTTAAATTTTTATTAATTTTTTAACAATATTATAAGGTTTTTTATTATTTATTTTAATTTTCATTAATATTTATCTAACAAAATATTTTTTATTTTAATTTAATTTCAAATTATCTTTTTGGTTTTTAATTGTAAAAATAGACTTGTAGTTTAAATTTATGAATAAATAATATTATTTATATTCATTTATTTTCAATTAATTTTATTAGTTTTTAGACTACTAGTTAAGATAGGATGAATTTAGTTTTTATTTTTTAGCACGTGTGTAAGATAATTTTGATGGGTCATTCTTAAGGTAATTTCCCTCCACTATCCCCCATCAACTGTGTAATAAAAATCATTCTTGATAATTTTAGATTCAATTCTATATAAGATAAATTGGTGGGTGTTAAAATTAATATCTTATCTTCGAAATAACTTCTTACCCCCGTAAGTTATTACCGCATAAAATAATTATGATATGCACCATTTCTTTTTTACTGAAAACTGATTCAAGCCCATAGTGAGCACTATTAAACTCAATCCAACACCGAGATAACTACTAATACATGAAATAGAGGGAAGGGTAAAAAAGAATCTATTTTGAGGAATATTGTTCTCTTTGAAGCTTCCACGAAAATTCATTCTAGTAGATCAGCGGTCATGAACAACCTAGGACTCAGTTGAAAGATAGATAACCTATTGTAAAAGGAGGAAGATTCCATTGTTAACCCAAATCTTCCACCATGGATCCTCCTCAGTAAGTGTAGAATGTTCCTCCTATTGTAAATCATATTCGTGGAATCCTTTTTGAATTTGATTAAAAAATCATGATGTCCATTTATTTGGATATGATATTGATAATGATCATGATGAATATTATTTAAACCAAAGCAAAATCAATCAAATGAGATATATGAAATTAGATTATAGAGGATGAACTCTCCTCTCTAAGGATCTCCAATACTCTGATTATGGGATGTTAGTTACTATCTGTTTTCAAGATAACCTCAATATCCATTCAAGTCACCTTTTTGTATTTGATTGATTTCATCATTGACTAAGTCGAAACCGAATGTCGAGAGTCCAATTTTCTTGATTTTAATACGAGATAATCCACTTTGAAGAACACGTGAAGTCTGATTTGTGCTCAAGGGTATTGAATGATGAATTTTATGAATCAAACTATTTATTGAAACTATGATCTTATATCATCACTCTACATGTATGGAGTATTAACATTATTGATATTTGTTGGAAAAATAATTTTATTATGGATGCTCACTGAGGATGCCTTTGATCTAGATGAATCAGAGCAGACTGTGGGAATTATGGGTTGCTGGAGGAATGAGGTTTTCAGTTTAATATAATTTTTGAGAGCATAAATCCCAAATATGATGATCCTAATGAATAATTCCAATAGAATTTTCTGATTTTGTTTTCATGATTAATCTGTTTAAATTTATAGGGGGTCTTTATTTCATATTTTTATACTATCAATATCAGGTTCTGCAGACTTGAGGTACTCAATGAAATGGATCAATGATGACGGATATTCCTACTCGGAGAGTTGTGTTTATTTTTTTACATCTATGTAAATAGAGTAGGAGTTAATTCACAACTGATTGACTATTTGGAGCTCTAAAAAATTCCTTCTTGTGAAACCTGAGTTTGAAATCAATTTTTAAGAAATGAAGATACACCAAACATGAGTTTTTGTTTCATTGATCTGTTTAAACTGATTTGAGATTTGTTTAATAAAACTGGTGATGTTCTGTAATCCTAATTCATTTATCATTTAGTTTTAAATATGATTCAATGGTCGAAGACGAACATTTGTAACCAGTTAGATGGAGGGAAAAAATGTTACAAGGAAGAAGATTAATATTACAGGGATATTGGTGTCTCTGAATGCTTCATTTTCATCAACAATTTTCATTGAGTTCATTTTTCTTGAGTATTTTCATGTTTATTCCTGATTTAGTGGATGTGGAGTTCATTATTTGGTTGATTTATAAGAATTATATTTAATCCTATTTTTTGGGCCTTCCTTTACGAATCCATATCAAATTTTTAGTTCCAAAATTGAAAACTGGATTTATGATGAGGTTGATATCATGACCTATTCAATTTAAATGAGTGTATAATGATTTGATTTTTTTAGACTTATGGAATATGAAGATATGGTTTTAGATTTTAATTTCTTTATACAAGAACTAAAATTTATAAGTCGAGTTTATGTAATTAAACCATAGAATGGTGCAAGAAGATTATGTACTTGGTCATGTCATAATTTTATTTATAGTCTTGGGCACTAACCATTGACATGTGGAAATTATTAAAAATTAGATTAAATGTTTAAATCTCACTTTTGATGTGTTATATATTTGTGGATTTATTTTACTACAGTGATAGTGCAGTGAAACATAGTTGTGGAATTTCCCTCTAATTTTAATTTTAGGGTTCATTGACGATGTATTGAATGTTACTAGGTAGAAGAAGAAAAGGAAATTGAATGTTTTATTTGGATGGATGATAGAAGAAGAAAACAGATGCATTAGCAGACATAAGCTATGAATATAGCAAGTAGAAGACATTTTTAACATTTTTTATCATAATAAGGAAATTCATAACTGGTATTTCTTCTAACTAGAATAAATAATATTAAATGATGATCATGGAGAAAGATACAAAGAACTAATCCTATTCTGAAAACATGATCGAATTATTTTTTATTAGACGATCCTTATTATTTATTTTATTCAATTTACTATGAGATTTTATATTTTTTTCAATATATAAATTTAACTAGATTTACACCTGTTGAATAATATTTTAATATTTGAATGTTGTTTTTTTACATTTTTTTTATTTTCACTTCCATTCATTGAATGATAGACTACAAGTCTGAGTGTATTCTACACAGGGTGTAGACTGTTAGGTCAGTATTCTTAAAAGTTTCTTGGGGAATTTTGGTCTATTAATGTTCTGAGTTATCGATCAAGATTCATGAGCATTTGGTAATATTTATTCACTCATGGTGTTTTATGATTTTTAATTCTGTGACTTTCTCTCGATGAAATGAGGTTAATGAGTGTTATATCAGTTATTGGATTCAAATTCATAAACATAACGAGACACATAGTTTAGATATTTCAAACTATTTTTTAGTGTATTTATAGAATGAATTATTGAAAAGAAATGTAAAATGGATAAATATGTAGAATCACATTGGAAAAACACTAATTCTTTCTATAAATTATATTTAATTTTAATTCCCTGCTACAAGTTTTCTTCTACTTAATTCTCTCACTACATATCATTACAAATAATTTTAGTCGATTTTGGTTCTTATAAATCCCCATTAAAAATAAAATAGATAGTTAATAATAATAAAAATCTTGATAGAGAAGATTCATAAATTTATTATCAATGGGGAATAACCCTAGTAACATCATTACAGTTGCAGTTAGTTTTGGATCATATGTGTATACCATGACTAAAAGAGGGGGGATTTTAGTTTACAAATATAAAATAATATAAAATTAGAAATATATTTATTCAAATTGATCAAACAAAAATATCTTCTGATGATATGAGTGTATATATCAGAAACATAAATCATCTGATGGTTTTTTCAATTATCCTTATAAATAGTCTGGTGAAACTATTATTAGAATAATTTGTAAAAAATCATTCAAATGTAAATGCAAAACAAAATTAAAACTTGTTGAAACAAGTAATAATAAAAATTATTACGAAGTAAGAATGACATAAAAGAAATATAAAAGTAATAATAATCATTGACAATAAGGGTTAAGGACGTTAGAAATCAACACATAATATATATGAAATTGTAAACATAATAGTAATGGTTTATCCTTCCTAAAAAACAAGATCCTTCGATACAAATACCAGAATATATCTATCTATAAAAACCCTTGTAGGTCTTTATACGATGATTGCAATCATATCAATATTCCTAGACTCCTAATCCCTCGATCTAGTTGACCAGATTTACCAATATTCTATCACTATAACCGCATGATCAAAACCACCATTGGACAAATGAGTACATAATGAAAAACCACTTATGGATTTTACAATCATTATATGAATTCCTTAGAACTAGAACTTTTTAATAAATTACAAACTATTGGAATGAGATGTTTAGGAAGATAAAAATATAACACATGTTGATTTGTAAATTCACCAGCTCCTAATTCTTCAAATTCACATATATTTATAGGAATTACTCCAATATCCATATTTTCTTTGATTCTCATTGTTGTTTGTAATGTCCCCATATTTTCTTCACCTGAGAGATCAACAATGTTTTTCCATTCAATGTAATTTTGATTAGAACCACTACAATTATATTCTAAATTCGGTCCAATAGAAACAATTATATCAACTCCGATTATAATCTTTGGACAATCTGATGAACTATATTATTTTTTTCCAATTCATTGAAATGAACAATGGTCAATCTGATAGAACAGAACTATTATTAGTCTAAAAGATATGACTTTAGTTTTTTATAAACTTACAACCCATTGTATATTTCAGAAAATAAAATAGAATCATTATAGAAATAATTTCTCTTATCATATCTTAACTCCACCTAATTTGATGATTTAATATTGTTCCTAAGTCTTCATTAAATAAGAAATATTGCATTTTATTTTACCCCATAATCAATTATATCCTTTATATTGATCCCCCATTTACATAAATTTTACCCTATAAAAAATTTCTCAAAAAATTCTCCCACTATTTCATTTACAAAAATGGAATGGGAAGGTAATATATACTCATAAAATGTAAGAAAAAATAAATGATAAAATTGAGTTTGAATAAATATTCATCCATGATAATATGAAATAAAATTAATGAATGAAAATTGTAAAATTTATAGACAGAAAATGTTTTGGATAACAATTCATTCAAAACACTATTCATTCAAAATATTTGAAATACATAAAGAATTCTGTTTATAAGATTCAATATTTTTTATTTATCTACTTGACAGTGGGAACTAAAATACATAGATTATCATTGTCTTTCTTGGATTTGGATATTTATGTTACAGTCATGATTATCCTAACTTCCATTATTGATTACCTCTTAATATCTACCATTAAATAGTTAGCATCTTCTTTAAGAACACCAGTCTTCTTACTTTCCCCCGTCAGTCATTTCAATCATTCTTTTAAAATACCCAAACATTTAATTTTATAATTTCTACATCTCAATATCATCATTAAATTATTTTACATAATCATTCTAATTATCTATTATATCTCTGAATTTCACAAAAAAAAAGATTATGCAACATATCAATTGAAAACTTGTTAATGGAACCAAATGTTTCATGATAAACTTTCTTAACATCCAAAATTTTATTATCATGATCTTATAATCTACCATTAACATTCCTTGACAACTTCACCATCTGATTAAGTCATCTATTATGTTTATTTTACATTTATTTGAATGACATTATTTCAGAATCAATCTGAACTACAAATTCATTCAACACCCTTATTTATTCTAATTTCCCACTCATTCTATTTTGAATATGTTTAAATATTTAGTTAATGTTTGGTAGGTATGCAAAAGGTTCTATTATCCATTTTAAATTATACAAAATATAATCAATTTTATTCATTTATTATCTGTTTGATGAGTCTAAATGCTCCGATAAATCCTCTAAAATGTGTTGACATGATTTTAAAACTGTAAAAATTTATTTTAATTCAATACATTCATCCACTAAAAAATTTGGAATATCATTTTTTATCTATCTTAGACTTTTCAAAAACATTTTTTTTGTTTAGGATGAAAAACCACCATATAATTGAAAAACCTCCATACAATTTTCATGTTCCATGTTTATAAATTAAGGAAACAGGGACTTTATCAATGCCTTGATAACTGATTCGGTATAAAGGAAAAAAATAAACCAAATTGATATGTCTCATATTAATAATAAAGTATTAGATGATGATATAAAGGAATTGTAGAGTATCCCTTTCACTAATTCTTTGGATCAATTAAAAATGCATTTAGAGAGTTATGACTCTCACATCTAGAGTGATATGAAACAATAGTTAGATGTTCTCAAAATATGTAAACAATGATGTGTTTTATTTTAACATATAAAAGTTCCCAAGATTCTCTAGAATCTTGTGTGAAGGAAGATATGGATATCCTTCTATGGTGAATTCAACAAACTCAACATCTTTTTGGTATTTTAACATACCTCATTCACAAAAAAGGGTAAACAAAATCACATTTGTATCCTCTTAGGTATTAAAATATTTTTATGAATACAACACTCTTAAAATTTTTGAATAATTTTTTTAGAAAATATTATTTTTTATTAGATATATTACCCCAAAATCTACACTTAATAACTCTTTTCAATAGATAATCATACTTTTCAGACCACACCTTTTCAATCAATCATTGTCTTACAAATTATCACTTTGTAAAGTCTTATACTATGGAAAACTGATTTGATTAGATTCCAAAACTCATAATTAAGAATCTAATCATATGAATCACAAAGTATCAGAATAATAATCATAACTAGTTGTGAGATTCCATGATGAAATCCTAAAGTTTGATTTTGGAGATGGGTGTCACAGACCTTGCAAATGGGTAGACGGGTATCACATCATTTAATAGAAGAGCAACAACTCAGACTGAAATCAAAAATTTGATAAAATGATTATGATTTAATCCTTGAATGATTTATAAAATATTCTAAAATCTTATTTTTTTTATGAAAAATACTCAACAGACTAGTATATTGTGTGAATAAATATATATTTAATATTTATAGCAACCTTATATATTGTAATAGATAACAATTATGTGAAAATCATGGATAAAATAATGTAATTGATAAATAAAAAAACATAATGATTAGAAGAATAACATTCATAGTAGAAATGAAGTTTTGGTATTTGTGACATATTCATCAAAGATCTTGAAATATAAATTGAATATGATGAAATTCCTTAAAAATATTTTTTGGGGTAAATTTTTTTGAACCAAATTTTTTTTAGTAATATTCAGTAAACATTAATGATTTCCAAAAAAATTATTAAATATATTGATTCTGGAAAATAAATTTTTTAGAAAACAGAAATGTAAAATATATATATATATATATTAGAAAATAATAACTAATTTACTTCCCATTTGAGAAAGAGTTCACTAATGTATGGATAATGATGAAAATGTTGTTTACATGAGTGATACTTTATTATTTATCATTACTATATACTAGTTAATATATTTAAATATATGAAATCAACTAGGTTTATTAAAAATAAAAGTATGTTGTCCTTATATTCCGTTTAATTATAGAATAATATCACCTTTTTCTTTCTAATCCCAAAGGAAATGTTGTATTATAAAAATGTTCTTTTCTCATGAGTCATATAATTGGTTTTTACATAAAGAAATGGGAATTGAGTTATAACACAATATTCGAGTTTGTGTAAAACTCATCCCATAGTCTTTGAGTGTGTGTATCATCCAAAACACTTGAGCACAACATCTTCTAGCTATGACATATTCAGCTTCAATACTGTAGTGCTCTACTGGGGGTATATTTTAACTATATTAAGAATATAATTATTATTCTATGAAATTATGAGTTCGACAAGAAGTTTTACAATCCAATCCACAACCACCAAACCCAACACCCAATTTTTTTTTAACTCAAAGACGTTTTTAGAAGAGTAAAATAAATATATTTCTATACACCCCTTATGATAAAAAAATTTGTTTTACAGCTTTATGATGCAACTCTTTTGGATTTTCAGGAAATCATAAAAATAAACATACATAAAACATATATTAGTTATTACTAGTTGTTATGTAAATTAAACATCCATTCATACCTCCAAATATATTTCGGTCAACCAGTTTCACATCATCATCATCAATATCTAATGTATTTGAGGTTCTGATAAGAGTGTTAATACATTTTGTATTTCCATATCTGAATTTATTATAGTGATGTTTTATATACTTATTTTGAGATGTAAACTTCCTTTCAAGTTTTTTTAAAATTAGACAACCTAGAAAATATGACAATTCACCGGTCATTATCATTTAAAAGTAGAACATCATAAGATACACAAAGGAATCCATTTTTTATTTTTGAGTTGATACAAATAAAAATTCATCTATATATATTTGTAAAATAATAATATTTTATTATCTTATTTTATAAAAAGAGTTGGATATGTGTTCCCCTTAATAATTGTTTTGCAACTAAAATCCAGTTAACTATCATAACAATCTCTAGGGGATTGTCTATGTTTATAATGTTCTTTAGTAAGCTTGAAAACATGTTTGGGATATTTTTTAAACTCTTACCCATTACTATGTTCTACATAAACATCATCATGAACATATATGTTATGTAATTAAAACCTCACACCCATTTGAAATAGTTTGAAATTTATGAATACTATAAATTATAGAAGTATATGAATAACTTAAAGTATACCTAACATAGAATATTTTTTCTAATAATTATTTCCAACTTTTTGAATTTCTCCCATAGAAACATTTCTATCCTTATTTCTAATTACTATTCCATTTACTTCACATTTTTTCAGGAAAATCCATTTTACTCCAATTACAAAAGTATATTTATGTTGTTCAACCAATGTGTAAATTTTATTTCTTTAAAATTCATTGATCTTATCTTTTGTGTATTTTATCCAACACTCATCACCTAAATCTTCATAATTCATCATAGGTTCTAACTCAAATAAAAATGATAAATGATTATTTTTATTTATCAATGATATAATAGTTCTATCTAGTTATTCGTCTTCACCAATTATATTATCAATCTGATTATTCCTCAAAATCAATTTATTTCAAAAATTTATGAAATTATTTTCCTCAATTTTATATTTTAAAGAGTATTGAGATATAAATTTTGAAATATATACTTTAGTTTATTCTACGGAGAAAATGTTGCTTACATATGTTGAAAATTAGTTTGAAAAATTACATCTTAATATTTATGTTGTGGTTTTTTTAAAAAGGACAGGTTTAATCAAACATAACATGTACTATTTCATCAATAATATATGTATTTTTATGAAAAAAACTATATTCCATACTTTTTATATAATAACCTACAAATATACATTCATCATAATTTTGGTAAAATTAATGTAATTAATCCTTAGTATTTAAAATTAATACTCTCTTCCAAAAATAGTGAATTCAGAAATTTTGTGTTTTCATCATATCCAAAAACACATAAAGAGTTTTAAAAATAAAATGTTTTATTAGATATCAATTTATAGTATTATATGTTTTACTAAATGAATCATCCCAAAAAAATTAGAATTGTGTATCCATTTAAAAAGGTTATAGTAATCTCTTAATGAATTATATTTCTTCTTTCAACTACAAATTTTTTAGGTGAAGTCTAGGTGTTAAAAAGTTATTTAGAATATGTTTTTCCCTATAAGAATTTTGAATATTATAATTTCCAAATTAATCACCATGATCCTATAATACATATCATGGAGAGGTATTTATCATTTTTATCTTAGGATAAAAATGTTTTAATACAATAAAATGATCCAAAATATTTTTCTAGACAACATTCCCATGCATATCTAATGTAATCATCATATAAAACATATAAATAGTATTTTACATTGATAATTATAGTTTTCATAGGAACAGACCAGTCCTTTTTATGTCACTTGAAAGCTTCAGAAATTGGGACTTCAATAATAGATTTAAAACATGATTTATTTTTATTACCTAATTTTCAGGGATCATAATGTTTAGAAGAATCAAACCTATGATCCTCTTGATTCATAACAAGCCCTTTATTATAAAAATTAGATAATGTCTAAGATTATAGTGTCTCTATTATCTAATTCATTACCATGATTTATGATCTATTACTCAAAGGCAATATATATCTTCACTCTTGAGGTATTCTGCTTTTATTGTGTAAACATTCTAATTCTGATAAGAAGAATGAATACTTTCATCTTCAGAACTATAAATAGTACATTTAACATTCGCAATGTTCCCCAAATTACCACCATCACATAATTTAATTTTGATAAATAGGTTGTTCTTATGTCCATCAACAAATTAAAAATTTGAAAATAAATATTTTCTATGAAGAACTGTGTTACATATTCAAAATACTTCCCCTTGAGAATTATCTTTGAAAGTGTATTTTACACCTTTCATCTTTATAATATTTTTAAATAAGTATTTTTTTTCCAATCATGTGTCTAGACAATCCATTATCCATGTAACTAGTATTTTTTTCTGGTACATACATTATTTTTTGGAACCAAAAACATTATCACTTCATAACCCAAGCCTTCTTAGGTCTTGTATTATCTGTAAGTATTAATTTAGCAATCCAAATTTGACCAAAATTATAATATAGAGAATATGTCATTTCTCAATAAAATTATGATTTATGAAAACCTATATATTAAACTTCTTGAAAATAAATTTGTTCTTCCAGTGACCACCACATTGAAACATCGTCAATAATGGATCACTTTTCAGAAAAATGTATTTATTACTAAAAACATGTTTTATATTTTAAAACTCATTCCAAAAATATATCTACAATGTATAAAATTATTATAAATTTTATTAAAATTATCTATACCAGTGGTAAAAATTGAAATTATATTTTTAAAAATATAAATTTTTTAATTTAGTTTCAAATCCAAATTTTTATCATTATTATATTTTTAATTAGAACTAAGGTTCTATAATATCATTTTATAAATTATTTTTCTCAAAACTAATCTTTCCAAGATCATTCAAAAATCATTCCTCACAACATATGATTTTTCAAATTCATTAAAATGTTCTTATATCTCATTAATTAATGTATATATCTTCAAATTTTCATTCACATATTCTATTTGAGAAACATCGTTTTTTAGAATTATTACAATTTTAATGATCTTGTAATTTTGAAAATCTAAAAACTTTTTTAAAACATGGTAAAGTATTATTTTCTTCATCAGACGAGGGTTATTTGTTATTAGCACATGCACAATTATTATGATCATTATTAACAGTATAATTTTCATTTAATGTAATAACTTTAAGAGATTCATTTGTTACCATATTCGTGAAGCATTTATTACCCTCTGGAATTTTTTATAGAATACAATATTCTTTTGTCATAATATTTCATTGTCCAATTAATTCTCATAAAAAATCATTCCCAACTTCACACAATGTACCTATAGCTTAAATGAATTTCCTATGTTTGGGATTATAATAATTTTTATTATTCATTTCATAATTTCTTTTCTTCTTATCCTTTGATTATGCGTAGAAAAATCTTGTCAGATATATCCATTATTGTTACACTCGTAACATAAAACTATAGAAGAGTCCTTGTTATCACTTTTCTCTCTATGATTTGACATACACATTTAATGGAATATTTTCTTTCGAAAGATCATGTTAATAATTCTCGTAGTATTAACCAATTCATTTACTAGGTGTTCCAGTGAACAACAATTTCATTCAATAATATATTTTTTTATAAGACTTTAGATTTTTCCCATCATATTGAACCTTGTTAGGGATATTAGATATTATTACAAAATAAACAGCTTCATTTTTATGATTCATTTTTTATGCATCACTTTTTAATTATACCTCATACTATATTAGGGTTCCAATTATACCATAAACTGTAAGATTACTAATCTTTGTATCATCTAAACTATTTCATTTTTGGTTCCCATCCATTTGGCATGATCTCAATTATATTCGCAATTTAAATATTAAATTCAAAATATTTATCTCCAAGATATTTTAAACTATTTATAATAGACATAAACAATTGGTTTGTTTTTAAAAATAAATCTATAGGTAAAAAATAAAAAACATGATAATCAACATCAATTACATCTCTTCTTGTTTCATTGACATTAGAAAATAAAAAAATGTGTTACCTCAAATTTCATACATATACAATTTTCTTCTTCAAATGAAGACAAATTAATATAGATGATTCTAGTAATATAACAAAATAAAGTGTTCCTCACTCTATAATTCAACTAATCTTCTAAAATTTCTAATTTTTTTAAATTAGGTACATTATTATCTGAAATATTATATTTACCAGAAATCAACAAAAAATTATCAACACTGATATTGATAACAATGGTTTTCATTCATTCTCAATATTAATAAAAACCATCACCATCAAATATTGGTGGTTTTATAGGATTCATATTTACAAGAGTGCCAAAATATAATCCTACTATCATATAGAAAATAGAAAACCTTTTCTTCATTGCACTATAGTGTAACAATGAATTATAAACAATTGGTTTGTAAAAACATAATTACGTTCAATAGATAACAAAATTAAAACCTCAAAAATTAAATTATAAGAACCTCATATGATATCAATTGTTGTATTTTAAGAAATTTTCATGGCCACAAGAGGGGGTGAATAATACATTAATAATTTAAACTAACACCAAACATGAAACCTATTCAGAAAAAAATCACACGCACAGATATCATCTGATGATCATATTGTGTATATCTATTACATAAATTTCCTAATTATTTTTCAATAAGTATAAAAAATATTCTGATAAAAATATTATCTAAATGATTTGTAAAAAAATTTTAAAATACATTCATAGAATAATGTAAACATTAATAAAAAAGTAATAATAAATATTAAAGCAATGTAATAATAACATAAAATCTTTATAAATGTAATTATACTCTTTAAACATAAGATATATAGAAGTCTTAAATCCATAACAAATATATCCATAGTTTTTAAGCTAATTATAATGGTTTTTTATTCCTCACTATGAAATACATCAATATGAAATTTAGAAAACACATGCATTACTAAAATCTGGAATCCCTCGATAAGATAATTAGCGTTATTCTTTTCTACCTGACCGAATAATCCCTCAATTAGAGGGATCTGATTCACCTATCTTTCTATCCCTGGAAGACATCGATCTAATGCTCATTCAGACAAATAAATACAAATGAAAAAAGTATTATAAAAAATTTACAATCCTCGCATAGATTCCATAGAACTAACAATGTTTGAAAAATTACACGGCATAATAATGGGATGGCCATGTAGAGAAAAAACGCATTCTTAGTGATTTTTATGTAAATCAGCTCCCAACTCCTCAAATCTACTCTTATTAATATTAATTACTACAATAATCATATTTTTCATGATAAATAGAGTTGGTTTCTATGTAATCAGGTGTTCATAAATTCATAGCACATTAAAATTATTCCATATGATTTCATTTTTTACTCTCACTATTACAATGATATTATGAATTCATTTCGATAGAATCAATTCTTATAACTATGATTATAAACATTGGATAGTCCAATAGACTATATTATTAATTTTCAATCTGATGAACAAATCTATGATTAGTCTGATAGATTAGAACTATTTTTAGTTCGGTGGATATGAACCCAATCATTCCAAACTATAGTATACTAGTATATTCAAAAGAAAAAATATTAATCAATTTGATGAACCGACACACCATCCATTTGATGGATCAGATTGAATAATTAAATCTCCATATTTTTTTATATTAAAATAAATTCGAAATTCATTGGGAAAGTGTTTTTAAAAAAATCTTCTAAAATAATTTGAACCATTAATGTTAGAAAAATAGAGGATTAATAAAGTATTATAGTTTTTTTTATTTTCAATACTATCTAATGGAAATGTAAAATGAAAAACTTTTGACTGAATGGAATTGAGATAAAAATATTTGATAAAGGAGGAAAATAAAGACACAAGAAAAACCACATTATTAAATTGGTGATGTTTATTGGGAGACTAATAAGTAGTATAAAAAATTAATAAGTATAAAATGTTAACTTGAAAACATAAAACAATTAATTGACTAATAAAATAAGGACAATTTTTTTACCCAACCGTGTAACATTTTTTGAGATATATTTCATATAGTAATAAGAAATATTTTAAGACATTAACAGAAACTAAATTCAAAACAATGTTGAAATAACATAGTATAGATTTTAAAACATGAGTCTTGAAATCCTTAGTCAATGAACATCCTTAATTTCCACAATTTTTCCATGAGTTCCACATAGGAAAACAAAACTTTTCATCATTAAATGAATAAATAAATCATATTGAAACAAAAATATTTGAACGCTCACTTCCTTATTTGATTTATTTATCACCAACTATAGAATATGATAAAGTGATTCCATGAATTTTCTTGCATATGTGTTTCAATATTTCTGACCTTTCTTATATAGATACTTTGGTATATAAGATTTTAATTTAATCCCCTTGTTGTATCATTTCTGTAAGGGCACCATCATCACTAGCTAAAGGTGTTTTGGAAGTGTTTGTAGATAAAGGTACATTGTATGTAGAACTTTATGTGGTAATTGAGCTAAATATAGATTTTGATATATCGTATTTAAAATAGAATTTGGAGATATTAAAAGATGATATGGTTATCCACTTTGTGGCTAATTAATTTTTTCCCATATTTTTAAGATGTCCCTAACAAAGGTGGAGGGTATTTAAGATAGATATCCTCAATAAGTAGATGGGGAATTCACATATTTTATATTTTCACCCACCAAATTCAAACTAAAACAACACTATGAGGGTAATGGATGTATTAAATTGTCTATAAGGGGGACTCTATATAAAAGTTATGTTAACAAACTTTGAAAAACAGATTATTAGTGGTCATTACCACCCAGAAAACTTCTGTTGATGGATTGTAGATATAAAACAGGTTATCTAGTAAGGAAAAATAAAAAATTATGTACCTATGGGGGGGGGGGGTTACCCATTATCCATATTTCTTTTTTACTTAATTTTTCATTTTAACATTGAGTTATTTTAATTAAATTTCAAAAAATATTTAATGTGTGATAGTTTTTCTTATAGAAAATGAAGAGGATAACGGTTATGTACATACCATTCCATGGTCTTCCATAATTTTCTATTTTCATCTTTCAACAGTGGAATTCACTTCGAGCTTCTCTCAACTTTTTAGAAAATAAGTATAATGACATACATTTCTCAAGAGATGTTATAGGATGATGAATTCTGAATCATCCCCCCACTTTCATAAATTTGGTTTTATTTCATTGATGTGGAATTTTTTTCTTGGATATAATGATTAATTTTTTTATAATTATAAGACCTCAAGTAAACTAGATAAGATTCATCAAAGAAAACATTAGTTATTTGATTATATGAAAATAAGAATAATGATACTAATATAGGGATTTTTAGTATAAATTTTTTTCACTTTTTAATTATAAGTCAAATATGTTCTTTTTTTACTAATTAAATATTAATTGTTTTGAAAAATTAATCTAGAAGAACATTTTCATTCTTAAAATTAGTTATGAAACATGCAGGTTAATACCATTAAATGGATTAATTTTTAGTGAATGTTAGTTCCCTTTCTTGATGGATATTAATTATTTTATTTAATATCAAATTTAACTATTCTTGGAACGTGAACCAAAAACAAAAAATTCTTTTAAACAAGAGTATTGATGTTCTATCCGACAGTAAAATATTTTTGAATGCTATGTGAATTTTTGTGTGTGGAAAAATTCAACGATCATTCTAGTTACGCATTGGAAATGATTTATATCAAATCAATTGTTGAATAATTTTTATCATTAAAAATGAATCTAAATGTTTTTCTATTATGGAATGAACATTAGGGTCAACGTTGATATTTAATGTGTTTTGGAAAAAGTACAGACCAGATACCTTATTCCCATGGATGAGTAATCATCCTGGGATATCATATTGTTTTATCTATATAAGATTAAATCAAAAGAATGAAAAAAACACTAAAAATAGTAAATATTCGCTCACACCAAAATACCATCATCGGCAGAATGAAAAATTACAAAAAGAGACTAAGGAAAAAATTAAAATTTGATGGATATCTAATGAGATGAATGAATCTTGAATTGGAAATTAGATAGTGAAGATATCACAAATCCAAGTAAAATTGCATGGGTGAGTCCTAATGAGAGAATATGGGGTGGCCATGGATGGAGATATAGATATGGGATGTGGGTTTAAACATTTAATGATATTAAAGAAAAAATTGTTATTTTCCCAACATGAAGGGGTCATATTGTTTGGAGGAATATTTGGAAATATTTTGTACCAAATGTGATCCTATAACATCCTCAATAACTCCCTTAGTTGTTCATAGAACATGGTTTGACAAATTTGTACAACAACTATACATTTATCCTCTTTTAAAAATTCTTTATCACATTCACATGCATGCATACTTGGTCACACAATTAGGGAAAAATGTGCCACTATTCTATTATTTGAAACACCACACATTTTTTACTCAAACCATACGGATTGGGCTTCACAATTTTTGTTAAGCATGCGGTCCAACTATTTTCTCCAAAAATAAATGCTTTGGGCTTTGAAGAACCACCACAGACACTTGTTTCCTCCACATCCTCATTAGGCATTAATATAAGGTGAATGAAAAATAATTAAACAATAAATAAAAGGTTCCATATATCATAGAAACCCCGTGATATTATAATATTATCCCTCAATGATTTGCATCCCCATACGACCCTTCCATGGGTAGTAAACCATCATCTGAGAATAAATATGGCCTCTAGGAAAGTACATCGTCCTCCCACTCCCTAGTATCATCCTTTACATGGATGTTATACCGTAGTATCTATTCATGAGGAACTGACTAGACTCAGAGAACCTTCATTCTTTGATCAACAATACGAATATGATTATTATCAAAGGATTCATCTATCTAAAACTCAACTTGTTTGTTCTGTAGAAAAGATAACAAATAATTATGATATCTTCCAAGCTATGATATATGGAAGAAATTGTACATGGACCAATACCTATGAGATAACTTAAACTGATTAACTACCGGCCCAACTCTCTCTAGAATCTTAAATGGGCCAATGTAATAGGGTGATATATTCACTTTATTATGAATCTTTCTAGGAAAATGACTAGGTAAAACTAATAAGAAAACCCAACTCCCCTCCTGAAATTATTGTGGTCTATGATGACAATTATATTATGAATTCTACGTATATGGGCTGTAGACATCTGATTCCTTATAAGATGAACCTACTATGAAGTCTCATAAATGAAATGAAGATATAGTAGCATTGCCTCTCCTACCTCAAACTAGAATAAGGGTGAACTAAATGTAAAATCGTATAAGGCCTCTTAAGGATCCATTTGTATGGTATCATGGAAGGTTTTATTATAAAAAAAAACTATTTGATAGGTAGGTTTTTCTCCAAATAATCTCTAAAATTAAAGGCACATAATCAGATAATTTCCCCCAAAACATGTATCAAATTCTCAGTCTCACCATTGGTCTATCAGTGATAGCATGTACTCAAACGCACCTATGAACATACTGCCCTATACAACACATTCTATAACCATGACATAAATCAATCATCTATATCTGATACAATAGAACATCAAACCCCATGGAGCTATATGATCTCAAAAATTTATAGAATCTGACACTCATCCACTAAAATAGTATCATCAATAGGAAGAAAATCGAAGATATTTTTTATCTTGTCTATAATCACCCATAAGTGTCACTACTATAAGGTGATGAAGTAAGTCCCATCACAAAATCCATACCGACATCATCCCATTTCAACTCGGGAATTGTAAATGGATACAATATTCCAACTGGTCATTAATTCTCTACCTTCATCTACTGATATAAGGAACACCTAGTAACAACCCTAGCTATCTCACTTTTCGTCACCGACCACCAATATTGATGTTGCAAGTCGCAATACATCATGGTAATAAAACTATGCACAACCCATATCTAGGTGTGAGACTCTAACATAGAGGACACTAAGATGTTTTTAGGATCCCGCATTCATCTTTGAATGTGCAATATATCATTCTCATCTAGGACCCAACTATCCTGCATGCCATCATATACAACACTATCTCACAGAAATAGGCCTTCAAAATCTAATAGCTTCTTTATCTTCACTATCTCTAGTAGTGAATAGGTAACAAAAATTGATGCAGGTACATACTATTTATGATGATATTGAACCACTAAATGAATATATATATATATATATATATAGTTCCATAATATTCCACTCATTACTAGACTCCTAGACTACCTATGTCTGAGTCACCCTGCTCAGAGAATCGACAACAGCGATTCTTATTCCAGACATATAGGAAATCACATTGTCAAAAGACTGTAGGTATTCAACCATACTTCACTGTCTCAAATTCATGTCACACTGTGTAAAGATTTAATTGGTGATTTTTTGTTTCGTATACACTACAAAACACATTACGAGTCTGTAATTCCAATAAAAAAACAAGGAATGAAATTCATTAGATAACTTGTTTTCTTGTTCTAGGTAGTTCCCCACATGTGGAATCAACTGACGAGACCCATATACAACAACTCGCTCCACTGACATCAGAATTATTCCAATCCTAATACATAATTCATCATAATAAATTGCATATCTTCTTCCATGATCATTAAGAATCATGATTAGTACTAAATTCAATCCCCTTTCAGCTGCTACAAGGATGTATCACACGCTTTAGACCCTGATAACTTCACACCGTTATTACTCAAGAATATAAGAGGGGATTTTAGGCATCATAATTTATATATGAATAATGTTTTATAATTATATATCCCCAAGAACCTTTTATACCAAATACATCATTGCGGTGCTCTCAGGATGCTATTTCTCACACCATCTATTGGATAACTGATATCCATGTCTCTAAGATAATATGAAACAAGAAGTGAATTTTATCCATCTAAAAGTGGCACTTTGTCAGATTAGTAGAAAAATAATGTTCTCTAAGTGTATCCATTGTGATCATAATCTATTTGGCATGGTTATTTTGAGTGTGATAGAAACCAAATATATTATCTATGATTACCACCACAAACAAATCTAGATAAGTACGGGCAACCCAGATCATCAGTTACATGAAAAATAATGGTGCATTTATGAGATTTAAAAACATAACCAAATACCCATACAAGCTTTAATTACAATAGAATGTTGTATGTGGTATATATTATGGTCTAACACGTACCTGATAATAACCCAATCTTAGGTCAATCGTTTATAAGATCTAAGATCCTCAATGTCGGTCGAATATAACATCTATTTGTGTTAATGGATAAATTTTATTAACCATAAATAAGTTCCATTTATAGTAATCCACACTTATATAATGTGTTTCATCCAAATTATTTGTGAAAAGGACTAGAGAACCCCACAGAGAAGTATTGGTTCATATAAACCCCATTGCTTCCAATCCTCTACCTACCTCTTGTGATCCGTCAACTCAATAGTATTTATCATATAAGGAGAAATGGATATTGATGCAACTATTACAACATTATTGAAGAAAAACTATACCTCTCTCTCAAAAGATAATAATAAATAGTAATCTAGGAATACATCACTAAAATGATCAACCACTATGGGAAATACCCCAAATGTGTTCCCAAATTATCGTGATATAAGACTGCAATACATGATTTCATCCCACCAATCTGAGGATTATCAAGTAAAAATCAGATTTTCTAGACATCCTATTAACCCTTATCAATAAAAAACATTACCAATGCTAATGTAAAAGTTCCACTTCTATCACAGTAGTCAAAGTAAGCTTAATTGGGAACCAACTAGTCCATCAATAGAGTGATTTCAAACACTCTAATGTCATGAAAAAAGAGGTATCATACAAAGAGACACTCACCTACAGGAAGGGAAAACTCCCTACACTAGTATATTCTATATGTTTATACCCCAAATTAAGTATCATGTTTCATCACACTATAGGAGAACTAAACATCGAGCCCAAGGATCTCCCAAATTGGAAGAAATATGAAAGGGTGAGAACCACCTATCATGATAAGAGAAGATAACAATGTAGAGGATTCGAAAATAACAACTATTACTATATAAGGTACAAAAATACTCTCCTCAGGTGTCGGTTGTACTATATAAATATAGCCTACTCTATGGAACTGAGATATAGTATGGCTTCCCTAGCTAGGCCTGCTCTACGGTTTCTGGAAGTATAGTGTCTGAATACTTGGCCACGTCCACTACCTCATCCTAATTGGTTGTCCATGATCTGAATCCCTTCTTGATAAGAATATGATGACCCCTCCCTGAAATTTGGATTCGTTGTAGACTCGCTTTCTTTGGATTATGCAAGAATGGTCCTAAAAATGGTTTAATATGGCGCATAATGTCATAAGACCAACACTTGATTGAGATTCTATAACATTGGATCCTCATGTCTCTTCCTCCCACACTGATTAAAGAGAAAATAACTACCAAAACTCAATCTCTAGATGGTATTCTACTCATGAGAGACCTCAAAAATAGCTTCCTTCCACCTAAAACTACAACACTCAGTCATGATACTAGACTAAACTTCTCTACACCACTAGATTCTCTTAGGCTTCACTGAGTAATAAGCAACATTATTACTATTTTAGATCTTGTGTAATGTTAAAAGACATTCACATGTGCTTATATATCAAAATTGATAATATCCTCAAATATTATATCTCTCGATAAATTTTCATCTAACAAAATTGGTGTGTAATAATGATGCTCTGTGAAATGTTTAGAATGGTCAATAATTGATATGATTCACTAGTCCATATGGATAAACTCTTGGGATATATCAGTCTTCATTATATTTGGATGAAAATAATATTATAAGTCCATCTAAATCACCATCCATGCCATATCACGATGATGATTTGTTTGAGTAATCATGTCCCACAATCAATTGGAGGTATCCCAAATAATATACATAGAGAGTCTCAACATCCTGTCAGGAGGGTTCCTGATATTTTCAAAATTCTATTGAATGCCCTATAAAAATAGATCTAATATTTTTCCATCACCCTATGAAAATTTGGGAGGATTAAGCTACTGAATATAAAATTTCAAATCTTCCATAGTGTGTGTAGGTCAATAAGATCCCAGAATAGTATGAATAAGTTTTAATAAACCCTATCGGAATGAGGAATCCATACCCACATTACGAATAATAGTTTGTTCGATAAGTTGAAATTCAAGATGCTCCTTTAATGGCCCATGTCCAATCACATTCGGATTATGGTCATCACCACTATCTTGGCACACCATTGGAGTTATTCTTGGTGGAAGATCTCTATAATTCCAATCAGACACATCAGGAGATATTTGGTAATAATAGGATCACATATAAAATTGGATAGGTACAAGACCACTTATTTATATGTCACACCACTCCTCGTTCTCCAAATTCCAGGTCTAGAAAACAAACATGTCCTAAAAAAGTCATGGAAACCTCATGCTAGTCACTACTAAGGTCAGTCAAGGGTTATGTTCTCTACTATAAGTCAAGAGGTCCCAATATAAATAGTGTTAATTGAAATTTATAGAAGAAAACACCCTTTAAATTGAAATTTTAATCACCATTTAATAATGAACACTCATTCCGAAATCCAATTTCATTTAAATTAATTATAATTTATATAGGATTATATTTAAAATTTTTAAAAATATGGATCACAACTTCCAATTTATAATGGCCCATACAATGTATAAATTGATGTGTGGAATCCCATTAATCACAACATGTAATTTATCATGTCACAAAATGAAATTCTAGTACAATTTCACAAACATTGCATTTATGGAACCACAATTTGCTGCAAAAAGTGCACACCATATGTAAACATAGAATGGAATAATTCATTACATATAAATCCTAATGTGTCAACAATGATGCATTATGCAATACATTCTTTCCATACTAGGATAATTTTATGAATCTATTATTTTAACGATTATCAGACATTTAGGTGACTCAACCAATTGTAAAATCAAGGAAACTATAATAAGAACCATATTGAATAACATGTTTTATCCAAGCTAGTTCAGAATTTACTTGTATGTGTGTTATCCATAGTAAATTACAAGTCATTACCAAATTATGACACATTATTAATCTCATGTCTAATATTCATAAATGTTAAGACAAAAGAAAATAAATTCCATTGATACAACCTTTTAATGTACTGAACTTGAAGTCACAATATAGTTCCCTGAGAATATGGGCCATATGGCCACATGTGCACCTCCCCAAATTACAGAGGCATCCAACTAGTGATGAGGGTTCATAGTGGAACTATGGGGAGACTATACCATTAGGAAGAGAGTGTATAAAAATTTATAATCATAAAAAAACAATAGAAAAAGCAGAAGTCATATCTGATGAAATATATAATAAATATCCATCTTATAAATAACCATGTAATATTATCCAATAGTTTCGTATAAAAATGATGATTATTCCTTGATATAAAAGAAATAAGTAATACATTGAAATATTCATCCAACCCAATACATGTAACAAAATAAAAACGGGTAAAAATAAACCAACCCCAGATAGTATCATAGTCTATAACCCAGTGATAAACTTCTTTTCTCCTAGGATAAAATAAATCAAGCATCACTAAGTGGGAACTTGCACCTATCACTATATGTATCCATGAAAATAATCAGGGTACCTAATGGTGGCCCAGATAGTGTGTGAGATAACACTCAGTAGGCCATCAAAAAAAATGTATATAAAATGACTAGTTTTTTCATATATGATGAGACAATATGAAAATATAAAAGGAGAACATGTAGTAATAATAGAAGCAATATTGTCTAGTATATCAAGACTCATTGATATCAAGAAACAAAATCATAAGGGATATCTATAATGAATATCAGGAAATATCAATAGCCAATGATTTGTAATCTTGTATCTAGCCTATATAGCCTGGGGTCAAAGGTGTAGAAATCTACAAGGAAACTAAGTAGGCTATGTGAAACAAGTAAAAATGACCCAAGGAGTAGAAATTTAAAATTCATCCAAATAGTTCGAATCTAAGGAGTCGAATTTTCCATGGAATCCTTGTAAGATGATTAAATTATATCCAAGGAGTAGAATTGTCCACGTTATCCAGGACAATCATATCCAAGGAGTAAAAATGTCTAAGGGATCTTAGAAAATCAAGTAAATCAAATGATAGGAGTGACGAAATATAAATTTTCATGGAATTCAAGTATATTCATTAAATAATATATAAGGTGTATAAATGTATAAGGTTTCTTTATAAGGTAAGTAAATCAGATGTATTAAGTATAAATGTTTAATGCATCTATGTAGGTTGTTACTTTCATACCACAAACCCTACATTATCATCATAACATATCATTCAACAATTCATTTACAATTCACTTAATGATTTCATTAATACCATCATAATCATAAAAAATAAATTTATTAATTACTTAATAACATTTACATAAAAATTACAAGGTTTTGTAAGGTTCTTATAATATTTTATAATATATTTCATTAACACATTTAATTCCCTAAAAAATATATTACTCAACTGGCCCTAATAGTGATATAATCCTATAAAAATGGAAGAACCCACACCATGGGCGGTTCATGTTGAGGGAAAATCCTAGAACCTTATTTAAATGTGTCTCGAAATGTCTTAAACTTGAATTTATCAATCAGATCAAGGCCTATTAATTTTGGAATCATCACTCAAAAATTATGGCATGCACCAAATCTCCAAAATGTTATGTAATACAAGACATTTAGTGAAAAGGTATATACTACCTACCATATCCTTATTGAATAATAATCCTTATGTTTTTTACCATGATTTTAACTAGATCAGAAGAAAAAAAATTGGATGAAAACCATAGAAAAGGGAATATTATCTCGCAAAAAAAGAACATCATTAATAGAAAGAAAAATGAAGAAATTTTCCTAAAGAAAAATTTACTCACTAGTGGTTATCCAAAGAGATTAAATACTATTGAATTGAATGTCAGATAAAGAATATATTAATAATAACATGGTGATTTTATGGTTAATATTCAAGGATATAAAAGTTGGTGGACATGGCTGGAGGAAATAAAAATAGAATATGGAATAACAAATTAATTATATTAATGGGAAATGGTCATTTTTTTAATCATAAAGGGGTTTCACAGTTTGGAAGCATTTTTGGACAAACCATGAACCCAACACTCACATACGCTCCCTCACATATTAGTGGGGCACATTTTGTCAAATAGTGGACCAGTCATGAATTTATCACGTTTTAAAAAGTCTACATCACACACACTAATGTGTTTATTAGGTCACACATCTAAGGAGAACCATCTGCATGCTACTATGCTAAGAAACACAGCGCATGATTTACTCAAACTAGGTGGACTAGGTGACACAGTTTCAACTAAACATTACGCACATGTATTTTCTCCAAAAATAGGGGATCCAATAATAGCAGAATCCCTATAAACCCTCATTTCATCCATTGTATCACTACAAATTAATATTATGTAAATATGAAAGGATTAAACCCGCAATAAAAGGGTTCTATACCTCATAGATAACCCAGTAACGTTCATCAATAAAATCTTTTAGTGGTTTAATTTTCACAAAAGTTTTAATGCTTTGTAGATGCTCTAATGAGGTTAATTCTACAGCACTCCTTGGATGTGGTTGAATAAGAAATTTTTTATTTTCCTCATGAAAATTAGTTCATTTTAAAAAAAAATATGTGATAATTTTATACAATTATCATTGAGTTTGAAGTTTTTAATTTTTACTTTAACTCCTAAGATATATATGGAAATAAATTATAAAATGAAAATCCCAATCCGGTTTGAACTAATTATTCTATTATTTAATCCAATGGATGTGTTATTTATTCTATTTTAAATTTAATAAATTTTATCATCAAATCATTGTGACTTATTTATTTATATTTCTAATCTCTGTGCGAATATTCACTATAAACAAAAAGTTATTGGTAATTCTAGTTGAATCTAAATTGAAATGAGTTTAATATAAATTCCAATTTTAGGGTCAGTTTTTTTATAAAAAAAGATTCAATTATTTAATAAAAATAAGTAATTTATTGAAGGTGAAAATATTCATTATATAATGAAATAAAAGGGGTATGATTATATTTAAAACCAATGTTTCTTGGAAATAAAATATTTTAAATTTAGGATTCATTTCATTGATAGAATTTGGATCATTCCATTCCATTCAATTTTTTAAAAATTTTGTCAAAAAAAGAAAAGAACCAAAGCATCCGTACAAAGAGAGAGAAAAAAAGGAAAAAAACAAAAGAACCAGACAAGATAAAAGGAAAAAGATAAAGGATAAATGAAAGAAAAACAGAGGCTACGGGGGCCTGAAGTAATGGAGGCCGAGAGCATCCCCTCTGATGATGTTAATCCCTGTTGCTTTCAGACTGAGAGAGGTATGAAAGAAAATGTCCTCCAGGCCTGGTGAGACTATAGAAGCCAGGTAGTCCGCAGCTTTATTTCCCTCCCTCCATGTATGAGAAACTCTAGTTATAGTACCCAAGAGACCCCAGCACCTCCGGGTAATGTACTCGATAAACCATGGAATGCTCCTGATTCCCTGGATCATTATTTTCTTGAGGACAGGTAAAAGCTTAGTGTGGGGGAATTGATGTGGATATATCTTGATTTAGTTTTTCAACATAATATCATTAATTTAATTATGTTTTAGTTTTTAATGTAATTATAAATTAGTTAAGTTACCTTTATGTTAGTTTTTTATTTAAATAAGAATGACATTAAAATATTGTATTTATGATTAATTTTTAAATTTTTTTTTTATAATTTTCTTACTAATTTTATTATGGAGATTATTTTAAAATAAATATTTTAATGCCATTTTTTAATTTATTTTTATGATAATTAAATTTATAATTTTTATTGTTCTTTGGAATCAATAAATAATTAAAGATTAATATTTAGTTGCATTATTGAATTAAAGAATCTGAATATTTTAATTATAATTTAACTTCTAGATTTTACGATTTTCATAATTTTGTTAATTATTTAATCAATAAAATATATTATTAAATTTTATTTTAATATTTGACTTCTTTTTTCTTTTAATAATATATATAGTTCTTATTTTTATTGACATATTTCTTATAATAATTATATAACAAAAGATTTTTTATTTAAATTTCATTTTGAATTTTATATATGGTTATTAAATTTCTAAAAGTATTTTATATTTTAATTTTATTAATAAATTATATTTTTTATATTTATTTCATTTTAATTTATTTTAATTTTATGTGGGTGAAAACATATTCTGAAGATGAATTAGTTATGATTTTTTCTGCACATGCGTAAAATATTTTGTAGGAACTACATGTTAGAGAAATTGAATCAACTTTCCACCACCACCTAAATAAGATAGTTAATACTAGATAATTTTATATTCTCTATTGTTGATGTTAAATTGATAGGGGTTGACATTAATTCCCCACCTGGGTAACTATTATTTTCACGACTAAGATATTGCAGTGTAAGATAATTCTCTTACACACACATTCATTTTTATTAATAAATAATGTTTTTTCCTTGATGAGACCTACTGAACTCAAATCAAACCTAAGCTCGTTTTTAATAATCAATCAAGATGGAATGGATGAATAAATATTCATGATGAAGCTCATCCTCAATGATGCTTCCATAAAGATCCATTCAGGTATATTTATGGCCACAGAACTCATAGGACTTGATCAAGTGAGTGATAACCCATTGTAGAAGATGAAAGATCCCGCTTATATCATGAAGTCATCGCGTTGGATCATCCCGATTCATTTTTGACTATTCTACATCTTCCGAGTGTGTTTAGGGGAATACTTTTTGAAACCAATTGAATAATAATAGAGTATTATTTTTGGGATCTAATCCTGAATATTATCATGATAAAGGAGTTTTAAACTAAAGATCAAATGGGTTTGTGAGGGTGATATGTTAAAATATGTGATGATAAAATCAAATTTCAAAGAATCACTATTGCTGAGACTCTGGATTCCCAACGCTATCAGTTCCAGTCTTGCACTTGTGATTCATTTGAGCCATTTCTGTGGATTCAGTCGATACCATCATTGACTAATTTGAAACCGAATGTTGAAAGTCTAATTTAAAAGGCCTTATGACTTGATATTTATACATTGATGAACATTTGTGGTCTTTTTTTTACTCGATGTAGTTGATTATTGAATTTGATGAACCATATGCTAGATTGAATTTAGTAGCTGATCCCATCGTTATGAATGGTTTGAATGTCAAACCACCATAGAGATTTATTAGAAGGAGAAGTTGACTGTGGGAGCTTAATGAGTACACCACCGATCAAGATAAACCCTATCTTATCAAGGATAATATAGGTTATATGGGGATTGTGATTATCAATTTAATCTTAGTTTTAAGATCTTAAATACTGAATTTAATGAACCCAATGCTGAATTATAATTTATGTTCTGATTAATTTTGTAAGATTAATCTATTAAAATTTATGGGATCTTGATTCTCTATTTTTAGGTTTTTGAGATTCGTTAGTTCATAAATTTTGTGGTATATGCAATTCCATATTGAAGAAGGTTAAACCTAATCCCAGAGATGTGGTGATTTTTTGTCCTCCTAATTCAATAGGTGATTATTTTTTTGGAACTGAGTAACTAAATAGACCATGAACTAGGTTATTCTAGGGATAAAAGAGTTTGAAATATTTTTTAATGAAATTATAAATCTCCCAACATGAGTTCGGGGTTTTTATGTCTTGAAGAAAAATTGATATGTATTGATTACTTCTGTGGATGTTCTTTATTCGTAAACCATTCATCATTTTATTTTAATGAAGATTCAAATGTTGAAGATGACAAAAGGAGGCTAGTTTTAATCTACTGTATTACTAAGTTCAATCAATTCAATAACTTGTAACAAGATATGAAATTGAAGAGATAGAATGGGCTAACATTAAGATCCCGTTTCATAATAAGTATTTCCCACAAACTATTTGAATGAAGATGGAGAGATAAATCATTGATCTCAAGAAAAAATAAGGAGAATATGTCACAACCTATAATGTGATTTTCATGAGGGTTACAAGGTATGCTTCAGGATTTTTTATCAACAATGATAGAAATATTGATAAATTCATTATTGGATTAAACCCACACAATCAAACGGATGTTGAAATTGGACACTTTTTGGAATTATGAATATATTGATTGATGTTCTCTAAAAGTGGAGATGGAGATAGAGAATGGTCACATGGATGTGGTGATAAAAAAAGACAGAAGGAGTTTCAGGCTAGAGGGTCTAATGATAATGGTTGGAAGAAAAATCAACAACCCAAATGCCAAAAATGTGGGATGTTGAATCATGGGAACTACCTCAAAGGTATGGTTAAATGATTCAATTTTGGGGAAAGAAGTACACCATGATAAAGAGTGTCGAAAAGACATGAAAAGGAAGGAGAATGTAGTTTATAAAAGGAGAGAACCACCCATGGTTCAATGTTGCAACTGTAGAGGGCAAGGGCCCTATGCAAGCCAGTGCACTAAACCTTGAGTCCTCAAGGGTAATAATCTCCGGAAGCGACCAAAGCCAAAGGAAAATTGGAGGATTTATGCCATCAATACTACAGATGCGGAGTATGATAATGATTTCGTAAAAAGGTACACATCAAAATCAATCAATAATGGAAAAAGTATTATTTGATTCTGGTTCTATGCATTACATTAAATCTTAAATGTTTTATAGAAATATAGAATCAAATCCTTGAAACATTGAAGTTGATATATCTTTAAAAACACCAAGTGGTTTAATAATTTCATCAAATGATTTAGACTCTTCTCATTTTGGCATATATCGGAAGATTCTTCCACTGAATCTCATAATACCTCCCTTGATGGAATTCCATGGTATAATGGGAATGGATTGGCTCATGTTATATAGAGCACATATAAATTTTCTAGAAAAGGAAATATCTTTTCATATTATGAACCATCCCCTTATCTTCTACAAATGCAAAGAAGATCCTGAATATCCTCTGAAAAATATTTCAACAGTTTGGGTTTTGATTCCCAATGAAGAAGCTTACCACTCCCAAATGGTTGAGTTAGTGGAATGTTACAACCTTGTGGAAATGACCATCATAAGGGAATAAGGTGACTTATTTCCCATAGAGTTACCCACACATCCCCCAGATCATGAGTTCGTGTTCGCCATATAACACATAACCGGAGCTTCTCCTATCTCAAAGTGTCCTTATAAGATGACCCCCATTGAACTGGATGATTTAAAGAAGAAGCTGCAAGAGAATTTTTACAAAGGGTTCATATAACATAGTGAATCACCTTGGGGTACGCCAGTGCTTGTTGAGAAAAAGATGGATGGAACAATGTAGTTGTGTATCGATTTATAGGAACTAAAAATGATCACCTTAAAGAAGAAGTATCCGCTTCCAAGGACTGATGACTTGTTTGATCATTTTAGATGACCTAAATACTTCTCAAAATTGGATATTTTTTCTAGATATCATCATATAAAATTCAAGAAGGTAGATATTCAGAAGGCTGCCTTTCATACAAGTTATGGGCACTATGAGTTTCTAGGGATTCCCTTCAGACTTACCAATTACCCTGAAATATTCAAGGATTTGATGAGTAGAGTCTTTAGAAATAATCTAAATTTTTTTTGTAGTGTTTATAGATAATATTCTAATATAGTCAATGGTCAAGAAGGAACATGAAGAACATCTATGACTTGTTTTGGAAACATTGAAAAAGGATAAGTTGTGTTCCATGTTAAGAAAATGTGTCTTTTGGATGAAGCAAGTCATGTTCATGGGAAATGTGATCACACGGGAGGGAATTTATTTGGACCCTTAAAAAACAAAGATAATTGAAGAATCACCCTGAACCTCTTGTGTCCCATAAGTCCATAGTTTTGTTGATTTATATTTTTACTTCTGATGTTTTCTGATAAATTTATCACGATTGTCTAGCCCACTAAATATGTTAACAAGGAAATATGTAAAGTATGTCTAGACAGAAGAATGTGAGGAATGCTTCTAGGAGCCAAAAAGAAGGTTGATCACTTCCCTTGTACTCACATTATCGAATATTGGTGACTGTTTTGTTATATAAAGTGATGCATCAATTAATATATTGGGTTGTGCACTCAAGAAAAATGATAATGTGATAGCCTAAAAGTCATATTAGTTGAAGATACATGATTAGAACTACCCGACCCATGATCTAGAGCTTGAATGCATGAATTTTTCCATCAAAATATGGCCAAACTACCTTAATGGAGAGAATTGTGACATATACACTGACTACAAAAGAGTAAAGTATATATTTACACAACAGGAGCTCAACATGTGTCCAAGGAGATGTTTAGATATAATAATGGACTACAATTTCTCTATTCACTATAATCCTGGAATGGCCAACAATGATTCTTATGCTCAAAGAAGAATAGAACCTTCTACTCTTTCCATTTTATCGATTGAGAAATACCATATCTTCTTGGATATGAAAATGATATATTTGGAAATTATAAGGGTAGGGGATAAATCCAACCTTTCCCAAATGATTGTGCAACCATCAATCCATGAGATGATTAAGGAGGCACAAGGGGATGATTTGGAGTTACAAATGAAAGTGAATGCATTAATGGTATGGAAGTTGCAATAGTTCCATATAGACAATTAAGGTGGGATTCAGTTTTGAACGAGGATTTTTGTGCCTTCATCTCCTTTGATAAAGATGGAGCTATTAGGAAATGCACATAGCGTGACATTCTCTATCCATTCATGTAGCACCAAGATGTAATGAGATCACATTGAACATTTTAGGTGGGATACCATAAAAATGGATACCACCGATCATATCTCATGGTGCTTGGTATGTCATCATTTTGAAGGAGAGAGACAAAAGACCAAAGGGATGATGCAATAATTGCCTATACCCATGTATAAATGGGAGAATGTCCCTATGGAAACTGTGTAGAGACCCTTAAAATTCAAGAATATTTTTTTCCTAATTTTATTTGGAATTTTACAAGAACGCAGTTTCTGACAGCACCTGATTCCGAGGCCCGGTGTGCCAGGAATCATTTTCCGAAGATTGGCTCGGGTACGTCTAGTGATCAAACGAGCAGGTTTTTCTAACTTTTGAACTGGTGCTCGGAATCGAATTCCGAAGGCACCGATGGAATCGCAGCATCAGTATTTTCTTAAAAACGCCTTTTCCGTAGTTGCGTTTGCTCGGGTGTGGTTTTTAATTTTTGGGGTTAAGTTAAGAAAATAAAATAAAGTGGTGAGACAACTTTATTTTATTTCAGCTAAACCCACTTAAAGCCACTTAAAGCCACTTAAGCTAATTTGAAGCGGATAGGGTGGAACCCCAAATATCCTACCCTCTTGGTAGGATATTTGTGAAGTGGGGCCCGTATGAGCCCCACCGTTTCTTTTCCTCTAAGTAATGCACCCACGAAAACTCCACTTTAATGAAAGTCAACTGGTGCGTTTTCTAAACTCTTTATGCTCCTATTAATTGGACAGTAAAGACGTTACCATTAATTCACCAAATTAATGGTTCGTTTCTTAACATGTTTTTCAAATTTTTGGCATGTAAATAAAATAATACCAACAAATGTCTTTATTGAGGATTGCTCGTTGAGAGGATTTGGAGAAGACTCTAAGGTTTGAGATCTTCATCCTCCTTCGCGAAGAACGCGAAGAACGCGAAGAACGCAATGAACGCCGAACCCTCAGAGATCGACGACATGACGCCATGTGCGGCGATGCCGACGATTCTCCTTCTGCGATGCTTCTTCCACAATGTTTCTTTCCCGCAACAATCTCTGATCATCAACTGCTTGAGGTAGGGGATTACAGTTCTCTAATTCTTTGTGGGTTTTATCGTCAACATGGGTTTAAATGTGCAATTAAATCTGTGTGTTTTCTTTAACCCTCAGAGATCGTCGATGCGACGCCGTGTACCACGACGATGTGACGCCCCCTTCCACGACGTGACGATCCTCTTCTTCCGTGACTGTCTATCCCGCGAAGAACTAACGTCCGACGACAATGACGAGGTAGGGGTTTGATTCTTTTAAATTTTGTGATTTATACCCGTGGCGTATTACTAAAAATTGTTGGGAGACTTTGAAAACCGCTAACGTGGTGGGTGTGGACTAACGACCAAGTCCGAACCCACCGCCCCTTTCATTCTTGGTGTGTGAAACGGCGTAAGTCGACAAAATCAGCTCCACGGGCGATGTAAGGTCCTAGTAGTGAAGGACGGACCCCGGGAGGGCTTTTGGCGAACACGGCAAGGAATTTCGACCACCGGAACTCGTCCGGTGGTCCGCGGAGTATCCCGCCGGCGCGCCGCCAGGATGAACCGCCGCGGCTGAAGCCGCGGCGGTGGGACGGGCGAAGGACGGTACGCGGCTGGCTGCCGAGTTCGCTATAAAAGTGGCCCCACGTGGGGCCACAGTTCCTTCACGCGGGGGTAGCGCCCCCCCCCCCCCCCCCCCCCGCACCGGTCGGTCATAACCGGCCGAGCCGTACCGCCTGGAGGCCGGGCCGCGCCCACGCCGGCCGGGCCGGGTTGCGCCCAGGCCGGGCCGGGACACCCAGGCCAGGCCGGGCTGCTCCGGCCGGGTCGGTCCGGGCCCAGACCCCCCGTTTTTGGAACTTTTTGGTCTTTTGCTCATAACTTGAGCAACGGACCTCTGATCGACGCACCGTCAGTGGTGATATGATCCTTGGATTGAGGTCGTAGTTTCGGTATATCACACTCAAGGTTTCAGAGTACTTTGGGTTTGGCCGGGTTGGTTCGTACACGTAACCAAACGGGCCCTCGGAGCGGAAACACTTATCACTTGAGCTCCGGACGTCCAATTGACGTGCCGTCGACTTTGATGGATTCCTCTTAGTGAGATGGATCTTTTGGATTACTCTTCCCAGGGGTTGGATGAAGGTGGAGTATGGTCGTGTTGGTTTTTCCTTAAAAACCAACCGGGCCCTTGGGACGAAAAAGCCAATAACTGTCAGACCGGGCGTCCGATTGATGCGCCGTCTACGACGTTGAGTTCTTGTTGACGATACGGAACTTTTGGATACATCAACTCTGGACTATGTGTCATTTGATGTATCAGTCTCTCGACTCATGGAGCGGACCCTCCCGACCGAGCTTGCTGTGTGCGGGAACCCTAGAGCTGGCTGCGACTACGACGATGACGACGACTGTGCAGAGTTCCTCAGTGGATTTGACGACGACTACAACACTCAGTGATCCTTTGTGGATCAGTGCTACCGATCCTGTGTGGGTCCGATCCTATGTGGGTCAGTGATCAGCGGTCCTGTGTGGGCCAGCGCCTACAGATCCTGCGTGGGTCCGATCCTGTGTGGGTCTTTGCGGGGGTTAGTTACCTATCGATCATGTGTGGGTCAGATCCTTTGTGGATCATTGCAGGGGTTAGTACATATCGATCCTTTGTGGGTCCGACGGCTTATATGAATCAGTGGAAATATCTGATCATCTATATCGTCATACAACGAAGTATAACTGTGTGAGTTGAATCCTTCTTTTCTTTCCAATGTGGATTGTGTTGTGCTATCCTATGTGGATTTACGTTTTCCTTTCCTATGTGGATTGTGTTGTGTTATCCTGTGTGGAATTATGTTTTTCATTCCTGTGTGGACTGGGTAGTACTTGGGTTTAGATGTTGGAGCCAAACGAGAATTGATGACTTATGTATATGTATGATAATATACCTAAGCAGTGTTGGATGTTACTTCGTGATTGTATCTTTCATTTGTTGATTATCCTTTGTGGATTCTGGGAGACCTTCGGGGGTCTCGAGGTCCCTACTGAGTAGCTTATACTCACCCCGGCACAGGCTATGCATGCATTACGTTGTGTTGGTTGCAGACGACGGACAACGCTGATCGTGGTTGAGGCTTGCGGAGCAGGACGGTACCTGGAGGCGGACCACTAGGTGGGACGTACTCGGAGCGGTCGGCTGGACCTGAGGAGCAGTGGAGGCTATCTGTACCCACCCTTCAGGTGGGATTTTCAATGGACAGCTCGACATTGCAGCTTTACTTTTCAGTTGTTGTTTTCCCTTTCCAGATATACATTACTTTCAGTTTGGGTTTGTATACTGGTCCACTTTCTTTTCCACACATACTGTTGTACTCAGTTTTTACTTAGTGTTTACTCTTGCCTGCTTTCTCTGTGGTGTTTATGGTTTACTTTAAAAGGCAAGGTCATCCCTTTTTACCGGGATTTACGCCTTGGTGCTAGTCGCCAGCCCCTGGCCTATGGAATGCGGGCTTAGGGTAGTCACGACATGGGCCCTGAGGATGGGTCATGACAAATTGGTATCATAGGAGTTCGGTTCTACCATAGAACTTGGGACTCTGATCTTTTTCAATGTGAAGCAATAGTGTTAAGTGTATTGGATGTGGATATCAGTCCAGGGAGTCCAGTGTTGGTGCGGTGGCAGACGTATCCGTACACTAGGACCCTGACTTCTAATTTCCGACTTAATGCAACAAAACATTGATTGCATGTGTGTTTCATGTTTTATTTGTGATTACATTGTGTCAACTCACAAGTTATACAGTTCTGACCGTGGTGCACCTGTTCCCTTTTCAGGATGATCCCATGATGGCAGCCAGCTAGGGTTCTGAGAGTTGAGCATTACGGCAGCCCACCGAGCGACGAGGCCTCGGTACATGGTCCTTTGACAGCTGAGGCACCAACGATACCTTTACCCACTGAGCCATCGATGCTTCCAGCACCAGCCACTGATGATGCACGTCGCCTTAGTGCACTGCACGAGTTCCAGTGCCAGCGACCGCCTAGGTTCCGCGGGGAGACAGACCCCAAGACAGTCGAGGACTGGCTAGAGGCAGTGGTACGAGTTTTCTGGTTAGTGAGGACACCAGCAGACCTCATGGTGATCCTCGCAGCGAGCCTACTGCACGCTGCAGCGGGCCAATGGTGGAGCTTGATGCTCCAGTTGCATTATGAGGCATCTCTTCTCTGGACAGAATTTGAGAGCCTCTTCTGCTCGGAGTTTGTCCCAGCCACCCTCTGTGCGGTGCGCATTCATGAGCTTCTTCAGCTGCGGCAGGGCATCTTGACGGTCTCCTAGTACTCGACGAGATTTACCTATCTCTCGTGCTACTCGATAGACATGGTACGGGACCCATTCTTTCGGGCCCAGACCTTTGATCATGGATTGAGACATGAGATCCGGGCATCGCAAATCTCCCTCAGCATTTCGACTCAGGCAGGAGTACTGCAGTGAGCCCTTTTGATCGAGAGCTTTCTTGTTGAGTCTTCATCAGTTCCGAGACCTACTGCGGGGCGACACGTAGCAGAGTCTTCTGCAGAAGGCAGCCGAAGGATGACTCATGGGTCCAGGCAGACCAGATCCTCAGGCAAACTACCTCAGGACACTGGCTCAGCAGTGCAGGGCACACAGCGCAGAGCCAGTCTTTCGAGAGGCAGGCAGTGCTACACATGCGGCAGGCAGGGCCACATGGCTCGTGACTGCCCGACCCACCATGCGGAGGAGAAGCAGACAGTTGAGGGGCCACCTAGGCAGAGGCATAGGGTCGACCGTGGCGGTCCGCAGGGAGCAGGTGGACGAGGCAGAGGAGCTGACTGAGCAGTAGGTGGTGGGTGACGCTTTGAGGCTCTACCACCACTACCACCAAGAGGTCCACTCTGGCAACTAGGAGCTGGTGGGCAGAGACAGGGACAACTCCAGGAAGCGGAGGCCTACGACTACGGCGCACCCGAGAAGATTCGAGGTACTATCTGTGTCTATTCCACCCTTGATTCAGTTCTTATAGACACAAGAGCGAGTCATTCTTTCATAGCCACTGCCCTTGTTCAGAGCTCGGAGATTCCAACAGAGTCATTTGCTTGATCCTTACGGCTAGAGACTCCTACGGGAGAGGACTCGACGATTACGCACTGGTGCCAGCAGTGTGAGCTTACTCTAGGAGGCGAGAGCCTCGGCTGGGATCTTCTTGTAGCGGCGTCGAGGCCTTACGACGTCATCTTGGGCATTGATTGGTTATCTACAGTCCATGCACAGATTGACTGTATTAGGCGCAATTTGCGATCTGTACGCACCGACGGGAGAAGGATCACCTTCACCAGCGAGAAGGGAGCCTTCGAAGCATAGGATGGACTCCCACATAGGAGAGGACAGCCCATCACTCATCAGTTGGCTAGCCTCATCCGAGGAGTAGTTTACATGCGGAGTCCTAGTTTTCCTGCAGTGGTGGATCAGTATGCGGACGTCTTTCCCGACGATGTTCCAGGACTACCTCCTCGTAGAGAGGTAGACTTTTATATTGACCTGTACCCTGGGACAGCACCGATATCAACTCCAGCATATCGGATGTCCCCCGCTGAGCTTCGAGAGCTACGGGTACAGTTGTAGGACTTACAAGGCAAGGGATTCATCCGACCCAGTGTTTCACCCTGGGCTTCCCCGATTTTGTTTTCCAAGAAGGCGGACAGGAGCTTGCGACTTTGTGTCGACTATTGTCGCCTGAACCAGGTGACAGTGAGGAACAAGTATCCGCTACCGAGGATTGATGACCTCTTCGATCAGCTCAAGGGAGCACGGTGGTTCTCGAAGATAGACCTCAGATCAGGCTATCATCAGCTCAGAGTTCGGGATGAGGACGTGCATAAGACGACATTTAGATATCGGTATGGCCGCTACGAGTTCATGGTTATGCCATTCGGCATAACCAATTCTCCAGCGGTGTTCATGGGCCTCATGAATAGGATCATTCATCCATACCATGATCGATTTGTCATGGTCTTCATCGACGACATTTTGATATACTCGACGACTGAGGAGGAGTAAGCCTATCACTTGCGGGTTGTACTGGACACACTCTGAGAGCACCTGCTTTACGGCAAGCTCTCGAAGTGTCAGTTCTGGATACGTTAGGTCCATTTCTTGGGACACGTCATCTCTGAGGCGGGAGTTGCGGTGGATCCTACAAAGATCGAGGTAGTGCTAGCTTGGGAGCCACCCAAGAGCGTGACGGAGGTGCAGAGTTTCTTGGGACTAGCTGGATACTATCAAAGATTTGTGCCATAATTCTCCAGAGTTGATGCACCACTATCAACTCTTACGAAGAAGGGGAAACCCTTTGTGTGGTTAGACAGATGACAGCAGAGCTTCCATGAGCTGAGACAGAGATTGACTAGTGTTCCTATCTTGAGGTTGCCGGAGGAGGGAGTAGGGTACGTAGACTACTGTGATGCATCAAATACCGGACTCGGATGTGTCCTGATGCAGGACTGTGCAGTGATCACCTATGGATCACGTCATTCGAGACCACATGAGAAGAACTACGCTACCCATGACCTGGAGTTAGCAGTAGTGGTCTTCACTCCGAAGAGATGGTGACACTATCTGATGGGTGAGCGCTTTATAGTATTTTCTGACCATCAGAGTCTCAGGTACATCTTTTCTTAGAAGGATTTGAACTTGAGAAAGTGGCGATGGATCGAGTTCCTCCAGGACTATGACTTTGAGATAGTCTAAACTCATGGGAAGGGGAACGTGGTAGCCGATGCTCTCAGCAGGAGGACGGGCATTCAGCTACTTGAGGAGGCGATAGAGCGGCTAGACGCTTTGCGGATATCCTTTGAGGATAGAGATGGAGCAGCTTTACATCAGTCACTCAAAGTATCTCCTCCACTACTACATCTGGTCAGAGAGGCACAGCGTGGGGACGTTGACTGTGAGACGCATTGTGCACAGATATCCTCAGGTCAGGAACTTGATGGTTTCTCCTTTGGATTAGAGCACAGCGTCCTTTTCAGAGGACGTACCTTGGTACCAGTTTCTTTAAGAGATGAGGTGATGAGAGAGTTTCACACTTCCCCTTTAGTGTTACATTCTGGAGTGGTGAAGATGTACCAGGATCTCAGACGACACCACTGGTGGCCGGGTATGAAGAAGGCTGTGGTGGAGTTCGTTTCTCGATGCCTCACCTGCCAGCAGGTGAAGGTAGAGCACCATGTACCAGCAGCCTTCGTACAGTCCTTGGAGGTCCCAAAGTGGAAGTGGGACGAGATATCTATGGACTTTGTGACGGGGATTCCACGCACTTCCAGAGTTCACGACTCCATTTGGGTGATTGTCAACCGACTCACCAAGTCGGATCACTTCTTACCCATCAGAGAGTAGGGCTCAGTGGAGATATTGAGACGTCTCTACGTTCAGGAGATTGTATGGCTTCACGGTGTGCCATCAACTATCGTCTCCGATCGAGATTCTCGCTTTAATTCCCGGCTTTGGAAGGGGTTGCAAGAGGCATTCAGGACGCAGCTACGTCTCAGCACCGCCTTTCACCCTCAGACGGATGGTCAAGCAGATAGGAACATTTAGACTCTCGAGGACATGCTCCGCGAATGTGTTCTCGACTTTGGTCGCAACTGGGAGGACCACCTACCCTTGGTGGAGTTTGTGTACAATAACAGCTACCACTCCACCATCGGGATGGCACCATACGAGGCATTGTACGACCGACCTTGTAGATCTCCTCTGTGCAGGACATACCCTGGGGAGTCAGCACTTGTGGGACTAGAGATGGTCCAGGCCACGATAGTGAAGGTCCAGGTCATCTAGGAGCAGATGAGGACAGCTCAGAGCCGGCAGAATTCATATGCTGACAGAAGGTGGAGGCCACTAGAGTTCGAGGATGGCGACCACGTCTTCTTGCGTATCTCACCTCAACGTGAAATACAGAGATTTGGCTGAGGCGGAAAATTGTCTCCAAGTTTCATCGGACCATTCTAGGTCCTCAGCAGGATAGGCGAGGTGGCTTATCACCTGGCTCTACCACCTCAGTTACACCGGGTGCACGACGTCTTCCACGTATCTCAGCTAAGGAGATACGTGCACGACCCGTCGCATATCATTGACCAAGGGGTGCTGGACGTTGATGATGGGGCAACTTTTGCGGAGATCCCGGTGGAGATCGAGGATCGACAGGAGAGGGTCCAACATGGACGGTCGATTCCTCTAGTGTGCATCATATGGCAGCACGAGAACCTCAAGGAGAGCTCATGGGAGCGGGAGGCTCAGATGCGTGCTCCGTACACACATTCCCTAGTTTATGATGTATCTTTTCGGGGACGTAAATCCCTGAGGTGGGAGTGATGTAATGACCCGTAAAATTCATTGAAATTTTTTTTTTAATTTTCTTTAGAATTTTACAATAATGCAGTTTTTGATGGCACCTGATTCCGAGGCCCGGTGAGCCCGGAATCTTTTTCCGAAGTTTGTCTCATGTACGTTCAGTGAACGAACGAGCAGGTTTTTCTAACTTTTCAACCGGTGCTCAGAATCGAATTCTGAAGGCAACGATGTAATCACAGCGCCTGTATTTTCTTAGAAACACCTTTTCTAGAGTTGTGTTTTCTCGTGTGTGGTTTTTAATTTTTTGGGTTAAGTTAAGAAAATAAAATAAAGTGGTGTGACAACTATATTTTATTTCACTTAAAGCCACATAAAGCCACATAAAGCCACTTAAGCTAAGTTGAAGCGGATAGGGTGGAACCCAAAATATCCTACCCTCTTGGTAGGATATTTGTGAGGTGGGGCCCACAGGAGCCCCAACGTTTCTTTTCCTCTAAGTAAAACACCCGCGAAATATCCTCTTTAAAGAAAGTCAACTGGTGGGTTTTCTAAACTCTTAACACTCCTATTAATTGGACAGTTAAGATGTTACCATTAAATCACCAAATTAATGGTTCGTTTCTTAACTTGTTTTTCAAGTTGTTGGCATGTAAAAAACATAAGACCAACGCGTGTCTTTTTTGAGGATTGCTCTTTTAGAGGATTTGGAGAAGACTCTAAGGCTTGAGATCTTCATCCTCCTTCACGAAGAACGCGAAGAACGCGAAGAACACGAAGAACGCCGAACCCTCAGAGATCGACGTTGCGACGTCGTGTTCCGCAACGCTGATGATTCTCATTCCACCATGCTTCTTCCACGACCTTTCTTCCCCGCAACAATCTCTGATCATCAACTGCTTGAGGTAGGGGATTACGGTTCTCTAATTATTTGTGGATTTTATCCTCAACATGGGTTTAAACGTGTAATTAAATCTATGTGTTTTCTTTAACCCTCGGAGATCCTCGACGTGACGCCGTGTACCGTGACGACACGAAGCCCCCTTCCGCGACGCGACGTTCCTCTTCTTCCGCGACGGTTAATCCCGCGAAGAACTCACATCCGACGACAACTACGAGGTATGGGTTTGATTCTTTTAAATCTTTGTGATTTATACCCACTGCGTATTATTAAAAATTGTTGGGAGACTTTTAAAACCACTAACGCGGTGGGTGCGGACTAACGAACAAGTCCGAACCCACCGCCCCTTTCTTTCTTGGTGTGCGAAATGGTGGACGATGACAAAATCCGCCACACGGGTGATGTAAAGTCCTCACAGTGAAGGAAGGACCCCGGGATGGCTTTTGGAGAAGACGGCAAGGAATTCCGACCACCGGAACGCGTCCGGTGGTCCGCGGAGCAACCCGCCGGCATGCCTTGCGGCACGGTGGCAGGAGGCGGCGGCGACGGGAGGCGGCGACGCCCGACGCGCCGCCGGGAAGAACAGCCGCGGGTGAAGCCGTGGTGGCAGGCCGGCTGTCCCGCGACCACGTGGGATTGGCGAAGGACGGGACTCGGCTGGCAGGCGCGTCCGCTGGTAAGGGTGTCCCCACGCGGGGCCGCGGTTCCTTCACACCGGGGCAGCGCACCCCCCGCATTGCTCGGCCGTAACCGGCCGAGCCGAACCGCCTGGCGGCCGGGCCGCGCCCGCGCCGGCCGGGTCGCGCCCAGGCCGGGCCGGGCCACGCCGGCCGGATCAGACCCGGACCCGGGTTAGGTCGACCCGGTTCGTGCTGACCCAGGGGGTTGGGTCGGGTCGGTCCGGGCCCAGACCCCCCGTTTTCGGACCTTTTCGGTCTTTTGCTCCTAACTTGAGCAACATGCCTCCGATCGACGCACCGTTAACGGCGATATAATCCTTGGAATGAGACGTTAGTTTCTCTATATCACACTCATGGTTTCAGAGTTCTTTGGGTTAGGCCGGGTTGGTTCGTACACAAAACCAACCGGGCCCTCGGAGCGGAAACACTTATAACTTGAGCTCCGGATGTCTGATTGACGTGCCGTCAACTTTGATGGATTCCTCTTAGTGAGACGGATCTTTTGGCTTACTCCGCCCGAGGTTTGGAAGCAGGTGGAGTATGGTCAGGTTGGTTTTTCCTTAAAATCCAACCGGTCCCCTCGGACGAAAAATCCAATCACTCTCAGACTGGGCGTCTGATTGACACGTCGTCTGCGACGTTGAGTTCCTGTTGATGATACAAAAATTTTTGATACATCAACTCTGGACTATATGTCAGTTGATGTATCAGCCTCTCGGCTCATGGAGCGGACCCTCCCGAACGAGCTTGCTGTGTGCGGGAACCCTAGAGCTAGCTGCGACTGCGATGACGACGACGACTGTGCCGAGATCCTCAGTGGATTCGACGATGACTACAGCACTCAGCAATTCTTTGTGGATCAGTGCTACCGATCATGTGTGGGTCCGATCCTATGTGGGTCAGTGCTTAGCGGTCCTGTGTGGGCTGGAACCAACAGATCCTGTGTGGGTCCGATCCTGTGTGGGTCTTTGCGTGGGTTAGTTACTTATCGATCCTATGTGGGTCAGATCCTTTGTGGGTCATTGCGGGTGTTAGTACCTGACGATCCATTGTGGGTCTGACGGCTTAGATGAATCAGTGGAAATATATGATCATCTATATCGTCATACAAAGAAGTATAACTGTGTGAGCTGAATCCTGCTTTGCTTTCCTATGTGGATTGTGTTGTGCTATCCTGTGTGTATTTACGTTTTTCTTTCCTATGTGGATTGTTCTGTGCTATCCGGTGTGGATTTACGTTTTTCTTTCTTGTGTGGACGGGGTAGTACTTGGGTTCGGATGTTGGAGCCGAACGAGAATTGATGACTTAGGTATATTTATGGGCATATAACTAAGCATTGTCGGATGTTACTTCGTGATTGTATCATTCTTTTGTTGATTATCCTTTGTAGATTCTGGGAGACCTTCAGGGGTCTTGGGGTCCCTACTGAGTAGATTATACTCACCCCTCAATGGGCTACGCCCGCACTACGTTGTGTTGGTTGCAAATGACGGACATCGCTAATCGTGGTTGAGGATTGCGGAGCAGGACAGTACATGGAGGTTGATCACTGGGCGGGACGTACTCAGAGCAGTCGGCTAGACCCGAGGAGCAGTGGAGGCTATCTGTACCCACCCTTCAGGTGGGATTTCCAATGGACAGCTCGACGTTGCGGCTTTACTTTTCAGTTGCTGTTTTCCCTTTCCAGTTGTACTTTACTTTCAGTTTGGGTTTGTATACTGGCCCACTTTCTTTTCCGCACTTACTATTGTAATCAGTTTTTACTTAGTTTTTACTTCTTCCTGCTTGCTCTGTGGTGTTTTTGGTTTACTTTACAAAGGCATGGCCTTCCCTTTTTACCGGGATTTACGCCTTGGTGCTAGTCGCCAGCCCCTAGCCTATGGAAGGCGAGTTTGGGGTAGTCACGGCACGGGCCCTGAGGATGATTCGTGACACACTATCACAGGTCTCCTGAAGATGTTGAGGGGAAATAATGTGATATGGGTTTTGGTTGAACGACTCACCAGGACTGCCCATTTTATCTCTATTCGGGAATATCTCTCTCTTTAACAACATTCCAGGCTATATGAGAAGGAAGTGGTGAGACTTCATGGTGTTCCACTCTTTAATGTCTCAGATCATGATATAATGTTCCAATATAAATTTTGGAGATTTCTTCAACATTCCTTGGTTAATGAAATGAATTTCATCAAGACCTATCATCCCCAAACTGATGGCCAATCTGAATGGACTACTTAGATTCTTGAAGACATGCAATAAGAATTATCTCAAGAATTTAAAGGTGGATGGGATCAACATCTCCCATTTATTGATTTCCCATATAACAATATCTTCAACTCGAGTATTCAGATAACTCAATATTATGATCTATATGGAATGTGATGTAGAAGTCCATCTTATTGGGATTAATTTTGAGAAATAAATCTACATGGACCCGACCTTGTGCAAGAGATGATAGAGAAGGATTATGTCATCCAGAAACACATCAATGCAACTCTGAGTCAGAAAAATAGTAATGCTAGCAACTGTTGTAGTTACATGGAGTTCGAAATTCGAGATAAATTCTTCCATCAAATATCATCATGGAAGAGAGTCATGCGGTTTGGAAAGAAATGTAATCTAATCCAAAGGTACATTGACCCCTTTTATATCTATGACTGCATAAGAGAAATGGACTATCATCTTGCGCTTCCACTGAATAAGGTTCATGTTATTGATTTGTTTCACATATCACTCTAGAGGAAGTACATAGTAGACCCCTCACATGTATTGAACTAAGAGGTGGTATCGCTGAAATATGATCTATCTTATGAGGAGCAGTGAGGGAAAATTCTTGGTTGGATAGATAAGGTTATATGCAAGAAGACAAAAAAACTTGTCAAAGTGATTTGGTGGAACTATATGTTTGAAAAAGCTACTTGGGAACTGAAGTTGGAAATGAAGGAGAAGTACCCCCACCTGTTTATGTAAAAGGAAATTTTGAGGGAGAAATTTCATAAGTGGGGGGGGGGGAATGTAACTACCCAATGTTTTATCAACTGAATTCCCTCATTATAATTATACCATATAGTATAATCTCATTAGGAAACACAATGAAATATAATGATACTAAATACAATGTGACCATTAAATGTAAATTTTTCCCTCATACGTTTTGAATTTTGAAAAGTGGTCATCTACATTGGTGTTCAATACATTATTCGGATTCAGATGGAACCGACATGTTTTTTTTTGGAATAGTAACATAACCTTATGAATAGTAATATAAATAGTAACATGACCCTAATGAATAGTGAATTTTATTATGATTTTCATTTTCTTAAGGATTTAAGATAATGTCATCGTGGTTAATTTTTCAATGTGATATAAAAACAGTTATAAAATTAAAATTGATAATTTGGAATTAAGTATGATTTTATTTAAAAATTAAATTAATCATATTTTGAGAATTATTTTAAAAAATGGACTTAATATTCAAATTCTAAACATCTAAAAATGGTAAGGTTGAATTTTTGGTATTTTTCTAAAATTCATGAATTTTTTATGAATAGTGAAAAAATGTAAAATATCGTATATTCAAATTATCTTTTAGATACATTATTTAGGAAATCATATGTGATGTAAGACCACATGGTTCTAGCTAAAATACATTATTAAAATTTGGGTGCAAGTTAATTAATATTATTTTTATCCTTGAGAAAATATTATAATAATGATTTAAATAATGAAAAATACCTCCTCTCCTCCACTGTAAATACCATACTCATTCTCCTCTTCCACCCAAACCTCTCAATCCTTAATCCTTACCTAAGTTCTTCCCAATACACCTTCAAAGGCTCTTCCCCTTGTCTTATACCTTCTTGTCTCTCCCAAAGGCCAAAATAAAAGGCCTGAAGGAGGATCTCAAGGAGAAGAGATCAAGAGGTAATAAATCCACTTTCATTTTCATGTGGTTTCCTTTCCATTCATTTTCTTTTATTATAGTCACTTACCCTACAATAATCCAAGAGGCAAGAAAGCTCAAAAAATCTTGTATATTCTGGATGTTCTCATATTCTTGGAATGTTAAAAATCATTCCTCTTCTCCTCTCCCATTTATTCAAGGAATACAATCATTGTCTATGATGTGTCGAATTACTGACGTTGTTGATGATGTGATTTCAAATTTCTTTAATTACTTCAGATCTTGTCATGAAACCATTTTTGTGGTTGAAACAGATCATATTATATGTATTATATCATATGTGATGTTATTTAACTAACTTATGTACATATTACTAAATGATTAAACAAAACAAGTTTGTTGTGGTCGAAAAATCTCTTAAATTAACCCAAATGATCATCATTAAATTTTAACTAGTGATTCATCCACATGGTATTTAAAATAATTCAATATAAGATAATTTAAACTCTAGGAATATCATTAATAACTTGTAGTGTCCATTCTGAATTTTTATCCATTTTCATCATGAACTTCCAATTATGAATATAAGTGAACCAAGCAAGAAATCCATAAAGATTAAAATTATCGAACAATGGATTTAAACCATATATCTCATCCAAAGACCCATAAAATAAGTTATTGAATCCATAATAAACCATATTAATGTAAAAAAGGTTATTTAATTTTTAATTAATTAATCTTAAGTGGTTATACATGACATTAAAGAGAAGAAAGAATTCAGACGCAAGGAAAGGAGTAATTCCCGAACCCATCTTTCTTTCTTCGGGTTCTCCCTCTTTTACTAAATTTTTGGTATGCTCACACCTAGAAAAAATTCATCATTATCATACCATTTCTGGATATATATGTTACCACTACAGTTTATTTCAATAAATTATTTTCTAAATAATCTCTTCTTTCTTAAATAGACTTATTATTTTTCACTAATGGTTGATGGTTACTGTATGAAGTATGTTATTCCCACATTCTTTTTGGAACCCAAAGTTTATGAATGTTTTCTTACTAGAGGAACCCATTTCATTCCATGGGTTACTATGTTCAATTTTGATATATTTTCTATGTTGCATGCTTGATAATAATAATGTTATGATGTGACAGGTGCGCCAAGAATTATATTGCCCAATATGAATGTTTTAATGTGATTGGTGCGCCCGGAATTATATAGAGCTCTAATGCATTAGGTAAGGTGATGAATATCATCAGTTAATGTGAAATGATGTGTGAAAAAGATTCTAAATTTGTTAACAAATATGTGTGGTGGTTATCCACAAAGACATGATGTTTCATTTTTTTCATTGTCACATTTCATGTGTTTTTAAATGATTCCTCTCATGTTCATAATATTTTTCCTATGTTATGATTATTATCACTCATTTTTATATTATTCTTATCTTCCCTATTATTGGGATTTTATCTCACCCCTTTTGATTTATATCCTTATGTGACTACATGTACTACAGAGAGGTCAAGTTCCAATAAAAAGCTAGAGAGAAATGGATTAAATAAATTTTTTTGTTTGATGTTATAAATGTTAAGTATAATCATAGTTTTCCAAAAATACTAAACCAATAGGACCTCATATTGTAATAATATTTTTCTTTTTTATCTTTGTAATGATTTAACAGTAATTTAGGAAAAGGATGGGTCACTATAGTAGTGGATTCCATATTTTCAAAACCAAGGGGGAAAACATAAGTTTCCCCCCTTTAAGGGCTACCGGTGGGATAGTGGTTGATATATTTATCCTCTTATTATAAAATTCTATATTATTGAGTGGATTGATTTTATACAATAGACACCCATCTCTTCTTGATGATCCTCCAAGAGCGAAAAATAATTCTAAAGCCTCTAACCACATAAACAAACCTCACCTGATGTGTTCCTATACTTATAAAATGATTAAAATTACGGTTCTCCATAATTCTAGCCATTAATTGAAAAATAAAATTCTTCTTGATTTTTTATACTCCTATATGGAAACATGGTTTTATATTTCACTCGTATGTGAATAAAATCATATGTTCCCTAATTCATGTTTGATGAACTCATATATAGGTCAATTGTTATGTCAAATGAATCTTATGTGACAATGTATTTTATAGAAGATTATATATTTTAATTAATATATGTTTATTAAAATAATAATTTATCACTTATTATCTTCATTTTTATTTGGATTTTATTATCATTGTATATTTTTTAGAGATCGATTATTCATTGATTATTTTTAATTTCTCACATGATTTAAGGTTATTCTTTGGGAGTATCAATTTATTGTATTTATTTTTTAAATGATTTATTATTTTATGAATGTTCTAGAAAGTGTTTATCATTTGTGTATGTCAAAAATCATTAACAAATTTCTATTTATTTATTTAAAATGGAAATAATTTACATTTGTATTGTTCAATATTTATTAAGACTTCAGAATCATAGGAGGTAATTTATCTCTCTATTTTCCTCTTTTCAATGGAATAGACTGATACGATCAAATCATGGGGGGCTCAACAATACAATTTTGGAACCTGACAGATATGCAATAAAAGTGGGACATTGATTGTCTCCATCTAAGACATTATTATGTATATGTGTGTTGAAATCTTGTTTTGCAGCTTCACTTTTTAAAATAGATTGAAATTCTGAATTTTTTCATTTTAAATAAATTAATGATGAAATTGTACAACCTTGGATTATTCTTTTATTCACCTATTGAATCATTTTTTATTTGGTTTCTAATCACCATCTCAATAATAGAATCCAAATAATTACTTAAATCAAGAAATTTCAATTCAGATTGGGAAATACAACGATCACAATATTTCCTACCACTACCTAGACTAGTGTTTGGAAACCCCCATTAACCTTTGAATTACCCTACTATTCTCTATTACATTTATTGGACTTAATCCAGGTGTATTCTGTGTGATATATAAAAATAATAATAAATTAAAAGATAAAAATTGAAGAAAAATTAATTTAAAAACGCATTAATTTATTTAGAGGAGTCATTAATAACATTGAAATATTAGAATTCATCAAAAATGGATGTGAGTGGATTCTTCATATATGAACTGTAGAGGGTTTAGTGTGACATCATTATATTTTTTAAAAAATAAATTTAAATATAATAGATACGGTCGATGGTGAGTGAGGAAAACATCCAGAATATGTTTGTCCCCTTATCCCACCCTAGGAGTCTTTATTCTACTACGACCAGTAGTAGACTTATATATATGGATTATTATATCCATATTAGGGGAAATATCTTTTTATATAATTCAAGAATGTCTTTTTTGACTTGGTAACATGTTTATATTTTTTTAGATGGCTCACACACATCCAGATTGAGGGTTTGGATGAATTCTATAAGACCTTGGTTATATTCCAGGATCTTTCCAAGTATCATTTAGAGTGTAGAGGGATAAAGTGATTCACAATAGTGGGTAATCGAAAATGGTCTTTGGAATTTAATTATGGTTGTTGTTATATCTTCTAGTTTCTAGGAGGAATGTTTTCTAATCACAAGATGTCACTATCTTTGTATCTAAAAATCAAATTTATCTATCAATTGTTTGTGAATTCCAACCATTTATTTTTCAATGGTAATGGAACTTCATAGTATAATGGATTTTATTTATTACACCACCCTCAAAAAATACACCCACTAGTGGTTATATATAAAAGTGATGGAGCCTCCTTAAAACATATATAAATTCAACTAATTTATTTCCTTCAAATTGGAGCCTAATCTATTTTTGTATGGATCTTCTATAGATAAAAATAAATATCATTTATGACATAATGGAAGGGTAGAGACCCCTTAGAGGATATATAAGTAGGGATGATTCAATCATGCGTCACTTTTCCAGATCCTATACTCAATTAATGAGTATCCAAGATTAAAGTAGAGTTCAAATCTATTTCCCCTCGTAAGGTGACATTATTATTTCATGATTTTAAATCCATGAATGGGAGTAATAGTTAGTGTTATGAAAGAAGGTAGAATCTGGTTTATTCTCAAGGTGGTAGATAAATGGTGGTTGAAACTTTTGGATCTGAAACCACATCCTGGATATCATTAATACATACATCAAGAGGCATATTCCCTATTGGGGTAATAGTGGATTAGGGTCTATAATGATATTTTAGTGGGTAGAGTCATCGAAGGTTTGGTCGGTAAATCTTGTAGTAAATATAAATACCATCAAAGTCACCATTAGTGTGATGACTCCGAGATATTAAATAAAAAGAAGGATCACAATAGGTGTTCCAACCATGAGAATAGTAAAATAGTTAATGAATTTTGTTCATGTTGTCTACTTTTTTTACATTTTTATTATTTTTGAGCACATGGTCACCTAATTGAACTAATGATAAGTTGACTTAACATGACACTCTTGTTAGGAATGGTGGGAAGGAGACCATGAGTAGTTCTCACGGTATGTTAATGGCATAATAACTATGCTGGCTATTTATAGTATGTTCAAGCATGGGATGTATATGGAATGTGCCCATGTCTAGAATAATGACCATGGATGAAATGAATGATCCTAGCCTTTTTATTTTTCTAACATGAAAAAAAAATTCTATAGTGAAATATTTTAATATAATAAACATCCACCCTAATAATTCATAAATAAATAAGATATTTAAATCCAATTTCTAATTATGTTATAATTTTTGAAATTCAATGAAAAATACTATCAACCTGGTAATTGAACTATAATGTGGGTAATTATCAATGAATAAAAGGCCATAAATATTGAAATTTCCAACTGACATCACTCCGCCACTCATATACAATTCCACACTAGAGAAATATTATCATAGAATTCAATTTGTTCTGTCATAAAGTTATCCTTCCAAAATATAAATTTATCATCAATAGAATAATTAGATTTGGTCCTATCAACTATGAATAATTATCAAGACTAATTAGAGAATCAATATACTTTCTTACTTCAATTGAATAAATGTTTTGGTCGAGGAGAAAAAAATTTATATGTTCATGGAATCAAAATTTAAACAAAAATAACACCAATTTATCCCTATTAATTAAGTTTCTTCAAAACAGTGTTTTATTTACCCCATTTTTTAAACAAATTAAATTAATTTTTTATACTTTAAGTGCCCCTCTTTCAATGGGTTCAATATTTCCATCCCCTTTTAAAATTTATTTTTCCCAACCATAGTTATGTATACAGCATTGTGTATAGGACTTCTAGTATAAAAATATTGAATTAATGAAATGCACTCAATTACCTTATCTCAGTGACCCATTATGGGTTTTATATTGACAATTTTTATTCCCATTTCAATGTTATTATATCATATAGATTTAATATGGCTTCTTATGATGTATTGTCTCATGGAAGTCAATTTATAATAGATTAAGTAAAAGTTTATAATGTCTTAAAGTAACAAAATTTATTCCACATAAATATTTTCAATCACACTCCATTTACTATTTATAAGACTAAACATACATAAAACATTGAAAAGTTCACTTAGTAGTCACATAATGTATTTCATTCTCAGGTCCCATGGATTACTCAACTGTAGAATGGTATTTTAAAATTATTATGGGCATAAATGAGGTTAATGAAAAGGTTTAAATATGAAAAAAAATAATAAATTACAATTAAGGTAATGTATAAAACATTATTTATAGATAGGTAATTTTTGATTTTCATATTTTGAATTCTGTATCCCCTACACTTGGTTTATATAATGACCGGGTTAAATTTAAATACTCATTCTTTAAGAAAGACATTTCAAAATAAAATAAACCACGACAGCCAAATGAAGGAAAAATAATGCCTAGTAGAGATTATTTTTCAACATTCAGAAAGATTGTGGACTCCTCCAAAAGTTCTTTATAAAATTATTGCCAATTCCACATTGTTTTTTAATTTTCTTATTGAATGGTTACATTAAACCTAACTATTCAATCATAAAATAAAGTAAAATTATTATTTAAATGGTACAGTTTAGTCCATTTCTATTGAATCTTACAAGGAAATAGGTTCATTCGTGAATAAAATAATAGTAAATTATCTCTTACATTAAATTTTCTTAACTAAATCATCTTTTCATGGGAATACATGGTTCTTTCCTTGAACTGCAACAAGTTCTCATATGCCCTTCTCTTGAACTCCCCAATCTACATTAATTTCAATTTCCTTTGATTGATAGCCTTTATAAACCCCAATATTACTCATTTTAATAACTAGTAGGCCTTTCATAGATCAACATACATGAATAACTATTTACCATAAAAATGCTTTTATGGATACATACCTAATGGGGACACATATGCAATTCTATATTTCCATAGTGAATCTTTAATATTCTAAATGTAGTCCTTGTTGTTGGGATTTACTATCTTCTCTAAGAACTATTTGATTTATCTATTGGATACCTATGGTAGACCATTTTTATTTGGGTAGTAGGCATACATGGTTTATAGTGAATTCCTTATTTTGTTATGAGATCCACTGTTTTTTTATTACAGAAATGGGTTCTTTTGTTATTATTTGTTTTTATAGGTATATAAAACCTAAAAGATCTATTCATTTTAGAAATTAAATTATTTTCTTAGTCATCATCTCGATGGTAATTTCCCTAAATCGATTTAGACACATTGTCTACTGCTATTGAAATATATGAAAATCCAAATTACATGCAGAAGGGACACATGATATCAATTCTCCAAAAATCAAATATTTTACTAAAAACACTTTTATGGAAAATTTATTTTTTATATATTGCACAATTAATCTATAATTATTCAAATTTTTTACAAAAATCATAACAATATTTAATTACGGAAGTCCAAAACAATCTAGCTTCCAAATTTCTTATAGTAATACTTTCTGGTCCAATATGGATGCCAAATGCAAGTTTCTAAAAAAAATAAAAAATATAATTTATTCTTCAATAATTCATATTTTAATGTCATATTCATTTCAAATTTTCAGTAAATAAGGAAATTTGCAGAGATATTGTTTTGATTCATATTTTACATTGTTTAATGCTTATAGAAGAAAGAAAGGATATTTTTTGTAATTTGTTTACCATGTCATCATAACATTATACATGGGATAGGATATATAATTTTCCACCTAGTAATGAGTAATATAAACTAGCCTTTGGTATGGGTTATACCTCATCATTGTGAGGTATTCATCCCATGTGGTCAACCACTGTGTTTCCACTTCACTTTTTATCCCTAATATAGAGGTAAAACTCCTCGAACAACAACATTCAAATTACCAGTCTGTTCTTTGAATTATGATTTTTTATTAAATTTAATAATATTGTATGATCATAATATAATAATACTTAATTTCATAATATAATAAAATGGAATTTTCAAAAGGAACAATATTTGAATAAAACTCATTCTCTTTTATCGTCTATTTACTCTGGGTAGTGTACATGTTTTTAAAAATATAATCTATCACTCCTAGAATTTTATCAATCATTTAGAAATACATATCCCTCAATAATATATTGGATGAATCACACATTATCTCAATTTTGTGATAAATTTTTGGAAATCAATATCAAAATATTCTTTCAATTTATCAATGGTTTCCCCGCATGAATCCTCCAAAAAATAGTTTCATTATATAGTAAATTAGTTAGGGGAAAATAAACATTCCTAAAGTCTCTAATATACCATATATAATGTACAAGATGTCCCAAATATTATCTCATGTTCATAACAGTGATGGGATATAATAGTGGAGAAATGAAAAAAAACCGGATTAATGAACAATATTTATTTATTTGGAAATCAAATTGCCCAAAAAATTTCATTTTTATACAATAAAATGTAATTTTCCTAAATTTAATACCATTATGTTTGAATAAATTATTATAAAAAATTATTAAAACCCTCTATAATATTTTTAATTCTAGTCTAATGCACTGTGAATTAATCATGTAATACCACTAAAAAAATTATTTCAGGTCTGAGAAGATACATATCATGTCGGATTGAAAGGTACGTGGGGAATTTAAATTACTAAAAGAAATCCACATATAGAAAAATATACTGAAGGGAAAAGTGAAGGTGGTATTATCTCTGTCATTATGAGGTATTGAAATAGTAAATTATCTATAAAACCATAAAGGAAACAATAATTTCATTTCCAAGATAATATTTCTAGAATTTGGTGTACCAATGGTATGGGGCACTAATTTTCCCTTGTTACATGGTTGAATCTCTTTTATTCTACTCAAACTATCCAAATATTTTGGATTATGGTGGGTACAATTTCATTATTATCATTATTCACAATTGTGTAACTAGTTTATTAGGAAAAAAGTGAATGGGGATCAGACATTGGGATTCTGAGATGTGATAGAATAATTCATCTTTTAAGTGTCTCTCACCATCCTTTTTTCTACCTATATGCATGTTGATTCGATCTTTCTATGGGGTTGTCTTATAGACTTGGTCCTTCATTGAGAAAAAAAATATTTTGGCAGGTGGAAGGTATAATTCCTATAATATATTCTAATGTCTATTATATGTAATTAAACATATTTCTTAGGATTTTATGTTGTTGGTTTTCATGGCCAGGTACTATGTTGTTGTAAATTTTTATTAGAATTTTCATTTCTTATTTTAAAATGGTATATTTTAAATTATAGGGTACTAGTTTTAATACTAATTTATAGAGTTTTTATAGATATCATTTTTTATTTTACTATTCTCCATGTTGGAAAATTGTTCATGTAACAAATAAATAGTTTTATCATATTTTAGTAATTGGTCAAAATGATTCTCAATAATTCATCAAATTGATCCATAGTTGATATTTTCTCTAGATTAAGTTCATTTTCCACAGAATAGTTTTTCCACATGATGGGTGTTTCTAATGCTTACCCTAACCAAATTATATCATCAAACATTTTAATTTCCTCTATAGAGGAAGAAGGTATTTTAAAAAGTTTTATGGTGAAAATATAATGTTTTTCAGGTAGATGGTTTATTGCCAATAAAATGTTAATGTTTATTATTTCCTCACAAAATGTCAAAGAATGGGTTCCTTTATTGACATTATAATGGTATTACCAGAATTTAGGATCATTATCTCTTAGATAATTTGTTAATTATCTTTAAATTTTCCTTCATCCATTTTTAGAATGTATAAGTCAACAAGTAATAGATAACCTTGTACACATACCATGACACCCCCAAGAACACATACTAGATATGTAGTGGCCTTGTTATATGTTGAATGACCACATAGGTGGGATATTGTTCTCCCATTTATAAATAATTATAAATGGAATAATGAATTTATTTAATTTAATCACCCATGTCACACAACGCATTGGAAAAAGTGAACTATAAAATTACATAGGGAATAGAAAAGTATGTTTATCATGTCATTTTTGTGGATTTGAGGGGTGAAATGCAAATACTAATTATTACCTTTGTGTAAATATTAATTTACTTGTTATATCCTTCTAGTATTTCATGTGACTATAATGAATTTAATATAATATGGATTCTAGAAAATGTATTCTAGTGGGGAATATTGATTTCTTCCTTTTTGAAGATGACCATAATCTCTTACTATAGTGATTCCCCATTTTTTATTGGTTTTTTTCGTTATCATAGAGAAGGGAGGTGGGGTATTATGTTTACATTTCATGGTTTTCCTTTTATTTTTTATTGTTATTTCCCAAAATTCTCCTTAGGGTATTTCTCTGTGGAAGATTATTACTACTATTTACTTAAAATTTCATGTTTCAGGCGTAATCCATTACTAACATGAATTTATTTCTCGCTTGTCAATTTAAGCGAACCGAAATTTTTCTAATGGTTTGGAAATTTCTCAATATAAATCATTCTTGATACTTTATTTATCATATTATTCAAGGTTTGAAAATTCTAATAGGATTTTCCTTTTAATTTTTTAAATTATGACCCATTAGTGGTGAAGGTAGTGTGTTGATTATTATAATAGTCAATTACATTTATCAATATGTCCATTAGTAAATGTTCTTGTGGTTGTATTTTATATTATCATATAGATAGTTGGAAATTATCTATCTGCAATGGAGGGGGATGAAAATATTATTGAGAATCATATTGAAATATTTCTCATTGAGTCTACTGAAATCAATCTACAAGTTGGCTATTGGGAAATAATCTAAATCCGCAATCTCATGTTGGTTCCTTAGTTTCATGTTGGTTGGTTATAGAATCTCTCTTAAAATAAGTCATCACAACTTATAGTTCCTTTATCTTGAGGGAATCACTCTATAAAATGATCCAAGGAATATCACAGTCACAGGAAAATACAAGTGTGATGCTTGACGATTCATATACATAGTTATTACCGTATGCACTACTCTATATATTTTTCTTATACCAAACTACTAGGAATATTGTGAGATCATTTCAATGTGTTATCATACCTCAGTTGGTTACTAATTAATAATTTCTCCCCCTAATGAATCATAAATTGGTCTCTAATCAATATCCATATATCCTTGGAGAAAAAATACAAAGAGGTGATGTTCTTCAAATGGATAGTGTGGGAAGGATATGATTAGTTTTTTGATCTTCCCCAAAAATTCATTGCGTGTTTCTGTAGTTTCCTGTTTTATTCCATAAATATTATTTTCAATTCTGATAAATCCTTAAAGAAAGAAATAATTTCAATATGAACATATTTTTAGCTCTTCCAATGAGTTTACCTACCGAGTATGTATATTGTAGATCCACTCCTTGGACTCACCTTCAAGGGAGAAGTGGGTTCCGTCCAAACGATATGAGCTCCAGTGACTCCTCTGGTACCAAATCCATTGAAAAATCATTAAATGTAATTATGTTCCTATTAGGTCTTCACTAGATAGCTCATACCCTTTTTACAGTATCCCAATCATTACATTTTGATGTTAAAATTTTTATTGATCATTTAATTGTATTTGTTAGGTGATAACATTAAAACTGTGTGTGTATATTTTTGTCAATGGACTATTAACATTAGCTATATTACCATCCGTATATTTTGTTTCTATTATATATTTGGAGTGAGATGAAACCTAGGACGGAGAGTCATTGGAAATATGGTTCAAAACAATATTTCCTCTTTTTTTGTGTTTCCTAATTTTCTATGTCATGACAATATAATTCATTATCCCTATGGATGAAAGGTTGTATGGTTTGAAGAACTAGATCTGGTCATTTGAAAAAAAAATAAACACTAGCCTCTTAAGAAATGATGTCAGGTTGGATGCATTCCTTTCATAGGTTTCTGAGAAAAATAGTTTTTGAACCAAATATATATATGGTAGAATAAATACTCATGTTTAATTCAGATAATAATATATTTTGTGTGCATTAAAATCATTTTTGGATTCAAATTTTAAAAGAGCCAATAAGTAAACATGGTTGGTTCTTCAATCAATGAAAAAATAAATGGTACAACCTTTGACTATTCTCTCATCCACAAGTTTAATCATTATTCATATGGTTTCCAATCACCATATCAATAATTGAATTAAAAAAATTCTTGGCATAAAAAATTTCAATTAAATTTAAAAATATAATGATCAATATATTTCATAGCAATTCCTACCCTAGTTTTTGGATACACAGACATAGAATTGAAATACCCTTCTATATACTATTTAATATATATGGAATAATCCATGTGTCTATTGTATGAAATTATAAAAACAAGAAAATGAAATTTAATTCTTAAATAAGAAAAACCTTTTTTCAAACAACCATTAAAATCCATAAATCTGTTAATAACAGTATTGAATAATCAGAATTCTTCCAAAGAGGAGGTGATGGGATTATCCTTGGATAAACCACAAATGGTCAACTGTGTCATACTATTTTTTTTAAAGAAATGAAAATATATTCTCTATGGATGGTGGTGACTGATTCACCGAACAAGGTTTATTCATTTACCTTCTCTCAGACTAGGAGGCGATATTATCATCTGTGTAGTGATATACATATATTGATGGATGATCATATTCACATGAGTGGAATGTTAATTTTCATATACTATAATAATTTTTAATTTGATTAGGGAGATTTGTTTTATTTCTACTGGATGTATGACTCACATGTAGAACATTGGTATGGATGAATTTTATAAGGAATCATAGCCCTTCTTTGATCTATCCTAGTTTCTATTGGACGGTGGAGTAAACCCATAATTCATAATAGTAGGTAAATGAAAATGGGAAAGGGATATAATTATATTCCTTATTATTTAATTTTGTTCATAGAGATAATTATAATTATCTATGAGATGCCACTCATTCAGTATTGGCAACATAAATTCAACCATCATTGGTTAGTGTAGGCCAACTATTTCATTGTTAGTGGTGTTGTATCTTCTAAGCAAAAAGGATTTTATTTCATAACACCTGATCAAAACATACACTAACCAATGGATCTATTTAATGGTTATGGAGATTCCGAAAAGCATAGTTTGATAGTACTCATTTATTTTTTTACATATTGTAGCCTAGTCATTTTTTGTGTTGATCTTGTTCTGAAAAAGAAGAAATCTTCTACGCGATAGAGAGGAATTATAGATCTCCCCTTGAAGATGTGCAAGCATGGTTGCTTCACTCATATGTTTCATATCTCTATATGATTATTAGTATAAGAGGATAATATATTAGAGTGGATTAATGATATGATTTACCCAGTAAAAATACTTCACTCAGTCATCATCTCAAATATTGGGGTGGAAGAAAAATGTGTTGCTAGTAAGTTATGTGGTGTCCTATTTTTCCTTGAGGTGGTAATTGGTATAAACATTTAAAAAATTACCCACTCCTTGAAACTTATTATAGAATCGTTAAAAAGGGGACATCTATTAAGGCGAATTCAAGTATCAATGTCTATAAGAGAACCTTAAAAGGAAGAGGCATGGTAGGGTAGGTGGTAGAATGTTATGGTAAACATGTTTGTTGTGAAGGTCATGGTATGTGTGCTGACCATGATATGTTTTCTAAAAATTTAATATTTTCAGTTCTAAAGTACCACTATACATAAAAACTCTTCTTTTTAGAATACATTGTTAATGTAAAACTTATTTCCCACTTGCATCATAATTCTATCATTCTTTCTAGGTCTATAATAATATTCCTACTATAAAAAAGTTAATCAAAACTACTAGTGTATTTTTCATTAAATTATTTTAATTTAGTTTTCTACATTGTATTGTACACATATATGGGTTATAAAACACTTTAGATTTACCATGTAGTTCTATCCACCTATCCAAATGAAACTGACACATTTCTTAAATAATCTTGTTAAAACCCACTATGTTATAGAGAACCCTATAAAAATACTTTTCCTATATAATTCTATATAAAAGGTTGTGTTAGGATTAGGAATGTTCTATTAGAATGTAAAAGATAATATTTGAACCATTTTGATGGTTTTTAGGGATTCTTTACCTGTATATTATAGGGTTTAGATTGAAAATATAAGAGGAACTTTTTTATGTTGGACGTAAACACAATTGTGTTATAATGTGAATAGTATAAGTAATTTTTTTTTATTGGAACAACTATTAAATCCTTTTTCTATATCATATACTTTTTTCATTAACATTAAATTCTACCTCAACACCTAATTTTTTAAGGGTGAATTGTGGAATATAATAATCCATCAAAATTGTGACATTAATTTTAATGATCTAGATTTATTATGAATGATGTTACACCCCACGCCTATTTAATATTCACCACTATGTGTGGTACCTAATAGATAATGGTATAATTGATTATCAATGGGTTTTAAGTTGAGAGGTATAAAATTTGGACGATGGGATAAACTAAAATTCAATGGGTGATACCCATAGAATAATTCATGCATTACTTAATCAACCATCAATATACATATCAAATTTATTCATTATGGATAATACATCATCATCAAAACCGTATTGAAATCTAAAGATTAATTATAGACATGATGTGACATCCCAAGTAAATAGAGAATAATACATATTCTATATTTATTAAAATTGGTGAATTAAACATTAATTTTACTTTAAAGGGGTTGCTATGTTCGATAGTGTACCTGATACGCAACAACGGGTTTCTTTGAAATCTTACGTTGCACACTAATAATATAATATTATTATTTTAAATGGCAGTTAACTCCTAGCCATTGTATTGGAGGGAATGAAAAAAAATAAATTAAATATGATTATACATGTTTTTTAAATTTATTTACCTTTATCCAATAAAAATTTAGAGGCCTAAAATATGAATGAATCTAATTTTCATCATAATTTACATTAGAAGGCCGATTTACCGCCTTTTAATGGAGAACCATCTGTAAATATATTTTTGATCATTTTTATATGTTCTCTTTGACCAAATAAAATTATTATTTATATTTGGGGAATCAAATTTTACTTTGGGTAATTTTTTGGGATTTTTTAGATATAGTTCATTTTTAATGAATAGTGAAAAATATCGTATTTTAATTCAAAACTATGTTTTAATCTAATTTATTTATATGGATAGACTATATTTTCCGTTTTTTTAAGTTTAATTAGACTACATGTTTAACATTTAATCCAATTTTGGTCATTGGATTTAATTTTACTTTAAAATTACATATAAACAAGTGTCAGTCTTGTGGTAGTTATTGTTTCTTAAAAACACGCTATTTGTTTTAAAAACGAGAATTAATTTTAAATTAATTAATTACACTTTTATGTTTCCAATTTGGAAAAATAGACATCATTTTTGAATTAGGAATATCAAATAAATCGTAGGATGAATTTTTGTTGTTTTTATGAAAAACATCAATTTTTGATGAATAGTGAATTCACTTAGTATTAGTTAAAAAACTGACTTTGTCATTTAAAAGAAATTTTACCACTTCTATGAATTTAATTTAAAAAATCCAACATTCAGGGTTGTTATTAGTAAGTAAAATGTTGTTCAATAAGGTGAAAATAATTTATGGTGAATAGTAACTTTTGACATTTTTTTACCACGGTTAAAGGTAAATAGCGTAATTCAAAGTAAAAAAGAATATTATAATAATTCCATATTACCTTAACACTTGTCCAAACCTTATTGGTTGATTCATTTACGACCATGGGAATATTTGAGTCTATTTTGGGACCCCTTTGAGCCACTTGGGATTGATAATGACACTTTAGATTAAATAACTTAAAGTAAAGACAAAAATGACATAAACAATATCTTTTAGTAAATCAATTTTTACATGGGGTTATATGTAACACCACATGTAAGTAAAGAATATGATATTTGTATATTTATCCCTATTTGTGAATAAAATGATAATATTAATTTAAAGGGAATGCTATGCTCGATGGATTACCCAATAAGCAACAACGAGTTCCTTTGAAATCTTACGTTGCAATCTAATAATAAAATAATGTTATTTTAAATGGAAGTTAACACCTAGCTGTTGTAATGACGAGAATGAATAGAACTAACTACAAAATTATTATATATTTTTTTCAAATATTTTTACTTTTTACAATAAATGTTAGAGGATTAAAAATGCGAATGAATCCAATTTTAAGCTTGAATATTCTAATATTCTTTAAAAGGTCGATTAACCGCCTTTTGATGGAGAACCTCTTTTAAATCCACTTTTTGAAAATTTTTCGTGTTATATTTGACAAAATTAAATTCTTCTTTAGAATTGGGACATCAAAATTTACTTTGTGTAAATTTTTGGTATTTTTCCGATAAAGTTCATTTTTTAATGAATAGTGAAAAATGTAGTATTTTAATTCAAAACCTATTTTTAATCTAATTTATTTATATGATTAGATTATCTTTTGAATTGGTTTTAAAGTGAAATTAGAATTTATGTTTACCATTTAATCCAATTGTGGTCATTGGAATTAATTTCACTTTGAAATTGGACTTAAACTAGTGTCAATCTTTTAATAGATATTGTTTCTTAAAAACACGCTATTTTTTTGACAGTGGAAATTAATTATTAAATTAATTAATGCAACTAATATGTTTTTAATTTTTTAAAATAGAAATCAAATTTTAATTCGGAATATCAAATATAGCATAGGGTGAATTTTTGGTATTTTTCTGAAAAACATCAATTTTTGTTGAATAGTGAAACCACTAAGTGGTAGTTTAAAAACTGATTTTTCGTTTAAATGAAACATTACCACTTCTATGATTTTAATTTCAAAAATCTGAAATAACGTTCTGTAATTATGATGTAAAATGTGTTTCAATATGATTAAAATAATTTTTTGGTGAATAGTAACTTTTATGTTTTAATCGCGATTAGAGGTAATTAGTGTAATTTAAGGTAAAAGTAATGTTTTAATAATATAAAATGACCTTGAAACATGTCCTACCCTTATTTTATGAGTCATGGACGACCAATACATTCCATGGGTCAACTTGGGGACCCCATGGAGCAACTTTGGTAGGAAAATGACATTAATACCTTTTTATTTAATGTTAAATTTAAAATGTCACAAACATGTGTTGTTTTACTAAAACAATTTTTAAATGGGGTTATACAAGTCATATTTTTGACTATAAATATTATTTATAAAGATAAAAATATTTCTACATCATGATTTTTTTTTTATGATTTTTAGACATTAAATAAATTTAGTTATTTATGACACCATGATGATGTAGCGATTACCTCATTATTTAACGATTTAAATAAAATGAAAAGTTAAGGTAAAATCTAAGACCTAAACTTGTAAAAAACCTATTTGATGTGTGTATTTCGAACTATTATCACCTTTTCTTCGAAATATATAATTGTGGAACCTTTAAAATCCGAAAATCATTTTATAATAATGTTACTTTTCAAGACATTCCAAAAGTGCCCCTCTTCTCCTCTTCTAAAGGCCCCCACCTCTACCACCTTACCCACACCTCTCAAGATTTTGGATCGGCCCAACCCTGCCCATTTTTTCGCTCCACATCCCTCTGTATCTCCTAGAAGCCTCAATTTGGGCAGAAGTCTTTCCAAGGAAGCCTTTGAGCTCAAATCCAAAAGAGTTACCCGATTTAAAGGTATTGTGTCCCCTAGTGTTCTTTTGTTTTATTTTTCTTCTCCAACCCCCTAAATTTTTTTATTCCTATATTTTGTAACAACACCATATTTTTCAAGATACTTGGATTTTTTTATAAGAAGGATTCAAGCTAAACATACACACACACACCCGTCTAATGGTTAAAGAACATACTGTTTCTGTGGATGGTGAATTACTGCCTCATGAAACGATGATTGGACAAAATTCTATTAACACCTTTAAATTTGGCCATTATAATGACATTGTATTTTATATATTATATATATGTTATTTATGTTTTCTATATGATTATTTATTTTATATTTAAAACATACATTTATTCTTTGCATGTTGTGCAAATGCGATAATTTTACATGAGGAAGTGTGGAGTACCGCCCCCTCAAGTGATGTGACTCGTTCATGCAATACATGGAATGTATAAAGAATGAAATTAATGAACATATGTTACCTATATAACATATATATTACACTGTAATTATAATATATATATTTATATATATATATATATCTCATTTATTTTTAATTCCATTAATATGACAATAAAATGAAAGTAGCGTTAATGCGTACGTATGGCCTACCGTCTCCATGAACGGTGCTTTTAATTTTTTATCTCCAAATATTATGGAATAGTATAAAATGAATATTTACTGGATACATATGATATATTAATCATTAATACTAATCTAGAAATGATTTACCTATAACTACATGGACAATCATTTTCAAACAAGTTCATTTTTGACTCATGTACCAAACATCGGCAAAAACGTTTGATATGAACTAACATTATTAAGCATTTATTATCACATCATAATATGTTATAAGAACTGAATAATAATCTTTAAAGGATGTCCTTAGGAAATTATTAATTGAACAAAGTTTATTATTCAGGAATATAAAGAAACGAACAATACAATTCGGACTTGAGGTAAGGGATCCTACCTATCTCTTTCTTTTTAAGTACACTCTTTTATGCCATTCCTTTTATGATCATATATCTTATGATTGGGATGTTCTTTTTTATTAATATTACAGTAATTTTTATGTTAATATTATGAGAGAGCCTATTTTATCTCATCAATCCATTTTGGAAGTTTTTTGAGTGGCGCCGTTTGGCTGCCGAATTTTCGTAAGGGATCCTACCACTCTCTTTCTTTTTAAGTACTCCATTTTAAGTAATTTATTTTAAGATCATATTTATTATGTTTGGGGATGTTCTTTTATATTCATCATTCTGTAATTTTTATCTCCATATTATGAGAGACCCTATTTGATCTCATAAATCCATTTTTGGATGTTTTAAGTGGCGTCGTTAGGCTGCCGTGTTTTCGTAAGGGAATTTGCATCTCACTTTTATTCCTGCGAGATTTATTCTACATTTTCCACCATATCTTTTATTGGTGTATTTACTTCCCATTATTATACTCTTTGTTTAATATACATTCTTTTACGGGTATTTACATTAATGTTGTGTAGTCTTTCTTTCATGGGGTGTACAATTCGAAAGTTACCCAAATCGGTAAGGGAACCTTTCACCCTCCTCTTTTTAAAAGACTTCATTTGTTATGTCTTTTAATTTACATATTATTATGTTGGTATATGTTCTTTTATATCCTTATTGATGTAAATTTTATGTCCAAGTTACGATATACCATTCTCTCTCTCATCGACTAATTTCTTGATTTTTGAAGTGACGCCGTTAGGCTGTCGAATTTTTTCAAAGGAACTTCTTAACTCAATTTCAATTATTTGGGTTAAACCTCTACTTTATGATTTTATTATACCAATATTATATGTGGAATAACTATGTTGTAATTTCCACAAACCTTTGTGTGGATATACAATTTCTACACATAATCATCTCATTGAGAAATTCTTATGTCATTTAGACGAACTTGTATGGGAAATCATAACTCAATCTCATTTCATCGAGTTAAATATCTATGTCATTGGTTTGGATTTTCCAAGATTATGTGTGAATGTCCTATGATTTTTTTACACTTAATATCCACTTATATTTGGTGTATTCATAATTGTCACACATAATCATGTAATATATTTATCCTTAATCTAACGATACTGAATTTTTAAGGGACATCATCTCAATCTCCTTTCATTGAGGTATATTTTTTTTATACACAACTTTATTTAATACAGTGTATAAACCCCTAGGACTTATACTTTTATTCGGAAGGAATATTTTCTATACGAAGCTTTTTACTAAACAAAAAAAGTATGTTTCTTTTTAACATACATGGTGACAACGACCTTTCCGGCGCCGAGAGTATTATTTGATCTTTGGCTTCCTCAACAAGCCATTATATTTTTAAAAGTAATTAAATACCATATACTCTTTTATGTATTTTCGTATTGTAAATGGTTTTGATAATGGATTATTTATGTCAATATATTTAAGTGATATATTGTGCTTGAAATGTGGAAATGTTTTCTTTCCATTATACTTGTTTTATGTGTTATGATTTTATAATGGTACTTGGAAATTTGACGGGGGGTTATGTGATAAACCATATGACGGGTGGTGCCATGAATACCAGGAGGGGTGGTTATGTTATAACCTCCAATGCATTGGGTATGGAAGTTGGCCTTATGGCTATTCCATTAAGTGATATGTGTGGAAGTCGATCGTATGGTAATTCCATTTAAGTATGTTAATGTCCCAAGTTACCTTTATATGTTATGTATATAGGTAGTATGGTTATATTTTGGTTAAAAAGGGTAAGTAATGATCTTTTATTCATTGAAGTGTTTATACTACTTCATAAAGGTGAAAATTATTACTTTGATATATAATTCATGGTTTACATGTTGTTTTGAAGAGCTAACAGTTTTCCTTCTTTGTGTATCCCTTACTGAGCTTTTTATGCTCATCCCATGTTTTTTTGAAATGTTTTTCATAGGACATAAAGTTGAATAGGGTCAAAGATGGGATCAAGGAAATTGCAGGCTTTCTAAAACATGGAACCAGACATGTTTCTTTTTAAGAGTTTCTATTTTATGGAAACTTAGTAGAAGTGTATACTTTGTAACCCCTTGAGATTTAATAGTTATGTCCTAATTCTCTAAAACTCTAAACCTGAAAAGATACTCAATGTGAATTATTCATTTCATTCAATATTAAATATGTTTTATGTCTGGGGCCTTATAGTTGGTATCCGAGGTTGGTTTAGAAAAATTTATGGATTATGAGTTTTTGTTAGACACATGGTTAGTACCTATGTCGATTATATCAGTTAAATCCTTGTTTTATAACTTTTTTCAGGTCAAGTAAATTCAGGTACGAATGGAAGGAGAAGGATCTCAAACAGCATTCCTATCTCTTCCTGATGACATGCTTGCAATAATTATTGCAAAGTCATGTTCGGATGATTGTGAAACTTTTTCTAGCACACAACTCACTTACAAGCAGTTGTTTGAGATATCAAACATATCCACTATACCTCATTATCATCGTGGATCATGGGTTGTATTTAGACAAATACTACTTTCACAATATTCTCATATTTTCAAGAAAGGTAAATATTATCAATGTATTTTCTAATATTTTACCTTATCACAATAATTTGAAGCATATTATGATTTTAAAAATGGTGCTGAGGAAGGAGACCCATGCGCAACCTATTTATATTTTCTTTTAAAATATAGTCTCCCAGCACATACTTATGGTATTTTAAAAGGAAAAATAAAAGAAAGTTTCAACTCAAATTCTGTCCGACTATTTTTTTGAAATCATGTTTTATCAGATGTTTTGTAATTATATGTCATACATGATTATTTTCCAAAACTGTTTTTCTGTGAACACCCATATGACCCATGTTTTACAAGGTGTATTTGGATAGAGGATGAAAATGATTTTGAAGGATCTCTAAATAATTTTTTTAATGCATGGGACTTCTACCTACCTGAACAAGATGACGATGAAACCGAGTGGATGCCATGATCAAGGTATGATGTTATTCATGTTTGGAATAGTTTTATTTTATCTTATGGTGGTGAAATAAGACATCAAGAATTATGATTTTGAGATCATAATGAATTTGGATGAAAATTAGAGGTATAAGGAAACTATTGAGGTTAAAAAATGTTAGGGTTGTTTTTAGAGTTTTATAAAAAGGACAACACGCAGACGGTGTGACAACCCGTCACGTTGGACAAAGCTATGGGAATCAAACCCACAACCAAAGTGCGAATGGTATTTATCGCATACCACTGGACTACGTGAAGTCTCTGGTTAGTATGACTTATTTTTTTAGTTAGATGATTTTATAAATTAAGAGTATGTTGATTTTGGTTTATCTATGGAAATCATTAACCAATCATGGAGGATATGTGATTAGGTTAATTAATTTTAAATATGAGACTTTAAGAGAAACTGATGTTATTTGGAGATAAGTGTTAATTTGTACCTTGGAAGACTATGTGATTAAATGCTTTAAATATTTGGGTTTCAATCTTAGCTTGGTTTACTTTGAATAATTTTATGGGAAAATCGTTTATCGAATGGTCTTCATTGAACTTTGGGATATGTTGGACAAATTTCAGAGATTAAGAATAGATTTTCTTTTTTATATAGGGTTAATCTTTTCTAGATTATCTGATCTTGTTCTAACAATTTTGGTTTTGGTAAGGGTCTAAAGACATGGGAAATATATAGTTCTCTTTTTTGGATTACGAGATTCTCTAGAAGTTGATTATAATACTCTTAATGTGAACAAGTCTTCCTAAATACTCATCATTTGGGGAAAGTATGATTTTGTGTAAGAAATCTAGTAAAAGTTGATAGTCAACATGACAAGTAAGTATGCTTCCTTATGATAGAAAATAAATTCCTCAATAAAAATTAACTTAAAACAAAAATGTTTCCTATTAACTTTTCCTACTGGTCGAATACCGATTAACCCACCACATGTTTGTGATTTTCTTATGTTTAACTTTATCCTAAACATGTTTTCTATCTCTCTCCCTCAGAACATGACCCTTTTATTTTTCTTCCATATCCATGTTTTTCTATACGGAATACTAGTATGGGATAACTCGGGTGACCTCTGTACTTCTCTTTATTTCTTTTAATGTGATTGTCTTACCGACTCTTGTTCCGATGTGGGACTTTCAATGATGTTTTCGAGCCCAATTTTAAAATTGCGAGGATACAATTCCCAAAAGGGTGGAAGGATGTAACACCCCAGGTAAATAATGAATATGAAATTTTTATATTTATCCCTATTTGTGAATAAAATGATGAAATTAATATAAAGGGAACTCTATTCTTGATGGCTTACCCAATACGCAACAACGAGTTCCTTTGAAATCGTACGTTGTTCTCTAATAATAAAATAATTTTATTTTAAATATTAGTTAACACCTAGTCGTTGTAATGGCGGGAATGAACAGAACTAACTACAAAATTATTATATATGTTTTTCAAATATTTTTACTTTTTACAATAAATGTTAGAAGATTAAAAATGCGAATGAATCCAACTTTAGGCTCAAACATTCTAATATTCTTTTAAAGGTCGATTAACCACCTTTTGATAGAGACCCTCTTTTAAATCCACTTTTTGACAATTTTATGTGTTATATTTGAAAAAATAAAATTCTTCTTTAGAATCCGGGAATCAAAATTTTCTTTGTGTAATTTTTTGGTATTTTTCTGATAAAGTTCATTTTTAATGAATAGTGAAAAATGTTGTATTTTAATTCAAAACCTATTTTTAATCTAATTTTTTATATGATTATATTGTATTTTGAATTGGTTTTAAAGTTATATTAGAATATATTTTTACCATTTAATCCAATACTAGTCATTGGAATTAATTTCACTTTGAAATTGGACTTAAACTAGAGTCAATCTTTTAATACATATTATTTCTTAAAAACACGCAATTTGTTTTGACAGCGGGAATTAATTGTTAAATTAATTAATGAAACTTATATATTTTTAATTTTGTAAATTAACAATCATTTTTGAATTTGGAATATCAAATATAGAATAGGGGGAATTTTTGGTATTTTTCTGAAAAACATCAATTTTTGATGAATAGTGAAACCACTATTTGGTATTTTGAAAACTGATTTTTTGTTTAAATTAATCTTTACCACTTCTGTGATTTGAATTTCAAAAATCCGATATACATTGTTGTCATTAGGATGTAAAATGTGGTTCAATAAGATTAAAATAATATTTTGATGAAAAGTAACTTTTATGTTTTAATCGCGATTAGAGGTAATTAGTGTAATTTAAGGTAAAAATAATGTTTAAAAAATATGAGATGACCTTGACACATGTCCTACCCTTATTTTATGAGTCATGGACGACCAAGACAATCCATGGGTCAACTTTAGGACTCCATGGAGCAACTTTGGTAGGAAAATGGCACTAATACCTTTTTATTTAAAGTTAAAGTTAAAATGTCACAAACATGTGTTGTTTTACTAAAACAATTTTTAAATGGGGTTATACTAGTCATATTTTTGACTATGAATATTAATTATAAAGATAAATAGATTTATACATCATGATATTTTTTTTATGATTTTTGGACATTAAATAAATTTAATTATTTATGACACCATGATGATGCAGCGATTACCTCATTATTTAACAATTTAAATAAAATGAAAAGATAATGTAAAATATAATACCTACAATTGTAAAAAACCTATTGGATGTGTGTATTTATAACTATTATCACCTTATCTTCTAAATATATAATTTTGGAACCTTTAAAATCCGAAAATCATATTATAATAATGTTACTTTTCAAGACATTCCAAGAGTGCCCCTCCTCTCCTCTTATAAAAGGCCCCCACCTCTACCACCTTACCCACACCTCTCAAGACTTTGGATCGGCCCAACCCTACCCATTTTTTCTCTCCACATCCCTCTATTACTCCGAGAGGCCTCAATTTGGGCAGAAGTCTTTACAAGGAAGCCTTTGAGCTCAAATCAAAAAGAGTTACCCGATTTAAAGGTAATGTCTTCCCTAGTGTTCTTTTGTTTTATTTTGCTTCTCCAGCCCCCTAAACTTTTTTTATTAATTTCTTTTGTAACAACACCAGTATCTTCAATATACTTGGATTTTTTTATAAGATTTATTCGAGCTACACTTACACACACATCTGTCAAATGGTTAAAGAACATACTGTTTCTGTGGATGGCGAATTACTGCCTCACAAAACGATGATTGTTCAATATTATTTTAACACCTTTAAAGGTTTCTATTATGATGTCACTATATTTTATATATGATATATATGGTGTTTATGTTTTTTATATGCTTCTGTATTTTATATTTAAAACATACCTTTATTCTTTTCATGTTGTGCAAATGCGATAATTTCATATGAGGAAGTGTGGACTACCGCCCTCTCAAGTGATGTGACTCGTTCATGCAATACATGGAATGTATAAAGAATTAAATTAATGAACATATTTGACCTAAAAAACATATATTTTATACTGGAATTATAATATATATATATATATATATCTCATTTATTTTTAATTCCATTAATATGACAAAAAAATGAAAGTAGCGTTCATGCGTACGTACGGCATACCGTCTCCATGAACGGTGTATTTCATTTTTTATCACCAAATATTATGGAATAGTATAAAATGAATATGTACTGGATATATACGATATTTTAGTCATTAATACTATTTTGGAAATGATTTAATTATAACTACTTGGGCAATCATTTTCAAACAAGTTCATTTTTGACTCATGTACCAAACATTGGCAAAAACGTCTCATATGAACTAACATTATTAAACAATTATTATAAAATTATAATATGTGATATGAACTGAATAATAATATTTAAAGTAGTTCCTTAGGAAAATATAAATTGACCAAAGTTTATTATTCAGGAATATAAAGAAACGAACAAGACAAGTCGGACTTGAGGTAAGAGATCCTACTTATCTCTTTCTATTTTAGTACACTATTTTATGTCATTACTTTTAAGCTCATATCTATTATGATTGGGATTATATTTTATATTAATGATACTGTAAGTTTTATGTTCATATGATGAGAGACCCTATTTTCTCTCTTCAATCCATTTTGGAAGTTTTGAGTGGCGCTGTTTGGCTGCCGAATTTTCGTAAGGGATCTTACCTCTCTCTTTCTTTTTAAGTACTCCCTTTTATGTCATTTATTTTAAGCTCATATTTATTATTTTTGGGGATGTTATTTTATATTAATCATTCTGTAATTTTTATTTCCATATTACGAGAGACCCTATTTTATCTCATAAATCCATTTTTGGATGTTTTAAGTGGTGTCGTTAGGCTGCCGAGTTTTCGTAAGGGATTTTGCATCTCACTTTTATTCTCGTGAGATTTATGATACATTTTACACCATTTCTTTTGAGTGGTGTATTTACTGACCATTATTCTAATCTTTTTGTAATATACTTTCTTTTATGGGTATTTACATCAATGTTGTATATTTCTTCTTTCTTGGGGTGTACGATTTGAAAGTTACCCAAACGGGTAAGGGAACCTTTCACCCTCCTCTTTTTAAAAGAATTCTTTTTTATGTATTTTAATTTACGTATTATTATTTTGGTATATATTCTTCTATATCCTTATTGATGTAAATTTTATGTCCATGTGATGAGATACCATTCTCTCTCTCATCGACCAATTTCCTGAATTTTGAAGTGACACTGTTAGGCTGTCGAATTTTTTCACAGGAACTTCTTAACTCAATTTCAATTCTTTGGGATAAACCTCTACTTCTTGATTTTATTATTCCAAGATTATTTGTGGAATATCTATTTTGTAATTTACACAAACCTTTCTGTGGATATACTATTTCTACACATAATCATCTCATTGATAAATTCTTACGTCATTTTGACGAACTTGTATGGGAAATCATAACTCAATCTCATTTCATTGAGTTAAATATCTATGTCATTGGTTTTGTTGTTCCACGATTATGTGTGAAATACCTATGATTGTTTTACACTTAATATCCATATATATTTGGTGTATTCATAATGTTCTCACATAATCATGTAATTGATTTATCCTTAATCTAAGGATACTGACATTTAAAGGGACTTCCTCTCAATCTCCATTCATTGAAGCATATTTTTTTTATACACAACATTATTTTATACGGTGTATAAAACCCTATGACTTTTACTTTTATTCGGAAGGATTCATTTCTATACGAAGCGTTTTACTAAACGAAAAAAACGAATGTTTCTTTTTAACGTACGCGGTGACAACGACCATTCCACCGCCACGAGTATTATTTGATCTTTGGCTTCCTCAACAAGCTGTTATATTTTTAAAAGTAAATAAATACCATATACTCTTTTATGTATTTTGGTATTGGAAATGGTTTTTATAATGTATTTGATATGTCAATATAATTAAGTGATATATTGTTCATGAAATGTGAAAATGTTTTCTTTCCTTTATAATTGTTTTATGTGTTATGATCTTATAATGGTAAATGGACATTTGACGGGTGGTTACGTGATAAACCATATGACAGGTGGTTCCGTGAATACTAGGATAGGTGGTTACGTTATAAACTCCAATGGATTGGGTATGGAAGTCGGCCGTATGGCTATTCCATTAAGTGATATGTGTGGAAGTTGACCGTATGGTTATTCCATTTAAGTATGTTTATGTCCCAAGTTACCTTCATATGTTATGTATATGGGTTTTATGGTAATCGTTTGGTTACAAAATGGTAAGTAATGATCTTTTATTCATTGAAGAGTTTATACTACTTCATAAAGGTGAAAAGTATTACTTTGATAAAGAATTCATGGTTTACTTGTTGTTTTGAAAAACTAACAGTTTTTCTTCTTTGTGTATCCCTTACTGAGCTTTTTATGCTCATCCCATGTTTTTTTTGAAATGTTTTTCACAGGACATAAAGTTTAATAGGGTCAAGGATGGGATCATGGAAATGTCAGGATGTATAAAACATGGAACTAGACATTTTTCTTTTTAAGAGTTTTTATTTTATTGAAACATAGTAGAAGTGTCTACTTTTTAATCCTTTGAGATGTAATAGTTATGTCCTAATTCTCTAAAACTCTAAACCTGAAAAGATCCTCAATGTGAATTATTCATTTAATTCAATATTAAGTAAGGGTTAAGGTCGGGGCCTTATATTATATAAGTCATATATTAGACTATAAATATTCTTTTGAAATATAAAAATATTTCTTATATCATAGTATTTTGGTTATAATTTTTAGGCATTGAATAAATTAAATTATTTATGACACAATAATGATGTCGTATTTACCTCATTAATAAATGATTTAAATAAATTAGATTATAATGATTAAAATATTTTCTAAAACCTGTACAATTCTTATTGGATGAAATAATTTCGACTATTAGACATATTATCTTAGACTCTAATTATTTTTGGACCTTTAGAAACCGAATATCATTATATAATAAAAAAATAGTTTCACACTTTCCTAAAGAGCCCCTCCTCCCCCTTATAAAAGAAGACAATTTCTATCCAATTCCTCACACCTCTCAAGCCTTTTGGATCGACCATCCTCTTCCTAATTAAGCTCCCTTATTTCCCCTCCACCTACTAGAAGCATTAACTTATGCATAAGGAACTTGAATAAGTCCTATTTGTTCAAAACAAAGGAAGTTTCTTAAATTAAAGGTAATAGTCTTTCATAACTTATTTGTTTTATTTTACATTCCATCCACTAACACCTTTTTATTCCTTTATTTTATAAAAACACCAATATCTTCAATATACTAGGATGTTGTTATTATATGTATTTGAACTACACATACACACACCTCTATATAATGGGTGAAAAACATACTGTTTCAGTGGATGAAAAACTAATGCCTCACGAGACGATGATTTTTCAATTATCTCCTACCGCCTATCATGGTGGAAATTAAGATGACAATATATTTATATATGATATATATTATGTTTATGTTTTTTCCATGTTTCTGTATTCTTCTTTTATATCATACCTTTATGGTTTCCATTTGGGGTAAACGCGAAATTTTCATTTCAGGAATTGCGGACTACCGCCCCCTCAAAGTCATATGACTCGTTAATGTCATACGTGGGATGTATAAAGGATAGATTTAATGGTATTATATAGGATATTATACTGGAATTATAATATACCTATGTATCATTGTGTTTTAATTCCATTAAAATAAGAAATAGAAACAGAAGTAGCGTTCATGCGTAAATAGGACTTACTGTCTCCATGAACGGTGCATTTCATTTCTTACCAGCATATGATATGTACTGTTATTAATATATATATACATTGGATATATATGATATATAAATAATGTGTGTCATTTTTGATATAATGGACTATTGAACACATGGAAAACTTGTAAAAATAAGGTGTTCATTTTTTTACTCATGTACCAAATATCGACAAAATGAACGTTATTAAATTAAATGATTACATAATTTTTATAACATGGTAATAAGTGACATAAAATAAATAATAAACTTGGAAAAGGTTCTTAATAAAGTATAAATTAAATTAAAATTTTTATTCGGGAGATAAAATAATGATCGAGTCAAGTTGGACACGAGGTAAGTACTTCGTCTCAATCTCCATTCATTGAGGAATATTTCGTTTTATACACGAATTTATTTTATATGGTGTATAAACCCCTTATAAATTTCATTTCATTCAAAAAGAATCTTCTTATACAAATCATTTTACTCAATGAAAAAAAAAGAAATGTTTTTTTAATATAAGTAGTGACAACAACCTTTCTGCCGCCGGGAGTATTATTTGACCTTTCGCTTCCTTAACAAAACGTAATGTTTTTAAAAGGAAATTTCAATACCATATTCACTTTTTACAAATTCTGTTATTGAAAATGATTTTGAGAAGGGATTTATAATTTTAATATCTTGAAATTATATTTTCATATTTAAATTTGGAAATGTTATCCTTCCATTATGCTTATGTTATGTGTTATGATCATGTTATAGTTCTTGGGAATTATTTATGTATATGGGTGGATCTATGATAAACCTAGGGCAGGTGAGCCCGAGATATCTCCCCAATGCATTGGGTAATGTGACGGAGGTAAACGTGAATGTTTCCCCTTAGTGATTTAGGAAATATACTCTGATGGGTCTACCAAAGTAACTCCCAATATAGATGTGATAGCTACATTGTAAGTTTTTAATAGATTCCACAAGTTACCATTATGATTTATGATTTCTATGTGTTATCCATAAATATTATGTTTTCATGAGGTAAGTAAAAGAGTTTATTTTTTGTTTGTATTAATGAACAAATGTTTTCTTTTATTGTTTTATAAACCATAATGAGCTTTTTATGCTCATCCCATGTTTTTGAAATGCTTTTCAGATGAAATGATGTTGAATAGGGTCATGGATGGGATCGAGGAAAATTCATGTTGTCTTAAACATGGAACTAGATAGTACTATTTTTTTCAAGAGTTTTTATTTTATGAAAAAAATGGAAACTGAGATGAAGTGTCTACTTTGTAATATTTTGAAATGTAATAGTTATGTCCTAATTCCCTAAAACTCTAAACCTGAAAAGGTCTTCCCTGTGAATTATTCATTTAATTCAATATATTGTAATGTTTTATGGTCGGGTTCTTATAGTTGATATCAGATGTCGGTTAACAATACTTTAGGAGTTAGGGTATTGTTAAATAAATGTCCATAAATTAATTTATGGTAATATTGAAATAATATAGCATTTACAGATTACCATGTTGATTCACCTAGGATATAGCTATGTTCAGAATGTTTTTCCACAGAGGAAACATGGAATCTATGTTTGGAAAACATTAGGAGGAAGACAACCTTCCAAATCAGCAACCTGAGATGGTTGGAATCGGAACTAAAAATATTGTTGCAGTGATGGAACAGTTGACTTAGGCTATAAATGGTGGTGTTATCCATGCACGAGATCAGCCATATCAACCACAGAGGAACATGTCTATAGTGGAGCACTTTATGAGACAACATCTGCCATCATTTAGAGGATCATATGACTCGGTGCTAGCAGAAGGGTGTATTAAGGCACTAGAAAAGATTTTCGATGTCATGGGTAATTCAAAACATCAAAAGTTTAGTCTTGCAGTTTACCGATTTGAAGGCGAAGCTGATCAGTGGTGGTTGACGGCGAAAAATATAAGGGATAATTAGGAGATTGATGCTCTCGATTAGGATGAATTTAAAGGAATGTTTCATTAGAAATATTTTCCTAAGGTGGTTCCTCTTAGAATAGAAAAACAATTCCTGGAATTGATGCAGGAGGATGACTCAGTGGATTTATATGAAGCAGAATTCCCTCGACTGGAAAGGTATGATCAAAATTTCATACAAGATCTTTATAGTAAAATCAAACATTTTTACAAAGTATTAAATCCAAAGTATCGAAGGGAATTAGCTTCTCATGAGGTCAAACGTTATGAAATACATATTTGTTATCCGGAGTAGGTGGAAATGGAGTTTGATGATGATCAGGTGTTCTTTGAAAAACAATAGTATAAGAGGTCGAGGTGGCAGGTGAAAGGGAAGAACTCTTCAAAAAACTATGATGGTAAGAGACGTATGTTTTTAGTTTGTGAAAATTGTGGAAAAAATAATGATGGAGAATGTCTTTTGAATTCATGTATGTGCTAATGATGTCGAAAATGGGACATAAGGCTCGTAATTTCACTGAAAATGATTAGGGTAAAGGTAAGACAAAATATGATTTACAGACTTTAAATGTTTTAAGTGAAATGAAATTGGTCATTATGGAAATGAGTGTCCAAAAAAGAACTAAATCAAAGAAAAGATGCCAGACTAGAAGCAGGAAAGAGAGGTGAAATCCTTTGCAACTACTTAAAAAGATATTGGACCATCAAATGAAGTTGTATTAGGTACACTATTTGTTTGTTCAGATTATGCCATTGTGTTGTTTGATTCAGGGTGTACACACACATTCATTTCTGAGAATTTTTCTAGTAAATTGGGAATTCCATATCTAGATATAAATACAGAACATACTGTAAAACTCCTTGAAGAAATGATGGGACAAAAATAAAACATAAGAACATTAATGTCCTTGTGTGAAGAAATAATCTACCTGAATACCTTATTGTTTTTCCTATAGTAGTGTTTGATGTTATTTTGGGTATGGATTGGGTTTCTTTTTATCATGCTATGATTGACTGTAGAGTTAAATATGTTTCTTTTTAGAATGATTTACAGTTTTTGTACAAGAATGAACCCTTTATTTTGATAACATATCAGGAATCTGAGAAACTAGTAAAAGATGGAAATGAATGTTACCTTTCACATATTGTTGAAAATAATGGAACTGTTCAGATTAATGATGTGAAAATGGTAAATGAGTATCTGGATATTTTTTCTGATGAGTTTCCTGGTATTATACCTGATCGGGAAGTTGAATTTACTATTGACTTAGTTTTGGATGCTAAGAAAATTTCAAAACCCTTTTATCTAATGGATCAAATTGAACTTTTAGAGTTAAAGAATCAATTGTAGGAGTTAGTAGATAAAGGTTACATTCGAACTAGCACATCACCATGGGGTGATCCTGTACTGTTTGTTAAAATGAAAAAATATTCAATGAGACTATTCATTGAATATAGAACATTGAATAACATCACTATTAAGAATAAGTATCATATGCCTCATATCGATGATTATTTTGATCAGCTCTAGAGAGCTCAGTATTTTTTGAAGATTGATTTGAGGTCAGGGTACCATCAGTTGAAAGTAAAAGAAGAAAACATTGTAAAGATTGCATTTCATGCAAAATATGACCATTATGAATTTGTAGTTATTCCTTTTGGTCTAACCAATGAACCTATTGTATTCATGGATATTATGAATTGATTTGTTTTGTGAATTATTGGATAATTTTGTGGTTGTGTTCATTTATGATATTTAGGTTTATTCCAAAAGTAAATATGAACATTAAATTCATTTAATGGTTGTCTTGAAAACCATAAATGAAAAGAAACTGTATGGGAAATTCATCAAGTGTGAGTTTTGGTTGCAACAAATTTCTTTCCTTGGTCACATTATTTCAAAAAATGTCTTAACTATTGATCCTGCTAAAATAATGTTGTTGAGGAATGGCCAAGACCCACAAATATAACCTAGATTAGTAGTTTTCTAGGTTTGGTAGGTTATTACCATAGGTTTTTTGAAATGTTTCCACGATTATCTTGTCCAATCACTAAGTTGACTTGAAGAGGTTTGATGTTCTTCTGAACAAAAGAATGTGATGATTGTTTTCAGGAATTGAAAAAAAGATTGGTGAATTCTATAGTTTTGGAACCGTCATCCAGAAATGGTGAGTTTGTAATCTATAATGATGCTTCATTGAAAGTACATGGATGTTTCCTAATGCAGAATTATTAGGTAATTTCTTTTGCTTCACGTTAGTGGAAACCATGTGAGTTAAAATACCCTACACATGATTTGGAATTTTCTGATGTTGTTTTTGCGTTGAAAATTTGGAGGAATCATTTGTATGGAGTAAAACATGAAATATATAATGATCACAAATGTTTAATGTATATATTAACTCAAAAAGAATTGAACATGAGATAGAGGAGATGGATGGAATTAATCAAGGATTATGATTGCACGATCCATTACCATCCGGGAGAAGAAAATAAAGTGGAAGAAGCTTTGAGTTGAAAAAGAAATGCTTCATTTATCATATTACGTTTGGAACAAGATCCTGTGGTTTTTGATTTGATAAAAATTTCATAGAAGTTGTTGGTGCAGAAAATTTTTCTATTTTGTATCAGGTGTCACTGAGATCATCTTTATCAGACAGAATTAAGAAAGCACAGAAGGATGACAGTTCTTTATAGAAAAAGGTAGAGTTGGTTCATAAGGGAAATTTTCCTGAATTTAACATTGATAATGATAGTGTTTTGAGATTTGGAAAGAGATTATGTGTGCCTTGTGATTCATAGTTGAAGAATGAGTTGTTATGTGAAACTCATAGTTCCCTATTTTCAATTCATCCTGGTGGTACTAAGAAGTTCAAAGATCTTTGTGAGTATTATTGGTTGAATAGAATGAAAATAGATATTACTGATTTTATTGTGAAGAGTTTGACTTGTCAGCACGTTAAATCATTGCAGTAGTTACCGAAAGGGATGCTCCAACCCTTACTGGTGCCAGAGTAGAAATGGGATAATATATCTATGGACTTTTTTGTGGGATTACCAAAGACATCTCGAGGTAATAATGTAATCTCAGTTATTGTTGATCGATTGACTAAATATGCTCATTTACATATCATTCAAGATACATTGTCTCTTGATATACTTTCACGGTTTTATGATAAACTGATAGTCAGGTTGCATGGAGTTCCCCTCTTCGTTGTATCTGATCGTGATCCCATGATTACTTTTAACTTTTGGAACGGCCTTCAGAAGTCATTGGGTACTTAATTAAATTTTAGTATAGCTTTTCATCCTCAATCAGATGGACAATCAGAACAAAAAATTAAAACATTAGAGGATATGTTACGTTCTTGCTTGATGGATTATCAGGGATGTTGGGACCAACAACATTCTTTGGTCGAATTTTCATATAATAACAGTTTTCATTTCAGTATACAGATGGCTCTATTTGAGGATTTATATGGAAAGCGTTGTCGAACTCCAGCTTTTTGGGATGAAGTAGGTGAAAGGAAGCTGATGGGACCAGAATTGGTTGAAGAGATGGCAGAGAAAGTTTAGTTGATTCGGAAGCACATGAGAACAGCTCAGAGTAGACATAAAATATATGCAGATAACCGAATTTAGGAACTTTTTTTTGAGGTAGGTGATCATGTCTTTCTCAAAGTTTCTCCATGGAAATGTGTGATGTGTTTTGGTAAGAAGGGAAAGTTGAGTCTGAGGTTCATTGGACCTTAGGAAATCCTGGAGAAAGTTGGGTTAGTTTTGTACAGAGTGGCTTTTCCTCCATGTTTATCCCAGGTACACAATGTTTTTCATGTTTCGATGTTGAGAAATTATATACCAGATCCATCCCATGTTTTGAACCCAGAGGTTGTTTAGTTGGAAGAGAATCTCTCTTATGAAGAACAACCAGTTTAGATTCATGACCATATAGAGAAAGTGTTGCAGAATAAATTAATTCACCAGGTAATGGTTTTGTGGAGAAACCATTTTGTTAAAGAGTCAATGTGGAAAATCTGAAAATGCTATGAGGGATAAATACCGAAACTTATTTTGAAAAGTAAAATTGTGAGGATGGAATTACCAAAAGGGGGGAAGGATGTAACATCGTAGGTAAATAATGAATAATACATATTTCATATTTATTAAAATTTGTGAATTAAAATTGTATGGAAATTTCATAGACAATCATGAATTAATAGATTTATATGATCAGTACCATGAGTTTGCATCAATAAATGTGATCGTATTTATAATTCGTGATGATTCTATCACGAATAAAGAATGTATGTTCGTTTTTCCTCAATCATCTAATCTATATTATTGATATTTGGGTTTATATTCCTTGATATTTTTTGGAACATTGGGATATAACATTAATGATATTGTTTTTTGTATAGATTATAAAAAAAGTGATTCATTGGGATCAATAAGAGATGACGTGCTCTATAGGGACATCTAGTACTAATTTATATCAAAATTTGTGCGTTAAAAAACTTGATGAGGAACAAAAATCAGAATATTTGAATTATTTATTTTTTTCTATTCATGTTAATATTCTCCAATCATATGGGTCATATGCACCATTGATAATTGAATGACCCATTGTGAGTGTTAGTATGAACATGGAACATATGTATGACATTGCAAATCACCTTATTAGTATGCCACCTATTCATTTTGTATATGATACACTAATATTTTTGAAGTCCCTTTTTTAGTTCCTTATTGAGGCCATGATGTTCACAGTATATTTTTTGTAAAAATCTATTTCCAATGAATAATATCATATAAAGGGAGGGAATAAAGAATTTAAATCCATCATATCCCTTTATAAGAAAGATTTGGATGTGTCCATACCATTCCATATATTGCTTATATATGATTTCAATATTATCAATATTTTCTATATGAATTAATTATCAAATTATAGTGACACTATGATCATTATTATTTTGGAATATCATATCCACCTATAGGGTTATGACAATGATTATCTTGAACCATCAAACCAAAAACATTTAGAGATATGATATGATGTAGAGAAATCAAAATATCAGAATCTTGTTAGATATTCAATTTATGTATTTTTTATAAAATACCAGGTAAATGTTATACTCAAAATACATTTGTCTTAACACCTTATAAGATAGAGTTTGTTTCCTATTTAACATGGTTGTCCATTTACCCTATCATAAGTATGTGATGTATAACCTCAATGATAGAGTGGATGTAGTCCATGGTGATAATACCCCCAATGATTTATGTGTGAAATAATATTTTGATAACGTTTATTTGGAATATAGTGTAAATAAACAATATGGATAGGTAGCTAAACATGTTAATTAGTTGAAGGGTATGATAACCCCGACGATGAATCCTTACTATGACATGAAAAAATATTTTCACTTCTCATTCGTTATCTGAAGGTAATGAATATTTTAATTAATTAAATTTAATTTTGATAAAAAAGACATATAATATATTTATTTATTGTCATATGAGTTACAAGAGAGTGTAATTACAAATAAACACTCTCAAAATATTCATCAAGTATCATTTCTTACACTTCCCAACCAAAATATTTTCCTTTTCTATTTTTGGTTGGGGATGACCAATTTTCTATTGAGTGACCTCTATTGTTTTAATATAAGGTGTAGAGTATATTGGAAATGATTGTATGATATTGGGATATCAACATCCACAAACATGGTAAGTATAGTGATAATAAAAAAAATATTAAGTTACAAGGATTCTTCCAATGATTATGATAATCATTCTAATTCATAAAGTACTCTTCTTTTGGAGTTAAAAAACATATTAATAGAATATATTTTTGAAGTGGAGGAGTCTAATAATCAACTTCATTATTTTAATAGGTTTATATAACCACATTTGATAAAATGATATAGGAGAAACTCAACATAAGTAAGGCATAAGGTTTTCATTAATTTTCATAATCATTTATCTTGACAAATAAGATTGGTATGCCAATTTCATTAATAATCGTAATAATGTGTCTTTATGGAATTTAAATGATAATCCATAGTAATATAAATAGGATGACATATAATTTTTGAGTTATCCCATCATCCAATATGTATAAAAGTAGGTTCCCAAATGGATTACCCCATCACATTGAACTATAGAATAAGACATAGAATAAATATATATTAATTACAAATTTCTCAGGGAGTTCTAATACCCATTGTGTTTAGAGAACACTTTTCAAACCATTTTAATAAAGTAAAAGATCATGTTTTTAGTGACATAAACAATAGAAATTACAATAAATCAATGGAAGATTTATCTTTTTAGTCATTGTGATTCTAATTGATGAAATGACCAACATCAATGCTCACCCTTCCAATATTTATACTTATCATACAATAAATAAATAATTGATGTCAAAAATAATGATGCCACATTGTCATTCCCCCAAAGAACAAAATATCTCTTGTTCATTACAAATGTATTTAAAAATTAAAGAGATTCATATTAGAGGGTTCTATGTAATATATTATACCCTAGTATATGAAAAATAGTGGTGACCTCTAGAGATGTTTTTATGGTAAAATCCCACCAAAACCATGATCATATAAATGATACAGAGATAATAATATCTATGTGCAATCCAAAAATAAAAATATAGAATTATTATATGTTGTATTTGGATATAATCCTAGGGAATTCATTGATTTTTATGTATCATATATAGGTAATGTTAATGATGGGGATAAGTTAACAAATAAATTATTCTATTCAATCAATTTTATAGAGTTGGTGGATTTTGAAGGACACCAAGATTAATTATAATTTTTCCCCTAAACTAGATGTACAATAAATTTATTTTTCAATTCTATTGAAGAAATATTCTACCTATCATTGGGATGAATAACTTACATGTTCATTTGATGATATAAATAATTATATAAAAAATCCGCCAATATGGATATCCCATGAACTTACAAGAACAATGATTTTCTATGTTGAAGCACTCGAGTCATATCATGGATCCATAATGGATTTATTTAATTTTTTTGGTGTATAGAAAACAACTCATCAGCTCAATTTAGTGGTTATAGATGTTTGTAGAAACAATTCACACGATGAGAATAAATTCTTTTCACTAGTCATTGTGGCCTAAAAGATACATCATTATCAATAACATCATGAGTTATATTTAATATTCCACTTCCTCCCATTGATATATATATATACCCAATAATCTAATAATAACTATATTATTATAAATATCGAACGTTATTTGAAAAAATTTTGATTTTAGAATCATTGTTTTGGTTCTCAAGGGTACACATTAGAAAATTTCCATATCGATCACCTGATGTAAGTGAAATTTACATGGGATAATGAATTAATGGTTGAGGATATTCTATTTATTGATATGGGGTTACAATGATAAAATATATATATGTTTATGCTGCCTTTAAAATAATACTTCTGATTATTATTTAATACAATAAACTCAATAGAGACACCCCTGGTGTAATCCTTATCTCTCCATTAAAGTCCCTCGTAATACATTTATGTATCCATTTAGAGGATGAACCAAAAATGACATTGAATATCAAGTCCCAATTTCTATCATTTAATTTTCCTTCAAAATATATGTTCCATAAATATATGTGATTGGATTCTCTCTAATGGTCATCAGAGAAAATCAATGGCTACTGTTATATCAATATGGTTCTTCTCAGGCATTTCCATGAGGGAACAGCCATGAGTTCACTGTGAAATTAACCTATCAAAAAAATATGTTTTATATACCAAGAGATCAAAATGGTTAAGGGGATTCTCCAAACATCATGTCAGCTTCCCAATATATCAAAAACCAAGATGAAAAAAATCCATATTTCACATCAGATGGAAATATCAGAGGTTTTTTGAATTGGGATGAGTGAGGTGATTAAAATAAATATCATATATTTACAGTTAGTTCCCTTAAATCGCCCACAATATAGAGAAATTTCTTATTTGGTGAATTTATTGGGTTTTTACCGTGGAAATGGGATGCTAGAATCTAAAAAAATTGATTGAGAATGGGTTAAATATGAGTACATAACATTTCACTCTATGAAAACCCAATCTCTGATAAATATCTCTATAATAAAAATTAATTACAATATTATTTATAGGTTGATCCATAATATGAAATAGCCCTATGTATTTCATGATGTTAGTTTCAGATATTGTGAGATATATCATACAGGTTTGGAGGTATCTAAATAGATATGAGGATTGAGTTACTTTTTTCCCACCATGATTCACGAATGTGGGGGGTTCAAAAATATGATTCATTTATACTAGTTCTATGAAATATTCATACATAATCTTCCCGATCTGGCCTAAACCACCTTTTAATATTGTCCCTTTGTTCAATGCGGAATCGATGTCATTGGTCTCTTATTTTAAGTGTCATCTTAATAGTTTATGTTATTTATAACAACTATAGATTAATTTTCATTAGAGGATATATCCATCCCTTGAATGGGGATAATTAACTATATGATTGAGTTAATATTCTCCATCACCACCTATTTTTTTTATGATAAATCACTCTAATATTAATAAAAATAAATAAAATATTTGATCTTTTTTATTGAAAATGGTACACAATTCATGTCATGTTAAATCTAAAAATAATTCCCAATCTCTTTTGAGGAACAATTAAAAAAATCAATAATGATTTCGTGAAAATTTTATAGATGATGGTGGATCAAAAAAATTGTCCCAATATGATTCCAATGTAATTTTATGCATATCCGACCATAACTCATGAGTCTACCCAACTAATACAGTCTTGTAAATAGAATAGACGTAGTCTTACATATCGATTCCCTATTTACATTTCTAAAAAAATCAATGAACAAAAAACTCCATGATAAGTTAATATATATATAACTAGTAGAGTTTCAAATCCATGCTGAAGATAGTTTGATGGAATTTTAGAATCTTCATTTTCATTAGAAACATATTGATTAGGAATTCAAAAATAATTTTCTACTCCACTAATTCTTCTATGGTGACATGGAATGGGAAATAAATAATCCAACGACACATATATGAAATAAATTTATGTTGCAACCCATGTGTAAATCCACTTCCCCAATATACATTATTTACAAAAATGAATAATATTCAATGATCACGATGGATGAGGAGTGTATCATGCCTTGCTCCCATGTCATCTATATTAAAAAATACGATGAGTAAGCAAAACTAGAATTTTTTTCTTTTATACATATTCTTACATATAATGAAAATATTAGTAGCTTGATAATGATATAGTAAATAGAAATTATCCACTTAACCTGATGTAAAAACATTTATAATTAATTTACATTTTATGTACTTCAACATAATTGATATCAACCTCACTACATGCTATTAAAGTAAAAAACATTATACTCTCTTAATGATGTTAAATTGAATATAAATAATTATTTTGTCATAATGAATGTCTAACCATAACTACCCCTATAAAATTACATTAAACTACAAGATGGATTTATCCTTGTTGCATGAATATACAATTGATAAAATACATAGTTCTATAAATAATAAACTATAAAAGTATTTTGGATTCCCTTCCTGAGGGTATGCCTAATTTTTATTATTATTTTCTCTTAATAATCCTTGAAGTCATTTGATTTATTTTACCATATAAAACAATCCTCAAATGAAATATATGTGGTATGCTTCTATTTTCATATAATATTTTATAGTATGAAATCTAAATTATTAGAACCAGCCACAAATTTAAATCCCCTTCATTTATAGTGTTCATATCACAACTTATACTCATATTTATCCCCTAAAAATCTAATTATTGGTATAATTATCTCATTCAATTTTTTTTTCATTTGATCCTAGACTATACATGTTATACCACTAAATAATAGAGAAAAATTTCTTGTTGATATTATAATAATTTCTCAAAAACTCAAAATTGAACTAAAACAAACACCAAATTTTCTTATTGAGAAACAATTTTATAATCGATGAGTACATTAATAGATTTTAAAATTCCAATATAAAACATTATTAAAAAAAATTGGATAAAAAATGTTAATAAGTAATACAAAAAATATAAAATCCTTATCCTCGTGGTTTTTATTGAATATGATATTGTTGGTTAACTATATTTAAAAGGAAAACCATAAAAATGTAATTGGATTGCTGAATGAGAAGTAAAAAATGTATGATGATTTATTTTAGTGATACATGTAATGTTATATATATAAATGTATTGTGAATATTATATATTTGACCATTACACATATAGACATCGCATATATGGTTTTTGAAAAAATGGTAATTTGATATATCAATATTTAATAGATACATTAATTTAGTGTAATTTTTAGTTATAACTGATGAATTATATAATTCACATATAATAAGTATTTATGTAATGATATATAATGGAATGAATTCATAAAAATGATTTATTAAAAAAATATTTTTATTATTAAGTTCTAGGTTCTTAAAATTCATGGTTATATTTTAATTATAATTTTATGAAGATATTTAGCGGTTTGAAGATAAATAAATAATTTTATCCTTAAATGTCAAATATATATTTTTTCAATGAAATTTATTTTCTATATTTTCATAATTTTTCTAATGTAAATTAATCTCTTTGGAAAAAACATTTTATGAAAATAATCACTACAATTAAAAATATTCATCCAGAATCTAATGATTGTTTCTTATTATTGAATGAGAATTAATTCATATTTATTAAATAAAATGAAATTTATGAAAAATATTTTTTTTGTGTTACACATTATTTATTTAAATGAGATAATTATAATGTGTTTGAATAATTTTTTTATGAATATTAAATTTTTATAAGTATAAAAAATATTTCATAACTCAGGTGATGAATTTTAATTGATATAAAATGGAAATAATGATATATAATGTTTACAAATGTTTGTTTGTTTGTTCACTATAATGTAATTTTTCTGTTAAAAGGAAAATATCCTATATCTAAATTTTTTTTATATTAATTGAAATATAAATTTTTAGTTATAATTTCTTAATTAGGTAATAATGGTTTTGAAAAATAATTATACCAAAAAATTACTAGGGTAAGTAACGAAAAAAGGTAAAAAGAGCTGAAATTGTTTATAACAAAATTGATTGGAATATAGATGATAAAAAATAATATTATCCAACTCAAGGTTATCATTATTTGATTTTGAAATCAATATTATATTTCATAATAGTATTTAAATACCTAACTCTCTTGTGATTATATATTTAATGTTCACTAAATTAAACATTCAATGAATGATCCACTCTTTTTAAACTATAACAGAAGATTTTATTTTATACTTCAAATCCAATTTTATCCATAATATTTAAATTTAATCCCCTAATTAATTAAATCTATTCATGTTCTCTATTATATGTTTATACCTTTCCCCCCAAATTCTTATCATATGTCCTCCGTTCTTAAGGAAGACATTTTTTAGAAGGTGTGATTTTATTAATGCATGTAATGAGTAATTATCTATTCATTTCACCTACATTTTTAACATCACTATTATTGAATTAATATATATATTATAATTATATTATAATAACATCATTATAATTCTATAAAAAAGAATGTATCTTAATATAATTATATGATTTTACTCATTTATTAGTAAGTACTTGTTATTTATTGGGTCCGTTTTAGAACCTATATGAATGATTCTATAATGTCACTATTTGGAACAATTAATAAATTTAAACATCTATAATATTATGTTATAATGACAAATTTAATAAGTTTTCAAATTTTTATAATGGTAATCGGTAAACTATATTCACTAATAAAATCATCTATTTAAAAATAATCAGACTAAAAAGTGAATATTCTTGTATCTTCTTTTGAATTGTCTCAAGAAATTCCCCGAAATCACCATTAAACATTAGAAGTATATCACATATAGATATGAAACCTCAATTGGTATTCTGTATGAGGTGACCAATTGATCATGGATCGTGGACCAAACTATCCATATGGTATCTATTATATACCGAATTGAAAAATTAACAACAAAATGTAAATTTGAACAAGGAATGATTAATAAATGGAAAAAATAAGAATTTTATATAAAAAATAAATAGATATATGATTTTAATATAAATGAATAATAAAACTATATTTATTATACCAGAGAATAATAATAATATATCTCTACAGTAATCCAATATACAATATTTTCTTCTGTATTTCTCTTTGCTGACATTTTTTTTTCATTATAACCCTATTATAAGTATTTTAACTACTGGATATCATGCTTTTTACAACTCTTGTATACCAACTGTTCGAAATAACCGTTGGTATAGGTGATCTTTACCAACGGTTTGTATAAACCATTTCCAAAGATCAGTAAAAATTGATTTTTCCCAACGATTTGATGAAACCGTTGGGAAAAATGGGGAAAAAAGAGTTTTCCCAACAGTTTAGTGAAACCGTTGGGAAAGATGAGGACTCCAATACCAACGGTTCTACCGAACCGTTGGTATATATTTCATTAAGAGGTTTTTCCCAACGGTTTTTTGAAACCGTTGGGATAACATAACTTTCCCAACAATTTTTTAAAACAGTTGGGAAAGAAAATCCCCAAATATCATCAACCTGCAACTCCAGAAATCTCGAAAATTTTTCCCTAACCAAGAGCTGGATGCAACCTCTCAAAATTTTTTCCCTAAACCTCAACCGTTTGGAATGTGTTCCTCCAAATATCGATGCAGACACTACTTCCCAAAACAACAGGTCTGGTTTCCAACGATTTTTTCTTCCCATTTACATTGGTATGTGTGAGTTCATTTATTTTAGATTTGTTCTTCCTGTTTAAATCATTACGTGTGTGTTAATTTATTTTAGATTTTGTCATTCTATTTGGGTGAAATCTAGTGTGTTTTATGATCCCCTTATGAATATAAGTCATATATAATTTTAGGTTATGGTTCGAACCCTACTTCCCAACCTGCTCTAGAGGGTGAAAACTCTAATTTCTAATGGGACATCTATCTTTGATTCATGTAATTTTTGTTCTTCTATTCTAAATCAGCAGGTGTGCCTTCATTTATTTTCGATTTTTTTTGTTCCATTTTGCTGCAATGTATTGTGTATTATGATTCCCTTATGAGCAAAATCAATATATCATTTTATGTTGTTGTTTTGTTGTGATTTATCGGTATAGAATAATTTTGGTTGATATTGAAGAGATCATATGATCCCAAGTTATTTTATCCTTGGTTTATTTTAAATTTAATGTTTATTGTCTTGATTTCATTGGTTAGCCATAAATACAGTTAGGGCTATTCGGGTGGGGTGGGGGGGGGGGGGGGGGTTGGGTTTTCCAAGTGGGTTGGGGGTAGGGCTCTCCAAGTGGGGTGGGGGCTGGGTTTTCTAAGTGGGGTGGGGGTAGGGGTGTCCAAGTGGGGTGGGTGGGGGGCTGGGTTGACGTGTACGAGTCAACCCTTCCTCAATCTATGTCGCGGAGTGGCCGACACCACTCGAAGTGTCTCTCTATAGTTTAAAATGGACTTCATTTTAATTGAAAACAACAACTGATATACAGAAAACTGACCAAACGCATTCAGATTCTATTGAATCTTTAGGAAAACGTTACATGAATCATTTTTGACATTTACGAGTCAACCCCGCCTCAATCCAAGGCCTGGTGTGACCGGAACTACTCAATGTGTCTCATGTTTATTTGAAATAGACAACATTTTAAATGAAAACAACAACTAACATACAGAAACAGACTAAACACATTCAGATTTAGTTGAAAATTTAGGACAATGATCCATGGATCATATGTGACATGTACGTGTCAACCCAGCCTCAATCCGATTTGTGGAGTGGTCGGCACCACCAAATGTGTCTCCCTATAGTTTAAAACAGACTTCATTTTAATTGAAAACAACAACTAACATACGATAAACCAACCAAACAGATTCGTATTATGTTGAAACTTTAAGAAAACGATACACGGGTCATATGTGACATGTACGAGTCAACCACACCTCAATCCGAGTAACAGTGTGGCTGTAATCACTCTAAGTGTCTCTCTTTTGTTTAAAATGGACAACATTTTAAGTACAAACGAAAAACCGACCAATGGATTATGATTGTGTTGATACTTTAGAAAAATGATCCATGGGTCATATATGATGTGAACGAGTCTACCCTGCCTCAATCCGAGGTGCGGTGTGGCCAGAACCACTCAAAGTGTCTCCCTTTAGTTTAAAATGGACTTCATTTTAAGTGAAAACAATAACTGACATACAGAAAACTGACGAAAAGAATTCGGATTCTGTTGAACATTTAGTACAATGATCCATGGGTCATTTGTGATGTGTATGAGTCAACCTGGCCTCAATCCGAGGACTGGTGTGGCCGGCACCACTCAAAGTGTCTCACATTTATGTTAAATGGACAACATTATAATTGAAAACAACTACTGGCATACGGAAAATAGACCAAATGCATTCAGAATGTGTTGAAAGTTTAGTACAATGATCAATGGGTCATATTTGACTTGTACAAGTCAACCCTGCTTTAATCCAAGCCATGGTGTGACCGGAACCACTCAAAGTGTCTCATTTTTTTTGAAAGAAACAACATTTTAAGTGAAAACAACAACTGACATACGGAAAACCAACGAAACGCTTTATGAATGTGTTGATGCTTTAGGAAAATGATAAATGGGTCATATATGACGTGCAAGAGTCAACCCCACCTCAATCCGAGGTGCGGTGTGGCCGGCACCACTCAAAGTGTCTCTCTTTAGTTTAAAATGGACTTCATTTTAAGTGAAAACAACAACTGACATACGGAAAACCGACCAAACACATTCTGATTTTGTTGAACCTTTAGTACAATGATCCATGGGACATTTGTGATGTGTATGAGTAAACCTCACCTAAATATGAGGCATGGTGTGGTCGGAATCACTCAAATTATCTCTCCGTCGTTTAAAATAGACTTCATTTCAAGTGAAAACAATAAATGACATGCGGAAAACTGACCAAATGCATTCATATTTCATTGAAACATTAGGAAAATGATCCATGGGTCATATATGACGTGTACGACTCAACCCCACCTCAATCCTAAGCGTGGTGTGATTGCCACCAATTTTAGTCTCTCTCTACAGTTTAAAATGGACTTCATTTTAATTGAAAACAACAACTGACATACGAAAAATTTACCAAACACATTCAGATTCTATTGAAACATTAGAAAAACGTTCAATGAGTAATTTGTGACATGTATGAGTCAACTCTGCCTCAATCCGAGGCTAGGTGTGGCTAGAACCACTCAAAGTGTCTCGGGTTTATTTGAAATAGACAAAATTTTAAATGAAAACAACAACTGGCATACAGAAAACTGAATAACTCATTCAGATTCAATGGAAACATTAGGAAAATGTTCCATGGGTCATATTTGATGTGTACATGTTAACCTAGCCTAAATCCGAGGTGCGGAGTGGCTGACACCACTTGAAGTGTCTCTCTATAGTTTAAAATGGACTTCATTTTAATTGAAAACAACAAATGACATTCAATAATCTGACCATACGCATTCAGATTCTATTTAAACATTAGTAAAATGATCCATGGGTCATATGTTTTGTTTTCATGTCAATTTCGCCTCAATCCGAGTTACAGTGTGTCCGAGATCACTCTAAGTGTCTCTCTTTTGTTTAAAATGGACAACATTTTAAGTACATATGGAAAACTGACCAAACAAATTATGATTGTGTTGATACTTTAGAACAACTATCCATGGGTCATATATGATGTTCATGAGTCAACCCCACATCAATCCAAGGCACGGTGTGGCCGACACCACTCAAAGTGACTCTCTTTAGTTTAAAATGGACATCGTTTTAAGTGAAAACAACAACTGACAAACGGAAAACTGACCAAACGCATTCGGACTCTATTGATCCTTTAGTAAAATGATCCATGACTCATTTGTGATGTGTAAAAGTCAACCTCGCCTCAATCCAAGTCACGGTGTGGCCAGAACCACTCAAATTGTCTCTCTTTCATTTAAAATAGACTTCATTTTAAGTGAAAACAATAAATAACATACGAAAAACTGAACAAATGCATTTGGATTCCCTTGAAACATTATGAAAACGATCCATGTGTCATATGTGACTTCTATGAGTCAACCTCGCTTCAATCTGAGTCCTGGTATGGCCGGTACCACTCAAAGTGTCTCACATTTATTTGAAATGGACAACATTTTAATTGAAAACAACTACTAGAATATGGAAAACTGACCAAATGCATTTGGAATGTGTTGAAAGTTTAGAACAATTATCAATGGGTCATATGCGAAGTGTATGAGTCAACCTTGCCTTAATCCGAGCCATGGTGTGACTAGAACCACTCAAAGTGTCTCATTTTTTTTAATTAAACAACATTTATGTGAAAACAACAACTGACATATGAAAAACCAACCAAATGCATTCTGAATGTTTTGATGCACTAGGACAATGATACATGGGTCACATATGACGTGTACGAGTCAACCCCACCTAAATCCGAGGCGCGGTTTGGCCGACACCACTCAAAGTGTCTCTCTTTAGTTTAAAATTGACTTCATTTTAATTGAAAACCACAACTGACATACGGAAAACCAACCAAATGCATTCGGATTCTATTGAACCTTTAGTTCAACAATAAATTGGTCATTTTTGACGTTTACGATTCAACCTCACCTCAATCAGAGGCATGGTGTGGTTAGAACCACTCAAATTGTCTCTCTTTCATTTAAAATAGACTTCCTTTTAAATGAAAACAATAAATGACATACAGAAAACCATCCAAATGCATTCGGATTCCATTGAAACATTAGGAAAATGATCCATGGGTTATATGTGACGTGTACGAGTCAACCCCGCCTCAACTGAGGCCTTGTGTGACCACCACCAATTGGAGTGTCTCCCTATAGTTTAAAATGAACTTCATTTTAATTGAAAACAAAAACCGACATACAGAAAACTAATCAAACGCATTCATATTCTGTTGAAACTTTAGGAAAATGTTCCATGAGTCATTTTTGACATGTATAAGTCATCCTCGCCTCAATCCGAGTCCAGTTGTTGGTGGCACCACTCAAAGTGTCTCGAGTTTATTTGAAACAGACAACATTTTAAATGATAACAACAACTGACATACGGAAAACCCACTAAACGCATTCAGATTTAGTTGAAACTTTAGTACAATGATCCATGGGTCATATGTGATGTCTACGTGCCAACCTATCAAGAATCCGAGGCACGGAGTGGTCGACACCACTCAAAGTGTCTCTCAATAGTTTAAAATGGACTACATTTCAATTGAAAACAACAAATGACATATGGTAATCTGACCAAACGCATTATGTTTCTATTTAAAAATTAGGGCAACGATCCATGGGTCATATGTGACATGTTCGAGTCAACCACGCCTCAATCCGAGTTGCTGTGTGGCCGAGATCACTCTAAGTGTATCTCTTTTATTTAAAATGGACAACATCTTAAGTACATATGGAAAACCGAGCAAAATGATTCTAATTGTGTTGATACTTTAGAACAACAATCCATGGGACATATATGACGTTCACGAGTCAACCCCGCCTCAATCCGAGGTGTGGTGTGGCTGACACCACTCAAAGTGTCTCTCTTTAGTTTAAAATGGACTTCATTTTAAGTGAAAGCAAAAACTGACATATGGAAAACTGACCTAATGCATTTGGATTTGGTCCAACCTTTAGTAAAATGATCCATGGGTGATTTTTGATGTGTAAGAGTCAACCTTGTCTCAATCCGAGGCACGGTGTGGCTGGAACCACTCAAATTGTCTCTCTTTCGTTTAAAATAGACTTCATTTTTAGGGGAAAACAATAAATGACATACAAAAAATGGACAAAATGCATTGAAATTCCATTGAAACTTTAGTAAAACGATCCATGGGTCATATGTGACATGTACAAGTCAACCACACCTCAATCTGAGGCCTGGTGTGGACGACACCACTCCATGTGTCTCACATTTATTTGAAATGGACAACATTTTAATTGAAAACAACTATAGGCATACAGAAAACCAACCAAATGCATTCATAATGTGTTGAAAGTTTAGAACAATGATAAATGGGTCATATGTGACGTGTATGAGTCAAACCATCCTTAATCCGAGCCATGGTGTGACTGGAACCACTGAAAGTTTCTCATTGTGTTTTTGAAATAAACAACATTTTAAGTGAAAACAATAACTGACATACGGAAAACCGACCAAATGCATTCAGAATATTTTGATGATTTAGGAAAACGATACATGGGTAATATGTGATAGGTAAAATTCATACCCACCTCAATCCGAGGGGCGATGTGGCCGACACCACTCAAAGTGGCTCTCTTTTGTTGAAAATGGACATCATTTTGAGTGAAAACAACAACTGATATATGGAAAACTGACCAAACACATTTGTATTCCATTGAAACATTAGGAAAATGATCCATCGGCCATATGTGATGTTTAAGTGGCAAACCCTCCTAAATACAAGGCGTAGTGTGGCCGTCACAACTCGAAGTGTCTCACTTTTATTTGAAATGGACAATATTTTAAATGAAAAGTACAACTGGCATACCGAAAATCGACCAAACACTTTCGGAATATGCGGATACTTTAGGAAAACGATCCATGGTTCATATGTGACGTGTACGAGTCAAACTCTCCTCAATCTGAGACACGTTGTGGCTAGTATCACTCCATGTTTATGTATAATGATTAAAATGGAAATCATTTTTAGTAAAAAGTACTTCTATGTATTCTTAATTTTGTATAACACATATAATTACTTATTCAGTTTTTTATGTATTTTATTGATAACTGATAATTAAATTATGTATGTATTCAATTATGAATTGAATTATAGATTCGACACAAAATTTTCATCTATGTTTTAAATTGAATTCTAAATCAATTATGTATGTTTATAATTATGTTATGAATTATGATTTAATTCTGGATGTGAATAGTACTAGGGGAAATGTTAAATGTGTGTGCATTATATGATAAATAATTGGGAAGGAGAGGGAATGGAGAATTACAGCACAATGGAAAGGAATGGGATTGCAGACCTGTGCAATTTGCAGGCTGCTGTGGAATTTTCATAGCATATCCAATGCCAACAGTTTCAAACCGTTGGCATACATTTTGTAGGCTTTTTTTACCAACAGTTCTATGAGAACCATTGGTAAAAACCCTTTCCCAACAGTTTTGTAAACCGTTGGAAAAGGTTCCTAGAAGAGGTTTTTTCCAACGGTTTGGTTGAACTGTAGGCAAAACATATACCAACGGTTCAACCAAACCATTGGGATAGGTTACTTTAACTAACCTATCCCAACAGTTCTACATAAACCGTTGGGAAAACGTTTTCCCAATAGCTTACTTCCCTACGGTTGGCACAACCTTTGGTATAAGATATACCAACTGTTCTGCAGCCTATCCCAACGGTTCTGAACCATTGGGAAATATACTATTTCCAGTAGTGTTTGTGGTACATATATCCATTATGAAGTATTTGATCATTTATTTATTTTTTTCAAGGTAAAAATTATTCCTTTTGAGGTTATTTCTTTCACATAATTTTCTCAAAAGTTACAAATGTTATAAGTGTTTCTTTTCAAAAATTACATTGAAATTGTCATTTTCTATGTTTTAGATCCCATGGAAAAAATAAATTTCACTTTTTCTATAAAAAAAATATTTCCTTCCCTTGTATTTTATTTTCTTGTCTAGATTATTTAAATACCATTTTACCTTTCATTAGATCATGATTTAACTGAATGATTACTTGTAAGTTTATCCTTTTGTATCTAAAATATTATGTATTGTGAATTAATAATACATATCTATTATTTTGTAATGATAATATGGATATTAATATTAATACATATAATATTCATATTGTGAATTTTCTATGTTCTTTGAACAAATTTTAAAATGTATGAAAGAATAATATTTTTAACATTTTCCACAGTGTCACATTATCTATCCATTTTATTCTGTTCTATATGGGGAACTCTATTTCCATGTCTACATTCTTATATGAAAATTATATTTATATTCTCATTCTTACATCAAAAATATTATTTTATAAAATTATACCATATGAAAAAAGTTACCCAAAAATAACGTATATTTTATTTTATTTATTAAGGATGATTCTATTTCTCTTATGAATTTTTTTCATCAATATGAATATAATTTATTGTTTTCATAATTCAGTGTGATATATAATATAATAATATTATTCTACATATTTATTTGTATGTATTATGATCATGATTTGTGGAAATCTTCATGAAACTCATTTACTTATCATTTGTTAGTTATGAGATGATGGAATTTTAAATGGAATCATATTAAAACAATTTAAATATTTATAGTTTATCATTTTATGAAATGTGGGTATGATATATTCCTCCAACGCATTGTGTAATGTTTTATGTATCATGAGATAATGTTCTTTTGTATTTATCTCAATTATTTTAGACTTATTCATTATATTATGGGGGATCCAAATTGTGGTTAGCTATGATAACAACCTAATTCATGTACTTAATCATTATTATCATTATTCAAAATCATATGGATGGATCTTCTCATTGTACGATATGTTACAAAAAATTATTCTTATATCACATTTTTAAGTGTATTCACTAAAATATGTGTTTAAATAATTGTATTTAGTTAATTTTATAACTTTATTAATAGAGTAAATTATTATAATCTATGATCAGAATTCAATTCTTGGGCCCACATATTGTTAATAATGTTCACAATATTATTTGTGCCCCCCAATTTTGTTGAAATTATTAAAAACATTATATTTTGACATAATTACTACTATTTATGTTCACAAACTAACATGAAAACCTAATTATTAATAGTTAGGTTGAAAACCATATACATGGAACAAATTCTTATTTACAATTTTCACTTCATCATGGAGTGACTTGTTTGTTGTAATATATATTCCCAATAGCATTCGTAGACTGGATTATAGTTTTCTTTATTAAAAAATAAATACTATTCATAATATTTTTATGACACATGCTTGTAAATTTACCCATTTATCACGTTTCTTATTTAATGATTTATAATTAGTGCCATTGACTATTTTATTCTTTCATGATGATACTTTTGATGTTTTATGTGTTTCATTCTTTCAATATTTACAACTATTATGACTATATGTTATTTTAAATTATTTTCTCTACATTATTTATTTATTCCCAAATAAATATAACTTTACCTATATGGATCACAAATATTTTCCCCCTACTGAGCATTTGATCTTATCGTTTCTTATGTTTCAATCCCTATGGGTAATGAAGAAATTTTTTTTTGTATGAAACATCTTGAAAGAATCATTGTAATATGTGCATGATAAAAGCATGTGATATAGAGTAATGAAATTATTTTGTCACTAGATTAACGTCAAAAACCTCATTTTTGATGAGTCCCACCCATTTAACAACATGAAAATTACATTTCAATTTCATTAAGCATGAACAATCCAAATCCAAACCATATGTCTTTTAGTTTCGATCAAAATGATATCATCTCTCTATGAGTGATCAACTCGATAGAACTAAGGATATATCACTATTTATTATTCTTACACAATCCAAATATATTTTTTATATTCAACATTTATATATTGAAAATAATGTGTGTAAATTAATTATATTTTTTATGTTCCAGTTATTCTAGATGCATCAATAAATTGATCCTAGATGATTTTATATTATCAAGGTTCCGCCAACCTATCTTTCCCTCTATAAGAACAAGTGTTGGATTAATGATATTTAAAATTCGTGTTGTGAATAGTTTATTTCTTATACCTCCACTAACTTTAATAATTTTTTCAATAACATATAAAAATTACAATTTGATCCTATGATATGTTTAAAAAATTAGAATAAGCATAATTGAATTCCCATAACATCTTAATTCAAATAAAAAAATAGAGATATTCTTTTATCACCCACTTGTAAAATTATAATACATGTAAGATGGAAAAATCCAAACTCCTATCTTATATCATCTAACAAAAAATTAGGTGAAACGTGAATAACTATATTCATTCCTTAAATATTGTTTAATTAAATTTACACAAGTGAGTACCTTACGTGAATAAATTATTTTAAAAATATTTTAAATTTGAACGGTATTAAATTTATATATTTTATGTGATAGATAGACCTCTACCATATTCCCACCCTCAATGTGGGGCCCAATAAGACCTAAATTCTAAATCATTATAATTTTCCTTAAATTTGAATACACTTTATCTGTGACCCTATAGCCACTTATCTCTATAATATTGATTCATACCCATACACCAAGTGTAGTATATATAAAAACAGTTGTGGTCCATTGGGATATACTCATTGGTAATAAAAATGATAACGAACTACAAATTCACACCATGTAAAACAATATTTTTTTCATGATTTCTCATATTCCTAGATGCATACATCATGTCATCATCCATTATGTTTTTATGTTATTACCATATATAAGTGAATTTCCTTCTTCAACCATATCTATGGATCTAAAATGGTATTATTGTCCTTGTAAAATTGTCTCGACAAATAAATACCTTTTGGATTTGATAAATATTTTTTTTGATCAATCAATATCATTCCACCAATGATGCACCACACAAAAGATAACTCACCAAAACAAAAATAACCAAGATTTTTTTTTCAATCAATGAATAAAACTAAATTTGAAATAGTAATAATGATCTAAAGAAATTATACTAATACAAATTCACCTAGAGAGGGTATCTAATGACATTAAAAACATATTGTCTTCCTGTTAGTTAGTATATCCCCAATTTATATTATACTCAAGATCACCATGTACAAACATAGTGACATAATGAATCAAAACTTATGATCCCCGTGTAAATGATAGTAATACATAATATATGTGTTGTCAATATTATTTTTAAGGCCATATTACATTAATTAATTATTATTTTCCTAATACTTTATGATTTTAAATATAGTTAGGAATTTTTATAAACTATTTATTGAAAAAATAATCTTCTGAATTTACTATGGTAATTTTTCATTAAAATTTATAAACTGTATTCATGTAACATAACATAATGTATATATCCTTGTACAATGTTTTTTATTTTAATAGTACAACTACATTTGGGTCGAGGAAACTCACTTTCACAATAATACCACTTCCACTAGAGATAAAATGATAAATCTCAACCTTATAAATATCGGATTATAAAATAATTTTTCTAGTGTTGAATTTATTTTGTCATTTTCATCCCATATTTTAAAACATATCTAATTTGATATCTATCCCATCACCTCCCTATGTATCCCTCGTCAAGAGATAATATTCTCGATTACATCATATATTTTTCTACCATAGTAATGAGTTTTCTACAATCACTTATATCATAAAAACATCACAATTATCACACTTTGAATTATTTATTAGATTATAAAAACTAAGACAAATCATTTTGTATTTTATACTGGTTCATCAAATTTATTAGAAGCCACATTGTGCTAAATAATTATAGATATATCATCTATTGAAATGCACTACCCTTTGTCATTATAGTTTCCTTACAGTGATATTAGATTATGTTGATGCATATGAATACTATTTTGTGTCCCCTTATAATTAGAGTTCATTCCCCTCCAATTATCTTGTAGATAACCCTTGTTAGTTAAATGTACATTTTTATAGTTCTAATTACATCATGTGAACTTCTATAGTAATTATCGAATATATTCTTCAAATAAAGCATCATTTTGAAAAAAATACATATTATATATAATTACATGTATGATATATATATTAATGAAGAACAAGGATATATAATTTCCATTTTAATCATCCTTTTGTATTAATCATTTATTCATTGAGATATTTATACCATGGTACATCCTATATATTTCCCACTATAATTTTTCAAACTTATATTTTTCAATACTTTTTGAGTATTTTAATATTCACTTAGTTCATAAAACCCATTAGATCTACCTCAATAGATCTTATTCTTATTTTATGGGTTTCCACATTAATTTATCCATATAGAGATACATTCAATCCAATTATTTCAAAATATAATACTATTAATTTATTCCATACGTTATCAGTACATTTTACTTGATAAAAACAGTCCTGCCACTAAATTTATACATTAATATGGAATATTTTCATTTCAAACAAACAATATATTATATTGACCCTTGCAATAATATATAATTGGATCTCTAAATCTTACATTTTTTCTTCTAATTGATTGATTTTACTAAATATTAATACATTTAATGAATATACTCAATCCAAGATAGTTGGTAATAGATTATAATTACCAATATTAAAATATTAGAATGATTCTATAACAATTTTAAATACAACTCAATTAGATAGAAACAATTATTATACCCACCAAATTATTATTTATAACACACTTCTACCACATATGTATATTTCAACTAGAACATCCAAATATATCTTTACAACAATTATAGTTTCTACCAAAATAAAAATAAATGTTTTGTTCATTTCATCCATTATCATAAATGCATGTTGAATTTTCAATCAAATATATTTATTAACTAAATATACATATAATATAATGATATATCATTCTCAATTAATAATATATCAACTTGACTAGTCATCATAAAACCATATGAATTTGTTTTTATCTTTCTTACATTGTATGTGTGCTAGGATCCATCCCTTATACAAGGGCTCTTGAAGAATGTTTTCCCATACAAACAATAATTGCATATTGAATTTTGAATTATCCAATTAAATATATCACCCCACTATCAAAAATATAGTTAAAAAATACTTTATAGAAATATTGAATATCACTTGACTATAAAATTTTAATCATGTGGATTTTTAGAGTTTATATTAAAATCATATAGATTATTACCATATATGGAAATAATAATTTTCATGATTTGTTTTTGTTTAATGACATATACCTAGAGAATAATTAGTATATAAAAAATTATATTATGTAATGATGATATTCTTAATGTTATGACTCATATGATATCAATTTTTCATTATAATTTGAAATAGTTATTTGTAAATGTCACCTTTTAAGAAACATTTAAATGAAATAAAATTCTTAATTTTATACGTCTTGGGAATTTAATCATTTATCCTCCTTTTAATATCTTCATGAATCTAATATCTCTAATAAAATATTAGTTTAAGATATACTTAACTATGAATTTTAATGATCAAATACTAAATTTAAGACTAATAATCATTCCTCCTTTTAGTAACATCATACATATAGTGTATAAGGAAATATAATTCTATGAAGAAATACACTATATCTTTTCATGACTGATTATTGCATAGTAACTTTATTATTAGGTTCACATGAGAGAAAAAAATTCTTATCTTCTATGAATTCATTATTTATACAACACTATTATTTTCCTTCAATATTTTAAAATATTCTTATGAATTATACAATTTTTCCACTATATTATTCATATAAGAGTTCACACGGTCAAAAATAACTATCTATAGATGATTTTGGTTTAACATTATTTAATAAGTGTTTCCTTTAAAAAAATATTATATTTATTTTTTACACCCAGTAATTTAAGTGGCCAAAAAAATAAAACGTTAAAATTTTATAGGTTTAGGAAAATTCATTTAGAATAAATTAAAAATGTTCCAAGTTCACCATGAGGTCCCAAGGACCCACATGGTTAATCTCTTATGAATACAGGGTTCTATAGGCATCCAAAGGTCTTACCATGTAGTGAAAGTCAATCATTCTTGGATGATCCATGTAGTCTATTGACAATTAGTTTGGGATGACCAGATAGTAATGGGTGAATATTTTGAAGCTCATTGTGTTGCAGCATTATGATAATATATAATTATTTAGTAATACTATACATGGTATGGCCATATGATAAATAACTATCATTTAATGATTTTTAGTGTGGTTCAACCACACAAATATGGAGTTTCATGAAAAGAATCTGTGTGGGGTCATTTGACCATCGTTTGGTATAACCACAAAATAATGGGATGATTTTTTAATGTTCCACAAGTCCATTCATGGGAATGTTTATAGGACCATGAGTTTAATCCATTGTTTTTGATAATTCACTGACTATATGGTGCTTATAAATACCCCAAACCCTCTCAATAAATAAACACAAAAAAAAGAATGGAGAAAGTATGGACAGAAAGTAAAAATTATAGGACTTCATCTTAAGTAAATCCCCATCCCCAGATAACCAATTTGGGAAATATTTTTTCATGAAGAGTAAATGTAACCATATATAGGGGATCAGTACTCACATAAGAGATTTAACCTCATGCAGTCCATCTAAAACCATTGATATACTAGAAAATATGAAGGTGTGCTAAAAATGAATGTTGAAGTTATAGGGGGAGTTAACCCTGTGCAGGTAAGATTAACATGTTGAGATGAGTCAACCTCATTAATGAAAAAAACAATGTATAATTCTATACATGAGGCCCATATCACCATACCCCTCTATAAAGTTTCCTTTTTAAAAAACTACAACTTTTTTGGAAATTATTTGTTCCTCTTACCACTCCTTAAATTTTATTCACTCTTTAATAACCGCATGGAATTCCTTTACTAAGGTTTCTACTAAGAGAATTCCATCTAGAATCATCATTAATTTCCATCCAAATATAATTATTAGGGAATTCACTTCATCATGTACCCTTTAGATCTGGGATTTAACTAACAATAGGAGGCTCCATGTAACCACCGCTGACAGGTTAAAGCCGTAGGGGCGGATGATTTTAGATCCTCTTGATTGTGGGGTTCTACATCAAGAAAGAACATAAGAGGTCTCCCATTCCTTGTTGATGGGTTTCTTCTTTGTCTATGGGGTCTTCATATAAAAGTAATCCTTACTATTGTATGTACACAATCTTTCTTATAGGATTCTATATTCTTGCCTCAGAATCCCAACAATACCTACTATTAGGAAGAAACAGAGGTTGAATTTCCTATATGGTTCTAATACCCATGATGATTCATATTTCCATTATCAAAAATGATATTGGAATACTCCAAAATGGGCCTCCTACTTAGGATTAATCCCCAAATATATATTTCATCGAAATACACTCATTGTGAAATCCTTTATCAATTTATAATGTGTTCCCTTATATAGTATGACAGATATTCCATTATTTTATATTTTTTACATGTAGCATGCCTCACCTATTCTTTGTGATATGATTTGATAATTCTACTATAAAATTTAAAATTTCACAAATATGAACCTCATAGTAGGTGTAATACCTTACCAATCCATACTAGGAATGATCAATATGATATACTCCCATGTATCCAAACAGATTATATCACATTTTTTGAGTAATACCTCCGCACAATATAATGTTAAACTACATGGAAACTATCGTTAATGGATGATGATAACATGAATAGTATGTTCTTTTCATATAAACATATACTATTGAAATAAAACCACTTGGGATGTAATTAAAAAGTCACATAGGTTACATTGGATGTTTTCTGAGGATTGATTCTAGTATTCCCATATGAGGGTCGTTTCATATATACACTCATTGTCACGACCCATCCCCCGGGGCCCGTGTCGTGACTACCCCATTCCCCCTTCCATAGGCTAGGGGCTGGCGACTAGCACTGATGGCATATTCCCTAAAACTGGGAAGGCATTGCCTTTATAACCTGTATACTCACACAACCAAGCACACTGCAAGATACGAACACGAGTAAACTGAATAGTAAAAAGAATGTGTATAGTTAGAAAAAGGGGCCAGAATACAATACCAACTGGAATGTACAAGAAAACTGAAAAGTACAAGTAAAATGAAACGTCTCATGTGAACACCCATCAAGGATCCTACCGGAAAGGTAGGTATAGCTCTCATACAGTCGTCTTTGTGGTACTCCTCATCCAATGTCCACCTCCAAGATTCCTCTAATCCTGGTGCCACGTTCCTCTATCAGTGATGCATGTCGTCTACACCAAACACAACAAGGTTTGGGCGTAACCTGTGCAGGGGTAAGTACAACAATACTTAGTAGGGGCCCTGATACCCACAAAGGTGTCACAAAATCCAAAAATGATAAACCAAAAATCATGAAAAAAACTTATAACTCGACTTAGGTATATGCCCGTACATAAACCTATGTTATCAGGTATATCTATCTCATTAATGAGGAAACATAAGTCCCAACTCATTATCCCAAAGCTCAATTGTTCCACAAAAGAAATAATACCATGAATGTAATACCGAAAAGTTAAGTACCACAATGGTAGTTCTACACATAAGAATATCACAAAGGTATCACCACGAAGGTAAGTACCACAAAGGTACAACCCATAGAAGAACCCCACCAAGGTATCACCACGAAGGTAAGGACTAAGATCACCACAGGTATAACATAGGTACGGTAGTAAATATGATTATATGTAACTAAAAAATCATCTTACTCTATTAATAGGAAGACCTAAGAAGGATCCTAAATCATCGGACCCTGGAAGGATCCTAGTACAGCAGACCACCTAGGATCGTAGAGTAGTCCCACGTGGATTCCAAGAGCGGATCCAAGAGAGACTCTCGAATAGAGTCCCACATAGGATCCCAACTCGCAGACCCACATGTGATCCCAAAGTACATTCCTACATATTTTCCCAAACCACATGCCGATATAAGATTCTTTTCTCATGTTACGACCAGCTACAGGGTTCCTGCACTAAGCTCGCATGATTCTGGGAGGGTCCTCTCCACATGCCACAGGCTGAATAGTCCAACAACTATGAAGTCCCATGAAGAATTATTCCATATTACCACCACATAAAAGGGGTCTCAATGCAATAGACAGTGCGTAAATCGGATGCCAGGTCTGTAAGTTATTAGCCTTTTAGTCCCGAGGGCCTGGCTGGATTCGTGTTCGATCCGACCCGGCCATACCCAAACATTATCCAAAACTCACGTGGGGTATTTAAAATGGACCGTATCGATCAATGGTTTCTAACACCATAAATAGATCATCAAACGGACACTCGTATATCAAGATTTGACTGAAGGAGACAAAAGGGTCGAAACTGGTACGGGTCTGGTCTTACCCTGTCGGACACGCCCCGTAGGATCTGACCCGGCCCACTGGGTCCGGCCCGGCCTGATGGGTGGCGGCCCGTGGTGTGGTGGACTGCGGTGTGGATGCCCACGGTGTGGCGGCCCATGGTGCGGTCTGCTAAGGCGGACCGCTCAGCTCCCCCGCTTGCCGGATGGCCAGTCTTCCCCACGCACCGCGGTCACATGCTGCGCCATCACCGACAGCCGACGTCAAGCCAATCGTGGCTCTTCTCCTACGGTGCGGTCACTCTGTTGGCTTCATTGTGGTAGGACTCTGATCCCATGTCCCACCAGTTCCAGTCACCGGCAGTGGTCACCGTGCTCATCAATCAAGAAGAACGCATCATACAACACAATGATTTGCAGAGGGGTTGGGCCATGTTCGTTTGGACCTCACCCTCTGTGTTAGAATGGTAGCAAGTGGAAATGTTGTTCTTGAATCAAGGGGGTCCACAAGATTGGGGTAAGGGGTTATAAATCAACAATAAACCCTACCTTAATGGTTCCGTTGGAGATTGTCAACGGTTGAAGACGGATTGGCGTTTGTCGATCCTGAAGAAGGCCTCCTCCAACGACATCACTTATTTGATGATCCTCCATTTGTTGGTTCCTCCTTGGTGATAAATTATCTTCTTGAAGAGGCTCTTCCAAGAACATCCTTTTCCAAAGATTTCCCCAACAATAAAGTGAGAAGCCAGCATAAATTTAAATGGGTTTTTACAATTAATTTACATTGGAAAAATTGTTTAATGGCTCAATTAATTATTTGGAGAGTCGGAATAATTAATTATGTTATATTGGGAGGTTTCCCCCACATTAAGATGGGATCAGGTGGTCTCCACCCCCATGAATTCAAAAATGTGGGGTTTCTTAGCTCTGGTGGTCCCCACCACCAAGCATACAAATGGGAGGTTAAAATAAAATAATATTTGTTCTTTAATATTATTTTTATTTTCACAAAAAACAAGAAAACTATCTTTTAACCTCGAACAACTATGGTCTAGGTGAATGTCTACTTAAGCTAATACTGTTGCTATGAGTTAAATGGTGTCCTCAGATTTCAATTCCGAGCACCAGTTTAAATGATACAAAAAACCTGCTCACACGTTTACTGAACGTATCTGAAAATATTTTCAGAAATTCAATCCAGGCACACCGGGCATCGGAATCATGCACCATCAATTTTTGTGGACTCATAATATTCACATATAAATAAAATAAACATACATGAAAAAATCCAGGTCTTTACATTCTCCCCACATTAGGGATTTGCATCCCCGAAAGCCATATCAGAAAACTAGGAAAACATGTGGGGGTACTGAGCATGTATCTGAGCCACCACCTACCATGTGCTCTCTTAGAGGTTCATGTGCTTCCAACGTACATGCACCAAATCTATCGATCACCCACGAATGAATCTCTCCTATATATCCTTAATCTATACTCGAGCCTCCATAAATTTCTCCCTATCGCCGATGTCTAGCTTGTTGTTCTTGATGAAGTGTGATGGGTTATGCACACATCTCCTCAGCTGGGATATGTGAAAAACGTTGTGCACTCGGTGCAAATGAGGTGGAAGTGCTAAGTGGTAAGCCACCTCGCCAACTATGCTAATAACTTAAAAGGGTCTAATGAACCTCATAGATTAATTCCCACCCTGGAAAAATCTCCGCAAACCTTGTCGGGGTGAGACCCGTAGAAAGACGTTGTCACCATCCTCGAACTCCAGAGGTCTCCATATCTTATCTGCATAAGAATTATTCCTGCTCTATGTAGTCTTAATTCAATCCTAGATCATTTGTACCTTCTCCGTGGTAGCCCGAACCATATCTGGTCCCATGAGTGTTGACTCCCCAAGGTCAGTCCAGCTCAGAGGCAGTCTGCAAGGTCGTCCGTACAATTCCCTAAAAGGTTCCAACCCAATTTGTGGATGTAACACCCCAGAATTTTATGAGAAATATTTTGTTTTTATGTTATATAAATCATCAAAGTAATCTGTCACTACACACAACACTATCTTGGATTGCTTTACACGCAACCACGGCCTTCCTCGATAGCTTGCGTTGTACGCAACACCGAGTTTCACTAAACCACGATATGCTATTAAAATATTATTAAAACTAGTCGTTATGAATATTAATACCCAATTTTTGAAATTTTATAAATTTTATATTTCAAAATGGACTTCATTTTTGGATTCGGAATATCGAAATTAGCTTAGGGTGAAATTTTGGTACTTTTCGGATAAATTTCATATTCAGATGAATAGTGAAAATTACTAAATTTTAATTAAAAACAAGTTTTTTAATTGAAATAATTAATAGTGATAAATTATTATTTTGAATGGTTTTAAAGAATATTTAGAATATATTTTTACAGTTTAATACAATTTTGTTCATTGGATATAATTTCACATTTAAACCAGACATAAACAAGTGTCAATCTTTTGATAGTTATTATCTCTTAAAAACACGCCATTTGTTTTGACGACGGGAATTAATTTTTAAATTAGTTATTGTAACTGATATGTTTTTAATTTGATAAAATAGAAATAATTTTTTAATTCATAATATCAAATATATCTTAGGCCTAATTTTTGGTATTTTTCTGGAAAGTTTCATTTTTTGATGAATAGTGAAACCACTAAGTGGTAGTTAAAAAACTGAATTTTTCATAAAACGTAATTTTACCGCTTCTGTGAGTGGAATTTCGAAAATACAAGAGACAAGGTTAATATCAAGGATTAAAATGTGGTTCAATGAGATGAATTTTTTTTTGGTGAATAGTAACTTTTTAATTTTTTTTACAACTGTTAAAAGTAAATAGGGTAATTAAGGATAAAAGTGTTATTATTATTACCCTAACACATGTCCTAATTCTATTGGATAAGTGTAGTTCGACCAAAAATAACTTAGGAATAAAATATGACCATTTAGGCCCACTTGGATTAGATTAGGACATTTATTATCAATTTATTTAAAGAAGGGTTAAAATGGATAAAATCAAAGTATAATAACAAAATCATTTTTAATATAGGGTTATACATTAGATAAATTCAACTATAAATATTATTTAGAAAGATAAAAAGATTTCCAACATAATGATATTTTAGTTGTAATTTTTAGACTTAAAATAATTTAATTTATTTACAATACAATGATGATGCAGTAATTATCTTATTAATGAAATATTGTCATAATTGATGTTATAAATACCCAAATAAAAGTAATTTTAGACTTTTTATGAATTCAAATTATTTTATATGTTAATATGACATGTTAGTATTGATTTAATTAATTTTTTTCGAACTAATTATTCTGTTATGATTTTCACAAAAAATCAATTACCAAATAGTGTCAAAATTGACATAAAATAGTTTTTAAAACAAATATTATATTATTATTTGTTATTATCTTCCAAAAAATATAATGATCGTCCAAGATACTTATAACATGATAGTTGTATCATTAATGGACCACTTGGGGGTCTCTTGGATGTATATGGTATGTTTATTAACTATATAATATAAAAATACAAAGTGACATGGTAAATGTCATTCTAATTAACTAAGAGTTAAAACTAAATGATAAGGTTAATATAATGAACTAAACTTGTCTAAATTCTATTTTCTGAGAGGATTTATACCTATTACCACCTTATATTAGAAATATATCAATTTGGAGCTGTTAAAAACCGAAGTTGACTTTATAATAAAATAATATTTTTAGTTATTCCAAAGGTGCCCCTCTCCTCCCTTATAAAAGGGAAACTCCTCCCTCTTTTCCTCACACCACTTGGAGCCTTCACGCTCGGCAAAACACTACCAAATTCTCTTCTCCACTTCCCTAGAAACATCCAAGATGTCCTGGTCTTCTTCAAAGACCAATTTTAGTTCCCTAAGATGAGGTCTCAAAGAGGCGCTTCAAAGAAAAGGTAATGTCCGTTACCGATTCGTTAAACATTATTTCTTCTTCCACTTCTTCTTCTTTAGTTGTTTCATTATAAAGTAATAACATCAGTATACCTCATATACTTATATGTTATTATAAGTATTAAACAACCATAAATCCCCATCTATCCATCCTATGGAAAATGAAATCATCGCGCGTGCGTGCGTACGGAAGACCGTCTCCACGCCGTGGTGTAATCTATTTTCCACCACCACCTTACATGGATGGGTATAATGGTGTAAATAATGACTATATATGATTATTTTAAATTTATATTGATTCTGAAATATTATACATACACTCCAATACAATTCCACGATCATGGGAATGATATCATCGCTCGTGCGTACGTACGGAATACCGTCTCCACGATGTGATGCGACTCGTTCTACATGATCTTCATTGCATAATGATTATATAAATGAATTGAATGAATTAATATGATATATATTACACTAATACAATTCTGGAAATGAGTTATATATATCCTAAAAAGAAAAATAAGAATTTATTCGACAAAACACGCATAAGAACAAAAAGTAATAAACACCCGAATAACATGTAGTAATGAAATATTACTAATAAAAAGCTAAGAATATGACCATATATGATATCATAAAAATATGTATGATTCTTTAATAAGTCAATAGAATTATTTAAATCATTATACAGGAATTTTGGACACTTACGAAGCAAAGTGTACCAAAGGTAAGGGAAAATATCACAATCTCATTTTATCCGAGATTGTTTGTACATTGGTATTTACTGGGCTGTATTTTATCATCCACATCCATGTTTCCTCAATATTTAATATTGTTTCCATCCACCTACAATTGTTTAAATCCAATTTTACCCTTCGGTGAGTTTTTAGTAAAATATATGAAATGAATCTTTTGTCGTTTTTCGTACGAGGTACTTTTTGACTTTTCAGACAAAAGTCCGTGAAGAATTTTTTTTTAACTTATACGGCATGAATGGATTTTGAAAAAATTATTTCCAAGAAGCTTCCTTTAAAAGTTTTCAAGTTTATTTTTAATCTACTAATTTTAGTTTAAAATTGTAATGCATGTTAAGAAAAGAAAATGTTTTTTAAGTTGAAAGGATATTTTCCTCAAGAATGGAGTTCAAGTGTTTTATCAAAATTATTTTCAATCTAAGAAAATATAGGGTTCTGTTTTTATCCCTGTTATTACATTGATTTGATTATGTTGTGATGAAATTATTTTTATGAATTCCATTATCTTATATGAATTTTTTTATGATGTCATGTTGTTTATGAATCCCATTTTTTATTACATGGGTTATGAAATGATGTATGATTTATGATTTTGTGGCACACATAAGAATGGTATGATTATGAGATGGGTGAGACCTATATCTCCCTCCAATTAATTGGGTAAATATTTTATATCTCATGAGATAGAGATGGCTGGAAAGGCAGGTTGAACCGGTTCAATGAAACAGGACTGAAACGAGGAGTGAACTCTGTTCAGAAATGGACTTTGTCCACTAAGATAGTCTTGGAAACGAGTCTTGAATAATAAGAAATGATTCTCTATGATTATGTGTGTATGCCACAAAGTTTCATGTTTTATGTTATGATTATTGGGATTACATTTCACCACTATGATTTATCCCATGTTATGAAATTATGATCTATTTTGCAGGTTAAGATTTCCAAAAGATATGTTCTTATGTATATGATGTGATTGATATTTCTTTTGTTTACCCTTACTAAGAATTTTAGCTCACCCTTTTATATTTTTCTTTCCCCAGTTTAGGAAGAAGGTTATTAAGTAGGATATGCCAAAAGGGACTCTAGATATGATGAAATAAATGGGAGGCAAAGTAGATTCTTTATGAACCAGTTGTTTATGTTTCCCAGTTTGTAAAGACTCTATACCTATACGGTCCTTTAATGGTTTTGTTATATGATGTAATAAGTGTGCTTCAATTCTAAAGTAATAAAAATGTATGTAAAGTATGGGTCATTATAGTTGGTATCAGAGGAAAGGTATAGTCAGCCTTTGGAAACTAGGATGTGAAAGCCTTAGTAGGAACCCTAAGGATAAGTCTAAGCATAGAACAAAATCTTAGTCTTTTAGAAATGGCCATGAATGACCTATGATAAGACCTTAACTGTGAAATTTTGTTCTTGATTATGTGGTTTTCCTATTATAATTATTGTTGCTCACAATATTCTTCTTGGTTTTAGTGAATGGCTGGAACCCGAAGGAGCCGTGTTAATGCAGAATGCGACGGGCAATGCAATGATTGTCCCCCTGAGCAACAAAATGTTATGGGAGCTAGAATGCAAAATCTTATAGCCATGCTCACACAACTTTCTCAAGCTATGAATCATGCAGGACTTCCAAACGAGCAAAGGAAGGAGCAACATTCTGTGGAATCCTTCATGAGGCAGCGTCCACCTTCATTCAGCAGATCTACTGATCCATTAGTTGCTGAACAATGGATTAGTACTACTGAAAAGATATTTTCAATTCATCAATGTTCTGATCAGGATAAAGTCATATTAGCAGTGTATTGTTTGGAAAGAGATTTTGATCAATGGTGGAATATTATTAAGATTACGAGGCTAAGGGATGAAATTGAGTCCATGGAATGGGACGAGTTCAAGAACTTATTTTTTAATAAGTACTTCCCTCGTATTCTCTGAACAAAGATAGAGAAAGAGTTTCTTGAACTGAAGAAAAAGGATGATGAATCTGTTGGTACCTATGAAGTAAATTATACAAGACTTTCAAGGTATGCTTCTGGTATTATTATCCAACCTGAGAGAAAGATCGATCGATTCTTTAGTGGCTTAAAACCAAGTCTTCTAAGGGCCTTAGCCATAAGGGACTTCAATAGCAACGAGGAAATCGTTCGATGTGCTCTCAATGTTGATATGGATATTAGAGTAACCCATCAGTCTTATGGGTTTGATAAGAAGAAGAAAAAGGAATTCAATGGAATATCTAAAGATCACACTGAAAAGAAGATTAGCATTCCCCTATGCTCAAAGTGTGGAAAGAAACATGGAGGGATTTGTCTTAAAGGGACAAGTAAATGTTTCAAATGTGGAAAGGATGGTCGACGGGCATTTGAATGCTGCAATGATGGGAAATAGATGTCTAATGATGCAAAAAAGGGAAGGGATACACAGAATGAACCTATTATACTTAAATGTTTCAAGTGCAAGGAGATGGGGCATTATTCCAATCAATGCCCAAATCCAAGGGTTGATGATGATGGTCGACGTCAACAAACTCTTATGGATAAAGACAAAGGAAATTCACATGCAATTTCTATCAGCGATGTGGAGTATGATAACGATGTGGTGAAAGGTAAACTTAACATCAACTCAAAAGTAGAAAATGTTTTATTTGATTTCGGATCCACCCACTCTTTTATTTATGAATAATTTTCTAAGAGTATCACCGTATTACCTCAATAATTAGATGTTGATTTAGCTGTGACAACCCCTAATGGCACAACAGTCGCATCAAAAGTTTATAATTCTTCCCCGATTGAAGTTTGTGGGAATGTGCTTCATGAAAATCTTGTGATACTTCCTATGGTTGAATTTTATGTGATTCTTGGCATGGATTGGCTTTCTCTATATAGAGATCATATCAATTGCCAAAGAAGGTAAGTCACATTTCATATTCTAGATCAATCTATGATCATATATTGATGCAAGGATGAACATAACCTTCAAGTTGAAATTTCTTCCATCTTATGGGTCTTGATTCTACTAAATGAAGGTTATTTATCTCAAATGGTTGGTTAGAAACACACGATTAAAATATGCCTATTGTACGGGAGTTTGATGATGTATTTCCAGAGGAATTTCCGGGTCTTCCACCAAATCGTGAGGTTGAGTTTTCAATAGAACTCGTACTGGGTGCTTTGCCTATTTCAAAGACACCTTATAGAATGGACCCAATTGAGTTACTGGAATTGAAGAAGAAACTCAAAGAGAATCATGATAACTGATTCATACACCCTAGTGCGTCACCTTGGGGAGCACCTGTCTTGTTTGTTAAGAATAAAGATGGATCAATGAGACTCTGCATTGATTATCGAGACCTTAACAAGATCACTATCAAGAACAAATGTCCTCTCCCGCGCATTGATGACTTATTTGACCAACAACGCGGAGCTCAATACTTTTCCAAGATTGATCTTTGTTTGGGGTATCATCAATTAAGGGTCAAAGGGGAGGATATACCAAAGAAGGCTTTCCGTATAAGGTATGGACACTATGAATTTATAGTGATGCCATTTGGTATTACTAATTCCCCTGCTATCTTCATGGATCTAATGAATAGAGTCTTCATAGACTATATTGATTAATTTGTGGTAGTCTTTATAGATGATATTCTTGTCTATTCAAAGAGAAAGGAAGAACATGAAGATCACTTGAGAATTGTATTGAAGACCCCGAGAAAGGAGAAGCTTTTTGCCAAATTTACCAAGTGTGAATTTTGGCTTGAAAAAGTTTCATTTTTGTGTCACATAATCTCAAAAGTGGGGATATATGTGGATCCAGCAAAAACAGAGATTATCAAAAGATGGTCGAGACCAACAACAGTAACTGAGATCTGATGTTTTCTTGGTTTGGCTGGATATTATCGACATTTTGTGAAAGATTTTTCACAATTATCTAATCCATTCACCAGGTTGACTCGGAAAGGAGTTGAGTTTGTTTGGACGGAGGAATGTGAAGAGAATTTCAAGGAGTTGAAAAGAAGGTTATCCAGTGCACATGGGCTCACACTTCCTTGTAGTGGAGAAAGGTTTGTGATATACAGTGATGCATCCAAGAAGGGATTGGGGTGTGTTCTTATGCAAAATGATAAGGTGATAGCTTATGCCTCACGACAATTGAAAATCCATGAGAAAAATTACCCAACTCATTATTTGGAGTTAGCTGCGGTATTCATTGCATTAAAGATTTGGAGGAATTATCTTTATGGAGAAAGGTGTGACATTTATACTGATCATAAAAGTGTAAAGTATATTTTCACACAAAAGGAGCTGAATATGCGCCAAAGAAGATGGTTGGAGATGATTAAGGATTACAACTGCTCAATTCATTACCACCCTGGGAAAGCAAACAAGGTGGCAGATGCATTAAGTCGAAAAGACCATCCTAGATTATCCATGATGAGGATCACAAAAGATCCAATATTTATGGATTTAAAAAGGATGGATCTTGGAATTATAATGGAAAGGGGGAAATCGTATCTTTCTCAAATGAATATTCAACCATCTATACATGTGATGATTAAAGAGGTGCAGAAAAAAGATGTAGAGTTACAAAAGAAGGTGAGAAATATTCCGGAATTCAACCTTGATTGTGATGGGATAATAAAGTTCAAGAATCGGGTTTGTGTACCTCCCTTCCCTAAATTAAAGAAGGAGTTGCTGGATGAGGCTCATATTTCTTCATTATCTATTCATCCTGGAAGCACAATGATGTATAGGGACCTGAAATAGTACTTCTGGTGGGATGGCATGAAAAGAGATGTTGCTGAATATGTCTCTTGATACTTGGTTTGTCAACAAGTTAAAGTTGAGAGATAGAAGTCTATGGGGATGTTACAACCATTACCCATACCCGAATGGAAATGGGAAAAAATAACAATGGACTTTTTCACTGGACTTCCTAAAACATCCAAAAGCAATAATGCTATCTGGGTCATAGTTGATCGTCTTACAATGTCTTCACACTTCATTGCTATTAGAGAGGATTTCTCTCTGGATCATCTTTCCAGGATATATGTAAAGGAAGTTGTAAGATTGCATGGAGTACCACTTTCTATTATATCTGATCGGGATCCGAGGATTACCTCAAAGTTCTGGTGAATTCTTCAGCATACTCTGGATACAGAGTTGAGTTTTAGCACTGCTTATCATCCCCAGACAGACTGTCAGTCTGAGAGGACAATTCAAACACTAGAAGATATGTTTAGAGCTTGCTCGATATATTTCAAAGGTGGTTCGGATCAACACCTACCTTTGGTGGAATTTTCTTATAATAATAGATTTCACTCTAGTATTCAGATGGATCCTTATGAAGCTCTCTATGGAAAGAAATGCAGGACTCCAACTTGCTGGGATGAATTTGGGGAAAGAAAGCTATTAGGACCTGATCTTGTTGATGAAATGGCAGAAACGGTCATATCTATTCAACAACACATAAGAGCAGCTCAGATTCGAAAAAATAGTTATGCCGACAACTGAAGAAAAGACCTAGAGTTTGAAGTGGGTGATAAAGTGTTCTTACGAATATCTCCCTGGAAGAGGGTCATGAGATTTGGAAAGAATGGAAAGTTGAGCCCTAGATATATCCGTCCTTTTGAAATTATGGATCGTGTTGGGAAGGTAGCTTACCGATTGGTGCATCCAATGAATCTCTCTCAAGTTCACGATGTGTTCCATGTATCTCTCCTGAGAAAGTACATACTCGATCCTTCACATGTACTCAGCTCAGAAGTTGTACCACTGGAGCAAGATCTCTCTTATGATGAACAGCCGATAGAGATTCTGGATCGTAGCGAAAAAGTCCCACGAAACAAGACCACTCGATTAGTGAAAGTTTTATGGAGGAACCACCAATTAGAATAATCTACATGGGAGCTTGAGGATATGATGAGGGAGAGGTATCCACATCTTTATGTTACAATGTGACGAATTTCGAGGGCGAAATTCATTTTAAGGGGGGGGGGGTAGAATGTAACACCCGAGACTTTTATGAGAAATATTTTGTTTTTATGTTATATAAATCATCAAATTAATCTGTCACTACACACAAAAATAGTTTGGCTTGCATTACACGCAACCGCAGCCTTCCTCGATAGCTTGCGTCGTACGCAATACCGAGTTTCACTAAACAACGATATGCTATTAAAATATTATTAAAACCAGGCGTTATGAATAGTAAAACCCAATTTTTGAAATTTTATAAATTTTATCTATCAAAATGGACTTCATTTTTGGATTCAGAATATCAAAATTGGCTTAGGGTGAAATTTTGGTACTTTTCGGATAACTTTCATATTCTGATGAATAGTGAAAATTACTAAATTTTAATTAAAAACAACTTTTTTAATCGAAATAATTAATAGTGATAAATTATTAATTTGAGTGGTTTTAAAGTATATTTAGAATATATTTTTACAATTTAATTCAATTTTGTTCATTGGATGTAATTTCACATTTAAACCAGACATAAACAAGTGTCAAACTTTTGATAGTTATTATCTGTTAAAAACACGCTATTTGTTTTGACGACGGGAATTAATTATTAAATTAGTTAATGTAACTGATATGTTTTGAATTTGATAAAATATGAATCATTTTATAATTCATAATATCAAATATATCTTAGGCCTAATTGTTTGTATTTTTCTGGAAACATTCATTTTTTGATGAATAGTGAAACCACTAAGTGGTAGTTAAAAACTGAATTTTTCATAAAACTTAATTTTTCCGCTTATGTGAGTGGAATTTCCAAAATCTGAGACACACGGTTAATATCAAGGACTAAAATTTGGTTCAATGAGATGAAAATAGTTTTTGGTGAATAGTAACGTTTTACTTTTTTTACCACGGTTAAAAGTAAATAGGGTAATTAAGGACAAATGTTTTATTATTATTACCCTAAAAAAATGTCCTAATTCTATTGGATAAGTGTAATTAGACCAAAAATAACCTTAGGAATAATATATGACCATTTAGGCCCACTTTGATTAGATTAGGACATTTATTATCAATTTATTTAAAGAAGGGTTAAAATAGTTAAAATCAAAGTTTAACAACTAAATAATTTTTAATGTAGGGTTATACATAAGATAAATTCTACTATAAATATTCATTAGAAAGATAAAAATATATATCACATAATGGTATTTTATTTGTAATTTTTTGACATAAATAATTTAATTTATTAATGATACAATGATGATGCAGTAATTATCTTATTAATGAAATATTGACATAATTACTATTATAAATACCCAAATAAATGTAATTTTAGACTTTTTATGAATTACAATAATTTTATATGTTAATATGACATGTTAGTATTGATTTAATTAATTTTTTTCGAAATAATCATTCTGTTATGATTTTCACCAAAATCAATTACCAAATAGTGTCAAAATTGACATCAAATAGTTTTTAAAACAAATATTATATTATTAATTGATATTATATTCCTAAAAATCTAAGGATCGTCCAAGATACTTATAAAATGATAGGTGTAGCATTAATGGACCACTTGGAGGTCGCTTGGATGTATATGGTAAGTTTATTAACTATATAATATAAAAATACAAAGTGACATGGTAAATGTCAATCAAATTAACTAAGAGTTAAAACTAAACGATAAGGTTAATATAATGACCTAAACTTGTCTATATTCTATTGGATGAGAGGATTGAGACCCATCCCCACATTAGCTTCAAAATATATCAATTTGGTGCTATTAAAAACCGAATTTTACTTTATAATAAAATAATAGTTTTAGTTATTCCAAAGGTGCCCCTCTCCTCCCTTATAAAAGGGCACCTCCTCCCTCTTTTCCCCACACCACTTTGAGCCATCAAACTCGTCAAACCCCTGCCAAATTCTCTTCTCCACTTCCCTAGAAACAACCTAGAGGTCCTTCTCTTCTTCAATGACCAATTTTAGTGCCCTAAGAGTAGGTCTCAATGAGGCGCTTCAAAGAAGAGGTAATGTCTATTACAGATTCGTTCAAATTTATTTCTTCTTCCACTTCTTATTCTTTAGTTGTTTCATTATGATGTAATAATATCAGTATCACTTATATACTGATATGTTATTATAAGTATTAAACAACCCTATTTCACCATCTATCTATCCTACGGAAAACGAAATCACATTGCGTGTGTACATACGGAATACCGTCTACACGCCGTCGTGTAATCTATTTTCCACCACCACCTTACTTGGATGGGTATAATGGTGTAAATAATGACTATATATGATTATTTTAAAGTGATATTGATTCTTAAATAGTATACATACACTCCAATACAATTCCACGATCAGGAGAACGATATCATCGCTTGTGCGTACGTACGGAATATCGTCTCCACGATGTGATGCGACTCGTTCTACATGATCTTCATTGCATAATGATTATATAAATGAATTTAATGAATGAATATGATATATATTACACTAATACCATCTTGGAAATGAGTTATCTATAACCTAAAAAGAAAAATAAGAATTTATTCGACAAAACACGCATAAGAACAAAAAGTAATAAACACCCGAATAACAAGTAGTAATGAAATATTACTAAAAAGAACCTAAGAATATGACCATATATGATAACATAAAAATAAGTATGATTCTGGAATAAGTCAATAACATTATTTAAATCATTATACATGAGGTTCAGACACTTACGAAGAAAATCGGACCTAATGTAAGGGAAAATATCACAATCTCGTTTTATCTGAGATTGTTTATACGTTGGTATTTACTGGGGTGTATTTTATCATCCACATCCATTTTTCCTCAATATGTAATATTGTTTCCATCCACATAAAATTGTTTAAATCCAATTTTACTCTTCGGTGAGTTTTTAGTAAAAGATATGAATGTAATCTTTTGTTGTTTTTCGTACGATGTACTTTTTGACTTTTCTGACAAAAGTACAAGAAGAATGTTTTTCTAACTTATAGGACATGAATGGATTTTTAAAACATTATTTCCAAGTAGCTTACTTTAAATGTTTTCAATTTTATTTTTAATCTAATTCTTTTAGTTTAAAATTGTCATTCATGTTATGAAAGGAAAATTTTTTTGAAGTAGAAATGATATTTTCCTCAATAATGGAGTTCAAGTGTTTTATCAAAATTATTTTCCATCTAAGATAATATAGGGTTTTGTTTCTATCGCTATTATTACATTGATTTGATTATGTTGTGATGGAATTATTTTTATGAATTCCTTTATCTTATATGAATTGTTTTATGATGTCATGTTGTTTAAGAATCCCATTTTTTATTACATGGGTTATGAAATGATGTATGATTTATGATTTTGTGGAACACATAAGAATGGTATAAATATGAGATGGGTGGGACCTATATCTCCCTCCAATTCATTGGGTAATGATTTTATATCTCATGATATAGACATGGCTGGAACGGAAGGTTAAACCGGTTCAGTGAAACATGACTGAAACGAGGAGTGAACTCGGTTCAGAAATGGTCTTTGTCCACTAAGATAGTCTTGGAAATGAGTCTTGACTAATATGGAATGATTCTCTATGATTATGTGTGTATGCCACAAAGTTTCATGTTTTATGTTATGATTATTGGGATTACATTTCCCTGCTATTATTTATCCCATGTTATGAAATTATGATCTCTTTTGCATGTTAAGATTTCCAAAAGTTGTGTTCTTATGTATATGATGTGATTGATATTTCTTTTGTTTACCCTTACTGAGAATCTGAGCTCACGCTTTTGTATGTTTTCTTTCCCCAGGTCAGGAATAATGTTATTAAGTAGGATATGCCAAAAGGGGCTCTAGATATGATGAAATAAATGGGAGGAAAAGTATATTCTTTATGAACCAGTTGTTTATGTTTCCCAGTTTCTAAAGACTCTATACCTATACGGTCCTTTCCTGGTTTTGTTATATGTTGTAATAAGTGTGCTTAAATTCTGAAGTAATAATAATATATGAAAAGTATGGGTCATTATTGTGGATTAATAGTTATTATTTTAAGAAAACTCCACCAAGGTTAAGTGATCCTCTCAACTACGCCTGAAGTCATGGACGTAAGCACGCAACATGTCTTTAAAGATCTGAATGGTCTGCATAGTCTGGCCATCTATCTGAGTATGGAAGGTGGTGATCAGACAAAGTTGCAACTCGAAAGCCTCTGGAAATCACTTACATAGAATGTAAGTGAAACATGCATCACTATCAGAGACAATCATTAAGGGTAATCCATGTAGAAACACAATCTTATGCACATAGGGGCGTCCCAAGCTCTCAACTGTACCATGCTCACTGATTGGTAGGAAGTGGGACGACATGGTGAGTCAGTCGTCAATCACCCAGATGGAATCAAGACCCCTAGATGTACATGGATGTATTTTCATGATGTCCATGGATATCTAATCCCACTTCCACTCTAGACCTCTAAAGGCCGAACTAAGCCTACTGGTAAATGATGCTCCACCTTCACATGGTGAAAAGTGAGGCATCGGGAGAAAAACTCTACTATTTCTTTCTTCATTCCTGGACACAAGTGTTGTCATCAGATATCTTGGTACATCTTCAGCACTCCAGGATGTACCGCTAGAGGGGATGTGTGGAACTCCTTCAACACTTCCTCCTAAAGCGACATCGGTACCATGGTACGTCCTCTGAAGAGGATGATGTGCTCCCCACCTTTAGAGAATCTATCAAGTTCCTATCCTGTGGATATCTAAGTATGTCGAGCCTCGCAGTCAGTGTCCCCATGTTGTGCCTCCCTTACTCACTGAAAAAGTGGGGGAGTGACTGTAAGTGACTGAAGATAAACTGTTCCATCCCGTTCCACAAAGCATATCGGTAATGTGGCTAGCTGCTCTGTCACCTCGCCTAGCAGCTGTATACCGGATCTCTTGCTGAGTGAATCTACTACAACGTTCCCCTTTATAAGTGTAATTACTAACGCAAAGTCATAGTTCTGGAAGAAATCAAGCCAATTTCATGGTCTTAGCTTCAGGTCCTTCTGATAGAAGATATACATGAGAATCTTGTGATCCGAGTAGACTGTTAAATGTTTTCCCATCATGTAATGTTGCCAAAACATCCAGGAGAAGACCACTACTGCATACTTCAAGACAGAGGTAGTGTAGTTCTGTTCATGTGATCTCAGATTTCGAGAACCATATGCGATAGGTGCTCACTCCTACATCAGGACACATCTGAGCCTGGTCTCTGATGTGTCACAGTAGACTACGTACCCAACTCCTTCCTCTGATAGCTGAAAGATGGGGGCACTAGTGATCCTCTACCTTAGCTCTTAAAAAATCCGCTAGAATCTCTCCGATGACATAAGGTGTTTCCCATTCTTCTTCAAACCTGATAAATGTTGTGAAACTATGGGAAAATCATCCATAAACCTCTAGTAGTATCCGACCAAACCCAGGAAGGTTCGTATCTCCGTCAAAGTCTTGGGTGTCTCCCTGACAAGTACCGCCTCAATCATCACTAGATCCACCACAACTCTAGCCTCTGAGATGACATGTCCTTGAAAGGGAACCTCTCAGATCTAGGATTGGTACTTATAGAGCTTTCTATAATGTTGGTGCTCTCGGAGTGTGTCCAGAACTATCTGCAAATGATTGGCATGCTCCTACTCAGTAGTTGAGTAGATCATAATTTCCTCAATGAATACCACCATAAACAGATCAAGATATGGCCAAATGATCCTGTTTATGAGTACCATGAACACTGATAGAGCATTGGTAATGTCGAATGTCATCGCCAAAAACTCATAATGGATTTACCAAAATCCAAAATCCATTTTGTTGCACATCCTCATCTCGTACTCTGAGATGGTGATATCCTGACCTAAAGTCTATCTTCGAGAACCACTGTACTCCCTTCAGCTGATCAAAGAGGTCGTCAATCCTTGAGAGTGGTTACTTGTTCTTCACGGTCACCTGGTTCACACACTGATAGTCAAAAAAAAGTCTCAAGCTCCCATCCGCCATCTTGGAGAACAAAATTAGGGCTTCCCAAGGAGAAATATTGGGCTGGATGATCCCCTTCCCCTGTAAGTCCTATAGTTTTACATGCAGCTCACGATGCTCTGTGGGAGCCAGCTGATACGCTGGTGTAGATATCGGTGTCATCCCAGGGTACAATTCAATGAAAACATCAACATCTCTATGAGGAAGTAGACCCAGAACAACATCTGAGAAGTCATCCACATACTAGTCCACCACTATAGGATAACTCGGAATCTCCACATCAACCGCTCTGCGGGTAAGGATAGCCAACTAATGAGTGATCATCTGCAATCTCTTCTAGGTTATTCCATCCTATGCTGCAATGGAACCATTCTCTCCCGTGAAGGTAAACCTAGTCCCATCCATACACAATCACCACACCGTTCTCTTAATACCATCAATCTGAGCATGGATTGTAGATAATCAATCCATACCCATGATGACGTCGTAAGGCCTTGAGGCCACTACTAGGAGATCCAAGTCGATGATCTCGTCTCCGATAGTAAGCTCACATTGCCGACACCAGTGTGTAATCATCAAATCCTCTCCTATAGGAGTATCCATCTATAAGGATCAAGCCAAAGGCTCCACCGTAATCTCTGAGCTCTGAACAAGGGTGGTGGAAATAAAATTATGACTGGAAAATGTGTATATAAGGACTAAAGATAAGGTGGAGTAGACACAGATCATACATCTTATCATCTCTGGAGCACCATGGTCATAGGCTGCATCTTCCTAGAGCTGAGCTCACCCTAGTCCACCTACTCCCTATGGTTGGGGTGGACCACCATGTGGTGGTGGTGATAACACCTCGAATCATCATCCAGTGCTAGCAGCACATCCACCTCCTCTGCCATGTCTTCCTTCTCCATGTGGACCCCATCAGTCGAACCTATGTCTCTGTCTGGGTGGTCCTTAGACCATCTGCTGATTATCCATATGGCGGGTCAGGCAGTCACGATCCATGTGACCCTGCCCACCGCATGTGTAACACTGCCTTCTCTTCACATGTCTGGCTCTGTCTTCGTTTCCCTGAAAAACTGACCCTGAATCCTGTGGTCGTCCACCTATAGGTTTGGTCCTCTTGGAACAATGTGACATCTATCTGATGCTATCTATATAAGACTCTTTTATGTGGTGCTCGGTGGTGGGTCTCGGTGCTAGTGACTACTCAGCAAGAAAAATCTCCACTGAGAGGGTTGTCTATAACACCCCCTCATGCATTGGGATGTTGAGAGAAATCATCGATGACCTGATCTCCCGCATGAGTCCCTGATTGAAAGTTTGGGCCCTGAAGAATGGGTCCCATACCATATGAGTGGAGTAGCGTGAGTGGTCGGTGAACCTCAATGAGTACTGATCCAAAGTCATGATGCCCTACTGCAGTTGAAGAAGCTCCTGTAAGCGCACTACATGAAGGGTTTCTAGGAAAAACCCTTACCGAAATAGGCACTCAAAGTATACCCAATGAAGTTTCACCTCATTGTGAACCTAGTTCATCAAGATCCACCATCATTTTGTGGCTTGCTATAAAAGATAGGCAGCAAGGATCACCATGTGATCAGCTGGTGTCCTTACCAGTTGTAAGACTCTCACCACGACCTCCAACCAATCCTTGGCCACCTGTGGGTCCAACTCTCTCCCTGAACCTGGGTGGCCTATGCTACTGGAACACGTGAAATGCTCTCAAGCAGCGTGCTCCCTCTACTGCGGGGGATAGTGGAATCAGTGGACCAATGGGTAATGGTACCACTTGTGCCTCCACTGGTGTCTCTACTGAAAGAGGTCCTTACATCGAGGCCTTGTCGCTCAGTGGGCCATCAACGCATACTACACCCGGAACCCAACTTGGCTGTTTGCATGGGGGCATCCTGAAAATATACAGGTGCGCCATAGTCAATATGGTATACCTGGTTAGCTGACTCAAAGAGTATACAATGAAAACATCTCAAAACAAACACGGAATTGGTGTTTTCATCCACTGAGTGAGAAATCAGAAGTCAGGGTCATGGTGTGTGGATATGTCGGCAGCAACACCAACACTGGATTCCCTAAACTGATAACCACACTCACTATACATAAAAATATTGTCGTTAAAAAGATAAGAGACAAATGTCATGCGTTATAAATGACTCCTCTGATACCAATTTGTCACGACCCATCCCACGGGGCTTGGTTCATGACTACTCGAAGCCCGCCTTCCATTGGCTAGGGGCTAGCGACAGGCACAGAAGGCGTATTCCCTAAAAATGGTAAGGAATTTCCTATATAACCTTTAAACTCATGCATCCAAGAACAAAACAAGATACATACATGAGTAAAATAAATAGAAAAAAGAGCATGTATAGTAAGAAAAAGGGGCCCGAATACAATTTCAACTGGAAAGTATAGGAAAACTAAAAATTACAAGTAACCTGAAATAGCTCCTATGAACACCCACCAATGATGCTACTTGAAGGGTAGGTATAGATCTCGTATGGTCGTCTCTGTGGTATTCCTCATCCAATGTCCACATCCATGCTACATCTAATCCTAGTACCCTTGTCATCCATCAGCATTGTCCATTTTCTACACCAATCACAACATGGTGTGGGCGTAGCCCGTGCAGGGGTGAGTATAACGATATTCAGTAGGGACCTCGAGACCCTCTAAGGTCTCACAAAATCCACAAATGATAAACCAAAAAGATATAAAACAACTGACAACCCTACTGTGGTATATTCTCATACATATACCTAAGTTATCATGTATATCCGTCTCATTCATGAGGAAACACGAGGCCCAACTTATTATCCTAAAGCTCAATTGTTCCACGAAGGACAGAATACCATGAAGGTAATACCACAAAGATATGTAACAAAAAGGTAATTCCACACAGAATAATAACACAGATTTACCACCGTGATGGTGAGTACCACAAAGGTATGCCACACATAAGAATACCACAAATGTATCACCATGAAGGTAAGGAATCATCTCACACATGGTATTGCTTTGGAATGGTAGAAAAAATTATTAGATGTAACTACTGAATCATCTTACTCTGTTAAGAGGGATACCCACGAAGGTTCCTAAATCATTAGACCCATGAAGGATCTTAGTATAGAAGACCCACGTAAGATCCACGAGTAGTCCCACATGGATTCCTTGAGCAGATCCAAGTGAGACTCTCGAACATAGAACCAAGTTGGATCGAAAATCACATAACCCCATTGGATCCCAAAGTATAGACCCATGTAGGATCCCAAAGCACAGACCCACATGGGAGCCTTTTCTAATGTTACTGCTAGCTACAGGGTTCCCGTACTAAGCTCACTTGATCCCTAGAGATTATTCGCCTCAAGACACAGTTTTAATACTCCAACATCCATGATTCTCCATGAAGAAGTATCCCAAAGGACCACCATGTAAAAGGGGTCTCAAAGCAAAAAACGGTGCGTCAATGAGACACCCGGTCTGTAAATTATTAGCCATTTAGTCCTGAGGGACCTGTTGGATTCGTGTTCAAACCAACCCTAACATACCCAAAAATTATCCAAAACACATGTTTGGTATGACAAATAGACAGTCTCATTCTATGGATTCTGACGTCATAGACTTTTCGTCAAACGAACACTCGAAGATCAAGATATGGCTGAAATAGTGAAAAGGGTCAAAACTGGTCCGAGTCTGGTCTGACCTGGGCCGACTCGACCGTGTTCGGGTAATCTTGTCCCAACCCAGGTCTGGAAAATGTTTGGACCTATCCCACGGGATCCGACCTGGCCCGTGGTGCGGTCTGCTAGGGTGGATCGCTCGGCTTCCCGGCTGGCCAGGTGTCCATCCTTCCCCACGCGGCGCGGTCGCGCGGAACGCCCTCATCGACAGCCGACGTCGAGCCATCCATGACTCACCTCGCCACTGTGGCCCAAGGCCGTGACTTTTCTCTGTCGAGCGGCGCGGTCATGCGCTGCCGCCGGCCCCAGCCCTTGATCTTCCATGGCTGATGGGTCGCGACACTTCTTCGGCGGTGCAGTCGCACCGCCTCCTTCGTCACAGGTAGCAGGGGTGTCTATCGCCAGTCCCGAGTCCCACCAGTGCTGGTAACTAGGACTAGTCTTTGTCTTCTTCCATTGAGAAGAATTCCTCATACACCAAATATATGTACAGAGGGGTTGTTCCATGTTCTTTTGGCCCGCACCCTCTGCATTAGAATGGTAGAAAGTAAAAATATTGTTCTTGAATCAAGGGGGTCAACAAGAACAGAGTAAGGGTTATAAAATCAACAACCCACCCTGCCTCGAAAGATCCGTTGGAGACTGTACGCGGTTAGGGATGGATTGGAGTTTGTCGATCCCGTTGCAAGCCTCCTCCAACGACGTCTCTTGTTTGACAATCCTCCATTCTTTGGTTCCTCCTTGGTGAGAACTGATCTTCCTCAAGAGGCTTCTCCAAGACACACTTTTCCCAATGATTTCCCCCACAATAAAGTGAGTAACCTACATAAATTAAAATAGATTTATACAATTAATTTAAATTGCCACAATAATTTAATGGCTCAATTACTTAATTAGAGAGTTTGCACAATTAATTATTTGATGTTGAACGGTTTTCCACACATTAAGAGGGAATCAGGTGGCCACCACCACCATGAATTTAAAAAGGGGGGGGGGGGTTACTAGCTCATGTGTTCCCCACCACCAAGCATCCAAATGGGAGGTTAAAATAAAATAAAAGGTGTTCTTTTATCTCATTTTAATTTCTACAAAAAACATGAAAACTAACTTTCACCCTTGACAAACTGCGGTTTTTGGGTGGGTCTATTTAAAAGAATATAGGCACTGCGAGTTCAACAGTGTCCTCATATTTCTATTCCGAGAAATGGTTTAAATTTTACAAATAACCTACTTGCAGGTTTACTGAACGTTCCTGACTAAATGTTCATAAATTCATTTTAGGCACACCGGGCTTCGTAATCACGCGCCGTCAATTTTTGCGGACTCGTAATATTCCCATATAATAAAAAATTTAGATGAAAGAATTCGGGTCATTACACATAATATGATATAGTCCTAGAACAAAAATATCAGTTCATATAGATATATCACTGATTAAATATTTCCCCCAAATGTATGTCTTCATTCCATCTATGTATTATCATCAATTTTCTAATATAAATATTTTCTAGGAATTATACATGTTAATCAGTAACATACATGTATTTGGGGTTTTGCTTAGTGGTAAGAACCCCGTAATCCTACATGAAAAAAGGGGGTTCCAAACCCATTGAATGCAGGTACTGTAGCAGTACTGTAGCAGCGGCGGGTACTGTAGATCGGCAGGTACTATAGCAGCGGCAGGGCACCGTAGCAGTGACGGTACTGTGCGGTTTCTGTAGCCGACGGGTTACTATTCACAGAATGGGCATTGGGACAAAAATTTGGGCCTATAGGCTATGTAATGGGCTAGAAGCCCACTGGGCCTTCGAACAATGTAATGGGTCTCCCTCTACCTAGTTAAAAAGAGGGGATTTCTTTGCATTAATAATAAAATGAGGCTTCATCCCCAACTTTTTAAAAAATTAGTACCATACAAAACAATGCCCACAAATAGATGAAAATATTCACTCTGGGTATCTTTATATCTCCTAAGAATATATCCATAATTAATTCGTACCTCAGCTTAGAAAGATATATTCATAAAATCCCATTCCATACATCATCATTAATATAAATCCCTACAGAGGTCAAACAAAAAGGGCCACTAAAATGTAGGTCTGACACTATATATTTCTAAACTCCATTATATTAATAATATTATTTTCATGATGTTAAACTTCATTGATTCTTCACTTTTACATTAACATAAATGGTCAAACATGCCTTATTTGGATTAATAAAATTATATGGGCAGCAGAGCACCAAATAACCCAATTTAATAGGCTCAGTCACAACTATCATGTGCCAAAATCCAATTTAGATGACAAAACATTTCATATTTCTAGACAACATTACTATTAAGAAAAATAAAATCACTTCTCTTAGTATGAAGATTAATATACTAGGATATAGATATATGTATTCTAATTCATTCGAATTCATAGCTAATGAACCATTATTGATGAGGGTAACTAGTAACATTGTTAAAATGAGTGAGTAAGATTCAAGAACACACTTTTAATATATAAGGGAGTCTATGAGTAGAAAAATTCACCCCCCAATGGTATGATGAGTCTGAACATAAATCATGTAACACCCCCAAATGATAAACGGTTAAATGACTAAATGATATGACTCATGTCAATAAGGTGAACCTTTCTTTCAAGAGCTTACCTGATTAGAACTCCACAGTTAAGCATGCTTGGCCTAGAGTAGTGATAATGATGGGTGACCTTTTGGGATGTTTTTCATGGTGTGTGTGAGTGAGGAGAAAGCACACTAGAAAAGACATGTGTTGGCCTGTGGGGACTTTCATTAGTCGGAGGACCCAGTCGGGAACATGGATGGGCCCCAGGGTTGGGACCACATTCCATGACCCGATGACCATTCTTAAGGTGGGGTGTCTGTGCTGTCACTGGAACCCAGTTTTTATTTTTGGCATCAGAGGAGGAACCTAACCTTAAGTGTGGTGCACCGCCTTTGGTGAGATGTGGGTCCCACAACAAGGATGTTGTGCTCCAACGGGGTGGTGGTGATTGTAACAGCACCAAATGATAAAGGGTTAAATGACAAAAGCACACTGGAAAGTATAGGTGTTGGCATGTTGGGACTGTCATTAGTCAGATGACCCGTTCGAGCACATGGGTGGGCCCCAGGGTGGGGAGCACCTGTCTGCGGGGAAACTGTTAGTACCTGGAATGCCAGGACCCGATGACCATGCTTATGGTGGGATGTATGTTCTGTCAAAGGGACCGAATTACTACATTTGGAATTAGAGGAGGAACCTAGCCTTAAGTGTAGTTCACTTCTTGGTTTGGATGTAGGGCCCAAAATGAGGATGTTGTGCTACAAAGGGTTGGCGGTGATTGTAACACCCCCCAAAAATAATGGGTTAAATGACTAAATGATTTGACTCAAGCCCATACGATGCACCATTTTTTCGAGATCTTACCTTATTAGAACTCCATAATTTAGCATGCATGTCCTGGAGTAGTGATTAGGATGGGTGAACATAAGGGATGATTCCCAAGGTGTGTGTTAGTGAGGACAAAGCTCATTGGAAAGGACATTTGTTGGCCTTCAAGGACTGTCATTAGTCATATGACCCGTTCAGGCACATGTCCTTTCCAATGGGCATTGTCCACATTAACACACACCCTGGGAATAATCCCTTATGTTCACCGATATTGATCACTACTCTAGGTCATGCATGCTTAACTGTGGAGTTCTAATAAGGTAAGCACTCGAAAACAAAGGTTCATCTTGTGGAACCTGGCCGGTCAGGACCCGATGACCATGCTTAAGGTGGGGTGTTTGTGCTGTCAGAGGGACCCAATTATTACATTTGGAATCATAAGAGGAACCTATCCTTAAGTTCGGTGCACTGCTCGGGTTGGATGTAGGGCCCACAATGCGGAAGTTGTTCTCCAAATGGGTGGTGGTGATTGTAACACCCCCCAATGATAATGGGTTAAATGACTAAATGATATTAATATTGTCCACTGTATGCACCTCTGTTTTGAAGAGCATACCTGATTAGAACTCCACAGTTAAGCATGCATGGCCTGGAGTAGTGATCAGGATGGGTGATGTTAAAGGATGGTTCCCAGGGTGTGTGTTAGTGAGGACAAAGCACATTGGAAAGGACATGTGTTGGACTGTGGGAATTGTCATTAGTCACATGACATGTTCGATCATGTGGGAGGGCCCCAGGGTTGTGACCACGTGTCTGCGTGGCAACTGGTGGTGCCTGGTGGGCCAGGACTCGACAACCATGCATAAGGCGGGTTGTCTGTGTTGTCACTGGGACCCCGCTGTCATAGATCCCATAAACCAATGTGAAATCCGAAGAATCCCTATAAAGAAACCCATTTACCATCTACCTTTGGAAAGAAGGTCTAAAATGATGTTCATGTAATTCTGTCATATATGAGGGAGAATATTGAAGTTTCTAATTAGAAAATAGTGTGCCCAACTTGTATATTAACGGAAGAATGGTTGATGATTGATTTACCTCTTATAATAATAAAAACTTGGGTGGTATTATCTGTCAACATCATCATTGGAAGAAATTTGGATTGAAACAAATTTTTTGAAAATGGTGTGACTCTTATAAACATGGGGAAAATCGATTGGGAATAAATAGTATAATTTTTTAATGTATATTTAATTACTTTAATATGATGTTTCACTGAATGTTAAATAACTAAATGATATGACTCATGTCCCCAAGGTGCACATTTGTTTTCGAGAGATTACCTGATTAGAACTTCACAGTTAAGCATGCTTGGCCATGAGTAGTGATAAGGATGGGTGAACATATGGAAAGATTCTCAGGGTGTGTGTCAGTGGGGACAAAGAACACTAGAAAGGACATGTGCTGGCCTCTGGGGACTGTCATTAGTTAGATGACCCGTTCGGGCACACGTGAGGGACCGAGGGTGGTGACCACGTGTCAGTGGGGAAAATGGTGGTACCTAGTGGGACAGGACCTGATGGACATGCTTAAGGTGGGTTGTATGTGCTATCACCACGACCCAGTTGTCACAAATCCCATCAAACAATGTGAAATCCATGTAATCCTTGTAAAGAATCCACATTGACAACCTACCTTTTGAAAGAGGGCCCAAAATGATGTTCATGTAATTCAGTCATATCTGAGGAAGGATATTGAAGTTTCTAATTATAAAATGGTGATCCCAACATGTATTTTAACTGAAGAATGGTTGATTATTGATTTAACTCTTATAGTAATAAAAACTGTGGTGGTATCACCTGTCAACATCACCATTAGATGAAATATGGATCGAAACTAAAATAGTGAAAATGTTGCGACTTTTATAAACATGGGGACAATCGATTGGGTTGAGATGAAGGGCCCACAACGAGGATGTTGTGCTCCAAAGGGGTGGTGGTGATTGTAGAACCCCCAAATGATAAAGTGTTAAATGAATACTACACACTATAAAGGACATGTGTTGGCCTGTGGGGAATGACATTTGTCAGATGACCCGTTCGGGAATATAGGTGGCCCCCAGGGTGGTGACCACGTCTCTGTGGGGAAATTGGTGGTACCTAGAAGGCCAGGAACTGAAGACCATGCAAAAGGTAGGGTGTCTTTGCTGTCACCAGGTCCCAGTTGTTACATTTGGTATCAGATGAGGAACCCATCCTTAAGTGCGGTGTACTGCATGGGATGAGATGTATGGCCCATAATGAGGATGCTGTGCTCCAAAGGGGTGGTGGTGATTGTAACACCCCCAAATGAGAAAGGGTTAAATGACTAAATAATATTACTCATGTCCACATGGTGTACCTTTTTTTGAGAGATTATCTGATTAGAACTCCACAGTTATGAATGCTATGGCATGGAGTTGTGATCAGATTGGGTGAACAAAAGAGAAGATTTCTTGGGTGTGTGTCAGTGAGAACAAAGCACACTAGAAAGGAAATGTGTTGGCCGATGGGGATTTTCATTAGTCATATGATCCGTTAGGGCAAGTGGGAGGGCCTTATAGTGGTGTCCACATGTTTGCGGGGCAACTGGTGGTGTCTGGTAGGCCAGGACCTGAAAACCATGCTTAATGAAGGTTTTCTATGCTTTCACCAGGACCCAGTTGTCACAAATCTCAACAAACAACATGAAAATCCAAATAATCCCTGTAAAGAATCCCCATTGACCACCTACCTTTGGAAAGAAGTTCTAGAACGATGTTCATAAAAATATATCATAGATGAGGGAGAATATTGAAGTTTCTAATTTGAAAAATGCTTATCCCAACATTTATCTTAACTGAAGAATGGTTTATGGTTTATTTTACTCTTATAATAAAAAAACTAGGGTGGTATCATATGTCAGCATCTCCATTTGATAAAATATGGATCAAAACTAAAATGGTGAAAATGTTGTGACTCTTATAATCATGGGGACAATAGATTGGGATAAAATAGTATTAAATGTTGCTAATATATATTTAATTTCTTGTATATGATGTTTCACTAAATGTTAAATGACTAAATGATATTACTAATGTCCACATGGTTTAAGCAGTGTTTTCGATAGCTTACCAGATTAGAACTCCATAGTTAAGCAAGCTGGGTCTGGAGTAGTGATCAGGATGAGTGACCATATGGAAAGCTTCCGAGGGTGTGTGTCAGTGAGGGAAAATAACACTGGAAAAGATAAGTGTTTCACTGTGGGGACTGTCATTAGGAATATGACCCGTTCGGGCACGTGGGAGGGCCCTAGGGTGGTGACCACGTGTCTTCTGGGAAACTGGTGGTACCTGGAGGGCCACGACCCGATGGTCATGATTAATGCGGGTTGTCTGTGCTATCACTAGGACGCAGTTGTCACAAATACCATCAACCAATGTGAAATCCAAATAAACCCTGTAATGAAACCACATTGACCACTAAACTATATAAAGAATTTCCAAAATGATGTTCATGTAATTCAGTAATAGATGAGGGAGAATATTGATGTTTCTAATTAAAAAAATGTTGATCGCAACATGTTTCATAAATGAATAATGGTTGATGATTGATTTAACTCTTATAATAATAAAAACCGGTGTGGTATCATCTGTCAACATCTCCATTGGATGAAATATGGACTGAAACTAAAATGGTGAAAATGATGCGACACTTATAAACATGGGGAAAATCGAAATGGATTAAATAGTATTAAATTTGGGTAATATATATTTAATTACTTGTATATGATTTTTCACTAAAGGTTAATATTTTTTCTTTGTTTTCTACTGACGTATGAAGTAACTCTTATCACTATTTGATCAAATGTAACAAAATCATCATCATATTCTTATTCTTACACCTCATATGTCAATAAAGTCCTAACCTCAGATGTGGAGTGAAAAAAAATTTCATCTAAACATCTCCAGTGATAATTTGTTAATATAATTATTAGTGAGTGCTATCAAAATACTTAGATCATTTCATTGTAAGTTATCTAAGAGAGTCTAAATATTCAAAATTACAACCGCAAAAATTATCAAATTCTTGTGAAAGATTAGCATGTGGCACCCATTTTGATATATAACCATTTTGGGATTCTTACTCCTTAACAAGTAATACATACCAACACTACCAATGGGATATGAGAAAAACAATTATAAATTCCACTACATTATAGAAACAAATAAGGGATTATCTTTCCAAAAGACATTATGAATAATACACAATTGCTACACTTTTGGATCCAATTTGGGAGACCGTTCACCAGTACTATGCTATTTCCTCACAAACTATTTTTTTCAAAATGTCCCCTAATGGGTAGTGGGATGCAATATCCAATTTATAAGACCATGTAATTTTACCCTCTAATCAATCTAGTTTGCATATTTTGGACACTAAGAGAGTTCTATTCCATATTTGAATCCCCACAAATGAATCAATCTGATATAAAATGGATTAACCATAGGATCCAACCTATATTCTAATGACCATAGAAGGAACTCGTCAATATATGACTAACATATATGGGAAAATTTGTATTCATAATCCCTTATATCATGCATGTTGGATAACATTGATTGTAGAAAGAAGAAAAGAGCGGGGATATATACATGCTTCGATCAATGAAATCTAAAAACCGATCCTATGAGAATTTGAAAGCTGGGTTTGTATACTAGATAAAAATCTTTAGGATTTCCCTAAAATTATAGTTGTTAATGAGGAGATCCATATAAATTTTTTTAAACACACATGGATTGGGTTGTATTACCACTCATATCATTGGAGTAGATTAACCACATGTTCAAATAGCTACTCAAGAGATAAAACTCTCATTTCTCAAGTTACATAAGATTACAGACCAATTAAAGTGAAGAATAAAAAAATTTATTGGAATAATATTTTGTTTTATTCTAGTTTCATACAACAAAATCAAATAGTCTTCTCAAGATACGAAAACCTCACTATCACAAATATATCATAGTACCTACGGAGTAATTCAATTCAAATCAAGGAGATGCTTATATCTCAACTCAAATAACACAATGCTCTTAACAAACATTGTATATGGTAGTTAAAAGTATTCATCAATATATTCCAGAATCTATGACGATTGCATCCCATATTCCTACTCTTGATGATGAATGAGAACCTCATCACACCTTAGAGGCACAATAGGTTGGGGTGTATAATCACTTTCCTAATATAGAGGACTGATAATATATTTTAGTGAATATGAAAATGTAGAATCAAAATATGATCCTTATTCAAATATAGGTTTAGCTGTACACTATCATTCACATTAGTAAAGGATTCATATATCTTCTAAGAGCTACGAAAAACCAGACACATTCTGGTAGTTATGCAATATAAATCCCATATCCCCAAATAATATAAGAAATATTCATTTTTTTATGCTAACAATAACCCAAGGAATATATTGGTGACTTCCAATTAACAAATTCCCCCACAACATACTCAACCCACAACCCAATGGTTAGTATCTAAAGAACACAAACATTGAACATCACATATAGATTTTGAGTAGGTTTATATTCCTTATCTATTTAATAATAATTTCCTTGAGGCTATAAAACATTTATCAATAGTATCCCAACAATCCATATAATCCAAATCAGAAGAATAAGTTGATATTTACCATGTATTTCCACCCCATGGTTGAATATAGATGGATTATATAGACTTATCCCCTAACACACACTATTGAAATCCATCATGAAATTATATCTCACATTGACAATGATATCAGCCCCTTGTCAAAGTATCTTCGTATATAAATTTACGTGAAAATTAACTATCAGTAATATATATTTCTACACAAAGAGATAAAAATTCCCAATCATGATCAATGGATAGTCATGGGAATCCACTATCATCTATGCCTCCCACAGATTATGTGTCAGAATCCATCGAAAAAATATATTCTTTTATGATATGTAGTGGGATTTCATAATAATATTGATAAAAATAACATGTATAAATGATTAGAGATGGTTCAAGAAGATGAAATATATTGATCTACCCCCACAACTACCTCTCAATGTATGTTTCCATTAAAAAATAATGAATAATGTATTCACCATCTATATCTCAACATATAGATAATGAATTATACACATCAAGGTGAAACATATTCTATATGTGGGATATGTCAATCATCTCAGTATGACAGGAGAAAAATCCACAATATTGATTCAGTAGCCTTATTGGGGGAATGAACACAAAAGTTTGAAAATTATTGTAAGATTCTAGATCATCCCCGCATTCCCATTTAGAAAAAACTGTAATAGATAATTGTAAATGGTTCGTCTTGGGTATGTATTTTTGGGTGGGGTAGATATAGAGAAATTAAATTCACTATAATCCAATGGTAGAAGATCCATAAAATCTAGTAATCCTCTAATGATATTATATTTGGAATGTTGATAAGGGTATATGGTGAATATACTAGTTGGTCAGTTAATCATAATCCTAATAAATTCAATTCTTAGAAATAACACAATTCTTGTCAATGGGTTAACATTTGTTTATGACATCAATCCCACATGAATATTTAAAAATTATCCCTCATGGAAAAAAGGGCGCTTTGAGATATAGAGGTTTTATAAAAAAATTATCTCATGATAATATCATTCACTTCACCTATCAAAAGCCGATATAAAATCATGAAAATTTTTAATGGTCACCATTGTAGTATTTTTACTAAAAATTACGTAACTGTACCAGCATTATAGGCAAGTATAATTTTAGGTATATGTTATTCAACCAATTTTTATAGGATTATAAAATACCAAATGTATATAAGATATTATAATTGTAATGGTATTTTACTCCATCCCATAAGGCTACAGTCATTTATATCATCTCCACCATAGAAACCAACCTTGGGGTCACTAATGAACCAATGATATTTAGATTCATAGTGTAAAACAAAATGTCAGAAATCACCCACGGATTGGGGGACTTATTATTATTATTTCCTCCATAGTATGGGAGTCAATTTTCACCAACCCGAGAGAAGTCTCACATACAGTCTCTCTATTATTCTTTCCACTACATAGTATATCATCATTATTAGGTACATGATATCCAAAGTTCATTAAAAGATTATTGCATGTTCTGTAGCAACCCATGATAAACATACAAATATTTTATAACATTTAAATATAGAAAAATTAAATCTAAATAATAATAAATCAAAACAAATATTGTAATAATTTGTGTATTTGAGGTCTTATTAGATAAGAGACTTATTTTACAACCACGTGAACATTTATATAAAATTGATCCACGCTAGACTCATTTATATAAATCTCAAATGTTATACCCATCTTCATACCAAGGGGAAAAAATAAACCAAATAAATGGTAGAACATTGATTCTTAGTAATGGTAATCATTAGTGATGACGACGAAAGATTGTATGTCGGAGTAAGGTGAGACTATGAATATAATGTGGATATATAATAAAGTTAGATCTAGAAAATCATAGGTGATAAATATTGTAATCAGGAATGGAATAAAATAATAGAATGTGATATCTTATAAAGGAGGCATGAACATGGAATTTAATATAGACTAAAAATGAAATCATCCTAGAATTCCGACATATAATGATTTTTTTAGATATATGGAACAATAATAAGAATTTTAACCTTATGAGAAAACACATTACTAAATAACATATGTGAATAAAATCATTATGTCTATAGAAGTCTATCTCATTAGATATCAACTTAAACCAACGCATTAGAGGGAGATATAAAACTAAAACCATTATTATATATAAAAATGTGTGATATAAGAAATTAATCATATAATATATAGTACATTGAATTAAAATTTGGTTTCATATTCATTTCAAATGAACAAATATAAGGTAACCATTAATAATTTCATCAATGAACATAAAAATTAGTGAAATATAATTTGGTCTTTAATGATACTAAATGACTTTCTAGGTATATATAATTCATATAAGTATATTTTTTCACTATATAGATAAATTTTATACATTTTGGTTACAAGTTTCCCCAACAAAACAATTTATTTTATCAACATGGATACCCTTCAATCAATGGAATTGAATTTAATTTGTTCATAAAATAATGGATTTGGATAAAAAATAATACATATTCAAACCAAATGGTTAGGAAAGAAAAATGATGTAATATTTCACTTTTATTGTAGAAATGAAAAGTTCATAATCCATATTGAAATATAATATTGATGGTATATTTTGAATAACAAAATTGATTAGGAATTATATATTCCATGAATTTTGAGTTAGGTGATAGTTTTATATGAGTATTGTGAGAATTTATTTTGAAATAAGAAATATTGTTAATATTTTAAAAGAAATTTATTTAATTATAAATATATTTTTATACCATGAGAATAAGACTTTCATTTAGAAAAATAGACAATGTAAATAAAATATTTCCTAGAAAAATAAAGATAGAAAAAATAAGTGTTCACATGAAAAATATTTCAAAAGAAAATTTTAAACATTGATGAAATTATCCCAGACTAAAAACGGTAAAAAAATAATTTAAACTCCTAATAAAGGCCACATATTAAGAAATGAAAATTATTAATTCTTAATGTTTCGATAAATATATTCACAAAAGTTTCTGCTGAATGTAACAACCCAATGTTTTATCTGTATAAAATTCCTTCTTCTTATTATTTCATATGTTATAAACACAAAAGATACCACAATATATGTTTTATAAATGAGTAATGAATGAAAAAAAAGCATTTCTTGAAGTTAAAGAAACCTATACTGATGAAATATTAACTTGATCTTTGGACTAGTTATGTGACCATTATGAACAATCAACTAACCAATGGATTAGTAACCTCACCATTGAAAGAATAAATTAAAAATTTCCATCTTATATATGAAAATATGATATAATTATATCCTAATATAGGTAAATAATATTTTTATAAATTATTAATAATGTGTTGGTATTTTTATAAGATATAAATAATTAATTATGATTTTATGACTAATTAATTTTTGAAAAGAAAATGCATTTTCATAAAATTTGTTCATAAATTATTTTTTGATGTCTTAGGATGATAATATAATTTTACGAGACCTTAATATATTTCCAATGTATTAGAAAAGTAGTTTCAATTTTAAAATTTGTATTTTCCATGTAAATAATGAGTTTCATTAAAAATTAAATATATCATATTTATAAAAATGTCATTATAAAATGGATTTCATTTTTTTATTCAACTAATTGAAAAATGTTTACGGCTAATTTATGGAATTTTTCTGAAATACATGCATTTTTTGGTATTACAAAAATATGATAATTTTAGGTATAAGTAAATAAATGAATATTCAAGTCATGCTTGAGTCATGGATCATCTAAGTGATATTTCGTTCAATTCTCATGAAAAAAATTCTATATTTATTTTCAGTAATCATCACTATTTATTTTCTTGAGAAAAATAATAAAATATTGATTTAAATAATGTGAAAACAACCATCTCCTCCACTATAAATACCACCGCTCATATCATCTTCTCCTAACACCATTCATGACCTAGTCCTTATAGAAATTATACATAAATATCCTCCCTATCTCCTTCAGTATTTCAATGATATTTTATTAACATGAAACCAAAAACATTTCCATAAGGAGGATCTCAAGATGAAGGAATCCAGAGTTAAACCCTTCTTATGTTTTCTTTCAGTCTCGTTTTCAAGTTCAATTCAATTATTTTTCTCCACACCCCCCCTCATCCAAAAGGTATGATAACTAAACTACCTTACATAAAAATTTCTTTTATTATTTTAATGGAATAATTATTCGTCATCTCTCTTTACCCACCCTTTTATTCTAAAAATGAAAACGCATTATGAGGTGTGTTAATTTATCACATTCAAGGACAGAGGGTTTTCAATTTATATTACCATCTTCAAGGATGGTAATGAAACCAATTTTATAGTTTAAATAAACCATTATATATGTATAATATTTTATTTAATGTTCAAAAATAATTATACACTCATGATCTACAACAAAATAAACAAAACAAGTTCCTTGTGAGAGAAACCACTCTAAATAATCGAAGCATTTATCATTAAGGATTTATCTAATGATTCATACAAAATAAAAATAACCAAATGAATTATATGATTGATTAAAATTTTGTAGGATAATTAATAAATTCTAACTTCAATCCTGGACTTCAATTTCCATTTTACATGAACATCCCTAAGCGATCCGTTCATGAAAATTCAGAAAACAATCACTCCCAAAAGATAAAATTGAACAATATAACTCATCAGAATCGAATAAAGAAACTAAATAATTTCATAATAAATAAATTAAATGTATAATATTTTCTATTATTATAACATAATTAATCTAATTTGATTATCCCATACATTAATATCAAGGTAATAACACCTTCGGGCGTAAGTTAAGGGATTCTACCCGAACCTCCATTATTTCTTCGAGACAATCATTATCACTTTTTACCCAAATAAAATTCTATTTACCTTTTATGTATATATTTTAATTGATTTTTATATATTCCAAACTCATGTATCAATTTTCATTCATCCTTGTTTTCAAAGATATTCATGTTTTTAAATGGTTCAAATTCAATTCTTCCCGATAAGAAAGGCTGATTTCAGAGGATTTCACGAATTCATTCCATTTTCATGTGTGCTCCACAAACTATTTTTATCACTATTATTTTTCTAAAACCACTCATTTTGTCATGAAATAATACCTTTGTGTAATTATGGTATAATATAAATAATTATTCGTTTCCCATTTGAAGTAATCCGTGATGTGATACATTAAATCGTACTAAGATGTTTTCTTTATAATGTTTCTTAACCAATATTTTTTCTTCAGTTTGAAATTACTTATCATGATATGTGCCTATATTAATTTATGAATTTACATGTATGTTTGAAATAATTATTTTCATAGACACCACTGTGATATAACCCTATGTTATTCTTTTTTACAATGTTATGATACCCAATCCTTACCATGGTAACCCTTATATTGATTTTTGATTAATTATGAATGATTCATTATATTGAAATCATATTCATGAACATGTTATGATGGGTGCACCCATATTGACCTCCAATGTAGTGGGTAATGATTACTCTCATGAAATTTTATTTTTAACAATATTAGTGGTTAGTCTTGACTAGTTCTCATATATGTGCAATGAGCCTTGACTCGTTCTCCTTATATGAAATAAGACTTGACTTGTGATAAACTCATGTTTTATTTTGTTTCAACATTACTATTAATTAATTATTATATTATATCATGTTTTACATGTTATGATTCCTTATGTTTAATCATGTTCTATTCCATTTTATATCATCATGTAATGCTTTCTAACCAATGGGATATTCTTTATTCTTATGCTTACTCAATTACTGGGATTTTACCAGATCCGTTATTCATGTTATCACCAGATTATTCTATGCATATATATGATCATAATGTAAGTTGTGATAATTTTATGAATATTCATTTAAGAAATTATTTATTTAGCCCCATTTTCTCAGTTTTATGCACATATTCTTCCAATACAATAGAATTTATGAACCTTAGATTGTGATTTGATAACTAATTATGCTGAAAATCATATAATATTATGAGATAAAGGATAGGGATTATATAGTCTATATCAAAGTATTATTTTTGTTATTTTTGGTGACTAGGAATAGATAACATTAGTAATAACCTTATGGATATGACTAAACTTAAGAATACATCCCTATATTTTGGTAAGTATAGAGTAAGTGGTTTATCAAAAAAATACATCCCTATCTATATACTAAAAGTGGAAATTATTTTTTCACAGAAGAATGTAGGAGTGAAAACACTGACATGGTGTTATGTTCGTCACATGGGGTAACATGGTGCATTACAGTGGGCCTTACTCCACACATTTTTTGGCCCTCCCTGTGGATATGCATTAGTAAATTCATAAGCTCATTATGAACCATTATTAAGGGAACAATGAAATTCCCATAATAATATATGTTAAGAAACATATAGTAGATATCATACACTAAAAACTATTGAATAAAAATTTAGGAAATATTTTTTCATTAGGATTTTATCCTTTTATGTTTTATGTTTCTTTTTTATGATAAATGTTCAAGACCCCCAATTTCACTTCTTTTTCATAGTTAATAGCAGGAAATATAAAAAAATTCCAATATTCAATGTGATAATGAATGTTATGACTTCCCTAATGATATTCCAAATATTATGGGAATGGGTTCCTTAAAATTCTTTACTGTACATTCTCAAATCGCTCAAGTTATGAATAATAAAATTAATGAAGTTGAATGCTCTCCATATCTATGTAAAGAGAATGTTTCCATGAAATCCTTTATGCGGCAATGTCCTCCATTGTTTAGTGGATATTTTGTTCCCCTCCTTGTGCAAAATGGATTAACCCCATAGAAAGGATATTCTATGTCCTTCAGTGCTTAGAGGAAGAGAATGTTGTTCTGGTGGTCTATAGTTTTTATGGGGAAGCTAATAAGTAGTGGAAACTGATCAAAAATTTGATGTCCAACAGGGAAATTGATGCCATGGACTGGAAGTAATTCAGGGAAAAAACTTCATTAAATATTTTCCATGACCCCTCTATCTTAAGATGTAAAGAGTGTTCCTTGGAATTAAGAAGAAGGAATTTGAATCTATTAGGGCCTATGGAGAAAAAATTACAAGGCTTGTAAGTTATGTATCCAAATGTTTCTTGAGAAACAAAAACCTAGTGGATTTCTTCATCTGTGGGATAAAGAGGTGTCTAAAAATAGTTGCTGATTCGAGACTTTTATAGCTATGAGTATATTTTTCGTTGTGCCCTTAAATTTGAAATAAAGATCAAATATTCTCACTGGTCTCATGGGACTGGTGAAAAAAATAGTAAAATGTATTTTAACTTGGGTGGATCATCAATAAATCCCATGATAGAAATTAGACTGAACAACCCATGTATCTAAATTTTGGGAAGATGCATTCAGTGAACTTTCTAAAGGGAACTAAGAAATTATGTAAATGTGGAAGAATAGTGAATATGTCTATAAACTTCTGAAGGGATATGAAAAAATCCAGTAATGTGGAATAAAAATGGAAGGTTTATATCAACGCTCAACCAGTAGTGTAGTGTTTCAACTGTAAGGAACATGTTGATTTTGGAAAATAGTTCCCTAATCTGAGGGTCTTCGAAGGAAATCAACAACAACCTACAAGAAAATATGGATGGTTCTATAATACAACTACTAATTATGAGGATTAAAATAATCATGTGGTGACAGGTACACTGGTTATTCATTTAAGAGAAGTGAATTTAGTATTTGATTATGTTTCAATGAATTCTAACCTATGTTGAATATTTAGTAGAACCATTCAAACACCACCTCAAAATTTGGATATTGAGTTATATGTGAGAACAACTAATGGAGAAATTGTAGCATTCGAAGTACATAACTCCTCCTCGATTATGTTTTATGGACTGAACCACCTTCAAAATCGTCATTTACTTCCTTTGGTGGAGTTGAATGTTATTTTGGTCATGTATTGGATATATTATTTTTTTATCAAAGGTGGGGCCTCAGTCAAAGACCAAGGAACAATTTATTGAACATACAAGAAGCATATTACATGAGTCTGAAAGACGGAATTTTATTACAATCTTTATAAAATAAAGGAAGCAAGTCATAAGGTAAATCATCTTGCCAAGTAATGCTCTAATTGACCCCTTTTTTGGCAAGACAGTCAGCAACCATGTTGGATTCCCGGAAATCATGAGTGACAATGCAGTTGATATCCAAAAAAGAAGTAAGGAATCTCATCCAGCTAGTAGTAAGAGGCCTGGGAAGATGAACCGTACCATTCAAGATGGCATGGAAAATAGTGGTCGAGTCACTTTCGATCCAAATATTATCCCAACACTTTTGTTTGAAAAATTTGAGTGCATGGATCACTCCCATCATTTCCTCTTCCAGAGACGACGCGGTGCCACCGCTATCATAGAACCATCCATCACACTGACCAAGGAAATCTCTGAAAATGGCACCACAGCCTGCAAGACCAAGATTGCCTTTAGAGGCACCATCAATGTTCACTTTGATCCAACCTATGATCAGGTCCTACCAAAACACATCAAAAGTGTGCCTCAGCTTTCTCTGGGAACCATCAATCCGAAGCTGACGAAGAATCACGAAATCTCTAACAGTGTTGTCACAAAATGTTATTTGAAGAGGTGACTCATCTCTAATCCCAATGAGTATTTGGATCCGACCTACATTAATATTGAATCAGTGATTGTTGTGAATAATATCATTTCTACAATACCATATCACATGCAATAGCTCAACAAAATAATCTAAGAAAAGGTTTTTATTTTTTTCGAGGTTTCAAGATCCACACAGTACATTAATTCATTGTTGATAGTATCAAGAAGGAGCCATCTGAAATCAACGAGTTCAGTAATAAAATTCCAAAGAGCAGTAGATGTAGAACAATACACAAATATATGGTTTGTGTCTTCTCAATGTTGATGATAGAATTGACATTTGGAGAAAAGATGGATACCAAAAGCCTGCAGAATGGCCTATGTGGGGACACGACTGTGGGAAATACGCCAAAAAAGAGTAAATCTAGAAGGCTTAATCCAAGGTTTGTCAATATATTTCAACCAAGAAAAATTAATCTCAGAGTTGGAAAAATTATGTTTGTAGAAATTTTTGGTACCATGGAGACCATTATGAGCAGTTTCCCAGATGAGAAAGTCATCAGAGTTAGAGAAAGAGTAATTGTTTATAATTAGGTTGATGTTCCCAGGAAATCCATCGTAACTTGAATTAATGATATCTTTAATAGTGTAATTAGTATTTTCATGCATAGAATTAGGGGGAATCAATGATATGAGATGGGTAGAAGAAATTTAAATGTCCCCACTCATCTTTTCTATGATGATGACATCATTTTGTGCTTACAAGGATATCATAGGAACATTAAAAATTTAAAAGCCGCTTTGTCCCATTATGTGGAAATATATGGTCAAGCCAGTAGATGGAACAAATCTTTTGCCTTCTTTGGAAAAAATGTATCTCCCTCTTGAAAAAATAATTCCATCAATAGCTTAGGTATCAAAGATGGTTCATTCCCCTGTACCTACCTTGGGGTGCCCATTTTCTGGGTAATGTCAAAATCTAGAAACTTTGCCAACGTGGTGGATCAGGTCGTCAATCAACTATCTTCCGGGAAGGGTAAATCCCTCTCTATAGCTGGCAGAATATGTCTTGGGAAATATATCATTATATCTAAGATGTTCTACTCCCTGATGATTTACAAATGGCCCAAAGGTCTTATTAAAAAAATTAATGTTTACATCAAAAAATTTGATTGGTCTCGTAATATCCTGGAATGGAAGCTCATCACGATCCCATGGACTACTTGCTGCAAACCATTAAAGAGGGTTTGTCTTGGTATAAAAATCTATATTTTTTCAATGATTCCCTTCAGGCTAGAATCACTTGGAAGTTGATTCACAAAAACATTGAATCTCTAATGTATTGGCTCTATTAATACAAAGCCAACATCAATTTTTGGGAAAGGGGTATCACTCTTAACATCCTAAAGCATCCTCCAATTCCTTACAAGTGTATGGAGAATGATAAATCTCCTTCAAATTCATTATCTAATTTGGGATATTAAGGCCTTATAAGAATGAATTTCTTGACCAAATGATTGTGAAAAATAGATGATCATGCTCAAAGACATGCCCATCATGAGGGACTGCACAGATATATTCCATGAATAGTTTCTTGATCTTCCTCATGAGTGAGAGGTTGAGTTATTAGTTGAGATTATTCTTTGATCTCTTCTTATATCAGATAAACCTATTTAAATTGACATAACCAAAAAATAGTAACTAAATAAGCTTCTATAAGAGAATATTGATAAGGGTTTTATAGGCCTGAGTGAATCAACATGGGGTGGACTACTTCACTTAATTAAGAAAAAGGATGGATCAAGGAGTCTCTACATCGATTATCATGAGACCAATAAAATCATGATAAAAGAGAAGTATCCCCTACCACAAATAGAATAATTTTTCATTCATCTGCATGAGGCCAGTTATATCTCTAAGGTGTAAATTTGGTCAGGATATCACTAATTAATGTTAAAAAAGAAGATATTCCCAAGAATACCTTTCAAATGAGGTATGGAAACTATGAGTTCATATTGATGCACTTTTCAGTCACTAATTCTAATAATATATTCATATAATTAATTAATATATTATTTAGATATTAACTCAATAAATTTGTGGTAGTCTTTATTTATGATATTCTAATATACTCCAAGAGAAAGGATGAACATGTAGAGAATTTGAATGTTGTGCAGTAGAAATTGCTATGGGCTAAAATATATGTAAAGTATAGTAAATGTGAGTTTTGGGTGGATGAAATATCATTCTTTGGTAATGTTGTCACTAGAAAAGAGAATATATGTGCACCCTTCCAAGAAAATGGAAATCTAAGAGTGTCCCAAACCAACATCTGTAACAAAGGTCCACATATTTCTTAGTCCAGCTGGGTATTATTGATGACTTGTGAATAACATATCATTATTTTATAACCTAATTACCAAGCTGACATGGAAGTGAGAAATGTTTTTTTAGACTCAATAATTTGAGGAATGATATAAGGATCTCAAAAAGTGTCTAATCACTACACTGGTACTCACACTAATAAAAAGTGGATAAATCATTGTGGTATACATTGATGCTTCAAAGAGAGTCGTAAGCTATGAATTCATGAAAAACGATAAAGTGTTAGACAACACCTCATGGAAGTTGAAAATTAACGATCAAAACTATCCTATGAACGATCTAATGTTTGAATATGTGATCATTGCATTGAAAATATTGTGAAATTATCTCTATCGGGAGAAGTGTGAGACATATACTGAACAGAAGAGTCTCAAATAAATATTTACACAAAATGAGATTAACATGAACCAGTGAGTGTGGTCAGAAATCATCAAATATTGTGAAAACTCAATCCACAACAATCCTAGTATAGAAATTAACGAGGTAAATGCTCTATGTAGAATGGATCGTGCATCTTTATCAATTATGAGAATTTAAGAAGGATAAAATCTTCGTAGATGTTAAAATAATGTACATTGGAATCATTATGGGGGGAACATTGCCCATCCTTTCTCAAATGAATTCTCAACCATCCCTTGAGGATAAAATAAAATATTCTCAATGAAATGAAGTGGAAATTAAAAAAAGGGTGGAAGCTATCTAAAATGGTAAATCCAATGACTTCAACATCTGTGAGGATGAATTTATAAGATTTTTGTCATTACTATGTGCATCATCCAGTCCAGATATTATGAAATAGATTCCAAATTATCCACATAGCCCAGCCTTATCTTTTCACATAGGGATCACAAAGATGTGTCGAGATATATGGGAGAACATTTGGTGGGACAATTGTTGGAACCACTTTGTGTATAAGTTTGTATTTGTTGTCAATAATTGTCAATAAATATCAAAATGAAGGAGATCAAGAAGTACTCCGATGAAGTGGAGGAATGATAATTCAGACAAAGGTTGTATTGATCATAAGTTCAAAGAACTTGTGTCAAAGGTGATACATTGTTTACAATAATGAATAATGTGAGGTGTAATCCATCTGAGCATGATTAATGAAGAATGGGGTTTTTGGATGAAGATCATGCAATTCCACCTTATTGCATGAGAACCATGGGTTTTGATGAACACCATGGAATTCCACATTATTGCATGAGACCCATGGGTTTTTTATGAAGACCATGAAATTACTCATGATTTCATGAGAACCATGCAAGATACTTCTTGGGGAATTAAATCATATGGTTTTCATGAATTCAATCATGACGGTTGATGAAGAAGACAATGTGAAAATGGTTGAAATTCTAAGATGGGTGTGCGGGGATTGGAATTTTGAGATATCCATGCACATCACATTGGCATAGAAGATGATGATGCTAAATTTATTCCTTCAATGAATACATATCACAATAGTGGAGTTTGTGATAAAAGCAGAAGATTTGATGAAGGATATAGATCACCAAGAAGAAGTACTTTTGAGGTGATCATGCTTGTTGACAATGCAAACAAACGACATAAAATTTGTTGACAAAGGAGATTCCATGGTGGCATGTTGAGTTCAAGGACTGTGGATAATGATCCATGTTTTATTCAAGGAACATCGACAAAGGAATGGATGATCTGGAGGTGGAAAAAAAGAGCAGATACAAGGTGGAGCCGCTTCCCACTGTTTGCCAATTTTTTGGGATTGAAAATCGACAAATAATGAAATGTGTTTTTGGAAAAGGGACTTGCACGCCGAGGTCTTGGAGGATATGAAACTTTCACTCCGTATGTTTTTCAACATCAGAACATCAATTTATGGCAAAAGGATAAGTGTCACGCAAGTATTGGGCTGGTCGCGCAAGTGATTTTTCCTCCATGAAGATACTTGCACGCCGATGCCTAGAAGGCTTGGGAACTTGCACGCCTGTTGTTTTTCAAGATAAAAAACATAAAATATGGAAAAGGATGGAGGGTCGCAAATGATTGGAAGTTGGTCGCGCACATGACTTACAGGGGAATATACATGCGCTTTGTGACTTGCGCACCGAGGGGAGAGTTGCGCGCCACCGCGCAGGGGGTCTAGTTTGACTGTAAATAGAGGAACACCCCTCCTCATTTCATAAGGAGTTCAACACTTAGAAAAATCAGAGCTCCCGTCACGCAGGTGTGGAAGTCATGCAAGTAGTGTTTGGTCACGTAGGTGGACATGTGCGCCAGTGTTTGAAGTTGCGCACCGGTTGTTGGCTACGCACCCAAGGCAGTTTGGGAGAGAAAGGAAGTGGGTCACGCAAGTTTTTGGTTGGGAAAGGAAGAGTCGCGCAGGTGATTTGGTGTGACTTGCGTGCCAGTTTGGACTTGCGCGCCATATTGGGACTTGCGCGCCTGGCATGGAGAAGAGCGCCATGTGTTGTGAGGGCTTTTACATCTTCGTGGAGCTGCACGAAAAATGTAAGATTGCTCGATACCTTTGGTGCAACAAATGATGTATTCATTTACAAAGACGGAAGAACAGTGACCAATTTGGATTTATGAAGACAAGTGGTACCGCACACACATAAATGATATTTAACATCCTCATTGTGCTTTGCGAAGAGAAGAAGAACAGTTCGTGCAACTAAACTCATATCTATATAGAAAGAGGGGATTATTTCAAAACACTCAGGTGTCGGTATTTGGAATCAAAGGAAGAGAATAAGAAGATATAGTGCATTAAGTTATTGCACTAAAGAAAAATATTGAAGACAAAAGAGGATCAACTCAGTACTCTAATGAAAGCATCATCTCATGCTGAATAGGAGACAAATACTTCAATAGAAATCTATTTAAGAGACCTTCACGTCTATAAGCTAAGTGGGACTGCACCAATGGCAGTGAGCCAGGGGGAGTCAAGGGGAGTGACCTGAGGGACGCAGTGAGCTATCCCTGAACCTTTTTTAAAGGCAGTGAGCCTAGGACAGAGTGGCTGTTCCTGAACCATTGTAATCCACAACTAAGTGAATATTAGTGGAATTTGGTACGACCGACAACTTGTCGGCGTATGCTCCTTGGACGTATCCCTTAGTTGTGTACCAAGTAAAATTGTTGTGTTATCTCTTTCAATGTGAATATTTCATTATGGATCATATCCATCATATAGGTTTTAAGTAGTTCCTACCAATGTGGGAACAAGATCCACATCTTTAAGAATAAAAAGTTGACACCCTGATTCACCCCTCCCCTCTCAGGGTGTCCTGAGGTCCTACAACAATATGAAAAATGATATTTCTGAATATACATCAAAGAGCCATGTATATCATCATTTAAAGGATGAAAGGAAAAATTATTAAGATTTTATGCAACCATTTTCCATACCAACATTGTAGTGGGATAAAATCACCATGGAATATGTCACTGGACTTCCATGGAAATCCAGTGGAAACAATCACAACAAAGTATTTCATTTTTTCCAATAGGGGCACATATGTTCGTAAAAGTACTTATTCTGTTGGTAAAACATTTTACCAACATATATATCCCTAAAACTAAACTATTGTTAAAAACTCTGTTGCTAAATGTTTTTGTGACAGATAAAAACATTCTGTTGTAATTATAATAATAACAACAGATTATATATATGTTGGTTATAATTTTTAGCAATACATTTTAATGATATTTTTTTCTATTGGTAATAATATTACTAACATATAATTTTAGTTTATAAATTACATATGAATAAAATTTTTAAATTCTTATATGTATTTAAATTTCATATTATATTTATTAATTTACCATATATAATTTATCTATATTAATTATTAAAAAAATATGAAACATGTTGAAATTTAGAAGAAAAAATATTAATTATATTAATAATGAAATTTAATAAAAAATGAACCAATACAAAATTCATACCCTATCAGATCCATCACACCCATCAATAAAATATTCATTCCCCCAAAACAACACACACCCCACGACGAGACCTCCACCACCCCTGCCAACACCATCCATCCATGCCACACCAGGGACCAACGATCACTAGCAACCCATTCATGTCCTAGGACCAACGAGCCTGATCATGCTCATCCATTCCACACCAGGAACCAGCAACTCATCCATGCCTCAAGACCACTGAGCCAACCCCATCTCAAATCAATGCAAAATATCTACATGAATTGAAACAAAAATATAATGAGTTATAAAAATGACTTTCATAGTGAGAATTTTTTATCATCCCTATTGAAATATGAAGAATCAGAAAATAGTAGGTATGCTCGTTGACTCATAGCCCCCTCCAGCTGCCTCATTCTATAAACCTCCAACATCAGGTCCACCAATCTAAACCTACAATAAAAAAAATCACAATCCCGAATTTCAGTTAAGAGTAACACTAACTGATAGATGAACATGTTACAGTACCTCCATCATAAATGGAAATATGATTGAATTGAAAATGAGTCATAATGTTTTTAAATTTCTAGAGATTAATATTTCAATATCATAGACCAAAAATTTCCTAAGTTATTGAGATTAAATTTTTGATACCATGTAGAAATTTGATAAAACTACATTATTAAAAACCATAATTAATAACATGATATAGTATTAGAAAATTGATAGTAGAATCCAGATATTAGTACCCACTATTAGAATCTAGATACTTCTATTTGTAAATCAAGATATTGGAGGCTACATATTTACAATAAAAATCATTCAATCAAAATCAGAAATGCAATAAACAAGATTAGATGAACTCAAGATTCAAGATCATAAACATGATATTCCAAATTGAAATATAAGAATGAAAAACTTCATCTTAAAATTCATAAATATAAAATTTAAAATTGGAAAGATAAAATCAATAACATATTATTCAAAACTGGAAACTATATACATTCATTTTTTATGTCACATTTTCTTAGAACAACTTCTATAATGAATGAAACAATTAACATATAAACTATATAATGTGGATTCACCTGTATTGTTCTCTACCCCTAGCCATTGTTGTAACTGGCATGGTGCACATTGACTGTATGGATCACGGAGCAACAAACCAAGAGGGATTTAATTCTTCTGGTTTTCTTATCAACATGTCCAGGGCTTTAAGAAAACTCTTCTAGACAATATTCTCATTTTTGGTTGACATGGTGATTTGTTTCTTCAAAACATCTTCAGATGGCCAGGGAACCGGCCTGTGTTCTTGTTACTGGGGCTACAGGCTAAATTGGTTATGCTCTTTTCCAAATGATTTCTAGAGGGGTGATCGTTGGGAGAAGACCATATAGTGATCCTCCATGTGATTGATATTTTTATTGCTTAAAAGTTGCTTAATGGGGTAAAAATTGAGTTGATGGATGTTGAAATCCCAATACTAAAGGGTGTTGTTGCTACAACTGATGTGGGTGAGGCATGAAAGTGGGTAAATATTTTCGTTATGGATTGTTGCTTCCCTATGAAGTAAGGCATAGAAAGGAAATAAATGATTTCAAAAAATGTATCCATTTACCTTATACTCTTGAAAAGTATGTTGCACCAAACTTCAAGGTTCTAGTCATTGCTAATCCTGTAAATACTAATGCACCGATCTTTAAGAATTTGCACCATCTATCCTTGAATGAAACAATACGTGTGTTACTATACTAAATCATAACGGGTCACTAGGTCAAATATTTAAGAGATTGGGTGTTGCCGTTTCTAATGTTAAGAATGTTATAATATGGGGAAATCACTCTTCTACATAATAACCTGATGTTAACCATGTGGAAATAGGATAAAAGACTGTCTTAGAGGCATAAGTTTTTGTACTATAATAATGAGATTAATATTATTTTATGTGCATAAAATTTCTCATGATCTAAATGTTGTGCAAACCCAGTAAAATTAAATCAAGGCTCGATTGATGATTATGGGTTAAAAGAAGACTGTGACAAGCATAGTGGAGTTTTCACATTCTACTATAAATACAGATATCATGGACATTTGTATATATTAATATAGAACATGCATATGTTCGGTGTAGATATATATAATTCCAAATCTCTAAAATAACATAGGCAGGTGAAGAAATACAAACCTCATTAAAGCTAATTATAACTCCTTGATGGGTCCAAACGAACTAATTCTTCTATTTAAGATTCTTAATATAATATGACATAATACCTGAAATTATAGAATAATAATTACACATGTTAAAAAGTTTAAGAGATTAAGGGAAAGAATAAAAATGAATATTAGAAACATAGTTGTTTTGGAAACTCATTTTTCATAACTCAAACCAAGTAGAAGTAATTTCATCTCTTATGAATGCATAACAGCCTAAAAAATTGATTCCTTTTAAAAGAACCTCTCATTATGGTTATATACATCCCAGGATCCCAATCTAATTTTAATACAAAAGATTCTGATATAGGAATGGTCATTTTTCATACTTTCCATTATAGAATAAAAATTACATAATTAATAAAAAATAATGATAATAAGGGAAATAATAGAAAAAAAGTATAATTAGAAATACAATTGCTAAGGGTAGCTTAATTTTCATACCTGAAACCAAATAGAAGTAGTTTCACTTTTTGTGAATTTATAAAAAACTATAAAGTGTCTTCTTTTTTAACAGCATGATGGTGAAATATTTAGTTGAGAGAAACTCAAAAAATATATAATATTAAATGAATGACGGCCTCTATATTATTGGTTTATTTAATTAAAATTCACCCATATCCTTATAAAGTGTCAAATAATAAACTCTTCAAATGAGACGAGTATATAAGAAGAAGTAGAAAATTTATCATGAAGGATCTGATCATACATGGATAAATATATGTTTAGAGGCAGAATAAGTATTAAAAAAGTTACATGGAAGACTCTCAAATCAGAAAAAATTCCACATGAAATGAAACCAAATTTGAAAAAAGAAAGTTGTAAGGGAAATTTAAAATCTGTAAAAAATAATAAGTTAAGGATTAAAATTATTAACAAAGAAATTAAAAAGTGTTTAGTCAAAATGAAAGAGTCAAAATCAAATATAAAATAAAGGCAACCCAGTTAACAGAAAAATATAATTAGTCAATATCCAATAGTAAAATAACATAGCCCTACAAAACTAAAGACTAATAAAATGAAATATTTTAATCCATTGATGGTGTTAAAATCTGGTAGTGAATTGATGTTATAGATATAACATTAGATCTATATTGTAATATATAATTATGTAAAACATCAATCACAAAATTACAATGGAATCCAGAGAGGTTGGAAATCCCCTATGGTTAATGAAGGAAATAATTGTCAATGTTCTCCAAGAATCATCAATTTTTTTGTTAGTGATATCAAGTAGATCATCATGAATTTAAATCTTTTTAAAGGTGCTGACAATGATGATGGACCGCACCAGCCTTTATTATCCAGAGTCAACAAATCATTCCATGACATACCAACACCCTAATATAGTTCTATACCATCACCCTATGGGGCACCGCTAGTATAGAGTGCAATGATCATTATATTTTAATGCATACACATTATTCTATAAACCTAATGATATATCATATTGAACAACATATCATGTTTTCTTTTAAATTGTTTTTGCAATATTTTGATGATTTCATCCTATGCTACAATAGAGACCTCAATGGTCACTAACAGACACTGGTCCTTCGTAGTTGGTCTTCAACATCATCATTTCTAATAGGATTTCACTTCAATGTTAAGTAGCAGATATAACATATTTGGTTGTAAATTTTTTCAGTATTTATTCTCTCTACACATAATGGTCAAGTGATTATTTGTGGTTTTCTCTGATTTAGGATAATCATCACAACTAGACTGTTTTGGTATCCCACATCAGCATCTCATTCATTATTCCATTTCTTTATTCCCTAACTAAACATATTCACCTCTATATAGGGGTAGTGACAAATATTACTTCTATTATAATTCATAAAACATAATCGCATTACAAGGGGAATTATGAATGTATAATAAATTCAAGAGTAAGTCAATGTCATTGTAATGTGGGGAGTAGGTGGTGGAAGGAATGCACCTTTGGTGTGGGAAAACATCAATCATTTTCTTAATAGGTTTTAAAATAATTATTTTTTAAAAATTATTAATATAGAATGATAACATGGTTTTATATTAGGAACATACATCCAAAAGAAGAGTGTGGGGTCCACTACCTGAGGGGAACACTTTATCCTAATAAAAATGATAACATTTAGGAAAAAACATAGGGTTTATCATAGTTAGGTAGCCCAATTCGTACTTGATAAATAACACTACTACATGACAATGCACCAATGTCAATATTTAACATTTTATAGATTTTCAAAGTCTTAGTAATGTTTTCTTGATGATCGTATTGAATTTTAAATTATTTTAATCAATTAATTGGTTGTAATAAGTGCTGGAATTTTTGAAATACACTCAGAAGGGGTGGTTATTGGTTATAGAATGTAACATGAATCCCGTTGTGCAAAACATGAAAACTACTATGTATTTAACAATTGACATGTGTTTAAATACAATGATAGCTTTTTTTGAATCCTTGGTAATGATTTATTGATGATCATAATGAATTTTAAACCATTTTAAAAAATAATAGGTTGTAATAACTGTTGGAATTTATCCCTATGGGTGCAGCCTAGTTATTGTGCTATGTGGTGGTCTTTTAATAAGTATTAAAAAAGTGCATAAACTTCTAAAAACTACATAGGAGTTTTTTGGTAAAAATATTAGAGTGTTCGGTTTGTTAAATGTTAATCTGAAACTTGCTTGAGGTTATGGTTAATTAATGGGAATATTGGATTTTTTTTCCACTTTAATTAATAGTAGTGGAATATACCATTCTATTTCATAAAAAAATTTCTTGAATTTTTCTATAAAATATTCTATTTCTCCAAAAAACATAATATTTATGCATTTTAAATGAATTTAAATAAATATAATATACCTCAATTGCATTATACTTCATCATATTGTGCTTCCTCATATTCCCATGTCTCTAGTGACCATATTATCATAGTTATCTCAGTAATGTCCATGACGAAACCGTATCTAGATGCAACAAAAAACAAGTCATCCACATGCGTAATGAAAAAGTTTCTCACTTGCATGATTATACAAATGTTAACATATTGTAGATGAATGTGAGGTTAAAATGATATATTTCATTTACTTGGTTTCAAGAATAGTCCAATTGAGGTAAATATTATGTTTAATAGTTTTTATTCAATTTATTTTGGGTTTTTTATTTTGTCCCATTCTAGATCTCTATCCAAACAAGTTAGTTGATGCAAAAGTATTTAGAGGGTGTAGTTTTAGTGGAGGACCGCTGCTTTGAATGTGGATTGACCTGTTTTCCTCGATAAAACATAACAAAAGATCTAAAAAAACATGTAACTTACCAAAACCATATTTCATATAAATCAAATCCATGATTTTAAAGAATCTATGGTTATTTCAAAATTAATGAAAACATACCGGCAAGGTCATGATATCACATCACCAATATCAATTCTAAGTAAATTTAAATGTAATAAATAAGTAGCCTATAGAAAATCACAATTTAGAAAATTTTAAGCGATTCACTAGAATAATATCCTAAATGGACAGAGATGAAAAATCAAACCACATTGAAAATTTATCCTGTAAATCAAGGATCCATGACTGATTGTGAACTATTGATGTGTAAATTTAATAATCATATAACAATGATATATAACATTATGTGAAAATACATAAACAAGAAAATACAAATAAAAATTTATGAAAATGTGCATTCTTAGTTTAGAATTAAAACAATTATATAGAAAAACATTAAGATGAAAAAATCATATGTGGTGGATGGATTTGGGGGAAGAATGTGGGTTTAAGTGATGAAATGAAATTTCAACAATGAAGGTACTTAAAAACCCGAGAATGTGGGTTCAGTTGAATATTTTAACAACTTGAATCCTTCAATGGTGAATCCAAACATGTGAAACCCGAATGACATTGTTTTTTGTGAAATAAAAATTAGAGAAAATGAATTTCCAAGCCTCAAATGGGTGTAAAGGTAAACTGTAGGTACCCTTAAAATGGACATGTATCATGGAATGGGCTGGTTATAACACTATGATATTATTAGCATCGCTTCTGTGATCCTATTGGTTGTGGATTGATGAGGCAGACATGTCGAATTATACAGATACCCTAAAAAAATTATTTTCTTCTCCATTGGAAAACAATATACCATCGGCAAACATTGTATCCAGTATTCAGAGGGGTTCGAGGGATTTTGGATTTACTTAATGAGGAATGCTTGAGAGGGAAATCCTATAAAGGTAAATGGATGGATTTGCAATCACCATTATCTTATTGGAAGTTAATTAGAGGAAGATGAACGATTTGGGTTTCAATCCATTCAATTTGGTGGGTTGAATACACAAGGAGAAGGCCATGTTGATTATTGGTCATGGAAGAGGTGATGATATGATGGATGATCATGGTTTCAGATAGATTATGGGAGAGGGGATGCCGAACTCTTGGAAGTCAGAAGAATATTTCGGTGTTTCTTGCGGGGAGAAGAAGCGGAAACGATTAGGTTTTAGGTGTACGTAATGGGGGAGAAGAAAGGAAGTCAGTGCTACTCACCTTGGTATGGATGTGACTGGGATAAGATGATTTAAGTGCCGCTTAGAGGTGGATTTATGCATATAAAACACTCAGAGTGAAGACTCAGGAACATGGGAGATCAAGCATGGGCACTAGGTGAATTGAAGAGGATCGGAGAATCACCAATTGATTGAAGACTAATAATAATTTTGTAAAATAATATATATGTAATATATAATAAAATTAAATATATGAAAAAATTTGAGAAAAAAATAAAATATCAATATGTTACAAATTACTTAATTTATTGTTTTATAATAAATATTATATTTTACAAAAATTAACATCTTTTTATATAATAGAAAATAAAATGTCAATTATGCTTATAAATGTCAATTATGTTTTATATCAATTATTTATTACTTATATTTCAATTATGTTTATTAATTTTTTATTAATTATCATGTTTATATTTATTATGCTTATAAAAATAAAATATCATAATAATTTCAATTTTTATATGAATTATTCAAATGTTTATTAAATGAAAATCATTATAAAATATAATCACTATTGACACTTATAGATTATTGAAAATTAAAATAAATTAATGATATATTTTTAATAAAACCATAAATATTGACATTGTTCATAAAAATAAAAATATATAAAAACAAAATTGGTTTCTTTTAATTGGTTGTTATCATTGAATGGTTTACTATAATATATTTTAGTAATGATAAAATATTTTATGGAAATATTTATTATTAATAATAGATTTATGTTTTAGTAAAAAAAAATTTTTGGTAATAGTATGATAAAGAAAAAGATTTAAATGTTGGTAAAAGATTTGTTGGTGTTAAATGATCGATACCAAAATATAGATTTTTTGGTAAAAATAACGGTTGGTGCTTAAAATCAATACCAATAAAACAAAATATCTATTAGAATTGCTCATTTTTACCAATAGATATATTATCAGTCACTACATTTATATTTGTATAAGTCATTCTTTGTAGTGAATGCTATATGGGTTATTGTGGATCGTCTTACAAAGACAAGTCACTTTATCGTAACTCAACAAGATTAATCACTATATCAACTTTCAGGGATATACATCAAATAAGTGTTAAGTATCTGTTGAGTACCACTATCTATTTTATCTGATCAAGATCCAAGATGCACCATGAGGTTATGTAAAATTCTCCATCATGGTCTAGGAACAGAGATGAACTTCAGTATGGACTATCATCCTGAAACTGATGACCAATATTAGTGAAATATTCAGACACTGATAGACATGTTTACTGCATGTTCTATGCATTTAAAAGGAATAAGGGACCAAAATTTTCCTCTGGTTGAGATTTCATACAAAACTAGTTTCCACTCCAGTATCCAAATAGATCCATATGAAGATCCTTATGGGAAAATGGGTAGAACACTAGCATGCTAGGATGAAGTTGTTGAATGTAAGTTGCTTGGATCAGAAATGATAGATGAAATGGTGAATACAGTGAAAACCATTCGACCACACATCAAGAAATCCCAAAGTCAAAAAATGATTTATTTAGAGAATCATTGATAAGAATTGGAGTTTAAAAATAGAGACATTGTATTCCCCAATATATCTCCATGCTAAAGTATAATGATATTCAGGAAAAAAGGGAATCCATGTCCGAGGTATATCAGCCCCATAGGGATCCATTATCATGTCAGAGTTGTGGCCTTTCAAATAGCACTTCTACAAACCATGTCCCATGTACATGATGTATTTTACTTATCACTCTTAAAGAAGTACATACTGGATCCTTCACATGTATTTAATTCAGAGGTGACATAATTGGATAATTATCATTCTTATAAGGAGAAACTAGTTAAGATATTTTTTCTTAGAGATAATGTTCTACACAAAAACAATACTCTCCAGGTCAAAGTATTATAGAGGAACTATAATTAAGAATATGAAACAATGTAACCAGATGATGTGATGAAGAAAAATAACCCACATTTATTTTCATCTTAGTATGTAAAATGAAATTTCAAGGGAAACTTTACATAAGGTGGGAAGAATGTAATGACCCAAATTTTTATCTATAGAAAATATCTTCCTATGATGATTTCATATGGTGTAAACACATAATAGAACACAATAATTTTTTTTAAAATAATTAATGAATGAAATAAGAAGTGTTTATAAACATTAATGAAATTATAATGATGAAATAGTATCTTGAGCACCAGAATAGTAATGTGAACCTTTTAAATAGTATACCTGGGAATTGAATATTAACCTCACCAATGAAATTTTCAGTAAAATTATCCCATCATTATAAGTGACAATATTATATAATTATATCGTACTATAAGTAAATGAATATTTTCAAAATTATTATTTTCCTTTTGGTATTTCTAAAATTCATAAATATTTAATTAAGGTTTCATAACTTATTTAACAATTAAAAAAAATTTATTTTCATATCATTTATTAATAAATTAATATTTTTATGTATTATGATTTTAATATTATTTTATGAGACCTTGATAAAATTTTCGAGGTGTTAGAAAACCTGTTTTAATTTTAGAACTTGTATTTTACCAGTAAATAATGATTTTAATAAAACTATAAACATATGAAAGATTACAAAATTATTTTCATAAAATTTATTTCCTTTTATTCTTTAATATGTTTAAAATTGGTTAGGGTAGTTTTTTTGGTATTTTTCTAAAATACTTGAATATTTAGTGAATAGTAAAATACGGTAATTTACTGTATCAGTAAATAATTAAATTTCCAATTAATGCTTTAGTAATGGATGATGTAGGTGACCTTTTGTTATAATTGAAATGAACACATTACTATATTTACACTTAATAATCAGCACTATTTGTTGTTTTGAGAAAAATAATAAAATATTGATTAAAATAATGAGGAAACACTCATCTCCTCCATTATAAATATCACACCTCACAACCACTTCTCCCCACACTTATCAAGACATGATTCATATATAAATTCTGTTCAAATATCCTACCTATACCCTTTCTCATGTCCAAGATATTTTTCTCTTAAACAATATGAAAAAAAATTCATAAGGGTGTTCTCAAGAGTACAAAATCATGTGGTAAATCCCACTTCTGTTTCCATTCAATTTCTATTTCATGTTCCTTAATTTGGTTTTTCTCTTAACCCAACATCATCTAAAGGGTATGATAATTCCATTAAATTAATTGTAATATAATTTAATTATTCTATTTTAATAATTATTCTTCATATCTTTTCCCTGTTCTTTTATTTTAAAAATGAAAACACCTCCCGAGATATGTTAATTTATCACATTCAAGGATGAAAGGTTTTCAATTTCTATTACCATAAAAATGTATGGCCATGAAACAATTGTTATGGTTTTAAAAAAACATTATATATGTATTATATATTGTTTAATGTTTGGTAATCATTATACACACACGATGTAAAATAGTAATACAAAACAAATTCGTTGTAAGTATAACCTTGTATAAACCAATCCTTTATCATTAAAGATTTATCTACTGATTCGTAATCACCAAAAATAACAAAATTAATTAAATTATTACATAACCATCTATATGATGATTAATAATGTTTAAAATCAATTCTGGGAATCAATTTCCATTTTATAGGAACATCCATAAGCATACCGATAATGAAGATTAAGAAAACAATCACTCACAAATATTAAAATTGAAAATTAGTACACTTAAAAAGGGAATAATAGAACTAAAAAAATTATAATAAATAAGTGTAATTTAGAAAAAAAATCATTAATTAATTAATATATTTTGATTATCGGGGACATTAATATCAAGGGAAGAATTCCTCATGTCTTAAGATAAGGGATTCTACTCGAACCACCATTATTCTTTCTACGTATTCATTATCTATTTTTCCCCGAATAAAATTTTCATTAATTACTATGTACATATCATAAATTATATTTATAATTTCAAAAATCATGTATCATGTTCCATTCATCTTTATTTTTGGGGATATACATGTTTTTAAAAGGTCCCCTACTCAATTATTCTCAACAAGAAATCCTGATTTAAAGGAATTTCTAGCATCCTATCAATTTTCATGTGTTCTCTATAAAATGTTTTCATACACCATTATTTTTCTAAAATAAGTCATTTTATCATGAATTTTTTTTAATTATGGTTTTATATAAACAATTATTCATTTTCAATTTTAAATAATCATGAATGAATTCCTATTAATTGTACTATTTTTTTATTTCTAATGTTTCTTAAACACTCTATTCTCTTCAGTCTGATATAAATTATCATAATATGGGCCTATATTCCATTATTAATGACCATGTATATTTGAAATACATTAATTCATAGACAACATTGTGATATTCCATTATGTTATGACTTTTGACAAGATTATGATACCCAATCATTACCATGGGTAACCCTTATGTTGATGTTTGATTACTTATGTATGATTATATATATGGAAAGAATATTCATTAACATATTCTGATGGGTGAACCAAGATAGAACCCAAATTAATTTGGAATGTTTAGTCTCTTGATACATTATATGCAATGGTCTGGGGGGTTAGCCTCGACTCATACCCCACGTGCAACGGTCTTGTTGGTTAGCCTTTACTTTTTCTCTTATATGTGCAACAAGCCTTGAATCATGCTACTCGATGTGAAATGAGCCTTGAATCATGATAATTTAATTTTTTATATTGCTTCAAAATTTTAATTATTAATGAATATTTGATCCATTATGCAACCTATTATTATTCTTTATGTTTAATCATGTTCCATGCCTTTTTATATCATTATGCTATGATTTCTAAACCATGTGCTACGATTTATCTTTATGTTTATTCCCATATTGGTATTTTAACTCATCCCTTTATTTATGTTATCCCAAGGTTGTACTATGATGACGTATGATCACAATGGACGTTAGGATCTATATATAAAGATTAAAAATATTTTATTTATCTGCATGTTTTTAGTTTTATGTACCTAGTCTTCCAAGACACTAGACTTTACCACCATAGGCTTGTAATTTGATGTTTAATTATGCTTAAAATCAAGTAATATAATATGATAAAGTCCAGGAACACTATACGGAACATGGTCATATAATAGAAGGATTCAAGAAAAAAAATAATAGTTGGTTTCAGTATAAAGAAAAATATGATTGAAGAGGGAAACAAAATAGGGGACAGAAAAGTAAAACCCAAGAATTTATAGGCTAATAAAAAATTATTGGGGTTTTAGATGTAAAATTATAAAAATAATAGATATGGATTATCTTTTAAAATTAATATATATTTAAAAATGATTTTCGAGAAGAAAACCCATATTAATGGTAATAAATGAATCAATGGATTTTGGGAGTAAGATCACGAAACGGACATTAAAATATTACAAAATGGATTATATTTTAATATATAATGGTAATAGGGAAGTAAATATTCTATATAAATGAATATATTTTGTACAATATCAAGAATCTATCTTAATGTTTAAAAAGATATAGGGAAACCCTTACCACTATCCCCTTCTTAGTTGAATGAAATCTATGATATAACATAAAAAATAAATATATTAATATTAAAATTTAATAAAATTTTCATATAGAGTAACATTTTTTTAATTCATTTATAATCAATTATTATGAATATATTTGCTAATTATACCATATTGTTCTTCCATCAGGCATTAATAATTTTATTTGTTTCATACATACATTATGATATTGATTTTGGTACCCATTTTGAGAAACAATTAACAAATACTAAAACATTTATGAAAAAATAATGGATTAATTATATATATTTATTAAGACATTAGATATTTCCATACACATATGTGTTTTTTGTTGTGATAAATGAAATACTATAACTTATTTTCATAATCTTATCGATCAGACGTGATAATTTGAAAATATGGTAAATAACTAATATAACCCTTTAAAAAATAATATTATTAGAAATTTATTAATAAATTTTTATTATACTATTATTGATATTCCCATATCCACCAATGATAGTTTTTTGTAGCATTGTTCAAGGAAGTTGTTAGACTAATACATTCATGAACATACCATAATTTAATGGGCTAATATAGTATAGAAATTACATACTTCTACATAATATGACTATAATGGAAAAATATTTTAATTAAATATTTAAATGTTTTTAAAAATATTTAATGTGGATTGGATGAAGAATATAAATATAGTTGAAAATTAATTAAAATTTAATTTAGGGAGGAGGTTTGCTCACTACAGAAGTTTAACGTTTATATTTACTCATGAATGAAATGGAATGTAGGTATATTATAATTCGTATCTTAAATAACATATTTAAAATTTATATTTCAATTTTATTATTCAATTATGTTTTAATAATTAATTATAGTCTATATTGAAAAATCTAAAACTCACTCAGTGGAGCTGATAGTCTACCCATTCAGACAATTGACATTATTTTGTTTCGATATTTGAATGAAATGAAAAGAATAATTGTTGGTCCATTAATATAATAAAAAAATGTATCATATTTGTTCATTGGTCTTTATTTTACTATTTTTAGTGTTGGGTTGAAATATAAATATTACAAATAAATGAATAAGGTTAAATAATACTCACTTCGGGATCATGATCTTTCTTTTGGTTGTCTCTTTCGAAATGAATAGATTTTGATAACTTATTTTTAACTTAGCATTTAGAAAATAAAACAGAATTTTTGGAGAGGAAAATCATGAAATAATTGAGTTATATTTTTATGCTAATGTGTAACTTTGGAAGGATTTATGTTATCCCCTTTTATAAGTGAATAAAAAGAGAAATTGTTTGAATAACCATTATAATTCAATAATGTAATTATAAAATTAAATGGTCAATGGATACAATTTTGATATATTATGTATATTGGTCTGATATATTGTTGAGAAAACCCATATATCCTATTTTTACCAATATATTCAACATTGTTAATTTATTTCATTATTGGGTTTTTTTGTATTTTAACATATTCATTTTTTTACATGGTTAACGTTCTTTAAAAAATATAGTATATGTTTTAATAAAAATAAAAAATTACCCCTCAAAAAAAATTAGTGTGTTGAATCAAATCATAAAAACTATTAAAAATTATTAAATTTATAAAAATAAAAAAATTAATTTTTAACTTAAAATATAATATATATTGATAAAACCTTTTTTTAGAAAAATATACCTTTTAAACATTATGTGTTAATCATAGTAGTTTGTATTAATCAATAATTAAATATGTGTTTATATATATATATATATTTAAAGATTATTTATTTAAAACATAGTAATTTAATTTATCAGATATAAATTATATAACATTAATAATATGTTTTCAGAAAATAAAAGTTTTACGAATATAAAAATAGTTAAATTTAATCATAGAAATTAAAATTTTATACCTATATTTAAATTTTATTTATTAAATAATAAAAATATTAAGATCTAAAATATAAAATCTATTTTTTATATTATATATCTATAAGTGATGTAAATACATTTTATATATATATGAATAAAAATATTTTTATGACTAAAATAATATTCATGTACCCAAAATGTTTTACTTGGGTTTTATAAATGAAAAATAATAATTTGAAATTAATTATTTTAATACATAAATTAATTTTTAGATTAATAAGAAATATATATGTTTTTATGTAATAATTACTTCATTATAGGCTTATAAACATTACAATATTTGTAAACAAAATTCACCATTCTTCAAAAATTAGTTATTATAATAAAATATTAAAAGTATATCATAAAAATTTATTGATTTTATTATTCGAAAAAATTAATTTTATAGAAAAAATCATATATTTATATATTTATCTTCTAAATTAATTTACACAATATAATTGGAAAACATTTCCTTAGAAAAAATTAGTTAATTTAACTTTTTGTGCCTTTAATATAATTCTTTTTAAAATTTTAAATTGTTGAATTATGATTTGTTAGATTATAAATTTCAATGTTAGCTATTATAATAAACTTTTAACCGTTATAAATTAAATTTATTTTGTTAAATTATAATACCCTTTTTAATGTATCTTCAAAAATAACCCTTTTAAAATAATAAATAATTATAAAATTATAATACATAATTATTTTAAATGATTGTTGTCATTTAATATACTAATGAATATATTAATCATCTAATTTTAATGTTTCATGGTATGTTTTGGTCGACTATTTCATTATTATAGTGTTGTGTATGACTTAATTTGTTAAATATAATGTTAATTTAAAGGATCCAAAATCTCGGATCATTACATTACACCACATTAAATAAATTGCATCATTACAATTTAAATTATTATTCACTGATGGATATAGGAGATGATATTCTTAACATATTTATCAATCAAGAAATTATTTCTAATATGATATCTATCTTACATCCCTAGCCTTTATTAATTTACTTATCTTTCCAAAAACAACATTAATCATTTAAAAATTATATACTCAATTTTGTATATACCTAAATATTGAATTATATAAAATATAACTTTACAAGAAACATATGAATCACTACAAAATTATACCACATCAAATCCATATATTTTGTAGGAAACTAACAAAATATTTTAAATTAAAATGATATTAATCTCAATGTCATTAAATCACACACCAATAAATATATACCAAAATATCATAAATGCGATGAAATTCACACACAAAAACATCATGAATAAATTTTCAAACCCAAGGTTTCTAATATTTTCTATAATATTTTTAAAAAAGTAGATCTAACATTTATAATCATATAATCAAGTGTGTTTTCAAACTATAAGTTATCCATACCGCAATAACGTGTTATTCAATAGTTATCCCAAACATTTAAACTTTTCATTAAATAAATTTTCAAGTATAATAATACCATTTAATATATTATCAAAAAAATTTAATGAAATATAATAGAACAATAATCCATATATGGAAAAAATAATTTTCAAAACTATTAGAGTATACCAGAGTATTTTCGATAAACAACCAATAATAATTAAAATATCTAAGAGTATAAAAATTTAAATTCTATTATGATATCAACAACACTACCATAGATAAAACTATTAATAATACCATTTCCATTAAGACATTCATAAACTAATATTCTCAATCATTCTTGTATGATAGTAAGTTATATGGAAAGATATATTGGTTTTGAGATACAGACCTTAATAAATTTTATTTTCATTATCCAGTACTAACCAAATACTAACTCCCAATTTTTTTTATAAAATCATAGATAATTATCACATAAATATGAAACATAAATTAAATGATTTTGATTATAATTACACCATAATTTTATACATTGAAACATTAAGTTCAATATACATTACTTTTTTTCAGGTTCCCTTTTAATTTTTTTCTTAATCCCAAAAACATTTTTCAAATAATTGCCACAAATATTATTAGAATATTTTGAACCCAAAAATCATTATAATGTATTCCCTATTTGTTTAACATTTAATTAAAAATTAAAATAACATATCAATTAATATGAACCCTAACACAAGAACCTGTATGTTTTAATCCTTATTGTAAATATTCAATCACCATTTAGTTTTCTAACATTAACATCTTCATATCCTTAATAATTGTTTTTAAATATAATGTAAATTACTTAATGAATATTCTCCAAGAGTGTCTCACTAGGTGTTCAGTATAACATATAATCATAGTTAATTAGGGTGAATATTGAGTATATACTAGACTGAATATTATTTGAGTGATTCCCTATAACATTATCTACATGAGAGACATGCCAACTTTCCAATATCTAGACATGGATGTAATTTTGATGAGAAATAGAAACCATATACTTGTAAAAAATGTCAATGTTTTCGTATACTTTGAAAAATCTATTAGATTCATACATAGGGTTTTCACTAAACTACCCTTATCCTTATTCACAAAATAACTAAACTAATCATAAAAAATAACAAAAACTCACTCCAATACTACAAATATAGGCTCAATATAAAAATAAAATAAATTATAAATTAACATCATGCTTTCGAAAACACATCTAATTAATAATCACTCAATACCATCAGTAGAATGTTTATTATGTTTGACTATAAGTGAAACACGAAAATTATTTCACATCCCTTATTAAACATTCTCTACAATATATCACCACAAGACCCCCTTCCCTACATTTTATAAATTATATTAGTCCTTATAATCTGGGGGAATAGGAAATGTAACAAATGGGTGATATTATTTTCTCAATTAAGAGTAATCATAACGATAACAATCAATTATCAAAATATAAAATAATATTAAAAAGGGTGAATAATTAGGATTAATGATAAATGTTTTCCCAAAACCCACGGATAATACACCATGGAATAAGGAATAGAAAAACTAATGTCTTTAATATGATAAAATTTTTGAATAAACATGGAATATACTATGGATTAGGAAAAATAGAATCATAAAATTATGGAATATCATGAAAATAAACATAGATATGTAGAAAAATAAAATTAATATGAAACCTAGATATAATTTAATAATATAGTTAATGATATAATAGATCATTTAAATATTTAATAATATGAATTAGATAGTTATATAAATTATACAAATATTGAGTAATATTTTATTAAAATGGAAATTCATTTAACTAAAATCCTTTCACGTAAGGTTTCATTTAAAATAATAATTTTTAAACTATAGGTTATTAATTTTATAAAATGAATATAATTTTTTAAATAGGTTTATAAAAATATAATTTGTGTGAAATTTTTTAATTTTTTAGAAAATATATATTTTTAACTGAGTATAAAATTTTATGAATTTTTTTAACAAAAATTATTTTCATGTAATTATGTAATTTTAAAATTATGATATGTTTTTAATGTGTTATAAATTAACCTAGTAATAATATAATTATATGAAATCCAATTAATTATTTTTTAATAAAATTTATATTGGTTTTTAGTATATGTTTTTTTGGATATTAAGATGGGTTTTTCTAAAAAAATGTTTTAAAATGTATATTGTTTCACTATTTTAATTAATTAAAATAATTCCTATTGAGGAATGTATTAAATTAATTTTAGAGATCATATAATATTAAAAATTAATTTATTTTCATAAAAAAGTATTATTATTCATTGAGTTAATATAGAATCATCTTCTTCTCAAGAAAATTACTCTTATTAAAAACCATATATCACAACACTTTTACTGGATTACTTTTATATTACAAAAATTCATATAAGTGAGTTTAATTTTAAAAAATGTTCTTTATATTTTAAATAATGGTAATTTATATAATTTAAAATTTTCAACTTAATTTTATTACCATAAAAAGTAGTGTGAATAGTTAAATTTAATTACTCTGACTAAGGTTGAAATATGGTTTTGTTCATTACATGCTTTTGTATTAAAATAAATTTTACACACATATAACCAGAAAGTCCGAGAGCCAGGCGAAACCTACTTCCATAAATTAATAAAAAAGTTTAAATAGTACAAACGACTTAGGGAGGGGGATCCTTACATAAGCTTGAGTACACAGTGCCAACTCAATCATTATGGACTAAGTCATTGCAAAACTCAGGTATTAAAAAGGACCAGCTAGAGCTTACCTCCAAGATAGCTCTTTTTGAGAGAGCATCCGCAACTTGGTTTGCTTCTCTGTATACATGAGAGACATCCAAGGAGAGCAGTTCAACAAGCTTCAGGGAATCAATCCAAGATGGAAGTATCCTCCACGGTACATTCCGAGATCGTTCTTTAAGAATCTGCACGACAACCAAAGAGTCTGATTTGATCCAAAGCATCATCCAACCATATCAAACCGCATACCTTATTTCCTTTATTATTTCCCATAACCCTGCCTCAATAGCATGACCATTACCAAAATAATGGAAGAAGAATCCCTTCACAAAGCCTTGGTACATCCTGAAAACACCACGACATCCAGCCGATCCTGGCGCACCCGAAGCTACCCCATCAACATTGAAATTAAGACAATCAGAGATTGGAGGAATCCACCTAACACGATTCATCATCCTAGGCTTCCTCTCCCAGCCACTTACCCCAAGGGTTCGTAAAAGCAAAAATTCAAAAATATCATTATTAATAGAACCAGATAGCTTCACCGAGGAGAGCTTGATGTTCTAGTGGATTATCGTCAAACCCTCCTTGATAGATGGCCTACCAATATGGAAAGTAATAGTGTTCCGAGATTTCCAAATATACGCAATCGTGGGGATAGCAGCGGAAATGAGCAGTGAATGGACTTTCTCACTACCTTCAAGATTCATGACAAAAACTAGTAACGCACTAGCAGAATTGAAATCAAAATAGTAGTGGAAAATCGACATTAGGTAGCTCCAAAACCGGGAAGAAAAGGAACAATAAATGGAGAGGTGATCAATAGTTTCATCCGCAGCCAAATAGAGGAAGCAGACCAGGGCAATGCACATACTTGTTTTCTACAAGGCAGATTGGATGGTCATCCTCTGCTTCCAAATTCTCCAGATGGGTAGGGAATCAGATGGGAAAATGAAGTTCCTCCTGACTCTCATCACCCAAGTAGGAGGGTCGAGTGCACTTCCACACAAAATGTTATAAGGCAGTTGGCTGGAGAAAGAACCAGTCAATGTCGGCTCCCATATCAGAGTGTCTTGATCCATAAATTGATAAACAACAATCTCATGTTGCAAATTGATAGGAATGATATCATAAGCCTGAGAATTTCCTTGCAGACTGGAGACATAGGTATTCCTTATCAGCAGAGGAAAGTTTACAGTCTGAGAGATGGGGCAAGACAGCCATTTTTTATGCCAGGACTTCATCTAGGAATTGGTGCTCATCATCCATTTGGAGTGCCTCATGAGTTGAGAGTAGTTATTCCATACAGATGTCCATATTGAAGACATCAGATATGTATTATGCATGTTCATCAATCTGTTCATAAATTTAATAAAAATGAGAATGTATATAAATAAATTGAATATATAATATAATTTTATTATTTAGGAGGAAAAAGGAATATGTGAAATGTCAGACTCAACATAAGTGACTTCATCTCAATTTTCGTTCCATGAGGATTATCATAATATTTTTCACACAAATTCATTTATAAATTATATATAAAGGATATTTTAAATGTAAAATAATTTATTTATTCACTATAATGTTATTTAATTTTCTTGTTTATTTTTATTCTTTCAAGGTGATAATGATTTTAATATTTCTAAAGCGATAAGGAACATTTCTTATAAATAAAATGTTTTCTATTTATTTAAAATATATACATATATATATTTAATATCCAAGTTTTAATTTTTTTTGAATTTCTTTATGTAAATAATGTATTTATGATTTTCATTTTATGTTTATTTAATTAAATCTAAAATATTTTCAAAATAAATCCTTTTACGATATCTACTAGAAAACAATAACTTAATTTTTCTATTTTTAATCTTATAAAAACAATGTTTCATATCAAGATTAATTTTATATTAATTGTAGATTAATTTGAAAGAATACATGTTTTATTATATTAAATACCATCTCCCCCATCAATCAGTCAATCATCTAACGCAGTTGTAGTCGATGGATGGATCAATGCACTCGAGAAGATATTGTATGCCCAAAGATGACTAGAATGTAAAAATGTTAATCTAATTGTTTGTCATTTTGATGGTAATTATGTTCAATTAATGTTATTGTTTAATAATACCAAATAGAAATATGATATTGATTCCATGTAATGAGAAATATTTAAGGATATTTTATTTATGAAATATTTTCCAATGTTAGATTGAATTTGGATAGAAAAAAATCCAATGAGTTAATGAAAAAGTTGAATATTATCTTGATTAATATGAAGAAAACATCACATGATTTTCTTGGTATGTTACTTATTTTATTTGATACACAGAGATAAAAATTAATAGGATTTAATCAGGATTTAAATCATGTATATGATGATCATTGGTCGCATGATAATTAAAAAGCTTTGGGAATGTTTTTTATTGTGATAATAGAGCTGAGAGAGATCATTTTCAAACTTATGTTCCTCATTATGATGAATTTAAAGATCATTTAGGATGTTAAGAGATGTTAATCCATATAACAAAAAAATATGGATGTAATAAATGGAAGATCCCATAAAGTGGTATGTGTGGAAAAAATACCCTTTGAAGCGTCTTATAATGTCAGGGAAGTATTACTGATTTAGAGGGTTTGTCCATATAGCCCATGAATATAAGAAAAATAATAATTAAGTATCAATGAATGGGATAACTAATATTTATACTATGGTAATAACTTTTAGTTATAATGAGTTTGTTCATTATGATAATGTGGGTTAATGTTTTTTTGCAAAGGATAGAAATAGAAAGGTATAAAAAAAGTCATTTTTTATTACCACAGTTGATGTTGAGTTTTCAAATGAGGCGGTGAAAGATATTTAATTTTTGAATTCAAATTATTCATATACAATTTTTGAATTTGGATTCTCTGATTCATTCGTTTCTAAAAAATATGCACATAAATTATTAATACCATCTTATTAAAGTATGATACAACTATTTGCAAAAAATATGTGTGGAAATATTAAAGAAAAAAATATTTATTGGAATCCTCATATTTTTATTAGTGGGATTTTATTTTATAAAAATACTGTTTAAAAAATCCAATATTTATAAAGATATCCTTATTGTTATGAAATAGATTTCATTTTACCATTCTACGATGGATTATAGAGAAATGAAAGATATTTTCAATGATTTTATTTGTTTTATACCATAAAAATAAGGTGAAAGATATAATATATATGATATTGAAGGTTACCTATAGCATATTGTTTAAAATAAATAAAATTTTCAAATTAGTGATGTATGAATAGTATAATAGTACATTGATGTATTTCTAGATGATTTTACAAGTCTAATTCTTGATCATGAGGTTGAGTTTACTGTTGACTTATTACATAATGGTAATAATATTTCTATACCCCCTAATTGAATGGATAATGAAGAAATTTTTCAATTCAAAAATTAATTGTAGAAGTTATGAGATTAAATATTCAACCTACATAACAATTTATCATGGGGCCCTCCTATCATTTTTTGTCAAAAAGGAAGATGGTTTAGTGATTTTTTTCAATGATTATAGAGCTTTCAATGACACCATTGTTAATAACATGTATCATTTAAATCATATCAATGATTTATTAGCTAAAGGTGAAGGAGGATGAAAATCCTAAGGCGTTATTTTGGACAATATACGTGAACTATGAGTTTGTAGTAATTATTTTTTGGTTGTCTAATGGATCTGTTTTATTTATGGACCATATGAATTGTGTTTTTCGTGAGTGATTGGAACATTTTGTGGTTGTGTTTATTGGTGATATTATGGTATAATAAAATTCAAGATTTATATGAGAGAACCTTAATTAATATTTTGAAAAACAGAAAATAAAAAAAATTATATGTAAAATTTATCATGAATGAATTTTGGTAGCAAAAAATTTCATTCCTTGGTCATATTGTTTACTAACGATGAAATAATTATTGACCATGACAAAAAAAAATTTGATGAATGGAAAATAACCATAAATATCATAGAGATAAATAGTTTTCAGGGATTACCAGGTTACTATCAAAAGTTTCTGGAAAACATAGCTCGATTGTTTTTCCCACTAACTATGTTCACTCAAAAAGAGTTATGTTCGTCTAAAAACTATAGTGAGATTATTATTTTCAAGAAATAAAAAAATTAATGTTATCGATTCAATTCTGGACCTAGATTTCAGAAATGGAAAATTATTCATCTACATTGATGCTTCATTCAATGGTCTTGGTTGTGTCCTAATGTAGAATGATCAGGTAATTTTTTATGTTTCAGGATAGTTGATTTAACCTACACATGATTTAGAATTAGATTATGTGGTTTTTTAATAAAAAAATTGGTGGTATTATTTAAACTGGGAAATGAGAGTAATTTATATTGAAAAAAAGAATTATAGTATATATTCAAACAGATATAAAAGAATATGGAACCAAGAAGATAGAAGAATGAATCAACGATTATTATTGTGTGATTCATTATAATACTAGAAAAATAAAACAAATGGTTCGACAATTTTATTTAAAAATATTATGATACATTAATCATGTTACATTTGGAATATCACCCTTTTGTTAATGATTTGATAAATTTTGACCTAGATATTGTGGATACAGGTACATTCGCTTTTTTACTTTTGGTCTAATTTAAATATACCTTTTCAGAATGAATTAATAAATCTCACAAAGATTATTATTCTATGATTAAAATTGATGAATCTATTAATATGGGTATGTTTTCTAATTTTAATATTTATAAATAATGTGTTTTATAATTTGTTAAAACATTTTTCTTGTCTTGTGATTCCCTTTTCCAGAAAGGGTTATTGATTGAAGCTAATAGATCATTGTTTTCCATTCAAGAGTTAAAAACTAATATATATATATATATATATAGACCTTGGGTGGTATTACTAGTGGGATGGAATAAAATGATATATTGATGAATTTTATATGATTTTTTTTCTTATGAGTATATTAAAATAAAATTAAAATCACCAAAGGGTACTCTTCAACCTTTTCTACTTCTAAATTCGAAATGAGAGAATATATTATTGGATTTCATGGTAATATTTATAGAGAAAATATGTGGTAGTGGTGTGTTTTGGTTTATTATTGAACTATTTACTAAATCTATATATTTCCTTCCCGTTAGAGATATAATGTATTTAGATATTCATTTTGGATAGTATCTATGAAATATTTTTAGCTTAAAATGAGGACCACTTTCTATTATATCAGATAGTGATCCTAGGTTCACATCTTATTTTTGGAAAGATATTACGAAATCATTGGGTAGTATATTAAAAATCATCCAAATTTATCATCCTGAATCTAAATGATAGTCTGAGGGAACACGTATTACCATAGAATATATTCTTTTTTTCTTGTTCAATGGATGACCAGGGAAGTTTGGATAAAAGTATTACAAACATTGAGTTTTATTATAATAATAATTTATATTATACTATAAAATTGTAACCATTTGAGGAATTATTTGAAAATTAGTGTTAAAAACATTGTTTTTGGGATGATATAGAATAAAAGAAATTTATGGGGAAAGAGTTGGTGGTGGAAATATAGGATAAGGAATAATTGATTTAGTTGCATATGAGGACTGATCAGAGTAGGTAGAAAAGTTATGTAAATAACTAGTGGATTGATATTTATTTGAGGTAGTTCATCGTGTATTTCTGAAAGTAAATCTATGTAAAATTATTAAGTATTTTTGTAATAAAAGTGATATAAGTCCATGTTTCATTAAATTTTTATAAATACAAGAGATTCTTGGATCAATTAACTGTAGAATGAAGTTTCCACTTATTTTCCCATATGAACATAATGTATTGCTTGTTCAAATGTTATGGATATATGTTCTGGAATCATCTCATGTTTTGAGCCATGAATTAGTTCTGCTAGGAGAGAATGTTTTTTATGAGTTACATCATATTTATGTTCTTAACTATAGAGAGCATGAGTTTCAGAATAATATTATTCAACAGATTATGGATTTATGGAAAACCATATAGTTTAAGACGTTACATGGGAATCTGAAAATGATATGACGGAAGGATATCCCCACTTTTTTAATAAGTGAATAAAAATTCAAGGAAAAAATTCTAAAATGAGGGAAGAATCTAACAACCACATTAATTCTATAATAAATAATTTTCATATCTGTTAATATGAGTTAGGTAGTTATATAGTTTAATATAATATTGAGTAATTTTTAATCAATAATAAAATAGTTTCAACTAATATCATGTCTAATAAGATTTTTATTAATTTTTTAATATTTAGTTTTAAAAATTAATATAATTTTTTAAATCATTATATAAATTTTTTATTTTTTTTTTGAAAATTTTGAATTTTAATGAAAATATTAATTATTCTGTTAAAATTGAAAATATTTATTTTAGTAATAAGTTTTTTATTTTTAGTAAATTAGATAATTTAAAAGTCCTAATATGTTTTGAATATGTTTTCATGTTTTATATGTATTATTTATTAATATTTAATATAATTAATAAATTTTTATTCAACTTTACATTGTTTTTTAAATATTTTTTTATAAAACAATTGGGTTTTCTACAAAGTGTTTTTAAATTCATAATATTTTCTTTTTTAATTTATTAATGTAATCCATAATTTGGAATGTTTTAAAAGAATTGCATAAATTATATATCAAAAAATATGAAATTATTTTCATAAAATTATTATTTTTAGTTAGATAGATAATATATAATCATATTTATCTTCAAAAAATACACTTCTTAAAAACCTACCGTGTCACCACGTTTTTTGAATTAGTTTTAAATTAAATTATGAAACTTTTGTGAGTTTATTTTTTCCAAATTTATTAAATATTTTTAATCATTATAATTTATTTTATCTAATAATTCATATTAATATTTTGTGCTTATTTATTAGTGAAAAGTTAAAGGCATTTACAATGATTATAGTTAAAATATGTATTCGGGCATTACATGAATTTGTATAAAAAAAAATTTACATATAAATAGGATTATTATTTAATAAATTGGTTTCAATATTCCAAATAAATTTATATAAATTATCCAATAAAACTCAATTTAATTTGACAATTAAATGATAATTTACCTACATAAGTAAAATGACATATATTACCATGGTAAAAACATAAAGGGTAAATTTGTTTAAACATAGAGACTAAGGATGAAAATGATAAAAAAAAATTTCTGTTTGGTGTAGGATATTATATACCTAATAAAACCTCCCATTCATTATTAGTCAATTTTTAGAAGCACATGAGTTATTGGATACCTCCTAATTGTGAATACTTTTGGGTATTTACAAAAATGAAACTCCTCATTAACAATAAAAGTGAACTCACTCCTCTCAATTTTTCCGACCTCTCATGCACTTTTGGATCCCCCAAAATCGTCCAAAAATCACATCCATGCATCCCTATACTCAATATAGATAATTTATTTTTGGAATAATGTCATTGAAGGAATGATTTTGGTGAATTCCTATGTAGGATACCCGTAACACATGTAACATTCATCAACCAGAGTTTTTATTTTATTTCATTACCTACCAATATAAAATTATTATGATTATTTTATTATATAAGAAACACATTACATTAGTTATACTAAAAAGTTTTACCGGTAATTTCAAAACCTAAAAAATTCCCCTCTTCTATCAAATGGGTTGTTAAATCATCATTCATGTGTACAGAGGATCATCACCTCGCGAAATGATGTCTTTTATTATACCATTAACACATCTCATGGTTCTGTATAATGATGGATATAAATATTAGAAAAGAAAATATATAGAATAATGATACCTAAGGATTTATTAAAACATATATACCCTTTCTATATACCAATACACCAAGGATATGATAACATAGCTTGTTTGTAACACATACTACCTCCTCGTGATGTGATTTGAATTGTTCTTAACTAATACATAACACAAGAGGTAATAAGGTCATAAATAATGGATATACAAGGTATAAATTAAATTATAAGGATATTAATGGCCTATTTATCATTTTTTAAATATGATATTTCGTTTTATTTGTTACCTTTTCACTCATAGAAAACTATGATAGAATATTTCATTGATATGAGGACTACTGCCTCCTTGAAGCGATGTGAATCCATTTATATCTCCATATCAAAAAATGATATAGATTATTATATATAAGAAAATTTTATAACATTTTTTTATCATTTTGTAATTATAAATTTTACCTAACTTCTTTCTATATTGATCATCTAGAAATGGAAATGCTACTTATGCGTACGTATGACCTACCTTCTCCATGATCGTAACATTAGTTCATTTTTCATAACCATATTTAATAACTTGTTTTAAATGTATAATTTATCTATAGATATTATAATTACACCATGATTATTATTTTTTATATTTTTTAATAATTAAATCTTTGACTATATTTATCCTACACAAATATTTATTGAAACATAAAATGAATATGGTGAAAAAATCCGGCATAAAATTAATTTATTATATACATATATATATATATAACTTTTTATTAAGTGAAATAAAATTAATAGAAACATTATAATGGTTCTCAATAAATAAATAATTATTATATGATTATTATTTAGGAAGATGAAGATATGTGACATGTCGGTCTCATGTTAAGGGACTTTTTCGTAATTTTTTTGTGATGAGTAATATCAAGATGTAATGAACCATTAGTTTTTTTTATATCATGTATATATATTCCAATTGAAATGTCTTATCATGAATTTATCTATTCTAGTAGTATTTTATGTTTTTTATTGTTATTCTTTTGTGGGGATTATGATATACATATTTCCAAATGTGATAAGGGACTTTTATTCCTAATAAGTATTTTTTAATATTTTCCTTCAAAAATTAATTATCCTCTATTTCGAAATTATAAAATAATTTTTTGAAAATATTATAGGGAAAATATTTAATGTCACTTTTACTTTATTTTAATGATTTACAAAATTATTCTTTTTTTGGTACATTTTGAAAAGTGACAAATGAATGTTATATTTTTAAGGTACTATTAAAATGACCCTTCCTTTCATGGTGACTTTTACATTATTTCAATATTAATTTTAAAGACTATACATATTATTAAACTAAAAACAAACATTCCCATTTTCTGGTATTTTTTTTATTGAAAATGGTCTTTTTCAAAAGAAATGTGTATTTTGTTTTGAAAATGGGATTTTCTAAGACAATTTTTTTAAAAATAAGAATGTTATTTTCATATGAGTTTAAAACTTCCATTTATATGAGAAAAGGTTTTATTCTTGTTGTGGTTCTCATATATTATATACAATTGGTGTGCGTAGATAGTAATGGGTGACCATTATATAAATTAAACTATTAGTTCACCTGTGTAGTACTCTAATGCATTGGGTAATGATTATATTCTAGGGAGAATAATATTGGATGTTGGTTGTAGTGTTATTCAAATTTTTAAGGTTTCTATAAGGGTTATGTAAGAGTTCTATGAGATTATTTCCCAATGTACCAACATGGAATTTCTTTTCATGCTAATGAGTATTCATGGAATTCATTTTTTTAAATGGAAAAATGATCGTTTTAATAGATTAGTAATACATTTAATGTGTAAAATGTTATGTATTTAAGACATGTATTTTCATGGGATTTCTTGTTTTTAATTTGACTACCATTTATCTTCATTTTGTGTACCATATTGAACCTTTTTATATTATCGCATGTTTTTAAAATGTTATTAACGGGATTTAAGGATTGTTTAAGGAATGAAAGTGGTTGGGTCTAAAGTTGTGGTGACATTTAATAAAAACAAATCTTTTATTATACTAAAACATTTATATATAGTAACAAATGTATACGGATATGATGTGTCTGCATTGTATTATATGGTTGTGTTATGTAGGACTTATGACTTAATTCTCTAAATATCTAAAATTGAAAATATCCTCAATGTGAACCAATGTCATTTTTTGAAGAAAACTAATGATTATGTAATGCGTAAGCCTAGGGCATTCTAGATAAAATATATTAAACATGTGATTATGTGAAAAAATAATTATATCCACACCTCACTATATCATGAGATATCAAATTAATACAATGAAATATGGGGTGATATCGGACCTCAACCATCATCTCCCAAATACACATGGGTTATATGAAGTCAATCATAACATTAATAACCCATGAAAATAAAATGGATTTCATAACCTTCAAAATTGGCTACTTATAATAAAATCAAACATGATTCCATTAGTAAACATGATAAAACCATAAAATATAATATAGATTCCAATAATAATAAATAGAAATCCATGTTGACACAATTTCACAATGTAAATATTATTTAAAATATATTGATAAAGGTTATGATAGTTAGTCAATAATTTCGCCAATAAATCGATAAATGGAATCAAATTGAACCCCACACAACCAAAATATAGAAATATAATGTGTTAACATTGTAAAAGAATCTAAATAAAATTAATTCCCATTGATATAGTATTGATAAGAAATATAGATAATGTGATATATCATTTGTATGATATAAAGAAATATTTCATAAGTCTTCCTTAGAAAACTGTGCATTGTATATTTTGAATGAAATCCATCATAAATCAAAAAATACTTCAATGTACATTGATTAATATAAAAAATATTTTTAGGATTATTAGGAAAATCTCATTATAATTGAGAAACATTCGTAATTTTTTTAAAAATATTTATTCATGTTGAAATATTTTTTAAATATACCAGAATAATAATTTCGTTTGTAAAACATGAAAACATAAAAAGAAATATTTTTTTTGACAAATTAAAATCAGTAGAAATATTTGTTCACAATAAAAACGTTTAATAAAGTTGATTTTTACAATATGACAAAAATAACCCATAAAAGGGAAAAACATTATAAATTTTATAATGATATTCATGTAGTTGAAAAATCAATTGATATATTAATGTGTTATAGATAACGAAATACAAAAAAAAATACAATGAATAGAGATATAGAAAATAAATATTCCTAAAAAAATAAGAGATAGTCTCAATTTCCAAACAATGGGTAAAATTTATCCAATAGTGAAATTGAAATAAGTAAAAGAAAAGTAAAACCATATGACTTATTAGTCGTTAATAAAATGATAGAGGTTTATAGAGAAAGCTATAAAAATTCCCTATCTTTCTAAAGAAGCATCTATTTTAAAATGATATTGATGATAGAACCATGATGATATTGGTAACAGAAGAATCAAAGGATCTAGTGAGGAAGATGATAAAATTGTCATTAAAATATAATAAAATGCTATATATTTCCATACCTAAATTAAATTTGGAAGTGAATATAGAAAATAAATTAATTTATGGTGGAAACATATCTATCATGACTCATATATTCGAAAATGATACAAATAAACCCTTATATTGTTCCCCATTGATGTCGAATGCACTATAAAATTATAAATAAAAAACTCAAATATGTAAATATTCAACTAAAAAAATATTCATTAACCATTCATTAAATATCTATATATCATCTAAGTTCATTAATTATTAATATATTTCTTTTTTACAACTTAGTTTTCAACCATTTGGTGATTATAACAATATATGTTTCTCTTATTCTCCATGATATCAATTTATGTACCCATTAATGATACCATGTTCATAAATAAAAATATATTTAAGGATATATAATAGATAACATATATTTGTTTATAATTCTCCAATATAATTATAAAATAATCATATTTATTTATAAGAACTTAATCAGTGTTGGCGGATTTATATAATTTTAATGAACAAATGTAATATTTTGTTAATAAGTTAAATTCAAAATAAATCCACTCTAGAACCATAATCGAATAAATATATTCTTATTTAGGAATAATATTATTAATTTTCATGTTTCCGTAGTAATACTAGATAGTTTTTTATATCATTTTTCAAGTCTGTAGTTTGACCGACCTAGCCCTTAACAAACCATAATACGATGGGTGAGAATGGTTAATAAAATAATGCTTTGATATAATATTAATATAAATGAAAAATTATTAAATTATTTAGATATTTTTATTTAATTAAATTATATTTTATGAATCTTGGGTAATGATTTAAAATATAAATTAAAACGAATAAATTGATAACTAGTAGAGGTGGTAGTCTTTACAATGCATAATTAACGTTCTAGTTTACCATAAAATGAGATGGAATGAAGTTTGATTATGATTTATCAATAAATAAATAATATTCTAATATATATTTCAATTTTATTCTTTAATTATATAGTTATCAATACTGAATAGATAAATTGGTGAAATATGGATTACCTCGCTTCGTGGAGGCCAAACCTCGCCGAAACACAAGATTGATGTTATTTTGTTTTTATAAGTTGTTGGAAAGGAATGAATAATTTTTTTACATTAATAATATAAAATTTCTGAAACCTAATTATAGTAAAGTCATTATTTTATTATCGATAGTGTAGGTTTGGAACATAATTATTATTAATGAAACTATAAGGATTAAGTAATACTCATATTTGGATTTTGATAATTATTTTGAATGTTTCCATGGAAATAAAGGGCTTGAGATAACTCTTATTGAACATGGGATTTTGGATATGAAAATGAAATCACATATAGAAAATTGATTTTGGTTTTCATGAAAATTGAAAAATTATAGTAAAACATTGATGGGGTAGAAGTGATCACATTTTATGCGTAAATAATTGAATTTTTGTGAACGAATGTTAATTTTCTATTTGCAATGAGTCTATTCAAGAGTCAATGGTTCCAAAAGTAATTAATAATGGAGTGTTGGGTGATTTATGTTTGATAAAGTTTATATCAAATTTTTTTTAAAAAATTAAACATGTTTTGATTGATTTACAATGAGGTTTTTTTAACATTAACTATTTTTCACTTAAGTATCTTTATTATAACTGGGTAATAAATTATTTAATAATAGTTAAATAATTAATGATATTAAAAGATTTGGGTTTTCGTAAATGAAATTTTACCTTTAATGAATACAAATCAATATATAAAGGTACAGAAATTAACATTTTTATTTAAATATATAATATATATAGTGGAAGCTACTTTATTATAAGGAAGAAATTTTAGCAATTAGGTGTGCATATGTTTTTTTAGTATCAGAAAAAAATAAAATTATTATTAATATATATATATATATATGATTAAAAATTATTTTAAAATATATATTTAAATCAGATAAAATAAATTAATTTGACAAAAGTTATAAAACAGTAAGTGAAAAATTAATTAAAAACAATAAATTTACCAATATCATAGTGATTAAATTTAATCGTAGAATTGAAAAAAATATTCATGTTGTTGAAATAAATATTATTAAATAATATGTAAATGATAACATATAATGATAAATTCATTTGGTTTGATCTAATTTATATAAGTGATGATTAATAATGTTTAATATAAATTAATAAAATAGATTTATAGTAAAATACTACTTAATTTTCTTAATCATTATACATTGGTTTTTTAAATTCAATATATAATTTTTAAATGAATAATTATCTTAATAGATATATTTTTGTTTGAATGAATATTTTAATATATTTTTTTGTAATACTTAATTCGTTCCAGACTTATTAATATTAAAAATTAGTATAAGTATTATTTTTTCTACTATCCTCCATATAATTCATTTTTTTTAATTTTAACAAATATAACCAAAGAAAATATTGAATATAATCATTCAAAAATGATTTATATTTTATAAATTTAAAATTAAAAAAATAAAAAACATATAAATTTAAATAAAATATTAAACGGAAACTACTACTGTTAAAATATGACATTTTTTAAGAAAAACTATCATTAATATTATTTATTAAAAATGGAGATATAATTGAATTTAAAAATATTAATTTTTAAAGATTATAATTTCTTATTGTAATAAAATATTATTTATGATCATTTTAATTTATTGTGGTAAAATAAAATACGGTTTTCAATTGTTTTCAGAATGGAATAATTTGTATAAAATTAATAAGTGAAAGATTGAAAATATATAATTATTTTACCTAATTATTATCTTTTTATATACTAATGATTATATTATTCATTTATGTAACCTCCCAGCCTAGGGTCTAGATAATCTGTGCCCTGGGCTGATGGGTCACATGGCCTCAAGTCCGCTTCCCAATACACCAGAGGATGTCGACTAATAGTGATGGTGTTAATGTGGTATAGTGTAGAGACTATACCCTCATATCAATTTTTAATAGTGGATACAATCATAAACATAATATAACAGAAGTATATAATTTCAATATACATAATAATATAGCATTAGAAATGTAGATATAACTGATCAACTGATAATTATATCAAAATCCTCTATAGAAGACTTACTACTTGGATTCTTGGCAAGATAGTCTGAAAAAGGGGAATATGGGGCATATGAGCCTTAGCCCAGTTGGTAAGGACTCTTCAAGTGCATCTGGGAGACACTGGATCAAATCTAGGAGGAGACATTATTTCCACGTACTGTAGCAGTACTGTAGCAGTATTTGTAGCTGGTACTGTAGTAGGAACTGTGCAGTACTGTAGCAGGTATTGTAGCGGGAAATGTATCAGATAGTGTTTGGCACTGTAGAATCTGAGAATATGCCCCCTTTTGCACCTTCGGGCCACCGATTTGGTCCTCGAGTCCTTTAAGGCCTTTTGGGCCATCCGGTCCTTCAAGTCATTATGGCCTTCGGGCCACCTTGAGGCCTTCGGGCCACCTTAAGTGCAGATGCAAACTAGACGACCTATGAAGGAACAATCTCTACAAGGAGGATGAGCAAAGAGCTTTCACCACAGAAGAGGCTAAAAGGATTGCTAAAATGGTAGTGTATGGCACCTTCCATCGGGACAAGCCCGTGCATGCACGAGAATGCCTAGCTGAACAGCCATGTGAAGGTGGAGAGCTAATTTCACGATGAAGATGCAGTGGAGGAGTAGTTACAAGTAATTAGTCTAGGTTGTATATAATTATTGAAGCGTACATGGAAAATAAATTCCATTAAGGCCTACAAGACAAGTAATACATATTCCTATGGGCCTTGTAAGGGTTCCACCTCACCCCTTGAAAGGTGGATTATCAAAAATCAATAAAAAAATGAAGCCCTTCGGGCCATTGGAGGAGGACAAAGAGGGGTAATATGGGAACTATCATAAAATAATTTTATATAGAAAGTATTAAAATAAAAATAATATACTCCAATAGCATATTGAGTGTTCACCCAGTGTCCTATTCCTAATCAATATCTAGAAACAAGCATTTAAAAAACTTGTGAAAGGGTTCATCCCTTTATCAATACCCTCATATATATATTCTACTCAGGTTCCAAAGGTATCCAAAGTGGGGTGTGAGATGAAAATATTAGTATCCCACCACTAATGGTGTCTAAATATAATCTATTCAATTCTCATAACGTAATAGTGTGTTGTAAATAACAGACTGAGAAATTAATTCTGGAATAAATAACAAACCCGCTTGGGTTCCTATGTAACACCTGGTGAGTCTACCTGCATTGGATCGTGACTGCGATGAATATATGATTATTAACTATATATAGTTATATATAAAATGTATTTATATATTTAATCCACCGATATGAACCAAGTACGTGCAGAAGTATGTGTCTATATACCTAGAATTCTAATTACTGGATGGACCGAGGAATAACTCAGACATCTACAACCAGTCTAATAATACTACAAAATTAAGAAAAACGAAACATTACCTACATCACATAATATGTGGGTAATATCATGCTCATTACTTGATATTGGTAGTGTTATATCAAATAAACACTGTAACTCAAGATCCGGTGAATAAAGCCAATCATCTGATTAGTTTCAATGGTGTGAGAAATCAAGATCAACACCCAATTTAGGGGAGCATGGTACTATCATGATCAATAGATGCCATACAATCATATAACATATTGTGTCAAGGTGTAATCACATTTATAATATTCAACATCAGGAAAAACAACTCATGTAACATGTTTTTCAATACATTATATATAAATAAGGCGCATTCATGTTTATAACATTACAATTGAGGAAAAACTTATCATATGCCCCAGTAGTCAAGATCAATTCATTGAAAGAAATATAATTAATAATAAACATACAATAATGTGTAATTAAATGGCATAGACTTACCAAACTCCACAAACAATTTTAGTTAATTAATCATATTCATTTAAAGGAAGATAACCATCATGAATAAGTCATTCCATATTTACATTACATTTGAATCACCAATTCATGTTAATTAAATTCATTAGGCTCAATACGTATTTAATGGTTCCATAATCAAGTATTGAAATTTTCTACCTGAGAAATTCAAACTGAGTCAAACGCCTTATATGTTCCTTGGGTTCCATTTAATTTTCATTTCTTAAGGGAAATTCCATTTAAAGCGGGAACCTAAAAAAAGTTGCAGGTATTGGAAAAATTAACGAAAGGGGGAAATTACATATCAAAACACCCAAGGGGTGTTTATATTTGAGGTCTAAAACATATAAACAACAGAACAAGATGCATGGGATGTGTACCATGGAATGATAATAAATTTGATATGAATACTAATATTTAAATGGGACACTCGTAAAAAGATGTCATGTTGAATAATGAATTCTAGAAAAAGAAATGAAACTCATAAATAAAATAATGTGAACACATAACACAAGGTCCTAGATGAATCCTCGGTCGATATAAACCTCAGATTCAATCTAGGTTGGAGGATATCTATGAAAAGGTCTAGAACCCTTAAAATAAGGAAAATATGCATGCACCTAAATAGAGAGATGGAATAGAATGAAAAATAAAATTGGAAGGTACCTGATTTGAGTTCTCATTTTAAGGAATTCAACACCCTTAATGGATCAATAATCAGACACTAGATGATGATGATATCTCAAAGACAGGTTGAGGGAGATTGGTGCTCAACAGGAGGAAGAAATAGTGTTTCATCTACCCAATGAAGGATAAAAATGAGAAAAACGGTTATAAGAAATTATTAACTGAAAATATAATCTTCACCTCTAAACATAAGTGACCATGGTTGGCCAAATTTTTTGCCAACCATGCACCATTAAATTATATAGAGGGGCAGCCCTTATGTTTAGGTGCTATCATTATCTAATAATTTGAAAAATATGAAAAAGGGTATATCCTATAACCATAACACACCTCGTGGTCGTGCACCTGAGGTTTCATGGTTTAAAATAAACAATGAAGACACCAGATCGTTACTATCTTCAACTGCACGGTTTCTCTAAATCCTTGAGGGCTAGGATATACTATTTCTCTAATCATGTGGCCCAAGATTTTCTTCCCAATTCAGAGTTCCAAGATTTAAACGATCCTCGACCGTACCTGAAACCTAATTGTAATGATGAAACATTATTATTAAGGCTATTTAATGGAATTTATAAAAAAACAAAACGATATTTCCCTTCATGTGATGATGAGTTGTTAAAACCTCCCCACCTTAACGAAACTCATACCTAATTTTTCAATCTACAAGAAATGTTGTATCATTTGATAATAGATCTATACATTAATATCAAATATAATATTCCCATTCCTAGGTAACTTCAAGTACCCAACCGTTCGTCTGTGGCACATGTACCCAAGTTACAGACCTATCTTTGTGTGTATTCATGCTTTTTTCCACTACACGCAATGAATACTCCTTGAATGAAGAATAAATAGCTAATTGAACCTAATCGGGCTAAAATACATGCTCAGGGTCATGATAGAATCAGAGAAGATGATATACATGAAATCAATCATGCATGGACAAGTATAACTAGGTATGTTCTAACTGGTAATCCAATGGTATGATCCATTTCACAACAATGAAGGGTCTAACAAACCAGGGTGAGAGACTTCCCGAATTATGAAAACCTATATAGAAAAACCACGATGAGACTCATCAGAAAACATGGTCTATAACCATGAACTAAAGTGGTCACCAATGTCTATTTTTATATGACTTTTTTCTAGATTTATCTTTCAGTATGTGTCTCTTGGTCAGTTGGTCCTTCTCTATAGTCTCATGCACGAGACATGATCCATTCATAGATATATTCCCTATCATTATCCAACATAATGTTTTGTGGAATTTCATACCATTTAAAGCTTCATTTCTCTCCATATCAATGGTATCCTAATAGTAGTTATTATAAGATAAATCTAAAATTGGAATCTGTTTCTCTAAAGAACCTCCAAAGTCAAGGACACATGCCTATAGTAAGTCCTTAATCACCTGAATTGTACAATCAATCTACCCACCATTATGTGGGTGATATGTCACTCTTAGAAGATCTTGTGTACCCATGTCATTTAATAAACACTTACATAAATGTGACATGAAATGACTATCACTGTCAGAAATTATAGAACTACAATCTCTATGAAGACATACTAACATCCTAGTGTACATCCTCCATGGTTTTTTTGTGGTTAAGGACTCTCATATAGGTATGAATTTTTTGACCTACATCAAATGATCAATGACAACACACACTGTATCATTTCCAAAAGGAGATCTGAGTATAACAGTAACAGAATCCATCAAAACATCAATCCATTTTTACTAAAAAATTGATAATTGCTCCAAAACACCCTAGAAACTGTTGATGTTATGACTTCACCTACTGATTATTAGAGAACAGAGTGATGAATATTGATATATCATTTTTCATATCAGGCCACCAATACTGGTGATGTAGATCTCGATACTTTTATGTGAAACTAGGGTGAACTGCCCATTTTTTGGAATGGAATTCTTTTATTATCTAATCTCTAATAATTTCTGGGACCCATACATACTGATTGAAAAACAATTTATCTTCCACATCCATGGTCGAACCTATATATATGTCATCATATTGGACACATTTTCATAAGATACGTCCTTTAGGATTAGATAGATGTTCCATTCTTAACCATTACAGAAGAGTAGAAGTCACTACTAAGGCTGAGAGGATTTTTTACCATGGTCTATCTAAGCCTCAACATGCATATATAAAACTATAGCCTTAATCACGAACTCGTCACTTGATTATTTTAAAATCTTATTCTCAGTTCTTCGGGCTCAAATCATTATCCACTGCATTTCCTTTTCCATGCATGTAGTCAACATTTAAAAAATATGATGGTAGATACTCAACCAACATATGCTACCTAAGATTTAGATAATTCTGAGTGAAGATGTACCTGAGGTTATATTGATCAGTGAATAAAATTAAATCACTCCATCTATATAGTGTATCCAAAAATTTAGATAATTAACTACAATAGATTGATTGAGGTCGTGAATTGGATAATTCCACTCATAAAACCTAAACTAATAGGACACATGCACAACAACTTGATCTTCCTTCAGGAAAACATCTCCAAACTAGATAGGTGAGGAATCACAATATTTAGTATACATTCTACCTAGACATTGATCAATTAGTCTGAGTAAAGATGTATTTGGACCCTTTAACCCTTAAATTTCTACATTACAAACGTTTTACCATATGAATTTTGCACCATTCATTGTTGAGATTGTAAGCAGTGATACATGATGTGATAAATCATAGATGAAGTGTCCATAATATAATACATTCCCCAAGAAACACTAAGTGTGAAATAAATTATTGGCATGATCCAAGTAAACTAAATCCCTCACATTCTCGGTGTCTACTAAAACACATGAATATGAGATTATATGATCTAGTAACTCGACATTTTTGGTCAAGAAGTATATTTTACTGATGTTATCATCGGGATGATTCTCTCTAATATTATTAAACATGATCTCAATATGGTTAGTATGGTCATTTTAGGATCTTCAATACATTGATATATGATAAAAACCACTGAAAAAATGAATCCAGATATAGTTGGAAGACATGATTCCTAAGAGATATAAATATTGGATCTGTGTTTGTGAGCCCATATGGCATGAACATGTACTAGTATAGAACATACATACTCATCAAATTCATGTGAGGTATGTAAGATGTCTTGAAACAAAAATTATGATACCCCTTCCTCATTTCTATCTTTGAAAACACTCTCCCTCCTCGAAGATGATCAAATATGTCCTCTATTTTGGGTTATGGGTAATGATTCTTTATTGTTAGTTAGTTCAATCAATGGTAATCTACATAGAGATTAATTTTTCATTCTTCATTCATGGAGAAAAGGTCTAGTGAACCCCATGTATATGTACTGGATCATATAAAGCCTTTATCCCCCATATCCTCCAATTGCATCTTGAGTTTCAGAATCTCTTTAGGAGCCATCGTATGAGGAGGAATGGTAACTATTTCTGATCCATGTATTACCTCAATAGTAAAGTCTACCTATCACATCAAAGATAAAAAGGAGGAGTTTTTTTAAAGATGTCACTAAAACCTTTCACAATATGAGGAAAGATAGAGGGTCATAATTTCATATCATCTAGGAGGAGACTTGCGGTATGAGCTGTAACACTTCCTAACCTTTACTACTCTGGCCCATATCTAGTGCCATTGACATGCCATTCAAGAATACGCACATGCCTACATACCTTTGGTGATTTAAATGTCACACTATGATGATAATATTAAATATGGTCTCAAATGGGAACAAATAAGTCCATCCAGATTATTCTGTGGATTCCATTCATGTCGAAGATGAAACTATTCCACCAAAAAATGTATCTACCATCTCAATGGTAAAGTAATTACAATGTTGAACACCCTCTAACTGAATACCATACAAGTTTTCTTGCATCATAATTCACAAAAATACTCAATCTCGAGACCCATACTCTCTGTGATCACCTTAGATATAAAAGAGTTAGTTGTGAACGTGTCAAGTAAAGTAGATAGTAATGTACTGTCTACTAGAATAATACCTCATATTTTTAAGGTTCATATCTCTTCTTCCCTAGAATATGATAGAATGCTTATAACTTCCCTATATTACATCACTAAGTTTCTTCTTGACTAACGTGAGTAAGTCCTCTCTGTTTTCACAAATAATCAAAAGTCTGACTGCCTCTACCTCGACCATATCCTCCACCTGATCGGTTGGTGGTATTCTAGTTTCATATCGGGCATCACACTACTAGTCCCAATCCTAATTGAGTAGTATAATTAAAACCATAATCACTAAGAAATGGTGGCGATGTTGTGCATATCCACTATTTATTCCCGATCCTGTCACAACTTCGGCACTCTACTAGATCTCGTAAGCACTGAGGTTTATTGTGTGCCAAATTTTCGAGCTGGTTAAATAGTTGAATGTTGTCTATATAACAAACCTAATTTTTTCAATACCCATTAGTAGCCTAAAAATTCCTCATCCATCCAGAATAAGAATTACAGATAGGTCTAGGTGTCTAACCACCTTTAATTGCACCATCTAATTCACATAAATTTCTCTTGGTAATTAGGGACTTGATGAAAGATTCAAAATGGTAGTCAACCTGTATAAGATGACCTACGACTAGATTGTATAAAACATCCCATTCTTGAATCTCATGGTGGTCATAAGGTTATCAATCAATTTATTATGATAATACCATTGTAACTTAGTAATATGGGAAGAGTATTTCATAATTAACATTCTCTCGTATTGTAGGTTGATGAATTCTCTACCTATGTCAGGCCATATCATGATACCGTTATCCCTGAGTGATTACATCCCACAATGACTTGGATGCATCACATATAATAAAAATATAACATTTGACCTTTCTCTTTGGAGGTTTCTCTAGATGCTCCAATATAAAAAAAATATTTCATTGAGTGCAGACTCGTTATCGGGATGTTTTCCATCCTTCTAAAAGGTTTGAGGAGGCTGCAGCTGAAATTTTGGAGCCAACATGGAAACACTCAGGGTATGTCGAACTACACATTGTATAAAATAAAACATATCATACAAGACCACTCAAAAATGGGTCAATTCCCATATAAGGAATATCAATAGGATCCATAGGTGTAACTTTAGGAGGAATTAATTGAGGCTCAAGACTTGCCACCTCAATAGCATGTTTTCAATGCCTTTAGGGAATGTTGTATGAGGGAGTCATGGTGACATGAAACTATGATTTCAAATAAATTCCTTATAATATATTTTAACTACTAATAATATTTTAGATATTAAACTAATATAGGTATGATGCCTTCTTATTGAAGTTATCACGCCTACTTTTCTACTCCAAAAGCCATTTCTAGTTGATATGGAAGATCTAAAGTTCGTAAGAATGAAAGAGATACCCCTATACTCACTAAAATTATTATGATCACGTCTATGTGTCTATGTCATATATATTTATATGAGATAGATTATCTTAATTTTAAATTCTTATTAATTTTATTTTTTTCTTTTATAAACAATTAAATCAATTTGAAATGGTTTAATTATATGTTTTACCATTTCCAATCCATAAGATCCCATATACATTAAGAAAAAAATATGGAATCTTCTTAACACACCCCATAACATGTTCCCTCTCATGAAACAAATTGTAAATGTATCAACATTCCATAATTGAATACATAATGTGTCTACTTTAACCTATTCAGAAAATCATAGTAAATTTAAGGAAGAAACAGAAGTTATGAATTGTGATTTTCAATCCCTATAATATTTTTGACACCAATTCAATACATATTCAATCACTATCAATATGAAATAAGAGTATTCATTCTACAAATAGTCGTGACATTGAAAACTGCATGGCATATTAGTCATTGTGTGCCTATAAACAATGTATGAAATGAAAGTACCTCATTTAATTAGGAAAAGGCAAATAAGTCACCATCCCAATCATATCAATATCAATAACATCACAAAACATTCTTTTCATCCATCGATGAAGCGGTATGAACAATAAATTGAAAAATAAACAATAAAATTTTCCCATCCCAATTAATTTGAATTTCTTCTGTAGATGTGTTACTTATATATTAGAAAAAGGTGATTTGAAAATTCCTATAACTCCTAGTCTCATGTTTTATAAAAAAATAGTAAAATTAAGGAAAATATAACTTTTGATACCACTTTGCAATATCATGACCTAGGGTCAACTTAAATCATTCCCTGAAACGGTTGGTCATAGGGCCCTGAGCATGACTCCTTCTTTGTGAGAAGTTACCTAATAGTAGTGAGGGTGAGACGGTGGCATATTTGGTGGACTATACCATCTTGTCATTATGGCAGCAAAAATACGAGCAAAAACCTATTATAGTGGAAGAAAAAAATATGAAAATAATGAATAATTTAGAAACAAGATAATAAATACATCTGATGAAATGATAATATTATCAAAAGCCTCTATGGAAATATCAATACGTGGATGCATGGAAGTATTTTATACAAAAAGGGGAATTGGGAAAAATCATACAATCATGTTTAAAAAAGTAAAAAGAGAATAAAAACATTCTCCACATTCATCTCAAGTTTATTCTCAGTCCTCTACTCCTATGATACATTTTTAAATAAGCATATCAACAACCTTTTAATGGGTGATTTACCTTATCAATACCTTTATACATAAAATCATATTGAGTACCCATATAATCTTGAGAAGTTTTAGAGATAAAAATATTAGTAGGCTACCAATGATGGTGTCTACATGTAATCCAAGTAGCACTCATTACTAAATAATGTGTAATAAAAAATAAAATGGGAATGTTATTATGAAATGCCTAACTAGCCCACTCAGTTTCCTATAGGGAAACTGAAAGGCATAACTACATCATCTCATATTCATGAGGAATGTCTAATCAGACACTATATATATAGTAATAATATATATAGTAAAGTTGTTTCTTGAATCCACATATATGAACAAATTACATGCAGATTTTTGTGGCCATATACCAAGAATACTAATTACTAACTGGACTGAGGCATATCTCACACATCCAAAACATGTATAGTGAGCCTATAAGGTTTTGAAAGAGGGTATATTACATATATCCTATATTGTTTGAGATATTTCATGCTTGTCACATGATATGATGAGTGTTCCATCATTAAAAAACTCTAACAAGGGATGTTGCATCTAAATCCAAACAAATAACTAGTGTCAGTGGTGCGAAATGTCATACTCAACACCAGATGTAATAGATCTTGATATTGACTTCCTTAATAGATCCCTTAGTATTATATCATATTCAATGTCAAGGAATAAACACATTTATTATATTCACCCTGAGGGAAAACATCTCATATAACATGTTTTTCCATGTGTAAATAAAAAATAAGGCATATTCATGTTTTTAACAAAACACATGAGCCGAAACATCTCATATGTTCCCTTAGTCAAGTTCAATTCACTAAAAGAAATAACATTCATAATAAAATCAAATAAAAAATAATCAATTATAATTTATTTTCCACACATCATAAATCATTTAATTTAATTCATATAATTAATTTAATGTTAGATAACGATCATGAATAAGTCATTCTATATTAGCATTCCATTTGAATCACTGTGTCAAGGTAATTAATTTAATAATTCTCAATTGGAATTTAAAGGTTCTATAGGTCAATAAAGAAATTTCATACTTGGGAAATTTAAACCATGTCATCCAAACATCTAAGTGGTTCCTTAGGCTCCATTAAATTGTTTTGTATCAAGAGAAATTCTATTTAAAATCTATGATGATAGAAAAAAATGAGTTTCAAGTATTTTAACAATTAACCAATATGAGAAATTCTAAATTTTCAGGCCCAAGTGGTGTTTATATATGATGTCAACACCCCACAAAAAACTAAACATGAATCCCGAGACATGTATTATATCTCAATGATAAATTTTATATTTAGAACTCAATTTAAAGGAGATGTTTAAAATAATATATCATGCAATACCAAGACATAACAACAAATCAATGGAACTCAAAGGGAAAATGATTTGAATTCCTTCTTCAATTCCATAGATGACTCCTCGCTCGATATCAGCATCATATTTAGAGTAATTTAGATGTAATATAAGAAAAATTCCAACATCCTAAAAATATGTTAATTGTGATTTCACCGAAATATCATGATAGATTCGAATGTTATATAAAATCATAAGGGATATTATTTGAGATATCACTTTGAGAAATCAAAATACTTTGATAGATCAGGAATCAGACACTTGAAAATGATGATATCTTGAAGCCTATTTGTGAGAGATTGGAGTTACAAGAGAGGGAGAAATAGTGTTTTATCCACTGGAGGAATTAAAGAAAAGGATAATGGGGCTATAAGAAATTCTTAACCAAAAATTCCACTTCGAACTCAAAACATAACGGCATAGGGTTTGGCTGCACAGTTAATCAAACCGTGGGCCAATTCTGTGTCATTCCCTACAATATAGGGGCACCCCTCATGGTTAGGCCCACAGTTTTACTAACCATGAACAAACTATGAAAAATGGATCTATATTGAAACCCTAAAATAGAACATATCCATTCTCTTGGGGTTCGATTATTTTAGAGAAACTGTGCTCCCCCATGTATTTAATTTTTGAAACCACATTGTTTTAGAGGAACAATGTGTGTTGGATTTCATAGTTTCCTCTAACCGTGTAACCCATTATTTTCATCCCATTTTAGGGATTCTCTCTCTGAACAATCCGTGTACATACCTGATGCCTTTGTGACAAACTAAATCATTATTATTAAGGATATTTAAATAAATCAGAGACAAAATACAATTTGTACCTTCGTTAGAATATATTTCATTACAATGTAATACTAATATTTCATGGATAATTTTATATTAATTTTTCCTTAGTAGTGTATTTCGTGTGATAGAAGATAATGAAGATTCTAATTATATAAAGGATAAAAAATCTTACTTCATTAAAGGTTTCACGTAATATCCCACTACCTAGTGAATGTTTTTGTGGGAATATCATACTCTAAAAAGGTTCAAAAATGAAATGACATTTGGAGAAGAAACGTTCCATAGGAGAATCTAATGTTCCCCTGAACTAATATATGAATTAGAGAAACCTAAAATATAGATGTAGATGAAGAAATTAGTATAGTAGTTGAATATAATTTTGTAAATGTGATTAATAAAAATATTCTTGTTGAAAAGACCAATCGTGGGGAATAGGATAAAGAGGTGTCATTCCAAAATTAATTTCATACTGTGTTTCATAAAGAGGGATTACATACTCATTAGTATACATAGAGTCAAAACCTTTCACTCAAAAAAATAAAATTCCACTATAGGGATGTGTGTTAGGTAATGAAAAAGTGAAAGGAGTAGAAACATATCATCCCAATGAATAAATATACATACATTTAAATAATGAGATACTTCTAAAATACAAAGACAATATATATGAATTTAAATAGATCAATAAAACTCTACTCTTGGGAAATAATCTCACTAAATACAGTCATATAGTTGGAACTAATGAATCCCCTAATGTAAGAGTTCTATAAATAAAAACTAGTCTAGTAACTATATCATTCTATCAATTTAATGCTAGGATAACCGCTTTACATGATGTCAACAACTGTCGACTATTTTTATTTCACTCCAGTAGTATGTCAATGGTCATCACGTCATGCTAATTATCCATAAAACAAAAAAATTGGTACTAACAAAAAATCATCAAAACAATAGCAGCTTCAAGATTCACCAAATATAAAAAATCTAACATCCCCTCATTAGAAAATACTAATATTATTATTCTCGTATATTTAATCCCTCATTACTCATAAAGAGGTGATAGATGGAATGTGTTATATTGTATATCCATAAATAACAGAAAACATTCATAGATTGGATAATAACCCTCCTCTACCCAAAATTGAAAGTCTTATATTTATGTACTTCCATGACACTGGTGATCTGGAACCACATTTTATGAATCATGTGTCCCATTATAGACCCATTATGTGAATACTTGATAAAAATTAATTGTCTAAACAACTATGTATCATTCAAAAATTCGAAGAATTCCCTTTTATTTTTACATTTTCTCACTTGGAAATTCAGTTTTGAATTGGAATGATCGATATTTATTGTTCTTATATCAATTCAGTTCCGCATTGACGAACAAAACAATCACTTTATTTTTGAACTACAAAAAATTGATTATGATGGGGTTTTAGATTTTATTCTTACATCTATGGTTCTCACATATTCCTCATATATATATATATTTCTTTATAAAGAGTATCTAGTACATTTATGTGAACATAATTATTGTGATGAGTTATAAACATATGTTTCCCCATTGAAATTTACCATTATATTAGGATTAATAACATTATGATCCCATTGACTAGAGTATACACTCAACAACATAAGGATTAATTCTCAACCCATTTTATCTAATTAGGAAATGAAACTCATAGGTATGAATAATACACCATTACACTCAAACTAGCCCAGGGGTATCTCCAAATCCATAGACAACTCAATATCATATGTTAACTCTCCATGGATGACTATAATAACAAAAATTACCAGGATGGGAAGGAAGAAAGGATTTGGTAAACCTAAGTTTTTAATATATAAATAATAAATACTATTATTTTCTTAGGAAACTGGTTTAATGATATTAAATTGTTTCATTAGAAATCAACCTAGACTAATTTATTATAATTAGGAAACATACGTAGGTTGACATTAATGAAATCCCAAATTAGTTTCCATCTCATTTTATGTTATGAAATAATTTTCAAGGATTTTTTGATTTCATGGATATATATTATATTATGGTTGAATCTAGTGACACAAAATTATGAAAATCAGAAGAACAAGTGTATTGTTTGTACACCATTACAATAAGAGATGAAGTATTATGGGAATGGGAAACAATAAAACATGAAAAAAAAATTAGTTTATTGGATGATGTAAAAAATATTCAACCATGTTCATTCCTTCCATATGGAAAACCCGAATCCATATATTTAAAATACATTTTCCTCAATATAAACACGGCTATGATTTTTGATTGAGTAGTTTGGGTCAAATCCAAATTGAGACAGTATAAGTAAATCTTTATAAGTAGAAGATGATCCTTGATAGGTCCTTATTCCTATTTAAACTCTCATAGAAATCACCCCCTTGATGATTGGGGATGGCCAGCATTTCATCAAATGAATCTATCATAAAATTATTAATAGTTATATAACTTATTTTACATCAATTTTTTACTGACCATTTTTTCAAAGAAGTTATTGATAATGAATATTAGATCAAACTACCCTTGTATAATCACGGAGAATTCTGAATGAGAAGAGGCCATAGTGGCCGAAGGGGACAGAATAGAAGTTTCCACCGTTGATCATATCATATGTGGAATCATCATGTAGGCTAAATAGGTATTTTAGACTCATTGATATGCATTATAATAAGATCAACAGGAGAATTAATAAACTCTTCAATCATCTATACCTTGTTCATATAATATTATATTTGATAATAAATTGATGGATCCACCTCAAACCAGTAATTATTATTAAATATCGATATTTTCTAAAAACATTTATTGTAAATGAAAACATCTCTGATTTGTTTCCAGAGGTCATTAGAATAATAAAATTGTAATATGTGTATCAATTCAAAGAGATAGTACCCACGCCGAAAAAAATACCTTGGCTCCAAAATATTACATCCCAAAATATTTTTCAGAGTCCCAACCAAGATATCAATTCTAAAAACCATTTCTATATCAAAGGAACATTTATAGGCATTGAAAAAAATCTCATCCCATCAATAAAAAATTATTTTTGAATGGTTTTATATCGTGGTTATTTCATAATGAGATTGGTCCAAATGAATTGTGAACGATCATCTTCTAATTACCCCAACATTTATAAATATATTTCCCATCTAATTGAAAAAAATTCCTTATTCAATAATGTAGTTTTATAAAACACAATCACTAAATTCGTTATTTTTCAATTTTATAAAATATATCTTATTAGACTTCAAAGGATATTAATCATCATAGATATTGATAATATAACTAGTTTACAATGACCATTATGACTAGTATATATTATGGGTTACAATTTAACTTTCATGGATTGATGTGGGATCACTATAAGGGTGAGGGGTTAATTAGTGACCAAATTTTATTTATATGATGGTTTCATAACATTTTATGTTATATGTTCCTACCATTTGAAATTTGATTGAGTTATTCCATAATAAAATGAAAATAAAAACCTCAAATTTTTAAGAAACATATATAAAGAGAGACAATAATACGACATTTACATGTTTTGTTATAATTTTATATTCCATATATTTTTTTTATTCCCAAAATAATGAATCATTTCCAAATTGATTTATCATTAAAAAGGACCACGGGGAAACTTGTAATACCCCATGTAATCATTACTCTAAAAAAACGAGGTTCTACAACCAAAAAATTGATTATTCAACCATAGTTGGTTATACCAAAAACTGTCTAAATACACCCACTCAATATCCCGTCATTTAATACCCCCATCCATAGAGTTATCAGAAATGGTTTCTACTCTACAGATATAAGATCCTTCCTTCATCTTTTCTGATCTAATGTAGAAGGTTATTCTCTTTATCCACAATAAATTTAGACCACATAGAAATGTTTGTAATCTTCAAGTTATTTAGAAAATCTATTAGGATTTTATGTTACATGAAACATACTCATGGTCTTGAAATGACCTATATATAGGAAATATTATACTTTCCAAAAAAATGTACATAAAATAGCTTATGAAATTTTTTATGATAAAAACTCTATATTATATACCATCTTTCTAATGGGTCTCTATCTGATTAGCCTTTATCTAGTGCTCCCCAGAATACATATTTCTAAAAAGGTCTTTTTGACACACTTTCATATGATTTACATGTTATGACACTAATATATCATATGTAGCTATCTTTATTCTGATATGATTAATTATTCAATTGGTGCTACATATGTTGGATCTCTGATCAAAATTCCTTTATCAAATGAACTATTTTTCAATTGAATATGAACCTAATCAGATCCTCACACTATGTCCTCATAGTCCAATGAATGTTAGTCTAATACATCTTATGATCTCTTTTATCAATATCGACCTAATGAAGACTTCTTCAATCAAGTACAATTTTTAACCAAAAAAAATTATTTAGATCATTTTTTCTTCCATGCATGAATATTGTTCAACTCTAATTTCTCCATACTATTTCATCCCTTTATATATGGTTGTTTCTAGATGATCGAGTAGGAACTAAAATGTATTATCATAGTCCTATGAATCTGGAACTTTATACTTATCACTCAATTAAATATTACAAGATACTTCTCGACTATTCTAGAATATACTCAAACATAATAAGGTATTCTTGAAACCTTCACTTTCTTCAAACCTCCTTAAAAACAGCATTAAGTATCATCATAAATGAACCATAACATTTCTTGATAAAAAATTTGAATATTTATCACAACATATTTATTGTTATGTACATTAAATATATTAAATAAAATAGTATAGAACACTTATACATGGGGCGTATTTATGACAGTTTCATTCATTATAATTTTACTTCTAATTAGACACCATCTGTAATCTCTAGTTGATGAACACATAAGATCCCCTCCTCTGATGGACCGCCATTTAGTTTTCTTATATTATAAAAAATTATATTAATCATAGTATATATGTGTTTGATGAAATCTTATATATTCTTTTGATAGATATGTATATTTCTCTTCGACCATCTCTCTTCATATACATCCTCTGAACAATAAATTGACATGCTTCATTCTGATAATTTTACCTCAGAAAAATAGTTATGGTCTTATTTAGAGGATCATCCATTTGATGAAATCACATTCCTTATTCAAATGATCATATATCTGTTGAAGCACATCATCTTATCAAATTTTTTATGTCATTCTCTATTTAGAGTACCTTGACAATCATCCATTAGATAACCTCATAAATCTCAATGTGATGTATATTTTGAGTGTCTAGATTATGGAAATATGATCATTCATACTTTATATAATTTTTTATGTACATGTTTTCCTCTATAGGATATCATAGGTAGGTTATCTTCAATCAATTTTACTTTATTATATCCCACCCCCCCCCCCACCCCGATTCAACTCCATAATATTCCATCAACCCATTTGAACATTTCTTTATAATATATATGAACATTGAGACTCTATTTTTGTAAGTCAAAAAATGAAATTTCATTATTCATATAACCACAAATAACTATTCTTAACTCATGCCTCCATCTGATTACAAGATTCGATTTAACATGATGTAATTTATACATTGGTCAATTAGATTTTAGGATAACTCATTATTGTACTCGGAATTCTACTATTGTGTACTTTTCCAACATTATAATTATATTACTTGGTAAAAACATGTACAAAATATTCTTGGATCTGGATAAAATCCAAGATGATATGAACATGAGTTATAGAATTTTATCATATTACATAGTATAGAATAATTTGTACCCTATATAAAGAATTTTTCAGTCACCTAATTACAATACTTAATGTGAGAACCCAGATCTCATTTTTAGGTATAGATCTTGATTTCGGGTGTTTTTTTTTTGAAAAAGTGGAGATTTTGATAACTTTAGAAGTGAACACTTTGTACGTAGAAGAACATGTTGTCTACTAGGTTGTTATAGGTTTCCATATACTAGCCGTGTAACTACTGGGACATGGCTGTGTGAGGTGACATGGAGACCACCTAAAGAGGGGGCTAGTTGAGGTATATACACGGCGTGTACATTAAATTAACACAAAGTGTAATTTTTATTTTATTCCATAAATCATTTCGGGGTAGCATCTAATCCCCATAAATGACTTCTTCTTCCTATGTCTCGAACAAGGGAGAAACGTACAACATATTTTCTTTAAGCACCTATTGTTCCTCCATCAGAGCTCCGATCGAGGCACCACATGGTGTTTTGGATTCCCACCGGTTAGCGATCTCATTCCCTAGATCCTCTCTTCATAATTTCTTCTCTGTATCAATTAATTCCTGGTTGAATGTTTTTGACCTTTGATCTATGAATTTCTAGGTCGATTCAAGTGCCAATGTTCGAGAGTGTTCATCATGCGACATTGAGGTGAGTGGTTTTTTTCTTTCGTTGTTTGTATTTGTGTTTTATATACCAAAGTTTTGATTACCCATGTTTCAATTATTTGGGGTTAGGGAAATTGAACCATGTTTTATCTTCCATAGATTTATTGTTGGATGTTGCATTTTTTTGATGTGATATTATTTATAATTTCATGTTTAAGGTACACCCTGTAACACCCCAAGATTTCATAGTGTGTTATTTCTTCAAAATAATTCAATAACTTGCACTACACGCAACACCGAGTTCAATCACACCATGACTTACAAAAAAAAAGCCATTCAAAAGAGGTTATGAATAGTATTATCTAAATTTTAAACTTTATATAATCCTTATAATTTTAGAATCCATATTATGAGTTTCTTAGATATAATGCAAGAACAAATTCATTTTCAGTATTGCACTTTTATCAACTTTTAATAGTGAACCCTTTTTAAATACAATATTTTAAACTTTTTGACTAAATGGGGACATCAAAAAATTTAAAATGAAATATCCCAAGCTTCCACGGTATGCTTTCCTTTGAATAATACAGTAGCGTGTGTTGTACGCAACTTCGAGTTTTAACACACACCACAATCGATCAAACTAGCCGTTATGAATAGTAATACCTAATTTTTGAAATTATATATATTTTATATTTCAAAATGGAATTCATTTTTGGATTCGGAATATAGAATTTAGCCTAAGGTTAAATTTTGGTACATTTCGGATAACCTTCATATTTTGATGAATAGTGAAAATTACTAAGTTATAATTAAAAACAACTTTTTTAATCAAAATAATTAATAGTGATAAATTATGAATTTGAGTGGTTTTAAAGTATATTTAGAATATATTTTTACCATTTATTATAATGTTGGTCATTGGACATAATTTTACAATTAAACCGAACATAAACGAGTATCAATCTTTTGATAGTTATTATCTCTTAAAAACACGCTTTTTGTTTTGACAACGGGAATTAATTTTAAATTAATTTCTGCCACTTCTGTGTTTAGAATTTAGGAAAATGGATTCCATATTTGGAATCAGGATGTTCAAATTGTGTAAATAGGTAAATTTTATTTTTAGACATTTTGAATAATTACTGCGGTAAATATTTTATTTACCATGGTTAAGGGTAAATCCGGTAAATAAGGGTTAAAAAATAATATTATAATAATACTAAATTACCCTAAAACGTGTCTTAACCCTATTGTTTGATACATGGTAGACCATGGGTATCTTTTTGTCAATTTTGGGACCCCATGGATCCACTTGTATGTGATAATGACACTTTATTTTAATTAAGTTAAAATGAATACAAAAATGACACAAGCATATATCTTTTAGAAAAACAATTGTTACATAGGGTTATATATGTTGGATTTTAGATTATAAATATTAATTCTAAATCTAAAAAGATATACTACATAATTATATTTTATTTATAATTTTTAGACATTAAATAATTTATTTTATTTATGACACAATGATGATGCAGTAATTACTATAATAGTGAAAAATTAACATAATTGATATTATAAATACCCAAATAAATATAATATGAAACTTTTAATGCATTAAACTAATTTTCTAGGATACTATGATATATTAGGATTGATTTAATTGACTTTGTTCGAAGTAATCAATCTGTTATGAGTTTCACAAAAATCAACTATTGAATAGTGTCAAAATTGACATAAAAGAGTTTTTAAAACATATATTATATTATTAATTGATATTAAATTCCTAAAAATCTAAGGTTCGGCCAAGAGACTTATATCATGATAGGTGTATCATTAATGGACCACTTGTGGGTCGCTTGGATGTATATAGTAAGTTTATTAACCATATTATATAAAAATACAAAGAGACATTGTAAAAGTGAAACTAATTAACTTAGAGTTAATACTTAAAGATAAGGATAATATAAGTACCCAAACCTGTCTAAATTCTATTGGTTGAGTGGTTTTCGACCTATCTCCACCTTAACCTTTGAATAATAAACTTTGGAGCCATTAGAAACCTCATATGAATTTATTATAAATTAATATTTCTAGCTTTTCCAAAGGTGCCCCTCACCCCTCTTATAAAAGGGCACTCTTCCTTCTCATTTCTTCACACCTTCAAAGCCTTTTGGTTCGGCCAAACTCTGCCCAAATACTCTCCCAACATCCCTCACTACAACCTAGAGGCCTTAGTTTGATCAGAAAGCCAACCTAAGGAGCCCTTTTGATCAAATCAAAAGGAAGAACCCGAAGAAGAGGTAATGATTTCACCACCCTTCTCCACGTTCATTTCTTCTTCCACTTCTTCTTCCTTTGTTCTTACCATTCTAAAATAATAACTCCAGTATCCCACATATACTGTGATGTTATTATAAATATGGTACTCTATCCACCCTTTGAATAACATGTCACCATACGTGCGTACGTACGGACTACCGTCTCCACGTCGTGGTGTAATTGTTATTCAATATAATATTATTTGGATGGGTATAATAATGATGTGTAACTCATGTAAATAATAAATATAACATGTTAATGATTCTGTATATATGATATACCATCCATTTATATATTATTTTAATATCAAAATAATGATATTGTCGCTCGTGCGTACGTACGGACTACCGTCTCCACGAACGCGATGAGATTCATTCTCCATCGTATCCATTCAAGTATAATTATCATTTGATGATTTAAAAATGATGTTTAAGGACTAGATATCATTCTGGATATGAATAAGATACAACAACCATGGCTTATGTAACAAAACATATAAATGAAAATGAGTAAGTTAACTCCCGAAACGACGATAATTCTAAGATATTATTAACAAATAAATGTTAAAAGATCATATATGATATCATATTATTATATATGATTCTTGTATAATTTAATAACAACTATTTCACCATTATACATGAGGTTAACCTACCCCAACCAAGGAAAAGTACAAGGTAAGGGTTTACTTTACAACCTCTTCATTATCCAAGGTTGTTTATACGTAATAATCTACTGGGATCTCGTTATCATCCACATCCATGTTTCTTCAAAATGTATTTCAAAACATTTTTAATATTTAAAAGAATATGGGTTAAAGTCATTTATACCCTTGTTTGACTTTTTATAAGAGGTTTATAAGGGAATCTTTCCGTCGTTTTCCAAACAAGGTGCTTTTTAACCTTTTCGACAGAATTAAGATAAAAATGTTTTTTTAACTTATACGGCGGGTGTAGTTATTTTCCGCCGTTATAAAATCGTCAAAGCTTCCCTTAAAAGCTTATAAGATTATTTTCAAAGAAAATGTTTGATTTTATATGGATCTTAAATGATTTCAAAATAAAAGGATATATTTCTTTAAAAAGAACTTTGATTTCATCTATGTCAACATCCTTTGATGGTTTTTAAGATTATTTGAAGTTGATTTATTATGATACAAAACGTCTATATTGTTTTGAAGGTTTTGTGATATGTTTGACTGTGGATGTGCTATTTTTATATCATTCATAGTTTATGGTGAAAGTATTGACATTTCGTATGCTAGTTCCAATAAGAATGTTTATGTTATATTTCAATATTTACTTCATATGAATGTGTTGGACAAGTATGTTCCAGGTTGGGGACTGGTTAAAGTAAGCCCTCCAGGTTGGGGACTGGTAAAAGTAAGCCCTCCAGGTTGGGGACTGGTAAAAGTAAGCCCTCCAGGTTAGGGACTGGTAAAAGTAAGCCCTCCGGGTTGGTGTCCGGTTATTAGAGGCACTCCGGGTTGGTGTCTGGTTATTAGAGGCACTCCGGGTTAGTGTCCGGTTATTAGAGGCACTCCGGGTTGGGTTCCGGTTACAGTTAGCCCCAAGGTCTTGGGACGAGGCCTTGAAAAGTAATTAAAGTTTAGCATTATGCATTCCAACATTATGAAAGTGGTTATTGATTTTGCATGTGATTATTCGATTAGTAGAATATCCATGTGAACAAGTAAATGGCATTATTTCATTTTACATTTGCCATACTATGTTGAAGTTCAAGTTTAAAAGGCTTTTGTTTTAGTAATTCATTGCCTTAAATGTTTATGCTTATTTTTGAATGTTCCGCTATATTGTTATCCTTACTGGGCATTTGAGCTCACCCCTTTTCTATGTTTTATTTTTTCCAGGATGTGAAGATGTAAGTTATGAATGACCTGCAGGGATATTATGAGGGGATTATAGTGTGGACTATGGAAACATTATGTTGTTGTAGTAGTTTTTCATTTTATGATATAATGTAAAACTTATGAATATATCTAGTGTTTCCAAGGCTACTATACCAATCGGTCTTTCAAGATTTGATCTTTCTTTTGATCATGCCAATGTTATGTAATAATGCACCGACTCTGGGTAACTAGGGTCGGGGCGTTACTGTTGGTATCAGAGGAAGTTTAGTACAAACCTTGGAAGCTAGATTTAGATAAACTCTGATTAGAGCACGTAGACCTAAGATTAACTTTGAGGATTAGTATAGAAGAACTTCCTAGAATTTTTGTATTGTAGAGATTTTGTGAGTTTTCCGAGCAATACATCCCTGTCTGGATACGAGCAGGTAGAGGCGGCTCTGGCACAGATGTACCTAGGGGTAAAACCCAAAAACACCGCTTTGAGCTAGACTCGAACGGGAACTGGTGCACGACAACGGGCCTTGCTGCACTCTTGGTTACGACACTCCCGGGGGATATGCTTAGGATAATTCTCATTTTCTTTACAAACCATTATGAAGGGTTAATGAGTATATACATCCTCAAAGGAGACTTTTTATGATTATGGATTATATCCATAAATAGTTCAATTTATGTTAAGTGTTTTATAAGTATGGGATTATGTATTTTGATTCATAAACTGATCTAGTGTATGCCATTGTTTAGAAATGGTGCCCAGTAGAAGGAATGAGACCTCCAGAAATGCACATGATCCAAAGAGAAGGAAGGATCATATCTTTCCTGGTCTTAAGCTAGAAGTTATAAGAGAAATAGTCTCCCATGTATTATCATCATATGAAGAAATAATATCATGTGTTGATAAGATAAGTAAAGAGTTTACTGAGTCCTATGGCTTTGAAGGGAAGCAAGAGAAGAAAAGGATAGAAGAGAGAAAGATGGATAAAGGGAAGAGGGAAAAGTAGAATTTTCCCATATGTGGTAACTGTGGAAAGAAACACCCTAGAACTTGCCTGAAAGGAATGGGAGTTTGTTATAAGTGTGGAGGAAAAGGGCACAAAGTACATGACTGCAAGGGTAAGAAAATGGTTTCAAATATACAATGCTTCATTTGCAAGGAGTTTGGACACTACGCGAACCTATGCCCCAGTCATCAGACTATGCCTCAAATGATGCTATTGAATAATAATTAAGTTATGATACTACCACAGATGAAGAGGAATGATTAGAGTTCTTATGTTGATTATGTCAATTGAGTGTTGTATCAACAATGTACTTGTTATAATAATTATGGAGTATATAAGGATTGTACTGCAGTACTATTTCATTAAGGACTTGAGATGGTGTGGAACAAAGAAAAGTGACTCAGTATCAGGTTAAATGTTTGGAAAATATATGGTTGAGAGAAAGATAAACCATAATATGGTTCAGATACCGAGGTGGTGATTTTAGAATAATACATGATTGATTTGGATAAATTATATTGGATATTATTGACTACCTTGAAGCTGATTAATTATTTGTATATTCCATCATGGTTGGGGTTTAAAACATTTTTGGATTAATGAAGTATATCCAGCATTCTATATGGAATAAGGGAACATGAATGTAATCAATAAGGAATATGGTAGTACATGATGGAGGTATTCATATGCTATTACGGGGTAAAAAGGATCTATATTATGTTTACCTTCCTTATAAATGTTGGACTGTGAGTTTGGATAGAAGTATTTTGGATAGTTCTAGTTTGGATTATTTTGGATTTCCATAAAAGGACAACCCGGAGGTCGGGCGGCAACCCGTCGCGTCCGGCAAGGCTGCGAGACTTGAACCCGCAACCGAAGGGCGACAAGGGTGTATCACCTACCACTGTCCCACGAGATGTCCTGAATTAAATAATGTAGTTTTTTTTAAAAAAGATCTGGTAGATGAATTATAAATTCATTTATTTTGGAACCCTGTACGAATAGTATAAATAGAAAAAAAAATTACGTTCTATTATCTTTTAGAGTGAAAGATGAGTTTGTGGTAGAAATTTATTAATGGGTAAAATTCTAATTATAAAGTAAGTATATCTCCTTATTATCTTAGCCAATCTCATAAATAAATTCCTCAACATTAATAATAGAAACTTAGAACAAAAATGTTGTCCAAGATGGTACCTTAAATCATCACAAATTTATGGCTTTGGGATTGTTGGCCTTTTCATAGCCATGTTCTCTACCACTCTCCATTAGATAATTGATGGTTAGATTTTTCTTCCATATCCATATTTTCCTACATGGAACCCTAGTATGTGTTATTTTCGGTAATATTCATACTTTCGACTCTTTATTTTAAATAGAGCCCTCATTAATTCATTTTTCGATGTGGGATTTCAACTAAGATATTTTGAAACGTCAAAAAATGTGTTATCCTAATACCCTATGTTTTGTTGAACCGATGGTATTTCAAATCATCATAGATTGATGAATTTAAGGACCTCAATTTTATATTTGTTTGTAATTGATGACCTCAATCACTACCTATAAATATTTACGTTTTTCCTCCAATTATATGTCTCAAATTGCCACCAATGTTCTCCTAATCGAGATCATAATTTGGTGGTGACCCTTTCATTTCTCTTTTCCTCATATTAAGAATAAATTTTAGTAACCCAATTTCTGATGTGGGTTTTCCCACAAATATATTTTCTATTTTCAACCTTTTATTTTCGAAGAACAATTTAAAATTGCGAGGACGCAATTTATTGAAGGAGGGGAGAATGTAACACCCCAAGATTTCATAGTGTGTTATTTCTTCAAAATAATTCAATAACTTGCACTACACGCAACACCGAGTTCAATCACACCATGACTTACAAAAAAAAGCCATTCAAAAGAGGTTATGAATAGTATTATCTAAATTTTAAACTTTATATAATCCTTATAATTTTAGAATCCATATTATGGGTTTCTTAGATATAATGCAAGAACAAATTCATTTTCAGTATTGCACTTTTATCAACTTTTAATAGTGAACCCTTTTTAAATACAATATTTTATACTTTTTGACTAAATGGGGACATCAAAAAATTTAAAATGAAACATCCCAAGCTTCCATGGTACGCTTTCCTTTGAATAATACAGTAGCGTGTGTTGTACGCAACTTCGAGTTTTAACACACACCACAATCGATCAAACTAGCCGTTATGAATAGTAATACCTAATTTTTGAAATTATATATATTTTATATTTCAAAATGGAATTCATTTTTGGATTCGGAATATAGAATTTATCCTAAGGTGAAATTTTGGTACATTTCGGATAACTTTCATATTTTGATGAATAGTGAAAATTACTAAGTTTTAATTAAAAACAACTTTTTTAATCAAAATAATTAATAGTGATAAATTATGAATTCGAGTGGTTTTAAAGTATATTTAGAATATATTTTTACCATTTAATATAATGTTGGTCATTGGACATAATTTTACAATTAAACCGAACATAAACGAGTATCAATCTTTTGATAGTTATTATCTCTTAAAAACACGCTTTTTGTTTTGACAGCGGGAATTAATTTTAAATTAATTTCTGCCACTTATGTGTTTAGAATTTAGGAAAATGGATTCCATATTTGGAATCAGGATGTTCAAATTGTGTAAATAGGTAACTTTTATTTTTAGACATTTTGAATAATTACTGCGGTAAATATTTTATTTATCATGGTTAAGGGTAAATCCGGTAAATAAGGGTTAAAAAATAATATTATAATAATACTAAATTACCCTAAAACGTGTCTTAACCCTATTGGTTGATACATGGTAGACCATGGGCATCTTTGTGTCAATTTTGGGACCCCATGGATCCACTTGTAAGTGATAATGACACTTTATTTTAATTAAGTTAAAATGAATACAAAAATGACACAAGCATATATCTTTTAGAAAAACAATTGTTACATAGGGTTATATATGTTGGATTTTAGAATATAAATATTCATTAGAAAGCTAAAAAGATATACTACATAATTATATTTTATTTATAATTTTTAGACATTAAATAATGTATTTTACTTATGACACAATGATGATGCAGTAATTACTATAATAGTGAAAAATTAAAATAATTGATATTATAAATACCCAAATAAATAAAATATGAAACTTTTAATGCATTAAACTAATTTTCTAGGATACTATGATATATTAGGATTGCTTTAATTGACATTGTTCGAAGTAATCAATCTGTTATGAGTTTCACAAAAATCAACTATTGAATAGTGTCAAAATTGACATAAAAGAGTTTTTAAAACAAATATTATATTATTAATTGATATTAAATTCCTAAAAATCTAAGGTTCGGCCAAGAGACTTATATCATGATAGGTGTATCATTAATGGACCACTGGTTGGTCGCCTGGATGTATATAGTAAGTTTATTAACCATATTATATAAAAATACAAAGAGGCATTGTAAAAGTGAAACTAATTAACTTAGAGTTAATACTTAAAGATAAGGTTAATATAAGTACCCAAACCTGTCTAAATTCTATTGGTTGAGTGGTTTGCGACCTATCCCCACCTTAACCTTTGAATAATAAACTTTGGAGCCATTAGAAACCGAATATGAATTTATTATAAATTAATATTTCTAGCTTTTCCAAAGGTGCCCCTCACCCCTCTTATAAAAGGGCACTCCTCCTTCTCATTTCTTCACACCTTCAAAGCCTTTTGGTCCGGCCAAACTCTGCCCAAATACTCTCCCAACATCCCTCACTACAACCTAGAGGCCTTAGTTTGATCAGAAATCCAACCTAAGGAGCCCTTTTGATCAAATCAAAAGGAAGAACCCGAAGAAGAGGTAATGATTTCACCACCCTTCTCCAAGTTCATTTCTTCTTCCACTTATTCTTCCTTTGTTCTTACCATTCTAAAATAATAACTCCAGTATCTCACATATACTGTGATGTTATTATAAATATGGTACTCTATCCACCCTTTGAATAACATGTCACCATACGTGCGTACGTACGGACTACCGTCTCCACGTCGTGGTGTAATTGTTATTCAATATAATATTATTTGGATGGGTATAATAATGATGTGTAACTCATGTAAATAATAAATATAACATGTTAATGATTCTGTATATATGATATACCATCCATTTATATATTATTTTAATATCAAAAGAATGATATTGTCGCTCGTGCGTACGTACAGACTATCGTCTCCACGAACGCGATGAGATTCATTCTCCATCGTATCCATTCAAGTATAATTATCATTTGATGATTTAAAAATGATGTTTAAGGACTAGATATAATTCTGGATATGAATAAGATACAACAACCATGGCTTATGTAAAAAAACATATAAATGAAAATGAGTAAGTTAACTCCCGAAACGACGATAATTCTAAGATATTATTAACAAATCAATGTTAAAAGATCATATATGATATCATATTATTATATATGATTCTTGTATAATTTAATAACAACTATTTCACCATTATACAGGAGGTTAACCTACCCCAACCAAGGAAAAGTACAAGGTAAGGGTTTACTTTACAACCTCTTCATTATCCAAGGTTGTTTATACGTAATAATATACTCGGATCTCGTTATCATCCACATCCATGTTTCTTCAAAATGTATTTCAAAACATTTTTAATATTTAAAAGAATATGGGTTAAAGTCATTTATACCCTTGTTTGACTTTTTATAAGAGGTTTATAAGGGAATCTTTCCATCGTTTTCCAAACAAGGTGCTTTTTAACCTTTTCGACAGAATTAAGATAAGAATGTTTTTTTAACTTATACGGCGGGTGTAGTTATTTTCCGCCGTTATAAAATCGTCAAAGCTTCCCTTAAAAGCTTATAAGATTATTTTCAAAGAAAATGTTTGATTTTATATGGATCTTAAATGATTTCAAAATAAAAGGAGATATTTCTTTAAAAATAACTTTGATTTCATCTATGTCAACATCCTTTGATGGTTTTTAAGATTATTTGAAGTTGATTTATTATGATACAAAACTTCTATATTGTTTTGAAGGTTTTGTGATATGTTTGACTGTGGATGTGCTATTTTTATACCATTCATAGTTTATGGTGAAAGTATTGACATTTCGTATGCTAGTTACAATAAGAATGTTTATGTTATATTTCAATCTTTACTTCATATGAATGTGTTGGACAAGTATGTTCCAGGTTGGGGACTGGTTAAAGTAAGCCCTCCAGGTTGGGGACTGGTAAAAGTAAGCCCTCCAGGTTGGGGACTGGTAAAAGTAAGCCCTCCAGGTTAGGGACTGGTAAAAGTAAGCCCTCCGGGTTGGTGTCCGGTTATTAGAGGCACTCCGGGTTGGTGTCCGGTTATTAGAGGCACTCCGGGTTGGGTCCCGGTTACAGTTAGCCCCAAGGTCTTGGGACGAGGCCTTGAAAAGTAATTAAAGTTTTGCATTATGCATTCCAACATTATGAAAGTGGTTATTGATTTTGCATGTGATTATTCGATTAGTAGAATATCCATGTGAACAAGTAAATGGCATTATTTCATTTTACTTTTGCCATACTATGTTGAAGTTCAAGTTTAAAAGGCTTTTGTTTTAGTAATTCATTGCCTTAAATGTTTATGCTTATTTTTGAATGTTCCGCTATATTGTTATCCTTACTGGGCATTTGAGCTCACCCCTTTTCTATGTTTTATTTTTCCCAGGATGTGAAGATGTAAGTTATGAATGACCTGCAGGGATATTATGAGGGGATTATAGTGTGGACTGTGGAAACATAATGTTGTTGTAGTAGTTTTTCATTTTATGATATAATGTAAAACTTATGAATATATCTAGTGTTTCCAAGGCTACTAAACCAATCGGTCTTTCAAGATTTGATCTTTCTTGTGATCATGCCAATGTTATGTAATAATGCACCGACTCTGGGTAACTAGGGTCGGGGCGTTACACACCCCATGTGGTTTTTTCCTGGTCTGAAAGTATAGGACCATTTAGTCCATGTGTCCAATAAGGCAACCCTTGTGTCATTACCTTTCTTGATAGGATGTAATTTTTTGTCTCTTTCTTCTTGTTACATATTTGTGCAATGAAATGGTACTGTTTATCCATGTATTGTTTGAGATTATTTTGGGATGATTGATATCATTTATGCATGATTGAATTTCACAGGTGTGTGAGAACCTAGTGTAGTTAGACCACAATGGGAATGGATGTTGAATGATTCCTCATAGTGCCTATTGAATTTCAAGCCATGATGCCACAAGGGGTATTGATATTGAGTGATTCTTCAGAGTGTCTACAGATTACGTTATTATGTCACTATGGGAATTGATGTTGATTGATTCCCTAAAGAGTCTGCAGTTTTGGTCGAAAGTCTATAGCAAGGATAGATGGTTAGTGCTTTCTCAGAGTTTATTTGCCTTTTCAATGCTGTACTAGGCCAAAGAGGTTAGATTGTTTGATTTACCAAAAGGGTTAAGATAATTATTGAATTTTTGTGATATATCTTCTAAGACAAGAACGATCTTCTATTCGGTCTTATTAGGTACTCTTCTGAGATACCTATTGTGATACATGATTAAATGATGAAATTTAGATGCAAATGAATGTAAATGGAAGTTTTAGGACTGTTTACTTTTCTTTACTCTTAGTTCCTTGATTCATTTCCATTATTACCTTCTATATATACTCAATGATATTTAGGCACAGATCTTTTGGTGGTTGAATACTGGGATTCTTCTCACTTCCTATTTGGGTCATGATTTTGCACCGAAAAAGATTATATAGTTGCAAGTTTAGATAATAGAAAGCACCCATCATCATCAGGTACTTGATTTCTGTGGAGACGGAGATCATGGGACCAAGCCGAGGCTTACGATGCATCTATAGTTTACTTGTTTTATATTTCACTTCGTTTAGTACTGTATTTCCAAAATTATGACTTGTTTATCTATTTTACAAGACATATGTGACATTAATCATTATATATATGTGATTCATTTTTATGTTTTCTTTCAATATTCCATTGATTTCATGTCCTATGGTATTTTTCTTCCAATATATTTTAATATTAGTTATTATGATTTTCATTCTCTTCTAAAGAGGGCATAGTGTCCCCAATATCACCCCCAGGGCACCCACTTCTAATCTTGAAAACCGATGAGATGAGGGTGTGCCATCTCATGCATCATATACACACTTGATATGGATAACATGTCATGAATTATTGTCCTTCCATCTAGGGTGCATTACTGACTACATTCTATTGTGTTAGATGTTGTACTAGATATGCATGTTGTTGAGACAGATGTCCTGATATAATACATGGTATATTGATAAGGTATTGTAAAATTTAGGGTTTCATTTGAATGGGTGCCAAACATTTCTCCCTAAGGTGTTATGGGCACTCTTGGATCAGAATTTGGGAGATCATGTTTGAACATTAATTGTTTTTTGTCAATATGTAATGTGAAAAAGGATTCCAAACAATGAATCATGGGAGTGTGGCCACGCACAAGTTGTAGTTTTTCATTCCCATGACAATGTTTTATGTTTTTAAGGGTTCCAAAGATGTTTCAGATGTTTACTATCTATAAACCTAGACAGCATGGAATGGGGTGTTATAAACATATGCCATGTGTTCTTCAGTTCTAGAAGAAAAAACATTTGATAATTATACAACATGTTCTATATGTACAATCCATGTAGTCTTTGTCCGTTTGACTGACTGTGTGATCAAAATCATGGGGTTCTGAAAACAAGGGTAAAATACGTCGTATAATGGGATTACATGTCGTTCCAATGAGGCTCTATATCCAGTAATATTAATAATAACATAGGTGGATGATTTTCGTGTATTACATGTCATTTCCAGCATCAACACACTGTGTAGAGTTTAACGTGTCTATAACTGCGTGACTAATGATATGTGCATTTTGATGTTATGTGGTTTACATCATTTTTTGGGTGAACACACCATGCAGTGTTATGCACGGGAGAACCATTAGTTTAGCCGTATAGAGGAACCTGGACAAGATGGAAAAAAATTCAATAACACACTGTGTCTTGAGAGTAACACATAGTGTGTATGGGTGATACACCACCAGGGTTGGTAGACTTACACGACCATGTTAATACCTAGGGGAACACACTGTGTGAATGGTATACACGCTGTGTAAACATATTTTGACAAAAAAAAATAGGATTTTTTTCTTCTCATGTACCTTTCATTCACTTCTATGTTTCAGTATTTGATAATAATGAACTAGTGTGTGCACTTGACCATGTAAAGTCATGCCACTGAGACGTCCTCCGATGGTACGCCAAGTTTGGGGTGAGTATCAGACACTAAAAATGGTAGACCAAGAGCTACCAGCAGATCCTCCTTTCATTCCCTTTATGGTACCATCAGTCATTCCAGAAATAGATGTTGATTCAAAATTCCAAGAAGGCTTCCTGAGGATGATGAAGACATTCTAAGGGAGAACCACATCCTACTCCGTCTATGGCAGAGTTGATGTGGGTTTTCTCAACATCAGTATCCTTCCACATTCTTAGGGGATGTAGGACCGTAGGATGCAGATTCATGGTTGCAATCCAGGCTGTCTCTCTTTGAGCATCTCAAGACACCTCCATAGTGAAGTATGATTCTCTATAAGTATATACTATGTGATTCCTCAAAGAGATGGTGGGATGTGATATCACATGTGGGACACTAGCGAGTTATGTCGTGGGATGAGTTCCATCATACCTTGTATTACTGCTTCTACCAGGATACCATGATGGCTGAATGAGCCTAAGAGTTCATGTGTTTGGAGTAGGATACACACTTATTCATGGAGAATTCTTCTCTATTCAAATAGATACAGTGCATCACACCCATTCTAAGGTGTGGTAAGTTTCTTCTATGAATAAGTTTTAGGATGGTCTAATGCATGAATTATGATCCCAGTTGAACATCATCAGGTTTAATTCCACATATTCTAAATTCCACATTTCTATGATCACCAAGCGTAACCTAAGGAATTCTAGATTTGTGGGCCATGGTGGTTTAGCATCCAGATTTGGTACCCAACCAACTGGTTGCAGGAAGTTCCACAGGTAGTCTATGTGTGGAGATTAGAGTAGGTGGGATTTTCCTTCAAGTACCTAGGTGGTGTGCTACTAGTGTGGGAAGGGAGAACATTGGAAACCTCAATGCCTGGTAGACCCTATTCTGTGATGATCATGTGGAATTATGGGACATCATTAGTGTTTCTGAAATTCCATCCTTCCATCAGCTAGTGAGGGAGGATCTTTTTTGACTACTCATACTTGAGCTAGACCACCAGTCCCATATTTGACTGAGGGAAGGAGTTCTTGAGTCCATTCGGTCCGAGGTGGTGGTCACTGACACAATGGTCAGCAATATGGTTTTTTATAGCCTTAGGGTGGATCATATCATGGATCTCAGACAACATCATAGGGCTATGGCATAGGTTTGGCATTTTTATGGGAACTGATCCATCTTGAGAAGGATCGTTGATCCTGAACAGTTAGAGGTATAATTTTGGGTGCCTTAGTTTTAACTTATACACTTTATGATATAGGGGCTTCCCATAGCTTTATATTTGTTCCTATTATAGATATCCTTGGGCCTCTATATCATTACTTTTTATAGTATAATTATTTTGGACACTCTATTGGAGACTTGAACGACTAGTGTACGTCAATTTAGGGAATGCCCTCTTTATTTTGGTGTGTGTCACTTCTTATGGGACCATTATGTCTTAGAGGTGATGTGTTAGGAAGTCAATCTCATAATAGAATAGTTAGTTCCCTTCCATGATGTTGTCGATTGCTATCATCATTGTTTGAGTTTCACATCACCAGGGGGTGTATTGTTTCTACATAGGGTTAAATGGGATGTCTAGGAAGGAAGATATAGACCTGAGAATCATGAGTTGAGAGTTGTTACGGCCGATATTTCTATTCTGTATCTTGATGATTAGGGGAATTGACATATTGAATTTCCTCTTTTGGTGGATTGTTTAGGGATGTTTTTTCAGATGACTTTTCATTTTCACCGCTGGAGTGAGAGGTAGATTTATCTATTGATCTTCTTCCAAGAGTGGCGCTGGTGTCCATTCCTCATTATACGATGGTGTTTCCGACGCTTTTGCTGGGGCGCGCGCCCGTCCGTCCGTGGGGGAGGATGCGCGGCGCTTCTGTTGCCCCGCATTCCCGCTTTCCAATGGCGGGTGGCATTCGCTCCTTATTCAGGGACGTCCTCTCCTTGATCGAAATGGGATGATGGGATGTCGGTTCTTCCTCCTGTAGATTCCTCCTCAGAACTCGTCACCTAGTCTGGGTCTCCCTTATAGATTTAATACGTAGTTCGTGAAACCCTTCCCAGTGCAATGTTTCCATGGACGCCGGTTAATTACACTGCTTCTGTCGGGACATTCCAAAGGGTCCAGTCAGGGCAGCAACCTTCAGTCAGGGGAGTAGTCACGTTGAGGCATCAGTATCGTGTCTGGATGCTGGGGTACCTGGCATGTCTGTCTGTTATCGTTGACCACAAGGCTTCTCGAGGGCGTGGAAGCCCGAGGCATCCCACATCGAGCGCGGGGAATTATATGTCGTAGACACATATCTGAGGTTTTACTCAGCTTCTCGTGCTCAACACAGGTTATGCCGCAAGTTTAACGTCCATCGGAGATGGATTAACCCAACCAGAGCATTAGCTAGGATAGATCGGATTGAGGTATCCTCCTTGGAGGGGTATCGATACCGGGGCCATCCCATGGGAGACAGTGAGGAAGAGCGTACCGACATGGTCTCACCAGGATAAGACGGTCCGGGCGAGAATCGGAACGGGTGGTAGGTTGATGAATGGAGTGGGAGGAGAGTGAAGTGGGACCATCGTAGGGGCGACAGTGAAGTTGGGCTTGAGCCTTGATGAGGCTTCCTACGTATCCCCGTGGCAGGGAATCAAAGTCCGCGTAGTTTGGGATGACGTCGATAAGCTGACGTGAAGGTGGACCTTGGCCCGATGGGTATCGTCAGTGTACCGATGTGAAGGTGGACCTTAGTCCGATGGGGATCGTCAGCGTACCGACGTGAAAGTAGACCCGTGGGTCCACTAATGGTGGGATTGAACCTTGGGAAGGTTTCCTACGTACCATGCCTTGACATGGATCAAAGTCCTCATAGTTCAGATTAGGTAATACAGTTTAACGTCGTGCGGGACGATAGTGAACCCTGACGTGAATAAACGAAGGGAATTGGGTGTCGGTGAACCGACGTAAATGAGGGACCTTGGTCCAATGGGAGATGGGGGCTTGGCACATCGACAAGGAGACGGTATGGGCCAATTCTTGTTGGTCTTGAACCTCAGGGAGGCTTCCTACGTACCATGCCATGACACAGATCAAAGTCCTCGTAGTTCGGATTAGTCACAACGGCTTTCCGTCGGACTGGAATTGCAGTTTAACGTCATGCTGGACGTAGGTAGAACACGATGTGAATTGGATGATGGGTGGTCTTGAACCTCGTGGAGGCTTCCTACGTACCATGCCTTGACATGGATCAAAGACCTCGTAGTTCAAGGGGGATGGGTCGCAATGGCTTACCACTAGACCGGAGTGCAGTTTAACGTCGTGCTGGACGGGGGTGAAACCCGACGTGAAAGATGGGTGGGCTTGAACCTCATAGAGGCTTCCTACGTATCATGCCTTGACATGGATCATAGACCTCGTAGTTCCGGGGATGAGTCTGTCGGTGAACCGACGTGAAAGTAGACCTGGGGGTCCACTATTGGTGGGCTTGAACCTCATAGAGGCTTCCTACGTACCATGCCTTGACATGGATCAAAGTCCTCGTAGTTCACAAGGGAATGCGCAGTTTAACGTCATGCTGGACGGGAATGAGACCCGACGTGGAAGAACGACGGGTGGGCTTGAACCTCGTGGAGGCTTCCTACGTACCATGCCTTGACATGGATCAAAGACCTCGTAGTTCTGGGAATATTCGGGGTCAGGGTCGGTGCTCACTCTAAGCCCACGTGAGTCATGCTCGGTGTGAGAAACAAGAGGTTGCAAGGACCTGACGATCACGTCGCGACGGGTGCGTCCGTGAGAGGCAAAGAGGGGCTTACGCGTTGAGCGGCCCATGGTGTCGGGACTTACTCCAGGATGGAGGCCCATGGCGGGGGGTGCCTCGTTCCCTATCACGCCCTCCACTGACCTTGGTAGTGGGGAAGTACGGAGATGCACGGGTGCAATCATCCGTACGAAAGGTTAGGGGCTTACGCTCTGAGGTAGCCCTTCCCCTACGAACATACGCCACTCCGACAAGGAGGATCTCATTCCATGTGCGGAAGAGTTCCATTCCCGTGGAGACGAGTGGTGTAAAAAATGTTCGAGTTGGGGGGACCCTTCGCGAGGGGCACGAGGTCGGATCATAGTTTAACGTCATGTGTTAAGGACGTGGTGCTTGGCAGTTTAACGTCCTGCAGCTCGGACGATGTGGGTTCACTCCACACCACTAGGACTTATATAACCAGTACCCTATGGTCCTTGAGGAAGGGAAGTTACCGGTAAGTCCATGGTTAAGGGGGGTCGTGGAACGAACCATTGAGGGGCCCACGTTAGCGTGGCTATGCGAAGAAGCAATAGCCGTTAGTGTGCCTATGCGAAGAAGAATTAGGCGAAGCAACGCTACGGGTGGTATTGTCCATGGGATTTTGAAATCACATCGTGCAAACCTGGAGGGCCGCACGGGAAGAGGAATCGCTAAGCATAGGAGTGTGCATTGCGAAGTGGAGTGCCTTGGCCTTAGCATGGGGTGTAGGGGTGAGTGGAAGGTGCTTCGCGAAGTGGAACAGTGTTCGCGGAGCACTGCCTCGCGAGGAAGGGGTGCCTCGCGAAGCAGGGTCCTGCGGAGCAGTGCTCTTCGCGATGCATAGTGATCCTGCTTTGGCATAGGGATCACTAGAATGGGTTGGGTGTTTCGCGAAGCATAAACGCTCCGCGGCTGCCCGGGTTCCCTTGGGAATCCCCTTCCTTCGCGAACGTCCTTGAGATTCGCGAAGGGCATCCCTCTCGGAAGAGGAGCTCAAAACGAGACAAAGCAGAGTCGTCTCGCAAAGTAGAAATACCTCGCGGAGCTCATGATTCCCGGGGCAAAGAGTGCTTCGCGATTCGGGAGAGGAGAAGCCGAAAGGTCGAATTGTCTATCCTCGGGACTCAGGGGGAGTCCAGTATTTATAGGGAAGGGGCGCCACGATGCAGGGCTCGCGCGCCGCCTCTGGTGCTTCGCGACACGCTCGTGAACGTCAAATGGGTTCGCGGAGCATTACCGCCTCTGGTGCTTCACGGTGGCTCGCGAACGTCAAATGGGTTCACCGAGCATTACCACCTCTGGTGCTTAACGGCGGCTCGTGAACGTCAAATGTGTTCGCGGAGCATTACCGCCTCTGGTGCTTCGCGGCGGCTCGCGAACGTCAAATGTGTTCGCGGAGCATTACCGCCTCTGGTGCTTCGCGGCGGCTCGAGGGTCGGGGCGCTTCGCGTGGGTGCTTCGCGGCGGGGCTTCGCGGCTGTGCTTCGCGAGGCAGCCCGCCAGCTGTCCTTTTCCTTCCTTTCTTTCGGGCCGTATTTTTGGTGCCAACAAATGCCCCCCCTCAGACATGGAGCCGCGGAGGGCGAAGGGTCGAAGTCTGAGGGAAAATCGCCAAACTTGTCGGTGGTTCGCGATGCAGCATCGCGAAGGGGCCCCGCGATGCTCGCTGGGGCCGCGGATTCGGACGCGCCGCGATGCTTCGCACGGGTGAGGCGCGCCGCGATGCTCCGGGGTCGCTGCCTATAAATAGGGGGTCCGCCCTCTTTTGTCTTCACGTGTCATTCTTGTCTTTTTGTGCTCTCGACTTTGCGAAGCTCCGCGTAATCTGCGACAGCACTCCGCGAATCGAGCTTCGCGGCGAACCGCGGGTCTCCGACCCTGTGTCCTCGCCAAGCGAACCTCTATTTGTCGGCCTTGGCTAGACTTCGCGGCTTGGTCTCGCGACCGATCTTCTCGATCTGGCTTCGCGGTCAAGATTCGTGGTCAAGCTGCGCGATCCATCCGAAGGAATCCTTTTCTAAGGGCCCGAGTTAAAATGGCCCATCAAGAAGCTGTCTTGGGGGTTCTTGCAGATGCTGCTCGTCGAGATGAGATGGCCAACCTTCCAGGCTTGGGGGAGATGATCTGGAGCCACTCGGACCACACTTATTTGATGGATCTTCTCTCAAAGGGTTAGAAAGATTATCCGCAGTGCAGGAAACTACCGTTGTACGGCTTCGGGCTGAGGGATAACGTCTTCATCCCTAAGGCGAGTAGGGATGAACCAGCTTGCTGGTTCAGGAGCACACCGTGCCAGCACCAATGGTTCAGGGCGGCCGATGGTCACGCGCGGGAGGACTTCACACCCGTTACCGCTGACTGTCTCTACAACCATGTGAACGACATCGACGGGAAGCCATTTCTGCCGGAGACTTCCCCTCCCCTCTTCCGTACCATGCTAAAGGCAGCCTTGCAGGATTCGAAGAAGGGATGGTCCAATGAGTGGGACCTACGCCAGCGCGGCAACTTTACTGATGACTGGGCCTGGGCCTACTGGGTAGGTGCCTCATGCGAGGTGTTCGGGGCCGAGTTGAGGAGAGTGGGGTTGTATGAGGCGGCATGGGGATCCAAATTCCACATTTACCAACCGAAGCAGCTAATGACGGAGTTGCTAAGTAGATGGTCATCTAGGACCAACACTTTTCACCTGCATCACGGGGAGGTGGGCATCAGCCTGTGGGATGTCCACCAGATTTCTGGGGTCCCAATCTTGGGGGCCATGTATGACGAGTTCCTCCCTATTGCCAGCGCGTGGGGGGATGCGGAGCAAATGCCGCGACTGGCATCAGAGTTAATGGCTCTTGTCCCTGGAGAGGACAAGGAGACAGTGAGGGACGTCCACTTCAGGAGGTGGTTCAAACGCTTCCTGAATTTCCTAGAGAATCGAGAGTTCCCTCCGAGGCCTCGAACTTGTCCAAGGGCGGCCCAACGGGGCAAAGGGCACTCGTTTTGGCGGGTCTTGGAGGACAGCCAATGGAAAACTTGGGGTTTCAGTGTCAGCACTGAACAACAACCGATAGTCAGGCTGGCGGCGTTCATCGCGGCTCTCATATGTGGTTGGATCCTACCGGTGAGAGATACAAGCATGGGGGTACAACCCAGCTCGTTTATCATGGTGTTGATGTTGGCCATGGGGCAGTGGATCAACCTGGGGATCCCGATGCTCACCAAACTGTACATAATGTTGCGGCATATTAGAGAGGGCAACAAGCCGCAAAGGATATGCGGGCCCTTCCACCTCCTGTATGGGTGGATCGCAGCGCATATCAGGGGGATTTACGAATATCCAAGCCCCATTTTTCCACCGGGACCAATCTTTCGCCCCTCCATCCTGAAAACGGTTGGGAGCTTCCCGTTCAAACTGGCCGTTCCGATGGTGCTGAATAGGGTGTGGAGGGCGGACGAGTTCAACTTTAATCCCTTCCCATTGCCGATGGGGAGGCTTACTGATGACAGACGGGGAACGGAAGAACATCGGTCTTACCTCCTGGCCTTCCGAGGTGGAGTTTTGGTGGCACGAATAGATCATGATCTGCTCTGTGAACCGTATACTCTGTATCGGTTTGCGAGGAAGTTTCGGTGCCTCCAGCGGCTGACCCCACAGGTATAATGGGAGGTGCGTCACGAGGAGCACCCGTGTGTGATGAGGCAGTTGTGGCTCATGTTCACACGTGAGGATGGAATGAAGCAGATTGCATTTCCTCCATCCACCACCGCCTTCATATTAGTGAAGGAGTACGCCATTAGTTGGGAGGCCTCTTATCTAGGGGAGATGCTGAAGAAACCAACGATCCGGGTTGGTGACGGTGGGCCTCCTCTATCTCGAGTTCGGGGTCTGAGGGCAGCTAGGGCCGCTCGCGGTAGCGGGGCTGCCATGGCGGCGAGACCCACACCGGCCGAGGGTATGGCAGTAGTGGTGGATCCGGTGATTCCGGGAGAGCAGGGTCATCCGGAGGGGCGGCCACCGAGGGGATTCCATAGGATATCCACTCAGGCTCCGGGGAAGCGCCTGCGTCACATTGACATGGCAGAGGATACCGTCTTCCCGGAAGCTTGGGAAATTTGGGACGTCAACCGGAAATTCCTCAGCCCATCCGAGATATGGGCCCACCTGAATCGCCTCGGGATGGAATTACCGGGTATAGACCCAGTTCGGGCTGGATTCATGGCGTCTCCGGCGGAGGCAGAACAGTACCTGGAAGAGCTGGAGGATTACGTCCACTCCAGTGGTGTACCTCGCCCAATGACAGACCGAGTGAGGGTACTGTTGAATCAGACGGTCCCCCCACAGTTATCGGCTGCCGATCTGGGGGAGCGCTTCCCCTTGCCGGAGGAATCAGAGGACTCCTCTCGGGAGGATGAGGCTGGAGGAGGGAGCCCGCTGGAGGAGGGCGAGGTAGGAGACCGAGGCTCAGAATCTGACGATTTCGCGGAGGCTCTCGAGGTAGCCTTCCAAACTTCTCTCCTTACGATCTGTTCTTGGATCCCTATGGACTTCTCACCAATGATTGAGCCATGCAGGAGGAACTTGTTCGTAGGCCTCGTTCTCGCTCCTTGGCGGGTGATGATGCGGGACCTTCAGAACCCGCGCCTATGGCTGCGTCCAGTTCTGCGTCTGGTGGGACCAGGGGGCCCGAGGTGGCTCCTCTGGAATCCCCAGACCTTCCAATAGTATACGGGGGGCCTCGTCTTGGGGTCCCATCAGTATCGGCTCAGGAGCAGCGGTCGTAGGTCGATCTTCGTAAGTCTCCTCCACCGGTCTCCTCGTTGTCACATGTAGGCCATGCCAACTAACGTTTATGTCCCTCTTTGTCATGCAGTTCTTCGACTGGTGTGGGCTGCTGCGGCAAGGCTGGTCGGGATGTCTGGTGGCGTCCCTCCTAGGGGCATGCCAGTGATGGTGGAAATAATCCCTCCATCTCCTCAAGCTGCGACGCACATCATCACTGGCGGGTCCGCCAGCAGGGCTGTACCTAAAATCATTGAGGTGGACTCCGAGTCGGTCCCAGCTCTATCGCACCTGCTTCGGCGCCAGGTGTCGCACTGGATTCGACACCGGATGTTGATCCTGCCGAGGATTTCCTGCGGGTGTATCCCACGTATGAGCCTGCCAATCGCGCAGACTGGGACGAAACGGCCTCCGACGAGGAAGATAGCAGCATAGTTCGCCACCGGTCGTGGAAGCTGATCGCACGCTTTATCAAGGACACTCCCCAAGCACAATGGCTAGCCAAAATGGATAGGATTCGCTCGCGGTTGCGCAAACTGTGCATTGGGGGAGTGGATGCCCAACGTCCTCATGCACTCATCCGAGATCTTATGGCTGAGAAGATCCGGGAGCATGATCGTGGGCTCATCGTGGGCTGGCAGTGGAGGAAGGCGACCAGTATCAAGAAGTTCCAGGAGGCTGAAGGGGAGGTTCAACGGATGCAGACCCGGGCAGACGAGCTTTCAGCCTCTCTTGATTCACAAACTGAGCTGGTCTCACGGTTGAAGGCCCAGCAGGCGGAGGCAAAAGAGCACATGAGGAAGACCTCTGAAAAGATGGCTGCCGTTCAAGCTGATGTGGAGAGGGCCAAAGCCAGGACTGACGAACTGCGCCCCGCCGCGGCGGAGGAGGAGCGAGAGCTAGTTCAGCGGCAGCAAGCCTTGGATGTCGCATGTCAACGGGTGGCGGAGCTGCAACGCTCTTTTGACAGGGTCAACCCGTCCATGGGGGAAGTCAACCCCCGAGTATTGTAACAAACCCAAAACCCTTTTATTGGTACTTTCGTGCTTCCAAATTTTACCTTTGTTTTGAATTACGTAGCACGCACGATTTCCACTGTTGAATTGCCTTGTCACATCCCTACAATGTTTGCGGGATGTTTGACGACAATTCCCCAAGCCAGTCCAGATTCCCAAAAGATGGGGAAGGCTTGATCGGAGGAGGAATTTCCAGGATAGCCGAATTACCGTTTCTTCGACATGCTCTTATGCACGAACGGGGCAACGCCAGGGGTGTTGAAATTGGTCCAAACAGATGAAAATGGGAAGTGTGAATCCTGATACCCAAGATTCGGAACACGGTGGGGATGGTGTGACAATAAGGGACAACCGTTAACCTTGGAGGAGAAACGGTACCCTTACTGCATTAGCCCGAAATGGGGACAACAAATGAGCATCGACCGCTGACCATATTCGCAACACGGGATTTTATCAATTTGTTGTCGATCAATTCTTCGGGACGTTGGCCCGTAACGGTAGGAGATCCCTTGGGCGTAGTATCCAGGCTGTTCTTGGGGGTCCCTCCAAACATGACCAGTCTTCCGAAACATTGGCCCAGGACGGTAGGTGAGCCGATGCGGCATGAGACCAAGCCGTTAGGGGGTTCATTTAGACACGAAAGAGGATGAGGGTCCGAATAAGGGGCACGCAAAGCGTGGAATATGGGGTGATGGCATGTCTGAACAGAATCCAACACTTAGGTAGTTACACCACCGTGGTGGGAGTACGTGCGATAGGCGCATCGGTTTGACCATGGATCATTCCTTCTTTTAGACAGGGCCTCTCTGGAAAGGGGATCTGTCACTTCCCAGTGGGATCTTGGGGCATCCTGAACTTGTTCAGGGCAGAACCGCAGTTTATTGTCATGCGTTTAAGACACATAAACTCGTGTAGTTTAACGTCATACGATAGGACGTGGAATAAGAGGGAAGGAAGCGTGTGGCGCTGTAAAAATGAAACCGACGCGAATGAGGACTTGGAGTCCAAATCACACCACATACCCCCGGAGGACACTCTTCAGGTCGAGGAATCAAGAGTGAGGATTGAGCTGGGCCCAAAGCAAAGTGGTCATGCATTCCTACGTACCCCATTAGGATGGGAGTCAAGCCATACGTAGTTCTGAAAGCGCATTTTAACATCATGCAGGATGATGAGCAGCCCGACCGTGTTGGTACACATCCTGCCAAAACTACTAAGCCCACGTGAGTCGTGCTCGGTGTGGGAAACAAGCAGTAGTGGTGGGAATTTCCCGACATAGAGAGGGGCTAGTTAGGGCAAAGGGACGCTCGGTGAATCCCGGACCAGTGATACTAACACAATCTTGAGGCGCATCTAAATGCGCGAAGAGAAAGAGCCGAGTATGATGGAATTCCTCTTGAATGTGGGGAAGTGGAAATGTGTTAATAATGATGCTCGAGATTCAGATCACAATGATGGCAGCGTGATGACGGAGGGTAACTGCTGATGTATTCGCAACACAGCACCCTGTCGCGTTAGCCTAGAATGGAGACAGACAAATGAGGGTCGACCGTTTACCATGTTCGAAACACGGGACTGTGTCACAGATGTTGTCGAATATCCGTAGGGACGTTGGCCCGAAACGATTGAAGGGACCTTAGGTCCAGCATTCATGGAGAGCCCTTAATCCAAGTATCCATGTCGTCCGAGGGTCCTTTTGGATGTGGAAGAGGATGAGGATCCAAATAGGGAGCTCACGAAGCTTGGTCCTGGGACGAGGGGAATGTCCCTGTAAAAATCCCACACTTCGGGCTCTTTGTCAAAACACATCTGAATACGGCAATGAAACGTATTAGAGAGAGGGAGCAGATTCCTTTCCCTTGGGGAGATCTTAGTTTAGGTTCATAGAATTTGGACCATGAAAAGTTATACTGGGCCCGCGGGGAAGTGCCCGGGCGCTCCTACGTATCTCATAGGGATGAGAATCAAGCCTTACGTAGTTCTGGATAGACCTTAGACCGTAAATAGGTAAAAGGGAGCAGGGGACGCACGACATCAAAACCCGATGTGAAGGAGGACCTAATCCCTACATACCATGCATTCTCTGGGGAAATGCTCGAGTCGAGGGACCGAACACAAAGGTTAGGCTGGGCCCGCGGGGAAGTGCTCGGGCCCTCCTACGTATCTCATAAGGATGAGAATCAAGCCATACGTAGTTTTGGAAATGACATGGTAGGATACCAGTGCCAGGGGAAAAGGGGAGTGCGGGCGTGGCCCTTGCACTAAAAGAAGCGGAATTTGATGTGTCTTATTTGTTCTTTAGGGTGAATGATTTTTTTTGTGAAGCGACATGCCTAGAATAGTAGGCTGTGATGTCGCCACAAGGATCAAGCCGCGATGGGCGTTGACAAATGGCATGGCGCGTGGCCAGTACCCAACATGATTTCCTCTACAACGAGGTTACCACAACGCAGTGCCGTTTTTCGTCGTGCAGCCAGGACGATAATGTCACAGTTTAGGGTCGTATGATAGGACCAAGCATGCATTTTATCGTCATGAAGCGCAGACGTAGCAGAGACAATGCTAGGAGGGAAATGTGCGCAGTGTTATAAAACACAATTGATAGAGACATGATCCCACATCAAATTGTACGCCATCCGGAGAGGGAAACCTTAGGCCGAGGGGCCTATACAGAGGTGAAACAGGGAGAGAGACTGGCTTCCTGAATGGGTTGTACCCGGAGACAGGGCGTCTGGGCGGTCCTACGTATCCCATGAGGATGGGAATCAATTTGAACGTAGTCCCGAATGGGTCTTAGTTTATGGTCTTAGAGCTCGGACCATGGGAGCCCCAAAGGACGCCAGATTTCAGCTTTGTCCCCCTAGCATGCAATGGTGCACTGAGGGATAGCGCCAAAAGTGTCGAGATTCCACCTGGACATGATGGGGTGGAAAATGATGTGAATCATGCAACCAACATTCAATGACTGAAGGGGCTGGCGTGACGACAGAGGATTACTGCTGACCATGTTCGCAACACAGCATCCTGTCACGTTAGCCTGAAATGAGGACTAACAAACGAGCATCGTCCGCTGACCATATTCGCAATGCGGGATTTTATCGATTTGTTGTCCAAAACCCTCGGGGGCGTTGGCCCGTATCGGTAGGAGAGCCCTTGGGCGTAGTATCCATACCATTCTTGGGGGTCCCTCTGGGTGTGAGAGGTGATGGAATTCCGAATAGAGGGGAACACAAAGCTTGACAAGGGGAAGGAACTTGATCAAGTTGAATCTGACACTCTTGGTCCTAGACTAGAGTGCTCTTAATACATGGGTGAACCACTACAAGGAGTCAAGGGACTCAACGTTGAGGGTGATCGAGAGATGGCAGGTTCTCGGGGGAAGGGGGAACGGAGCCCAAAACCTTGTATCATACCTACACCTCCCCCTCCTGGAGAGGGATAGGCCAAGTAGCCTAGGTGACCTGGAGATCAGGAGATCAATAGGAGGTGGGTATGGACCCGAATCTTAAACATCCAGGTGGTCCTACGTATCCCATGAGGATGGGAATCAAGCTACACGTAGTTCTAAATGGTGCCTTTTAATGTCATGCAGGACAAAGAATAGGAAGGCCAACTCTCAGAACGGGGTGCGCGTGGTGAAGCTATTGCAAACCTGACGTGAATGAGGGCGTAATCCTACACTATGCCACGCGGTCCCGTGGTCGGGGTCCCAATGGTAGGACCCGAGAGAGGTGAACTTGCTGAACTCAATCTGGACCCAAAGACAAGGGGTCTTGAACGTAGTTCCAAATGAGAATCTTAGTTTATGGTCTTAGATCTCGGACCATGGGTGGTGACAACTCCCGAGTAAGCACAGATGTCAACCCAATCCCTAAGCCCACGTGAGATAAACTCGGTGTGGGAAACAAGGGGGGGGGGTATCCTCATCGCAATACCTGGGGAGTCCATCAAAGGGGAGTTGACGGAGAGTTTTGAAGGACACCTTTGATGCAGCTTGTTCTCCCAACGTGCAGACGTGCACGGAGGAAAAGTACCAAGAGTTCTGAGATTCTACTTGGACATGATGAAGTGATGAAGGGTGTGAATCGTGTACCCGGTATTTGGGCTTAATGGGTTGACGTGGCGATAGAGGAAAACTGTTAACCATGATGGAAACACAGCGTCTGTATCGCGTTAGCTTGAGGTGGGAACAACAAACGAGCATCGACCGCTGACCATATTCGCAACACGGGATTTTATTGATTTGTTGTCCGAAACCCTGGGGGGCGTTGGCCCGTATCGGTAGGAGAGCCCTTGGGCGTAGTATCCAGGCCGTTCTTGGGGGTCCCTCCGGGTGTGAAAGATGATGAAAGCCCTGATGCGGGGACACGCAAAGCCTGGAAAGCGGGTGCGGACGTGTCCGAGTAAAGCTTGGCATTCCAGGAAATAAACTAGAGTACTCTTAAGCACATTGGTGAACCGCCGAAAAAGGGATCGACGAAACAGCTCAATAGGGGGGGGAGCATGGCGTGGTCATTACGAGACCGTCATGAATGAGGACATAATCCAACACCACACTATATGATCCTCTCATGGAAGAAGGATAGGCCAAGGGGCCGGGATGGGATGAGGATTCCCGAGAGATGGGGCTGGACCCGAATTTCGGACATTCAGGTGGTCCTACGTATCCCATGAGAATGGGGATCAAGCCACACGTATTTCTCTATATGTAGTTTAACGTCATACTGGACGAGAAGGGGAAGCAATATACCCCGAAACAAGGGAGGTGTGCGCTATGGAGAAGAAGCCGACGTGAATGAGGACATAGTCCCACATCACACCATACACCCTGGGTAAGAGGGGACCTGGGCCATGGCCCGGAAAGGCCAAGGGGCCTAAGGTCAGGCATCAGTTAGGAAGGCCTGACTGGTTTGCAGTTTAACGTCTTACATGAGGACGAGGGTCGGGGACCCGAGAAGGCCACAGGGCCTGAGGCTGGGCCTCGTAAAGGGAGGGCGTACGGCATGGTACATGATCCCGAAGTGAATGAGGACATAGTCCCACGTCACACCGTACACCCTTATGAGGAATCCTGGGCTGTGGACCGGAGAAAAGGGAAAGTTATCAGTCAGAAAGGCCTGACTGGTTTGCAGTTTAACGTCTTACATAAGGACAAGGGTTGGGGACCCGAAAAGGCCAAGGAGCCTGAGGCTGATCCTCGGAAAGGGAGGGCGTACGACATGGTACATGATCCCGACGTGAATGAGGACGTAGTCCTACATCACACCGTACACCCTTATTAGGAATCCTGGGCCGTGGCCCGGATCGCTAGCACCACCTGGGGGAAGTTTGTCACCTCGGGATGGGGCAGAATGAATCACTGTTCTTGATACCTAGGACATCTCGGGATGTACCCGAAAATCCAGGACACTGTTGACCATGTTCGAAACACAGCGTTCCTATGGTGTCCCGTATAGGGGCAACAAATGAGCGTCGACCGCTGACCAAATTCACGACGCGGGACTTATATCGGATTGTTTCTTGAAAACCCTCGGGGGCGTGGGCCCGTATCGGTAGGAGAGCCCTTGGGCATTGTATCCAGGCCGTTCTTGGGGGTCCCTCTAGGTGCAAAAAATGATGGAATCCCAGTCAAGGAGTGGGTGAAGCATAGTTGTATCCATCCACGAAAGGGGAAAACACCTCCAGGGGGGAATGTGCAGCCGGGTCGAGGCTTGCTCAATGTGGGTCGGGGAAAAAGTGTGCACCCTGCCATGTCTTGACCCAAGGGGAAGATTTTGGCTTTTGGGCTGGGCCAACTGACGAAGTGTCCGGGCGTTCCTACGTATCTCATAAGGATGAGAATCAAGCCATACGTAGTTCTTGAAGGCCATGCAGTTTAGCGTCATGCGGTGAGGATGTGGGAGGATAGAAGAACAGGAGTGGGCGCATGGTGCGACCCTTACCATCTTTGTGCGAGCGGGGTTGCATAAGCGGGGCCAAGAAAGCCTACTCCCTGCTACACAAAGATCCTCCAAGAAAACTATTCCTAGGGGGGATAGTGGAAGGGAAAATCTTGGGGCTGGGCTCAAGACGAAACGTCCGAGCATTCCTACGGATCTCATAAGGATGAGAATCAAGCCACACGTAGTTCTAGAAATGCAGTTTAATGTCTTGAGGGACGATAAGAAGCATCTCATTTGGGGATATGTACGGTACAACGAGTAACCCGACGTGAATGAGGACATAGTCCTAAACCATTCCGTACAATCCCACAAGAGAATAGATCAGGGAAAACCAAGGGGCCTGAGGCCGAGCCGCGGTCAAGGAGACCTGACCAGCTTGCTGTTTAACGTCTCGCAGTGAAGACGGGGCCGGGGGCCCGAGGAGGCCAAGGGCCCTGAGGCCGAGCCTCTGTCAGGAAGGCCTGACTGGCTTGGAGTTTAACGTCTTGCAGTAAGGACGGGGATGCAGTTTAGGGTCGTGCGGGACCATCTCGCAGTTTAGGGTCGTGTTGGACCTTTTTTCCTAAGCAAAGTATCGTTTGAGGAATTTGGCATTGGTGGGAGGGGTTATACGCTCTCCATCCGTGGTCACCAAGGAGTATGCTCCATTGGGGTAACCCTTATGGATGATATAAGGCCCGTCCCATTTGGGTTCTAACTTGGGCGGTTTCATACCGGGAATCATTGGCGCTCGAAGGGCCAGTACCAGGTCGCCCTGTAGAAAAGAGCGAAGATGAACCTTCTTATCAAAGGCTCTCGCTATCTTGTCCTGATGCCTTTCCAGATTGTGCAGGGCACGAAGCCGGTTCTCGTCCAGTTCCTCTAATTCAGCCAGACGGATATCGGCTACCTCATCTGATGTCTGGTGGTCATAAAATGCAGTGCGTAGCGATGGAAGCTGGATCTCAATGGGTAGGACGGCCTCAGCTCCATACACCAGGGAATATGGGGTCACCTGGGTAGAGTTGCGAGTCGTCGTCCGGTAAGCCCAGAGGGAGTTGGGGAGCTTGTCCGGCCAACTCTTCTTGTTCTGACCAACCATCTTCTGCAGAATGTTAGATATGGTCTTGTTGAACGCCTCGATCTGTCCATTCGCCTGCGCTTGGTAGCGGGAGGTATGGTTCGACCGGATGTCGTACTTAGCGTACAATTTCTTCAATTCGGCTGCTCGAAAGATGGTGCCGTTATCGGTGAGGACGGTGTGAGGGACTCCAAACCGGTGGATAATGTTGGAGATCACAAAGTCAACGATGGAACGGGCCTTGACCTCTTTGAGCGGAACTGCTTCTGCCCACTTGGAGAAGAAATCTGTAGCAGTCAGGATGAACCTACACTGGCGGGCTTTTCCGGTGGATACGGTCCCACTACATCAAGACCCCATACCGAAAATGGCCAAGAGTTCTTGGTGGGGTGGAGGGGCTCCGGCGGCCGATGCAAGAAGTTGGCGTGTACTTGGCACGCGTGGAATCTCTTGGCGTATCCAATACAACCGTGGATCATAGAGGGCCAAAAGTACCCCAACCTCTGGATTTGATGAGACAGTTTCGGCCCAGCTTGATGGGCGCCACAGGAACCAGCGTGAACCTCTTGCATAACTTGAGGTATCTCCCATACTTGGATGCAACGGAGGAGTACACCATCGAAACTCTACTTATAAAGGATCTGTTCCAGACTAGGGCCGCTCCGGAGGGTAAATTGCAGCGCGCGGCATTGGATCCGCTCGCGTTCGGCCCGATCGTCCGGGAGCTGACTATTTTGGAGATACTCGACAAAAGGTGCTCTCCAGTCGGGGGTGGTTTCAACGACTGCGTCTGACGAACCCGGGACTCTCGATATAGAGGGTCCGGCGGTGAGATGACTTACCCGCAGGCTATCACGGTCCTCTTGGGTGACGGGGGCAATGACTCTCCGGTGGGCCACGTGTATGACCAAATCATCTTGCTCAGGTTTTGCGAGCGACGCGGCTAAGCCAGCCAGGGCGTCCGCTTGGCCGTTCTGCGACCGTGGGACATGGGTAACCTCCGGTCGAGAAGAGAAATGAGCCATTAGGAGGAGGGTGTACTCCAACAATGGTGCAAGATCTAGATTCCTGACGGCGTAGTCGCCATTAACCTGCTTGATTACCAGCTCGGAATCTCCCTTCACATGTAGATGGGGAACATGGATCTCAAGGGCCAACTCGAGGCCGGTGATGTGAGCCTGGTAGTCTGCTTCGTTGTTCGTACAACCTTCTGACAACAGGAACGAGTATGGCAGGACGGCTTGCGCCGGGGTAATGAAGACAATACCCAGGCCCACTCTGTTGATCTTGGGATCGTTGAGCTTCTTACCGGTGGGGCTCTGGGAGGTGCCGTCGAAATGCATTTGCTAACACGGGGCAACATGATCGACTGAGAGGATCGTCTCATCAGGGAAATCCAGGTCCAGGGATTGATCCGCGGAGGTTGGATGGGCAGCTAAAAAGTCTGCCAACGCCTGTCCCTTAATGGCCTTCTGAGGTACGAACCTAATATCAAACTGCTGGAGAATCACCGCCCACCGTGCTAGTCGGCCAGTCAGCATGGGACGGCTCAGGATGTACTTCAGTGGGTCTACCCGGGAGACCAATTGCACCTCGTGGTGCTGCAGGTAATGTCGTAACTTCTGCACGGCGAAGCCAAGCACAAGGCATCTCTTTTCGATAGGGGAGTATCTGACCTCCGTATCGAGAAGCATGCGGCTGAGATAGTAGAGACTATTCTCAGTACCCTCATTATTCTTCTGGGCGAGCAGCGCACCGAGGGATCTCTCCAGGGCGGTCACGTAAAGGACCAACGGCTTTCCGGAGATGGGTGGCATCAAAATGGGAGGTTGGAGCAGATACTGCTTGATTTCCTCGAAGGCAGTCCGACACTCCTCATCCCATTCATAGGTGGTTCCCTTCTTCATGAGCCGGGAAAAGGGCTTACACTTGCCAGCCAGATTCGCAATGAATCAGCGTATATAGGCTAAGTGGCCTTGAAGGCCTCGGAGCTCCTGAATGTTGCTCGGGGGAGGCATTTGGCTGATGGCCTTGATCTTCTCCAGGTCGATCTCGATGCCTCGGTATCTGACAACAAAGCCTAGAAACTTCCCGGAGGTGACCCCAAAAGCACACTTCAGCGGGTTCATCTTCAGGTGACGAGAACGGAGGAAGCCGAACACTTTCTCAAGGTCTCTGAGATGGTCCTGGCGCTGGCATGATTTGACTACATGGTCATCCACGTAGCATTCCACCAATGTCCCGAGGATCGGTTTGAATATGCGATGCATGGCCCTCTGATAAGTCGCACCTGCATTTTTCAAGCCGAATGGCATTACCTGGTAGAAAAAGGTACCCTGGGGAGCCCTGAAGGCAGTGGACTCCTCGTCTTCGGGGGCCATCCGGATCTGGTTATACCCGGAATACCCATCCATGAAAGAGAGGTCTTGGAACCCGGCTGTGGCGTCAATCAACAGCTCCGTCACTGGGAGTGGGAAGTCATCCTTTGGGCAGTGGCGATTAAGATCGCAGAAGTCGATACAGACTCTGATCTTCCCATTCTTCTTCCTAACTAGCACAATGTTGGCAAGCCACTTGGGGTACTGGACCTCCTTAACGAAGTTGGATTTGATTAGCTTATCAACTTCGGCCTCAACCATGGCACCATGAGAAGGGTGCATCTTCCTGGGAGGCTGCTTAAACCCACAATGTTTTGCCGGGAGGCCCAGACGGTGGACGACCATTTGGGGATCCAACCCCGACATCTCATCGTAACTCCAGGAAAACACATCATGGTGCTGTTTGAGGAAGTCCACGTACTGCTGCCGCTCCTCGAGGGACATGGCTGCACTGGTAAATGTGGGTCTAGGATCTGACTCGCTAACAGGGTTCACCTATACCAGTTCATAAACTGTGGTAGAGACGCCTTCTTCAAAGGCTGGGGGAGCATCCTCCAAGTCTTCCTCCCCACCCGTGGGGGGACTTTCCGCGATGGGGGGGGATTCTAGGCTACCAAAATCCGAGGGGCAGCTCGTGCCGTCTTGGGAAGCAGCGGTCATCACATCGGGAGACTCGCTTTCCATTGAGACCATAGCAATGAAGGAAGTAGACCATATCCTATCTGGCCTTCGGCCTAAAGGGCCACGTTTGATGATATCAAAGCAGTGGTGACGTGTCGGCCTGAGTCGGTTAATTCCAGCCCGGCGGAAGAGACACATATGGCGCACCGCCGCTGTCATGAGCTTGACGTCCCGGTACCATACAAGGGTAGGGGGTTCTGGGATGACTTGAGCCTGGTTGATGTAGGAGTACGAGGTGATTTTCCATTGTTTCTTGGACACGGGAACATGCCTTCCTTGCGTACCCGAAACAACGAAACATTGTCCCATGTCGGGGGTCGTGGCCTCCAACCGGTGGATCGGGAGGATGTAGGCGTCATCCATGCTTTCCTAGGGATCACTTGTGATCGGGGTGGTCTCATCCTCGCTTACCAGGATTTTCTTGTCCTTACTTTTGTAATAACCCGCATCCAGATAGCGGGCCTCACAAGAAGCTAAAGGGGACGCGACTCCTTGGAGCACACCTACTCGACTGTTGAGCGAGTACTTGAGGCACTGGTGATACGACGAGGGGACCGCTGCATGCAGATGGATCCATGGCCTACCCATCAATGCGTTGTAGGCGGTGTCCTGAGAAACAACCCTGAACTCGGTGCTGGAAATTAAGCCATCGAACTGAGTCTTCAGGCGGATCATGCCGACCGGGGTTTGCTCTGTCCTGTCGTACCCCTGGATCCTGAGGTCAGAGGGAGTTAAATCACCTTCGGACAGACCCAGCTTTCGCAGCGTCCGGGTCGGAATTAGATTGATTCCAGAACCTGTGTCAACGAGGCAGCGGCGGACTTCCACACCGTTGAAGTGGCCAGTGATATACAGTGGGAGAATGTGTCCCTGTATAGTAGGGTCCTCATCTTCACTGGAGAACGAGATAACCTCATGACATTCGGTGTTTTCAATCGTCTCGGTACGGAAGGCTTCCGTAGCTGCTACTTCCGTCTTGAACTGGAGGGGGCTCCTTAGGACCTCGGCGAGTGCCTCGTGCATTTCTGATGACAGGCGAAGGGCCTAAAGGATGGAGAGTCTCGCCGGGATGCCGGCCAGGTGCTTCAGAACATCGTACTTTCGTTCCAAACGCGAACCTCTACTTAGAGGGGGTCGTTCGGCATTTGGATACACAGCGGGTCCAGCTGGCTGGACCGGCGATTGACTAGTACTGGGTATATCTTACTGCCTACCAGTAGAACCCTGAAGAGTAGTTGCTGGGCTAAGATTGGACAGCGGGGGCTGGCCTATAGCCAGGAAAGACTGGCTGTGATACGAACGAGGCGGCTCCCCCCGATCCAGTAGCACGAACGGCGGTGGAGGTAGAGCTGAGGGTGTTGGATGGGTCTGCGCGTGCTGAGATCTGCGCTGAGCCTGTTGCCTGGTCTCAGTAGCGTTCACGGCTTGGCCACAAGTGCCTGCTGACGTACCTCGATGACCGGCGCGATTGCAATTCCGCTGACGTTGACGCCGGCTGGAAACGTTGGGGAGGTCTGCCTGGGGTTCCCCCTCGTCGGGGGTCATATAGGGCTTTACCAGCTCCACGGTGTTAACCGAAGCGTACCCTTGGCTATCGCTCGAGGACTCATCCACCGCTGGGCGGATTCTGGGAGGGATCCCAATTTCGGGGGGCATAAAGTCGCCGAGAGTGCGGGATGACGACGGCACTGGCGGTGCACGTTGCTTCTTCTTGCGTCGCCGCTGCTTGCCCTTTTGGGCAGGGGTCGACTGTGAAGACGATGCGGAGGCACCGACTACTTCTTCTGAAGGTTCCGACTGCTTCAGGGGCGCCCGGATGATACCCTGGGCACAGATGACGGTTTTTCGAGCCATCCAGTCGTCGTATTTCTGGGATCTGTGGCTAGGGACCTACTGCCACTCACCTTCACTGTCACTGCCGATCTCTGATCCTGCAAAGACACCTGCCACTTGCGCTGGTGTTGGGCCCAACTTGACTATGTTGTTGTTGACCTGGTCCTGAAGCCAGTCTTTAAACACAAAGCATCGCTTGAGGGTGTTCCCCAGGATCTGATGATAAGGGCAGTAGTTGGGGTGATCGGTGAGATGTGCCTCTGCCGGCCTTCTGCACTCAGGCAGACGCACAATCCCTTGCTCTAGGGCACTTTGGAAGTAGCTAGGGACCTGATTTTCATTGAACGAATATGTCTGGTACCTTCTTTCCGGATAGGGGGCCCTGGGGGCCTGGTCCTGACGAGGGACCGGAGGGGCCTGCCGAGGAGGCGGCGCTTGATTGTCTCACCTAGGTGGCGGTGGCGCGTTGTGCGGGGGGAACCTGTCGGTTCTGAGGCGGTCACTGCTGGGTGGGAGCCTGTGCTTGAGGTGGAGGACATCAACGGGGTTGCGGGGGTGGTGCCGCCGGCAGCAATTCCAGCTGCCTCGGGGCTTCTATTTGAGCCACCACGGCGGGTTCATCCCTGGCGGTCCTCCTGGCTGGGATCATAGGGGGCAACAAACGTGCCTGACTGGCCTGTTGCCGGGCTTCCTCGAGGCGTTGAGCCTTGTCCGAGAAATTTCTGAACCCTCCATGGTAGTTCTGGGTAATCAAGGAGGGTACCAACTCTATCTTGATGTATCTTCAGTAATTGCTCCTAAGTCAGTGGCATATCGAGGGAAAACGTTAGTCCCTTCCACCGGGCGATGAAGTCTGCGGCTCGCTCATCGGTCCTTTGCTTGCACTTGAAGAGGTCTGCAATGCTGGTCTTTCGCGTGGTGGAGCTGAACTGGTATAAGAACTGCCGGGGAAGATCCTCCCAACCGTTCACTGATCCGATGGGGAGCTGGATGTACCAGACGAATGCCAGACCTTCCAATGTCTGTACGAAACATCGGAGCTTGGCGGCTTCTTGCTGAGCCGGGGTCCCCAGCATGGGGCCACACCTGGAAGAAAAATGAGCCAAGTGCTGGGGCGGGTCCCCTGTCCCATTAAAGGGCGAGAAAGTGGGGTTCCCAAAACCCAGAGGCGCGGACATATCATCCACCCACGCGGGATAGGGCTTTCCATCTGGTGGGACCGCCACCTGTCGCGTTTCCAACGCCTCGAGGCGGGCTGTGAGTGCCGCAATAAGGTCCTCCGGGTGGGGGTCCCTGTCTTGACGGGGATCCCTAACCACAAGTGCATTTCCAGGTTCTTCAACACGGTAGACGGCTTCGGCCGCTCGTGGGTCAACTGGTTGGACGACCTGCGGGGCGACTGGGGGAACCCGGGTTGGGTTCTTCAGATTGTCCCGTCGCTCGGGGGGGTTTGGAGAGACGTATCGCGCCCTCTTGACGTATGTTCCGGATTCTGCCCTGTCTGCGGCAGTAGCATGATCAGCGTGGCCTGGAGGCATCTCGCCGGGGGGAAATTGTTCCTGCCCCTGCTGCCCCGGCCTGGGATTACCATAGTCGGGTCGTCGCACTGCGGCGCGTTCAGCCAAGAGTTCGTCAACCAGCCTTTTCTGCTCAGCAAGCTGCTGGCGTAACGTGGCCTTTTCGGGATCTTCGTCCGTTTTCTGCACAAAGGCGGACGGGTTGGAGTGCTTGACTGTTCCGATGTGCTCCTTACCCTTGCCAGTGCTTCGACCGAGTACCAGCGACTCGGTTGGTACGGGGAGACCTAGCAGGTTCCTCTGATGACCGGTAACTCTCCCTGACGGGTCGAGCAGCGGCGGTACGCCCTCGGATGGTAAGTCTCCATCAAGGAACTCAATCTCATCTTCCTTATCCACAACGTCGGCCATGTGGACTGCGACCCCTCTTGAGGGCATATCCTTGATGTCGCATAGCGAATCGGGCTGCCGTCGGATAGGGTCGAAGGGGATAGCGGCATAGTATCCCCAACCACGGACTTGCACATGGGGGGTGGCTTCCCTGACGATTCTGCGGAGTGCTTTAAGACTCTGAACGCATTTTTGTTGAAGGGCGCTCTGGTGGCCTGGCGACTCAGGGTGCTGGGCCACAAGAAGTGTGGCTGCATCGATCAGGCGGCACTGCTCTCCGATTTCTTCGAAGTGCTTACGACTTCTGGGGTACACCACCCGTTCATAACGGAGGCGGAAGTGTGTCGCCCACAGGGTTCGACAAAAGCACCCCACGTCTTCAGGGGTAAGAGACTCTGGTATGTGGAAATTCAGTGCCGCCGTCGGCCAGAACTTCTCTGGGAAGTAATCCGCTGCAAGGATACTCCAGAAGCTCCTAGGCTCGGACTCAGGGTCTGGCCCTGTGTTTCCCCACTCGTCAACCGGGGGAGGCTGAGGGACCGGTAGCGGTACCGAGGCGGACCTTTGGGATAGTAAGCTCGGCGGTGGAGAATACGGAAAACGAGCTGACTGGCCGCCAAATTCCGGGCCATCCTCCGAAGAGTGAGGTGACCTGGCCACGATGTCACGATACGACGGGCTAATAACCACAGCTTCCGGAACAGGAGCCGCGGCTACCGGCGACAGGTCGTGTTGTCTCTCTACCGTCGTTGGCCCCCAAAATAACTCTATGTGATCTCTAGTAGAGGTAGAGGGCTCTTCTGGTGACAAAGGCGGTGATTGCGTGGTCGAGACCTGCGAAATTCCCAGGATTTCTTCCTCCTGGATGTACCTGCGGAGAGAGACGGGAATCCGGTGGACCTCAAATTCTGGGAGAACGAGGCTAACGTGTCTGGTTCCTGCCTGAGTCCTTGATACGGTGGAACGGGGAGAAGGTTCCATCACTGAATCGCATTCCGCTTCCGAGTCGGAGAAGCGGGCAGGTTTGATCTCCACCTGGGCCTTCCCAGGATTCTTCTTGTGGCGGCGACGACCCGCTCTTCTGCCCCGGGGTGGCTCTTCGGGACAGGGTTGACCCCTATCAGGCAGCCTCGGGGTGGCGCTGGTGCCGTGGCGGAGAGGGCCCCCACTCGAGATAGCCGGGGTGCGAAGGGCACCGGGGAAAATGTCGAAGGTTACATGGGGAGGAACTCCATGAATAGTACCCATGTGGGCGGGGCCTCTGTTGGAAATGGCAGGAGCATGGGGAGGACCTCCATGGTCGATGCGGGTGGAGCGAGGCCGACCTTCACTTCTCGTGTTGCTGGGGCGAGGAGGACCTGCTCCGGTTGCAGAGAGGACGTAGGGAGGCCCCCATGTTGGAGAGGGACTGGATGGACGGTGCCTTCAAGTTGGCGGCCGGGGGCAGGAGGATGGACTCCATACCCTGTATAGTGGCCGCGGGAAGTGTTTCCGCGGTGAGCGTCATTGTCGCGGGGCAGGTCTTCCTGCAGGATGGGGGTACCACGAGGAATGCCTCCATGACGAACCTCGGAGTGGGGAAGGCCCACGCTCTGTGGAGTAGTGGTACGGGGAGGACCTCCGTACGGGGTGACATTACCGCGGGTTGGCTCGCGGCGATCACCACTTGGGCCTGCAACCCGGAGAGTCAACCCAGCCTGCCCGTGGGGCGGTTGGGGTCTCAATCCTGGTTGGGTGAAGGAGTGCCCCTGCTCAGTGTATGCAGGGGCTTCACGATACACGTCAGTGGTGGCCCGGGCCACTGTAGCCGTCGACGTTGACGCGCCTAGGTGAGCGTCCTCAGCCCGTCCAGGCGCTGACGTCGGGTCAGGCGAGCTGGGGCAGGTGGTACAGGGACGTAGTCTGCCTGCTCTTCCTGCGGGGCCGGACGGTGGCACTGATGCAGCCGGGCGGGAGCTCCCGCCTGGGGCCCTCGGGTCGGGGCCCTGAGCGGACTGAGCCGGACGACGCCCGCCTCTTCAGCATAAGGTGAGGAGTCGTCAAGGTATTCCGGAGACAAGCTCCCGAAACGGTTGAATGTTGGGGTGGGGAGCAGAGGCTCCCTACGCGGCCTGTTAGGGCGGCGTTGCAGGCGGGGCCTGGAGGCCTCCAGGTCCAGGCGGGCCATATCCCGGGTTGGGATGACCCCTTCTTCCTCGTACCTGCGCACGAGGTTATTGATCACCCTTCGATGGATGACCTCTGATGGGGAGAGGGGGCGTGGGCGCCCCGTATTCCGCGATGTGGCGGCCGTCATGGCGGTAGCGGTGCTACGGGGGATGGCCGTCGTGGTGTTGCCCCTGCCCCTGCGTGGGCGAGGAGCGGATGGTGACCGCATCTCTGAAACAGCAACCTGGTTCCTGAGAAACGAAGGGATCAACTCATTAGTATTGAGAGGAAAAGGATTGACAGTCGGTTCCCCATCGTTCTTCCATTCTCCATGTCTTTGAGAAGGATCCATGCCGATACGCTGCAGAACGGAGTGCCCCAAGTTCTACTGCCCCGACATCAGGTGAGTTTCATGACAGGACCTCTATTTGCTTGGCGGGACCAGGCACCGGATATCTGGATCCGGTGACACGTCAATCTACTGGTGTCTCGGATGCTATTAATCTCCATATTGAGGAGAAGAATTTCACGTCGGGTTCACCATTTCTGTTTCCGACGCTTTCGCCGGGGCGCGCGCCCATCCGTCCGTGGGGGAGGACGCGCGACGCTTCTGTTGCCCCGCATTCCCGCTTTCCAAAGGCGGGCGGCATTCACTCCTTATTCAGGGACGTCTGCCCCTTGATCGAAATGGGATGATGGGATGTCGGTTCTTCCTCCTGTGGATTCCTCCACAGAACTCGTCACCTAGTCCGGGTCTCCCTTATAGATTTAATACGTAGTTCGTGAAACCCTTCCCAGTGCCATGTTTCCATGGATGCCGGTTAATTACACTGCTTCTGTCGGGACATTCCAAAGGGTCCAGTCAGGGCAGAAACCTTCAGTCAGGGGAGTAGTCACGTTGAGGCATCAGTAGCTTGTCTGGATGCTGGGGTACCTGGCATGTCTGTCTGTTATCCTTGACCACAAGGCTTCTCGAGGGCGTGGAAGCCCGAGGCATCCCACATCGAGCGCACGGAATTATATGTCATAGACACATATCTGAGGTTTTCCTCAGCTTCCCGTGCTCAACACATGGTATGCCGCAAGTTTAACGTCCAGCGGAGACGGATCAACCCAACCAGAGCATTAGCTAGGATAGATCGGATTGAGGGATCCTCCTTGGAGGGATATTGATACCGGGGCCAGCCCATGGGCGACAGTGAGGAAGAGCGTACCGACATGGTCTCACCAGGATAAGACGGTACGGGCAAGAATCGGAACGGGTGGTAGGTTGATGAATGGAGTGGGAGGAGAGTGAAGTGGGACCATCGCATGGGCGACAGTGAAGTTGGGCTTGAGCCTTGATTAGGCTTCCTACGTATCCTCGTGGCAGGGAATCAAAGTCCGCGTAGTTCGGGATGACGTCGATAATCTGACGTGAAGGTGGACCTTGGCCCGATGGGTATCATCAGTGTACCGACTTGAAGGTGGACCTTACTCCGATGGGGATCGTCAGCGTACCGACGTGAAAGTAGACCCGTGGGTCCACTAATGGTGGGCTTGAACCTTGGGAAGGTTTCCTACGTACCATGCCATGACATGGATCAAAGTCCTCGTAGTTCAGATTAGGGAATACAGTTTAACGTCATGCGGGACGATAGTGAACCCTGACGAGAATAAACGACGGGCATTGGGTGTCGGTGAACCGACGTAAATGAGGGACCTTGGTCCAATGGGAGATGGGGGCTTGGCACACCAACAAGGAGACGGTCTGGGCCAATGCTTGTTGGGCTTGAACCTCAGGGAGGCTTCCTACGTACCATGCCTTGACACGGATCAAAGTCCTCGTAGTTCAGATTAGTCACAACGGCTTGCCGTCGGACTGGAATTGCAGTTTAACGTCATGCTGGACGTAGGTAGAACACGACGTGAATTGGATGATGGGTGGGCTTTAACCTCGTGGAGGCTTCCTACGTACCATGCCTTGACATGGATCAAAGACCTCATAGTTCATGGGGGATGGGTCGCAATGTCTTACCACTGGACCGGAGTGCAGTTTAACGTCATGCTGGACAGGGGTGAAACTTGACGTGAAAGACTGGTGGGATTGAACCTCATAGAGGCTTCCTACGTACCATGCCTTGACATGGATCAAAGACCACGTAGTTCCGGGGATGAGTCCGTCGGTGAACCGACATGAAAGTAGACCCGGGGGTCCACTATTGGTGGGCTTGAACCTCATAGAGGCTTCCTACGTACCATGCATTGACATGGATCAATGTCCTCGTAGTTCACAAGGGAATGCGCAGTTTAACGTCATGCTGGACGGGAATGAGACCCGACGTGGAAGAACGACGGGTGGGATTGAACCCCGTGGAGGCTTCCTACATACCATGCCTTGACATGGATCAAAGACCTCATAGTTCCGGGAATATTCGGGGTCAGGGTCGGTGCTCACTCTAAGCCCACGTGAGTCATGCTCGGTGTGAGAAACAAGAGGTTGCAAGGACCTGACGATCACGTCGCGACGGGTGCGTCTGTGAGAGGCAAAGAGGGGCTTACGCGTTGAGCGGCCCATGGTGTCGGGACTTACTCCAGGATGGAGGCCCATGGCGGGGGGTCCCTCGTTCCCTATCACGCCCTCCACTGACCTTGGTAGTGGGGAAGTACGGAGATGAACGGGTGAAATCCTTCGTACGAAAGGTTAGGGGCTTACGCTCTGAGGTAGCCCTTCCCCTACGAACATACGCCACTCCGACAAGGAGGATCTCATTCCATGTGCGGAAGAGTTCCATTCCCGTGGAGACGAGTGGTGTAAAAAATGTTCGAGTTGGGGGGACCCTTCGCGAGGGGCACGAGGTCGGATCACAGTTTAACGTCATGTGTTAAGGACGTGGTGCTTGGCAGTTTCATGTCCTGCAGCTCGGACGATGTGGGTTCACTCCACACCCCTAGGACTTACATAATTGGTACCCTCTGGTCCTTGGGGAAGGGAAGGTACCGGCAAGGCCATGGTTAAGGGGGGTCGTGGAACGAACCATCGAGGGGCCCACGTTAGTGTGGCTATGCGAAGAAGCAATAGCCGTTAGCGTGCCTATGCAAAGAAGCATTAGGCGAAGCAACGCTACGGGTGGTATTGTCCATGGGATTTTGAAATCACATCGTGCAAACCTGGAGGGCCGCACGGGAAGAGGAATCACTAAGCAGAGGAGTGTGCTTTGCGAAGTGGAGTGCCTTGCCCTTAACATGGGGCGTAGGGGTTAGTGGAAGGTGCTTTGAGAAGTGGAACAGTGTTCGCGGAGCACTGCCTCGCGAGGAAGGGGTGCCTCGCGAAGCAGGGTCCTGCGGAGCAGTGTGCTTCATGATGCATAGTGATCCTGCCTTGGCATAGGGATCACTAGCATGGGTTTGGTGTTTCGCGAAGCATAAACGCTCCGTGGCTGCCCGGGTTCCCTTGGGAATCCCCTTCCTTCGCGAACGCCCTTGAGCTTCACGAAGGGCATCCCTCTCGGAAGAGGGGCTCAAAACGAGACAAAGCAGAGTCGTCTCGCGAAGTAGAAATACCTCGCGTAGCTCATGATTCCCGGGGCAAAGAGTGCTTCGCGATTCGGGAGAGGAGAAGCCGAAAGGTTGGATTGTCCGTCCTCGGGACTCAGGGGGAGTCCAGTATTTATAGGGAAGGGGCGCTGCGAAGCAGGGCTTGCGCGCTGCCTCCGGTGCTTCACGGCGCGCTCGAGAACGTCAAATGGGTTCGTGGAGAATTACCGCCTCTGGTGCTTCGCGGCGGCTCGCGAACGTCAAATGGGTTCGCGGAGCATTACGGCCTATGGTTCTTCGTGGCGGCTCGTGAACGTCAAATGTGTTCATGGAGCATTACCGCCTCTGGTGCTTCGCGTCGGCTCGCAAACGTCAAATGTGTTCGCGGAGCATTACCGCCTCTGGTGCTTCGCGACGGCTCGAGGTTCGGGGCACTTCGCGTGAGTGCTTCGCGGCGGGGCTTCGCGGCTGTGCTTCGCGAGGCAGTGCGCCAGCTGTCCTTTTCCTTCCATTCTTTCGGGCCATATTTTTGGCGCCAACAGATGGATACACTTGATATAACTGATCTCAAGCAGCAGTTAGAGGATTTACATGAAAAGGGTCTCATCCATCCCAGTACTTATCCATGGTGTTCGCTGGTCCTATTTGCGAAGAAGGCAGATGGTACCCTCAGACTTTCTGTGGATTATCAGAATTGGAACCAGTCGCTTGGCCAGAACTGATATCATTTACTGCAGATTTATGGTCTTTATGACCAGCCTCAAGGGGCACAAGTTCTCTTGAAGATTTAATTGAGATCTTGTTATCATCAGTTGCACATTAAACCATCACATAAACATTATATATCCTTTTAGAGCTTGTATGATCTATAAAAAAATGTGGTTATGTCGTTCGGTCACACAAAAACGCCTAATGTTTTTATGGAACAAATGAACAGAGTGTTCCATCCATTCGTGGTCTCTTTCATGGTGGTTTTCATGGATTATTTATGGGTGTACTCTCACACATGATACAACCATGCCATCCATCTTGATATCGTTTCAAGTACACTAATAGAGAATTGGTTATATTCTAAGCTCTCAAAATTAAACTTTTTGATGGACCAGATTCACTTCATGGGTCATGTTATATTACAGATAGGATTATCATTAGACCCAGAGAATGTGATATCAATAGTTTTCTAGGAGAATCTGATTAACATATTTGAGGTTTTGGAGTTTTCTGGGGGCTGGATGGTTACTATAGACATTATATATAGGGATTTTGACACTTAGAAGTTCCACTGAAGGGCCTGACTAAGAAGGTTGAAAATTACTCACTATCTAATTCTTGTGATTCATTCATTCAAGAGTTGAAGGGACGATAAACTTCAATAGTGATACCAGTTTTTTTCAAACTGGGCTAGAGTAACCCTGTTTATTGTGATGCATCGAGTATCGGGATAGGTGTAGTTATTATGTAGGAGGAATGAGTCATTTAATGTGGGTATCTATAGTTGAGGAAACAGTATTGTAATTACCCGACACATGATCTCGAGTTGGATTTTATTCTTCATTCCATTCATTATCGGAGAAATAACCTTCTCGGAGAGTATTTTTTTGTGTACACTGTCCAAATAAGTCACAAGTATTTCATTACCCCTCTTGACCTAAATTTGAGATATTGAAGTTGGGATGGGTACCATCAGTCTTTTGACATTGAGATTTCATACATTCCATGGAAAAGCAATGTAATAGATGATGTGTTGGGAAGGAGGAATCAAATACAAGTAGTTCAGGAGGCCATCAGTGAGTGGAAGCTTACGGCTATGTTCTCTTTGATGCATTTGGATCTGCACGATAGACTGGGGAATACATTTATTTCTTCTGTATTTTTTACCTCTATTCTAAATGATCCAGTATGAATGAGGCTGATATCAGATTTTAAAGGCCTAATCCTATGGGAGGGTGTGTCAGTAGAGGACCCTACTCTAGGGTAGACTGTAGGTGGGGATGTGGTCTGGCGCTTTCATGGGCATGTATTGGTGTCAGCAGACAAGTGCGAGGAGCTAGAGAGATTTTTATTCCTCAATTTGGGAAGTACATCCTAGTGCCACCAAGATGTATCTAGATCCACACCATTAGTATTGATGTCTAGGTATGAATAGAATTTTTTTCTGGTTTTGTTATAATTTTTTCCACCTATCAGCAAGTGAAGGCTGAGCTCCATCAACTAGTAGGGATTCTACATCAGTTACCCATTCAAAAGTGTAAGTGGAATGATGTCACGATGGGTTTTGTGATGGGGTTATCAAGGTTGCCTCAAGGTAATTATACAGTTTGGGTTGTCATTGATAGACTCAGAAAGGAAGCATGCTTCATACCAATCAAATAGATCATTAGTGTTGATGAGTGTGGAATGTTGTACACTTGAGGGATTGTATGGCTGCCTGGGTTTTTTGTGCTCTATCTTTATAGATAGAGAAGCCTGAATTGCTTCATGTTAAGGGAAAGGGTTACAGATGGATTTTGGTACACATGTGATTCTAATTACATCTTTCCAGCCCCAGATAAATGGCTAGTCAGAGAAAAATTTTCAAGTGATGGAAAAAATTCTTTTATCATGCGTTTAAGATTTTGGTGGTTCTTGGGAGAAGAAAATACCTATGGTGTATTTTCCTACCATAATAGTTTTTAGGCGACATTTCAGATGGAAACTTATTATGTTTCGTATGGAAGACCATTTCAATCACCCCTATGTAGGCTGGTGGTAGATGAGGCACCTATGTTGGAACCTCGTCTTGTCAAGGAGACCACGGAACAGGTGGGGTGGATTTGAAAGATGATGACTACTTAAATGTCACGATAGAAGTCTTATGATTGTCGACAGAGATGACCTCTAGAGTTCAAGGTTGGATATTAGGTTTTCCTATGTGTCACACCGAGGTTGGGACACATGAGGATTATAAGACATGGAAATGTTTCACCGAGACACGTTGGACCGTTTTTGGTTTTTTTGATATTCAAGATAGTTTGCTATTAGTTGGAGTTACCTTAGAGGTATCGGTCGATGTGTGACATCTTCCATGTTTCTCACCTATGGCATTACTTATCGAACATGACTCGTGTTTGTTAACCCGAGGAGGTTGTGTTGGAGGTGGATGAATCATTCAAGGAGCATCCTATTTGGATTATTGATCAAGGTGTGATGGTTCTATATATTCTCTCTATTACTCTATTATGGGTGTTGTGGTAGCACCACCAAGTGTAGGAAGAGACTAGGGAGAGGGAGACCGATCTGTGATCGAAGTGGCTGGAGTAGTTAGAGGATTCTTCTTCTCCAACACGTTTGCTAAATTTAGGTAACAATGAATTTAAGGGGGACACTTTTAAGAACCTGAATCTTTTTTTAAGATATGGAACATGATTTATAGAGTTTTTTAGAAAAAATGGCGTTTTGGAAATTTTATAAGTAGATGCCATGTACTTGGGAGTACACGTCATGTACTAGGTTTCCACGGGTAGCTGTTCACTAGCCATGTAACGTCCGAGATATGGATGGGTGTGGTGACATGGAGACTGCTTATAGGGGGTTGGTTGAGGAATGAACATGGTGTATCCATTAAATGACCATGTTGTGTACTTTTTTTCATTTGATATCTTTTATATGGGTCACATCTAATCCTTATAAACATATTCTTCTTCATGTGTGTCAAATAATAATGTGAGGTATGACTGATTTCCATTGATCGCCTATCGTTCCTTCGTCTGAGCTCAAATTGATGCACCACATTGTGTGTTCGATTCCCACTAGTTAGTTATCTCTTTCCCTAGAGCCACTCTTCCTAATTTTTCCTCTCTCTGGATTTATTCAAGTTTGATCTTTTTATCCTTTTTTATAGAACTACGATGTTCTAGGTCAATACAAGGGTCGACGTTCAAGTGTTTTCTCTATACGACATTGAGGTAGGTGGTTAGTTTCCTTTCATTTTTTGTTTTATGTTTTATATGCCAATGATATGATTACCATGTTTCGGGTATTTCAGGTTATTGAAATTGAACCATATTATATCTTCCGTAGAATGTTATTTGGATTATGTTTTTTTTATGTGATATTATGTGCAATTTCATGTTAAATTCAAACCCCATGAGTGTGATTCCTTATTTGATTATTTAGGGTCGTTTGGTCCAGGATTCTAATGAGGCAAACCTTGTATCATTTCATTGCTTGATAGGATGGAACTCTTTATCTCTTTCATCTTGTTACATGCATGTGATACGCATTGGATCTATTAAACCATATATTAGTTCTGATTGCACTGGGTGGCATGATATTTTTTATGAACGATTGAATTTCATAGGGATTTGAGAACTTTATGTAGTTACACAACATTGGGAATTAACATTGATTGCTTCCTTAGAGTGTTTTTAATATTTCACTCCATAAGACCAAAGGCGGTATTGATAGTGAGTGCTCCCTCCGAGTGTTTATAGTTTAATTTATGAGATCATAGGGGGGAATTGACGTTGATGGATTTTCCAATGAGTCTGTAGTCATTGTGCAATAAACATAGGGGGAATTGGCTGTGAGTGCTTCCACAGAGTATGTTTAACTTTTTATTGTAGTACATGGATAGAGGGGTTAGACTATGTGAGCTACCCATAGGTTTAATATATATATTGAATGGTTGTGATGCATCTACCAATCCAATGAACCAGATTTGATTCGGTCATGTGAGGTAGTCTTCTAAGATACCTATATTGATACTTACTTCATTAGATGATGACCATTATATTCTAATAAATGTAAATGGAAACTATAGGACTGTTTAATTTTTTGTACTTCTAGTAATTTTCTGCATTTCCATTATTACCTGCTAAATATACTCATTGAATGTTAGGCATAAATTTTGTGGTGGATGCCTACTGGGATTCTTTTCACGCCCTATTTAGTTCGTGCTTTAGGACCCAATATATTATATTGTTGTAGATGTAGATAAGGGAAAGCTACCTTCGTCGTCAGGCACTTGATTGTTATAGAGTAGGAGAGCATGGGACCAAGATAAGGCTTGCAATGCTATTAGTGTTTACTTTTTTTATTTTACAGTTTGTTTAGTACTGTAATTCCAAAATTTTGACTTGTATGGCTACTTTACTAGACATATCTAACATGCATCATTATATATATGTGCTTCTATTGTTTATTTGCTTGTAGTATTCCATTATTTACTTGTCGTATGGTATTTTGGTTCTATTGTTGTTTATTATTTTTTATTATGATGTGCATGATCTAAAAATGAGGGCATTGTTTCCCCACTATCACACCCAAGACCCTCACTGCTAGTCGATAACTTTTCGCATTCGAGGAAATGCACTTGAGGCCATGTGACCAACCAGGTACATGGAACCTTTTGTCAGCACCCATAAATGGGATGTTACACTTTATTAGCCTTCACACGAAATGTTTTCTACATAAATCTAGTATAATATTCTCTCAACATTTTCAAAAAAACAAAAATTGAAATACTGAGAATAATTTCAACCAACTATTAGGATAATCTACCCCTTTTTTTTTGTTAACAATATTTACATAAGCCATAAAATGTAAACTTAGTAAATACAAGTACTCAATAATACCCTACCATAGGATGTTTTCAATTTCTTTCATCCTATTTTTTCTATCTTATTGATAATTAAATGGAAATTATAATTTAAGGATTATTTCATCTCACCTTAATTCATTTAAAAATATTGAAATACATTCTTGGAGATAAAATTTGTATCACATGTGATTCATAAAAAGGATCCCTTAACAAAACATCTCAAATGTGATTTGGGTAATATATCAATAGAATACAAGAGTGTATGATATATGTGATAAATTTAGTATACAAATATTATTTCTTGTATCCAACATCATTATTGCATGGAAAATCTGAGTGTGTTTGTTATGGAAAATAGTAAACCATTTAAACAAACATATTTGAATAGATCAGGTGTATAAACATAGTTCCCCAAACATCACAATTTCATAACAAAATCAATATCTTTTTTATTAAATGTGTGATACATGAACCATATCTTGAGCATTAATCCCCCTTAGTGGTATCACTCTATTCAACATCATGGTTATAATAATGTTTTGTGATGAATGTGTCTTCTTGAAGTATAAAATTATAAAAACCTCAACTACAATCACCACTTTCTAATATTAAATTCTAAAAAAGATAGTATATATAAAAAATTATGATAATAAGGAGAAACCGAATGTTCTATAAAATTTCACTCAATCATATAATCTTCTTCTATTCTAAAATTATTTTTTCTTGGATATATGTTAGATGATATTTCATTCTTATAATTTGTAGAATATTTATATGAAGCCACCATATTCTCCTAAAAATTGATGAAATCTTTTTTACCATGAATATTTAGCATCCTATTCATGATTTTTTCATGGGATGTTAAGATAATAATACATTTTTTCTATCATTCCAATATTGCTTAAACAAATTTCAGTTGTTCTAAATCTTTAACATTTTATCAATTTACATATTTTTTGACACTCTTCTGTTTTACTAAAACTATCTACATCCATTTTCCGTTAGTATAAATTTTTTATTTCTCGATATCTATAGCCATGGGACTTTTTTCTAGACAAATATCTAATCACTCTTTCATTACATGCATAACTTTCTTGCCGAGATAATCTTTCATGAAGATGATTATTTTCTCAACTTCACAATGCTTCTCATTTTTCTAACACTTAAAATTCAACTATAGTATGTGAAAAATATATATTAATAAAAATATAATTCATTCATATTTTTATATTTCTGGTAAAAATTATACTTTGATAAGATGAAAATCAATTATTATATTACAAGTAAAAAACAAGTGTAAAAGGAATTATTGATTTTTTACATTAGAAATAAGATTTAATTTCTCATAAAAAATTAATATTTAACTATTTACAGTTGTATTATTAAGAATTTTTTATAAAATGTAGTATAACCCAGATATTGACTTGAAAGTTTAATGAAATATATTTAGGATCATTTGATGATAAATGTAATATTTTTGAAGATTTATATTTTTAAATTCATAATGTATTTAAATTCTAATTAATTACAATACTATTAAATGATCAAAAATTAAAATAAAATTTTTAGATTATATATATAAAAATATTAATTTCATTCCCTATAATTATGATTACTATCCATATATTTAAGTAACATCATCTAATTTATAAAATATGAATTTCCTAAAAACTGTTTTTCCATATGTTAAAGAGGATTATTTTTAAATAAAATTATGACACTTTTGAGAATTGAATTTTATAGAATTTATTCCATATTTCTAATACAAATTTTCAAAAATTTTAATGAATATAATATTATTTTTTCATAATGAATAGTTAAAATATTAAAAAAAATTCTGGATGGTTATGGTTCAAATAGGTTTACTAGGTGTTAACCTAAAATGATATTGGATAAAATTACTTAAAAAATTTATAGAAACCATTAGATTGTTGGATTTATACCATAAACTTATATAATTATATTATGATAATTTAGGAGACACATGCACAAGAAATTTACTGGTGATTATTTTAAAATATTCTAAAATTACAACTATACCACTCACCTCAATTATAAAATGAGGCTCCCCCCCCCCTTTGTAAAGCACTCCCCATGAACCTTTTATCTCAAAAACCCACAAAACAAATATCTCCCAAAAAGAATTATCTAAAATCTATAGATTTTGGGTTTCCAAAACACCAAACATAGGGTCCTTAATAAGACAACGAAAGGAGGCTTTTCTCTGTGAAGGTACTTGTCTTCACCATGATCATTCTTTTATTAGTTCTACTTTTACTACCTTGAATTATATATTTATAATTACAATATAAAATCACTATTTCCTCCCACCAATTTAGATTTATTATCTTTATGTAATAATATTTATCTCCATCTATCGCCATTAAATGGGAAAAAAAACCATCCCTCATGTGTATAACGGGTTAATGCATCAGGAACCGATGTAATTTTTTTCCATCACCGAATCACATAAAAAGTAATAATGATAAAAATAATTAATATATATTTTATAATTTCAAAATAAAATTATTTCATTACCATTAATATATCATCCAAATACTTTCCCTTTTAATTATTAAGTAAATGACAATATCACTCGTGCTTATATACGACCTACCACCTCCACGAAGTAATGTGATTCATTTTCCATATTAATAATGGTTATAAAAACTAATTTAATTATATAATATTATATATTTACAAATTATATCACTCTTAAGATGATGGTTCTATATTTTTTTTATAATAACTATAACTTCCATGATAAAACATGAATAATAAAATGAAACTGTAAACATATGAAATAATAGTGATAATGAAATGTTATTAGTTAACGAGTGATAAGATGTTATAATATTAACATAAATGATAATATAAATATTTATGTAGTTCTGTTATAAATTAATAACTTTTCCCAAAACATTATACAGGAGGTTAAATCATGTTCAACTAAATTGATGTTTGAGTTTTGGGAATCCATCTCAATTTCCTTTCATTGAGGAATATTTTTATATTATGAAAAAATATATATTATATTACAAATAAATAGACTATTTGATATATATAACATTAATTCCTATTTATTAATGACCATTAACTATTTAATAAATTTTTATTCCTTCATGGTGTACCAATTGAAAAGTTACCAAAGAGGAAATATTTTATTTTAACAATTTCAATTTTGGGATTGCCTTAATTTTCATTAAATGAATATTATAATATATCAATTCTAAAATATATATATTTTTTTAATCTTCTGAATATTAAATATGGTTTCATATTTTCTTCAAAATTATCTCATTTCGAGTACGTGAATCCATAAAGGAATCATTTACAATAAAAATTAGTCTTATATCCCATTTTTAGGTGATATATTTTTTATCTATGCCATTATTTTTCATTTTTTTAAAAAAATGCCTTCTTATTACTCAAATAATTTATTAAAGGTGTTTATGTTATAATTTACTTCTAAAATGTTTTTAATGGAATAATTCTAATGTTCTCCCTAAATGGTTAATTTTTTTATATTCATTAAAAAATATCAAAATGATTTTTTAACGTATATGGGGTTAATAGAAATTCTTAACATCATAACTATTTTTTGAAATATATCATATTCTATTTTTTTATATTATTATAAATATAAAAATATTTAATTAAAACTTATTTTATATTTTCATTTTCATTTTAATTTATTCTCAAAATATATAAATTTATTAGAACACTATTATTTTGATGAATTAATGGTCCTTAAATTTCACTAATTAATTTTTTCTCATTATATTTATGTTGAAACAATCAGATTCATGTGATCATTATATGTAAATTTTTTATTAAATATCAGAATAGTTTTTATCAAGTATATGATCATTTCCTCAAATTTATACCAATTATTAATATTTTTTTATACATTGAATTTAATTTTATTGACATGAGAAATTTTTATATTCATCTTTAGATACTCAATAAAAAGATTTGTTGATAATTACTATTCATTACAAAATAAATTGGTTGTTCAATATATGATAAATACATTAGAGTTGAGGTGATTGGCAGCCTAGAGTTATAATATCCCCATGGTGCACCAATAGGTCTTTTAGGAAAAATTAATATTCCATCTTAATTTTTTTTGTATAACTATCGATCAATTAATTTGTCTAAGAACAAGATCTTGAATTTTTTAACATAATGATGGATAATATCATTATTTTCAATATTATTAATTTCCACAATTGATAAATTAGTTTTTATTATCCATGTGATTATTAAAATGATATTACCCATTTATCACTTTCTTGATCATGGTATTGACCAAATGGAATGTGTTTTGAGATTTATAACTTACCATATTAATTATGAACTATTATATCCTGAAAGATTATATTGTATGTTCCCCTTACTAAACACTTTATATCAATATTGTCTTCTCACTTCCCCTTGGTATAAATATTTTATATTTATGAGTTTCAAGGATACATAACAATTTTTTATTTCATATTTTATTTCAAATAAATTAAGATAAGAATGTATGAATATATTAACTCAAGACTAATATTCTAATTGATCATTGGTTACATGTCCCATGTTATTTTATTCAAATGAAATAAATTTATCGCTAACATTGGGTTGTTAGTGTCAGGGTTGTCATTGTTGGTATGTGATGATGTTATTTAGAATCACTGGGAACTATATTTTTGAATAAAAATATTAGAGAACATTACACAATTATTGACTTATAAGATATGTCTAATATTGGGAAAACATAATAAATATTATGGTATGGTATATATTATGTTTTGTCATATAAATAAATCCCATTGTATATTCTACATAGAAAAAAAATTTTGGTATAGTTGTATCTATGGGTAATAGTACTGAAAAGTGGTGGTCATGTATATATTTCCCTTTATTATATTTCTTAGTAAATCGTCCCTCACTATGAACTTATATTGAAACTCTTGAGGTATATTATTGGGTTAATTCCAATTTTATTTACAATACATTATGAAATATTTCATTATATTTTTAAATCATAAATATATTCATAAATAAACCTTGTTTTTTATTTTAAGATTAAGAATTCATAAATTATAAATTTATGATAACTATTATACTAGATTTATAACTATAATTTTTTTTAAAAAAATTCGTAATGTTGTGAACTAATTATGTATATTTCATTATTTTGAAATGGAATGAAAAATAAATATAGGTATCAATAATCATTTAAAATGTATAAATTTTCCTATTGAGCAAGCCACTACAACTGGTGTTAGATTTGAGTTGATCATGTCCCAGTTAAGGTAGTTGACCTATGGTATGACTAATACCAATGAATAGGTTGAAAAACATTATGTTCTATGGAATGATAAACCTATACAATAAGGTTTCATGTGACATAATCCTGCATATTTTAATTGAACTACTAATCTAATGGTGGATAAGTAATGAATTAAGTCCCTTGAAAATGTATTTTTGACTAGGGAAGTGATGAAAGGGTAAAATTTATACTTGCACTATATTTTCTCAAAGATGATGAAGACCAATGGTGTCCATTGATCTAGGATACTATGTATGAATCATAAAATCATCAAATATGATAGAGATCTCATAAATTAATATATAAAAATATTTTTCATGTAACCAATGAATTTTAATGGAGATAAAGTTCATGAACATAACAAAAAAAGAGAAATAATGTGTTGTAGAGTATGTGGGAACATTTCCAAAACTATCTAGGTATTATATGAATTATATATGTAATAGAGAAATTAGTATTTTCCGTTTATTTAAATTTATGAATCCATGTTTCTAAGTGGAACTGGTTTCTCAATCAAAATTTTCATTTGATGTAATATATTTTTACTCTATCAAAATATAGAAGGAATTTTCTAGATACTATATATTCAAGGTAAATAAAGAGAAGAATGGTTTGGTTAAACTCTAGAAAATGAGAAAATATCTAATTAAAATAAGATTAAGAGAATTAATTTCCATCATGTCAAAATTTTGGAAAGAAACAAACTTAAAAATTAATAATGGGTATGAGAGGTTTTCACATGTGAAAAGATAAGGGTTATCCAGATAATGAATTTAATTGAATAGAATATATCAATCATAATAGAGTTTCATCTATAATAAAATGAGGAATTATTAAAACCAATTTTTTAAGATTCATTGTAATATACAAAAAAATAAAAAAAATTGAGAATTCCATACTTATTTGATCACTATAGCTTTGTTTGAAGTTGATAAAAATGTGGTGGTTGATAATTTAATCATATATTAAATATTAGATATTTTTTATATCCTCATAATCATTTATAACTTTAATTTTGTTTAATAAAATTAGATATTTCCTTGTTGCTTCAATAATTGATCATTCACTCAAAACAAATAGAGAAAATCTCATTGATATAGGGATTGAAAGGCCATTCCCCTTATGGAACAAAAATGTGCTCTATTTATATAATATATTATATATATATACTTTACGTTGATATAATATTATGATTCTTATGGATTTCAAAATATTAGTCTAATATTTATTATATGAAGAAGGAAATTATGATTATTGATAATCATTTGTAATTAATTACATTTGAGGGGATATATTATAAACATAGTCGTTTCCTAATCCACCCCTAGTAGATTATCTAAATGATACTCTTGGGGATGAAGTGAAAAAAACCTCTACATGGAAAATGCAATATTCAAATTTAATATGTACCTATTTTACAATTATTAATATACTTATTTCTTGAAGAATTTTCTAGACATCCATTTGGGAGTTATGTTTATTTTTCAATGGAATACACTCCTATAAAATGCCAATATCAAAGGATCCATATAAAATAGTCTTTATGAATTTTTTTGAATTCAAAAATTTACTGTAGGATTTATGTCATATAAAATTTATATACTCTAGTTTTTTAACCCATAAGGATCCCATGATCATTTTTTTTAGATGAAATATAGATCTATGTGGCTATAAATTGTTTATAAGGAAATAAATGCTATTAAAGTAAATAATAAGTATCATTTACCTCACATTGATGGAATATTTGATATAATTCATAGAGCCCAATAAATATAAATATTTAACATCAATTTGTGTGTCATAAAATGAGAGTAAAAAAGGAATATATTCTAAAGAAACCATTTTAAAAAATTAATGGACATTATGATTTTATAATAAAGACCTTTGGACTAACAAATTCACCCTATGTTTTTATGGATCCAATTAACAGAGTATTCAAGTGATATATGGATGATTATTTATGGACTGTATTTATGATATCTCGGTGCGTAATAATATATAGGTGGACTATAAGAATAACATGTTGATCATTCATGACACTACTAGAAGAAAAACGTTATTTGGGAAATATTTCAACTGTCAGTTTTGGCATCTGAATGTTTTTATTTTTTGGCCATATTAGACTCCATGGATGGATTCTCAATTGATCCATTGAATATAAAGGTATTAAAAGATTGGATTAAACTAAAAACTATAACTATGTTATATAGACACATTAAATTTGTATGATACTATCAGTGATTTATTGATAAAAATTCATGATTTACTAACCAATTAAAAAAGCATACAAAAATATGTGATAAGTTCACATGGATAAAGGAATTTGAAGAATTTTTTTGAAGAATTGAATATGACAGTTTTTAATGCTTCGATTTTTACACAACCATATGAAAATGAGGGATTTTTGATATATAGTGTTCCATTGAAGACGGGATTATTTGTATCCTAATATCTAATGATAAGGTTATTGTCAATGCATAAATAATATTCCAGAATCATGATCATAACTATCCAACCCTCAATCATTAGTTTCAAGCTCCAATATTTTCAATGAATATATAACAAAATTATCTCTATGGTGGAAGATATGAGATATAACCTTATCATAAGAGTTTGAAATACAAATTTTCATAGAAATATAACAAAATGAGGTAGACACGGTGGCTTGAGCTACTCAGGGATTATGATTTCTTAATAAACTACGTCATATATAATTAAAATATGGCATTGGATGAATTAAGTTGGAAATACCATGTAGTCTTAATCGAAATGTGGATTGAAAGGGATCCCATGTTCCCAGATTTAATAAATTTTTATATGGAAATTATTAAAAATTTGGAAACATGATTCATTTTCCAAATGATTCCAAAACATTAGTTATTAAAAAATATAAATTTTTTTCACCCTGATGATGTTTTTTTTAGAAAATAAATGTCATTAATGATGGGAAATTAAAAAAATTTATATATGAAGATGGATTTATAAAATTTGGAAAGAGGCTATTGGTAAAATCTACACAACAGAAAATAATTTATTTATTTGGTAATTATCATATAATATATTTCTCTATACACCATAGTTGCACCAAGATATATCGGGATTTGAAAGACAATTTTTAGGAGGTGTAATTTGTAGTGGAAAGCTATTATTATTTATTAATATTCTTGTTTTTTCAACAAGTGAATGCTACGAGAGAACATCTTAAAGTAGTCATAAAACCTATACCTATTCCTATTTTTAAACAGGATGGAATTATATGAAATTTCACTTATTACTAGATAATGATTGAAATAATGAGAAAATATGGATTATTATTGATTTCATAACCAAATTTCCAAATTTCATTTTTATTATACAATATTTATCTTTTCAGAAACATGAAAAAATATATATCAATATTTTTCTAAGATATTGACATACACATCATTAAATTTTGTTTCATCATCATCAAGGAATTACATTGAAATTATGGAAAAATTTACATTTAGATCTTGATTCTACCCATTAACCAACATATAGACCAAAATCCCTATTAAAACATTATAAGGAATTTTTTATATAGATTATTTCCTAGAACAAACTATTTGTTTTTTGATTTCAGGAATATTTGTTGTATTAGATTTTAAATTAACCATTTTATTATATACTATTCATTTATCTGTATGACATTAATGTAAAAATTTCCAAGATTATTTTTCGCATTGATATGGTCATATTAGTTCTCCACTATGATGAGAAACTTGAAGTGTTATAAAAATATTATTAATTCAGTTCTATGGTTGGATAACATTCAATGATGGGAGACATAGTATATATATAGTTAGGTGATAGTATTGGTAAGAATATGAGACTTATTCTCATGAAGTTTGCACATGGTAATCTTTATGGCAACTAATGGTTATCATGGATGAAAATTCCTTGACCCGATATGGGGAGGGTGGACTATTGATTTCTGATGGGATCTCTCTGGGGTAGTCACAGAACACTAACCTCTTTATTAAGAAAATAAAAAAGACTAACTAATCTATTTTTCATGGAGATAGCACAATGGAAGGGACATTCTTGAAGGTTCCCATTTCCAAAACTACTGGGATGATTTCCCCAAGAGATAAGTTTGTTGTACCACTATAATCCACTAATAATTTCACCCCCATAAGTGGAAATTTCTAGTATTATGATACTGAACAGGATAATTAACATGATCATATTCCAATTACCTATTTGGAAAAGGCAAATAAGGCTGCCAAATATATGGACACTATCAAAGAAACTGGATAGAATAGAAATGAATTCAAGAGTAATAATCTGAAAGGGACAATGAAAAATGGGAAAGGGAACATGAAATGTGGCCATGATGTCTGGTCAAGAAAAGAAGTCCCCCTATAAAGGAGCCACACCCTTGACCAACGAGGTTTTTGTATAGGAATTTTCAAGGGATAAGGTGTAACATCAAAGGTAAATAAAGAATAAAGAATTTTCATATTTATTAATATTTAAGAATTAAATATTAATTTTAATTAAAAGGGTTTTCTACGTTCGATAGCGTACTCGGTACGCAACGACGAGTTTCTTTGAAAACTTACGTTGCACACAAGTAATAAAATAATATTATTTTAAATGTTAGTTAACAAGTAGCCATTGTACTGGCGGGAATGGATAGAAATAACTAAAATATGATTATATATGTTTTTAAATGTTTTTATATTTACCCAATAAAAGTTAAAGGCTTAAAATACGGAAAGAGTTCAATTTTAGGCATTTATACCCTAATTTCCACGAAAGGTCCACTTATCACCTTTTGACGGAGAACCGTCATTAAATATAGTTTTGATCGATCTTATAAATTCTTTTCAACCAAATATAACTCTTCTTTAGAATCGGGACATCAAAATTTACTTTGTGTAAATTTTTGGTACCTTTCTGATAAAGTTCATTTTTTAATGAATAGTGTAAAATGTTGTATTTTAATTCAAAACCTATTTTTAATATAATTTATTTATATGATTAGATAATCTTTTGAATTGGTTTTAAAGTGAAATTAGAAAATATTTTTACCATTAAATCCAATAGTTGTCGTTGGAATTAATTTCACTTTGAAATCGGACTTAAACTAGTGTCAATCTTTTGATACTTATTGTTTCATAAAAACACGCTATTTGCTCTGACAGCGGGAATTAATTATTAAATTAATTAATGTGACTTATATGTTTTGAATTTTGTAAAATAGACTTCATTTTTGAATTTTTAATATCAAATATAGCTTCGGGTGAATTTTTGGTAATTTTCTGAAAAACTTCAATTTTTGATGAATAGTGAAACCACTAAGTGGTACTTATAAAGACTGATTTTCCGTTTAAATGAAATTTTTCCATCATTGTGTTTTGAATTTAAAAAATCCGACATAAATGGTTGTCATTAATAAGTAAAATTTGGTTCAATGAGATTATAATAATTTTTTGGTGAATAGTAACTTATTAAGTTTTTAATCGCGATTAGTGGTAATTAGTGTAGTTTAACGTAAAAATAATGTTTTAATAATATGAAATGAACTTGACACATGTCCTAACCTCATTGTATGTGTGATGGCCGACCACGAAAAGCCATGGGTCAACTTGGGGACCCCATGGGGACACTTTGGTTGGGAAATGACATAAATAACATTTTATTTAATGTAAAAGTAAAAATGACACAAACATGATATGTTTTACTACAACAATTATTAAATTGGGTTATAAAGATCATATTTTTGATTATAAATAGTCATTGTAAATATAAAAAGATTCCCTACATCATAGTATTTTTTTTATAATTTTTAGACATTAAATAAATTAAATTATTTATGACATAATAATGATGCATCGATGACATCATTATTTGATGATTTAAATAAAATGGAAAGATAATGTAAAATCTATAAACTAAAAATGTCCAAAACCAATTATATGAGTGGATTTCGAACCCTTATCAACTTATCCACGAATTATATCAATGTGGGACCTTTTAAAACCGAAACACATTTTCGAATAAAGTAATATTTCTTTACTTTCCAAAAGTGCCCCTCCTCTCCTCTTATAAAAGGCCCCCACCTCTACCTCATTTCACACACTCCTCAAGCCTTTGGCTCGGCCAACCCCTTCCCATTTAATCTCTAAACATCCCTATACTCATCCTAGTGGATTCCCTTTGGGCATAATCCTTTTAAAGGAAGCCTTTAGGTTCAAATCAAAAGGAGTTACACTTTTAAAGGTAATTCATTCTCTTTTGTTCATTTGTTTTATTTTGCTTCTCCAACCCTCTAAACTCTTTTTATTTACTTATTTTGTAAAAACACCAGTATATTAAATATACTAGGATGTTGTTATAAGATTTATTTGAGCTACACTCTCACAAAACTACATCAAATGGTTAAAGAACATACGATTTTCGTGGATGGCAAAATTCTGCCTCCCGAAACGATGATTGTTCAATACTCATTTAACACCTTCAAAGGTGTCCATTATGATGTCACTATTTTTATATATGATATATAATATGTTTATTGTTTCTTTAAGATTCTGTATGTTTCATTTTGGGCATACCTTTATAGTTTCCATTATGGGTAAACACGATATCTTCATTTAAGGAAGTGCGGACTACCGCCCCCTCAAAGTGATGTGATTCGTTAATGCCATATGTGGGACGTGTAAAGGATGGATTTAAAGTTATTATATATGATGTTATACTGGAATTATAATATAACTCTATATCATTATTATTCCTTTCCATTAAAGTATGATATAGAAATGAAAGTAGCGTTCATGCGTACGTACGGCTTACCGTCTCCATGAACGGTGCATTTCATTTCTTATCCCCAAATGTAATGTACTATTAAAAGTAAATGTATATAATGGATATATATAAATAATGATATATCTAAATGATGAATATAATTATGGAATTAAAATATACATACCTCTCATTTAGTTTTAATTCCATTAATATGACAAAGAAATGAAAGTAGCGTTCATGCGTACGTACGGCTTACCGTCTCCATGAACGGTGCATTTCATTTCTTACCTCTAAATGATTATGTAATATTATAAATACATGTATATTCTGGATATATATGATATATATGATATCCAAATCAGGAATTTCATTCTGGATATAAAGAACATTTGACCACACGAACAACATGTAATTGTAAGAAGTCAACTTTCGACTTAAGAACCAAATATTGAGAAAAAAAAACATTATTAACTTAAATGGTTACATAATGTTTATAACATGGAAATAAGTGATATAAAAGGAATAATGAACTTTAAAAAGGTTCTTAATCAAGTATAAATTAACTCAAGTTTATTATTCAGGACGTTAAAGAACGATCGAGTCAAGTCGGACCCGAGGTAAGGGAACTTCTTAAGCCAATTTCCATTCATTGGGTTAATCTCCTACTTTCAAATTATGTCATGATATTATTATGTCTTATTTTGTATTTTTACATTATTTATGTGTACCTATAGTGAATACACATAATATATCTATTTTATTTTAAAAATGATATTTGTAAGGGACTTCGTCTCAATCTCCTTTCATTGAGGCATATTTCGTTTTATACACAACTTTCTTTTATACGGTGTATAAACCCCTTTGGATTTTACTTTTATACAAAAGGAATATTTTTCTACGAAGCATTTTACAAAACGACAAAAAGGAATGTTTCTTTTAACGTACGCGGCGACAATGACCTTTTCTGCCGCCGCGAGTATTATTTGGTCTTTGGCTTTCTCAACAAGACGTAATGTTTTTAGAATAAAATAAATACCATATACTCTTTTATGTATTTTGGTATTGAAAATGGTTTTGAAAAAGGATTCTATTATGTCAATATATTTATGATATATTTTGATTGAAATGTGGAAATTTTATCATTCCTTATATTGGTTTTATGTTTTATGATTTTATATTAGTTCTTGGACATTTTAACGGGTGGTTACGTTATAAACCATATGACGGGTGGTGCCGTGAATACCAGGACGGGTGGTTACGTTATAACCTCCAATGCATTGGGTATGGAAGTCGACCGTATGGCTATTCCATTAAGTATGTATGGAAATTGGCCGTATGGCTATTCCATTAAGTGATATGTGTGGAAGTCGACCGTATGGTTATTCCACTTAAGTATGTTTATGTCCCAAGTTACCTTTATATATGTTATGTGTTATTTTTATGGGTTTTATGGTAATCCTTTGGTTACAAAAAGGTATGTAATGATACTTTATTCAGTGAAGAGTTTTTACTACTTCATGAAGGTGAAGGTATTACTTTGATAGAGTATATATGGTTTACTTGACGTTTGAAAAACTGACAGTTTTCATTCTTTCTGTATCCCTTACTGAGATTTTTATGCTCACCCCATGTTTTTTTGAAATGTTTTCACAGGACTTATTGTGGAATAAGGTCACGGATGGGATCAAGGGAAAGTCATCCTATATAAAACATGGAACTAGACACGTTTCTTTTTAAGAGTTTTTTTTATTATGGAAACTTAGTAGAAGTGACTACTTTGTAATCTTTTGAGATGTAATAGTTATGTTCCAATTCTTTAAAACTCTAAACCTGAAAAGATCCTCGATGTGAATTATTCATTTAATTCAATAATAAGTAAGTTTTAAGGCTGGGGCCTTATAGTTTGTATCAAAGGTCGGTTTAGACAAATTTAGGAGTTAGAAAAGTGTTAAATTATAATATGATTGAAATGATATAGCATTTACGGATTACCATGTTGCTTCACCTAAGATATTTCTGTGTTCAGAATGGTTTTCCGCAGAGGAAACAAAGCAGCTATGTTGGGACGACATCAGGAGGAAGATAACCTTCCAAATCAGCAACCTGAGATGGTCGGAATCGGAACTGAATAGTTTGTTGCAGTGATGGCACAATTGACTCAGGCTATAAATGGTGGTGGTATCCATGCACGAGATCTGCCAGATCAACCGCAGAGGAACATGTCAATGGTGGAACATTTCATGAGGCAACATCCCCCATCATTCAGAGGATCATCTGACCCTGTGCAAGCTGAATGGTGGATTAAAGCACTGGAGAAGATTTTTGATGTCATGGGGTGTTCAAAACATCAAAAGGTTAGTCTTGCTGTTTACCGTTTTGAATGTGAAGCTGATCAGTGGTGGTCGATGGTGAAAAATATAAGGGATAGTGATGATATTGAGGATCTTCACTGGGACAAATTCAAAGGTATGTTTCTTGAGAAAGATTTTCCTAAGGTGGTTCGTCTTAGGATGGAAAAACAGTTCCTAGAATTGAGACAGGAGGATGATTCAGTGGCTGCTTATGAAGAAAAGTTCACTCGATTGGCAAGGTATGCTCCAAACATCATACGAGATCTTGATAGTAAAATAAACCGTTTTTACTCAGGGTTAAAGCCAAAGTATCGAAGGGCTTTAGCTTCTCGTGAGTTCAAAAGTTATGAAAAACTTGTTTGATGTGCGGAGAAGGTGGAAATGGAGTTTGCCGATGATCAGGTGTTCTATGACAAACAACAAAATAAGAGGTCTAGTTGGAAGGCAAAGGGTAAGAATTCATCAAAGAAGCAAGGAGGTAAGAAAACCAAATATCCATCCTGTGAGAAGTGTGGTAAAATGCATCCTGGAGAATGTTTATCCAAGTCTGGTAAGTGCTTTCGGTGTGGTAAGTCTGGTCATATTGCTCGTAATTGTAAGGAAGATGATCAAGCAGGAAATGAAAAGCCAACGGTAAGATGTTTTAAGTGTAATGAAATGGGTCATTATGAAAACGAGTTTCCAACGAAGAACTCAACTGGGGGAATGCAGCCATACTAAAAGAAGAAAGGGGTGGTGAAATCCTTTGCAACAACTTCAGCAGATGTTGAGCTATCGAATGAAGTGGTATCAGGAATTGAAAAGAAGATTGGTGAATGCTCCAGTTTTGGAACTACCTTCCTGGAATGGTGAGTTTGTTATATACAGTGATGATTCATTAAAAGGACTTGGTTGCATCCTAATGAAGAATGATCAGGTAATTGCTTATGCTTCAAGACAGTTGAAAACTCATGAGGTAAATTACCCTACACACGATTTGGAATTAGCTGCTGTTGTTTTTTACTTTAAAAATTTGGAGGCATCATCTGTATGGAGTAAAATGTGAAATATATACCGATCACAAAAGTTCAAAGTATATATTCACTCAGAAAAAATTGAACATTAGACAAAGGAGATGGCTAGAATTAATCAAGGATTATGATTGTACAATTCATTACCATCCGGGAAAAGCAAATAAAGTGGCTGATGCTTTGAGTTGAAAAAGTAATGCTTCATTAGCAATGTTGCGTTTGGAATGTGATACTTTGGTTAAGGATTTGATGAACTTTGGAATAGAAGTTGTTGGTACAGGAAGTCCTTATGTTTTGTTTCAGGTATCAGTGAGATCTTCTCTATCAGATAGAATCAAGCAAGCACAGAAGCAAGACAGTGAGTTGCAGAAAAAGGTAGAGCTGGTTTAGAAAGGTAAGTTGCCTGAATTCAACATTGATAATGATTGTGTTTTGAGATTTGGGAAGAGATTGTGTGTGCCTTGTGATTCACAGTTGAAGAATGAGTTGTTATGCAAGGCTCATAGTTCCCCATTTTCAGTTCATCCTGGCAGTACTAAGATGTACAGAGATCTGCGGGAGTATTACTGGTGGGATGGAATGAAAAGAGATATTGCTGATTTTACTGTGAAGTGTTTGACATGTCAACAGGTTAAAGCAGAGCGGCAGTTACCGAAAGGGATGCTTAATCCTTTACCAGTGCCAGAGTGGAAATGGGAAAACATATCCATGGACTTTGTTGTGGGATTACCAAGGACATCTCGAGGTAATAATGCAATCTAGGTTATTGTTGATCGCTTGACTAAATCTGCTCATTTCCTTGCTATACGAGATACTTTTTCCCTAGATCAACTTTCCCATTTGTATCTTAAAGAGATAGTCAGGTTACATGGAGTTCCTCTCTCCATTGTATCGGATCGTGATCCCAGGTTTACTTCTAACTTTTGGAAAGGCCTTCAAAAGTCGTTGGGTACTGAATTAAAATTTTAGTACAGCTTTTCATCCTCAATCAGATGGGCAGTCAGAATGAACAATTCAGACCTTGGAGGATATTCTACGAGCTTGTTCGATGGATTATCAGGGAAGTTGGGACCAACATCTTTCTTTGGTTGAGTTTTCTTATAATAACAGTTTTCATTCCAGTATACAGATGGCACCATTTGAGGCAAGCGGTGTCGAACTCCAGCATTTTGGAATGAAGTGGGTGAACGGAAGCTGATGGGACCAGAATTGGTAGAAGAGATGGCAGAAAAAGTTCAGTTGATTCAGAAGCACATGAGAACAGCTCAGAGCAGGCAGAAGAGTTATGCGAACAACAGGAGGAAGGATCTCTCTTTTGAGGTAGGTGATCATGTTTTTCTCAAAGTATCACCATGGAAAAGTGTGATGCGATTTGGTAAGAAAGGAAAGCTGTGTCCATGGTTTATTGGACCATATGAAATTCTGGAGAGAGTTGGATCAGTTGCATACCGGGTGGCTTTACCTCTGAGTTTATCTCAGGTACACAATGTTTTTCATGTTTCAATGTTGAGGAAGTATATGCCAGATCCATCTCATGTTTTGAGTCCAGAGGTAGTTCAGTTGGAATAGAACCTATCTTATGAGGAACAACCGGTCCAGATTCTTGACCATAGGGAGCAGGTGTTACGGAATAAGGTGATTCATCAGGTAAAGGTTCTGTGGAAAGACCATGTGATTGAAGAGGCAACGTGGGAATCTGAAAATTCTATGAGGGATAAATACCCCACTTATTTTGATAAGTTAATAAAATTGAGAGGACGCAATTCCCAAAAGGGGGGAAGGATGTAACATCCTAGGTAAATAAAGAATAAAGAATTTTCATATTTATTAATATTTACGAATTAAATATTAATTTTAATTAAAAGGGGTTTCTATGTTCGATAGCGTACTCGGTACGCAACGACGAGTTTCTTTGAAAACTTACGTTGCACACAAGTAATAAAATAATATTATTTTAAATGTTAGTTAACAAGTAGCCATTGTACTGGCGGGAATGGATAGAAATAACAAAAATATGATTATATATGTTTTTAAATGTTTTTACATTTACCCAAGAAAAGTTAAAGGCTTAAAATACGGAAAGAGTTCAATTTTAGGCATTTATACCCTAATTTTCACGAAAGGTCCACTTATCACCTTTTGACGGAGAACCATCATTAAATATAGTTTTGATCGATCTTATAAATTCTTTTGGACCAAATATAACTCTTCTTTAGAATCAGGACATCAAAATTTACTTTGTGTAAATTTTTGATACCTTTCTGATAAAGTTCATTTTTTAATGAATAGTGTAAAATGTTGTATTTTAATTCAAAACCTCTTTTTAATCTAATTTATTTATATGATTAGATTATCTTTTGAATTGGTTTTAAAGTGAAATTAGAAAATATTTTTACCATTAAATCCAATAGTGGTCGTTGGAATTAATTTCACTTTGAAATCGGACTTAAACTAGTGTCAATCTTTTGATACTTATTGTTTCATAAAAACACGCTATTTGCTCTGACAGCGGAAATTAATTGTTAAATTAATTAATGTGACTTATATGTTTTGAATTTTGTAAAATAGACTTCATTTTTGAATTTTTAATATCAAATATAGCTTCGGGTGAATTTTGGGTAATTTTCTGAAAAACTTCAATTTTTGATGAATAGTGAAATCACTAAGTGGTACTTATAAAGACTGATTTTCCGTTTAAATGAAATTTTGCCATCATTGTGTTTTGAATTTCAAAAATCCGACATACATGGTTGTCATTAAGAAGTAAAATGTGGTTAAATGAGATTATAATAATTTTTTGGTGAATAGTAACTTATTAAGTTTTTAATCACGATTAGTGGTAATTAGTGTAGTTTAAGGTAAAAATAATGTTTTAATAATATGAAATGAACTTGAAACATGTCCTAACCTCATTGGATCTGTGATGACCGACCAAGACAAGCCATGGGTGAACTTGGGGACCCCATGGGGACACTTTGGTTGGGAAATGACATAAATAACATTTTATTTAATGTAAAAGTAAAAATGACACAAACATGATATGTTTTACTAAAACAATTTTTACATGGGGTTATAAAGATCATATTTTTGATTATAAATAATCATTGGAAAGATAAAAATATTACCTACATCATAGTATTTTTTTTATAATTTTTATAATTTAAATAAATTAAATTATTTATGACATAATAATGATGCGGCGATGACATCATTATTTGACGATTTAAATAAAATGGAAAGATAATGTAAAATCTATAAACTACACATGTCCAAAACCAATTGGATGAGTGGATTTATAACCCTTATCACCTTATCCACGAATTATATCAATGTGGGGCCTTTTGAAACCGAAACACATTTTCAAATAAAGTAATATTTCTTTACTTTCCAAAAGTGCCCCTCCTCTCCTCTTATAAAAGGCCCCCACCTCTACCTCATTTCACACACTCCTCAAGCCTTTGGCTCGGCCAACCCCTGCCCATTTAATCTCTCAACATCTTTCTCCTCATCCTAGTGGATTCCCTTTGGGCAGAATCTTTTCAAAGGAAGACTTTAGGCTCAAATCAAAAGGAGTTACACTTTTAAAGGTAATTCATTCTCTCTTGTTCATTTGTTTTATTTTGCTTCTCCAACCCTCTAAACTCTTTTTATTTACTTATTTTGTAAAAACACCAGTATCTTCAATATACAAGGATATTGTTATAAGATTTATTTGAGCTACACTCTCACACAACTACATAAAATGGTTAAAGAACATACAGTTTCCATGGATGGCGAAATTCTGCCTCCCGAAACGATGATTGTTCAATACTCATTTAACACCTTCAAAGGTGGCCATTATGATGTCACTATTTTTATATATGATATATAATATGTTTATTTTTTCTTTAAGATTCTGTATGTTTCATTTTGGGCATACCTTTATGGTTACCATTATGGGTAAGCACGATATCTTCATTTAAGGAAGTGCGGACTACCGCCCCCTCAAAGTGATGGGATTCGTTAATGCCATATGTGGGACGTGTAAAGGATGGATTTAAAGTTATTATATATGATTTTATACTGGAATTATAATATACCTCTATATCATTATTATTTCTTTCCATTAAATTATGAGATAGAAATGAAAGTAGCGTTCATGCGTACGTACGGCTTACCGTCTCCATGAACGGTGCATTTCATTTCTTATCCCCAAATGTAATGTACTATTAAAAGTACATGTATATAATGGATATATATAATTAATGATATATCTAAATGATGAATATAATTCTGGAATTAAAATATACATACCTCTCATTTAGTTTTAATTCCATTAATATGACAAAGAAATGAAAGTAGCGTTCATGCGTACGTACGGCTTACCGTCTCCATGAACGGTGCATTTCATTTCTTACCTATAAATGATTATGTAATATTATAAATACATGTATATGCTGGATATATATGATATATATGATATCCAAATCAGGAATTTCATTCTGGATATAAAGAACTTTTGACCACACGAACAACATGTAATTGTAAGAAGTCAACTTTCGACTTAAGAACCAAATATTGAGAAAACAAACATTATTAACTTAAATGGTTACATAATGTTTATAACATGGAAATAAGTGATATAAAAGGAATAATGAACTTTAAAAAGGTTCTTAATCAAGTATAAATTAACTCAAGTTTATTATTCAGGACATTAATGAACGATCGAGTCAAGTCAGACCCGAGGTAGGGGAACTTCTTAACCCAATTTCCATTCTTTGGGTTAATCTCCTACATTCAAATTATGTCATGATATTATTATGTCTTATTTTGTATTTTTACTTTCTTTATGTGTACCTATAGTGAATACACATAATATATCTATTTTATTTTAAAAATTATCTTTTTAAGGGACTTCGTCTCAATCGCCTTTCATTGAGGCATATTTCGTTTTATACACAACTTTCTTTTATACGGTGTATAAACCCCTTTGGATTTTACTTTTATACAAAAGGAATATTTTTCTACGAAGCGTTCTAAAAAACGACAAAAAGGAATGTTTCTTTTAACGTACGTGGCGACAACGACCTTTTCCACCGCCGCGAGTATTATTTGGTCTTTGGCGTTTCAACAAGCCGTAATGTTTTTAGAATAAAATAAATACCATATACTCTTTTATGTATTTTGGTATTGAAAATGGTTTTGAAAAAGGATTCTATTATGTCAATATATTTATGATATATTGTGATTGAAATGTGGAAATGTTATCATTCCTTATATTGGTATTATGTTTTATGATTTTATATTGGTACTTGGACATTTTAACGGGTGGTTACGTTATAAACCATATGACAGGTGGTGCCGTGAATACCAGGACGGGTGGTTACGTTATAACCTCCAATGCATTGGGTATGGAAGTCGGCCGTATGTCTATTCCATTAAGTATGTATGGAAATTGGCCGTATGGCTATTCCATTAAGTGATATGTGTGGAAGTCGATCGTATGGTTATTCCACTTAAGTATGTTTATGTCCCAAGTTACCTTTATATATGTTATGTGTTATTTTTATGGGTTTTATGGTAATCCTTTGGTTACAAAAAAGTAAGTAATGATACTTTATTCAGTGAAGAGTTTTTACTACTTCATGAAGGTGAAGGTATTACTTTGATAGAGTATATATGGTTTACTTGATGTTTGAAAAACTAACAGTTTTCATTCTTTCTGTATCCCTTACTGAGCTTTTTATGCTCACCCCAAGTTTTTTTGAAATGTTTTCACAGGACTTATTGTGGAATAAGGTCAAGGATGGGATCAAGGGAATGTCATCCTATATAAAACATGGAACTAGACACGTTTCTTTTTAAGTGTTTTTTTATGGAAACTTAGTAGAAGTGACTAATTTGTAATCTTTTGAGATGTAATAGTTATGTTCTAATTCTCTAAATCTCTAAACCTGAAAAGATCCTTGATGTGAATTATTCATTTAATTCAATATTAAGTAAGGTTTAAGGCTGGGGCCTTATAGTTGGTATCAAAGGTCGGTTTAGACAACTTTAGGAGTTAGAAAAGTGTTAAATTATAATATGATTGAAATGAAATATCATTTACGGATTACCATGTTGCTTCGCCTAAGATATTTCTGTGTTCAGAATGGTTTTCCGCAGAGGAAACAAAGCAGCTATGTTGGGACGACATCAGGAGGAAGATAACCTTCCAAATCAGAAACCTGAGATGGTCGGAATCGGAACTGAACAGTTTGTTGCAGTGATGGCACAATTGACTCAGGCTATAAATGGTGGTGGTATCCATGCACGAGATCAGCCAGATCAACCGCAGAGGAACATGTCAGTGGTGGAACATTTCATGAGGCAACATCCCCCATCATTCAGAGGATCATCTGACCCTGTGCAAGCTGAAGGGTGGATTAAAGCACTGGAGAAGATTTTTGATGTCATGGGGTGTTCAAAACATCAAAAGGTTAGTCTTGCTGTTTACCGTTTTGAATGTGAAGCTGATCAGTGGTGGTCGATGGTGAAAAATATAAGGGATAGTGATGAGATTGAGGATCTTCACTGGGACGAATTCAAAGGTATGTTTCTTGAGAAATATTTTCCTAAGGTGGTTTGTCTTAGGATCGAAAAACAGTTCCTAGAATTGAGGCAGGAGGATGATTTAGTGGCTTCTTATGAAGAAAAGTTCACTCGATTGGCAAGGTATGCTCCAAACTTCATACGAGATCTTGATAGTAAAATAAACCGTTTTTACTCAGGGTTAAAGCCAATGTATCGAAGGGCTTTAGTTTCTCGTGAGTTCAAAAGTTATGAAAAACTTGTTCGATGTGCGGAAAAGGTGGAAATGGAGTTTGCCGATGATCAGGTGTTCTATGACAAACAAAAGAATAAGAGGTCTAGTTGGCAGGAAAAGGGGAAGAATTCATCAAAGAAGCAAGGAGGTAAGAAAACCAAATATCCATCCTGTGAGAAGTGTGGTAAAATGCATCCTGGAGAATGTTTATCCAAGTCTGGTAAGTGCTTTCGGTGTGGTAAGTCTGTTCATATTGCTCGTAACTGTAAGGAAGATGATCAAGCAGGAAATAAAAAGCCAACGGTAAGACGTTTTAAGTGTAATGAAATGGGTCATTATGCAAACGAGTGTCCAATGAAGAACTCAACTGGGGGAATGCAGCCAGACTACAAGCAGAAAGGGGTGGTGAAATCCTTTGCAACAACTTCAGCAGATGTTGAGCTATCGAATGAAGTGGTATCAGAAATTGAAAAGAAGATTGGTGAATGCTCTAGTTTTGGCACTACCTTCCAGGAATGGTGCGTTTGTTATATACAGTGATGCTTCATTAAAAGGACTTGGTTGCGTCCTAATGCAGAATGATCAGGTAATTGCTTATGCTTCACGACAATTGAAAACTCATGAGGTAAATTACCCTACACATGATTTGGAATTAGCTACTGTTGTTTTTGCTTTAAAAATCTGGAGGCATCATCTGTATGGAGTAAAATGTGAAATATATACCGATCACAAAAGTTTAAAGTATATATTCACTCAGAAAAAATTGAACATGAGACAAAGGAGATGGCTATAATTAATCAAGGATTATGATTGTACAATTCATTGCCATCCGGGAAAAGCAAATACAGTGGCTGATGCTTTGAGTTGAAAAAGTAATGCTTCATTAGCAATGTTGTGTTTGGAACTTGATACTTTGGTTAAGTATTTGATGAACTTTGGCATAGAAGTTGTTGGTATAGGAAGTCCTTATGTTTTGTTTCAGGTATCAGTGAGATCTTCTCTATCAGATAGAATCAAGCAAGCACAGAAGCAAGACAGTGAGTTGTAGAAAAAGGTAGAGCTGGTTCAGAAAGGTAAGTTGCCTGAATTAAACATTGATAATGATTGTGTTTTGAGATTTGGGAAGATATTGTGTGTGCCTTGTGATTCACAGTTGAAGAATGAGTTGTTATGCGAGGCTCATAGTTCCCCATTTTCAGTTCATCCTGGCAGTACTAAGATGTACAGAGATCTGCGGGATTATTACTGGTGGGATGGAATGAAAAGAGATATTGCTGATTTTACTGTGAAATGTTTGACATGTCAACAGGTTAAAGCAGAGAGGCAGTTACCGAAAGGGATGCTTCAGCCTTTACCAGTGCCAGAGTGGAAATGGGAAAACATATCCATGGACTTTGTTGTGGGATTACCAAGGACATCTCAAGGTAATAATGCAATCTGGGTTATTGTTGATCGCTTGACTAAATCTGCTCATTTCCTTGATATACGAGATACTTTTTCCCTAGATCAACTTTACCATTTGTATCTTAAAGAGATAGTTAGGTTACATGGAGTTCCTCTCTCCATTGTATCGGATCGCGATCCCAGGTTTACTTCTAACTTTTGGAAAGGCCTTCAGAAGTCGTTGGGTACTGAATTAAAATTTTAGTACAGCTTTTCATCCTCAATCAGATGGGTAGTCAGAATGAACAATTCAGACCTTGGAGGATATTCTACGAGCTTGTTCGATGGATTATCAGGGAAGTTGGGACCAACATCTTTCTTTGGTTGAGTTTGCTTATAATAACAGTTTTTATTCCAGTATACAGATGGCACCATTTGAGGCAAGCGGTGTCGAACTCCATCATTTTGGAATGAAGTGGGTGAAAGGAAACTGATGGGACCAGAATTGGTAGAAGAGATGGCAGAAAAAGTTCAGTTGATTCAGAAGCACATGAGAACAGCTCAGAGCAGGCAGAAGAGTTATGCGGACAATAGGAGGAAGGATCTCTCTTTTGAGGTAGGTGATCATGTTTTTTTTCAAAGTATCACCATGGAAAATTGTGATGCGATTTGGTAAGAGAGGAAAGCTGAGTCCAAGTTTTATTGGACCATATGAAATTCTGGAGAGAGTTGGATCAGTTTCATACCGGATGGCTTTACCTCTGAGTTTATCTCAGGTACACAATGTTTTTCATGTTTCAATGTTGAGGAAGTATATGTCAGATCCATCTCATGTTTTGAGTCCAGAGATAGTTCAGTTGGAAGAGAACCTATCTTATGAGGAACAACCGGTCCAGATTCCTGACCATAGGGAGCAGGTGTTACGGAATAAGGTGATTCATCAGGTAAAGGTTTTGTGGAAAAACCATGTGATTGAAGAGGCAACGTGGGAATCTGAAAATGCTATGAGGGATAAATACCCCCACTTATTTTGATAAGTGAATAAAATTGCGAGGACGCAATTCCCAAAAGGGGGGAAGGATGTAACATCCCGGGTAAATAAAGAATAAAGAATTTTCATATTTATTAATATTTATGAATTAAATATTAATTTTAATTAAAAGGGTTTTCTACGATTGATAGCATACTCGGTACGCAACGATGAGTTTCTTTGAAAACTTACGTTGCACACAAGTAATAAAATAATATTATTTTAAATGTTAGTTAACAAGTAGCCATTGTACTGGAGGGAATGGATAGAAATAAATAAAATATTATTATATATGTTTTTAAATGTTTTTACATTTACCCAATAAAAGTTAAAGGCTTAAAATACAGAAAGAGTTCAATTTTAGGCATTTATACCCTAATTTTCACGAAAGGTCCACTTATCACCTTTTGACGGAGAACCGTCATTAAATATAGTTTTGATCGATCTTATAAATTATTTTGGACCAAATATAACTCTTCTTTAGAATCGGGACATCAAAATTTACTTTGTGTAAATTTTTGGTACCTTTCTGATAAAGTTCATTTTTTAATGAATAGTGTAAAATGTTGTATTTTAATTCAAAACCTCTTTTTAATATAATTTATTTATATGATTAGCTTATCTTTTGAATTGGTTTAAAAGTGAAATTAGAAAATATTTTTACCATTAAATCCAATAGTGGTCGTTGGAATTAATTTCACTTTGAAATCGGACTTAAACTAGTGTCAATCTTTTGATACTTATTGTTTCATAAAAACACGCTATTTGGTCTGACAGCGGGAATTAATTATTAAATTAATTAATGTGACTTATATGTTTTGAATTTTTTAAAATAGACTTCATTTTTTAATTTGTAATATCAAATATAGCTTCAGGTGAATTTTTGGTAATTTTCTGAAAAACTTCAATTTTTGATGAATAGTGAAACCACTAAGTGGTACTTATAAAGACTGATTTTCCGTTTAAATGAAATTTTGCCATCATTGTGTTTTGAATTTAAAAAATCTGACATACATGGTTGTCATTAAGAAGTAAAATGTGGTTCAATGAGATTATAATAATTTTTTGGTGAATAGTAACTTATTAAGTTTTTAATCGCGATTAGTGGTAATTAGTGTAGTTTAAGGTAAAAATAACGTTTTAATAATATGAAATGAACTTGACACATGTCCTAACCTCATTGGATGTGTGATGTCCGACCAAGAAAAGCCATGGGTAAACTTGGGGACCCCATGGGGACACTTTGGTTGGGAAATGACATAAATAACATTTTATTTAATGTAAAAGTAAAAATGACACAAACATGATATGTTTTACTAAAACAATTTTTACATGGGGTTATAAAGATCAGATTTTTTATTATAAATATTCATTGGAAAGCTAAAAAGATTCCCTAAATCATAGTATTTTTTTTATAATTTTTAGACAATAAATATAATAAATTATGTATGACATAATAATGATGCAGCGATGACATCATTATTTGACGATTTAAATAAAATGGAAAGATAATGTAAAATCTATAAACTACACATGTCCAAAACCAATTGGATGAGTTTATTTCGAACCCTTATCACCTTATAAACGAATTATTTCAATTTGGGAACTTTTAAAACCGAAACACATTTTCAAATAAAGTAATATTTCTTTACTTTCCAAAAGTTCCCCTCCTCTCCTCTTATAAAAGGCCTCCACCTCTACCTCATTTCACACACTCCTCAAGCCTTTGGGTCGGCCAACCCCTGCCCATTTAATCTCTCCACATCCCTCTACTCATCCTAGTGGATTCCCTTTGGGAAGAACCCTTTCAAAGGAAGCCTTTAGGCTCAAATCAAAAGGAGTTACACTTTTAAAGGTAATTCATTCTCTCTTGTTCATTTGTTTTATTTTGCTTCTCCAACCCTCTAAAATATTTTTATTTAGTTCTTTTGTAAAAACACCAGTATCTTAAATATACTAGGATGTTGTTATAAGATTTATTTGAGCTATACTCTCACACAACTACATCAAATGGTTAAAGAACATACGGTTTCCGTGGATGGCGAAATTCTGCCTCCCGAAATGATGATTGTTCAATAATCATTTAACACCTTCAAAGGTGGCCATTATGATGTCACTATTTTTATATATGATATATAATATGTTTATTTTTTCTTTAAGATTCTGTATGTTTCATTTTGGGCATACCTTTATGGTTTCCATTATGGGTAAACACGATATCTTCATTTAAGGAAGTGCGGACTACCGCCCCCTCAAAGTGATGTGATTCGTTAATGCCATATGTGGGACATGTAAAGGATGGATTTAAAGTTATTATATATGATGTTATACTGGAATTATAATATACCTCTATATCATTATTATTTCTTTCCATTAAAGTATGAGATATAAATGAAAGTAGCGTTCATGCGTACGTACGGCTTACCGTCTCCATGAACGGTGCATTTCATTTCTTATCCCCAAATGTAATGTACTATTAAAAGTACATGTATATAATGGATATATATAATTAATGATATATCTAAATGATGAATATAATTCTGGAATTAAAATATACATACCTCTCATTTAGTTTTAATTCCATTAATATGACAAAGAAATGAAAGTAGCGTTCATGCGTACGTACGGCTTACCGTCTCCATGAACGGTGCATTTCATTTATTACTTCTAAATGATTATGTAATATTATAAATACATGTATATGCTTGATATATATGATATATATGATATCCAAATCAGGAATTTCATTCTGGATATAAATAAATTTTGACCACACGAACAACATGTAATTGTAAGAAGTCAACTTTCGACTTAAGAACCAAATATTGAGAAAACAAACATTATTAAATTAAATGGTTACATAATGTTTATAACAGGGCAATAAGTGATATAAAAGGAATAATGAACTTTAAAAAGGTTCTTAATCAAGTATAAATTAACTCAAGTTTATTATTCAGGATGTTAAAGAACGATCGAGTCAAGTCGGACCCGAGGTAAGGGAACTTCTTAACCCAATTTCCATTCTTTGGGTTAATCTCCTACTTTCAAATTATTTCATGATATTATTATGTCTTATTTTGTATTTTTACTTTCATTATGTGTACCTATAGTGAATACACATAATATATATATTTTATTTTAAAATTGATCTTTGTAAGGGACTTCGTCTCAATCTCCTTTCATTGAGGCATATTTCGTTTTATACACAACTTTCTTTTATACGGTGTATAAACCCCTTTGGATTTTACTTTTATACAAAAGGAATAATTTTCTACGAAGTATTTTACAAAACGACAAAAAGGAATGTTTATTTTAACGTACGCGGCGACAACGACCTTTTCCGCCGCCGCGTGTATTATTTGGTCTTTGGCTTTCTCAACAAGCCGTAATGTTTTTAGAATAAAATAAATACCATATATTCTTTTCTGTATTTTGGTATTGAAAATGGTTTTGAAAAAGGATTCTATTATGTCAATATATTAATGATATATTGTGATTGAAATGTGGAAATTTTATCATTCCTTATATTGGTTTTATGTTTTATGATTTTATATTGGTACTTGGACATTTTAACGGGTGGTTACGTTATAAACCATATGACGGGTGGTGCCGTGAATACCAGGACGGGTGGTTACGTTATAACCTCCAATGCATTGGGTATGGAAGTCGGCCGTATGGCTATTACATTAAGTATGTATGGAAATTGGCCGTATGGCTATTCCATTAAGTGATATGTGTGGAAGTCGACCGTATGGTTATTCCACTTAAGTATGTTTATGTCCCAAGTTACCTTTATATATGTTATGTGTTATTTTTATGGGTTTTATGGTAATCCTTTGGTTACAAAAAGGTAAGTAATGATACTTTATTCAGTGAAGAGTTTTTACTACTTCGTGAAGGTGAAGGTATTACTTTGATAGAGTATATATGGTTTACTTGATGTTTGAAAAACTAACAGTTTTCATTCTTTCTGTATCCCTTACTGAGCTTTTTATGCTCACCCCAAGTTTTTTTGAAATTTTTTCACAGGACTTATTGTGGAATAAGGTCAAGGATGGGATCAAGGGAAAGTCATCCTGTATAAAACATGAAACTAGACACGTTTCATTTTAAGAGTTTTTTTTATTATGGAAACTTAGTAGAAGTGACTAATTTGTAATCTTTTCAGATGTAATAGTTTTGTTCTAATTCTCTAAAACTCTAAACCTGAAAAGATCCTCGATGTGAATTATTCATTTAATTCAATATTAAGTAAGGTTTAAGGCTGGGGCCTTATATAAGGAATACCCCATGGCCAAAGCCCTATAACATTATATCAAGGCCTACAAACCTATGATTATTGGACTTGCATAGCCCATGATGATGATTGAGAAATAGAAGGATCTCAAGTTGAGGTAACATGGTTTTACCTTTCCCTCTCAAAATCTACATGATATTAGCATAGATAATTTTTGGATTTTTATAAATGATACCATACAAATATTTTCATATACTAAGTATGTACAATGTGTCTTAGTTCATTTTAATTTCTAAGGGTGTGATTTCTCAGCCTCCTTTGTTTATGCCTCCATATCATATACAATTAGGTGAGAAATTGGGATGGATATTGAGGCTATCTCTGTTGACATATGCACTAAGTGGATTGTGGTTGCTGATTTTAATACTATTTTGAGACCTAATGAAAAAATTTCCTTGAGTTTCAATAGGGTATCTTCAACTGAGTTCTCCTCATGTTTGGACTCTTGTCACTTGGATGATGTTCCTATTATTGGAGATGAATTTACTTAGAAAATGTATACTCTGAATGGAAAGATGGTGAGTAAGTCGGATAAGAACTTTGTTCATATGGATGATACATATAGATCCTATGGGGTCTCTAGTTTCACCCTCCCCAACCATCTCTCTGATCTCAATCCCCTCGTTGGTTATATTCATACTCAGCATGAACGAGTATCCATGTCTTCATTTTTGATTTAATAATGAATAGCTTTTTGCACTCCGATCTATGGAGGCTATCATAGATGCTTGGAAATTTATTACTCTATGAGGACCCCTTCAATCTCATTCATTGAAGCTAAAGCATGATAAAAATATGATGAGATATTAGAGCTGGAAATCCTTCTCCAATTTAGACCTTGATATTCGAGTTACTAAAAAAAATCTTGGAGCCTGTTAGATTTAGAATAGGCACAATGATTCGCCTTACAATAAAGAACGTAGTTCTCTTTCAAGGATGTATGATTTTTAACTATGAAGGAAGGGATGGAATGGACTCAAATGAGTGAAAAATAGCGATAATGTGGTTATAGGAACACTGATTGATTTCATATACTACAGAGGAAAATCATTTTAATGCTGGTATTAATGCCATCGTAGTCATTGGATGACTTCGTACTTCTATGAATAGAAATTTTGCGGTTGATTTGGTATACGTTCATGATCATTACTCAGATAATACAATGTGAAGCAATTACCAAATGGGTGAAATCATCCCCTTATGCAATTAAGAGCCTCAAAATCAAGCTCTCGGAATGGTCTCTTCCAAGTAACATGTATGGATAGCCATTTTCTCTCTCAACATTGAATGTTCAGATGGCCATAATCAATTTACCAATAAATGTTTCATGTTCTACTGGGATATTTTGCAAGATGACATGACCAATTCTGTTAGGCAGTTCATTACTCTAGCCTCCATAAATTATGGTATCAATTGAAATTTTATTTACTTGATCCCAATGAAATAGAAGGAAATTGATATTAAAGACTTTAGACTAGTCTCTATGCGGAACACTATTCCCAAAATCATTAGTAAGATTACCATGACCCGATTGGGCAACATTATAAAGAAGCATACTACTTCAGATAAATTTGACTTATTCATGGTAGGATTATTCACACTCATTTATTTTCTGCTTCAGAACGTGTCAACATAATTTAGAGGAAATAAAAACATGGGAACATTTCCCTCAAAATTGATATTTTCAAGGCCTTCGACACTATATAGTGGATTTTCTCTTTATTGTCCTAATAAAGTATGGGTTCTCACCACTATTTATTATGTTGATTAGAACTATCGTTATTTATGTATTGGTTTCTTTTCTCATCAATGGAGCTCCTAGAGGATACATCAACTGTAACAAAAGTTTCATGCAAGGGGACCCCATTCCAGACTCTTTTCTTTTAATTTCTAAGGACTATAAGAGTAGAAGAATCCTTTAACTCTCTCATATGGGCATGCATAATCAAAATAATGTTGGAAAATATTTTTTCAATGTATCACATCTACATTATGAAGTTGATATTATTATCTTTGGTCAAAAATCAAAAATGACAATTCTTACCATCAGGTGGTTTTTATCTCATTAGAAGTAAGTGGTTGGTCATGATATTATGTGGGAAAATATTTCTTGTTTTGGTGAATGAGTCCTTATTGCGAAGAAAAATAGGGACAACTAAATCTTCCGAATTAAAATGGAATCTCTCCCATTTAAATACTTTGGTGTCCCTTTATTCTATTTAAAAATAACATGTTTTCATCATTGGGACTTTTCCTCTAGAATCATTTATCTGTTGCCCAGATAGAATGGGATGGACATGTCACATGATGGAAGAGTGGGTCTTGTTACTCAGTTATCACCTCTATTTTTTTATTCTATTAATATATCTACATATAGTCGAGAAATCTCATCAATAAGCATCAATGGATGAATACTAATTTAATATGGTTAGGACTTGAGCATAATTGGAAATAGATAACCATTTATTGGAAATATTTCTTCATGCATATTGAATATGGAATCCTAGATATCAAGGATTTCAAGATATTTCATGATTCTCTCATCAAAAAATTTATTGTAATATTTTTGTTTCTGTTGACCCTTCTTTTGATTTATTCTCACACAAGATTAAAATGTGGATACTGAATGGTCTTTTTTCATTTCTACCTTCATCTGTTTAGACATCCTTTAATGATTCATCCAATAACATTATAAAAAGATCATGATAGCTAGTCAGAAGGAAACTAACTCTAAATTTTGGGAGAGACTCATGGATGGAGACCTCTTTTAGATCATTGTCAATACCCCCACATAAGGATCAAGTGCACATTTTTTCTCTCCTAAGTTGTAGTAGTGCTTCAGAAACATTACCAACACAAGTAAGGATGGAAAGTCGGACATATAAATTCATGGATGTGGACACTCTGATTGAAAATCCCAACATTAATGGAAGGTTAAATATTATAAAATACTATATGATGATCTTTGGTGGCCCCAATACACCACAACAATGAATCTTCTACTCTAAGGTAATGATTATATATCCCCCAATTTCATTCATTTATGGAATCATTGGAAAACCTGAATGCACACTCATTATCAAATCAAGAGATCGGGGAATTATATTATCTCATCAAGTCATCTATGTTTTGAAGATAAGAAGAATATTTATCATCTATTTGTGGATTGAACATATTCTCAAAAGCTATGAAGAGATTCCAGTGGCCTATTTGGAAATGAGTTTAGCTGATGATAGAAAACTCAGGACCTCTACCTGTATATTTTCCCACATGATTTCAGGAAGAATATTCATTATCTTCTACTTGATATAGCTATCTCAATCTGTGCTTCCATATGGATGGTAAGTAATTAAAATATGTTATAAAATGTGATTACCAACAAATGAATTCTATCTATTCATATATCATTCCAGGTATCTGTGATGCTACATATAGGGGTGATGTGAAATGATTGCACTAATATGAATACTATGAGTTTTCATGGAGTTACAAGAAGACCTAAAAATCCACTAATGATGAAATGCATTCTGTAGATCCATTTGTTCCCTTTGTTGATTAACGTGAATGTTGACAGGACTAGTACAGTCTTGATGGGTGCCTTAGGATGTGGCTATTTTTTTGTACATGTTGGGGTTTTTCAAATATTTTTTATCACAATATTGGTCTTGGATCACCTTTTGAGGATGAAATATGGTGTATAATATATGTTGTTAAGATTTTTCTCTATAGAAACTGGAATTCTCTATAGATTGAGTGAGATTAAAAACATGTTTTTCGAGGCCTAAATGAAATTACTTGGTAGGTACCTTCGAGATTAATTCCATATTGAATTGAATTCCTTGAATAAGTATGTCATATATATACCATGGAATCACATTTTTATTGAGAAGAAAACCAGGCAGCATATGGGCTATCAAGAAAGTCCATTATAGAGATTTGAACAATGTGGTCTTGTAGGGACCCTTAGTACTGTTAATTTATGGTGGAATCAAACCTAAATGGAACAACTTACACTTTATTATTATAACTCCCCATTTGTAACCCCATTTCTTTCTTGTGCTTTATTATTTTTTAATAACTTTTTGGACCAACGTTGTTTATTCCATGACATTTTAGAAAAAAATATACCTTTATTTACTAGTTTGTGAATAATGTATTTATTTAGGAGAGAAAAATATTGATTCAGGTGTTCAATAAATGCAATTGGAGTTTAAATGGACCACGATTGTTTCTAGTGATAAAATAATTATTTACGATCCGATAAATATTATTTAACCATTTTGTGAAAGTTGGAGTACCAAAAAACAAAAATAATAATTTAATTATTATGTAAAATAGGCTTTCATTAATGGTTATAATTATATTTAATGTTTGTGTTGCAATTCAATGTTGTAACATAAATCCATACTCTATAAATAGATGATTATATCAATTATTCAATTCATTGCATACTAATTCGATAATTGGGAATAGAGAATTGTTACACACAATAAATTCTCTCTCAACTCCATGTCCTCTATCCATCTCAATAATGATAAACCAAACAAATAATTTCATTAAGTCTATAGAAAGAGTGATCCATAATGAACAATGAATGGTATTCGATTTTCCATGCTAGCACCTGAAGAATGGGTGGCATTTCTCAGAGACAATTATAGCACGTTGGGATCACCAGTATAGTTATTGTATCCTTGGATCCTCACAAACTCAATGAAGGAAATCTATAAGGTCCTTTTCATATGGTCAAGAATCATCAATGAAAAAAATAATAATACCACATATTTATTTCTTCAGATATTAAATAAATTAAGGAGAAATTTTATGTTCAAGATCCTCTCTCTCTATTTTGGGATATTATTATTAAAATAAATTTTAATATATCAACCTCCACTAAAACAATTATTTTATGCTGATAAAAAAAATTGAGTTCATGACCACATTTTATTGATGTAATGTGGGATTAATAATTATCTTTTTTCATAATAATATCTCCTAATCATGTATTTAATGGGTTATGTATGAAGGATTGCATGGAAAGAGATGTCTTACCTCATCCTATTTGGATGAAGTTGGTGAGATGAAATTTATAGGCCCAAAATTTTTTGGGGAGACAACAATAATGGTAAAGTCTATTAAAACTCATAATAATGTATCACAAAGAAGAACAAAAAGTTTTTCTAATAAATAATTTTTTTTTAAAAAAATTCATGTATTACAAATTTTTTTGGTGAAAGTATCTCCCTGGAAGGATGTAATAATCTATAGTAATATTGGAAAACCTAGCCCCAAGTACATGATACAGTTTTAAATTTTAGAGAGAATTGGAGCCATGTATTATCAATTGGAAATGTATCCAAGAATCTATAATGAACATTATGTGTTCCATATATTATTTTTAATGAAGAACAAGCCAATTCCAACATATGTTCTCACCTCTTTTAAAAATATAATAAAAAAGATATATATTACTAAAAATATCTAATCTATATACATTGAACCATGGATAAAATGTTAATTAATTGAAAGCATCTACCAGTAAATTACATTTTTTAAATTATTAAGTGAAGGAAGTAGTGTGGGAGCCATTAGATTTTATGAAGAATAATGACAACCAATAGTATATAAAGTAATATTCATGAAAATTTTGAAGAACTTTTTTAGGAGGTAAGAATATAACACCCCTAATTAAATTATGTTAAAAGAACATTATAGTTTAATAAAAATATAATACAATGATAATTTTAATATTTCATGGATGAAAAATTCTAATTTTATAGGATTAATATCAATTTTATACTGAATCGGTCAAAATTATCCAAGAATGAGTTTTCAAATTTTCCCTTTAAAAATTATTTTTGAATAATTGAAAATGTATAATCTCAATATTCATTGTTTTTATTATAATAATTTGTTAAAATATGTATAATTTAACATGTATTTACAATCAATATGATAAAAATAATAATAAGATCATTTGGTTGTAAAACATTATAATTTAAAAATATGAGTTTTTATATGAACAATGTGTTTCCAATTTTATTAATTAAAATAATATTAAATGAGAAATTATATAAATTGAATTTTTATATTATATATCAAATTATATTAATCCAATCCAATATAATGATGATTATTATCCTTATTATTAATGTATAATTATCCAATTCTTGAAAATGATATTCGTGAAAAATAATTTTTTAAATCATTTTCTTGGATTATTTTAAAATTAAAATCATCCACTTTTACAAATTGAAAATGACTAATTGAATCCACATGTTTAATTTTCATGTCCAAATTTTTAATGATTTAACACTCAATTTTTATCTTAAATTGATAGTAAAAATATAAAAAATTTGGCACCACAGTTATGTTTAAAATGCGTTTACTTGGGGGTTGACCCAAACATATATAGATTAGAATGTACAAAAAACTTGATGAAACAACCATTGTATAGAATTATATTGGAATTTCTCTAATAAAAAAATATGATATTTTTTGGATCTATATTTCTTGTAATGTGACATGACAGTGTTTTAAAACATTAAAAATTATATGTGTGCCACTCACCTCAATTATAAAAGGGAACCCCATACCATCATTTCATCACGCCCCATGAGAAATGTATCTCAAAAACCACGATAAAAATATCTCCAACATCTTCAACCATTTTATGGAGGTGATATTCTTCCCAAATGGAAAACGTTACGGTCCTTAATAAGAGATCAAAATGAGATTTTTCTATGGGAAGGTAATTGTCTTCACCAAGACCTTTTTTACTAATTGTTTTTCCAACATAAGTTATGTCATAAAAATTATATTATAATAAAAATGATAGGAAGAAGATCATTGTATTCAATTCATTGTGTTTCATTGTTGATAATGTTTATGAAGAAATTAAAATCACCACACATTGTGTTTTATTGAAATGTGGTATAACCATCATATTCAAGAAATCAAATGTACAATGTTTGAAAAAGTCAATAATATTTTGGTGAAGCTAGCTAGAAGATAAGGTTACTTTTATTCACACTGAATCTATAAAGAAAGGATCAATTATTTTGAGATAGTATCTTTCTAGAAGAAAATAGATAACATATTAACTCTTAATATGGTATGGATGGTTTTGGGAGAATTCAGGACTTTATGACTAAAATAAATATAATGTGATGATTCTGTAATGATCTTGGAGTTCTCATAAATCATAGGTATGTTTTGAAACTTATGATGCAAGCATTATGGAAGAAAGAGTATGTGAAATAGATGTTGCTAATAATATTCAGATTAATCGTATCTGGATGGTAAGAGAAAAGGGGTAATGAAAATTTTATTATGTCTAATCATGTTTTTGATGAGAAGGATAAAAAGTGGTTTTTGGAGGATTGGGAATTTATAGTAATGTCAGTTGAAAGTAAAACATTGTAGCATTAGAGCATTAATATAATCAAATGCATGATATTTAAAGAAGAAACTTGTTGAATCCTTCGTAATGGTATAACTAGATACATAATGTCTGATAAATTTTGTGAAAAATATGTTGACTCTTCAATTGGGTAAAGATCCATCATAATACTAGGAATAATTCCCTTAGACCTGTGAATACAAATAAAATAAAATAAGATGATTAGCCATGTATTCAACCATTTAAAAGGGGATGAATTACTTTGTTTATCGATCAAGTGGATCCAGAAATCAGATGAAAAAAAAGATATGGATGCGTTTTTAAGTAGATTTTTTAATTTAAAAGAATGTTTCTTTTAAATTAGTACATAACATTGTTACAAATCAATCATATTGATCCAATTGAGTAGATAATTGTAATCAGATAGGGAAATCAGATTTAGACTGATGTTTGAAATGAATGTCAAAGGAAGAGCTGATGTTGATTGAAGATTCAATAAGGTTTGAGATGATTTATGAGGAGTTGATGTGGTCAATAATCACACTAAATTTCAGGAATCAAGCAAATTTGGGTCAATATGGTTGTTTAGACATGTTTTGGGGATTCCTATCAAAACCATCCACGGCTCTCCTATAAAAGGATGAAGTACTTTTTACATTCATTGATCACTGCTTTAGATGTACTATTCATTGTAAGAGAGCGAATATCTGAATTTCTTGGGAGAGAAAGAATTTTTTATATTGTGTTTTTCTAAAGATGATTTGAAGGATTGAAGTGAAGGAGAGGAGAAAATATCACAACATTTTACTAATTGATCATCATATTTAGTGATCATCATATTCAAATTTTCATCCTAATTGAAAAATTATCATATCATGTGAGATTTAACAAATTAGAATATCCATATTGGAATTATTGGACCAAGGAGGAAGGAATTGTTTTGAATTATCTTGGTCGTATTCTGAATGAGTTATTTTTATCATATTTGGAAATCTGATTTGAATAATTGGATTTGAAAAATTGGCTTGTGAATATTAGAGTGGGTGATATAATCTGGATAATCAGAGTGGGATGATCAGACTTGGTAAGAGAACTTCAATATTATATCAAATTCCAGGAAGTTCTTACCATCATCAAGCTAATAAATTGATTTTTTTCCAATAATATAATATTTTAAATTGAATATAAAAATTGCTAACATGAGTTATTACACAAAAATTGTATTACCCTATTAATGATAAGAGTGTGGACACACACAAGTGGATTGTCTACAAAGTGAAACACGAGGGAAAATGTATATTCTAATCATTTTATTCAACAGATTTATTCCTAGTATATTTTAGGGTATTTAAACATTTCCAAAGCATACCAATGACATAACTAGTCTTATTGAATAGTGATCCTTGTAAATTTTTGTGTTCTTAATCATGCGTGATAGAATTTTTTTCATTAGGGATTGAAATATTAAATAGGATGAAAATTTTCTTTCAAGAAATAATTAAATAAAACATATAACTAATCCCAACCCTCCCCCACTCAATGATACAATCAAACAAACTGGTCACTCTCAACATGTATCAAAGAATAGGTTCCCCTCGCTTATTCTGTGTTGATGGAGAATTTGAATTGTGTGAACAGAAAAGTTATTCCATTTTTCATTTTAAATAATTATTATATCTGTAAAAATAGAATGCTTACATATCTTATGTCTATTAGTTATGATGTTCTTGATGTTTCAACAGATGGGTTTTCCTATTATGGATAAAAACATTCCACTTACATGTTTTGATAAGAAGAATCCTGAGAATGGTGGAAGGGCCTAGATTGATTTATTATCATCACATTCTGAAACTACATTCCTAAGGGTGAATGATGTTCCTACATCCAAAGTTATATGGTAGAAATTTAAAAACATATATGAATTCAATACAAAAGTAAATAATTCAAAACATAAAATATGGATATTGAAGTTTTGAGAATTTAGAATTGTTGAATTCAAATAATTTGTGGACTTATTTAGTCGGGTGGATGATATTTTCATCACTATCAGTTGTCTTGGTGAAATGTTATATGATTCTATAGTTTTTTAAAATATTTTTAGAATCATTCATGAACTGTTTGATGAAAAATTTACTTCTCTATAAGATAGATATCCTGAAACATTATCTCAATATTATTTTTTTAAGAGTCTAATAATTATGAATTGATAACGGAGAATGATTCGAAAACAAAAAACAAAAGTTGATAGAGAAATGTATTTCAAGGCATCAAAGAATGAAAATTCATAGAATAATCTTGTTAAAAATAAATTTTTTGACTCTAATTTCGAAAATGGGGTATGAAAAAAAATCATGATGATATTTTCTCCTTCTTTTCTAAAAATGTGAAACAAGATATGGGAAAAAAATGACATCTAACCTTGATATTTTTTTGAATTTAGATCTAATGGAAATTTTGAATCTAATTATCATTAATGAAAGAAAGAATATGATAGTGATGAAGTAGAAAGAAGGCCAAGAACATCATGGAAGAAATAGGGTGATGAGAGAAAATTTTATTCTAGAGGGAATGGTGGAAAATTTATTAAATCGAAAAGAATTAGTTTGTAATCTGAATATAAAGAAGAAGAAGGGAGTAAAGATTAATTCGAAAAATATATTGGGTATGGCATTAAGAATATTTTTATTTCAACAGTAAATGATGTAGAATTCAGAAGTTGTAGTTCGACAGAAAAATAAACTAATCATGAATTTAATTTTAAATAAGAGTTAAAATAATGTTTGAGAAAGACTATAACAATTGAAAATATATCAATAAAATAGAAGATGAATGTTCCTCAAATATCAGCCAACAATGTTTTGTGGATGAGGCAGTGAAGCTAGTAAAATAAATTGTGGATTTAAAAAAATATATTGAGGAATAAAATTGGGGTAATGATCATCTAAAGTGAATTTTAAAGAAAAATAATTAGTGTTGGAACTTGCCCAAAAAAATTCTATCAAATGCTGAAATAAGGAATACAGGTTTCAAAAAATATATATTAGAAGTTGATGGATGTTCTCGTAATGAGAAACCTAATATGGTTAAAAAATATACCTTCAAAGCATGAGAAGAAATATGGATTTGTTTCTGAGAATAAGAAGTATGGGAATGTTAGGTAAGTGACCAAAGCAACAACTTTAGGAATTCAAATGTTTGTAAAAATATTGAATATGAAAATAATAAAGTTGGAAAAGATTTCAATACTTATTGTTCTAATAAATATAAAATTTAAAATAGTATTCTGATTTAAATCCAAAAGTTTAGTGGCTCAGAAAAGAAATACAATTAATTTTTTTGGGAAATAGATTTAAAATTATGATCAGTATGGAAGTTTTAGAGGAAAGGACTCTCTCTATGGATACAACTGATATTGGGTTGGATTTAGACACATAGCTATAATGTGTTGGTTCAACCAAGAAGATTAATTTTACTCAACATGTTATGTATGTAAAGTTTTGAGGGTGATTCAATTCCCTCAATATAATAATTATGAGAAGGATGTTTGAATGAAATCAAAAATGGTATGTGTAAAGATTGAAAATAGGTTCTATCCTCTAGAAACTATTTTTGAAAGATGTTAACAGCCTAAGAACCTTTTAAAATGACGTCTTTTACTGTTACCAATATAGAAAAAGATTCAAAACAATTCTCAGAAGGCTAAAGTGAAGAAAAGAAATGAAGGAGGAAAAGGATCTTATTATTGAAACTCCATTGAAAACTATAAAAGGAGAACGACCATGGATTCTTGATAGTGGGTTTTCTTATCATATGATTGGAAATGTGATGTTTTTAGAGAATATGAAAGACTATAATGATGAAATAGTGACATTGGTAAATGATGAATACTTCAAAATTAAATGTGTTGGCCATTTCATCATTGGAAAATAAAAGCTGAAATCTAAGAAATTTTATTATATTGATGGGATGAAACAAAATTTTCGTAGTGTTTAATAATTGTATGATGATGGTAAAAAAGTTATCTCAGGAAATATCGGGTTTTTTGTGAAATGTTAAGAATATTGAATCATTGTTGAAACCTGAAAATGTAAAAAAAAAATCATGTGGGAGAAATTCAAAACTATTGTTGCATGATTATAGTTGAAGGGAATCGATTTTGGCCTAAAAGGATAAGACACATAGGACAAGGAATCATGAGAATGTGGTTAAAGAGATATAGTGTCTGAGATAAACCTGATATTCGAAGAAGGGATTAGTGTTGTACTACTTTTCAGAAAGGAAATATTAAGAACTCAAAGCATTAAAAAGTTTAAATTTATTCAAAATAATCCCTAGAGATATTTTATTCCGATATCTATGGGCTAATGAGAAAAAAAATCATAAAATGGGGATATTTAGTTCAAAACATTTATTAATTATTTTCCTCAAATTAATTGTGATATGTATATGAAACAAATGTCATATTATTTTAAAATGATAAAATTATTTAAAGGAATATGAGTATTCAGTAAAGAATTTTAGAACTAATAATGGTGGTGGATGCATAAGTGAATAAATTTTCTTTTTTCATGAGATGAATGTAATTAGGCATGAGAATAGTTCCCCATACACTCTGCAACAAAATGAGATTTGTTGAAATAAGGAATAGAAGTTTGGTAGGTATGAGGAGAACCATGTTACTCGAATGTTGTCTATATCATTATTATTGGAGGAAATCCATGGTTACTGATATTTATATTCAATATTGATGTTTCTACAGGCCAAGATCGGGTCTGAATCTATATGAATTGTTTTATGGGAAAACTCTATGCTTGAAACACTTTACATTTTTTGGGAGTCCATGTATTATAAGGAAGAAAGGTGGAGACTATGGAAAGTGTGACCAGAAAGGTGAATATGTAATTTTTAATGGATATGATTAAAACAAAGAGGATATAAATTTTTGATCAATTAAACATGATTTTTTTAAATTAATTTATGTGGTTGTAATTCAAGGATCTAAGGAAGACGAGTGTATTCTGAATGCTAAGGAAGTTGAGTAGGGTCAAGAAAGTTTCTGAAAATATTTTCGATAAGGATACAGAAAAATTTATTCCTTCTCATGAAGAAGAATCAGACTCAGGTAATTTCAATTATGTGGAAGATACACAAAAATTTCATCATACTATAAGAAAAGAAGTGGATTTTCTGAATATCATTGGGGATCAAAATCAGATGCATCAAACAAGAAGAAAAACAATTGATATTACACATAATTATTTTTATTCAAAAGTGGATCTGAATTATCTGAAAGATGATTTTGAGTATCATGAATGGGTTCAGGCCATGAATGAATAGATGGATCAGATTGAATATAATGATACATTGGAACTCATACAGAAGAAAAAAAAACAGTATTGGCACATAGTGGATTATATGGAACAAATTTTAAGAAGAAGTCAAAGTGATAAGAAAAAAATATATATTAGTGGAAAAAGGGAAATCATGAATTGAAGTTATTGATTTCAATGAAACCATTTCTCTAGTTTCAAGATTATAAATAATTTAAATTTTTCTTTCTATTACTGCATGATGAGGTTACAAGATTACTAAAATGGATGTTAAATACGGTTCTTGAATGATGATATTCATGATGAATTTTACATTGAAAAACATTATGGATTTGTTGTTTGGAAAGATTAATGTTATGTGAGAATTTTGAATAAGTCGTTGTATGGTAAATAATAAGCTCTAAGATCATTGTATTCCAAATGGGATACTCGCCTAAGAAAGAGGAATTTCAAAAAAGGGAGAGTTTATAACAATATTTATGTTATTAAATATCATGAGTATTCCACAATTAAATTACTTATTTTGATGACATTATCTTTTCTCAGAATGATGATAGAAATTGTGAAATATTTTCTGAAGAGATGAAAAATAGTTTTGAAATGTACATGTTGGGGGAATTAAATACTTTCATGGGATAAATATTTTACAAAATAAGAAAAATATATCTATCTATCATGAAAATTATTCTCTGGAACTTCTTAATAGGTTCGAGATAGAAAAATAAAAAACCTACATCCACTCCAATTTCAGAAGGAATAAATTTGAAAAACTATGGATAAGGAAAATAATTGTATCAGAAAAAACCAAGGATGTTCATTAAGAAGTTTGTAATATTTAACTACATCATGACCCAGACTTTTTTATGTCATTACCTTATAGGAAATATTTTATAGTGATCCAAAAGATCCTCATTTAATAGCTAGTGAAAATTTAAGATACATCAAAGGTACAAAAAATTCATAAGTTGATATGATAGCTCAAAAGTTATTTATTTTTTACAGTATTTAGATGTTAATTGGGTAGGAAATGTAGATGGTTGAAGATCCACATTTGGTGGAGTATTATTTTTATGAAAGGCTTATGTTAATTGGAAGTAAAATAAACAGGATCCAACAATTCTTAGTATGGATGATGTTTAGTATATTTCTTTCACAAAATCCACTACTCGGCATATGTGGATAAAAACTCAATTAGAATTATTACTTGTTGAAGATAAGTTATCATTTATATTGGGTTGTGAAAATCAAAGTACAATAAATCTCACCAAGAATTCAGATCAACATTCTCAGTAAATTCATATTAATTTAAAAAATCATTATATCATGGAGAATGTGGAGAATAATAAATTGAAGATGGATTATGTTCCAACATCGAAAGTAGTCGCAGAAATTATTACTAATCTTTACTAAAGAAATATTTTTATAGATTGAGGTTTGACATTGGTGTACAACCTCTTTCATATCAAGGATGAGGTATTTTCATATATCCCCTCTATCATCTTACATTTCAAAAGTGCTGTCAAGTGGGGTAATTGAATTTTATTATAAATATACCCTTAAAGGAATGTAAAAAAGGGGAATTGTGGGTAAACATTGATTTCAGAATTAAATATGTATGAATTATTTTAAATTTTTGTTGGAGTGGTTGTATGAAACAATTTTCTTTTCTTGAAATGTATAAAATAATGGTAAGAAAAATAAGATGTTTTCATAATCAATTATTTGGACATCATGGTTTTTCTATTAATAACTCATATTTCTTATAACGAGTAAGCTCATGTAGGCATATAATTTTTTATAAGTGATCCATTTCATGGGGATAAAATTTTTAGGGATTTATGAAACCTAGTTGATAAAAAAAATACAAAGGGGGATATTTTTAGGACCAAGGTGATTAAATTCAATGTATTATCTTTTTTTCAATAATGTATAATAAGAAAGGGAAATCACCCAACATTTAAATTTTTTGAAATTCGATATTAACATTGTATTTAGATAAATAGAATTTCAATGTTTGAAATGGTCCATTATATTTAGGTGGAGATAACAAGAAGAGAAGCTTCATCAAATTCACAATGAATCTGAAATGAAAGGATTTATCATGTCTGGACTATATCATTCATGAAAAAAAATTGTAATTAGATATAAACTGAATATTGTATGGAATGTTTTGGGAGAATCAATGTTTTCCTAACTAAGATAAGTAAAATGTTAGAATTAATTTCTAATAAATGAATTCCCATTAATCATATGTTTGTTTTTAAACTTATGAAGAAATAATTATGGAAGAAGGAGTAAGTGAAAGATATTCTTCCAATTGTATTATGATAAATCAAATTTGGATTGAAAGAGAAAACGGGATTTGATGATCATATTCAGCCTGATCGTATTAGAGATGAGAAATACATAAAGAGGTTTTTATAGAATTGTGACGTTACAAAACTATTAATTACATGAAAAACACTATATTAGCTGATTATCAATGTATTCAGAGGCACAATATTTATTGTAGAATGTTGGTGACACCATTTGAAGGGGATCATCACATTATTAAAGGCCAAAAATGTCTATGATAAATGTTTTTATTCTTCAATTACGTCAAATACATCATTATCTGAGGAAGATTTTATTGAGACTAATGGTTGAAAAGAAGCAACAACAATATGATCAACAATTTAATCAACCATTTAAATGTGGTTGAATTACATTGATTATCGATCAAGTAGATCTAGAAAAGAGTTTAGGAAATGATATATATTTGTTGATCAAGGAGAATATGAAATTAAACAAATGTTCCATAAAATTTGGAACAGTGAATCATAATAAAGAAATCAAATTGATCAAATTGGAACTAAAAATTGAAATCAGATTAAGAAATTGGATCTGGACTGATTTTTTAACTGAAAATATTAGGAAGGGATAAAGTTGATATAAGATTTGAGAATGATTGAGAAGATTTTATAAGAGTTGACGAGGTCAGGATTTACCCTAAATTTAAAGATTCATGAAAATTTTGGTTATTTTTATTTAGTATGAATGATTTGGGAATTCCCCCCAAAACCATCCATGGGTCTCCTATATAAGGGAGTTTTACTTTTTTTCCTTTCACTAATCACAAACTTGAATATATTATTCACATGAAGGGAGAGATGATATAACATTCATAGGAGAGAAATGAGCATTCAGTATCTCCTATATTAAATAATTTTCAGTAGAATGTAGTTGAAGGAAAAAACCAGGTCACTAAATTGTATTAACTGATCATTATATTCATTCAAAATAATATTCGTCTATTACAATATTTTTTCACCTTCTTAAGAAGATTAAAAATTAACCTCAATTGATTTGGTGGAACCTTATATCATTTTTCTTAACTCACATTTTTTATAATAAATATGATTTTCTTTTTGAAAAATAATCTTCTTTATAAAAAGAAAATTCTTCTATAAAATTTACCTTCTTCATTTGTTCAATGAACATCAACTAGTTCTAATTAAATTCATCAATAAGATTTTTTCTACCTTGATTTGATTCCCCTTCTTGACTGATGTTTCTTCATAAAATTTATTTAATTTTCTCTCAATTTCTATAATATCAATTTTCTAATCTCTAATATGAATAATTTTTATCTCTACCATTTTCATTCTCTAACCATTCTCAAATATTTTCTTTTTTACATGTTATTTCAAAAACAATTATCAAGTTGTGTATGTTGATTATGTTATTATTACGAACTTTTTTTAAGAATAAATTGAATATTTGTTCACTCTTATAAACCATCATCAATATTTGATGAAAAAATTACTCATCTTATATGAGATTATAAATTAACCTGAAAATTTAATTCATTTCTAGATGAAGGATCTTACTACTCCCTTCTACTCAACAAGAATTTATTATTATTCCATTTAAACATTTTCTTTTGATTCCTCCACTTTTTTTCTTGATAAATTTTATAATATTCTTTTGAATCCAAATTATAATAATAATACTTACGAAAATTCCCAAAATAATTTACCTTTTTAATAGAATTACAATATTAAATATAATTTATATCTAAACAATTTCAATTACTGTAACTTTGAGAAAAAAGGGTGATTTTTGTGTTGAATTCAATTTCATTTTCCTCTACCTCAAAATCATTTGATTATTATAAAACTTCATTATCTCTATGTTTATATATTAAAATGGATTTGGAATCCATTTATTCCCTATCCTTATTCTAAATAAAAATTCATTTCTAATATCCAGTTCCATAATAATAATTTGAGGTTAATCTATAGAAAAAACATTTCTAACTTCTAAATCTGACTCTTTAAAATAAATATTTCTTGTAATATTCCCATAAATTTCTTAATGATAGAATAATAATTGATCATCTCATATAGTCCTTTGATATTTCTCATAATCATATGAACTATTTCTATGAATTCATCAATACTTTTAGGATTAGTCATCCTAATACATCAAAAAAAAATTCTAATGTTTTGGTAAGCTTATTTAATGTTCTTATTCCAATAATAAGTACTTCACATCTTATCAAACATTTCAGTAACCATTTTCTATTTAATAAACTTTTTAAAAATAGTTATTCTATGATCTATAAATATGAAATTATGAGAATTTCCATAAACTTCAAATTTATTTTATCAAAATATACTATTACAACCAAATTTATAGGAGGAAATCCCAAAAATTGTACCATATATGTAACACCCCAAGTTTCCACAGTATGTATCTCTTTGATTAATGAAATAGCTTGTTCTTTATGAAACATCAAGTTCCAGCACACCACGACCAATGAAACTAGTCGTTATTAATAGTAATACCCACTTTTAGAAATTTCCTAAATTTTATTTTTCTAAATGGACTTCATTTTTTAATTCATAATATCAAAATTAGATGAGGGTGAATTTTTGGTATTTTTCAGAAAACATTCAATTTTTGATGAACATTGAAAAGCACTGCATTATTGTTTAAAACCTTCTTTTTATTTAAATAATTATTTATTTAATTTAAAATTATTTTAGGTCAAAATAGATACATAATACACATATATGTCCAATGGATTTCATTTGATTCATTTTATAATAATATTATATGTATAAAATTTTATTGACCATTTTAAAGTCTTTTACCCACCTTTTAGGAACATCTAAAAATTTTCATGAAACATAATTTTACTGCTTATGTGAATTGAATTTTAAAAATATGAGAGACAAGGTTGACATCTATAAGTAAATTTTGGTTCAATATGACGAAAATAGTTTTTGGTGAATAATAACTTTTTGAATTTTATTTAGTACGGTTAAAAGTAAATAGGGTAATTAAAAGTAAAACATTATATTATAACTACATTAACACATGTCCTAATTCTATTGGATATGTTTATTTCGACCGAAATCAACCTTATGAATAAAATATGATCCTTTTGGTTTACATAGATTAGATTAGGACATTTATTATTATTTTATTTAGAGAAGAGTTAAAGTGTTAAATTAAACTTATAATAACTAAAAAAATTTAATATAAGGATATACATAAGATAAATTCTACTATAAATATTCATTATAAAGATAAAAATAAATCCTACATAATAGTATTTTATTTATAATTTTTTGATATTAAATAATTAAATTTATTTATAACACAATAATGATGCTTTAATTACCTTATTATCGAATGATTAAAATTATTGATAATATAAAAATTCATTTAATTGAAAATTGACACTTTTATGTATTACAAGAATTTTCTAGGTTATTATGAAATAATAAGGATGATTAAATAATTTTTTTTCGAAGTGATAAAGTTGTTATGACTTTTACCAAAACCAAATAATAAATAGTGTTAAAATTGACATAAAAGATAAGGATAATATGGTGACCAAAAACTGTCTAAAACCTATTGGTAGATAGTTGTTTGTCCCATACCCACATTATTATCAAAATAAATCACTTTTCAGCCATTAGAAAATGAAAATGATAGTATAAATTAATATTTAATGCTTCTCCTAAAGTAACTCTCACCACTCTTATAAAACGGTATTTCCCCTTCCCTCGAAATCATATGTCGAAATCCATATGGCGTGGAAACACCCTACTCAAATATCATCCCAACTATATTAACTTCATACAAGAGGCCTTAATTTTATCTGAAGTAAACATAAGGAGACCTTTTGATCAAATCAAAAGGAAGCACCCGAAAAAGAGGTAATAATTTTTCACCTCTTTCAATGTTCTTTTCTACTTCCAATTCCTTTTTCTTGGTTGTTTCAATACTAAAATTATAAATCCATTGTCTTATACTTACTATGATGTTATTATAAATATGGTACAACAATATTCATTATTCTATCCATCCTATGATTGGAAAAGTCACCATTTGTGTGTATATACGGCTTACCGTCTCCACGTCATGGTGTAGTTTGTTATTCAACGCCTGATTATGTTCATGGGTATAATAATGAGTATAATCGATGATAATAGAAAATATAACATGGAAATGATTCCTTTTATATGATATACCATCCAATTTCATATTATTTCTCCATCAATAGAATGATATTGTCACTCGTTCCTATGTACGGATTGTCGTCTCCAAGAACACGATAAGATGCATTCCCCATCATAATCATTCAAGAAAATTTTTCATTTTATGATTAAAAATAATTTTTAATAACATTATATCATTATACATATTAATTAAATAAATAATATCCATAAAAAACATGACATATGTAACAAAATATATAAAGGAAAACGAATCAGTTTACACTCGAAAAAATGATACTACTTAAATATTATTAACAATGAAATATTTTGAGATCATATATGAAATTTATTTATGTATATTCTTATTGTATTATTTAATAACAATTAGTTAACTATTATACACGAGGTTAACATGCCATCGATCAAAGAAGAGTACAAGGTAAGGGTTAATTGTACAATCTCTTCATTATCCAAGGTTGTTTATACGCAATTATCTACTGAGACCACTTCATCATCAACATCCATGTTTCCTTAAAATGTATTTCAAACAATTTTATTATTTACGATACTATGGGTTAATGTAATTTATACCCTTATTTTAAATTTTATAATTTTTTTAAAGGAATCATTCCATTTCTTTCCAAACAAGGTACTTTATGACGATTTCTACAAATTACAGTAATAATGTTTTTAACCTATACAGTGGGTGAGGCTATTTTCTTCCATTACAACACCTTTGAAGCTTCCCTTACAGGAATATAAGAATATTTTCGAAATAATTGTTTTCTTTTATAATTATGTTACTTTTAAATGATTTCAAAATAGTAAGAGGTATTTCTCTTAAATAGTTTTGATTTCATCTATGTCCACATCCTTTGATGGATTTTGAACTTTTTTTATATTAATTTATTATGATAGAATCTTCTATGTTGCATTGAAGTTTTTTTGATATGTTTAACTATGGATGTGTAAATTTTATACCATTCATGGTTTATGGTTAATGTATTAACATTCTGTATGCTTATTTTTATATGAATGTTTATGTTATGTTTCAAAAATTTCGTATGGGGAATGCAATGGACTAAGTATGTGACGGGTGGAGCCTACTATATCTCCTCGATGCATCGTTGGGTCTCATGAGACAATCTAATGTCTTAGAAAAAGGCCTTGAAAAGGTCTTATTTGCAGTCTTGGAATAATTCATAGACTGTATGGTTATGATGTCTGGCATTAGGCATTTCATCAATATGAAATTGGAAATTGATATTAAATGTGATTATTAAACTAGAAGAATATACTTGTAAATAAGTAAGAGGAATAATTTGATTTATCTTTCCCAATTTATTCTAATGTTTATGTTTAAAAGTCTTGTGTTTTAGTCTTATACATTTCCTTAAATTTTTATGCATATTTATGAAAGTTTCTGCTATATTGTAATCCTTACTGAGCAACTGAGCTCATCCCTTTCTATATTTTATTTTTCCCAAGATGTGATAAAGTATATTATGAGTATCCTTTAGGAATATTATATGGAATATGGGTGTGTTCATAGGGAATACATTGTTGGTGTCTTTCCATTTATTGATGTAATGTAAAACTTATTTATGTCTCTAGTACTTCTAAGGCCACTGAACTAATCAGTCTTTCGATACGTGATATCTTATAATCATGATAATTCTATATAACAATGCACCTAATATAGGTAACTAGTGTCAGGGCATTACAGTTGGAATTATAGGATGATTAGTACAAACCATGGAAATTATATTTAGAAATGAATCTGATTAGAGAACATTACCCTAAGATAGACTTTGAGGATTTATATAGAAGAACTCCCTAGAATTTTGGTAATGTATAGATTTTGTGATTTTTCAAGGAAATACATCGTTTTCTGGATACGAGAAGGTAGGTGAAGCTCTGGAACAGTTGTACCTCGGAGTGAAAACTCCAAAAAGGATTATCGAGTTTGACCCGGGGTATCTTGGTACATGACAACAAGCCTTGCTGCACTCTTATTTATGACACACACGGAGGATATTCATATAATAATTAACATTTTATTTACAAAATATTATGAAATATTTATAAGTAAAAACTTCCTCAATGAAAACCTTTTTTTTATTATGGATTATATTCATAAAATTTTCAATTTAGGTTTGGTATTATACTGGTTTAGAATTTGGTATTGCGATTCATAAACTAATCTAGTGTATTCCATTGTATATAAATGGAACCTAGTGGAAGTAATAGGAACTATATAAATTCATTTAATCCATGTAGGGATTTCCCTCCTAATCAATATAATTATTGTGGATCTAGTGATGCAACTATTTCTGAACAACTTATAACCATACTCGGACAACTCACTCAGGTTATAAATAATAAACACTACTCGTATAGAGAAACATCATCCAAAACATGGATGATCAACATTACACTGCATCATGAGGCCACAACCAAAACATTCAATGGGACTATAAATCCATTTGTAGATTTGAAATTGATAAGATTAATTGAGAAAATATATCATGCTATGGAGAGTAGAAAAAGTGAAAAAGTTATCGTGGCAGTTTAATGCCTCACGGGAGATGCAGATTAATGGCGGTAATTAATTCAAAGAAAAAAAGTGGATAAATAAGTATAAAATATGGAATGGAGGGAGTTTAAGTAACTTTTCATCAAAAAATAATTTCTTCGTGACCATCAAGCAGATATGGAAAGACAATATTCTAGGTCTGAGGAAAAAGTAAGATGAAAATGTCACAATGTATGAGTCTAACATTACAAGGTTAGTAAGGCAGACAACCAATTATATATGTAACCATAGGAGTACGATTGATCAATTATTTCATGGGTTAAAACCATTTATTCTTCAAGAATTATTCTCAAAATCCGTCTCGTCTTATAAATATATTGTCTCATGTGCTATAAAGATAGAAAATGAATTATCTAAGTCTTACAACTTTAAATGAAAGAAATAGAAGAAGAGATATGATGAACCCTTTGGAAATGTAAATAAGGGGAAGATGGAAGAAGGTGAATTTCCATCTTGTAGTAAATGTGGGATGAAATAGCTTAGTTCTTGCCTAAAGGGAATTGGAGTCTGTTACAAGTGTGGTGAAAAAGGCCACCCAACTTGTGATTTAAAGGGAATGAAAGAGGTTGTCAATGTTGAATTATAAAAATGATGACAGATGGGTAATTACGAAAATTTGTTTTCTAAGCACTAAGGATACATACCTCAGAAAATACCATGGGAGTAAGGCCAAGCTTATGTGATCACTACTGGTGAGGTTGAAGCTCTGAATGATGTGGTGGAAGGTAATATAATAGTTTCCTCAAATTTATCCAATGCTTTATTTGATTCTATATCAATGAATTTTTTCATATCTTCCCAGTTTTCTAAGAAAATTATATATTTCCAATTTGATTTAACAAGGGATTTTTCAGTCAAAACTCCTAAGGGAATTATTATTGCTACAATTTGTTGTGAATTAGTCCCCCTTAGGGCATATTAACATGGATTATCTATTGATATCATCATTTTAAACAAGTTTAAATTTGATATAATCCCCGATATGGATTGGAATTCAGACCATGATGGGAAATTTTATTTTAAGAAGAAGGAGGATACAATTTTCGATGATGATACAGAGTACCTCATGTTTAGAGAAGAAATGTCACCCTTTGATTCTTATCCAGATCTACCCCAAGTATCTCTACCATATTCAATTATTGGGGAGAAACAGAATGAGAAAACTATGGGTGAGGTAAATAATGATCAAATTGAGTATTTACCTATTGTGAAAGAATATTTTGATGGGTTTTTAGTGGATTTATCTGGACAACCTCCAGAATGAGAAATTTATTTTTTCATTGACTTAATTACTTGTTCAATTCCCATATCGAATACCCCTAAAAGAATAGCCATTGTGGAATTAGTGGAACTAAAGAAACAAATAGAGGAATTGAGTAGTAAATGATATATTCGCCCTAGTGCTTCTCCATGGGGATCCACTGTTCTTTTTTAGGAAATATGCATCTATGAGGGTTTTGCATTGAATACATGGTGATCAATTCTATAAGAATAAAGAACAAGTATCCACTACCTCGCATTGAAAATTTATTCGACCAACTTCATAGATCTCAATATTTTTCAAAGACTGACCATCGATCTGGATATCATCATTTTTGTGTGAAGAAGGAATACGTTCTAAAAATAGCATTTCGAACAAGGTATGGGCATTACGAGTTTAAGGTAATTCCTTTTGGATTTATTAATGCACCCTTTTTATTCATGGATCTAATGAATAAAGTTTTAAATGAATATATTTATGACATTATAGTGGTATTTATTGATGATATCTTAGTTTTCTCCAAAATCTATGAAGATTAGGAAAATCATTAGCACACTATTCTAAAAACTCTTAGAAGAAATGAATTATATGGGATGTTTAGCATGTTTGAATTCTAGCTTCATGAGATTTATTTTCATGGATATAATGTCTCTAAGGATGGAATCTATGTTGATACTTCTAAGAAAATATCAATACAATAATGGTCACTACCGATGAGTATAACTGAGGTACGCAGTTTTGTTGGTTTTGCAGGTTATTATCGGCACTTTGTCTATAATAGTTCTTGATTGGCTAAACCATTAACCAAGATCACATGTAATGTCATTAAATTTGATTGGAAAAAAGAGTGTGATGAATGTTTTAATGTACTAAAGAAAATATTAGCCAATGCACCTATTTTTAATCTACCATCAGAAAATGATGGATTTATTACTTATAGTGGTACTTCAAAGAAAGGAATGGGTTATACCCTTATGAATAATGATAGTTTTATTGTATATGCATCATCACATATATAAATTAATGTAAAAAACAATACCACTCATAATATTGAGTTAGCAGTTTTAATCTTTTTTTAAAGATGTGGATACCCTATCTCTATTGTGAAAATTGTGATATATATACTAGTCATAAGAGTTTAAAGTATATTTTCTCACAAAAATAAATCAACATGAGGCAATGGTGATGGATTGAACTACCCCAGGATTATGAATTCACTATACACTACCTCCCGAGGAAGGAAAACAAAGTGGAAGATGCTTTGATTAGAAAGGATCATGGTGTTTTGACCAACATTATAGTTAAAAGGTATATTATGTTCATGGATCTAGTAAAGATGGATATGGGAATAATCAAGGAAGTTGAAACGTCAATAATTCTTCAAATGTATTCTAATCGAACTTCAATAGAAAGGATGAAAATTTCTCAGACTGATGAGGAGGAGTTTCAAATGGAAATTATAGCTGTGAATGATGGGAAATTGATTGACTTCGTATATGAAGATGGAACTTTTAAATTTGGGAAAAGACATTGTGTTCCTAACATAGGTGATCTAAAAAGGGAATTGTGGGATGATGATCATATCTCTAATTTCTCTATACAACTTGGTAGAACTATGTATATTGATTAGAAGGAACATTATTTGTGGGACAACATGAAGAGGGAGATTTCCATTTTTGTGTCAAGATGTACGGTTTGTCAAGGGACTATGGTTGGAAAACATCATTCAAGAGGAGTCATGCAACTTTTTCCATACATAAGTGGAAATTGGATGATATTATATGGACATTGTCATGGGAATACCAAACAATCCTAGAAGGAATGATGCAATATGGTTCATTGTTGATTTTCATACAAAGTCACCACATTTTCATGATATAAGAAAAGATTTACCACTTTAATGTTTAGAAAGTATTTATATTAATGAATTTGTTAGACATCATGGAGTACCCCTATTGTGATCCTCGTTTTACATCATGATTCTAGAAATTCCTTTAGAATTCCCTAGATACGGAACATCATTTGGGCACTACCTACCACCCTAAAATTGATAGGCAACCAGAACGGGATATTCAAACCATAAAATTCATGTTGAGATCTTGATCACATGAAATTCAAGGTATGTGGGATCAGTATTTACCTATAGTGGAATGTTTCTATAAAAATAGCTTCCATTCAAGTATTCAGAAGGAACCATACAAATCCTTATATGGAAAGAGATGTCACCCACCAATTTGTTGGGATGATTTTGGTGAAAGAAAACTCGTTGTCCCAGAACATGTTGAGTAAATAATACAAAAGATAAATATTACCTAAACCAACATCGAAGTATCTCAATGTAGGAAAAAGAACTATTTCAATAACCCAAGGAAGTATTTGGAATTTCAAAAATGAGATCAGGTTTTCCTAAAGGTATCTCTTTGGAAGGGAGTTATATGATTTAGTAAGAAGGGAAAATTAAGTCTTAGGTATATCGGACCTTTCAAAATTCTGGAACAAATTAGAGTTAGAGCTTACCATTTGTCAATGCCACCAAGTCTCTGCAATGTTCATAATGTGTTCTACGTATCACTGTTGAGGAAATACATTCCCGAACCAATGCATGTACTCAGCTATGAGGAAATTGAACTGGAACCTAATCTTTCTTATTGTAAAGAGCCTGTTAAGATTCTTGATACCATTGAAAAACTGTTGAGAAACCAGACAACTCGTTTGATAAAAGTTCAATGGAGAAAACATAAGATGGAAGAGTAAAAATGGGAACCCAAGGAACTTTGGATAAAGAACCACTTGAATCTTTTTAGGCAGTAGTATTCCAAAATATTGATGCTAAAATTATTTTTAAGGAGGAAAAAATGTGACACCCCAAGCATCAATAGTATGTTTTTGTTTGAATAATGAAATATCTTACGATGTACCCAACTTTGAGTTCCAGCACATAGCGACCAATCAAACTAGACATTATGAATAGTAATATACATTTTTTGAAATTTTATAAATTTTTATTTCTAAAAATAGACTTCATTTTTGAATTCAGAATATAAAAATTAACTTAGGGTGAATTTTATTTATTTTTTTGAAAACGTTCAATTTCTGATGAACAGTGAAAACATTGTGTTCTCGTTTAAAACATACATCTTATTTAAATAATTATTTATTTTATTTAAAATTATTTTAGGTCAAAATAGATACATAATACCTATATAAGTTCAATTTAAATAGTTGGATTGATTTTATAATAATATTATATCTATATAATTTTATTGAACATTTTAACGTCTTCTACCCACCTTCAAGGAACATTTTAAAAATTTGCATAAAATTTAATTTTACCACTTCTGTGATTTGAATTTAAAAAATAAGAGAGACACACTTGACATTAGTATATAAAATGTGGTTCAATAGGATGAAAATAATTTTTGGTGAATAGAACCTTTTGAATTCTATTTACCACCATTAAAAGTAAATAGAGTAATTTAAGGTAAAAATGATATCATAATTACCCTAACATGTGTCCTAATTCTACTGTATAATCATATTTCAACCAAAATAACCCTTTAGAATAAAATTTGATCCTTTTGGTCAACATGGATTAGATTAGGGTATTTGTTATTATTTTATTCAATGAAGTGTTAAAAGTGTTAAATTCGATGTTTAAGAACTAAACCAATTCCAAATATAAGGTTATATATAATATAAATTCGAATATAAATATTCATTATAAAGATAAAATAATTTCCTACATAATGTTTTTTATTAATAATTTTTATTGTTAAATAATTAAATATATTTATGGCACAATGAGGATGCAGTATTAACTGTATTAATGAAAGATTAAAATAATTGATATTATAAATATTTATATAATTGTAAATTGAGACTGTTGATGTATTCCAAAAAAATTCTAGGTAAATATGACATATATAGGCGGCTTAATTTTTTTCTAAGAGATGATTTTGTTATGAATTACACAAAAACCACATACAAAATGGTGTCAAAATTGACATAAATAAGTTTTTAAAACAAATACTACATTATTAATTGATATAATATTCCTAAACATATAAGGTTCCAAAAAAAGAATTTAGATACTTTTAGATATATCAATAATGAACCACTTGGGGTCACTTTACCCTTCATAGTATGTTTGTTGACCACTTATTATAATAATACAAGAATACAAGGTGAAAGTTAAACTATTTAACTAAGAGTAAAAACTAAAAGATGAGGTTAATATAGTGACCTAAACCTATATAAAACTTATTGGTTGAGTGTTTTTTGACCCATAACCCCATTTTAATCAAAATAAATCCATTTGGGACCATTAGACACCAAAAGGTACTGTATAAATTAATATTTCATGCTTTTCCTAAAGTGAGGCTCACCTCTCTTATAAAAGGTTACTTCACATTATCTCAAAATCACACCTCCAATGCCATTTGAATTAGTAAACTCCTACTCAAATATCCTAAAAACTACCATCACTTCATCCTAGAGGCCTTAATTTGATCATAATTAAACCTAAGTATCCCTTTTGATAAAATAAAAAGAATGCTCTTGAAGAAGAGGTGATAATTTCATCACCGCTTTCAATGTTCATTTCTTCTTAACATCCTTTTTCTTGGTTGCTTCAATACGAAAAAAAATCCAGTGCCTTATACATACAATGATGTTTTTAGGAATATGGATCAACCATATTCATTATTATATCCATAATATGAATGACAGAGTCACCATATGTGCGTACATATGGCTTACCATCTCCACGTTGTGGTGTAGTTTATTATTCAACACATCAATATTTGGATGGGTATAATAATGAGTATAATTGATGTGAATAAAAAATATAATATGCTAATTATTATTTATATATGATATACCATCCAATTATATAAGATTTCACCATCAATATAATGATATTGTTGCTCATGCGTACGTATGGATTACCGTCTCCATGAAAAGGATGAGATTAATTCCCCATCATAATCATTCAAAGAATATTTTTATTTTGTGATTAAAAATAATGTTTAACAAAATAATATCATTCTGGATATAAATCAAATACATTCTATCCATAAAAAACATTTTATAATTCTAGATATTAATCAAATACATTTTATCCATAACAAACATGACTTATGTAACAAAACATATAAAGGAAAATGAATCGGTTAACACCTTGAACAATGATACTACAAAAATATTATTGACAAATAAATATTAGAAGATAATATATGATATCATATTTATGTATGTAATTATTATATTATTTAATAACAATTATTTAACTATTATACAAGAGGTTAACATACCATCGATCATTGAAAAGTACATGTTAATTGTTAATTTTACAATCTCTTCATTATTCGATGTTGTTTATACGTAAGTATCTATTGGGACCTCTTTATCATCAACATCCATTTTTCTTAAAAATGTATTTCAAAAAATTTTACTATTTTCTACACAATGGGTTAAATTTATTTATACCCTCGTTTTACCTTTTATAAAATGGTTTGAAATTAACATTTCTATCGCTTTCCAAAAAAGGTAGTTTACAAAATTTTCAACAAATTAATAGAATAATGTTTTTAACTTATACTACGTGTTAGGATATTTTTCATCATTATAACACCAAAGAAGATTCCTTTACAAGATTTTATGAATATTTTAAAAATAAATGTTTTTTTATAATTATGTGACTTTAAAATAATTTCAAATTAGAAAGAAACATTTCAGTCAAATAGTTTTGATTCCATCAAGGACAACATAATTTGATGGATTTTACACTTGTTTTAAGTGGATTTATTACGATACAATCTTCAATATTTTATTGAAGGTACTGTGATATGTTTTATAGTGGATGTGTTATTTTTTTACCATTCATAGTTTGTGGTTAATGTATAAACATTTCGTATGATAGTTTTAATACGAATGTTTATGTTATGTTTCAACCTTTTCATACGAGGAATGCATTGGACTATGTAAGTAACGGGTGGAGCATGCTATAGCTCCTCGATGCATCGGTAGTTCTCATGAGACAAACTAGTGTCATGGAAGAAGACCTTGATAAAATCTTATTTATAGTATTGGCATTAGGCCGTGACTATGTGGTTATCATGTCCGGAATTATGCATTCCATAATTAAGAAATTGGATATTGATATTACACATGATTAATATAATAGAATAATATCCATGTGAATATGTAAATGGAATCATTTGATTAATATTTTCCATATTATTTTGAATATTATGTTTAAATGTCTTGGGTTTTAGTCTTATACATGACCTAAAATTTTCATGTGTAATTAAGAAAGCTTTCATTATATTGTTATCCGTAATAATCACCTCATCTCACCCCTTTCTATGTTTTTTTTCCCTAGGATGAGAAAAAGTATATTATGTTTCACCTATACGAATAGGATAAGGTATATGAGTGTGTTCAAAGGGGACAAAATGTTGTTTTCTTTCAATTTCATGATGTAATGTAAAACGTATGTACGTATCTAGTACATCGATGTATACTAAACTAATTACTCTTTCGAGGATTGATTAATTGTTATCATGCCAACATTATATAATAAAGCACCGACTCTGGGTAACTAGGGTCATGGTATTTCAATACCTAACTTCAATGACAATAGATGTAATTCGGGGATATATTTTATTCTTCCAACTATTATGGTTTTTACTATAAAATATTGTAACATTCATGTCATTAGTTGAATAATAATTACCTATCATGAGTAGTTGGATCATTCAGAGGGAACTAGCTTTGATAGAAATTGAATTTCCTTAGTTCAATTTAATATCTTTGAGAGTTGGAAGGAATGATTCTTCGAACACGTTTATTATATAGAAATGATTCTTAACAATGCGATGAAACATTTCATAACCTCTATAACATGTTAGTGTTAGGATACACTAAAATATAATTATAAATATAAAAATTGATATGGAAATTATTAAAATAACATTTCACATGAAATAAAAATGATTTAGTAAAATATATAATCCCTAACTTATTCGTTATCCACCCAAAATAGATTCCCTTACTTCCTTCATTGAGAATTTAAAAGTCACGTGTATAAAATATTTCCCCTGATTAATCCTACAGATAACGTTGGTTATTACCATTTAAATTATCTATTATTCCATAGTTAGTTATACCCCAAACTGTTTTAATTGTATCCAAATGAAGTCCCATCTTCTTATACCCTCCACGAAAAAACCTATTTAGTAACTGTTTATACCCCCAACTAGAATCTCTCTCTATATTTTTTCTAATCTACTTTGTAATGATATTCTATTTCCCTACAAGAAATATTGATGAACATTAATTGTGTATGATCATCATGATCTATAGAAACTATCTTAAGAGTTTATCTGGATTGAAACTTCTTTCAAAACATGAAAATAGTAATATATTCTAAATATTATATTTTCCTGAATTTTTTTTAAAAATCCAATTTATTGTTTATAAGATCAACCTCCATCTAATATAACATATTTCTTATGGGTATCTATCTGATTATTCTTATTCTAATTCTCCTTAGTGTTCTTTCAAGTGTCATGAACTATCTATTTCACCTTCACTATATGTTCCCAAGATGATGATTTTACTTCTAATGAAGATAGCTCAGTCAGATGATCCACCAGCTTCAATTAGTGCATTATCCATTGGATATATAATTGGTTATCCTCCGTCTGATTCACTCCAACATTATTGAATACCATTTCACTAAAATTTTACAATATTATTCCATCCCATTATATAGGTTTATTTTAAAAAATATTGGGTAGTAAATCAAAAAGAATATTCCTTATACTCTAAAATTAAAATTTTAGACTTTCCACCAAATTTCGTTTCCTGAGGCACTTCAAAAAATAATTTGGAAAATTCTCAAAAAACCCATGATGATTCATGAAATGTACCCTATCTTCAAAAAACCTTAATATCAGTCATAAGGATCTTATATAATCATCATAAACCTAGTTTGATTAATAAATGTGGAATGTTCATCTCCAAAACCTTATTATTATAGACTTAAATTTACTGTCTAAATCTCATTAGATCTCTTATGTCTGGTGAGTGCCTTCATTTGAATTTTATTAATATTTATCTATTCAATAGAACACCTTTAAAAGTCTCATTCTGATGAAATTATATGATTTCATCATCCGATGTAGCTCTATTCAGCTTCCCTATAATATGAAACATTATTCAATTAAAATTAATATATTTTTATCTGATGACATCTCATATATTCATCTAGTGGATTTCAATAATACTCTTTAGCTACTGAGATTCATAAAAAACATCTAATAGTTGACTAATCAATCATATGCCTAATCATTATGCCATTAAAACCTTATTATTTATATCATTAAAGGATCATCCATAAAATTAAATTTTGTGTTATGGTATGATGTTCATACTTCCAATAAAACTCAATATCATCTCACACATTATACATACTACTATTTTTGGAGTTCCCTCACATTTCCCTATCTAATAACATTGTAAATATCCATTTATGGGATACTTTTAGTGCCTTTCGATAGAAATAAAACCATTTAATATTTATAGACATCTATTATATAGATAACTAGGTATAATGTACATAGATATTACATCATTTTTTATGAATATTCAATATATTACACAAAAACATGATTGAGGACCTTGATAGGTTTCTTCCTATGGAAACAAAGAAATATTAATACGGGTCAATATATAATATACATCATCTCCCTCAATGTTTTGTATGTATAGCTCCATTCTAAAAAATATAATAAATAATATATGTCTTTATAACATGGGGTCAATAATCATATTAAATGGTGAGCTCATATGATCTGCAAGGGATAACAAGGAATAAATATAAACAAAACATGAACACAATAGTATGAGAACATAAACATATAATTTGAAAACTATACCCTTCAAATAAATGATCATAATCTTGAGTCATGGAATAAAAAACATTTGTTTCAAATGAGAAAAATCATAAGGGAATAAAATTACATGATCCATGAGAGAATAATATTTTCATAATACATCGAATTTATGGAATACATATAAATATAAAAAATCATTTACATATAATTCAATTATTTTCTCTATGAACATCAATGTAGATAATGTCCGTTACAAAATTGGGTTCACTATTCATTCCAGCACTGTCTTAATGAACCAGGTTCACTACCCATTTCAGGCATGTTATACTAAACCATTTTAACTCCCATTCTTATCAAGTCAATCATTTGTGATGCAAATAATTACCCAATGCATTATAGGGAGATATAGGTCTCCAAAAAACATAATGAAAACCATATTTATTTTTTGCCACAAATTCATAAACACTCATCATATCATGACTATTGAAATAAAATGTTTTTCATAAACATTTCATCACATCCTAACCTGTGGAAAAGTGATATGTTTCAAAATCATTTAATCATGGAAGAATATATGGAGAGAAGTGGGTTTCATTAGAATTTTCTCATGGTATAACCCTTAGAAGAGAAAAAGGTTTAATAAAAAACATGTCAAAAAGAACATAATACATTTAGAGAAAGAATAATAATAGTATCCTTGGATCATATACCTAGTAAGGAATCAGTAACATCAATGAATGAAATCATATATGAAACAATATTTGGAATTATCATCTAAAACATTTCATAGGAAAAATATCATTTCTTCTTTTAAAGAAAATTTAAAACAAAAATATTGAGAAACAATTATTTGAAAATAACCATGAAAACTAATAATGGAATCGTTGAAGTAGTGATTGGTCATGATATTGAAAAATTCGGTTCAGTATGTACACATTGAAACAAAGGATCCTTTTACAGTTTTCTTAAATACTAAATGGGCATTGTTAGGAAAATGTCATAATGATACATTTAAAAAAATAAAAAATTTAAATAACCATAAAAATGTCCAATAAATTTTACAAGATAGTAATAAAAAAATTATTTTTCCAAAAAACATGGTTCTAGATGAAAATGGTTTTCTTACTGAATAGGTAAATAAAGACATAGTTTCTTAGAAAGATTTTCATAGTAATCTTATGTAACAATGTGCATAAAATTTGGTACTGTTACATGAAAATATCATAAATAACTGGGGGAGAAGAAAAATCATTAGAATTATTGATAGGTAGATCATTATACTTCATCATTGGATAGGTAATTAAAAATAATCTTGACAAATGATTACATTTTAACATTTAATAGCTACCACTTTTGTATCATTTATTCATAAGAGCCAAGAAGTAACAAAATAAAATGAAACATATAACATTATGAGGACGAATAACTTCATTATATTACATGTTAAATGTGTTGTATATACAAATCATGAAAAATATGTGTGAATAACATAATGTATGTCTCATAGAATTAAAATTGAGATCAAATTGTAATTTCCATACATCCTGATATCGGTCGAATATGCTCAAACCTCTTCTATAATAAATATAATTTTATTATAATTTTATTAAAGAAACATATTCATATATTTCATACATGTTATGATTTCATTATGACTATTCATTTCTTATTAATAAACAGTTCCATGTTAATGTTACATTTCAGGTAATTATTGTTTTTTCCTGTATATTTTTTCATTTATTTTGTTTTTTCGCACTTACATGGATCATGGTTCCATAATCTCTAAACTGATATTGATGATATAAATATCATAATCAACTTTTATTGCATTCAATATTAATTTTTGTAAAATTGTATGTTTGATTTATTAGACATTATAATTTATTCTTATTAAAAACTTGAATTGATTTTTTACAAATTCCTCTCATATAATTATAAAAAATTAATTTAAAATTACTCTCCTAGACATTATGAGAAAGGGGGTTTTAATAAGAAACGATCAAATGTATACAAGTTTTTGTATCCAATTTCAATATAAAATTGAATTTGATGACATAAATTATACTAATTTATGTAAATGTGAACTAAATATAGTTTGAAATAAATTACAAAATAATTTAACATTAAAAATAAATTAATCTAAAAGGAAATATTGAAATAAAATTTCCTATTTTACATAATTCATCAAAAGAATCAATATTTTCATAATCTTTCCACATATTCACCAAAATATAATTTCGAAATTTCATATTAAAAAATAATGTTGATTTTTTAAAATTCATTTTATGAAATATTTAGTAAATAATTTAATATTTTTCCCCAAAAGGCGAAAAAACCAATTTTTAGGAAATTATTTTTTAAATATATACTAACAATACTGAAAATTGTGTAGTTTATTATCAATATTTTTTATTTTTGTAACTGAATTATAGTTAATATTTTATAATTTTTATTACTATTCATATAACTATTTTAAGGACTGTGATATAACAGTTATGTTTAAATTACAAAATAACTAATATATGAATGTTTTGTTGAAATGTAATGCCGCGTGTAAGACAATTATAAAACAATAATAACTTTGTGTTTCCTATAAAACATGATTATCTTGGTGTTTTTTGTAACATAATACATAAATGAAATTTTCTTTATTTGAAGGAAAAAATTCATGAAACCCTAGGGTGTTACATTCTACCCCCCGTAAAATGAATTTCAACATCATGATTCTTCACTAAAATATAAAAAATCAAGATGAATATACCTCATTATATCCTCATGTTCCTATATCATTTCAACAAACTTATAGTTTGTCCAGAATACATCAGCCATGTTTGTAGTATTAATTTGTTGAACTTACATTATATGATCCATAATCACCATATGTTGTTCCTTATAAGAACATCATGTCATAGCATTATGTCACTCCTGTTTAGTACATGTGAAAGATCATGTGTATACTTCCTCATGAGCGATTCATGGAACACATATTGGAATTGATCGTGTATTGGAAGAACCACCAATCTATAGTCCAGAATCCTAACACAATAAAAAAATTAAAATGGATAGATACACCTAGGGCATAGTTTCCGTTACTTCATGAATCTCATAGCCTTATTACATGGAGAAATAATTACCCTGACACCATGATTAAATTCTAGTTCATGTCTATGATTAACATAATAACTTCTCTATCACCTTGGAGCTACATTTTTCTGTTGTTAAATGAATTTATCCTTCTACGTAATTTCTTTATCCATCTCATTCCAAAATAAAATTATTTCCCCAACTTCATTTACGTAAATTGGACCCATATATTTCCTACCATATATGGATACATAAAAACTCATCGGAATGGTTTATTGAAACCTAATGTTGTATGAAAACTCAACTAGAGGATAGAGTTGACCCCAACCACCTTTGAAATACAATGAATAAAATCACAACATATCCTCTAGGGTTTGATTTTTTTCCCAAAATGACCCCATATTTGAGGATGATACATTATGCTAAAACTAATATCTATATCATGTTCTTGCTGAAGGATTCACCATTACATTGAGGTACACCATAGTTCCTGACCAGACATAATGAAATGTCTTCAGACATGCAACCTTACCACATCGTTAATGTATATCCATGAATGATGTTATAGAGAGAAGTCTTATCTAATAGTGATGAAGTGTGTTGAGTTGGTAAGGAAATCAACTACAACAGATATATAATTATTACTTTTTGATGTTATTTGGATTCTAAAAACAAAATCAACAATAATGTTCTCTTATTTCCATTCTATTATGGGTAGTGGATTCTACATCTCCTTCAAATTTTGTTATTTTCCATTGACATTATAACCTAACAAGAACCTAGAAAAAAAAATCTATGATATAACTATTTATGCCATCCCACAAAAATTATTATTTCAAATCTATACACATCTTCATTCATCAAGGATGAATAGAGAATAAATAACTATTAGATTCCTCTGACAAAATAAATCTTCATGTACAGTATAATACAATATTTTGTAATGTTATCATTCAATTATGATCATGTTTAATCATATGATCATTTCTAACATTCTTTTGTAGCTTTATATCCTCCTTATGAACCTCTTTAGTCATCTCTTTGATAGATAGTTGATAACCTAATTGAGAGATATACAATTCATCATATTCCTTTTGTATTTCTAGAACAACCATGTTTTAAATTCAAAAATGGTGGATCTTTTTTAATCCTAATCATGGATAATATTCCTTAATATTTTTGGCTCAAAACATTATCCACCTTGTTTGTTTTCCTAGGGTGGTAATATATTGAGAATTCATAGTCTTTAATCACCTATATCCATATTCCATGACACATATTTCACATATTCATTGTCAATAAAAAATTTAAAATTTTATGATAAATATATGTATTCACAATTTTCTCCCTAAAGATAATGCCTCTATATCATTAATGAACAATTTTCCATATCTAACTGAATATCATGAGTAGGGTAATTTTTATTATCAACCATCAATTATCTCAAGTATTAATCAATAAAAATTTTATTATGTATAAGAACACATCTCAATCCTTTCTTGGATGAATAACTATATATTATCATCCCCTCTACACTACCGGGTAATGTATAAACATGTGAACCAACTAAGATTATCATTATTTCCTTGAAACGTTTTTCATATTCAACTATATATAGGAACATTGATCTCTTTAGAGTTTACTTGTTCATCTCACAAGATAGTCTTGAAAAATTCACCCCCAACCATTGATAATATCTAGATAAAAGAAGAAAACTATGGATCTCAGTCACAATGGTTGGTCCGGTCCAATAATCAACAGCCTCCATCTATGATGGATCAACTCATATATCCTCTCTTGAGATTTTATGACCTAATAATAGACCATATTATTTTAAAAATCACACTTTCTAATTTTTTTCATGCAGTTTCTCTTTCATTATGTTTGTTAGTACAATTATCGATTATTCTTTATTATCTTTCTTTATCTTCGAGTAGATAATATTATATTATATAAATACTACTAAAAACTAATCAAGGTAATATCAAAAGACTCTATTAAATCCTTCAATACAGCATGGGAATTAGTGAGACTAAATGTAATAATCATATATTCATTATGATCATACCTTGTACAGAATCATGTCTTGGGTATATGATCATTATTGACACTCAATAGTTGATATCGATACAGAAGTTCAATCATGGAAATGTATTGAGCTATGTGTAGTAGATTATATGAGTCTTCATTATGTGTTATATGATACTTTTTATTGATATTGATATTTTTCAACTCTTGATAATCTTTGCAGAGTCCTATTGATACATATTTATTTTTAAAGAAAAGAATATGTACACCCTAAGGTTAAACACTTTGATGAATGAATCCTTTATCATGGTCCTCCTGGAGAGTATTCATTAATTCTTATATCTCAATTAGGTTCATTCTATATGGATTCTATGAAATTGGTGTTCACCAATTATGTGTTCTATTGAGAAATTAACTTCCGATTTTGGTGTTAGCCTAGGAAACCCTTATAGAAATACATCATCAAATTCTTAAAAATAGGTATATCATTGATAAAAAGTTTCTCCCAAACCATTTTATATAAACACCCCTTTTAAATAGAAATTAAGACGCATATTATTGATGTAATCTTTATTAGATGTTCATACATATTTTCAATTGGATAGATGATTATTGGTTGGATTTAAATATCAAACATGACTTCCCTTCCATTAAAATTAATGTGTGATTTATTTAGATAAATCCAATCCAAGCCTAATAAGACATTAAATTCTATTAGAGTAATAATGATAGGATTTACTGGACTCACATTCCCAAAAACATCAACTGGAGAGGAATTATAATCATCATTTGACATCACCATACCATTATGTTCGTTAAATACTAATTCCACATATAATAATGTGGTTGGGGTATTTATAGCATTAAAAAATTATTTAAATATTAATGTATTGGTGGATCTATAGTCAAATAAGGCATTAATAGTTCTTGAGTGGATGGTTTTTATACCTTTCACCACGTCGTTATTCATCCCCTCATCAAAAATAGTGATTACATGATATTTCCCCTTTTCCCTCGCCTTAAGTGGTCATTGATTTAAATCATCATAATTAACCCTAATATTTGAGAACCGGTAAGCATATTTTCTTTCACATTACACATGAATAACTATTGTGAAGCTTTTTCATTCTGTGAAGATTTATCATTAATTGATTCTTTATATCACTTCATCCCATCAAAACAGAAATCAATTGGCTGATGAGCATCCCCTATAAACATTAAAAAATTACTAGGCACCCTAAGACAATTTCCTCTATGATTATTCCAACTCATTAATTATAACAGAAATGTAATCTTCATCTCTCCATGGATTCAGGTTTTATTTTGAATTTTCATGTCAAATAATGAGACTGATATGTAATTCCATCATTCATTTAAAACATTATGTAACATAAACCAATCTATTCATTGATATTGATGTCTCTTATGGATGACTCCATTTAGATACATGGTCTTTGGCCCCTATAGAATCGATCGACCTTACATTTATATTGGATGATAAATCCAAAATCATACCTCAAAAATATTAAAAAATCTCATGGGTACCAATAAATTCATCATCCTTTTACGTTATCTCAATTAACATCTACTCTATCCCCATATAAAGAATACACATAAGGGTTATTATAAAAATAGGTTCTAGAACGCATCCTAACCCATGAAGTCAATTTAATCTAGTTACATCATTTTCATGATAAGGTTCCACTATTAATATGGTTCACCTTCCAAGTAGTAGATTCACAAAATGAATTTTTCATGTTCTAAACACAATATAATAGAAAATTTCTTTTCAGTGGTAAATATCAATTGCTGAGAATCAAAAGGATTAGAGGTTCCATTGAATGATGTTGGGTGTTACCTAATGAGGGTCTCAATTAAGTGTTGTTCCCTCAATTAGTCATTTATAGGTCAAGAATGAATCATATAATATGAATGTTTTTGGGGAATAACTACGATATATTCCATTCCAAATTCAATAAAATTTTTATTCTCAAGAGGAATAGCATATCTAATTCCTCGACCATAGAATCCCGGTGCCGGTGCATTATTTTATTTCTTTGTCAAGATTAAAAGGAATCTAGTCCGGAAGGACTGATTTTTTAGTAGTCTTGGAAAATATAATACTTATATGAACATTACAATACAATTTCTAACAGAAAATAATTCATAGATAATCCTTTGATAACATCATTATTCCCCTATTTTAACATTCCACATCATTCATAATACACTTCTGGGTATCTTATGAAAATAAATCATATGAAAAGTGGCGTGCTCAAATGATCAGTAAGAGTGAATAATTCAGCAGAGGATATAAACATTTATGGAATTATGTATAATAAAAACAACAGTCTTTTTAAACATAAACTTTTGTATAATATGGAAAAAATAAATTAAAACATTACCATATAAACATTCTCATGGATATTCTACTAGTCTAATAATCATATGTAATAACTAATGTCATAATGAGGGATTGTGTAATACCGGACATAATAACTCTTATGTCAAAGCCTTATTCCAAGACCAATCACAAATACTCTTTCATGTCGGTGTTCAATGAAAATAGTTTATCTCATTAGACCTACTAATGCATCGAGGGGCTATAGCGGGCCTCGCCCATAACTAACTAAGTCTAATGAATTCAAGAAATAAAAAGGATGAAATATAACAAAATCATTTGTATTAAAACTAGCATAAGAAATGTCAATACATTAACCATAAACCATCAATGTTATAAAAATAACAGATCTATAGTAATATATATAATAATCATTCAATATAATATGAAATATTTTGTTATAATAAATCAACCTCAATCTAGAATAATATCATATAAATGTTGTTGATATAGTTGAAAATGATAAGTAAAACTATTTGATAGAAATATCCATTTTTAATAAATTATATAAAATTCACACAATTTAATAAGTAATTTATTTAAAAGATATTTCTGAATCAAAGTGTCCCATTAAACATTGAAACATTTTAAAGTAATTAACATTTTAATGAAATTAATTTCCATAGAAATAAATCCTAAAAATCATTTGGAAAACATGGACATTAATTAAATATATTTAGAAAAATAAATCATTAAAACATTTAAAATAGTGATATAGTTAAAGAGGCCCTTCCATAAACCCTTAAAAACAAACCTTGTGAAATTTTTTTAATGAATATTTTACATGGATGATAAATATGTCCCAACACATACACATAGACAATCTTGGATAATAATGAGATTGAGGGATTAACCCTTACCTTATGTATGGTACACTTCATATATGTCAGGAAATCCTATATAATGATTTTACAAAAATTATTAACTTATATAAAAATAATAATAAGATTTCTGATATGATATAGGATTCTTTTATGACTTTATATTACCCGTTTATTAACAATTCCATGATAATGCCACATTTCGGGTAATAATCGCTTTGTTTATCGTACAAGTTTTAACTTTTCATTCTTGACTGTATCACTTAAATCATGATTTATATTCTTCAAGAATAAAAAACATGATTTATATATCATATATATTCAGAATAAAAATATTTATAATAGATAGATATATGAAATGGAAGCACTGTTTATGGAGATGGTAGTCCGCACGTACGCATAAACGTTGTTTCCATTTTCTTATCGTATAGTATGGAAGTAAATTAAATAAATTTATCTGCATTAATTTATATTATTCTTGTAGAAATATTATTCAATATATCTCATACTTAATCAATATATATATATATATTTTATGAAAAATCTTGAATGGTGATCGTATAAGATGAATCGCACCACGTTGTTGAGACATAAAGATGTATGTACACACCAACGACGATATCATTTCCTTAAGGGTTAATGGTATTGAATTGGATAGAATATGAATTTAAAAAATATCATTTTATATTTTTTATTTAAATACATTATATTTATCATTCTACCCATAGAAAAAATTTGTACATGAAAAAACAATTACACCATGACGTGGAGACTGTAAGTTGTACACACACATTCATAGTGGTATTGTTTTTCATAGGATGGTTAAACAGAGGAATATGGTTGCACCATAATTTTAAAAAATTATAATCATATACTATATTCTATAGTTATTAGTTTATTATGGTAACAACTTAGTAATAGGAAGAGGAAGAAGAAATAAAAAATGAATGAAGGGATAAAATGATTATCTCTTCTTCGGGTGTCTCCTTTTGCTTCGCACTAAAGGACTCTTAAAGTGGGATTTCGTCCAAAAATGTTTCCCCTAAGATGAATTGAGGTATTTTTTAAGGATATTGGGGTAGTTTTTGGCTGATCCAAATGGATTTGGAGGTTTGAATTAAATAGAAAGTGAGGTGCCCTTTTATAAGAGAGGTGAGAGGTACTTTAGGAAAGGTTTGAAATATTAATGTATTATAAAATTCATTTCCAATTATAATAGATAAAAATTAATTTATTTCATGTATAAGATGAGTATTGGTCGAAATACTCAAAACCAATAGGCTTTATACTGGTTTAGGTCATAAAATATACCTTATCTTTTAGATTTTATACTTTGAAAAATAAGTTAACTCTTTCAATGTCCTCTAGTATTTTCATAATACATGGTTTATATCTCTACTATAAAATGCCTATAGAACCAAAAGTGGGTAATTTATGATCTTTTTATCACTATCCAGGTTGTTTGATTGATCTATAGATCTTTATTATTTTAGTATCATTTAATTAAATAATATTTTTTAAATACTCATTTATGTCAATTTTGACACTATTTGGTAATTTTTTGAAGTCATAACAACTTCATTACATCTAAAAATGAAATTAACACATACCTAAATATTCATGGTCATCTATAAAATTAATATATGTTATCATAAATTTCAAATCAATGTTTTTTTAATATTTATAATATCATTTATTTTATTCATTCATTAATAAGGAATATACAACATCATTATTGTGTCATAAATAAATTTACTTATTTAATGTATAAAAATTATAAATAAAATTCCATGATGTCAGAAATTTTATTATATTTCTATGTAATATATATAGTATAATTTTAATTACATATAACCCAATATTAAAAAAATTAGATATTAAAATTTGAATTTGACACTTTTAAATCTTCTTTATGTAAAATATAATAAATATCCTAATCTAACACAAGTGGATTAAAAAGGATAAAAAAAATTTCCTAAGGTTTATTTTGATCGAAATACACATATCCAATAGAATTAGGGCATGTTTTAGGGTAATTATATATTATTTTAAAATTATATTTAACTTTAATTACCTTATTAACCTTTAAGCGTGGTAAATAAAATTCAAAAGATACTATTCACCGACAATTATCTTGATCCTATCGAACCAAATTTTACATAATAAATAAATCCATGTGTATAAAATTTTAGAAATTAATTTTACATAAGTGTTAAAATTATGTTTTATGCTAATTTGAACATGTGCCTAGAAGGTAGGTAGATGTGCCTAGATGGTGGGTAAAAATATGTTAAGGTGGTTCAATTAATTTTTCCATATAAATATATTATAAAATCAATCAAATGAATTAAATTAGTATAATATATATATTATTTATTTATTTTAATTTTATGATTATTTTTAATTAAAAATAATTTTTTTAATGAAAAAGTCAGTTTTTTGTACATTGGTGTTTTTTTCACCATTCATCAAAAATTGAATGTTTTTTAGAAAATACCAAAAATTCACCCTATGATAATTTTGATATTGCAAATTCAAAATGAATTTTTTTAATATATTTAATTTTTTGGAGTGTCTAAAATAAAATTTATTTTTCTTCATAATAGAACATAAAAAGTAGTACTTTTATGAAAATAGTTCTTTCTCAATATATAATTATTTTCACAAAACATATACATTTCAATATAAATATGTTTTATTTCTATGAAAACATTATTAATAACATATAAATTTTATTTTTTACAACTCATTTTATTGTATTTAATTGATAGATAAATATAGTGTTTAAATAATTATAATATTAATGTGTTGTTTCATTGAAACTCAATCTTCTGTGTAATGCAATCCAAGTCAGTATTGAGAGAAATATAAGATATTAAACTGAGATATAATGTACTATGAAATCATGGAGTTTTACATTCTCCCCTCCTTCAATAAATTTTGTCCCCACAATTAAAAATTATTCTTCAAAAATTAGGTTGAAAATAGAAAATACCATTGTGGAAAACCCAAATCAAAAATTGGGTTAATTAAATTTTTACTTAATAAAATGGAAAGGAAAATGAAAAATTCACCACCAAATTTGGATTTCGAATAGAAGATCACTGGTGGAATTTAGAGACACATAATTGGAGGAAAATATAAATCTGTATAGAGAGTGATTATGGTCATCAATCACAAACAAATGAACAATAAATGGAAAATTGATTGCCTCAAATCCAAAAATATATGGTGACATAAAATAACATTGATTCAACAAAACATAATGTATTATGATAACACATTATGTAGATACTATTTTTTTAAAGAGGAGGGATTAATTTACTATCAAGAAAAGAACTGGAGAAAACATACTTGATTTCATTACCGGTCATAATCATATTCTCATCATTTGGTTGTGCTTAATTCTATTTTCACCTCATCACTTACCCTAGGAAATGTATAGCATCCCGTATTTTTATAAAATAACTTTCATTCCATTACACGGAACTGAGGATCTTTAAGGTTTAATGTCTTGGAAACAAGGAACATAAAACATGAAACAAAAAAAATCTTCTTAAACACTTGAAAGGCTTCTCCTCATGTTCACCCTAGGATCATTATTGTATCTCATAACCTAGGGACATACATCAAAATAAAGGGTGAGTAGAAGGCCCAGTAAGGTAAACAAGTGAAACATTTTACATATGAACTTGAGATACATCAATAAATTCATGAAAAGAACTTTAAGGCGTGAAAATGAAATCATGAGGAATATCATAATAAAAATAAAATTTTTTCATAACTTGAATATGTGGTTGCAACATTTAATATTGACAATCGTTTCGTTTCACCAAGGTTCATCCCCAAGGTGTAGTTAATCATTACCAAGGTTATTCACCAAGGCGTCGTTAAAAATTACCAAGGTTATTCACCAAGGCATCGTTAAAAATGGTCATCTCTAGAGATTAAGTCTTTACCCAATGCATTGGAGCGCTATCAGGGTGAACCCTTAAATTTTCATTTATTATCATGTGAGCCACATATATCATCATCAAACATTTCATAAATAACCCATATAACATAAAATAAATGGGTTTCATTTCATAATCATAACGTTTTAAAAACTACTTTAAAGACATGATCTTTACGTCACATTAAAACCCACGGAAGGGGAGAGCGGGTCTCATGTATGTAAATCCCAGAATTTAAAATAGAACATTTTGATATATATGTGAATACCCTTTTAGAAATAAGATCTTTGAGTATTCACTTTATAACATAAAATAATTTTGAGAAAAGAGAGAGGCATTTTGAGACGAAAATTCTGCAGCATAACGACTATGTTACAAGGTTTTAGAAAAAATTGAAAAGAGAGGGGACATGGGTCAAACACTCATAAATGACCCATAAAACAGTAGAGGGACATAATATAAGTGATTTAAGAACATGGTAATGAAATTTTAAAATATACCATATGAAATGAAGAACATGAAAGGTAGTCAAAAATAAGATTTCTCTTATGAAAATCCGGCAGCCTAACAACGTTACATAAACTTCAACAAAAATGAATTGATGAGATAAAATAGGGTCTCTCATCATATGAACATAAAATATCAGTATGATAGATATATATATAATACCCCAGCATAATAAAAAGGAACTTTCAAGACTTGACATAGAATTAGAACTTTGAAAATGAGAATGGTGAAAGAATCCCTTAAAAATTCGGCAGCATAACGGTGTCACTTAAACTTCAACAAAAATGAATTGATGAGATCAAATAGGGTCTATCATCATATGAAAATAAGAGTCCAGTATGATAGATATAGAGATCATACCCCAACATAACAAAAAGGAACTTGAAAGAATTGACATGAAAGTAGAACTTCAAAACGAGAAGGGTGAAGAACCACTTAAAAATTCGGCAGCCTAACGGCGCCACTTAAAACTTAAAAAAAATGAATTGAAGAGATCAAATGGGGTCTCTCATCATATGATCATAAAAGATCAGTATGATAAATTTATAGATCATACCCCAACATAATAAAAAGGAACTTGAAATACTTTACATGATAATAGATCTTGAAAAATGAGAAGGGAGAAAGAATTCGTTACAAAAATTTCGGCAGCCTAACGGCGCCACTTAAAACTTCATAAAAAGAAATAATGAGAGTAAGAGGGGATCTGTCATTATGTGAAAATGAAAAGGGCAGTAAGAGGACTTTAAAATAACACCGTTTAACAAAAGAACATGGAGCATAAAATAAATTACATAAAATAGATTTCTTGAAAAGAAAGAGACAGATCAGATCTCTTACCTTAAAACGTAACTCTTAAAACTCAAAGGTTTGGACCTTGAGAGCTTGGTGGCACCTTGGGAGGACCCCTTGGGAGGTAAGGATACCATAACTTCGTTGGGGGAGAGTGGGGAGTCGAATGGATGAGAGGATAGATTTTTATTTATAGGGAAAGTGAGGGGACAAGGCATTAATGGCCAAGGGACACCTCATTAGTGGTTTTGGAAAAACCATGGGCTTGCCTATGATATTTTCCCATGGTATTGGCCACATGGGACACCTCATACCCTATCTTACTATTCATAAGTCGACCATATTGATTACATACTTAATACATCATTTAATGATGTCATTAAACACCCGTAACTTTAAAACTATATTTTCACTATTCCTCGAAAATTCAACTTTCTCAGAATAATCCCAAAATATCACCTTAACCAAATATCAATGCTCTGATTTCAAAAATAAAATCCATTTTATAAAAATAATTTTCTAAATAATTTTAATTAAATTTTTAATTAAAAACACTATTCATCGAAAGTTTATTTTTTTCAAAAAAATCCCCAAAAATTACCTTAACATAATATCGATGCTCTGAGTTCAAAAATGAAGTCCATTTTATAAAAATAATTTTCTAAATATTTTTAATAAAAAATTTAATTTAAAAAAAACACTATTCATCTGAAAAAACTAATACTTGAATAATAATTTATGAAACCGTTATTTAACCATTTTATTGAATCACATTACTTAATCAAAGTGCCTAGATTTTTTTAAAACTTTCTTTGAGTGAGATTACTAATCCATTTGGACACATTATTAATCCTAATCATAAAATCACTATTCATAATTTACTATTCATCAAAAATCATGTTGATATTATTAGACTCTAAATTTCGTACTGAACATAATTGTAGAATGCCATTTTTTAAAAATCATTACACATTTTTAATTATTTAAGGTTTACATAAACATTTTTAAAATATCATTTTTCTAAAATTCATCAAAAATATGCATACTATATTTATCCAGTCATTTGAAAATTCATAAAAGAAATCGAAATTTTTATTTAAAACAAAGGATTACACAAGAAAGTTACGATCTCCTTACATAGCCCCTTATCACCCCATCATAGGACCTAAGTGTAAGGTGTGCTAAGGTGAGAGAATCCAAGGGAGGCTCGGCCAACATCGCACGAGTAGTAATTTCTATCAGTTTGAACTTCTCGCGAAGGCGATCCCGTTCTAGCTTTATACGATGAAGTTCAGCTTGGGTTTGGTCCAGAGCAAAGCCCAGTGGTGCTACCTCCTTCCCAAGTTCTATTAGATGGGCTTCTATCGGTCCAAGACTACTGGGTGAGGCCATCGAATCTTCTTTCTATATTAATTAACCAAGATTTCATGTATTTAGAGACAATAGTCAAAACATTTAGTTTCCAGCGGTCATATTGACCAATGGTCAAATAACAGTCAAAACCCAACAGTCTCATTTTAATTATACTCATGTTATCAAATGAAACATTTTTGTTGAGTATAAAAATAAAATAAAACAACACATAAAATTAGGAAACAATATTTATTTAAAATTTCGGGTCGTTACAAAATGAATGGGTAAAAATTAATTTCTTGCACCAGATTTGTATTTGATAAATCGTATAGTCCAAAATTTTTCCCTTAATCCTCTAAATGTTTACTGAAAACAAAAATATTATGTCAAAGTATCCATGAAATCATACTTTAACCACAAAAAAATATCAATTGTTTAACTTACTCCATTCCAAACTATATACTAATCCAAAATACATATGTCCAAACTCGCAGTACAAAAAATTATAAGGAATGTCAAAATAACATAATGAATCACTATTGTGTCACATAAAAACGTGTGAATACCTTCTTAACGTATTCTATTAAAATAGGTTAACAACCTAAATTTCCATAAAACCTGATTTGAAGATGTTTGTACATCCTTATTCCTTCGGCAAATCATAAAATATTGGATATACTCTTTAAATCAAAAAATGATGTAATCTAAAACAATGATGAAAGAAAAAAACCATTAATTAGTTCAAAGGTATTCAATAATATCCAATATACCATATCCAACTCAATTATATCTTATTCCAAAATCAGTAACCCATTATTAAGACTATTTTAAGTTTTATCATTCTCTCAACCATATATTTTACAAAACTTTTAACTTTCTATTGAGCCAATTATCATGGAATGACACAATCTCAAATCCTTAATGAATTAGTACTATTGTACAATCATTATTTTTTTCCATAATTCACATAACCATTACATCATTGATAAAATACTAAAATTACACAATTCTTCAATCCCAACATCATTTCATTAATAAGTCCTCTCCATTTCATAATTTATAATTATTTATCCCCCTTTGAGTTTTGAATTAATGACCACCATTGATCTGCTTCTCCTGAGAGGTGATAAACTACCTTGAAATTTTATTCCATTTCATTAATTCCCTAAATAGAAAATATTTTCTCTAGGAAACTTCTCTACAGCTCAGTTACAAATGGATTTGTAGTCCCATTCAATGTTTGAGGTTGTTGTCTCATGAAGCGGTCTAACACTGATCCTTTGGGTTGTGGATCAGGATGCTCCATACGGGTAAGGAAATTTTTTAAAACCCGAGTCAACTATCCTAGTATGGTTATAATTTATTCTCTACTAGTTATTTCACCATCCCCACTATCATTATCTTGAATAGGATGGTCGTCCATACATGGATTACATGAATTGATATGATTCTCATCCCATCCACTATAAGCTATTTCCAAATAGTGGTATAAACTAGATTAGGTTGTAAATCATAATTTATAAATCCATACTAGTAATATAATTAACATAAATTGGAAATTTTATTCATATCTAATCCATATTCATAAATATGGTTTATTTTAAGATTTATTTACTCATAAATCCTTCATAATTTTTTTAATGATAATATGAATTATCCTAAGCATATCCCTTGGGAGTGCCAAATTAGGTGTGTAGTAAGGCATATTGTTGTCTACCAGGATACCCTGAGATTTTCTCGGAACACCTTGTCAGAGTTTATACTCCTAGGTACATCTGTTCCCGAACCACGTCCACTTTTAGTATCCATACATGGGCACATTTCTCGAAAACCTCACAAAATATCTACAATACCAAATTTCTAGAATGAACTTTTATACTAATACTCAAATTCTATCTTGGGTTAATGATATATAGTCTGATTTTTCTTAAATCTATTTCCCATGTTATTTCTAAAATTCATATGATACCAATTGTAATGCCCCAAACCTAGAAGCATGGAGCATGTGCCTCATTTTAATACATTAACAATATTACAATGAATCATGTCCCAAATGAGAAACCAGTTTAGCAATATTGGACAATAGAATACATGCATAAACATTACATTACCATTTCTAGCATAAAATATGACATATAAAACTTTATGATAACACCATTATTATCATAGCTTAGCCCTTCATGTCAATCATTATACACTTCTTGGAATTTTTGGAAATTAAAAAATAATAAAAGGGGTTAGCTCAGATGCTCAGTAAGGGTAAATAATTCAACATAATATATATACTTTTAAGGAATAATTTATAATAAAAACAACAGCCTTTTTAAAAATAAACATGATCATAATATAACCAAAATATCAAACATCACCATATAAATAGGCACATGGATATTCTACTATTAGAATAATCACATGTAATAACTAATATGATTACGTGGGATGGCAAAATGCTGCAAAAAATAACAACTACGATAAGGCCTTGTGCTAAGACCATTCACAAATATCATTTCAAGGCCTTGTGCCAGGACACAAGTTTGTATCATGAGACATACTTATGAATCGAGGGTTTGTATCAGGCCCTTCCCATCACTTAAAAAATCTAATGCATTCATCATATGAAAATTTTGAAATTTAATAGAAATATTCTTATTAAAACTTGCATAAAAATATCAATATGTAACCATAAAAAATGAATGGTTTAAAAATAGCACATCCATAGCCAATAATTTTATAACTCATTCAATAAAATATGGAATATTTTATTATAATAAATCAACCTCAATCAAGGATAATATCTAGTAAAGGATGTTGACATAGTTTAAAATTATAAGTAAAAATCTAAAAGAGAAATATCCCTTTTTTATGAAATCATTTAAAATTCACAAAATTTATAAAGGAATTCATTTAAAATATATTTTGGAATCAAAGTGTCCTATACCACTTTGAAACTTTTTAAATTAATTATCATTTTTAATGAAATCCTATCCATATAAATAAATCCTTACAATCATTTTGAGAACATAAACAAAAATTAAATAGATTTATAAAATTAAATATTTAAACCATTAAAAATGGTTATATAGTAAAAGAGACCCTTACATAAAGCCTTAAAATATTCCTTTTTAAGAACTTTTTATGAATCATGGTCATGGATGATAAATATGTCCCCATACATACTTACACATTAACCATCTCAGATAATAGTGACATTGAGGGAATAACCCTTACCTTAGGTTTGATACTCTCTACACATGTCTAAAACTCAAATATAATGTTTTCAAACATATTATTAACTTATATAAGAATCATAATAATATTTCTATGATCATATATGACTCTTTTATTACTTTATATTACATGTTTATGAACCATTTCAATTTTATTCCACATTTCTGGTAATAATAGCTTTGTCTATCGAACATCTTTTAACTTCTTATTCTTGACTGTATCACATAGATCATGATTAACATAATTCAAAAATATAAAACATGATTTATATATCATATATATTCAAAATATAAATATGTATAAGAGATGGATATATGAAATGGAAATACAGTTCATGGAGATAGTAGTCAGTACGTACGCATGATCGTTGTTTATGTTTTCATATTGTATATTATGGAAGTAAAATACATATATTTATCTATATAAATACATATTATTCCAGTATAAATATTATTTCATATATCTCATACAATAAATATATATATATATTTATTTAATTATTTACAAAAAAATCATGAATGGTGATAATTGAATATGAATCTCATCACGTCGTGGAGACTGTAAAGAAACAGAAATCCTGTGGAAATGTTTTTTCTTAAATACAGGAAAATTTTACGAGTACGTAGTTTCTGACAGCACCTGATTCTGAGGCTCGTTGTTCCCAGAATTAGTTTCTGATGTTTTGTTCGGGTACGTTCAGTAAACGTATGTGCGGTATTTAGTATCTTTTTAACCGGTGGTTGGAATTGAAATATGAGGACACTGATGAACTCGCATTACCAGTATTCGCTTAAGGAGACCTTTACCGCAGTTGCGTTTTATCGGGAATAGAAGCTAATTATTTGGATTCTTAAAAAATAAAATAAAATTATGTGTGGAATAACTTTATTTTATGTGGTGGTTATTTTTTCTCCGAAGGGAAGTCGGATATGGGGCCCACCCCCACATAACCTCCCATTGGAGAATATTATGTTTTGGGGCTCATACAATCACCTAACTCCCCAACTCCCCTTAAACCCCTTAAACTCCCTTGAATTTATTACGACCAACACTCTTCTAAAATGTGGCTGAACTCTCCACCTTCCACCTCCCATTAACTGTGCCAATGCAATTAATTAATGTCTTCATTAATTAATTCGAGTGTTTGAATTTATTTTAAATTCATGGAACATTAAACTAATATGGAGCCTATTATTTTACGGGGGTTGGAATTCTTTTGGTGGAATGGAGGAAGAGAATAACTAAGGAAAACTTCTAATCTCTCGATGAAGAATGCCATTCTTCAACGAAGAATGCTCCACGTCTTAAAGAACATGAAGCAACACATTATTCCTTCTTCAACCGGAGCAACGAAGGGAAGCACCGCCACCCACGAAGTACACTGACGGTGTCGACTCGAGTCAATTACACCCGGCTCTACTCCTTCTGACATAGTCGGAATGATGTCCATCTTCCACAACGTCCATTTTCCACAACTCATCAACGGTCAATGACAAACGAGGTAGGGTTTTGAATTTTAGGTTGAATTTATTTCTTTTATGTTTTTCTTTTCCCTTGGATAAAAACAACAACCGCGAATCAAACCCCCGAACATGTCGATCCGTAGAATAGATGTTGATTGCGGGATGGGTTAGAGATTAAGCTGGGGTTTTTTCTAGTTCAATTATAAGTTGGAGTTCTGTGTGAGCCTCTAATGCAGAGGACACGAGCTAATGAACAAGTCAGAACCCTCCACCAATACGTTCTTGATGCGCGGTTTGACGAGGGATGGTTGAACAAAAGGGAAGCCCTAATTTGAGGCTGTCGTAGTGAAGAGAGGGACCCGAGGAAGCCATAGGTGAAGACGGGAGGCAAAACAGACCACCGGAATGACTTCGGTGGCCCGCGGAAGAGCACGGCGGCGCCGGCGATCGGAGCCGGTAGCAGGCACCGGTCGGGCGCCTGGGGGCAGCGGCGCCCCCTGCACGCCGCCGGTGGAAGGCAGTCATGGCACCGGTCGCGGCGGTGGAGCGGAACCTACGTACAGGTTCCGGGATAGAAGGTTGACGCTAGCTGGTGCCACCATTACAAGACACTGAAGGGCCACCCCCCCCCCCCTTTCTCTGCACGCCACGCACAACCGCGCTCCGCCAGTTGGTCGAGCCGCGGCCGGCTGTGCAAGTCGAGCCGTGCCACGCGGGCCGCTCCCATCATTGGGCTGGGACGCCTGTCGCGTAGGTCGTGCGGACTTCCGCATGGGCCGGGCTGGCCTCGCGTTGGCGGGACCTGGATCTGGGTCGGGTCAACCTGGTTCGGGCTGACCCAGGGTGGGTTGGGCCAGGTCGGACCGGACCAAGACCCCCCTCTTAGGACTCATTTTGGTTTTTCTCCCATAACATGAGCTATAGACCTCCGATCGACGTGCTGTCAGTTGCGTAAGATTCCCTGGATCGAGACGGTCATTGCGGTATATCACACTCACGGTTTTGGCGACGTTTAGGTATGGACAGATTGGTTTGAACCCAAAACAAGCTGGGCCCTCGGAGCGGAAATGCTTATAACATAAGGACCAGACGTCTGATTAACATGAAGTCAACTACGTTGGAATCTTATTGATGAGACAGTTCTTTTGGCCTACTCCACATAGGATTCAGATGAAGTTGGAGTATGGCTGGGTTGGTTTGAACCAAAAAACTAACTGGACCCCTGGAACGGAAATGCAAATAACTCTCAGACTGGGCGTCCGATTGACGCGGCGCCTGTCGCGTTGGGTTCCTTATGATGAGACGGAACTACGGGATAAATAAAATCAGGACTTCATGATTCTTGATGTATCGAAACTTGGCTCGAGGAGTGGACCCTCCCAGAAATGAGTGTACTGTGTCCAGGAACCCTAGGGATGGCTGCGACTGAGATGACGGAATCCTCTATGGGTTCAACAACGACGACTTTGGTACCAGGATCCTCCGTGGGTTCGACAGCACTGACTTCTATACCAGTATACAATGTGGGTTCGACAACAAAGACTACTGTACTGGAATCCTACATGGGTTCGATAGTGACGACTACTGTACCGAAATCCTACGTGGGTTAGACAGTGATTTTTGTGCCAGGATCCTACGTGGGTACGACAGCGAGGGCTACTGTACCCGAATCCTACGTTCATTTGACCATGACGAATATTGTATTAGAATCTTACGTGGTTTTGATAGTGACTTCTGTAACAGGATCCTATGTGGGTTTGAGAGTGACGACTACTGTACCGGAATCCTACGTGGGTTCGACAGTGACTTCTGTACCAAGATCCTACGTGGGTTCGACAACGATGACTATTGTACCAGAATCCATTGTGGGATAGACAGTGATGTCTTCTATGCCATGATCCTACGTGGGTTCGACAATGCTGATATTGTACCGGGATCCTATGTGGGTTCGATAAAAGAGATTATTCAGAGGCTACATCTAATCATTTATGTCCCTCTTCGTGATTTGTATACCCGTGTGAGATGAGTCATGTCTTTCAACCATTATCAACGTGGTGATTGAATTTACTTACTTTGTGGAATGGTTTGTGGTTGGGATCGAGAGTTGGAGCCGAACTATGATTGATAACTTAGGTATATTAATGGGCATATACATAAGTAGGGTTAGTTGATAATTCGTTATTGTATCTTTCTACTGTGGTTTATAATTTTTGGATTTTGTGAGTCCTTGAGGGTCTCGGGGTCCCAAATGAGTATTGTTATACTCACCCATGCACGGGCTATGTCGGAACCTCATTGTGTTGGATGCAGATGACGGACAGCGCTGACCAAGGCGGAGTGTACGAGGACTAGATAGTACCCGAAGGTGGACACCACAATGAGTCATTACCCGGAAGAGACAGACGGAAGTGGAGCACTGATGAGACTATTTGTACCTAACATTCAGGTAGGATCTGTGGTGGATGATCCAGGATCTTCTAGGCACCTTACAATTGTTTGTCTTTTTGGTTGTACCTGTTTGTCCTTTCCTTGTACTTTACGATTTGTCTTGTATTTCCAGCCTTTGTACTTTCTAGCACTTCTTCTGTATTCAGTTCTTACTTAGAGTTTTCTTCTGCTTGTTCTCTAGTTTTGTTTGTTGCAGTTATAAAGGCAATGCCTTCCCAGTTTAGAGATTTACACTTTTGATGCTAGTCGCCTGCCCTTGGCCTATTGAAGGCGGGCTTGGGATAGTTACGACACGGTCCCCGGGTGACGGGTCGTGGCAAATTTGTATTAGAGGAGTCGGTTCTATCACAGAACATGGAATCTAATTCTTTTAATGGAAAAAATTATAAGTGTTTTGAGTGTGGTTATCAGATTAGGGAAACTGGTGTTGGTGTGGCGGGTGACATATCCATACACTGGGACTCTGACTTTTTATCTCCGACTCAGTGCACGAAAACGCAGATTGCATGTGTGTTTCCTTTGAAAAAGTTTTCATCGTGATTACATTGTGTCCGCTCACCAGGTTTACAGTTTTAACTATGGCGCCCCTGTTTCTTTTCAGGATGGCCCCACGAAGGCAGCAAGATAGGGTTCCATGTTTCGTATAAGATGGTAGCCCACCGAGCGACGAGGCCTCGGTGCAGGGCCCCATCACAGCAGAGGTACCAGTGGTACCACTAACTTCTGGGCCACCGATACCACCAGCTCAAGCAGTAGAGAGTGGATGTCACCTGAGTGCGTTGCATGAGTTCCAGCGCCAGAGGCCACCTAGTTTATGGGGAGAGACAGACCCACAGGTAGCTGAGGATAGGCTGGAGGCTGTTGTGAGGGTTTTCATATTGGTAGGGACACCAGCCAACCTCATGGTGATCCTTTCCGCGAGTCTCCTACATGTAGCAGCATGAAGATGGTGGAGCCTGATGCTCTAGGTGAATGATGAGGCATCAATACTCTGGACAGACTTCGAGATCCTGTTCCGGGAATTGTTTCTACTAGCCACCCTTTATGCGGTGCAGATTCAGGAGTTACATCATCTGGATCAGGGCATCATGACAGTAGCTTAGTAATTAACAAGGTTCCATGACCTCTCGAGCTACTCCATGAATATGGTACATGACCCATTTTTCTGGGCCCGAACCTTTAAGCAGGGAATCAGGCATGAGATCAGGGCTTCTATGATCTCCCTCAACATCCCAACACAAATGATGGTATTGGAGCGAGCCCTCCTAGTGGAGAGTTTCCTTACTGAGTAGTCTCCAGTAGTGAGACCCACCACTAGTCGACACGCACCATAGTCTTCTATAGCTAGAAGTAGACAGATGACGTAGGGTTCCAAGAGGACAAGACCCACAGGTGGTCGACTGCACAACTCGGGTTTGGTTGTGTGGGGAACACGAGACAGAGCTAGCCATACGAGGAGCAGGCAGTGCTATGCCTACAGAGGGAAAGGTCACATGGCTCGAGACTGCCCGACCCGCCATGCAAATGAGCAGTAGGCTGTAGAGGGACCTCCCAGGCAGAGGCAGAGGTTCGACCGTGGGGGACCGCCGGGAGCAAGCATACATGGAAGAGGAGCTGGCCGAGCAGTAGGTGGTGGACGACTTTTTGTGGCCCTACCACCACCACCACCTAGAGGTCCAGCACGACCGCGGGGAATGGGTGGATAGGGGAGAACTCAGCATCAGGCAGCTGAGTCCTACGACCATAGTTCTCCAGGAGCAGGTGGACAGGAGTGGGACTAGTTCCAGGCATAGAGTCCTTTTTTCATGAAGCTTCAAGCTTTGTTGATGGTGATGTTTGTGGTTTCATTGTGTCTATGTACTTTGAGATGCAATAATAAAAGATAGTTGTCCCTTGGATGTTTGATTTCCTGCCTTTTGTGTGGATAATACTAAGAGATTCCAGATAAAACCATTAACATGACCCTCACATTTGAGATTCCAACTGGAGGACACCCAGTGACCGCACACTGATGCCGATAGTGTGACTCATCCCTTGGAGGCGAGAGTAACTGTTGGATCTCTTTGTAATAGCATTGAGGCGTTACGATGTCATCCATGGAATGAATTAGTACCGTTCATGTCAGGATAGACTGTATTAGGCAATGGGCATGGTTCATCCCAGGGATGAGACCAAATTTCTCTTTTCGGAAAAGGAGAAATCTTAGCATCTCTTCTAGGACGTAGGTGAAGAAAGGTGTAGATGAGTTATTTTAAATTTGCTAGTCTCGCCCATAGTTCGTTGGGCGAATTCTTTATAGTCTTCTCTAACCATCAGAGTCTTAGGTACATCTTCTCACAGAAGGACCTGAACCTGAGACAGTGACGATGGCTCGAGTTCCTCTAGGACTATGACTACGAGATAGTCTATACTCCTGGGAAGGGGAACATTGTAGCAGATTCTCTCAGCTAGAGATCAGGCATTCAGCTATTAGGAGAGGCAATAGAGCAGCTGGCCGCATTGCAGATATCCTTTGTGGATAGAGATAGAGTAGCCTTTCTACAGTCTCTCACATTCACTCCTCCACATCATCAGCGATTCAGGGAGGCACAACATGGGGATGCTAACTGCGAGACTCGACGTGCTCAGATATCCTCAGGGCAGGCACCTGTATGATTTTTCTGACGGTGGGAAGAACATCATTCCTTTCATTGGATATACCATGGTACCTGTTTGACTTCAGGAGGAAGTGTTCCGGGAGTTCCACACATCTCCATTAGCGGTACATCCAGGAGTGGTAAAGATGTACTAGGACCTTCGATGACATCATTGGTGGCCAGTTATGAAGAAGGCAGTAGCGGAGTTTGTCTCTCGATGCCTCACTTGTAAGCAAGTGGAGGCGGAGTATCATGTACCAGCAAGAATGGTTCTACCTTTAGAGGTCCCAAAGTGGAAGAGGGATGAGATATCCATGGTCTTCATGATGGGTCTTCCATGAACATCCAGGAGAAGGAGACCTCAGGAGTTCGAGGATGGTGAAAACGTCTTTCTACGAGTCTCACCTCGATGAGGTCTATGGATATTTGGCCGAGGCGGAAAGTTATCTCCACGATTCTTAGGACCGTTCCTGGTCCTCTGCAAGGTAGTCAAGGTGGCTTACCACATGGACCATCCACCTCCAATTCATCGGGTGCACGATGTCTTCCACGTATCTTAGCTGAGAAGATACATGCACGATCCTTCCCATATCATTGACCATGAGAAGTTGGACATCGATGACAGGGTGACATTCATGGAGGTTCCAGTGGAGCTAGAGGATCGAACGGAGAGGGTCCTATGTGGAGGGTTTATTCCTCTAGTACACATTCGATGGTAGCACAGGATCTTCCAGGAGAGCACATGGGAGCGGGAGGATCAGATGTGTGCTCAGTACCCCCATTTGTTCCCTTAGTGTGTATTGTAACTTATAGGGAAGTAAATCCCTGAGGTAGGGATAATGTAAAGACCCGGAAATCCTGTGGATTTTTTTTCTTAAATACATGCGAATTTTACGAGTCCATAGTTTCTGACGGCACCTGATTTTGAGGCCCGGTGTGCTCAGAATAAATTTCTGATAGATTCGTTTAGGTATGTTCAGTAAACGTGCGTTTGGGATTTTGTATCTTTTGAACCAGTGCTCAGAATTGAAATCTGAGAACACCGATGAACTCGCAGCGCCAATATTATCATAAGGGGACTTTTACCACAGTTTCGTTTAATCAGGAGTAGAAGTTAATTATTGGGATTCTTAATAAATTGAATAAAATTATGTGTGACCTAATTTTATTTTATGTGGTGGTTAATTTTTCTCCAAATGGAAGTTAGAGGTGGGGCCCACCCCCACATAACATCCCATGGCAGCATATTATGTGGTGGGGCTCAGACGAGCACCAATCCCCACAACTCCTCTTGAACCCCTTAAACACCCATGAATTTATTAAAGACCACACTCTTCTAAAATGTGGGTGAACTCTCCACCTACCTCCTCCCATTAATTGTGCCAATGCAATTAATTAGTGTCTTTATTAATTAATTCGAGTTTTTGAATTTATTTGAAATGCATGGAACATTAAAATAATAGGAAGCCTTTTATTTTATGGGGGTCGATATTCTTTTGGTGGAACAGAGGAAGAGAAGAACTAAGGAGAACTTCTAATATCTCAACAAAGAACGCCATTCTTCAACGAAGAACGCTCCACGTCTCAAAGAACGTTAAGCGACACCTTCTACCTTCTTCAAACAGAGCAAGTAAGGGAAACACTGCCACATAAGAAGTACACCGACGGCGTCGACTCGACTCGACTACATCGGGCTTTACTCCTTTCGATGTAGATGGAATAACGTTTGTCTTCCGTGATGTCCATTTCCATGACTCGTCAACGGTCAACGACAATCGATGTTGGGTTTTGAATTTTAGGTTTAATTCCTTTATTTAATGCTTTTCTTTTCCCTTGGATAAAAACAACAACAGCGGATCGACCCCCTGAAAATGTCGATCTGCAGAATGGTTGTTGATTCTGGGATGGGTTAGTGATTAAGCTGGGGTTTGTTTCTAGTTCAATTAAAAGCTGCAGTTCTGTGTGAGCCTCTAACGCGGAGGTCACGGGATAATGAACATGTTTGGACACTCCTCCAATTATTTCTTGATGCAGGGTTTGTTGGGCGACAGAAGAACGGAAAACCAACCATAATTTTATGTCGTCGTAGTAAAGAGAAGGACCCAAGGAGGTCGTATGCGAAAACAGGAGGCAAAAAGGACCAACAGAAATACTCTGGTGGCCCACATAAGTGCACGACGGTGTGGGTTGCCGGTGCGGCGGTGCCGGCAACCGGAGGCGGCGTTCGGCACTGGCTGGCCGCCTAGGGGCTTCGGAGCCCCTCGCACGCCGCCGGCGGAAGGCCACCACAGCGGTGGACCGGAACCCGCATGCGGGTTCCAGGAAGGACCGGTGGCCACAGCTGGTGCGCCCGTCACAAGACACCATGCCCCCTGTCCCCCCCACTCTGCGCGCCACGCGCGAACGCGCTCAGCTAGCTGGCTGAACCGCGGCCGGCCACGCCCGCCGCCGGGCCAGGCCGCCTGACATGCGGGTCAGGCCGCAGCAGCTGGGTCGGGCCACGCCCTCTGGGACAGACCTAGATATGGGTCAGGTCGACCCAGCAAGGGCCGACCTAGGGCGGGTTGGGCTGGGTTGGACCGGACCAAGACCCCCCTCTTCGGACAACTTTTGGTTTTTCGCCCATAATGTGAGCTACGGACCACCGATTGCCACACCGTCTATTGCATTAGATTCCTTAGATCGATACAGTCGTTTCAGTATATCACACTCAAGGTTTTCAGATGTTTGTGTTTGGCTGGGTTGGTTCGAACCCAAAACCAACCAGGCCCTCGGAGCAGAAACGCTTATAACTTAAGGACCAGACGTCCGCTTGACATGTCTTCAACTACATTGGATTATTTTTGATGATACGGTCCTTTTGGCATACTACACACATGATTCAGATGAGGTTGGAGTATGGTCATGTTGGTTTGAACTTTAAAACCAACCGGGCCCCTGGAACGGAAATGTCAATAACTCTCTGACTGAGCGTCTGATTGACGCGTCGTCTGTTGCGTTGGGTTCCTTATGATGAGTTGGAACTATGGGATAAATCAACTCAGGACTTCATGATAGTTGATGTATTGACACTTGGCTCGAGTAGAGGACCCTCCCAGAATCGAGAGTTTTCGGTGCGGGAACCCTAAGGCTGGCTGCGACTGAGATAACAGAATCCTCCATGGGTTCGACAGCGACGACTTCTGTACTAGGATCCTCCGTGGGTTCGACAGCACTGACTTCTGTACTAGGATCCTACGTGGGTTCGACAGCGAAGACTACTATACCAGAATCCTATGTGGGTTCAACAGTGACGTCTACTGTACCAAAATCCTACGTGGGTTCGACAATGACAACTAATGTATCAGAATCCTACGGGGGTTCGATAGTGACTTCTGTACCAGGATCCTACGTGGGTTCGATAGTGACGACTACTGTGCCAGAATCCTACGTGGGTTCGACAGCGACTTCTGTACCAGGATCCTACGTGGGTTCGACAACGATGACTACTGTACCAGAATCCTACGTGGGTTCGACAGTGACGACTTATGTGACGGGGTCCTATGTGAGTTCAACAGCACTGATATTTTTCTAGGAACCTATTTGGGTTCGACAAAAGAGATGATTTAGAGGCTACATCTAATCATCTCTGCCCCACTTCATGAGTTTTATACCCGTATGAGTTGAGTCTTGTCTTTCAACCATTATCATCGTGGTGATTGACTTTACTTCCTTTGTGGAATGGTTTGTGCTTGGGCTCGAGAGTTGGAGCCAAACTGTGATTGATATCTTAGGTATATGTATGGGAATATACCTAAGTAGGGTTTGTTGATACTTAATGATTTTAGCTTTCTACTACGGTTTATCCATTGTGAATTTTGTGAGATCTTGATGGTCTCGGGGTCCCTAGTGAGAATTGTTATACTCACCCCTGTACGGGCTATGCCCGCAACTCATTGTATTGGATGCAGACGACAAACATCTCTAACCCAGGAGGAGTATACGAGGGCTGGACCGTACCCGGAGGTGGACCTCATGACGAGTCAGTACCTAGATGAGACAGATGGACGTGGATCACTGAGGATGCTATCTATACCTACCCTTTAGGTAGGATCTGTGGTGGACGATCCAGGAGCTGCAAGGAACCTTCAGGCTATTTGTCTTTTAGGTTGGACATGTTTGTCCTTTCTTTTTTACTTTACTGTTGGTCTTGTATTTCGGGCCCTTGTATTTTCCAGCACTTCTTCTTTATTAAGTTCTTACATAGAGTTTTCTTCCGTTGGTTCTCTGGTTTTGTTTGTTACAGTTATAAAGGTAATGCCTCTAGTTTAGAGATTTATGCCTTTGGTGCTAGTTGTTATCCCCTGGCCTATGGAAGGAGGGCTTGGGGTAGTTACGAAACGGACCCCGGGGGACGGGTCGTGACAGAGACGGTAAGTTGTACGTACACACGAGCGACCATATCATTCTCTTAATGTTTAAATGGTATGGAAATGGATGGAATATGAATTTCAAAGAAACAATATCATGTAATATTTATTATTTAAATCTATTATATTCCTCACTATACCCATATAAATAAATTTTACATGAAAAAAATTGCACCACAATGTGGAGAGGGTATGTCGTACGTAAGCACGCAGGGTGGTATTTTTTTCATATGATTGGTAAAAAGAAGAATATGGATGTCCCATTATATTAAAAACCTATCTGAATATAATATATTTTGTATTTAGTACTTTATTATGGTATCAACTTACCAAGAGGATGTTAAAGAAGATATGAACATTGAAAGAAGAGATAAATCGATTATCTCTTCTCTGAGTGTCTCCTTTTGATTTGCACAAAAGGCCTCAATAATATGGATTTATGCCCAATTGTTTTACTATACAGTGAATTGAGGAAAGTTGGGAGGATATTTGGCCATGTTTTGGCTATGTCAATGATCTTTGGAGGTGTGCATTAAAGAGATTGGGAGGATCCCTTTTAAAAGAGAGGTGAGGGGTGGTTTTGGAAAAGCATGAACCATTAATTAATTATAAAATAATTTACATATTATAATATCTTAAAATTATTTTATTTATAGGATAATATGAGTATGGGTTTAAATCCTTTCAACAGATAGGTTTTATAGATGATTAACTCATACAATTAACTTTATCTTTTGAATTTCAGCCTTTGTAAAATAAGTAAACTTTTACCATGTCCTATTTTATTTTTATTCTAAATGGTTAATATCATTATAATAAAATTCCAAGAAAAAATAAAGTAGATCATTTATGACATTTTTATCACTATCCATGTTATTTTTCAATGATATAGATATCATGTATTTTTATATCATTTAATTATATTGTATTTGTTTTAATAACTCATTTATGTCAATTTTGACACTATTTAGTAATTTATTTTTGTTAAAGTCATAAAAACTACATTACTTAGAGAAAATGCATTAAATCATACCTAATATGTAAATGTAATCAATAAAATTCGTGGATTTCACCATAAAATTCAAATTATATTTATTATAATATTTATAATATCATTTTTTTCATTCTATCATTAATAAAAAATACAATATCATTATTGTTTCATAAATAAATTTAATTACTTAATTTCAAAAAATTGTAACAAAACTACCAGGATGTATTAAAACTGTCTATATTTATAATTAATATTTATAGTCGAATTTATATTATGTATATCCAAATATTAAAAATGTATTAGTTATTAAAATTTGAAAATGACACTTTTATCTGTTCTTTAAATAAATTTAATAAATGACCTAATATAACACAAGTGAATTAAAAACGATAGAATTTTACCCTAAGGTATATTTTTGTTTAAATACACATATCGAATAGAATTAGGAAATTTTTTGGGTAATTTTTTATTATTATAATATTATTTTTAACATTAATTACCCTATTTAGCTTTAACCATAGTAAATAAATTTCAAAAGATATTATTCACCAAAATATATTTTGATCCTATTGAAACACATTTTACATACTGATGAAAACAATGTATGTCATATTTTTGAACATTTATTTCAATAAAGTGGTAGAATCGTGTTTTATGCTATTTTGAAAATGTTCCTAGAAGGTGGGTAAAAAGATGTTAACAAAGTTCCAAGATTTTTTATATCTAATTATATTATAAGATGGCTCAAATGAATTAAATTGGGATAATATATGTATTATGTATCTATTTTTACATTAGGATAAAATTTAATTAAAATTAATTATTTTAATGAAAAAGTCATTTTTTATGTACTATGTAGTATTTTTCACTATTCATCAAAAAATTAATATTTTCAGAAAAATACCAAAAATTCACCTGAAGATAATTTTGATATTCCAAATTAAAAAATGACGTATATTTTACCAAATGAAATTTTTTGTGAGTGTTTAAAAGTAATTTTATAATTGTTCACAAAAGGGCATAAAAAGTAATCTTTTATGAAAAAAGTTTTTCTAAATATAAAACCATTTTAACAAAACATAAATATTTCATTATAAATATGTTTTATTTATTTGAAAAAAGTATAAATAACATTTAATTATATTTACTATTCATATTACAATATTTTATTCATAAATAAATATATCATTTATATAATTATAATACTAATGGGTTGTTTCATAGAAACTCAATCTTGAATATAATGCAAGCTACGTCGTTGTTGTGTGAAATATAAGCTATTAAATTACAATAAAGATATAACTTACTATGAAATACTTATGTCTTACATTCTCCCCTCCTTCAATAAATCGAGTCCTCGCAATTTCAAATTGTTCTTAAAAAATAAAATGATTAAAATTGAGAATACCTTTGTAGAAAACCCGAATCGGAAATCGGGTTAATAAAAGTTAGAATTAATTGGAGGGAAAGGGAAATGAAAAAGTCCCACCAAATTTATATTTCTAATATATGAACATTGGTGGCATTAAGAGACATAGAATTGGGGGGAAAACAGAAATATTTATAAGGAGTGATTAACTTCATCAATAACAATAAAGTGAACAACAAATGGAATATTTAGGGCCTCAAAACCATAAATCTGTGATGATTTAAAATATCATCGGTTCAATAAAACATAAAGTAGTAAGATAATTCATTTTCTTAGATACTATTTTTTTGATGAGGATGGATTAATATAATATCAACATAAGAACACAATATAATATACTTGATTTCATTATATTCTATAATAATAATGTCATCATATGCTTGTGCTTCAATCTATTTTCAGTTCTTCCCTTACACATGGAAATAAATGTTCAAAAGTGGGTTTTTAATGCCTGAAGCGCATCCAGTAAATCATAATGTCCACAAGTATTCCCATAATTCTATAAATTATTAATGATGGAAAAAAGGATACGTGAAATTATCCAATAAATCATACTTTAACCCAAAATATCAAGTGTTTAACATACTACATTACAAACATTAGACTTATCCCATGTACATGTATCCAAACTCACAGTCCAATGTTTTTAAGGATGATCAAAATAACATAATTATGATCTATTTTTTCACATATAAATATGTGAATACTTTGATCATGTATTCTATTAAAACATGGTAACATGATGAATTACCATAAAACCATATTTGAATATGTATTTACTACCTTATTCCTTCTGTAAAACATTCAATACTAGATATACTCTTTAAATAAAAAAAGTTATAATCTAAAATAATTATGAAATAAACAAACTGTTAATTAGTTCCAAGGTAGTCAATAATATCCAATATACATTATCCATATTAATTATATCCTATTCCAAAATCATTACCTCATCCACAAGACTATTTTAAGGTTTATCATTATCTAAACCATATATTTTTAAAAAATATAACTTTCTATTGAGTCACTTTTAGTGGTACAATACAATCTCAAATACTTAATGAAATAGTATAGTAGTACAATACTTATTTATTTCCATAATTCACATAACCATTACCTCATTGATACAATCCTTAAATGATACAATTCTTCTATCCCAACATAATCACCTTAATCATTACTCTCTATATCATATTTGATACTTCTTCATCATATTTTGTGTTTTTAATTAATGGACACCATTGATCTGCAACTCCTGAAAGGCGATAAACTACCATGAAAAATTTTCCCTTTTCATTACTTCCAAAAACAAGAAATATTTTCTCAAGGAACTTATCCACTACTCAGTTACAAAAAAAAAGTAGTCCAATTTAATGTTGAAGGTTGTTGTCTCATGATACTGTCTAACATTTTTCTTCTGTATTATGGATTAGGATGCATCATTGGGGTAAGTTTATTACACATAACCTAGGTTAGTTGTCTTAGTGTGATAAGAAGATGTTCAGTACCAGTTGTTTCACCATCCCCACTATCATTATATATCATAGGTGGTAAATCCCTACATGGATTAAATTAATTGATACGATTCTAATTCCCAACACTATGTGTTGTCTCTATACAATTATATTCACAAGATTAGGTTATAAATCATATTTAATAAATCCCAACTAGTAAAATAATTTTCATAAATTGAAAATATTATTCATATCTAATACATATTCATAAATATGATTCCTTTTAGGATATATTTCTCATAAATCCTTCATAATGTTTTGTAAAAAAAATATGAAATATCCTAATCATATTCATCGACAATGTTAATACAAGTTCTTAGTAAGGCCGGTTGTTGTGTACCGGGTTACCCTGAGTTGGGATCAGAACACTTTTTTAGATTTTTTACTCCCTGGAACATTTGTGCCAGAACCACATCCACTTGTAGTATCTAAACAGGGATGTATTTCTTAGAAAACTCACAATATATCTACATTAATATATGTCTAGGTTTTTCTTTTATACTAATCCTCAAAGTCTATCTTAGGATAATGTTATATATTCACTGTTTTTCTAAATATATTTCCGAAGGTTATTGCTAAACATTCTTTGTTATCAACTGTAATTCCTTAACTATATAAGCATGAATCTAGTGCATTATTTTAATATATTATCATGATTACATGTAACCAAGTCCTGATAGAATGATCGGTATATCAGTTTCGAAAAATGGATTACATACATATACTTTACATTAAAATTTCAAACATAAAATAAGGAAAATATAATACATTTATAACACCATTATTTTCCTACCATAACCCTGCATGTCAATCACTAGACACTTCATGGAATCATGGGAAAATAAATCAAAATAAACAAGGTGAGCTCAGATGCACATTAAGGGTAAATAATTAAGCCTAATATATAATTTTTTAGGCATGATCTACAATAAAGGTAACATCCTTTTTAAACATAAACCTGAACATAATATGGAAAAAATAAAACAAATATTACAATATAAACATGTGCAGGAATATTCTTCTAGTTAAATAATCACACTTAATAACTAATTTCATAATGAAGGAATGCATAATTCTGAACATAGAAACTACTATGTTAAGGCCTTGTTCTAGGTACATTCCCAAATATTATGTCATGGCCTTGTGAGAAGACACTAGTTTGTCTCACGAGACCTAATTATGCATCGAGGGGATATAGTGGGCCACACCCGTCACTTACAAAGTCAAATGAATTCTTTATATGAAAAAGCTGAAACATAACATAAAAATTCTTATTTAATCTACCATATTATATTTCAATATGTTAACCATAAACAAAGAATTTTTTAAAAGTAGCACATACACAGTCAAAAAAATAATAATTCATTCAACACTATATAGAATAGTTTATTATAAAAAATCAACCTCAATCATGAATAATATCATGTAAAGGATGTTGACAAAGTTGAAAATGATAAGTAAAACTCTTTGAGAGTAATATCCATTTTTAGAAAATTATTTAAAGTTCACAAAATTTATAAAAAAAGTAATTTAAATGATATCTTTGAATAAATGTGTTCCATAACACTTTGAAAATTTTGAATGGATATAACATTTTTAAATCAATAATTTCTATATAAATAAATCCTTAAAATCATTTTGAAAAAATGGTCATCCAATAAATATATTTAGAAAAATAAATTATTAAAACATTTAAAATGTTGATTAAGTTAATGATACCATACCATTAATCCTTAAAATATTCCTTTAAAAAAAATATGAAACATCTAAATGGATGATAAATATGTCTCAATACATACTTACCCATAAACAATCTCAGTTAATAATGAGATTGAGTGATTGACCATTACCTTAGGTATGATACTCTTCGTACATGTCCGAAACAGTTGCATAATGATTTAAGAAATATTATTAATGTATATCAAAATCATAATAAGATATATTATATCATATATTATTATTTAATGACTTTTTTATTACCAGTTTATTAATAATTACAAGTTAATAACACATTTCGGGTAATAATCACTTTGTTTATTCTACCTATTTTAAATTTCTATTCTTGATCGTCTCACATAGATCATGATTTACATACTTCCAGAATATAAAACATGATTTATATATCATGCATATTAGGAATATAAATATGTATAATAGATTGATATATAAAATGGAAACTCTGTTCATGGACACGGTAGTACGTTCGTGCGTATGAATGTTGTTTCCGTTTTCTTATCATATAGTATGGAAATAAGTAAATGGCGTATATTTATTTAAATAAGTATATATTTTTCATGTATAAATTTTATTTAATATATCTCATTCCTAATAAAAATATATATATATTTATAAAAAATATTCCACAGTGGTTGTTGAAGATTAATCTCATCGCGTCGTAGAGATGGTAAGCTGTACGTACGCACGAGTAACGATGTCATCTCATTAATGGTTAAATGGTTCATAATTGGATGAAAAATGATTTTTAAGGAAACAATATGATGTTATATTTGTTATGTAAATCAAATATATTTATCTTCATTCCAATATAAATAATGTGTACATGAAAAAAAAATTATCCCACAATGTGGAGACGGTAAATCATACGTACGAATGTATGGTGGTATTGTTTTTCATAGGATGGGTAAAAAGAAGAATATGGTTGTCCCATAATCATAACAACATCTCGGAATATACTATAGTTTGTAATTATTACTTTAGTATGGTACCATGTTATTAATTTGAAGTAGAAAAAAATGAACATTGAACGAGGGATAAAACAATTACATCTTGTTTGGGTGTCTCCTTTTTATTTTCACAAAAGGACTCATTAAGATGGACTTCATCCCAATTATTTGACTCCAAAATTAAGTGAGGGATGTTGGGAGGATATTTGGGTAGGGTTTGGCCGAGCTAAAGGGCTATTGATGTGTGAATTCATGGGAAAGGCAGGTTTCCTTTTATAATAGAGGTGACATGCACTTTAGGAAAAGCTTAAAATATTTATTTACTATAAAATGATATTCAGATTATAATAGCTAAAAATTCATTAATTTATAGGATATGATTATTATGGGTCAAAAATCTCTCAAATAATATGTTTTAGACATGTTTATGTCATAAAGGTAACATTCTATTTTATATGTAACCCTTTGTAAAATATGTTAACTCAAACCATGTCCTATTGTATTTTTATACTACATGGTTAATATATTTAGTATAAAATGCCAAGAGAAACTAAAGTGGATCATTTATGATAACTGTATCACTATCCAAGTTATTTGGACTAACTATAGAAATTTTTTATTATTTTTATATCATTTAATAAAATAGTATTTTTTTTAAAAACTCATCTATGTCAATTTTGGATCTATTTAGTAATAGATTTTTTTTTAATTTGTATCAAATATATTACTTCGAAAAAAATAATTAACTCATACTTCATATTTCAATGTCATCCATAAATTTTGTGGATGGAATCTAAATTTTCAAAATATAATTATTTTAATATTGATAAAAAAATTTATTTTATTATTTCATTAATAAGGAAAATAGACCACCATTATTATGTTGTAAATAAATATAATTATTTAATGTCAGAAATTTACAAATAGAATACCATGATGTTTGAAATATTTTTATATTTAGAATAAATATTTATAGAATAATTTATCTTATGTATAACCCTAAATTAACAATATTTTAGTTATTAAAATTTGAATTTGACACTTTAACTCTGCTTTAAATAAAATATAATAAATGTTCTAATCTAACACAAGTTGATTAAAAATGATCATATTTTTTTCATCAGGTTTATTTTGGTTTAAATACACTTATCCAATAGAATTATGACAAGTGTTAGGGAAATTTTATATAATTATAATACTATTTTTACCTTTAATTACTGTATTTACCTTTAACTGTGGTAAATAAAATTCAAAAGTTTCAATTCTCAAAAAATTATTTTGATTCAATTGAACCACATTTTACTTATTTATGAAAACCATGTATGTCAAATTTTCGGAATTAATTTCATAGAAGTGGTAAAATAATTTTTTGTGTTAATTTTCAAATGTTCTTAAAAATTTGGTAAATGTGCCAAAAAGGTGGGTATCAAATGTTAAAAAACATCAATAATTTTTTTTATCTAATTATATTATAAAATTACGCAAAATACATACATTATGATAATATATGTATTATATATCTATTTTTACTTTATGATAAATTTTCATTAAAAATAATTGTTTAAAAGAAATAATCGGTTTTTAAGTACTATGAAGTATTTTCACTATTCATAAAAAATTGAATGTTTTCAGAAAAATACCAAAATTTGAACCTATGGTAATTTATATGTTATGAATTCAAAAAGGAAGTCCATTTTACCAAATTAGATGTTTAGGAGTGTCTAAAATTAATTTTATTATTTTAATCAAAAGGAAATAAAAAGTAGTTCTATTAAGAATATATATTTTTTAAATATATAACTATTTTAACTAAAATTATACATTTCATTATAAATATGTTATATTTATATGAAAAAAAACAATTAAAATGTAATTGTTACTATTCATACTACAATATTTAATTGATAAATAAATATATTGTTTAAATAGTTATAATACTATATTCTTGTTTCGCATAAACTCAATATTGCATATAACTCAAGCCAAGTCAGTGTAGAGTGAAATATAATCTATTAAATTACAATAAATGGATTATGTACTATGAAATATTGGGGTGTTAAATCATTATATTCTTCATTGAACTCAACATTAATGTGGTTCCTTTAACTTCTATCCATTCACTAAAACCAAAATGTCTAGTGTGTGAAGAAAAAATCCTTGGGGGGAACCACATCATTTTGACAAATCACCTATATTATTTCTAAATCATGAAACCTTGTTCTTTAATATATGAAAAATTGGGATTATAATATTTTATTAACAATAATATTCTTTTAAAATCCTTCTTGATGGTTTATAATATGTTTAGAATTTCATAGGCATACCCCCTAGGTGTGTCAAACTAGATGAGCAACAAGGCTCGTTATCATGCACTAGTTCCAGTTCAATTAAAGCTCAATACAATGGTTTCATAGTTTCTACCCCTAGGAACATCAGTGAGTTCATAAAAAATCATGTATTATCCATAGATGGATGTATTTTATGAAAAAATTTCTATATTTGTATGCATCCCTAAGATTATCCTTAGACATATCATTAGTTATCTCACTATGGAGTTTCCTTCATAGCTTCCAAATTTTAACTAAACCATTCTTATGAAACCAACTATATAGAGACTAGCATAACATATATTGATATTACATTATTCATTATGAATATTCAACACATTACAAAAACACACACCTAAGGATTGTAAAAAGTAGTTCCTGTGGAATGATGGGATCAATAAAAGTCGTATAATTTAGCTACATAATATACCTCTATGATCTATACATCTATCTCTATTATTATAAATATCATATATAATACATGTATTCATCTCTTGGGGAATGAAAACATAAGAAAATGACATCTCAAATTCCCCCTAAGTGTAAGCAATGGAGATATTTAACTATAAAATAAAAATATGTGTATAAGAAAATGAAAATAAAATTTACCATACCTAGCATATCAAACACCATAATCATGAGTCATTTAATTAATATTACCTGTTTCATAAGACATTTATCATAAGATAATTAAATAACATGATCCATGTGAGAATAACATTTGTATAAGAAATGGATTTTTTGGAATATACATAAGAATTTACATTCATTTAAATATTAGTCACGGAACACAACCAAGACCATGATAGTGGAAAAATCCTTTTACTAAACCAGGTTCACTCCTCATTTCAACCTTATCTTACTAAACTAGGTTCACCTCCCATTCAATCCCTATATTTCAAAACCATGTTCAATAATCATTCATACCCTATCTTACTAAACTCAGTTCTCTCCCCATTATATCTCTATTTCACTTGACAATGTTCACTATCCATTCTAGTCCAGTCTATCTCATGAGATATAATTCAGTACCCAATGCACTAGATGGAGATATAGTTCCCAGCCGTCACAAAATGAAAACCTTATTTTTGTTTTCTATTAGATCATAAACCTTCACAATATCATAACCCATGAATTGATATATGTATCATCAAAAATTCAACATATCATATATTATGGATATTATATAGGTTTCATAATAATTTCATGGTGAAATTTCACTTTAAAAGAAGTGGGTTTCATAATTATTTCCTCAAGCTACAACCCATGGAATAGAAATGAGCTATATAAAAAAAATTACATCATAAAAATAATCCATTCATAGAATGAATAATAATTTTATCCTTTGATCATATCCTGAGTAAGGCCTAGGTAACATCAATTAATTAAATCAAAGATAAAAAATTATTTCCAATGATCATTTAAAACATTTCTTGAGGAAAAGAATCTTTATACGCTGAAAAATTAAATTTAAAATAAAAAACCATTGGAAAACATTTTATAATGAAAATTACCTTTGAAAATTATAATATAATCTGTGAATAAATTATAGGTTTTAATGTCGTAAAAATTTGGTGATTCCATTGATATTAAGACAATGGTTCCTTTCACATTTTCTGTTAAATCGAAAAGGGAATTATTTGGAAAAAGATAGAATTATTTCATTTGGAGCATTTTATAAAAATTATATAATGTTTAAACATGTATATTTAAAAATTATAATATTGTAGTAAAATATTTCAAAAATATTTTTAGAGAACATGGTTTTGGAAGAAAACAAATTTCAAACAGAAGAGAGAAAAAATGTCGTGTTGTATTAAAACATTTTCTTATTTATTTTATGTAAAAATGAGTTGAAAATTGTAATATTACATTAATTTACCCATAACAACTAGAGGAGAAGAAGAGTAATGAAAATTATTGATAGTCATATCATGATATTTCAATATTGAATACATAATATCAAACAATCTTGATAACTGATAAGACTGTAACATAAAACTCATCACAACGTTCCTAACATTAATTCTAAATCAATATGAAGTAAAAACATATAATTAAAAATAAAATATCATTAGGGTGACTAAATTCAATATATTACTAGTAAATGGTTCGATATATACACATCATGAAAGAATATATATGAATAAGATAACATGAATTTCAAAGAATGAAAATTGTGATAAAATATTCCATTCCATAGGTATTGAACTTTTTAGAACACTATAAAAACTATTGTATAATAAAAATATTTTATTTATAAATCAATTAAAGAATGATATTTATATATATCACACTACATATTATTATATAGAGAATTTTTATTATACATTTATCAAAAATTATATGTTAAAGTTATTTTTGGGTAATAACAGCATTGTTTTCCATAAATGATTTGATTTGTTTTATTTTTGGCCAACATAAAATAATCATTGTTACATCATATTATGAATGATAAACTTGATATAAATATAAAATATATTATATATATGTATATGTATTTATATTAATCGGTCAAATTTATTGATAGGAAATGGAAAACACCGTTCACGAAGATGATAGGCCGTACAAATGTATGGACATTGTTTTATTTTCATTTTCTAGTTAGAATGAAGGAAATAAAAATAGATGATATATATTATAATTATAAAATAAGGGTTACCAAATATATATATGACCAATATTTATTAAAACCATTCATAAAACATTTTATGTAAAGTGTGAATGAATCAAATCACTTCATGAGGTTGTAGTTTTCCAAACACATGAACGACAATATTGTAATCCCAAAATATGAAAAATATTAATTTATGTGAAGTAAATTTATTCAATAATCATATTAAAATAATATATATAATATATAAACAATAAATAAATCATTATAAGTATACATTATAGGTGGTATTGTAAAAAAAACAACACCAGTTCTCAAGGCTATAGTCCTCCATACATACATACGATGATTTCATAACCAATTTGGTTAAAGTGGATATTATTATAGGTCACGACCTTAACATAATAAAATCTCATTATACTTAATATACTTAGGTGACTATATATATATATGATATATTAATATTTGAATATGGTGGAGGGAGAAATAAATTAAAAAAATTCATTGATGAATGTTACCAACCCTTTGTGAATTGTCCTTATTTTTGCACTAAAATCATTCCTAGGATAGATTTCATCCAAAATTAAGGATTATAGGATGAGGGGAGGGAATTTGGGGAGGGATTTGGGGAGGTCCTATAAGATCCAAAGATGTTTTAATGTGTGAATAATGGAGGAGATTGGAAGACCATCTATAAGTGGGGGAGAGGACACACATGGTATTTCTAAAAAGAGTTGAGTGATACCAAGATTTTCATGTCTCAAAAGTGTAAGATATAGATTATTCTAAAAAATTATAGGTTTAATAGTCAAAATACGGTCATAAATGAGTTTTTGTATAATTTTAATGTTTATTCTTACCGTTATCATTTTATCTTAACTGATTTTAAACCCATTTTTTCTTTAACCATAGTAATCAATTTTTATTGCATTTAATATTAATTTTTGACAAATAATAAATTGGGAAAATTAGAAAATATAAATTATTCATTTTAAAATAACAGAATCCATTTGTACAAATTCCTCTAACAAATATGGGAAAAAATTAAAATAATCCCCGCATAGATGATGGGTAAGCAGGGTTTTAAAGAGAAAATGATCAAAAGTATAAAAAGTTTTTACTTCCAATTTCAAAATAAAATTGATTCCAATGAAATAAATTAAATAAAAACACATATAATTTATCTGATTATCATTCATGAAAAAACTAAAATATAATTTTTCTTTATTAATAAATTAAAAAGGGAAACTTTGTTCTCAATTAAATATGGGTATTTTTCACTATTCCTACAAATTGGATGTTTTCAAAAAAATCCAAAAAATTACCCTCAAATAACGTTGACATTATAAATTCAAAAATGAATTTTTTTTAAAAAAATTTATTTTCTAAAATTTTCAAAAAATAATTTTTATTAATTTTCCCATGATGACATAAAATTATTTTTTTATAAAATAGAATTTTTTAAACTTATAAATACTTTTCAAGATATTATTTATTTTATTATAAATATGCTTTATTTATATGGAATTATTATAATCAATATTTAAAATTTATTTATTACTATTCATATAAACAATTTTAATAACATGTTTATAACTTTCATTTTTAAATATCTAAATTACTGATATATCAATGTTTTCTTACAATTTAGTGTTGTTTCTAACACGAGGTTAGAGAGTGTTTCATATATATAAATTTGTACTTGGTGGTGTGTATAATAAAAAATTAACTTGTTGTTGAATGTTTCGTAATCTATCAGTAAAATTTAATATATTTAAAAATTAAAATTCTTAAAAACTCAAGGGGGTACATTTTCCCAACATGAGTTTCCTTTGGATTATAGTATGGAAAATATATCCTCTAGATGGAAAACATTATACTCTTCTATTCCTCATCAAATGTAGCTTCAAAATTTCCATTAATAGATTAAAATTTCACTTTCTTCAGTATCGAAACATTCTAACTAAGTCATTATAGTTCAGCAAATTCAAATATCATTCTCTTATCAAGAATAACTCTTAATAACATAACTCAGACCTCCACTTGATAACATTTTTTTGGTCAACTCGATGGCATTTCAACTAAGTAAAAATAGTATCTTAGAAAAATCATGTTTGAAATTAGACTTATATCACTTTATGATTGTATTTGTTTTCAATTTTTCACTTTTTAAAAAGGCATAAAACTTGTTATTAGATCATGATAAAATTAATGATTTTATAAACTTACAAAATATCATAAAATCATATGAAACTGTAAAGAATCATTCATAAAATTCATAAGTATTGTTTCTTAAACCTTTTAAGAAAACAATTATAACCCTCATTAGGAAATATTCTTACAACCCTATATTGACATATTATATAAAATTTCACTACAAACACATATTGACATATTGGCATAAAAATTATATCAAATAAACCTTTCCACAACAATTATAAAGAATAATTAACACTAGTGGAAGAAGTGGTGTTCAAAACTAGTTGGAATCTTCCATAAGAGTCCCATTTATTAGTGATCATAAGGGAGATAGAACCATTGTTTTATTCCGTTAACCAATCCCAATTGGATATTCAGAAACTAAAAAATATTAAAACCACTTAAGGGATAATTTAAATCTAATCAATATCATGACCCAAATAATTTTCACCAAAAAAACCCAAGAATGTGCCAGTATAGCACACCTTATACATAGGGTGTATGCTAGTGGAATAATTGGTTAAGAATATAAACCCTATTAGAATTAAGTAATATGTTTTATTTTTTATAAAATAATTTCTATATTTATTCCTTTAAATTATTCCATTATATATATACTTTATTATATAGTCAATATGGATAATTATATTTTCATATGAATAAAAACATATTTTTCTAAAAAAATATGGTTTTAATCAAAACACAATCTTTGAAAAATTAAATAATTTGAAAAAATGATTTTTTATGCATTATTATAAAATAATATTTATTCAAAAAGAAATTAAAATATATTTTATTAAAATCTAGTGAAACTTTTATAAGGTTTAGAATGTTTTTGTGTCGTAAAAAATAGTATTTCATGTAAATAAGGATTTTAATTTAAATGTATTAATTCAAATATTTAGAAAATTACTTTAATATGATAAATATTATTTTATAAATCCCCATGTAAAATATATCCAATGATTTATTTTTAATATTTATTAATACATTCAAATTATTTTGTAGAAATTAAATACAGTATAAATATATGGTATATATTGTGACTTCAGAATAGAAAAAAGTGTTATAGAAAATACTATAAGAAGAATCCCCAAACAAAAATATACATTACATATAAAAATTGTGTTTCTGATGTTATTTTATTAAATATTAAATCATTTAATGAATTCTCCAAAACTTATATTATTTTTTAAGGTTTAAAAGCTAATTATTTATGAACACGACTCACATTTACATCAACAATGGTATTATTTTAAGGGGTTCTCTTATTATTGAAATAAAATATAAAATACACACCTATTTTGTAGAAAAAATGGACTCAAAACATTTTAATTTTTTTAATCACTTAGATTCCAAAACCTAAGATTAAAAATTAATACCACCATGTTTTTTAAGGTCCAAAAAACTCCCATTACCCTCCACTAAAAACATATTGAAAAATTATATTCTTCTCCATCTCAATCTATAAATCCCTCATATGGTTTTTCCAATCTCTTGAGATTATCTTCCAATGCGTTTAGAATCACCATCTCATGATAAAGGGTCGAATTCCTCCTATTTAATAAAGTATGTTATTTAAATTAAAAAAAAATTAATTAAAATTTTTCATTAATTCATATTTTCAAATATTTATATTATAATTATGATTCCTATATAATGAGATCCCACCTATGACTCCCATTAAATACTTATGTGATCCTTTTTTACAGACGTTATACTTCCAATTTTATCTCGTGATTTTCCATACCAAATTTTTTAGTTTTGAATATAAATCCACATTTCTACTCAATGGTATTAACCTATTTGTACCTATCATTAATTAATCGAGAACCCAAATGTATATATCCCACACTTCTTAATCATCGAATTAAAATTGATTAAATATCTTATAATTATATATAATCTATATGAAACACAAATGAATCTATATGATATAATTTGATGTGTGGGGTGAGAATTATATATCCCTATAATTCATTGGAATTTTTTTTACTCATGAGATACCACGTATATAAAATAGTAGGTTATCCTAATAACACTTCGTTGTGTTTCCTTGTATTTTATACTTGAGTAATGATAATGATGTCATGTTTTTTTCTATATTTCAATTATGCATTGATGTTATAGTCTTTTATGATTATGGGATTTCCTTGATTATTATTCACACCCTTTAATGATACCGTGGAAATCCACTTGACTCGATGGAATTATTATAATATAGTAATTCCATGATTATTCCCTTATAAAGAATTATAGACCACCCCAATCTTATGTACATACTCAGGTTATCCAATGAAGTTATATAGGAACAATATAATTCAATGGGAATGTTAAAGGGTTTTAATTAATTTCACTGCATCGCTACTACAGTTTATTGGTACATGTATCTACAAACATAAACACACACTAATAATTGATCATCTATGACAATATTATGTGTATGATTCTTTAAAAAATAATCATGTAATTTTTATAAATGGTATAGGAAGTCATAGTTAGTATTAGAGAAAGGTCTAGTTAATTTTATAGATTAATATTTGAAAACAACAATAAAAGGCTTTGGGATTGAATAATCTTATTAAAAATTTCCAATTTTTTTATTTATATAGAAATTATTTTCATATAAACAAAATTTTATTCATGATAATACATGTTGGTATGGATTTCTTATAGTTTCTCCTATGGGTAATAACACTGAAAATGGTTAACTATGTATTAAATTGATCATCACCTAGTGAATCAAGAATACACATATTTTCATACTTGTTTTGACACTTCCAAGGGTTATGATTTAGAAAATTCTAAATTTATACATGAACCATTATATAGGGAACAAAATGCCTAAGATATTTTATGTTAGGAAATATACAATGGGTAACAAAGATTGAATCCTTTAAATTCATAGGATGAGGAATATATGAAATTTAAGAGTTATCCCTTCAATGATATTCATTTACCTTCTATGTGTATGATATTTCTAAACCCAAATAACTATTTTGTTACTTTATTTTAGTAAATGTATTATAACAGGTGGAATTGATTCAACAACCAGTATGATGGGAAACATAATGACTACCCAAATGAAATTCCCAATCCAATGTGAGATGGATCCATGAACTATAAAAAATACATACTAAATTAAATCTTGTATTGAATTGTGACTTAAATTATGGGAAAATATAACACCCCAAAGAAAGATATAGATAAAATTGAGACCTTTATGAGATAATAGAATTTATATTTCAGGGGATATTCTGATTCCTTAATTAAAAAAATAATAAATTCACTCTATCGAATAGATCTTATCCATATTTAAATTCTCTATGAATGATATGGTTATACTTCCTAATTTAAAAATAGAGGGAAAATATGCTCAATGATGGATGATAATAAAGAATACAAATCTCGAGGATAATTTCGATTTAATTGAGTAGAAATAATTCTAATATACATTTTTAATAAATATTTTCTTTTACATCTCAGAAAAAAGATAGAGAGGAATTCTCTTATCCTCAAAGAAATCAAGGCTGAATCCATCGAGGATTACAATGAAAACATAAACCAAATTTCACGATACACCTACATATTTTTCACCTACCCAAATTTTTTTTGACCACATATTTGGTTTGATAAATAGGTATCTATAAAAAAAATTACGTATTCAAGTCTTTGAAAGATGTCAAAAAATAGTTTGATGTGCCTTTAAACTCAAGATAAATATTAATGAATCTTAAGGGTTTAAATGGTCTATAGAAAAAAAGTGGATAATGTAGTTTAATTATAGGAGAGAAATGGATAAATCTCATGGTGATAAGAAAATAAAACATCTCACTTGTCCAATGTACATGAATAACAAACATGAAAATAGCATGAAGGGGACAAAAATGATTTTGTTATGAGAAGAAAGTTAACCAGCCTCTCTAGTACCAAAGGGAAAAACCAACCAATTTGATGTAAAAAGTTATTTTATTTTCAACCCACATCCTACTGTCATGCTCTTGAACTACACAAAACATGGACAGTTTGAAAACCAATTCACTAAGACAAGGGCTATCAAAGTCAACTAATGACGACAACATCCATGTTTTATAGAGTAAGGGAGAGCATAAACCTTCAAAACCACTAGTGTGGACCATAATAAAAAATTAGTGATAAGTAAACAAGTTACCCATTGACGTATAGAAAAAAATATTTCACTCATGTTCTCTGTATTATTTCATATTATTCCTAATTTGAATGACTATTTAAGAACCACAAAAAACATGGATATTGAGTAGTCTATGAATAATGAAAATGGGTAAATTATTACATCCCAAATATATAATTCCTCCCCTGTTCGTATTTTTCACTAAACATCTATGTAAATCCTATGATAATCACTTTAGGTGAACTTGACATTATTCAGGGGTTGTATTGGATTTCTATTTAATGATTTAGATTACATTATTCAAAGAAACAAATTAATCTCTTCATAATGAATCATGCTCTAATTATATACTAGTGTGAGTAGGAGGATAGATATTCTATGAAATCATCATCACAATAATTGATATTATTGACTCATGGGTAAACATATATTTCTAAAATGATTGAGACTATGAAAAATATCATCCATCATAACATTCCTATTATAACGGAATACATTAATGTGTTACCTGAATAATTGAAAATTTTTCCTCTTAATAGATATGTTCAGATATTAATTGAAATTTTGACTATATATATTCTTATATACATGAATCCATATCTAATGACCATAATTGAATACGGATTTCCAACGATAATACTATAACATAATCTATATATATGGTTCATATTCCAAAGTGCTTCAATGTGATTTGCACTAGTAATTTTCATCATGAACATGGATGTGTTAATTCACCTATTCATTGATTAGCATGAGATCAAGAATATCATGGTTAAGATTATATATCCTATTTGATGGATTGAATTATTTTTTGATCAAATATTTGAATCCCAATACATCTCTTAGTATTATGATTTGTCAGAATATTATCAAGTAAATGTGATGAATGAGGATATCCTTGAGAATTATTTTTTATAAAATGTATGTGCACTATGTGTTCATATAGATTCATTTTGGACTCAATAATGGTCTAATAGTATTTGATGTATTAGTTAATGGATTATGTAGGGGTTAAATTGATAAATTACTGGTCTTAATTATATAAAACATTCTTATCCACCTAAAAAGTATATAGGAACATCGGATGAAATTGAATGTTTTACTTAAGACCTTCATAATTAAAATTTTCTTCCAGAGTAAATAAAATATGAGTTTTCGGTAGAGAATATATAAATATATCATCATTTCATCACCAATTAATGGATATATATGGAAAATTCAATGAGATGGGAAATTATAGGGTGTCATATACTAGTATCTGGGGTAGTGATCCCTGTATTCCTTGGATTAGCTTGGAAATATCATAAATTTGTGATAATTTCATCACAATATTCATTCAATTTAACCATGTTTAATATGTCATTAGTTAATTATATTGATAATTATGAATGTAATTATAATTTTAAAGAGTTTTATAACAAGTTAATAACTACCCCTTTTCTCTCAATACCCTCCAAAAGGGAAGGATTTGTGATCAAAAAAATTTCAATGAAAATCGAATGGGGTTTTCACTCATAAAATATTATTAAGTAATATCATATTCCTCCCACCAATTAAAGTTCCATTATTAGAACTAATTCTCCCATGATCTAGATATGGTTGCAGATATATTTTTATTTAATATTTGGTGACATTACCTCTATGTGGATAAGTGTGACATATATACCTAAAAAAATACTTTAGTATACATTCCCAAAAAATGATCATAATAAGTGCTAATGATGGTGGTGTAATCTAATCAATGGTTGTCAATATTTATTCCATTCCCATTATTGGAAAAAAAAATAATGCCTATGAATCTCTAATTAGAATTGATCATGAATCCATATCCATGATAAGGATTGAATGGTATCCAATCTTATTTGACATGACGAGAATGGGAAAGGTCTTCATAAAAAATAATCTTTCCATTCTACAAACACTAATCAGATATTAATTATTGACAAGATCAAGGATGCCTAAAATTATAACAAGGAGATATAGAAAAATGAATAGAATATTATAGAGTTTATCTTTTTAATAAATAGAGTTATTATGTTTGTAACATGGATATGTGTCCCATCAAAACCAGGATTCATGATGGAGATTTTTGATGATGCACATAACTCATCACTCTATATTTATCCATGAATTCATAATATGTATAGTGATTTTAAGGAAAACATTTTGTGATATAACATAAAGAAATAGATTTTAATTTTTTTTCATGATTCTTGGTAGTCCCGAAATATTAACTCTAAATGAATGAATACTATGGTTATGATGAAACCATGTCAAAAACCTATTAGAAATGGAAAACCATAACCATGGATTTCATAATAAGACTCCCTAGTTCATCTAAATGAAATAACACAATTTGGGGAGAATTCAATCACCATACAAGTTCAACACATTTCATTTATACCAAGTATGATCACCCTCTTGACCAACATGACTATATGTACATAATAGAATTGCTAAGATATTGATGATTAACAAATTGTATTATATCTAATTTATATTAAATGCTTACCTCAATTCTATGCAGAATCATTCAATAGGAGTTTCGTATAATGATGACTTTCAATACTCCTTATCACCATTAGAAACAATTGTTAGTCATAGTGAACGATATAAACTCCAGAGGATATTCTGAGAAATTTTTCAATGGGTATTCCTAGAAGTTGGTATAAAAACAATCCCCAAGTGGATTTTTAGTATATAAAAAATTCATTCTAGAAATCAAATGGAACAATATGAGTCTATATATAGGAATTGGTGTTAGAGTCCAATATACTATGATGGTGATAGAGATAATAAGTTGATGGGACCTAATATTATCCATGATATAATAGATATGGTTCAAACTATTTGGAATCATATGAGACCCATGCAATGTTAGTAAAAAATGTGTGAATACAATCATTGGTGTGACCTATAATTCAAGGATAAAGATAATGTGTTCATTATTATATTACCATGGAATAATGTAATGAATTTTAAAAGTAAGGGATGGATTTTTCAAATATAGATCGACCCATTTGACACACTTTATCACATTAGGGCTATGGTTTAGTGAATAACACTAAATCCTAAATTTTATAAAGTACATAATTTTTTATATGTTGCATTTTTATAGTAGTAAATACTATTTCCCACACATATACCGAATCCATGGATAGTACCCTTAGAGACTGATTTTTTGTATGATGAGTATCTACTAATGATCCTTGATCCTAACGACAAAGTTCTATGAGACGCAGAAACTAACATAGTCAAAATTCTATGGTGGAAGAAATGTTTTGAGGAGGTGACTTGGGAACTAGAAGATTATTTGAAATAGAAGTACTATCATATAATTTAGTTCAAAAAATGAAATTTACATGGTGATATTTTTATATTGGGAAATAATGTAATGAAAAAATATATAATAAATTCTCTTTTGAATTAATGATTGGCTTATTGAGTAATGAAACATTGGACGTTATATGATCTATAAGTGTTATTTGGAGAAATATAAAATATTTCTTGCCATAATTAAAAAGAATATATAAATAATCACCATTTAGAAAAATAGTTTTTATATAGTGCGTGTTTAAATAAATATATTATAAGGTTAATTATAAAAGTAAAATTGACATATAATGATGAAACGATGGCCTGGATGAGTAGGGTAATACTCAATAAATCTCATTTATTAGATCTTCTATGGGAGATGGAATCATTTTGATTTTTTATTTAATATGATCGAGCTAAAATTAAACAACTAAATTGTGAGTAAAACCATTTATGGTACATATTCAACCTTATTCACATTACAACTCAAATCTGGTTCATCAAACAAAAAAAAGAACTACCATCGCACACCTAAACCAAAGGTCATATGCTGCTTCATTGAGGTGATATATATCTAGACCATAGTAGAATGAATTTATATGTTATCTTTTTCAAAAAATTCAGATTATATTTATCACATTTAATTATTACATTATATATAGATGATTGTGTAATGTGTTTGGAAAATTTTATTTTAATAAGATCGAACCAAAATTGTATTTTTGGGAAATAATTATATATTGTCAATTAAATCTCTATTTTTGATAAATTGAAGGATTTTGAAGTAAACATTATTTTCATGTAATATTCAAATTAAATAATATTTTTAAATATAAATTATAATATACTTTATTTAACCCTCATGTGACTTTTATAATGTTTATAATGTTTTTAGTGGAATCAAAACTAGTATTTTACAATAAATATGGATATTTACATTAGTGTAAATTAAAATATTTATAAAATTATTTTGGTAAATTAAATATTTTTTTTATCATCTCATTAAAATTATAGAGTGGATATTTTTTATAATTATTATATATAATAAAATATTTTTTGTAAAATTAAATATGGTATAAATATATGATATGTATTATGACATCATAATATAAAAAAAGTGTTCTAATAAATGATATAAAGGGAGTCCACAAAAAAACAATATCCATTAAAATAATTTATTACTTTAGTTATTTTATTCGTTTTACAATACTTTAATGAAGACTCTAAATCCTATATTATAATTTATTGTTCTAAAATAAATTCTTTATGAACCTGACTCATTTCTTATTAATAAGTGGTGATATTTTAGGGAGTTATTTTCATATCATAATTTATTCATGAAACCCACGTCAATTTATTATAAACCATTGGAAAAATAAATGCGATTGTATGTTATTTTGATTATTTTATCACATTGAGTCAAAAACACTGAAAATAATAATAATTTTCCCTCTATTTTGTTATAAATAACCACATAAACTCTCATTACGCTTCACTAAAAAACCATTGAGAATACTATACAATAATTAACCAAATTTAAATCCCTCCCATGGTGTTACCAAACTCATAAAAATTTCCTTATATTCTTTTATATGATACTTCTTAGGGTAATGGATTCTCTTCCTCATCCTCTTTAATCATGTAAATTGTTTGTAATTATCATTTTTTATTTCCAATTAACGATGTTTTAATATTGTTTACACATCTATTTGTTGTTCTTAAAATTCCCATGTAATGAGTGACCACATTTAAATCCTATTAAAAATTTCCTTGAAACATTATATACACTTGTATTCTACCGAAAGTATCCCACAATTTTCAATGCCAATTATTTTATTATGAATATGATTCACCATTTCCACTCAAGGGTATTCCAATTAATGTAACTATCAATCAAATAGTTTTTAAATACATGTATTTAATACAAATTACATAATAATGTAATTATAAGTGACTAAATCTGTTCTTTTATTGTATGATCTTTGTGGAATAAAAATGAATGTACATGATATGAATGTGACACTAGGATAAAATTATATAGCCCTCTAATACATTGGGTAATGTTTAAAAGTCATGAGATACCATTTTTGATGCACACGTGATAAAACAAATAATATTATTCTATGATATATTGGCGTTTATCCATGATGTTTTCATATGATGTCATTTTTAGGTCGTTTTCTCTTTCCTATAATTCCTTTACGTTATCATATTATATCATGCAAAATTGTTCATTTTTATGATTTCTAGACTTTTATTTCAACTTTATATTCCTCCTTACTCAAATTTATTTCTCTTATTATGTCATTAATTAAATATTTTCTTATAGGTATTTAAATATCACCCTTTTGGTTTGTACATCACTAGGTTATCTAGTGGAATGTTATAATATCAATAGATTTATAAAGGAATATTTCTATGTTTTGATTAATGTTGTTGTATCCCTGTTGAAAGGTAGTATGATATATATCTAATTAACCAAATACAGTATGCATTTTGATCATTTGGGAATGTATAATATATATATATATATATAAATTATTGTTTATTAAAGATATGCATTATAAAATATATCATTTATCGTACATGATCATGAAGAAGTTATAAATGGGTACACTAGACACCATTATTAGACTATTATTATTTATGATGTTAGTGTTCAGAAATAATTTTCTCCTGAATTAATAGAACCCCAATCCAAACCCTTAAACACTTGGGTATTAACGAAATTTATTCATCCCCTTTCTAATTGAGCATACAACATATGATAAGAGTGAACAAAAATTACTTTTAATAATCAAGATGAAATCCTTATTTGGGGAAAATTTTCCAACCCAGAGTTCATGGTAATAAATAATGATATAAAAGTAAATGTTATTTTTTTAATTAAATGGGTTTATATTCATTTTTTATTCCATCATTATGTTGTAAATATTTTAAAACTCTAGTTTAGAAGGAGGATGTAGCATTATATGAAAATGAAAATTCGTTTGATGCTTGTAAGGATCAATACAATGATGAATCCTACTAAATATGGAAATGAAAAAACATTAAATAGTTGATACATGAAATATTTATGCACTAAATTTCATAAAAAAAATACTCTCTATTGTTGGAATATTCATGGTGATGAGAACATGTTTCTCGTTATCCAAATTGAGGCACTGAATCTGAACCAGATAAAGTTATCAAGTTAGTAAATTTTCAAAAAAAAACATAGTATCAATGCCATCATAATCATAATATCATTTGTACCACAGATAATGAATTGTGGACCTAATATGTATGGTAATTTCATTAAAAATTATGATCCCCAACCATCCATCAGAGAAAATGGTCTAACCCTATATATAATCCACACTAATAATAGTTATTGTGAATGTAATTCCCTCTTGCAAGGTCCTATAACACTAGAGGAAATCTTCAATCACCCATTGGTTATGATAATCCCTTATGTATATATACATTTTCATCCATCTAAATAGTTCAATGGGATATCTTACGCCATGTTCCTGATATAGATTCCTTCATTTTTTCCTTAGTTTCAATTTCCAAATTTTCCTTTAGAAATATAAATTATCTTGATACTTTGGCACCTATAAAATAATTAAGATATTAACTAAGTGATATTTGAATAAATGAAGAGTATCTCAAAGATACCATTTCTATATTTGAGGAAAAAATTTCAACCATTTTAGATAAGCTCAAACTAGTAAACCATCACATAGATAAAAATCTTCGTACTTCTTTTGAAATTTCTACATTGAATCCCAATGAATAAGAGAAATATATATCAATTCTTGAATAATATTTATTTTTCCATAGAATTATAATAAGATTCATAAGATACCCCATGGGAAGAAAAAAATCATCAAAGGATAATAGAACATCACTTCAATTTTATTTAGGTGGTGAGAAGAAAACATCTAAACCTTTCTTCAAGAGTAGAGGCAAAGGATAATAGGATTAAGAAGGAAATCATTATCCAAAAATTCACATATCTAAAATTTATTTCAAATACTTTGTTTTCCAAGAAAATAAATATATAAATATTGGATTTCTTTAATTTTATAGATCTCAACTAGTATTTGTTGAATGATGATTTCCCAATCCTGATCACATAATAGTATATCAATGTGACCAATAGCTTCTAGTCCCTTTACATAGAGGATGGATACTAAGGCCATAATAATATTTTTAGGATCCATGAAGAAAAATATGATATAACATTAATATCACCATAAGGGTAAATCTTAAATTGTTTAATGCCTAATGGTTTGATGAAGTCCAGTTCTATATACCAATGTTACATAAGTCAAATATTCAATCCCCTCTTAGAAAATATTAAGGAATTCTTTGTTGGTGATCTTGTGGTAAATATCATAATCACTCTCCTCATCTCAACAATAACTAAATATTTATTGCCAATTTGTGATATTAAAATATTTAAATGAACCTATTGAAGAAAAACTTTGGGATATCACTTAGAATGTTTCTTAGTTTTAAAGTGAGATATCATTTTATCATATTGATTTCAAGAAAATATCAGAAAATATCAATATTACCCGTCATAAATATTTCAAATAGTTTAGTGGATTATAATTAAGTCCCACTTATATAATGGTTTTCATAACCAATATTACATGAAATTTTAGCCCATCACGTGATTGTAAAAGATGTTAATCCCCTATACGTATCTTGATGGTATCCCACATTCCTTCGATATAATTACGAACTATGTAAAAAAAATTCTTGTATTGATATATCATATTCAAGGGATTCTAATAATCCTATAGTTATCTAATAATGAGTTATCACATGGATTACTCCTGGATTAGAAGAATGAAATTGTAAAAGAAAACAGTTTGTACTATCATAGCTGAAAATATATAAGTGTCCAGACCAAATAATATGATATAGAATTGAATTTTCAATGGATAAAATTTGTAGAAAAGAATCCTATGAATTATTCTATAAACCGTAATGTTTTTTTAGTTTCTCTTATCTGCCTACTATATTTTTTCATTTTTCATCCAATGCTTTTAGGGTGAATATAATGTTGTCATATAATTATAAAATAATTTTTTATTCAATTGTATCCTTAAAAATCATTCAAGGTAGAGGAATTAAAATAATTTATCAGAACACATACACTATAAGAGAATACCCAAATTGACACATGTAACCAAAATTAAGTTTTATTTTATTTTTAAAACACGCACCAAATATAGTACATGTTAATTGAAGAAGCTTCTATCTTCCCTAATGGAAGAAAAATGGAACACCCATTGGAAAAAATAGTTGTTATGGCTATGATTTTTTTTCTCACCAATTTAGGATGACCTTATAAAATCCATCCATTTATCAGGGGGTTTCACCAATAATAAATCAAATTATCTAGGTCAGATTTTGGTTTTGGTGTTGTATCGTCAATTATCAATGAAAGTCATGCATATTAAATGTGATTTAGATCAGGTAATCATGGAAGTCAAGGGATAATACTCCATCAAAAAGTCAAATCTAATCACTTTGTTACACCATGCATGTGAAGTAATAGAAAAAATACCCTTGGATACAACTCTAACCCATGTACCACCATCATATAATTATTGAACCGATGTGTTAGAATCCATCAATATTGTTTTGGAAGATTGAGACCAGAAAGAAAATATTAATCAAATCACATATAATAGGGTTATATATATAGTTATTAAATATAACATGGAAGATATAAATTAAATTAAAAACTATTTTTAGCATTATGAGTTGGAACCATCATAAAACAAATACATTTCGTTATGGATATCCTCCATAACGGGATATCTCTAATGTTGGATCATTTTGTTTTATCGAGCTAACAAAAAATAGATCTGACACCACGTGGTAAGTTTAATACTCCAAGAATGTTTGAATACACCGGATGTACCCTATAAATAATAATTTCATGGAGTAATCCATGTATTTATTGAAGTATTAGAGATTATTACCATCATGCAATAGGTACACACTATAATATTCAACCCCCATCAGTCGAGAACCAAGAAATATCATATTATTTAAAGGACTGGTTATTTATATAATACATGTCTCAAATTTTTTTAAGAAATACTATTATTCATAAATACATTACAATTTCATCCCTCATCCATAATATTTATTGAATTTTTTTAATTATTCCCCGGAATCCAATAAGAGGTTCCCATAGATTGTTTTCCACATGAAAGAAATCATTACTCATCGTATACCATAGTATTCCAACAAAAAGTAAGGGCCTAGAGGGTGTCTGTGGGGATATTATCCCCTCATGGGTAAAGTGTATAAAAACTATATATAAAAATGTTGTGAAATAAAAATATACGAGATAAATATAATTGAAAATAATAATTAATTTTCATATTCAACCAAGATGCAGAAGATAAAACAATATCAGATATAAAATTATGATCATGTCATTAAACTATGAAAAAAAGTATGTACAATGGATATATGGGTACATACATATAAAATATGACTAAAAAGATAAAAATACCAAATTTTATCTCAACTAGAATCCTGAGTATAGGATTGATCCACTACTTTCATACATCATTATAGTACAAAAATTTGAGCATCAGAAGCATGGTGCTACCATTTATCTGTACCAGAAACTGTGAAGTCTATTCAGGTACTCTAGGAGGCCTAAATAGTATGTGAGATATAATTAGTATTCCATCACCTGTAGTTTCTAGAAAAATCCAATCTGTGTATATAAAATGGGAGTTGTGTATGTAAATAATAATTGTAATTAAATAAATAAATAATCCACCTCAGGCTGGGCTCTTCATGAGACCCTTGACCGACATTACATTCTTTAGCATAAATTAGATATATCTTAAACATGTTCAACATATAAAAATTTAATATGATTATATAAATGGGTCTCCAAATATCAAGTATTAGAAATTGACCAAACCCATGAACATTTTTTATCTTGGAAGGAGCATCCAAATGGTAATATTTTAACATTCTTTGAATTAACAAGAGGCATCCACGAAATTTAATATAAATTTTATCCTAATCCCATTCATGGGAATCCATAAAGAAGAACCCAAATATCACTTTTGGAATAATGTAAATAGACATCATGACAAGAGTTTATCTATGGAAATATTTACAAGTAATCCTATGTATCAATCTCGGTAGGGAGTATAGAATCTACCTATGATCCCATCCATGGTATTCAACATTGGGCATTATGTATCACTTGTGGCTAGGCCTAACCATCACAATTATCAATACTATACTGGGTAACTCACTTATAGATCTTATATTATTCATGGGTTAGTAAAACAAATTCGTGGTGATCCTATAAAAGTAATCATTTAAAAAATTCATGTATCTATCCCATTATATTTAAATTCATGTGCCGCATATAAACTATAAAAAACATTGATCCCATCAATTAAGTCCTTATGTCAAAACCATTGTATCATGCCCATCATGACATAACGGTTTGTTTTTTCCATCATTAAATCACCTCATTAAATAAGTGAGTTTCTACATAATAAATTATTAATTATGATATAAATTAAATCCAATGAGATGGGAACCTATTTGTGTTTACTCATCAACCTCTAACTAGCACAAGGGTGAATAAAATCACTGACCATAATGGGCCTTGTAGGAATCCATCTGAATAGTTTCATAAAAACAATTATTATAAGTAAAATCAACAAGTGGTATATGTTTCTCCAAAGAACAAATAAAATCAAGGAATTCTACTTGGGTAATTTTCTCTAGAAACCATATCATATGCTCAAAATTGCCACTAATATGAGGGTTATATGTTTCAATTATGAGCACCTATGAACCCGGTAATTTTTTCGCCACTTTACAAAATGATGATATAAACTAGATGACTATGTCCAATATGAGAGAACAAGGAACACTATGATAGAGAATAATTCTCTGAATATAATTCCATATTATATTAGCAACTGAGAAGGTCACTCAGATATGTAGAATTTTCAAGACTGTGGAAACATATCAATAATTACATATAATGTATCACTTCTCCAAGATGATCACAATAATAACATCACAAAAATACATAGTTAAGTCATCCCATTTCCCCATGGTAATGTTCATATGCTATAAAAGATCAAAATGTTGTTCATTCTCTCCCTTTTCCTTCAATTTGCTGGAGAACCATGTGATAAAACCTATAATTTTACTCTTCATACATAGGTACCAATACAGACATTGTAGGTTTAGTTACATATTTGTAGTCTCATGGTCATCATGCCAAATATAGGAATTATATTATCACATAAACTTTTCAAATATGTTTTAGGGACTTATACACGTTTTTTAAATTGCATTATCTCATCCACATCAATAACCCAGTAAGTGGTTGGTCCTCACTTGAGACACATTCCCTTATGACTAAGCATTTGGGATCAAAAATATGTCTCATCTGCACTCAATCCAAAAGGAATAATGTCACTTCCAAAGCTTCTAATACAAGATTCCTATTTAATTCATGAACCTCTAGGTCTATCTAATAATACAGGGTCATAAAATGCTACTCACTACATGCCTATCGAATTACCTATCTCTGTGTATTTTGGCTCAGGGTGCTAGATATTTCATTCCCCTTTCTAGGTGTACAAGAAAGATCAAATCCAAATGACTGTAGGAATTCTCCCCACATATACAACCTATGATTAAATTATCATTATGTGAAAATTTATTTTAGAACATTATTTTATATTTAAATTATGGAAAACGAACCAAATAAATAGTCCTTCTAACAACGTAAATCATGAAGCACATCTACTAACACGAGCTCATTCCTATTGTAATTGTACTCTTGATGTATCCTATAACATCCCAAGTAAATAAAGAATAATACATTTTCATATTTATTAATATTTACGAATTAAATATTAATTTTACATTAAAGGGGTTTCTATGTTCAATAGCGTACCCGATATGCAACAATGAGTTTCTTTGAAAACTTACGTTGCACACTAGTAATATAATAATATTATTTTAAATGGTAGTTAACACAAAGTCTTTGTATTGGCGGGAATGAATATAAATAACTAAAATATGTTTATATATGTTTTTTAAATGTTTTTATATTTATCCAATAAAAGATAAATCCTTAAAATAAGAAAATAATTCAATTTTAGGCATAAATACTCTAATATTCACTAAAGGTCGACTTATCACCTTTTCATGGAGAACCTTATTTTAATATAGTTTTGGTCACACTTATAAATTCTATTAGACCAAATAATACTCTTCTTTAGAATCAGGATATCAAGATTTACATTGTGTAAATTTTTGTTATTTTTCCGATAAAGTACATTTCTTTAATAAATAGTGAAAAATGTTGTTTTTTAATTCAAAACCACTTTTTAATATAATTTATTTATATGATTAGATTATCTTTTGAATTGGTTTTAGAGTTCAATTTTAATATATGTTTTACCATTCAATACAATAGTGGTTGTTGGAATTAATTTCACTTTGAAATTAGACTTAAACTTGTGTCAATCTTTTGATATATATTGTTTCATAAAAACACGCTATTTGTCCTGACAGTGGGAATTAATTAATAAATTAATTAATGTAAAATATATGTTTTGATTTTTGTAAAATAGAAACCATTTTTGAATTCGTAATATCAAATATAGCTTAAGGTGATGTTTTGGTATTTTTCTAAAAAACATCAATTTTTTATTAATAGTGAAACCACTGAGTGGTACATAAAAAAAAATTTCCATTTAAATGAAATTTTACCACCTCTGTGTTTTGAATTTCAAAAATCCAACATAAATGTTTGTCATTATGAATTAAAATTTGGTTCAATGGGATTAAAATATTTTTTTTGGTGAATAGTAACTTTAATGTTTTTAATCACAATTAGAGGTAATTAGAATAAGTTTAAGGTAAAAATAATGTTTTAATAATATGAAATGAGCTTAACACATGTCCTACCCCTATTGGATGTGTCATGGCCGACCAAGACAATCCATGGGTCAACATGGGACCCCATGGAGCCACTTTGGTAGGAAAATGACATTAACAACTTTTTATTTAAAGTTAAAATAAAAATGTCACAAACATGTGTTTTTTTACTAAAACAAATTTTAAATGGAGTTATACAAGTAATAATTTTGATTATAAATATTCATTAGTGAAGTAAAAAGATTTCATAAATCATGATATTTTTTTTATAATTTTTATACATTAAATAAATTAAATTATTTATGACACCATGATGACGCAGCGATTACCTCATTATTTAACGATTTAAATAAAATGAGACAATAATGTAAAATCTAAGACCTACACTTGTAAAAAACCTATCGGATGGCTAGATTTGGAAACCTAATCACATTAGCCTCAAAATTTATAATTTTTTGACCCTTTTTATCTGAAAATCATTTTATAATAAAGTATCTTTTCTTAACTTTCCAATAGTTCCCCTCCTCTCCTCTTATAAAAGGCCCCAACCTCTACCACCTTACCCACACCTCTCAAGCCTTTGGCTCAGCCAACCCCTTCCCCTTTTATCATTCCACATCCCTATCCTCATCCTTGAATCCTCACATTGGGCATAAGTCTTCCCAAGGAAGCCTTTGAGCTCAAATCAAAAAGAGTTACCCGTTTTAAAGGTAGTGTTTCTCTTGTGTTCTTATGTTTATTTTGATTCTCAAACCCACTAAACTCTTTTTATTCCTTTATGTTGTAACAAAATCAGTATCATAAATATACTAGGATGTTTTTATTAGAAGGATTCGGGCTACACTTAAACACACCTTCGTCTAATGGTTAAAGAACATACTGTTTCTGTGGTTGGCGATTTTCTGCCCCACGAAACGATGATTGTTCAATCTTCTTTTAACACATTTCATGGTGGCCATTAAGATGTCACTATGTTCATATATGATATATATTATTTTTATGTTTTCCTTATGCTTCTGTATTTCTCATTTGTGGCATACCTTTATGGTTTCCATTATCGGTAAACACAATAATTTCATTTTAGGAAGTATGGACTACCGGCCCCTCAAAGTGATTTGATTCGTTAATTCCATACGTGGGATGTATAAAGGATGGATTTAATGATATTATATATTATATTATACTGGAATTATAATATACCTTTATATGATTATGATTTCACTCCATTAAATATGAAATAGAAATGAAAGTAGCGTTCATGCGTACATACGGCTTACCGTCTCCATGAACGGTGCATTTCATTTCTTACCACTAAATGTTATATACTATCGTAAATACATGTATATTCTGGATATATATGATATATATGATATCCAAATCATGAATATCATTCTGGATATAATGAACTTTTGACCACATGAACAACATGTAATTGTAAGAAGTCCACTTTCGACTTAAGAACCAAATATCGACAAAACAAACATTTTTTAACTTAAATGATTACATAATGTTTATAACATTAGTAATAAATGATATAAGTGGAATAATAAGCTTGAAAAATGTTCTTAAGAAATTAGAAATTAACTTTAGTTTTTTATTCAGGAGATTAAAGAGCAATCGAGTCACGTCGGACACGAGGTAAGGGACTTCGTCTCAATCTCCTTTCATTGAGGCATATTTTGTTCTAATACAAGGCTTTATTTTATACGTTGTATAAACCCCTTTTACTTTTAACTTTATAAAAAAGGAATCTTTTTCTATGAATCATTTTACTAAACGACAAAATGGAATGTTTCTTTTATCGTACACTGTGACAATGAGCTTTTCCGCTGCCGAAGGTATTATTTGGTCTTCGGCTTCCTCAAAAAGTCATAATTTTTTTAAAATGAAATAAATACCATATACTATTTTATGTATTTTGGTATAGAAAATGGTTTTTATAATGGATTTGTTATGTCAATTTATTTAGGTGATATATTGTGATCGAAATTTGGAAATGTTTTCCTTCCATTATATTTGTTTTATGTCTTATTATTTTATAATGGTACTTGGACATTTGACGGGTGGTTACGTGAAAATCCATATGATGGGTGGTGTCATGAATACCAGGATGGGTGGTTATGTTATAACCTCCAATGCATTGGGTATGGAAGTCGGTCGTATGGCTATTCCATTAAGTGATATGTGTGGAAGTCGACCGGATGTTTATTCCACTTAAGTATGTTTATGTCCCAAGTTACCTTTATATATTATGTGTTCTTTATATGGGTTTTATGGTAATCATTTGGTTACAAAAATGGCATGTAATGATCTTTTATTCAGTGAAGAGTTTTTACTACTTCATAAAGGTGAATAGTATTACTTTGATAAAGTATACATGGTTTACTTATTGTTTTGAAAAACTAACAGTTTTCATTTTTTGTGTATCCCTTACTGAGCTTTTTATGCTCACCCCATGTTTTTGAAATGTTTTTCACATGACTTAATGTGGAATAGGGTCAAGGATGGGATCAAGGAATAGTCATGCTATCTAAAACATGGAACTAGACATGTTTCTTTTTAAGTGTTTTTATTTTTTGGAAACATATACGAAGTGTCTACTTTGTAATCTTTTGAGATGTAATAGTTATTTCCTAATTCTCTAAAACTCTGAACCTGAAAAGATACTCAATGTGAATTATTCATTTAATTCATGATTAAGTAATGTTTAAGGCCAGGGCCTTATAGTTGGTATCATAGGTAGGTTTAGACAACTTTAAAAGTTAAAAAATTGTTAAATTAGAAATTAATTTAACGTATGATTGAAATGATATAGCATTTAAAGATTACCATGTTGCTTTACCTTATATATTTTTGTGTTAAGAATGGTTTTTCATAGAAGAAATGGATCGGATTTTCAGGGAAGGCATACATTGGGAAATGACCTTTCAAATTAGTATCCTTAGATGGTTAGAATCAGAACTAAACAGTTTGTTGCAGTGATGGCTCAGTTGACTTAGGAGTTGAAAAGAAGATTGGTGAATGCTCCAGTTTTGTCACTTCCTTATAGGAATGGTGAGTTTGTTATATACAGTGATTCTTTGTTGAAGGGACTTGGTTATGTCCTTATGCATAATGATCAGGTAATTGCATATGCTTTATGTCAGTTGAAAACTCATGAGGTAAAGTACCCTACACATGACTTGGAATTAGCTGCTGTTGTTTTTGATCTAAAAATTTGGAGGCATCATTTGTATGGAGTAAAGTGTGAAATATATACTTATCACAAAAGTTTAAAGTATATATTCAATCATAAATAATTGAACATGAGACAGAGGAGATGGCTGGAATTAATCAAGGATTATGATTGTACAATTCATTACCATCCGGGAATAGAAAATAAAGTGGCTGATGCTTTGAGTCAAAAAAGTAATGATTCATTAACCATGCTACATTTGGAACGAGATCCTGTGGTTTTTGATTTGATGAACTTTGGCATAGAAGTTGTTGGTGTAGGAAGTTATTCTGTTTTGTTTTAGGTATCAGTGAGATCATCCCTATCAGACAGAATTAAGAAAGCGTAGAAGAAAGACAGTGGGTTGCAGAAAAAGGTAGAGTTGGTTCAGAAGGGTAAGTTTCCTGAATTTAACATTGATAATGATTGTGTTTGGAGGTTTGGGAAGAGTTTATGTGTGCCTAGTGATTCACAGTTGATGAATGAGTTGTTATGTGAGGCTCATAATTCCCTGTTTTCAGTTCATCCTGGCAGTACTAAGATGTACATAGATCTTTGGGAGTATTACTTGTGGGATGGAATGAAAAGAGATATTGTTGATTTTACTATGAAGTGTTTGACATTTCAGCAGTTTAAAGTAGAGAGGTAGTTATAGAAAGGGATGCTTCATCCTTTACCAGTGCCAGAGTGGAAATGGGAAAATATATCCATGGACTTTGTTGTGGGATTACCGAAGACATCTCGAGGTAATAATGCAATCTGGGTTATTGTTGATCGCTTGACTAAATCTGCTCATTTCGTTTCTATTCGAAATACTTTCTCTCTAGATCAACTTTCTCGATGGTATATTAATGAGATAGTCATGTTGCATGGAGTTCCCCTATCCATTGTATCTGATCATGATCCCAGGTTTACTTCTAACTTTTAGGAAGGCCTTCAGAAGTCGTTGGGTACTGAATTAAATTCTAGTACATCTTTTCATCCTCAATCAGATGGGCAGTCAGAATGAACAATTCAGACTTTGGAGGATGTGCTATGTGCTTGTTCGATGGATTATCAGGGAAGTTGGGACCAACATATTTCTTTGTTTGAATTGCTATATAATAACAGTTTTCATTCCAGTATACAGATGGCTCTGTTTGAAGCATTATATGGAAAGCGGTGTCGAACTCTGGATTTTTGGGATGAAGTAGGTGAAAGGAAGCTGATGGGACCATAATTGGTAGAAGAGATGGCAGAAAAGTTTAGTTGATTCAGAAACACATGAGAACAGCTCAAAGCAGACAGAAAAGTTATACGGATAACTGGAGAAAGGATCTATCTTTTGAGGTAGGTGATCATGTTTTTCTCAAAGTTTCCCCATGGAAAAGTGTGATGTGATTTAGTTAGAAAGTAATGTTGAGCCCAAGGTTCATTGGACCATATGAAATTCTGGAAAAAGTTGGATTAGTTGCTTACAGAGTGGATTTACCTCCGTGTTTATCTCAGGTACACAATTTTTTTCATGTTTCGATGTTGAGAAAGTATATGCCAGATCCATCTCCTGTTTTGAGCCCATAGGTAGTTCAGTTGGAAGAGAATCTCTCTTATGAAGACCAACCAGTCCAGATTCTTGACTGTAGAGAGAAAGTGTTGCGGAATAAGGTAATTCATCAAGTAAAGGGTTTGTGGAAGAACCACATGAGTGAAGGGTCAACATGGGAATCTTAAAATGCTATAAGGGATAAATACCCCCACATATTTTAATAGGTGAATAAAATTGTGAGGTCGCAATTCCCAAAAGGGGGAAGGAAGTAACATCCGAGGAAAATAAAGAATAAAACATTTTCATATTTATTAATATTTACGAATTAAATATTAATTTTACTTTAAAGGGGTTTCTATGTTTGATAGCATACTCGATACGCAATAATGATTTTCTTTGAAAACTTACGTTGCACACTAGTAATATATTAATATTATATTAAATGGTAGTTAACACGTAGCCATTGTATTGTCAGGAATGAATAGAAATAACTAAAATAGGGATATATTTTTTTTAAATGTTTTTACATTTATCCAATAAAAGATAAAGGCTTAAAATAAGAAAAGAATTAAATTTTAGGCATAAATACTCTAATATTCACTAAAGGTAGACTTATCGCCTTTTCATGGTAAACCATCTTTAAATATAGTTTTGGTCACTCTTATACATTCTATTAGACCAAATAAAACTCTTTTTGGAATCGGGACATCAAGATTTACTTTGTGTAAATTTTTGGTATTTTTCCGATAAAGTTCATTTTTTTAATGAATAGTGAAAAATGTTGTATTTTAATTCAAAACCTCTTGTTAATCTAATTTATTTATATGATTATATTGTCTTTTGAATTGTTTTTAGAGTGTAATTAAAATATATTTTTACCATTTAATCCAATAGTGGTCGTTGTAATTAATTTCACTTTGAAATTGGACTTAAACTAGTGTCAATCTTTTGATATATATTGTTTCATAAAAACACGCTATTTGTCCAGACAGCGAGAATTAATTATTAAATTAATTAATTTAAATTATATGTTTTGAATTTTTTAAAATAGACATCACTTTTGAATTTGTAATATCACATATATCTTAGGGTGATGTTTTGGTATTTTTCTAAAAAACATCAATTTTAGATGAATAGTGAAACCACTAAGTGGTACTTAAAAAATGGATTTTTCATTTAAATGAAATTTTACCACCTCTGTGTTTTAAATTTCAAAACTTTTACATACATGGTTGTCATTAGGATGTAAAATTTGGTTCAATGGGATTAAAATATTTTTTTGGTGAATAGTAACTTTTATGTTTTTAATCACGGTTAGAGGTAATTAGTGTATGTTTAAGGTAAAAATAATGTTTTAATAATATGAAATAACTTTGAAACATGTCCTACCCTTATTGGATGTGTAATGGCTGACCATGAAAATCCATGGGTCATCATGGGGACCCCATGGAGCCACTTTGGAAGGAAAATGACATTAATAACTTGTATTTAAAGTTAAAATAAAAATGTCACAAACATGTGTTGTTTAACTAAAACAGTTTTTAAATGGGGTTATACAAGTCATATTTTTTACTATAAATATTAATCAAAAATATAAAAAGATTTCATAAATCATGAAAATTTTTTATATAATTTTTAGACATTAAATAAATTAAATTATTTATGACACCATGATGATGTAGTGATTACCTCATTATTTAACGATTTAAATAAAATGAGACGATAATGTAAAATCTAAGACCTACACTTGTCAAAAACCAATTGTATGGGTGGATTTATAACCCTTATCACATTATCCTCTAAATTTATAATTGTGGGGCCCTTCTTATCCAAAAAATCATTTTATAATAAAGTATCTTTTCTTAACTTTCCAAGAGTGCCCCTCCTCTCCTCTTATAAAAGGCCCCCACCTCTACCACCTTACCCACACCTATCAAGCCTTTGGCTCGTCCAACCCCTGCCCATTTTATCTTTCCACATACCTCTCCTTATCCATGAATCCTCACTTTGGGCAGAAGTCTTCCCAAGGAAGCCGTTGAGCTCAAATAAAAAGAGTTACCCATTTTAAAGGTAGTGTTTTCTCTTGTGTTCTAATGTTTATTTTGCTTCTCCAACCCCCTAAAAATATTTTTTTTTCATTTATTTTGTAACAACACCAGTATCTTCAATATACTAGGATGTTTTTATGAGAAGTATTCGAGCTACAATTACACACACCTCCGTCAAATGGTTAAAGAACATACTATTTCTGTGGTTGGCGATTTTCTGCCTCACGAAACGATGATTGTTCAATCATCTTTTAACACTTTTCATGGTGTACATTAAGATGTCACTCTATTAATATATGATATATATTATGTTTATGTTTTCTTTATGCTTCTGTATTTTTTATTTGTGTCATACCTTTATGGTTTCCCTTGTGGGTAAACACGATAATTTTATTTTAGGAAGTGCGGACTACCGTCCCCTCAAGGTGATTTGATTCGTTAATGCCATACATGGGACGTATAAAGGATGGAGTTAATGATATTATATATTATATTATACTGGAATTATAATATAAATTTATATCATTGTGATTTTACTTCATTAAATATGAAATATAAATGAAAGTAGTGTTCATGCGTACGTACGGCTTACCGTCTCCATGAATGGTGCATTTCATTGCTTACCACTAAATGTTATATACTATTGTAAATACATGTATATTCTGGGTATATATGATATCCAAATCATGAATATCATTCTGGATATAATGAACCTTTGACCACATGAACAACATGTAATTGTAAGAAGTCCACTTTCGACTTAAAAACCAAATATCAATAAAACAAAAAAAAATTAACATAAATGATTACATAATGTTTATAACGTGTTAATAAGTGATATAAAACGAATAATAAGCTTGAAAAGGTTCTTAAGAAAGTATAAATTAACTTTAGTTTATTATTCAGGAGATTAAAGAGCAATTGAGTCATGTCGGACATGAGGTAAGGGACTTCGTCTCAATCTCCTTTCATTAAGGCATATTTTGTTATAATATAAGGCTTTTTTTATATGGTGTATAATCCCCTTTGACTTTTAACTTTATACAGAAGGAATATTTTTCTATGAAGCGTTTTACTAAACGACAAAAAGGAATGTTTCTTTTAACATACGCAGTGACAACGACCTTTTCTGCCACTGTGTGTATTATTTGGTCTTTGGCTTCCTCAACAAGACGTAATGTTTTTAAAATAAAATAAATACCATATACGCTTTTATGTATTTTAGTATATAAAATGGTTTTTATAATGGATTTGTTATGTCAATATATTTAGGTGATATATTGTGATCGAAATGTGGAAATGTTTTCGTTCCATTATATTTGTTTTATGTCTTATGATTTTATAATGGTAAATGGACATTTGATGGGTGGTTATGTGATAAACCATATGACGGGTGGTGCCATGAATACCAGGATGGGTGGTTACGTTATATCCTCCAATGCATTGGGTATGGAATTCGGCCGTATGGATATTCCATTAAGTGATATGTGTAGAAGTCGATCGGGTGGTTATTCCACTTACGTGTGTTTATGTCCCAAGTTACCTTTATATGTTATGTGTTTTTATATGGGTTTTATGGTAATATTTTGGTTAAAAAAGGGTAAGTAATGATCTTTTATTCAGTGAAGAGTTATTACTACTTAATAAAGGTGAATAGTATTACTTTGATAAAGTATACATGGTTTACTTGTTGTATTGAAAAACTAATAGTTTTCATTCTTTGTGTAACCCCTACTGAGCTTTTTATGTTCACCCCAAGTTTTTGAAATGTTTTTCACAGGACTTAATGTGGAATAGGGTCATGAATGGGATCAAGGAATTGTCATGCTATCTAAAACATGGAAGTAGACATGTCTCTTTTTAAGGGTTTTTATTTTATGGAAACTTAGTAGAAGTGTCTACTTTGTAATCTTTTGAGATGTAATAGTTATGTCCAAATTCTCTATAACTCTAAACATGAAATGATCCTCAATGTGAATTATTCATTTAATTCATGATTAAGTAATGAATAAGGCCATGGCCTTATATATCAACTAGTGGAACTAGTATACTAGAACCCTATCTACCAACATCAGAACATTTCTGATTCTAATATCTAAGGCATCATAAAAAAATTTATAGCTTCTTCCCAGCGCTAGAAAAATCAGAGTCAGTGATAAAGTTAGTCTCCCTTTAAACTATTGAAATACTATTTCAAAAATATAAAACCGTGATAACAACAAACATTTTTTAGTCAACAATATATGTGGTATTATCATTCATGTGAATCTATGAATAAAATTCCTATAATAACATTACATAGCTAAAGAACTACTTATGTCAAATATAATACTGGGAATCTCCTAGGAAACTATGGCACTTAAATTCACTAGGTTAATGGATAATCTAGAGTCTGAGATGATGTGACCTACGAAGTGAATCATATATGTCCAAAAGTGTAAATTGGTGAAATAACATATAGATAGTTCTCTCTCAGGGTATTGAACAAGATTTCATGATGTTTTTCATGGTCAGGTCTATTGTAGGAATACACCAATTTGTCATTTATGAAGACCATCATAAATGAATCTAGATATGGGTGGGAAACCTGATTCATCAAATCCATATAGAAATCAAGGTTGTTTATAATCATAAAATACATGACCAAATACTCATATATTTCACACATACTCTAGATAGTTTTATGTGTTATTTATGATAAACAAGCATGTAAATTATTATACCCTGACCTCAAATAAATCTTTGAATAAGTCATCACTCAACATAACTAGTTGTAGAGTTCATCTATACATGGTAGTGGAAACATGTTCATAACCATAATTTGGTTCAACCATAGTTAATATTTTTAGAAAATTAGTTTACCATACCCCTTATTGGAAAAAGTATAGGTGGACCCATGTACATGTACTAGGTTGTATATAACCCTTAGCATAAAAGACATCTAGCCACTTCTCGAGTTCCGAGAACTCATTAGGACCCCGCCTATAAAGAGGAATTTACATTGGAAGCGATCTTAGAACTAACTCGGTGGTGAAGTCTCCATCTCTCAGAATAGGTAATATTGAAAATTAATTAGGGATGATGTCCATGAAATAATTTGAAAATAGAGGAAATTTTATTCATCACATTCCCTTATCACTCATAAATAGACTATCAATTTATGTTGTCTCTCTTACCAAACCATGATTCCTAGTTATATCTCCCCTTTCTTGAAAATCACATTCACATTTATTGACATAATAACATCCATTTTGTGATGTAAAATCCTCACTTCAATGACAGTAATAAAAAATGTGTTATGGAACAAACTAGTACATCCCAAGAATTACTTCGAGTTGGTCTTATCAAGATGAAAACTATTCCATATGAAGAAAGATCCACCCAACTCTAGTGGGGTATCCCTGATATAGAATATAATCTTGGTTCATGCCACTAATGGTGTGTTAAAAGACACCACACCACATTAGTACTCCATTTATATTCCTTAATATTCCACGATTGATAGAAATATAAACATGTAAGAAGAACCTATATTCAATAAGGAAAATATAATATAGAGTATGTTAGAACAGTTCTATGTACTTTAGAATCCTAGAGACTATCTCCCTATATAGTATACTACAAATATATATATATATCCAGATCCATGGCCCTAAGATACTACCTAACTAAGCTGGTTAGATCGTCTGAAATGGTGAAAATACTTAGAAGTCGGACTTCCATGTCCACAACTTCCTACTTGAGCGGAGTAGCTAAAAGTAGACCTACTAGTATCTTAATGTAGTGTTATTGATCCAATACCCAAATGCATTTTTGGTATATATACCTCCTCACTATGAATGAAAGGAAAAAAATTTCAGAAATGGTTACGGTTACCCATCCTTTCACATTATCAGCACTCAATTGCATTACTCATACATTGGGGCTTCTTATGACCTTATGTACCACACTAGTGACACACCACATCCTTATCAGTAAATTTCATATGCTTGGATCTTCCACCATAACTAGACTCAATGTGATGTTTCCAACTACTAGCCGAATCACTTCTTGCCAAAAACATAACCACCCTAACCCTCACTACTCACTTCCCTCATGTTTTGATCAGTGATGAGGGACAAAATCACAATCATTGAAATGATATTCATCAAAAAATAATTTACATATGATCTTTTAGTCTAGTCATTACCATCCTCAAACTATCACATAGTTGGTAACTCATCAGATGTTAGTGTCCGCACAAAATGTTGATATTCAATAAAACATGTTTAATACTCGATCATGGACAAAACATCCTACTGAAGAAACATAAAATATCTATAAAAATCCTCTCTTATCATCCTTGGAAATAATTAGTCATAGATCACACTCTAGAATTCCTCAAATACCATACCCTAAATTCAATCATCACGGGAGATAAAATCCCAAAAACTCATGGCAGAATCATAGAGAATATAGATGTAAAGAATGACCCATCCACTCTAGTGGCATCTCTAAATTCTCATTTTTTTAAAACACGGCCTCCAACCATGACTCAATATCCAATGATCTATCATCCCTATAGAATGTGGGAGGAGTCTAATATTGGAATTCATGCATCATATCTTATATTAAAGAGGTAGTTTGTGGAGATCCCTGTATAGACTATATGAAACACAAGAATCTCTCTCAAAACCTAGAATCAATTCTCAATGTGGGATCAATAGGACATTCCTCTTGTGGAATGGATTGTGGTAATAATAATTCCTTAGAGCACACCACCTCTAGATCATGGTCTCCACAACCCTCCTGGTGTACAACTCTAATATTTTGTGGTGAAATAGCACTAAAATTGGAAAATTCATGCCTGAAATAAAATATAACAATTTATCAGATCAAAAATAATATAAAATGGCTGGTAAAAATACTTTTTATAAATGAGACACACCAATATAGCTAATCATAATTCCAAGTTATTGCTATATGAATGGTCGCATTGGAACACAAGAGACACCACCTACTTCCCTCTAATTAGTCTGGGCCAGGTCATAGTCTCATATAACACAAAATTGGCTATAATATATGTATTTTCAATTTCAGGGTATAGTGGAAAACGCTATTTACATTGAAATTGGTATCCTCATTTACTTGTAAAATTTTCATTTAAAATTTTAAACTGATTACATTCATTCTATTTTATGTTATTATATATTTCAAATTCCTATAAGATGCATCTCCATTTAAAACATTTAAAGGCCCATAATCATTATAAATAGAAATTGGAATGACATGTAACTGTGATATAACCTTTACCTTTAGTATCAGGATGTAATACGTTATGTATAATTTTTTTATTGAATAAAATATCATTCCAAATGTATTGAAGTACATGATTTATAAATTAAAATTTTCATTCAAGTAATTAAATCATCTAATTTTTCTTCCCATATAACCAATTCTCAATGGATCTAACATATAATAATAGGTTAGTTAAGGTATAATAATAACTATATATATGGGGAAAAGTTTATATTAATGAAAAAAAGATTAATTAATCTAATTATGTTATCCATGTAAAAAAATATAGCACATTTCTGTATATTATAATCATGGAACTCTAAAAAATCACATGAAATATAGGAAATGAACACTATAATATTTATTTTCAATGGATAAATGCATGAATTTTGAATCATTAAGTGCATAATATTATGAATGATATGATACATTATTTCCATTCTAGGCCACAAAAAAAAAAGAAATAATCCACAATTATATCATCCACAATTATAACATCTTAAAATGTGTGCATTACCCAGAGTGATATGCATACCAATGTATCAATAAAAAACCAAAACAACAATATCACATCCCAGGTAATTTTTGAATCCCCTATTTTTTGGATATATAATCCCAGGGACAAGCTTATTAAGAAATTCTAACATATTCTTATTCTCCAATATGATTCACAAACATTAAGAATAAGTGAATAAGATCCTCTAATACCACATTATAGTACCAAAAAATAGAATCCACTTAGTGGGTCCCCACGATGGTAGTTCACATGAACTCAAGCGACCCTCTCTATATTCTTGAGGCCTCCAAATAGTAGTAATGGCCTAGGGTGTGTCCATGGGGATACTATTCCCTCTTGATAAATGTGTAGCATTGATATATGTAATAATGATAGGTAGTGTAAAACATAATAGACAAATAGTAGTGTAAATAATTATAATTCATCCAATATAACCAATAAGAAGAATTAAAATCAATATTAGATTCAAAACGATGATCATGTCATAATACAATACAAAAAATAAGTGATAGGGATATAGGGTTCCAACCTTATTCAGCATGATAAAAAAGACCAAATGAACAAAAAATGCCTTTACAATCATCATGAGCATAGTCTCATTTTAATATATACTTTATCCTTGTAATGAGATTGAAGTATCAAAAGCAATGAGATTCCCTATTTTTATACCTCCAACTATGGATTCTATTCAGGAAAAAAGGTCCACCCAAACATTGTGTGAGATATACTAAGTGGGCCACCACCAACAGTGTCTATAACATTCTAATATGTTCATATAAAATGTGTAATGTGTAAGAAAATCATAAATGTATGGAAATAAATAAATATTATACCTTAGAATGGGTTACTCATTAGACCCCCCCACCAACTCTACCTATTTCGTACAACGCTGAATATCTCCAACCCATGTACAAAATGTACAAATATAATATATGTGTATGAATGGGTCTCCAATTATAAATTACCAAGAATGGAATAAAACCATTATTTTTCTTTTTCCTTGTGGAAATGTCTATATTTTAAAAGATTCACATTCATATAATTAACAAAACAAATCTTGAGAATTCTATATTGATTGAATCATGAGCCCATCTAAGGTGATCCATAAAGTAGAACCCATGTATCACTCAAGGAGCACTATAAGTAGACATCATTGATCTCATCCAAGGTATACAACATAGGGGACCAAGAAACAGTCATGGCCAGGTATAACCATAAATCCCACTGACCACATCAACATAACTCCCCTAGTTAACGAGTAACAATCATTGGTAAGTGAAAACATCCACCGGATGATCACATCCAATGAATACAATAAAAATGAAAAGTATCCCTCCAAAAAATATTTAATCTCATAGGACACATTTTAATTATAATTCATGGATAGTTTTTTCAAGGAATCCTTAGGTCTATACCCCCGTATCAACATAGACATTACATAAAGAAATATTTTATCCAGTCCAAATAATTACATTTAAGAAGTAACTTTCTCTATGTCACTTCATTTACAAGAAATTTAAATTAAATCCATTGCATTGGATCTTCTGACATCATGGAAGGAACACCCTTAAGGGTGGGTCATGTTATGTTAAAATACCCTAGGATATTAACAAATGAGTTTATAGCATTATAATATCAATATATTGTAATTAAATTTACTTTATTTAACATTTTAGTGGAGTTTATAGAGAAATATGATGTACGATGCACAAAACCTAAAAAAACAAAATGTTGTTTATGGAAAGTATTTCACCACCAACCTTATAACAGCAGTATTATCCCCATCAAGTATCATCCCTTTATTGGAGCTAGAGATGGATAAAATGGAACAACATATGAAGAAAAATGATAATATGGTATATGATAGGACACCAAATTAGTGCAGGAAATGGTGAGATAAACGACATATGGAAGAAAGTGGACTGGAGTGATTAACATTTCAGACCAATGAAATTACATTGATGGAAACCATGTTTAGGATGATAAGGATTGCAGGATCCTTGGTTCGGAATGAAAGACCTATCTTACATAGCCTACATTTTATGCAAGATAATAATTGGGATTCTATATAAATAATCCCCAACCCCTTTTAAAAAAAATGTAGGGATTTTACAGGGTGTGTAATCTTTATACAATAAGTAATTCTTGTTTTCTTTCCTCTAAGGAAACAAATTCACATTGTTCTTGGGGTATGGGCATACCAACACAATTTGTGTATTTATAATACAATCCATTTCATAAAATAAACTTCATAATTGTCATATAGCCAACCTCCCACCTCCTTTCAACTTTCTCCCCAAAAGAAATCCCCCCAACATAAATCCTTGTTCCCCAGGGTTTAATCCAAATGAGAAATATAAATAAGGATTAATGAAAATTAAGTGAATTAATACCTTACTAAAAATATGTTATGTTACACATACTATAATATATTCATAGACATTTTATAGGTGGGGAAGGGAATTCATAAAGTTATTTAAACTGATTACTTCCAAATAATTCACATATGTCCTTACTGGTGCTGAATTGTTCCCCAATTGATCTAAGGATTTATGCCTTATGGAGTTCAATGTAAAGACAGTTATAATCATATTTATGTTGAATATTATCACAATTTTTGGTTTCCCACACCTAATATTGATAAATAGTTTAACTAATTAATTATATTCGAAGTCGAAGGGACTTTATCAATGATACAAAATCAATTCCAACAAGTCTTATTGGTACCATTACGTTAAAAATTGGTATATAAAAGCATATAATAAAACACTATCTAATATTTTTTATATTATTGTGTATAAAAATAAGAAATATTTTTATGAATGGATCTGAAATTCCTTATAGAATTATAACGCAAAAAACATCAGTTCTGTGAATGATACCCCAAACTCACTTGAATATGTAACAAAGGAAGTTTTATATATCAAATTTTTTCTACCATTAATCGGTGTCAATATCTAGAATAGGAATTGTGATGACGAACCGTCATTGAAAAAGATTTATGAATTTGGGAATCTTGATGAAATGATATTGAAAAAACATATTAACACAGAATACTATAAAAATCATATTTAATTGGAATTGAATTAGAATATTCCCCTCCATTCATTTTACTATAGATGAATTTTTAATCCATTAGATCTCTAATGAAATCTTGTAAGAAGCCTCAAAAATTGGTAATAAAGAGCAAGGACTCTATATTATACATTGGTTTTACACCAATAGGGTGTATTCCATGATCAATATAAATTTCATGGACTACTCGCCTCATACTAATGAGAGTATTATTAAAAAGTACACTTCATAGTTTTGTTTCAAAAATCATATTCAGCATGACATGATATTAAACATATATACATTATTGTCATTTGAATATTTTATACTCAATATTGAGGTTATAGTTATATGATTTTAAACCACAGAAATTCTCTTCTATACAGAATGATGCAACAATACATGGTCATTATCAACACTACATGAGTTTAAGATGCATAGTGGTTTTCTATACATTGTGAATCCAAAATTATCTATTAGAACCATTAACTGTGGAATTATTCTCATATATCTAATAGGTTGATATATGAAGAGGCTTCCAATATATAATCATCCTATGTCTTATATTGTCAAGAGACCAAAAATAATATCGTAAGATTAGGTTCTATGCAAGAAATTTGTACTCATAAGAACTACTGGTGGATTGCTTCCTCCCTATAAGGATATATAGTGGTTTCTAGATTAACACAACTAGGTCCATATATAGAAATTTAAAATTCATACACCTCACTCTGGTTTATGACCAGTCTACTTTCCATTCACATCTTTTCTTTTTCTTTTTAGCACCAAGATGAGTTGCATTTGTTTCATGGTTTATTGATATCCAATGGAAAAAAATTTAAAATTCCACCACTGAACTATGATCTAGATCCCTGTAAGAGTCTTTAGCATGTGATCTTTTATCGATAAATATATATTGAAAATATAACCCCTTTCAACTGCATATGAATTTGATCTATATATGGGTTCTATATAAGAACTACTCGTGGAACGATTCCTGATATCATTAGAGATGTAAGGACATTTAGATATCTATTTTAAACTCATTCATAAACCATGTTTCCCTATATTATATTGATTATACATTCTATAATTAAAATTAGGTCCCTTATAAAAAAGAACCCCAGAATAAGGAAACCCAACTCAATTTCCACTATATATTAGCTAAATCTATAAACGATGTTTCTATATAAGTACCATGTGTTTCATAATTCTTCATAACATGGGATATATAGTGGATATATATCCTTAAACCACACATAACCCTCAGTGTTATCTCTGATAGTTATCATAACACCCATAATTGAATCATGGTTTCTTATAATCGCTTTATTCCAATACAGTGTTATCCAAATCCATTTCATCTATATATGAGTTAGATCTATGTAAGTATTTTTTTTAAAAGAACTATGGGTGGATTGATTATACTTTTTTTATATATATTGATGAATTGATCCCTTATCCTATATTCATTAGAATATATTCATAGATGGAATATCCCCTCTCCCAGATCATGCTCTTCCCATTCACATTGAAGATTGTCGTGGGAACATATGTTTTTTACATATCAAGTTTTATAAAGATGTTAAATCTGATGATCTTCTTGTTGATATCATTGGTAATTTATTGGTCCATATAGAAGGATTGATGGACCGAACTGTCCTATATGAATCCTAGAAATTCATTATATCTACATTTATGAATTTGAATTTATAAAAAATTATAATAGTATCAGGTATTTTTAGGTGATGTTATACAGACTGATGGGCTTGTATTTCATAAGTTATGATGGTTATTTCTATATTGGGATGAGGATCAATATGGTTGAACATTAAACCCTACTAAAACACCCAACATAAAAGTAGTCTTGGATGATATCTACCAGAATTCCCTTCCTAATTTCCTAGGATGCTGTAGAGAAAGAACACCTGAACCTATCAGAGCTATGGTATCTCCCATTTTTACAGGATGATATAGATACCATGATTTATACCTCTTATGTAATGGACTATAAAATGTAATTGATATCTGGTGAAACAATATAAGGAATAGTGTCTAACATGTCAACATGACCTCAGGGATAACCATCCTTCTTGTGAGGTTTAGCATCCATATGAATGGAGTATAAATGACCCACGATCATACCTTTATCCTAAGTGGGGTCTTTGTTGAATGATCCATCCTGAAGGAGGATGTTTTGAACTCTAAATTTAATTAAAATTGTGATACAGGATATAATAAATGCACTATTTAAATGCCCCACCTTAATCTAGGTAGCATGAGACTGTTCTCTTACTTCTAATTCTTGAATAAGTAGTAATTTTTCTAAGTGTAATTTATGCATAACCTGGTTGTTGAAGGCCTCATCATCCCACTGAGATTTGTGATCAATCTCTTCCTGTTAAATATCCACCTTGATGACATCCAAATCCTAAAAAATGGAAGCACTTGGTGATATTCCAATATTAGAGGTTTTCATTAAATTTGTTTAATCGACATGTGAGGATTTTTGACAAACATTGATTCTATATAAATATAATTCAATAATAAAAAGGGAAGAGTTAAAAATTTCCTGAGAGGATAAATTTTGGAATAATGATGCAAAAATTGCTATATTGTTCCTTATAAAGTCTTACTATAACTTAAATCTCCAACATTCCACCAACTATCTTGACATGTGTAGGTATAAGAACTAAAGCATTTGGATCTTACTCCAGTGTTGGAGTATCCTATATTCTAGCTTCCTCTACTACCTCAGGTGTTGTTCATAGATAGATTCATAATGAAGGAGTAGAAGTCATATTCATTAAATGGTTGTTTAACTCATGTTATATGATCCCAATAGCACAACCCATATGTCTTAGTGCCACATGATTGAGAGTTGAGTCATTTTAAAGGCTCTATATTTCTCTTGATTCTATGAGGAAAAAAAATCGGACATGTGGAAGGGTAATTTCATTTTATTTGTATTGGGTATTTAAAATATTTTTAATGGTGGAGTTCCTTTTGGAGGAACACGTTTGAGTATTTAATGATCAGTTTCGCTCGTGATATTAGGACATTTCATTATGAGACAAAAATTTAGAAATAAGTTATATAATTCCACTGAAAAACAATAGGATTTTTATAATTATATATCAAAAATGGAAAAATAATTTTTCCTAATTTGAATGGTAACCTATAATTCCTAATCCCCTATATAGATAACAAAAAATGGGGGTTCACTAACATCGGGGATTTGTCTCCGGCAGTACTAAAAGATAGTAGATCAATATGCTTTGATACAGGGTGATATTATTCATTCATGTCTCTATTGTTAGGATCAACATTATAACATATCAATTTAACCCCATAAGAGTACACTATGGAAGGTATGGATAATTGTTCCTCCCTGGTACTTGAATGATATCATGGGTCTATTCTGTGAACAGAATAATGAATCGACAATAAATTAAAGGAGTGGACATGTCTTATCACTTTTGGGGTGATTTGGATGTTTCCAAACACTTTATTATAACAATATTGAGACCACATCACCAAATAATACCATGATTAATTATAAACCTCAAAATTAATTGAGTTGATGATTTTTTTAATGTCTGGTAAATAACAATTCACCACATGAGGATGGTTTTTGGGAAATTTTTCTTACGTACAGATTTGAAACTAAGCCCTATTAGATTCTACTATTGATTTAAAAGAGGGGAATGTGATTCTCTAATTGATTGTTACCACATATTAAAATACCATTCCTTCAAAGACATAGGATAGGTTTCATTGTAATGAATAAAATACTGTGGGATTACACTTATCATTGGAATAACACTACTTATCAAGGGTGGAATGTATCCATGCCTCATTTTCATCCATGAAATATTTTTGATCATATTCCAAGGATTAAATTTATGGGTATTATAATGACCAAGTCCTTTTCATTATCTCTTTTGTAGATTACAATTCACTACAATTGACCACTCTTACATTATCAGCCTCTCCACAACTGATATCCTTATGAATGCTATCTCATCTTTGTTTATACCAGTCCTTGATTTTAGTATCTTTGTTGATAAGAGGATCAGAATTTACTACCGACCACTATCTAATAAGCTTATCCAATCATGATTATATTTAAGGACAAGATCAATGTAAATTTTTTTATATAGAAGGATGACCCAAACAGCCAACTCCTCTTATGTAATCATTACCATAATTGTTGTGTGACCATGAGGTTCCTTTCTTCTCACACAATTTTGGGAGGCTCATGAAACAATAAATAAATGTAGTATAATTTCTCATCAAATCATCAGGTATCATATCATTAAAATATTATCTCACCATAAATTATTTTATCCAACAAATCATACTATATTGGTATTATATATTCCAATTATTAATGAGTGTTTGTGGTTTTTTATTTTATTAAATTGTTGGGAACATGGTATGATGTGAAAGAAATTATGTGATGAGAATTTCGTACGCTGTTAACATCCAACCAATTTAACATAAAAGGAATGACCCGTCCTAGAGAGAAATTATACTATTAAAAAGAGGATCCTATGATATATTCATTGAAACTGAATTTATTACACCTTTTATATATGAAATTATACAACTATAAATAATTTTAAGTGGTCCTACGGTCCAATGAGTGGCTTTTTCCAATAAAAAAGTTTGTAGAAGGTGGTATAGAACTGAACATATTATAACCACATGGTTCATCCATTTTCCTAAGATCAAATCAACCACCATAATGAATGTTTTCACTATATCTCAAGCCTTGGAAGAAATCACTATGAGGTGGTAAACAATAATAAACATCATAGGGTATCCCCCCATATTGGTAATCAAATCAACTCTAGAGAAGATGTCCTTTCTCTACACATGGTAACTCATTTCCTCCAGTATTATTTAATACATACTAGGATGACAGTGGGAATCATGGAATTTATATATAGATGCACATGTTCCCTTAGCATCTAGCTAGTAATCATCATAATCCTTTTAGACCAATCACTAAATGAAACATAAATCTAATAGTGAATATAATTATATTAAATTATTTTTTTCATCTTGAAAATCGAGTTCAACAGTGGATGATTCTTTTATAGGTTATACCATGTAAAGGTAGAAGTGGTAATTTAATCACTAATGTATTATGAAAATAGATCCCCACTAATAATTTATGCATCCCATAGAATTATAAAAACCTCTTCATGAATCATATCAAAAGTGGTCATGTCTAGAATTCAATGAATAAATAGGTACATAATGATATATAAGGTAAGGTAGATGAATAAATATTAATTAAAGAATGCTTTGTAAAAACATATATCATGATGTTTTTTTGAATTTTGTGTAAAATTTATTCACCAAAAAGTGTCATCACTAAATAATTCCAAAAGATTCAAGATAAAATTTTACTATTGGGTATGAACCGTAAATTATGATTGGTCATTGATATATTTACTATAAATGTGTATTTTTTTAAGATCACCTACTGTATATCATTTTAATTTTAGAAACAATGGATAAAACATGATTGTATACCCACTGTATTCATCTTCTTGGAAGAAATGACCTATTATGGTAATGTTCAGCTAAGGAACCTTCCTATCAAAAGGAATCTTGTTGACTAACAAGTACATCGTTCATGGGGTATAATGCATTTATAATCTTAATGAACAAACCCATATATAGATATCCTATTAGGTAATGAATATACATATAATTTTTCCCATATCTCATATTTCAGTAGAGTATAATGAGGAATAGTATGATGGCACATGGATTTTTGGACATTGCTGACCATTTCAGCCCAACATGAACTAGCATTTTGAACACCCTATTGAGATATAATTGTCTCTAAAAACATAATGTGTTGTTCTAAAACAATGTAATTTTATAGTTATATAAATAGAAAATTTCTAAAAAATTCTAAATGAGGCATTGAACTATTCTGTACTATTAATTTCAATGCTTCACTTGTGAAATAATTTTTCTACCATGTGGATCACAAGAATTACCCAATGAGAATCAATTATACACACTATCAACATGGTCAACCATGTGGACCACAAGGATTCCAAAAATTCTATGATATTTACTATTTTGAGGGAATATCATAGTGTTCCTGCTGAGTTTTTAGTTTTAAACATGAATACACATAAGATATGAGTTATCCCAAGAATATGGACCATAAAAATATTACTTGATAAAAAAATATAAGAATGTGAGGCCACAATTCACCAAATAATAAAATCATAATAAGTAATTCCCTAAATTGAAACAAAGAAGGGATTCATAATTAATTCGAATCGATTCTTTTTCACTCAAAATAGACCAAGTTCTGATGGTGGTATTTTTTATTCTTGAAAATTTGGAGGCATAAAGTGAAAAAAAATATTAAAATTTCAATGGAGGTGTAATATAAATTTGGATGATAATTAAAAGGATGAATGTACACCTAGAGTCCCCTATGAACCAATACGTTAATCTATATATATAGTGAGGTCCCTGGGCTGCCACATGGTATAACCATGTAGTGATGGAAAATCATTAAAATATACTCCATGAAGTCCTATAGGTCATTCCATGGTTCGACAACATAGTGATGAGAAGACATGTTTAAACATTGTGTGGTGGAACAACATTATTCAAAAGATTCATTCAATGAATATATACACAGTTTAACCGTGTGATGATGAATCTCCATATACATATGATCCATTTAGTTCGATCAAACAATGTAAGTGTGTTATTAAAAGAATCGTTTTGTGTCCCTTGGACTGCTGTTTTGTCTGACCATGCTCTGATTGTTATAAATTTCAATGATTCATGTATTACTTCCATGTAAACTTTATAGAATCATTAAATCATATAAATATATGTTTAGAGTTCATATTTTTTGTGACTATAAATACCCTACTCACTCGATGAATAACATTATAGATAAAAGATTATAGAAAATTAGGAGATGGAGTTGGTAGGATAAGACTCCATCTTAGATAAATTCCTTGTCATAGGGAATCAAATATAGAAATACAAGGGAATAATTATGTGTGTCAACCACACATATGTGATCTAGCCTTTAATATTTGATTTCCCCTATAAAGGAGAACTGAACATGTTGAGGTGAGTTTACACCCTAGAAGAAAGTGGATCCCATGAACATGAGTGAAACCTTGAAAGGCCATATGATCCAAAGGTAGTGATCCAACCCCAGGAAGTAAGGACAAACCTAAAGAGTTATTTTGACCCCATGAGATGATCTCACATCATAGTTGAATGATAAGCTCCTAGAGTTGAGATGACCCCAGAATTACAAATCCATGAGGTAAATTTTAGATGATGATCTCCACAGAGTCCCATACTTTATGAATCTTCCCCTCATTAAAGAACTGACTTTCCTCTAAAATTTTCTTTGAAAGAAAAATTGTTTCAATTACCTCCATTGATATCATTCACCATGGTAAATACTCCAATAAATAAAACTTGATTCTTCCTGAAAGGTCCCAAGAATCGCCGGATTTGGGAATTCACATTAGCATAAAACCCTCCGATCATGAATTCCCTTTAAAAAATGATCTTCTATGTCATGACCGTGAATTTGGGAAAACCATGAAGGGGATCATGATTATTGACCCCCTAAACAACATGAATCCCATTCATTAAGACTCTATAGAAGTATCCCTAGAATGATGATGGTCTTTTTATATTTTCATCTGAAATAGTGAGAAATGATATCCTTCCATGAGAATTCCCCTAGTAATTATTGTAAAATATCAAACTCTATCATTTATATCCCACCTTATTCTACTATCAGGTATTTCTGTAAGTTTATTTTTCCCCATAGGTTTTTATACTAATATGATTTCTATTAATGACACAAGTAATAATAATTAAATACTTAAAAATTGGCCTCCTCCTTAGGTGTAAAACCAAAAAACATCATTAATATGGGAATTATTTATGTCTATTCCCTATTAAAATAAATGTAAAATCACACACATAATGTAATTGATATTATATTTTATTATGTTTCAAAGACCAAGAATGTATCATAGGGGTTTATAGAACTGATTTGATTATTATTTTATCATAAATAAATTCGCCTATTATCAGACTCCTATTAGTTTCTTTACCCAACCCAACCATTTCATTGAATATCCATATTTATATAAAAAATTTGATAATTTTATTGTCCCACCGTTCATGAGACATAAATCCCCATGGTATAAAGAAAATATTCTTCTCCAGTATCCTAAAAACATAATGTTAAATTAAATGTGATGATCTTTTCATATTTCCTTAATTTTTGTAATTGGAACTATGTGGTATTTTATTCTTATCTCCAATAGGATACATATAATTTCTTTTTAAGGTATGTACCAACAGTCAATTGTATCCATTAATTCAAAGGTTCCTATATTGGGATATACTCCAAGGATAATAATTACCCTTCCTCATGTAGTATCCTCGATGAAATAATGACCTCACTTTAAAGAATATACTAATACAATGTCACACAATAATTTTCCGTAAGTACATATTACATGAGAATTATTTTTATCATTACATAAACCTAAATTAAAAATTAAAAATCATAGAGGGAAATGTTTTTGTAGTGTATCATCATAACTCATTTTTCTATATCCAAAATGAAATTATCACACTTCTATATAGTATATATTCCAACAAGACGATCCCACTAATCGTCAATCGGTGAAATCCACTACGAGGTCATTCAGAGAGGTTCAATCATGCATATTCCCCACACTAACCATTTCTATGAGTGTTATTCTTAATAATCATTTCCACATGAAATTCATCTGTATTTATTGGTCCTAGCCACACAACCATAAACAAAATATGACATCTCACGTTATGTTGTAAAGAACTATGCAGGTTCATATTCCTTTCCCAAGGGAATGTATTTAGTATATTTAATTGGATTGACCCCAAAAATTAGGTTCCAACTTTATGAAAAGATGTAAATAAAGTCTCATGTTTATGATAATGTGGGTTTTAACTAAGAAAACATCCCTTCACCTGATATGGAGACAAAAAACATATGATACATAAAATAATCATGTAAGGTTTAATAACATATCCATAATAATTAAGAGAGTCCAAATGTATTAATTTATTCCACCCGCTAAATTTTTTAGTGATACTAACCTCTTATTACTTAATATGACACATTACCAAGTGTTGTAATCATGAACAAACAAGGTCCATATACCATTGGAAATGAGGTGTGTAATGAAGTTTATGTTAAATTATCATGGATATGGGAGTGCATCAATGTGTCTAATAAAAATAATATTTATGTCGATAATAAATTTGGTTTCTTTCTTAAACGATTCTCAACACAAAAATGGGGATATTCTAGAAAAATATATAGATATCTACATGATAACAAGTAATATTTCAAAAAAAATAGTTATTAATGAGTCTTAAAATTTAATATTTCTTATTTAATTCCATTGAATCATGTATTACTAAAAAATTAGTTGATTATAAAAAATCATTAACAATATTCATATCAATGTGAAATATTTTCTATTTTTATATAAGGGAGACAAGATATATAAGTTCTGGTAATAATATATACAAAAATATAATTCTTCTACAATTAATTTACTTGGAAATATAGAAGTCAGGTTTTTCTCATTGATGAATAACATATTATCCTTCCTCTTGAATGTAGATATTTAACCTTAATACCTATAGTGTTTCTTAATGTACTAATTTTATTTATTTTTATATTAATGATTGAAATAAATTTAATATATAAATACATTGTTTTTAAACAAAAAATATTATATTTGGTGATTAATTTCATTGAATGGAATATATTTGCTTACTTATTATTTAGTTCACTTTAATTTATTTCCCTATAGAATTTTGTACCATATGTGATGAATATGGCTTCTAGATTGATTGTATCTCTCTTTTCCTTTTGATTTTTCGAAGTATAACAAAAAATCATTATTTTCATAGAAATATTTATGGGGTTCTCAGACAAATTTTATAGATTTATTACTATAATAGTTTGAGTTTTACATTTAATTAACTTCCTATACTATCAATAAAATAAAACAAAAAAATATTGAACAAGTTTCTCCATGCTTCTAATTTCATAAAAATCAATGAATTTAACATTACATGAAAAAGGATAAAATAATGGTATTTATTAAATGATCATAATTAGATATAAATCAATTTTTCAATTTATAATTGTTCAATGTAATCATAAAATGATTTATCACTAACTTAACATTCTCTTCATATACATCTCAAAGATGAGATATCATGGTATAACCATCCATGTACTTATGTATCTTTTCATGTTCTTTAGTCATTAATGATACAATTCTTATATAAAAATCATATGAGTCATCTATGAAACTATTGTATGACTCCATTTCCTCCTCACCTTCTTATTATTTGGATATACACATAATGGAGAATCAAACACATGTAAATTATTTTCAAACATATTATTATCCACAGTTTACATCTCTACTAATGGAAACTTGTATATGTTTGAATATATTCATTATTTCATATTGATGATAATTTTTTTGGTAATGTTTCATGCCAATATTATATAATAAATTCATAATAAGATCAAAAATTTAATATTTATTTGAAATTATTATAAATTGAATATTATTTATTCATAAATGTCTCCCAAAATTTTATGATATCCATATTTTCATCAACTAATGGATTCAGATGACCCAGTATCTTGATTGTATAATTAGATATTTTTTAAAACTATCCTCATTATCTAATCTGTGGATATTCAATTACTTGTAGAATTTTACGATAGTGTTTTTTCTAGTGAACCGCATTAACTCATGAATCCAGATATATTATGTGGATATATATCTCTTACCAAGCATAATATTATTTTACATAACTCTTTTTCTCTAATATTTCCCCTATTTATCTTTCATTAATTACATTTTTAGTTATATGGACCCACCACCCTTGTTAAAACTATTTAAAAGGATGCAGTAATCTCAAATTACGTTGATCAGAACCACATACTATGGGTTTTTCCATGCTCATTTGATTGAAGTAATTTCATAAAAAAAATTCAAATGGAGGGTTTATCTTTTTAATCATTGAATTATATTTGTTTCTATTTATTAGGGTCATTAAATTTTATTTCACTCATAATAATGAATTATGGTAAATAGATGAAAATTCACTGAGCATGTTTACTTAATCTATAATTTATTTTTTTATTATTCTATAAGATTAAAAAAATACTGAAAATAAAATTTATAATTAACCATTAATAAAAAATATAAATGACCAGATCTTCAACCTATTATAGTTGTTGGATAATTTTGTCAAAAAATGGGTTAAACTTGAACACATTAGAAACTCCTTTACTTGCATCTTGTCAAACCTAAGCTATAGTACTCATCCTTTCCAACCTGATAATGTGTTCTCAAGTGTGTCTCCATGTCCCATAACATAATGCCCAATTGTTGATCCTTGTTCGTATAGATCAATACTTTCACACAGGTGAAGGGATCTCAATACATTATAACATAGAAAAATAACATTAATTTATGAATGAAGTAAATTATACATAAAATGATAATAATGATGATGTACACATAATCATTAACTAAATAATTTTTAAAAATAATCATATTTAAATAAATAAATAATAAATGATAAAACATACATTCATTGGTTAGTTAAGACTCATCATAAGTTGATATGAATTAAATAGATATTATAAAATTACATTTTCAAATAATTATATATTGTGGTAATTTACTAAGGAATTAAATTATATAATGTAACTTTAATTTATACTATACCTATAACAGATTGATATTAATTTGATTAAATTTAATATATTGTTAATTTTTTGGAAATTTTCATAAATTTCATTGGCTTCACATGTATTTAATACTCTCAAATGGGTTTTGAGTAATATTCATGGAAACTATTCATAAAATTATAGTCACCTGTTACTGGTAAACTGTTGGTTACTATTACCCTGGATATATATATAATGTAATATAAAAATATATATTGTAGTCAACAATAACGGAATATTCTCTTGTAGCCCCATTGAAAAATCAAGACACTCGATGAACAATTACAATGGTTTACTCTTCATTCAATTAATTTATTATAATTTTTTCTTTTTTTGATATAATTGTTTCATCCCAAAAATCATTTCATAAATACTTTCAGGGCCATAACTCGGTTTACCTTCTATTTTTTGTTGTAATGTTAATGTTATTGGACAATATATAGTCTCTTTACTTGAAATAATGTAAATCTAATTCTAATTCTACTAAATAAATAAAATGGTAACTATGATATAAAATTTTGGCACTATTTGAGTGATGGAAGTATAGGAAGTAGAGAAATTAATTTTCTTTCTTCCATGTTGATTTCGGGATATTATCTCCAGAAAGTAACACCCAGTTATTATCTCATGGATCTTTAGTGAATTATATTAATATAGAAATGTAAAAAAATCAATACCATACAAACATTTATTTTGATTGAGAACATTTCTACTTGCTACATGTGACAATAATTTTATGTAATAGAAGAAATAACCCCTTATATTATATATACACACTCCATAAAAAAATTGATAACATCGTTTTTCATTTTCAGGTATCTAGTTTAGTGAATTGATGTGTTGTTATGAAACATGATGATCATGGGTGCACCAATACATTGATATATAATGTTTTTCATGGAGAGAGGGATACCCGACCTATCTATATCTCTCTAGGATTCCTATGGGAGTAGTTTATGTCTCAAAAATTCATGGTATGATTTATAACCTTAATTGTATATCCCCTACAAAATTAATTATGTTATCAAATAACATGATAAAATAACATTTGAACCTCCTATAATATTAATATAATAAATTAGCCTACAAATATCACTAACTAAATATAAATATTTTCCATAAATGTGGAAATTAATTACATACATACTAGTATTATTATAATATTGTTACATGTCAAAATATGTGGCATTGAATCAAATCATCTTTGTCATAAAATAATAATATACCCCTAAATAATAATTATCATTTTATAAATGTTTTCCAATGTTCAATTAACAGAGGAAAATACATTGAGTATATAAATTCAATGCATATTACTCTAAAATTGAATAATAATTATATTATTTATTTATTGTGATTGATGAAACTAAAACATATCATGCCCACCAACCATGGTCTTATGATGTCCTAAACTCTATTACATTTAAATTTTCTAAGCATATGATGATACTTTTTTTTAATCTCTATGAAATTATTTTAATAGTAGTGATTCATACCCAAAAACATACAATATTATCTAGTAACACATACTAGTGGCTTTGGATATAATGTTTTTTAAACATAATGAAAATATCATACAAAAAGGATCATTTAATATGATCTCTTTGTCTTACTATTTTTGAAATATATAGTGAACATCTTGTGTTATCATCCATTTTTAATTTATTATTTTATGTCCTTACAGGATATACATTCCTTCATGGAACACAGCGAGGTATTTAATAAAGGTACTTGGATCCTGGGAAACATTTTTTGAGATATATGTTCCTCTAATAATAGAATCATCATGTCTTAAAATTTTAATCTATGTTACCCAAACATTAATGAAAAAAACAGATGTTACATTTGGAAAATAAAAATACCAGGGTTTTCATCTTTCATTAATGTACATGGTAAAATTGTACACCCTGATACTAATATCATTTCTAGAGACCAACACATATACGTGTAAATTGTAAAAACTAATGACCCTCATAAAAGTGGGGTTACTATTCACGTGTGGGGCCTCATTATTTATTCTACCAAGTATCAATATGTTTTAACTTAATCTAAAGAAGTCTAAATGGTTATGAGCCCCCAACATCTGATAGTAATACATCATCACATTATCTTCCATGATATGTATGTAGAATATAAGAAATATATTTTTCACTATTTGGGTAGTATCATAAGTTTCTCGTTATTATTTTGAACAACAATAACCGATCAATAAGAAAAATAATATAAATACATTACTTTGTAAATATTGTATGTGCAAGTAGCCACACAGTTATGGAAATAAAACATCATTAAGAAATCATTGTAAATAAATATTCTTATAATTTTATATCTATGGAATATACACTCATAGTATGAATAGAATGTGTAATAATTTTATGTGGGGGATTCTAATGAATTAATGTTCTATAATAAAATTATACACCCAATATCAAGTAACACTAGACATTTTGATTGTAGGATTAGTAGTTTAATATGTGTGATCTAATTTTATAATTATTGAAAAAATATATAATATATTTTGTATTTGTGGTGTGTCAGTTTGTGTCTTAGAAGGTTTTAGGTTTTTATGGGGTTTAAGTTAATAAGAATATGATGATACAATATAAGGGAAATTATTTTTTTCCTAATGTATTATAGGATGAAATGATTGTCTTCTAAATAAAGAAATTATATGATTTGAATTTTCAAATTCTTATGATTTTCATTCTTGTTTTCATTGGAAATTATGTTTTATTACTCATCTTGAACCTTTTGGTATTATTAAATGAATAAATCACATGTAACCTATCTGATAATGATTTTTATGGAAAATTATTTCACTATCTCAAAGGGAATCAAAATTTTATGTGAGTCAGAGTATATAATCTAATGAATACTCATACACATCTCATTAAAAATATGAACAATATATAAAAAATATATCAACATCTTGAATAAAATAGATAAATAAAAATTTATTTAGAGGATTCAACAAATTAATTGAAATTATCTTTCAGTTGGTCTTCTAATGTAGAAATTTCATTAGAATTAATTAATACAACTTAAGTAATAATTTTCATTATATATTCATTATATCGTAGAAATTCTTTACTAGTTGTTAATACTTAAAAAGGTGAAGTGGAATAATGTTGGACAAAAATTTGGAACACAAGAAAAATTAAACAAACAAATACCAAAAAATAAGAGTATTTTATCCTGGTATTTTGTAAGTTATAATTTCCATGAAATCTTACGAAAAAATATTAAGATTATTATTTGATATTGGATAAAAATGGGATTAAATAATTGGATAAAATAATGAAAAATCCACAAGACTTGTAATATCCTTATCTATATTTTACATTGAACCTTAGCTAATGATAAATTATTTATTTAGTGGCCAAAAACCAAGTCTCTAAAAATAATTGCATATATTGAATATCAATAGATATGATGAAAATATAATTATATAGTACATTATCCTTATGTATTTGGTGACAAGAATATGTAAATAGGATTTTTTATGGAATATAAAATATTTAATCAATGAAAAAATGAAATCCAACCACCTATATTATAGAAATGCTGGAGGGAACACCTAATAAGTTTTCCTGAATCGAATGGGAAAATATTTCAAGTGTAAATTGATTGCATATAAAACTCGTGATTTATGGTGAGAAATGAAGAGTTTGGTCAATGAAATTGTGGAGATGAGAATACGACATAATCGTCAACAAACATTCCAATGAGTTAAATGTATGGATTTTTTTGATTTTGCAAACTATTTCCCTAATCCAGGGGCTAGTGTAATAACCCAAAATTTTATTTTAAAATAATAATATCCCAGATAGAATTATAAAAATACAACATTGAAAAATAAGAAAATTGAGATATAATATAAAAATATTATCTTATAAATGTGATTGTCAAAACATATATATTTAATTTTAGGATGTGAATATATATATTTATGATGATCCAACTAAATAAATATTTATATATAATGATATAGTAAATATTTAAAAAAATCAGTGAAGTCATTTTATGTTTCAAAAATCATTTTACTCAAAAATGATTTTATTTAAATTTTTTAATGGAAATTATAACTAATTTTTACCACTATTATGAAATGAATTTTAAAATACGAACTTCAGTTTTTAAATTGTCATCTAAATATTATCTTTTAGTAAATTTTTTATAATATTAAAAAAAATTGGTTTTATAAAGAATAATTAAAATACGAATTGTTATTGATAAATGTATTTTTTGTCAAAAAAATTAAAGAGTTAAATATTATTAAATAGTTTTAAATATAAATTATTAAATTTATGTTATTAATAATCCAATTATGGTCATTGTAATTAATTTTAAATTTGATTTTAGTATAAATGTTTTTATACTTAAAAAAAATTTCTGGAAAAATGATTTTTTTATGTTTTACAGGTTTAATTTTAAATTAAATGGTACCACTTCACTAAATTAAATCATTAAAATTTTATGGAATTTCTTTATAAGGAGTTTAATATTTGTTAAAAAGGCTCCCTCTTGTTTTGTAATTATGAATTGTCACAAAGATAAATTGTTTCCCTCTCAGTAATTGTAAAATGTGTAAAAACAAGTTTAAAACAGTGGGTAAGTGCATTAAAATATCCCCCACACTAATCTTAATCATATTTTATGGGTGAATTCCATTTATGTAAATTGATTTCTTAAATATATGTCCATTGGTTTCCATTTTTCATGGATTATGTCCCCTTTTTTATTTTTTGAAATGAAAAAATAAAATATATCACCATCTAGATTTTAATATCACTAAAATTTACATTAAGATAAAAAAATGATACATACAATAATAAATATTTATTGTAATGTTTAATATATTCATTTTATCATATATTATTTTAAATTATTAGGGTTTTAATTATTTTTCTAAATGATTATTGAGCGTAGACACTGTAATAATTCAATTAATGAAAAAATAAATAATTTTCAAAATATTAAATGTAATAAAATTAAAATTAATTATTATATTACAAGAATTTTATAGATAATAATAAAATATTATTGACACATGAAAGGGTTATATATGAATTATCATGTTTTCATGTTGTTGTCAATGTCAAATTTTGTGAATATTCCATTAAATGACATTAATAGTAATTTATGATAAATATATATTATTTAATTATTATAAATGTTTATAAATCATATCAAAAAAAATCATATATTTAATGTTCAAAAATATAATTTCTTGGCCTTTTATTAACCAGATTTTACCCTATATGTAAAATTATAACACATTATTATTAAAAAATTCATTACCGTAGTTAAGATTAAGTGATTATAAATTGATAAAATGAAAATTTAAAAATTATTAACAAAGGGTTATAAAAAATATTGAAGGATTAAAAAATATTTCCAAATATTATCGGAAGATATTATTTAGAATCCTCTTCTTCATGAAATATAATTAGTTGAATTTAGAAAAACATTTAATGAAAATTATTATATTTTAATTTACTCAATCCATTTTTTATTTTTTAAAATTCAATTTGTGGTTTATTGATAACTACACATTCCATCAGCATCCATATGATTTCAAAATTCAAGTTCAAAATACAAAGAGTAATCAAGAAAAAGTTCAAAATTTGAAAAAAAAACATAATGGGTTTCCTCGATCTGGGTACCTTCATGTTCCCACTTCCAGACGAGACTACATCCATTATCCACCATCTATAAAACCTCACCAAACCACAATACATGAAAATTTATAAATGTCACCATTGTCACCACTACTCATCTAAGAGAAATTTTGACCGAAATCGGGAAACCAAACAAGAAGATATCAAAAAAATATTTGTCATCGACGTGATATAATTGAAATACCAACATGACCTCAAACCACTGTAAACATCATTGATGATCAGAATTGATCACCAAAAAACCAAATAAAAAACAATAAATCAACTAAAAAATCATCGAGAATGTGGAAACGAATCAATATACATGGAGAAGTTGATTTAGTAGCTAAGGGAATCCCATAAAGCTTTTTCAGGACCACAAAAAATCCTTCAAAAAAATCCCCTAAAAACCCACCATAAAAATTTACAGTCGTTATAAAGTATAATGTTCCTTCACCGGAGAAAACCATTATCATCTCTAGAACAACACCCAAACCATGCCCCCTGATCATCACCATCATAAATGAGGATTAAAACTAGTAACAATTGTCACATATCGGGCCACAACAGGAAATATCCAAAGAATTCTTAACCTTAATCACACCACAGCAACCATATGGATGTTATCCACCATGAAATTAAGAAGAACAATATAAAACACCAATGAAAAAACCTAACGAGCCAACATGATAGATACAAAAAATACCTAAAATACAATAGGAAAACTTCAACGTGAGACCGGAATCCATGCACATCCATTATCCCCCATCCAATCCTCCAAATATACCACTATGTGAAACTAGAGTGGAGTATGTCATAATATGTTAGGAATGAAAGAGTAGATAAAGGGCACCTGGGGACAGGTCACACAAAATTATTGAATTAAACTATAATAAATCATATCCAATCCCTCCCCACAATCCTAAATCCACCATCCACATCAATATTCTCAATGTAGATGAAAAAAATGTGAAGGTTTAGACTGACAGGGCAGAGATGAGACATCACAAAAATCCCATTAATAATCCTGCTTTTTATTTTATATTTAAACATGATTTATTACAAAAACCATCACATAATATAACTCAAAAAATCTAGAGTTATGGTGTCTTTGGGTATTAGGAACATTACATTATAACATAAAACATGAAGTATACATCTTTGTTGAAAAATACTTTTACATGACAACAACATTCCTTCAAATTTAGACGAGCATTCGATAACCTGAGGACATAAATAAGAAATGGGTGATCTATATAGCCTAGTAAGGGAGTACACAATCATAGTATAAAGAATACAATAAATTTTAGAAAATAGGCATATCAAAAGACCATAAAATAATCATGAACATAAAGTCATGATATATAATTATATTCATAACATAGAAATGTGGAAATAAATTAAAACATTGCATCATTAATCTAATGGAATCAGGTAAACCCTTGTCCCATCATGGTGGGAAAGAAGTCCTATAAAGCAATCGGTAAAACCCATATCACAACATTACGTATCACGATTATAAACATAACCCAATGCATTGGAGCGCTATCTGGGCGCACCATTCATATTTATTTCAATATCATGCTTAATTGTTCCATATTGATCATATTACAAGGATTTATCACACATCAACATTTCTTTCAAGCTCAAGTAATGTGTAATTCATACATGTAAGTAACCATCAATATATATGTGTGTATAAAGGCTGTGTCCAATGATTTTGATGGGGTGTGTGTCATCGTGATACAGTGAGCTAGTTGTTGCCCCGCTTTCCGCTTTCCAAAGGTTGGCGCCATCCATCTCTTATTCAGGGACATTTTATCCATGATAAAAAATGGGATGATTCGATGTCAGTATCTCTTTACATGGATTCATCCATGGAATTCATCCAATATTATGGGTCTCCATCATTTATTTAAGATGTTTTTCATGAATCTCATTCTTAGTGACATATCATGAGGATGTCTGTTAATTACATTACTTCAGTCAGAACAATCAAAGGGGTCATGTCAGGGTAGCATCCTTCGTTTAGAGTAGATAGAAACATGATGCATGTCGGGACATCTCTAGATTCATGGACATTGGGGAACCTATAATCCACCTCGAATGAGGGCATCTCTAATGTGCAGAAACCAAGGCATCCCATGTCATTATTACGGTATCTTATTCCAGAGGAATGTCTCTAATGATTTTTCATCTTGCAAGGTATAATACGATGTATTCCATGAGTTTAACATCTTGCGGAGATGGTTGTGCCAAAGGAACGTATATATAGGTTTTACATAGGCTTCTCATGTTTAACCCAAGGTGGGTCACGAGTTTAATGGATTGGGGAGAGGGATAGGATTGATTTGGAGACCATTAAAGGTGGTTCATGAAGGTGCTTCACTAGGAGGGCGCACCTATGAGATTTAGCAGGTGGATGGATCAGAAGACAAAGAGAGAAGACTGAGGGTGGGGTGTCCCAAATAGAGATTATATCACACCATGAAAGCTAATTTAGACACCATTGTGGGTGGCTCAGAAAGAGTGCGCCCTAAAATGGGTAACATTGGATGGATAGATTAGAATTCCCAATGAGTGTGGGCCATGGGTGGTGTATGCCATAAAGGGAAGATGTCACACTGTGAAGGATGATCTTGACACAACTAGGGGTCAGGGAGTGTTCACCCCATATATGGGAACACCAACATGTACCATTGATTGGGATTTTACCTTAGAGAGGCTTCCTATATACCCTATGTTTATGATAGGTAGAAAATCCCACATAGTTCTAAGGTGGTGATGAATCATGGTGTAGGAAAAGGGAAAAACCTAAAGACAGGATGGGGCTTACGCATGGTTAGTGGCCCAAGTGCAAAAAAGAAAAATTGGATGAATGGGGATTACACATGGTAAGATTCCTCAGGAAATTACATGATTTCCCTAGGATGTGGTGGTCCTGGTAAAATAAAGATGGATATAGAGGGAGTTCTAGATTGTAGAATGAATGGAATGGAATCAGCATAATATTGACGATGTTGTTCTTGGGCCTCATTGAGGTTTCCAAATTATCCTTATGGAATTGAATCAAAGTCCATATATTTCTATGGGGCGATGGGACACCAAATTATGTGTCCCATGATAATTGAGCATGTGGATGTGGACCGGAAGGAAATAAAACCTTTGGGTTAGGGAATGATCATCCCGAAACACAATTCCTCGATGGAAATAACAGGATTGAACATGGATTATGGTCTTGAACCTTTGGTTGGATACCTACCTATCTCTATGTAAGGGAATAAATTTCCACATAGTTTAGGATGGGGGAATTCGATTACGGTGTACACAAAGTATAGTGGACCATAGACATGTTGGGGCTTACTCATGGTTAGTATCCCATCGTAATAGGGGAACTCTTAATTGGAAGAGCATGGATTGATTGTGGGGATTTTTCATGCATAGCATTTCGAGAACTGGTTTGATACCACTAAGGGGCATACCAAAGATGTGGGTCCCAACAAAGGGGATACCGAAGTTTTCCAGTGTTTGTGGTTGAACCGCTAGGAGGTTTCTTATGTACCATGTCTAGGAGATAGGGATCAAAACCCATGTAGTTCAAAATCATACTGTTTAATGACATTATGGAATAATAGGGCATACATTTTAACATCATGCAGGTCGAAGGTGTACTGGTGTGTAATGGTCGAGACTCATAGTTAATGGGATTGAACCTCATAGTGGTTTCTTACATACCTTTCTTAAAAATGGAAAAGATCAAAGTCCATGTAGTACAGAAAAAAAGGGGGAATAGGGCTAACACACTAAGGCATCAAAAAGAGGATTTCATGGTAACTATTTACTCTAATCTAACAAGATTCATGCTCGGTTTGAGATACCAGAGGCAACAACAGACCAAAAAATCATGGCACCAATGTATGAGCACAAATGTTAGTGAATGTGTCTTGCACATAGAAGCTTACCTGGTGCCGCTAAGGAGATAAAACAATGGAAATGGATTACGCCTGGAAGCTTCTCTAGTGCATTTAAGGAGTAGAAATGGCGAATGGGGCTTATTCTTGGGAGATGATCAGGTTTTTCTAGGAAGGGACCATGGTGAATTAGACTTACGCATTGATGTTTCTTAGGTTCCACTAAGGACTTGAAATGGTGGATGGGTCTTACCCATGGATGCTACCTTAGTTTTGTTATGGAGAAGAAACAGTGTATGGGATTTATGCATTAAATCTTCCTAGGTGCTACTAAGGAGAAGAAATAGTGAATGGGGCTTATGCATGGATGTTTCCCATGTGCTGCTATGGAGTAGCAATCCTGTATGGGGATTACACATGGAAGATGATCGGTGATACTAAATAACAACAATGGTGAATGAGGATTATTCACGGAAGATGAATCGGTGCTTCTTTGAAGAGGTAATGGTGCAGGGGTCTTACGCGTGGAGGATGCATGGGTGCCACTAAGGAGCAACAATGGTGGATGGAGATTATGCATGGAAGTTGGATGGGTGCCAATAAAGAGAACCAATGGTGAATGGGGATAACGCATTGAAGCTTCCCTGGTGCTGGTGAGGAGTATAAACGGTTGATGGGACTTATGCATGAAAACTACATGATTGTACCATATGGAGTGGAAAATTGTGGATGGGGCATAAACCTGGAATAATCCCACAATGACTTCCTCATTTCTAGCAATGAGGGAATCCCAACTCACATGTGGGTTGAAGAATAAAATTGGGGCCCACACCTATACTCTAGTGCGCAAATGGGAGAACACCAAGGGTGTTGGAATCAGTCCAAACAAAGGTAGACGAATTGTGTTAATCACATTACCAACATTCCGAATACAATGGGGGAAGCATGACAAAGGGAGATAATTTATGACCATATTCAAATCACATCATCCACATAACCTTAGCTAGATATGGAATCAAATAAACAACGGCTGAACATTTACCGTATTCTAAACATGGGGCCAGAATCGATGTGTCGTCGAAAGTCTTCTAGGGCATTGGACAAGAACAGTAGGTGATCATTATAAATATCATATCAAGCCATTATGGAGGACCTTCAGACATGAAAGAGTTTTAAGATCCAAATGACTGGCACGCAAATCATGAGGTGGAGTGATGGAATGTTGGAATATATTCCAACACTCTTGAAAATAATCTACTATAATAATGGAATGAGGCATGTTATACATTTCACATAAATAATTTTTTATTTTAAACAATAGAAATCCATTTATTGAAAGATTGGTTATGCTATAGTTTAAAGTCATGTAGTGAGGACTGTTGGCAGCTTAGACTTGGTGCATAAGACATCTATTATTCAGAATAAGGTGTATCCTATGTTTGGTGTATTGGGTGTACTAAAGATTATAGTCATATTTGGAGGACTATTGGAATCTTATTCCTAGCGCTTATGGAATCTCTGACAAACACCAATAGGAATCCTATAGTTTTCACATAAGGCATACTATAGTTTATAGTCTTTAATGAGCATTGTTGGTATCGTATGCATGGCGCATAAAAAATTTATTATTCATAAGAATAGGTATCCTATTTTTGGAATATAGGGGGTACTATATTTTAGAGTCATGTGGAGTGGAATAAAGGAATATTATTCTTGGTGCATAAGGAATATCTTATTAAGAACAAGAGGCATCCTATATTTGTCACATAGGGAGTACTACAATTTATAGTCATGTAGTGAGGACTCTTTTAATCTTATACATGGCATATAATGCATCTATTATTCAATAACAGAGTCATCCTATGATTGTGGTATAGGGTGTACTACATTTTATAGTATTATATAGAGTACTATTGGAATCTTATTCATGGTGTAGAAGTCATCTCTTATTCAGAATAAGTGGAATCCTATATTTGTCACATAGGACATACTGTAGTTTATAGTCATATAGAGAGGACTATTGAAATCTTTTTGTCAGTGCATGAGGAATATATTATTCAGAACAAGAGGTATCATATGTTTTTTATATAGGGTGTACTATACTTTATAGTCATGCAGAGAACACTATTTGGTATATGGCCCCTATAAATGGATAGTTTTGGGAATTACACAAGAGCATAACTTTTTTGATAAACCAGACATAGGAGTCAGGTGATGATGTTTGTAAGAGTTTCATGAGGAATAGATCGACTCATGGTACTTAGGGAATCCAAGACACAGATCTAGAATCACGACATGGGAATGTGACCATGAGAAGTAGGCCATCTTAAGATGTTTCAGGAAGTCTGGAGGAGTATCTCAAATTAGGATATTCTATAGGTGGAAGGTGGATGTTCATAATGGTGCAATGTAAAATATATGGGAACAGGATGAAAAGGATTGTTGTGAGACTCTCCATTTTTCATGGGGTTCAGTGGAAGTAGTGAAGGGAACAACCCAGAAGGCAGGACCAGATCTCAGCACAGATCCCGATTATGGGTATGGGGGCGTAACCCCCGTAGTATGGATTGGTGGGCACGAAGGTAGGAGCTTCACGAAGGATATGGAATCGCAATAAAATGGGGTTCTCCGAGCCTTGAGTTTCACATGGAATGGATATACGTGTAGCTCAGGGTCTGACGGAGCACATGGCTTTGTAGAGCTCAGGGTCTCATAGAGCATTAGTCTCGAAGAGCTCTGGGTCTTGCAAAGTAGCTTCTAGAATGAAAGGTAATCATGGAGCATAGAATTTCATTAGCATAAGTTTCTTTTTTAGTATAGATCTACATGAAGGCTTAATGAATCATAGAGCCTCTTGATACCCAAAAATGGATCCCTCTTTCACAAATGGAATAGGGTTTCTTGAAGGGTATCACATCATGGTACTCAGGAGAAATGTGAAATGGGAGAATGATTGTCGATGGGGTGGAATAACCATCCTTATGAAGGGGGTGAGATAGCTATTTAAGGGAAATAGAGGTATATAGACCTCACCTGGGAAAACAAATGTGATCCGCAAAGGAAGAATGATGTCGTGAATGGGATATCACTCCCCAACTAGAAGTAGTTACCTTGAGTTTCTTGAATTCACGGAGGCAACCCTAACGACCTTTTTGGTGATCATGGAGCTCTATTCATATTCCTAGAACTAGCATAGTATTCCATCACATCCAAATAAGGGGGAAATCCAAATGTGGGGTAGAGTGATAGGCTGTTCAAATGGATTCCAACACTCATAGAATTATTCCATTTTGATAAAAATTCCTTAAGAGAGTGTATCAGTCTGAATCGAGATCTGGCCTACATCCGGGTCAAACCTCTATAGTGAGAACCTATGATGATATATAGTTTTATGCCAAGGAAATCAGGATAATAAGCATACAATTTAGAATCATATTGTGAGGACGATGCAAGGAATATTTTAACATTGTATTATCAATATGTTTCAAATAGTGTATGGTCATACAACCAGGACCCTACCCAATAGTTTAAAGTCATGTTACATGGACTTGGAACACCTAGAAGACGATCATAGAATTTAGACCATGATTAGGATAAATAAAAAAATAATCTTAATGGTCCTGGGGATTTTCTCAAGATGAAATTCCATGTCATCGCTATATATCTCATAAGGATGATAATCATGCCAACTGTAGGTATTTAGCTCATTGTGGTCAGAGAATAATGCTGGTATAAAAAGTCCTCTCAAAAAAGGAAGCTTACACATCCTATAATTACAAGGGGAATCCTGAAAATATTCAGGGTCGGGTTGAAGTTTAAAGTCATGTGTCAATGACATAGGTACACCAAATGAGAAATGTTTGGTTTGGTTAATAACCCGCTGTGAATGTGAAAACATATGTCTGCACCATATCACACGTTCCCGAAAGGGATGATGGGGATGATAAGTCTTTGATAGAGAGTTTTTCATTTAGTTGGCTAGACCCAGGAATTAGATGACCGAATGTCTCTATATATCCTACAATGGAAACAATCAATCCTTAAATAGCTCTTTATATTTTGAACAGTTTAATGACATGTGGTGAGGTTGATAGTGTCATAGTTTACGGTCATATGGTATCACTAACGAGCCACAATATCTCTTACATGGATATTACGCTTCCACAATCCCTAAGCTTATGTGATCTATGCTCGGTGTAGGAAATAAGGAGATTTGTCAGGCCATCCCCATCAAATGAGAGCATTCCATGGTGGAATGGAAATTTCATATTGGTAAAATCCCAGACGAACCAATATTTCTACTCAACACACATGAATGAATGGAGTTACAACACCAGGGGTGTTGATGGTCCGTAAAATGGAAGGGAAAATTACACATGCAATTCACAGTATTTGATGTTTAGGATGCATAGGGAGCTGTGTGATGATGAATGATAAGTGTTGACAAATTTTGAAACATTGAAACTATTTCAAGTTAGCCTAGACTTTGAAAAAACATATGAGGGTCAACCATTGACCAAATTCTCTATATAGGGAATATCTTATAATGTCATTTGAAATCATCACAGACGTTGGTCTAAGACAGTTGAAGAGCAATATGTCCTTGCAAACATTACACATGTAGTTCAAGCATCATACAAGACAAATTCAGGGGAGGACCGAAGTGGTCTGCACCACACCACGTACTTTTTGAAAGATCCCTAGCTAGAAGGGGCAAGGGAGGCGAATGTAGTTGTGTCTAGGCTAGAGATAGCATGTCTAGGAATCACTACGTATCACATATGGATGGGAATCAAGCCACGTGTATATCTTGATGGTTGTACGTCAAGTATACAATACCAAAAGGGGGTGACATCATCTATTAAAGAAGAATATCATGATTTTTATTCAATTTAATGTCATGTGATAATAGATGGTAAAAATATTAGTTTATGTTCATAGATATTGGACCATATGGTGCCCAGTTTAATGTCCGGTGCATGGGACATGACAATGTAGTTTATTGTCATGAGTTAAAGAAAGAAAAATGGATAACTCTAAAGAAAGGTATGTGGTGTGGCAACTAAAAACCCCATGTGAATGTGGACATAAGTCCCAACCACACCACATACATCCAATGAAACTTCGGAAGAAATTGAACAAGAGGGTTCCTGGTGATGTGGTTTTCCCATAGATAAGTTGTTAGGGCGTTACTATGTATCCCATGATAATGGGGATCAATCCACACATGGTTCTTGAACGTATTATAGATGGTTTCCATTACCAAGAGGGTTAGAATCTTCTCATGTAAAGATATTCAATGGCTTGGTAATTTATTGTTACACCACCATGGATCAAAAGATGTTGTTTAGCTCTATATGATAAATTTATAAGAGATCATAGTTTATTGTCACATGTGTTGGACTAAAAAAAATGGGAATATTCCCAAAGAGGGAATATTTGACATGTTTCTATAAAACGACCTGATGTAAATAGGGAAAAAATAGTCTACACCACACCCCCAATTTCCATAATAATGCACATAGTTTAATGTCATGATGCTCAAAATAAGGGACTGATGCTCTTAGTTTAAGGTCATAGAGTTGAGACCAAAAGAAGTGTGGTTATTCCATGTATTCATGAACCTTATCCATATCCCTAAGCCCACATGAGCTTTGCTAAATTTAGGAAACAAGGGTAAAGAAGATCTTTTCCACCCTGGGAATACTGAGTAGGCGGAGAGGTGTCGAGTTGAAGATGGACCTCACCACACTGATTCACCATCATTAATGTGATTATGTTCACAGAGGGATAACACCTAGGGTGTCAAAATTACACTTGAACATGATGGAATGGAAATGAATTTGAATCACAAGGCTAATATTTAATGATTAATGGGGGTGGCATAACGATGGAGGATAATTATTGAGCATGTTCAAATCACTACATCCATATCATGTTGTCCTGAAATGGGGACAACAAATGAGGTTTGACCAATGATCATATTCGAAACATGGAACATGTCACATAATTTCATTCTAAATACTCTTGGATGGTGGCCCATAACATTAGGTAATCTAGACTGCCAAATGTCCATACTGTCTAGGGGTCCTTTTGGATGTTGAAGATGATGAAAATCCAAATAAATGGAAATGTGAAGTATGGAAATGGATGACATCATGTCCATGAAGAACCCAAAAATATAGGTCCTAAACCATAGTTCATTTGAGCATTTTTACAAGGCATAATATAGGCCGAGAAGTCCAAATGAGAAGGGGGGAAGTAGGTTGATGAACCTAGGGCTGGATCCAAGGACAAAATCATCAGGTGTTCCTACATATCCCTTGAGAAAGGGACTCGTGCCATACATAGTACATGAAATTCCATGAATTTTAATGTTTTATGGTGATGAAACAAGGGGAATATAAGAGAGATTCCCAAAGGGGAGTATGTGGAATGTCTGTTATAAACCCGACGTGAATGAGGAAAAAATTCCACATACACCACGCAATGTACTCCCGGCAGTGTTTGAGCCAGGGATGCTGAAAGAACATATGATTTAATGTACCTGGGGCTAGACCCAAAGATGAAATGTATGGGCATTCCTATATATCCCATGAGGGTGGAAATAAATCCAAACAATGTTCTTGAAATCTAAATGGTATGATAACAATTCTAGGGGATATTTTGCATGTAGGTCTGTCCCATGCACCAAAATAAGTGGTATTTGATTGATATTTTTGTATGAAGAAACAAAAATGGGATGTGGAATCTGTGAATCACAGCATAAATCAACTCATATGTAGGCCTGAAAAATGGTATGGTGGATGATCGATACCAAAAATGATGCCCCTTCATGAAAGGACACCACAATGCGGTTCTGTTTTTTTTTTTGTCGTGCGGACAAGACAATATTGTCATAGTTTAGGGTCGTATAACAAGACTAGCACATCAGTTTTAAAATCATGCGGCAAAGACACAACTATTTAAAGTCATGAATGTCCAAGAAACATAGTTTAACATCATTTGGCTTGGACGCTTACAGAATAATGAGATTCTAATGGAAATGCGCATGGAGTGATAAATCATACATGATGTTAATGAGGAAATTATTCCATACTACACCGGACACAATCCCGTAGGGAGGGGAACTCAGGCCAAGGGGATAGAAATGATCAAAAAAATGGGGCTGGACCCAATGAAGAAATGTATGAGAATTTAAACATATCCCATACAGATTCTAATCAATCTATACGTTGTTCATGAAATTCAAGATAGTTTAACGTCATGCAGTAAGTCTGAAGAAATGAGGGACAAACCCATAAAAGAAAGTACATGGTAAAACTATTAAAGACCCGACATGAATGGGTTCATAATTCAACATATTCCACACCACCTAATTATATATGAATTAGTTCCAAATGGCCGAACAAAAGAGATAATTAGTAGAGCATATGCTGGAAACGAAGATGAAATGTCCTAGCATTCCATCATATACCATAAGGATGGGAATCAATCCATATGTTGTTCTCAAAATTCTTGCAGTTTAATGTCATGCGGTAAGGATGATGGGGTATTAGTTTATGGTAATAGATCTTGGACCGAAAGAAGTGATATCCCTCCAAGATGGCGTAATCCTTGATAAATTCCCTAAGACCATGTGAGCTATGATCTATTTAGTAAACATGGTCGGAGAAGATCTTAACAACACATGGAATACACAGTAAAAGGGATATGATGTGGGGTCAAGGATGACCTCATGATACTAATTCGTCCACTTAAAACACAAATGAACATGGAGGAATAGCACCAAGGGTGTCAAAATGACAACCGGATGTGATGAATTGAAATGGAACATAATTCTGGATGCCAATACTTAGGGTTTGATGGGGGTTGAACAACGATGGAGGATAAATGTTGAGTGTGTTCAATAAATAGCATCCATATCATGTTGGCCTAAAATGGGAACAACAAATGAGGGTTGACTGCTGACCGTATTTGAAATGTAGAACATATCACATAATGTCATTCAAAAGCCTATGGGACATTGGCCCAAACATGTAGGAGAGCCATAAGGCCAAAAATCAATACCATACGGGGGTGATTTAGGATTTTAAATATTATGGAAACCTAAATAAAGGGAGTCTTAATTCATGTAAATGGATGAAAGTATTTCCATGTTGAATCCAAAACTCCGGTTCTTAAACCACAGTGAATCTGATCATGTTGGCGAATCACCCAAATTGGGTAAAGGGGCCCAATTGAGAAAAAAAACTCAAGGGGATGAGTGGAAGATAGGGGAATGGAGAGCTCTCATGTGAGAGATATGTTGAATGGTTATTAAAAAAACAACATGAATGAGGACAAAATTCCACACCATGCAACCCCCCTGAGAACATAGGCCATAGGGCCTGAAGAAAGAGGATGTTTCTAAAAATATAGGGATGGACCCAAAGATGAAAGGTATGGGAGTTCCTACATATCCCATGAGAATGGGAATCAAGCCTTACATAGCTCTAAAATTCCATTCCATTTAACGTCATGTGGTAAGTATGTAGGAAAGGGGTATCTCATAGAGGAATGTCTATAGTGTAATAGATAACCAGATGTGAATGAGGGCATAAGCCCACGTATGCCACACCATTCATAATTATAGGAGAGAACATAGGCCATGTGGCCGAGAGAAAGAATAGATGTACTCAATATGGACCCTAAAATGAAATGTTTGGGTGATTCTCTATTTCCCATGAGGATGGAAATCTCTCTATACATCCTTCTAGAACTGTTGGGCTATATAACGTCATGCAGTATGGACATTGTATGAAGGATATTCTGGAAGGAGGGGAACATGATGTGGTAGTTGTGAACCCGATGTAAAATGGGACCAAATAAGTCCACATACCGCACTATATGAAATCCCTAAAAGATAACTAAACTAGTGTAGGTCAATAGATTTGTTATAATGGACTCGAAGATGTTTGTCATGGCGTTCTTACGTAACCCTTAATGATGGGAATCAACACAAATGTAGTTATGAAAATGTCATGTAGTTTAACATCATGAGAAAAGGATGTAGAAAGGATTTGTGTCTCAAGAGGATGTGGGTGGTTTGGAAAAAATATCCTGACATGAATGGGGATATAGTGTCCACACTACATCGCAAAATCCTATGTGTGACCATAGGAAAAAGGCCCGATAGGTTGAGGGAACTGAGGCCAGGCCACTGATGAATGATTTCGGCTTCCCTGCATATCCCATGAGGATAGCAATCAACACATACGTAGTTTAAAAAAAATCCATTTAATTTCATGCAAAAATTAAATTGAAAGAACATAGTTTAAGTTCATAGGCCTCGAACCATGAGGTTTGTTCACCATTGTACTTTATCATCATGTTGGATGAAAGGGATGTTATTTTAGGGTTATAGAGCTCGGACAATTTATAGTTTAATGTCATGCTGGATGAGGATGAGTATTTTAACATTATCCAAGATGATAAGGCAACATCATGCGGGATGATTATTCGATTTAACATCATGTGGGTCATAAGGGGTGTTGGATTATGATTGTAGAAATAAGACCTTTTGTAGATTATCATCATGAAGGAGGAGTATGAGTAGTTTAATGTCTGCCATGATGATAATATAATTTAACATTAGTCAAGACAATAATACATTTTAATTTTTGGTGGGATGTCTGGGGTCTTAGTTTAAGGTCATTGAACTCGAACCAGTTTGTAGTTTATCGTCATACGGGATGGGCACTGGGTAGTTTTACATCCTTCATCCCAGAAGGATCATGTAGTTTATCATCATGTAGTAAAGATGGTAATAGGTAATCTTACAAAAAATACTACTTGAGGAATTTGGCGTTATTGGGAGGAGTAATACGATCACCATCCATGGTGACTGGGTAGTATATTTTTTTGGGTAAACCTTGTGAATGATATAAGGTCCCTCTCATTTGGGCTCCAGCTTCAGTGGATTCCTACAAGGTATCATTACTGTTCTCAGGGCCAATACCATGTCACCTTTTACGATGGTGTGGAGGATAACTTTTTTATTTAAATCCCAGGATATCTTGTTCTGATAACTCTCCAGATTGGGCAAGGCATAAATACTATTCTCGTCAAGAAATTCCAATTCGTCCAGACGGATTTCGTCTACTTTATTTGGTGCTTGTAGTTCAAATATGGTTTTGTGTAGTGAGGGTAGATGAATCTATATTGGCAAGATATCATTTGTTCCACACACCAAGGAATACAGAGTCACCAGATTGGAATTACGAGTCATTGTTCGGTATGCCCAAATAGTGTTTGGGGGTTTGTTCAGTAAATGCTTTTTTGTTTTGGGCATCCATCTTCTACAAGATGATAGGGATGGTTTTGTTAAACTCTTTAATTTTCCAATTTTCATGTCCATGATAAAGAGTTAGAACTAATTTTTTACTTGGATTAGAATTTATTCATCTTGAATGCTCAGAAGATCGTTCCATTATTCGTGAGGATGACATGAGGGACATCGAACTGATGGAGGATATTGGTTCTCACAACAATGAAAATAGAATGGACATTGAATTCATTGAGCGTAATAGCCTCTTACAACATGGAAAATAAATTCATAGCGGCCAGGATGAACCTGCACTGGCGAGCCATCACTTGTGGATATGGTCCCATGACATCATGTCCCCAAACTACAAAAGACCAATAGTACATGGTAATATAGAGGGTATTTGAAATCCAATAAAAAAATTATCTGGGATCTAGAATTCATGAAACATATTGAAAAAATTGTTACATTTAGGGATTGTGGCGGGCTAAAATACCATAGTCGTTCGATTTGATGAGAGAGTTCCATCCTTGTTTGATGATCCCCACCAGAACCAGTGTAGACTTCCTACATAAGCTGTGAAATGTCACATCCTTGGATGTAACAAAAGAGATTCCCATCAAACCTGAATCATTAGAGGATATACTCAAGACTTGAACCACTATGGAGGGTGAACTTCACTGTGTTCCATCGCATTCTCACACATTTGGCTCAGTCTTTCGAGACATTACCTTTTCAAAGATACTCAATAAAGGGGGTCATCCTGTTAGGGGTTTTTTCCAACCCCACAGTAGGGGGACATGAAGGTCTCGATGTGGAGGCACCTACAGTAAGGATTCTTACCTATGGGATATCATCATCTTCAGTAGTGATGGGAGCAATAAATTTTCGATGAACCACATGGTTAATCAAATCATCATGGTCAAGCTCTGCAGGATATCTAACAAGGCTGGCCAAGGCATTAGGTCGATTGTTCTATGATTTAGGTACATGAGTAAATTCTGTCCGAGAATGGGACTGGGCCATCAGCATGAGAGTACGCTCTAACAGGGGTGTTAGCTTTGGCTTCCTAATGAAATAGTCATTACTGATATGCTTGACGACATGTTTGGATTCCCCCCTTCACCAGAAAGTGGGGAACATCTATCTTGAGGTATAACTCAGGACCAGTGATGGTAGACTGGTACAATACCTCACTATTGGTACAACAATCTGAAAACAAGAACAAATAAATAAAGATAGCTTTTTTAGGAGTAATGAATATGATACCTAGGACCTCTCTGTTGAGTCTAGGATCAGTGAATCTTCTACTGGTAGGGCTTCAGGATGTTCCATCAAAGTGGATTTTCCCACATGGAGTGGCTTGATCTTTTAAGAGTATTGCATCATCCACAATTTCAAGATCCATAGACAACACTACTGGGTTTGGATTGATAATATTGAATTCTTCCAATGCCTATCCATCGGTATCCTTCTGGGGGAAGAACATGATGTCGAAGTATTGGAGAATAATTTCCCCCAATCCAGATGGCATGTCAACATAGGTATGTTCAAAATTTACTTTAGCAAATCCACTTAAGAAATTAGTGGTATCTCATAGTTCTCCAAGTATTGTCGCAAATTCCGCACTGCGAATATCAGTTAAAGGTAGCTAATCTCGAAAAAATAATATTTGGCCTACAAATTGAGGATCCTATGGCTTAGATGGTATATACTATTCTATGTTCCCCCATTTTTTTGTGCTAGAAGGGTGATGAGGGACCATTCCAGAGTACACACATAGAGGACGAGTGGTTTTCTTGGAACAGGTGGCATTATAATTGGAGCTTGTATTAGGTAATTCAATATTTCCTTACAGTAATTCAGAACCTTATCATCCTAAAGATAATTTTTACCTTTCATTTTGATTCAACTAAATGTATTACACATGCCATCCAGAATTTCAATGAATGAGCGTATATAGTCTATGTGGCATTGAAAGCCTTGGAGCCCCCAAATATTGCATAGATTGGTAATCTAATTGATGGCATGGATCTTTTCTTGGTCAATATCAATGCATCTGTATCTAATAATAATTCCAAGAAAAATTCCAGAGGTGACCCCAAAGGTGCACATCAAGGGGTTCATCTTCATATGGCAGGAAGAGAGGAAGTCAAACACTTTTTCAAGATTTATGATATGATCCTAACATTGGTATGATATAACCACCAGATCTTCTTTTTTCATTCCATAAAGGTGCTAATAATTTTCTTGACTATGCAATGTAATGAAAGCAGGTAGGTGGAACTTGTATTCTTATGACAGAATGGCATTACCTAGTTGCGGAGAGTACCCTGTGGTTCCCATAAGGTGATAGACTCTTCACCCTCGGGGAACCCCTAGATTTGATTATCTCCAAAATAACCAACTGTGATGGGGAGAGACTAGAACCCAGTAGTGGCATCGATCAATAGTTTTTTCACAGAAAGGGGGAAATAATACTTTGGAATGTGTTGGATGAGATTCCAGAAGTCAATGCAGACTATGATCTATCTATTCTTCTACATGGAATGCACAATGTTGGCTAACCATCTGGGGTACTGGACCTCTTTAATGATGTTTGATTTTCTAATCTTATCAAACTCATCCATGACCTTGGCATAGTGAGAAGGTTTCATCTATCATAGAGGATGTTTGACCCCGTGATGATTTTCTGAGAGACCAGGATGGTGGCCGACAACCTGAGGATCTAGCACTAACATCCCGTCATAAATCCTGAAAAATACATCAATAATTTTACTTATGAAATACATGCATTTCCACAGATCTATGGTAGGAATTTTAGCACCGATCAATGTTGAATTTGGATCAGTCTCATTACCGAGGTTCACCTATAAAAAATAACAGAATTTTGTGGAGACACCCACATCGAATTTTGGAGTGTCATAACACATTTATTAATTATCAATGATGATTGGATCATCAGTAGGATGCATATTTCCCGAGATGATATATCATGACGGGACACTAGTGTGAGCCTGAGCGGCGATGGACACCTCATCTGGGGACTCTTGCACTGCTGAAACCATAAGGATGGAAGAAGTCAACCAGATCTCGTCTCACCTTTGAACCAAGGGGACAGGTTGGATGGTATCAAAGAAATAGTGGTGCATCGTCTTGAGAAAAATTCATCCCATCCTATAGAAATAAGAAATTATTACATATTATTGTTTCAATGGGGAGGACATCTCAATACCTTATTGGAGTAGGGGGCTCTTGGATCACCTGAGCCTGATTTGTGTAGGAATACGATGGGATCTTTCGGTGTTCCATTGACTTGGTAATGTGCTTCCCCCTCATTCCTAAGACAACAATGTATTTCCCTATGTCTGGGTTTGTGACCTCCAATTAGTGACTTAGAAAAAAAAGGCTTGATCTATGTATGCCCATGGGTTGGTCGCTGTAGTAGCATGCTCAACCTAATTACCCTGAATATATTTTTCATTGCTCTTGTAATAGTAGGAAACCATGTAACATGCTTAAAAATTGGAAAAACAAGTAACATCATATTGGAATATTACTAGTTTTTTTATTAAGCACATACTTAAAGCATTAGTGATATGAGGAATAGACTATAGCATGCAGGTGTATCCTTGGCCTACAAATCAACACGTTATGATAGGTGCCTTGGGAGACAACCATGATCTTAGTGCTGGAAACAAAGGCAAAGAAATAGGTATTCACGAGAATTTTTCAAACTAGTGTCTACTCCGTCCTACTATGACCATTAATATTCAGGTCATATGGACTCAGATCTTACTTGGACAGTCAATCTTTCAGAGTGTCCCAATTGAGAAAATGTTGATTCCAGATCCTGTGTCGACAAGACAATGTTGAACCTCCATGTTTTTTAAATTTATTGTGATTTAAATTGGGATGATGTGTTCATGTATAAGAGAACCTTCATCTTCTTCCAGTGAAAGAGATAATTTCATGACATTACACTTGATTGTCTACCTCAGCATGGAAGTATTATTTGGTTGATACCTCTATTTCAATGTAGAGGGGGATTCTTAAAGCCTCCATAAGGGCTTCACACATATTTGATAATAGGATAAGAGCATCAAGGATATTGATATTTTCAAGAATTCTAGAAATATTCTTGAGGACATCATACTTCTATTTGAGGTGTACACTTCTGCTGACAGGTAGTCACTCTATGGTATGTGGTTTGATGGGTACTATTGGTTGAACCGATAGATTATAGATGTTGATGGTAATGTCTAGTTTCTCACTAGTCAGACCATGTACAGTGGATTCTAGATGAGTTCCATATGATTGAGGTTAATCCATGATAGAAATTGACTAACCATAGCTTGGACATGGTGGATCTGCTAGATCAAGTAGCAGAAACGGCGGTGGAAGCAAATCCAATGAACTGAGATGGGAATGATACGTGTGATGAGCTCTACGATGTGCCTATTTTCTAGTTTTGGTGGATTGAATGGATTGGATAGAAGCAGTGACTAATGATTTGTAGAAATTCACATACCCACAGCTTTGTCGATGCTAGCTCCAGTTGAGGACATTGGGAGGGTCTTCCTGGTTCACTTCATCATCAGGAACCATATACGGGTTAACTAACTCTGCGGTATTAATTGAATCATACCATTGATCATCACTTGAATAATATTCCATTTTTAGGAGGATTCTAGGACCAATATCCATCTTTGGGGTCATGAAATTTCCGAGATTATGGGACGTTGATGGCATCAGTCGGGGACTTCTACTTCCCTTGCGTCATTGAGTCATGCCCTTCTAGAAAGAGGGAGGCTGAGATGATGATTCATAAGCAGTGAATGCAGGTAATGAGGAAACTCTTAAAGGATTGGGTTGATTCAAATGTGCACAAATAATTCCATGGGCTTGGGAAACCACCTTTTGATCCATCCAGTCATCATATTTTTGACACCCGCGATTAGAAACCTGTTATCCTTCAACCTTGTCATCACTATCAGGCTTTATAGACACACATTCCACATTTTCTAGGGCTGGTCTCAACCTTAATATGTTGTTATCAAAGTGGTCTTGGTGCCAGTCATAGAACATGTAGCACTACATGAGGGTTTTCACAAGGATTCAGTGATTGGGGCATGTTACTAATGCTTTCTTCGGGGCGCACAAGTCTTTCTTGTTGGGGGATGACAGAACTGTTTTTTTCTATATTCCTACATTCCAATGGGGGGCGGCATCCGTTCCATGTTCAGTGACATTTTCTCCATGATCAAAATGGGATGATGGGATGTCATTTCTTCCTTCTGGGGATTCCTCCTCAGAACTTGTCACCTAGTCCGGGTCTCCCTTATATATTTAAGATGTTGTTCATGAAACTCTTCCTAGTTCCATGTCTTCTTGGACACCAGTTAATTACACTACTTCTGTTGGGACATTCAAAAGGGTCCAGTCAGGGTAGAAACCTTCAGTCAGGGGAGTAGTCACATTGGACATCACTGGCATGACTGGATGCTGGAAAACTAGTGTGTTTGGGTTTCATCCCCTTATTATAGGTCTTATTGAGGGCGTGGATGCCTGAGGCATCCAACGTTGAATGCGCAGAATCAAATGAAATAGGCATTTATATGAGGTTTTCCTCATCTTTCCATGTTTAACACCGGGTATGCTGTGAGTTTAACGTCAAGCGAAGACAGATCGTACTGATCGGAACACTGATTAGAGTGGATCAGACGGGGGAAACCCCTGGAGGGATCACTGTTGTTGGGGCCAACATGTGGTTAGATTCCTTTTTTTGTTAAGGGGATTGGAGAATGAGGTGGCATAATCCTACTGAGATGTGGTGTCTAGGGTAAGATTCAGGATGTATGGTGGAGGGTTTAATGAAGTGGGTGGAGAATGAGATTATGTCGATGTTAGGATGACAGTGATGTTGGGATTGAGTCCCATAGAGACCTCTGAAGTATCCCCGTGGTAGGGAATCAAAGTCCGCGTTGTTCATCTGAGGACGGTTTACCGCCGAGTGGGGATCTCAACTGCTTACCACTGGATGGTGGATCTCAACGGCTTACCTCTGGATGAGGTCACAATGGATTACCGCTGGATGGGGTCACTACGTCTTAACTCTGGATGGGGTCACAATGACTTACCGCATGATGGGGTCACACCATTTTTTTGTAGATGGGGTCACAACGGCATACTGCTTGACGGGGTCACAATGGATTACCCCTAGATGGGGTCGCAATGGCTTACTTCTAGATGGGGTCCCAACATCTTACCGCTGGATGGGGTCAAAACTCATGGAGGCTTCCTACATACCTTATCCATGAGACAAGGATCAAACCCACGTAGTTCCTATGGGATTGGTGTCGGTGAACTGATATGGAGGAGGACATGGGTTCCAGAAAGATGGTGGGATTGAACCTCTTGGAGGTTTCCTATGTACCATGCCTTGGTAAGGATCAAAGAAAATGTAGTTTAGATAGAGTGGGAGAACCAACATGAAGTGGATGGGACCAATGGGTATCGGGATTGAACCTCAGGGAGGCTTCCTACACAACTTACCTTGGCAAAGATCAAATACCTCATAGTTCAGGTGGTGTGGAAACTGATGTGAAGTGGGTTCAGGACCAATGGATGGGGGGCTTGAACCTCAGGGAGGATTCCTATGTACCATGCCTTGCCAAGGATCAATGTCTTTATAGTTCATGGTGTGTTTGGATGAACTGACATGAAGGGGGTTGAAGCGACTTGGCGTTGGGCTTGAACCATAGGGAGGCTTCCTATATACCTCACATTGGTAAGGATCAAAGACCATATAGTTCAGAAAGAGTGGGCAAACAGACATGAAGTGGTCGGGGTGAGCGGGGGTTGGGCCTGAACCTCAGGGAGGCTTCCTACGTACCTTGCCTTAGCAAGGATCGATGACCACATTGTTCATAAGGTGTTTTTGTGTGCCGATGTGAAGATGGTCGGGACCAATGGGTGTTGAGCATGACCATCATGGAGTCTTCCTACGTACATTTCCTGGGCAAGGATCAAAGTCCTCATAGTTCGGATGGGGTTTGGGGCTTACACTCTAGGCTGCCCGGAGAGTATATCAAGGTTGATTCTTACTCTAATCCCACATGAGTCTTGCTCGGTGTGAGAAACAAGAGGCAAAAACACCTAACAATCACATTTTGAATGTTGTGTTCGTGGGAAGTGGACTGGCGCTACACGTAGTAGAAGGCCCAAGGAGTAAATAAGGGATTACGCGTGGTTATCAGCCCAAAGAGATGGAGATTAGGACATATTCCATGGTGGAGGCCCGGGTGGGGACAATACTTGGAGGGGGGGATTTGGCACCCAGGAAGAGAGTGGAGCAGGGGTGCTGCCTCCTATAAGGCAAGCTAGGGGATTACACCAGGGTGGTATCCCTTTCCCTGCGGATGGATGTCGCTTCGATAAAGAGTATGCCATTCCATGTGAGGAATGATCTCACTCCGGTGGAGACCAGTGGGTGTAGAGAATATTCGAGATGGGGCACCTCGCATGCAAGACACAGGTCATGGCCACAGTTTAACGACATGTGTTGAGGATGATGGTGCTTTTAAATTTAACATCCTACAGCTCGGACATGGTGGGTTTTCTCTGCACCCCTAGGAATTACATAACAGATACCTTCCCACCCTTTAAAGAAGGAAGGCATCGACAATGTTGTGGAAGGGGGTGTCGAGAGGTGATCCCATTGGGGGTCCACATTAGTGTGGATATGTGAAGTAGAAATAGATGTTAGCATGGCTAGGCGAAGAATCATGAGTTGAAGCAATGCAATGGGTAGTATCGTATAAGGGACATTGAAATGGTTCATGAAAACCTTAAGGGTCACACAGTAAAATGAGTTAAGAGCAAAGGGGTTCATAGGTAGAATCCCTGTGAAGCTCTGCTTCTCCCTGCAGTGGAGGGGCTTCGTGAAGGGATGTGCTTCGCTAATTGAATTTTCCAAGGCTAGGGATAGGGAATAGGTGCATATGGGTGGACCTTTGCGAAGTGGAAAGGAATTTGTGAAGCAATTCCCCACGAATCAATGGTGCCTTGTGAAGCAAGTTGTGGGGAAGCAATATGCTTCACGAAGCACAGTGACCTAGCCTTATCATGTGGGTCACATGTGTATGGAGGGTGATTCACGATGCATAAACGCTTTTCGATGAACCGAGTCCTCATTGGGATCTCCTTCCATTGCGATGGCCCGTGGGATTCCCAAAAGGCATCCCTCTCACAAGAAAGGTTCAATTAAAGCAAAGGGGGAGGAACTTCGCAAAGAAAAAGTAACTTGAGGTGCTCATGGTACACATAGAATGAAGTGCTTCGCGATTTGAGAGATGAGAAGGTGAATGGTCGGATCATCCCCCCCCCTTTGGGATCGTGGGGAGCCCTATATTTATAAGCAAGAGGTGCCGCGAAGCAGAGCTCGCTCGGTGTGAAGATGGATTTTGCTCTGTGGCGGGTCACAAACGTCGAACCGGATTGCGGAGGATCCTGCCTCCTTACTCTGTGGTGGGCTCGCAAAGATCAATTTTGTTCATAGAGCCTACCGCATCATTGCTCAGCGGCGGGGTTGAGAATGTTAAAGGGGTTCGTGGTTCCTCCCTCCTCCTTTCTCCATGGAAGGAGTGGGGACATGGGGCTTCGTGAAAGGTCTTCGCAAGTTAGCATGGGAGACTTCCCTGTTGATCTTCTTCTTCCAATATTTTGGCACCAACTAATTCCCCCCATTAGACTTGGAGCTAAGGTGGAATCGGGGGTCAAAGTCTAATGGTCAATCGCCAAAATCCCTCGACCATCAGGGAAGCTGTTTCACAAATATGAATCGTGAGGAGGATAGGAGACATGTAGGTTGAGTGCGCCGTGAATCTTGGGGTGGTAAGGACGCACTGCGAAGCATAAAAAGTCGTCGCCTATAAATAAGGTAGCTGACATCTATTTTTCCCTTTATTTATTCTGCAACTTTGGCTTCTAGTACTCTTATTCATGAATATTTGAATACTCCGCGCTTTCTCTCCACAAATCAGGCCTTCCGCTTCATGGCGCACACTGAGTCTTTGACTCCACGATAGCACTTAGAGACTTTATTTTTAAGGTCGTGGTAGGTCTCCATGAACATTATTTGCAAACGAGCTCCGTGACATTGTTCTGCGAAAGGGATTCATGAATTCAACCCATTAAACAACCAATCTTTAAACTGAATGGCTCATCAAGAGGATCCTAGGGGGCCTCACAGATTCTACCCGAAGGGAGGATATGGCAAACTGCTTGGGCCTAGGAGAGTTAATACAGAGCCATTCTGACCATGGGTCATTGGTGGAGCTGCTATCGGAGGGCCATAGGAACCATCCACTATTCTAGAGGATGCCTTTGTATGGATTTGGGCTAAGGTATGGCGTGTACATTCTGGAATCAATTATGAATGAGCCAGCTTACGAGTTTAAGAGTACGTCATGTTAGTGCCAATGGTTCAGGGTGACTGATGGCCATGCCTGAGAAGACTCCACGCCCGTCGATGCTGACTACCTGTATAACCACCAAAACAATGTGTATGGGAAGGAATTGTTGCCGGAGACGTCCCCCCCTCTATACCAGACAATCTTGAAGGCAACCTTGAGGATTCTGGGGAAGAGATAGTCTGAGGAGTGGGACCTTCATTAGGGCGGAAACTTCACAGATGTTTGGGCCTGGGCATACAGGGTAGGTTCTTCATGTGAATAGTTTGGGGTTGAGTAGAGGAGAGTGGGCCTATTTAAGGCGTCTTGGGCCTCCCAATTTCACATCTATCCACCAAAGCAATAGATGCTGGATTTGTTGAGTAGGTGTTCATCGAGGACCAATACTTTCCACCTACACCATGGGGAGGTTGGTATCAGCTTGTGGGGCATCCACCAGATCTTATGGGTCCCAATATTGGGGGGAATGTATGATGAATTCCTCTTTCTCATGGGTGCGTGGGAGGAACCAGAGCAAATGTCGTGGCTGGTGGTGGCATTGATTGAGCTGGTGCTGGGAGAGGACAAAGAAGTTGTAAGGGATGTCCATTTTAGGCTGTGGTTCGTTCAGTTTCTGAACTTCCCGGATGACATGAAGTTTCAGGTGAGGCCTCGGACATTCCTAAATGGGGATCAACGAGGCAATAATCCCTCGTACTGGCAGTTCATGGAGGATAGCTAGTGGAAAACCTGGGGATTTAGTGTCATCACCGAGCAGAAGCCGATAGTCAGGCTAGCGTCATTCATCGCAACTCCCATTTGCGGTTGGATCTTGCCGGTGTGGGATACTAACATGAGTGTGTGACCCAGCACATTCATCTTGGAATCCATGTTGGTGACAGGAAGGCGAGCCAACATTGGGATCTTGATGCTCGCAAAGCTATACCAAATGATGTGGCACATCAGTGAGGGTAAGAGGCCGTAGAGGAAATGCGGGCCACTACACCTTCTACATGGGTGGATAGTGGAACATGTTTGGGGGGTTTATGAGTACTCGAACCCCTTCTCTCCTCTGAGGTCAAACTTTCACCCCTCTATTATAAATGTTGTAGGAAGATTCCTGGCCAAGCTGACCACCTCGGTGGTACTGAACTGGGTGTGGAAGATGGAGGAATTCAACTTTCACCTGTTTTCGTTGCCAATGGGTGCTTTTAGTGGTGACAGCCAAGGAACAGAAGCGCACCAGTCCTATCTCAAGGCCTTTTGAGGTGGAGTCTTGGTGGAAAGGGTGAACCGTGAGCCCCTCTGCGAGCTGTACACCTAGCACCAATTGGCCCAGAAATTTTGTTGTATGTAGCGACTGATCCCGCATGTCTATCTAGGGGTACTCCACGAGGAACACTTGTGTGTAATGAGGAAAATGTGGCTCATGTTCACATGGTAAGACAGAATGATGCGGGAAGAGGTGTCTTCGCCTACTGTTGTCTTCGGGTTGGTAAAGGGATACGCCCCAAGCATGGAGGCGGCCTACCCGGGAGAGATGCGGAGGAAACCAACCATTCGGGTCGGTGATCGTGAGCCTCCCCATCTTCAAGGTCTGGGCCAAATGGAGGAAAGGGAATCTCGCAGTGGCGGGACTCCCATGGCGGTGGGTCCCACACCAGTTGAGGGTGAGGTAGTAGCGATAGATCCAAAAGCGGTAGTGGACCCGGTTGTTCCTGAAGAACAGAGTCTTCCAGAGGGGTGGCGACTGAGAGGATTCCGTAGGATACCAACCAAGCCTTTGGGGAGGCAACTGCGCCATATAGACATGCTAGAGAATGTTGTCCTTTTGGAGGCATGGTACATAAGGAATGTCAACCGGCAATTCCTCGGCCCGTTTGAGATGTGGCAATAGTTGAACCTTCTGAGGATGGATTTTTCGAGGATAGGCCCTATTAGGGCCGGCTTTGCGGTGTCTCGAGTGGCGGTGGAGAAATACCTTGCATAACTATAGGACTTTGTGCATTCCTGGGGTTCCTTGAATCCAATTACAGACTGTTTCATGGTGCTGCTTGATCGTACAGTCCCTCCGCAATTGTTGGCCGCTGAACAAAGAGAGTGCTTCCCCCTTCTAGAAGAATCAGACGAGTCCTCCTAGAGGGACGAGGCTGGTAGAGGGAGTCTGTTGGAGGAGGGTAAATATGGAGATAAATTCTTGGAATTTGAAGAGTTCACATAGGACCTTGAGGTAAAATCCAGATCCCCTTCCTCAGGGTATGCATCTAGGACATTCTGGACTCTTTACTAACATATGAACTATGTAGGGGGACCTCAAACACAGAACCTATTCTGGTTCCTCAGTGGATGCAGATTAGGGGCCTTCAGGTTCCACACATGTGGCTGCATCAATTTCTATGTTCAGCAGGCCCAGGACACCTGAGGTGATCCCTCCGGAGCTTTTAGATCTTCAGATAATATACGGGGGACCACATCTCAGGGTCTCGATAACATCAACCCAAGAAGAAGACCTGGAATTTGATCTCTGTAAGTTTCTTCTACCAAATTCATGGATTTCACCAATAGACCATGTCAACTATTTTCTATGCTCCTTTTGTGGTTTAAAGTTCTTCGATCATCCTGGGCTACTGCGGTGAGGATGGTCGAGACTTATGGCGGCACCTCTCCCAGGGGAATGTCGGTGATCGTGGAGGAGGATATCCAGACTGACCGAACTGTGGCGCTCTCGATCGCTGGTGGGACCACCAACGGGGTTGTGCCTGAGATTTTTGAGGTGGTATCTAATGATGAGGATTGACCAGATAGTTCAAGTCCCACCATGCCTGATCAAATGCCAGATTCGGACCCTGCTGACGAGTTCCTAAGGAAGTTCCCTACATATGAGCCTACCAAACGCACTGACTTGGAAAATATGGCCTTTGATGAAGAGGACATCAAAGTAGTTCTTCTACGATCATATAAGGTGATCAAGCGTTTCATTGATGACCCCCAAGCACAATGGCTAGATGTTATGGACAGACATCACTCGCAACTGCATGAACTGTGTGCTGGTGGATTGGATGCCCTGCGTCCTCACATGCTCATCTGAGAACTTTTGACGGAGTTGATTTATGAGTATGACCGTGACATTGGTGTGGGATGGTAGCAGAGGATAGAGGTGAACATCATGAAGCTCTGGTCAGCTGAAAATGATGTTCAGTGGCTAGAGGTTCGGGTGGAAGATCACTCATCCATCCTTAACGCGCAATCGGAGCTAATATTGTGATTGAAGGCCCAGCTAGAAGAGGATTAAGAGTGCGTGAAGTGAGCCTCTGAGGAGAGGACCATCATCCCGACTGATGTATTGTGGGCCCAGATTGGAACCGATGAATTTCTCTCCATCACTACCGAGAATAATCGGGATTTGAATAGGCGGTAGCAAATCTTGGACGCTAAAATCCAGAGGGTGGCGGAGCTACAACTTTCTTTTGATGGGATTAACCTGTCCATTGGAGTGATAGAACCTCAAGTTCTGTTGAGATCACAAACCCTCTAACATAATTTCATGCATTGATTATTTTATTCCATAACATTCATGATTATTGTTGTTAGTGTTTGTTTTATACACATCTGTTATATTCATGAAATTCCAAGTGATCAATCCCTAAGCACACACAGGTTGAGCCAAATGTGATAAACCAGGGATGATCGTTATGTTATTCCATCTGAACCAAATAGTGATGACCGTGTGTCAGGCATCCAGGTTTTGAACATCCATCCTGGATTTCTGGGAAGAGATGGGGGAGACCTAACTGGAAAATTAATCTCTCAGAAAAGTGGAATTACCACCTTCCCAGTGTGCTCCTGTTCGCAAACTGGGTAACTCCAGGGGCACTAGAATAAATCCAATCAGAGGGGAATGGAATGTGGGAATCACAATACCCATGATTCAGAACACTTTTGCTAGGGCGTGACAATTAATAATGACTATTGACCGTGTTCGAAACAGATTATCCTTATTGTGTTAGACTAAAATAGGGATAACAAATGGGGGCCGACCACTGACCATGTTCGAAACATAGGGCCTAACGCGAAATTTCATCCATTAGTCTTCCGGAACATTATCCTAGGACATTAGGTGAGCCATAGGCAGTGCATCTTTATAGTTAGGGTGTTTTAAGATGTGAAAGAGGACGAGGATCCGAATATATGGAATGTAAAGTGTGGAGAGTGGAGTGATGGGTTGTTCAACTGGATTCCAACACACATGAAATTACACCACCATGGTGGAAACACATTAGGTGGGTACATCGGTCTGATTAGGGATCAAGAATACTTCCAAACATGATCTCTCTGGTGAGGACATGGAAGGACCTATAGTATTACATCATACGGTAAAGACAGTGCACATAGTTTAAAGGTCATACTTCCTGATCCATGGAACAGTTTAAATTCATGTTACATGGACTGTAGGCTCCTATTTTAAGGTTATAGAGAGTGGAATATGATCGGGGCCAAGGGGATAAAATGGTTAATGACCCTGGGGTTGGGCCAAGGAGAAATGCCTAGGAGTCGCTACATATCCCATAAAGATGAGAATGTAGCCAAACATAGTTCTTGGGGCACAGTGTGGTCAAAGAACTACACTGGTAGGAAGAATCCTCTCTGGAGAGGAAACTGGCACATCCCACGATTAACATAGGACATCCTAAACATGTTTAGGGTAGAACCACGGTTTATTGTCATGCATTGAGGAGATATATACTCGTGTAGTTTAACGTCATACAATAGGATGAATAGTGAATGGGGAGATACTAGGAAGGGGGTATGTGGTGTGGTGGCTATAAACCTGACTTGAATGAGGACTTGGATTTCGTATCACACCATGCATCCCCAGAGGAAGCACTTCAGGTCAAGGGACCAAAATTTAAAATTAGACTGGGCCCAAGAAAATATTCCTAGACATTCCTACGTACCCCATTAGGATGGGAATCAAGCTGCACGTAGTTCTGTGTGTGCAGTTTAATGTCATGCATGATTATGAAAGGCATGTGTGGCATGGTTGTGCCAGTACACGTCCTTCAAAAACTACTAAGCCCACGTGAGTCGTGCTCGCTATTGGAAACAAGGAGTAGTTATGGGATGTTCCTAGCATGGGAAGGAACATGTCCGGGGAGATTAGACGTATTGTGAACGACTTCCCAATAATGTCGACCCACCTTCTTGATGCACCTAGATGCACAAAGGGGTAAATCCAAGTATGCTGAAATTCCACTTGAACATAATAAAGTGGAAATATTTGAATGATGATGCTCGAGATCTGAACCATAATGATGGTTGCGTGATGATAGGGGAAAACTGTTGACCGTGTTCGAAACACAACATCCATATAGTGTTAGCCTGATATGGGAACCGGCAGATGAGGTTCGACCGCTGACCATGTTCAAAACACGGGACCTATCGCAAATGTCATATGAGGTCTTTAGGGACGTTGTCCCGAGATGGTAGGAGAGTTGAGGCAGCATGAGAGCAGGCTGTGAAGGGGTTCCCTTCAAATGTGGAAGAATATTAGGTTCCAAATAATGGGATCATGAAGCTTGGACATGGAACATGGGGAATTTCCCAGTGAAAATTCCACACTTTGGGTTCTTTGTCCGAACACATCTGAGTATAATATGAGACGCATCAGATAGATAGAGTTGAGTCCCTTCCCAAGGAAAAGGGTCCTGGGGTTGCATGCTTTCAAATAAAGTTCCTAGGGTGGACCATTAAGGGGGGATTGATTAAATATACTGCGCGTAGGGTGGAGAAATAGCCAAACATGGTGTGCAGTTCTCATAGGGAGATATTAGTTTTGGGTCATAGAACTCGGACCACCTTGGGAAAAAATATGGGAAGCACATGGTGTGGCTATGGAAAAACCCGACATGAATGAGAACCTAAGAGGTACTCACCACACCACATGTTCCCAAATGTGTTCGGGCTAAGGGGCCAAAAAATAAGGGACATGATTTTTAGATTCATGGGGCTAGACATGGAGACCTATATGCATGGGCATTCCTTCGTATCCCATGAGGATGGGAACAAATCCAAACGTAGTTCTGGAATATTTCATTCTGTTTAACATCTTGCGGCAAGGACTTGGAGTGGTCTTAGTTTATGTACATAGAGCTTGGACCGTGGATGGTAGGAAATTATAAACACATGGCAATGTAATTACAAGACCTGAAGTGAATGAGAAACAGGTCTGGATCACCATGCACTTCTTGGGGGAGGTTTCAGGTCGAGGGACCAAAAACAAAAGTTATGATGAGATTAAGACAAGGTTCACATATATTCTTACATACCCCATGAGGATGAGGATCTAGCCACACGTAGTTCTAAGGATGGAATTGTAGGATTCTTGGGCTAGATTCAATGAGGTTGTGCGTGTTTGGCCCTTTCACCAAAAGAAATGGTATTTGATATATCTTGTTTTATCTTTTGGATGAATGGTTTTTTTGTGAAGCAACGGTCCTATGATAGAATGTCTAGGAATTGCCACAAGAATCAAGTCGTATGCAGGCGTTGACAAATGATATGGCGTGTGACCCATACCAAACCTGATGTCCCCTTGAGTATGGACACCATGATGCAGTTTCGTATTTCATCATGCGACCTTGAAGATAATGTTACAGTTTAGGGTCATGTGATGGGACACATCCATGCACTTTTAACATCGTACAAGATAGAAGCAGTAGTTTAAAGTCATTTGGGACTAAACATTGTAGTTTAATGTCATATGGATCAGACGTATATAAGAGAGATGAGGTTCAAGAGGGAATGTGCACGGTGCGGTAAACCACACCCATTGTGAATGAGGATGAGGCCCACATCACGCTGTGTGCAACTCTGTGGGTGAAACCTCAGGCTGAGGGGCCAGAAAATGCTGGATGATAATGGACTGGAGAAACTAGCTCCCAATTGAGGTAGGCCCAAAGACGAGATGTCCGAGTGTTCTAATGTATCTACTAAGGAATGGAAATCAAGACACACGTAGTTCTTGAGGGTGTATTTTAATGTCGTGCGGGAAAATATACAGTTTAAGGTCATGTGGGACAGTAAGTAGGGGCTAACTCCTAGAAAGGGGCATACGTGGTGCTGCTAATGAAAAATCAATGTGAATCAGGACATAATCCCATACCATGCCACACATCCCTGTAAGAGTTAAAGCCCTGAAGACAGAACAAAAGAGATAAATTAGTGGAACACTTTCTGGACCCAAAGACAAGATGTCTAGGAATTCATACATATCCCATGGGAATGGGAATCAAGATGTACGTAGTTATAAAAGTGATCATAGTTTATAGTCTTATAGCTTGGACCAGAGAGATGAGAAACTCTTCCAAATAGGCACAAACATTGATCCAATCTCTAAGCCCACGTGAGTTGAGCTCAGTGTGGGAAATAAGGGCGGAAGTTGTCTTGGAATCTCCTGGAATGTATGTAGGTGATAAATCAGTGTGGATCCCTAAATAACGCCTTACCACGGTTTTTCCGTCCTACAGTGCAAATGTGATCTGAGGGATAGTACCAAGAGTGTCAAAATTCCACTTTAGACATGATGGGGTGGAAAATTATGTGAATCATGCGACCAATATTTTGTTCTTAATGGGGTTAGTGTGATGGTGGAGGATAGATGTTTACCATGTTCGAAACACAACATCCATATCACATTAGCCTGAAATGGGAACAGACAAATGAGCATCGACCACTAACCAAATTCGCAATGCCGAAATTGTATTGATTTATTGTCTGAAACCCTTGAAAAAATAGGCATGTAATGGTAGGAGGGCCCTTAGGCCTAGAATCCATGCCATTTGGGGGTCTCTTCGGGTGTGAAAGATTGTAGAAGCCCAAATGAAGGGGAACACGAAGCCTGAAAAATGGGTGAAAAACGTCCAGGTAGAATCTGACACTCCATGTTCTAGACCTCAGTGCTAATGGGCCAATTGGTGAACCGCCATTGAGGGTCAAGGGGCTCAATTTGAGAGCAACCAATTTTGAAATATGAGTATAGAATTAAGAGATGGAGAACTCTCAGGAGAAATGGGTACATGGCGTGGTTGTTCCAAACCCAACGTGAATGAGGACATAAGACCATACCACATCATATGTCCCTCTCATGGAAGAGTGTAGGCCAAAAAGACTAGATAGTCGGAATATATCTAAGTGATGGGGATAGACCCGAAGTCTAGATGTTTAGGCGGTCCTACGTATCCCATTAAGATGTAAATCAAGCCTCTCGTGGTTGTAGAAAAGGATTTATGAAAATAAGGGCAAGATACCCCAATGATGGGCGTGTATAGCACGACGAGTAACCCAACATGGATTAGAATGTGAGTCTATACTGAACAAACCTAAGTAAAAACATGGTCCAAGGGTCCAAAAAGGCCAAGGGTCCTAAGGCTGGGCCTCAAACGGAATATCCCGACCAGTTTGTAGTTTAACATCTTGAAGTGAGGACGAAGGTATGGGTATGATTTCTCATCCCGGGATGTGTATGGAATGATGATTAACCCTATGTGAATGATGAAATAATCCCACACCACACCATACATCCCTAAGTCAGAACTTGGGGTAGGGTCCCGAAAAGGCAGAGGGGCCTGAGGCTGGGCCTTAGACATAAATTCCCAACTAGTTTCTAGTTTAACATCTTGTAGTGAGGAAGAAGGTGATCTTAGTTTAGGGTCATAGAACTCAAACCTTATATGCATAGTTTAATATTATATTCGTGGGATAAGGAGGGTGAATAATAATTCTTATTGAAGACCGTAAAGCAATAATGATGATATAGGAAAACTGTCGAGTAGGTTCGTAACACAGTATCCACCCTTCTGTGACCTGAAGTGGGGGGACAATTGAGCGTCAACCACTGACCTTATTCGCAACATGGGATGTGTTTCACGTTGTCACTTAGAATCCATGATGGAGTTAGCTCTTAACAGTTGGAGTTCACTTGTGCCAAGCATCCATGAAATTCAAGGGCCTTTCTAGATACATAGGGTGATGGAAACCCAAATGACGGGTCATGCCGAGCATGGAAGGGCTTGCACTCACAGAATAGATGATCAATGAAGGAAGTTATATCTCATGGGTTTATGTGTGGTGTGGAAAAATAGCCCGACGTGAATAAGGACGTGTGTCCACACCATACCACACAATCATAAAGGAGAACTTGGGCCAGGGGCCCAAAGGGGTCGATGGACCTGAGGTTGGGCGTCCTAGCCAACTGTATCCATATGACCTCTCATACGGTTAGTTCCTCATCACAGCTTCTATGTCAACGTGAGAAGTTCTTGGTGTGGGAAACAAGGAGTCGGATTCGGCTTTCCCTATTATATAAGGGTTTGATAGCTGGCATTGCCTGACGGGAATCGCTACTTCAAGATATAGAGGGTAGGATGACCAACCACACTCAATGTTTGGTATCCACAGGGGTGGTGAGAACTACAAAAGATATCCAGTGACCATGTTCGAAACCCATCATCCTTATTTTGTGACCTGAAATGGGAACACAAATGAGCATCGACTGCTGACCATATTTGCAATGTGGGACTTGTATCAATTCGTTTTCTGAAATCCTCGAGGGCATTGGCCTGTAATTGTAGGATAGCCCTTAGGCCTAGAATCCATTCCAGTTGGGGGTCCTTTTGGATGAAAAAGATGATGGAGTCCCAATCAAAGGAGTGCGTGAAGCTTAGTTGTGCCCATGCATTTTAACATCAAGCAGATCGGTGAAAGTGATGTAAATCTCTGGGGAGAAAGACGTATGGCAGGATCAAGATGAGCTCAACGTGAATTGGGAAAAATATTGTACCATACCATGTGTCCCGACCCGAGGGGGAATTCTGAAGTTTGTACTGGGCCAACAGACGAAATTTCAGGACGTTCCTACATATCCCATGAGGATGTGAATCAAGCCTTTCATAGTTCTAAAAGGCCACACAGTTTAATGTATTCAAATGAAGACGTGGGAGAATAAAAGAATAAGGAGGGAGCATAGGGTGCGATCATCATAATCCTGACATGAGTGAGGCCAAAGAATCCTTCACTACGCCATGTAAGGATCCTCTAAGAGGTCTTCCCCAAGGGGGGAAAAGTCAAAGAAAAGAGTTTAGGGGCTGGACTCAAGATGAAATGTTTGAACATTAATATGTATCCAATTCATATGGTAATCAAGTCACATGTAGTTCTAAGGGTTCAGTTTAATATCTTACAAGATGACATACCGTTTAACGTCATGCATGACGTTTTACAGTTTAAAGTCATGTAGGACCTGGCAGTTTAGGGTTGTGTGGGACCAAATAGTTTAGGGTAATGCTAGACCCACTTTCTCAGGAAAAGTATTTCTTAAGGAACTTAATATTGGTTGGAGGAGTTATACTCTCACCATCTATGGCTACCAGTGAGTATGCACTATTGAGGTAAAAGTTGTGAACAATGAATGGTCCTTCCCATTAGGGCTCAAACATGGGTGGTTTCTGGACAGGTATCATTGGTGTCCTGGGGGTAAATACCAAATCAACTTACAGGAAAGAGCGGAGGCGAACCTTCTTGTTGAAGTCTCTAGCTATCATATTTTGATACCTTTCTAAAATGAGCAGGTCATGAAGACTATTCTCTTCAAGTGCTTCCAATTTAGCCAGATGGATTTTAGCTACCTTATCTGGCGCCTGGTGGTCATAGAATGCTCCGGGTAATGAAGGAAACTGAATCTCGATGGGTTGAACAGCCTCAGTTTCATACAATACCGAATATGGGGTCACCTAGGTAAAATTAGAAGTCGTTGTCTGATAAGCCTATAGGGCGTTGGGGAGCTTGTCCATCCAACTCTTCGTATTCTAACCAACCATTTTCTGCAAAATTTTATTGAGTGTTTTGTTGAATTCCACGATCTATCAATTTTATTGTGCATGATAGAAGGAGTTATTCTTAGAACAGATGTTGTACATAGCGTACAACTTCATAAGCTCATCTGCTCAGAATTTCGAGCAATTATCGGTGAGGACAGTGTGAGGAACTCTAAACCGGTAGATGTTATTAGAGCTCACGAAGTCAATGATATAATGGGACTTAACCTCATTAAGGGGAACATCCTCTTTCCACTTGGAAAAGAAATACGTAGTGTTCAGGATGAACCGACACTAGTGAGCTATCACCGGTAGATATGGTCGCACGACATCCAGTCCCTAGACTACAAAGGGCCAAGAGTGCATGGTATGGTGGAGAGGCTATGGTGTCCAATGCATGAAGTTAGAAAGAACATGGTATTCATGACATATTTTGGAGAACTCGATGCAGTCAAGGATCATGGTGGCCCAGAAATACCCCAGCCTCCGATTCTGGTGAGACAGCCTTGGCCTGGTCTGGTGGGCACCACATGAACTAGAATGAACCTCCTGAATGATGCGATAAATCTCAAATCCTTGGATGCAAAAAAGGATAACACCAGCAAACACGTTCTTTTAGAGTATTTGATCATGGTTGGGACCATCCAGGAGGGTTAACTGTAACATGCGATCTCGGATTCACTCGCACTCAGCCAGATCAATCGGGAGGTAACCATTTTGGAGATATTCGACAAAGGGGGTTGTCCAGTCAGGTGTCACTTCAACCACTGCATTTGGGGGTCCTAACGGGGAAGCTCCAGTGGAGAAATGTCTCACCTGCATGTTGTTGTCATCATCTGGGGACACAAGAGCAATGAATCTCAGATGCGACGTGTGGATAATCATATCATCCTGCTCAGGTTCTGCAAGTGATTCATCCAGGTCGGTTAGGGCGTCAGCTCGACCGTTCTGAGATTGAGAGACATGAGTAACTTCCAGCCGAGATGGGAATTGGGCCACTAGATGGAGAGTGCACTCCCATAATGGTACGAGCTCTAGCTTTCTTATGATGAAATCACCATTGATCTTGTTGATGAATAGTTCAGAATCCCCTTTCACATGAAAATGGTGCACATCAATCTCGAGGGCCAGCTCGAGGCCAGTGATGAGAGCCTGATACTATGCATCATTGTTGGTGTAGCCTTTTGAAAACTAGAATGAGTACTTCAGAATGTCTTGTGTTGGGGTAATAAAGACAATACCCAGGCCTACCCTATTGAGCATGGGATCATTGAGCCTCCTACCGGTGGGTCTTCGGGAGGCACCATCGAAGTGAATCTTCCATCACGACATGGATTGTTCCATAGAGAGGATCACCTCGTTAGGGAAATCGATATCCAAGGACTGGTCAGCAGGGGCCGGATGGGCAGCAAGGATATCTGCCAATGCTTTCCCCTTAATATCTTTATGAAGGACACACCAAATATCAAACTTCTAGAGAATCACTTTCCACCGAGTGAGAAATCGTGTCATCATTGGGTGGTTCAGAATGTAATTCAGTGGGTCTACCCAAGATACCAGCTACTCCTCATGGTGCTGCATGTATTTTCTCAATTTCTACACTATGAATACTAGCACAAGCCAGCTCTTTTTGATGGGGGAGTATCTGGTCTTCATATTAAGGAGAATACGACTAAGGTAGTAAAAGTCGTTCTTCATTCCCTCATTGTTCGTCGGGGTGTTAAGGGTGCTGAGAGATCATTCCAAGGCGGTCACATACAATTATAATGGCTTTCCTGATATGGGTGGCATTAAGACCAGAGGTTGGAGAAAATAGTTCTTTATCTACTCAAAAGCAATCTGACAATCTTCATCAAATTCATAGGCGGTGCCTTTCCTCATGAGACGAGAAAAGGACTTAAACTTGCCAGCTAGGTTCGCGATGAATCAACATATGTAGGCTAAGTGGCTTTGGAAACCTCGAAGATCCCAATTTTTTTCGGATGAGACATCTGGCTAATGTCCTTGATCTTTTTTTGGTCGATCTCAAGGCCCTTTTATCAGACAACAAAGCTAAGAGACATTCCATAGATGACCCCGAAGGCACACTCTAATGGGTTCAACTTTAGGTGATAGGAATGGAGGAAGAAGAATAGTTTATCAAGGTATTTGAGATGGTCATGATGATTGAGATATTTGGCCACAAGATTCTCCACATAGAATTCTTCCAACGTTCAAAGGATCAGCTTAAATATGTGATGCATAGCCCACTGGTAGGTGGCACCTGCATTCTTTAAACTGAAGGGAATGACTTGGTAACAGAATGTACCTTGTGGTTTCCTAAGGGTTGTGGACTCCTCGTCCTCAGGGGAAATTTGGATTAGTTTGTACCCATAGTACCCATACATGAAATAGAGGGATTATAATCCAACTATAGAATCAATCAACAACTCCATCATAGGAAGGGGAAAATTCTCCGTTGGACAGCGACAATTGAGGTCCCGAAATTTGATGCAGACTCTGATATGCCCATTTTTTTCTTGACTATAACAATATTGGATATAAATTTGTGGTACTAGGCATCCTTAACAAAATTGGCTCAGATGATCTTATCAAATTCCGCCTCTACCATGGCACCGTGAGAAGGGTGCATCATTCTGGGAGGCTTCTTAAACCTACGATGATTTTCAGGGAGACCGAGGCGGTGGAAGGCTTCCTGAGGATCTAGTCCCTAAATCTCATCATAACTCCTGGAGAACACGTCACGGTGTTGTTTTATGAATTATATGTCCCGTTTTGTCTCCTCGGGGGGCATGGAGGCACTGATCAATGTGGGTCTCAGGTCTGCCTCGCTACCATGGTTCAATTGTACCAACTTGTCGACTGTGGAAGAGACTCCCTCTTCAAATGCAGAAGGATCATCCCCTAAACCCTCTTCTTCACTTGTGGAGGTGGAATACGTGGTAAGAAGAGTCACTTTTGAGTCCGCAGATCCCAACGGGAGGCTGGTACCCGCCTGAGTGGCAATGGACACCGCATCGGAGGACACATGTGCTTCTGTTACCGTAGCAATGAAGGTTGTTGATCCAATCCCATAGAGCCTTCATCCAAAGGGGCCACAAATGATGACATCAATGCAATAATGGTGCATTTTCTGGAGCCTGTTAATTCCAGCCTGGCAGAACAAGCACGTTTGACATATTTTCATTTCCATGGGGCAGACATCCTGATTCTTTATTAGGGTATGAGGCTCTGTGATCACTTGAGAAGGATTTGTATAGGAGTACGAAGTGATTTTTCACCATCTCTTATACTTGGGAATGTGTTCCCCCCTTATCCCAGACCCAACGAATAATTTTCCCATCTCTAGTGTTATATCCTCCAATCGGTGGATTGGAAAGACATGGGCATCATCTAGATCTATCCATTGGCCAGTCGCAGTTGTGGCCTGCTCGACCATGCTTGTCTAAATCTTCTTGTCCATGATCTTGTTGTATTTGGAATCCAGATAGCAGGCCTGATAGGAAGAAAAGTGAGATGTGTCACCTTGAAGCACACCCACTCAACCATTAAGGTATTACATGAGGAACTTATGATATGATGAGGGAACCACCACAAGTAGGTGGAGCCATGGCCTTCCCATAAACGCATTGTAGGCGGTGTCCTGGGAGACTACCATGAATTTAGTGCTGGTAACTGGGCCACCAAACTAGGAATTTAAGAGGATCTTACTGACTGGTGTCTGTTCCGTACTCCCATAACCATGGATTCTTAGGTCAAAGGGACTCAGGTCATCTTCAGACATTCCTAGAATCCACAGTGTCCGAGTCGTGATTAGATTAATTCCAGAGCTCGTGTCAACAAGACTGCGATGAATCTCCACGTCATTGAACTAACCAGTGATGTACTGTGGGAAAATGTTCCCCTGTATGGGGGAGCCTTCATCTTCTCTATAGAATGAGATAATAGATTGACATTCAGAATTCTCGATCACCTCACTATGAAAGGCCTCTATAGCTGCTACATCCATCTAAAACTGGAGGGGGATTCTTAAAAATCCAGTGAGGACCTCACGCATATCTGAAGATAGGAGAAGGGCATCAAGGATGGAGATGGTTGTTGGGATACTGACAAGATTCTTGAGAAAATCATACATCCGCGCCAGGGATGAGCTTCTGGTTGCAGGAGGCCGCTCTGTGATAGGAGGTATCGTAGGCCCTGCCGGCTAGACCAGTGGCCAACAAGTGGTGGGAATGCCCCGCTGCTCACTATTTGAGGCATGTGGAGTACCATCCTTACGGGGGAGACATGAATGGGACCGGTCTGGGATGGAGTAGGGTTGATCACAGTGAGGCCTAGGTGGATCTTCTTGGTCCAGTATAACAAAAGGAAGTGGAGGTGGGCCTGATTACACCAGATGAGGAGGCTGCGTGTGATGAGCTCTACGCTGGAACAACTGTATAGTCTCAGTGGCATGCACGGCCTGGCAGGAAGTTCCAACTGATGTGCCTTGACGACCCATATTGTGGCAGCTCCACCGACGTTGGCGAAGACTGGGGACATTGAGAGGATTCTTCTGGCTCTCCACATCGTCGGGAATCACGTAGGGATTTACCAGCTCTACGGTGTTTACCGAGGCGTACCCTTGACCAACATTTGAAGAGTAATCCACTAATAGACAGATTCTGGGAGGGATCGCCATCCCGGAGGTCATGATGTCACCGAGAATACGGGATGATGATGAAATTGATGGGGGACTTTACTTTCCCTTGCATCACCGGTGTTTTCTCTTCTGGGAAGAGGTCGGATGAGACGATGATGCAGAAGTGGTGGCTGCATATTCTGAACGTTATGGCCAATTCAGGCATGCTCGGATGACACCATGGGCACAAGCGATAGTTTTTCAAGACATTCATTAATCATACTTCTTGGATCCATAACTGGAAACCTGGTTCTAGTTGCCCCCACTGTCACTGCTACTATATGACCTCACAAAGATGTATGCTACCTGCACAAGGGTTGGGACCAACATGACTATGTTATTGTCGACCTAGTCATTGATCCAAGCTTTGAACACATAACACTTTATAAGAGTGTTCCCAGTATCTAGTGATGGGGACAACAATTTTGGTGATTAGTAAGGTTTTCCTCATCTAGTCTTCTACACTCGGGCAAACGCACAATCCCCAGTTCCAAGGCACTACAGTTGTAACCAGGGACCTCTATCTAATTTAATGAGTAGGTCTAGTTTCTCCTGACTAGAAAGGGGGCCCTTGGAGCATGACCCTGGTGGGGGCTGTAGGAGCTTGTAGAGGAGGTGGAACTCCATTATCATTCCTAGGTGGTGGTGGCACATTGCGTGGGGGAACCTTCCAATTTTGGGGTGGCCATTGGTGGGCAGAAGGTTGTGCCTGTGGTGGCAGGCCTCTGCGAGGATGCAGAGCCACCTCCATAGGTAGAAATTATAATTGCCTAGGGGCCTCTATGTGGGCCACTATGGTGGGATTTTCCCCAGAGGCCCTTCTTGTGGGGATTTCAAGAGGCAATAGATGTGCCTGATTAGCCTACTATAAGGCTTCCTCTAGGCGATGGACCTTATCAGAGATGTCTCGAAACCCCCCGGATAGTTCCGGTTGATCAGAGAGGGAACTAGTTCCATCTTAACATTTCCCAAACACATCATCTCTAATTTCTCTAGAGTCAGTGGCACGTCGATGGAATACATGAGTCCTTTCCACCGGGTGACAAAGTCGGTGACACGCTCATTAGGTCTCTACTTGAACATGATGAGGTTCGCGATACTAGTTTTCTGCATGGTGGAGCTGAACTATTTGAGGAATTTCTTATGGAGGTCCTCCCAACAGGTCACCGATCTGATGGGGAGGTGGTTGTACTAGACTAATGCATGGGCCTTCCTATGTTTTCACAAAACACAGGAGTTTGGTGGCTTCCTAGAGTGCTAGATTTCCCAACATGGTGCCACACCTTGAGGTAAAGTGGGCCAGGTGCTGTGATGGGTCCCCTATCCTATTAAAGGGGGAGAAGGTGGGATTTACGAAACTCAGGGGAGAATTCATATCATCCACCCATGATAGATATGGAATGCCATCAGGTGGGAGTGACACTTGTCGCATTTCCAATGCCTCAAGGTAGGCAATGAGTGTCGCCATTAGATCACCTAGATGGGCATCCCAATCATGGAGGGGATCCCTAACCATGAGTGCAATGGCGGGTTCTTCAACCTGGTAATCGGACACAATGGCTTGTGGAGCGTCTGGGGGAACAACCCTCGGGGTAGGTGGGGAAACCTAAGATGGGTTCCTTGGATTTTTGTGCCATTCTAGAGGGTTTGGCGAGACATACAGCGCCCTCTTTCCGTATGTTCTGACCTCAACCCTGTCTGCAGGGGCAGGTTGGTCAGGGTCACATGGTGGTATCTCACCGATGGGAAGTTATTCGGGCCCCTATAGCCTTGGAATAGGATTGTTGTAGTCTGGTTGTCTTTGTGAAGCCTGTTCAGCCAGCAGGTCATCGACAAACTTCTTCTATTTGGCTAGTTTCTGATGCAACATGGATTTTTCAGGGCCTTCCTCCAACTTTTGCACTAATTTCGATGGGTTGGAGGGTTTGAATCTTTGAGATTCTCTTTACCCTTACTGTGATTTAGGTTATGGAATAATGCCTCAGGGGGCATAGGGAGATCCAACATATTTCTCTATTAGCGATTAACCCTTGTCGATGGATTCAATAGTGGTTGTACACCCATAGGGGGGAGGTCCATGTCCAAGTTCTATAGCTCATTTTCTTCTTCTTCTTGGTTAGACATGTTGACAATGACTCTATCTAGGGGCATGTACTCGATATCACGTGTCAGGTCGGGATGTCGCCGAATAGGACTGAAGGGGAGGGCAGCACATTGCACCCAACTACTGATCTACATGTGGGGGGGGGAAGCCTTGTTGATAATCATGCGGGGTACCTTGAAACTCAAAACACATTGTTGTTGGGGGGGCCTGTGGTGACTTGGTGACTCATGGCGTTGCGCCACAGGGTGTGCAGACAAATCAACTAGACGATATTGCTCACAAATGTCTTCAAAATTCACTTGGCTCCTGGGATAAACCACTCACTGATGATGAAGGCGAATGTGTATCCCCCAGAGGTTTTTATGGAAACAATCAACTTCCTCTAGGGTGAGGGATTCTAGTGTGCAAAAATTTGGCATTTCCACATTCCAAAACATCTCAGGGAAGTGGTCCACCGCAAAGATATTCCATAGGCTCCTTGGCTCAGATTCAAGGTCTGGCCCTTCATTGACCCACTACTCTACCAAAGGTGGCTAAAGAACTCGTAGTGGTACCGAAGTATACCACTGGGATGGTAGGATGGCCGGTGGAGTGTACGATGAGCGAGCTTAAAAACATCCACATCTCAGACTATCCTTCGAAGAGTGTAGTGACTTAGCCACCACATCACGGTAGGATGGGCTAACGGCCGCAATTATTGGTGTAGGGGCTAGGGCTACTGGCCATGGGCCGATCTACTTATCGCCCGCCATTGGTCCCTATAATAGCTCTCTGTGATCTCTAGAAGAGGTAGAGAGTGCTTCGGGTGATGATGATGGTGATTGAACGATCGTAACCTATGGGGATTCAAAATTTTCTTCCTCCTAGATATACTTGCGGAGGGAGGTTAGAATCTCATGGACCTCGCATAATGGGAGTACCAGGCTATTGCGCCTCATACCTTCCCTAGACCTTGACTCGGAGGAGCGAGAGGAGGGTGTTTGCGCTAAGTTGTACTCCACTTCAGAGTCTGAGAAAAGGATGGGTTTGATCTCTGTCCGGACCATCCCAAAATTATTCTTAAGGAGGTGTTGACCTTCCTTCTTTCCCCTGGATAGCTCTTCAGGATATGGTATATTTATGAAATGAGGAGGTCCTTCGGTCGTACTGCTGCTGGGGTAGAGAGGGTTTCTATATGAGTAAGCCACTGTGATAGGAGCATCGAGAAAAATATCATAGGGGACATGGGGAGGATCTCTGTGGGTAGCGCTTGAGTGGGTAAGACCTTCGCCAGAACTGGTAGGAGCATGGGGAGGACCACCATGCTTGTTTCCCATGGTTTCATAAGTATGAGGAGGGTCCTCATACTGGTCGAGTTGAACATGGCTAGGTCCTCCGTGCTGAGTGTTGGTCAAGTGATGTTGTCCCTCACTCCTCTGATTAATGGGGCAAGGAGGACCTTCACCAGCTGCTACGTGAGAATGGGGAGGGTCCCCATGTTGGAGTGCAACTGGATTTGCAACGTCCCCATACGAACAATATGTGGCGAGAGGAATGACTCCATATCTGGTGTAGTGGTCGTGGTGGAGACTTCTATACTGAGCGTCACTGCCGCAGGGAGGACCCTCATATGAATTGATGGTGGCATGGGGTGGACCTCCATGCTGAGCTTGGAGGTGGGGAAGACCCATGTTGTCCATGGTAATGGTACGAGGAGAACTTCCATATAGGGTGGAATTTCTGAGGGTTAGTCCGCGGTGGCCACCACCTATTCTGGTGACCAAGAGAGTCGACCCAGCCTACCTGTGGGGCGGTTGGGGCCTCGATCTAGGATGGGCATATGAATGTCCATGCTCAGCGTACATAGAGAGTTAATGATATGCGTCAGTGGTGGCTTGGGCCACAGTTGCCACTGACATTGACACTCACTAGTAGACGTCCTCTTCAGCTTGCACTCGACACTAATGTCAGGATATATGGACCGGATCCGGTAGTACAGGTACACGGCATACATGCTCCTCGGCTAGTGAGACTGGGAGGCAGTGCTGACGCAGCTTGGTGGGAACCATTTTTGGGAGCCCTAGGCATGGGATCCAGGATGGCCTAACCCCGATATCGCCTACCTCGTCGGCATAGGGCAGGGAGTCGTCGAGGCATTCCGGGGAGAGGCTCTTGAAATAGTTATATATTTGAGTGGGGAGCAGTGGCTCCCTGCGTGGCCCTCAGGAGCTGTTTTGACGATGATCTGCATAAGCCTTTAAATCCTGGAGGTCCATATTTTGAGTCGGGATAATACCCTCCTCCTCATACTAGCGTACAAGGTAATTGATCACTCTTAATTGGATGAACTCTGAGGGAGAGATGGGGCAGAGGCTCCTGACAGTCATGTCCATTGAGACCATTGCAGAAGAGGCAGAACAACACAAGACTGTCATACAAGTACTGCCTCTGCCCCTACATCAGTGGGCAGGTGGGGATTGAGTTCTGGGTAGAGCAGCTTAGTTCCTAAAAGAAGGGAGATTAACTCATCAGTGCTGAAAGAAAAAGGGAATCGATGACCAGTGCCCCAACGCCATTCCATATTCCATGGCTAGTAAGATGGATCCACGCTGACAATGTCAGAGACCGGGACGTATAATGTTTTGACTGCCCCAACGTTTGGTGAGTTTCACGCTAGGCCCGCTATTTTCTTGGCGAGACCTGGAGCCGGATAGATGGATCCATTGACATGCTAATCCACTGATGTCTTCAATGCTACTAATCTCCATATTGAGGAGAAGAAATTAAAGTCAGGTTCACCATTTCTATTTCCAATGCTTTTACCAAGGCACGCTCGTCCATCTTATTGGGGGATGGAGGCACTGTCTGTTTCCCCGCTTTCCTGCTTTCCAAAGGCGTGTGGAATTTGTTCCTTTTTCATGGATGTCTTCTCCTTGATCGAAACAGGATGATGGGATGCTAGTTCTTCTTTCATGTGATTCCTCCCCGAAACTCTTCACCAAGTTCGGGTCTTCCTTATAGATTTATGATGTTGTTCAAGAAACTCTTCCTAGTTCCATATATTCATGAACACTAGTTAATTACACTGCTTCTGTCGATACATTCCAAAGGGTCCAGTCAAGGAAGAAACCTTCAGTCAGGGGAGTAGTCGCGTTGGAAAACAATCACATATCTGGATGCTGGAACACTAGCACGTCTGAGATTCTTCCCCTTATTATAGGGCTTCCTGAGGGTGCAGAATCCTGAATTATCCCACGTAGAATGGGGGAATCATATTCCATAGGCATGTATCTAAGGTTTTCCTCATCATCCCTTATTTAACACAGGGTATGTCATGTGTTTAACGTATAGTGGAGACAGATGAGACTAATTAGAACGTTGATTAGATTGGATCATATGGGTGCAACCCCTAGAGGGAACACTGTAGTTGGGGCCAACGTGTGGTTGGCTTCCCGGTTGTTGTTAAGGGGAATTGTGAGTGATGTGGAATTATCCAACCGGGATGTGGTGGCCTTGGTATGAATCAAGATGGATGGTGGAGGGTTTAATGAAGTGGCTGGAGAATGAGATGGAGTCAACTTGAGGATCACGATGATGTTGGGATTGAGTCTCAAAGAGACCTCCTACGTATCCTTATGGCAGGAAATAAAATTATTCATAGTTCATCTGATGATGGCTTACATCCGATTGGGGATTTCAATAGCTAACCTCTAGATGGTTGATCTCAATAGCTTACCGCTGGATGGGGTCACAACAGATTACCACAGGAGGGGGTCACAACAGCTTACCACTATATGGGGTCACAATGGCTTACCATTGGACGGGGTCACAACAGCTTACCGATGGATGGGGTCACAATGGCTTACCGCTGGATGGGGTCATGACAGCATACCACTGGAGGGGGTCACAACGGCTTACTGCTTGAGGGGTCACAACGGCTTACCACTAGATAGGGTCACCATGGAATACCGTTGGACAGGGTCACAACGGATTACTGCTTGATGGGGTCGCAATGGCATACCGCTGGATGTGGTCGCAACGGCTTACCGCTGGACTGGTTCGAACCTCAGAGAGGCTTCCTACGTTACTTTTCCAGGAGACAAGGATCAATACCACGTAGTTCATGTGCAATGGGGGTCAGTGAACTGACTTGTATGAGGACATGGGGTTCAGATAGATGGTGGGAAATAACCTCATGGAAGCTTCATACGTACCTTGGCTTGGCAAGGATCAAATACCACGTAGTTCAGATGGAGTGGGCGAACCGACGTGAAGTGGTCAGGACCAATGGGCAATAGGATTGGTCTTCATGTAGGCTTCCTACAAACCTTTCCATGGTAAAGATCAATGACCTTGTAGTTCAGGTGGTGTGGGAACCGATGTGAGGGGGGGTCAGGACCAATGGATGGTGGGCTTGATCCTTAGGGAGGATTTCAACTTACCTTTCCTTTGAAAAGATCAATGTTATCGTAGTTCATGGTGGGTTTGGGCAAACCAACATTAAGGGGGTCAGAACAACCGAGCATTGGGACTGAAACACAGGGAGGCTTCCTACATACCTCACCGTGGCCAGGATTAAAGACCACGTAGTTTAAAAGGAGTGGGTGAACTGACGTGAAGTGGCCGGGGTGGCTGGGTGTTGGGCTTGAACCTCATAGAGGCTTCCTACGTACCATTCCTTGGAAAGGATCAAAGACCACATAGTTCTGAAGGGGTTTTTGTGAGCCGACATAAAGATGGTCGGGACCAATGGGTGTTGAGATTGATCCTCAGGGAGGCATCCTACGTACGATTCCTTGCCAAGGATCAAAGTCATCATTGTTCGGATGTGGTTTTGGGCTCAAACTCTATACTGCTCAGAAGGAATGTCATGGTCGATGCTTACTCTAAGCCCACATGATTCATGATTGGTTTGAGAAACAAGAGGTTGAAAAGACCTAATGATCATGTCACTAAAGGTGTGTCTATGGGAAGTGGACTGGGGATACACATAGTTGGCAGCACAAAGAGGAAAGAAGGGCTTACTTGTGTTTAAAACCCAAAGGGAGGGAGATTGGGACTTACTCAAGGGCAGAGGCCCAGGTGGTGACAAAGCCCAGCCGAAGTTGGATTTGGAACCCACGAAGGGAGGAGGAGTAGGTGTGGTACCTCTTACAAAGAAAGATAGGGTCTAACACCAGGGTGTTTTCCCTTTCCCCACGGACGGACGCCGCTCCGATAAAGAGGATGTCATTCCATGGGAGGAATGATCTCAATACCGTGGAGACCAGTGGGAATAAAGAATGTATGAGATGGTGAACCTTGCATGCAAGGCATAGGGTGAGGCCACAATTTAACGTCATGGGATGAGGACAATGGTTCTTGGTAGTTTAACGTCCTACATCTCGGACGGGGTGGGTCTGCTCCGCACCCCTAGGACTTACATAACTGATACCCGCCCGCCCTTGAGGGATGGAAGGCATCGACAATGTCGTGGATTGGGGGGTGTCGAGAGGTGATCCCATGGCGGGTCCACATTAGCATGGCTACACAAAAAATAAATAGTCTTTAGCATTCATATGTAAAGAAGCATGAGGCGACACAACATAACAGGCACTATTGTCCAAGGGACTTTGAAATTGCATCGTTCAAAACTGAAGTGTAACAACCCGATATTTTAATGGAAGTATTATTTTTAATTTATTTGATACCTTGTGTGGTATGATACACCATGATTATCTTGCACTATACGCAACATCATATTATCTTGCAGTATACGCAACACTATTCTTGGATCGTGTTACACACACTTTCAAGTTTGTTTAATAGAAGTTATTCTACGCAAAATTGAGTGTATATATGTATATATAGATATTCAATGTATAACTGAAATATGGTTGGATTATTTTATACGCAACAACAAATGAATATTTCAGTACACACATCCCTGACTTGGCTTGCATTACACGCAATCAAGAACTTCCTCGATAGTGTGTGTAGTATGCAATACCGAGTTTCACTAAACAAGATATTATTGTAATATTATTGTGAACTAGCTGTTATGAATAGTAATACCAACTTTTTGAAATTTTATAAATTTTATGTTCCAAAATGGACTTCATTTTTGGATACGGAATATTGAAATTATCCTCGAGTGAATTTTTTGTATTTTTCTGAAAACATTCAATTTTTGATGAATAGTGAAAACACTGGGTTACTAATTAAAACTCGACATTTTATATAAATAATTATTTATTTTATTTAAATTTATTTTAGGTCAAAATAGATACATAATACTTATATATGTTTAATTTAATTCATTGGAGTCATTTTATAATAATTTTAGATATATAAAAAGTTTATTGAACTTATCACCATCTTTTATCCACCTCCTAGGAGAATTTGAAATTCTACATTAAACATAATTTTACCGCTTCTGTGTGTGGAATTTTGAAAATCTGAGACACATGATTAATATAAAGGAGTAAAATTTGGTTCAATATGATAAAAATAATTTTTGGTGAATAGTAACTTTTTACTTTTATTTACCACGGTTAAAATTAAATAGGGTAATTAAGGTTAAAAATGATATTATTATTACCCTAACACATGTCTTAATTCTATTTTATAAGTATAATTCGACCAAAAACAACTTTAGGAATATAATATTATCATTTAAGTCCACATGGATTAGATTTGGACATTTATTATTATTTAATTCCATGAAGAGCTAAAAGAGTTAAAATCATTGTTTAATAAATAATTTTTTTAATATATGGTTATACATAAGATAAATTAGAATATAAATATTCATTATAAATAAAAAAACCATTCCTACATAATGGTATTTTATTTATATTTTATCGACATTATATAATTTAATTTATATATGAAACATTGATGATGCATTAATTACCTTACTAATGAAATATTAACATAATTGATATTATAAATAACCAAATAATTGTAATTTGAGACTTTTTATGAATTACAGTAATTTTTTAGGTTAATATGACATGTTAGTATTGATTTAATTATGTTTTTTCGAACTAATCATGTTGTTCTGATATTCCCAAAAATCAATTACCAAATAGTGTCAAAATTGACATAAAATTGTTTTTAAAATGAATATTATATTATTAATTGTTATTCTATTCCTAAAAATCTAAGGATCAAGAAAATCACATAGATAAGGTTATATATATTAATAATGAACCACTTGGGGTTAGTTTGGCTTGTTATAGTAATTTTATTAACCTATTGTGTAAGAAAACAAGAAGACACAGTAAAAGTTAAATTATTTAACTTAGAGTTAAATATTGGTGATAAGGATAAAATAGTAACCTAAACTTGTCTAAAACCTATTGGATGAGAGGATTTCGACCCATACCCACTTTATCTTCGAAATAAATAATTTTTGAGCTATTATAAACCGAATATGACATTATTATAAAATAATATTTCAAGTTTTTCCTAAGCTGCCCCTCTCCTCCCTTATAAATGGGCACCTCCTCCCTCTTCTCTTTACATAATTTGGAGCCTTCATGCTCAGCCCACCCCGGGCCATTTACCTTCTCAACATCCTTATAAATATTGTACAGGTTATGGTCTCCTCAAAAGACCAACTCTAGTGCCTTAAGAGGAAGCTTAAAAGAGGTGCGTCGAAGATGAGGTAATCTCTTCTACCAATTAAGTTTTTTTCTTCTTAAAATTATTCTTCTTTATTTTTGTCATCATAAATTAATAAAATAAGTATCACTGATATACTGATATTTTATTATAAATATAAATATACCCCATTTCACCTTCTATCCATCTTACGGAAAACTAAATCACCGCGCGTGCGTACGTACGAAATACCGTCTCCATGCCGTGGTGTAATTTGTTTTTCCACCACCACCTTACTTGGATGTGTATAATGGTGTAAAGAATAAATATATATAGTTATTATAACATCATACTAATTCTGAGATATTATATCATACACTCCGATTCAATTCAATAATTATGGGAACGATATCATCGCTCATGCGTACGTACGGATTACCATCTCCACGACGCGATGAGATTCATTCTCCATGTTAACCACTCAAGAATGATTATAAAGTATATATAATGAATAATAATGAAATATATAACATGATAAATCTACTGAATTTATATATATATATATATATATATATATTTCATCTACTTACTTCCATTGAAGTCAATATGGGAAGGAAAACAGCGTTCATACGTACGTATGACCTACCGTCTCCATGAAAGGTGTATGTAATTCCATTTATCGATGTATCATATATATTTATATGCATAATATAAATTATATATAAATCATTTTTTACATTCTGGAATTAAGTAAATCAATATATAAGTAATAATATCAAAAACAACATGTCTAAACATGTACGATAAATCAAATGATTTTACCCAAAACACTGATTTAACATGGAATTTACAAAAGAACGGGTAATATAAAGTCATAAGTGAACCATATATGATATCATAACAATGAATATGTTTCATTAATAAGTCAATGAAAATTTTTATATCATTATACAGAAGGTTCAGATACGTACGAAGCATATCTGTCCTAAGCTAAGGGATAACTTTTCCAATCTTGATTTTATCCGAGATTGTTTATCCGTAAGTATTTACTGGGGTTATATTTATCATCCTTGTCCCTGTTTTCTAAAAATGGTTTCATGTATGTTTAGATTCCTTTTTACCGATTTTTTTTACTTTTACCACATGTTATGGAAGAAATCATTTTTTTGTATACCATACAAGGAACTTTTTGACATTTCCGATGACTGTACGAGGAGAATGTTTTTTTAACTTGTACGGCATGAATGGATTTTTTACGGTTTCATAAGGCCTTGTTTTCAAGAATCATACTCTACAAGATTTCATATCTATTTTCAAAAAAAATACTTTTCTATTAAAGTTTCGAGGCATTTTGTGAAAAGAAAGTTATTTTGAAGAATAAAGGATATTTTCCTCAGGAATTCATTTCAAGTGTTTTGTCAAAACTATTTTCCATCTAAGATGACATTATTTCATATGTGTATGTTTCATGTATAATGTCTCTATGATTTACATGGTTTCACTTTTCATATGATTTAATTATATACATTTTTTTATATAGATTATGTTAATATGGGATGATGTTTATGAAATCCATTTTATTATTTGGGTTTTGATGAATGATGTATATTTATATTTTGGCACACGTAAGAATGATTTCATTATGAGATGGGTGGGACCTATATCTCCCTCCACTAAATTGGGTAAATATTTATATCTCATGAGATATACGTGGATAGAACAGAAAGTTAATCATGTTCAGTGATACAGGACTGGAACGAGGAGTGAACTTGATTTAGAAAGGGACCTTGTCCACTAAGATGGTATTGTCAGTAATGCGTTGGCTACTATGGAAATCATAACATGTGCTTAATTTTTTTTCCAATTACATGTTTTATTACCATGCTACTTTATCATGATTAATGTTTCTTTATGATCTATGCCTTACATACTGCCATGTTTTATGTCATTTCTCATGATTTTTATGTTTAAACATTATATTCATGTTTAAGTTCAAATTTATATGATTTGTAATATTTTCTCCATGCTTACCCTTATTGATCATTTTAGATCACCATTTATATGTTTTCTTTTCCCCAGGATATAAAGAAAGGTTTTAGGTAAGAAAACAAAAGGGTAATATCTTTATGGGAGATGTTGAAGATCTTTAACCATGACTAGAAGATTATGTTTCGTGTTTCCAAAGACACTAAACTATTGCAGTCCTTGTATGTTGGTTTTTGTTATGTATTGAGTATTCCGAAAAAGTGATGTAATATCCATGTATGTTAAGCTTTGGGTCTCTATGGTTGGTATTAGAGGCAAAGAATGTAGGAATTATTCTGATCCTTGAGAACTCTCAAATGTGAGCGTTGGACGAAACATGGCTCTCCTCCCAAGGGCTTCATGTGGAAATGGATGCCACTGGGGATGGTAGTGTGTCCCGCCCAGGGGGTGTAGACGCCCATGGAGTGCCCTGATAGGTATCAATCATAGTCCACTAGAAGTAATTCCAGACCGCTACAATTGGAATCATAGGAAAGGTTTACTTAACCTTTGGATACTAGGATGTGAAAACTTTAGTGATATCCCTAGATATATTTATAAGGTATGTCTAAGGATGTCCCTAAGGTTTAGTATAACTATAGGTTACAGTCCAAGAGTTATGTTGTCGATCATGAATAACCTAGGGTGAACCTAAGGTATCATGGATTAATGAATGTGTGATAAGTTAGACATCCCATAAATGACTTTTAATGATTATGTGGTTCCTCATTATTTTAAATGTTTCTTACACTATGGTTTCTGTTTTTAGTCAATAGAGGAAATGTGAAGGAATTCAGTTATGGTTGATTCAAATGGGCAAATTACTGACTCTGATCAACAAAATCATGTAATGACTAGAGATAAAGATATTGTGATTATTCTGAATCAGTCATCTCGATATATGACTAATAAGGTGAACTTTGGTTGTATTCCTATGTCATCAAATAAGAGGAAGGTGGAATGTTATGCATGTTCTCATGGTGAGGATCATAAAGAAAGGAAGATTGAGATTTCTAAAGAAGGGAAGAATAACCTTGAGGAATACCTCAAATTGAGGAGAAGATGTTATCTGTGTGGAGAAAAGGGTTATAGAGTGACAGACTATGTGGAGTTCAATGTATTATTTGTGGAGAACATGGGCATTACCCAAATCAATTCCCTAACCTAAGAGATTACTTCTAAATCTAGGAAAGATTTATTCCATGAAAATCATTGAAGAGGATGGATTGAAGTGTTTATGTATTTCTATTCAAGAATAATGTTGTTGAGGTACTTTAATGGTATATTGGAATATTTTTGTATTAGTCTATTGTGGTTTTCAATAATTTCTTGGTACCGGTAACCATGAAAAGTGATTGAAATATTTTTGGAAAGTAGATGATACGCGTTTAATGAAGGGATAAGTATAAAATGAAATTTTTTATTTTATTCATGAGCTCATGACTGATATAAGGAGAAAGTGATATCATGGATTGAGTATATAGAAATTTTGTGATTTTGGTATGTGGAAAGAGTTAACTTTTGAGAGCATTCATGTTTTCACTAAGGTTAAATGGGTTTTCATTTTTCAAGAGAATACATGATTAAGGTATTCACATGTTTGGAATGTGACCAACAAGATATATCGTATGATATATGGGGTATAAATGATGGAATTCATGTTCATGTTATGTGACCTTTCAAGTAATCGTTTTCTTTATACTATGAGATTGGACAGATGTATTTTAGATAAGCCTAAATATTGGAATGGATTATGTTGGACATAAAATAGCATTATTTAAGGATATAACTTGTTTTTCTATATTATTACTGGAATGTTATAATAGTATTGCCTTAGAAAAAGGAAAACCCATAGGACGACCAACAACACGTCGCATCGGACAAGGCTGTGGTAATCGAACCCACAACCTAACTGAGACAGTTCTTTATCTCATACCACTAGCCTACTTGAAGTCCCTGGTTAGTAGATACTAGTTTTATTTTATTAAGCGCTATGATATATGAATTATAAGTCCATTTTAGGAACCATATACAATTAATCTCACCACAGATGGACTTATGTATATAACTTTTTCTAACCTTATGTTTGAGACAGTTGGAATGACCTATCATTCAATCGCATGATCTGCTAACATTTCACGGAAGGTGAAATCAACATCATTTTCTATGAGATGTAGTGGAAATTGATCAAGGCACAAACAACAGTGAGATTGTACCAAAATCAAGTAAGTATTTCATTTAATTCAATAATTCTTCAACTTTAGGGAAATAATCTTCAAAACAAAAAATGTTGTCCTAGTGTCCTTATATCCGATGAATCAGATGACACCTTTAATCATCACAAATTTATGGCTTTGTGATTATTGGATTTTTCATAGCCAGGTTCTCTACCACTCTCCATCATAACATGATGGTTAGATTTCTATTCCATATCCATATTTTCACTTATGTTCTCCAATGTGGAAACCCAGTGATAAGTTAATTTGGGTAACCGTTATGTTTCATACATCACTTTTAAAATTATTTTTATTTATTCTTTTTTACGATATTGGTTTTTATGAAAGAAACTTTAAAGTAGTAAACAATTTATAACCCCAACGAATTTTGAGGGAAAAATTCATTTTAAGGGGGGTAGAATGTAACAACCCGATATTTTATGAGAAGTATTCTTTTTAATTTATTTGATATCTTGTGTTGTATGATACACCAAGATTATCTTGCGCTATATGAAACATCATATTTGCTTTCAGTATATGCTACACTATTCTTTGATCATGGTACACACAATTTCAAGTTCGTTCAATATAAGTTATTCTACGCAACAGTGATTGTATATATATATATATAGATATTCAATGTATAAATTAAATATGGTTGCATTCTATTATACACAACAACAAAGGAATATTTCACTACATGCAACCCTGACTTGGCTTGCATTACACGCAATAAAGAACATCCTCGATAGCATGTGTAGTACGCAATACCAAGTTTCACTAAACGAGATATTATTGTAATATTATAATGAATTAGCCGTTATGAATAGTAATATCAACTTTTTGAAATTTTATAAATTTTTTCTTTCAAAATGGACTTCATTTTTGGATTCAAAATATCGAAATTAGCCTAGGGTGAATTTTTTGTATTTTTCTAAAAACATTCAATTTATTATGAATAGTGAAAACACTGGGTTACTATTTAAAACCCGACTTTTTATATAAATAATAATTTATTTTATTTAAATTTTTTTTTGTCAAAATTGATACATAATTCCTATATATGTTCAATTTAATTCATTGGACTCATTTTATAATAATTTTAGATATATACAAATTTTATTGAACTTTTCACCGTCTTTTATCCACCTCCTATGAAAATTTGAAAATCTACATAAAACATAATTTAACCACTTCTGGGAGTGGAATTTCGAAAATCCAGGACACAAGGTTAATATCAAGGAGTAAAATGTGGTTCAATAAGATAAAAATAATTTTTTGGTAAATAGTAACTTTTTACTTTTATTTACAGCGGTTAAATGTAAATAGGGTAATTAAGTGAAAAAATGATATTATTATTATCCTAAAACATGTACTAATTCTATTGGATAAGTATAATTAGACCAAAAAACCTTAGTAATATAATATTATCATTTAAGTCCACTTGGATTAGATAAGGACATTTATTGTTATTTAATTCAAAGAACTGTTAAAATAGTTAAAATGATAGTTTAATAACTAAAACATTTTTAATATAGGGTTATACATAAGAAATATTTTACTATAAATATTAATTAGAAATATAAAAAGATTCCTAAATAATGGTATTTTATTTATATTTTTTAGACATTATATAATTTAATTTATACATGAAACATTGATGATGTAGAAATGACCTTTTTAATGAAAGATTAACATAATTGATATTATAAATATCCAAATAAATGTAAATTTTTACTTTTTGTGAATTAAACTAATTTTATAGGTTTATATGACATGTTAGTATTGATTTAATTAACTTTTTTCAAACTAATCATTCTGTTATGATTTTCACATATATCAATTACCAAATAGTGTCAAAATTGACATAAAATAGTTTTTAAAACAAATATTATATTATTAATTGTTATTATATTCCAGAAAATATATGGATCGGCCAAATGACTTATATAAGGTTATATATATTAATAATGAACCACTTGGGATTCGTTTGTCTTGTTATAGTATGTTTATTAAACATATAGTGTATGAAAACAAAAAGACATGGTAAAAGTTAAATTATTTAACTTAGTGTTAAATCTAAATGATAAGGATAAAATAGTAACCTAAACTTGTCTAAAACATATTGGATGAGATTATTGAGACCCATCCCCACTTTTTCTTCGAAATAAATCAATTTGAAGCTATTATAAACCAAATATGACTTTATTATAAAATAATATTTTAAGTTTTTTCTAAGGTGCCCCTCTCCTCCCTTATAAAAGGGAACCTCCTCCTTCTTTTTACACAATTTTCATCCTTCAATCTCGGCCAAACCCACCCCATTTTCCATATCAACTTTCCTATAAACATTACAGAGGTTCTTGTACCCTCAAAATACCAACTCTAGTGCCTTAAGAGGATTCTTAAAAGAGGTGCGTCGAAAAATAGGTAATCTCTTATACCAATTAAGTTTCATTCTTCTTTAAATTCATCTTCGTTATTTATTTCAGCATAAATTAATAACATCAGTATCACTAATATACTGATATGTTATTATAAATATGAAACAACCCCATTTCACCTTCAACCCATCCTACGGAAATCTAAATCACTGCGCGTGCATACATACAGAATATCGTCTCCACGCTGTGGTGTGATTTGTTTTTCCACCACCACCTTACGTGGATGGGTTTAATGGTGTAAAGAATAACTATATATATTCATTATAACATCATACTGATTCTTAGATATTATATCATCCACCCTAATTCAATTCAATAGTTATGGGAACGATATCATCGCTCGTGCGTACATACGGATTACCGTCTCCACGACGCGATGAGATTCATTCTCCTTGTTAACCACTCAAGAATGATTATAAAGTATATATAATGAATAATAATTAAAAATATGACATGATAAATCTACTGGATATATATATATATATATATATATATATGTCATCTACTTACTTCCATTCAAGTCAACAAGGAAAGGAAAACAGCGTTCATGCGTACGTACGACCTACCGTCTCCATGAATGGTGTATTTCATTACTTTTATCGATCTATCATATATATTTCTATGATGAATATATATTATATATAAATCATTTTTTACATTTTGGAATTAATTAAATCAATATATAAGTAATAATATCAAAAACAACATATCCAAACACGTACGATAAATAAAATGATTTCACCCAAAACGTTGCTTTAACATGGAAGTTACAAAAGAACGGGTAATATAAAGTCATAAGTGAACCATATATGATATAATAACAATGAATATGATTCTGTAAGAATACAATGACATTGTTTAAATCATTATACAGGAGGTTTGGATACGTATGAATCATATCAGACCTAAGGTAAGGGATAACATTTCCAATCTCGTTTTTATCTGAGATTATTTATCCGTAAGTATTTACTTGGGTTATTTTTATCATCAATTTCATTTTTATATAAAAATGGATTCATGTATGTTTAATGTCCTTTAGACCCATTTTTTTACTTTTACCACATGTTATGGAAGGGATCTTTTTTTGTATAACATACAAGGATCTTTTTGACTATTCCGACAAAAGAACGGGGAGAATGTTTTTTAAACTTTTACGGCATGAATGGGTTTTTTTACGGTTTCATAACACCTTATTTTAAAGAATATTACTCTACAAGATTTCATGAATATTTTCAGAAAAATAATTTTCTTTTAAAATTTCATGGCATTTTGTGAAAAGAAAATGATTTTAAAGAAGAAAGGATATTGTCCTCAAAAATTCATTTCAAGTGTTTTATCAAAACTATTTTCCATGTAAGATGAAATTATTTAAAATATGTACGTTTCAAGTATAATATCTCTATTATTTACGTGGTTTCACTTTTCTTATGATGAAATGATATCCATTTTTTTTATATGGATTATGTTAAGATGGGATGATGTTTATGAAATCCATTTTATTCTTTGGGTTATGATGAATGATGTATGTTTATGTTGTGGAACACGTAAGAATGATTTCATTATGAGATGGGTGGGACCTATATCTCCCTCCAATGCATTTGGTGAAGATTTATATCTCATGAGATATAATTGGCTGGAACGACAAGTTAATCCGGTTCAGTGATACAGGACTGGAACAAGGAGTGAACTCGATTCAGAAAGGGACTTTTTCCACTAAGATGGTCTTGGAAGTAATGCCTTGGCTACTATGGAAATCATAAAATGTGCTTAATTATTTCCACAATTACATGTTTTATTCCCATGCTATTTTATCATGATTAATGTTTCTTTATGATTTATTCCTTACACACTTCCATGTTTTATGTCGTTGCTCAATATTTTTATGTTTAAACAATATGTTCATGTTTAAGTTCAAATGTATATGATTTGTAATATTTTCTCTATGCTTACCCTTACTGAGCATTTTTGCTCACCCTTTATATTTTTTCTTTTCCCCATGATATAAAGAAAGGTTTTAGGTAAGAAAACAAATGGGGAAGATCTTTATGGGAGATGTTGAAGATCTTTCACCATGATTAGAAGATTATGTCCAAGTTTCCAAAGAAACTAAACTATTACGGTCCTTGTTTGTTGGTTTTAAGTATTCTGCAAAAGTAATGTAATATCCATGTACGTAAATCTTTGGGTCTCTACATAAAGGGCCGCACGGGAAAAGGTGTTGTAGAGAAAAGGGATTCATAGGTAGATGACTTGTGAAGCTCTGGTTCTCCATGAAGTTGAGGGGTTCAATTAATGAATTGTGGGAGGCACTTCACAATGAAAAATTACCATGAAGAGCTCATGCTTCGTAGAGAAATAAGCGCTTCGTGATTTAAGAGCTGAGATGGTGAAAGTTCTCATCATCCCCCCCCCTTTGGGCTCGAGTGGAGCCCGATATTTATTGGAAAGAATGTCCGCAAAGTAGATCTCCCTCGGCATGAAGAAAGAGTTTCATCCGCGGTGGGTCGCGAATATCAAACTGGCTTACAGAGGATCCTGCCTCCTTGCTCTACAGCAGGGTCGCGAACATCAAAGGGGTTTGCGGAGCCTCCCACCTCCTTGATCCGCAGCGGGTGCGGGGCCATGGGGCTCTGTGAATGGTCTTCGCAAGGAATCCTCAGAGACTTCAATATGGTTCTACTTCATCCCAACTTTTCACACCAAGAGGTTAGTAATTGGGGTGATCAATGAGTTCCACTTATTCGGGTATCTTACATTTTAGAAACTGGAAGATTCCTTAGTCCAAGGCACTACGAATGTAACCAGGACCATGAGCCTAATTAATTGAGTATATTCAGTTCCTTCTATCTAGGAAGGGGGTTCTAGAGCCTAGACCTGATGCGGGGTTGAAAGAGCTTGATTAGTGAGAGGATCCTGATTATATCTCCCAGGAGGTGTTGGAACGTTATGAAGGGCGCATGTTGATTATGATGCAGGTGCAGCTAAGTTGAAGGCTATGACTGAGGTGGTTTCATTCGGCGACGTTGTGGATGTGGTTCCACTCGTAATAACTCGAACTGCCTGGGGGCCTCTATTTGTGCTACTACAGATGGATCAACTATATCGGCTCTTCTTAGTGGAACTACATAAGGAAATGGATTTTTCTAAATGGATTTCTACAAGGATTCATATAAATTTTGAGCTTTATTAATGAAATACCGGAATCCTCCCATGTAGTTCTGAGTGATGAGGGAGGAGACCAATTTAATGTTAAAATTCCACACAGACATTGTAAGCAGTTTTTCCTGAGTCAGCAGCATATCGAGGGAATATGTGAGGACCTTTAATCTGGAAACAATATCTATGACATGGTTGCCTGGCCTCTGCCTTCATATGATGATGTCAGCAATTCTTGTCTTTTAGGTCATGGAAATTTACTCATAGAGATACTGCCTATAAAGATCCTCTCAAACGATTATTGACCAAATGTGTAGCTGGATGTATCGGAAATACGTGGAACCTTCCAATATTTGAACAAAACACCAGAGCTTGGCGGTCTCCTATTGTGCTAGAGCTCCCAACATGGGTCCACATCGTAAAACTAAATGGGCTAGATATTATAGCGCATCACCAATACCATTAAAAGGGTAGAAGGTAGGATTTACAAATCTTGAGGGGCTAGCATATAATCCACCGTTAACAGATATGACTTTGATCAGGTAGGATCCCCACATGTCCGGTTTCCAAAGCCTTAGGGTGGGAAATGAGAGAGGCCATTGGATCATTAGGGAGGGGATTTCTTTCTTGATGAGGATCTATGACCACCTATGTGTTGGTAGGTTCTTCAACATGGTAAGTAGGCCCAGCGGCTTGTGGAGTGGCTCGAGAAATGAATTATAGGACTATCGGGGGATGCCCTATGGATCAACTGTGTGAACCCGATATAGCTCCGGAGGGGGTTATCATACAACTCGTGTGGATTTGGTGATGCATATCGCACCCTCTTTCCAAAAAATCTAGCCTCTACTCTGTCAATATAGGCGGGATCATTAGGAAGAAACTCATTAGGGGGAGGTTGTACTTTCCCCTACTGTTGCGGTTGAGGATTACCATATTCTGGTCACTGTTCCACAGCACGTTCGGTAATAAGTTCATCATCATTTTTTTTAGGTTTCGTGAGATGTTGATGCAATGGATTCTTTTCAGGGTTATATTCCATCATTTTAACTACGCCAAAAGGGTCAAAGGTTTTGACAGTCCCAGTATGATCTTTAACCTTGTTGGGGTCCCGACTGATGGAAAATGACTTAGAATGTGCAGGTAGGCCCAATAAATTTCATTTATGGCAAGTAAACATGCCCAAAGGATACAACAAGTGTGGTACCACCCATGGGGATAGGTTCTGTTAAATGAGTCCTACCTTAGTTTATTCCTCTGATAGGCCTCCCATGATATCTATGACTTTTCCAAGATACATATCATCAATGTCCTCTGGCATGTACGGCTGGCACCAGAACGGACTAAAATGAAAACATCATAATGTCCCCAACCAAATATCGGAACATTGGGGGAATCATATAACACCCCGACCCCTTTAGACCAGAGCCGGTGAATTTAATTACATTGTAATGGTTATAAGGAATGAAAATCCCAAAGTAACAATCATATTAAGAGAATTGAAGAAACTAGTTATATATATGTAACTCAATTTACATTGGAAAAGGGTAAAAAATAAAATACAAAACAAAAACAAAAAACTGCATCCACAAGAAAACAATAAATGATCTCCTCTTTATTTCATATTGAAAGTAAACAATGAAATGGGTGATAGAAAATTCTTAGTAAGGGATAAAAATAGAAAAATCATGAATCAATATTAGCTGAATCATAAAAAATTGGGTATAGTAAACATGGCTTGGTAAATAAATGAAAAACTCATGCCATTAATAAACTGAGAATGAAACTGCATCCATAGATTTTTTCATAGTGAAAACCTAATGAATATTAATAATTGATAATGAATAAAGGGAATGATTATTAACTGGAATTCATTTATGAGGAACATGATACCATAATACCATAAAAACAGTCTAGTTCTATGTGTATAAACCCGTCTAATTTTTGGAAACAAACTTGAAGGGTTGGTCACCAACTGATTTGTCTCATGAGACCTATCGATGGATTAAGGGGATGTAGCGGAACACACCAGCCTCTGAATCCAAATAAATTTTTATACATAGATTCAACAGAAGAGAAACATGAATTTACATTATCCATATAGAATAGATGATAGAGATTCATCAATATTTCCCTAGTCAAAACAACATTCAGAATAAATATCGTAAGTAAAATGATATACGACATATAAAATAATCATATACATTTTATGAGAATATGGATTTTTAACATGAATATAATTTCAATTTCAAAGTTATCTCAAATGATCACTAGGTACACCACATAAGAAAGAGTAGGTGCACAATACTAAGCAAGTCACAATTAACTGAAAATTGAGACAAATCTTGTTTTCACGTTGTAATCAATTGAGTCGTAAGACCAAAAGTTTATAACAAAAAAATGAATCACATAATGTAATGAATATAAATATAATAATGATAATATATATCAAATGGTATATAATAAATAAGAGGCAAACAATGGAAATCCCACAGAATTTAATGTTAGATGAGAAAAACATTTACAAACATTTCGGCAGAGTAACGAGTGTTATTGTGAGAGATTAATGAGAGATAAAGGAAAATACCATTATTTATATGTCATAAGGGAAGTATGGGGGGGTGGGGGTTCTAAAACATAACACATCATTATGAATTAAAAATAATAGAGCACAACATAGGGGAGATTCTTGAACAAAGGTGAGAGAGATGATCTATTACCTCTTGCAAGAAGGTGTTCTTGATTGTTCTTAACCACCTTAATAAACAAATTTAGAAACAATAATTAATAATTACATAACCTAATCAATATTTAATCAATATTTTATTAACTTATTATGTTCATTAATGGCATTTTTTGTTGGTTTAAGAGATTAAATATTATTATTTTGGTAGCATTTTCTTTTTTGGTTTTCCTGATCTGTTTTCTTGTATTCATGAATTGGTGTTTGTTTGAAATATGGTTAAACATAAAAAATTGTTAATAGAATTTATTAGTGACACTAAATACATATAAATTATATTATAATGATTCTGTTTATATACCATGAGGATGAATCATTCGATGAGTTAAAAATAAAGGCTTGGATTTGGCTTGGCGGTTTTGTGCACAATAAACTTGTTTTGTATTATTATTCCATGTTAAGAATGTGTATGGATTTACATATAATTAATCAAGATAAAATATATATATTTTTACTAGGTTCAACCATTGAAAATGTTTCATGACTAGTTTTAAATATTGTAATGCCAATTGAAAACACGTCTTCCTTGAGTGTGACAAATTAACATATCTCGGATGGTGTTTGCATTTATTGTATAAAAGGAGCGACAAAAGATATATTTTGAGGAAATATTCTATTTTCACAATGAAAATCCATTAAATGTAAGGTACTGGAATTTTCATGGCATTTGGATGAGGGTAGATGAGGAGGGATATCAAAATAATGGAACATTGTAAAAGAAATTGAAAGAAAAGTGATGAAATGTTCACCTCTAAAGTACTCCTCCGTGAGAATCTCCTTATGACCTTTTATTTTGGCCTTATGATGAGACCAAAAGGTATTGGACATGGGGGAGGATGTTAGTTAGCTATTTAAGAAGAATTCAGGCAAGGCTTGAAACTTGAGTGGTGTGGGAGGAAGAGGGGGTGAGGAGTGGTTTATATATTGGAGGGGGGGGTGGGGAGAGTTTTCTTAATATTATAATCATTAATTTATTATTTTTTCTCAAGATAAGAAATGGTGAGTATTACTTGACTTATAATAGTAATAAGACCATGTGATTTTGATATTTTTGTGCATACATCACTCATGAAGCTAGGAATAGTTAATTTAATTTATAAAGTATTTATACGGTAAATTAATGTATTTTACACTTCTGAAAAAAGTTCATGTACTTCAGAAAAATACAAAAAATTCACCCTAACAAATTTTCAACTTTTAGAATCCAAAAATGAAGTCCATTTTTCAAAAATAATTTTCTATCCATGATTAATTAAATATATAATTAGAAACAGTATTTATTTGAAAAATATAAACACTGAAAATATTAATATTCATTTTAAAGGTGCCTAAATTAATTTTATACATTCTTGGGTATGGATACCATTCATAATAGTCATATTACTATTCCTAAGGTATGTTACTATTCATAAGGGCATGTTACTATTTATAAGGGTAGGTTACTATTCACCAAAAATTATGTTAATTCTGTCAAACACTAAATATCACCCTGAACACAACAGTGTATCTCATATTTTTAAAATTCAAATCACAGACCTGGAAAATTTATGTTTAATGGATAGGTTTTGGAAATCTCATATGAGTAACCATTTTTTATTTCATAGAGGCTCACTGATTCATGAAATATAAGTTATATAATGAATCAGTGTCATTTAGAGAAACATGCCAAAAAATATTTGGGGGTGCAACATTATTCCCTCCTATGGAAATTTCTTCCTCCATATTTTATGAATAAATACCACCAAAACGATGTGGGTGGGTCTTCTTCATAACATCCCTAGGTTTCCATGTTGCTTCCTCCATATTCTGGTTCCTTCAAAGAAGCTTTACTAGATGAGTTGTCTGATTCTCAATACAGGCTCCATTGTGTCAAGAATCTCGATAGGATTCTCACAGTATGGAAAATTAGGTTCCATTTCAATTTCTTTATAGGTGAGTACATGTGTTGGGTATAGAATGTATATCTTCAACAATGACACATGGAACACATCATGAACATTAGAGAGACTTGGAGGCATTGTTAAACGGTAAGCTACATCTTCAATTCTTTCCAATATTTCAAATGGTCTGATGTACATGGGGATCAATTTACTTTTCATACCGAACCATAAGACACCCTTCCATGGACATATATTCAGAAAGACATGATCGCCCACCTGGAATTCTAAATCCTTTCTCTAGTTGTCAGCATAACTCTTCTACCTACTTCGGGATGCCTTAATATGCACTTGTATTTTCATCAGCTTTGTCATGGTCTCTTCAATAAGTTCTGGGACTATATTTTTCCTATCACCAACTTCATCCCAACATGTTGGATTTCGACAACTCTTTTCATATACCGCTTCATATGGATCCATTTGAAAAGTAAAATGGAAACTATTTTTGGTAGAAAATTCCACAAAAGGTGAGTATTAATTACACATACATTGGTTGTCAAGATATCATGATATCAAAATTTCTTCCAGAGTTTTAATAGACCTTTCAGAGTATCCGTCAATTTGGGGGTGATAACCAGTACTCATCTGAAGCTCAGTATTCAAAGCCTTCTAGATACGTTTCTAGAATTTTTCCATAAACCGAGGTTCTCGATTGGAAACAATTGATAGAGGTGCACCATGACGTCTTAAAACATCATTAATATAATGTATTTCTAGGAAATCAAGTGGTAAAACCTCTTTTATTAGAAGGAAATGTGATGATTTTGGTAGGTGATCAACAATTACCCATATTGCATCATTCCTTCTAGGTTTCCTCGGTACTCTGATGACAAAATCCACTATAATGTTATCCCACTTCCACATAGGAATAGGTACACATTTCATAACACCTTTGGGACATTGCCTCTCTTCATTAACTTGTTGACAAATTAGACACCTGGACACATAGTCAGCAATTTCCCACTTCATATTATCCCACCAAAATTATTTCTTCAGATCACTATACATCTTGCTGCTACTCGGGTTCATAGAGAAATTTGAGTTTGAGCATCATCTAATAGTTATCTTTTTTAGCTCAGGAACTGATAGAATTCATAACCTCTTCCCGAATTTCAGAAATCCTACCTCAAACATGAATTCTGACAATCTTTCATCATTGAAAACATTAATTTTCTTCAACAGATTCTCATCATGATATTGAGAGATTTTTATCTTCTCTAGTTAGGATGGTTTAGAAATCATTTGAAAGAGAAAATATGTTTCCCCTTCCTTAACAATCCTCATATCCATATTTAGTAGATCCAAAAATATAGGATCTCTCTCTACCACCATTTGATTCAGAATTCCTTGATCATTCCTACAAAATACATCTGCCACATTATTCTCCTTTCCTGGGTTGTAGTGTATTGAACAATTGTCACCATTGAGTAAATCTAGCCATTTCCTTTGCCTCATGTTGAGTTCTTTTTGTGTGAAAATGTATTTCAAACTCTTGTGGTCCGTATACATCTCACATCATTATTCGTAGACATAATGTCTCCATATTTTTAGAGCAATTCTTACAGCTTCTAACTCAAGATCTTGAGTTGGATAATTTTGTTCATGAGTCTTCAACTACCTTGATACATAAGAAATAACTTTATAATTTTTCATAAGGATGCAACCCAACCCATTTTTTGATGCATCACTGTATATTTCAAATTCAGCACTTCCAGATGTAAGAGTCAAAATTAGAGCATTGACCAATCTTATTTTCAGTTGCTCTAATAATTCGGTACATTATTTTGTCCACACAAACATAACTCTTTACATGTGAGCTTGCTTAGCAGGTTTTCCAGTCGGGTGTGTAACAACCCAATATTTTATGATAAGTATTCTCTTTAATTTATTTGATGTCATGTGCTACAACAAGATTATCTTGTGCTATACGCCACACTGTATTAGCTTGAAGTATACACAACACTATTCTTAGATTGTGTTACAGACAATTTCAAGTTCATTTTATAATAGTCATTCTACGCAACAATGAGTATGTATATATATATATATATTCAATGTATAAATGAAATATGGTTGGATTCTGTTATATGAAACAATGAAGGATTCTTTCACAACACACAACCCTGACTTGGCTTGCATTACACACAATCGCCACTTTCCTCAATAGCGTGTGTTGTACGCAATATCAGGTTTCACTAAACAATGATATATGGTTATAATATTATTAAGAACTAGCCTCTATGAATAGTATTATCTAAATTTTGAATGTTATAAAATTATTATTTCATCTTACACATTTTCTAGAACATGGTATTTGAACAAAATAAATTTTTCGGGTAAAATAAGTATTTAAAAAAATGCATTTTTGCCACCTTTTGATGGCGCACCCACTTTAAATCTAGTTTTTGAAATTTTTATAAGTACATTTTTAAAAAATAAACTTCTTATTTTGATTCAGGATATAAAAATATACATTGGATAAAGTTTTGATATTTTTCTGATAACTTTCATATTTTAATGAATAGTAAAAACACGCTATATTTTAATTAAAAACATCTCTTTTCATCGCAATAATTTATATGGTTAAATTTTAATATTTAATGGTTTTAAAGTATAAATAGAATATATTTTTACCATTTAATATAATGTATGTCATTATCATTTATTTTACCTTGAATTCGTAGGTTAAATCAAGTCAATCTTTTGCAATGTTTTAAACAAAAACCCATTTTCTTTCGACAATGACATTAATTTTAATTTAATTTCTGCAACTTTTCTGTATTTAATTTAGAAAAATGGATTCCATATTTGGAATTAGTGGGTCCAAATTATATTAATAGGCTACTTTTTATTTTTGTAAAGTATGAATAATAACTATGGTAAATTTTATTTACCGTAGTTAAAGGTAAATCGAGTAATTAAGGGTAAATATAATATTATAAAATTACCCTAACACATGCCAAAATTCTATTGGATGACTGAAAGTAGACCCATATCACCTAAGGGTCGTATTAGATTCATTTAATGGACTTTTTTCCATGAAAATAATTTAATTATTATTAAAACCAAAGTAAGTGACAACATGTCACTCTCTTAAATCTTATAAGTATAATAATTTTAATTTAGTGATAAACTTCATGAAACTTAGAACATGGGTAGTCTCCAGAAATATAATAAAATTATATACATCATATGAATTTATTTATAATTTTTACATATTAAATAATTATCATTAATTATGACACAATAGTGATGCAGAAATTTTTTATCCAGTAAAAAATCAAAAATATAGTTTTTATTAAACTAATAGTGACCCTAAAATGAAAATAACCCTGAAAAAAATTTATTTTCCATGTAAAGGTAAACAATAATCATCCAATGGTCGAATATTTTACCATTTGGAGCCTTATAAAAGTGATTATGACACTTATATTATTTTATTTTAAATTATGCCAAAGTTGTCACCTGCATAATTTAATAAATATAACCATTTAAATATTGTGATTTTAAGATGATAAATTCGAGTAAAAGTAATATTGTGAAAGTTAATAGATTTATCTTCATCATAGGAGTTTATGTTTAATTGTTATGCAAAAAATAAGTATATTAAATAGTTATACAAAAATGTTGTAGTATTTATTTTATTAAGAGATAAACCAAATAAATGGTTTTAAAAATAATAAAATAAATATTATATGAACTATTTAATATGATACACTAATTCTATAGATACATATGAAATTTTATGAATCTATTAAAGCTTTTAGATTGAACATATCTTCTGTATATATTTTATTTAAATTCAAAAAAATGAATAGTGTCAAAATTGACACTATTGTTATTTTATAAAAATAGCATATTATAAAATTGTTTAAAAATCACAGAAATATTTAAAATTTATTAATTTAAATTTATATGTTATAAAATGTTATTAATTATCCAATTATGGAAAAATAAAAACAAATAAGTAATTATTTGTTATAATTCAAAATTTAGAATGTTATTACCACAAATAAAATAAAATTGATTAAATAAGGATAAATCAAGTTGATAATTTTAAAATAAATTCCTAACATGTCTAAATTTTATTTTTTGATGCGATTACAACCCTATCTCATCTAAGATTCAGATATGAGTCAATTTGGATGTTTTTATGTGGGGTTGGTTTTTAATATAAACTAATATTTCTTATATTTCCAAAGGTGCCCCTCTCCTCCCTTATAAAAGGGCACCTCCTCCCTCTCTTCCTCACACCAAATTGAGGATTCATGCTCGGCCAACCCCAGCCAAATTCTCTTCTCCACTTCCATAGAAACATGATAGAGGTTCTGTTCTTCATCAAAGACCAATTTTAGTGACCTAAGAGGATGTCTGAAAGAGGCGCTTCAAAGAAGAGGTAATGTCCGTTACCGATTCTTTCAACTTTATTTCTTCATACACTTCTTCTTCTTAGGTTGTTTCATTATGAAGTAATAACATAAGTATCACTCATATACTGATATATTATTATATGTATGAAACAACCCTATTTCACCATCTATCCATCCTATGGAAAATGAAATCACCACGCGTGCGTATGTACGGAATACCGTCTGCACGCCGTGGTGTAATCTATTTTCCACCACCACCTTACTTGGTTGGGTATAATGGTGTAAATAATAAATATATATGATTATTGTAAAGTGATATTGATTCTGTAATATTATACATACACTCCAATAAAATTTCATGATCACGGGAACGATATCATCGCCCCTGCGTACGTACAGAATACCGTCTCCACAACGCGATGAGATTCATTCTCCATGTTAACCATACATTAATGATCATAAAGTTTATATATTGAATAATAATGAAATATATGAAATAATAATTCTACTGGATTTATGTATATATATATTAATTTCATTTATTTATTTTCATTCAATTGAATAAGGAAACGAAAACAGTGTTCATGCGTACGTACGGCCTACCGTCTCCATGAACGGTGTATTTCATTCCTTTTATCGATCTATAATATATATATATATATGATGAATATATATTATATATAAATAATGTTTTACATTCTAGAATTATGTAAATCAGGATATAAGTAATAATACCAAGAACAACAATTTGAAACACATACGATAAATGAAATGATTTTACCCAAAACGCTTCTTTAACATGGAATTTACAAAAGAACTGGTAATATAAAGTCATAAGTGAAACATATATGATATCATAACAATGAATATGATTCTATAATAAGTCAATGACATTATTTAAATCATTATACAGGAGGTTCGGATACGTACGAAGCATATCAGATCTAAGGTAAGGGATAATTTTGAAAATCTCATTTTTATCAGAGATTGCTTATTCGTAAGTATTTACTAGGGTAATTTCTATCATCCATGTCCATGTTTTATAAAAGTTCGTTCATGTTTGTTTAAATTCCTTTTTACCCATTTTGACTTTTACTACATGTTATGTAAGGAATCTTTCTTTTTTTTACGTTACGAGGTACTTTTTTTACTTTTCCGGTGAAAGTACGAGAAGAATGTTTTTTTTAACATATACGGCATGAAAGGATTTTTACGGTTTTATAAAGCCTTATTTTCATGAAGCATCCTCAAAAAATTTTCATGACTATTTTCAAGAAAATCCTTTTCTTTTAAAAATGGATGAAATTTTTTGAAAATAAAATAATTTTAAAGAAGAAATGATATTTTCCTCAAGAATTCATTTCAAGTGTTTTATCAAAACCATTTTCCATCTAAAATTAAATTATTTCATATGTGTATGTTTTATGTATATTGTCTCTATGATTTACATGGTTTCACTTTTCTTATTATAAAATGATATCCATTTCTTTTATATGGATTATTTTATGATGGGATGATGTTTATGAAACCCATTTTATTTGTTGCGTTATTATGAATGATGTATGTTTATTTTGTGGCACAAGTAAGAATGATTTCATTATGAGATGGGTGGGAACTATATCTCCCTTCAATTCATTGGGTAATGATTTATATCTCATGAGATAGACGTGGCTGGAATGGAAAGTTAAACTGGTTCAGTAATACAGGACTGTAACGAGGAGTGAACTCGATTCAGAAAGGGACTTTGTCCACTAAGATGGTCTTGGCAGCAATGCCTTGGCCACTATAGAAATCATAACATGTTCTGAATGGTTTCCACAATTACATGTTTTACTCCCATGCTATTTTATCATGCTTAATGTTTCTTTATGAACTATGCCTTACGTACTTCCATGTTTTATGTCATTGCTTATGTTTTTAATGTTTAAACATTATGCTCATGTATTTAAGCTCAAATGTATATGATTTTTTTTATTTTATCCATGCTTACCCTTACAGAGCATTTGATCTAACCCTTTATATATTTTTTTTCCCCAGGATATAAAGAAAAGTTTTCGGTAAAAAAGGGGGATGATCGATATGAGTGATGTTGAAGATCTTTCAACAGGATTAGATGTTTATATTACGAGTTTCCAAAGACACTAAACTATTATGGTCCTTGTGTGCCTGTTTTTGTTATGTATTATGTATTCCGAAAAAATAATGTAATATATATGTACGTCAATCTTCGGTCTCTACAGTTGGTATCAGAGGAAAGGTTTAGTCAACCTTTGGAAAGTAGGATGCGAGAACTTTAGTGAGATCCCTAGAGATATTTCTAAGTTATGTCTAGGGATGTCCCTAAGGATATGTATACATATAGGATATAGTCCTAGAACTACAGTAACGATCATAGAATTTAACCTAAGATGTTAGATATTTATGGTGCTTCCCCTTTACTATGTTGTTTTCCTTAGCATTATTTTTTCCTCTCACACTATTATTTTTGGGTTTTAGAAAATGGCTGGAAACAATAAGATTCAGGATAATGGAGGATATGAAAGACAATGGAATGATATTATTCATGTGCGACCAAATGAAATGGGATTTAGAAGTCCAAACATCATTATTATGTCGAATCAACAATCTCATAATATGATCAATAAACTCAAATTTGGTAAGTTTCCTGACTCGACTAATAAGAGAAAGATAGAGTTTCATGATGATCATAGAGGAAAGAAAGTTCAATTTCCCCTATGTAAATCAAGTGGGAAGAGGCATCAAAGAGAATGTTTCAATGGAACTGGAAGATGCTTTGGGTGTGGAAAAGAAGTACACAAAGCCATTAAGTGAAAAGGAAAATGTTCAGTTAACACCATGGACATGGATAATGGTATTGCTATGACATCAACAATGGTTAAATGTTTTAAATGTGGAATGTACGGGAATTATTCAAACCAATGCCCTAAGGGAAAGTCTCATAAAGAGAATCAGTACGGTCGAATGGGTAGTATTTATGTTGATGATGATGAAGAGACTACAAATGATATGTGAGATGAAAGAATTGTTTAATCTCGGTCAATGGTTTAAGATGGTAGTGGAATGATTACATGTTTATTAAGTGTAATGTTATATAAGTAATCTCATGGTACTATAGAATAAAGAGACATCTAAGGATTTTTACACTGTTGTCTTCCCTTATGTTTTAAAAGTGTGTGGTTAATGGTACCAGTAACCATGAAAGGTTATTCAGATATTTTTGGAAAGTAGATGATATGTGCATAATGAAGGGATAAGGAGAAAATTAAATGTTTGATAGTATTCATGAGCTCATTACTGATATATGGAGAAGGTTATAACATGGATTGAGTATATAGAATTTTTGGATTTTGGTATGTGGAAAGAGTTATCTTTTGACAACATTCATGTTTTCACTAAGGTTTAATGGATATTCATTTTTCAAGAGAATACATGAATAAGGTATTCACATGTGACCAACAAGATAATGGGGGATAAATGTTGGTTGGTTGATGACATTTCAAGTAATTGTTTTCTTTATACTATTACCTTGGACCGAAGTATTTTAGATAAAGATTGGAATGGATTATGTTGGACATAAGATAGTATTGTTTAAGGATAGAAGTTTTTTTTGATATTATTGATGGGATGTTATTGTAATGTAGTTTTAGAAAAAGTACAACCTGCAGGACGGGCGACAACCCATCACATCAGACAAGGTTGTGGGAATTGAACACACAACCGAAGTGAGACTGGCCTTTATCACCTACCACTAGCCTACAGGAAGTCCCCGTTTAGTAGAAACTAGTTTTATATTAAGCAGTATGATATATGAAGTTTAAGTCCATTTTAGGAACCATATATGATTAATCTCACCATAGATGGACTTATGTATACTTGATAACTTTTTCTAACCTTTTGATTGAAACAGATGGAATGACCCATCATTCGATCACATGATCTGTTAACACATCACGAATAACAAATTCAACTTCATTTTTTTAAGAGATGATGTAGAAATTGTTCAAAGCACGAACAACAGTGATATTGTACCAAAATCAAGCAAGTATTTCTTCTGATTAAAAATTTTCAACTTTAGGGAAATGATATTGAAAACCAAAAATGATGTCCTAGTGGTCTTATATCTGATGAATCAGATGGTACCTTAGATCATCACAAATTTATGGCCTTGTGATTGATGACTTTTTCATAGCCATGTTCTCTACCACTCTCCATCAGAACATGATAGTTATATTTTTCTTCTATATCCATATTTTCACCTATGTTCTCCTATATGGAAACCCAGTGATGAGTTACTTTGGGTAATCATTACGTTTCATACATTAGTTTTTAAAATTAAGTTGCAGTATTCCTTTTTACGAATAGTAAACGATTTATGACCCCGACGAATTTCAAGAGAGAAATTCATTTTAAGGGGGTAGAATGTAACAACCCGATATTTTATGATAAGTATTCTCTTTAATTTATTTGATGTCATGTTATACAACAAGATTATCTTGTGCTATACGCCACATTGTATTAGCTTGAAGTATACACAACACTACTCTTAGATTGTGTTACACACAATTTGATGTTCGTTTTATAATAGTCATTCTACACAAAATTGAGTGTATATATATATATATATTAAATTTATAAATGAAATATGGTTGTATTCTATTCAATGAAACAACGAAGGATTCTTTCACAACATGCAACCCTGACTTGACTTGCATTACACACAATCGCAACTTTCCTCGATAGCGTGTGTTGTACGCAATATCAGGTTTCACTAAACAATGATACATGGTTATAATATTATTACGAACTAGCCTTTTTGACTAATATTAACTAAATTTTGAATGTTATAAAATTATTATTTCATCTTACACATTTTCTAGAACATGGTATGTGAACAAAATAAATTTTTCGTGTAAAATAAGTATTTTTCAAAAAATGCATTTTTGCCGCCTTTTGATGGAACACCCATTTTAAATCTAGTTTTTGACATGTTTATAAGTTCAATTTTATAAAATAAACTTCTTCTTTTGAATTAGGATATAAAAATTTACATTGTATAATGTTTTGATATTTTTCTGATAACTTTCATATTTTAATGAATAGTAAAAACAGGCTATATTTTAATTAAAAACAACTTTTTTCATCGTAATAATTTATATGGTTAAATTATAATGTTGAATTGTTTTAATGTATAAATATAATATATTTTTACCATTTATATAATTTATTTCATTAGCGTTGTTTTTACCTTGAATTCATAGGTTAAATAAATTCAATCTTTTGCAATGTTTTAAACAAAAACTCGTTTTCTTTCGACAACGGGATTAATTTTAATTTAATTTCTGCAACTTTTGTGTATTAAATTTTAAAAAATTGATTCCATATTTGGAATCAGTGGGTCCAAATTATATTAATAGGCTACTTTTTATTTTTGGAAATTATGAATAGTAACTACGGTAAATTTTATTTACCATAGTTAAAGGTAAATCGAGTAATTAAGGGTAAATATAATATTATAAAATTACACTAACACATGCCAAAATTCTATTGGATTACTAAAAGTCGACCCATATCACCTAAGGGTCGGATTAGATTCATTTAATGGACTTTTTTCCATGAAAATAATTTTATTATTATTAAAACTAAAGAAAGTGACAATATGTCACTCTCTTAAATATTATAAGTATAATAATTTAAATTTAGTGATAAACTTCATGAAACTTCGAACATGAGTTGTCTCCAGAAAGATAATAAAATTATCTACATCATATGAATTTATTTATAATTTTATAGGGATTAAATAATTATCATTAATTATGACACAATAGTGATACAGAAATTGTTTATCCAGTGAAAAATCAAGAATATAGTTTTTATTAAACTAATTGTGACCATAAAATGCACAAAACCCTGACCAAAACTTATTTTCCATGTCAATTTAAACCATAATCATCCAATGGTCTAATATTTGACCATTTGGGGCCTTATAAAAGTGATTATAACACTTATATCATTTTATTTTAAATTATGCCAAAGTTGTCATCTTCATAATCTAATAAATATAACAATTTAAATATTGTGATTTTAAGATGATAAATTAGAGTAACAGTATTATTTTAAAAATTAATAGATTTAAATTCATCATAGGATTTTATGTCTAATTTTTATGGAACAAATAAGTATATTAAATAATTATACAAAAATGTTGTAGTATTTATTTTATTAAGAGATAAACCAAATAAATGGTTTTAAAAATAATAAAATAAATATTATATGAACTATTTAATATTATACACTAATTTTATAGATACATATGATATTTTATGAATCTACTAAAGCTTTTAGTTTGAACATATCTTCGGTATATATTTTATTTAAATTCAAATAAATGAATAGTGTCAAAATCGACACTATTATTATTTTATAAAAATAACATATTATAAAATTGTTTAAAAATCACAAAAATATTTAAAAATTATTAATTTAAATTTTAATGTTCTAAAATGTTATTAAGTATCCAATTATGGAAAATTAAAAACAAATAAGTAATTATTTGTTATAATATAAAATTTATAATGTTGTTACCACAAATAAAATTAAATTAATTAAATAAAGATAAATCAAGTTGAAAATGTTTAAAATAAATTCATAACATGTCTAAATTTTATTTTTTGATGATATTACAACCCTATCACATCTTAGATTCGGATATGAGTCATTTTGGAAGTTTTTATGTGGGGTTGGTTTTTAATATAAACTAATATTTCATATATTTCTAAAGGTGCCCCTCTCCTCCCTTATAAAAGGGAACCTCCTCCCTCTCTTCCTCACACCACTTTGAGCCTTCATTCTCGGCCAAACCATGCCAAATTATCTTCTAGATTTCCATATAAACATCCTAGAGTTTTTTGTCTTCTTCAAAGACCAATTTTAGTGCCCTAAGAGGAGGTCTCAAAGAGGCGCTTCAAAGAAGAGGTAATGTCTATTACTGATTCTTTCAACTTTATTTCCTCTTACACTTCTTCTTCTTAGGTTGTTTCATTATGAAGTAATAACATCGGTATCACCAATATACTGATATGTTATTATAAGTATGAAACAACCCTATTTCACCATCTATCCGTCCTACGGAAAACGAAATCTCCGCGCGTGCGTACGTACGGAATACCGTCTCCACGCCGTGGTGTAATCTATTTTCCACCACCACCTTACTTGAATAGGTATAATGGTGTAAATAATAAATATATATGATTATTGTAAAGTGATGTTGATTCTGTAATAGTATACATACACTCCAATAAAATTCCATGATCATGGGAACAATATCATCGCTCGTGCGTATGTACGGAATACCGTCTCCACAACGTGATGAGATTCATTCTCCATGTTAACCATACATGAATGATCATAAAGTTTATATAATAAATAATAATGAAATATATTAAATAATAATGCTATTGTATTTATGTATATATATATGTATTCCATTTATTTATTTTCATTCAATTCAATAAGGAAACGAAAACAGCGTTCATGCGTAAGAACGGCCTACCGTCTCCATGAACGGTGTATTTCATTCCTTTTATCGATCTATAATATATATGTGTATATGATGAATATATATTATAGATAAATCATGTTTTACATTTTTGAATTATGTAAATCAGTATATATGTAATAATATCAAGAACGACAAGTCGAAACACATACGATAAATGAAATGATTTTACCCAAAACGCTGCTTTACCATGGAATTTACAAAAGAACGGGTAATATAAAGTCATAAGTGAAACATATATGATATAATAACAATGAATATGATTCTGTAATAATTCAATGAAATTATTTAAATCATTATACAGGAGGTTTGGATACGTACGAAGCATATCGGACCTAAGGTAAGGGATAATTTTTCAAATCTCATTTTTATCCAAGATTACTTATTCGTAAGTATTTACTGGGGTTATTTCTATCATCCATTTCCATGTTTTATAAAATAGATTTCATGTATATTTAATGTCCTTTTTACCCATTTTGACTTTCACTACATGGTATGTAAGTAATCTTTCTTTTGTTTACGTTACGAGGTACTTTTTTGACTTTTCCAGCAAAAGTACGAGAAGAATGTTTTTTTAAACTTATACTGCATGAAAGGATTTTTACGGTTTTATAAAGCCTTATTTTCATGAAGCTTCCTCAAAACTATTTCCTGACTATTTTCAAGAAAATCCTTTTCTTTTAAAAATTCATGACATTTTGTGAAAAGAAAATGATTTTAAAGAAGAAAGGATATTTTCCTCAAGAATTCATTTCAAGTGTTTTATCAAAACCATTTTCCATCTAAAATGAAATTATTTCATATATGTATGTTTTATATATAACGTCTCTATGATTTACATGGTTTCACTTTTCTTATTATGAAATCATATCCATTTATTTTATATGGATTATGTTATGATGGGATGATGTTTATGAAACCCATTTTATTCGTTGGGTTATTATGAATGATGTATGTTTATTTTGTGGCACATGTAAGAATGATTTCATTACGTGATGGGTGGGACCTATATCTCCCTCCAATGCATTGGGTAAAGATTTATATCTCATGAGATAGGCATGGCTGGAACAACAAGTTAAACCGGTTCAGTAATACAGGACTAGAACGAGGAGTGAACTCGATTCAGAAAGGGACTTTGTCCACTAAGATGGTCTTGGCAGCAATGCCTTGGCCACTATGGAAATCATAACATGTTCTGAATGGTTTCCACAATTACATGTTTTACTCCCATGCTATTTTATCATGATTAATGTTTCTTTATGAACTATGCCTTACGTACTTCCATGTTTTATGTCATTGCTCAATCTTTTAATGTTTAAACATTATGTTCATGTTTTTAAGCTCAAATGTATATCATTTTTTTTATTTTATCCATGCCTACCCTTACTGAGAATTTTAGCTCACCCTTAATATGATTTCTTTTCCCCGGGATATAAAGAAATGTTTTAGGTAAAAAAAATGGGGGAAGATCGATATGGGCGTTGTTGAAGATCTTTCAACAGGACTAGATGTTTATATTCCGAGTTACCAAAGACACTAAACTATTACATTCCTTGTGTGTCTATTTTTGTTATGTATTATGTATTCCACAAAAGTAATGTAATATCTATGTACGTCAAGCTTCAGGTCCTTACAGGGTGAAATTCTAAACAAAACACAGATAGTTACCTACTAAGAAAATAAAACTATGTACCTCAGTTATGTTTGTTGGAATGCACCTTTCATGGATTTCCATTGTCTTTGTAAGATCAGCTAGGATTCCATCATTAGAGACAATATATCCATGAAATGAAATTGGTTGAAACTAGAACTCGGACATGATAAACTTCCCATATAATTCATTTCTTCTATGAGTTTTCAGAATAATCCGCATGTGATCCTCATGGTCTTGATATCTTTTTGAGTATACCAGGATATTATTGATGAATACCACAACAAATTTATGAAGATATTCCATGAAAACTCTATTCATTAAATCCATGAAAACAGAGGGCACATTAATCAATCAAAAAGGCGTCACAGTAAACTCATAATTCCCAAACCATGTTCGAAATGTTGTCTTAGGAATATCTTCCTTCCTCACACGTAGCTGATGACATCCAGATCAAAGGTCATTCTTTGAAAAGTATTGAGATCCATAAAGTTTATCAAACAATTCATCAATATGATGTAGAGGATACTTATTATATATTTTAATAGCATTGATATCCATGTAATCAATGCATAGTCTCATGGATCCATCTTTCTTCTTGACAAACAGGATAGGGGCTCCCCATAGAGGAACCCTAGGTTGAATAATCCCTTTTTCACTCAACTCCTCTAGTTGTTTCTTTAGATCCCCTACGTCCACAGTGGCCATTCTATAGGGTGTCGTTGATATCAGTCTTGCACCCGTAATTAAGTTAGTATAAAACACAATTTTTCACTCTAGAGGATGTCTAGGTAAATCCTCTGGAAATACATCAATGTATTCTTGCACTATATGTACATATTAAATTTGATTATTTATTTACTCACCCATAGATATTGGGTTCACTTATCTCCATGAATTTCATTCAATAGAGCTACTGAGAGAGGATCTAGATAAGAATCTGGTTGCGAGGTATCTTCTCTGAAAATAGGAGATTCTACCCAATTTTTAAAAAATTTAACATCCATTTTCTTACAATAAATATTTTCATAATAGTTTGACAACCAATTCATACTGAAAATTATATCAAATTAATTCATTGGTATGATGATAATATTAGAAACTAAATCATGTTTATGTTTCCCAAGGGGGACTAACTGACATTCCTTTGTTGCAATGATGCATATTCTAAGAGTTTTTACTGATAACTCCTTTATTAAATCAAAATGGACATGTCAAACTTTCATGGAAAAATGTGAAGATATAAATGAATGTGATGATATAGAATCAAATAAAGTGATTGATACATTTGATGTCACAATTAAAGTACCTTCAACTACATCATTAGGAACTTCATATTCTGCGGTTGTAATCACATAAGCTCTCCCTTTCTCTCCTAGATTTTTTTAGGAATGTTTCTTTGGTGTTTAGGACACCCATTTTCATAGAGTCCCATATCTCTAAAATTGTAGCATTGAACTACATCAAATTGTTTCTTCCCCTTGCACTCATTAGATATATGACCCTTTTCTCCAGACATATAGCAGACTCCCATGCCTTTCATGCATTTCATGAGATGATTCTTTCCACAATTCTTGCATAATGGGAATTTATTCATTCCCTTGTTCTTATTTGGAACTTTAACTTCCCCTTGTTTATCAGAGTATCGCTTTTTATCTTGGTTTCCCTTGAAAAAATTTGATCTAGCGAATTACTTCTTTATTTTGATGACACTTGTTACAATTTCATCATATGATAAAAATGATTGAGGATCCAATTCCCTTCAAAGACATGCCTTATGACCTTTGAAGAAATGATCAATCTTTTCTGCCGAGTGAAATACGTAATCTACAACATACCTGGCTAGCCTTGTAAAGGTAGCCTCATACTCTGCAACACTATTTTCCTCCCTTTGCTTTAATCAAAGGAATTTCCTCTTCATCTTAGTTCGATTCTCACAAGGGAAATATTTTTCAATGAATATTTCTTTAAAAGTCCTCCATTCCATATCTTCCATTTTATTCTCTATGGTATTCTAAATCATGGACCACCATTGATCAGCATCTCCCTTGAGACAATATACATCCAGTACTACATTTTCATTTTCATTGCATCTTAATGACATGGATATCGTTTCAAGGGACTTGATCTACTGCTCAGAAACCACTAGATTAGTAGTCGCGCTAAAATATGGGGGATTATTCCACATGAAATGATCTAACACCGATGTGGAATTGTTATTCATTAAACCCTGAGTAATTTTTCCCAATATATTCATAATTTGATTTACTCCAACATTGACTGTGTTGACTTCTCAGTGGGGAGATCCATACATTTCCTATGAGTATTGATTCCCCTTCTTCCATTAGAATCCATTTCTAAATAACTTCACACACTATATTAGGGTATGAATCGTAATTTATAATCTTATTTTAACAAAATACTTATCATAAATTGAGATATTACGCATGGTTAACCCCATAATCTGAAAAATGGTCTCTTTGAGAAATAATTTACATTTCAATTAATCATAATGGATTGTAAAGAATATATGAATTATCCTAAGAATACCCCTTGGGTGTGTCATAACTAAGAGTGAAACAAGGCCCGTTTTCGTGTACTGGGATACCTTGGGTCATGCCAAAAACTCCCTGTTGAAGCTTTCACTCCTAGGTATATCTGTGCTAGAGCAACCTCTACCTGCTCGTATCTAGAGAGAGATGTATTTTTTAGAAATATTCACATTATAAATTCATGAAAAAAATAAAAATATGTTCATGTGTGTTTAACCTAAAATACTACCTTTGGACATTTCTCCCACCTGTACATTTCCACTTTAGTTTAAAAGTTTTCTACTAAACTTCCTTTGATACCAACTGGAACACCCCGACCCGTCTAGACCGGAGCCGGTGCATTAAAATGTACATTAGAAAGGTTATATGGAATGATAATCCTGAATTAACAATCATTTGAGTAGTCATTAAGATACTAGATAGATACATGTAAATAAAATTACATTGGAAAAGGTTACAAAATAAAATACATAACAAAAACTAAAAACTGCAACCACAAGAGCTCAATAAATGATATCCTCTTAAATTTCTATTGAATGTAAAAAATGAAAGGGGTAAGGTCAAATGCTTAATAAGGGTTAAAAATAGCTGACACATGAATCAATATTAACTGAATCATAAACAACTGTGCATACTCAACATGGCATGGTAAATTAATGGAAAACTCACGCCACTAATAAACTGAGAATGGAACTGCATCAATAGATTTATTCAGAGTGAAAAACTCATGGATAATAATAATTGATAATGGATAAAGAAAATTATTATTTACTAGATATCTTGTATCTATAACATGATAACATACTACTATAAAAACAACTTAGTTATGTCGGTCGAAACCCGTCTGATTTTTTGGAACAATCTCGAAGGGTTTGTCGCTAACTAATTTGTCTCATGAGACCTACCAATGCATCGAGGGGATATAGTGGGACCTACCACCCTCTGCATACAAATTATTCTTTATACATATATTAAACATAAGAATAACATTACTTTACATTATCCGTATAGAATAGAGGAAACAGATTCATTAATATTTCCACAGTCAAAACAACATTCGAAATAAATACCGTATGTAAAATGGTATACAGCTTAGACAATAATCATATCAATGATACGAGAATATGGATATTTAAATGTATTATAATTTCAATTTAAAAGTGATATCAAATGGGATTTAGGTACACCACATAAGAAATAGTAGGTGCACAATACTAAGCAAGTCACAATGAAGTGAATATTTAGACAAACCTCATTACCACGTTGGAATCAATTGAGTCGTATGAACAAAAGTTAATAACCACCAAATGAATCAAATAATACCATGAATATAAATAGAATCATGATAATATATATCAAATTGTAGTACAAATATACCACATAGAAGAAATAAGAGGCAAACAATGGAAATCCCACATAATTGAATGTGAGATGAGAGAACCCCTTACAAACATTTCAGAATGGTAACAAGTGTTCTTGCGATGGCATAATGAGAGGTAAAGGGTTATCCCATTATTTATATGCCGTAAGGGAATTATGGGGGAGGTTCTAAAACATAACCCATCATTAGGCATTAAAAATAAAAGACCACAACATAGGAGAGATTCTTGAACAAAAGTGAGAGAGTGGATCCCTTACCTTATGCTTGAAGGTGTTCTTGATTGTTATTAATGACCTAAATAGTCAAATTTAAATTCATTAATTAAAAATTTTAGATCCTCATCAACATGTAATTGATATTTTATGACCTTATTAGGTTCATTATTGGACTTTTTGATGGTTTATTAGATTCAATTTTATTGTTTTGGTAGCATTTCCTTCCTTGGTTATCATGATCCTTTTTACTTGTATTCATGAATGGATGTTTTTTTTGGAAGTATGGTTAAACATCTAGAATTTGGAATATACTTTTATAGTGACGTAAAATAGATATAAATTATCTCAAAATGATTCTGGTAATATACCATGAAGATGACTCGTTCAATGAGTAAAAAATAAACGCCTGGATTTTGGCTTGGTAGTTTTGTGCACAATAAACTTGTTTTGTATTATTATTCCATATTATGAATGTGTAAGGATTTACAGAACATTAATAATGATAAAATACATATATTATTACCTCATGCAACCATTGAAAAGGTTTCATGACCAGTATTGAAGATATTAATGAAAATTGAAAACCGGTCATCCGAGATTGTGATAAATTAACACATCTCAGATGTTGTTTGCATTTATTATATAAAAGGATGGTAAAAGAAATATTAGGATGATATATTCCATTATCACAATAAAAATACAGTACATATAAGGTAATGAAATTATAATGGAATTTGGATGAGGGGAGTTGGGAAGGGAAAATAAAAGAATGGAACATTGTAAAAGAAATTGAATGAAAATAGAAGAAAGGTTCACCTATTGAGTACTCCTCCTTGAGAATCTCTTTATAACATTTGATTTTGGCCATTTGATGATACTAATAGGTATTGGACGTGGGGGAGGAGGTTAAGGAGCTATTTTAACAGAATTTAGGCAAGGCTTGAAGCTTGAGTGGTGTGGGAGGAAGAGGGGGTGAGGGGTAGTTTATGTAGTGGAGGGGAGGAGAGTTTTCTCAATATTATAATCATTAATTTATTATTTCTCCTCAAGTCAAGAAATAGTGATAATTCGATGGCTTAGAATATTAATAAGAGCATGTGAGTTTGATATTTGGGTACTTACATCACTCCTGATGCTAGTAATAGTTAATTTAATTTATAATGTATTTATACGGTAATTTAATGTATTTTACTATTCAAAAAAAATCAATTTTTTCAGAAAATTACCAAAAATTCCCACTAACCATTTTTCCACGTGTAAAATCAAAAAATGAAGTCCAATTTTCAAAAAAAAATTAAATATGATTAATTAAATATTTAATTAGATTCATTATTTTATTTAAAAATATAAACGCTTCAAATTTTCATCATTATTTTCAAGGTGCCTAAATTTATTTTTACATTCATTGGAAAAGATACCATTCTAAAGAGTCATATTACTATTCAAAAGGGTAAGTTACTATTCATACGTGTAGGATACTATTCCCCAAAAAATAATCTATTTCTATCAAACTCTAAATATCATCCTGAACACAACTGTGTATGTCAGATTTTTAAAAAAAAAATCACGGAGCTGAAAAATATAAGTTTAATGGCTAGGTTTTGGCTATCTCATATAAGTAACCATGTTTTGTTCCACAGAGGCTCAGTGATTCATGAAATATAAGATATCTAATGAATACAGTTTTTAAGATAAATAAATAATAATATGTTTGGGGTGATACAAATCCTCCTTAATAAGTATATGGACCACAATAAATCTTTGGATGCATCATTGTTGGAGGGTATGATGATGATTGGAAAACTCACAATGCCGAGCGACGTGGAGTGCAACCTAGTCAACCTTGTGGAATTTCTTACTGATGTCGTTGAGGTGTTCCTAGCTCATGGGAAAATATACCCTTCGATGACAGAGACAGAACTGAATTTCCCATAGAGTTTTACATAATAACATGACCTCCCTCTGGGTGAGAGATTTTAGAATGATGGAACGTACTATTGTAATGGGGAAGAACATCTCAGTGAGATGATCTATAGTGAGCAGGTTCCACAAACTTCTCAACTCAAACTCGAGGTCTGGCCTGTGGTTTCCCCATTCATTGACTTGGGGATGTTGAGGGATCAATAATGGAACTAAAGCAGACCATTGTGACAGTTTACTAGCTGTTGGAGAGTACAGAGTGCTAGCTGATATATCACCTCATCCTAGGATGTCTTCCGAAGAATGCAATGATTACACCACCACATCCCTATAAGATGGACTACCGACCAATGATTCTGGTTCAAGGGTTCTGGTCATTGATAGTGGGTCATGTTGTTACTCATATTATATTGGTCCCCATAACAACTCTTCATGATCATTGGTTGAGGTAGAGACTGATCATGTGGACGATAATTAGGATTTCACGGCTAGGCCCTGATAAGTCGACAAATCTTCCTCCTCCTCTATATATCCTCAGAGGGATGTAGGTATCATGTGGACCTAAAATATAAAATGGATGAGGATTATACACATTATTCCTACCTTATCCTACAACTTAGATTATTGGGGTGAGGGTTCCATCACCGAATCTCACTCCTCCTCAACGTATGAAAAGAAGACTGTGTTTATCGTAGTTTGATGCTTCTCAGAATTCTTCCATTGGAAGTGGATTCCCACCCTCCTTTATAAGGTGGTTATTTAGGAGAAGGTAGGGTTTTTACATGTGGAGTTTCTCTGTGCCTATTATTTCAAGAGTTGTGAGGACCTCAGCCCAAACTAGTTGAGATATGAGGAGGGCCTTCATATCAGTTTTTGCTGATGTGGGGAGTACATCTGCTCTGATGAGATGTGGTGCGAGGAGCACACCAAAACATTTCGAGTGGAATTCGGGGAGGACCTCCATGTTAGATAGTACTAGATTGGGGAGGTCCTCCACTATGGTGGGTAAACACATGGGTAGGACGACCATGGTGGTCGTCTATTGTGCGGGGAGGACCATCATGTCATCTGTCCCTAGTAGCAGCTGTATGAAGTGGTCCATCATACTATTTTACTGCACATGACAAGGGATTACTTATTCACCATTGAGGTAGTAGGGACGACCTATTCGTTTGTTATTAATGGCAGGGGAGGCCTCTGCTAGAATCTATAAGCACATGGGGAGGACCACCATGTTGTTGGTTGACTGGACAATGGAGACTTTCACATTGAGAACCTGGTATGTGGGGAAAATATCCATACCAGAGATCGAAGGCCCATGGAAGAACATTGTGATAGGTGTCAACATGATAGAAAGGACCTCTACTTGGGCTAATTATAGTGGCATGGGGAGGGGCCACGTACCGAACGTCGCTATCACGGTTTGTCCTATGATGGATGCTACATTCCCTAGTAATTGAGAGAGCCAGTTCAACATTCACATAGGGTGACTGGAACATATACTTTATATAGTCAGGGAACTTCCTTGATCTATAACTAGAGGTTCTACTACATAATGATCATATGGTACAGATAGCTAGTGTTGTTAGTGTCTCGGGCCACTGATGTCGTAGATGATGATGCCCCCTCGTGGGTATACTATTGAGCTTGCATGTGGTGTTGATGTTGGGTCAGAAAAACAAGAGCATATTGTGTAGGGGTTGGACCACCTACTATTCAGTCTGTAGGACCGACTATCTATTATGAAGTGGCCAGGTGGGGTATCTCCTTGGTGGATCGTGATCTGACATCCTAACCATGTGGGCTCGTACATCCCTTACTTTGTCAGCATAATTGAGTGAGTTGTAGGAGAACTCTGGGGATATGCACCCAAAGTTTATGAAGGACTTTGTGGGGAGCAGTAGCTCCCTGTGTAGCCCTTGGGGAAATGACATTTATGGGGAACCTCCCCTATTGAGTTAACCCCATCCAGTTCATATCATTAAACAAGAGTATCAATCACCCTATTATAAAAAAAATTCAAAGGTTGAGAGGGGCATGGGTCCCTAGTTGTTGTGAAAGTAGGAGCCATCACTATGGGGACAAAGCCATGGAGAACTGTCTTATTTGTACTATCCCATCCCATCTTTCCATGAGAGGGATATGATCGATTTTCCATAGGTTGATATTGGTTCCTACAAATCATGAAATTCACTCATCAATGTAGACAATAGGAAGGTGATGCACAATGCCCAAACACCATCCAGTCTTCTATGTCCAGATAGAAAGATACACACTGACAATTTCACATACCAAAATACCATACAATAAACTACACCAAATCCTAGTTAGTTTCCCTCCAGTTGTACTATTTTCTTGGTGAGACCTAGCACGGGAAAGCGGGATTCGATGACACACTTATATACTGATGTCTGAAAGGATACTAATCATCATATTGAAAAGAAGACTCACATCAAGTTTTCTATCTCTATTTCTATTGCTTTTACTGGGTCACGCATCATCGCACTGAGACATGATGGTTGTTTCCCCGAATTACCTCTTTCCAAATGTAGGCAGAATCCATTTCATATTCTGGGGTGTTTGACTCGTGATGAAAATGGGATGATGGGATGCTAGTCTCTCCATCTGTGGATTCCTCTTCAGAATTCGTCACCCAGTTTGGGACACCCTAGAATATTTAATACATAGTTCATGAATCTCATTCCTAGTTCCATATCATTGAGGATTTCTGTTAATTAAACTTCTTCTGTCGTTACATTCCAAGGGGGCATGTCAGGGAAGCAAGATTTTGTCAGAGTGGATGGGAATACCAGGAATGTAAAAAACTCTAGGGATTCATGGACATCGGGGAACATGTATTCCTCCTCATATGAGGGAATATCATGGGTAAATAATATCATTAATCCCATATTGGTCACATGGTATCTTATGTCGGAGTCATGTCTCTGTGGTTTTAACATGTTGCGTAGATTGTTGAGTCAAAGGTGTGTCTGACGAGGTTTTCTGTAATCATATCAAGTTTAACACTAGGTAAGACATGGGTTTAACGTATTTCATAGATGGATATGATTGACCTAGAGACCATTAAAGGTTGATTAGAAGGTAAACCCCTAGGAGGGTCACATGGATGATTTAGCAGGTGGGAAGATCAAAATTCCCAATAAGATCAGACTTAGGGGGTGTGTCCAAACTAGGCATGATATCACACACTAAAGGATGATCTAGAAACCATTGAGGGAGGATAAGAAAGATTGCATGCCATAATAGGTAACACATGATGGATATATTAGGATACCTAATAATAGTAGACCCAAGGATGTGTTTCCCATAAAGGGAAGATGTCACACCATGAAGGCTAATCTAGACACCACTGAGGGCGGATCGGGGAGAGTGATCCCCAAAATGGGGAACACCAAGGTGTACCATTGGCTGGGATTGAACCTTATGGAGGCTTCTCAAGAACCATGTGTAGAATACAAGGATCAAAACTCATGTAGTTTGAAGGGGTTATGAATCGGGGTGTACACAATGGTAAACAACCTAGAGACATGTTGGGTCTCACACATGGTTAGCATCCTGGGTGATAAAAAGATAAATGGGATGAATGAGTATTACACATGGTTAGCTACCGAAGGAAATTGTGTGATATCACATGGATGTGGTGGCCCAGGTAAAATTGGGATGGATATTAAAGGAGTTCTAGATTGTGGAATAAATTGAATGGAACTGACATAAGAGTGACAACATTGACATTATTATTTTATGAAATCATATACAATATTTTATTAATTTATTATTATTATTTTGATCTTGGATGTGCTATCTTAATACCATTCACCATATTACATTGAAGGGTTTGTGTTTAGGTTTAACAATTAGGGAATGTTATTTACATTCCATATGTTTGTTTCAATATTAATGTATTTGTTATCTATGATTATGAACATTTATATGAGGAAAGAATTGTACTTATTAAATTCTGGATGGGGCCCTCAGTAGCCCCTTGATGCATCAACATGTCAAATGAGACAAACATGGTTTGGTTTTTACCTCTTTATGTATGGTCTTGGCATGAGGCCTTAATTGAAATATTATGATGTCTGGCATTATGAATTCCCTCATTATAGTACTTGTAATTGATCGTCCATGTGATTATTCGACTATTAGAAGATACATGATTATGTTTTATGGATTCATTTAATTAGTTTGAATTATTATCATATTATGGTCATGTTTATTTTTAAAGGCATGTGTTTTTAATTACTCATCATACATAGTGTTAGTGTTTATGAATACTTTAGATTTATTTTTTACCCATAATGATCATTTGAGATCACCCCTATGTTATGTATTATATATCTCCAGGATGCAACGAAGTGTATTTTGAATGACTTGAAAAGATAATTTAGAATTTATGGGAGTTAGTAATGGATATTAAATTTTGTATTTGATTTCAATTTGTATTGCTGAACACATGCACATATATGGTTTTCCAAAAAAACAAAACTACTCAGTCCTTTGGGATATGAAAATCTTGTAATCATTAAAATGTAATAAAATAATTCACGAACATCATACAATTGGGGTCAGGGTGTTACATTGTTCCTCATTTCAATAACTTTATCATCATGAGAATTAATATTTTTTAATTTATATTTATTATGACATTAAAAAAATTAATCACCTTTTCTTGGGCATCAATATCCATCTTAAACTTCATTATTTCATTATGATTTACTTATTCAAGTAACTATTTTTGTATTACATCAATTTATACATCATGATGGTTTATGTATTCATTGTAATATTCCAAAATATCATAATTATTATCATTATTCCCTCACTAAAGTTATTGTTCTTCGATAAAAATTATAGCTATACCTATTATTCAATTAAACCCTCTAGTTATTTCCACTATAAGGATAAAATTTCACATCAAGATTTACAAGAAATGCCTACAAAATGGTTTGAATTAGATTAATAAAAAATAGAATAATTCACCTTAATTTTTATATCTAATCTCTTTAGATTATTCCTCTTATTAATTTTCTTCCCATTGATTTTACCGTATGAAAATAATCATCATTTTTTGTCATAGGTTTCTCCTTTTGAAGATTTTCTGTAATTACTTTCCACGTTATTCCAAATAATGAAAGCTTTATTATATGATATATTCTCCTTGAAATAATTATCGAATAATTATCCACACAAGATCTTTTCATATTCAATATTTTTATCTTTTTTACGCTCTAATTTGGTAGATCAATATCATAATGAATATGATCCAACACATTCCTTTCAGTAGTATGTAGGAACATAATCATCCCTTTTCACGTACCATCATAATTAGTTACATCTAAGAACTAAGGTTCCATGAATGAATAAATGAGGGAATAAAATTCCTATTTTGACAGACACATTAAAAATAACTTTTGAATCTTTATCAACTAATACCACTTATTGATACCATGGAAACCTTGAGGGGGGGGTTATGAACATGGGTTATTTTCAAATAAAATTTTATATTAAATTTTTTTAACTAATCATTGGAAATTTATTCCCACTGTAGTTGGAATTATGTTCAAACTATGAGTCTCATTAGAAAAATCACATACATAAAAAAAATACAAAGGAATATAAATAAGACATTGGGAAAACATATTTTACTTGGTTTACTAAAAATGGATATATCTGAGAAGCATACACTGATGATGAGAATGAAAGGAAAAATCCAGTAATACTCACAAGTTCAATGGGTTCAATGTTTCTATCATGGTCACTAAATTATAGGTAAATTAAATTTTCAATGATTATAGATAAGTCAATATTCACCCATCATGTGTAACCTCATCTTCACTTTCATCCACTACTTCCATGAAAAATATTACATAATTTATAGTCATATAGGTCCCATTAATATATTAGAAACCGATTTTTCTCTATTATATATTAGAATATACATGAATCATAACTCTTAAAATTATTTTTTAATTATCTTATCCAATGGTTCACCCTTATTCTTCAAAGAAAAATGATTTAAAAAATTAAATGGGTTATTTATTTCCTTGTCATAAAAAATAAAAATCCATATCACTTCATCTAAAAATGAGGATAAATATTCATGTAAATATCCAATTTTATTCTGCCACACCTACAACAAGATGTTTCACTCTAATTGTTCTCTATTCCAGATCATGTTGAACAAAAGAGATATAGGTATGATTCACCCTTCAATTTTTTTGGTTGTTTAGAGATTAATATTTTCATAAAACAATTTAAAAAATATATCATGATTAAGAACGATTACTGGAATACTATGTCTAATATCATTTTTTATATAAAAATATCACATAAAAATGGTGACACAAAATGAACTTTGAGACCCTTAGCACACAAACCTCATGTACATTAATCTAGAAAAATAACCTCGAGAATACGATTATTTCCATTTTTCTTCATTTAATATCGTATGAGGGATCATTGAGTGAAATACCCCATTACATGAGACTCTTAAGGACAAGGCTTCATGACTATGTAAATTCATGCACAAGACAACAGAGAACGTGAATCCCCTATTGAAAAAATAAAATATAAATCATGACTATAAAACCACTTACATGTGACCACTAGCACATAAACCCCCTATATATAAATGATCTTGCCTTTTTTAGAATCTCCAAAAAACTATTCCCAAGATAAAGATTTTATGAAGACCTCCCCCAATCAAATTATATTTTTAGTTGGATAATTCATGGAATAATTAAAAGGGTTATATTCTAAAAAATACAATGATCAATATTTTCCACTAACTATAGAAATACATGATTCACCAAATCTTTCCATATATCCATTATGTAACAACATCTAATTCAAGTGATCACATGGACACAATGTAGTTCCTCTATCAAACTAGCCTTATAAGAAGACTCCTTACACCATATTTGAAAGAACTCAGAGGTTCTTTTCAGGTATGTTTTTCCTTTTCTGGTCATTTTAGAGTAAAAGAGGAAATCCAAGAAATTTTCTATGTACATACTGTGTACTTTATGAGTACACTCTAGGTACTTCATTGCTGTACAAGGTCATGTGCTGGCCATGTAGTATCCACACACACGATCGTGTGGGAGTGACTTGGAGGCCTCTTAAAGCGGAGTACAGAAACGGTGAGTACACGCCCTGTACTTCAAAAGTACACATCATGTAATTTTTTTCATTAAACTCACCGGGGTCACATCTAATCACCAAAACTCTCTTATTTTAGGTATCATTCGATCGTGAGCTCCGTATGGCCAAAGATATTCGATGAACCCCCGAGCATGTGTCCTTCCTCCGAATCGAACACTGTCGGTTGCGTTGGAATTGCATCAGTGAGTTCTCTCTTCTCCTTAAGCCTTGTTTCATGATTCCCCTACTTTCTCAAGTTATCATGGGATGAACCTTTTGGATGTTTTTGTAGATCTTCAGCGTTCTAGGGTGAATCAAGCTTCAAGGTTCACTTATATCAATCTCTAAATTCCAAGGTAGGTGGTTTGTGCCTTTCTGTTCAAAGTCTTTGAGTATTATGTGAAAATTCCACCAATACCCTTGAACAGGGTATTGCGTGTTTACTGTGTTACCCTTGTTGTTTGCCTACCATGATTTTATGCATCTTTAGAGATTATATGGATAGGATTAGGGTGTTTTTCCATGCTTTGGATGTATTTTTCCCACACATGTTCTGTTTATGACTGTTTGGTCCTGCTTCGCCTTAGGCTGCATTGCATGTTTTCCATGCTTGTTGTTGTAGGATGGAGAGTTTGTATTTTGACATACTTGATATGTTGTGGACAATTTATCCACATAGTTATGAAGGTTTACTTTAGCGAGATTTCATTTCCATGCTCGTTGACCTACACAGGATAGCGAGAACCCAGTGTAGTAGGCTATAAGGGGAATTGACCAAGTGAGCTTCCATAGAGAGTCTTTGAGAACATTATACTATAAGGGGAATTTACTGAGTGATCTACCTTAGAGTGTATTTGAATTATTTCTAACTTCTTTAAACTATAAAATTAATTTACCGAGTGAGTTTCCTCAGAGAGTCATTGAATTATTTTGAACTGCATTAGACTATTTGGGGAATTGACAGTGAGTGCTTCCTCGGAGAGTCTATGAACGACTAGGGCTATGAGGGGAATTGACCGATTAAGATTCCTCATTGAGTCCTTGACCTTGGGGATATAAGGGGAATTGACTATTAGTGCTTCCTCAGAGAGTTCATGACTACCTTAGACAATAAGGGGAATTGATTGTGAGTGCTTCCTCAGAGAGTCTTTATATACTGAACCACATAGGTTAGGATGAGTATACTTCCCAAGGGGATTCTTGGACATGTTAGGAGGGACCATAGGGGATGGATGTGAGTACTTCCCATAGGGTTACATGTTTTGTGCTTAGCTGTTTGATTAGATGTTGCTTGCTATTGAAACTGTGGATTGTTTACTACTGATTACTTTCCTTCTTTCTTCTTTCTATACTTTACCTACCATATATTCTCTGACTGTTAGGCACAGATCTTTGGGTGGGTTCCTACTGGGATTTAGTCACACACCCTATTTGGGTCATTCTTTTGGGCCCAAACAGATTATATTGTTGCAGGTATAGATAAGGGCAAGCACCCTTCTAAATCAGGTACTTGACATGCTGTTGAGTTGGAGAGCATTTGACCAACCATAGGCTTGTAATGATGATGAGATTTTTATCTTTATCTTTTGTAATTTGGTTTAGTAATATTTGTATTTCTAGAATTGTGACATGTTTGGCTGCTTTCCTAGACATATGTATCATGCATCATTATATATATGTGTGTGTGTGCGTGCTCCAGTTGTTTATTATTCCAGTCTTCCGATGTTTACCATTGTTGGATATTTACTGCTTCCTCTATTGTATGTATTTTTTTACTTCTCCTATGTGCTCTTCCAATGAGGGCATAGTTTTCCCACTCTTGAAAATGTGCTTGAGGCCATGTGACCAATGGGGTATTGGGCGCCTCTGGGTGGCTTCTGGAACCGGTTCGTTAAAAAGTGGTATCAGAGGCGTTATTTTCTCTTGACTTACTGTTTGGAGCCTTTAGACAGGGATAGGAAGTAATATGTACATGGTAATAAGTTGTGCACAGTATTATCCAATCCGTGTACATGGAAAAGCCAACCTACCTCCTTTATTGCAATTTTCTGGTTTTTAAAGTTTACAGTTGATTAGATTTCACCATGAATGATTCACATGATTCGTATTTTTATTGTTTATGTTATTGAGGTTCTATTTCTATTGAAACCCGATGAGATGAGGGTATTCCATCACATAGATCATATAAGAACTGGTTAGAAATCACATAACATGCATTCTTGCTATGCCATTTAGGATGCATTAGTGATTGCATGTTGTTGTGATTGATGTTTTGTAGAATATGCATGATGTTGTGATAGATGCCTTGATAAAAACCAAATTGTTTGATAGGGTATTGTTTGTGTAATTTTTTCTCTGAATGAACGCCAAACATTGTTTCTTGAGGTTTTATGGGCCCTCATGGACCAAAATTTGGTGGGTCATTGCTTTGTTTTCCTTGTTATAACATGTGTAAGATACCAAACATTGACTTTGAGAGAGTATGAACCCTCACAGATCGAAATTTGGAACCTTTAATGTTCTTATCAGTGATTTTATGGATTTAAGAGTAGTTTCTGAGGCTTACTATCCAGAAAAACGTATAAAACACGCCTTGTAGTTTTAAATACACGCCATGTGTTCATCTGTTCGAGAAGAAATTGTTTTTCTTAAGTACATGTCGTGTACTTTATATACATGTCGTGCAGTCTCTAACCGTGTTATATGACGTGTGGGCATAGACACGGGATAAGGTATTTCCTGTGGGAATACACCGTGTATCAGTTGAGCACGTTGTGTAGCATTGATCCTGTGTACGCCCATGTAACTAAAAACACAGATGAATAAACCTTAATGTATACACGTCGTGTCAGTATGGAACAATCCGTGTAGTCTGACACAGGTTCCCGACTATGTCACTAACAACACGGGTCGGTGTTATCCTTCACAAACACACCGTATCCATCTAGAACATGCCGTGTAGTGTGAGCCGTGTGTCAGGCCATGTCACTAACAACATGGTCCAGGTGAACCTTGTCCAGTACACGTTGTGTCTACCTTGAACACACCATGTAATCTTGTATTAAGAGATTCATGTGACGTAACTCTGTAGAATGACTTGGGTAGGGAAAGAGGGTTCAAGTAAACGCCGTGTAATAGGAGAACACACCCTGTGCTTGGGGTGTTACCCGACTAGTTTCAACAGGAGTACATTCCCATGTGAATGGTTTAAGGGGACACAGCGTATAGAAATTGTATACGTCGTGTAGTCATGTGTTGTAAAACTTGAATGTTTTAATTCTCTTATTCCCTTCTTACGTATCTAGTTTTTGTCACTTGAAAATCTTTTTTAAAGGTTTTCACAAGTCCTTGCAGTGTCATGCCATCGAGATGTCCTCAGGTTGTACGCTAGTTGCCAGGTGGTGATCAGACATCGGACACGGTTGATCAGGGACTCCCAGTGGATCCTCCAGTCATGCCTGCCTTGGAACCATCCATTGTACCTGACATTGGTGCTGATGCACTCTTCAGGGTGGGCCTTATTAGGATTATTATGACTTTTCAGGGAGCCCCACCTCCTACCCCATCGATGGTAGAATTGAGGTGGGTCTTTCAGCAACAACATCTTCCAAGTTTCTCAGGGGAGAGAGGACCCCAGGCTGCAGAGTCAGGGCTAGAAGCCACGTTAATGATCTTCGATCATCTGGAGATACCTCCAGAGAAGAGGGTGAAGCTCACTACCTACGTTCTTTGAGACTCCTCCAAGAGGTGGTGGGATGTGATCTCATAGGTGGGACACCAGAAAAATATGGATCTGGATGAGTTTTGATGAATCTTCTATGATAACTTCTATCAGTACACCTTCAGGGCCGATCGACCCCAAGAGTTCATGAGTCTGGAGCAGGGTACTCTTACTATTATGGAGTATTTCTCTCACTTCACAGATCTATAGCGTTTCATGCCTATTCCAGGAGGTGCTGAGTTATTCCTTCCACTGAAGTTTGAGGATGGTCTGATGAATGAAATTCGATCTCAAATGAACATCTTCAGGTTGACTTCGATATCCTCTATCGTCATCCAGGCGCTGATTACGGAGTGTAATCTGAGGAATTATGGAGCTGTGATCCAGGGTGTTTCGACATCCATAGTTAGTGCTCCGCCGCCTGATATTAGGAATCGCCATTGGGAGAGTGCACGAGGAGATCAGAGTAGGCGGGATGCATCTTCTGGTATCCATGTGGTATGCTAACAGTGCGGGAGGAGTGGGCATACAAGGCTGCATTTCTCGAGAGACATGGTGGAGTTCCGATCATGTGGAAAGATGGGTCATCTTCAACGCTTCTATCAGATCTTCTCACCAGTAGCTAGTGAAATGGGTTCTTCTTTGACTCCACATTCAATAGTAGAAACACTAGTTTCTCAGTAATTAGGGAACTAGAGTTCTTTCGGCCATTCAGGCCAAGGTGGAGGTCATGACAGGGGTAGCCAATAACCCTATTTTCAGTGAAAAGAGAGTGGATCTACTCAGAGTGGTTGGGCAGGGTCACAGGGCAGTGGTGCCCGCTAGAATTTTACTATGGACCAGACCCAGCGGGAGCAGGATCCTGAACCTTCTACAGTTCGATGTACGATCATAGTAGCCTCACTTTTAGCTTCTTCCCTTTTCAATATAGGTTTTCCCCGAGCATTATATCTGTTGCAGTTGTGGAGAGGCTTGGGATCTGAATCCTTTCTTCTGGTGATATGTTGACACTAGACACACCGTTGGGGACTAGAACGACAAGTGTGCATTAGTGCCAGGAGTTCCCTCTTGAGGTTGGTGGGTGTCACCTTTTATGAGACCTCTATGTCTTAGAGATGACAGGACATTATGTCATTCTTGGAATGGACTTTTTGGTTCCCATACAATAATTTGTTGATTGTTATAGTCGTAGGGTGAGTATCATAACACCAGATGGTGGATCTTTTCTTCATAAGGGCGAGTGGGATGTCCAAGAGAGCGTTGCGGGCCCATAACATCATGGGTTAGAAGGAGTTACGGCCCAAATTGCAGTCTATATCTGGATGTCCAGAGGACTTCGCAGATGTACATCCCTCCAATTGTGCATCGTTTTAGAGATGATTATCCAGAGGACTTTTCAGGTTTTCCTCTAGAGCATGAGGTGGACTTTTCTATTGATCTCGTGCCAGGATTGGTGCCGGTGTCCATTCATCCTTATAGGATGGCTACACCAGAGTTGTAGGAGCTCGTGAAGTAGTTGGAGGAGTTATAGGAAAAGTGTCTCATCAGACCCAATACTTCTCCTTGGGATTCTCTTATCCTATTTGTGAATAAGGAAGATGGTACCCTTAGGTTTTGAGTGGATTTTGGCAGGTTTAACTAGTTGACGGTCAAGAACCGATATCCCATTCCAAGGATTGATGATCTCTTTGATCAAATTCGAGGAGCCCGAGTGTACTCAAAGATTGACTTGTGGTCCAGTTATCATTAGTTGGGTGTTAGACCATCTGATATACCTATCACAACCTTTTGGAGTATGTATGATCTATATGAATATATGGTTATGTCGTTCAGTCTCACGAACGCGCCTGTAGTTTTTATGGCCCTAATGATCCATGTGTTCCACCCATACTTGGATTCCTTCGTGGTTGTCTTTGTGGATGATATCTTCGTGTACTCTCACACTCGACATGACCATGATACACATCATGATATAATTTTGAGTACACTGAGAGAGCATCAGTTATATGTTATGATCTCAAAATGCGACTTTCGGATGGATTAGATTCACTTCTTGGGTAATGTGATCTCAGAGACAAGAGTATCAGTCGACCCAGAGAAAGTGAGTGTAGTAGTTACCTGGGAGAAACCGAATAATTTAATTGGGGTAAAAAGTTTTCTAGGGTTGGGTGGATACTATAGACACTTCATACACGAATTTTCATGCTTAGCAGCACCACGGACGGGTCTGACTAAGAAAGGTGAAATGCTTTGTGGTCAGATTCTTGTGAGTCAACCTTTCAAGAGATGAAGGGGATGTTGAATTTTGCACCGATATGAGTGTTTCCAAAGCCAGGAAACTGTAATAATGTTTACTATGATGCTTCAGGTATCGGGATTGGAGCTGTGCTTAGGCAGGGAGATGGAGCCGTTGTGTACGGGTATTAGCAGTAGAGGCCACATGAGAGGAATTACTGGATGCATGATCTCAAGTTGGCTGTCATTGTTCATGCCTTACGCTGTTGGAGACATTATCTGTTGGGAGAGAATTTTGTGGTCTTCAATGGACACAAGAGTCTCAAGTACATCTTTAGTCAGCATGATATGAATTTGAGTCAGTGAAGGTGGGTTGAGTACCTTCAGTCCTTCGATTTCAATATTTCATTTACGCCTGGGAAAGGCTACGCAGTGGCTGATGCACTGAGTAGTAGGACTCAGATTCAAGCAGTTCAGGGGGCCAGCTGTTAGTGGGATTGTATGGCTCTATTCTAGGAAATGCATTTGGAGGTGCACCAAAGACAAGGGAAAATTTTTCTATCTTCTGTGGTTGTTGCCTCTAATTTTCTTGATCGAGTTCGAATGAGGACACTCTCAGATTCTGATGGGCATGTCCTAAGGGAGAATGTTTTAGGAGAGGACCCTATTCATTGATAGACCATAGACAAGGATGAGATCTTTTGTTTCCAGGGGCGTGTATGGGTGCTAGAAGACATACGCAGGGAGCTGTTGTGGGACTTTCATTCCATAGTTTGGGCAGTTCATCCGGGCGCCACCAAGATTTATTGTGAACTACACCATCAGTATTGGTGGTGAGGTATAAAGAGGGACGTTATTGGTTTCATCATGAGGTGTTTCACTTGTCTTCTGGTGAAGGCATAGCATTAGTGAACAACAAGGATTTTACAATAGTTACCCATTGCTGAGATAAAGGGGAATGATGTCGCGATGGATTTTGTGACTGGTTTTCCTAGGTTGCCTCGAGGGAATAATCTAGTATGGGTTGTCATTGATAGAATCATGAAGTTCTCTCACTTTTTACTGATCAAGGATACCTTCAGTGTTGATGAGCTGGGATGGTTGTACATCCATGAGATTGTACATCTACATGGAGTTCCACACTCCATTGTTTCAGACTGGGATTCTTTTTTTACTTCTCGGTTCTGGAAGGGGCTTTATAAGGTGTTGGGTTCACAGGTACTTTTAAGTAGAACTTACCATCCCCAAATAGATTTCCTTTCTGATCATACAATTTAGGAGCTTGAGGTCATGCTTCGGGCATGCATTCTAGATTTTGGTGGTTCTTGGGAGAAGACTATACCTCTTGTGGAGTTTTCCTACAATAATAGATATCAAGAAACTATTTGGATGGCACCTTATGAGGCATTATACGGTAGGCCATTCCAGTCACCCTTATGTTGGCTGGAGGTTGGAGAGGCAGCTTTATAAGGACCTCATCTTGTTCAGGAGACCACAGAGTAGATAGAGATGACTCCGAAGAGGATCTCTACTACACAGTCTCAACAGAAGTCCTATGCTAATTTGTGGAGATGACCTCTGGTGTTCGAGATTGGGGATCATGTTTTCCTATGTGTCATGCCAAGGATAGGACACATGAGGATTATGAGAGAGGGTAAGTTTTCACCGAGGTACATCGGGCCATTTGAGGTGTTGGGAAGATTTGGTCCGGTTTCCTATCAGTTATAGTTACCTCAGAGGTACCGCGCTATGCAAGATGTTTATCATGTTTCTCAGCTCCGACGTTACTTTTCTGACCCGTCTCATGTCTTTCAACCTGAGGAGGTTGAGCTCAAAGTGGATGCATCATTCGAGGAGCATCCAATCTCGATTTTTGATCGTAGTAAAATGTTTCTTTGTGGCCAGTATGTTCCTTTGGTATGAGTGCTATGGAATCACGGGTGAGTACATGACAAGACATGGGAGAGGGAGGCCGATGTACGAGCATAGTGGCTGGAAATGTTTGGGGTTTCATCTTCTACGCCAAGGTAGGTAAATTCATAGATGAATTTATTTAAGGGGGGATGTTTGTACGATCCCGGATCTTTTTTTCAGGTATGTTTTTTCTGGTCGTTTCTAAGAAAAAGTGGAAATTCTAGAAATTTTCTAAGAACATGTCGTGTACTTTTTTTCCGAAGGAGGCTGTGTGTTGGCCATGTAGTATCCACACACACTGACGTGTGGGAGTGACTTAGAGGCCGCAAAAAGTAGTGTATAGAAACGGTGAGTTCACTCCATGTACTTCAAAAGTACACATCGTGTACTATTTTTTTCAATAAACGAACCAGGGTCACGTCTAATTGCCATAACTCTCTTTTCTTAGGTCTCGTTCGACTGAGATCTCTGTACGACAGCAGATCTTCGATGAACCCCCAAGAGTGCATCTGTCCTCCGAATCCATAACCGTTAGTTGTGTTAGAATTGGATCAGGGGTTTATCTCTTCTCCTTGATACTCATTTCATGATTCCTATTATTTCTCAAGTTATCATGGGTTGAATGTTTTGGACTTTTTTTGTAGATATTCGGTGTTATAGGGTGAATCAAGCTTCGAGGTTCACTTATATCAATCTCATAATGCCAAGGTAGGTGGTTTGTGCCTTTGCATTCAAATTATTTGAGTATTATGTTCAAAGTCTACAAATACCCCTGAACAGGGTGTTGCATGTTTACTGTTTTACCCCTGTTGTTTTCCTTCCATGCTTTTATGCCTGTGCAGAGGTTATTTGGATATGAGCAGGCTGTTTTTCCATGGTTTGGATGTATTTTTCCAACACATGTTCTGTTTATGACCGTTTGGTCCTGCATAGCCTTAGGCTTCCTAGCCTGTTTTCCATGCCTTTTGTTGTAGGATTGTGAGTTTATATTCTTACATGATTGATATGTTTTAGACTATTTATCCTAGAATTTATTTTTGTTTACTTAGTCCATATTTCATTTCCATGCTCGTTGATCGACATAGGACCATGAGAACCTGGTGTAGTAGGCTATAAGGGGAATTGACTGAGGGAGCTTCCTCAGAGAGTCTTTGAGCACTTTAGACTATATAGGGAATTGACTGACTGAGCTTCTTTAGATATTCTTTGAATTAATTTTAACTACTATTGAATATATGGGGAATTTAACATGTGATCTTCCTCAGAGAGTCTTTGAATTACTTTGAACGGCTCTAGACTATAAGGGGAATTAATGGTGAGTGCTTCCATAGAGAGTCTATGAACGACCTGAGCTATAAGGGGAATTGACTGAGTGAGCTTCTTCAAAGAGTAATTGACCATGGGGATATAAGGGTAATCGACTGTGAGTGCTTCCTCAGAGAGTTATTGACTACCTTAGACTATAAGGGGAATTGAATGTGGGTGCTTCCTCAGAGAGTCTTTATATATTGAACCACAGGGGTTAGACCGATTGTACTACCCAGAGGGTGGACTGTACTTGTTATATAGGACATGAAGGGATGGATATCATTACTTCCAATAGGGTTACCTATTTGCGCTTTTCTATTTGATTACATGTTGCTTGATGTGGAAACTGTGGATTGATTACTACTGAGTACTTTCCTTCTTACTGCTTTCTGTACTTTACCTTCTATATATTCACTGACTATTATGCACAGATCTTTAGATGGTTGCCTACTGGGATTTAGTCTCACACCCTTTTTGGGTAAGTCTTTGGTCCCAAACAGATTATATAGCTACAGGAATAGATAAGTGCATGTACCCTTTTACTTTAGGTACTTGACTTACTATGGAGTTGGAGAGCATGGGACCAATCTTAGGGTTGCGATGCTGAGGAGCTGTTTATCTTTTTCTTTGGTACTTTGGTTTAGTACTATTTGTATTTCTAGAATTGTGACTTGTTTGGCTGGTTTCCTAGACCTATGTATCACCCATCATTATATGTGTGTGTGTGTGCTCTAGTTGTTAATTATTCCAGTATTACGTTGTTTACCATTGTTGGATATTTACTACTTCAGATATTATATGTATTTGTTTACTTCTTCTATGTACTATGCCAATGAGGTAATGGCTTCCCCACTTGGGGAAATTCCCTTGAGGCCATGTGACCAACCGAGTACTGGGCACCTCTGGGTGACTTCCGGAACCGGGACATTGCAATATAACTTAGTAAAGCTCAACATCTCATAGTCGTACAAGATCGTAGTTATTTCACATGGATCATTGATTACATAATTCCTATAATAACATTTTTAGATTAATCTAAACCTATTTGGTAACCTATGTTTTTACACAGTCCTATTTATTCTCTATCATTTCCATTATATATATTTTTATGAGATTCATAGGACCCTATCATGATTTCTCTTTAATCGTTTGTGACCTCATAATTCATTTGAACATGTGTGATCACTTAACTCCTTACTCGATCATATATGACATTCACAATCACATAATCCATGTAATACATAGTGGAAATATGCTTTTTTTAAACTAGAATATATATTACTACATATGAACCATAAGGGTTTATGTGATCACATTTCTATTTCTCACTTATGTGATCACATAACATATAATGTATCAAAAATATTTAATTTTTTATCTTTTAAATTTTTCACTATTTGGAAAATCAATTTCATATTCACCATTCAAATTTAATGTCACTTTTTAACATTCACATGTATTATATCAGTATCTTCTGACATATCATCACCAGATCAACATCCAATTTTTCATTGACTGAATTATCCATAATAAAGTAATATGTTTATTTTATATATATATATATGTTAAGGATATCTTCACATTTCCCCAACCAGTGTCTTTAAGACATAGATAGACTTCTTCTCGTCATCCATTCATGTATTCAATGTCATCTAATATTCTATCAATATAACTTGATACACTAATTAATAAAAAATCCAACCAGGAAAATATGTCTGTTTCTAATACAAATTAGAATAGGATATATGTATTATGAATGTGACTATATAAGTTGGATTATGAAATGATATCATTAGTGTCATCTATACAGAGTGTATATAACCATAATAGTTAAAAAAATATTAATGTATGTGTTGATACTGAAGGAATATTTTCTAAGAAGTTGAGGTTTAGATTTTTTTGACATACTGGGTATTTATAGAGATTAGTATATGTGGATGAAATACTAAATTTTTTTTTGTTTTTCTACTGAGATTATTTTTATTTAAAATGATTCGAAATTTGTTTTATTTTGGATTTTTTATGTCAATATATAAATAAATCTCAAACTCAAATACAATGACGTTTCATGTGATATGAAGTCTATTTTGATAAATAGAACTAGATAAAAAAAAGAGTTGAGTCAATGTGTTGCAGCTTGGAAGATGTTGTAGCGTAGTAAAATAAATCATGCTAAAAATGTTTAATCGTTACATGATAAAGATGAAATTTGATTAATTTAGATGGGAATGATCACTATATAAGATTTACCTATCATATAATTATAATATTTATAGATAGTTTGAGTTTGGTCATTTCATTATTTTTATAATCATCCCACAATGACGAAAGATAAGAGTAAGTTATATTAAAATTAATCTTTTATATAGAGTAATTTTTCTAGTGTAATAATTAATAACACCAAAGCAGAGACTTTAACTTCGTGGCCCAACAATTTGATCATATTCTATTCTAGTATTTTTATTCATAAAATGTAATCCACTCTTTCATATAATACTATAAATTTTTATGTATTCACAATTTTAGAAGATTCAAGGGATCCGTACAAAAAAGGAGATGTAATAGTAATTATATATTATTAGAGGTGTATTATAGAATGGAATTCCACCATATTATGATATCCTGGTAGTTAATATTCAAGTTATTCTTACACTGGAAATATGTATAGTGTTATAATATATTATATCAATTAATAGTGAATAAAAATTATATAAAATTAAATAAACAATAAACCATAGTGATGTTTATCACACCATAATAGTCAGAATAAATTTGAAAAGTAGTTATTTAAAAATATATTTATCTTATTGTAATTAATGGTATCATTCCATTATTCATATGAATGCGAATAATTGTATGTTTTCTAATTTTGATCACTTATTGAATCATTAGAATCCCTATATTAAAAAATTGGGTATTTAAATTTTATCCAATTAGGGATTTAATGACATATATTGAAAGGATAAAAAATAATTGACATTATTTTATGTACATTTCATCATGGAATTTGAGATTGAATTTATAAATATTTACTATTAGTGGAGTTTCTATATAAAAATTCAACAATTATATAAGTGAAGGAAAATATATATGAATATATATATATATATATATTTATATGTAATTTTACCGCTGGTCATGTTAATTTGAAATTTGAAAAATATGATGGGAAGAACAAGAAGCACACCTATAAATCGATTGATAAATAAATCTGTTAATGAATGTTTTGTTGTTGAACATTAGAATATATGTGTCTGTCTATGTGGGAACATTATAAACTAGTTAAGAGACTCATTTTGTATCATGGTTTATAGGATAATATCGACTCATTTATAGTCCATGAGGTGATTCTACTATAATTTGTGATAATATGTTTTACAATACAAGGGAAAGGTGTAGCTTCTCAATTTGTGTTGTCATCGTTTAAGCATATGATGCTTTTATTGTGTTTGTGACAATGTTTTTTTCTCATATTTCTTATAGAAATATAAACAAGAGTTACCCTATAATCCTTAAAAATAAGAATGGGCTGGTGACTAACACATTGTGTGAAAAATTAATAAAATAAGAGTCATTATGCTAAAGTTATCCTATGAAATAATAAATTAATATGATCAACCAATGAAATCTATCATGAAAAAATTATAATTCCCAATACATGCAATTTCTAACTGGTGGAAACAAATAAAAATTTTCCACAAATGCTACGTATATTCAAATAATGAAAAACAACATCTCTAATACAATAAAAACATTCTCATAATTCCCTGTGAAATCACTAACCTTTACATGTGATCATTAAAAATAAATTTATATAAACATGAGAGTGTACAAATAAACTCAATATAACCCATTTAATTTTTTTTATTATAAATGTTAATGAATAATACTAAATCTAAAGAGAGGAAACCGACTTATTAAGTATGCAATTTAAACTGTAACCAATTTTCACTTGGGATCCCTAATCATATAATTATTTGAATTATATAATTTTATGTCAAAAATAATATACCCAAGATTGGTACCCCACATTCAAATTCCACATTAAATAATATATCTTTCCCCAATTCCATACATCTTGGTTCTCTCATACACTCTATACCCATCCTATAGATATAAGAAACCCTATAAAAAACATGTCATCACCTCATTTTGTACTCCCACAAAAATATTGGAACAAAATTCAAATGCACTTATCGTCCCTAAAATAACAATATTTCATGTTTATAATCTATCATATCTTGTGTATAATTCCCGATACCTCAGGAAAAATCAATTTATGGTAATACAACTTTAGGTACTATTTTTATTAAATACAAAATAAATTTCTATGTTAAAACATAATGTCATTGTAACCTACACACAGATTCATGATAAATAGATAGCTACCCATGTATATATGAGGTCATATATTATACAATAAATATATAGATCCTAGGTATTCATATGTCATATAGAATACACAGAAGATAATGAAGGGAAATAGAGTAGTCATCCATCTATATCCTCAACATCCTAGTTGATAAAAAGTCAACTTCAACCCATGGCCCTTAAGGATTCCAATTTCTCTATCGACATGTGTGGTGGATATTATTATATGTTATGAAATAATGGTAAAATAATATCCAACCACTCAATGGGATATTTTCATACCATAGACTCGAGAAATACTTAACATCCCATATTAGTTATTTATTTCAATCTCTAGGACTATAATTATAATGTTTCACTAAGTAGACAAGAAATAATGTTCATAATAATTAATCAGCTTGTGATTCCAAAATTTCAATTTATATAATATACCCTTCATCATTGTTTTAATATTTTCTAAATGTCAAAGGAAAAAATTTATTTTTATTTCAATTTTATAATTTTATGAATTATCACCCAGGTTTTAGATCATTCATTCCAACCCTATCTATAGTTTCAATCCATTTTATCATTTCCAACATCAACACAAAGTCATAGGTCTTCTTTATAATTGGATACCTTTCCATAATCCTTGGTATTATATGATAAAATAATAAAGTCACATGGATTGAAATTTATAGAAGAAGAAAAATAATACATCAAGACTAGAATTTTCATAGTCTACAATGAGGAAATAATATAAATAAAAGTATAATATTATGAATCTCCTCCCATATAGACAATACTAGTTTTATCCTAGACACCTTTCCATACAACCCACTCCATTCAATCATCATCATCATCAATTCAGTATAACATCCTATGAAAAAAAATTCAAATCTCTCAAATCATCAAACCATACCATGTCTCACATATGAACTAGAGCAATAGATCTATCATACTAAGGAATATTTATAAAAGAAATAAAAAAAATTAGATCAAAAATTTATTAGAGATAGATTGGATATCACAATCGGACCACATGATCATTGAAAAAAAATCAAGATACTAAATCTTTACCAACTATTTAATTTTAGAAAAAAACTTTGTATAATATTATTTATAATTAAATAATCATTAAAATAGTGCATTGAAAAAAAATCATAATAGTAATAACTTAACAATATTTAATTTCATTCAAATTAATCATTCAAAATGACTTTTACATTCCATAATTTTAGAAAATAATGATGACTCAATTAATATTTATTTTTCATTATCCACATCATTATGAAACCATTCCATTGTTTCAATAATTTTGATATTAAAAATAAGATATAAAATGAGAAAAAATATTCAAATTCACAATATATTTAAAATAACATAATGCATCATCGAAAAAGAGAATAAATATATATGAATATCAAAACCCATATAATTTTCATCTAGTCTAATTTTTTGAATTTTTATCTTAAATATATTTATTCCACCACATACCGAATGAATATTAGTAAAAAAACCTCCTAAAAATATAATATTAGTAGACACTATGAAATCTCTACCTAAATATTAGTATGTTATGAGCATAGATAGTGAATGGATAAATAAGAATTTACATACCTCCAAAATCAATAAAATCCACTATGAAACCTAGATACAATGAAACATAAAAAAATTCTTGAGTACTATAGATAAACATTAGAAAACTCACCCCCATATCCTCTTTGAATGAGATGAATAAGAATGAAGGCCAAAGGGGGGAAGGGGGATAACTTAGAACCAAAGAGAAATCAATTCCTACAAATACATGATATAATATAAATGGGAGGGGAAAATGTATACAAAGGGGGAATGGGAGATTAAAGATACTTCCATAGAAAAAACTACATTATACTTTTGATCATTTTGTATTCAAAAGAGTGAACAATAAATTAAAAATATTATAATATATGGATTTTTCTTCTATATAACATTGATGTGATAATGGGATATAGTATCCATCACATTGATAAAGTCATAGAATTCCATTTCTATGATGTGAACTGAAGATGTTGTAATGATATATCCAAAATATAGTTATACAATTTGATTCCATACTATGATTGGATGATATACTACATATGATGTCCGGTGTTATTACTTGTAAGTAGATGAGGCGTCTTCTCAATAAGACCATGAATGTTAATCTCTAAGAAGATATATTATGAGAACATTCTTGTAAGATGGAATTCATCATGTTTTGGTGTCATCAGATGTTCCTATCCAAAATCGTGTGTAATAGTGATTAAATATTTATATTATTATTAATTAACGTTATGAATCAGGAACTTATATGTATTTCATATCCTATAAAAATAATACTTCATGGTGATTTTTGATATGTCGGGTTCTTCACGAATGACATGTTGTTAATAAATAGTCCATTGATGGATTTGTCTTTTTTATCTTTATATAAGTTGATATATTGGCCCTTTGAGTGAAATAAAACATTCTTATCCAATTCCATGTCCATGGTGTAATGATATTTATTTTAGATAGAAATATAAGGATCTATCAGGAATATAGGTTGATTAAACAAATTTTCTACATTCATGATGAGATATTATGAAAATATTTTATATTATATAGTGAGCGTTCTCATGTGGCTGTAATTGTTGGGATATTAAATTAAATTTCATGGGTTCGTAGGCCCATTTTTAGATATTAATCATGGAATTTAGGTATTCTCACATTATAGAATGGATACATAATCCTCTATGGTCACACAATACGTGTTTTTTATGATCTTGATTAAATTATATTTGAATTTTATTATTAGAATTAATATTATTCCCAAGACCAATGGAATAAGATTTTCATGTATTATTTGTCGCAAATATTTTCAATGTAATATATATATATATATATATATATATTAATAAATGGTTTATTTGGTTATGTGAAAATTTAATAAATATATATTAACTAGATTTTTGATGGAATATTTATTTTATATATTTTATATACTTTTCATTTATTTAATAAATATAAATTAACTTAATTTTGAGTAATGTTTTTATTTAGGTGTTTAATTAATGTTGATGAGTTCTAGAGGATAATGATCATCTCCAGTGTTAAATATTAGTTTACAAGACAAGAAATTCATATTTATCATTGATCACATTTGTGAATTACACATATATATTGATATTAATAACATTATTTTATTTATTCATGTTTGTTAACGATTACAATATTATTTAAGGGCTGATTGAAATTAAATAAAACTTAAACATAAATTATATTTTAATAAATTGGTTATTGTGTCTTGTGTGTAGTGTAAATTGATTGTTCCCAATAGACTTCTCTATCTAATTCATGCTCCATTTTCCCAAGAATGAGAATAAGTCCTACAAATACCCCCGGATCATAAAATAAAAATGTTCAGTAATGTAGGACAATTGATTTATGACGCTATAAAAAAATATGAATTAGTTCCATTTTGAGATCAAAGAGGCATGTGTGGATCTCCGTTAGAGGTATTCTACACATGGATCCTCCAAACAAAACAAATGAAATCCACAAAGGTTATTTTAGTAGACCAAATCATCATTTATTAAAGGATCCGAAGGTGAAGTAATCATATAATCTATTCAAAAATAAATTAATTATAAATTTATTGTGAAAAGATCCTATCAAGGGTTTGGGATTTCTATTATTTCAATATTATGTGGATGTTTTTCATGAATTTCACATCATTAAAAATATTAATACACATCTTCTAGATTTTAAAACCCCATTTTCTATTAATTTCAAACCACAAAAAAATCCACTATACGCAAAACAGTCATGCTGTTTAATTGGGATTGAAGGAATGAATAAAATATCATAACATAAAGAGCATAAATACAATTATATAGATAATTAATGATGGTATTTCATATTATAATTGTGTCCTTGGAAATGGTTGTGGTCGTCCCTACTCATTTCCATATACTTATCATCTACCACTAAAAAAATAATATCCCCATCTTCTCAGTGATGGAATGATTAATTAGTACAATAATGTATTGGATACCACCACACCCATGGAACCCTAATCCATAACTCCACTTGAAATCCCAAATGGATAAAGAAAAAAATCCCCTCACCATTTTTGGATAAATATTATGTTGAAAAATTTGAATTAAAAAAATTACATTCTCATTATCAATGCATAGATCTACCTCTCGTCGAAATAACACCACCATTACCATCACCAAGTACATTTTATCCTTAATTCTATCACACTGGGAAACATAGTAGACACCACACTCAAGGTAGAAACCTATATGGAATGTAAGACCTCTTCCTATATTATATATTTAAGACAATCAAACACACAAGCCCAAAAAAGGGGTGTTTCACTCCACTGGTACACCATGCTCTTCAATGTCTAGCCAAATAGTCATAGCATTATAATGAGCCTCAACAAGGCTACAACTATTCCTTTTACTATAGGTGTTCTGTAGTTAAAAATGTCAAAAACTATACTACCACATTAAGAATACCCTTGAAATCCATCTTGAGACATCCAAATTTAGGAAAATGGTAAATAATAGATTACAGAAATTAATTCACATACATTATATACCTCTCAAATAATTTGTAGAGTATAAAAAAACCCAAAAATAAAAAGGAAAATTGGGTAAAAACAACCACCCATGAAATATATCTTCAGTATCTCTCCATAAAAAGAACACTAATACCATATCAGAATATTTTGTTTCTAACTATATTGCATCATAAACACCTAGTAAATCAAGAAAATACTAATGGTATCTTCAAAAAAAATAAATCATTAAACAACAGGATATGGGGGATGGATTTTTTACTCATTCTCCAATGTTCACTCCCATATGGAAATTTTATACCACATAAAAAGAACCAAATGAATAAAATTTCCAGAATATAACTTCTTATAATAATATTAAATTATAATAAGAGGTTCTTTAAATTTCAAATTATCATAAATTTATATGTTTTCCAAATCAATGACATTGGAATAATCAAGATGATACCAATTTACCAATGAATCATAGAAAATGCAATAAATCTATGTAATCAGTAAGGGAATTAAATTCTCTATGAAATATCTATAGCATACCCTAACATCTTGAATATCCCAATGAATTGAGGAAACATATTACACTCACATACTGTAAAAAAGAGATACCTTAATGGGAACCTGATCTATAATGTTATGCACTATAAGCCTCATACTGTTTCCAATATAAGACTTTTAATTTTCCTAACATTCATTGATCCATTCAAGAATCACTTGTACATTCTTTTTATTTCTAGAAACTTGTTCTAGTATGAGAGTCTAACCCTCCCAAACCCTAGTCTAACCAAATTGATATCAGTATGTTTGACTATAAAACTTCATGATATGAGACATACCAATGGTGGGGTTATATATATTGTTAAATAAAAATTTGATTATTTGATTGGGAGTAAGTCAAGAATATAAAAAATTAGGAAGTGAATCTCATAACATGTCTTCCAATGATTGAATATTTTATTATATATTATAATATATCTATCGATGAATGTCAATGATATTGAATTATGGAGATCCAAATTTATTCTAGATGCCTCTCCAATCCTAGGAGGTGAAATGAGGATCACATTTAGAAATGATTATCTATTGATCCCCATGAATCTTTATAACCTCATTCATAAATATCGTTGGAAAAACCTCTACAATAATCAAATATTTAATAATAAATATGTGATATAAATTCATCATTTCATCCATGATAGAATATATATCATCACATATTCACCATGTTGAATTTAAATAGGTGATGATATCCTTTTATATTATCTCTCACTTCACTTGGAGGAACATCATGCTACTGGAGAAACCCACAATGAGTAACATTTTCAACTATAACACCTCAAATACTAAAAAATAAAGATATAAACTAAAAAACATGTCAATTCATCATAGTACTCAAAAGATTACCCATAATGTGATGCTAATTAATTTACACACCTGGTTATACTACCAATGTAGAACTATGGAACTCATGGAGAAACACCTCATGTATTTTTAATGTGATAAATAACCTCCCTAGAAATAATATATGAAGTTGATAATCCATATAAATTGTACCAGGGAATCATCAAAAATAATAAAATACCTTAATTTCCTCCATAATAGAATCCCCAAACATGTATTCCAGCACCTCATTCATCAATGATTATATCCCTGCCATTAAATAAAGACAAAAAATACAATTAAACACTCTCAGGTCTATGAATAATAAAGAGAGAACCTCTTTCGGTATTCAATAATCACAAGACACATGCATAATATGACAACATATCCTGATTCTAAATGAATTGACATTATAATCCCCATAACCTTTTTTGTTGTTATTCCTAAATCCCTAAAACTATATGAAATAATTACATTTTCATAGTCCATTTCCATGTTGTGATGGGATAAAAAATTACTCAACCACTTATTATATAAAGATACCAAAATGTGTTTACCAATAAGATAATATAACCACGTAATCAAATAAAACACAGCTATATAATGTTAAAATTAATGGGTATCATAAATATTTTCATGAGATCCAAAATTTTGAGTCATATAATGGAAGCCATCCCTATTAATTATACTAAAACCACCTAAACTGAGACAAAATGTTTCCCAATAAACCTCAATCAAAACTCCCTCCTCTAGAAAATGATGACCTAAAGAACCTAACAACATTCCCAAAAAAATCAAAATAATATTGGGGTTTTCCAACCAAAAAAAAGAATAATAAATTTATGTGAGGTTCTTAATAGGAGCCACAATCTGAGAGAATTAGGTAATAACCATCGAATAATATCCTACAACACCATTGAAGCGCTACACCATTATAAAAAGATTCCAGATATGCCTAGAAAAATCCCTTAATCATTAGTAGTTCCCTTTATAAAATATACTAAGATATATCATGTCTAATACAAGAACCCAAGTGTAACAAAAAAATATAAATCAATTCAAAAATAGATAATAGTGATTAATAATCCACAGAACATGTTGTGGATGGACTTTGTGTTCCTTATATGACTCAAAATAGACATAGATGTCTTCAATGAAAACCACCACAATACCATTAAACAATTAATGGAATAGAAAAAATTCATTAGCCCTGTTAAAAGATAGGGGGAATCCATGAAACTAGAAATCCTTAAAATAAACTAATATTTACTATATTTTATATGAATACTTTGTCACTAATATCTTAGAGATAGTGGACAATTTATTATATTGACACCTAATAAATGGAATCACATCCAAAAGGAATAAATAGTTTACTAGTCTTGGCGTACTAGACACATAATTGTTTCTCAAATTACAATTGAATACATAAAACACAAATAAAATAAATTTCATTCAAGACACCATTAGTCCCTTTATCACATCCCATCAAATCAATTATAATACACATCCTAGAACCTTGGGGAATGGAAATATATGAAATTCTTAAGCTGTATTGCTCAATAAGGGTATGCCTAAATTAGAATCTATCAAAAATTAATAAGTAATAATAAATATGGAATGGTAAAAAACAAAAAGAATTTCCATTTAATCAATAACAAGAACATGAAGAATAAACATACCTGAAAAAATTATGATAAAATAATTCCATTTGTGTAATCACATGATCTTGAAAATTATCAATGAATATTCGGACAAATCGAATAATCCCAATGAAATAAATAACTATTATTTGAATGAGAAAAATCTTAATTCCATACACCATAACCATAACATCAAGGCCTATTATCCCAAAATGTTACATAAATTGGTAATTCATTATCCCAAAACCCAAGATAGTTTGTCTCATGAGACCTATCGATGCATCATGGGTCCATAACACACCCCTTACATCACTTACTGAGTCCAATAAATCATTCATATGAATGGGGAGAAAAATAATCATTGTAAAAAACATATATTGAAAATATATCATCTGAAATGTTATTAAATTTCCCAATCAATTATCATAATCAATTTAAAAATTCATATTGGTATTTTTCAAATGAAATTTTAACAATTTCCCCAATAAATAAACATAATCATAAATCATTCATATCAATATGAAAAATGGTATTAAAATGGTGCATCCTCATTGAAACAATTCATAATAAATTGGATAAATAATGAGGATGGTTTCATTATAATATATTCACAATGGAGAATATTTAAAATTAAGGTGTTTGTTATTTAAAAATACAAATATCATAAGTATATAATAAAAAATATTCTTGAAGAAAATAAAATTTTTATTTAATAAATTAATCTTATTGAAGCATGAATTTCCATAACATTGGGATTTTTATTAAATAAAATTTCTAAAAATTAACATACATTTCATGTAAATTAGTGTTCATGATTTTTGTAATGTTTTGTGGATGTTTTGTAATCTAAAACAAAGACTCCATTCATATTTTTATAAGAAATGTCAAAAAGTACCCTATTTGGAAAATAACATGAATATTCCTCTATTTTTTTAAAGAATCCAATTACTATAAAGAATGAAATCAATAAACAAAAATTTAGAACATTTAAATAATTTATGAAATAATTTAATGAAAACAAGGATTTGGAATAAATTTTTTTGGCTAACGAGTAAAATAATGTTGTATTTCCTTAAAAAACATATATTTGTAATTTCATGTTTCATGGATGGAAAAGGGTGAAATTACTCCGAAATATCAGTAATTACCATAGGATAGGAAATTATTTTTTGTTTAAGATATGCATATCAATTAATTTACCCATCAGAGACTTAAAAGTAAAAAAGTTTAGGATAATGACGATATTTTGAAATAAAACCTTACCGCTGTAGTAACTTTTTAATCATAAAAACCATGAAAGAAATAACTTCAATCACAAAAAATTAATATTATTAATATAAATATATTCATTTAATAACATATTAAAGGGAAATTATATACACCACCCAAAATAAATATGGGATGGATATGACATATGTCTCATGGAAATAAAAGAAAGACGGGAATCCCTTATCTCATGAATGATTTCCTTCGTATGTTCTTAATCCTCTTATAAAATCATTATAGATTTATTATAAATATATTATATAACAATAATCATATATATTTAACAATTTATGTTTTTATTGTAAATATTTACCCCTATTTATTAATAATTCTATATTAATAACAGTATTTCAGGTGACAACTTCTTCGTTTTTCAAGATTGTTTTTATTCCATTGTTTCGGACTTTTCACATTGACCATCAATAAAAATTATATATAATGATAAAAATTATTTTAATATAATATATATTAATAATATATGTATTTATAGTACTCCTAAAAGGTTAGATACTCCCAAAATAGTTACATCATTCTGGGAAACAGTTGGGCATACACAAGCAAGAATGATGTTTCCATTATTTAATTTTTGATGTAACAATGGAATGATAAATAATATTTATAAATTATTGAACAATTAATATATTATATATATAATATAAATTCATTAAATATATCCTTATCATTATACTAGAAAAAATAAAATAAATAACATTTTATATTGTTGTAGGGAGTCGGTAGTCCGCATGTATGTGTGAGAGAGGTTTTCATTTTACAATGGATTGGATGTTAAGAAGGTAGAAGTGATATTATTGTTTTTGAAGAATACTTTTATCATTAATATAATACATTTATATATATATTTTCAATCCATTTTTATACACATCAATGAGAGGTACTGAATGAAAATGAATTACATCAGTTCTTGTGGTTCTAGTATGTCATGCACATGATCGATTGTTTTCACTATTTAATGGAAGATGAGATTTATATAGGTAATTACATTAATATAAAAAAATGTATTTAATATAATTGTATTAATAATTTATCATATTTTATGAAAATTATATGGTGTTAGTGGAAGAAATTAACAGAATAATCATAGTTAAGAACTATATTAATTTTTCAGAAAACCATTTCAGGTTTATACATAAAGCCATTATAGATTGTGTTTTTGATCAAAAAATTACTATAAGTCATGAAGAGGTATTTAAAGAATATATTATTGAATTATTTTTCCAATCCATATTGATTTTTAAGTGTGAAGAGGATAAGATAAGGGTTATCCTTTTGTAAGTGGGGTAGAAGACACACTTGGATATATTAAAAAAAAAATTATACCCACATTTTTTTACATGTCATAAGGATCTGAAATGGACCATTATAAAAAAATAAATTATATAAGGTCACAATATGTCTATAAAATAGTAATTAGAAAACAAATTAAGTCATTTTACCTATTATCTTTTTTTTATCCTAATAAAACTAGTATTAACAGTAATTGTGAGAATTTACTTTTATTATTTTTATTATTAATTATCACTAAAAAATAAGTTGATATTATTATATAATATTAATTATTATGGTTCCAAAAAAGAAATCAAATTTTAATTAAATATTTTATTTATGTGAAGAATATTTATTAAAATCAAACCCACATATATGATGAAACAACTGTTTTCCAAATAAATAATTTTATAAGGATAAAGATATTTTATATCATAAATTATCATATAATTGATTTCAATGACATGTATAGAAGTAATAATAATATAATTGAAAAAATATTACTTTTAATGTAGTTTTTTAATTAAATATAACTTTTTATATCTTTCAACGAACATTCTGTTTTTAATAAAAATCAATACTTTTCATTATTCCTTGAAAAATGAATCAGGTCAAAAAATTATCAATAATAAACTATAGGTTAATTTTGAAATGATGATTTAAAGTAGAAATGATAATTTTTAAAATAATTTTTCTAAATGTTTCATAATTTAATTTTAAATTATGTGAATGAAATATGACAAAATCACTTTTTAGAAAAAATATTGTTTTTCAGAAAAACATTACTTTTTCCATCAAATAATTTTTTATTTTTATTTATAATAAATCTATTACCAATAATATTATATTAAAAATTTTAAAATATAGAATCCTACCTCAGGATACACTTATTATTTCCCAGAGATAGTCGGTCACAAGACAACAAGTGTGATTCCTTGTATGCAAGAGGTTGGAGTCTAGCATGGAAGGCCTATGTGTGTATATAAGAAGATTATGCCCACATTAGTCATAGTATAACACAATGATATATTCATTAATAATATTATAATAAATATAATAAGTAATTAGATGTGGAAAAATATATAGACATCCAGTGTAATAAATATGAGAATTTGAATAAATTTGAGGTTCAATATAATGATGATGATCATATAGCTATACAAAATGGGTACATGAGAAAATAGGGGATACATACATATACCACATGAAAAAAACCAAAAAAACCAAAATCATGTACTACATGTACAATGTGAATATTCTCTGTTCACTATACTGATAGTCCATCATATAACTCATAATCAAACATCTAAAGATGGATGCTTCACTTTTTCTATACTTTAAATAACATTGTTTGCTTGGGTACCAAGGGCGGAACAAGATGAGTGTGATATTATAATAAGTATTCCAACACCAATGATGTCTATAACAAAAAAAAATTTATAAAATAAAAGGATTAGTGTAAAAATAATTATAAATTAAATGTAGTAGTAAAAATAAAATATATCAGACACGGTTCCTCTTTGGATACACCTCTGAATCTACCTTTTTTGGACTGAGTCTGGAAGGAATACCAAGTGTAGTTCAATTGAAAATACTAAATCCTAAAACCATATGATTCTATCAAATTAAATCCATAAATGGAATCCCACGAATCACTCTCTATATGGCATAAGATAACCCTTAGAGAATGTACTAGTTATCTCACGTGAGGGGATGAGTATCACTCGTGACTTGGTATGACTATGTAGCCACAAATTCATTCCAATGTTTCTCCCCTAGGGAACCAGTGTCACTGACATTAGGGTATGGTAAATTCATGGTGATCATATCCCTTGAATATATGGCTTTACTCATATCATGTCAATATAATCCACCGAAATGGTCAAATAATAATGCTCAGTGAGACTATCCAAGGAATCCCATAAAGATCCATTCATCACCCTCAAATCAGGTATGAGATAACTTTTTTCTGTAATAGTTCAAATCATTTAACAATGAATGGAATCTATAACACATTAATCCAACTATCTAATTCATTTAATTTAGGAAAATAAATTCTAAGCTATGGCCTATGGCCTAGGTTCCAAAACACATGACCTATCATTTCTCAAAGAAGGATTCTACATTCCAAGGTTTCTATAACCTGGGAAACACAGCTCAATGGTGATCCAACAATTTAATTCATAATGAATGTCATTCCCTGTCCCTAGTTATCTAGATTTAGTGCATTATTACATAACATTGGCAGGATACAAGGAATCATGTCCCATAAGATTGATCAGTTTAGTGGCCTTGCAAGTACTAGATACATTCATAAGTTTTACATTACATCATGAAATAAAAACATCATCAAAATTTTTTCCCATTATGAACACATGAATATCCTTATCATGTCCTTGTAGTTCATCCATAAAATACTTCTTCACATCATTGTAAAACTAAAACATTGAAAGGGGTGAGATCAGATGCTCAGTAAGGATAACAATATAGTAGAAACTTTCATAAATAAGTATAACCATTTAAGGAAATGTATTAGACTCAAACAGAAGACTTTTAAACATAATCTTCTGCATAATATGGAAAATATAAAATCAAATAATTCTATTTACTTATTCACATTGATATTCTACTAGTCGAATAATCACATGCAATATCAATAGCCACTTTTATATTGATGGAATTCATAATGCCAGACTTCATAACCACATAGTCAAGGTATTGTGCCAATACTAAAAATACATTTTTGTCAAGGCCTTATGAAAAGACACTAGTTTGTCTCTTGAGACCTACCGTTACAACGAGGATCTAAAGTGGGATCCAACCAATAATAACTAAGTCCAACTCTTTCCTCATATGAAAGGTTTAAACATAACGTAAACATTTGTATTAAAACTATCATATGATATGTCAATACATTATCCATAAACCATGAATGGTATAAGAATAATACATCAACAATCAAACATATTTCAAAACCTTCAATACAATATGGAATATTTGAATCATAATAAATCAACTTCAAGAAATCTTAAAATCCATCAAAAGTATGTTGACATAAATGAAATCCAAACATTTTTTAGAGAAATATCATTTTCTATTTTGAAATCATTTAAAAGTAATATATTTATAAAAAAACACATATATTTTGAAAATATTCTTCTAGTATTGTAAGGTAAGCTTCAACTATTTATAATGACAGAAAATTGCCGCACTCTCCTTATAAGTTAGGAAAACATTCTTACCTTGATTTTGTCGAAAATGTTATAAAGTTCTTATTTTAAAAAATGACAGAAAGATTCCTTTCAAAACATATAAGGTAAAATATGGTTATAAATTAATTTAACCCATTGCCCTGTAAATAGTAATAATGTTATTAAATAAATTTTTACAAAGACACAGATGTGGATGATAAAGAGGTCCCAATAGATACTTATGTAAAAACAACCCCAGATAATAAAGAGATTATGGAATTTACCCTTACCTTGTTAGTTTCATTAGTATATGGTATGTTAAACATTTATATAATAGTTAAAAAAATTTATTAAATTATTCAAGAACTATATAACTAAAAATGATACCATATATGATCTTATAATATTTCATTGTTAATAATATTTTAGTGTATCATCCTTTCAATTGATAACAAAATCGTTTTCCTTTATATGAATGGTTATGTTAACCATGTTTGTTATTGATAGGATGTATTTGATTTATATAAAGAAGGATATTATGTTTATAATGATTATTTTTAATCATAAAAAGAAAATTATTCTTAAATGATTACGATGGGGAATTAATCTCATCGCATTCATGGAGACGGTAATCTATACGTACGCACGAACGACAATATCATTATATTGATGACGAAATCATATTAATTGGATGGTATATCATATATACAGAATAATTATCATGTTATTTTTATTATATACATCAGTTATACTCATTATTATACCCATCCAAATAATGAAGCATTTGAATAACAAACTACACCACGACATGGAGACGGTAATCCGTACATACGCACGTATGGTGACATTGTCATTAATAGGATGGATAGAATAATGAATATGGTTGTACAATTTTTTTAATAAAATAAAATTATATTGAAGATACTAGAGTTATTATTTTTATAATGGAAACAACAAAGAAATAGGAAGTGGAAGAAGAAAAAAACTTGAAATAGGTGATGAAATATTTACCTCTTCTTCAGGTTCTCCCTTTTTATTTGATCAAAAGGGATCCTTAGTTTGGGTTTATGACCAACAGAATGCCTCTAGGATTAAGGGAGGAATGTTTTGAGGATATTTGGGAAAGTGTTGGAGGATCCAAATGGCTTTGGAGGTGTGAAATTAAGAGAAGGGGACGTGCTAGTTTATAAGAGAGGTGAGGGTCTCTTTAGGAAAAGCTTGAAATCTTTTTTTCTAATAAAATAATTTTCAGTTATTAATGGCTAAAAAATGAATTATTTAAATTCTAAGGTGTTCATGGGTATAAAAACCTTAAAACAATATGTTTTATACAGGTTTAGGTCATCATATTAACTTTATCATTTATATTTAACACTTTGTTAAATAGTTTGACATTTACCATGTCTCATTGTATTTTTATATTATATGGTTAATAAACATACAATAACAAGACAAGAGAACCCCATGAGGTTCATTATTCATATATATAATCTTATCTAAGTCCTTTGGCTGAACAATAGATTTTTCGTAATATTATATCAATTAATAATATTATATTGGTTTTAAAAACTCAATTATATCAATTTTGACACTATTTAGTATTTGATTTTTTTTGAAAGCCCTAAAAACATTATAACTTCAAATAAAACTTATTTAATCAATCCTAGAATATAATAGTAACCTAAAAAATTAGTTAAATTCTTCATAATTCTAAATTTTCATTTATTTAGATATTTATAATATCAATTATTTTAAAATTTCATTAATAACGTATCTATTGCATCATCATTGTGTCATAGATAAATTAAATTATATAATTTCCCAAAATAACAATTAAAATAAAATTATGTTTTAAATATTTTTATCTTTCTAATGAATATTTATAGTCAAATTTATATTGTGTGAAAACCTATATTAAAAATGGTTTTGTTATTAAACTTTGAATTTAACTCTTTTAACTCTTCTTTAATTAAAATAATAATAAATGTCCAATTCTAATCAATGTGGATTAAATAGGATCATATTTTATTCCTAAATATGTTTTTGGTCTAATTATACTTATTAAATAGAATAAGGACATGTGTTTGGGTAATTATGATATTATTTTTACCCTTAATTACCTTATTTACTTTTAACTGTGGTAAATACAAGTCCAAAGATACTATTCACCCAAAATTATTTTCATCTTATTGAACCACATTTTACTTACTGATATTAACCGGGTCTCATAGAATTTTGAAATTCAACTCACAAAAGAGGTAGAATTATGTTTTATGCAAATTTTCAAATGCTCCTAAGATGTTGGTAAAAGACGGTAAAAAGTTCAATAAATTTTTTATATATGTTAACTTATTAAAAAAATTAAATGAATTACATTGAGCTTATATAGGTATTATGAATATATTTTGACCTAAAATAAATTTAAATAAAATAAATATTTATTTAAATAAAAATTCGGTTTTAACCAATAATGTAATGTTTTTACTAATCATAAAAAAATAAATGTTTTCATAAAATTACAAAAAATTCACCCAAAGATAATTTCGATATTCTGAATTCAAAAATGAAGTCCAATTTTAAAAATAAAACTTATAAAATCTTAAAAGGTGGTAATTAATATTTCTAACGGCTGGTTTGATTGGTCGCGGTGTGTTAGAATCTCGGAGTTGCGTATAAGGCAAGTTGTTGCATTATTCAAAGGGAAACATATCGTGGAAGCTTGGGGTGTTACTTATTTCCATCCATCAAATAATTTCATCCTTAATTTTTCAATAATACTACTGAAAAAAATGATTCGGGTGGTTCTCCATCATATATTCCTCTAGTTCCACATTGCATCTTCCATCTTATAGTTTCTCCATATTACTTTTACTAGTTGAGTCATCCGGTTTTCCCCCACTTTTTCTATTTTATCAAGAATCATTGCATTCTCTTCAAAATAAGACAGATCATGTCCATTTCAATTTCCTCATAGGTGAGTACATGCGTTGGGTCAGGCATGTATTTTCTTAATAATGATACATGGAACACATCGTAAACATTAGAGAGACATGGTGTCATTTAAAAATAGTAAGACACAACCCCAATTCGTTCTACAATTTTGAAAGGTCTGATGTACCTAGGATATAATTTACCCTTCTTACCAAATTGTATAACTCCCTTCCATTGATATACCATCAAGAAAACTTGATCTCCTACCTGAAATTCCAACTCCTTAATTCGGTTATTGGCATAGATCTTCTGCCTACTTTGAGCTTCTTTGATGTGGTTTTTGATAACCTTCACCTATTCCATCATTTCCTCAAAATGATCTGGGCCTACGAGTTTTCTTTCACTAATATCATCCCAACAAGTTGGTGTGAGACATCTCTTTCCATATATCTCTTTATATGGTGATATCTAAATACTTTACTAGAAGCTATTGTTATAAGAAAATTCTCATACAGGTAAATATTGATCCCACATACCTTGAATGTAATGTGAGAAAGATCTCAACATATCTTCATCGGTTTGAATAGTCTGTTCTGTTTGTCCATCAATTTGTGGGTGGTAGGAAATGCTCAAATGAAGTACAGTATTCAGGGAGTTCTAAAGACATTTCCAAAATCTTGATAAAAAATAGAGATCACGATGAGAATCAATGGATAGGGTTACTCCATGATGTCTTAAAACATCATTAATATATATTCTTGGTAATCATTCAAGTTGTAAATCATCTCTTATAGCATGAAAATGTGCTGACATGGTAAGATGATCAACAATACCCATATTGCATCATTCCTTCTAGGAGTCTTCGGTAGTCCGATGACAATGTCTATCGTAATAGCATCCCATTTCAAATTAGGTATAGGAAGAGTTTTAATGACTCTAGGATTTTGTCTTCCAGCTTTCACTTGTTAGAAAACCATACATCTTGACCAAAATCCGTAATATCTCTCTTCATGTTGTCCCACAAAAAATGTTCTTTCAAATCTCTATGCATCTTAGTGAAACCATATTATCACGAACCAGGCCGGGTCACCATCCAACCTGGCGCCCGACCCAGTTCACGACATGTCCCGAAGTGTGTTCTCTATCCCCACAGGTTGGCACAAGTTCCCGGGTATCAGAACATTACATGGGAACGATTTAAACAAACTAAAACTGGAAACAGACTACCAAACATGCCTTTAAACTATAAACAAGTTTAAAGTCTACAATTCAACTAAAAACTCCAAGATCACAACAAGGATATAAAACTAAATATCGATACAAACCTCCCTACGACATGAGAAGCCGCATCCCCAAGAAACAAACACCAACATGCATGCGAAGACCAAAAAAATTCGAACCACCATCACTGAGCACAATGTCACAACCTAGATACCACAAGAAACAAGTTCTACATACACCCGAAGGTGTATGTAGGGTTTGGGAAAAGATCCCAGTAGTACATCACCCAATAAAAAGGTTCCACGTGTAAACATTAAATGAAAAATACATTTGTAGGCTAAACAAATGAAATGACTCCAATGCTTGACCAATTTTAACGAAATAATTTCTATAAAGAAAACACTTTAAAAGAAAACAACTTAAATAAATAAATGAAAAACACCCTTGCAGTTAAGAAAAAACCAAACTTTCAAGAAACACCCAAAGCTACACATTATGCCGACGGTGGTTGTATAGTAGTCCAGGAGCACCAAAAGTGGGAGAGACCCTAAAGGTACCAGAAAAAGGAATGGGACCCTGGAACATCGTGTCTCGGTGAACAGTAGTATAGGAACCACAAAACAATACGTTCTTTTGCATGATCCAATAGTCGATCAACACATCCATAACCTAGCGGTCTCTAATCATCATCCAATGTTTAGTCAGTGTTGTAATCGTCAAACCATTTAAGTTAAATCGGGCCAGAGCCATTTCCGAATCACTAGCGCGCTAGATCTAGTCCGCCCACCTAGTACCCAGGCTTCCCCATTTGTGCTCAAGATGTTCCAATTTCACATTTGATGTCGAACTCAGACAAATATAACAAATAGGGTGTAACATAAACCCAACGCCACACTTCCACACACACATAAAACCATTTGACAAACCAAAACACTTTACCCAACTAAATTAAAACAATTTTTGCATTACTAACAATTCTTTATTAAAACATATTGAATTCATTTCCAATAATTTATTTAAAAAGAAACATAACATGACTAACACCAAAGAAACAACTCATCCCTCCACCCTAACCAAACATACCTGACGCTACATGAAGAACACAACCTGCACCACTCGCATCAATTAATAACCCAATCGCATAATTGAATAACTATTTCCTCAATTAAACAAAACACTAAAAAAAATATTACACAATTCCAGAAGATGATACATGACATTAAACACCAAATACACACTCAAATTCCTTATTCAGATAAAATGTAGAAAAATTCTACACCAGAACATAATTGTGAACTTTTCACCTTTTCACAAAACAAACACAAAATTTATAAAACACTAGCAGATAGTTCAGTGTGGGTTTTCAGAAAAACAACTCATTCAAACCACAAAACACATTCTCTTATGACCAAACACATGCAACACATATCAAAAACACATTTAACACCAATTTCACAACTGAAAAACTAAACGCACATATTATTAAACACTAACAATAGACAAAAAAAGAAGTTTTCAAATAGAGAATGTACCTGCACCATATAAACATACTGATAAACAAATATAATGCATAGAAAAACATCAAGATAACTAAATCCACACCCAAGAGAATTAATCAAGTAATATTTTAAATTAACTAAGCAAGCAAATTAACTTTTTAGATAATGTTTAAACGTGGAACCACCTACCTTGTCATAACAGACTTCACAACCATGGTACGCAACGACTGATGGAAGCCAACCGCACCCCCAAACAACCTAGCATGAATCCAAAACAAGGAAAACTCACCAAAGACTGCCAAATTAGACCCCAAAATCAGACATCATACTAGCTAAAAATAAAACAAAAACTCAAATAATAAAGACTTATCCAAAGGTATGCAACACATGTGGAAGGAGATCAAAACTCCGGTGGGGGAGCCGGAGTGGTGTTACCTAGCGAGGGGGAGGCGCACCAGACTAGTCCACGACCAGTAAGAGAGGAACGCTAGCCAGGGTCTCACTAGATGGAGGGAGCACTATGCATTAGGGAATGTAGGGGGTGCAACGACAGAAGGACGAGGGGATATGCGGGTGGCCGGATGGAATGGGCAGGGCAGTCGGGACGGTGGTCGTCGGGCGAAGCAGAAACAGGGGAGGCGTCGGCTTGGAAGAGTGTGCGCCGACAGGGTGGTGTGGTGCCGGATAGAGCTGGGTCAGCGGGGTGGTGATCACCGGATGAAGCAGAGGTCGGCGGATGGATGTGGTTGCGGCGCGACAGGAGGAAGATTAGGGAGAGGGGGGACTGCCGGAAGTCGCTGTTCAGGGCTTCGAATAAGGTGGGGGTGTCCGATGTGGTAGAAGTGAGGGAGATGTAGGGGGTGGCCTGGAGCGCGTAGGGAGAATGCAATGAAACAGGGGGAAAATAGGGGAAATCGGAGGGGGTGCCGTGATGGGGAGAAGAGGGAAAGGGGAGGGGGGTTCCTCAACGGGGAGAAGAGGTAAAGGTGAGGGTGTACCGCAAACCCTAGGGAGAAAATAAAATAAAATTACTGGAAATTAATAACAATTATGATAATAAATGCTAGCAATTGTGATAATAATACTAATAATAATAACTAAAACAAGAGTAATAATAATAAATAAAATAACTTAATTGCTATCACTAATATAAATAGTAATAATGCTATATATTAATTAATAATATCCCTAAATAATAATATTATCATTATAAGTGAAATATTTTTTTTTATTTCAATTTTATTTTACCACTCATTTAATTTTTATTCATTATTAATTCAAATCATTTAATTTACAGAACATCGGGTAGGCGTGTGGGGAGCCGGGCGAGGCTGCGCGATGACCTAGGTGAGGCCGAGCGGTGTCAACGGTGACGTACTAAATATTGTCAATGAAAAAAACACTTATTTATCAGCACAAAAGAACAAAACCAAAATCGGGCTCGGCCCACATTTCAAATAAAAATAATAATAACAATTAAAAGAGGATAAAATTATAAGATAAAATACACAAGTTCTAGAAACGAGGCACAGCTCAAATGTCCAATGTGAAAATTCTCCCCACCATAAGGGGTTCCTTCCTCGGAATTCCACAACTAGGGTTGAGACACAAAGAAGAAGTTAATAACCCACTATGGTTCAAAGAAGATCCCCACAATCAACAAGAGAAAAGAGGCAAAAGCATCATGCTCAGAGAAAGTGACTCAAAGAAATCATCATGAAATGTGTAAAAATACATTTCGATATGTGTCGCCCACACCAAAGAGCTAGAACACCTCCAATTGACTGATCAAGGAAAGTAACTCTCACACCCACAGAAACCAACTTCATAAGCCAAAAACACCTCAAGCACTATTGAACAAAAACCACACCATTTGGTTAGAATGAACAAACAAGATCAAAACATGTCCAATGAACACTTTTATCACTTATCACCAAGTCATCCTTAGAAACAGAACCAAAAGGTCAACATGGGGATGCCTGAGGAGCACCCCACCATTAAGAACCTACTATCGCCCAATATGGGGTTGGAAAAACTGACAAGGGGAAGTCCGAGTGGACTCCCCACTATTAAAGAAAAGTCCAACATCAATTAATTATAGAGACATTGAAGCAAGATCCAATGTGGGTGTCCCCGCCATTGGAACTAATAGTAGATACAAAACTATAAAAAAATTCTGACGGGGACCAAGCACCCCACAACAAGAGGCGGGGAGGGTCGGGCCCAACTACCGGGCGTCAAACCCACAACCCTACACAAACTAACATCTTCACATCCCTAGATGATAATTATTCCAATTTGAGACCAATTTACCCACCAGAACCCATAATGACCACTCAAGCGATTACATTCGATGAGATGCAACCCCTAAGACTTTAAGGTGAAGAGACGAACACGCCTCCACATAGTCACGGAAACCTTACGCAGCCAGACAGTTCATTGGGAATGGAACAATTACAGAGAACAATTTAAACTACCTTTACTTTCAACACCAATGATAGAAATAAAGATGGGGTCGCATACACTCCTGGTGTAACACCCCAAGCTTCTACGGTATGCTTCTCTTTGAATAATGTGATAGCGTGTGTTGTTCGCAACACCGAGTTCTAACACACTATAACCAATCAAACTAGCCGTTATGAATAGTAATACCTACTTTTTGAAATTATATATATTTTATATTTCAAAATGGACTTCATTTTTGGATTCGGAATATCGAATTTAGCCTAAGGTGAAATTTTGGTACTTTTCGGATACCTTTAGTATTTTGATGAATAGTGAAAATTACTAAATTTTAATTAAAAACAACTTTTTTAATCAAAATAATTAATAGTAATAAATTATGAAATTGAGAGGTTTTAAAGTATATTTAGAATATATTTTTACCATTTAATACAATTTTGATCATTGGACATAATTTTACAATTAAACCAGACATAAACAAGTGTCATTCTTTTGATAGTTATTATCTCTTAAAAACACGTTTTTTGTGTTAACGGGAATTAATTTTAAATTAATTTCTGCCACTTCTGTGTTTTGAATTTGGAAAAATGGATTCCATATTTGGAATCATGATTTTTAAATTGTGTAAATAGGTAACATTTATTTTTAGGCATTTTGAATAATTACTGCGGTAAATATTTTATTTACCATGGTTAAGGGTAAATCCAGTAAATAAGGGTAAACAAATAATATTATAATAATACTAAATTATCCTTAAACGTGTCCTATACTTATTGGTTGATACATGTTAGACCATAGGCATCTTTGGGTCGATTTTGGGACCCCATGGAGCCACTTGTAGGTGATAGGGGCACTTTATTTTAATTAAGTTAAAATGAATACAAAAATGACACAAGCATATATCTTTTAGAAAAACAATTTTTACATAGGGTTATATATGTTGGATTGTTGATTTTAAATATTAATTAGAATAATAAAAATATTTCCTACATGATGATATTTTATTTATATTTTTTATAGATTAAATAATTTACTTTATTCATGACACAATGATGATGCAGTAATTACCAAAATAGTGAAAAATTAAAATAATCGATATTATAAATACCCAAATAAATATAATTTGAGACTTTTAATGAATTAAAATAATTTTATAGGATACTATGACATATTGGGATTGATTTAATTTGCCTTTTTTGAAGTAATAATTCTTTTATGAGTTTCACAAAAATCAACTATTGAATAGTGTCAAAATTGACATAAAAGAGTTTTTAAAATAAATATTATATTATTAATTGATATTAAATTCCTAAAAATCTACAGTTCGGACAAGAAACTTATATAATGCTAACTGTATCATTAAGGGACCACTTGGGGGTCTCTTGGATGTATATAGTATATTTATTAACCATATTATATAAAAATACAAAGAGACATTGTAAAAGTGAAACTAATTAACTAAGAGTTAATACTTAAAGATAAGGTTAATATAAGTACCCAAACCTGTCTAAATTCTGTTTTTTTGAGTTTTTTTCGACCCATCCCCACATTAACATATAAATAATCAACTTTGGATCAATTTGAAACCGAATATGAATTTATTATAAATTAATATTTCTACCTTTTCCAAAGGTGCCCCTCACCCCTCTTATAAAAGGGCACTCCTCCTTCTCATTTCTTCACACCTTCAAAGCCTTTTGGTTCGTCCAAACTCTGCCCAAATACTCTCCCAACTTCCCTCACTACAAACTAGAGGCCTTAGTTTGATCAGAATGACACCCTAAGGAGCCCTTTTGATCAAATCAAAAGGAAGAAACCGAAGAAGAGGTAATGATTTCACCACTCTTTTCCAAGTTCCTTTCTTCTTCCACTTATTCTTCCTTTTTTGTTACCATTCTAAAATAATAACTCCAGTATAATATATATAATGTGATGTTATTATAAATATGGTACAACCATATTCAGTATTATATCCACCCTTTGAATAACATGTCACCATTCGTGCGTACGTACGGCTTACCATCTCCACGTCGTGGTGTAATTGTTATTCAATATATTATTATTTGGATGGGTATAATAATGATGTGTAACTCATGTAAATAATAAATATAACATGTTAATGATTATGTATATATGATATACCATCCATTTATATATAATTTTAATATCAAAAGAATGATATTGTCACTCGTGCGTAAGTACGGACTACCGTCTCCACGAACGCGATGAGATTCATTCTCCATCGTATCCATTCAAGTATAATTATCATTTGATGATTTAAAAATAGTGTTTAAGGACTTGATATCATTCTGTATATGAGTAATATACATCCTATCCATTACAAACATGGCTTACGTAACAAAACATATAAAAAAATGAGTAAGTTAACACCCGAAACAACGATAATACTAAGATATTATTAACAAATCAATGTTAAAAGATCATATATGATATCATATTAATGTATATGATTCTTATATAATTTAATAACAATTATTTCACCATTATATAGGAGTTTAACCTACCCCAACCAAGGAAAAGTACAAGTTAAGGTTTATTTCACAATCTCTTCATTATCCGAGGTTGTTTATACGTAATAATCTACTGGGATCTCTTTATCATCCACATCCATGTTTCTTAAAAATGTATTTCAAAACATTTTTACTATTTACTAGAATATGAGTTAAAGTCATTTATACCCTTTTTGACTTTTATAAGTGGTTTATAAAGGAATCTTTCCATCATTTTCAAAACAAGGTCATTTTTAACATTTTTGACAGAATTAAGGTATTAATGTTTTTTTTAACTTATACGGCGGGTGCGGCTATTTTCCGCCGTTATAAAATTGTAAAAGCTTCCCTTACAATCTTATAAGAATATTTTCAAAGAATATGTTTTATTTTATAAATAAATGACTCTTAAATTATTTCAAAAATAGAAAGAGATATTTCTCTAAAAAGAGTTTTGATTTCATCTATGTCCACATCCTTTGATGGATTTTACGCTTATGTGAAATTGATTTATTATGATACAAAACTTCTATGTTGTATTGAAGGTTTTGTATTATTTTTGACCATGGATGTGCTATTTTTATACCATTCATGGTTTATGATGAAAGTATTGACATTTCGTATGCTAGTATTAATAAGAATGTTTATTTTATGTTTAAAACATTTCATATGGGAATGCATTGGACTTAATATGTGACGGGTGGAGCCCAAAATAGCTCCTCGATGCATCGGTAGGTCTCATGAGACAAACTAGTGTCTTGGCATAAGGCCTTGGAAAAATCTTATTTGTAGTCTTGGAACGAGGCCTTGGCTATGTGGTTATGATAGTCTGGAATTATGCATTCCATCATTATGAAAGTGGTTATTTATATTGCATTTGATTATTCGATTAGTAGAATATCCATGTGAATAAGTAAGTGGCATTATTTCATTTTACTTTTTCCACACTATGATGAAGTTCAAGTTTAAAATTCTTTTGTTTTAGTAATGCATTGCCTTAAATGTTTATGCTTATTTTTGAAAGATCCGCTATATTGTTATCCTTACTGGGCATTTGAGATCACCCTTTTTCTATGTTTTATTTTTCCCAGGATGTGAAGAAATATGTTATGAATGACCTGCAGGGATTTTATGTGGGGATATGAGTCTGGAATATGGAGACTATGTTGTTTTAGTAGTTTTCACTTTATGATGTAATGTAAAACTTTATGAAAATTTCTAGTGTTTCCAAGGCTACTAAACCAATGAGTCTTTCGAGATTTGATCTTTCTTGTGATCATGCCAATGTTATGTAATAATGCAGCGACTCTAGGTAACTAGGGTCAGGGAGTTACAGTTGGTATCAGAGGAAGTTTAGTACAAACTTTGGAAGCTAGATTTAGATAAACTATGATTAGAGCACGTAGACCTACGATGAACATTGAGGATTAGTATGGAAGAACTTCCTAGAATTTTGGTATTGTAGAGATTTTGTGAGTTTTCCGAGCAATACATCCCTGTCTGGATACGAGTAGGTAGAGGCGGCTCTGGCACAGATGTACCTAGGGGTAAAACCCGAAAACACCGCTTTGAGCTAGACTCGAACGGGAACTAGTGCACGACAACGGGCCTTGTTGCACTCTTGGTTACAACACTCCAGGGGGATATGCTTAGGATAACTCTCATTTTCTTTACAAATCATTATAAAGGTTTATGAGTATATACTTCCTCAAAGAAAACATTTTTATGATTATGGATTATATCCATAAATAGTCCAATTTATGCTAAGTGTTTTATAAGTATGGGATTATGTATTTTGATTCATAAACTGATCTAGTTTATGCCATTTTTTAGAAATGGCGCCTAGTGGAAGAAAAGGAAACTGAATCAATGCATGCACTCCATGTAGGGATTTCCCTCCTGCTCAAGATAATTATAGTGGAGCTGGTGATGCAACTGGTTCCCATCAGCTAATCACCATACTGGGACAACTCACTCAGGTTATGCATAATAATCTTACCCGTATAGAGAACCCTGATCCGCAGCGTGGAGGATCAATGTTAGATCGATTCATGAGGCAACAACCACCAACGTTCAACGGGAGTAAAAATCCCTTAGTAGCTGAGCAATGTATATTTTCCCTAGAGAAAATATTTCAGGCTTTGGGGAGTAGTGAAAGGGAAAAAGTTATCATGGCAGTTTACCGACTCACTGGAGATGCTGATCAATGGTGTTCATTGATTCAAAACACGAAAGAAGATGATGAAGTATCAAATATGGAATGGAGGGAGTTCAAAGATCTTTTTTTTAGAAAAATACTTTCCTCGTGACCATCGACCAGATATGGAAAGGCAATTTCTGAGTCTGAGACAAAAGGAGGATGAGAATGTCGCAAAGTATGAGGCTAACTTTACAAGGTTTGCAAGGTATGCTGGAGATTATATACGTAAACCAAGAAGTAAGATTGATCGTTTCGTTGATGGGTTAAAACCATTTCTCCATCGAGCATTAGTATCACAATCCTTTTCATCGTACGAAGACATTGTCTCATGTGCTATCAATACCGAAAAGTAATTCTCTAAGTCTTATGACTTTAAAGTAAAGAAAGAGAAGAAGAGAGCTGCTGATCAATCTGGGAATGGAAATAAGGGGAAGAAGGGAAAGTTTGAATATCCATCCTGTGGTAAATGTGGGAAGAAACACCCCGGTACTTGCTTGAAGGGAATGGGCATCTGTTACAGATGTGGTGAAAAAGGCCACCAAGCTCATGATTGCAAGGGGAAGAAGGAAGCCACCAACATTCAGTGCTACAATTGCAGGGAGATGGGGGATTATGCAAATGAATTTCCTAAGCGTCAGGAGAACTTACATCAGAAAAGGCCAAGGGATCAAGGCCAAGCTTATGCTATCACTACTGCTGAGGTAGAATCTCCGAAAGATGTTGTGGCAGGTAATTTAATGGTTTCCTCAAGTTTATCAAATGCATTATTTGATTCTGGATCATCTCATTGTTTCATATCTTCCCAGTTTTGTAAGAAAATTAGATATTTCCGATTTGATTTAAAAAGGGAGTTGTCAGTTAAAACTCATAAGGGAAGTATCATTGCAACAAAGTTTTGTGAATCAGTCCCCATTAGATCACATAAATGTTCTTTATCTGCTGATCTCATCGTCATACCTATGATTGAGTTTATATAATTCTCGGTATGGACTAGCTTTCAGACTATGATGCGACGATTTATTGTAAGAAGAAAGAGGTTATTATTCTTGATGATAATTATAAGGAACACCTTATCTTTAGAGCAGAATCGTCACCACCTAATTCTTATTTAGATCCACCCCCAGTAGCTCAACTAAATTCAATTATTCGGGAGGAAGAGAATGAAATGACTATGGGTGAGAAAAGGAATGTTCAAATAGAGGATGTACCTATTGTGAAAGAATTTGTAGATGTATTTCCGGAAGATTTACCTGGACATCCTCCAGAACGAGAAGTTGAGTTTTCCATTGATTTAATTACTGGATCAAGGCCTATATCAAAGACCCCTTATAGAATGGACACTGTAGAATTAGTTTAACGAAAGAAACAACTAGAGGAATGGAGTAATAAGGGATTTATTTGCCCTAGTGTTTCTCCATGGGGAGCCCCTGTTATTTTTGTTAAAAAGAAAGACGGATCTATGAGGTTATGTATCGACTACAGGGAGATCAATGCTATAACAATAAAGAACAAGTATCCCCTACCTCGCATTGATTATTTATTTGACCAACTGCATGGAGCTCAATACTTTTCAAAGATTGACCTTCGATCTGGATACCATCAGTTGTGTGTGAAGAAGGAAGACATTCCGAAGACAGCATTTCGAACCAGGTATGGGCATTACTAGTTTACTGTAATTACTTTCGGATTGACTAATGCACCATCTGTATTCATGGATATGATGAATAGAGTTTTCAAGGAGTATCTTGATGAATTTGTGGTGGTATTTATTGATGATATCTTGGTATACTCAAAAAGCTACGAAGATCATGAAAATCACTTGCGCATTATCTTGAAGACTCTGAGAAGACATGAATTATATGGGAAGTTTATCAAGTGTGAATTCTGGCTTCAGGAGATTTCTTTTCTTGGACATATTGTCTCTAAATATGGAATCTCTGTTGATCCTTCTAAGACTAAGGCGATCCAATAATGGCCAGCACCTACGAGTATAACTGAGGTATGTAGTTTTATTGGTTTGGTAGGTTATTATCGACGTTTCGTCCATAATTTTGCCAGATTGGCTAACCCATTAACGAAGCTCACACGTAAAGGCGTAAATTTTGTTTGGAAAAAAGAGTGTGAAGAATGTTTCGAAGAACTGAAGAGAAGAATAGTCAATGCTCCTATATTGACACTACCATCGGGGAATGATGGGTTCGTTATTTATAGTGATGCATCAAAGAAAGGATTTGGTTGTGTCCTTATGCAGAATGATAGAGTTATTGCCTATGCATCACGACAGTTGAAAATTCATGAGCAAAACTATCCTACTCATGATCTCGAGTTAGCAGTTGTGATCTTTTCTTTGAAGATACGGAGGCACTACCTCTATGGTGAAAAATGTGATATTTATACTGATCACAAGAGTTTGAAGTATATTTTCTCACAAAAAGAACTCAACATGAGGCAAAATAGATGTCTTGAATTACTCAAGGATTATGATTGTACGATACACTACCACCCGGGGAAATAAAACAAGGTGGTAGATGCTTTGAGCAGAAAAGACCATGGAGTTTTGAACAATATGATAATTGAAAGGGATCCCATTTTCATGGATCTAGTGAAGATGGACATGGGAATAACTAGGGAAGGTGAACATTATTTCTTTTTCAAATGTTTTCCAAACCATCTTTACTAGAAAGAATTAAGAGTTCTCAGACCGATGATGAAGAATTTCAAAAGAAGATTAAAGCTGTGAATGATGGGAGACTGAAAGACTTTGTGTATGAAGATGGAATTTTGAAATTTGGGAAGAGACTTTGTGTTCCCGATATACCTAATCTAAAAAGTGTATTGCTGGATGATGTACATAGTTCCAATTTCTCTATACACCCTGGGATCACCAAAATGTATAGAGATTTGAAGGAACATTTTTTGTGGGACAACATGAAGAGGGAGATTGCTGATTTTGTGTCAAGATGTATGGTTTGTCAACAAGTGAAAGCTGGAAGGTAACAGCCTGGAGGAGTCATGCAACCTCTTCCCATACCGGAGTGGAAATGGGTCAATATTATGATGGACTTTGTCATGGGGCTACCAAAGACTCCTAGAAAGAATGATGCAATATGGGTTATTGTTGATATTCTTACCAAGTCAGCACATTTTCTTACTATAAGAGAAGATCTACCCCTAGAACATCTATCAAGACAAAATATTAAAGAATTTGTGAGACTTCATGGAGTACCCCTATCGATTGTTTCTGATCATGATCCCCGTTTTACTTCAAGATTCTGGAAAATTCTTCAGAAATCCCGGGATATTGAAATTCATTTGAGCACTGCTTACCACCCTCAGACAGACGGACAATCAGAACGGACTATTCAAACCATAGAAGACATGTTTAGATCTTTCTCACTTGACTTTCAGGGTATGTGGGATCAATATTTACCTCTGGTAGAATTTTCCTATAACAATAGCTTCCATTCGAGTATTCAGATGGCACCATATGAAGCGTTATACAAAAAGAGATTTCGTACACCAGCCTTTTGGGATGACGTTGGTGAAAGAAAACTTTTAGGCCCAGAAATAGTGGAGGAAACGATGGAAAATGTGAAGGTAATCCAAAATCACATCAAAACAGCTCAAAGTAGGCAGAAGATCTATGCAGATAATCGAAAGAAGGATTTGGAATTTCAAGTCGGTGATCATGTTTTTCTGAAGGTATCTCCATGGAAGGGAGTCATACATTTTGGTAAGAAAGGTAAATTGAGTCCCAGGTACATCGGACCTTTCAAAATTCTAGAACAAATTGGGGCTGTAACTTACCGATTGGAAATGCCGCCAAGTCTCTCCAAAGTTCACGATGTGTTCCACGTATCTCTATTGAGGAAATACATGCCTAACCCAATGCATGTACTCACCTATGAAGAATTAGAACTGGAACCCGATCTATCTTATTGCGAAGAGCCCATCAGGATTCTTGATACGAGAGAAAAAGTACTAAGAAACCGGATGACGCGTCTGGTAAAAGTTTTAGAAACCATAAGATGGAAGAGGCAACGTGGGAACCCTAGGAACTTATGATGAAGAACCACCCGAGTCTTTTCATGTGATATGTATTCTAGAAATTTCGAGGATGAAATTATTTGAAGGAGGGGAGAATGTAACACCCCAAGCTTCTACGGTACGCTTCTCTTTGAATAATGTGATAGCGTTTGTTGTATGCAACACCAAGTTCTAACACACTATAACCAATCAAACTAGCAGTTATGAATAGTAATACCTACTTTTTGAAAATATATATATTTTATATTTCAAAATGGACTTAATTTTTGGATTCGGAATATCGAATTTAGCCTAAGGTGAAATTTTGGTACTTTTCGGATACCTTTAATATTTTGATGAATAGTGAAAATTACTAAATTTTAATTAAAAACAACTTTTTTAATCAAAATAATTAATAGTGATAAATTATGAAATTTAGAGGTTTTAAAGTATATTTATAATATATTTTTACCATTTAATACAATTTTGGTCATTGTACATAATTTTACAATTAAACCGGAAATAAACAAGTGTCAATCTTTTGATAGTTATTATCTCTTAAAAACACGTTTTTTTGTTTTAACAACGGGAATTAATTTTAAATTAATTTATGCCAATTCTGTGTTTTGAATTTGGAAAAATGTATTCCATATTTGGAATCAGGATTTTTAAATTGTGCAAATAGGTAACATTTATTTTTAGGCATTTTGAATAATTACTGCGATAAATATTTTATTTACCATGGTTAAGGGTAAATCCGGTAAATAAGGGTTAAAAATAGTATTATAATAATACTAAATTACCCTAAAACGTGTCCTAACCTTATTGGTTGATACATGTTCGACCATAGGCATCTTTGGGTCGATTTTGGGACCTCATGGAGCCACTTTTAGGTGATAGGGACACTTTATTTTAATTAAGTTAAAATTAATACAAAAATGACACAAGCATATATCTTTTAGAAAAACAATTTTTACATAGAGTTATATATGTTTTATTTTATATTTTAAATATTCATTAGAAAGATAAAATTATTTCATATATGATGATAATTTATTTATAATTTTTAGAGGTTAAATAATTTACTTTATTTATGACACAATGATGATGCAGTAATTACCATAATAGTGAAAATTTAAAATAATTGATATTATAAATACCCAAATAAATATAATTTGAGACTTTTAATGAATTAAAATAATTTTCTAGGATAATATGACATATTAGGATTTATTTAATTAACTTTTTTCTAAGTAATAATTCTTTTATAAGTTTCAAAAAAATCAACTATTGAATAGTGTCAAAATTGATATAAAAGAGTTTTTAAAATAAATATTATATTATTAATTGATATTAAATTCCTAAAAATATAAGGTTCGTCCAAGAAACTTATATCATGATACGTTTATCATTAAGGGACCACTTGGGGGTCTCTTGGATGTATATAGTACGTTTATTAACCATATTATATAAAAATACAAAGAGACATTGTAAAAGTGAAACTAATTAACTAAGAGTTAATACTTAAAGATAAGGTTAAAATAAGTACTCAAACCTGTATAAATTCTATATTTTGAGTGTTTTTAGACCCATACCCACCTTAAAATTTAAATAATCAACTTTGGAGCCATTAGAAACCGAATATGAATTTATTATAAATTAATATTTCTAGCTTTTCCAAAGGTGCCCCTCACCCCTCTTATAAAAGGGCACTCCTCCTTCTCATTTCTTCGCACCTTCAATGCCTTTTGGTTTGGCCAAACTCTTCCCAAATACTCTCCCAACTTCCCTCACTACAACCTAGAGGCCTAAGTTTGATCATAAAGACAACTTAAGGAGCCCTTTTGATCAAATCAAAAGGAAGAAACCGAAGAAGAGGTAATAATTTCACCACACTTTTCCAAGTTCCTTTCTTCTTCCACTTATTCTTCCTTTGTTGTTACCATTCTAAAATAATAACTCCAGTATAATATATATATTGTGATGTTATTATAAATATGTTACAACCATATTCAGTATTCTATCCAGCCTTTGAATAACATGTCACCATACGTGCGTACGTACGGCTTACCGTCTCCACGTCGTGGTGTAATTGTTATTCAATATATTATTATTTGGATGGGTATAATAATGATGTGTAACTCATGTAAATAATAAATATAACATGTTAATGATTCTGTATATATTATATACCATCCATTTATATATTATTTTAATATCAAAAGAATGATATTGTCGCTCATGCGTACGTACGGACTATTGTCTCCACGAACGCGATGAGATTCATTCTCCATCATATCCATTCAAGTATAATTATCATTTTATGATTTATAAATAATGTTTAAGGACTTGATATCATTCTGTATATGAATAATATACAACCTATCCATTACAAACATGTATTACGTAACAAAACATATAAAAAAACGAGTAAGTTAACACCCGAAACAACGATAATACTAAGATATTATTAACAAATCAATGTTAAAAGATCATATATGATATCATATTAGTGTATATGATTCTTGTATAATTTAATAACAATTATTTCACCATTATACAGGAGGTTAACCTACCCCAACCTAGGAAAATTGCAAGGTAAGGGTTAAATCACAATCTCTTCATTATCCGAGGTTGTTTATACGTAATAATCTACTGGGATCTCTTTATCATCTACATCCATGTTTCTTAAAAATGTATTTCAAAACATTTTTACTATTTACTAGAATATGAGTTAAAATCATTTATACCCTTTTTGTCTTTTATAAGTGGTTTATAAAATAATCTTTCCATCATTTTCAAAACAAGGTCCTTTTTAACCTTTTCGACAGAATTAAGGTAAGAATGTTTTTTTTAACTTATACGGCGGGTGCGGCTATTTTCCGCCGTTATAAAATTGTAAAAGATTCCCTTACAAGCTTATAAGAATATTTTCAAAGAAAATGTTTTATTTTATAAATATATTACTTTTAAATGATTTCAAAAATAGAAAGATATATTTTTCTAAAAAGAGTTTTGATTTCATCTATGTCAACATCCTTTGATGGATTTTACGCTTATGTGAAATTGATTTTCTATGATACAAATATTTTATGTTTTATTGAAGGTTTTGTGGTATGTTTGACTCTGGATGTGCTATTTTTATACCATTCATGGTTTATGATGAAATTATTGACATTTCTTATGCTATTTTTAATACGAATGTTTATTTTATGTTTAAACTTTTTTATATGGGAATGCATTGGACTTAATATGTGATTGGTGGAGCCCGCTATAGCTCCTCGATGCATCGGTAGGTCTCATGAGACAAACTAGTGTCTTGGCACAAGGCCTTGGAAACATCTTATTTGTAGTCTTGGCATGAGGCCTTGGCTATTTGGTTATGATAGTCTGGCATTATTCATTCCATCATTATGAAAGTGGTTATTGATATTGCATGTGATTATTAGATTAGTAGAATATCCATGTGAATAAGTAAGTGGCATTATTTCATTTTACTTTTTCCATACTATGTTTAAGATCAAGTTTAAAAGGCTTTTGTTTTAGTAATGCATTGCCTTAAATGTTTATTCTTATTTTTGAATGTTCTGCTATATTGTTATCCTTACTGGGCATTTGAGCTCACCCCTTTTCTATGTTTTATTTTTCCCAGGATGTGAAGAAGTAAGTTATGAATGACCTGTAGGGATTTTATGTGGGGATATGAGTTTTTAATATGGAAACTATGTTGTTGTAGTAGTTTTTCACTTTATGATGTAATGTAAAACTTTATGAAAATATCTAGTGTTTCCAAGGCTACTAAAACAATCGGTCTTTTGAGATTTGATCTTTCTTGCGATCATGCCAATGTTATGTAATAATGCACCTACTCTGGGTAACTAGGGTCGGGGCGTTACACCTGGGGTTCCTGACCATGCGCCAGCTTCACTCCGAGGCATATGGATGGAGGCCTGATGTTTGAAGCATCTATTGACACACAGTCAGGTATTGAAGACTCCTGAACGAAGCTTTTCCTTTTGGTGTCAGACGCAACCACACTACGTCCAAGGAATCACCAGAAAACACAACACATTACGACATCCAACTGATCATACACAGAACATTCACCAACTAAAGAGTTGAAATGGTGCATGTACATCACCCTTTGTCACACTGAATGAGAACACGACACCACAAATCGTTACCTAAACATGACCATTGTTATATAGGGGGACATTACATAGAGAGGGACTTCAAACTGAGTCTTAAACAACACGCGATTCCATCAATCGACCATAGAATCCCCATGTGACTAGGTGTAGCACACTAGTGGCCTAACGTAGACCCTTTCTTAAACGAAACAAATGAAGTTCAAAAGGTCATTTAGAATAGTGTTCAGCACCGACCACTCTAGTCTTCTTCCACCTTTCCCCACTCGAATCTCCTTCACTGTTTCCAATTTGAACTTATAAATTAATGAGTTCAAACTTCACCCTTGACTATCAAGGTGAACTCACACTACAAGACATCACCAAACATGACCCTTGTAGCCGATGAAAATACTACAATGCACTTCAAGACACTGGTCAACACTGATAATTTTGAACCGCCTTCACCCTTCCCCACTAGAATCCCTTTCGTCGTTTCTAGGGGGAACATTCAAACACAACAGTGTCAAACTACATACCCGACGAGTCAGACACTCAAAAGTTCAAAACCCCCTTCAACTCCCCTCGCATCTGTCATCCCGCTTCGTGAGGATCCCCTTAGTTGTTAAAAGAAGAGGTGGGTTCAATTCTAGAATTCCAGAAGAGAATCCTCTGATTAACTGGAGGGATAGCCAATGTCAAATTACATGTGGTCGCACATCAATCACATGCTAACAAACTATGGGGGCTTACACTAGTCAAGAGAGAGAACTGCAGACCCAATCAAACTGGACCAAAAGCCAATACGTATTGCAAGAAAACACTAAGCATGTAGGGGAAACCACTACATGGAATTCTTGAACCACTTTTCAAAAGAATTCACCAACTACATAGTTACATACCAACATACAAATAAGAATTCCAACATGAACACAAATCAGTCAGAAGGGATCCTTGGTTCAAATGCCTCACTTCTGATATTTCCAAAACACAAGGACACACCACACAAAAACTGATTATTAACATATCAAATTCTCATTTAACAATTTTTTTTGAAAATAATTAATGCTAGTTTGTTGTGAAAACACCAATGGTGTCCCATGGGACTCGCAAAACCATGTTACCATGCCACACCGGCACCCACCTCACATCCATCCAGGCACTCATCCACTCATTCCCTTTACCATTTTTCTTTCTAATATATATTCATGGATGTGGTTTCCCATGAGAACACCAAGAATAAAAACCAAACCTTTCCATTTTTTTCTTCAAAACCAAAACATTCAACCCACACTTTTCCAACCTTACTTGTCATCATTCATTTTTTAAAACACCTCTTTTCAAAAAAAAATCATGACCAAATCTTTTTATTCCTTAAAAACCAGATTTCCATGAATCCAAAACAAAGGGCTGAGGAACGATGTAGGAGGGAATAAGTGTCAGTGGGTGATTGGAACATATGGTTGGCGACCATACTCCAATCGCGCCACTGGCCATAGAGAGTATTTTAGGATAGTTTCCCTGGCTCCACAAGGCTTTCCAAACCCTGATATCTCACTATGACCACTGACTCTACTCCCATCTCATTTACCCTAGAAAAGATTAACTGCACTGACCAAAGACTCAGACAAACCTCAACTTACTTCGGTAACTTGAGTCCCTCTACAAGGTGTGCTGGCTAGGCACCTTACCCGTAGCCTGGACATCATATTACAACAACCTTAACTCCAGTATACTATGAATCTATTAGAAAATAACACAACCCATGAGAGAAAGACTGCCACTAATAACATTTTGACACAAACCAGGCCAGGTCACCATCCGACCCAGCGCTCGACCCGGTCCGCGACATAGCCCGAAGGGCGTTCTAGATCCCCACAAGGTGGCACAAATTAACGGGTATCAAAACATTACATGGGAATGATTTAACCGAAATAAAAGTTAGAAAAACAACTAATAATATTAACAAACTAAAACTAGAAACAGACAACCAAACACACCTTTAAACTATAAGTAGGTTTAATGTCTAAAATTCGACTAAAAACCCCAAATGCACAACAAGGATATAAAACTAAACTTCGATACCAACCTCCCCATGACACAAAAAGCCCCATCCCCATGCTACTAAAACCAACCTACATGTGAAGAACAACAAAATACGAACCACCATCACTGAGCACGATGTCACAACCTGGAGACCACAAGAAACAAGGTCTACATACACCTGAAATTGTATGCAGGGTGTGAGAAAAAATCTCAGTAGGAAGTCACCCAATAAAAAGGTTCCACGTGTAAATATTAAATGAAAAATAAATTTGAAGGCTAAATAAATGAAATGACGCCAAATCTTGAATAATTTTAATGATATAATTTCTATAAAGAAAACACTTTAAAAGTAAAAAACTTATATAAATAAATAAAAACACCCTTGCAATTAAGAAAAATGAAAACCTTCAAGAAACACCCAAAGCTACACCATATGCCGACGGTGAGTGTATAGTAGTCCTGGAGCACCAAAAGTGGCAGAGGCCCTAAAGGTACCAGAAAAATGAATGGGTCCCTGGAACATCGCGTCTCGGTGAACAGTAGTATAGGAACCACAACAAAATATGTTCTCATGCACGAGCCAGTAGTAGGGCGACACATCCATAACCTAGTGGTCTCTAATCATCATCTAATGATTAGTTATTGTTGTAATCGTCAAACCAGCTAAGTGAAACCGGGCTAGAGCCGCATCCAAATCACTAGCGTGCTAGATCTAGTCCACCCACCTAGTACTCACGCTTCCCCATTTGGGCTCAAGATGTTCAAATTTCACATTTCATGTCGAACTCAAACAAATAAAACAAATTGTGTGTAACATAAATCCAACACCACACTTGAACACACTTAGAAAACCTTTTAAAAAACCAAAAGACTTTAGCCAACTCAATTAGAACAATTTTTCATTACTAAAAATTCTTTATTAAAACATATTAAATTATTTTCCAATAATTTATTTAAGAAGAAACCTAACACGTCTAACACAAAAGAAACAACTCATCCCTACACCATGACTAAACATACCTGACGCCACATGAATAACAAATCATGCACCACTTTCATCAATTAATAACCCAATCGCACAGTTAAAAGACCATTTTCCCGATTAAAAAAAACAGTAAAAAATTTATTACACAATTCCAGAAGATGAAACATGACTTTAAACACCAAAGACGCACTCAAATTCCCTCTTCGGACAAAACACATATGAATGCTACACCAGATCATAAAATTCACACTTTTTGCCTTTTCACAAAACAAACGCAAAATTTATAAAACAGTAGAAGATAGTTTAGTGTGGGTTTTCATGATAACAAATCATTCAAAACACACAACACATTCTCTTATGACCATACACATACAACAATGTATCTAAAACACATTTAACGCCACTTGCACAGCTTAAAAACTAACTGCACATATTATTATACACTATCAATAGACAAAAAAAATGTTTTCAAACAGAGAACATACCAGCACCAAATAAACATACTGTTAAACAAATATAATGCATAGAAAAACATCAAGATTACTAAATCCACGCCCAAAATAATTAATCTTGTAATATTGTAAATTAACTAACCAAGTAAATTAACTTATTAGATAATGTTTAAATGCGGAACCATCGACCTTGTCATAGCAGACATCACAACCACGGTGTGTAATGACCACCGCACGCCAACCACACCTCTTACAACCTAGTGCGAATCTAAAACAAGGAAAATTCACCAAAGACTACCAAATTAAACCCCAAAATATGACCACATACTCACTGAAAATAAAACCAAAACTCAAATAAAAAAAATACTTATCTGAAGGTGTGAAATGCATGTGGGAGAAGAACAAAACGCTGGTGGGGGACCTAGATTGGTGTTGCCTAGCGAGGGGAAGGAGCGCTGGACCAGTCCGCGGCCAGTAAGAGAAGCGTGTCGGCCTGGGTCTCACCGTAAGGGGGGAGCGCTGTGCATCAGATAAAGTAGGTGGAGCAATAGCGAAAGGATGAGGGGCTGTGCGGGTGGCCAGACGGGAGGGGCAGGGCGGCTGGGACGGCGGTCATCGGGTGGAGCAGAAATAGGGGAGGCATTGTCTTGGAAGAGGGTGCACCGGCAGGGTGGTGTGGCGCCGGATGGATCAGGGGCAGTAGGGTGGTTGTCAGTGGATGAAGTAGAGGTCAGTGAATGGCTGCGGATACGGTGCCACAGGAGGAAGAGTAGGTAGAGGGGGGACTACCGGAGGTCGTTGTGCGGGGATTCGAACTAGGTGAGGGTGTCAGATGTGGAAGAAGAGAGGGAGATGTGGGGGGTGGCTAACAGCGCGTAGGGATCCTGCAACGCAAACAGGGGGAAAACGGGGGAAATGGGAGGGTGGTTCCACGATAGGGAGAAGATGGAAATGGGAGGGGGTGCCGCGATGAGGAGAAGTGGTAAAGGGGAGGGTGTGCCACAAACCATAGGGAAAAAACAAATAAAATAAATTGAAATTAATAATAGTAATAATAATAAATTCTAGCAATTGTGATAATAATAATAATAATAATAACTAAAACAAGAGTAATAATAATAAATAAAATAACTTAATTTCTATCACTAATATAAATAGTAATAATACTCAATAATAATAAATAATTTCCCCAAATAATAATATTATGTGAAATCTTATTATTTTATTTCAATTTTATTTTACCACTCATTTAATTTTTATTCATTATTAAATCATTTCATTTCATTTGTAGAACATCGGGTAGGCGTGTGGGGAGACGGCGAGGCCGCACGATGACCTAGGCGAGGCCTATCGGTCTCAACGGTGGCACACTAAATATTCTCAAGGCCAAAATGCTTATTTATCAGCACAGAAAAGAAAAAACCGCAATCGGGCTCGGCTCGCATTTCATATAAAAATAATAATAAAATTTAAAATAAGATAAATTTATAAGATAAAATATAAATATAAATTAGAAATGAGACACAGCGCAAATGTCTCGTGTGACAATTCTCCCCACCATAAAGCATTCCATCCCCATAAATCCACAACCAGGGTTAAGACTCAAAGAAGAAGTTGATACCCCCCTAAGGTTCAAAGAGGAACCCCACAATCAACAAGAAAAAAGAGGAAAAAACATCGAGCTCAGAGAATGTGACTCAAAGACATCTTCATGAAATGCGTCAAAAGACATTCCAATATGTGTAGCCCATCCCAGAGAGCTAGAACACCTATAGTTGACTGATCAAGGAAATGAACTCTGACACCCACAGAAACCAACTTCAGAAGCCAAAAACACCTCAAGCGCTATTGAACAGAAACCACACCATTTGGTTAGAATGAACAAACAAGGTCAAACCATGTCCAATGAACACTCTTGCCACTTATCACCAAGTCATCCTTAGAAACAAAATGAAAAGTTCAACATGGGGTTGTCTGAGGAGCTCCCCACTATTAAGATCCTACTATCTCCCAAGGTGGGGTTGGAAAAACTGACATGGGGAGGTCCGAGCGGACTCCCCACCATTAAAGAAAAGTCCAACATCAATTCATTCCAGAGATATTTGGGAGGGATCTAGTGTGAGTCTCCCCTCCATTGGAACTAACAGTAGATACAAAACATTAGAAATTTTCTAACAGGGACCAAGAACCCCACTAAAAGGGGCGGGGAGGGTCAGGCCCAACTACCGAGTGTTAAACCCACAACCCAATAAAAACCAACATCTTCACATCCCTGGACGTGCATTATTCCAATTTGAGACAACTTTACCCACTACACCTCATAAGGACCACTCATCTGATTACTTTCAATGTGATGCAACCCCTAATACTTTAAGGTGATGAGACAAACATGCTTCCACATAGGCACGAAAGCCTTACACAGCCAGACGGTTCGTTTGGAACGGAACAATTACAGATAACAATTTCAACTGCATTTAATTTCAACACTGGTGATAGAAATAATGTCGAGGTCGCATACACTCCCGGGGTTCTTGACCATGTTCCAGCTTTACTCTGAGGCCTATGGCTGGAGCCCTGATGTTTGAAGCATCTTTTTCCTCGTAGTCAGGTATTGAAGACTCCTGAACGGAGCTTCTCCTTTTGGTGTCACACACAAGCATACTACAAACGAGGAAACACCAGCAACCACAACACATTACGACATCCAACTTATCATACACGGAAAATTCAACAACATAAGATCGGAAATGGTGCATGCACATCACCCTTTGTCACACTGAATGAGAACACGACACCAGAAATCGTCACTTGAACATGACCATTGCTGTAGATAGGAACATTACACAGGGAGGGACTTCAAAATGAGTCTTAAACAACACGTGATTCCTAAAATCGACCGTAGCATCCCCATGTGGCTGGGTCTGCCACACTAGTTTCCTGACATAGACCCTTTGTTAAACGAAACCAACGAAGGACCAAGGGTCATTTAGAATAGTTGTCAGCACTGACCACTCTAGTCTGCTTCCACCTTTCCCAACTACAATCTCCTTCACTATTTCCAAATAGAACTTCCAAATTAATGAGGTCAAACTTCACCCTTGATTATCAAGGAGAACTCACACTGCAAGATGTCAGAAAACATGAACCCTGTAGCCAATAAAAATACTAAAAATCCCTTCAAGACACTAGTCAACACTGATAATTTTGAACCGCCTTCACCCTTCCCCTCTAGAATCCCTTTCGCCGTTTCTAGGGGGAACCTTCAAACACGACAGTTTCAAGCATCATACCCGACGTGTTAGACACTCAAAAGACCCAAACTCTATTCCACTACCCTCGCATATGTCATCCCGCTGTGAGAGTATCTTCTTAGTTGTAAAAAGGAGAGGTGGGTTCAATTATAGAATTCAGGAAGAGATTTATCTGATTAACTAGAGGGACGACCAATGGCTAATTTCTTGTGGCCACACTTCAATCGCATGTTAAGGCTCTATGGGGGCGTACACTAGTCAAGAGAGTGAACCGTAGACCAAATCAAACTGGTCCAAAATCCAACACATATTGCAAGTGAACACTAAGTGTGCAAGGTAAACCACTACAAGGAATTCCCAAATCACTTTTCAATACAATTCAGCAACTACACACTTACATACCATCTTAGAAATGAAAATTAAAACTAGAACACAAATCATTCAAAAGGTATCCTCATCTCAAAATGCCTCACATTCCACATTTCCAAAACACAAGGACACACCACACAAACACCGATTATTAACACACCAAATTCTCCTTTAAGAACATTTTTTAGGAATATAAGTAAAGCTATTTGGTTTCCCAAAGACCAATGGTGTCCCATGGGCCTCGCACACACATGTTCCCATGCCACACCGACACCCACCTCACATCCATCCAGGCACTCATCCACTCGTGCTATTATCCATTTCTCTTTCCTATATATATTCATGCATGTGGTTTCCCACGAGAACACCAAGAATAAAAATCAAACCTTTCCATTTTTTTCTTCAAAACCAAAACATTCAACCCACACTTTTCAAACCATATACATCATCATTCCTTTTAATTTAAACACTTCATTTCAAAAAAAATTCAAGACCAAAGCTTTTTTTCTTTTTTTTTCCTTAAAAACAAGATTTCTATGAATCCAAAACAACGAGATGAGGAACAATGCAGGAGGAAACTAGTGTCAGCGGGTGATTGGAACATATGGTTGGCAGTGATACGCCAATCACACTACAGGCCACGAAGAGTATTTAAGGACAGTGTCTCCAACTCCACAAGGCTTTACATACCCTACGAGGTCAATAGGACCATTAAATCTACTCCCTTATAATTTCCCCTAGAAAATATTAACCGCAAGGACCAAAGACTTAGACAAACCTCAACGTGCTTTGGTAACTCGAGTCCCTCCATGAGGTGTGATGGCCAGGCACCTTACACGTAACCAGGACATCGGATTCCAATAACCATAACTCCAGTCAACTATGAATATATTTCAAAAGAACATGACCTAAGAGAGAAAACCAGCCTCTGATACCATTTTGTCATGAACCATGTCGGGTCACCATCCGACCCGGCACCCAACCCGGTCTGTGACACGGCCCGAAGGGCTTTCCTGATTCCCACGGGCTGGAACAAGTGCCTGGGTATCAAAACATTACATGGGAACGATTTACCAGAAATAAAAGATGGGAAAAAAACTAACAAGATAAACAATCTAAAACCGGAAACAGACCACCAAACATGCCTTTAAACTATTATCAGGTTTAAAGTATAAAATTCAACTAAAAACCCCAAGTTCACAACAAGGATAGAAAACTAAAATCCGATACCAACCTCCCCGTGACACGAGAAGCCGCATCCACATTCTACTAACACCAACCTAGAAATGAAGACCAACAACATTCGAACCCCCATCACTGAGCACGACGTCACAACCAGGAGACCACAAGAAACAAGGTTTATAGACACCCGAAGGTGTATGCTGGGTGTGAGAGAAAATCCCAGTAGGATGCCACCCAATAAAAAAAATCCACGTGTAAACATTAAATAAAAAATAAATTCACAGGATAAATAAATTATATGTTGCCAAAGCTTGAACAATTTTTAATAAATAATTTCTATAAACAAAACATTTTAAAAGAAAACAACTTAAATAAATAAATAAAAACACCCTTGCATTTAAGAAAAACACAAACCTTAATGAAACATCCAAAGCTACATGTATTCCAACGGTATGTGTATAGTAGTCCAAGAGAACCAAAAGTGGGAGAGGCCCTAAAGGTATCAGAAAAAGGAATGAGACCCTAGAACATAGCGTCTCGGTGAACAGTAGTATTGGAACCACAAAAAAATATGTTATCATGCACAAGCCACTAGTACGGAACCACATCCATAACATAGTGGTCTCCAATCATCATCCAATGTTTATCTAGTGTTGCAATCATCAAACAAGGTAAGTGAAACCGGGCCAGAGCCGCTTTCGAATCACTAGCGCCCTAGATCTAGTCCACCCACCTAGTACCCATGCATCCCCTTTTGTGCTCAAGATGTTAAAATTTCACATTTCATGTCAAACTCAGATAAATAAAACAAATAGTGTGTAACATAAACCCAACACCACACTTCCACACACACACAAAACCATTTGACAAACCAAAAAACTTTACCTAACTCAATTTAGACAATTTTTTCAATACTAACTATTCATTATTAAAACATATTAAATTATCTGCCAACAATTTCTTTAAACAGAAACATTACACAACTAACACCAAAGAAAAAACTCATCCCTCCACCCTGACCAAACATACGGGACGCCACATGAATAACACAACCTGCACCACTCGCATCAATTAATAACCCAATCTCATAGTTAAAAGAACATTTTCTCGATTAAATATATCACTAAAAAAATTTATTACACAATTCCAGAAGATGAAACATCACTTTAAACACCAAAGACACACTCAAATTCCCTATTTGGAAAAAACACATATGAATGCTACACTAGAACATAAACTGAGAACTTTTCGCCTTTTCGGAAAAACAAAAGCAAAATTTATAAAACATTAGAAGATAGATTTGTGTGGGTTTTCCCGAAAACAACTCTATCAAACGACACAACACATTTTCTTATGACAAAAAACATGCAACAACGTATCGAAAACACAATTAACACCACTTGCACAGCTGGAAAACTAACTACACATATTATTAAACACTAACAATAGACAAAAAACATGTTTTCAATCAAAGAACGTACTAGCACCACATAAACATACAACTAAACAAATATAATGCATAGAAAAACTTCAAGATAAAAAAATCCACACAAAAAATAATTAATCAAGTAATATTTTATATTAACTAAGCTAGCAAATTAACTTATCAGATAATATTTAAACGCTGATCCACCTACCTTGTCATAGTAGACTTCACAACCATGGTGTGCAACGACCGTCGCGTGCCAACCGCCCCTCCAACAACCTAGCATGAATCCAAAACAAAGAAAATTCACCAAATACTACCAAATTAAACCCCAAAATCAGACCTCATACTCGCTGAAAATAAAACCAAAACTCAAATAAAAAAGTCTTATCTGAAAGTGTGGGATGCATGTGGAAGGAGATCAAAAAAATGGTTTGGGAGCCTGAGTGGTGTCGCCTAGAAAGTGGGAGGCATGATGGACCTGTCTGCGACTAGTAGGAGAGGAACACGGGTCTGGGTCCCATAGGATGGGGGGAGTGTTGTGCATCAGAGAAGGTAGGGGGTGCAACGGTGGAAGGAAGAGGGGATGTGGGGGTGGTCGGATGGGAGGGGTTGGACGGTCGGGATGGCGGTCGTCGGGAGAAGTAGAAACAAGGGCAGCATCGGCTTGGAAGAGGGTCCGTCGGCAGGGTGGTGTGGCACCGGACGGAGAAGCGGCAGCGGGGTGGCGATCACCGGATGAAGCAGAGGTCGGTTGATGGTTGTGGTTGTGGCGCGATGGGAGGAAGAGTAGGGAGAGGGGGACTGCTGGAGGTCGTTGTGCGTGGATTTGAACCATGTGGGGGTGTCCGATGTGGAAGAAGATATGGAGATGTAGGGGGCGTCCAACAGCGCACCAGTATCCTGCAACACAACAGGGGGAAAACAGGGGAAATTGGAGGGGGTTCCGTGACGGGGAGAAGATGGAAAGGGGAGGGGGGTTTCACGATGTAGAGAATAGGTAATGGGGAGGGTGTTCTGTAAACAATTGGGGAAAAACAAAAAAAATAAATGGAAATTAATAATAATGATGATAATAAATTCAATCAATTGTGATAATAATAATAATAATAATAATAACTAAAACAAGAGTAAAAATAATAAATAAAATTACACAATTGCTATCAATAATATAAATAGTAATAATACTCAATAATAATTAATAATATCCCCAAATAATAATATTATCATTATTAGTGAAATCTTCTTATTTTATTTCAATTTTATTTTACCACTCATTTAATTTTTGTTCATTATTAATTCATTTCATTTAATTTTCAGAACATCGGGTAGGCGTGGGGGGAGTCAGGCGAGGCCGCGCGACGACCTAGGTGAGGCTGAGCGGTTTCAACGGCGGCACACTGAATATTGTCAAGGCCAAAATTCTTATTTAGCAGCGCAAAAGCGCAAAACCACAATCGGGATTGTCCTACATTTCATATAAAATAATAATAAAAATTAAAAGAATATAAAATTTTAAGATAAAATAAAAAAAAGTTGTAATGAGACACATAGAAAATGTCAGGTGTAACACATGGTGTATAGAGAAATTTGATCTATGAGCATCATCTAACAATTCCCTTTTCAGATTAGTTATATCAGTATCACAAAGTCTCTTCCCAAATTTTAAAATCTTTTCTTCATATATGAAGTCGATCAATCTCCCATCATTTACATCTTTAATTTTGTTTTAAAAATCATCATCATCAGTGTGAGAACTTTTTATCCTTTTTAGTAAAGATGGTTTTTCAACCATTAGAAAGCGTTGTGATGTTTGTCCATCCATGATTACTTCCATATTCATTTTTACTAGATCCGTGAAAATATGATTCTTTTAAACTCTCATCTTGTTCTAAACTCCATGATCCTTTCTGGTCAAAGCATCTGCGACCTGATTTTCCTTCACCAGGTGGTAGTATATTGTGCAATCATAATCCTTGAGTAGTTCAAGCCATCTTCATTTCCTAATGTTGAGTTTTTTTTTCAGAAAAAAAATACTTCAATCACTTGTGATCAATATAAATCTCACATTTTTTCACCATAGATATAGTGTCTCTATATCATCAAAGAAAATATTACAGTTCCTAACTCAAGATAATGAGTGGGATAGTTTTTCTCATGAATTTTTAGCTGTCATGAGGTATAGGAAAAAAATATATCATTCTGTATAAGGACACAACCAAGTCCTTTATTTGAAGCAACACTATAAATAACAAAACCATATTTCCCTGATGGTATAGTCAAGATAGGATAATTAACAAATATTCTCTATGTTTCTTCAAAAAAAATTCACACTCTTTTATCTAATCATATTTAACCCCTTTACGTGTGAGAGTGGTTAATGGGTAAGCCAATGGGGAAAAAATATGGACAAAACACTGATAATAACCTAATAGACCAGTAAAACTGCATACCCCAGTTATACTTGTTGGTGTTGTCCATTCGTGTATTACCTTTGTCTTAGAAGGATCAATAGAGATTCCATAGTTAGAGACAAAATTTCCAAGAAAATAAATCTCATGAATCCAGAATTCACACTTGAAGAACGTCCCAAATAATTCATTTCTTTTAAAAGTCTTTAGGATAATGTATAAGTGATTTTCATGATCTTCATAGATTTTTGAGAATTCCAAGATATTGTCAATAAATAACACTAAAAATCCATCATGTTATTCCATGAAAACTCTAATCATTAGATCCATAAAGATAGAGGGTGCATTAGTAAATCCAAAAGGACCTACTGTAAACTCGTAATGCCCATACCTGGTTCGAAATGATGATTTTAGAATGTATTCCTTCTTCACACTCAACTGATGATATCCAGATCGAAGGCCAATCTTTAAAAAATAATTAGCTCCATGATGTTAGTTCAATAAATATTCAATGCGAGGTAGGGGATACTTGTTCATTAGTGTTATAAAATTGATCTCCCTATAGTCAATGCACAACCTCATAGATCTGTATTTCTTCTTAACAAAAAGGACATGGGCTCCCCATGGAGAAACACTAGGGGAATAAATACCTTATTACTCAATTCCTTTAGTTGTTTATTTAGTTCCACGTATTCAACAGTGGATAATCTATAAGGGGTCTTCGATATGGGCTTTGAACCAGGAATTAAATCAATGGAAAACTCAATTTATCGTTATAGAGGATATCCAGGTAAATCCCCTGGAACACATCAACATATTCTTTCACAATAATTATGCCCTATATTAAATCATTCTTTTCCTCACCCATAATTATTTAATTCTCATCCTCCCCAATAATTGAATTTAGTAGTTCTAGATAAGAATCTGATGGTGACGTTTCTGCTCTAAAGATAAGGTAATCCTTATCAACATTAATAATTGTTACCTAATTCTTATTACAATAAATTTTTGCATCATGGTCTGAAATCCAATACATAACAAGGATTAAATCAGATTAAATCATGGGTATGATGATGAGATCAGAAGGTAAATAACATTTATATTCCCTAATGGGAACTGATTCACAAAACATTATTGTGATGAGACTTGCCTTATGTGTTTTTATTGACAACTCACTTGTTAAATAAAATTGAAAATATCTAGTTTTGATAGAAATATGGTAAGATATGAAACAATTTGATGATCCAAAATCAAATAAAGCACTAGCTAAACTTGAGGAAACCATTAAATTACCCACCACCGCGTCTTTCGGAGATTCAAACTCAGCAGTAGTGATCGCATAAGCATGACATTTTTCCCTTGTCCTTTTCTGAGGAATGTTCCCTTGGTTCTTAGGAAATTAATTTTCATAATTACTCTTTTTTATCTACAATTGTAGCATTCAACATTGGCAGACTCTTTCTTCCCCTTATAATCACGAGCCTGGTGTCCTTTTTCACTGCACCTGTAACAAAGTCCCATTCCCTTCAGGCACGTTCCAGGGTGTTTCTTCCCATATTTACAGCATGATGGATATTCAACATTTCGTTTCTTCCCCTTATTTCCATTTCCAGAGTGTTCATCAGATATCTTCTTCTCCTACATTTCTTTATAGTCATACGACTTATAGAATTATTTTTCTTTCTTGATAGCACATGAGACAATATCTGTGTATGATAAGAAAGATTGTGAGACTAATTCTCACCGGAAAAATTGTTTTAACCCATCAAAGAAATGATCAATATTACTCCTCAGGCTACGTATATAATTTGAATCATTCCTTGCTAACATTGTAAAGATAGCCTCATATTTTGCGACATTCTCATCCTTGTTTTTCCTCAGACTCAGAAATTGCCTTTTCATATCCACTAGATGGTCACAGGGAAATTCTTTGTCAAATAAAATATCATTAATCTTCCTCCATTCCATATTTGATACTTCATAATCTTCCTTTGTGTTCTGAATCAATGACCACCATTGATCTGCATCTCCCGTGAGGTGATAAACTACCATGACAACTTTTTCCCTTTCACTAATCCTCAATACATGCAATATTTTCTCTAAGGAATTTATCCATTGCTCAACTACTAATGGATTTGTACTCCCATTTAATGTTGGTGGTTGTTTCCTCATGAATCTACCTAACATTGATCCTCCATGTTATGGATCATGATGCTCCATACGAGTATGGTTATTATTCATAACCTATGTGGGTTGTCCTGTTATGGTGATAAGTTGATCAGTACCTGTTTCTTCCCCAGCTCCACTATAATTATCTTTTGTAGGAGGGAAATCCATACATGGATTATATGCATTGATATAGTTTCTTTTCCTTCCACTAGGAGCCATTTCTAAACAATGGAATACACAAGATTAGTTTATTAATCGCAATACATAATTCCAATCTTGTAAAACAGTTAACGTAAATTGAATAGTTTCTGGATATAATCTATAATAATAAAAATGTTTTCATTGAGGAATTATATAATCATAAACCCTTCTTAATGGTTTTTAATGAAAATGGGAATTATCCTAAGCAGATCTCCCAGGAGTGTTGTAACCAATAGTGTAGCAAGGCCCATTTTCGTGCTCTAGTTCCAGTTCGAGTCTAGCTTAAAGCAGTGTTTTCGAGTTTTACCCCTAGGTAAATCTATTCTAGAGCCGCCTGTACCTGCTCATATCCAGATAGGGATTTATTTCATGGAAAACTCAAAAAAAATATATAGAGTACCAAAATTATATGTAGTACTTCTATAATAATCATCAATGTCTATCCTCCGTTAGTGTTCTATAATCATGTTTTTTCTAAATCTAGTTTCTAAGGATTGTACTAATCTTCCTCTGATACCAACTATATTACCTTGGCCCTTATTACACTAATTCGGTGAATTATTACATAACATTGGCATGATACAAGGAATCATGTCCTAAAATACTGATCAGTTTAGTGGCATTGGAAGTACTAGATACATTTATAAGTTTTATATTATATCATTAAATAAAAACAACAAAAACATTTTCTCCCCTTTTGGACACACTTATATAGTTAGCATATACCTGCAAGTCAACCATAAAATACTTGTTCACATCCTGGGAAAAATAAAACATTGAAAGAGGTGAGATCAAATGCTCAGTAAGGATAACAATATAGCAAAAACCTTCATAAATAAGAATAAACGTTTAAGGCAATGTATTTGACTAAAACAAAATCCTTTTAAACATAATCTTCAATATAATCTGGAAAAGATAAAATCAAATAATAACATTTATTTATTCACACAGATATTCTTCTAGTCGAATATCACATGCAATATAAATATCCACTTTCATAACTATAGAATGCATAATTCCAGACTTCATAACCACATAGTAAAGGCCTTGTTCCAAGACTATAGACTAGATTTTGTCAACACCTTGTTCCAAGACACTAGTTTTTCTCATTAGACATACCGATGCATCGAGGAGCTATAGCAAGCTCCACCCATCACTTACTAAGTTCAATGCATTCCTCTTATGAATGTTTTAAACACAACATAAACATTCGTATTAAAACTAGCATACGAAATGTCAATAGATTATCAATAAACCATGAATGGTATTAGAATAACACATCCATAGTCAAACATATCACAAAACATTCAATACAATATTCAATAGTTGTATCATAATAAATCATCTTCAATCAAGCATAAAATACATCAAATGGATGTGGACATAGATGAAATCATAATTTTTTTAGAGTAATATCTCTTTCTATTTTGAAATCATTTAAAAGTAATATAATTATAAAAGAAAATATTTATTTTGAATATATTCCTATAATACTTTAATGGAATCCTCTACGTTGTTATAAGGGGAAAAAATAGCCGCACTCACCGTATAAGTTAAAAAAATTACCTTGATTTTTTCAAAAAGTTCATAATGTACCTAGTTTGTAAAAAGATGGAAAGATTCATTTAAAAACATATGAGTTAAAATAAGGGTATAAATGACTTTAAACCAATTTATAGTAAATAGTAAAAATGTTTTGAAATACAATTTTAAGAAAACATGGATGTGGATGATAAATAGGTTCCAATAGATACTTATGTAAAAACAACCTCAAATAATAAAGAGATAGTGGAATTAACCCTTACCTTGTACTTTTCCTTAGTCAATGGTATTTTACCCAACTATATAATAGTTAAAACATTTTTATTAAATTATAAAAGAACTATATATATAAATATGATACCATATATGATCTTATAATATTGATTTGTTAATAATATTTTAGTTGTATCATCGTTTCGGGTGTAAACTGATTCGTTTTACATTTTATGCTTAGTTTATAAATCCATTGTTTTATGGATAGGATGTAGATGATTCATATAAATATTTAAATTAGGTTTATAAACACTATTTTTAATCAAAAAATGAAATTTATTATTTAATGATTACGATGGGGAATTAATCTCATCGCGTTCGTGGAGACGATAATCTGTACGTACCCATGAGCGAAAATGAGATTATATTGATGGAGAAATCATAAGTAATAGGATGTTATACAATATATAAAGAATAATTAATATGTTATATTTATTATTGAAATCATTTATACTATTTATTATACCCATACAAATATGAAGTGTTTGAATAACAAACCACACCACGACGTGGAGACGGTATTCCGTACGTACATTGTATGGTGACATTGACATTTATTGGATAGATAGAATAATTAATATTTTTGTAATATTTTAATAATAAAATAATAGTATATATAATATACTGGAGTTATTATTTTATAATTGAATCAACAAATAAAGAGTAAGTGGAGAAGAAAAGAACTTGAAAGAGGTGATGAAATATTTACCTCTTCTTCGGGTTCTTCCTTTTGATTTGATCAAAAGGGCTCCATAGGATGGGTTTCTGACCAAATAAAGGCCTCTATAATGAATGGAGGAACTTTTTAATGATATTTGGACAGGGTTTTGCCATGCCAAAAGGCTTTGGAAGTGTGAAATTAAGAGAATGGGAATTTCTCTTTTATAAGAGAGGTGTGGGTCACTTTTGGAAAATCTTGAAATAGTATTTTTAATAAAATATTTTTTGGTGTATAATGGCTCCAAAATTAATTATTTAAAGTCTAAGGTTGGTATGGGTCGATAAACTCTGAACCAATAGGTTTTAGATCGGTTTAGGTCATCATATTAATCTTATATTTTAGATTTAACTCTTAGTTAAATAGTTTGACATTTACCATGTCTCTTTGTATGTTTATATTATATGGATAATAAACTTACTATAATAAGAAAAGGGAACCCAATATGGTTCCTTATTAATTTATATAACCTTATATATCTCCTTTTTCGAAACCTTAAATTTTTAGGAATATTATATCTATTAATAAATTAATACATGTTTTAGAAACTCAATTATGTCATTTTTGACACTATTTAGTATTTGATTTTTTTCAAAGACATAAGAAATTTATTACTTAGAATAAAATTTATTTAACCAACCATAACATGTCATATTAACCTATAAAATTATTCGAATTCATCAGAAGTCTCAATTTATATTTTTTGGATATTTATAATATCAATTATTTTAATATTTCATTAATAATGTAATTACTAATCATCATTATGTCATAAATAAATTAAGTTATATAATGTCTAAAAATTATTAATAAAATACCATTATGTAATAATTATATTTATCATTTTAATGAATATTTATAGTATAATTAATATTGTCTGTAAGACTATATTAAAAATGGTTATTTATTAAACTATGAATTTAACTCTTATAACTCTTCTTTAAATAAAATAATAATAAATGTCCTATTCGTATCATTGTGGACCAAATAGGATAATATTTAATTAATAACATTGTTTTCGGTAAAATTGTACTTATCCAATAGAATTCGGACAGGTGTTAGGGTAATTCTGATATCATTTTTACACTTAATTCAACTATTTACTTTTAACCGTGGTAAATAAAAGTCAAAACATATTATTCAGAAAAGATTATTTTCATCCTATTGAACAACATTTTACTTACTAATATTAACTATGACTTTTTGATATATTAAATTCAACACACAGAAGCGGTAAATTTATTTTTTATGCAAATTTTTAAATGCTCCTTGGAGGTTGGTAAAAGACGGTTAAAAGTTCGATAAACTTTATATATATCTAAACTTATTATAAACTGAATCCAATAAATTACACTGAACATATATAGGTATTATGTATCTATTTCGACCTAAAATAAATTTAAATAAAATAAATATTTAATTAAATAACAAGTCTATTTTAACCAATAATGTAGTGTTTTTTACTATTCATCAAAAAACTGAATGTTTTTAGAAAAATACCAAAAATTCACCCAAAGATAATTTTGATATTCCGAATTCATAATTGAAGTCCATTTTGAAAAATTAAATTTAAAAAATTTCAAGAAGTGGGTTTTACTATTCATAACAGATAGTTTGATTGGTCGTAGTGTGTTATAATCTTGAAGTTGTGTATAATGCAAGCTACTGCATTATTCAATGGGAAACGTGCTGTGGAATCTTGGGGTGTTATAGGGAATGTAGTATATCAAGAGAGAGAACACCCATATGGGAGGCCCATGTCATGGTGAACAATCTATGTGTTGAATCACATCTAGCTTGGATCACATTAATCTCGAAGAACCATTTAAATTAGTTCACTAATGATTTCAGGGGAATCACTACAAAGGTCTTGTGTGAGGAACCATGGTGACCAATATAATTACAACTGAACATGAGAGGAATAATTTAGACCACTTAACATATGTTCATAGCACTGTCATCATCCATTGTCGACGCTTTAATAAATCTAGAATTAAATGTATCATAGGAATCATTAAATTATTTCAAAAAAGGGAAAATGAGATCCCACCAAAATATCATTACACAGGAAAATAAAAATAATAAAAATATATTAGTTGAGTGGAGATCTCACCAAGAGTAATCCATTACACCCAGTGATGATTAAAATAGAGTTCATATGTGGGATTTATTAAAAACTCTAATGGAGGAGGAAAGAGTAGCTTTAGGTGAGGGAGAATTGAAACTATACTGGAGAAATAAGTGAGCATTAATAATTAGGGTTGCTAAAACATTTAATAGAAAAATTGGTTTCTCCCCCGAAAATTGTGTCACATGGTTTGGCTGTATGATTGACCGAAAATGTGCCAACCTCCATCATTCCTTACCTATAGACACTCTTCAAAGGGTATAGGAATCCAATTTTACTAAACATGTGATATCTATATAAAACTACACTATTAAGGGGGCATGAAATTCCACACGGGTATGAAATCTAGATACCTTTGTTGCAGAAAAAAAATCATATAGCCTTCCCTAATCATTGGCAAAATCACACATTTTAGTTGCATGGATATAATTAACCCTACACTAACCATGCATTTCAGTCTGTATCCTTTAAATTTTGGTGCCCGGGGACCCATACAAGCCCCAGAATCTCCTGAAAAAATATTTTGTCTTTTGAGAATGTTATTATCATAGAAAAAATGTGTTTAAATAGTAATGGAAATTTTCATACCTCTTCAAAAAGTCAGGACATTACAATATCACTGCTTTGAAACAACTCATCCATGAGTTTCCCTTCTAAGGGTTGTAAAACATCATCTATGAAATGTTCTGTCCATTGAGATCATACACTGGCCTCCTGCTCCTTGGTACCATCCTATACATGACCATTCTTCCATATCCCCCAAACTGGTTGAGTTGAAATGACATAGAGAGACTTTATGATCTGATCAATAATAAATATGTGATTATCCTAGAATGATGAATCTTCCACCAACTCAATGTCCACATGGTAAAACTAATGATATATTTCAGCATGATAAAAGTGAATCTATGATACATGGAAGACTTCGTGTATGGAATGGTGCCTCTAGGATGGTTGTAATCAATAGGCTACCACCCTAAATCTCTCTATGATTTAAAAAGGTATTATATAATAGGTGGATTAAATGATCTGACATCAAATTTTTCTATGTCCCAAACTGGGTGAAAAATGCTGAAAGATCAGATATACCACTGTGAACTCTATAGGTTTTTATAAAAATCAGTATAATAATTCTATCTAGATGATATGTACAAATAAATTTCTAAATAAAATGATCTAGCTATGATGTCTCTTAAATAAGATGAGGAATCCATAGTGCTTCTTCACATGCCTCTAACAATCATAGGGTTGAATGACATTGCCTACTGTAAATAACCTCATAAAGATAAATCTAAATCATTTCTCAGACACTATTATTATTTGAAAACACTACTAAAGGTATATGATTCTCCCATGAATCTCAAAAATCAGGGATTTGTGACCGGATCATGTCCACTAACACTCAAATTTCCCACATTGTATTATTGTTAGTCTGAGTGTGATATGATAAACTCATGGGAATCTATGATCCATGTTCCTTATACAACCCTTCTAGAACTATGATGTAAAATTGTAATTTACAAATGATACAATCAAACTCGCAACATTATGAAGGCATAAAATTTCATGGATATACATTCTCCTAATAACATCATCTAAGAATGAATCTTAAATAGGTATGACGTTTGGAACCTTGGTCCCCCAATTGAAGATCACCCGTAGTGCATCACTACTTTTACTGAATCTCTTAAAGACTTTCACTGAATCGATGGTGTTGTCATTACATTTCCCATCCAGAATTGATAGAGGAGGTAGAATCTATGTATATTGTTAGTGCTCCTCCTTCATCTACTGGTAGGTGGAACAACTTGTGATCAAAACCTATAATATCATTTTTCATACATAGATACCAATATTGTTGATGTATCTCTTGGTGTATCTTGGTAATCTAAGGGTACACTACTGAAGATCAGTCATGAGATACCCACATCAAATCTTCCCATATATCAGAAAGAACCAATACATTATCATGGTAGACCAGGGTCTCATTCATGTCATCAACACACCCAGTTGAAAAGTTCCTACCTGAGACACTCTCCCTAAGGAGGAGCACCTCATGATCTTAAAGATGTCCCATTTTTCACTCATTCTAGAAGAGAGGAGTTCACTGATAGAGATACTAAAACAATCTTTCCATTTTGTTCCTAATCCTTCAGGTTCATCCCAGAAAAAAATCCATCAACTACCATGAAAAACTATCAATATATACAGAATGTGTTTTAGTTTTTTAGCTCTAGAATCCAGCCACAATGTTACCTTTCCCATGTGTATAGGAATGTTTAAAATCAAAAAATTGTAGGTACTCAACCCACATACTCTACCTCAAATTCATTTATTTCATGGGGGAGATGTATTTAAGAATTTTTTGATCCATGAAAATAATAAACCTCTCACACAAATTCTAATCTTTCCAACTTGATAGATCATAAACCATGACATCTATTTCGTGGTCTTGCGTAGGGTAGTTTCTCTCATGATATCTCGTCTTATGGGACCCATAAGGCACATCCTGATCTCCATGCATCATGATTTCTCCCAATCCAATTATTGAATAATCATAGTAAAAAATATATCTTCTTCCAAGAGTAGTAAGAATCAAGTTCAGTTCCAAATTCTATCTCCCTATCAACTCCTAAAATTATTTCTCACAATATTCTAACCATAACATATTAAACCCATTTTTAATTAGGTTTATGAGAGTCACTGTTGATATTGATACGACCTTAATGAATTTCTTGTAATATCCAGCCTGCCCCACGAAGCATCATATAACAAATACATTATTAGGATTCCCTAAGCATACCCAGGATCCTACCTTACCAGGGTCAATGGATATACTTTCCTATGAAATTATATGACCAAATAAGTGAAACATAACAATTTAAAATTGACATTTTTTGAGCTTATTATATAGCTGATTCTCTCAGAGAGTATTAAAGATGATCTCAAGATAGGTGTCGTGGACATGTTTGGTACAATAATACACCTAGATGTTATCAATGAAGACCATAACAAACGAATCTAATTACAAGTGGAATACACAATTCATCATATCCATAAATACTATCATCTCATTCGTTATTATAATTGTCACAAGTAGATAATCATAAAAGTAATACCTACACTGAAATGTCATACATGGATTTTTTGATGGTCTCATGTGAACCTGATTGTAGACCTACCACAAATAAATCATAGTGAAAAATACTTATCCCTTATGATCATTGAAGATGTTTTCAATATGTTGAAATGAATACCAGTTTTTTACCATAATCTGGTTAACCCATTGTTCATCCACCTATAACCTATGTGTAACATATTACTTTTTGGGGACAAGGTCAGGTGAAATCTAGAGAGGGGGTATTGGTCATAAAAAACCCTTTAACTCTAGATCTTCGAATATATTATTATGTACTAGGGGCTACATAGGTCCCATATTATATAGGGGAATGGACACTAGTTCCACAAATGGAACTAGATCGATGGTGAACTCTACTTAAACCATATAATGTTATCTAGATAATTCTCCAAGGATAAGTCTCTAAAATGATCCACTATTGGATGTAATTCAATAAGTTGCATCCCATGATCCCTCATAAAGAGACTATCCATCTAGCATGTCATGCCTCCCTTCCCTGTATGCTCGGGTCTAGCTCGACTGGAGAAGATATATCATTCCCCCTTATGGATATAACAACTACCCTATAGTGATGTAGACGACAATCACAAGTAGTTGAAATTATTATGGGTGGGTTAGAGAACAACGAGTCCATTTATAATATGTAATGTAAGTTGGTCACCTCAAGGAGAATGATATTTTATAAGATATTATACCCACCTACCTAATGGGTGAACATGAATTTGTGTATACCCTCTAATTGGACTCCTAGGGTGTTTTTATAGTCATCGAACCACAAACGTACTCTATTACTAGTCCAAAAATTTCTATAATTACAAAAGACATAAAGGATTTTGATTCACCTATATCAAATTTGTATGAAAATAAAGTAGATTCAACCAGAATATTACCACATAATATTGAAGGCCCAAGACACTGCACATTTTTCTCGGCTACACTACATAGATATGGCTCGACATGCGGCCCTAGGTTGCAGCATGACTAACCTATGCAGATCCAATCTCGTGGTGTTCACTCACTATTCAACATACTAGAGGGAGTGTCATGAATGTTGTAGGATGATGATAATACTAAAATTCCCAAGATATTTATACCATATTTTGTCTAGCTTGGGGACTACCCTTTACATATTTCATAAAGTAGAAGAAGACATCCCGAAACTACGGATTGAATCGCGGTGCAATATCTACAAGAGTTTCTACAAGTGGAACTATAGGCGGTAATACTATTATATAGGGACCCCCCACATCTAATGTATGGTCATCACAACCCTCATAGAGTTTGAAAATATGAATTAGATTCATAATAGGTATAAACTTTCCATGTCCATGCTGAAGATATGATTTATAACATATATAAAATGATATATAAGAAACGTATATGCAGAAAAAATTCCAACAATGTGTCACATCACTCTACCTATTTCTAAATCTAGGTATAGGTGATAAGGAAGAGTCGTATAAGGATCACTGGAGACAAAACCAACTTCCCACTACAATGGTTGTGTCAAGTTCATACACATCACGACATAGGTTTCTGTATATGGAGTGTCAAATGCAAGGTATATAGTAGAACTCCCTTTACATTGCCTTTGGAATCCCCATATAATGGTAACCATTTAATTTTAAAACATTAATTTATTAAAATTTATACTTATTTATTTTGATATTGATATCTCAATGTAGTTATTAGTGTCCCAAATTCTAAATTTATAAAGGCCTATAAATTGTATAAATAGAAATTGGCACATCAAGTAACATAGAACTAGCATGTACGATTAGTATTTGGACATAACAGGTCATTCATTTTGATATGATAAAATGAAAAAACATTCATAATTTATAGAAGTACCTGTTTATTAAAAAAATTCATAGGAATTCATCATTAAAATCGCCTAATATTTTAGCTTGAATAACCTATGGATCAGGGAGGAAATGTGGTTTAATTTGTTAGTTATTGTGTTATAATCAATCTATTAAGGAAAAAATAATTTTATTTATAATAGAACACTAATTAATATGATCATGTAACCCATGAAATAAATTATAGAACATTTTAATATATTTAATAACCAATGAACACCCAAAAAAATACATGAAATGCATATATAATTATATATATGGCATGAAAATAAATTCCTTGTTGGAGTTGGTGGCCTAGAACCAACTACTTTGTACAATATTCATTAATAAAAGCCTTATCACATCTTGATTTTTCTTCTACATGACAATGCATGTGATAATGTCCAAAGGATAGATGTTTCATTAAAGGGTCATAGCGGATCCTTTCTATGATGAGAACCGGGATGTTCCATAACACTGTTCTTGAATATATGTTCAATGGCCGGATGATATTATTTGAGGGACACAAATAATACATGTCATTAGGGGTGATGACTCATAAAACGTTGAGGCACCTTCTCATGGTGTGCGCCCTTGGTAATATCCAGGAGGATATTATGAGAACGAGACCCGCTAGTAGGGAATCCACATTTCATAGTGTCATTCGATGTTCCTATCTACGAACGTGTGTATTGGTCCTTAGACATTATGAATATTATTAATGGGTGTTACAACTCGCGCACTCAGATGTATTGATGAAATCTGTGAAGACACACTGTTTGCGGCGAGGTAGGATACGTTGGTTGCGTCACGAGTAATACTGCATTAATAGATAATGCGAGAAAGGATTTGCCCTTTCTGTTCCATAACAAAATTAGATATCTAATGCCCTTTGATAGAATTGATATAGCCTATGTAAATCCAGGGCCATGGTAAGGAATGGGAAAGTTCAATTCCTGGAAATCATAGAAAGAATAATCGAGAACATGGGTTGATGGTACTAGCATGCAACCAGCTTGATTAGATATATCGAGAAAAATGGATTATATTACACAGTAAGCGTTCATAGGAGGTGAAACATCATTATGGCATTAAATTATTTCTCTATGGGTGCCTTGGCATGTTGCTAGACACTAACCGTGGACATTAGGCTGGCTCCGCCTAATGACACTGAGAAAGAAGCCTAGAGGGTCACACACTAAGTCTGTCCATGTGTCTTAGTTAAATATTAATTTAACAAGTTAAATAATGATTATTCCCAAATATGGTTTAATAATTTGTTAAGGATGCCTGATTGAATTTATTTCGACACTAGTTATTCGAGAGAATATATTGTGGGTGAAATAATATGATTATTATCAAGTAATGAATTTACATTTATTTAAGAAATAAATAGCCATTACTCAAGATCTAATAAATGTGGTGGAGGAAATAAAGGAAAATAAAAGTACGCGTCATGTATATTAAATTTACACGCCATATAGTTTTATGGAAAACGAGTACACGTCGTGTATTAATGATTACACGCCGTGTAGTTTTTCAAGTTGGGATTTTGAAGATATAATATTGTTTTATTAAATGATATTTATCATTATTAGCATGGGGCATGTCAAGGAATTAATAATTCAACATGGGGTTTTCGATATGAGTTAATGAAATAAATAAAACGCGTAATGCGATTATTTATTGTGATAACTCTATAACCTCAAACCCGATTATAAATATCCTCACAACCCCAATAGTTTTCCACAAGAGAATCATTGTGCACAATAATTCTAAAGAATTCTATCAAGCCCAAAATAACTCCTTCCTACAAGAACACTCTCAAGACCGAGAGACCAAGGAGATCGAAGGCGGACTTCGCAAGTGAAGGTTATTTCATGCTAGAACCCAGAGATCCCTTCAGTGGCGTCCAGAGATACGTGGCACACATGTGCATCACCACTAGAGGAATCCTACACAGGGATTCTATGACGCAATGACAGATCACATGATTGTAACCGGAGACATCAACGAAGAAAGAATTACACCAAGTTAATTCTTGTGAATTAAATAAATTAATTATAACCAACATATGATGATCCCATCTCTATGGTTCTGGGATTCCCTCTTAAGATTTTTGTTCCTCGTTCCTTTACGAAGATTCTGCTTTTTACATTGTGATGAATCTCAGATTGAACGTTGTTTAACGTTAAAATGAAAGCTGGTCAAACCCACCAACACGCTTCGACTGTGCCCAGAACCTACAAGTGGTATTAGAGGGGTCATATCGTTGATTATAATTATTTAGTTTTTTTGATGTTTTATGCATTTAAAAATTTAGTTGTTTCAATTCTTATTTAATTGGTCTGCAAATATGAATCTCAAGATCTGTTCCTCCTCGCTCGTTTCAGATTCACCTCATAGAAATGAATTTTTATATTAATTTTGATTAAAATAAAATATAGGAACTCATCTAGAGGAGCCAAACATTTCAGGACGTACAATACCAGAATACACGGCGTGTATTTGGATGTACATGCCGTGTAGTCTAGGTTCAATGCATTGACTAATCTGCCAAATCAGGCAGTGTATTGGTGTATACATATGTCATTTATGACACTGTGTGTTGATGAGGAACATGTGGCACATGGTTTTTGGATTACACGCCGTGTGGTCCAACTGAACATGGCGTGTAGTCCCTTCGGGTTCGGGTTGAACCGTGTACCCCGTAAACGGCTGCCCGACTGGAAACCATGTAACGCGGAAACTACACGGTGTGTGTCCCACAGAACACATCGTGTACTCTAAAAATTTCGTAAGTACATTAACACACCCTGTCCCCTGGTGTGTACTTCGGATGGATGGTGAAGAAAAGTACACGCCGTGTAGTCGTAACTACATGCCGTGTACTCAACCAAATTATGCAGATTTATTAAAATTTATTATTATATTATACAAACCCTTGAGACGTGTACCATGTTTAATGCGTAAAGCTGGGGAACAACACGAGATTGGTGTTTTATATATATGTGTTTAATTTAACATCTTCATAATGAATGGGAATTCACCAGGTTTCCTCCAAGGTACCAGTTACATACAAGGATAATTTTAAATGAATTTATTTGTTTTAAATTATAATGGATGAGAATCTCAAGGAAGTTCAGAAAAAGGTTTGAAGATAAAAGGATTGATTAATTAAAGATAATTAATTGATTCGAGCATGATTTATCTTAAACAAAAACAATTAAAGAATTGAATGCTAGTATTATTTATGCGTAAATATCGTTGCATGTATGGATGATCATGAGTTAGACCAATACCTTTTTATGTGAATGGATTCTTTTAATTTATTTATTTAAATTAAATTTATTGGTCTACGAGCCATCTCCTTGTTAATATGTAGGGCCTATGCACCCAAGGATTCTTTTATCTAAAAACCCTTCTTTACCCCTCACCTGCACGTCAGATAAATGAATATGTAATGGATGGAGCTCCCAAGCTTGTGGAGGCAGCTCAAGTCAGGAGCCATGGTGAAACCAATCTAAGGAGATATATAGGTGGATAGGTGGAAAGATGTAAACACGAACCCGAAAGGTTCAAGTTGTTTCTCCCCTAGGTCTTGGGATAGTTTATCAACCGCTAGATAAACTAAACAATAGAAAACACTCATGTTCATACCATTTATTTTATTTCTATCAGTTGAAAGGTTTATTTATTGTGGGTGTGTTCTCAAGATCACACAATTAATGAATTAAACGAGCATGCAAGATGAAAAAAAAATAAAATCTTCTAATAAGAAAATATTATCTTAGACATGGTTAATCCCTTAAGTACATCCCACTTAATTTTATCAAGAATGTAATAAATGATAATAAATTGGAAATTTATGTATAAGGATAAAAACCCTCAAAAAAATATTAAGTTGGTTTAGCCTTCCATAATCATGTTTAGAATCGAACCATACTTCAAAGTGCTTGACCAAACCTAGTTAGGGTGCTTTCAATGATTGGGGAATTCTAATTCAGGGTTTTGGGTTGACTTGACTTGGATCGCATCAAGGGTTGACTACCACAGTAGGACTTGGTGTGACCAAGAGGCAAAGGTTGAAGAAATCCAAAATAAAGGGATTTCAAGATTGGGGATTCCACTCAGCGGATCAAGGAGCTGTGATTTAATGCTTTTGGAATTTGGAATGCCTAGCTAAAACCCTTCATGTTTCTTGACTAACCATTTTTGGGGTAATGCGAAGGGCAATATGGATCCTTACCACTAGAATATTCAGGAAGCATAATATTCTGAAGTCCATGGTGAGGGCTATTAGATTTTGATAGAATAGTGGGAGACTAATAAGTATGAATTTATTTATTTGACTCAATTTTTTAATAAAGTAATAAACCTTTTCTCATCTTAATTTGATGAAAAAAGGCAAGAAAATTACATCAAACATATCATTGTGCACCATACTTGAGAAGGAAAACCTTCTCACCGACACCAATTTCCAAGAGTGGCAGAGGCGTTTACACGTCATCCTTTGCCATGAAAGGAAATTGTATGTGCTGGAAGAGCCTATTCCAGTTCCGCCTGGGAAAGAGGCCAGTGATGAGGAAATATCTTTCTATGCGAAACATTTGGATGATGCCACAGATGTGCAATGTTTCATGCAATCAGCCATGTTTATTGATCTTCTAAAGAAAAATGAAAACATGGATGCGTATAGCATGATGTCTCAAAATAAGGATCTCTACCAAGAGAAGGCAAGACATGAGTGGTTTGATATCTCCAATTCTTTTTTACAACTAAGCTTGGAGGGTCTATGCTAGATGGGCCTCATGTAGTCATGCTTATTGGCTACATTGAACTCCTGGACATCTTAGGGATTAAATTCCTGGATGAGTTTCCTACAGATATCATCCTATCATCACTACTGAATACCTTATCTACTTCATTGTCAATTATAACATGAGCGGCAATGAGAAGAGACTATTGGAGCTTCTGACCTTGATTAGCCAGGTAGACCAGGACATGAGGCGTGACAAACCCGCTGTCCTTATGCTGAACAAGAAAAGGATGGACTAGGCAATGGGGCCAAAGACTTATAAATGGTCTGAAGCCCCCGAGCACAGTCCCTCCAAGAAGAGGAAGATCCAGAGGTAGGGCAAGGAATGGGAGGCAGTGTGTTTTTCATGTGGCAAGTAGGGCCACTGGAAGAGGAACTACACCCAGAAGCATGGGGACACTAAAGGTGTGTTCGTTATTGAGTGTAATATTTCCATTTCTACACATTGGATATTAGATACAGCCTGTGGGACTCACATCTATATTCAAATGCAGAAACCAAGTAGATTTAGAAAGATTACTAGAGGAGAGATGGATCTTCGAGTTTGTAATGGAGAAAGGATGGCTGTGTTGGATATTGGCGGTTACGACCTCTCATTGCCGACTTGAATTATTACTGTTTTACATAACTGTTATTATGTGCCTAGTGTTACCAATAACATAATTTATGTATCTTGTTTGGATATGGATGGATTTATTTTCATGTATGGAAATAAGGGTTGTATCTTATATAAGAACAACGAATGTTATGTTATGGAACATTTAAATATTGGGTTTTATGTATTAAATTATGAAAACCAAGTGTTGGCAATCGATAATGATTCAAACTCACATGACTCATACATCACCCAGTTGTGGCATCACCATCTCGGTCATGTAAATGAGAAGCTCTTGACAAAGCTCTGCCAAGATGGCTATTTAGAATCTATTGATCTAAATCAACTTGATAGATGTCATGCTTGTTTACAAGGAAAAATGACCAAGCCTCCTTTTGGTGGATAGGGTGAAAGGGCCACAGAGCTTCTAGGATTGGTACACACAGATGTGTGTGGACCGTTTCCCGTAGAAGCTAGAGGTGGATATTCTTACTTAATTACTTTTACGGATGATTTGAGAAGATATGGTTATGTCTACTTAATGAGGTATAAGTCAGAGGCCATAGAGAAATTTAAGGAATTCAAGAATGAGGTATAGAATCATCTTGGTAAGAAGATAAAGATGCTTCGATCGGATCGAGGTGGAGAATATCTGAACCAATAGTTAATCGATCTTCTACGAGAGTCTGGGATTCTATCTCAGCTCACTCCTCCTTATACACCACATTGGAATGATGTTAGTGAAAGGAGGAACCGCACCTTGTTGGACGGGTGAGGATGATGATGAGTCATGAAGAACATCAATTATCCTTTTGGGGATATGCATTACAAACTGTAGCATACACATTAAACCGAGTACCAACTAAGGTGGCAAATTGAATTCCCTCCGAGATATGAAATGGAAAGAAATCCATTTTGTCACACACATGTTTATGGGGATGTGAGCCGTTTATTAAGGCCAACTTAGGAAAAGAAAATAGCACCCAGAGGCATGAGGTGTATCTTTATAGGATATGTCAAGGGAACGAAAGGATATTACATATATAACCCTTCAGACAAAAAAGTGACTGTTTCAAAAAATCCATATTTCTTGAGAGGTAGCACATCCTCAAGAAGAATAGTGGGATTAAGATTTAATTCGACGAAATTGATGCTCAACATACATAGGAGTTGGTACAAGAACATGTTCCACAGGTCCCTGTGGAAGAGGTTCTAGAAACACAAGTATTGCGTAGGAGCTCAAGAGATGTAAGGGAACCAGAGAGATTTGGTTTCCTTGTCACCGAGGATGGTGAATCATTATTGTAGGAAAATGATGAACCTCTCTCCTACATGGAAGCCGTAGAAAGCTCAGAATCTACAATATGGCTAGAAGCTATTAATTTTGAGAGGGATTCCATGTTTCAGAACCAAGTCTGGGATCTGGTTGATGATCTAGTTGATGTAAAGCCTATCGGATGCAAATGGGTATTCAAGAGAAAACTGGACATGGAAGGTCAAGTTAGCACCTATAAAGAAAGTATAGTGGATAAAGGATTCAGACAACATCAAGGAATTTATTATGATGAAACCTTCTTTCCAGTTTCCATGTTTAAATTCATAAGAATCATACTTTCCAAAGTAGCTTACCATGACTACGATATTTGGCAGATGGATTTCAAAACAGCATTTCATAACAGGAAACATCAGGAAGATGTTTATATGACACATCCAGAAGGGTTTTTGACACTAGGTGAAGCCAAATGAGTTTGCAAGTTGCATAAATCCTTTTATGGATTAAAGAAAGCATCTAGTTCATGGATCATTCGATTTGATGAATCCGTAAAGGAATTTGGGTTCATTAAGAACAAATATGAGGCATGTGTTTATAATAGGTTTAATGGGAATGCGATCGTTATCCTAGTAGTATATGTTGATGACATATTTCTTTTTGGAAATGACATACTAGTCTTATAGTAAGTTAAGGACTGGATGAACAGGTGTTTCTCAATGAAGGACTTGGGTGAAGCAACCTACATTCTTGGGATCAAGATCATTCGTGATAGATCCAAGAGGCTTCATGGACTAAGTCAGAGTACATACATTGACCAGATACTAAATAGATTTACTATTGAACAATCTAAGAGGGTATTTGTTCTAGTGTCACATAGCCTGCAACTTTCTAAGGAAATGTGTCCTCAGACACAAAAAGAGAAAGATATAATGAGTAATATCTCATACGATTCATCTATAGGATCCATCATGTATTCCATGTTATGTACCAGGATTTATGTTACCTATGCACTGAGCATGGTAGGAAGATATCATGAAGATATAGGAGAACAACATTGGACTGCTGTTAAGACTATCCTTATGTATCTGAGAAGAACTATGGATATGTTCCTGGTGTATGGGGGAGACGAGGAACTTGTCATCAGAGGGTATGCTAATGTTGGTTTTCAAAAAGATCAGAATGATCTGAAGTCGCAATCTGGATATGTTTTCTATCTCAATGGAGGAGCTGTGAGCTGGAAGAGTTCAAATCAGACAGTTTTTGCCTATTCTACAGTGGAGTCCAAATATATAGAAGCTTCTGATGTAGCCAAGGAAGCTGTCTGGATTTAGAACTTTTTCTAGGAGCATGATGTGGTGCCTAGCAGTAAAGATCATATTACATTGTATTGTGTTAATACTACAGCGGTGGCTCTTGCGAAATAATGAAGGTCACATCAATGGACAAAGCATATAATCCGAAAGTATCATCTCTTGAGGGACTTCTATCAAAGGGGTGATGTTGTAGTGATCATAGTTTCCATGGAAGAGAACGTGGAGGACCCCATGAATAAAGGCCTATCTCAGTAGAAACATGAATATCATGTGAGAGATAGCGGGTTAAAGGTTTTTAGAAGTTGTTTCTAGTCCAAGTGGGAGTCTGTTGGAGTTGGTAACCTAGAACCAACTACTTTTTACTTTATTCTATAATAAAATATTTATCACATCTTGATTTGTCTTCTACGTGACAATTCATGTGATGATGTGCTAAGGATAGCTGTTTCATTAAAGGTTCATAGAGGATCCCTACTATGTTGAGAACCCGGAAATGCCCTAACACTATTCTTGAATATAGGTTCTATGACCGGATGATATTATTTAATGGAATCAAATAATACATGCCATTAGGGGTGGGGACTCATAAAACTTTGAGGCACCTTCTCATGGTGTACACCCTTGGTAATATCCAGGAGGATATTATGAGAACGAGACACGCCAGTAGGAAATCCAAATTTCATAGTGTCATTGGATGTTCCTATCTGCAGACGTGTGTATTGGCCCTTAGACATTAATATTAATATTTATGGGTATTACAACTCACGCACTTAGATGTATTGATGAAAACTATTATGACACACTGTTCGCGGCGAGCTAGGATACGTTCAGTGCGTCACGAGTAATACTGCATTAATAGATAATTTGAGAAAGGATTTCTCCCTTCTGTTCCATATCAGAAGTAGATATCTCAGGCCCTTTGATGGAATTTATATAGCCTAAGTAAATCCATGGCCATTGTAAGGAATGGGAAAGTTCAATTCCGGGAAGTCAAAGAACGAATAATCGAGCACATGGGTTGATGGCACTAGAATGCAACCATCTTTATTAAAGATATAGAGACAAAGGGTTTATATTACACGGTAAGCATTCTTAGGAGGTGACATATCATTGCGGCGTTAACGTCTTTCTCTATGGGTTCCTTGGAATGTTTCTAGATTCTAACCTTGGACATTAGGCAGGCTCCATCTAATGCCACTGAGAAAGAATCCTAGAGGTTCACACACTAAGTATGTTCATGTGTCTCAGTTAAATATTAATTTAACAAGTTAAATAAAGATTATTCCCGACTATGGTTTAATAATTATTTAAGGATGCCCGATTGCACTTATTTCGATACTATTTATTCGAGGGAATATATTGTGGGTGAAATAATATGTTTATTAGAGAGTAATGCAGTTACATTTATTTAAGAAATAAATAGCTATTACTCAAGGTCTAATAAATGTGTTGGATGAAATAATGGAAATAAAAGTACACGCCGTGTATATTAAATATAAATGCCGTGTGGTTTTATGGAAAACGAGTCCACGCCGTGTATTAATGATTACACGCCGTGTACTTTTTCTAGGTGGGATTTTCAGGATATTATATTGTTTTATTAAATTATATTTATCATAATCAGCATGGGCGAAGGTCAAGGAATTAATAATTCGACATGGTGGTTTTCAATAAGAGTTAATGAAATAAATAAAATGCATAACGCGTTTATTTATTGCTCTATCTATATAACCTCAAACCCGATTATAAATATCCTCACAACCCCAACACATTTCCAGAAGAGAATCATTGTGCTCAACAATTCTGAAGAATTCTTTCTAGCCTGAAAGAACTCCTTCCTCCAAGAACGCTCTCAAGACCGAGAGACCAAGGCGATCGATGGCAGACCTCGCAAGCAAAGGTTCTTCCACTCTAGCACCCAGAGACCACTTCAGCGGTGTTCAGAGATACGTGGCATACGTGTGGATCACCGCTAGATGATTCCTACACTTGGATTCTATGACACAATTATGGATCACATGATCGTGACTATAGACATCAATGAAGAAATAATTCCACCATGTTAATTCTTGTGAATTAATGAAATTAATTATAACCAAAATTTGATGATCCTGTCTCTATGGTTCTGAGATTCCCTCTTAAGATTTTCGTTCCTTGTTCTTTTCTAAAGATTCTTCATTTTACATCATGAGGAATCTCGTATTGAACATTTTTTAATGTTAAAATTAAAGTTGGGGAAACCCACCAACATGCTTCCGCTGTGCCCAGAACCTACATTCCTAAGGATTCTATTATGATGAATGTTTTGATAAAACATCATATCATCAAGGCAATGTAAATAAATTTTATTATAACAATATCAACAATAATATCATCCCAAAACATATTCATTACCCAACAATGAAATCTATGTAGGTATATCATGTGCAACCAATAACAAGAACAACCCATCCAAGGACGTTTGGGTTTCCCATATTCACTGGTTTGGTAATCACATGAACAATCACATTAACAAGTCAAATACATCCTTGTATCATGTATAATTAAAAAACAGTAACACTAATGTAAAAATAATGCTATGATTCTACATTGTATTGTCCCGTCCGAGGATCCACTTAGCAGTTATGCAAGACAATTGACCACATGACCTCAAACATGCCCCCTGTATGCTAGAGGATGATGACTAATAGTGAGAGACAATGTGAGTCCATGTTGAGAATAGTACCTAATGAGTTAGAGTGTAGCACAATAGTATATACATAAATATAACAAGTGAGAAAATATTATGTAATATGCAATGATGTAATAAGAATACTTCCAAATCAATAAAATAGTGGACCCTGAATAAATAGTATATACAACATGATGATGATAATCACATAGATATAAAAAATGAATACATGGGAAAATAGTGTATACAATCATTCATCACATTCATAAAAATAACCAAAATAATAATATAATCTACAAAATTCATCACAAGAATAGCCTCAGTACTATCTAGCCAAAATGCTTCCTAGATCTCAGAATAAAACATTGAGAGTTGTCTTCTTCCATATATATATTCTAAAAGACATAAATTCTTAATGTGAACCAAGAGATTACCTATTAGGGTGTGATATATACATACTAGGCCACCAAAAACGTGTCTAGATCAATACATTTAAAAAATATAAAATGAAAATTGTGCCAATAATTAAAAATTCATGGAAATAAACAAATTAAATAAATAATTTTGAGTTCCTATTTAGATACCTATATGACAATAACTGATTCATACTAAGCTTGATATCTATGATCTAAGGTAACAAATGAATGTATGAAATATGGTATTATTGGAAATCAAAAATTTTAATTAAGAGGTGGATCATCACTAAGTATTTTATTTTTCATGGGGGTTTTGACATAAGAATTTTAGATAATCAATAATGTTCTTTATTTTAAATGTCTTCTTTATAATTTTAGAAGAGGCACCCTGAACCAATCGAAGCCAATCAAGAATGAATATCAATAATTCATCCAGGGGCACTATAAAAGACCAATACCAAAATAACCTATCCATGGTGAACCCCAAATGGAATCCCAAGTATCACTCTCAGCATTTCATTACATTACAATATAATCCCATCCAAGCCATATCATGAAGGGGATTGAGTTTCACTCATAGCCTTGTATTATCATCCAACTGCTGAGCCCATATATTGTGTCTCCCCTAGGAAATTGGTATCCCTCAAAATAGGGGTAAGGTAAATGCATATTGAATGGCTAGTTTGGTAAGTCGTGGTGTGCTTGAACACAGTGTTGTGTGTAGTGCAAGTTAATGTATTACTTTTTAGAAATAACGTACTATGAAATCATGGGGTGTTACATTCTTCCCTACTTCAATAAATTGAGTCCTCACAATTTGAAAATTTTCTTCAAAAATAGAAGGTTGAAAATATAACATACCTCTTCGGGAAACCCCACACCAGAAATTGAATTAATAAAATTTACTCTTAATAAGAGGACAAGCGGAATGAAAAAGTCACCACCAAATTATGATCTCGATTAAGAGAACATTGGTGGAAATTAGAGACATATAATTGGAGGAAAAATGTAAATATTTATACTGACTGATTGAGGTCATCAGTCACAAACAATTGTAGAATTGAGGGCGTCAAAGACATCATTCTATGATGATTTAAAATATCATCGGTTCAAAAAAAACATAAGGTATTAGGATAACACATTTTTAGTTTTAAGATACCATAACTAATGTTTAAGGATTAATTTATCCATAGAATAAGAGAATATATATATATATATACATGACATGTAGAGTTTCATCCTTTAACTAATTTTTACCAAAAACTCATCTTTCACTCTATAAGAAAATAGAACACACAAAAATATTCTGTTTATCCTATTCGTATAGGGTTCAAAATATATGAATTTATAATTCACCTATAGGACCCTTTAAAAAAATAAACTACATTATAAAATCCAGGTACTTCACCTAGTCCAGTGGTAGGTGATAAATCTCAATTGCACTATGGTTGTGGGTTCGATTCCCACAGCTTTGTCTGACGCGACGGGTTGTCACACGGACTGCGTGTAGTCCTTTTTACAAAAATCCAAAAATAACCATAACAATAGTATCTTAAACCATTCCAACCTTTAGAATTATCCAACATAAATCTATCCAAACTCACATACCAAAATTTATAAGGAAGTTAAACACAATAAAGATCCTTTTTTCCACGTAATTACATGTGAACACCTTTATCATGTGTAATTTTAAAATGTGTAACACCCTGATTTAGCATAAAACCTTATTGATTACATTCATTCTCCCTTATGCTTTATATAATACTGGATATATTTCTTATATCCAACAATATTGAATATTCCAACAATGATGAAATAAACAAACTACTAATTAGTTCCAAGGAAGTCATGAATATCCAATATAATTTATCCAAACCAACCTTCTCTTATTCCAAAATCACTACCTCTATATCAGAACCATATTATGGTTTATCTTTCTCTCAACCATATATTTTCCAAAAATTAAACCTAAAACTGAGTCACTTTTCTTGGTTCCACATAATATCAAGTCCTTATAGAAATAGTACTACAGTACAATCCTTATATACTCTATAATTCCAATAACTTGTACATAATTAATACAATAATCAAATGACAGAATACTTTAATAATAACGTAATAAATCTAATAATTCCTCTTCATCTTCGGTAGTATCCTAAATTTTTTATTTTCCAATAACATCATTTAGGGAATACTCTGATGATTTGGAAATTGATTCGCGTAGTTTCCCAACTCCTTGGAGATAAAGCATTATACATTGAAATCGTTTTTCTTAACTTTGCAATCACGTACATGGTTTCCATTTTCTACACAATTATAACAAACTCCCATTCCCTTCATGAATTTACCAAGGTGATTCTTTCCACAGTTATCACATATGGGAAAATACTTCTTTTCCCTCTTCCCTTTATCCATCATTCTCTCTTCCATCCTTTTCTTCTCTTGCTTCCCTTCAAAGCCATAGAACTCAAGAAATTATTTAATTATCTTATTAAAACATGATGCTATTTATTCATATGTTTAGAATACATGGGAGAGTATTTCCCTTCTAAATTTTAGCTTAATACAATGAAAGATATGATCATTCTTACTCTATGGATCATACATATTGATGGAGTTCAAATTCATTCTACTGGGCGCCATTTCTATACAATGGCATAAACAAGATTAGTTTATGAATCGAAATACATAATTCCAAACTTGTAAATAAGTTAACATAAATTTAACGGTTTATGTATATAATCCATAATCATAAAACTATTTTCATTGATGAAAGTGTATACTCATAAACCCTTCATAATGATTCGTAAAGAAAATGAGAATTATTCTAATCATATCCCCCGGGAGTGTCGTAACCAAGAGTGCAGAAAGGCCCATTGTCTTTCACCATTTACCATTCGAGTCTAGCTCAAAGCGGTGTTTTTGGGTTTTACCCCTAGGCACATATGTTTCATAGATGCCTTTATCTGCTCGTATCCAGACATGGATGTATTTGCTTGGAAAACTCAAAAAATATCTACATTACCAAAATTCTAGAAAGTTATTCTATACTAATCCTCAAAGTCTATCTTAGGGATATGTGTTATAATCAGAGTTTATCTAAATCTACTTTCCAAGGTTATTGATAAACTTACTCTAATGCCAAATGTAACGTCCCGACCCCCGTTACCCAGAGACGGTGCATTATTTTAATACATTGGCATGATTAGAAGGAATCATGTCCCGAAAGACCGATCAGTTTAGCAGTCCTGAAAAATAGATTGAATACCTGAACATTACATTACACTTTATAACATAAAACACAAAAAAATCCTTTGATAATTCCATTTTTTCCATAGCCTAACCCTGCATCTCAAAAATAAAACACTTCTTGGGATCCTGGGAAAATAAAACATAAGAAAGGGGTGACCTTAGGTGCCCAGTAAGGATAACAATAAAGAGTAAACTTTAATAAATAAGAATAATCATTTAAGGAAATGTATAAGACTAAAAAAATCCTTTTAAACATGAACTTCGGCATATTATGGAAAAGATAAAATCAAAAAAATCAATTTACTTACTCACATGGATATTCTACTAGTCGAATAATCACATGAAATATCAATTACCACTTTCATAATGATGGATTTCATAATGCCAGACTATCATAACCACGTAGTCAAGGCCTTGTGCCAAGACTACAAATAATATTTTGTCAAGGCCTTATTCCAAGACACTAGATTGTCTCATTAGACCAACCGATGCATCGAGGGGCTATATCGGGATCCACCCATCACTTACTAAGTCCATTGCATTTCTATTATGATAAGGTTTAAAAATAACCCTAACATTAATATTCAAACTAGCATACAAAATGTCAATACTTTATCCATAAACCATGAATGGTATAAAAATAGCACATCCATAGTCAAACAAATCACAAATCCTTCAATAAAATATGGAAATTTTGAATCATAATAAATAAACATCAAATAAACATAAAAGCCATCAAAGGATGTTGACATATATAAAATCGAAATATTTTTAGAGAAATATATCATTCTATTTTGAAATCATTTAAAATTAATATAATTATAAAAGAAAAAATTTATTTTGAAAATCTTTGTATAGGATTGTAAGGGAAGCTTTGATAATGTTATAATGGAGGAAAATATCCACACCCGTTGTATAAGTTAAATAAAAGACATTATTGCCTTAATTTTGTCAAAAATGTTATAATGGACCTTGTTTGGAAAATGACAGAAAGATTCCTTTATAAACATCATATAAAAGTCAAACGCGGGTATAGATGAAATTAACCCATAGTATAGTAATTATTAGGAATTTTTTGAAATACATTTTTACGAAACATGGATGTGGATGATGAAGAGGTCATAGTTGATAATTACATATAAACAACCTCAGATAATGAAGAGATTGAAGAATTAACCCTTACCTCGTTGTAAGCAATCGAGTCGTATCAACAATGGTCAATAACCACAAAATGAATCATATAATATCATGAATATAAATAGAATCATGATAATATATATCAAATATAAGTACACAATACACCACATGCACTAAATAAGCAGTGAACAATGTAAATCTCGCAGAATTAAAAGTGAGAAAAGAAACCCCTTACCTCATGTCCGATTTGACCCGTTCATTCTTTAATATCCTGGATAATAAACAAATGATAATTTATAATTGATTAAAAACTTTTTTCGAGTTTATTATTCCTTTTATATCACTTATTACCATGTTATAAACATTATGTAATCATTTAACTTAATAACGTTTGTTTCGTCGATATTTGGCACTTGAGTCAAAAATGAACACCTTATAGTTACCATTTGTTCAAATCGTCAAAAGTTCATTATATCCAGAATGATATTAATGATTTAGATATCATTAATATCATATATATCCTGTATATACATGTATTTATAACAGTACATATCTATTTGGGGTAAGAAATGAAATGCGCCGTTCATGGGGACGGTAAGCCGTACGTACACATGAACACTACTTTCATTTATATTTATTATTTTAATGAAATTAAAACATAATGATACATAGATATATTATAATTCCCCTATAATATCATATATAATATAATTAACTCAAACCCTTATACGTCTCACATATGGTATTAACGAGTCGTATCAATTTGAGGGGGTGGTAGTCCGCACTTCCTCAAATAAAATTATCGCGTTTACCCATAATGAAAACCATTAAGGTATGCTATAAAAGAAAAAATACAGATGCATGAAGAAAACATAAACATAATATATATCATATATAAATACAGTTTTGTCATAATGGCCTCCATGAGAGGCGGTACAAGGTAATTGAACAATCATCATTTCGCGAGGCATTAGTGTGCCATCCACAGAAACATTACATTAATCACCCATTAGATGGAGGTGTGTGTAAGTGTAGTTAAAATCCTTCTCATAACAACATCCTAGTATATTCAGGACACTTTTTTTGTTATAAAATAATGGAATAAAAAGAGCTTAGGGTTGGAGAAGTAAAATAAAAGAAAAGTAGTTAAGAGAAACTGTTACTTTTAATTTGGGTGACTTCCTTTGGTTTGAACCAAAATAACTCCTTGAAGTGCCTTCTGCCTAAGGTAAGGCTTCCAGGAGGAGTAGAGGTATGTATGGATCTTAATTTGGCAGAGTTTTGCCAAGCCTAAAGACTTGATAAGTGTGAGGAATTGGTTATAAGTGGTCTCCTTTTATAAGGGGGAGGAGGGGTTCTTTAGGAAAGTGTGAAAATATTATTTTATTATATAATGATATTCGGTTTCTAAAGGTCCAAAAATCATTAGGGTCAAAGATACGATGACCCATGGTCTAAATAAAATCATCCAATAAGAATTGGACATGTTTTAGATATTAATTTAATATTTATAATGTAATTTATTTAAATCATTTATTAATGAGGTAAATATTGCATCCTTATTATGTCAAAAATAATTTAATTTAATTGATGTCAAAAAATTTAAAAAAAATACCATTATATAGGAAATATTTTTATCTTTACAATTAATATTTATAGTAAAAAATATTACTTATATATCACTATATAAAAATTAATTACTAAATATTTTTTGTTTAAGTCAATTTTTCCTTTACATTAATTTAATTAATCTAAAGTGTAATTATCATTCATAAGTGGCTCCATGGGGTCCCAAAATCGACCCAACAATGGCCACTGTCGGCCATTACTCATAAAATAAGGTTAGGATATGTGTTAACATAATTTAGAATTATTAGAATATTGTTTTTACCTTGAATTACCCTATTTACCTTTAACCTTGGTAAATAAAAGTCAAAAGTTACTATTCACCAAAAATTATTTTCATCTTATTGAACCAAATTTTAATTTTTGAGGTTAACCATGTCTCTAATATTTTTGTAATTCGACTCACAGAAGCAGTAAAATTATGTTTTATGCAAATTTGCAAATACTTCTAAGAGGTTTGTAAAAGACGGTAAAAAGTTCAATAAAATATTTATATATATAAACTTATTATAAAATGACTTTAATGAATTAGTTTTATCATATATAGGTATTATGTATCTATTTTGACCTAAAATAAATTTAAATAAAATAGAAAATTATTTAAATAAAAAGTCGGGTTTACCAATATCTCAGTGTTTTTCACTATTCATAAAAAATTGATGTTTCTCAGAAAAATAGAAAAAAATCAGCCTATGCTATATTTTATACTAGTACCATGCTTGTGTGTATGCATTAAGCTATAACTAAAATATAAATTTTTAAAGTGTATTAATAGTTTGAGTAATTAATAATGACAATTAGTTAAAATTTGTTAAAATTGTAGCATTAAGGAAATATAATAATGAAAAGAAATGAAAAATAAGAACATTTATCTGAAAATATATATGAAAAGGAATGAAAAAGAAATAACATGATGTAAATAGATACAATAAAACACAATGTATCATTAAACAATTTCAAAGTGAATGAGACATTATTTTCACCATGGTGAAATCAGAAAACATGATGTATCCGACATTTGAAATAAGAAACAATGAAAATCAACGTTGAATCATTAAAATTGAAATTGTGATAGTAACATATTACAGATTTGTTTGAAACCAAAGAAAAATAAGAACATTTCTATAGATAATGTTTTCTTTTCAATATCATTTGTGACAACAGTAATAATATGTACTGGTTTTAGAGTATGTGTAAAATGGTGTTAAATCTACAGCTCTGTCAAATGTTTTAGCAACCTAACTACCAATGCTAGAATCCTTGTAACTTCCAATGCTGGGATCATTCTAGACATGCATGTGTTTTTTCATTCTCTTTAGTTATTCGGTTGCAGACCCGATCCTAGTATGGTACCTGATAGAAAAATTCTTAAGAGGAATTAGGATACCAGAAAAGATGTCCAAGAAAACTGAATGATGACTCACAAAAAATTCAAGAGTTAGTATGTACTTAAACAAATCATTTTTACCCTATGCTTGAAATTTTAGTGTTGGAAAAGTCTTCGAGGATAGTGTGTTTCTCCAAATTTGACTTCAAGTTAACTACCTAACCATATGTGGAGGCTATAAACCATGATTGGTTATTAATTATACTAAATATTTTCAAAACAGATTTTTCTCAAACATACTGTTCCAGTAAAAATGGAATGTTAATTAGAAATCAACATTAGTTATAAAAAATTAAAATTTGAAATCATAGATTTTTTTTCCATATGTAAGATTAAATGTAAGAAAGGGTGCATGTTTAAAGAATCATCAAATATGAAGAAAATTCTGTTGAACACATATAGAGGTAGGAAGCCATTAATGTAGGTGGAAACATTTAGAGGCATTAATAAAACCTGGAATTGAAATATGCTTCAAAACATTTAGATCCCTGCAAGAATAGAGGCAGGAAGATATTAATTCTTTTCGAACTCATATAGAACCAGTATTTCCCTATATTAAAAACACATTCTATAGAAAATGCATTTGAGAATATGATCAACAAAAATACTATTCCTTAATAAATGGAGACAAGCATGAGAATCTACTGGTACCTCTTCCTCTCAAATAAATGATACAATATGAAAATAATGGGTCAGAACTATATTCAAACGTTCAATTGATAATATAAAAAATATAAATACCATACCTCAAATTATCTACAATATTACTTGATTATTTCATTTCCTGGTATGCATCATTAAATGTTCCTAGAAGATGGAAGAATGAGTTTGGAATAGAAAACCTAAACCTGCATGAATAGATGCACAAAGATAGTAATGCAGTTGAACACATTTAGAGGCAGCAAGACAGGGTGCAACTATAATTTCAAATTTCCATCTTACGATGAATCCAATGGAATTAAGGAAGGATGAGTTCCTATGATGTGGAAGAAGGTCAAGGAATCTAGGTGAATGGGATTACTGCTTCAAGTACAATGGTTCCAGCTATTAGTATGGTTTCCCATGACAGGTCACTCAATCCAGATGCTTTAAAGGGGAAGGAAGAAGAAACACCTCCTGTGTCAACATTCAGATAACCTATTTTAAGGGGAAAACATACTTCAATTTCCTCTAGGGATATTACATCTTTTCATAAGGAGGGGCATGCAATGTAAGTTGGGAATGACCTTTTAAACGCCCCTTTGAATTGGACTTAATATGGGCTATGAGGTTAGGGGGAGTAATGATTCTAAGGGATCAAAGGGGATCGTGACTATGTAGATCTTCCTGAGGAAGATTACATACAATATGGTAACAACAATTACAAGGGAATCTAAAGCTTGATATGTTCTTTCTCACCTATTCAAGGTAAGTTATAGATTTCTGGGGGTTCCTTAAATGTTGTATTAGTGTGCTTGTTAATGAGGTAAGGGGGTCTATCATAGGGACGCAAACTGCCACTGAGAGTGATGCCTCTCAGAATATCAAGGCATGCAAAAGTGAAGTCCCCAAATATAATGCTGGAAGCCAGTGGAATACTTCTAAAGATGCTCCATCTGAGTATAAGCTAGATAGAAAAGGGTACCCAACTGGAAACCAAGTGAATGATGGGGAAAATACTGGGAAGACCAAGAATAGGTCTGATGGGGTAATCCTTGGCGAGCATGGTGATGCTAAGACTTCTCCAGGTGGCACAAATGTTTTTGCATCTCTTACACATGGTGGGATTGAACTCGAAGCAGCCCTGCATGGAGTTGGGGGCTGTACAAACACTCAATCATTCTGGATTGGTTCTACCTCTTGGATTTGACAAGGGTCAGAACTCTCATTCACTCTCTATGACATCTGTTGAGGATGCTAACTCAAAAAATCTACAATCTACCCAGGTGTATTTTATACAGGATAAAGGGAACTCCAATGAGACCTTGTATATAGTTTTTTTATCCATGATGTTGGTACTTTTAGTGTTGCTACTAAGGAAGTTGTAAAGGAATCAGGCCCTAAGAGTACATGTAATGTACCAACATCCCTAAGAACTTCACAGAATGAAACCCTTAATTAATATTTATTACATTGAATATAATGAAATCATAAAATACTGATAAAGAATATAACTCAAAAATTGTGCTCCAAATATGCATATAGTGAAGTTCTATACACTGAAACTTATAAAATGTTGAATATGATATACATATACCAAACTAAAAAACTTTTAAACAAAATATATGGAATAAAATACGGGTATACTCGAATGTATGTTATTGTGTATAACCCAAAGTCATTGTTATTTATTATTATCCAAAAAAATGAATCCTTGATAAAAAAATAAATTTACATTGTTGGCTCATACTTAAAAATAACTAAAAAACATAACTTGGTGATTTTGAATCATTAGAAATCAAGTAGTTAGTGAATGATACACCTTAGATACATATTGAGTTCCTAGAGAATTTTTAGTAAATGATGCTCTCATCTCTGGATTACTTTTGTAGTTTGGTCTAGTCCTCAAATGGACTATACAGATTCATTTCCGTTTTTAGATTTCTCTTCATTGGATTCATTTAGCACATGATAGTTATAAAATACTTCAGATTCTTTCATAGGTAAGACTACTTAATATAAATAGAGAACTTTAGTCTACGAATGTTTCATGACCACAATATTTAAGTAAATTTACCCTATAAAACACTTCTATTTAGGCATCAATTGTCTGCAAATATATCAGTAGAAATATTTATAAGAAACAATAATTTATTTATCTGATCCTACTAAAATAAAAATGGAAAATTAGTTGTCCAGTACAAGCAAATTGGTATTTTCCCTCTTGTATTTCACAGCCAATGTACCAGGAGGTGATGCCGAGACAGTGATGATATTGGCATTTATATGTAATTACATGGTAAAAAACAGAATTAGAAGGAATTTTCAAATTAAAATGAATAATTTTTTCCACATTCCTTATTTGTATCACAAATATAATGATGTCATAGGACCATATATTAGAAGGATTCTATGATGTCAGATTTGTTGTATGATGTTGAGCTGGAATGAAACTGCTAGTGGCCACTGGCATAGTAACCTGCAAATACGGGGAAGCTCCACTCCTTTCTTCCCGGTAAAGTCATGTGAATTAAACATTAGATTGGTTAATTCAAAACTATCATTGACTGTCCCTAAAGTGATCCAATGGTTACCCGAACAGAGAAAAAAGACAGAATTTCAGCATTTGATAATAATTTGAAATAGAAAAAAAATTCAGGAGATAAATACTACACAATGCTTCATAATACCAAAATAGTAGTAAAAAAATAGTAGGTATTAGCTCTATGAACATGAAAAATATTTAGCAAAAATATGATGTATACCAATTTGAACTGAGAAGAATAAATTCATTATTATTTAATGATACAGTCAATACAAATGCATCTACAAAAAAATTAGTAATGTATACTCAAATGTTGTAAATAAAATAAAAGAAAATGAAGCTTGAAATCATTATAACTGAGTGGATGAAAAATTTGTAGTTGTAACAAATCATCTATCAGTGTTGCAACAGACTCCTAAACATCATGCTCTTTCATGTTCCTATAACACAGCAGTAAAACATATTCTACAAAACTGTGGATTCTGTTATTCCATAAAATCAGATAGAAAGAGTCAAATAAATCCAAACTGTTCCTATGATGGTCAAAAGAAACTGTTCCTGCAATAATTTGTGAGCTTGAAAAACTTCCATCAGCTACATTCTGTAGATACAATAAGAATTAAAAAGATGAATATATAGTAGGGATATCAATTAAAATGTGGAACTTGTAGATACTTACAATCAGAATCTGTCCTTGCAATAAGTCACGGGGTTGAGTGATATGAATTTCAAATTTTGTTCCATAATAAGAATAATTATTCAGTTTCAGTTAAATCTATTTATTTAATTACCCACTGAACCCAAAAAAGTTCAGAATTTTCGTAATATTAGAGTAAAAAAATTCATAAGACTTATCATACCTGAACTGAACAACCCATCACATAGGAGCCTTGTACACATAAAAGCACCATTTTATGGTTAGAAAACTGTAACAACCTTTTTCGGCATGATCACTATCATAATAGGAAAATGTGTTTTTCCACTGCTTTTCTACAGTATATACCATAACTGTAAGCATAAGTATAGAATAAAGTTTTATTCAATGCATAAAAAATGGAATTGGCATACCAGATGGTAAGATGAAGCAGCTCTGTTGACCTCTAGCTGTCTTCCTATATAATATTTCATGATGAATAAGAAGAGGAAAGACTTAGTAATCTCAATAGAAATTGAGAATCTTTCAATTTTCATGCTTGAATTCAGGTAAATAATGGATGGTTTACACTGAGATGTAATAAAATTTCATGTGTCTCTTCCAGTTTTAAACTTTTGATCAATGATGGTAGAACAATAAAAACATCCCAGAAAAAAATAGAGAATGATGAAATAGCAGGGATTTGATCCAGAAAGGTGAATTCTTAAATCTGCCAGGTGGGACGTGGAATCATTCTTGGTATTTTTTTGAATCTTTAGTTTGCAGCCATAAAATGAACTCTGTATGGATCAATCAAACTGGTATCACCTCTTAGAGTCAAATTGGAAGCCACATAATGTTGCATGGTTATGAATTCGAGGTATATGTACATATATTGAAATAATACCTAAAAATGATACTTATTGCATACTATAACCAAGAAATATTGAAATAAAATATTAATGTTATGGAAGTAGAACATAATAATATGAAGATATTTCAATTAGTACATTAATTTATAGTACAAAAATACCATTCTAGATATGGTAAAAAATACAACAGAAAGTGCACTACATACTAACAGTGAACACAAAATTCCAACCATGAAAAAATAGTGAATAAAACATACCAAAAAATTCCCAACAATATCCCTCATCTACATAACATCCATGAAAATTTTTAAAAGAGTAGGATATACGCACTAATAACGTAGTGGATGTTACCATGAAATACATTCTTTTAATACTTCATCGAATATCAATTTATATACTTACAGTTAAGGAACATTGGATTTTATGCTAGCTTTCAAAATACTAACACAATTTATGTCTTCTACCGATGTTAGGTTAGTAAAATGACTAACCCACATATTTGTACCTATATGTAATCACTGATGACAAACATCTAAGAATCTAAAAAATCATTTTATGCATAAAATTTCTAATTTGGAGGCACAATAACCTGAGGTGGACAGTTCATGGAAAAGAAACAGGATAAACATAACCTCAAATTCCTCATGCCTCTCCACTGACGTTCGAAGGTCCACCTAAGCTGGGATTTGACCCTTGTACTTTGTGTCCCACTAGTCAATGATCTGGATCGTCTGGGCACCACTTTTGGATTGGAACCAGATGTACATAACCATGGACGGGGTAAATGTTTTCAAGAGTGAAGAGATAACATTCAAGACGAAGGATGAAAATAGCTGGGGGAAAATAAGTAGACGACATGTATTGTGTATGAGAATAAAATGACAACACTAAACACATTCTAGATTCAAAATTATAGCCATCCTGTGTGAAATATAAGTATAATCTATTCCATCTGTAAAATCTAATTGGAACACTAATAAATAGATATTAGTCTTAGGTGAGGGAACTAACTGCACATATTCTAGAGTTTACACAGATTCCAGATTTCGCATAGAATACAATCTCTATATTTCATGTAGTAATAATCTTTCCTAGAATATACATACAAACCCGCCTAGCTTTTACATTTATTACACAAAGGGATGGGTCTTTTTATATGATACTGAGAATAGTAAAACGGATTCTGGATTTTAAACTTAATGTAGAATAACTATGTTCTATTTTCTGTTATATTTTCTATATTATGTAATATAAATATTTCTCATATTATAAAATCAATATTACAATATTTATATGGTCTTTAAAGTTGAAAATACTATATTGAAGCCACCTTAACTTATAGGCACTACATGATAAGACAGTTTCACTCAAATAAGAATAATATACATTTTTTAAAATTTAATAATATTATGCATATGATGAATATTAGATATTCAATATTAGAAATACAATATTAGTAGTCATATAATGAATATGCATTCTGCGTATACTGAATATGTAAAATACATTCAATATACTATTTTTAAATCTAATATAAGAAATATCTATATTAAGTATTATGAAAAAGAAAATTGATCACATGGTATATGATTAAACTCAAGAAAGCCTACCAGAGGACTTAAAGCAGGCGGAGGCAGAGTAGGAAGAGGTGGAGGACTAGGAGGCCGAGTAGGCTAAGGGTGACTGTGGCAGAGAAACACATGTAGGTATCTTATAAGCTTCTGAAATAATTAAAGATAATTTTGTAGGTATGAAAAACTACAATATCTCATTTGAACAGCTACAAAAATGTGCATTATTTCCCAAAAAATCAGATACTAATCATCAATGAAGATATACATCTGATCCTTCCAAATACAGAAAAATTTCATACATACAGTAACCATGATAAGGTTATGCATTTGCAGATTCTGTGTCAAATTGTAAACATCACTCATGAAGGTATTGTTGTCATCACCCAACATAGGTTCTTATAAGAAGATGATAAAAATAAAACTCTATACCTTATCATAATATTTAGAATGAATGAAAAATGGTCAAAACATTCTGGTGGATTCATAAATAGGACTACTGATGAAATTGTATACCTGATCATCAGTAGAAACCAACTCATATTGAAAAACTTCATACTGTGAGTTTATCCTCTCCAACCACCTGAAGAAATTGGTCCTCGATCCGTAAAATATAATTGTAAACATCAAGAAAAGAAATCAAATACATGTTCTAGTAGATTATTTTAGGATTTAATGCAATTGAATGTAATTTGGGTTCAACTGGGATTTGATGCAGGACATAAAAATTAGATTAAAATATAGCTGCATATAAAGAGAACAACATAAATATAATACAAAAGGGAAGCATCAGAATGGAGAGGACAAAAACGGAAAGGATAACTTTGACATGAGGTAAAATAAAACTTTATTACGATAAACTGGATATCTAAAAACAATAAAACCTAAATTCATTTTCATAAGTTATAAATGAATTAAAAACAATACACAGTGTAGAAAAAAGCGAAATCAAATTACCTACATTCATATGTTTAACAAAAGGGATGTGAACTATTTGATTTTACAACATAGAATCTGCATTCATTTTCAAATATTTATGTTGTATTTACATTTTCTAAGAAAAACAATTACAAAATAGTCAAATAATTATGTAAATATTTAATCATGAATTGAATGGAAGAAAATATAACTATAAGAGTAACATCCAGCAGGAAAACCATCCCTCAAACTGAAAGGAAGTTGTTTCTTTTATGAGTCTTCCATCCAATTAATATTTTAATGGTTCTACCAGAGAACATCATGAATTATTGTTGATAATATTCCATCTAAGGAATCGTTTCATGAATAGTAATGAAGCATAAACATAGACTCTTGTTTATAGAGCAATATAGAATTACAGAATTAAAGAATTATAAAAAATATATCTGTAATCCAGAAATTTCATATGCAATATCTAACTAAGTCAACTCCTGATATTGATATAACTGAAATATCACATACCAATTAATAGAAGAGGAAGGTTATCCTTTCTGATCTCCAAATAATATTGAAGGCAACATTTTCCAGTCTTTATTTTGTTGGGCATGTTCTTATCAATGAACATATCTATCTCAGCTTCTTGGTCACCTATATCTACACGAAAAAATTGTTGGAAATTTATAACACATGTGGTTCGTATGTTTCTAGTGCATAAAAAATAATACATAGTGTAATAAATAGGGAAACAAATTACCTAAATTCAAATATTGCATGAAAGGTAGGTTTACTCAAATATTTGATGAAAAAATACCTCCATTCATTTGCAATCCATGTTGTTGTATTCTCATCTACTGAGAAAACAACAACATGGAAGTCAAACTAAACACTAAACATTTAATCATGAATATAAGAGAAAAATATGTCATTAAATGAGTACCTTCAAGACTGAAAACCATCCAGCAACATCGAAGAGAAAATTACCCTAATTCCAGATTCAAGAATGAAGATATTTTAATATAATACAGAAATTTTGTATTAATATACTGAAATAGAAGACTGAAATGATGGGATTAATGTTGAAAAGATGATTGGATTAGAAAATTACCCTATATAGGGGATGGATAAGTTTGTTATTGATCTTCGGTGCTGTTATATGATAATTTTTCATCGCGAGAGGTTTGGTTTTCTATAGGAATTTCATTTACCCACTGATCTAGGGTTTCAAGGACGGAGACGGCAGTCCAGATGATGGGGGATTCGAGGTCGGGATCCAATATTATTCTAGAGAGGATGGGTTCATGTGATGCAATGACAACTCTGATGAAGATTCATATGGTGGTGGAGGGAGGTGAAAACATGAGCAGCATAAGGAGAACAGGAGCGGAGGAGGGAGAACGTGAGCATCAGAAACAGTAGAAGTTGTAGAGGGTAAATGCGAGCATCACATGGTGAAGTGGAGGACCATACTTGGATGAGTAGAAGGTGTAGTGGGTGGTTGTGGAGGATTCGAAGGCGGTGGAGCCTAAAATAGAGGATTCGAACTTGGAAGACCCAAATTTGGGGGAGATGAAGATAGAGGAACCGATGGCGGGGAAGGCGGAGGCGGAGTACGCGGTGGAGGAGCAGGCGGCTGGAGAAGACATTCAGGAAGGGAGTGGGATAGGGAACTCGAGGAGGTGAGCATGATACCTAGAAAATCGGAGGTAATTCTGGATCAGGAAAAGGTCGTGTCATGTGAAAACAATAGCAGGTGTGAGAATGGTATGCCGAGGAATGTATAGATATCTCACGCAAAGGGGTGACGTGGAGAGCTGGAAAAGCGACACGTAATGAAACAATGATGTAAAAGAATAGGTGTGTGACACATGGATTTGGGGACAACCTATTATTAGTATATTTAGTAGATGCGAGGAAACATAGACTCTGAGGAAATTTCATATGGTGGTGGATGGAGGCAAAAACGCGAGCAGTGTAGGGAGAACCGAAGCGGCGGAGGTAGAATGTGAGCATCGGAAACCGTAGAAGTTGTGGAGGGTAAATGTGAGCGGCACGTAGTGGAGTGCAGGACCAGACATGGAAGAGAGGAAGTTGTAGTGGCTGGTTGTGGAGGATCCGAAGGCGGTGGAGCCTAAAATAGAGGAGATGAAGGTGGAGGAGCTGAAGATGGGGGAGAGGAATATACAGGAACCGATGGCGGGGCAGGCGGAGGCAGAGTATGCGGTGGAGGAGCAGGCTGTTGGAGAAGCGATTCGAGAGGGGAGCGGGAGAGGGAACTCGAGGAGGCGAGCATGATACATAGAAAATACAAGGTAATTCACGATCAGGAGTAGGATGAATCATATGAAAACCATAGCAGGAGAGAGAATGGTATGCCAAGGAATGTATTGATATCTCACGTGAAGGAGTGACATGGATAGTTGGAGAAGCGACACGTAATGAAAAAATGATGTGCAAGAATATGTGTGTGACACATGGATTTGGAGAAAACATAAGATTAATATATTTAGTATATTCTGAATTCAAAAATGATGTCTATTTTACAAAATTCAAAACATATAAGTTTCATTAATTAATTTAAAATTAATTCTCGTTGTCAAAATAAATAGCGTGTTTTTAAGAGACAATATCTATCAAAAGATTGACACTTGTTTAGGTACAATTTCAAAGTGAAATTAATTATAGTGACCTATATTGTATTAAATGATAAAAATATAATCAAATTATACTTAAAAACCAATCAAATGAATAATTTAACACTATAAAATATTTCTATTAAAAAAGTTGTTTTTACTTAATTTTTTTTATTTTTCATTATTCACCAAAATATGAAATTTATCAGAGAAATACCAAAAATTTATGAAAACTGAATTTTTATCTCCCAATTCTAAATAAGATGTTTATTTAGTTAAATTGAATATATAAAAGTGTCTAAAGATGGATTTAAAAAAGGTTCACCCTCAAAAGGCGGTAAAATTGCATTTTCTAAAAAATACTTCCTTTATCCGAAAAATTGAATTTTTTCTTACATTCTGTCTAAGAAACTCATAATATGGATTCTAAAATTATAAGGATTATATAAAGTTCAAAATTAAGTTAATACTATTCATAACCACTTTTGAACGGCTAGTTTGGTAAGTCGTGGTGCGCTTGAAATCGATGTTGCATGTAGTGCAAGTTATTGAATCACATTGAAGAAATAACATAATATGAAATAATGGGGTGTTATAGATAATTAATTCCCTTCACTATGTATAAAATCAAGGCAGGATCAAACAAATCCTGATAGGTCTATTCCTGTGGGTTATCCAAGGAAAATATTAGCACCACAATCAGTGGTTTTGTCAATCGTTGCACCAGATGAAGCTCTGGTTTCTCTACCTGAATAGGTTCTAGCTCATCCAGATATTCCCCAAATTCTTATGAACACAATTGAGGCATTAACATCTAGATTGGAAGCTATGGAGGAACAACGTGCACCAGTTCAGCCGGAAAATGGATCTTACCATGAATGGGTGGATGCAATTCCTCCCCGTCCAAATTTTGTGAATACCACATTCCCTATCATAAATTGATTGAGAGATCAAGAACAATTCATAACACATTTTGTTTCTTGTTGTGATCCCATGATGGGATCTCCTAAAAAGAAAGAAGCAGTAAAGCTTAGTGTTTTGTGAAGTCATTACAGGGACCAGCTTTAGTCTGGTATACAAGATTACAATCTTGATCAATTACTAGATGGGAAGATCTCCATCAGAAATTCCTTCTTAAATTTAGCTCAACACTACCAAAGATGGTATTTTTTTTGTCTTACCAATTTTAAACAAATGGATAATGAAAGTGTTCCATATTTCCTTGATCGATGAAAAGGATTACCATATTCCTTTAGTCTAGCACTCACTCATGAAGAATTGTTGCCAATATGTGTGGAAAATCATTGTGATGAGTTACGAACATCATTGATCCCTATGAAATACATTGGTGGGTTTGGAGGCCTTACTTCAATCGCTCAACATATTGAAGACTCTATTATACAAACTAAGACTAAAAATGATGTAACTACATCAGATCTGGGGAGGAGGATAGAAAAGGCAGAAGCTACTTCAATTACACTCATGGCGGCACCTGCACCCGCTTCAAATTCATGACCTTCATCATACATAAGGGTTACACCTCTTGAGCATTAACAGAAATGACCTCCTCATCAATATGTTAGAAGAGATCAAATATGGATACAATTTGTGGAATTAAAGAAAAAAATTTAATTCTTTCAAGAATGAACAAGTTCCTGGTTATTTCATATCAGCTCTGGAAAAAAATTTGGTCCAGTTTCCAAGGCCAAAGAAACCAAATAAAGTTGGAGATGAAGATATTACTAATTATTTTCCCTTTCTCCAATGTTAGGGAATCCCATATAGGAATGTTTTTTTCAAGGAACTATGAAAAAGATGGTAGATTGTAGACAAGTGAAAATGAATAATTCGTCAGCTCATGTAGCATGTGTTACTGCTACTAATCCAAAGGAAGAAGGAGAATGACGGGAAGTAAAATGTAAAAATGTGCAGAAATATGATGATTGGATGATCATGGAAATGATCTACTAGACTAAAGCCTTTTTAGAAACACAGTTGAAACAACCGATTGTGTCTTCTTCCACTCCTTCCACAACATAACCATTTTTATCAAAATGTCATTCTTCATAGATGTGAAGTGATCATAATGACAAAGAGAAATCAGAAGAAGGTGATCTCACATTAAGGCCAAATTTTTCCTTGAACCTAGCAGATTTCATTCCATGTCTTTCAAAAGAAGAGGCACCACCCCTCCAAACAGTACAATAAAAATTATCCTATCAGGTAGAATCTCTATCAATTGATGAATTGATCTTTGGTTCTATCAATGATATCCATTTAATGGATCCTTATTCCAATGGTGATATTGATTATAATGATATGAAGTTCTTTATATCTAATTAGGGAACTGGAGGAATAGGCCAAGGTCCAAGATATAGGTGAAGATGTGGGAATTTTAGAAACCACCATTTTTACTCTACCACTTATCAAACCATATATGCCACAAAAACTCATGGAAGAGACCTTCTGCGGGCTAAAAAAGAACATGGAGTTTCTTCCATAGAAGACAAGTTTTTTTATGACATGATTTATTTGTAGGACCGATTACAAGTCTCTCCGTCTTCCTCTCAGCAAATTAATAGACCTATTTAGTCTAATTTAACAAAGCCAGGAGTATTTCCAGCTACTGCTCTGACACATGGTACGTCTACATTCAAAGCATCAACTTTCAAAACACATTCAAAACTACATCTTCATGCTAGAAAACACAGACCTTTGGACCAAAAATTTGATTTCTAGAAAACAATTTCCTCAATACCAGCCACGTTATCAATTTTGGATGCTTTGAATCTGTCAAAAGTTCTTTGAGAAGAACGCATTGAGGCTTTGTCATGTCCTCATGAGTTTTAAAATAAGGTTGTTGTTGCTAAGGTTTACGGTATATAGAATGACCCTGTAGAATTTCATGTAGTCATATCTTTTACAGAAGAAGATGAAGATGATTTTCTACATTGACATATTAGACCCTTGTATTATTCTGGAAAAGTCAATGATGTATACATTCGACGAGCCTTTGTTGATAATGTCTTTGGAGTCAATCTAATTTCTGTACGTACACATCATTGATTTGGCCTAACTAAATATGAATTATCTCTTTCTACTTTAATGTTGAAAGGATATGAAATGAATGAACATGACCCTCTAGGTGAGATTACACTCAAGAACTCAGTTTGGAGATGTTGTGTCAAATTCAGACTTCATGGTTTTTCGTCAGGATACAGCCATCAATATTTTTCTTGGAAGGCCTTGGCTGCATCAACATGCAGCCACACATTCCTTATACCACCAATGTCTTAAGAACTATTTCAATGGTCAAATCGGGACATTTTATGGGGACAAGGATTCATTCAAAACATGTGAACCTCAATACATTGAGGCAGAGTTTAATCAGACAAAATGAACGAGATCTAGAAAAAATGAAATAACCATAGTTAATGATCCTAATGTTTTGGAAAAGATTCCAGAAAACCCATTCATACATTTGAGTATAAATTATGTGTTACCTATTAATAAAATTAAAAATGTAAACCCAAAACCAATAACTCGTCCATCGACTTTTATAATTCCAATTGTATAAATTGAACTAGGAAACATGAGGAGAAGAATTAATCCACCATGAAGTGATGAAATTTTAAATGGAGATTTCTTAATTTTATCAACTAAACTAAAACAAGCCATTACATCATCAATAAGAGTATAATAAATTGTAGCAATATTATAGGAAGACTAATATTTTTATTCTCATTCCATAATCTCTTCTTTATTACCATAGGAAGACCCTTCGTCATCAGTAGCGTCAAATATGGTGGCCTCTTCTTCAGGCTGATCAAATATTTACTCCCCCGCTAACTTTGGATGTTCTGCCTCATCATCTAATATGCAATTGGATACAAAATAGGTAATATGTATTGAAGAAGAAGAGGAAGATCTTTGGGATTCTCCTCTAGAATTGTAGGAATGTGTCTCTATCACCGTGGATGAGCTCATGGAAATAAATATGGGCACATAAGAAGATCCACTCCCCACTCTAATTAGTGTGGCCATGAACATTGAAGAGAAATCGGTGTATAATTTATTTTTAAGGAAACATAGAGATATATTTTCATGGAATTTTACAAAAATTCCAGGTCTTAATCCTGATGTAGACACCCATCATTTGGGTCTTCCAAGAGAACATCGCAGATTCAAGCAGGCAGCAAGAATAACACACCCAACTCATGTGTAAATACCTTTAAAATTCAAGGAACATTTTTTCTTAATTTTCTTTGGGATTTTACAAGAACACAGTTTCTGATGACACCTGATTCCAAGGCCCGGTGTGCCCGGAATCATTTTCCGATGTTTAGCTCGGGTACATTTAGTGAACGAACGAGCAGGTTTTTCTAACTTTTGAACCGGTACTCGGAATCGAATTCTGAGGGCACCGATGGAATCGCAGCACTGATAATTTCATAGAAACACATTTTCCGGAGTTGTGTTTTCTCGGGTGAGGTTTTTAAATTTTTGGGTTAAGTAAAGGAGTAAAATAAAAATGCTGCGACGAATTTTTATTTTACTTGAAGTTGTTTAACCGAAGCTAAGTTTCGAGTGGGACCCACAATATCCTACCCACTAGGTAGGATATTTGTGATGTGGGGCCCACACGAGCCCCACCGTTTTTTTTCTTCACCCCCCCCCTCCTTAATTAAGGTAACACACCCGCACCCCTATTAAGTGGAAGTCAACCCTTGCATTTTTCTGTTTATGAAACACCTCTATTAATTTGGGCGGTTTAAACGTTGCCATTAATTCATTTAATTGATTGTTTGATTTATGAAAGTAAAAATGAACGGCTTGAGAAATAAAATAAGACAAAATCTTATTTTATGAGAGTTTTTGGGTTGTGTGAGGCTAGGGAAAATTTGCTCAAGTTCTTGAAGTTCTTCTTCCTCGACGAAGAACGCAAAGAACGCGAAGAACGCTGACCTCCGACGAAGGTCGCCAAGAACGCCGGATCCTCGGAGATCGACGATGTGATGCCGAAGAATCTTTTCTTTGCGACGCGATGATCCTCATTCCGTGACCCCTCTTTCTGCGACGTGCAATTCCGCGATGAGCCTTCGTTAAGCTATTCTCGAGTAGGGGTTTATTTTATTTGTTGGTTCGTGATTACTTCTGTCACCATTCTTCATTTCAATTTGAGCCTCCTGATATCGCAATAATGAGAGGATGTTGGACCTCATGAAAACGGATGATCCTCCTCCCCCTTGTTTGTTTGATTTTGTTGTGGCACGTGTAAGGCAGCGCGGTGCCGTTGCACCGCGCGGAAATTATGAGATTTGGATGAAGAAGCGCGGCACCGACGCGCCGCACCGTTGAAGTCAAATAAAGGCGCGACCCCGTGCCGGAGAATGAAAAAGGAAACGCGGCCGGATCGGGGCCGCGACAGAGGGGCGCGGCACCGTCAAGCCACTCTTGATAGACCAAGGCCACGGCAGAGCATGGAACGGAGGCCGGTTTCCGGCCGCCGGCGTCGGAGCTAGGGGACGGAACCGCCCTGGTCCCGTGGCGGTAGCAGCCGATCGGCCGGAGTGGGATGACTGGTAAGGGGGAAGACCGGGCGTTCGTAACCCTCGGCTGGCCAGCTGGAGTGGCCCCCCACATGGGGGTCGCGATTTCACAACGTGGGGGCAGCGCCCCCCCCCTTCATCGCTCGGTCGTGCCAGCCAGGTCGGGCGGCGCCCGGGCCAGGCCAGGCCATGCCCACCGGGTCGGGCCACGCCCTAATGGGCTGGACCCAGACCCGAGTGGGGTCGACCCGGTTTGGGCTGACCCAGGGGGTACCGGGCCGGGTCAGACCGGGCCCGAACCCCCTAATTTCGTACCTCTCACGATCTTTCGCCCATAACATGGGATGCAGACCTCTGATCGACGCACCATCAACTGCAATGTGGTCCTTGGATCAAGATGGTCGTTTTGGTATATTAAACTGAGGGTTTCGGAGAACTTTGGGTTCGGCTGGGCTGGTTCGTACACGAAATCAACCAGGCCCTCAGAGAAGAAACACATATAACTTGAGCTCCAGACGTCGGATTGACATGCCGTCAACTTTGATAGATTCCTCTTAGTGAGACAGACCTTTTGTCTTACTCCACTCGAGGTTTGGACGCAGTTGGAGTACGGTTGGGTTGGTTTGACTTAAAAACCAACCGGGCCCCTGGGACGGAAAAGCCAATAACTCACAGACCGGGCATCCGATCGACGCACCGTCTATGATGTTGAGTTCATGTTGGTGATACAGAACTTTTGGATACATCAAATCTGGACTACGTGTCAGTTGATGTATCATCCCCTCGGCTCCTGGAGCGGACCCTCTCGAACGAGCTTGCTGTGTGTGGGAACCCTAGAGCTGGCTGCGACTGCGATGCCGATGACGACTGTACAGAAATCCTTTGTGGATTCGACGGCGATGACTACAGCACTCAGCAATCCTACATGGATCAGTGCTACCGATCCTGTGTGGGTCAGATCCTATGTGCGTCAGTGCTTAGCAGTCCTGTGTGGGCCAGCGCCTACCGATTATGTGTGGGTCAGATCCTGTGAGGGTCATTGCGGGGTTAGTACATATCGATCATTTGTGGGTCATTGCGGGGGTTAGTACCTATCGATCCTTTGTGGGTCATTGAGGGGGTTAATACCTATCGATCTTGTGTGGTTCTGACAGCATAGATGAATCAGTGGCTATATCTGATCATCTCTATCGTCTTACGAAGACGTATACCTGTGTGAGATGAATCTTGACTTTAAATCCTTATCTTCGATAAGATTGACTTGATATCCAGTGTGGATTAAATTATGCTTACCTATGTGGATTGGGTTTTGATTTCCTGTGTGGACTGGGTTGTACTTGGGATCGGATGTTGGAGCCGAATAAGAAATGATGACTTAGGTATATGTATGGGCATATACCAAAGTAGTGTCAGACGTTACTTTGTGATTGTATCTTTCCTTTGTGGATTATCCTTTGTGGATTCTGGGAGACCTTCGGGGGTCTCGGGGTCCCTACTGAGTAGCTTATACTCACCCCTTCACGGGCTATGCCCACACTACGTTGTGTTGGTTACAGATGACGGACAACACTATTCGTGGTTGAGGCTTGAGGAGCAGGTCGATACCTGGAGGTGGACAACTGGGCGGGACGTACTCGCAGCAGACAGCTGGACCCGAGGAGCAGTGGAGGCTATCTGTACCCACCTTCAAGTGGGACTTCCAGTGGACGGTTCGAGGCTGTGGATTTACTTTTTAGTTGTTGTACTCCCTTTTTTAGTTGTACTTTACTTTCAGTTTGGGTTTGTATCTGGGCCCACTTTCCTTTCTGCACTTACTATTGTACCCAGTTTTACATAGTGTTTACTTCTTCTTGCTTTCTCTGTGGAGTTTCTTTACTTTACAAAGGCAATGCCTTCCCTTTTTTCAGAAATTATGCATTGGTGCTAGTCGCCATCCCCTGGCCTATGGAAGGCGGGCTTGGGGTAGTCACGACATGGGCCCCGAGGACGGGTCGTGACAAATTGGTATCAGAGGAGTTCGATTCTACCGTAGAAATCAGGACTCTGATCTTTTTCTATGTGAAGAAATAGTGTTAAGAGTATTGAGTGTGGTTATCAGTCCAGGGAGTCCAGTGTTGGTGCGTCGGCCGACGTATCCATACACCAGGACCCTGACTTCTGATTTCCGACTTAATGCACGAAAACATTGATTGCATGTGTGTTTCAATTTTTCTTTGTGATTACTTTATGTCAGCTCACCATGTATACTGTTTGACTATGGCGCAACTCCTTCTTTTCAGGATGGACCCACGACAGAAGCTAGCTAGGGTTACGAGCGTTGTACGTGACAACAACCCACCGAGCGACGAGGCCTTGTTATAGGGAAATTTGACAGTAGAGGCTTTGGAGGTACCGCTACCCACCGATCCACCGATGCTACTAGCCCTAGCTGCTGATGGTGCACGTAGCCTTAGTGAACTGCACGAGTTTCAGTGTCAGTGACCGCCCTGGTTCCGTGGGGAGACGGACCCTCCGGCAGCCGAGTATTGGCTAGAGGCAGTTGTATGAGTTTTCCGTTTGGTAGAGACCCCAGCAGACCTCATGGGGATCCTTGCAGCGTGTCTCCTGCAAGCAGCAGCAGGAAGATGGTGGAGCATGATGCTCCAGCTGCACTATGAGACATCTTTCCTCTGGACGGACTTTGAGAGCCTCTTCCACTCGGAGTTCATCCAAGCCAACCTCTGTGCGGTGCGCATCCAAGAGCTACTACAGTTGCGGCAGGGCAGCTTGACGGTCACCCAGTACTCGGCGAGATTTTCCGATCTCTCGCATTATTCGATGGACATGGTACGAGACCCATTCTTCCGGGCCCGGAACTTCGAGCAGGGATTGAGGCATGAGATCAGGGCATCGCTAATCTCCCTCATCATTCCGACACAGGAAGGGGTACCGGAGCGAGCCCTTCTCATCGAGAGATTTCTTGCGGAGTCTACACCAACGGTGAGACCTACCGCAGGGCGGCACGTAGCAGAGTCTTCTTCAGCTGGAAGTCGATGGATGACACATGGGTCTAGGCGACCAGACCCTCAGGAAGACGACCTTAGGACACTGTCTTAGAGGTACGGGGAACTCAGCACAGAGCCGGTCTTTCGAGAGGCAAACAGTGCTACGCATGCGGCGGGCAGGGCCACATGCCTCATGACTTCTCGACCCACCGTATGGAGGAGCAGAAAACGGTTAAGGGACCACCCAGGCAGAGGCAGAGGGTCAACTGTGGTGGTACTCATGGAGCAGGCGGACAAGGCAGAGGAGCTAGCCGAGCAGCAGGTGGTGGGCGATGCTTTGAGGCTCTACCACCACCCCCCAGAAGGTCCACCCCGACCACAGGGAGCTGGCGGGCAGAGACAGGCACAGCTCCAGGCAGCGGAGGCCTACAACCACGGCACGCTAGAGATGATTCGAGGTACTATTTGTGTCTATTCCACCCTTGCCTTAGTTCTTATAGACACAAGAGTGAGTCATTCTTTCATTTCTGCTGGCCTTGTTCGGAGCTCGGAGATTCCGACAGAGCCGTTGGCTCGATCCATATGGCTAGAGACTCCTACAGGGGCAGACTCGACGATTACGCACTGGTGCCGGCAGTGTGAGCTTACTCTAGGAGGAGAGAGCTTCGTCTGGGATCTTCCTGTAGTGGCATCGAAGCCTTACGACGTCATCTTGGGCATGGATTGGTTATCTACAGTCCATTTTCAGATCGACTGTATTAGGCACAAGGTGCGGTGTGGACGCCCCGACGGGAGAAGGTTCACCTTCACTAGTGAGAAGAGAGCCTTCACAACACAGGGTGGACTCTCGCAGAGGAGAAGACATCCCATCACTCATCAGTTGGCTAGCCTCATCCTAGGAGCAGTTTACGTGTGGAGTCCTGGTTTTCCTACAGTGGTGGATTAGTATGCGGACATTTTCCCTGATGACGTTCCAGGACTACCTCCTCACTGAGAGGAAGACTTTTATATTGATTTGTACCCCGGAACTGCCCCGATATCAACCCCAGCATATCGGATGGCTCCCGCCGAGCATCGAGAGCTATGGGTACAATTGGAGGACTTACAGGGAAAGGGATTTATCTGACCTAGTGGTTCACCCTAGGCTTCCCCGATATTGTTCACCAAGAAGGCGGATGAGAGTTTGCGACTTTGTGTCGACTATCATCACCTGAACCTGGTGACAGTGAGGAAAAAGTATCCTCTAACAAGGATTGAGTACCTCTTTGATCAGCTCTCGGGAGCACGGTGGTTCTCAAAGATAGACCATAGATCAGGCTATCATCATCTCAGAGTTCGGGACGAGGACATGCAGAAGACGGCCTTCCGATGTCGGTATGGCCACTATGAGTTCTTGGTTATGTCTTTTGGTGTGACCAATTCTCCAGCAGTGTTCATGGGCCTCATGAAAAGGATCATTCAGCCATATCTCAATCGATTTTCCATGGTCTTCATTGACGACATTTTAATATACTCGACTACCGAGGAGGAGCACGCCTACCACTTGCGGGTTGTTCTAGACAAACTCCGAGAGCACCAGCTTTATGGTAAGCTCTTGAAGTGTCAGTTCTGGTTACACGAGGTCCACTTATTAGGACACTTCATCTCTGAGGCGGGAGTAGCGGTGGATCCTGCGAAGATCGAGGTAGTGCAAACTTGGGAGCCACCCAGGAGCGTGACTGAGGTGCGGAGTTTCTTGGGAATAGCTGGGTACTATCGGTGATTTGTGCCAGACTTTTCCAGAGTTGTGGTACCACTCTCAACTTTGACGAAGAAGGGGAAACCCTTTGTGTGGTCAGACAGATGTCAGCAGAGCTTCCAAGAGCTGAGATAGATATTGACTATTGCACATGTCTTGAGGGTACCGGAGGAGGGAGTTGTGTACGTAGTTTACTGCGATGCATCAGGGACCAGACTCGGATGTGTCCTGATGCAGGAGTGGAACGTGATCACCTATGGATCACGTCAGTTGAGGTAGCATGAGCATAACTATGATACCCATGACCTGGAGTTAGCAATAGTGGTCTTCGCTCTGAAGATGTGGTGAGGCTATCTAATGGGCGAGTGCTTTACAGTCTATTCTGACCATCAGAGTCTCATGTACATCTTCTCGCAGAAGGATCTGAACCTGAGACAGCGGTGATGGATCGAGTTCCTATAGGACTATGACATTAAGATAGTCTATACTCCTAGAAATGGGAACGTATTAGCTGATGCCCTCAGTAGGAGGACGGGCATTCAGCTACATGGGGAGGCGACACAGCAGCTAGGCGCTTTGCAGATATCCATTGTGGATAGAGATGGAGCAGCCTTTCTTCAGTCACTCACAGGCACTCCGCCACTACTGCAGCGGGTTAGGGAGGCACAGTGTGGGGACACCGACTATGAGACGCGGTGTGCCCAGATATCATCGGGACAGGCACCTGATGGTTTCTCTTTAGAAGGAGAGAACGACGTCCTTTTCAGAGGACGTACCTTGGTACCAGTTGCTTTACGGGAGGAGGTTCTGAGAGAGTTTCACACATCCCCTTTGGCATTACATCCTGGAGTGGCGAAGATGTACCAGGATCTCAAACGACAACACTGGTGGTTGGGCATGAAGAAGGTTGTGGTAGAGTTCGTTTCTCGATGCCTCACCAGCCAGTAGGTGAAAGCAGAGCACCAGGTACCAACAAGCTTGGTACATCCCGTGGAGGTCCCGGAGTGTAAGTGGGATGAGATATCTATGGACTTCATGACTGGGCTTCCATACACATCCATAGGTCACGACTCTATTTGGGTGATTGTCGACCGACTCACCATGTCAGCTCACTTCTTACCCATCACAGAGCAGGGCTCATTGGAGACCCTGGGATGCCTCTACATTCAGGAGATTGTACGGCTTCAGGGTGTGCAATCATCTATCGTCTCCGATCGAGATTCTCGCTTTACATCCTGGCTTTGGAAGGGGTTGCAGGAGGCATTCGGGATGCAGCTATGTCTGAGCACCGCCTTTCACCCTCAGACAGATGGTCAGACGGAGAGGACCATTTAGACTCTGGAGGAAATGCTCCGCGCATGTGTCCTCGACTTTGGTCGCAGCTGGGAGGACCACCTACCCTTTGTGGAGTTCACGTACAACAACAACTACCACTCCACCATCAGGATGGCACCATATGAGGCGTTGTACGGCCGACCTTGCAGATCTCCTCTATGCTGGACAGACCCTGGGGAGTTAGCACTTGTGGGACCAGAGATGGTCCAGGCCACGACGGAGAAGGTCCAGGTCATCCATAAGCAGATGAGGACAGCTCAGAGTCGGCCTAAGTGTTATTCTTACATGAGGCAGAGGCCACTGGAGTTCGAGGATGACGACCACATCTTCTTGAGGGACTCACCTCGATGGGGATTATGGAAATTTGGCCGAGGTGGCAAGTTTTCTCCAGACTTCATCGGACCATTCTAGGTCCACAGCAAGATTGGCGAGGTGGCTTATCGCCTGTCTCTACCGCCTCAGTTGCAGCAGGTGCACGACGTCTTCCACGTATCTCAGCTGAGGAGATACGTGCACGAACTGAAGCATATCATTGACCATGGGGAGGTGTACATTGATTATGGGGTGAATTTTGTGGAGGTCCTGATGGAGATTGAGGTTCGACTAGAGCAGGTCCTACGTGGATGGTCGATTCCTCTAGTGTGCATCAGATGGCAGCACAGGAACCTCCAGGAGAGCTCTTGGGAGCGGGAGGCTCACATGCGTGCTCAGTACCCACATTTGTTTCCCTAGTTTTTGATTTATCTTTACGGGGACGTAAATCCCTGAGGTGGGAGTAATGTAAAAGCCCGTAAAATTCAAGGGAAATTTTTTCTTAATTTTCTTTGGGATTTTACAAGAACGCAGTTTCTGATGGCACCTGATTCCGAGGCCCGGTGTGCTATGAATCATTTTCCGAATTTTTGTTTGGGAACGTTCAATGAATGAACGAGCGGGTTTTTCTAACTTTTGAACCGGTTCTCGGAATCGAATTCTGAGGGCACTGATGGAATCGCAGCACCGGTAATTGATTAGAAAAACCTTTTCCGGAGTTGAGTTTTCTCGGGTGTGTTTTTTATATTTTTGGGTTATTTAAAGGAATAAAATAAAAAAGGTGCGACCAATTTTTATTTTACTTGAAGTTGTTTAACCTAAGCTAAGTTTGGAGTGAGACCCACAATATCCTACCCACTAGGTAGGATATTTGTGAGGTGGGTCCCACACAAGCCCCGTCATTTCTTTTCTTCACCCCCCTCCTTAATTAAGGTAATGCACCCACACCCCTATTACGTGGAAGTCAACCCATGCGTTTTTATGTTTATGAAACACCTCTATTAATTTGGGCGGTTTAAACGATGCAATTTATTCATTTAATTGATTGTTTAGTTTTTGAATTTCAAAACTCATGGCTTGAGAAAGAAAATAAGACAAAATCTTATTTTATTAGAGTTGTTGGGTTGTGTGAGGCTGGGGAGAATTTGCTCAAGTTCTTGAAGTTCTTCTTCCTCGACGAAGAACGCAAAAACGCGAAGAACACTGACCTCCAATGAAGGTCGACAAGAACGCTGGATCCTCGTAGATCGAAGATGAGATGCCAACGAATATTTTCTCCGTGACGCAATGATCCTCCTTCCGCGATGCCAGCTTCAGCGACGTGAAATTCCGCGACGAGCCTTCATTCAGCTACGCTCGTGGTATGGGTTTGTTTTATTTGTTTGTTCGTGATTACATCCGTCGCCATTCTTCATTTGAATTTGAGCCGCCTAATATCGCAATAATGGGATGAGGTCAGACCGCACGAACACGGCTGTCCCTCCTCCCCCTTGTTTGTTTGATTTTGTTGCAGCACGTGTAAGGCAGCGCGGTGCCGTTGCACCGCGCGGAAGCTATGCGATTTGGGCGAAGAGGCGCGGCGTCGTCGCGCCGCACCGTTGAAGTCAAATAAAGGCGTGTCGCCGTCGTGCCGTTCCGGAGAACCACAAAGGCACCGCGGCCGGAGCGGGACTACGGTGGATGGGCGTGGCACCGTCGCGCCGCGCCGGACGGACCAAGGCCGCGGTCATAGGCCTCAGTGAAGCAGGGAACAACGGCTGGATTCCGGCCGCCGGCGTCGGAGCAGGGGGACGGGACCGCCCCTGTCCCGTGGCGGCAGCAGCCGGCCGACCGGAGCGGGCCGACCAGTCAGGGGGAAGACCGGGGGTTCGTAACCCCCGGCTGGCCAGCTAGAGCGGCCCCCCACAGGGGGGGCACAATTTCACAATGCGGGGGGCAGCATGCCCCACCTTCATCGCTCGGCCGTTACGGCCAAGCCGCCTAGCCGAGCAGGCCAGGCCGCGCCCGCCAGGCCAGGCCGCGCCCAGGCCGGTCCGGGCCGCATCGGCGAGGTTGGGCCCCACCCACCAAGTCAGGCCGTGCCCTAATGGGCCGGACCCGGACCCAGTTGGGGTCGCCCGGTTCGGGCCGACCTAGGGGGTACCGGGATGGGTCGGACCGGGAACGAACCCCCTAATTCCAGACCTCTCACAGTCTTTCGCCCATTAACTAGTCTACGGACCTCCGATCAATGCACCGTCAACTACGATGTGATCCTTTGATTGAGACGGTCATTTTGGTCTATTACACCAAAGGTTTCGGAGAACTTTGGGTTCAGCCGGGTTGGTTCGTACACAAAACCAATCGGGCCCTCGGAGCAGGAAACACTTATAACTTGAGCTCCGGACGTCCGATTGATGTTCCATCGACATTGATGGATTCCTCTTAGTGAGATGGACCTTTTGGTTTACTCCGCTCGAGGTTTGGATGCAGTTTTAGTACGGTCAGGTTGGTTTGAATTAAAAACCAATCGGGCCCCAGGGACAAAAAAGCCAATAACTCACAGACCGGGCATCCGATCGACGCGCCGTCTGTGACGTTGAGTTCCTGTTGGAGATATGGAACTTTTGGATACATCATCTCTGGACTATGTCTCAGTTCATGTATCAACCCCTCTGATCGTGGAGCAGACCCTCTCGAAGGAGCTTGCTGTGTGCGGGAACCGTAGAGCTGGCTGCGATTGCGACACGGATGACGACTGTACAGAAATCCTTCGTGGATTTGACGGCGAATACAACAGCACTCAGCGATCCTATGTGGATCAGTGCTACTGATCCTGTGTGGGTCAGATCTTGTGTGGGTCAGCGCTCAGTGGTCTTGTGTGGGACATCGCCAACCGATCCTGTGTGGATCAGATCCTGTGTGGGTCATTGTGGGGGTTAGTACCTATCGATCCTTTGTGGGTCTTTGCGGGGGTTAGTACCTATCGATCCTGTGTGGGTCCGAGGGCTTAGATGAATCAGTGGCTACATCTGATCATCTTTATCGACTTACGAAGGAGTATACCTGTGTGAGCTGAATCTTGTCTTTCAATCTTTATCTTCGATAAGATTGACTTGATATCCTGTGTGGATTACATTATGCTTTCCTGTGTGGATTGGGTTGTTATTTCCTGTGTGGACTGGGTTTTAATTGAGCTCAGATGTTGGATCCGAACGAGAAATGATGACTATGGTATATGTATGGTCATATACCTAAGTAGTTTCGGATGATACTTCGTGATTGTATATTCCTTTGTGGATTATCCTTTATGGATTCTAAGAGACCTCTGGGGGTCTCGGGGTCCCTATTGTGTAGCTTATACTCACCCCTGCATGGGCTATGCCCGCACTACATTGTGCTGGTTGCAGACGACGGACATCAATGATCATGGTTGAGCCTTGAGGAGCAGGTCGGTACCTAGAAGTGGACCACTGGGCAGGACGTACTCAGAGCGGATGGCTGGACCCGAGGAGCTGTGGAGGCTATCTGTACCCACCCTTCAGGTGGGACTTCCAGTGGATGGCTCGAGGCTGCAACTTTACTTTTCAGTTGTTGTACTCCCTTTTTCAGGTGTACTTTACTTTCAGTTTGGGTTTGTATCCTAGCCCACTTACATTTTCACACTTACTATTGTACCCAGTTTTACTTAGTGATACTTCAACATGGTTTCTCTGTGGTGTTTGTTTACTTTACAAAGGAAATTCCTTCCCTTTTTTCAGAAATTACACCTTGGTTCTAGTCGCCAGCCCCTGGCCTATGGAATGCGGGCTTGGGGTAGTCACGGCATGGGCCCTGAGGACGAGTCGTGACATCATGCCTCTAAAATTGAAGCTGAAGTTGATAAGCTTATAAATTATAACTTTTTCAATGAAGTCTAGTATCCCAAATGTCTGGACAACATTGACCTAGCGAAAAAAATAAATGGGAAAATTAGAGTTTTCATTGATTTCAGAGATCTTAACTGGCATTTTCCTAAATATGATTTTCCAGTTATGATAATTGATCTTTTAATTGATGAAATAGATGGCTATGAAGCTCTTTTCTTCAGGGATGGCTACTCTAGGTATAATCAAATTCGTATGGACCCTAAGGATGAAGAATATAAATATTTCAGATTCCCTCAAGGTGTGTTTTTCCATCATGTAATGACCTTTGGTTTTAATAATGAAGGCCCAACATACCAATGTTCCATGCACGATACCTTCAAACCCTTCTCTGAGAAATTTTTTGAATGTTATGTGGATGATTTTGTGGTCAAATATAGACAGTGTCCCATTCAATTGGCCGATTTGGAGACCATATTCAATAAACTTCAGCAACACAGATTAAATATAATCCCCAAGAAATGTGCATTTAGGGTAACCTCAGGAATGATTTTTGGTTTCGTTGTATGCCATCGTGGTATCGAAGTTGATCCAAATAAAAAAATTAATCCTTGGTATGTCACCTCCTTGAAATTTGAAATAATCAAGAGGTATCTAAAGACACATGGCCTATATTCATCGATTTATCACTAATTTGGAAGGCAAGTGTTTACCCTTCAGAATATTAATGAAGAAGGAAGTCTCCTACCAATGGACTGAGGACTATCAAAAATCATTTTATACCCTCACGAAATATCTCTGGAGTACACCAGGATTAATGGCATATGTTTAAGAAAGGCCACTTATTCATTATGTGATAGATTTAGAGTGATCATTGGGTTCATTTCTTGCCCAAAAGAACGATTCTGGGAATGAAAACAACATTTACTATCTTAGTCGAACTATTCTTGATGCAGGAACCCGATATTCATGTATTTAAAAGTGCTTTATTGCATTAATCTTTGTAATTCAGAAATTGACGCACTACCTAAAACATCATTATGTCCAATTGGTAACTCACAATAACCTGCTCAAATTTATCCGCAGTCATCCTATGCTTAAAGGGAATATGACATAGTGGGTTGTTATTTTAAAATAGTTAGATATCTAGTTTGTGACTCAAATGGAAATAAAAGGCCAATCTCTAGCCAAATTCATTAATGAGATTCCATCTGCAGAAGATACATCATTAAATACTGAAATTCTTGATGAATATTTTTTATCTATTCAGGATAATTCCAAAAAATGGGAAATGTAATTTTATGGTGATTTAAGAATTCCAATAGGGAAGAGAATGGGAAAACATAAACTCAACAATGTCAGGATAGAAATTGTCCTTATGTCCCCAGAAAAGGCAGTATTTCTTTTTTCCATCCTATTATCGAAAGGTAGAACCAACAATGAGGCGGAGTATCAAGATCCCATTATAGGTTTGGAATTGGCACTTTATGTGAAAATGAGTCACTTGATGGTAAAAAATGATTCAGAAATAGTAATAAAGAAAATCAATGGAGAATATTCTATCAGAAGAGCAGAGTTAATCCCTCTGTGTGATTACGTTACAGAGTTAATGTCTAAATTTCCCTCATAGAAGATATTGTGTTATGTCCTGTGATCACAAAATGCCCATAAAGATGCACTAAATAATGCATCTACAGCCTTGGAAGATCCAAATTGGGATGAGACAGTCATAAGAATAATCCATCAACATGTGGTCTCACTTTTTGTTCAATCCAGAATGGTGGAAATTAATGAAATTAGCCCTATTTTTGAGCCATATGTTCATACCATGAGCTGTATAACATCCATCATGGAATATCCTAAAAATGGAGTACTTCCACTGAACAGGGATGAAAAAGAATAGATTTGGTGACACGAAACCAATTTTACTAATTAGGATTGTCCAGACCACCAAATGACTCTCTACAAGAGAGGATTTTATGGAATACTTTTCAGATGTATTGATATAGAATAAACTACAGATGTCATGAAAGAAGTTCATTCAAGTGCTCATTGTGACCAACAGTCTGGGTAGAGGCTCTCTGATCAGATCTGAAGGCTTGGTTAATTTTCGCCTTCAATGATGCATGATTGCACAGATTTCACTAAGAAATGTCATCCCTCCCATGTGTATGCCAACTTCATTCATCAACCCCCATAGTTTCTATATTCAACTATATATTCCTGGACATTCTCCAATTGGGTAATGTGTAACACCCCGACCCCAGCTACCCAGAGTCGGTGCATTACTTCGTAACATTGGCATGATCACAAGAAAGATCAAATCTCGAAAGACCGATTGGTTTAGTAGCCTTGGAAACACTAGATATAATCCTAAAGTTTTACATTACATTTCAAAGTGAAAAACTACTACAACAACAAAGTCTTCATATCCACACTATTAACCCCTCATAATATCCCTGCAAGTCATTTATAATTTACTTCTTCACTACCTGGGAAAAACAAAACATAGAAAAGGGGTGAGCTCAAATGCCCAGTAAGGATAACAATATAGCGGAACATTCATAATAAGCATAAACATTTAAGGCAATGTATAACTAAAACAAAAGCCTTTTAAATTTGAACATCAACATAATATGGAAAAAGTAAAATGAAATAATGCCATTTACTTATTCACATGGATATTCTACTAATCGAATAATCACATGAAAAAATCAATAACCACTTTCATAATGTTGGAATGCATAATGTCAAACGTTAATTTCATTGTCTAGGCCTCATCCCAAGACCTAGGGGTTACTTCTAACCGGAACCCAACCCGGAGTGCCTCTAATAACCGGACACCAACCCGGAGTGCCTCTAATAACCGGACACCAACCCGGAGGGCATACTTTTACCAGTCCCTAACCTGGAGGGCTTACTTTAACCAGTCCCCAACCTGGAGGGCTTACTTTTACCAGTCCCCAACCTGGAGGGCTTACTTTTTCCGGTCCCCAACCCGGAACATACTTGTTTAGCACATTCATCTGAAGAAAAGTTTGAAATATAACATAATCATTCGGATTAAAACTAGCATACGAAATGTCAATAGTTTCACCATAAACTATGAATGGTATAAAATAGCACATCCACAGTCAAACATATCACAAAACCTTCAATACAATATAGAAGTTTTGTATTATAATAAATCAACTTCAAATAAGCGTAAAATCCATTAAAGGATGTTGACATAGATGAAATCAAAACACTTTTTAGAGAAATATCTCTTTCTATTTTTGAAATCATTTAAGAGCCATATAAAATAAAACATTTTCTTGAAAATATTCTTGTAATCTTGTAAGGAAAGCTTTGACGATTTTATAATGGCGGAAAATAACCGCACCCGCCGTATAAGTAAAAAAAACATTCTTATCTTAATTCTGTCGAAAAGGTCAAAAAGGACCTTGTTTTGAAAACGATGGAAATATTCCTTTATAAACCTCTTACAAAAAGTCAAACAAGGGTATAAATGAATTTAACCCATATTCTTGTAAATAATAAATATGTTTTGAAATACATTTCAAAGAAACATGGATGTGGATGATAAAGAAATCCCAGTAGATTATTACGTATAAACAATCTCGGATAATGAAGAGATTGTGAAATAACCCTTACCTTGTACTTTTCCTTGGTTGGGGTAGGTTAACCTCCTGTATAATGGTGAAATAATTGTTACTAAATTATACAAGAATCATATACATTAATATGATATCATATATGATCTTTTAATATTGATTTGATAATAATATCTTAGTATTATCGTCGTTTAAGGTGATAATCGATTCGTTCTTCTTAAATGTTTGGTTATGTAAGACATGTTTGTAATGGATAGATTATATCTTATTCATTATCAGAATGATATTAAAATTATTTTTAACCCTAAAATGAGAATAAGACTTGAATGGATATGATGGAGAATGAATCTCATCGCGTTCGTGGAGACGGTAGTCCGTACGTACGCACGAACGCTACTTCCATTTAATTTTTATTTTAAAAGAATCGAATCCAAATGATACATAGGTATATTACTATTCCAGTATAATATAATATTTTATATATGTTACTTAAGTTCATTAACACCATCCTTTATATGTTCCATGTGTGGTATGAACGAGTCATATCATTTTAAGGGGGCGGTAGTCCGCACTTCCTCAAATGAAATTATCGTATGTATATACAACATGAAACGAATAATGGTATGAAATAAAATGGAATTACAGAAGATTATATATAAAATATATATCATTAATATCATATTTAATTAGAGTGCCATCATAATGGCCACCATGAGAGGTGGTAAGATGTATTTGAACAATCATCGTTTCGTGAGGCGTTAGTTTTCCATCCACAGAAACATTATGTTCATCATCCATTAGATGGAGTTGTGTGTATGTGTAGTTTGAATCCTTCTTATAACAACATCCTAGTATATTGAGGATACTGGTGTTGTTACAAAAGAAAGGAAATAAAAAGATTTTGGGGGTTGGAGAAGCAAAATAAATGAAAATACTTTAAGAGAAATTGTTACCTTTAATTTAGGTAACTCACTTTGGTTGGAACCAAAGGACTTCTTGAAATGCTTTCTGCCTAAGGGGAAGCTTCAAGGAGGAGGATAGGGATGTGGGGAGCTTAGTTGGGCAGAGTTTGGATGAGCCAAGTGGCTTGAGAGGTTTGAGGAAAAGAGAAGGAGGAGTGCCCTTTTATAAGAGGGGTGAGGGGCACCTTTGGAAAAGCTAGAAATATTAATTTATAATAAATTCATATTCGGTTTAAAAAGGCTCCAAAGTTGACTATTCAAAGGATGAGGTGGGGATAGGTCGAAAACAACTCATCCAATAGAATTTAGACAGGTTTGGGTACTTATATTAACCTTATCTTTAAGTATTAACTCTAAGTTAATTAGTTTCACTTTTACAATGTCTCTTTGTATTTTTATATAATATGGTTAATAAACTTACTATATACATCCAAGAGACCCCCAAGTGGTCCATTAATGATTAAACTATCATAATATAAGTCTCTTGGCCGAACCTTAGATTTTTAGGAATTTAATATCATTTAATAATATAATATTTGTTTTAAGAACTCTTTTATGTCAATTTTGACACTATTCAATAGTTGATTTTTGTGAAACTCATAACAGATTGATTACTTCGAACAAAGTCAATTATATCAATCCTAATATATCATATTATCCTAGAAAATTAGTTTAATTCATTAAAAGTTTCATATTATATTTATTTGGGTATTTATAATATCAATTATTTTAATTTTTCACTATTATAGTAATTACTGCATCATCATTGTGTCATAAATAAAATAAATTATTTAATGTCTAAAAATTATAAATAAAATATAATTATGTAGGAAATCTTTTTAGCTTTCTAATGAATATTTATAATCGAAAATCCAACATGTAAAACCCTATGTAAAAATTGTTCTTCTAAAAGATGTAAGCTTATGCCATTTTTATTTTTATTTTAGCTTTATTAATATAATGTGTCATTATCACTTACAAGTGGATCCATGGGGTCCCAAAATTGACCCAAAGATGCCCATGGTCGACCATGTATCAACCAATAGGGTTAAGACACGTTTTAGGGTAATTTAGTATTATTATAATATTATTTTTTAACCCTTATTTACCGGATTTACTCTTAACCATGGTAAATAAAATATTTACCGCAATAATTATTCAAAATGTCTAAAAATAAAAGTTACCTATTTACACAATTTGAACATCCTGATTCCAAATATGGAATCCATTTTCCTAAATTCAAAACACAGAAGTGGCAGAAATTAATTTAAAATTAATTCCCGCTGTCAAAACAAAAAGCGTGTTTTTAAGAGATAATAACTATCAAAAGATTGACACTTGTTTATGTTCGGTTTAATTGTAAAATTATGTCCAATGACCAAAATTATATTAAATGGTAAAAATATATTCTATATATACTTTAAAACTACTAAAATTCATAATTTATTACTATTAATTATTTTGATTAAAAAAGTTTTTTTTAAATAAAATTTAGTAATTTTCACTATTCATCAAAATATGAAAGTTATCCGAAAAGTACCAAAATTTCACCTTAGGCTAAATTTGATATTCTGAATCCAAAAATGAAGTCCATTTTAAAATATAAAATATATATAACTTCAAAAAGTAGGTATTATTATTCATAACGGCTAGTTTGATTGGTTGTTAGAACTCGGTGTTGCGTACAACACACGCTATCGCATTATTCAAAGAGAAGCGTACCGTAGAAGCTTGGGATGTTTCGTTTTAAATTTTTTGATGTCCCAATTTATTCAGACAGTTTAAAATATTTTATTTAAAAAGGTTTCACTATTAAAAGGTCATAAAAGTGCAATACTGGAAATGAATCTGTTCTTGCATTATGACTAAGAAACTCATAATAGGGATTCTAAAATTATAAGGATTATATAAAGTTCAAAATGTAGTTAATACTATTCATGACCTCTTTTAATGGCCTTTTTTTTGTACATCATGGTGTGATTGAACTCGGTGTTGTGTGTAGTGAAAGTTATTGAAATATTTTGAAGAAATAACACACTATGAAATCTTGGGGTGTTACATTCTCCCCTCCTTCAATAAATTTCGTCCTCGCAATTTGAAATTGTTCTTCGAAAATAAAAGGTTGAAAATAGATAATATATTTGTGGGAAAACCCACATCGGAAATTGGGTTACTAAAATTTAGTCTTAATATGAGGAAAAGAGAAATGAAAGGGTCACCACCAAATTATGATCTTTGATTAGGAGAACATTGGTGGCAATTAGAGACATATAATCGGAGGAAAAACGTAAATATTTATAGGTAGTGATTGAGGTAATAAATCACAAACAAGTGTATAATTGAGGTCCTTAAATTCATCAATCTATGATGATTTGAAATACCATCGGTTCAACAAAACATAGGGTATTAGGATAGCACTTTTTTGACGTTTCAAAATATCTTAGTTGAAATCCCACATCGAAAAATGAATTAATGAGGCCTCTATTTAAAATAAAGAGTCGAAAGTATGAAGATTACCGAAAATAACACATACTAGGGTTCCATGTAGGAAAATATGGATATGGAAGAGAAATCTAACCATCAATTATCTGATGGAGAGTGGTAGAGAACATGGCTATGAAAAGGCCAACAATCCCAAAGCCATAAATTAGTGATGATTTAAGGTACCATCTAGGAAAACATTTTTGTTCTAAGTTGTTTTTCTTAATATTGAGGAATTTATTTATGAGATTGGCTAAGATCATAAGGAGATATACTTACTTTATAATTAGAGTTTTATCCATTAATAAATTTCTACCACAAACTCATCTTTCACTCTAAAAGATAATAGAAAAAAAATTCTATTTACACTATTCGTATAGGGTTCCAAAATAAACGAATTTATAATTCATCTACAAGATCTTTTAATAAAAACTACATTATTTAATCCAGGACATCTCGTGGGCCAGTGGTAGGTGATACACCCTTGTCGCCCTTCGGTTGCGGGTTCAAGTCTCGCAGCCTTGCCGGACGCGACGGGTTGCCGCCCGACCTCTGGGTTGTCCTTTTATGGTAATTCAAAATAATCTAAACTAGAAATATCCAAAATACTTCTGTCCAAACTCACAGTCCAACATTTATAAGGAAGGTAAACATAATATAGATCCTTTTTACCCCGTAATAGCATATGAATACCTTCATTTTGTATTCTTTTAATACACTGAAACATCCTGAATTACCATATTCCTTATTGATTACATTCATTCTCCCTTATTCCATATAGAATGCTGGATATACTTCATCAATCCAAAAATGTTTTAAACCCCAACAATGATGGAATATACAAATCGTTAATCAGCTTCAAGGTAGTCAAGAATATCCAATATAATTTATCCAAATCAATCATGTATTATTCTAAAATCACTAACTCGGTATCAGAACCATATTATGGTTTATCTTTCTCTCAACCATATATTTTCCAAAAATTTATCCTGCTATTGAGTCACTTTTCTTTTTTCCACACAATCTCAAGTCCTTAATGAAAAAGTACTACAGTACAATCCTTATATACTCCATAATTATTATAACAAGTACATTGTTGATACAACACTCAATTGACATAATCAACATAAGAACTCTAATCATTCCTCTTCATCTGTGGTAGTATCATAACTTGATTATTATCCAATAGCATCATTTGCGGCATAGTCTGATGACTGGGACAAAGGTTCGCGTAGTGTCCAAACTCCTTGCAAATGAAGCATTGTACATTTGAAACCATTTTCTTACCCTTGCAGTCACGTAATTTGTGCCCTTTTCCTCCACACTTATAACAAACTCCCATTCCTTTCAGGCAAGTTCCAGGGTGTTTCTTTCCACAGTTACCACATATGGGAAAATTCTTCTTTTCCCTCTTCCCTTTATCCATCTTTCTCTCTTCCATCCTTTTCTTCTCTTGCTTCCCTTCAAAGCCATAGGACTCCGTAAACTCTTTACTTATCTTATCAACACATGATATTATTTCCTCATATGATGATAATACATGGGAGAATATTTCTCTTATAAATTCTATCTTAAGACCATGAAAGATATGATCCTTCTTTCTCTTTGGATCATGTGCATTGCTAGAGTTCTCATTCCTTCTACTGGGTGCCATTTCTAAACAATGGCATAAACTAGATCAGTTTATGAATCAAAATACATAATCCCATACTTATAAAACACTTAACATAAATTGAACTATTTATGGATATAATTTATAATCATAAAAATGTCTCATTTGAGGATGTATATACTCATAAACCCTTCATAATGGTTTGTAAAGAAAATGAGAATTATCCTAAGCATATCCCCCGGGAGTGTCGTAACCAAGAGTGCAGTAAGGCCCGTTGTCGTGCACCAGTTCCCGTTCGAGTCTAGCTCAAAGCGGTGTTTTCGGGTTTTACCCCTAGGTACATCTGTGCCAGAGCCACCTCTACCTGCTCGTATCCAGACAGGGATGTATTGCTCGGAAAACTCACAAAATCTCTACAATACCAAATTTCTAGGAAGTTCTTCTATACTAATCCTCAAAGTTCATCTTAGGTCTACGTGCTCTAATCAGAGTTTATCTAAATCTAGCTTCCAAGGTTTGTACTAAACTTCCTCTGATACCAACTGTAACGCCCCGACCCCAGCTACCCAGAGTCGGTGCATTACTTCGTAACATTGGCATGATCACAAGAAAGATCAAATCTCAAAAGACCGATTGGTTTAGTAGCCTTGGAAACACTAGATATAATCATAAAGTTTTACATTACATTTCAAAGTGAAAAACTACTACAACAACAAAGTCTTCATATCCACACTATTAACCCCTCATAATATCCCTGCAAGTCATTCATAATTTACTTCTTCACTACCTGGGAAAAACAAAACATAGAAAAGGGGTGAGCTCAAATGCCCAGTAAGGATAACAATATAGCGGAACATTCACAATAAGCATAAACATTTAAGGCAATGTATAACTAAAACAAAAGCCTTTTAAATTTGAACATCAACATAATATGGCAAAAGTAAAATGAAATAATGCCATTTACTTATTCACATGGATATTATACTAATCGAATAATCACATGCAAAAATCAATAACCACTTTCATAATGTTGGAATGCATAATGTCAAACGTTAATTTCATTGTCTAGGCCTCATACCAAGACCTAGGGGTTACTTCTAACCGGAACCCAACCCGGAGTGCCTCTAATAACCGGACACCAACCCGGAGTGCCTCTAATAACCGGACACCAACCCGGAGGGCATACTTTTACCAGTCCCTAAACTGGAGGGCTTACTTTAACCAGTCCCCAACCTGGAGGGCTTACTTTTACCAGTCCCCAACCTGGAGGGCTTACTTTTACCGGTCCCCAACCCGGAACATACTTGTTTAGCACATTCATCTGAAGAAAAGTTTGAAATATAACATAATCATTCGGATTAAAACTAGCATACGAAATGTCAATAGTTTCACCATAAACTATGAATGGTATAAAATAGAACATCCACAGTCAAACATATCACAAAACCTTCAATACAATATAGAAGTTTTGTATTATAATAAATCAACTTCAAATAAGCGTAAAATCCATTAAAGGATGTTGACATAGATGAAATCAAAACACTTTTTAGAGAAATATCTCTTTCTATTTTTGAAATCATTTAAGAGCCATATAAAATAAAACATTTTCTTGAAAATATTCTTGTAATCTTGTAAGGAAAGCTTTGACGATTTTATAATGGCGGAAAATAACCGCACCCGCCGTATAAGTAAAAAAAAAACATTCTTATCTTAATTCTGTCGAAAAGGTCAAAAAGGACCTTGTTTTGAAAACGATGGAAATATTCCTTTATAAACCTCTTACAAAAAGTCAAACAAGGGTATAAATGAATTTAACCCATATTCTTGTAAATAATAAATATGTTTTGAAATACATTTCAAAGAAACATGGATGTGGATGATAAAGAAATCCCAGTAGATTATTACGTATAAACAATCTCGGATAATGAAGAGATTGTGAAATAACCCTTACCTTGTACTTTTCCTTGGTTGGGGTAGGTTAAACTCCTGTATAATGGTGAAATAATTGTTACTAAATTATACAAGAATCATATACATTAATATGATATCATATATGATCTTTTAATATTGATTTGATAATAATATCTTAGTATTATCGTCGTTTAAGGTGATAATCGATTCGTTCTTCTTAAATGTTTGGTTATGTAAGACATGTTTGTAATGGATAGATTATATCTTATTCATAATCAGAATGATATTAAAATTATTTTTAACCCTAAAATGAGAATAAGACTTGAATGGATACGATGGAGAATGAATCTCATCGCGTTCGTGGAGACGGTAGTCCGTACGTACGCACGAACGGTACTTCCATTTAATTTTTATTTTAAAAGAATCGAATCCAAATGATACATAGGTATATTACTATTCCAGTATAATATAATATTTTATATATGTTACTTAAGTTCATTAACACCATCCTTTATATGTTCCATGTGTGGTATGAACGAGTCATATCATTTTAAGGGGGCGGTAGTCCGCACTTCCTCAAATGAAATTATCGTATGTATATACAACATGAAACGAATAATGGTATGAAATAAAATGGAATTACAGAAGCTTATATATAAAATATATATCATTAATATAATATTTAATTACAGTGCCATCATAATGGCCACCATGAGAGGTGGTAAGATGTATTTGAACAATCATCGTTTCGTGAGGCGTTAGTTTGCCATCCACAGAAACATTATGTTCATCATCCATTAGATGGAGTTGTGTGTATGTGTAGTTTGAATCCTTCTTATAACAACATCCTAGTATATTGAGGATACTGGTGTTGTTACAAAAGAAAGGAAATAAAAAGATTTTGGGGGTTGGAGAAGCAAAATAAATGAAAATACTTTAAGAGAAATTGTTACCTTTAATTTAGGTAACTCACTTTGGTTGGAACCAAAGGACTTCTTGAAATGCTTTCTGCCTAAGGGGAAGCTTCAAGGAGGAGGATAGGGATGTGGGGAGTTTAGTTGGGCAGAGTTTGGACGAGCCAAGTGGCTTGAGAGGTGTGAGGAAAAGAGAAGGAGGAGTGCCCTTTTATAAGAGGGGTGAGGGGCACCTTTGGAAAAGCTAGAAATATTAATTTATAATAAATTCATATTCGGTTTCCAAAGGCTCCAAAGTTTAATATTCAAAGGATGAGGTGGGGATAGGTCGAAAACAACTCATCCAATAGAATTTAGACAGGTTTGGGTACTTATATTAACCTTATCTTTAAGTATTAACTCTAAGTTAATTAGTTTCACTTTTACAATGTCTCTTTGTATTTTTATATAATATGGTTAATAAACTTACTATATACATCCAAGAGACCCCCAAGTGGTCCATTAATGATTAAACTATCATAATATAAGTCTCTTGGCCGAACCTTAGATTTTTAGGAATTTAATATCATTTAATAATATAATATTTGTTTTAAGAACTCTTTTATGTCAATTTTGACACTATTCAATAGTTGATTTTTTTGAAACTCATAACAGATTGATTACTTCGAAAAAAGTCAATTAAATCAATCCTAATATATCATATTATCCTAGAAAATTAGTTTAATTCATTAAAAGTTTCATATTATATTTATTTGGGTATTTATAATATCAATTATTTTAATTTTTCACTATTATAGTAATTACTGCATCATCATTGTGTCATAAATAAAATAAATTATTTAATGTCTAAAAATTATAAATAAAATATCATTATGTAGGAAATATTTTTAGCTTTCTAATGAATATTTATAATCGAAAATCCAACATGTACAACCCTATGTAAAAATTGTTCTTCTAAAAGATGTAAGCTTATGCCATTTTTATTTTTATTTTAGCTTTATTAATATAATGTGTCATTATCACTTAAAAGTGGATCCATGGGGTCCCAAAATTGACCCAAAGATGCCCATGGTCGACCATGTATCAACCAATAGGGTTAAGACACGTTTTAGGGTAATTTAGTATTATTATAATATTATTTTTTAACCCTTATTTACCGGATTTACCCTTAACCATGGTAAATAAAATATTTACCGCAGTAATTATTCAAAATGTCTAAAAATAAAAGTTACCTATTTACACAATTTGAACATCCTGATTCCAAATATGGAATCCATTTTCCTAAATTCAAAACACAGAAGTGGCAGAAATTAATTTAAAATTAATTCCCGCTGTCAAAACAAAAAGCGTGTTTTTAAGAGATAATAACTATCAAAAGATTGACACTTGTTTATGTTCGGTTTAATTGTAAAATTATGTTCAATGACCAACATTATATTAAATGGTAAAAATATATTCTATACATACTTTAAAACTACTAAATTCATAATTTATTACTATTAATTATTTTGATTAAAAAAGTTGTTTTTAAATAAAATTTAGTAATTTTCACTATTTATCAAAATATGAAAGTTATCCGAAAAGTACCAAAATTTCACCTTAGGCTAAATTTGATATTCCGAATCCAAAAATGAAGTCCATTTTAAAATATAAAATATATATAACTTCAAAAAGTAGGTATTATTATTCATAACGACTAGTTTGATTGGTTGTTAGAACTCGGTGTTGCGTACAACACACGCTATCGCATTATTCAAAGAGAAGCGTACCGTAGAAGCTTGGGATGTTTCATTTTAAATTTTTTGATGTCCCAATTTATTCAGAAAGTTTAAAATATTTTATTTAAAAAGGTTTCACTATTAAAATGTCATAAAAGTGCAATACTGGAAATGAATCTGTTCTTGCATTATGACTAAGAAACTCATAATAGGGATTCTAAAATTATAAGGATTATATAAAGTTCAAAATGTAGTTAATACTATTCATGACCTCTTTTAATGGCCTTTTTTTTGTACATTATGGTGTGATTGAACTCGGTGTTGTGTGTAGTGAAAGTTATTGAATTATTTTGAAGAAATAACACACTATGAAATCTTGGGGTGTTACATAATGGATGTAGTATAGCCTTATCCTCCAGCTACAGTTAAGAAGTTCATGTATATTTTTACCGATACTGACTTATATTCTAAATGGGATGAGAAAATATCTCTCAAAGAAGTCGGATCCAAAAGCATTGTTAGTTTTTCCCAAAAAAACATCATCACCATATTTGGTATCCCTCATACTATATTGATCGACAATGGCCCCAATTTTTGTTCAATATAGGTAAAAAAATCTATTTCAGGAGCATAATATCATATCCAACTATTCTTCTCACTATCATGTAATGTCCAATGGATAGATAGAGGAATTCAACAAGGCCTTGTCAAATATACTCCAGAAGATGGTGGATAAAGATAAGAAATAACAGCCTGATAAACTTCTAATTGATTTATGGGATTATCGGACCACTACCCGTACTACCACCTAAAAAACTCCTTATTTATTGATATATGTAATAGAAGAAGTTTTACCAATTGAAATGCAATTTCCTTCACTCAATATTGAAATCTGTGATCAGTTGTCCACGGATGAGAGGTCTCAGAAATAGTTCAATGAGTTGAAACGATTAGAAGATAAAATATTACATAAATTTCTTCATTTAGAAGTCTATCAGAATATAATTACATGAGATTATAACCAGAAAGTTATCCTCCATTCATTTATTCAAGGATAATTGGTATTGGTCCTTAGTACTCCAATGATACTTTGGAAGAAACCTCCAAACCATGAGCCAATGTGGGATGGACCTTATTCCATACATAATTTCTATTCAAATGAAGCTTATGCCTTAATCTCAATGGATGGAGAGCATATTAAAACTCCAACCCATGTAAAATTCATAAAAACTAATTATGTGTAGGGGTACAAATCGTACTCACTCGAAAAAAAAACTCCACAGTACAATGTCCTCATTGCAATACTAAAAATTGTACATCCTTTATGTCCTCACTATAAGACTAAAAACTGCACAACACAACATCCTAGTTGCACGACATTAAACTTCTTAACAACAATAATCATCCATGATGCATGACATTAAAATGAATATCATCTTTGTCCTAGTCACATGACGTTAAACCGCATGACATCATTTTTCCTCATTGCATGACATTAAACTGGACGACTAACTTTTTATCTATTTGACGTTAGAAACTTCCATAAGCAAACATCATTGACATCATCACAACTTTTTAGTAGCACATGAGTCCCTCTCTTTTCCATGACTGAGTCAAGTCTACATAGATACCTTATTTCAAGAACTATGTATGCCTTGATTCTCATTTTCAATGAGATACGTAGAGATGTATAAATCTCAAATTTTGGGCACAACCGAAATCACAAAATCATTGTTTATTCTTTTCTACTCAATTATATGAATCAAATATATAAAGAGTGTTTCCTTATGATATATGATTTGGTTCTTATACCATATCATGTCTTATGATTTACCGTTCTCTCAGAATGTATAAAAATTTCCCATTCATCATGTCAATCTCGATCGACAAGAGGAATGATTATTTCAAGAGATACGTATAGATTGATTCTCATTTTCAAAGAGATACCTAGAGACACCTATATCTCCAATCTTGGGACCAAACGTGATATAAAAAACCTTTTAGTCATTGTATAAGAATAAAACCCGCCTAGTTAATGTTGTAAGAACAATGTATGACATGATTCGTTCCTTCGTCAAGACACATAGTGATACTTGGGTAATATCGTTAGTTTAGTTACAATATGTATTTCTTTTTCAAATAATTTCATCTTCTTCCTTACCACAATACATTAAAACTGCATGGAAATTTAACACTCCCATTCTTTATCTGTGTCACCTTTGTATTATCGATGAAATCCTTACTACTTGTTGTTTCTCACAGAGAGCATAAGTCAAGGGGGCATAGGAATTGGGTAAAATGTTTCTTTATATAAATTAAAATTTTCAAATCCTTATTGGGCTGAAAATTTCCACATCGCATGACATTAAAATGCACATCACAATATTAATTCAAAAGGAAACAAATAAAGTATCCATTTTACATATTAGTCATATCTATGTAAACGATGTCAAAATAAAAGAGAATATTGATTCCAATATTTATTTTGTGCATTAAGAATAACTCCCATATATATTTCACACTCTTAATCATGAATATTTTCAGATCATCATAACCATTATTATGGTTTCTAGTTACAGAGTTTCCAATACCTGAGTACTCTTTTTCCTAACTATGCAGCACGTTCCCTTAGGTGGCCTTGCATAAGTTGCCTACATCACAGGCATGTCAATCAAAAGATGCCAAAATTTGGCTATGGACCATATGACCTAGTTGGACCTTTATAATACATCCCTTATAATAGTTTTTTCAAATAATAGAAATTTCATTCTTGGTTATAGTGTTTTTGTCACATTTGAACATTAATGGAAATATACAGGAATCTATATTTAAATAGTCATTCAGGTATATTTGTCCCACTATATTCTTCTTGTTCTGAAACTTTCAAGACTATGGTTTACACATTTTATCTATATCTATCCAATTTAATATGAAATAACCTTCAAAATACATGGCCACATATCACATATTGTTTCCATATTGGGTCCTAGTTGTAGGACATTTTACTACAGACACGACACCTCCTACGTTTGGGTCATACCTTCGTAGAAGTTATATTCCTCTGATTATTTGGAAATATTGGTTGGAAATAAACATTCCTAAAAATTCACCTTTATCCATAAAACAAACCCTATTCTTCAATAAATCTGAATCAACATAAACATTCTTCGTTTTTAGCAGTAAAATGATATATTTTTTAGATCTCTTTTTCCTTACTACTCATCATGTGCCCTTAGGTGGCCTTGCATATGTAACCTACATAGCAGGTCTGTCAGTAAAACGATTCCACTATTTGGCTATGCAGTATATGCCTTAGTTAGCCTTGCATAATACAACCCCAATAATATTTTTGTCAAATAATGGTAACATCGTTCTTAAAAAACATCCTCTAATGATTTTAGTCGTTTTCCCAGATCATCGTTTGAATTCTGAAATTCATAAATCATAGTTTACAATTTTCCATTCCATACATATATGGTAGTATATTTCTAAAAAAAATTCAGGAAATTAGGAGAGTCTCAATAATTTGGTCAAAGATAATGACCTTAAATTAAAGCCACACAATTTCCTCACTGCCTGACTTAAAACTGCACAGTACCAATTTCCTCAATACATGACTTAAAACTTCACAGTACCGGTGTCCTCACTGCATAATGTAAAACAACACAATATGATTTAATAAATTCCCCTTTCTAATAAATTTAATCCATTCCTCATACACCAAATTTTTATATAAATGGTTTTCTTATAAATGACATATGTCTATATGAAATACCCCTTTCCTTTTTAAAATTCCTTTCCTTGGTAAAACCAAACAATGTGGTCTTGAGTCACCCAAATCTAATTTTCTATTATTTATCATTAGTAAAATGTTAAATTCATAAAGAAATATTTGTCCTAACTATACAGAAAATTCACTTAGGTGGCCTTAAATAAGATGCATACATAAAGGGCATTTCTGTTAGAAGATGCCACTATTTGGATACGCAACATATGCCCTAGTAAGCCATGCATAATAGAACCCCCATAATGAGTTTTTCAAAATATTGGTAACTTTTTTCTTTGAGACGACTCCCCTTACATTGATACATTTTTTGAATTTGGAGACCATAAATATCATGACTCAATATTCCCCATAGATATATTTAAATAATATTAAATCAATTCATATCCAAAGAGCCTTTCTTGGGATCTAATTTCAAAATTTATTGTCAATCCAATACAACCTTAAATACTATCATTTTATAGTCTATAATGAATGAAATTAAACTACCAAAAACAAGAGTCATGGTACACACTAGATTGAGAACCAATAATGTGAACTTTGAAAAAAAGTCAAGTCTCAGCTCACTAAATGTAAATTTTGAATGATTTAGGTAATATTGAGTAAAGAAATGTCAAAATAAAAATTGTTTGTGGGGTTTTATATATAATCCTAGAAAAAATCAAACTATGCTCGTTAGGCCCCATGTATTAGATAAAAAAATTAGGGCATCCATCCAAACCCGACGTAGCTCCAAATATAACCAAATGTTGTTGGAATGCATCGATGTGCCCTCTTTTACCTTAGAAAAAGACTATATTCATTTGAAAAAATAAAATTCAAAGTGGGAAGGGATTTTTTATACACCATGAAATGTTTTACATGCACTTATTTGCAATTTATGATGTATTTCCATGTGTCTCGACTAAAAATGACCTTAACCAGGCTCAAAATGTTCCTGGAGCGACTCTAAACTCATCATGGGGGTCAGTGATGGTAGGGAAGGCCGTGACCCAAAGGGTCAGGATCGCAGCCCATCACAGATCCCAAGTAGGGGTGTGGAGGCACAACCCCCATGATAATCAATTTTTTTTTGGCTAAGTTCCAAAAGGGACACCCAAGGTCCCTGCACACAAATAACTACGCACCCACATGTTGTAGCTGATTGAAGTAATATTTTTTTCTATGTTTCTAAATTTTTACCTAGTGTATCCAAAACACCATCGGTGTGCAAGGTACATGCGTGCAACAATTTGAGGCATAAGTCACTTGTGCACCCAAATTCCTTTCACCCATGGTCCTGTTTTAGCCTATAAATAGTACATTAGGGCCTCCATTTGTATAGAGAAATTTCCCTGAAGCCCAAATACTTCTATGGTCTCCCTAGTGATTCTCCCTAGTCATCCTAAACTTCCAAGGTAGTTCATCAACACCTTGAGTATAGAATTTAAATAAGTATCATTTGACTTATGTCCTTTTAGTATTTGAAAACCATAATACTTTCCCTCCTTATGCGTCCAACCTCCATAAACTAGAAACACATGCGTGCCACCTATTCCTTTCATAGGAACTTGAGTGCCCCACTTTTGGGATTACCTATGAAAACTCCTGAAGACTTGAACCAAGTATTTCCCATGTATTACCATACAGTTTTTTCATCTCTTAAGTGAATATCAAGTCTCTCAATTCTAATTGCGTACCCATACTAGCGCGGCCTTTTCTACTTGATCACCCATTTTTTATTCACTTACTCTCTTTAGTTTACTATCCATGAATAATTCATCAAAAAAATTCATGGCATGGTTTCTTCTTCCTTGGCTCCCTTGTCTGAAAGAGATTCTGTTGATACCTCCACCAAATCTTCTTGACTTATCTAACCTTTGGGAAAGGAACATTAGTGTATCTAATATTTGGGTTTGTATATACACATTTAGATGTTTCTCACATTTGTTTTATAAGAGAGTTAGGATTCATGGAGTGTCTGTGGGTTTGTATATCCAAAGTCACATGGACCTTTCTCCCTGAAGCAGTGATGGGATGTTCTTGGTTTGGGATAGGGTTGGGTCCTGGCCTCTCCCTTATCAAAGGGATGACCCTGAACCTTAGGTCCCTAGTAGGGATGGTAAAGTTCACACCTACTTTTCTTTTTTTGAATAAAGGAGAAGCCTCCCTCCTCTACCAGGATCAATTTAAGGGTAATTATCCTGGAATAATCCCCTAGATTTTCTTGTAGTAGGTAACATCATTACTCTTCCATTCTTCTTCTGTGCCAAATATCAGAAGGTAGATGGGAACAAGGACTATTGTTACCCTTTCCCTCTCCCGTTGGGCTTCTTCACCAAGGGCATCCATCTTGGTGTAAGCCCTTAACCCTCATCCCTCCATCCTTTATTCGGACCCTTGTATTATATAATGTGAATAGAGGGAAGGTTCATCGCCTTGCCCTCCTCTTGGGTCAAGTCCGGCCTCGTCCACTCTCTCTGCCTATGGTGTGACCCCTTCTATTAGAGGAAGAGGAAATGTGTGGTGGCCTTTGTTGAATATTTGAAACTCTCATGTTTCTCAGACCAAGTATGACAGACATGGGATTAAATATTTTTCATGATCACAACTTTTGTGCAATTGAATACACTATGAGAACACATATTCCCACTATAATTGGGTTACATAGGAATCCTTCTTAGGGCCTGATCCCACTGGATGTCCTCTTCAGGAATCCAACCTTAATTCCCCTAATTTGGGCATCCTCAGTAGGAATAATCCAGAAATTAAATATTCAAATCAAAAAGGCTTCATTTTCATGAAGTTTTCCCCAACTTATGTTTCTCAATATACTATACTCTTCCATGAGAGTTATTGAACTATTTGGGCATTGATTCCCATATGTATGGGATATGTAGGAAGCCTCCTTGTGGTTAAAACCCAATAAGTTAAATAAAACTTGTTATCCATGGTCCATATTCCCAACAGGGTAAAATCCTACATGGAACCCCATATCCTTTCAATGTTCCTTGGGTTGCATCAGAATATTTCCCACACTATGATATGACTAAGCAATATCCACTTAGATGTCCATACCATATGACATTAAACTATACGCCTAGGTTCTTATCGGATGTCCTTGGAAGTTATGATGTGTCTCATTCAGTGGCATTGAACTATGAGGGTTCTGATTCCTTTTACAAGGATATATAGCTATCCCATTTTATGGGCACGATCCGATGATAAAACCAAACCATCATATCCCTAGATGATAATAAATTCTAGAGGTTCCCACTTAGTGGCTTAAAATCCCAGTATCATCATAATGATGATTAAAAGAATATCTATGTATTATATGAGAGGATTGCATTGATGGAGAACATCGAATACATACAGATATATCCATTAATGAAGAACCTAAAATACATATGGATGATTTTAAACTTTTCAAATTCTAAATATGTGTCTAAAAATTCCATGGTATACTTATGAAATAAATGGTGAATTAACAAGGATTCATGAAAATATCATAAATTATAACGAGAGTCCCTTTATAGACAATAATTCCCCCCAAATTGGTGTGATGAGTCTGACCTCCCATCCTCCCATCCAATGCACATTCTTAAGAATCATGAAGATCAAACATAATGAACACCTGCATTGGGAACGTAGGTCTTCTTTGGATAATGATTTTTTGGAAGTTTCCAGTTCCATAAATAAATACAATTAAAACCTCCTGGAAGCAGTGATTCTCAAAACTAGAATAAATGTTTCAAAAAACTAAGAAAAAATAAATTTTGGGGAGAGTACTAGAAATTATTTTTAGTGAATGTATTTAAAGATAATGGTCTATGAGGGAATTAAAATTTTAAATCAATTCATCAAAATTAATATTTATTATAAATAATGTATATTTTTTATTGTTTTTTGGTATGTTGGAGGATTTGGGATCATTGAATGAAGTTTTTCATTAAATTGGTGATATAAAATTGTGTCTATATGTTATAGGTGTGTAATATTTTTTTGGATTCAATAACCACAATGATGAAATGATAAAATGTAATCTTGTAATTATAGATAGATTATTTTGACCAATTTCAAACCATAGGGCGTGGTTTGAATAATATGTTAGATGAAATGACACTTTTCAAATCATAGTCCTACCATGTTACACAACCACATGTGTATGAATCATGTATCTCAAAAGCCTTATAAAATTAATGTTCATGTAATAAGGAAGGAATATGTTTTTGATGTCAAACTATGAAAATTTAAAATGATATATACATGGATCACAAATAATTTATTATATTCACATTATATTATAGAATTCAAGATCTATAAAAATATTGAAGTGTTTAAATAATGTTCAGTGGATTTTGAAAATAACGATTCAATCAAAATAACGAGATTTATTTCTGTAGTAATTAGAGACTGTAAGGTAAAATCAAAGAACACTCTATTATTAATGTGTTGAAATATATCTTGGTAATTTTGTCTCAACTATGGGAAAAAATAAATTATATGTTGCTTCAAATATATGAATTTATTTTAATATTAATGAATTGTGGATTTATATTTATGAGAGGAAAACCAACAAAGTGATACTTATTTCATGTTAGTTATTATTGAAACACATGTATCCTCAGACGGAATAGATCAAAATATAAATGTCATTAAATATGTGTCCAAATAATAAATAAAATATCATTACTATTACTCGTGGGATATTTTTTTTGTTACAATGATCAACATTGAGTGAAATTAGATATGCTATATATGATAAAATACTTAAATTATTAATTCCCCCTAAAATAATGATATGTCTCAAATGTGTCACCCACTAGAACACATTCATTTAGATTATTGTGGGATATAAATAAGATATTAAAAATTAATATAATTGATTTATTTATTTTATTCATTAAATATGAAATATTCTATGTAATATATTTATTAATTAAAAATCAAAGGAATTGAATATTCTTCCGATTTTTTGAGTAATGTAATAAAATAATTGTGGATTATATTTAAAGAATTTATAAATAGATAATGGGGTTAAATTATTTAGGGGTGTGATTGATGAATAAAAAGGAAAAATAGTATTCCCGTTTATGTTTTTAGCAATAATGAATACAATTTGATAGAGTATCCGAACGAAAGAATAAAATATTTATTGAAATAACTTGCATGGTGTAGGATGTGTGTAGTACATACCAATTATGATGTTGTAAATAAATTGGTATAATTGTATATATTAAAACCCACAATTTTCTTGACACAATTAATATATTATTTAACATATAATTAATTACATGAAATTCCCATTCTTGAAATATGTTAATTTATTTCATATACCTTGTAATATAATAATAAAATGTGAAAACATAGGTAATTATGACTATAAACGATTTAATGGTATATTTATTTTTTGTTCATAAAATGTTATATAATATCATTATTACATCATAGTGACATTGGGGATTATGGATTTTCTCAATTGTAAGTTTCTTTGACAATCACATAATGATGTTACATATCCTCATGCATGTTCTATAAGGGTTGATGATGAAGATGTAAAAATTTATTAATATTATGTGGATTTTGAAAAATATATCTATTATAACGATTTAATGGTTAAATATATTAGTTCATGTATTTATTTTTATGAATATAATCCTTTACTTGAACATCTAATAAAAATTAAGTAGGTGGATTTCCATAATATTATGGTAGATCAGGGCCATTTAATTTAAACTAGGTAAATTTTGAATCCATCAACTAATTCATCAACGTTTTATCAAGTTAAACTAATGGGTGTGAATTAATATTTGTGTAATCATATTAGTATTGATGTAATGAATGGGGAGTTGGAGTATATCTATAATAATAAAACATGGGATTTGGTAAAAAACATGACTTTTAAAATAACAATGTTGGCGTTCAATAAAATACTGAAAATGAATGTACTTTTGATGAGAAAAAATGTATAAATCACATGTAACATTTATTCATAGGTGGACTTTATTTATTTCTATAATACATTGACACTAGATGATAGACTGGAGATCATTAAAAATATTCATTCTATTGTGACTCAATGGCCCTACATAATCATTAAAATGGATTTTATCTTTTCCCTATTCAATGGGGAATTGAAAAAGGATGTGTATGTAAGGAAACAAAATTTATTTAGGTTGGGAGATGATTTAGAATCCTTTTTTGTGTTTATGAATAACTATTATAGATTTAATAAATCCTGGAGAATTGAGTCTAATGACACATTCTTGCATGAGGAAACTAAAATTCATTAAAATTTTAGTGGATATAAAACACTATATCAAAGGATATAAAGAGATGTCATTAATTTTCATTATCTATATTGACAATATATTCAATTCATGAAATGAAGAGGGTTATTTTGAGAAATTTATATTTGAGGTAAGGAATGTAGTGGGGATGTTGGTGATTGGTGAGATGAGGTATTTATTAGGTTTTCAAATATCAGAGAAAAGTATCATATTTAATCATCAAGAGAGATGTATTCCAAATAACACTGAATTATTTTTGGATAGTATTCAGAAAAATTATTTCACTATATATTGTGGTAACAATAATATAGAACCATAATTATGGAATTTATGTTTATATAAAATATTTATAAACATATTTTTGTAATTAACAATGCATGGTAACTTCATCGTCAAATATTATGTATGTGGTTTAACATTGATATGAATTATATAGAATAGTAATTAAATTAAATCATTTCTCATTAATGTAGATACAAAGATATAACTTTGTAATTTTGAATTAGTGGATATAATATGAAAATAATAAAAGACAATATCTATTTGGATATTTATATAAATATTTTTCATGAAATTATTATGTCATAAGTTATATACCAAGTGTAGTATTATTTATTGAAGAAAAGTGTTTTGATTTACACACAAAGAATAAATTTCAAGACACATTAGTTATTACTAGGGAAAAATATGTTGATGGAAATCATTTGACAACCAAATTAATAATGATGTAGATACAATTAAAATATCACTAAATGAATGTGAAGATTCCATTTAACATGGGATTTGTTAGTTGATGAAATATTAATATATCCAGGAATTTAGTTCACCATTATTGGTAAAATAACAGTGATATCAAATGTAGCTTTTTCCAGGATCTTAAAGGGAAAAAGTGATGACGTTTGATTTTTATTCAATAAATTATAAAATAGTGGATGTCACTACTCAAATGAAGTAGATTGATTTAGTTTAGATTTTGGAATTATTTTCTATATTTAATCATCACTTTAAAAATCACTATTAAATTGGGATTTAATCTCCTCTCTAACATGTTACATATATAGTTTTCCTTAAATGGTGATAAAGAAACATAAATATCTCATTTAACATTTATAATATAAATGTGAGACTATAACCTCATTAATTTAATGAATTATTCTTTACATAAGATGGAGTTAATATTTTTCAGGTGTTAATGGGTATAAGAAGAATTGAGGATGTGTGTGTGTTCGTTTTTTAGTGTTGAAAAATGTTTATTGAACATTTATAAAGTAATTTTTCCCTATATTTGATTATTTTATTTGTAAAGTGAATGAATATTTGTTCTAATATTTTATCTTCATATGTTTCAAGGGATGTGATTTTTATATTATACACTTAAATTCAATTAAGTTATTTATAAATCAATATTCTTGTTTTATACATAGAGTTATCTCATATGAGAATATATTTACTAATTTTCTTCATTATTAAGTGTGCTAATTTTGAATTTTTTTTTATTCAACAGTCCACAAAAAATATAAAGGGAGAATTAGTGAAACAAAGAAGTTGTTAAGAAAGTCATATAAATATGGTGTTCTTGTTGTCTATAATATATTATAGAGATCATCATATAAATAATAATAATTCCCTATAATTTTGGTGTTTGTATTGATAGACGATTTAGAGAACAAATTTGGGGGATATTAATTTTTGGTTGGATATTTTTTCAATAAAAAAAATAAGGTTTAATATCACATAAAAATTTGTTCCATATGTGTTTAATTATTATTGTATTTATACATATGTATTTATTAATATAAAAGTTTAGATATTGATATTTGTAAGATATAATCGATCAACAGAACAAAAGACCCTATAAAAATGAATATTCATATCGTAATGAAGTCTACATATGAGTAATTCCGATAGGAATGAACTCTATATAAGATTAATCACTTTTAGATAAACTCTAAAAAATTATAGGAAGAGTATAGTCACATTGTTTGGGTCCTCATTACACCCCAATGGGATCTATTAAATAATGAATAAGTAATTTAATCAAGTCATTATCATAATTTTTCATTAAAGACATGAAAAACACACCACAATATACGTGTATGGTATATCATGTTTTTAATGTTTTGGGTTGTTCCAAGTATTCATTTAATAATATTTGATCCCAAAAAATGGTATATGATTATATGTGTCATTGGGTATTCCACTACACTACGATAAAAATCCTCGAGTGTTATGAATCACACTATATTGAGTGGGAAATATTGACTTAACTACAATATAAGATATTATTTAATAATCATTGTTACATTTTTAAGAAAAGTGAAACATTATGTTTTGTGGAGAATGATCAGGACACATAGGGAGTGATTAGTGATACTCTTAAGGGAAAATTGGTAAACCATTACTCATTAAATGAAACCACACAATAATTTATGTTTTTCTTTTAGAATCAATTTTTTGATTATTTTTATCATATAGTTCATCACAGGGTAACCTAACGTGCCTCAAAATGCATTCTAATAATATACAAGGTTGAATAGAAGGTGTAGGAAGATTCGATTTATACTAAAGGGGAGATATTTATTAAAGGTTATTTCATCATTCAATTTGAACTTGAAATTAAATATTTCAAAGATACAATTCATTTAATGTATGATAAATAAATTTATAGTAATATAGAAGAAGTGATTAATTAGAGGAGAAAAGATGTTAGATTACTACTATACTTGATTATGTTAAATGGGCAGAAGGGGAACACGAAATAGATAATGTAAATGGATATATAAACAACATTACAATGTTGTCAAAGACTCACTTTTTGATTAAAATTATATTTTATATTATTTTTTTAAAGGAGAACATTTACAATGTAAAGAGACACAATATGTATAATGTATTTGAGGATAATCCCTACCCCATTATAATCCTCTTTTTGATTTGTGTGGAATTTATAATTACTGTTTTTACCATATCATGGAACTAATTAACATCTAATTTTTAGTAATAAAACAATTAAAAATAAAATATGACTACTTTATTTTTTCTTTTAAGAATGGTCAAATTCTATGTGATAATGTAATCATCTATATTAATTGTTATTAATTTTATGTAGAAATAAAAATCCTGTTGAAATCACTTATTCCACCCACCATGCACTAACTAAAATGTCATTGTGTATAAGTTATTTTTTCAGTGTTCATTATGAATTGTGTTCCCATAAATGGATTTTCACACAATACCTTACTCAATTGAAACCTTAATTCTTCCCCTTTAGGCCATGTTAAAATTTCATTATATTTCTAAATTGGATCCATTCCATGTGAAATATTTTTATATACATTATAAATAGTATTGAACAAGGCATGATTCATATGATTGTTTATATGTATATATGTTATCATTAGTTTGTCGTTTATCATTATTTACAATTCTTCATATGTAAAAATTTGTGTATTTTCTGATGTGTGATGTCCCTAAACATTCATGAATTTTTTTTTCCACACACAATATTTATTTATTTAACTTTTTATTTATTCTGAATAATATAGCAAACCAATCTCACACTTATTACATTCCTCTTTTTCATGTATTCTAGTCTCTTTTGATCGTCTATGAGGAATTTTGTATTTTGAAAAAATATCTCATGTTTATTCAGGTATCTAGGGTGGGTCAGTACATAAACCATCCAGAAATACTACATGTAATGTAAGGTATGATCTATCAAATATTTGACTCTCATGTCTATCGTTTCCATAAAAGAATTTTTTTAGCAACATGTGTCTAATACACTTATTATTAACTAATGATTTTCATAAATACCCATAAAATAAAAATTAAAAAATTGAGGTATAGTGTATTTAAAATATTATATACTTTATACATAAATATAAAATTAAACTAAATCATCATTATTTCAATATTCATAAATCCATAATAAATAATTTTTTTTCTTTTTATACATCTAATGAAACCCATGGAAATTCATAGAACAAACATTTCAGATTATAAATCTTGGTAATAGAAAATAACTGAATGTGAAGTAGAATTTATCATTCAAGAGGCATACCATAATGTCATAAAAGAGAAAAAAATTATAATGTAATAAATGTACTATTTAAGATAAATCATATAATAACATCATGTTTTCATACCAATGGGGTAATAACATATAAAATGGATCTATATGCATAAATCATGGATTTCTATTATGATAATACAATATAGTGTGCTAGGATTATTTCTTGTTAAACATATTTGTTATAACATAATATGGATAAATTACCAAATTAGTTGGTGGTATTTATAAGTTTGAGCTATAATATCATATAATAATTTGTATAAGGATTAATATAACACATAAATAAATGAATTAATATGTAAAATATATTCATTATAGAGCTACGGAAACATGGTAAATAATATCTTCTCAAAGAATAGCCATAAGATATTTCATAAAAATCCCAACAAATGGAAGGGATTAAAGGATTTTAGATTTTCAAAATTTTATACAAAATCATCGACCATGAATTCTAATTTCATGTGATGAGAAGTTATTAAGATGGAATGGAAAAGTAGGTATTAAGAATTTTAGTTATTATGGTTACCATAAAACAATAAATTACAAAAGATTATTTCTATAAATTTTTAATTATATATTGAAATCAATGATAAAATATAAAATACAACAGTGATATATATATATCAGAATTATGAATACAAAGTTTCATATTAATATGGGTTTCATTAAAGAAACCATTGGGAAGTTGAGGAAAATGAATATCCCCACCAATTGAAGTTAAAATAAAACCAGTGAATATGTTTTAATATATATAGATAATATTGGAGAAGAAAATATGAATATGATAGTTATAAATATAGATAATGTGAGAAAATTCACAACTAAAATGAAAAATTTGTAGCTTGGGATTTCCATTATTGTAGTCCCAAATCACATTATATGTCCATCGAACCATAAAAATAATCACTTTAAAAATATAATAATCTTATTGAAAATATTTTCCTAAACTGTTTAATTTTTTATGTCTCTTTGATGAAAATTTATAATGACCTTATCATAACATTATTTTCATGTTCACTGTCCCAAGGATGTTTTTTATAGTTCCTTTTTTAGTTCATTTTTTTGATAATGGTGGTTGATCTTGTCCAATAAGTTCATAACTTCGATCATGAGATAATAAGACGATCATTAAATTATAAAAGTTAAAATGGATTTAAATACTCATATTTTTTTGAAACAACATTGGTTAATTGAGTATAATTGTCATAATTTAATGCTTGGTAAAATTATTATGATTTACAAAATATTAAAGATTTCGTTTTTGTATAATTTTATATTATTGACATATTAAAGAAGATGTTTCAAACTATAAAATCTTTATTATGTGTATTTTAAAGTATAAAAGTTTTCATTATAATATGTGATGATATTGATAATAATATTTCAAAATGAATATCCTTATATTAATTTATGATGGCCATGAATGGATTTTTTTTGTTAAAAAATAGAGTATCATTATATTGTTTTAACATAATTATAAAAATTGAATAATATTATATATTATACTAAACTGAATTTTTATATAATTTTTAAGAGGTATAATAAAATTTTTAGGGAATATAAACAAAAAGGGGTTATTATTGAATATTACATTACTCCATTTGATAAATGCCTTGTAAATTGAATTATTTCTTCAAATGTTAGTCTTTTTAAGATACTATAACATCATGAAATTTATATGAGATATGGTTTATGATTTTGGTAGATATTTGATAATACAAGAAGCATTATCAGTGGGGAGAATTGGGGTTTAAATTTTTTTATTTATTAGTGGACAAGATGGGAGTTTTAGAATAGAAAAATATATCCTAAACTAGTGATCAGATATCTATCTAAATATTATGTATATTATGGTTTGTAGTTAATGGAAAATTAATATATTTATGAATCATCTATAAACTTCAATGATTATTTTATAATCAATATTTAAATATATAATATTATACTATAGTAATGTTACTATTAACCTTCACAATCTAATATTTAATAAATATTACAAAAAATTCAATATAAAAAATTAGAAACATAATAATTTCTGAAATTAACATCAATTATAACATAACTTTTATCTTAATATAGAAAATGTTTTCTTAAAATATTTAAAAATACAAATTTTTTAGGATGGATAAAATTTTAGACAATTAGAAAAATATTACTTATGGTTTTATATAATTGTACTGTTATTGATAAAAAATAGTTATAATCTTATGAAACCATTTTAAAGATATAAAATTGTTTAAAATTATAAAATTTATAATAAAAATAATATTAAATAGAAATAAAATAAGTATTCATTCAAAAAAATAAATTATATTATCTTGTTTATAAATATTCACTTTTTAATGTTTTTTTAATATTATGTAATTTTCTTATGATACTTTTATTTTATTTTATTATGATAATTTACTCTTATATGATATTTTTAATAAAACTATTTGGTTATTATTCCTAATTCATAATTTTAATGTTCAAATAATTATACTGGTTTTATACCTCATAAAAATAACCCCTTTTTCCTTTATTCAATATTCACATAATTTCTTCTCAGGAAACAACATTCTTTATTTTAATAAAGTATATCGTATTATAGATATTTTCTATAATTTTTAAATTATTTTTCACATGCGTAATTATTATATGAGGAAAAAATGATCTAATATTTATTCTTATAGTAATTATTTTGTGGGATACATAAAATTATACAATTTCCAGTTTTAAGGAGTAAAATTATTATCAAAATGAAAATTTCAAAATTAATATAATAAGTTAATTTTGGGATTTATTATATTGTTCGTGTATTTTATACTTATATTCTAAACAATATAAAAAATATTCCATCAAAAGTAAAATAACCTATTTAATATTCAAAGATGTAACATTCTTCAAATTTTATGACTTTTACCCAACAAAAATATACTCATATACTTACTTGAGAATAAATGAATTTACTTTTGTTTCATTGCTTCTTCGTGTCCCCATTTTCCTCTAATTACATATATTTTTTCGAAATTAATTTATCTATGTTAGTTTTTTTACTTTTTAAAACACTTTATATATGATCCATGATCCTTTTTATTTGTTTCCCTAAAGATATATCATGTTCCAAATATACAACTAATGTATATATTAAAATTGTAGGATCATGTATATATTTAATTAATAGTGATACATGTAATGTGTAATAAAAATTAGAAACATGTAAGAATATTTTTTTTCATTGAGGAACGTAACCTTTTAATTCTAATTTTATTACATGATTTTATCCTCTTATATGTTCCCAATGTTTTAACAAAAGTTTTAGGAGTGTTTGGGGATTCTTATAACCCGTGGATCTGAATTTCGAAGGTATAAACTAATCCACAAATTTAGTCGGAACTCTAATGACCAGTTCAAATGGTTAAATATACCGTGAGGCAGTGCAATAGGATTGCAGATATGGGAGTTAATGGGCTGCACACCATTTCTCTATCTGTGCATTACATCCCATATAGGGTGTATTACCAAGGAAGAGTGGGTTAGTGAGTATAGAAAAGTTGTTAAAATTGTGCTCTCCCAACCGTGTGGGCCACTGTCTTTAGAAATTAGCCGGTGTGTGGTTATCGCACAGTTTGACCAATTGTGTGGCCAAAACATTTTCATCTTAATAATTGGGAGTCTTTATATTTTTTCCTTATAACTATATTATTTTAAATTCATTTTTTTATTTCATACACAATATTATATAATAACCTTCATCCCTACCATTAAAATAAATACAGTCTCCATGACCAAGGCTTTTCTCCCATCTCTCGTGTAACCTCTGCATCAGTATCCATTCATATGGTTAGATTATTTTCCTCAATATCTTCACTCTTTAAGATAAATTTTTCATATATTTCTCTATCAATGATTCTACTTTGGTGAGATATTTTATTCTTTTTTTTTTCAATTCATTAGTCTATTGTTCCATTTTCTTATGATCTATGCCAAGGTAATGGATAATACTAGACGAGGCATCAACTACTTGAAAATGGTAGGCGGTATATGAATTTTCCCTAAATGTCTCACAAAATATAATTTATTTACATTGTTTTCATTCCAATTTCATTGGTAATTACTCATTAAATTAAACTTCCTTAGATTAAATAGACTATATTTCAAGCTATGACACTAGTTATAGGTCTTTGATACTATTGTAGGTTTCGACCTCAATGCAAACCACCAATTTAGGATGTGTTCTATATTTACGACCATGGTATCATATTTTGAGATTATTTGGGCCACCATTCATCATTTATCTACTTGAATATTTTTATGAAGGTTATTTATGATAAATGTACCATTAAGTTGTTATTTTGATGCTATATTTATAGTTATCACTTTTCATTATCCTTTATAACAAAACAGATTACTGGTTGTATGGTTTTAATAAAACTTTTCATGTATAATGAAGGGTTATGGAAAGAAAATATTCATTGAATAAATTTAATGATTATTACCCACAATATGAAGATATATTTATGTAAATTAAATGTGTATGGTGCATACTTATATTTACATTTTTCATGTTTATTGGGATGTTAAAACTTTGGATGGACATGGAATCCCGAGGGAATTCCACGATCCCTCAATGGATGTTATCCTAAATCATTGAGCCAATTTAAATGGGAGATGACAAAAGATAATTCTATTCATTACCATATTATGTAAATTCCTTATAGATTTAGTAAATAATCAATGAACACTTATATGAATATATGAATTCCATTGATTCAATCCATGGATTCAGCTTGATTTTTTTGGTCATGTGGCACCATGTATTCACCCAATTGTTCCCAATCATATATATACCTAGATTAATGTGGAAAATATCTATATACTAAATCATAATATTTTATAGTGTAACTCCTTAGTTTTACCCCATATATTACACTTAGACCCTTTATACCCAGACAAAATGAACTACCACTATGAGTTGGCTCAACCCCTAAGATAATGGATTCCTTGGTTACAGATTGGACCCTAATTTATTATTATTTAAATTTAATGTACTACTGATACCTTTTATTTATGAATTAGTAATTTTAAATATAATCACAATTAATAAAATAAGTCTATGTTCGAAGATAAACACCAACTGAGGCTGAAGTAGGTATGGGTAATTTATTTTTTACAGGTAAATTTTTTTATTCCTACACATTAATACAATTTATATTCAAATAACAGATTTTTATAGAGGGAATTGGTGGTGACATAATATGGTTTATCTTACACCTTATCCAGGCTTACATTGGTACTCCGAAATATTATATGATTGCAGGTGTGCAAAAAGTGAAGTGTCCCACTTTGGACATCTAACTTGCATGATTTAAGATGAAAGTTTTATAGAAGATAACTCAGCCAAATATCAGGATTATTTCATATCTTTATCATTTTACGATAATTTTTATATCATTTATTTAATTATCTTTTTTCTTCCATGTAAGAAAGTATTCCCCTTTTTATAGATTTGTGACATTAATTCATATTTTTTATATGATACATTTTAATAATTTGAATAATTATACATTAAATAAAACTTATATTGTCTGTTACATTTTCATTTATCATTTATTTTAATAATTCTTCTATTTTTTATTCACCTATTATCTCCATGATACTTCACTTAAATAGGTGGAAATAGTCTCTCTATGGAAACACCCTAGTCCCACACTACTAGTTGTTGACCTCTGGCCTATGGGGAGGCACACATGAGGTAATGTGGTCAACAATATCAGTTACTCAGGATTGAACCAGGTTTGGGACATCAGATTATGATTGGGGGACTATATTAGATAGGATAAAACATCAATGTAATCACAATTATCAAATGGGATAATCCACTTCAGTTATACCTTTCATTGAAACCAAATCCTCATGATTCTCTTCAATTGAAATTTTATAAGGAAAAATTTATCTCTATCCTCAAAACACATGTCACCTATATAACTATATCCATATATATTCTATTAAATCTATACTAATCTATTTTGTTAATAAATTAATTTTCCATATGTTTCCCTTTATAGAGTATTTCAGGTCTCAATTGCTTATTTTCTAAAACCTCATTCCATAATGTTGGAGTTTGACATTTATTTTATTAGTCTTATTAACAATGATCCACTTGAATTCTGGAGTGGAATTTATTTTTTCTGAGAAATCTACTATAGTAAGACGATGAATATATGATCTTATAATATCCATATATAAATGACTCAATATATCCCCCTATGTTTTTGATAGTCATTCAAAATTTTCAATCATTCATGGGGTGATAGGGTGTACTGATTTTAAAATTTGTGTTCAATCCATGTTAAATAAATTTACATGATATTTATGTTAAACCATAGATCTCAATCATATTTGATCATTTGTAGATTTAAATATATCCCAACCTTGTATAATATATTCTTTAGTAACCTGTCTTGAATTAATAGTTGAATAACAATTTCTATATGTTATAATTTGGTTTCTTCAATTATGATTCCAATTTCTATCATTTTCTTTTCTATTGTGATAAAGTTATTCTTAATCAAAATAATGTATAAAATTTTATAGTCATTCTTACCTGAAGCATCAAACAATTTTCATTATATAATATATATACCTAACTCATTATCTTATACTAGGATGAATGTGATAATAATGTTAGGTGAGGTTATCTGAACACTAATGGATGGAAAAAATGTTGTGGTTATAATCACAAAGTAACCAAAGGAGACTGATTTAACATAATTAATGTAGACACACCACTTTCTTCTAATATTTTTAATTTAAAACACCCATGTATGCCTATATAAATTATTCAAGAAACAAAACCAACAATAATACATGTAACAAATAATGAGATCTGAGTAATTTAATTATTTTTTATATAAAAAACTATGATTCCTATGTATTAGAAGACTCTGGTAGTATGGTAGAACCACTCAAGACCAAGATGTGAAACACCCCAACGCTCTATCTACATGAAATATGACAACAAAATCAAGAATCCTTGATATAGAAGCAATAATCCTGATGCATTATTTATCTCAAAAAACAAATATCGTTATAAAAATAAACATGCATATCTAGTGGTGAGTGATCATACCTAGTAAGAAAACCCCATGAAACATTACCCAATTTCCAGTAAGGCCAGAAACCTAATAGCTCATTGGATTATGAAACAAATATGATGAATATATAATGAATATAATGTAGTTATAAAAAATTCTAAATAATTTAGAAGAATATATTTTCCAAAATAAGTATAAAAAGTATATTTTTTCAATTAATGTATAAGAATAAATACATTAATATAATTTTTTCATAACCAAACATGTTTGAAATCTCTGACACGTGTATATACAATAACTGGGCCTACCTAGACTCATGATTGGTGAGTCATACTATTCCAAGTCATTACATGGTGACACAACAATATTGTGGTAATTATGGAAATGATATTTCAAAAGATTCCCTATATGGAAGATATAATAATAAATGTGATCTATTCCACATGAACATTAACAAAAAATAGTTATTCTACGAAAAAAATGTAAGAAAATCATATTTTATTGAGAAAACAATTTAATAAATTTTTGAAATAGACTTTTAAAGATACCCACAACCCAGATTTCAAAAACCATCTTTTATTATAATATATTTTAGAGTTTTATAAGGATAAAATCCTCCAAATTTTCTACAAATTATATTATTGAAACCTAAGACACTTCACACTCCATAAAAAGTGAGGGATAAAACCATATACCTTCAATATGTTATATGTATAAAAACTCCAAAAAAACCACATTTCTAGGATCTTACATCCATTACATTGATGAATAATAGGAATATCCCATTAATACATTTTTTATCCCATTTTTCCTTGAATGAAAATTATTTTATATAGTATTGTTAAAGATAAAATGTTATGATCTAGAATAGATATTAAAAATAGATACCTTACGTTTTTTTCCAATATCAAACACTTGAAGAATTAATGAAATAGAAGTCCATAGGTTGATCAAATCGACAATCACCTAGAGGGTCTCAAGGTTTTGAGACCCTTGTAATTTGGATATGATATGATATGTTTCTAATATATTTATTCTATTTTCTTTACATTAAAAATTCTATATCATGGTTAGGCCACATGGTTTAGAAAATTGTTAGCTAACTGTCTAAACAGATCAATCCATGGATGCATGAATAGGCTTCATTGTTTGTAAAATCATGTGAAAATTCTATTATTACACGAATACTCCCCTCTACATCCAAAAACATTTCATAAATAACCTGTACTACATCCTATATCCATTCATAAGTCATACTCCAATCCAAAAAATGTATAATATTTTCTTCGAATAATGAATTCAGTAAATACCTTAAAATAATAAATAATGATGAAAAATACCTCAAAAAGAGGGTGTAACATTCTTCAAAATAGTAGCCAAAATTTCCTCATAATATTTCCCTCAGCATTTCCCTAATATAGTTTAGGTTGTTTTCCATCATGAAATTCTCTCATTACCATGTTTCCACTTTACTATTTCCATGATAAAATAGTTTTTTACTAAAATTATAATTTTTTTAATAGGATCATCTCTCCTCTATACAAAATTGTAAGAGGTACATAGATAAATATCTCATCCAACTATAGAGTAACAAGGTCACAAATAATCACATGATGAGGATATAAAAGATAAATTATATATTTAAAGAAATATATGACATCATGCACATCTTGGAATATCATTGATAATGCTAAAAAACAAAAAACACAGCTAATCCATTTGAAAATATCAATGTGTTTAACAAAATACTGTTTCAACTTCATTTAATTTCCCAAGTGTTAATGACCTAGGCTCAGTGAAACATTTATCAATAAAAGGTAACTCTAATTGAATGATAACGTCTAGAAATGTATCTCTATATATGATTTAAATAAAAAAATAGGTATTTGATATCCACTTATGAATCTTCTATATCTTCACTATAGTCTCATTGAAAATACAATGTCCAATCATGGTGGTTTCTCATGTTCCCACCCAACATAGTAGAGAATGATAATGACATATAATTCCTTGAATGGGGATATATTTATCATCAATAAGTATATATTAATATAGGATAATTCCATTAATGGAATATGATAATCCAATGTGGCACCAAATTAAATAAAAAATATTATCAGAACATCTACTTCTTAACTAAGGCCTTCTGACTGATCTCCCTTTAGAGGATGATATTCTTTACTCATGGTAAATTTAGTTATGTGATCTTGCAACAATTATAAAGTGAATTGATAAGTGAATTGAGGATATATATCATAGATGATCAATGATGGAACTCTATATGACTTGATTAGTTCTCAAATATATGGATTTCGCAAAAACCATATTATGTAAGACTCTATGTAACAGAAAAAGTGTGCTAACATATTTAGTCAACCAACAATCACTTATAACAAATTTTTCCTATTAATCTTACATGAAATTTAAATGAAAAAGACAATGGAAATATACTATTAATTTCATACAAGTATTGGTATAGAATGCATCATACCATATATTTATTGATTCTTATCCTTTACGTGATGAAAATTTTGAAGAGTATTATAAATCATTGAATATTTTATTTCATACATGACGAGCAGAAATGAAATTTTTCCTCTGACATAATTTCTTCAATACATGGATGAAAAACTTTAATGGTGGTACAGGAAAATAAGTTGTTCAAAATTTAACTAAAGGAACACAATTCTATTTTAAAAGAGTAATGATATTTTTGTATCTTTTATCCATCTTTCAAGAGATTCAATATGATTTATCGTAGCATAAATAGTGGTTTAATAAATAGGTGATATTAGAGACACTTTTAAAATATCTATCATGTAACATTCATGATTGTCTAGGATAAAAATTATATTCCAATTCTAGTTTGAATAGTATAGATATATGTTAGAAATAATGTTCATAAGTGGCCATTAGTCACATGACATCCTAAAAAATCATTATACAACTACAAACAAAATGCATACTCTAAGGAACCTCTCTCCCCAAGTGTGTACAGTAAGTCAATTTAAAAATTATTGTGATACTAAACCATTATTGTTTCCTTATGTTCATCTATTATAGAGAGATGATATTTTTTATTCTCCTAATATTAGTGAAATTGTGAACTTTTCTCCAAATAGATAGTGGTGTTATTCATTAAATTAATTCACTAATGATACTAAATATTGGTTATTCTAAGTATTCTTTATATCATTAGTTTGAAACTTCCATGAACCAATAGAGACAATACGACCCCCCTAAATTAGAACAAAACATTCTATATCTAGATGCATCATAATATACCACATAATCCTAACATGTTTTGGGAAATAATATGATGACCGACAAAGTGATTGGTCCTTAATTCTCTAGAAATCATTTATAAAAGTCATAATTTCATGTCAATGTAACACCCGTAATCATAATATAAGTAATTGTATAATAAATCATTGAGAAATTATGAACTAATTGATGATCATAGCACAACAATCATAGAGGGATTCATATCATAAATGCATCGATTAGTTGCTTCAATGATACGACTGCTTCATTTTCCCTAGGACATCTGATATTACCTTTCTATATATGACATACCAAAGAAAGTGAAATTCTTACATCTAAAAGTCACTGGTAGATAACATGTAATATATTTAATTTTCTCATAAAGTGATCATTGTAGTTACCATGTTCTCTCCATGGTGACTTTTTATTCCAAAATAATGAAAAATGTCATCAAATAATACACCAATAAAATAGTTTTGGTAATTACTATCTCCTCAATGAGTGGGAAGACCTTAATAGCCTAATCCACAAAGAGTATATGTATTTCCAACTTCTTCCCCAAAAAATGGTCCATCCATATCAGGAGCATAAACATCAAAGGAATATACAGAACCACATCTCCCAGGGAAAAAAAGAAAATCTTTGGGTCAAATTTATTATTTTTTGAAGCAACCTGACCAAGTAGTGGCCACGAAATCAATCGTGGTTGTTATGAATCTATAAAAATATCTTTTTGAATCACTTATTTAGGGATTTCCAATAACTCACATGTTTGAAAATATTGTTTCTATAGTTGGGGAACACATTATAGAGAATTCCCTAGTATAATGTCATGCAGTCGTATCATTAACATACTAGGATGAGGATGTTTTCGTACAATAACACATCAAACCCATATATCTATCTAGATTGACATCTGATGAGCCTTCATTGATAATGTCTTAGGATTTAATCACTTTACCATTCAAACACATCACCGATTGGGCCTCACTTAATCCCATTTTTCTCCATCCACTTTAATGTTATAGGGTTAAGGAAAGAACGTGCAAGAACCTCTTGATGAAATTCTGCTCAGAACATAGTTTGGGGATCTTATATCTTATTTAGAGTTTATTTTTTTCTTGTAGGACACATATTTCAACATTTTATTAGGGATACCATAGATTTATTATAATGTTTCTATTACTTTATCATTCCATAAATCTCTAAAATATATGGTCAATGGTCAAACTGGTACATTTCACTGTGATAAGGCCCCCTCCAAAACATGTGAATCCCTATATGTTGATGTGGTGTTCGATCACACAAATGTAAAACTATCCCTGTAAAATGATTTTACTAGAATCAATGCCCTGAATGTTCTTTAAATGATCCCAGCCATCCCATTCAAAAATATCAGTGTATATTAAGTTCTTCCCATTAATAAAATTGAAAGGGTTGGTAAAAATCCAAGCACTCGTTCATTATATTCCATAATTATAGTTGTGGGAATTGATCTTGACATCATTGGAGAAATCATTGATTCCCCAAAAATTGATGAAAGCCTAAATGAAGATGTCTTCATACCATCTACCAAACATTAGTAAGTCTCTGCTTCATCAGCAATGGTAGAAGAATTTATTTAACTCATGGAAAAATACAAGGATTGTGATTCCCATCCCATCATATTCCCTTCAGAACATCAAAAATATCATTAATAATTAGTTGGTTCAGATATAGTTGCCTCATTATTTGGAGATCAAAATACTGACACATCCCCTAGCTCTGAAAGCCTTGATTCATCAACAACCCTTCAAGTAGTGGAAGATGAATAAAAAAATATAGAATAAAAAGAATAGGAAGACATCAGAAACACCCCTCTAGTATTTTAGTTAGGCATGTAAACCACTGTTGATGAACTCATAGAAATAAATTTCGTTACCAAGGAAGACCTATTCCCCACATTGATTAGTGTGTCCAAGACATCTGAATAGAAAGAGGTGTATATGTCCTTTATGATGAAACATTGGGATGTGTTTTTCTAGAAATACACAGAGTTGACAGGTCTTAACCCTAAGGTGTCCACCCATCATTTGGGATTACATGATGATGATCGGGGATACAAGAAAGTAGTATGAAGAACACCATGGACTCATACCTCCAAAATTGAGGCTGAAGTAGATAATCTTATCACAGTTGACTTCATCCTAGAGGTAAAATATCAAATGTGGAAATCCAATATTGTCTTGGTGAAAACAATAATGGTAAATTCATTATTTTCATTGATTTCATAGATCTCAACTGACAATTTCCCAAATAGTATTTTTGGGTACCAATCATAATACAAATGATTGCTGTAAAATATGGATACAAATCCTTCTCATTCATGGATGAGTACTCTAGATATAACCAAGTTCTGATGGCTCTAGAATATGAGGAATTTGTAGCCTTCAGATTCAATTAAGGAGTATATTTTCATTGGGCAATTCCTCTTGGCTTAAAAAATGTTGGTGTGGCATATCAATGTGTAATGGACCACATCTTCAAACACTTATTGGGAAATTTTATTAAATGTTATGTCTATGTTCTAGTGGTCATATTCAGACAATGTTCTGATCACCTGACTATCTTGGAGACAGTATTCAGAAATCCTCAAGAACATAATTTAAATATGAACCCCAAAAAATGTTATTTTGGTGTAACATAAGAAAAATGCATCAGTTTACAAATTTTCTATCATGAAAACAAATTTGATCTTGAGAAGGCTAATGTTATCCTTGGTGGGTCACCTCCTCAAAACATGGAGGAGTTGTGTTGACTTCAATGAAACATGTCCTACATCTGAAACTTCATAGACAATTTGGAAAGAAAGTGTTTTCCCTTCACCAAATTGATGAATAAATGAGTTACATATCCCAGGAAAAATTATTTCCCATATTAATATGATTCCCTCAAGAGAGACCAATTGATTCCTCTGGTATTGATCCCACTTGTTAAAGGAAAATGGATTCACCTTTATGTGACAGACTTGGAGAGGCCATTGGGTGACATACTTCTTCCTAAGAATGATGATAGGAATGAATAGAACCATTATTATCTCAGTCAAACCATGCCTAGCCTAGAGACTCAACATTAAAATATTGAGAAGAGTTTCCTAGCATTGATCTTTTATGTTAAAAAACTATGGCACTAGCTGCAGCATCATGAGTTCCACTTGATCTCTTGCAATAACCAGCTCAAATTTATCCTCAATCATACTATGTTGACAGTATGTCTGGAATATTTGGTAGTTTTTTTGAATTAGTTTTATATAAATTACATTCCTCAAAAAGAAGTAAAGTGAAAAGCCTTGGAATACTTTCTTAACAAACACCCACTTGTGGGAGAAACATCATTAAATACTGAACATCCTGATGAAGAAATTTTCTCTATCTAGGATAGTCCCTAAGCATGTACTTTGATGGTGCTCCCATAAGTCCAATATGGAATATAATGGAAGATCTTAAACCAAATAATGTGGGGTTGGGGATTGTGACTATATCTCCAAAATAAGAAATGTTTCCATACTCTTTCATGTTACCAGAAGATGGTACTAAAAATGAGATAGAATATGAGGCTCTCATTATAGGATTGTAATAAGAACACCATGTACTACCAGATCACCATGAGGTGATGTGTTATTTAGAATCTGTAATAAAATAGATTATTGGGTATTACACCATCAGAAAAGAAGTATAAATCCACATGTATGATTATTTAAAAATATTAATGGAAGAATATCTCTCAAAACCTGCAAGGTCTTATGTCTTGCGATCTCAAAACACCCAAGAAGAGGCATTGTCAAATATAGTCACAGGCCTCGAAGATCCAATCCTAGATGAAACAATCATTATCATTTCTAATCGTCTTGTGCTTTCACATTTTTTTTAAATCATGATAGATGAAATCAATGAAATCAGACCCATTCCCAAACCAGCTGGTCCTACCACAAGACGGATGAAACCCATAATATAATATCACCATGAAGGAGTACATCCACGAAATAAAGATTTGAAATTGAATTTCCATAGATGAGCCATTAATTTCACTCTTTTTGATGGCCCAAATCACCAGATGACCTTCTATAGCCATAGCATAGATTTAAGTGTCCTCATATGAATTGATAGAGCCGAAACCATGGTTGTTATGAAAGAAGTACACGTAGGAGAATGTGGTGCCCACCAGTGCGGGCACATTATTTTTGATAAACTATGAAGGCATGGATTTTTTTTCCTTCAATGATGAAAGATTGAATAGATTTTACTATGACGAGTCATCCCTACCTTGTTCATGTCAGCTTCATCCATCAACCCCCAGAGTTTCTACAAATAGTCAAATATTCATGGGTGTTTTCTATATAGGGAATGGATGTTGTGGGACCTCATCCACCTGCTATGGCCAAGTAGTTCAAGTCGATCCTTACTACTACTGATTTCTTCTCTAAATGGGTTGAGGAAATACCACTTAATGAATTTGGATCCAAAATCCTTTTTAGCTATATCAAATATAATATCATCACTGGAGTTTGGGTACCTCATACATTATTGATGAAAAATGAGACCAATTTCTTTTCTGATGAGTTATGTAAGTTATATCAAGAATACAATATCAAATCGTACAATTCATCCAAGTATCATGTAGTGGAAAATAGACACATATACGATCCCAAAAAAACCATGTACAACATTATCTAAAAGATGGTGGATAAAGATAAAAAAAGTCTTGACCTGAAATGAACTATCATTTTTTTGGGCATACAAGACTATTATACTTACTGAAACACAATCATCTCTATACTCATTGGTATATGGAACAAACGTATTCCTTCCCATCGAAGTTCAATGTTCTTTGATCCGAGTTTCTATTTGTCATCAATTACTTATAGATGAGTAGTGTAAGAATTGATTAGATGAGATGGAGTGATTTGATGAATAAATATTTCATACCTTGCATCGCTTAGAAGACTCTCACAACTGAATAGCACAATATTTATAAAAGAAATATTTCCACTGTTCATTCCTCCAAATAGATTTGATATTGGTCCTTGTGAATCCAATGATACCCGGAAAAAAGCCTCCAAAACATTATCCAACGTGTGAAGGACCTTACTCCAAACATGAGGTCAACTGAAAGGGATATTATTCCTTAATCTCAATGGATAGATAAATCACTGCTTCACCAATAATGGAATGGTTTCTGAAGAAAAACTTTGTGTAATCAAACAATGTTCATCCAGGTTGCATTCCATTAAACTACGTAACAACCATCATCCGGGTTACATGATGTTAAACTATGTATGAACCAACGACCTAGTAGCATAACATAAAACTACATTTCACCATAAATCCAAGATGTATGATGTTAAACTATGTATCAACTTCATTTTTTTCACGACATTAAACTGCACGACAAGAGGTCATACTCACCTGACCAAAAAATAAATAACACCATTTTTCTTAACCACATGAATTTAATAAAATATGGTAAACATCTCCTTTATTTAATGATATTAATATCATAAGATACCACAAATTTAAACACATTATTGTCCTTCAAAATATTACTGTGTTTCACACATAAGAATTACTCATATCATTGCCACTCCCAAGTGGAACATGAACCTCATTTCTCTCTATGGTTGAATCAGATCTACATAGGTACCCCTTTTCAAGAACATCATGTGGCTAGATTCTCATTCTGATGAGATATGTAGTGAACCCCATATCTCTTATATTGGGCCCATGCACAACAATAGATGAAAAACATTCCTCATTCCATTTATATGAGTTAATTATATTCTACAACCCATCCATAAAATGTGGCTTAATTCTCATTCTATCTTATATTTTGGCCATGGAAATTATTCTCTAAAGTATTAATACCCCCATTTCTCACATCAACATTCAACTGGTGTGGGGAAACTTTTTAAAGGACTACATTTGGCTTGATTCACATTCAAATAAGATAATTACTGACACATGGGTACAATCCCTGGGTCCTACTGTAATATTTTATTCTTTTCTTGTTGTTTCATCTTCATCCATACAAAATGTAACATCCCAAGTAAATAATGAATAAGACATATATTATATTTATTAATATTTGTGAATTCAATATTAATTTTACTTTAAAGGGGTTTCTATGTTCGATAGCGTACCCAATACGCAACAACAGTTTTCTTTGAAATCTTGCATTGCACACTAATAATATAATATTATTATTTTAAATGGTAGTTAACTCCTAGACATTGTATTGGAGGGAATGAAAAAACTAACTAAAATATGATTATACATAATTGTTAAATGTATTTACATTTATCCAATAAAATTTAGAGGCTTAAAATGTGAATGAATCTAATTTTAAACATAATTTAAATTAAAAGGCTGATTTACCGCCTTTAAACGGGGAACCCTCATTAAATATAGTTTTGGTCACTTAAATACATTATAATATACCAAATAAAATCCTTCTTTAGAATGGGGACATCAAATTTTACTTTGGGACATTTTTTAGTATTTATCTGATAAAGTTCATTTTTTAATGAATAGTGAAAAAAATTTATTTTAATTCAAATGTGTCTTTTATTATAATTTATTTATATGGATAGAATATATTTTTCATTGGTTTTAAAGTGAAATTAAAACATATTTTTACCATTTAATCCAATGTTTTCCATTGAAATTAATTTCACTTTGAAATTGGACATAAACAAGTATCACTCTTTTGATAGTTATTGTTTCTTAAAAACACGCTATTTATTTTGATAACGGGAATTAATTTTAAAATTTAATAATTCCACTTCTATGTTTTTAATTTGAAAAAATAGACATCAATTTTGAATTTGGAATATCAAATAATTCTTAGGCTGAATTTTTGTTATTTCTATGAAAAACTTTTATTTTTGATGAATTGTGAAACCACTTAGTGGTAGTTAAAAAAAACGAATTTTTCATTTAAATGAAAATTTACCACTTCTTTGAATTGAATTTCTAAAATCCAACATACATGGTTGTTATCAAGAAGTAAAATGTGGTTCATTAAGATGAAAATAATTTTTGGTGAATAGTAACTTTTGACTTTTATTTACTGTGGTTAAAGGTAAATAGGGTATTTCAATGTTAAAAAAATATTATAATAATTTAAAATTACCTTACCACTTTTCCAAACGTTATTTGTTGAGTCATTTACATCCATGGGCATATTTGGGTTAATTTTGGGACCCCATCGAGCTACTTCGGAGTGAAAATGACAATTTAGATTAATTAACTTAAAGTAAAGACAAAAATGACCAAAGCAAATATCTTTTAGTAAATTAATTTTTAAAAGGGGTTAAATAAATTATCATTTCAACTATAATTATTAATTTAAAATCTAAACATATTTCCTAAATCATCTATTTTTTTATATTTTTTAGATATCAGATAAATTAAATTATTTATGACACAATAATGATGCAGTGTTTACCTCATTCATTAAAAATTTAAATAAATAAGATTATAAAAACTAAAATAATATCCAAAACCATTCCAATTCATATTGGATGATTTTACTTATAATATGAGTCATCTTAAATTTTACATTAATGTGTTTTGGACCTTTTTAAACTGAAGATAAGTTTATAAGAAAATAATGTTTTCACACTTTCCTAAAGAGCCCCTCCTCCCCCTTATAAAAGGAGACCACTTATAACCATTTTCTCACACCTCTCAAGCCATTTGGATCGTCCAAACTCTGCCCAATTAGGCTCCATAAATCCATATACTCCTCCTAGAATCCTTACCTTAGGCATAAGTCTCTTCAATAATTCCTTTGGTTCAAACCAAAAGGAGTTACCCAAATTAAAGGTAACAGTTTCTTTTAAATTGTTTTCTTTTATTTTACTTCTCCAAACCCCAAACTCTTTTTATTCCTTTATTTTGTAAAACAAAAAGTATCCAAAATATACTGGGATGTTTTTGTGAGAATTATTCGAACTAAACATACACACATATCCATCTAATGGTTTAAGAACATAATGTTTCGGTGGATGGAAAATTAACGCCTCACGAAACGATGATTGTTAAATTTCCTCCTACCACCTCTCATGGTTTCCATTATGATGGAAATGTATTTATATATGATATATATATTATTTTTTTTTGTTTTTTATGCTTTTTTATTTTCCATTTATATCATACCGTTATGGTTTCCATAGTGGGTAAATACGATAATCTCATTTGAGGAAACACGGACTACCGCCACCTCAAAGTGATGTGACTCGTTAATGCCTTATGAGGGATGTATAAAGGATAGAGTTAATGATATTATATATGATATTATACTGGAATTATAATATACCTATGTATCATTATGTTTTAATTCCATTAAAACAATCAATGGAAATGAATGTAGCGTTCATGCGTACGTACGGCTTACCATCTCCATGAACGGTGCATTTCATTTCTTACCTCTAAATGTTATGTACTGTTATAAATAAATGTATATAATAGATATATGTGATATATTTGATACATAAATAATGAATATAATTCTGTATATAATAAACCATTGACCACATGAACAACATGTAATTATAAGAAGTCCATTTTTGACTCAAGTACCAAATATCGACAAAACGAACATTATTAACTTAAGTGATTAAATAATGTTCATAAAATGGAAATAATTGATATAAAAGGAATAATAAACATGAAAAATGTTCTTAATAAAGTAGAAATTAACTTTTGTTTATTATTCAGGATATTAATTAAAGATCTAGTCAAGTGGGACATGAGGTAAGATATTTTCTTATCTCACTTTCAATTCCGTGAGATTTCAAATGTTCTCCACAAATTTATTGAATGTTGTGTATTTTGTATTTCCAATTGATATATATTATCATGATTCTCATTATAATCATGTTATTCTATGAATAATTTTCTAGATATTAACTTTTGATCAAATGACTCAGTTGATTACAACGAGGTAAAGGGTTTCATCTCACTTTTATTCTCGTGAGATTATTGCTATAATTGCCACTATTTCTTTTTTTTTGTGGTGTATGTACTGCCCATGATTCTACTATTTGTGTAATACAAATTCATTTATGGGTATTTACATCTTCATTATATGATCCTTCTTTCATGTGGCATATGTTTTGTAATTTAAAAAATCGGTAAGGGAACCTTTCACCCTCCTCTTTTTAAAAGACTTGTTTTTGTTATGTCTTTTAATTCACATATTCTTTTGTAGGGATATTTTCTTCTATATCCTTATATCTGTAAATTTTATGTCCAAGTGATGAGATACCATTTTCTCTATTATCAACTCAGTTTCTGAATTTTAAATTGACGTCATTAGGTTGTCAAGTTGTTTCAAGGGAACTTCTTAATCGAATTTCGATTCTATGGGTTAAACTTGTACTTCCTGAAGGTGACGTCATATGAATATGTGTGAATTATTTCTGATTGTTTTACACTTAATATCCACTTATATTGGGTGTATTTATATTTTTCACACATAATTAAGTGATTTATTTATCCTTAATTTAAGGATACCATCATTATAAGGGATTTCATCTCAATTTACATTTCCCTTGAGACATCATTGTTGTTATGAACCAATTCACTCTTATATGGTGTATATATTTCCCCTCAACATATTATATCATGAAAACATTTATTCTCATGATATTATAAAGTTCTAATTAAATGTTATTCCTCAATTATTTGTATTCAAGAGTCTCTCTTTTTGTTAAAAAATTGTTTAACTAATCGTTTTAAATGTTTTAAAGATTTATTCTTCTAAATATTTCACATTAATGTCTATGTTTTAAGAATTGGTTTTAGGATTTATTTATATGTACATTAATATTTTAAAATTATAATTCATTTAAAAGATTCAAAGTGGTATGGGACACTTTGATTCAAAAATCACTTTTTAAATGGTTTATGAAAATGGATTGATTATTTCAATATCTTGAAATTACGTCTTGTGATTGAAAAATAAATATCATTAGAGAAATTTTTACATTTGAAATATTTTATGGTTTATGATGGTACTTGGTCATTTGACGGGTGGATACATGATAAACCATATGATGGGTGGTGTCATAAATACCAGGATGGGTGGTTACGTTATAACCTCCAATGCATTGGGTATGGAAGTCGGTCGTATGGCTATTCCATTTTGTGATATGTCTGGAAGTCAACCGTATGGTTATTCCATTAAAGTATGTTTATGTACCAAGTTACCTTTATATGTTATGTGTTCTTTATATATGTTTTGTGGTATTATTATGGTTACAAAAGGGTAAGTAATGATCTTTTATTCCATGAAGAGTATTTACTACTTCATAAAGTTGAAAAGTATTACTTATATTAATGTATTCATGGTTTACATGTTGTCTTGAAAAACTAACAGTTTTACTTCTTTGTGTATCCCTTGCTGAGCTTTTTATGCTCATCACAAGTTTTTGAAATGTTTTCCACAAGACTTAAAGATGAATAGGTTCAAGGATTGGATCAAGGAAAAGTCATGCTGTCTAAAACATGGAACTAGACATGTTTCTTTTTAGGAGTTTGTATTTTATGAAAAAATGGATATTGAGTAGTAGTGTCTACTTGTAATATTCAAGTTGTAATGTAATAGTTATGGCATAATTCTATAAAACTCTAAACTTGGAAAGATCTTCAATGGGAATTATTCATTTTATTCAATATTATGTAAGGTTTAAGGCCGTCGGTTTATACAACTTTAGGGATTAGGAATTTTCGATAGACATATGGTTAGTCACTATCTATTATTTTAGTTAAATCCTTGTTTTATAACTTTTTCAGATCAAGGAAATTCAGTTAAAATGCAAGTTGGAGGATCTCAAACGACATTCCTATCTCTTCCTGATTACATGCTTGCAATAATTATTTCAAATTCATGTTCAGATGATTGTGAAACTTTTTCTTATATACAACTCACTTGAAAGAATTTTTTTGAGATATAAAACACCTCCACTATACCTCGTTATCATCGTGGATCATTGGTTTTATTTAGAAAAATCCTATTTTCACAATATTCTCATATTTTCAAGAAAGGTAAATATTATCAAGGCATTTTTAAATATTATACCTTATCACAAGATTTTGATGCATATTATGATTTTAAAAAAGGTGATGAAGAATGAGACACTTGAAAAACATATTTATATTTGATTTTAAATTATAGTATCTCAGCACATACTTATATTATTTTAATAGGACCATTAATTGAAAGTTTCAACTCAAATTCGGTTCAACTGTTTTATAGAAATCAGGTTTTATAAGATGTTTTGAAATTATATGTCATACATGATTATTTTCCAAAATTGTTTTTCTGTGAACACCCATATGACCCATTTTGTACAGGTGTATTTGGATGGAGGAAGCAAATGATTTTTAAGGATCTCTAAATCATTGTTGAAATGCGCATACCTTCTACCTACGTGAACAAGATGACAATAAGACCCAATGGACACCATGATCAAGGTATGATGTTCTTCATTTTGGGGATTGTTTTATTTGATCATATGGTGGTGAAATAAGACTTAAAGAATTAACATCTTGAGATCGTAATGAATTTGGATGAAAATGAGAGGTATTATAAAACCATTTAGGTTAAGACATTTTAGGGTTATTTTTTAGTTTTATAAAAGGACAACCCGTAGGATGGGTGACAACCTGTCGCATCCGGCAATGCTGCAGGAATCGAACCCACAACAGAAGGGCGAGAAGGGAGCATCGCCTACCACTAGCCTACTTGAAGTCCCTAGTTAGTATGACTTATTATTTTAGAAAAATGTTTTAATGGAACAAGAATATGTTGATTTTTGGACCTTATGTTTTATGAAATGGATATACTTAGTAATGAAAAATGATTTAGTGATTAAGTTATAAAAGGTTGTTGTGGAATACATTCTCTCTTTTGAGGAAACACTATATGACTAAGGAAGATATAAAACTATGGGATTTCAATTGTGGAATAATGGTTGAAATTTTAGTTTGTAAGAATCTATGTTTTTATTATGGACACATGATGATTTGATTTACTTATGAAAATGATTAACCAATCATGGAGAATATGTGATTAGGTTAATTACTTTTCAATATGAGACTTTATGATTAACTGATGTTACTTGGAGATACATGTTAAGATGTATCTTGGAAGTATATGTAATTAAATCCTTATGAGAATTGGGTTACAATCTTATTTTGGTTTAATTTTTAAGAATTTTAGGGACAGTTGATTATTTAATGGTCTTTGTTGAACATTGGGTTTTGTTAAACAAATTTTGGAGATTAAGAGTAGTATTTTTTTTAAAGGATTATCCTTTTGGTGATTATCTGATCTAGTGCTAATTATTTTGGTTTTAGTTGATTTCTAAATACAAGGTAAATAGATAGTTCTCCTTTTGTGTATTATGTAATTCTCTAGAAGATGATTCTTTTGATTTCGATGTGACCTTGTCTTTTTGAATGCTCGTCGTTTAGAGAAATGATTAGTTTTGGTAGAAACGTATTAGAAGATGAAACTCTATTTTAAGGTAAGTATATTTCCTTATGTTTTTATTCTATGTAGAAGAATAATTACTCAATATTATGAAAAGTAACGTAAAACAAAAATGTTGTTGGTTTATGTTTCCTAATCTGTAATCAAAGACTGTTTACACATATCATTAGTTTGTGATTTTCTTGTGGGTAACTTTCTCCTAATCATGTTTCCTATCACTCTCCATCAGAACTTGACTTTTTTTTTCTCCTCAATATCCATGTTTTCCTGAAATCTTAGTATGGGTTATCTAGGGTGACCATTGTACTTACCTTTCTTTCTTTTAAAGTGATAGTTTTAGGGAATATTTTTTTCGATATGGGACTTTCAATAATGTTCCCGAGCCCAAATTTTAAAATTGCGAGGACTCAATTTACAAAAGGGGGGAAGGATACAACATCCCAAGAAAATAAAGAATACGACATATTTCATATTTATTAATAATTGTGAATTAAATAGTAATTTTAATTTAAAGGGTTTCTATGTTTGATAGCGTACCTGATACGCAACAACAGGTTTCTTTGAAATCTTATGTTGCTCACTAAGAATATAATATTATTATTTTAAATGGTAGTTAACTCCTAGCCGTTTTATTGGAGGTAATGACCAAAAATAACTACAATATGATTATACATGTTTGTTAAATGTATTTACACTTATCCAATAAAATTTAGAGTCTTAAAATGTGAATGAATCTAATTTTAAGCATAATTTACATTAAAAAACGATTTACCGGCTTTTAATTGCAAACCCTCTTTAAATATAGATTTGGTCAGTTTAATTAATTTTAATCTACCCAATAAAATCCTCCTTTATAATTGGGACATCAAATTTTACTTTCGGTAATTTTTTTGGTATTTTTCTGATAAAGTTCATTTTTAATGAATAGTGAAAAATATTGTATTTTAATTCTAAAGTGACTTCTAATATAATTTATTTGTATGGTTAGATTATGTTTTTAATTTTTTTTTAAAGTGAAATTAAAATATATTTTTTCCATTTAAACCAATTTTGGTCATTGGAATTAATTTCACTTCGAAATTGGACATAAACAAGTATCAATCTTTTGGAAGTTATTGTTTCTTAAAAACATGCTATTTGTTTTGATAACGGGAATTAATTTTAAAATTAATTAATTCCACTTATATTTTTTGAATTTGTATAAATAGATATCAATTTTGAATTTGGAATATCAAATAATGCTTAGGCTGATTTTTTGGTATATTTCTGAAAAACATCAATTTTGATGAATAGTAAAACCACTTAGTGGTAGTTAAAAAAACTGAATTTTTCATTTAAATGAAAATTTACCACTTTTATGAATTTAATTTCAAAAATCCAACATACATGGTTGTTATCAAGAAGTAAAATGTGGTTCATTAAGATAAATTTTTTTTGGTCAATAGTAACTTTTGACTTTTATTTACTGTGGTTAAAGGTAAATATGGTAATTCAAGGTTAAAAAAATATTATAATAATTTAAAATTACCTTAATACTTGTCCAAGACTTATTTGTTGAGTCATTTACAACCACGGGCATCTTTGGGTAAATTTTGGGACACCTTTGAGCCACATGGGAGTGAGACCACTTCTAACCAATTCCTCACACCTCTCAAGCCATTTGGCTCATCCAAAATCTGCCCAATTAGGCTCCATATATCCCTATACTCCTCCTAGAAGCTTTACCTTAGGCATAAGACTCTTAAATAAGTCCTTTGGTTCAAACCAAAGGGAGATACCCAAATTAAAGGTAACAATTCTTTTAAATTGTTTTCTTTTATTTTACTTCTCCAACCCTAAAATCTTTTTATTCCTTTATTTTGTAAAAACACCAGTATCCTAAATATAATAGGATTTTTTTATAATAATGATTAAAACTACACTTACACGAATCTCCATCTAATGGGTGAAGAACATAATGTTTCTGTGGATGGAAAACTAACGCCTCACAAAATGATGATTGTTCAATTTCCTCTTACCACCTATCATTGTGGAAATTATGATAGCACTGTATTTATATATGATATAAATTATGTTTATGTTTTCTTTATGCTTTTTTATTTTCCATTTATATCATATCATTATGGTTTCCATAGTGGGTAAATACGATAATCTCATTTGAGGAAGCGCGGACTACCGCCCCCTCAAAGTGATGTGACTTGTTAATGCCTTATGCGGGATGTATAAAGGATAGAGTTTATGATATTATATATGATATTATACTGGAATTATAATATAACTATATATAATTGTGTTTTAATTCCATTATAACAATAAATAGAAATGAAAGTAGCGTTCATGCGTATGTACGACTTACCATCTCCATGAATGGTGCATTTCATTTCTTACCTCAAAATGTTATGTACTATTATAAATAAATGTATATAATGGATATATATGATATATAAATAATGAATATCATTCTTCATATAATAAACCATTGACCACCTGAACAACATGTAATTATAAGAAGTCCATTTTTGACTCAAGTACCAAATATCAACAAAACAAACAATATTAACATAAATGATTAATTAATGTTTATAAAATGGTAATAAGTTATATAAAAGGAATAATAAAATAGTAAAATCTTCTTAAGAAAGTTGAAATTAACTTTATTTTATTATTCAGGATATTAAAGAACGATCGAGTCAAGTTGGACATGAGGTAAGAGATTTTCTTATCTCACTTTCAATTCCGTGAGATTTCCATTGTTTGACACTAATTTATTGAATGTGGCATATTTTATACTGCCAATTGATATATATTATCATGATTATATTTATATTAATTTTATTCTATGAATCATCTGGTGGATATTAGCTTTTGATCAAATGACTCAGTTGATTACAACGAGGTAAAGGGTTCTATCTCACTTTTATTCCCGTGAGATTAATGCTATATTTTCCACTATTTCCTTTTGTGTTGTGTATGTAATGCGAATGATTCTAATCTTTTTGTAATACACTTTAATTTATGGGTATTAACATCTTCATTGTATGAACCTTCTTTCATGTGGCATATGTTTTTTAAGTTACCAAATCTGTAAGGGAACCTTTCACCATCCTCTTTTTTAAAGACGTGTTTTTGTTAGGTCTTTTAATTCACATATTATTATGTTGGGATATGTTCTATTATGTCCTTATTTCTGTAAATTTTATGTCCAAGTGATGATATACCCTTTTTTATTTCATCAACTGAGTTTATGAATTTTAATGTGATTCCATTTGCTTGTCGAATTTTTGCAAGGGATCTTCTTAACCCAATTTCGATTTTATGGGTTAAACTTGTACTAATTGAATCTGTGTGAATGACCTCTAATTTTCTTACACTTAATATCCACTTATATTTGGTGTATTTATATTTTTCAAACATAATTAAGTGATTTATTTATCCTTAATTTAAGTATACCACCATTATAAGGGATTTCATCTCAATTTACATTTCCATTGAGACTTCATTGATGTTATGCACCAATTCACTCTTATATGGTGTATATACTGTCATTTGACATATTATATCATGAAACCATTTATTCTCATGTTATTATAATGTTCTGATTAAATGTTATTCCTCAATTATTTTTATTCAAGAGTCTCTATTTTTGTTAAAAACCACTATAACTAAAATATCGTTTTAAATGTTTTAAAGATTTATTCTTCTAAATATTTCACATTAATGTCCATGTTTTAAAAATGGGTTTTAGGATTTATTTATGTGGACATTAATATTTTAAAATGATAATTCATTTCAAATCATCAAAGTGGTATGGAACACTTTGATTCAAAAATCTCATTTTAAATGGTTTATGAAAATGGATTGATTATTTCAATACCTAGAAATTACTTCTTGTGATTGAAAAATAAATATTATTAGAGAAATGTTTACATTTGCAATATTTTATGTTTTATGATGGTACTTGGACATTTGAAGGGTGGTTACGTGATAAACCATATGACGGGTGGTGCTGTGAATACCAGGACAGGTGGTTATGTTATAGCCTCCAATGCATTGGGTATGGAAGTCGGCCGTATGGCTATTCCATTTATTGATATGTGTGGACGTCGAGCGTATGGTTATTCAATTAATGTATGTTTATGTCCCAAGTTATCTTTATATGTTATGTTTTCTTTATATGGGTTTTATGGAAATCTTTTGGTTACAAAAGGGTAATTAATGATCTTTTATTTAGTGAAGGGTATTTACTACTTCATAAAGGTGAAAAGTATTACTTATGTTAAAGTATTCATGGTTTACTTGTTGTTTTGAAAAAACTAACAGGTTTCCATCATTGTGAGTCCCTTACTAAGCTTTTTATTCTCATCCCAAGTTTTTGAAATGTCTTCCACAAGACTTAAAGATTAATAGGTTCAAGGATGGGTTCATGGAAAAGTCATGCTGTCTAAAACAAGGAACAATACATGTTGATTTTTAAGAGTTTTTATTTAATGAAAAAATGGATACTGATTAGTAGTGTCTAATTGTAATATTCAAGTTATTATTTAATAGTTATGGACTAATTATATAAAACTCAAAACCGAAATGATATTCAATGTGAATTATTCATTTAATCCAATATTATATAAGGTTTAAGGCCGGGTCCTTATACATCATGATGTTAAAATGAATGAAACAATTCAATAATTATGAGTGGATTGATTCATTACCTAGACAAATATGTTGTGACACCCAGATCTTCTATCTCAGGTCCAACTACAAGGTTGATAAAATACCTTCACCCCTTATGTGTATGAATCAAACCAGCAAAGGGAGAACCTTCAAGAGCTAGGCATGTCTTGATTATTTCCTTAGTAATATGTGTAGTGAATCCCAAATCTCAAATCCTATGTCCAACTATAAATAATAATTATTCCCCTTTACATCATATGTATGAATTATATATACAAGGGGAACCTATCAAGAACTATGGGTGTCTTTATTTTTTCTCCTTGAAAGATGTGTTCTAATGGTAGGGTCTTATCCCCTGGTCTAACTGCTATATTTCATTAACATCAGGTCACCCATGTCCATGCCACATTACGATAAACTAAATTGAAAGAAATATGTATATCTTGATTCTCATTCCAATGAGATACACAGAGACGTCTCGATCTCCAATCTCAATCCCATCAATGACTAAAAAACACCCTTCCTCACATCAAAATGTAGTTGGTGTGGGGAATCATCTTCAAGAACTATGTATGAATTGATTCTCATCCTAATGAGATATATAGTGGATCCCAAAACTATAATCATGATTTCAAAAAATATAAAATAAAAAATCTATTTCATTCCCATTGTGTATGAATCAAACATGCAGAACAAATATTTCATGAACTACGTTGTGGCTTGATTTTCATCCTAACAGGATATTTTGTGATTTTAAGATCTCCAAACCTAGGACAAGCCATGATTGTAACACCCCCTGATTTGATAGTTTTTTATCTCTTTAAATTAATTCAATTCCTTGGGCTACATGCAACACCGACATCAAGCGCAGCATGACCTATCAAACTAGCCATTTAAAAAGAGGTTATGACTAGTAATAACCAGATTTTGAATTATATATATATATATATATATATATATATATATATATATCCAATATAATTTTAATATTCATATTTTGTGTTTCATAGACATAATATAAGGACAAATTCAATTTTTCAGGTAAAGAAAGTATTTTCAAAAAATTTAGTTTCTTCACCTTTTAATGGAAAACCCTAATTAAGTAAAATATTTGAAACTTTTATATATTAAATTTAATTAAAATAAATTCTTCTTCATAATTTGTACATAAATATTTAGTTTGGATAAATATTTGGTACTTTTCTGATAACTTTCTTATTTTGAAGATTACTAAAAGTACTAAATTTTAATTGAAAACAACTTTTTTATTTGAAATTATTTTTAGTGTTAAATTATAAATTTGAGAGGTTTTCAAGTATAATTACATTATATTTTTATAAGTTAATATAATTTAATTAATTGGATGTAATTTCACATGTAAATTGTACATAAACGCATGTCGATTTTCTGATAGTTTTTACTTCTTAAAAACCCACTTTCTGGTTTTGAAAACAGGAGTTAATTTTTAATTAATTAAGGAAACTAATATGGTTTTAATTTTGTTAATTAGAATTATTTTTTGATTCATAATAACAGAATTATATTAGGATGAATTTTTTGTATATTTCTGAAAACATTAAATTTTTGATGAATAATGAAAAACAATGCGTTATTGATTAAAACTGACTTTTAGTTAAATAATAAGAATTATTATTTAAATTTTATATAAATTCAAAATAGATACATAATACCTATATTAGATCAATGGAATTTATTGTAGTCATTCTATAGTAAGATTATATGTATAAAATTTTATTGAATTTTTTAATGTCTTTTACCCACTTTCTAGGCACATTTTAAAATTTGCATAAAACTTAATATTACCCCTTCTATGAATTGAATTTAAATCATCCAAGAGACACAGTTGACATCAGTGAATAAAATGTGGTTCAATAGGATGAAAATAATTTTTGTGAATAGTAACTTTTGAATTTTATTTACTACGATTAAAAGTGAAAAATGGTAATTAAAGGTAAAAATGATATTATAATTACCCTAACACATGTCCTAATACAATTGAATAAGTGTATTTAGAAAAAACTCAACCTTAGAAATAAAATGTGATCCTTTGTGTCCACTTGTTTTTGATTAGGAAATTTATTATTATTTTATTTAAAGAAGAGTTAAAAGTGTTAAAATCAATTTTTAATATCTAATTTTTTTTTAATATGGGTTTATACATAAAATAAATACAACTATAAACATTCATTTGAAATTTAAAATGATTTCTTAATTCATGGTATTTTATTTATAATTTTTAGACATTAAATAATTAAATTTATTTCTGACATAATGATGATGCCATAATTACCTTATTAATGAATGAATAAAATAATTGATATTATAAATATAAAAATAAATGTAAATTTAGGCTTTTGATGCATTCAATGAATTTTTTTGGTTAGTATGACATGTTAGGGTTTATTTTATGTATTCTTTTTGAAGTAATCAAGTTTTGTGGACTTTCACAAAAACCAAATACTAAATAGTTACAAAATTGACATAATTGAGTTCTTAAAACAAATACTATATTATTAAATGATATAATATTTTTAAAAATCTGAGGATCATCCAAAGAACTTATATAATGATAGATATTTTATTAATGAACCACTTGTAGATTTCATAGAATTTTATTGTATGTTTATTAACCATGTTATATAAAAATAAAAGAAGGCATTGTAAAAGTTATACTATTTAACTAAGAGTTAAATCTAAAATATAAGGTTAATATGGTGACCTTAATTTTTCTAAAACATATTGGTCGAGATATTTGATAACCCTCCCCACCATATCCTGTAATTAAATCTATTTGGATCCATAATTAATAGAAAATGTTAATATAATAAAAAAATATTTCAAGCTTTTCCTAAAGTGACCCTCACCTCTCTTATAAAAGGGTACTTCTCGTACACTCAAAATAACACTACCAAATCCATTTGGCTCCTCCGAACTATACTAAAATATATTCCCAACTAACCTCAATTTATCTTAGAGTCAATACATTGATCCTAAAGACAACTTAAGGATCTCTTTTGTTCAAATCAAAATGATGAACCCGAAGAAGAGGTAATTATTTCATCATCTCTTTCCGAGTTCTTTTCTTCTTCCACTTCCTCTCTCTTTATACTTTTTAATCTAAAATAATAAATCCAGTACCTTCTACATACAGTGATGTTTTTATTAATATGGTAAAACCATATTTATTATCTTATCCATCCTATGAATGAAAATGTGACCATACGTGTGTATGTACGGCTTACCGTCTCCACGTCGTGGTGTAATTGGTTATTCAACACTTCATTAGTTGGTTGGGTATACTAATGAGTATAACTGATGTAAATAATAAATAGAACATGTTAATGATTCTGTATATTTAATATACCATCCAATTACATTCAATTTCACTATCAATATATTGATATCGTCATTGGTGCGTATGTACGGCTCACCGCCTCCACGACGTGATGAAATTCATTTCCACATTCACCGTTCAACGATGATTATAAATAATATATATTATTAGATCAATATGATACAAAAATAGAAACAGTGTTTATGCATATGTACGGCCTACCATCTCCATAAACGGTGTTCTCCATTTCAAATATCTATCCATTATAAATATTTATACTCTGAATATATACAATACATAAATCAATCTTTATATTCTTGTAGTAATTAAATAATGATATAATAGATACGATCAGGAATAACAAGTTAAAACATGTATGATAAAGAAAGTTATTATTACCCGAAATATTTTTTTAACATAGATATTATTATTAAATGGGTAGAATAAACCCATAAATGAATAAATTTTTACATCATAATTATGAATACAGTTCTGTTATAATTTAATAAAATTTATGGCCATTATACAAGAGGTTAAACATACCCTCGACCAATGGAAAGTACAAGGTAGGGGTTATTTCCTCACTCCCATTATTATCTGAGATTATTTATTTGTAGGAATCTACTAGGAAATATTTATCATCTATGTAAATGTTTCAATAATATATTTTAAAATAGAAGATTTTATGTTTTTTGGTAGGGACTCTTTAACTAGATCATCATATAAAATGTTTTAATGATTTATTTTTCCTAAATCTTTTAATTAATGCCCATGTTTTCTAAAAGTTTTTAAGGATTTATTTTCATAGACATGATTGTTTTAAAGTGATAATGTCTTTAAAAAGTTTCAATGTGGTCTGTGATAGTTTTTTTCAAAAATCTATTTTAAATGACTTCTTTACTAAATTGTGTGACTTTTAAATGATTTCCTAAAAAGGGGTATTTATCTCAAATAGTTTTGTTGATTATTTTCAACTATATCAACATAATTTATTGAATATTATTCTTTATTAAGGTTTATTTACCATAATAAAATCTTACATATTGTATTGAATGAGTTATGATATGTTTGACTGCGGATGTGGTATTTTTATACCATTCATAGTCTATGGTTAAAGTATTGACAATTTTTATGCAAGTTTTAGTACGAATGTGTATGTTATGTTTCACCTTTTTTAATATAAGGAATTCATTGGACTTAGTAAGTGATTGGTGGGTCCCACTATATCCCCTCGATGCATTGGTAGGTCTCATGAGACAAATTAGTGTATTGGCACAAGGCCTTGAAATTTTTTTTAGTCTTGGCACAAGGCCTTCACTATGTGGTTATTATATCAGGAATTATACATTCCATCATTATGAAATTAGTCATTGATATTACATGTGATTATTTGACTATTATAATATCCATGTGAATTAGTAAATGGAATTACTGGATTTATCTTTTCCATATTATGCTGATGTTTATGTTTAAAAAGATTTTGTTCTAATCTTATACATTGCCTTAACTAATTATTTTTATTTATGAAATTTTACGCTATATTGTTATCCTTAGTGATCATCTATGCTCATCCCTTTCTTTTGTTTTCTTTTTCCCAATATGTGAAAAAGTATATTATGATTAACCTGTAGGGATATGCCAAAGGACATGAGTGTGTTTAAAAAAAAATAAGGTAGTTCTTTTATTACATGATGGAATGTAAAACTTATGTATGTATCTATTAATTTCACAGATACTAAACTACTCGGTCTTTTGAGACTTAATCTCATTTTATCATAATAATGTTATGTAATAATGCACTAACTATGGGTAACTAGGTTTGAGGCATTATAGTTGGTATAATATGAAGTTTAGTACAATCCATGGAATCTAGATTTAGAAAAACACGAATTAGAAAAAAATCTCCTAAAATAGACTTTGAGGATTAGTATAGAAGAACTTCCTAGAGTTTTGGTTACGCAGTGATTTTTTGAATTTTCCCTGAAAGGCATCCTTATCTAGACATGAGAAGGTAGAGGCAGCTATGACACAAATATACCTAGGATTGAAAACTCTGACAAGGAGTTTCAGCCTTGACTCTGGGTATCCTTGTACATGACAATGGGCCTTCCTGAACTATAGGTTGCGACACTCCTTGGAGATATTCTTAGGATAATTCACATTTTCTTTACAAAGCATCATAAAAGATTTATGATTAAATACCTCCTCAAAGAAAACATTTTCTTTTCTGATTATGGAATATATGCATAAACTGTTCAATTTATGATAGGTATTGTACAAGTTTGGAATTATGCATTGTGATCCATAAACTAACCTAGTGGATGCCAATGTTTTGAAATGGTTCCCAGAATAAGGAATGAAAACTCCAGTAATACGCTTGATCCAAAGAGTATGAATGATTTTATCTTTCATGGTATTAAGAAAACATTTAGAAGGTAAATAGTCTCCCATATATTCTCATCATATGAAGAAATAATGTCATGTGTTAATAAGATAAGTAAAGAATTATCTAAGTCATATTACATTTATGGGATGACAGATAATAAAAGGAAGGTAGGGAAAAAGATGGATAAATGGAAGAAGGGAAAGAATTATTTTCCCTTATGTGATAACTGTGGAAAGAATCAACTTGGTAAACACTTTAAGGGAATTGGAGTTTGTTATAAGTGTGGAAAAAAGAACACCAATTACGTGATTGTTTATGTAAGAAAAAGGTTTCAAATGTACAATTTTTTATCTGCAAAGAGTGGGGACACTACCTGAATAAATGTCATAATAATCTTAGTATACAACAAACGATTCTATTATATAATAATCATGTTATGATACTACTGCATATGAAGATGAATGAATAATGTTCTTTTGTTGTTATGAAACAATTATGCTATTTGAGTATATTATCAACCATGTACTAGTTATAATAATTATGGATTATATAAGGATTGTACTTCAGTACTATTTCCATAAGGATTTTAGATTGTGTGGTACCAAGAAAATTGACTCAATAGCATGTTATAGTTTTTGTAAAATACATGGTTGAAGGAAAGATAAACCTTAATATGGTCTTGTTTCTTGAGGTACTTATTTTGGAATAAGAGATGATTGATTTTGATAAATTATATTGGATATTATTGACTACCATGGATCTAATTAATGGTTTGTTGATTCCATCATTATTGGAGATTTCAAATTTTTTTGATTTTAGGAGTGTATCGAGTATTCTATTTTTTACAGAAGGAATAAGGAAGTACATACCTATTAAAATACGTTTTTTGATAATTTAGTTTATTAAAATGTCTTAAAAGAATACACGATTAAGGTATTCACATCTATATTATGGGACCTTCCTTATAAATTTTGGACTATGAGTTTGGACAAAAGTATTGTGAAAAATTCTAAATTTTATAATATATTATGTTTTATAGTGGATACTATTTTTAAGGTTAAATAATTTATTAATATTATTTTTGATTCAAAAAAATGGACAAATCGGAGGTCACACGACAACTCGTCGCATCCGGGAAGGCCATGAGTCATGAAACCACAACTGAAGGGCGACAACGGTGCTTCACCAACCACTGGCCGACGTGATGTCCTAGTTTTTATAATTTAATTTTTTTAAAATGGTATGAATGATGAATTATAAATTCATTTTTTAATGCCTATACAATTTGGTTAAATAGAATATTATTAAGTTCTATTATCTTTTTGGAGTGAAAGATGAGTTTGTGATTGAAATTATTCTAAGGATGGAACTCTACTTGTTAAGTATTTTATTTCTTATTTGATGAAGAAATTAATTCTTAAATATTATGGAAACGAACATAAAAAAAAATGTGTTAACCTAATACAGAATTTATTGTGGAACAAATGATATTTTAAATCATCATAGATTTATGGCTTTGACGCCCTTAATTTTACATTTTACTGTTCACTTGTTTGTGGTTGATGACCTCAATCAATCTTTATAAATATTTACATTTTCCCTCCAATTATGTGTCCATAATTGTGAACAATGTTCTCCTATTCAAAACCCTAATCTGGTGGGTAATTTTTCATTTCCATTTCCCTCTTATTGAGACTAAATTTTATTAAACCAACATCCGATGTGGGTTTTCCATAAAGGTATTTTCAATTTTAAAATGTTTATTTTTTAAGAACAATTTAAAATTGTGAGGACACAATTTATTAAAATAGGGGAGAATGTAACACCCCAAGATTTCATAGTAATTTATCTCATTATAGTAATTCAATTGTTCGGGCTACACACAACACCGTGTTCAAGTGCATCACGACCTATCAAACTAGCTGTTTATAAGCAGTTATGAATACTATTAACCAAATATAGAATTTTATATATATATACTATATAATTTTAACATTCATATTTTTGTTTATTAGACATAATATATGGAACATGTAAATTTTTCATATATGAGAAGTATATTTAAAAAATAAAATTTTTCCACCTTTCAATAGAAATCCCTTTTTAAATCCAATATTTGAAACTTTTATATATTCAATTTAATGAAATTAAATTCTCTTTTATAAGATGGTCATAAAAATTATGTTTGGATAAATTTTTGGTACTTTTATGATAACATCCATATTTTGATGAATAATCAAAAATACTAAATTTTAATTGAGAAATACCTTTTTAATCAAAATTATTTATAGTTTTAAATTATTCATTTGAGTGGTTTTAAAGTATTATTATATTATATTTTTTAATTTAATATAATTTAGGTCATTGGATAAAATTTCATATTTTAATTGTATATAAACACATGTCAATCTTTTGATAGTTTTTACTTCCTAAAACCTCATTTACTAGTTTTGAAAATGGGAATTAATTTTAAAAAAAGTAATACAACTCATATTTTTTTAATTTGTTAAAATAGAAATCATTTTTGTATTCGGAATATCATAATTATCTTACAGTGATTTTTTTTTTATTTTTCTGAAAACATTCAATTTTTGATAAATAGTTAAAAACATTGTGTTATTGTTTAAACCCGAATGTTTTTTAAATAATTATTATTTATATTTATATTTATTTTAAAGTAAAAATATATACATAATACATATATTAGTTCAATTTAATTTATTGGAGTCATTTTATAATAATATTAGATGTATAAAAGTGTATTTAATTTTTAACGTCTTTTACCCACCTTCTTGGGACGTTTACAAATCTGCATAAAACGTAATTTTACCTCTTATCTAAATAGAATTTAAAAAATCCAAGTGACATGGTTTACATTAGTAAGTAAAATCCGAATCAATAGGATGAAAATAATTTTTCCTGAATAGTCACATGTGATTTTTATTTACCATGGTTAAAATTAAATAGGGTAATGAGAAGTAAAAATGATATTATAATTACCCTAACATATGTCCCAATACTATTGGATAAGTTTATTTTGACATAAATCAACTATATAAATAAAATATTATCATTTTGGTCCACTTTGAACAGATTAGGACATTTATCAATATTTTATTTAAAGAATAGTTAGTAGTGTTAAATTAAATGTTTAACAACTAAACCATTTTAAATATAGGGTTATACGTAAGATAAATTCAAATATATATTCCATGTCAATATTAATAGATTTTCTACATCATGGTATTTTTTTATACATTAAATAATTAAATTTATTTATGAGATAATGATAATGCAGTAATTACCTTATTAATGAACGATTAAAGTAATTGATATTATAAATATCAAAATAAATGTAAATTTAGACATTTGATGAATTAAACGAAATTTTTAGTTTAATATGACATTTTATGGTTCATTTAATATTTTTTTATAATTAATAATGTTTTTTTACTTTCACAAAAACCAAATACTAAATAGTGTCAAAATTGACAAAAATGAGTTCTTAGAATAAATACTATATTATTAAATGAAATAACATTCTTAAAAATATTAGGTTCTGCCAAAGGACTTATATAATGATATATATGTCTTTAATGAACCACTTTAGGTTCTATTTTCATTTTATAGTATGATTATTAACCATGTAATATAAAAATACAAGAAGACATTGTAAAAGTTAAACTATTTAACTAAGAGTTAAATCTGAAAGATAAGGTTAATATGTGACCTAAAATTGTATAAAACCTATTGGATGAGATAATTTAGACCCATACCCACATTAGGAATGAAATAAATCCATTTGGATCCATGATAACCTGAAAATGATTTTATAATAATATAATATTTCAAGCTTTTCCAAAAGTGACCCTCACCTCTATTATAAAATGGTACCTCACCTTCTCTCAAAATCACACCTCCAGAGCCATTTTTTCAGCCAAAACATGCTCAAATATCTTCCCAAATACCCTCAATCCAACCTATAGGCATTAATTTGATCCTAAATAAAACATAATGATCCATTTTGTTCAAATCAAACTAAAGAACCCAAAGAATAGAGAATTATTTCATCACCTCTTTCAAAGTACTTTTCTTCTTCCACTTCCTCTTTCTTTTTTTTCCAGACTAAAATAATAAATTCAGTGCCTTATACAAACTATTATGTTATTGTAATTATTTTACAACCATATTCATTATCATATCCATCCTATGAATGACATAATAACTATACATGCATACGTAGGACTTACCATATCCACATCGTGGTTAGTTTGTTATTCAACATTTCATTATTTTGATGGGTATAATAATTTGTATAATTGATGTAAATAATAAATATAACATATTAATGCTTATACATATATAACATACCATCCAATTAAATACTATTTAAACATTAATATAATTATATCTTCGCTCGTAAGTATTTATGACTTTCTGTCTCCATGACGCGATGAGATTCATTTCCACGTTTACCATTCAATGATGCTTATAAAATGATATATAATTAATTAGTATCTGATATATGAAATAATAGTGCTACTATAAATATATATATATATATATTTGTGTTTGTGTGTATTTATTTTCATATATCTCATTCACTTACTTCCGTTTAATACGATATTAAAACAGAAAGAGCATTTATGCATAGGTACTGCCTATCATCTTCATAAACGGTGTCTTCCATTTCATTTATCTATATATTATAAAAATTTATAATCTGAATATATATGTGATATTTAAATATTGTTTTATATTCTGGAATCAATTAAATCTTGATATAAGTGATACAATCAAGAATAACAAGGTAAAACATGTACGATAAGAAAGCTATTATTAACCGAAATATTATTTTAAATTTGAAATTATTACTAAATGGGGTGTATAAAACCATAAATGAATAAAGTATTATATCCTAAATAAGAATATGGTTCTGTTATAATTTAGTAACCTACAATGGTCATTATACAAGAGGTTAAACGTGCCCTTGACCAAAAGAAAATAAAAGGTAAGGGTTATTTCATCAATCTCATAATTATCCGAGATTATTTATCTATAAGAATATATTAGAACATATTTATAATATTTGTCAATGTTTAATTAAAATGTTTTAAAAATGAATATTTTATGTTTTTAGGAAGGGAAACTTTAACTATATCATAATTTTAAATGTTTTTAAGGATTTATTTTTTCTAAATATTTTAATTAATGTCCATGTTTTCAAAATTATTTTAAGTATTTATTTACATAAACATGATTGTTTTAGAGTGTTAATTCCATTCAATCGTTTCAATGTGGTCTAGGATAGTTTGAATAAAAAATATATTTTAAATGACTTTCTTTATAAATTGTGCTACTTTTAAATGATTTCTTGAAAAGTGTTATTTCTTTCTAAGAGTTTTATTGATTTTTTGCAACTATGTCAACATCCATTATTGGATATTATTCATGATTGATGTTGATTTACTATTAAAAAATCTTTCATATTGTATTGAATGAGTCATGATATGTTTGATTGTGGATGTGCTATTTTCATACTATTCATGTATTATGGTTAATGTATTGACATTTTGTATGATAGTTTTAGTACGAATGCTTATATTATGTTTCACCATCATTCTTTTAAGGAATGAATTAGACATAGAAATTGATGGGTGGGGCCCATTATATCCCCTCGATGCATTGGTAGGTTTCATGAGACAAACTTGTGTCATGGCACAAGGCCTAGACAAAATCATTTTTGTGGTCTTGGCACGAGGCCTTGACTATTTCATTATGATGTCCGGAATTATTCATTTCATCATTATGAAATTAGCTATTGATAATACAAGTGATTATTAGAATAGTTGAATATCCATGTGAATAAGTAAATGAAATTATTTTATTTATCTTTTCCATGTTATGTTGATGTATATTTTTAAAAATCATTTTTTTAATGTAATATATTTTCTTAAATGTTTATGATTATTTATTGAAGTTTCCGATATATTGTTACCCTAACTAAGCATCTAAGCTCACCCATTTCTTATGTTTTCTTTTTTCCCATGATGTGAAGAAGTATATTATGAGTAACCTGCAGGGATATGCCAAAGGATATGAGTTTGTTCAAAGGGGACACAATGTTTTTTTATTTCATGATTTATGTAAAACTTATTTATGTATATAGTACTTCCAAGGATACTAAACTAATTGGTTTTTCGGGCCATGATCTCTTGTGATCATGCAAATGTTATGTAATAATGCCCTGACTCTGGGTAACAAGGGTTAGGGTGTTACATCAATTTTGGATGGGAAACCCCTTTCTTATTCCATATGGATTTGTCAGATTTGTATAGGTTTCTCCTTGAGAAATTGTGAATTTATTTTAATTACAATGAGATAGATAGTTATGCCTAGTCAAATTGCTTTAGGAATATCCATCATCCTAGAAATTATAAAAAAAGACCTCATCCCCACATCAAAACTTGATCGATATGGGGAGAAATTTAATGAACTATGTATTGCTTGATTCTTGATTTAGAATGATATATAGTGATTATTTGGACCTATACCTTTTGGATCACCCATTATTTAATCGTCATACCCCTATCCTTCACTTATTTTACCTTCGTTTTGTTGACTAATCCTTTCTTACTTTTTGTTTCTCACATCAATCACAACTCACGTGGTCTTGGAAATTTGGTAAAAATATCCTATTCATATATAAGTTGTCTCAATTCCTATTGGGGTTATTAGTGGTCATAGTAGTAAAATCTTAAAAGGCACAATATATGTCTTCACCCCATGAGGATAACCTGTATTGACCTTAATTTAAGAACTATGTGTGTTTTTATTTTCACCCCTTTGAGATATTTCGTGACGTCTATATTTTCAAACATTGGCCCACCCACATCACAAGAAGAAAAATTTTATACAATTCTATGTACAAGTCAGAATTACATGAGGAAGTCCAATACAATTTGTCACTTTACACGTGAACTTATATTGATTAGAACTTTAAATGTCTTGATTCATTCTCCAATAAGATAAGTAGTGATGCTTTGAAACTATTCCTTCGTTCAGTCACATTGACTTTTGAAATTTCATCTCAAGACACCTAATTTCCTTTCCATATGACATATAACTACACAAATCAATAATTCCCATTCATTTTCACTTTGATTAAATCATCATATGTAGGAATATCTGATAGCTGTTAGTTGATAGCTCTTTTTTGTGACTATGTAGTACGTGCCCCAATTGGCCTTGCATAAAATTTGCGTACATAACTGGAATGTCATCCAAAGGATTCCACTATTTGGATATGGAACACATACCCTTGTTGGAATTGCACAATATATCCTACATAATAGGTTGGTAATATAGAGGTATCATTGTTCTTGGGAGAATCATCTTCTGTCCCATTAAGCATTAATAATAATATACAAGAGCCTTCAATTTAAAGAGGTCATCCATTATGTATTTTTCTCATATCCGTTATCCTAACCTAATAGAATCCAAGAATGTTGTTTAAAATTTCCATCTCCATATTTCCAAATCATTTGAAGTACCTTGGCCCATTTGACCTCATATCATCCGCTGTTTCCATAATATTATGTTCCTAGTTTCATGAACTAAAACTAAATGATCCATACTTCATACATATGGGTAAGATATTCATAGGGAGAATATTTATCCAATTATTTGGAAATCACTATTGGAAATTACCCTTATATATTCAATTACTTTTTAATATAATCTTAACTCTATATTTGGGAAGATCCGAATCTCCATAAACATTCATCAGCTTTTAGTAAATAGAATTTCAAAATTATTGACATCTTCTTTTCTTGACTATACAGTGTGTGCCCCATTTGGCCTTGCATAAAATTAACCTACACCATGGGAATGTCATCCTAAGGAATATACCATTTTTCTATACAACACATTTCATAGTTGACCCTACAAAATATATCCCCCATAAAATGTTTTTTAAATATCAGTTACTTCGTTCAGGGAAGAGACACCCTATATTTTCAATTAGCACATTTACCAAGTCATTATTAAGATTTAGAAATACCCAAATCATACCCAACAATTCTTTCTTTACTTAACTTAATATGGTATCACATTCCATATAAATTATCAAAAATTGGAAAACCATCATATATTTGTTCAGAGCTAATGAATTTAAATTAAATCCCCATGATATCCTTATTGACTGACATTAAACTACACATCCCCATAATAACCTCTCTTCCTGACTTGAAACTGCATAGCCCCATAATTTTCTTATTGAGGGGCTTTAAACAGCATAGTCCCATAAATTACATGATTTCAGACTTTAAATTTCAAGGCATAATTTCCTTTCTGCATGAATTTAAAAAACACATCCCCTGATTGTCCTTATTACACGCCTTTATACTTAGTATCATATTATAATGAATCCATTAATGTAATTACTTCACTACTTCATGATATACAAAATAAAATCATACAAACCCTTTTGAACATAATTTAACCCTCCATTACACATTAGGTTTGGGTATTAGTGGTTTCTCATTCATGGCCCATGTCAGCACAGTTGACCCCTTTTATTCGTATATATCATTCCTTGTCAAATCCACCTACATTGGTCTTGAGACAACTAAATCTTAAACCAATTTTCCTACCAGTAATAGAATGTCAAAATTCCTTAAAACTCCTTCACCTGACTATGTAGTATGTTCCCCAGTTTTCTATGCATTAGTTGCTCAAATAATGGGCCTATCAGCTTAAGGATGACACTATTTGGTTATACAATACATTACCTGGGGGACCTAGCATAATAAAGACCCCATAATGGGTTTCTCAAATAGTGGTAAAATAATATATTGAAGACACCTCCTCTATTCCAATACTTAAATTTTTTGACTTGATGACCATAAAAATCCGGACTCATGATTCCCAAAAGAAGTATCTAAATAAGAATATCTGTACCTTCCTAACCATCAATACTTTTTTGGGTTCTGATTTCAAATGTCTAGGTCAAAACTATTCTACCTAAAAAACTATCATTACTAGTCCGACATGCATGCCTTTAAAATACCCATTATAAAAGACATAGTGCTCACTAGGATGAAAATACAAAAAGGGAAGTCTAGAAAAATATCAAGACTTCGTTCGTTAGACCTGTACTCTACACTATTTTGGATATATTGAGTGAAATAATTTAATAGGCAGAACATTTTTTGATGAAAACCAAAAAATGGAAGCCTAAAAAATCCAAGTTACAACCCACTAAGTCCCCTCCAAATTGGTATTAGGAAAAAATTAGGGTAATAACATAAAAATACACATGGTTTTTAGGGTTATCCATATGATCCTAGAAAAATTCGAACTATTTATTCAAGGACCTATTGCTTAGGAAACAAATAAGGATTTTTTATAGACATGAAGTACCTCTAAACCCCCAAAAATGATGTTTGAATGTGACAAAGTTCCGTAATTTTACCTTAGAACCAGATTCCTTTCATTTAAAATGAATATAATTATAAGGGGGGATTTTGTATAGATCATGAAATGTCTTCCTTGCACTTCTCCCCAAAACATCATCAATCGGGCATGAAAAGTCCTTGGTTAGAATTTGTATTATTCATGGGGATATATGATTGTAGGGAAGGCACCAAATTGAAGGGTTGGGAATATAGGCTGATAGTGATGCTGAAAAGGGCTGTGGGGGCGCATCCCTCATGGTATGGAGCGACTATTTCACCTAATTCCCCGAGGACACTCTGTTCCACCACATTGATGAAAACATGACAAAGGGAAATGACATAGATAGAGGAGGATAAAATATATAGAAAATATCAATATTTTTAAATGCACAAGATTTCGTTTTCCCAAGGTATCCAAAATCACTTGTTGTGCACACGTAATTTCATTCCTCACCACTTAAACTCCACCTCATCACTTTTGCACCAAGTCAACATCGCTTAGGGAACCATATTTTCCTATAAACAGAAACTTGGGGTCTTCATTTTTATGGATGCATTTCCCAAAAGACCAATTGTTTCTCTGATCACCCATGTGTTTCTCCCATTTCCTCAGAAACCTCCAAGGTTGTTTCATAAAACCTAAAGTGAGGTTCTTAGAGGTGAATAGTTAGACTTAGGTTCTCTAAGTGTTAAAAATTAAAAACACATTCATGACTGATTTGTCTAATCACCCAATTGGGGAACACTTGTGTGACCACCCTTCCTTAAGTATTATGTTGTGCTCCCTACTTTAGATAATAACTGTGAAGGTTCTTGAATTATTGATCCAAGTCTCACCCATGTCTAGTAATCCATTTTGTTCATCACTTAAGGTGAATCCAATTCACTCAACTCTAAATTCACACCACATACCTATGAACCCATTAGAGGAGATCCATTTCTTGGTTCCCCTCATACCTTTAGCCTACTCGAATCTTTTATGATGCCTCCTTCCAAGCCATTCATGGCAGAGCCTCTCTTTCATTGGCTCCCTTTCTTGAAAGGGACTGTGTTGAAACATCCACCAAGACCTGTTTAATTTACCAAATTTTAAGGAAGGGAACATCGTCATGTCCCCCATTTGGATTTCAATATCTTTGGTCACGGTTTTCCCACAGTTATCTTACAATAGGGTAAGGATCTTCGGGGTATATGTAGATTTGGATATCTATGGTCACATATAGACTAAACCTAGGGAAAATGATGATGAATTCGGGGTCTTGGATTCCAGCAAGAAGAATTTATCCTCTCATTCTCATCACTAAGACCTAGAGCCTCTGATCCCTAGATTGGATGGTAAGAGTCACACTTCCTTTTCCTTTTAGACAAAAGGGATGTCTCCCTCCCCACTATGGGACCCATTTTAGGACCACCATCCCACTGTATCCCCCTAACCATTCTTGTAGGAGGTTTCATTATCAATACTGTCTACGCCATTCACTTTCACCCCTTTCTTACATTGGACCCTAATCCAATGTAAAGAGAAAAGGGAGATGTGACGTAGCTATAACCTCTTCTTTCGTAGTTCGATCATCTTCCATCTGTGGAGGAGAATGTGTATGGTTAGTTCAATGTTCCACATCCTATTGTTTCTCAAATCAAGCATGACTCACATGGTATTAGAGGTTTGTAATGATCAAAACAACCTCCCAAATGAATGAACTAAGAGAAATGGGATTCCCACCACAAGTGAGATATGTCATAATCCTTCTCAAGGCCTGAGGTCAACATCACCACATCCATGAAATGAGAAATCCTTCTCCCCGAAATGGTAATCCTCATTGGTGTAAGCCCCAAATGTAATGAACTATGATAACATTGATTCCCATCATAAATGGGATATGTTAGAAGCCTTCACCATGGGAATGAGATCAATGGGAATCCTCTTCAAGAGTCCACATCTAAGGCCATTAATTCGGGAATCCTCTATACGAATAGGCTGCTAGTTATGAAACATTAAATCTTCATGAGTTAAGAGATCACTTCTGGACCCTTTTATAAGGGAATCCTATATAAGAGTAAGCCCCAACCTATTTCTCTCAATGTTCCATTAACCCCTATGAGACACAATGACTATGTGGGTTTTTTTACCATCCAAGTGGGACATGTATGAAGCCTTCCTAAGAATCATACCAAAAAATACAAATAAGTCACATTATATTCAGGTCATATCTTGAAAAGGCCTAATTCAACTTGGGAGATCAGATTCCTTCTATGTTCCTAGTTATGTTTAGGCATATGTCCCACACCAAGCTATGTATAGGAACCTTGTGCATAGATATCATTAACACATGACATTAAACAATACGTTTGGGTCCATATCACACGAACATAAAAGTTATGACATGTCCCATTAAGGAGCACACAACTACATGGGTTTTGATTCCTTTCATGAGGATATATAATTATCTGAGTTATGGGTTTTATCCAAATATCAAAACAACTTCCATCTTTCTAGCTGACGATAAAATCCAAGTAATATATATCTTCTGGGATGAAAATAAACTCCAGAGTAAAGTTCGGTATCCCTGTATAATGATAATTTTTAGAGTGAAATACTTCTTCCTTGATGACCATAAATTCCAAAGTGCCCTACTTTGTGGCTTAAAAACCATCATTGTCATAATAACGATCAAAAACATCTTAATAAGTATATGAGAGGATACCGTTGATAGAGAAGCTAATGTACATATAGATATATCAGTTGATGAAGAACCCTGAATACGTATGGATGATTCTGAATTCCACATATGTTAACAATTAATTTCCAATTTAATGGGAAGCCAAATTACACTTGGTAAAATAATAAGGAATCATGAACATATATTAAATCTATAAGAGAGTCCAGAAGTAAGAAATATTTCCCCCCAAAGGTTTGGATGTGCCTTACCTCCCATCCTCTAGGGAAATGAATGTACTTACGTATCGTAGGTCAACAAACATGACAGAAACCTATCTTTGGAAATCATGTCACTTTGGATATAAAAATGTCTGGTGTTTCCAGTTCCACAAAAATTTCATTAGAAACCATTCATAAATAGTGATTCCTAACTAGAACACACATTCGAATGGAAAAAATAACAATGCACCTTGAATACATAGTACTCCATCTATGGATGGGAATACCACATTTCAATTTTTGTAATAAATATTATATATAAATTCCACCAACTAGTCCATTAAAAAATTAGATCAAATTATCCATCTATAGAACCCTAAATTACTATAAAATCAACATTTTATCAATGGTAATGGAACATGTAAGGAACATGAATCATTTTAACTCCCTCTGTTTGAGGGTTATCACTATACTCATAGTGTAAGGAATCATTTATATGTGATGTCAAAATTTTTATCATCACCATAAGAAACAAATGGATGGAATAAAATTGTATCAAACAAGATAATAAAAACAGTTGAGTACATAAATATAGAACCACACATCATGGAGGGACCCATTTTCTCAGTCGTGATATCCTTCAATGATCTGTATATTTATTGATCAACTTTAATATGATATTTAAACTTAACTAATAATAATTAAATGGGATAATAAAAGTATTCCTATATGTATTTTTCTTTACCTCATTTTTTGGATGAGAAATATTTTTAGGGAATTTCAACATTTGAGAAGAAAATGATTGTGGATTTCTTGATTCAGATCCACCTATTAATTTTAGAACTTAATAGACATAATTATGGAGATTCTACATCATTATGAAATGTTTTAAATTCAATGATGGTGAACTAAATTAATTCTATATATTTGTAACGGATCTACACTAGAAACATATTGGTTCATTTACTGATTATGGGGAATAATTGACTGATCTTATAGAAACTCATGTCTTTATTAAACATCAAATCATAATTTATTACATATTAATACACATAATAAAACCACAAAGATCAGGAAGTATAGTTTATTTGAGAATTTAAGTATACTACCAAATAAATTAAAACATGGGGTATATCACTTTTATTTAAAATTTTATTAGCATGGTCATAATATTCCATCATACATAAAATTACATGGGATAACCTAGGGAAATATTTAAGAAATGGGTTAGTTATAAATCACACTTAAGGATTAAACATGTCAAAAAATGAATATATTATTAAATTATAGAAATTATTCATTTCAATGGAACATAAATTGGGTTATAATCATCAACATGAATAATGTGGCAATATGATGTATGATAACATAAAGACACCATCGAAATCTGGAAACAACATTATACATGGAATCGTAAATGTAGGTAAATGATAACCACCAATAAATTATGGTGGAATAATCATTGTGATGGATTAAGTACACTCCCTAATCCCTTACAAGATGTCTCAATACACTAAAACATTACCCAATTCATTTCTGTGTTTTTTAATTTCAGTATCACCTGTCACATTCATATCATTCACAAGAATAACTATTCCTTAGAGATCATACAACATAGAATAACTTCTAATCACCTTTTATTACACGAATAATGAGTTTTGAAAATTTTAGTTGAGTTACTCAAAAAATAAGTATATGTTCATAAAGGTGAACACCCTTGATATGAAATGGGTATGGGTACTCACTGCACAATTAATTGGAAGGGTAAATCGTGTTGAAATTTCGACAGCATAACATAGGTACTCAAATATTAATAAAAATGGTTTAATGAGAGATAAATGTTATATAATTATTTTTAATAACATGGATAGTAATTTGGATGTGGAAAATAATATATCAAAATTAGGAATTCGAAATAAAATACATAAAATAATGAAGACACTTGAAGAAAGTGAAAAAAGGAAATGATCACTACCTTGAGAGGGTGATTCCAAAAGCTTATGTAGATATTTATTGATATATTGGGGACTCTTTGGAGTACTATTGTGAGTATAGGGATGATTGATAATGTTCTAAATAAAATTAGTAATGAAAATGGAGATATTTGGGGGAATATATAGGAAAAGAGAGCGGGGTATTTTATTATTTCTAATGCTTTGGTCTTAGAAAATATTAAATAAAATAACCAAAACCAAAAACCTTTAAATTGATTTCCAATGGTTTCTACCAAATAGGTGTGTATTCAGATATTTTTTAAGTACATGGGAAGAAATTGATACAATATTACAGTTGGATATGTGGAAGGGATTCACGGCCTTAATGAAATTATTTTCGAACTTCATAATATATTATAGGATTTGGAGGATTCAAAACGGATTTATAAATTTAATCAAATAAAGCTAAAAGAAGATAATTATAAATGGGAAAACTATATTTTTTCTTGGATACCCTTTATAGTATTTATTATATCTTTTTTGGTTCATTATGATTCCAAAATATGCCCTGTATATTTTTTCTATATTTAGTTTATATATGAAAAATAAAATGTCTTAGATAATTATGAAATATTAACTATTGGATAATTTCAAAATATCATTCAAAAAATAATATTTTTTTATCTAAATATTTTTTTAAATATGTGAATTTTTACTTTTATGATAAGAATTGACATTAATTTAATAATGTTGGGGTTTTTTTACAATAATTATTTTCAATCTCTTATACTTCCTAAATATTATAGACCATTTATATTTTATTTAATTATTTAATAATAATATTATATTACAAAGTTATTTATTTTTAAAAAATATATTAGTTTATAGAAACAAATCCCTTAATTAAATTTTAATATTACCCAAAAATACAATTTCAATATTATTGTATCAAAATAAAAATAATTTAAAAGTTAAAAATGATAAAATTAAAATATATTCCTTATTATTTATAATATACATATTCATATTATTAGGGTCTTGATAGATAACACTTTATTACACTAGAAAAACCTTTAAGGGTATGATGTGCGATCATGATACATTTTTGAGGTGGTTCAACATACACGGTTTGGTTCATGATCTCAATGAGCTTGTATTTATCTCGTAAATGATTTTATCATTATTTATTTGTTAGATTTCCATATGAACATGGTCTAGGGAAAATTCTAGGTATTCTATCTCCCAAGATGCACTAAAAAATGTGTCTAATACGGTATAATATTATTTTTTGAAGTTATCCTTTCTCTTGTTTATGATAATTAGATTTTAAAAAACCTTATACTAACACTAATAAATGATCATTGTCCAACGGTTATGTTATCAATGTGTAAGAATCATATCTGTATATTAAATTTGAAATAATTTAATGAAACTGAGATGTGAATTTTCGTTACAGAACTATAATAAATAATGGTAAATATAATTCATCCATAGTAGAAATTGTTTTTATAGAAATTATGGTCAATAAAATATTTCCCCCATTTTAAATTTCTCCCTCAAGATTTTATTTTCATATAATAAAATTGATGTGGGTCATTATTTTTAATCTATTCATCCAATTCCAATGTCTCCTTTTCAAACTGATTGTTTCTCCATTTCACATTGAACAAGAGAATTGTTTTATTTCATAAAAATTTTTCTATACAATATATGATCTTCACCAATAGATCCACATATATTTGATAATTCCCTAATGGTATAACCTTAGGATTCAGAACACGTTAGTGGTCTAGTATGTACATCCCCCATTTTAATTCTTGGAACACTTCATGTATCATGGATTGGTTGGGTGGTATTTTTAGTAGATAGTCCACTACTCTCATGGGATCAAGGATATCCAAGGGACTGATTTTTCTTGGACTAATCTTGTCCTTATTCCCATAATATCATTAATTTCATCATTGGAGGTATGTGGTAGAATACATTGTCTCAAAACTCAAAAACAATGTCTCATAATTTATTTAAATCATAAGTATTTTTTTACTCAGAAAATCCTTAATCTGATGTGGAATGGTCTTGACCTTTTCCACCCTTTTCATAAACATTTTAGGACCTAGAAGTTTGTGTTCCACAACATCATACCATAATGTATGTGTTATTCACCCCTTCTCATAAACAGATTCATAAGGATCTATTCGAATTCTTAAGTGGAAACTATTATTGTATAAGACCACTACTATAGGAAGATGTTGATCCAATAATCATATAATTAACATTTCTCATGCTCTCAACATGTCCTTGAGAGTGTCAATAGTTTTCTTAGATTGTCCATGAATTTTATGATCAAAAGTTGTGTTGAAGTTAAATTCAATATTTAGAGAATATTCGATACTCTTTAAAGACATAGAGGTAAGTATTGGATAATGATAATCTATAATCGACAGTAGTGATCCATTCAACATCCCCACTTCTCTATGGTCTATCCTTGCTAGATGATCAAGTGATAATTCCTCTTGAATTTCAATGAATTGAGCAGTCATTATAAAATGATACACTATAACCCATATAGTATTAATTCATCATTCTTTCATTAAATGACTTGCGAAAAAGTACATGGTTGTGTTTTTTGATTTCCATCTAGGAATGGTTAATGATTGTGTCATTCCCTTGTATTTTTTCCATCCCTCCTTCACTTGCTGACATAAAAGACATCCAGATGTTCATTGTGCGATATCCTTCATCATATTATCTCATAAATAGTTATCTCATAGGTCTTGATACATATTTATACTCTTGGGACAGATAGAGAAGTTCAAACTGTGTTTATTATAAAACAACTCCTTCTATGACTCATGATTTGATGGTATACATAATTATGACCCAAATATCATAACCCCTACTTAATTAACATTGATCTCTATGAATTTCAATTTTCTTATAGCTTTCATGTTGTTATTAATTCCCACATTATCAAATTGAGCATCCTTTATCCTGGGTATATGGGGTAACACAGAAATAATATATTAATGGATTTATGATGTTCCTTCCATTATGATTTCCATACCCATCCATTTCTTGTATATGAAGATAAAAACCCTCTTAGTTATCATTAATGAGAAAATTAAAGGATCATTTCAACTTTGAGAATCTGATACATTATTTTATTTCCCATTATAGTCATGAATATAGAAGTCATGGTCCCTAATCGTCTCTAACCATATTTATTGGTGCGTATTGAACTATTTCTATGAGAATATATACATGAGACACTTATGATCTGTATATATTCCCCAGTTCTCCCCAATGAGATAATGTTTCCTGATTTTCAACTAAAATATCACAACAAAGAACTCCAAATCAAGCATTGATTTTTCTACTCATGAAAATTTAATTTTTCTTGAAGAAATGGTGATCAATTGTTCCTTAGAAATTAACACACAACCTTATCCCATATTCAAAGCATCACTATATACAATGAAATGTTCCCCATATATGGGTATATTAAGTATATGTAAACTAATAGGCCTCTTTTTAAACTTCTAAACACACTCTTATCATTCATTATTTTAATTAAACCTCACTCCTTTACAACTAATCATAGTTATCGGTTTTATAATCAGGAAACTTTTTACCAAGTTGGAGATAATACCCAATTAAACTAAATAAACTGTAGATTTTTATCATAAATATTGGGCTTGTCTATAATTTAATTGATTTTGTTATTTAAGGGTCCTTAGATATCCCATTTCATACTAGAATATACCCTAATAATTATAAATCCTTCAAATATAACCCACATTTTCTATTTTTTCATAGATATTTTCCATTCATAAGGTCTTCATCATAGTGATCAAATTATCATGATTCTCCCCCCTCTATTTTAGAGAATGCTATTGTATCATATATAAATTCTACCAAAATAAATCCAGAGTGATATGTGGAGACTATATTAATCGTGTATTTTAATATTTATACATCATTAGTGAGTATAAATTCCATTACTATGAACTCATAGTGCTCATACCATGTTCGGAAAGAAGTCTTGGGTTTTACGCTTTCTTCACCTTTACATGATAATACCCTGGTTGAAGATCCACATAGGAGAAGTATTGGGATCTATTTAGTAGATAAATAAAATATATCAATACATGATATATGATACATGTTATTTTTTATGATCTTTTTGATCACACAATAATAAATTCAATGGCGCATTGACCCATCCTTTTTCATGATCATGAGGACTGGTGCAACCTAAGGTGACACACTTCAAAATATGAATCCATTATACAAATAATATTCGAATTTTTTCATCATATCACCATGTTCTATAAAAACTATTCTTTATGGTGTATTTGGTAAGGGTGATTCCCCAAGTATACTTTTGATTGATAATTTGACCTCCTCACTAGGAGGAAGACTAGGTAATTCTTTGGAAAACACATCAATATATTTCATCAAAATTGGAATGAATTCAATGATTATATTCCACATAGAACCAATCATTTGATCCTGATACAAATCCTCATAGAGAAATAATATACATTCATTTGGTTTTGGTTCTACAGAAGACTCATCCTCCTCCTTTCACATTCGCATAATCGAGAGATTATTTATGATATGGGGACTGATTTCCTTATCTCAAAATTTTTTATTGTATATATATATGTAAAGCTAATTCATACCCATACTTGGACCAAATTTCACTAAAAAGTGTACCACAAGGTTAATTGGGATGGTAAAACCACACATTTTGATGGTGGAGGAGTTATATACTTAGGAAGGAATAATTTCTCCATTTTCTATTTTCACTGATAGCTCTACTTCCATGCTTTATGGTGGTGTTCAACAGTTCAACTAAATTTTTATAACATGAAGAAATTCATAGATCAATAATAAAGAAACATGTTTTTGATTCATGATAGATAAATAGAATATCCATCAGCGCTTCATTTTTGGGATCCACCTCAGTCGTTGTGATGGTAAAATCCAACCCTTACTGCCATGGAGGTTGTTAGGGAATATTGTCTCTAAAAACTGTTGTCTGATTAGATTGAATTTCAATATTCCCTTATTCAATGAAGTTGAAACACTGAATAATATACTTATAGATTAATGGAACATTCCACTCTTACATTAAATTGGTGGTTTTCTATCATCGGAAATCTCTAGATTGATTCCCTATCTTTCCTCTCAAAATCAATTCATCACCCCCTTATTGAATTTACGATGTTCTTATTTTGGATCTTTTGAAATGTGGGATGTTGACATTTCTTACCACCATTAGTATTTCCTATCTCACCTCTAGAATCAAACTCAACTTTTAGATTCTTATCAGTAAAATAATATTTAGATCCCTCGATCTTCCTTTGATATAGAGGGAACACTAGAAAAGATTAATATAGCTATTAACGTCTAAGATCTCCATGGATTTTCGTATAATATTTTTTACCCCAACAAAGAGGTCGTAAAATTCTCATTCAGGGTTAATGAAAAAGATAAATGTTTATCAAGAATGTATTGGTATTTTTTACTTATTTTCCCAGATTAATTGATCATATTTTCTCTTGAAGGAAGTTAAATCCCCTTCTATATTTAGTTTTATAGTGTAAGGAAAATATTTTAAAAAATATATTTTCCAAATTTCCTTCCACACCATCGGTTTTATCTCTACTTCATGATTCATATTCTTGATCAACATACACCACTGATCAGATTCTCACTACATATGATAAATAAACAGCATACCATTCTCATACATAGAACATTGAAGCATTATAATGATCTTCTCGATGTATTTTGATCCATTTTTATGTGATTAAGGGAACATATGATCCACATAAAGCTAGAACCCTTTATCACATAATGTTATCAATAAAATATTATTTTATCTTTCTGTGATTTTAGAGTCATTATTGATTCAGGTTCTTAATAAAAAATGGAGTCAAATGAAAGAGTAACATTACAATGTCTATGATTCCATCTCCCATTGGGTTAGGCATCTCATTTGGTATGTCATCAATTTTCCCTTCACATTTTTTTACATGGTTCCACTAATTTTCGGCGATTGGCGAGAATAATTTAAAAAATGGATGAGTGTTTGAAAACTACTAAACACATAAATGATAATCCAATAACATTAAAGGGATAGCATATTAATGATATTTATTCAATAAATTATGAATTTATATTCCTAAATATATGTTATCCATGATCTATTTTCTAACAAAGACACTTATAAGCATTTTTTAAATTAATAATTGTTTATAATGAGAATGTAAATTCAAAAATAAAAATACCAATGGAGTTTCAAAACTAGTGTGCAGAAAGACCCATTGTTATGCACTAATTCCGGATCGATTCTAGCGCAATGTTGTGCTTTTTTGTTTTACCCATTGGTACATTAGTGCCCGAGCCATATCCTCTTGTAGTATCTAAAAAGGGATATATTTTCATAGAAACCAAAACCTCTATAATTTACCAATATTTAGGCATGTCATATTATTTTTAGTATTATTCATAAGTATTTATCAGAAATTTTATAATCATAATCCAAAAAATAACTAGACATTCATTCGATACCAACTAGGAAAACCTGTGTCTTTATTATACATTAATTCAATATTTATTACATAAGAGTACACATAATACAACCTAAAATAAAGATAAGTATATTGTATTTGGTTAATGAAATACATTAAATTATAACATAATATAGGTGGTTAATCAAAATTATTTAAAACATACCTATCCTTTTCATAATATTCCTTCATACATAAAAAAGTACAGGATAACCTGCGGACATAAATAAGAAAGGGGTGAGCTATAAATCTCAGTAAGGAGATAGAAATGGAATTATATTAATAATGTGTTACATTTTAGAGAATTTAAATTTTAGTGTAACATAAAATGGTTGAAAAACATTAACACAAAAAATGATGCACGATAAAGCATGATAACATAAAGGGAGTATAGAAAATTGGAAACAAATTCGAACATTGAACCCTAAAAATATAAAAAGGATAAGCCTAAGAAATCATGTCGAAGAAATTATCATCATAGATTTGGTACAAACCTTTTTTTAACATAACATCTCATGAGTCTAAAGAGTTTCCTAGGGCATATTACTACTATATAATTCCAAGCCCGACCATCACTTTCATATCATTCACATTAATAAGTTTCCAACAAATAGAATACTAAAGGAAAACATTTTTAATCACATTTTATTCTATGTTAAATAAATGTTGATTAAATTAATAGAAGTACCAAATAATATAATTATAAGTGTTAGGTTTTCTGGGGCCCATAGCAGAATCTGATGGGTAGGGGATTTTAAAATTTTCATCGGCGGAACGACAATACTTGTCATCACCGACGATCCGAGCCCCGGGGAGGCCCGAGGATATCGCGTAGATTATTAAGAGAACAGAATTAAAATGGAAACTAACCCGTTTCAAATCCGAAGGTGCGGTCATCTTCTACTAGCTGATGGTGATTGTCGCTTGAAGGATCCAAAGCAGGATCCCTCTAGATCGTCAACACGCGCTCCAAAATCCACAAGAATGCTGATCGTCAATCTTCGGGTGCTAGCACGGCGATACTACGATGCTCTCGACGTCCCGACGATCACCGCATCGATAAGCCTTCGATGCATAAGAGAGATCACGGTCCGAGATTCATGGATCGAGTGATTCTCTCTCTAAGAAGCGGGAGGAGAGAGGATCTCAACATTCATTCCATGCAACTGAATGAATAGGGAATTACACATCCAAGAGAGAGAGCCTCCTCTCTTATTTATAGAGACATTGATAAATACCCAGTAGTGTTCCCCGACCCCCGTTAATATCAACATTCTATAAAAAAATAATTTCGACAAACATAACAACGCCAATATTATTTATTATATTATCACATACTTTAAACATATTACATGATAAAATCTGAGCCATTTAACTCCACTCGTTGTCCTGCTTAATATTAAATGAACCTTAAATATTAAAATAATATTCATTCGATTAATATTTTCTCGTAATTACTAAACTCGTAAATACATTAAATAAATTCAATCCCAAATATTCGTAACTTGAATATTAATGAATTTATTTAATTCATTTGGTGATCGACAACTTGGACAACGCTCGAACCCAGTGGTGGGGCCCACTATGTCCATATACCTATTCAACTGAATTGTTTCGGATTCTTGAATACGCTGTTGTGTACGACCGTCTAGGCCCTTATCTCGATAACAGTGAATAAAATCCACAGACTAAGAGCGGAGTCTAGCAACTCATCAAGTCCCCTAAAAATATAAGGATAGTCATAGCAACGACTACCATCCTACAAACACTGACTGTGTTCTATAATTTATTTGACATTAAATATCTCAAAAAGCAAGACACACTCTTTTGTCATTGTCCTTATCTTGCTTTATTATTTGTTGATCTATCTGGATGGATTTTCCTTTCTATAGCTTTGGCCAAATACTTATGAAGGCGGCACCATCCTGATCAACCAAGCCTGAGATATATAACTTCCTAATCTTGGAAGCGACAAATACTTTATTGACCATTCAACCAACATCATACCACTAATGACGCACCTGAAACAAACTACCTCGCCACGAAATTACTTCCATGGTTTTGGCCTTGCATCAGAGTACGTAATTAAGTGATATACATTGGTAATGGTCTCATGTTAGGATACCAATACACATGTCTGTAGATATGAACAAACAATGACACCCAAAACATGTGGCGTTCCTATTAACGGGTCTGTCCTCATGATCTCACTACAAGAGATCACTAAGTGCGATCTTCATGAGAATAATTATCAATGCTTATGACCCCCCCGACACCTTTTAGTCAGACAACTACTGTGTCCATTCAGTAAGATGTATCTACACTATAGAACATATATTTATGATTAATGTCTTTGTATCTAGAGGTTCTCATTATAGCCTGGGATATCCTCTAACCTCTCTACATGACTATTAACCTTTGGACATTATCATTATTATAGTGGACGCAGAGAAGTCTGCACTATAATGGTAAGATATCATCATGCATATCTAACTATACACATGATATGATAATAAAAATTATTATATAGTTGGGTCTAGGGAACCCTCTATTTCAACACACCCACTTGAACTAGAGACCACTTGTTAACTAAACTTGTTAGCTACTTACATGATGAATACCATGCTTCTGCTAAGTAATGGCTTTAATTGCTGGTCCTTCCATGTTTTTTCCACGTGGAATATCTGCTATATGCGACCTCATATTCTTGAGTAAAACTTCTCAATATGGGGTATCCCCAAGTATATTACTTTTATCATAACTTGAAAACATGGCTAGTAAAAATATCATAATCCTCAATATGATAATACTTTTCTTACTAGGTGTGAATCCAAGAACTGGGAAAAATAATTGCGATTTATAACTGCTTCCTAGCTGCCTTAGAAGCTACAACGTACTCGGTATTTGTAGGTATGGCTACCACAAGCTTTTATGAGCTTGACTCACTCATATCCTTTGCCTAACTGCGATACTAGATCGAATTTATATTAGGACTACTAGTATGTGTCCCTCCATAACTAGTATAACTTCCTCTCCATATTCCAGGTATATATCATTTATACTTTCCAAAGTACAAGATGATAGTTTAGACTGAATCACTTGCAGTTCTCCTAGAAATAATTGATATCGGCCTATAGTAAATTATATCATGGCAGTATCAATTATTGTACATATTATGGAATATGTGATTGATCCATCGCTAAAGCATATGATATCAATTCACAACTTTAATCTCTACACATTCTCCGAACATGTTAACCTATAGATATTATTCCATGTTACATAGGCAACAATTTCGAACTTGAATTGTTCCAATTTGTATTTTTAATACGATGTCACTATATGTACAAGATTGACTAGGACCAAGCAACCTTTGGATCTACCTCAGTGGATCCTATTCCCTAGAACTTAGGTTCCTACATGAAGTAAATCATTGGAGAATTTCTTTAAACCCGATCTTATCTAACTGTAAGATTAAATTCTGTTTTTCATATGTTGCTGAACATATATCATTTAGAAACACATTGGCGCTCCCACTAACCTTTGGTAGAAATAAGACAAAGATTCATTTATAATGAATACTCTGTGATCTTATTGCTTAATTTAATCCAGAATTGGATTTTAGTAACTTTAAACCCTTATTGTCATCATTTGATGTCATCATCTCTTTCTGGTTGCGTCGTATAGACACCTTCCATGAAAAATGATCTTCTCATCCAATGAACAATAAAAATCTCTTATAAGTTTAGCTATGACAAGTAAAATTATAATATATTTAGGCATACTGACTTGGTATAACCAATCCAGACTTATTGGTACCATACTTGTACCATCCATGTATCATTTCATTTGAATACCCACCACAGTATTCAATTTATAAGCCCCTTTGCAATTTGATACATGGAATACATTATTGAATTTTAGTTGATCTTGTCAATCTTAGATTATTTCTATATACTTCTTACTTATAGGATTTGTTATTCTCCATGAATAATATATCACTAACCGCAGTGAATATAAAACCATCACCATGGTTTCATACTTCCTATTCCGTATGTGTCTCTAGAACATTCCTTTTCCACATGTACTTGTGGAACTTCTTCCTTATGCTAACCATTTGTGCATCCCGAGCATTGACTAAGTCCAAGTAAATTCATCTCCCACTATCTCTAATAGAGATGTGCACCCTCGTATAGAAATTTTGTCTACTACTTGACTACATCATTTCTATCTTACGGATTTAGGTAATATCTTAACGAACTGTTAGGATAATTAACATAGATGTACAACATGTTTAACTTGATGTAGGTTTGTTTAAATCCTAAAAAACGCTTTTCATCTAAACATGTCCTATGAAAAATGGATATTCCGTCATACTATGACTCGTATGATATCCATTTTTCATTTTAGTGGGCATATTGGTTATGGGTTTAAGCTGTTATTTGCAAATCGCATTTTCAAATATGATGGAAGTTTCCTCAAGATGCAACATTGATACAACATACATTATAACTTTGATGTGTAACATATGTGTTTAGGAATTTCTCCACGCTACATTTTTGTTGATCAATGTAAATATGTAACACTTATCATCAATCCTCCTTATGAACATCAATAGGGTGATGCTGATAAGGTAACATGTGTTTAGGAATTACTCCACACTACATTATCATGATTGATGATTCCTTGGTCAAGATATTCTTCGGCCTGCCGATCTGAAGAAACTCATATATTCTACCTAAACATTTACATCAATATTACTTAATGACTTAAAGGAAACTTATGAAGTATCTTTACCTCTTGCTTTCTTTGGAATAGATCACATTGTCTTGTTGAACTATCCTCGAAAGGCTTTGTGGGATAACTTTATTTCTAAAGGTATCTTTTTCTAAACTAAGGGTGTCAATAATACCATAGGTGTTTAGTTGTGCCGAGCCTAAATACCATACTGGGTATATAGTTGACGTCCACTTTTAGTTTTACCTGACAAAGAATCACATTTCCACAACTGGGTAGGTCTTACATTTTGTATGCATCATGTATTTCCATTGATTCAAATAATAGTGAACTATTTTTTTGAGTATGTTAACTCAATCCAAATTCATTCCAATACATGGAATAATGTCTCATCATGTCCAAATGGGCACATGAGATAATTTTTTTTATACTCCACAACTTGTTCAATTTGAATCAATCACCTGGAAATTAGAAGTTATGTGTTTCTCCCTACTGACATAGGAATCACCCTTTCTCAGCTGCTTGGAGAAGACCCTTTACTTCTAGTAATGTTTCACTACATAATTGGTTATTGTATTTCAATACATATATGTGAAGAGCATATTGTATTTTAATACCCAAGAAGTATGAGAGAAAAAAATACTTTCAATTGATGAATATTAACTGAAAGAGGAGAAGGTACTTGCTTCTTGTATTTCAGAATTAGAACTTCCATGAATTCATTTCATTATGTGATGGAAATAACCTCCTGTTAAATAACCAACCACTTTTCATTGAAGGACATGACAAAGGTGCCTTTGGCGTAACATTCCATAATCCTTTTTGCCTTGTCATTCAATGTATTCCCTATAAGAATAAAAGATGGCATTATCTCCAATATTCTTATTTCTTGGTGAATGTTACCTTAAAGTTAATGAAGCGCTTACTCTATACCATTCATTTGTACCTTTAAATGAAACTAGAGTAATTGGGTGTAAAAGGTATAAGAATGGGATGACATGAAAGATTATGAACCGTCTTTAACTTTACACAATCTGAGTGCAATCATCACATTCGAATATTACTTCTCTTTCTCCTCGAAAGGATCTTGGAGATGAGACAACATGTAACATCATCCATGTCATGATGTAGCGGCCACATCTAACATCAGACTTTGATGATAGAATTTTGATAGAACCATCATATTCTTGATTCATGAGTCTCCTGTAAGCAGTTTTACACCCTCACTTCTTGATGTGGCTTAACAAGTTGGGACACAAGCACCTTGAATTTTTGATATAGTAGTAATGTGCACAAGCGCCTATACTACATTTGGAATTTCGTTCTTGTTTGGAAATTAACTTTGTACATCATTTATCGTCGTTTTATTATGGTATTACTTTCCATTATCTACAAATATAATTTAGCATATTATACTTTTATGTGATTACCTAATCTGACATTGATGATTATTTAATCATTAAATGTCTCCCACTATTTTTTTGAATTCTAGGAACCCTCTGTACTAGAATCGGAATACTCTCGAGTATTCTAGTGGTAAGGATCCTTGATCCTCCTTCCTAGTCTACAAGCTAGGGATACGCCACTACTCGGAGGGTCCAAGGTAGGCTTTTGGCTGGCCAACCACATTAGCTCGCGGTTCCTTGATCTGTTGAGTGAAGTCCCATCTTCAAAAATCATTTACTAATTTACTCAACACTTGCCTCTAAAGTTACAACAAACCAGATAAGGCTATATCTTTGCTGCATTTTTAGTTAAGTTGACCACCACAAAAATATGAACTCCCCAGTAGTAAGAGGAACCATCGGCTAAGGCATGAACCAGCATCTAGAACACCCAGTTTTGTTCAAATTTCAATGATGGAAGGTTGTTTGTGACATAATATGTTCTTTGAAGGTTTTATTAGTTTTCTCTCGGCTAATGTAATCCATTTCTATTAATCATTTTCATCTACATTGTCTCACTCAGAACTGAACATCAATAGAAATAAAACGTCACTTCTTTATGCATTTTATTATTTATTATTTTATGTATTTTCCCGCTGTTCTAAAATGCATAAAATAATGAATAAATGCATAATGTTCATACAAATACCCAACTGCTCTGGAGAATTTAATCGACCTAAGCGCATCGTACCTGAGTTGTATGCATGACTTTTGATGCATCTTGCCCTGTCATGTATGTTTGCCTTGCATCTGGAACGTCGCCCTATCTTGGTGGGGTCCACGTGTCGTCTTGCATTAACTTGAACAACGTGCTCTGCCCCATCTTGGCGGGGTCCACGTCGTTCCTCTTTGCATCGTCTCCGGCTGTTATACAATAATACTCATGTTCAGGTGAGGGGGACTGGGTTATAAATGTACATCATATTAATTGGACACACATGTACTTATACATTATAATCAAAAACTAAGACGATGCGCAGACCGTCATTTAATTAATTACACACATCACACATAGTTTAGATAATAAATTAAATAAATAATTAAAAGCAGACATTCTGGGGTCGGTGCTCAAGACCAGTAGATGGGTAACTAAAGTGCGATTAAAAATTTAAATGCATAAATAAGTACGAGGGTATATTTAATTAAATTACATGAATTAAATAATTCAAATAATTTAATTAATTATCGGTCCGTTAATTAATTTAATATTAATTCCAAATTTAAATTAATTTAACTTAATTCAATTTAATAATTAAATTGAATTAATTTCATTTGGGTAATAAAATTATTAACCAAAATTATTTTTAATTAATTTAATTTATAAACTAAAATTAAATTTATTAATTTAATTAATCTTGATTAATTCATAGTTGTCCATCCCCGAAACTCAACTTCACGGCCTGCGCGGGTCGGGCCAAACCCACGTAGGGCCAAAACTGGGCCAGACGGATCCACTGAAAACTGTTCTGGGTTGGGTGGGTCCTCCCGGACTATTTTGGGGCCAACTGATACCCTGCAGAAGGTATTGCAGGCAAAAAGATACATCCCGAGTGTTGTCTGATGACAACAAAGAAGGGTGACAGCCACGTCACGCCACTGCGGGAGGCCGGATGCCGGTGCAGCGGACACCCGGGGCATCTCTCCTTAGAGGGTAGCTTCATGGTGGCATTCAGGCAGTGTCTTAGCCTGGTCGGTGCCGAGAGGCATGGAACAAGGTCATGGCACCATCCGACCTGGATCTGGTTGGAGTCGCGCATGCATGGACAGTGACTTCAAAAATGGGTCTGATTGTCCGGTGGTGGCAGTGGGCTGCAACATGAAGCCCTACCACTGCATGCGGTATGGGGATTACGGGACTAGCAGAGGGGAGCTTCTGAGAGCTGATGTGAGTGGTCTGCACATAAAATCCCTGGAGGAGGTTGTGCAGTGGGTCCGCATGCAATTCGGGGCTCTCGTGTGGGCAGGGTGCCGAGGTGGAGGGTATCTGGGATGGGCAGCTGTGGCACGGGGTGCTCTGTAGGGTGCGAGGTGGGCTGAGGGCAGCGACCTAGAGGGAGCGGCGCCAGAGGAGGGGTGTAGCGCCCTGGGTAGTCCGTCATGCTGGGGTGGAGACCCAGCGGCGCTGCAATGCGCTGCGCTAGATGAAGGGAGGGGGTCTTCTCGGACCACCTGTTATTTCATTTTTTTGTTGTTCTCCTATTTCCACGCACAGGACACCCCCCCCCTTTTGTTTGCTATGCTTGGCTTGATCACACAGTCAGCCTCCCCTTTCCCATTTGATTTTTTTTAAATAAGACTTCCTTTTTAAGTATTATTCAACCATTTTCTTTAAATAAATAAAAAACTGTAAGACTTACTTTTAAGTCATTTTTCCACACAAAAACTAAAGGCTACTCCATAGCCTTTTAATTTAATAATAATATAACTATTATAATGAAATAATAATTTATTATTATTACATTACTATAATAATAAATAATTATTATAATAATAATAAAATTATTATGGAAATTGTGTTATTTATAAAAAATAATTTCCACAATTAATTTTATTTCTAATGAACTGATCAAATTTCAATCGGTTCAACAAAATGATATAAAATTATAACCCGAGATCAAACCACGAAATTGATCCAATCCGAAAATTTAAACTGACCATAACTTGGTTATTCAATATCGGATTTCCGCGAGGTTAGAACCGTTGGGACCGTCTTTGAACCCTCTACTCAAATATTTATGCAAATTAATTTTCTAGGATCAGAAAATTTACGTGATCACTCTGATAAAACTATTAGGTTTTCCAGGGTCCGCAGTAGAAGCTAGTGGGCCGGGGATTTTAAAATTTTCATCGGCGGGAGGATGATACTTTTCATCGCCGACAATTCGATGCCCGAAGAGGTCCGAGGATCTCGTGTAGATTATTGAGAGCACAAAATTAAAATGGAAACATACCCGTTTCAAATCCGAAGGTGTGGTCAACTACTACTAGCTGATGGCAACCATCGCTTGAAGGATCCAAAGAAGGATCCCTCTAGATCATCCACAAGTGCTCCAAAATCCGCATGAACATTGATCGTCAAACTCTGTGTGCTAGCACGGCGATCCGATGATGCTCTTGACGTCCCGACGATCACCGCATCAAGAAGCCATCGATGCAGAAGAGAGATCACGATCTGAGCATATTGGATCAAGTGCATCTCTCTCTATGAATCGAGTGGAGAGAGAGGCTCTCAACTTTTATTTCATGCAAATGAATGAATAGTGAATTTCACACCCAAGAGTGAGAGCCTCCACTCTTATTTATAGGGACATTGATAAATACCTAGTAGGGTTCCCCGAACCCCGTTAATATCAACATTCTCTAAATAAATAATCTCAACGAACATAACTGTGCCAATATTATTTATTATTTTATCACATGCTGGAAACATATTACATGATAGAATTCAATCCTTTTAACTCAACTCGATGTCCCACTTAATGTTAAACGAACATTGAATATTAAAATAATATTCGTTTGATTAATATTTTCTTTTATTTACTAAACACATAAATACATTAAATAAATTCAATCCCAAATATTCGTAACTTCAATAATAATTAATTTATTTAATTCATTTGGTGATCGACAACTTGGACAATGCTCGGACCCCATGATGGGGCCCACTATGTCCATATAACTATTCAACTGAATAGGTGCGGATTCTTGAATACTGTAGAGACCCGAAGCTTGACGTACATGGAAATTACATTACTTTTGCGGAATACTTAATACATAACAAAAACATACACACAAGTACCGTAATAGTTTATTGTCTTTGGAAACATGGAACGTAATCTTCTAATCGTGGTGAAAGATCTTCAACATCTCCCATAAAGATCTTCCACTTGTTGTTTCCTTACCTAAAACCATTCTTTTGATCTTGGGGGAAAATAAAACATAAAAAGGGTGATCTCAAATGCCTATCAAGGGTAAGCATGGATAAAATAAAACATACCATATACATTTGAACTTAAAAACATGAACATAATGTTTAAACATCAAAATCTTGAGAAACGACATAAAACATGGAAGTACATAAGGCATAGATCATAATGGAACATAAACTATGATAAAATAGCAATGGAATAAAACATGTAACTGTGGAATCCATTAAGCACATGTAATTATTTCCATATTAGCCAAGGCATTGCTTCCAATACCATCTTAATGGACAAAGTCCCTTTCTGAATCGAGTTCACTCATTTTAGTCCTATAAAACTGAACCAGACTAACTTACCGTTCCAACCATGTCTATCTCATGAGATATAAATCTTTACCCAATGAATTGGATGGAGATATAGGTCCCACCCAACTCATAATTAAATCATTCTTACTTTTGCTACAAAATAAACATACATCATTCATAATAACCCAACGAATAAAATGGGTTTCATAAACATCATCCCATCATCACATAATCCATATAATATAAATGGATATCATTTCATAATAAGAAAATTGAAACCATGTAAATCATAGATACATTATATTTGAAACATACACATAAGAAATAATGTCATCTTAGTTGAAAAATGGTTTTGATAAAACACTTGAAATGAATTCTTGAGGAAAATATACATTCATCTTAAAAATCATTTTGTTTTCACAAAATGTCATGAAATTTTAAAAGAAAATGATTTTTTTGAAAATAGTCATGAAATATTTTGGAAGAAGCTTCATGAAAACAAGGCTTTATAAAACCTTAAAAATCCGTTCACGTCGTATAAGTTAAAAATAACATTCTCCTTGTACTTTTTTCGGAAAAGTCAAAAAAGTACCTCGTAATGTAAATAAGAGAAAGATTCCATACATACAATGTAGTAAAAGTCAAAAATGGGTAAAAAGGACTTTATAAAAACATGAAAAAACTTTTATAAAACAAGGTCAAGATATAAATAGCCCCAGTAAATACATACAAATAAGCAATCTCGGATAAAAATCAGATTTACAAAATTATCCCTTACCTTAGGTCCGATATACTTCGTACGTATCCAAACCTCCTGTATAATGATTTAAATAATGTCATTGAATTATTACAGAATCATATTCATTGTTATTATATCATATATGGTTCACTTATGACTTTATATTACCCGTTCTTTTGTAAATTCATGTTAAAGTAGCGTTTTGGGTAAAATCGTTTCATTTGTCGTTCGTGTTTTAACTTGTAATTATTCATATGATTAATTAGATCACGATTACTTACATCCAGAATGTAAAACATGATTTATATATAATATATATTCAGAATATACATATATATAATAGATCATTAAATGGAATGAAATACACCGTTCATGGAGACGACAAGCCGTACGTACGCATGAACGTTGTTTTCGTTTCCTCATTGAATTGAATGGAATTAATTGGACGACAAACATATATATATACATAAATACAGTATCATTATTATGCCACATATTTCATGATTACTTATTATATATACTTTATAATCATTTATGAATGGTCAATCATTGAGAATGAATCTCATTGCGTCGTGGAGACGGTATTCCGTACGTACACATGAGCGATGATATCGTTCCCATGATCGTGAAATTTTATTGGAGTGTATTTATACTATTAAATAATCAATATAACTTTAAAATAATCATATATAGTAATTATTTACACCATTATAACCATCCAAGTAAGGTGGTGGTGAAAATAGATTACACCACGACGTGGAGATGGTATTCCGTACGTACGCACGCGCAGTGATTTCGTTTTCCGTAGGATGGATAGATGGTGAAATATGGTTGTTTCAAACTTATAATAACATATAATTATATTATTTATACTGAGTTTATTACTTAATAATGAAACAACCTAAGAAGAATAAGTGGAAGAAGAAATAATGGTGAAAGAATCGGTAACAGAAATTACCTCTTCTTTGAAGCACCTCTTTGAGACCTCCTCTTAGGGCACTAAAATTGGTCTTTGAAGAAGACCAGGACCTCTAGGATGTTTCTAGGGAAGTGGAGAAGAGAATTTGGAAGGGGTTTTCCGAGCTTTAAAGCACAAAATGGTGTGTGGAAGAGAGGGAGGAGGTTCCCTTTTATTAGGGAGGAGAGGGGCACCTTTGGAATTCTTAAAAATATTAATTTATAATAAATTTAACGCCACATAAAAACCTCAAAAAATGACTCATATTCAAAGATTTGATGATATAGGGTTGTAATAGAGTCAACCAATCAAATTTAGACATGTTTGGATCTTATTTTAAACCATATCATTTTGATTTATCCTTATTTAATCTATTTAAGTTTATTTGTGGTAATAAAGTTCTAAATTTTAAATTAGAACAAATAATTACTTATTTGTTGTGAAATTCCCATAATTATTTACTTTATAACATTATAGACCATATAAATTTAAATTTATAATTTTTAAATATTTTTGTGATTTTTAAACAATTTTATAATATGTTATTTTTATAAAATAACAATACTGTCAATTTTGACACTATTGATTTATTTGAATTTAAATAAAATATATATAGAAGATATGTTCGAAATAAAAGCTTTAATAGATTCATAAAATGTCATATGTATCTATAAAATTAGTGGATCACATTAAATAGTTCATATAATATTTATTTTATTATTTTTAAAACCATTTATTTGGTTTATCTCTTAATAAAATAACTACTACATCATTTTTGTATAATTATTTAATATACTGATTTGCTGAATAAAAATTAAAAATAAAATCCTATGATGAAGATAAATCTATTGACGTTCACAATAATACTTTTACTCGAATTTATCATCTTAAAATAACAATATTTAAATTGTTATATTTATAAAATTATGTAAGTGACAACTTTGGAATCATTTAAAATAATATAATATAAGTGTTATAATCACTTTTATAAGGCACCAAACGGTTATATATTAGGTCATTGGATGATTAAGGTGTAGATATACACTACCAATAAGTTTTGGTCAGGATTGTGGGCCTTTTAATGGGTATTATTATTTCAATAAAAACTATATTACTTATTTTCCACTTACTAAATAATTTATGTATCATTAATGTATCACCATTAATGACAATTATTTAATCCCTAAAAATTATAAATAAATTATCATGATGTAGATAATTCTATTAGATTTCTGGAGACTCTTCATGTTCTACGTTTTATGATGTTTATCACCAAATTAAAATTATTATACGTATAAGATTTAAGAAAGTGACATGTTGTCACTTTCTTTGGTTTTAATAATTATTAAATTATTTTCATGGTCAAAAGTCCATAAAATGAATCTAATCCGAACCTTAGGTTATATGGGTCTACTTTTAGCCATCCAATAGAATTTTGGCATGTGTTAGGGTAATTTTATAATATTATATTTACCCTTAATTACCAGATTTATCTTTAACTATGGAAAATAAAATTTTCCGTAGTCACTATTCACAATTCCCAAAAATAAAAAGTAGCTTATTAACATAATTTGGACCCACTGATTACAAATATGGAATCCATTTTTCCATATTCAATACACAAATGTTTCATAAATTAAATAAAAATTATTCCCGTTGTCGAAAGAAGACGAGTTTTTCTTTAAAAAAGTGCAAAAGATTGAATTGATTTAAGCTACGAATTTAATGTAAAATCAATGATAATGACATAAATTATATTAAATGGTAAAAATTTATTCTATTTAAACTTTAAAAACATTCAATATTATAATTTAACCATATAAATTATTGCGATGAAAATAGTTGTTTTTAATTAAAATATAGCGTGTTTTTACTATTCATCAAAATAAGAAGTTACCAGAATAATATGAAAATTTTATCCAAAGTAAATTTTTATTTCGTGAGTCCAAAGAAGAATTTTATTTTGTCAAATTGAACTTATAAACATGTCAAAAACTAGATTTAAGGTGGGTGCGCCATCAAAAGGTGGCAAAATTGCATTTTTTAAAAAATACTTATTTTACACGAATTTTTTTTTGTTCTTATACCATGTTCTAGAAAAAGTGTAAGATGAATAATAATGTTATAAAATTCAAATTTTAGTTAATACTATTCATAATGGCTAGTTCATAATAATATTATAATAATATACCGTTGTTTAGTAAAACCCGGTATTGCGTACAACAAACCCTATCGAGGAAGGTCGCGATTGCGTGTAGTGAAAGCCAAGTCAGAGTTGCGTGTTGTGAAAGAATATGTAGTTGTTTCGTATAACATAATCCAACCATATTTCATTTATACATTGAATATATATATATACTCAATGTTGCATAGAATAACTATTATCAAAATTGTGTGTAACACTATCCAAGAATAGTGTTGCGTATACTACAAGCTAATACGTTGTCGCGTATAGCGCAAGGTAATCTTGGTGTAGCATAAAACACAAGACATTAATGAAATTAAAAGAATATTTTTCATAAAATCTCAGGGTGTTACATTCTACCCCACTTAAAATGAATTTTTCCCTCAAAATTCTTCGGGGTCATAAATGGTTTACTACTCGAATGTTTGTTTAATAGAAACTCACATTGTAAAAAGGAATACCAAAACATGGCTTTAAAAACTAAAGTATGAAATGTAACGGTTACCCAAATTAACTTATCATTGGGTTTCCACGTAGGAGAACATAGGTGAAAATATGGATATGGAAGAAAAATCTAACCATAAAGTTCTGATGGAGATTGGTAGAGAACATGGCTATGAAAAAGACAACAATCACAAAGATATTGATTTGTGATGATCTAAGGTACCATCTGATTCATTGGATTTAAGTGAAATAGGACAACATTTTTGGTTTTCAAGAGAATTTCCCTAAAGTTGATGAATTAAAAGAAATACTTTCTTGATTTTGGTACAATCTCACTGTTTTTCGTGAATTGAACAATTTCCACTTCAACCCTTAAAGAAATGAAGATGAATATGTTATTAGTGATGTTTTAGCTGATCATGTTATATAATGATGGGTCATTCCATCTCTTTCAAAAAAAATGTTACCAAAAGTTATAAGTCCATCTTATGGTTAGATTAATCGTATATGGTTCCAAAAAATGAACTTATACTTCATATATCATACCGCTTAATAAAATAAAACTAGTTTCTACTAACCAGGGACTTCCTGTAGGCCAGTGGTAGGAAATAAAGGCCAATCGCACTTCGGTTGTGGGTTCGATTCCCACATCCTTGTCCGACGAGATGGGTTGTCTCCCGTCCTGCAGGTTGTCCTTTTTCTAAAACCATGTAACTATAACATCTCGTCAATAATATCGAAAAAACTTCAATCCTTAAACAATAATAACTTATGTCCAACATAATCCATTCCAATCTTTAGGCTTATCCATAATACTGCAGTCCACTCTCATAATATAGTGAAAACGACTAATAGAGATTTAATACCATCGTTGATCCCCATATATCATAAGATATGTCTTGTTGGTGACATTCCAATCATTCGAAAGCCTTAATCATGTATTCTCTTGAAAAATGAATACCCATTGAACCTTAGTGAAAACATGAATGCAGTTAAAAGATAACACTTTCCACATAACAAAATCCTCAAAATTCTATATACTCAAACTATGATATCACTTAGTCCTTATATCAATCATGATCTCATGAATACAATCAAACATCTCATTATCTTCTTATTCTTTCATTATGGGCATATCATCTACTTTAAAAAAATATCTGTATAACCTTCCATGGTTACTGGTACCATTCAACATATACTTTCAAATAATTTTAAGAAAAAAATAGTGTAACAATCCTTAGTGATTCTTTATTCCATAGCACCATTAACTATACAACATAACTCTTGATAAACATACAATCATTCCACTAGCTTCTAAAACAACGGACTGAGCTTCAACACTTCTTTTAGCTCATATATCATTTTTAGTCTCCTCATCATCATCCACAGAAATACTACCCATATGACCATTCTTATTCTCTTCATGAGATTTTCCATTAGGGCTTTGGTTTGCATAATGCCCGTACAATCCACATTTAAAACATCTAATCATTGTTGATGTCGTAGCAATACCATTATCTTTGTCCATGGTGTTAACTAAAACTTTTCCTTTGCACTTACTGTCTTTGTGTCCTTTTCCACACCCAAATCATCTTCCAGTTCCTTTGAAACAATCTCCATGATGCCTCTTCCCACATGATTTACATGAGGGAAATTGAACTTTCTTTCCTCTATGATCATCATGAAACTCCATCTTTCTCTTATTATCTGAGTCAGGAAACTTACCAAAGATGAGATTATTGATCATATTATGAGATTGCTGATTAGGCATAATAATGATGTTTGGACTTCCAGATCCCATTTCATTTGGTTTCTCATGAAGAAAACCATTCCATTGTCTATCATATCCTCCATTATCGTGAATCTTCATGTTTCCATCCATTTTCTAAAAACCAAAAAGAATAGTGTGAGAGGCAAAAATCATGCTAGGGAAAAAAACATAGTAAAGGGGGAGTATCCTCAATATCTAACATCTTAGGTTAAATTCTATGATCCTTACCGTAGTTCTAGGACTGTATCCTATACTTATACTTATCCTTATGGACATCCCTAGACATACCTTAGAAATATCTCTAGGGATCTCACTAACGTTTTTGCATCCTATTTTCCAAAGGTTGACTAAACCTTTCCTCCGATTCCAACTGTAGAGACCCGAAGCTTGACGTACATAGACATTACATTACTTTTGTGGAATACCTAATACATAACAAAAACAATCACACAAGGACCGTAATAGTTTAGTGTCTTTGGAAACATGGAACGTAATCTTCTAATCGTGGTGAAAGATCTTCAACATCTCCCATAAAGATCTTCCACTTTTTGTTTACTTACATAAAACCTTTCTTTTGATCCTGGGGGAAAATAAAACATAAAAAGGGTGAGCTCAAATTCTCATAAAGGGAAATCATGGATAAAATAAAACATACCATATACATTTGAACTTAAAAACATGAACATAATGTTTAATCATCAAAATCATGAGAAACGACATTAAACATGGAAGTACATAAGGCATAGAACATAATGGAACATAAAACATGATAAAATAGCAAGGGAATAAAACATGTAACTGTGGAATCCATTAAGCACATGTAATGATTTCCATAGAAGCCAAGGCATTGCTTCCATGACCATCTTAGTGGACAAAGTCCCTTTCTGAATCGAGTTCACTCATTTCAGTCCTGTAACACTGAACCAGATTAACTTACCATTCCATCCATGTATATATCATGAGATATAAATCTATACCCAATGCATTGGAGGGAGATATAGGTCCCACCCATCTCATAATGAAATCATTCTTACTTGTGCTACAAAATAAACATACATCATTCATAATAACCCAATGAATAAAATGGGTTTTATAAACATCATCCCATCATCACATAATCCATATTAAAGAAATGGATATAATTTAATAATATGAAAATTGAAACAATGTAAATCATAGATACATTATATTTGAAACATACACATAAGAAATAAGGTCATCTTAGTTGAAAAATGGTTTTGATAAAACCCTTGAAATGAATTCTTGAGGAAACTATCCTTTCATCTTCAAAATCATTTTGTTTTCACAAAATGTCATGCAATTTTAAAAGAAAAGGATTTTTTTGAAAATAGTCATGAAATATTTTGGATGAAGCTTCATGAAAACGAGGCTTTATAAAACCGTAAAAATCCGTTCATGCCGTATAAGTTAAAAATAACATTCTCCTCGTACTTTTTTCGGAAAAGTCAAAAAAGTACCTCGTAGCGTAAATAAGAGAAAGATTCCATACATACAATGTAGTAAAAGTCAAAAATTGGTAAAAATAACTTTATACATACATGGAAACACTTTTATAAAACAAGGACATGATATAAATAGCCCCAGTAAATACTTACGAATAAAAAATCTCGGATAAAAATGAGATTTGCAAAATTATCCCTTACTTTAGGTCCGATATGCTTCGTACGTATCCAAACCACCTGTATAAAGATTTTAATAATGTCATTGACTTATTATATAATCATATTCATTGTTATTATATCATATATGGTTCACTTATGACTTTATATTACCCGTTCTTTTGTAAATTCATGTTAAAGTAGCGTTTTGGGTAAAATCGTTTCATTTGTCGTTCGTGTTTTAACTTGTAATTATTCATATGATTAATTAGATCACGATTACTTACATCCAGAATGTAAAACATGATTTATATATAATATATATTCATAATATACATATATATAATAGATCTATAAATGGAAAGAAATACACCGTTCATGGAGACGGTAGGCCGTACGTACGCATGAACGTTGTTTTCATTTCCTCATTGAATTGAATGGAATTAATTGGATGACATAAATATATATACATACATAAATCCAGTATCATTATTATGCCATATATTTTATGATTAATTATTATATATACTTTATAATCATTTATGAATGGTTAATCATTGAGAATGAATCTCATCGCGTCGTAGAGATGGTATTTCGTACGTACGCATTAGCGATGATATCGTTCCCATGTTCGTGGAATTTTATTGGAGTGTATGTATACTATTACAGAATAAATATCACTTTAAAATAATCATATATAGTTATTATTTACACCATTATATCTATCCAAGTAAGGTGGTGGTGGAAAATAGATTACACCACAGCGTGGAGACAGTATTCCGTACGTACGCACGCGCGGTGATTTCGTTTTCCGTAGGATGGATAGATGGTGAAATAGGGTTGTTTCATACTTATAATAACATATCAGTATATGAGTGATTCTTATGTTATTACTTCATGTTGAAACAACCTAAGAATAAGAAGTGGAAGAATAAATAATGGTGAATGAATCAGTAACGGAAATTACCACTTCTTTAAAGCGCCTCTTTGAGACCTCCTCTTAGGGCACTAAAATTTGTCTTTGAAGAAGACCAGGACCTCTAGGATGTTTCTAGGGAAGTGGAGAAGATAATTTATCAGGGGTTGGCCAAGCATGAAGGCCCATGGTTGTGTGTGGAAGAGAGGGAGGAGGTTCCCTTTTATTAGGGAGGAGAGGGGTACCTTTGGAATTCTTAAAAATATTAATTTATAATAAATCTAAACCCACCTAAAAACCTAAAAAATTACTCATATTAGAATATTAGATGATATAGGGTTGTAATATCACCAAAAAAGCAAATTTAGACATGTTTGGATCTTATTTTAATCATTATCATTTTGATTTATCCTTATTTAATCTGTTTAAGTTTATTTGTGGTAATAAAATTCTAAATTTTAAATTATAACAAATAATTACTTATTTGCTGTGAATTTTCCATAATTGTTTACTTTATAACATTATAGACCATATAAATTTAAATATATAATTTTTAAATATTTTTGTGATTTTCAAACAATTTTATAATATGTTATTTTTATAAAATAACAATAGTGTCAATTTGGACACTATTCATTTATTTGAATTTAAATAAACTATATACATAAGATATTTTCGAACTAAAAGAATTAATAGATTCATAAAAGGTCATATGTTTCGATAAAATTATTGGATCACATTAAATAGTTCATATAATATTTATGTTATTATTTTTAAAACCATTTATTTGGTTTATCTCTTAATAAAATAATTACTACAACATTTTTGTATAATTATTTAATATACTTATTTTTTGCATAAAACATAAAAATAAAATCCTATGATGAATATAAATCTATTACCTTTCACAATAATAGTTTTACTTGAATTTATAATCTTAAAATCACAATATTTAAATTGTTATAGTTTTTAATTATGAAGGTGACAACTTTGGAATCATTTAAAATAAAATAATATAAGTGTTATAATAACTTTTATAAGGCTACAAACGGTTATATATTAGGTCATTGGATGATTAAGGTGTAGATATACACTACCAATAATTTTTGGTCAGGTTTGTTGGCCTTTGAATGGGTATTATTATTTCAATAAAAACTATATTACTTATTTTCCACTTAATAAATAATTTCTGTATCAAAAATGTATCACCATTAATGACAATTATTTAATCCCTAAAAATTCTAAATAAATTATCATGATGTAGATAATTTAATTAGATTTCTGGAAATTGTTCATGTTCGATGTTTTATGATGTTTATCACTAAATTAAAATTATTATACTTCTAAGATTTAAGAGAGTGACATGTTGTCACTTTTTTTGGTTTTAATAATAATTAAATTATTTTCATGGTCAAAAGTCCATAAAATGAATATAATCCGACCCTTAGGTTATATGGGTTTACTTTTAGCCATACAATATAATTTTGGCATGTTTTGGGGTAATTTTATAATATTATATTTACCCTTAATTACCCGATTTACCTTTAACTATGGTAAATAAAATTTACCGTAGTTACTATTCATAATTCCCAAAAATAAAAAGTAGCTTATTAACATAATTTGGACCCAATGATTCCAAATATGGAATCCATTTTTTCAAATTCAATAACCAAAAGTTACAGAAATTAAATTAAAATTAATCCCGTTGTCGAAAGAAGACGGGTTTTCTTTAAAACATTGCAAAAGATTGAATTGATTTAACCTACGAATTTAATGTAAAATAAATGATAATGACATAAATTATATTAAATGGTAAAAATTTATTCTATTTATACTTTAAAACCATTAAATATTATAATTTAACCATATAAATTATTGCGGTGAAAAAAGATGTTTTTAATTAGAATATAGCATGTTTTTACTCTTCATCAAAATATGAAAGTTACCAGAATAATATGAAAATTTTATCCAAAGTAAATTTTTATTTCATGATTTCAAAGAAGAATTTTATTTTGTCAAATTGAACTTATATACATGTCAAAAACTAGATTTAAAGTGGGTGTGCCATCAAAAGGCGGCAAAACTGCATTTTTTGAAAAATACTTATTTTACCCGAAACATTTGTTTTATTCTTATACCATGTTCTAGAAAATGTGTAAGAAGAATAATAATGTTATAAAATTAAAAATTTAGTTAATATTATTAATAATGGCTAGTTCATAGTAATATTATAATAATATATCGTTGTTTAGTAAAACCCGGTATTGCGTACAACACACAGTATCGAGGATGGTCGTGATCGCATGTAATGCAAGCCAACTCAAGGTTGCGTGTTGTGCAAGAGTCCTTCATTGTTTTGTATAACAGAATCCAACCATATTTTATTTATACATTGAATATATATATATATATATATACTCAATGTTGCGTAGAATAACTATTATCAAAATTGTGTGTAACACAATCAAAGAATAGTGTTGCATATATTGCAAGGTAATACGGTGTTGCGTATAGCGCAAGGTAATCATGGTGTAGCATACAACACAAGACATTAATGAAAATAAAAGAATATTTTTCATAAAATCTTGGGTTGTTACATTCTACCCCCCTTCAAATAAATTTCAACCTCGAAATTCGTCAGGGTTATAAATGGTTTACTACTCGAAAGTTTGTTTAATAGAAAACCACATCATAAAAAGGAATACCAAAACATGTCTTTAAAAACTAAAGTATGAAATGTAACGGTTACCCAAATTAACTCATCACTGGGTTTCCACGTAGTAGAGCATATATGAAAATATGGATATGGAAAAAAAATCTAACCATCAAGTTCTAATGGAGAGTGGTAGAGAACATGGCTATGAAAAATCCAAAAATCACAAAGCTATTGATTTATGATTATCTAAGGTACCATCTGATTCATCGGATATAAGGGAACTAGGACAACATTTTTGGTTTTCAAGATCATTTCCCTAATGTTGATGAATTAAAAGAAATACTTGCATGATTTTTGTACAATCTCACTGTTGTTCGTGAATTGAACAATTTCCACTTCATCCCTTAAAGAAATGAAGTTGAATTTGTTATTCATGATGTGTTAGCAGATCATGTGATAGAATTATGGGACATTCAATCTATTTCAAAAATAAGGTTAGAAAAAGTTATAAGTCCATGTTATGGTTAGATTAATCGTATATGGTTCCAAAAATGAACTTATACTTCATATATCATACTGCTTAATAAACTAAAACTAGTTTCTACTAACCAGGGACTTCCTGTAGGCCAGTGGTAGGCGATAAAGGCCAGTCGTACTTCGGTTGTGGGTTCAACACCCACAGCCTTGTCTGACGCGATGGGTTGTCGCCCGTCCTGCAGGTTTTCCTTTTTCTAAAACCATGTTAATATAACATCCCATCAACAATATCGAAAAAACTTCTATCCTTAAACAATAATAACTTATGTCCAACCTAATCTATTCCAATATTTAGGCTTATCCATAATACTGCAGTCCACTCTCATAATATACTAAAAACCATTACCAGAGATTTAATACCATCGTTGATCCCCATATATCATAAGATATGTCTTTTCGGTCACATTCCAATCATTCGAAGGCCATAATCGTTTATTCTCTTTAAAAATGAATACCCATTGAACCTTAGTGAAAACATGAATGCAGTTAAAAGTTAACCCTTTCCACATACCAAAATCCTCAAAATTCTATATACTCAAACCATGATATTACTTAGTCCTTATATCAATCATGAGCTCATGAATACAATCAAACATCTCATTATCTTCTTATTCCTTCATTATGCGCATATCATCTACTTTACAAAAATATCTGAATAACCTTCCATGGTTACTGGTACCATTAAACATATACTTTTAAATAATTTTAGGAAAAACAATAGTGTAACAATCCTTATATGATTCTTTATTCCATTGTACCATTAACTATACAACATAACTCTCGATAAACATACAATCATTCCACTACCTTCTAAAACAACCGACTGAGCTTCAACACTTCTTTCAGATCGTATATCATTTTTATTCTCCTCATCATCATCCAAATAAATACTACCCATATGACCATGTTTATTCTCTTCATGATATTTTCCATTAGGTCATTGGATTGCATAATTATCGTACATTCCACAATTAAAACATCTAATCATTGTTGATGTCGAAGAAATACCATTATCCAAGTCCATGGTGTTAATTGAACCTTTTCCTTTTCAATTACTAGCTTTGTGTCCTTCTTTTCCACACCCAAAGCATCTTCTAGTTCCTTTGAAACAATCTCCCTGATTCCTCTTCCCACATGATTTAGATGATGGAAATTGAACTTGCTTTCCTCTATGATCATCATGAAACTCCATCTTTATCTTATTATTTGAGTCGGGAAACTTACCAAAGTTGAGATTATTGATCATATTATGAGATTGCTGATTAGGCATAATAACGATGTATGGACTTCCAGATCCTGTTTCATTTTGTTTCTCATGAAGAAAATCATTCAATTGTTTATCCTATCCTCCATTATCGCGAATCTTCCTGTTTCCAGCCATTTTCTAAAACCCAAAAAGAATAGTGTGGGAGGAAAAAATCCTGCTAGGGAAAACAACATAGTAAAGGGGGAGTATCCTCAATATCTAACATCTTAGGGTAAATTCGATGATCGTTACCGTAGTTCTAGGACTGTATCCTATACGTATACTTATCCTAAGGGACATCCCTAGACATACCTAAGAAATATCTCTAGGGATATCACTAAATTTTTCACATCCTAGTTTACAAAGGTTGACTAAACCTTTCCTCTGATACCATCTGTAGAGACCTAAATCATGACGTACATGGACATTACATTACTTTTGCGAAATACTTAATACATAACAAAAACAGACACATAAGGACTGTAATAGTTTAGTGTCTTGGGAAACATGGAACGTAATCTTCTAATCGTGGTGAACGATCTTCAACATCTCCCATAAAGATCATCCACTTTTTGTTTCCTTACCTAAAACCTTTCTTTTGATCCTTGGGGAAAATAAAACATAAAACGGGTGAGCTCAAATTATCAGTAAGGGTAAGCATGAATAAAATAAAACATACCAAATACATTTGAACTTAAAAACATGAACATAATGTTTAAACATCAAAATATTGAGAAACGACATAAAACATGGATGTACATAAGGAATAGATCATAATGGAACATAAACGATGATAAAATAGCAAGGGAATAAAACATGTAACTGTGGCATCTATTAAGCACATTTAATGATTTCCATAGTAGCCAAGGCATTGCTTCCAAGACCATCTTAGTGGACAAAGTCCCTTTCTGAATTGAGTTCACTCGTTTCAGTCCCGTAACACTGAACCAGATTAACTTACCATTGCAGCCATGTCTATCTGATGAGATATAAATATTTACCCAATGCATTGGAGGGAGATATAGGTTCCACCAATCTCATAATTAAATCATTCATACTTGTGCTACAAAATAAACATACATCATTCATAATAACCCAATGAATAAAATGGATTTCATAAACATCATCCCATCATCACATAATCCATATAAAAGAAATGAATATCATTTCATAATAAGAAAATTGAAGCCATGTATAGATACATTATATTTGAAACATACAAATAATAAATAATGTAATCTTAGTTGAAAAATGGTTTTGATAAAACACTTGAAATGAATTCTTGAGGAAAATATCCTTTCATCTTCAAAAGCATTTTGTTTTCACAAAATGTCATGGAATTTTAAAAGAAAAAGATTTTTTTGAAAATTTTCATGAAATCTTTTGGAGGAAGCTTCATGAAAACAAGGCTTTATAAAACCATAAAAATTTGTTCAAGCCGTATAAGTTAAAAATAACATTCTCCTCGTACATTTTTCGGAAAAGTAAAAAAAGTACCTCGTAACATAAATAAGAGAAAGATTCCATACATACCATGTAGTAAAAGTCAAAAATGGGTAAAAAGGACTTTATACAAACATTAAAACACTTTTATAAAACATGGACATGATATAAATAGCCCCAGTAAATACTTACGAATAAGAAATCTCGGATAAAAATGAGATTTGAAAAATTATCCCTTACCTTAAGTCCGATATGATTCGTACGTATCCAAACCTCTTGTATAATGACTTAAATAATGTCATTGACTTATTTCAGAATCATATTCATTGTTATTATATCATATATGGTTTACTTATGACTTTATATTACCCGTTCTTTTGTAAATTCATGTTAAAGTAGCGTTTTGGGTAAAATCGTTTCATTTTTCGTTCGTGTTTTAACATGTCATTATTCATATGATTAATTAGATCAGGATTACTTACATCAAAAATGTAAAACATGATTTATATATAATATATATTCAGAATATACATATATATAATAGATCAATAAATTGAAAGAAATACATCATTCATGGAGACGGTAGGCCGTACGTACGCATGAACGTTGTTTTCGTTTCCTCATTGAATTGAATGGAATTGAATGGATCACATACATATATATATATATATACATAAATCCAGTATCATTATTATGCCATATATTTCATGATTAATTTTTATATATAGTTTATAATCATTTATGAATGGTTAATCATTGAGAATGAATCTCATCGCGTCGTGGAGACGGTATTCCGTTCGTACACACGAGCGATGATATCGTTCCCATGATCGTGAAATTTTATTGGAGTGTATGTATACTATTAAAAAATCAATATCAATTTAATATAATAATATATAGTTATTATTTACACCATTATAACTATCCAATTAAGGTGGTGGTGGAAAATAGATTACACCACGGCGTGGAGACGGTATTCCGTACGTACGCACGCGCGGTGATTTAATTTTCCATAGGATGGATATATGGTGAAATAATGTTGTTTCATACTTATAATAACATATCAGTATATGAGTTATACTGATGTTATTACTTCATAATGAAACAACCTAAGAAGAAGAAGTGGAAGACGAAATAATGGTGAAAGAATCGGTAACGGAAATTACCTCTTCTTTGAAGCGCCTCTTTGAGACCTCCTCTTAGGGAACTAAAATTGGTATTTGAAGAAGACGAGGACCACTAATATGTTTCTATGTAAGTTTAGAAGAGAATTGGGCAGGGTTTGGCCGAGCATGAAGGAAAAAAGTGGTGTGTGGAAGAGAGGGAGGAGGTTCCCTTTTATTAGGGAGGAGAGGGGCAGCATTAGAATTCTTAGAAATATTAATTTATAATAAATCAAACCCCACCTAAAAACCTCCAAAAATGACTCATATTATAATATTAGATGATATAGGGTTGTAATCTCATCAACCAATCAAATTTGTAAATGTTTGGATCTTATTTTAAACATTATCATTTTGATTTATCCTTATTTAATCTATTTATGTTTATTTGTGGTAATAAAATTATAAATTTTAAATTATAACAAATAATTACTTATTTGTTGTGAATTTTGCATAATTATTTACTTTATAACATTATAGACCATATAAATTTAAATTTTTAATTTTTAAATATTTTTGTGATTTTTAAACAATTTTATAATATTTTATTTTTATAAAATTACAGTAGTCTCAATTTTGACACTATTAATTTATTTGTATTTAAATAAAATATATACAGAAGATATGTTCGAAATAAAAGCTTTAATAGATTCATAAAAGGTCATATGTATCTATAAAATTAGTGGATCACGTTAAATAGTTCATATAATCTTTATTTTATTATTTTTAAAACCATTTTTTTAGTTTATCTCTTAATAAAATAATTACTACAACATTTTTGTATATTTATTTAATATACTAATTTTTTTCCATAAAAATTAAAAATAAAATCCAATGATGACTATAAATTGATTACCTTTCAAAATAATACTTTTACTCGAATTTATCATCTTAAAATCACAATATTTAATTTTTTTATATTTATTAAATTATGAAGGTGACAACTTTGGCATCATTTAAAATAAAATAATATAACATTTATAATCACTTTTATAAGTCTCCAAACGGTTATATATTAGTTCATTGGTTGATTAAGGTGTATATATACACTACCAATAAGTTTTGGTCAGGTTTTTGGGCCTTTTAATGGGTATTATTATTTCAATAAAAACTATATTACTTATTTTCCACTTAATAAATAATTTCTGTATCATTAATGTATCACAATTAATGAAAATTATTTAATCCCTAAAAATTCTAAATAAATTATCATGATGCAGATAATTTTATTATATTTTTGGAGACTATTCATGTTCGAATTTTTATGATTTTCATCACTAAATTAAAATTATTATACTTATAAGATTTTAGAGAGTGACATGTTGTCACTTTCTTTTGTTTTAATAATAATTAAATTATTTTCATGGTCAAAAGTCCATAAAATGAATCTAATCTGACCATTAGGTTATATGGATCTACTTTTATCAATCCAATAGAATTTTGGCATGTGTTAGCGTAATTTTATAATATTATATTTACCCTTAATTACCCGATTTACCTTTAACTATGGTCAACAAAATTTACCGTAGTTACTATTCATAATTCCCAAAAATATAAAGTAGATTATTAACATAATTTGGACCCAATGATTCCAAATATGGAATCCATTTTTCCAAATTCAATACACAAAAGATGCAGAAATTAAATTAAAATTATTCCTGTTGACGAAAGAAGACGAGTTTTTCTTCAAAACATTGCAAAAGATTGAATTGATTTAACCTACGAATTTAATGTAAAATCAATGATAATTACATAAATTATATTAAATGTTAAAAATATATTCTATTTATACTTTAAAACCATTCAATGTAATAATTTAACCATATAAATTATTGCGATGAAAAAAGTTGTTTTTAATTAAAATATATCGTGTTTTTACTCTTCATCAAAATAAGAAAGTTACCAGAATAATATGAAAATTTTATCCAAAGAAAATTTTTATTTCTTGATTCAAAAGAAGAATTTTATTTTTTCAAATTGAACTTATAAACATGTCAAAAACTAGATTTAAAGTGGGTGCGCCATTAAAAGGCGGCAAAACTGTATTTTTTAAAAAATACTTATTTTACCCGAAAAATTTATTTTGTTCTTATACCATGTTCTAGAAAATGTGTAAGATGAATAATAATGTTATAAAATTAAAAATTTAATTAATAATATTCATAATGTCTAGTTCATAATAATATTATAATAATATATTGTTGTTTAGTAAAACACGGTATTGCGTACAACACACGCTATCGAGGAAGGTCGTGATTGCGTGTAATGCATGCCAAGTCAGGGCTGCATGTTGTGCAAGAATCCTTCATTGTTTTGAATAACAAAATCCAACCATATTTCATTTTAACATTGAATATATATATATATACTCAATGTTGTTTAGAATAACTATTATCATAATTGTGTGTAACACGATCCAAGAATAGTGTTGCGTATACTGCAAGCTAATACGGTGTTGCATGTAGCGCAAGGTAATCTTGGTGTAGCATACAACACAAGACATTAATGAAATTAAAAGAATATTTTTCATAAAATCTTGGGGTGTTACATTCTACCCCCATTAAAATAAATTTCACCCTCGAAATTCGTCGGGGTTATAAATGGTTTACTACTCGAAAGTTTGTTTAATAGAAACCCACATCATAAAAAGGAATACCAAAACAAGGATTTAAAAACTAAAGTATGAAATGTAATGATTACCCAAATTAACTCATCACTGGGTTTCTACGTAGGAGAAAATAGGTGAAAATATCGATATGGAAGAAAAATCTAACCATCATGTTCTGATGGAGAGTGGTAGAGAACATGGCTATGAAAAAGCCAACAATCACAAAGCTATTGATTTGTAATGATCTAAGGTACCATATGATTCATCGGATATAAGGGAACTGGGACAAATTTTTTGGTTTTCAAGATCATTTCCCTAAAGTTGATGAATTAAAAGAAATACTTGCATGATTTTGGTTCAATCTAACTATTGTTCGTGAATTGAGCAATTTCCACTTCATCCCTTAAAGGAATGAAGTTGAATTTTTTATTCGTGATGTGTTAGCAGATCATGTGATAGAATGATGGGTCATTCAATCTCTTTCAAAAAAAAGGTTAGAAAAAGTTATAAGTCCGTCTTATGGTTAGATTAATCGTATACGGTTCCAAAAATGAACTTATACTTCATATATCATACCGCTTAATAAAATAAAACTAGTTTCTACTAATCAGGGACTTCTTATAGGCCAGTGGTAGGCGATAAAGGCCAGTCACACTTCAGTTGTGGGTTCGATTCCCACAACCTTGTCCGATGCGATGGGCTGTTACCCATCCTGCAGGTTGTCCTTTTTTCTAAAACCATGTTACTATAACATCCCATCAATAATGTCGAAAAAACTTCTATACTTAAACAATACTAACTTATGTCCAACATAATCCATTCCAATCTTTAGGCTTATCCATAATACTGCAGTCCACTCTCATAATACAGTGAAAACGATTACTAGAGATTTAATACCATCGTTGATCCCCATATATCGTAAGATATGTCTTTTTGGTCACATTACAATCATTCGAAGGCCTTAATCATTTATTCTCTTGAAAAATGAATACCCATTGAACCTTAGTGAAAACATGAATGTAGTTAAAAGTTAACACTTTCCACATACCAGTGTCCTCAAAATTCTATATAATCAAACCATGATATCAGTTAGTCCTTATATCAATCATGAGCTCATGAATACAATCAAACATCTCATTATCTTCTTATTCCTTCATTATGCGCATATCATCTACTTTACAAAAATATCTGAATAACCTTCCATGGTTACTGGTACCATTAAAAATATACTTTCAAATACTTTTAGGAAAAACAATAGTGTAACAATACATAGATGATTCTTTATTCCATAGTACCATTAACAATACAACATAACTATCGATAAACATACAATCATTCCACTGCCTTCTAAAACAACCGACTGAGCTTCCACACTTTTTTCAGCTCTTATATCATTTTTAGTCTCCTCATCATCATCCACACAAATAATACCCATATGACCATGCTGATTCTCTTCATGAGATTTTCCATTAGGGAATTGGATTGAATAATTCCCATACATTCCAAATTTAAAACATATAATCATTGTTGATGTCGTAGCAGTACCATTATCCTTGTCCATGGTGTTAACTGAACCTTTTCCTTTGCACTTACTGGCATTGTGTCCTTCTTTTCCACACCAAAAGCATCTTCCAGTTCCTTTGAAACAATCTCCCTGATGCCTCTTCCCACATGATTTACATGAGGGAAATTGAACTTTCTTTCCTCTATGATCATCATGAAACTCTATCTTTCTCTTATTATCTGAGTCGGGAAATTTACCAAAGTTGAGATTATTGATCATATTATGAGATTACTGATTAGCCATAATAACAATGTTTGGACTTCCAGATCCCGTTTCATTTGGTTTCTCATGAATAAAATCATTCCATTGTCTATCATATCCTCTATTATCGTGAATCTTCCTGTTTCCAGCCATTTTCTAAAACCCAAAAAGAATAGTGTGGGAGGAAAAAATCATGCTAGGGAAAACAACATAGTAAAGGGGGAGTATCCTCAATATCTAACATCTCAAGTTAAATTCTATGATCGTTACCGTAGTTCTAGGACTGTATCCTATACATATACTTATCCTTAGGGACATCCCTAGACGTACCTTAGAAATATCTCTAGGGATCCCACTAAAGTTTTTGCATCGTAGTTTCCAACGGTTGACTAAACCTTTCCTATGATACCAACTGTAGAGACCTGAATCTTGACATACATGGACATTACATTACTTTTGAGGAATACTTAATACATAACAAAAACAGACACACAAGGACCGTAATAGTTTAGTGTCTTTGGAAACTTGGAACGTAATCTTCTAATCGTGGTGAAAGATCTTCAACATCTCCCATAAAGATCATCCACTTTTTGTTTCCTTACCTAAAACCTTTCTTTTGATCCTGGGGGAAAATAAAACATAAAAAGGGTGAGCTAAAATTCTCATTAAGGGTAAGAATGGATAAAATAAAACATACAATATACATTTGAACTTAAAAACATGAACATAATGTCTAAACATCAAAATCATGAGAAATGACATAAAACATGGAAGTACATAAGGAATATATCATAATGGAACATAAACCATGATAAAATAGCAAGGGAATAAAACATGTAATTGTGGCATCCATTATGCACATGTAATGATTTCCATGGTAGCCAAGTCATTGCCGCCAAGACCATCTCAGTGGACAATGTCCCTTTCTGAATCGAGTTCACTCATTTTAGTCCTGTAACACTGAAACAGATTAACTTACCATTCCATCCATGTCTATATCATGAGATATAAATCTTTACCCAATGCATTGGAGGGAGATATAGGTCCCACCTATCTCATAATAAAATCATTCTTACTTGTGCTACAAAATAAACATACATCATTCATAATAAACCAACGAATAAAATGGGTTTCATAAACATCATCCCATCATCACATAATCCATATAAAATAAATGGATATCATTTCATAATAAGAAAATTGAAACCATGTAAATCATAGATACATTATATTTGAAACATACACAAAAGAAATAATGTCATCTTAGTTGAAAAATGGTTTTGATAAAACACTTGAAATGAATTCTTGAGGAAAATATACTTTCATCTTCAAAATCATTTTGGTTTCACAAAATGTCATGAAACTTTAAAAGAAATGGATTTTGTTGAAAATAGTCATGAAATCATTTGGAGGAAGCTTCACGAAAACAAGTCTTTATAAAACCGTAAAAATCTGTTCACACCGTATAAGATAAAAATAACATTCTCCTCGTACTTTTTTCGGAAAAGTCAAAAAAGTACCCCGTAAAGTAAATAAGAGAAAGATTCAATACATACCATGTAAGAAAAGTAAAAAATGGGTAAAAAGGACTTTATACATACATGAAAACATTTTTATAAAACAAGGAAATGATAAAAATAGCCCTAGTAAATACTTATGAATAAGTAATCTCGGATAAAAATGAGATTTGAAAAATTATCCCTTACCTTAGGTCCGATATACTTCGTACATATCCAAACCTCCTGTATAATGATTTAAATAATGTCATTTAATTATTATAGAATCATATTCATTGTTATTATATCATATATGGTTCACTTATGACTTTATGTCACCCGTTCTTTTGTAATTTCATGTTAAAGTAGCGTTTTGGGTAAAATCGTTTCATTTGTCGTTCGTGTTTTAATTTGTAATTATTCATATGATTAATTAGATCACGATTACTTAGATCCAGAATTTAAAACATTATTTATATATAATATATATTCAGAATATACGTATATATAATAGATCAATAAATGGAAAGAAATACACCGTTCATGGAGACGGTAGGCCATACGTACGCATGAACGTTGTTTTCGTTTCCTCATTGAATTGAATGGAATTAATTGGATGACATACATATATATATATATATATACAAATCCAGTATCATTATTATGCCATATATTTCATGATTACTTATTATATATACTTTATAATCATTTATGAATGGTTAATCATTGAGAATGAATCTCATCGCATCGTGGAGACGGTATTCCATGCGTACGCATGAGCGATGATATCATTCCCATGATCGTGGAATTTTATTGGAGTGTATGTATACTGTTACATAATCAATATCACCTTTCAATAATCATATATTGTTATTATTTACACAATTATAACCATCCAAGTAAGGTGGTGGTGGAAAATTGATTACACCACGGCGTGGAGATGGTATTCCGTACGTACGCACGCGCGGTGATTTCGTTTTCCGTAGGATGGATAGATGGTTAAATATGGTTGTTTCAAACTTATAATAACAAATCATTATATGAGTGATACTGATTTTATTACTTCATAATGAAAAAACCTAAGAAGAAGAAGTGGAAGAAGAAATAATGGTGAAAGAATCAGTAACGGAAATTACCTCTTCTTTGAAACACCTCTTTGAGACCTCCTCTTAGGGCACTAAAATTGGTCTTCTAAGAAGACCAGGACCACTAGGATGTTTCTAGAGAAGTGGAGAAGAGAATTGGGCAGGGTTTGGCCGAGCTTGATGGCTCAAAGTGGTGTTTGGAAGAGAGGGAGGAGGTGCCCTTTTATTAGGTAGGAGAGGGGAACCTTTGGAATTCTTAAAAATATTAATTTATAATAAATCTAACCCCACTTAAAAATCTCGAAAAATGACTCATATTCAAATATTAGATGAGATAGGGTTTTAATCTCATCAACCAATCAAATTTAGACATGTTTGGATCTTATTTTAAACCTTATCATTTTGATTTATCCTTATTTAATCTATTTAAGTTTATTTGTGGTAATAACATTATAAATTTTAAATTATAACAAATAATTGCTTATTTGTTATGAATTTTCCATAATTGTTTACTTTATAACATTATAGACCATATAAATTTAAATTTATAATTTTTAAATATTTTTGTGATTTTTAAACAATTTTATAATATGTTATTTTTATAAAATAACAATACTGTAAATTTTAACACTATTCATTTATTTGAATTTAAATAAAATATATACAAAAGATATGTTATAACTAAACTCTTTAATAGATTCATAAAAGGTCATATGTATCTATAAAATTAGTGGATCACATTAAATAGTTCATATAATATTTATTTTATTATTTTTAAAACCATTTATTTGGTTTATCTCTTAATAAAATAATTACTACAACATTTATGTATAATTATTTAATATACTTATTTGTTGCATAAAAATTAAAAATAAAATCACATGATGAATATAAATCTATGAACTTTCATAATAATACTTTTACTCTAATTTATCATCTTAAAAGAACAATATTTAAATTGTTATATTTATTAAATTATGAAGGTGACAACTTTGGCATCATTTAAAATAAAATAATATAAGTGTTATAATCACTTTTATAAGGCTCAAAACGGTTTTTTATTGGGTCATTGGATGATTAGGGTGTAGATATACACTACCAATAAGTTTTCGTCAGGTTTTTGGGCCTTTCAATGGGTATTATTATTTCAATAAAAACTATATTACTTATTTTCCACTTAATAAATAATTTCTGTATCATTAATGTATCACCATTAATGACAATTATTTAATCCCTAAAAATTCTAAATAAATTATCATGATGTAGATAATTTTATTAAAATTTTGGAGACTATTTATGTTTGATGTTTTATGATTTTTATCACTAAATTAAAATTATTATACTTATAAGATTTAAGAGAGTGACATGTTGTCACTTTCTTTGGTTTTAATAATAATTAAATTATTTTCATGGTCAAAAGTCCATAAAATGAATCTAATCCGACCCTTAGGTTATATGGGTCTACATCTAGCCATCCAATAGAATTTTGGCATGTTTTAGGGTAATTTTATAATATTATATTTACCCTTAATTACCCGATTTACCTTTAACTATGGTAAAAACAAATTACCGTAGTTACTCTTCATAATTCCCAAAAATAAAAAGTAGCTTATTAACAGAATTTGGACCCACTGATTCCAAATATGGAATCCATTTTTCCAAATTCAATACACAAAAGTTGCAGAAATTAAATTAAAATTAATCCCGTTGTCGAAAGAGAACAGGTTTTTCTTTAAAACATTGCAAAAGATTGAATTGATTTAACTTACGAATTTAATGTAAAATCAATGATAATGACATAAATTATATTAAATGGTAAAATATATTATATTTATACTTTAAAACCATTCAATATTATAATTTAACCATATAAATTATTGCGATGAAAAAATTTGTTTTTAATTAAAATATAGCGTGTTTTTACTCTTCATCAAAATATGAAAGTTACCAGAATAATATGAAAATTTTATCGAAAGTAAATTTTTTTATTTATTCCAAAGAAGAACTTTATTTTGTCAAATTGATCTTATAAACATGTCAAAAACTAGATTTAAGGTGGGTGCGCCATCAAAAGGCGGGAAAACTGCATTTTTTGAAAAATACTTATTTTACCCGGAAAATTTATTTTGTTCTTATACCATGTTATAGAAAATGTGTAAGATAAATAATAATGTTATAAAATTAAAAATTTATTTAATACTTTTCATAATGGCTAGTTCATAATAATATTATAATTATATATCATTGTTTAGTAAAACCCGGTATTGCGTACAACACACGCTATCGAGGAAGGTCGCGATTGCGTGTAATGCAAGCCAAGTCAGGGTTGCGTGTTATAGAAGAATCCTTCACTGTTTCGTATAACAGAATCCAACCATATTTCATTTATACATTGAATATATATATATATATTCAATGTTTCATAGAATAACTATTATTAAAATTGTGTGTAACACGATCCAAGAATAGTTTTGCGTATACTGCAAGCTAATACGGTGTTGCGTATAGCGCAAGGTAATCTTGGTGTAGCATACAACACAAGAAATTAATGAAATTAAAAGTATATTTTTTATAAAATCTCTGGGTGTTACAAATATGCTATTGTGTGTGACCCTCTAGGCCCTTATCTCGATAGTAGTAAATAAAATCCACAGACCAAGAGTAGATTCTAGCAACTCATCGAGGACCCTAAAGAGATAAGGATTGTAATAGAAACGACTACCATCCTATGAATAGTGACTGTGTACTATAATATCTTTGTCATTAAATATCTCATAAGGCAGGATGCACTCTTGTGTCATCGTCCTTATCTTGGATTATTATTTGTTGATCTATCTCGATAGATTTTCCTTTCTGTTGCTTTGGCCAAAGAATTATGAAGGCGACAGTATCCTGATCAACCAGGCATGCGATATATAACTTCCTAAAGTTGGAAGAGACAAATCCTTTCTTGACCATTCAACCTCCGTCATACCACTAACGACGCACCCGACACAAACTACCTCGCCATGACATTACTGGCATGGTTTTTTCCCTGCATCAAAGTACGTAATTAAGTGATATACATTGGTAATCGTCTCAAGTCAGGAGACCAATACACATGTCCATAAATAGGGAAAACCAATGACACCCAAAACATGTGGTGTTCTTATTGATAGGTCTATCTTCATGATATCACTACTATAGATCACCAAGTGCGATCTTTATGAGAAGAAGTCTCAATGCTTATGAGCCCCCGACACCTGATAGTCAGACATCTACTGTGTTCAGTCGGTAAGATGTATCTAGAATATATAACATATATTTATGATCAATGTCTTTGTACCTTCAGGTTCTCATTATAGCTTGGGATCTATTATAACCTCTCGACACGACAATTAACATTTGGACATTACAATTATTATAGAGGACGTAGAAAAGTCTGCACTATAATGGTAAGATATCATCATGCATATCTAACTGTACACATGATACGATAATAAAAAGTACTACATAGTTGGGTCTAGGGCACCCACTATTTCAAAAATAAGTTCATAAAGCCAGTCACTCTTAATATGAAATGAATATGGGAATTCATTGGACAATTTTTTGTCGTTGGAAATAGTTGTGAAATTTTGGCATAATAACGGTAGTACTCAATCATTCTTAAAAATGGATTGATGAGAGATAAAGGTACATATTATTATTTTCAACAAAATGAATAGTAATAGAGATGTTTAAATTCATATACCAATAATAGGAATTATAAATAATATATATAAAATGGAAAAGATTCCTGAATAAAGGGGAGTTTGAAAGGATCCCTTACCTTGAGAGGGTAATTCCAAAATATTTGGAGGGGATTTCATGATAGATTGGGGGAACCTTGTGAGGAATTTAGGGAGGGTGTGGAAGAGTAAGGAATTTATACATGTTTTTTTAATGATGATAATGGGGATATTTGTAGTGTTTTCATAAAAATGAGAGAGGAATTCTGTATTATTTCCCATGTTATGGTTTTGGAGTCTGTATTAAAAAATAACAAAAACCAAAACCCTGCCCATGTATTTTCCCCTGATTTATACTAAATTGGAGTGGGTTTAATTATTTTATAAGTACAAGGGCCGAAATTATTAATAAATTACCCTTTGTGATGTCGAAGTGAGTCATGTATTTACAAAAATGATTTTAAAAACATAAAATATATTATAATTTTTGGGGGATTTATATAGTCTTTATAAAATTTATCAAATAAATGAAAACTAAAAATATTTTAAATGTAAAACATATATTTATCTAAAAATAACCATTATTTTATTTATTACAACATTTTTGGGTCATTGTGATGTCATTATACACACATCATATTTATACCTAACATACTTTTTACCTGAACATTTGACAGTCTCAGAAAATAATGAAAAATTAATTATTGTGTAATTTTGGAATTATTATTCCAACAAAAATATTTATCTTATCCCAATATTTATCTAAATATGTGAATTTTAACTTTTCAAATAAGAAAATAAATTTATTAACAAATATGTGGTTTTTTTACAATAGTTATTTTTGAACCCCTATAAAAATTACATTTGACATCATAAAATGTATATGATAATTTATATGGATTAAAAATTATTTAATAATACTATTTTATTACATTATTATTTATTTAAAAAATCCATTAATTCATCAATATAAACTCATAAATTATATTTTATTATTACCCAAAATTCAATTTTTGTTTTATTGTATCCAAATCAAAATCGCTTATAATTTAAATATAATGAAATGAAAATATATTCATTATTCAATAAAATATATATTTTAATATTATCAGGTTATTGATACATATAATTTAGTTATAGTAAGAAATCCTCTATGTTTACGATGCGTGACAAAGAAACTTTCATGGGGTTGTTCAGCCTATATGGTTTGGGTCGTTATTTCAATGAGCTTCAACTTTCCCCAAAAATGATTTTTCACATAATTTAGTTGTTGGATCTTGGATTGGAATTGGCTATGGAAAAATTATAGTGATATTATCTCCCTTGAATGCTATGATAAATCCACTTTATTGGGTATGATCCTACTGTGTTGAGGTTGTCATTTCCATTTTCTATACTAATTTGATTTGTTAAAACACTGTATTTATAATAATCATATAATCACTTTTAAATTAATATTATCGATGGTTAATATTATTAATGTCATTTTAAATCCAATAGGATATAATCATAAAAATAAGTTAATTTTTTTCGTATAACCATAATATATAATATGTAATTCCGTTCAATGAATATAGGAATTTTATTTTTAATATTTCAGATCATTATAAATCTGGTGAAATGATTCCATTATTCCTTGTTACCCAGGGTGTAACCCTCCCTCATGGGTTTATTTCCCATTATTAATTTCCATCATAGACTTGGTGTAAAAATGGTGTCCTCTACAGTTGTATTTAATACAAGATCTCACCATCTAACTATGGATATATTCACTATTTCTGTATATTCGTTAACAAATAACATTACCACCTCAGAGAGAACCTCATCTTTGATGCCCACCTAAAATTACTATGAATTCAGTCTCCCATAGTAGCTACCTCCTAGTAAAAGAGGGAAAGGTGACTGAAATTGTTATCATATTCGAACATTGACTTACTTCCTTGTTCCACGTAAAAGATATCTTTCATATTTACAATTTAGATGGAATCATGAAATATATGTTTATTGAATAGTTACATGAATAATTTCCATGTGAGTTATCTATCAAAATGAAATTCAAAATTTATTTACTACAATGATAGTACCATTTACTCTATCATATACATTAATAACATGATCATCATTTAATTTCATTTCTTAAGGATGTCTATACTTCTGTTCATCATAATCTGTACTACCTATTCTTCCTCATTAAAAATATCAACATGAATCATTTTTGGGTTATTCATATAAATTATATGAATTAATTCACTTGGAGAGGATCCTTGGTTATAGGTCCCTTATCAAAAGCCTAAAATGATTTTAGAAATATATGAAGAAACTTTTAATTCAGCTATGGTTATAGAAGAATATCTTTCTCAACATCTCCCTCTTATTGAATTCTCATTATCCTTACTAGTATAATTTTAATTATAAAAAAAATTAAAAAATCTATCTAATTTTCAATTTTTTACTTTTCAGATTTTCATCAAAGTATTATATATACAGGAAAATTATCACAATATCACCTTACAAAAATAATGTAATCATGTTGATAATAAAATCCAAGTAGGATATATATTTAAATTTTTTTGATACATTGGGTTCTCCAAATAAAAACATGATGATGAGTTGATAATGCTGATATATGGTCTTAAAAACACCTTTTTTACTTCTTCTACCCTGGTAACATGATATTCAATATAAAAGGTTATATAATACTTTTTATGATATAAAATATTTGTCCAAAAACTTCATATATACATATTACTATCCAAACTAATGGACCAACTAAACATATATCATCCGTAACATCCATAACCAACACATTGGCATGGAAAAAGAGTGGGTTTCTTTAAACAATATATGACATTTATGGAACTCCATAGGTTGGAAATAAATTCCATGGTTTTAAATATTTTGTTAAATGGGTGACTGTTTTACCCTATAAAACAAACACACAACTACCACATGATAATGATGAAATAAATACGAAACAGACATCTATATAAATTTTTTATTTATAAAATACAAAAATACTTCATGTATTAACAAATAAATTCAATGTGAGAAAAATAATATATATATATATAAGAACGCTAACACCCCAATAAAGTAAATAACATTAGAAGAAAGTTTAATCCACTCCAGAATAAAACATAGAGGACTAAAAATCTCTATATCCCCCAAATATTACTATAAAATCTAGATTCCCCACTTCTGAAGGAAGACACATTAACTTTTCTTATAACATATAAGTCAAACAATGAAAATGAACGAAATTAAATATACAGGAATAAATAATAAAAAAGGGTAGGAAAATCCCAAGAAGAGTTTACTGCATTCCACTAAGAGTATGAATATTTTTTACCACAAGATTTTAAAATATACAACAAGAATAAAAAAATAAGAAAAATAAGTTTTTAAAATATTTAATAAATTAGATGAACATATTTTCCAATAGTTATCTAACTAAATATGAATAATTAGTAGAATAAAATAATTAAAGTTAATTTTTAATAACAAAAAATATTTTTATACACACATAAAGACATGTTTTCATGAACTCTGCCTCCCTATAATCATGAGTGGTGGGTCTTCCTTTAACAAAGTCATCACTTAGATATAAAATTTAACTATAGTAGTTCTAAAAATTATCTCTCCCTTTTTTCTCTATTATATTAAATTATATCCATACATGATCTATCCTATAATCACATGATCACATGAAACTCAATTATGGAAAGAATAAATGTCACAAAAACATATTTCTTTGAGAATCACAATTTATAAATTTCTTGAGCATGTATTGAGTGAAACACACAACCCATAATTCACAAAATGACACATAATAGAAAATATATTAGAGATTTAGTAGGGTAAAATAATTCAAAATAATATGAAAGTACTTAATGAAACCCAACAGTCATTGTGCTACTATAAAATTTGAATGAGTGAAAAACAACCTAACTCAGATATTTTCAACAAAAAACTCCTAAAAACCCACATGTATATTATTTTTACTCCATTAATATTAGTAATCATAATATGATATAATGAATAAATTTTTTATCCCATATTTATAGTCTTGCACTTCCCATTGAAGGGTTCATCATAAGAGAAAAGTGGAAAATCTATAACCGATAGGATGAATGGAGTCCTTATCACTAAATTCTAAGGTAAAAAACATGATAAATTGATAAAATTAGATTACATAGTTCAAATATTATTTAAAATAACCTACTAGGTTACTATTATTCATGATATTGTGAGTAGGAAATATGTTTTTGAGTTTTCAGGTATATTTAACTTAAAAATAGTTTCTATAAAATAATAAATATGTTACATGATTAGGATGCATTGTTTAGACATTTGTGTGTCAATAGTGTGAGTAGATATATAGATGGTTTCAAATCCACACTTCAAGGTCTATAAAACCTATCACCAAATGTTAGCCTTCCTAAATACTCCCTTCTCTATCTAGCACTGTTTCCTATATAACACACGTAGATTCCATTAACTATTCTCTTACTATGAGAACTCCAAAACCATTCCATAGCATCCAAAAATCATCTAGAATCACCCCTATAAATATTAAAATCACGTTATAACATAAAATAGTAAATAAAGTAGTTATATACTGAAAATTATAGATTTTATGTTTTCTATCTGGTCATGACAATGGATTGAGAAGTCATAGTTCCTGATAATCTTTACTCATATTTTTTAGAGAAGGTTGTTCTCTATTAGTTTTAATATGTACTTTAATGTCATAATATATATATGTAATTCATAGTTATCATAATATAGATAAAGGGAAATATTTCGATAACTCACAAAAATTATTCATCAGATGTTTATTTGGATGAACTATAAACAGTTCTGAGACATTCAACATCAATTTAAAATTATGTATGAGAAAAAATTCCTTATATTAAGAATAACTTTTTTTATATATATCCTTTATTAATTATAGCCAGTTTTATTATGGGTTTACTAATTAGATTCCTCATAAAATCTTTTAGGGTCTCTTCACACACACCATATTAGAAAAACATTTCTCATCTCTATGCTCATGTTTTTAATTTGTTTAATAAACAAAATAATTTCCTCAGTAATGTTTTATAGAATATATATAAAAACCGAATATATGGATCAATATTAATTTTTCTATTCTGGGTCATTTCCCAATTAGCTTAATCATTTATGGATATACATATGTCCCCTTAAATGTTTTTACATGACCCATAAAAGAGACTTCATCCTCCAAAAGTAATAATTAATGTACTTTTTTCCTATCATATTATATCTCAATGTCATTAGAACTATGATAAAATTCATCTAATTTTCATCCATGGATTTTTGTATATAATAATATTATATATAAAAAAATAAATAAATTTTTTCAAATCAATCCATAAACAATATATTCATTTGGAAAATGAAATTTTCTAGAACATTTGTGTGTAAAAAATTAATCTCTATAAACTTAGAATGTTTGTATCTTTTATGAAGTGAAATTATTGGAATATCTACTATAATTAATTAAATTTATATTATATAAAAACATTATAACAATGTTATATACTAGTCCCCAAAATATTTTTTTTCGTAACATTCACCATTATAAAGTAGGGAATAATAATATTTTATCTTCATAATATTGAGGTAACAATAGTCACTATAGGATATGGTGAACAATCCATATTCTTGAAATATATGACCAATACACCACACGAGGATTAATTTATGAATATGAAGACTTTTTATGATTCTATTGATGTATTATCTTTATTGGATCATGTTCAATAGATTCCATTTTTTAGGGCTTGTAGATATATGTAAATCTCTGGACATGACTTTAATTGAGATCCCAACCACCCTATAATAAGGTTGACCAGGAAATAAATCAGTATATTTCCATATAATGGGAATGTTTTCATTGATAATCCTCTAATATTTCCCCATAATTTGAGCTATATATAGATTTTCATACGGGAAAAATATCATATCTTGAGTAGAATTTTTCAATATAATTTTATCATTCTTCCTTATACATGTATAAAAACAAAAGAAAAACATTGTTATGGAATGTGATTTCCCTATCCCAATAGTTTATTTGTGAAAAATATAATGATAATATATTTATTTTTAGTATAGTATGAAATTCTAATAAATATATTATAACATGTCATGTGGGTAGTTTCTTCGAAACAAACTTAATATGAAACAATTATAATCTTTAGATAGAACAATTTCAGAAAATAGTATTTTAATTGATAACTCATCCTCCATTTATGGAGGTATTTTTTTCATTCATAAACTAAATAAAAATGATTTGTATCATAACATATAAAAATAATAAAATAAAATATTTTATTTTTATCATTATATATTATGAAAATCATATAATATTTCTTATTATTCTCTTTGATATGATCCCTAAAAAATAAATTCCACATTTATTAACAATAAATATAGAATCCTATGTCACAATTACTTAAAATTAAGTGATAATTAATATAATATTCTCATTAATAAAATCCAAAAAATAAACAGTTCCAGTGCCATTAAAAAATTAACTGTATTATATGTCAACATAAAAATAAACTAAATCATCATTATTCTAATTTCCATGAGGTTCACCAATGTCCCGTTGTTATTTTATTTCTATATTGAGTACCCATATGACAAAATAAATAAATCTTGGAGATTATGAATCTGAGTAAGTAAATATAAATGAATATTACGTATAACGAACTTGAAAATAGAAAAAATATAATGTCAAACAAATAAGAGGATCATGTATAATCACATGGAAACATGTTTTCAATTTAATGATTTCATATGATCATGGAATCCTAAGAATATGGAAAAACAAAAATAACAAGGAATCATAAAGTCTATTCCCAATAATAATATAAGATAAATAATCATGATAATAATATTTCTATATCACCATATATGATATCAAATGAGATGAAAACATTATCCAATTCATTTTTTGCAATATAATTCTAGCTACATCCATCTTATAATAATATATAACACTATATGTGTCCCAAAAAAGAAAATAAATACAATATTATATAAAATAATGGTAAATCCCATTATAATGAAATTGGTTTCATAGTCTTATCAAAAATCATTACAAAATGATATATCATAATTATTCTTTTAAAATAATGTATTAATGATTTTTTTTATTTTCATGACATAATAATGAATCAGTGGTAATGAATATGGTTCTCATCAGATACATTAATAATAAATTAGTATAGATGTTTGAATATAAATGAACCTATAATATGTTGTATTGAGGAAAATACATTTAAAAGAGATAAAAATATTGTGTTTACCCTAAAACTAGAAATTAATATTTTTTTCCATTAAATACTCCTCTGTTTTAAAAATAATAAAATGTAATAAAATTCATAAATGTGATAGTGGGAAAGTTTTATAAAATATAAAAATTTCATTTAATAATTTTTGTGTTAAATAAAATATTGATAAGGGGAATTGAAAAATATCTATATCCCTAGCGAGGAAGGGGAAAATAACCTCTAAATTTATATAAGGAATATATATAATGAATATTTATAGATTAAATGTGAATAATAATTATATTTATAACGAGAGAGATATGAAATATGGGAAATGACATATCTAAAATGAAATATTAGGTGGTTTGAGATTTCCATTTTCCTAGGTCCTAACTTGAGAGTTATGTCATGCCAGTATTCAGAACAAAAAAATTAAATGTATAATTTTTTTTCATATATTTTTAAAACAAGTAATAAATATTTTATGATTATGTTCATGTTCATTTGGATATTTTATTTATGGCTATATAGATATATCATTTTTTTTTTCAAAATAATCATATATTTTTGAACATAACCATGGTTTATTTGGTAAAAAGGACATCTTTTAATGGTTTCTTCATTGAGGAGGGTCAAAAAGCCATTTTGAAATTACTTATTTATTTGTTTTTATATACCAATACCAAAATAATAATCATTCTATTGAATTATTATTATTATTTTATTTAACCATAAATTATATTACTCTAATTATCAATGATGGTTGTAAGAGTCAATAATGGAAACCCTCCTTTAAATAGGTTATTCATGACTTAAACATTGGTTGGATTTTTAGAACATGTATTTTTTCATTATATATTATAAATAATAATAATAATATATAATAATTTCAAATATATGTCTGTTATTAAATTCTATCTTCATATCATATTAATATAGTATAAAAAATTATAAAAAAATATTTAAATGAGTGATTATGAGTTCCTGCATTCTTTAATGTGATTTCCTTTTTACTCACTATATTATTCCTTCAGTGTTCAATATATTGAATATTCCATAACCTCAAAAATATTTATATGAATATTGGTAAAGGATAATGGAAATGTTATGAGAGTAAAATATCTTTATGTAGAGATACTAATTTTGGGTACAAAGGTTGGTAAATATAGATTTCGAAAGGGGTGTTATATAAAAAATATTATAATGAACAATTATATTATCAAAAAGTGATAAAAATTTGATTAAATAGTATGTATATTATAATTTAATAGTTTATGAGATATTAATATATCTTATAACTATTTGGAAACAAAAATTTATTCCAATCAATTTATTAATTTTTAAGGTACTTATTTTTTACCCACGTTAATGTTTACTATTTACCTCTGTATGTTATAAGATACAATAAAAAATCCACCTACAAATATTTTCTCTCCTGATTCCAAAAATGTCAATAATTTTATCAAAATAATTAATATAATATTTTTTATTTGTTTTATTACCCTAACCAAAATTATTAGTTATATGATTGATTTCTACATGATATCATGTGTAGCTCCCCAAACTAAAGAGGTTACCGTTTAGAAGGGATGGTCTAAATACCATCAATGTGGAGCCCATACCTTCAATATAAGTAAAGAAAGGCATAAATAGTAAAAAAGTACAATAAATAACCACTATTATAACATATGTCTACTCATGAATATCGATTCATATAGAAAAAATAAACAAGGAACCCAATGATTGAAGGTCAAACAAGGGTATGAGAAAGACAATAACTAATCAAAAATACAACATCGTCACCCTGGAGTCTGTAACGATACCACCTCCAATCATCATACTCCATTACCTAGCTCTCGCATCCATAGAATATGATTTTCCAGTATCCCATATCATGAATATTTCACACGCATCAAAATTCCGTTGTTGGGCGTGATAAGAACCATGTATAAAACCACTAATAGTTCCTTAAAATGAGTTCACATGTATAAGAGAGCATGTAAAGAAAACAATCATAAGAAACCAGATATAACCATCTTTTGATCTTCAATGTGTTATCCAAGATACTAAAAACCTCCAACTATACATGCTCCAGCTCTATAATTTAAATGTAGACATCAAAAGGTCAGGGAATAGAATCAACCAAATTTTCATTACATTTATAAATTACAAATCACATGGATAATGAGTCTTGGGTATTTCCAAAAGGCTACTACATCCCATATCATTCATGAGTTTGGCCATGAGGATATTTTATTCTTGTAGTACATCTTTTCAGGCCATAGGGATATCATATCATGTCACTATGTCCCAGCATTGGTTACCATATACCATAATTCCCATTTTTTATTCTTAGGTAAGATCTCATAAGACCATCAAAACCAAAGGGCAATCCACAAAGCCTCCAACACCCATTGTATATTAATTCATATCATCTTGTCACATGTATATTCTGAAAACACTTTCCCTATAAGGGCACTAATCCATACTGAGATATCCTCTCACTTAGTACTATTTATTGAACAACAACATAGCATATACCAAAAAGTTCACATGGAAATTGTGTCATCACATACCGAGGAATAAAATACAATATCAAGAGTGAGAATGATTAGCTACACCCAAAACATGTGATCATACATGAATAAGGATGGTCTCACAGGACACACTCAAACTTATGATCAAACATCAAACATGGTCTCATGGTTTACACATAGTCTCACGTAATATAACTCATAATTTGTTTAATAATTATATCATGAAGAATAATATCATGATATAATTTATATAAAACACATCTAAAAGTTATTTAACATCTTACCGCTTTATTTTTTATCTCAACAAGATGTATTTTCAAGAGTTTTATAACCCAAAACACTTTATTATACCAATCAGAACAGGAATACCCAATAAAAATCCCAGAATAAATTAAAATCCATCATGACAAAGTCATTGATGTTATACCATGAAAGTAAAATCCAATGGTATATTAAAACCATATATAATATTAAACATAATCAATCAAAGAACCTGAGTTTTGTTGAATTAATGGATATTTCCGCACCTTGAATAGCGACCATAGAAAAATGGGTCCAGGGTTTGAAAAAATAGGATCACCAAACAACAATCCCAAACTCCATAAGCTAGGTCTTCCAGTAATGATAAAAAATTATGGTTAAGACAATAAGATTTCTATATGGTAGGAACTCAATTACAAGTATCGTTTACAAGACCATCCAAGGAGAATCTGGAAAACAATCTGGATTCAAATGAATCTTTTAGGGGAAGAATAAAAAAACTATTTTACTTAATAAACAACATAAATGCATATTATAAGACCCCTCGTTAATGATACATGATTTGTTTTCAATGAAATATATTATATCCAACAAGAAGGAAAATGGTTTCAACTATTTTAAATTAGTATGACCGTCGTGGAATGCCCTGAATTACTAAAGTACGCACATTCTATTCGACAGTGTGTATGAAACATGACACTATGTGAGTAAAAAATATAATATCCTAAGAATTGACAATATATTTACAATATTAATTAAATTCAATATATGAAATAGCTTGAAATTTATGCAATACATATAAGGCCCCGGCCTTAAACTGTACTTAACATTGAGTTAAATAAATAATTTACATTGAAGATATTTTCAGGTTTAGAATTTTATAGAATTAGGATATAACTATTACATCTAAAAAAATTACAAAGTAGACACTTCTACTAAGTTTCCATAAGAAACTCTTAAAAAGAAATATGTCTAGTTCTATGTTTTAGATAGCATGACTATTCCTTGATCCCATCCTTGACCCTATTCTACATTAAGTCCTGTGAAAAACATTTCAAAAACATGGGGTGAGCATAAAAATTTCAGTAAGGGAAACACAAAGAAAGAAACAATTAGTTTTTCAAAACAACCAGTAAACCAAGAATACTTTATCAAAGTAATACTTTTCACCTTTATGAAGAAGAAAATACACTTCATTGAATAAAAGATCATTACTTTCCCTTTTTTAACCAAAATATTTCCATAAGACCCATATAAAGAACACATAACATATAAAGGTAACTTGGTACATAAACATACTTAAGTGGAATAACCATCCGGTTCACATCCACACATATCACTTAATGGAATAGACATACGGCCGACATCCATACCCAATGTATTAGAGGTTATAACGTAACCACCCATCCTGGTATTCACGACACCACCTTTCATATGGTTTATCACGTAACCACCCGTGTAATGTCCAAGTACCATAAGACATAAAACAAATATAATGGAATGAAAACATTTCCACATTTCGATCACAATATATCACTAAAATATATTGACATGAAAAATCCATTATAAAAATCATTTTCAATACCAAAATACATAAAAGATTATATGGTATTTATTTACTTTTAAAAACATTAGGTCTTGTTGAGGAAGCCAAAGTCCAAATAATACTCACAGAGGCGGAAAAGGTCGTTGTCACCACATACGTTAAATGAAACTTTCGTTTTTGTCATTTTGTAAAATGTTTTGTAGAAAAAGATTCCTTTTTGTATAAAATTAAAATTCAAAGGGGATTATACACCGTATAAAATAAATCCTTGTATTAGAACAAAATATGCCTCAATGAAAGGAGAATGAGACGATGTCCCTTACCTCGTGTCCGAAATGACTCGATTTCTCTTTAATCTCCTCAATAATAAACTAAATTTAATTTCTACTTTCCTAAGAACCTTTTTCAAGTTTATTATTCCTTTTATATAACTTATTTCCATGTTATAAACGTTATGTAATCATTTAATTTAATAAAGTTCATTTTGTCGATATTTGGTACTTAAGTCAAAAATGGACTTCTTACAATTACAACCTATTTATGTGGTCAAAGGATCATTATATCCAGAAGGATATTCATTATTTTGATATCATATATATCATATATATCCAGAATATACATGTATTTATAATAGTACATAACATTTATAGGTATGAAATAAAATGCACCGTTCATGGAGACAGTAAGCCGTACGTACGCATGAAGGCTACTTTCATTTCTATTTTTTATTTAATGGGGTGAAATCATAATGATATAAGGTTATATTATAATTCCAGTATAACATCATATATAATAACATTAACTCCATCCTTTATATGTCCCACATATGGCATTAACGAATCAAAGCACTTTGAGTGGGCGGTAGTCCGCACTTCCTAAATTGAAATTATCGTGTTTACCCACAATGGAAACCAAAAAGGTATGCCACAAATGAAAAATACAGAATCATAAGGAAAACATAAACATAATATATATCATATATAAATATAGAGACATCTTAATGGCCACCATGAAAGGTGTTAAAAGAAGATTGAACAATCATCATTTCATGAGGCAGAAAATCGCCAACCACAGAAACAGTATGTTATTTAACCATTAGATGATGGTGTGTGTGGGTGTATCTCTAATAAATCTCATAAAAACATCCTAGTATATTTAATATACTTTTTTGTTACAATAGAAAGGAATAAAAAGAGTTTAGGGGGGGGGGGTTGGAGAAGCAAAAATAAAACATAAGAACACAAGAGAAGACACTACCTTTAAATCGGGTAACTCTTTTTGATTTGAGCTCAAAGGCTTCCATGGAAAGACTTATTCCCCATGTGAGGATTCTAGGGGTAATATAGGGATGCTGAGAGACAAAATAGGCAGTGTTTGGCCGAGCCAAAGGCTTGAGAGGTGTGGGTAAGGTGGTAGAGTTGGGGGCCATTTATAAGAGGAGAGGAGGGGCACTCTTGGAAAGTTATAAAAGGTTACTTTATTATTAAATGATTTTAGGTTTTAAAGGTCCCAAAATTATATATGTAGAGTATAAGGTGATAATAGTTATAAATCCACCCATCCCATAGGTTTTTGACATGTGTAGGTCTTAGATTTTACATTATCTGTTCATTTTATTTAAATCGCTAAGTAATGAGGTAATCGCTGCATCATCATGGTGTCATAAATAATTTAATTTATTTAATTTCTAAAAATTATAAACAAATATCATGATTTATGAAATATTTTTATATTTCCAATGAATATTTATAGTCAAAATTATGACTTGCATTACCGCATTTAAAAATTGTTTTAGTAAAAGAACTCATGTTTGTGACATTTTTATTTTAACATTAAATAAAAAGTTATTAATGTCATTTTCCTAGAAAAGTGGCTCCATGGGGTCCCCAAGTTGACCCACGGATTTTCTTGGTCGGAAATGACACATCTAATAAGGGTAGGACATGTGTCAAGGTCATTTCATATTATTAAAACATTATTTTTACCATAAATGACACTAATTACCTCTAATCGCAATTAAAAACATAAAAGTTAATATTCACCAAAAATTATTTTAATCCCATTGAACAAAATTTTAATTCATAATGAAAAAATGTATGTAGGAATTTATAAAATGAAATCATAGAAGTGGTAAAGTTTCATTTAAATGAAAAATCAGTTTTTTTACTACCACTTAGTGGTTTCACTATTCAGAAAAAATTGATGTTTTTTCAGAAAAATACAAAAAATACACCCTAAGCTATATTTAATATTCCGAATTCGAAAATCATTTCTATTTTAAAAAATTTAAAACATATAAGTTGCATTAATTAATTTAATAATTAATTCCCATTTTCAAAAAATTAGCGTGTTTTTGTGAAACAATATGTATCAAAAGATTGACACTAGTTTAAGTCCAATTTCAAAGTGAAATTAATTCCAATGACAACAATTGGATTAAATGGTAAAAATATATTCTAATATAACATTAAAAACAATTAAAAATATAATCTAATCATATAAATAAATTACATTAAAACAAGGTTTTGAATTAAAATACAACATTTTTCAATATTCATTAAAAAAATGAACTTTATCGGAAAAATACCAAAAATTTACACAAAGTAGATTTTGATGTCCTGATTCTAAAGAAGAGTTTTATTTGGTCCAATAGAATGTAAAAGAGTGACCAAAACAGTATTTAAAGAGGGTTCCCCATTAAAAGGCGATAGTTCGACCTTTTAGTGAATATTAGAGTATCTATGCCTAAAATTGAATTCTTTTCTTATCTTAAAACATTATCTTTTAATGGATAAATGTAATAACATTTAAAAAAACATATATAATCATATTATTGTTATTTTTATTCATTCCCGCCAATACAATAGCTACGTGATAACTACCATTTAAAATAATATTATTATATTACTACAGTGCAATGTAAGATTTAAATGAAACTCATTGTTGCGTATCGGGCACGCTATCGAACATAGCAACCCCTTTAAAGTAAAATTAATATTTAATTTGAAAATATTAATAAATATGAAAATGTATTATTCTTTATTTACTGGGGATGTTACATCCTTCCCCCCTTTGGGGAATTGCGTCCTCGCAATGTTATTCACTTATCAAAATAAGTGGGGGTATTTATCCCTCATAGAATTTTCAGATTCCCATGTTGCCTCTTCAACCATATGGTTTTTTCACAAAACCTTTACCTGGTGAATTACCTTATTACACAACACGTGTTCTTTATGGTCAATAATCTGGACTGGTTGTTCTTCATAAGAGAGATTCTCTTCCAACTGAACTACCGCTGGGCTCAAAACATTATATGGATCTGGCATATACTTTCTCAACATCGAAACATTAAAAAAATTGTGTACCTGAGATAAAATCGGAGGTAAAGCCACTCGGTATGAAACTGATCCAAATTTCCCCAGATTTTCATATAGTCAAATGAACCTTGGACTCAGATTTCCTTTCTTACCAAATCGCATCACACTTTTCCATGGTGAAACTTTGAGAAAAACATGATCAACTACCTCGAAAGATAGATCCTTCCTCCGGTTATCCGCATAACTCGTCTGCCTTCTCTGAGCTATTCTCATGTGTTTCTGAATCAACTGAACTTTTTCTTCCATCTCATCTACCAATTCTGATCCCATCAGCTTCATTTCACCCACTTCATCCCAAAAATCTGGAGTTTGACACCGTTTACCATATAATGCTTCAAACGGAGCCATCTGTATACTGGAATGAAAAATGTTATTATATGAAAATTCAACCAAAGAAAGATGTTAGTCCCTACTTCCCTAATAATCCATCGAAAAATCACGTAGCATATCCTCCAAAGTCTGAATTGTTTGTTCTGAATGCCCATATGATTGAGGATGAAAATATGTACTAAAATTTAATTCAGTACCCAACGACTTCTAAAGGACCTTCCAAAAGATAGAAGTAAACCTTGGATCACGATAAGATACAATGTATAGGGGAACTCCATGCAACCTGACTATATCATTAAGATACAATTGAGAAAGTTTATCTAGAGAGAAAGTATCTCGAATATGAAGGAAATAAGCAGATTTAGTCAAGTGATCAACAATAACCCAGATTGCATTATTACCTCGAGGTGTCTTTGGTAATCCCACAACAAATTCCATGGATATATTTTTCCATTTCCACTCTGGAACTGGTAAAGGATGAATCATCCCTTTTAGTAACTGCCGCTCTGCTTTAACCTGCTGACAAGTCAAACAATTCATAGCAAAATCAGCAATATCTCTTTTCATTCCATCCCACTAGTAATACTCCCACAAGTCTTCGTACATTTCAGTACTTCCAGGATGAACTGAAAATGGGGAACTATGAGCCTCACATAACAACCCATTCTTCAACTATGAATCACCAAGAACACATAATCTCTTCCCAAACCTCAAAAAACAATCATTATAAATATTAAATTCAGGAAACTTACCCTTCTAAACCACCTCTACCTTTTTCTACAACCCATTGTCTTTCTTCTCCACTTGCTTAATTCTATCTGATAGAGATGATCTCATTGATACCTGAAGAAAAACAGAAGAACTTCCTACACCAACAACTTCTATGCCAAAGTTCATCAAATCAAAAACCAAAGGATCTCATTCCAAACATATCATGGTTAATGAAGCATTACTTTTTTGACTCAAAGCATCAGCCACTTTATTTGATTTTCCTGGATGGTAATGAATTGTACAATCATAATCCTTTATTAATTCTAGCCATCTCCTCTATATCATGTTCAATTATTTCTGAGTGAATATATACTTTAAACCTTTGTGATCAGTATATATTTCACACTTTACTCCATAGAAATGATGCCTCCAAATTTTTAGAGAAAAAACAACAGCAGCTAATTCCAAGTCATGTGTAGGGTAATTTACCTCATGAGGTTTCAACTGACATGAAGCATATGCAATTACCTGATCATTCTGCATAAGGACACAACCAAGTCCCTTCAACGAAGCATCACTTTATATAACAAACTCATCATTCCTAGAAGAAAGTTCCAAAACTAGAGCATTCACCAATCTTCATTTCAACTTCTGAAAACAATCATCACATTCTTTTGTCCAGATAAACATTACACTTTTCCAAGATAGCTTAGTCATTGGACTAGATAACTGTGAAAAAATTTCAACATACATTCGGTAGTAACCTACCAAACCAAGAAAACTTTGGATCTCGGTTACATTTGTGGGTATTGGACATTCATCAACAACTTTGGTTTAGCAGGATAAACAATTTTTCCATTTTTTGAAACAATGTGACCAAGGAAAAAAATTTGTTGTAACCAAAACTCAAACTTTCTGAATTTTCAATACAGTTTATTTTATTTTATGGTTTGCAAGATAACCCTTAAATGACTTTTATGCTCCTCTTTACTTTTAGAAAACACCAAAATATCATCAATCTCATCACTATCCCTGATATTTTTCACCATCGACCACCACTGACTAGCTTCACCTTCAAAACGGTAAACAAAAAGACTATCCTTTTGATATTCTGAACACTCCATGACATCAAAAATCTTCTCATGTTCTTTCATCCACCCTTCCGCTAGCACAGGGTCATATGATCCTCTGAATTATGGGGGATGTTTCCTCATGAAATGTTCCACCACTGACATGTTCTTATGTGGTTGATCTGGCTGATCTCGTGCATGGATACCACCACAATTTATAGCCTGAATCAATTGTTCTATCACTGCAACAAATTGTTCAGTTCCAATTCCGACCGTCTCAGGTTGCTGATTTGGAAGGTTGTCTTCCTCCGGATGTCGTCCCAACATAGCTGCCTTGTTTCCTCTGCGGAAAACCATTCTGAACACAGAAATATATTAGGAGAAGTAACATGGTAATCTATAAATGCTATATCATTTCAATCATACCATTAATTAATTTATAATTTAACAATTTTCTAACTCCTAAATTTGTCTAAACCGACCTTTGATACCAACTATATGGCCCCGACCATAAACCTTACTTAATATTGAATTAAATGAATAATTCACTTTGAAGATCTTTTTAGGTTTATATTTTTAGAGAATTAGGACATAACTATTACATCTCAAAATATTACAAAGTAGACACTTATACTAAGTTTCCATAAAATAAAATCTCTTAAAAAGAAACATGTCTAGTTCTATGTTTTAGATAGAATGACTATTCCTTGATCCCATCCTTGACCCTCTTCCACATTAAGTCCTGTGAAAAACTTTTCAAAAACATGGGGTGAGCATAAAAAACTCAGTAAGGGATACACAAAGAAGGAAAACTGTTAGTTTTTCAAAACAACCAGTAAACCATTAATAATTTATCAAATTAATAATTTTCACCTTTATGAAGAAGAAAATAAAATTCATTGAATAAAAGATCATAACTTAACCTTTTGTAACCAAAAGATTACCATAAACCCCATATAAAGGACACATAACAAATAAAGGTAACTTGGGACATAAACATACTTATGTGGAATAACCATCCGGTCGACTTCCACACATATCACTTAATGGAATAGCCATACGACCAACTTCCATACCCAATGCATTGGAGGTTATAATGTAACCACCCGTCCTGGTATTCACGGCACCACCCGTCATATGGTTTATCACCTAACCACCCATCAAATGTCCATGTACCATTATTAAATCATAAGTCATAAAACAAATATAATTGAATAAAAAAATTTCCACATTTCGATCACAATATATCACTAAAATATATTGACATGAAAAATCCATTATAAAAATCATTTTCAATACCAAAATACATAAAAGAGTATATGGTATTTATTTACTTTTAAAAATATTACGTCTTGTTGAGGAAGCCAAAGTCCAAATAATACTCACGGCAGCGGAAAAGGTCGTTGTCACCACGTACGTTAAAAGAAACATTCATTTTTGTCTTTTTTTAAAACGATTCATATAAAAAATATTCCTTTTGTATAAAATTAAATGTCGAAGGGGTTTATACACTGTTTAAAAGAAATCCTTGTATTAGAACAACATATGCCTCAACGAAAGGAGATTAAGACGAAGTCCCTTACCTCATGGCCGACGTGACTCGATTGCTCTTTAATCTCCAGAATAATAAACTAAATTAATTTATAAATGCCTAAGAACCTTTTTAAATATTATTATTCCTTTTATATAACTTATTTACATGATATATACATTTTTTATTCATTTAATTTAATAAAGTTCATTTTGTCAATATTTGGTACTTAAGTCAAATATGGACTTCTTACAATTACATGTTGTTTATGTGGTAAAAGTTTCATTATATACAAAATGATATTAATTATTTGGATATCATATATATTATATATATCCAGCATATACATGTATTTATAATAGTACATAACATTTAGAGGTAAGAAATGAAATGCAACGTTCATGGAGACGATAAGTCGTACGTACGCATGATTGCTACTTTCATTTCTATTTCGTATTTAATGGGGTGAAATCATAATGATATTAGGTTATATTATAATTCCAGTACAACATCATATATAATAACATTAACTCCATCCTTTATATGTCCAACATATAGCATTAACGAATCAAATCACTTTGAGGGGGCGGTAGTCCGCACTTCCTAAAATGAAATTATCGTGTTTACCCACAATGGAAACCATAAAGGTATGCAACAAATGAAAAATACAGTAGAATAAGGAAAACATAAACAAAATATATAACATATATAAATAGAGTCACATCTTAATGTATGCCATGAAAAGTGTTAAAAGAAGATTGAACAATCCTTGTTTCATGAGGCAGAAAATCGCCAACCACAGAAACAGTATGTTATTTAACCATTAGACGAAGGTGTGTGTTGTTGTAGCTCTAATCCTTATCATAAAAACATAGAATTATATTGAAGATACTGGTGTTGTTAAAAAAGAAAAGAATAAAAAGATTTTATGGGGGTTTGTATAAGCAAAATAAAACTTAAGAACACAAGAGAAGACACTACCTTTAAATCAGGTGACTCTTTTTTGATTTCAGCTCAAAGTCTTCCCTGGAAAGACTTCTTCCCAAAGTGAGGATTCTAGGGGTAAGAGAGGGATTTTTAAAGACAAAATGGGTAGGGGTTGGGCTATCCAAAGGCTTGAGAGGTGTGAGTAAGGTGGTAGAGGTGGGGGCCTTTTATAAGAGTAGAGGAGGGGCACTCTTGGAAGGTTATAAAAGGTTACTTTATTATAAAATGAGTTTCTATTTTTAAAGGTCCCAAAATTTTATATTTCTAGGATAATGTGATAAGATATCGAAATCCACCCATCCAACAGGTTTTTGGCAAGTTTAGGTCTTAGATTTTACATTATATTTTCATTTTATTTAAATCTTAAGTAATGAGGTAATCGCTACATCATCATGGTGTCATAAATAATTTAATTTATTTAATGTCTAAAAAATATAAAAAATATCATGATGTAGAAAATATTTTTAGCTTTCCAATTAATATTTATAGTCAAAATTATAACTTGTATAACCCCATTTAAAAATTGTTTTATTAAAATAACACATGTTTGTGACATTTTTATTTTAACATTAAATAAAAAGTTATTAATGTCATTTTCCTTCCAATGTGGCTCCATGGGGTCCCCATGTTGGCCCATGGATTTTCTTGGTCAGACATGACACATCCAATAAGGGTAGGACATGTTCCAAGGTCATTTCATGTTAATAAAACATTATTCTTACCATAAATTACACTAATTACCTCTAATCGCGATTAAAAACTTAAAAGTAACTATTCACCAAAAATTATTTCAATCCCATTGAACCACATTTTAATTATTAATGACAACCATGTATGTCAAAATTTTGAAAATCAAATCACATAAGTGGTAAAGTTTCATTTAAATGAAAAATTGGTTTTTCTAACTGCCACATAGTGGTTTCACTATTCATCATAAATTGAAATTTTTCAAGAAAATACAAAAAAATTCACCCTAATCTATATTTGATATTCCGAATTCAAAAATTATGTATATATTAAAAAAATTCAAAACATATAAGTTGCATTATTTAATTTAATAATTAATTCCCGCTGTCAAAACAAATAGCTTTTTTTTATGAAACAATATGTATCAAAAGATTGACATAGTATAAGTCCAATTTCAAAGTGAAGTTAATTTCAATGAACACAATTGGATTAAATGGTAAAATTATATTCGAATTTATCTTTAAAAAAAATTAAAAATATAATCTAATCATATAAATAAATTAGACTAAAAAGTGGTTTTGAATTAAAATACAACAGTTTTCACTATTCATTAAAAAATGAACTTTATCGGAAAAATACCAAAAAATTACACAAAGTAGATTTTGATGTCCCGATTCTAAAGAATAGTTTTATTTTATTTCATTAGAATGTATAAGAGTTACCAAAACTATATTTAAAGAGGGTCTGCCATCAAAAGATGATAGTTCGACCTTTTAGTGAATTTTAGAGTATATATGCCTAAAATTGAATTCTTTTCTTATTTTAAGACTTTATCTTCTATTGGATAAATGTAAAAACATTTTAAAAAAAAATATAATAATATTATAGTTATTTATATTCATTCCTGCCAATACAGCGGCTACATGTTAACTACAATTTAAAATATTATTATTATATTAGTAGTGTGCAACGTAAAATTTCAAAGAAACTCATTGTTGCGTATCGGGTACGCTATCGAACATAGAAGCCCCTTTAAAGTAAAATTAATATTTAATTCGAAAATATTAATAAATATGAAAATTTATTATTCTTTATTTACCTGGGATGTTACAGTACTGGTTCAGCTTGAAACACACACAACACCAACATTCTATGAGGACTTATATTACATGTCAGACAAAATGTTACTAAACAACGATATACTACAGAACAAATTATTTATTATATTAAGATATAAAGTAGTCAGTAGATTATAATTTTTAATAGTATATAATATATTATTAAAATATATATTTTATAAAATTCTGAAATGAAATCATATGTTACCAATTAATTATAAATTAATATAAAAACCAATTTAATATAAATTAAATTTTTTTTCCTTACAAAGGTTTTTATCATAAATACTTATATTCATCGCATTTAGTGAATGATATTAATGAAACATATATATCATTTATTCAATCAAATATTATTTATATTTATTCAATAGTTTAGATCTGCTTAAGATAAGGATTAATTGAGCTTTATAAAAATATTGTATTTTTATAAAAAACTATATTTTACCTCCTTTTAATGAGAATCTATTTTAAATATATTTTTGGAGATATAATAAATTTAATATGTTAAAATAAAATTTATTTTTTATTAATAAAATTAAATTATCATAGGGTGAATTTTTTGTTATTTTTTTGTAATATTTCATTTTTTATAAATATTGAAAATTGTGGATTGTAATTCAATATAGCTTATTGGTGTATTTTATTTTTAAGGATAAATTATATTTTTCATCATTTTCAAAGATTATTTACCTCAGTTATACATAAATCAATCTAATTTAGTTGATTTTAATTAATTTTACATTGGAATTATATATATATATACATTGCAAATGTTTCGTCATTTTTTCATTAAAAAATGATTTGTCATCCCATCTCTGGGATTAAAGTTTAATTAATTTATGGAACATATATAATAAGAATTTATAAAAATATATTCCATATTTGGAATAAATATAATTTCTAATTTCTAATATTTTCAACTTATTTCATCAAAAAAATGATTAGTGACAGTAATTAAAATTAATTATATAAATGTATTGAAAAATTAGCTTAGCAAGGGACTAAACCATAACATTACAAGGATAAAATTCACTAGAAACACTTTCAAAATACATTTTAATGAAATATTTAGAAATTAATCTCTATGTTTATAATTTTTTTCATTATTTGAGCCTCTTTACATGAGAGAAACATGGGTGGAATTCCATTTTCAAAAATTTACAAGAATTCAACTCCTCCTCCAATATAAAAATACACACACCCCTCATACATAATGAAAACGGTCAAGAAAGTTATATCATCAAAAACCCAAAAAAATATAATATACCCAATTCCCTATCATAATACTAGATTCATAACATTGGTCATAAATCCAAAAAATGAAAATTTTTTGTAAAAACCAAATGGACTAACCCAAATCAGAGGTAAATTCTACAATGATCGGTTTGGTTTTCATTCATTCTTCAATCATTAGATTAAAATTAATGAATGAATATATGATATAAACAGTATCCTAAATATAATTATATTTGGTTATGTTAATGGTTTAGAGTACACCTACACACATCCATTAAATGGATAGCAAACTTACTATTTTTGTATACGACGAAGTACCTCCTCACGGAACGATGTCATTTGGTTTTTCCTTTTTGAACTCTCATAATTGGTAATTGTGATGGAAATCATATTTATATATGATATAAATTATATCAATATTTTATTTATTCTTCTATAATTCATATATATCTTTTACCATTATTCTTTCCATTTTTGTAAATATGATAACATTATTTGTGGTTGTCTAGACTACCATCTCCTCAAAGCGATTTGATTCGTTCATGCAACACATGAAATGTATTAAGAAAGAGATATTAAAATATTGTAACATATATGAAATAAATATGATACATTAATTTTTGGATTAATATATATCATTTAATTTTCATTCTTTTAAAATACGATAAATAAATGAAAGTATCGCTCATTTTTACGTATGACTTACCCTCTCTGTGAACGATGAATTTCATTTCCTATCTCCAAATATTATATATTATTATAAATAAATATATTATTAATATATATTTTATATAAATAAAGGTTTAAATTATGGTGGTTATTAAATCAGTATCTAATTAATTGTAACTATATATAACAAGTTAAAACATACTCGACAAACTAATAAATTAACACTCGAAATAGCGACAATAATGAATGAATATTATCAAATCGGAAGTAACATATTATAATAATTTAATATATGATATTATAAATATGATTATGGTAATTTTATATGTTAGTGATATGATTAAAATCATTATATTGTACGTTAAGGTATGATTACCCAAAGAGAAACACAGTGTATGGAATTTTAATCTCATGTTTTACATTTAAAAGATAAATGGAATATTCACCACTTAATTATTTTGTGTAGTGTATGTACATCCCATTATGATATATTGTATGATAAATTATTTTACCTTTTTGTTTATTTTGAGTTTTTATTTTAATTATTTCCTCTAAGTATATTTTAATTAAATTTTACCAAGAGGTAATGAATTTTGTAACCCAATTCCTTTTTTGCTAGATTATATTACTTCCTCGTTTTAGTTAATATTATAATATTATAGCTGTAAAAATATTTTAAAATATATTTTTGTATGTATACTTTTTTTATCTAGAATTAAATTTGACACACGTAATCTATTTATTTATTTATTTTCAAATTAATGTTGTGTTCTTTTCAAGGGTTTACATCACAACCTCATTTTGTTTGAGATTTTTTACATTATAATATCCATTTGATGTAATTATTAGATCTTTGTTTAATAAATCGTTTAATTTTATTATCCTATCATTAGTCATGAATGTTTTAAATTAATAATACTATATTCCTGTTCTTTGGTACTGAAAATGGTTTAGAAAATATTTTCAAGAAAACATGACTTGATTTTTGTCTTTTGTCGAAGAACATATTTTTTTTATAGAAATACCAATTTAATAAATGGGATTGAAATTTTTTTAGCCATTCCAAAAATTATTTAATAAAGAAAATTGTACCCTTTTTTCATTTACATATGTTTTATAAGTAATCCTCATGAATCTTTCAGAACAGGAAATATTTTTATCCTTTTTAACTAGAAAATTAAATGTTTTTGACTTTGTATGGCATGTATCGAATTACCTGTTGTCATTTATTGATTCTTTATTTTCCTGTTTAAAATGATATTTTTTTAATATTTTTTTAAAACTGAATTTCACGGAAATGGATTAAAAATTGTTTTTCAATATGAAAATGTCATTTTTCAGTAGACTTTTTCAAAAATAAATTTTTATAGTATTTTCATTAATCATTGAAAAAAAAATTATTTTTACCTCACTTGTGATATATTGTGTTGATACCGTCCTTGGTCTTAGTATATATGTTTCATAATTAATTTGGAAAAAGATATTATTAAATTTACCTTCTATTATTCATTTTAGTATCCCCTAAAATACTCACATTCCTACAATCATTTTTCATTAAATTTCCCCTAATTATCCATATTATTTTTCAGTGTAAGGTATGTTTCATAAAATTTATAGTGTTTTTACATATAGTAATTACATATACCTTTTCTTTATTATCTAGGTAATTATTGATAAATTTTTATCCTTTACTCAATAGGGATATCTAATAAGGAATTGTTTTATGAATTTAAATCGATTATTCGATATACAAGGAAGGATTTATGGATGAAAGGCAATGGTTGGAGACTGTTTAATAAAATCCCAATGGCTTGGGGACTGATTAATACAAGTCCCACGATGAATCAATAGAATCAAAAGAATAAATCAGTTGGCTGTCCTAAGATAATAGAATTTCACCTAGTTTGTTTTAAACCATTTAAAGGATAGTTATTTATGGTGAATGTTTCCTGTTCCTAGGACACATTAAATCAATAAATTAATCATATACATTATAGGTAATTCATTTTTTATTATTATTTATGAAATTATTTAATTAAAACTATCTATGGATTAACTTTAATTATCATATTATTGAATACAGATAATGTGTATTTAGTTATTTAACTTTTCATACTATCTATGCACTTCCTTCTTAGTTTATTGATTATATAGAATCTGTTTTAATTCATTACCATTCCATGATAATTATTCACATTAATTAATTATCTATTCTAATATACATTACCCTTACTGAGAATTTGAGATCACCGTTATTTTGATTACTTTCCCTAATTTGTGAAGGGGAATCATTTGTATGAGTTTTAAGGAAACATATTATTATTTTTGTTATGTATTGTGTTGTATTTTTTATTTTTAAATGTCAAATATGAAACATGTATGTAATCTATTTTTTCAAAAATTATAAACATTACATTATTTATGATTTTATTCATTGTAATCATGAAAATGTAATGGCAGTATACACCATATCCAGGATTTTTAAGTTTTTGTCACTACACATCACCACTCCATACACCATGGATTTGGTGTTCTTTGAGATACTACATAATTTATAGATAACCATGGAATAATATTGAGATCCTAGGGATTCCCCTAACGTCCAACTCCATCATGTTAGAGGTGATGTCACTATAATAATGGCTCATAACACCCTTCCCCAAGAACAAAATCAATGACACAAAGTGTCCTCTCTGTTTTCCCTATGCATGTTTTAAACATAATGACCATCCATGACATACACTATGGAAAATGAGTTTTCTTTTTTGTCCTTAAGGTCCTCTGAATCTCACCATACCACTTCCAAAGGATACTCAAAAACCACTAATCATGACCCATGAATGAATAATCATAGAAACTCAAAAGGAAAGTATGGTTAAATGATATAACGTATTTATAAAACTAATTATGAGGTTTGACAATCCCCAACTCTATGCACTTCTAATCCTCAAGAAGCATATCATTAGGGCCTGGTTGGATAACATTAGAAACTAAAATAAACATTTCTCTTGTAATCCAATGAGTTATCTTGTATACGATAATACTACAATAAGAAAAAAAATAAAGTGATTCCACCATCCCTTGAAACACATTGTTTCTCTTTTCTATGACCCACACTAGGAGCTCTATAAAAAAATGTGTCTCGTTCCAACTCATGTTCTCATAGTTGATCAGTTTAATAGGATCATACATGTCACACAAAAATTCAGAAATAGTGAACAATTCATGCATTTCACATTAATGTAGTGGAATTTCTAATGAGTATGAAATTAATCCAATAAGTTATGTGATCTCCAACTGTCCCACATACTATGGTGCCACCTTCCATTGATTCTCAAAATGATGATTTCCCAACCATGGTAACACATTCAAGAACTCCCAATCACCAAAAAAATAACATGAGTCCAGATCCTCCCATTTGTATGTGATCACTTCCTTCTCTAAATAATATCCAACCGTTTACTAATAAACAAAAAACCCATAGAGGTCTCGTCAACCATACTCAGAAAATAATTATTACCAAATCTATCTCGTGTCAACACATCAGTGTGTGGAATAACTTTCTAAAGAGAACTTTAAATGGTTATATCATAAAAAATTCTTCAAAACTGATACTATACATAAATTATACTAATACTAGGTTCTTATCCCACTATCCACTATATTTCATGACACATTCCAAAATCATATCCTCATGGATCTAAAGCCTCCACTCACAATTTCCATTAGTATGTGTATGATATATTGTATTATACTTCAACTGAGTCCTTAATGATGTTTAAAAACATTTCCAAAATGATTACATGAATCAAGAATTCATATCTAACATGATACTTGAAGGAACTCAATGGAGTCATATAATCTATCAGATATAAAACTTTAATAACTATTATTCAAAGTGAGCCTCATTGTTTGAAAGGAAATGATCCACATCCATCAAATGATTGATCATCACTCAAACAACATAATGCCACCTCAGGGTCCTGGGTTTCCCCATATTGAATTCCATCATAAGATCGTCTAGTTTCAACATTGGAATAAGACTTGTCTGAATCAAACCATTAGGATACTAATACTCTTACTTTACCCACTAGTAATTAATTCCTCATGAAACCAAACCAATGATGTCTCTCTTCATGAAAATACAAAAAAATATACCAAATTTGATGGTACATCCTTGTTAACCCTAGATTAACTTCCAACATTGAATTATGAGAGTCCATCATTTTATCCTCCCTGATGAAAGATAGTACTATTAACCCCTCATGATCATAAATGACATTTTATTCATCTACAAAACAAATTGATATAAAATCAACCCCTCTTAAGATATTTTACTTCACAACACCTTCAGGGTAAGACTCCTCGATCACTCCCTCATGGTAAAAAAATTGTGAAATATCACAAATGGATTATAATTTATAACACCATGACCATATGATACATATATAATACACTAATCCATCATACCCATCAGATGATATTACACCAATCAAGTGTGTCCTCAAAGCTCACACATCACCTATGATTTTTTACTGATAGGATATACAAACAAATTACCCTTCCCTAGATCATTGGTCATCAAAATGCCAAATTTCTATAGATACACTACCAAATACCACTTACTTGTGTTTAGATAACATTGAGAGAGGATATATTATGGAACATGTGGTTCATATAAATAGAAAACCTCTAACAGAATAGATGTTGTTTACAACACATCAAAAAAATGACCATAACATCTAAATATATATTAATATTCATGTAGTTCCCCTCATGGTGTCATGGTTTTCGTGACCCTTAGGATTCTACAAGATCCCTCAATATTAAAAAAACTCTTAAAAAATCCCATGGAATAATTATAAAATATATATATCTTATCCGAAGATTTCGAATTGAAAAAATCAGGGATGTGGCCCATCTACGATTCATCTAATGGGAGGAATCATCACACTGATCTATCCAATCAAACATCACATACATCTTTATAAGTCATACAATAAGAATTTTCATATTGTTGCATTCATGGATGAATCATTTATATTACCCAACTAAACCAAGAAATATACTGACTGTGAAAACATTTCATAGTTGATCCCACAAAATCAACCCATATTCCTCCAAAGGGTCCATAAAAATTATCACTTTATAAATTAAATGTGCAAGGAACCACACCTCCATAATCAATAAAGTGACACTTCTATATTTTTAAAATAAATTAAATGTGCTTCAATTTTAATCAATATAATATCTATGAAAATTTAATTCATATATATTGTCTTATAATATATCAAGATATAAAAAACAATCTCTATAATGGAAGAGTCTAGATATTGATGGAAGATAATATTCATGAAATCCATGAATATTATCGGTGAACCTATCATACGTATTGTAATGAAATAATACTTATATAGTCTATATAAAATCTTCATTATTTCATTGGAATATTATTTTCTCTGATCTAATTTTGGTGGTAGCCCAACCATATGAAATTGTTTTAGAACTACCAGGATTCATATAACTTCTCAAACAAGTCATCAATCCTCATATATATGTAAAAATTCTTTAGAGTTTTCTGGTTTAGTTTTTTATAGTCCATATAGAAATAAAAACTAACATCCTCTTTATTTGGGAACAAAATTGCTGAACCTAAATGTGTATTTCGTGTTCGTAAAAATCAGTTTTCTCTAAAATACCTCCAGTGGTATGTTTATATTATTCAACTCAGAATGTTCTATAAAATAGGGAGGTGTAAATATAGGTTTCTACTAATGAAATAACATTATCTCAATGTAATTTACCATCTTAAGAGGAAGTCCCTAAATTTCATCAAAAACAATTCTGATATAAGTCACCCTTGGATAATAAGTAGTTGCTATTACTAGATCCTCTATAAGAGCCATTCTAGCCACAAAAATTGTAATATATCTTACATAATCATTTCTTTTACCACTCCATTGGATCCTATAACCCACTCATAGGTCAAAAAACCATCTATCCCTTGGGTGTAGGTTAGGATACACATTTTATATACGATACGATGTATATATATTAATTATATATCATTTCAATGTAAAAGAACACATTAAATAAAGTTATATCCATTGTTTTGAAGTATCAAAATTATCCATATCTAGAAACTATTATAGGGAATCCTATGAATTTTTTAATATAGTTAACATTCTATCCCAAGGGTGAATTAGGATAAAGTAATTTTGAATAAATATTTACCTTTATTTTAAACCCTAAAAAATTTGGGAAACAAAAGTTCCAAAAAGTATTAGAAAAAAGAGTATAGGTTATGAATATTATACCAAAAATGGTAAATGGTCCCTCTATATAGTCAGTTAGAACCTGGTATTCTTAATTAACTCATCCCATTATACGTCAATGTCTATTTCCATGGTATGCATGACTATCATGACTCTTCACCATCTATGGTTTTTGAACCTGTGGCTAAGGACCTCAACTAGTCCCATGTCTTGATGCCTCTATATGACCTAAACCATCTTGATACTTCTTCTTGATGCCTTATGGTTATAAATGATAATATTTCCTTCATTTAACCACTAAATAAACGTTATATATGTCTGATAGTTCCAGATTTTACTAAAGTTAATGCATTGGGGACATTAAAATCCAATAGAAATTATAGAGGAACCTCCACTCTTCTTTAACTATCAATTAATTTCCAAGAATGAATCATTTAAAATTCAATTCCTACCATAAAAATTTTCATTGGGAAGTCCACCAAAGGCTATATGGAAAAATATATCTCTTTCTTCCTTTGAATTCTTGATATTCATTTTCATTTGAGGAACTATCAAATATGAAATTTGGTTGAATTTATTAACATGAATCTTCAAAATATGTTAGAATACAATATTTAACATCTTATAAATTTCCTCCTCATTTGTTTACAATAGATTTGAAATCGAAGGCAACACCATGAAACACATTGGGTATGAAGAAACCTTCATAAATCCCTACTAATCTTCCATAGGATCTTTATCTCATTGTAGATTTAGCATAATAAGGGTGAAATTGATAATGAAATTTTCATTGAAATCCTTCCATATCATACATTCATTTATACTAGCCTAATGCAAAACATCCCGCCATTATCTAAAAAACATCATGTATAAAATTTTCATGAATTATCTTTATATCTGTTGGTTTCATTATTAGATAGAACCACCTCTCAATGAATAAAATCCAGTCCTAAATATCCTAGGCTCCTCCAGTGGCATGGAAGGATGGAGTGTTCTGGAGTTGAATGTATTGATCACATCGAATCATAGTATTAAAATCCCATCCATAAGGAATATTCACAACACCAAAACCTCCTAGAATATGTAGTACCTCTTTATGAGCCACTAGAGAGGGTGTGAGAGCATTTTCTTTCATTCTTGGTTGAAGAAGAAAAATTTTATGCCTTATAATATCATCCTAGACAACGTATCTATTTGGACCCATAATATATCATCAAGGATGAATTATGTTAAATTACAATGTATTCCTAGAACATGTATACTAAATAACTTATATTACAAACTAAGGAGTTTATAGGAACATATTAGATTATAGAAAATATAACATATGAGTCTATTAGTAAGAAGAAAACACCCCCCTCCATGTTCAACATAACGCTAATGATGAGTTATGTATACATAAATATTATAAATAGTCATACACATAACATTAAAAATAATTCTCATTTTAAAATATTAAATCCCAAAACTGATATATCCAAAAATCAAGGGAATAAAATATACATCAAAACCATTATAATGCATTGAAGAATTTCATTAATGATCTATAATTACCACTCAAGTGGAATATATATAACATGTGATTCTATGATTCTAGTCATGATTTTTGAACATACTCCATTTTCATAAAATATTAACATGAAAATATAGAAAGTATTATAATGAAATTTTAAATCCATATTATTAATAGAACTACAAACATCAATAAATCAGATCTCAATTGCATATTTTCTTGCCTCACACACATGAATATCCCCATATTCAGTCACACATAGCCTAAAAATTTACTAACATTCCCAAAAGTATGGTCACAAATAATGAAATATGGAAAAGAAAATTTCATAAAAACATTGCAATTCCCTTCCCCAAATCATCTACTTTGATCCTGAGTTCCACATGACCTTATGTTCATCTCATCATATCCAATATGTTGTTGAATATTAGTGATTTCCATATTTCAATGAGTGCAAAGAATATAACCTTCATATCAATAAATATAGGCCAAAAAATGAGACGCTGTAAAATAAATAAACAATTCTATAACATATGTAAAGGAAATAATACCAATCCATATATAAATTATAAACCAATAACCCCCAAGGTGTAGGTCAACGTAGATTATGAGTTTACAATAAGGAAGCAATTTCCTAGTAGAATACACTTTGAATTATATCCTTGTTACTCCTTCAAACATCATTCTCATTTTCCTAACTACTTCTTGCTGTAAATTTTCCTTTCCTATATCACATATCTTGATGTACGCATGTTCTTAGAGATTCTCATTCAGGCTATAATATGAACCCACAATGAAAACACTAATTCATCCTTAACAAGTGTACAGATTCACATGAGTGATTATTGAGATAATAAATAAATTCACAATAAAAAATAAAATCATACAACAAATGTTCATGCTCTAATAAATAAACCCCAAACCAAAAGTTGTACCTTCTTTGGATCTATAACTATAAATGTAGTCATAAAAGAATTCATGGACTAGAGTCAACTATATGGTCACTACATGTATATCATTTCCCACAAAAGGATAATGAATCTTGGGATATGCCAAAAGTATTCCAATTCCAATATCTCCTTTGAATCGGTCTATTAGGCTATTTCATTCATGTACATCGTTATGTCAAGACACAAGGATGTCATATCCCAACACCCAATCCTATGTCAGGTCACCATTGAACATCAAGCCATGCACTTTACTCTTAAGAATGATATGAAAAGACCGTAATTCTCCTAGATCAGAACATAATTCCATCATTTCCCTTCATCTAATGTGGCTTGTAATAGTTTGACATGTAGCGTGTTACTATGATCCATGTATTAGGGAACCATCCCTTGGAGGTTCCCCTATTCACAAGGTACTATGCATAAAAATGACATAGAATATACCAAACACATCACATAGAAATATGTCATCATATAAAAAGGAATAGTTTGGTATATTTAGAGTGATAAATTGTCCCCGAGAACAAAATGTAATCATACTTGAACACAGATGATCTAATGGGACACACACACACAAACACATGTGGTCAAACAAGAAACATTGTCTCATAGGCTATAAAAGCACACATAAAATCAAACTCCATAATAGTCAAAGATTGTAATCACACAATGTAATATAATGTAAAAAATCATACTTTTGACCTATATATGATAAATAAATTATTACCTTAATCTTGTTGAAATCAGATTTTCCAAAAGAGCTTTATCACCTAAACCATGTCCACAGTCCGATCTAAACAAGCTATCATGCGATGAATTCCTAGAACCAATTACAATAAAACATGAAATTGTTAAAAAATTAATCTAAATAATGAAAAATATAGGGTTACAACAAACACTTATCAAATGTTCAACACTGTTATTGGAGGAATTTTGAGTGTGGATAAAAGACGAAAAACTGATGCTCTAAGAATAAAGACTATAGAAAAGTGATGTTGGGATTCCAAATATATAGATCAATAAGAATAGACCCAAAAAATAAATGTTATATGTTCCAAAAATGATGATAATGGTGGGATACGACAATCTCTATTCTAGAAGGCTTCAACTCAATCAAAATGAGGGTTCCCAGGTTCATCTATGGTGTATCTAGAAATTTATCAAAATAAAAATTAATAATAATTAGAAGAATCCACTAATTAATTAAGGTATGAACTGTCTTAAAATAAATTTAAAATAAAAAAATAAATTATACACAAATTGATCATTTTAGACATAAAATATCCATGATAAAAATAAAAATATTACATTGTTTCAAAAATATTCATGATCATTGCAATATCCTCGATCACATCCTTCTTTTTCTTTGAGATATGACAAGACAGTGGACCCACCATGGTGTGTTTTCTAGATTCAAAAATTTTCCCTCATGATGACATTAACCACAACTATGGTGAGGTTTATATGGATGTGGCCTATATCACACTTCTTTGACCATAATGGTCAGGCCAATATCTGTATTTGATGTTCCCTCCCATCTAATTTTTCATGCAGGGACCACCACGGCCTCCACGACGGTTCTGGTGTTACTTATTTTTTCCCAAAGGTCCTCTAAAAGTAACATTACTAATTTTAAAAGTGAATAAATGCCACAAATCTTCAACCAATGCTGTATAAACGTAAATAATAATTAGGAAATGATATCGAAAAGCATTAATTAATTTTAAACAAACAAATCTAATTATATACATTAATATTTTAAAATTTTATTTTTAATGCAAAAAACTAAATTTTATGACATGATAAAATTCTATACCATTATAAAAAAATTAAATTATGATTTCATAAAATAATATTTTTTTTATAAATATATTATCTAATTTATAAAACAATTATGAATGAAAAATTTCATTAAAATTCATTATTTCATCTCAATAATATATTATAGTGAAAATAAAACATAACTATATTTCCTAAAAATACAATTATATTTTTAATGTTAGAAATATTTATTTAACAAATTGTAATTATTTTTTTATGATTACATGATGTAATTTTGATATTTTGTATCACATAAGATGAAAAAATATTAATATTTTATTCTATTAGTTAGAAATAAAATTCATAACTATTAGTTTTACTATTATAATGGTCATATGGATTTTTTATATCTTATATGTACCAATTCTATCATTTTATTATCATCAAATTTTATTTATATGTAAATTCTATGTTATTCATTTTCAAAATTTTAGTTTTTCTACTCATTTTTTTTATTTACAATTTTTTTCAGGAATTTGAATATTATATGCTGTAAAATGTTCTATATGTTCAATTTATAGTTAATTTAATATATTTTTTTTATTATCATATTTAATAATTTAAATTTTGTATATTTTTTATATTTTATAAATGTAATATTATAAATTAATATAAAACTTTTGTTAGTTTTTTTAGATCATTTGTTTTATTCTATGTTTTCATTTATGACACATGTATTTATTGAGAACAAAAACTACATATATTAATTTTTGGTTTGTTATAAATAAATAAATAAATAAATAAATATATATATATATACAACACACACATCACTATATGATGTTGTGCCATGTAACATGGTCTTCAGATCTCAATATTTTATATTGCATCATTTTTTGAAATTTCAAAATTGAATTACGAACATTTAAACACTCTTTATATATTAATATTAGTGTCCAAAAATGGTACTCTTGTCAAATAATTCTTACTGAATAATGTTTTTAGGATTCCAGTTACTTATATAATGAATGGTATTATTATACTGGATTTATCATGATTCTCATGTGATGAACCAAAATTTCATGGATATCCCTGCACAAAAAATATGATTATTTAATCATACAAAAAATCATTTGCATTACACTATATGAGTCATCAGTCTTATTTTTTCTGGGAAAAAGAAATAGATTATAGCCTATTATTTTTTAAGGGTAGAAATGCACTTGTCTTAGATCACCTTGTTGAATGACAAGAATCACATCCAAATGTGATTTTATCCTCACAATAAAAATACAATTCCATTACATTCAAATAAACTCTAATTACTATCTAACACATCCATTAAGATTCATCTTATAAAAATTAAATTAAAATTCTATTAAGACTCATGAATTAATTATATCATGAAAAAGTCATGGAATTTTGGAAATATGGATTTCATATAATCACTAAATAATATAATAATATGATTTATAAAATAGTTAAAAAACAATATGTGTAATGAATAATATTAAAAATATGAATCATAAAAAAAAATTAACTCAAATATCACACTTTATTTATTTTTTTCATGAGTTTTTTCAACCTCTATAACTCATAAATTACAAGAAGAAGTTAATCGATCATCAGTATCTCAAAAATAATTCTCAATACTCCCCATAAATAATGTTTTATAATTATTAAATATATATGTCATGTATCACATTAGTCTCAATGATCATTATGTACACATGATCAATCCCATGAAAATTGACAAATAGGGGTGGGTTTTAAAACCTGTATAGCATTACTCAAATAATAATTTCAATGAATTTATTATGAATAAACTAATACATTGACTGATGGCATAATTTTATTTAATTTCTATACATGGAAACATTGAACACTATCTTATAAAATATCATTATACATTGATTCGCCATTATATTTTCATAGGAAATAAGTTATCTAAAAATGATGATACAAGTAGTAAAAACCATCAAACTAAAATGAAGATGAATGTGGCTATAAAACTCAGTCTCAATTGACAGTAAACTAATTACAATGATATATAGCATTCTATAACTATAAAGAGAATCATATATATGAATTGAATCTTGAAAAAATAGAATTATTTTTCCAGAGATTACCCAATTGATACATGAGTAAAAACAATATTATATTATAGATGTAGATTTAATATAATGAAGTTAATATTTCGGTCAATAATAATGTAACATTATAGTAATTATACATCAATGACATCACAGAACATAAATAATATATAGAAATTCCCCTTATTATAAAAAATCAACCAATTTTTATAACAACTTAATTTACAATAAATATCCCTAAGAAATTATATAGTCATGATATAGTAAAATAACTAATACTATTTAGCAACAAGATTCTTTTACCATTGGTAGAATGATAAATCATTGGAAAAATTTTCAATCAATATACTTAAAGTGCATAGAAATAACCTTTAAATTTCATTTTGTATCTTGATATATCCCATCTGAAAAAATTACATGACTCTACCAAGGCTACTTGTACTCTATAATGTATTCAAACATTATAAAAATATCATATTGAATAACTAGTATAATATAATTATAAAGTTTTATGAAACACGATATTATAAAACATCTACCTACAATTTTAGGATTTAAAACATTAAATTTGTTGGATTATTCATAAAAAAATACTTAAAATTTGATTATTTGTAGAATAATTATTAGAAAATAGGTATTTGAAAATTAGATCAAATAAGTAGATAAATAAAAATCCTATATAGTTATTATAAAATAATTAAATTCAACATCAATCTATTAAGAATATTATTATATGAAAAATTAGTTAATAAATTATAAAATATAAATGATATAAAATATTTTGAAGTACGTTTTTATTTGGAATATAAATTCAAACATAAGACATTATCAATAATAAATAAATTATTTTATAGTTGAATTTAAATTTTATGGAAACTTTTATGAGCTTCAAACCATAATTCTATAAAATATTTATATTACTGGTCATTGATATTGTTTGATTTATTTTTTGATACAAATACAAACCATATTAATTATCATTTAATTAAATTCATTAAAAAATAATTCATAATTTAAATTAATATAATTTTATATGATTTTTTATATTTATACAAAAGTTTATAGTTATTTTAAAAGCGTTCCTGCTAGTTGTTGAGGAAAAAATGTCCCTATGGTAAAAATAAATGGTAATATTACTAGTGAATTTATTATTTATTATTTGTTATTTCACTACTATATTACCATAATTATCTTCTTCATAAACTATGTTAGGTAAGATAGGTTAATGAAATAAAATACACAGACACATAACGAATGACCATCATGAATTGAACCCCCCTCATGGATAGTTTAATGATAAAAAATGGATAATATTATTATTAAAATTATGACACTAATAATTATCAATTATATAATTTATGATCCCTAAAATGATAAAACACATACACCTTATAAGAAGAAAAATTTGGTCATCCCCCCATGCCTCAATAGTTGTCCAATATATAGTTGAGTCACACCCACACATCCACTACGAAACGATTCTTTACTAGTTTATAATTTATATATACAAGTATTGGATTTATATCTATAAAATAACCAAATCAATGATATTTTATTCCATAATTGGATTAAAGGAAAATATTTCCTTCTGATATTCCCATATTAATATATTTCCTAAAACTACACCATACATAATTTGACTTCCATGTAGCACAACATAACTCATCATTTTGTATATAGGATCTCATCTTTAATACGTTGTCCTTACAAAAAATTAAAAAACCTTGATAATATTTTAATTAACCTACAATTTCTAACCTCACCTAAAAATATCCTACATCAACACTATTAATATAAAAAAATTTAATTTTTTATCTAATAATGCCTGAAATTAATGAATTTCAAATACAAATAAATTTATTTTCCACTTTTCAAAGTTGAATTTTTATTATCGATTACCCATTCCATAATTATTATGAATATATATATATATATATATATATATCTAAATATGATATTTAATGTCAAATATCAACTTTAATAACTTTTATAAAAAATTATTAATTTTAAATCATTGAATAAATATTATTTTTACCCATGTTTTAAAAAAACTATATAAAAAATATACGAACTAAACCTCAAAATCCCCAATATAATTTCAAAAAATTTAAATGGTATTTATTATATATTGAAAAATTAATTCTTAATGAATTTACTAATTTCTAAATATAATAAATTATTTATAAAAACTCATGAAAAATTTAATTTTTTCTATAAATTTTTATTAGTCTCAACAACTCGAATATATTTAGAAAACATTCACCAATATAAATTTTTTAGACAAATAATTCTTACAAAATATAAATTTTAAACAGATGAGAATATAATTTCATGTACATACAATTTTTAATTAAATAGTTAAAAAATTCATCATATTTTTCATAACTAGTCAATAGTAGAAATGAAAATATAATTTTTTTTATCCTAGATAATTAAAAAAATCAAACACTGAAAGATAAAATAATTTATAATCACCTATAAAAGAAGATACCCCAACAATATTATATATATATAATAGTGTTAGAGAAATAGATGGTATATTATTGAAAAATGAAAAATTATATCTTTATGAGAGTGAAAACAAGATTTCATTCATTATAATTGGGTTGAGATTATGTAATTTAACCTCAACATAATTCCCTAAAAAGTGAATCGTGGATTTTCTAGAAAAATAAAACAATATAGTTTTCTATAAAAATTATAATATTTTTATTTCAATAACTAATAAATCAATAAAATAAATTCAAAAGTAAATTAAAATGACATAATAAAAATATTCTTTTACATTAATAATATAGTACATAAATAAAATAAATTTACGATATACTTATAAAAAAGAAAAACAAACTAATAAAATTTAGGACATTAAATTGAAATTTATAATCCCATAAATTTAAATGAAAAGAAAAAAAATCAAATATATTATCGTAAAAAGAATGATATCAACATAATAATAGGTATTATTAGATATAAATATAAAATTTTGTAGTAAATATGAATTTTGTATTAATATTGAAAATATTTATAAAAATAATGATATTATTATAGTTATTACTTGATCAATGGAAAGAGATCATATATTCATTTGAATATTTTTTTTACCATTGATGGAAAACAATATAAATTTTTTACAAATATATATAATAACCATTTGAAATATTTGATATTATATATATATATAAGTGTTATAAATACATGGAGTAAATGTATTTTATGATTAATTATTGGAAAAAATGATAATTTTTATGTTTATGAATTTATGAATATGAAACTAGGAATAAATCACAGAAATGTATATTTTTCCAAAAAAACTAATATTTATATTTTTGATAAATACTTTTTGACATTCTTTTTAATAAATTATAATATTTTTTATAAATTAGTATTCAATTTAGTGGATTTATATATTTTACAGAGATAAAAATTAATTTAAAAATATATTAAAGGAATTCAATTAATTTAATATATAAATTTTATTGAATATACCTTTTAATGGCCTGAAATTGATAATATTTGATTTTTTTAACAATACATAGTGGAATGTCTACATTATAGTAGTGGGGTTTTATTATGTTACATTATAGTGGTAGAAAGTTGTTAAAAACATAACTTATTTAGAATTCCACATCACTCAATCTATCCTATCATAATGTCCAAATAATGTTCCCAAACTACACGGGATGGAATCTAGGGTTAGGGAATCAAAATATATTTGTGTAAGATTGATTTCCATTGATAAATTAATACCAATAAGAGGATATCCACTAATATTTATATCATTATATCCCCATATTTTGTGGAATAAAACTTATTAAAAAATAAATATTGAAATAAAAAAATGAGTCACAACCATGTTATAAAAGACAATAAACATTAATCACCACTAAAATCATTGACAAATAATTAAAAAGTAATCAATGAGACAAAGAATCAAAATTGAAAATTAAATTGAAAGGGAACCTCAAGTGGCATGATATATGGGACTGAAATAACATACAATATGAATATTTATCTAAAAAATATCCAACACTACATTGTTTTTTGTTATGTCACTTATCTTCACCTTCCACATATAAAATACTAGAAAAACTATTCTAGGGATCATCCATTAAATCCTGTAGTTTTAGAATAATCATACAATATAGATAAAAATTACATAAAAAAAGAATGGGTGTGTATTCAAGGAGTGATATATAATTTCACAAAATTATTCCTCCCCATAGCCCATATATATACAATATTAATTAGAAATGGAATTTACAATTTAGATTACAAGTAAAATGTATCCTTTTATTATTTATTATTATATACAATTAACATGGGGTTTTCATCAATATATCATTACTTTGAAAAAAATCATTAATCAAACATTACCAAATAGAATATAAAGGGTCGAAATTGAATGAAGATGGTGTGATTTAATAAGTAATAACATTTTTAACCCTTAATTGGATGTTTCAAGGAATTATATCTTGTTAAAACACATTAATTTTTTTTTAAAACCTATACATGTGGAGGGTAACCATTTAATATAGAAAACTAAAATGATTAAAATAATTAAGAAAAAGAAAAGGAAAAAAATAGAGAGAAGGAATGAAAAATGGGTATTGAGACAATAAATCATTATAAAGAAAAACATTCTTTTTTTAATGATAAAATTAATATTATACGTGATGAATATTTTAATAAAGAAATAATAAAAATACTCTATAATGAAATATTCATATAAAAACATACATTATAATCATTGGAACAGTTAAGATCCATTGATATGATGTAAGAGAACACAATACTAGAATACATCTAACTGGAAAGAACATTGTGATCAAACTATATAATGCATAGATTTACATATCATTCCTCATTAGGAGGAGAAACACACTATGTATATTAGTATCACATATTGGGAAAACTATTTTGAATAATATCTTGTAGTATTTTAGAACTAATATTAGGACCCCCTTCATGTTTCTAATGATTTTCAATACATATAAGTGGTTGTGAACAATAAAGTATATCACATCAGAACTGAAAACAAATAGCCAATAATTAATATTTTAAACATAAACACGACCTCACCTGAGAAACAAGCTATTTGGAAAAAAACATAGTCCTAAATAAGTCAATATAATAATACAATCTAGTTCCATTTATTAACCATAACAATTATATTACATAATCATTTTATTTGTAACAAATCAATGGTGTTACCATTGAGTTATAAAAATAAATGATATCACATTATTCTTAAAAATATATCCAATAAGATATAAATATTTTCAAACATAATAAATAGAATGAAATTTTACAAATTGAAACCATATAAATATACTTTTTGAATAAATGAGACATATTATCAATGAAAATTACTAACAGAATAAGAACCCCTAACTGAATAACAAAATTTTTTATCCTTGAAAATATTTATCAAAAATATATATACATTCATAAAAATTAATAAAATAAATTTTATAGAATTTCATTTATTTTAGTTTATAGAAACAGAGGTTTCAATTTTATTGAACATAATATGTGCACACTATGTATAAATATATATTGTTTGAATTTGGAAATAAATAATACATATTATAGAAAAATATATCTCTTAAAAATATTATGTCTTAAAAGATAGACATTTTGGAATATTTTTATTGTTAAACCTAAATAGTGAACACATCATATATAAATTATAAAATTAATAAAAGAAATTTCATATAGTAAACTGGAAAATTTTATTACAATAGAGTGTCTTTGTCGTATTATAAAATTATAGAGAATTAGAAACAATTACGAAGATATCAAAAAACACAAATTATTTAAATTTATCATTTTAGATTAACACACACAAAATAAATGTCTTTACCACTCTAGGGTCTAATGAAAAAGAGAATATAGGAAATTATAATATAAAATAAGTTGTTTAGAAATGTTTTTCAAAATATTAGTCATTGAAAACATATATTGTTATAGAGTTACACCATTGGGATGGGCAGGATGGAAAAAAGAATGATTTGGGAGGCAGAGTTCTATGATTCTTGATGAAAAGGATAGTGGCCACATTCAAATTATTTCATAAAGTTAATCCACCAAGTCTGAGGGATAATATTTTTTATTTATTTTACCATTTTTAAAACTACGATGAGGGATAACCTCACATGGCTGAAAATCCCAGAGGGAGTATGGCCAAAACCATGACATTAAAGTTCCAAATACCTTACAATAACCTATAAAATCCATCCAAGAATACATAACAAATAACCAACTTCCATCCTTGAAATCCTACCCAGCTAGAAATGCCATGTGCAGAGATGCATGTTTCTTGGTACTGATAGAAAATACAATACCCTCTCAATCATACAATATAGTAGCCCTGAAAAGTAGGGATAAGAAACACTAAACTTTTCATTTGTATCTTCCTTGGAGGAAATCAAGGCACCATACAAATACACGACTATAATAACACCACCAATGTAAACCATCATTCACACATCTGTCTTCATCTGAAAGAAAAACATTCACAACGAGACATCCCCCATGGCTAACCTCATTTAGCACACAAACATCCTTTTTAATATAAATTAAGTCTCTCAAAACAAATTTTTTTTAACATAAACTAATAATAAAAAACAAAAATTATGGTTAATTGAATAACTAGCATAAAATGATATATTTTTACTTAAAAATTCTCTACATATAATAAAATTTTATACCCATAGAATATTCCATAATATTTTTTTAAATTAAAATTATTCTAAAATAAAAAATAAAATCATATAACCTAAAACATTATAAAAAACATTAGAAAAAAATTTATTAAAACTTATCAAAGAGATGGATTTCACCCCAATATTTATTCATTTACATACATAATTATTAAAATGTCATTAAATTACTAATTAAAATAGAGGAGGCTTAAAAAATTCAAATGAAAGAGTAATCAATCCTTGAATAAATAATTATTCAATATATTCATTTTTTCCTAATTCAGACAATCCATAAAATGATATAAACAATTTATAAATTCTACAATTAGTAATATAAATTAAATTATAAATACAATGGATAAAACCTCTCTATTTAATATATTAAAATCATTGAAATTGATTTAAAATCCCCATGATATATTGGTGTTTTCTAATTTCTAAAATAGAAAATAGTTAAAATCCCAACACACAACATGAAATGGCCACTCTATAAAGACACATCACAATATAATCTCAATATTTTTGATAAATTCATATAAAATTTAAATATCTCCACTAATAGAAATATTCACATAACTCAATATTTATAAATATAATATTTTAATTAAAAGTATTTGAACTAAAAAAATGAAATATCTTTATATAAATTCAATTACGATGGAATCTTATATAAAAAATGTAAATACCAAATTAAACATGAAAATACGGCCACCCAAAATATAAAAACTAAATAATATTGAAACATGTAATTAAACCATTATTAATTATAAAATGATCTAACTAAATATTAGGACAAATCACTATGTGTATTTTCTATATATATAATACATGATAAAATAACACATGATTTGAATGCACCTAAACACATGTTATATAGACCAAAACTACGACTCAAAATTTGGAAATAAATGTTTTATTAAACATATCTATAAAATAAGATTTCTTTAATTTATCTAGGTATATACCAATCACATACTATTTATAAATAATTCCAATGTCTTCCCTAATCATACAGAGTCTTTTTAGATCTTATTCAAGAAGAGAGGTATCATTCTATTAAAATAGTAAATAGATGTTATAATAACATTAATAATGGTGGTATCAAAAAAATTAAGATATTACAAATAGAATTTTTCCCAAAGGAACCATATAATATAATAGAAATTACATAGTGGTTATTTAGAACTAACATCCCTAAGATAAAGCTCCTAAAATAATGGAGATTGAAACAAATAAATTCCAAATTTGACACATATGTTTCAAACTTTTTTTAGTGAAACCATGATCAATAAGACCAACATTAAAATAAGAAATACTATCATATAAGATAACTAGACATACATTATAATTACAATTAACTTATAGAAAACCATTAAATTATATATAAATCCCCATACTATAAATTATTCCATTAAAATAAGTAATTTAGACTATGAAATGAAATTAATTAACTAATATTCAATGGACTTGATATTTAATAAATTTTATATCCTATTATGGTCGAAACAACAACAGACATGTAAGATAAGAAATGAAACCAAAAACTAAACATCCACTAATTGAAGACATAAGAGAAGTACATTTTGAATAAATATGGGTAAAATAAAAAACCATCAAATTTGATAAAAAATTATAAAATTTTATAGAATAGAAATATTTTTTTTAAACGCTACATTGAAACAATTTTAATTCTCAAAGACTACCATATCACCAATTCAAATGAAATTATTTTTTTGTTGCATCATTCCTTTAAAAATATTATTCAAAACACTATTAAAATATAGAACACTAAATTAATGTTGTCGATAATATTTCTTGCACTAAAAATTTTCAAATCACTTAGTTTGAAATCTGTAATTTTTTTAAAAAATTTATATATATATAAACCAATAGAATCCACTAATTCGAATACATATATGGTATAAAGTATTTTTAAAAAAACATTAAATAAATAAATAATTAATGAATATTTCTAGAATCATTATTGGTACATTTGTATTATATCTTATGAAAAATGTGAATTATATTCTTATAATTAGTATGAGTTTTAATATATCCATTAATTTATCTTATAAAATAAACAAAAAAATAAAACCCCTCCATTTTCATCAAAAAACATATTTAGAAATAATTCACAAAATTATAATGTATATGAAAAAAATCAAACAATAAATTTATAAAAGAATATTAAATTATAAAATTCATTTTTTCAGAAATAAAACACCAATGGTCATGATATTTTACATTATAATAACAAAGATAAATCTGAATAAAACTCCATTGAAATCAAATAAATTCATCCAAAATTGAAACATAGTCATGGAAATGTAAATTTTAAATAATATATAAATCATCTCTACCTATCCTAAAACATTTATAGTGATTAATTAAATACATTACAAAACATTATAATGTTAAGACATAAGTAAACCATTAATTAACAAAAAGAATGATCTATGTGAACTATCTTTATCTCATGCACAATACATGTGAAACATAGTGGTTGAACTTTTATCCCCGTAAAATATAAAATTTTCTACACATTAATGTAATTAATTAATACAATAAATTACAGATTATCAATATTTGTAAGATTTAAAGGACCATCACCATATTTATTGGTATTTCACATGTCCATAACATAAAACATTATCTTGGATGTTATAATTTCTCAAATCCATCAAAATTTATAATTTTAAATAAAACTGAACTATAAAAGAATTTCATAACAAAACAACCCAAGAAAATTATTTATGTATCCAGAATTGGTTTGTCACAAATTTATAGGTGAATTGAAAATCACCTCGGGTAGAAAAATATAATTGTGGAATAAAATTATACATATTTTGGAAAGAATTATCTTGATAAAAAAATAAATAAAATAGTATTTAAACAATGCGATTTGAAACAATATCATTTTATATTTGATATTAATATATATAATGACTTTTTTATGTAAAACTAAACCAAATGAGTTATAAGAACATTTCAAAACTCATTAAATATATAATATCACCTAGTATCATAACAAATAATAAAAAAATAATTCAAACATAATAAATATAAACTAGAATACAAAAATGAATGATATCTTTTTATTCAAGATTCATGTGACGTACTAAACATACTTATCCCAAAATAATCAAAAATGAAGCCCAGTCATCTCACTAGGCATGAAAAGAAATAATATTCACTATAATCCATTAAATTTTTTTAATATAATTCAATTATCATTCTATATATTAAATAGTTGATTAAAATGTACATTCAATGTATTATATATGTTCCATATATGGATACAATGTGTTTATTTAATGTGTGAGAAACAATTTCATTGATAGCATCCTCTATAAAACTGACATGTAACATTTAAACCCCCCATGAAATCCAGTTTTTAAATACTTGTACAATGTATCATTTTAATATTGAAAACATATCACATCGGTTTTCATTTAATAAAAAATTACATCAAATTATTAATTTAAGATATACATTATAAAATATTTTCTAATATATTTTCCTTGAATAAAATCCTTTATAATTATTATGGACCCATTTTATAAACTATATTTTAAATATTATACCAAAAAGTCTCTCATTTTCACAAGAAAATTTCAATTGTTTTTAAATTAATTCATAAGGAGGGTGACCATGTTTTTTTAGAGATAACATAATTCATTGGAATATCATGATTAAAATAAAAGATTAACATAACATGAAAATAAATAAAGGTATAAATTTGAAAACATATAATTCCATATTAGATTAAGTATATATTCCAATTTAACATAAAACAATACAAGGAGAAATTATAAATATTTTTAAATAATAGTAAAATTTTACTAAAACATAATAATAACCACTAAACTCATAAAATAATCATAGGATTCCTTATATTACTTAGAGGTGATATAGGGTAATTTAGTATGAGAATGAACATAAAGGAAATGGTATTTGTGATACAATATTCTTGAAACATGGTTTTACCCTCCCAGATGTTATGAGAAGAAACACAACATGTATAAAGGATTTTTTTTTTGGGGACAACAACTAGAGAATGACAATATACTAGTGAAAATTTTATTTCTTAATCCCTCACTAATACACTCAATGAATATTATAACATATATGAATACATGAAAAATAAAATATCATATATCTCAATTTAATTAGAGTAAAAATAAATAATACATCAAACATAAACTCACCCAACCTCTACAACATCATAGAACTGATATCTCATTTCATAAGTTGATCAATATACTTACATATTCAATAATACATGAATTCCCATCATCATGATGTATATTACTATTGGTTCAATAATAAATAAAATGGCGTGTTATTAAAAACAATAGAAAAAAAATATTTCAATCCTATCTCAAAAACATAATAAATAGGGTATAAACTATTGAAAACATGAATAAAGTCATTGAATTCCACATTTAAAACCCAGATAAAAATTATAATAAAATGAGGCACAACTTCAATATATATATCTAATATGTTATGTAATTTTAATGACTTTAATTTTTTTTATTTTAGGAAAATATTTTTACAAATAGTATATAAAATCATTATAATTCATAAGAAGTCATTTAATATATTTCCGTTTAAATTTCATTAAAAATAAATTGGTTGATATGTTATTTAAAATAAAAGGGTTGACACATTAAATGGACATATATTTTGGGACTATAAAATTAATAAATATTCTTTTTTCATAATCAAAATTAGCAAAATAAATTGGTAATCATGGGGACCTAAAACATAGAAAATACAAAATTTATTCATGTTAGAATCTCAAAATAAATTCATCAATAATACATGCTTCAATAATTAATGAAAGGATCATGGATCCACCAACTATATCAGACAAATATAGAATAATTATGTCATATTAGACATCTATAGATAAAAAAGACCCCCTTAATAAGCAATTATAAACCAAAAATCCAAGAAAATATTCATTCCAAACCAACCAAGAGTTATCCATTTCTAACATGGTATTAGTGTTGGAGGAAATATAGAAAATTTAATGAGGTGGATTAAATAAGAATATTTTAATATATTTTGATGAAAATACGTGGATAAATTATCAAAATTTATAGTGTTACATTATGAAAAAACATGAGAGAGTGGTGTGTATATAGTTAGAGGAGGAGTCTGGAATGTGTGAAAAAATTTGAAGGAGGATCCTTTGGAATTTGATTTTAAAAAATATTACATTAATAAGTTTAAAATATTTTACGGATACCTTAAATATTATTTCAGCTCATATAGGTAACCCATCAATCCTACTTCAGTAATTTTTCTAAAAAATAAATAAAATATTAAATACCATAAATTTGATATTTTTACGTCATATAAAAGAACACCTAGAAGGGGTTTAAATTATCATAAAAAAAATGATATCTTTATCATTGTATTTTTTTGTCATTTTATATGACTAATAATATCCCTTTATGAAGATTTTATTTGAGACCTTTTTGTTCATCACATAGTGGTGGAATAAAAATGATGAATTGGGTTTGTTGAGCAATTTATGATACATATATTATGAACCTAAAATGGATGGTGGTGAACTATAATGGTACACAACTCTATCTTCCAATAAATTCTTGTTCTCTATGAGTAAATCAAGTAAATGATATTTTTTAATGATATAATATTTTTAGTATATAGGGAATTATATATTTACATAGATGAATAAAAGATAGTACATGATTAGAATAATGTGTTATTTTTGTTTTGTTAAAAAATTTAAATGATTAATTTTCATCGATGAACATAAAATTTCAATAATATAATATTTTTTATTATTTTATATTGAATGAATAATTTTTCTTAAATATGAATAGAAAGATTGTAATATAAAAACGTATTTAAAAATCCCATGATAATGTGATATATATAATAAATTTGTTTTTGTATGAAAATATTATTTTGAGGTGTTATTAAATTTTATTCCCAACGTGTATAGGATCACTCTATTTATAATGAAGAATAATAAACATACATAAGGGTTAATAATTTCATATAATATTTCTATGGAACTAGGAAAATTATTATAAAGGGTCATTTGACCTTAGAATGAGGTTTTTGATACTTCTTATGAATTGATTCTTTCATATCAAAATAAAGTTATGTAATAGCTATATTTTTTATATAGAGACTTTCCTCTTTGGTATGGTTTGTGTCAACAAACAAAATTGTGTAATGATTCATACTTCTTTCTTATCGATTTTCTGTATCATATTTTTGGATGTAATAATTTATTTAATTACATACCTGTGATATTATATATATATATATATAATGATGAATTTTATTTCAAGTCGACTATTAAGGTGTATTTATTGGAACTAACATATAACTAATAAATCATAAAATGGGTTATATTTATATAAATTTCATTAAAATTGGTTAATTTTTAGGAATCTAATATTAATTATGATATTATTAAGGATAAATAATAGAAATCATGGTATAAAATATGGATTTAGGTATAGGTATATAATGTCATATTTGTTGATTTGTTATTGAGTGAATATTTAGATACAGATAAGTGTGGGGATGTATGATGGTGTTATAATATTGGTATCCTTTTTGATCTTTACTCTGGTTATTTGATGGTTCTTATGTATTATTATGAGTAGAAAATATATTCAATTATCAATGTATTCTGCAAGTAATTATTGTTATTACCGAATTGATATTTAACAGTACGGCCTCTGATTTTTATCTCTGTTATTGATATTAATTTTTAGTAGTTTTTTATGATGATCTATTTAATATTAAATGAATCATTGAGATTAATTCATTTTTAAAAAGATATAACTTGAAAATTAATAATTTAATTTCTATATTGGTATATAATCCAAGTGATCCTATTGAATCATGTTATAGGTTTATGGTTTATGGAAGTATTAAGATAATAATTTTGTACATATTTATAATTTTAGTATAATTAAATGGAGATATTCACATATTGTCCTATTTAATAAAACAATTATAGATTGAAGGATGTTTTTATCAATAACCTTTTAGAGATATAGATTACTACATATTGGAGAATATATTTACATATACAATTAATTAAATAAAAAACTATGGCTTCAAATATAATAAATTTGACAGTAAAAATTATATAGAGATAGCTAGAGGGAGATTTTATATGGGGAATCTTCAATTTCATTATTAAAATTTTCATATTGATTTAGTACAACATATATATATATATATCAGTTTTTTGGAACATTATTTTTTAAGATTTTGGTTGACTATGTTTTATATAATATTCTTAAAAAATTACTTGTATAGCCATAATAGATTGACATTTTTTGGTCATATTCAAGAACATATTGTTAATAATTATGATAACACCAAAATAATGTGACCTATTTTTTATAATGATATCATATGTTTTTAGAGGAAATGGTAATTGATATCTTGGGATTAAAAATATTTTTAATGATTATTGTTGAATTTTTATATTGAGGTACACCGGTTGGATGTTTTCTTATCTCCGCATCTTTATAATTTTTCATGTGTGGTTATTCCTGAAATATATATTAATTTGGTTAAAATAATATCATTTCAATATAGCCTTAATTATTTAATAGTTTGAGTTCCGTAATATAAATATTTACACCCTATTTTTTATTTTCTATTCCCACAAAACTCATCTTGTAACATCCAAGGTAAATAAAGAATAATACATTTTCATATTTATTAATATTTGCAAATTAAATATTAATTTTACTTTTAAGGGGTTTCTATGTTCGATAGCATATCTGATACGCAACAAAGAGATTCTTTAAAATCTTACGTTGCACACTAGTAATAAAATAATATTATTTTAAATGGTAGTGAACACATAGCCGTTGTATTGGCGGGAATGAATAGAAATAACTAAATATGATTATATATGTTTGTAAAATGTTTTTACATTTATCCAATAAAATATTAAGGATTAAAATATGAAAAGAATTCAATTTTAGGCATTGATACTCTAATATTCACTAAAAGGTCGAACTATCTCCTTTTGGTGGAGAACCGTCATTAAATATATTTTTGTTCACCCTTATACATTCTATTGGACCAAACAAAATACTTCTTTAGAATCAGGAAATCAAAATTTACTTTGTGTAAATTTTTGGTATTTTTCTGATAAAGTTCATTTTTTAATGAATAGTGAAAAATGTTGTATTTTAATTCAAAACCTATATTTAATCTAAACTTTTTATATGATTAAATTATATTTTTAATTAGTTTTAACGTGAAATAAGAATATATTCTTATTATTAAATCCAATAGTGGTCGTTGGAATTAATTTCACTTTGAAATTAGACTTAAACTAGTGTCAACCTTTTGATATATATTTTTTCATAAAAACATGCTATTTGTTCTGACGACAGATATTAATTATTAAATTAATTAATGTAACGTATATGTTTTTGAATTTTTTAAAATATACATCATTTTTTAATTCGTAATATCAAATATAGATTTGGGTGACGTTTTGGTATTTTTCTGAAAAACTTCAATTTTTGATGAATAGTGAAACCACTAAGTGGTACTTAAAAAACTGATTTTTTGTTTAAATGAAAATTTACCACCTCTGTGTTTTGAATTTCAAAAATCCTACATACATGGTTTTTATTAAGAAGTAAAATTTTGTTCAATGGGATTAAAATAATTTTTTTGGTGAATAGTAACTTTTAAGTTTATTAATCACGATTAAAGGTAATTAGTGTAGTTTAAGGTAACAATAATGTTTTAATAATATGAAATGAACATGACACATGTCCTACCCTTATTGGATGTGTCATGGCCTACCAATACAATCCATGTGTCAACTTGGGGACCCCATTGATCCACTTTGGTAGGAAAATGACATTAAAAACCTTTTATTTAATGTTAAAATTAAAATGTCACAAACATGAGTTGTTTTACTAAAACAATTTTTAAATGGGGTTATAAAAGTCATATTTTTTACTATAAAAATTTATTATGAAGTTAAAAATATTTCCTACATCATGATATTTTTTTTTATAATTTTTAAACATTAAATAAATTAAATTATTTATCACATCATGATGATGCAGCGATTACCTCCTTAATGAACGATTTAAATAAAATGAAAAGATAATGTAAAATCTAAGACTTACACTTGTACAAGACCTATTGGATCAGTATATTTCAAAACCTCATCACCTTATCCTCTAATTTTATTAATGTGGGAACTTTAAAATCTGAAAATCATTTTATAATAAAGTAAACTTTTATAACTTTCCAAGAGTGCCCCTCCTCTCCTCTTATAAAAGGCCCCCACCTCTACCACCTTACCAACACCTCTCAAGCCTTTTGATCATCCAAACCCTTCCCACTTTGTCTCTCCACATCCATATCTTACTCTTAGAAGCCTCACTCTGGGAAGAATGGTTTCCAAGGAGCCTTTGAGCTCAAATCAAAATGAGTTACCCGATTTAAAGGTAGTGTCTTCTCTTGTGTTATTATATTTTATTTTGCTTCTACAACCCCCTAAAGTCATTTATTTACTTTCTTTTGTAACAACAACAGTATATTTAATATACTAGTACGTTTTTATGAGAAGTATTAGAGCTACACCTACATACACCTTCGTCTAATGGTTAAATAACATACTCTTTCTGTGGTTGGATATTTTTTGCCTCACGAAACGATGATTGTTCAATATTCTTTTAACACCTTTCATTGTGGCCATTAAGATGTCACTATAATTATATATGATATATATTATGTTTATGTTTCTTTATGATTCTGTATTTTTCATTTTTGGCATACAATTATGGTTTCCATTGTGGTTAAACACGATAATTTCATTTTAGGAAGTGCATACTACCGCCCCCTGAATGTGATTTGATTCGTTAATGCCATATTTGGGACGTATAAAGGATGGAGTAAATTTTATTATATATTATGTTATACTGGAATTATAATATAACCTTATATCATTATGATTTCACTCCATTAAATACGATATAGAAAGTAAAGTAGCGTTCATGCGTACGTACGGCTTACCGTCTCCATGAATGGTGCATTTCATTTCTTACCTCTAAATGTTATGTACTATTATAAATACATATATATGCTGGATATATATTATATATATGATATCCAAATCATGAATATCATTCTGGATATAATGAACCTTTGACCTCATAAACAACATGTAATTTTAAGAAGTCCATTTTTGACTTAAGTACCAAATATTGACAAAATGAACTTTATTAAATTAAATGATTACATAATGTTTATAACATGGAAATAAGTTATATAAAAGGAATAATAAACTTGAAAAAGGATCTTAAGAATGTAGAAATTAACTTTAGTTTATTATTCAGGATATTATAGAGCAATCGATTCATGTCGGACACGAGGTAAGGGACTTCGTCTCAATCTCCTATCATTGTGGCATATTTTGGTTTATACGCAACTTTATTTTATACAGTGTATAAACCCCTTTGAATTTTATTTTTATACAAAATGAATCTTTTTTTATGATGATTTTTACAAAATGACAAAAATAAATGTTTCTTTTAACATACGTGGTGACAAAGACCTTTTCCGCCGCCGCATGTATTATTTGGTCTTTGGCTTCCTCAACAAGCCGTAATTTTTTTTAAAATAAAATAAATACCATATACTCTTTTATGTATTTTGGTATTGAAAATGGCTTTTATAATGGATTTGTTATTTCAATATATTTAAGTGATATATTGTGATCCAAATGTGGAAATGTTTTCTTTCCGTTATGTTTGTTTTATGTCTTATGATTTTATAATTGTACTTGGACGTTTGACGGGTGGTTACGTGATAAATCATATGATGGGTGGTGCCCTGAATACCAGGACGGGTGGTTACGTTATAACCTCCAATGTATTGGGTATGGAAGTCGGTCGTATGGTTATTCCATTAAGTGATATGTGTGGAAGTCGACCGTATTGTTATTCCATTTAAGTATGTTTATGTCCCAAGTTACCTTTCTATGCTATGTGAAATTTATATGGGTTTTATGGTAAACTTTTGGTTACAAAAAAGTAAGTAATGATCTTTTATTCAGTGAAGATTTTTTACTACTTCATAAAGGTGAAAAGTATTACTTTGATAAAGTATACATGGTTTACTTTTTGTTTTGATAAACTAACCGTTTTCATTCTTTGTGTATCCCTTACTGAGCTTTTTATGCTCACCTCATGTTTTTTTGAAATCTTTTTCACAGGACATAATGTGGATTAGGCTCAAGGATGTGATCAAGGTAAAGTCATTCTATATAAAACATGGAACTATACTTGTTTCTTTTTAAGTGTTTTTATTCTATGGAAACTTATTATAAGTGCTTACTTTGTAATCTTTTAAGATGTAATAGTTCTGTCCTAATTCTATAAAACTCTAAACCTGAAAAGATCCTCAATGTGAATTATTCATTTAATTCAATATTAAGTAAGGTTTAAGGTCGGGGCCTTATAGTTGGTATCAGAGGTCAGTTTAGAAAACATTAGGAGTTAGAAAAGTGTTAAATTATAAATTAATTTATGGTATGATTGAAATAAAATAGCATTTAAAGATTACCATGTTACTTCGCCTAAGATATTTCTATGTTCGGAATGGTTTTCCGCAGAGGAAACAAAGCAGCTATGTTGGGACGACATCAGGAGGAAGAAAACCTTCCAAATCAGCAACCTGAGATGGTCGGAATCAGAACTGAACAGTTTGTTACAGTGATGGCACAATTGACTCAGGCTATAAATGGTGGTGGTATCCATGCTTGAGATCAGCTAGATCAACCGCAAAGGAACATGTGAGTGGTGGAACATTTCATGAGGCATAATCCCCCATCATTCAGATGATCATCTGACCCTCTGCTAGCTGAAGGGTGGATTAAAGCGCTCGAAAATATTTTTGATGTCATGGGGTGTTCAGAACCTCAAAAGGTTAGTCTTGTTGTTTACCGTTTGGAAGGTGAAGCAGATAAGTGGTGGTCGATGATGAAAAATATCTGGGATAGTGATGAGATTGATGATCTTCACTGGGATTAATTCAATGGAATGTTTCATGAGAACTATTTTCCTATGGTGGTTCGTCTTAGGAAGGAAAAACAATTCCAAGAATTGAGGCAGGAGGATGATTCAGTGGATTCTTATGAAGCAAAGTTCACTCGACTGGAAAGGTATGCTCCAAACATCATACGAGATCTTGATAGTAAAATCAACCATTTTTTACACAGGGTTAAAGCCAAGGTATCAACGTGATTTAGCTTCTCGTGAGCTCAAATGTTATGAAAAACTTGTTCGATGTGCGGAGAAGGTGGAAATGGAGTTTTTAGATGATCATGTGTTCTTTGACAAGCAAGAGAATAAAAGGATCAGTTGGCAGGAAAAGGGGAAGAATTCACCAAAGAAACAAGGATGTAAGAAAACCAAATATCCATCATGTGAGAATTGTGGTAAAATGCATCCTGGAGAATGTTTATCCAAGTCTGGAAAGTGCTTTCGGTGTGGTAAGTCTGGTCATATTGCTCGTAAATGTAAAGAAGATGATCAATCAGGCAATGGAAAGCCATCGGTAGAATGTTTTAAGTGTAATGAAATGGGTCATTATGAAAATGACTATCTAACGAAGAACTCAACTGGGGAAAAGCAGCCAGACTACAAGCAGAAAGGGGTGGTGAAATCCATTGCAACAACTTCAGCAGATGTTGGTCCATCGAATGAATTAGTATCAGGTACACTATTTGTTTGTTCGGATTATGCCAATGTGTTGTTTGATTCAGGGTCTACACATTCTTTCATTTTTGAGAAGTTTTATATGAAATTGGAAATTCCATCTCAAGATATGAATCCTGGACTTATGGTAAAAACACCCAGAGGAAACATTGAGACAAAAAGAAATTATAAGAACCTTCTTATCCTTATGTGCGGAAAGAATCTACCAACAATCCTTATTGTTTTGCCTCAAGTAGAGTTTGATGCTATTTTGGGCATGGATTGGATTTCTGTTTATCATGTTAAGATTGACTGCAGAGCTAAACTGGTTTCCTTTCAGAAATATTTTCAGTTTGTGTACAAGAATGAACCCTTGATTTTGATAACATATCAGGATGTTGAGAAACTAGTAAATGATGGAAATGAATGTTATCTTGCACATTTCGTTGAAAACAAGGGAACTATTCAGATTAATGATGTTCCAGTGGTAAAAGAGTATCTTGATGTTTTTCCTGGTGAGTTCCCTGGTATTATTCATGATCGGGAAGTTGAATTTACTGTTGACTTAGTTCCTAATTCTAATCCAATTTCAAAACCCCCTTATCAAATGGCTCAAGTTGAACTATTAGAGTTAAAGAAACCATTGCAGGAGTTATTAGATAAAGGTTTCATTCAACCTATAACATCACCATGGGGTTCTCCTGTCTTGTTTGTTAAAATAAAATATGGTTCAATGAGACTTTTCATTGATTATAGAGCCTTGAATAACATTACAGTTAAGAACAAGTATCCTTTGACTCATATCGATGATTTGTTTGATCATCTCCAGGGAGCTCAATATTTTTCGAAGATTGACTTGAGGTCGGGGTAACATCAGTTGAAATTAAAAGAAGTATACGTTCCAAAGACTGTGTTCCGTACTTGATATCGCCATTAAGAATTTGTAGTTATGCCTTTTGGGTTAACAAATGCACCTGCTGTATTCATGGACCTTATGAATAGAATTTTCCATGAGTTCTTGGATAAGTTTGTGGTTGTTTTCATTGATGATATTTTGGTGTTTTCTAAAAGTAAAGAGGATCATGAATGTAATTTAAGGATTATCTTACAAACCGTAAAAGAAAATAAACTATATGGAAAATTCAGCAAGTGTGAGTTTTGGTTATAACAATTTCGTTTCCTTGGTCACATTGTTTTCATAAAATGGTATAACTGTTGATCCTGCGAAAACAAAAGTTGTTGAAGAATGGCCAAGACCCACAAATGTAACCGAGATCCGGAGTTTTCTTGGTTTGAAAGGTTACTACCGATGGTTGGTTGAAAATTTTTCATGATTATCTAGTCGAATGACTAAGATAACTTGGAAGGGTGGTACGTTTATCTGGAAAAAGGAATGTGATTATTGTTTTTAGGAGTTGAAAAGAAGATTGGTGAATGCTCCAGTTTTGGAACTTCCTTCCAGGAATGGTGAGTTTGTTATCTACAGTGATGCTTCATTGAAAGGACGTGGCTGTTTCCTTATGGAGAATGATTAGGTAATTTCTTATGCTTCACGCCAGTTGAAAATTCATAAGGTAAATTACCCTACACATGATTTGGAATTAGCTGCTGTTTTTTTTGCTTTAAAAATTTGGAGGCATAATTTGTATGGAGTAAAGTGTGACATATATACTGATCACAAATGTTTAAAGTATATATTCACTCAGAAAGAATTGAACATGAGACAGAGGCGATGGCTAGAATTAATCAAGGATTATTATTGTATAATTCATTACAATCCAGGATAAGAAAATAATGTGGATGATGCTTTGAGTCGAAAAAGTAATGCTTCATTAATTGTGCTACGTTTGGAACGAGATCCTTTGGTTTTTGATTTGATGAACATTGGCATAGAAGTTGTTGGTGCAGGAATATATTCTGTTTTGTTTCAGTTATCAGTGAGATCATCCCTATCAGATAGAATTATACAAGCAAAGAGGGAAGACAGTGAGTTGCCGAAAAAGGTAGAGCTGGTTTAGAAGGGTAAGTTTCCTGAATTCAACATTGATAATGATTGTGTTTTGAGGTTTGGGAAGAGATTATGTGTGCCTGGTGATTCATATTTGAAGTATGAGTTGTTATGTGAGGCTCATAGTTCCCTGTTTTCACTTCATCCTGGCAGTACTAAGATGTACAGAGATCTGCGGGAGTATTACTGGTGGGATGGGATGAAAAGATATATTACTGATTTTACTGTGAAGTGTTTCACTTTTCAGCAGGTTAAAGCAGAGTGGTAGTTACCAAAAGGTATGATTCAGCCACTACCAGTTCCAGAGTAGAAATGGGAAAATATATCCATGGACTTTGTTGTGGGATTACCGAAGACATCTAGAGGTAATAATGTAATATGGGTTATTGTTGATCGATTGACTAAATATTCTCATTTCCTTACTATTCAAGATACTTTGTCTCTAGATCAACTTGCTCGGTTGTATCTTAAAGAGATAGTCAGGTTGCATGGTATTCCCCTCTCCATTGTATCTAATCGTGATCCCTTGTTTACTTCTAACTTTTGGAAAGGCCTTCATAAGTCATTGGGTACTGAATTAAATTTTAGTACAGCTTTTCATCCGCAATCAAATGGGTAGTCAGAATGAACAATTCAGACCTTGGAGGATACGCTACGAGATTGATCTACGAATTATCAGGGATGTTGGGACCAACATCTTTCTTTGGTTGAGTTTTCATATAATAACAGTTTTTATTGTAGTATACAGATGGCACCGTTTGAGGAATTATATGGGAAGAGGTGTCGAACTCTAGATATTTGGGATGAAGTAGGTGAAAGGAAGTAGATGGGACTAGAACTGGTAGAAGAGATGGTAGAAAAAGTTCAGTTGATTCAAAAACACAGGAGAATAGCTCAGAGCAGATAGAAAAGTTATACGGATAACTAGAGGAAGGATCTATCTTTCGAGGTAGGTGATCATGTTTTTCTCAAGGTTTCTCCATGGAAAAGTGTGATGCGATTTTGTAAGAAAGGAAAGCTAATTCCAAGGTTCATTGGACCATATGAAATTCTGGAGAGAGTTGGATCAGTTGCATAAAGAGTGGCATTACCTCCAAGTTTATCTCAGGTACACAATTTTATTCGTGTTTCGATGTTGAGAAAGTATATGCCAGATCCATCTCATGTTTTGAGCCCAGAGGTAGTTCAGTTAGAAGAGAATCTCTCTTATAAAGAAAAACCAATCCAGATTCTTGACCAAAGAGATCAAGTGTTGTGGAATAAGGTAATTCACTAGGTAAAGGTTTTGTGGAAAAACCATGTGGTTGAAGAGGCAACTTGGGAATCTCAAAATTCTATGAGGGATAAATAACCACACTTATTTTGATCAGTGAATAAAATTGCGGGGATGCAATTCACAAAAGGGGGGAAGGATGAAACATCTTAGGTAAATAAAGAATACAACATTTTCATATTTATTAATATTTGCGAATTAAATATTAATTTTACATTAAAGGGGTTTCTATGTTTGATAGCGTATCCGATAGGCAACAAAGATATTCTTTGAAATCTTACGTTACACACTAGTAATAAAATAATATTATTTTAAATGATAGGTAACACGTAGTCGTTGTATTTTCGTGAATGAATAAAAATAACTAAAATATGATTATATATGTTTGTTAAATGTTTTTACATTTATCCAATAATATATTAAGGCTTCAAATACGAAAAGAATTCAATTTTAGGCATTGATACTCTAATATTCACTAAAAGGTCGAACTATCCTCTTTTGCTGGTGAACTGTCATTAAATATAGTTTTGTTCACCCTTATACATTCTATTGGATCAAACAAAATTATTCTTTAGAATCGGGACATCAAAATTTACATTGTGTAAATTTTTTATATTTTTCCGATAAAGTCCATTTTTTAATGAATAGTGAAAAATGATGTATTTTAATTCAAAACCTATTTTTAATCTATTTTTTTTATATGATTAGATTGTATTTTGAATTAGTTTTAATGTGAAATTAGAATATATTATTACCATTTAATCCAATAGTGGTCGTTGGAATTAATTTCACTTTGAAATTAGACTTAAACTAGTGTCAATCTTTTGATATGTATTGTTTCATAAAAACACGCTATTTGTTCTGACAGCGGGAATTAATTGTTAAATTATTAATGTAACTTATATGTTTTGAATTTTTTAACATATACATCATTTTTTAATTCGTAATAACAAATACAGCTTAGGGTGATGTTTTGCTATTTTTCTAAAAAACTCCAATTTTTGATGAATAGTGAAACCACTAAGTGGTACTTAAAAAACTGATTTTTCGTTTAAATGAAATTTTACCACCTCTGTGTTTTGAATTTCAAAAATCTGACATACATGGTTTTCATTAAGAATTAAAATGTGGTTCAATGGGATTAAAATAATTTTTTGGTGAATATTATCTTTTATGTTTATTAAACGTGATTAGAGGTAATTAGTGCAGTTTAAGGTAAAAATAATGTTTTAATAATTTGAAATGAACATGACACATGTCATACCCTTATTGGATGTGTCATGGCAGACCAATAAAATCCATGGGTCAAATTTGGGACCCCATGGAGCCACTTTGGTAGGAAAATGACATTAAAAACATTTTATTTAATGTTATAATTAAAATGTCACGAACATGAGTTGTTTTACTAAAACAATTTTTAAATGGGGTTATACAGGTCATATTTTTGACTATAAATATTCATTAGGAAGCTAAAAATATTTCCTACATCATTATATTTTTTTTTATTTATAGATATTAAATAAATTAAATTATTTATTACATCATGATGATGCAGCGATTACCTCATTAATGAACGATTTAAATAAAATGAAAAGATAATGTAAAATCTAATACTTAAACTTGTTAAAGACCTCTTATATGAGTATATTTGGAACCCTTATCACCTTATCCTCTAGTTTTATCAAGATGGGTCCTTTAAAATCCGAAAATCATTTTATAATAAAGTAAACTGTTATAACATTCCAAGAGTGCCCCTCCTCTCCTCTTATAAAAGGCCCCCACCGCTACCACCTTACCCACACATCTCAAGCCTATGGCTCGGCCAAACCATGACCATTTTGACTCTCCACATCCCTATCTTAATCATATAAGCCTCACTTTGGGAATTATTCTTTCCAAGGAAGCCTTTGAGCTCAAATCAAAAAGAGTTACCCGATTTAAAGGTAGTGTCTTCTCTTGTGTTCTTATGTTTTATTTTGCTTCTCCAACCCCCTAAAATATTTTATTTCCTTTATTTTGTAACAAAACTAGTATCTTCAATATACTAGTATTTTTTTATGAGAAGTATTATAGTAACACCTACACACACCTTCGTCTAATGGTTATGAACATACTCTTTCTGTGGTTGGCGATTTTCTGCCTCACGAAATGATGATTGTTTAATATTATTTTAACACCTTTCATGGTGGCCATTAAGATGTAACTCGTTTTATATATGATATATATTATGTTTATGTTTTCCTTATGCTTATGTATTTTTCATTTGTGTCATACCTTTATTGTTTCCATTGTGGGTAAACACGATAATTTCATTTTAGGAAGTGCGGACTACCGCCCTCTCAAAGTGATTTGATTCGTTAATGCCATATGTGGGACGTATAAAGGATAGAGTTAATGTTATTATATATGATGTTATACTGGAATTATAATATACCTCTATATTATTATGATTTCACTCCATTAAATACAAAATATAAATGAAAGTAGTGTTCATGTGTACGTACGACTTACCATCTCCATGAGTGGTGAATTTCATTTCATACCTCTAAATGTTATGTACAATTATCAATACATGTATATTCTGGATGTATATGATATATATGATATCCAAATCATGAATATAATTCTGGATATAATGAACCATTGACCACATAAACAACATGTAATTGTAAGAAGTCCATTTTTGACTTAAGTACCAAATATCAACAAAATGAACTTTATTAAATTAAATGATTACATAATGTTTATAACAAGGCAATAAGTTATATAAAAGGAATAATAAACTTGAAAAAGGTTCTTAAGAAAGTATAAATTATCTTTAGTTTATTATTCAGGAGATTAAAGAGCTATCGAGTCACGTCGGACACGAGGTAAGGGACTTCGTCTCAATCTCCTTTCATTGAGGCATATTTTGTTTTATTCGTAACTTTCCTTTATACGGTGTATAAACCCCTTTGAATTTTAATTTTATACAAAAGGAATCTTTTTCTATGAAGAATTTTACAAAATGAAAAAATGGAAAGTTTCTTTTAACATACGAGGTGACAACGACCTTTTCCGCCACCACGAGTATTATTTGGTCTTTGGCTTCCTCAACAAGTCGTAATTTTTTTAAAATGAAATAAATACCATATACTCTTTTATGTATTTTGGTATTGAAAATAGTTTTTATAATGGATTTGTTATGTCAATATATTTAATTGATATATTGTGAACGGAATGTTGAAATGTTTTCTTTCCATTATGTTTGTTTTATGTCTTATGATTTTATAATGCTACTTGGACATTTGATGGGTGGTTACATGATAAACCACATGACGGGTGGTGCCGTGAATACCAGGACGGGTGGTAACATTATAACCTCCAATGCATTGGGTATGGAAGTCGGCCATATGGCTATTCCATTAAATGATATGTGTGGATGTTGACCGTATGGTTATTCCATCTAAGTATGTTTATATCCCAAGTTACCTTTATATGATCTGTGGTCTTTATATGGGTTTTGTGGTAATATTTTGGTTACAAAAGGGTAATTAGTGATATTTTATTCAGTGAAGAGTTTTTACTACTTCATAAAGGTGAAAATTATTACTTTGATAAAGTATACATGGTTTACTTGTTGTTTCGATAAACTAACAGTTTTTATTCTTTCTGTATCCCTTACTGAGCTTTTTATGCTCACCCCACGTTTTTTTGAAATGTTATTCACAAGACATAATGAGGAATAGTGTCAACGATGGGATCAAGGGAATTTCATGATATATAAAACATGGAACTAGACATGTTTCATTTTAAGAGTTTTTATTCTATGGAAACATAGTAGAAGTGTCTACTTTGTAATATTTTGAGATGTAATAGTTATGTCCTAATTCTCTAAAACTCTAAACCTGAAAAGATCCTCAATGTGAATTATTCATTTAATTCAATATTAAGTAAGGTTTATGGTCGGGGCCTTATACATCTCTATTCACATTCATATTAGACATATTCATGCAAGGTCATACTCATACTCTTTTCTAACTCATAATTCTATCCCGTCTTGGTTATGCCAGGAAAAATAGGTTTGATAATGACTATATTGAGTTACATTTCAATGTTATTATCCTCCCCACACTACAATTATATTCAATATTAATTAACATCATAGAATTTGTTTAAATTAAAATTATAATGTATGAGTTTTCATATGTAAATGAAAAAAATTTAATTGATTCTTTTCATTAATAAATCAGAACATAAAATAAATAAAAATAGTCAAACCCTACCAAGTAGGATATGAATTTTTAATATTTAATAAAAATGGAATAAAATAAAAAAAGAATATTTTTCTTTAAAATCCTTATCTTAAAGGATTCAATATTTCATTCATGGTCAAGAAATCATTCTAATTACTGATAATCCATTATATATGGTGGGTAAATTTTTTTATAGTTATCTAATGTGAAAGAAAATAGTTAAGAAAATGATAATAATAAAACTAAAGAGAAAAATTATAAAATTTTAATGAGTATACTTTTCATTTTAAAGAATAATATTCAATGTATTATTATATATTTACACTAATAATATCACATTAGATAAATCACTTATAAAAATCATAAAAAATTATCATTGGTTAAAAAATAGACTTTTAGATTCTCTAAGAGAAACAAATATCGAAATAAATATAATTGGATAACCCGATATGATCCCATTTATAAAAAAATATTTTTGTACTATTTTCCTCATCAAGAGTACAACTACCCTAAGTAAACAAATATCCTATCATAGGGACACTATTTATAGCATGACTTTATAATCTTTTAGTACTAATATTACTATCTATGCCCATGTTTGGAGAAATATAATTACATATAATAGGTGGTGATAAATACAATATTACACATTAAAATACAGTGGGAATAATCAATAAGTAACATAATGATTGTAAACTCAACATCACCTTAGAGACACCCTGTAGAGAACTATATATTTCATAAGTAGATTAAGATAATAATAGTATGTGGTATATGTGATCAATACAATGATGAATGTCAGTCTTCAGAGAATGGAATCAAAGATTTATATAAAGAAGGAATATGCTAGAAAACTTTAGAGAGGATCTTTCACATCATATTTATAATTAATATAATTAATTTCATGAAAAAATAAAAATTAGATCTTTGGTATTTTCATTGTTGATGATGTTGATCATTCAGAATGATCCTTTCATATTATCTCATTTCTCTTGTGAGGATCCAAACTCAAATCCCTCTAGTGGTGGACTATAGATCCTTGGATGGCCTCCGATCGACACCACTCGTTCCCTGGGAGCTAGCACAGAGGAGCGAGTGTATTAGGTCGATCATTCTTGATCACTTATTCTTTATCCTTGATGAATGTCTCTCACTCTTTAGAGGGGCAGGAAGAGGATTTGAGAGATAAATTTATTGGCTTTACAATTCTCAATTCACCAAGCATTCAATGTGTTCTCTATGTCACAATATACCTACTTGTCTATTTAAATGCATTAAACTTCATTTACAATATTTAATTGAATAAAATCAAATAATTAAATTCCTGAACAAAGAGAAAACCCTTTCTCTTAATAATAATACCATGTCATTATTTATGGTGCACCAACTTGTGAAAATGGAATTATGAATAAAATTATGCATCAGAAAATAATGGTAGCATCATTATTTGTTGAACATGTGCCAACAAATAATTATTTACAGTATTTAAAATAATTATTTTACAACCTGATCAGCCTTGGTCCACTAGAACTCCACATCTATTTATTGAAAACCAAAATAAATAAATAAATAATTTATTATATCAAATAAATATATTATTTACATTCTAGAAAATAAATATTTATTAAATGTTCAATAAAAGAAATAAATATATTTTATTAAATTTATGTTATCATCTAAACTTGAATAAATTTATTCAATGGTCTTGAGAATAATATTTATTTCATTAATTAAATTAAAATTGAATTTAACTAAGACCACCAAAAACACATAGTGTGTAACCATCTAGGATTATATCTCATTGGAATTAGGTGGGCTTTCTGGAAGTTTGAGGGTATTGTCTAGAAACAGGTCAAGGGCCCCATGATAATGAACAAAAAGGCACTACAATGACCTCCACATATGAACTCTCACTGTGTAATATAATCCCTTCGTCTCAATATCTCATCAGGATGGATTCATGATAGTTTCATCAACCCTTATTATTGATACATCATTCATGGACTACTTAAAATAAACATATCCTTACACCATGGCCATGGAATTTTATGTGACGGTTCTATTTCAATCAAAGAGATGAGATATTAACTTCCATAAATGGAAGGGACAAATACATCTTTGATGTATCCATTAATAACATTGCACTTAGGATGCACCCAACGTACCCTACATCCCACCAACTATTTGTGTGATTGTTTTTGTCAGTAAATCAATGTTTGCGAGTCATGACATGTATTAATGATAATCATAAAATATAAGGATCATTACACATGCTCGTATACAGAATTATCTAATGACTCAAAAACATACAGAATTCCAACCGACAGGTCTATTATCATAATCTCCTGTCTTGGAGATTACCATGTATGAATTTAATGAGGGGAAGTCTCGTCTTCTTATGAGTACTCACACCTGACGGTATGCATGATATGTGTCCCATCATAGTATGTCATCATAACGTAGAAATATATTTAGGAATATTGTTAAATCATTTTAAGGTCTTATTATAGCAGGGTACTTCCATTACCTTATCAATGCAATAAATTCTCTTGGACATTATTACATCATAGTCATGTAGATGAATGAGTAATAAGTAAAAAGATGTTTAATATTTAAATACAATAAATGTCATTTTAATAAAAATACAACTAGTTTGTTCTAGGAAACAAACTCTTACATTTTTTTATATTGTGAAGGATATGAGGGAAAAGAGAAGAATCTAGAATGATAATTTCAATGTTTGTTTGATAAAGGGATAGAGTCCCATTAATATTTTGATTCTAAATGTATTAAATTAACCCATTTTAAAATATTTATGGGTGTATTGAATGGACATAGAGACCATTTAGGTTTCCAAACAATCCTTCTTCCTCAATGGTAAAATATAAATTTTAAATATTCATATACACCAGCTCATGTATAGACATGAATCTTACCCATAAAACATAGATAGATCATCTCAAAAATAATAATTTTGACATCAGCTAAAAAATAATATCCATAACTAATGTATAATAAATTAAATACACTTAAATTTTATATTTTATATTATAATTATTCAAACATTATCAATGTTATACCAGCGTAAAATCATATATAAATTCCATAGTAGGAAACAATTATAAAATAAAAGATAAATTCAAAATATCAAAAAAATTAAATAAAACATCACAATACCATTTTATAAAACTAGGGACAATAGTGTAGTTCTCACCACAAATTTTTCACTTCTTTACTAATTGATAAAAATATAAATCAAATGACTAATAAAAAATGGGAGACATAAAAAAATTAAAATCTTAAATGAATCAATCCATGATTAAATAGTGACTGAAAAGATACACTTTCACTTATTTCGAACAATAATGACGAAGATAAATACATTTAGAAATGTAAAAATATTATAACGTAAAAGAAATTATAATTTTATATGATGAAATAAAACCATAGATTATAGATTTTATTTTTTAAAATTTATTAAATATGTCTTTGATTTAAGCCGATTGTCTTAATAAGGAAACAAAAAACATTGTAAATTTCAATAGAGAAATTGAAACCACAAATATAACACAACAAAAAACAATTTAAAAAATAAATTAATGAAAAATTTGTAGCTAATTTCAAATATATCAACTAAAATAAATATTCACACACCTCATTGATTATAATATTAATATTATAATAAAAATATTGAAATAAATAATGAAATATCCAAAAATATAGTTGAGTGTGATATCATCTTATTTAGACTTGTTAAGACAAAATTAAAAATGTAAAAATCAACCACATAAATAAAAAAACCATAAATAATTTCAAAACAATGTTACAATCCAATAGTCAATATTGAGTGATCCATCATAAAATAAGGATATTTCTCTTAGAATATTTTCTGTCATTAAAAAACATGACTAAATACCCATGAATTTAAAGAACCTTAATAGTAGTTACTTTGGATAAAACTATCATAAGACAATAATTTTTGAAATAATTTTTTCTTGAATATATCCATTGAAATTGATATATTCAGTGGAACTATGAATTTATATATATATATATATATCCATTTATTTTTAAATATTACCATGGTTTTTTGAAGCCTTGCCAAAACTATTTTATAATAAAATTAAAATGAGAGGTATCACTCTATCAAAATAGTAAACAATATTTGTAATAACATTACTAATGATATTAAAAACAAAATATTAGATATTGAAAAATTATAAAAAAAAGGTAAACCATAAGAAAATACCGACTACATTTTTGTTATTTTCATTTAAATAACCAAAAATAAAATTCAATAAAGAATGATGTTTGAAAATAATATATTCATACTAAAACACACATGTAGAAAAACAATTAATGATCCTATAGAGGAAAAAATCAACAAAAAAAAAATAAATCTCCTAACACATGTAATGAAGTTAAACCATATAATTATAATTTATTAATATATTTTAGTAAAAAAATTGTAACCTCATATTAACTAATTCTCAACTGAAATACACATTTTAGAAAAATAAATACAATTAATATTTTAATGATGAAACAAACATGCGACACACTATATTATATAAACTATTTTAATAAAAACAACTAAAATTGAATATTATAAAAAAAACAAGTTACATATCATCCAATTGAAGACACATGAAATTTTCATTCTGAATTATAATTATTTGCAGAAGAAAAATATTCGGAAAAAAGTACAAAATTATGTTACAAAATAGAGATAAATAATTCATTTTAAATTGAAATTATTTAAATTTTAATACACTTCCATTAGATATATTTAAAATCAATTATTATATTTATATATGACAATGAGGAAACTCATTTAAAACCATTATTAAATTATATAAAATTTTATTTTAGTTGAATGGAAAATTCCATGCCGTATTTTTTTAAACACCTAGTTTGAAATCAATTAATTTTTTGAAAAAATATATTTATATCCCAATGAATCCATTAATTAAAAAGAAAAAGTAATATTAAAAAAATCAAAATAATTAAATAAAAAAGAATGATTTAATTTTCCACGAATCATTCAAGATACACTAGTAAGATAACATATGAACATTAAGGGCTATTTTATTTAAATTCTAATTATCTACTGACATATCCCAAAATGATTTCTTTAATATTACATAAAAATATTTAAAAACTCATATTAGTATAAAATAAACAATTTATTATTTTGGAATAATTTATACAAATATAAATCATATTAATGAAATCATCGGGTCATTTTTTAAAACCCATTGAAATTTTAAAAATTATTTATCAAAAAACCAAACAAAAAGGGTCACAACATTATATATTAGAACAACCTATATATATCATTATTGAAATAATTGAAAATCATCACAATTCATCCAAAATTAGGAAAAAATTATAAGGTAATGTTGATTTTCAATCCTATAGAAATAATTGATGTCAATTATAGGCCATTCATAACGATTAATTTAATAAATTATAAACCATAATATGTATAAAATATTTTAATATACTAAAATACATATATTCATGTTCCATGTGAATATCTGGAATCTCATGCACAATTTCTATAGAAACAGTGGTTCACTATTTATTTCTTTAAACTAAAAATTTCCCCTAATAAAATTAATGAAATGTGTTTTTTAGAGATGAAAATTAAATAGCCGATGAATTTGGTTTCCAATTGAAATTGATATTTTAAAAACAAAAAAAAATCCCCTAGTTTTATATATATCCTAGTTAATTAATACAGTAGGTATAACTAATTTAATAATTTTAAATAATCTATCCAATGAAAAATAAAAACTCATATAAGATAATATTATAACTATAGTTCAATTATATGATTAATATAACCACACTATACTATATAAATATGAACTATAAAAACAAACTATAATTTTATAGTTTTGAAAAATTGATTTTAGAAATGATTTAAAATAGTTAATTAATGATCATAAAAATAAGTATTGTAATTTAGAACAAGTGGTTCGAGCTCTATTTATGAAAAAACTGAATCTACATAGCATTCAATGGCCTATAATTGTCTGTAATAAAAAATAAATAGATCCACATCCTAGATAATGTCTTTCAAACAATAGCATGCATGGCTATTCAAGATATACACTACATCTTCCATGGTTTCCTTAGAGTATAGATGATATATAATAATACAATAGAGTACATCATACTCTCTAGTATAATGTATGAGAAATTTATAACAAATATAAAATGAAAAATGCATACATGTGAAAAGAAATTGAAAATTGAGTGAAATAGAAGAATAAATAATTTGATACAAAGGAATATTAATTTTCTTATGTTCTTCATAAGTTTTTATCCCTTTTAGTTGTTCCTATTTAGGTTAGGAAATTACATGTGATGATGAGTGATTTTTATAAGGAATTTGACATCTCTTATGATAAAAAATATTATCTTATAGTTTATGGTTTTTATGTTATTAAAAGACTTTATATTTTATATTTTATTCTACAAATATTAATTTTTGTTCAGACATCAGTGATAGGAAAAATTCATCCAAAAAGAGAAGTGGAAACATATCCTTATGAATCCCCATGCTCAAAATAAATAAGTGAGAAGTAAAATATTTAAACATTGAAACTATTTATATTCATAAAATTATTGGAATAATTTGTTCTAAACCTAGTCACTTAGTGGGTTCCACAACATCTCATTCAAAGAAGTTCTAATACATAATGAAAAAATTCACATAATTCTATAAAAAGTCTTTATATTTTATTTATTTACATCCTAAACAATGTAAAACTTAAGATGATTTTGTGTTATATCATTTAGTTCATTACGATTTTGATGAAATAGTTTTTGATAATTTCACTATTTTATATTCCACAAGAAAGCAATTTGACCACTTTTTGTATGTTCAGTTGAATCCTCTTTGAAATAACCCAATGTTGAGGTCTCTTTGATTACATTGTTTGATATCATGACAGATTTGTGATATTTCAATCACGGATTATCTAATGTACATACAAACAATCACTTTTTATTTTGTAACTCTAATGTGTTTTTATTCTTCAAATTCTATTTTTTCTCATATGTTCGATGGAATCATGAGGTTGTTGATTCAATACATTGGTAATTTTAGATTTTTCAGGCTTTTGGTGAGTAGTAGAGCTTCTATGGCTTAACATTCAAATAATGACTTTGAATTTTTTTTCAAAATTTCATACAATAATATTTAACATCCAAAAAACATATAAATGATTAGAAACACATAATCATGATATATGGTTATTACAATAAGGAGATAATATACCAATAAAATAAAAACCCATTGGATTATAAAAAATAATATTCTTTTATTAATATAAATAATTCACTAATAATAGAACCATGGTTAGAAAAATACACCCCCCTAATAAGATGAAAAGATAATGGAAAATGAAAATAATCACTAAATAGATGATTTTATTAAAAAGGAATATTGAAAAGGTGTTAATGGAAAAATAGATATGAAAATAAACTGTATAAAATAAATAAAACATTATGAATAAAAAAATCTTTAATATTTTAAAATATTTAGCACAAATCCTTAATAATATTTTGAATCTAGGTTTATATGGGTTCAGGGATCAATCATGTCAGTTCCTTTTCTATAAATTGATAAAGGAGGTGGATTGTGAAGTGTAACATCCATTATTATAATAATTTAATATTTTTGATAGAGGTCTAATATTTCTAGGATCACAAGAAATTTTTACAAAAAGTACTATTGGATGTGATTCAAGAGGAGTGGAAAAGACTGGGGCTTATGCATCTATATATACTAAAAATAATACTAGGGTTAATATAGATACTGGAACTAAAGAAAAAAAGAACTATTATAGTTTGTGAAAGAGATGGAGAGATGATAGTATGAGGTTGATCTAAAGGTTCCAAAATTAGAGAATATTTTGAATAAATGTAAGGCTTGAGAAGCTACGTAATATCTATTAAAAATTTATACACAGGATCAATAATCTATAGAAATCCATCAGTAATCCAAATAAGCTAATCTAAGAGTTTATCAGTAATGAATAATTTCATCATAATACCATTGAATGAAGTTACGAGATGATGCATCTTATTATAATGATTAAAATTTAATTTTCAGAATAGGTTTAGTATATATTCTATTATGGAAATAATTTAATGCTCCATTTAATACATCTTTGTCTTGAGAAAAAATAATTAATTAAAATATAAACATATCATATAGTTTCACTCCATGTCCAGCCTTATCCAGTTGTTCTTCAATTATAATATCTTAATCACTATCTTTCAGGCATTGAATTTCCTCATGAATAATTTATTGAATATGACCCTAATCTACTTAATTTTATGGAGTAGTATAACTAGAAGGGAGGGAATGAATTTTAGTTACATAGTGATTACATTTATCATTAGTTTCATTAATGTAAAATATATCCTCTTTATATTCCCTAATATTACCCCTCAAATCTTCTATATCGGTATAGAAGCTACTAATATCATGATACATATTATCAATATTGATAAATAAAAAATTATTTAAACTATGTCAAACACTTTCAATGGTATATGATACATTCCATTCTCTATCATACTCATTGGGTCTACTATTACTTGGAAACATATCCTTCAACGCTAATATGGGAACATTATTATATAGAATAAAATCAGTAAAAATGACCACTAAAGAGGGAACATATTGAGACAAAATAGACTATAATGGATCATGAAATAAATTATTATGTATAACTAGAGAGAATAAAATAAGATTTTTATGTTCCATTCTTGGATCCTGCATTATCAAAAATGATACATGGAGGTCATTAATCATAATTGATATAAATAACAGATTCTTAAAAAATAACCACATCTATTCAAGAAGAAGAATCATAGACAATATCTCCTTAAAATGTATTATATGATCCATGTCTGAGAGAGGAAGGTTTCTCCAAATGATGTAATATATTCATAGAAGGCTCAAGACTAACTCATTCCTCATGAACTGGTGTGGAAGATATTAGCACCATATGTTCATAAACATTAGTGGAAATATAAATTACATTGACTTCTAGATTATAGGATTTCCATCATCATAATTATCATTACCATTCTTACCAACACAATCAATAAGAGTAGGTAAATCAAAATGTAAGAATAGATTATATTGAGTGAAATCATACCATAGAGGTGTTGAATTAGTGATAGAGGATCCAACTATATCAAAAATTGGAGGACTCATATCTGTGGGATTAGTTTTCTTATCACTCTAATAATTTGTCGGAAATAGTCCCAACATAAATGGTGTGGGGTTTTCCCCTATTATAGGTTACATATTCATTTATAGGTTCAACCTCAACATGAACTTCTAAAACTTTTCAAATATTTTGATAAAGAGATTATATTATCACTTTAAATTGTTATCTACCTTATTCATCTATATACACCATAGATTGTAAACCGTGATCATTATCGGAATTGTAAATATTTTTATTTATTTTGGATAAAATAATATATAAATAATATCTTTGGGTATATTTGCTTTTATCCCATGGTTGAATCTCTTATGATTCTTATCTTCGTCATCTACAAAAATTTTCTTCCAATGATTCCAACTGTTTTCTTTCCTTTTCCATGTGTTTATATGTAGGAAAACACCACCGATTATGATGAATACTCTACTCTAAAAGGACTATATCTTTTAAAAATATCAGGTTTATATTTAAATATAGGATAAACATAGTATTAAACATCATGATAAAATTCTAGTATATTTAATATCAAACAAAAAAAATACTATGTAGGATTATCTTAACTCAAAGAAACATTTGGTATTAGAAGAATTATTCTTGTTGTAAAATGACATTTGGTGGGTTCTATAACAAGAAAACTCTTCAAATGGATATCCAGGACCAAAAAGATGGCGGTCTTTGGGATATAAACATTGATAGTCTTCAAACACACCTTGGTGTGGTGCAATTATCTTTTCACCCCATTTATTTAATGAAAACTAAGATTTCATTCCATCAAAAATAGTTATAATGATATATAATTCTTCTACATATTAAAAAACCATAATTATGTAAAATTAAATCACTATGAGGTGCTATAATGGAGGTTAATTATCTATAAACAGTCCAGTCCATCCTTTATGGAGTTCATATATCCAAACTATCGAATTATTTGTTCTAAACCATTTACATTGAATTCTTTCATAGGGATGACTTATCTAGGAACAAGATGTGGTATTCAAATTTTACAAGATCTAGTGGAGATCTGATTTGATCTACAATAATAATTATAACATTTAATAATATCTTTTTCAAAATATATTTTCATCTTCACCATTTACAGCAAATATGTGAAGGTTGTGAGGCATAGAATTGGTAAAAAGGGTGAGGAGAGGGTTTGGTTCAATTTTTAAAAAAATAAATGATGATTCAAATTCTACTTCATAATATTAAAATATTTTATGGATCCATTTTATAATAACTTCTTGATATAAAATAAAAAATCAGCTATAATGCGTCTATGATCATTAAAGAAAAATTATTATATGTATTCTCTAAAAATAAATATCATTATAAAAACATAAATTTCGGATAAATTAAAAATAATAAACCATTACTAATAAATTAATGATAAACCATAGTCTCAAATAATTTACAATAATTAAAAATATCAGAAAGCTGATGTTCTGTACCAATGAATTCTTGACAGAAATATTTGTTTGGAAATGTTTTCTCAAAAAGTACTTTCTTATATCTGTCTTTTTTCCAAGAGAGTGACACATGTTTTTAAAAAAAATTAAAAGAACACACATAATCACAATTTATAGTGATATTTATTAATTGATATTAGTAATATAGAAATATATGTTTCATTCACCAATATATGTTCAAAAGAGTTATGTGCTACTATGTATTCGTCATCAGTAGTGGATAATGAATCATATTATGTTTACTATAATTTTATATAGAATACTTTCCCAATTATTGGTATGTTCCAAACACTTCATTTCAATATAACATATAGTTACCCAAATCAAAATCAGAATAATTAACTAGATCAAAAGAAAATCCTCTAAAATAGAATAATCCTAAATTAGTTTAATTTTAGAGGTATATGGAATTTTTTTGAGGAAAATAATATGTGGTTCTATGTGGTCTACTTGAATATGTGAACACATATACACAATAAACATAATACCTAGATAGATAGAAATTATTTAAATTAAGATTCTTATCATACCATTGTATGTTTTTTTTATAAATGCATTTTAATGATTCATCATGATCCAGTCCTTATGTGGTACTATTTGAAATATCAATTCCTTTGGTTCTATAAATACCAATATATTTAAAATTTTATTTTTGCACCATATTGGACATAAAATAATCTATTTTTTGTATTAAATTATTTCAAATACAAGAACTAATTTTATTTTTCCCATCAAAATAATTTAATAGTCGTTTTTCATAAGTTTTAAAAATTCAATACATATATTTTTTTTAAAAAAATATTTTCAATAACATATATTTGAAATACTGAAAAAATTGAAATTATTTTTATAAACAATTTATAATCATTAATACCTTTTAAAGAACTACTTGAAATAATAAAAGTGTTTAAAATTTGTTTCCAAGCTCTAGGTAATTTTTTATCCAATATAAATAATCAGTTAATTTAAGAACCAGTTTTTGAAAAATGTGGACATCAAAAACTAAGGGTTTTTTAAAAACATCATAAATAATATAAATATTTTAATCTTTTCCCTTAACATAAATTGTAGATAATTTAAAATTTAATTTTCCTTCAATAAAAAGTAGTATTTTATAGAATTAAATGCTACTAAGGGAACAAAGTTTTCATCATAGTCAATATCATCTTTATGGCTATATATTTTCACAAATAATATAGATTTATTTATAATTATTGTACCATATTCATCAATATTTTATCTATGTACCCACTTAGTTCCAATAGTTAGAATGTTTTTATGTCTAGCCTCTAGTTCCCAAACTCTATTAAATTCTAATTGATTCAATTATTCCTATATATCTATTAACTAATGTCAATATTTCATTTATTTATTATTAAATTTTAGTTCATATTCATACATAAGCTCTTTCCAATTAATTCAATGGATTTTAAATTATTGATTATACATAATTCTAAAATTGTTATAGTAGTACCATTCCATTGATCCATTAAGAATCTTAATATTTTTTCTGTAAGGATTTGTCCATAAATTTCTTTTAATGTGTAATGATAGAGTTTAGGATCACATTAAACGGGTGATATTTTTAAGAAATAGGTTCTATGTATTTCAAAGGATCATACATAATATTATAGGTATTTAATCTAATTTCCATCACATTAATGGTTCCTTCATGAGATATAGAGAGGGTATAATATATTTTATATGTCGTTTCACATTATTTTGTCGTAATTAATTCATCTTCTCCTAATGAATTGAATAAATTGTTCATCCCTTTATTTTTTAAATCATAAGTAGATTTGGTAGGAGAGTCCCATTATTTTCAAGATGATTTATGTTTTTTATATTGATCTTTGATAGATCCCAAAATACAATTCCTATACTTTCCTGATGGATATTCATTTTTATGTCCCACTTCTAATAATTTGGAATGTTAATTAAAGGAGGAAGATTAATATATTTAAAATCACACATAGCATTCAAAAGATAAAAATAATTTACTAAATAGAAAAAATATATCTTTATTAAAACATTATTCTCATTTAAGGTATGTAATGTTATGTAAAAAAAATTTATACTGAATATTTGAATAAGTCAACAACTTAAGAGGGGTTGAATTGAGTTTCAAAAATAATTATATTTACAAAAACTAAAATAAAATCAAATTTTTTTGAAATAAATCATAGTTAATTAATAATGTAGGTATATCTAAATTATTCCTTTTTAATATTATCCAATAATAATAATTAAATCATAGATAGAATAATCTTATAAATATAAATATATTTTGGGACTAATGTACTCAAACTAAATAGTGTAAATATACCTTGAATAAACTAATAATTGTTTGGAAAAATGAATTTTATAAATAGTTTCAAAATAGAAAAATAAAAACAATAAAGATATATAGATAAATTAATAATATCTGGTTTAGAATAAATCCAAGACCTAATCCCCTTCACTTAACACTCAAATATTTTAATAAGCTTTTATTAATGAATAAATTGATCTATGACCAGGAACTGTTTTTAAAAAAAATGACCCGAAGGGATATCGATTCTATACATTCCCAATTTCATATATTTCATTGGATTATATATCTGATTAAATAATATATGTATGTATATCATACTCTTGAATAAATTTCTTAAGATACTGTTAATAAATATATAGTAAAAAACAAGATTAACTCAAATATGAGACAAATGGGTGGGAAAGAGATGACGAAAAATATTGTGTATATAAAGATTCATTTTATGATGTCCAGTAGATATTTTATTCCCTTCACGATGTTATTTTTTTAGTTTTTACACTATGATTATAAAATTTGATGATTGTATCTTATCTTGTGATGAAGTTCCAATTAAAACGTTTTATCATGAAATTAATAATTTTCATATTTGTAAAAGTCTCTATTTTACCTGAATGTGTCCATCATATTGATATATATCTTTCTTCTTCTAAAAAAGGAAAATATCATCTAAAAATATCCATTCAAAATGTATCATTATGAATCCTATTTCCCATCACAAAATCCATGATAAATTAATGATTCAGAGATTACATTTAATTATGTGAATAATGTGGTTCGAAATAACCACTTTTAGACACATCCACATAAATTGTTCCATGTATTATAATTCATTATAGGATTAATTTATAGAAAACAAATTATATAATTCCTTGAGAAGGACATAAAAAAGATTTATTAAATTAACTACATATCCAATACTTTGAATAATTCTATGTGGTATCTTGATGTTCATCATGAGGTAGATTAAATAGTAAGATATAATTTCTCCATGGTCAAACCCATATGTGTGTGTTTGATCCACTTATTGTGTAATAAATCAAATCCTTTGATAAATGATACATAATTTTGGTCTCTCTTAATTATAACAGGTAGTATCATGAGTCCTTTTAAATATTTTGGTCAGGGTAGATCTGTGAGATCCATGGTTGATCAATTTTTCATGTAGTCTCTCTGGTACATTTTGAATCTAGCATGTCTAAGTTTTATCATATGGTCAGTGGACACATTATGTGGTCAAGTTATCAGTTTGGTAATTTTATCTTTCCAGACTCACGATCAGTAGTTTGGAACCTTTTAATTCATAGTTGATAAAACCATAGGAAAATTTCAATTTTTTCTAGATTATTATATAACATTCATAAAACAATGAAATTTTTAGAAACAGATAAACATTATTTTTTATTATTTAAATATGGAATTTATAGACTAAGCTAATAAATTTCTCAAAAACATAAATTACACATAACAAACATAATTAGGAAGTAATATTTCATCAGAATAAGTGTTTGAAGGTCACTAAGATATAACATACCCCTAGTGTTTCAATTACACAATTTCTCAAAATCCTAAAATCATAAAACAATGTAATAATATTATTGGTAAACCAATAGATGAAAGCCTTCCATTTAACCCATAATAGCCCATAAAAAAGTTTTTGGTTCATTCCTAACCACCATGGGAAGGATACTACTACAAAGCAATCAAAATATGCATAGTTGGTATTGATTTTCCAGAATAAAACAATACATAAAAAAGTAGTTAAACAAAGAAATTTTCAATGATATAATTTTATATTGGATACAGATATATATAAAATAACATGTTTTGAACTTCATCTCAGATAAATATGTAATAACATCTAAATAAGGCTTAATAAACATAATTCATCACAAATTATAATACTCATGAATAAAATCATTTAACACATTCAAAAAAATGAAAATAAAAAGGAATGAAATATCAATGTTTCAAAATAAATGAGATTTATTTGACATGAATACCCCAAATTCAGTGAAAATATGTTTTGAAATTTACTTTATAATGATAAAAAAATGACCATCACTATCCACCACTAAAAAATTTAAAAATTAATTCAATTATGATTCCTTGTATCCAACAGTTGTTTAACTTATACCTTAAATTATGATTATAATAGTCACACACACATAAAATCTGTGTATTTAAGTAAAGATAAATTAATTTCTAGAAAGTATTCATTATACACCATGCACATATAAATTATTAGTTAACTAAAAATATCTAATCATGTAATATAATTATAATGTATATTTTTTTATAAATAAAAACAAGAAACATTGATTTTTAATTTAAATAAAATTTCCTAAAAAATTATAAGTATAATAATATATTAAAACATATTTTTTTATAATTTTTCATTGATTAAAACACTGATAATTAATATAGACATTTTTTTAAACAACCAATTTAATATTCAAAAATATCACCAATTATATGTGAAATGTTTTATTTATTTTTATGTGAAGACATATGGGGGTGAAATTGATTTTTGGAGAGAATAAAATTTAATGGAATAATATTATAATATTAGATGGTCAAAACCATGTACAACTTAATTAACACCATTAATGAGTCATATTTTAATTAGAATAAGTATAAGTAAATATTACATCTCAATCAAAAACTGTATGTTATGAAATTATAAATATAAAATAAGATAATATTAATACATTACAATAATATAATCATAACCACTAAACATGTACAATATTCACAATATAACCTAGAATCCATTGAGGTGTTTATGAATAATAAAATAGTGGAATTCAAATAAGTGGTCTTCCATATGTGATTTGAAACTATAGACACTTAGTTTTACCCATACAATGTTGAATAATAAATGTTCCCTATATAAATGAAATTCAAATATTTTGGGAATATAACTTTAATGTGATATTAAACAATTAATATATTTAACCCCTGATCTCTCTCTTATCCACCCTAGGATTTCTATGACAAGATTGTGTTGTTGAGAAATATAATATCCATCATATAAATATAAATTGAATAAGAAAAACATAAATCATAATCACACCCCAACTTCTGACTCAATACGGAATCTAAATTCAATTTCCAATGTATATCAACATTAAAATATAATCCATGATATATGAATGACCATCTACATAATTTTATATTACCATTGTTACAATAACAAATCATTGTGATTTTTATGAAAAACTAATTAATATATGATATCAATCCAATCTCCAAAAAATAAATAATAAGGTATAATTTATTAAAAACATAAATAAATATATCAAATTTCCCATTTAAAACCCAATGATTTTTTAAAATTAATGGAGATAAAAATTAATATATTTTATGAGTATACAATGTATACTATATAATATTAAAACATATTCATATTCTAGTAACATATTATAAAAAATTTATATGAAATCCTTAAAATTCACAATAGTTAATATAATTTAAGTCCTATAAATTTCATTAAGAATTAAAATGTTGAAATTTGTGGAACCACATATGTTTATATATTATAGAAAAATAGATTTTGGATTATATAAATTTTATATTTTCTTTGGTAAAAAATATTTAGTGAAATAAAAATAAAATTATAGATACATCAATGATAAGAATTATAAAATTTATTCACGATTAATCGTAATAATAAATTCCTAAATAACACATCATTCAATAATTATATAGGGTCATAATTTTTTCTATTTTCATATATATTTTCCGTAGAATGTATTTTGAGGTAAGATGTTTATTAAATTATTTACATATGGGGTTATCAGTGGTGTGATGAATGTTATCTTATGTTTACTACAGTGGATTAATTATTGGTAGTTTAAAATAATTCATAAATCATAGAAGGTCGATTTAATTATATAAATTCTTTTTATATTTATTTATTTAAAGAATACTAAAATAAATAATGATGTTATTTTAGATAAATGATATGGAATATAGAATATTATGATGATGTAAATATATGTATATCAAGGTACATATAGATGTTATATTGTAAATTTACTTGGTTAAGGATATGGATGTGGATGTAGATATATTATGTTCTTATGTTATTGATTTTATTAATTTATTCTGACATAGTTTCTATATAATTAATGAATATTTACTACATTTTATCATATAATCTAAATAAATTAATAGTATATTAATTTAACATTTAATATTTCTGGTACTAGTGTGGGTCCTATTAAGTATGTTTTTGATTAGTCTAAATCAATTTAATCTAATTTTCATAATTTCAGTACATGTTGGTAGAGTTAATGATCATTGATTTAATAGAATTAATAATAATTTTAAGGTGTATAGTTGAATATTTATGTTTAGGTACATCATTTGGATGTTTTTATATTTTCTCACCATTGTAACTTTTTAAGTGTGTTAATGTGTAAAATTAAAATGAATTTTATTGTATTGTTTTCCCTAAATAATTATAGTTATCATAATAATTTGGTCTGAGTTCATTAAAATAATGTTGTACTCCACTATTTTTTATTTCTATATAGATAATAGTCATATCCATCTTCTTTAATAATAGAAATTGGAAGAAGGAGTCATACTCGTACACATTGGAAACTAAGAAGGAGTCTAATATGGGATAGTTCATAAAATATTGTTATGATGTTGATTGTTTTGTGTTATAGTTTATAGTTATAATTAGTGAAAATTGTATAAGATTTCATATATGTGATGCTAGATGATTCTAGTATATAATTTTGAAATATAAAATATCAAACAACGTTATACAATGATTATATCTTGTACTCTACGAACATATGATTCATTACTACAAAAAAATATATTTTTTCTAAAAAATGAATTATGTATAAATTCATCTATCATATAGCCTTTTGTTGAATGATTATATGTGTCATAGATATTTTAATGGTAATTAAATAGTCTTTAAATGATAAATGACATCTCTAATAAAGTCATATTCATTAATATTTTTTTGGACACATGTTCCCAAACGTATTAACATATATACTGAGAAATTCATCTTTAAATTGATCTTGAGGAGTTACATAAAAGAAAAAAATACAATAATAAAGTCCGAATCAATTTAATTCAACAATATAATACTTTTTGGAGCATCTTTTATGAAGGTTTTAGTTTTCACATTAAAATGTTTAAAAATGGATGGCTTGATATAGATAATCAATCTTTTATTTTTGTAAATAATATAAATAAATAATTCAATATTTCGATAATGAAATTTATATAAGTTCCTCTCATAATATGGGGGTGGATCTGTGTTATTGATAAATATTTATATGAATGTTTTTATAAAAAGAATTAGGGTAATGTTTTGAAGGAAATTTTATTTATAAATATTATGGGGGGATTAACTGTAGATATTATCATCCTTGGTACATGGTATTTTATTTTCTTGTTATTTCACATCATAAATGAAAAACCTCATATAGTTTTATTTTTACTAAATTTCAAAGGAGTATTTTAGAGTATTACATTTTGAGTGAACTATATTTTTTGAGAAGAAGTATCAAATGTGTTATCACAAATTCAAGATTTTTTTAATGTTGAGAGAAAAAGATTTTTCTTATTGAACTCATTCGTTTACATTAGGATATAAATAAGAGAGGTGGAAGTAATTTTTATATCAAATCAATTGATTTGATAATTTACCTCTAAAACATATAAATTTTGAAAGAGAATAGTTGGACATCTAGAGTAGTCATTGGGGTCAGACGTTAGTAGTTATCCACCATTTCTTTTTTAAATTGTTCATGTCCTTAATATATTGAATTCATGAGTCATATTGTTGGTTTTTGTTTATAGTGTTAGAGATTAGTAAATTATAATATTGAGGATATATCACCCTTTAATATTTATAGTTATCATTAGTTGAAGTTACCTATGAAGTATTTTACTAAGATATAAGAGAAGTGACCCTTTGGAAAAATGATTTTTGGTGGATATAATATGTTTAAACATGGGGATATTCCATTACAACATGGACTAATAGTTTAAAATATAAGAGTATATGTATAGTAGGTTCAACATGTGGATTGATATGGACCTAGAAGTATTTCTATAGTATATATTTTTTACATGGGTAGATCATTGGTAATTAATGGTAACATTTAAATATTTTATAAATATTAATCTATTTTATTTGAAATTGAAACATTATATTAATTTATAACAATAAAAATTTAATGTACTAATACATTCCATGGAATTATTTTATATCTTAAATTAATTTCTACTAAATTTGGTGTTATATCAATATTTCTAGAGCTATGTATATAGTGTAATAGATTTTTTTGAATATTATTTATCTTCACGGGATATATTCTTTTTATTAATTTTACCACATTAATTCTTTTATTTGATTAATTGGATAAACATTTTATATACTTAACTAAATTATTAGTAGTTATAGGTTGTTTTCTCTGACCACGAATTGAAATGTTTAACTTTTTATAGAGTTATAGGTTGTCATTATGGGTATCTATGTAATAAGAGACACATTGTTACATATTAGATCAAGTGCATGATTTTTTTGAAATCTAAGCCTGAGGAGATGATTCATACTTGTGTTGGGATATAATTATTTTATGTATTATTTCATTAATTGATAATTTTAAAACTATTGTGTGACATATTGTACATGATATATTTATATCAATGTGTCTCACCCTTTATTATAGAATACTATATTTTTTTACCAAATTGAGTTGTGTGTGTTGACAATTGGCATTGATGACTTATTGAATAATGGATTAATAAAACATGGTACATCTTAATGGAATTATCTAGCATAAGTATCAAGGATGAAAAATATATTTCAATCATTTAAAATTAAAATTGTGATGAACTAAAATTTTCTACCATAGATGGATGATATTTTTTGTACATGAAATGAAATTGTTTTTCATAAGGATTGATTTATTTTATTCCCATCATCAAATGATAATTTGAGATGATTTCATTCAAATTATTTCTATTAGATGGTGGTAAGGGAATATTAGTTTATTGAAATGGTATTTAGAGTAAACTTTTATCCAATATGTTTTTTGGATTTATATAAATTGCGTATAACCATAATGTGGATAATGTTTTTATAAAATTCATTGAATTTTTTTATTCATGGGAAGTGGTTTATTTTTTGAAATTAGAGAAAATGTTATCGATTTTATGAGAATATGGGTGGTTTGTAGGAAATTATAGAAGTCTACCTTTTAGTCATGTCAGGTGAATTTCATTGATCATGTTGATTATGTCAGACATAATATAAATGATAAATCAACGATTAATGATTCTTCTCTATATAGGGGATATCGAATAATTTTTATGAGGTGTAGAGATTCATAGATATGGTTAAATATTAAACGTGATTTACACCCATTTTTTATAGATTAAAACTACATTATAGTATTAAACATGGAATTTAATTTTTTTTAATTTAAATAGATGTGTTCCAAGAACATTTTATATTTTAATTGATAATATAATGGGTTATCTATATTAGAAATTATAAAATATATTGATTATATATTAGGTATTATGTAATGAATATCAGTAAGTATTAGAATGTGTTTTAATGGGTTAATATTAAGATATTTCATATTGAAATATATAGATAAAACTCATCTATATTACCAAGACAATCATGATTTATATCATTAAATGGTATATTTCATTATAACATTAATATTTTAATAAAATACTAATGATTTATTTGATACCAATATATAACTTCAATATTCCAAAAAAATATATTTTCAATGAATTATTTTAAATTTAAGTAGTAGATATAGGCATTGTTTTTATTTAAATATAATATCATCATTATTCTTATTCTATAAAGAGGGAGTAGAGAGGAAGATTCATTATATATGATATTATATAATAAAATGGATTGTACATTGAGAATGGAATGGTTTATATGACATAACAGCCTCCCCACAATGGTACTCCTCCTATGCTAGTAATAAATGAAGGGATATAAGGACCCCAAGTCCAACTACGAGTAGGCCCCAAGATTGCGACTATCTATGAGGGTATAAATATCTAACATATGAAAGTCATAACCCTAAATTAGTTAACATTGATTAAGAGATTAAATGAAAATCATATAGAAAAATCATCCTATAAAATAGAAAAGGGGAAAATCTATCCCAAGATTCCTATATAATGTAAAAAAATAAAAATTGAATATCTAAATTAAATACCAGAAAACTAATAGGGAAATTTTTTGTAAACATCTCCAATGTCAGGGATTGCAATTTCATGCTTAGTTCCTAGTGTTTTCTTAAAAACATGAAAAACATTTTTTATATGAATAGGGTCTACATAATATGTACACTCAGTTGAAGAATACCCATGCTCTCCCTTGAATATTCTAAAAGAGAATATTAATATAATTTTGAAAAAAATATATAACCACCATTAAACTAAAAATATAATCTAACTATTACTGACCTCACTGTGACATACTCAAAATCTGATGCATGTAAAGTAGTAATAAAACTAGATGAAAATTTATAATGGTTACCGCTATCTACTTTTCTATTCCTTTTTTGTTAATAAAAACCAACTTTGTATGTCATGGTTCTCTCATCCCTTCCATAATAATCCTTACCAAAGACACCTATGAAACTACATCACATCACACTTGATAACACAAGGGATAACATTTCAAATCCCTCTCGAAGAAACATGGTTAACCACATCACATAATAAGCACTTATATATAATTGTAATACTATGGTATCTAGAACATGATGGTCATAAACCTGACTCCTTTCTCCTACCATGCTTGAACCCCATGATGAAACATCTCATCCACTCATCAGTCATCACTTTTAGTACTATTTTTTACACTGGGACATCAAAACTCATTCCCATAAATCTGAACTCAAATAAAGATTAATAAATATTGGTATCCAAATATTTATCCACATGATCTTGGATGTTTGGGAAAACACCAAAAATGATGAAAAAAACCATTCGGTGTTAGTGTAAAAATGTGACTCCGGTTGTTTCGTATAGAAATCATATGAAAAAATGATAGAAAGGTAACACTAAATTCTAACATAGGGGATTATGATAAGAGAATGATCACTACTATCAACATCACCACAAATTATCACAAACAATTCCACTATTACTTCCACATCTATATTCACCAAACTACATTTTCAAGAAACAAAAAATCCAAATCCCATATTTTCATTCTAAATTAACCATTTGTATATTTCTCTAATTTTAAAAAAATCATTTATTAACCCTTGAATTTCATTTTCAGACCCATTTAACACTTCTTTTTTCACATATTTAATTGCATCCATATTTTTTATCATGGTTTCACAGAACCTCATAACAAATCACATAACCACCCATTGATATCATGCTAATAAACCCCACTTCACAACAACCCCACATCACATCCATTAAAAAGTTCTTCCACCATAGCTGAAATACACTATGAGCCACAACCACAATGATTTATAAACCCCAAAAATATAAAACCTTCAGAAATATCAATTCATATTTTAACAAGGTCTTTAATCGCAATTTAATCATTATTTGTAGGGTATTCTCACGAAAATATGATATTCCATGGTAATCCAATTTCTTTTTAAAATATATTTTTTAATCCTCTTTCTTGTGTATTGAGTTTAATCAAGAAATATCAATAATTTAGTAATCTCAACATAATCGAGTTTTCAAATAACAAAAACTACACAAAACCATATATTCTTAAATAATTAGAACATCTTAAAATCATGTGATTTCATCCATCCACAACAAATTAAATTTATCCAATTAATTATATTTATTACATTGGTGCACACCATCGATCGCATAGAAAAAAGAATCATGATATACCAACAAGAATATCCAAATAGGTAGAGAATAAAGATCTATTTCCATGATTACAACTTCAAATATTACACCCACTCTCTAAAGAAAAAAACTAAAATAAATACCCAAAACTCATGGAGTATAACTCTATAAGATAGAATAATAACAAGACATATTTGACCAATACACATTGTACACCCAAAATTGAGATTCTTGTGACCAAAAGTATCCGCCTGAAGAGAATAATATTAAAATAATGTGCAAGAAAGTAGGGGGGGAATCATACCTCAATACTCAAGAATTAATCTGATGACCCATGAGTTTAATATTCCTAAGGAAATGGATGAATGGTGTCTGGGACTCTAAAAATATAATATATTTAGAGGGGAGAACAAAAAATTTGAACCATAGTTGATCCACACCCCCATATTATATATGTAGTCCATAATTAACTCTTCCAATGTGTGGTGAAAAACCCAAATGCACATGGTGGAACAAGAAATAAATTTATTCGAATCTCGAGCATTTATTTCAACTTTCTCCTCCAATTATTAAAAATGGGCTTGACCACAAACATATCCTAAACTAATGTGCATTCAAGGATGTGGTGGTTTATCCATCATTGGCCCCATCCAACCACCACATCCTTTCACCAAATAACTAGTTGACCTCCCCTCACCACAAATATGGCAACTATGTGGTGAGTTCAAGTAATGTCTTGACCCGGGTGACACTAAATGGTGCCTCTAGCCTATGGGTCAAATGGCCTCAGGAGTGCCTCCTTGTACACCAGAGGGGTCTAACTAGGTGTGAGGGCCTAGTGTGTGTATTTGGAGAGATTATTCCCTAATTCCATAGTGTATCATAGAGGTATAATATTGATAGATCCTTAGTAGAATAAGAATACCAATAAAAAACAATATAAACATCCATGACAATAATAAATAAATAATTCTAGAAGTAAGCTCATATATGAAAAATATGAGTCATATATTGTCTCTACAAAATAAGAAAACATGTATAAAATAATCCTATACATTAAATTTATCATAATATTAAAAAATCCAAAAAAATATCTTCAATCATCATGACCCAAGCATGGTCTTCATCTTTCCTACACCTAAGAAATATGAAAATCAACCATCATATAATGGGTGTATACCCTAGTCCCTACCTCAATCCTACAATTCTATCATGGAACCTAATGGTGGATTGAACAGGGTGTGAGATTACTCTCAGTAGGACCCCAGCAACAATGTCTATCCCCAATCTAGTCTGTGTGATATAAACATAAGAAGTGTGATATATATCATAGGTATAAAAGCACTAAACGTAAAGTGATAAAAGTCAAGTGATACTATCCAGCCTACCAAGGATCCCTTCATACAAATTTCAATCTCCCTTAACAAGGTAAACTATAAAAGTAAATAAACATGTGATACATTCCCATCAACAAATGTTATGTAATACCCATACCAATTCTATATTTAAGAATATCAAAAATATAAAATGGCCAGATAGTGTAATCGTATGTATAATCTAGACCACAACAAACCCATATAATCCAATATACATTAACCATCACAAAAACACTGTATAATCTAGTATAAAATATACATCATGTTCATGCCTTATAATCAAGTATAATTCACATTGGCCACATCGTGTAATCAAAAAAGTTACAATACGAAGTGCTGGATCGATGTAATAGAAGATTAAGGAATATAAGTAGACTCCTATGATTTTTTTGATGGAAACCAGTAAAGACACGGGGGTTTAATGGAGCATTTCAACACAACATGTTTGATGTGAGCAGAAAAAAAGCTAGATCCATTGGGTATCAATGCCCATTGTATCCTATGGAATCAGGATCCATGGAGTAAACATGTTCAAGGAATCCACTCCTATAAACAAGACCCATAGAGTATAAATTACCAAGTCATCCAATGTCATCATGATCCAAGGGATACTAAAAATTTCATCTACTACCACAGTAATTTCATCATCTCAATTCAGTAATCATTCAAAATCATCCATATTCGAGGAGTTTGATATCTTATTAAACAATTATCATAAAACCGTTTCATAAAAATAAATAGGATGTCATCACATTGAAAGGAGTAATTAACATTATCCTAACATCTCAAATAAATTAGAATTATCATAATAAGGTATTTATCGAACTTGGAATGTATAAATTCACCCCATAGAAATTTTAACAAAATGAATGATAAAAAGGAACACCCAATGGGTGTCCAAGGATAGGGAAACAACCTTTTAAAATATCAATGGAATAAGTGGTCATCACTGACATGTTCCAATTTATTTATTCAAGAATTTCAAATTATTTTAGGGAAAACATATAAATTAAAACATTCAAAATAATGACAATAATTCTTATAAACACCAAACCAATAGGGATAGTTATCAACCACCAAACATTGGTCCATAGTTGAGAACTCATCCAGTATCGATCAATAATTTGATCTAGTTTGGAAGAAAAATGAATATTAGATGAAAATGCAGGATGTAGGCAATATTATATTGCATATAACAACACTATTTATATGTAGTCAACCAATGAACAAAACAAGATGATCAAATAATATACAATCATAGATCAATCCAGGAATAGAGTTCATGGATCATACATTGGATGAAGAAAAGGTGGAAAATACTTTGGATTGGATTCAAAAGGGAGCTACTAAGGTGATCTGATATCCAAAGGATGAAAAGAGAAAATGGGTTTGGGTTTTAAGAGAATTAATGTGTGAAATATAAGTTTACCATATTTTAACTGGGACACATTGTTTGGTCATACGGTTGACTAAAATGTGCACGAGCTGTGTTCCTTTCACAGGCTCAAGGAAGACCCCACGTGGTTTCATATGCTCATTTTCACTAACCATATGACAACCATTACAAATTCCTCTAGTAAAAACATTAGGCCCATATACATGGGGGTTACATTATATCGACATGATTTCTTGAAATAGTGTGGCCTTCTGAATCTCTATGCCAATCTCTTGTATTGTTTCTAAAAACCATGTAGAATAAGTCATTTTATTCCTACTAACTATCTTCCCTAGTTTATATTTCCAAAATTTAATCCTCTAGTATCCAAATAAGCCCTAGAGAACCCCTGAAACTTCCATGATCTCAAAATCTACTCAAATTAGAAAAAACCAACTATGGAAACCAAAAAATAGGATACATAACTCATAAGAAAATTCAAGATCATATAATCATTCCCATGTAATGTAACTCATCCCTAAATCACCCTTCTAAGGGTGGTTAAGAAAAACTTGAGAATACCTTTGGGAAATGAATATTTACATTGTCCTATAAACATCCATTTTGTTATAGCACATATAATTGGGGAAATAACAAGACATAGAACCATTTTACACATATCGACTTCACATATTGGATTCTTATCAAATGATGTATCTACAGATAGCTTCACCTTACCCAGCTGTAGAGTATGAGATGGGCCACATAATAACATAGGTGACAAGCATTGAAGTCTTAATCCATGGATCACTACCTCTAAGAAACAACAACAGATAGGCTACCACCCCGAATTTCTCAAGAATTTCAAACATCTAGACATAACATATTGAAATATTACATTTTCTCTTATTTCAGATGTGTCCCAGCCTCGGTGAGATATATATAAAGGGAGAATCCCGACCTATAATTCTAGAGGTAATCTACTACGATCGAAATAGTATTTCATACTCTACTATGTTGTGATTCCCCAAAACTTATTTCTAATGTAATAATAATATTATTGTTTTATTCTATTTAATATTCACGTTATTCTAACCAAACATATGAGATAAAAAATTTATTCTTATTAAATAATGAATTGATTACATTACTTCAAAACTAAAAGAAATAAACTAACCAATAATACCTACTAAAATCCATATTAGATCCACTGAGAGACCACTTTACACAACAACAAGGCCCGATAAATAGAGAAGATCCTTTGGGCCAGTCAGAACGAAAAACATCCTGACCAGAACCAAAACAGCTATAATGAGCATCAGTGGTATGATGAGAACCCTTTTCACCAAGTTATATTGAATATGGGACACCCTGATACATGTATTTATAAGGGATTAAATTCGACTATTTCCTCTTAGGTGACCGTTGAGTTTTTAATGACTATAGGTATAGTCGTTGGTCATTCTGTTGGTTTAATTTAAAATATTTAAGTATAAGTAGTTTATCAAAATATTTAAATTATGTAAAGAAATTATAACTTTAAATATATAAACTCTTTTTATAATCTTTAAAAAGGAAAATGATTTAATATAGTATGACTTTAAAATGAGCAATTTAATTCAAATACATTTAAAATATTGAAAATGTCATGAAAAGATTTTATTAATGTGTTTACCCTCAGATGTATAAAACCAAGGAATTAACTAAGAATATGTTTCTGATATTTTTAATATAATATAAGATGTTAATAATGATGTATTGAAATATTATTTATCACATTATGTTTTAAAACATTATCATTTATAGGATTTGTTTTTTTATAAAAGATAATTCATATTAGTTTGGAAACACCAATATATATGTATATTGATCCTAGTTTTATATTTAACAAAAAATAAACTCTTAATATGTTGAAATTTAGGTGAGTACCCCACCTAGTGGAGGGCCACCATGTGGAAGCCCTGAAATATTCAATGGGGCTTCTCACCCACAAACCCTTGCAATATCCCAGGGGTAGTGCACATGCATCTTGCATGCTAGGTCTAGCACACACAGGGGGAATAACTACCCCTAAGGGCGCACAAGTGTGTGTGCAGGGACCAGACAGTGCCACTGTCTAGGGCGGCACAACGGTGTGGGTGGGGGAAAAATCGCACTCGCAGAAGAACCTAGTATTGGGCGGTACCATGAGGGGAGAGGTATTATTCTGGTAGTAGGTCATGATCTCTAGGATTATAAGGGCGGCGAGAAACTCCCTCTATTTTGTTATGGGATCGAGAAAATCGGTCAGGAGCATATCTGGGCCCTTTGACCATGTCACGCATGATATGATCTATTCTTTTGGTTCGGCTAACGAACCCCCATAGCCTAAAATATTCTCCATGTTTATTATATGTAAGTCGATCCATCGTTGATCTCATCGCATTTATTCCTTCTTTTTTAATCACCGCATCTATCTTCATTGTGTGATCACCTCCTCAATGGATCTCATCCATCCACTCCTTTTAAATATACGGACTCACACCCAGATATCGAATCTGGGTAGGTTTTATTCTCCACCGTCCATTTATTTTCCTGATTTTCTTCCCTACGGTGTCTCCTTCTTTCTCCGCATGCACTATAGTAGTGGGTATTTTTACTTTCTTCTTTCATTTTACTCCACTTCTGACTCTAGTAGACCCTCCCTTTCCCTTATCTTCCACAAAGACTCACCCTCGGTCAATTTTTAAACTGAGTGGGTCTCATTTTCTAGTAAGTGGCCATAAACATGCTCTATATAATTAATGTATAATATAGTATATAAGCCACTCGTGGAACCCCAAAAGCCCCTCGATTGTCTTTATTCTCCAGCCTCCTGCACATTTCCTCAGACCTCTCCTCCTCCTCAAAACATCTAAGGGTCCAATTTTGACAATCCATGTTTCATTTTGGGCTTATATATATATATATATGAATAAAAATATATACATGTTTATATATACGGTTTAGAATATAACCAACAATCCCATCTTAAGATCGTGAATACTCCATCTTAAATGTATTCATAACCTTATATTGTGGAAGGGTTTGAGTTCTTGTGTGTTTAATATATATATGTGTGTGTTTGTGTGTGTGTTTTTTTCTCAATTTATATATTCATAAGTATAAAGTATATTTTCCATAACTTAACCTTTTATATCATATGGTGAAAATGAAATTAATGAGCTTAAACTCAAACCATATTAGGGTTTAATAAACTTTTTCTTCCTTGGGAAAAACCAAATAATATATATTGTATTTTCAATTATACAATTATATATATATATATATAATATAAATTTGGGTCCTAAATATAATTTAGGTTATCCAATATTGATATTGGTGAATGGTGAATGTAATTTTTGAAGCATGAGAGGTTGTTATTTAAAAATAAAAATCGTTATATACACCATGGTGTATAAACGGATTTACATAACACTAAACCCTAATCATTTAGTAATTATGGAGAATTGTTTGGTATAATTTTTGTGGTTTTCTACCCTTATATAAATATGTATGAATCAATTATATTCATAAATAATAAATGGTATTAAGTATGGTTGAATTTCATGATATTTGTTTTTTTAACATTGTGTGTGCTCTGGTGATATGATATACATATGCATACCAGTTGTAAATTTATGGAAATTTTTGTGTTTAATACCCCACATGGAATATTTGGTTTACCTTTAAATTAATTAAGCATCCAATCCATGATGAAATTCCAATATTTATTTGATTAATAAGGTTTTTAAACTTATGTTTATCATATCCAGTGAAAAAACTTGTATATCTTTTTAGGCATTAATTGTCAACACATATGCAAAAATATTTTTATCATACTTTCCATTTAATGTCATAGTCATGTAGTTGATAGTATTTTAATTAACACTTATATGCCTGATTCAATAAATATATGTATATTCTAAAGAACGAAATTAAATTCTCATGACCTTTTATGGAGTAAGTCTTATGTTATTCAATGTGGTATGGGACACTCAGGATAGTGTACTGCCCACTCTGAACAGTAGCACTGCTACTTCTGAATCTGACCATGAAATTGAGAATCTTTCATCTTTCAATACTTCTTATAAGAAATATGTTTAGGATCTTGGACCGCCTAGGCCTAAGAGTCTTCCTTTGAGTGTAGAAACACCCACACTTGAACTAAATCCAATTCATGCTCATCTTAAATATTCATTTCTAGGTAAGAACTCCACTTTTCGTGTAATAATTTCTGCTGAACTTAATGAAAACAAAGAGGAAAGACTGTTGAATGTGTTGAAGATGTTTAAATATACCATAGGCTAGACAATCACTGATATCAAGGGTATTATTCTTTCATTTTTTATGCATATAATACCTATGAAACCAGACCATAAGCCTAGGGTAGAGTGTCAAAAAATATTAAATCCAAACATAAAATAAGTTCTAAGAGAAAAAGTTATTAAACTGATAGAAACTGGAATGATATATCCCATTTCTGATAGTGCTTAGTTCATCCCTCTCTAGGTTTTCTCCAAGAAGGGAGGTTTCACTGTAGTTAAAAATGAAAATAATGAATAAGAATAAGTTAGGAAAGCCACAAAATGGAGATTTTGTATATATTATCGGAAGATTATTGCATCCACTAGGAAAGACCATTTTACAATGCCCTTTTTGGACCAAATTATTGAGAGGGTTACTGGAAATGAGTTTTTCTTTCTCTTGGATGGGTATTCTGGTTACAACCAGATTCCATTTTCTCCAGAGGATCAGAAAAAGACCACTTTCACATGACCCTTTAAAACATTTTCTTACAGGAAGATTAACTTTTGGTTGTGTGGAGCTCCATCCACCTTTCATAGGTGTATGATGGGAATCTTTTCAGATATGATTAAGATAATTATTGAGGTTTTCGTGGATGATTTCTCCATTGTGGGTAATACTTTTGATACTTGTCTTCAAAATCTAGAATTAGTCTTGGAATATGCATTGAAACTAACATTTTTCTCAATTGGGAGAAATGTTAATTCATGGTTATAGAATGTATAGTGCTTGGTCATAATGTTTCGAAGAGAGGTCTAGAAGATGATACTGCTAAGATTGATGTTATTCAAAAACTTCCACCTCCTCTAAATGTCAAGGGTTTTAGAAGTTTCCTATGGAATGCCGGTTTGTACCGAAGATTCATAAAACACTTTTCTAAATTCACTAAGCCCTTTTGTTCTTTTCTGGTCAAGGATACACATTTCTTTTTTGATGACAACTGCTTGAAATCATTTAATTTGCTTAAAGAGAAACTCCCTAGATCACCTACCACCACTACACCTGATTAGAAGCTTCCTTTTGAACTAATGTGTAATGCTAGTGATATGGTTGTAGGTGATGTCCTTTTATAGAGGAAAGATAATAAATTTCATGTGGTGTATTATGCTATTAGACTGCTAGATGATGCGCAAAAGAATTATACCACCGCTGAAAAAGAATTGTTAGCTATTGTGTTTTCTCTGGAGAAGTTCAGATAGTATTTGTCAGGTTCTAAGTCATCGTTTTCACTAAAAAATCTTCTTTGAAGTACTTGTTTTCTAAGAAATAAACTAAACCCAGGATGATTAGATGGATGATATTACTACAAGAGTATTATTTATAGATTAGGGATAAATAGGGAGCTAAAAATTTAGTTACTGACCACCTCTTTAGGCTTCATATTACGCATTCTGAAGATCCAAGGGAGATCAAATCTTTCTTTTCTTATGAGAATATGCTTACTATGTCAATCAAGAATTCTATATAGTTTGTAGATTTTTCCAACTACCTTGCAGCAGGTGTTCTTCCCAAAATATTTGTCCAATTTCTAAAGAAAGAAATTCATTTCTGAACTTAAGTATTGTTTTTGGGATAATCCCTCGCGGTTTAAGAGGTGTGCTGATGGTATTCTTATGAGATGTATACCTGAAGTAGAAATGTTTCCTATTTTAGAAATTTTTCATTCTTTACCTTGGGGAGGTCACCATGGTTGTGAAATAACCGCTCAAAAAGTAATTCAATCGGGTTTATTTTGGCCTACTCTTTTTAAGGATTCTAGGACCATTGTGGTTGGCTATGATAGATGTAATAGGTTAGGCAACATTGGTAGGAAGCAATAGTTACCCAAAAAAGGAATTCTAGAAGATGATATTTTTGATGTATGGGGTTAGAGTTCATGTGTCCATTTCCATCATTTCATGGGAATGAGTATATTATTGTTGTAGTTGACTATGTTTGGAAATGGGTTGAGGCTGTGGCACTGCCCAAAAATCAAGCCAATTCTGTAATAAAATTTGTGAAGAAGAACAACTTCACAAGATTTGGAGTCCCAAGAGATTTTATCACTGATAATGGAAGACATTTTAATATCTATAAATTTAAATATTTAATTGAGAAGTATGGTTGTGTTCATAAAACTAGTACTCCTTATCATCCACAGTCCAGTGGATATGTGGTAATTTAAAATAGGGAACTGAAACAAATTCTTGAGAAAATTATGTCGAACTCTAGGAAAGATAGGTCTCTTAAGTTTAATTAAGCTTTATGGGCATATAGAACAGTTTTCAAGACCCCAATTGGTATGTCTCCTTATAGGTTGTTGTTTGGGAAATTCTTTCATTTACCTTTCGAGTTGAAAAATAAGTCTTATTAGGAAGTTAAAGCTCTAAACTTGGACTTTAAGAGTGCCGGTGAGAGGCGATTACTTGAGGTAAGTGAAATTGATGAGATTACAAGAGGGAGATATGATAATGCAAGGATTTATAAAGAGATGACTAAAATATTTCATGATTCTATCATTAAAAAAAAGAATTCAAACCTGGACATAAGGTCCTTCTCTTTAACTCTATACTTAAACTCTTTCCTAGAATGATGATGTCCAAATTGTTATGGACCTTTTACTGTAGTGATAGAGCTGAAAAATAGAGCTATAGAAATTTTAGGTGAAGAGAATAAACCCATGATAGTTAATGGGCAGAGAGTGAAACTTTATTTTGAGGGACAGCGGAAGGGCTTGGCTGCATTCTCTATGCCTAAAAACAGTTCTTGAATAAGGTCTTTCTAGAGACATTAAATCTAGTGATGCATGGGAGGCAACCCATGGATCTTTTTTTGTTACTTCTGGTTCTTTGTTCTTGGGTTACATGATCTGATTCTATCTTAGGTTGCTTCTTCCTAGGTCAATAAAGGAATGGAATTACCATGATGATTTTGGGACAAGAACTTAGTAAGGGAAGTACTTCAACTCTAAACATTTATTTATGCTTCTTTTTTTGCTAATAAAATTCTGATCATTAAAAAAATATACGGGTTTTAGAAATTCTTCTACATATTTTCTGAATTTTTTCTCCATATCATTCATTAAAAAAATCTGCTCTATATATTGTAGCTCTAAAATAAATTTTGTTGAAAATTCCGTTGCATTTTTGTTGCCACTACAAAAGTCTGTTTTTATTATAAAAAATCTGCATGTGTCTATTTCTGTGAACAAACATTTTTTGTTTAAAACCCATTCACTGCATGAAATTAAGTGGGGGTGGGGGTACATGCTTGATGGATAGTGTTGTTTTCATTAAAATGGTTTTTCTAAGGGGTGTTAGAATGAACATTTATGTTATATTGAAAATTCTTTTGATCCAAAAATCTCAGATTGATACACCATATCCACTCTACACACATAAGTTTCATGCCTTGTTTGAACATTAATGGAAAATATTTGTCGTTGGAATAAATGTTAATGCATATACTTTCCAGTGAACCTGCTGATTATTTATTCATTATGGAAAAAAAATTTGAACTTCAATGTGAACTTTATACATGTCATTAATCTGTGAAATTGAAAATCTGTTTTGAACCTTAATTTGATTAATTGTTCTTCTCTACATTAGAAGTTAACTTTGGGGACAATTTTTGGTTTTAAGTGTGGGGTAGGGGGTCAATTCTTGACTGTTCTCAAATGTGTTAAATTGAAAGCCCATCAATTCCCACTTCCCTTCAATCAAGATTTTGTAAAAAAATGGTTAATGTGTTTTTTAAATTACTTGCACAATTTTAGGATTTATATTGTTTATCAAATTGTTTTTCCCTATGGAAAATATTTCTGTGGTAGTTTATTTGTGCATTGAGTATATAATTAATAAGGTTGGATGATTGCTGAGTGAAATCTTATTAGTTGTTGGATGGAAATTCGGTTTAGGAACTACTTCTAGACGTGATTTGGGTTACATGTTTGTGGAGGTATGATCATAACCCTTGGAACTAGCAGTTTGATTCTAATTCTAGGGGGCTCATTCATTTTTAATTATTAAAAATAATCATCTTAATGAGATATTGTAAATGGGTTTTATATAAAACTTTTGAAACTAGAGAAATTTGGGCATTTGGGATCCCACGGTGAGTCTTTGAGGCCCTAGATGCTGGGTGCGTTTCTGTTTACTATAAGCCCTCTGTACACCTTGAATAAGTGCATTCCACAGTGCTCAACACAATGATACAAGACATGGGAAAAATAAAATAAAGTATATAGGATTAAAAATGAGCACATTAGGGTGAGGGGAATGATGAACGCTAGATAAAGAATGGCTCAATTGGTTTATATGAGATTCATTTAGGTTGTATTATTAAGGTGATTAAAAAATTTAATTATTTTTGGAACATATGTGAAAAATAAAAGTACAAACTTCCTTGGTAAAGGAATAAATTCTATTGATATTTTACCTCTAGTCATTCTTGGATTTAGAACATGAGCTAGGATTAATGTTAGTCATTTTTTTGTATCCCATATGAGGAATGACATCTTCATTTCTTGATGATTCATTGCTTTATTAATTACCATAAAGTATTTTTTTAGGCAATATTCATATGAGTAATTCATTTTCTAAAAGCATGTTGTTAGGTTTTGTCCTCTATTTTTGAGTGATGGACATGTTACAATGTGATCATAATCATAAATACAATTTAATGTTTATGAAAGATCATAAGACATGGGATTTTTTGAGGAAAAACTATGATTAAGTATGGGGGAATTCGATTTGGCTCTATTTTTACATAGTTTTTCCACACCTTTTATTTAATTTAAAGAAAATTTAATTAATCATTTTGACATATTTAATAAAAAATGGCACTTTTGTATTTTTATCACTATATATTTTAATTAATCATATTTATAATTAAATATGATTTCTTAGTCCTTTTATATAGTCGTTCTAATTATTCCAAATTTATTAACTTACTTTTTAGATTAATAATATAAATTTGGTTTACCTTTTAATAATTTTAAATGTTTACAATTTAATTTATTGTCATTTTTATTCATTAAATGAATGTAGTTTTTTAATTTAATACATTACCCTTTAATTTAGATTTATTTAAATAAATTTACTTTATTTGTTAATCGGTACAATTATTCTGCTGAGTAAATAATTTTAAGTTAAATTTTAATAAAAAAACGTGTTCTTAGTTTTAAGTTTTTATTTTGTGATTTAAATAATTAACATTGATGTTCAATATCTTTAGTTAATTTTAACTTATTGTTAGATGGTTAATTATTTGTTTGTGTTTGGATTTTTTTTAGATATTTAATCAATTAATCTTATATTTATATTTTTAGTTAATAATTAATTTGTTGTTATTTTTAGTTAAATAATTTAGGTAGTTTTTAGTTACATTTAATTATTTAATCTTAAATAATTTATTTAATTTCTCTTTTGTTTTAATTAATTAATGTCTTGATCATTTTATTATATGTTATAAATTAATTTTTATTGTTAACATTTTCAATTTGTACTATCAGTCACTCGTGATGCATCGATGCTTTGACACACTGATTCTTTGTCTCACTGATCTATTGTCACACCGATGTTTTTTATTTCATTGGATAGTTGTGACTCACAGGTTACTTTGAAACAACATTAGTCTCTCATGATGCACCGATGTTGCGACGCACTGATCATTTTCATCGGTTTTGGTCTCTCATATCTTCAGCGTCTTATTTTATTTTCATCTATCGGTGAGTCATTGACCCACCAATATCCTAAATCATCATCGATTTCATGTCATAATGATTTATTTTTAATATTTTGATTATCGATGACTCATTTTTTTATTTTTATTTTACTACTATCAGTATCTTGTATTTCGATGAGCCACTAGCTCACTGATCCCCCAAATCCCTATCGGTCTCACATTCTCCTTTGCTTCTATTTCTTTTATCGCTGAGACACTGACTCACTGAAACCACATACCGATAGTTTTCATGCATTCACATACAAATCCCTATTTCATTCTTTCGGTGAGTCAATCCCATATTCCTCCTCCAGCAGTGGTCTATTCCTTCTCCCTCACACCGTGCAACCCCATTATCTATCCTCGCCGCTGCGCCAATAGGGTCGAACAAGAACCACAACCCCACACATCATCATTCATATTTGGTACACAAACTCAACCCAGATTTATTTAATCAAACACTATAGATCGAATCCACCACCACAAAATCCAATCAATAACCAGTTCAATTTAAACATAAACCACAAATATCAAAATTCTCTTTTCCTCTATAGTTGTGAAAAGAGCTCACCATTTTCATGCTGCAACATGAGAAGATGGCACCAATATCTAAGTCAAAATGAAACGCACATGATGATGCCATGGTCGCCGATGAGCCGAGAGGTGCCATCCAAAGGATAATATCACTGATTGATTGAAGTCGTTGCTGATCCATACTCGAGTTGATGCGCTGTGTTGAAGGAAGGAGGATCCGAGTAGGAAACCACCTTCAACTCCTAAGACGAACCAGAAGAACTCAAGAAACTGTTTTATAGCCAAACCAAAGCCATGTCAAGGCTGACGATGCAAATAGGGTTGAGTACCACAACTGGTTCCAAGCAGCCGCACTGTAGATCCGAGGAGTGGAGCAGAAGCCATCTTGCATCGGTGCCACTGGATCCGTGGGATCCCACTTGTAGCAGGAGTTGCGGCGGCTTCAGGAGGATGAGGAAGACCTCCCCCTTGTGCTGATAATTGGGGGGGGGGGAGAGATAAGAATGGTTTAAAAAAAATATTAATAAATCAAACTAATTATCAATCAAACAATTAAATAAATAATAAATTAATAAAAAGTTATTATAATAAACTAATGATTAATAATTAATTAAAACATGAATATTAAACTAATTAAATTAACTAATTAAATTAATTTGTAATCTAATTTAACTTTTTATAAAATTAATAGTTTTCCAATTTAAGAATTAAATTAAGTTATGTTCACTAATTATTAATAATACTTTTATTAATCAAATAAATTTCTGAATAATAATAAATTAAGAAATTAATTATTTCATTTCATTAAAAATTAAATAATAAATTAATAACTATAGTTTTAGTAATTAATAAATTGGTAATACTGATTTTCAAATATTTGTTAATTAACATTAATTACTTTCTAATAAGTATTAAAACAGTAAAATTAAAATAATAACTATAAAATATTAATTAACTTTCATCATGTGTCAATTGTTTTATTATATTTATAAAATGTGCATGTTCATACCAAAGTATAAAACACGTCTAGGTTCATCCAACTAACTCAGCGGAAGTTAGTTAAGAGGGAAATACTACTGCGACGTGTCAGTCGTGGAAACACACACGTGTGCGGTACAATATTTAAAGATGAATTCAATCGGTGAAGAGTTACAGTGACATACAGTTGAAGACAGTGGATACCTAAAGAAGAGTAAATAGAATAATTTGAGGGGGGACTCTTGGAGGAGACGAATCCATTCAACACATTAAGGAAACGATTGGATATCCAAGATCTTCTCTCTCATCAGGAGCATAAGGAGTCCAAAGGGAGACTCTAGAACATCTGCTTGGAGCTGGAGAAGCATAAGAGTATAGTATCTTCGGGGAGTTTGGCCTCCCTTGTTTTTAAATTCTTACACTCTTTTAGCATGACTTCAATTACTTTTTTGAAAATATTCATGTTTTCTATCTAAATCATATATTTTGGGATGAATTGAAGTTCTACTCGTTACTTTTAATTCTCATTTCACTTAATCATTTCAATGTATTCAGTATTGGCCAGCGAGATCAATACTGAGTTCATCTAATTGCTTTTTCCACTAAAATATAATCTCAAAATTTCACAGTAATTTGGCGATACTGATTGTGGAAATACTTTTCAAAAAAATAACAGATTCAAAAGACATCAAGACATACAGTGGGTTTGTCTTGTTGTTAATTTTCAAAGAGTTCACAGTTGATTAATGTTGGAGTGGTGAACTATAAAATTAGTTATCTTGTATGAATCAACTCCTACAGAGGGTGGTACGTCATACTATTTTTAGTGGTTTACTACAACAACCTATAAGTTAATTGAAACACCTTGTAATCCAGTAGATTAAAGATTAATCCCCGAGCAGTTTAATAGATTTTTCTTCTTATCAGAGTTCTATATTTCCATTATTTCTTGTTTTAAAACTATCTCTAGTTTCACTCTAGTTTAAATACATTTTTTCCAATGTTCTGTCACTTTTCTTCTATTAAAAAATGAAGAAATAATAAAAAATAATATAAAAAGTGAAAAAATAGAAATATCACTCTGTTGGTGACAATAGTGGACCTTCCAAGTGTTTTTTCTAGAAGATTAATGGACAAATTTACCTTCCATGTGGGTTTGACACTACCGGCCACATATACAGTAGTTAGTGGGAATATATGTTTTAAACTTTTACCAACTTAAATGAAGGTTTAGGTCACCAATGTTGGGGTATCGTTGTGGATTACATGTGGTTGGTCGCCCGACTTGGGATTGAACCTTAGGGGGTGTCATACATACCATGCTTAGGGGACAGGCATCAGAACCCACATAGTTCAGTCTATCTGATAGGATAATATACTCCTTTGAGAGAAATTAGTTTTGGATTACTTCCTGGAAAGGATTCCTTGATGATTTATGGGTTCAATTTGGGGTTTATTCCTAAGGAGGATGCCCCAATTAAGGGAATTAGGGTTTTATTCCTGAATATGATTTCTAGTGAGCTCGAGCCCTGAGTAGGCTTCCTACGTATCCCAGTTATGGTGGGAATCAGAGTTCTAGTAGTTCAGTCTAGTGAGTGTTTGTACACATGTAGTAATCATCATGAATCTCTAAGACCACGTGAGTCATGCTCGATATGAGAAATAAGAGATGCGAAAGATTCAACAATGACACAGACACTTTTCCTCCTCTGCTGGTGGAAGAAGGTACACCTATGGTAGCGAAAGTGGATGAGGCCTGAGTTGACCTAAGAAGATAGTGAGGTGACGAGCCTTCCCTTTTTTCACTTTACATTAGATAATTAACCAATGAAACGAGGAAGGGATGATGGATAGGGGCTTACACTAGGATGGCTTCCATGTCACACTCTTCTGGGGAGGGGAGAAGTTCTCACCAATGGTGATCATTGAATGGAAAATAAAGTGGGATCCCTCAATCCTGAAGAGTAGAGAGGAAGAAAGGGGCTCCTATGATCGGGCTCTGGACTACCATGGGTATGTTAACCCAGGAATGCTCCGGATTTCCATTCAAGGGATGGGGTAACCCCTTTGTCTCCACCTACCGTGGGTACGTGATCTTAGGAGGTTGTGCTAATGTGCCTGAAGGATTCAGCATGTCGGTCTGGTGGCTTTGGGAGAGGCCTTGGATTGATGACTATGGATAGGCTATTGAAAGGATTTTGGTGGTTTGGACTAAATTGGAAGGGCCTTATCTAACTCGGGGATGGAAACACCGAAGGCCTTGGAGGACCACATATCCATATGAGGAGTGGTACCCTTCGCATAGTTAGGCGGTATGTGGATGGAGAGGTCATCCACGAACTATTGTGGTACGCGGACTGAGGATCATCCTACGTACCCTAGTGGTATGCATCTACAGTCTTGGTCTTCATTCCAAATTGGTACGCAGCATGGGAGTTTTCTCGAGCAGCAGCAGCCGGGGGAAGCTCCGGACAGGGCTTCTCCCGAGTAATAGGATAATATGCATAATGCTAGATCGAATAAAAACAATGGGATCCCCAGTTCATAGGGAGTGCATATTCATATGGGCCATGGTTCACGGTTTATAGATTTTATGTTTTCGGTTTACCAATTTACTTATGTGTTCTTCGGCTTTTATCAATTAGTCCCCTGTTTATACCTATTGTGGGTTTTTGAATCGGAACATTGTTGTATGTGAAATTCTAAGATCTTTAAAGCCTCTTCCTTCTCCAAATGTATAATGCCTTCCATCAAAGAGTTGATCTCCATGAATCTGATCCATAATAATATGATCCATTTCTTTTCCCTCTTTATGTCCTTTTATAGAGGGGGGAAAGGTTGTATCTATTGTCATGTGGAAATTTTTGCGGAGTCCCATGAATGAAAACCCGGCATATAGATGACTTATTCAACCCGAGGTTCACGATGTATATTGAATGCACCTCACTCGCAAACCAACTCGGTCATGAGGGTTCTTCGCAGCCGCACAGGGCTCTGCCTCTATTCTGCGAACAACGCAGTGTTCAGTGGGGGGCCAGACACCCTAGTTTGTGGTTAGCACAGTTCATGACTATAGAGTGGTCTGGACTCACTTCTTCATCCATTTGGTTCATGCCCGCGTAGGAGCTCTGCCTCCATTTGGTGACCGAAAGTGTCTGCGGGTGGCATGGTTTTCTGAATCGTCCGCATACCACTAATGATGAACTATTATGCCGACTGGTTTGGTCCTTTACCATTTTTTCAGAAAATTGTTCATATTTTCAATAAATTATTTATGAATATTGGGTAGATTATTTCCACTAATTGAAAGGGATTATTTTCCTTCCCTTCTGCGTATTTTTTAGGACCCTTCAAATGACCGCCATCAGAATGGGGTCTGATCATAACGAAGAGGAGGCTATTCCGATGTAGAGTGGTCCTAAAACTAGAGTGGCTTTCAGTTGAGAGATGGACTTGATGGAGGACCACACTTATATAAATGGGGCCACACAACTTGTCTTTTACTAGGTCCTTTGGTGAAACGCACTTGTGTTCCCTACTTCCGCACACCAACTCCATGTACGGATTCGTTTGCAAACTTCTTCTTCCTTGAACCATATTTGGCTTCTGCAAATTGATCCTCGTCCGTGCTCGCCCCTGTCCACTAACTAATTTACCATAAATTAACTAAACTCTAACAGATTTAAAATGTAGGTCATGGAGGGCCGCGTAGGGAAAATGCTACGCAGTTCAGCGACCGACAGATTGGAATTTTCTTCCAAACATTGAATTTTTTATATATAACATTATTTATTCCTGAATTATGATCACCCACATAGGGTCCTGATATTTGGTCTGCTTGCCATCGCTCTGCAGTCCTGGATGTTGTGGACCTCTTCCATGTAATTCTAGTTCATGGAATATGGGCATCGCGAACAAACTACGAGGTCGGTATGTGGGGCGTACTATAGATTCCTTTTGTGGATCATTTTCCAAATATTTGGGATTTTCCTGAATATTTTTTTTGGACTAAACCTTGGTATGGTTTCCCACTGTAGTAAGAAAACATGGTTCCTCCATGAGCTGCTGCGGGGTATGTCGATGATCCCCTTTCAGCTATCGATCAATGAAAAAATGATATAACCATATCTGTTGAGGACAAAGTTCGCGTCGCCCCCTTGCTTCAATCCTTAGCCAATCTTCTTACTAAGACTCTACATGAATACCCATTTTACAACAGCCTTCTTGCATATGTGAACAACCTCTTATATGATACATCTATCCTAGTGACTTCTAATAAAAATTATCATGCAGCTTGGATTATATCCAGTACCATCTCCAGAGATGTGATCTCATCTAGGGGATAACATTAACTGAAGGACACCATTTTTGGGTCCATTCTGAATCATATTCCTATTTCCTTGAATGGTGAGAAATGTCAACAAGATTGAGTAGTTCATTGTCATCGGATCATTGCGTGAAATTCCATGGTTAATGAATAATATGGATGGACACCAGATCGAGATGTTCAGGCAGGAGGTTATTTTAAGTTGGATTGGGGGTGGCCCTTCTGGGTTCTCCTGAGCTGCGTGGAGTTCCTAGAAGAACTAAAAACTATTTGGCTGTATGAAGCTATCTGGGTATCCCAATCTTACACCCACCAAACTAATGCATTTTCCATGCAGCTCCTATGTTGATGGATCCTGAATACTAATACTTCCCACATAGTCCATAGAGAGTTTGGTATCAACCTTTGGGAAATCTCAATGATATCATGAGTCCCCATCGTCGGAGATAAGTACGAAAAATTCCTACCCCCCCTTCTACTAGGGATGATGAGGAGAGGTCTCCTCCTTTGGTGTAGCAGCTCATTGATAAAGCTCAGAGATTCTCCAATGAGGATTATCCAAAACAGATCATCCCTAATGCCAAATGGATTGAAGCCTTTACCATAGACACGAAATCTATTAACCATCCACATCGTCCCATGTCCGGTCCCTCATTGGAAACCTAGAGGCAGGGAGAACCTACTGGTCAATTCTAGAATAGGGTCAATTCAACAGTTGGGGCAGGGAGCTCATGTCAAACATGGATCAGCTACTTCGATTGGCGGCCTTCTTGGTTGTGTTTTTGAGTGGCTTAGTGTTGCGTATATCTGAGTCCGGCGGCGTACGGGTTTCTACCTTTGTTATGGTGAAACAACTTGCCACTTTCAAATGTATCAATGTGGTCATTATACTATTGGATAGGATTTCCTGATTACTCAGCAATATCATTGAAGGGAAGCGGCCAAATCAGGTGGGAAGACCCTTCCAAATCCTTCGTGGTTTTATAGGGGCACATGTGACGAAAAACTATACTTTCATCAACCTCCTATAGATTCTGAGTGCCACAATATGGCCATGCCTGCAATTGACCATCGAGATTATGCCTGAGGTATGGGTTATTGAATATAAGGCATAATATCTAACGGTCCAGAATACGAACCAGCTATCAAGACGGATCACTGGCTATGACATATTTAATTTTCTACCCTACCCTTCCCTGTCTGGCATGATTATAAATGTCGGATCAGTGGATGTGAGCAATAAGGGCTACCACTTTTCCCTAAGAGAGTGTATATTAGTGGATCTCCTAGGTGGGGAACTTATTTGAAAAGGGTCATCGCTCTGCAGATTCATCCATCACTATGGTTTTGTTCAAATGTTATGTCCCCCTTACCTCAATGGTGCTTGTGAGAATCGTCATATGATGGTATCTAGGTGGTTGTGTCTGATGTTCACTCGAGAAGACATGAGTTGTGTGGTCTAGACTCTAGAGTTTTCAGAGCCTATGCCTTTACATTCCAAAAAAAACACCTACTCATTGGTGCAGTATTACCCGGATAGCGATTTGGGAATACTGGTGCCCACTATTCAGAGATCTAAACCATTAAAGGGCAATGGAAAGCGGATGGAGGATGTTGCGATGACTAGGCCGTGAAAGGTTCTCTAGAATCTTGTTGTCCCTGTGCTCCCGGGGAATGTTTTGACACGTTGGGGTGTCTCTTCGCATGTTATTGAATCTGCTTCAAGGCTTCATCTAACCATACGCCTCTATGCTACCTTTTCGAGGGCTTGGAAGTAATGGGATGAGTTCAAAAATCAGTCATCCCTCTTTTTTCAATACCCCCATGCTCCGTGGAAATTTCTCCAGGACAGGGAAGTGTTTTTTGATGAGCTGGGCTATATATCAATGCTCAGTCATATTTTTTATCATGATGACCCAGAGAGAGTAAATCAGTATCTTCAAGATCTCAAGGTTTATATCCTTGCTCGTCGGGGTTAATCTATGTCGACCCACCAAGTTAGAGACATGTTAAGTTTGTGACTGCTGAGGATGAGGAGAGAATCGATCATTCTTCTGGGGGTCATGATTCTGCCGATTTTCCTATAGTGCTTGAGGAAAGAGAATTCCCTTATTTGCAATTAGAGTCCTGCAAGTGGGCAGTTCCACAGAATTCCAGGGTGGTGGTGGCACACAAGATGTATTCATGACTAACGGAACCCCTTCTAGCTTACATAGGTGCTCCAACCCCATAGGTTGATCTCCCCAGACAGTCGTTCCTATTACAACTGCATTTCCAGATGCGTGGAGTGTTTGGGATGACCTGAGGGCTAGTGAATTTGATGAAGAATTCTAGAAGATGCTTTAAGAGATGCCTTTCGAATTTCCTATCCTTAGAGAAGTTTTTTATCCTTCTTATGTTTTTGTAGAATAATATCTTGGTGAGTTAGTCGCATGCTTAAAAGACATGGATAAATAATTGGACTCACTCATGAACTGGTATTATGGGTCTGACCGAGTGGCTTGAATGATGATACACTCTTATCCATCCAATACTGAGGAAGATGTCATCTTAATTATATATACCCACATGTTTCCTTCTATATTGTGAATATTATAACATATTATTTCATACCACAGGATGTTGAGGAGTCCCAAGAAGCTATACCTTCTCCGGAATACACCCCGCAGGGTGCTGTAGTGGGCGAACATGTGCCTTCAGTTGTGGGGTTTATTGGGGAAGGATCTCCTGGCATGACCAAGCATATGTAGGCAGTCATTGCAGGCCCGAATAAGGTATTACCTTCTCTGACTCCACCTAGTGTCTCATCCAGGGATCCATATCCTTGAAAAAACAAGAAATCCCTGCAGGAATCCTGACTATCGGAACATATTAGACAGGGAATCCTGAGTAATCATTATTCATGTCTCTTTAATTTTTAAAAAAGATGCTTTGACATTGACCATTATTAAATTTTTGTGTGATTTCATGCAGATCCATTTAGTAATTAGGCAGCACTTTACAAAGTAGATGTGGATCCCACCCCTTTGAAAGCAATGGAATTACCTACGGCCAAGCTTGATCATGTAAAGGGGGAGGGGCCTGTAGAGGAAGCAACTAATATAGATGTCCCTATCCTGATTTCGACAGTTGGGAATTCGATGGAGGTGGGGAAACTAGGGATTGAGAATTCTATTGATTACATTGTTTCCATTGATACAGAGGAAGATTATCCACCCTTGATGATGATAGATAATGTGAACGAAGTGCATTCATCACCCCAGGCTACTGAAAGAGTTTTAGATCTGACGGAGTTGGCTGCCTTGAACTCTATAGATCACGGTCCAGTGGAGGAAGAGCTCATTAGATATGACACTACCCTATCTATGTAAAACATGGAGTGGGATATCGTCCTATTTACAGTGGGATCAATTTGCACAAGATTAATTTCTATAGTCGATCATTTGGGGACCACTTTGGAAGCTGCTGGTCTCAAGAATGGTCTCAGTTCTTTGGTACCTCGATGGGCCCCTACAACTTATTTATAGGTTGAGGACATAGCATCATCTTCCTCGGGTGGTAGTGGCAGTGCATAGCATAAGGACACTAACACTTTAAGGATTGGGGTAGGCTTCTTATTCTCATTTACACTAGACTCATTTTAATTCCTTCTCTATTTATGTGTACTTATATTCTTCAATTTATTTCTAGGTTCTAGGGCCACAACTGAAGGCGTTGGTGATCGAACCAAAAACCCCAATCATGTCTTCGACCACTACTGGGGATGAGGTTGTTGAGGAATATAAATGTATGTTTGAAACTGGATCATTTCCCTCCTTGGTGACATTGATCCCTAAATAAATTTCATCCTTTAGGAGTCATTCTGAGACTAATTAGTGGTGTCCCTCGACTCTCAGACATGCTCGTAAGAGGGCATGGGAAATGATATAGTGGTTGATTTCTCAAACTCCCCTGGCTGATATTCCAGCCAAATTTCCGAGACTGTGCAACTTGTTCGATGTGCTTGGATTTGATGGCTTCAACTATTATTGATTCTATGACATAATTAAATAGGCTGTCGCTGCCCAGGAGAAAGTCAACAGACTCGATCCTTTCCTTTCTACCATTGAAGGTGAATCCTATCTCATCGCTACCCGACAAATTCATATGACAGAAGCTCATGATCATACTGGGGGAGTCAAAAGGCTACAGAGTGAGCTCCCAACGAAACGATCTCAAGCGGAGGCACTGGATCACGAACTAGAGAAGGTGAGTCAAAAAATGGAACAATTAATGTAAGAGAATGAGAAGGTGAGGTGAGAGAGGGATTGTGTCAAAGATTCAATTTTCAATGGGTAGGGGTAGGTATTGGAGGAGATAAGGGTGAACTCCAAGGAAGCATAGGAGGTTGAAGCATTGTAACGGGTGTATAGGATGAGACGACCACCTTGCAGAGTCTCCTTCGAGCTATCGAGGATTCTCACTGAAGACTAATATAACGTTTTGAGTCTACCAAAAGCCTCATATAGTAATCATTCCCCATAAAAATATTATTCTGGTTGTGGAGGCCCTTCATACCATTTTTGTAATGGAAAATAAGTCTATTTTCCTCAATACTATTCTACTATATTATCCTGCAATATGAATTAATTGAATTGCATTTTGTATGAACAAATATTCATCGAACCTTAATCAACCATAGTTCGGGAATATAAAATTAAAATGAAAATAACCATTTATAATTTTTTCACCAGGGTCTAGGGATACTGCATGCATAGTTTGACTATTTTTTGGCTTTATAGTAAAACCGTACACACATTGTGTCTCTTATAATGAAACCTTAATTTTTTCATAGGATAATATAGTGTGGATCTAGTTGGTATAAATAGACATTTGCATAGGCTTCCCTTTGTGGGTTTTCTATCTAACAGGCTTTCTTCTTCTTCAGTTTTTTTATTGCTCAATGTTTTTACGATGCCATACGAGGTGTAGGCCTGGAAAGATGATACTCATCTTTTTCCCAAGATTCCCTTTGTAGGTTTTTTCTTGCCGAGATTCATACCTGTTTCTGTCAGTGGTTTAAAGTCTCAAAAACAAGTCTATAATTACTGATTTTTTTGGTCAAATAGATTTTACTAAATGTGGTGGGTAGAGGGCCTCGATGGGGTTTTTACTGATTGTGGATTCCTTAATACCTTTCAGATATATATGAGGGTAATTTTTTTACTCAGTTTTGAATAGAATGTATAAAATTCCATGGGGAATACGATCTATATAGGCGTACTGAGGTAGGAAAATCATTTCCTAAGGAAGACATTCCATTGGTAGACTGCACATGGGATTCATTATGTAGAGCCCCTTAGGGCATGCAATGCATAGCCATATGAAAGATTAATTATGTCAATGAATATACATTTTTGATGGTCGGGTAACTTCATGGAAGTTCATATTATGAAGACCAATAGGGGTATATTAAAAGTTAAATGATGTTTGAAGGGTTTGGGGAAATCCATACCAATCATGGATATGGATAGGAGACCACACCTTCACATACATGGTTTTCGTGATGGTAGGATGTAGATTAATGATGTTTGATGTCATATATATGGGACATTACTTCAAAATGGAATGGAATTCCCTAGTTCTCAGGAATTTAACCAGAAACCTCCCATCATACTGAGACTTGATTGTAGAATGGTTTGTAAATTATATCTCAGAGATTTTCTGAATCTCAGGTTGGATATGAGGTCTGAGAGGCCAAGAGGCATTCTAAAAGAAGCATTGCCTAATGATGACTTTACTTTGGCAGATGGGCCATGGCCAACAATATGCCGAGCCACTAGGGGCATGGTATGCATAGTCATGAAAAGGTATCCTTAGGTCAATGGTTATATTCTCCCAATAGTTGGGAAACTTCAGAGAAGTTGGGATTCAAGACCACCATGGGTGATTTATGGGTCTTCGGTTATTTCTGGTCACAGAGTATGATTCCTAAGGAGGGGGTGTCGAGACACAAGAGAATAATTTTGAGTTAATATAACCTATGAATGGGTGATGTCATCCATCTCATTCAATTGAGAGAGGATGATTTATGTAGGTATGATATTTGTACTGAGGAAGAGAGGGAAGAAACATTTCCTGACTGAACCCATGAAGAGTTCATTCAATACTGTGTAGTTTAACATCATGTGTCAAGGATGGTCTATGTGTAGGTTATCGTCTTGCGGTAAGGATTCTATCCATGGAGTTTATTGTTAGGCAATAAAGATGCTGCTATAAGGGTTAATATTGACTAGAATGTTACTGAGTCTGAATACCCTGACATTTTTAAGATGTGTGAAGGATGAAGATAGTGTAAACTATGATTTCAGACCCTCTTGGATTAGGAGAAATGATATGAGGGCTTTGGGTCCATTGAGCTTATGGGGGTAGGAAGAGTATTTCCTAAGGACGACTTTACTTTAGTAGAAGGGTCAGGGGAGATCAATATGCTGAGCCGCTGAGGGCATGGTATGAATAGTCATAAAAAGGTGTTTGTAGGTTGATGACCTTCCATATATGATGGTCATGAAGGTTTATGAGGATCCATGTTTATTCAGGTCATAGAGTTTGAGGTACAGAAAGGGTATCTCTGGTTAAGTTGAAGATATTAGGTTGCAATTGTCTTTGATGCTTATGAAGTTCCCTGAACTAATTTCCCATGCGCGTGGGGTACAGTTTTATTCTGTGTATTTTATCGTCAAATGGTAAAGATGATATTCTCTTAGTTTAATGGTCATATATTTTGGACCATTGTTGGCTGATGCTACGATTACCTATGAGATAATCTAAGTAGGATGATTTGGCATGATCTGCTCAGGAAGGAGGATGAAGGGGTAAAATATAATCCTTGGGTCTGTCGAATCGGGAGATGTGGTGTGCGGGCTCTAAGGCCGGTATGAATATGGAGATAGGAAGAGTTTTTTATGAGTAATACTTTCCATTGGTAGATGGGCCAGGGGCTATCAATATTCAGAGGTCCTGAGGGAATGGTTTAAATAGTCATGAAAAGGGTTCCACAGGTGGATGAGAATCCACTTCCGATGGCCATGAATGATTATGAATATTTGGGATTGTTCATGACATGGGGTCTTGAGGATGGGGAGAGATGTATCCGAGCATTCGAGAAACAATTGTATTGCAACTGTCTGTTGGGTTAAAACAGCACAGCTCTGAAGTTATGTTGTGGATGTAGACCGTCATAAGAACCAAGGGTGTATATGTAATATAACCGGGTAGGGGAACCCTAGACACTTCTGGACTTGAAGGGGAAAAATATAAACCATTGCTCTAGAAATTTTTGGAATGGGAAATGTGATATAGGGGCTCTGGGTCCAGAAAGTGTTCATGGGTAGGAAAAGTGTCTCCTGAGGAAGAATTGACTTTGGTAGACAGGCTAGGGGGAAAAAATATATAGAGACACTGAGGGCATGGTATGAACATTCATGAACTGGTGTATGCATACCGATGAAATTCCTCTTCTGATAGACATGGGTGATTATGGAGATCTGCAATCATTTGGTTCATGGAGTCTGATGCAAGGGAAGGATGCATCTAAACATGCAAGGAGTGTTCCATCCATGGTTTATTGTGTATCTATATTATATTATGACTTTTGTGATGTCGTTTATGATAGTGCGGTAAAGATGATTATCAGGCATTTTATTGTCATACGGTAAGGATGGGGATCATTTTTAAATCCGTGCAGTTTAAAATCATTTGGTAAGGACTGTGTCGATCCAATGTGAAAAGGGATTCCAGGCAGTTTAACATCATGCACTAAGGATAGAAGTGAATTGACGTGAAAATAAAATAATGATGTGTAGTTTAGCATCTTGCGGTAAGGACATAGGTCATATTTTCTTTTGGGTTTGCGGTGCCATGAAACAGAAATCCCGATGTCGCTACATATCCAGTAAGGGAAACAATCAAGTAGCATATAGTTCTCAATGCCTTTGAAATTTAAATGGCCTTCTAGTGCAAATTTGACTCATACATAGGAGGGGATAATTTTGTTTATGGTGGCTAGGGAAGGATGCAGAAATCCTGGCATCGCTACATATCCTACAAGGACAGAAATCATGTCATACGCAGTTCTTTGAACATGGAATAGTAGATGAAAATTGCTGAGGGATCAATTTTTTATCAGGTGAATACACTGTCTCGTTATGCATTTGAAAGTCATTAATCTAGGACATCTTTCTCTTAGTTTAGGGTCATAAAGTTCTGACCGGCATGACCCGGTTTATTGTCATATCGTATGGACAAATTACTATGTATTTTAATGTCATGCGGTAAAGACAAAGGGTACTTTTAAATTAATATCCTGTAGCTCATAAAATTTACAATGCAATTTATTTTCATGCAGTAAGGACATATTTATCTTATTTTGGGGGCATAGAACTCGGACCTACCATAATCAATTCCAAATAGGGGCGCATGCTATGATTTTATAGTATAACTGATGTGAATGTGGCTGGGAGCCTCTAGAACACACCTCAGGGGGGAATGTTTGAGGTCACAGTACCAAGACTATTGGCACTTGGTTTAGGATCATAGAGTTTAGACCGGTGTGGCATAGTTTATTGTCATGTCATAGGGATGAAGAATGATGCAGTTTAATGTCGTGCAATAAGCACACTCTACTGTAAATTTTATTGTCATGCAGTATGGAAATTCAGGGATTTGTAGTTTAATCTCCTACAACTCAGACGATAACTTCTCTTAGGGTTACATGAAATATTTTTTATAAATTTCTCGTTGTAAGAGTGGTGGTGAGTTTCCCATCCAGGGAGATCAGGGCATATGCTCTATTAGAGTAGACATTGTGTGTAACAACCCAATGTTTTATAAATGGAAATTCCTCTCTTATAAATATGTCATAAAATCACATGAAACCACAACATAATGAACTACTAAGTGATAAGTGACCTTTAAACATAATTTTTTCACTTTTGTGTTGGGAATTTCAATAATCTGACATGCATGGTTATGATTAGTATGTTATTTAGAGTCTGATAAGAAAAACATCATTTATGGTGAATAGTAACCTACCCTTATTAATAGTATAAAACCCTTATGAATATATACCTTATTTAATAATAACCTTTCCTACGATAATGTATAAATAATATTCTAGTTGAAAGTACGATATAACTATACATTAGAATAAGTAAATGAATGTTTTAAAACTATTTTTTATAATAAATTATGATTTTAAAATAATCATATTTAAAAAAATTATTTTTGATAAATGAACTTCATTTTTTGATTCTACATGTTGAAAATTGCTTAGGGTAATTTTTTTTTGATTTTTCTGAAATACTTAAATTGTTTATGAATAGCTAAATGCAATAATTTACGATAAATGCTAAATAAGGGATTTATTGAGCCATTGATGATGTTATACGGATGTAAGACCAATTGGTTTGGGATAACATGATATGTTTACTATTCGTGGTCATGGAAGAATCTCTATTCCTTTTCTTCAGGGGAATTTACAAATTAATGAATTTTATTTTGAGAAATACATTCCCTCCTCCACTATAAAACCACCCTTCACTCCCTCTTCTCTTCACTCCTCTCATTTATTTTTTCCTTGCCAATTTTCTACCCTAATTACTCCCCATGATCCTCCCCCACGTAAAAAATATATCATACACTTCAAAATATAAAAACCATTCCCTTTAATAGGTTATCAAAGGAGGATTTCTCAAGAGGTAAATTCCTATTTCCAATTCCTTCATTTCATTTACCTTTTTTTGTTTCTTTCCTCACCTCACATCCCCAGAATAGTATGATAACTACAGTAGAATACATGTACTATAATTCTATTGTGATAATGGGATACTTCATTATCTTCTCTCCTTTCCTCACCTTTTTGTTGACTGAAATGAATGCACAGTTTGAAATGTTCCAATTTAGCGCATTCAAGGACAACGATTTATCAATTTCTATTATCATCATTAAATCTTGTCATGAAACCATCTTTGTTATGGTTCAACCAGAATATATATATATATATATATATGTTATATATCCTATTTTTATTCTATAATATTTTTGTACAAATGGTATTATGTTATAAATCAAAAAATGTTCATTGTAATCAAACCCACCAATTAAAAAAAACGGTTGTCACTATGGTTTTATATAATAATTATTCTTCAATCTATGAAACCAAATTAAATTTAAAACCATGTAATCTCCAGGATGTTCACTAATAGAATATAAATTCATTTTTGGAAAACCACTTCCATCTTTAATGTTTATCCGAACTTGAATATAAGTGAACCGATCTTTTAAAACCATGTAAACAAACGAGCCCGAACAATGAAATTGAACCATATAACTAATCAAGAAGGACTTGAATGAACTAAAAAGTGTTATAATAATTCAATTACATATATATGAGGTTTTGGGAGTATTAATTAATAAGCTTTATTTTTTTATTATTGTATTTAATAACAAGTGGAGGACACCAATGGATTTAAGGTATGGGATCCTCTCCTTTTCACTCTTAATCAAGATTGTTCTCTATTCTATACCTTTTTAATTGTAATAATAAGTAATGGGGTATGTTTTCACACCTACCCACACTTCTCTAATGTTTTATATGTGATGAGAAACCCATTATCTCTCTCATCAATCCCTTTTAGTTACACCTAATATCATGCCCATAGACCGTAATGTATTCTACCTGAACATCTTTTATTCCTTCGGGTGGCCCTCTCTTTCTTTTTACCAAAATGTACTTGTCTTTTATTTTTATGTAAAACATATAAATTACGTTTAAATGCTCCAAAATCATTTTACAATATCCATCTCTCATTCTCTCTCAGAGATATACATTATTATAAGTGAATCCCTCTGCGATACTTCCCAATAGGCAAACTCGTTTTAAATGGCCTTCCCAAATTTTTACCCAATTTCACGTGCACTCTATCCTCTATTTTAAGAAAAAAATTGTCTTTATAAAATCATTATTTTTATTATGAAAACATTCTTGGTTAATTTCTGGTTTTATATAAAATAATGTCCACTTTACAATTTTAAATTCACTATAGTATTTTCTTTAAATACCGCACAAAAATGATTTAATGCTAATATTTTTCAAATACATTTCTTATATGTTTTCAATTATATTTGTCACCACCTACCATGTTATATACCTATATTAATTTATTAACATCCATGTATTTTTTAATCCCTTTCTTTCATGGACACTTTCAGGATACACTCATTGGTTTTTCCTTATGTCATGATTATGGTACCCAATTATAACTGTGGGTATCGTTATGTTTATTAACAATTGATTATGTGTGATTATTTATGTGGAAAAAATTCATATGTGAAATGAATATTTATGTGCAAAGAATGTTCATGAAAATGATGAAATGGGTGTGCCCAGATAGCGCTCCAATGCATTGGGTAATGTTAAGTCTCATGAGATGCGATATGAAACGGGATTGGAAATTAGCCTTGACCTGTTCGAAAATGGGAAATGTGATTGGAGGTTAGCATTGAACCATAATAAAGATATTATTTATGATTATTCCACATTTATATCATTCCATGCTTATATGATCCCATTATTATATGATATGATTTCATATGTTCCATGCTTTGTTATCATTATGTCATGCCTCCTAACTCTTGTGCTTAAGATTTATCCTTATGTCCATTACCTTACTGGGATTTTTAGCTCATACCTTTGTTCATGTGTTCCCCAAGGTACCCTATACTGATGTAATGCCTCAATGGAAGTTAGGTTCTCATTATGGAGATTAAATAAAGACGTGTTTTTAGCCCCATGTTTTATGTTTTTTGTACCTAATCTTCCAAGATACTAGACTTACCGATCCTTTCCTTGTACTTTGATGTATAATTTTTCTTAAAATCTTGAAATGATGTATGAAAAATTTTAGGGTCTCTATAGTTAGTATCATAGGTTTTTCTAGTTATTGTTGGAGATTAGGAATAGATCACCTTAGTGAGAACATTATGGATGAGACTAAGTATAAGGAAATAGTGCTAAATTTTGGTGAGTATTGAGTAAGTGGTTTATCAAGAAAATACATTCCTATCTGGATACGAGCAGGTAGAGGTGGATCTAGTATAGATGTACCTAGGAGTGAAAACTCTAACAAGGAGGATCAGGCGTGACCTGGGGTATCCTAGTACACGACAATTTTCCTTGATGCACTTTTGGTTATGAAACTCCTGGGGGATATGCTTTGGTAGATTCATGAGCTTATTACAAACCATAATTAAGGGGAAAACACCCATAAGAATATAAGTTATGAAATAGATCGAGGATAATCATGGTTTAAACTTAAGGAATCAAAAGTTACAATATACTTCTTCTTTATAAGTTTATCCTTTTATGTTCAATTTTTTCTTTTTATGCTCCATATCCAAGTATTCAAGACCTCTAATTATACATTATTTTTCTCTTTTTATGGAAAGAAATATAAGAACACGTTCCAACAACCAATGTGATAAGAAATGTGAAGATTTATGAAATGATATGCCTGACATGATAAGAGGGGAGGATCAAAATGTCATTTCAGTAATTGATCAGCTGGATCGAGTTACGAATAATAACTTGAATCATGCGGAATGCCCTTTTCATACAAGGTAAGAGCAATTTTCCATAGAATCCTTCATGCAGAAAATGCCTCCCATGTTTATTGGATCTTCTGACCCCCTCCTCGCGGAACAATGGATTAACTCTATTGAATACTTATTCTCCATCCTCCAGTGCTTAGAAGAAGAGAATGTTGTATTTGTAGTCTATTGTTTTGATAGGGAAGCTGATCAGTGGTGGACACTGATCATGAATACAAATTCCCAGGATGAAATTGATTCGATGGATTGGTAGGAATTCTAGAGGATGTTTTTCAACAATTATTTTCCTCGAACCTTCCATCTCAATATGGAAAGAGAGTTCCTCTGATTCAATTAGAAGGAATATGAATCCATTGGGGCGTATGACGAAAAAATTACAAGGATTTCAATGTAAACCACTAGATTTTTCATGAATGCTAAAAGCAAGGTGGATCACATATTTAGTGGACTAAAGACGAGTCTACGAAAAGAATTGGATATTCGAGACTTCGATAGTTATGAGGATATTTTACATTGTTACCTCAAGGATGAATTGAAGATAACAGAATCTCAATGGTCTCATGGTACCAATGAAAAGAATAGGGAAATGGAGAACAACATGGGTGGTTCATCAAAAAATAACCATGATAGAAAGAAGCCTGACTTTTCCCCTTGTAAAAATTGTGAGAAGAAGCGTCTTGGTAACTATCTTAAGGGAACCAAGAATTTCTTAAAATGTTGAAATTTTGGTCATCTTTCCAAGAAATGCCGAAGGGATATGAAAAATCCTACTAATGTTGAAGAAGAAAGGAAGGATCATATCAACACTCAGCCAACAGTGCAGTGTTACAACTGTAAGGGCCATGGGAATTATGCGAACAATTTCACTAAGCTGAGGGTTGTTGGAGGAAATCAACAACAGCCTCCAAGGAAACAAGGGTATATGCTATCACTACTGCTGAGGTGGAGCAAGACAATGATGTGGTGACAGGTACGCAAGTTATTTATTCAAGAATAGCGAACATACGATTTGATTCTAGTTCTATGAATTATTTCATATATAGAAAGTTTAGTATAACTATTCAAACACCACCTCAAAATTTGGAGGAAAAGATAGCTGTGAGAACAGTGAATGGGGAAATTATTGCATCCATGGTTTATTAATCCTCCTCAGTTAACATTTGTGGACTAAACCTCCCATAAAATCTCGTTATACTTCCTTTAGTGGAGTTTGATGCTAACTCAGGCATAGATTGGCTATCTTTATACAAATCCAACATCAACTGCTGGGAATGGGAGATCCCCCTTCACATCCTGAAGAATCCTATAATTCTATACAAGTGTAAAGAGAAAGATGAATCTCCTTTAGGATCATTGTCTCAAATGTGGATATTTCTTCCTTATGAGGAAGAATATCTAGCTCAAATGATTGAGCCAAAGATAGAATAATGCTTGAAGACATGCCCATTCTGAGGGATTACACTAAGGTATTCCCTGAAGACTTTCCTAGTCTTCCTCCTAACCAAGAGTTTGAGTTATCAATTGAAATTATCCATGGATCTCTGAATATCTCAAAGAAACTATACAGAATGGTCACTGTATAACTCGAAAACCTGAAGAAGCAGTTACAGGAGAATATGGAGAAGGGTTTTATATGCCCAAGTGCTTCACCGTGGGGTGCGCCAGTCATCTTTTTTCAAGAATAAGGATGGATTAATGTTCCTCTGCATTGATTATCGTGAGTTCTACAAAATCACGATAAAGAACAAGTATCCACTACCACAGATAGATGAATTGTTAAATCATCTTCGCGGGTCTAGTCATTTCATTAAGGTGGACCTTCCATCAAGATATCATCAATTAAAGGTAAAGAAGGAAGATATTCCCAAGTCTGTCTTTCAAACAATGTATGGACAATATGAGTTCATAGTTATCCCCTTTGTACTCACTAATTCTCTAGAAATTTTCATGGATTTAATGAATATATTCATTAGAGATTACCTTGAAAAATTTGTGGTAGTATTTACTAATTATATTTTGATATACTCCAAGAGAAAATACGAATAGGATGAGAATTTGAATTCTGTGTTAATGAATTTGCAAAGGGAGACATTGTATGAAAAGTTCAATAAATGTGAGTTCTGGATGGAGGAATTATCATTATTGGGTCATGTTATCACTAGCAAAGGAATATATTTTGACCCTTCTACAATGATGGAAATTGAAGAGTGGCCCTAGCCATCTTCTATAACGGAGATCTGCAGCATTTGGGGTCTTGCTAGGTATTATTGATGATTTGTGAAGAACTTTTCACCATTGTCAAACCCAATGACCAAGATGACATGGAAGGGAGTAAAGCTTGGATGGACATTAGAATGTGAACACTATTCCACTAAGTTGAAAAAGAGGATTTTCACTACACCATTACTCACACTCCCTACAGGTAGAGAACTATTTGTGGTATATAGTGATGATTCTAAGAAGGTATTAGGTTGTGTGCTAATGAGAAATGATAAAGTGATAGGATACACTTCAAGGCAACTGAAAATCCATGAGAAAAACTATTCAACGCTTGATCTGGAGTTGGAATCTTTGATCTTTGCGTTGAAAATATGGCGGAATTATCTCTATAGGGAGAAGTGTGAGATATATACTGACAACAAAAGTCTGAAATAAATATTCACATAGAAAGAGCATAATATGTGCCAGTGAAGATGGATAGAGATCATCATGAATTATGACTACTCAATCCACTACCATCTCGATAAGGAAAACAAGGTAGAAGATGCTCTAAGTAGAATGGAACCTGCATCTTTATGATTGATGAGAATTGAAAAGGATCTGATCTTCTTAGATTTGAAAAGGATGGAGATGGGAATCATTATGAGAGGAACATCATCAATCCTTTATCAAATGATTTATCAACCATCCCTCTTGGAAAAAATAAAGGATTCCCAAAGAAAATATGTTGAAATTAAGAAAAGGGTGGATGTTATCAGAAATGGGAAATACTCCGATTTTAAAATTAATGGGGAAGAATTTGTAAGATTTGGGACACGATTATGTATACCAACTGATCTAGAGATAAAGAATGAGATATTTAATTATGCACATAGTTTGACTATCGCTATCCACCATGGATGAAGAAAGATGTATAGAGATATCTGGGAATACTTTTTGTTGGACAATATGAAAATAGAGGTTGTGGAATATACATCAAAGTTCCTGATATGTCAACAAGTTTAGGCTTAGAGGAAAATGTATCTCGGGATGATGCAACCACTACCCATATCAGCATGGATGTGGGAGACCATTACCATGGACTTTGCCACTGGACTTCCAAGGATATCCAGAGGAAAAAATTTTATATGGGTCTTTGTGGATAGTCTTACAAAGACAACTCACTTGATCACGGTTCGAGAGGACTTCTCATTGGATTTACTTGAATGGATATACTACAATGAAGTGGAAAGGATTCATGGAGTGCTACTTTTTATTGTATCTGATTGTGATCCAAGATTCAACTCGATGTTCTAAAAAACTCTCCAAAATTATCTAAACACAGAACTGAACATCAATATAGCCTATCATTCTCAATCTGATGGCCAATCTGAGCGAACTATTCCGACATTGGAAGACATGTCGAGAGCATGTTCTATGGAAGTCGAAGGAGGATGGGACCAACATCTTCCACTGGTTGAATTCTCCTATAACAATAGTTTCCACTCGAGCATATGAATAGCACCATATGAAGCCCTTTATGGGAAAAGGTGCAGAACACCAATGTGTTGTGATGATTTCAGTGAGTGTAAGATTCTAGGACTTGAAATGGATAAAGAAATGGTAGAGAATTTGTAAACCATTTAGTGGCATGTCAAGGAAGCCCAAAGTCGAAAAAATATTTATGCAGATAACTGTCGATAGGACATTGAGTTCAAAGTCGGAGACATGGTATTTGTATGTATATCTTTGAGGAAGTAGGTCATAAGGTTTGGAAAGAAAGGGACGTTAAGTCTGAAGTACATAGGCCCCTTTGAGATCTTTAATCGAGTCGGAGCTGTGGCCTATCGACTTGCACTTCCACCTACCATGTCAAAGGTACATTATTTATTCCATGTATCCCTCTTAACGATGTACATACTAGACCCTTAACGTGAAATATTTTCAGAGGTGGTATAGTTGGAGGATTATCTCTCTTACGAGGAGCAGCCAGTGAATTTCTTCGATCGTAGAGACAAAGTTATACACAACAAGAATTCTCATCTTATCAAGGTACTATGGTGAAACCATAATTATGAAGAGGAAACATGGGAACCGGAGGAATAAATGAAGGAAACGTACCCACACCTATTTTTTTCGTAGAATGTAAAATGAAATTTCGAAGGCGAAATTTCATAAAGAGGGGAAGAATGTAACGACCCAATGTTTTAGAAATGGAAATTAATCTCATATAAATATGTCATAAAATCACATGAAAACACATCATAATGAACTACTAAGTGTTAAGTGACCTTTAAACATAATTTGGTCACTTCTGTATTTTGAACTTCAGAAATCTGACATACACAGTTGTGATTAGTAAGTTATTTGGAGTCTGATAACAAAAACATAATTTTGGGTGAATAGTAACCTACCCTTATAAAAGGTTACATACCCTTATGAATAGAGATATACCCTAATGAATAGTAACATTACCTATGATAATATATAAATAATATTTATGTTTAAATTATGATATACCAATACTTTAGAATATGTAAATGAATGTTTTAAAACTAATTTTTGCTAATAAATTATGATTTTAAAATAATCACATTTAGAAAATTATTTTTGAAAATTTGAATTTAGTTTTGTATTCTACACATCAAAAAATAGTCAGGGTAAATTTTTGGGATTTTTCGAAAATACTTGAATTGTTGATGAATAGTAAAATGCGATAATTTACCAAAAATGATAAATAAAGGATTTATTGAGTCATTGATGATATTATACAGAGGTAAGACCAATTGGACTTGGATAACATGATAAATCTACTATTCCAGGTCATTGAATACTAACTATTTTTTTGTCTTTTGTGGAATTAATAAATTAATGAATTTTATATTGAGAAATACCTTCCCTCCTCCACTATAACCCCCCCCCCCCAGTCCCTCTTCTCTTCACTCTTCTCAAGCCTTGTACCATGCCAATATTCTTCCCAAATCACTCCCCAACATCCTCCCCCACGTCCAAATGTTGATAGATTCATCAAAATACCAAAACCTCTCTCTTTAAGAGGTTCTCAAGGGAAAAAGTCTCAAGAGGTAAATTCCTCTTTCCAATTCCTTCATTTCATTTAACTTCTTTTATTTTTTGTTTCCTTCCTCAAGTCCTAACAACCATATTTTATAATAACTCCAATAACATATATTTACTGAAATGATATTATACTAATGGGATACTTCCTTATCTTATCTCATTTCATCGCCTTTTTTTGAATGAAATGAAAGCACTGTTAGAGATGTGCCAATTTTTCCCATTCAATGACAATAATTTTTAAATTTCTATTATCTTCCATAAATCAATTCAGTAAATCATTTATATTATGGTTGAACCAGATTATATATATGTAATATATCTTATTTTCATTCTGTAATCTTTTTGTACAAATTGTATTACTTTATAAATCGAAACATGTTCTTTTGTAATCAAACCAACCAATTAACAAAAATGGTTGTCACCATAGTTTTATATAATAGTTCGACTTCAATATAAGTAACCAAATTAAATTTAGAAACATATTTTCTCATATATGTTCACTAATATAATATTAATTAATTTCCGGACAACCACTTCCACCTGTCATTTTTATCCGAACTTGAATATAAGTGAACCGATCATTTAAAACCAAGTAAACAAACGAGCTCGAACAATGAAATTGAACCTTATAACTAATATAGAAGGACATGAATGAAAAAATCGTTATAATAAATAAATTAAATATAGATTAGTATTATTTATAATTAGTTAATAATCCAAATTATTTTATTATGGTCTTTAATAACAAGTGGAGAACACCAACAGATTTTAGGTAAGGGGTCCTCTCTTTTTCACTCTTAATCAATATTGTTCTCTATGTTATTCCTTTTTTTGTGTAATACCAAGTGATGGGGTATGTTCTTACACCTCCCCCATACTTGAATAATGTTTTATATGTTATTAGAAACCCCTTATCTCTCTCATAAATCCCTCTTAGTTACACTAGATACCATGCCGATAAACCGTATTGGATTCTACCCGAACTTCCTTTATTCCTTCAGGTTGCTCTATCATTCTTTTTACCAAAATTTAGTTGTCATTTATTTTTATTTAAAACATATACATTCTTTTTATATGATCCAAAATCATGTTCAATGATCCATCTCTCATTCTCTTTTGGGGATATACATGCTTTTAAGTGAATCCCTCCCCGATACTTCCCAATAAGCACACTCGTTTTAAAAGAACTTCCCAAATTTTTACCCAAATTCAAGTGCACTTTATCCTCTGTTTTAAGACAACATAGTCTTTATAAAATTAGTATTTTTATAAATATAACCTTATTGGTTCAATTTTATTTTTATATAAAATTGGAACGCCCCGACCCCAGTTTCCCAGAGTCGGTGCATAATTTTAACACAATGGCAGGATTACAAGGAATCTAGTCCCGAAGGACCGATTAGTTTAGCAGTCTTGGAAAATAGATTACATACCTGAATGTTACATTACACTTCATAACATACAAAACAACATAAATAATCCTTCACGAATGTCATTATTCCCTTGGCTTAACCCTGCATATCAATCACAATATACTTCTTGGAATCCTGGGAAAAATAAAACATAGAAAGGGGTGAGCTCAGATGCTCAGTAAGGATAGAAATACAGAGGAAACCTTCATAAATAAACATAAACATTTAAGGCAATGTATAACTAAAACCATGGCCTTTTAAACTTGAACTTCAGCATAATATGGAAAAAATAAAATGAAGTAATTCTATTTACTTAATCACATGGATATTTTACTAGTTGAATAATCACATGCAATATCACAAACCACTTTCATAATGATGGAATGCATAATTCCATAATATCATAACCACATTGTCAAGGACATGTGCCAAGACTACAAATAAAATTTTGTCAAGGCCTTGTGCCAATACACTAGTTTGTCTCATGAGACCTACCAATGCATCAAGGAGCTATAGAGGGCTCCACCTGTCACTTAATAAGTCCAATGCATTCGTCACATAAAAAGGTTTAAACATATCATAAACATTCGTGTTAAAACTGGAATACAAAATGTCAATACTTTACCCATAAACCATGAATGGTATAAAAATAACACATCCATAGTCAAACATATCACAAAACCTTCATTATAATATGGAAGATGTGTATCATAATAAATCAACCTCGATCAAAAATAATATCCAGTAAAGGATGCTGACATAGATGAAAATGATGATTAATAATTTTTGAGAGAAATATCCTTTTTGTAAAATAATTTAAAAGTCACACATTTATAAAAGAAGTAATTTAAAAGATAATTCTAAATCAAATTGTCTCATACCACTTTGAAACTTTTGAAAATAATTATCATTTCAAAACATTCTTGTCCATATAAATAAATCCTTAAAATCTGTATGAAAACATCAAAATTAATTAAAAAGATTTAGAAAGCTAAATCATTAAAAAAATTTAAAATTATTATCTTGATAAATATTACCTTTCAAAAATCCTTAAAATATTAATTTTTTAATAATTTTTATGAAAAATGGACATGGATGTTAAAAATTTCCCAGTAAATACTTATACATAAACATTCTCGGATAATAATGAGATTGAGGAATTAACCCTTACCAATTTGGAAACTTACGAAACATAAACCGCATGAATTATGTATCATACCATTAATCTGTAAATACACATAAATTATAGTTTATTACACAAATAATACAATTATGGGAAGTACATACACCATACAAAAGGTAATAGTGGCAATATGCATTATTCTCACGAGAATAAGGAGTGAGATGAGAACCCCTTTCCTTGCACTTTCCTTTAGTATAGGGTACTTTTAACCTCCTGTATGAAGACCATAATATGTTATTAAATAATAATAGAACCATATTAATATTTATGATATCATACATGATTCATTTATGACTTTATACTATCCATTTAATAATAATTTCCATGTTAAATTAATATTTCAGGTAATAATCGCTTTCTTTATCGTACATGTTTTCACTTTTTACTCTTGATTGTATCACTTAGAACTAGATTTAAATACTACCAGAATATAAAACATGACTTATATATCATATATATTTAGAATATAAATTTGTATAATAGACATATATATGAAATGAAAAACACCGTTTATGGAGACGGTACTCCGTACGTATGCATAAATGTTGATTCCGTTTTAATATCGTATTGAACGGAACTAAGGGAATAAGATATATATAAGTACATATATATAAATATCCAGTATCATTATTATGTGATATATTACATACTTATTAGTAATATATATTTTTATAATCGTCGATGAATGGTGAACGTGGAAATGAATCTCATCGCGTCATGGAGACGGCAATCCGTACGCACGCACGAGCGACAATATCATTTCTTTAAAGGTGACTAATTAGATGGTATATTAATTTTAAAGAGACATTATCATGTTATTTTCATTATTTATATACATATTACTCATCATTATATCCATCCAAATAACATAGTGTTGAATAACAAATTACACCACGTCGTGGAGACGGTAAGTCGTACGTACGCACGCATGGTGACATTATCATTAAAAAGATGGGTAGAATAATGAATATATTTCTTCCATATTTATAATAAAATTATAGTATATATAAGATACTGGAGTTAGTATTTTAGAATGGAAACAACAAATAAAGAGTAAGGGGAAGAATAAGAGAACTTGGAAGAGGGTGGTGAAATCATTAACTCTTCTTCGGGTTCTTCCTCTTGATTTGATCCAAAGTCCTCCTTAGGTTAGATTTATGACAAAATGAATGCCTCTAGGAATATTATAGGATAGTTGGGAGGATATTTGGGCAGGTTTTGGCCAGAAAAATGGAAATTTGAGAGAAGGGGAAGTGCCCTTTTATTAGAGGTGTGAGGGAACCTTTGGAAAAACATAATGTATTATTTTATAATAAATTCATATTCGGTTTACAATGGCTCCAAAGTGACTTATTTCAAGGATAGGGGGTATGGGTCTAAATCTATTCAACCAATAGGTTTTAGAAAAGTTTAGGTTACCATTTTAACCTTATCATTTATATTTAACTCTATGTTAAATAATTTAACTTTTACCGCGTCTTCTAGTATTATTACACTATATGGTTAATAAACATACTATATACTGACAATCGAACCCCAATTGGTTCATTAATTTCATATATATTATTATATAAGTCTTTTTGACGAATCTTATATTTTTAGTCCCATTATATCAATTAATAATATAATATTTGTTTTAAAAACTATTTTATGTCAATTTTGACACTATTTGGTATTTGTTTTTTGTTAAACTAATAACAGCATGATTACTCCAAAAAAAATACATGGAATCAATCCAGACATGTAATATTCACCTAGAAAATTCTTGTATGTGATAAAATCTTCTAAATTATATTCATTGTAATATTTATAATACCATTTTTTGATTCTATCATTTATAAGGTAATTACTGCATCATCATCGTGTCATTAATAAATTTAATTATTTAATTTCTAAAAGTCATAAATAAAATACGATTAGGTAGGAAATGATTTTTATCTTTTTAATGAATATTTATAGTTGAATTTATATTATATATAACTCTGTATTAAAAAAATATTTAGTTATTAAACATTGATTTTAACTCTTCTTTAAATAAAATAATAATAAATGTCTTAATCTAATCCAAGTGGACCTAAAGGGTCATATTTTATTCCTAAGGTTGTTTTTTTTGAATTAAAATTATCCTATAGAATTAGGACATGGTTTAGGGTAATAATAATATCATTTTTACCATTAATTACCCTATTTACGTTTAACCGTGGTAAATAAAAGTAAAATGTTACTATTCACCAAAAAAAATTTATCTTATTGAACCACATTTTACTCCTTGATATTAACTGTGTCTCTCGGATTTTTGAAATTCAACTCACAGAAGCGGTAAAATTATGTTTTATGTAAATTTTTAAATTCTCCTAAGAGGTGGGTAATAGAGGGTGAAAAGTTGAATAAAATTTTGATATATCTAAAAATATTTTATACTGACTCCAATAAATTACATTGAACATATATAGGTATTATCTATCTATTTTTACCAAAAATAAATTTAAATAAAATAAATACTTATTTAAATAAAAATTCCTTTTTTAAACGATAAGTCTGTGTTTTTTTCACTATTCATCAAAAATTGAACGTTTTTAGAAAAATACCAAAAATTCAACCTAGGCTAATTTCGTTATTCCGAATCCAAAAATGAAGCCTATTTTACCAAATTCAAAACATAGAAGTTGAATTTAGTAATTTATAATTAATTCCTATTGTCAAAACCAAAAGGCGTATTTTTAAGAAATAATATCTATCAAAAGATTGACACTTCTTTAGGTCCAATATCAGATTGAAATTACTTAAAATGACAAGAATTGGATTAAATGGTAAAAATATAATCTATTTATCATTCCAAACCATTAACAGTTATAATTTATCACTATAAATTATTTTGATTAAAAAAAGTTGTTTTTAATTAAAATATAGTATTTTTACTATTCTCCCAACTGTGAAAGTTTTCAGAAAAACACCAAAAAGTAATTGAGACTAAATTATTAAGTCCCAATTCTAAAGAAGAAGTTTATTATGTCAAATTAGATATTAAAAAGTTTCAAATAATGGATTTAAAAATGGTTCACCATTAAAAGGGGGTAAAAGTGCATTTTTTGAAAAATACATCTTTTATCTGAAAAAAATGAATTAGTTCTTACATTATGTCTAAAACACTCATAATATGGATTATAAAATTATAAGGATTATATATAGTTCAAAACAAAGTTAATACTCTTCATAACCACTTTTGAACGGCTAGTTTGGTAAGTTGTGGTGCGCTTGAACTCGGTGTTGCGTGTAGTGCAAGCTATTGAATTACATTGAAGAAATAACGTACTTTGAAATCTAGGGGTGTTACATTCTTCCCCTCTTCAATAAATTGCATCCTTGCAATTTGAAATTGATCTTAGAAAATAAAAGGCTTAAAATATAAAATACCTTTGTGGGAAAACCCACATCGGAAATTGGGTTAATAAAATTTAGTCTTAATAAGAGGAAAAGGGGAATGAAAAAGTCCCCACAAAATTATGATCTCGATTATGAAAACATTGGTGGAAATTAGAGACACATAATTGGAGGAAAAAAGTAAATATTTATAGGGAGTGATTGAGGTCATCAATCACAAACAATTGTAGAATTTTGGGCCTCAATGACACCAATCTATGATGATTGAAAATACCATCAATTCAACAAAACGTAAGGTATTAGGATAACACATTTTTGGTTTTAACATCCATTCTGTAAAGTTGAATAATTAATTTATCCATAAAATAAAAGTAATATATATATATATATGTATGTATGTGTGTGTGTGTGTGTTTATATATATATACTTGACAAATAGAGTTTCTCCTTCAACTAATTTTTACAACAAACTCATCTTTCACACTAAAAGATAACAGAACATAAAAAATATTATATTTATCCATTTTGTATAGGGTTCCAAAAAAATGAATTTATAATTCATCTACCAGAACCATTAAAAACTATATTATTCAATCCAGGACATCACGTGGGTCATTTATAGGTGATACACCCTTGACTCCCTTCGGTTGCGGGTTCAAGTCTTGTGGCCTTGCTGGACTTGACGGGTTGCTACCCGACCTCAAAGGTGTCCTTTTTAAGGAAATCCAAAAATGAACATAACAATAGAATCAAATTTCAAACTTAATCCATTCCATCCTTTAGAATTATCCAAAATAATTATATCCAAACTCTCAGTCCAAAATTTATAAGGAAGTTAAACATAATGAGGATCCTTTTTTCTAGGTAAAAACATGTGAATGCCTTCATCATGTAGTCTTTTACAACACCGCAACATCCTAAATTACCAAAATCAACCATCTCTTATTCCAAAATCACTACCTCATTATTAGGACCATATTAAGTATTACCTTTCCTTCAACAATGTATTTTCCAAAAATGTGTAGCTTTCTATTAAGTCTCTTTTCTTAGAAACATATAATCTCAAATCCTCAAAAAAATAATACTACAGTACAATCCTTATTTATCTCCATAATTCATGTAACCAGTGTACTATTGATACAACACTCAAATGAAATAATTCTATAATCACAACATAAGAGGAATAATCATTCCTCTTCATTTGAGTTAGTATCATAACTTTATTATTATTTGATAACATCATTTGTGGTATACTCTTATGAATGAGACATTGATTCGCGTAGTGTCTCAACACCTTGAGGATGAAGCATTTTACATTTGAAAACTTTTTCTTACCCATTCAATCATGTACTTAGTGTCCTTTTTCTCCACACATATAACAAACTCACATTCCCTCCAAGCATTTACAAAGGTGATTCATTCCACATTTATTGCGTATTGGAAAATCCTTGTTTTCCCTCATCCCTTTATCCATCTTTCACTTTTCCATCCTTTTCTTCTCTTACTTCCCTTAAAATCCATAGGACTCAAGGAATTATTTGCTTATATTATTAACACAAGATACTATTTCTTCATATGTTGAGAATACATGGTAGACTATTTCCCTTATAAATGTTGGATTAATACTATGAAAGATATGATCCTTATTACTCTTTGGATCATACGTATTAGTTGAGTTCACATTCCTTCTACTGGGCTCTATTTCAATACAATGGCATAAACTAGGTCAGTTTATGAATTTCAATGAATAATTCCAAACATGTAAAATACCTCACATAAGTTGAACAGTTTATGGATATAATCCATAAAAATATTTTCTTCGAGGAGATATATAATCGTAAGTCCTTCATAGTGATTTGTAAAGAAAATGAAAATTATCCAAAGCATATCCCCCAGGAGTGTCGTAACCAAGAGTACAGCAAGGCCTGTTGTCGTGTACCAGTTCCCATTCGGGTCTAGCTCAAAGTGGTCTTTTCGGGTTTTACCCCTAGGTACATCTGTTCCAGAGCCTCCTCTACCTGATCGTATCCAGATAGGGATGTATTTTCTTGGAAAACTCAAAAAATAACTACATTACCAAAATTCTACGAATTTATTCTATAAAAATCCTCAAAGTATATCTTAGGGTAATGTTCTCTAATCATATTTTATCTAAATCTAGATTCCAAGGTTATTTCTAAACTTCCTCTGATACCAAATGTAACTCCTCGACCCCAGTTACCCAGAGTCAATGCATTATTTTAATACATTTTCATGATTACAAGGAATCAAGTCCCGAAGGACCGATCGGTTTAGCAGTTTAAAAAATAGATTACATACATGAATGTTAAATTACACTTCATAACATAAAAAACAACATAAATAATCATTAACATACATCATTATTACCTTGAGTTAACCCTGCATATCAATAACAATACAGTTCTTGGAATCCTGGGAAAAATAAAACATAGAAATGGGTGAGCTCAGATGCTCAGTAAGGATAACAACACATCGTAAACCATCATAAATAAGCATAAACATTTAAGGAAATGTATAACTAAAACAAAAGCCTTTTAAACATGAACTTCAACATAATATGGGAAAAATTAAAATGAATTAATTCCATTTACTTATTCACATTGATATTCTACTAGTCAAATAATCACATGAAATATCACTAAACACATTCATAATGATGGAATGCATAATGCCAGACTATCATAACCACATAGTCAAGGCCTTATGCCAAGACTACAAATAAGATTTTGTCAAGGCCCTGTTCCAAGACACTAGTTTGTTTCACGAGACCTACCGATGCATCAAGGTGCTATAGCGGGCTCCACCCTTCACTTACTATGTCCAATTCAATCCTTACATGAAAAGGTTTAAACATAACATAAAAATTCATATTAAAAATGGCATACGAAATTTCAATAATTTATATAGCATCCCGCCTTTTTATAACATAAACTTTCATTACATTACATAAAACTGAGGATCTTTAAGTTTTAATGTCTTGGAAACCAGGAACATAAAACATGAAAACATAAAACATTCTTATTAAACACTTGAAAGGATTCTCCTCATGTTCATCCTAGGTTCATTACTGCATCTCATAACCAGGGGACATACATCAAAAGAAAGGGTGAGCAGAAGGCCCAGTAAGGGAAACAAGAGAAACATTTTTCATGTGAACTTGAAATACTTCAATATGGCCATGAAAAGATCTTTAAGGCATGAGAAAGAAATCTTGAGGCATATCATAATAAAAATAACATTTTTCATAACGTGAAGATGTGGCTGCAACATTTAATATAGAAAATCATGAACATATCACCAAGGTCCATCCCCAAGGTTTCATTTGAAAATTACCAAGGTTATTCACCAAGGTATCATGAAAATTGTAATCTCTAGTGGTTACATCATTTCCCAATGCATTGGAGCGCTATCAGGGCGCACCCTTAAATTTGCCTTTATTATCATGTGAGCCACATATATCATCATCAAACATTTCATAAATAACCCATATAGCATAAAATAAATGGGTTTCATTTCATAATCATAACATTTTAAAAACAACTTTAAATACATGATCTTTACGTCGCTTTAAACCCACGGAAAGGGAAAGCGGGTTTCATGTATGTAAATACCAGAATTTAAAATAGAACATTTTGATATATATTTGAATACACCTGTAGAAATAAGAGATTTGAGTATTCACTTTATAACATAAAATAATTTTGAGAAAAGAGAGCGGCATTTTGAGACGAAAAGTCTGCAGCATAACAGCTATGTTTCGGGGTTTTAGAAAACATTGAAAAGAGAGGGGACATGGGTCAAACATTCATAAATGACCCATAAAATAGTATAGGGACAGAATTTAAGGGATTTAAGAACATGGTAATGAAATTTTAAAATATACCATATGAAATGAAGAACATGAAATGAAGACAAAATAAGATTTCTCTTATGAAAATACTGCAGCCTAACGGCGTCACATAAACTTCAACAAAAATGAATTGACGAGATCAAAAAGGGTCTCTAATAATATGAACATAAATGATCAGTATGATAGATATACAGATCATACCCCAACATAAAAAAAGAAACATGAAAGAATTGACATGAAAGTAGAACTTCAAATCGAGAAGGGTGAAGAACCACTTAAAAATTCCGCAGCCTAACGGCGCCACTTAAAACTTCAAAATACTGAATTGAAGAGATAAAATGGGATCTCTCATCATATGATCATAAAATATCAGTATGATAAATTTATAGATCATGCCCCAACATAATAAAAAGGAACTTGAAAGAATTGGCATGAAAGTATAACTTCAAATCGAGAAGGGTGAAGATCCACTTAAAAATTCCGCAGCCTAACGGCGCCAATTAAAACTTCAAAATACTGAATTGAAGTGATAAAATGGGGTCTCTAATCATATGATCATAAAATATCAGTATGATAAATTTAGATATCACACCCCAACATAATAAAATGGAACTTGAAATACTTTACATGAAAATAGTCCTTGAAAAATGAGAAGGGAGAAAGAACTCGTTACAAAAATTTCCACAGCCTAACGGCACCACATAAAACTTCATAAAACGAAATAATGAGAGTAAGAGGGGATCTCTCATTATGTGAAAATTAAAAGGGAAGTAATAGGAGTATAAAATAACACCCTTAAACATAAGAAAATGGAGCCTAAAAGAAATTACATAAAAGAGATTTCTTGAAAAGAAAGAGAGAGATCGGATCGCTTACCTTAAAACATAACTCTTAAAACTCAAAGGATTGGACCTTGAGGGCTTGGGGGCACCTTGGGAGGACTCCTTGGGAGGTAAGGAGACCATAAATTCGTTGGGGGAGAGTTTGAAGTGAAAACTAAAGGAGGAATGGGTGGTTATTTATAGGGAAAGTGAGGGGATAAGGCATTAATGGCCAAGGGACACCTCACATGTGCTTTTCTCAAAACCATGTGCTCTCCCTTGGAATTTACCATGGAGTTAGACCACATGGGCCCCCAAAAACAATAATTCATCACCCTTCGCCGTCCAACCCTTAAAATATCTCATGACATCATCATGACACAGTTATGATGTCATTAAACATACCGAACCCCTAAAACTGTATTTTTACTATTCACTGAAAATTCAACTTTCTCAGAAAAATCCCAAAATTTCACACTAACCAAATATCAATGCTCTGATTTCAAAAATGAAATCCATTTTATAAAAATAATTTTCTAAATATTTTTAATTTTATATTTAAATAAATTCACTATTCACCGAAAATTCATTTTTTTCAGAAAAAACCCCAAAAATTACCTTAACATAATATCGATGCTCTGAGTTCAAAAATGAAATCCTATTTATAAAAAAAATTTCTAAATATTTATAATTTAATTTTTAATTAAAAAACACTTTTCACCTGAAAAAACTAATACTTGAATAATAATTTATGAAACCGTTATTTAACCATTTTATTGAATCACATTACTTAATCAAGGTGCCTAGATTATTTTAAAACTTTCTTTAAATGATATTACTAATCCATTTGGTCATATTACTAATCCTAATCACAAAATCACTATTCATAATTTACTATTCATCAAAAATCAAGTTGATCTTATTAGACTCTAAATTTCTTACAGAACATAATTGTAGAATACATTTTTTGAAAATCATTACACATTTTTAATCATTTTAGGTTTACAAGAACATTTTTAAAATATACCTTTTTCTAAAATTCATCAAAAATATGCATACTATATTTATCTGGTCATTTGAAAATTCATAAACTTCATCATAAGAAGAAATCCGAATTTTTTATTTAAAACAAAGGTTTACACAAGGCAGTTATGGTCTCCTTACATATCCCCTTATCACACCAACATAGGACCTAATTGTAAGGTGTGCTAAGATGAGAGAATATGAGGGAGGCTTGACCAACATCGCACGAGTAGTAATTTCTATCAGTTTGAACTTCTCGTGAAGGCCATCCCGTTCTAGCTTCACACGATGAAGTTCAGCTTGGGTTTGGTCCAGAGCAAAGCCCAGTGGTGCTACCTCCTTCCCAAGTTCTGTTAGATGGGCTTCGATCGGTCCAAGACTACTGGGTGAGGCCATCAAATATTCTTTCTATATTAATTAACCAAGATTACTTGTATTTAGAGACAATAATCAAAACGTTTAGTTTCCAGTGGTCATATTGACCAATGGTCATATAACAGTCAAAACCCAACGGTCTCATTTTAATTATACACATGTTATCAAATGAAACATTTTTGTTGAGTATAAAAATAAAATAAAATAACACATAAAATTAGGAAACAAGATTTATTCAAAATTTCAGGTCGTTACAATCCTCCCCCCTTAAGAAATTGTGTCCTCGCAATTTTTAAAATTTGGTTTTGAAATTTCATTGAATGTCCCACATCGGAAAAGGAGTCAGTAAAACTATTACTTTAAAAGAAAGAAAGGGAAGTACAAAGGTCACCCGAGTTAACCCACACTAGGATTCCATGTAGGAAAACATGGACATGGAAGAAAAAAAAGGTTCATGTTATGAGGGAGATTGATAGAGAACATGATTAGGAGAAAGTTAACCATAATAAAATCCCAAAATTAGGATGTGTGTAAATGGTCTTTGATTACTTAGTAGGAAACGTAAACCAACAACGTTTTTGTTTGACATTCCTTTTCATAATTTTGAAAAATTCATTTACTACATCGCAAATATACCTACCTTTATGTAGAGTTTCATCCTTTAATAAGTTTCTACCCAAAACTAATCTTTTATCCAAACAATGAGCATTCAAAACTACTTAGTCTCATCAAATCACAAGAATCATCTTCTAGAGAATCACATAATCCACAAAATATTAACTATCTATTTCTTATAACTTTAAACATTATCCCAAAAACAAAAAGGGTAAGGTAAAACAACTATTCAAACAAATAATCCCATAGGAATGGAAACTAATTTTAAATCTTCAAAGTTCCATGGTACTACCCAAAGTTCATCATAGACCATTCCATAAATAACGGTCCTTAAAATTACTCAAAATAAACCAAACTAATATAGAAACCAAAATACAAGAATGATTTGATAACATAGTCTTCCAAAATAAACTTCATTGTTCATCTCCAAACAACATCAACCAAACCTAAAATATTATAACAAAAGTATCTAACCTAAACATATTTTACCCAAGATAGGTTAATCATTCACATAAGTAACCTAAATTACTATAAGTCCACCTTAAATTCATCGATTCTTAAAAATATAATTCAACCTTACTCCTCAATGAAAATATTTTAGTTATCTGTTTACCTTGATCATATAGGGTCCCCAAAATAGTGAACATCTTTCAAAATAATAATCATCCTTTAATTCCCTAATCATCTCTATCATATTAATACGACAATCATTGCATTTCCTATCACATTGGTTTTTGGGACATGTTCTTCCATTTCCCTCCATTAACTAAGAAAAGAGACAATAATTAGGGGCTTAAATACTTAGCGAATAATCATGAAATGGAAAATTTAAGCATAAAAGGATAAACATATAGAATAAAAGTATATCCTAACTTGTGATCCCCTAGGTTCCAAACTAGGTTATCCATGATCATATATTCTTATGTGAATCTTTATTTTGTTTTATCCTTGTTCCTTTCAAAATGGTTCATACAAAGATTATAAATTTACCAAAGCATATCCCCCGGGAGTGTAGTAACCAAGAGTGCAGCAAGGCCCGTTATCGTGTACCAGTTCTCGTTCGAGTCTAGCTCAAAGCGGTGTTTTCGGGTTTTACCCCTATGTACATTTGTGCCAGAGCCACCTCTACCTGCTCATATCCAGACATGGATGTATTTGCTTGGCAACCCATTACTCAATACTCACCAAAATACTAGGAAGATCTCTTATATATAAAATTTTCTATAGGATTCTTTCTAAAGTCATAATATCCTAATTTCCACAAATAACTAAACCATCCTCTGATACCAACTATATCATCCCGAATTTTTATAACATAATCTTTCATTACATTACATAAAACTGAGGATCTTTAAGGTTTAGTGTCTTGGAAACCAGGAACATAAAACATGAAAACATCAAAAATTATTCTTAAACACTTGAAAGGCTTATCCTCATGTTCAAACTAGGTTCATTACTGCATCTCATAACCTAGGGACATACATCAAAATAAAGGTTGAGCAGAAGGCCCAGTAAGGGAAACAAGAGAAACATTTTACATGTGAACTTCAGATACTTCAATAAGGCCATGAAAAGATCTTTAAGGCATGAGAAAGAAATCATGAGTCATATCATAATAAAAATAACATTTTTCATAACTTGATGATGTGGCTGAAACATTTAATATATAAAATCATGAACATATCACCAAGGTCCATCCCCAAGGTGTCATTTTAAAATTACCAAGGTTATTCACCAAGGTATCATGAAAATTGTAATCTCTAGTGGTTACATCATTACCCAATGCATTGGAGCGCTATCAGGGCGCACCCTTTAATTTTCCTTTATTATCATGTGAGCCACATATATAATCATAAAAAATTTCATAAATAACCCATATAGAATAAAATAAATGGGTTTCATTTTATAATCATAACGTTTTAAAAACTACTTTAAAGACCTGATATTTACGTCACTTTAAACCCACGGAAAGGGAAATCGGGTTTCATGTATGTAAATACCAGAATTTAAAATATAACATTTTGATATATATGTGAATAAACCTATATAAATAAGAGCTTTGAGTATTCACTTTATAAGATAAAATAATTTTGAGAAAAGAGAGCGGCATTTTGAGACGAAAATTCTGTAGCATAACGGCTATGTTTCGGGGTTTTAGAAAACATTGAAAAGAGAGGGGACATGGGTCGAACATTAATAAATGACCCATAAAATAGTATAGGGAAAGAATGTAAGGGATTTAAGAACATGGTAATGAAATTTGAAAATATACCATATGAAATGAAGAACATGAAAGGAAGACAAAATAAGATTTCTCTTATGAAAATTCTGCAGCCTAACGGCGTCACATAAACTTCAACAAAAATGAATTGACGAGATCAAAAAGGGTCAATCATCATATAAAAATAAATGATCAGTATGATAGATATAGAGATCATACCCCAACATAACAAAAAAGTAACTTGAAAGAATTGACATGAAAGTAGAACTTCAAATCGAGAAGGGTGAAAAACCACTTAAAAATTCCGCAGCCTAACAACGCCACTTAAAACATCAAAATACTGAATTGAAGAGATAAAATGGGATCTCTCATCATATGATAATAAAATATCAGTATGATCAATTTATAGATCTTACCCCAACATAATAAAAAGGAACTTGAAAGAATTGACATGAAAATAGAACTTCAAATCGAGAAGGGTGAAGAACCACTTAAAAATTCTGCAGCCTAACAGCGCCACTTAAAACTTCAAAATACTGAATTGAAGAAATAAAATGATGTCTCTCATCATATGATAATAAAATATCAGTATGATAAATTTAGAGATCATACCCCAACATAATAAAAAGGAACTTGAAATACTTTACATGAAAATAGACCTTGAAAATTGAGAAGGGAGAAAGAACCCGTTACAAAAATTTCGGCAGCCTAACGGTGCCACATAAAACATCATAAAACGAAATAATGAGAGTTATAGGGGATCTCTCATTATATGAACATGAAAAGGGAAGTAAGAGGAGTATAAGAGAAAACCATTTAACATAATAACATGGAGCATAAAATAAATTACATAAAAGAGATTTCTTGAAAAAAAAAGAGAGATCAGATCCCTTACCTTAAAACGTAACTCTTAAAACTCAATGGTTTGGCCCTTGAGGGATTGGGGGCACCTTGGGAGGACTCCTTGGGAGGTAAGGAGACCATAAATTCGTTGGAGGAGAGTCTTAAGTGAAAATTAATGGATGAAAGGGTGGGTATTTATAGGGAAAGTGAGGGGACAAGGCATTAATGGCCAAGGGACACCTCACATGTGCTTTTCTCAAAAACATGTGCTCTCCCTTGGAATTTACCATGGAGTTAGGCCACATGGGCCCCCCAGAACAATAATTCATCACCCTTGGCCGGACAACCCTTAAAATATCTCATGACATCATCATGACACAGTTATGATGTCATTAAACATACCAAAACCCTAAAACTGTATTTTTACTATTCACTGAAAATTCAACTTTCTCTGAAAAATCCCAAAATTTCACACTAACAAAATATCAATGCTCTGATTTCAAAAATGAACTCCATTTTATAAAAATAATTTTCTAAATATTTTTAATTTTATTTTTAAATAAATACACTAGTCAACGAAAATTCATTTTTTTCAGAAAAAACCCCAAAAATTACCTTAACATAATATCGATGCTCTGAGTTCAAAAATGAAATCCATTTTATAAAAATAATTTTATAAATAATTTTAATTTAATTTTTAATTAAAAAACACTATTCACCCGAAAATAAAATAATACTTGAATAATAATTTATGAAACCGTTATTTAACCATTTTATTGAATCACATTACTTAATCAAGGTGCCTAGATTATTTTAAAACATTCTTTAAATGAGATTACTAATTCATTTGGCCATATTACTAATCCTAATCACAAAATCACTGTTCATAATTTACTATTCATCAAAAATCAAGTTGATCTTATTAGACTCTAAATTTTGTACTGAACATAATGGTAGAAGACCTTTTTTTGAAAATCATTACACATTTTTAATTATTTAAGGTTTACAAGAACATTTTTAAAATATACCTTTTTCTAAAATTCATCAAAAATATGCATACTATATTTATCTGGTCATTTGAAAATTCATAAACTTCATCATAAGAAGAAATCCCAATTTTTTATTTAAAACAAAGTTTTACACAAGGCAGTTACGGTCTCCTTACATATCCCCTTATCACACCATCATAGGACCTAAGTGTAAGGTGTGCTAAGGTGAGAGAATCTGAGGGAGACTCGGTCAACATCGCACGAGTAGTAATTTCTATCAGTTTGAACTTCTCGCGAAGGCGATCCCGTTATAGCTTCACACGATGAAGTTCAGCTTGGGTTTGGTCCAGAGTAACGCCCAGTGGTGCTACCTCCTTCCCAAGTTCTGTTAGATGGGCTTCGATCGGTCCAAGACTACTGGGTGAGGCCATCGAATCTTCTTTCTATATTAATTAACCAAGATTACTTGTATTTAGAGACAATAATAAAAATGTTTAGTGTCCAGCGGTCATATTGACCAATGGTCATATAACAGTCAAAACCCAATGGTCTCATTTTAATTATACACATGTTATCAAATGAAACATTTTTGTTGAGTATAAAAATATAATAAAATAACACATAAAATTAGAAAACAAAATTTATTCAAAATTTCGGGTCGTTACAATTTACCCATAATCCATGAATGGTATAAAAATAACACATCCATAGTCAAACATATCACAAAATCTTCAGCACAATATGGATGTTTTTTATCATAATAAATCAACCTCTGTCCAAAATAATATCCCGTAAAAGATGCTGCCATATATGAAAATGATGAGTAAAACTTTTTGAGAGAAATATCCTTTCTGTAAAATCATATAAAAGTCACACATTTATGAAGAATGTAATTCAAAATATATTTTTTAATAAAAGTGTCTCATACCACTTTTAAACTTTTGAAAAAAATTATCATTTCAAAACATTCATGTCCGTGTAAAAAATCCTTAAAATCTGTATGAAAACATGGACATTAATTAAAAAGATTTTGAAAGATAAATCATTAAAAAATTTAAAATAATGATCTTGATAAAGATTAACTTTCAAAAATCCTTAAAATATTCATTTTTTAAACATTTTTATGAATAATTGACATGGATGGTTAAAATTTCTGAGTAAATACTTACACATAAACAATCTCGGATAATAATGACATTAAGAAATTCACCCTTACCAATTTGGTAACTTACGAAACATACACCCCATAAAATAAGTATCATATAATGAATTTTTAAATACTCATATATTAAAGTTTATTACACAAAAAATACAATTATGGGCAATACATACACCACAAAAAATGTAATAGTGGCAATATGGCATGAATCTCATGAGAATAAGGAGTGAGATGAAAACCCCTTACCATGCACTTTCCTTTAGTCAAGGGTAAGTTTAACCTCTTGTATAATGACCATGGTATGTTATTAAACTACAACAGAACCATATTAATATTTATGATATCATAGATGATTCATTTATGACTTTATACTATCCATTTAATAATAATTTCCTTGTTAAATTAATATTTCGGGTAATAAATGATTTCTTTATCGTACATGTTTTAACTTGATACTCTTGATTGTATCACTTAGAATAAGATTTAAATACATCCAGAATATAAAAACATGACTTATATATCATATATATTTAGAATATAAATAATTATAATAGTCATATATATGAAATGAAAAACACCGTTTATGGAGACGGTACTCCGTATGTACGCATAAACGTTGTTTCCGTTTTCATATCGTATTGAAAGTAACTAAGTGAATAATATATATGTAAGTACATATATTTATATATATAAATATATATATATCTCCAGTAGCTTTATTATTTCATATATTACATACATATTAGTAATATATATTTTTATAATCGTCGGTGAATGGTGACCGTGGAAATGAATCTTATCGCGTCGTGGAGACGGTAATCTATACGTACGCACGAGGGACAATATCATTTCCTTAAAGGTGTGTGATTGGATGGTATATTAATTTTATAGAGACATTAGCATGTTATTTTCATAATTTATATACATATTACTCATCATTATATCCATCCCAATAACATAGTGTTGAATAACAAATTACAACACGACGTGGAGACGGTAAGCCGTATGTACGTACGCATGGTGACATTATCATTCATAAGATTGGTAGAATAATGAATTTAGTTGATCCATATTTATAATAACATCACAGTATATATAAGATACTGGAGTTATTATTTTATAATGGAAACAACAAAGAAAGATTAAGTGGAAGAATAAGAGAACTTGAAACACGGTGGTGAAATCATTACCTCTTCTCCGGGTTCTATCTTTTGATTTGATCAAAAGTGCTTCTTAGGTTGGATTTCTAACTAGAGGAAGGCCTCTAGGATGAAGTGATTATAGTTGGGAGGAGATTTGGGCAGGGGTGGCCGAGCCAAATGGCTTTGGAGGTGTGAATTTGAGAGAAGGGGAAGAGCCCTTTTATAAGAGGGGTGAGGGGACCTTTGAAAAAACGTGAAGTATTATTTTATAATAAATTCATATTTGGTATATAATGGAACCAAAGTGACTTATATCGATACTAGGGTGGGGATGGGTCTAAATATACTCAAGAAATATGTTTTAGACAAGTTTAGGTTATCATTTTAGCCTTATCATTTAGATATAACTCTAAGTAAATAATTTAACTTTTACTGCGTCTTCTTGCATTATTACACTATATGGTTAATAAACCTACTATATACAGCCAATCGAACCGCAATTGGTTCATTAATTTCATAAATATTATTATATATGTCTTTTGGCTGATCATTATATTTTTAGGACCGTTATATCAATTAATAATATAATATTTGTTTTAAAAACCATTTTATGTAAATTTTGACACTATTTGGTATTTGTTTTTTTTAACTAATAACAACATGATGACTTCAAAAAAATACATTGAATCAATCCTGACATGTAATATTAATCTATAAAATTCGTGGATGTGATAAAAACTTTGAAAGAATATTTATTTTAATATTTATAATACCATTTATTTTATTCATTCATTTATAAGGTAATTGCTGCATCATCATTGTGTCATTAATAAATTTAATTATTTAATCTCTAAAAATTATAAATAAAATACCATTATGTAGGAAATTGTTTTATATTTCTAATTAATATTTATAGTCTAATTTTTCTTATGGATAACCCTATATTATCCAACGAGCCCGTATCCGAGTGGTAAGGGCTCCTGCTTGGCATCCAAGAGACCTGATTTCAAAACCGGGTGGAGGTTAATTTTTGGGGTACTGCAGCAGTATTGTAGCCGTTACTATAGAAGTTACTATTCAGTACTATAGCAGCCAAAACTATTCACCCGATTTGGGCCTTCGGGCCACCGTTTTGGGCCTACGGGTCTCTAGGGCCTTCGGGTCATAAAAGGCCTTCAGGCCATAGGGCCTTCAGGTCACGTAGACCATGGAGTAGCCCATTTCACAAAGAACATGCCCCAGATGAGGACCAGAGCAATAGGAGTAGCAATCACCAGATGTCGAGCTAACCGGATTGGAAGAATGAGAGGGTATGACAGCTGCTATCGGCACCAGGCACCATGCAGCTTTGTACGGGGAAATGATAGCCGATCAGCAATGCAAGGTGGGGAGCTAAGGATATAAATGATGCAAAATGATGAGGAGGGGAAGTTGTAGTGGGCTGGGCCTACGGGTCATGTAATGGGCATGGTATGCCTCTGGGCCTTCGGGTCATGTATTACGGGTCATGTCGGGCCTTGTGCCTTGGGCCAACGGGTCAGGTACGGGTTCCCCTTCAACCCTTAAAAGGGGGATTATCTATAATAAAATAAAAAAGAAGGAATTCAGTCCATTCGGTCTATAACCCTATATTAATAATGTTTTAGTTATTAAACATTGATTTTAACTCTTTTAACTCTTTTTTAAATAAAATAATAATAAATGTCTTAATCTAATCAAAGTGGACCTAAAGGGTCATATTTTATTCCTAAGGTTGTTTTTTGTTGAATTAAACTTATCTAATAGAATTAGTACATGTGTTAGGGTAATAATAATATCATTTTTACTCTTAATTACCCTATTTACTTTTAATCGTGGTAAATAAAAGTAAAAAGTTACTATTCAGAAAAAAATTATTTTTATCTTATTGAACCACATTTTACTCCTTGATATTATCCATTACTTTCAGATTTTTTAAATTCAACTCATAGAAGCGGTAAAATTATGTTTTATGTATACTTTAAAATTTTCCTAAGAGGTGGGTAAAAGAGGGTGAAAAGTTCAATAAAATTTTTATATATCTAAAATTATTATAAACTCGCTCCAATAAATTACATTGAACATATATAGGTATTATGTATATATTTTGACCTAAAATAAATCTAAATAAAATAAATAATTATTTTAAAAAAAATTCCTTTTTAAACGATAACTCAGTTTTTTATCACTATTCATCAAAAATTGGACGTTTTTAGAAAAATTAAAAAAATTCACCATAGGATAATTTCGATATTCAGAATCCAAAAATGAAGTCTATTTTACCAAATTCAATACATAGAAGTATCATTTATTAATTTAAAATTAAATCATGTGGTCAAAACCAAAAGGCGTATTTTTAAGAAACAATATCTATCAAAAGATTGAAACTTCTTTGTGTTCAATCTCAAAGTGAAATTATTCAAAATAACTAGAATTGTATTAAATGATAAAAATATAATCTATTTATACTTAAAAAACATTAAAATTTATAATTTAACACTATAAATTATTTTTATTAAAAAAGTAGTTTTAGTTAAAATATAGTATTTTTCACTATTCACCCAAATGAGAAAGTTATCAGAAATACACCAAAAATTTATTTAAACTAAATTCTTATGTCCCGATTCTAAAGAAGAAGTTTATTTTGTCAAATGAAATATATAAAATATTCAAATATTGGATTTAATAAGGGTTCACCATTAAAAGGCGGTAAAAGTGCATTTTTGAAAAATACATTTTTATCTGAAAAAATTGAATTAGTTCTTGCATTATGTCTAATAAACTCTTAATATGGATTCTAAAATAATAAGGATTATATATAGTTCAAAATTTAGTTAATACTGTTCATAACCGCTTTGGAACAGCTAGTTTTGTATGTTGTCGTACGCTTGAACTCGATGTTGCGTGTAGTGCAAGCTATTGAATTACTTTGAAGAAATAACGTTCTTTGAAATCTTGGGGTGTTAAAAAAATAATTTCCTCTTTAATATTTTAAAATATCTATAGTATTTTTCTTAAAAACCGCACAAAAATGTTTTAATGCTAATGTTTCTCAAATACATTTCTTATATGTTGTCACTTATATTTGTCACCACCTACCATTTTATATGGCTATATTACCTTATGAACATTCAGGTATTTTCTAATACCTCTCTTTCATGGACTCTTTCATGATACACTCATTTGTTATGCCTTATATCATCATTTCGTTACCCAATTCTTTCCATGGGTATCCTTATGTTTATGAACGATTGATTATGTATGATTATTTATGTGGAATGAATATTTATGTGGAAATAATATTTATGTGTCAAGAATACTCATACAAATTTTGAGATGGGTGCACACAGATAGCACTCCAATGCATTGGGTAAAGTTAAGTCTCATGAGATGTGATCTGAAACGGGATTGGCGGTTATCCTTGATCCATACTAAAATGGGAAACGTGATTGGCGGTTAGCCTAGAACCATACTAATGAAATTTTTTAGGATTATGCTGAATTTATATGATTCCAATTTTATATGATTCCATGAAAATATGATATAATTTCATATGTTCCATGCTTTTTTATCATTATGGCATGCCTCGTAACTCATAGTCTTAAGATGTATCCTTATGTTCATTCCCTTACTTGTATTTTTAGCTCATCCATATGTTATTGTGTTCCCTAGGGTACCCAATGAAAATGTAAGGGCTCAATGGAATTTAGGAGCTCATTATGGAGATTAAATAAAGAATTTTTTTTAGATTAATGTTATATGTTTTTTTCACCTAGTATTCTAAGAGACTGGACTTAATAATCTATGGATTGTACTTTGATGTATAATTATGCTTGAAATCAATAAATGTTGTATGAAAAAATATATGGTTGGTATATTTTGTTTGAAATATGGTCCATCCCACTTTTTCCCTAGGTTTGGTGGCTTCCTTTCAGGTATCATCGGGGTCAAGAGGACAAATACCAATTTTCATTCGAGGAAAGACCGAAGACGAACCTTTTTATTGAAGGCTCATTCAATTTGGTTCGGATATACTTCCAGGTCATGAAAAGTTGGAAACTGCTTCTCATATAGTCACTCCAATTCATCAAGTCACTTTTTTTCTTTCTCATCGTCAGAAAGTTGATCACAAATGGCAACATGAAGGGATTTGAATTGGATTTAAATGGGAAAAACTTATTTCTCTCCGTATACTAATGAGTACACAGTAGCCTGGGTAGCGGTGTGAGTGGTGGTTCGATAGTCCCACTAGGAATGGAAGAGTTTTTCTGGCCATGAATTCTTGTCTTTGTCCACCATTTTCTATAGTATGTTAGATAAGGTCCTTTTGAAGGCCTCTATCTATCCTTTGGCAGCTGCATGGTAGTGGGATGTTGGTCTTGATACCATATTCCTTGTATACTTTATCCAATTCGGCAGAGCAGAAATTTTTGTCGTTGTGCTTTAGTATTTGGTGAGGAACACCAAATCTAGTGATGAAATTTTATTTCATGAAGCTAACTTGGCTTCTTTACCCGACTTCCTTAAGGGGTGATTCTTCTAACCACATGGAAAAGATGTCAATCGCTGTTATAATATATTTGAATTGTTTGGTCATGGTAGGAGTATGTGGTCTCATGATATTCATTCCCAAGATGTTGAAAAACCAAGAGTACATAGCTTGGTGAAGTAGTTCCGGGAGTACATGAATGATGTAGGCATGAATTTGGCAGAAGTAAAATTTCATGGTAATGTTCGTCCAATCCCATGCTCGGGCGGGCCAATTGTATCCAAGACTTCTAAACTGTTGAGAAATCTTGGATCTTGATTTATGTTCTCCACACACTATGACCTGCACATCATTAATGATGGTAGCATTCTCTTCTCCATCAATGCATCTGGAAAGGATCCTATCAAGGCCTTGCTTGTAGAGAACCTTCTGCTGGCTCGTGCCTCTATATATGAAAAAATCGACTACCCTTATCTATATTTTGTCTCTTACAGTCCTATTTGATGGAGTTTCTCCCATATGAAGGAAGTTAGTAATAGGGTTCAACTAGCCGGTTGTAGGAGTATATGGCTTAGGGACAGGGCTTACTTCATCTATTTCTTCCGTGTTAGATTGAACAAATGATAAGACCATTTGACAGTGAGTAGTGTTGATAACTGTTTTATCCTTGTCTAGGTCAGCTAGGTCTTTGGCCGCATTGGCTAACACATCATCCTGGACGTTCAAAGATCGGGGAACATAGGTCATTGTTGGTTCTGTCAGGAACCCCTATATTAACCCTCGTACATGGTCGGACATGGGGATTAGCTCATCCTTATTAATAGAATAATTACAATTGAAATGCTTGATGACTAGTTCTAAGTAACCTTTTACTTTATGATGTTGTACTTTCACCTGGAGTGCGAGCTCTAGACCAACAATGTGTGTCTGGAATTCCAACTCATTGTTTGCGCATCATTCTGACAAGAGGAAGGAATATGAAAAAATTTCTTACTCTAGGGATATGAGTATGACCCCCAACCCCAACTTATTAATCATGGGGTCTTCCATTATTTTACATGTCGGGATTTTGGATGCACCGTCAAAGTACATCTCCCATGTTTGGGAATCCTTATCCACTGAGAAGACATCTTCATTAGGGAGTTTGACATCAAATGAGATAGTCTCTATAGAGGGACGATCTACTAGAAAATATCCTCAATTCTTGGACCTAGATGGATTTCTGAGGCAGAAACTAGATGTAAAACAATTTCAAGATGACTAACAATTGGGATAGGAATCCAGTCGGCATTGAAAGGCTGAAGATGTGTTTCAGTGGATTACTGCATGAGATCAGATAGATGTTAAGATGATGCAAATAATGCCGCAACTTCTGGACCATGAAGACCATAGCCAAACAACTTTTCATGATATTTTAGTACTAGATCATAGCATCAATAATGGTTCAGTTGAGATAATAAAAGCTCTTTTAGAATTTGGAATCATCATTCTGTGTGGGGAAGGCTCCTAGTGACCATTCTAAGGCTTTCAAATACAGGATAAGTGTTTTTCCTTCAACTAGAGGCATGAGCACTGGTGGAATCAATTGGTACAGATTGAGGCTGTCGAATGCCTCTTGGCAATCATATTTCAATTAGTAGGTTATGTAACAACCCGTGATTTTATAAGATATATTCGTTTTAATTTCTTTCATATGATCTGTTGTATGCTACACCATGATTATCTTGCGCTATACGCAACACCGTATTAGCTTTCAGTATACGCAACACTATTCTTGGATCGTGTTTCCCACAATTTCATGTTTGTTTTATAGTAGTTATTCTACGAAACATTGATTATATATATATATATATTCAATGTATTTTTTTATATGAAAAAACAAAAGAGTCATCCGCTACATGCAACCCTAACTTGGATTGCATTACACGCAATCACGACCTTCCTCGATAGCGTGTGTTGTGCGCAATACCGGGTTTTACTAAACAACGGTATATTATCATAATATTATTATGAACTAGCAGTAATGAATAGTATTAACTAAATTTTGAATTTTATAACATTAATATTCATCTTACACATTTTTTAGAACATGGTATAAGAACAAAATAAATTTTTCTGGTAAAATAAGTATTTTTCAAAAAATGCAGTTTTGCGGCCTTTTGATGGCGCACCCACGTTAAATATAGTTTTCAACATGTTTATAAGTTCAATTTTACAAAATAAACTTCTTATTTTGAATCAGGATATAAAAATTTACATTGGATAATGTTTTGATATTTTTCTGATAACTTTCATATTTTAATGAATAGTAAAAACACGCTATATTTTAATTAAAAACACCTTTTTTCATCAAAATAATTTATATGGTTAAATTATAATATTGAATGGTTTTAAAGTATAAATAGAATATATTTTTACCATTTAATACAATTTCTGTCATTAGCATTGATTTTACCTTGAATTCGTAGGTTAAATCAATTCAATCTTTTGCAATGTTTTAAATAAAAACCTGTTTTATTTTTACAACGGGATTAATTTTAAATTAATTTCTGCAACTTATGTGTTTTTAATTTTGAAAAAATGGATTCCATATTTGGAATCATTGGGTCCAAATTCTGTTAATAAGCTACTTTTTTTGGGCATTATTAATAGTAACTACGGTAAATTTTATTTACCATAGTTAAAGGTAAATCGGGTAATTAAGGGTAAATATAATATTATAAAATTACTCTAACACCTGTCAAAATCCTATTGGATGACTAAAAGTCATCCCATATCACCTAAGGGTCGGATTAGAATCATTTAATGGACTTTTGTCCATGAAAATAACTTAATTATTATTAAAACCAATGAAAGTGAGAACATGTCACTCTCTTAAATATTATAAGTATATTAATTTTAATTTAGTGATAAACTTCATGAAACGTCGTGAATTAATTGTCTCCAGAAATATAATGAAATTATATAAATCATATGAATTTATTTATAATTTTTAGAGATTAAATAATTATCATTAATTGTGACACAATAGTGATGGAGAAAATTGTTTATCTAGTGAAAAATCATGAATATTGTTTTTATTAAACTAATAGTGACCATAAAAGGCACAAAAACCTGACCAAAACTTATTGGGCATGTAAATGTAAAACATAATCATCCAATAGTCGAATATTTTGCCATATGGAGCCTTATAAAAGCAATTATGACACTTACATTATTTTCATTTAAATGATGCCAAAGTTGTCACCTTCTTAATTTAATAAATATAACAATCTAACTATTGTGATTTTAAGATGATAAATTAAATTAAAAGTATTATTGTGAAGTCTAATAGATATATATTCATCATAGTATTTTATTTTTAATTTTTATGCAACAAATAAGTATATTAAATAATTATACAAAAATATTGTAGTAATTATTTTATTAAGAGATAAACAAAATAAATGGTTTTAAAAATAATAAAATAAATATTATAGGAATTATTTAACGTTCTCCAATAATTTTATAGATACATATGACCTTTTATAAATCTATTAATTCTTTTATTTTGAACATATCTTCTTTATATATTTTATTTAAATTCAAATAAATGAATAGTGTCAAAATTGAAAATTTTGTTATGTTATAAAAATAACATATTATAAAATTGATTAAAACTCACAAAAATATTTAAAAATTTTAAATTTAAATTTATATGGTCAAATGTGTTATTAATTATACAATTATGGAAAATTCACAACATATAAGTAATTATTTGTTATAATTTAAAATTTAGAATTTTATTACCACAAATAAAATTAAATAGATTAAATAAGGATAAATCAAAATGATAAGGTTTAAAATAAGATCAAAGCATGTCTAAATTTGATTGGTTGATGATATTACAACCCTATCTCATATAATATTTGAATATGAGTCATTTTTGGTGGGTTTTAAGTGGGGTGAGATTTATTATAAATTAATATTTTTAAGATTTCCAAAGGTGCCTCTCTCCTCCCTTATAAAAGGGCACCTCCTCCCTCCCTTCCTCACAGCAATTTGAGCCTTCAAGCTCAGTCAACCCATGCCAAAGTATCTTCTACACTTCCCTATAAACATCCTAGAGGTCCTGGACTTCTTCAAAGACCAAGTATAGTGCCCTAAGAGGAGGTCTCAAAGAGGCACTTCAAAGAAGAGGTAATGTCCGTTACTGATTCTTTCAACTTTATTTCTTCTTCTACATCTTCTTCTTTAGTTGTTTCATTATGAAGTAATACCATCAGTATCAATAATATACTGATATGTTATTATAAGTATGAAACAAACCTATTTCACTATCTATCCATCCTACGGAAAACGAAATCACCGCGCGTGTGTACGTACGGAATACCGTCTCCACGCCGTGGTGTAATCTGTTTTTCCAACACCACCTTACATGGATGGCTATAATGGTGTAAAGAATTACTATACATAGTAATTATAAAATCATACTTATAATGATATATTTTATCATCCTATCCAATTCAATTCAATAATTATGGGAACGATATCATCGCTCGTGCGTACGTACGGACTACCGTCTCCACGACAAGATGAGATTCATTCTCCATGTTAACCATTTAATAATGATTATAAAGTATATATAAGAAATAATAATGAAATATATGACATTATAAAGCTACTGGATATATATATATATATATATATATATATATATATGTATGTCATCTTCTTAATTCCATTAAACTCAATAAGGAAATGAAAATAGCATTCATGCGTACGTACAGCCTACCATCTTCATGAACGGTGTATTTCTTTCCATTTATCGATCTACTATATATATGTATATTATGAATATATATTAAATATAAATCATGTTTTATATTCTGGAATTAATTAATCATGATCTAATTAATCATATGAATAATTAAAAGTCAAAACACGAAGGAAAAATGAAATGATTTTACCCAAAACGCTCTTTAACATGGAATTTACAAAAGGACAGGTAATATAAAGTCATAAGTGAACCATATATGATATCATAACAATTAATATGATTCTATAATAAGTCAATGACATTATTTAAATAATTATACAGGAGGTTCGGATACATACGAAGCATATCGGACATAAGGTAAGAGATAATTATTCCAATCTCATTCTTATCTGAGATTGTTTACTCGTAAGTATTTACTGGGGGTTATGTTTATTATCCATGTCCATATGCTCTCAAAATGTTTTCATAAAATGTTTATTTTCCTTACATGTATGTTTAAGACATTTTAACCCTTTTCGTACTTTTACCACATCGTATGGAAGGAATCTTTCTTTTGTTAACCATACGAGGTACTTTTTGACTTTTCTGGAAAAAGTAGTAGAAGAATGGTTTCTTAACTTATACAGCACGAACAGATTTTTACGGTTTTATAAAGAATTATTTTCATGAAGCTTCATCCAAAAAAATTCATGACTATTTTCAACAAAATCCTTTTTTAAAAATTGCATGATATTTTGTGAAAAGAAAATGATTTTGAAGATGAAAGGATATTTTCCTGAAGAATTAATTTCAAGTGTTTTATCAAAACCATCATTCAACTAAGATGACATTATTTCGTATGTGTATGTTTCTAGTATAATGTCTCTATGATTTAAATGGATTCACATATCTTATTATGAAATGATATCCATTTCTTTTATATGTTTTATGTGATGATGGGGTGATGTTTATGAAACCCATTTTATTCATTGGGTTATTATGAATGATGTATGTTTATTTTGTGGCACAAGTAAGAATGATTTCATTATGATATGGGTGGGACCTATATCTCCCTCCAATGAATTGGGTAAAGATTTTATATCTCATGAGATACACATGGATGTACCGACAAGTTAAAATGGTTCAGTAATACAGGACTGGAACGAGGAGTGAACTCGATTCAGAAAAGGACTTTGTCCACTAAGATGGTCTTGGCAGCAATGCCTTGGCTAATATGGAAATCATATCATGTGCTTAATGGTTTCCACAATTACATGTTTTATTCCCATGCTATTTTATCATTATTAATGTTTCATTATGATCTATGCCTTACGCACTTCCATGTTTTATGTCATTGATCAAGCTTTTGATGTTTAAACATTATGTTCATGTTTTTAAGGTCAAATGTATATGGTATGTTTTATTTTATCCATGCTTACCCTTACTGAGCATTTGAGCTCACCCTTTTTATGTTTTCTTTTCCCCAGGATATAAAGAAAGGTTTTAGGTAAAAAAAAGGGGACGATCTTTATGGGAGATGTTGAAGATCTTTCACCACGATTAGAAGATTACGTTCCATGTTTCCAAGGACAATAAACTATTACGGTCCTTGTGTGTCTGTTTTTTGTTATGTATTAAGTATTCCGCTAAAGTAATGTAATTTCCATGTACATCAAACTTCGGGTCTCTATAGTTGGTATCAGAGGAAAGGTTTAGTTAACCTTTGGAAACTAGGATGCGAAAACATTAGTGAGATCCCTAATGATATTTCTATGGTATGTCTAGGGATGTCCCTAAGGATAAGTATATGTATAGGATATAGTCCTAGAAGTACGGTAACGATAATAGAATTTAACCTAAGATGTTAGATATTTAAGGTACTCCCCCTTGATTATGTTATTTTCATTGTATGATTTTTCCTCTCACAGAATTCTTTTTGTGTTTTAGTCAATGGAGGGAACCAGAAGAAATTCGGTTAACATTGAATACAATGAAAAAATTGGTGACTATGAGCAATGAAATTGCATAATGCCTAGAGAGAAAGATATTGTGATTATGCTGAATTAGTCATCGCGATATATGATTAACAAGGTGAAATTTAGTGGTATGCCTAATTTATCAAAAAAGAGGAAGATAGACTTTTATGCATGTTCACATGTTGAGGAGCATAAAGAAAGGAAGAATGATATTTCTAAATAAGGGAAGAAGAACCTTGAGGAATACCTCAAATGGAGGGACAAATGTTATCTGTGTGGAGAAAAGGGTCACAGAGTGACAGACTGTTATGGTGTTCAATGTCTTATTTGTAGAGAACATGGCCATTACCCAACTCAATGCCCTGACCTAAAAAGTATCTTCTAAAATCAAGGAAGGACTTATTCTAGGATAATAATTGAAGAGGATGGATTGAAGTGTTTATGTATTGGTATTCAAGAATAATTTTGTTGAGGTACTTTTATGGTGTATTAGAATATTTTTGTATTAGTCTATTGTGGTTTTCAATAATTTTATTGTACCGGTAACCATGAAAAGTGAATCAAATATTTTGGAAAGCAGATGATATGCGCATAATGAAGGGATAAGGAGAATATTAAATGTTTGATAGTATTCATGATCTCGTGATTGATATAAGGACTAAGTGATATCATGGTTTGAGTATATAAAATTTTGAGGATTTTGGTATGTGGAAAGAGTTAACTTTGGACAGAACTCACGTTTTCACTAAGATTCAATGGGTATTCATTTTTCAAGAGAAAACATGATTATGGTATTCACATGATTGGAATGTGACCAACAACATATATGAGGGATAAATGATGGCATTCACGTGATTGTTATGTGACATTTCAAGTAATCATTTTCTTTATACTATGATCTTGGACCGAAGTATTTTAGATAATCCTACAGATTGGAATGGATTATGTTGGACATAAGTTAGTATTGTTTAAGGATAGAACTTTTTTCGATATTATTGATGTGATGTTATAGTAATGTAGTTTTAGAAAAAGGACAACCTCCAGGATTGGCGACAACCCATCGCATCAGACAAGGCTGTGGGAATCGAACCCACAACTGAAGTGCAACTGGCCTTTATCGCATACCACTGGCCTACAAGAAGTCCCTGGTCAGTAGAAACTAGTTTTATTTTATTAAGCGGTATGATATATGAAGTATAAGTTCATTTTTGGAACCATTTATGATTAATCTATCCATATGATGGACTTATAACTTTTTCTAACCTTTTGTTTGAAATAGATGGAATGTCCCATCATTCGATCACGTGACCTACTAACACATCACGAATAACAAATTCAACTTCATTTCTTTAAGGGATGAAGTGGAAATTTTTCAATTCACGAACAATAGTGAGATTGTACCAAAATCATGTAAGTATTTCTTTTAATTCATCAAATTTAGGGAAATGATCTTGAAAACAAAAAATGTTGTCCTTGTGACCTTATATCCGATGAATCAGATGGTACCTTAGATCATCCAAAATCTATAGATTTGTGATTGTTGGATTTTTCCTAGCCATGTTCTCTACCACTCTCTATCAGAACATGATGGTTAGATTGTTCCACCATATCCATATTTTCACCGATACTCTCCTATGTGGAAACCCAATGCTGAGTAACCTTGTGTGTCCTTTACATTTCTAACATTCTTTTTTAAAGTTATTTATTAGTATTCCTTTTTACGATTTCGGTTTCTATGAAAAGTAAACGATTTATAACCTTGACGAATTTCGAGGGAAAAATTCATTTTAAGGGGGGTAGAATGTAACAACCTGAGATTTTATAAGATATATTCGTTTCAATTTCTTTCATATCATCTGTTTTATGCTACTCCAAGATTATTTTGCGCTATATGCAACACTGTATTAGCTTTCAGTATACGCAACACTATTCTTGGATCGTGTTACACACAATTTCATGTTTGTTTGATAGTAGTTATTCTACGAAATATTGAGTATATATATATATATTCAATGTATTTTGTTATAAGAAATAAAAAAAGATTCATGCACTACATGCAACTATAACTTGGCTTTCATTACACGCAATCGCGAACTTCCTCAATAGCGTGTGTTGTACGCAATACTGGGTTTTACTAAACAACGATATATTATTGTAATATTATTATGAACTAGCCGTAATGAATAGTATTAACTTAATTTTTAAATTTATAACATTATTATTAATCTTACACATTTTCTAGAACATGGTATAAGAACAAAATAAATTTTTCGGGTAAAATAAGTATTTTTCAAAAAATGCAGTTTTGCCGCCTTTTGATGGTGCAACCACGTTAAATATAGTATTTACATGTTTATAAGTTCAATTTTACAAAATAAACATCTTCTTTTGAATCAGGATATAAAACATTACATTGGATAAAGTTTTGATATTTTTCTGATAACTTTCATATTTTAATGAATAGTAAAAACTCGATATATTTTAATTAAAAACAACTTTTTTCATCATAATAATTTATGTGGTTAAATTATAATATTTAATGGTTTTAAAGTATAAATATAATATATTTTTTCCATTTAATACAATGTATGTCATTATCATTGATATTACCTTGAATTCGTAGGTTAAATCAATTCAATCTTTTGTAATGTTTTAAATAAAACCCAGTTTTCTTTCGACATCAGGATTAATTTTAAATTAATTAATACAACTTATGTGTTTTGAATTTTGAAAAAATGGATTCCATATTTGGAATAAGTGGGCCAAAATTATGTTAATAAGCTACTTTTTATTTTTGGGCATTATGAATAGTTACTATGGTAAATTTTATTTACCATTGTTAAAGGTAATCAGGTAATTATGGGTAAATATAAGATTATAAAATTACCCTAAAACCTATAAAAATCTTATTGGATGACTAAACGTAGACCCATATCACCTAATGATTGGATTAGAATCATTTAATGGACTTTTTTCCATGAAAATAACTTAATTATTATTAAAACCAAAGAAAGTGACAACATGTCACTCTCTTAAATCTTATAAGTATATTAATTTTACTTTTGTGATAAACTTAATAAAACTTAGACAATGAATAGTATAAAGAAATCTAAGGAAATTATCTACATCATATTAATTTATTTATAATTTTTAGGGATTAAATAATTATCATTAATTGTGACACAATAGTGATGCAGAAAATTGTTTATCTAGTGAAAATCAAGAATATAGTTTTTATTAAACTAATAGTGACCTTAAAAGGCACAAAACCTTGACCAAAACTTATTGGTCATGTAAATGTAAAACATAATCATCCAATAATAGAATATTTGACCATTTTGAGATTTATAAAAGCGATTATTACAATTATATTATTTTATTTTAAATGATTACAAAGTCGTCACCTTCATAATTTAATAAATATAACAATTTAAATATTGTGATTTTAAGATTATAAATTCGATTAATAGTATTATTTTGAAATTTAATAGATTTATCTTCATCATAGGAATTTATTTTTAATTTTTATGCAACAAATAAGTATATTAAATAATTAGACAAAAATATTGTAGTAATTATTTTATTAAGAGATAAACCAAATAAATGGTTTTAAAAAAAATAAAATAAATATTATATGAAGTATTTAATGTTCTCAAATACTTTTCTAGATACATATGACCTTTTATGAATCTATTAAAGATTTTATTGTGAACATATCATCTGTATATATTTTATTTAAATTCAAATAAATGAATACTGTCAAAATTGACACTATTGTTATGTTATAACAATAACATATTATAAAATTGATTAAAAATCACAAAAATATTTAAAAATTATAAATTTAAATTTATATGGTCAAAAATGTTATTTAGTATCCAATTATGGACAATTCACAACATATAAGTAATTATTTGTTATAATTTAAAATTTATAATTTTATTACCACAAATAAAATTAAATAGATTAAATAAGGATAAATCAAAATGATAAGGTTTAAAATAAAATCAAAACATGTATAAATTTGATTGGTTGATGTGATTAAAACCCTATATCATCTAATATTTGAATATGAGTCATTTTTGGAGGTTTTTAAGTGGGGTAAGATTTATTATAAATTAATATTTTTATGATTTCCAAAGGTGCCCCTCTCCTCCCTTATAAAAGGGCACCTCCTCCCTCCCTTCCTCAAACCAATTTGAGACTTCAAGCTCGTCCAAACCCTGAAAAAGTCTCTTATAAACTTCCCTATAAACATATTAGAGGTCCTGGTCTTCTTCAAAGACCAATTTTAGTGCCCTAAGAGGAGGTCTCAAAGAGGCGATTCAAAGAAGAGGAAATGTCCTTTACTGATTCTTTCAACTTTATTTCATCTTATACATCTTCTTAATTAGTTGATTCATTATGAAGTAATAAAATCAGTATCACTCATATACTTATATGTTATTATAATTATGAAAAAAACCTATTTCACCGTCAATCCATCCTACGGAAAACGAAATCACCGTGCGTGCGTACGTACGGAATACTGTCTCCACACCGTGGTGTAATCTGTTTTTCCAACACCACCTGACTTGGATGGGTATAATGGTGTTAAGAGTAACTATACATAGTTATTATAACATCATACTGATTATTATATATTGTATAATCCTATCCAATTCAATTCAATAATTATGGGAACGATATCATCACTCGTGCGTATATACGAACTACCGTCTCCATGACGCGATGAGATTCATTCTCCATATTAACCATTTAAGAATGATTATAAAGTATATATAAGAAATAATAATGAAATATATGAAATTATAATGCTACTGTATTTATGTATATATATATATGTGTGTGTGTGTATGTATTTCATCTTCTTAATTCCATTCAACTCAAGAAGGAAGAGAAAACAACATTCATGCATACGTACGGCCTACCGTCTCCATGAACGGTGTATTTCTTTCCATTTATCGATATATTATATATATATATATTCTTAAAATATATTATATATAAATCATGTTTTATATTCTGGAATTATGTAATCATGATCTAATTAATCTGATGAATAATTAAAAGTCAAAACACAAACGACAAATGAAACGATTTTACCCAAAACGCTCTTTAATGTGGAATTTACAAAAGAACGGGTAATAAAAAGTCATAAGTGAACCATATATAATATCATAAAAATGAATATGATTATGTAATAAGTCAATGACATTATTTAAATCACTATACAGGGTTTTCGGATACATACGAAGCATATCAGACATAAGGTAAAGGATAATTATTTCAATCTCATTCTTATCCGAGATTGTTTACTCATAAGTATTTACTAGGGGTTATGTTTATTATCCATGTCCATATGCTCTCAAAATGTTTTCATAAAAATTTTACTTTCCTTCCATGTATGTTTAAGACATTTTTAACCTTTTCCTACTTTTTCGACATCGTATGGAAGGAATCCTTATTTTTTTTACCATACGAGGTACTCTTTGATTTTTCCGGCAAAAGTACGAGAATAATGTTTTTTTAACTTATACGGCACGAACAAATTTTTACGGTTTTATAAAGCCTTATTTTCATTAAGCTTCCTCCAAAATATTTCATGACTATTTTCAACAAAATCCTTTTCTTTTAAAATTGCATGACATTTTGTGAAAATAAAATGATTTTGAAGATGAAAGGATATTTTCCTCAAGAATTCATTTCAAGTGTTTTATCAAAACCATCTTTCAACTAAGATGACATTATTTCGTATGTGTATGTTTCAAGTATAATGTCTCTATGATTTAAATGGATTCACTTTTCTTATTATGAAATGATATCCATTTCTTTTATATGGATTATGTGATGATGGGATGATGTTTATGAAACCCATTTTATTCGTTGGGTTATTATGAATGATGTATGTTTATTTTGTGGCACAAGTAAGAATGATTTCATTATGATATGGGTGGGACCTATATCTTCCTCCAATTCATGGGTTAAAGATTTTATATCTCATGAGATACACATGGCTGTACCGACAAGTTAAAATGGTTCAGTAATACAGGACTGGAACGAGGAGTGAACTAGATTCAGAAAAGGACTTTGTCCACTAAGATGGTCTTGGCATCAATGCCTTGGCTAATATGGAAATCATATCATGTGCTTAATTGTTTCCACAATTACATGTTTTATTCCCATTCTATTTTATCATTCTTAATGTTTCTTTATGATCTATTCCTTACGTACTGCCATGTTTTATGTCATTGATCAAGCTTTTGATGTTTAAACATTATGTTCATGTTTTTAAGGTCAAATGTATATGGTATGTTTTATTTTATCCATGCATACCCTTACTGAGCATTTGAGCTCACCCTTTTTATGTTTTCTTTTCCCCAAGATATAAAGAAAGGTTTTAGGTAAGAAAAAAAGGGGAAGATCTTTATGGGAGATGTTGAAGATCTTTCACCATGATTAGAAGATTACGTTCCATGTTTCCAAGGACAATAAACTATTACGGTCCTTGTGTGTCTGTTTTTGTTATGTATTAAGTATTCCGCTAAAGTAATGTAATTTCCATGTACATCAAGCTTCAGGTCTCTATAGTTGGTATCAGAGGAAAGGTTTAGTTAACCTTTGGAAACTAGGATGCGAAAACGTTAGTGATATCCCTAATGATATTTTAAAGGTATGTCCAGGGATGTCCCTAAGGATAAGTATATGTATAGGATATAGTCCTAGAACTACGGTAACGATAATAGAATTTAACCTAAGATGTTAGATATTTAAGGTACTCCCCCTTGATAATGTTATTTTCATTTTATGATTTTTTCCTCTCACATGAATTCTTTTTGTGTTTTAGTCAATGGAGGGAACCAGAAGGAATTCGGTTAACATTGAATCCAATGGACAAATTGGTGACTATGAGCAACGAAATTGCATAATGCCTAGAGAGAAAGATATTGTGATTATGCTGAATCAGTCATCGCGATATATGATTAACAAGGTGAAATTTAGTGGTATGCCTAATTCATCAAAAAAGAGGAAGATATACTTTTATGCATGTTCGCATGTTGAGGAGCATAAAGAAAGGAAGAATGATATTTCAAAAGAAGGGAAGAAGAACCTTGAGGAATACCTCAAATGGAGGGACAAATGTTATCTGTGTGGAGAAAAGGGTCATAGAGTGACAAACTGTTATGGTGTTCAATGTCTTATTTGTAGAGAACATGGCCATTACCCAACTCAATGCCCTGACCTAAAAAGTATCTTCTAAAATCAAGGAAGGACTTATTCTAGGATAATCATTCAAGAGGATGGATTGAAGTGTTTATGTATTGGTATTCAAGAATAATTTTGTTGAGGTACTTTTATGGTGTATTAGAATATTTTGGTATTAGTCTATTGTGGTTTTCAATAATTTTATTGTACTGGTAACCATGAAAAGTGAACCAAATATTTTGGAAAGCAGATGATATGCGCATAATGAAGGGATAAGGAGAAAATGAAATGTTTGATAGTATTCATGATCTCGTGATTGATATAAGGACTATGTGATATCATGGTTTGAGTATATAAAATTTTGAGGATTTTGGTATGTGGAAAGAGTTAACTTTGCACAGAACTCATGTTTTCACTAAGATTCAATGGGTATTCATTTTTCAAGAGAATACATGATTATGGTATTCACATGATTGGAATGTGACCAACAACATATATGAGGGATAAATGATGGAATTCACGTGATTGTTATGTGACATTTCAAGTAATCATTTTCTTTATACTATGAGATTGGACCGAAGTATTTTAGATAATCCTACAGATTGGAATGGATTATGTTGGACATAAGTTAGTATTGTTTAAGGATAGAACTTTTTTCGATATTATTGATGGGATGTTATAGTAATGTAGTTTTATAAAAAGGACAACCTGCAGGATTGGCGACAGCCCATCGCATCAGACAAGGCTGTGGGAATCGAACCCACAACTGAAGTGCAACTGGCCTTTATCGCATACCACTGGCCTACAAGAAGTCCCTGGTTAGTAGAAACTAGTTTTATTTTATTAAGCGGTATGATATATGAAGTATAAGTTCATTTTTGGAACCATATACGATTAATCTAACCATATGATGGACTTATAACTTTTTCTAACCTTTTGTTTGAAATAGATGGAATGTCCCATCATTCGATCACGTGATCTACTAACACATCACGAATAACAAATTCAACTTCATTTCTTTAAGGGATGAAGTGGAAATTGTTCAATTCAGGAACAATAGTGAGATTGTACCAAAATCATGTAAGTATTTCTTTTAATTCATCAACTTTAGGGAAATGATCTTGAAAACAAAAAATGTTGTCCTTGTGACCTTATATCCGATGAATCAGATGGTACCTTAGATCATCACAAATCTATGGATTTGTGATTGTTGGATTTTTCATAGCCATGTTCTCTACCACTCTATATCAGAACATGATGGATAGATTTTTCCTCCATATCCATATTTTCACCAATACTCTCCTAGGTGGAAACCCAATTCTCAGTAACCTTGTGTGTCCTTTACATTTCTAACATTCTTTTTTAAATTTATTTCTTAGTATTCCTTTTTACGATTTGGGTTTCTATGAAAAGTAAACGATTTATAACCCTGATGAATTTCGAGGGAAAAATTCATTTTAAGGGGGGTGGAATGTAACAACCTGAGATTTTATAAGGTATATTCGTTTTAATTTCTTTCATATCATCTGTTTTATGCTACTCCAAGATTATCTTGCGCTATATGCAACACTGTATTAGCTTGCAGTATACGCAACACTATTCTTGGATCGTGTTACACACAATTTCATGTTTGTTTGATAGTAGTTATTCTATGAAATATTGAGTGTATATATATATATTCAATGTATTTTTTTATAAGAAACAACAAAAGATTCACGCACTACATGCAACCATAACTTGTCTTTCATTACACGCAATCACGAACTTTCTCGATAGCATGTGTTGTACGCAATACCGGGTTTTACTAAACAACGATATATTATTGGAATATTATTATGAACTAGCCGTAATGAATAGTATTAACATAATTTTTAAATTTATAACATTATTATTAATCTTACACATTTTCTAGAACATGGTATAAGAACAAAATAAAATTTTCGGGGAAAATAAGTATTTTTCAAAAAATGCGGTTTTGCCGCCTTTTGATGGTGCAACCATGTTAAATCTAGTTTTTGACATGTTTATAAGTTCAATTTTACAAAATAAACATCTTCTTTTGAATCAGGATATAAAACATTACATTGGATAAAGTTTTGATATTTTTCTGATAACTTTCATATTTTAATGAATAGTAAAAACCCGATATATTTTAATTAAAAACAACTTTTTTCATCATAATAATTTATTTGGTTAAATTATAATATTGAATAGTTTTAAAGTATAAATATAATATATTTTTTCCATTTAATACAATGTATTTCATTATCATTGATTTTACCTTGAATTCGTAGGTTAAATAAATTCAATCTTTTGTAATGTTTTAAATAAAACCCAGTTTTCTTTCCACATCAGGATTAATTTTAAATTAAATACTACAACTTATGAGTTTTGAATTTTGAAAAAATGGATTCCATATTTGGAATTAGTGTGTCAAAATTATGTTAATAAGCTACTTTTTATTTTTGGGCATTATGAATAGTTACTATGGTAAATTTTATTTACCATTGTTAAAGGTAATCAGGTAATTAAGGGTAAATATAAGATTATAAAATTACCCTAAAACCTATAAAAATATTATTGGATGACTAAACGTCGACCCATATCACCTAAGTGTTGGATTAGAATCATTTAATGGACTTTGTTCCATGAAAATAACTTAAGTATTATTAAAACCAAAGAAAGTGACAACATGTCACTCTCTTAAATCTTATAAGTATCTTAATTTTACTTTTGTGATAAACTTCATAAAACTTAGACAATGAATAGTATGAAGAAATATAAGGAAATTATCTACTTCATATGAATTTATTTATAATTTTTAGGGATTAAATAATTATCATTAATTGTGACACAATAGTGATGCAGAAAATTGTTTATCTAGTGAAAATCAAGAATATGGTTTTTATTAAACTAATAGTGACCTTAAAAGGCACAAAACCTTGACCAAAACTTATTGGTCATGTAAATGTAAAACATAATCATCCAATAGTAGAATATTTGACCATTTTGAGCTTTATAAAAGTGATTATTACAATTATATTATTTTATTTTAAATGATTCCAAAGTTGTCACCTTCATAATTTAATAAATATAACAATTTAAATATTGTGATTTTAAGATGATAAATTCGATTAATAGTACTATTTTGAAATTTAATAGATTTATCTTCATCATAGGAATTTATTTTTAATTTTTATGCAAAAAATAAGTATATTAAATAATTATACAAAAATATTGTAGTAATTATTTTATTAAGAGACAAACCAAATAAATGGTTTTAAAAATAATAAAATAAATATTATATGAAGTATTTAATGTGCTCAAATACTTTTCTAGATACATATGACCTTTTATGAATATATTAAATCTTTTATTGTGAAAATATCATCTGTATATATTTTATTTAAATTCAAATAAATGAATAATGTCAAAATTGACACTATTGTTATGTTATAACAATAACATATTATAAATTTTTTTAAAAATCACAAAAATATTTAAAAATTATAAATTTAAATTTATATGTTCAAAAATGTTATTAAGTATCCAATTATGGACAATTCACAACATATAAGTAATTATTTTTTATAATTTAAAATTTAGAATTTTATTACCACAAATAAAATTAAATAGATTAAATAAGGATAAATCAAAATGATAAGGTTTAAAATAAAATCAAAACATGTATAAATTTGATTGGTTGATGAGATTAAAACCCTATATCATCTAATATTTGAATATGAGTCATTTTTGGAGGTTTTTAAGTGGGTTAAGATTTATTATAAATTAATATTTTTAAGATTTCCAAAGGTGCCCCTCTCCTCCCTTATAAAAGGGCACCTCCTCCCTCCCTTCCTCAAACCAATTTGAGACATCAAGCTCGGCCAAACCCTGAAAAATTATCTTATAAACTTCCCTAGAAACATCTTAGAGGTCCTGGTCTTCTTCAAAGACCAATTTTAGTGCCTTAAGAGGAGGTCTCAAAGAGGTGCTTCAAAGAAGAGGAAATGGCCGTTACCGATTCTTTCAACTTTATTTCTTCTTATACATCTTCTTAATTAGTTGATTCATTATGAATTAATAACATCAGTATCACTCATATACTGATATGTTATTATAATTATGAAACAAACCTATTTCACCGTCAATCCATCCTACGGAAAACGAAATCACTGTGCGTGCGTACGTACGGAATACCGTCTCCACACCGTGGTGTAATCTGTTTTTCCAACACCACCTTACTTGGATGGGTATAATGGTGTTAAGAGTAACTATACATAGTTATTATAACATCATACTGATTATTATATATTGTATCATCCTATCCAATTCAATTCAATAATTATGGGAATGATATCATCCCTCGTGCGTATATACGGACTACCGTCTCCACGACGCGATGAGATTCATTCTCCATGTTAACCATTTAAGAATGATTATAAAGTATATATAAGAAATAATAATGAAATATATGACATTATAATGATACTGTATTTATGTATATATATATATATGTGTATGTATTTCATCTTCTTAATTCCATTCAACTCAAGAAGGAAGAGAAAACAGCGTTCATGCATACGTACGGCCTACTGTCTCCATGAACGGTGTATTTCTTTCCATTTATCGATCTATTATATATATATATTGTTAAAATATATTCTATATAAATCATGTTTTATATTTTGGAATTATGTAATCATGATCTAATTAATTTTATGAATAATTAAAAGTCAAAACACAAACGACAAATGAAACGATTTTACCCAAAACGCTCTTTAACGTGGAATTTACAAAAGAACGGGTTATATAAAGTCATAAGTGAACCATATATGATATCATAAAATTTAATATGATTATGTAATAAGTCAATGACATTATTTAAATCATTATACAGGGGGTTCGGATACATACGAATCATATCATACATAAGGTAAAGGATAATTATTTCAATCTCATTCTTATCCGAGATTGTTTACTCGTAAGTATTTACTAGGGGTTATGTTTATTATCCATGTCCATATGCTCTCAAAATGTTTTCATAAAATTTTTACTTTCCTCCCATGTATGTTTAAGTCATTTTTACCCTTTTTCTACTTTTTCTACATCATATGGAAGGAATCCTTCTTTTTTTTACCATACGAGGTACTTTTTGATTTTTCCGGAAAAAGTACGAGAATAATGTTTTTTTAACTTATATGGAACGAACAAATTTTTACTGTTTTATAAAGCCTTATTTTCATTAATATTCCTCCAAAAGATTTCATGACTATTTTCAACAAAATCCTTTTCTTTTAAAATTTCATGACATTTTGTGAAAATAAAATGATTTTGAAGATGAAAGGATATTTTCCTCAAGAATTCATTTCAAGTGTTTTATCAAAATCATTTTTCAACTAATATGACATTATTTCGTATGTGTATGTTTCAAGTATAATGTATCTATGATTTACATGGTTTCACTTTTCTTATTATGAAATGATATCCATTTCTTATATATGGATTATGTGATGATGGGTTGATGTTTAAGAAACCCATTTTATTCGTTTGGTTATTATGAATGATGTATATTTATTTTGTGGCACAAGTAAGAATGATTTCATTATGAGATGGGTGGTACCTATATCTCCCTCCAATGAATTGGGTAAAGTTTTTTTATCTCTTGAGATAGACATGGCTGGAACAGCAAGTTAAACCGGTTTAGTAATACAGGACTAGAACGAGGAGTAAACTCGATTCAGAAAGGGACTTTGTCCACTAAGATGGTATTGGCATCAATTCCTTGGATAATATGGAAATCATATCATGTGCTTAATGGTTTCCACAATTACATGTTTTATTCCCATTCTATTTTATCATTCTTAAAGTTTTGTTATGATCTATGACTTACTTAATTCCATGTTTTAAATCATTGCTCAAGCTTTTGATGTTTAAACATTATGTTCATGTTTTTAAGTTCAAATGTATATGGTATGTTTTATTTTATCCATTCTTACTCTTACTGAGCATTTGAGCTCACCCTTTTTATGTTTTCTTTTCCCCAGGATATAAAGAAAGGTTTTAGGTAAGCAAAAATGGGGAATATCTTTATGGGAGATGTTGAAGATCTTTCACCACGATTAGAAGATTACGTTCCATGTTTCCAAAGACAATAAATTATTACGGTCCTTGTGTGTCTGTTTTTGTTTTGTATTAAGTATTCTACTAAAGTAATGTAATGTCCATGTACGTCATGCTTTGGGTCTCTATAGGTTAGTCCCATCTTCATTAACCTAGTAAAGGGTATACATTTTCTTGCGTTGATGGATATAAAATGCCTGATATAGGACAAGTTTATTTGGAGTCCTCTCATATTAGTGAGGTTGTGTGAAGGTGGAAAACCGAGGATGGACTTTGTCTTCTCGGGGTCGATCTTTATGCCACGATGGCATACGACGAAGCCGAGAAATTTACCTGAGATAACCCTGAAGGTGCATTTAAATGGGTTCATCATCTGGCTGTGTTACTGATGTTTTTTAAATATGGTTATAAAGTCTAACAGGTGATCTAAGAACTATCATGATTTGACTACAAAGTAATCAACATAACCTTTGCCGAACATTACTGCGAATGGTTTGAAAATGTGATGCATGGAATGTTGATGTGCGCTTCTAGCGCTTTTCAGACCAAAGGGCATGGCCTTGTTGAAAAATACCCCTAGTGGTCCTTAACGGCAGTGGATTCTTCATCTTCCCAGGCCATTATTATTTGATTATTTCCAGAATAAACATCCATGAAGGAGATATCCTCATATCCAGTCATCGCTTCGATCAATAGTTCGGTGATCGTGACCGGGAAATCGTCTTTTGTGCAGTGCTGATTAAGATCTCTAAAATTAATGTAGACACTGATATGTCTCTTCTTCTATTTGATAGGCACTATTTTGGCCACCAATATTGGATATTGGACCTCATGAAAAAGTCTTCTTTGATTAGATTTTCGACTTCAGCCTCTATCTTGGCCACATCTGTGGGTTGTGTCCTTATGGCAGTGTTCTTATAGCCTCGATGATCTTCTAGAAGGCCATGGTTTTGTGTTATCACCTCATGATTCAGTCTCGTCATTTCTGTGTAATTCCAGGTGAAAAACTCTTTATGCTTGTTTAATAATGATTTATATACCTCTTGTTCCTCAGAAGACATGCTTGCACTAATGAGAGTGGGTCTCGGGTATTCTTCGGTACCCAGGTTTGTTTCACTGAGTTCATAAATAGTGGTATAGATACCCTCTTCAAATATAGAAGGGGCATCTCGAAGGTTCTCTTATTTTTCTTCCCACAAATCCTCCTCATCTTCTCCTTCTGATGGAGAGAGATCTCTTGATCTGGGCTCTTCAAATCCCAGAGGAAAGATGTTACATGGACACTATGTGGCGGAAATGACTTCCTCCAGCTCAATTAGTTTTGAGAAAACCTCTGGAGAGGGAGAAGAATGGGGTTCACAAGTGTATTATCCATATTAAGCTTCAGATTGTGCGGTAGGGATATCTTGAGATTACAAGGATGCGGTGTGGGAACCATTTCTCATGAATTCCTCCATAGATTGAGGGTCAGCAGTTGCCTCTGCGTTGTCTGACTCGGATCTCATGAGTCAGATCACAAGAAGAGCTGAATACATGTCTAGACTCGGATTCATGTTCTCACCATGGTTTATGGGTAGCATGTACTCTTCACCGAGCATCTTGATGGGGTCTTCAGGAACCACTTCTAGACCATTTGGGTCAGGGACCCAATCAATAACATCCATTGCTGATGTCTTCCACTTTTTCTCGTAAAATTTGACATCAATGTAATGCAACTCAGAGTGGTCGAAAGTGGGATTATCAGCATACAATGTCCCACCTTATCCATTGATGCAATAACTGATACACTGGTGGTAGGATAAAGGAATGGCCATGTGTTGATGCAGCCATACCCTTCCAAACAGGGCATTGAATGCTGTGTTTTTTCAAACCACCAGGAACTCTGAATGGGCCACAAGGTCACCAAAATGTGTTCTAAGGTTTATTTATCCCAATGGCTTCTATTCTATCTATTCATAACCCATGAGAGTTTTTCCCGAGGGTGTCATATTTTCAACATTGTAGTCCAACCTATTATTTGATCGTAGTGGGAGAAGGTTGACTCTAGGGCCATTGTCGATAAAGAATTAATGGACATCAGCGTCATTTAGCATGCCAGACCTATATAAGAGATTGATGTGTCTTTGAATAGTGGAATATACATCATGATCAGTGAAGGAAATCACAGAATTACATTCAGTTGGGCTTTTATCTGTTCGATATATCTCGGTGGAAACAACTTCAGCTTGAAATTCGTGGGGGCTGAGCAGGGCTTCTATGAGTGCCTCCTTGAGGTTTACTAACAAACACAAGAAATCTTGGATTGTTAGCTTGTATGGTACTGAGACTAGTTTCTTTATGATATCATACATTTGCTGAAGAGTCCTATGCTTTTCCATTTGTGTGCTTTAATTGATAGGAACTTTACGGGATGGAGTGTGAGATGAGGAAGGACCGGTCATAGGGGAAAGAGTTGGTGGGGATTCTGTGTTCTGGGGACCCGACCTGGTCTGTTTACTTGTGCGCCATGGGTAGCTAGACACTTGTTTTTTCCTCTAATGGGTACTGTAGAATAATGAGGCCATAATGGCTGCTCATGGGGGAAGTGTAATATTCTCACTTCTATTGGGTTCGTTGAAGGGATCTCCTGCATGTTTTCGCAATATTTATGGCTTGATATTAGGGTATAATCATAGGGTTGGTTTCAACTATGGTTGTGTCTGCCTTGGTATCCCCTACTTCTGTGATTCATCCTTCCCGTCTCCTGATCAGGTGTTGGGAAATTAGGTTCATAACCAAACTCTTCTTCGGAGAATGGTTCAATTAAATGGACGATGTTGATGGAACTGAATATTAGTTCCTTGATCAATGACATATTAGCCTAGTTGGTCACCTCTAATGTTGTCGTTTGGCAGGTCGAGGCCCATGGTGTCAAGCCTAAGTGTATGAAATCCGAAAGTGTCATGGCTAGATTTGGCCATGTCATAGATTTCTCCTCATGTACATGTTTGTTCCCTATATAATTACACATGTATGACCAGTTGGTGGAGTTTTGTGGGGCGGATGACGGTGGTTGTGTTTCATTAGGATCTATTGGTGGCACAACCTGTCACTGCAATTGAGTTTGGAGTATTACATGAGCTCGGATGTCCTTATTCCGAGTCATCCAACCGTCAAATTTCTCCTCTTTTTTTTCTAATTACTTTCTTCCACTCCTCCCCCTCATCTAGGTTGGTGGAAGAAACATATGCTATATGTGTCGAGGGTGGTCCTAGCTTGACCCGACCTGTGTCCACCATCCTTTGTAAAAGGTCTTTAAAGATGAAGCATTCTTGAATATTTTGACCCAATATATGATGGTAGGGACAATAATTTGGTCAGTTGTCGAGGTCAACTTCCATAGGATCTCTTGGCTCTCGTAAGTGCAGAAAGTTGCAATTCATGGAGGCTATGATATATCTATGGACATGGTCCTCATAGAATGAGTAAAATTTATTCCATTGTTCCACTAATTGGTTTTTCCTCTGTCCTCTATGATCATATCGCTGGGGTCGAGGTGGTCGTTGATACACTGGAGGCCCTATAAGATTCAGAAGAGGCCTAAGCGGTGGAGAAGGCGTGGGGGATAGTTTGAGCCTGATAGAGGACGCTTCATCTCTACCATCTCTCTTTGCAGGATCTTGTGAGGCTATTAAAGACATAAGGTTAGTCAGCTGCAAGGAGTCTTTGATTCTTTTCGAAACAACAAAGAAATCCATAGATCAAGAGGTGTGTTTTACTAGTATGAGTGGCGTTCGTCTCTCATCTCGGAGGTTGATGATGCATATAGCAAGAATATTGTCCTAGGTCTGTGGCCTTTTCAGAGAGTAGGTCAGACCCTTTCATGTGGTGATGAAGTCTAAGACCCTCTCGTTCGCCCTCTGTTTGAAGTGCATGAGGTCGCTAACCGTCATCTTTGGTAACATTGATCTGAAGTGGAAATAGAATTGCTGCCAAAGATCCTCTAATCCTTTTATTGACTAAGATGGCACAAGTTTATACCAGATGAAGGACAAACCTTTTCAGGTTCAAACGATGATTCTAAGTTTCACTGCTTCTTATTGTTCTGGATTTTCAATCATAGTGTCACAATATGACATGTGATGCATCAAATGTTGTTCCGGGTCACCTGATCCATTGAATATATGGAATACAGGACTCTCAAAATTCAGTGGAGGTGGCGTGTTGCTCACCCATTCAGTTTAAGTCTTTCACTATGGCTGTATCGGAGAACGTCGGTCTTCCATTACTTCTAATCGAGCTGTTAGTGTATCTATTGTTTTGGCGTGACCTTGGTTTACATATTGTTGGTCCTGATCTTGAAAGAGTACATCCTGGGGTATTACTTGAGGTTTTGGCTCATCTGGTACTTGTGTTTCATATTACATTGTTGGTACCTTCTTAGGATTTAGATGTACTTTCTATGATTGCTTCTTGAGTGGAGGGATGTCTCGACATGCTTCTGGATCCATGTTTACATAGTTGGACAGGCCATGTGCCGTGCGGGGAGGGGTCCCTGAACTTGTTTTATTTTCTCGGGAAAACCCATGTTGTTGAGGCACTCTTACTAGAAGTGTGTACTCTGATGTGACATGGTAATGTTTTTTGATAGGATAGCTCCTCTGGAGTAGCGTGATGTTAATCTTATTTAATTCCTTCATTTCCACCTCCTGCCGAGCAAACCTTTCTTCAAGCATGAGAGGCTCGTTTGTGTTGATAGAAGGAGGTGGGTTGAAGAAAACCCATCATTTTTTCGTATCTGTGTTGGTGACTCACTAGAGAAGTGAAGGGGGGGTTTTCGGAGCATCCAGGTTCAGGGTGGCCCTCTGGTTCTGGGTGTGCATGCCTACTAGCTCATTGGGAGTCACAACCTTAATAGAACAATGTTCTACTGATCCATCCAAATTTGCATCATCTTCCTTGTCATCCATGGGGTTAACACACACTATGTTCACAGATGTATAATACGAGGTGGAGGAGGTGTCATCTTCTAAATAGGAAGAGCACATTCCATGCCACATATTGGTTTTACCCCTTCTGACTAGAGATTGTCTTCGGGTATCTAGATGAAGGGTGACACAGAAGGATCCTTAGTGTGACCTTATGGCATGCCTCCCCCATAGAGGGGATGATGTTTCAATGGATGTGATTGGACAGGTACCTCCTCTTCTAACTATCCTTCCCAAACGAGAGAATCTTGATTCTTATGGGGGAGGTTGTTGTTGAGGTAAAAATGCCCCCAACCCTAGTGGCTGGGGTTGTCTCCATTCCATGGGGGATGTGCCTCTTACCATTTATGTTGGTCTTATAGGGTCATTAGATGTTAAAAATGTCCCCATCCATATAGGTCAGGGTTGTTCCCATATTTTGGCAGCTACTGCTACTATCGCTTCATGCTTGATCTCACATGCTCCCATTCGAGGTTGATTCAGACAGGGTGTCGAGTTTACCTATGAATTAATTCTCTCTATGGAGGCCATCACTGATCGCTAATAGGATTTTCATAGGTGATATGCCTGCTTAATTTCTTCGGTGTCTTGATTCAGGAGTTCTTGAATGGATCTCTCTCATCAGTCTTGACACTTTTGAGACTTACTCAAGGTTGTCTTCTATCGGATGTGACACCTCTCCAGAATAGGGACTTCATTTTAATACCTTCTTGAAGGGATGGAATTACAAGATATTACACTGAATGGGTTCTACTAGACAAGATGTGGAGTGAAATTCATAGCCCCATGTTCTCCTCCTCCATCGATATGAACTCTCGTCGAAGTGTAATTAATAAAGAGACACAATTTGTGCAGTGCACAAAGGTAGATTAACTCAAGGTTTTTTTTCACCTCTCTGATAGTGGTCTTCACGCCAAATTAAGGGCTTCTGGTTCAATGTGATTAAGGAGCACTCCTATTTTCATTAAATTACTTGCATACTCTTCATATGATTGAATGTTTAATTTCAACCAAACAAGGTTTGTCCAGACAATGGAGCAGATGAAACCTATGCTTCCTTTTGAAAAATCTCTAGGTATGTCGAACTGAGATGTGGTCGTGGACCAAAACATTTCTGGTATATCATTCCGAGCTAGTCGTTTCCTCAGGAGTAATAATCCATCATGTGCCTCCACCAACGATTCCTCTATATGATCATTCTAGTTTAGACTCTCCTAGATAGTATGATTAGTGGTAGCTGGGATGGTAGGGATTGAATTGTTATGTGGGATACTCCAAGGTTGCTCCGAGGGCTTCCATGAATCGCATAAAAAGAGGAACTCTCATGATCTATCATTATATGCCCATGAGGGAGGCCCTCATGGGAGCTACGGGGAGGACATTTAGAGCCGCTTGTAGAGACATTGCAGGGTAGGACCTTTGCAACTGCTACTTCCACTCCCATAGTATGGTAATCAGTTGGTTGGATTCCAAGTCTTTGATACATGTTTGGAAGTTTTGAGAACTCCGGCTTGCAGCAGTGGAGAGTCACGGACCACCTCTTTATTTTTTGGCAGCATTCGGTGCATTTGGGGCATACTCTTCAGGAAGCGGGGACCGTCTGCTATTGATAACGGTTTTCACCTCTGGGTACCTGTCTAATTGTGTCTTTTGATGCGACTAGGAAACATCAACGATCTTCTTATGTTTGGGAAGGGATATATGCATGTTCTACATCATCCACTGTGATGGACGGGTGTCCCCCAGTTGGAATGGGTGAGTATACTCAATCTAGTTTCCCTTGTATCATGGGATATAGACACTGACCTTATGGGGTGGAACCAGGGATGCATATCTACTCCAAGGTGGATATCTCTTCACTTATATGAGTCACTTCAATTTGGGAGATAGGCTCACGAACAAGAGTCCTTTCTGTTTCCACTGAAACAATTACATTCTGTAATGTTTGTAAGACATGATCAGGGATCGATATATTCTCTTCCATCATTGACATTATATGTAGAGATAAATCCTTGGATGGAATGTGTATGAGGTCCCATTCTATTGTCGGAGTAGGATTGTCTTTCTCCGGTCCTCCAGTGGTCAGTATATACATAGGATTCTCTTATTTCGGGGAATGTGAATGAGTCTGCCCCTGTGTTCGGACATGCCAGCTTACATCTTCGTTGGCCACCACATCAGGATGACAGACTTTACTTGCATCCATAGGGAGTTGGCCCTGCATATGTTGGTGTCCCACATTATCGAGTCGGCATCCACTGTTGGTAAGGAGACATGGCTGGTTATTGATCTCCAATATATCAGGATAACGAGTGTTAGGATAATCTGTGAGGAATTGGACCTGCAAGCGCTGGATTTACACCACGTCCAGTTTGTGGGATTCGTAATCCCGGGCAGGGAGAGGTGCTTTCCTAGTCGGTGTTGTCTGACATGGGTGACATGCTTGATGAGGATCGGCGGGGATGAACGCCTGCTCATAGTTTTCTTCCATGCCTGGATGGTGTGTTTGGAAGAGTGGATAGGTTCATGGGCCTACCCATGATATGTCTTTTGGTCTGAACTACCGAGGTATTCCTCTAGAACAAGGTTGATGACATGTTCTTGGTTATATTTTCTCATCCCTAGGAGAGCGGTCAGAGGGGCTATCGCTCGGGGAGTGTGGGCATGGATCCTTAAGGTTGTATCCTCTTCAGGGCGAGGATGAAAGGTCGTGGTGTAGTTGCGGTGACATCTTCTCTTGGGGGCCTTAGAGTAGAACCCCCTTCAGGTGGTGATGAATTCATCAGCATCGACATAATCCACCTCCCTAAGATAAGTGATGTATTGATTGTCTCGTTCTAGGGACTGGCTCTCAAAATTGTTTGAGACGGCTACTAGGACTGCATGGATCTCCTCCCTCGGTTGCTGCTAGGAAAGAGACCGGTGGGACTTAGCTGACCAGAGGGTGTACATAGCTGCCTCTGTAGTCAGGAGAGCACTATTTATGTGGTACTCTTGGATTAGTGTGTTTGAGACCCAACATTGAAGATGTTGGGTGGGCGATGCGGTCTTCTTCTGATTTAGATGCTTGGTATGTGTGTTGATCATCATGTGTGTCTGTGAATTCGTTTGTGATGCCATTGGATTGATGGAAGCTCAACTGCATACCCGTAAAACATTTGGAAAGTATAAATAGAAAACCCCACTAACATATCATATCATAATCCCATGCATAATTAATGACCTTTTTTATCCCCCCTTTTCAGTGTGAAAGGGGGCGTGATGTGGGGTTATTTCACCACCTCAGCTGAAGGCTCATAGCCGAGTCCATTTTTGTTTTGGTTGGAGAATGACCGAAATGGACCATCGGATATTAATCAACAATTTATTATTACGAAGAGTTTATAATTAGGGTAAATCTATCATCCTGGCTAAAGATTCACATTAGGTTCACCATTTTTGTTTCACGATGAAGGGGATGTGATCGGTTCTAGTGTCTGATTAAATAGAGCTGGTACTATTTAATCATTTATATCGGGTTCCCTATATCTATGACTTCACAGGGTCTCTAACGGGTTTATTAATGGAGCCAGAAATGCCCAATGGTCCATGTATCTAACGATCCATGGATCTTCATTCCAATGGTAGTCACTCATTGGGTGATATGGACAACGACACTTAAAAACATACATTGGTCGAGAGGATGGGATGTTGGGCTTATCGCACCATTTTTGGGGGAATTATTGCCTATTCCGAGACTCTCTTATAGATTTAATAGATGTTCATGTTTTCGCGAATCTTTGGTTTATCCCTAAGTATAGTATCCATGGATTTCCCTTGGGTTACAAGTCACAGGTATACACTGAGATCCAGAGCAGTCCACATATGAGGTTTCCAATCCCTCATTAGAATAACGGTTCTAGGGAAGTTTGAGTTTGTTCAGAAAAAATTAGACTCAAGCCTTATAATTGGGTTCTCTGGAGTTTATTATCATCCAAGGGGGGTACAGAGTAACTTGAGCATCTAGGTTGAACCCATAATATGGGCTTCCTAAATATCATTGTGAAAGGTATCAGAATCCATGTAGTCTGATTCCACTTAATTGGGAACATCAACATTTAAGGTCATGTGAATAGGAAACAACTGTACTCTTTAACTTCATGTGGCAAGGTTGTCTAGATGACAAGTTCTACGTAATGGTTAGTGTGGGGCTTACGATGAAGTAGCCCAGAGTACCTGAGGGAAAATGATTTCTTGGTCTTGGGTATGGTCATGTTAGGGGCATGAGGACACATTCTGATAAGGATAGATGGGCATCAGACTTGGATGTTCTTCTTATGCCTTAGGGGGGTTTCTTACGTGTCATGGTTGTTGGGAATCAAGGTGTATGTATTTGTGGAAGGTCAGGGATTACACGTGATAGTCACCTATCAAGGTCACGATTGAAAGCCCATGTGGGGGTATGGTTGGGGCATACATGTGGATGGTGGAAGGAGTTGGGATTGAACCTCAGGGAGGTGTCCTACATACCATTCTTAGGGTACAGGGATCAAAACCCACGTAGTTCGTTCTATCTCAAAGGAGAATATTTTCCTTTGAGAGAAATGATGTAATGGCTCAAACCTCTCTGTCCTATTCCTTTGTCGAAAATAAGGTCATGAAGTGTTCTGGAGGGTAGAATGGCCTTTTCCCACACTTTTCAGAATTTTGTAACTACACGCCATGTAGTGTGAGTACATGTCGTCTACCACCTTTTTAGGTATACCCCATGTTGAAGACGTTTCCTTGTTGCGGGAAATAAATAGGTACATGTTGTGTATCCTATCCTAAACGTCGTGTAGTTTCTCCCCGCATACGCGTTACCCTCAAGCCATGTGTCGACCAGTCAACAGTCGTGTTCCGTGTTGAAGCCGTGTCCTTACCGCATGAAATAAATAAGTACACATTGTGTATCCCATCCTTCACTCCATGTAGTTTCTCCCAGCGTACGCATTACCCTCAAACCCTATGTTGACTGGTCAACGGTCGTGTGCCGCATTGCATGTCGTGTTGGAAGCCGCGTGGTGACCGTGTGTAATGGACGAGTACACTCCGTGTACTAGGAAGTACATGCAATGTATATTAGTTTTTCTCTTCTATTAAAGGAGGGGGCCTCTCCTTCTTTTCAGACCATTCCTCTCCTCCCCATTTTTTCGAGCAGAGCTCTCCCGAGAGACTCCAAAGCTCCTTTCTTACATAACTTCTTCGTCCGAGCTCCGATTTACGATCCGTCAGTGGCCACGAGATCATAATGAAAAGGTGGAACATCTAAGCATGGATTTGTTGTCTTCCCTTTGGACTTTCCTTCCTAGCTTCTACCCGAGTAGGTTTTTACCGGGTTTTGATAGAAGCGACGGACGCCGATGGACGTCTTCTAAAGTTGATCTGGGGGAGCATTATGATCAGAACCTATTGAGGTAGGGATTTTAACTTCGTCTCTCAAATTTTTGAATCATGCTGTATGGGTGTCCTCATGCTTTCATAAGACATAGTTGAACCAGTTTAATGATGATAATAACTGGATTAAAGAACGGGGATGGGGAAGTTGTTATGTATATCTTTGTTTATCCTATTGTTAGGTTATGAATTGAATAGGTTTATGCCTACTGAAAATCACAGTTGTTGGGGGCATTCTATTGTGAAATTAAATGTTTCCCTATCTTTCTAGACCATTTTGTGTGTGGAAAATTTGTGGAATATGGAAATTGGTTAATCATGTAATGTTGGATGATTAAATGAATATCTGGAACCCCTCTGTAATCACCCTGGTTGAACAAAATGGAATAATGATCATGTGGGTGTTGGTCTGGTTACGTGACGTGTGTGAGGGGGGGTGAATCCTAGGTTATTACCAATAGGATTGGAAGAGTGGATGCAGTAAATGTTTTTAAAGGGGTAATGATGTGGCACGAGCATTGTTTTGTGATACGGTTGTGAATATGTGGTTATAGTTGCAAAAGGTCTACAGTAATGGGTTGTTATATTAAAAGAAAGTGTAATGTTGATAAATGAATTGTGGGGGACGATAATGAATTAAATGCGGGAACAATCAATGAGGATTGATTGATGATAAAACGGTTGGTTTTGTGTTTCTTGTGTTCTATCTAACTTGATTTGTGGTTGGAAGGGTTTTGTTCTACAAAATGCTTGATCTGGTTTGATAATTTCCCATTAGTTAAGGAACTAATAAACTAATACTATTGAAACATGAAAAACTAAATGGGGTTGGGAATGTTTATTTTATGCATGCTTCGTTGTAGTTGTGTTGAGGTACATGCTCAGTTTCTCTATTTAGAATCCATAGTTTGGGATGTGTGTTTGGTATACATATATGTATCTGTATCTTTGTGTTTTGTCACACCCCACCCATGCTGAGCACTTAGTGCCGAACAGTTTCTTCCCCTTAGTTGTTATCTCCTTCCTACTCTTTCTTCCATAGGCTATAATGGCTTCAGGTGACCTTACACCCAAGACTATTCGGGTAGGTTTCGATTGGTGTGATTCTTAGCCCAAGACTCTTCGAGCGGGTTTACTATTCCCAAGAATCATCAGGATGAGGCCCAGGTGTGTTTGGGCGGGGATGAGATTGTGGTTTGTGAGGCCCAGGTGTGTTCGGATGGGGATGCGATATGTGGTTTGTGGGGCCCAGGTGTGTGCGGGCCGGATATGTGGTTTTGAGGCCTATGTGTGTGCGGGCAGGAAGAGTGTGGTAGCATCAGGACGTTCACCATTAGGAAGAGAAGCTATCTAGGGGGGGGGGGAATGGTGCGGATTACCCAATAGTCTTGTTCTTATATACTATTACCTATTGTTTTCTATTTTTTGTGAGCGTGGATTGTGAGGTTGGGTGGATATAATTCCTTACAAGGATTTGGTTTCTTCTATTGTTCTCACGGGACATTAGGATTTCTCCCCACCTATGCACGAGAGCTTTAGGTTTCCCTACTGAGTATACATGTATGCTCACCCTGCAATTACTTTCAGGTTTCCATGAGGAATATCAGGGCCGTGCGTGACCCTACTAGTCAGGACAGTTGGAGTTGTTGTAGTTTGTTGTACTCTTGTTTTCTTCTGGTACTGTACTTTTGATTTTTCTTGTACTTGTACTTTGTTTTTGTTTAAACATGCATGTGGGATTGGTTTGGGATTATTTTCATTAACTTGTTCCTTTTTCATGTGGTGTTTGACTCATCCTGTTTCCCAATATTAAATAATAAAAAGGTTAATGCCTCCCATATTTGTGAAAACTCATACCCTTGGTGCTAGTCGCCACTCCGAGGCCTACTGGAGGCGGGACTCAGGGGTCATCATCTCCCTTTCACAATTTCTTGCTCATAAGGGGCATCTTTGGTGGGAGGGGGTCGTGACAGAATGGTATCAGAGCGATGGTTGAGGGATAGTATGGAGTCTAGAGTTAGTAACAATAAGGATTGCATGGGATGGTAGGGAAACAGTGTTATGTGATCTTGGTGCGTGACATAGGCTAGGGAAGACTGGCCAGGACACGAGATTTTAGGGCCCCCCGTGATTCAATGCAAGGACTCTGAGCCTACTAAACGACCAAGTTAGAATACATTGATTACAGATTAGATACCCTAGGGACAATACATGAATCATCATGTTTGTCTTTTACTTGATTTGGGTGTTCTAAGAAAGAAATTGAAATAATGTTATAAAATGAAACCTTGAGAAATTTCATTGCTACTTGGGATTAAGTGATCGTTGTTTACCGTACAGCTATGGCACCTGGACGTCGTCCCCAGGTGACTCATACAGGCGAGGCCTAGCAGATTCAGGCAGTCGATCAGTTGAGGATTGACCGAGAGGAGGAAGATGATCGGTGGCAGATGACTCTCCATTCTTTCCAGCGACAAACCCTTAAGAAGTACGAGGGTAGTACTTCAGATATGGAGATGGAGGGGTGGCTTGAGGAGCTAGGGATCGCTTTTACTTCGATCCGTGCTCCGATGGAATACTAGGTTCCCCTAGCAGTCAGTCAGCTGAGAGGTGTGGTGCGTCAGTGGTGGACGCTCTACCTCGGGGAGAGGTCAGAGGTAGAGGTTCCATGGGCTGACTTTGAGAAGGATTTCCGAGAAGAATTCCTTTCTTCCATGATCAAAAAAGAGAAGAGGCAGGATTTAGTCACCCTCCAGTAGGGGAGTATGTTAGTACGATAATTGGGGATCAAGTTCAAGGGTCTCCTACGCTTTGCTCCAGATCTCTTTTCCGATGAAGAGTCTCGGACGAGACATTTGGAGGAGACGCTTCGTCCTTCGCTCCAATATGTTGTCACCCCCTTCACCCTTCCGATGGACTTTGTAATAAAGAAGAAGGTAGAGGTTTTAGAGGGGATGCACTCAGAGGGAGGTGAACCATGAGAGGGGATCTAGGTGGGTTTTTCGAAGGAGAGGGCATTCAGCAGCAGGTCTCCTATGATGGGACCTTCCAGATTCAGGCCAGTTGGGAGCAGGCCCCAGTAGTTCCAGTTCAGATCTCTGGGTCCTCGTCCCTTTTTCACAATCCCAAGACTGAAATGTTTCTCTTGAAGAGCTTTCGGGAACATTCAGAGTTGGTGCCTGACCTGAGCTCAGTACGGTGGAGGTGGATAGGTTCAGCGCCCCCCCCAGCAGCACCAGTTGCCAGCGAGGCCCTTCTAGAAGCAGCAGGACCCTGATCCTATGAGGGAAGACTTTGCAGGAGGAGGCCGACCTTAGGGTGGTCCTAAGGGACCTTGACCAGGGCATGGTCGGGGAGGTGGTCGACCTCAGAGAGGCAGAGGAGCTGGGCGTGGACAGTTGCACACAGCAGAGTTGGCAGCTCCGGCAGGACCAGAGGTGGTGCGAGGTACAATTGGTCTGCTCAGCACTCTCGTTTCTGTATTGTTCAATTCGGGATCTTCACACTCATTTTTTTCACTCGCTATAGCCCATTCTTTGGGTCTAGATGTAGAGAGACTTTCCATACCCCTGGTGATGAGTACACTAGTTAGAGGTCAGACTAGCGTATCTTGTGTTTTCCGGGGATGTGGGCTGACGTTGGGACTGGATCGATCTAGTGGGGATCTTCTTTTGCTACAGATGCAGCCATATGATGTCATCCTAGGAATTGAATGGATGTTTTCTATTAGTTCCGTTATCGACTGTCTTCAAAGAAGAGTCGCGTTCTCTTACGTGGATGGAAATCATGTAGATTTTGATGGAGAGAGGAGCTATCAGGTGGGAAGCCGACATGTGAAGCCTCCCCTTTCCTTGTTAGTCGGGTTATCAGTGGTTTCAGCTGATACAAAGTTTATGGATATTCCATAGGTTGTTGGGGAGTTCCTCGATATTTTTTCCACGGATGTTGTGACTCTACCCCCCCCCCGACGTGACGTTGAGTTCGGGATAGACTTACAGCCTGGTGCCCTTCATATTTCGATGGCCCCTTATCGGATGTCACCTTCGGAGTTGAGGGAGTTGTGGATTCAGATTGAAGATCTGATGGAGAAGGGTTTTGTTCCACCCAACCTGTGGCCAGGGGGTGCTCTAGTTTTTTTTGTAAAAAATACAGATGGTGGTCTCAGGCTATGCATAGATTACCGAAGGTTGAATCAGGTAACAGTCAGGAACGGTTACCCCCTTCCAAGGATAGATGATATCTTCGACAAACTAAGGAGAGAAGTTTGGTTTTCTAAGATTGATCTATGATCTGGATATCATCAGATGAGGGTAAAGGACACTGACATCTCGAAGAAATATTTGAAGTTCAGGTATGGGCACTTCGAGTTTGTAGTGATACGGTTTGGAGTTACGAATGCACTAGCTGTGTTCATGGGACTTATGAACTTTGTCTTCCGAGAGTTTCTGGACCGATTCGTCATTATGTTTATTGATGAAATCCTGATCTACTCTAGATCAGAGGAGGAGCACGTTGAGCATATCAGGGAAGTCATGGAAGTCCTTCGACACCACCAGCTTTATGGGAAATTGTCAAAGTGTATGTTCATCATGCAAGAAGTACACTTCCCTAGGAACGTGGTGTCTCAACAGGGAGTGTCAGTGGAACCATCGAAGGTGGAGGCATTTGTTTCTTGGGAGGCACCCAAGAGTGTGGCAGAAGTTCATAGTTTGCTGGGGTTGACAGGTTATTATCAGAGGTTTGTTTCAGACATCTCTTGAGTTGCTGCTCCATTGACAGCTTTGACTAGGAAGAACTAGATCTTCCTATGGAGTGAGCAGTGCTAGGAAGCTTTCAAATACTTGAAGGAGAAGTTGGTTGGTGCTCCAGTACTCAAGATTCCATAGGAAGGGTTGTTGTATGAGGTGTTTTTTATGCTTCTCTCCTTGGTTTGGGGTGGTACTGATGTAGAAGATGGGTGTGATCTGTTATGGGTCTAGGTAGTCGCACCCTCACGAGCATAATTATGCCACCCATGACCTAGATCTTGCATCAGTAGTGTTTGAACTGACGTGGTGGTGACATTACCTCCTTAGGGAGCGCTTTTTGGTCTTCTCAGATCACAAGAGCTTACGTTATATCTTCTCCCAGTGTGACCTGAACGTACGGTAGCGGAGATGGGATGAGTTTCTCCAAGACTATGTCTTCAATATCTCTTAAACTGAAGGTAAGGGATGCGTTGTGGATGATGACCTAAGTAAGAAGTCACATAAGGATGTGGTTAGGGAATCCACTAATGCTTGGAATGTGATTGGAGATTTGGTTTCCTTTCACTTTGATGTAAGGGTAAAGGCTGTTAGAGGCTGTTTGTTTCAGATGACGGTGCAGTCCTCCTTGTTGGAGTAGGTGGAAGAGTATCAGTGGGGAGACTCCGAGACGGAAGTAATGCAGGATCGTATCGATCAAGGAAATGCTCCAAAAGGATGGTCAAAGGATAGACGACATCATATGCTTTGTCATAGAAGGTTGTTTGTTCTGGAGATGATGCATGAGGGAGTTCTCTGCGAGTTCCATAGCTCAGCCTTGTCGGTACATCCGGGAGTTTCAAAAATGTACCGAGGCCTGAGGGAACAGTTTTGGTGGCCCTGGGTAAAACAGGCAGTGGCAGAGTTTGTGGCTAAGTTCCTAGTGTGTCAGAAAGTAAAGGTTGAACACCATGCTCCCAATGGTTTGTTTCATCCTTTATATGTCCCCGAGTGGAAATGGGATGACATATCAATGGACTTCGTCACAGGACTACCCAAAGCTTAGGGTGGTTATGATGTTATCTGGGTAGAGCTGGATCGACTGACAAAATCATCTCACTTCTTAGCTATTAAGGAGTCGGGCCCGGTGAGTACCTTAGCAAAGAAGTACGTAGATGAGGTAGTGCGTTTTCATGGAGTTCTGAAGTCTATCATCTCAGATTGGGATACTCGGTTCACCTCATGATTATGTAGGGGATTACAACATGATTTTGGTACCCATCTATTCCTTAGCACTGCTTTCCACCCCCAGACTGATGGGAAGACAGAGCGGACTATCTAGATGTTGGAGGGCATTCTACGAGCATGCATTCTAGATTTCGGAGGATCATGGGTGAAACACTTGCCTTTTGTAGAGATGGCCTACAACAAAAGCTTCCACTATACTATTGGAATGGAACCATTGGAGGCTATGTATGGAAGACCATGTCCTTCGCCCATTTGATGGGAAGAGGTTGGTGAGATAGGTGCTCTTGGGCTAGAGGTAGTACAGAGCACCACAGAGAAAGTTCAGCTTCTGTGTGAGAGGATTAAAGCGGCTCAGGACCAATAAAAGTCTTATGCTGATCATCGGAGGAGGCCCTGGGAGATCGAGGTGGGAGATCATGTGTTCTTGAAGGTTTCCCCTCGATGGGGGAAGCCGTGGTTTTGGAATGGGAGTAATCTCTCCCCTAGGTTCATCGGACATTTCGAGGTGCTGATGCGAGTCGGCGAGGTGGCATATCAGCTGGCCCTGCCACCTAAGTTGGAGAAGGTTCATGACGTTGTCCATGTATCCTAGCTTCATCAGTACTTACAAGATGACTCTCACATTATCGATTGGGGAGAGTTAGATATGGTAGACGATGCGACCATCAAGGAACGACCAGTCAGAATCGAGGATCGTGAAGAGAAGGTGGTCTGTGGATGAACCATCACCTTGGTTCATGTTTTGTGGAGGCATGGCGGCCTCGAGGATAGAACATGGGAGCAGGTGGCTCAGATTAACGCTTAGTACCTGGAGTTGTTTTGACTTGTGTTTTTATTTGTTCTTCTGTGCATTGTTTTGATGTTATGCTCTGTACCCTTGATATATGGAATTTTTGGCTTGTCGGTTGTGAGACGTTTTGTTCCTTGTTAACTGGAAGTGTGTAACATGTCCAAGTGTGTGGGGAAAAGAAAAACATGATCCTTGATTGTGATTCATTAATGCGGATGAGATTGAACTCTTGCGGGTGAGTCAGTGCCACCTAAAGCGGATAACATCTCAACATGGGAGAAGGAATTCCCCAAGCCACATGATCGGGTAGTGTGATGGTTGAACGGTGTTGGGGGTAGTGTAAGATGGAAAGAAATCCTAATTTATGGAAGTGGGAATACCCAATTCTTAATCGAGACGCATTAATGTAGATGTGATTAAACCCGTGCAGGAGATTCAGTTCCGCCTAAAGCGGATAATATCTCGACATAGGAGAAAGAATTTTTAGAACATATGTTTAGGGTTGTTGGTTGGGATCCTATTATAATGAGAGCCCTAAAAGGTATCTTGGTGGGTTCCTCTGGGTTGGTTTTTGAATTCTTGGGGATGATAATGTTTTAAGAGGTATCTGGTTTAATGGTCCGGACCTCTCTGGCCCAATCCTTTGTCAAAACGAAGGTCATGAAGTGTTCTGGAGGGTAGAATTGACTTTTCTCACACTTTTCAGAATTTTGTAACTACATTATATGTAGTGTGAGTATACACCATGTACCAACTTTCCAGTTATACCCCGTGTTGAATCCATGTCCTTGCCGCGTGAAATAAATAACTACACCCCATGTATCCCATCCTACAAGCCGTGTAGTTTCTCCCCGCATACTCGTTACCCTCAAACCGTGTGTTGACCAGTCAATGAAAATCATCCATGTTGAAGTCGTGTCCATGCTGCATGAAATAAATAAGTACACTCCATGTATCCAATCCTACATTCCATGTAGTTTCTCTCCATGTGCGTGTTACCCTCAAACTGTGTGTTGACCAGTCAATGGTCGTGTGTAGCGTTGAATGCCGTGTTGGAATCCCTATGGAGACCGTGTGGAATGGATGAGTACATGCCATGTACTAGGAAGTAAACAACATGTAAATTAGTTTTTCTCACCTATAAAAGTAGGGGGCCTCTCCTCCTTTTCAGACCATTTCTCTCCTCCCCGTTCCTTCGAGCACAGCTCTCCCGAGAAAATCCAAATATCCTTTCTTCCATAGAAACTTCGTCCGAGCTCCGATTTACGATCCGTCAGCGGCCATGAGATCATAAAGACGAGGCAGAACTTCTGATCTTGGATATGTTGTCTTCCCTTTGGAATTTCTTTACCAGATTCCACTCAGGGAAGTTTTTTCCAGGTTTTGACAGAAGCGACGGACGCCAACAAACGTCTTCTAAAGTTGATCTGGGGGAGCATCGCAATCAAAACCTATTTAGGTAGGGATTTTACCTTCATCTGTCTAATTTGTGCATAATGCGGGATGGGTGTCCTAATTCTTTCACGAGACATAGTTGAACCAGTTTAAAGAAGATAATAACTGGCTTAATGAACGGGGATAGGGAAGTTATCATGTTTATCTTTTTTTATGCCGTTGTTATGTTTTCAATTGAATAGGATTATGCATACTGAAAATCACGGTCGTTGGGGGCCTTTTCTTGAGAAATTAAATGTTTCCCTATCTTTCTAGACCATTTTGTGGGTGGAATATTTTTAGAATATTGAAATTGGTTAATCATGTAAAGTTGGCTGATTAAATTAATATATGTAACCCTTGCGTGATGTCCTCAGTTGAACAAAATAGAATAATGAACATGTGGGTGTTGTTTTGGTTACGTGATGTGTGAGAGGGGGAGGGGGGTGAATCCTAGGTTATTATGAATAGGATGGGCAGCGAGGCTGCGGTAAATGTTTTTAAAGGGGAAATGATGTGGCACAGGCCTTGTTTTGTGATATGGTTGTGAAGATGTGGTTATAGTAGCATCAGGGTACAATAATGGGTTGTGATATTAAAATAAAGTGGAAATTTGATAAATGAACTATGGAGAACGATAATGAATTAAACGCAGTAACAATCAATGAGGATTGATTGATGATAAAATGGTTGGTTTTGTGTTGCTTGTGTTCTATCTAACTTGATTTGTGGATGGCAAGGTTTTTTTCTATGAAACGCTTGATCTAGTTTGATAATTGCCCAGTAGTTAAGGAACTAATAAAGTAATACTGTTGAAACATGAAAACCTTAATGGGTTTGGGATTTTTTGTTGTATGCATGCTTCATAGTAGCAGTGCCGAGGAACATGCTCAGTTTCTCTGTTTATAAGCCATAGGTTGGGCTTTGTGTTTGTTATACATATATGTATCTGTATCATTCTGTTTTTTCGCACCCCACCCATGTTGAGAACTTAGTGTCGAACACTCCCATGTCATGGGAGAGAGTGTTTTCCCCTTAGTTACTAGCTTCTTCTTACTCCTTCTTCTTTAGGCTATAATGTCTTGAGGCAAACTTACACCCAAGACTCTTCGGGTAGGTTTCAATTGGTGTGACTCATAGACCAAGACTCTTCAGGAAGGTTTACAGTTCCCAAGAATCTTCGGGATGAGTCCCAGGTGTGTTCGGGTGGGGATGTGATTGTGGTTTGTGAGGCCCAGGTGTGTCCGGGCAGGGATGTGATATGTGGTTTGTGAGTCCAATGTGTGTGCAGTCAGTATGTGTGGTTTTGAGGCACAGGTGTGTGTGGGTAGGAAGAGTGTGTTAGCATCAAGATGTTCGTTGTTAGGAATAGCAACTAGCTAGTGGGGCGGAAATGGTGTGGGGTACCCAATACTCTTGTTCTTATATACTACTACCTGTTGTTTTATGTTTTTGGTGAGCTTGTCTGGTGAGGTTGGGTGGATAGAATTCCTTGCTTGGATTTGGTTTCTTCTATTGTCCTCACGGGACATTAGGATGTCTCCCCATCTGTGCATGAAAGATTTAGGTTTCCCTACTGAGTATACATGTATGCTCACCCAACGTTTACTTTCAGGTTTCAGGGAGGACTACCAAGGCCTTGCGTGACCCTACTAGTCAGGACAGTTGGATTTGTTGTAGTTTTCTATACTCTTGTTTACTTTTGGTACTATACTTTTGAGTTTTCTATACTTGTACTTTGTTTTTGTTTAAACATTCATGTGGGATTGGTTTGGGTTTATTTTCATTTACTTGTTCCTTTTTCTTTTGGTGTTTGACTCAACTTGTTTCCTGATCTTAAATAATAAAAAGGGTAATGCCTCCCATATTTGTGGAAACTCATTCCCTTGGTTCTAGTCGCCACTCTGGGGCCTACTGGAGGTGGGACTCGAGGGTCATTATCTCCCTTTCACCATTGTCTGCTCAGAAAGGGCATCTTTGGTGGGTGGGGGTTTTGACAAATGAGTTTGGGTTTACTTCTTGAAAAGGATTACTTAATGATTTAGGCATTTTATTTGGGACATATTCTTAAGGAGGATGCCCATATTAGATGAATTAGGGTTGGATTCCTGAAGAGGATTTCCAGTAAGATTGAGCCCCCAGAAGGGTTTTACGTCTCCCAATTATGGTGGGAATCGTAGTTCTCGTAGTTCATTCCAGTGAGTTTTTGTACACATTTTTTTATTATCACGAATCTCTAAGCCCACGCGGGTAATTATCAGTGTGAGAAACACGATGATGCGAAATATTCAACAATGACACATGCACTTTTCCTTCTCCACTGGTGGAAGAGGTCGCACCTCTAACGGAGAGAATGGATGAGGCCTGAGTTGACCCGATAAGAGGGTGAAGCAATGAGCCTTCCCTCTACTCAATTTACATTAGAAAAGGGTCCAATTAAAGGAGGATGGTACGAAGGTTAGGGCCTTACAATAGGGTGGATAACCTGTTACTCACTTCAGGGGAGAGGAGAACTGCTCAGCAGTACTGCTCATTGAATGAAAAATCAACAGGATCCCTCAATACTGTATAGTGGGGAGGCAGAAAAGGACTCTCAGGCTCGGACTCTGGACTACCCTGGGTATGTGAACCCAAGAATGCTTCACATGTCCATTCAAGTGATGTGGAAACCCCTTTGTCTCCGCCTACCATGGGTATGTGAAGTCAAGAAGGCGTGCTAATGCACCTGAAGGTTTTAGCAAGCCTGTCCAATGGAATTGGGGGATGCCTTGGCTTGGTGCAGATGGATAGGCTATTGACTTAATTATAGATGATTGTACTCAATTGGAAGGGCCTTATCTGACCTTGGGGATAGAAACATTGAAGACCTTGGTGGACCACATATCCATATAAGGAGAGGTTCCCTTCACGTAGGTAGGTACTACACGGATAGATAGGTCATCCACGTACCAGTGTGGAACGTGGAATTAGGGGAATCCTGTGTACCATAGTGGTACACGACATCGGGCATGGTTTTTGGACCATATTGATATGTAGTGCTAGAGTCCGTTCGAGCGGTGGCGGCCAGGGGCAGTGCCAGACAGGGCTTCACCCACGTATGAGGGTGTTACACGGTGTGTTGGATCGAAGAAGGGGAATGGGCTCCCTGGTTCATGAGGAAGGCATCCTCATAGGGGTAATGGTTTATGGTTTACCAATTTTAGGTTCAGGGTTTAACGATTAATTTATGTGTTCTTCAGTTCTTAACAATTCGTCACAGGTTTATACATCTTGCTGGTTTGCTAAGTAGAAATTAACGGTATGAGAAATTTTATTGTCCTAAAATCATCTTCCTTCTCTAAAAGTATGATTCCTTCCTTCATAGATATTATTTCCAAGAATCTGATCCTTAATAATCTAATCCCTTTCATCTCCCCCTTGACATTCTTTTATAGAGGGGGGAAGGGTTGTATCTATGGTCATGTGGCACCTTTTCTGGAGGCCCATGAAAGAAAATACGGCCTGTGGATGAATTAGTCAACCAGATATTGTAGGGTATATTTAATGCCCCTCTCCCACAGAACAACTCGGTCATGGGGGTGCTTCGTGGCCACGTAGGGCTCCGCCACTGTTCTGCGAATGACGCAGTGTGCAGAACGGGGTGGGTCCATCTGGTTTTCGGCTGGCGAGGATCACCACAGCAGACCGGACCAGCATCACATTGCCAGTGATATGGTTCATGCCTGCATTGGACCTCCACCTCCATTTCGCAAACAAAAATTTCAACGGGTGGCACGGTTCGCTGAGCCGGCCGCGTACCACTGATGATGAACCAGTATACAGACTGGTTAGGTCCTTTTCCATTTATTCTAAACATTCTTCATATTTTTCCCAAAATTATTGATGCATATTTGGACGATTCTTCTATTGATTTTAAGGGAGTATTTTCCTTCCCTTCTGTGGATTTTTCAGGACCCTACATTTACTAAAGTGTTAAGAGTTTGATATTATAATCTCTTTATTTATCGGGATAATTTATTATTACATCTACAATATTGAAATATTATGATCTACCTATAGCGAATTGTTATGAAACTCTTTATCCCCTTGTTATGTCATGAGAATACATGTTTCCCCATTATTCTGTTTTCTTTTTATAAAAAATATATCAAATGAAATTTGTTATTAAAAAATAATCTTTTCATTCAAAAACTTTTTTCTCTCAAAAGAATGTTTTCTAAAAAATTTTAACCTTTTTTTTAAAAAGTGTTTTTAAATTACAAAAGATTATATTAGTAAATAAATGATTTAAATTATTTTGAAAATCAAAAACACATTTTCCACAGTTTTTTACGATGAAATTCATTTTTAATGTGTGTTATATTCTAAAAAGTGATTTTCAGAATGAAAATGATATTTTCCTCAAGAATGTATTTAATGGTATTTTAATGGTATTTACATTCATCAATTTTATAAATCATTATTGTAACATATCTTACATTGGGGTTATTTTGTAATGATGTCATCCACATTATTTTAATGATGGTTTAATATTGTTTCAGAATTGTTTTTATGGATCCAATTTCTTTTCCATGGGCTAATCAGGTTTCAAATAGATATTTATAAAACCCATTTATTTTCTATGGTTTAATAATGTTGTGAACAGGATAATGTTTGTTCCATTTATTATATGATGAAATTAAATATTTTATGTGTTATTATTTTAATGTTACATAGACCATTGATGGGTTGTACCATTATTAACTAATGACATGTGGAAATGTTATAAAACAATTATAATGGGTTCCATGAAAACCTATGATGGGTGGATCTTTGATATCCCTCCAACGTATTGGTTATGTAAGTTTATCATATAGTTATTCCTTTTTGTAAGACTTACTATAATTGTGAGGTCAAAATGATATCTGATGTTTGGTACATGTTTTTCTTATGCTTGTTATGGGTTTCTGATGCTTCTTATGACCATGATTGATATCACATGGCTAATGATTATTGATTTTGATGACTCTTTAATTTTCCTTGTTTTCTTTTTTTATGATCTAGGTATTCATGGGTATGAGTTAAATTTTGATTCTCTCATTAAATTTAATTATGTAATCATACCCTTATCAATTCTTATTTTCATTGGTGAACTTCAATTGTTAATTATTATGTTTACCACTACTTAGAATTTGATCCCACTCTTATTTTAATTCCACCCCTAGTTATAAATAATGATATTAAAAAATATATGTCTATAAATAATTTCTTGAGGATGACATTGCAAAACTATTGTAAAATATGATAAGTTGTGTATAATGGGAGGTGATGTTCATCTCTATAAACCATATTTTTATGAGTCCAAGTTGAAATTTTTTGGTCCTAATTATTTAAAACTCTAAACCTAAAATTTCATCAAGGTTGAATTGATCCACATATTCTTATTTATGTTTTAAGGTTAATATGAAAATTTTGGGGAAAATTATCATAATCCGAGATGGAAATTTAATGTTCATGATTATAGAAAAGTATATAGGATTGTGGGTATTGTATTGTTATATATATTCCAATAATAATTAGTAAATAATATTTATATATAGAAAGATAATTATATGAACTCAAGAATATGATTGGAGGTGATTAAATATTATAACTTCTCAATTAATTACCTCCAAAAGAATGAAACCGAGGTGGGTGATGATTTGATTAGAAAGGATTGTGAAAGATAATCCATGATGAGGATCACCAAATATCTAATATTACTGGATATGAAAATGATGGATATAAAAATCACAGAGGGGGAAAGACTAGTCCTTCTCAATTGAGTTTTCAACCATATATCAATGTTAATATTAATTAGTTACATAAATAAGATGAAGAGCTATAGAAATAGTGTGAATTATTCCTTATTTTAACCTTGATTATGACATAGTGATAAGGTTTGGGAACTGTGAATGTGTTACATCCATACCATATGTGATCATTGAGATCTTAGAGGATTCTTATATTTTATTATTCAATATTCATCATGGGATTTCAAAGTTTTATATAGATTTGAAAGAGTATTTATAGTCTGATTGTATGAAGAGGGATATTACTGAGTATGTGTGTCGGTTCATAGTATTTCGGAATGTTATGGATGAATGAAAATTTTATAAGGTGATATTGAAACCATTACCCGCACCAGAGTGGAAGTGAGAAATAATCACCATGTATTTTGATGTATGATTCCCCAAAAAAAATATAAAGGTAATAATTCTATATAGGTTTTAGTTATTATCCTTTTGATGTAAATACACTATATTTTTATTATAGGATATTTATATATGGATAAAATATCTAGTATATATAATAAAAAGTTTAAATGTTTCATATTACAACACATTCTATTGTATCTGATTGTGATCTGAGGCTCACCTTGATGTTCTTGAGAAGTCATCAGTAGGCTTTGGAGATTGATTTGAGTTTTATCATTGCAAATCATCCTAAAATTGATGGTTAGTATGAGAGAACCATTCAATAACCAGTATCATATTTTCATATCATAATCTATGTATTTGGAAGGTGGTTTAGATCAACACATTCCTCTATTTGAGTTTCATTACCATTATATATTTCAATCAAGAATTCAAATGGATCAATATAGGGAAATAATTGGAAATAAGTGTTAATATCCAACATGTTGGAATGATGTTGGGTAAAGAAATATTTTGGGGCCAACAATTGCTTAGGAAATGGATGATATTTTTAGATTCACTCATCAACACATAATGGTAGATTAGCGTTGATTGAAAAGTTATGCTAAAATTAGTTGGTATCATCTGGAGGGTAATGTTGATGAGAATTTAATTCTATGAATTTCATCTTAGATTATGTTTATGAGATTTGATAACAATGTAACATGATCACGATGTATATTTTACTCTTCAAGCATCATTGTCAAGTAGGGAGGATATCAAATCACTTTGTCCTCAAATAGAACCTCTCTTGGGTTCAGTTTGTGTTCCATGTATCTCTCATGAAGAATTAAATATTTGATCCATCACATTTAGTGTAGTTAGAGGTCATACATTAGATCATGATGATTCTTATGAATATCAACCATAATAAATATTAAATCTTAAATATAGTGTTCTAATTCGAAAGTCTACTAATCTGGTAAAATTTCACTAGAGGAATTAGAAATTTGATGAAGCCAAATAGGAACAAAAGGATGTAGTGAAACAGATATATCCAAATTTTTTGTAGTGAAATTTCAGATTTATAGGATAAAATTCATATTAATGGTGGTATAATGAAACACATAAATATTTGATGAAATATTTTATTCAAATAAAATTATATTTTTCAATATCTTTTGATAGGCGCATCTCCCAGCCTAAATGAATGATTATATAGAATACCATTATATCATAGCCAGTAAATTGTTATGAGTTAATAGTACTAACCAAATTATGAAAATTATATATTGTACACACGTATAAAACATAATCAATATTTATCGATTGATTATAAATGAAAATTAAAATAATTTAAAAGTAAATGAGATGTTTTTTAAAATATTTTTTTTATGAACGCACTATGTTTTTATAATATTAAATTCAATTAATCACTAATAGTGATTTATTATAATTATATTTATATATTATATATTCAATAAATTTTTTTATCATTAATATAACATTTTTTAGCCATGGGATTTGAATAAATCATGACTTATGCTTAAACCAAAATTTTTCTAAAAAATTGTCCCGTCGTGTTTTTTTAACACTTTAAAATTATAAATTTACACTTGAATAAAACATATTCAAAAAAATAAACAAAATATATAGAATAAAACTTTAAAAATAATATTTAGATGAGTTTTTTGGAACATTCTGAATGATTAATTTTACAATGATTATTGAGAAGTGACAATTTTTTTTTAAAACTATCTATTCTTTTAAATAATTTTAATTGTTTCATTATTTTTAATTATTTTTTAAATTAAATTTAATAAAGTATATTTTTATTAATATAATATATATAATTTTAATCACTTCTATATTTAATTATGATATAAAAACATTTTGTAGTGAAGAAGTCATTTTATTTTGAAAACCATGTTTTCGTCACGTCTGCAGGTTGCATATTAAATTTAATTATTCCACTTCTTTGAATTGAATATGTTAAAATTTAATAAATATTTGGAAAAAAAATATTATATATTACTTTATATTTTTAACTAAATTTATGTTCAAAAATAGAAGTAGAAATATTAAAATTTAATTGTCGGTGTAAAGGTTTAAATTAGTTCACCATGGGGGTGTTAATTATAAAATAAGTGAACATTTTACAATTAATCTAGTATAAATTCTATTTTGATGAAAATATTCAATAATATCCTATAAGAAAATATAATATATGATCATTTTTAATAATTTTTGTTTGAAATGACTATCATTATGTATTCCATCAGGAAATTTCCTTGTGGGTTTCAAGTGCATCCTCTCCACCACTTATAAATGGAAACATCATATCCTCTCCTATAAACACTTCATGATCATATTTTATTTGAAACATAATGACTAAAAACCATAAATATATCCCTCAACATGATCTTGATCCCATATATTGATCAAAATACCATCCTACAAAGGATTTTACTGTAAACCTAAATAGATTTAAAAAAAGAGGTATAGTTTTTGTAAATACATTTTTTTTATTTATTATTATACCTCCTTCATATATTATTCATCCATGGTGATACATAAAATAATTATATAAAATATAATTATTATTATTATGTTAATTTAAATAACTACATTCATTTCCTCTTCCATTAAATGGGAATCAAAATGGTCAATCATGTGTTTGGCAGACTACCACCTCATTAACCGATATCATTCGCTTTATATTAATGTCTCTCATGGATGGATATTATTATGGATTTAATTTTTATATATGATACATATGAAATTATTATACTATTGGAACAATAATGTCACATGTAAATTCTTACCATTGAATCTATTGGGGAAATATAATTTCGCTCGTGCATATGTGTGGACTACCACATCCATGATGCAATATGATTCAATTTTCAATTAATTTTTACATGGATGGTAATAGAGATGTATTTTATGAATATATATTACATATATTCTATAATTATTATTCAATAATTATTACATATTATTTACCTTTTTTTCAATCTATCCCTTGAAAAACAGAAACGATGTTCTTGCATATGTATGTCCTACTATCTCTATCAATAGTGTAATTAGTTTTTCTATATATAAAATTTATAGATGAATATAAACATGTATATTTTATGATAATAACAATATTATGATTATTCATATTTTGGAACCATTATAAAATTATAGGGGCTAATACAGCTAAATGAAAACATATATGGAAAAAGAATTAGTTATCATGTGGAATAGTGATTTTAATAAATAATTATTTATAAATTAGTGATAAATGGTTATAAGTAAATCATATATGTTATGATATATATTATTTTTTTTAATTTATATAGTTGTAAAAAACCATTATTTATTATATTTTAGGATAAAAAATTTATCAATGATGCTGTGACTGGAGTTGAAGGATTTTCATCTCAATTCTATTTAAATGAGACACTTGCGATATTCCACATTTGATTATTGTATATGTGGTATATACTAAAAATATGACATGTTATATCATGAATATAATTTTTTCAATATATATAATTTTTCAATTGATGTTAATCCTTCAAGTCACATACAATTCAAAAGTTACCCAATGTGGTAACTATTTTAAATTACAATCTCATTGTTTTTTAGGATTTTTTATGATTATTTTTGAATATTAAATATTATGATATAAATAAAAAATTTCAAAATCTATTTGGAATACCATGGTATCTAGATCCATTTCCTAACATTGTTTTTTCAATAGGAGATTCCAAATCTGCATGGGTTGGTGACTAAAACCTGACATCATATCAAGATCATTAAGGAATATTTGTTCCATTGAAAAATGGAAGATAAAAGATTAAAGTGGGTATTAAAATAATATTAATTGAGAACAGACTCTAAATAAACATTAAAATAACCCCCATACATTTAATCATTAAAATAAACAACATATTTCATGGAAAGAACTCAGAAAATCCATGTAACTAGTGGATTATATCTCTAACTATGAGCTCTATCACTCATAGTCACATTAATCAAGTACACCATCTACCTCCATGTGGTGATTTCCCCTTAACTGTACATAGAATAAGATATTCAACCAAATCCCATATGAAAATTTATGGGGTAAGAAAAATATACTTGTAGGATACCACCATTTATTCCATAAAAAACCAATTATGATTTCAATTTGAATAAAATAAGTCATGGGCTTAAATTTATATACATATATATATAAACAAAACATGGTTTCATATAAAATATATAGAATATATATGAAATATTATTAAAAGAACAATTTATATAAAACATTTATATTAAATAGTTTTCACTTATAAAATAGTTTTATAATTAATGGAATGTATTATCAAGTCAAACAAAATGTAACACTATTTCTGTTTGCTATAAGATAGGTTTGTTTCTATAAATCAGATTCTAACACTTCCCAATCATCATCAAAACTCGTGATATGTTTGCATACTAAATTCCAAACCCATATATGGGCCTATAATAGAAAAAAACAACTATACATTGGGGGACCATCATTATAAATAATGTTTAACATGGTTTGATTAGTGGTAAAATTGAAAATATATTCCTATAGTGTTGGAGTCTTGGAGTATCTTTCCAAATCACCCACTAACTAGCCATGATCAAATGAGCTTCATAGTATGAATTAGTCAATCGTGGTTAAATAATCATTTAAAAAAATTCAATGTCCATTTTTCAATTCTCTAATTTAATTTTCAATATTCATCTTAATTTAAATAAAAAATTCTAGGTTTTCATTAAATACTTGAAATTTTAATTCACATTTCATTTTTTCTAATTTTATTAAGAATAAAAATCATATCATTTAAGCACATCCACATTCAGTTATATCCAATAGATTTCCCAATATATCCCCTAAAATATAAATTCCATTAAAATCGGGGGATTTGAAAATTCCAAGAACTTCTTTAAATAAAAAAATCATGTCATATAAAATATGGGGTTTTTAAATGAATGATAAATTATTTTAAAATAATCAACAAACACAGGGTCTCTAATTTATGGTAAACCATTTTTTAACCACCTAACGTTATTCATGTTTTCAAATAAACAAATACAATAAAAATACAAATGAGAGTAGAGGTGTCATACTACTATAAACCAATCATAAAATTGAGATTCATCACTATGAATATTAGATTCATAAATAACATGATTATATATCACTCTCTATGGAGGAGACAAGTGGGGATCTTGAGAAACCATATGAGTGGATAAAAACACCAAAATCATATGGAATGTGACAACTAGAGCTTTGATCTACTAAGAGAGGTGGTTGAAGGAGTAAAAAGCACAACATGGTTGCCTCAAAATACCAATTAATCATATTTGGTTAAAATGGGGGTGTTTAGGGGTTAAAATATGCGTGTAGAAATTTTTAATAAAAATATCATGAGTATTAAAAACTAGATGCACTGTTTACTATACTGGATGCAATTTTAGTGGTAACCATATGCCCTAACTATGTACCCATACTAAAATTCGGGATGGAGTGGAATATTGGGACACATGTTTAAACTATCCATGTTTCAACCATGAAAACAATATATCCAGAGGGTGCATGGTTTGGAGGAATTCATGTTTTTTAAAATATTTGAAATAATTCCATATGATGGATGAATTATCATGCTATTTAAAAAATTAAAACTCTTTATCTTTATTATTTGTGATGAATGTTTCATTAACAGTAACATTGTTTAGCTCTCACACAATATTAAATTCGCATGTTTGACTATATTTATGGTAGGGGGATTGAGTCTATAATAGTTTTTATTATTATGAAAAACTTATTTTAAACCTACCTATATTAGTTGTTATGATTACAATATCCTCTCCTTGTACCTATCATCCTTACTAGAATTTTTAATTAAATAGTGTGATGAAATATAGTTTTTTGTTGTTTTAATCCCTATTATGGGTGATTACAACCATTTTGGGTTCAATAAAAATTCAAAGGAAAATATTTTGACTATTAAAAACTATTAAGTACATATATAATCAATCTATTGAAAATCATGGTTATAATATATTGAAATTATAAATCATATGTGATTACGGCATTTAAATTCATAGAAGATCATTATATCGGAATCCCACTAGGTGAAATATCACTCATTGATATCTTTTTTATTATATTTTCATCCCAATAGTTTATTATTTATTCTTATGAACACAACATCTACTACCTCTCCATATAGATGTATTGTGTACATTAACCATATTCACCATTAGGTCCCCATACTCAAATCTTCCTCTCAATATAAGTTGTATTCCTTACCTTCGATTATGAGGATTTTTATTTTAAATAAATTATCACTATAACTAAATAATTTTATATTTTTTTCTATCCCAACATATGGATATATATGTTCTAACAACTAATTTTGATCTTCTCACATCCTCAAATAATTTTCCATTGTATAGTAATAACGTTAACAAACAAAATTTCATTTAAAAATATCTTATTCTTCCTCAATTCTTGAAACCTATTATTCTATTGATTAAATTACAAATTCTAGTAAAAACTATTCACATATTAATGTTTATATAATAATCATGAGAATCAAATAATAACAAAAGAAGATATCATCATAAAATGATAAGAATGTGGTAGTTGGAGAAAAAAATAATCAAAATCATAAGTCAAGGATGATCACCGAGACATCGTAAACTACTATTCGTAGGTTATTAACCCAAGCACTATATATGGTACTTAATGAAATAAAAATATTACCAAATTAATTTTAGGGTAATATAATTCTATGCTCACCCATCACATTCATATTATGTACATGAATTTGTATTCTATGTAGATCGTACAACATAAATACATATTTAATCACTAATAATCCTATAACTTGGATTATATGTTAAATAAATTGAAGAACCAATTCAATTAATGATATGTGCCTCAAGGTAAAACACATTGAGTGGAAATGAGGATGGTTATTCATAAAAAATGTTGGGCATTGGAAATTCCCGGATAAGAATGACTGCCAAACTAGTGTATATAAATGTTCATGGAAGTGTTTAATGAGAGTATAAGATAGTTTCCCATTTCATTGTACATATAAGTATAGTAAATGATTATGTAAAACAAATTATGATTTGAAATTTTAAATAAAAAAACCCAGTACATCGAATGTACTTGAATAAAAATGAATATGGGAGAATCTGTTACCCTGAGTAGGTTCTCATAATATATTTTTAGGAGAATAATTCCATATGGGGAACACATTTAGATGGATTAAAATATATATAAAGAGATAAAATTAATTCTAAATGGGGTTTTAGGTATTATTGATGAGATGTTGTCTAGGTATTAGAGAAAGGGGGGAAAGTTCATTATTAAATTATAAACCTGGGTTTTGTACTCTAAGTGAAATAATAATCAAAAACCCAACTCATACAATGTTCTTCCTAGTGTAACTATAAAATAGTAATTATTGTAAATATTTTATAGCAATATTTACTAAAATTCTTAAAATAATTCAATTCATTATGTTGAATTGAGTCATGTTTACAAACTATTATATTTAAAACATTAAAATACAATATACGTTTTGGTGGATACATTACAAGTTCGTAAAATTAATAAAATTACATCCAAAATAGATTATTTTAAAGGTAAAATTTATTTTTTATCATAAATTTATTTTATATTATTTATTTCATAACATTTGGTCTATTATGATGTCAAAGTAAATACTAAATATTTACAACATATTTGATTTTTACCTAAAAATTTTACATCCTCAAGAACTTATGAATGAATATCAACCATATAATTTTCAAATTTTAATTTTATTAATAGTGATAATTTTAACAAATTAATTTTCAATATTATATAATTTAATCTTTTAAATGAAAACCCTTATTTACTAGAATACACTGTTTTTCATGAGACTAACTCATTTATCAACCATATAAAAATTACACAGGACATTATTAAATTGTATTTTGATTTATATTTAAATAATATTTATTTAACAAGAATATTTAATGAATATACTATTTATTTCAAAAAAATAAATTTAGAAAAAATAGTTATTTAATTGAAACTATATATTTTGAAAAAATATATAATTTTGGATTGTTTGTCAAAAAATAAAATTATGATTAAACTCATTTTATAAAAATAATTATAAATTCCTAATGAAAATAGAGAAATAAAAATAATTTTATAATAAATAAAATATAAGCATTCATACTACTAGGGTCCAGTTAAAAGACTCTATATTACAGTAGAATAATCATTAATGATATGGTGTGAAATAGTAATATATTCTTTTGGTGATTTAGTGAACATGATTTCAGTGGTGATATCTATAAACTTGACCATCCTTGGAAAATGGTTTTACTTGAGTTTTAGTTATTGAATCATGACATGTTCATTATTAAGGGAAAATCCCAGTTATTCCAATTACCTCATATTATATGATAACTGTGCTTCAAAAGGTATGATCCTACTAGTCGAGGTTATCACTTATTCTTTACATTTCAATTAGATATTATTTTATCCCTTTTTACAAACTAATCGTTATAGTTATTTTAGAATGACAAAAGTTTCAATGGTTATAATTTGTACAATTCTTTTATATCAGATGAGAAATACAATATAATGGTACAAAATAAACAGTGTTAGGAATGTGTTATCTATAACAACAATTAATAAAAATTCATTAATTCATTCAAAAGATAATTTAATTTATAAATAATTAGATAATTACATTATTACATCCTTCAGATATTTCAACCATGAAATTTAATTTGATATAAAAAATATAGAGGGTGATTCTATATCACCACCTCTTCAAATTCACATGTTTCTTCCTCAAAATTTTCATTCTGTCAGTGTATAGTGACATGGTGGTCTATAATTTTTTGTAATAAATTGGAACTATAATCTCTTCTCTTAACTAGATTATACTCATATGTATGATCTTTATCTAATTGTACCATCTCAATATTCAATACATGTGAGGGGACTCATATGATCATAATTAATATGGATTTATGAATCATGTCATGTATTTTTGAAAGGTCTAGTAGGAGTTCTAGTTGATATGTTAGATCTCTAATACAATTAAGGATCTCAAAGTGGATGATATGTATTGAACTAAGATTTAATTTATTCTCATACCTCATAATAATCATTAATAGTTGTATATGAAGTAGATAATTCTATTTTTCATCAAACTCTATGTCCCATCAGCTTATTCCCAATATGTTTTAATCTTATACCTCTTCCCATATTAAGCTTTATAAGGTGTGACTTAAAATATATAATAAAAATTATTATTGTACGAGTACTAAAATATAGTAAGGTATTGATACCAAAATTGTTAAAAATATAATGAATAATATCTCAACATATCATTTTGACTAAGAATTATTCTCTCATAATAACCATCCCATTGAGGGTAAGAAATAGTACTAAAATACAGCTATATATACAACACTTTATGAAGGCTCTCAAAAAGATCAATCTAATACTCATCTCCTAATAAGATACAATATTGATAGGTATACTAGGTAGTCATACAATATTTAATATTAATATCTTTGAAATTATTTCAAGAGTGAAATATTTATTTATTGTAATGAAGTGTGATAACTTTTTAAGGTGATCTGTTATCAATAAAATGGTTTTATTAGATTTAGATGTCCTAGTGAGTCCTGTGAATAATTACATGGTTTTTATCTCCATTTTAATATTGTAATGGGAAATGGTTGCATCATACCCTTTTAATTCTATCATTCATCCTTGCCTTTTTGGTGTGCCATGCATCGAGATAAAAATTATGTAATCTCCAACTTCATGTTATCCCACCATATGTTTTTCTATAGAAATCTATACATATAACTACTATATGGAAAAGTATATATGGAAGAGTTGTGAACATAAACCTATAGTTTCCTCATCAGTTTCAGTTTTTATGGGACACATATTTGGGTTCCAATGTATTAAATCCAATATAGTAATGATGAACTCCAAAATATTCACTACCATTCCCTATAGATCAATATTGTATTTTTTAAATCTTTTTTCCTATAAATAATGGATAGTTGATTTGTTATTTGAGAAAGGTAGTAAACATTCCTTATATGATTCTAATTTTTATTCATTAGATATCCAAGAAGAATATATCAATTTAAATTCTCATCATGGATTGTATTTTTGGATCATTTCTAAATAGGGAAGATTCCTCTTTATCCTCTTTTCCTAGATAATAATTTATTGAAAAATCATAAGCACATATTTTCTATATCATCCTTTATTACTTCACATTGATATCCTTCTTTTCAATATATACTTATTGATTTTATGTTTGGTATATATGGAAAACATATCCCCATATAGTAAATGTCACCAACTATTTAATGTGAATATCATTATATCCAATTCTAGTTCATGTTTGAGGTATTTTTTCCATGGGTGAGTTATATTTTCGTGGAATAGGCTATCACATTATCATTTTCAAGGGTTAAAAACCCAATTTTTTGGATATAATAATATATATCATAAATTATTTCCTATTGGTATGTATTTTTTGGATAGGTCTCGTGATTAGCCTATTCAGTAAAACATTAATGTTCTTCATCATTCATTGATCTAGAAAATATCACTCTCAGCTGAGTTATGCTGTTTATTTGGAAATTTTTGACATGTATCTCAAAAATTAATGAGAGTATTATGAAATTATGATTAAACTATGGGTATCTATACATTATTTTGGTATGTTCAATCTATCAGTTTCTTCAGTCTTCAATGATATAAATATATCTATTTTCTTCTAGTAAAACTCCCCAATATTGTTAATTATTCCATCAAAAAATAGTTTTAACTATATTTCACATATGAAATTTCATTTCACAAGGTCTTCAATACAAAATTAAAATCCACCTCATATTCCTCATTTATTTGTATATAGATACGAATATTAGCTACTAAAACTTCCAAAAAAATCTTCAAGATAATATCAAATGATTCCATTCATTAATTCCATGAATATAAGGATCACTAGTTTGTCAAAATAAAATTATTATGGACCCATAGTGCCCTTAGCATATATGAAAATCACTTTTGGGGATATCCTTCTTTATCACCTTTACTTGAAAATACCCCAATCGATGATATACACTTGTAAAGTACTTGAATCCACCTATTTGATCAAATAATTTATAAATCCATGGTTGAGGATACTATTTGTTTATTGTGGAATTTTTTAGCAGGAAATAATTAGTGTTGAGGAAAATTGACAAAACCTTATTCTCGAGGATATCGATCAGTGCACAACTTAGAGATGTACATGGGGATATATTCACAATATCCATATTATCTTATAGTTTATTTTTAAAATATTTATGTTCCTTTTTATTAATTCTATATAGATTATTAGATTTTATAAATTCTTTGGGTAATGTTTTGACTGATAGATAAACCTCTCAGTAAGGAGGAAGGAAAATCTATTTTTTGGGGAGAAAATCAGAATATTCCCTTTAAATGAGCACGTTGGTAATGATAATCATTTTCTATGTATCATTAAATTGGTCTAGGTAAATGTAATCATATAGAAAAAATAACTAAGGATGATATAATGATTCTGAAGGAGTTTCATCCTTCTCCTTAGACATGTATATAATGAGAGAGTGGTTCATGACACAAGGGTTCATATAGTTCTCATTTGAATTTATGTTATCTCTATAAAAGGAGACACAATACATATACTGAATAGAATCAAATTTCACTCAAGGGAGTATCAAATGAATCTCTAAAAAATCATCATTAAAATATTAATGAAGTATAATTTATATACATGGGATGTAATAATTTCCCCTTTTATCATTTTCTCTACAAACTAAATTTTCAGGTTTTAAGGTGTTGTTTGAATACCTAAAATAATCCATTATTATATAATAGAATGAATAAAACCGGAATCAAATAGAATATTCCCTATACTTGAATGAAAATCTAGTATATCTCTCACTACTTCATTATTCGGATATAATATAGTAGTTGTGATGGAATATTCTAACCCATTCTCTCTAGGTACTTGATGTTTTTCTCTACATATATCATTAAAAACACTTTTCTTAGGGAATTATCTTTAATAGTTTATATTATAATTGAAATTATAGAATTAAATTATAGGATATGGGTTTTTTGAAATATTCCTCTATTTCATCCCATTACTAGGTTTATACCATCTGTAATCTCAATCTTGGTACCACTCCTTAAAAACCTTAACCCATATCCTTTCCCCTTCAAGATATTACCAAGATGCTTCATCCCATAATTCTGATAGGGGGATTTATGATGTACTAGAAATCTTGGTATTTGACCATTCCTCCCCAAGAATTAAACTCTATTCTCTACCTCTCAAATCATGACTGATGAGCCCCTTCAGATTTAATAATTTCTATCTCAACTATGAGGGAAAATTGTGAAATTTCCTCATAGATTTAAAAGTCACAAATAACTAATAAATTTTTTAAATTAATATTTATCCTACTGATTATGGGGTCAAATTTACTTTTTTGTTCAATGAAAAGAAAGTGGCACATTATGAATGGCTTGTGATAATTTCCTCTTATGTACTGATAGATTGATGTTCATGTTGTGTGAGGCTAATAAACTCCCCCTACATATTAAATTAGAGATTGTGAAGAAAATATTTGTTAAAAATAATATTACTAATTATTTCCACTCCATCACTTTGATTTCTTCCTCAAGCATCGTATTCTTGATCAATTTAAACCATTGATTTTATTATCCCTTATTGTGATAAAAACACGTTTGAACATCTCACACTCATTGAATTTATGGAAAAACAATATTTTTTTCAAGGAAGTTGATCGATTTTTCCATGATTAAAGGGTTATAAGACATAATGAAATTTGGGGGCCTTTATTGCGTACAGTTTTAAATTTCAAATTTCACATTCTTAGGGTGATTTGGGGATTAACCTGATTCATTTTTTTGTTAAAATTGATTAAATTCAGTAATATATTTCTTGATGTTCTTGAATGATACTCCAATTGGATTGAAAATATCATTCCAGCATTCATCACATTTCTCATCATATTTTTTGTTGACTTGGTTCCACATATTTATTTCTATTAACTAAAATAAAATGGAAATAAGGGATGAATTTTTAACTATTTGTCCCTTAAAACGGAATAAATTGACATTAAAGGGAATACTCAAAAATGACATATATTCAATAACAAATTAATTTCTAGATATAAATCTATTTTTCCCTTGTTATACGTCATAACATAAAATTTCATAGGATTTTTTCCCCTTCATAATCCATTGTAAAGTGATTATAATTTTACTATTTCCTATTCCTTCATAGAGTCAAACTATGATTGTATAAAGGCCTATTTACCATGAACTAGGTGATGATAAATCAAGAACCCAATGCACACTTTTGGGGATATTACCCATAGGTATGAATCTTACATATCCACCTCTAATAATAGTACTTAGAAAAGGATTTTATTTGTTGAAACCCCATCTCCCTATATTTTCCAAAAAGTATAGATGTTTTCATTTACTTGAACATACCCCTATAGTTTTCACTTTTTTCAAATTATAATACATAAAGTAAAATAGACCATTATCTGAAACCAACAATAGGTACCCATATATTCTATAAAATTTATTTCATGACTTATTAGATAACAATACATATAATATACTATCATGAGGCCTATATTTCTTGGGTAATTTCATACATTTGACAATAACATGAAATGATCTTATAATGAATTCATTAGATACTATATAAAATACACTTAAAATCTATTATTTTTATTATACCATATGGGAAGACAAATGTACGAACATACAAAAGGGGTGAGCTACAAATCTTAGGATTATAATACTTAATGAATGACATAATGTAAAGTAGTGTGTATGGGTCAATAGGAATAAAATGGTAAAATAAAAGGGTGAGAGTAAAAATTATGATAATAAAAGCACAAAAAAGTTGACAACATCAATGCACTATAAGAATTTGGTAGCACTATAAATCATGAAATCATGAGAAATAGTAAGGTATAACCATCAAAAAATGATAACATAGTCCAATTAGAATAACATCTCATAAAGAGTACATGGAATCTAATTAGACAAAATAGATAAAAATGCATTATAGGGGTATATAATTCTAATCGTACACATCAAATTAATATTATATACATAAATCTGGGTTCCAAAAGATCATAAAACATAATATCATATTTAATAAATTTTTGTCAAAAAATTATTATTTGAGGAATACATTCATAGATTTATAAAATAAATTAATGATAAGTACATCTAGGATAATATATTGGAGAGGAAATAGAGATTGGTATCCACAATTAATAAGTTTTTCATGGAAAATTATACGATACATTTGGACGCATGCCATGTGTATATAAAGGTTGATTGAAAGGGTTAATGAGAGAGAATGGTGTCTCCCAATATTTTGAAATCATAATGATATTAAACCAGTGTTTAAAATATATTACAATATGAATTTTTTTAAATAGAATGGGGACGTACAAATAAACTACTTGAATAAAAATGAAGCGTATACAATCTCTAATCTTGAGAAGTTTCTTATAAATGTTTGGGATGAGCTTCTTATGTTATTTGGAACATAATGGGTTGGATTCATAGTCACATATAGATAGTAAGTTCCCAATAAATGTTTTTAGTCAATAGTATTTGGAGTTTGGGTGGATATTTATATAAAACAATTGGGGATTTTTTTATTAATTTTTAAGCATATTTTTTGGATTCTATGTGACAAAATAATCAGAACCACAATCCTTCAACTGGTTTTGTAACCAGATCATCATCTAGTTATATATTTATTATGCATGAATAATAAACAAGACATTACCAATGTCATGGAAAAAAAAACAAGGGCCTAGGGAGGCCTAAAGTAATGGATCCCTACCTAGTCCTCTCTTATCAGGTTAACCTCCTCTTCCAAATATCCGTGGTTTTGAATATTCTATTAGGATAAGAACAAAAATCCATAAAACAATACCATTTATGATGTGTAATTTATCATCTTCATAAGAAATAAGTTTTAAAACCTTAACATAAAATATATGTTTTAAAGTATTCATTACATGCTTCTTAAATTAGTAAAATCAAATAAAAAAATTATTTTAAAGAGTAAATATATTTTGTTTCCATGGATGAATTTATACTATTTATTAAAACTATTTTTCCTTTTTTAATATCATAATACATAACATATATTTACAGTGAATGTAATTATTAACCAAAAATTAGAATGTGTTAGTAAATTATGATAAAATTACCACCAACTAATTTAGACCATCTAATTTCAAAAATATTTATTCATTTTTATAAAATAATTTCTAAATATTATAATGAAATATTTTTAACAAAAATCATTATTTACTCAAAAATTCTATTTTTATAACTCTAAATTTTTTCTGATTCAAATAAAAAACACTTGAATTCATAAATTATATTATAATTTATATTTAAATTATCATGACTATATTATAAAATTGTAGTGAAATTAAATTTTATTCAAAATTCTTAAATTTAAAAAAAATTATTTTAAATGAAAACATATATTTCCCAAAAATAAAATTTTAGTTACTTCATATAAATATATATTTCTTATTAAACACATTATATAATCATTTGTGAAGAGAAATAATTAGATGATATAAATATAATCATTCTTTTATTTTAAAAAAATATAAAAATTCATAATACTAGTTTCCAGATACATAATCCCTTATTACAGTAGAACATTTACTAAGGTAATGGAATGTTATAGTGGGACATTATTGAGGTGGTTTTGTGAAGATAATATTGTTAGTGAACTCTATTAACGTTAGATTCTCCCATAAATGATTTCTCTTATGTTTTAATTTCTCTATCTTCTCTTCACCATGGTTGATGGAATATCCTAGTGATGTCATCTCCTATAGAAACTCCAATATATGGACTTCATAAGGTATGATCATGTTGTTCAAGGCCAAAATTTTCCTATTTATTTGTAGATTATATATTATTAAATCCCATTTCATATAATAATATTAATTTATATTTTATAATTTCTATATTATAAATGGTTGTGGTGCATGACGACCATTTAAGTCTAAAACACTATATTTTCTAAAGGTCAAAATGAAACAATTTTGAGAATTTTATTTCTTTAAATATATTAAATAATAATGAATTTATTCCTTCAAATAAAATTTCAATCATAAATGATCAGGGTTGTTACATCAGGTGTTGTCATGAGACCGTGAAGATCAGGTGTACTTATAAACCAAATAATGTTTTCAAAATACCAAATGAATGAAATCCAAATAATCTATGCATGAACCATCCTACATGAATAAGAAAAAAATGTTGTTTTGTCAACAAAACCCCCTTTTTTATGTTTTGAATAGTATAAAATTATTGTACTCACAAAACAAATTCATCTAGAGACCTCATTAATTTCATTAGACATATTAATGTTCAAGCGTTATAATTAGTTTTGATGGCACAACATAATATAATGACCCACTAGTTCCATATCACCCGGCATGGTGAAATTTCTCATTCCCATTTAACTCCACTCATAAATTTATTTGTAAAACCACAATTCTATTTATTGAACCATTAGATATAAAATCATTGAAAATTTACATTGTTATGCTTGTATGTCACCTCATGTTATAGAATTCTTTAATGGTGTATCCTTGAGGGACTATATAACTTTTTAGGATCCCTAAATTATTTCCATATGTAAAAATCCTTGAATAAAAAAATAGTAATATTTTTATTCCATAAATTAACACAAATACATTTCAATCCAATTAATTCTTTCTCAAATAAATTGTAGAATTTTTACGACATTCTCCAAACTCTCGAACACATTTACAATGTACTACATACTATTAAATAGTCATGTTTGAGTGTTTCCATATATATTCACAACCTATATAATACAACTTTAATTTCTTATATATGGTAAATTATATTCTACATCCAAGTTTATATTAACAACAGTTTAAGAACACTTCTTTTTTTAACAATGGGATGGAATTTTCAATGATCAAGAAAACTGCATTACTTTTTAAATCATCAGTTAATCTCTCCCCACATTTTTCAGCTACATAAAATCACATTTTTCATTATATACATAGTGAAATTATTTTAATTATTAATATATATATTTCTCATTAAGTACATATCTTCTACCATCATATGTAAAAAAATCTATCTTAAAGAGAAATTTCCTAAAATATTTATCATTCATCATCCTTCTATGTTCAATATATTAATCATTATACAATGAAAAAATATGACACTTATTATTCAAGAATTAACTTATAATAATTATTTTTACATACTAAAATATATGGAGGAGTGTTCTTATTTTCCCCAAAACTGGAATCAAATAATATTCAAATACATCCATGCTCGAATATGACTAGGGGTATATGACATGTTTGGTGGGAAGTAAGGGCCATGTAATGAGTGGTTCGATTCTTAATAATACCCATACCACTGAAACTCCATTAAAAATTCAGAATATGGCTTTAAACTCCTGTTATTAATAATTATTACTTTGTTAAATAGTGTATAAAACATGAAACAATGAGTGTAAACGAACAATGAAATATTAATAGTTTTATTATTTTTATGAAATATTAGTTAAATTAAATAGTATGAATGTCATTAATTTTTTTCATAGATGTAAAATTTCTCCAATCAATTGACATATATTTATTAATTTTTTTGAAATATGAACTTATTTTTTCAATAAGTTCATTTTATGCTTCCAATATATGTTTTCTTCAAAAATGGATTTTATCAATTATTTGAGTTAATATTATAACTAATATTTTTGAATTTTAATAATTTTATTTTATAAAATGGAATTCTTCTTTCAAATAATAAAACTATAAATATATTTGGGTGAATTTTTTAGTTTTTATAATAATATAGTTTTACATAGTATAGTTATCAATACAAATTTTTTGAAAAATGTCAGATCATTTCATTAAAAAGTCAAACCATTCATATAATTTTATATTAATTTAAAAAATATATTTAATTTTATATTATATAATAAATAAAATTGGAATTAGTGTCATATCTAATTTTATAATTACTTTATTTTTTGGGCTTACAAACACATTTCTATAAAAATGTTTTTCATTGTGTTTTGTGTATTATTATTAAAAATGACTTTTATGACAAAAATTGATTTAATTATAAAAATAGTATTCCATAATTTTAATCATAATTTTAAAATTTTCTAACTATGTCCCTTATTTTCTTTGTTCATTAGGAATATTAATTACAATATGTATTTTTCAATTTAGTAATTTTAAAATCTAGTACCTGAAACTTATTTTTTATTAAGATAAACACTTTTGTGGAAAAAGTGTGAAACCGTAAAGTTCAACATACACCAAAAATAAAACAAAGAAGACAAACCAGAAAAGACTAACCAAGCAAAGATAACAACCGCCAACCCCAATGCAGCACCACTCGGCGATCCCATGCAAGCATGGTCCCTCCCGAGGGCAAAGCCCTACCTCTAATACAACCAAGTCCCAAATGGCCTGCAAAGAGGAAAGGGGTGTACTCCAGCCCATCAGAACTGATCTGGCCCTCCGACATTCCCACCCACATCCACAGAAATGGCAGATTCCTTGACAAACAGTTTAATTCTTCCAGAACCCATATCCCTAAATAACTTCCAAGCTAAAATGGATACCTGGTAATGTGGATCCTCCCTTAATAGATCTTCAAGTGAGGAAGTCATCTTGTTCCATACCTGGATATACTCCTCCAGTTTGATCACCCCCTTGTTGAAGCCGCTAACCAGAATCATATCTTGTTTGTCAACCCATTTATATTGCTCGTCATTGAGATTCACGTCAAGGGTCCTCCCCATCAACATGGCTGCATCCTCCTCCGAAGCATTGAGAAAAAGAACCTGCTCTTTCACCTCCTCATCCGAGGACAGTATCAAGTCCAAGGGCGTGTCAGACATGCCAGATGGAATTGGTTGGCAGCCGACACCGCTGTCCAGCTCCCCAGCCACTGCCCTTTTTGCTGACCGAGTCCTCATAGGAGGTGGAAGAGAGGAGTAGTCTCTCTTACCCCTCCTCCTCCTGACACGCCTATTGCTATCCCTAATTTGTTCTCCTTCAGAGTATCCTTTACTGAGATCCAAAGAATCTTCATAAGGCTCCTCTTCCTCCTCTATCTCAGCAAGGCTGGAAAATCTGTTGCTCAAGTTGATCGGGTTTCGAGTTGAAGAATCTGCTCCCCCAACCTGTATGGCCTGACTCAAGTCCCCAAGTTCCCCAACAATGTTATGGGAAAGAATTTCCAAGGTGTCATCTTGCATAACACCAGTTTCTTCATCCCCTATCCCCTCCTGTAAAGCCTGTTCTGCACTGCTAGCAACAACCAGACCATTCTCCAACCGTTTGTCCCCCGCACCAGCCTCCATGGAGCAACTGGCAACATGATTGTGTGGCTTCTCAAGACCCCTACCCATAAACTGGAATGCAGCATCATGGTTCAATACTTTGGAGTGTCCCGTGTCCTTCCTACACCTCTCAGAAACAAAAGGAGAAACAGTTACAGCATCCTCATAAACAGGAACCTTACCTTTACCCTTATCCACACCAGCCTCCTCCTGAGACACCCCCGGACCTGTTGAGACACCGACCTCACTTGACTTAGGGAGGTTCGAATCGGAGTGAGGCCGGCCTCCAAGGGAGGTCTGGGCACCACCATGTCCAGCGTCCGTGGAGATTGCACCACCCCCCGGGGATACATCAGTGGGCACATCTGTGATCACAGAGGGTCGACCACCTGCAGGCTTTCTTCTACAACCATGTTCACCATGTCCTTGTCTGCGGCAATAAGAGCAGAAAGCAGTCCCGGACTCATACACAATCGGCTATGCATACCTATACTCCTCCTCAACAACAATCCATACGAGTTCTGGTGGAACTCTTGAAATATCCATTTCAACACAAATCCTTGCCGTCATGTGATGCGACAGGGATGTAGTTCTACGATCACTACACACAAATCGGACTATGGAATTACCTATTGATCTCAGCAGCCCAAGATTCTGAAACGGGAGAGGAAGACCAGGAAACTGAATCCAAATGGCCGTAAGGGGAGAGTCGCGGTTCATATGGACATCAAATGGCCAGCGGAGCAAGTGGAAAGGAAGGCCGGAGAAAGTTTCCCTCTTTCTCGACCAAGCCCTTCCCAGGCCGTCTTCATCAGCAAACAAAATAAGAAATTTACGAGGACCCATAATACCTACCTGCGCGCGATGTTCCAGGCCCCAATCCTCATTGACGACCTTGGAAAATTGTTCCACCAGAGGTCGTCGTCGTGAAAAACGCACAATCAGAGCCGAGGAAAGTAGTGCCGACGCATCAGTGAATTCTCTAACCGAAACCGGAACTATCGGCTGACCTGAGATGCAGCCAGGAACTTTCAGAGCAACCTGGATTTCAGGAACAAAAAACCCCACATCCGACGAGTAACGCAGGGAATCAGAATCTCCCAAAATCATAACATTAGGAGCGAGAGCAGAAGGCTGGGACCCCTCCCCTCCCATGGGAGGAGGGGCCGCGTCGGGCGCCATCGCCTTAGGGTTCGAGGGGCCGCGTCGGGCAGTATCGCCTTAGGGTTCGAGGGGCCGCGTCGGGCGGCATCGCTTCCGCTCATGTAAAATCTAGTAATTATGGTTAAAAAATAATATGTTAAGGACTTCAGATTACCATATCACATAACATTACATTGTTTGATGAGTTTAGTTCGACTATTATCATCCATGATTCTTATTTTTTTGAGTTTTTTTCCTTATTTCTTTGAAAATGGATTATATGTCATTTTAAGAAAATACAAGGTCAAAATGACACTCCCTTATTTTCAATACGTTTGATATTCTCTTACAATGATAAAAAATTATTGTTGGATAAAATTTATATTTTAAAAAAAATTATTTTCATTATCATGGTAATTTATTTTAAATTTTTAGTTAATAAATTATGAAATTAAATTATTACACAACTTAGACATAATATTAAAGTAGGTAATAGAAACAACATCTAAATTATTTTTAAAACTACAAAAGTAATTTAACATGGATGAGTTATTGTTTACCCAAAATATTATAAACAAATATTAAATATTTGGTATGTTTGAAAAGTTTACATTATAATTCAATTTATTTAATTTTTATTAAAAGTAAAATTAAATAAACTATATCAAAACTGACCTTAATTATCATTTATGTTAAATAATCTGTTATTATATTGGTTAAAAATAATAAAAATATTAAAATTGAAAAATTAAGATGATAAATATTGTAAAATTTCTTAACTTTTCTATTTTTGATAAACATTCAACATTTATGTAAACTTTAAAATCATTAATATTGAAAAATTGTTACCAAGGTTAAGGTTAGGATTAGTTAACTAAGTGGATGATCCAAAAGATAATGTTTAAAATGATTTAAAAACCTATTAATATTTAATTGGATGATTATATTAATAAAACGTAATCCTTATCCTCAAATCCATGATATTAAGGAAAATTTTGACATGATTTGGACAAATAGTATATTGTAATATTTCATGTATTTCCAAAAATGGCGTAAATGATATCATATAATAAAAAAGAATTTAATAAAATATTTTGAATTCACTATACTACCCTACTAAATGGGTTAAAATTTAATATACAATTCCTTGTAAATTTATGGGTAATTTTTCCTTTTATATTAACCTTCATGACCCTTAATGTTTAAATAACATGATTTCGTATTACTTTTCAACATGACTAACAAACATTTTAGACAAAGAAATAATTTTAAAAAAACTCATATCAAGTTTTCGAAATTTTATTTTACAAAATTATTTCACCCCATAACCATATTAACATAAAATTATATATATTTTGAGCAATTATTTCAGGAAAATTAATTTATGTTAATTTAATAATCATAATCATTCCAAGGGTTCCCCTCCCCTTGCTTTTAAAAGGGAACCTAAATTATTCTATTACTCACACATTTTTAGAACATCATTTCTGAAATTAACTAACCAATAACCTTCTTAACATCTCTTAACCAATTCTGGATGTAAATGTTTTGGTATAATTCCAACCTTATATGGAATAAGGTGTAAGTAAAATGTTGTTATATGAAGAAGAAGTATAACTTTTACCTGAATGTTTTAGATTTATTTATTCTTCTTCCTCCTTCAACTAATATTTAAACATGAAGAAATAAAAAAACCATCATATTCTATTCATTTATAATTTCCCATGTCTGTGTAGTAACTTATGTCTATCTCTACATCCAGCAAATAGGAAATAAAAACATTGTTAGTGTGTACAACAGACTACCACCTCATGAGCCAATAAAATTTGTTTTCCATTTTCTCCATTCACATCAGGTTTTAAGGATGAATTTCATGTATATATATGATATCAATTATGTAATAATAATTTTTTAAAGATATTATATGAAACTATTTTACCATTCCATATATTAAAAAATTAAAACGCCATTCGTGCAAACATGTACATTACCCCCTCCACAAAGTGATACAATTTTTTTTAACCAAATCACATTGATTATATATATATGTGTGTTTTTGATTAATTGATATTATATATATGATCTAAATAATAGTTTTTAAAATATAAAATTTTATTATCTTATTTCTTTCATGTTCTTTGAAAAATATAATTATTACTCATACATACGTATGAACATCCTTCTCAATGATTAAAAAAAATTAATTTTTACAATCCATATTCAATTATTGGTTTAAAAAGAAAAATTGTTGTGTAAAAAATATTATAATCTAAGGATAATTATTCTTAGTATTATTTAATAATTACCACGTTGACCAAATTCTACATACCAAATTAGTTTTAAAATTACGAATTAAACATCTTAAAAATACCAAATGTGGGACTAATTGGTTAAGTAATTAAATGTATCATTTATATATATGAATTAAATTTTTTAAATAAATTGTATTAGATTTTTAAAATTTAATTAATAAATAAATAAATTGACATAATTTTTTATGCCATATTTAAATGAAATAAATGGAATGTTTATACTCAATGTAAATGATTTCATCTCAATTTTCATTACTTGAAGTATATTTTATAATTATGAATCTATATTATTTTATATGGTTTATATACAACTCATTTTACAAGTTATATCATTAATCCATCATAAATAAGTATATTTTTTGTTTCAATTAAAAATTTTTCATTTGAGGGGATATGACATGAATGATTCCATGGGGAAAAGAGTTTCTTAAATAAATTTCATTTCATTGTGTTATAAATCTTATTCATTAACATTAATATGCAATTATTATGTGTGAATTTATCTATAAATTGTTTTATTATTTATTTTCCCATGTTTTATATAGATTTAAATATGTTCACATAATCACTTCATGGATTTTTTATCACATTATAATAATTGATTTTGATGGGTTTAATTTTCCTCAACCTCATTTTCCAGAGACATGATTCAATTTCATGCACCACGATTTCCATATATCGTTTTCTTAATTACCTTTGAATTGATTAAACATATTAATTATTGTAATTCAGGATATTTACCAAACCATATAATATTTTTTCTTTCAATTAATATTGATTCAAAACATTACCGAAGTGGTAAAGGATTTATGTTATAATAAACTTTATTTTTCAAATTGCATATCTATGAGGTACATTCTGTAAGAATCACAATATTTTATTCTATTTAACAACATATATTTACATATCCAATGGCTATGGATTATGTTTTTCTTTTCCTCACCTAATGATTCCTAAAAAATAATGAAAGTTGATTATAAGTGATACTGATCTTGTATCCTTTTTTAGATTGGGAACCTTCCCTCCCATATCTATGATTTATAAAATTATTTCATAAGTAACATATTAAAAAATAAATAATTTTATCAATTTATTTTACATAATCATTTATCTTATTTTAAATTGTTTTATGAGTGTTATTTCATAATCATTTCAACATTAATCACTTTTGAGGTTTTTGAAAAAATTATTAAAAATGCTGATATTTAATGTTTACATCATGAACAGATTTCAATTCCACCATTATCATAATTTATATATAATATTACATTATAATATTCAATATTTATTTTAAATTAAAATTATTTTTCATGTGATGTGTGATTTTCTTAAAGTTATTTTCAATGAGGAAATGGTATTTTCCATAAGAATTGATTTAATGTCATTTTAATTGTATTTATATTCTTCAATTTAAACCATAATTGATCTTACTTATGCTAAAATAGAAATATTTCTTGATAATACCACCCCTATTATTTCATTGGAATAATTATGAATGTTTTAATGATATTTCCATTAAACGAGTTTATTTTCCACTTTTTAATCATGTTATGGAAGGAATAATGTTCTTTTTTGTGATATTTAGGATAAAATGAATACACATTTTACTTTATTATTGTTCTGATTACTAGAAATTGTTGATGATGATGGGTGATACCAATATATCTTAGAATTATGGGTGATCCCTATATATCTCAGCATGATGGGTGAGATCGATATAGTTCATAATTACGGGTGAGGCCGATATAGCTCTCAAATGAATTGTGTTATGATTAGGTTCTCAAGAGATTTAAGTTGAAGTTGATCATAAGGTTTATTAAAATAGTAGGGGTTCTTGTAAGGGTTATATAAAGATAATTTTCCATGATACTAACACATTTTATTTGTAATTTCAAGGGGGGTTTTAATGGTTACATTGATCAATATTGATGTCACATAGCTCATGATCATTGATTGTAACATCCATGGCGTGGTATAAACTATACTAGTTCCCAGAGTAGGTGTGTCACATAACCTTATACTGAAATCCCATACTCTAGTTTTTTTTGACTAGCATCATGGGTCTATAGAGATATGAATGGGAGACTATACCCACATATCAATGTAATACCCCTTCCAAAATAATGTCAACATATAGAAGAACAAATCAGGATCATTAATGGAAAACATAAATCAAAATCCCAAAAATAATCAATTATTACATGAAATAACAATATGATGGATACAATGCAAGTCAGGTAGTCATAAAAATAAAATATAAAACCAAAAACTATCAAAAGATTCAAAAGATTGACACAATTCCCAACCCAGTCATGACCATCCATGCTGAAACCCACCTTCCAAAGAATAAACAACTATTGGGTCCCTATATTTAACCTACACTTGAAGAGTAGTAGAATTTTCTTAGGTACCCAAGTTCCACAGTGGATTGAGAAGTGTGTGTATAAAATTCAGTATTCCCCCAAAAATGGTGTCTAAAAAATAACCAGTTTATATAATTGTGTATGAAAATAATCAAGTGAAAAAAAATAAAAAGGAAACAAAGGCCACATGTCTCACATTTATTAAATTATCACATAAATATTTTACCCTTCATGTTCTTCTAGGTTAAAACACCCAACTAAACTTGGCTCTAATCACACTATAATAATAAAACATAACATATAGGGGTATACTCATTTAATTATAAGATGAATTTACAAAATCATCAAATCCATAGACATACCTTAGATCCACATTACGATAATCATGTTATTTACATACATTTTGGATGCATAAAGTCTCAATATAACATCCCAAACCATGAAATCCCATATGTTTCAGAAGAATGAATCCTTATTCTAAAATCCCAAACCATAAAATAAATCGAGGTCCAAGACCATCAGTCCGACCCTACACAAATATTGAGCTTCACTGCACGAGTTTGGCTCATAGAGCCTCATTTTGACATCATAACTCAACAAATCAACACTATTCTATATAAACATGCTTCAGGATCCATTTAACGTATTTACCATTTACATTCCTTAACCCATTTCAATACATATTCCATTTAAAACCCATAACACCTTAAACACATATATCATTATACCCAATTCACTATATACTATATTTACAACTATACCACAAATAACTTCAATTCCATTTCCCAGTCTATAATAACACACAAATAAAAAGACACATTTAAAATCATATATAAATCACCCCTTTAAAAAATGGGGTTTCCTATTTTTATATCTAAAACCTTCTCCAGGGATTATGTTTTTATTTCCAACCATTAAAAACAATTATTAAGGAATTTTAAAAAAACGAAACCATGATCATACGTCAAATCGTTATTTGATATACACAAACAAAACCAATTTATAAACCAAATTGAGTCCAATGCCTCCTTTTAATAAACTTCACACTTTTAAAACATCAAATTATTCTTTTAAAACCATAACTAAATTAAAAGGAAAAACACAAAATTTAACCGCTTTTGAAATCCTCTTAGGCATTTCACAAAGATCAATATAGAATCCACCCAATTATCCCTTCAGCTAATCCCACATTCAAAATTTTTATTCATAGACCATTCAGACTCATAATTAACCTATAAAATCATTCACTAATAAAATTTTACCAATATCAAGGGTTTGGTACACCCCTTGGGTAGCCCTAGGTTTGGTCTTACATCATCATCAAACCTAATGGGGCCTTGAAATCTCTCAAAACTCAATCTATTGTCCAAATTACTTTCCATAATGAAAATAATTTTAACTCATCAATGAAATGAATTATCACCACTATATAAATATATTAAAGATTGTGAATCTGGGAAAACCCATTAAGACCATCCACATCATGCTCAGAGACAACTGGTCGTCCAAAATCAATAGTTGATTTGAACTAAATTGGAATCAACAAATGAGATAATGAACAACTTGGATAGAAAATGGTTTAGAGATTCTATATGTGAAGAAACCACACAACATACCAATTCTATTAAATGGAAGGAAACAGAGTTGAAGACTTACTCATAGCTTCAAATAGCACTAAACAACACTCTAAATTCCTAATAATTGAAGGACAATCTCCAATGGAGGTGGGGGTGATTGTTTAATACCCCAGATTTAGGGGTTCAAATGGGAAGAAAAATTGGGGAATAAAAATTTAAGGCTCGAGGGAAAAATGGAAAACTCTTACTTTTAAAGGTTCGCATGGTTTTGCCTCATTGTTTGTCAAACCGTTAGTCAACCATGAAGCTCCCTTTTTTGCTAGAGGGGACAAGATGCATAGTCTCCTAGTGGAACCTACAAGGTTTGTGAAACCATGGGATGATCATGCATCAACCCTTATCTAAGAGGATTTATGACCACCCTATTTCCCTGTCCAGGTTCATAGTTACTAAAAACTATGCACTAGGATCTCATTGTACACTGTTTAGAATCCTTCCTTCTCCTTTCAAGTCCTGAACCCCCAGGACACCTCCAAATATTCCCATACAGCCAAGAACCAAATTATTATACAATACAAAGGAATTTTATCCTAAATTTTATCAATGTTGTACCTTCATGAATGGTATGGATAATAAAAACTCCACACCTTATAATGTATTACTCTCATTTCATACCACCAAGAAATAATGTGCCTTAATGACCATAAGGTCAGACCACACGCCCACTAATCAACCTCCATTGTCCAAATTTCTTCTTAAACATGGTTTTCCTTCACCCCACTCGGACCAAAGAAACGGTCATACCCAAATAATTTTCTTATGGGGTACATAATCATAAACCATATGATCCTTGCAGAATGTATAGAAATCAATTAAACATTAACTACTTGAAAAAAAAGAGAAATGAATAGGTAGCATCACTGAACCACCGCATAAAAAGGGTTCCTGAAAAGGCACGGCGACACCCTAGGAGGGCCAATATGGGAACCTTGAGTATGATTATCTCCACAAATAATGGAAAAAATCACTACAAACTATCTTACCTACTTCCTTCAAGGTTCTAATGGTGACCTAAGCATGGCTTAATTAGAAAAAAACATACATTTTTTCATCCATGATCCCCTAACCAATGTCGATCCACAACTCAAGGACCATTAACTCATTCCATATCCAAAGATTCAGAACACAGACCATGCATAACCTTTATTATAAGGTTCTCATCTAGTCAAAACCTAATCCAATTACAAGAACACATTCGAAAACACACAGATGGATCTTTCTTTCACCCAGAAAATTAGAAACACCAATCACACTATCAAATGGTCAGTTTTCTATTCTGGTGCTCCCCGCTATATTTATTATATAAACACCACCATCTTATAGTGGTTGGAACCTCCACAAATGAAAGGAATACCAGAATACTCGAATCAACATTCACAACATACCTAACATGTTTAGAAACTCATCGCACCAAAATATCTATGAGAACTCTACCCAAAAGTGGATTCCATCCTTACCATGGAAACCACCCCAAATGAATATGTCCACTCCAACCCTATGAGGACTAATAACAACATGAACCCTATCAAGATTTTTCTCATTTATAAAACACACAAGAAACGTTAAAATTAACCTACCTGTGGTTAAAACATATAATTAATTTTCACTTAAATAACCTCATCATCATTAAAAAACCTAGCAGATTCATTATCTGACTTCATGTGAAGAATTACCATTATGGTATTAACAACTCTCCAACACATAGTCATGCTTCATGGGGCCCATCAAAATTCCTTACCCAAACACCTCCATTTTACATACATCAACTGAACACAACATGTTCCTTCCCCAAAACCCATTTTCCTTCTCAAAACACAGTTAGCTTCACTATTGGATTTCCAAAACTTCACAAGACCCAATATGTTTTCACACATGAAGACATTAAAAAGTCACCCAACAAACCTATTTGAATCCATATATGACTTCTGAGGTGGTTTTGACAACCGGTCTCCATTTCCATCAGTTTGTGTCATGTATTTTCTTTCCAAATGATGACTCTGACACATGCATCTTGAATTTTTCTCAAAAACACCTTGAACCTGAATTCAACGATTTTCTCAATCTATCACCCCATATAAGGCCCACCTAGCCTTCCAAAAGGAACCCAAACATGTTCCTCACATTTTTATCATTGGCACCACGATGTGACCACAACCTCTATAATTTTTTATCGACATATACATGACTAACATAAGCCTCCCAATATTAGGAGTGTCATTTTCAACGCATTAATCTATAAATTTCAACAATTTCGTGTCATGCTTTGATCACATGATAAACCCTAAAACATGGATGTGTCTATATAGATTTGTCTAGAACAATAGAACAAACATCACCCACTACTCATTCCAAGCTTCTATGAATGGAATCTATGGAATTCATCGACATCTAGTCTATACCAAGGAACTCTCAAGTTACCTGTCGATGATATACGCAACCATCATACAGTTCCCACACAGATACAGCTCAATTAGAGTATCCTTAAAGAGGATTCATTTCCATGAAAAACAAATTTAGGTAGCTAAGAATTAATCTAGAGATCACTGAGCATACCTGAGATGCATTCAAGATATTGGTCATGATTGTAAATAGTAAAAGTACACTATGAAGTTCCTAAGGAACACCACCGCAAATTATCATTCACCAATGTCACATCCCACTACTTGTGCACATGACCTATCAATTGTCTATGGATTACCAACCTACCAACACCCCATCAATTCTCAATAACCACAACTCGAATGATATTTCCAACTAAAATCACCACTATTTATAGTCCCTTTACAATGTGGTCACGAATTAACATTACTGTTGATGCTACTAACATTACCCAAATCATGTTCTTCCTTTGTGACCCTAGTGGTTGACAACAAAAACACAATTATCCATCACACGGATCCACAATCCACCTATATTGTGCATAACATGTCCATCCAAATGTGATCACATAAAATAATGACATGTTTGTATCCTAAGAAACATATTCACACTTTTGAAAATAGAATCATTCTTTCCCATAATGTGCCTAGAGATGGTCCTCATCATATACCTCAAGGTCTCAAACATTCCAACGACCCACACTGAACAAAACTCTAGGTCACATGAGTTGTACATCACCAATTATAGGATCAAATTTGCACATACTCAAATGACCATTCCTCTTGGTCCATTAGCCTCATCAGACATAAAGAATTATCTACATTCTGATTCAACAAGAAAACCATTTGTAAAACCCAACCCAACTAAAAGAAATGCCCTCACCCCATGTTTCACTTCTATAACAAAATTTTCTATAGAACCTTTGGTTACCCTTTCCTTATCCATCCAAAAACAACATTGATTCTTCCATTAATCACCATCAAAATAGATAGGTCATATACTCAACTATGAATCCTTTTAAAACCAAAATAATAACCAATTAAAATTGCTCAATTCCACCCATGAGAGATAACAAATGGAATAACCATTCACATTAACAAAAAAACTCTTTGGAACCCATTATGCATCTATCCACCTCTGAAGATTCCACCTATGCTCCACATTCGAATTCCCTTACAAAACTGGGCTAACCTCTCCTGATGTTACCCTCAACATTTCACCAGAAATGCAATATCAAAACCATAACTTGTTCCACATATCTAAATCTACTACCTTATACACATATCACACAAGGAAAAAACCTTCAATATACATCACTTGATGTACACTAATATCAATGTCTGAAAATGTACACCAATTCCCCATAGACCAAAAAATCACTAACAACCACTGACAACCTCTCTAAAGACTCACCTGCAAGGTAAAATGATTCCAACTCCCTAAAATGAAGTCAAATAAATAAAATTCCACTGGATCTACCTCTAATCCATAAACATCAAACCAAAAACAACTTGTTGTTCACAGGCAACACACATACCACCAATCCAAAACACACTTTCGTTCTAAACACCCCAGTAAACATTTACTATAGTGTTCGAACCAAGGATACCCACACACATACAACGGCACAATAATCCAAACGCCATATCTAGGGTTTATAACACAACACACACAATCACAACCCACATAACTCCACATAACCCAGGTATCAAAGTAAAGGCCTAATACACAACCTATAAGATCATCTCCCAAAAGGGTATCCATACTCACCCAACCATACCAAATCTCATTTCCCAAATCTCAAAACTATACTGAGGGTATACCAAGAACATATATTCATCATTCACTCAAACCCAATAAGGCCTCACGACCCATAACCAAGGACTCTAACTAGGGAACTCTCACTTCCTAAACAACCCATACACATTCTCAAAACAAAACACTAGGGATATAACCATTTCTAGTTTCCCTGTAGGTTGCATCATATTCCATTTCCCATATTATCCAAACATTACGATTTTAAAACCTGAGAGTTTACATATCAAAAACACCCATTTTCAAACCCATGGATTCATAATTCAAAACATTCCTTTTTTAAATCCCTCAAAATTGTGTCTTTAAAAACTCATATTTATTACCAATGTTCCAAATTTTTTTTTTCTTAAATTCATTTTTCATAAATTTTTCTTTAAATACCATTTCAAGGAAATATCAATAGGCTTAATCCACAACCATAAAAATACACTACTAACATTTGAGGCCAATATAACTATCAATAATATGAAACATATTGATGCACTATCATTCCTATGTTCATTATTTGATGAAAAAACTCACACGACCTATTTTTACTTCCCAGAACAAGACATAAAACCTCATAAATCAATAACATTACATCCATGTTTTACTAATGAGTTAGATGTATCAATCAATAATAAAACCACAAAGTAGAACATCAATACCCACTCATATAAAATTGGGTTCTACCTTTAATGTGGGGCTTCAAGAACCTAGGTTCATGATCATTACCAATCCCCAACAAGATCCTAGTATCCTATATATCATGCGCAGTGAGTAAGTCAAAATTAAATAACTATGATACCACATTGTAACATCTTTGGACCCATAGAAACTAAAACGATTCCTCGGTCTGGGTCCTAAAAAACTTCAAGTGTCCCTCCCCATATTCTATAGTCTATCGATTAGTAACGCCGATATATAGAGAAATTTTTGGGGGACTATACCATCTTATCAGAGTAATACAACAGTATAAATAATGTAATAATATATAATAACCAATAAGGAAAATAAATGAACTACATATATAAAAACCTAAAAGTTAACCAAGAATCAAAATCTATATAAATGTGATAGATACACTAAAATTCATGAAATCATATAAATAAAATCACAAACCCAGAAAATCAAATTGTCAGAACATGGAAATGAGTCCCAAACCAGTATTGACCTCCCATACACCATCCCAACTTCCCAAAAAACAAACAAATATGATTTACTTGTCCAGAAACTATACCGTAAAAAAGTATCTAGTCGATTACCCAAGTTCCATGGAGGCCCAAGGAGGGTGTGGGTACAACTTATTTAGACACAACAAATAGTTTATAATGCAATAAAATTTCAATACAATATCATTTTTATATAAGGAAGTAAAATATATAATCAAGGAAACAAAAGTTACATTTCTCACATTTATGAAATTATTCAATGACTATTTTCTCCTTCAAGTTCTTCTTGATTCAACCTCCCATATAAATAAGCTTTGGTCATATATAGATCCTAATCCATACAATAAAGGGTACACACATTTAATTAAAAGGTTTATTTACTAATCAAGAAATTCATCCACATATCTTAGAGCCTCAATTTGGAAATCAAGACATTTCTGTACAGTTATGAATCATTGATCTTCTGTTCAACATCCCAAACCATTCCATGTCCTTGATCTGGAGAATTATGGATCCTAAGTCTATCACCACAAGACATAAAATCCAATAGTGGCATAGAGAATTATTCTGGTGAAACCCAAATATGGATCTTTAGTCCATAATTTAGGCACATAGATACTCAGTTTGACATCCTAACTCAATAATTCAACACTAATCTATCAACACATGATTTGTTATTTGTTTTAATTATTTTCCATTTAAATTCCATAACCCATTTTTGTACATATACCATTTACAAAAATAATAATCATTAAACACATATGATATTATACCAGATTCCACATTATTCCATATTAACAACTAGATACAAATAAAATCAATTCCATTTCCCAATTTTTTATAAAACACTAATCAAAATACTAATTTAAAATCATCTAGAGTCCACCCATTTGAAACATGTTTCTACATCTTCAAAAAAATAAAATATTCCAGAAGGCTTACATTTCTATATATAACCATTCAAAATAATTATTAATGCATTTTAAAAAAAGGTGAACCACACCCTTACATCAAATAATCAATTGAAATCCATAAAAAACTCTTTCAAAACCACCTTGATGCCAAAGACCCATTTTAAATCATTTACCACATTCAAAACATCATAATATTAACTAAAAACTCTAACTAGATCAAAGTTCCAAAACACATATTTTTACACTTTTTCTAAACCTCTTAGGAGTTTTACAAATTTTAATTAAGAATTAAACTTATTCTCCCTTCAACCAAGCCCATATACCAAATTACAATATACAACCCATTAAATTTCATATCTACTCTATCTCAATATTCTCCAATTCAATTTTACAAATTAAAAGGGGTTTTCATACCCCATGGGTAGCCCTAGGTTTTTTCTCACATAATCAATATAAACAATGAGGTCCGTGAAAGGCCCCGTACCTAAATATTAGGCCTAAAGGACATTCTGTAACCAAAAAAATAAAACATATCATGGAAAAAAATTATAACAACTATGTACACATATAAAACATCAATAATAAGGGAAAATAATTTTGGACACCAACCTCATGCTCGGATACAGTGACTCATCCAACAAAACCCCTTGATTAAAAATAAATCTTCCTTAACCACTAAAAAAGTGAACAACATAAAAACACAAAGGTTTAGATATTTGGTAGGAGAGGAAACTAGACACCAATACTATTCTATAAAATAGAATAAAAAAATCAATGACTTACCTTGAGATTCAATTCAAACTATATTGCACTCCAAATGAATAAAAATTGACGGGGAATCACCCATGGAAGAATAGGGGGGGGGGGGGGGTTCATCACCCAAGCTGTAGGAAATCTAATTGGATAAAAAATTGAATAATTATAATTCAATATTGATAGGTAAAAATGGGAGTTTACCACTTTTAGGGTCATATGGTTTGGTCTCACAATTGTCCAAAATGTTTTCCAGCCGTACGGCTCCCCCTATCCTAGAGGGGCCAAGCCGCAAAGTCTCATATGGTAACATGAATGATTTGGAAAACCTTTGGGACATTGTGTTCTAATGACTATATTTTAATATGTTTTTTTTATGGTTTCCTTGGATAGGTGCATGGTTAGTACTAAATATGTGCCAACTTCACATTGCACATTGACTGGCCTATATCCTCCCTCTTTCTTGTCCCAAACCCACAGAAAATCCCTAAAACATTCCATGCACCCGAAAAACAATTCATTACACAACAAAAAGTGTTTTGACCAAAATTAAAAAATGGAACTACCACCCTGAATGGTCATGATATTATATTTATTCTAATGAATCCTTCCATTTTCATGGTTTTGTGAACAATATCATGATTTATGAACTAGGTTTTTATGGATTTGAGTTATATTATATTGTTCGCATTTACTTTGGTCATGTAAATTTAACCTTATTCTCTCATTATTCTCACTGATGGTATTTAATTTTAAATTATTATGGTTACCTTTACTCAGAATTTTGTCTCATTCTTCTTATGCTTCTTTTTTCCCATGTTTAGAAGAATTAATTTTAGTATTTTATTTCTAATATGGTTATTATGTGTGGAGAACATAGTGGGAGATGATGTATATTTTTTGGAACCAATTTTTCATATACAATGTTTTCCTATTTCATAATAACTCTAAAACTAGAAGGTCCTTCGGACTGTCCGTGATCAAATATTTTAGTCTGATGTTATATGTCTTGGATGGAGAAAATGTGGTTTAGTTTATTAGTATCATATAATGAAATGTAAAAAGGATTTTTCTTGCATAGGATCTAAAAGTGCTGGTTCAAGGATATTGTAGTTGGTGTTTGAGAAGGGTTTAGATAAATATTTATATCATGATGTCTTTATTTAAGGTTACCCTACATGTATGGAAACCATGATGATATTGTTTGATTAAGTTTTATAATAAGTTCAATCTCATAGACACCCCATTTTCGTTTTTAAATTAATATATGTATTATTTGATTAAGAGACATGTGGGGTCCATTTGTGGTAAAATAAACCGTGTGTTTAGTATGGGTTTAAGTGATAGTTTTTTGGAGGATATTTGTATTTAAATTTTTAGAAATTATTATAAACCTATCCGTATTATTTAGGGTCTATATTATATTTGATATTAATGTAATTATATGTTTTTTTCAATTTGGGATCATATGATATAGCTAACCATGGGATAGAAAAATTATTTGGTGATTTTGTGACTAATTTTATTTTGATATGAGTTCACTATTTTTGGAACCACATGTGATTAAGTAGAATGTAAATATTTCTAGATAACAAGGAATTTTCATGAATAGCTTGAAGACATCAAATTATGATTCATTATATATAGACCTCTTTTTAAGGGATGAAGGGGAACCCTTATATGGCATGTTGAATCAGGACATTACAAGAACCAAAGGCATTATAAGAACTCATCCCAGTATATGAATAGTTGTAACTACACCTCCATAGTGTCTACATTGTGATGTCAACTCTCCACCTTCACATGGTTCTTTGGATAGCTCCCATGTGCATAGATGCATAGGCCTGGTACCGATAGGAATTGACATACCCTCTCATTCTTCCAAATATCTTAGATATAATTTTGTGAATGTTCCTATTATGAATCCTCTTTTGGAGCCTTCTCCTTATATATTCAATCTGGTACTTCTGCACAACATGCCACTAGAATGCCATGGGGTGGCCCGAACGCCTTACGTTTTCCCGAAATATGTGAATTTGGAGGAAATTGGTTAAAATATGAAATTATACTTTTTTGTTAGTATATTTCCTTATGTTCAAAGTCTATAAGAAATTTTGTGTCCTACACTCCATAAAGAAGATATTGAAACAATAATATTATCACATTACCTAATATTTTAATTAATTGATGGTCTTTTATAACAATAATGGTATAGCATTTTAGTCTCACTACCTTTCCCATGATCATTCAATTTATTAAGATCAATGGTCTTTATCACTGTCTGTTAAATTTTTGGACAAAACATTTTTCCCATATATATAGTTTATGATCCCACTAAGGTTCTTTTATTTGGAAATGTAGTTATTCAAGATGATATCCATATTTCCCTTTCATTGTTTTCTAGAGGAAGATTTATTATAGGGTCCCATACTTTTCATACATATAAATTACATCATAATTATTAAATATTTATTACATAACACATCGATCCATTCAATAATAATTTTGTTCTAGTATCTTTTGAAACCTTGAATCATAAACAACTAGATCCTAAAATATCTATATCATATCTCAAATAAATCTTAATAACAGTATCCCTTCATAGATATATCATAATTAATATCGTTCTTCGTAACATGAAAATAAGGAAATATAAGAATATTTGGACTCTAATACTATGTATATGTAAACAAGGGATATACCAGTGATCATATAAGAAAAAATTTCAAAATGGTATGATAACATGATATTAAAATTCATAAATAATTCCCATCTTATAATATATCATAATATTGAGTCATAGAATACAAATTGGTTATTTATAAAACATTAATCATAAAGCAATTGAAGAACATAAACCATGAGATCATATTATTAGAATAAGTCCTAGAAGTGTGACATAAACATTAGAATAGAAAATCATTTCCTTAGTAGTAATGTTTCATTTCCAAAGATATCATTGTGGAATGGGATCACTACCCAAACCATCATAGTAGTCAAGGTTCACTCCTATGACTATCATAGTAGATATAGTCTCTTAATAGATTTCATTTACTCCCCATTCATGTCTGTTTTATCCCATAAGATAAAAATATGTACCCAATATATGGGAGAGATATATAGGTGTGACCCATCACATAATGATTATTATATTTATGTGTGCCAAAATTTCAACATTCATTATATCAGAAACCATTAAAACATATGTGTTTCCTAAAAATATCATCAAATCATAACACATAGAAATTCAATGGGTTTTAAAAACATATCATCATTTAATCATATAATAACCCATAAAAATAAAAAAGGATTCATAAATATATTTTTATAAAAATCCTAACATATGAATAGAAAGAATAAACTATGGATCTGCATATAGGGAGGGAAATCCCTCATAAGTACAGTTGACAATACCTAATTTTTATAGAAGTTTTCAATTGGGAGTATTTGGGTTGAACAAGATTTGTCTATGCCTCTCTTGGATAAGATATCTCCAAAAATAAAGGAGACACTTTCCTGGAATTAAGATTTTGTTTATCCGGTGATTTCAAGGTATTATTACCATTTCTCAATATAAGGACACTCGATGCCAGAATTCATGAAAAAATGATTTGGGATTGGGCAACCAAGTCATACTATGGATAATATAGTTGAGGTATTAGATTCCTCTTTTAGTGTTCCTAAGTAAGAACCCATACCATGTGTTTATTTTTTAGTGGTTGAGCAGTCCCTATGGATGTGTTTCCAATTCTGAATGATTCTCCTTTGGCCTTGAGTAACTATTTTATGTTTTAGGAGTAATATTTCTACCCATACTTGGTGGGAGATGTTTTTAAATGTTTTTTGTATTAATATCCAATACATTAATATTTAATGGGAGGGATTGGGTAAGCAAAAGTTTTATTTTTCTGGTTCCTTCTTAGTTCTCTTACCGTTATATGAATCTTTACCCTCTACATCATCTACCCTGATTGATATGGGTGTTTCTGATCATTAACAAAATATTTGTAGGGACCTACATAGAAAATTACCTGTATGGGATAATATAATATATTTTGGTTCATCACCCCTAGATATATCCATCCCCCAAGGAAACTCAGATATCTTCTTGAAAACAATTTTGGTTACACTGGTTTATATGAACCACGACAATTGATTGTCTTTGATCACGATGAGAGGAAATCCAAGATGAAGTTATTCAATTTTGACTTTTCATGTCAAACATGCCTTGTCCTCAGTTACTAGAGTGCGCATAATGTACAAGCTATGTCTAATTCCGGAGTATCTATCATCCCATTCTAGTCTAACAAGGATTCCAGGGTCGAAACCCACATCAAAACTAATCTACAGATTCCGGTAATAATATGGAACACCCGTGGAATTGGATCTTGGGTTAAGACGGATTTCCTGGAAGGGTATATAAAAAAATATAAATTGTGTGTTATTGTTATTCTTGAGCACAAACCGAACCCAAATAAGATAAAAGAGGTTATAAGTAGACATAGAATTCATGCAGGTATGCATGTTGTCCTGAAAAAAACCATATTTGAATATTTTGGAATAAATATGTTTCAATGGATTTGGGTACGGATGGTTATCAACATATTATAGTGAATGTTAACAGGGGTGTGGATTATCTCCTTATTTATTTTTGGTACGAAAATTATGATGCTCAAAAGCAGAAAGACTGGACAAGGATTTTAATAGTTTTGATTCGGAGGATCACACATGGATTGTTGGTTGGGAATTTAATATAACTGCAGATCCATATGAGAAGAAAGTATGGGGTGTGTTCCCACGTACAACTATCACAAGTTTCGTTCAGTTAATGGTAGGGAAGGGACTTCATGATATGGGTTATTTTAGGGATCACTTCACATGATGTAATAATAGGAAAGGGCATTATCTTTGGTGGATTTATATTTATTGGTGTGTTACAGACATCTATACAGTCTCCAGGTTCCCAAAAGATAAGGTGGACCATCTCGTTCATGTAATATTGGTCCACTCACCATTACCTGTGCCTCTATCTTCCACATTGGGCAGAAATGATTATTTTCGGTACTATGTTCTCGGGAATGGTATGCATGAGTAACACCATCTTGTCAAAGTTTTTTGTGAGGAAGCGGTTCAAGGATACTCTTGGGGGGACAATCCTAATTGGTTGAGATGTCTCAAACAAAAGATTTATTCTTGGGAAAATGATACACCAACCATTTTCCATGAATTTTAATTTCTTAAACATGAGTTTGAATGAATGGAAGAAATTTTTTAAGATATATGGGATGATAGTGTCTTTGAGAATATTTCCCATAAAAAAATCAATGGCAGACCTAATCCACCAATAAGAACGTATTCATCTGGAAAAATTGGCAGTGAAATGGCCTCATGATTAAGACAGAAAATTAGGCTATTTTTATGCATGTATTAAAGAATAGAGAAGGACTATCAAAGAAATATTCTTCTTGAAGATGGATCGTCCTTATATGATAGAAATTTTGTTAGAACCTTGGCATTTTGTTTCATCAAAAATTTGTTTACTGATCCTAATATGAATATGTGTAATGGATATCCCTATAGAATGAAAAGGTATTTGAGGGGATCCATAATGATATATCTCTCCAGGATAATAAAATGAAGGACTTAATTCTGGATGAGAAGGAATTTCATGATGTTATAATGGTCTTTCACCTGGAGAGTGCTCCTGGACCTAATGGTTTTCTATTCTTATTCTACAAGGGGTCATCGGAGGTGATAAAAGATGATTTTATCATGTCCATAAATGTTTTTTTGGGTTGTTCAATAACAAGGGTGGAAAGAGCTACTACTCTAGTCATGCTTCCAATGGTCAAAAATCCAACCTCCATTATTGACTATAGACCTGTCAGCTTGTGTAATTTACCTTACAAGATATTCTCAATTATTATCAACTCACTGTTGTCCATGTATGTTCTTTAGTGGGAATCATTAGAGTAGAATGGTTTTTCTAATGGTATATCTATTATAGGAATAGTTTCATTGGATAATGAAATGATCTATGATATCAATTTTAAAACTCATGGATAAAACATAGATTTGAAATTAGATATGAATAAATCTTTTGATAGAATGTAGTATTGTTTCATCCACAGTGTGCTCAAAGGTATGGGTCTCTCCCTTTGGTATTTAGATTTAATGTTAATATGCTTTAGATATTCTTGGATGGTGGCTTCCTTTGTCACGACCCATCCATCGAGGCCTGTGTCGTGACAACCCCAAGCCCGCCTTCCAAAGGCCAGGGGCTGGAGACTAACACTGAAAGGCGTATTCCCCAAAAACCAGGAAGGCATTGCCTTTATATCCTGTAAACAGACATGACCAAGCACACAACATGATATGAACAGAAGTAAACTGAATAGTAAAAATAGTGTGTACAGTAAGTAAAAGCGGCCAGAATACAATCCCAACTGTAATATAAAAGAAAAATAGAAAGTATAAGTAAATTGACGCAGCTCCTGTGAACACCCACCAAGGATCCTACCTAAAGAGTAGGTACATCTCTCAAACGGTCGTATCAGTTGTACACCTCTTCTAAGGTCCTCCTCCGAGCTACCTCCAATCCTGGTACTCTCATCCTCAGTCAGCGTTGTCCTTCATCTACACCAAACACAACAAGGTGCGGGCGTAGCACGTTCATGGGTGGGTATAATGATACTCAGTAGGGACCCTGAGACCCTCAAAGGTCACACAAAATACACAAAGGATAAACCACAAAGCATGAAAACCACTATAAACCCTACATAGAAATATGACTATATATATACCTATGTTATCAAGTATACTCATCTCATTCATAAGGAAGCATAAGGCCTAACTCATTAGCTCAAAGCTCAACTGTTCCATGAAAAAAAGAATACCCCGAAGCTATCACCACAAAGGTAAGTACCACAAAGGTAATTCCACATAGAAGAATACCACAAAGGCATTACCATGACGGAAATTACCACACAGGTTCACCATACAGAAGAATTCCACCACGGTGTCACCATAAAGGAAAGTACCACATAGGTATGCCACACAGATGAATTCCAAAAAGGTATCACCACGAAGGAAAGTACCACATAGGTATTCCACATAGAAGAATACCACCAAGGTTTCACCATGAAGGAAAGTACCACACAGGTACTCCACATAGAAGAATACCACAAAGTTATCACTAAAAAGGTAAGTACCACACAGGTACGACACATAGAAGAATACCACAAAGGTATCACCACAAAGGTAAGGACTCAGCTCACACTAGGTATAAATTATGTATGGTAGTATAAATGATTATATGTAACTACTGAATCATCAAACACTATTAAGAGGCAGAACCACATAGGATCCTAAATCATAAAACCCACATAGGATCCTAGTACATCATCAGACCCACACAAGATCCTAGTACAGTAGACCCACACATGAACCTAGTTCATCATCAGACCCACATAGGATCCTAGTCGAGCAGACCGACACAGGGTCCCTGTACATCATCAGACCCACAGTGGATCCTAGTACAGCAGACTCACAGAGGATCCTAGTACATCATCATACCCCCACAAGATCCTAGTACAGTAGACCCACTCAAGATCCTAGAGTAGTCCCACATGGATCCCTAGAGCGGATCCATGTGGTATCCTCAAGAACAAATCCACAATGGATCGCAAAGCATAGACCCACATAGGATCCCTTTCTCATGTTACATCATGCTACAGGGTTCTCGAACTAAGCTCACTTGATTCCGAGAGGATCCACACATCAAGCCACACGTCAATACACCAACTACCACAAAGTCCCTAAAATAAGTATCCCAAATTATCTCTATGTAAAAGGGGTTTCAATGAAATAGACGGTGTGTCAATCGGACGCCTGGTCATTAAGTTATTAGCCTTTTAGTCCTCATGGCCCGGTTGGATTCATGCTCAATCCAACCCAGCTGTACCCAAAATTTTCCAAAACTCAAGTGTGGTAAACCAAAAGGACAGTCTTGATCTATGGTTTCCAATGCCATAGACGATTCATCAAATGGACGCTCGTAGCTCATGATATGGTCGAAAGAGAAAAAAGGGTTGAAGTTGGTTCGGGTCCGGTCTGACCCGGTCAGAATGACACGGCCCGGCCTGGCATGTGCCGACCTGAGTCCAACCCCAGGTCGAACCCAACCCATGTGATCCAACCTAGACCTCTGGGTCTGACTCGTCCTGCTGGTGCGGCCTGCGGTGCGGTGTCCCGCGGTGCAGTGGCCCGCAGTGCAGCGTCTGCTCGGCTCGCAAGTCCTCTCCTCTGGGTAGTGTGGACACGCGCCCCACCCCTTCGCACAGTCGGTCCCCACCTGCCGCCTCCCTTTCTCTGCTACAGCTGGTGAGTCGTGGCTCTTCTCCAACGGCGCTGTCATGCTGCCTCCTTCATCGCATCTAGCCGGAGTTCCCGACACCGCTTTTGAGTCCCACCAGTTCCAAATGCTGGCACCGGTCGTCGTCCTCCTCCCTCACGAAGATCGCATCAGAACCACAACGGTTGCGAAGAGGTCAGGCCATGTTTGTTTGACCTGTACCCTCTGTGTTAGAAATATTGAAAGCGGCTTGTTTATTATTGAATTAGGAAGAATGTCATGAATGGGGTAAGGGGTATTCAAATAACAAACCCTACAAGATAACCTGCAACATCCTTTTATAAAGACGAAGGAATTGCGGGTCAACCCATTAGTTAACCGACCGCAATCTTTGCATAAATTCAAGAATGGGTAAGAGGAATTCAAAAAATCCCAAACTAAAATAATCCCTTATCTCATGTTTTTTGGATATTGTCCACGTTTGAGGAAGTGTCGGTGTTCGTTGTCCCCCGCAACTAGCCTCCCACGATGTCACTCATTCGTCGATCCTCGGTTCGTGGGTCGGGGTTGCTCATCACTGCCCGCTGAAACTGGCTCTATCCTCTAAGTGTTGGGCATCACAGCACTTTACCAGAGCTTTGTCTCTTGGTGAAGTCATGCCAATTACTCCCCCACCCCCAATCTCCATAAAAATAGAAGAGGGGAAGGGTGTGCAATGTTTGTGGAATTAATGGAGGCCCATTAATTAGGAACCTTCCTAATTTCCCATTGGTGCAGTTACATAGAATTGAATAGTCAAGCCATTTATTGGCTTGACATGTCGTCGTTCCCACCTTAACGCTCATTCGTTGGAGGAATAGAATTAAAATAAAATAATAATGTTATTTTATTTATTCTATTAAAAACATCCAAAAACAATCATTTTCTCCAGACCTACTGTGGTCAAAGTGAAGGTCTCCTTAAGATAATATCAACACTGTGAGTTCAACAGGGCCCTCAGATTTCAATTCCGAGCACCAGTTAAAAATTTATATAATTCTGCTTGCGTGTTTACTGAACGTACCTGAAAAAAAAGTTCGGAAAATTATAACAGTCACCCTTGACCCGCACCGGTCAAGGTTAGGATTTTCCTAAGTGAAACACACCCCAGTGAACCCAACGATACTCTTGTATTTTAAATCCTAGTTTCCTTTTAGTTGTTATGAATTTTAAATTAAAATAATGGTCATTTAATTATTTTATTTATGGCCAAAAAGTAACTATTACTGGTGGCCCACACAGACCAATGTTAGTATCTGCCTAAAGAGAGAACACCCTTATGAGTTCAGCGGTGGACTCAAATTTTCAATCTGAGTTACCATTTGTGAGTTACAATCATTTGAAAAATGAAACAATTTATTTAACTATTTCGTTCACGATAATTCCATTTTGGGTTTTCTCACAGGAGGCTCATGCCGACTAAACATAATTCGTGCCTAGGGTGAACCTGCAATCATGAATGAAATGGTTCCCTCAGATTTCTGATCCGAGTTACTGTTTAAGAGTTATTCCAATTTTTTAGGAAAACTACTTACATCGCTAATTAAAACTTAACCAAACTTCGACAGATCATTTGGGCACTCTAGGCCTCTTAATCACACACCATCTGATTTCATGGTCTTGAAATAATTCTATATAATTATAAAGATTATACGGAATTTCCATGACATTACATTCTCCCCATGTTAGGGCTTTACATCCCCAAAATCCACAACAAAGGGAAAAAACCAAAAGAGGGTCTTCGGCATGAATCTGAGCCTCCCGCTCTTATGTGCTCTCCTAGAGGTTCATGTGCTTCCAGCATACGTGCACCATAGGTATCGACCACCCATGAAGGACCCTCTTTTTTCAATCTCCAATATCCACTGGAACCTCCGAAAATGACGTCTCATTTTCTAAGTCCATGTCAATGTGGTCTATGATGTGAGATGGGTCGTGCACGAATCCCCTCAGCTGGGATACGTGGAAGATGTCACACACCCTCTACAAATGTGGTGAATGTTCCAAGAGCTATGCTACCTCACCTATCCTCTAATGTATCGGAAAAAGGACTGATAAACCTCGGTGATAATATTCCCCCTCAGAAAAATCTCCATAGTCCCCATCGAGGAGAGACTCGCATTAATATATGGCCCCCCTCTTGGAACACCATGGGTCTTCGTGTCCGGTTGGAATTTGACTTCTTCCAACTATGTGTAGTCTTCACTTGCTGACAAGTAAGACATAGTGATACAAACTCTGCCACTGTTTTCTTCCTCTCTTGCCACCAGTACCGATGCTAGGGGTCCTGGGACATCTTCACCACACCAGGATGTACCTCCAGAGGGGACGTATGGAACTCCCTCAACGCATCCTCCTGAAGTGCCATTGGTACCATGGTACGTCCTCTAAAGAGGATGATGTGCTCCCCACCTTCAGAAAATCTATCAGGTGCCTTCCCTGAGGATATCATAGCACATCGAGCCTCATGTTCAATGCCCCCAAGTTTCACCTCCCTAACATTCTAAAGGAGTGGGGGAGTGACAGTCATAGACTGAAGGTAATCAGCTACATCTCTATCCACAAAGGATATCTTTAGCACGACAATCTACTCTGACGCCTCACTTAGTAGCTATAGACTAGACCTCCAGCTGAGTGTGTCTGCTACCACGTTCCCCTTCCCAAGAGTATAGATTATCTCAAATTCATAGTCCTGGAAAAAACTTGAGCCACTTCTATTGGGAACTGAAATCTCAAAACACTTGTTACCATGAAGGTAAGGATGGTTGAATCACAAGTGATCGGCCGCACCCTCATATGCAAGATTTTATCTTGTACCTCATGGGTTTTTTTTCGCAGAATAAGTAAATCCTCATCCCAACATTGTAGGTAAACCACAACCTTTTTTCCTAATACAGTCAATCTGAGTATGAACCGTGGATGCCCAATCCATACCCAAACCAAGGTCATAAGGCCTCGATTCTTCCACCAAGAGGTTCCAACTGAAACCCTCACCTCAAGGGTCAAATCACATCATTTTCATAAGTGTGATTATCGAGTCTACTCCCAATGGTTTCTCCAGACGTGAGGGTCAAGTCAATGGTTTAACCGAAAACTCTAGGTCTTGGACATGATTTTTGGAAGGAAGGAATGATCGGTACCTATTTCTATTGATACAGTAGATAGTAGTAGACATAGACCTTACCTCGAATCATTCCTAGAGCCCATGGGTCGCACTCCTTGACCGCATGTAGCTACTCTCTTTACCATGTCCTCCAGCTCACTGATCCTTATGGGGACCACAATAGGGGTGTTTGTAACATGACAAAATGTATACCACCACATGCTGCTCCCCTGGCTCTGCTTCCACATCTTTAGCCCTGCAGACTCGTCTATCCTTAACACTTCCTCTTCTTGAAACATTTTTACGCACCCATGTCTCTAAGACTAGCACAAGTTTCCTATTTTCCACTACTAACAATCACTGGCTGTATCTTCTCACCCAAATAACATTCAACCAAAATGGTACTCTCCAGCACCCAAACATAAGTAGGAATGCATAGAGGAATAGTGTCGGCTCAGACGTCCTTAAACACACTACAATCAAAAGTACAAGCCCCAAAGCACTGATTGTATTTTATTCATTGAGTACCAAGAACGATCAGCACGCCTTGATGAATACTCAGCTACCGACATGTCATCCTGCCAAAGTAATAGTAGCTCTAGAAAACTCTCAACCACCTCATTAAGCCGGTCCTCATCCACTTGGGAGACGGGCTCGCCTCGAAAACTGAGGGGTATCTGATGCTGAATCACGTGTAAGGAATGAAGCCTATATGTGTCCTCTACTGATACCGCCGGTTGTAACTGCTGACCAACGGGCAATGATATAGAGAACACACTACCCAAAGGTACTATATTGGGTAATGGTCCACATACTAAAGCCTCATCACTATGTGGATCATTCTCGTGGTCACTCACTTAAAAAGACTAGTAGCTAAGATCAGAATATGCTCTATTGGTGTCTCAACTAGGCAGAAAACTCTAGAAACAGCCTCATGCCAGCCCTCAGCTATGTGGGAATCTCTCTCGCCTCGAATCCTTGGAGGAATGTGCTGCTGGAACTCGTGCCATGCGCTCTGTCGGCATGCACCGTCTGCCAGTGCGGCTGGTGGTAACTGCTGCCCAATGGGTGGTGGTGCTGCTGGTACACCACCCGAAGGTTCAAACATAGTAAGAGGTCCCTACATTGGAGCCTCGTCCCTCGGTGGGCCATCATCATGTAATATCTTGGGAATCCTAATGGGCTATCTACGTAGCAGAATCCTAATAAGTAACTGGAGTGACACAGTAAGTATGTTATACCTGGGGAGCTGACTCCAAGGAAATAAAAAGAAATTTTTTTCAAAAACACACGCAATCAGTGTTTTCATGCGCTGAGTCGGAAATTAGAAGTCAGGGTCTTACTGTATGGATATGTCGGCCACCGTACCCACACTGGATTCCCTAAACTAATAACCACACTCACTAAAAGTAACACTATTGTAGTTAAAAAGATCAGAGTCTAATGTTCTATGGTAGAACTAACTCCTATGATACCAATTTGTCACGACCCATCCCTCAGGGCCAGTGTCGTGACTACCCCAAGCCCTCCTTCCATATGCCAGGGGATGTGCACTTGCACCGAAATCCGTATTCCCCAAAATTATAGAAGGAATTGCCTTTATATCATGTAAACACACAAGAACATGAACACAGTAAGATACCGACACAAGTAAACTAGATAGTAAAAAAGAGTGTGTACAGCAAGTAAATGGTTCTAGAATACAAGAACAATGAGAAAGTACAAGAAAAATGAAAAGTACAAGTAAACTGAAACAACTCTTTTTAACAACCGCCAAGGATCCTACCTGAAGGTTAGGTACAACTCTCGAATGATCGTCTCTACGGTACGCCTCATTTAAGGTCCACCTCCGAGCTACCTCCAATCCTGGTGCTCTCGTCCTCAGTTAGCGTTATCTGTCAGCTGTACCAATCACAAGAAGGTGCTGGCGTAGACCATGAAGGGGTGAGTATAATGATACTCAGTAGGGACCCTGAGACCCTCAAAGGTCTCACAAAATCCACAAAGGATAAACCAAAAATCATGAAAACAACTGTCAACCCTACTTAAGTATATGCTCATACATATACCCACGTAATCAATTATACTAATCTCATTCATGAGGAAACACAAGACCCAACTCATTAGCTCAAAGCTCAACTGTTCCATGAATTAAAGAATACAATGAAGTTAATAACAAAAAGGTAAGTACCACAAAGGTAACACCACAAAGAATAATACCACAGAGGTATCACCACGAAGGAAAGTACCACACAGGTTTTCCACACAGAAAAATACCACCAAGGTATCACCACGAAAGAAATTACTGCACAGGTACGCCACACAAAAGAATACCACAAAGGTATTACCACGAAGGTAAGTACCACACAGGTATGCCACACAGAAAAATACCACAAACGTATCACCACGAAGGAAATTACCACACAAGTAATCCACACAAAATAATACCACCATGGTTTCACCACGAAGGAAAGTGCCACACAGGTATGCCACAGATAAGAATACCACAAAGGTATCACCATGAAGGAAAGTAACACATAGGTACGACACATAGAAGAATAACACAAAGAAATCACCAAGAAAAAAAGTACCACAGAGGTACGCCACATAGTAGAATACAACCAAGGTATCACCATGAGGGTAAGGACTCAGCTCACATCAGGTATAACTTAGGTACGGTAGTAAGGATGATTAGATGTAACTACTAAATCATCTTACTATATTAAGAGGAAGACCGACATAGGATCCTGAATCATCATACCCACTTAGGATCCTAGTACATCATCAGACCCACACATGATCCTAATATAGCATACCAATACAAAATCCTAGTACATGATCAGACCCACAAAGGATCTGTGTACAACATACCCACATAGGATCCCAGTACATCATCAGACCCACACATGACCCTATTATAGCAGACCCACACAGGATCCAAGTACATCATCAGACCCACATAGGATCATAGTGCAGTATACCCATATAGGATCCTAGAGTACTCTGACATGAATTCCTAGAACGGATCCTTGTGGGATCCTCATGAACAGATCCCTGAAAGATCCCAAAGCACAAACCCACATAGGATCTATTTCTCATGTTACAGCCAGCTACAGGGTACCCACAATAAGCTCACTTAATTCCAAGAGGATCCCCTCCTCAAGCCACAGGTTGATACTCCAACTGTTGTGAAGTCTCTCGAATAGGTATCCCAAAGGACCTATATGTAAAAGGGGTCTCAACACAACAGATTGTGCATCAATCATACTCCAGGTCTGTAAGTTATTATCCTTTTAGTGTTAATGGCCCGGTTGGATTTGTGCTCGATCCAACCCATCCATACAGCCAAATTTATCCTAACCTCAATTAGGGTATACCAAAAGAACCGTCATGATCCAAGGTTTCTGACGCCATATACGGTTCATCAAACGGACGCCTATAGCCCAAGATATAGACGAAATAGGGAAAAGAGTCGAAGTTCATCGAGGACCTGTCCGACCCGGTCGGACCGACTCGGCCTGACCAGGCCTGGGCCGACCTGAGTCATGCCCTGGGTCAGACCTGGCCCTGGGTCGGACCCGTCCTATCCTAGACTATGTTGGGTGGCTCGTGGTGTGAAGGTCGCTCGGCTCACAACTAGTTGGTTGGCAAGATGTTCTCCTCCGGATGGCACGGTCTCGCACCGTGCCTTCACCGGCGGCCGTCGTTGAGCAGTCCGCGGAACAAGGCTGCGAGGTCTTCTCCGTCGGGCAGCGTGGACACGTGTCGCCACCCCTTCGCACAGTCGGAAGGTCGTGGCTCTTCTCTTGCGGCGGAGTTGCGCCGCCGCCTTTGTCGTAGTCGGCCTGAGTGACAGCCGCTACTCTCGAGGCCCACCTTTTCGAAATGCCGGTACCAGTCATCATCCCCTCCATCACAAAGATCGCATCAAAACCACATAGGTAGTGGAGAGTTTGGTACATGCTTTTTTGGGCCGCACCCTTTGTCTTAGAACGGTAGAAAGTGGCTTGTTTATTCTAGAATTATGAAGAATGTCATGAACGAAGTAAGGGGTATACAAATATTAAACCCTACAGGATACCCCGAAACATCATCTCAGAAAGACGATGGAATATCAGGTCAACTAGTTAGTCAGTTGACCACGTTCTTCGTATAAATTCACAAACATCGAAGAGGAAGTCAAAAACTCCCAAAAGAAAATACTCCCCCACCTCAAGTTTTCTAGAGAGCATCCGCGTTTGAGGAAGTGTCTATGTTCTGCATCCCCCGCAACTAGCCTCCAATGACGTCACTCGTTTGTCGATCCTCGGTTAGTGGTTTGGGGTTGCACGTCACCGCCTGCTGGAACCAGTTCCATCCTCCATGTGTTGGGCGTCGCGGCACATTACCCGAGCTTCGCCACTAGGTGATGTCGTACGAAGCCCCCCCCCCATGCTCCATATAAATAGGAGAGGGGAAGGGTGGGAAACATTCATTGAATAAATAGAGGCCCATTAATTTTGAACCTTACTTATTCACCAATATTGAGGTTACTTAGAATTGAAAGGTCATGCCATTTATTAGCATGACAGGTCATCGGTCCCACCATACCACTCGTCAATTGGAGAAATAGTATAATAATAATAAAATAATAAAGTTATTTTATTTATTCTATTAAAATGTTACAAAAATTAACTTTTTCTCCATACCTACTACAGTCAATGTGAAGGTCTCCTTAAGCGAATATTGGCACTGTGAGTTCAACGGTGCCCTATGATTTTAATTTTGAGCACCGGTTCAAAAGTTATATAATGACACTCTTCCGTTTACAGAACGTACCTGAAAAAAAAAGTTCGAAAAAATTATAACAGTCACCATTGACCCGTGCCGGTGGAGGTTAGTATCTTTCTACATGAAACACTCCTTAAAAACACAATGGTACTCTAGGTTTTTCAATCCAAGTTACTATTTAGATGTTATGAATTTTACAATAAAATAAATGTCACTTAATTATTTTTTTTACGACCAATAACTAACTTCTACTAGTTGCCCACGCCGACCATTTCTAGAATCTTCCAAAAGAGAGAATACCCTTATGAGTTCCGAGGTGGTCTCAGATTTTCAATCCGAGTTACCGTTTTTGAGTTATAAGAATTTAAAAAATAAAATAATTTATTTAATTATTTTATTCAGGATTATGCCATTTTTGGGTTTTCTCACATGAGGCTCATGCCAACTAAATTTAAGTCGCACCTAGGGTAAAACCACCATCCTGAACATAGCGGTGCCCTCAGATTTTTATTTTGAGTGACCATTTAAGATTTATTAAACTTTTTTTGGAAAACTACTTACGCACACAAATTAAAACATAACAAAACTTCAAAAGATCATTTTGGGCACTCTGGGCCTCGGAATTGTGCGCCGTCAGATTTTGTGGTCTCGATATAATTCTATATAATTAGAAAATTTATACGGAATTTATGGGACATTACATACTTTATGGGAAAACCTATGGCATCAGCAAGTATTCTTGGGGGCTTAGATAAAGGGACCACATCTCCCCGACACTTTTTATTCTCTTAAAATACACCTTAAGATATCTTACTAACAAAATGGTCCCTTCAAAAGTCATACTTCCATATCATATGAAGATGAACTAGTCTCTAGTATCTCACTCAATGTTTTAAGATGATACCTTCATTTTCATTAATTTCCATGGAAGATAGGTTGATGGGTAAACTATAATCCTGGAAGAGTATATTTTCTAGAGTGGGAAGAGGATTACTAGATAGAAGAGAGGACTTTATATCTCAATCAAATGTGGTTATATGGAAGCATAATCCACGTGTAATAAAATAGATATGTAGAGGGGTTATTTCCATCTGGATTATCTTGGTTCTCTTATTACCCCTCTTTGTATTCATATCTGATATTTTGACTGCATTATGAACTAGATTATTAGCCGAGTTCTTAACTGGAAAAATTATTTTTTATCCTTTGCAGGTTGGATTACATTAGTCAATTGTGTTTTATCTACCAACCAAATTCATACTCTTTTAGTCACCAATGTTTCCAAAGGGGTCCTCCATTCCCTTGAAAAAATTATGGAATTTTTTATATAGGATACGTTACTGAAGGGAAAACATCATATGGGCTCATGTGGTAGGATGTCGAGGCCTATTAATGAGGGAGGGATCAATGTAAGAGTTTAGATGATACTATTCATTGCATGCATGTGAAGATTTCATGGGAGGGGTGGTGAAGTGCCACTTTTTTGGTAAGATTATATCATATAAAAATAGTTGTTATGAGGGGAAAATAAATCAAATGGATCTCCTTTCTGGTATCTAATTTATGATATGATACCAACTGTTCGACATCACTCACGATAGATTATATGTAAAGTGGAAATCACCATTTGGTATAACAATTGGATAGGCTCGATCATCGGTTTTTTGAAGCTTCCATGGTCCTATGATTTCCATCAAGGAGGCTAGTGTGTAACAAAGATTAATCAATTCTTTACGGAATGAGGAGCCTATGGAGATTTTTGATACTATTATTTTAAATTCAGATCCTGACAGATGTGTGTTCACCAATTATACTTCTAGAGCCTTTCTGATAAAATATTTTAATCATATTTATACTCCACAAGGGAAACATGACATGTAAAATAGTGTTATTTACTGTAGAAACATTCCTACCATGTTCATATTTCTTTTATAGAGGATAAGAAAATACGTTATTCACACTGATGAAAATGTACGGAAGATGTGTATCAATATGGTTTGCAAATTTCACTGCTATAGGGTTCATAAAGAGGTTGATCCAAATCATCTCTTCTTTGAAAGTGATTAAGACATTACATTCTGAAGTTTATTCCAATAATTCACTGGGATCTTATCTCCATATCTTGTTGGAAATTAGTTTCTAAATAGACGGTTTCATAGTTATAATGGTGTGGGTCCTCAATAATGGCTAGATATATGATTTTAAATGTAGTTTTTTTATGTATCTGGTTGGCAGGGAATAATTCTAGGGTTTAAAGTATTAAATCCTCAGAAAGGTCTATTATCAAAAGGACCAAATCCCTCCCAGTGGATTTGGTTAGTGGCTTCAGAAATTGGAAGAATTCCCCCTCCTTGAGAACACTACAAGTGAATAGTTCTATGATATAAAATATGATTCAGGATATAAGTGGAAACTGGGTACACAGATTCCCACCAACTAGGGGCATAAAATGTGATTTCTATATATGTTGAATTAGGGGTACCTTGGGAGGTGGTGGGGGTCTGATATTTTAGGGGGGGGGGGTGTTTTAATCGCCTATACTTCCTACTATGGGGGGAGTTCTATCCAGGCAGGGGCCATGGAAATGCACCAAGTTTTCAGTTTATGTGTATAGATGAATATCTCCCATAATCATATTCAAATAGATTCCATGATTATCCATGATTCCATGAATGTAAAAAAACGTTTCTATGGTCAATAGCCTATATAATTAGGATGTGTACAGAAAGCCTCAGCAACTACAACATATGGTTTGTTCATACGTTTCATGAGGGAAACAAAGTGCCAGACCATATTCCTTCCATGATTGTGGCTAATCATGGTACAAAAATTATCTTTTTTTCATGTAGTCTGCAAATTAATATAGAGGGTTTTCATCATATTAGGCGATATTATATTTTTCTCTATTACATTAGACCTACCTAGTTATGTATCTTTGGCCTTACACCTGATCATTCACATGTTGTGGGTTTTTTAAATAAAAATGAAGCATTGAATGAATATGAAGAATAAATATGTTATCAATGGATAATAAACCTAGTAAATTGGAATTGATATGAAGTTCTGTTGTAGTTATTTAATAGAATTACCTTTAAATGTTCATTAAAATTTTATTAGGAAAATAAATTTCCATTTAAAAACACTTATTTTTTTAAAATTCAAATAATGAAGGAAACTTTTCTTTGAAAAGAAACATGTAAAATTTAGAAGAAAACATCAACTAAATAATTATTCATTATGGCTACAAAATCCATTCTTTACATATATGTTAAAAAATTCCTTCTATGATATTTTCAGAAAATACATAAAGTACCTCATTTGGAAAATAAAATAAACATTATTCCATTAATATTTTTTTGAGATTAAAACATAGGGAAAATGACATTACAAAGTCAGGGGGTGTTACTAAAAACTTTATTGAAAATATATTTAGAAAAAATGTACTTGAAAGTGAAATGTTCTTTGAATAAAAATGGATATAAAATCAGTTTTCTTTAAAAATGTTATTTTTTTATCTTGAGTAATTTAACTATAGATTATGATAGGAAAAAATTTATTCAAATTACATAACCATAGGTGAATAAAATTCATGATTATCTTAATATTTGTATAATAATATTTCAACATAAAATCATAATCATAAAAAATACTAATAAATAATGAGATTGTAACATAAAATGCTTACCCTGAATTATATTTTCATTGAAGTCACTTTAAACTAATATATAATATTATTAAATTTACTCTAATTCTATACCATAGACATTTTCAATCATATAATATCATATATTTTCAATTTATAACATTTTTACACCCCCTTTTATCAATACATATTAACATCATCATTCCATGGTGTTAACTGTTTCATTTATCAGGAATATTTCAAATCATGATTTCTATCCATAGCACATTTATCTTGGTTCAATCAAAAAAATTATATTAATAATGATGTACATATCCTATATATTCATCATATATGTATTTATTTCTAGGGAACTATTGATGTTAGTGATATAAAAATTAATTATATTATTCATAGAGATGGTAGGTAATGCGTACACATGGGCACTATTTTTATTTTTTGATGGACATAATGAGGGAAACATAAATTATATTTAACCTTTATAGGATATTATGAATAAAAAATATATCATATATATTCACAAAAGTCATCATCATTACCATCAATGTGAAATATAAATAAAAAATAAATCACATCACTTAATGGCGGTGGTAGTCCACAAGTATGTACGAGCAATTTTATTATTTACTAATGGTTTAGATTGTATGATTATAGACTTTATATTATCATTACATTCGTATAATGTTTTCTTAATTATAATATAGAAATATTAAATATATTTTAATAGCCATCCATAAAATATGGTAATTAAAAAATAAATTGTATCACAATGTAGAGATGGTAAGTCAGAAATACACATGAGTGATACATTGAATTCTAATATGATGGGAAAGATGGGTTATAATAGTGATTTACTTATTATAATTACATTTATTATTATTAATAATAGAGATTAATTTATTTAATGATAAATAATATATATTTATATGAGGTAAGGAAGAGTTGAAATGAAACTGATCGGCTAATGTGGTAACCTCTTCTTTGAAAGAATTCCTCAAGATCACCTCTAAAGGGATTTAGGGGTTTTATTTAGTGAATAATTGAACCTCTATAATGTCACTAGTCAGGTTTTTATGCTAAATTGGTATTATTTCATTGAGATAGAAGGATCAATGAGGTTTAAATAAGTTAGGGTGGTGGTTTCCCTTTATAATTTAGCTGAAGGGAACATTTGGAATTTCTCAATTGATTTAATTATAGTATAATTTTTCTTAATAAAGTTTCCTAAAAATTACCATATATTCTAAGATATCTTAGTCTAATGTTTTAAATATATTTTCCAATATTATTTGGAGAATTTATTTTCATTTTAAAACTTATCATTTTAATCAAAACATTGTTAACCAATTTTGATTTTTTACAATAGCTTTTTTTCAATATTAAAGTGTTTTAATGTTTACCTATAAAGTGAAAAGTAGAACACAACTAAAAAATTAATGACATTTTAGATTATATAATAACCCAATTGTATTATTTAAATATTTATATAATTTTAAAATAATTTAATAATATATTATTCTATTAAAATATCATTATTGTTAGAACCCTTTAGGCATGTGAATAGTATCAACAATGTAGAGGTAATGTAGAAGACTAAAGAAGTGGTAGAATTATAGAATCGGTGGCACAAAAGTGGTGGTGGGAACTATAGTAGGAATAATAGTCATGGAAACACTATAGCAAGTAATGTAGCAGCTTAGGTATTACATCAACACTATTCACTGGTTGATCTTTAGGTAAAAAAATATGTGCTTTAGGGGAATGTAATTGGATTTTATGCCCATTGAGTCTACGAGACGTGTAATAGGATTCATTACCACTAGGATAATGGGACATTTACTAAATAAGTAAGGCTTTTTTGGGTGGTATATCCCCTAGAGGGCTATGGTCTTCCTTTTCAGCACATGCAAGAGGTTTGTGTGTGTTTAAATGTAATTGTTCCTCAAAACACCTAATATATAAACATATATATATATATATATAATTTTATATAAAATAAAAAAGTATGGATATCAAATATTATCATTTAACCGAACAAAAATATGTAATATTAACTTGTAAAATAACTGGAACACAAATATATCACTTTTAAAATTTTAAAAAATATTTATTTTAATTTTCCATTAATAAAATAAATTCTATTTTGGTGTTGTGTAATAATTTACCAAAATTTTATAACACCTAGAAATCATAAATAAATTATATTCATTAATATAATTTTATTATGAACTAAATTAATATTAATATTCATACATATCATGTTTTTATCCCAATGTGGACACATAAAGAATATTTAAAACTAAGGGAGTAAATTTTATAATATTGTTTGATTTAAATAATATATTCCATCTTCTTGGATAAGTGACCATTAAAAAAAGAACATTGATTATAAGCTGATAAGTGTCAATTTTTATTCATCCATTATGAATTAGCTTGAAAAATTATGTTATGGTCACTTATATTTTATGTTCATAAACCTGATTTACCATTAACTAAGGTGATATATTTTATTAGAGACACTATTCATCTTGACAAAAAATAAAAGGACCCAAATCCTTCTAAATCAAAATATATATATTTAATTTTTATATAATTTATTACTTATAATAAATCTAATAAATTTTAATTTATTTGATCCCAATGCAATAAAACATCTCTATGGAATTAAATTATTAATTTTTTAGCATAATACTATATTAATTCCTCTCCTATGAATTGAAATATATTTTTTAGATATTTAAAACATTTTATCGAGTAAATAATATATATATATATATCCTTAAAATCATTCATCGATAGGGATTAATTTAATTCAAAAATATAAAAACAATTACATGCACACAAATATTTTTTATGAAATAACGCCATTTTTATTTTTTATTTTTTATTTTTTAGTTTTAATTATATGACAACAAATGAATTAATTTTATAAATTTGATAATGTATATTTTATTTAATTTACATTTTACAAATCATAAACACTAGTCCAATTGATATGCCATAACACAAACATAATATTTTAATATTGTTATACGGTACATTTAAATTTGGAGTTAAGTATAATGAAATATAGTGAATAAATAAAATAATTTATAGAGAAATATTTAACAAAAATATCAATGTGTTACATTATACCCCCATTAAAATTAATTTCTCCCATTAAATTCATCACTATGATAAAAACTTTTGAGGATACATCTTCCATATCTCATCTTCATCATCCCACACTACTTCCAAAAATGGGTGGTATTCGCACGAAACATTAACCATGAATGGTCTTTGTATTGTCACATTATCACCCTGATCTAGAATATATTCAATTTTTTCATTATAAAAATGATCTTACTCCAATTATATGACTTTAAATTTCAATACTTGTGAAGGATTAGGGGTGTAATTCCTCAGGAATGGTACATGGAACACATTACGAACTTCAGAGACAATCGGTGGAACAACGAATTGATAATATACCATCCTAAAATGATCAGGAATTTTAAAAGTAAAAATATACATAAGGTTTATCTTTTCCTTTATCGCATATCTCATAACCCTCTTCCAAGGAGATATACATAGGAATAACTTATCACCAAATTAAAAAAACTAGATCTTTCAAATGATTATCAACATTAATGTTTTATAAACTATGAGATTCACCTATGAGTTTTGGAATGTATATTTCCTTCTCTTAAAATTCATCAGATATATAATTTCCCTATAAATATCGTTCTCTAACTTCCTTCCATCACATTGTAGCTTATAAATTCGTTCCACATAGGGAATCATAAGGATATATCTGAATGCTAGAAGGAAAAATATTACTGCAATAAAATTCCACCAAAGTAAGGTTTTGTTTGCAACAACTATTGAGATCATTATAGAAACATATCAACACCTACTCTAGAGTTTGATTAGTACTATTAGACTAACCATATGTATGAGGGTGATAAGCAATGATGAAACATAACTCTAAATATAAATCATACTAATGAATTTTCCAAAACATCAAGGTAAACCTATGATCATGATCAAATAAAATAGACAGTGGTATGACATGTAGCATTAAAACTTCGTTAATGTATACCTTAGTAGGTTGATAAAGAGAGAAATATTAAATAATAGAAATAATTTGTGCTAAATTCATAAATATATTAAAAACAACCCAAATAGAATTATTACCTTTAGGTATTTTATGGAGTCTGATGACAAAATCCATAGAGATATTTTCCCATATCAATTCTGTTATGGATGATTGATGTATCATAACCTTATACATATGTCTCTCAACCTTAATGTGATGACATACCATGCACTATCAAACAAAATTCTCAAAATCACTCTTCATGTAATCCCATCATAATTACTCATTAAAATTTATATTCATCTTCTTACTTACAAAATGAATAGATAATGATGAAATATGAGTTTCATCCAAAATATCAATAAAATTTTGTAATGAAGGGACACGTACATTGTTCCCGGTCCATATTATTCCATCACAATCAAGGATGAACATAGGAAAATGTATCTCCTTCTTTTATAGTTCCACATCACCTTTGGTTCCCCCTTAATCATCACATTGATAGATGGTTGAGCACTCATTTGAGAAAGAAAATATTTATCCCCTTCCATCAATATTTCATGATCCATATGTTTCAAATAAAAAAACATTGGATCTTTCGAGATCCTCATCATAGAAAAGAAAACATGATCCCTTCAAATCAGTGAATCATCCACCTTGTTCACATATTTATGTTTATAATTCATTGAGAAGTGATATTTTTTAATCGTGCCCAACTATCTTCTTTGAAACATATTAAGATTTTTTGACTGAAAATATACTTTAATATTTTTATCTGTATATATGTTACTAATTAATAAATAGTTATAATTATTCTATATCATTAATGAAAAAATAAACATATCTAACTCTAAATCATGTGTTGGAAAATTTTTATCTTGGGCATTCATTATTCATGAGGAATAATCTGTAACTATATCATTTTGTAGGAGTAAACATTCTAGTCCCCTATTTAATTCATCAATATAGATTACGACCCCTTCCCCACTATGGGGTTGTGTTGGTATAGGTGCGATGACTTTACTTCTCTTAAGTTCCATAAAAAATTCATCACATTCATACATCTAAATGAACTCACATCCCTTCTATGTTATTGTTTTTAGTGGATTTTATAGCCATGAAAAATTCTCCACAAATCATCAAAAATATCATGAAAACCCAAGAAACATATGGATCGTGGTTATAGTGGTTGTTCTAGCCAATGTTATATAACTTATATATTTGATGTTTCTAATTATATATGCTCACATTAGATTATATGAACCAAGAATGAAACATTAAAAATCTCAATTTCACACTAGGTAAATTTTTCATAAATCTTTTCCTACATTGTGTACCTTAAGAAAACATCAAAATATCACAATGTTCATACATGATCATTGAATCTATAAGAATATAAAATAAAAATCCCACCATAAACTGGTAAATTTAATATATAAACACTCTATTAGTTAAATACATAAATATAGTGTGGGAATTACTAAAAACATGTAATCACAATAAATTCATAGTGTCCATAACTTGTATGAAATGTTGTCTTTGGTATATCCCCATTATTAAACCTCAACTGATGATATGCGTAATGAATATCAATTATAGAAAAATATTGACCTATAGAAAGTTGATCAAACAATTCATCAATATAGGCTAGATGATACTTTTTCTTGATAGTGATCTTGATATGTTATCAATGATCAAATAGAGTCTTGTTGATCCATTTTGATACATAACAAATAGAATTGGTTCACTCCAAGGTGAGACACTTGGGTAAATGAATACCTTTTCCAGATTCTCCTTTAGTGGTATCTTCAATTATTTCAACTAAATGGGGACCATTCTATATATAGTATTTGTAATAGGTGTATCACATGGTATTTGTTCTTGTTAAAAAACAACCTCATGATTTGGTGGTAAAAAATAAGACTCCATTAAAAATACACCATTAAAATTAATTATAATTGTCATGTCTTTAATTCGTAGCATATCCCCAACAAATGAGATAAATACCCCTTTTCAATAGGAATCGTGATGCATATGATTGATGTTATTTTTATAAAATGTTCATTTTTCTCATCACACTAATATACGGTCATAGGTTGATTTAGAATATAAGTTTTCTCCATTCATAATTGATGTGGGATTTATGTAATGTAATCCAATAACTTCCCAAAATAACATCAAATTATACTATGATAACAATGATGATATTTTAAGAAATAAATTACCAAAAACATCATTCAGAGAAAACACATAAAATTGGGATGTGATCATCACACCATTAAGGATTTTTATTGTTATCTATGTATCTTGATTTGGAGGAGTTATTATTAATCATATTTACACATGTTGGTAGATCCAAAGTCAAATAAGACATAATAAGTTCTATAGTGGATGGTATGTGTACTTTTCACCATGCCTTTATCATACTTGTCATTATAAATTGTTATCACATGAGATTTCCCTTTGTCTCTATGATTAACTGGTTGTTGACAATGATTATCACCATTAATCTTTTGATTTGTTATATCATTATCATTATTACAATACTCCATGCATTTAAGACACTAGAGTGTGGGTGGTACATCTTGTCTTGTTTTCTCCCAATTCGAATCGTTAACTAACTTCAACCCACAAATTTTTAATTCGATTTCCTCATAGAATTTATTTTCATACTTAAAATATTTTACCAGTTCCCTCAATAAAACATCCCCAATTATTCCTTCTAAATATCGAGAATAATGAATTTCGTATATTCTTCTCTCTATGGTTTTTAGAATTATCATTGAATTCTGATTTTATTTTCATATCAAAACTATGAGATTTATATAAAATTCCCATATATATCATCATAATGATGTAATAGAAAATAGTTTCACCAGAGATATAGAATTCCCATATCAATAACTCTAATCGATGAATTTGTTTCATAAAAATGAAGAATTAATAAAACTTACTTTTATGATGAATGATAATATTAGAGTCATACCTCGAAATTGTTGTGATGTTTCCTCATCTATACAAAAAGAATAATCCAAATTTTTATTTATCTAAATTAATTATTTATCCAATTTATTATGAATAATAAAATAGAATTACATATTAAAAAAGAATCTTTTAAACTATTCTTAATCCATATATTCAATTTATTCTATTACATTATTTTTTTAATAATATTTCATAGAGAATATTCTATCTCTTCCAAACGATAAACATCCATAATAACCTTCTCCAATTCCAAACATTGAAGAATGGAAAATATCTTTCAATGGAACTGATTCATTACTCAATGACCTGTGAATTAGGAGAACCACTAAAAGAAGTTATAAGTGTTTTCATGAAGGAATCAACTAAAATTTTTTACTTAATTTTTTATTGGGAAAACTATATTTATTGATAGATTGAGAATGTTCATCCATCATATAAATATGATTTTTTATTATATCTCCCATAAAATCCAGTTTCTCTTGAGTAAAATTACTTGATTGTCTTTCGCATTCATCATTTACAATATTCCTTCATGTTCCACCCATTTACTTACACAACTATAATCAATGTGGGGAACTATATAATCCTAATAAATCATTTATTGAATTTAAAACAAAGAAACATTATTTTTGGACCCCTTATGTTTATCCTATGAATTTCATGATCATTACCAAAAATTTATAATTATATTGTATACTTAGACTTATCCTAAGGGGTATTACTAACTTTTTCTCATCATATCTTCCAAATGTTAATATAAAATATCTCTGATACCAATTATAGAGCCCCATATATTTCAACCATTGATATTACATATTTATTGATGAGTATTCATTATATAACTTTTTGAGACATGACAGAATATTTTAGTTCTCGTATCATTAGAAACATTGAAACATAAACCAATTGTTCATAATATATATATATTATTCCCCACATATATCTTCATAAGATTCACCATTCATGGACATATCCCACTTACTAACTTTCATCATAACCTAGGGAAAGAAATCATAATAAATTATGGGATCTAATTCTCATTTAGGTTAAAAAGGTGATACATAATTGATCATATATGAATATAATTAGAAAACTATAAGAGATCATGAAGATCAAATTTAAAAACCCAACCCTAAATATCATATATCATAATATTGAGTCATGGAATAAAATTTTGTATTTATCAACACATGAATCATAAAATAATCAAGGGAAATGAACCATGAGAGCGTATCATTTGTATAAGATATGAAATTTTGGAATATATAGAAGAATAAATTATCATTTCCTTAATAGTCAGGGCTCATTAAAAAGAATATCATAGTATACTTGATTAAATACCTAAAATAGTTTACTTTTCATGTTTCACTCCCAATACTATCATATTGTACATTTTACCTCACCGAAATTGGGTCACTAACCATTTCAGACTTATTTATCTCATTAGATACAAATAATTACCCTACAAAGTGTAAGTAGATAAATCTCTCAAACATAAAAGAATGAAATTCATGTATATGTGTGACAATAGTTCATAAAACCTTCATCATATCATAAGACATGAAAAGAAATTTGTTTAATAAATATTTCAACATAGAATAACCCATGGAAAAGGAACAGGTTTTGTAAATAGTTCATCATATCTTTATGTTATAACCTGTGGAAAGGTAATGGATAAATAAAAATATTTTCATAAAAAACATAAACTACTTAATGAATTAATAATTAGGGTATACTTGTGTCATATCCCATGTAAATAAACGCTGATATCAAGGTTTTTTTAGTTAATTAATAGAAATATCAATAAAAGTGCATTAAAACATTTTTGAGTAAAATATCCACCCCCATTATTATATAAGTTAATTCAAAAAAATATACACATTTATAATAGAAACAATATCCTCTGAAAATATCTATGTACACTTTTAAAGGAAACATAAAAGGAAATATTATTCATGATGGATGGAAAAGCTATTAATTACAGGTAATTTAGAAATCATTCCTTGAATAATTTTGTCTGAAAATTCAAAATGTAAAAAATTTGGAAATTGAGAAAAATCCATTAAAACCATTATGTAAAAATTAAAACATGTGAAAAAATTAAATTAAAAAATCACATGTTAGTAGTAAAACTATTCCTTAAAACAACATTAAAAATCATGGACATGGAAGAGAAAGGGTTTTTTTTTACCGAAGAGGGAGATAAAACCGAGTTTCCTTAAAAAAATTTAGTATTGTGACTAATTTATGAGATAAAACTAAAAATAAAACATATATTCCAAAAAATAACAAGGTTAAAATAAAACATATTAATATATTTAGTTAATTATCATAATATTGTATCATAATAACGTAATCATAAAATATCATGTTGAACGATGAGATTGTAATAGAATACCCTTATCTATAGATCCACTAACATTGAATGAACCCTAACCTCCAACATAATAAATTTAAATTTATTATTATTATATAATATAGTCACTTTAAAACTTATTATATCATATATGATCCCTTAATAACATTTTAGTTCCCCATTTATTCAATAATTCCTTATTAAAATCCACATTTTCAAGTGTTAACCAATTATTTAATCATGAGAATTTCAAATATATAGTTCTAGAACATGGAGATTTATCTTTTTACCTCATCTATAGAATATTAATTATGATAAAATTATCAAATATATTTGTTATATAAATATATATTGTAATTTATATTATTTATTTATTTAAAAATGATTTACATCATTGATGAAGACGGTAGGTCGTATGTATGCACGAACACGGTTTAAAATTTTCATCTTCTTAAATGGGGGAATCGATAATATTAAAACAACATTAAAATGTAATTATTATATCATATATGTGATATATATTCATATATTTAATTATAATTATCAACCAAGTATTATAATGTAAAATGAATCATATCATTTTGTGGAGTTGGTAGTCCACATGTATGCAGGATTGACAATATCATTTCCTAGAGGATAGTATGGTAATAATTTAGAGATGATATTATCATTAAAAAATTATAATTTCGTCATAAATTTAATATATAAATATAAAAGTTATCATAATATCCATCCATAAAATATGGTGATGAAAAATGAACTGTATCTGTACGTGGGGATGGTAAGATGTATGTACGAAGGAACGATATTTTCACTTAAACTTTGATGGAAAATATTTTGTATAATAGAATTTTCGTATTAAAAATATCATTAAATAATTTTTAGGATACTAAATTTATTATTTTATGATATGTACCATATCTTTTGTGGAGCTAAATAAGAGTATAAAATCATGTTATCAGGTAAGAAGATTATATTTTCTTTGAAATGCCTCCTATATATCTCCTCAAAAGTGATCTATGAATGGTATATTTTGAATATAAGAACATATATAATTTGTATAGGGAAGTTGATAAGAGAAATTGGTAGATTTTTTTTGATATACATGTCTCAATGTGGTGTAATGAAACGAGGGAGGAGGTTACCTTTTGTAATTGAGGTGAGGTGTACTTTTAGAATTTCTCAAAAGGATAAATTATAATAAATTCATCATTAAGAAAAATGGAACTAAATTTTATTTCATTCATATATAATTTTAGATATATTTTTAATACCCTAAAAAATAGAATTTAGAAATGTTTTTTTTTCATTTTAAACATTATCATTTTGATTATCCCTTAGTGATCTGATTTTAATTTTATCAATGGAAAACAATTTCTGAATATTTAGATTTTTAATATATAATTTTAAGAAAAAAAATTTCACAAATTTATATTTAATGAAATTATGGCCATATCATAAAAAATGTGTCTTGTTTAAATATCTTTATTATTTTTATATAATTTAACCGAATTTTATTTTGAAAAAAATATCATTATTTTTAATTTTTAGACTATTGATTTAATTTTACATAAAATACAATAACAAATAGTTATAATTTCTAATATGATCTTTTATCACAACATTAATATGTCATACTAAACTATAAAAATCATGTAACATAAGAACATATTCAAATATTATCACTTTTAATACTTTCAAAATCATTTATTTTATTTTTCCATGAATTTAATAAATACTTTTTTTATTGTGTAATAATTTAAGTTAATTATATAATAAAAAAATTATAAAAAAATTACAATTCTGAATATAATTTAATTATAGACAAAATTATTATTTACATTCATTAATATATTATTCTAGTACAAATGTGAACTCCCAAGGGATATTTAAAACTAAGAGAGTGATATTGTGTAACTTTTTTAATTTAAATAATAATTAATTCATTTTCATGTAATAGTGGACATTATGAAACTCTATTTCTATAATAATGTTATATGTTTATAATTACATTCATTCAATATGAATTTGGATTATTAATTATGGGATTTTTACGTATTTATAATCTAGATTATCCTGATTTACCATTTATCGAGGTGGTAAATATTTCTTAGGTTACTTTTCAAATTGACCACAACTAAATGGTGCCTATTTACCAAATTTGAACATAAAAATTCTAAATATTTAAATCATTTTATCAAATTAAATTCCTATAAATGTACAAATTTCGTAACTGCCTTGACCATAGTATCCTAGAGTCTACAGTTACATTATTACCATGGCATTGATACATAAGATCACATCACCAAAGATTGACCAGTTTTGTAGTCTTGAAGAAATAGATACAAACATGTTTCATTTATTACATTGGTAAATAAACATAAAACATAAAAAGGAAAATAAACTAATTTATGGAAACTTATTCAAATATTTCATCTTCAAACCCATGGGAATTAAAATGAATAAACAGATGATCTCAAATTCTCAGTAAGGGTTACGTGAATCAATAATAAGTGAATAAACATAAATGAGTATTAATAATTATGGGAAAATAAATAACCAAAAACTCATGCTATCAATAGATTTAGAATGACAATTCATCAATATAGATTTTCATGGTGAACATCTATTGGAAAATAAATACTAAATACTAAATTATGAAAATGATTAACTATTAGACATCATATATCAGGATCATGAAATAATACAATCAAAAAATATAATATCATGGTTTCAATATTTCTGTAGAAAACTTTGTTTTTTGGAAATGAACCTGAAGGGTTGGTTGCCAAAAGTTTTTTCTCATGAGTACCATCAAAGCATCTAGAGGCTATATAATGTCGACCCACACTCTACAATGAAATTAGAAATAATTATTCATAAATATAATTAATTTAAGAAAAATATTCCTTATAAAAATATACATATTGAGTAGAGGATATAAATTTATCAATATTACTCTAATTAAAAAAACATTCAAGGTAAACACCGTATGTTAAAAATGGAGTTTGTCTTAATAAATTTCCATATATATGATAGTATGGATGTTTAAGCGAAATAATATTTAAGTTAAAAAATGATCTCAATGGGTCAGTTGATAAACCACATAAAAATTATTAGGTTCAAAAAACCATGTAAGTCTCAATGAAATTGTAATTGAGACGACGTTTCTTACAAAGTTTGTATCATTAAGGTGAGAATTAGTCAATGGGGTGATTATGCATAACAAAAGAATATATAATAAATGGGGAAGTGTTAATAGAACATAAAGAAAAAAATAGTTTATTATACACATAATATTTTCACAATATAACCATTTTTGGCTGACACAATATAACAAATTAAGTTGATGTATAACCCATTGAAATAAAATTAAGTTAATAAATCTCTTATCTTATGTTAAAAAGGGTTATTCACTTGTACATAATGTCCTAGATAATAAAATTAGATTAATTAATTATATAATTCCGAAAATTTATTAATTTATTTGACATAGTATAATTTTATTATGTTAATGTATGGCCTTATTTATGAGTTATGAGAATCAATTCCATCCTTATAGTGGAGTTCATTTTCTTGGTTTTCAGTATTGGTTCACTTGTATACAAGAATGGAAGTTCATGTAATATGTGAATAAATCAATAGAATTGATATTATATTTTATTAATGAACTTCTAGAAGTTAAAATTATCTTATATATAATTTATTTATATGGTATAAGGATGATTCAATATAAAAAACATTAATGAAATTACCTTAATTTTTCTCATAGTTTTTACAACCATCACGAACTTATATAATTTTATTTAATATCATGTTTATATATTGGTTCTATAGCATTAAATAACATATAAAAAAATATTAAAATTGAATTTAACCATAATAATGATTTTATGAACATATTTTAAGGTGCTAACAGAAGTTTAAAATGCATCGTCCATGATGATGGTAAATCGACGCACCATGAATGATGTTTTCATTTTTATAATAAAAGGGAGAGAAGAAGGGGTTTGATAGTATATATTCCATTAACATAATAACATTCAATTATATATAATATAATTTAGTTATCATGACTTTTTACGATAGATCATTTATGTAGAGCATAATAATGAAATGAAATGAAAAGAAAATATAAGAGAATAAAAGGGGATTTAACCACATGTATAGCCTCTCCCTGAGAACATCTTTAAGGCACTTTGGATTGGTATTTTGGTGAGACTAGAAAAATTAAGACATGAATAAGAGGTTTCTGAGAGTATTTTGGTGGAATATAATAATTTTCCAACGCTAATAATGTGTGAGTATAAGAGGTGGTGAGGGGCTTTGTTTATAGTGGAGGAGAGGCATGCTTTTGGTTATTTTATTCATTTGTTTATTATTTGGGCTTCAGACTATCAATAGTGATGGATATTGTGGACAAGCATAATAACTAGTTAATTTGTGTTATAACTAGTGATTCTTACATTATCCCAACATCATCCATTACTCAAAAATTCATGTATTTATCTAACACCTTAAATTACTTTATTTCACTACTCAAGAAAAAATGAACTATTTCAGAAAAAGCCCAAAAATTCAACATAACAATAGTTCGATGTGTATATTTCAAAAATGGGCACACATTTTTGAAAATAATTTTCAAAATATGAGAAATTATATTTTTAAATAAAATATTTCATTTATTCAAAAAATAAAAATTTTAAAATTATAACTGATTTTATTAAACATTGAAAAATTCATTGAAGTCTCCAAAAAATATCTTATAATAAAAAGAAAAAAATTATTAATTATGAGTCTATTTTATAGAAAAATATTTTAAATTATTTTATTGATTATAAAATTTCAAATATACATTTACATTTCACAAAAAAACACTTACCCATATTTATTAATTTTTAAAACATTTATTTGCATATTTCATGATATAAATATATCATAATTTAATTTATGAGATATCTTAATTTTATTTATACATACATAGGTGGGGTTATTATTATAATTTCCACATTATAATTTTTAAGAGTCACATTAATATTTTATAGTATGGTTCTTTTAAGATCAGTGTAAGCTGTCGAATAAATTATATCTATTTAAGAAGATACGTACTATAAATTATTTGTGTGTTTTATTCTTTCTTACTTTTAAAATTTCATCCCAAAAATGTTTCATAAATATTTCATTAAATAGATTAGGGTATTTATTCTTCATAGAAACATGAGGTTCCCATATTGATTATACTATTTTATTGTTTCCTTAAAGAACCATTACCAATTGAGTCATCTGTTTTCTCAATACTTTCTCTCTTGTGTCCAGAATCATGATATACTCTTCATAGTAATACAAATAATGTTCTGGTTCTATTTCATCAAAGGTTATTACATGTGTTGGTTCTAACATGTGTTTCATTAATAGTGATATGTCGAACACGTCACTAATATTGGAGAGACTTGCTGGCCTGGCTAATCAATAAGCTACAGATCAAATTATATTCACAATTTCAAATGGTCCATTGTACCTATGTTTTAGATTCTATTTATTTCCAAACCATATGACACCCTTCCATGGATATACATTCATAAATACATGATAAACCACTTGAAATTTAAAATCATTTCTCCAGTTTTTAGCGTAACTCTTTTTTCTTACTTTGAGATGCTTTAATATGATCCTGAATAGTCTATACCTTTATTGTTGTCTCTTTTATAAGTGATAGGCATATAAGTTTCCGCTAAAAAAATTCATCCCAATAAATTGGTGTTCAACATCTATTTCCATACAGTTCTTCATATGGTTCCATTTAAATACTAAAGTTGAAAATATTATCATAAGAAAATATTATCAAAGTTAATTACTAGTCACACATCCATTGACTATTATGTGAGAATGATCTAAACATGACTTCTAATGTTCTAACAGTTCTTTTAGATGTTCGATTAGTTTTATTGTGACAAGGAGTACTCAAATGATGATCAATATCCAAATCCTTCTATTGTAACTTCTGGAATATTGATGTAAAATGGGGATCCTGATATGACATAATCGATAGAGGTGAACCATGAAGTATTATAAAACTGTTAATATAGAGTCTTTATTGGTTCTAAAGAGGTAAATCTTTTCTTATTACAAAAAAATGTGCTCATTTAATACGGAAATAAATAGTAACCCATATTGTATAATTATTTCTTGGGTACTTTGGTAATTCAGTGACGAAGTCCAAATTAATGTCATTCAAATTCCACATAAAATATGTAGTGGTTTCATGAAGGCTTTAAGATGTTGTCTCTCTACCTTCACTTATTGACAAACTCGGAATCTAGACACATATTTGGAAATTTCCCACATCATATTATTCAACCAAAACTCTCCTTCATATCACTATATATCTTGGTACTACTAGGGTGTATAGAAAACATTGAGCTATGAGCATCATCTAATAGTTCCATTTTTAGCTCATGTAATTATTGAACACATAAAATCTTTCCAAATTTCCTAATTCCATCCTTATACATGAAGTCTTCCAACATTCCATCTTTGACGACATTAATTTTCTTTTGTAAATTATCATCGTCACATTGAGAACTTTTTAACTTCTCTATTAAAAAAATTTTAGCAATCATTTGGAAAAGGTTTGATGTTTCTATTTCCTTAACAATTTCTATGTCCATATTTACTAAATACAACAAAATAAGATCATTCGTAATCCTCGATTGGGTTATAATTCCATGATCTCTCTTACTTAATACATCTAATAACTTATTTGTCTGTCCTAGGTGGTAGTGTACTGTGAAATTACAAACTTTGAGTAACTCAAGACATCATATTTTTCACATGTTGAGTTATATCTGGGTGAATATATATTTCGAAATCATATTTTCTATATATATATCACATATTTTACTAATGATATAGTGTCTCTATATATTAAAAGGATATATTACGACTGCTAACTCAAGATCATGAGTTTGATTTTTTTCATGAATCTTCATCTTTCTTGATGCATATGAAATAATATTATCATTTTACATAATTACACAACCCTGTACTTTTTTTTGCATCAATCAACATTGAAAACCCATCATTTCCTGATAGAAGAGTTAATATAAAAGCACTGACTATTCTTCTTTTCAATTTTTCAAATAATTTTTCACGTTATTTTTACCATATTAACAAAACCCTTTTCGTGTGATCTTGGTAATCATGATATCCAATCATGAAAATTATAAACTACACACCAATAATAACTTACTAAACTAATTAAAATATGCACCTCAATTATGTTCATCACCCTTATACATTCATGGATTTTATTTGTCTTCACATAATCCACTAATAATCAATCCTTAGAAACAATGTGGCCATGAAAGGAAAATTCCTAAACTCATAATTCACAAAGCTAAATTTACAATATAATTGTTTCCTTCTGAGGTTCTCAAGAATTATATGCAAGTGATTATCATGGTCTTCAATTATTTTAGAGTACATCATTGTATCATCAATAAATACTACTAAAAAACCACCATTAAATTCCTTGAATACTCTGTTAATTAGATCCATGAAAATACTAGATGCATTAGTTAATCCAAAGAGAATTACTATAAACTCAAAATGTATATTCCTCTTCTGAAAATTTTTCTTTGGAATATATTTCTTATTTACTCGCAAGTGATGATACCCAAAATGAAGTTCAATAATTTAAGAATAATGATATAAGTGATTTTGAACAAATAAATAACCAATATAATTCATAGGATACAAGAGCATTATTTTAATTGAATTGATTTCTCTTCAATCAATGCGCAGCCTAAAGGATCCATCTTTGTTCTTGAAAAATAGAAAAATGGATCCCCATATAGAAACACTGGGGTGAATAATTCTATTATTACTCAACTACATTTTTTGTTTCTTTAGCTTCACTAATTCCACAGTGTCCATTCTGTAAGGAGTCATATATATTTTTCTTTTATCATGGGTTAATTAAATGGTAAAATCAAATTCACCCTATAGGGGGGAGACCAGTTAATTCCATAAGAAATACATCGATATATTCATGTACTATTGGTATATCCTCAATTTGATGATTAATTCCCCCATCCCCAGAATTTTTTGCTCTTCCTCCATAATAATTTCATTTATTAGAGATACTGAGGGTGGATCAAGATAATAATCATATGATGATATTTTTCTATTAAGGTAAGTAATTTTATATCTTCCTCATAAATTGTAGTTTTCTGATTCTTACAAAACAATTACAAAGAATATTTTGAAATCTCGTCCATAGACAGGATTATATTAATGTTAACCATAGGTATGATGATAATTTTATAAACTAAATCATGGTTATGTACCATAATGGTGACTGAAAAACACATTTTTTATAATGAGAATTACCTAATGATTTTTGACTAACAACCCTCATTTTAAATCAAAAGAGAATTGTTTATTTTTCTCAAAAAACTAGTAAGATATTGAGAATTATGTTGATCAAAAATAAAATAATGTATTAGTGAAATTTAAATATAGTATTAATGTACCCTACCCCACATCATTAGGTACTTATACATCAGCTATGGTGATCACCTAAGCTCGGAAATCTCCACTTGGACTCTTTTGTAGTATATTCCCTTGATGTTTGGGGTGTTGAATTTAATAATCCCATATTTCATTATAGTTAAATCATTGAAAATAATTGATTTTTTTCCCCCGAATACATTAGATCAATGAATATTTTCTCCTTACATACAAAAAACTCAAATTCATTTCTTGCATTTCCTATGATGATTATCTCAACAATTTTTAAATAATGGGAATTACATCATTCCCCTATTCATTTTGATGATTCTCCTTTTCCATTTTTATAAAAAGTACTCTTCTTCTTTAGATTTTCCTACAACATATTGGATCTAGAAAATTTATAATCCATTTTGGAAGAACTAAATACAATTTCATTATATGATGAAAATGTTTGAGAATATAGTTCCCTTATGATAATTTTCTTAATACCTTGAATACAATGATAAATCTTATTTCTCGAGTCCTGTAGGTAATCTATAGATTACATGGCTAGTCTTGTGAGGGTATCCTCATACTCTACAACACAATCTTCTTATTTTTTATTTATTTTAATAAATTTTCTTATCATTTCATTTTTTTCTCTTAAGGGAAAACATTAAATAATTTTTTTATAAAATCATTACATTTAGTCTCTTCAATTTCATCATCCCCCTTAGTATTATAGATCAACGTCCACCATTTATAAAAATCTCCAATGATAAATATACTACTATTACTACCTTATCCATTTCATCACATCCCAATTCCAAAAAATATCATTTCAATGGACTCGATCCACTGCCCAGTTGCCACAAGATTAGTAGTCGCAATAAAACATGGTGGCTTAGGCAGCATGAAATGAACCAACAATGTAGTAGTATGGTTATTTTTTATAACTTGAGTAAGCTTTTCCAAATATGGTAATGATCTTCTCAGCTCCAACACTAACTATGTTGACTTTCATAGTGGGAAATCAGTACATTGTCCATAAGTATTGATTTCGATTCTTTAATTAGGTGTCATCAATAATTAATGGAACCCACAATGTTTCCACAAAATCATCTTGATTATATAACAAAAAATAAACTATGATGAATTATTATAATTCTAATGATTACATAACATCTAGTTCCCAATGTTTCTACTAAACATGCTATTATACCAAGTGTAACCACCCCAACCCAAATGTCACATAGTTGGTGATTATTTTGTTAAATGGACGATATATAAGAGATCAAATAACCAATGATAAATATGGTTAGTCATCTTGAAAATCTATATACATAGAGTATTCCCTTATTACATAGTTAATTAAACCTAAAACAAAAAAGAAGAAATAAAAATCTTCCTTGAACCCTATTTAAATATTTAATCCTTATAACCAAGGGATGGAAAAAAAAAGAGGGTGAGCTCAAATTCCCTGTAAAGGATAGCTGAATCAAAAATCATTGATGTAAATTCAATAATGAAAAATCATTATAGAAAGGTAAATAACTGGTAAACACATTCCATCAATAAAAAAACAATTAAAATTCATCCATTGATTATGTCATAGTGAAAATCTATTAGAAATTAATAACTAAATATTTAATGAAGAAAATTATTAATTTTTGGATCTCATGCATCTAGAAAATGAAACACCACGATAAATACATTTAATAATATGGTTTAGGTCATTGGGATGAAACCTATCTGATTTTGTTTGGAATCACATGAAAGGGTTTCTCTCAAAAACATTTCCCTCCTGAGACTTGTTGATGCATTGAGGGGATTTATAATGTCAATCCCCACACATCAATGCATGTACAATGAATTCTTCATATATGTATTTATATCATGAATGGTGTGACTTATCAAAATATATGTACTGATTTCATGATACATATTTATCAATATTTCCCTAGTTAAATAATATTCAATGTAAAATTCATATGTAAAATAGGTATATGGTTTAGACAATAACTATATACATGCTACAAGAAATATGCATATTTTAGAGAAATATAATGTAAAATGAAAAATGAACATAAAGGGGTATAAGATACACCACATTGATATTATTAGGTAATGAAAACCTACTAATTCTTAGTGAAATTTTAATTGAGATTATATCCCTTACAAAGTTCGAATCATTAAGGTGAGAATTAATCGATGAGGTGATTATGTGTAACAAAATCATATCCAAAAAATATTTTTTTTAAATTAAATATAATGAAATAAAAAAATTTATTCCAAACATAATCGTGGTATAACATAATTAATGAAGTAGACTTATAATCGGAGAAATAAAAATACAGTTAAGAAATCACACACCTTATGTCTGAAAGCATTCTTCAATTGTACATAATTTCCTAGATAATCAAATTTTATTCATTAATTATATAATTTAGAACATTTTTTAAATTTAATTGATTTATTATAATTTTATTATTTTCATGTATGGCCTTTTTAGGAGTTATAAGATTTAATTTTGTCATTATGGGAGTGTTCATTTTCTTTGTTTTGTTGATCGGTCTGCATGTGTACAAGTATGCATGTTCAAGAAATATTAGAATGATTTTATAAAATTGAAATTATATGTCAATAATTAAATAAAATCTATTCAAATGATCTTATAATGTATATTCTTATATTTTATGAGGTTCATTTGTTAGATAAGATACTAAATAATTTAATTTAATTTGTTTTGGTTATTTTAAAAACTATCATGAACTTATATCATTTTATTTAATATCATGTTTATATATTTGTTCCATAAAATTATAAATATTATAATACGTATAATAAAATCTTATTTAACCATAATAATGGTTTTCTGAAAATCCATGAAAAATGATATGGAAAACGAAAATGCCTCATCCATAATGGGGTTAAATCTACACATCACGAATGATGTTTTCATTTTTAGAATAACATGGAGAGGAGAATGGGTTTGATGATGGATATTTAATTAACATAATAAAATTAAAGTATATATAATATACTAGAGTTATCATGAATTTTTTGACAAAGTGTGTTTTGATAGGATAAGAATAAAAACAAATTTAATGAATATATAAGAGAAGGAAAGATGATTTTACCTCATGTTTAGCATCCCCTTGAGAACCTCCTTAAGTAACATGGGATTGATCTTTTGGTGAGACCACTAAGACTAGGTCATGGTCAAGTGGATTGGGATAGGATTTTTTATGAATATAAGAAATCTTTAAGTCTTAGAAGGTGTCATTAGAAAGTTTGGTGAGGGTGGTATATATATATATTGGAGTTGAGGGGTTTTCTTGATTATTTTATTAATTTTCAATTATTTTGGCTCAATAATATCAATAGAGATGATTATTTTGACCATGTATGGTAACTAGTGAATGTTAGTTTAATGTAAAGGTTCTAAATTCATCTATATGTCATCCATGTCCAAATAAGTCATGTATATATCTAATAATATAAATTACAATAATTTACTTTTCACCAAAAATTCAAACTGTTCATAAAAATTGCAAATAAATCATCATAAACATTTTTCGATGTCTGGATTTAAAAATTGGAATAAATTTTTTAAAATTATTTTATAAATATGGGGAATTATGTTTTTAATTAAAAATATCATTTATATAAAAAATACCAATTTTAAAATTATAAGTGATTTAATGAAAATTTCACATATTAATTAAGATCTCAAAAAATATTCTTATAATCATAAAATAAGAAAATATTTATTTATGAACATATTTTATGAAAATAATTTTTCTAAAATTATTGTATTGGTTATAAAATTGTATATGAACTTTTACCTTTCGAAAAAAATAATTTATCATTATTAAAATATTTATTTACTTATTTAGTGATATAAATATTACCCATTTTAATTTATGAGGTATATCAATTTTATTTATACTTTAATATGTGAGTTTATTATTCTAAAAGTCGCATTACAATTCCTACTGGTCCCATAGCGGATGTATACAAGACTTATTAGGTCATGACCTTCTAATAAAACTGTATCTCATTTATGAGGTATCTTATTTATGAGGTATCTCAATTTTATTTAATGTATGTTTGAAAAAAAAAACAAATTTTAGGATAAATATATATATTTTTAGGCATAGAACTAGATGTATTGTTATCCTATGGTTAAAAAGTATTTTTTTCATGTTTAATACATTTTATAAATAGGAAAATTATAAATATCAATAAAATCATTCAAAAATAGGTATAATAAAAAAATTTAATATAAATATGCATTGTTCCCAAAAAACATTTGTTTGAAAAAACATCCTTTTTAATTTCAAATAAGTTTAGTTTTTACTTTTAATCATTTTGTAAATAATGAATTTATTTTATAATTGTGTAGACCATATATTTCTCATAATGTTGTTATTACATACCATACCCTCCAATCCAATGGCTACGATATAATAAAAACATAATATTTTAATGATGTAACCTGGTCACTTTAAACTCATCATTATATGGAACACAATATACTTAATAAATTAAATTATTTAAAGGAAAATATTTCATATAATATTTGGGTGGTAAACTTGTTAATCACTTTTTTGGTGTAATTTTTTTAAAAAGAGTTAATATCAGAGTTATAAGCCTTGATTACTAAGATAATGTATCAATTTATAGAAAATAATTTATTAAATAGAAGAGAATGTAGTATCCTAATATTTTAATGGAAGGCTTTGTTTGATTTCATATTCTATATGCAACACTGAGCTTTAAATTCCACGAAATTTTAAATTATCAATGTTATAGTGAAAATATATCCCTTAAATTGGAAGGAATGAATAGAATTAACCAAATTATAGAATATATATATATATATATAAGTTTTCAACTCAATATATATCAATTTATTAATGATTATGAAATAAGATGTCAATTTTTCAGTAAAGTCATTTTAGGATTCCAAAATATGTTTTCATCAAAAATGATTTTTATTTATTTTTTTGAGTGAATATTTTAATTAATAATTCAAACATTTAGAAATAGTTTTTTATAAATAGGATTTAATTTTTTAAGTCATCAAATAAAAAAATTATTTTACATTGATTTTTTATGAAATGATTTATTTTCATATAATATTGAAAATTACTAATTTTTGTAAAACTATCATATTTTTTCATTAAAAACTAAAATTATTCACTTAATTTATTCTCAATGTAATATAAGTCATATTTTTTAGATATAATAAATTTATTTATATTTTAATTATTATTATACTTGTTTTGGTATTAGTTCTTTTTTGGGATTAAAAATGCATTACTCTTAAAAAAATCATTGCTTTTTATTCATTTATATTAATTTTTTTCATCCACTTCATGAAATAAAATCCTAAAAAATGGTTTGAAATTTTTTAATATTAAGGAATAAATTTATTAAATATACACATTTTATTTTTTGTGCATTATTAATTACAAAAGAAGTAAATATTTGTCACCTCAGTATTTCTGAATCAAGTAATGAAGGATAAAAAATATTAAAATGACTAATAATTACCCAAAAACCTGTATTTAATCAATTATATGAGTTTTTTTACAATACTCATCCATGATTTTAATTTTTTTTCTTGAATTATATTTATTACATTGTTGTGGATCTTTACAGTTTATAGTTTTATAGTATTTGGTCATAACACTTGCATATCAAACCATTTATTACCAAGTGAAAACATCAAATCAGTAACCATTTTTCCATAAATATAATATTTATTAAAAAAAAGTTGTATATTCATGATCAATATCCCAAAAACCTAACTTGACTTCTCCTTTATCCTTACCCTTCCTTAAATTATGTAACAAAATTTTTTAAATATTTGATGAGAAAAAAAATGTTAAGGGACATTAAATGAAGAAAATTGTTATTCAATTGAAAAAATTAAAACCCATCAATTTTTACCTTTATCACAATATTCTTTTATGATATTAAATAAATCATGAACTGAGTTTTTCCTAAATAAAACATTTAAAACCCAGATCCAAAAATAGAAAATATCATTGGAAACATAGAATATTAATTTTAGAACCCATGTTAATATCTTGTCAGAAATAACATTATCCCAGTTAAATGAAAAGGTGAAACCACTCCGATTAACAACCTCTTTAATGCCTTTGAATACATGGAACATTATCAAATGCATTAGAGAGCTATATTGGAGAACACCCCTTATATAAGATTTAGTAGGACCACCCATCATATAAGATATATCAAGCTCACACGTACATCATATATATTTATAAATCTCCACATCATGAATAATTTTTTTTGTTAATCATTTAATCATAAAATCCCTAAAAATATTTTTTGAACTCTTTGGAAAAACTCTTTTCGATATTTTAAAACCCTTTATTTTTTAAATCCAAATTTCAATTCCATACTACCAAGAAAAAATATATAGTGTGTTTTTCTATGAATAACCAGTGAAAAATATTAATGTAATAAAAACATTAAAAATCATTATAGTTGCAGGAACAACTATTGAAAACATATAAGTTAAGATTAAAAATTCATTTTTACAATTTTTTCAAAACAAACCATAAAAATTATTAAATATCAAAAACCATTGAAATAAAGTTAAAAAGGAAACAGATATAACATTATAATTAATTTATTCAAAAATAAATATATCCACTAAATAATTTTGACAATATGGATATTGGATAAAATGATCAATAAAATAAATATTTAATACTTTTAAAAGGAGATTTAATTTAAAGTGTCCTTTACCTGGAGTCCAAGTCATCCCTAAAGTTTTTTAAAATCTTTAATAATAAAATTATGTAATTATTTACCCTCTTAATAACCATTACAAATTTAATTATTCCTTTATTTTTATTTCATACCATTTTATTTTTAATTAATAAATTAATCAAGTTAGAATTGTTTTTTTGAAGATATTAAACTCATATGACCAAAATTAACATAGAAGGATTATTATGGTAAAATAATTTATTATTAAATAAAATTTGATTATTAATCATGACATAATATTATTTTTTATAAATAAAATTTTCTTTTAAAATCTACCACAAATGATGGCTGTGAAAAATGAATTATTTTACAATCATGACTATGGTAGGTTGTACATATTCGTGAGTAACCTTTCCATTTATCAACGATCATGATGTGTAGAAGGTAATTTTTATTTTATCTTCATATAATAATCCTAAAATTAAAAATAAAATTTTATTTAATTAAATAAACATATATATACTAGCCATGTGATACGATGATGAAAAATGAATCAAATCGCATCGTGGAGTTATTAATCGATACATATTCACAAACGATGTTACAATCTTTCAATGAATGGAAGGGTATGAAAATAGATGGTATCATTTTAAAAAATATTATATTTCATTAACATCACAAATATATATACATTAAATTATTCATTATAACCACTTTAGGGATGATTTGATGGAAAATTATAAACATTTCTTCATGGAGGTGGTCGTCCACTCATATGCATGAACGGTATTTTAGGTCCCTATTTGAAGGAATAATATTTGTATATAAATTATTCTATTCAGATAGTAAAACATCATTATATGGAAGATAAAAAATAAGAAATGATATGTTATAAACTATAACTATTTTTCTAAAAACCTCTTTGTTTACAACCTTATCATTCCTAGGATGGTTGATATTTCCATTCATATTCTTCTCACTTAGTCAATCATAATATTGTAAGGAATTTTAAATAATTTAATAAAACATATTTTTGATAAAATATTTTATTATCATATTTATCACTATTAATTTCATTTTATTGTGAAAAAAACAAGAAAGAAATGAATTTGAATATAATCCATTTACACATCCTTAAAAGATAATTTTATCTATAACATTCATGGGACAGAGAGACTCACTCAAACATTTTTACATTTAGTTTTTTCGAAATTATTTAATTTATATAACTACTATTACTACTATAAATGTGTTAGAATTGTGTAAGAATTTATGGTAATCATTTTGTTAATAAATATTAAAACTAAATTACCTTGATAAAAAAATAATTTATTTTCCAAATGACCATTTATTACTGACCATTTGTAGTTTTATCCCAATAGAAATTTATAACAGTTATTAAAAATATTATATTGAAATTTCATTATTATTTTTAATTAAAATAATTTTAATGTTATAAAAAAATTAAAATGGATAGAAATTATATATTTTCAAATATTTGATTGTGAATGTTGAAACACGCTTATCTAGTAAAATAAAGACACATGTTTGGGAGAGATTTACGAATTGTAACATTATTCATAACCATAATTACCTGACATATCCTTATATAAGTGAAAAATATTTACCAATAATAAATGGGCTTTTTTTGCAGGTAAATTTGATTTTAATTTTTAGTAATGAAATAATTTTCTTATATTTTTATAAAACATCGAGTCACTGATTGTGATGGAAGTAGGGAAATCATTTATATGATTTTAAATATAATAATATCAACTTTTAGTGTGATATATAGATTAACTTGTTTTTATAGACAAATATAACATATTCGGGTTTTCTTAGAGGTTTATATTTAGATTATGTTTCTCTTATGTTGTTTTAAATGTCAGATTAAATGAAGGGTGTCAAAAAATGTGATTAAAGAAATTATATATTATATATTTCATGAAAAAATTAAAAATAAAAAAAATATTGAAAGAGGACAGCTAGGATGAAAAGTGGTTTAAAAAATATCCTTCTTCCATTTATTATCCAATTTTAACCTAACATGTAAAATTATAAACCATTAATATTGAAGAAGTCATTATCATAATTAAGGATAAAATTCTTTAACCAAGGGGTCAATTATAAAGATATGGATTAAAATAACTTAATAAACTATATAAATTTAATTTTTATGATTTTATTAAGACTAAACACTCATTATATTTTAAGTAATTTAATTTCAGAACCATATGAGAGGAGTTAGAAACATATTCTCTTATAATATTTAATGTATTTCTAAAAATTTAAAAAATATATTTTCTAAGAAAAATAATCTTCTAGAAGGTCTAATATTCATAATTATTATATCTTAATCAACTTTAATGAGGTATAAATGAAAATGTAAACCATGGTCCATTTTAGGTCATTTTACCTTTTATTTTATCATTATTTACCCCTATGGAGTAAAAAGTATCGATTTCATGGTATTTTTCAAATAGTTTATTAGAGGGTTGAAACAAAGAAATAAGGGTAAAAATATCACCAAAACATGGATAATTTTTTTATTAGATTATTTATACCTACAATAATCTCATATCCTATTTTTATCAATATTGTATTACTTTCTAGTGAAAATGTATATATATTGAATTAATATATTAAGAATTTCTTGAAGTACCCTTCTCCTCACTTATAAAAGCTCACCTATTTTTCTCTCATTGAAAACTATTATGAGAACTATAAGGTATCCAATACCTAAAAAATATATTTCTAACCCCCCCCCCCACAAACACATTTTGCAGGTTTTAATTTTTGAAAAATTCCCTCTTCAAAAGGAATAAGGATTAAAAAAAGAATGTTTTCTAAAGAAGAATTGTAAATTTTATCTGAATGTTTTAGTTTTATTTCATATTATTACACCTAAAGATATTTTTCAAACATTATGAAATTAAATAAAACTATCTTCCATATACTAATATGTTGTTATGTTAATGTGATAACCTGTATCCATTTCATATTTCATTAAATGGGAAAGGAAAACATCGTTAGATTGTATATTGGACTACCACCTCAAAAACAGATGTAATTCATATTCCAACACCACCTCTTATTGTGTGTTATATTGAAGGATTTAATGTATATATATGATATCTATAAAAAAATTATAATTATTGAAAAGTAATATATAATTTATTTTCTTACACATCAATCCATTGAAAAATGATAGCAATGTTTTCGCCTACATGTGGATTACCATCTCCACTATGCGATGTGATTTATTTTTCATACCCATATAACATGGTTTATATATATAAGTGTATTTAATGAAATGGTAATATATTTTTGATAAAATATTAATTTTGGAGAGATAATATAATTCATAACTTCTTTCAATCATGGTAGTTAGAAAATGGAAATGTTCTCTATGTGTGTGTACGACCTACCATCCCCATGATTGTAACACAGTTCATATTTCATAAACTTATTTATGGTTTTATATAAATAAATTATATTTAATTATTATTATAATGTAATTATTATAATTATGGAGATGAATTAACACTGAACACTCTGACCATGGTTAAAATACCGTAGCCTTTTGGAAATTACGGACCAAGAATTCTCCAAGAACCTAATGTGGACTTAATAGATTAATTAATTAAACATGTTATTAAAAAAAATGAAATAATTGTTTTAAGGATAAGATAATAATACTTGAATGTATTTTTATAAAATATAATAATTTTCATTATTTTATTATAAAATAGTTAAAGACAAACATAGAATGTAGGGACTCTATATAAGGGATTTATCAAAATTATCCTTTATTATAAAATATTTTAATTTTAAACATATATATTTTTTATGTGGTTTTATAAAAGATATTATATTTTATACCAATAATACTTCATATATAATGGTATTTTATAATTTAATTCAAATTATTACATCTTAGGGGATTTGATATGAATTTTTCTATACGGTAAGGATTTTATAAACTCCGTTTCCATTCATTGGGTTATAAATATTATTCAAGGAATTTATTATGAAATGATTATGATTGAATATATATATATATATTTTATTTCAAATTTCAATCTATAGTATGTGGATTTAAAATATATATATATATAATAACTTCTTGGATAAATTCTCACTCTAAAATTTATGATCCTTACAATGGTTTTCTTCCCCATAATATCATTTTTCTAATATATTATTCAATGTCATGAACCATGATTTTTTTAGGTGTAAATATTTATTCTGGAATTAGTTTTTACATGTTAGTTCATTTAATTCATTCAATTTACAAATCAATATCATACTATTTTTTAAAATTAATTTTAGTTTAAATTTTTTGGACATAATAAAGGCTTTTTGTTAAAATGCCTTATCTTTTTGAGATTTTTTATGTTTCAAGATAATTATGTTGAAATAAAAAGCTCCAATTTTCTCAATCCACAACTATTTTATTCTCATTTTGTTATATATGTGTTTTACATGTTTTTTTTAATTTATACTATTTTTTAATTTATAAACATAAATAATTATTTTTGAAAGATATGCCGACCTTATATTTTCATTTAGATGAATAATCACACTCTCCCAAATCCATTGTTATTGAAAAGATTTAAAGAATTACATACTATAGTGAATAATTTTTTGATTATTTTATTTAAAATTATTATAAAACATCTTTTAGATGGTTTGAAAATTTTTCTTTTTTAACTTTTTCCACGTGGGTCGCTTCTAACACTTTTTTCAAAAAATTTGAAAATTTATTATTTTTTATATATAAGTCATGAATGGATTTTTTTCACCAAAAGTACTATTGTTTTAATTTAATAACACATTATATTTTTTTATTTTAATTTTCATTGATAAGGATATATATTATATTTTGTGAATTTTTATTTTTTAAATTTAATATTAAAAATGAAAATGTGTATATTCCTCAAGAATGATTTTAGTGATATTTTATTTTATATTTATTCATCAAAAAAATAATTTTCTATTATATATGACCCAATGTGTATATTCTCTAATTATATCATTCTAACTCATTATATAGATAAATTACATTTATTCCAAATATATTCTCATAGAACTCTTTTCTCATTGGTTTAATCATGTTAAGAAAGGAATTCTAGATTAATCTTATAGATTAATTATGAAATGAACGATATATGTACTATATTCATGTTATGGTTCATGGAAGTTTATTTTGATTATTGGTGATAAATAATTTAGATCATACAAACATGTGATTTTTAAATATCTCTTAATGATGGGTGAGCGCGGTACAATTCATGATGATGGGAGAGTCTAATATAGCACTATAGTAAATTGGGTAATGATTTTTTTGTCCATCTAATTGTTTTGGAACATGACCATAATGGTTATTCTAAATGTAAGGGTTCTTATAGTTTTTTTATGAAGATAAAATTGCATGATACTAATATGTAATATTTATTTATTCAATTGATTTTAATGGATCATTTAATCTATATGGATATCACATGGTTTATGTTTATTGATTTCTATGACTCTTTCAGTTGTTAAATAATTATTCTATTTATCATGTTTTACAACCATGGTTTCTATAGGTATCAATTATCGAAAAAAATTCTCATGAAGCTTAGTTATTTCATCGAGCCCTTTTTTCATCTTATTCTCTTTGATGACATTCAATTGTTAATGTCTATGTTTACCCTTACTGAGAATTGGAGTTCACCATTATATGTATAATTCTACCTATCTAGTGAATAATGGGTTTAATTACATTTTTTCCTAAAAAGGATACTAGATGTGAATAACATAATAGTATATTATATATATTTTTTATGTTCTAGTTTATGTATCCATCTTTTTATATAATAGTTTTTCCTAATTCTATATTACTCTAATACTAGAGGCCCTTGGATATGTATGTGGACTAATATTCATGTTGGATTTTATTTGTTTTATAATGAATTTTTTTTTCACATTTATTAGTAAAAAATAATGCAATATAAAATTGATGTATTTAGCCCTAGTATTGGATGTGGGGCTTTGGAGACATTATAATTATAATAGAGGAGGTGATTATGAATTTTTGTAACTAATGATGTCGAAGGCTATAGCCACTGATCTTTTATTAGGGAGGGGGACCAACCCTCAGATTTTGATGATAAAAATTGAGAACCATGGGGAGATGAAATCATTTTCATTCTATTTAAACTAGTAAATAAGTTCTCATATTTTCCAATCACTGCATATTTTTAAAAGCCACCTTGTGTAATACATGACCAAATAGTTATCATAATTTTTAATAAAGAGTTCCATATATATATATATATCAGTACTATTTAAGACCTTGGGTGAATGGTTTTTTTAGTATATCCCACCTATCATTATATAAGAAAAATTCATGCATATCGAACATGGTTTAATTTTATTTTCAATTATAATGTATCTAGGTCTATGAAAATTCATCATATATTATACTAATGATGAGTATGTTCTGATGTTTTGGTTAAAATATAGTAGGTCTACTCAATGATTTCCACTGTCACTTCATCACGAGACATTAGAATTTAACGTGAATATAGACCAATCCACCTCTTTAATTTTTTCCAAATATCATGGAATTACTTTTCCATCAAGAACTATACTCTCCTGTTATATATAGGTAATTATATTAGTTATGTTTTACATTTTGATCGTTGGAATTCAAATTTCCATCATATGAAAATTGTGTGTATATGATGAGTGTGATCTCTCATGATAAACTCCAAAAGTAGTGTGGATTTTTATAGAGGGTGAATATAGATTATACTAATGGATCTCAAAAAAATCATGGGAAGGAGTCTTATATAATTTCCATAGAAAATGAAATCATCATGAACATTATCATTAGCATTACCCTAATGTTTATATGGATTTAGATTATGCACGTATAAATATTTAGGAAATTAATCTGCGAACTGAGTCATACATGTATGGTTGGTTAAGGCATTACTCCATTTACAACCACTACTCGAATTTTAGGTATTTGAGATGGGCTATTTGTGATGGGATCCTATCATAAATAGGCTTTAGTGACGGGGCCACGTCGCAAATAGCCAGTTGTAGAAAACGGCGTCGCAAATATTATTTTTTGCGATGGACCCATCGCAAAAAATAATATTTGCAATGGGAAAGGACCCCGTCTCAAATAATCATCTGATTATATACATTATATATATATATATAACCTTTCACGGAAGACCGTCACAAATACTATTTGCAACGGGGTAGTTCCTCATCTCAACTAATCCTTCTATTATATACATTAAATATATAATAACCTTTTGCGATAGGCCCGTCGCAAATACTATTTTCAACGGGATGGCAGGCCCATCGCAAATATTATTTATTAAAAAATTATATTTAGATTATTTGCGACGGGAGCCCATCGCTAATACTAAACATAATAAAAAACTATTTGATAAAATTATGATTACTGAAAAAATTAAATTAATATTTTTAAAATACTAAAAAAATAAAAAAATTATTATTAGTAAAATTAAATGACATTAAAAAATATAATACTAAAAAATATATATTTAAAAAAATTATGATTAATAAAAAATTAATATTAATTTTATTAAAATAATTAAAAAAATAAAAAATTCTTAAAATTCTCAATATTTAAAAAATATATAAAAATCCATAAAATGTTATTATTATTAGTAAAATAAAAAAATATTAAAAAATATAATACTAATAATAAATAATAAAATATTTAAAATTAAAAAAAATAAATTATGCAATATTTGTACCAATATAAAACACTGAAATTGTAAATAGTTTATATAACAATGAATATTAAATTCAAATGTTTTTAACCTAAAAAAAATCAATGGGGGTGGTCTTCTCGAGGATGTGGAGGAGCTGTAGGATAGGGTGGATGAATCTCCATCCCTAAACTACGAGTCAGATGGCACATGTACTCTATCTTCTTATGATGTTGCTCCTACCATTGATGCATCTCCTCCTCATGTTATTGTTGATGATGTTGTTATCGCTGACACATCTCTTGATGCTTCTTCTGAAAACTGTTTATAAGCTGAAACTGAGTTCACAACTGCTCCTGATACTATGAGGCAGAAGATGATGCCTCTCCACGAGCTCCTCTCAAGCTAGACATTGACATCGCAGCAGTACCATAATAATTACTAGGAGTCAAATGAGAGTTGATACCAACTACTCAGCCCTTCTCAAAGACATAATGTGTCGCCTACAGACATGTCGCCTCATTGAAATGGTGAGCATTGGTCTGCTCAGTCGTCTCCTTATGACTCTCAGCCGATGTTTGAGAGGTCTCATCCTCATATGACTCCTTAAATTCCATTTTGAAATTAAAATGGTGAAAATATTATGTGCAGTTAATTATCAAACTGAAAAAAATAACCATAATCTGACGCTGGTGATCACCTCTAATCTCTCCAGTGGCTGCATCATTGTACATCCTCTGATAAACATCTATCTCCGTAATATCGGGATACTCGACTGCCTATAGAAATATAAAATAAGCTGTTTATATTTAATGTTATAAAAAATATTTAAAAAATATACTTTCTAGATGCTCTCTATGCGTACTGAATTTATGGCTACCAGCTCGATGTGTCACCTCCTGTCTCCCCCAGTTTTTCTGTCCCACAGAAGATCTCCTCTAAAATCCACCACCCAACTAGTGTAAACATAATCCATCCAAAATATGAGATATAATGTATACTAGATGGTGGTCTCTACACGACTCATCAAATTTTTTCACTCCTTCTTTCTTAATGGTTGTTCTTCTCAAATTGTGTAAAAACTGACGGATACAGTCACGCATAGACACATGTAATGTCGTGTGGATACAGTCATGCATGCTATCATAAATGGGATACCATAAACCCTACAAATAATTTATAATATCAATTTATTAGTAAAATAAATCTCAAAATGAATATTCTTTATTTATGTACCATCCAATGATCGAACATGTCGTGCCTCAGATCAATGGGAATCTATTCCCATGTGATCAATGGCTGAGAAAAATATTTATGCAAGATAGTGCTGCCTGATCCAATAGCTACATGCGCAAAACTGTGAAAAAGAAACAAATAATCAAACAATTAATATATATATATATATATATAAATTAATTAATTAATTCTAACTAAAATATACAGGTTACCATACCTCTGTGTGTGTGGATCGAAATGAAGACATGGACGTCGCTCGGGGATAGGGTCAGGAATCATCAATCGCGCAAGACCGTGCCCCCTCTGTGTAACCCCTAAACCGTCCGTAGGCAGAGGGTCAGATCATTACTGAAATTTTACACTTTACCAATGGTTCAAAACCATTGGTAAAGGCCTAGAAACCATTGGTATATAGTATACCAATGGTTCCCTCAACTGTGGCCAAGTAACCCGTGACAATAAGCATATACCAACGGTTCTGTGAAAACTGTTGGTATAGGTGTAAAAATAGAAGGTATACCAACAGTTTCTACAAACTGTTGGCATATTTGTGTTAAAGTATAACATATACCAATGGTTTGTGAAACCTTTGGTATATGTTTGTTACACTTAAACCAACAGTTACAAACGTTGGTATAGATGGTATATGACAAGCAATAAGGCTATACCAATGGTTTTGTTATAACCGTTGGTATATTTAAATTATAGCATCAATACCAATGGTTTAAAACTATTGGTATACATTTTCTCAACTCCACACCTGTAGGCCCCTCTCCCCTCTCCAGACCTACAACAACAAAGCTCCACATCCACACAACAACAAACCTCCCCCTCTCCAGACCTACAACAACACCAATACAAAATACCCTTCCAAAGTATTCAAAATTTAGAACTCATTCTAGAATTTAGAAATTTAGAAATTTAGAAATCCAAATTCAATAACAATCATAAGATAAAAAGCCTACATGTTATAGGAAATGCAATAACACCCATAAGAGTATTCCAAATTTAGAATTCCTTCCTCAATCAAACCACAATACCAACACACATAAGAGTATTCAAAATTTAGAATTCATTCCTCACTCAAACCACAACACCAATACACACAATATAAAAAACAAACATGTTATAGGAAGAACGTGGGATGTTTAGTCATGGTCTTGGGTTTGTATCTTAAAACCAACAAAAAAACACGGGTAGAGTGGACATGGATCATGACACCCTTAAGATAGACAATGGTAGTGGTCATGTGCTTAGACCTTGTATGAGTTATAAGAAGCACATGGGATGTTTATATTCTTGTAATGGTTATGTATCCATGTATAAATGGTTCTTGATGTGTTAGTGGGAACCATTGGCCATTCTCGATATATGAGATGGGTTACCTGAATAGCCTACATGTTTTTCATAGAATTTTCAATTAGAATAAGGGGGTATGTGGCTAATTGTAATTTTTTCTCCTGGGTGTTATGTGAGTTGAATCCATATCTAGGGTATTGGGTATGAATATTGAATTAAGTCTTTGGTATTGGGTTCCCAAAGTGACTTTGGTTTGGTCCTAGAACCTACTATTCAAGGATGGGATTGAGGTGATTCATGGGGCAATGGTGTCACCATATGTATTCCTCACCATTGGGGTATTATTATGAGACTTTTAAACTTATTTTCCAAGAATCTATGTGTATCCTTGTTGACCAATTTGTTATATGGTATGCTTTAGTGTTCCTAGGTTTCATATGAAATCACTATATGAAATTAATTTGTTGAATGTTTTTGTATTGAATGAATGACCTGTGATTGAGAATTAGAACTTGAGTGTTGGTGAATGTTCATGATGGGAAGTCAAGACTCATTCTTAATATATGGAAAATATTAAAACCAAGTTAAGCCTTACCGATTTGGTATGTAAAACTAAAAAATTTATTGAATTAATATGGATCTTTAGGGAGGAAGGAGTTCCCAACCTGGGTAAAGAGAAGAGGATCTAGTTTAGACCAAATCAAAACAGGAAAAAAATTAGATGAGTAACATTAATAATTACATATTAGAACTAAATAATTGATTGGGGGCTGTCTGGGGGGGTGGGGGCTGTCCGGGTGGTGTGTCGAGCTGTCTGGGGGTGGGAGGTCTATTCGGGTGGTGCGGGGGGGGGGGGGGGGGGGCTATCTGAGGGGTGGGAGCTATCCAAGGTGAGTGGGGGTTGTCCGGGGGGTTGGGGGCTGTCTGGGGGGTGGGGGCTGGGGGGCTGTCTAGGGTGAGGGGTGTTGTCTGGTGGGCGGGGGGGGGGGGGGGGGGGGGGGGGCTGTCCGGAGTGCGTTTTTGGCCACCGCAGTCACATGACACCTCTGATTGACGTGTCCTTGGGCCGACCATTTTACAATTAACCCCTTCATTGTTTTCATCCAATTTCATGGTATTCTGAGGTCGTTCGGCCAGTTTTGACCACCCCACGCACGCTTTTCAAGCGCATCAAACATCTAAAAATCACATATTCTACCATGCCACACAGAACACACGTCTTAATGACATGTCGTCTTTTTTTACATGTCGCGAATTATAATTACGGTGTTTTCATGTGATTTCAAGTCATTCTGAAATCATTCTGTATGTATTTGACCATAAAATGCATGCTTTGGTCATTTACGACACGCGGAGTGTGTTTTTGTCCACATCGGTCACACGACACCTATAGTTGAGGCGTTGTCTGCCCGACCATTTCAAAATTCATCCACTCTTTGTTGTCTTATGATTTCATGGCATTCTGAGGTTGTTCTGCCGGTTTTGACCACCCCACGCATGCTTTTCAAGTGCACCAAACACCTAAAAACACATATTCAGCCGTGTCACGCAAACCTCACATCCTAATGATGTTTTGTCTCCTTATACACTTGAATACTAATAATTAGGGTGTTTTTGGGTTATTTCAAGTCATTCTGATGTCATTCGGAATGCATTTGACAGTCAAACGCATGTTTTGGCCATTTACGACATGTGGAGTGCGTTTTCAGCCACCTCGGTCACACGACACCTCATATTGACGTGTCTTATGGCCAACCATTTCAAAATTCACCCACACTTTCTTTTCGTCTGATTTCATGGAATTCTGAGGTCGTTCGGCCAGTTTTGACCACCCCACGCACGCTTTTCAAGCGCCCCAAACACCTAAAAAACACATATTTTGTCGTGTCGTGCAAACCGCATGCCCGAATGATGTTTCGTCTCCTCATACACCTCACGAATAAAAATTACGGTGTTTTTTTTGATTGCATGTCATTCCGATGTTTTTCGGAATGCATTTGACCATTAAATGCATGTTTTGGACATTTAAGACACGTGGAGTGCGTTTTTGGACACCATGGTCACACAACACCTGGGATTGATGTGTTGTCTGGCCAACGATTTCATAGTTCAACCACCCTTTTTTTTCATCCAATTTAATCACATTATGAGGTCGTTTGGCTGGTTTTGACCACCCCACACACGCTTTTCAAGAGCGCCAAACACCTAAAAACACAAATTTAGTCGTGCTGCACAAACTGCATGTCTGAATGACGTGTCGTCTTATCGTACACCTCGCGAATAATAATTAGGGTGTTTTCGTGCTAATTCAAGTCATTCTGATGTCGTTGGGTTTTTATTTGACCGTAAAACACTTCTTTTGGCCATTTACGACACACAGAGTGTGTTTTCAGCCACCACGGTCACACGACACCTCTGATTGACGTGTCGTCTACATGACCATTTGAAAATTCACCCACCCATTGTTTTTGTCCGATTTCATGGAATTCTGAGGCCGTTTGGCTGTTTTTGACCACACCACACATGCCTTTTAAGCACGCCAAACACCTAAAAACAAATATTCAGTCGTTCCACGCAAACCACGCGTCCGAATTACGTGTGAAGTGCCCAGATCAGTGTGAATCACTGAGAGGGGGAGGGGGTGAATCAGTGATCCTTTAAAACTTTTTACTAATTGATTATTAATCAATTAAACCTCTATGGCTGGTTAAAGCCTCGATCCACTATTCTTGTATCTCTCAACCTTTCCCGGATAATGCAGTAATGAAAAGGCACAGGACACAAGGATTTACAAGGTTCGGCACCAAAGGCCTACATCCTTGCCATGCTCTCTCAGCATGGATTCTCCCATTATAACTTGTTAGAATTACAATGGTCGATACAGAGTCTCACTGTATCTCTCCTGAGTCCCACAGGAGGGTCTTTATACTGCGTCCCACAGTGTTACCAGAGTCCCACTGGCCTGCTCCAGAATCCCACTGAAGACTTCTTCTCCCTGAGTCCCACAGGGTCTTCTCTTGGCTCCTCGAGTCACACGAGTAGCTCTTCTTCACTTTAAGTTCTTCAAGTATCCTCAGAAGCCTGGGATAAAGGCTGCTGGCCTTGCTCTTCTTCTGATCACTTGTGGTGAGCAGGTCCTCTCATCTTGCTCGGGCTTTATCACCTTCTTCTAAGGATGCCCCGACTTCTCTCCAATTACTGAATGCTCAGACAAATAATATCTTTATCTTCGGTCTGGTCTAGTCTCAGTTCACTTCAACATCATGCACTGAGTGCATGGCAACTCTTCAAGATCTTCAAGTCTTGGACTCCTCAGATGCACACCACTGATTTAGCACTGTTCACGTGTGCACGTGCATGCATGCATGCATGCACTCCCCTTCTTCTCTTCTAGGTGCAGTAAACCCACAAAGGGTGTAATCAATTATAGCACACACCTTCTCACTTGTACTTCACACGTTTAGTTCCTTTTTATTACACACATAGAAGTGTGTTATACTTTGTGTGAATCTTCTTCTTCTTCTAAGTGTGTCTACTCCTCTTAGAGCACGCACATAGGTTCGGCCTTCTTTGTCACTTGTTCATGTACACATAAATTGTTCTTTGTTTTTCACACACTTGACTTTGGCCTCTTCCCTCTTCTTGTTGCACACCCTTAACCCGTAGGTGGTTCTTCAAGTTTGCACACACACACAAATGTGTGGTCTTCACTTCACCCACTTGCACACACAAGGCATGCCTCGGGCCTTCCTTCACTTTAGCACACACACACAATGGTGTGATCTCCTTTGTTTGCACAAGGCTACGGCCTTTCTCTCCTTTTTGCACACACACTGCCCACTGCCCGTTCTTTGTTCTTGTTTGCACATACACCCAAAGCACTAAGGGCTCAGTTCTTCCTCCTCTGCACACCTACTACCAACAGCCTTTCACCTTTGTTTGCACAAACACGAGGCAGGGCCTCGGCCTTCTTTGGCACACACACAATGTGTGTAGAACACAACCCGAACTCCCTGCCAATCTCTTCTTCAATATCCGCGCAAGCTACACTTGGGTGCCACTGGCCGCGCAAGAGCTTGGGTGCACAAAGGCCGCGCAAGACCTCGTACCCGCGGGGCGCGCAAGTTCAACACCCGCGAGGTCTTCCTCCTGCCGCGCAAGGGTGCGGGGAGAGAGGGAACAAGCCTCGGGCACGCAAAGTGTTGCGGCCACGAGCTCTTCCTGCCGCGCAAAGGATTAGCGCGCAGGGGACTTCAGCCGCGCAAATACCTTGTGCGGGGCTTCAACTTCGCGAGGCAGAGGGCTCTCACGGATCAACGGATCTTCTACAAAAACATCAGCAAGCCACAATGAGGTCTCAGCCTCTCCTTTTATAGGCAGAGAATCCTCAAAACTTCCGCGTGATTATAACTTCAAACACCCGAGATCTTCGGATCTTTAAAATCTTCAAATCTTGAATTTTATACTCTGTTTCAACGCGGGTTTCCTTTTCTTTTCCTTCGGTTTCCTCCACGTGCATGCGACTTAGAACGCATGCACGGCCTTCGTTTAGGCTTATCTCATGCAAAACATCAACCCGGTGCCTCGGCAACTTCGTTTGCCTCGGCCAACATCGAATTCCCTCATTTGTTGCATGCACGTGTATTCTTGGGCATGATCCTGTTCTTTATGGCCAGACGAGCGCGAGGGTGGCTTCACTTCGATCAGCGGTGGCCGGGAGCACGAGAACGGGTGGTCGGATGGCCTCTGGTTCAGCAGCGTCGCGGGTGGCTTCGGCTCGAGCTCGAGGAAGGAGACGAGCTCTCGGCCGTCGGATCAGGCGTTTGAGATACATCGGGCGGCCTGGATTAGATCGCGGCGCCGCGGATCAGATGTGCGGCGCAGATCAAGCGCGCGATGAGACGGACGGCGGAGATTTGCTCCTGGGATTTTTTGCGCGTCCCACATCGAAACGCAGCCCGGTTTATCCGCGGCTTATAACCCAGCCGCTCCCTTGAACGGCCAGTTGAAACTCCTCCCTCCACGGTGCCGCCCCGCACCGTGTTCTCCCTGTGGGCGCGCTCTGCGCCCACTCTTGCTCCCGCGGGCGCGCTCTAGCGCCCACTATGCTCCTCCGGCGCGCGGGTTTCACCACCGCGTGCCCTCGGGGGCTTATACACGGCCCCCTGCGCTCCTCCGGGCGTGCCCCAGCGCCTCTGTGGTGTCTGCGGGTGCGCCCCTGCCGCCCTGAGCTCACCCCACGGGTTCCCCCTTGGGCGTGGCGCCTTAGGCACACATGAGCCTTGGGGTTGAACCCACAAGGTGCTCACGGGTTGGCCATATTTTTTGGCTAAGTCTTGAATAAGACTTTGTAAAAACAAAGTCCTCCATGTAAAATATGCCAAGTGCCACTTGCCCTTCAAGGCATTCTTTTCCTTCATCTTCTTCTTGAGAATTCAAACATTAATCTTCTTGATTAAAAACAACTCCTCAATTTATAATTCTTCTTCACCATCTCATTTTCAACTTAGGAGAGAATTCTCAAGGATCTTCATCAACCGAGCTACTTGATCAATTATTTCTTCTTCATTAGAATTCCTCCATTCTTCTTCAAAATTTATTTATCACTTAGGAATGGGAATTCTTGAAGGTTCTTCTTCATCAATCGAGCTCCTGAATCACTTATAATCTTCAATGTCTTCGTTGATCTAATCAGAGATCAAATTGGGACTTCTTCAGATTCACATGCACTAAATGTTAGTGCATGGACTTCATTAAACCACTTCACCCACTTAGAAGTTGTGGATGGATCTTCTTCTCATCTCCTCATGCATTGTCAATACAATGCATGGTCTTCTAAAGCTTGTTGTGACATTGTATCCAGTTGATACAAGTTCTTGGAACTTTAAAGATCAGTTCAACAATCGTCTGATGTACTTAGAGAATGTTTCAACCATCATCTCCTATGTCACTTAGTGAATCTCCTAAGTGACATGCCTCTATGTTCCATGGCCATTCTCCTTCCCCACCAACACCATCACATCCTTTGACATTCACATCTTGACTCCTTGACATCCATTCATTCCAAGACAACTTCATGCCTCATTGACAACAAATGTAATACAATGAACTTCAATCTCCCCCTTTGTATTTGTTGTCAATACACTCCATCAGCACATATGAATGGGTCAATATGTGTGCCCAATCGTTTCTCCCCCTTATTGGCAATCAAATGCAAAGGTGTGGTGTGGTTCACTTTCACAAATCTCTTCCTCCCTTATAAAAGCATTTTCTTCAAAATCACAAAGAGAGGGATGATGTCACATGTTCACTTGAGCAATGAACCTTTAGTAAATCAGCTCTAAGTCTACTTGGGCTAACCCGGTGTAGAAAACAAGAGTGATGTAACCAAGGTACTCAATGCTGTCCAACATTCACTATACATGTGAGATCATGCTTCAGGGGTTTGAAAATTTTTCAGATATAACAACGAATTGATAAATCCTGCACATACTTCACAAAACTCATTAGAAAGTTCAGTGCAATGATAAAGCTCCCCCTTTCATCCATTTGTCTTCAATCCATACTCCCCCTTAATTGACAAGATAAACTCAATTAAGAAACAAGGGATGAAAGCATGATTGGAATACCTTCACTTTCTCAAGATGGTATTAATCTAAGAATGCCATCTTCTTCAGATTGGCTCCCCCTCAAGGGGTGCACTCCATTCCTTCCAAACCATTCTCCAGCTGAGAAATGATCATCATCTTCAATTCCCTGCAATGTTAGCACATGTAAATACCAATGTATAAGGGAATAAGATGGAACCTCCTTGGTTCATCAATGTGAACAACAAGGTTGAGAAGATTCTCTCAACCGAGATGCCCTATTTTCACCAGTCTTCACACTTGCACATCTGATCTTCAATGATGTTTGTGCTGGTGTGGATCTCAATACATCTTCATGTGAAATCTTCTTCTTCCCTTTTGCCTTAGCAATTTCCAGAACTTCATCTTCAGCTCTTTGTAGATCTTTGGCAAGTTGCAACTGATTTGGCCATATGACTAGTAAATGTCTTGGAAGAGTGGCCTCAGTTTTGGAAATTCCACATGGTTCTTTTGATGCTCCTAAGCTACCTCTCTTAGGCAACTTATTTTCAATCAATCCCTTCTTCTTCTGGATTGATTGTCTTTTTGAGTCCAGTCTGCCTCTATTGAATTTCATGGCTTCTTTACAAAGATCCATGGTATGACCATTCTTTCCACAGAAGAAGCATTTCTTGGTGGTCCTTCCGGATGCATCACCCTTCTTGGACTCAGACTCCAAGGACTTCTCTTCCTTTTTCAACATCTTCTTGGAAGCTTTTTCAGCTTTCTTCTTCTTGCTTCCCACGGATTCCCTTTTAGCCAGGTTCAGTGATCTTCTCTTCTTTTCATCTTTGGATACAGTTGGAGATTGACATGTATCATTTTGACCACTTTTGCAACCATCCCAGATGTTGTCAAGTAATCCAAATCTGTTAGCAGTAAACAGATGTCTCTGGACCTGTGGATGCTGCTTCTTTTCTTCTGGCTTGCTCCCCCTAGGCATGGGCTTCCTTTGTGCTTTGACATTTAGTGGATTGTACCAACAATACTTTGCACAGTGCCCATACTTATTACAACACCAACATTGACCCAGAAATCTTGACTTCTTCAGTCCTTCTGATTTTAGGGTACTTTTCTTGACCTGTTGTGCTGTTTCAGGAGAGCTCTGCTTCTTTACTGTCTTCATCCATATTTGTTTGGAATTATTCTTCCATCCTGCACTTTTAGTAGAAACACTATTAGAAGCATCAGTACAAGATGGTATGGATGGTACCTTCTTCTTAGAAGATGTTGCACTTTTACTAGAGGATGTCCTTCTCTTAGAATCATCCTTCTCAAAGCATACTTGAGTAGCAACATTTCTCCTTTCAGTTGACTGGGAGGCTTTGGCTTTGGGTGATTGCTGATTTTTCAACATCACCTCTAATTCTAAACACTTCATGTTGAGGGAGTTCTTCTCATCCTCAACTGTTCTTAGCCTTCCTTCCCATTTCTCTTCCAGCTGTTTTATCTGGTCTTCATGCATCCACTTCATTTCAAGCAATGAGTTTTCAAGCTCCTTCACCCTTTTGACTTTGTCTTCTAGTTGAGAATCCCTGACAACCATTGACACTTTGTGCCTCTTTTCCAGTGCATGGACAACATCTTTGATCATTATCATAAAGATGTCTTTCTCAGAAAGGCTTCTTTGCAATTCTTCAGCAGTGTCTTCATATCTTTCATTGCAAAGGGAAACTGTTTCATCTTTGGCATTCACCAGCATTCTGAGAGTGTTGGTTATGCCAACCCTTTTAGCCAATTGGACTTCCAGAGAATTGGCTTCATCTTCTAGCTGTAATTTTTCTACTTGAAGATCAAGGAGGCCTGTAGCTATACACATTGCAACTTCCTTGGGGACTCTCTTCTGAAGATATTTGATTGCATTTAGAAGATCATTGTTTCTTCCATCTTCATCACAACTAGAGAAGGCTTCATCAAAAGAATGATAAAAGGAATTGTCATCTGATGTGACTTTCACATTTCTTTCCATAGAAGGAGTTTCTCTGATTGCACCAGCCTTCTTCTTCATCTTCTTTGCCTGTTTCTTCATTCTGTTTTTCAGAGTCTTGGCAGATATCTCCATTTGAGGTTGTTCTTTCATTTCCTCAAATCTCCACTCCATATAGACTCTCTTGGATCTTTTAGAGGTAGCCTCCCTCTGATACCAATTGAAGTGCCCAGATCAGTGTGAATCACTGAGAGGGGGAGGGGGTGAATCAGTGATCCTTTAAAACTTTTTACTAATTGATTCTTAATCAATTAAACCTCTATGGCTGGTTAAAGCCTCGATCCACTCTTCTTGTATCTCTCAACCTTTCCCGGATAATGCAGTAATGAAAAGGCACAGGACACAAGGATTTACAAGGTTCGGCACCAAAGGCCTAAATCCTTGCCATGCTCTCTCAGCATGGATTCTCCCATTATAACTTGTTAGAATTACAATGGTCGATACAGAGTCTCACTGTATCTCTCCTGAGTCCCACAGGAGGGTCTTTATACTGCGTCCCACAGTGTTACCAGAGTCCCACTGGCCTGCTCCAGAATCCCACTGAAGACTTCTTCTCCCTGAGTCCCACAGGGTCTTCTCTTGGCTCCTCGAGTCACACGAGTAGCTCTTCTTCACTTTAAGTTCTTCAAGTATCCTCAGAAGCCTGGGATAAAGGCTGCTGGCCTTTCTCTTCTTCGGATCACTTGTGGTGAGCAGGTCCTCTCATCTTGCTCGGGCTTTATCACCTTCTTCTAAGGATGCCCCGGCTTCTCTCCAATTACTGAATGCTCAGACAAATAATATCTTTATCTTCGGTCTGGTCCAGTCTCAGTTCACTTCAACATCATGCACTGAGTGCATGGCAACTCTTCAAGATCTTCAAGTCTTGGACTCCTCAGATGCACACCACTGATTTAGCACTGTTCACGTGTGCACGTGCATGCATGCATGCATGCACTCCCCTTCTTCTCTTCTAGGTGCAGTAAACCCACAAAGGGTGTAATCAATTATAGCACACACCTTCTCACTTGTACTTCACACGTTTAGTTCCTTTTGATTACACACATAGAAGTGTGTTATACTTTGTGTGAATCTTCTTCTTCTTCTAAGTGTGTCTACTCCTCTTAGAGCACACACATAGGTTCGGCCTTCTTTGTCACTTGTTCATGTACACATAAATTGTTCTTTGTTTTGCACACACTTGACTTTGGCCTCTTACCTCTTCTTGTTGCACACCCTTAACCCGTAGGTGGTTCTTCAAGTTTGCACACACACACAAATGTGTGGTCTTCACTTCACCCACTTGCACACACAAGGCATGCCTCGGGTCTTCCTTCACTTTCGCACACACACACAATGGTGTGATCTCATTTGTTTGCACAAGGCTACGGCCTTTCTCTCCTTTTTGCACACACACTTCCCACTGCCCGTTCTTTGTTCTTGTTTGCACATACACCCAAAGCACTAAGGGCTCGGTTCTTCCTCCTCTGCACACCTACTGCCAACAGCCTTTCACCTTTGTTTGCACACACACGAGGCAGGGCCTCGGCCTTATTTGGCACACACACAATGTGTGTAGAACACAACCCGAACTCCCTGCCAATCTCTTCTTCAATATCCGCGCAAGCTACACTTGGGTGCCACTGGCCGCGCAAGAGCTTGGGTGCACAAAGGCCGCGCAAGACCTCGTACACGCGGGGCGCGCAAGTTCAACACCCGCGGGGTCTTCCTCCTGCCGCGCAAGGGTGCGGGGAGAGAGGGAACAAGACTCGGGCACGCAAAGTGTTTCGGCCACGAGCTCTTCCTGCCGCGCAAAGGATTAGCGTGCAGGGGACTTCAACCGCGCAAATACCTTGTGCGGGGCTTCAACTTCGCGAGGCAGAGGGCTCTCACGGATCAACGGATCTTCTAAAAAAACATCAGCAAGCCACAATGAGGTCTCGGCCTCTCCTTTTATAGGCAGAGAATCCTCAAAACTTCCGCGTGATTATAACTTCAAACACCCGAGATCTTCGGATCTTTAAAATCTTCAAATCTTGATTTTTATACTCTGTTTCAACGCGGGTTTCCTTTTCTTTTCCTTCGGTTTCCTCCACGTGCATGCGACTTAGAACGCATGCACGGCCTTCGTTTAGGCTTATCTCATGCAAAACATCAACCCGGTGCCTCGGCAACTTCGTTTGCCTCGGCCAACATCGAATTCCCTCATTTGTTGCATGCACGTGTATTCTTGGGCATGATCCTGTTCTTTATGGCCAGACGAGCGCGAGGGTGGCTTCACTTCGATCAGCGGTGGCCGGGAGCTCGAGAACGGGTGGTCGGATGGCCTCTGGTTCAGCGGCGTCGCGGGTGGCTTCGGCTCGAGCTCGAGGAAGGAGACAAGCTCTCGGCCGTCGGATCAGGCGTTTGAGATACATCGGGCGGCCTGGATTAGATCGCGGCGCCGCGGATCAGATGTGCGGCGCAGATCAAGCGCGCGATGAGACGGACGGCGGAGATTTTCTCCCGGGAGTTTTTGCGCGTCCCACATCGAAACGCAGCCCAGTTTATCCGCGGCTTATAACCCAGCCGCTCCCTTGAACGGCCAGTTGAAACTCCTCCCTCCACGGTGCCGCCCCGCACCGTGTTCTCCCTGCGGGCGCGCTCTGCGCCCACTCTTACTCCCGCGGGCGCGCTCTAGCACCCACTATGCTCCTCCGGCGCGCGGGTTTCACCACCGCGTGCCCTCGGGGGCTTATACACGGCCCCCTGCGCTCCTCCGGGCGTGCCCCAGCGCCTCTGTGGTGTCTGCGGGTGCGCCCCTGCCGCCCTGAGCTCGCCCCACGGGTTCCCCCTTGGGCGTGGCGCCTTAGGCCCACATGAGCCTTGGGGTTGAACCCACAAGGTGCTCACGGGTTGGCCATATTTTTTGGCTAAGTCTTGAATAAGACTTTGTAAAAACAAAGTCCTCCATGTAAAATATGCCAAGTGCCACTTGCCCTTCAAGGCATTCTTTTCCTTCATCTTCTTCTTGAGAATTCAAACATTAATCTTCTTGATTAAAAACAACTCCTCAATTTATAATTCTTCTTCACCATCTCATTTTCAACTTAGGAGAGAATTCTCAAGGATCTTCATCAACCGAGCTACTTGATCAATTATTTCTTCTTCATTAGAATTCCTCCATTCTTCTTCAACATTTATTTATCACTTAGGAATGGGAATTCTTGAAGGTTCTTCTTCATCAATCGAGCTCCTGAATCACTTATAATCTTCAATGTCTTCGTTGATCTAATCAGAGATCAAATTGGGACTTCTTCAGATTCACATGCACTAAATGTTAGTGCATGGACTTCATTAAACCACATCACCCACTTAGAAGTTGTGGATGGATCTTCTTCTCATCTCCTCAGGCATTGTCAATACAATGCATGGTCTTCTAAAGCTTGTTGTGACATTGTATCCAGTTGATACAAGTTCTTGGAACTTTAAAGATCAGTTCAACAATCGTCTGATGTACTTAGAGAATGTTTCAACCATCATCTCCTATGTCACTTAGTGAATCTCCTAAGTGACATGCCTCTATGTTCCATGGCCATTCTCCTTCACCACCAACACCATCACATCCTTTGACATTCACATCTTGACTCCTTGACATCCATTCATTCCAAGACAACTCTATGCCTCATTGACAACAAATGCAATACAATGCACTTCAACTTGTCATCTCCTCGCACACCTCACGAATAAAAATTAGGGTGTTATTTGTGATTTCAAGTCATTCTGATCTTGTTTGGCATGCATTTGACTGTTAAATTCATGTTTTGGCCATTTACGACACGTGGAGTGCATTTTCCATCACCATAGTCACATGACACCTCCGATTGACATGACGTCTAGCTGACCATTTTACAATTCACCCACCCTTTGTTGTCATCCGATTTCATGGAATTCTGAGACCGTTCAGCCAGTTTTGACCACCCCACACATGCTTTTCAAGTGCACCAAACACCTAAAAAACTCATATTCAGATGTGCCGTGAAAACCGTGCATCCAAATGATTTGTCCTCTCATCGTACACCTCAAGAAAGACCCATGGATTGTTTTTCTAATGTATCAAGGAAATCCGAATATGTTTGGTCAGTTTTCCATATACCAGTTGTTTTTACATAAAATGGTGTTCATTTTAAACAAAAGAGAGACATTTAGAGTGATACCAGCCACACTGTTCCTTGGATTGAGGCGGGATTGTCTTGTACACGTCTCAAATGACCATTTTATCATTTTCCTACAGTATCAACACAATCCAAATATGTTTGGTCTGTTTTTCATATTTTAGTTCTTGTTTTCACTTAAAATGTTGTCCATCTCAAATCAAAGTGAGACTCTTTGAATGATACCTACCACACCGTGTCCCAGATTGAGGCAGAGTTGACTTGTACCTGCCACAAATGACCAATGTATCGTTGTCCTAAAGTATCAACACAATTATAATGCGTTTGATCAGTTTTCCATATGTCAGTTGTTGTTTTCATTGTTTTACCCCACCTATAATAGTATAGCTCAAGTAACAGGTCAGATGGCCTTGATTGGTCTATTTCAATTTGGTATCAAAGGCCCTACTCAGTTAATAGTGTGTCAAAAATGCCTATTTTTTTTATGTCTTCATTAGATAGTATTATGATCATTGGAATTTGGATAGTAGGTGCAGAAGAGGGGCCTGAACAGCTCACTTCAATTACTAAATCTGAGTTGCAATAGGTGACTGGAAAAATTATTACAGATTCCAAGATCGAGTTTTTAGGATATTTTGAATAAATCATATTGAGGGTTTAATTTAATTAACATATCTAGAATATTTGAGGACTTCATTTTTGTAAGGTAAGTTGAATAATCTTAGTGGGGAGTCTATTTAGATGGTCTTCTTCCAATTAATGGGTATTTCTCTTTAATTTTAGAATTCATGAATACTTTAAATTCTGTTTGTTTTAAATAATTATTAGAATATTTTTTTAGTTTGATTGTTTTGCAATTATCTCATAACTGATTGGTTCCTATCTAGCGTTTAGAAGAAAATTCCTACAAGATGATATCTTTGAAATATAAGGTGGTTAACCACAATGTAGGTTCCACGGGAAGATCCTCCTACAGACCCATCTTTGGATGAGGTAAGTATCAATATCATTCTGGATCTAGGGTCATTTGTCCTAATAATCATAGTATGGATATTGGATCATGAACTGGAATTTACCAAGTATCATCCACGTGTATTTTTTATTGATAGTGGAAAACACGATTCTATGGACTGACTTTAATTTATTGAGAGGGTCTTCATATTTTTTGAAGATCCCTAAGTATTATCATGTGGGTTTTTCCATGTATATTCTTGAGGGAAGAGAATGAATATGTTGGGATTCTATAATGTAGGATAAGTTTCACAAAGGTCTTACCTGGGTTTCATTCAATATGATATTTGACCTTCTTTTTATCATGAAACTTTACACGTGTAAAATACTTTGGAGTATCTGAAGTTGGAGAAAGTGAAGCATACTCTTCTAGAGTTCTCCAACCACTTTGTTGAGTTGGTGAATATTGCACTAGATCTTTTCAAATATGATTACATAAAAGATTGTATGTTTGATATGGGACTAAGGAACGATGTTTTGTTGACACTAGTTATTTTTAGCCTTCCAACCTTCCTGGTGGTATTGGATAATGTTTATTTTGCAAAAGAAGACATATTTGGAATGATAGACTAGGGTGGAGCTTTAGTGGATGCAATAATTATTGAAAGTTCTTATTTTGTTTATTAAAGGAAGTACTAAAGTGTCCAGTGTTCTACGGAACCTATTCTAGGGGCTTTTATAAACAACCCACATGTTATTTTCTAACCGTGAGGCATAGTGTTTTTCTAACCGTGAGGCATAGTGTTTTTCAACACCGACCGAGGTTCCGAGCTCCGAACAAGCCCCAGATGCTCCATAAACCATTATAACATCATTAGGATTACATATTTGGTCAAAAATAAAGAGTTATAATAAATTCAAAAATATCCTTACCAGAGTGAAATACCTTGTTCAAAATAAAGAGTTATACGGAATTCAAAAATGTAATGGATCAATCTACCCCTGATCACCATCACTCTCACAACAGTCATCATCAACCTCATCCCCACCTCAATCTCTTTCCTCATCTTTGTCCTCGCCATCATCCCCATTCTCATCCTCTCCCCCATCCTCACCCTCGGCCCCATCCTCACCCTTGGCCCCATTCTCTCCCTCATCCTTATCCTCATCCTCGCCCCCTTCCTCTTCAGCATCCTCTTCGTCACCAAGAACATCATCATATCAACCGCCACTAGAACTACCACCTGGTGCATTGGATAATTCACCCATCGACGAAATATATGTTTGAAAAGCCGCGCTGGACTCTGGTGGAATTAATGAAGATAGAGCTTTGATCTGTTACGTAAAATCATTCTCTCTCATTTGAACCTGTTATTCCAAATCTCGGACCCTTTTATAAGAATGTCTTGCATGCTCCTGGACCTGTTCCAACTCAACGGTGCTATAATGGATACCTGGAGAGTAATAATACCTCGTCAAGACTATATTCGTACCAGGTTAGCATTATACATGACCATAGTGCTCTCTCCAAAAACCTGATATAAATGATCGTGTTTCCCTAAATTGTCAGGCTCTTGGGCATCAAGGGACTCTAAAGTAGCCTGTTAAAAATATTAATAGATTATTAAATTTCAAAATAGATATTGAACTTTGAAATAAACAAATTAAAACTTACAATCTTTTCTTATGTCGGTTCATTAACCACAATTCCATCTTTTTCCCTTCTACTCGAGAAAAATAATTTTTCTCAAGGGTTACGTCCTTCAATATTCAATTTGTGCTTCTATAATGACACAGAAACAATATAAAGTGCAAGTATAATCATATATTCAATATTCAATAAATCACATAATTTAAGTAGGAAACAATAAAAAGGGAAAGTTCTAAAGATAAATTATAAACAACTATATCGTATCAGCTGCCTCTCATGATCTGACACAGTAGTGTGCTTCAAAGTGTGGAGGTATTTCATTGAATCAATGTTTTTTTAGAAGATTCCAAAATAATGTTTAATAATAAATAAGATAATATTAATGAAAATTATGAAAACAGTCATTTAGATACCTCAAATGGGATTAATACCTTAAATTTGGCAGTCTCTCAATGGGTAATCATTTGGCGATATTGCTCTATTGGGCATTCAACCACGATGGGTAATGTCTACATCTCCATGCCAACTCTATCACACCATCCGACATACAACTCATGCTTATATGCTATCCAAAACTCTGCTAGCTCCTTTAAACATGCTGGTCGTGCACCTTCACCGTCAGGGAAGTTAGCGCGAAGCTAAAACCAAATAAAATAATTCATATAAATAAATAAAAATACAAAATTAAATTCAATAGATTTTTACCCATATTTGTGCCCACACATTATCCTTGACTTCGTGTGGCAGATGTCTCAAAGAGAGAGGGCTGACCGGAATGATGTCGGAGTATTTGGCCAGCATCACCAAAAAACCCCAACATTCCTACCAAGATTTATCAATCATCTGTCCATCATCAATATATACAACCATCAACTGTGTCTAGTGGTTCTATATCGCATGAAAGGGATTATGCCCCATCCCCCACCTTTTATCAGTAGATGAATCTATTATTAATGAAAAAATTATCAGTACAAGTTATAATAAAAATAAATTTTGGTATAAAAATTTGAAAGAGTTATACAAATATAAATTTGGTAGTAGGATCAATGGGCGTCACTGGATGTGCAGAAGATGAAGGGATATCCTATATAGGTGTAGTGTCCCTCAGTGTATGCTCCTCATCCACATACTGTTTTGAAGCAGGAGTTGAAGAAGTTGGAATATAATAGCTTGGAGATAATGAACCAAAAGCAAAAGATGATGGCACGGACATCTGGACAACTGGTAGTGTAATCATCGGAGGCCTAAATATCATGTCTGTCCCTAAAGACACCCTAGGATCAAAATTGTCCGTAGAAGATACCTATGTGGTAGTGGCATAGTCCAATCGGGAATGAATAGTGGATCTTCTAACTCTCGCACCACGAGCCCTTTTACCACCGGCCTCAGTACCAAGACCACCAGATGATCATATAACTCTGACACCACCCCCTCCTACCACCAGCCTCTGTACTGGGAGAAATATCAGGCTCCCCATCGGATATCTCTCATCTAAGGGGTGGATCCTCAATACAAGAATAAAACAATAGTAAACACATGATATTATATGTTATTGAAATATATATATTTGAAATAAAATACTCACAACGGGGATGAGTGGTGGAACTCCCATCTGTGTCATGTGATGATTATTTTCTGTCATCTTTTTCCACCGCCGCGCTTCAATGGGTGCCATTTCCTGCAATGAAAACAAATATGGATGTAATTAGAAATATATAACTAATGTTTAACCCAAAATAAAAAATATTGAAAAATAATTCTGATAAAAAAACATAAAGAAACAGAAGATTTATTGTGGTTTGTAGGTAAGTACTAGGATACACACTCTAAATGATGTAGGTGACACATGTAGGTTAGAACACTACTATATGATTCTATATATTTCCAACCACAACTTTGGGTTCACAATATACTCTGAAAATTGATCTATTGGAGTCATCATAAGTAATAAATGGATTGCTTCCAATTTATGTAAGGATCTGTCAACTTCATCATCACTATCATCAAAAACATGTTTGGGATTTACTTGAATAATTACACAAAATTTAGGATGACGATGATCCTTGAAATAAAAAACATGTTTCACCATTGAAGCCAATACATATAGTTCATTGGTGGAAAGAGTGCGAGTCATGTCAATAACTCGAAATCCACAATCATCAATAAAGGTTCCTTCCCTCTTCATTTAATCAAACCATTGACATTTCATCATTGTGACTCGACCATACGAGTAATAATCCAAAATTATTATTTTCCCCACGACTCCATAATAATCTACATTTTCAGAATGAGGTCTATTATTCGATGAACTGGCATAATAGTCTGTTGTGGCAGTTATCATAACACCATCATGGTGTGTTCTCATGTTTCTTGCTCGTTCAGTGATAATAAATTTATATCCATTGATCACAAGTGATCTACAATCACGAACCATGGTATTATGACCAAAAGAAATAGTGCTTATTTCCTCATAAACAGAGTCTGCAGGAAAACATGATACATGAAATATAAACAAATAGTAAATTTAATTAAATATTATTTTTATTTAGTTATTAAATAAATATTGTTACCTTCAATTTCAACCAAGAAAAAACCCGTTTACTATGAAAAGTCTCTTTGCTCCTCAAAGATAAAGAACGATGCTTTATATATATCAATTATTTATGTTCCATGTAGATAAAAATAATAATAGTTCAACAAATATTTAAAATTACAAGAGATAACATAAGATATACATGTACAATTTACTTACCTTATATACTCATCGAACAAATCAAAATTGAACAACACTGTGCGATGTGCCATCTCTCACTCTTGAAGACTTAATGTTGTCAATGTATATGATCCCGGAATTCCTCTTGTTTGAGGAAGTGATGGAAAACTGGGTTCAATTTGCTCATACTATTCTAGTTCATGTCTCATTGGTCTGTTTATTCTCATAGTAAGATCATACAAATACAATGAGCAGAAATCCATAAATTCTTGAGCCAAGTAACCGTTCACAATAGAACCTTTGAGATAATTCATGTTCCGAACATATTATTTCAATGTGTACATATTTCTTTCAGATGGATACATCCAACGGAAAACAACGGGTCATCTAAGAAGTATTTTGGTCAGAAGATGGATAGTCAGATGCAACATGCAAGTAAAAAATGATGGAGGGAATATTTTCTCTAACTCACACAAAATTATTGGTGTCTCTACCAACAGTTTATGCAAAAAGGATTTGGAAAAATTCTTAGCAAAAATATCTCTAAACAAATAGAACAACCAAATAACTGAGACTCTTGCATTATTGGACAAGAGATGAAGGATTTCTATTGGAATCAACTCATACAAAAGGACGTGATAATCATGAGTCTTAAAAGATTTCAACTTCAACTCTTTTATGTTGACTCATTTTGACATATTTCTTGAATAGCCATCAGGGACATTAATAGTCTTTAGCTCATCCAGAAATTTATTTTTTTCAGCAGGTGTCATCACATAAGAAGCACATGGAACTTTCCATTTATTTTCACTGATACAGATAGGATGCAATTCTGGTCTGATCCCCCAATCTACCAAGTCACACTGAGATCGTAAATCATCTTTTGTCTTCCCATTGACATTTAGAATAATTTAAACCAACATTTCACATATATTATTTTCAATGTGCATTACGTCTAAGCAATGATGCAACAAGTTGGTTGACCAATACGACAACTCAAAGAATATACTCCTCTTCTTCCAATTTTAACAGGTATCATTGGAAACATTTTCCATATTTCTAGATTTCATTACACCCTTCTCAAATAAATAATATAAATCTTTCGATTCATTAAGAACAGTAGTTCCAGACATATGCTAAGGTGGATTGTCAGTCCCCATGGTATTATCAAATCATCGACGATTGTTACTATATGGATGGTTCCTTGGAAATAATCATCGATGTCCCATAAAACTAAAACTACGATGATATTTCAGTCTTCTCTATTGAGTATTCTTCAAACAAACCAGACATGTCAATTTTCCTTTTGTGCTCCATCCAGACATCATTGCATAAGCAGGAAAATCATTGATTGTCCACATAAGCGCCTCATGCATCTGAAATATTTCTTTCGAACATGCATCATCTGTGGGCACACCCACATCCCAAAGAAGTTTCAAATATTTTATTAAAGGCTTTATATATACATCTATATCATTTTTAGGATCATAAGGGCCAGATATCAGTATACTCAAGAATGTTTAAGGATTTTACATACACAACCATGGGAAAAGGTTATAAATGTGTATGAAAATAGGCCATGTGCTGTGCGAAGTAAGCATATGCCCAAATGGATTAAAATCGTCACATGAAACACCCAATCTCACATTACGCACGTCGGATTCAAATTCAAGATATCGAGCATCAAATCTCTTCCATGAAAATCTATCTTCAGGGTGAACCAACTATTGATTATTTTTTCTTGGTATCATGCCATCGCATTTTTTCTGATATTGCATCATACATGAAAATGTTCTGTAATCTGGGGATCAATGGAAAGTGCCACATTACTTTTTGTGGCACACGAGATGGTGTTCCATCATCTTTTGGAATCAATCGGGAGGCTCCACATTTGATACAATAATTTCCTTCAGTAGTTTCCACCCAAAATAAGCTGCAATCATTCGGTCAAGTATGATTTTTTTGAGAATCCAAGTTCATCAACTAACTTCCATGCCATATTGTGGTTTGAAAGAATATCGACATCATCTGGAATTAAGTCCTTCAATAAGGTAAGAATGTAATCAATTGTAGTATTTGAAATCCCATACATAGTTTTCCCATGAAATAATCAGATTCAAAATTCCAACTTTTTCATTTTACCACATTCTCGATATACTGGAGTCGTCACATCATCATTAAATTTTTTCACCCTATTAACATCATCATTTTCATTGGATGCATCATGTGTGCTTGTATTAAATATTTTTTGTTGGACATCCTTTCCTTCTCATGATGTCGAATAAATGGCAACTGATCATACATCAAACTCTCCAATTTAGTCCTATCATTTGGATCATCAACATTTTGAGATTCCATTTTCTCTCTATTGTGATACCACACATAATAGTCTGTTTAGAAACCATATTTGGTTATATGATATCTAACTGCTTCGCGACTCAATAAAATACTTCCAACACAATTAGAACATGGAAAGTGTATGCGACCACTATCTGAAGCCTTGTCAAATGAAAAATATAAAAAGATGTTTAAATTATTTTGAAGAACAGTTGAAATCCAATCAGTTTTGTACATCCAACTTCTATCCATTCTGTAAAAAAATTACAATAAGTCATTTCAAATAAATTCAATAATATTGAAGTTCAATCAAAAAAATATTTAGGTAAATGGAAATTGATTACTTTTTATATAATCATAACTGACACATTACTCTATATGAGAATCATATTATGAAATAAAGAAAAATACAGTGTATATAAGAAAATAAGATACAGAATTTCTTATGCCTATATTCATGGATTGCCATGTATGATATTGGAAGTGTATCAAGGAATACATAATCCTTAAGGGTCTTGTGGGAAGTAAAGAGTTTTATACTTTAACATCATTAGGGAGATCAGGATGAGGAGTAGGATGAGGATCACATCAAAAGTAGTTATGGCCTCATCAAGTTTCACCATAACCATGGATTAAAGGATCCTAGGTTTTGGGCCATTGATCATAGGTAGGTAGGGTGTATTAAGTGAGTCATGTCCCAATTGATTTTTGAGATAGACCTTAAATAGAGAGGGACCTTCAATAATTATAGGTATGGATTTGATTAGAAACACTTATAAAAATGATTTTCAAGAATTTTGACGTCCCAATCCAGGATGCCACTCATTAGTGACCTGAACCCAGATCGACACTCGTTGGAGAGGGACATTCATGTTATATTATGTTTTATCTCACATACAAATAATGATTTTTGGGTTTTCAGGGGTCTAGGGAGGAGGGTGGTTGGTTTTCTGGGGTCCAGGAAGGAGGGGGGCTGTCCATGTTCCAGGAAGCAGGGTGCTGTTTTGGGTCTAAAAAGGTGGGTGGGGGGTTTTCCGGGGTCTAGGGAGGAGGGGGGATATCTATGGTCTAGGATAGAGGGTGGGGGCTATCTGCGGTCCAGGGAGGAGGGTGGAGGGGTTGTCCACGGTCTAGGAAGGAGGGGGGTTTCCTAGGTCCAGGAAGGGGGGGGGGGTTGTCCTGGGTGGACCTCAAAACACTGAATGGGGTTCCACTCTATAGTTCTGAGAATATATTATCCAAAGGTAAAAATATTCCACCTGTAAACATGACAACTTTAAATTAGTGCCTATTGTAATTTCATGACATTTAAGGTATATGGGTTTTTTGAAAAGCCTATACATTACAGTGATGTTCGTGAATGATGTTTTTTTACCAAATGCGTACGGAATTCCATAACGAGGATGATTTATTCCATTTAACCAATGTTATAGTGTACATTTAAGCCAAATTCTTGCATTTAACAAGTGTTCTATTTTATATTTAGGTGAAGTGAGTTAGGAACCATGTTAGGCATGTCATTAAAACATGGGTTCATCCATTTAACCAAGTAGTCTTGAATTTCAAGGATTAAGGTGTTTTGACTGAGCTAATTACTATCTACTATATAGTATGGCCAACACATCATGTGGAAATACCAATGAAACAAAGCCATGTGTAAATGGGATGTTTTCAGCACCCCATTTGGCCAAACATACTTTTCACCATAAGGGATTGTCTATGTATATTTACATGGCTATCCAAGTCATGTACTGTGTGTACATTCCAATGTATATTCCTAGGACACAAGATTATCGTAGACACCATGTCAACCGTTATAGAGACCATGTGAACTCTTATACCATATCGTCATTATTACAACCATTATATAACAACTTATTAAACAACATCACAAGTTAAAGATAATCAAATTGAACATAAATCAATAATAATATTGGATACATCAAGTTAAATGAAGTCATACTATCTTAAATCCTAAAAGACCACCAAAAACCATGATTGATGACCACAAAGCTCCCCTTTCGGCCAAATCAAAAGTGAAAAATAAAACACATAGTTTCAAAACAACACAACCAAGGAATCACGTACTGATTTGATGTGTAGAAGAAATTAATTCCTTGAATGAAGATGGATTCGATATTGGTAATATGTTTGGAAAGATGAAGATTTGATTTAGGGCACCAATCTAGTAGAGTATAACTACAATCAAGCGGGGGGGGGAACTGGATGCCCGATCTGAATTTAGGGTAAATCTTTCCCAAGGGTTTTTTAAAAACCATTTGGAATGTATGTTATACCAAATGTTAGTCTCAACTATTGGTAAAAGTGATATGGATGTGGCCTATACAATCAGTTTACTGAAACCATTGGTAAATAATGATATGGATGAGGCCTTTACGAACAGTTTTTCAAAACTTTTGGTAAAAGATTATATAAAATCTTTTATACCAATGGATTTTTAAAAATGTTGGTATACATAGACATTCCCAATGGTTTAGATAAACCATTGCGATATAAGTGTTGGTAAAAGTGGGATTTCTAGTAGTGGATGGTCCACAATACCCCTCATCCAAAGGTAGATCATCCTCCTACAACTCGTGAAATAGATCAGGATCCATCAATAATGAGATTTCTTTCTCCAAAAAGGATGATGGGATGGAAGAAATCTATAATAAAAGTCAAATTATCAAGGTTTGTTTCCATTAATGAGCATATAGGCTTTGTTTTCTCTCATACAGTACGGACGTGATTTTGGACCATGTGTACTCTAGCCAGATAACATTCCATATGCCTGAAAGTCACTAATAGTCCACATCAATGTATCTTTTAATATGAAATTTTGTTTCATAGCAACATCATATGTACTAACACCATCAATCCATAGTGTATTTAACTCATCAATCAATGGTTTCAAATAAACATAAATATTCTTTTTCGGATGTCCTAGGATTAATAAGGTCAAAAAAGATATAGGGATCGTTCATCAACATATATGGAGGTAAATTGTGCAGAGCTATAAAGACATTCCAACATGAATACTGACTACCATAAGAACCAAACAGATAGAAACCGTTAGTAGAAAGACCCAATTTCACGTTTCAGGCTTCTAAAGAAAAATATTGATGCAGACGGTCAAAATGTTTCCTTGAATCACCATCAGATGGATGATTCAAGTTTTTATCAGTTGAAATCGTGGTTTTGTGCCATGACAACATTGACGTTGTGTTCTGAGACATAAATAAACACTGAAACCTAGGTGTAAGGGGTAAATATCTCAACTGTTTTACTAGATTCGATCCAGACTTCCCTGGTTGAGCTTCTTTATACCTCAATTGTCCACATGCGGAACAAATATCCAACGAATCATATTCACTAGAATATAAGAAGCAATCATTTGGACATGAATGCATCTTCCGATGACTACATCCCAGATTATGAACCAGCCTCTTGCTCTCACAGTAATTTCTAGGCAACACATTTCATTCATGTAACAGTTTTTTAGCCAAAGAAAATATCTGATCAAAACAGTTGATTGACATTGCATTATCTGATTTAATAGCCATAATTCCTGCAGCCTCTTCTAATTTTCTTATCTTGTAGAATGGATATAATGCGTCCTCAGAATACCTCAACAACACATAAAATTCAGATGGTGCCAACTCAGGAGCTAAATCAATATCATCTTGAGTTTTAAGTTTACTGAATAGATGGACTTGCAACATCATATACTAAATTTTGAAACTGTGATGGATCTAGAATCGAGTTATTAGTATCTTCTCTGGAACTGCATTGTCCGTGTTGGTACCCAAAAACATAATCTGGTTGAAAACCAAACCGCAAGAGATGTCCCCCAACCTTGTAAAATGTGTCAAATGTTCTCAGAGAACATTTTTTACAAGGACACTTTATTATTCCTTCTGAAATATATTCTAGTTATGATGATTCAAATGATAAGAAAGCTTCAACCCCTAAATATATATAGGATTTATACTAGAACCATTTGGATTTCTATGCTAATTTATCCAAATGCGATAATCTAATAATTATTTTTTTCGACTACATTGTTCCATATTTCTCTACAAAATATAAAATCATTAATATTTTTGAATAATTTGAAATTATAAAAATACTTTCTAAAAAAAAGATAAATAATTACAAATTCTTCTTAATAATTTCCATTATTTATGGGCGACACAATTTCAAGTTTATTGACAACTCCTCTTTTGTCTGACGGCTCATTTAGATGCACCTTTTCTCACACAGAAATCACAATGAAGAATCTGATCACAAATCGCAAATTCATTCTCATATGCCCGAGAATGAATATTTATACCTCTGAGCAGATTCTTCAATCTGATTTCTGTGTGATAAAGTTGCAAGAAAATGAGCTGTCATACAAAAGTGCCTCCTTTTCGTTGATGAATCATCATCTTTCAACTGTCGCCGCGTGAAAGCAATATGAAAACTGTGGTCCTACAAATTCATATTCAAACTCGGGTATAAGATAATGAATATGAATACATAGAAGAATACTTTTCATAATGTTTTGAGTCTATGAAAGCTGAAAGGAGAAGATTCATCGAGCAAAAGGAGTGTCATCAATCCATTAAAAATTGTGCCAAGTTATTACAATCTATTACAATTTATTTTCTTCCTAATTCTTACTATTTATTCCTAATTCATACTATTTCTTACTATTTCTTACTATGTTTTACTATTTCATACTATTTTGTACTATTTATTACTATTTTATACTATTTCTAACTATTTCTTACAATTTCTTACTATTTCTTACCATTTCTTACTATGTCTTACTATTTATTTCTATTTCTTACTATTTCTTACTATTTCTTACTATTTCTTACTATATTTTAATATTTCTTACTATTTCTTACTATTTCTTACTATTTATTACTAATTATTACTAATTATTACTAATTATTACTAATTGTAACTAATTATTATTAATTATTACTAATTATTAGTAATTGTTAGTATTTATTACTATTTATTACTATTTATTACTATTTATTACTAATTATTACTAATTTTTTCTATTTATTACTATTTATAAATATTTATAAATATTTATTACTATTTATTACTATTTATTACTAATTATTACTAATTATTACTATTTATTACTAATTATTACAATTTATTACTAATTATTACTATTTATTGCTATTGTTTACTATTTATTACTATTTATAACTATTTATTACTATTTATTTCTAATTATTACTAATTATTACTAATTATTAATAATTATTACCAATTATTACTAATTATTACTAATTATTATTGATTATTACTAATTATTAATAATTATTACTAATTATTACTGATTATTCCTAATTATTACCATTTAATACTATGTATTACTAATTATTACAAATTATTAATATTTATTACTATTTATTATTCTTAATTTCTAGTTATTACTATTTATTACTATTTATTACTATTTATTACTATTTATTACTATTTATTACTATTTATTAGTATTTATTATTATTTATTACTATGTATTACTAATTATTACTAATTATTAATAACTATTAATAATTATTACTAATTATTACTAATTATTCCTAAATATTTATAATTATTACTATTTATTCCTAATTATTCCTATTTATTCCTAATTATTACTATTTATTTCTAATTATTACTATTTATTACTATTTCATACTATTTGTTACTATTTATTAATAATTATTACTAATTATTACTAATTATTACTAATTATTAGTAATTATTACTAATTATTACTAATTATTACTAATTATTACTAATAATTACTAATTATTCCTATTTATTCCAATTTATTCAAATTTATTCCTATTTTTTAACAATTGTTTACTATTTTTTACTATTTATTACAATTTATTACTAATTATTACTATTTTGTACTAATTATTAGAATTTTTTACTATTTATTATTGTTTATTACTATTTTTTACTAATTATTACTAATTATTACTAATTATTACTAATTATTTATAATTATTACTAGTTGTAAATATTTATTCTTATTTATCACTATTTATTTCTATTTGTCACTATTTATTTCTATTTGTCACTATTTATTCCTATTTGTCACTATTTATTCCTATTTGTTACTATTTATTCCTATTAGTTACTATTTATTCCTTTTGGTTCCTCTTTATTACTATATTTTCTGATTTATTACTATTTGTTACAAATTCTTACTATTGGATACAAATTCTTACCATTTGTTACAAATTATTACTATTTGTTACAAATTGTTACTATTTGTTACAAATTATTACAATTTGTTAATAATTATTACTATTTGTTACTAATTACAACTAATTTTTACTAATTTTTACTGATTATTACTAATTATTAATAATTATTACTAATTATTACTAATTATTTCTCTTTATTCTAATTTATTACTAATTTATTACTAATTATTACTAATTATTACTAAGTATTGTTATTTATTACTATTTATTCATATTTATTGCTATTTATTGCTATTTATTCCTATTTATTGCTAATTATTACTAATTATTCCTATTTATTCAAAATTATTTCTATTTATTAATATTTATTACTAATTACTACTATTTATTACTATTTGTTATTAATTACTACTATTTATTACTAATTACTACTATTTATTACTAATTATTACTAATTTTTCTTATTTGTTACTAATTATTCCTATTTATTACTAATTATTACTAATTATTACTATTTATTACTATTTATTCATAATTATTACTATTTATTCCAAATTATTACTATTTAATCCTTATTGTCACTATTTATTCCTAATTACTACTAATTAGTACAAATTATTACTATTTATTACAATTTATTACTATTTATTTCTAAAATACAGATAACAAAACAATTTAAATCTAATGTAATTACAACTAATCAATAATAATTAAAATTAACATAATAAATTTAAATAAATACTCAATTAAATAAAATATAAATACCTTTAAACTTGATCTTCTATTGATGTAAGTGCCTTCACAACATCTCCATAAATTAACTAACAGGGAGAAATTTTCACTTTAAAATTCGAGTTTAGAGCGAGAGGGAACGTGAGAAATGGGAGGAAGAGAAATAAAAATGGAGGGGGTATATATATGTCAGATTAGTTGCGACAGGACCAGTTGCGACGGGATTACCGTCGCAAAAGGTACTTTTTGCGATGGGGCCAGTCACAAATAACTTTTCCCGCATTAGTTGCTATTGGTGGTTAAAAGAGTATTTGTGACGAGGGTCGTCGCAAAAGGTGACATGCCGACACACCTTTTGCGATGGGACAACATCCCGTCACAAAAACTCATTTACCACTGCCGGTATTTGGGACATGACCCGTCGCAAATACCCTATGACCGACACACTATTTGGGATGGGGGGATCCCCCTGTCACAAATAACCTTCATGCGCTTTGGCGCGCATCCCGCACCAAAGCGTGCATTTCCTTTTGCGATGAGACCCCAAATCTCGTCGCAAATAACCCCTGAGATGGACTGTTTTCGATGGGAACTAATTCCGTCCCAAATACCCCGTCTCAAAAGACTGTTTTTTTCATAGTGAACCATATTACTCTATGAACCAAATATATTTAAAATAGTTTTTACATAGAATAAATAGACTTATTGAAATTTTAATCATTATGATTATAATAAATAAACATTTACCTATTATAGATGTTGTGTTACAATGTGGTGTTTCTTCCACACCAAATATTCATCATAAAAAATATCATTATATACATGCATTATTGGTAGGAATACCAATAAGATCAGTCTCTCAAGAACATTTTATTCAACTGAGGGGTTATAAGAGGAAGAAATAAAGGTTTCTGAGAAAAAAATTATTTATGTATATAAGATAGATCTGTATAAATACCTTAATATTTTATTATATCATATATTTTACTATTTTGTGATGATTTAGGATTAAATTCCACAAATATTATGAAAAATATTAATAGTGTATCGGAGGAATTACCTTAATTTAGACTAGATTTAGAAGGTGAAGATGCATGTGTCAGTAAACATCATCCACATGATGGGGGATGGAACCTAATTCATAATTCTAATGAGGTTTCATAAAACATGGGGAATAGGTTTTTGCAATGGATGTGATCTATATAGAATAATTAACATCTTTATCCTTCTCTTTTAGAGTCATCCAAAGACTCCATTGGGAAATCATTAGAATAAATAGACTATACCATCGATATTTTATCATGGGATTTTATAAATATCCAAAGGGTATTGTTTAAGATGGAACAACTCAACAAGTTATGGGATTGAATATAGTAAAGAAAGAAGAATATCTAACAAGAGTTAAATCACTCTCCAAGGAAGAGGGAAACTACTATATACAGTCTCCATGAAAGTGGATAGAGATCAAGAATCATGAAGACTATTCTTGTCTCCTAAAACAATTGTTTATAAGGTCATCATGGATGGTATTGGCTTCAAAGATATTGTGAGTTCAGTGTTTGAGGGTTCGAATAATTAATTTTTCTTTATGGTGTTGTGAGGTCTTTAGTAAGGAATTATAAAATGTGAGTTTCTTCCCTCTCATTTCTTGATTGGAAATAAGGATATGTATAAAATATTTTGGAATCCAAAAAATTTGGAACTTAATAAGGATATTTTTTAGTAAGTTGATCTATACTCAACTTTTTATTTTATGACAAAGGAGTTGGGGTATCATAAAATACTTGATCAAATAAGTATACATTGGTTTATCTCTCATTTAATATGTAATTTTTATAGGAAAATGGTTCTTTTTTATGGTGGATAAATTTTTAGATATCTCTCAAATTTTATTCAAAATAAATATAACGTATACTTGATCTTCATCCAACTATCATTATCAATGATCTATCATAAAAATAGTGTCCCATCCAATGATTTATCACTGGTGATGTTTGTTGAAGAATGTTTCTGGCCTTGTGTTTTTATTTTAAGATGTGTGTTACCACTTTTTTTAGGGTTCATAGTTTCTAAAATTATATTTATTGATATGTTCACCTTCTAGTTCAATTTTTCATATGTTTTATTATCATCAGATATGGTTTAGTTGTGAGTGTCCCCAATTCTTATTATTAATTCCATTCTAATAATACAATTTTAATTCCCGGGAGTTTATATGGTGTAAGATAATAATATAACTAATTACAGCCGATTAAAATCCAAAAATAATGGGACGAGAATATCATATATGACCATTTTTAATGATCATGAAATTTTGAGAGTATCTACACTATATAGGAATCATTTCATTGTAATATATGAAAATGTTCACAAAATATTATTGTAACATTTAACGTTTTAGTGCATGTTTCTGATGTTTCTAAAATGGTGTCACTTCATTCTCTATAAATTTAAATTCATTATGATTATAATGTGTCATAACATTAAATGTATATTCCAAACACATACCATGTCAAAGATTATGTAGCTGTCAATAAATAAGAAGAATTAAATTTTATGGGGCGTTATGTGGATATCAAATATTGTTGGGTGGGTGGGGTAGATTTTGTTTGGAGGTGTTATCGATTTAGTGTTACTTATGTTGAAAAGTAGTGGAATGAAGTAACGTTCCTCATAAAATGATTATTTATTGATAGTTTGTCAAAAAATGATTAATTTTTTATTATTTATGTATAAAATAAATATTTTTTAAAATGTTGAAATCATAATGATGTTTTATTGATAAATTTTTTCATGTTTCCCTCTACGGAATGATCACATTTATGTTATTGAAAGATGAAAATTTCATATTATGGTGAGAATATATAGTCATTAGTTTTATATCATAAGAGATAATAAATAATAGTTGATGTAAAGTAAAAAAGTATATTACTGATAGTTTTTATTAAATTTAATATATATTCTATACATTTCCGCTACTATTTTTATGGAAATTTAAATATTTTGCTGAAGAAATTTCATTATATCAAGATATGATATATATTTTATTCATGTAATTAATATAATTAATTTAATGTAATATTTTGAGTCTATAATATAGAATTATGGGTGGATAGAATTTAATTTTAAATGTTAAATTTCTTAAGGTCTAATCATAATATTTTATTATTTTCTATTATTGTGGATCTTATAGAATTCATGGCGGAGGAATAAATTATCCTTATAAATGTTGATCATGGCCATCATATTTTTCCCTTACTATAGAAAATGTCTATTATGTTAGAAGAAATATGTTCTATGATGATATTATGTTCTTTCATGCCACGGTTTTATAACAATATAGAATAAATTAATGAAAATAATGAGTAAAAATTAATTAAAATGGGATAGATGATAATGAACAACTAAGCTAGTTTGATTATATAAATTCCCACTATTTATGGTTCTCTGTACAAAAATAAAATCATTATTATTTAAAAATGATATAATAAAAAAAATATTTATAACACATAGTTTGAATTCATAAAATATTTGATATTGCATTATTTAATTTAATTTTATATTTTTTTAATTCATAAAATCAAATGGAACCATTTTTTGTGGATCAAAAAACAATTTTAAAAACATAATAAAATTATCTTTCATTTTACAAAGAAATGATAATTCATATAAGATTTCTATTTCTACTTCCGAAATACATGGTTCTAATCTTGCAAATCACGATGGGGTTCCATGGTATAAAAATATATTTTCAAGGTAGTTTTTATTAAAGTGAATGGTTATTTTAATTATAATTTTATAAATAAGATAATTAAACTATAAAAATATTATATATAACCCATAAAATTAAATAATATTTTTGGAAACATTTCAATGAAATGAGGTAGTGTATTGTAAGTGTCAAGATGAATTTCTCTATGGGATCATTCCTCATAGTGGGGATTGATATAATTATATTAACATAAATAAAAATGGGTTATGTATTGTTCACATGAGTTGAATTCCAACTATGATGGATAACGATAAAATATTGGGGGTATTTTACATACTATATTCCTAAGGATTTCCATCAGCATTGAATTGGTTGTATATATTAACATAGATGATGTGAGTACTTGGTTATGAAAAAAATAAGGAAATTAAATTTATGTTTACTACTAGGATTTGTTTCATGATAATGATTGAAAACTATATATGTATATAAGGTGGTTAGTTTACTAATAGTCCATTAATTTATTTATATTTATCAGAAAATAGATTTATTAATAGTGTTTATTGAAATGGATAGGTTTATTTACTGAATCCAACATGGATGAAGATATAGTGTAATTAGGGTATAAAAATATTTGTGATCAAAAGTAATGGTATAAATATTTATATGGATTTAGATATATGATATAGTTTCATTATCATTATTTATAATAATTTTAATTAATAATTGTAATAAAATGTATATATATATATATATTACTAAATATGGTGATTCTATCATATTACCAGTTATTTCTCTTGGAAATAAAAAATGATGCCCACCGGGGAATTATGAATGGATCATCATGGTAATTAATGACAGTGTTTAGAAATAAGTTTTTTGTATTTCATGATGGTTATTTATGGAAATTATCAATTATGTAAGAGAATAATTTTAGGAAAAATAAGAACTTGGTGAATATCAATGACGCTAATTTATGATAGATATCTCTTCCAAAAATGTATCATGAAGAGGTGTTTTTTGTAGTTGGTGGCATTATTGGGATCTGAATTTTGTGGCCAATTTTTTGTTTATATTATTTTACTGTTGATGTGAAATCTTCATCAGATACAATATTTTATTGAGGTTAATGGGAATTTTTTTGACTGAACCAACATTATAATGGGTCAATTCAAAAAAAATTACACAAGGAATTAAAATTTATTATAACAACCCTTATCTTTATTACATACACAAACATGATTTATTATATAAACATGCACTTAATATAACTTAGAGGAGATATAGTTATAGTGTCTTGGGAAATTAGGAACATTACATAACAACTTAGAACATAAAACACAACATCTTTATTGAAAACTTCTTTTACATGACCACAACATTCAATCGTACTTAGCATTGCATGGGATAACCTGAGGACATAAATACGAAAAAGGTGAGCTATAATGACTATTAAGGGAGTAAACTGGACATGAAATGAAGAATATAGTACATGTTAGGATATAGGCATATCAATGGGGAACAAGAGAAACATGAACATAAATTAATGATATATCACGATTATCATAACATGGAAATGTGGAAACAACATTTAACAAGACATTAGCATGATCCAAGGCTCATTGCACATAGAGCATGGGTCAACCTTCATTGCACATGAATTAGAATGAGTAAACACTCATTTCACATGAATTATCATGAGCAAATCCTGATTGCACATGACGTATCATGATAATAATCATTACCTAATGCATTGGAGCACTATCAGGGCTCACCCTTTATAAACATTTCATTCCACGCATAATTGTGTGACACAGATCATACAACATGGATTCATTAAACATCATAATTTATTACAAAACAAATAGATGTGAATTACATAAATGTAAGTCCTCAATCAGAAAGTACAAGTTCTTAAATGTGAATAGCCTTGATATATAATTGGGTATGGTATTCACTTACCTGATGAATTTGGCATGGGAAACTTTTGTGTAACTTTGGCAGCATAACGACATAAAATATAAATCGTAAAAGGGGTGGATGAGAGAGAAAGTAGTATCTCAGCATTTATAAATGAAATGGAAATTAATGGGGTCATGGAACATAATATCCCAAAATATGTAATGGAATTTGGATTCATAATATAAATGAATTTCTTGATCGTAAATGAGAAGAGAGAAATTTTGTACAGAATTTAGGCATGGTAACAAGTGTAAATAAGAGATATTAATGAGCGATAAAGAGGCCTATAATCATTAAAACATAAGGAGGGTGGTATGGGTGAGGTTATAAATCATACCCCAACATTTGTAATAGGAAATAAATGGTTATAAAAACATAAATATATTTGGAAAGAAATGAAAAAAATGAAATCCATTACTTGAAAATGTGACCCCAAAGGCTTAGGAGATGATTGAACGAGGATTCCTGGAATCCTGGGGTGCCTTGGGAGGATTCTAGATAGTATAGGAAAGATTAGGGACGTGATATCATGGTTTTTATTGAATAGAAGTTGAAGCATAGGTGGGTTTATAGAGTAATGGAAAGGGGAATGTTTAATATTTCACAAACTAAGGTTTTGGAATCTATATAATTAAATATTTAAAACCACAAACCAACTCATGATTTTTAAATGATTTCGTCCAATGTGGAGTCAAAAACATTATTTTATAAGTCTAATGGTTGAACGTATCTAAATATTAGTCTTACTTATGAGGAGGTGAGTCACACTCTCAAGGAAATCATTTTAAGAAGTTACAATATTTTATAAGTCTTGGAGGGTCATCTAAGGCACCAAAAAATTAATCAAACAAAACTAAAATCACCTTATTTTAATTTTAAAACATATATTTGTCGAGAATAAATTTTATTGTGTTTTATTACATCACTATTGGGTCATTATGATGTTATAAAACACATTGCGTATTTAAACGTTATTTAATTTTTACCCTAAAAATAGATTGTCTTGGAAAATTATGAAAAAAACACTGTTAGATAATATCAATGTAATGAATCCAAAAATGATATTCATTTTGTCCAAATAAGTTTCTAAATATGTGATTTTTTACCTTTAAAATAAAAACTGTTATCTATCAAAAATTCCAGGGTTTTAACAAAAACGACTTTCAACCCTTCATAAAAAATTCAATTGTATTCATAAAATATTATATGATTATTTATATTTAACAACACATCATTTAGTAATATAATATTATTAAAATTTTATTTAATTGATAAATCCATTAATTCATCAATATAGATTTTTTATTTGAATTTAAATATTAACTAAAACAACTATTTTTTCTCTAAAAAACATTTTCAAAGTAACTATAATAATATGAATGTATATTATTTATACTAAATAATTCACATAATAATAGTTATAGGGTTTTTTTACAGAACCCTTTATAACACTTGAATAAGACCAAAGGGTAAGGTGTGCAATGGTGAATGACTCTTGGGGTGGATGTGGTTACATCGGTATGGTGCTAATGTCTATGAACTTCCACTTCTCCCGTAGGTGGTTATGTGCAATCTTAATGTGTTGAAGCTCAGCTTGGGATAGGTCCAATGTGAAGCCCAGTGATGCTACCACCTTTCTGAGCTCTGACCAATGGGGATCATATGGATTAATTCTACTGAATGAGGTCATCACTTCCTTTTTCTGAGTAAATTGGATTTGTTAAAGGAATATATGTATACTGATCATGTTATCAATGTTCAACCGTTATATTAGAAACAATAAAAAAATTTACATTATATTAAAATCCAAAAACATAAAACCAAGTAAGTTAATTTGTTTTATATAAACTTTTTACATAATAATACATTTAGTTAGATCAAGAAAAATGTTCATTAATAAAATTTTGGGTCGTTACAATCTTCCGCCTTGAAAATTTCACCCTCGAAATTTTATTTTCCCATGCTAAAAAAGATGAGGGTAACTCTGCTTCATCCCTTCATATGAATCCCTTGTTGCTTCTTCAAACTGTTGGTTTCACCACAATACCATGATGAGGGGCATTGTTGTATTTTATGGAACTTTTTCCCAATGGTCTAAAATCTTCACCGTCTTTTCATCATAGGAGAGTTATTTATTCAATGGTAACAACTCTATATTGATTACATGCAATGGGTCAGTTATGTAATTCCTCAAGAGTGATACATGGAATGCATCATGTACTTGAGATAGGTTCGGTGGGATTTCTATTCAATATTCCACTGCTCCACTGCGTTCACGGTTATAAAAAGGGCCAATGTACCTTGGACTAAGATTTCCCTTCTTCCCAAATCTAATAACTCTATTCCATAGTGATATGCATAGGAATACCTTGTCCCAAACATAAAAATATATGTCTCATCGATGATTATCAACATATCACTTTTTTCTACTCTGAGGAGCATTAATGTGCTGATAGATGGCCATAACCTTCTCCGCCATTTCATCTACCATTTCTGGTCCTAGGATTTTTCTCTCCCCAACATCATCCCAACATGTAAGTATTCTTCATCTCTTCCCAAGATGGTATTCATAAGGATCCATTGGTATGCTTGAGTGGAAACTAATATTGTAATAGAACTCAACCGGAAAAAGATATTGATCTCATCTTCCTTTGAACACCATTGAGGATGCTCTCAAAATTTCCTCAAGTATTTGGATATTCCACTCAGATTGGCCATCAGTTTTATTATGATAAGCCATACTAATTTTCATTTTAGTATTAAGATTGTGTTATAGACTCATCCAGAACATGGAGGTGAATCTTGGATTTCCATCAGATACAATCGATAGTGTTACTCCATACAGCCTTACAACTTTTCTAATGTATATTTGTGCCAGTTTATCCAATTAAAAATCCTCTATTTTTTGATGAAGTGTATAGTCTTTGTAATATGATCCCCAACAACCCAGATAGCATTGTTTTTTTGATGTATTTGGAAGTCCATTGACAATGTCCATGGTGGTGTTCCCCAATTTCTATGTAAGTATGGGTAATTGTTAAATCATCCCCTTATACTTCTACCTCCCAGCCTTCACTTTCTAATATAACAGGAAATTTTATGTATACTTAGCGATCTCCTTCTTCATGTAATCCCACCAATAATTCTCTCTGAAATCTTGATACATCTTTTCATTTCCTAGGTTAATGGAGAAATTAAAACTATGTGCATCGTCCCAAATTTCATTCATTAACACCAAATTTGATGGAACACATAATCTTGACCCTTATCTTACAATTCACACATCATTAACATTGAACTCTAAATATTTCCCTTTTCTGATAGTTTCCACTTTTTTTTAAATCCCCACATCAACATTTGGAGCATCCTTTAACATTTACAAAAGAGACGGTTGAGAAATAATTTGTGAAAGGTTTGATGATGTTCTTTTATTTGTAATTTCCATGTACATCTTCATCATATATAATAAGATTACATACATTTGAATTCTCATCAATGATAGAGTTGTTGGGTCATTTCTATTAAGATCATTCACCAACTTTTTAGATTTTCTAGGGTGGTAATCGATTGAGAAGTCATAAGAATTGATCATATCTAGTAATCTTCATTGGAACATATTCAACAATTTCTATGTGAATATAAATTTGAGGCTTTCGCGATCTGTATATATTTTACACATTTACCCAAAGAGGTAATGTCACAAAATTTTTAAAGTGATGATTACTATAGCCAACACCAGATCATGTGTTGGATAGTTTTACTCATGAACATTCAATCTCCTTGAATCATAGGCAATTACATTATCATTATTCATTAACACACAACCTAGGCCCTTCTTCGAAGCATCACTGAATACCAAAAAAAATTCTCCACTTGTGCGTAGTGTGAGCACGAGAGTAGGGATAAGACTCATTTTCATCTCTTTAATTATATCTTCACATTCATCAATCCATGAAAACTTGACTACCTTTTGAGTTAGCTTGGTGAGAGGGTTTTACAATCCTGATAAATTTCTCACAAATCAGTTATAATATCTAGATAACCGCATGAAGCTATGGATATTCATCACTGATTTTGGAATCGTACATCCCTCAATTGCAGCTATCTTGGAGGGATCCGTATATATCCCATTTCATGTGATGATATGACCCAATAATGAGACTTCGTTCATCTAGAACTCAATCATTCTATACTTTTCATAGGAATTATCCTTTTTCAAGTTCTCAAGAACAATACTTATATGCACTGCATGCTCCTCCTTGGTTTTGAGGTATATTAAAATATCATCTATAAAGACTACCACAAATTTTTCAACGTAATCTCTTTCATCAGGTCCATATAGATTTATGGAGCATTAGATAGTCCAAAAGGAATTACTATGAATTCATAGTTCCCTTACCTTGTACAAATTGAAATCTAGGGTATATCCTCCTTATTCACCCTTATGTGGTAATATCTTGTCCAAAAATCTGAATTATAGAAGTATTGGGCTCCACGTAGCTGATCAAACAAGTCATAAATTTGTGGAAGAGGATACTTCTTCTTTATCGTGATTTCTTTGAGCTCATGATAATCAATTCAAAGGCACATTAACCCATCCTTCTTCTTGATGAAGATGAGTGGCGCACCTCATGGTGAAGTTCTTGGGCATATAAAACCTTTATCTAGATTCTCTTATAGTTGTTTCTTTAGCTCATTAATATCCACAATAGGCATTCTATAAATATTATTGGATATTGGGAACTACCTAGTTATAAGATCAATTGAGAATTCAACATCCCTTCTAGGAGGAAGACCTTGAAATTCCTCCGAAAACACTTCAGTGAATTCCTTCATTGTGGTCAAGTATTCAAGGATGGTCACTTCCATAAATTGAATCATCTAGGAAAGATCTTTCTGCACATAGGGCAATAATATCCACTCTTGAGATGATGATGCTAAAGAAGATTCATCCTCCATCTTCCACTTGTATAGAATTGGTGGTTGACTCTCCATATAAATAGTTATTTTCCTTTCCAAATAATTTATGATGGCTCTATATAGGGAAAGTAAATCCATGCCAATAATTGCATCAAATTCCACCATATGGAGAATGAGGTGGTTCACGGGTAAGTTCAAATAAAAAATTGTGATATGGGAGGAGTTATATTCATGGGAGGCAATGATTTCCCCTTTTGTCGCTCTCACCAATTTCTCCAATTCCATGATTTTTGGTGGTTTTGGTATTTTTCTAAAAAACTTTTGTGATATAAAATAACATGTAAAAAAAGAATCAAAAAGTGAATTTACTATTCTTGAATGAATATATAGTGTACCTATTACCACTTCATTTTCAGGGTTCACTTTGGTGGTAGTGATGGAAAAACCTCTCCCTTGCTACCTTGGAGGTTGTTGGCTTCCTCAAAAAACCATTAGAAAAGGGAACTGGTTTGTAATGTTCCCTAGTTATTTTTAGTTTATGAAATGAAAAATTCATTGAGGTTCAAACAGATAATTCTTATACGATATCATAGTAGTTGGTTTTTCTTGTTGGAAGTTAACAACTAGGTTCCTTTCTCGTCTACACCTAAATCATTTTTTTTCTCCTTTTGGAAATTTTTCTGGTTCTTCTTTCCCCACCAGTATCTAGTGGGGTTCTGAAATATTGTAACACCAGTGAATTTATCCATTGGACAACCAAAATTAGAGTCTACTTTACCCTTACTATCCCCATGATACTGTTTAGATTCACCGATCTCTATTATGACTTTGGGGGAACATCATAAAATTTCCTCATAGTTATTGATGTCACAGATTTCCAACGATTTCCATGGGCTAGGATTTATCCCATGAAAAAATTATAAAACCTTTAATTCAGGTGTAATGATAAAGATGGAGGTATATCATGAAAGCCTTGTTATTGTTTCCTCGTACTCTCAGATTTATTCATCATCTTTTTTCTTGAGGGAAATAAAGTCCCTTTTTATCTTAAGTCATTGGGTCTGTGGAAAATATTTATCGAAAAACATTTTCTAGAAATCCTTCCATTCCATTACTTTGATCTCTTTCTCAGGATTTTTATTTTTGATCAATGTCCACCATTGATCAGCATCATTTTCCATATGATAAGAAGCCGTAATATCCTTCTCTTGTTTAGAACATTGTAGGACAGAGAAAATAATTTTAATAGAGTAGATCCATTGTTCGACGATTGAGGGATCAGATGATCCATTAAAAGTAGGAGGCCTTTGTCTAATGATTCTCTCGATTGTGGCTTGTTCTTTCTTAGGAGGGGATGAATGTTCCTCTTGACCAATGATTCTATTCAAAACATGCATTAACTGAGAGTGTATCATGACAATATTTGTGATTACTGCTCCCATTGGATTTGGTATCTGATTAGAACAGTCGTCACATTGATCTTCAGATCGGTTGTTATCCCGAGTCCTCCTATTACTAGCCATTAGCTGGAATAAAATAAACATTACAGGCAACACATAAAGGTTAATCCAACAAAGAAAGGGATTAAAAATAAATTACATTTTTTCCTTAACATGTGAATATATAGGCTTCAATATAGGTTATACATGATCTACCTCCCAACATATATTCTTAGAGGAATTTTTTATTCCCTTAATAATTATTTATACTAAGCTTATGAATTTACCAAATTATATCCTCCAACAGTGTCGTAACCAAGAGTGAAACAAGGGATATTTTCATTCACTAGTTCCCATTCGAGTCTAGCTCAAAGTAGTGTTTTTGGGTTTTACTCCTAGATACATATATGCTAGATCCACCTCTACATGTTCATATCTAGTTAGGGATGTATTTTTTTGAAAAACCACTTACTCTATACACACCAAAATTTAGGGATTTTTTATTATCCATAATCTTATCCCTAAGGCTTTCACTAGGGTTTTATAATCTTAATCCCATCAAAATCTAAACATATCCTCTGATACCAACTATAACATCCCTACTCTTTATTAAACACATAAACTTGTCTTATTACATAAACTTGCATCTAAGACAACTCTGATGATAGATAGCTATAGTGTATTGGCGAAATGATGAACATTAAATAACAACTAAGAACATAAAACACAACATCTTTATTGAAACCTTATTTTACATGACCACAACAATCCTACATACTGAGCACTGAATGGTATAACCTGAGGGCATCTATAAGAAATGGGTGAGCAATAAATCCCAGTAATTGAGTAAACAAGGAACAAAATGAATAATATAGTACATGTTAATAAATAGGAATATCAATGAAACCCAATAGAAACATGAACATAAAGTAATGATATAGCATGATTATCTTAACAGTGAAATGTGGAAACAACATTTCACATGATATTAGCATGATCCAAGTCTCTTTACACATGGAGCATTAGTAAACCACCATTTCACTTGAATTAGATTGAGTAAAGCCTCATTTCACTAGAATTAGCATGATTAAACACTCATTGAACATGACGTATCATGATAATAATTTTTACCCAATGCATTGGAGAGCTATCAGGGAGCACCATTTTTAAACATTTCATTTCATGCATAAGTGTGTTAGATGGATTATACAATAGGGATTCATTAAACATCATAATTTATTCCACAAATAAGAGATGTGGAATACATAGATTTATGTACCCAATAAACAAGTAAATGTGAATAAAGGGGAATACCCTTGATATAGAAATGGGTATGTTATTCACTTACATGATTACTTTGGAATTGGAAATTTTGGTGTATCTTCAACAGTATAATGACGTCAATTAGAAATCGTAAAAGGGGTTGATGAGAGTGAAAAGGGTATTCCATCATTTATATATGAAATGGAAAGTAAGCTAGTAAATGAACATAATATCCCAAAATTTTTAATGGAATTTATATGCATAATATAAAATAATTTTTTGAATGTAAATGTGAAGAGATAAATTCCTTACTAAACATCGGCATGGTAACATGTGTACATGGGAGGCATTAATGATAAAGAAAGAGTTCTATCATCATTAAAAAAAATAAGAAGGTAGGTATGGGGAGGTGAGAAATCAAACCCCATAATTTTTAATTGAAAATAAATGGGTATAACAACATAACAAAATTTTTATAAAAAATGAGAGAGGAAGAAATCCCTTACAGGGAATTGTGATCCCAATGGTTTTAGAGATGCTTGAGAGAGACTTATTGGTAGATTGGGGTGCCTTGTGGGGAATCTATAGATAGGAGGTCAGAGTAGGGTTGTTCTAAAAGGGTTTTGAGTGAATATAATTCGGATCGTGGGTGGGTTTATATAGTAAAGGAGAAGTTAATTCTTTTATATTTCACAGACTTAGGTTTTTGAATCAATATAATTAAATATTTAAAAATACAAACCATAAGATGGTTTTTGCCCATGGTTTTTTCCCATGGTTTTTCCCCATGGTTTATAAAAAAGTGTAGTTGAAAAAATTATTTTTTATGGACAATGGATGAACTTATTAAAATATTAGGCTTGCTTATTGGGAGGTGACTCACACTCTCAAGAAAATATTTTTATAAAGTCAAAATATTTTATATGTTTTAGAGGGTCTACTAAGGCACTATAAAATTAACAAAACATATCCAAAATAACATTATTTTAAAGTTATAAAATTTATTTGCTGAACATATCTTTTATAGTATTTTATTACATCACTATTGAGACATTATGATGTCATAAGACACATTATATATTTAAACCGCATTTAATTTTTACCCAAAAATTTGAATGTCTCAGAATATTATAAACAATTCACCATTAGATAATTTCAATGTCCAGAATCCAAAAACGATATTAATTTTTTATAAATAATTATCTAAATTTTTGAATTTTTTAGTTTTAAAAAAAAAATGACATTTATCGAAAATTCAAGTGTTTTTACAAAAACAGATTTCAAACCGTAATAAAAATTACAATTGTATTCATAAAAAAGTATATTATCATATATATATATATAATTAAAAGTAATTTAGTAATAATATTTTATAAAAATATTATTTAATTAAAAAATACATTAATTCGTCAAAATAGATTTCTTAATTCAATTTAAATATTAAGTAAAAATACTTTTGGTGTATTAAAAAATATTTAAATGTAACAATAATAAAAATGAATGTAAATTCTTAATAAAAAAATGCTCATAATCATAGTGCAAGGGTATTTTTACACAGCCTCTTATAACTCCTACATAATACCTATGGGTAAGGTGTGGAATGGTGACAATTCTATGGTCTCATCACAAAACCCCTTATAACACACAAAAAAGACCTTAAGGGTAAGGTGTACAATGGTGATAGTCTCTGAGGGCATCTCTAATAACATCGGTTAGGTGGTAATCTCTATTAAATTACATTTCTCTCATAGGTAGTTCCATTCAAGATTAAAATGTTGAAGCTCATTTGGTCTTGGTCAAGAGTGATGCCCAGTGAAGCTACCTCTTTTCTGAGCTCCGACCAATGGGCTTCATGGGGAGAATTCTACTGGTTGAGGTCATTGTTTACTTTTTATAAGTAAATTGGATTTGTTAAAGCCATATATTTACACAAATCATGTTATCAATCTTCAATTGATACATTAGAAATGGTAACAATTTTTTAAGGTATTTTAAAATCCAAAAACATAAGACCAAGGAAGTGCATATATTTTATATGACCTTTTTACACAATAAGACATTTAATTAGATGAAGAGGAATTCACATTAATAAAATTTTGGGTGGTTAAATTTATAGCATATAAATATAGCTATATTTTATATGAAACAAGGGTATAATTGATGAAATACTCAACACCGATTTTTTAGGATAATCTAAATTTTATTGAAACCTGAAACAAAATAGTATACACTATGTTAGTGTTATGAGAAGAAAGCTATATTGGATTATTTTAATATGAATTATGAAATCCAACATTAATGGTTTATTTTGATCTTACTAAATATATATTCTAGTTCTTTAATAATATTTTACACCCTTTTATTTATTGATATATTTGTTTTAAAATAAATTTGATGTGTTTGATAGTTTTTATTATACAGAATGTCATTCTCAAATGAACTATGATACATTATTCATCAAAGAGACAATTTCAAAATATTTATTTGATGAGAGGTTATGAATAAGAATAAATAGAATATGAATATATATGTACAAATGTTTTCCTTAATTGAAAACGTGATTTGAAATATGCACTCAATTTTTATTTCTTAAAAATTATATAATTTGGTGTTTAATGATCAATTTTCAATGTATTATATTTCTTCTATAAACTCTGTATCTGGGTTACTAGTGAAATATATTTCCATTGAATGTAAAAAAATTAATAATTATTAATACATTTATTATCAATTGGATAGAAGTGAAGATAAAATCCTTGAATGTGAAAAGTGTATATTTTCATTAAACTATATTTTAGTATAGTATCAATTTTTCCTAAATAAATTTAATTATTCACCATTCATGACTAATTTTAATATATGATTTCAATTTAAAAAAATTAAAACTTCTTCAAATTAAAATAAAAGTTTTCACTGGGAAATGAATGGGAATTACTTCATTTTCATGCTTAAAAATACATTTTCCCGAAAAATGGTTTTATGTGTTCCTTAGGAAGAAAATAGTATTCAGTTCTCTAACAATTTACAATTCAACCTTCTTAAATGGATTACATATTTGTAATAAAAATAAATATTACTTGGTATTAAATTTAACTCTGTTTTTGTCCAAACCAAATTGTTACCATGATTAAATTCTTAATACCATGGGAGAGTTTAAAACTGTTAGAAGAGGGGTTAACCGATTTTATAAGGTTTAAAATATCATAAAAATTGAATTAAGTATATTAGTAGATTTTATTTCATACATATCATGTATTTATCAAAATATTTTTAATTTTAAATAATCATTTGATTATAAATGTATGAACTAGGATCATGATTTCATGTTTGGGTCTTGAAATCAGGTTGTTTTTTAGGAAATAGGATGTTTTCGAAATTTTCTAGGTATATGATATATTCTATTGAGTACACGTCATGTACTCGGTTGTCGTAGGGTTTTCTATACATGTTGTGTAATGTACGAGTACATGGCTGTTCTGGTGACATTGAAGATCACCAAAAGTAGGAGCTGGTTAAGGCTAGCACATGGCGTGTACATTAAATGAACATGTCATGTACTTTTCTTTTTAATTGATTAGTCAGAGCGGTGTCACATATATTCTCTCGAATTAGCTTCGTCTTTGCATGTATCGCACATGAGAGTGATCAGTGGCTGAGAAACTTTGAGATCCTGTCGTTCCTCTGTTCATGCTCTGATTGAGATGTTGTTGGTTGCTTTGGATACCTACCAGTGAGTTATATATTCCCCTCAATCCAATCATCATAAATTATCCTCTCTCTGGTTTTATCAAGGGTTGATCATTTTTACCCTTTTCTTAGATCTACATCAATATAGGATGATTCAAGGGCTGGCGTTCTAGAGTTTCCATCGTACGACATATCAGAAGGTGGTTTCTGCCTTTCTTTGGTTGTCTTCGGATTATATATGCTAAAAGAGAATAATATCCATGTTTAGGGTACTGTGTGTTTTGTATTTTAACCATGTTCAATACTTGATATGATTTTTTAGTGAGAAAGGGTTATTTCTTAAGCATAAGGTTCAATACCTTGATTATGGGTGTGTTTCCCATGTTTGATTGGTTATTACAGTTTGGTCTAGAATTTCCGGTTTTGATTTTTTTTTTCATGCCTCGGGTTGTTAGGATGTAGTTAATGTTTATTTGAGAAGCATGTGTTTTTCATTGTGAAAGTATGGAAAAGGGTAATAGGCTATGAGAGCTTCCCGAGGCAGGGTTACTTATGTATGAATTTTTGTTATGCTGGCCTAGAGGTATCGATTATGATAGCTGCGAGGTTGTCATTAACCAGAGGGGTAAGACTGTGCGAGCTACCAAAAGGATCATTATTAAATGAATGTTATTCCGAAGGTAATTGACTGTGAGAGCTTCTAGGAGTCACTATATTTTCTTGTTGTTATGCAGACTAAGGGGGTATTGACCGTGAGAGCTACCCAGGTGGTTATTATAAATGATAGTGCCATGTATGAACAAAGGGGTTTGACTGTGTGAGCTTTATCTGAGTTTCATTATTAATTTATTGAATTGGTTTCATATTGAACCAGATGGGTCATAAAGTGATAAATTTCCTAGACGATAGATTTTAAATGATTGAATGATTGTGATGAGTCTTCCAAGCCAAATCACAAGCTTGGACTCGGTCATACTTGTTTTTTAGATTCACTTTTAAGATCTCTATTTCATATATAATATATTGAATGAAAACTTTAGGCTAGGTCCCGAGGGTTCATTATTCAACGGTTCAAATAATTAATAAATGTAAATGAATATAATTGTAAATTGTAGGATTGTTTACTTTTGGGTACTTCCTAGTTTATTTCTTTATCTTTCACATTTCCTTCTATATATATTCATTGACAATTTGGAATAGATATTTTGGTGGTTTCTTACTATGATTCATCTCACACACTATTTGGGTCATTCTTTTGGACTCAAACAGATTATATGGTTTCATGTATATATAAGGGAAATCACCCTTCATAATAAGGTACTTGATTGCTGTTGGAGTTGGAGAATAGGGGACCATGTTCATGCTTACGATGCTGTTGTATATTACTAATTTTCTACAATTTGGTTTTGGTTTTTTATTTCCAGTATTTTGACTTGTTTGGATTCTTTCCCAGATAAATGTGGCATCCATTTTTTATTTAGAAATGTTCTAGTTGCTTATACTATCAGTTCTCTATAATTTAATTTTATTGTATAGTATTACTAATTCCACTACTATTTATTAGTTTTTTTCCACTATGTATACTCTATCGATGAGGTAATAGTTTCCCCATTATCATACATTGGCCCTCACTACTATTCGGTAGCCTCTGGCATTTGGGGAAATGCTCTTGAGGTCATGTGACCAACCAGGATTGGGACACATTTGGTTGGAGCCTAGAATAGGGACGTTACAAAGTGATGTCAGAATAGTTTCTTTTCTACTTTTTCATATTATTCGGAGCCTATATATATGGATAAAAAGGAATGGGTAGTTGTTAATATGTTTTTCCTAGGATTAGAAAACCCATGTAGAGGGAAAATCCATGTTACCTCAAATATTCTTATTTTTCTGGTTTTGCAATTAGTATAGTTTATTTGATTTCATAATAGGGTGATTCACTTGATTTGTGTTCTTATCATTGATATTATTGAGGTTCTATATCTGTTGCAACCAGATGAGATGAGCGTATTCCACATACATAATCATATTGGCACATGATATAGATCACATGTCGTGCATTTTTTTCATTCCATTTAGGGTCCATTACTGATCGCATGTTGATGTGATATATGTTGTGCAAGATATGCATGTTTTTGTGATAAATGAATTGATATAATACCTTCTATTTGAAAGGTTATCACTAATATGTAAGGTTTATTTTAGATGGATGCCAAACTTTGGTCCCTGAGGTGTAATGGGTCCTCTTGCATCGGAATTTGGTGGATCATGTTTGACCATTATTTGGAAATTTTCAAGTTATGATATAAATAAGGATTTCAAAATGTTTACAAACGAGAGAGTATGGGCTCTCACGGGTCATAATTTTTCATGATTTTGAAAACAAATATATGTTTTAAAAGGTTTAGAGTAGTTATAGATGCTTACTATCCAGAAATCTAGACAACACGACATGTGGTGTTTTGAACATATGCCATCTGTTCTTCTATTCCGGAAGAAACAAATCTTCTTAAGTGCAATCCATGTACTGTATGTACACACTTTGTAGTCTTGAACATGTGACTACCTATGTGAGCTGAGACATGATTTTAAAATATTTTGGTAGAACACATTGTGTCTCGTTTGTTCACGGAATGTTTTAAGAACCATGTATCCAGTTGTGTGACCAACGACATGGGTGGATGAAACATAGGTTGTACATGTTGTGTCCCATTAATACACACTATGTAGAGTTGACCATGTGTTTTACTGTGTGACTAATGACACTAGTGGTTATGACATAAGTGGTACACGCCATATCCAGGTTTCACACATTGTATAGTGTTACCTAGAGGAGAACCGTGTAGTTCTAGCCATGTATAGAAACTTGGGTAGGAGGGAAAATTCAAGTACACAACATATCTCGAAAGGAACATGATCTATGTAGGGGTGTTACACATCCAGGTTTTTTAGAGGTCCATTCCATGTTAAAATCTTAAGTTAACACACCGTGTAGCGATTATACATTTCGTGTAACATTTTTTGTAAAACATGATTGTTTCTTCTCATGTTCTTTTCATTCACTTCTAAGTCATTATCCTTGATAATCATGAACTAAGGTGTGTGATTGACCATGTAGAGTCATTCCAAAAAAGATGTCCTACTTTTGTAAGATAGATATAGGGAAACAATCAGACATCAGAAATGGTAGATCAGGGACTACCTGCAGATCCTCTTGTCGGGCTTGCATTGGCACCAGCTATTATACCAGACATAAGTGACGATGCACCATTCCATGAAGGCTTTTGTTGGATGTTACAGAGCTTTCATGGAGTAGCGCATCCTGCCCCATATATGGTAGAACTGATGTGGGTGTTCCATTAGTAGCATTCTCCCACCTTCTATGGGGTTGGAGGACCTGAGGATGTAGATTCATGGTTAGAGGCCATGCTTTTTATCTTTCAAAATCTAGAGAAGCCTCTGCATAGGGGGTGATGCTCATAATATACATGTTATGTGATTATTCTAAGAAATGGTGGGGTATTATATCACAGGTGGGACATCAATGGGATATAGCTTAGGAAGAGTTTTAGGTGACCTTCTATGACTACTTCTATCCCAATATTTTCAGGGTCTATCAAGCCTAATTGCTCATGCACTTAGAGTAGGGTTCTCTTTTAAGTGGTGGAATACTCTTATCATTTTACATATCTTCAATGCTTCACACCTATTCTATTAGGGGATGAGTTATTTTTGTCAAGGTGATTTGATGATGGTCCCAGGTATGATATTCATTCACATGTGAATGTCTTATGGGTGACTTTGATGAATGCTATGTTGAACCAGGTGCTGATTAACGAGCATAATCTGAGGGAGTTGGGAGCTACGAACAAGAGAGGATCAGAATCTTGGGCTTGTAATCCTTTTTTCAGACAGAAGGAATCACCATAGAGAGATTTCATGTGATGTTTCTTCCAGATTCCATGTGGTATGCTACAAGTGCGGGAAGAGTGGGTAAAAGAGACCAAATTTCCCAAAAGACCTAGTTGTGTGCCGATCTTGCGAAAAGATGGGTCGCCTTTAGAGTTATTTCTAGGTGTTCTCACCAAAAATGATCAATATGGGTTCTATTATGACTCCATAATCAAGAAAAGGGCCATTAGTTTATCATTAGTCAGGGAACTGGAGTTCTTCATTCATTCAAACTAAGGAGGAAGTCGTGGTTGTGGTATCCAGATGGTAGGCTTTCAGCAATAGAAAGTAGATCAGCTCAGGGTAGTTAGGTAGGTTCAACGGGCCACATTACTGGTCAGACATTTGTAGTGGAGCAGAATCAGTAGGATCAGGATTCTAACAACCTGAGATTTTATAAGATATATTCATTTTAATTTATTTTATATCATCTGTCGTATGCTACACCAAGATTATCAAGTGATATACGCAACACCGTATTAGCTGGTAGTATACGCAACACTATTCTTGGATCGTGTTACACACAATTTCATGTTTGTTTGATAGTAGTTATTCTATGAAACATTGAGTATATATATATATATATATTCAATGTATTTTGTTATATGCAACAACAAAAGAGTCGTGCACTACACGCAACCCTAACTTGGCTTGCATTACACGCAATCGGGACCGTCCTCGATAGCGTGTGTTGTACGCAATACCGAGTTTCACTAAACAATGAGATTTTATAATATTAGTCTTTATGAATATTATTAACTGAATTTTTAATTTCATAACATTTTAATTCATCTTATACATTTTCTATAATGATGTATGAAAACAAAATCAGTTTTTTGGATAAAAGAAGTATTTTTCAAAAAATACAGTTTTACCACCTTTTGATTGCGCACCCACATTAAATATAGTTTTTGAAAAGTTTATAAGTTCAATTTGAGAAAAATAAAATTCCTCTTTAAAATCAGGATATAAAAAATTACTTTGGATAAATTTTTCATATTATTCTGATAACTTTCATATTTTAATGAATAGTAAAAACACGCTATATTTTAATTAAAAACAACTTTTTTCATCGCAATACTTTATATGGTTAAATTATAATATTGAATGTTTTAAAATTATAAATATAATATATTTTTACCATTTGATATAATGTATGTCATTATCATTAATTTTATATTGAATTCTTAGGTAAAAACATTTCAATCTTTGGCAATTTTTTAACTTTTAAAAACTGTTTTCTTAACAATGGGATTAATTTTAAATTAATTACTGCAACTTCTGTGTTTTGAATTTTGAAAAATGGATTCCATATTTGGAATCAGTGGGTCCAAATTATGTTAATAGGTTACTTTTATATTTTTGATATTATGAATAGTAACTACGGTAATTTGTCTTATTTACTATGGTTAAAGGTAAATAGGGTAATTCAAGGTTAAATGAAAATTATAATAAATCAAAATTACCTTTACACCTATCCTAACCTTATTGGATGAGTATTTTCCGACCATGGGCATCCTTGGGTCGATTTTGGGACCCCATTTAGCCACTTGGTAGTGAAAATGACAATTTGGATTAATTAATTTAATGTAAAGACAAAATTGACATTAAAAACAATATTTTAGTAATAAATTTTTATAAGGGATTATATAAATTGTATTTTTGACTATAAATATTCATTAGAAATCTCAAACGATTTCCTACATAATGATATTTTTTATACTTTTTAGACACCAAATAAATTAAATTATTTATGACACAATAATGATGAAGTATTTACCTCATTAATAAATGATTTAAATAAATAAGATTATAATGATTAAAATATTTTCCAAAACATCTCCAATTATGATTGGATAATTTTATTTCAACCATGAGCCATATTATCTTCATCTTTAATGATTTTTGGACCTTTTGAAACCGAAGATAAGTTTATAATAAAATAATATTTCCACACTTTTCAAAGGTTCCCCTCTTCTCCCTTATAAAAGGGCACCTCCTCCCTATCTTCCTCACAACAATTTGAGCCTTCAAGCTTGGCCAACCCCTACCCATTTCACTTCTCCACTTCCCTAGAAACAATCTATAGGCTCTGGTCTTCTTCAAAGACCAATCTTAGTGTCCTAAGAGGAGGTTTCAAAAAGGCGTGTCGAAAGAAGAGGTAATATTCATTACCGATTTTTTCAACATTATTTCTTCTTCTACTTCTTCTTCATTAGTTGTTTCATTATGAAGTAATAACATCATTATCACTCATATACTAATATGTTATTATAAGTATGAAACAACCCTATTTCACCATCTATCCATCCTATGGAAAACGAAATCACCACGCGTGCGTACGTACTGAATACCATCACCACGTCGTGGTGTAATCTATTTTCCATCATCCCCTTACTTGGATGGATATAATGGTGTAAATAATGACTATATTTTCCATCATCCCCTTGTTTGATAGTAGTTATTCTAAAAAACATTGATTATATATATATATATATTCAATGTATTTTTTTATACGCAACAACAAAAGAGTCGTGCACTACACACAACCCTAACTTGGCTTGCATTACACCAAATCGCGACCTTCCTCGATAGCGTGTGTTGTACGCAATACCGAGTTTCACTAAATAAAGATATATTATAATATTAGCCTTTATGAATAGTATTAACTAAATTTTGAATTTTATAAAATTTTAGTTCATCTTATACATTTTCTAGAATGATGTATGAAAACAAAATTAGTTTTTTGGATAAAAGAAGTATTTTTCAAAAAATGCAGTTTTACCGCTTTTGATGGCGCACCCACATTAAATATAGTTTTTGACAAGTTTATAAGTTCAATTTGACAAAATGAAATTCTTCTTTAGAATTAGGTTATAAAAATTTACTTTGGATAAATTTTTCATATTATTCTGATAACTTTCATATTTTAATGAATAGTAAAAACACGCTATATTTTAATTAAAAACAACTTTTTCATCGCAATAATTTATATAGTTAAATTATAATATTGAATGTTTTAAAAGTATAAATAGAATAAATTTTTACCATTTAATATAATTTTTGTCATTAGCATTAATTTTACATTGAATTCATAGGTAAAAACATTTCAATCTTTGGAAATGTTTTAAATTTTAAAACCTGTTTGCTTAACAATGAGATTAATTTTAAATTAATTACTGCAAATTCAGTGTTTTGAATTTTGAAAAATTGATTCCATATTTGGAATCAGTGGATCCAAATTATGTTAATAGGTTACTTTTATTTTTTTGATATTATGAATAGTAACTACGGTAAATTGTTTTATTTACTGCGGTTAAAGGTAAATAGGGTAAAGAAAGGTTAAAAGAATATTATAATAATAAAAAATTACCTTGAAACTTGTCCAGACCTTATTGGATGAGTAGTGGCCGACCATGGGCATCCTTGGGTCGATTTTGGGACCCCATTGAGCCACTTGGTAGTGACAATGACAATTTGGATTAATTAATTTAATGTAAAGACAAAATTGATATTAACAAAAATCTTTTAGTAATTAATTTTTATAAGGGGTTATATAAATTATATTTTCGACTATAAATATTCATTAGAAATCTAAAAATATTCCATACATAATTATATTTTTTTTATAATTTTTAGACACCAAATAAATTAAATTATTTATGACACAATAATGATGAAGTATTTACCTCGTTAATAAATGATTTAAATAAATAAGATTATAATGATTAAAATATTTTCCAAAACATATCCAATTATTATTGGATGACTTTATTTCGACCATGAGTCATCCTATCTTCATTTTTAATTATTTGTGGACCTTTTGAAACTGAAGATAAGTTTATAATAAAATAATATTTCCACACTTTCCAAATGTGCCCCTCTCCTCCCTTATAAAAGGGCACCTCCTCCCTCTCTTCCTCACACCAATTTGAGCCTTCACACTCGGCCAACCCCTACCCATTTCACTTCTCCGCTTCCCTAGAAACATACTGGAGGTTAGTGCCCCAAGAGGAGGTTTTAAAAAGGCGTGTCGAAAGAAGAGGTAATATCCGTTACCGATTCTTTCAACTTTATTTCTTCTTCTACTTCTTGTTCTTTAGTTGTTTCATTATGAAGTAATAACATCAGTATCACTCATACACGAATATGTTATTATAAGTATGAAACAACTCTATTTCACCATCTATCCATCCTACGGAAAACGAAATCATCGCGCGTGCGTACGTACGGAATACCGTCTCCACGCCGTTGTGTAATCTATTTTCCACCATCACCTTACTTGGATGGATATAATGGTGTAAATAATGACTATATATATGATTATTGTAAAGTGATATTGATTCTGAAATAGTATACATACACTATAATAAAATTCCATGATCAAGGGATTGATATCATCACTCGTGCGTACGTAAGGACTACCGTCTCCACGAACGCGATGTGATTCATTTTCCATGATTAACCATTCATGAATGATTATAAAGTATATATAATGAATAATAATGAAATATATGGAATAATAATGATCCTGGATTTATATATATATATATATATATATATTTATGTCATCTATTTAATTTAATTCAATTCAATAAGGAACAAAAACAACGTTCATGCGTACGTACAGCCTACCGTCTCCATGAACGGTGTATTTCATTAATTTTATCGATCTATAATATATATGTATATGATGAATATATATTATATATAAATAATGTTTTACATTTTGGAATTATTTAAATCAGGATATAAGTAATAATATCAAGAATGACAAGTCAAAACATATACGATAACTGAAATGATTTTACCCAAAACGCTCTTTAACATGGAATTTACAAAAGAACGGGTAATATAAAGTCATAAGTGAACCATATATGATATCATAACAATGAATATGATTCTTTATTAAGTCAATAATATTATTTAAATCATTATACAGGAGGTTCAAACACTTATGAAGCAAATCGGACCTAAGGTAAGGGATAATTTTGGAAATCTCATTTTTATCCGAGATTGCTTATTCGTAAGTATTTACTGGGGTTATTGCTATCATCCATGTACATGTTATATAAAAGTGTATTCATGTATGTTTAAATTCATTTTTACCCATTTTTGACTTTTACTACATGGTATGTATGGAATCATTCTTTTATGAGGTACTTTTTGACTTTTCCGTCCAAAGTACGAGAAGAATGTTTTTGTAACTTAAACAGCATGAAAGGATTTTTACGGTTTTATAAAGCCATATTTTCATGAAGCTTACTCCAAAGGATTTCATGACTATTTTCAACAAAATCATTTTCTTCTAAAATTTCATGACATTTTGTGAAAAGAAAATGATTTTCAAGAAAAAAAGATATTTTCCTCAAGAATTCATTTGAGGTGTTTTATCAAAACCATTTTCCATCTAAGATGACATTATTTTCATATGTGTATGTTTCAAGTATAATATCTCTATGATTTACATGGTTTCACATTCCTTATTATGAAATTATATCCATTTCTTTTATATGGATTATGTAATGATGGGATGATGTCTATGAAACCCATTCTATTTATTGGGTTATTATAAATGATGTATGTTTATTTTGTGGCACAAGTATGAATGATTTAATTATGAGATGGGTGGAAATATATCTCCCTCCAATGCATTGGGTAAAGATTTATATCTCATGTGATAGACATGGCTGGAACGGAAAGTTAAACCGGTTCAGTAATACAGGACTGGAACGAGGAGTGAACTCGATTCAGAAAGGGACTTTGTCCACTAATATGGTCTTGCCAGCAATGCCTTGGCTAATATGGAAATAATATCATGTTGTTAATGGTTTCCACAATTACATGTTTTATTCCCATGCTATTTTATCATTCTTAATGTTTCTTTATGATCTATGCCTTATGTACTTCCATGTTTTATTCCATTTCTCAAGATTTTTAGGTCTAAACATTATATTCATGTTTTTAAGTTCAAATGTATATGTTAGGTTTTATTTTATCCATTCTTACCCTTACTGAGAATTTGAGCACACCCTTTTTATGTTTTCTTTTCCCCAGGATATAAAGAAAGGTTTTAGGTATGAAAAAAAGGGGAAGATCTTTATGGGAGATGTTGAAGATCTTTCACCAAGATTAGAATATTACTTTCCGAGTTTCCAAAGACACTAAACTATTTCGGTCCTTGAGTTTTGATTTTTATTATGTATTAAGTATTCTGAAAAAGTAATTTATTGTCCATGTACGTCAAGCTTTGGGTCTCTACAAGGATCTTCGACCCTCTACAGTTAAGGGTACGATTATAGTTGCCTCATTTTTAGCTTCTTCTCTTTTTGAAACAGGGGCTTCACAAAGATTCATATATGTTGATTTTGTGGAGGTCCTTATGATCTATAATTTACTTCTGAGCATGTTATAATGATAGACACTATGTAGGGGAGTAGGACGGCTAGTGTACGTCAGTGTAAGGAGTACCCCCTTGAGGTTGGTGGGAGTAACTTCTTATGGGACCGCTATGTCATGTAGATGATAGGATTCGATTTCATTCTCAGGATGTATTGGATGTTCTATTTCCAGGTCTCTTTTGAATTATATCGATATAGGGTGAGTTTCACAAAACTAGAGGGAGGGTCGTTTCTATACATGGGTGGATGGGATGTCAAGGTGAGAAAAGCTGGACCCATGCATCCTAGGTTGGTAAGAGTTACATACCAGATTTCAAGTTTATATCTGAATGACCATGGGACGTCATAGATATAATTCCTCAGGCAGTGGATTGTTTCTGAGATGTCATTCTAGATTACTTTTTAGGTTTACCTCCGAAGTGAGAGGTGTATTTATTTGTTGAGCTTGTTCCAGGAGGAGCACTGGTTTCTATTCCACCTTATAGGATGGATACACTAGAGTTACATGAAATCAAAAATTAGTTATAGGAGTTTCAGGAGAAAGGATTCATCCAACCCAGTACTTCTCCTTGGGTTCAACCTATCCTTTTTGCAAAGAAGTTGGAAGGTACCCTCAAGCATAGTGTGGATTATCTGAAGAAGAACCAATTGATGGTAATGAAATGATATCCCTTGCTGAGGATTGATGATCTATTTAATTAGATTCAAGGATCCTGGGTGTTCTTGAAGATTTAATTGAGATCTATTTATCATTAGTTATGGGATAGACCATCAAATACACCTCTAACATATTTTCGAAGAATGTATGGTCTATAAGAGTGTTTGTTTATGACGTTCTGTCTCCCGAACGCACTTGTAGTATTCATGGAACTGATTAATCGGGTGTTCTATCCTTAAATGGATCCGTTTGTGGTAGTTTACATGGATAATATATTGGTGTACTCTCACACTCTACATGACCATACCACCATCATGAGATCATCTTGAGTACACTAAGAGAGAATCAGTTATTTGTTGATCTCTCAAAATGAAACTTTTGGATTCACTTCATGGGTCATATTATCTCATAGAAAAAAGTATAAGTAAACCCATAGAAAGTGAGAGTAGCAGTTTCCTGGGAGTAGCTGAAGAATGTCTTTGAGGTATGGAGTTTTCTAGGGATGGTTGGTTACTACATGGTCTTCATATATGATTTTTCATGCTTAGCAGCGACAATGATGGGCCTCACTAAGAATATTGAAATGTACATGTGGAAAAATTCATGTGATTTAGCTTTTCAAGGGCGAAAGGAAGATTGACATCAGCACTAATACTAATTTTTCTTGAGCTGGGAAAGAGTTACACTCTTTACTATTATGAATCAGGTATCAGGAGAGGAGTAGTGCTTATGTAGAGGGGAGGAGTCTTTGAGTATTCATTTTAGAAGTTGAGGCCACATGAGATGAATTAACTGATGCACGATCTCGAGTTAGCTATAGTTGTGCATTATTTACGTTATAGGAGACAATATATTTTGGTATAGAATTTTGTGGAATTCACCGACCAAAAAAGTCTCAAGTATATATTCACTAATAATGACCTAAATTTGACACAATGGAGGATGGTTTAGTACCTTGAGTATTTTGACTTTGAACTTGCCTACACGCCTAGAAAAGGAAACACAGTGAATCATGATTTGAATAGAAGGATGAAAATATAGGTTGTTCAGGAGGCCAGTAGTGATTGAAATCTTATGGCCCTATTCTCTGATGTGCTTTTGGAGGTGCACAAAAGACAGGGTCAGATGTTTCATTCTTCTATAGTTGTTACCTATACTCTATTTGATCGAGTATGAATAATTCTGTAATCATATTCTGAAGGCCAATTTCTATATGAGAATGTGTCAGGAGAGGACCCTACTATTGGGTGGACCATAAGTGATTATGAGATTTTTCATTTTCAGGGGTTCATATGGGTGTCAAGGGACATATGTGGGGAGTTGATTCAATATTTTTATTCCTCAGTTTGGAAATTTCATCCTGGGGTCACCAAAATGTATTGAGATTTAAACCATCAGTATTGGTGGCCAAGTGTGAAGATGGATGCCTCTATTTTTTATGATATGTTCCACCAGTCTGTAGGTGAAGGTGGAGCATCAGTGATAGGTACATATTTTATAATATTTTCCCATTCCTGATTGGAAGTGGAATGATGTCGCAATGGATTTCGTGATAGTTTTACTAAGTTCGGCTCGAGGGAATGATATGGTTTGGGTTGTTATTGACAGACTCATGAAGGTTTAACATTTCTTACCGATCAAGGAAACCTTCAGTGTTGATGAGCTTCGAAGGTTGTAAATACAAAATATTGTACTTATTTATGGGGTTCCATAAACTATCATTTCAATAAGGGATTCTCGTCTTACTTCTCATGTCTGTCATGGAATATAGGTGGGTTTGGGTACACAGGTACTTCTGAGTACAACATACCATCACCAGATAGATGGAAAGTATAAGCGCACGATTCTAGTTTTAGGGGACACGATTCGAGCATTTTTATTGGATTTCAGGGGTTCTTGGGAGAGATATATACCCCTAGTAGTCTTTTCCTATGATAACAGTTTTCATGTGACAATTCAGACGGCACATTTTGAGGCTTTGTACGGTAGGCCATGTTGATCACCCCTATGTTGGATGGAGGTAAGAGAGGCAGCTATGCTTGGATTTCATCTTGTCTAGGAGACCACTGAGTAAGTAGATTTGATTCTTAATAGGATGGCTACTGCACAGAATCAGTAGAAATCATATGTTGATCAACTGAGAAGGCCTATGGAGTTCAAGGTTGGAGATTTGGTTTTCTTACATGTCACACCGAGGTTTGTACATGGGAGGATTAAAATACAGAGAAAGCTTTTAGCGACATACATCAGCCCATTTGAGGTTTTAGAGAGAGTATTGTCGGTTGCCTATCAGTTGCAGTTACCTCAGAGGTACCAAGATATGCATGAAGTCTTCCAAGTTTCTCATCTATGGCATTTCTTTTCAGAATCATCTAACGTTTTTCAAACCGAGGAGGTTCAGTTAGAGGTGGATTCATCCTTTAGTGATTACCCTATTTTGATTGTGTATCATATCAAAAATGTTCTCTGATGGTGGTTTGTTCCTCTGGTACGAGGGCAATGGAAGCATGGGCGAGTACAGGATGAGATTTGGGAGAGCGATGCCGACGTACGATCCCAGTGGCTAGAGCTGTTTAAATATTTTTCTTCACCACCCATGGAAGGGAAATTCGGGGACAAATTTATTTAAGGGGGAATAATTGTAAGAACTATGATATTCATTTTATATATAGATATTGAATTCCGGATGTTTTTTTGGAAAAAATATATTTTGTAAATTTACTAAGTACATACCGTGTACTTTTGAGTACACACCGTGTACCCAGTTTCTGCAGGTAACCGTGTACTGGTCGGGTCATGGACAAGCACATGGTCATGTAGGTGAACTGGAATACTTCTTAAAGTGTGATCATGTTGAGGATACCACACAGCTTGTAATTTAAATGATCATTCCATGTACATTTCTCTTTAATTGATTATTTGGAGCAGGGTTGTGTTAAATCTCTAGAATTATCCTCTTCTCCCCGTGTCTCATATCAGAGATGGACGAATGGCCAAGAAAATTCGAGCTCCCCCCGTTCTTCCATCTGAGCCTGGATTGAGATGCCTCCAAGTCAGTTGGATTCCCTACCGATGACTTCTCTCTTCCTCTAGAGCCTCTATTTTTGATTTATCCTCTCTCTTGAGTTATGAAAGGTTGATCGTTTTTACACTTTTCGTAGATCTACAACGTTCTAGGAAGATTCAAGGGCCAATGTTCTAGATTGTTCAACATACCATATCAAGGTAGGTGTTTTGTGCCTTTATTTTGTTTTATTTGGATTATATATGCTAAATGTTTTGAATACCCATGTTTAGGGTATTTCTTTTATTTCATTTTAACCTTGTTTAATACCTATTTTGCTTTGTTTGATTGAGAAAGGGTTATTTCATTGGTGTAAGGTTTAATACCTTAATTATGATTGTGTTTCCCATGTTTGTTTGGTTATGACTGTTTAGTCTAGAATTTCCTGCATGGATATCTTTGTTTCCTTGCCTCATGTTTTTATAATAATAAATCTGTTTATTTGAGATGAATATGTTTCACATTGTAAAAGCATGACCAAGGGGAATAGACTGTGAGAGATTCCAGAGGTAGGGTCATTTATGTATTAATTATTTTTCTTTTGAACTAGAGGTATTGAGTATGATAGTTGTTAGGTGGTCATCCACTAGAGGGGTTAGACCATGAGAGCTGCCAAGAGGGTCTTTATTAAATAAATGATGGAATATAGGTCTTTTAATATGAGATCTATGAGGGGTAACTATATTTTATTATGCTATAAAGACCAAGAGGGTATTGACCATGAGATCTAACCAGGTGTCCGTTGTAACTGATAGTTCCATGTAGGACCAAAGGCGTTAGACTATGTGAGCTTTCCTAGAGAGTCATTATTTATTTATTAAATTGATGACTTGTTGAACTAGAGGGGTCAGACTATGACAACATTCACATAGGGTTTCTTTTAAATTATTGAATGATTGTAATGAGTCTGCCTTGCTAAATCATAATATTGAACTGAGTCTTATTGGTTTTAAGATGGTCTTTTGAGAGTTCAGTTTGTTATATTATACAGGGGATTTAGAGCTTAAGCTTGGTCTTGAGGTTTCATTTTTCAACGGTTTGAATAAATAATAAATTTAATTTAATTTAATTAGAAACTATAAGATTTTTTAATTTTGAGAACTTCATATTTTATTGATTCATCTTTAAAATTTCATATTATATATATTCACTGATTGTTAGGCACAGATCTTTTGGTGGATTCCTACTGGGATCCGTCTTACACCATATTTGGGTCATGCTTTTGGACCAAAATAGATTCTATGGTTGCATGTATAGATAAAGTAATGATCCTTTCTTCATCAGGTACTTTCTTAGTGATGTAGTTGGAGATAATGGAACCAAGTTGAGTCTTGTGATGCTATTGGAGTTTACTTATTTTCTAAAATTTTGTTTTAGTATTGTATTTCCACCATTATGAATTGTTGAGATGCTTTACTAGAAAAATGTGGCATGAATCCTTTATTTATATATGTTTCACTTGTTTATACTATTAGTCTTACATTGTTTAATTTTGTTGTATGGTATTACTACTTCTTCTACTAATTATTATTATTTTTCTGTTGTGAATAATCTTCTGATGAGGGCATAGTTTCCCAATAATCAGACCTTTTCCCTCACTGTAAGTCAGTATACTCTAGAATTTGCGGAAATGTGCTTCAGGTCACGCGACCAACTGGGATTAGCACACATTTTGCTGGCAACTAGAACTGGGACTTTATAATAAAGGAAAAAATTATATAATAAAAATTCATGTATTTACATGTTTTTCACCCTCCTCAACTATAAATGGGATCCTCCTATTACCACTTATACAGAACACTAAATCATTTTAACATGAACAATATCTACCCAAATACCCTACCAAAATCCTTAATCATGATCATTATATTTTATAATTTCCAAAATACCAATCATGTAATTCATAAGGTTTTTTCAAATGAGGATACCCAAAGAAGGGGTAATTGTTCATTCCAACCATTTCATTGTTCTTTATCTTTAATCCTCAAAAAAATATAATATAATTTTATTTACATGATTAAATTTTTGTCCTTAATATACTTAGATGTTTCTATGTTAAGGTTATTTCTATTTTCTATCATTATGCCAATTAAATAGAAATGAAAACATCGTTCACATGTATGTACATACTATTATCCCCATAAAGTGATGTATTTTAATTTTCATCATTGTCTCCTTTATAAGTTTATATATAAAAATTTACTATATATATAAAATTTCTATAATATTTTCATGGCTCTATAAATAAAATATATCATCTACTATCATACGCTTCCCTCAATAGGAAAATGATAATGTTGCTCAATCGTATGACTAGACAACCACCTCCATGAAGGGATGTGATTCATTTTTTGTTTCATCATTACGTATATGGTAATTGTGATATATTTATTAATACACATGATATTTATAATATAATTTTATTCATTTAAGTTTAATAACTATATTTTTTTAATTTCATTTCATCCATAAAAAGTGTTAACATCAATCTTGTGCAAGAACTGAGTACAATCTATATGATGTAATGGAATACATTTTTCATCACCACCCAGTATGAATGGTTATAAAAGTCTGTAAAATGAATATATATGATATTTATGAAATTATTATGATTATATATATTATGAAAATGTGATAAGACATGTTTTAAAAATATTATTTTTGACAATATTCCTAAATTAAATATTACATTAATAACATTGAAGGACATTTGGAGATTAAGTGTCTTATAAACTAGATACATAATATATGAATTTCCTAAATAAAATATAAAATTAAACATTAAATAATAATAATGAAATATTCAATTTTTAATCTTATTTATAATCACTTAAATTGATTTCTTGGGGTAATACATATATCAAATTGGTTGATCACTAATTATAGTAAGGGATACACAAAGGAATCAAAACATGAGTGATCATCATGGTTATTATATTAATTATAACATGATAGAATATTCTTAAGAATATGATATAAAAATAGAAATTTTGTTAAAACATAAAAATGTGACATTAATAAATACCATGTTTTTAAAACATGTTTCACCCCAATACCTTACCATATTTTCCATTTAGAATAAATTCAATTTTTTTAATAGCATACAATGCACACAACTCCAGGTTTTAACATAAAATTATTTAGTCATGTTTCCAACAAAAAATTACATTCTAATGCTTATATAAAATTTATAAAGTGATTATATATGTTCTACTTCCTATCAAAAAAATTTACATTAATCAAATATAATTTAATAGCATAAAATGAGAACAAACCTAATATTACACATAAAAGCCAATATTTTTTTTATAAAAATAGTGTTACTTCTTTTTAATGGAGAACCTATTTTAAATTAAATTATGAAAATTTTATATTTTCTATTTTAAAAAATAAAATTTTTATTTTAGGGAATAATATAAAAAAAAAATTGGGTTAATTTTTTGGTATTTTTTGTAATGTTTCATATCTTGTTGAATTGGGAAAAACTAATAAATTTCAATTGAAAACAAATTTTTTCATTAAAATAAATTATAGTGTTAAATTATATTATTGAATGTTTTAAAATTATAACTAGATTTTGTTTTCATTTAATCCAATTTAGATCATTAGCATCAATTGTACATTGAATTTATATATAATAACATTTTAATCTTTTATATGATTAAACTTTAATAACATGTTTTCTCACCCCATCAATGATATTAATTTTAAATTAATTAATTAATGTTATGTGTTTATAATATTGAAAAATGGATTCTATATTTTTAATAAGTGGGTCCAAAATATATAAATAGGTTTCTTTTATTTTTGTTCATATGAATAGTAAAATTTAGTAATATTTTAATTAACACGGTTATAAATCCGGTAATTAAAGGTAAATATAACATTATAAATTCCCAAAATCATGGCATTATTTCATTGGATGATATTTTTCAGAATAAAAGGATCCTTTGTAAAAAATAATAACACTGTTAAATCAACTTTTATGAGAATACGATATTATTATTATTTTTATTTATAGATAAGTTAAAAATGTCATACTCATGTTTTTAATAAGTATTAAATTTATAATACATGGTTTTATAAAAGATAAATTCAATTATAAAGATTCATTTTAAATAAAATAAATTTAAATTTCTTATGATAAATATGGATTAATTTTTTGAGAATAAATTATCATGTTAATGTCTTTCATAATAATGATGTAGTAATTATTTAATCTATTGAAATATCAAATAAATGATATTAAAAATATTAAAATTAATATTATTTTATATAAATAATGAAATAAAATAATTTTATAGATATCTTAGACTTGTTAGTGATATATTAAAATTATTTTTTCAAGTTGTCATGTTTTTTTATACTTCTAAAAAGAAAATAATTAATTTTATCAAAACTGACATAAATGATACCATTAAGTAAATAATAATTTGTTATGTGATATAAAATTACTAAAAAATATAATTAGTAAAAATAACTATATTACGGTTAAATATCTCATAAATGATCCATTTGGGGTTCTTTTTTTATTTTATAGTAACTATATTAACCATATAGAGTAAAAGAGGATGTTGTCACGGTAAGATTTAAAGAGTTTAACTATGGGTTAAATAAAAATGATAAGGCTAATATTATAAACTAAACATGTCTAAAAACATCGTTTGAAATGATTTCGACCCATAATCATGTTTTCTTCAAAAATAAATCATTTTTAACTATTTTAAAATGAAAAACAATTTATGCCAATTTAGTATTTTTTGTGCATCCAAGAGATCCCCACCCCTATATTATAAAAAAAGTACTTTCTCCCTAAATTCCTCACCCCAAATTCGGAATACTATCTCAACCAAACACTACCAATTTATCCTACCAAAATTCATAGTTTTGTTTTGGATATCACTACTGAAAAAATGGCATATACCCACGATTCAAAACTATGGGTATAGCCTCCAAAACAGTGGGTATAAGCTATACCCACGGTTTTGGGAACCGTGGGCTGGAGTGTCATCGGTATAGGTCCCAGACCTATACCCACGGTTTACCAAACCACGGGGATATATTTTTTGCCACACAGTCAAATCCCTTCCACGCTGTCAAAGAGTAATGCCCACGGTTGTAAAATCGTGGGGATAATTTTTTTTAAAAAAAATCTAGCTGGTCTCAAACCAGCGACGCCTGGAAATCTACTCCTTTAAGGCAAAGCATTTTCACCGCTTCAGCTACATCACTTATGATTAATAAATAATATATTTTTATCAATATATTATATATGCGCAAATTATATAAAATACAACAGTGAGTTTCAGAACAAAGAGGGAAGCGAGTTTCAAACCGGTGTCTTCCACAAATGACACAGCGCGGTTCTCCAACTCACCTGTGTAGATTTTGAAGTTATTTATTTATATCAACATAAATATATTAAACCAAACCGTGGGTATAGGTTGGAAAACGATGGGTATAGGTTTTCCCGCCAATATTGTTTTTTGTCCTGCAGATTTTTTTCACCGTCATAACGTGGCAAATCTATACCCACATTTTTACAAAACCGTGGGAATATGTCTTCGAAAAATAAACCATATAACCACGGTTTGGCCAAAATCATGGGTATAGGTGTTTTTTTCAAACAGTTTCCTAAAACTATGGGAATAGGTCATCAAAAAAACATATACCCACAGTTTTGCGTAAAACAGTGGGTATAGGTTCCCATACTATCTCTATACCCACGGTTTTTCATAAAACCGTTGGTATAGGGCTATTTTCCAGTAGTGTACCCTGTTATTCTAATAATTCTACCCTTATTATCCCTAAGAGGATATCCAAAGGAATTTGACTGAAGAATAGGTGATTGTGTTACCAATTCATATAAGTTCATTTATTCTTCTACTTCCTCTTAATATAATATTTCCATACAAAAGTAATACATATTGTATCATATATATTATCATAAGTTATTATGAATATGGGATAACAATATTCTTCCATTTATCCATCCTTTGAAATATAATATCACCTATAGTTCATACGTACGACTTCTCATCATCCACACTTTGGTGTAATTTTTTTCATTGCCACTTTATTAGGATTGATATAATGATGAAAATAATGGATAAAATAATAAATATTAAATTATATTTATCTTGTAAATTAATATAGCATCCAATTTCTTACACATTTACCCTTAATGTAATGATATCATCACTCATGTGTACGTACGGCCTATTGTATCCCCAACATGATGAGATTCAATATCAAAATTAACCATTTTATAATGATCATGGAAAATATATATAATGAGTGAATATAATATTTATTAACTTAATATCCTTATTTATTCACTAACATATATATTTAATGCATAAGAAATAGGTCTTATGAAACGCCCTGACCCTATTTACCCAGAGTCAGTGCATTATTTTAAAACATTGGCATGATTACAAGGAATCATGTCCCAAAGGACCGATCAGTTTAGCAGTATTGGAAAATTGATTACATACATTAACTTTACAATACAATTTCAAACATCAAAGACAGCATAAATAGTTCTTTGAGAACTCCTTTATTCCCTTTAGCTTAACCCTGTATATTGATCATAATATACTTCTTGCAATCCTGGGAAAATGAAACATAAGAAAGGGGTGAGATCAGACACTCATTAAGGTTAAGAAATACATAGGAAGAGAACATAAATATTAAGCATGGTGAATAATTGAAACCACATGCCTTTACCAATAAAAAAATGTATACTTTTATGGAAGGATAATGAGCTGAGTAAATAATGTCATAATAAAACATAATCATTGGTATTCTACTAGTCGAATGACCACATGAACCATCAATATTATTTTCATAATGAGAGAATGTATAATGTCGAACATTCTAAAACATTTTCTCAAGGCCTCATCCAAGATGTCTAAAAATTATTAAGGCCTCGGCCAAAACCATATATCAAATTGGGAAAGGGCCTCAGCTAATTCCATGTCTAGTTTTCTCCTTAGACCTACCGATGCATCGAGGAGGTATAGCGGGCTCCACCCGTCACTTACTAAGTCCAATACATTTCTCATATGTAAAGGTTGAAATATAAATAAACATTCGTATTAAAACTAGGAAATGAAATTTCAAAAATTTAACAATTAACTTTGAATGGTATAAAAATAGTGCATCCACGGTCAAACATATCTCATTCAATACAATATGGAAGAATTTATTGTAATAAATCAACCTCAATCAAAAATAATTTCCAGTAACGGACGTTGACATTGTTGAAAATGTTGAGTAAAACTTTTTGAGAGAAATATCCCTTTTTTAAAATCATTTAAAGTCACACATTTATAATGGAAGTAATTTAAAAGAGATTTTGGAATCAAAGTGTCCCATACCACATTGAAACTTTTGAAAATAATTATCATTTCAAAACATTCATGTCCATATAAATAAATCCTTAAAATCCTTATGAAAACATGGACATTAATTGAAAATATTTAGAAAGATAAATCATTAAAAAATTTAAAATTCTTCTCCTGATAAATATTTCCTATAAAAAATCCTCAAAATATTCATTTTACAATCATTTTTTGGAAACATGTTCGTGGATGATAAAATTGTCCCTGTAAATACTTACATTTAAGGAATCTCGGATAATAATGAGATTGACGAATTAACCCTTACCAATTTGGTAACAAACAAAAAATAGACCCCATGAAAGAAATATCTTACAATTAAGATGTAAATAAACATAAATTAAATTTTATTACACAAAAAATACAATTATGGGTAGTACATACTCCACAAAAATGGAAATAGTGGTAATTATAGCATAGATCTCACGGGAATGTGAAGTGAGATGAAAACCCGTACCTTGTACTTTTCCTTGGTTGAGGGTAGGTAAACCTCTTTCATAATGGTGAAATAATTTTTATTAAATTATACATGAATCATATACATTAATATGATATCATATATAATCTTTTAACATTTCTTTGTTAATAATATCATAGTATTATCGTTGTTTCAGGTGTTAATGGATTTGTTTTCCATTATATTATTTGTTATGTGAGTCCAACTGTTTATGGATGGGATGTATCTTATTCATATAAATAATGATATCATTTCTTTAAAAATTAGTTTTAATCATAAAATGATAATTAGTCTTGAATGGATACGATGGGGAATGAATCTCGTCGCGTTCGTGGAGACGGTAGTCCGTATGTACGCACGAGCGACAATATCATTCTTTAGATATTAAAATCAAATATAATTGTATAGTATGTCATATATACAGATTCATTATAATGTTATATTTATTATTTACTTCAATTACACATCATTATCATACCCATCTGAATAATAATGTTTTGAATAACAATTTCACCACGACGTGGAGACTGTAGCTCGTGCGTACGCACGTATGGTGACATGTCATTCAAAGGATGGATATAATACTGAATATGGTTGTACCATATTTATAATAACATCACAGTATATATAGGATGCTGGAGTTATTATTTTATAATGGAAATAACAAATAAAGACGAAGTGGAAGAAGAAAGCAACTTGAAAGAGGGTGGTGAAAAATTTCCTCTTCTACGGGTTCTTCCTATTGATTTTATGAAAAGGGCTCTTTAGGCTGGCTTTCTAACTAAAGGAATGCCTCTAGAATGAATGGAGGATATTTTATAGGATATTTTGGTAGAGTTTTGATGATCCAAAAGGCTTTTAAGGTGTGAAATTGATAGAAGGGTGAGTTCCCTTTTATAAGAGGGGTGAGGGGCACCTTAGTAAAAGCTAGAAATATTATTTTATAATAAATTAATCTTCGATTTATAATGGCTCCAAAGTTTATTATTTAAATCTTAATGTGTATTTAGGTTGAAAACCACTCAACCAATAGGTTTTGGATAGGTTTGGGTCACTATATTAACTTTATCTTTTTTATTTAACTCTTAGTTAAATAGTTTGACATTTACCATGTCTCTTTGTACTTTTATATTATATAGTTAATAAACGTACTATATACATCCAAGAGATGCCCAAGTTCTCCCTTAATGATACAAAAATTATTATATAAGTCCTATTTCTGAACCTTAGATTTTTATGTATAGAATATCAATTAATAATATAATTATTGCTTTAAAAACTCATTTATGTCAATTTTGAAACTATTTAATAATTGATTTTTGTTAAAGTCATAAAAACTTTATTAATTCGAAATAAATTCATTTACGTAATACTAACACGTCATATTAACCAATAATTTTTTGTTCGGTAATCAAAACTTTCAAATTATATTTATTTCAACATTTATAATACCAATTATTTGATTCTTTCATTAATAAGGAAAATAATGCATCATTATTGTGTCATAAATAAATTTAATTATTAAATATCTAAAAATTATAAATAAAATACCATTATGTATTAAATATTTTTATATTTCTAATGAATATTTATAATCAAAAATATAACATATATAACCCTCTGTAAAAATTATTTTTCTAAAAGATATATGCTTTTGTCATTTTTGTATTTACTTTAACATAATTAATATAATGTGTCATTATCACTTACAAGTGGCTCCATGGGGTCCCAAAATCGTCCCAAAGATGCCCATGGTCGGACATGTATCAACAAATAGGGTTAGGACACGTTTTAGGCTAATTTAATTTTATTATAATATTATATTTTTACCCTTATTTACCGAATTTACTATTTAACCATTGTAAATAAAATATTTACCGAAATAATTATTCAAAATTTATTAAAATTAAAGTTACCTATTTACACAATTTGGACATCCTGATTCAAAATATGGAATCAATATTTCTAAATTCAAAACACAGAAGTGGCAGAAATTAATTTAAAATTAATTCCTTTTGTCAAAACAAAAAAGCATTTTTTATGAAATAATAACTATCAAAAGATTGACACTTATTTATGTCAAATTTAAATATGAAATTACTTATAATGACCTAAATTGTATTAAATGGTAAAAATATATTCTAAATATACTTTAAAACAACTCAAATTCATAATTTATCAGTATTAATTATTTCGATTAAAGAGTTGTTTTTAATTAAAATTTAGTAATTTTCTCTATTCATCAAAATATGATAGTTTTCAGAAAATACCAAAAATTCACCCTAATCTAACTTCAATATTCCGAATCCAAAAATGAAGTCCATTTTGATAGATAAAATTTATAAAATTTCAGAAATTCGGTATTAATATTCATAACAGCTAGTTTGATTGGTTGTGGTGTGTGTTAGAACTCGAAGTTGCGTACAACACACACTACTGTATTATTCAAAGAGAAGTGTAACGTGGAAGCTTGGGATGTTAAATTATACCCTGATTCAATAAATTGCATCCTCACAACTTATTCTTAGTATTGGAAACTTTTGGTTGACATTTCAAAATACCTTAGTTGAAATCCCACATCGAAAAATGGATTAATGAGGCCTCTATTTAAACTAAAGAGTGGTAAGTATGAAGGTAACCGAAAATAACACATAATAGGGTTCTATGTAGGAAAACATGGATATGTGAGATAAATCTGACCATCAATATTTTATGGAGAGTGGTAGAGAAGATGGATATGAAAACGGAAACAATCACAAAGCCATAAATTTATGATGATCTAAGGTACCATCTATGACAACATTTTGGTTCTAAGTACCTTTTCTTAATGATGAGGAATTTATTTATGAGATTGGGTAAGATCGTAAGGAGATATACATACTTTATAATTATAGTTTTATTGATTAATAAATTTGTACCACAAACTCATCTTTCACTCCAACACATAATACAACTCAAAATTAATTGTATAGGGTTCCAAATATAATGAATTTAAAATTCACATATCAAACCCTTTATAAAAATAAACTACATTATACCATCCATGAACTTTATGCAGTCCTGTGGTAGGCGATAAATCAAAATCATACTATGGTTTTGGGTTCGATTCTCGCAGCATTGTCCGACGCGACGGGTTGTCACACGGTCTACGTGTTGTCCTTTTATAAAAAACAAAAAATAACCTTCCAAACATAATTCATTCCAACCTTTAGACTTATCCAAAATACTTCTATCCAAACTCACAGTCCAAAATTTATAAGAAAGATAAACTCAATGAAGATCCTTTTTTCAATGTAATAACATGTGAATGCCTTCATCATGTATTATTTTAAAACATGGTAACTTCCTAAATTACCGTAAAAACATTATTGATTACATTCATACACCCTTATTCCTTATAGAATAATGGATATGTTCCTTATATCCAAAAATCCTGAATATTCCAATAATAATGAAACAAACAAACTATTAACCAGTTCCAAGGAAGTCAAGAATATCCAATATAATTTCTCCAAATCAACCATATCTTATTCCAAAATCACTACCACATTATCAGAACCATATTATGGATTAATTTTCCATCGACCATGTATTTTCCAAAATGTTTAGGTTACTATTAGGCCGCATTTCTTAAAACCATATAATCTCAAATCCTCAATAAAATATTACTGTAGTACAATCCTTATTTATCTCCAAAATTCATATAACTAGTATATTGTTGATACAACACTCAAATGAAATAATCCTATAATAACAACATAAGAACACTAGTCATTATTATTCATCTGAGGTAGTATCATAACTTGATTATTATCCAATAGTATCATTTGGGGCATACTCTGATGATTTGGATATTGGTTCGCATAGTGTCCCAACTCTTTGAAGATGAAGCATTGTACATTTGAAACCTTTTTCTTACCCTTGCCGTCAAGTACTTGGTGTCCTTTTTCTCCACAATTATTACAAACTCAGATTATCTTCAGGCAAGTTCCAGGGTGTTTCTTCCCAAAATTATAGCATATGGGTAAATTCTTCTTTTCCCTCTTCCCTTTATCCATCTTTCTCTCTTCCATCCTTTTCTTCTCTTGCTTCCCTTCAAAGCCATAGGACTCAGATAATTCTTTACATATCTTATTAACACATGATACTATTTCTTCATATGTTGAGAAAACATGAGAGACTATTTCCCTTCTAAATGTTGTTTTAATACCATGGAAGATCTGATCCTTCTTACTCTTTGGATCATATGTATTGATGGAGTTCACATTCCTTCTACTATGTTCCATTTCTAAACAATGGCATAAACTAGATTATTTTATGAATCGAAATACATAATTCCAAACTTGTAAAAAACTTCACATAAATTGAACAGTTTATGGATTTAATCCATAATAATAATAAAAAATTCTTTGAGGGTTTATATAATCATAAACCCTTTATAATGGTTTGTAAAGAAAATGAGAATTATCCTAAGCATATCACATGGGAGTGTCGGAACCAAGAGTGCAGCAAGACCCGTTGTTGTGCACCAGTTCCCATTTGATTCTAGCTCAAAGAAGTGTTTTTGTGTTTTACCCCTAGGCATATCTATGCGAGAGCCACCTCTACCTTCTTGTATCTAGACATGGATGTATTGCTCGGAAAACTCACAAAATCTCTACAACACCCAAATTCTAGGAAGTTCTTCTATACGAATCCTCAAATTCCATCTTATGTCTATGTTCTATAATTAGATTTTATCTAAATCTAGCTTCCAAGTGTTGTACTAGTATTCTTATGATATCAACTGTAATTCCCCGACCCCAGTTACCCAGAGTCAGTGCATTATTTTAAAACATTTTCATGATTACAAAGAATCAAGTCCCGAAGGACCGATCAGTTTATAAGTCTTGGAAAATAGATTACATACATTAACATTACATTACAATTTCAAACATAAAACACATCATAAATAGTTCTTTGATAATGCCATTATTAGCTTTAGCTTAACCTAGCCTACCAATCATAATATACTTCTTGGAATCCTGGGAAAATGAAACATAAGAAAGGGGTGAGCTCAAATGCTCAGTAAGGGTACGAAATATGGTGGAAGATAACATAAATATTAAACATGGTGAATAATTGAAACCACATTCCTTTTCTAATAATAAACATGAATATTTTAATGGCAGGAATATGAGCTGAGTAAATAATCCCCTAATAAAACATAAGCATTGGTATTATACTAGTCGAATGACCACATGAACAATCAATATTATTTTCATAATGAGGAAATGTATAATGACAGACATCATGAATCATTTTGTCAAGGCATCAACCAAGATGTCTAAAAATGATTAAGGCCTCGGCCAAAACCATATATCAAATTGGGAAATGACCTTAGCCAATTCCACGTCTAGTTGTCTCATTAGACCTACCGATGCATCGAGGAGCTATAGCGGGCTCCACCCGTCACTTACTAAGTCCAATACATTCCTCATATGAAAAGGTTGAAATATAACATAAACATTCAAATTAAAACTAGCATAAGAAATTTCAATACTTTAACCATAAACCATGAATGGTATAAAAATAGCACATCCATAGTCAAACATAACTCATTCAATACAATATGGAATATTTTATTGTAATAAATCAACCTCAATCAATAATAACTTCCAGTGAAGGATGCTGACATTGTTGAAAATGACGAGTATTTGAGAGAAATATCCCATTTGTAAAACCATTTAAAATACACACATATATAAAGGAAGTAATTTAAAATAGATTTTTGAATCAATGTGTCCCATACCACTTTGAAAAATTTGAAAATAATTATCATTTCAGAACAATCATGTCCATATAAATAAATTCTTAAAATTATTTTGAAAACATGGACATTAATTAAAAATATTTAGAAAGATAAATCATTAAAACATTTAAAATTCTGATCCTGATAAATATTACCTTTCAAAAATCCTTAAAATATTCATTTTTATGAAAAATGGTGTGGAATGATAAAAGTGTCCCAGTAAATACTTACACATAAAAAATCTTGGATAATAAGGAGATTGAGGAATTAACCCTTTCCAATTTCGTAACATATGAAACGTAGACCCCATGAATGAAGTATCATACAATGAATATGTAAATAAACATAAATTAATGTTTATTACACAAGCAATACAATTATGGGCAGTACATACACCACACAAAAGGAAATAGTGGTAATTATAGCATGGATCTCACGTGAATGAGAAGTGAGATGAAAACCCTTTCCTTGTATTTTTCCTTGGTATAGGGTAGGTTAACCTCCTGTATAATGGTGAAATAATTGTTATTAAATTATACAAGAAACATATACATTAATATGATATCATATATGATCTTCTAACATTGCTTTGCTAATAATATCTTGGTATTATCGTTGTTTAAGGTGTTAACGGATTCGTTTTCCATTATATTCATTATTATGTGGGTCATATGTTTTATGGATGGGATGTATCTTATTCATATCCAGAATGATATAAAGTCTTTAAACATTATTTTTAATCATCAAATGATAATTATTCTTGAATGGATATGATGTAGAATGAATCTCATCGCGTTCGTAGAGACGGTAGTCCATACGTACGCATGAGCGACAATATAATTCTTTTGATATTAAAATTGAATATAATTGGATGGTATATCATATATAAAGAATTTTGATAATATTATATGTATTATTCACTTCAATTACACATCATTATCATACCCATCCAAATAATAATGTTTTGAATAACAATTTCACCACGACGTGGAGATGGTAGGCCGTACATACGCACGTATGGTGACTTGTCATTCAAAGGATGGATAGAATAATGAATATGGTTGTACCATATTTAAAATAACATCACAGTATATATAAGACACCAGAGTTATTATTTTATAATTTAAATAACAAAGAAAGTAGAAGTGGAAGATGAAAGGAACTTGAAAGAGGGTGGTGAAAACATTACCTCTTCTTCGGGTTCTCCATTTTGATTTGATCAAAAGGGCTCCTTAGGCTAGCTTTATTACTAAAAAAAGGCCTATAGGATGAAGGGAATATAGTTTATAGGGTATTTGGGTAGTGGTTGGACTATCCAAAAGGCTTTGATGGTGTGAAATTTAGAGTAGGGGGAGTTCACTTTTATAAGAGGGGCGAGGGGCACCATAAGAAAAGCTAGAAATATTATTTTATAATAAATTCATATTCAATTTATAATGTCTATAAATTGGATTATTTAAAGGTTGAAAACAACTCAACCAATAGGTTTTAGATAGGTTTGGGTCACTATATTAACTTTATCTTTTTGATTTAACTCTAAGTTAAATAATTTGACATTTACCATGTCTCTTTATATTTTTATATCATGTAGTTAATAATCTTACTATATACTTCCAACCGACCCCCAAGTGGTCCATTAATGTTACACCTATCATTATATAATTCCTTTGACCGAACATTGTATTTTTAGGAATAGAATATCAATTAATAATATAATATTTGTTTTAAAAACACATTTAAGTCAATTTTGACAATATTTAATAATTGATTTTCGTTAAAGTCTTAAAAACGTTATTAATTATAACAAATTCATTTAAGAAATAATAACATGTCATATTAACCAATAAAATTTGTGTATGTCATCAAAACATTCAAATTATATTTATTTTAACATTTATAATACCAATTATTTGATTCTTTCATTAATAAGGAAAATAATGTATCATAATTATTTGATAAATAAATTTAATTATTAAATGTCTAAAAATTATAAATAAAATACCATTATGTATTAAATCTTTTTATATCTATAATGAATACTTATAGTCGAAAATATAACATATAAAACCCTCTATAAAAAGTTTTTTCTAATAGATATATGCTTTTGTCATTTTTGTATTTACTTTAACTTAACTAATATAAATTGTCATTATCACTAGAAAGTGGCTTCATGGGGTCCCAAAATCAACCCAAAGATTCCCATGGTTGGACATGTATGAAACAATAGGGTTTGGACACGTTTTAGGGTAATTTAATATTATTATAAAATTATTGTTTTACCCTTATTTACCGAATTTACCCTTTAACCATGGTAAAAAAAATATTTACCGAAGTAATTATTCAAAATATCTAAAAATAAAAGATAGCTATTTACACAATTTGGACATACTGATTCCAAATAGGGAATACTTTTTTCTAAATTCAAAACACAGAAGTGGCAGAAATTAATTTAAAATTAATTCCCATTGTCAAAAAAGCGTGTTTTTATTAAATAATAACTATCAAAAGATTGACACTTGTTTATGTAAAATTTAAATGTGAAATTACTTATAATAACCTAAATTGTATTAAATGGTGAAAATATATTCTAAATATACTTTAAAACAATTCAAATTCATAATTTATCACTATTAATTATTTCTATTAAAAAAGTTGTTTTTAATTAAAATATAGTGATTTTCATTATTAATCAAAATATGAAAGTTATCAGAAAAGTACCAAAAAGTCACCCTAAGCTAATTTAGATATTCATAATCCAAAAATGATGTCCATTTTTTAAGATAAAATTTATAAAATTTCAAAAAGTGGGTATTACTTCATAACGACTAGTTTGATTGGTGGTGGTGTGTGTTAGAACTCGAAATTACGTACAACACGTGCTACTGTATTATTCAAAGAGAAGTGTACCGTGGAAACCTGGGATATTAAATCTTACAAGAAAGAATAATCATAACAAATTAACTAGTTAACACTGTAAAGAAGAGTAATAAAGAAATATTATAAACAAATGTGTGATAAGATAATATATTAGGATTATATATGATAAATATGGATACTTTATTTGGAATATTTTAATAATGTGATTTAACCATTATACATGAGGTTAAAACACCCTAAATTGAAGGACTATATGAGGTAAGGGTTAATTTCTCAATCCCGGTTTTATCTGAGATTGTTTATAATTAAGTATTTACATGGAAAAATTTATCAACTATTTCTATATTTCTTGAAAATATATATCAAATTATTATTATTATTCTTCAAAGAAATTTATTAATGTCATTTTTACCATTATTTTAATATTTATAAAAAAATTTTAAAGGAATATTTTTGCTATTTTCTAAATGAGGTACTTTATGAACTTTTCCAAAAAATATGGAAGAATGTTCTTTTTTAACTTATATAGAAATAGAAAAGATTAATTTAAAATCTTACGAAATTCTTTTCACTAAACAATTTTTCTTTTAAAATTCTGTGCATGTTTGAAAATAATATCAACATAAAAAGGGTTACTTGTCTCACAAGGTTTTTAATGATTTTATGAGACTACAATCATCTATGTAAATTTTTTTTCAGATTTTATACTTAATTGAGGTTTGTATCTCAAGATACCATTTATCATATTTTATTAAAAGGTTTTAGGATATGTTTGACTGTGGATATGCTATTTTGATACAATTAATGGTTTATGGTTAACATATTAACATTTCAAATGCTATTTTTAATATGAATTATCATTTCATTATGTTTCAAAATTTTCATATGAGGTATACATTAGACAAAGTAAGTGATGGGTGGGTCCCACTATAGCCCCACAATGCATTGGTAGGTCTCCTGAGGCAAACTAGTTTTGGTGTTGGCTAACATCTTACTCGTTTATGTATGATGTCTTGGGTAAAGCTATGAAGGTATGTTTATGACGAACAGAACTATGAATTCTCTCATTATGATATTAGTTATTTATATTCCATGTTTTTATTCGACTAGAATAATATCCTTGGTTATGTATATTTCTCATGTGTCTATTTATGTGGATTTATTTGATCAGCTTACATCCCTTCTATATGATTTTCAAGATTATGTTTTAATGCATTGTATTTTTAGTTATTCACCATGAATTATTGTTTATATTTATTTATGACTGCTTCTACTATTTGTTTACCCTTAATGAGAATCTGATATCACCCATTTCTTATGTTTTATTTTTACCTGGGATGTGAAGTTGTATATTAGGACTAACTTGTAGGGATTTAAGAAAGGGAATAAGAGTGTTTTCAAAGGAATTACTATGTTGTTTTTCATTTCAATATGTAATTTTATGCTTATGTATGCAACTTGGCTTTCAAAAATGCTAAACTAGTTAGTCCCTTTGGATTTAAATATTGGATCTATGCCAATGTAATAAAATAAGGTACCAACTCTGGGCTACATGGTCTGAGGTTATGACAGTTTTCATTAGAGTATGTTTTGTTGAAACCATGGAAACTAGATTTAGAAAATAAAATATTTATAGTTATAAACCTAAGATTTAATTTGACGATAATTATAGAATAGTGACCCATAATTTTTTTAAGGTATATATTATGTGGTTATTCCTAGAAATACATCTCGGTCTGGATACTACAAGTGTATGTGGTTATAGAAGAGATGTACAAAGGAGTAACAACTCCAACAAAGTTCGTCAGGCCTGACTTAGTGTAACCCGATATATGAAAATGATCCATAATGCACACATAGTTTCACACTCCCATGGGACATGTTTAGATTAATTCGCATTTTCCTAAAAACCCATTATAAAGTATTTAAAAGTAAATATGTACACAAAGAAATAATTTTTAGGATTATGAGATTATTTGTGATTAAATTTTAAATTTATGTAATGTGTTTTACTAGTTTTAAATTAAGCATTGTGATTCATAACCTAATGTTGTGTATGCAGTTACTTATAAATAGTTCATAGTGGAAGGAATTTATATCGTATCAACACATGTAATCCATTTTGGGGTTCACCCTATAAAAGATAATGATGTTGGAGCTGGAGCGACAACTACTTTTTAAAAACATATAACTATACCAGGAAAGTGGACTCAGTTTATGAACAATAACATTACCTGTATGGGGAACCTGGAACGACAATATTGAGAAACAATATCAGGACACTTCATGATAAAACAATATTCATTATTCAATGGGACTACAAATCAATTTTTAGTTGAGTAATGGTTATCTTCTATACAGATAATATTTCATTTTTTGGGAAGTAAAGAATGGGAGAAGGTCGTCGTGGAAATTTATCATCACTGAGGAGATGAGGATTAATGGTGGTAATTGATTCAAAACGTGAAGGATGATGAAGAAATAGAAAACATTGAATAGAGAAAATTTATGGAAATTTTCTTTGAATAAATTTTTTCTCGTTAACAGTGAGTGGATATGTTGATGCAATTTTTGAGTTTTATACAAAAGTAAGATTAAAATATTGAAAAGTATGAAGCTAACATCACAAGGTCAGAATGTCATGATACAAATTATGTCAATAATCCAATGAGTAAGATTAATCGATTCTGTAATGTGTTAAAACCAATCCTCTGGTGGGCACTTGTCTCCCTAACATTATTATCATACGAAGCTATAGTCTCATGCGGAATCAAGACATAAAAAATTCTCTATGTCATATGATTATAATGGAAAGAAACAGAAAAATATGGCTATTAAAAACTATGAAAAAGGTAATAAGGAAAATGGGAGGAAGAGTGGATATGACTTTCCATCCAATAATAATCATGGGAAGAAAAACCCTGGTACTCTCCAAAAGGGAATGTGTGTTTTTTACAAGTGTTGACAAAAAGGACCCCAATCCCATGATTTCAAGGGAAATAAAGAATATACCAATGTTCAATGATAAAATGGAAAATAAATTGGACATTATGAAAATTATTTTGATAATCATCAAATAAATTATCCCTATAAAATGAAAATGAAGAAAGGTTAAGCTTATGTGATAACAATTGCATAGGTTGAAGTTCCTATTGATTTAGTGGGAAGTAATTTAATCATGTATTAAATCTTTCCCAATGCATTATTTGATTCTTTATCATCACATTCTTCTATATATTCCCATTTTTTCAATAAAATTATACATTTACCTTTGGATTTAACAAGGTAGTTATTAGTTAATATCCTAATGGAATTATCATTGTGATAAATATGTGTTTCTTAGCCCCCATTATAACATGTCAATGTGATATACTTGCTGACCATATCATCATGCCAATGGTTGACTTTGATATAATCCTTAGTATGTGTTTTATTTTATAATTTGATTCTAAAATTTATTTCTACAAGAATGAAATTATGATTGGTGATGAAGAAGAAGAATCCCTTATCATTAAAGAGGAAACATAATTGGCTGATTCTTATCTAGATCCAACCCTAGTAGCTCTACTGAATGAAATTCATATGGTGGAAGAGAAAAAATATATACGTATGAATAAGAGAACATTAAAATTGAGGATGTGCCAATTTTTCAGGAATACCTTGATGTATTTATTGAGGAATTACCTCTACATACACAAGAGCGTGAAGTTGAATTTTCCCATGATTTAACCGCTGATGCAAGGAAAATATAAAATACTCTATATAAAAACACCCTTGTGAAATTGGTTGAGTTGAAAAAAAACTAGAGGATTTGGTTAATAAGGGATGTATTCACCCCATTGTTTCACAATAGAGATCCCATGTTCTCTTCATTAAGAAGAAACATGTATCAATGATGTGGTGCATTGGATGTAGGGAAATAAATTCAATTAAAATAAAGGAAAAGTATCATCTACCTCACATTGATTACTTGTCTGATCAGATTTATAGATCAAAATGTTTCTCAAAGTTTAATCTTTTTTATCGGTATCTCCAATTGTGATTAAAGGAGGAAGAAATTCCGAAGAAATATTTTTGAATGAGGTATGGACATTAAGAGTTTACATTAATTCAATTTTTATTGACTAATTCACACTATTTTTTTAAATTCCTAATGAACCCAATATTCAAGGAATATCTTGATTATTTTTTGGTGGTATAAATTGATGATATTCTTATATTTTCTAAAATCTATAAAGATCACAAGAATTACTTACAGAGTATTCTAAAGTCACATAAAAGGGATGTTCTATATTGTAAATTTAATAAGTATCATTTTCGAGTTCAATAAGTTCCTTTTGATGGAAATATTATCTACATGGATAGAATATTAGTTGATCCTATAAAGACTAAGGCATTCATATAATGCCTTACCCCAACAAACATAACCGAGGAAAGTAGTTTCATTGGTTTGGTATGTTATTATCATTGGTTCATTCAGAATTTAGCCTAAATGGATGCCTCATTAACAAAGAATACATGTAAAGGGGTAATGTTTAATTAGAAAATATAATTTGAATAATTTTTTGATGAACTAAAGAAAATATTACCCAATTATCCAATTTTTACTCTACCATTTATAAGGGATGGGTTTGTCATATATAGTGATGCATGAAAGTGGTGACCTGGTTTTTTCCAAATGAATAATGATAATGTTATCTCATATTATTCAAGGAAATTGAATACCTGTGAATAGAACTATCCAACCCATGATCTGGAGCAAGGGGATGTAATTGTTTTTTAAAATATGGATATATTATCTCTGTGGTGAAAGATCAGAGATAAACACATATCATAGAAACCTCATATACATATTCTCACAAAAAGATCTCAACATGAGATAAAGGCGATGGGACAATCTACTCAAGAATTATGATTTCTCAATACACTATCACAAGGGGAATTCAAATAAGGTATCATATTCATTGAGTAGAAATGATTATGGTGTTTTGACCGAAATGTGAATTTAGAGGGATCCAATCTTTGTGGGATAAGTAAAGATTGATATGGGAATTTCATATGATTGTGATACATTAATCATCTTTTAAATGATTGATAACCCATGTTTTTAGTAATGATAAATAATTATCAATATGATGATGACTTTTAGAATAAGGTTGAATGTGTAAATGAAGCAAAATTACCAGACATTTTTTGTGATGATGATGTTCTAAAATTTGGAAAGAGTTTATGTGTTCCATCTATCCCTAAGCTAAAAATAGAATTTTCAAATGATGATCATACCTCCAATATCTCTATTCACCTTAGTATCAAAAGGATTTATGGGGACATGATGTAACATTTATTAATGGATAAAATAAATAGGGAAATTAAATATTATAAGTCTAGATGATTGGTTTGTTGAAATGTGAAACTTGTTAACAAGCATCCTAAAGGATTCATATAACCTCTTCCTTTTCCAATGTATAAATGGGAAGATATTACTATCTAATTTTTTATGGGACTACAAAAGACTCCAATGAATATTGATAAAATATGGGTTATCATTGATCACATAACAAAATATGAAAATTTAATTTCTATAAGAGAGTTCATGCCTTTTGAATGCCTCATAAGGATCTATATTAATTAAGTTGTAAGACATAATGGCACACCTCAATCAATTTTTTCTGATCGAGATCCTCACTTTACATCAAAATTCGGGAAAATTATTCCAAAGGCTCTTGACATTGAGATTGATTTAAGAAATCCCTATCATCCTAAAATTATTGTATTTTCTAAAAGAACAATTTAAATAATGGAATACATGTTGAGTTAGTGATCACTTGACTCTCACGATGTATGGGATTAGTACTTACCTTTGGTAGTGTTTTCCTACAAAAATAGTTTCCATTCAGGTTTTCAAATGGTGTCGTATGAATCATTTTATGGAAAGAGATGTCGTAATAAAATTTCATGGTATGGAGTTATTGAATGGAAAATCATAGACCAAGAACAAGTCAAAAAACAACAACAATGGTAAAGGCTATTCAGGATCACATTAAAGGAGGTCAAAGAATGCATAATATATATATATAATCTATGGATGGATTTTGAATTTTAGGTGGGAGGTGATTTTTTTATGGTATCTCTATGGAAGGGTGATATATTGTTTGGTAAGAAAGAGACATTAATTCCCATGTACATCGTAACTTTTCAGAGTCTTGAAAGGGTTTAATTTTTTTCTTATCATTTTGAAAGCTTTTTGAATCTCTCAAATGTACACAAGGAGTTTCATATATCTCTATTAGGGAAGTAAATTATTGACACAACAGATGTGCACAAATATGAAGAATTATAGTTAGATCATGATCTTTCATGATGTGACAAACCCATCCGAATTATTGATACTAGAGAGCATTTATTGAGGAATCAGATGACTCATTAAGTAAAGTTACTCTGGAGATATCACAAAAAACGAAACATATGAACTAGAGGATTCTATAAAGTTGAATTACCCACATATTTTTTAGAAGGTAACACCCTAAAATTTATAGGATGGATGTTTTATATAAATTAATAATGTATCACTCCAATACATTGCCTAAAAAAATTAGAATAAATTTCATTTTTGTAATAGCTTATAATGCACAGAACACCAGGTTTAAACAAAACATTATATGTCATGTTTTGAAACGTTAATTAAATTATAACTCATATATAGAATATTTATAATGTTTTTATATGTTATATATCCAATAAAATATTTTCACATTGATCCAATATATTTTATAGTCATAAAATTTGGACAAACCCAATATTATACATTTAAACCATAATATTTTATAAAAAAATTTACATTTTTTTAATGAAGAACCTATTTTAAATAAATTTTTTGAAACTTTTATATGAATTATTTTACAAAATAATATTCTTATTTTAAATAGGAATATAAAAAATTACTTCAGTTAAATTGTTTGTTTGTTTTTGAAAGGTTTCATGTTATGATGAATAGTGAAAATTACTAAATTTTAATTGAAAACACCTTTTTTCATTAAAATAATTTTGAGTGGTAAATTTTATTATTGAATGGTTTTAAAGTCTTATTAGATTATTTTTTAATAATTTAATCCAATGTTGGTCCTTAAAATCAATTTTACATTGAATTTTGATATAAATTTTTTTCAATATTTTTCATGTTTAAACATTAATAACTCATTATCTAACCCCATAAATTAAATTAATTTTAAATTAATTACTGAAAATTATTTAATTTTAATTTTGATAAATGGATCCCAATTCTATAATAAGTCGATCCAAACTCATATTTTATTTCATATGAATATTAATATTTAGTAATATTTTAATTACCACGGTTGAAGGTAAATCAGGTAATAAAAGGTAAAAATAATATTATAATTACCCTAAAGCTTCTACTAATTTCATTTGATGAGTTTGTTGACAAAATTGAACCTTTTTCTGAAATTATATATCATTATCAGCAACTTTTCAGAAAATATTTCATTTATAAGATTTTGTTTAATGATAAATCAAAAATGCAATACTCATGTTTTTAATAAGTATTACATTTTTAATACATGGTTATACATAAGATAAATTCTACTATAAATAGACATCTGAAATATAATAAATTTATAATAATCATGATAATTCATTTTATATTTTTAGAGAATAAATAATTTACTTAAATTAATTCATAGTAATGATGAAGTAATTATTTAATCAATGGAAATATCAAATAAATGATATTAAAAATATTAAAATAGATATAATTGGACATAATTAATGACATAAAATAATTTTATAGATAACATAAACATGTTTTTGATATATTAGATTTATGTTTTCAATGTTATCAGGTTTTTATGATATTTTTAAAAAGAGAAATAATGAATAGTATCAAAATTGACATAAATGATACTTTAAGGTAAATATTATTTTGTTCTTTAATACATACTTCATAAGAAAATATAATTATGAAACTAGATATAATATGGAAAAATATTTAATAAATTATCCATTTTGTTTTATTTTATCATTTCATAGTAACTATATTAACCCAAATGTACAAAAAACCATGATGTCATGATACGAGTTAAAGGGTTTAACTAAGGGTTAAATCCAAAAGTTAAGGTTAATATTGTGGCCTAAAATATATAAAAATAAATGTTTTTAAGTATTGATACCCATACACATTTATCCTCAAAATAACTCACATTTTATCTATTTTTAATTGAAAATCAATTAATATAAATTTAATATTTTGAGAGCTTCCAAGAGTGTCCCACCCCTATCTTATAAAAAGAAACCTCCTCCCTCACTTCCTCACAACACATTGTGCATCCTATATTGACCTAAACATAAACATTTATACTCTAAAAATTACTAGTTAAGTTTTAGAGGTACTAGGATTTTAAAAAGACCAACCCTAGTATCCCTAATAAGATATCTGAATGAAGTCCACCAAAGAAGAGGTAATTGACTTACCAGTTCATTTAAGTTCATTTCTTCTTCTTCATCACCTTCATATGTTTTTACATACTAATTTAATAAATAAAAAAACATGTATATTATGAAATTTTATTATCATTTGGATACAACCATATTTTTCCTTTTATCCATCCTACGAAAAACGATATCACTATATATGTGTACATATGACATATCGTATCCATGTTTTGGTGTAATTTTTTTTTCATCACCAAATTATTCGGATGGGTGAAATGATGAATATAATGGATAAAATAATAAATATTACATGATATTGATTCTATGTAAATAATATACAATCAAATTTCTTACCACTTTACCATTAAGGGAATGATACTGGTACTCGTGCGTACGTATGATCTACTATCTCCCCAATGTGATGAGATTTACTTAACGCATTAAATATTAAATAATTATTATAAAAAATAAATATTATGAGTGAATATAGTTTTTATGAACTTAAAATCAATCTTTATATGAAGAAAATATATCATATTCATAAGAAATTGAACTTATATGATAAAAAACATAAGAAAATGAAGCAGTTAACACCAGAAACGAGAGTAATAACAAAATATTTTTAACAAATGGGTGATAAGATAATATAATAGGATAGTATATGCTCAATATTTATATTCTTTTTGAATAATTTAATTACATTATTTGACCATTATACAGGAGGTTAACACACCCTCAAATAAAGAAAAGTATAAGGTAAAGGTTAATTTTGCAATCTCATTATTATCCTTGATTGTTTATACGTAAGTATTTATTGTGGAATATTTATCAACCAAGTAAATGTATCTAAAAAATGTATTTTAAAATATTATTAATATTATTCTACATATATTTAATGTTATTTTTTGACCAATGATTCAATTTTTAAAAAAAGTTTTGAATGGAATCATTTCTTTTGATTTCCAAATCTGGCACTATATGTCCTTTTTGATAGAATACAAAAGGAATATTCTTCTTTTAACATATTAAACATTAAAAAAGACTCATTCATAAGATTACAATATTATTTTCACATAAAATGTTTTCTTTTAAAATTACACACCCCTTTTAAAATAATTTCAATATAAAAAGTTGAATTTCTCTTAATAAGTTTTTAATGATTCTTTTAGACTTCTTTCATGTATGTTAACATCATTTGTTGGATTTTATGCCTAATTGAAGTCTATCTCTTAAGATACCATCTACCAAATTTTATTTAAAGGATTTCAAATATGTTTTAAAATGGATGTGCTATTTGGATAACATTCATGCTTTAGGGTTAATGTATTAACACTTTATATGCTAGTTGCAATATGAATTTTTAGGTTTTTTATGTTTCACATCAGGAATGCATTGGACTTAGTAAGTGATGGGAGGGGCCTGTAATATCCCCTCGATTCATCGGTAGGTATCATGAGACAAACATGTTTGTGTATTGGCAAACATCTTTTCCATTTTTCTATGGTGTATTGGAAGAAGTCTTGATGTTATTTTTATGATGTTCACCGTTATGGATTCCCACAATACTATATTAGTTATTGATACTACATGTGACTATTATTCTAGTATAATTTCAATGGTTATGTATATTTCTCATTTTCATATTTATATGGAGTCATTTTATTAGCTTATATCCCTACCTCATTATTCCCAAGGATATTGTTTATTGTAATGTGATTTATTTATTAACCTTACTTCTATTTTATGTTAATTTATTATTGTTTCCAATATATTTTTTACCCTTAAAGATCATCAAGGATCTCCCATTTATTATTTATTAGTTTTTTAAAAGATTAAAATATGTATATTATGATTGACTTGTAGGGATAAGAAATGGGAATAAAAGTTTTTTCAAAGTAGTTACTGTGTTATTTTTTATTTCAAGATGTAATTCAATGCTTCTATATGTAATAGGTCTTTCAAAACTGATAAACTATTTTGTTCTTTGAGATTTTAATATTATATCACTTCCCATAAAATAAAGGAACGAACTCTAGGATATTGTGGGTAGGGTCCTTACAAAACAAGCTACTAAGGTTATTATCCATGGTATAATAAATCATTAAACCTCTAGAGATTAATTATTTACATAATCCATTAGATAACTATAAAAATAATCATAATATATTCTAATTCATGTGGAAAATGTACTTTGTAAAAAATAATTTAATTAATAACTCATGTAGGATAAATAATTGGGTTCGTATAAAATCTATAACTATAGAAATGTTTAAAACCATTAACTTTTTAACATTTATAATGCATGATAAGTAAAATTGGATTTAGTATATATAAATACACAATAATTTAATTATTATTACATCTATATAAATACCCTTGAAAAAAATTAGTGTTCAATATTGAAAACATAAGATGGGTGAAAGATAAAATAATGGAATGATTTTGGTTTCATAACATCTATAAAAAATTGTTTTTGGAACGAGCATAATGTGGGATATTTAAATAATCCCATTGGAAGAATGAAAAATTTAAGGTAATGGAATTTTCTTATATTGATGAAAGAATAATATATTTCAAATTATTTGACTAACTGCAAAGGAAATACATGGATAAAAATAGAGGTGAAGATAATCACATACCCTTGGGGATTGATTCTTAAATACTGAGGATATTTCCATAGAACTTGAAAAACTCCTTGGAATGGTTCTAGAGGTGGAAAATGAAGGGAAAATTATTTTTAATGGAATGGGATTTAATGAAATAGTGTGGGGAGGTGGGAATTTATATTAAATGTGATAGGATTGTTTATTAATTTCTTAATATAGGACTTTCAAATAATGGTTTTGGAAAATAAAAAAGTCATTGATCTACCAATGGTTTTGGCTCGTGATTACAGAAATTGTGAAGATGGTTTTTGGGAAATGTTTCTTCAATAACAAAAGTCAATATTTTATACTACATTTGGAATGGTAAAATAGTTTCACTATAAAATAATTTTTATTAAACATCATTTCTATTTTTTTCATTGTAATGTATTTTATAGGATTTTATAATCCTTTAAGTTCATTAAAAAATAATGTATTAATAAAATAAAATTTTTTCTTGTATTTTAAATTTAATTTTCACATCAATATTACATACTTTTTATTTCATAAAACATTCCAAAAACAAAAAAAAATTATTTCCATTTATTAAAAAATAATGTATTTTATAAAAGATTCAAAATTTCACTCAAAACTATTTTTTAAAATTCTTTTTGGATTAATCTAAAAAATTATAATTTTAAATATTACAAAAAAAATTGACTTTATTAGTAATTTTGTATGTGTTTGTGGATATAACCACTTATTTTAGTGCATTTTAATAATATTATCTTTGTAAGGATTTTTACCTTCATCTTTCTCTACTATCATATGATGAAGGAAACAAAGACCTTGTAAAGTACTTATAACATTGGAGGAAGTGAATCAATGAATTTTATAGTTTTTGGATCTATGCATTGAGCTGCTTCAAAGTGTAATATTTATGACCGTGAGATGGGACTATAGATTTTTTGAATATTTAAATGTTCATTATTTTTCATTTATTCAACAAATTTAAAAATTAGAAAGGTCCAACCTGTGACTGTGAAATGAAATGTAAGACCCGGAAAAATAATTTATAAACATGCATTAAAACCTATGACTATGAGAATGCTGAGTGATTGTATGTGGCCAAGATAAATTTATGTGATAGTGTTATATTTATTATTCTATGAAGTGGTGTCTTATTATCTCTTGGCCCATTATGAGAATATATTAATCTATTCTAATGGTATATTTCGGGGAATTTAATATTGGATAGAAATTGTAATTTTTGAACTTATTATTTCATAGTTGTAAGATTTAATGTTTAATATTATTATTATATGATTAAATTGGATCAGAGGGAACTATAGATTTAATGGTTGTATAACAAGTGTAGTGCAATGGTGTAGTAATGAATGGAAGTATTGAAAATACAGAACAAATAATGAAATCATACACTACTCAAAAAAAATTTCTATTCATTGTCATACAACTCTATAATACTATTCATTATTTGTTTTTTCTATTCCAATAATTTATTTTGAGTCCACTGGTCAATTGAAACTGAACATAAATTGAAATGTATCAAAATTCTCTCTTACCAAATTATGCACCATCTATTTATTTTACATTATATTTACGGTCAAATTATTATGTATATTTGTTATCAAATTCACTTTATTTTTATTGTATTGTTTAATATAATATTTTATAATTCATTTTATACCCTTCATCCCACAAATTACATTGGAAGAGGTGGGTTGTATTCTAGACATACTATGTATATTTTGAGCTGTAAAAACTAATTTAGATTGTGAATCGTGTTTATTAGGTTTTAGACAATGCTCTTGGTAGTGAGTGACTTTCAAGAGGGGAGTATTGAGTTCCATGTTGTTATTGGACATCTTTTCTTAATTTTTGTTGTGTGTTTTCTTTTGTTTTTTATTTCTTTATAAGTTATTTTACATTATAATTTATATTTCTCAAAAATTAATTATGTATGTTATATAATTCTTCTGTAGAAGTAATACTATCATAATTAGTTTTTTAATGTTATATATATAGTAATTTTTAATGGCCCATCTGTCTCAAAAATTAGTTTTTTCAAGGTGTTTAACTGCATTTTCATCAAGCCCGTAAGAGATTTTTTAAAATTAAAAAATTATATATGGCTATATCATTACTTAATTAGGTTATATTTAAAATTAGGGTTTTCATTATTTAATTATTTTTAAACAAAAAAATTGAAATTTAATTAGAATTTTAACTCCTCATCTCACCATCTAATGTAGTTCTCTGTGACCAAAACTTTGTATTAGAGAACTATTTTTCTGTATTTTTGTTTTTCTTTTTCATTCATCATGTTCTTAATTGGACCATTATAATTTATCATTTTTCACAATGGATGAAAATTATAATTAGTATTCTATAAACTCATATCCATACATTAATCATCATATCTTTACTATGTGTAAAATATAAATTAAAATCCATCTTGAGAGTTTGGGTTTCAAAATCATTGGATATAAAGAGGGTAAATATGAAAAAACAAAAACTTCTACAAAATAATTGGACCAAAAAATAAATTTTTATATGTTAATAAATTAAAAACCATGAATTATTTATATTGTTCACTAAGAGATGATGATTTTACTAGAAAATCTTTTTATGATAGTGCATACAAAATTTGGAATAACAAATATGTGCCTCCTGAAGGAAGATAAAATGTTAATGAAGTGAGATTAAAAATATATAATCCTATGTTTGATACATTAAAATTCCAGCCTCATGAATCTATCAATGAAATTTATCTATGGTTCAATGAAACCAAGAACACTAGTCTCTAACATAGAAAAAATGTGGATAACAAAGGTAATGTTTAAGGATCATGAGATCCCAATCAAATCATTCGAGAGGTAATACTATTTTAATTAAAAATTCATATAACATCAATAAACTAATATTAAAATAGTAAATTGGTAATATTATTATGTACGAAGAGGATATGAAACTAAAAAAATAAATATGACCAAATAAGAAAAACATATGTCTCTTTTAAAGCATCAAAATTGAAATCCAATGAATTTTTAATTGATGATACCTTAGTGGATTTGAAGACCAAAATGTTAGTGATGATTAAATAGATAATATATCTTGAAATATCATGATGATTAATCGAAGGAACTATTTTTTTAAGTCATAATACCTTATAAAGTTTGATAAAAGTGGAAGTTTGAGAAAATATTTGGAAAATGATTACTCCTCTAGTGAAATTAACTATTATTATTTTCCAAGGGATATCATATTAAATTCAACTATCTAAAGCATAAATATTTGAAGAATAATAATGATATTAGAATATTTACATGAATGTAATTATGTTCACTTGGAGTGAAATAAAGGAAAATATTAATGGCTCAGAATCTAGCCAATAATATGAAAATGGAAAAAATGAATTCTTTATGGATACTTCTTCAGAAGTGAAATATATCTCTTCTTATCATATATATAATGAATATAAAAATTCAAATAAATAATTATAAGAACATTGTGATATGATTTTTGAAACCATAATTGAAATATATGAAAAATAAAAAACCTTTTTAGAAATCAAATATTGGTATTGAAAAGGAAAAGAATTGATTCATGTAAAATGAAAATATTAATCTAAAAATAAGAGAACAACAACCTTGAAAATATTAGGAATATTATTTTGAGTATAACATTATTTAATATTATACTCTTTGAATGAAACAAAAATCCAAAATCCAAATCAGAATTTGGATATAGATCTGGAAGCCTTTAGAAGCTGTATAAAAATTATTTTGTTCTTAATTTAAAGAATATGTCCTTAATTTCTATGTATAAATAAACCATTTGTTTCTGAAATAATTATACAACTTATGACCCTAAAATGGATTTTCTTTTTAACTATGAAAATTCTTTTTTATGCAATCCCATGAAAGAAATTTGGATTATAAAGTGTTTATTTTATAACATCTTTTGAGCTAAGAAAAACAAGGTATAAAAGTAATCTCATGTTTGAAAATCTTTTGAAACAATTAATAATAAGACCAAGATGGAGTCTGTGATATATATGTATGGTATATTCAATACATATGAAAATTATCTTGTCAATTTTTAATAACCATGTTAAAGTGGATGGTGGATATATTGCATTCATGATAATGAAAAGGGGGTGATTATTATACTTGTAAAAAAATAATTTTGAATTGTTATTATTTATTATGTTTTATTTATTTACGGATTATTGTATAATAATCTTTGAATTTTTTGATATTTTATAAATTTCTTCATGTTCAATATTAGAACAATGATTGTAAAATTTATGATTCCAATAATGATTCAATATTTAATAATTTAAGAAATTATAAGTTTTATATTGTAAACATAGATTCATTATTTTTTTCAAAAATGTTTCTCATTTAACATCTTATCATTAGGAGTCTTTATTGTGGAATAAGATAAGATTCCAATACAATATATACTCACCTATGAGAGTAAATAAAAATGTTTTAGTAAGGTATTTACCTAAAAAATAATTCCCTAAAGAAAAACCATATAATTTCTATTGGAATAAAAGGAAACACATATTTATATCAGTCCAATGAGTGAGATTTCAACATCGTAACCACAAGAATTTTTTTACATGGATTTATTTTGACATTATAGACAATATAGTCTATAAGGAAAACACTATGGTTATTTAGCCTTTGATGATAATTAAATATATAAATTGATGTTTCTTAACTCATAATAATAAAGCACATTCTTGATTTTATAAATATGATAAATTAGTAGAGAAACATAGATGACTATTAATCCAGGAAATGATAAGGGATAATATTTTATGGTTTTAAAATCAAGAATTTTACTCTCCCATCACAAAATATTGACATACTCATAATTTCTTAGATCCTAAAAAATATAAATAAAATGAGGGTATAAATAGAATAAATATGAATCTATCACAAATTCCAAAGAATATTCTTACTTAATATGAATTACTTATTTATTTTTGGGTTGAGGATATTAATATACATTTTTATATAATCAATAGAGTTATTATTGTTCCTATAATGAGAAAGGATTCATACAAGTTTTTAAATTTAAGAAATCCCATTGTTAATTACATTCAATTTCTTTCATCTATGGCCATTATTCTATACAAGAACGATAACCTAGTCAAGTTTGAACCACAATTATATAAGGGAAATGTTATTTTTTACTCAAAAACTAATATATTATATAATTTCTTGAAAACGATTCTAATTTTGTTGAAGAATATGTACACATCATCCTTAGTGATACAAGTCTGCATGAAACCTAAACTTATATAGAAAAGAATGAGTATGACATGTTGAATTTGAATATCAAAAATACAAATAAAACATCTATCCTTACCAATGTTTTACCTAAAAATCTCATAGTAGATAATAAAAAACATCCATGTCCTGGAAGAAGACATGAAAGAAACATATACATCAACTCCTTGAATAATTAGAGCACTAAAAACCCATCCCATGGATGATGTTGTTGGAGACCTTAAAAATACACTCAATCTTGAGCCTATCTAAGAAACTAGTTTGACCATTGATCATTTTTTTCTCAGCTTGAACCTGTGGACCTCAATGATGAAATCAATGATAAATTTTGGGAAATAGCTATATAATTAGAATTAAATTTTCTTTAGGGGAATATATTATGGGAACTAGTTGAGAATCCCAATGACTACATGACTATGGTCACTGAGTAGGTATATATATACATGATTGAGGAATCTAGAATTCTTGTTAAAAATATAGATATATTGGAAGAAGAGGGTTATAGTTTAGAAAAAGGCATTGACAATGTGTTAAACTTTTCACCAGTAGATAGACATCACTCCATTAGTATAAAATATGAATATATACCACGTATAAATTTCAGACAACACAAAATGGATTTCAAGAGAGATATTGGAAATGTTGATATTATTGAGGCTGTTTTTTATGAAAACCCCCTTATTTATCAAATCATCATTTTCAAAATCATGTTTTTAAGTTGAAAAAAATAACATTATGTCCTTAGTAAAGTACTCAAATAAAGGTATTATTGCTTCAACACATTTATTATCTAAATGTATTTTATAGAAGATACCGCATATACTATATTATTATTGGGAATAAATAAGAAATATGTTCTGGTTACAAGGATATAAATTGATGATAATGTTTTTTATTATAGAATAAATCCTTTATGATATTAATTTTAAAACATTACAGAAGGTTAATTTGAAATAATACATATATTTTAGAAAAATTCATTATTATTTTTAAATCATTCACAATAAATATGGAGTTTTTTAATCTAGATCGTGTGTACTAAAGATATTTCAAAAATAAAATATTTAACACCAACGTATGTGATATTCCAGTTATTAATTCTTATTAAATAGCTATTTATTATGTACTGAAATCATTGTATATAATGATTTTAAAATCCAAGATTGAATGTATATAATAAATAAAAACTATTCGACCAGATAATATGTTTACTAAATATATTCATGCTCATTTTCAATCAAACACCATGAAATATTATTTAAATTATATAAATTGAATTTTTTAATACCCCAAATTTACATCCAAATTTGGAATATTATACTCTAGAGGACCTTTTTTTATTTGCATAGTTATTTATATATTAATTTAGGTTGTTTAATGTTATATATAAATAAACCTATAGAACATGTCACATATTGGTCATGTCACTATTTTTTTAGTATAGTAAAAAATGAATAATTGTATTGAACTATACACATCTGAAGTTTAGTACATAGCTTGAGGTTGTTACAATGAAATAATTTTTTTGATGAAAAATAAATTTCTAGACAGTGGGTAAACATTTAGACATATCCCCAAAAAATTGGGACACTACAAGTGATATTAACATTAATTTTAGTCTAGGTAGCCATTATTGAACAAATGAAATTTATGTAGGAAAAAACATTTTGAATGAATAATTTTCAAAATTATGACCAAACTCATGAATTGATTTGAACTAATCATTGGGTTTTTGATATATTTATAACGGCATATAATGATGAGATATGAGTTTATATCAAGCATGAACTAATAATTATTTTTTATAATTAATCACTTCTAATTCATGGATTTTTCTATTTAATATATGTTTTGATTTATTTATTCATAATTAAATATTTTATATATTTAATTCATGTCTCATATTATTTATACATTTTATTAATTTTATAATGTGTGTGCAACAAGGGGGTGCTTTCATGATGTACAACTGTATTTATGATTATAGCACCCCTTGTTTGAGGTATTTAATCCTTGTTTATGAATTTTCTTGTGGAAAAAGTGGTTGGGTAATGTTTGGGATAGTATGTGAAAGATTTTGGACAATTTTGGGCTATCCGAAGGGAGCATGGTTTGATCACCATTAAAGGAAACCATGAAAAACACCCAGGCAACCATGCAACATGATACAGTAGGCTTTGTACAATTTTTACCTAGTCTATATAACCATGTAATGTGGTCATGTGAGGTTCCCTTTGAGGTAGTATCATTTGCATGGTTAAAACATAGTTTGACTAACTGTGCAAGCTAATCATGCATGACACTAAAAGTTGGATTTTTAAATCTCAGTTCACTTGGGATTTTCCCTAAATCTCGTCATTATTCTCCCCTACAAACCGTACTCCGGATTTCTTGTTCTCAGGGTTAGAAGACATATTTCACTTGTTCTAGAAGAGATTTTAAGGGTTTTCAACATATGATTAAGATGGTTTACTTCTACTAAGTCTATACTCTTTATTCCTTTTCTTTTTTTTCTTTATTTTTAGTTATCTCTCTTCTAGTTTTTTATATCTACACCCATTTCACGTAGATATATGGTTTTTTTCCCTTAAATGGTGATACTTAGGACTGTTAATAATTGGAAAGGGGATCTATGTTTGTTTTTTGGATGTTATACTCGGATTTGGTTTGTGGTTCGGCGGTGGGTCGTTTTCACCGAAACCCTAAGGTATGCAGATTCTCTCTCAACTCTATTTTCTAGAACATTAGGCCTTTATTGAAATTAATTTGTTTTTCTTGAAATTAATTGTGAATATTATGTGCAAATATTGATGGAAACCAATTTGGTGATGATTTTAAAATTTTGGTTAAAATGGGATATTGTTGAAAAATGGGCTTTATTATGTGATTTTAATATGTTAATTTTATTATCGATAATGGTTTTAATTATGTAAATAATTTCATGAAAGATGTATTTCAACAAAAATTTTTTTTATTGAAATGTGGTTTGGTATGGAAAAATGGTTTTAGGAGGGTTTTCGATTAATGGGTGATTTATTGGTGTGGTTATAGATTGTGTTGGAATGGTTGATTTGATTAAGGTATTATTTGGTTGGAATATGTTGTTTTCATATTATTGTGGTCTTATGGATGTATATGATTTTTTATTTCCATGGGAATATTTTCTTGTGTTAGAATGGATGTGGATTGGGTGGGGAGTACAACTATAAAAGAGGGTATGGATAGTGGATAGAAGTTTCACCATCAATGATTAGTGTTTGGGAAGTAAAAAAACTTGGGAAAGTAGTGTGATGGCTTGGATGAGAATCTACATCATGATCGTTTAATGATTTGGTCATGTGAACCCTTATGGTTATGCTTTGATTGGTTGTTGTTATGCAAGGTGGAAATTTTTTGTGCTAATATTAATTGGTAAAAATGGTTTATGGAATGATTGTTGGCATTCCATTGTATTGTGGTTAGTTTGGTAGAATAAGTCTTGGTTAGGATGTGTTTGGATTATTGTAAATGGTTGCACTATTTTTTGATAAATATAAACATATTTATATAATTTTTCATATGATTTTATCCTATTGGTTTGTGTAGGGATGTCATTTGGGGAAACATACATAGTATTCATACTCACCCCCTGCATCGACACTTTGGTGCTTTTGTAGATGTTGTTTTCTAGGATATAGGTAAGGGTAAAGTATCTCAATTTTCTAGTGGTTGATCATTATGCTTGGATGGTTGTTCCTAGAGAATGGATCTTGGTGTGGAGCTGTGGAGTCATGTAATGGTTCCATTGGGTTGTTCTTTAGTGTTCCTCTTAGTACTCTGATTGTGGTCTAATGTGTTTTGTTGTGTTGGAATTATGGGTTTGTTCATTCTGAAAAATTATTATCATGGATTATATACTGATCTAGTGTTTTGGAATGTTTAGTTGTTTTCTCAATTTCGAAGGGAAATTTGTTCCCAAATTATATTTGAAGCCCTCATCTTTAATTTTGAATCTTTGGTGTCTTGGGAACGTCGCCTAAGGCCAACAATCATTTATTCCCATTCCCAAGACAATGTGGAAGGGGCGGTAGATTACAAGCGGTATCGTCTTATTAGGTCCTTGATGTACAATTAAAGTTAGTTTATTGGTCTTGAAATCAATTTTCGGTCTTGTCATTAACATAAGTTCTTTGTCTATTCCTTATGTCGAGATGGTAGAAATGAGTCGGATTGTCCGAACATAAAATGTATAGCATAAAAGGACATTGTTAACACTTGTATGTTGAACGTAAATTTACCAGGGAGTTGGGTACACAAGTGTTTTAAAGACACTTAAGGGATTGGAAATCTCATTGTTGTGGGTGTAGCCAATGATATGAGCATGGCATGCATGCTATAAATGACTTCCCACTATGATGCATATCTCATTAGGGTATTATGATTTATGGTGTGATATGGATATGTTAATTTTAATAAATCTGAATGGATGTTAAAATTGAAGGATTTGAAACATGGATAGTTATTGTATTTTGAATATGACTCAATTTTCAAAGCATAGTGTATTTTCCATAAATGGTGCATCATGGGAAATGTGAACATGTGGAAATCCTGATATTGATAATGAAATGTAATTGAATTTTAATTGTAATAATTTTTTGTCTATTTGATTGAGACTTATGATTATTTTGTCCTAATATAACTGAAACCAGGTACGCTTCATAGAGACCAACTGGAAGAGGCTACAAAAATTTGGTTTCACCTGAGCCCCAGGTGAACCAGCAGCTAGTGGATTCTACTGTTCACGATTTATATGATTTCGTGTGGAGGAGTAAAGAGAATGAACCAAAGCATGTGGATCATGTGGTATTGTTTAAAAAGCATAATCCACCCTCATTTAGGGGTTATTCTGAACCATAATGGGCAAAATCATTGATGAAAAGAATGAATAGGATATTTGAATTTCTGGGATCACTGAGGGAGATAAAAGTGACACTAGGAACTTACATGTTGTAAGATCATTCACATTAGTTGTCGGAGTTTGCTGTCCAAGATAGAATGGACCAAGGTATGACATAGGAGGTTTTGAAGAATTTTTAATAAAAAATTATACCCTCATATGTTCAGAATACATCGTACAATTTATTTCATTCAATAAAAACAAGAGAACCTCTCAATAATAGAATATTCTCCTATGTTTATGAACATAGTGCAGTTTTTACTAGAGATGGCTTGTAGTACATCATTAAAGACAAGTATTTTTTGAGCTAGGATGAGGTTGGAAATTTTCTATTAAATGGTGGTGCTATTTATATGTGATTATATGGAAGTGGTGAATAGAGAAATAGTAGATGAATGGTATATCTTCTGAGCTAAAGGTGGGGGAAGTATGTTGGTACCCATTAAGAATAGTGGGAACTCTAATGCTTGGATGAATTAGAAGAGGAAAACTTATTTCTAGGGTGGGAGTATGGCTCATAATTTGACGACAGGATTTCTTAATCTTCCTCTGAAGCCACAGAGTAAGATGGGATGTTTTTAGTGTGGATCTACAGGACACATCAAGTGAGATTGTACAGAACAACCTCAAGAATGTCATAACTTTAAGAAGGTGGGTAATATTTAGTGGTATTTTCCGAATGCTCTGAGTTTGGGTTTCAATGACAATCCTCAGGGGTCGGAGAAGTCCTATTCCTTGACGGGATGAGAAGATCAGCATACCCCTCTTGAGTAGATAATTGTTATTCATGGTGATTCCTAGAACACCATGACTCCTTAGTAGGGAAATAAAGAGCAGAGTGTGGAAGGAAAGCAATTTTTGGTGCAAATAAGGTTATGGTGGATGATTAGAAAAGACCATCCAAGGTGAAAGGTATGAATATTTTAATTTCTACCTTGATGCAAGAATAGTTTGATATAGGTTCTTCCCATTCTTTTATTTCTTCTTTTATTGTCAGTTTGCTGGGTTTAACTATGGAAATAATGTATTTTATTTTAAAACATCAAACTCCTTTTGTAGAAAGAGAGTATTGATCATTCCTATAGAGAGAAGGTTTTATATTTGTGAATGGGGTTAATTTGACATGGTATTTTTTTAGTGTATGAGATGGATGCTTACGATATAATCCTCAGAATGAGTTGGCTGGAAATTTTTAAAGCCCACATCAACTATTATGCATGAACGGTTAGTTTCACAATAGATGAAGTCATTGACCATCTCGTTAGAGGTGAGAAGAATGAAAAAGTGGGTTCCATAGGGTTGTTGGAACCATCTTTTAGTATGGTCTCTTATCAGTTTGTGGCATTACCATTAGCATCAATGGATTAAGTTCAACATAGAATTTTCTTAGTAGTTTTTTTATCAGTTTCTGGACATCTCTCCTAAATAATTATCAATGTTTTTACACATGATAGAAGTGGATTTTACAATTGATCTTATAAAGACCCATCCTTAAACAATACATAATATTGAATTATGTTAATAATTCACATTGGGGATCTTTTAATGTTTATAGTTTAAGATAATTACTCCATAAATATTACATTATATCTCTAATGTTACAAAGTAGACACTTTTACTCAGTATCCATTTTTTCATAAAATAAAAACTCTAGAAAAAATAGTCATGTCTAGTTCTATATTTTAGGCAGCATGACTTTTCCATGATCACATCCCTAACACTATTCATCTTTAATTCATGTGAAAAAAATTTCAAAAAAACTTCGGATGAGCATAAAAAGATCAGTAAGGGTTATAAAATAAACCAAGAAAACATTAGTATATCATTACATAAAAAAATTAATCTCTTTAACATACCTCATGAAATCATAAGATTTATGAATAACACATAGTAATAACAAATCCTGAAGATAACTTGTGGCATCCATAACGTACTTACGTTGTAGCTTTCACAGCTACGTAGGGAGTTACATTTAGAATACCCATCACATTATATTCCCTAAATCTCTTAGGAGAAACATTTACATTTACCTTTGTCACATTACCCAAGGCATTAGAGTGATATATCGGGCTCACCCACCCTACGTTTATCACAGAACCACCCATATACATAAACAATGCCCAAGAACCATGACATATTCATAACACATAAAACAAACCTAAAATAAAGATAAAATTTTCACATTGATATCAAAGTATATCATTTAACTATTTTCAAATAATCAATCCATTGTCAAAAACATTTTCAAATACAAAATAATTAAACTAGTATATGGTATTTATTTTCCATTTAAAAACATTACGGCTTGTTAAGGAATCCAAAAATCTAAAAATCATGCTGCGGCGGAATGGTCATTTTCACCGAGTATGTTAAAAAGGCACATTCCTTTTTGTTGTTTTGTGAAATTCTTCATAGATAAAAGATTCCATTTTAATGAAATTAAAATTCAAATGGGTTTCTACACTATATAAAATAATGTCTTGTATAAATAAAAATATTCCTCGATGAAAGGAGATTGAGACGAGTCCCATACAAAGATCATTTTGTAAATAAAATAGATCATTTATTTGTATTCACTATAGGTACTGAAAATTAATGTACAGATAAAATATAATACATCAAAATTTATTTATCACATATTCATTTCATGACATAATCAGGAAGTAGAAGATCATTCCAATGAATGGAAATTGGGTTATGAAGTTCCCTTATAAAAAACATATCATTACATTAAAAATAAATCAATGACATAACTATGTGTGACAAACATACATACTCCAAATATAAGTGAATATTAATAGTGTAATAATAAAATTCCATTCACACGTATTCATATAATTACACAATTAATAAGTATAAGTTTAACCCAAATAATGGAAATTGGGTTAAGAAGTATCTTACCTCGTGTCCGACTTGACTCGTTCGTTCATTAATCCCCTTAATAATAAACTAAAGTTAATTTTAACTTTAATAAGTTTATATTTATAGTATATTACTCCTTTTATGTTACTTATTACCAAATTATAAACATTACCTAATCATTTATGCTAATAACGGTCGTTTTGTCAATATTTGTTACTTGATTCAAAAATGAACTTCCTATAATTAAAAGCTGTCGATGTTTTCAAAAGTACCATATCTCAAGAATTATATTCATGATTTAGATATCATATATATCCAATATATATATGAATTTATACTAGTACATAACATTTGGACATAAGAAATGAAATGCACCATTCATGGAGATGGTATGTCGTATGTACGCATGAAAGCTACGTTCATTTATATTTTGCATTTAATGGAATTGAAACATAATGGTAAATAGGAATATTATAATTTCAGTATAATATCCTATATTATTTTAGTAACTTCATCTTTTACATGTTCGACATATGGCATGAACGAGTCATGTCACTTTGAGGGGGTGGTAGTCCGCACTTCCGGAAATGAAATTATCGTATTTACCCACTATGGAAACCATAAAGGTATGTAATAAATTAAAAATAAATAAGAATAGAGAAAATATAAATATATTATACATAAAATATAAATACATTTCCATCATAATGACCACCATGATAGGCTTTAGGAGATAATCAAACAATCATCATTTTGTTAGGCAACAGTTCGTCGTGCATAGAAACAATATGTTTGTATCCATTAGAAGAAGGTTTGTGTAAGTGTAGTTTGAAACCCTCTAATAACCACAACCTAGTATATTGAGGATACCCGTTTTGTTATGTAAAAAATGAATAATAAGTGCATAGGGAGTGAAGTAGTAAAATAAAAGAAGATAACTTGCGGGAAGATGTTACCTTTAAATCGGGTAACTCTCTTTGGTTTGAACCAAAAAGGCATTATTGAAGTCATTTATCACTATTGTAAGGATTCTAGGAGGCATAGAGGGATATTGAGAGATTATTTGGGTAGTGTTTAGAAGATCTAATGGGGCTTGAGAGGTTTGAGTACGGGTTAGAGGTGATTTCTTTTTATAAGGGGTAGGAGGGTCTCTTCAGGAATGACTGAAAATATTGTTTTATTTTATAATTATTTTTCGGTTTATAAAGGTGTGAAAATTATTTAATTCTATTATAAGGTGTATATAATTCTAAATAAAATAATCCAATAATAATTGGACTGGTTTGGGATATTTTTTAATCCTTATATTTTTTCTTTATTCCATTGTTAACTTATTTAACTTTTACCATGTCCTCTTATATATTGATATTATATGGTTAATATATTTACAATAAAATTACAAGAGAACCAAAATGGATCATTATTAAAAATTATAACATAATATATTTCAATTTTCTGAATATTAAATTTTTAGGAATATTTTATCATTTAATACAATATTGATTGATTTAAAAACACTTTATGTCAATTTTAATACTATTCATATCATGACATTTTTTAAAAATCAATCCAACATGATTATTTATAAAAACATTAATTAATTAAAACATAACAAGACATCCTAATATATAAAATTATTGTATTCTATAAAAAGGTACTAAATAAATTTATTTTAAAATTTATAATATCATTTATTTGAATCCTTTATTAATTATGAAATTACTACATCACCATTGTGTCATAATTAAATTTTTTTATTTAATGTCTAAAAATATTAAATAACATACCCTGATGTAGGAAATCATTTTATTTTTTCCAAATAATATTTATAGTCAAATATTTAACATATATAACCCCACATAATTTTTTTTAGTAAAACGATTCATGTTTATGTTATTTTTGTCTATACTTTAAATTAATTAATATGATGTGTTATTATCATTCCCATGTGGCTCCATGGGGTCCCATAATCTACCCAAGGATTCCCATGCTCATAATGGTTTCCCTTACTGGGCTTAAAACATGTGTAAGTGTAATTTAAAATTATTATAATATTATTTTCACCCTTATTTACTAGATTGACCCATTAACCATGATAAATAAAATATATACTGAAGAAAATATTCATAATGTATAAGTATAAAATTTATCTATTTAAAAAATTTGGACCTCCTAATTAAATATATGGAATCCATTTTTCCAAATTCACAACACAGAAGTGGCATAAATTAATTAAAAATTAACTCCCGTTGTCAAAACAAAAAAAATGTGTTTTTCAGAAATAATAACTATCAAACAAATTACCTTTTTTATGTCCAAATTAAGATTGAAATTACATCCAATGACAAAAATTTTATTAAATTGTAAATATATAATTCAATTATACTTTAAAACCAATTAAAAGAAAAATATACCTATATAAATAGATTAGATTAAAATGTAGTTTTGAATTAAAATGCACTATTTTCACTTTTCCTTAAAAAATGTACATTACCAAAAAAATACCAAAACATCATCCAAAGTAAATTTTGATTTCCTGATTATACATAAGAATATTATTTTTTCAAATATAATATATAAAAGTGAAAAAAACTATATTTAAAAAGGGTTCTCCATCAAAAGGTGGTAAATTGACCTTATAAAGAATATTAGAGTGTTTATGCTTAAAATTGGATTCATTCACATTTATGCTTCTAAAATTTATTGGATAAATATAAAAACATTTTAAAAACATGTATAATCATATTTTTTATTTATCATTATTCCTTTCAATACAATGTCTATGAGTTAAATACCATTTAAAATAATATTATTATTATTTTATTTTTCAGTATAACTCTACGTTGTGTGCAACGTAAGATTTCAAAGAAACTCATTGTTGCATGTCGGGTATTCTATCGAACATGGCATCCCCTTTAAAGTAAAATTATTGTTTAATTCAAAAATAATAATAATAATGAAAATTTGATATTCTTTATTTACCTAGGATGCTACATCCTTCCCCCCTTTGGAAATTAGGTCCACACAAATTTATTCACTTATCAGATAAATGGGCATATTTATCCCTCATATCATTCTGAAATTCTCATGTTTCCTCATAAACCATATGGTTTTTCCACAAAACCATTACCTGACTAATTACCTTATTTTATAACACTTTCTCTCTTCGTTCAAGAATCTAGAGTGATTATTCCATATAAGAAATATTATTTTCCCACTAAACTACCTCTAGACTCAAAACATGATATGAATATGATATACACATTCTAAAAAATGAAACATGTAAAACATTATGTACCTGGGATAAACATAAAGGTAAAGAAACTTTTTATGCAACTGATCTAGCTTTCTCCCGAATTTCATAGGGTTCAATAAAACTCGGACTCATCTTTCCCTTCTTTCCAAAATGAATCACACTTTTAAATGGAGATATTTGGAGAAAGACATGATCACCTACCTCAAATGAATGATCCTTCCTCCGGTTATCCACATAACTTTTCATCCTGCTATGTGCTGTTCTCATGTGCTTTTGAATTAATTGATCTTTTTCAACCATCTCTTCTACCTATTCTAGTCCCATTAGTTTCTTTTCACCTACTTCATCCCAAAAATCTAAAGTTCAGAATCCCTTTCCATAAAATGCCTCAAATGTTTTCATATGTACACTGGAATGAAAATTTTTATTGTATGAAAGTTCTACCAAATTATGATCTTTGTCCCAATATCCCTGGTAATCCATTGAGAAAGCACGTAACCTATCTTCCAATTTATTAATTTTTATTTTTGTTTTCCCATCTGATTGATGATGAAAAGTTTTACTAAAATTTAATTTACTACCCAAAGATGTTTGATGGCCTTTCCAAAAGTTTTAATTAATCACGGGATCATGATCAGATACAATAGAGAGGGGAAGTACATGAAATATGACTATATCTTTAATAGACAACTGAGAAATTTGATCTAGAGATAAAATATCTCGAATATGAAGGAAATGAGTAGATTTAGCCAGTAGATCAACAATAACCCAGATTGAATTGTTACCTCAAGATGTTTTTGGTAATCCCACAATGAATTCCGTGGATATATTATCCCATTTCCAAGATGGTACTGGTAAAGGATAAAGAATCCCTTTCCGTAACTATTGCTCTGCTCTAACCTATTGACAAGTCAAACAGTTCACAGTAATGTCAAAAATATTTCTTTTAATTCCATCCCACTTGTAATACTCCTAAAGATCTATGTACATCTTAGTACTGCAAAGATGAGCTGAAAACGAAGAACTATGAGCTTCACATAATAAAACATTATTCAACTTTGATTCACGGGGAACACATAATCTCTTCCCAAAACTCAAAACACAATCATTATCAATGTTAAATTCAGGTAACATACCCCACTGATACCAACTATAAGGACCTAGCCTTAAACAATACATAATACTTAATAATGATCATAATTCACATCGAGAATCTTTTCAGGTTTATAGTTTTTGAGAATTAGGTCATAACTATTACATTACATCTCAAATGTTACAAAGTAGACACTTCTACTGAGTATCCATTATTTCAAAAACTAAAAACTCTTGAAAAAAAATTTCATTTCTAGTTTAATAATTTAGACAGCATGTCTTTTCCATGATCCCATCCTTGAACCTACTCATCTTTATGTCCTATAAAAAACATTTCAATAAAACATGGGATGAGCTTAAAAATCTCAGAAATTGTTATAAAAAAAGAAAGAAAAAAATAGTATATCATTACATACAATACATTAGCTCTTTAATATACCTCATCAAATCATAATATTTATTAATAGAACATAGTAATCAAAAATCATATATCTAACTTGTATCATCCATAACATACTTACATTATTGCTTTCACAACTATGTAGGGAGTAACATTTGGAATTACCATCATAGTATATTCTGTAAATATCTTAGGAGAAACATTTATATTTACCTTCTTCATGTTACCAAATGCATTGGAGAGCTATCTCAAGCTCACCCGCTCTAGGTTTATCACGGAACCACCCATATATTTAAACAATGCCCAAGAACCATGACATATTTGTAACACATAAAACAAACATAAATCAAAGATAACATTTCCACATTGCATTCACAATATATAATTTAAATATATTTATATAATCAGTCCATTGTCAAAACAATTTTCAATTCCAAAATACAGAAAAGAGAATATGATATTTATTTTCCATTTAAAAACTTTACGGCTTCTTAAGGAAGTCAAAAATCAAATAACACTTTTGGCGGTGGAATGGTTGTTGTCACCACATACCTTAAAAAGAAACATTCCTTTTTTCATTTAGTTAAATTATTTTTAGATAAAATATTCCCTTTTAATTAAATTAAAAGTAAAATGGGGTTTATATACCATATATAATTAATTCATGTATAAATCAAAATATGCCTCAATGAAAGGAGATTGAGACGAACTCTCTTACAAAGATAATTTTGTAAATAAAACAGACCGATAATGTATATTCACTATAGATAAAAATAATAATGTACAAATACAAGATAGGACATCAAAAGTTCTTTATCACATAATCATAGAACGACATAATCAAAAAGTATAAGATCAACCTAAAGAATGGAAATTTAGTTAAGAAGTTCCCTTACAGAGAACATATCATTACATTAAGGATAAATACATGACATAAATATGTGTGAAAAACATAAATACACCCACTATAAGTGGATATTAAGGGTATAAAATTAAATTTCATTTACACATATTTATAAAATGACATAATTAAAATGTAGATGTTTGACCCAAGGAATGGAAATTCGGTTAAGAAGTCCATTACCGCATGTCCAACTTGACTTGTTCATTCTTTAATATCTTGAATAATAAACTAAAGTTAATATTTACTTGATTAATAAACTTTTTCAATATTATTATTACTTTAATATAACTTATTACAATGTTATAAACATTATATAATTATTTATGTTAATAACAATCGTTTGGTCGATATTTGTTACTTGAGTCAAAAATGACCTTCCTATAATTAAAAGTTGTCCATGTGGTAAAAATTCCATTATCCCCAGAATTATAGTCATTTATTAGATATCATATATATCATATATATCTATTATATATATTTATTTATAATAGTACATAACATTTAGAGATAAGAAATGAAATGCACCATTCATGAATATGGTAAGTCGTACGTACTCTTGAACGCTACATTCATTTCTATTTCATATTTAATGAAATGAAAACATAATTATACATAGTTATATTATAAATCCATTATAATATCATATATAATTTTAGTAACCTCATCCTTTACACGTTCCACACACGGCATGAATGAGTCATATCACTTTGAGGGGGTAGTAGTCCACACCTCCTAAAATGAAATTATCGTATTTACCCATTATGGAAACCATAAAGGTAATTAATAAATAAAAAATACTGAAGAATAAAGACAATGAAAATATAATATATATCACAAAAAAAATACAGTGACATCATAATGGCCACCATGATAGGCGGTAGGAGATAATTGAACAATCGTTGTTTCGTGAGGCAGCAGTTCACCATACATAGAAACAATATGTTCATATCCATTAGATAGATGTTATTGTTAGTGTTGTTTTAATACTTCTCATAATAAACCAAGTACTTTGAGGATAATGTTTTTTTAGTTATTCAAATAATAATAATATCATTGGGGGCGAATAAGTAAAATAAAAGAAGAGTACTTGAGGGAAGATGTTACCTTTAAATTGGGTAACTCCCTTTAGATTGAACCAAAAGGATTTATTGAAGTGAATTCCTCCTAATATAACTCTTATAAGAAGAATATAGGTATCTCAAAATATTTTCTTGGGTAGAGGTTGGACAAGCCAAGGGGTCTTGATATTTGTGAGTAAGGGTTAGAGGTGATTGCTTTTTATAAGGGGGAGGAGGGGACCCTTAGGAACATTTGAAACTATTATTTTATTTTATAATCATTTTTTAGTCTCTGAAGGTCAAAAACTTATTTAATTCAATTATAAGGTGTATATAAGTCAAAATAAGATCATCCAATAGGAATATTATAGGTTTTGGATATTTTGTAATCCTTATATTGTTTGTTTAACACCTTTTTAACTTATTTAACTTTTACCATGTCCTCTTTTATATTCATACTATATGGTTAATAAATTTAATATAAAATTATAATAAACCTAAAATGGATCATTAATGATATTTTTAACATCATATATCTCATTTTTCAGAATCATAAATTTTTAGGACTATTTTATCATTTAATAAAATTTTGATTGATTTAAAAACACTTTTATGTCAATTTTAATAATATTCATATCATGACTTTTTTTAAAAATCCAAACCAACTAGATTCTATCAAAAAACCTTCATTAATTAAAAGATAAAAAATTCATCCTAATCTATAAAATTATTGGATAGAAGAAAAAGGTTCAAAATAAATTTATTTTTATATTTATAGTATCATTTATCTGAATCCCTTATTAATGAAGCAATTACCGCATCACAATTGGGTTATAATTAAATTTGTTTATATAGTGTCTAAAATTTATAATTAAAATACCATGATGTTGGAAATCTTTTTATCTTTCCAAAAAATATTTATAGTCTATGATATAACTTATATAACCACATATAAATAGTGTTTTAGTAAAAATATTCATGTTTAAGTTATTTTTGTTCTTACTTTAAATTAATAAATATAAAGTCAAGTGGCTCCATGGGGTCCCAAAATCTACCCAAGTATGTCCATGGTTGGAAATGTATCATTGAATAGGGTTATAATAATTTTAACGGTAATTCAATATTATTATAATATTATTTTTCACCATTATTTACTAGATTTTCCCTTTAACCATGGTAAAATAAAATATTAACTGAAATAAATATTCATAATGTCTAAAAACATAATATATTTACACAATTTTCACATCAAGATTCCAAATATAGAATTCATTTTGTCAAATTCAAAACACATAAATGGCAGAATTTAATTTAAAATTGATTCTTATTGTCCAAACAAAAAACGTGTCTTTATGAAATAATAACTATCAAAATATTTACCTTTATTTATGTCCAAATTTAGAGTGAAATTACTTCCAAGGACCAAAATTAAATTAAATGGTAGTAATATTATCCCATTAAACATTAAAATCAATGAAAATAACAATCTAAATATATAAATAAATTATATTAAAAGGTAGTTTTGAATTAAAATGCAGTATTTTTTACTATTCATTGAAAAATTAACATTATCAAAAAATAAGAAAATTTCATCCAAAGTAAATTTTTATGTCCCTATTCTAAATAAGAATTATATTTTGTCAAATAGAATATATAAAAATGAAAAAAACTATATTTTAAAATGGTTCACCATGAAAATGCAGTAAATCGACCTTTTAAAGAATATTAGAGTGTTTATGCTTAAAATTGGATTCATTCACATTTTAAGCTTCTAACTTTTATTGGATAAATATAAAAAATTTAACAAACATGTATAATCATATTATAGTTAGATCTTTTCATTCACACCAATATAATGGCTATGAGTTTACTACCATTTTAAATAATTATATAATTATATTATTTTTTGGTATAAGTCAATGTTGTGTGAAACATAAGATTTCAAAGAAACTTGAAGTTGTGTGTTGGGTACGCCATCAAAAATGGAATCCCCTTTATAGTAAAATTAATATTAAAATCAAAAATATTAATAAATATGAAAATTTTATATTTTTTATTTTCCTGGGATGTTACAGATATCCTCTCGGGGACCAGTCCTATATCTCTTCCATCTTTTCTAATTGAACCTGTATAATCAAGGCTATTGAAAGTGAAGTTGGAGGAGTTAGAAAACAAAGGGTTCATACGTCCTAGAATGTCTACATGGGTGGTGTTGGTTATTTTTGTTAAAAATGTGGATAGATCATTGCATATGTGTATTTATTTTCGTATGATTAATCGAGTTATGATAATGAACTGATATACACTTATATGCCTAGATTATTTATTCAATTATTTGAGGGGAGATTAGTGTTTCTCCAAGAGTGACTTGTGATCACGCTATCCTCAATTGTGGGTGCAAAAGTAGGATATTGAAAAAACATCTCTTAGAAGTAGATATGGCCATTAAGAGTATGTGGTTATGCCATTTAGTCTGACGAATGCTCTAGCAGTGATCATAAAATTGATGAATCAGATATTTTATATATATCTTGAATAATTCATGGTGCTATTCTTGGATAATATATTGGGGTATTTCTGGAATCGGGTAGAGCATTAGCCGCACTTGGAGGTTCTGTTGGGGATCCTGGGAGATCATCCATTATATTCCATGCTGGAAAAATGTGATTTTGGGATAAAAGAGGTACATTTTATTGGAAATGTTATTTCTGAGAATGACATATTAGTTGATCTAGAAAAGATATAGTCTATTACTTTGTGGAAACCACCAATGAATGGTTTTTAGATACGGTGCTTACTTGGTCTAGAACATTACTATTAGTGTTTCTTCGTGACTTCCCACGATTTCCATCACCAATGATAGAATTGAAAAGAAGAATGTTCCATTTAAATGGAATTAATAGCGTCAAATATCTTTTTATGATCTTTGGGGTCACCTTACATCGGCACCAATCATGGTAATTCTAAAACTAGGAAAAGGGTATTTTGTTTATTGTGACACAGTGGGATCATGGTTGGGGTGTGTTCTCATGAAATGAGGTCATGTGGTCCCATATGTCACACAATAGTTAAGGTTTCATGATAAGAACTACTAAAAAAAATATTTTGAGTTATTAGTTGTGGTTTATGCTTTGAAAATGTTGTTTTATTACCTCTTCTATGTAAAATTCATGGTGTTTATTAATCATAAGAGCTATAAGTGTATTTTCTCCCAAATGGTTTTGAACTTGAGGCAAATGAGATGGATGGAGTATCTCTATATGTTTGACTTTTAATTTATGTACACACCATGTAAAAGAAATATTGTGGTGAATGCGTTAAGTATGAAGTATTATGCTTAGGTAGTGAAAAAAGCATCATATCAGTGGTAGTTGACGTCGGTCATAGCTGACATGTTGTTGGAATGTGAGTACTTGGGTGATAGAGTGGTTTTATATCTAGTTTTATTGATTCCTAACTTGTTTGGTTTGGTTAAAGAGTTAGAGGTGTATAATTATGAATGATGGGTGAGTAGGAAAAACTGAATGGTGGGGAGACTATTGAAGGATAAAAATGAATGGGAATTCAGTTTTCTATTTTTTGAATCATATGGCTATTCTAATGTCTTTTTAGGAAGTAATCATTATGGATTATCATCATTATAGGTGTGCTTTCCATCCAAAAATCCAGAAAATATATAAAGTGTTGAAAGTGAGGTTTTGGTGTGCTTGTATAAAAAGAAATGCGGCTAAGTCATTTTCGAGGTGCTTGACTTGTCAGTAACTCAAGGTAAAGAATCAGTGGTTGGAAGGTGTGTTTCAATCTCCACTTATCCCTATCTGGAATTGAGAATAGATAGCGATTGATTTTGTTATAGTCCTCCTAAGAACGGTCAAAAATCGTGATTTTATATGGGTGATAGGGGACCAGATCACAAAGTTGGCCCATTTCCTCCTTATTCATGATTCTCATATGGTGGAGGATCTACCCAAAATCTATATAGGTGAAGTGGTAAACTGGAATGGTGTTCCAATTTCAATCGTATCAGATAGAGATTTGAGCTTCACATCTAGTTTTTGAGAATCCTTGCACCACGAACTTGGTACACATTTGGTGATGAGTATAGTGCATCATCCTTAGATGGATGGGAAATCCAAGAGGATGGTAAAATATTTGGAAGATATGTTACAAGATGGTGTAATGTATTTTTGGGTCTCTTCAGAGGACTGTTTTTCATTAGTTGAATTCTCATATAATAACATTTATCAGGTCTTGACACATATGGATCTTTTAAAATCACTGTATTGGCATATGTGTCGTGCTCCACTTTATTTGGTGGAAGAAGGTGAGACTTCAATGGTGGGACCAAGCCTTATCAAATAGACTAAGGAGAAAATCATTTTGATTAGGAAGAGAATAGATAGGGATTAGAGTCCTCAGAAATTGTATGCAGGCCATCATCGATGACCATTATCATTTGAGGTGGGTGATCATGCGTTTTTGAGAATCTCTCCAAGGCTTGGACATCATCGGTTTCGGAAGCAGGGTTAGTTACCTCCAAGGTATATTGGGCCTTTTAGATACTTAAGTAGGATGGATAGGTTGATTATGAGTTGGATTTTCCCCCACGGTTAATTGTAGTGCATAATGTATTTTTTATTTCTCAGTTGAAGAAGTATCAGTCAGGTCCTGACCATGTCATTTGACGGGATCATGTTGAGCTATAGATAGATTCTTCGTTGGTGCATGTTCCAATTCATGTTGTGGATAGAAAGGATAAATAATTTCATGGTAAAATTATCATTCTATTTCTGGTTTTTTGGTTGCATGGTCTGATTCAAGAAGATACTTTGGAATGGGAGAAAGAGATGGTTAAGCAATTATCTGAGCTCTTTCGAAAAATTGATGGTTCTTTACATTCCAAGGATGGATATTCAAATGGTGAGTAGAATTTATTACCACCAAATTGATGTATGTAACCCTTTTTTATTCCATTTTATAGGGTTAAAGTGGTTGTGTAATGGTTTGGATAGTTTTTGAATGTCTCGAAATGGTTTTGGGGATTTCCAAAAGGAGCACGGTTTGAGCATGGTTAGAGAAAACCATGCAATAAACCCTGGTAACCGTAAAACATAAGACAGTGGTATTTTTACAGTTTGCACATGATTTTTATAATTGTGCTAGTAGGCCATGTCAGGTGACCTTAAAGTAAGTCCCATCCACACAGTTAGCGCGCAGTTTGACAAATCCTGCGAGCTTACTGTGCACGAAAATAGAAGATGGATTTTTAAAACCCAGTGCAGTCAGGATTTTCTATAAACCTCTGTTTTCTTACCCCATATTAACCCTACTCAATATTTTATATTCTCAAGGGGTATTGGGTCTCTCCTACTCATTTTGGATGTGATTAGAAGGGTTTTCAAGGAGTGGTGAAGGTGATTCTCTTTCGGTAAGTCTCCACTATTGATTCTTTCTTGATTTGCCTTAGTTCTAGTTCTCCATCTTTTATTGTTTTCTATATATACACCCATTGTATATAGATCTAGGGTTTTCCTACCTAAAATAGTGATATTTTGGATTGTTGATGATAAAGAAGAGGGTCTAAAGAGGTGTTTTAGAATTTTTACCTAGATTCGGTGTGTGGTTGGATGGTCGGTAGATTTTAATAAATCCATAAGGTAGGTGGTTTCTCTGTCGACTCGACATTGGAAGAATTTTAGAGATTGTTTGAATTTAAATGGTTTTTTCTTGAAATTAACTGGTAATATGATGTGCGAATCTTGTTGGAAACTCATTTGGTAATGATTTGGGTATTTTGGGTAAAATAGGAAATTGTTGAGAAAGGGGCTTTGTTATGTGATTTAGAAATGTTAATTTTAAAATCTATAATGGTTTGAATGTGGAATTTTTTTATGAAAGATGAATTTCAATAAAAATGTTGTTTTATTTAAATATGGTGTGATATGGAAAGAAGGTTTTATGTGTGTTTCAGATTAATGGGTGATTTATATAAGGGGTTATGGCTTGTGTGGGAATGGTTGATGTGGTTAAGGAATTTTTTGGTTGGAATATGTTATTTGTATATTATTATGGCCTTATGGGTTTATATTATAGTTTATTTTCCTGGGAATATTTTCTTGTGTAGACGTGGATGTGTAGTGGGTGGAGAGTACCACTATATAAGAGGGGATGGATAATGGATGGAAGGGTCACCATCAATGATATGTGGTCGGGAAGTACAACTAGATTGGAAAAGTAGTGTGATGGCATGGATGAGAAGTTCAACTATGATAAATTACAGTTTTCATCTTGTGAAGCCTTATAGTTTGGCTTTGATTGGGTGTTTCAATGCTCAGTGGATGTTTTTTTGATGATATGAATTGGTAAAAATTGTTTATGGCATGGCTGTTGGATTTCATTTTTATTGTGGTTAGTTGGGTGAAAGATGTATTGTTAACGGTGTGTTTGGCTTGTTGGAAATGGTTTCAATGTTTTTTGATTTATATAAACTATTTTATATAATTGTGCTAATGGTTTTATCATATTGGAATATGTAGGGAAGTCATTTGGGGAAAACCTACTGGGTATTTTTACTCAGCCCTTACATTCCCACTTTGGTGCTTTTGTAGATGTTGTTTTCTAAGACATAGTTAAGGGTAAAGAATCTCATTTTTATAGCGGTTCATCATGATTATTGGATAGTTTTGTGGTTCATGGACTATGTAGATTGGTGTGGAGCTATGGATTCATGTCATGATTCCTTTGGGATTTTATTAGTCTTTCACATATTACTCAGATTGTGGTCTAATGTGTTTGGTTGTGTTGGTATTCAAGTTTTATTCATTGTAAAATATTTCTAACATGCATTATATAATAATCTTGGGGTTTTGGAGCATTTTGTTTTTTTCGTGATTGCTAAGGAAAAATCATTCCTCAATTATCCTTCAGGCCCTCAACATTAATTTCCAGCCTTATGTGTCTTGGTAACATCTCCTAAGTCCATATAGTATATCTCTACCTTCCCAAGCGAATAAGGAAGGGGCAGGAAGTTATTGTGCTACTGTGCTTATTCTATTATGGTACACTACATTGGTTGTGTTTCCATGAATATTCCACCATATGCTTGGAACCATAAAATATTATTCCATTTTTATTATATATATTATTATTATTTTATGTCAAATGTTTCAATTTTCTTTGAATTATTTGATTTTTATTATAAATTTATTATATTATTCCTTATTTTTCTGAAACTACTATTTAAAATCTGAATTGAACCATGTTGTTGCACATGAATTATTGAATATTACTCTATAAGTTTCTCCTACTGAATCATAGTCTTTAAACCTCATTATCTCTATCACTATGTGTATAATGAAAATCCACCTCGTTTATGGTTTGTATAACAGTTCTAAACAATACGAAAGTTATTGAGTTGAACCAAGTGGTTGTGTCAAGCCACAAAATTGATTTTTTTTACTCATACATTTATTCATTAAATATATTTGGATAGATCTAAATTACAACCTATTTCATTACAAATATGGAAGGTGATTGAAGAACTGGTTTGTGCTATGTGGTGTATAAGAAATGATCAATATTAGTACACATGGTTATATTGATTCTTTCTACTTACATGATGAATATGAATTTGAGGGAAATAAGTATTTCCTGAGATATTTAGTTAATAGTGAGGAGATAGCATTTTCCTTAAATCATTCGCAATAATTTAATTTTTTTCTTCCTGAGGGTGATAATGTGGACTTGTTGGGTTACTATCCTATTTTCCATTCGATTTGTGAGAATTAAAATTCCCTCCATGATCTCACTAGTGATAAAAATCCAAGGATAACAATTATAGTAAAGCTAAATATTAAATATAGGATTCATTCAAATTATATCTTGCATATGATTAGATCAAGGAAGGGATATTTCATTACTTTGAGTCGTCAATATCTATTTAGACATTATCTTCTAATGAATGGAATAAATTTAAACGTAAGAAGATAAATTTTGGGGAACATGAGAGACTTCTACAAGACTTCTTCAATTTAAAACATCTATATTTTCAAAAGATTCTTTTCTATCTCTTAAAATCCAATGATCATATTTCTAAAGGAGACTAAAATTTTACATTTTTTGTGGATAATGTTTAATCAAGGGTACTTGTTGGAGAATGAAGGTTAACCTACTTCTATTGATAAAATAATGGGTTTGAGAAACTGATAATATATATATATTTAACAGCAATCCATTGTATAATCCTTCTAAACATCATTATCTATTAGACAGTGGTTTTTTATAATATGATATTTTTAAATAAATAATTGAAGAGGACTCAGAGGGTGATCCAGTGAACCTAAATGTAATGAAAGAAGAATATTTTTCATTGGAAGAGGAGGAATGGTTTGTTATTGAGGTTGAGGTAGTTGTTTTATCTAAGGGTAGTGAAGAGATTCTAGTTTTTAGTCCACGTGATCTTTTAATATTTCTTTTGGATTTTATGATTCTCGCAGTTCCTTACCATCATATGAAATAGAATTTGGGGATGATTAGCCTGAGGTCACTGAGGTATCTGACCAATTATATGAATAGATAACCATTGATTATGAAGATGGATTTTATTATTATATTTATATTTTTGGTTCTTATCATATTGAAATCTCTACTAAGATAATGAATGTGTAAGAACCATCTAAGTGGGAGAAATACCATTGATCTTTTGTTCTTGTCTTGGTTTACACAGATCATTAGTGTGATAGATATAATAATGAACATATTAGACCTATGCTTGGAGGAACCCCCATCAGAATTACTATTATAGATATTTTATGATTTATTGTTAACTACATTGATAAGGAAAAGATACTACACCATTTTTCATATGGTGATCCTTCTAGAGTTAAATATCTGAAAGAAGTGGTGTTCGAAAAATTAGGAAAAATATGAATTAAATATTTAAGGATACTAAATTAGGATCACATCCTATATATACTTTTTATGCACCTTAATATTTATGGTATTATCCTTTATCTTCTTGTTAGTGTAGATACAATCCCAGATATTATTTAGATTTCGTTTATTCTAATATTCAATCTTTTATTTATAATATTCCATAGAGATATATTTCCCTAAATAAAGATTCAAAAAATGAGGAAATATCTAAGATTATATATCTTTTGTCTAATACATATATCCTGGGTAATTTTTTTAGGTAGAAATTTTGTGATAATTGAATAAAAGTCATGTTAAATACATTTGAGTAATCTAGAAATATTTAGAGGTCCTGAAGTTGGATCTAATTCAAAGGTATTAAAATCTCTTTAGTCTTATATATTATTATGTTTCAAATTGTTTATCCACCACTCGTTATTCTCTAACTTCATTCCTTACTTCTTTTTTATGATCATTTGGTCATAAGAATAGTGATGGAGGAATTGAAAATACATATAAGAGAACCTTCAATATCTCATGAAAAATATTTACATAAAATAAAATATATAATAGTGTTTATATAAGAATGTGCATGAGAAGTTCTTTAGAATGATAGAAAGGATAGGGGAGTTATACCAGAGAATAAAAAATCATATCTTTCTATGATATTCACCAAAGTTAATATATCTTACCATTGAATGTAACAGTTTGAAAAAATATACGTGCCTCTTATATCATGATCCTTCTAAGGAAAATTAAAATAGTTAAATGATATAACTCATCCATTTGCTCTAACCTAATTAATGAATTGGGTATTATTTCATGTTATATTAAATGGTGTATGAGTTTTCTATTTATTTATTTATTCAATAGATCACTATCTCTATAGCACTGAAACTACATTGATTAGTACTTTTAATGCACATATTAATACTTCATTCTATTTTCCTTCTATGTTATCTCTTATTTTTACTACATCCATAACTTTCACTTACTTTTGACTCAATACAGTCGTGGAAGTGTGACAACTCAACCCGTTATCCTCAAATGTTATATTCATGCCTCATGAACCTCTCTCTACATATAATCTTCCCCCTTCCAACTTTATGTACAATTCTCTAGTTGATAGAGATTTTTACTCATATTATGATTAAATTCTCTCATTAGGATTCTATTACTATTTATTCCCCTATGTCATATTTTCTTGAATGTTAATAACATCTATTGTCTTTTTCATTTATTTATTTTTATTAATTTTAATTTAATTATTCTTGATTACATCATATAATTTTTTTTCATTTAATTTTAGAATGTATCACCAACCCATTATCCTATTTCCCATAATCAAAAAATGGTCAGAAGAATAATATTTTACATGAAGAAAGTATTTTTATGATTTCATAATTGATTGAATATTTTACAATATATTTACTTTTAACTAGAGATTTTGATAAAAAAAATAGAGGATATTTCTTCCTTAGTGAAAGAATTACTTGTTTTAATAATAATAAATATTTTATATTATAATACTTTTTTTATGAATTCTCTTATTGAACTACTTATTTCAATATTATTGATGAAACTCTCTTTGTGTGGTTTGCGACTGTTAGATTCCTTTATTACCATAAAATGAATAAACCATGTAAATTATATTGATGTTGGAGGAATTATGACCATTCATTTGAATGGTTGTTATCCATGATTTTTGATTATATCATTTAGTGTATCTGCAACTTTGATAAGGGACAATGTGACTATGATAATAATTTTAATTGTTTGTCTATGCATATTTTCAGACAAAATAAAAATTTTGGATTTCATACCTAGAACAGTGCCTTAAAAAGTGTGACTAGGAAAAGGAATGTATGACTCTATATCTAAAACTATGATCATGATAAAGCTTTATGACCATATGGGACCATGAAAATATTTTGGAACTATTTGGATGTTTTTCAGTCATGCTATATGTCTACTTCTATGAAGTGATCTCTTTCCATCTTCTTAGAGTTATATTCTTCGAAGTATAATACGAGTAAAATTATTGAAATATTGGAGGTACAATTTATTAATATTATTATTTATTAAAGATTATTTTTAAATAAATAAATTCTACTTGAGGCCTCAATAATTTACATGGGTTCCTAACATGGGTCTTGTGGTGGCATAGTAGAGAACTAAACTGCAAACAATAGTGAATATAAAAGGAAACATTCTTGTAGTCCACTCTTTTTTTTTGATATTTTCAACAAACTAAAAAAATATATGTGATATTGGTTTATATATTTTCAATTAAAGATCTATTGAACAAATGATCAACCTAATTTGATCCTAGATTGTGATGTATAACAAAACTATCTTCAACTTTTTTTCTATCCTTGTATTTATATACGTTCTTGTTATGGTCATATTATTATATATTTCAATTATCACATCCTCCTACATTGTATTTATGGGTATTAAATATTCATTTTTTAATGTTTTTAAACATTTAATACCACAATAAATTTTTAGAGAGGATCGTTATAGACCTGAAGTCCTTTGTGTAGTTATATAAATAAAACATGATCCCAGTTCTAGATAAATTTTATTATGTTTTAATTTACATGATTGGTAGCATGTAACTATTAAGTAGAGAGGATTTAGTTTTATAATGGAAAATAAACTCTTTTTAATTTTTGTACTTTGTCTCCAAGTATTTTAATTCTTTTGATGTTAATTTACTTTTAATGTTATATTTCTCATACATTCCTTTTGTGAGGTATATAATGATTTTTTAAAACTAATTATTTGATAGTATGTTCTTGAATGTAATATATATATATATATTGTTTTTGGTATAAGTATACATGTATAATGGTTATATTATTTTTCAATGTGACTAATAAGGTTGTGTTCTTTCCCTTGAGATATTTTTCAAAAGCATTAAATTATATATACGTACGTCATTAGTTAACAATGATATATTTAAAAAAAATATGTTAAACATAGATTCAAATACAAATATTAAATTAGAATCTAAATTCATCCCCTTTTTAAAACTCCATTGGGACAGATATTGCAGATTAAAAATCACATGATTATTTTATATAAATAAATTCTAATGTAAAATAAATTTTTTTTAAAAAAAAATTCATATTCTCTACAAAATACTATTTTAATTAATAAAAAATTATTTGTTGTCATTAAGTAATTATAATTTTATTATAATATCATAGGTATATATACATATGTAACTTACATAAAATGTAATAATGGTACATTTTAATACGACTTTAAATAGGAATTTTTCAATTTTATTGTGTATTATTATTATTACAAAAGTCATATATTGGTCATAATGAAAAAAATTAGAAAACATTCATATAATGGTTGATCCCGATGGTCACATTACCTTTTACGCACTATATAGAATCCACTATTATCATACCACATCATTCACTATATTTTATAAAATGGTTGCACAGTTACCCTAAAAATAATTGTCTTATTCATAAAGATTCAGTTTCATAATTTAGTTTTTATGTCAGGATAAATATTTATGGTAAAATTTATACCGATAGAGTTTCTATTAGTTTGTGAATTATTCTTCATATTGTATCTCGCAGTTCAATTCATAGCTATTATAGTAAATATTATTTCTTAGAATGTAATGTTCTAATGTAATTAAATTTTATTTCTATGTGGTAAAATACACTAATTATAATAATATAGTTATCTTATTAATAACATAAATTAATTTTTATGACATTAAATTCTCATCTACCTAAAGATATTTTATCCTTGAAATTTGTTTCCTACCTCAAAATAAATGGGGTTATTTTTTCTCATCACCTCTTTAGCCTCCCCGGTTTTATCCTAAAAATTGTGATATCTCCATAATAAATTCATGAGCTGATATTTCTTCATCCAAAATATTTATTCACAGTTATCATTTTATAGGATCATTTCTTCTTCAAATTAAAATTTAGGATCCAAATCAACACCATTGCCATCTATTATATGGGTTGGGTCACACATATAGATTATTAATAGAAGCACATGGATGATTTCATCCAAAATAAAAATTATTATAGGTAGTATAAAATATAAAGAAACTACACTAACACATTAAAAATATTAAATATTCCAATGTTACTTAGATGAAGTTTCCTTTTATTTACAAATATAAAGAGTCCATTCCATTGTTATATTTTGACGAATGAATGATTCCGTATAAGAAACTCTATGCCCATCCTTTATTATCTTTATAACTCTTAGGTTTACTCTAAGATGAATGGATATTTTTATAGATCAAACATATCTTCTATTTACTATCAGACACATTTAATGGTCTCAAATTTTTTACTTGTACAACTTCATCCCAATATGATCGAGCCCTGCTGCTCTTCCCATATAATGATTCATGCAGATACATTTTAATACTCCTGTGAAAATATTTGTGATGATAATTAAAAAAGTAGATTATATTGATCCCACATCCCTTCAAATTAAACTGATAAACCCCTTGACATGTCTTTCATAATATTGATAATGAAAGGATATTGGAAGGTTTACTTCATTATGAATTTCTATTTGATGTCTCCTCTAAAACGTACATGTAAATATTCTTTCATGGTAAAAAAATTGAAATTGGTGGACCATAAAGTCTCACTAAATAATGACTATAATGATGATAATAGAATTCATTCTATCAATACGATCACAATTTTCCAAAATTATAATAATTTTTGTATCTATCAATGAATACCCATACCGAAAATTTTCATTTAGATATATTAGGATGACTTATAATTTTGTTCATAATACTGTTACCCCATTTATATAGTGGTATGTGTAGTAGTTTCAAGAATCCATTGGAATGTTTTCATTTATCCATTAATTATTGATATACTAAACAATTTGTTGTATAATAAGAAACATTTATTTTAATTTTATCCCATCAATAAAGGTCTTGATAATCAAAATACATTTTTGTGCTTCTAGAATGTATAGAGAACATAGAGTTTTGAGATTAATCCATAAACTCATTATTTAATTCTATTATAAATCTGATACATAGATATGAACATATCATTTTTACTCCCTATTGATGAACATGTATCTTTGGAAGCATCCAATATTTAATTCCTTGTATATTCTCTTGAAATATATGATTATCCATTTTTTATTTACTGATCTTCATAAATGATGGTGGTTGAGAAATCCTCTTTGATTGAATTAAGGATGTATGTTCCCATATAACTTCCATGTCCATATTTACTTTGTATTTTATCAATTGATCACCTTCAATCTTCATCATGATAAGAACTTTGGATTCATTCCTACTCAATTAATCATTGTCATTGATTAATTTTCAATGATGATAATGGATATAACAATCGTAGTATATAATAAGATACAACCATCTCCATTCTATCATGTTTAATTATTTTTGTTTCAATATATACTTTTGAATTTATTGGCCAATGTATATATCACAATTAACCCCATAATTATTGTATCTCAATATATCTAATATTGTGATAAATACTGTTAAATCTAAATAATGGAAAAATATTTCTATTCAGTATATATTTAAATTCATGATGCATAGGCACTACAATTTCGATTTTTCAAGAGCACACATCCATGTCCATGAATTAAGAATCATTATAAATGACAAATCCTTCCCCATTTTAGGGTAAGGTTTGAACATGTGTACAACCCAACATTATATCACGTTCTTGGAAACCAAATTCTCACTCTTTTTTCAAGATAAAATTATCCCCATTTTGATTTAACAATATTAGTATATTAGAAAACCATGAATGTAATTTCACATTCCTTCTATAGTATCCTACTAGGCCAAGGAAACTAACATTATATGTTACTATTATAAGAAGTTTTCACACCTCTATATCTATTTTCTTTGCTGGATCAATTGAGATTTTATAATTTGTTATAATTTATCCCAAGAATGTGACTTTATGCCACTAGAAGAGGGTTTTATAAAATTTAACAAAAAAAATATCTTTCCTTAATGTTTGTAATATGCCCCTTAAATGATCTTCATGCACCGCATGAAATATAGAATATCTCAAAATATCATCAATAAAAAACCCTAGAAATTTAACAATCTAGAGAACAAATACTCCATTCATTAATTACATAAATATTTAAATATAATTAATGTAAAAACCCAAATTTTTTGAATTAATGTTTTTAGAATAAATTAAACAAAATGACGGCATGCATTGCATGCTATAAGAAGTTATTGTTGTATTATATGATACCCCAAGTTATGATTGGTTTATCTAAAATACAATGTTATGCTTGAACTATGCACAATACGTAGATTAACTTTCATTACATGAAATGATATACTTGGATTATGTTACACACAATGCTGAGTTTTATCGATATCTTTCATTACATGCAAGATCGAGTTTTATAGAACTAACATATATTATTAATATTATTAATAAAATAATATTATAATTATCACATATTCATTGGAATAAAAAATATGAAAAATATTTAAAAAATTATGAAGATTTTGTTTACACATGTTTACAAAATGAACTTTTTATTTATCAATTAATATGAAATGAAAATAAAAACCAATTGAATATAAAGGAAATGTTTTTCCCACACGTGAGTATCATTTTAATAAATTAAATTACTCTATTTAAGTGATTGATATTAATAAAATTTATAGATTATAAATCATGCCAAATTTATTTTACATTAATTTCATAATTTTAATAGGCATATAATAAGAAAAATTCAAGTTTTAGCCATAAATTTTTTTATTATAATAAAAGTAAATTTTACTGCCTCTTAATGGATGAGTTGTTTTACACCCAATTACTGAAACTATTAAAAATTTTATGTGAGAAAATAAAATTCATTTTCATATCAGTAATATAACAGTTTACTTAGGTTGATTTTTTTTATTTTTCTATGAAGTTTTATTTTTTGAAGAATAGCCAAAAACCCTGCATTTTAATTGAAAAAAGAATTTTTTTTCTAAATTAGTTATATTGAAAAATTATATTTTAAATTTGGTTAAAAGTATATTTAGATCAATTACACACCTATAAGTACAATTTCGGTTATTTTAATAAATTTTAATTTAAAATATTATATAATAACCATTCAATCTTTTGAACATCTTCAATTTAAAAACATATTGTTTAATTCAGCCAACAAGATTATTTTAAAATAATTTCATCCAATTATATTATTTTAATTTAAAAAAATGGATTCATTATTTTTAATAAGAATAACTTCTAATTTATAATAATTTAAAATTAGGTTTTAATAAAAAGTACTAGATAAAATAGTTTAAATTAATTAAATCAATTAAGAGAAAAATGAGTTTACCAAGATACTAAACTTTTCCTTAAGGGGAAAAATGAACTAGACACATGTACAAAAAACAATTATAGAAATATATATACCATGTATCCTATTGGATAAAAAATGACCATTATTTTAGGGAAATGATGTAATTTTATACCTCTCAATAGTGTTTTACATTTTGTACTTACAAGAATGTCCTTCCTCCTCCGCTATAAAGGGCACTCACCCCCTAAATTATCCACACATCTAAAGAAATATGTCTCCTAAATGACATGAAAAAATAAGCTCCCAAAATCCATCCTCTCAATATATAATTCTTCATTTTGGAATAAAGAAATCCAATTCAGTCCTTTCATGCAAACCAAAAGAAGTTACCTGAAGAAGAGGTAATGTTCTTCAATGACCACTTTTGTTTAATTTATTTGTCCACCCATTCCGTTATAATTATATTAATATTATATTATAACATCGTAATATTATATATACTAATATTTTTTATGTTAAGGTTATGGCCTACCCCTCTACACACTTACATTAAATGGGACACACAATCATCGTTCATGTGTACTGTGCACTACCACCTTAGGAACCCATGTTGTTTGTTATCCAATTACCACATATCATGGTAGGAAATAATGATGGACATACATTTTTATATTATATAAATTATAATAATTATTTATGTATTCTTATTAAATTATTATTTAGAACTGACCTTTATTATTTCCATTTTGTGATAATACAATAACATCATCTGTGGACGTATGGACTACCGCCTCTTCAAAGCGGTGTGATTCATTGTCACTTTACATGTATCGTATTAAATATGATATTAATAAAAATATATTATATATGTGAAATAATAATAATAATTTAACGATAATATGTATGTGTGTGTGTGTGTGTATGTGTGTGTGTTATTTATTTTCATGATTTCAATATGATAAAAAATAGAAATAGCGTTCATGAATACGTACGACCAACCATCCCCATGAATAGTGTTTCTCATTTTATATTTATATATTCTATATATTTTTATAAACCCACATATACTAAATATAGTTTATATTTATTTCATAGTTTAAATTCATTAGATATGAAAATCATGATAAAATAAAAATTTAAAAAAATAACAAGTCAAAACATAAATGAAAAAGAGAGGATATTACCTGAAACATACCATTAAAATTAAATTATTAATAAATGGGTGATATAAAGTCTTAAATAAATCATATATGTATTAAAAAAATATTATTTGGTAGATATATAATAAACTTATATTAATTATACATGAGTTCTTAATGTGTTTGATGGAAGTCAATACTTAAAGAAATGGATTTCTTGTATCCCTTTTATTTCTGTGCGATATATGCTGTATTCATCAATTATTATTGTTATCTAGTGTATATACTTACAAATTAAATGTTATTAAATTATTTTAATTTATTTAAGTATATTAAAAGTGTCAATTGAGGTTATTATTTCACAGATCCCATGATTCAAAATTTACTCAATTAATAATGGGATTTCTAGTCTAACTTTTATTTGTGCAGGACTTATGCCTTATTCCCAACACATTTATTCTGTGTGGTGTATATAATGGACATGAATGTATTTTATGATTTTTATACATAAAATTATGGGTATTTACTTATCTGTTTTATTATCAATTTTTCATGGGGTTTATTGTTAAAATTTTAACAAATCAGAAAGGTAATTTTGTACCCATTTGCCTTCTTTGAGAAACATGTTATGTTATGCACCTACTTTATTTTAATATGTTTATAAAATTATATTTGAAGGGTTATATAATGAATATAATTCATTTCATCATATTTTAATATTAATTTAATATTATTATTTCTTGTCTATTCGGATTCAATGTTACCAAAGTGGTAAGAGTTAATAGATACAATCTCATCATTTTTCAGGATTGGTTTGGATTTTGATTCAATTGATGAAATATTAGGATCAATATATATATAATTATGATGAATTTTTTATCATATAGTAATTCAGGTTATATAAAATTAATCTTATGATTTTTTTACTTTTTAGGGCTTAATATAATTATGATAATGTTTTTATAAAAATGTGGCTTTATGTTTCTTTTCAGTCATAAATCTATGTGCTTCCAAAATTATGAGTTATAAATAATAAAAATGTTCCATTATTATCTTATTACATTTAAAGTATATTTTATTCATGTTTTACCATTATTAAAAAAACTAAAATGAATATTTTTATCATTTTCCAAAAAAGGATCTTTTCTAAACATTTTTTGTTGCAAGAGTAATGTTCAGAATGTGCCGATTTATCCTCTTTAATGACCTTTATTTCATTTTATATTCTATTTAATGTTTAAAATAATATTTTTAAAGAACATTTTTTTCTAAATATTATTTAAATTTTTTGTTTATATATTATTTTTCAAATAAAAATGTTTTAAAAAATGATATAAAATATTTTTTAAGTTGAATTTATATCTTCTTCCTGAAATGTTTTAAATTAAATTTCAAAAAAAATACATCTAATATGTCACCCTTTGGTGTTACTCCAGCATTACTTAGATATGATCCATGTAAAACATTATTATTATTTATTTTAATGTTTTATGTTTATGATGAGAATTTTTTTATTAAACTCACTTCTATTCATGGGTTATTATATTATGAAATGATTATAAAACAATTCTATTTTCCATAGGTTACGATATGATGAAATTGTTATGATTTCCATTTTTATTCATGGGTTATGATATGGTGTTAATGAAAGCCAACTCTTTTTATAGATCATGATATGATGAATGATTTATTATCTTATGGCATACATGTGCATGATTTCATTATTTGATGGGTGGGATTTATATCTCCTTCTAATGCATTGGGTAATGGTAAATGTTCTATGTTCTCAAAGATAACACAAGAGGATATCCCAAGAATATAACAAGAGGTTACATGGGAAGGAATCCCCATCCTGTAAAAAGATGGTACATAAGAGGGAATCCCAAGCCTGTAACAATTGGGTACATGGGAGAGAATCCCATTAATTTAACAAGAGGGTACAATGGATGGAAACTCATTCCCATAAATAGAGGGTACATGGGAGGGAATCACAAGCCTATAAAAAGAGGTTATGTGTGAGGGAATATAAGGAATTAAATAATAGGGTACATTTTAGGACATCCTAATACTGAATAAGGTATATAGGGGATTATCCAAAGCCTGACATGTTATGAGTGTCTTGGTAGGTATACTCGACATATGATTTTATATGCTTATTTATATGGAACAATTTCATGTTTAATTCAATGTTTATGATCTCATGGTTCATCTTTGTTAATTCCCTTATGATCCGTATATTAATATATTGTTATCTTTCTGTCATGAATCTCGATTATGATCATTGATATGTAGGGTATGATATTAAGATGTTATTATAATGTTCGTATGTCCTTATTCTCATGTTACGCTCACATATTCTCTATATTTACCCTTAACAAGAATTTGAGATCATTCTTTATTATGTTTCCTTTACCTAGGTTATGAATAATGGTTTTACATAGGGTTATTATAATGGAAGATAATTATGGGAGATGTTGAATATATTTGAACAAAATAAAAGAATGAGCTCCCATTTTCCATTGACACCAAAATATTATGGTCCTCAGGAATGTACTTTTTTAGTGTGCATAATATTCACCTAAAATGATGATATTTCCATTTATGCTTATCCTAAGTCTCTATAGTTGGTATCAAAATAACTTTTAAGTCATCCTTTTTCAAATAGGATGAGAAAAAAATTTAGATCCATTGGGATACTTCTAGTGATATATCTAAGGATATGTATAAGGATGAGTTAATATTTGATAAAATGTCATGGAACATTACTAAAGGATAGATCAAGTGCTTTCATAACAATACATCCTTATCTGGATACTATTATTTGATGCCTTAGAGTAATAGTAAGATGTTTTGACTATGTAAAAGCAGTACATAAAAAAAGTGACTACAATGGGAAAATGAAGAAATTTCATTTAACACAATTGATGGAATTTTTGGTTTCTTGAAGGTATTATCAACTATTGAATGTTTTGTTTGTGTAATTTATGTCCCTTAAGAAAATAATTATCTTAGGTGCATTAATCATTAATAAAATTTGTAAGGTTTTAAGAGTAGTGGTTTTTATAATGATGATGTTGAAACCATGAAAAACACATGAAAAGTATGTGTTTTTCTAATATTATTGTTTGTAATAATGATTAAAATGAGTTTGATAAATGTTGATACATAACTATTATTTCTTATTTTCTGATGGGGTATTGAGGAGTAAGATGATAAATTCTAGAGAATGTATTGTTAAATAAATCGTATGATTGATGTGAATATGTATTGGAATGAAATAATTATATTATATGAATCATAAAGTATATGTTCATTAAGGATTTTAAAAATATATATTATATTTTGTGGAAAAACAATAAATGTGATTTAATGTAAATGTGATAATATGATCGAGGGGAGTTAACCCATAATGTGTTCAGTATGTTAATAAAATTGTGTTTATCATTTATAAAGAGATGATTGATATGGATAAAGCGAATTAGATAGTGTTTATGACCTCAGAACTGATAAAGTATTTTTTTTTGATAAATTTTTTTATGTTATCATTAATTAATTTTACAATGTTTTGGATTTCAGGAATATATACAATAATTTTTTTCTATGAAATTAATAAAGAATCATGTGAATTTTCAATATGGTTTTATAGTAATTCTCTTTATTACCATATTTCAAGAGAATAATGATGAAGTTATTCATATGTTCGGTATGTGAAAATTAAAAGTTACTTTATGATATATGGGGGATCAATGTTATGTTTGGTTTTTGAAAATTACTAACCCTCATTATAATGTTTTAAACATTCATCATTCGGTAGGTTTATATAAAAAACTATTTATGGGATGGTTTAAGTTGACCATTGTATATGGTTTTAGAGATTAACATATTACTAGACCATATGAATATTTATGCATATTAAATAAAATTTGTTAACTAATTTTTTATTTATACATGAATATTGGTTTAATGACTTATCGGTCTATCGTGGGGTCTTATGATCCATTAGTTATTTGAGGATAAAAAATTCATCTTTATTTTATGGAGTAAGAGATGATAAGGAAATTGATTAAGGCACAACCAAAGGGTGAAATTATTCTTATGAAAGGAAATGAAATAAAGTATTTATATCTTCTCATAATAATTATTTATCTTTAGGAAAAGGCTCTTGAAATAAGATATTTTACTACAACAAAATTTTTTGATGATATCAATGACCTTTTTAATCCACTTAGAATTATGGTTTTGTGGTCATTATAATTCTTCTAACCAAATTCACTGTCACTCTTCATCAATAGATGATGGTTATATTTCATCTCTATGTCTATGTTTGCATTTTACACCTATGTTATCTTATGTGATAACAAAGTTATGAGTTACTTTGGGTAACCATTATGTTTCTAACTTGTGTTATTAATTGATATTTTGGAATTAATTTTTTTACTATGTGGGCTTCTATGAATGGAACATATAATTATTAAACCTTTAATTACCCAGTATAAATTTTATGGTAAAATCCATTTTAATGGGGGTATAACGTAACACCTTGATTTTTTGTGATTTAATTTTTTCTATTATATTAAATTTCTTTGATAGTCTTCGTTGAATGTTACATAATGTTATGCTTGTTTTATATTCTTCATCAAGTTATTCAATATCTATACAAAAAACCATGTTATGATTTCATAACACACAACAATTATTATATTTCAATTCAAAAAACACTATATTTTTCATGTCTTATCCACAATTTCAAGATCCTTCGATAGCTTACGTTACATGTATAACAGAGTTTTATAAAACAATTATATATTATTTATATTATTATAATAATATTTTCATAATTATAACCTATCTATTTTAATGAAAGATATTAATAAGATTAACCAAATTATTAAACTATTTTTTAAACATGATTCTAAAATAAATTATTGCTTGTTAATTAATTATAATTGAAAATAAAAAACAATTGAATATAATGGAGGTGTTTTTTCCCAAAAATTAATTTTATTAATAAATACTATTAATCACTAATAATAAGATATTATAATGAAATTTATATATTATAACTTCAAAAAAATACATTATGGTTTATAGGTATAAAATATGAACAAATCCTATTTTATGGAAAATAAGTAATATTATTCTAAAAAGAAGTTTTACCTTGTTTTAATGGAATACATGTTTTAAAACTATTTTTGAAACATTTATAATTTATATTAAAAAATATAAATTATTTATTAGATATTGTGATAAAAAAACACTTTGGTTGAATTTTTTCTATTTTTATAATAAGTTTCATTTTTTGATGAATAGTGAAAACATTGAATTTTAATTAAAAACTGCATTTTCATCAAATTTAATTATATAGATAAATTATATTTTAAATTGGTTTGATGGTATATTTAGTTACATTATGCAATTATTAATAAAACACAGTTATTTTGAATCAATTTATCATTGAAATAGGATTTAAAAACATGGTAATCTTTTCGACATCTTCAAATTAAAACCACATTGTTTCGTCCCATCTATAGGATCATTTTAAATTAATTTTGGAAACATATGTTATTTTAACTAGAAAAAATTTATTCCATATTTTTAATAATATTGTTTTTTAATTTATAATAATGTAATAACAATTTTCGATCAAAAATATTAGTGAAAACTGTTATAATTATTTATATTAATTTAAACAAAACCAAGTTTACTATTACACCAATATTTATCTTAAGGAGCTTAAATGACCCAAAATCATATATAAACCCCAATTTATATCCATATTTACACCATTTACATTCTTTTATCATAAAAAATACAATTTTTTAAGAAACTTTTTGTATGTGAGACCTCTCAACAGTGTTTACCATTATGTATTTATAAGAATGTCACTCCTCCTCCATTATAAATGGGAACTCACACCATCACATATTTACACCTATAAGGCCCTTTTTATCATCGAAAACCTTAAAAGATAAGTTACTAACATACTTAAACTCAAACTAGATTCCCCACATTGTTCATAAAGAAAACCAATGAACATATTTGGTGAAAACCAAAATGAGTTACCCAAAGAAGAGGTAACATTTTTCCATGAGAACTATTTTTTATTTATTTTTACACCCCTTAAATTATTATTATATAAAGAATATAAAAAAATTACATATATTAAATATAATAATATTTTTATGTTATGCTTTTGACCTATTCCTTCTCACACTTCTTTCAAATGGCATACGCAATCATCATTTGTGTATACGGCGGACTACCGGCTCCCGAACCGCTGTCATTTTTTCTTCCATTTCCACATATCATGGTTAAAAATAAAAATTTATTTAAAGATTTTATATGATATTTATTATTCATTTATTCTACGATAATTATTATATAACACATACCTTCATGCTTTCCATTTTCTGAGAATATGATAAAATGGTTTATAGACATGTGACTACCACCTCCTTAATGTGATGTGATTCGGTCACACATTACATTGAATGTATTAAGGATGGGTTTAATAAACATATTATTTATATATATAATTATTGTTATAGAATTATAATTTTTATATATTTATACATATGTTTAATTTACTTTCTTTCTTTCAATCTGACAAACAATGTTCATGTGTTTGTACGGCCTTCCATCCCCACGTACGGTGTATCTCATTTTCTATTTGAATAAATTATAGACTATAATAAATAAATATATAATTAATATATAATATATTATTATCATGATTATTATTATATATATAAGTAAATAATGATTGAAAAAATAACAAAAATAGCAAGTTAAAACATACACGAAAAAAGCAGATATTACCCAAAATGTAAATTTTATTTAGAATTGTAAATAAATAGTTTATATAAAATCATAAACAATTAATATTAGGTATTATTTATAATAATATAGTTCTTTAGTATATTTATAATAATATTATATTTATTATAGTGTTATTTTTAATGTGTATAAAAATAGTCAAGACTTAAGGTAAGGGATTTATTGTCTCACTTCTATTTATGTGAGATATATTCTATATTCACAAATTATTTTTGCTATGCGGTGCATATAATTAATTGTGGAATATTATATCATGAATTTACTTTATTATATGACATTATACGTTTCAATTTATGTTATATCTTCACACATCTCATTATTTAAAAGTTAATCATGTAGAACATGGATACCAAGTCTCACATTTATTTATGTGAGACTTATACCTTATTCACCACTCATTTCATTTGTGTAATGAATATACTTCCCATAAATGTATTATATATTTAATATAATTATATTTCTTTATATTTAAATATAGATTTTATGACCTCTCTGTAATGGGGTATACAGTTCAAAGGTTACCAAATTAGTAATGTAATTTGGTCTCAATTTTCCTTCTATTAGAGTTATAGTATGTTATGATTATACATTCTTTTATGATGTTTATATAATCCCCATGGAAATTTTATATTATAAATATCCTTATTTTCATTATATTTTAATATTAATTAAATGATATTCTTTGATTTGGATTAGGGTTCAATGATACAAATGTTGTAAGTGTTTATTTATACATTCTTATCTTTTAATGGGATTTTTTAGGATTATGATTCCATTGATGAAATATTATGATCCATATCTCAAAACTTCTCGTGGATTTTATTATCATATTTTTATTATTTTTATATCAAATTAATCGTAACATTTTACACTCATTTGTTCTTAAGATAATTAATAAAATTTCTTTATGTAAATATTACTTTATTTCCCTTTTCGATCATAAATCTATGATATTTCAAAACTGTGTGTTAAAAAAATCTTTTCCAAAATGTTCAAAAATTATAATATTATTTTTAAATGGAATTTTTACGCATAATATAACATTTTTAACTATGTTCTTAAATGGAATCTTCATGTAATTTTCTGATGAATGAACTTTTCAAAACTATTTCTGATGTTGAATAAATATTTAGAATATACAGATCTTTCCATAACCATGACCACCATTTATTTTAAGCATCCTTTTCATGGTTAAAAGAATATATTTGAAGAAAAGTTTCCTTATTATTCTGTAAATTCATTTTATTTAAAGTATTTTTCAATTTAATTTCTTTTAAATAATGTTTTAAAATGTGTTTTTAAACAGAAAATATTTTTTAAAAAAAATAATGATATTTCAAAAAAATCATATAAGATAAAAAATGTTGATGTTACTCATTCCTTACTAGTAATACGATCCATGGACACAATTATTATTCTTTCTTGGAATAGTTTTTATTTGAGAAGATAATTTCTTTATGAAACCCTCTTCATTTAATAGGTAATTCTTTTAGGAAATGAGTAATGAATTGATATATTTTCCATAGGTTTTGATATGATGAAATGTTTATGATATCCATTTTTATTCCGGGGCGATGATATTATATTTATTAAACCCATCTATTTTTATGATTTATGACATTATGAATGTTTTATTATCTTGTGTCACAAGTATGTATGATTTCATTATGTTATGGATGCGACCTATATATCCGTCCAATTCATTGGGTAATGGTAAATATTATATAATATCAAAGGGTACATAGGAGGTAATAGTATCCCTTAATAGTAGGTTACACAAAAGGGAGTCTAAAGCCCATAACAAGAGGGTACACATCATGGAATCCTATGTCAGACAAGAGGGTACATGAGAGGAAATATCAATCATGTAAGAAGGGGATATATGGGAGTGAATTACAAGCCTATAACAAGAGGGTAGACGATATGGCATCCCAAATCCATAAAAAGAGGGCAAACATTAGAAATCACATGATTGCAACAAGTGGGTGCATAAAGGGACATCTCATGCCCGAAATAGGTACATGGGTGATTATCACAAGCCTAACATGTTATTATGGTATTGGAAGGTAGACATGACATAATATTTTATAGTCTTATATATACTCTACAATTTCATCTATTACTCATATTTTATGATATCATCACTAATGTGATTTGATTTTCATTATGATTCATGTCATATTATTTTCTGATATTTATGCCAAGACTCATGATTGTGATCTTTGATATGTAGGGTATGATCTTAAAATTTTGTTATCATGTTCTAATAAACTTATACTCTTATTATTCTTATTTATATCCTTTACTAACCCTTACTGGGAATCTATTATTAGCCTTTATTATGTTCCTTTTCCCTAGGTTATGTTAAACATTTTTATGTAAGAGTACTAAAGTGTAAAATAATTATAATAGATTTTTTAGATCTTTCAAACAATTAAAATAATATATTCCCAATTTCCAAAGACACAAAAATATTATTGTCCTCAGGAATGTACATTTTTAATGTTCTAAATATTCACCTAAAATAGTGTTATATCCATATATTATTAGTTCGGGTTTCTATAATTAATCATTTCAATGGGAATCACAAATAAAATGTAACATCTATAAAATGACCTGAATGTAGTATTCAGTATTTCTTATTTTTTAACCCCCAGCTAATGATAACTCGATCAAAGGTAAATCTTAAATAGTGATTATTCCCCATGATGTTGGTTGAAAAAATAATTAACCCTTGGAATAAGGAACTTGTTCACCACTATAATCTCATTATGCTATATATAATAAATGAAGAAGCTTATCAATCCATCCTTCTTATTTACAAATAGAATAATTTCTAAAAAATAGTGCACATGTTGTCTAATATAAAGCATCACCAAATGTTCTCTACGTTTGTTTATTAATTAATTTAACTCCAAAAATTCCATTCAATAACATTTCATAAATATTGGTTTTGATCATTGAAAAATATTAATTGAGAATTCATCCTTTGTTTTAGAGGGATGTCTACATTACACATTGTGAAATATATTGATGTACTCATAAACAATGGGTATATATGTTATCTTTATTCTTTAACTTTCATCCCCATCATCACCGGTCACTTCTTTAAAGAATGAAAGATGAGGTGGTTTTAGACAAGACTCGGACTAAGATGTCCCTCCTTTGAAGATAATTAATCTTTATCCCTTTAAGAAAACTAAAATTTTCAACTTTCTCTATTTGATCTTGTAATTATATATTGAATGAAAATTATCCCATGTAGCCCAACAAATTCCACCATTGTAATTGAAAACATGATTATGGAGTGATTATAGGAAGACAAGTAATTGGGTAATCCATATATTTCTTTGATCCTTGATTATATCCTCTATGAATTTTAACCAATAATTCTCCCACTACTAGTTCATAGGGTAACTTGATGTTTATTTCAAAAATAATAAAATAATTTGTATAACCAAAATAAAAAAATATATTTTCTAGGTTTGACTTGATGATGAATGTACTTATGATAATATCATTTAGTGTTATAACTTCTTTTATCAAAATCATAATCCATTGGTCTCCACTAGGATTAATGGTGGTTTCCCCCTAAAGTAATCTAATTTGGCTATTGATTGTAAAAACATCTATTCTACTAACATTTCCATCACAATAATAGAGGTTTTACTTTCACCATATTCGATTTGTCAAAGGAATTCATATGTTGTGGTTATATATGTACATGGAATGTAAGAGATATATGACTATATCTTCTTCAATTATAGAATATTTCTCTCCTCTACAAACAATTCCCTAAATTATTTCCCCCACAATTATTTCACACAAGTAGTTATTGATTTATTCATTCTATTCCTTGATATAAATTCTGTCCAAAATTTATCTCCACACACTAATTGTTTTGATTTAGCCCATGTAACCACTGTGAAAATACAAAATATATATCAACTTTTGGAGAACACTATACATTTTCTTCATAACTCCAATAGTCTATAATTACTTGATATTTCCACAGATAGAGTCTTATTACACAATAAAATGATTCAACACTTCCACCATAATCATTGAAAACTCGTGAAGTGTATTATGAAATCCTTATAATGTTTATTGAATAAAATCCCACTAATTTGTTCCCACATTTCATTATATCAATGAATTCCCTCACTCTCTTGGTTATGAGGGTAGTGTAAAATACGTATCAAAAAAACTATTTTCAAGTCTACACATTACATGGATTCCACATAATTCCTTTTATTTATGTTCTTGAGTAGTGTACCACACCGATCAACTTATCCCTCTAAGATTTAAAGCTCCAATATGAAATTCTATTTCTATAAAAATGATGTATAGAAAATTTATTTCCAATATTGTTAATACATTGTTGTGTGACCAGTAGATTAGTGGTCCCACTAAAAACATGTTGACATTTACACGCAAATGATTCAACTACTAGTTACACCTTCTATAGTGTAGTAATTGGATCTCGATAGATAAAGTTTTTATTAATATCCATATTTAATTAGTTCAAAATCATCACTAATTTTTTAATTATAGCTTCTATCATATGAGTAGGACCATTGTTTAAATTTTCATCACATTTTTTATTTACACCAGACCTTATATTTCCTTACATTTTTCTTGAAGAAGAAAACCCATTATTTTAAAAAAATATATATATTTGTAATCTGGTAATAATAATTCTTATAGAAATATTATTCCAAAAATATTCAAATATCACGCTCCTAGTATTATATATATTAATTAAAAAATATAACATTATCTTTATATTCATTACAATGGTTTGTTTAAATATTGTGTATATGAATAATATAAACCCTAATAATATAAAACTATCTAGGTGAGAATGATTATTTATTAGGAACCACTTCATAATAGAGTTAATGAACAATAATCACTTTTTAGAGTTATTATCCATCATTAAAATTGTCCACAACCACCTCCACTTATCATATCCAGATAGGTATTTGATTTCATAAAAAACAATCACCCTATACATCACCAAATTTTCATGTTGTTTTAGTATATTTTAAATTATACCAAGTTATTTTAATTATTTTCTCAAATAAAAATTTATATAAATAACTAAACCTCCTAGTTATATAAACTATGGTAAAAGAACTTTTTAATATATGATTTTTGATATAATTCCTAAAAAAATATAATAATAATATCTTTGGAAAAACATTTGAGATTTAATCTAATTAAAACTAAGTAAATAATACATGAAGTAGATAAGAAAAACATAAACATAATCTACAGTTAATCTAATCAAAAAACTTTATTATTATTTTATCCAGGGACACCTCACTTGATGTGATTTCATGAAGACATACATCAACAAAAAGGGGACAGAAAAAGGCTATTAAGGGATAGAAAGAGGAAATAGAAAATAAATGATTATAATATATCAATCATCAACCAAAAAAATATAATAATCCTAACTACCTGATAAATAACATGTAAATGTGGCTAAAAATAAAAAAACGACATTCAAAGCATATCGTCAAGGATCAAAATAATTTTTTCTAAAATATAATAGCGTGGTTATTTTACAAGGTATAATAAAAGATGTCATATATATAAATAAATTAATTGCCAAATGAATTGTTGTTCTATCAGGGAACACCCATTATGTTCCTTATATATTATAATAATTAATTTCATATATATCACATGGTGGAAAAACAATGTGTTTCATATAGAATCACCGACTACATAAATGATTCAAAACAATAATACATCATCATTTTTGTCCCATAATAATGTAATTATCATTTAATACATATATATCCCAAAAACATTAATTATATTTACATAAGTAATAATACTCAAGAATAATAATAGATTTGGGTATTCAAAATATAAAAAAGGCACCATGGAAAATCAAGGAATGATTTTGGCAGCATAATGGGTATCCAAAGAGCTATATGGAATGAGATTAAAGAGAGATAATAGAGTTATATAATTTATATAAAAACTTTTTCACATAAACTTAGTTATTATATGTTGATTGAAGCGTAATAAATTTGAAAGTAGAATAATACCATCAATGTATATACTTGGTTACAAAGTGGGAAAAAGATAATCCCTTACCACATAGGATGGACAGATAATGACTATTGACTATTCCTTGAAACCATTTAATGTCCCTGGAATAGATATGTAGATGTAAAATGAGGTGAATATATTTATTAATGGCCTATGAATAAATTTAATTCAATAATGATTTCAGAATTTATATAAAATGATTGAGGTTTGTATAATAATTTCTAAATATAGGCCTTGAAAATATTGGTTGGGGAAAAACAAAACCATTAGAATACCTGTGGTGTTTTCAGATAATATATAATATAATGAAGTTATTATTTAAAATATTGGATTTTTAGAACTGAATATAAAAATTTTATATTACTTTTTTCATGGGAAAATAATTTTTTCAACAAAATATTATTTTTTAAACGTTAATTTCAATTCAGAATTTGGATTTTTTTATTTTTTTAAATTTATTTTAATTATTAAAAATATAATATATTAATAAAAAATTGTTCATTTATTTTATTTATTAATTATTATATATTTATTATATATTTATCATGTAATAAAATATATATAATACAAAAACATGTATTTTAATTATTAACTAAAATATAGAGAGTTTTCTAAAATTCTAAAAAGTTCACCCAAACGTAATTTTGAAATTATTATTACAATATATAATGTTTACTAAATCAAAAAAAATTAATAATTATGAAAAAAATTAATTTAAATAAAATTTACATATTTCTAATAAGATATATTTTTAACAAAAAAAATTTTATTCTCTTTAAATAATTATAATTTTTTTATAATATGATAGATATTTATTCATAACTACTATATATAAAATGCAATTAATGTAGATTTTAATAATAGTTAAGACATGTATGTTACAATTATACCTATAAATATTACTATTTAAATGGCTATATAAGAGTAACATTTTAGCATTTTGGTTACAGATATATAAAATTTATATCCCAATGGTCAAATTTAATTTTACACCCTATATATAATTCATCATTATCATAGAACATAATTTCTAACCTTTATTAAAAATTTTATACAATTCCACAAATATTTCCAATCATATTCCTATTACTTTCCTTTATATTTACAGCCTTTATGGTATAAGAAATATTTATGGGATAATATGGGGAAAACGTTTTTCCTTTAGTGTACACATTATTATTTTTTATATACCACCCTATAATATTCTTAGGTGTTATGTTAAATATTAGGTTTTGATGGATAAATTTGTTATTAAATGTGATATTCTTTCCCTGTTCAAAAAAAATCAATATAATATTATATTTATTCAACTAATAAATTTACTTGATTTTTAGTATGTTACAGAAACCATGACAAAGGTGTACGTAATGGAACCTACATACTGAAACATGAATGTAAAACTAAAAATTATTTATCTAAGTAAATTATTTCATGATCTATTATTGATAGAAGGGTAATTTAATATTATAATATAATTTTACATATAAATTTATAAGGAATATTATTTTTTATAAATGTACAATAAATTTTTAATTTATTACACATGAGTTTTAGATCATTTAGGGAGAGATAAAATAATTGAGGTTAGGGTTATTCATCTCAATATTTTTTCATTGAGACATGTTTCATATTATACACATATTTTTTAACATGGTGTCTATCCAACAAATTTCATATATTATATCATTTCAATCTTCATATTTATTTTATTTGAAGTTTCATTGGATTATATTTCTCTCAAGGGGGTTGTGTTTCAAATGTTACCAGTGTAATAAGGGTTTATTTAAAAATGTCAATTATTTTTGGGATTTTTTTTGTTAAATTTTCATTTAGTGAAATAAAATGATTCTTTTTCATTTAAACACCATGTGTTTTTTCACATTTGGCAATTTTTTGTGTTTTCATGTTTTCCTTATATTTTCCTCTCTTTAGTACTTAATATGATTGAGAAACTATATTTATTAGAGTCCAAACTAATTTGTTCTTTTTAGTAAATGAATCATTCCTATCAATGTAAACATTCATAAACATTGTGTGTACATTTTTATACCTAAATTATTGACAGTGTTTATTTTTACCATCTTCAATATTCTCTGATAATTATTAATAGTAATATTTATAAATTTTTTATGTATGAAAAACTTTTGACTTTTTACAATAGTGAAAAAAAATATTCTCCTTTAACATATACTGTATGATCAGATTGTAACATCTCTATGTCCTTAATTATTCATGGAATATTATTTACATGTTTCAATGATCTACCAAGAAAATCATATTCCCATTTTTCTATGAATTTAGTTTTAAATAGTTTCTAATATAAAATGTATTTTTTATTGATTTTCAATTGTTATTCTAAATTCATTTAGAAAGGAGTAATTCTATATAAATCAACATAATTTAACGATTTTTAGGATACATTGGCGATATGATCATATAATTCCCTCTACTTTATTTATCTAGATAACATATGGTGATGTTGTTTTAATGAGAGTCTATGAAACCCATTACATTCCCACTTTTTCTTTATTTTTTTTGATGAAGTCTTTATAAAACATATTTACTTACCCTATGTATTTATATGATGAGTATTTTAGTTTATTTTTGAATACATATATATGGTTTAATTATATGACTAGTGGGACCAAAGTTATATACCCCTAAAATTCATTTGGTAATTTATTATATCTCAATAGAAAAATATTTTAATTGTTAACCTAATTTCATGTTCAAAAAATTGTTCCAATACCTATTTATATTACAATAAATTCAAAAAAACATTTATGTGGACCTTGTTTCATGTTTATAATTTTAAATGGGGACCTTATTTTATATCCTTAATATGATGAGTAGACCTGTTGGACTTTATTCATGCTCACAGTGATATGGTTTCCTACATTTACAATGGTTCCACATTCCTATGTTAGATGATCATGTTATGCCCCATGGATCAAGAATTTAGCTCCATAATAATGAAAATGTCTTCTACTAGTCTCAAATACTAATTCCATGACACATATTTTATGATATTGACTAATTGGTTATAATTTACATGATTTGTGATCTTGTTACCATACCTTCTTTTATTATCATATGATCATTAGATATCATTTTACAATATCTCCATGTTTATCCTTGTGTTGTATGTAATAACCTAGTTTTCTCAAGCCCTTTCTTTGTGAAAATCTAGTGTTAGTAGTTTTCTTAGGGGTCACTCGGTTCTTTCCCAGGAGGTTTCCAAATTTTGGTGTTTACGGTAACCTGGGGACCATCAGTGACCCATTAAGGAGTTTTCCAAGTTTTAGGTTAAATGAACGGTGGCACCGATCAGCATCGGTGGCACCGATCAGTGACGGTGGCACCGATGGGCATAGGTGGTACTGATGGGCATTTGATGAAATGATGGGTGTTAGTGTCACTCATGGGCATCAGTGGCATTGATGGGTGTCGACTTCACCAATCGACATCGGTGGCACTGATGGGCGTTGATGGCATCGTTGGGCATTTGTGGCATTAATGGGTGTCGATGGAACTGATCCCCATCGGTGGCACCAACAGTTGTCGATGGCACTGATGGGTCATTTGTAGCACCAATAGTCATCGGTTATAGGGAAGGAGTGCTAGGGTGGAGGATCTAAGGTGACGGTGAGTCTTTCCTATTTTTTCTAGAACCATCCAGTTTTCCCCAATAATGTATCTTTTGACGTAAAAGTATTTTATTAACCATTTAAAAACAATTTAAATCTATTAAAAGATGTTTTAAACCCCCATGATTCGGTTGAACCTTCAGTTACCAAAAATGTGTGGCCTTTTTCTCAATGTCACACCCTTCCCCATAATTTCCATCTTGGCCCCTGTAACGTGGTTTTTCTCTTTTTAGAAGATATATTTTAACACACAATCATTATATCCAACACCTCTGAGGATAATTATTAAATAAAAATTAATAATATAATTTTTATCCACACAACCACATGGTGAAACCAAGATCCTCTTTTTAAGAGGTTCAAGATTTCATTTATCCCCACTCCAGGATCTAGCTATTTATCACACATATATTTTTCTTCATCCTTCGACCCTTTCTTTTCAATAGTGTACCTGGATTCCCTATTTCATAAAAAATTGCACCCATTCTAGGGCCCATCCATCTCATCCTTGGAATCCTTGGAGTTCTTCCTCTACATGTCTTGAAACCACATATCTTGACACCAGGAGAAAAATTTCATCGTTTGTCATCCAGGTTTGGGGGTTTTACTTCGTATCTCTTTACGGTGCATCTTTCAGGTTGGGTGTGATAATGTTTCCCTTTGGATGTGGCTCAAAACCAAACATTAAGGAATATAATAAACAAAATTTTAAATAATGTAGGGCTAGGAATGATGATATTGATGTTGTTGTGTTTTACCTTTGCTTTATATTGTGAATTATATGGGCTTATGTTTAATGACAATTTTCGTGTTGGTGGTCCTTTCATGCGCACTAATGAACCACTATTTTTTGGATAATATTTTTATTGAATAACTGTATCAAAAAAATTGGTTAATCCCATAAACATGGATGATTAAATGAATTTATGATGAATAAAATCCCTTTTATAATAACCTTGGTAAACCAAATGGAAGGAAGGGACTTAATGAATAGTGTAGGATAAATCTGAAAAGTATATTTCTCTGTTATGGTACTGTTATTGGTTGTTCTGTTTGATGCCTTTTGGGGTGAAGTAGAGGGGGGATAGAATTATTCTCTTGTTGAGAAGTTTTTGTCTTGTAATTCTAAGGCTGTTTGGAGCCATTATGTTGAGGCTTGGTTTGGTTCCAGTACTTCTAGGGATCTCACATATCTCTTTTGTTGTTGTGATTTTACAAGAGAACCAGGTGTGAATTATTAAATTGTTTCATGCATGTTTTCCTTTAGTTGTTGTTCTGACTTGTGGCTATGTCTGTTAGTTGGTCGGTAGTGAAAGAATATTTTAATGGAATCACTTGAACATGATAATGAAAATGGTTATAGTGGGGGATTTGTTTTCCAAAAATGGGTTGTTCTCTGGTTGTGGTTAATGTGTGTGTGTACATGTAGGGATAGTAACGAGGTAGGTTGTGCTTCGGAACCCATAGGTTGGGATGATTGTTCGATTACCTATATATATAAATTTAGTTATTTGGATTCATATTCATACCCTACCCATGATGATCACTTCGTGCTGAACACCCCCATTTTATGGGGGGTGTTTTTACCAACATTCTTTTGAGTGTATGGTTATTAGCTCCATTCTTATCCCTATACAAGGTAGCCCAAGACTCTTCGTGCAGGTTGTGATGACCTAAGGTATGTTATATCCTAACAATCCTTAGGTAGGGTGTGTTGTGCTGTTTATCCCAGGTGTGTGAAGGCAAGTTTATTTCCCAAGTTTCTTCTGGATGAGTCTCATGTGTCTTCGGGCATGAAAATTCTTATTCTGGCCCATGTGTCAATGGGTGTGGAAGTGGTTGTGGTAGAATAGGTTTTTCAGCCCTGGTTATGTGTGGTTTTGGCGGCCCACGTGTTTGTGGGAAGGATGCATGGTGATGGCCCATAAGGTTGTCATTGGGGCAGTATTGGGACTGAAGAGAGACTTGTGGGGGGGGGTATGACATGTAGAATGCCATAAATAACCAGTGGTAAAGTGGTGTGGGGTGCCCAAATATCGATATGATATTACTATTACCTTACATAAATTGCGTTATTTGGGGAGTGTGCCTTGGTGAGGCTAGTTGGAGTATTTCCTTTCTAGGTTTTTTGGTTATCTCTATTTTCTCATGGGGCATTAGAATGCCTCCCCACTTGTGCACAATAGATTTTGGTTTTCCCGACTATGTATACCTATATACTCACTCTATGTATATAAAACTGCATTCTGGTTTCTAGGTGGATCTTGAGGACCATTCCATACTTTACTAGCATGGGATTCAGGAGTTCTTGCTACTTTTCTTTCTTTTGGTACTTTTAATCAGATTTTTCTTATGCCTTGTATTAGTTTATTTTTTAGACATTCATGTGGGAATGGATTGTTGGTATTAACTTTTTTCTCAACTTTTGGAGTTTTTTGGGATTTACCATCTTATCTCCTCGTACTTTTCTATAAAAAGTGTAATTACTTTCATATTACATGTGATTATATACCCTTGTTTCTAGTCTCCACTCTAGGGCCTATTGAATGTGGGACTCGAGGGGTCATTATCTCTCCATCCACATGATGAAGGAAGGGTTTGGTAGTTTTTTCCCTTCCCTCATCATGGGGAAGGTGGGTCATGACAGAATGGTATTAGAGGTGATGGTTGAGAGATAGGCTCGAGCTCTAGGTTTGGCATTGTGAGGATTTCATGGCATGGTAGGGAAATAGTGTTAGGAAATCTTTGTGCGTGAAATAGGCCAGGGAAGACTGTCTAGGAAACGGGGTTTTTGGGGCCCTAGTAATCTGATGCAAGGAATGTGGACCTACCGAATGGCCAAGTGATTCTATATTGATTTTAGGGTAGAGGCCCTAGGAAAGGTACATTCATCATGATTACTTGTGTTCTTGTGTGTTTTGGGTGTTTTGTGGAATTTAAAATGAATAACAAGTTTATGAAATATTTAAAAGATATCATATACACTACTCAGGACTAAAAATTCCTTGTTTACCTTGCAGTTATGGCACCCAGACGACATCAATCGGTAGTGCGGGTGATCAAGACTAGGATGTTTATTTGGTTGAATAGTGTAGGAATGATCCAGAGGAGGAGGATGACCAGTGGAAGAAGATGCTTCGTGAATTTCAGCGGAATTCCCTTGGGAAGTACGAGGGCACCATCTTAGATATGGAGACAGAAATCTTGCACGATGAGTGGGTGATAGATTTCAGATTAATCTGGGCTACAATAGAGTACATGGTTCCTCTAGACATGAGATATATATGGGGAGTAGCATTTCAATGATGGATGATCTATCTTAAGGATAGGAAAAAAGTTGATGTTTTATGGACCGACTTCAAGAGGGAGTACTAGGAGGACTTCCTTTCTTCTACAATGAAGGATGAGAATAGGCAGGAGTTACTCTCCCTATATCATGGGAGTATTTCATTAATAGACTTGGGGATAAAGTTCAAGGATCTCCTTAGTTTTTCTCCAGACCTCTGCTTGGATGAGGAATCGTGGGAAAGGTTCTTAGAGGAGGCACTCCAACCTTCCCTACAGTATGCAGTTACTCCCTTCACTTGACCGACATACATGGAAGTTTAGAAGAAGGATGAGGTGGTGGAGAGGATGCACAAACTAGGAGTAATTCCATGATAGGGGATCCAATTGATCTTGTCGAAGAGGAATACCATTAGCAACAGGCCTCCATCGTCATGGCCTTCTATGTTTTGGCTAGTGGGGAGCAGGCCCCTGCAGTTCCAGTATTGATCTACCGATCCTCACCCCTTCTCTACGATGTTAGACCTATGTGATTTATCTATAAAGGTTTTGGGAATATCCAAAATCATTTCCTAGCCTGAGTGCAGTACATCAGATGTTGGAAGGTTTATTTCCCACCTCATTAGCAGTAGTTTCCAGCCAGACCCTTCTAGTAGTAGAATTAGGGACATCGATATCTCGCTCCTCTTAGCTCAGACATTACAGGAGGAGGCCGACCTCAGGGTGCTCTTCAAGGACATCAACCAGGGCATAGTCGAGGAAGCGGCCGACAGCCGAGGGTCAGAGAAGCTAGGAATGGACCATTTCACGCTGCAAAACAAGCAGTTCTAGCAGGTCTAGTGGTCTTTCGATGTACCATCATCTAGTTTAGTACTCTTTATTTTTCCTTGTTTGATTTAGGAGCTTCTCACTCCTTCGTTACACCCATTGTATCCCATTCTCTAGGACAATGAATCAAGAGACTCTCTATACCCCTAGTGTTGAGTACACCAGTTGAAGATCAGATCAGCTTGTTTGACATTTTTCGAGGATGAAGATTGATTCTAGGGCCGCATTAGTCTAGTGGGTTTCTCTTTCTACTGAAAATGTAGCGATACGATGTCATCCTAGGCGTTTACTAGATATTTTTTATACCCGCTATTATCTACTGCTTTGGGAGGAGGGTCATGTTCTCAAATATGAGAGGCTAGTGTGTAACTTTCATTGGATAGTGGGATTTCTAAGAGGCCTATCGTTGAGTGGAGCCCCTTATTACTTTTTTACTTGAGCTTTTATTAGATTCGGCAGACACATTGATGGTGGAAGTCCTGGGGATCTTCAGTGAGTTCCTAGATGTCTTCCATGGATGGATGGTGACTCTACCCCTTGATGTGATGTTTAGTTTGGGATAGACTTGCAACCCAGTGCCCATCCGATTTCAGTGGCTAATTATCATATGGTACCTTATAAGTTGCGAGAGCAATGGATCCAGGTTGATGACCTGATGAAGAAGGTTGTTATCAAACCCGTCATGTAGCCATGGGGTGCTCTAGTCTTGTTCACAAAGAATGTATATAGTGGCCTCAGGCTGTGTATAAACTAAAAAAGGTTGAATCATGTAATGGTCAAGAACTGTTACCCCCTACCGATGATTGATGACCATTTTGACTAGTTGAAGGGAGTATGTTGGTTCTATAAGATCAACATGCGGTCTGGATATCACAAGTTGAGGGTGAAAGAGGATGATATCTTGAAGACTACTTTCAAGTGATGATATGGGAACTTTGAGTTTGTGGTCATGTCATTCGGTGTTACGAACGCACTGGTCATCTTCCAGGTTCTCATTAACTCTATATTTCATGAATATCTGGACTAGTTTGTATTCTTGTTTACTGACAACATCCTAATCTACACAAGATCAAAGGAGTATCACACCAGGAATATGATGATAGTTTTTGAAGTCCTCTGACACCACATTCTCTATGGTATTTTTTCCAAGTAAATGTTATTGTACATGGGAGGTTCACCTCCTTGGACACATGGTGTCCCATCAGGGGATAGCCATGGACCCATCAAAGGTTGAAGTCATTGTTTCTTTGAAAGCGCCCAAGAACATGGTAGAGGATTTTAGTTTCATGGGTCTAACAGGTTACTATCAGAGTTTTGTTTCCAACTTCTCTCGAGTTACAGCACCTTTGACATCCTTAAACAAGAAAGGACAAGATTTTGTTTCGAGTGAGAAGTTCCATGAATCCAACAGTTATGTAATGGGGAAACTGGTTAGTGCCTCAGTGATGAGGGTTCTAGAGGAAGGGTTAATGTTTGAAGTGTATTGTGATGCTTCTGGCCTTGGATTTGGGCGTATTCTAATGCAATAGTGGGGATTTATCTCTTATGGGTACAGGAAGTTACCTCATCACAAATGTAACTATGCCATCCATGACCTAGATCTTGCAGAATTTGTGTTCACGTAGACGTTGTGGCGGCATTACCTCATTGTGTAATGCTTCATAATCTTCACGGACCACAAGAGATTGAGGTATGTCTTCTCCCAACGAGACCTAAACTTGTGGAAGTGGAGGTGGATGGAGTTTCACCTAGACTACAATTTCAATATATCCTACACTTTAGGAACGGTAAATGTTGTGGTTGATTCCTTGAGAAGGAAGTTAATGAAGGATGTGGTTTGGGAGTCAACTAATGCTTGGAAAGTAATGAAGGGGTTGACTTCCTTGCAGTTGAATGTAAGGGTGGAGGACGGTAGGGGTGTAGGTTTCAAATGATAGTGCAGTCTTCCTTGGTATGGGTGCTGGAGGAGTCTCAGTGGGGAGACATAGTGTTTGAAGTGATGTGTGATCATGTTATCCATGGAAATTATCTAGAAGAATGGTCGAAAGGTGGTGAGAATGAGATAGTGATTCCTTGAAATCTATTTGTCTTGGTTCCAATGTATGATAGAGTTCTCGGTGACTTCCTTAACACACCGCCAGTGGTACACCATGGAGTTTACAAGATTTATCGAGGCTTGAGAGGACATTTTTGGTGGCTTAGAGTGAAGCGGGTAGTGGCAGAGTCTATGGAAAAGTGCCTCATGTGCCAGCAGGCGAAGGTTGAGCACCATGTTTCAGGAATTCTTTTTAAGCCCTTAGATGTTCTTGAGTGGAATTGGGATGATGTTTTATTGGATTTCATCACGGGACTACCTAGGGCTAAGGGAGCTTGTGATTCCATCTAGGTAGTGGTGGAAAGGCTGACGAAATCGGATCACTTCTTAGTAATTAAGGAGTCAATCGTTGTGGGTACCTTGGAATAGAAGTATATGGGTGTGGTTATGCGGATGCATAGATTTCCCTGAACCATCATTTTAGATATGGATACACGCTTTACTTCTTCAGTCTGGAAGGGATTATAACAGGATTTTGTAACCCAACATTACCTTATCACTACATTCCACCCCTCAAACGAATGGGCAGACAGAGAGGACCATCAAGACATTGAAGGATATGATGAGAGCATGCATTCTGAACATTAGAGGATCATGGGTACAACACTTTCCCCTGGTATAGTTTTCCAACAAAAATATATATCAATTAACCATTGGCATGGTTCTTTTAAAATCCTTGAATCGATGGCTATTTCATTTTCCTGTGAGCTAGAATGAGGTTGGGGAAGCTGGTGTTCTTGGCCTAGAGGTAGTGAAGAGCATGATGGAGAAAGTCTATCATCTACACGAGAGGATGAAGGTGGATTAGGACAAGCCGAAGTCATATGCTGACCATAGGATTAGACCCATGGAGTTTGAGGTTGGGTACCATGTGTTCTTAATGGTCTCCCCTCATCATGAGAAATGGTGGTTTAGTTTTGAGAGTAGGCTTTTTCCCAGGTTCGTCGGACCCTTCATAGTGTTGTAGTAGGTTGGAGATGTGGATTATCAGTTGGCTCAACCATCGTCTTTACTTAGGGTCCATAGAGTCTTCCATGTGTCTCATCCCCATTGGTATCTACATGCTTATTCACACATCCACAACTGGGGTAGATGGATATCGAGAACGATGTGATGTTTGTGGAGTGACCAGTGAGGATCAGGGATCATGGGGAGAAGGTGACTTGTGGATAAACCATTCCCTTTGTTTCATGTGTTATGGAGGCATGTTGGCCTTAAGGAGAGTTAATAGGAACGGTAAGAATAGATGTGTTCCCAGTACCCAGAGCTATTTTGAGTATGGTATTGTGTTTTTTGTACTTAGGTATGATGTATTTCTTGACCTCGTTAACTATGATATGGATTGTTTTATTTATTCTCTTAATGTGTTTAAAGTCTTCACTCGAGGGAGGATAGGACCCAATCCCTAATCAGTATTCATTAAGGTGGATGAGATTAAACCCGTGCGGGTGAGTCATTGCCGCCCAAATTGGATAGTATCTTGACATGGAGGGAGGGAATCAGTAATCCATATGTTTGGATAGTGTGACCTTTATATGTTAGTTTGGTTACAAGGCAGAGAGGATTGGTGGTGTATCCGTGGTTTTTCAGGAGATAGATGAGGGAGAGGTGTTCCTAGATATCATGTTTCGATCTATATTTTGAACAACTCTAGGGTGGTTTTTCCTTGATAGGTATCTTATGTGGCGGTTTTTTGGAAACCTCCCTTCTTTTCTGGTTACTCTTAGATTTTGAGGAAGAGAATAATTTGTGAGGTATCAGATGTAATAACCCAATTTTTGCGATCCCTTCATTTGGGAAAATCTAGTGTTTGGATTGTTCTTAAGGGTCACTGGGTTTTTGCCCAGAAGTTTTCCAAATTCTGGTTTTTAGGGTATCCTGGGGACCACGAGTGACTCATTAAAGAGTTTTACATGTTCCAGGTTGAACGAACGGTGGCATTGATCAACATTGGTGGAACCAATGGGCATCGATGGAACTGATGGGTGTCGCTGGCACCGATGGGTGTCGGTGGCACTGATCGGCATCAATGGCACTAATGGGTGTTTATAGCAATGATGGGCGTCGGTGGCATTGATGGGTGTCGCTGGCACTGATGGGTGTTGGTGGCACTTATTGGAATCAGTGGAATTGATGGGTGTTGGTGGAAATGATGGGCATCAGGGGAACTTATGGGTGTCTGTGGCACCAATGGGCATCAGTGGCACCGATGGGCGTCGGTGGCACTGATGGGACACTTTGGAACAGATGGGCATTGGTGGCACCAATGGGTCATCCATGAAACCAGTCAGCATTGGTGCTAGGGAGACTGTGCTATGGAAACGGTTCCAGGGAAACGATGGTAGGGGACTGTTACAGGGTGACGGTGAGTCATTCCCAGTATTTTCAGGACCTTCCGGTTTTCCCAGTAATATATATTTTTATTTAAAAGTGTTTTATTACCACTTTCAAATCCATTTAGATCCATTAAAAGATATTTTAAACCCCCCAAATTCGAATAAACCTTCAGTTACCACAAATTTGTGGCCTTATCCTCTGTGTGACACCTATCCCCAAACTGTCCAACTTCACCCCTTTTACATGGTTTTTCTCTATTTAGAAGATATCATTTAATGCACAACCATTATCTCCACCATCTCTGAGGATAATTATTAAAAAAAAATTAATTATATCATGTGTAACCACCAAGCCACATGGTGAAACCATGATTTACAATTTAAGTGGTTCGAAAAATCATATCTCGTAACTTCAGGATCTAGCCTTTTATCACACGAAGATTTTTCTTCTTCCTTGGTCCCTTTCTTTTCCTTTGTTCTCTTGGAGTCCCTCTTTTGGAGATGGATCATGAACCTGTGCTAGAGCACTTCTCACTCAGCCTTGGAGTCCATGGAGTTCTTCTTCTCCGAGTCGCACAACCTCTATTCTTGGAACAAGGAGAAAACATCGATTGTTTATCATCCAGGTTGGGGATTTTCCATCATCTATCTTTACTTTTCATCTTGTGGGGTGGGTGTGATAATGTTTCTCTGGAGATGTGGATGAAACCAAACCTTAATGGTGATATTAAATAGACTTTTAAAGGATGAAGGGATGAGAATTATGATGTTTATTTTATTTTGTTTTATATTCGTTTTTTGTTGTGAATTGTATGGGATTATGAACATTGATAATTTTAGTTGATGGTGGTCTTTTCTTGCTCATTAATGAAACATTGTTTTACAGAAAATTTTGTGATTGAATGACCATATCATGGAAATTGGTTAATCACGTAACCTTGGTTGATTAAAAGTATTCCCAATGAATAAATTCCAATGAGTGATCACCACGATTAACTAAATGGAAGGATGGGAATTAATGAATGGTGTTTGATAAATCCAAAAACTCCCTTTCTCTATTACAGTGATGTGTATGGTTGTTCAATTTGATGCATCCTGGGGTGACGTAGTTGGGGATGGAATTATTCTATGGTTTAGAAGTTGTTGTCTTGTAAATATGAGGACATTTGGAGCCATTATGTTGAGTCTTGGATTGGTTATAGTACTTTGATGGATCTCATGGATCGCTTTTGCGGTTGTGACTTTATAAGAGAACCGGGTGTGAATGTTTAAATTGATTTGTGTATGTTTTCCTTCAATTTTTGTCTTAGCTTACCTCTATTTCTGTTAGTTTCCAGGTATTGAAAGAATATTTAAATGTAATAACTTTAACATGATTAAGAGAATGGGTACAATGGGGGTTTTCCTTCCATTAATGGGTTGTGCCTTGGTTGTGGCTATTGTCTGTGTGTATTCATGTAGGGATAATAATGAGGTTGGTCATTCTTCAGAACCTCTAGGTTGGGATGAGTGTTTGATTACCTATATGTATAAATTTAGTTCTTTTGTTTCTTTTTCTCATCCCACCCATGTTGATCACTTTGTTCCAAACACCCCCATTTCATGGGGGAGGGTGTTTCCCCAACATTATTATGAGTGGCTCATTATTTTCTCCTTTCTTCTCTCTCTCCCAGGTCAGCCATGATTATTTGGGTAGGTTGTGATAGCCTAAGATATATTATGGCCTAATACACTTCAAGTAGGGTGTGTTGTGGTGGTTATCCCAAGTGTGTGTGGGAATGTTTTTTTTTCAAGTGTCTTTAGGATGAGTCTCAGGTGCCTTCAGGTGTAACAATGGTTGTTCTGGCCTAGGTTTCTTTAGGTGTGGCAGTGGTTGTGGTTGAACAAGTGTTTTCAGGTGTGGTTATGTGTGGTTGTGTCATCCAGGTGTGTGCTGGTGGGATGTGTGGTGATGTCCCATAAGGTTGTTGATGGGGTGGCAGTGGGACTACAGTGAGACTAGTGGGGGAGGTCTGATGCATAGGATGTCCTAAATAACGTGTGGAAAAGCTATGTAGGGTACCCAAATATTGATGTGCTATTACTATTATGTTACTTGACTTGAATTACATAGGAATTATGCCTTGGTGAGGCAGGGTGGATAGTTTCCTTGCTACGTGTTTTGATTATCTCCATTTTCTCATGGGGCATAAGAATGCCTCCCCACTTGTGAAAGAGATCTTTTGGTTTTCCCTACTAAGTATAGTTGTATAATCATCCTACGTATATAAAACTAATTTCAGGTTTCCAGGAGGACCTTGAGAACCATGTTTGAATTTACTAGCTCAGGCTTTTGGAGTTGTTGATATTTTTCATTCTTCTGGTACTTTTCATCTAAGTTTTATTTTGTCTTGTATCATTTTAATTTTTAGACATGCATGTGGGAATTTATTTTTTGCCATTACATTTATTTTCGTCATTTGAATTTGTTTGGGATTTACCATCTTATCTTCCAATATTTTTCTATAAAATGGGTAATGTATTTCATATTGAGTGTGATTCTATACCCTTGGTGCTAGTCACCCATATGGGGCCTATTGAAGGCAGGACTCAGGGGTCATTATCTCTCACTAAACATGAAGAAGGAAGGGTCTGGAAGTTTGTTGTCCCTTCCCTCATCTTGGTGAAGGCGGTTCATGACATTTCATCTATGCTCGTACCTTCCTTCATTTCCACATAACCTAGTTTATAAAAAAAACATTAATTATTATTTGAATAGAAATATATTCTATGTGAAATGCTTTTTGGGAAATGTGGAAGATCATTCATTAAAATAATTTGTTTATGTATCTAGTATATAAAACAGTAATCCTTTATGATTCTCAATCATGTATTATTATGATATTTATTAAATATATATCTAAAAAGATGTAATATTTATTTAATAAATTATCATGTCATTATATTTTTATCACATTATGGATTAGTTATTTTTTGAGATTATGGTTTTAATGAATTTTTGAAATCCTAAGGGATAAAACTTATAATTTATGTGTCTACAATAATTTTTTATAGTTCAGGATGACCCATGAATAATTTTAATAGTATATGATTGTAGAATCTTATCATTGTTTCTCGAAAATTGAAGTTTTATTTTTTGATTTTAGTTAATTGCTTGAACTAGAAGGAATTATGTTAGAAATTAATTTTAATGATAATAAATTGATTGTAGTTGGTAGAAACCAAATAACATAAGATCCATAACAAAATCCCATGGGTCAGTGATTTCCTCACCTTCTTCAGAAGTGAATAACATTTTTAATCAAAATGAATAACTGAACACCCCAAAGAATATGAAACAAGGAATCAAGTATTTTATGGTTAAATATCCACCTTCCCTATGAGGGTCTTTGGAATAACTAATTTTTGATAAATAAATCAATAAAATTGAAAATAAATCATTTATTCCCTTATTCTCAAATTGTGATAAATTTATTTTCATAGTATATCGCATAGAAGGAGAATCTGATTAATAGAGATATTTTTTTCATGAACATGAGGTAAGAGACATAAATAAAAACTATTTAATATGTAAAATTTCATAGGTTTTTTCACAATAATTAATTTCCCTGAATTTATATGCAAAAATGGGGATCGAATTTCTTGGATTTAAGAATAATAATTATAAATTAATTGTCATATTTGAAGGAAATATTAAAAGGCATTCATGTTTTTCTTCAGTTTTTATTAGTGATCTAGAAATCATGATTAATTTATTCTTAATGGACTAAATTCATGTAGTTGGAATGAATTTCCCATAAGAGACATTGTAATCTATGAAGATATTGTTCAATTTAAACTCAATATAAAATTTGAATCCTGAAACAATATTCTAATAGTTCTTGTGACCAAAATAATATGTTGTACTATCTTGGTAATTCTAATGGTATGTCTTGTGATTGGAAAAAGTTTCAACCACCAACATACCAAAATAATGGTAATAATAAATCAAGTAACATCAATAAAGGATAGAGATGATTTTTCTAAAATCTGAGAAGGAGTCATAAAGTTTTTGATTTTTTAGAAGATAATGAATGTCCTGTAAATGAAATGGAGGGTAATAAGATTGAAACTAATTAACCACTAACACATTAGTTCAATAGATAAATGGAGTTATAGAATTATGGAAATCAATTCTCTAATACAGTGGAAAATTTGGTTAATAATACATGGAATCCTTGAAAGACAAAGGGTAGTGGGAATGTTTATGAAATGCCAACTACTAAATCGGATCATGAGAATGAAATTTTGAAAGGTACATTTATCATCCAGACCAGAACTAATTCTTTTATTTATATACTACCCTCAAATTTATATCTGATGAATTTTTTAGTATAATCAAATCACCACCTAAATGGTCTTATGTTAAGTTAACAGTTAAAACTTCTGATGGTATAAGGATTACATATCATTTCTATATCCCCTTCCTAATATATTTTTTTTGGGAATGCGCTTCCTATAAATTTTATCATGTTATCTATATTTTAATTTTACGTTATATTTGGTTGGTATTACCTCTCTTACTATGGATCTAATATCAATTCCCGAGGACCGAAAGTCAAATTTGATAATTTCAATCAACCTATTTCCATATATTGGTTTGATGGTTAACATGAATTACCCATGGAAATTCCATCCATTAAATAGGTGTTAATACTTATTAATGAGGGTTATTTATCTCAATTAGTTGTGTGAAAACTGATCATTGACATTATGGATATTTTTTATGATTATTATTATGTATTTATTTCAAAATTTCATTGTCTTACACTAAATCATGTAGATTAGTTTTTAATATAACTCATAACTAGTGCTACACAAATTTCATAGATTCTATATACAATGTTCCCAATTGAATTACAAGAATTAGAGAAGAGACTCCAATAGAATCATGAAAATGGATTCATATACCTGATTTTCACACCATGTTGTGCACCTATTTTTCTTGTTAAGAAGAAATAATGTTTAATATGTCATTGTATTCATTTTCTAGAACATAACATGTTCACTATAAAGAAAATGTTTCATCCATCCCAAATTTATGACTTGTTCTATTACCCTTTTGGATCTCAATAAAATTCTATGATTGATCATCATACTTCATATCATAAACTGAGTGTCAATAAGGAGAATATACCCACAATAACCTTTTTAAAAACTATTGAAATTATGAATTTATAATGATTCCATTTGGACTTACTAATGCCCCATCTATCTCTATATATCCAAGGAATAAAGTCATTAAAGAACATATTAACTACTTATTAGTAGTATTTTTATGTGATATTACTATATATTCAACATAAAATTAATATCATTATTATTATATACTTTTATTTTTCAATACCCTAATGAAGGATATGTTGTATATAGAAATTTACCAATTGGGAATTTTTTATATAGAATGCTTCATTTTTTTTGTAATTTTATCACAAAAGTGATTATATGTATGGTTCTTTCCAAGAGATATATTTCCAAGAAAATTCCAGACTAACCACTATGATTGAAATAAATTCTTTATGGGTTGAATTGGTAGCATTGATGCTTTGTGAGAAATTGATCATGGATATAAAATCTACTAACCATGATCGTTAGCAAAGGAATAAAGTATCATTGAAAATATAATTGTGAATAAATTATCATGGAGAATATAAAAGGTGGATATGTGCTCCCATAATCACACTACCCTGTAGTAGAGAAGGTTTTTTTGATCAATAGTGAGGAATTGTAGAAGGGAATGTGATGTTTCATCTTATAGAATGATATGTTGATAACTTATGGATCATAAAAATTTATGGTTTCTAATAAAAAAATCATAAATCGTGATTTGGAGATGGTAATGGTAATTTTTTAATTAATTATTTGGAGTAATTATATAAATGGTGATATGTGTGATATATATACTAATGTTTTTCATGAACCATTTCAAATAACATGTGAAACTAGAAACGGAATCAGTCCTAACAAGGTCCAAATGGACTTTCTAGTTCCCACAGGCTAATGACTTGTACATGGGGATTATGAATGAAAACAAAATAATTTTTTCTCCATAAGAAATAACCAACAAATAAATGAAATGGATAAGAAATTATAAATAGTCATTATTCCAAAACAGTCATCCACTGTATAGTAAAAAATCAAAGTCATATATGAGATGAAAAGGTTTTAACAAACCATGTTAACACAAAAAAAGACATTATTTCTATAAGATATCCTTTTAACATGTGGATCATTTACTCCACTTATCACTTATAACTCCCTAGGACCCTCTATCATGAACACCCATATCCTCGAGGTTGTGATTTTCCATTTCCTTGACATAAAAAATGATTTTAAATAAAATACAATGGAAAAAATTAGTTTCTTACAATATCTAGCCTAGTATGAATCCACAAAAAATAATAATATAATTCTAAAAAAATCAAGATAAATATCATCTGTTTTATATATAAAATTTTATTATACGATTTAAAAATTCCTAATAAAACATTATTTAAAAAAGTTATATTGAAATTATAAGGTATATTAAAAAAATAATTCCAAAAAAAATTCATGAATTTTAATTTCTATCCAAACATGCTTTGAAATATTATTTCATAAATAATTTAATGTGTAAATCATTTTAAAATCATATCACTATGGTTTTTAGACCTATTCTATCTTAGATAAATTCATGATGTTATTCATAATCAAAATGAAATATGGATTTAGGTGTGCACTCACATCCATATATCTCATGACTATGGGAAATAGGATAACACCACAATGAATAAACTCTCTCTCATCATTGTTTTTAGTTAGAGTTATCGCTATCAGTCCAAATCAAGTTATGACAAAACATAAATGTAATTAATATACTCCTTATAACTACATAGAATCCAATGTGAGTCAATAAACTCAATCACACAAGGGTATAAAATTCATTTTAATAATTTTATAATAATATCAATCAATCATTTCAATCCGAAACATGGTTGAGTTTAAAAATATTCTATTTTATTTCAATATATATATATATATATAAAGTATTTCACTAAAACTCATGCCATTATAAATAGATAATTTTATTTTAAATCAATAAAACATTAAATAACTTCTCTTCTCAAAATTCATTTACAAAATCATTCATTTTAATTCAAGGTCATTTTCCAAAAAATAACACTTTTTCCAAATAATTTTTCAAAGTGAATTCGTTACACACAAAATACAATTTGGATAACACATATCAAAATATTAAAATCATATTGTAGAAATAAATTTGTAATCTATTATAATTAAATATTGAAATACTTGTTTCAATTGATAGTAATATCATTACGGAACCACAAACATCACGAATAGTATTTACGAACATGCAAGAGGGATTCCACAACCAGTGAGGAAGAAAGGATCTTACATCATCAAGAGAAGGTCAGTAATTATTTTTCTATATAAATCAATAGAAACCATCCTATAATCCTAGTATTCTTATCTTGAACATATAGGAACAAGAACTATGTTGAGGGGAACTAAATAACCAAACATAGATTTTACACCAACAAAAAGATCTTAAAGAACACAACCAATATGTAATATGATAAAAATGATGGAGGTAACATGTATTATTACAGTACATTCAATTTATGAGAATAATTAAATCATTCCATTAATATCACCTAAGGATAGATCATACTAGAAGATGAAATGGTCATCTAGTTGTTTTAAAATTTGAAACGCCCGTTAAATGCCCTTGTCAAATCCATGGTGTAGATGTCTATACTATTTTTTCCAATACACGGTCTATGCCATTACATGGTGAATATTAGATTTGTATTAATGGAAGAATAACCATAGGAATTTCATTCTTTGGACCACACCCAACATTGGGGTTTTCCCTACAACATTTTATGTAGAGATCAATCAGGTATAAAATGACTTGGAGAAGGGCATGGTCTATCATATTTTTCAATTGTGAATTACTAAAAGAAAAAAAATATCTCCAAATACATCCAATACTTTCATAAACCATAACAAAATCTCTAGGATCAAAAGCTAAAATTGAATATACATAAAATAAGATGTTGGGATTTTACAATTCTCTCCAGGATAAATGATTTTCTCCCAAAGCCCCTCATCAAGAATACCAGTCCACAAATTAATGAGGCATCTACTCTCTAAACATTGCCTCATGTTATAAATTCTCATGTGAGTATCATTTTTGATTCCATAGAACCCAAACCACATGTATGGACTTACCATGAAGAACCATAACCATAGAATCAACAATCCAAAATTGCTACTCAATTACTTTCATATTGTAGTCCACATCAATATCCTCATAATTTAAAGAATGATATGGTTTTAAAAGGAATTTCTTTATTTCTAACATATGAAACTTGTTTTGGTTGGAATTTATATAATCTAGGAAAGAAAAATGTTATTCCATATTTCACATCTTCTTGAAAACCTCAAATTTCCCCACATAACTTGATGTTGACATCCCTTGTTTATCAATATGATGTTAACCAAATTTATTTGAAACTATCATGAACAAATTTTCAAAAAATGATAACTCTCAAGGGAATAAATGATGATGTGAATATATTTTACAACATATTTTATCCTTTATAATTATCTAAAAAACATATTTCCCTTTTTCATTATCATCTAGACAAAAAAACGCCCCATAAGGAATGTTTCACCAATCTTAGGCCAAAAAAGAAAATATTCATAAGGTTGACCATTCGTGGCCTTAATATATTCCATTTTAGTGGAATAAAACCATTTATTATTTTAATATAACTCAATTTTTATCAAATGGAATTCCCATACACCACTAAAGTGAAGGACCAATGAAAAAAGTATATCATGAAAAATCATTATAGCCCATTTATTATAAATAGTATTGTACCAATGTAATATTGTCTCAACTTTACATGGAATCCCATAACCTCCAGGAGGCCTCTCTAAAAGCATTAAGAAACCCATGGATCCCAATTAGATGTAATGGAAGGAAAACTATTATCCATTCTGATGATCTCCTACACATACAGATTTTACAAGTTCTTAAAAATAATATCATCATAAGAAAATAAATAATGTGATTTGATTTAATAAAAAATTTAATCATAAATAAAATCACAACTAAAATAACATTATTTCCTTAAGTATTACATCGAAATACAAAAATAATGTCCGGAAATACCTCATATAATGTTCATGTTTGAATATAAAGGGGTAATATTAAAACATAAGGATTCATATTCATGGACTTAAGGGGTGCCTCATTCTTACAGTTTCCCCATGTCATCATCTCATTTTCTCGCCTCATATCTACATCTGAGCTCTCATAGGAACTCCTTCTCGGTGTTTTCGTGGTGGCGGTTCCTCTTCCAGGCGTGGTGTCGAGGTACCTTCGTGGGCGCGACCATCTAGGATTTTCCCACTGTTTGGTGGCATATTATTTTGGCATCTTGGTGTTGACACCGGTCGTAGATCTTTCTCCTCCTGAATGGGAGTCTTCACTTCGATTCTGTGTCGGCTGGGGACGTGTGAGGCAGTTTGATGTGGATTCCAGGTGAGTTTGCGAAGGCGGTGACAGGATCTGGCTCTGATTTGCAGATAGGCATCACGACTGTCATTGTAGTTTGGTTCTCTTTTTGATTTTCATCCCATGTGATTTGTCTATGTGTGTGGTTGAGCCCTATTTTGAGGATGGTTATTCTGGGTTCGCAATTTTCATTTTGTTCTGTTCCGATGTTGTTGCAGTGGTGGCATGGATGAGATAAGTTGTTTAATTGCGATTTTCTGTTTCAGTGATGAGTTTGCTTCTTTTTCATCCACCATTTGTGTGTGATGGTTTGATTTTGGTGGAAAACCAAGAGGTGTGATGTAATTCATGGTTATGGCGACTGATGAAGGATTCATTATGGGGTCTTGGATCGGGTGTGTTTGCATTGTTTGGGGTCATCGTAAGAGGAGAATTCAGGTGGGTGTGGAGACTATTTGAGGTTATATGTGTTGTTTGATCTGGTTATTTTAGGATCATGGATTTTGGATTTTGGAGTTTGGATTTTGGGTGATTGGTTTGATGTTTGTAGGTTCTCACTAACCCAATGAGTGACTTATTTGAAAATCAAAAAAAAGAAGTTTCAGTCAAAAAAATGGAATAAATCGCCAATGTCATGTTTTGTTCTTGCCCGCCAAAATAGACACCACAAAAAATTTATCATCTTTTTTTTTCTTTAGTGTACTACTAATTTTTATTTATAATAATCTCTCAACACATCCTTACATATAGGATATCGAAAAATAATAATTTTTGAGGAAAAGGATTCCCTCTGATGATAGAGACCATTCTATTATGGTCTCTCCACCATATGATGAATTTCTAATTACTCAGAAATCATAATCTCTTAGATTTTTTGAGGATAAAATAACAAAAGAGTACATTAATTGAATGATCACAAAAACAAACTCAGTCTAATCCTTTAGATTTGAAAAATTCATGTCTGAAAAGTATTCGATGGGATTCCACTCCTCTAACAACTATATAACAAAAGGGTATGGAATTTTCTTATTCAAAGAATTATTAATAAAATTCCCCTTTCTAGAGGTGTAGGTAATAAAATAGTCAAAAATATTTCATGTACTCCATCCATATCCTTTTATAGAGACTCAAATATTTATTCAAGAAGATATAACTCAATGTTTTATGATAAGAGTAAAAGGTAAAAACGTTTTTTGAAAATAATGTGATTCAAAATCATAGTATCATGCCACAGAGCCATGAGTTAAAGATAATTTATTGTATAGTTATTTTTAAGGGGTGTAAGTGAATGAGATATTTAATCCACTATATGATCCCACAATATATGAACACATCTCAAAATTTAACCCGAAGCATTATAAAAGACTGTGTATCCCTACCCAACCTCTTTAGGAGTCAATATTGTAGCTCAAGTAAAATAATAATTCAAATCATCAAATTATTTGTGATATTTATAATACCAAATAAACACCACTGACTTTTAAGTTATTGATGTCAATTGAGAAATTAGTGTGGAAAATTATTTAATGAAATGGTAGTGATACCCTATTATTCATAATAAGAGTTGAATCTCAAAGGCATTCCACAGTTCTTTTGAAGGCATTAAAACCACATTATTATTTGGATCTACTGATATTTCATGTTTTATGATCATAGGAACCAAGAACATCAACTTCCAAATATATAATTTCAATTTAAATAAATTATAATAAATTCATTTATTACACTATATGTCCAAAACAAATCCCAATTAATTCCCACATTCTTCCTCATTTCTATAATATAAAATGATGTCATCCATGAATTCCACAACAAAATTGTCTTGAAACTAGTGGGAAATATAGAAACCTTTATTTTCTAACATTAATATTACATCATTTTAATAATAAAAACATAAAATTATTACGCGAACAGGATCTAATGGTTTGGTGTCGTTGGAAAATTTGGACTATACATAACATTTAAAAAATATTACATAAATAATTATTTAATTTTTTCTTCTCTAGCTTCTTAGAGGTCTTTGCATTCCCCTTAGTATAAGTTATCACCTGACGATATACATCCAAATGGGTGAGATAAAATCCCTGTAAGAGGATAGAAAATAAAATGAATCATTATAACATGGTTTGATAATAATCATTATCATTATATCATAGTCAAAGGATCATAATCATGAGAGGAATAATTAAGAAAAGGATTGAAATGTGGTAATGAATAAAAATGAAACGTCATGTCTTAGTGGTTAACTACCACACATAGTTGAGAGGAAATATAGCCTCATGCACATTCATATTTAAATTTTCTCATGAGATACATCACATTACATAATTCATTAGAGATATATATAATTTTGGGGGAGCCTATCACATCATAACATTTACCTTTTTTCTATATAATTCTAGGCGCACCCGTCTCATCATAACATTTATATTATCATGCATGACACATAGAAAGTATATAAATTTTGGACATAAAATAACCCATGGAGGGGAATTATTTAAATTTAATAAATCAAACATTAAAAAACTTTTGGTTCTGAACTTAATGAGGGAATAACATATTTGGTATAATAATTAACAATTGTGAGTGAAGAAGAAACAATATTGAGTTGTAAAAGATGTGTTTTTGGAAATAAGAGTTGTTTTGAAAAACATTGAGTTAGTTATAAACTCAAGAAGATGAAATTTATATCCAATAAAAGGTAATATAATTATGAAGAAATTATATTAAAGTAATATCCATACTAAAAATTGGGTGAGAGAGGGAAAATCAAAAGAAAGAGGGTTGGGTTTGAGAATTACCCTTTCCTTGTTTCTAAAAGAATCATTCACATTAATATCTTGTGTAATGATATTCAGTTCAATAATTAAAAATATATAACATTTTATAAATTTATTTTATTAATTAAGGTTTTATTAAGTTCATTTATAGGTTTTTTGATGAGTTATATAGTCTGATTTTATCGTTCGTGAGCATTCATTTTCATGGTTTTCCTGATTTGTTCAATTATATATTTGAATGGAAGTTTGTAAAAAATGAGGATAAATATTTAGAATAGTTATTATATATAATTAATTATATTATATAAGTTTAAATAATGATATAATGAATTTTTTTTAATGTTATGTTGATGAATCATTAGATACAAGTTTATGATGACCATTTTAGGTTAATATTGTGAGTTCTTTTATCACAATGAATTCAACTTGTTTTATCATTTATTATTATGTATATTTGTTAGTTACATAATATATAGGACTTTTTAACATAAATTTTTCATTATTTTTCAACCATTATAATTTTTTCATTAACATCTTTGAATTCATTCGAGGAAAACGAAAGTGCATCGACCATTATGTCGGTGAATTCACATATTAGAGGTGACAATTTCATTTTTAGTATAAAAGTGAGAGGGAAAGGAGTTTGATGAAGGATATTCTACTAACATGATTTGATTCCAATATATCAAGAACACTGGAGTTATTATGCCTTTTTAATTAGATATGGTTAAGAGAAGAGAATAAAAGAAATTAAATTGAAAGGAAATTAAAAGAAAAAGGAAAAGGATTTTACCTCTTAAATCTATCCTCTTTGACAACATTTTTAGGGAAAATGTTATGGTCTTTTTGTGAGACCAAGAGCTCATGGACATGGTATTGAGGATAGGTGATATTATTAGTCATAATTTTAGAAAGGATTAAATATTTAGTGGTGTTAGGGGAATATGTGGTGGGGGTTGGTATTTATAGTGGAAGAGAGAGGTGTCTTCTCATTATTTAATTCATTAGATTATTATTTTTCTCAAGATAAGAAATATTGATGATTATTGGAAAAAAAATATAGTAACTAGATCATGTGAAATTTAAACAATAGTTATTACAATATCCATGACTCATGGAATTGTATATTTAATTTATAATGTATTTATACCTTAAATTATCATATTTTTCTATTCAAAAAAAATTCATGTATTTCAGTAAAATACCAAAAAATAACCTGAACCATTTTTTGGCATGTAGAATTAAAAAATGAACTCCATTTTATGATAATAATTTTATTAATATCATTATTATAGTTTTTAATTAAAATCACCATTTACTAGAAAAATAAAAATTTAAAAATTATAACTAATTTGATAACACTTTGAATATTTTTTTATGGTCTCATTAAATTATATTAAAATCATAAGCCATAAAAATATATATTTATGGATACATTTTATGAAAATAAATTTTCTTTTAAAATTATTAAATTTAACATTAAATTGTAATTAAATATTTATGACTTGCAAAAAATCCAACACTTAATTAATAATTTTTAAAATATTTACTTATTTATATTATGATATAAATATATCATATTTTCACTAATAAGATTCTTAAATTGTATTTATACTATCATGGATGAGGATACTATTCATTTGGCCAATTTTTTATTTATAAGGGTTATATTATTATTTCATTGGTTAAGTTACTATTTCATCAGTATTGGATCCTTAACTTCTATAAATACTTCTTATTTAATTAATTATTATTTTATAATGTATTTATTATGGTCTATAAGTGATTTTATGAGATTCAGACTATATGACATTATTATAATAAGGGTGATATTTCATTGATAAAAGTTTGGGTCATTACATTATTTCCCCCTTTGGAAATTACAGACTCAAAATTTCATTTCACATAAACTGTTGACGGCAATTCTCTGTCATTTCCTCTTCTTGGCTTCTCTTGGGATTATCATCCCTTTCATTCAAAAACACATTAATCTCTTCCATTGTGATATTTTAATGAATACTTTATCTCCAACTTCAAACTCCAATTCCCTTCGACAGTTTTCAGTATATATATTTTTGTTACTCTGAGTAGCTTTGACATGTTTATCAATTTCTTGAACCTTCCTTATCATCTATTGCACAAGATGAGGTCTAAGTAGATTTTGTTCGAAAACTTCATCCCCACATGATGGAGTTTTACATCACTCTTCATACAGATATTTATATGAAGCATTCTGAATACTTTTGTGGAAGCTATTTTTGTATGATATCTTAACCAATGGGAGACATTGATATCATCCACATTTTAATTCTAAAAAGAAGGAACTTAGGATATCTTCAAGTGTAGGAATAGTTATTTTATATTAGCCATATTTTTGGGGGTGATGGGGTGTGATAAAATTTTCTTCATTGCTCAATTCATTTTGTATACGCCTACAAAATTTAGATGTGAAACTGTGATCATAATGAGAGACAATAAAGAGTGGAACCCCATGCAGTCTATCAACTTCCTTCACAAATATCACAATAATTTATTCAAGCGGGAGATCTTCATGAATAGTGAAAAAGTGGGTAGTATTGCTGATTCAGTCCACCATATCTCATATCACATTATTTCCATTGTATTTCATTGAGAGACCAATGACAAATTCCATAGTGACATTCTCCCTTTTCCGTGTAGTTATAGAAAATTGTTGTGTAATTCCTTTGGACTTCTATCACTCACCTTTAACATGCAGACATATCAAGCACCTTGATATGTACTGAACAACCTCCTTCTTCATGTTTTCCCACCATAGGTGTTCTCAGAAATCATGGTACATGAAGTGCCTACATGATTCATTGAATTATTATGGGTTGTGGTTAGATTATATTTATTGGGTTCCCAAACAACACTTACTACTTGGGTGTATAACATAAATAGTCTGTGGTCAATCCCACAGGGTGGAAGCTGAATCATAGATATTACTAGATTGAGAAACTTTTAGATAGTATTCATTTCAAGTTTGTTTTTTGTTAGTGTATTAAATATGTGGTTTATGGTTGATTGAAATGATTAAAGAGGGGATGATATCAATTTTTAGTATTTGTGCGGATGATAATATTAATTCAGATCTTGGAAGGGTCCAAGAGTTTAGGCTGTGAAGCAAGAAGAAGTTCATAGTTGACTTTTTTCAATTCAAATTACTCTACCTAGGAGGTATATATTATTTTATTGGTATACAATGACAACCTTTGTGTAATAAGGATATCGTATGTGGCAGAAAGTATCCTAGGAAAGTGGTCATAGCCTAATCTACTATAATCCTGACAGGGTCTTCCACTTGGATATCCCCTGGTTAGGGATATTCAAATGAATAGTATAGACATTGTATCATTTTTCCTAATTAATAATATATTAGGTTTAATAAAATTAGAATTAAGTATTCATTATGAATTTAGATACATCTACTCTCGATCCCTACCCCTGAGTGTTTTACTCACTCATGGTAGGAGGAGAAAAAAATAAATAACCAAAAACCATGCCTAATATATTGAATTAATTTGAAATTAAATAGTTCCATATCATTAAATGGTTTGGATTTTATAAAAATGGAAATAAAAATGAAATCGAAGTTTTTGAGAGATAAATCACAATTCTAATTTAATTGTTACATGAAAGTATAAATGGATTTGATCGGTGTTTTTTGGTAATTGAAGATGAACAATGGTAAGAGATGTAATAGAAATTGATGTTGAAGAAAAAAACACAATCAATAGATCTTGAATAAAATAAAATATGAAACAATGAGGAAATTTTGTGTTTGAGAAAGGAAAGGATGAAGGAAAATCAATAGGAATGAAAATAAATTGAAGCCTATGCTCTCGGATCTTTTGAAATGCACTGTTGAGGAGCTTCATATATAGAAACAAATGGTCATTATGTGTAATCATTTTATATTTCTTGTTCCATTTATCTTTATAGATCTCTATGGTTTTTGGATCTCCCATGATCCACATGCATATCTGGCATGATTTGTGGGGTTTTACCACTGACACGTTGTGTACTGAGGACTGATGACGTATACATGTCTTCAAAATGTTCCTTTTAGAGTGGATTTCTAATGCAACAGCTTTGAATAATGTCACATCTTGTATGGAGATTTCACAATGTGTACTAGATACTTTATTTGCTGACATCACTATATTGTTCAGGTCTTGGCTCATGACTTTTCACATAATATGAAATCTTATTACACTATATGTAATGCTGGTTAATGATGTGTAATTGGAAAATTCTACACATTTTCTGCATTTCATCCATTGAATCCTATGAGGTCTCATTCCTGAAAAATTAAGCACATAACAAGTGAATTATCAAATAAACCAATGAAATTATTTAATTAAATGATAGAAAAAACTATATATGAATTCGTCTTATTAAATTATCCCAAACTTGAACAATTTCTTGTCCTCATGAAAACAAATTCAACAATAATGATTTCTAAGAGATATATGTAATTTTTAAAATATAAAACATTCATTATGTTCAAGAAATTAAAATTATGTGTAAGAGTAAAAGGTTATTCTCTAGAATCATCCCTTTATTGAAAATTCTTAATGCCTCATTGTCCATCTCATTAAAATAAATTTTAATTTTTTAATACAATCTTCTAACTTTTCATTAAATTATATACCTATTTTTAATTTACCTCACAATGATTTTCTCTCATCACTCAGGGTAAAATGAAATTACAGTTATGATCATACCCTGAGTACATGTTTCTAACCATAATCTTGAATTGGTTTGATCATCTCCACATTATAAAGACAATTAAAAAATTAATCATGAGGGTTTCATCAATTTATGTTCTGATAACACTAAGGTTGTGGGTAGGTAGTTAAAAGGTGAAAATAAAGCTCAAAAGGAGGGTAATATTTGAAGTATAATGTATGAATTTCAAGATATGAGTAATTTAGTTCCTCCTTCCAGCTATCAAGTCCTAAAAATAGTATCTCTAGTTAGATCCACATATATTTCAAGTAAGTACACAATGATTATTTTTTCCTCTACTTTTTCTTTTTTATTTCTATTTTTTGAAATTCTTCTCTAATACAGATCTGATATTCAACCTATTGCCATATATAACCCTTCAAGCGATTCATCAATCCGGAAATTGTGATTTTTGACATTCCTAGTACACAAACCATATATATTTTTCTTTTATTGTTTATTTTTCAAAGAAATAAAATAAAAGTGAAGTACACAAAGTAGAATTGGACTCAAACCAAATAGTTTGACAAGTACACCATGTATCTTAGCAAATAGAAACATCTCATGTTGCCTGAATTCTTCCCCACACCTGTTCAATAGTAACATCATTCATTATACAAGGTTAAGAGTAGTATGGGAAAATCATCTTGGAATAGATTCATCCTAAAATTTCATTCCTGGAAACTATTTTCTAACACAAGAAATATGTAAGGTGGGTCTTAGGAAAAAGTGGATAAAAAATATTGCCTCTATAATTTTAAATTTGTTATTATTCTATCATATCCTCAGTAAGATTTCAATACAAGTTATAATAAGTTGACATGTCCAATGTATAACTCAATACATGTTATCAAAAAGAATATATAATTGAAGGATTAGAGTCCTCTCGAGTAATAAAAATAATAATAGAAACTTGAAATTAAAATGGTTATAAAACTATGTATTGGTTTAATTAATCATAATTTCAAAAATGTTGAATTTGTATCAAATTTCTAAACTCATCAATCATTTAAAAATCATAATCATAGCCAAAATAGGGATTCTAAAATTTTCAAACTATAACTTTTCATTATTTTAAATTGGAATAATTTTTTCCTTCTTTAAATCATGCTTATAATTTCTAAAAATATATCCTAGACTAGTGGGAATAAAAAAATAAACTGTATTTAAAGTTAAAATCATAAGAACCCCCCCCCCACCCATTTAAAGAGAGATAGTGTATGAACTATCCATGAAATTACTTTGGGAGTGGAATAATAAAAAAATCTCAAAGAATTATAAAGGGAAGTTTTGAAAAAATTAAAATTCAGGGAATCGAGAGCTCCCGGGATATTATCACGCCATAAGGGAATTTGGCTATCTGTATGCTAATTCTGGGTAACCTTCCGAATTAATTTTAAAACAATTCATGCACTGTATGAAATATTAGTCCACATGTATTCATTATTTAATAAGAAGAATAATAGGAAGGTGTATAGTATTCTAAAAAATAATAACAATGTTTCTTTAAATTTATTAGATGTTTGTTATATAGCTAAAGAAGGGATACAACTAAAAATGAAAAGGACTCAAAAAAATAGATCTAGAAAAAGATAAACTATAGGTTACCCCCCATAATGTGATAAAAGGATTTTATTATCTAGATGGATGTAACAAGATATTGTGTGTTTGGTTCATCAACTCAATTTCTCCTTTTCTTCTTACAACTACTTGTTGTCATGTCCTCTATTTCTCTTCGTCTCTTAACCAGATTTATGACATCAGGGAAAGAAATTTTCATGAAGATGGGATTGGTTTGTGTAGTGGAGAGTGGGGGAGGGTGGGTTTAATGAGGAAATAGAGTAGAGGGAGAGGAGGTGAGTGACATTGGGTGAGGGTGAAGGGGGGTTGAGGGGTGGTGTGGTTGTGTGTGGAATATAGGAGGGGGAGATGAGGGGTTGTGGAGTAGTTGGGAGAGATGGAGGTGAGACGTCGGGTCACGAGGGGTACATGTCATGAAAATAGGGTTCACAATAAGAGTATTTATTTAAATAATGGATCCAATTAGAAACATGACATATACTTGTGGTTCGCATCATGTATTGGTAAATTAAAATGTCTTTTGGGTAAAGGAGTACACTTCATGAACCACTGGTACATGACGTGTAATGAAATGTTTTAGCTTAAACTTTTTTCACTCCTTACCTTCATTTCCTAGCCTACCCAAAACTATCCAAATACTAACCCAATATAATAAAGGAAAATATACCATACCATGGGTTTCCTCCCAGTATGTGCTTATTTTTATGTTAAAAGTATGACTCAATTTAGATTCCATTGAATTTTATGATGATGAAACAGCCTTTGCAGAAAGGTTCTTAGAAACTTTTCAGTCTTTGACCATTTACATTAAAAGGTGGTCCACCTTCTCTTTGAATCTAAATGGCCTCATAAGAAAATACTTTAACGACTTAGAATGGGCCTGACATTCAATATTTTAGCTTACCATGGAATAACTTAAATCTTGAATTGAACAACATGAACTTATTTCCAGGTATATAGATTCACCTTAAAATGCACTGATCATATCATTTATTTTCCTTTTCCTTATAAATATCCTCACTTTAATATGATTCCCTTTTTATTTCTTCATATGCGGTTAGTTTTTTCACCATGGATTCTCTAGCCTTCTCAGAATAGAGATTCGAATTTCTAATTTCCCAAAACAATCAATGATCTAGATCTAATCCGAGATAGCATGGTTTCCCATGAATCAGTCTGAATGGTGTGGTGTCTATGGGTTTGTTGTAGGAATTTTTTTGTTCTCATAGTTCATCTTCTAGTTTTAGTCTCCAATCACTTCATCTTTTCTTCATTGTATTTTCCAAAATTAGATTTACCTCCATGTTTAAAAGTTTTATTTTCCCTCTTATTTGTGGGTGGTACGGATTTCCTGTATTATATTTGATCCCATACCGTTATAGAATTCCTCTAACATCTTGGTTTTTGAAGTGTGTTCTTCTCTCACTAATGAGTAATCTCAGAAATCCAAATCATTCAAACACATTCTTTCTTATGAAGTTCATGGAAACTTTATTTGTGTCATGTGTTATAGGTTTAGCTTCTACCCATTCTGAGATATATTCAACACTAACCATAATGTATGGTTCTCCATGTGAAATACGAAATGGTCCCATGAATTCTAGGCCTCAAATGTCAAATATCTCGACCTTCATGAAGGGATTTTATGGCATCTCATTCTTTTTTCTAAAATTTCCAGTCCACTGGAATCTATCACATCTTCAGAAAAATTCCCTCGCATCTTTGTGTAGTGTGGCCCAGAAAAATAAAATTTGTAGAATTATGGATATTTTATGATTTCTTCCCCGATTTCTTCTAGTTTTTGATGTCTGACATATCACAATCACATTGTGGGTTTCCAATTTGGGGATCCAGCATCTTAATAATCCATCAACATAACACTTGAACAAAAGTGGTTCATCCCAGTAGTAATTCTTTTCATCATCCAAAAAAATTAATATCTACTTGTATTAAAGTAATTGATGTAAAAATATCATGGGCATATAATGGGAAATATACAAGAACCACAGTTCAACCTAGTTACTGAACATGGTTTCATCTGGGAAATCTACATCAATGGAAGGCTCCTCATTTTCCTTAATGATGTGTATTGTAAGTCTGGATAAATGATCCACAATCACATTCATTATCTCTTTTTTATCATTGATCATGGTATAAAATTACAATATCAATATGATTCAACGTATAAACCAAGGTTTGGAGTCCTTATTTTTCATCAAATATATTAGGGCATCTTGATCAGTATGTACAATCACTTTGTAAAAAACAAGATATGAACGGAATTTATCAAAGTCATATAAATGTCTAAGATTTGTTTTTTTATAGTCATGTAGTTGAATTTAGTTTCAATTAGCATGTGATTTTCCTAAAATATGGGACAAAATATGTTTCCAATGTGACGTACTAACACATCACCAACAACAAGGGCGCTAGAATTGCATATTAACTCACGTTCCTTATCTAAGTTGGTTAAAATGATGACTGGGGTTGATATCAAACTCCTTTTTAATGTATTAAAAGCTTGTTGGAAATCCTCAGTAAATTCAAAAGAAACATATTTTTACAAAATATCTATTAAGGGAGGGGAAACATTTGAAAAATACATTATGAATCATCCGTAAAATCTGTAATTACTCAGAAAACTTCTCATATCATTTACATTTGAGGGTTCTGGTAGATCCTTGATGACTTTGATCTTTTTTGGATTAACATCTATTCCATCCTTGGTGATTTTATGAAGAAGGATTATTCCACTTTCACCATGAAATATAATTTCTCCCAATTTAGGACTAGGTATTTCTCTTCATAGTGTTGTAAGATTAATTCCAGATTGCATAAACAAACCTCAAATGATCTTCCATGAACATATAATTCATCCATAAAGATCTCTACAAAATATTCATCCCCTTCATGAAAAATATGTGTCATGAATCTCTAAAACATTTCTGGGGAATTACACCTTTTTAATGACATTCACCTATTTGAGAAAAGTAAAAAAATGGTATATGAATGTGGTATTTGGGTATTAAGTTGGGTTGATAGCAATTTGGTTGTATCCTGAATATCCATCCAGGAAACATTAGAATTAAGGTTCCTCAAGTCATTCTTGCATCTGATACATATAGGGTAAAGGAAAATGATTCTCTTTGGTTGTTTCATTCAGGCATCTATAATCCATGAAAAATCTCTATCAAGTGATGGCACATGTTGTAATCGATTCATTTTAATCAGTTATTTCTACCATAATTCCTCTATTCTTGGGCACAACTTGGAGGGGGATCTCTCATTCACAATCTAATATGGGAAAATTTATATCATCAACTGAGTTTTTTATTACTAATTATTATATGAATTCCTTCATCGATGGTGTGACCTATATTTAAGGTTTTCATTTCGGCTTTTCATACTCTTCATGTAGGATTCTATGATTTCATTCAGTAGGATTGATCTCTTTGATATCACCCAATCCCCAATAAATTGATTTCTTATGTCTCTAAGAAACAACATTCTAATTCGCTTCTTGTTTCTGAGACAGTTTAATGATGATAATAATTGTAAAAGTAGATGACACTCCTATGTATGAGTACTTTAGTGTACTCGGTAGTGGTTTTATTTCTAGTTGTGGTGGTTGAATGAAAGAGGTGATGAAAGGTGGAAAGGTATCGCCCATGGGTGGTTCAATAATGATTAATTCCTCAAATTTGTACTCGTATTCATTCTTTAAGATTGATTATTCACTTTCTTCTTATATGTCCATGAACTCATCTCCTTTTTGATTAAGGTAGATTGTGTTTCAATCTGTAACTATTTCTAATTGTTTAACATCTTTAACCAAGTTGAACACTACTTGTTATTCTCAAGCTCAAAATATATGACATCCTTGATTCATATCTATCAATTTTTTCCTGGACTAGGAATGGCCTTCCAAGAATGATGGGGACGTATATTATTCTTCTATGTAAAAAACAAGATAGTCTATTAGAAAGATAAATTTTTTAACATTAACAAAAATGTCCTCGAGAATACCCCTGGGGTACTTCACTGATCGGTTTGCGAAATGCAGTGTTGCTCTAGTTGTATTTAGTTATTGGAGTCTTAGATTGTGGAAAATAAATCATTATAATCAAGTTAATGTCTGATCCAAGATCTCATTGGTATTTTCGAAAATTGAATTCTCATATAGCATAGGAAACTAGAAAGCATCCAAGATATCTCATTTTCGTTGGGTTTTCAGCTTCACTACAACAGAGAATTCTCCATTTAATGAGATCACCCCATGATCTTTTATCATTATTATTTTTTTGATATTAGATCTTTGTGAAATTTTTAATATACTAGAATATGATCAGTGTCTTATGAAAATGGTATGTTTATATGAAGTTGTTTGAACATCTCTTGGAACATCTTTTATTATACCTCATCCTTACCTTGTCTTTCTCTTTCCGAAAAGGGAAGAGGTGGTTTATATGGAGGTGGGGAAACATAAACTAATTCATGTGGCTGTTCAAGAGTATGGTTCTTCCCAGTTTATAGTTCTTCTATAGTTGTGACTATTTTAATCATATTAACTTTTTCATCTTCTACTAGTTGTTTCATTGGATCTTCCATTTACCATTCATCTCATCAGCTACGTTGTTGAAAATCTAAATTTTTCCTACTTCTCAAGACTACCTCATTGGCTTCCTCTCTTGCGTATTTCTCAATGTTACTAGGTAGGGTACCTAGTAATCCATCAAAAAAGGTATTCTAGATTTGACCCATTTATATCTCAACATTCCATACGCATCTCTTTGGTTTGTCATTTCTATCTCTTGAGTAGTCCTTCAATGATATAATGTTTAGAAAAAAAATTCTAGGATATTTTAAAGGTTACTTTGAGGAGGAGTAGGTGGTTTAAAAGGTCTTGGTTGGGCGAGTTGGAATTTTTTCTAAGGTATTTTTTGGATTGGATGTTGTAACATTTTTTGTTGAGTTTTTGGAACTAGGTTAATCATTGGATACCCTGGTGTCCTTGATTTTGGAACTATTCATGACAACTCCACTATTGGAAATATCATAGGTTTATTTAAGGCTACTGTTGAGAAATCTCTTTCTAGTAAAATTTTTTTGTTGTTGAAATGGATGGTTTTGATGATTTTAATTGATGTACTATAAAACTTATTGATCCCCAAATTTTTTTTTCAATCATGATAGTGATTTGGGACACCATATATTTCATAAGATTGTATCTCCTTCATGGGAGAATGAGGGGGTTGACCATATAGAATTTCAAATGATTCAAGATTCATCATGAGTTTCTCATATTTCACTACTAATATGGTGTTTTCTTCAACTGGGTGGATACCACTTCGTGGTGGTCCATGATAACTTTTCTATAGACTGGCATTGTAAAAACTTCTTCAAGAATTGGTCTTTTAGCTTATGGGTCTTAAAAATCAATCATCTATTAGTTGTAACATCAAAAATAGTTTTTCCAAATGTCTAGAGTCCTTGTTATAATTTCTATAAGTGAACCCATATATCCAATCCATTTTGTTAAAACTTCCCCACGATCTCTTTAAATCGGTCCCATAGTTCCCATGTTGATTCTCCGTCAGATTGAGAAAAGTTTTGAATATTGTTCTAGTGCTTCCATGTATAGATTAGTGGAAGGTATTTGTCCTAAAAATTCTTGTATAGATCATCCCACATCGTGATTGACTTTGGATCTTGTCTTTTTAGCTAGTCTGTAGCTCCATCTCTTAGGGAAAAATGGAGGACGTATCACATACTTCTAGTAAGTTATAAATGTTCTCATGTGGGTATTTTCTTTGAGGGCAGCTAAATTTCCCCATGTCCTGGATCATATAAAGGATTCAAGGTTTAATTTATAAGGAATGATTATGGATGGGGGATGAACATTTCTTGGGTTTTTACTATGGATTTATTGAAATACCTAATAAATGATGGTCCTCTCTTGGTGCATCAGGTTCTCTCCTGAAATAATTTGATGACGGTTCTGCAGGTTGGATCCCGCTGGGTTGTTTGGGTCAACCATCCTAGATGAGTGGCATATGGAAAGATACCGTTTGATATTATGATTGAAGGATAATGGATCTTCTACCTTAATTTTCTTTAAACGAGTCAAAGGGCCTTGGTACTTGTGCAAAACTGTTAAAAAAGGGGACGCAATGTCATTTTTAAAGAAAAAATGTAAAGGGGGTCGGAGAATGTCAATCCTGAGTCTTCTTCCATAAGATTTGGAAAGAAAAAAGTTGCATCCTTGGAAATGGTGCCAAATTATGACGCACCCACATGCATTGTTGAATTCGTATGAGATGGGGTTAGATTAAATTCACTTTTTCCCAAACTTCACATACTTCTAGGGCGTAGTATATCGATAGTCTATGGTTGATCCCATTGGGAGGAAGCTGGATCTTAGAGGTTATTGTCTTAAGACCCTTTTAGATAAGAGTCCTTTAAATTTGTGTCATTTTGGGAGTTTATTAAAGCTATGGTTGATGGTTTTCTCAAATGATTAAATAGGGGTTAGGACCAATTTTGAGTATATGTGAAATTTATAATCTTATTTTTGATCTTGGAAGGGTCCTCGAGTTTAGGCTGTGAAGCAAGTGTAAGTCACTATTTAAATACCCAAAGAATAACGTACATGGACATTACATTACTTTTACAGAATAATTATTATATAACAAACACAGACACACAAGGACCATAATAGTTTAGTGCCTTTGGAAACTCGGAATATAATCTTCTAATCGTGGTGAAAGATCTTCAACATCTCCCATAAAGATCTTCCCCTTTTTTTCTTACCTAAAACCTTTATTTATATCCTAGTGAAAAGAAAAAATAAAAGGGCTGAGCTCAAATGCCCAGTAATGGTAAACATAGAGAACATAAAACAATCCATAAACATTTGAATGCAAAAACATGAACATAAAATCTAAATATCAAAATATTGGGCAAAGACATGAATCTTGGAAGTACGTAAGGCATATATCATAAGGGAACATCAATCATGAAAAAATATCATGGGAATAAAACATGTAATTGTGGCAACCATTAAGCACATGACATGATTTCCATAGTAGCCAAGGAATTACATCCAAGACAATCTTATTGGACAATGTCCCTTTCTGTATCGAGTTCACTCCTCGTTCCAGTCCTGTAACACTGAACCGGATTAACTTACTGTTCCATCCATGTTTATCTCATGAGATATAAATCTTTACCCAATGCATTGGAGGGAGATATAGGTCCCACCAATCTCATAATGAAATAATTCTTACGTGTGCCACAACATAAATATAAAACATTCATCATAAACCAAAGAATAAAATGGGTTTCATAAACATCATTCAATAATTACATAATCCATATAAAACAAATGGATATCATTTCATTATAAGAAAAATCACACCATGTAAATAATAGAGACATTATACATGAAACATAAACATGCTAAATAATGTCATCATAGATGGAAAATAGTTTTGATAAAACACTTGAAATGAATTCTTGAGGAAAATATCCTTTCTTCTTCAAAATCATTTTCTTTTCACAAAATTCCACACAATTTTAAAAGAAAATGATTTTATTTAAAATAAAAATGAATCCTTGTAGATGAATATTCATCAAAATTAGTCGTTATGAAACCATAAAAATCTGTTCATGTTGTGTAAGTTAAAAAAACATTCTCCACATACTTTTGTCGGAAAATTCAAAAAGTACCTCGTATGGTAAACAAAAGAACGATTCCTTCCATAAGATGTGGTAAAAGTAAAAAAAAGGGTTAAAATGACTTTAAACATACATGGAAGAAATGTATAAATTTTATGAAAACATTTTGAGAACATATGGACATGGATAATAAACATAACCCCAGTAAATACTTACGTATAAGCAATCTCGGATAAAAATGAGATTACAAAATTATCCCTTACCTTAGGTCTGATAAGATTTGTACATGTCCAAACCTCCTGTATAATGATTTAACTAATGTAATTGACTTATTACAAAATCATATTCATTGTTATGATGTCATATATGGTTCACTTATGACTTTATATTACCCGTTCTTTTGTAAATTCCATGTTAAAGCAGCATTTTGGGTAAAATCCTTTCATTTATCATACGTGTTTCGACTTGTTATTCTTGATATTATTACTTATATACTGATTTAAAAAATTCCATAATGTAAAATAGGATTTATATATAATATATATTCAGCATATACATATATATATATATGATAGATCGATAAATGGACTGAAATACACCATTCATGGAGACGGAAGGTCGTACGTACGCATGAACGCTGTTTTTGTTTCCTTATTGAATAGAATGGAAATAAGTAGATGACATAAATATATATATACATAAATCCAGTATCTTTATTATTTCATACATTTCATTATTATTCATTTTGTATACATTATAATCATTCATCAATGGTTAACATGGAGAATTAATCTCATCACATCGTGGAGACGGTAATCCGTACGTACGCACGAGTGATGATATCGTTCCCATAATTATTGAATAGAATTGGAGTGGATGGTATAATATATCAGAATAAGTATGATGTTATAACTACCATATATAGTTATTCTTTACACCATTATACCCATCCATGTACGGTGTTGGTGGAAAAACATATTACACCACGGCGTGGAGACGGTATTCCGTACGTACGCACGCGTGGTGATTTCGTTTTCCGTAGGATGGATAGAAGGTGAAATGGGGTTGTTTAATATTTATAATAACATATCAGTATATGAGTGATACTTATTTTATTACTTCATAATGAAACAACTAAATAAGAAGAAGTGGAAGAAGAAATAAAGTTGAAAGAATCGGAAACGGACATTACCTCTTCTTTGAAGCGCCTCTTTGAGACCTCCTCTTAGGGAACTAAAATTGGTCTTTGAAAATGACAAGGGCCTCTAGGATGTTTCTAGGGAAGTTTAGAAGAGCGTTTTCCAGGGTTTGGAAGATCTTGAAGGCTGAAAGTGGTGTGAGGAAGAGAGGGAGGAGGTGCCCTTTTATAAGGGAGGAGAGGGGCACCTTTGGAAAAACTAAATATATTATTTTATTATAAATCCATATTCGGTTTTTAATAGCTCCAAATTGATTTATTTAGAATCTAATGTGGGTATGGGTCTAAATTCTCTCATAAAATATAATTTAGACAAGTTTAGGTATCTATTTTAACCTTATCATTTAGATTTAACTTTAAGTTAAATAATTTTACTTTTACCGTGTCTTCTTGTTTTCTTACACTATAAGGATAATAAATTACTATAACAAGCCAAAAGAACCCCAAGTTGTTTATTATTAATATATAAAACCTTATCTAAGTCATTTTGCAGAACCTTAGGTTTTTAGGAATAAAATAAAAATTAATAATACAATATTTGTTTTAAAAACTATTTTATGTCAATTTTGACACTATTTGGTAATTGATTTTTTTTTAAAATCATAATAGAATGATTAGTTTGAAATAAGTTCATTAAATCAATACTAACATGTCATATTAACCTAGAAAATTATTTTAATTCATAAAAAGTCTCATATTACATTTTTTTGGGTATTTATAACATCAATTATGTCTATATTTCATTAATAAGATAATTACTACATCATCATTATGTCATAATTAAATAACAATATTTAATGTATAAAAATTACAAATAAACTATAATTATGTAGGAAATATTTTTAGATTTCTAATGAATATATATAGTGGAATTTATCTTATGAATAACTCTATATTAAAAATGATTTAGTTATTAAACTTTTATTTTAACCATTTTAACCCTTCTTTAAATAAATTAATAATAAATGTCCTAATCTAATCCACGTAGGCCTAAATGGTCATCTTTTATTCCTATGGTTGTTTTTGGTCGAATTACACTTATCAAATAGAATTAGGGCATGTTTTAGGGTAATAATAATATCATTTTTACCCTTAATTACCCTATTTACTTTGAACCGTGGTGAAAAAAAGTAAACAGTTACTATTCACCAAAAATTATTTTCATCTCATTGAACCACATTTTAGTCCTTGATATTAACCATGTCTCTCAGATTTTAGAAATTACACTCACAGAAGTGGTAAAATTATGTTTTATGTGAATTTGCAAATTCTCCTAGGAGGTGTGTAAAAGACGGTGATAAGTTCAATAAAATTTTTATATATCTAAAATTATTATAAAATGACTCCAATGAATTAAATTTAACTTATATAGGTATTATGTATCAATTTTGACCTAAAATAAATTTAAATAAAATAAATAATTATTTAAATATAAATTCGGTTTTTGAATAGTAACCCAGCGTTCTCACTATTCATCAAAAATTTAAAGTTTTCAAAAAAATACCAAAAATTCTCCCGAGGCTAATTTCGATATTATGAATCCAAAAATGAAGACCATTTTGATAGATAAAATTTATAAAATTTCAAAAGGTGGGTATTACTATTCCTAACGGCTAGTTTATATAACATATCGTTGTTTAGCGAAACTCAGTATTGCGTACAACACACACTATCGTGGAAGGTCGTGATTGTGTGTAACGCAAGCAAAGTCAGGGATGTGTGTTGTGAAATCTCCTTTTGGTGTAGCATACAACACAAGATATTAATGAAATTAAAAAGAATATTTTTCATAAAATCTTGGGGTGGTACATTCTACCCCCCTTAAAAGGAATTTCGCCCTCGAAATTCGTTGGGGTTATAAATGGTTTACTACTCAAAATTTTCTTTAATAGAAACCCACATAGTAAAATCGAATACCAAAACTTGGCTTTAAAAGATAAAGTATGAAATGTAATGGTTACCCAAATTAACTAATCACTGGGTTTCCTCATAGGAGAACATAGGTGAAAAATATGGATATGGAAGAGAAATCTAACCGTCGTGTTCTAACGGAGAGTGGTAGAGAACATGGCTATGAAAAAGCCAATAATCACAAATCCATAAATTTGTGATGATCTAGGGTACCATCTGATTCATCGGATATAAGGGCCCTAGGACAACATTTTTTATTTTCAAGATCATTTCCCTAAAGATGAATAATTTGAATTAGAATAAATACATACTTTATTTTGGTATAATCTCACCATTGTTCGTGCCTTGAACAATTTCCACTTCATCTCTTTAAGAAATGAATTTGAATTTGTCTTTCGCAAAGTTTTAGCAGATCATGTGATAGAATGATAGGTCATTCCATCTATCTCAAACATAAGTTAGAAAAGGTTATATATATAATTCCATATCTAGTGAGATTAATCATATATGGTTAGAAAATGGACTTATACTTCATCTATCATCCTGTATAATAAAATAAAACTAGTTTCTACTAACCAGGGACTTCCAGTAGGCCAGTGGTAGGAAATAAAGGCATGTCGCACTTCGGTTGTGGGTTTGATTCCCACAGCCTTGTCCGACGTGACGGGTTGTCGCCCGTTCTGCAGGTTGTCCTTTTTTCTAAAAATACAGTACTAACTTATGCCCAACATAATCCATTCCAATCATTAGGCTTATCCATAATATTGAAGTACATTATAATATTATAGTGCAAACAATTACCAGAGATTTCATATAACAATCATGTCAATGCCATCATTGATCCCCATATATCATAAGATATGTCTTGTTGGTAACATTCCAAACATTTGAAGGCCTTAGTCATGTATTCTCTTGAAAAATGAATACCCATTGAATCTTAGTGAAAACATGAGTGCTGTCAAAAGTTAACACTTTCCACATACCAAAACCCCAAAATTCTATATACTCAAACCATGATATAACTATTTCCTTATATCAGTAATGAGCTCATTAATACTATCAAACATTTCATTTTCTCCTTATCCCTTCATTATGTGCATGTCATCTTCTTTCCAAAAATATCTCAATCACTTTCCATGGTTACCGGTACCATAAAATTATTGAAAACCACAATAGGCCAATACATAAATATTCCAATATTCCATGATATTATATAAAAAATTATTTTGGAACCCCATTACATAAACACTTAATCATTCCACCACATCGTTGTCATATTCAACATCACCAATAGTAATCGCATGTGACATTCCTTTTCCATTTTCCTTAAGTGGTTGCTCATATCGATCATCATTAACCCTTGGATTAGGGAATTGAGTAGCATAATTCCCCATTTCATTGCACTTGAAGCATCGAAGTATTGGTGGTGCGTTCTCTGCAGTCTTTTCTTTATTCACATCATTAGCAACCCTTTTTCCATTACTTTGACACTCAGCTGCTTGATTACCTTATTTTCCACACTTAAAACATTTTTTAGTCCCTTTAAGACAATCTCCACTATGGTTCTTTCTACACTTTGAGCATAAGGAAACATTCATCTTCTTTTCACCATTATTCTGTGATTTCTCCTTGAACTCTATCTTTCATTTCTTGTCAAAACCATGAGATGGATATGTAACACCAACTTCCATTTCTACCTTGATAGCACAACGCACAATTTCTTTATAGCTACCGAAGTCTCTTATAGATAATTCCCTTCGAAGATTTGGTTTTAAGCAACTGAAGAATCGATCAACTTTACTTTAAAGTTGGATGATAAAGCCAGATGCATACCTTGCAAGCCTTGTAAAATTCTCTTTGTATATACCAACAGATTCATCATCATTTTGATTTAGTTCAAGAAACTCCTTCTCCAACTTTGTTCGAAGAATACGAGGTAAGTACTTATTGAAAAATAAGTTCTTGAACTCATCCCATTCCATGGACTGAATTTCATCTCTTGGCCTCGTATTCTTGATAATATTACACCATTGATCAGCTTCAACTTCCAAACTATGTACTGCTAAGATGACTTTATAATGTTCAGAACATTGAAGAACTGAAAATATATTTTCAGTGGTACTGATCCATTGTTCAGCAAAAAGTGGATCATAAGACCCACTAAATAAGGTGGACGTTTCATCGTGATGGACTCAATAGAATATTGTTTCTTTCTCTACTCATTTGGAAGTCCAGAATGATTCATATCTTGTGTAAGTATAGAAATAAGATTTTTCACTCCATCTCCCATAACATTTGTTTGTTCAGGAGGAAAATCATTTCATTTTCCATTACATTGATCAACACCATTCCTTTAGGTTCCATCCATCGTCTAAAACCCAAAAAGAATAGTGTGAGAGGCAAAACTCATGCTAAGAAAACAACATAACAAAGGGGGAGTACCTTAAATATCTAACATCTTAGGTTTAATTCTAAGATTTTTACCATAATTCTAGGACTATAAGCTATACTTATACTTAACCTTAGGGACATCCCTAGACATACCTTAGAAATATCTCTATGGATCTCACTAATGTTCTCGCATCCTAGTTTCCAAAGGTTGACTAAACCTTTTCTCTGATACCAAATGTAGAGACCCAAAGCATGACGTACATGGACATTACATGACTTTTATGGAATACTTAGTACATAACTAAAATAGACACACAAGGACTGTAATAGTTTAGTGTCTTTGAAAACTCGGAATATAATCTTCTAATCATGGTAAAAGATCTTCAACATCTCCCATAAAGATCTTCCCCTTTTTTTCTTACCTAAAACCTTTCTTTATATCCTGGGGAAAAGTAAACATAAAAGGGGTGATCTCAAATGCCCAGTAAGGGTAAACATAGAGAACATAAAACAATCCATAAAAATTTGAATGAAAAAACTTGAACATAAAATCTAAACATCAAAATCTTGAGCAAAGACATGAATCTTGGAAGTACGTAAGGCATATATCATAACGGAACATCAATCATGAAAAAATCACATGGGAATAAAACATGTAATTGTGGAAACCATTAATTACATGATATTATTTCCATAGTATCCAAGTCATTACTGCTAAGACCGTCTTAGTGGACAAAGTCCCTTTCTGAATCGAGTTCACTCCTCGTTCCAGTCCTGTAACACTTAACCGGATTAACTTACCGATCCATCAATGTCTATCTCATGAGATATAAATCTTTACCCAATTAATTGTAGGGAGATATAGGTCCCACCGATCTCATAATAAAATCATTCTTACATGTTCCACAACATAAACATAAAATATTCATCATAACCCAAAGAATAAAATGGGTTTCATAAACATTATCCAATCATTACATAATCCGTATAAAAAAAATGGATATCATTTAATCATGAGAAAAATCACACCATATAAATAATATGGACATTATACTTGAAACATAAACATGCTAAATAATGTCGTCTTAGATGGAAAACTGTTTTGATAAAACACTTGAAATTAATTCTTGAGAAAAATATCCTTTCTTCTTCAAAATCATTTTCTTTTCACAAAATGACACAAAAGTTTAAAAGAAAAGGATTTTATTTAAAATATCCATGAAAACTTTTAGAGGAATATTCATGAAAATTAGGAATTATGAAACTGTAAAAATATGTTCATTCCATGTAAGGTAAAAAACATTCTCCTCGTACTTTTTTCGGAAAAGTCAAAAAGTACCTCGTATGGTAAACAAAAGAAATATTCCATCCATACGATGTGGTAAAAGTAAAAAAGAAGGGTTAAAATGACTTTAAACATACATGGAAGAAAATTAGACATTTTATGAAAACATTTTGAGAACATATGGACATGGATAATAAACATAACCCTAGTAAATACTTACGTATAAGGAATCTCGGAAAAAAAAATGAGATTACAAAATTATCCCTTACCTTAGGTCCGATAAGATTTGTACGTGTTAGAAACTCTTTTATAATGATTTAAATAATGTCATTGAGTTATTACAGAATAATATTCATTTTTATGAAATCATATATGTTTCACTTGAGGCTTTATATTACCCATTCATTTGTAAATTCCACGTTAAAGCAGCATTTTGGGTAAAATCGTTTCATTTATCGTACGTGTTTCAACTTGTTGTTCTTGATATTATTACTTATATACTGATTTAAAAAATTCCAGAATGTAAAATAGTATTTATATATAATATATATTCATCATATACATATATATATGATATATCGATAAATGGAATGAAATACACCGTTCATGGAGACGGTAGGCCGTACGTACGCATGAACGCTGTTTCTGTTTCCTTATTGAATTGAATGGAATTAAGTAGATGAAATACATATATATATACATAAATCCAGTATCATTATTATTTCATACATTTCATTACTATTCATTATGTATAATTTATAATCATTCATGAATGGTTAACATGGAGAATGAATCTCATCATGTCATGGAGACGGTAATCCGTACGTACGCACGAGCGATGATATCATTCCCATAATTATTGAATATGATTGGAGTGGATGGTATAATATATCAGAGTCAGTATGATGTTATAATAACCATATATAGTGATTCTTTACACCATTATACCCATCCATGTAAGGTGTTGGTGGAAAAAAAGATTACACCATGGCGTGGAGACAGTATTCTGTACGTACGCAGACGTGGTGATTTCGTTTTTCGTAGGATGGATAGAAGGTGAAATGGGGTTGTTTCATATTTATAATAACATATCAGTATATGAGTGATACTGATGTTATTAATTCATAATGAAACAACTAAATAAGAAGAAGTGGAAGAAGAAACAAAGTTGAAAGAATCTGTAACGGACATTACCTCTTCTTTGAAGCGCCACTTTGAGACCTCCTCTTAGGGAAATAAAATTGGTCATTGAAGAAGACGAGGACATCTAGGATGTTTTTAGGGAAGTGGAGAAGATAATTTTCCAGGTTTTGGCCAATCTTGAAAGCTCAAAGTGGTGTGAGGAAGAGAGGGAGGAGGTGCCCTTTTATAAGGGAGGAGAGGGGCACCTTTGGAAAACATAAAATTATTATTTTATTATAAAGACATATTCGGTTTTTAATAGCTTCAAATTGATTTATTTCTAAGATAAGGTTGGGATGGGTCGAAATTCTCTCATCCAATAGAATTTAGACAAGTTTAGGTATCTATTTTAACCTTATCATTTAGATTTAACTTTAAGTTAAATAATTTTACTTTTACCGTGTCTTCTTGTTTTCTAACACTATAAGGTTAATAAACATAATATAACAAGCCAAACGAACCCCAAGTTGTTTATTATTAATCGATACAACCTTATATAAATCATTTGTCCAAACCTTATATTTTTATAAATAAAATAAAAATATATAATATAATATTTTTTCTAAAAACTATTTTATGTCAATTTTGACACTATTTGGTAATGATTTTTGTGAAAATCATAACAGAATGATCAGTTCAAAAACAGTTAATTAAATCAATACTAACATGTCATATTAACCTAGAAAATTGTTTTAATTCTTAGAAAGCCTCAAATTACATTTATTTGGGTATTTATAACATCAATTATGTCAATATTTCATTAATAAGATAATTACTACATCCTCATTGTGTCATAAATTAATTAAATTATTTAACGTCTAAAAATTACAAATAAAATATCAATATATAGGAAATATTTTTATCTTTATAATGAATATTTATAGTCGAATTTATCTTATTTATAACTCTATATTAAAAATGATTTAGTTATTAAACTTAGATTTTAACTATTTTAACCCTTCTTTGAATACAATAATAATAAATGTCCTAATCTAATCCAAGTGGGCCTAAATGGTCCTATTTTTGTCCTAAGGTTTTGTTTGGTCGAATTACACTTATCCAATAGAATTAGGGCATGTGTTAGGGTAATAATAATATCAGTTTTACCCTTAATTACCCTATTTACATTGAACTGTGGTAAAAAAAAGTAAAAAGTAACTATTCACCAAACAAAAATTCATCCCATTGAACCACATTTTAGTCCATGATATTAACCTTGTCTCTCGGATTTTCGAAACTCCACTCACATAAGCAGTAAAATTATGTTTTATGTGAATTTGCAAATTCTATTTGGAGGTGGGTAAAAGACGGTGAAAAGTTCAATAAAATTTTTATATATCTAAAATTATTATAAAATGACTTCAATGAATTAAATTGAACTTATATAGGTATTATGTATCAATTTTGACCTAAAATAAATTTAAATAAAATAAATAATTATTTAAATAAAAATTCGGTTTTTGAATAGAAACCCAGTGATTTCACTATTCATCAAAAATTGAAATTTTTAGAAAAATACCAAAAATACACCCTAGGCTAATTTCGATATTCTGAATCCAAAAATGAAGTCCTTTTTTAAAGATAAAATATATAAAATTTCAAAAAGTGGGTATTACTATTCATAGCGGCTAGTTTATATAACATATCATTGTTTAGCGAAACCTAGTATTGCGTACAACACATGCTATCGTGGAAGGTTGCGATTGTGTGTAATGAAATCCAAGTCACGGATGCGTGTTGTGCAAGATCCTTTTGGTGTAGCATACAAAACAATACATTAATGAAATTTAAAAGAACATTTTTCATAAAATCTTGGTGTGTTACACACTAGCTGACTTTGGTAATGTTAACTAGCTTTACCTAGGAGGTAATTATTCCACAATCAGGAGATAATGACAACCTAGGTGCATTAATCTTAGCTTCGGTGGTAGAAAGTATCTTAGGCTAGTTTTTGTTGCCTAGTCTACTCCAATCATGATAGGGTATTCCACTTAGATATCTTCTGGTCAGGGGAATTCAAATGAATTAGATTGACATTGTATCATTTATCCTAATTAATAATCATTTATGGTAACCAAAATTATAATTAAAAATTTCTTATGAATTCATATACATCAACTCTCAATCCTAACAGTGGAGTGGTTTATCCATTAATGGTAGGAGGAGAAAAGAATAAATAACTAAAATATATGCTTAACTTGTTCAGTTGATTTGAAATTAAATAGCTCCTATTAATTCAATGGTTTTTATTTTGTAAAAATTTAAATAATCTTGCAATCAATGTTTACGATAGGTAAATCATAATTCTAATAAAATGCATACATGACAGTAGAAATCGGTCTGACATGCATTCATTGGTAATTAAAGATATACTACAATAATTGATGCAACAGAAATTCAATTTGATGAGGATAAAAACCCATGGCTCATAAATTAAAAAAAATATGAAAAAAAAAATAAATTTTGAGTTCGAGAGGGGAAAGGATAAATGAAACTCGAAGGGAACAAAAAAACTGAAGTCTCTACTTTGGGGTCCTCTAAAATGAGTTGCCGAGGGGATGTATATATAGAGTAAATGGGTCATGATGTGAAATATTGTTACATGTTGTGTACCATTTATCATTATAGATATCCATAGGTTTTTTATCTCTCACATTTCCCATGCGTATCTCGGACGATTTATGATGTTTGACCTTTTACCTACTGTGTACTGAGGACTCATGACATGTACTAGTCTTCCAGTTATTCCATCAGAGCATATTTCTCATGCAATGGCTTTGACTGATGTCACATCTTGTATGGATCATTCATGACATATACTGGCTACTTTCTCTGCTAACTTCAGGACATGGTTCATGGATTTTCACCCAACTTCTTAGGTGCTATGAAATCCTATTACAGAACGTGTAATGCTGGTTCACAATGTGTACTAGGTAAATTATACACTTTTTTTACTTTTCTTGTTGTAAATCCTATGAGTCCTCATTATTTCCAAATTAAGCACATACCACGTGAATTATCGAATAAATCAATGAAAATACTTAAGTAAATGATAGAAAAATGTATTTATGATTTCATATTATCATTACATCTTGGTACTCTCATGATGTATAGAGAATGCTGAGCTATATGAATTTTCCAATAGATCCTTCTTTATCATAGTTGATTAAGGCACACTTATCCTCATTCCAAACTGAATCACACCATCCTTGTCGATATAGAACTCCTCCAACTTCCATTCCTTTGTTTTATTCACCTTATTATGTAACTCTAGATCATCCATTTATGTCTACTTAATATTTTTTGGATTTATGGTTGGAAAATCATTTGGTAAAGGTAGGATTAATTCCCTATCTTTATGATTTCCAAATATTTCCTTTTCATATCCACGAAGTTAGGGTCTTTCTAAGTCCACAACATGGATAGAGCAGTAGGTTCTTTTTTTATAAGATAAGCACATACCTTTTTCATCTATCAAGGATGATAGTGAATATTGAAATTATAGTCTTTGATTAGCTCTAATCATCTCCTTTGACATATGTTGAGCTCCTTTTATGGGAATATATACTTTAGAATCTTGTTATTATTATATATTTCAAACTACTAACCATAGAGGTAGAGTCTCTATATTTTCAAGGAAAAATCATAGTTTCTCTCTCCAGATCATGCATTGGGTAGTTCTTCCCAAGGATCTCCAACTTTCATGGGGAATAGGATATCGCATTATCATATTTCATGAGAACACAAACCAATCCTTTCTTTGAATCCTTGGTGTATATCACAAAACAATCTTCACTTCTTTTTAATGTGATTACAGGTGTAGTGATCTACCTTCTCTTTATATCCATGAAGCTTTCCATGCATTCTTCTGTCCAGACATACATTACCCCTTCCTTGTTAACTTAGTTTTCAGGCTTTAAAATCATGATATATTCCTCACAAAATATTGATATTACCCTACTAAGCCAATAAAGATAGGGATTTTTGTGACACTAGAGTGTCTAAGCCATTTCTTAATCCCCATTGTCTTTTAGGGGTCCAAATAAATTCCCTAGCTTTCCATCACATGTCCCAAGAATGTGACTTGATGCATCCAAAAGTCACATTTTCATAACTTGGGGTATAACTTCTCATTCCTTAATGTCACCAAAACAAACCTTATATATATTCTTTCTCTTGAATGGGAATTCCCCTCTATGGCCTTTTAGAACCCTCCACACAAGGAAACCCCCCTCCCCACGAAGGGGTCACTCCGGAGAGATCCCCAGCCGAGAAGGATTTGTTACCAACCGATATGGAAGAGCGTCCCGGAGGGTGACATCCCGACATCGATGGTCCGTCAAGCTATCCGTCAGTGATTGGGCTGCACCTCATTTTTCCCTCCCAGATGAGACCGGGCAACTTGACAAGGTGGGTGGATACTGGGGGAGAGGCTCGCCCCGAATGTGGACTCCCAGGATTTGAGCCCTGAACCTCCTAAAGAGTAGTGCGGATGTGACACTCACCTTCACCACCACACCACCACCGAAGTGGCACACAAACCTTATATATTCTTAATGTTCCCCCTTTCTCATGGAGTATATGAGAATATCATCAAAAAAAATACCAAAACGTTTTTATGTAATTGTTGAATCTCCCTTTTAATAAAGGAAGTAAAAAATATTATAAAGATCAATTTGGATATCCTAAAGCATCATGTAAATTTAATGGAAGCAAATAAATATGGTTAAAGGAACCTACGAAGCATACCTACACACAATAATTCTAGCGTAGCTCTTGCCAGTATAGCCCAAAGGCACATCCCCTACCCCGAGGACCAACACAAAGGACCTATTCCAAGGAACATACATTGTATTATATGTTTCACAACCCTGTGTGGGGGACCTATACAGAGGAGCCGCAACCAAGACCTACACAGACCACCTCCTTTTGACTAGGTCCCCTCCTTGCCTATAAATAGTACCCTTGGGCTTCCCATTTCAATAAATAGTAAATTGGTAGAAACTCTCAAAGCTATATTCGTGTAGCTCATTCACCCAAGTCCCCCTAATTTTCTCAGGGAGATCTCAAAAATAGGATATAAGAGAGAATTGAAAGGGTTAAACAAGATCAAAGTCCCTTTATGGTAAAAAACATGATAATTATTTCTAGACCCTCCTTCCATAAAAATAATCCACTTATGGAATAATATTTCCTTAAGAAAATACATGTGTGAGATTCTTCCTAGGACACCAAGGGACACCAAGGGACACCAAGGATGATTAAGTTAAAACCTCAACCATGTTTTGTTGTCCTGGTAGTCTATGTCCCTAGAATATCAAGATTTCATAGGTTTATCCTTTCTATGTTAAGAATTTTTCTATTCCTGCTATGACCTACAAGACATACCTATAAGTAATGACTATACAGCATACCTACACGGAATACCTTTGTGGACCACCTTAGAGAGATATCCATTTAAGCCCTCTTTTAAGCCACTCATGGAAGGGATTATCCTTCTTAGGATCCCTTATCTGAAAGGGACCAAGTTGAAACCTCCTCCAAGTCCTCCTGATTTATCAGACCTTTAGGAAAGTCACATCAGTGTGTCTACCATTTTGATTTGGATATCTATGTTTACGGGTTTCCCACAATAATCTTACCGATACCCTAGTTACAATATTGTGGAGTTCTTGATTTTGGTTTCTAGATATAGGTCTCTATCCATAGCATTTAGTCTCTCAGATTCGGATCCTTGGGTTCCTAGCTGAGAGGATAAGGATAAAAATTTATTTTCCCTTCCATATTGGATTAGATCCTCCCTTTATAAGCACCCAATTTTAGGTAATACCTCTTGAAATAATCCCCTATCTTTTTGGGATTGACCTAATGACCTTCACCATCATTTCACATTGAAAGGTTCATTGCTCCATGCCCTCATCCACTATCACCCCAACTTCTTTAGTTGTAGGCCCGACCTCTTCCACTAGTATAGGAGGAAAAGTGTTGGATTGGTTGAATATTTTTCATCCTCATGATTCTTATACCGAGCATGACTCACATGTGCTTAGAGATTTGTGATGATCAAAACAGAAATAAAATCCATTTGAATGAATGAACTATAATAACTTTGATTCCTACCATAATTGGGATACGTAGAAATCCTTCACCTAGGGCCCAAGCTCAATGGACGTCCTCCTTAGGAGTACAACCCTAATTCTCTTAGTTCAAGAATCCTTTTTATGAATTGTCCCCAAATTAAACCCCCTAAATATCCATGAATTAATACATCTCTCGTAGACCCTATTATAAGCGAATGCTCTTTTGGAGTAATCCCCAAACTATATTCTCTCAAAGGGACATACTCTTCAATGAGACTTACCCAACTACGTAGGCTTTGATTCCCATCAAAATGGTTTAAGTAGGAATCCTCCCTGAGGTTCAAACCCAACACACTAAATCAACCATGTTCTATATGTGCTTCATTCCCAATAGGGTCTAATACAACATGGAAACTCATATCCTTTCTAGGTTTCTTGGTCTGCTTAGGCATAAGTCCCACACTGATATTTGAATAGGCACATTCTACCTAGATGTCCTTGACACATGATGTTAAACTATATGGTTTTTTGTAACACCCCTATCTTTCACGATACGCTTCTCTTTCAATAATGCAATAGGTTGCATTGTATGCAAGTTCGAGATTCTAACACACCACGACTAATCAAAGTAGCCATTATGAATAGTAATACCCACTTTTTAAAATTATATAAATTTTATATTTCAAAATGGACTTCATTTTTGTATTCGGAATATCAAAATTATCCTAAGTTGATTTTTTTGTAATTTTCTGAGAACTTCCAATTTTCTATGAATAGTGAAAAATACTTAAAAACAACTTTTTTAATTAAAATAATTTATAGTGATAAATTATACTATTGAGTGTTTTTAAACTATAATTAGATTATATTTTTACCATTTTATCCAATGCTGTTCATTAGAATTAATTTCACTTTGAAATTGGACATAAACAATTGTCAATCTTTTGATATATATTGTTTCCTAAAAACACGCTATTTGTTGTGACAACGGGAATTAATTATAAAATTATTTAATGCAACTTATATGTTTGGAATTTTTTCAAATAGACATCATTTTTGAATTTGGAATATCAATTATTGCTTAGGGTGAAATTTTGGCATCGTTCTGAAAAACATCAATTTTGGATGAATAGTGAAACCACTAAGTGGTAGTTAAAAAACTGAATTTTTGTTTAAATGAAACATTACGACTTCTGTGATTTGATTTTCAAAAATCCAACATACATGGTTGTAATTAAGAAGTAAAATTTTGTTCAATGGGATCAAAATATTTTTTTGGTGAATAGTAACTTTTAAGATTAATTAATCGTGATTAAAGGTAATTAGTGAAATTTAAGGTAAAAATGGTATTATAAAAATACGAAATGACCCTTAAACTTGTCCTACCCCTATTGGATGAGTCCGGGCCGACCTAGAAAACCCATGGGTCAACTTGGGGACCCCAATGGATCCACTTTGGTAGGAAAATGACATTAAAAACTTTTTATTTAATGTTAAAATAAAAATGTCACAAACATTAGTCGTTTTACTAAAACAATTTTTAAATGGGGTTATACAAGTCATATTTTTTACTATAAATATTAATTAGAAAGATAAAAATATTTCCTACATAATGATAGTTTTTTATAATTTTTATACATTAAATAAATTAAATTATTTATGACACCATGATGATGCTGTGATTACCTCATTAATTAACGATTTTAATATATGGAAGGATAATGTAAAATCTAAGAATTACACTTGTCCAAAGCCTATTGGATAGGAATATTTCGAGCCCTTATCACCTTAGCCTAGAATTATATAAGTGTGGAACTTTTAGAATCCGAAAAGCATTGTATAATAAAGTAACATTTTATTACTTTCCAAGAGTGCCCCTTCTCTCCTCTTATAAAAGGCCCCCACCACTACCACCTTACTCACACCTTCAAAGCCTTTTGGCTCGGCCATCCTCTTCCCAAATACTCTCTCAAATTCCATCCCTTACTCATAGAAGCCTCACTTTTTGCAGAAGTCTTCCCAAGGAAGCCTTTGGCTCAAATCAAAAATAGTTACCCGATTTTAAGGTAATGTCTTCTCTAATGTTGTTTTGTTTTATTTTGCTTCTCCAACCCCTTAAACTCTTTTTATTCCTTTATTTTGTAACAAAACCATTATCTACAATATACTATGATTTTTTTATGATAAGTATTTGGTTTACACTTACACACACCTTCGTCTAATGGTTAAAGAACATACGATTTCTGTGGGTGGCGAAATATTGCCTCACGAAACGATGATTGTTCAATATTCTTTTAACACCTCTAATGGTGGACATTTTGATGACAATATTTTCATATATGATATATGTATTATTTTTATGTTTTCCTTATGCTTATTTTTTTTATTTGTGGCATACTTTATGATTTCCATTATGGGTAAACGCGATTATTTCATCTTAGGAAGTGCGGACTACAGCCCCATCAAAGTGATTTGAATCGTTAATGCCATATGTGGGATGTATAAAGGATGGATTAAATGGTATTATACATTATATTATATTGGAAATATATTATACCTTTATATGATTATAACTTCATCCCATTAAATATGAAATAGAAATGAAAGTAGCATTCATGCGTACGTACGGCTTACCGTCTCCATGAACGGTGCATTTCATTTCTTACCTCTAAATGTTATGTAATATTATAAATGAATGTATACACTAGATATATATGTTATATATGATATCTAAATCATGAATATATTTCTGGATATAATGGATATTTCACCACATGAACAACTTGTAATAATAAGAAGTATATTTTTGACTCAAGTACCAAAGATCGTCAAAACGACTGTTATTAACATAAATAATTACATAATGTTCAAAACATGGTAATAAGTGATATAAAACAAATAATTAACATGAAAAAGGTTCTTAAGAAAATAGAATTTAACTCCAGTTTATTATTCAAGAGATTAAAGAACGATCGAGTCAAGTCGGACACGAGGTAAGGGAACTTCTTAACCCAATTTCTATTCTTTGGGTTAATCTCATACTTTCAAATTATGTCATGATATTATCATGTCCAATCTTTTATTTGTACTTTATTTATGTGTACTTATAGTGGAAATACATAATAGATCTATTTTATTTTAAAAATGATCTTTGTAAGGACTTCATCTCAATCTCCTTTCATTGAGGCATATTTGGTTTTATACACAACTTTCATTTATATGGTGTATAAACCCCTTTGACTTTTACTTTTATTCAAAAGGAATATTTTTATATTAATCATTTTTACTAAACGACAAAAGGAATGTTTTTTCTTACGTATGCAGCGACAAAGAATTCTCTGCCGCCGTGACTATTAGTTGAGTTTCGGCTTCCTCTATAAGCCATAACAGTTTTTTTAAAAGAAAAATAAATACAATGTTTTACTTTTATTTTATTTTGGTATTGAAAATGGTTTTGATAAAGTTTCTATTATATCAATGTGTTGTATTGATATCTTATGATTGAATTATGGAAATATTATGTTTCCTTTATGCATGTTTTATGTGATACAATTATGTTATGGTTTATGATATGTTTAAACCTGTTCATATGAGGAATGCATTGGACTTAATTAGTGACGGTTGGAGCCTGCTATAGCTCCTCGATGCATCGGTAGGTCTCATGAGACAAACTAGTGTCTTGGCACGAGGCCTTGAAAAAATCTTATTTGTAGTATTGGAATGAGGCCTTGGTTACGTGGTTATGATAGTCTGGAATTATGCATTCCCTCATTATGAAAGTGGTTATTGATATTGCATTTGATTATTCGACCAGTAGAATATCGATGTGAATAATTAAATGGAATTATCTCATTTTACCTTTGTCATATTATGTTTAAGTTAAAGTTTAAAAGGCTTTTGTTTTAGTCATACATTGACTTAAATGTTTATGTTTATTTATGAAAGATTCCTCTATATTGTTATCCTTACTGAGCATCTGAGCTCACCCCTTTCAATGTTTTATTTTTCCCAGGATGTTATGACTGACTTACAGGGATATTCTGAAGGGGATAGAAGTGTGGACTATGGAGACTATGTTATTTTGATTTTTCACTTTATGATGTAATTGAAGACGTATGAATGTATCTAGTGTTTCCAAGGCTACTAAACTAATCGGCCTTTCGAGACTTTATCTTTTTTGATCATGCCAATGTTACGAAGTAATGCACCAACTCTGGGTAGCTAGGGTCGGGGCGTTACAGTTGGTATTAGAGGCAGTTTAGTACTAACCTCGGAAGCTAGATTTAGATAAACTCTAATTAGAGTACATAGCCCAACGATAGACTTTGAGGATTAGTATAGAAGAACTTCCTAGAATTTTGGTATTATAGAGATGTTGTGAGTTTTCCGAGAAATACATCTCTGTCTGGATATGAGCAGGTAGAGGCGGCTCTGGCACAGATGTACCTAGGGGTAAAACCCAAAAACACCACTTTGAGCTAGACTCGAATAGGAACTAGTGCACGATAACGGGCCTTGTTGCACTCTTGGTTACGACACTCCCGGGGGATATGCTTAGGATAATTCTCATTTTCTTTACAAACCACTATTAAGTGTTATGAGTATACACTTACTCAAAGAAAACATTTTTATGATTATGGATTATATCCATAAATAGTTCAATTTATGTTAAGTGTTTTGCAAGTTTGTTATTATGTATTTCGATTCATAAACTAACCTAGTTTATGCCATTGTATAGAAATGGTGCCCAGTAGAAGGAATGTGAACTTCATCAATACGTATGATCCAAAGAGTAAGAAGGATCATATATTCCACGGTATTAAGCCAACATTTAGAAGGGAAATAGTCTCCCATGTGTTCTCAACATATGAAGAAATAGTATCATGTGTTAATAAGATAACTAGAGAATTCTCTGAGTCTTATGGATTTGAAGGGATGAAAGATAAGAAAAGGATGGAAGAGAGAATGATGGATAAAGGGACGAGGGAAAAGAAGAATTTTCCAATATGTGATAACTGTGGGAAGAAACACCTTGAAACTTGCCTGAAGGGAATGGTATTTCGTTATATGTATGGTGAAAAAGGACACCAAGTGCGTGACTGCAAGAGTAAGAAAAAGGTTTCAAATGTACAATGCTTCATCTGCAAGGATTGGGGATACTACGCAAACCAATGTCCAAATCATCAGAGTATGCCCCAAATGATGTTATTAGATAATAATCAAGTTATGATACTACCACAGATGAGGAGGAATGATTATAGTTCTTATGTTGTTATTAAATAATTTTGTCATTTGAGTGTTGTATCAATGATGTACTGGTTATAATAATTATGGAGTGTATAAGGATTGTACTGCAGTACTATTTCATCAAGGACTTGAGATTGTGTGGAACAAAGAAAAGTGACTCCACAGCAGGTTACATTTTTGGAAAATATATGGTTGAGAGAAAGATAAATCATAATATGGTTTCGATAACGAGATAGTGATTTTGGATTAATAAATGATTTATTTGGATAAATTATATTTGATATTCTTAACTTCCTTGAAACTGATTAATGATTTGGATACATTCTTAGATAGAAGGAGTATATCTAGTATTCTATAAGGAATAAGGGATCATGAATGTAATCAATAAGGATTTATGGTAATTCAGTATGTTGCAGTGTTTTAAAAGAGTACATGATGAAGGTGTTCACATGTTGTTACGTGGAAAAAAGGATCTTCATTATGTTTACCTTCCTTATAAAATTTGGACTGTGAGTTGGAAAGAAGTGTTTTGGATAACAATAAAGGTTGGAATGGATTAAGTTGATATTTGGATAGTATTGTTTAATGTTAAAAAATTTCTGAAGATTATTTTTGGAATATTATAATACTATAGTTTTAGGAAAAGGAAAACCTGCAGGGTAGGGCATAACCCGTCGCGTCGGAAAAAGCTGCAGGAATTGAACCCACAACCATAGTATGATAGGCCTTTATTACCTACCTCTAGCCTACAGGAAGTCCCTGGTTATTACAAAATAGTTTTCCTAATCTCAATGGTATGTTTTAATATTTTTAACCTTGTACGATTAGGATAAATATTATATTTTTGAGTTCTATTATCTTTTTGAGTGAAAGATGAGTTTGTGGTAGAAATTAGTTGAAGGTTGAAACTCTACTTGTCAAGAATAAATATATATATACCTATCTCTTATTCTATGATTAAATTAATTCACAAGCATTAGTAAAGGGATATTAAAACAAAAAATGTGTTATCCTAATACCTTATGTCTTGTTGAACTGATAATATTTTAAATCATCAAAGATTGAAGGCTTTGAGGCCCTCAATTTTACAATTGTTTGTGACTGATGACCTCAATCACTCCCTACAAATATTTTCGTTTTTCCTCCAATTATATGTCTCTAATTTACACCAATATTCTCCTTATCGAGATCATAATTTGGTGGTTACTTTTTCATTTCCCTTCCCCTCTTATTAAGGGTAAATTTTATTAACCTTATTTATGATGTGGTTTTTCTACAAAGGTATTTTCTATTTTCAACCTTTTATTTTCAAAGAAAAAATTCAAATTGCGAGGACGCAATTTATTGAAGGAGGGGAGAATGTAACACCCCGGTCTTTCATGATACACTTCTCTTTGAATAATGCAATGGCTTTCATTGTACACAAGTTCAAGATTCTAACACACCACGACTAATCAAAGTAGCTGTTATGAATAGTAATACCCACTTTTTAAAATTATAAAAATTTTATATTTCAAAATGGACTTAATTTTTATATTCGGAATATCGAAATTATCCTATGTTGAATTTTTTGTAATTTTCTGAGAACTTTCAATTTAATATGAATAGTGAAAAATACTTAAAAACAAATTTTTTAATCAAAATAATTTATAGTGATAATTTATACTATTGAGTTGTTTTAAAATATAATTAGAATATATTTTTACCATTTTATCCAATGGTGTTTAGTAGAATTAATTTCACTTTGAAATTGGACATAAACAATTGTCAATCTTTTGATATATATTGTTTCTTAAAAACACGCTATTTGTTGTGACAACGGGAATTAATTATAAAATTAATTAATGAAACTTATATGTTTGGAATTTTGTAAAATAGACACCATTTTTGAATTTGGAATATCAATTATAGCTTAGGGTGAATGTTTGGCATCGTTCTGAAAAACTTCAATTTTTTATGAATAGTGAAACCACTAAGTGGTAGTTAAAAAACTGATTTTTCGTTTAAATGAAACATTACCACTTCTGTGATTTGATTTTCAAAAATCCGACATACATGGTTGTCATTAGTAAGTAAAATGTGGTTCAATGGGATTAAAATAATTTTTTGGTTAATAGTAACTTTGAAGTTTAATTAATCGTGATTAAAGGTAATTAGTGAAATTTAAGGTAAAAATGGTATTATAAAAATATGAAATGACCCTTACACTTGTCCTACCCCTATTGGATGAGTCATTCCCGACAAAGACAACTCATGGGTCAACTTGGGGACCCCATGGAGCCACTTTGGTTGGAAAATTACATTAAAAACGTTTTATTTAATGTTAAAATATAAATGTCACAAACATGAGTCATTTTACTAAATCAATTTTTAAATGGAGTTATACAAGTCATATTTTTGACTATAAATATTAATTAGAAAGCTAAAAATATTTCCTACATAATGATATTTATTTATAATTTTTATACATTAAATAAATTAAATTATTTATGACACCATGATGATGCAGCGATTATATCATTAATTAACGATTTTAATAAAATGGAAGGATAATGTAAAATCTAAGCATTACACTTATACAAAGCCTATTGGATGAGAATATTTAGATCCCTTATCACCTTATCCTAGAATTATATAAGTGTGGGACCTTTAGAATCCGAAAAGAATTGTATAATAAAGTAACATTTTATCACATTCCAAGAGTGCCCCTTCTCTCCTCTTATAAAAGGCCCCCACCACTACCACCTTACTCACACCTTCAAAGCCTTTTGGCTCAGCCAAACTCTACAAAAATACTATCTAAACATCCCTCCCTTACTCCTAGAAGCCTCACTTTTGGAAGAAGTCTTCCCAAGGAATCCTTTGGCTCAAATCAAAAAGAGTTACCCGATTTTAAGGTAATGTCTTCTCTAATGTTGTTTTGTTTTATTTTTCTTCTCCAACCCCTTAAACTCTTTTTATTCCTTTCTTTTGTAACAACACCAGTATCTAAAATATACTAGAATTTTTTTATGATAATGATTTGGTTTACACTTACACACACCTCCGTCTAATGGTTAAAGAACATAATGTTTCTGTGGGTGGCGAAATACTGCCTCACAAAACGATGATTGTTCAATATTCTTTTAACACCTCTAATGATGGCCATTTTGATGACACTATTTTCATATATGATATATATATTATGTTTAGTTTTTCCTTATGCTTCTGTATTTCTCATTTGTGGCATACTTTATAATTTCCATTATGGGTAAACGCGATAATTTCATTTTAGGAAGTGCGGACTACCGCCCCCTCAAAGTGATTTGAATAGTTAATGCCATATGTGGGATGTATAAAGGATGGAGTAAATGGTATTATACAATATATTATATTGGAATTATATTATAACTTTATATAATTATAACTTCATCCCATTAAATACGAAATAGAAATTAAAGTAGCGTTCATGCGTACGTATGGCTTACCATCTCCATGAATGGTGCATTTCATTTCTTACCTCTAAATGTTATGTAATATTATAAATGCATGTATACACTAGATATATATGTTATATATGATATCTACATCATGAATATAATTCTGGATATAATGGATATTTCACCACATGAACAACTTGAAATTATAAGAAGTATATTTTTGACTCAAGTACCAAAGATCGACAAAACGACTGTTATTAACATAAATAATTACATAATGTTCATAACATGGTAATAAGTGATATAAAAGAAATAATGAACATGAAAAAGGTTCTTAAGAAAATAGAAATTAACTCTAGTTTATTATTCAGGAGATTAAAGAACAATTGAGTCATGTCGGACACGAGGTAAGGGAACTTCTTAACCCAATTTCTATTCATTGGGTTAATCTACTACTTTCAAATTATGTCATGATATTATCATGTCCAATATTGTATTTTTACTTTATTTATGTGTACATATATTCGATACACATAACAGATCTATTTTATTTTAAAAATTATCTTTGTAAGGACTTCGTCTCAATCTCCTTTCATTGAGGCATATTTGGTTTTATACACAACTTTTGTTTATACGGTGTATAAACCCCTTTAACTTTTACTTTTATTCAAAATGAATCTTTTTATACAAAGCATTTTTACTAAAAGACAAAAGGAATGTTTTTTCTTATGTATGCGGAGACAACTACTTCTCTGCCGCCGTGAATATTATTTTAGTTTTGGCTTCCTCTATAAGCCATAACTTTTTTTAAAAGAAAAATAAATACCATGTTTTACTTTTATTTTATTTTTGTATTGAAAATGGTTTTGATAAAGTTTCTATTATATCAATGTGTTTTATTGATATCTTTTGATTGAATTATGGAAATATTATGTTTCCTTTATGCATGGTTTATGTGATACAATTATGTTATGGTTTATGATATTATTAAACCTGTTCATATGAGGAATGCATTGGACTTAATAAGTGAAGGGTGGAGCCCGCTATAGCTCCTCGACGCATCGGCAGGTCTCATGAGACAAACTAGTGTCTTGGCACGAGGCCTTGACAAAATCTTATTTGTAGTATTGGCACGAGGCCTTGGAAACGTGGTTATGATTGTCTGGCATTATGCATTCCATCATTATGAAAGTGGTTATTGATATTGCATGTGATTATTCGACCAGTAGAATATCCATGTGAATAAGTAAATGGCATTATCTTATTTTAATTTTGCCATATTATGTTTAAGTTCAAGTTTAAAAGGATTTTGTTTTAGTCATACATTGCCTTAAATGTATATGTTTATTTATGAAAGCTTCCGCTATATTGTCATCCTTACTGAGCATCTGAGCTCACCCCTTTCAATGTTTTATTTTTCCGAGGATGTGAAGTAATATTTTATGACTGACCTATAGGGATAGTCTGAAGGGGATAGAAGTGTCGACTATGGAGACTATTTTATTTTGATTTTTCAGTTTATTATGTAATTTAAGACGTATGAATGTATCTAGTGTTTCCAAGGCTACTAAACTCATCGGTCTTTCGAGAGTTGATCTTTTGTGATAATTCCAATGTTAGGAAGTAATGCACCGACTCTGGGTAGCTGGGGTCAGGGCATTACATTGTGTACTAATCACATGACTGTAAAAGTGATGATCACTAATAGAATTTGTGCTATTTTCAATGGGCTATTTGTGATAGGATCCTGTCGCAAAAAAAAGCTTTAGCGACGGGGTCCAGTCGCAAATAGCCTGTTGTAGAAAATGGTGTCACAAAAAAATTGTTGGGAAAATTTATCATCACAAATAACTATCCGATTATATACGTTATATATAAATAAACTTATTGTGATAGGCCCGTCGCAAATACTCTTTGCGACGGAACCAAGGGCCTATCACAAATATGGTTTAAAAATATTTTTTTTAAAATATTTGCGACAGGATCACGTCGCAAAATATCCCATCGCAAATAATAACCAAAATAAAAAATATATATTTATTTAAATTATAATTAATGAAAAAATTATATTAATATTATTAAAATTCTAAAAAAATAAAAAATATCTAAATTCTCAATATTCTCAAAAAAAATCATAAAATCATAAAATATTATTATTATTATTATTATTTGTAAAATAAACAAACATTAAAAATTATAATACGAAAAAAATATTTGATAAAATTATGATTAATGAAAAAATAATATTAATATTATTAAAATAAAAAAAATATTAAAATTCTCAATATTCACAAAAAAATATAAAATACTCATAAAATAATAATATTATTATTATTAAAATAAACAAACATTAAAAAATATAATAGTAATAATAAATAATAAAATATTAGAAATAAAACAAATGATGCAATATTCACACCAATATAAAAGACAAAAACAGAAAATAGTTCATATTACAACAAATCTTGAATTCAAATGTTTTTAACATACAAAAATCAGTAAGTGTGGTCCTGTTCTAGAGGAGGTGGAGGAGCTATAGGAGATGGTGGAGGAAAATCCATCCTTAAACTACGAGTCAAGCGGCGGATGTACTCCAACTGCTCGTGATGCTACTGTTGTTGCTACTACTACCATCAACGCATCTACTCCTCGGGTTGCTCTTGCTACTATTGCTGCCAACACATCTCATTATGCTACTTCTGTAAACTCTCTATAAGCTCAGCCTGAGTTCGCAACTGCTCATGATACTGTGAGGCATTAGATGATGCCTCTCTACGAGCTCCTCTTGAGTTGGACGCTGACATCACAGTAGTACAATAATAAGTACCAGGAGTCACATGAGAGTTGATACCAACTACTCGGCCCCTCTCAAAGACATATTGAGTAGCATGTATCCATGTTGCCTCATCGAAATGGTGGGCACTGGTATGATTAGTGGATCATCCTGACTCTCAACCTGTGTCTGAGAGGTTTCAGCCTCATATGACCCCTTCAATTACAATTTGAAATTAAATTTTTTAAAATATTAAATGAAGTTAATTGTTAAACTGAGAAAAATAATACAAACCACAATCTGACGCTGACAATCACCTCTAATCGCTCCTGTGGAAGGATCACTATACATCCTCTGATAAATGTCGTACTATGTAATATCGGGATGCTCTAATACCAAAAAATAGGAAATAAACTGTTTATATTTATATTTATATAAAATATTTAAAACATATACTTACCAGATTGTCCCTATGCGTACTGAATGTATGGCTACTAGCATGATGTGTCACCTCCTGTCTCCCCCAGTTCATCTGACCCACCAAAGACCTCCTCTGAAATCCACCACTCCACCATTGTAAACATGATCCATTCCAAGTGTGAGACGAAATATAGTCTTCTTAGTGGGCTCTACACGACTCATCAAAATATGTCACTCCTGCTTTATTAATGGATGTCCTTCAAAAATTGTGCAAAAAATGACGGAAACAGTCACGTATAGATGCCTCACCAGCTGCGTGGATAGCGTCACGCATGCTATCGTCTATGGGATACTATAAAACCTATAAATAATTTATAATATCAATTTATTAATAATATAAATTTCAATATAAATATTATTAATTTATGTATAATCCAATGATTGAACATGTCAACCTGCACATCAACTAGAATCTGTTCCCATGTGATCCATGGCATTGAAAAATAATTGCACAAGATAGCGCTCCCATGTCCAATAGCTACATGTGAAAAACTGTGAAAAAATAATAAATAATAAAACAATTAGTATATATATAAAAAAATTAATGAATGATTATTGAAATATATAGGATATCATACCTTCTTGTTTGTGGATCGAAGCGAAGATGTGGATGTCACTCGGGGATAGGCTTCGGAATCATTAGTTGTGCAAGGTCATCCCCCTCCGCATACCCCCTAAATCGCTAGTATGCTGAGGGTCAGATGATCCCAAATCCCCATCATCCAAAGGTAGCTCATCCTCTTGTAAGTCATGAAATAGATCAGGGTCCATCTGAAACACAAAATGATTGTTGTTCGTAGATGGTTGAAAATAACTATTATATATAGATATATATTACTTATGATTACAACAAGAATTTAACTATGTCAATGTTCACCTTCATCATCATCTTCAAATCTGACGATGTCAATGTCTTCTTATTCCACCTTGGCATCATCAATATCCATATGAGTTTCAGTTTCATTATCTCTTGTCATTTCAAATTCATTTGTAACATCATTAACATCTTCGTCATCATCGACCCTTAATTGTGGGGTTTCATCATCATTATTCACGTCTCTTTGTGAAAAAGATATATTTTGAGTAGTCTCTTGAAAAATTTCAATTCCTTTCACTTCATCAGAACCACATTCAGTTTGCGCAAACTAATTTTCTTGAGATTTCATTTTTATTATGCTCCACCAATCACTCAGGTCTCATGAAGTAGCACGGTACTTTGCATAAAATATTTTATGTGCCTTTTGAGCTAGTAAAAGTGGTTCATTTACTATGAGAATACTTTTATATTTAATATCAATGATTCCATGAGTCAGATAAAACATGCAAGACTCTCTCATAATCCAACAACCGACATTTAAACATCGTTATATAATTTTTTCCTAGATAACATAGCTCAATAATTTCATCCAGAATGTCATAAAATTCAAATTCAGTTTCTCAATGATGTGATCCTATCAGTCAAACTCCATTTTTCATTGTTTTTTTATTACCCATATTTAAATGTATGAAATTGAAGACCCTTCACCACATGTGAATTATAAGATTTAACCATTTTGGATGGTAGGATACTCAATATACACAGTCACTTATCAATTTCATGAGCATGCTGAGACACCTGAAAATTTGTAAAACAATTATCAACATAATAAATAGTAAACTGAATTGATATTAAACCATCAATAATTTATGTTAACAGTTTTTGAAACCATTGAGAAAAAAAATTGTGTACATTCTTCAAGAGAAACTGTTGTAATTTGTGGAAGTAGTTTCCTGATATGATTATCATATAACCTATTAATAAAGTATTCTTACATACCATAACATAAATTATAGAATAAGTGATGGAAGCACTTAGAGTACAAATGATGTCATTTTTTCATAGCTGAGAAAAACATATATATAAGCTATGTGAGGTTCATCGCCGGAAATCCATCGTTCTTGAACTCCTCCAAATCCAAGATTAGGCTGACTAAAAACTGGTAATTGATTGTCCATTTATTCATTAAAATTCCCCTCGTTCCGTCCCATATGGTTTTTTTAGGGATATTCTTTTTCAAAATAGTGATTGTAGAAAAAAGAAATTTCCCCAAACGAATAACCTTCAGCAATTGAGCATTCAACTGATGCTTTGTTTCATACTCTTTTCTTCAATTTCTTCATGCATCTCTCGAATGGGTACATCCATCGAAACTGTACTGGACCTCCACATTTAGCTTCATGTGGAAAATGTAATATCTGATCTTCTATTGAGTTAATGAAAGCTGGCAGAAATATTTTTTCCAGTTTATATATAATTACAGAAACATCTTCTTCGAGTTTTCTTACAGCATCATAGTCTGTTGTCGAATCCCAAATCATAGAATTCAAAAAACCTCTCAATCCAATCAGCATAAGTATTTCCATTAAAACATGACAATCACGACTTTTTAATCTGGTAATATGACCAATCTTTACATATATTCCCAAATTGGAAGCATAGCAATCAAAAAGTCTCAAATATGAAATCCATTGAAAAAATAATTAGCGCTCTCTTTGAATAGTGTATAAGTTACTTTTGGATTAATTAACCTCTCTGATCTGACATTTTCAAACAGTTCAAGTTATGGTCGCCTCAAAATTTGGGAAAGATCAAATCATGCTTTTAAAGTATATCTGCTCTTACCTGGTGTGTCCAAAACAGCATGAAATAAACTATCAAAACCGTTCTTCTCAATATGCATGACATTCAGCATGTGGTGGACCAACAAATCAGACCAATATGGAATATCCCAAAAAATGATCTGTTTTATCCAATTATGTTCTTTTCCAGTTCCATGGATTTTATGTTGCTTTAATATTGGCCCAAATGTGATAGAAGGTAATGATAATACAATGGATTTTAACTCTATACCTGAGAACATTTTTGGAGTTTCATCCCTTTCAATTGTGCCTTTTCTGATGTGAGATTTGTTCATTCAAAAAGGATGATCAATTGGAAGAAATCTGCGATGACATTCAAAATAGAAATGTATTTTTCCCATTGATTAGAATATAGGATTTGTTGTCTTTCATATAGTAAAGACATGATTTCGGACCATGTGTACTCCAGCTAGATAACATCTTATATGCCGGAAAGTAAATAATTGTCCACATCAATGTAGCTTTTAATATGAAATTTTGTTTCGCGGAAACATCATATGTACTAACACCATTACTCCACAATGCATTTTACTTATCAATCAATAGTTTCAAATAAACATCAATATTATTTTTCAGATGTCCTGGGATTAATAAGGTCAAAAAGATATAGGTCTCCTTCATCAATATACATAGAGGTAAATTGTACGGAGTTATAAAAATAGGCCAACATGAATACTGACTACCATAAGAACCAAACAGACTTAAACCGTTAGTATAATGTCCCAATCTCACATTTTGGGATTCTAAAGAAAAATACGGATGCATACGGTCAAAATTTTTCCATGAATCTCTATCAGATGGTGATTCATGCTTTTATCGGTTGAAATATTGGTTTTGTTCCATGACATCATTAGCGTTGTGTTCTGGGACATAAGTAAATGTTGCAGCATGGGTGTAAGGGGAAAATATCTCAATTGTTTTACAGGAATCGATCCATTCATCCCTGGTTGAGCATCTTTATACCTCGATTGTCCACATGTGGGACAACTATCCAATCACTCATTTTCACCAGAATAGTAGATTCAATCATTTGCACATGCATGAACCTTCCAATAATTAAGGCCCAGATTATGAACCAACCTCTTGCTCTCATAATAATTTGTTGTAAACACATTTATTTCAGGTAACAATTTTTTAACTAAATAAAATATCTGATCAAAACAGTTGTTTGACATTGCATTATCTAATTTAATAGCCATAAATTTTGTAACTACTTATAATTTTCTTATCTTGCAACCAGGATATAATGCATCCTTGGTAGACCTCAACAACTCATAAAATTCAGATGGTTCCAACTCCAGAGTTAAATCAATATCATCTTGAGTTTCAGTTTGTTGAATAGACGGGCATGTAACATCTTATACTAAATTTGTAAATCATGATGGTTCTAGAATCAATTTATTAGTATCTTCTCTAAAACTACTTTCACCGTGTTGATACCAAAAAACATAATCTAGTTAGAAACCAAATCTTAAGAGATGTCCCCCAACCTTTCCAAATGTGTCAAATGTTCTCATAGCACATTTTTTACAAGGAAACTTAATTATGCCTTCTGAATCCTATTCTGGATTTGATTATGCAAAAGATAATAATGCTTAAACACCCTCAATATATACAAGATTTAAACCATAACTGTTTGGATTTCTGCGCTGATTAATCCATGCGTGATCATCTAATAATTACTGATGTCGCTTTACTTGTTCTATATTTTTCTACAAAATTTAAAATCCTCCTTGATTTTGAATAATTTGAAATTATAAAAATACTATCTAAAAAAAGAAGATAAATAATTACAACTACTTGTTAATAATTACCATTAATTTTGGGTGACACAATTTCTAGTGGATTGACGGCTACTCTTTTATCTGACAGCTCATTTACTTGCATCTTTCTCACACATAAATCACAATGAAGAATCTGCTCAGAGGTACGCATATTCATTCTTGTGCATACGAGAATGTATAAGCGTACCTCCGAGCAGATTCTTCATTGTCATTTCAGTGTGAGAAAGATGCAAGTAAATGAGGTGTGAGACAAAAGATCCCCCTTTTCATCGATGAATCATCTTCTTTTAACTATCACCTCCTGAAAACGTTATGAAAAATGTGGTCCAACGAATTCGTATTCAAACTCGTGCATACAAGATTGGATATGCATACGCAGAAGTATACTTTTTATAATGTTTAGAGTTAGTGAAAGTTGAAAGAAGAAGAGTCATCAAGAAAAAGGATTGTCATCAATCCACTGTAAATTGTGCCAAGTTATTAAAAGTTATTAAAATTTATTACAAATGATATTCTTTTTAATTATTCCTAATTATTACAAATTTTTACAAATTTTTACAAATTATTACTAATTATTTATAATTATTACTAATTATTCCTAACTATTCCTATTTATTGCTATTAATTCTTATTTATTCCATTTTATTCCTATTTATTACTATTTATTCCTATATATTCCTAATATTTTGTATTTATTCCTAATTATTACCAATTATTTCTATTTATTCCTATTTATTTTTATTTACTCTTATTTATTACTAATTATTCTTAATTATCCCTAATTATTGATAATAATTGCTAATTATTTTTATTTATTCTTATTTATTCCTACTTATTTATATTTATTTGTATTTATTGCTAATTATTACTAATTATTGCTAATTATTACTAATTATGGTTAATTATTACTAATTACTGCTAATTATTACTAATTATATCTAATTATTACTAATTATTGCTAATTATTCCTAATTATTCCTAATTATTCCAACTTATTCCTATTTATTGCTAATTATTTTTATTTATTGCTAATTATTCTTATTTATTGTTATTTATTGCTAATTATTCCTATTTAATGCTAATTATTCCTATTTATTGCTATTTATTGCTATTTACTACTATTTATTACTATTTACTAGTATTTACTGGTAATTATTACTATTTACTACTAATTATTACTATATATTGTTAATTATTACTATTTATTGCTAATTTTTACTATTTATTGCTAATTATTTCTATTTATTGCTAATTATTACTATTTATTTGTAATTATTACTATTTATTGCTAATTATTACTATTTATTTCTAATTATTACTATTTTTATATTTATTGCTATTTATTCGTATTTATTGCTAATTATTTATATTTATTACTAATTATTCCTAATTATTCATATTTATTCATATTTATTAATATTTATTTCTAACTATTTCTATTTATTTCTAATTATTTCTAATTATTTCTAATTATTTCTATTTATTTCTAATTATTGTTTTTTATACCTAATTATTGCTAATAATTACCATTTATTGCTAATTATTCCTATTTATTGCTAATTATTTCTAACTATTGCTAATTATTTCTAATTATTCTTATTTATTTCTAATTATTCCTATTTATATCTAAATATTGCTAATTATTACTAATTATTGGTAATTATTCCTATTTATTGCGAATTATTCCTATTTATTGTGAATTATTCTTATTTATTGCAAATTATTCTAATTTATTGCAAATTTTTTCTATTTATTGTGAATTATTAACATTTATTCCCATTTATTATTATTTATTCCCATTTATTATTAATTATTTCTATTTATTAGAAATTATTCATGTTTATTGCTAATTACTGCTATTTATAACTGATTATTGCTAATTGTTACTAATTATAGCTATTTATTACTAATAATAGCTATTTATTACAAGTTATTTTTAATTATTCCAAATTTTTGCGAATTATTCCAAATTATTGCTAATTATTCCAACTTATTACTATTTATTAATAATTATTTCTATTTATTTTTATTGAATGCTAATTATTCCTATTTATTCATAATTATTTCTATTTATTAGTATTTATTCCCATTTATTACTATTTATTTCTCTTTGTTGCTATGTATTACTATTTATTGCTAATTATTTCTAATTATTGCTATTTATTGCTATTTATTGCTATTTATTTGTAATTATTCCTATTTGTTGCTAATTATTCCTATTTATTGCTAATTATTGCTATTTATTTCTAATTATTGCTAATTATTGCTATTCATTTCTAATTATTGTTATTTATTGCTTATTATTTCTTATTATTGCTAATTAGTGCTATTTATTGCTAATTATTTCTAATTATTACTATTTATTCCTATTTATTCCTATTTACTCCTATTTATTCTAATTTATTCTTATTTATTACTAATTATTCCTATTTATTACTAATTATTCCTATTTATTACTAATTATTCTTATTTATTACTAATTATTCATATTTATTACAAATTATTTTTATTTATTAACAATTATTCCTATTTATTACTAATTATTTTTATTTATTACTATTTATACCTATTTATTGCTATTTATTCTTAATAATTTCTATTTATTCCTATTTATTTCTATTTATTCCTAATTATTACTATTTATTCCTAATTATTGCTATTTATTCCTAATTATTGCTATTTCTTCCTAATTATTGCTATTTATTCCTATGTATTCCTATTTATTACAAATTATTCCTATTTATTTCTAATTATTCCTATTTATTACCAATTATTTCTATTTATTAGTAATTATTTCTATTTATTTCTAATTATTGCTAATTATTCCTAATTATTCCGATTTATTACTAATTATTTCTATTTATTGTTAATTATTGTTATTTGTTGCTAATTATTGCTAATTATTGCTTATTACTGTTATTTATTGCTAATTATTTTTAATTATTGCTAATTGTTTGTATTTATTCCTATTTATTCCTATTTATTACTAATTATTCATATTTTCACTAATTATTTTTATTTATTACTAATTATTCCTAATTATTACTTAGTATTCCTATTTATTACCTATTAGTTCTATTTATTACTATTTTTTCTATTTATTTCTATTTATTCCTATTTATTTCTATTTATTCCTATTTATTTCTTTTTATTCCTAATTATTGCTATTTATTCCTAATTGTTGTTATTTATTCCTAATTATTGCTATTTATTCCTATTTATTCCTATTTATTCCAATTTATTACTAATTATATCTATTTATTTCTAATTATTCCTATTTATTGCTAATTATTTCTGTTTATTGCTAATTATTTCTATTTATTGCTAATTATTTGTATTTATTGCTAATTATTCCTATTTATTGCTAATTAATCCTATTTATTGCTAATTATTCCTATTTGTTGCTAATTATTCCAATTTATTGCTAATTATTCATGTTTATTGCTAATTATTCCTCTTTATTGTTAATTATTCCTATTTATCTAATTATTCCTATTTATTCCTAATTATTTCTATTTATTACTAACTATTACTATTTATTACTAATTATTAATAATTAATACTAATAATTTCTATTTATTATTACAAATAAGTGCCGATAAAAAAAAACTAGTTAAATCTAATTTAATTACAACTAATCAAAAATAATTTAAATTAACATAAAAAATGAAATAAATACTAAATTAATGAAAATATAAATACCTTTAAAATTTATCTCCTATTTATGTAGATGGCTTCACAACTTTTTTGTAAAAAAAACTAACTCACCCAAATTATCTCTCTGAAAATTGAGTTTAGAGAGAGAGTAAGAAATAAAAGGTGGATTTGAAAAAATGGATGGGGGTATATATAGGTTAGATTAGTTGCGATGAGACTATTTGCGACTGGAATACTGTCGCAAAAAGTACTTTTGCGGTGGGCCCCGCTGCAAAAACCTTCGCCCGCTTCAATTACGGTCGGCGGTTAAAAGAGTATTTGCGAAGGGACCCGTCACAAAATGTACCTGCTGGAACACTATTTGTGACAAGAGAACATCATGTTGCAACTACCTATATACCACCGTCGGGTATTTACGACGGGTCCCATCGCAAATACGCGTGGTTTCCCATGCAAACCGCACCAAACCTTTCGCGACGGGACCCCGAATTCTGTCCCAAATAACCAAGTATTTGCAACGGGTAGAATCCCCCGTCACAAATAACCTCTGGGACGGACTATTTGAGATAGGATTAATTCCCGTCGTAAATAGCCCGTCGCAAAATGCTATTTTTTACATAGTGGATGTATCCCATTAAGCAGCACCAAACGATGTGGGTTCGGATTCTTTTTATAAGGATATGTAGGAAGCCTATTTATGGGTTCGATCCCAACATCAAAACAATTTTCATCTCCCTAGTTGATGATAAGTTCTTGAGTGACTTTCATCTCCTTGGATGAGGATAAATCCCAGAGTGTCCCACAGAGTGGCTTAAAACCCAGCATTGTTGTAATAACGAACGAATAATCTATAAGTAGTATATGATAGGATGCCATTGATAGAGAACCGAAAATACATACAGATATCTCCATTGATGAAGAACCTCGAAGACATTGGAATAATTCTGAATTCCATACATGCTAATAATTGATTGTGAATTTACAGGGAAACCTACATTAAACTTCGTAAATTTATAAGCATTCATGAACATATATTAAATCAATAAGAGAGTCTCAGAGTATTAAATAAGTCACCTAAAAAGGGTGTGATGAGCCCGACCTCCCATCCTCTTGACTAATGTGAGTTCTTAAGAATCTTCGGTCAAAATCCTTAAAAAATTTATCCCTTTGGAATGTAGGTCCCTTTGCATATAGAACCATTGGGTGTTTTTGGTACCATAAACAAATCAGCTAGAAACCATATGAAAATAGTGATTCCTAACCAAAACACATATTCTGGGGGAAACAAATATTTGTGAACCCCACATGAATCCTTAAACGAGATAATAGTGTTACCCATTTGTCAAGCCCCTAACAACTGATAAAATAGGGCTAGACTACAAAATAAATCATGCATGTATTCATTAATAAAATGCTAATTTTCCAAATTTCATTATTTGTATTGTTCATATATACAAATCAATTTCAATACAATAAGTCCCTTCATACTAAATGGTTGCTTTCCGGTTTGCACCTGTGAATGCCTCAGATGTTTCTAAAGATGTATCCTCGTCTGTTCAGAGGATGTTATTACCGACCCAGTGTCTCTAACGATGGGGCTCTAATGTATTGGTTCTTTATTACTATCAACATGGTTCTATACAAAACATAGAGGCTTCTTGAAATTCCCTTCAAGTAAATAATAATCCTCAGTCTTCCAGTCAGTGATGACCGGTGGTCCAAAAGAAGATGGTTCCAACCGTCATCTTCAACGATTTTTGGAATTTATCACTAGAATGCAATCATCAATCACTCGCCTATTCTAGGGAGTTCAACCAAGAGGCCACTTATAACCTCAAACCGATAACATAAGGGTCCGTCACAAAAGATCCTTCCAATAATCACTACCTCCAACACCACGAGGCAGCAAACCCTCAACATGTTGAGGGTTTTATATTTGGTTGCCTGACCCAGGTCCCTCAGATTGGGGCATGCAAGACGAACCACCGTGGAAAATAGCTGGATAATAGTGAGTAGGTTCCTACCTTTTCCCCCTTCAGAGAAGTCCACCAACCCAATTTGGTGGGGAAAATTGAGTAGACACATACACCTATCCGCCTTAATTCGGCCAGCCAACAAACTCATCTGGAAATTCCCAACCAATCCCACCATTCAAATCTGGTTGAGTACCATTAGAAGGCACATACTCCTTCATACAGACTATTATCCTGTCAGCAGACTCATCTGGCTGCATTCAAGGAAACCAACCAACCGAATGAGGCGACAACTTATAAGCAGGAATAGACACCTAACTGCACTCACCAAGCATGTTAGCAGTCACGTATGGAATCACATAAAGATTTATTCCAACCATTATTGCTGGAAAATAGTCATCATCCATATACACCTACCAGAATGCATCAGGCCTGCCAATAGTCTCATTTGGAAGCACCTAAACAATTCGGTCAGAAAGATTCGATGACAGACCTGGGGAAGACTCAACTCTCTTCCCCCAAACACGAGTACTATTTGTATCCAATGATAGTAAAGGGAGGACATGAGCATGTTCATACACCTACTCTGAATATGGAATGGATGTATATTCCTGTTATGGTCATTGAAGTCACCAAACACATTATGAAAATGGTGGAAGAGTATACACAAATTCCTACCCATATCCTGTAATCTTTCTACAATATCATAACAGAAATATTGGAATTACCAGAGGGACATACACATAATTCCATCCTCAAACCTTGGATAACTCATCATCATGCCTTCCCAGAGAAGTTACACACCTCTATTCTAGTATAAGAGATTTATGAGCACACTCCCCCATATCATACAGAAAATAAAATTGGGTCTATACACCCATTGAAATTATAGATAATCGGCATATTCTGATGGTCACTTCAAGGAAGGCATATACACCTTCCCATCATAACCATTTTTCTAGAAAGCGGCCCCAGCTATGTGTAAGATGGAATCTAAGAAGGCATCTCACCAAGCATAGTTGGAGAATCAAGAGTCTATTTTTGATCTGTCTCTTCTTAATGCTAGATTTTTGGATGCCCTCATACATTTATCTATTTCTGCCAAAGATCCTACCCTCCCATTACCAAATTACAAGAGTAGTATAAGTAATTATAAGTATCCTCATTAGAAATATCATCATGAAGGCTTTCTTCATGATAATTTGTACAATATCAAGAACCTATCTCTAGATGAGATCAACAGAAACCCTCTATGTGGCCAAATGACCAAGGATCAAGCGGATTTGTCCCTTACTATAATCCACCATGTTGATCCCCCCCCCCAGGATGGCATTCTTTTCGATAGTTTTTTTGCAGTAGTTTTTATCATTGTGAAGAGATTTCTCCAAAAGGAAATATACTGAGGAGAAATCCCTATTATCTTGAGGTAGTTTAAAACATAAGGATAGTCAAGTGTGATACCTTTTTTACTGGGAGGTGAAATACTTTCTCATCTAGAGGAAAATCCACGGTGACGGACAATCTCTGAACCTCCCTTGGGTCATTTTACTTATAATATAGTAGAAGAAACACCAACCAATCCCATTACTTTTTGTAAAGAAATCAAGAAGCATCCACTTTGGATAGACCATGTTGATAATCCTCTGGTAAAAGACAAAGAGGATATGTTTAACATGTGTAAACAACTGACTAAGGGTGAAATATCAGTCATTATCTGTCCTTTGATCACCTCCCAATACAACATTCTAGAGAGGTTGAAAAAAGATTTAATTCATGATATTTTTCTCAATATATGGAAGACTATTTGTCATTTTAAAGCCAACATATTACCATATGATTAATATCAAAGTAATTTCAATGTAATAGAATGGTTAAAGAACCAAACTGACTTACATCTCTCCAGGTTTCTTGACATCCATAGATCAAGAAGAAAAAAGAGTCCCTTCAAGGTGCATTACTTGATACATTAGAGAGGTTACAACAAATGATTGTAGAGACCCCATCTCTAGTTCATTTTAGGTGATAGGGTGCACATGGAGAATCATATTTCACTATGCTTTAAAAATAGAAAAGTTCGCCAAATGTGGTCTCATGCAATGTTATTGCCTCACGTCTACTACAAAAAACAAATTCTATTCATGATCGAAGAGATGTTCAATAATAATATGCTTCAATTGGATTTCACCAATGTTTGGTCCAAAGAGAGTGAGCTATTGAGATAATTTTACATCAAGAATCTGAAAACAAAAATGAGTAAGATTCCCCCTTAGACAATGTCAGCGATCATATCAGAAAAATATATGAAATGGAAGAAAAAAACCTTCTAAAATAGGTGATTTATGTTGGTGTTGGATAATGCACCCAACCAACATTGGGACCATAATTTGTTAATTCAGAAGACAAAATATGCTAATATTAGCCACAATAGTTTAGGAACCACCCCAACCTATAGGGATGGGGAATGTTTTAACCCAATACTTGGATCCAATGAGAAAATCCAAAATGTTTGATATTGAAGAATAGGAACATCCCCATCCCGTAGGGATAGATACATTTTCACATTCAAAATTCCATCCTTAATAGATGTCAATTTTCTGTTAGTTAGGAAAAAATTTCAAAGTGAACACACAAATGAACTATCCAAGGATTCCCTTCATATTACAATTGGCCATATAGATCAAGGGGAACTATAATATAGGAGAAAAATGTCTTATTGAGGGTTCACAAATATGTGATCTCATAAATATACTGATATAATTCCATCAATGTATTTTGTGTTGGAGAATTTCATTAATTTCATCATGGAAGATCCTACAAAAAATGAGTCTAGTTTAGGGAAATCATAAAAAGAAATTCTTGTTCGAGATACGATCCAAACTAATGAAAATAAAAGATGTGTGCATACAAACAATTAGAGGATTTCCCAGAATCATGGTGTCCCTTTAAATAATCCACTTCTATATTTTTTTCAAGGCACATAACAAGGAGAGAGATAATGTTCAACCCATTTATCACCATTACCTGAAGAAGGTCAATATATTTTTCATGAAGAAATATTTTCTCAACAAGAGGATGAGATGGAGGAGTTGGGGATACTCAATGCAGATTTACTCTGATGCAGCATTCCTACCATACATTCTCCCTAACAAGATCCTTGTCTTTCACATCCAGTAGGTGCACCTCAAAAAAAGGGTTTGTTGCAACTAATGATGTGGATAAAAAATCCTTCCATTGGGTACACATCTAGAACATGGTCAATCACATCGTTACAGTCCTATACCCATGCGATATCCAAGACAAATACTAGCTTCACCACCACTGGTGGACCTACCAATTACTACAGTAGTTCAGGCTCCAGATGTTATACCTGTACAAGTACCATCTCATCCATATATTTCTCAAATAATTATGAATACCATTGATTCATTTAAGATCCTATTAAAAGCTATAAAAATACATCACACACTAGTACAATCAGAAAAGGAGGCTTACCCAAAATGGGTAGATCTAATTCCTCCCCTGGAAAACAATGTAAATACCACATTTCCCATCTTAAATGGTTTAGGGGATCTGTAACATCACATGAAGCATTTTTTTTCTCTATTTGATCCCATGATGGGGACCCATCAACAACAAGAAGTAATAAAACACAGATATTTTGTACAATCACTACATGGGTTGTCCTTTATCTAGTATACTATCTTGTAGTATCGATCAATTATTTTATGTGAATATCTCGATAAAAAATTCCTTTTTCCAATTCATCTCAATACGGCAGAAGACAACATTCATCAGTCTTATGAAATGAAAACAAAGGGATAATGATATAGTTTCAAATTTCATTAATCTATGGAAGGGAATAACATATTCATTAAACCTACTAATCTATTAAGAAGAGTTATTGAAAATCATTGTGGAAAATCTATGTGATTAGTTGCGCACAATTCTAATCTGTATGAAATACAAATGAGGGTTTATAGACATTTCTTTGATCACCCAACAAGTGGAGAATTACTTTGCAGAATCCTAAGATAATCATTCTGTAATCTGATCATCTCTGGGAAGTAGAATAGAAAAATAGAGGATGATATAGTTACATTCAATAAAGAACATGTACCGGATATGTTTTCAAATCCCTCATCATACCGTAGGGCTCCACCTCTTGAAAATCAGTAGAAATTATCTCCCTATAAATATGATCAAAAAGATCAAAGACAGAGACAATTTTAGGAGTTGAAATATAAGGTCTATTTTTTTCAAAATGACCAAGTCCCCAGCTACTTAATCTCATCTTTGGAAAAAAATTATTCTAGTTACAAATTCATAAAAAGTAGTACAAATAAGGAGATAAAGATATCCCAAATTATTTACCCTTTGATAAAATATTGGAGCACCCCAACCTAGAGTGTATATTTCTTAAAGACATACTAAAAAATATGGTGGACTCCGGGAAGGTGGAGCTGAAAATTTCACTAGCCCAAGTAGCATGTATTATTGCTTCCAATCTAGAGGAGGAAGGAAAGTGGAAAGAAGTCAATGGTAAGAGTATTGAAAATTCTAAAAACATGATTTTTCAAGAAAATGATCAATTAAACTCATTTCATTCAACAAACACATTTGAAACAACCAAATATTTCTCCTTCCACATCAATTGTATATAAGAAATATTCATCAAACGATCAGACCATTAAAGGGAAATCCTTAAATAAGAAACATGATTAAAAGGATAAAGAGAATTAATAAGTAGATGATATCATATCTAGGATAAATTTTTCCTTCACTTTGGTATATTTTATTCCAACTGTCTCAAAATCATGGGCACTGCCCTTCTAAATTGAACAATAAGAATCGACTTGTAAATAACATTCTTCCTCAAATGAAGAGTTGTTCTTTAGATCCATTAATGTTGTTCACTCAACATATCCCCATACAAATGATTATTTTGATTGTGAAATTGAGTTCTATTAAATTGATTGGGGGAACTAGGAGAAGATTCCATCATGTTTGAGGATATAGGGGAAGACGTGGGTATTCTAGAAGCCATTATTTCAATTACAACCATTTTCTAACCGTTTATGCAGTAGGAACTCATGGGAGATCCATTTAATGGTCTCAGGGATAACATGGGAATTCTCCCACACATGACTTGGTTGGACCCGACATGATTACCTTGGGAGACCAATTAGTGGTTATACCACCACTTTCTCGGTATGTGGGTAGACCTAGATAGCTTAACCCACCAAGAAAAGAATTATTTACTACTTCTTCCTTGAAAAATAGAGTATCTATATCCGGAACATCAACATCAAAAGAACATAAAAAAATATCTTTATACTAGAAAACATAGACCTTTAGATCAAAAGTATTATTTCTTGAATCAATTTCCCAAGTACCGGTTAAGATATCAATCATGAATTCTCTGAATCTATCAAAATATCATTAAAAATCACTTATTTAGGAATTATAAATTCCTCAAGAGTTTGAAACCAAGGTTTCTGGTGCATAGGTTTACCATATAGATAATAAACCAGTAGAATTCCATGCAGTCGTATATTTTACATACCAAGATGAGGATGTTCTTGTAAAAGGACACCTTAGTCCCTTGTACCTATCTAGAATGATCAATGATATTGACATCCAGTGAACCTTCATTTATAATGGCCCAAGGGCCAACCTCATTCCCATATGTACACATATATGGTTGGGTCTCACTAAATATGACTTATATCCCTCCACTCGTATGCTGCTAGTTTATAAAAAGAATGAACAAGAACCATTTGGTAGAAATTACACTCAGAACTCAATTTAAGGATCTTGTATCTGTTTCATATTTCATTATTTTTTGGCAGGACATAGCTTTCAACTTTTTATAGGGAAGTCTATGGCTACATCAACATGTGGCCACTACATCATAATATCACCAATGCCTTGATTATTGCTTCAATGGTAAAATTATTACGTCGCATAGTGACAATTCCCCACTCAAAACATATGAATCTTAGTATATTGATATAGAGTTCTATAACATGAACGGTAAATGGTCTGTAGAAAAGGATATAATAAGAATCAATGCAATAAATGGTATATAAAAATCTCATCTAACCCATTCAAGAATATTCGTGCAGATTTCATGCTTCCTATCAATAAAATTGAATAGGTAGACCCAAATACAAGTACTCGTTCTATGAATTCCATAATTTTAGTTGTGGAAATTGAGCCAAATAGCACGAGGGAAATCATTGATTCACCAAACCATAATGTAAGCCTTAACTGAGACATCTTCACACTATTTACCAAACATCACCAAGTATCTTCTTCATCATCCATGATAGAAGAAGTTTTTACACTAATGGAAAAGATAGGGATGTTTATTCCTATCCCATCATCTTCCCTTCATAATTACAAAAAAGTCCTTTCATCATCAGTTGTTCTAAAGATATTATCTTCCTCTTCTGGATGTCCAAATAATAAATCCTACACTACCTATAAAATTATTTCTTCATCACAAGACCTTCAATTAGAGATTGAAAAAGAAACAGCTGGAGAAGATGAAGAAGAGGAAGACCACATAGGCTGGACTCTATCATTTGGGGAAGGCTTATTCATAACTATAGACGAATTCGGAGAAATAAATATGGGTACAGAGGAAGGTCCATGCCCACTTGAATTATTGTGGTTGGTACTCAAGAAGAGAAAGAGGTGTATACTTCCTTTCTATAGAAATGACAATATGTGTTTTCTTGGAATTAAAATATTTTCCATGTCTTGACCTTGAGGTGGCCACCCATCATTTGGGCTTACTAGAAGATCATCGGCGATAAAAGCAAGCAGCAAGAAGAACACACCAGATTTATGCCTCCAAAATTAAGGCTAAATTAGAAAATCTTATCACTACTAATTTCATCCATGAAGTGAAATATACAAATTGGTTATCAAATATTGTCCCAGTTAAAAATAATAATGGTCACATCAATGTCTTCATTGATTTCAGATATCACAGCTGACATTGTCCCAAATATGGCTTCTCGGTTCAAATCACACTACACTTGATTGATGAAATAGGTACCTATGAATATCTTTCCTTCATATATGGATACATTGGGAATAAAAAATCAGGATGGCCCCAAAAAATGAGTAATCTATATCCTTTAGAGCTCCTTATGTTGTAATTTTTTATTAGTTAATGCCCTTTTTCTTGAAGAATGATGGTATGACATATCTCTGTGAAATTCACCACATCTTCAAACCCTTCTTGGTAAAATTCATTGAATGATATTTTTGATGATATATTGGTTAAATATAGAAACGTCCTAATCAATTGAATGACTTGGAGACCATATTTAGCAAGCTTTGACATAGTAATTTGAATATGAATCCCTTGAAATGTGCTTTCAGGGTAACCTAGGGAAAATTTCTTGGTTTTGTTGTATGTCATTACGGCAGCGATGTCGATCCGGAGAAGTCTAAAGTTATCCTTAGAATTTCAACTCCTAGAAACATTAAAGAGTTGAGAGGACATAATGTATACTTGTACTAAATCCAGTGATTCATAGTCAATCTGGTAGGAATATGTTTTCCCTTCACCACATTGATGATGAAGTGGGTCACATATCAATGTAATAATGACTACCAAGATGCATTTGATACCCTCCATAAATACATTTTGAGACCATGGTATTAATTCCACCAATTAAAGGAATGATTATAATTATTTATGTGACATCCTTGGAGTGATCATTGGGTACCTTCCATGCCTATAAGAATAATTCTTGGAATGAAAATAGATTTTACTATCTCATTCGAACCGTTCATGACATAGACACCCGATAATCATATATTGAAAAAATCTTCCTAAAATTAATCTTTTTAGTTCAAAAACTGAGTATTTATCTAAAATATCATGAGGTTCACTTGGTATCTCACAATAACCCACTCAAATTTATCCTCATCCTTCGTTCGATTACATAAAATCTGGTACCATGGGCAGTTATTCTGCAGCAGTTTGATATGCAGTTTGTTCCTCAGATAGCAGTAAAAGGCCAATCCTTAGCAGAATTCATTTATGAACATCTCTCATCATAATAAAAATAAATGAATACTAAACATCCTAATGAATAAATATTCTCTATTCAATACAGTCCCCGAATATGGGAAATGTACTTTGATGGTGCTTCTAGATGTCTAATTGGGAAGAGATTGGAAGACCCTAAACTCAACGAATTTGGGTTAGGAATTATGCTTATCCCCCCATAGAAGTAAGTGTTTCTATATTCCTTCCTATTAACAGATGGATGTACCAACAATGAGGTAGAATATTAGACTCTCATTGCAGGTTTGGAATTGGATATCCAAGTACTAGTAAATCACTTACAGGTGAAAGGTGATTCAGAATTGGTAATAAAATATATCAATGGGGATTACACTATCAAAAAAGAAGAGTTAATTTTTCTATGTGATTATGTCTGAGGGTTAATAGTATAATTTCTCTCATATCCAACACTGTCTTACATCCCATGGTCACAAAATTCTCAAGATGCTGCACTAGAGAATGCAGCTACAACACTATCAAATCCAAATTAGGATGATATTATCATTATCATTTCTCATCATTGCGTTGTTTTACCATTTTTTCAAATCATAATAGAGCAAATTATTAAATATGCCCCATTTTGAAACCATATTTTCATACCATGGGATGGATGGAACCCATCATGTAATATCTCTAAAATAGTATACTTCCACTATATAATGTTGAAATATAATAGATTCGATAATGAAGAGTTAATTTGACTCTTTATGATGGATTAGATCACTAGATGATCTTCTATAAACGAGGATTTTATGGAATTCTCCTCACATGAATTAATGTAGATATGACTACTGCTATCATGAAAGAAGTATATACATGATCATATGGTGTCCACCAGTCTGGACATAGGGTTTATGGTCATATTTTAAGGGTTGGATACTTTTTTCCTTCGATGATGTTGGATTTTATAGATTTCGCTAAGAAGTTTCATACCTACCATGTTTATGCCAACTTCATTCATCAACACCCCATATTTTCTTCATATATCTAAATACTCTTTTTCATTTGCTACATATAAAATTGATGTAGTGGGACCTTATCCTCTAGCTATAGTTAAGTAGTTCAAGTACATTTTTACTAATACTTATTTCTTCTCCAAATGAGCTGAGGCAATACCTCTTAAATAAGTTGGGTCCAAAAGTATTCTTAGCTTTTTTAAAGCTAATATCGTTGCCAAATTTGGTGTCCCTCATACCATATTGATGGAAAATGACTCAAATTTTTTCATCTAAGGTAGGGAAGTCATATCAAGAATACAATATCAAATCCAACCATTCATCCCGCTACTATGAAATTTCCAATGGAATGATAGAGTCTTCCAACAAGACTCTATCAATTATACTCCAAAAGATGGTTGATAAAGATAAAAAATTTTGTCCCGATAAACTCATGCATGCCTTATGGTCCTACAAGACTACTACCAGTACTTTTACATGATCAACTCCATACTCATTGGTATACATGAAAAAATATGTTATTCCCATTAAAGTTCAATTTCCATCAGATTAAGTTACTATTTTTTATTTGTTATCTACATATGAGTAGTCTTAGAAGTGACTAGATGAGGTGGAGTGATTGGAAGAAAGGAGATTTCATACCTTGAATCACCTAGAAGTATATAAGAATATAATATCATGATATTTTAACAAGAAATTTCTCCTCCATTAATTTATTCATGAAGAATTGGTATTTTTCCTCAGGACACTAATGATACTAGGAAAGAATCCTATAGAGTTTGATCCAAATTGGGAAGGACTATACTCTATACATAAAGTCCACTATAATGGATCTTATTCCCTAATCTCAATGGAGAGTGAAATGATTACAACTCCAACCAAAGAAATATTATTGAATAAATACTTTTTTCAACAACCCAAATCATGTCCTAGTTGCATGATGTTAAACTACATAACAAATATCATCTTAGCCACAAGATGTTAAACTACATATCACCTTACACATCCATGTTGCACAATGTTAAACTACGACATGCCTTCAACCTTATTGCATAATGTTTAACTGCATGACACTATTTGTCCTCGCTACATGACATTAAATTTTATGATTAAAGTTTCCTTCATTAGATGTTAAGAAATACCACAAGATACCTAAAATTGGAATTCCTTATGGTCTTCCAAAAGATGTGTAGTTTCAATTTTAAATAATTACTCACACAATTTCCACTCCTTGGTGGAACTTGAGCCCCATTTTTCCCTATGTTTGAATTAAATCTACATAGGAACCCCTTTTAAGAGCTATGTGTGTCTTGATTCTTTCCCTTAGCAAGATATATAATGACTCCTAGGTCTTATTCCATGGTCCATCCACAATGTTGCTTTCATGTCAGGTGACTTACATCCTTACCACGAGATATTAAACAACATGGTTATTCAAGAACTTTGGGTTTCTTGATTCTCATTTCAATGAGATATGTAGTGATGCCCAGATCTCCAATCACAGGTCCATCCATAACTAAAAAACCCCTTCCTCAAATTAAAACCTAGTTGGTGTGAGAAATCATTTCTATAACTATGCATGGATTGATTCTTATTCCAATAAGATACATAGGGACACCCAGATCTCCAATATTGGGCCCAGCCATGATAAAAATAAAAATCCCCTTCATCCCCTCTGTGTATGAATCAACCATGAATAGGGAATGTTTTAATAACATTGTGTGACTTGATTATCATCCCATTTAGATACATAGTGATGCCTATGTTTTATCCCTATCTCAAATGCAATATTTTTTTCTTTTCACGTCGGTTCATATTCATCCTTACCACGTGATGTTAAACTGCATGGAAGTACAATGATCTATATGTGGATTGATTATCATTCAATTAATATATGTACTGATTCTCAGATCTCCAATCATGGGTACAGAGACAATTTTGTAAAAATTCCTTTTCATCAATATGTGTATGAATTAAACTTACACAGGGAGAATTCCTACATTAGTCATAATTGTCATCCTTGAAATTATAAAAAACCATAATCCACCCATAAAAACCATATGATATGGGGAAAAATTTCAAGAACTATGTGTGGATTAATTATTACCCTCATTAGGATATGTAGTGACTCTCAGTCCCTATATCTTGGTTCATCCACCCTTCGATCATTATAACATTGTCTTCCACTTTCTTTACCTTTGTGTTTAAAGATAATCTTTAACAACTCCTTGTTGCTCACACCGAGAACAGATCACGTGGGGTTTGGAATTGGGTAAAGAAATTATCTTCATAAACTTGGTATATCAATTCATATTTGGGGTTATCAGTGGTCATGGTTCTAAGCCCATAAAATAAAAAATAGATGTCCTCATTGGATAATGATAAACTGCATGATCTTCTCAAAAAATAACTACGTGTGGTTCAATTTTCATTTTCCTGAGATATGTAGTCATTTCATTCTAGTCCACCTTCAACATACAACCTGACATGAAAATATATAAAAGTACAAAGAACTACATGTGGCTTCAGATTATCATTCTATTGATATATGTTGTGACACCTGAATCTAGTATCTTAGGTCCAGTCATAATCAAGTATAAATCCTTCACTCCCTATGTATTGATCAAACATGCATGGTAAACCCACTAAATAACTACGAATAGCTTTATTCTCATCCATATGAGATAAGTAATGACATATAGATTTTCAATCCTTGGCCTAGTTATAACATGATTTAAAAAAGTATATATTATCCCATATACGAGTCAGATCTACATGAGGAGACCCAATACAAGTTCACACCACGTACATGAACTTTTATCCGATAAAAACTACGTATGGATTCATTCATTACATGAAAAGATGCATAGTGACACTTTGGCCCAATACCCTAGTCTAGCTACAACATTCAATTTTATCTTCATACCAAAGTCCAAAATGTCCATGTTGTATGACTCTAAACCAAAAAAACATAATGTCCTTGTTGCATGACATTAGATTTCATGTTACCCAAAAAATGATGTATGGATTTATTGTCATCCCATTGAGATACATAGTAATGAAAATTCCTTAGATACTATTACCAACCATGGTATAAAAGAATACTATTCCCCCTCCTGCATATAATTGAAAATATATGTAGGAACTTTTATTTTGGATTCAATCCTTAGAGATCCCACCACGGAAACAAAATATGTCCCCATTATACATATGAGTCAGATCTATATAAGGGACTCCAAATTCAAGGACAATATCATTCCAAATACTTCTCTTGTGCATTGTACATTTTCCATTTTTCATTTAATTTTCATAATTTTGAATTATTTCATGTCTTCATAATATTTCCTCATCTTGTAGTGACTGAATTTCTGATACCGAAGAGTTATTCGGCCTGACTATGCAGTATGTGTACTAGGTGGCCTTCCATAAGGGCCCACATAATGTGCATGTCTACCAAAATATTCCACTGTTTGGTCATAAAGAACACTCTTTAGTTTTCCTTGTATAATAAATCACCCATAATGGTTATTTCAAATAGAGGTAACTTCGTTCTTTGGATAAGCCTTTTCTATCCCCTCTAATATTTGAGGATGGTATATAAGAATTGGTATTTTAAATTTTACATCCTTTTCATATTTTTCCCATGTCCTTCCTACTGATCTTAAAGTCTTCAAGACCAAGGTTTACTTTTCCACACATAATTTTGTCAAAAAATACGAGAATACCCTTGGGTCATTTTACCACATATCATTCAATGTTTCCAAAATATTTTGGTACTTGTCTTATAAACTAAAACTATATACATTATACTTCTTACGTTTGGATCAGACCCTCAAAGAAAGAAAATTCCTACAATTCATTGGAAATCATGATTGGAAACATTCCTTCTCTATTCAAGTAATTCTCACCATATACTAGACAAACTATTTGGTAATATCAAAATATCCATAAACATTCAACGTATTTCAGTAAATATAATTTCAGTGTTCTTGAGAGATCATGTATCTTACTATAATGTTTGTGCCTCAGTTGGACTTGCATTAAATTTTCCTAGATAACAAACCTGTCAGCATATGGATACCACTATTTGGATCTAAAGAACATTACCTAGTTGGCCCTACATAATACAGCTCCCATAATGGGTTTTCCAAATAGTGCTAACTTTGTTCTTGGAAGAGACCCCCTCTAAATACCATTATCCCCTTTCCCATATCATTCTTCAGATTCCGAAATCCCCAAATCACAATTTACAATTCTTCATTTCCTTTCCGGAATAATGTGTCACATTTCCTGATGAATTACCAAGAATATGAGAACCATTAAATCTATTTTCAAAGATAAAGACCTTAAATCAAATCCATGTAATGTCTGTGCAGCATGACTTTAAACCGCACACTATAGTGTCTTTAGTGCATGATATTATACTAAATAATATAGTGTCATTGTTTCAAGACAATAAACCACATAGAAAAATGTCAAAGAACTCCTTTCTAAATAATATACCCACATTCATACACCAAATTCATGTAGGAGTGGTTTCCCCATTCTTGGCCTCTGTTAGTACAAATGGACACATTATTATTAGATACCTTTCATTGGAAAATACACCCCTGTTTTCTTGAGACATTCAGATATTAAACCCCTTTGTTTATCAGTAGTATAATGTCAAAATTCATGGGAAACCTTTACCTAACTATGTATTATATTCCCCAATTGTCCTTGCATAAGTTTCCCACATAGCGGGTCTCTTAGGATCAGGATTCCACTATTGCGAAGTGCAACACATGAGTCAATTGGCCATACATAATACAACCCTCATAGAGTGTTTTTAATATAGAAATAACTTCATTCTTAGAAGAGACCTACATTATTCTAATACTTCAAATTTTATATTAGGTTACCATAAAAAACATGAATCATGATTCCCCTTAGTAGTACCTAAGAAAATATTGGGACATTCCTAGCCATAAAGCTTTGATTGAGTTCTAATCTAAAAATTCATTTTTCATAATGTTTGACCTAAAACATTATCCTTATTAGTCCAACATGCTTGACATTAAACTGCCAATAGAAATAATACATAGTACTCACTAGGTTGAAAACTGCTAAGGGAACTCGATAAAAAAGTCGACCAGAACATTTTATGGTTTAGGAAATATCGTTTAATAAAAAGTGAAAAGACACAAAGTTTGTACGGTTGTCCATATGACCTTAGATAATAGTCAAACATCGCTTACTAATCCTCTTGTCTAAGGTAAAAAATTATATTTCCCCCATGACTATCATTGTAATTATAATTATATTATGTAAAGATAAAATGTTATGAAAATTAGATTTGATATTGTAATTATAGAAAGAAAGAAGGGATGCAGACATATATATGACTGGAGACAAAATAATTTACATTCATATATAAAGTTCAATGGAACATCCACATAATGGAGTCTCTCTGACATATATTATAATAATCTTTCAACATGACTCTTCATTTGTGGAACATCCTCTCTTGTCCTATCAACCACTTACCGGAGCTCAATCAGTTGACCAGGCTCATCCTCCTCAGCTTGATGAAGTGCATCTATAGCAATGGAACAAATAGTTATTCCATCAAATTGGGATTCTCCCAATGATTGGTTCAATTAATTAATCATATTTACAATAGTATCCATTTCTTTCTGAATATGTATCATTTCATTCATTTTCAACATAATTTTCTAATTTAATTCCATAAAATGTTTACTATGGTTGGCATCCACCTCCGATACTGTAGCTTAAAAACCATCAATTTTGGAGATCATTTTTTCCTTTACAAAATCTTTCCACAATTTTTTTTCTTGATCCTGCAAATGAATTTTCTCTTTCACTGCATTATAAATTGGGTGATAATCAAATCCACCAATCCCAGAATTATAAATAGTTCTAGAAGTTGTCCAAATTATGAGGGAAGTTCATGAAAATGCTTATCATAAATAATCTTCAAAATGGTTCACCATGTCTTGTTACGCATGATACCAAGAGAAACATGTAGCTCTAAGTCTCAATCAAAATCAATGTCATGAGGAAAACCATCTCCTAAAATAAAATCACTCAAAGAGATGCCTAGCTTTGATCGTTTCAAAGGCGTGAATGCTTCATCTTCCATTTATTATTGTGCCAATGTAGAGGCTTCACCTTTATACCTAACCGTGGGAGATGATAGTCCTAAATCATGAATTATAATTATTATTATCTCTAAAGGTATACCAAGAACAAATCATGAACAACACAGTCAATAAAATTTACCCAGTAATAAGTTGGCTACTTGAGTAGATCCCACCCTAGTAATATCAACATTAGTAGTATGGGAAAGTACTTATTTGGGAGTGGCATTCTCTTGAGCATTGCTAGTCGCTATAAATAGAGACTCTAAAGCATCTCTCAATGCTAGATTCATAGTCGGTACTTCTCTAAAGTCAATGGAATGGGATGATCCATTCTTTAAGGGACTTTGTAACATTATCTGCATATAAGGCAACATAAATTGAGATTTGTTTGGAAATATCAAACAAAAGAACAATTATGTGTGGTAAATGTTGAGTCAGTAACTTATTTCCTTTCATCTCCCCATTGAAGTCCCCAAACTCCATAATGGAACCTGGAATCTCAGTGTCTATATTAAGAGTTCCCATCACTTCAGTGTATATAAATTTTTTTATCATATCAACCTCACCATTTAAGGTATCCAACAAACGTTGATCGATGCCCAAATTAGCTTCAGTGAGATTTTCTTCCATCATCTCTTCAACTAGTGAAATGTATTTAGGACATACTAATTTAGTATTATCAAATGCACCTTCCATACACTAACCAAGATCCTCGCTCCTTACTTCTGGATAAATAATAGTATCAGTATCGATTATTATAGAATCCTTCGGCACATGCCATAGGTCTAAAATATTACAGGTAAAGGAATATTTTAAACAAAATGTGATTCCCAGAAGAAATGCATCTGACATTACCGTGACCCTCCTCACTCTCTATATAAATAGAAGAATATTTAGCCACATCCCTTTACATTTCAACTACTAAAGTAATAGATTAATCAGCACGAATTTGTGCTTCTCTTGGGGTTTCTTTCTCAGTCCTTAAGAAACTAGTATCACATCCCTTATGAGAATACATTAATGAAGGTCCTGTAAAAAAGTAAATATGGTATGAAAATTATGTCAAGAAGGTTTTAATAGTGGATGAAAACAAAAATAATCACTTTGTAATACTTGTCGGACCAACTTCAATGATCTGTTTCATTAATTTTGATAATATAATAGAGTGATTATACTACTTTTCTGGGAAACATAAACTTGAGGTTATGGTTGAGGACTTTTTGTCTCCATTGCATCCATCATTATTCTCCCTCCAAGAGAATGTTATAGAGACCCAAGGGTTTCATCTAGTGTATAGATGGGGTTCCCATAGGCCCATACTTTGGTGAATCTAGCACCTTTCTTGGTGTTACTCCTTCTCTTATTTAAATCTTCAAAATGAAATCCCATCTGGATTTGTGATAGCAGATGGTGGAGCAAAACTGAAACAAAAGAAAAGGGAAATACATTCTCAGTATTAACATAAATATCTCATTTCTCTTCGGGGTGAACAATTATCCCTTCATGTATTTCATGATCTAACATGTTGGTTACCCATTTTGAGGCTAGGACCCGGTCATCTATTGAATATACCAAAATCTCTATGTCCATTATGTACCCATATACCTCATCCAAATTGCAATCTGGATGAAATTTAGAGGGTTCTCTAATATCACTGAAATCTTGTATTTGAAGGCCAGATTGGGGTACCCCCATTCATATCTGAGATCATTGTTCATGGTTTCCTAGTACTCAATTGCCAACGGTCTCTCATAGTTTGGCTTTGATGCGGTCAACTATGGGGAAATGCCATAACCCTTAGATTAGAAGTTATCTTCAACCTACCTTCCTCTTCGTAAGAATCAACAGATGATATGGAAACCTATTTTTGATGATGGTTACTAGATCACCTCGATGTTGGGAGTGTTTTATCCCTATAATTGGTATTATTAATGGATTTTTATGAGTAATTTTTTATGTTTCTAAATACTATGAAGCCTCTACATCATCTTTGGTTTTATAATTTTTCCATGATTTCCATGAAAAATATTTGGTGTGGCCTCTACTCGATGTATGTATTTTGTTAATGTCTCATGATGGTATGAGGAAACCCAAGATTTATAATATCCAACATCTGAACCAATTGATGCATTTGATGGAGGTAGCATAATCTAAATTTTCTATGTCTATACGTCTAACATAATATATAATTTCCAAGTTATCATTGGATTCTTATCATGGCTAACATATGTAGGAGGAAAGGTACTCAATTTTTGAAGACATTTGGACTGGAAAGCAAACCCATAAGGTACATAAGCCTCACATATGATATCATTTTCAATCCTTATTAATAATTTAAAATACCTGAATTCCATCATGTATGACCTTAACTCGTAATTTTCCTCCTTACCATCATTAATAAATGTTCCAATTGGTGGGTTACAAAAAAGAATGAATCTAAACTCACCTAATACATTCAGTGTCCTTAGAACCTTATCAACCTTTAGGTTTTGAGGCTAAATCCTAGAAACCTTTTTAAAAAACGTGGCAAAATGACAATTGAGGACACTAACTAAATTTAGAACTAAATATGAATAGAAATGTGTTTTAATCCAGCCCCATAAAACCAGGAATGGTCCTTTGAATCAAAATGCGTCATTCCCATTGTATAAATGCAATAGGATGTGGTATATTATTGCTAATACGGGGGTGGCCAACCCAATTTATTTCCCCTTTACCAAATTGCCTTCAATAACAAAAGTCTATGTCCTTACACATCCACCAGACTCACAGATTGGGAGAAAATAAATGCTTATCCACATGGTAAGGAACCGAATAAGTATACCTTTGCATCAATCTTCGACTTTCCCTTGTAAACCCAATTCTTGTAATCACCCCTCTTCAATGTGGTCCCGAACATGTCTAAAGTACCCAAATTATCTGTATTTGGGAAAATAGTATAAAGTCCACAAGTAGGACCCTTCTCTTTCATGAGTTATAAAAAGGATTCAAACCACACTCTTGCACGAACATCATCTCTTGGATGAGGATATTTATTTTTATTCAACAAATTATTTTCTATTTTAAATAATTAATGATCCAATGATGGTGTCCTCTCAGCATTATCCCATGTTTTTGTTGGTGGAATGAATTAATCATACATCACCCTAAGAATGGGAGCCCCATATATTTGGTAGACATCCCACAAACTGATGTTGACCTCACCATGTGTTAAATAGAATGAATTTGTTTACAAACTTCATCGGCTCAGTAATTTAGAAGTGATATCATTTTTGTAAACCTATGTCTATCCTACCCAAACAGCCTCATAAATGTGAACATCATGGAGATATTTCTTGAACTCAGCATAAGTCTCACATAGACAAAAAACCCACATCCATTCAGGTCTAACTCCTTCAGAGTGAAGACCCCAGTATTCTTTACATCCATTGTATTGATATGTTTTTTATGAATGAAAATTTCATTCAAATAAATGTGACATGGCTCTAAAACATGATTCTTCATATCAGATATACAACCATTGTGATGTAGGATTCATCCTATAGGTACTGTTCTCTTAAGAATAAGGACACCCCTAACTGTAATGTTCATACAATAATAGTTGATATGTTTTACAAACCAAGTATTTTGGAAAAAAATATTTTATGATGGAATGTGGGTGTATTGAAAAATCCCATGCTTTTATAGAGGTATATAGTGGCTTGGTAGATATTTGAGTCGGCATGGAAACTAGCCCTTCTCTAACTCAGGAAGGTTAATATCAACCACAACACAATAGTCTGGTCCAACCACTTTCATTATTTCGGTTTGGAGAAATTTATCTTCCTTAGTTAAATTCATCAAGTGATCCATTTCATGAAAGATAATCACAAAATGTTTCCCATTATTTTGGAATAATGACTTAATAAAGTTCAAATTTTAACTTCAAGGAACTCAAGAATATGGTAATGGAAAATCACTATGCAAACCCTTTGATGAGGTCACCCACATAGGTCGTTCAACTAGGTAGGAAATGCAGGTCCTTCTATGAGGTCATCTGGCATAGATCCTCTATTAGAATAAATCTACATATCTCTATTACCCATGTCGATATACCATGATAAATTTTCGAAGGACCTTTTCTAGAAAACAACATAATAGAGCTGTACAAATGAGCTATGAAACAAGAGATAAAAAATCTGAAATACGGGTGAAGAAAGTGGACAAGGAATGGGGGTATTTATAGGCATCCTTGTCATACACCACTGAACTGCTCTAAATGACTTATTCCTATTCCCAATATGAGATAGATACATAGTGGGCTTGTATAATCCATTATTATTTTTCCATAATCTTTTTACCATAATCTTACCTCAGGACTAGAACCACCTTTCAGTCAAATCTAGTACTGAGGGAAGGATTTTATTGGCACTCAATTTTAATAAAGGAATGAAAAAAAATTATTAAGAGAACTTTGGATATATTAATGTTTCATGGAAATTTAAATAAAGAAAATAAATCTGGTAAAAAGGATTTACACAGCATACCCATGCCTAAGAAGGCCAGTGAAGATCCTTCCAGAACAGCCTAAAGGCATAGCCCCTACACCGAGGACCCACATAGAGGACCTACAATGGGGAACCAAAGTGGTAGTATATGTATTCAACTCTTGTGAGAGAGACCTATGTGAATGATCCATGCCCATGACCTACGTGGACCACCTCCTTTTGACTAAGTCCTCTCAATGCTTATAAATAGGACCCTTGTGCTTCCCATTTCAACAACTAAAAATGTCATAATAACTCTTGATGGTCTAATTTTGTATCTTCTTTTCCTACGTCCCATGAATTTTCTCACTTAGATCTTTTATTCTTGAGATAATAGAGAATTTAAATGGGTAAACAAGATCAAAGTCCCTTTATGGTCTGAAATACAAGATACTTGTTTGAGGAACCTCCTTTTGTAAGAAGATGTATCATATAAAAGATCATTTTCTTATGAAAAGACATGTGTGAGATTCTTACAAGGACACCTATGGTGCATAGTTAAAATATCACCCAACTGTTGTTGTCCCAATAGTCTTTTTCCAAAGGCATGTCAAGCTTTCATAGGCTAATCCTTCTTATATTAAAAAAATTTTAGTTCCTTTTAGGACCTTTATGGAATACCTATGCAGAAAAACTATGTGGAATACCTATGTGGAATACCTACACAGACCATCTATGCAATCTATCCTTGAATCACTCTTTTAATCCACTCATAGCAGGGCTTACCCTTCTTTGGCTCCCTTGTCTTGAATGGACCAAGTTGAAACCTCCACCAAAACCTCCTGATTTATCAGACCTTTTGGAAAGACACATCAGTGTGTCTTCCATTTGGATTTGGATATCCATGGTTAGGGGTTTCCCAGAATCATCTTACCGATGGTAAGGAATCTCATATTATCTATGGATCTGGATATCCATTTTTATATAGTCCCTAACCCTAGGGAGAATGTTGTGGAGTCCTGATTTTAGACTCTAGATATAGTACTCTTTTCATCTCATCTAGTCTTTGATATCCAAAGCCTTAGGTTCCTGGTAGGGAGGATAATGATCACACTTACTTCTCCCTTACATATGTTTTTAGTTCCTCCCTTGATACGCACCCAATTTTAAGGCATACTTCCTATAATAAGACCCTAGCTTTTCAGACCGGACCTAATGACCTTCACCTTCATTTCACATTAAAAGGTTCATTTCCCTGTGCCCTTATCCACTTTCTCCCTAAATTCTTTCTCCATAGTCCCAACCTCTTCCACCATTGGAGGAGTAAAAGTGTGTGGTTTGTTGAATCTTTTTTATCGTCTTGTTTCTCACACCGAACATGACACACATGGGCTAAGAGATTTTTGATGACCATAACAACCATACTATCTACCTGAATTACTTAACTAAGAGAACTCTGATTCCCACCATAATTGGGGTACATCGGAATCCTTCACTTAGGTCCCGAGATCAATGGACATCCTCCTCAAGTGTCCAACCCTAATTTCCTTATTTCGGGAATCCTCCTTAGGAATAGGTTCCGAATTAAATACCCCTAAATCTCTATGAGTAATGAAATATCACATTAAACCTATTACAAGGGAATCATTTTTAGATGTAATCTGTAACCTATTTTATCTCAAGGGTCTATACTCCATTATGAGACTTACAGAACTACCTAGGATTTGATTCCCATCCAAATGTGATACATAGGAAGCCTCCTTGATGTTCAAACCTAACACTCCAAATCAACCCTATTCTCTCGGGGCCACATTCCTAGAATATTCTAATCCAACTTGGAAACTTATATCTTTTTCTGGTTCCTTGAGCTCCTTAGGCATACGTCTCACACTAATATTTGGCTATGAACTTTCTTCTAAGATGTCCTAGCCACATGACGTTTAGATATATGTTTGGGTCCTTATCACATGAACATAATCGGTATGATGTGTCTCATTAAGTGGCACGGAACTACGTGGTTTCTGTATTCCTTTTATAAGGTTACGTAGTAAACTAATATATGGATTTTAACCGAACATCAAAACAATTTTTGTCTCCTTGGATAATGATAAATTCCAGTGTGACTTCTATTTCCCTGGATGATGATGAATTCCAGAGTGCCCCACTGAGTGGCTTTAAAAACCTTAATTTTCCTACGAATGAACAAAGAATCTATAAGTAGTATATGAGATGATACCATTGATGGAAAACCTCTAATACATACAAATATATACATTGATGAAGAACCTCAAATACATACGGATGATTATGAATTCCATACATGCTAATAATTGATTGAAATTTTTAAATGAAACCTAAATTGTGCTTTGTAAATTAATAATTATTTGCAAACATATCTTAAATATATAAGAATGACATGGGGTTGGAAATATTCCCCTCATAAGGGTGGAAAGAACCTGACCTCCCATCCCCTCAACCAATGTGAGTTCTTAATCATTGTGGGTCAAAATACTTAATGAGCACCTACCTTTGGAATGTAGGTTCCTTTGGATATGAAACCATTGGGTGTTTCTGGTTCCATAAAAAATCTATTGGAAACTATCCGAAAAAAGTGATATTTAACCATAACACACATTCTATGTGAAATGGTAATGTATAAAACTCTATTAATCAAATCCATGAATATTACAAAGTCATTAGTAAGTCTAAAGGGAAACACCAGAAACTCATAGTGGCCATACCTTGTATGGAAGACAGTCGTCTGAATATATTTTTTCTTCACATTTAGTTAATGAAATCAAGAACAAAGACCCACCTTTGAGAATTAATTAACTCCTCTCAACTGATCGAACATTTCATGAATCCTTGGAAGATGATACTTGTTCTTTATAGTGATCTTGTTGAGTTTTGGATGATCAATACACAGCTAAATTGATCCATCCTTCTTCTGGACAAAGAGCATGGACACACCCCAAGGTGATGCATTCCGGTATTTGAATCCTTTTTCCAAATTCCCTTGAAGCTGCTTCTTTTACTATTCTAGTTTGATTGGAGCCATCATATAAGGACACATTGAGATACGAGTAGATCTGGGTAAGAGTTTTGTTGAAAACTCTACCTCACAATTTGGGGAAAGTCTCGATAACTCTTCCGAAAATACATCACCATATTATCTCATGGTGAGAATCTCCTCTTGGTTGATAAATTCCATTAACTAAACTATTTGATCGAAGTATGCTTATTCACAGGGAATCAACACCCACACCATTAAATGATTTTCAAAAGGATATTCATGATCTTCCTTTCATTTTTAGAGAAGAATAGGATAGTTCAGAATATGAAAAGATATTTTCCTTTCCTGATACTTTATATGTGCTCAATATAAATAAACCCAAATCATTCCCATTATAGCGTCAAATTTTACCAAGGGAGATTTCATGAGATTCACTGGAAGAATCTTCCCACATGCACCAATAGGAGAAGAGTCCAATAGTTGTGTTGCAATGACTGCACCACTAGGTTTTTTTATGTATATATCTACTTCATGGTTTTGGGGATTCAATTTAATAGTTTAAAAAACGTGAAATATGTGCAGGAATGAGTGAAACTAGAATCAAATTAGATTTTTTTTCATTCTTGAGTGAATAGGAAGTGTTCCCTATATGAACTTTTCTTTTCTTTTTCCACTTTATCAGTAGTGATGGAATAATCCTTTCCTTTCTCCTTTTTCTTTGGTGGTTGCTAACACTGATTACCATCATATAGTTGAGGTTTAGTGCACTGTCTTGCATAGTTCCCTTGCTTCCTACAGTTGTAGAATTGGACCTTGGGTTATGCTCTCTTTCCTCCACAACATTGTCCAACTTCCTTATATATTTTCAATATTCATGAACTTTTTGGCCTTATCTTTAACAATTTAATAATTTTCCATCCCTTTGAGGTAGTTCTAATTATTCTTCTTCCCATATTTTAGACATGTGGGAGGTTAAGTTTTCTTTCACCCTTTTTCATGAGATCCTTCATATTGGAACTCCATTTTTCATTTATCATCACCGTAGCTATTGGACCATTCTCCAAAATCCATCTCCACTTTGAGATCACAACGAACAAATTAATCCAAACTCCCAAAGTCTTGAATTTCTAGATCCATTCTAAGGTGAGGTTTTAAACCACTAATGAATCTACCAATTTTCTATCATTGTTAATAAAAAAACCCAAAGTGTACCTTTAAATCCTTGTCAAATTTTCTTTATAGGTCATTAATGAATCCCCTTTCTTTTGATTCATCTTTATGAATTACTTCCTCGTATTATTTTGAAGAGTTTGAGGAAAATACATATTAATAAGCATTGTCTTAATGTCTTCCCACTCCAACTCTTTAATTTTTTTCTTTATCTTGGTGTTCTTAATCAAATCCCACCATTAATAGGCCTCTCTATTTAAATGGTAAATAGCTAGAGTCACCTTCTTGGTATTAGAATAGTGATGTACAGAAAAGTTCTTATCTATTGAGTTGACCCACTATTTAGTGACTAGTGAATTTGAATATCCACTAAACATCAGGGGCCATTGCCACATAAAACAATCGATATCAAGTTTCTACATCTTTGGTGAAGGTGGGTGTTCCAAAATATTCAGGTTATTATTCATAACATGAGATATTTGGTTAAGAATTGCCATGAAAATTTGAACTCCACCTCCCAAATAATAGGGGATGCCATTCATAAAATCGATGCATTGTCCCTCGCAGGATTGGTTGGCTAGGTTTCTTCTGGTTCCTACTATTTTCAAAAATAGAAAATGTTAGAACAAAAAATAAGTTAACAAGACATCAATATTTTATACCATTTTATAATTAAGTCCAAAGTCATATATTTTTGGATACATATGCTTATAATTTTCTAAAACAAATATTCTTAGGTGATTACTTATAGTTATTCTCATACTAAAGGATATCACTATGGTTCATTAATCATAATTCAAAAAATAACTAAACTGTACTCGGATACGAACTACAATGACCCTACTTTTTTAAAAAATTACTATTAAATAATTTTAATTATAAATAAAAAAATCATTATATGACCAAGATCTAAATAATTATTTTCTTGGAGAAATTAAGACCGTACATAACATTTAAAAAATATAATATAAACATGTATTTAATTTCTTCTTTCTCTATATTCTTAGATATCATTGCATTCTCCTTAGTGCAAGTAATAACCAAACAGTATATATCAAAATGGGTCAGATAAAAGCCTAGTAAGAGGATAGATAATAACATGAAATAATATAAAATGGGGTGAGAATAATCATTATCATCATAATATAGGCACAGTTTCATAATCAAGATAGGAATCATTAATAAATTTCATTAAATGTGGAAATTCATAAAAATGAAACATCATGTCTTAGTGGTTACCTACCACACATACTTGTTAACAAATCTAGCATCATGATCATGTATATTTTTCTTTTATCACGAGATAAATCACATTTCCCAATGAATTTTAGTGCTATATAATTCCAAGTGCACCAATCACATCATAACATTTACATGTGCACTATATAATTCTGGGTGCACCCATCACATCATAACATTTACTTTATCATGAATGAAAAATAGAACATATATCAATATTTAACAAAAAAATAGACCCTGTAAAGGAATAAGCTTTATTTGATAAATAATAAATTCATAAAATTTGGATTCACAAGTGAAATTTGTAATAACATACATTGTATAATAATCATTAACCTTGAGTGAAGACAAAACAATCACGAGAAGTAAAAGGTGTGTTTTTTTTAATAATAGTTTATTTGGAAAAAGTTTTCTTTTTCATAAACTCAATTAGAAAACATGTATATCCTAGAAAAATTAATATAAGGATATAGTAATTATATTTTGGTAATATTCATATTTATAATTGGGTGAAAGAAGGAAAACCAAAAGAAAGATAGTTGAGTGTGATAATTCCCCTTACCTTGTGTCTGAAAGCTTCCATCACATTAATATCATGTATAATAACATTAGATTCATTAATTAAAAATCGAAAAGGTTTTATACAAGAATTTTATTCATTAATGTTTTATTATTTTCATTTATGGGCTTCTTTATGAGTTATATAGTTTGATTTCATCATTTAGGAGCATTCATTTTCAAGGTTTTCAGGATCGGTTCACTGGTATACATGAATATAAGTTCGTGAAAAATGAGGATAAATATCAATAATTTTTATTATATGTTGTTAATGATCTCCTATAAGTTTACATGATCTTAAAAATAATTTATTTTTATATGGTATGATGTTCATTCACTAGATAAATGTTTTTATGATTGTTTTAAGTCAATTTTGGCGGTTTTTCGATCACAGTGAATTCATTTTGTTTTATCATTTAGTATTATGTAAATAAGTTTGTTATAGAATATAAAGAGGATTTTAGAATATATTTAAAATTATTTTTCAACCATTATAATGGTTTTATTAAAAATACATTTATTCATCAAAGGAAAAAGAAAGTGCATCACCCATGATGTCTGTGAATTGACACATCACTAGCGATGATTTCATTATTAGTTTAAAAGAGATATAGGGAGAGAGAAAGGAGACTGGTTATGGATATTCCATTTAAATGAAATCATGCTGTTATATCAAATTTAATGGATTGATAATGAATTTTTTTAAGAATATTTGAGGATAAGAGAATAAAATTAATTAAATTGAAAATAAATTAAATGAAAAAGAAAGAGGATTTTACCTCATAAATCTCTCTTTTAGGAGAACCACATTGAGGAAAAGGTTTAGGTAATTTCATGAGATCAAGATATTATAGAAGTGGTATAGGGGATATAAAATATTATTGGGTAGAGTTTGCGAAAGGCACAAATCATGAAATGTATGATGAGAGGAGGGGGTGAGGCGTGGTATTTATAGAGGGGGGAGAGGGGTTTTTTCTCATTATTTAGTTTATTAGTTTATTATTACAGTCAAGATAAGAAATAGTGTTGATTATTAAGAAAACATATTTTAATTAGATCAAGGGAGTTCAGACTAATGGTTCTTACATCATCGATGACTCAATTAATAGTTTATTTAATTTATAATGTATTTATAATGTAAATTATCATATTTTATTATTCACAAAAAATTCATATATTTCATAAAAATCCCAAAAATTCACCCTAACCAATTTCTAATGTGTATAATTGAAAAATAAACTCAATTTTATGAATATAATTTTCTAAATATTAGTAATTTAATTTTAAATTAAAATCACCATTTACTCAAAAAAATAAAGATCTTAAAATGAAAACTGATTTTATAACACTTTGAAAAATTACGTAAGGTCTCATAAAATTATTTTAAAATAATAAGACATCAAAATATTAATTTATTTATAAATTTTATGAAAATAATTTTTTAAATTTTTAAATTATTCAAAAAATTGTAATTAAATAATTATCACATAATAAATACCAACACTTAATAATTTTTAAATTATTTACTTGCTTATAATATGATATAATAATATCATATTTTCACTTATAAGAAAACTTAATTTTAGTTACACTTTCTTGGGTGATTCTACAATTTATCTGACTAGTTCACTATTAATAAGGGTTATGTTACTATTCCAAAGGTCATGTTACTATTTCAGCGGTATTTTATCCTTAACATCTAGAAATAATTATTATTTAATTAATCATTCATTTATAAATTCTTCACTATGGTCTATAAGTGATTTTATGTGATTCATACTATATGAAATTATTATAAGAAAGGAGAAATTCCTTTGATAAAAGTTAGGGTCGTTATAGGAAATCTTATTCAATTTTTCTATAAACACTATAATAGTTTTGGTCATTCCAAAAATAATTTCAATATACTCATAGCGGCCATACCTTATCCAAAATGAGGCCTCTAGAACATCAGACTTGTTGACCTTGAGAAGCAGGTAACAACACCGAATATCAATTTTTTAGAAACTATTCTATTATTTATACTAATCAAAAAATTCATCCTATTGGGAAAATGGATACTTTTCTATGACCATATCTTGATTGATATGTCTATAATCGAGACACAAGTGAAATTTTATGTTGGTCTTCTTAGTGAAAACTACTTGTGTGGCCCAAGGTGACACACTGGATCAAATAAAACCATTATAAAAAAACTTGTCTACCTTATTCACCATCACCTTTAGTTCATCATGTTCCATGTGGTAAGAGGTAATAAATACAAGCTATTTACCCAACACTATGTAATTAGAAAACTACAACCATATCAACAGTGGAATAATAGAAATGTTAGAAGGAATCACTTCTAGAAATTCAATAGCTACATAATTAGGTTCAATATAAGAATCCTCCTACTCGAGTTTAACATCACATAATGACAACATCTTACGTTGATTTATAATGGGATTCCTCTAGCCTCTGGGCTATAAGTCACATTTTCATTGAAAAATAATAAACTCTTCATTAAGGAGTGTAAAGGACACCCATAAATGATTATATAAAAAAACTATGAGCCTCTAACCATTATATTATGAAAATTTCTTTCATAGAATTCATCTTGAGAGACAAAAAAATAGAAGCCTGATATCTGATATATTAAAAGAAAAAATGGGGTGTCAAATACCCTACTCTATCTTCATCCTTGGAGGTATCAAAAATTTTACCATATATAGAATATTCATTATTTGGAGATTCAGGAAGTCCATTTATTCCGTTGATATGAAAGGATGAGAGGCACCAGTATTAATTAAATTTTTTCACTAAGGGTGATGTAATATTATTGGTTCCTATCATTATCACTAGACCCATATAATTTCCAAATGGAGAGTGGTCCACTACTAGATATATACCTGGGTTTGAAACACTATTTTTCATGAAGCATATAATTGTGTCACATATCCTCTCAACACTAAAGATCCCATACCAAAATCTAGAGTTGTGAAAATGTTGAAAAAATATCTTTAAGTGAACTGATATTCTGCATGAGATACAGCCTTTTGGTGCCTCTATGCAAGAATTAATAGTGTTCTAACCATTAAAAAATGGAAACAAGTTAGTGGGAATTTACCAGGAACCACTAAAGACTTGGAGGATACTATTATCAAAGATCAACACTATTATTTCCACCATGAGACTCACCCCATTTTCACTTCCTAATTGAACCACAAAAGCTACAACTTGGTGTATGAAGAACTATATTCAACACTAAATTATAAACCAATTCATTTTTTTCTCTATTTGATATCAATCAAAAAATAATAACATAAGAGGTAAGAATCAAAATAAATAGTTTAGAATACATTTATAATCTAATACGAATCTAAAACCTGTGTTCCTTTCGCTTCTCATAAACCCCACTATAGGTGAAAATTGAGAAAATCCATTAAATAGACTGGCATAGTTTTTAACTGACCTATCTTATTTTTAAATATTGAGAAATTATATGGAATTATCAAACAAAATTCAATATGGAAATAATTTCTCCATGAAAATATTTTTGTTGTATTTCTACCCCGTGAATCCCACCACCTCCATTTTTACCCCTGAAGTTTAGAGATAACACATTTCACATTAATGGAATCTGGTGTATCCATGAATTAGATTTTTTCATTAAATCTTCTCTAAAATGTCCACTTAATCCTAAGGATAATTGTCTCCAAATAAACATAGTGGTTTCTGATGAAGAATATCATGGGTTAAATCTCTTATATAATGTCATTTAGTTTACAACCGTGGATCCTAAACTGGGATAGGTGCAGCTCCTTTTCCAAGGCCTTGGTCCAGATGAACTGCCAATACTACAAGTTTCTTTCCCACATTAGAGGTTTCATGTAGTGGTTTGTCTATATCTCACACCAGATATCTTATTGGACAAATTATTGATTTCATGATACTATAGAATTTCAATTTATAATTAGGAATCATCTGTCAGGGGATATAGTATCATCAACTATATCAATAAGAAATCAACATGGGTACCAAAATCAAAAATCAATTTTTTGGAAAAGACTATAACAATATCAATAAAATTTATTAAATCCACATTTTTTCCAAACCCATGGGAATATATGCATATCTACAATGATTTTTTTTCTAAGAACTCACTTTCACACAAACCTGTTAATTTTCGAAAATACCCTCTCTAATCTACCATGACTTCCCAAACTACATACCACCATCCAAGAAGTGACAAAACCTCCAAGGAAACTATTTTCCAATGAAGAAATATACATTACATGGAAAAAGTGCACCTGAATCAATCTTGACATGGTGAAAAGGGAATTCTTGATCCTCTTGGGAATGATACTAGTGCTTGGGCATCATGAACGATCAAGAGGGAATGATTTAACTATAAAAGATACCACAAAATTAATTAAGTGGATAACAGAAAAAATAGCTTGTATTTAAAAATATCTCTGAAGAGTGATATACCCCAAGGTAGTCATGTACGAGCCCAAAATGTGTCAACAAGCCCAGTTAACACAAAAGACAAGGATAACATCGCAACATGATATCCTTGTATCATGTGGATCATATTGTCTACTTTTCATAGACAACTTTCATATTATTTCAATCAAGAACATCCATCACATCCAAGAAGTTGTTTCCATTTTACTAGAACTGAAATAATAATATTTATAAATAATCGAAGAAAATAGTGTGGTGTGGGAATATTTATCTCAGTAAGAATCCACCAAACCATACATAATAATTCCATATAAAATATACCAAACATTATCAGTAATAAATTATATATGGAATGGTAATCTTCTGAAGATGTAATGTTTCATTTTTATATGTTTGTTAAGATATTATTGGGATTATTTTCGAGTCCAAACATTGAGATGGTATGTGAACCCGATGCCCAGTGTGGCCAGAATAAATATTTGAAAAATATCAATATTTTATAGCATGCAAGAATAGTTTTCCTGAAAATTTGAATAACTCCTAAATTTTTTCACAGATCATAATATAAGAGCGCTGTTGAGTTCAAAATAGTGTCTTTACCTTAGCACAACCTAACTTTAGTCAAATCTGAACATCCATTTTTCCTGAGTGTGATATTAATAAAATAAATTAACTTAAATATTTATTTTATTTTCATTTGTGAAGAGACCTGATTACTCTATAAATTTACATCTAAGGATATTGTCTCGCGATTTTCTTCTGAACCTTGGAGACCTAGATTTCATTTGGGGAGAGCGTTCTTGGAAGATGACAATAGATCTGGATCTGATAGTGGATTTTCATGCCAATGGAGTTGGAGGATCTCATCAATGACGACAACATAACTGTTCTTCATCAAGGATCGGTCCAAAATCTTGGTAGGGTGTTCTTTTGTTAATTTCATCATTTTCTTAGCCTCAGATGAATTAGGGTCAATTTAATGAGAAAGAATTGATCCATCCAACTTTGGTAGATTTTAATTAGATAGAATTATTACATTTTTGGGTATTGGTATCCCCTCTTCGATTCTACTATGATAAAAAATTGATTCCAAACAATCAGTGACCAAGGTTTATTCCTCACTCTTGTGGTTTTGGGATTTCTCCCCTTTTTCTACATACGGTCATTATTAGAAATCCCTTGGCCAACAGTTCAACAAATATGTTATTCTGAATCATTTCCCAACTATTGTTAAGCACAATGGATCAAAACCATGGGTATGGAATATAATGGTGGTTGTGAATAAAGGAATCGACTGTGATGATGGGTAGAATAGGGAAGAATAAGAAAAAATCTTGTGTTCTTCACTACTCTTGGGAAGCGCGCATGTCAAAAGGACATAAAAGGTTAGTTCCCAATCTGTTTCAAGTCTAGATTCAAGCGATATACTGGTGGTAAGGTTTTATCGATGTAGATCTGGGATCTATATAGTGGTTTCATGCATAGTTCATGGTGGATACGATATGCAAGGAAGAACAGAAGAAGAAATCTAGATCTGGAAAATCCCAAGAAACATGACATGTAACTCAGTACTATATTATGTGTGGGTCCCCGAGGTTGTGGTGTTAGGGATCCGTCAGAGTTAAGGATCACACAATGTGTGACCCCTATCACACAGTATGTGAACCTCTCTGGCTGGCTCGGGGAGTACTTCATAAGTATACAGAAACAAGTTGAAGTACATGGGCATGGACACAACATGGAATAGATGAACGGGTCCACGGATATGACATAGGTACGCGAACACGGCCATGTGACACGGGAAGGAAACCATGTGTTTCTACACATTATGTACTAATCCTACATGTTGTGTATATGGAAACTACATGGCCTATGTGATTCTTCCACATGGGAAAGTATTTGTATAGCTATACATGTTGTGTTCCCCCTGGGACACTCCATGTACTCCCATCAAGAGTTTTTGATGCTATTCATTTTCCTAGATTGGACCAATGTTGGTTGAGTGAGTTCATTTGGTCTTTTCCACAAGGGTATGGTGTGGAATTGCATCAACATAATTGGATTATAATCCCTTCTAGAGGCCACGTATTAGATAGATTTATGGTGTCCCTATACGATAGTGGAGTGTGACCCTCTATCATCCATAGTGGAGTTTGTGGAATCATCATGACCTCCATGAGAAGGGGTTTGATCCTCTATCTAGTGGATCTCATCCGTAGGGTTTGTGGAATCCTTTGTATATGATAACCTGTATAGCAGGTTGACCAGATGGGTTTCTTGGTGTCTCCCAGGGGTTCTAGGAATGACCCCCTTTTTTGTATCAAAGCCTTCTTTAACCAATGTGTTCTCTTTGGGTGGGGCCCAAATGAGCTAGACCTCTTCGTCGTGTGTCTCTGATAATATGATGGCTTGAGGAGAGAGTTATCCCAAAATGCTCATGCTTCAAGAAAAATCAAGTGGCTTGTAGTTAGTTATGACAACATGATGGTATGGTGTATATCCTGAGTATATCTGGGGTTTTCTCCCTTTTTATTTATCATACATATAATGTTATATCTAGTATAAGGAATTACATAATTTTTTATTTTTGTTTTATTTATTTTGGGGTATCCTACTTAGCAATGTTATACTCACCCCAGCATGGGCTTTTCTCACACATGTTATGTCTTTTGCAAATGGTGTACCATTTGATGGTGTCCTAGGAGGATAGGGAGTGGGTGGAGTATAAAATGAGATGGGAAGAACAATGTGTTTACTAGAATAATCTAATTGACTTAGTCATCTTCCTTGGAGTAGGTAGGACTTATACAATTTTAGTAATACTTGTGTTGCAGACTCTTTTTTGTGGGATTTTATTTAGCCCTATTTAATTTTCCTTTACCTCTTGTCTTACTCTAGTTTTGGTATCTTTGTTGTATTCATGTATTACTTCAGTTTTTTCAAGTTTCTACATCGTGGGGCTTGGAGGTGTGTGTGTGTGTGTGTGCATGAACTTTAGACTAATGCCTCCCATTTGTGGGATATTCCTACTCTATGCTAGTCACCAACCCCAGGCCAATTGGATGACAGATTGGGGTAGTCAATGCATGGGCCCCTCAAGTACATGTCAGGAAATAGTAGTATTAGAGGGTTCAGTTCTACTTTAGGTCTGGGAGACTGTGAGGTTGGTTTGGGAAAATAGTGTTAAGTGTTTGAAGTTCGGATTTCAGGGTAGGGACTGCAGTGTTGGTGTAGCTTCCAATGTATCTATACACTAGAATCTAATCACCTTCTTTTCAACTTATTACATGATAATACTAGTTGTATGAAAAAAATGGTAAATGAATCATATTAGAATGATTTTTTTCCATGTCCTTATTGAGTCTTCTACCCATATATACTCTATTGACCATGGTACACCTTGTTTTATTTCAGGATGCCTCCATCTAGACAGCTAGACAAGATTCCATAGTGTGATTATGAGGATGATTCTCCAACTGTTGAGGCATTGATACAAGTTCCTATACCATAGATAACACCTCTGGGTGGATTACCATCTATACCACCGCCTATTGAGTAGAAGCTAGTACCATCACTTCTAGTTGAGGATTAAAGTAGGATGAGTGCATTACCAAAACTTTAGAGGTAGTGACCCCCTAGGATCTAGGGTGATATAGTCCCCCAGATGGCTGAGGATTGGCTATAGGAAGTCACCCATGTTTTCTACCTTGTGATGATTCCAGTAGACCATATGGCAGTCCTAATAGAAAGTAGCCATTAGGGCTCTATTGGATGATAGTGGAGCATGGTGACTTAGTCACATGATGAGACATCTCTCTCCTAGATATACATTTAGCATCTCTTTAGGGAGGATTTATGACCTTCCACATTGTGATCGGTATGCTAATATGTTATTCTACATCTCCAGTAGGGTAGTATGAATGTGGTAGAGTTTTTAGTGAAGTTTACAGATATCTTGTGCTTCTATTTGGTTTTAGTAATAGACTGGTTATTTGGGGATCCGGCCATCAAACAAGGCTTGATCTGGGACATTAGGGAATAAGTGGTATCTCTTAGAATTTGTACCAATGAAGGGTTACTTGAGTGAGCTGTGCTGGTGGAATGTTTTCTGGAAGAACATACATTAGTTGTGGGAGAAATCCATGGGAACTCAGTAGATGAGACTTTGTAAGTGGGTAGCCAACTGTAGTCACATGGATCCAAGTGGGTCAGGTACTTCAGGAGGTAATCCCAGGACATGGGGTCAATAGTTCAGGGCTCTCAGGGTGGATCAAATCAGCCAAAGTATAGGTGGTGTTTCTCTTATGAAGATCAAGGACATCTGGAACTAGATTTCCCAACCCACCACACATCTAATCAGAAGAAGTTTGAGGTATTTCCAAGACATAGGAAAAGATAGAAGCATGGTGGTCTGCAAGGATGAAAACATGGAAGAGGGGTAGGAAGGGTACCAATATGTGGTCAGATGTTCGACTGATTACCACCACCACCCCTAGGTGGTCCCTACGGGGCTCATGGATAGGGTGGGAAGGGATGAGGCCTGGTGTAGGATATGGAGTCCGTGACCCTAATGCTCTAGGGATTATATGAGGTAATATATTTTTATTTTACACATTATTTGTAGTTTTCATAGACACTGGTGTTGTTCATTCTCTTCTTTCCATAAATCTTTTTTGAGACTTTGATATTATGGTTGAACCATTGACTCAACACATATGATTAGAGACTCTTACTGGAGGAGACTAGATGATCAAACAATAGTTCCAACAATGTGATCTGAATCATAGATTTGATTGTTTTGGTTGGGATCTCTTAGAAAGTTGTGTCGAGGCCTGACGACGTCATTCATGGTATGGACTAGTTATCCACAGTTCATTATGAGATTGATTGTTTTAGGTGTAGAGTGTGGGCTCTTCACAGTGTCAGGAAAAAATATTCTTTTGTTTTTGAAAATGAAATCTATGTAGTGCGGGATGGGATCACATGTATGAGGGTGAAACTTATGACTCAGCAGTTGGCTAGCCCGACCCTCGGTGTAGTGGATGTTATGAGTCCATAGTTTCCTGCAGTGGTGAAGGAGTATGAGAGAATCTTTCCTAAATTTTTTCCAGGTTTAACTCCCAATAGGGGATATACTTCTTCATTTATCTATATCCCAATATGGAACTGATATCTACACATGCATATCAAATGTCTCTCATAGATCCTCATCTGTAGAGGGTATAGTTGTAGGAATTATAGTATAAGGGATTCATGAGACCTAGTTTTTCACTTTGGGAATCCCCAATGTTATTTTCCTAGAAGGCAATTTGGAGATTTTGGTTATGTGGAGATTTCTGGTTCTTGAACTAGATGACTATGAAAAAAAGTATCAACTACCGAGGAATGATGACCTCTTTGATCAGTTGAAAGTGGCGCGATGGTTCTCAAATATTGATCTCAGATCATGCTATCACCAACTATGATTATGGTATGGGGATATACTGAAGATGACTTGAAGATACCATTATGGTCACTATGAGTACTTAGTGATGTCATTTTTTATGATAAACTCCCCATCAATGTTTATGGGACTCATAAAATAGTTCTTTCAACCTTTCTTAGACCAGTTCATGGTAGTCTTCATCAATGAAATCCTAGTGTCATAATCATCTGAAGAGGATAATTCTAGACACTAGAGGATGGTCCTGAACACACTCCAAGAGCACTAAAATTTTTAGAATCTCTCAATGTACCATTTTTTATTCAATGGGTCCATTTTATGGGAAATGTCATCTCATAGGCTTCAGTTACGGTTGATCCAGTGAGTTTTGAGGTAGTGATTTCTTGGGAGCCACCTAAGAGTGTTACCTAGGTGAATAGTTTCCTTGGAATGGGAGGGTACTATTGGAGGCTTTTACCCGAATTCTCCATAGTGAAATCACCCTTGATAGATTTGAAATGATAGGGGTATCCTTTTATGTGGATGTAAAAGTGCTTAAAGATCTTTTAAGATATGATGTAGAGGTTGATGAGTGATCCCATATTGAGGTTACCAAAGGAAGGTGAAAAGTATGTGGTATTCAACAATGCATCCGAAACCGGGCTTGGTTGTGTCTTGATTCATAGGAACATAGTGATTTCCTATGGTTTTCCCCAATTGAAACCACATGAGAACAATTACACAACCCGTGATATTCAGTTAGCAATTATAGATTTCACTTTGAAGATGTGGAAACACTACCTGATGGGTGAAATGTTTGTCATCTACTTAGACCACAAGTGTCTCAAGTATAGTTTATCTCTTCATAAGGATATGAACTTGAGACATAGGTGATGGATATAGTTCCATTAGGACTAGGAATTTGAGATTGTCTATACATCAGGGAAGTGGAACATGGTGGTAGATTCTCTCTGTAGGAGATCTATTTCACAGTTTTTGAATGAGGCATTAGAGTAGTTTTCCTTATTTTAGTTATCCATTATGGATGGAGATTGAGAATATTACCTTCAGTTGATGGTTTTCACCCCTCCACTATTAAAACATGTCAGAGATGCACATCTTGGGGATACCGACTACAAGACCCTACAAGTTTAGATATCCAAAAGGTGCTCTCTTGATGGATTTTCCATGGGGGGAGCATTTCATTCTTTCTAGAGAATGCATAGTGGTACCAGTTATGCTGTAGGAGGAGGTTTTGAGATAGTTCCCTATATCCCCTTTTTCGTATATCCAGCTATGTTGAATATGTAATAGGACCTCTGACATCAGCTTTGGTGTCTAGGGATAAAGAAAGGAGTTGCGAAGTTTGTTTCTTTAAGACATACTTGTCTATAAGTGAAAGATAATCTATATGTATTGGTGGTTTTAGCTCAACCCATTGAGGTTCCATAAGGGAAGTGTGATGGGATATATATGGGCTTCATGATGACATTACCACATACATCTAGGGGACATGATGCTATATCAGTGATTGTTGACTGACTCCCCAAGTCATCCCACTTCCAACCTATCCCAGAGTACAGTTCAAAAGAGAGCATGGGATACCTCTATGTTCATGATACAGTTTTAATCCACGGAGTTCCATCGACTATTGTTTCTAATCATGAATCTCACATCACATGCTGAATTTGGAAGGGATTACAGGAGACATTTGGGACCCAGTTACGCTTGAGCGCAACATTTCACCCACAGACGGATGGCCAGACTAAACATACCATTTAGGTTCTGGAGGACATTTTGTGAGCATTAATGTTAGACTTTATACATAGTTAGAAGGATATCCTACCAGAAGTGGAGTTTTCATACAAAAATAGCTATCATTCAACCATTAGTATGGTACCATTCGAGGATTTGTATGGGTTCCCCAACAGGTCACCACTTTGTTGTACTGATCTAAGGGATTCAGTACTCATGGGCCTGAAGATGGTCTGAGCTACAACAAATAAGTTTTATATAATCTTGGAGAGTTTGAAGTCTACACAGATCCATCATAAGTCTTATTATGATAGGCGATAGAGGCCTTCAGAGTTTGAGGAAGGATACTATGTGTTTCTTCAGGTTTCACCTCGATGGGGATTATGATGATTTGGTTGGGGCAGAAAGCTACCACTGAGGTTCATCATCCATTTATATATACTATGTAGAGTTGGTGAGGTGGAGTACCCCTTGCATCCACCTCTTCTATTAGATTGAGTAGACGAAGTCTCCAATGTTTCATAGTTGATGAGGTACTTTCATGAACCATTATACTCCATCGACTAGGGTGAGTTGGACATCAAGGATGGGGAGACTTTTTCTAAGTACCCAATCAAGATCAAGGATCATTATGAGAGGATCCTTAGTGGGTGACCGATTTCTTTGGTGCATAGTTAGTGGCAGTATGGGAATCTCCAAGAGAGAACATGAGAGTAGGAGGCTCTAATTTTTTCTGAGTACCCTCATCTATTTGAGTGTCCCTTATTTTAGATTTTTGGGGATGTAAATCCCCAAGGTGGTGGAAACGAACCATCTCATATTGTCTATGTATTTTTTTGATATTATATGGATTATTTTTGAGACCAGGTTCTAAGATTTTGTCTGAATCCGAGGATCAGTGTGCCCAGAATAAATGCTGGAAAAATACTAAAATATATAATAGCTCGCACACAAGATTTTTCTAAAAAAGTTGAATAGTTATAAAGGGGTTCCAAGATCAGAAATATGATGGAACATTTGAGTTTAGAAGAACGTATTTACCCTAGGATAAACCTAACTTTGGTCTATGTGGGTCATCTGTTAAAATTTTTTCTCGGGAATGAAATTAATAAAATAAATTAACTTAAAGATTTAATTTATTATCATCATTGGGATGACCTACTACCTCTATAAATTTATGGCTAAGGATATTGTCTTAGTGATGTATTCTAAATCGTGGAGACCTTGCAGCTGTTTTGGTAGATTTTTCTTTGTAGACAACAATGTATCCATATTAGATCATTGATCATCACGCTAGAAGAGATGGAGGATCTTCTCAATGGTGATGATATAACCATTCTTCATCAACGATCGATCCAAAATCCAAATAGGGTTTTTTTATTAATTTTTTCATTTTCTTAATCCCAAATGAACTCATGTGAATTCAATGAATAATAATTGATTTATGCATCATCGATAGATTTCAATTGGATAGAATTGTAAAATTCTGGTTCATTGGTTTCCCCTCTTCTATTATTCTTATACGATAATGAATTGAGGCCAAAATAAACAATGACTAGTGTTTTTTCTCACTCTTTTGGGTAATAGATTTCTCCCATTTTACTTCTTTTGATCATCATTGGAAATACCTAGGTTAATGGTTTGAAAAATACCTGGTTCTGGATCATTACACAATTGTTCTTCAGCACAATGGATTGGAATCGTGCGTATGGAATGTGCTGGTTGTTTCGGATCGAGGATTCTATGTTTATTATGGGTATATTAGGGAAGAAGGAGAATGGATCTAGGGTTATTCACTCCTTCTAGGTGGTATGTGTGGAAAATAGACGTCGAAGGCGAGTTCCCAGTGTGTTTCGAGGCTATATTTCTACGAGGTACCAGTGGAAAGGTTTTTTCAACATAGATCTGGTATCTACAGATCAGTTTCAAGTGGATGAGTCTTATAAGGAATAATGGAGGAAGAACGCCAAATCTGGTATTTCTCGAGCAGCACGACGTGTAACTCAGTACTACACACCATGTGAATCCCCCTAGTCGTGGTGCTACGGTTCAGTTGTAGTTATGTATCGCACTATGTGTGACCCCTATCACTTGGCGTGTGACCCTCACTAGTTGCCTTGATGTGTTTGTTAGATGTACACAGACATGGGTTGAGGTACACTGGCATGGACATGTCATGTACTCCCATATAGACATGGATTAGAATACATGTAATGGTACATGGACATGACTTCGGTACACAGACACAACCAAGAAACATAGGCAGGGAACTTTGTTTTTCTATATACTGCGTACTAATCCTACATGTCATGTATATGGAAACTACATGTTGTGTGAGGTTATTCCGCATGGGATAGACATGGGATAGCTAGAAGCACTGTTTACCCCTGGGAAAATCCATTTACTACCCTGATGAGTGCTTGAGGCTGCTATTTTTTCTATTTTGGACCAGTTTAGGTTGAGTGAATTTCCATAGTCCTTTCCTTGAGGGTACAATGTGTCATTACATCCACATCACTATATTTTAATCCCTTCAAGAGGTCAAGTCTTAGGTAGAGTTTTTGTGTCCCTCTATGAGACTGTAGTGTGATCCTCTATCATCATTAATGGAGGTTTTTGAAACAGCATGAACTCTTTGACCATAGATTTTATCCTTCATCTAGTGGGTTACATCCATAGGGTTTGTGTAATTTTTTACATAGGATCCCCTAAGTAGCAGGTTAATCCATATTGGGTTTGTAGTGTCCCCCAGCGGTTCTGGGTGTTACCCCCTTTTTATGTATCATATTCTTCATTCACCAATACATTCTCTTTGGGTGGGTCCAAAATGTGTTAGACCTCATCATCAATTGCCTATGATGATATTATGGATCAAGGAGTGAGTTCTCACGTAAGGAGAATGCTTTGAGAAGAATCATATCACTAGTAGTTAGTTATAACTGCCTGATGGCGTGGTGTCTCATCTAAGTATATCTTCGTTTTCTCTCTTGGAATTTGTAATAAAAATATTTTTATATCTTTTATTGAGCTAACTATAATTTGTGCATCATGTTTAGTGTTTTCAGGGTATCCAACTAAGTATTGTTATAATAAACCATGCAATGTCTCTCCATGCACATGTCATGTCTTATGTAAACAAAGGCCTTTTTGATGTTTTCTTAGGAGGATAGGAAGTGGGTGGAGGATATATGGGTATGGTCATACCTATGTGTTTACTAGATGCATACCTTTGACTTAGTCCTCACCCTTGGAAAATGTTGGACATATACATTTTCAATTAGACTTGTCTTACATAATCTTTGTGGTGGGCTTGTATTTGACCATGTTTACATTTCCTTTACTTCTTGTCATACTTTTGTTATGGGATATTAGTTGTAAACATGAATTATTTCAGTTTTTTTACATTTCATAATTTTGTTTCTTGGAGATATGTGTGTCTGTACATTTACATTAGGCTAATGCCTCTCATTTTTAGGATATGCCAACTCGTTGCTAGTCAATAGCCCCTGGCCTATTAGATGTGGTCTTGGGGTAGTCACGACATGGGCCCCACTATGATGATTCATTATAGAAAATTAATAATATAATATTCTTTTAGGAACACTTTTATGGTACGTATAAAGAATCTATAAATAACAATTCCAATTAAAGTATTCGTGAATTATAACTTATTTCAAAATAGCTGTGAAAATTTATTTCATAAACATTGGAATGTTTAACTCATTTTCTATTATATAACTATTGTTATAATCCTCTTTGATAGTTATATCAACTCACAAGGTTTTACATAATATCAATGTAATATGAATCTATGTGTCCACATTCTTCCCTAGATCGCACGTCTCGGGGAAGAGAAGAACACTTAAATGAATGAAATCCTTACCCCAGATGAGTTTATTGAGGGTTTCCATCTTTAATATATTTCTTAGTATATACAAATATCCTTAAAATGCATATCCTCATACTAACAACCCAATATCCATTTTGGTTCAAGTAAATTAATCATACATGGGGTTATCATTGATTTTACAAAATCTCAACACATTTAAATCAATCATTTTAATCATCCAAAAGTTCATGTTTCGAAATATTCCTTTTCTTATGAAAAATAATCATCACATATATATCATTAAGACATGTTACTTTCAAATAATTTAATATAATTTAAAATTCATATAACGTTTCATGAATTAACATATAAAAATCCATTATTAAAAACTTTCATTATAATTCACGATCATTTTATTTAAATCAATACATTGTTTTAAAATCTGTTTCCAAAAGTATTTTATGACACACATTATTCCATTAAAAAAGATAAGAAATTCCTAGGAAATAAATTTAGAATACATTTTAAATACATCATTCAATAATTGTTTCAATTGATATAAATTTAATTGTGGAAATAGCTACATCAATAATGGTATTGAAAAGTACCCATCATGTAATCCTCAAAAAATAGAGGAAGAAATGATATAGTAGTAGTAATAAAAGGTCTCAAACAATTACCATAAAATGGACAAGGGAAAAAACCATGAATCTTTATCCTATTATATTCACTACGAATGAATAAAATTTTATTCCGGAGGTGGAAAATCACTAATAATAGAATATGGAATTCATATAACAAATTGAAGAACAACCCCAATATAAAATTCAACTTAATGGAAAGAAAATGTTAGGATTAATAGAGATAATTTGAGTTTAAAGAAGCATTATAGATTTCCATTAAGAATGAACAAGGATAGGGTAATCATCCTAAAAGATCAAATGGTCATTTTAGAATTCCAAACATTAAAACCCAAAAAATGACTTTTTTCCATGTCCTTATGTATATGTTCTAAATGTTTTGGCCTGGAAAAGGCCTACACTATACCTCAGTGGATACTATTTAGCTGTGGATGATAGAGTGACCACAAACAATCCATGTACAGGACTAGCCTTATATTAGAAATTTTGTCATAGACGTTTTACACACGGGTCTGACGAAGAAAAAAATGGATTTCTCCCTTTAGAGGTCTATCCCTTTTTTCATTGAGAAAAGAATAAAAATAACTTTTCAAACATGAAACACTAAAAAGTATTATTGAACCAAAAAATACAACACAATGGTAAAAATAAAATAAAAAACATACCTTAAATAAAAGTTTTTCATGTCATATATCTTAAATGATTAAAGTATATATTCATAGAGAAAGAGTTGAATACGAACTTCATAAGAATATTTGATTCGATCAAATATTGTGATTTTTCAATACATTATTACTCTATGAAGACATATTAGGTGGATAATAATCTATGTATGAAAGTCCATATTACTTTTTCTATTATGATAATTGAGAGAGATCAAATATTTATGGGTGTTTAGAGGATATGCCCTAAATTCTTGATGAATGTGGAGAAATACTATCTTTATCATATGATTGTTTAACCATTTATCCATTTAGAGATTAAAGATGCATAAAAAGGGGATGGTGAACATAAACAAAAGCTGAGAAATGATCATGAGGTCAACCGTGATTGTAATGGAATTATAAGACACTTCAATTGAGTTTATTTCCCATCAATACCATATTTACAGAATGAGTTATTGGATAAAGATCATATTTTATCATTATCTATTAATATTATAAGTGATAAGAACTAAAGAGATATGAAAGTGAACTATTGGTAGGAAATCCAAAAAAGAAAAATTATATAGTGTGTATCTCAAGGAAATGTTTGTGAGAAAGTGAAGGTAGATATATATAAGTGTATATTGAAAATTATTCTATTACCCATACTAGAATAGAAATGTAAAAATAGCATAGTGTATTTCATCATTAGACTCCCAAAATCATCTAAATTTCATAGTACTATTTTCATTATGATGGATTTTCTTAATAAGTTATTCCATTTTATCTTTGTTGGATAATATTTTTAACCTGATAATCTTTCCAGGACATACATTAAATAAGTGGTAAGTTTATATAGGTTCCCAAATTCTATTCTATATGATTAGGATATGAGTATTACATCAATGATTTGGGGAAGTTTTAATTATTAATTGAATATAGTGTTGATATTTATTACTTCATGTCATCCTCTTAGAGATAGTATGTTTTATAGGACCATTCAAACCCTATAAGATATGTTGAGAAATTGATCCATAGATTTAAAACATGGTTGGGACCACTACATTCATTTAATAAAATTTTCAAAAGACCATAGTTTCACTCATTAATTTATATGGATCCTTTTGAATTCCTCTATTGAAGGAATTGTAAAAATCCAACACGCTATAATGATGCTTGAGAAATAAATATTTTGAGACTTGAGATTGTTGAGGAAATGGTAGGGAAGGACAAATTCATTCAGCAGTACATCATGATATCTTATAAAATAGAGAATTGTTATGTTGATAATCAATATAGCGATCTAATTTTTTATAAGGGTGATAAGGTATTTAATTGAATACCTCCATACTAGAAAGTTATGAAATAACAGAGAATGGAATGTTAAGTCAATGATATATCAGGAAATTTTCTAAATCCTGATTATATAAAGATGGTATCTTACTATTTTAGCATCTACATAACCTCATGAAAGTTAATGATGGGTTCTATATATCTAATTTTCATAAGTAAGAACATGAACCTTCACATATAATAATCATAGATGTTTTATGACTGGAACATGATCTTTCTTTTGAGTAAAATCTAGTATAGATTTTGGATCAATGATAGAAATAAATATAATTGATGCTCGCTAAATGAACAATAGAAACATTTGAGTCAAAAATATAGAAACCATATGTTTAATTTTAGAAAAAATAAAATAGTAACAATAGAAATGGATATATATCACCAAGGGTACCCTATCACATAACCCTTAATGATACTCATGATCATGTAATCATTAAAATGTCACATGATGCATCAATAAAAATTTGATTCTTTCCCTAACAAGGTTTTTTGTCATGTCATGATCTATGCTTAATTTCATTTGGATCCCTTGGATTCATGTGATCAATTCCATTAAAATTAGGTCATATGAAGGGATTGCATTATTTTCCTAGACTACTCATAGATCACACAAATGACCTCAAACATATTAGATTGATCATGTGATGCCTCGATATAAAACTGATAGAAAAACATTCTGGGATTCATGGGATAAAGGCTATAAATGATGTGATCATTATATATTGTAAATAATTTTTTTCTCAACACATGGGTGTTACATGCTTTCCTTGATAATTTTATTGTAAATATTGTTTTTCTCCACACAGGGGTATTACATGCTTTCACTAATCATGACGGGGCCCTTGGACATGTCATACTGATCATGAGAATTCCATTGTTATTGTTTTCCTAATCACATAAAATCCCTTGGACAAGTTTTCCTGATTACACGAAGGCCCTTGGAAATGTAAGAATTATCACATGAAGGACCTTGGAAATATCATTTTGAACACATAACTTCTCATTCACATGTCTATATTTAGAATCATATATTATCCCATCGATGTCTCATGATCATTTCCAAGGAAATCAGGTCATGTGAAAGGCTTATGTCATCGAGCAGGTTTGTATTGATTGTCTAGTTATGTGATAATTGATTTTCATGAAATAAGGGTAGGATTTTATTGATGATGTATGGATTGATCATGTGAAGTGAAATAGACATTTCCATCTTTTTCATAAAATACTTCCACTAATATAAGCTGTAGTTTATGGATTGATAATTGTGAAAAGAGGTATAGAATCCAAGGATGCGATGCTTAAAACCCCTAGAAAATAACATAAAAACACACACACACACACATTGGATATAACCTCTATAGTAGAGGGATCATGTGATCATAAGAGTCTTACTCATAAATTCACTACGTACCACAATATAAATATAAATAATGATTTTTTCAAGGGTCAATCATGAGAAATCCTTTTTATTATGTTACAGGAAAATGATTGTATGAAAAATCATTAGTCAGGATAGCAAAAAATGATTCTGAGATAAACACTTGGTCATGAGACTAGGCCATATGATTGCATGACCCATATTAGTCCTGTGATTTTATAACCCATGCATCCTTTCTCATTTGTGTAACTGAAATGACAACTCAGTAAGCACGTGACTCTAATTGGATAACATGAAGTGCTTGACCACCCTTCATTCACACGAATTTTTTCACTACCGCTACTATTATGAAATTGAACACCATATTCTGTGAATCATTTTTATGGATTTAAATCCTCCATGAAATGTGCATTTCCTCACACTCTTATTCATTCACATGACTCCAAAGAGATTAGGAATAGAAAATGACTCCAAATGGATCACGTGAAGCATGTGATAACCCTTCCTTCATACAGAAAAAATGACTACTTAACACCTATATAACCTCTAGACCCCCCCCCCCCAACAACGTTTTCCACTCAATTTATCCTAATCCCTCCTCTAATAAAATAAAAATTCCATTAAATATACTTTAACACTCCACGAATCATCATTTTCGGCCAAGATCTCTATAATTACCATTATGAATCCTTTCCCATTAGTGGGAATTTAGAATTTGTACCTTGATCTTCATAATTTCGTCACAAATACCACATTCCTTCACAGCAGAATATATTTTGTTAAATATCATTCTCTTTCAATGTAGATCCATATTCTCCAAGGTACTTATAACAAAACTTATCTTAGGATATCCTCATAGTTTATCACCCATAAAAACATAATCATGTATTCATCTCAACATGTTAGATCTTATTCCCACTCATCTTTATCATAAATATAATTAATCATTTGGTTATAGAAAAATTCAATGATCATGATAGTTAAATCATAAAAATTTCCAAAACAAGGTCATCCACATTGGTACATGTACCCAGATTTTCTAAACCCTTGGGAAATAATCATCTTGAGTGTAGTCAGTCTACCCTACCCTTGAATAGGTTCATAACCCCTGATCTATGTGGACTTATATTTTTTTCCTTCATAGGAAACATAGGATAACATCCTGAGGCCAAATATTTGTAAAAACAATTTTTCATCCTCTCATTGGTAATCCCCGATTACATCCATTTTACTATTATAGAGATATAATCTATATGAAGTGAATATTATTGAAACCTTAGTGTGTAATAAATGTTCAATCACTATGCAAAACATAGTGTATAATCCCTGGTAAATCATTTGGTAAATATTAGTGTGTAATCCCAACTCAATCACTATGGGAACTTCAGTGTGTCATCCATTCTCAGTTTCTAGGGAAACATTACTATGTATGCCATTATTAGTCACCGGGGCATCCCTAGTATGTATGACCTACTCTATCACCACTATAACCTCATTTGGTAATCCATTCTCAAGTAAACCATATGATTTCATGCAACGTGTCAAATTCTCTATTACCACTTATTTATCACACCAATCCTAACTTAGGTGGGATTATAGATCGTTGATGATTATCCCCTCATCATGATGAAAGTTCCCTAGTTCGGTACTCTATTATAGTGCAAGTCAAACAACATATTCTATTTATGAAAAGTTTTATATTATTGATAAGGGAACTCATGGAATCTTTATATTAAAATATCCAAGTCATACCTCTAGGATCATTCCTTTTATTACAAATATCCATTAATTAAACTATGATGAGTAAGATTCCTATTAAAAATAGAATGTGTAAGCTTCATTTATATGGCCAGATCTTTATATCAAATATTCAAAAACACTCGTATAAATCCTTTTCAACTTCAATTAATTTTATTGGTATGTTACTATATCAACTATGTGGTTTTTTATTTCTATCATAATGGTATTTGTAAGATATCTTATGGAGGTTCAATCCCATTTCTAAAACACATGTATCCTTATTGTATGAAAATGAACATTAGAGTTCCTAGTAATACTGGTTTAAAATATATGAAATCCCTCAAACAATTATAACCAAGTAATAATGGTCATGAATATTTAGATCATCTAATATATACCGATGGTGTCATTGATATGATGCATTTTTAATGATATAGGATTCATATCACCAAAAGGAAATGCACGATTATATTTTTAGGTTCACTTGTCCCATACCAGGATTTAAGAAAGATTCAAGAACATATCATAAATAAATAAGAGATACCCAAATTAGAAAATAATTCCTTTCAAAAGGTTGTGATGATCCTGACCTCTCATCTAATCTACCTACATGAGTTCCTAAATGTCATTGGAAAAGAAAACCTAGTGACCATATTCCCTTGGAATGAATTCCCATAACTCCTTACAGATTATGGAGTTGTTGGGTGTTTCTATGGATGAACCATATAGATGCAATTGATAGTGAAACTTTACTAAGCCCCTCAAAATCATGCCTCAGTAAAAATATGTGTTTGAAAAAAATGGTGAACCCAGTATGAATTATTCAATAATTAAAAATGATTTACATTCTCATGTTAACTTCCATTTCATTATTCGAAGACCAAATAAATAATTGGATAAACTGAAAACAAGAATAAATAAAAGGATACGCCTGGTATATCTGATTAAGAATTGTTATTAATTTCTCAATCATACTGATTTGTGACCTTGTTTATTTTTGTCCTTGTGATTATAGATATTTTCTCACAATTTTCACCTTGACATGAAGCCATGGAATTATCATGAAAATAATTTGTAACCTCAACTATGTTAATAACCTCCATGGATTAAGATAAAATGTCAACCACTTGATTTCTTTAGTGTTAGTTAGTAATCACAATGTTCATGGAGGATAACCAACATGGAATGATCTTAACCCTATAGGATGTATTGAAGCTTCTCTAGGAACTAAATACCTCAAGACCATTTCACTTAGTGAACAATCCAATGAAACTAATCACACCAATCACCACTGCTAAATGCTTTGGGACACTACCCCATAGGGTGAAAATTCACACCTTCCTCACCAAAATAATGTGGATCAAGGATAAAACAATAGATTTATCCCAATTAAAGTATCTATAAAGGAGGTATCTTATCAACCATAGCCACCAACATCATCTTAACATTTCCCCGGAGTCAACTAATAGGGGAACTATCCAACAGGTCTCTAACCTAGAAACTTATATCTAATCCCGAAGGAGATATCACATGGAATATAAATCTATAGACCAAATGGGGTGTTCTTATATCCCTTCCTCCACTGAGGAATCCCTCTGACATATTTTGATAGCAAATAGTGAGAAGTCTCATATCCATGCTCGCATAGACTATGACTGCATGTACATCCTAATATAAAGCTTGTGGGAGGTATATATCCCCACCCCAATTCATAAACCAAATTAGAATATTACATAATAAGGTTGAGGATATAATTGGGGATATGACCCCACTTCAATATAATGTGTCTTTTAGAATGTCCTTGATACCAATAATGAGCATGAATATCTATCTTCATACACCATTATAACGTGAAAATACATTCTAGTAGTGAAACAAGATTTCCACCAGAATATTTTAGAAATGATGCAGTGATATGAAAATATTCCTATCCCAATATCAATAACATCATATCAATAATCCCAAATGACCATGTGGTTTCTCTATAGTGAGCACATATTTGTTCCCCTATACATGAGAATTATTGGCATATTCTTTTAAAGGGTGAGGAACAGGATCAAAATAATTACCTCATTCAAACTATTTGTCAACAATAAAGATTGGAAATCCCCTCAGTACATGGGAGTTATCCTATCAAATTAAAATAGATTTATTTACAAAAGAAAACCTGGATTAGGAGCATATCACTACTCAAATAGAAGTTAGTCAACCCAGTTTGGAACTAAACTCTTTGTAGGTTTATATCACTTCTAAAGAAGTTACATAAAATATTCCAATAGATTATAGGATCAATAATATTATTCATTATCCCACCAATTAAAGAAAAAACATGCATCCTTTATAGGATATATAAGAGGAGGACCATAATACTCATCATATTACTAAGATTGATTAGTATATTCCTATGGGGAATACATATTTGAACTATTTCAACTACTAGAAAAACAGGTATTTGCGACGGGTCATTTGCGACGGGATCCCGTCGCAAATGGCCCGTTGCTGAAAACGGCGTCGCAACAACACTTATTTGCGACAGGCCCGTCGCTAAAGCCTTTTTTTGTGACGGTTATTCTTTCCGTCGCAAATAGTACTCAGTATATTTGTAAAAAACTTTTAAAATAGTTTTTGCGACGGGTCCCGTCGCAAAAGCTATTTTTTAAAAAAAATAAAAAACTATTAATAAATTATTTTAATGCATATAATAATACTAGTATTTGCGACGGGCATAGTATCCCGTCCCAAATACTATAAAAAAAATAAAAAAAAATTATTAAAAAAATATTTTAATTAATATAATAATAGAATTATAATTCACAAATAAAAATAATAAATTATTTTAATTAATATAATAATAATAGAATTATAATTCAAAAATAAAAAATAATAGAATATTAATAAATTATTTAATTAATATAATAATATTAGAATTATAATTCATAAATAAAAAAAATATTAATAAGTTATTTTAATTAATATAAAAATAATAGAATTATTTTACATTCAAATATTAAAATAATTCAAGTATTACAAAAAATATAATTAAATTATAATATTATAAAATTTTAATATATATATATATAATTTAATATTATAAAATATAAATAATATTATTATTCATATTAATATTGTTATTTAAAAATATAATATTATTAATATTTTATAATGAGACAAAAACTAATAATAGAAAAAAAATATTTTGATTTCCCAAATTTTATAACATAAATACAAACTCTAATCTGAAGGAGGGGGGTGGGGGATTTGCAGATGGTGGTGGAGGAAACTCCATCCCTAAAGCATGAGTGAGTCGGCGCATGTACTCCATCTGCTCCTGATGCTGCTGCTGCCACCGACTCGTCTGCTCCTCGTACAACTGCTGCTGGCGTCGACGCTCCTCCTCACGCTGCTGACGCATCTGCTCCTGCTCCTATCGGAGACTCTCTATCTGTGCAGTCTAAGATCGCAACTAATCCTCATACTGTGTAGTAGAAGAAGATGCACGATCTCCTCTCGAGATGGACGCCGACATCGCAGCACTGCCATAATAATCTCCGAGAGTCAGTCGAGAGCCGATACCAACTACCCGGCCCTTCTCGAAGGCATATTGGGTGGCCTGCATCCATGTCGCCTCATCAAACTGACGGGAAGTGGTCTGATCTGATGACTCGGCCTGACTCTCAGGCCGGGCCTGTGATGCTGCGGCCTCATATGACTCCTATAGTTACAATTTAAAACTAAAATTGTGAATATATTATATGCAGTTAATTTTTAAACTTTAAAACAAATAATACTGACCACGATGTGATGCTGACGATCACCTCTGAGCTCTCCATTAGCATGATCACTATACATCCTCCGATATACGTCGTACTCTGTAATATTGGGGTGCTCGAAAGCCTATAAGAATAAAAAATAAATTGTTAATATTTATAGTTATATAAAATATTTATAAATAATGTACGTACCAGATTCTGTCTATGAGTACTGAAAGAACGACTCCCAGCTCGATGAGTCACCTCCTGTCTCCCCCGATTCTGCCTCCCCACCGATGATCTCCTCTGAAAAGAACCACTCAAACAGTGCGCACATAATCCATCCCATACATGGGATGAAATATACTCTGGTCGGTGTGCTCTACATGACTCCTCAAAATCTGACACTCCTGCTTTCTTCATCGCAGCTTTTCTTAAATTGTGCAAAAACTGACTAAGGCGATCACGCATGGCCACCTCCCATGCCTCGTGGATGGCGTCACGCATGGTATCCTCGATCGGAAACCATAAACCCTACAAATAAATCAAAATATCAAGTTAGAAATGAAATAATTTTCAAAATAAAAATTATTTATTTACGTACGTACCAACCAATGGCCGAACATGGCCTGCTGCACATCAATGGGAATCTGCTCCCATGTGGTCCACGGATGAAAGAAATAGTTGCGCAAAATAGCGATGCCCTGTCCGAATACTATATGCAGAAAACTGAAAAAATAATAAACATTTATTATGTGAATAGATTAATGAAATCTTAGTCAAATCCACAGGTTATCACACAGGTTATCACACCTCCGTGTGCGTGGATCAAACCCAAGACGTGGACGTCGCTCGGGGACGGGGTCAGGAATCATCAATCGTGCAAGACCGTGCCCCCTCCGCGTACTCCCTGGAGCGCCTGCAGGCTGAGGGTCATCTGTCAGCAACGCATCCGCATCGAAAGTCAGGTCAGCATCCGCCAACTCACGAAATGTGGCGTCGTCCATCTGAAACAGAAAATGTTAATGTTAGCAAATAATTGATAATTACTATTATATATACATATATACATATTATGATTGTATATAAATACCATGGAATGCTATCAGTGTTCTTCTTCATCATCATCTTCATATATGTAAATGTCATCATCATATTCCTCATCAACATCATCGATATCCATTCGAGTTACAGTTGATTCATCTCTTACCATTTCAAATTCATATGTGACATCATTAACATCATCGTCATCACCGACTCTTAAATGTGGGGTGTCGTCATCGATACTCATGTCTCTTTGTAAAAAAGATTTATTTTGAGTACTCTCTTGAAAAACTTCAATTCTTTGCACATCAGTGAAAGCACATTCACTTTGACTAAACTGATTGTCTCAAATTTTGATTTTTATTACACTCCACCAATCATTCAAGTCTCTTGATGTTGCACAGTACTTTGCATAATAAACTTGATATGCCTGTTGAGCCAATAAGAATGGTTCATTTACTGCGAGAACACTTTTACATTTAATATCGATGATTCCATGAGTCGGATGAACACGCACGCCTCTCTCTGTATCCAACCAACGACATTTGAACATGGTTATGTAATGTTGTCCAAGATAACAGAGTTCAATGATTTCATCAAGTATGCCATAAAAGTAAACTTCATTTTCTCGATGATGAGATCCTCTCAAGCTAACTCCACTATTCATTGTTTTTTTCGATTCCCCATATGCATGTGTGTGGAATCGAAATCCATTCACCACATATTCATTATAAGTTTTAATAAGTTTGGAAGGTGGGTTACTCAATAAACACAGCCGTTTGTCAATTTTATCAGCATGTCGAGACACCTGAAAATTTGTGAAATAATTATCAATATAGTAAACTATACATTGAATGAGTTGCTAAAAGATAAAGAATTTATGTTACCAGTTTTTGAAACCACTGAGAGAAATTTTTCAGTCGACGTTCTTCGAGAGAAGCTGCTGTAATTTGTGGACAACTATCCAACGACTCATTTTCCCCAAAATATAAAATGCATTCATTTGAACATGCATGAATCTTCTGACAAGTCCCAAATTTCGAACCAGCCTCTTACTCTCATAGTAATTTGCAGGTAAAACATTTCCTTCGGGTAACAGTGTTTTCAGCAAAGAAAATATCTGGTCAAAACAGGTGTTTGACATTCCGTTATCTGATTTGATAGCCATAAATTTTGCAACTGCTTCTAATTTGCTCATCTTGCAGCCAGGATATAATGCATCCTCAGCAGACTTCAACAACTCATAAAATTCAGATGGTGCCAACTCAGGATTTGAAGCTATATCAGCCGGAGTTTCTGTATGTTGAATAGATGAACCTGCAACATCATGTACTAAATCTTGAAACCGGGATGGATCCAGAATCAAGTTGGTATCACCTGCTCTGGAACTGCGTTCACCGTGTTGATACCAAAAAACATAATCTGGTTGAAAACCAAAACGCAAGAGATGTTCTCCCACTTTGTCAAACGTGTCAAACGTTCTCAATGCACATTTTCTGCAAGGGCATTTTATTTTTCCTTCTGAAACAAATTCTGGATTTGATGCCGCAAATGATAAAAAAGTCTCCACACCCTCAACATATACTGGATTTAAACCAGAACCGTTTGGATTTCTACGTTGATTTATCCATATGCAGTCACCTAATAATGATTGTTGACGACCTCGTTGTTCCATATTTCTCTATAAAATATAAAAGCATTACTGGTTTTGAATAATTTGTTAGAAAAAACACTCAAGCTAGGATAATTATTGGTAAGTATTGTTAATTATTACTAATTATTGGTAATTATTAATAATTATTACTAATTATTGGTAATTATTACTAATTATTGCTAATTATTGCTAATTATTGGTAATTATTACTAATTATTGGTAATTAATACTAATTATTGGTAATTAATACTAATTATTGGTAATTATTACTAATTATTGTTAATTAATACTAATTATTTTTAATTATTACTAATTATTGGTAATTATTACTAATTATTGGTAATTATTACTAATTATTGGTAATTATTACTAATTATTGGTAATTATTGGTAATTATTGGTAATTATTACTAAGTATTGGTAATTATTACTAATTATTGTTAATTATTACGAATTATTGGTAATTATTACTAATTATTGGTAATTATTACTAATTATTACTAATTATTACTAATTATTACTAATTATTACTAATTATTGGTAATTATTACTAATTATTGGTAATTATTCCTAATTATTGTTAATTGTTACTAATTATTGGTAATTAATACTAATTATTACTAATTATTACTAATTATTGGTAATTATTGTTAATTATTACGAATTATTGGTAATTATTAATAATTATTACTCATTATTCATAATTATTACTAATTATTGGTAATTATTATTAATTATTACTAATTATTAATAATTATTACTAATTATTGGTAATTATTACTAATTATTACTAATTATTACTAATTATTGGTAATTATTATTAATTATTACCAATTATTGGTAATTATTGGTAATTATTACTAATTATTGGTAATTATTACTAATTATTGGTAATTATTGTTAATTATTGGTAAGTATTGTTAATTATTACTAATTATTGGTAATTATTACTAATTATTACTAATTATTGGTAATTATTACTAATTATTACTAATTATTGGTAATTATTACTAATTATTACTAATTATTGGTAATTATTACTAATTATTGGTAATTATTACTAATTATTAGTAATTAATACTAATTATTGGTAATTATTACTAATTATTGTTAATTATTACTAATTATTGTTAATTATTACTAATTATTTGTAATTATTACTAATTATTGGTAATTATTACTAATTATTGGTAATTATTACTAATTATTGGTAATTATTGGTAATTATTGGTAAGTATTGCTAATTATTACTAATTATTGGTAATTATTACTAATTATTACTAATTATTGGTAATTATTACTAATTATTGGTAATTAATACTAATTATTGGTAATTAATAATAATTATTGGTAATTATTACTAATTATTGTTAATTATTACTAATTATTGTTAATTATTACTAATTATTGGTAATTATTACTAATTATTGGTAATTATTACTAATTATTGGTAATTGTTACTAATTATTGGTAATTATTACTAATTATTGGTAATTATTACTAATTATTGGTAATTATTACTAATTATTGGTAATTAATACTAATTATTGGTAATTAATACTAATTATTGGTAATAAATACTAATTATTGGTAATAAATACTAATTATTGGTAATTAATACTAATTATTACTAATTATTGGTAATTATTGGTAATTATTGTTAATTATTGGTAATTATTACTAATTATTGGTAATTAATGCTAATTATTACTAATTATTACTAATTATTGGTAATTATTACTAATTATTGGTAATTATTACTAATTATTGGTAATTATTACTATTTATTGGTAATTAATACTAATTATTACTAATTATTACTAATTATTACTAATTATTACTAATTATTGGTAATTATTGTTAATTATTACTAATTATTGGTAATTATTACTAATTATTGATAATTATTACTAATTATTGGTAATTATTATTAATTATTACTAATTATTAATAATTATTACTAATTATTGGTCATTATTATTATTTATTACCAATTATTACTAATTATTGGTAATTATTATTAATTATTACCAATTTTTGGTAATTATTGGTAATTATTACTAATCATTGGTAATTATTGGTAATTATTGGTAAGTATTGTTAATTATTACTAATTATTGGTAATTATTACTAATTATTACTAATTATTGGTAATTATTACTAATTATTACTAATTATTGGTAATTATTACTAATTATTGGTAATTATTACTAATTATTGGTAATTAATACTAATTAATACTAATTATTACTAATTATTGGTAATTATTCCTAATTTTTACTAATTTTTACTAATTATTACTAATTATTACTAATTATTGGTAATTATTACTAATTATTACTAATTATTACTAATTATTGGTATTTATTGGTATTTATACCTAATTATTGCTAATTATTACAAATTATTGGAAATTATTGGTAATTATTACTAATTATTACAAATTATTACTAATTATTACTAATTATTACTATTTATTACTAATTATTCCTAATTATTCTTAATTATTCCTAATTATTACTAATTATTACTAATTATTGGCAATTATTGGTAATTATTGGTAATTATTGGTAATTATTGGTAATTATTGGTAATTATTGGTAATTATTGGTAATTATTACTAATTAGTGGTAATTATTAGTAATTATTACTAATTATTACTAATTATTGTTAATTATTGGTAATTATTACAAATTATTGGTAAGTATTACTAATTACTGATAATTATTACTACTTATTGGTAATTATTACTAATTATTGGTAATTATTACAAATTATTGGTAATTATTACTAATTATTGGTAATTATTACTAATTATTCCTAATTATTGATAATTATTGGTAATTGTTCCTAATTATGAGTAATTAAATGAATAATTAACAATAATTAGGAATAATTACCAATAATTACAAATAATAACATTATTAGTATATTTTATTATTAAAATTAAAATAATATAATTTTCTAATTTATATACAATTCTCCTTTCATCTGTGCGTTTTCTATCTCCACATACAAATAATACATGTGAAGACAGCAAACACACAGATGAAAAAAGAATTGTATATATATAAAAAATTATATTATTTTAATATTAATAATAAAATATACTAATAATGTAATAATGTTATTATTCCTAATTATTGGTATTTATTATTAATTATTAATATTTATTCTTAATAATTAAAAATTATTACTAATTATTCCTAATTACCATTAACTATGAACAATACTAATAATTAAAATTTATTAAGTAACAAAACAATGTAAACATAATTAAATTACAACTAATTAAGAATAATTGAAACTAATAAAAAATTAAAAATAAATATTAAATTAAAATGAACATAAATACCTTGAAAATTGATATGCTCTGATCGTTCTTCAAAACTTTAATATCAACTCCGGAGAAAAAAATTAAACTGGAGAAAAATTGAACTTTAGAAATACAACTTTGAGAGAAGAAGAAGATGGAGTTTGAGAATGATTTGAAAAAAACGGATGGGGGTATTTATAGGTTAGATTATTTGCGACGGGTCCATTTGCGACGGGATTCCCGTCGCAAATAGTGTTATTTGCGACGGGAATATTCCCCCGTCGCAAATAGTTTTCCCGCGATTTGGCGCGCAACGCACGCCAGTTCTTTTGCGACGGGAAAAGCAATCCCGTCGCAAAAGCCTACTTATTTGCGACGGGTAAATACCCCCATCGCAAATAAGTTTTTCACGGGGCTATTTGCGACGGGATTTATTCTCGTCGCAAATAACCGGTCGCAAATACCCATTTTTCCCGTAGTTTTCCATGCCCCCGCTTCAAACAAGGTTGAAAAAAATATTTTGGAATCCACGTAAAGGTATGACCATATTCCCTCTAAAAATATATAATCTCACAAACATACCCTTATATTATCTCAATAGTAGGCTCATATTCCCTTAGTAACATGTGGTCATTAGAAAACTTTGGTGACCACTATGAAACATGGTTATATTCTTTCCCAACCCCAAAAGGTGGAATGAAATATTCTTTCGATGACATAGGATAAGGTTCATATTCCATATCAATTAAATTCAAGTGTAATTTATCCTTAAAACTAATATCTATAGAACCAAAAGGGTCAAAAAAATATTTTTCGTAATCATAATGGGACATTTATCATTGTAGAAAACCTTGTAGTTTAATAGATATAGATTTGTATGATCTTACCAACAACATCAACTGTCGAATACATCCATGCAGTGATATCTCTCCACACGTTGAAATACTACACATGTCATTGAAAAATCATATATATATATATATATATATATTCTCGTAACACTAAAGTTAACAACATATAGAACCCCACCAACCACCAATAACAAATAGCCCCAGTCAATAAGTAACAAAAGAAAGAACCATTGTAGTTTGATTGGGTAATGGATTGTGCCTTTAATTAATAAGAGGCTAGAATGGATATGTGGATGGAGATTTCAGAAAAAAAGCATTTGACCACATATTTTTCCATCATCGCATCAAATAATAATGTTTTAGATGGACTAAAGGAAGATCAGATTCCTTACTTAATTCAAAATATATAGGTAACATTTCTGTGGTTAAAATATTTTATCCTCCCTTATTAGTTATATGAGGATCACCTCCATGGTATAAACACACTATTTTTTTAGATATAACAACCCTATTTATACAAGGACAAACACATTAGATATAAAAGGAATAGAAAAACCTTATTAAATTTCTTTCTCCATAGTATAATGACTCTCCTACAACTAATTGATGGATTCCTATAAGATGTCCAAATATTAGAGTACAGTGTGTAAGGATCATTTCACTTGTAACGCCCCGACCCTAGTTACCCAGAGTCGGTTCATTATTACATAACATTGGCATGATCCTAAGAAAGTTCAAATCTCGAAAGACCGATTGGTTTAGTAGCCTTGGAAACACTAGATATATTCATAAAGTTTTACATTACATCATAAAGTGAAAAACTACTACAACAACATATTGTCTCTATAGTCCACACTATTATCCCCTCATAATATCCCTACAGGTCATTCATAATTTATTTCTTCACATCCTGGGAAAAATAAAACATAGAAAACGGGTGAGCTCAAATGCCCAGTAAGGATAATAATATAGCGGAAACTTTTATAAAAAAGAATAAACATTTAAGTAAATGTATAACGAAAAAAGCCTTTTAAACTTGAACTTCAACATAGTATGGAAAAAATAAAATGAAATAATTCCATTTACTTATTCACATGGATATTCTACTAATCGAATAATCACATGCAATATCAATAACCACTTTCATAATGATGGAATGCATAATGGCATACTATCATAACCACATAGCCAAGGCATTGTTCCAAGACTAAAAATAATATTTTGTCACGGCCTTGTGACAAGACACTAGTTTGTCTCATGAGACCTACCGATGCATCGATGAGCTATAGTGGTCTGCACCCGTCACGTATTAAGTCCAATGCATTCCCATATTAAAAGGTTTAAACATAACATAAACATTCATATTAAAACTAGCATACGAAATGTCAATAATTTCACCATAAACCATTAATGGTATAAAAATATCACATCCATAGTCAAACATATCACAAAACCTTCAATACAATATAGAAATTTTGTATCAAAATAAATCAACTTAAATAAGGGTAAAATCCATCAAAGTATGTTGACATAGATGAAATCAAAACTCTTTTTAGAGAAATATTTCTTTCTATTTTGAAATCATTTAAGATTCATATATTTATAAAATAAAACATTTTCGTTGAAAATATTATTATAATCTTGTAAGGGAAGCTTCGACGATTTTATAACGGCAGAAAATAGCCGCACTCGCCGTATAAGTTAAAAAACATTCTTACCTTAATTCTGTCGAACAGGTTAAAAATCACCTTGTTTGGAAAACGACGGAAATAATCCTTTATAAAACTCTTTTAAAAAGTCAAACATGGGTATAAATGACTTTAACCCATATTATTTTAAATAGTAAAAATGTTTTGAAATACATTTTTAAGAAACATGGATGTGGTTGATAAAGAGATCCTAGTAGATTATTACATATAAACAACCTCGGATAATGAAGAGATTGTGAAATAACCCTTACCATGTACTTTTCCTTGGTTGGGGGCAGGTTAACCTCATGTATAATGGTGAAATAAGTGTTATTAAATTATACAAGAATCATATACATTAATATGATATCATATATGATCTTTTAATATTGATTTGTTAATAATATCTTGGTATTATCGTTGTTTCGGGTATTAACTTACTCGTTTTCTTTTATATGTTTTGTTACATAAGTCGTGTTTGTCATGGATAGGTTATATCTTAATCATATCCAGAATGATATCAAGTCATTAGATACTATTATTAATCATCAAATGAGAATTATACTTTAATGGATATGATGGAGAATTAATCTTATCGCGTTCATGGAGATGGTAGTCCGTACGTACGCACGAGCGACAATATCATTATTTTGATATTAAAATAATATATAATTGGATGTTATATCATATAGACAGAATCATTATCATGTTATATTTTTTATTTACATGAATTACACATCATTTTTATACCCATACAAATAATAATCTATTGAATAACAATTACACCACGACGTGGAGACGGTAAGTCGTACGTACGCACGTATGGTGACATGTCAATAAAAGGATGGATATAATACTGAATATGGTTGTACCATATTTATAATAATATTACAGTATATAGGAGATACTGGATTCATTATTTTAGAATGGTAATAACAAAGATGGATGAAGTGGAAGAAGAAAGGAACTTGAAAATGGGTGGTGAAATCATTACCTCTTCTTCAGGTTCTTCCTTTTGATTTGATCAAAAGGGATTATTGGTTGGCTTTTTGACTAATGTAAGGCCTCTAGGATGAAGTTAGGGAAGTTGAGAGAGTAGTTGGGCAGTATTTGGATGAACAAAAAGTCTTTGAATATGTGAATTAGTGAGACGGGGGAGTGCCCTTTTATAAAAGGGGTGAGGGAACCTTTGGAATAGCTAGAAATATTATTTTATAATAAATTAATATTCGGTTTCTAATGGATCCAAAGTTTATTATTTAAAGTTTAAGGTGGGGATGGGTCGAAAACCACTCAAACAAGAGAATTTAGACAGGTTTGGATCATTATATTAACCTTATATTTTCGTTTTAACTCTTAGTTAATTAGTTTGACATTTACCATGTCACTTTGTATTTTTATATTATATAGTTAATAAAAATACTATATACATCCAAGAGACTCCCAAGTGGTCCATTAATGATACAAATATCATGAGATAAGTCTCTTGGCCGAACCTTAGATTTTTAGGAGTTTAATATCAATTAATAATATAATATTTGTTTTAAAAACTCTTTTATGTCAATTTTGACACCATTCAATAATTGATTTTTGTGAAAATCATAACAGAATGATTACTTCGAAAAAAGTCAATTAAATCAATACTAATATGTCATAGTATCCTGGAAAATTAGTGTAATTTATGAAAAGTCTCAAATTATATTTATTTGGGTATCTACAATATCAATCATTTTAATTTTTCACTATTATGGTAATTACTACATCACTATTGTGTCATAAATAAATTACATTATTTAATGTCTAAAAATTATAAATAAAATACAATAATGGAGGAAATATTATTATATTTCTAAAGAATATTTATAGTCGAAACTCCAACATATATAACCCTATGTAAAAATTGTTTTTCTAAAAGATATATGCTTGTGTCATTTTTGTATTCATTTTAACTTAATTAAAATTAAGTGTCCCTATCACTTACAAGTGGCACCATGGGGTCCCAAAATCGACCCAAAGATGCCCATGATCGAACATGTATCAACCAATAATGTTAGGACACGTTTTAGGGTAATTTTTTATTATTATAATATTATTTTTTTACCCTTATTTACCCGATTTACACTTTAACCATGGTAAATAAAATATTTACCAAAGTAATTATTCAAAATGTCTAAAAAGTAAAGTTACCTATTTACACAATTTGAACATCCTGATTCCAAATATGGAATCCATTTTTCCAAATTCATAACATAGAAGTGGCAGAAATTAATTTAAAATTAATTCCCACTGTCCAAACAAAAAAGCGTGTTTTTAAGATATAATAACTATCAAAAGATTGATATTTGTTTATGTTCGGTTTAATTGTGAAATTATGTCCAATGACCAAAATTGTTTTAAATGGTAAAAATATATTCTAAATATAATTTAAAACCACTGAAATTCATAATTTATCACTATTAATTGTTTTGATTAAAAATAGTTGTTTTTAATTAAAATTTAGTAATTTTCACTATTCAACAAAATATTAAAGTTATCCGAAAAGTACCAAAATTTCACCTTAGGATAAATTCGATACTCAAAATCCAAAAATGAAGTCCATTTTGAGAGATAAAATTTCTAAAATTTTAAAAATTAGGTATTACTATTCATAACGGCTAGTTTGATCGGTTGTGGTGTGTGTTAGAACTCGATGTTGTGTACAACACACGTTATTGCATTATTCAAAGAGAAGTGTACCGTAAAATCATGGGGTGTAACATTCTCCCCTCCTTCAAATAATTTTGTCCTCAAAATTTCTAGAATACTTCCATATGAAAAGACTCGGGTGGATCTTCATCATAAGTTCCTCGGGTTCCCACGTTGCCTCTTCCATCTTATGGTTTCTCCACAAAACTTTTACCAGACGTGTCGTCCGGTTTCTTAGTACTTGTTATCTCGTATCAAGAATCCTAATGGGCTCTTCGCAATAAGACATATCAGGTTCCAGTTCTAATTCCTCATAGGTGAGTACATGTGTTGGGTCAGGCATGTATTTCCTCAACAGAGATACGTGGAACACATCGTGAACTTTGGAGAGACTTGGCAGTATTGTCAATCGGTAAGCTACAACCCCAATTCGTTCTACAATTTTGAAAGATCCGATGTACCTGGGACCCAATTTACCTTTCTTACCAAAATGTATGAATCCCTTCCATGTAGATACCTTTAGGAAAACATGATCACCGACTTGAAATTCCAAATCCTTCCTTCGATTATCAGCATAGCTCTTCTGCCTACTTTGAGCTTCTTTGATGTGATTTTGGATTACCTTCACCTTTTCCATTGTTTCCTCCACCAGTTCTGGACCTACAAGTTTTCTTTCACCAACGTCATCCCAACAGGTTGGTGTCCGACATCTCTTTCCGTATAATGCTTCATATGGTGCCATATGAATACTCGAATGGAAGCTATTGTTATAGGAAAATTCTACTAGAGGTAAATATTTATCCCGCATACCATGAAAGTCAAGTGAGCAGGATCTCAACATTTCTTCTAAGGTTTGAATAGTTCATTCTGATTGTCCATCAGTTTGAGGGTGGTAGGCAGTGCTCAAAGAAGTTCAGTATCCAAGGATTTCTGAAGACTTTTCCAAAATCTTGAAGTAAAATGGGGATCACGATTAGAAACAATCGATAGGGGTACTCCATGAAGTCTCACAACTTCATTAATATAGTCTTGCTAGACTTTCCAGTGGCATATCTTCTCTTATAGAAATAAAATGTGCTGACTTGTTAAGATGATCAACAATGACCCATATTGCATCGTTCCTTCTAGGAGTCTTTGGTAGCCCCATGACAATGTCCATCATAAAATTGTCCCATTTCCACTCTGGTATGGGAAGAGGTTGCATGACTCCTCCAGGTTGTTGCCTTCCAGCTTTCACTTGTTGAAAAACCATACATCTTGACAAAAAACCTGCAATCTCCCTCTTCATTTTGTCCCACCAAAAATGTTCCTTCAAATCTCTATATATTTTGGTTCTCCCAGGGTGTATAGAGAAATTGGAACTATGAGCATCATCCAGCAATTCCATTTTTAGATCAGGTATATCAGGAACACAAAGTCTCTTCCCAAATTTCAAAATTCAATCTTCATACACAAAGTCTCTCAATATCCCATCATTCACAGCTTTAATCTTCTTTTGAAATTATTCATCATCGGTCTGAGAAATCTTAATGCTTTCTAGTAAAGATGGTTTGGAAACCATTTGAAAACGCATTGATGTTTCACCTTCCCTGGTTATTCCCGAGTCCATCTTTATTAGATCCATGAAAATTGGATCCCTTTCAATTCTCATATTTTTCAAAACTCCATGATATTTTCTGCTCAAAGCATCTTCCACCTTGTTTTCTTTCCCCAGGTGGTTGTTTATCGTACAATCATAATCCTTGAGTAATTCAAGCCATCTCCTTTACCTCATGTTGAGTTCTTTTAGTGAGAAAATCTACTTCAAACTCTTATTATCAGTATAAATCTCACATTTTTCACCATAGAGGTAGTGCCTCCATATCTTCAAAGCAAATATCACAGCTGCTGACTCCAGATCATGAGTAGGGTAGTTTTTCTCATGAATTTTCAACTGTCATGATGCATAGGCAATAACCCTATCATCCGGCATAAGGACACAACAAGTCCTTTCTTCGATGCATCACTATAAATAACAAACCCATCATTCCCCTATGGTAGAGTCAATATAGGAGCATTGACTAATATTCTCTTCAGTTCTTCAAAACATTCTTCACACTCTTTTTTCCAAACAAATTTAACCCCTTTACGTTTGAGCTTTGTTAATGGGTTTTACAATCAGGAAAAATTCTGGACGAAACGTCGTTATTAACCTTCCAAACCCATAAAACTGTGTACCTCAGTTACACTCATAGGTGCTGGCCATTCTTGGATTGCCTTGGTCTTAGAAGGATCAACATAGATTCCATCTTTAGAGACAATATGGCCAAAAAAAGAAATCTCATGAAGCCAGAATTCACACTTGTTAAACTTCCCATATAATTCATTTCTTCTCGGAGTCTTCAGGATAATGCGCAAGTGACTTTCATGATCTTCGTAGATTTTAGAGTATACCATGATATCATCAATAAATACCACCACAAATTCATCAAGATATTCCTTGAAAACTCTATTCATCAGATCCATGAATACAGAGGGTGCGTTAGTCAATCCAAAAGGCATTACAGTAAACTCGTAATTCCCATACCTGGTTCGAAATGCTGACTTCAGAATGTCTTCCTTCTTTACACACAACTGATGGTATCCAGATCGAAGGTCAATCATTGAAAATTATTGATCTCCATGCAGTTGGTCAAATAAATCATCAATGCGAGGTTGGGGATACTAGTTCTTTATTGTTATGGCATTGATCTCTCTATAGTCGATATATAACCTCATAGATCCATCTTTCTTTTTAACAAAATGAACAGGGGCTACCCATGGAGAAACACTAGGGCGAATAAATCCCCTATTACTCAATTCCTCTAGTTGTTTCTTTAGTTCAACTAATTCCACAGTGGCCATTCTATAAGGGGTATTCGATATAGGACGTGATCTAGGAATTAAATCAATAGAAAACTCAACTTCTCATTCTGGAGGATGTCTAGGTAAATCTTCTGGAAATACATATACATATTCTTTCACAACAGGTACATCCTCTATTTGAACATTCCTTTCCTCACCCACAGTCATTTCATTGTCTTCCTCCCCAATAATTGAATTTAGTTGATCTACTGGTGGTGGATCTAGATAAGAATTAGGTGGTGATGATTCTGCTCTAAAGATAAGGTGTTCCTTATCATCATCATCAAAAATCGTAACCTCCTTCTTCTTACAATAAATATTCTAATCATAATCCAAAATCCAATCCATACCGAGGATTATATGAAACTCAATCATAGGTATAACGATGAGATTAGCAGATAAAGAACATTTATGTTCTCTAATGGGGACTGATTCACAAAATATTGTTGCAATGATACTTCCCTTCGGAGTTTTAACTGACAAATACCTTGTTAAATGAAATTGGAAATATCTAATTTTCTTAGAAAACTAGGAAGATATGAAACAGTGCGATGATCCAGAATCAAATAATGCATTTTCTAAACATGAGGAAACCATTAAATTGCATGCCACCACGCCTTTCGGAGCTTCTACCTCAGTAGTAGTGATAGCCTAAGCTTGGACTTGATCCCTTGGCCTTTTCTGAGGTTAGTTCCCCTGACACTTAGGAAATTAATTTTCATAATGTCCCAACTCCCTGCAATTGTAGCATTTAACATTGGTAGTTTCCTTCTTCCCTTTTCATTCACGAGCTTGGTGGCCCTTCTCACCACACTTGTAATAGACGCCCATTCCCTTCCAGCAAGTACCGGGGTGTTTCTTCCCACATTTACCACAGGATGGATTTTCAACCTTTCCCTTCTTTCCCTTATTTCTATTCCCAGATTGATCAGTAGATCTATTCTTCTCTTTCTTTTCTTTAAAGTCATAATACTTAGAGAATTCGTTTTTGGTCTTGATAGCACATGAGACAATGTCTTCGTATGATGAAAAAGATTGTGAGACTAATGCTCGACAGAGAAATGGTTTTAACCCATCAAAGAAATGATCAATCTTACTTCTTGGGTTACGTATATAATCTCCATCATACCTTTATAACCTTGTAATGTTAGCCTCATAATTTGTGACATTCTCATCCTCCTTTTGTCTCAGACTCAGAAAATGCCTTTCCATATCTTCTTGATGGTCATGAAGAAAGTATTTTTCCAAAAATAGATCTTTGAACTCCCTCTATTCCATATTTGATACTTCATCATCTTCCTTCGTGTTTAGAATCAATGACCACCATTGATCAGCATCTCCAGTGAGGCGGTAAACTGCCATGATAACGTTTTCCCTTTCACTACTCCCAAAGCCTGAAATATTTTCTCTGGGGAACTTATCCATTGCTCAGCTACTAATGAATTTGTACTCCCATTGAACGTTGGTGGTTGATGCCTCATGAAGCGATCTAACATTGATCCTCCATGTTTCTTATCAGGGTGCTCCATACAAGTAAGGTTATTATTCATAACCTGAGTGAGTTGTCCCAGTATGGTGATTAGTTGATCGGCACCAGTTGCATCACCAGCTCCACTATAATTATCTTGAGCAGGAGGGAAATCCCTACAGGGAGTGTGTGCATTGATACAGTTTCCATTTCTTCCACTAGGCGCCATTTCTAAACAATGGCATAAACTAGATCAGTTTATGAATCAAAATACATAATTCTATACTTATAAAACACTTAACATAAATTGAACTATTTATTGATATAATCCATAATCATAAAAATGTTTTCATTGAGGAAGTATATACTCATAAACCCTTCATAATTATTTGTAAATAAAATTAGAGTTATCCTAAGCATATCCCTCTGGAGTTTCGTAACCAAGGGTGCAGCAAGGCCCATTGTCGTGCACCAGTTCCTGTTCGAGTCTAGCTCAAAGTGGTGTTTTTGGGTTTTACCCCTAGGTACATCTGTGCTAGAGCCACCTCTACCTCCTCGTATCCAGACAGGGATATATTTCTCATAAAACTCACAAAATATCTACAATACCAAAATTATAGGAAGTTCTTCTATACTAACCCTCAAAGTCCATCTTAAATCTATGTGCTCTAATCAGATTTTATCTAAATCTAGCATCCAAGGTTTATACTAAACTTCCTCTGATACAAACTGTAATGCCCTGACCCCAGTTACCAAGATTCGGTGCATTATTACATAACATTGGTATGATCACAAGAAAGATCAAATCTCGAATTACTAATTGGTTTAGTATCCTTGGAAACACTAGATATATTCATAAAGTTTTACATTACATCATAAAGTGAAAAACTACTACAACAACATATTGTCTACATAGTCCACACTATTATCCTCTCATAATATCTCTGCAGGTCATTCATAATTTACTTCTTCAAATCCTGGGAAAAATAAAACATAGAAAATGGGTGAGCTCAAATGCCCAGTAAGGATAACAATATAGCGGAAACGTTCATAAATAAGAATAAACATTTAAGGCAATGTATAACTAAAAAAAATCATTTTAAACTTTAACTTCAACATAGTATGGAACAAATAAAATGAAAAAAATACATTTACTTCTTCACATGGATATTCTACTAATCGAATAATCAAATGAAATATCAATAACCACTTTCATAATGATGGAATGCATAATGCCAGACTATCATAACCACATAGCCAAGGCCTCGTTCCAAGACTACAAATAATATTTTGTCAAGGACTTGTGCCAAGACACTAGTTTTTCTCATGAGACCTACCGATGCATCGAGGAGCTAGAGCGGGCTCCACCCATCACATATTAAGTCCAATGCATTCCCATATGAAAAGGTTTAAACATAACATAAACATTCGTATTAAAAATAGCATACAAAATGTAAATACTTTCACTATAAACCATGAATGGTATAAAAATAGCACATCGACTTTCAAACATATCACAAAACCATCAATACAATATAGAAGTTCTGTATCATAATAAATCAACTTCAAATAAGCGTAAAATCCATCAAAGGATGTTGACATAGATGAAATCAAAACTCATTTTAGAGAAATATCTCTTTCTATTTTCAAATAATTTGAGAGTCGTATATTTATAAAATAAAAAATTTTCTTGGAAAATAATATTATAAGATTGTAAGGGAAGCTTAGACAATTTTATAACGGCGGAAAATAGCCGCACTCACCGTATAAGTTAAAAAAAACATTCTTACCTTAATTCTTTCAAGAAGGCTAAAAAGCACCTTGTTTGGAAAACGACCGAAAGATTCCTCTATAAAACTCTTATAAAAAGTCAAACAAGGGTATAAATGACTTTAAACAATGTTATTTTAAATAGTAAAATGTTTTGAAATACATTTTTAAGAAACATGGATGTGGATGATAAAGAGATCCCAGTAGATTATTACGTATAAAAAACCTCGGATAATGAAGAGATTGTGAAATAACCCTTACCATGTACTTTTACTTGGTTGGGGGTAGGTTAAACTCATGTATAATGGTGAAATAAGTGTTATTAAATTATAAAAGAATCATATACATTAATATGATATCATATATGATCTTTTAATATTGATTTGTTAATAATATCTTAGTATTATCATTGTTTCGGGTGTTAACTTACTCGTTTTATTTTATATGTTTTGTTACGTAAGCTGTGTTTGTCATGGATAGGTTGTATCTTAATCATATTCAGAATGATATCAAGTCATTAGATACTATTATTAATCATCAAATGAGAATTATACTTTAATGGATACGATGGAGAATTAATCTTATCACGTTCATAGAGATGGTAGTCCGTATGTACGCACGAGCGACAATATCATTTATTTAATATTAAAATAATATACTATTGGATTTTATATCATATATACAGAATCATTATCATGTTATATTTATTATTTAAATGAATTAAACATCATTTTTATACCCATACAAATAATAATCTATTGAATAACAATTACACCACGACGTGGAGACGGTAAGCCGTACGTACGCACATATGGTGACATGTCATTAAAAGGATGGATATAATAATGAATATGGTTGTACCATATTTATAATAATATTAAAGTATATAGGATATACTGGATTTATTATTTTAGAATGGTAATAACAAAGATGGATGAAGTGGAAGAAGAAAGGAACTTGGAAATGGGTGGTGAAATCATTACCTCTTCTTCGGGTTCTTCCTTTTGATTTGATCAAAAGGGCTTATAGGTTGGATTTTTGACTAAATTAAGGACTCTAGGATGAAGTTAGGGACGTTGAGAGAGTATTTGGGTAGGGGGTGGCCGAACAAAAAGTCTTTGAATATGTGAATTAGTGAGACGGGGGAGTGCCCTTTTATAAGAGGGGTGAGGGCACCTTTGGAAAAGCTAGAAATATTATTTTATAATAAATTCATATTCGGTTTCTAATGGATCAAAATTTTATTATTTAAAGGTTAAGGTGGGGATGGGTCGAAACCCACTCAACCAATAGAATTTAGACAGGTTTGTGTCATTATATTAACCTTATCTTTTCGTTTTAACTCTTAGTTAATTAGTTTGACATTTACCATGTCACTTTGTATTTTTATATTATATAGTTAATAAAAATACTATATACATCCAAGAGACTCCCAAGTGGTCCATTAATGATACAAATATCATGACATAAGTCTCTTGGCCGGATCTTAGATTTTTAGGAGTTTAATATCAATTAATTATATAATATTTGTTTTAAAAACACTTTTATGTCAATTCTGACACCATTCAATAATTTATTTTTGTGAAAATCATAACAGAATGATTACTTCTAATAAATTCAATAACTCAATCCTAATATGTCATAGTATCCTGGAAAATTAGTGTAATTTATAAAAAGTCTCAAATTATATTTATTTAGGTATCTACCATATCAATAATTTTAATGTTTCACTATTATGGTAATTACTGAATCACCATTGTGTCATAAATAAATTAAGTTATATAGTGTCTACAAATTATAAATTAAATACCATTATTGAGGCAATAGTTTTATCTTTCTAATGAATATTTATAGTCGAAAATCCAACATATATAACCCTATCTAAAAATTGTTGTTCTAAAAGATATATGCTTTTGTCATTTTTGTATTCATTTTAACTTAATTAAAATTAAGTGTCCCTATCACTTACAAGTGGCACCATGGGGTCCCAAAATCGACCCAAAGATTCCCATGGTCGAACATGTATCAACCAATAATGTTAGGACACGTTTTAGGGTAATTGTTTATTATTATAATATTATTTTTAACCCTTATTTACCGGCTTTACCTTTTAACCATGGTAAATAAAATATTTACCGAAGTAATTATTCAAAATGTCTAAAAATAAAAGTTACCTATTTAAAAAATTTGAACATTCTGATTCCAAATATGGAATCCATTTTTCCAAATTCAAAACACAGAAGTAGCAGAAATTAATTTAAAATTAATTCCCGCTGTCAAAACAAAAAGCGTGTTTTTAAGATATAATAACTATCAAAAGATTGATATTTGTTTATGTTCGGTTTAATTGTGAAATTATGTCCAATGAACAACATTGTATTAAATGGTAAAAATATATTATAAATATAATTTAAAACTACTGAAATTCATAATTTATCACTATTAATTGTTTTGATTAAAAAAAGTTGTTTTTAATTAAAATTTAGTAATTTTCACTATTCATCAAAATATTAAAGTTATCCGAAAAGTACCAAAATTTCACCTTAGGCTAAATTCTATACTCCGAATCCAAAAATGAAGTCCATTTTGAGAGATAAAAATTCTAAAATTTTAAAAATTAGGTATTACTATTCATAACAGCTAGTTTGATCGGTTGTGGTGTGTGTTAGAACTCGATGTTGTGTACAACACACGCTATTGCATTATTCAAAGAGAAGCGTACCGTAAAATCATGGGGTGTTACATTCTCCCCTCCTTCAAATAATTTTGTCATCAAAATTTCTAGAATACTACCATATGAAAAGACTCGGGTGGTTCTTCATCATAAGTTCCTCGGGTTCCCACGTTGCCTCTTCCATCTTTTGGTTTCTCCACAAAAATTTTACCAGACGCGTCGTCTGGTTTCTCAGTAATTTTTCTCTCATATCAAGAATCCTAACGGACTCTTCGCAATAAGACATATCGGGTTCCAGTTCTAATTCCTCATAGGTGAGTACATGCGTTGTGTCAGGCATGTATTTCCTCAACAGAGATACGTGGAAGACATCGTGAACTTTGGATAGACTTGGAAGTATTGCCAATCGGTAAGCTACAGCCCCAATTCGTTCTACAATTTCGAAAGGTCCGATGTACCTGGGACTCAATTTACCTTTCTTACCAAAACGTATGACTCCCTTACATGTAGATACCATTAGGAAAACATGATCACCGATGTGAAATTCCAAATCATTCCTTCGATTATCAGCATAGCTCTTCTGCCTACATTGAGATTCTTTGATGTGATTTTGGATTACCTTAACCTTTTCCATTGTTTCCTCTACTAGTTCTGGACCTACAAGTTTTCTTTCACCAACATCATCCCAACAGGTTGGTGTGTGACATCTCTTTCCGTATAACGCTTCATATGGTGCCATATGAATACTCGAATGGAAGCTATTGTAATAGGAAAATTCTACTAGAGGTAAATATCTATCCAACATACCCTAAAAGTCAAGTGAGTAGGATCTCGACATGTCTTCTAAGGTTTGAATAGTTCGTTCTGATTGTCCATCTATTTGAGGGTGGTAGGAAGTGCTCAAATGAAGTTCAGTATCCAAGGCTTTCTGAAGACTTTTCCAAAATCTTGAAGTAAAACGGGGATCACGATCAGAAACAATTGATAGGGGTACTCCATGAAGTCTCACAACTTCATTAATATATAGTCTTGCTAGACATTCTAGTGGTATATCTTCTCTTACAGCAAGAAAATGTGCTGACTTGGTAAGACGATCAACAATGACCCATATTGCATCGTTCCTTCTAGGAGTCTTTGGTAGCCCCATGACAATGTCCATCGTAAAATTGTCCCATTTCCACTCTGGTATGGGAAGAGGTTGCACGACTCCTCCAGGTTGTTGCCTTCCAGCTTTCACTTGTTGACAAACCATACATATTGAAAAAAAATCGGCAATCTCCATCTTCATGTTGTCCCACAAAAAATGTTCCTTCAAATCTCTATACATTTTGGTGCTCCCAGGGTGTATAGAGAAATTGGAACTATGAGCATCATCCAGCAATTCCCTTTTTAGTATCGGGAACACAAAGTCTCTTCCCAAATTTCAAAATTTAATCTTCATACACAAAGTCTCTCAATATCCCATCATTCACAGCTTTAATCTTCTTTTGAAATTCTTCATCATCGGTCTGAGAAATCTTAATGCTTTCTAGTAAAGATGGTTTGGAAACCATTTGAAAACACATTGATGTTTCACCTTCCCTGTTTATTCCCAAGTCCATCTTTACTAGATCCATGAAAAATGGATCCCTTTCAATTCTCATATTGATCAAAACTCCATGATATTTTCTGCTCAAAGCAGCTGCCACCTTGTTTGCTTTCCCCAGGTGGCAGTGTATCGTACAATCATAATCCTTGAGTAATTCAAGCCATCTCCTTTGCCTCATGTTGAGTTCTTTTTATGAGAAAATATACTTCAAACTCTTATTATCAGTATAAATCTCACATTTTTCACCATAGAGGTAGTGCCTCCATATCTTCAAAGTAAAGATCACAGCTGCTGACTCAAGATCATGAGTAGGGTAGTTTTGCTCATGAATTTTCAATTGTCGTGATGCATAGGCAATAACCCTATCATTCTGCATAAGGACACAACCAAGTCCTTTCTTCAATGCATCACTATAAATAACGAACCCATCATTCCCCGATGGTAGAGTCAATATAGGAGCATTGACTAATCTTCCCTTCAGTTCTTCGAAATATTCTTCACACTCTTTTGTCCAAACAAATTTAACCCCTTTACGTTTGAGCTTCGTTAATGGGTATGCCAATCAGGCAAAATTATGGATGAAACATCATTAATAACCTGCCAAACCAATAAAACTGTGTACCTCAGTTATACTCATTGGTGCTGGCCATTCTTGGATTGCCTTGTTATTATAATGATCAACAGAGATTCCATATTTATAGACAATATGGCCAAGAAAAGAAATCTCATGAAGCCAGAATTCAAACTTGCTAAACTTCCCATATAATTCATGTCTTCTCAGAGTCTTCAGGATAATGTGCAAGTGACTTTCATGATCTTCATAGATTTTAGAGTATACCATGATATCATCAATAAATACCACCACAAATTCATCAAGATATTCCTTGAAAACTCTATTCATCAGATCCATGAATACAGAGGGTGCGTTAGTCAATCGAAAAGACATTGCAGTAAACTCGTAATTCCCATACCTGGTTCGAAATGCTGTCTTCGGAATGTCTTCCTTCTTTACACACAGCTGATGGTATCCAGATCGAAGGTCAATCTTTGAAAAGTATTGAGATCCATGCAGTTGGTTAAATAAATCATCAATGCGAGGTAGGGGTACTAGTTCTTTATTGTTGTGGCATTGATCTCCCTATAGTTGACACATAACCTCATAGATCCATCTTTCTTTTTAACAAAAAGAACAAGGGCTACCCATGGAGAAACACTAGGGTGAATAAATCCCTTATTACTCAATTCCTCTAGTTGCTTCTTTAGTTAGACTAATTCCACAGTGGCCATTCTATAATGGGTATTCGATATAGGACTTGATCCCGGAATTAAATCAATGGAAAACTCAACTTCTCATTCTGGAGGATGTCTAGGTAAATCTTCTGGAAATACATCTACATATTCTTTCACAACAGGTACATCCTATATTTGAAAATTCCTTTCCTCACCCACAGTCATTTCATTCTCTTCCTCCCCAATAATTGAATTTAGTTGAGCTACTGGTGGTGGATCTAGATAAGAATTAGGTGGTGACGATTCTGCTCTAAAGATAAGGTGTTCCTTGTCATCATCATCAAAAATCGTAACCTCCTTCTTCTTACAATAAATCTTCTCATCATAATCCGAAAGACAATCCATAACGAGGATTATATCATACTCAATAATAGGTATAATGATGAGATTAGCGGATAAAGAACATTTATGTGCTCTAATGGGGACTGATTCACAAAAGATTGTTGTAATGATACTTCCCTTAGGAGTTTTAACTGACAACTCCCTTGTTAAATCAAATTGGAAATATCTAATTTTCTTAGAAAACTGGGAAGATATGAAATGGTGTGATGATCCAGAATCAAATAATGCATTTTCTAAACTTGAGGAAACCATTAAATTACATGCCACCACGCCTTTCGGAGCTTCTACCTCAGCAGTAGTGATAGCATAAGCTTGGACTTGATCCCTTGGCCTTTTCTGAGGTATGTTCCACTGAAGAATAGGAAATTCATTTTCATAATGTCCCAACTCCCTGCAATTGTACCATTGGACATTGGTAGTTTCTTTCTTCCCTTTGCATTCACTAATTGGTGGCCCTTCTCACCACACATGTAACAGACGACCATTCCCTTCAAGCAAGTACCAGGGTGTTTCTTCCCACATTTAAAACAGGATGGATATTCAAGATTTCCCTTCTTCCCCTTATTTCTATTCCCAGATTGATCAACAGATCTATTCATCTCTTTCTTTTCTTTAAAGGTATAAGACTTAGAGAATTACTTTTTGGTCTTGATAGCACATGAGACAGTGTCTTCGTACAATGAAAAATATTGTGAGACTAATGCTCGACAGAGAAATGGTTTTAACCCATCAAAGAAACGATCAATCTTACTTCTTGGGTTATGTATATAATCTAAAGCATACCTTTCTAAACTTGTAATGTTAGCCTCATAATTTGTGACATTCTCATCCTCCTTTTGTCTCAGACTCAGAAATTACCTTTCCTTATCTTCCCGATGGTCACGAGGAAAGTATTTTTATAAAAATAGATCTTTGAAATCCCTCTATTCCATATTTGATACTTCATCATCTTCCTTCGTGTTTAGAATCAATGAACACCATTGATCAGCATCTCCAGTGAGGCGGTAAACTGCCATGATAACTTTTTCCCTTTCACTACTCCCCAAAGCCTGAAATATTTTCTCTGGGGAACTTATCCATTGCTCAGCTACTAATGGATTTGTACTCCCATTGAACGTTGGTGGTTGCTGCCTCATGAAGCGATCTAACATTGATCCTCCATGTTGCGGATTAGGGTGCTCCATACAACTAAGGTTATTATTCATAACCTGAGTGAGTTGTCCCAGTATGGTGATTAGTTGATCGGCACCAGTTGCATCACCAGCTCCACTATAATTATCTTGAGTAGGAGATAAATCCCTACATGGAGTGTGTTCATTGATACGGTTTCCATTTCTTCCACTAGGCACCATTTCTAAACAATGGCATAAACTAGATCAGTTTATGAATAAAAATACATAATTCTATACTTATAAAACACTTAACATAAATTGAACTATTTATGGATATAATCCATAAACATAAAAATGTTTTCTTTGAGGAAGTATATACTCATAAACCCTTCGTAATTATTTGTAAAGAAAATGAGAGTTATCCTAAGCATATCCCCCGGGAGTGTCGTAACCAAGAGTGCAGCAAGGCCTGTTGTCATGCACCAGTTCCTATTCGAGTCTAGCTCAAAGCGGTGTTTTTGGGTTTTACCCCTAGGTACATCTGTTCCAGAGCCGCCTCTACCTGCTCGTATCCAGACAGGGATGTATTGCTCAGAAAACTCACAAAATCTCTACAATACCAAAATTCTAGGAAGTTCTTCTATACTAATCATCAAAGTCCATCTTAGATCTATGTGCTCTAATCATATTTTATCTAAATCTAGAATCCAAGGTTTGTACTAAACTTCCTCTGATACCAACTGTAATTCCCTGACCCCAGTTACCAAGAGTCGGTGCATTATTACATAACATTGGCATGATCAAAAGAAAGATCAAATCTCGAATTACTGATTGGTTTAATATCTTTGGAAACACTAGATATATTCATAAAGTTTTACATTACATCATAAAGTGAAAAACTACTACAACAACATATTGTCTACATAGTCCACACTATTATCCCCTCATAATATCTCTACAGGTCATTCATAATTTACTTCTTCACATCCTGGGAAAAATAAAACATAGAAAATGGGTGAGCTCAAATTCCCAGTAAGGATAACAATATAGCGGAAACTTTCATAAATAAGAATAAACATTTAAGGAAATGTATAACTAAAAAAAGCATTTTAAACTTGAACTTCAACATAGTATGGAAAAAATAAAATGAAAAAATTCTATTTACTTATTCACATGGATATTCTACTAATCGAATAATCACATGCAATATCAATAACCACTTTCATAATGATAGAATGCATAATGCCAGACTATCATAACCACATAGTCAAGGCCTCGTGCCAAGACTACAAATAATATTTTGTCAAGGCCTTGTGCCAAGACACTAGTTTTTCTCATGAGACCTACCGATGCATCGAGGAGCTATAGCGGGCTCCACCTGTCACATATTAAGTCCAATGCATTCCTATATGAAAAGGTTTAAACATAACATAAATATTCGTATTAAAACTAGCATACAAAATTTCAATACTTTAACTATAAACCATGAATGGTATAAAAATAGCACATCCATAGTCAAACATATCACAAAACCTTCAATACAATATAGAAGTTTTGTATCATAATAAATCAACTTCAAATAAGCGTAAAATCCATCAAAGGATGTTGACATAGATGAAATCAAAACTCTTTTTAGAGAAATATCTCTTTCTATTTTCAAATCATTTGAGAGTCATATATTTATAAAATAAAACATTTTATTGGAAAATATTATTATAAGATTGTAAGGGAAGCTTCGACAATTTTATAACGGCGGAAAATAGTTGCACTCGCCGTATAAGTTAAAAAAACATTCTTACCTTAATTCTGTCGAGAAGGCTAAAAAGCACCTTGTTTGGAAAACGACCGAAAGATTCCTCTATAAAACTCTTATAATAAGTCATACAAGGGTATAAATGACTTTAACCAATGTTCTTTTAGATAGAAAAAATGTTTTGAAATGCATTTTTAAGAAACATGGATGTGGATGATAAAGAGATCCCAGTAGATTATTACGTATAAACAACCTCGGATAATGAAGAGATTGTGAAATAACCATTACCATGTACTTTTCCTTGGTTGGGGGTAGGTTAACCTCATGTATAATGGTGGAATAAGTGTTATTAAATTATACATGAATCATATACATTAATATGATATCATATATGATCTTTTAATATTGATTTGTTAATAATATCTTAGTATTATCGTTGTTTCGGGTGTTAACTTACTTGTTTTCTTTTATATGTTTTGTTATGTAAGCCGTGTTTGTCATGGATAGGTTGTATCTTAATCATATCAAGAATTATATCAATTAATTAGATACTATTATTAATCATCAAATGAGAATTATACTTTAATGGATACGATGGAGAATTATTCTTATCACGTTCATGGAGATGGTAGTCCGTACGTACGCACGAGCGACAATATCATTCTTTTGATATTAAAATAATATATAATTGGATGTTATATCATATATACAGAATCATTATCATGTTATATTTATTATTTACATGAATTACACAACATTTGTATACCCATACAAATAATAATCTATTGAATAACAATTACACCACGACGTGGAGACGGTAAGCCGTATGTACGCACGTTTGGTGACATGTCATTAAAAGGATGGATATAATACTGAATATGGTTGTACCATATTTATAATAATATTACAGTATATAGGAGATACTGGATTCATTATTTTAGAATGGTAATAACAAAGATGGATGAAGTGGAAGAAGAAAGGAACTTGAAAATGGGTGGTGAAATCATTACCTCTTCTTCGGGGTTTTCCTTTTGATTTGATCAAAAGGGATTATAGGTTGGATTTTTGACTAAAGTAAGGACTATAGGATGAATTTAGGGATGTTGAGAGAGTATTTGGGCAGGGGTTGGCCGAACAAAAAGTCTTTGAATATGTGAATTAGTCAGACGGGGGAGTTCCCTTTTATAAGAGGGGTGAGGGCACCTTTGGAAAAGCTAGAACTATTATTTTATAATAAATTCATATTCGGTTTCTAATGGCTCCAAAGTTTATTATTTAAATTTTAAGGTGGAGATGGGTCGAAAACCACTCAACCAATAGAATTTAGACAGGTTTGGGTCATTATATTAACCTTATCTTTTCGTTTTAACTCTTAGTTAATTAGTTTGACATTTAGCATGTCACTTTGTATTTTTATATTATATAGTTAATAAAAATACTATATACATCCAAGAGACTCCCAAGAGGTCCATTAATGATACAAATATCATGACATAAGTCTCTGGGCCGAACCTTAGATTTTTAGGAGTTTAATATCAATTAATAATATAATATTTGTTTTAAAAACTCTTTTATGTCTATTTTGACACCATTCAATAATTTATTTTTGTGAAAATCATAACAGAATGATTACTTCAAAAAAAAGTCAATTAAATCAATCCTAATATGTCATAGTATCTTGTAAAATTAGTGTAATTTATAAAAAGTCTCAAATTATATTTATTTGGGTATCTACAATATCAATCATTTTAATTTTTCACTATTATGGTAATTACTGCATCACCATTGTGTCATAAATAAATTACATTATTTAATGTATAAAAATTATAAATAAAATACCATAATAGAGGAAATATTTTTATCTTTCTAAAGAATATTTATAGTCGAAACTCCAACATATATAACCCTATGTAAAAAATTAATTTTCTAAAAGATATATGCTCGTGTCATTTTTGTATTCATTTTAACTTAATTAAAATTAAGTGTCCCTATCTCTTACAAGGGGAACCATTGGGTCCCAAAATCGACGCAAAGATGCCCATGGTCGAACATGTATCAACCAATAATGTTAGGACACATTTTAGGGTAATTTTTTATTATTATAATATTATTTGTTAACCCTTATTTACCCGATTTACCCTTTAACCATGGTAAATAAAATATTTACCGAAGTAATTATTCAAAATGTCTAAAAATAAAAGTTACCTATTTACACAATTTGAACATCCTGATTCCAAATTTGGAATCCATTTTTCCAAATTCAAAACACAGAAGTGGCAGAAATTAATTTAAAATTAATTCCCGTTGTCAAAACAAAAAGCGTGTTTTTAAGATATAATAACTATCAAAAGATTGATATTTGTTTATGTTCGGTTTAATTGTGAAATTATGTCCAATGAACAACATTTTATTAAACGGTAAAACTATATTCTAAATATAATTTAAAACCACTTAAATTCATAATTTATCACTATTAATTGTTTTGATTAAAAAAAGTTGTTTTTAATTAAAATTTAGTAATTTTTACTATTCATCAAAATATTAAAGTTATTCGAAACGTACCAAAATTTCACCTTAGGCTAAATTCGATACTATGAATCCAAAAATGAAGTCCATTTTGAGAGATAAAATTTCTAAAATTTTAAAAATTAGGTATTACTCTTCATAACGGCTAGTTTGATCGGTTGTGGTGTGTGTTAGAACTCGATGTTGCATACAACATACGCTATTTCATTATTCAAAGAGAAGCATACCATAGAAGCATGGGGTGTTACATTCTCCACTCCTTTAAATAATTTCATCCTCGAAATTTCTAGAATACTAATGCATGAAAAGACTCGGGTGGTTCTTCATCATAAGTTCCTCAGGTTCCCACGTTGCCTCTTCCATCTTATGGTTTCTCCACAAAACTTTTACCAGACGTGTCATCCGGTTTCTCAGTACTTGTTCTCTCGTATCAAGAATCCTGACGGGCTCTTAGCAATAAGATAGATCGGGTTCCAGTTCTAATTCCTCATAGGTTAGTACATGTGTTGGGTCAAGCATGTATTTCCTCAACAGAGATACGTGAAACACATCGTGAACTATGGAGAGACTTGGCGGTATTGCCAATCAGTAAGCTACAACCCCAATTCATTCTAGAATTTCGAAAGGTCTGATGTACCTGGGACTCAATTTACCTTTCTTACCAAAATGTATGACTCCCTCCCATGGATATACCTTCAGGAAAACATGATCACCGACTTGAAATTCCAAATCCTTCCTTCGATTATCAGCATAGCTCTTCAGCCTACTTTGAGCTTCTTTGATATGATTTTGGATTACCTTCACCTTTTCCATTGTTTCCTCTACCAGTTCTGGACCTACAGGTTTTCTTTCACCAATGTCATCCCAACAGGTTGGTGTGCGACATCTCTTTCCGTATAACGCTTCATATGTTGCCATATGAATACTCGAATGGAAGCTATTATTATAGGAAAATTCTACTATAGGTAAATATTTATCCCACATACCCTGAAAGTCAAGTGAGTAGGATCTCAGCATGTCTTCTATGGTTTGAATAGTTCTTTCTGATTGTCCATCTGTTTGAGGGTGGTAGTAAGTGCTCAAATGAAGTTCAGTATCCAAGGATTTCTGAAGACTTTTCCTGAATCTTGAAGTAAAATGGGGATCACGATCAGAAACAATCGATAGGGGTACTCCATGAAGTCTCACAAATTCATTAATATATAGTCTTGCTAGACTTTCCAGTGGTATATCCTCTCTTATAGCAAGAAAATGTGCTGACTTGGTAATACGGTCAATAATGACCCATATTGCACCGTTCCTTCTAGGAGTCTTTGGTAGCCCCATGATAATGTCCATCGTAAAATTGTCGCATTTCCACTCCGGTATGGGAAGAGGTTGCATGACTCCTCCAGGTTGTTGCCTTCCAGCTTTCACTTGTTGACGAACCATACATCTTGACAAAAAATAGGCAATCTCCCTCTTCATGTTGTCCCACCAAAAATGTTCCTTCAAATCTCTATACATTTTGGTGCTCCCAGGATGTATAGAGAAATTGGAACTATGAGCATCATCCAGCAATTCCCTATTTAGATCAGGTATATCGGGAACACAAAGTCTCTTCCCAAATTTCAAAATTCAATCTTCATACACAAAGTCTCTCAATATCCCATCATTCACAGCTTTAATCTTCTTTTGAAATTCTTCATCATCGGTCTGAGAAATATTAATGATTTCTATAAAGATGGTTTGGAAACCATTTGAAAAAGCATTGATGTTTCACCTTCCCTTGTTTTTCCCAAGTCCATCTTTACTAGATCCATGAAAATTGGATCCCTTTAAATTCTCATATTATTCAAAACTCCATGATATTTTCTGCTCAAAGCATCTACCACCTTGTTTTCTTTCCCCAGGTGGGAGTGTATCGTACAATCATAATCCTCGAGTAATTCAAGCCATCTCCTTTGCCTCATGTTGAGTTCTTTTTGTGAGAAAATATACTTCAAACTCTTATTATCAGTATAAATCTCACATTTTTTCACCATAGAGGTAGTGCCTCCATATCTTCAAAGCAAAGATCACAGCTACTGACTCAAGATCATGAGTAGGGTACTTTTGCTCATGAATTTTCAACTGTCGTGATGCAAAGGCAATAACCCTATCATTCTGCTTAAGGACACAACCAAGTCCTTTCTTCGATGCATCACTATAAATAACGAACCCATCATTCCCCAATGGTAGAGTCAATATAATAGCATTGAATAATCTTCTCTTCAGTTCTTCGAAACATTCTTCACACTCTTTTGTCCAAAAAAATTTAACCCCTTTACGTTTGAGCTTCATTAATGGGTTTTCCAATCAGGCAAAATTCTGGATGAAACATCATTAATAACCTGCCAAACCAATAAAACTGCATACCTCAGTTATACTCGTAGGTGCTGGCCATTCTTGGATTGCCTTGGTCTTAGAAGGATCAACAGAGATTCCATCTTTAGAGATAATATGTCCAAGAAAAGAAATCTCATGAAGCCAGAATTCACACTTGATAAACTTCCCATATAATTCATGTCTTCTCAGAGTCTTCATGATAATGTGCAAGTGACTTTCATGATCTTCGTAGATTGAGTATACCATGATATCATAAATAAATACCACCACAAATTCATCGAGATATTCCTTGAAAACTCTATTCATCAGATCCATGAATACAGAGGGTGTGTTAGTCAATCCAAAAGGCATTACAGCAAACTCGTAATTCCCATACCTGGTTCAAAATGCTGTCTTCGGAATGTATTCCTTCTTTACACACAACTGATGGTATCCAGATCGAAGGTCAATCTTTGAAAATTATTGAGCTCCATGAAGTTGGTCAAATAAATCATCAATGCGAGTTAGGGGATACTAGTTCTTTATTGTTATGGAATTGACCTCCCTATAGTCGATACATAACCTCATAGATCCATCTTTCTTTTTAACAAAAAGAACAGGGGCTACCCATGGAGAAACACTAAGGCGAATAAATCCCTTATTACTCAATTCCTCTAGTTGTTTCTTTAGTTCGACTAATTCCACAGTGGCCATTCTATAAGGGGTATTCGATATAGGACTTGATCCAGGAATTAAATCAACGAAAAACTCAACTTCTCCTTCTAGAGGATGTCTAGGTAAATCATCTGGAAATACATCTACATATTCTTTCACAACATGTACATCCCCTATTTTAACATTCCTTTCCTCACCCACAGTCATTTCATTCTCTTCCTCCCCAATAATTGAATTTAGTTGAGCTACTGGTGGTGGATCTAGATAAGAATTAGGTGGTGACGATTCTGCTATAAAGATAAGGTGTTCCTTATCATCATCATCAAAAATCGTAACCTCCTTCTTCTTACAATAAATCTTCTCATCATAATCCAAAATAAAATCCATACCGAGAATTATATCAAACTCAATCATAGGTATGATGATGAGATTAGCGGATAAAGAACATTTATGTGCTCTAATGGGGACTGATTCACAAAACATTATTGCAATGATTCTTCCCTTAGGAGTTTTAACTGACAACTCCCTTGTTAAATCAAATTGGAAATATCTAATTTTATTAGCAAATTGGGAAGATATGATACAGTGCGATGATCCAGAATCAAATAATGCATTTTCTAAACATGAGGAAACCATTAAATTACATGCCACCACGCCTTTCGGATCTTCTACCTCAACAGTAGTGATAGCATAAGCCTGGACTTGATCCCTTTGCCTTTTCTGAGGTAAGTTCCCATGACTCTTAGGAAATTCATTTGCATAATGTCCCAACTCCCTGCAATTGTAGCATTGAACATTGGTATTTTCCTTCTTCCCTTTTCCTTCACGAGCTTGGTGACCCTTCTCACCACACTTGTAACAGACGCCCATTCCCTTCCAGCAAGTACCAGGGTGTTTCTTCCCACATTTACCACAGGATGGACATTCAACCTTTCCCTTCTTCCCCTTATTTCTATTCCCAGATTGATCAGAAAATCTATTCTTCTCTTTCTTTTCTTTAAAGTCATAAGACTTAGAGAATTCCTTTTTGGTCTTGATAGCACATGAGACAATGTCTTCGTACGATGAAAACGATTGTGAGACTAATACTCGACAGAGAAATGGTTTTAACCCATCAAAGAAACGATCAATATTACTTCTTGGGTTATGTATATAATCTCCAGAATACCTTTCTAACATTGTAATGTTAGCCTCATAATTTGTGACATTCTCATCCTCCTTTTGTCTCAGACTCAGAAATTGCCTTTCCATATCTGCTCGATGGTCATGAGGAAAGTATTTTTCTAAAAATAGATCTTTGAACTCCCTCCATTCCATATTTTATACTTCATCATCTTCCTTCATGTTTAGAATCAATGACCACCATTGATCAGCATCTCCCGTGAGGCGGTAAACTGCCATGATAACTTTTTCCCTTTCACTACTCCCCAAAGCCTGAAATATTTTCTCTGGGGAACTTATCCATTGCTCAGCTACTAATGGATTTGTACTCCCATTTAACGTTGTTGGTTGCTGCCTCATGAAGCAATCTAACATTGATCCTCCATGTTGCGGATCAGGGTGCTCCATACAAGTAAGGTTATTATTCATAACCTGAGTGAGTTGTCCCAGTATGGTGATTAGTTGATCAGCACCAGTTGCATCACCAGATCCACTATAATTATCTTGAGAAGGAGGGAAATCCCTACATGGAGTGCGTGCATTGTAACGGTTTCAATTTCTTCCACTAGGCACTATTTCTAAACAATGGCATAAACTAGATCAGTTTATGAATCAAAATACATAATTCTATACTTATAAAACACTTAACATAAATTGAACTATTTATGGATATAATCCATAATCATAAAAATGTTTTCTTTGAGGAAGTATATACTCATAAACCCTTCATAATTATATTTAAAGAAAATGAGAGTTATCCTAAGAATATCCCTCGGGAGTGTCGTAACCAAGAGTGCAGCAAGGCCCATTGTCGTGCACCAGTTCCTGATCAAGTCTAGCTCAAAGTAGTGTTTTTGGGTTTTACCCCTAGGTACATCTGTGCTAGAGCCGCGTCTACCTGCTCGTATCCAGACAGGGATGTATTTCTCAAAAAACTCACAAAATCTCTACAATACCAAAATTCTAGGAAGTTCTTCTATACTAATCTTCAAAGTCCATCTTAGATCTATGTGATCTAATCAGATTTTATCTAAATCTAGCATCCAAGGTTTGTACTAAACTTCCTCCGATACCAATTGTAATGCCCTGACCCTAGTTACCAAGAGTCGGTGCATTATTACATAACATTGGCATGATCACAAGAAAGATCAAATCTCGAATTACTGATTGGTTTAGTATCCTTGGAAACACTAGATATATTTATAAAGTTTTACATTACATCATAATGTGAAAAACTACTACAAAAACATATTGTCTCCATAGTCCACACAATTATCCCCTGATAATATCTCTGTAGGTCATTCATAATTTACTTCTTCACATCCTGGGAAAAATAAAACATAGAAAATGGGTGAGCTCAAATGCCCAGTAAGGATAACAATATAGCGGAAACTTTCATAAATAAGAATAAACATTTAAGGAAATGTATAACTAAAAAAATCCTTTTAAACTTTAACTTCAACATAGTATGGAAAAAATAAAATGAAAAAATTACATTTACTTATTCACAGGGATATTCCACTAATCGAATAATCACATGCAATATCAATAACCACTTTCATAATGATGGAATGCATATTGCCAAACTATCATAACCACATAGCCAAGGCCTAATGCCAAGACTACAAATAATATTTTTTCAAGGCCTTTTGCCAAGTCACTAGTTTTTCTCATGAGACCTACCGATACATCGAGGATCTATAGTGGGCTCCACCCATCACATATTAGGTCCAATGCATTCCCATATGAAAAGGTTTAAACATAAAATAAACATTCATATTAAAACCGGCATACAAAATGTCAATACTTTCACTATAAACCATGAATGGTATAAGAATAGAACATCTACAGTCAAACATATCACAAAACCTTCAATACATTATAGTAGTTTTTTATCATAATAAATCAACTTCAAATAAGTGTAAAATCCATCAAAGGATGTTGACATAGATGAAATCAAAACTCTTTTTAGAGAAATATATCTTTCTATTTTCAAATCATTTGAGAGTCATATATTTATAAAATAAAACATTTTCTTGGAAAATATTATTATAAGCTTGTAAGGGATGCTTCTACAATTTTATAACGGCGGAAAATAGCCGCACTCGCCGTATAAGTTAAAAAAACATTCTTACCTTAATTCTGTCGAGAAGGCTAAAAAGCACCTTGTTTGGAAAACGACCGAAAGATTCCTCTATAAAACTCTTATAAAAATTCAAAAAAGGGTATAAATGACTTTAGCCAATGTTCTTTTAAATAGTAAAATTTTTTTGAAATACATTTTTAAGAAACATGGATTTGGTTGATAAAGAGATCCTAGTAGATTATTACGTATAAACAACCTCGGATAATGAAGAGATTGTGAAATAACCATTACCTTGTAATTTTCCATGGTTGAGGTAGGTTAACCTCCTGTATAATGGTTAAATAATTGTTATTAAATTACACAATAATCATATACATTAATATGATATCATATATGATCTTCTAACATTGATTTGTTAATAATATCTTAGTATTATCTTTGTTTCGGGTGTTAACTTACTCGTTTTCTTTTATATGTTTTATTATGTAAGACGTGTTTTTCATGGATATGTTGAATCTTAATCATATCCAGAATGATATCAAGTCCTAAGATACTATTATTAAGCATCAAATGAGAATTATACTTAAATGGATACGATGGAGAATGAATCTTATCACGTTCGTGGAGACGGTAGTCCGTACGTACGCACGAGCGACAATATCATTATTTTGATATTAAAATAATATATAATTGGATGGTATATCATATATAAAGAATCATTATCATGTTATATTTATTATTTACATGAATTAAACATCATTATTATACCCATCCAAATAATAATTTATTGAATGACAATTACACCACGACGTGGAGACGGTAAGCCGTACGTACGCACGTATGGTGACATGTCATTCAAAGGATGGATGTAATACTGAATATGGTGGTACCATATTTATAATAATATTACATTATATAGGAGATACTGGATTCATTATTTTAGAATGGTAATAACAAAGAAGGAAGAAGTGGAAGAAGAAAGGAACTTGGAAAAGGGTGGTGAAATCATTACCTCTTCTTTGGGTTCTTGTTTTTGATTTGATCAAAAGGGATCTTATATTGGATTTCTGACTATAGGAAGGCCACTAGGATTAAGTGAGGTAAGTTTAGAGAGTATTTGGGTAGGTTTTTGTTGACCCAAAAGGCTTTGAATGTGTGAATTAGTGAGAAGGGGGAGTGCCCTTTTATAAGAGGGGTGAGGGGCACCTTTGGAAAAGCTAGAAATATTATTTTATAATAAATTAATATTCAGTTTCTAATGGCTAAAAAGTGTATTATTTAAAGGTTAAGGTGGGTAAGGTTCTAAAAACCACTCAACCAATAGAATATAGATAGGTTTCTATCATTATATTAACCTTATCTTTTAGTTTTAACTCTTAGTTAATTAGTTTGACATTTACCATGTCACTTTGTATTTTTATATTATATAGTTAACAAACATAATTATATACATCCAAGATACCCCCAAGTGGTCCATTAATGATACACCTATCATGATATAAGTCTCCTCTCCTAACCCTAGATTTTTAGAAATTTAATATCAATTAATAATATAATATTTGTTTTAAAAACTCTTTTATGTCAATTTTGAAACTATTCAATAATTGAGTTTCTTTGAAAATCATAAAAGAATTATTACTTATAAAAAAGACAATTAAATCAATCCTAATATGTCATATTATCCTATAAAATTAGTGTAACTCATAAAAAGTCTCATATTATATTTATTTGGGTATCTAAAATATCAATCATTTTAATTTTTCACTATTATGGTAATTACTGAATCACCATTGTGTCATAAATAAATTACATTATTTAATGTCTAAAAATTATAAATAAACTACCATTATGTATGAAATATTTTTTTCTTTATAATTAATATTTATAATAAAAAATATAACATATATAAGCCTATGTAATAATTGTTTTTCTAAAATATATATACTTGTGTCATTTTTGTATTCATTTTAACTTAATTAAAATAAAGTGTCCCTATCACTTAAAAGTGGAACCATGGGGTCCCAAAATCGACCCAAAGATTCCCATGGTCGAAAATGTATCAACCAATAAGTTTAGGACACGTTTTAGGGTAATTTTTTTATTATTATAATATTATTTTTTAACCCTTATTTACCGAATTTACCCTTTAACCATGGTAAATAAAATATTTACCGAAGTAATTATTCAAAATGTCTAAAAATAAAATTTACCTATTTACAAAATTTTAAATTTATGATTCTAAATATTGAATCCATTTTTCCAAATTCAAAACACAGAAGTGGAAGAAATTAATTTAAAATTAATTCCCGCTGTGAAAACAAAAAGCGTGTTTTTAAGATATAATAACTATCAGAAGATTGATACTTGTTTATGTTCGGTTTAATTGTGAAATTATTTCCAATGACCAACATTGTATTAAATGGTAAAAATATATTCTAAATATACTTTAAAACCACTCAAATTCATAATTTATCACTATTATTTTTTTTATTAAAAAAAGTTGTTTTTAATTAAAATTTAGTAATTTTCAATATTCATCAAAATCTTAAAGTTATCTGAAAGTTACCAAAATTTCACCTTAAGCTAAATTCGATACTCCGAATCCAAAAATGAAGTCCATTTTGAGAGATAAAATTTCTAAAATTTTAAAAAGTAGGTATTACTATTCATAACTGCTGGTTTGATCGGTTGTGGTGTGTGTTAGAACTCGATGTTGCGTACAACATACGCTATTGCATTATTCCAAGAGAAGCGTACCGTAGAATCATGGGGTGTTACACTCTCCCCTCCTTCAAATAATTTCATCCCCAAAATTTCTAGAATACTACCGCATGAAAAGAATCGGGTTGTTCTTCATCATAAGTTCCTCGGGTTCCCACGTTGCCTCTTCCATCTTATGGTTTCTCCAAAAAACTTTTACCAGACACGTCGTCCGGTTTCTCAGTACTTGTTCTCTCATATCAAGAATCCTGATGGGCTCTTAGCAATAAGACAGATCGGGTTCCAGTTCAAATTCCTCATAGGTTAGTACATGCGTTGGGTCAGGCATGTATTTCCTCAACAGAGATACGTGGAACACATCGTGAACTTTGGAGAGACTTGGAGGTATTGCCAATCAGTAAGCTACAGCCCCAATTCATTCTAGAATTTCGAAAGGTCCGATGTACCTGGGACTCAATTTACCTTTCTTACCAAAATGTATGACTCCCTACCATGGAGATACCTTCCGGAAAACATGATCACCAACTTGAAATTTCAAATCCTTCCTTTGATTATCAGCATAGCTCTTCTGCATACTTTGAGTGGCTTTGATGTGATTTTGGATTTCCTTCACCTTTTCCATTGTTTCCTCTACCAGTTCTGAACCTACAAGTTTTCATTCACCAACTTTATCCCAATAGGTTGGTGTGCGACATCTCTTTCCATATAACGCTTCATATGGTTCCATATGAATACTGGAATGAAAGATATTGTTATAGGAAAATTCTACTAGAGGTAAATACTGATCTGACATTACCTGAAAGTCAAGTGGGCAGGATCTCAACATGTCTTATATGGTTTGAATAGTTTGTTTTGATTGTCCATTTATTTGAGGGTGGTAGGCAGTGCTCAAATGAAGTTCAGTATCCAAGGCTTTCTGAATACTTTTCCAGAATCTTGAAGTAAAACGGGGATCATGATCAGAAACAATCGATAGGGGTACTCCATGAAGTCTCACAACATCATTAATATATAGTCTTACTAGACGTTCCAGTGGTAGATCTTCTCTTATAGCAAGAAAATGTGCTGACTTGGTAATACGATCAATAATGACCCATATTTCATCGTTCCTTCTAGGAGTCTTTGGTATCCCCATGACAATGTCCATTATAATATTGTCCCATTTCCACGCCGGTATGGGAAGAGGTTTCATGACTCCTCCAGGTTGTTGCCTTCCAGCTTTCACTTGTTGACAAACCATACATCTCGACACAAAATCGGCAATCTCCCTCTTCATGTTGTCCCACCAAAAATGTTCCTTCAAATCTCTATACATTTTGGTACCCCCAAGGTGTATAGAGAAATTGGAACTATGAGAATCATCCAACAATTCCCTTTTTAGATCAGGTGTATCGGGAACACAAAGTCTCTTCCCAAATTTCAAAATTCCATCTTCATACACAAAGTCTCTCAATCTCCCATCATTCACAGCTTTAATATTCTTTTGAAATTCTTCATCATCGGTCTGAGAACTCTTAATCTTTTCTAGTAAAGATGGTTTGGCAACCATTTGAAAAAGAATTGATGTTTCACCTTCCCTGGTTATTCCCATGTCCATCTTTACTATATCCATGAAAATTGGATCCCTTTCAATTCTCATATTGTTCAAAACTGCATGATCTTTTCTGCTCAAATCATCTTCCACCTTGTTTTCTTTCCCCGGGTGGTAGTGTATCATACAATCATAATCCCTGAGTAATTCAATCCATCTCCTTTTCCTCATGTTGAGTTCTTTTTGTGATAAATTATACTTCAAACTCTTGTGATCAGTATAAATCTCACATTTTTCACCATAGAGGTAGTGCCTCCATATCTTCAAAGAAAAGATCACAGCTTCTAACTTAAGATCATGAGTAGGGTGGTTTTTTTAATGAATTTTCAACTATCGTGATGCATAGGCAATAACCATATCATTCTGCATAAGGACACAACCAAGTCCTTTCTTCGATGCATCACTATAAATAACGAACCCATCATTCCCCGATGGCAGAGTCAATATAGGAGCATTGACTAATCTTCTCTTCAGTTCTTCGAAACATTCTTCACACTCTTTTTTTCAAACAAATTTAACCCCTTTACGTGTGATCTTCGTTAATGGGTTGTCCAATCGGGCAAATTTCTGGACGAAACGCCGATAATAACCTGCCAAACCAAAAAAACTACGTACCTCAGTTATACTCGTAGGTGCTGGCCATTCTTGGATTTCCTAGGTCTTAGAAGGATCAACAGAGATTCCATCTTTAGAGACAATATTGCCAAGAAAATAAATCTCATGAATCCAGAATTCACACTTTCTAAGCTTCCCATACAATTCATGTCTTCTCAGAGTCTTCAGGATAATGCGCAAGTGACTTTCATGATCTTCGTAGCTTTTAGAGTATTCCAAGATATCATCAATAAATACCACCACAAATTCATCGAGATATTCCTGGAAAACTCTATTCATTAGATCCATGAATACAGAGGGTGCATTAGTCAATCCAAAAGGCATTACAGTAAACTTGTAATGCCCATACCTGGTACGAAATGCTGTCTTCGGAATGTCTTCCTTCTTTACACACAACTGATGGTATCCAGATCTAAGGTCAATCTTTGAAAAGTATTGATCTCCATGGAGTTGGTCAAATAAATCATCAATGCAAGGTAGGGGATTCTTGTTCTTTATCGTTATGGAATTGATCTCCCTATAGTCGATACATAACCTCGTAGATCGATCTTTCTTTTTAACAAAAAGAATAGGGGCTCCCCATGGAGAAACACTAGGGAGAATAAATCCCTTATTACTCAATTCCTCTAGTTTTTTATTTAGTTCGACTAATTCCACAGTGTCCATTCTATAAGGGTTCTTCGATATAGGCCTTGATCCAGGAATTAAATCAATGGAAAACTCAACTTCTCGTTCTGGAGGATGTCCAGGTAAATCTTCCGAAAATACATCTACATATGCTTTCACAACAGGTACATCCTCTATTTGAACATTCCTTTCCTCACCCACAATCATTTCATTCTCTTCCTCTCCAATAATTCAATTTAGTTGAGCTACTGGGGGTGGATCTAGATAAGAATTAGGGGGCGACGATTCTTCTCTAAAGATAAGGTGTTCCTTATCATCATCATCAAAAATCGTAACCACCTTCTTCTTACAATAAATATTCTCATCATAATCCAAAATCCAATCCATACCGAGGATTATATCAAACTCAATCATAGGTATGACGATGAGATCAGTGGATAAAGAACATTTATGTGCTCTAATTGGGACTGATTCACAAAACTTTGTTGCAATGATACTTCCATTAGGAGTTTTAACTGACTACAACCTTGTTACATTAAATTGGAAATATCTAATTTTCTTTACAAACAGGGAAGATGTGAAACAATGCGATGATCCAGAATCAAATAATTCATTTTCTAAACTTGAGGAAACCATTAAATTACCTACCACCACGTCCTTCGGAGCTTCTACCTCCGCAGTAGTGATAGCATAAGCTTGGCCTTGATCCCATGGAAATTTTTGAGGTAAGTTCCCCTAACGATTAGGACATTCATTTTCATAATTTCCCATCTCCCTGCAATTGTAGCATTGAACATTGGTAGCTTATTTCTTCCCTTTGCATTCATGAGCTTGGTGGCCTTTCTCAACACACTTGTAACAGACGCCCATTCCCTGCAAGCAAGTACCGGGGTGTTTCTACCCACATTTACCAAAGGATGGATATTCATCCTTTCCCTTCTTCCCCTTATTTCCATTCCCAGATTAATCAACAAATCTATTCTTCTCTTGCTTTGCTTTAAAGTCATAAGACTTAGAGAATTCCTTTTCGGTCTTGATAGCACATGAGACAATGTATTCGTACGATGAAAAGGATTGTGAGACTAATGCTCGATGGAGAAATGGTTTTAACCCATCAAAGAAACAATAAATCTTACTTCTTGGGTTACGTATATAATCTCTAGCATACCTTGCTATCCTTGTAAAGTTAGCCTCATACTTTGTGACATTCTCATCCTCCTTTTGTCTTAGACTCAGAAATTGCCTTTCCATATCTACTCGATGTTCACGAGGAAAGTATTTTTCTAAAAACAGATCTTTGAACTCCCTCCATTCCATATTTGATACTTCATCATCTTCCTTCATGTTTTGAATCAATCACCACCATTGATCAGCATCTCTAGTGAGGCGGTATACTGCCATGACAACTTTTTCCCTTTCACTACTCCCCAAAGCCTGAAATATTTTCTCTAGGGAACTTATCCATTTCTTAGCTACTAATGGATTTGTACTCCCATTGAACGTTGGTGGTTTCTACCTCATGAAGCGATCTAACATTGATCCTCCACGCTGAAGATCAGGGTGCTCCATATGGGTAAGGTTATTATTCATAACCTAAGTGAGTTGTCCTAGTATGGTGATTAGCTGATCGACACCAGTTGCATCCCCAGTTCCACTATAATTATCTTGAGTAGGAGGGAAATCCCTACATAGAGTGCATGCATTGATACGGTTTCCATTTCTTCCACTAGGCGCCATTTCTAAACAATGGCATAAACTAGATCAGTTTATGAATCAAAATACATAATTTCATACTTATAAAACACTTAACATAAATTGAACTATTTATGGATATAATCCATAATCATAAAAATGGTTTCTTTGAGGAAGTATATACTCATAAACCCTTCATAATGATTTATAAAGAAAATTAGAGTTATCCTAAGCATATCCCCCGGGGGTGTCGTAACCAAGAGTACATCAAGGCCCGTTGTCGTGCACCAGTTCCCGTTCGAGTCTAGATCAAAGCGGTGTTTTCAGTTTTTACCCTTAGGTACATCTGTGCCAGATCCGCCTCTACCTGCTCGTATCCAGACAGGGATTTATTGCTCGTAAAACTCAAAAAATCTCTACAATACCAAAATTCTAGGAAGTTCTTCTCTACTAATCCTCAAAGTCCATCTTAGGTCTTTGTGCTCTAATTAGAGTTTATCTAAATCTAACTTCCAAGGTTTGTACTGAACTTCCTCTGATTCCAACTGTAACACCCCGACCCCATTTACCCAGAGTTGGTGCATTATTACATAACAGTGGCATGATCACAAGAAAGACCAAATCTCGAAGGACCGATTTGTTTAGTAGCCTTGGAAACACTAGATATATTCATAATGTTTTACATTACATCATAAAGTGAAAAACTATTAGAAAAACATATTGTCTCCATAGTCCACACTCTTATCCCCTCATAATATCCCTGCAGGTCATTCATAATTTACTTCTTCACATCCTGGGAAAAATAAAACATAGAAAAGGGGTGAGCTCAAATTCCCAGTAAGGATAACAATATAGCGGAAACTTTCATAAATAAGAATAAACATTTAAGGCATTGTATAAATAAAACAAAATCCTATTAAACTTGAACTTCAATATAGTATGGCAAAAATAAAATGAAATAATTCCATTTACTTATTCACATGGATATTCTACTAACCGAATAATCACATTCAAAATCAATAACCACTTTCATAATGATGGAATGCATAATGCCAGACTATCATAACCACATAGCCAAGGCCTCGTGCCAAGAATACAAATAATATTTTGTCAAGGCCTTGTGCCAAGACACTAGTTTGTCTCATGAGACCTACCGATGCATCTAGGAGCTATAGCGGTCTCCACTCGTCACATATTAAGTCCAATGCATTCCCATATGAAAAGTTTTAAACATAACATAAACATTCGTATTAAAACTAGCATACAAAATGTCAATAATTTCACCATAAACCATGAATGGTATAAAAATTGCACATCGACAGTCAAACATATCACAAAACCTTCAATATAATATAGACGTTTTGTATTATAATAAATCAACTTCAAATAAGCATAAAATCCATCAAAGGATATTGACATAGATGAAATCAAAACTCTTTTTAGAGAAATATCTATTTTTATTTTGAAATCATTTAAGAGTAATATATTTATAAAATAGAACATTTTCTTTGAAAATATTATTATAAGATTGTAAGGGAAGAATCGACGATTTTATAATGGCGGAAAATAGCCGCACTCGCTGTATAAGTTAAAAAAAACATTCTTACCTTAATTCTGTTGAACAGGTTAAAAAGCACCTTGTTTGGAAAACGACAGAAAGATTCATTTATAAAACTCTTATAAAAAGTCAAACAAGGGTATAAATGACTTTAAACCATATTCTTTTAAATATTAAAAATGTTTTGAAATACATTTTTAAGAAACATGGATGTGGATGATAAAGAGATCCCAGTAGATTATTACGTATAAACAACCTCAGATAATGAAGAGATTGTGAAATAAACCTTACCTTGTACTTTTCCTTGGTTGGGGGTAGGTTAATCTCCTGTATAATGGTGAAATAATTGTTTTTAAATTATAATAGAATCATATACATTTACATGATATCATATATGATCTTTTAACATTGATTTGTTAATAATATCTTAGTATTATCATTGTTTCGGGTGTTAACTTACTCGTTTTCTTTTATATGTTTTGTTACATAAGACGTGTTTGTCAGGGATAGGTTGTATCTTAATCATATCCAGAATGATATCAAATCCTTATATACTATTATTAGTCATCAAATGAGAATTATACTTGAATGGATACGATGGAGAATGAATCTTATCACGTTCTTGGAGACGATAGTCTGTACGTACGCACGAGCGACAATATCATTCTTCTGATATTAAAATAATCTATAATTGGATGGTATATCATATATACAGAATCATTATAATGTTATATTTATTATTTAAATTAATTGAAAATCATTATTATACCCATCCAAATAATAATTTATTGAATAACAATTACACCACAACGTGGAGACGGTAAGTCGTACGTATGCACGTATGGTGACATGTCATTCAAAGGATGGATATAATACTGAATATGGTTGTACCATATTTATAATAATATTAAAGTATATAGGAGATAGTGGATTAATTATTTTAGAATGGTAATAACAATGAAGGAAGAAGTGGAAGAAGAAAGGAACTTGGAAAAGGGTGGTGAAATCATTACCTCTTCTTCGGGTTCTTCCTTTTGATTTGATAAAAAGGGCTCTTAGGTTGGCTTTATTACTAAAATAAGGCCTCTAGAATGAATTGAGGGAAGTTGATATAGTATTTGGGTAGGGGTTGGCCGAACCAAAAGTCTTTGAATGTGTTAATTAGTGATAAGGGGGAGTGCCCTTTTATAAGAGGGGTGAGGGGCACCTTTGGAAAAGGTAGAAATATTATTTTATAATAAATTCATATTCAATTTATAATGGTTACAAAGTGTATTCTTTAAAAGTTAAGGTGGTTAGGGGTCTAAATCCACTAAACCAATAGAATTTATACAGGTTTGGGTCATTATATTAACCTTATCTTTTTGTTTTAACTCTTAGTTAATTAGTTTGACATTTACCATGTCACATTGTATTTTTATATTATATAGTTAATAAACATACTATATACATCCAATAGACCACCAAATGGTCCACTAATGATACACCTATCATGATATAAGTCTCTTTGCAGAACTTTATATTTTTAAGAATTTAATATCAATTAATAATATAATATTGTTTTTAAAAACACTTTTATGTCAATTTTGAAACCATTCAATAATTGATTTTTTTGAAAATCATAACAGAATGATTACTTATAAAAAATTCAATTAAAGCAATACTAATATATCATATTATCTTTTTAAAATTAGTTTAATTTATAAAAAGTCTCAAATTATATTTATTTGGGTATCTACAATATCAATAATTTTAATGTTTCACTATTATGGTAATTACTGAATCACCATTGTGTCATAAATAAATTAAGTTATATAGTGTCTAAAAATTATAAATAAAATACCATTATTGAGGCAATAGTTTTAGATTTCTAATGAATATTTATAGTCGAAAATCCAACATATATAACCCTATCTAAAAATTGTTGTTCTAAAAGATATATTCTTGTGTCATTTTTGTATTCATTTTAACTTAATTAAAATAAAGTGTCCCTATCACTTACAAGTGGCACCATGGGGTCCCAAAATCGACCCAAATATGCCCATGGTCGAACATGTATCAACTAATAAGGTTAGGACACGTTTTAGGGTAATTTTATATTATTATAATATTATTTTTTAACCCTTATTTACATGATTTACACTTTAACCATAGTAAATAAAATATTTACCGAAATAATTATTCAAAATGTATAAAAATAAAAGTACATATTTACACAATTTTAACATCCTGATTCCAAATATTGAATCCATTTTTCCAAAATTCAAAACATATAAGTGGTAGAAATTAATTTAAAATTAATTCCCGCTATCAAAATAAAAAGCATGTTTTTAAGATATAATAACTATCAAAAGATTGATAATTGTTTATGTTCGGTTTAATTGTGAAATTATGTCCAATGACCAACATTGTATTAAATGGTAAAAATATATTCTAAATATACCTTAAAACCACTCAAATTCATAACTTATCACTATTAATTGTTTTGATTAAAAAAAGTAGTTTTTAATTAAAATTTAATAATTTTCACTATTCATCAAAATATTAATGTTATCTGAAAAGTACCAAAATTTCACCTTAGGCTAAATTTGATACTCCGAGTCCAAAAATGAAGTCCATTTTTAGAGATAAAATTTATAACATTTTTAAAAGTAGGTATTACTATTCATAATGGCTAGTTTGATCGGTTATGGTGTGTGTTAGAACTCGATGTTGCGTACAACACACGCTATTGCATTATTCAAAGAGAAGCGTACTGTAGAAGTATGGGGTGTTACATCACTTCACTCCATTCATAAGATAATAATGTTCTCTAGACACAAAATCTTGTAATTTCATATTCGTAGTTGAAATCATGGGACTTGATAATGTTTTATATAGTTGGCCAATTAAATAGAGGCCCCCATACTTGGAGAAATAAAAGTCACTGAGATTGGAGGGAGAGGGTATAACCAAACTCCTACACTAAGCCTCTTGAAAAAACGTAACACATCTCAAATAAGGAAATCAAAGCCTCAAAGAACATTATTTATCCTATTAAAATGTTACACTCATTATGTGTATCCACATCACATGTCCCATGTATGAACAAAACTACAGTAAATCAGGAATATCATGATAGAAACCATTATGATAGCCACCTGGGAGAAAACCAAACCAACATGGAAAGTGTAATTTTTATCACCACATTTACCCCTAAGGTCATAAAATCTGTATAAGTATGTATGAAAATGATCGTAGCTCCAAATCCACCCCATCCTGTAGTGTTGATGGAATTTTTATTTCAATTGTCATCACATTAATCATCAACCCCTCAATAAAGCATAACAGGGTACCAAAAACAGCCTTAAATAACCCCATCCAACATGGTAAGAGAATTTTTATCATCCCTATAAAGGATATAATTATTTTCTAGGTTAGGTTTTTTAAAAAAATTGATACCATCCCAACCATTTATCCAACCGCATGACGTACCCCTGTCTTTCCGGACCTACTTGTAAAGAACATTTGAAAACTCTATTGAAGTCATTATTTTCAAATTAGGACAAGGGGATCATAAAAAAGGAAAATAAAACCCTAAAATTCTCATAAAAAAGATATCCAATAAACAATGACCAGAATAAAGCCATTAACATATCCATAAGACGTGGAGTGATTGGTATAGAAATGGCCAATTAAATGGAGAGATATGGGGTGACCATTGTCACCTAGTATTCTTTATTTAATGTCATCATGATCAATCTAGTAGAATATTTAGACTGAAATATATACACCAGGAGGAACAATTGTAATACAACACCATGAGAGGCAAGTGATTTCAATGCACAAACTGATGTTACGTGAAAATAGAATCAAAGGATTAATCAGAACCTGGGACCTCAGAATGAAGAGTTTCAATATCTATATTTAAATTACACCATATAGAAAGGTAATTATGTGGATACTTACCACTCACCACCTATAAGGGAATAAATTACATATGTGTAAGAAGGTATAACATAGACTAAGAGTAAGATAAACACATGTTGGTAGCTCAGTGAGTAATTACTCAAGGTAAGTATTCCTAATGGATGTCGCCTTCAAAAAAATTATATCCCTCCTCCCACTATTCAAGAAAAATATAACATGTATGTGAGGATGTAATTTAAGCATAAGGAAAGAATTGGATAAAGAAAACCAATCTTCATATATATGGGAAATGAGGCTGAGATTTTCCTCCATTATAGGAAAAACCTCTTCTTAATTAGGGTTTTCATCAGCCCAAACCATAAATTTAAAACCAGTAGATAGTAAAAGTAAGGAAACCAACTCAAGGCCCATACAATCCCCTTCAAAAATAGTTTTTCTAGAAGAAAATGCCTCTGAAACACCTCAACACCACCAAGTCTCCAAATGATCATTTAGAATTTATATAAAGGTTATTTACCCTCATTCAACACAAGAGGAAGTCTAACCCCAATTGTTTGATGAATTTTTCCCATTCCCACTTTTGGAAACAAATATTTTGATACATAGATTCCATAATGGACCAAGATCAAAACCTCATGCACTTAATATCTATATGTGGCCCTATGATGGGACCTATAGACTAGAAATAGTTTATAAAATAATATTCTTTTTATATGCTCTGGTAGGGCCACTAATTGTTTAATACAACAACATTCTAGTATGATCCAAAAATTGTCGGGAAGACTGTCTTCATCAGTTACTCAATCAATTTTGACCCATTCTATGGAAAATTCATATCATTGACCTCAAAAATTGAAAAAATAATGAGAGGTTAACTAAATATATCTCTACAAGGAAAGGGATAATATAATCATTAATCATATCACTCTTTATCTATGAGCTGTTAGAGATTTTTATGAGAAATTTCTTATCAATAATAGAAAAACATTAATATTGATGGCATATATAGGTGGATCCCTTTAGTTTTCAAAAATGACATAATGTATTCATGTTTCTATTAACCGAAGATGTGACAAATATATTCCCACACCCAAAACTAAAGGATAGAGGTTTGGCAATGTAGAGACTTCCAATATCATGATAAAACTACAAATCATTCATACTGAAAAATACATGAAGGCCTTGAATCACCCAAAACCCACTGTTGGGTGACAATAGTGGAAGAATAGTACACAGTTGTAGGTAAAGAGATATCAGATCAACCAAGGATATAAATAATGGAAGAAAAAATTATATTTTTTCTTAAATGAATAGTTTCTTGGTTACATCACCACATCCATGGAAAAAAATATCCACAAATCATTGGATCCTACGAATCCTAATGATTTCGGCATCAATAACCACTCTGACTACTCCCCTTTTTAATAGAGATTGATTCATAACTTCCAAGACTACTTTATATTCAAAGACATTCTCTTGGGAATTATTTATTCTAGGAAGGTGATACTAGGATAATTATTGAAAAAATTGACCTTCTTGGTTGCCACCCAACTAGAAGAAAAGTGTAAAATTAAAGAAGTTTTGACTAGGTGTGAATGAAATATTTATAAACGGGTGACGAAAAAGATAGTTGTTTGACCTCCCAAAACCCTTAGATCATAGCATTGTAAAACATCCATGATCCCAAAACCTAATGATTCATTGTTGGATATATATCTTAGAGTTAGGTTTAATCATCAAATTTATGAAAAGGAATAGGGAAATGATTCTTATCTAATAACTATTCATATATTTCCGTCTTGTGGATTTCTTCCCTTTAGTTTCAGAAGTATGAAAATTGTCCCATGAAATGAAATTCTCATTATATAAAGAGTTCATTTTCGTCTATGTTAATTTTATTAAAGTAACATACCATTTCTATAAATATGAATATTACCCTGAACACAAATTATCCATACCTGTTCAGAGAGACGTGTATACTAACACTATAGAATACAAGAAATCAAGGGACGACATGGTTTTGGATGAATCAAATATCCCAACCACATCCAATTAGATGAAATATATGCATCTGAGACCAATGGGAGAGTGTTTATGTAGGAAAAATAAGTGGATGGAGATGATTCTATGTCCCTTAGTAGTCTTCTGAACACAACTACTTTAGACAAACAAATGCTGGGTGCAAGATATTCTGATCATCTCAAACAGAGGGGTAGAGTAACACATCATGTTCCATTAGAAAAATATACTCCATGGATCTCTATTAAAACACTAATAATGTCTACCTCATGAAATTAATCAATTAATATTTATTATTAGGAGTAACCTTAAATTGCGAAGTGCACATCACTGTTAGAGAAATAACATATTTTGAAATAGTTAGTTGTTATCATGACCAGGATCCCAATCCTGGATACTCCCCATCTTTTAAAATATCTCCAGGATGTACTTGTCAAGGACCTATAGAGTCCCTATAAGTTTGAGAAAAAATTCCCCATAGCTAAGGATTATCAAGTGGAAAATACATTGACTAAATTTCATTCCACCATATCATTCGTAGTGCAAAGATAGGGAAGAAGCTATTCAAAAATATATTAAACAGTTGCATGATCTAGAAATTTTGATAATGTATACCTTAAAAGTATCTAGTATAAAATGGATAATAGATCAACATCATCTTGGTCCATCCCTTCTAGTTTTTGGTGTACAAAGAGGATGGTTTTTATCCAATGAATATGACCATTCAAGTGTATGAAAAAAGTGATAAAAATACCCTTAGAATGATTAAGCTCAACACCCAGATTGGGGACCACATATCTAATGTTGAGTTCACTTCTATACAATAAGACACAATATACAATGTTATTCTTGGATGAATTTGGCTTCATATCCTGGTGGTAGTTTCATCAAAATCCCACCAATGTTTGGAATACCCCACCAATGGAATGGATGGCATACTATATGGTGATAGATCCCTCTTTTAACATGTAAATCAAAATAAATAATGAAAATTTTCTACAGTGGGTAAGGAAAACAACCAAAGTTAGTCTAATGTCTTGAGATACTCACCTATAAATCACAAGAGTTTCCTTATAAATGATTAATTTATACCTAAAAACCTAATTAGGGATGTATACTCAGTGAAAATAGGTTGTTACAAACCACAAACTCCACCTTCTCATGCCTATGTGATATCCGTCATGACACCTAACTTGGTCCCAATAAACAAATCTAGACAAATGCACTATCAGATTCTAAAAATATCTATACCCCAACAATAGAAATTATGAATTCCCCTATATCACCCTCTAATGAATTAGGTAATGATTGAAGTTATATACTATCAAATGGTTCATGGGAGGTTATCCCAAGATAAAAAGAGGTTATACAGAAGGTTATCCCCATCTAGAAAGTGGTTGAATGAGAGGTTATCCCACATTAATAGCACGTACATGGGTGGTTAGCCTAAACCTAACATTTTATGAATATTCATTAGGTTGACTTGACGTAAAAAATCCCTCACTTCAAATATACCGTAATGAATATAGGGAGTTAATTACTCCTAATTCCCATATCTAGTAGGCCTCAGGATGGTGACTAACACCAAGGGTATAAAAAATATCATGTATGGGAGGAATTCCCCTCTATAATATAAATTGAATCATGAGATAAGTTGGATCTTCCAAAAAACACCAAGACACAATTTAAAAGAAATACAAAAACCATCCATGATGAATGTATAAAAAGAACCGATATAGATAGATGTCTCCAAAGTAAATACCCAAAGTAATTCTAAAGTAGCAACACATTAGCTATCCATTGTTCGGAGCTTGTATTTCCCAGCATAGTCCATGTAATGGAATGACTACAAGATCAACATTCCCATACCTATATCTGAAGGCAGTCTTCAGGATATCTCCCTCCATAACCCTCAACTGGTGAAATCCACACCATAGATCAATCCTAGAAAACCATATGTCCCCTCTTAGATGGTCGAAAAGATTGTCTATCCTTGGAAGTGGGTAACAGTTTTTTACCATCATATAGTTCAACATCTAATATTCTATACACAAACTTATAATACCATCTTCCTTCTCCGAGAACAAAACTGGATAACCCCACGATGACACATTGGGATGGATAAAACCCTTCTATATCAGTTAATCTATATGAATCATCACTCCCACAACTCAGAAGGTTTGATTCTATGTGGATCCATCAAAATCGGAGAAGCACCGGGATGCAAGTATATCTCAAACTCAACATCCCATTGAGGGGGTACCATCACAAACTCCTTGTGAAAAACATCTAGGAACTCTCAAACAACCCTGTAAACCTCTAAAATCTCATATTCCACTAATTCCACCGATTAATATACCAAATAGAAAAGAAGGGGCTCCACATACTGACTTCCCACCTAATCACCCCACTCTCCAATGAGAAACACATGTTTTCCATCCACATCCAAAAATATGATTATCATATAGAATCAATTGAAAATCATGTATGGAATAAAACTAGTTGAGTCAATGATGACATCGTATGGTTCATTTATAGAAAGAAAATATCCCCAAGGGAGTGATGTTTCCCCATCATCTACACCCTTATCACAAATAAAAAAAGATATCGTGGCCTCAGAATGATGTAGTCAATAATAATAGAATGATAATTTTCTATACATATAGTCTTATAGCATGGACTATAGAGGGTGATATAGAGTAGGGTGAATATACTGAATCAAACTAGGAATAAACAAGGGTACTAAATAAAATAATTGTAACTTTGATGTTATCGCACCCCCTAGAACTGCTGCCTCCACTAAATGTAAATGAACATGTATAGATCTTATACCTATCTATAGATTACAACCTTTAATTCCACCCTTATGTTGTAGTTCTTGAATATGAGAAACATTATAAGGTTGTCCTCTACTTTCTCCATCTCCCCTTAGAAGATAAAAAACCGGCTACCCCAATAGTTGAAATGGTTTGACTGTAAACTAATACAAAGGATGGCGATGAACCTATCCACCTCCACTAAACTAAGCTTGAGAACCATTGGGCACTAGTTCTAGTGATGTCCAAGAACCCCACAACCAAAAAAAACTAGCTCAAATCTCTTGGTAAAAGTCCAGAAACAAGTGGTCCCATAAGGATGTAAAGAAAGCTACTTAGGTTGACTCCCTTCCAGTCAAAACCTTTATGTTCTGGGTGCCTAAGAACTACAGCTAAAAACTTTTCCCCTAGAGAAACCCTACTGGTTACACTCTAGAAGAAGTCCTACTCACAAGTGAATTCGCTCGATCACCTCTACCTTTGTCTGAACCTCTACTTACAATGTAAATGTAAAACACATAACTGCATATTATATGGAAATATATAGTGCCTATTTAAGATGTATCTCATGAGATCCTTCATTTTTAAAAAGATCTGGGGAAAACACAGAAGGTCCATGAACCGAATTTATAGCTCTCGCACTAGCATTCTCCCTTACTGAAGAGAAATAATATCCTAACTCTTTACTGCCTTCATGGTTGATGAGTGTAACTCCGCTCGGAACTCCTGATAATCGACCCACAAAATTAATGACTCCTTTCGCTCTCCCAAATACAGCTTCCAACATTGACGCATATCTCCCCACATCTAAGTGATTGTAAAAGGAACCCAGTACTCTATCGGGGCCTGAATCATACTAAATGATATCTCGATCTCCTCCAACAAGTTGTTTGTCTCCACATATGAGACACTACCATCATACTTCCCCAAATCTAGCTTCTATAAAGCACACAACGTCATATTCTATTGATCACACTTCTCAACAGGATCAAACCTATGATGATCAACCGAATCATCCTATTGAACCTCAACTGCATGAGCCACACAAAAATGAATAACTAGAGTGATAAGTGATAGAAAAATAAGAACTTCCTAATCATAGGAGTGTATAATTTTTATTAAGATTCGTTTTAATTCATTTAATTCATTTTAAAGACACTTAAAGCATTCCCAAAACACTTAATCCAAATAAGAACACAATTCATTATGATGCATGTACCTCTCCTAGGTCTCTACCCATAAATAAGTTACATCTCACTTGGTCATTAAATAATATTATAATCTATAAAATGGATCACAAAGGCTCTAAATTAAAATTTCCTTGCTATCCCCCTAGTCTATGTTACACACCATGTTCAAGTGGAACGGTTTCCATACCACCCCATGAAATCATCACTATTCCAAACTCCAAACTCCATCCTATCTCTCAACCAACACCTTTGATACCACTCTTTGATGACCCCCTCCCTCCAAAGATTTTATAGTGAAAGGAGAGAGATAATGACCCATGAGTTCCACCTTCAGTATCCCTTAGGTGGTTGACTAGAACCGAGGGTATAGAAAATATCATATATTGGAGGAATTACCCTCTAAAACATAAATAAGATTGGTCGATAAGATGGATCATACCCAAAAAAATCCAAGACACAATATAAAATAATGATTAAAACCATCCCAAAATTCGTGTATAAAAAGAATAGATACAGATAAAAGTCTCCAAAGTAAATACCCACAATAGAGCTAAAGTAGTGATACAATAACTATCCAATGGTATGGTCTAGTAATGCTCAACACGGTCCACATAATATTCATGGAAACCTAAACATATTTTTATATACATAGGTTGAGCATAAAAGTATAGAAAATAGAAAAAACTAAAGTCTCTTCTTCCCATGTCAAAGAAGCATACTAATGCACATATGAGAAAATAGCAAAACAAAACAGCACCCATCAAGGGTTACTAACCATCCCATCATCACCAAGGCACTCTAACAAAATAATGAAAACCATATAATATAATATAATAGTAATAACATTGATAAGGGTACCATGCACCACATTCCCACTGCTATGACACTCTCACACTCAATTTCATACATCTTGGTACACCCATCTCTCCCATATACCATACCACCCCACAAGCATAGTCACAACACACCTCACCCGTGGACACCTAGGCCCGCTACCCCACAAGAATTTCCACAATATTTCTCTACCAAAACCACCTAGGCCACCACCCTATAAGCATTGTCATGTCTCTCCCAAAAACACAGGGGCCATCACACCTCACCCAAAAACACCTAGGCTATCACAAATTCATCTAATGAACAAACATACCTCTATCCATCACATCCTATGCAATAATTACCTCAATTGGTTGATAGAATGGGAATTATAGGGAACCCATACATCTATACTCCACACTAGATGTTGGAAAAAACACATGCATGACTATACAGGTGGTGGCACATAGTAGTCAAACTGGGTGGCGTGCATATAGAAATAACAAGAATATACAAGTAATATTATATATTATCAAACTCTTAATACCAACCTATGGGTTAATAAAAAAACCAACCAACTCACAACATAATCACTTTTTTTGCCACCTCTAAATTCATAGAAACACATAACAAGCCACAAACCACATTTCACATTCTCAACCAATTCCCATTTAAAAAACCCAATGCATTTCATTATTGTTCAAAAACCATGTTTAACTAGAAACTCACCATTTAATATTTCATTAACCACTTTCATCACATTAATCAAACCAACCCATTTCATTTCAACCATCATTAATCATTTATTCCAACAATACTCTTGCATCTTGCATAATGAAACCACTACCTCGCATCCCCAAAATCACAACCAAATAAACCACCTCCTCACAAAAACAAAGCATGGACAAGAAAACCACATATCTCCCTACACCCCATTACAAACAAACATCACCATATCATAATAATGACCACACATCACAACACATCAAGATCATTTCTACATGTTTACAAATGTTCTTTTAGGATGTTCTACATATTTTAGGGGTGTTATCATAGAAACCACAATGCAGGGGCAAACATGTCATTATCCAAGTATGAGTAATTAATTTATTTAGTTTTAGTTTTAAATAAAAACATTATTAATAGTCACAATACATATATCCAATGAAAATAAATCCGCTAATAACAACAATTTTTAGTGGGGCATCATGCCTGAACAATCACAATGTAAAAATCATATCATGGTAGTAAGAACATGAGAAATATACCACTTTACCCTTAATTTCAATTTAACAAATTATTTATCTTTTATTAACTCATAATAAGAAAAATCCCAATATAGAAACAAGTAAACCCTCCCGCATGATACATAGATAAAAGGAAATTACGGAATCCCAACCTCAAAGTAGCCTGTCGACTCGCTGCACATCACAGGGAAAATACGTACACCCACAAACCACAACCACGCAAAGAGAAAATATAGATAGAAATTAAATTCAATTAAATACCATCAAAAAACAAGTTAACATAAACCCCAAACCAAAAAACATTTCCTCAGGGAATCTGCGGGTGAAGGATGGAAGACAAACCCACCAAGATGGAAGAAGAACCAACTATGGATCAACCACGGGTTGTGAACAAACAACCATTGAGACCTACAGATGAAATATAGTGGAATAGGTCTTAAAGAACTCTTCATAGTGCCTAGGTTTCACCCAAAATGATAGGATGAATAATTCATGGAAAAATGAATTATAATTCATTCATAAAGAACTTTTAAAACTGTATTACATTGTGGATTTACATGACGTGTAATCCACTTTCACATCGTGTAGGGTATGGTTTTATCAAAAAATGTGTCACCTTTTAATTATTTAACCTCTAAAATCTACACATCATGAACCCTCCCTAGACAATATATGAAACAAACTTTCATATCTTCTAATACACTTACACGATGTGTATTTCAGGGAGCAGTTCTACTACACCCCCAGCTTCCACCAAAAACTCCAAGAACCTACCCGAAACACCTCCAACAACCAAAAATAGAAAAATAATGGAATGGGTACTAATTTACTATTAGACTTGAGATAATATTTTCTATGATTATCCAAACACCACGAATTTATTTCTCATGGTAATTTTCTTCTCTCAGGGATCATGTTCTTTTAATTCTATATAATTCATGCCTTATGAACTGCTAATATTTATTTCATGACTCAGTATAATGATCTTTGATATGAAGGATATGGCATAAAAATTTAATTATCATGTTCTTATACCCTTATTTTCATGTTATGTTTATGTATTTCCCTTTTTTACCCTTACTGGGCATTTTAGCCCACCCTTTCTTTGGTTTCATTTCCCCTGGTTATGAAGAAAGGTTTATATAGGGTATGATTTTGAAGAGTACTAAAGGGAGATATATTCATGGGAAAATTCGATGATCTTTCACCAAATTAGAATATTGTGTTCCCAATCTCCAAAAAACTAATCTTATATGGACCTCAGGAATGTGTTGTGTAATGTATTGAATATTAATCTAGAAAGATTTGATATCTATGTATGAAAATCTTTGGTCACTGTAGTTTGAATTAGTTGAAAGGTTTAATTAAACAATAGAGTATAGAATGAGGAAACTCTAGTGAGATCACTAAGGATATTTATAAGTATATGTATAGAGATATCTCTAAGGCTATGTGAAAGGATGAGTCATTTTCTAGAAAAATGTCATGTAATTTTAGTAAAGGATAGAGAAAGTTATTTTAGTGAACTTATATCCCATTATGGATACTATAATTAGATGTGGCTATATCACAAAGTAGAAAGTGGTAAAAAAATGTACATTTATATGGACTTGATCATTTCCTTCTATATAATAATGTGCCTTGTATAATACATGGTTTAACAAATCCTGGGGAAATGCTTTGTAATTTCCAAAACACAATATAAACTATCATAAAGGATTTAAATAGATGTTGACTATGAATGTACTTGGATAAACATATGGTGTCAATTATTCAAAATAATGTATCATGATTTAGAAATATTATAAGACTAATTTAATGCATATGTGGATTCCCACTATGAATGTTTTTACTCACACTCTAATTTTTTATTTTAGTTAATGGATGGAACCTAAATGAATTATCGAAACACTAAATGTGAGGAATAATTTGGTGAATATGATGATCTAAATTGGATGACGAATGGGGATACATATATTGTGATTATACTGAATCATCTATAATTATATATGACTAAGAACATGAACTCCTATGAGATTATTATATCATCAAATAACAAGAATATGAAATTTTATAACAGTTCACATGGTAATGAACAGATGGGAAAGAATATTAGTCTTCTTATATGCCAAAAATATGGGAAGGAGAACCTAGAATAATATCTAAAATGGGGCGGGATATGTTATTTGTGTGGAAAAGAGGGTCATAGAGGGACAAATTATTGGGGAGTTTAATATGTTATATGTGGGGAACATGGGAATTATCCGAGTAAATGATCTAAACTACGGTTTATCCCCTTGACCATGGAAATACAAATTCTATTTTAATGGATGCAGTAAAAGGATTGATATTTGTATGTATTGGGACTCATTAATTATATTGTTACTGTATTATATTAAAGGTATTTTGATTATAAGAATCATGATACATCTATGTATTATTTTATTTTTTGAAGCATATAGGACTCCATATAAGATTAACATAATAATTTTGGATTCCATATTGGGAATATTTTTTGAGTTTTTTATTGAGTTAAATGTATTAAACACCCATTATGAGGTCTTACATGAAAATATTTTATCAATATTAAGTCTATTTCTGGAGAAAATAATTGAAATACAGCCCTATGGTTTGGAGGAGGAATTACATTTTATGGACATATGAATAAAGTTATAGGTAACCATTATGGTATATCATATATTTATATTGAGGTAGTAATAGGTAATTAAAAATTTAGATGGGTTTTAGAAATGTTTTTTTGAAAAGGATAACTTGAAATCCTGCTAACAACCTATTGCATCTCTAAAGGCTATAGGGGCATAAACCCACAACTGAAGGGTGACAAGGGTATAACACAAACCACTGATCTGTATAAAATATAAATTCTAGTGGGACAAAATAAATAGAAATATTGTAGAGTATCAATCATGATTTATTGTAATTTAGCAAGTCGAGATAATGTGGGAGATGTATGAGATGATGCTACAACCATTGTCCACACTAGAATGGAAATGTGAAGAAATAACCAGGGGTTTCTTTATTATAATCCCCAAAAAACCTAAAGGGAATAATGTTGCATGGGTTATAGTCGGTCATCATAAAAATTTGTCACACACTATCTTTATCTGAGAATATTTTTCTTCAAAAAAGTTTTAGAGGAGATACATTGAGGATATTGTATAGTTACATGGATTAAAATATTCAATTGTATATTATCAAGATTCATTGTTTACATCAATGTTTTAGAGAATTATTTAGTATTCTCTTGAAATGGAGTTAAGTTTCATAACTGCAAGAACAATTAAATCCATAGAATATATGCTAATATCTTATTCAATGGATTTAAAAGATGGTTGGGATCCCACATTCTTCTAGTTGAGGTTTCCTATAATAATAGGTTTCACTTTATCATTTATATGGCTCTATATAAATCCCTTTATATGTACAAGAATGATTTTGTAGAAATAATGATATTAAGATGTAAGATAACTATTGAGAAGGAATAAAAGATTTGATATATTTAGTAAAATTTAAGGATTGTATAATGTTGGAAAAGTTATGCTTATAATATTTGATGAGATCTAGAATTTAATGATAGTGAGAAGGTATTTATAAGAATATCTCCATGGAATAAATAAGGGAAAACTAATCTATATATATATTAGTCCAATTAAAATACATGATATTATTAGGATAGTATCTTATCATATGGTTCTTCCACCAAACCTCCATCAGGTTCACGATCTATCCCATCTATCACTCCTTATGAAGTACATGACTTATCCATCATATGTTCTGAACTCATAGGTCATACAATAGTAGCATGATATTTCTTATAAGGGACAACTGGTAGGGATTTTAGATCAAATAGAGAATGTTCTATGATACAAGACCACTCACCTAGTAAATTTCTTATTCTGAAACAACAAACTTGGGGAGGCCACATGGGAACTTGAGGATGTAATGAGGAAGAATTATCCTTATATTTTTTTTACCAAAGTGATAAATTTTGATGTAGAAATTAATTTTAAGGGGGTGGAATGTAACACCCCAAGAATTAGAGAATTGTTTTTCAAATAATTTTAATCTTTAATATATTATTTCTTACATCAAGCACTGATTTTATCTTTTGTGACCCATGATACTAATTTTACCTTCAGTTACACCCAACACTGTGTTTAAATTAAATGTGACTTATTATTAAAATATTATTTATTAATATGATATTTACCAACTAGTCATTAGAATAGCATGATGGAATAACATCTAATAAGTTATAAAAATATAAATTTTACAAATGTATATATATTTAATTATTTTGTGACCGAATAATTAAAAATTAAAATCAAAACTATTTGTAAATTAAGGAATTATTTTTACGAAAAATTATTTTTATGAAAAAAAACATGTTTTACCGAATAAAATTAAAAAACAAATTTTGGTGAATTTTTTTAATGAAATTTATATGTAATATATTCAATAAATTTATTAAAATTCATCTTATGTGTTTTCTAGGAAAGAGATAATAATCATTCTAATTATACAGTTGAACCTTTATATTTCAAAAATGAAATTTTGTCTTTTTTTAAGAACTTATTTCATAAAAAATTATTAAAACATTTAGAAACTTTATTTCAAAAATTAAACATAATTTTTTAAATCATAATTTCAAAATTATCTTATGGTGAATTATTGATAATTTTCCGATTATATTGATTTTTTTATTAATAAGGAAAAATAATTAATTTTTATAGAAAAGAGACTTTTCATTTAAATTATTTATTAATTAAATTATATTTTAAACTGATTTTAAAGTAATTTTTTTAAAAATATATATATATTAATCCAATATATGTCATTTTAATCAATTTCATTATAAAATTTCATATATAAACATTCTGAACATTGGAACATTATCTCTTTGAAAACGAGATTTCTCATCGCGTCTATGTGATTAATTTTAGATCAAAATTTTTCACTTCTTTAAATTACATTTGGAAAAATAGATTTCATGTTTTGAATATGAAATATTTATATTATAAAATAATTTCAACTTTATTTTTTACGAAAATGAATAGATAAATAATAAAAAATAATTACCACGGTTAAGGTATAATTGGTTATGTCGAATGGTTAAACGGAAAAGATATGGTTTAAAATTACCTAAAAACTTGTATAAAATATATTTTATAACCTTATTTAGACCCTATAAGTAATAATTATCTACAATAATACATTTTTTATCCCTTTTTAATGATAAACATGTTAGTTCACCTTTTTCTTTTCAAATATTACAAGTGTGCCACTCGCCTCACTTATAAAAGGTCAACACCTCTTCCGACTTCATCGCAATATAAAATCATTTTTTGTCCATTTCCTTCACAAATAACATTCCAAAATCCCTAATCTCATCACATAATCCTTATTTTTTCATAAATATTACATATGAAGACTGTTGGTGAAATTATAAAGTGCTTACCTGAAGAAGAGGTAACGTTCTTGAATGGGTGTTTTTTATTTCTTCCTCCAGATCCATATATTATTATTAAACCATTATGATATAATAAAATAATTATATTCGATATAATTATATTTTTTATGTTAAGGGAATGAAATAAAGTCTTCTATATGTCCATCAAATGGGCTATGAATTCATTGTTTGTGTGTACAATGGACTACCACCTCCTGAAATTATGTCATTTGTTTTTCTATTAACACATCTCAATGATGGAAATGATGATCAATATAAGTTATATATATATATATCAAATTTTTAATATAATTATACCTTTATTGTTTTTATTTCATATATACCTATTTTATTCAATTCTGTTGGGGATGCGATAACATCACTTGTGTGTACAGTGGACTACCGCCTTGTGAGGTTATCTGGTTCATTTTAACTGAAACTTATAATGGAAGATAATAAGGAAAAAGTTGACAAATTTGTATAATATACATGAAATAATTATTATATTAATGATATAATTATCATTATTAAAATATAATTTATCATTTTCATTCATAACTTTTCACTCACTGAAAGATGGTAACACCGTTCATGTATATGCAGACTACTACCTATAGAAAGTGATGTGACTGCCTTTTTAACACCATGTGACATGGATGATTTGTATAATTATATTTAATTAATAATTATAGTATTTATGATATTATTATAATTTTGAAATCATAATTTATTACATATCTAATTTTCATATTGATCTTTCAAAAATGGAAATGTTACTTATGTGTCTATATGACATACCACCTCTCTAGTCATAACATACATCATTTATCAAAACCTTATTTCATGATTGGTCTAAAAATTATAATTGATTTATAAATATGTTAATTATTTTATTATTTTTATAATTCTAGATAATATGGAATAATGATCAATGTAAGAGGACCAAAAATAAAAATCAAAAACATATATGAAAAATTAAATGGTTATTACCTGAAATGTGACATTATCATAAAAATTTTAATAAAAGTGTAGTAAAAGGTAATAATTGAACAATATATTGTATGATATATATACATGTGGTTATTTAATGGATTTATAATAAATATATATTTATTATTATGGATGTTCGAATGAGTATGAAATATGTTTATACATAAAGTAATGGATTCCTAGTCTCTCTTCTATTTCTGGGAGACATATGAAAATTCGCCACTCATTTATTTTGTGTGTTTTATATAATGAAATATTTTGATGTTATATCATTAATATCCTTATTTTTAACTTATTTCTATTTTCATTTGATATTTTTCATTATTGGTGCTTACGATTTGAAAGATTAGTAATACAGTAAGGGATTTATGTCTCCCTTTTATTTTTCTGTGATACATATTCCATATTCCCCATGTGTTTATTTTATGTGGTTTATATAATTCCCCTGAAATTTTATTATAAAACATATAATTAAAATAATTTCAATTTACATATAAATTTTTGGATTTGTATTTCATGGTGTCTATGGTTCAAAACATACCAAATTCGTAATGGTTTCTTTTTCCAATTTAGCTTCTTTATGAGATAAGATTTTGTTATGAACCTATATTCTTTTATGAGGTGTATATACATCCACTTTGACATATAATATCTGGAAATTATTTATTATAGTGTTATTTTAAATTTCATTTAATTATATTTCATCATGGTTCTTATGTTTCAACATTACTAAAGCGGTAAAGACATTAAATTGCAATATTTTTGTTTATCGAAATTGTTTATGAATATGTTTTTGGGGATAAAATCTTATGATCCATATTTTAGGAAACTCATGAATTTTTTCATTATATTTTTATGTCATGATAATACATTTTTTACCTTTATTTTCTTCTATTTATGTACTCAAGAGTTCAAAAACAATATTTTTATGAAAAAAATCATATTTTCAGTCAAAAACACCTTTTTTCCAAACCATGTTTTCAAAAAAGGTTTTATAAAATATTTTTAACATTTCTAAAAAATTATTTATTAAATTCATTTATAAACATGTTTTAATTTTTAAAAAATGTTATCCATGGAATCTTTATATCATTTTCAAAAATAATAAATGTATTGATTTTACCAAAAATGTGAAAAGAATCATTATGTACGGCATGAATGGAATTTACCACCATCATTAAAATTATTTTATTTCAAGCATCCATTGTAATTTTTCAACATTATTTACAAAGGAATGTATTTTTTAATCATTTAATGTCATAAAATGTTTTTTCATAGAGGAAAGTGTTTTTCCCAAAAAAAATATAATGATTTTTAAAGGATTCTTTATAAGTTTTCAATTTTATTTTCAAGGAAAATGAATTTAAAAATGAATTTAAAAAAAATTAAAATTCAAAAAAAATTATCTTTCTCAAGATACATTCCAATTGATTTATCTCTCAAAATAATTTTCCATAGAAGATGTAATCTTTTGTTGAAACGTTGTCTTCACTATGGATATAAACCAAGGATATTGTTCTTATTCTTTATCTAAAGAGTTTATAATTCCAAGATGATTATGAAACCTATTTCACTTCTACAGGATATACCATGAGAAAATTATTATGAAAGATATTTCTTTTTCTATGGGTAATTGTTTGATGAAATTAAAAAAGGATTATAAAAAATGTCTCTATTATAGATGTAATAATAAAATGAAATGTTTGTGAAACCCATATCATTTCCATGGGTTATATAATGATGAGATGATAAAATGATTATGAAATGTATTTTTTACCTAGGTTATACTATGATAATATTTTTTATGAAACAAATTTATTTTTATAAGTTATTATATAATAAATGTTATATGATCTTATAGCATATAAATATACTTATTTTCTGATGGGTGATACCAATATATCCCTTCAATATATTTGGTAATGATTTATATTTTATGGGATCAAAGAGTAAAATGGTGGTTATACCAATTCCAAAAAAGGGTACACGGGAGGTTAACCCAATCCTTAAAGAGGGTATATAGGAGGTTATCCCAATATTGATGTAGGTACATGGTTGTTTTTTCAAAGACTAAAATGTTATGATTGTCTTGGTTGGTATAATTGACATAATATTTTCTATATTTATGTGTAAACTACAAATATATGTCTTATTCCATTATTATTATCTCATGGATTATGATATTTGATTTCATTTATATTCAGGTCTTATAAACTAACAATATTTATGTCATGTATCAAGATTATAATAATTGATATGAAAGGTATGGTCTTTAAATTTTATTCCCATGTTCTCATAAACTTATGCTCATATTATTTTTATGTTTTTTCCTTAGTTATAATTACTATTAATCTAATACCACCCTTTCTTATGTTTCATTTTCCCAGGTTATAATGAATAGTTTGAAGTATGTTATTTCTTTGAAGAGTTATGAAGGGGGAGATATTTGTGAGAGATGTTAAATATATTTTAGAAAATTAGAAGAGTTTGTAACTAGTATCAAAATACACTAGACTATTAGTATCTTCAGGTGTGTTTAATATAATGTGTTGATTATTTATCGAAAAATATATAATTATTATGTTTGAAATTTCTTTGAGTCAATAGATGGTATTAGAGGAAAGGTTTTGTAAAGAATTGGTATATTTTATGATAACAACATAATGATATATATAGGTATATTTAAAACTATATGTCTAGGTTTGTATCTAAGGATAATTATAAAGTTGATTCAAAGTATCGGAAAATATCCTAAAATATCGATAAAAGGTATAAAAAGTGGTTTTCATGAAATTGAATCATTGTCTGGTTACTAAAAATTGAGATAACTATAGAATGGAATTAACTAGGAGTAATAACTCCAAAATGACATATAGAGGTGGACTCGATCGTTACCTAGTGAACAACAATTCAATTTTCTGCACAGTTGGTTTAAAACTCACAAGGGATATACACTATAAATTTAAGAAAAAAAAATATTCAGCACTATGAATGTAACACCCGAGAATTTGTGAGAAATATTTTGTTTTTATGTTATATACATCACCAAAGGAATCTTTAATTACACACAACATTGTCTTGGCTTGTGTTACACGCAAGAGCAACCTTCCTCGATAGCTTGCGTTGTACACAATACCGAGTTTCACTAAACAATGATATGTTATTAAAATATTATATAAGCTAGCCATTATGAACAGTAATAACCACTTGTTGAAATTTTATCTTTAAAAATGGATTTCATTTTTGGATTCGGAATATCGAAATTATCCTAGGGTTCATTTTTGGTATTTCTCTGAAAACTTTCCATTTTGATGAATAGTGAAAACACTAGGTCACTATTTAAAAACCGTCTTTTTATTTAAATAATTATATATTTTATTTAAATTTAATTTTGGTCAAAATTGATACATAATAACTATATAAGTTCAATGTAATTCAATGGAGTCATTTTATAATAATTTTATATATATATAAATTTTATTGAACTTTTCACCGTCTTTTACCCACCTCCTTAGAGAATTTAAAAATTTTACATAAAACATAATTTTACCGCTACTTTGAGTGGAATTTAGAAAATTAGAGAGACACGGTTAATGTCAAGGATTAAAATGTGGTTCAATAAGATAAAAATAATTTTTGGTGAATAGTAACTTTTTACTTTTTTTAACCACGGTTAAAAGTAAATAGGGTAATTAAGGGTAACAATGATATTATTATTACCCTAACACATGTACTAATTATATTGGATAACTGTAATTCGACCGAAAACAACCTTGCGAATAAAATATGAAAATTTAGGTCCATTTGGATTAGATTAGGACACTTATTATTATTTTATTTAAAGAAGAACTAAAAGAGTTAAAATCAATATTTCATAACTATAACATTTTTAATATAGGGTTATAAATTAGATAAATTCAACTATAAATATTAATTATAAATATAAAACGACTTCCTACATAATGGTATTTTATTTATAATTTTTAGACATTAAATAATGTAATTTATTTATGACACACGGATGATGCAGTAATTACCTTATTAATGAAATATTAACATAATTGATGTTATAAATACCCAAATAAATGAAATTTGAGCCTTTTTATATATTCCACGAAATTTATAGGTTAATATGACATGTAATTATTTATTTAATTAACTTTTTTAGATCTAATCATGCTGTTATGATTTTCAAAAAAATCAATTACCAAATAGTGTCATGATTGAAATAAAATAGTTTTTAAAACAAATATTATATTATTAATTTTTATTTTATTCCTAAAAATATAAGGTTCTTCCAAATGACTTATATAAGGTTATATATATTAATAATGAACAACTTGGGGTTCTTTTGGCTTGTTATATTAAGTTTATCAACCATATAGTGTAAGAAAACAAAAAGACATAGTAAAAGTTAAATTATTTAACATAGAGTTAAATCTAAATGATAGGGGTAAAATACTAACCTAACCTTGTCTAAAACCTATTGGTTGAGATTATTTAGACTTATAACCACATTATCTTATAAATAAATCAATTTGGTTCTATTAAAAACCGAATGTGAGTTTATTATAAAATAATATTTTAAGTTTTTTTCAAAGGTGCCCCTCTCCTCCCATATAAAAGGGCACCTCCTCCCTCTCCTCCTCACATAATTTTGAGACTTAAATCTCGGAAAAACCCTGCCCATTTCCCTTATCAACTTCCCTAGAAACATACTAGAGGTCTTGGTATTCTTTAAAGTCTAATTTTAGTTCCCTAAGAAGAGGTTTCAAAGAGGCGTGTCAAAGAAGAGGTAATATCTGTTACTGATTCTTTAAAATTTATTTCTTCTTCTACTTCTTCTTATTTAGTTGTTTCATTATGAAGTAATAACATCCTTATCACTCACATAATTATATGTTATTATAAATATGAAACAACCCTATTTAACCTTCTATCCATCCTACGGAAAATGAAATCAACGTGCGTACGTACATACGGAATACCGTCTCCACGCCATGGTGTAATCTATTTTCCACCACCACCTTACTTGGATGGGTATAATGGTGTAAATAATAACTATTTATGATTATTGTAAGGTGATATTGATTTTGAAATAGTATACATACACTTCAATACAATTCCACGATCATGGGGATGATATCATCGCTCGTGCGTACGTACGGTCTACCGTCTCCATGATGAGATACGACTTGTTCTACATGATCTTAATTGAATAATGATTATATAAATGAATAAATATGAAATATATAACACTAATACCATTCTAGAAGTGAGTTATCTATATCCGAAAAATAATAATAAGAATTTATTCGACAAAACCTTCATAAGAAAATAAATCAATGAACACCCAAATAACAAGTCGCAATGAAATATTACTAATAAGAATATAAGAATGTGGAAAATAATTATACAGGAGGTTCAGATACATACGAAGCAAATCGGACCTAGGGTAAGGGAAAATCTCACAATCTCATTTTTATCCGAGATTGTTTATACTTCAGAATTTACTAGGGCATATTTATCATCCACATCCATGTTTCCTCAATATGTAATATTATTTCTTTCCTCCTACAATTATTAAAATCAAATTTTACCTATTGGTGAGTTTTTAGTAAAAGATATGAAAGGAATCTTTTGTCGTTTTTTGTACAAGGTACTTTTTGACTTTTTCGGCCAAAGTATGTGAAAAATGATTTTTTAACTTATACGGCATGAATGGATTTTTATGATTTCATAGAACATTATTTCTGTGAATCTTGAAATTATGTTATGATGGAATTATTTTTATTATGTTCTTTTTTGGATTATGTTATGATGGCATGATGTTTATGAATCCCATTTTTATTACATGGGTTATGCTATGATGCATGATTTATGATTTTGTAGAAAAAATAAGAATGGTTTCATTATAATATGGGTGGGACCTATATCTCCTTCCAATGCATTGGGTAAAGATTTATATCTCATGAGATAGACATGGCTGGAACAGAAAGTTAATCTGGTTCAGTGACACAGGACTGGAACGAGGAGTGAACTCAGTTCAGTAATGGACTTTGTCCGCTATGATAGTCTTGGAAATGAGTCTTGACTAATATGAAGTGATTTTCTATGATTATTTGTGTATGACACAAAGTTTCATGTCTTAAGTTATGATTATTGGGATTACATTTCATTACTATGATTTATCCCATGTTATTATATTATGATCTCTTTTGCAGTTTAAGATATTCAAAATGTTATGTTCATATGAATATGATATGATTGATATTTCTTTTGTTTACCCTTACTTAGCATTTGAGCTCACCCTTTTGTATGTTTTCTTTTCCCCAGGACAGGAAGAAGGGTATTAAGTAGGATATGCCAAAAAGGGACTCTATATATGATGAAATAAGCAGGAGACAATGTAGATGATTTATGAACCAATTGTTTATGTTTCCCAGTTTCTAAAGACACTATACATGTACGGTCCTTTCATGGTTTTGTTATATGTTGTAATAAGTATGCTTCAATTCTGAATTAATAACAATATATGTAGAGTATGGGTTGTTATAGTTGGTATCATATGAAAGGTATAGTCAACCTTTGGAAACTAGGATGTGAAAGCCTTAGTAAGAACTCTAAGGATATGTCTTGGCATATAACACAATACTAGTGTTTTATAAATATCCATGAACCTATGATAAGACCAAAAGTGTGAAATTTTATTACTATTTATGTTGTATTCCTGTTATAATTAGGGTTGCTCACACTATTCTTCTTGGTTTTAGTCAATGGATGGAACCCCAAGGAACCGTGTTAATGCGGAATGCGATGGGCAATGCAATGATTGTCCCCCTAAGCAACCAAATGTTATGGGAGATGGAATGAAAAATCATGTAGCCATGTTCACACAACTTTCTCAAGGTATGAATCATGCCGGACTTCCAAACGAGCAAAGGAAAGAGCAACATTCTGTTGAATCCTTCATGAGGCAGCGTTCACCTTCATTCAGTGGGTCTTCAGATCCATTAGTGGATGAACAATGGATCAGTACCACTGAAAAGATATTTTCAGTTCTACAATGTTTTGAACATGACAAAGTCATTTTAGCAGTGTATCATTTGGAAGGTGATGCTGATCAATGGTGGAATCTTATTAAGAATACGAGGCAATGAGATGAAATTGAGTCCATGGAATGGGACGAGTTCAAGAACTTATTTTTCAATAAGTACTTCCCTTGTATTCTTCGAACAAAGATGGATAAGGAGTTTCTTTAACTAAAGAAAAAGGATGATGAATTGGTTGGTACCTACGAAGAATATTTTACAAGTCTTGCAAGGTACGATTTCAGAATTATTATTCAACCTGAGAGAAAAATCGATTGATTCTTTAGTGGCTTAAAACCAAGTCTTCGAAGGGCGTTAGCCATAAGGGTCTTCAATAGCTACGAGGAAATTTTTCGATGTGCTATCAAGGTTGAGATGGAGATTGGAGTAACCCATCAATGATAGGGGTTTGATAGGAAGAGGAAAATGGAATTAAAAGGAAAATCTAAAGACCACACTGAAAAGAAGATGAGTTTTCCCTTATGCTCAATGTGTGGAATGAAAAATGGAGGGAATTGTCTTAAAGGGACATGTAAATGTTTTAAGTGTGGAAAAGAATGTCATCGGGCAGTTGAATGTCGAAATAATGTGAAAAATATGTCTAATGATGCGAACAAAGAAAGGGATACACACAATGGACCTCCTACACATCAATGTTTCAAGTTCAAGGAAATAGGGAATTATGTCCATCAATGCCCTAATCCAAAGGTTTTTTGATGATGATCGACATCAAAAAACTCTTAAGGAAAAAGAAAAAGAAAATTCACATGCAATTTCTATCAGCGATGTGGAGTATGATAACAAAGTGGTGAAAGGTACACTTACCATCCACTCTAAATTAACAAATGTTTTATTTGATTATGGATCCACCCACTCTTTTATTTCTGAAGAATTTTCTAAGGGTATCACTATAGTACCTCTGCAGTTAGATATTGAGTTAGCTGTGACAACCCCTAATGGCACAACAGTCGCATCAAAAGATTACAATTCTTCTCCGATTGAAGTTTGTGGGAAATTGATTCCTACAAATCTTGTTATCCTTCCTATAGGGAAATTTGATGTGATTCTTGGCATGGATTGGATTTCTTTATATGGATATAATATCAATTTACAAATAAGGGAAGTCACATTTCATATTCTAGATCAATCTATGATCATCTATCGATGCAAGGATGAACATAACCTTCCAGTGGAAATTTCTTCCATCTTATGGGTCTTGATTCCACTAAATGAATGTTATTTATCTCAAATGGTTGGATAGAAACTCATGATTAATAATAAACGCATTTTATGGGAGTTTGATGATGTATTTCCAGAGGAATTTACAGGTGTTCCACCAAATCGTGATGTTGAGTTTTCAATAGAACTCATACCAGGTGTTATGCCCATTTCAAAGACACCTTATAGAATGGCCCCAATTGAGTTGTAGGAATTGAAGAAGAAACTCGAAGAGAATCTTGATAAGGGATTAATACACCCTAGTGCATCACCTTTGGGAGCACCTGTTTTGTTCGTTAAGAAGAAAGATGGATCAACGACACTCTACATTGATTATCGAGAACTTAACTAGATCACTATCAAGAACAAATAACCTCTCCCATGCATTGATGGCTTATTTGACCAACTACGCGGAGCTCAATACTTTACCAAGATTGATCTTTATTCAGGGTATCATCAATTAAGGTTCAAAAAGGAGGATATACCAAAGACGGCTTTCTGTACAAGATATGGACACTATGAATTTATAGTGATGCCATTTGTTCTTACTAATGCCCTGGTTATCTTCATGGAGTTAATGAATAGACTCTTTACAGACTATCATGATCAGTTTTTGGTAGTCTTTATAGACGATATTATTTTCTATTCCAAGAGCAATGAAGAATATGAAGATCACATGAGAATTGTATTAAAGACCCTAAGAAAGGAGAAGCTTTATGCCAAATTTACACAGTGTGAATTTTGGCTTCAAAAAGTTTCATTTTTGGGTCACACAATCTCAAAAGAGGGGATATCTGTGGATCCAGCAAAAACAGAGGTTATCGAAAGATGGTTGAGACCAACAACAGTAACTGAGATCCAAATTTTTCCTGGTTTGGATGGATATTTTCGACGTTTTCTGAAATATTTTTGACGATTATCAAATCCACTCACCAGGTTGACTCGAAAAGGAGTTATGTTTGTTTGGACGGAGGAGTGTGAAGAGAATTTGAAGAAGTTAAAAAGAAGGTTATTCAGTGCACCTGTGCTCAAACTTCCTTGTAGTGTAGAAAGGTTTATGATCTACAGTGATGCATCCAAGAAGGGATTGGGGTGTGTTCTAATGAAAAATGATATGGTGATAGCTTATGCCTCACGACAGTTAAAAATCCATGGGAAAAATTACCCAACTAATGATTTGGAGTTATCTGCGGTAATCTTTTCATTAAATATTTGGAGGCATTACCTTTAGGGTGAAAGGTGTGATATTTATACTGATCATAAAAGTTTAAAGTATATTTTCACACAAAAGGAGCTGAATATTATCCAAAAAAGATGGTTGGATTTGATTAAGGACTATGACATCTCATTTCATTATCACCCAGGGAAAGCAAACAAGGTGGCAGATGCATTAAGTCGAAAAGACCATGCTAGCTTATCCATGATGAGGATCACAAAAGATCCAACATTTATGGATTTATAAAAGATGGATCTTGGAATTATAATGGAAGGGGTAAAATATTATCTTTCTCAAATGAATGTTCAACCATCTATACATGTGAAGATTAAAGAGGCACAAAAACAAGATGTATAGGTACAAAAGAAGGTGAGAAATGTTCCCAAATTCAACCTTGATTTTGATGGGATAATAAGGTTCAGGAGTCGGGTTTGTGTTCCTCCCATCCCAGAATTAAAGAAGGAGCTGCTGGATGAGGCTCATAGTTCATCATTCTCTATTCATCCTAGAAGCAAGAAGATGTATAGGGACATGAAAGAGTAATTCTGGTGGGATGGCATGAAAAGATATGTTGCTGAATATGTCTCTCGATGCTTGGTTTGTCAGCAAGTTAAAGCTGAGAGGCAAAAGTATAAGGGGATGTTACAACCATTACCCATACCCGAATGGAAATGGGAAAACATCACTATGGACTTTATCACTAGACATCCTAAAACATACAAAGGAAATAATGCTATTTGGGTTATAGTTTGTCGTCTGACGAAGTCGACACACTTCATTTCTATTAGAGAAGATTCTTCTCTTGATCAGCTTGACAGGATATATGTAAAGGAAGTGGTAAGATTGCATGGAGTACAACTTTCCATTATATCTGATCGGGATCTGAGGATTACCTCGAAGTTTTGGAGAAGTATTCAGCATACTCTAGATACAGAGTTGAGTTTCAACACAGCGTATCATCCTCAGACAGACGGTCAGTCTGAGAGGACAATTCAAACTCTAGAAGACATGTCGAGAGCTTGCTCTATAGAATTAAAAGGTGGTTGGGATCAACACCTACCTTTGGTGGAATTTTCATATAATAATATCTTTCACTCCAGTATTCAGATGTCTACTTATGAATCTCTATATGGAATGAAATGTTGAACTCCAACTTTCTGGGATTATGTTGGGGAAAGAAAGCTATTAGGACCTGATCTTGTTGATGAGATGGCAGAAAAGTTCTGATCTATTTAACAACACATAAGAGCAGCTCAGAGTCGACAAAAAATTTATGTCGACAACCGGATAAAAGACCTATAGTTTTAAGTGGGTGATAAAGTGTTCTTACGAATATCTCCTTCGAAGAGAGTAATGAGATTTTAAAAGAAGGGAAAGCTCATCCCTAGGTATATTGGTTCTTTCGAAATACTCGATCATGTTGGGAAGGTAGCTTACTGATTGGCACTTCCACTGAATCTCTATCATGTTCACGATGTGTTCCATGTATCTCTCCTGAGAAAGTACATACATGATCCTTCACATGTACTCAGCTCAGAAGTTGTACTACTGGAGCAAGATCTTTCTTATGAAGAACAACCGATAGAGATTCTGGATCGTAGTGAAAAATTCCTACAAAACAATACCACTTGATTGGTGAAAGTTTAATTGAGGAACCAAAAATTAGAATAAGCTACATGAGAGCTTGAGGATATGATGAGGGAGAGGTATCCTCATCTGTTTGTTACAAAGTGACTAATTTCAAGGTCGAAATTCATTTTATGGGGGGTAGAATGTAACACCTGAGAATTTATGAGAAATATTTTGTTTTTATGTTATATAAATCACCAAAGGAATCTTTCACTACACACAACACTGTCTTGGCTTGTGTTACACGCAAGATCAACCTTGCTTGATAGCTTGCGTTGTACGCAATACCGAGTTTCGCTAAACAACGATATGTTATTAAAATATTATATAAACTAGTCGTTATGAACAGTAATACCCACTTTTTGAAATTTTAACTTTTAAAATTGATTTCATTTTTGGATTCGGAATATCAAAATTATCCTAGGGTGAATTTTTGGTATTTTTCTGAAAACATTCAATTTTTGATGAATAGTGAAAACACGGGGTTACTATTTAAAAACCGCCTTTTTATTAAAATGATTATTTGTTTTATATAAATTTATTTTATGTCAAAATTTATAAATAATACCTATATAAGTTCAATGTAATTCATTGGAATTATTTTATAATAATTTTAGATATATAAAAATTTTATTGACCTTTTCACCGTCTTTTACCCTCATAGGAAAATTTGAAAATTTTACATAAAACTTAATTTTATCACTTTTTTGAGTGGAATTTCTAATATCAGAGTGACAAAGATAATGTTAAGGAGTAAAATGAGGTTCAATAAGATGAAAATAATTTTTGTTGAATAGTAATGTTTTACTTTTTTTACCACGGTTAAAAGTAAATAGGGTAATTAAGGGTAAAAATGATTTTATTATTACCCTAACATGTGTCTTAATTCTATTGGATAAGTGTAATTCGACCACAAATAACCTTAGGAATAAAATATGACCATTTAGTTCCACTTGGATTAGATTAGGACACTTATTATTATTTTATTTAAAGAAGAATAAAAAGAGTTAAAATCAATGTTTTAAAACTAAAACATTTTTAATATAGGATTCTAAATTATCTAAATTAAACTATAAATATTTATCAGAAATGTAAAAATATTTCCTACATTATGGTATTTTATTTATAATTTTTATACATTAAATAATTTAATTTATTTATGACACAACGATGATGCAATAATTACCTTATTAATGACATATTAACATAATTGATGTTATAAATACCCAAATAAATGTAATTTGAGACATTTTATAAATTAAACTAATTTTATAGGTTAATATGACATGTAATTATTTATCTAATTAACGGTTTTATAAATAATGATGCTGTTATGATTTTCACAAAAATGAATTACCAAATAGTGTAATAATTGATATAAAATAGTTTTTAAAACAAATATTATATTATTAATTGTTATTTTATTCCTAAAAATATATGGTTTGTCCAAATGACTTAAATAAGGTTATATATATTAATAATGAAACACTTTGGGTTCGTTTGTCTTGTTATAGTAAGTTTATTAACCATATAGTGTAAAAAAACAAAAAGACACAATAAAAGTTAAATTATTTAACTTAGAGTTAAATCTAAATGATAAGGTTAAAATACAAACCTAACCTTGTATAAAACCTATTGGTTGAGAGGAGTTAGACCCATTCCCACCTTATATTCAAAATAAATCAATTTGGATCTACTAAGAACCGAATATTTCTTTATTATAAATTAATAATTTAAGTTTTTTCAAAGCTGCCCCTCTCCTCCCTTATAAAAGGGAACCTCCTCCCTCTCCTCCTCACACAATTTTTAGCCATAAATCTCGGCCAAACCCTGCCCATTTCCCTTCTAAACTTGAATAGAAACATAATATAGGTAATGGTCTTCTTCAAAGTCTAATTTTAGTTCCCAAAGAGGAGGTTTCAAAGAGGCGTGTCGAAGAAGAGGTAATATCTGTTACCGATTCTTTCAAATTTATTTCTTCTTTTACATCCTCTTCATTTGTTTTTTCATTATGAAGTAATGAAATAAGTATCAATAACATAATTATATGTTATTATAAATATTAAACAACCCTATTTCACCTTCTATCCATCCTACAAAAAACGAAATCATTGCGCGTGCGTATGTACAGAATACCGTCTCCACGTCGTGGTGTAATCTGTTTTCCACCACCACCTTACTTGGATGGGTATAATGGTGTAAAGAATAACTATTTATGATTATTTTAATGTGATATTTATTCTGAAATATTATACATACACTTCAATACAATTCGACGATCATGGTAACGATATCATCGCTCGGGCGTACATACGGCCTACCGTCTCCATGATGTGATGCAACTCGTTCTACATGATCTTCATTGAAAAATGATTATGTAAATGAATTGAATAAATAAATATGTTATATATTACACTAATACCATTATGGAAATGAGTTATCTATAACCTAAAAAAGAATAATAAGAATTTATTCGACAAAACATGCATAAGAACATAAAGCAATGAACACCCGAATAGCAAGTTGCAATGAAATATTACTAATAAGAATATAAGAATATGAACATATATGATATCTTAACAATGAATATGATTCTTTAATAAGTCAATGACATTATTTAAATCATTATACAGGAGTTTCGGATACGTACGAAGCAAATTGGACCTAAGGTAAGGGAAAATCTCACAATCTCATTTTTATCCGAGATTGTTTATACATCAGAATTTACTAGGGAATATTTATCATCCACATCCATGTTTCCTCAATATGTAATATTATTTATATCCTCATAAAATTGTTAAAATCCAATTTTACCCATTGGTGAGATTTTATAAAAGATATTAAAGGAATCTTTTGTTGTTTTTAGTACGAGGTACTTTTTGACTTTTTTGGCCAAAGTATGAGAAGAATGTTTTTTAACTTATAAGGCATGAATGGATTTTTATGATTTCATAGAACGTTATTTCCCAGAATCTTCCTTTAAAAGTTTTCAAGTTTATTTTTAATAAACTTCATTTAGTTAAAAATTGTATGATATGTTATGAAATAAAAAAAAATTGAAGTAGAAAGGATATTTTCTTCAATAATGGGGTTCAAGTGTTTTATCAAAATTATTTTCCATGTAAGATAATATAGTGTTATGTTTCGATCCCTATTATTAAATTGATTTCATTATGTTATGATGGTATTATTTTTATGAAGTTTTTTATGGATTATTTTATAATGGCATGATGTTTATGAATCCCATTTTTATTACACGGGTTTTTCTATGATGTGTGATTTATGATTTTGTGGCACACATTAGAATGGTTTCATTATAAGAAGGGTGGGACCTATATCTCCCTCCAATGCATTGGGTAAATATTTATATCTCATGAGATAGACATGGATGGAACGAAAAGTTAATCCGGTTCAGGGACACATGACTGGAATGAGGAATGAACTCGGTTCAGTAATTCACTTTGTCCGCTTTGATAGTCTTGGTAATGAGTATTGAATAATATGAAGTGACTTTCTAAGATTATGTGCGTATGCCACAAAGTTTCATGTTTTAAGTTATGATTATTGGGATTATATTTAATTACTATGATTTATCCCATGTTATGATATTATTATCTCTTATTCTGGTTAAGATATTAAAAATGTTATCTTCTTATGAATATGATATGATAGATATTTCTTTTATTTACCCTTACTGATCATTTGAGCTCACCCTTTTGTATGTTTTCTTTTCCCCAGGTCTGGAAGAAGGGTATTAAGTAGGATACGCCAAAAAGGGACTCTAAATATGATTAAATAAGTAGGAGAAAAAGTAGATGATTTATGAACTAGTTGTTTATGTTTCCCAGTTTCTAAAGACACTATACCTATACGGTCCTACCATGGTTTTGTTATATGTTGTAATAAGTATGCTTAAATTATGAAGTAATAACCATGTATGTAAAGTATGGGTCGTTAAAATTAATGATTTAAATAGATGATTAATATTTATGTATTAATATAAATCTTTTATTTAGTAGATTAAAAATAAGATATCATGATTTAGACATAATATATGTGATTTTTCTTTAGTATGTGGTTTCCTACTATGAATGGTTTTACTCACACCAGTAATTTTGGTTTTAGTCCATGGATTGAATGAGAAGGAATCATGTTAACTCTTGTTCTAATGGAAAATTTAGGGGGTATGAGAAACAAAATTGGATGATGAAAAGAGAGATAGAAATTGTGATTTTTCTCAATCATCTATCATGTTATATAAATAACAATGTGAACTTTAGTAAGACTCTTAAAGCATAAAATAAGAGGAACAAGAAATTTGATAGAAGTTAATGTGGTAATGAACCCAAAGGAAAAATATTCATATTTTTACATATTAATAAGTTTGGAATAAAAACCTACATGAATGTATCAAAGAGTTAACTTTGTTATCTATGTAGAAAATAATTTCATAAAGTAACAAATTGTTGAGGATTTCAATGTCTTATTTGTGGGGATATTAGGCATTATCCGAGTCAATGATCTAAATAAAGGGTCCCCTATACCATGGAAATACATGATATTACAACCAATGAAGTTAAAGGATTCAAGTGTGTATGTATTTTGATTCTAGATTTATATAGTGGAAGTATTTCAAAAATGGTATTTTACTTTTATTAATCATGAAACAGCTAAGGATTATGATATTTTTGGAATCATATATGACTCCATGTAATATTAACATAGTAATTTTGGGATCCATAATGGATATATAATTATTAGTTAGATAATAAGTTCAATTTCAGAGATACCCCTCATGATTTTTTACATGATGAGGTTTATCAATATTAAGGGTATTTTAAGGCACATTTTGGTGACCACAACACTTTGGTTTTGAGGATGAATAATTTTTATAGACATATGGTTAATTGTATTGGAATAAATTAGGGTATTTATTGTCTTTCAAGTTAAGGTAATTGTGGGTTATTGAAATTTCATAATGAATTTATTAATATATTTTTTGAAATTAGATAACCTATAAGTTTGGAGACAATCAGTTAATTCCAGAAAAGCTATGGGGTTTAAAACCACAATTTAATGGAGAAAATGGTATATCCCTACCATTGTTCTATATATAATATTAATTTTTGTGGGAAAACATAAAGAAATATATTTTTTTGTATTTATATCAATTCATAGCAATTCATCATGGCAGGGTAATGAGATAAGGGTCTTAAAGGATACAATTACCATTATCCAAACTATAACATATGGAGGAAGACATCACCAAGGGTTTTGTCTTCAGACTCCCAAAAAAATCTAAAGGGAATAATACTACATGTGTTGTATTCGATCATTGTAAGAAGTCATCACTCATTATACATATTAGAGAATATATATCTTGGGGGATGTTTTATAGGATATAAATTAAGGATTTGGTATTGTTTTAGGGATTAAAACATTCAATTTTATCATATTGAGATTTGAATTTTACCTCAATGTTTTGGTGAAGTATTCAATAAGATCAATATATAAATTTGACTTTCATCACTAAGATAAAAATTAAAACCCAAAAAGATATGTTGAGGTCTTGTTCAATGCATCTCAAATATGGTTTGGGTCACACCTTCCTCAAGTCGATTTTATTTACAATAATATATATTTCACTCGAGAATTTATATGACTCCTTATGATACACTTTATACGTAATGGAATGATATTGCATAAGGAAAGATATTTGGAATTGAGATAGATACTATGATTGAAGATAAGTAAAGGTCCATTTGTCAATGTGTATGGACTATAAAAAGTTTATATAAATGTTGTGTTTATAATCATTGATGCGATCTAGAATTTGATGTTGCTGAGAAGGCATTTTTATGAATTTATCCATTGAATAAAAAAGGGAAAACTAAGCCTTAGATATATCGATCCCATTAAAAACACATGATCATTTAAAGATAGTATTTTATCATTTGTATCTTCAACCAATCCTCTCACAAGTTCATAATGTGTTCCATGTATCACTCCTATGTAATTACATTCACAACCCATCATATGTACTAAACTTATAGATCATACCACTGAAGAAAGATATTTCTTATGAGGAATAACCTATAGAGATTATGGATCAATTAACGAAAGTTAAAAGAAAAAATACCAATCACATCATCAAAGTATTTTGGTAAAACCACCAGATTTAGAATGCTATGTGGGAACCTAAAAACATAATGAGGGAGACGTATCCTCAATTGGTGGTACCAATGTGATAAATTTAGAGGGAAATTTTCATTTTAAATGTGTAGAATGTATCAAATAAAAATTTAGTAAAAAAATAAAATAACTATAATATTTTATACATTTTTCATTAAAAAAAGCACATATTGTATATTTTATAACACACAACATAAATTTTATATTGTGTTACACACAATACTGAGTTTCAAAAAAACACGACTTATTATTAAAATATTGTTATTTAATATGATATTTATCACCTAGATATTGGAAAGGTGGGTATTAATAGAATTAAAAAAATTATGAAAATAAATGTTTTAAACATGTATATAGAATGAATTATGTTTTGACCAATTAATGGAAAATGAAAATCAAGAATATTTGAAATTAAAGGAAACATTTTTTTGGAAAAACATTTTTTATGAAAATAAACATGTTTTACTTCAACAAATTAAATAAATAAATTATTGAATGATTTTAATAAAATTAATATATTACATATTCTATAAATTATTACCATTAATCTTAATTTTTTCTAGATAAGAGATAATAATAAATCTAATTTTATGCATAAAAAATTGTATTTTTTAAAAAAGTGGTTTTGTTACTTCTTTGCACATATATTTTAAAACTAATTTTTAAAACTTATAGATAAATTATTGGAAAAATAAAATTTTATTATATAATTATATAAAAATTATCTTTGGGTGATTCTTTGGGAATTTTCTAAAAATATTAAATTATTAATGAATAGTGAAACTTGTAAATTTTAATAGAAAAATAACATTTCACTTAAATTATTTAAAAAGATAAATTTAATTTAATTTGTTTTTGAAGTAAAATTAGTCAAATTATATATATATTAATATAATTTTAGGTTATTATAATCAATTTTTTAATTGATATTTTATACAAAACCTTGTCAAACTATTGAACATTTTATCATTGAAAACTCGCCTTCATATCATGTTTGTGGGATTAGTTTTACATACAATTTTTCCAATTTTTTCATTTAATTTATAAAAATAGATAAAATATTTGGAATCGGGGTAATATATATTATCAAATATCTTTAACTTACTTTTTTACCAAAATTCATAGTGAAACTTGTAAAAATTAATTAATGTGGTTAAGGTAAAAATGGGTTTACCATAGCATTAAACTAAAAAGATATGTGCTAAAATGACCTAAAAATGGTAAACAAATATATTATATATCCATATATAGAAACTATACATTTTATTTCACCATAATAATCCATTTTTTATCCTATTTCATGTGAAAAAATGTGAGTATACCTTCTTCTATTCAAAATTTATAAGTCCTCCACTAACATCACTTATAAATGGAAACCCACTCTCCTCTCTTCTTCATACCTTGTAACCCTTTTGATTCAACCAATGACTTCCAATATAAATTTATTTAATTTATCATCTCATTATATAAGATTTATTATTTGGTTTAAATACAACCTAGGAATTATTTTGGTGGAACCCTAAGATGGTTACCTAATGAAGAGGTAACATTATTTAACAAGTGTTTTTATTTTATTTCATACTCCACCGCCCTAAAATATTATTAAACCTTGATAATATCATAAAATTTAATATTAATTATTAAACTATTTTATTTTTTTAATTTCATGACCAAAAAACATTCTAAATTCTAGAAAATGGGTTATGAAATAATCGCCCTTGTGAACATTGGATTACCACCTCATGAACTGATGTCATTATTTTTTCCATTACCACCACTCACGGTAGGGTATGGTAATGGATATAAATAATATATTTATATGTGTGTGGTTTTAATAAAATAATTATTTATCTATATTAATTATATAATATATACCTTTTTATATGACATTCTATTTGGGTTATGATAACGACCCTCATGTGTATGGCAGACTACCACTTTAGAAGTTGATGTGATTCATTTTTACTAATGCTTTAAATGGAAAATAAATATTATATTTTTAAGGACCTTATGTAATATAAATTAAATTAATATAATATTAATAACATAATTATCTTTATTAAAATATAAATTACCTTTTTTTATTAACTTCTCACTCACAAAAATTTGATAACGGCATTCAGGTATGTGTGGACTACCTCCTTCACAAAAGGATTTGACTCTCTTTTCATCACCAAAACACATGGACTATATGTATAAGTAAATTTCAAGAAATAATATTAAATTTATGAAATTATTTTCAGTATGTAATTATGAGATATTAATGATCTCATTTTTAGGGTGATTCCTGAAAAATGGAAATGTTGCTCATGTGTACATACGACCTACCATGTCCATAGTCGTAACATACTTCATTTCTAAAAAACTATCCTTCATGGTTGGTATTAAACGTATAATAAATATATAAATATTAAAATAAAATATTTATTATTATATATATTATGAAAAAAATTATCAAAGTAAAATTATTGAAAAGAAAAAAGAAAAACATATCAAAAATAAAGTGGTTATTACTCGAAACGTGACTTTAACAAGGAAATTTTAATAAATGGATAATAATGGACATAAGTAAATAATATATGGTATGATATATGTACATTTAGTTATATAATATCTTTATTATAAAATTATATTTATTATATATTATTTTTGAATGATTATAAAGTAAGTAGAGACTTACAATAAGTCATTTATAATCTATAATTTATTTTTGGGAGATATATAAAAATTTAATACTTGTTTTTTTGTGTGGTGTATATATTTCCACTTTGACATGTTATATATTGATTCCAATTAATTTAGTTATATTTAATGTTTCATTTTATTTCATTATTTATTATGGAATATAATTAAAGACCTTACTACATCAGTAGTGTATTTTCATCTCACTTTTATTTTTTTGTAAGGCACATTCCATATTAACAATGTGTTAATTTTATGTGGGGAATATTCCTCAAATGGATTTATTTTATAAAACTTATAATTAAAATAATTTTTATATACATATCCTTCGGAATATCTCAATTTCATTGGGTTTAAGGTTCAAAAGATACCAAGTTGTTAAGGAATTGTTTTCTTAATTTTCCTTCTATGAGACATAAGATTCTGTTATGAACCTATCTTATCTTACAAGAAGTATATATAGCCCCTTTAACTTGTAACATAATTATTGTTATTTTCTTAATGATATTTCATGTTTTATTTACGTATATTAATTCATGGATCTTCCATTTCAATGTTCCTGAAGGGGAAAATATTTTTTGTTATAATCTCATCATTTATCTAGATTATTTTTTATTATGTTTCCAATGAGAGAATCATATTATCCATTTTGCAAGAAACGTATGAATTTTATTATACCATTTTTAATTCATGAGAATACAGTTTTAAAAACCAATGTTCTCTCTTTTTATACCCAAGAGATCAAAAATAGTGTTTTTAATAAAAATAATCTGTCCGGTCGAAAACCCTTTTTATTCCAAAACCATTTCCTCTAAAATATTATTCTCATATTTTCTTAAAAAAAATTAAAATTATTTATTAAAAATATTTCTCCAATTTTTTACTTTTAAAAAAATGTTTTAAAAGTAATATTAAATTCATTTTCATAAAAATACTTATTTTTCTTTTACTAAAAATAGGAAAGGAATCATTCAGTATGACATGAAAATAATTTCCTCCTTTATGACCATTATTTTGTTTTGTAGCTTACTTTATAAAATTTCAAGGTAAATTTCAATGGAAATGATTCTAAAAATGAAATATGTTTTAAAAAAAATCAATGTTGAATGTATATTTTCATCAAGAAATTTTTTAAATGATTTTAAAATATTAATTTATAATTTCTTAAGTTTATTTTCACATAAAACGATGTATAAAAGGATTTATGTTAAAGAGTGTTATTTTCATAGAAAATGTATCTTCTTAAAGAAACATTCCAAGTGATTTATCATTCAAAATTGTCTTCTATCATAGATAACATATTTTTATGTAAATTGTTATTTACTAGGTATATGAGAAAAGGATACCATTATTATTCCTTATTTGAATGGTTTATGATGACAAGATTTTTATGAAACCTATTTCTTTTACATGGATTATACCACATCAAAATGACTAAAGAACATATTTATTCTTCAATAGGTTATACTTTGGTGGAATGAGGAAATGATTATAAAACCTATCTATTTTCCACAGCATATAATATGATTAAATGATTATGAAACCAAAATATTTTCCAAGGGTTATGTTCTAATGAAATGATGAAATTATTATGAAACCAATTTCTTTTCCATGGGATATGAAATGATGAAATGGTTTATGAAACACATTTTTTTCATGGGGTTTGATATAATGAATACTCTCTAACTTTAAGGTACATTAATATATGGATTATATGATTGGTGGGACTTATGTAATCCTCCAATTCATTGGGTAATGATTAGTGTTAAATGAGATCAAATGGTACATGGTAATTTATCCCAAACCTAAAAGAAGGTTCATTGGTGTTATCAAAAGACTAGAAAAAGGAAAATATATGTCATACCAAGCCCTAAGTATGTTCACAGGTGGCTATCCCAATCTAAAAATGTAATGAATGTCTTAGTGGTTATCCATGAAATAATAGTTTCTAGGATTATTTTTATTCCACATGATAAAGTTTTATTCCAATGTTATTATCTCAGAGATTGTACTCTTCGATTTCATTATGATTAAAGTTTTATTGACTTCTATTAATTTTAACATTAACCAAAACTATAATCTTTGATATGAAGGGTATGATTTTAAAATGTTGTTATCATGTTCTCATACCCTTTTAGTGTTGTTAAATTAACATATTTTTCATTTTTACCCTTACTGAGAATCTGATTTTACACTTTCTTATGTTTCATTTCCCTAGGTTATAAATAATAGTTTTAATTAGGGTGTATTTATGATGAGTACTAATGGGTGAGATATTTATAGGATATATTGAAGATCTTCCACCAAATTATAATTTTTCATACCTATTATCCGAAGACACAAAACCATTACCATCCTCAAGCATGTGTTGCGTAATGATTTAAATATTCATCTAAATATATTTAATATATTTGTATGAAATTCCTAGGATTTTATCTTATAAATATTTTAATGTTCACCTTTGTGGTAATGTTTGGAAATTTATAAACTTTTTTGTATTCCACTATATTATCAAGGTCAACTGAAAAAATACTACTACAATTTTAGAGATTCCGCCACCTTATAATATTAATGAATTGTGAGGGATTTATGTGATCCTTGATTATATCATGAATTTTATGACCAACCTAGTTGGAATTTGTATCCCCTTAACTATGATTTTGATGAATGGAGTAACCTATAAGTGGGATGTGGACTACCATGATGATTTTGGGAATCTCAAGAAATGATGTTACACCCAACAACCCTAATACATCCTATAGAGGGAAATTCTCTCATCCTATATATGGATTCCATGGAATGATTTATTTGAACCCTACTTATATATAAAAATTATACTACGAATGAAAATATACATTACTTTATTATATGAATGATTCAAGATATAGAGACATGATACTTGAATTTATAGAAGAACTTCCTCACACTCTACTTTGTATTGAATGTTTTTAGGAATTACTTGTAGAATTAGGAAGCCCAATTTTCTCTCATATCAACCCACTCTAATAGTATACCCTTTATTATAGAGAGTTTTTGTAACGCCCCGACCCCAGTTACCCAGAGTCGGTGCATTACTTCGTAACATTTGCATGATCACAAGAAAGATCAAATCTCGAAAGACCGATTGGTTTAGTAGCCTTGGAAACACTAGATATATTCATAATTTTTACATTACATCGTAAAATGAAAAACTAATACAACAACATAATGTATCCACAATCCACACTATTAACCCCTCATAAAATCCCTGCAGGTCATTCATAACTTACTTCTTCACATCCTGGGAAAAATAAAACATAGAAAAGGGGTGAGCTCAAATGCCCAGTAAGGATAACAATATAGCGGAAACTTTCATAAATAAGAATAAACATTTAAGGCAATGCATTACTAAAACAAAAGCCTTTTAAACTTGAACTTCAACATAGTATGGCAAAAGTAAAAATGAAATAATGCCATTTACTTATTCACATGGATATTCTACTAATCGAATAATCACATGCAAAAATCAATAACCACTTTCATAATGTTGGAATGCATAATGCTAAACGTTAATTTATTTGTCTAGGTCTCATCCCAAGACCTAGGGGTTACTTCTAACCGGAACCCAACCCGGAGTGCCTCTAATAACCGGACACCAACCCGGAGTGCCTCTAATAACCGGACACCAACCCGGAGTGCCTCTAATAACCGGACACCAACCCGGAGGGCATACGTTTACCAGTCCCTAACCTGGAGGGCTTACTTTAACCAGTCCCCAACCTGGAGGGCTTACTTTTACCGGTCCCCAACCCGGAACATACTTGTTTAGCACATTCATCTGAAGAAAAGTTTGAAATATAACATAAACATTCGGAATAAAACTAGCATATGAAATGTCAATAGTTTCACCACAAACTATGAATGGTATAAAATAGCACATCCACAGTCAAACATATCACAAAACCTTCAATACAATATAGAAGTTTTGTATTATAATAAATCAACTTCAAATAAGCGTAAAATCCATTAAAGGATGTTGACATAGATGAAATCAAAACACTTTTTAGAGAAATATCTCTTTCTATTTTTGAAATCATTTAAGAGCCATATAAAATAAAACATTTTCTTGAAAATATTCTTGTAAGCTTGTAAGGAAAGCTTTGACGATTTTATAACGGCGGAAAATAACCGCACCCGCCGTATAAGTTAAAAAAACATTCTTATCTTAATTCTGTCGAAAAGGTTAAAAAGGACCTTGTTTTGAAAACGACGGAAAGATTCCTTTATAAACCTCTTACAAAAAGTCAAACAAGGGTATAAATTAATTTAACCCATATTCTTGTAAATAATAAATATGTTTTGAAATACATTTCGAAGAAACATGGATGTGGATGATAAAGAAATCCTAGTAGATTATTACGTATAAACAACCTCGGATAATGAAGAGATTGTGAAATAACCCTTACCTCGTACTTTTCCTTGGTTGGGGTAGGTTAACCTCCTGTATAATGGTGAAATAATTGTTATTAAATTATACAAGAATCATATACATTAATATGATATCATATATGATCTTTTAATATTGATTTGATAATAATATCTTAGTATTATCGTTGTTTCGGGTGTGAACTTACTTGTTTGCTTTTGTATGTTTTGTTACGTAAGACATGTTTGTAAAGGATAAGTTGTATATTATTCAAATCCAGAATGGTATCAAGTCCTTAAACATCATTTTTAAATCATCAAATAATAATTATACTTGAATGGATACGATGGAGAATGAATCTCATCGCGTTCGTGGAGACGGTAGTCCGTACGTACGCACGAACGCTACTTCCATTTAATTTTTATTTTAAAATAATCGAATACAAATGATACATAGGTATATTAATATTCCAGTATAATATAATATTTTATACATGTTACTTAAGTTCATTAACACCATCCTTTATACGTTCCATGTGTGGTATGAACGAGTCATATCATTTTAAGGGGGCGGTAGTCCGCACTTCCTCAAATGAAATTATCGTATGTATATACAACATGAAACGAATAATGGTTTGAAATAAAATGGAATTACAGAAGCTTATATATAAAATATATATCATTAATATCATATTTAATTACAGTGCCATCATAATGGCCACCATGAGAGGCGGTAAGATGTATTTGAACAATCATCGTTTCGTGAGGCGTTAGTTTGCCATCCACAGAAACATTATGTTCATCATCCATTAGATGGAGTTGTGTGTATGTGTAGTTTGAATCCTTCTTATAAAAACATCCTAGTATATTGAGGATACTGGTGTTGTTACAAAAGAAAGGAAATAAAAAGATTTTTGGGGTTGAAGAAGCAAAATAAATGAAAATAATTTAAGAGAAATCGTTACCTTTAATTTAGGTAACTCACTTTGGTTGGAACCAAAGGACTTCTTGAAATGCTTTCTGCCTAAGGGGAAGCTTTAAGGAGGAGGAGAGGGATGTGGGGAGCTTAGTTGGGCAGAGTTTGGACGAGCCAAGTGTCTTGAGAGGTGTGAGGAATGAGTAGAAGTGGTCTCCTTTTATAAGGGAGAGAAGGGGCTCTTTAGGAAAGAGTGAAAGTATTACTTTATAATATAATTATATTCGGTTTATAATGGTCCAAAAATCATTGAGGTCGAAGATAAGATGACTCATATTCTAAATAACATCAACCAATAAGAATTGGACAGGTTTTAGATAATATTTTAATCATTATAATCTTATTTATTTAAATGATTTATTAATGAGGTAAACATTGCATCATTATTGTGTCATTAATAATTTAAATTATTTGATGTCTAAAAATTATAAATAAAATATCATTATGTAGGAAATCTTTTTAGCTTTCTAATTAATATTTATAATCGAAAATCCAACATGTATAACTCTATGTAAAAATTGTTCTTTTAAAAGATGTAAGCTTATGCCATTTTTGTATTCATTTTAACTTAATTAAAATAAAGTGTCATTATCACTTACAAGTGGATCAATGGGGTCCCAAAATTGACCCAAAGATGCCCATGGTCGACCATTTATCAACCAATATGGTTAAGACACGTTTTAGGGTAATTTAGTATTATTATAATATTATTTTTTTAACCCTTATTTACCGGATTTACCATTAACCATGGTAAATAAAATATTTACCGCAGTAATTATTCAAAATGTCTAAAAATAAAAGTTACCTATTTACATAATTTGAACATCCTGATTCCAAATATGGAATCCATTTTTCTAAATTCAAAACACAGAAGTGGCAGAAATTAATTTAAAATTAATTCCCGCTGTCAAAACAAAAAGCGTGTTTTTAAGAGGTAATAACTATCAAAAGATTGACACTTGTTTATGTTCGGTTTAATTGTAAAATTATGTCCAATGACCAAAATTATATTAAACGGTAAAAATATATTCTAAATATACTTTAAAACCACTCAAATTCATAATTTATCACTATTAATTATTTTGATTAAAAAAGTTGTTTTTAATTAAAATTTAGTAATTTTCACTATTCATCAAAATATGAAAGTTATCCGAAATGTACCAAAATTTCACCTTAGGCTAAATTCGATATTCCGAATCCAAAAATGAAGTCCATTTTCAAATATAAAATATATATAATTTCAAAAAGTAGATATTACTATTCATAACGGCTAGTTTGATCGGTTGTGGTGTGTGTTAAAACTCGACGTTGCGTACAACACACGCTACTGTTTTATTCAAAGGAAAGCGTACCGTGGAAGCTTGGGATGTTTCATTTTAAATTTTTTGATGTCTCCATTTAGTCAAAAAGTTTAAAATATTGTATTTAAAAAGGTTTCACTATCAAAAGTTGATAAAAGTGCAATACTGAAAATGAATCTGTTCTTGCATTATGACTAAGAAACTCATAATATGGATTCTAAAATTATAAGGATTATATAAAGTTAAAAATGTAGTTAATGATATTCATGACCTCTTTTAATGGCTTTTTTTTTGGTAAGTCATGGTGCAATTGAACTCGGTGTTGCTTGTAGTGCAAGTTATTGAATTATTTTGAAGAAATAACACACTATGAAATCTTGGGGTGTTACATTCTCCCCTCCTTCAATAAATTGCGTCCTCGCAATTTGAAATTGTTATTCGAAAATAAAAGGTTGAAAATAGATAATATATTTGTGGGAAAATCCACATCGGAAATTGGGTTACTAAAATTTAGTCTTAATATGAGGAAAAGATAAATGAAAGGGTCACCACCAAATTATGATCTCGATTAGGAGAACATTGGTGGCAATTAGAGATATATAATTGGAGGAAAAACGTAAATATTTATAGGTAGTGATTGAGGTCATCAATCACAAACAAGTGTATAATTGAGGTCCTTAAACTCATCAATCTATGATGATTTGAAGTACCATCGGTTCAACAAAATATAGGGTATTGGGATAACACATTTTTGACGTTTCAAAATATCTTAGTTGAAATCCCACATCGAAAAATGAATTAACGAGGCCTCTATTTAAAATAAAGAGTCGAAAGTATGAAGATTACCGAAAATAACACATACTAGGGTTCCATGTAGGAAAATATGGATATGGAAGAGAAATCTAACCATCAATTACTTGATGGAGAGTGGTAGAGAACATGGCTATGAAAAGGCCAACAATCCCAAAGCCATAAATTAGTGATGATTTAAGGTACCATCTAGGAAAACATTTTTGGTCTAAGTTGCTTTTCTTAATATTGAGAAATTTATTTATGACATTGGCTAAGATCATAAGGAGATATACTTACTTTATAATTAGAGTTTTATCCATTAATAAATTTCTACCACAAACTCATCTTTCACTCTAAAAGATAATAGAATGTAAAAAAAATTCTATTTACACTATTCGTATAGGGTTCCAAAATAAAAGAATTTATAATTCATCTACATGATCTTTTAATAAATACTACATTATTTAATCCAGGACATCTCATGGGCTAGTGGTAGGTGATACACCCTTGTCGCCCTTCGGTTGTTGGTTCAAGTCTCGCACCATTGCCGGACGTGACGGGTTGCCGCCCGACCTCCGGGTTGTCCTTTTATGGCAATCCAAAATAATCCAAACTAGAACTATCCAAAATACTTATGTCCAAACTCACAGTATAACATTTATAAGGAAGGTAAACATAATATAGATCCTTTTTACCCCGTAATATCATATGAATACCTTCATCATGTATTACCATATTCCTTGTTGATTACATTCATGCTCCCTTATTCCATATAGAATGATGGATATACTTCATTAATCCAAAAATGTTTTAAACCCCAACAATGATGGAATATACAAATCATTAATCAGTTCCAAGGTAGTCAAGAATATCCAATATAATTTATCCAAAATCACTACCTCAGTATCAGAACTATATTATGATTTATCATTCTCTCAACCATATATTTTCCAAAAATTTATCCTGCTATTGAGTCACTTTTCTTTGTTCCACACAATCTCAAGTCCTCAATGAAATAGTACTGCAGTACAATCCTTATATACTCCATAATTATTATAACAAGTACATTGTTGATACAACTCTCAATTGACATAATCAACATAAGAACTCTAATCATTCCTCTTCATCTGTGGTAGTATCATAACTTGATTATTATCCAATAACATCATTTGCGGCATAGTCTGATGACTGGGACATAGGTTCGCGTAGTGTCTAAACTCCTTTCAAATGAAGCATTGTACATTTGAAACCATTTTCTTACCCTTGCAGTCACGTACTTTGTGCCCTTTTCCTCCACACTTATAACAAACTCCCATTCCTTTTAGGCAAGTTCCAGGGTGTTTCTTTCCACAGTTACCACATATGGGAAAATTCTTCTTTTCCCTCTTCCCTTTATCCATCTTTCTCTCTTCCATCCTTTTCTTCTCTTGCTTCCCTTCAAAGCCATAGGACTCAGTAAACTCTTTACTTATCTTATCAACACATGATGTTATTTCTTCATATGATGATAATACATGGGAGACTATTTCTCTTATAAATTCTACCTTAAGACCATGAAAGATATGATCCTTCCTTCTCTTTGGATCATGTGCATTTCTGGAGTTCTCATTCCTTCTACTGGTCGCCATTTCTAAACAATGGCATACACTAGATCAGTTTATGAATCAAAATACATAATCCCATACTTTTAAAACACTTAACATAAATTGAACTATTTATGGATATAATCCATAATCATAGGAATGTTTTCTTTAAGGAAGTATATACTCATAAACCCTTAAAAATGATTTGTAAAGAAAATGAGAGTTATCCTAAGCATATCCCCCGGGAGTGTCGTAACCAAGAGTGCAGCAAGGCCCGTTGTCGTGCACCAGTTCCCGTTCGAGTCTAGCTCAAAGCGGTGTTTTCGGGTTTTACCCCTAGGTACATCTGTGCCAGAGCCGCCTCTACCTGCTCGTATCCAGACAGGAATGTATCGCTCGGAAAACTCACAAAATCTCTACAATACCAAAATTCTAGAAAGTTCTTCTATACTAATCCTCAAAGTTCATCTTAGGTCTACGTGCTCTAATCAGAGTTTATCTAAATCTAGCTTCCAAGGTTTGTACTAAACTTCCTCTGATACCAACTGTAACGCCCCGACCCCAGTTACCCAGAGTCGGTGCATTACTTCGTAACATTGGCATGATCACAAGAAAGATCAAATCTCGAAAGACCGATTGGTTTAGTAGCCTTTGAAACACTAGATATATTCATAATTTTTACATTACATCGTAAAATGAAAAACTAATACAACAACATAATGTATCCACAATCCACACTATTAACCCCTCATAAAATCCCTGCAGGTCATTCATAACTTACTTCTTCACATCCTGGGAAAAATAAAACATAGAAAAGGGGTGAGCTCAAATTCCCAGTAAGGATAACAATATAGCGGAAACTTTCATAAATAAGAATAAACATTTAAGGCAATGCATTACTAAAACAAAAGCCTTTTAAACTTGAACTTCAACATAGTATGGCAAAAGTAAAAATGAAATAATGCCATTTACTTATTCACATGGATATTCTACTAATCGAATAATCACATGCAAAAATCAATAACCACTTTCATAATGTTGGAATGCATAATGCTAAACGTTAATTTCTTTGTCTAGGTCTCATCCCAAGACCTAGGGGTTACTTCTAACCGGAACCCAACCCGGAGTTCCTCTAATAACCGGACACCAACCCGGAGTGCCTCTAATAACCGGACACCAACCCGGAGTGCCTCTAATAACCGGACACCAACCCGGAGGGCATACTTTTACCAGTCCCTAACCTGGAGGGCTTACTTTAACCAGTCCCCAACCTGGAGGGCTTACTTTTACCGGTCCCCAACCCGGAACATACTTTTTTAGCACATTCATCTGAAGAAAAGTTTGAAATATAACATAAACATTCGGAATAAAACTAGCATACGAAATGTCAATAGTTTCACCATAAACTATGAATGGTATAAAATAGCACATCCACAGTCAAACATATCACAAAACCTTCAATACAATATAAAAGTTTTGTATTATAATAAATCAACTTCAAATAAGCGTAAAATCCATTAAAGGATGTTGACATAGATGAAATCAAAACACTTTTTAGAGAAATATCTCTTTCTATTTTTGAAATCATTTAAGAGCCATATAAAATAAAACATTTTCTTGAAAATATTCTTGTAAGCTTGTAAGGAAAGCTTTGACGATTTTATAACGGCGGAAAATAACCGCACCCGCTATATAAGTTAAAAAAAACATTCTTATCTTAATTCTGTCGAAAAGGTTAAAAAGGACCTTGTTTTGAAAACGACGGAAAGATTCCTTTATAAACCTCTTACAAAAAGTCAAACAAGGGTATAAATTAATTTAACCCATATTCTTATAAATAATAAATATGTTTTGAAATACATTTCGAAGAAACATGGATGTGGATGATAAAGAAATCCTAGTAGATTATTACGTATAAACAACCTCGGATAATGAAGAGATTGTGAAATAACCCTTACCTTGTACTTTTCCTTGTTTGGGGTAGGTTAACCTCCTGTATAATGGTGAAATAATTGTTATTAAATTATACAAGAATCATATACATTAATATGATATCATATATGATCTTTTAATATTGATTTGATAATAATATCTTAGTATTATCGCTGTTTCGGGTGTGAACTTACTTGTTTGCTTTTGTATGTTTTGTTACGTAAGACATGTTTGTAAAGGATAAGTTGTATATTATTCAAATCCAGAATGGTATCAAGTCCTTAAACATCATTTTTAAATCATCAAATAATAATTATACTTGAATGGATACGATGGAGAATGAATCTCATCGCGTTCGTGGAGACGGTAGTCCGTACGTACGCACGAACGCTACTTCCATTTAATTTTTATTTTAAAAGAATCGAATACAAATGATACATAGGTATATTACTATTCCAGTATAATATAATATTTTATACATGTTACTTAAGTTCATTAACACCATCCTTTATACGTTCCATGTGTGGTATGAACGAGTCATATCATTTTAAGGGGGCGGTAGTCCGCACTTCCTCAAATGAAATTATCGTATGTATATACAACATGAAACGAATAATGGTTTGAAATAAAATGGAATTACAGAAGCTTATATATAAAATATATATCATTAATATCATATTTAATTACAGTGCCATCATAATGGCCACCATGAGAGGCGGTAAGATGTATTTGAACAATCATCGTTTCGTGAGGCGTTAGTTTGCCATCCACAGAAACATTATGTTCATCATCCATTAGATGGAGTTGTGTGTATGTGTAGTTTGAATCCTTCTTATAACAACATCCTAGTATATTGAGGATACTGGTGTTGTTACAAAAGAAAGGAAATAAAAAGAGTTTGGGGGTTGAAGAAGCAAAATAAATGAAAATAATTTAAGAGAAATCGTTACCTTTAATTTAGGTAACTCACTTTGGTTGGAACCAAAGGACTTCTTGAAATGCTTTCTGCCTAAGGGGAAGCTTCAAGGAGGAGGAGAGGGATGTGGGGAGCTTAGTTGGGCAGAGTTTGGACGAGCCAAGTGGCTTGAGAGGTGTGAGGAATGAGTAGAAGTGGTCTCCTTTTATAAGGGAGAGGAGGGGCTCTTTAGGAAAGAGTGAAAGTATTACTTTATAATATAATTATATTCGGTTTATAATGGTCCAAAAATCATTGAGGTCGAAGATAAGATGACTCATATTCTAAATAACATCAACCAATAAGAATTGGACAGGTTTTAGATAATATTTTAATCATTATAATCTTATTTATTTAAATGATTTATTAATGAGGTAAACATTGCATCATTATTGTGTCATTAATAATTTAAATTATTTGATGTCTAAAAATTATAAATAAAATCTCATTATGTAGGAAATCTTTTTATCTTTCTAATGAATATTTATAATCGAAAATCCAACATGTATAACTCTATGTAAAAATTGTTCTTTTAAAAGATGTAAGCTTATGCCATTTTTGTATTCATTTTAACTTAATTAAAATAAAGTGTCATTATCACTTACAAGTGGATCAATGGGGTCCCAAAATTGACCCAAAGATGCCCATGGTCGACCATTTATCAACCAATAGGGTTAAGACACGTTTTAGGGTAATTTAGTATTATTATAATATTATTTTTTTTAACCCTTATTTACCGGATTTACCCTTAACCATGGTAAATAAAATATTTACCGCAGTAATTATTCAAAATGTCTAAAAATAAAAGTCACCTATTTACATAATTTGAACATCATGATTCCAAATATGGAATCCATTTTTCTAAATTCAAAACACAGAAGTGGCAGAAATTAATTTAAAATTAATTCCCGCTGTCAAAACAAAAAGCGTGTTTTTAAGAGGTAATAACTATCAAAAGATTGACACTTGTTTATGTTCGGTTTAATTGTAAAATTATGTCCAATGACCAAAATTATATTAAACGGTAAAAATATATTCTAAATATACTTTAAAACCACTCAAATTCATAATTTATCACTATTAATTATTTTGATTAAAAAAGTTGTTTTTAATTAAAATTTAGTAATTTTCATTATTCATCAAAATATGAAAGTTATCCGAAATGTACCAAAATTTCACCTTAGGCTAAATTCGATATTCCGAATCCAAAAATGAAGTCCATTTTCAAATATAAAATATATATAATTTCAAAAGGTAGATATTACTATTCATAACGGCTAGTTTGATCGGTTGTGGTGTGTGTTAAAACTCGACGTTGCGTACAACACACGCTACTGTTTTATTCAAAGGAAAGCGTACCGTGGAAGCTTGGGATGTTTCATTTTAAATTTTTTGATGTCTCCATTTAGTCAAAAAGTTTAAAATATTGTATTTAAAAAGGTTTCACTATCAAAAGTTGATAAAAGTGCAATACTGAAAATGAATCTGTTCTTGCATTATGACTAAGAAACTCATAATATGGATTCTAAAATTATAAGGATTATATAAAGTTAAAAATGTAGTTAATGATATTCATGACCTCTTTTAATGGCTTTTTTTTTGGTAAGTCATGGTGCAATTGAACTCGGTGTTGCTTGTAGTGCAAGTTATTGAATTATTTTGAAGAAATAACACACTATGAAATCTTGGGTGTTACAGTTTTCCAGGATGGATAGTTATCTAATAATATATTAAATTAAATTAGTGTTGTAAATGGAAATTAATAGGTAGGCACTGGATGATTTCCTTTCATCATAACCCTCAAGTTAAAACCTTCCAATGGAAACTAAACATTAAAAAAGTTGTTTTGATGCTAATGAAACCCCTAAATATGGGATATTTATTTTGACATGGCCTCCAAAGTTTGACTCTAAAGAAAATGGATAACCCAAATCACAAAATGGATGTTCTATGGATTGTATTTGTTTACCATGATAGATAACTATTTCCAAAAATATTCTAACTATTTGAAGGATTATCTAGTTATTAGGTAGAATATCATTCCCTTATTATAGGTATAGAACCAAACCTATACCTTCAAAGCGGCTATGAGAATGTCAATGGTGACGTAAAGCTATTAATAAAATTTATTAAAGCAGAATAATCCATCAAGAAGGAATAATGTTCACCTATAATAGGTTATCTCAGAGTATTGATGGAATATTTCCCTTATAAACCAATTATGATTCATGTCCCTCAATCATAGACTACTCATACTGATTTACTGCCTAATGTATCCACATTTCTATATGATCCTAATATGGATAATGTAGTCTTCCACATCACATACTAATGGGCAGTGTCACCATATATCGTCTTTGACATGGAGGAAATCAATTAAGAAAATTATAATCTAGGGTATGATGATAAGATATCCCTGATAGTATGGATGGATCCATTAATATATTTCCTTAGAGAAGGAACTCTTCCACTAGATTGATTGAGAAGTGAACATATATAACAGCAGGTGGAAAACATCTCCCATAAAGATGTTTATAATAAATATAATTCTATATAATGAAAAATAATTAAGCATTTCATTTTAAGATAAATTGTATAATGAGTGATCAAAACATTATAAATGAAGTATATAAAGGCTATTTTTATCTCACCAATCTAAAACCAGGATCTCCCAACAAATTGTGAATCTTGATTACTTATAGTTAATGATATTATAGGGTTTAATGTAGTTCACTAAGAAGTTTCACACAAGTGAGATCCATGAAAACGTTTTCCATTATATACTAATGTTGTTATATATGGATAGATTTTTCTAGATTTTTCTGTATCGGGAATGCATGTTCTACGACCATATACCAAAGCTACATATATGTAATCTAATTATATTCTTACTTCTATAGATTTATTTTATAAAAGGGATAAGGAAACACCCCTTAAAGACTTTGGTAAAAAGGGTATCATAAATATTGTGAAGTCTAATATCATCACCAGATTTGGTGTCCCTAACAGAACATTGACAGACAACAGCCTTAAATTATGTTAATCCAATTTGATAGTATATATCAGGAGTAAAAAATTGTGTCCAATAATTCATCTCAATATTTTGAAATTGAAAATTTATAGATAGAGTCCATCAATAAGACCATTTAGAATATAATATATAAAATAGTAGACAAATACAAGAGGTCTTTTTCGGAATAGCTCATGCATTATTTATGGGCCTACTATACCACAAATGACACTTCCATGCAAGTGACCCCATACTCACTGGTCAATGGAACCGAGGTAGTATTACCCATTAAAGTATAGTTCCCTTCAATATGAACATATATGTATAGAAAATCTCATATAAAGAATAATCATATAAGTAGATGGAGGAGTTGAATAACTCATTGGGAAAATATTGTGTTTGGTACACAATCTTGAAGTCCATCAGAATTGGATCATGTGAACCTTATAAAAATGTTCTCTTCCACTCATTCCTAATAAGAAAATAGTTAATAGTTCTTAATAACTCATTGATACAATGGAAGAAACCCCCATTGTAGGAAGCCTAGTGGAAGGGTCCTTATATAATACATAATGTGTATTCCGATGGATCTTACTCATTTTCCACGATGTATAGGGAATTCATCACACCCCACTATATTGAAAGGCTTATTAAGAAGTAATTTTTATAACATGCACCATGATAAAATACATGGAGGTAGAAATTTACCTTGCGTTGTGCTACCATATCCTTACCTCATAACTTTAAAATTCTCAAAATATTTCCTAATTTCATGACATTAAATTGAACCGAACACATCATGATAAAATGATGTTAAACTATGAAACTTATTAAGTCCATATAGTAAGAAATTACATTGAAAAATATCCCAAGACCTAGTTTCATGACCATAAACTATGTGAAACATATATCATAGTTGCAAGATGTTGGATTATGTGACTGTATACCCAACACACAATGTCAAACTACCTGATACCTATCCCAATCACACAGTGTGAAAATGGATAAAAAATTGGTCAACATGGCAGAACTACCTCTACTTTTTATGTAAGATCCAAATCTATGAGAAATATTTATTTTTTATAGGTATACTAGCTCATGATGAGTTTTCTCAAGTAACCATTCATGGCAACAAATTAGTCTCACCTTAACCCTATCTCTGAAATGACACCCACATCATGACTTGTTCTTTCTAAATCTATGATACCTCTTTAACATAGTTTTAATTTGAATGATAATTATTTGTATAGAAAATAATATCCCTTCATTCATATGTTAGAGATAGATTCATATAAGGGATAATATATGATAACAATGTGTGGGATCATTGTTTTTTCCACAAAATACATTTTGATACCCAGATCTATAATCAGAAGTCTGACAGTAATATAAAAAATACCCTCTCTCTACATATGGGTAAGACATGTGCATGGACTTTTCCTTATAATAACAATGTTTTACTTAATTATTATCTTCATAGGATATGTATTGATCCCTAGATAATATATTATAGTCTCATCCATATATATTCATTACATTTATATATGTTCACTGATGAAAATGATTTTTTTTGGGGATTCTTGCTTCAAAAGAAATGTTCATTCCCCCAAATATTCCCTTTCATGCACTCTCTTAACATATGGAATCATCCTTAAACATTAGTTAATTATTTGAATTAAAATATATTTCAATTTTTTAATTCCCAAGTATCTTTTAGGTTTATATTTTTTAAGATTGAAGTCTAAACTATTACATAATAATCTCATTTATTACAAAGTGGAAACTTCTTCTATGTATAAATTTTTTCAAAAATTAAAATAAAACATGTTTTCATTAATGAAAAATCTTCACGGATTTCAAGTTGACTTATTTTCTTCCTTAAGTATCTATAAACGCTATGGAAAACATTTTAAAACATCAGATAAGAAAAAATACAGTAACGAACAACAAAAAGAAACCTATTAGTCTAGTGAAAACATAAAACCCATTGGAAAATATTTTTTTTTTTAAACATGGCTTTTTATACGAAAATAAAATCACTTTTAAATTTAAAATATCATTATTTTACCTGTTGAAATCGAATTATTTCCTTGAAAACTCATTAGAATGCATTAAGATTTCATGTTGGTTTCTTGGGAGATCATCATCTTAAAAACCTCTGAGAACTGTTATAATTAGAATAGACATATTATCGAATTCTAAAATAATTATTCAAAGAGAATTTCAATTACCCATAACCTTGGATCATTATCTGGTCACACCAAAAATATAAGCTATATTAGGCTCACCAGTTAGCTTTAACGGAGCCCAACCCTTTTTATAAGTTGTATCAACCTCACCAATTAGCTATAATGGGTCTCAAACCTTGGAAAACAATATCCAAGGACCATATCAAAAATAGAACCCTTGAAAAAAAATACTTTAATCCCATGTGAAAAACACTTTATTATATCACACCCTTTTCTTTGAAAAACCAATTTTTAAATAATAAATCTCCTATAATGATAGAATATAGGGTGTTCTTTAAAAAACATGAATTATTATAAGGGAATCAAAACATCAAATAATGGTTACATTGGTGGGAAAATGTTTTATCATTGTATACATTAGGAAAAAATATTATTATTATGACAACCCTGCTTTTATTAAAAACATAAACATGATTTATTATATAAATAATTAACTTGATACAACATGGAAGATCTAAAGGTATAGTGACTTTGGGGCTTAGGATCATTACATAAAAACTTAAAACATGAAATACAACATCTTTATTGAAAAATTACATTACATGACCACTACATTCCCTCGTATGTAGCATTGTTTGGGATAACCTGAGGACATTCATAAGAAAAGGGGTAAGCTATAAAGCCCATTAAGGGAATAAACATAGAATACATGAGGATTAAAATACATGTTAGATAATATTCATATCAATAGAGAATAATAGAACCATGAACACAAAGTCATGATAGAGCATGATAATCATAACATGGAAATGTGGCAACAATACTTAAAGTGTTATTACCATGAGCCAAGGCTCATTGCACATGGAGCATGAGTAAATCCTCATTTCACATGAAGCACGAGTAAACACTCATTTCACTTTAATTAGAATGAGTAAACAATTATTGCACATGACGTATCATGATACTATACTTTACCCAATGCATTGGAGCACTATAAGGGCGCACCCTTCTTAAACATTTCATTTCACGCATAAGTGTGCCACATAGATCATAAAACATGGATTCATAAAACATAATCATTTATTCCATAAAAAAGGAATGTGGAATGAAACATTATAATCAATAAGTAAATTTTCATGAAGGTGAATACCCTTGATGGAGAAATGGGCATGGTATTCACTACACAATGGAATTGTCTTAGAAAATCGGTGCAATTTCGGCAGCATAACGGTGTGATATAAGAATTCATAAAAATGGTTGAAGAGAGAGAAAGGGGTGTCTCATCATATAAATATAAAATGGACAGTAAGGGGGTCATATAGATACATTTCCCAACAATTGAAATGGAGTTTAGATTCATGATACAAAATTATTGCTTGAATGCAAATGAGGAGAGAGAAGTTCCTTTCGGAATTTCGGCATAGTAACAGGTGTACATGGGAGGAATTTAATGAGAGATAAAGGGTCCTCCCATCATTAAAACAATAATAGGGAAGTATGGGGGAGTTGAGAAACCATACCCCAACATTTATAATTGAAACTAAAAGGGCATAACAATATTAATAAAATTAGACAAAAAAGTGAAAGGAAGAAAAACCCTTACTTGGAAGTGTGATTCCAAAGGCTTGAGAGAGGCTTGAGAGAGGCTTATTGGGAGCTTTGGGAACCTTGGGAGGAGTCTATAGAGAGTAGGTTAGAGGTTTGACGAACTCAAAAGACTTTTAGTGAGGAGTAAATGGGAGCTTGGGTGGGTTTATATAGGAAAGGGGAGTGAATTCTTTATTATTTAGGTCTGGGACCCCTTACATTAAACTAATCCAAACCACAAATCAGCTCATGGTTTTTGCCCATGGTTTTTGGAAAAGGGGAGAGGAAAACAATATTTTATAAGGACAAAGTCTTAACTTCTTAAAATAATGGGGTTTCTTATGTGGAGGTGAGTCACACTCCCATGGAAAATAATTTAAAAAGACAAGATGTTTAATAAGACTTGAAAGGTCCATTAATGCTTTGTAAAATAAATAAAACAAACCAAAAATCACATTATTTTAATGGTAAAACATATATTGGCCGAAAATAAAGATTATTGTATTTTATTACATCACTATTGGGTCGTTATGATGTCATAAAACACATTATATATTTAAACGATATTTAATTTTTACCCAAATAATTGACTGTCTCAGAAAATTGTGGAAAAATCACCATTGGATACTTTTGACATCTTGATTCCATAAATAACATTTATTTTATCTAAATAATTTTCTAAATATGTTAATTTTTACTTTCAAAATAAAAACTGACATTTATCGAAAATTCACAGGATCTGACAAAAATGGCTTTCAATCCTTAATAAAAATTACAATTGCATTCATAAAATTATAAGAAAATTTATATTTAATAAAAACTAATTTAATAATAATACTAATATTTTATTAAAATATTATTTAATTCAAAAATTTATTAATTTAATAAAATAAAATTCTTAATAAATTAATAACTAAAAACACTATTTGTAATTTAAAAACAATTTACAATGTATCAATAATGACAAGAAAGTATATTAATTATTATATAAAAAAATAATGTACATGAACATAGTACTATAGATTTGTTACATAACCCCTTAAAACAGCTGCATAAGACCTAAGGGTAAGGAGTGTGATGGTGACAGACTCTTGGGGTGGCTCAGATAACATCGCTCGAGTGGTAAACTCTATCAACTTCCACTTTTCCCGTAGACGGTCCCGTTCGAGATTGACTTAATGAAGCTCTGCTTGGTCTTGGTCAAGAGAGAAGCCCAAAGACGCCACCTCTTTTCTGAGATCCGATAAATGGGCTTCGTATGGTGCAATTCTACTGGATGAGTCCATCATTTCTTTTGTCTAAGTAAATTGGGTTTGTTAAAGCCTTATATTTATACTAATCATGTGATCATTGTTCAATGACTATAAGAGTAATGGTCACAATTCTTAACATAAAACCAAAGAATTTGAAATTTTATATAAACATTTTACATAAAGATACATTTAATTAGATCAAAAGGTATTTCCATTAATGAATCTTTGGGTCATTACAATATTCCCCCCTTAAGAAATTTTTCCCTCGAAATTTCCTTTTCCCACACTAAAACAGATGTGGGTAACTCAGCTTCATCATTTCCTCTGATTCCCTAGTCTCTTGTTCAAACTTGTGGTTTCACCACAACACCTTGACGAGGGGCATTGTCATATTTTGTAGAACTTTTTCTCTACGATCTAATATCTTCACTGGTTTCTCCTCATAAAAAAGATCATCCTCCAACTATACCACCTCATAAGAGAGTACATGTGAAGGGTCTAGTATGTACTTCCTTAAGAGGGATACAAGAAATACATCATGCACTTTGGCCATGGTAGGTGGAACTTCTGGTCGATAGGCCACAGCCCCGACACGATCAAGAATCTCGAAGGGGCCGATGTACCTTGGGATTAACTTCCCTTTCTTTCTAAACCTCATGACCTTCTTCCACAGAGATATGCATAGAAAAACCATGTCTCCATCTTTAAACTCAAGGTCTCATCGACGATTATCTGTATAACTCTTATGTCGACTATGGACTTCCTTGATATGCTGCTGAATGGTTTTTACCTTCTCTACCATTTCCTCGACCATTTCTAGTCCAAGCAGCTTACGTTCACTGAACTCATCCCAACATGCCGGTGTTCTTCACCTTTTCCCATACCGGGCTTCATATGGTTCCATTTGGATGCTCGATTGGAAACTGTTATTATAAGAGTACTCAACCAGAGCAAGATGTTGATCCCATGCTCCTTTAAAGTCCATTGAGAATGCCCTCAACATGTCCTCAGGTGTTTGGATAGTTCGCTCAGATTGACCATCATTTTGAGGATGATAGGATGTACTGAAGTTCAGTTCAGTATTCAGAGCATATTAAAGACTCTTCCAAAACATACAGGTGAATCTTGGATCTTGGTCAGACACAATAGATAGTGGTACTCCATGAAACCTTACCACTTCCCTGATATATATCAGTTCCAGTTGATCCAACGAGAAATCCACTTGAATAGCAATGAAGTGTGCAGTCTTTGTAAGACAATCCATAACAACCCAGTTTTCATTGTTGCCTTTGGATGTCCTCAGAAGTCTGGTGAAAATGTCTATGGTGATGTTCTCCCATTTCCATTCTGGTATGGGCAGTGGTTGCATCATCCCCTTATACTTATGCCTCTATGCCTTCACTTGCTGGCACACTAGGAACTTTGATGTATATTCAGGTATCTCCTTCTTCATATTATCCCACCAAAAGTTTTCTCAGAGATCTCAATACATCTTTGTGCTCCCTGGGTGAATATATAAATTTGAACTATATGCATCATCCAAAAGTTCCTTCTTCATCTCTGGACTTGATGGAAAACATAGTATTTCCCCAAATCACACAATTCCATCTTCATTAAAATTAAACTCCAAGGATTTCCATTTTCCAATAGCTTCCAATTTTTTTCTGAATTCCCACATCAAGTTTTTGACCATCCTTTAACCTTTCCAAAAGATATGGTTAAGCAATCATTTTTTGAAAGGATTGATGATGTTCCCTTCTTTATGATTCCCATGTCCATCTTCATCAGTCTAGGAAGATTGGATCCTTCTCAATTATCATCATTGATAGAATCACTGGGTCTTTTTTGATTAGGGAATCTTCCACCTTGTTTGCTTTCCCAGGGTGGTAATGTATTTAAAAATCATAATCCTTGATGAGATCTATCCATCTTCGCTGGTGCATATTAAGATCTTTCTGTGTAAATATATATTTAAGACTCTTGTGGTCAGTATATATCTCACATTTCTCCCCATAGAGATAATGTCACCAGATTTTCAAGGCAAAGATCACCACTTTCAACTCCATATCATGCATTGGATATTTTCTCTCATGGATTTTCAACTGCCTTGAGGCATAGGATATCACTTTATCATTCTGCATCATCACACAGCCTAAGCCCTTCTTCAAAGCATCACTGAATACCACAAAAAGTTCCCCACTTGTGGGTAAAGTGAGCACGGGCGTAGTGATGAGCCTCCTTTTCAACTCCTTGAATATTTCTTCGCATTTATCACTCCAAGAAAATTTTACTCCCTTTTGAGTTATCTTGGTAAGAGGGTTGGGAAATCGTGAGAAATTTCTAACAAATCGTCGATAATATCCAGTTAACCCCAAGAAGCTACTGATATCAGTTACCGATATTGGCCTCAGCCATCCCTCAATTGCATATGTTTTGGAGGGATCCACAGATATCTCATTGCTTGTAATGATATGGACCAAGAATGAGACTTCCTTCAACCAGAACTCACACTTTCTATACGTTTCAAAGAGCTTCTCCTTGCACAAAGTCTCCGGTATAGTTCTTAAATTCTCCTCATGATCCTTCTTTGTTGTGGAGTATATTAGAATATCATCTATAAAGACTACCACAAATTTGTCTAGGTAATCTCTAAAGACTCTATTCATCATTTCCATGAATATTTATAGAGAATTGGTGAGTCCGAAAGGAATTACTAGTAATTCATAGTGCCCATATCTTGTACGAAAAGTAGTCTTGGGGAGATCTTCCTTCTTCACCCTTACTTGATAATATCCCGACCGCAAATCTACCTTGGAGAAGTATTGTGCTCCATGCAATTGATAGAACAAGTCATCGATCTGTGCCATAGGATTCTTGTTCTGTAATGTGATTTTGTTAAGTTCACGATATTCGATTCAAATCTTCATTAACCCATCCTTCTTCTTGACGAAGAGGACTGGTGCACCCCATGGTGAAGCACTTGGGCGTATAAACCCTTTTTCCAGATTCTCCTGTAGTTGTTTCTTTATCTCTTTAATCTCAATGACAACCATTCTATATGAATCCTTGGATATTGGTAGTGCCCCTAGTATAAGTTCAATTGAGAATTCAACGTCTCTTCTAGGAGGAAGACCAAGAAGTTCCTCGGGAAACACTTCAGCAAATTCCCTCACAATAGGCATTTCATCAAGGATGGTTTCTTCCTTGTACTGAATCATCTATGCTAGATACGCATTCTCATAAGGCAGTAATATTCATTCTTGAGATGATTGAGTTAAAGGAGATTCATCTTCCTCCTTACACTTGTAAAGAATCGGGGGTCGATTCTCCATATGGAGTGTGATTTCCCTCTCCCGAAAAATTAAGTTCTCTCTATATAAGGAAATCCAATCCATGCAAAGAATTGCATCAAATTCCACTAGAGTTTATATGATGAGGTTTTCTAGGAAATTCAATCCACCGATTATGACTAGGGATGAGTTATATTCATGGGATGCAATGATTTCCCCATTTGTCGTACTCACCGACATCTTCACTTCCATGATTTGTGGTGGTGTTGGGATTATTCTACTAAACTTTTGAGATATAAAATAATTCATAGAACCTAAATCAAAAAGTACGTTCACTATTCTTGGGTGAATAACTAGCGTACCTATCACCACTTCGTTTTCGGGGTTCACTTTGGCAGAAGTGATGGAAAAATCTCTTCCTTGCTGCCTTGGAGGTTGTTGGTTGCCTCTGAAAACCATTGGATTAGGGCACTGATTTTCAAGATGCCCTGGTTCTTTGTAGTTGTAGCAATGAACAACACGTTGAGGTTTGAATGGAGCATTCTTCTCCTCTGTCACAGTTGCGGGTCTTTCATGCTGATAGTTAATAGCTAGGTTCCCTTCTCTTCTACACCTAAAGCATTTCCTCGTCCCCTTGAGGCAATTTCTAGGGTGATTCTTTCCGCACTTTTGGCAAGTGGGGTGCTGGATCTTCTTAGCACCGTTGGATTTATCCATCGGACCACCAGCATTGAATTCCACCTTACGCTTCTTGTCCCCATGATACCCCTGTGATTCCCCAATCTTTATTTTGACCTTGAGGGCACATCTTACAATTTCCTCATAGCTGTCGAAGTCACGGATCGCTAATGCTTTTCGCAGGCTAGTCTTCAGCCCACTAAAGAAGTGGGCAACCTTGCATTCGGGGGTAATGACAAAGATGGAACCATATCGTGCAAGCCTTGTGAAGTTTTCCTCGTACGCTCCAATAGATTATTCTTTATTTTTCTTGAGGGAAACGAAGTCCCTTTCCATCTTAAGCCGGAGGGTGCGCGGAAAATATTTATCGAAAAACCTCTTCCGGAAATCCTTCCATTCCATGGCCTCAATCTCCTCCCCATGCTTCGTATTTTTGATCAACGCCCATCATTGATCATCTTCACCCTCCATACGATAAGCTGACAGGAGAACCTTCTCTTGTTCAGAACATTGATGGATGGAGAAGATCTTTTCAATGGAGTTGATCCATTGTTCAGAGATCATGGGATTAGATGATCCACTAAAATTAGGAGACCTTTGTCTCATGAAGCTCTCGATGGCGACGTGTTCCTTCTTTGGGGGGTTTGGACATTCCTCTTGACTCGTGTTCCTATTAAAATCTTGAGTTAGATGAGAGAGAGATAAGTGACAAAGTTCGTGATTCCCGCTCCCATTGGATTGGGAATCTCATTAGTACAGTCATCACACTGATCTTCACATCATTTGTTAGCCCACGTCCTCCTATTACCGGCCATTGGCTGGAATAAAAGGAAAGTTAGGGGTAACACATAAAGGGTAATCCAAAGTCAAAAGATGATTACTTATAAATAAACTTTTGTTTCCTTAACTCATGAGTTTATAGGCTTCAATCTAAGCTTTTTATGATCTACTTTCTAACATATATTCTTAGGGTCATTTTTTTATTCCCTTAATAAGGGTTCATACTAAGCTTTTAAATTTATCAAAACATATCCCCCGGGAGTGTCGTAACCAAGAGTGCAATAAGGCCCGTTTTCGTGCACCAGTTCCCATTCGAGTCTAGCTCAATGTGGTGTTTTCGGGTTTTACCCCTAGGATACATGTGTTCCAGAGCCGCCTCTACTAGCTCGTATCCAGACATGGATGTATTTTTTTGATAAACCACTTAATCGATACTTACCAAAACATAGGGATGTTTTTATTTTACTAAGTCTTGTCTCTAAGGCATTACTAGGGTTTTCTAATCCTAATCCCAAAAAATAACTAAACCTCCCTCTAATACCAACTATGACAACCAAGCTTTTATTACGAACTTAATCATGATTTATTACATAAACAATTCACTTGATACAACATGTAAGATAGAGAGTTCTAGTATCTTTGGGGATTAGTATCATTACATAACAACTTAAAACATTAAATACAACATCTTTATTGAAAAATTCATTTACATGACCACTACATTTCCTCATACTTAGCATTGCATGTGATAACCTGAGGACTTTCATAAGAAAAGGGGTGAGCTATAAAGCCTTGTAAGGGAATAAACATGGAATAAATGAGGAGTACAATACATGTTAGAAAATAGGCATATCAATAGATCATAAGAGAAACATGAACATAAAGGCATGATAGAGCATGATAATCATAACATGGAAATGTGGCAATAACACTTAACATGGAATTAGCATGAGCCAAGGCTCATTGCACATGGAGCATGAGTAAATCCTCATTGCACATGAAGCACGAGTAAACCCTAGTTGAACTTGAATTATCATGAGTAAACACTCATTGCAGATGATGTATCATGATACTATACTTTACCCAATGCATTGGAGCGCTATAAGGGTGCACCCTTCTTAAACATTTCATTTCATGCATAAGTGTGCCACATAGATCATAAAACATGTATTCAAAAAACATAATCATTTATTCCATGACAAATTAATGTGGAATGAAACTTTATAATCAATAATTAAATGTGCATTAAGGTGAATACCCTTGATGGAGAAATGGGCATGGTATTCACTATACAATGGCATTGGCTTAGAAAATCGGTGCAATTTCAACAGCGTAACAGCGTGATATAAGAATTCATAAAATTGGTTGATGAGAGATAAAGGGGTGTCTTATCATATCTACATGAAATGGACAGTAAGGGGGGTCATATAGATACATTCCCCAACAATTGTAATAGAATTTAGATTCCTAATACAAAAGTATTTCTTGAATGTAAATGAGGAGAGAGAAGTTCCTTTCGGAATTTCGGCATAGTAATGGGTGTACATGGGATGCATTTAATGAGATATAAAGGGGTATCCCATCATTAAAAAAATAATATGGAATTATTGGGGATGTGAGAAACCATACCCCATTATTTATAATTGAAATTGAAAGGGTATAACAATATTAAGAAAATTGGACAAAAAAGTGAAAGGAAGAAAAACCCTTACTTGGAAGTGTGCTTCCAAAGGCTTGAGAGAGGCTTATTGGGAGCTTGGGGCACCTTGAGAGGATTTTAGAGAGAGTAGGGAAGATTTTTGACGAACTAAAAAGGCATTTAGTGAGGAGGAAGTGGGATCTTGGGTGGGTTTATATAGGAAAGGGGAGTGAATTCTTTATTATTTAGGTTTGGGACACCTTACATTAAACTAATCCAAACCACAAATCAGCTCATGGTTTCTGCCCATGGTTTTTGGAAAATGGGGGAGGAAAAAAATATTTTATAAGGCCAAATTCCTAACTTCTTAAAATAATGGGGTTTATTATGTGGAGGTGAGTCACACTCTCATGGAAACTAATTTAAAAAGACAAGATGTTTAATAAGTCTTGATGGGTCCATTAATGCTTTGTAAAATAAGTCAAACAAACCTAAAATAACATTGTTTTAATGTAAAAACATATATTGGCCGAACATAAAGCTTATGGTATTTTATTACATCACTATTGGGTCATTATGATGTCATAAATCACATTATATATTTAAACGGTATTTAATTTTTACCCAAAAATTTGACTGTCTCAGAAAATTATGAAAATTCACCGTAGGATAATTTCGACGTCCTGATTCCATAAATAACATTTATTTTATCTAAATAATTTTCTAAATATGTTAATTTTCACTTTTAAAATAAAAACCGACATTTATCGAAAATTCACGGGTTTTGACAAAAATGGCTTTCAAACCTTAATAAAAATTACAATTGCATTCATAAAATTATAAGAACATTTATATTTAATAAAAATTAATTTAATAATAATAATAATATTTTATTAAAAATATTATTTAAATAAAAAATCCCTTCATTTAATAAAATATAATTCTTAATTAAATAAAAACTAAAAACACTATTTGTACTTTAAAAACTATTTACAGTGTATCAATAATGACAAGAAAGTCTATTCATTATTATATACAAAAATAATGTACATGAACATAGTACTAGATATTTGTCACATAACCCCTTAAAGCAGTCGCATAAAACCTAAGGGTAAGGTGTGTGATGGTGACAGACTCTTGGAGTGGCTTAGATAACATCGCTTGAGTGGTAAACTCTATCAACTTCCACTTTTCTCGTAGACAGTCTCGTTCGAGCTTGACATGATGAAGCTCAGCTTCGGCTTGGTCAAGAGCGAAGCCCAAAGATGCCACCTCTTTTCCAAGCACCGAAAAATGGGCTTTGTATGGAGCAATTCTACTAGATGAGTCCATCGCTTCCTTTGTCAGAGTAAATTGGGTTTGTTAAAGCCTTATATTTATACTAATCATGTGATCATTGTTCAATGGCTATAAAAGAAATGGACACAATTCTTAACATAAAACCAAAGAAGTTGACATTTTATATAAACATTTTACATAAATATACATCTAATTTGATCAAGAGAGATTTCCATTAATGAATCTTTTGGTCGTTACAATTATCTTCTTTTAAATAAATTCAATCTTTCAAAAAAAATTATTGTTAAACACTTTTAATGAAATTCAAATATAATAATTTGTTAAAATTAAAAAAATAGTGCACATATTGAAAAAAAAATTATTTGAAAAGAAATATATACAGTTTTAAAGTAAAATTCACTATATTGAGGGATCTTTATAGTGGCAAAAAAAATTTATTTCTTGTATGTAAAAATATTCATTCTATTTCTACGTTACTAAAAAGTGTTTAAATAGAGATTTTAAAAGAGTTTTTCTAAAAGAACATCACTTATTATGAGTCAGACTTGTCTCTTCTGTTTTTTATCTTATGAAACAACAAGAATAAGTTATTTTTATACTCTCCAAAGAACTGTTTTAACGTTTATTATGTCTTTATTTCACTTAATTCCATGTTATATACAATTACATAATCAATTAAATTCATGTCGATCATTTTGACGATATTATACTCATGTGTAAGAAATGACTTTGGTTGGTTGACAACGGTAGAAGAGGTGATTATTCCATCATCTCCAGAATAATATTAATAAAATTATTTTCATTTTTATACATTAATTATCCATTTAAATATTACCATTAATTATTGTTATGAAAATTTAACTATGTTACATTCATGGAGACGGTAGGTCATACATATGTGTGAGTAACATTTTCATTTTTCCGCAATATTTATGAAATGATGGTAAGTATTATTTTCAGATTATATAATGATAAATAAATAATAAATATAATATTACTACTTTAAATATACTTATATACATCATCCATGTGATGTGTTGGTGAAAAATGAATCACATCTCTTCATATAGGTGGTAGTCCACACGTACGCCCGAACGATGCTAACATTTCTTAATGAACAGAAATGTTAGGAGGTAAATGATATATTATTTTTTCATAATATTAATTATATCATTAATATAAAATATCAATATGTATTCCACCGTTATAATCCATCCATGAGAGATGGTGATGGAAAACAAAAAACATTGGTTCGCAACATGGTAGTCTGTCTTAAACATGAATGATGGTTTTATTTCCCATTTGATGGAAGAGGGTATGTATATAGGTTTTAAATTAATATAAAAACACCCTAGGGTATTTAAGATATTATTATTTTTACATAATTATGTTTTAATATTATTATAAGGAGGTGGATGATTAAATAAAATAGAAAATCCTGATTAAAATGATATATCTTCATCGGATAACCTTGTTTTTTTACCACCTTAAGACCTTTGTCTTTTCATATTGATTGAGGGGAGGGATTCTAATAATATACTAGGGAAATTGTTTGATAAATTTTTAGTTTTTATGTGTTATGTAATGTGAAGAACATGTACCTTTTTATAAGATAGGATATGAGTACACCTGAATTTTTTCAAAATATTAAATTATTATAAATTAATATTCAATTTCAAATGGATCTAGAAATATTTATTTACAATATAGGATTTTTGTGGGTTGAAATAATCTAATTAAATATTTTTTTGACATTTTAGGAAGCATTTTAACCCTTATCACTTTGTTTTAATCCCTTGTAATCTCTTTTCACACATACCGTTACAACATGAAATTCTTACTATTTCATGGTAATTATAGTTACTGTAAATTTAAAAACATCACATAAATTTATTTTTGTTGATATTATAGATCATATCCTAATAAATAAAATAAAAATTATATTCATTTTATATTATCTAATAAATTATTAGTTATTATAATATATAATTAATGTCAATTTTTAAATCTATTCATGATTTTTATTTTAATATCATTATTAAAGAAAGAAAAATACTAAAGGAAATATTTTATTATATCCCTAAAATTTTATTTTAAGCTATAAAATTCATTTAACCCATTAATTATATCATATTACATTTCTTTTAACATTTTAATATCTTTTAGTTTACTTTTCCATTAATTTAACAATTACAACTTGTCCATTGTGTAAGAAGTTAAGGCTACATTTTCACTATATATAATAAATAAATTTCCATTATAAATATAAATAATTTAAATTTCATAATACTATTTATAACCTAACATATACTTTTTAAACCTCCATTAAAAATCAAATAGTTTACAAAATCAAGAATGGAATTTTTTTATTTTTTGAAATATTGTATTATTAAGGTCATAATCTCATCCAAATGTCCACAAAAATTACACCTAAGTGAATATTATAGGATTATATATTCCACATACTCATAAAATAAAATTAAGAGATGTGTTAGGATAAATTTATAATCCTTATCATGATATGATTAACTTTAATTACCATATTTACCCTTTACCGTTGAAACAAATGATACTAAATTTACTATTGATATTAACAAAAAATAAAAGGGAATTCTTAACTCAATATAAACCCAGTGAATCCAAATATGGAATCCATTTTTCAAAATTAAAAAAATGAAAGTGGAATAATTTAATTTAAAATTAAACCATAAAAACATAACAAAAAATTGTGTCATGTGAAAATGTACTTTTTAAATATATAATGTATTTATACATAATTAAAATAAAAAATTCACTTAAAACCCCAAAATTTGATAATTTTAAATAAAAATGAAAAATATAAATTGAAAAATGAATCCAAAATATAATTTTACTTTAAACATACATTAAAATATAATACCAATTTTGATAAAAAAAATATTTCTTCACTATTCCATGAAAAATAAAAAAAATTTAGAAAGGTATAAAAAATTAAACTAGGATAATATTGGCATGAATAATTCAAAAATGAAATCAATTTTTTCAAATAAAGTTTCAAAAACTTCCCAAAATTATTAACAATATTAACTCATTAAATGAAAGAAACACCACCTACAAAGAAAGCATATTTTTAAATAATAAAATGACTTTATTGAGAAAATAATTGATTAATTATCAATGATTTAATGATGAATTTATATTTAATATAACTATTATATTTATTTCATAAATTAGTGACTCTCATTCATTCCCCCAAAATAATTTTTTTTGTTATAATTATCACATTTAAATAATAATATTTTATTTTTCTTTTAAGATCATGTTGTATATCTTGTAAACTATCAATGAAAATGCTATCTTTTAAAATTTAAAGATATTAAGTTCTCATGCATTTTTTTAATTTAATCCTTAAAATTTTATGTTGGGATCAGAAACTATGTTTTTGTCTCTCAAAATACCTTTATTGGAGACCTACACTGTAAAAAGTGTATATAAAACATCCTATTAAATAAAGAGATAAAGAAATATAAATGTCATTTAGAATAACACATTATTGGTTTCCAAGTTATATAACACAAGTGGGAAGTGAAAAAATGCACATTGAAAGAAACACTAACATCGATGGAATGTTCGAGCATGATATGGAACATGGTCATGAAAAATTCAATGATCCCAAAACTGTAAATCTATTATGAGTAAAATTATAATAATTACATGTTAAGAAAAGTAAAAGGATAAATTTTTTATTTTTAAAATAATTTTCCTAAAAATAATAAATTATTTTAATTAAAATATTAATATCAAATGAATATGTGCTATTTATCGAGAGGAATTTATTATTTTAATGAGTTTCAACCAAAACAATCCTCTTTTTTACTAAATAATGATTATTCTGGTTGAATTCATTTATTCTTAAAGCACTAGAATAATCTACTAATTTATAAGATAATCTAGAAAAGTTTAAAATGATATTCCCTCTATATTTAATCAATATCCAAAAAAATGTTTATTAAAATATAATTTAAATACCAATATGAATAAACCTATATATGGAGAAAAATAATGTGAATTTACAAAATTCAATAGCAATACCTAAATATCAACTTAGATCATTCAATAAATAAAAATCATTGAAATATCTCAAAATATTCTATGTGAAGAATAAAACCCAAAAAACAAAAGGATTTGATAACATAGTCTTAAAATATTAATTTAACATTTATCTTAAAATAAAATCAATCACCTAAAATTTCACATTCTAAAACATATGTGTCTTAATCATATATTATCCAAGATATACTAATCATTTCTATAAAAATCTCCAATCTGTATAAAGGCACATTAAAATCATATAATCTTCCAAAAGATAATTCAAATTTTATTTCTAAAATAGAATCCCATAGTATTATTTTCAACTTAGTCTTTAAATTTTACCCAAAATTATTGTAACCCTCTTCAGAAATAACACTAATCATTTAATCCCCAAAAAAATTCAATCACATGGTTGTCTATATGATAAAACAAATTTTCCAAAACTGGACATAGCCTTTATCTTATAGATCATTTAATTAAAGAAAAAATATGTCATTCTAACTATGACATCATGTAGGCCAGTGGAAGGTAATCCCCACTTTTCCTATTTTAGTTGTGGGATTAAACCATGTGACCTTTCCATATATAACAGGATGTCACTTAACCTATTGGTTTTCCATTTTATTAAAAAATAATCATTATAAAATTACCAAAAATGAAAAAAACATCCTAAAAAATATCCTTAAAACATTTAATAATAGAAAAATATTTTAACGTCAAAGGTTATTTTATACATTTCATTTTAATTCTCATAATTTTAATAAACAATAATTACCTCGAAATAAAATATCATCGAAAACCTAAAGGTTATACATACTGTAAACATATGTACACATAATAAAAATATTATTCTTCCTTAAATAAAATTTTCACATGAAAATTATAAGGGTTACATATACCTAAAAAATATATCAAAACTCAATAATGTATCCTAATGTACTCTTGTCATCAAAAGAGATTTAATGCTTTCAAAATAATAATTATCCATAAATCTATAACTATATCATAACTCTTGAAATTAGAAACCTTAATAATTCAACATTATTAATAATCCCATAACTATTGTTTTTCATCTTATTCCGTAATACTTATTTCCTATAAAATAATATGAATCATTTCATAAGATTACACAATGTCAAAGAAAAAGATAAAAAATAATTCATATCTTTTATATATCATTTCTAGCTTCCTCATCTTCAACATTAATGGAATTGTGTATAGCTAAATATTTATTTATATGGTATTTTTTATCCCATTAATAATCCTTCCCCTTATGAAATCAATTTTCATTATTACCATTCTTCACATATTTAAAACATTAAATATTTACCTTAGTAAGAAATTCTTTCCCCTTCATAGAGTTATTTGAACACTTCCTTTTTACATGGAAGATTATTTATTTATATACTCTTTTACCACATTTAAAACATCTTCTCATTCATTAACACATTTTCGTGTGTTCTTATTCCCACATTCAAAACACATATGTTATTGAAAATTTTTACCTTTCGGATTTTTATATCCATAACATCTAGGGATCAAAACTTATCTATTATTTAATATGTTTTAAAAATTACATAGGTTAATTATGATAATAATAACCTCATATATATTGTTATGAATAACAACAAAAGTTCTCACTATAGATCAAATTATAGTTAGTTTCTTGTTCAAATACCTACCACATTTTTCTTCACATCCATTATTACTATGGTTCATGGGGGATCCATTCATTCGATAAGACTAATATGGTTATTTTGAGAATATTAGTAAAATCATAATATACTATCTTATGATGATGGTAAATATAGAGATATCATTTTTCATGTCATAAAAACCCTTTTTCTTTATCCTAAAAATATATAATTCATTATAATATTATAAATATTGTGGTTATATAAGAATTCTAACTTGTTCTTAAATAACATCCTTACCTCTACAGTTTTGTAAACATCTATCTGATACAAAATGTAAGGAACCACTCTTAATAATTACATATTCAGGTGACATTAAACTAGAATTTTCAATCTTATATTTGAAAAGTTCTTTTATGTTTAGATTTTTAGAATATTAGGTTATTAATAATGTTTAATAATCCCACATATTCTAACATGGACACCTCTTCTTAGTATCCACCTTTTCACAATAAATAATAAAAAATAATGTTTTCTCAGGAAAAATCATCATGAATTTCAACATGAATTTTCCTTTTTTCTATTACCCATATTTAAACCTGGTGAAAAACTTTTAATAATGTTTTATGAGAAAAAAATATCAGTATGGGACATAAAAAAGAGAAATCAATTAGTCCAATAATAAATATAAAAATCCATGAAAAAAAGATTTTCTAAAAATCATACGTTTTATCCAAAAACTTTAATCACTTATACATTAGAAATATAATTTTCATAATATTTTAAATAAAATGATTTCAATAAAACCCCATTTTAATGTATAGAAACATTATGTAGGTGCCTTGGGACATCAACATCTTAAAACCCATACAAAACCCTTTATATGGAATAACTATATAGACGAATTCCAATATAATACTATGGAGAACATAATCAGTGCAAAACTAATTGGATCAATATCTTGGTTCTCCCATAATATAATATATATCGGGATCCCCTTTGAGCTATAATGGGTCTCAAACCTTCATATAAGCTGTACCAGGCTTACTCATGATATATAATGGGGATCAAGCCTTTGAAAACAATATTCAAAGACCATGTCATCCAAAATCTCTAAAAAAACATTTACACCCACGTATAGAACACGTTTTAATATCAAAATAACCTTTTATTTTGAAAACACGCTTTCATAAAACAAATCACTGTGAACCATATAATGACAGTTTTCATTAAAGAAACCGTAAGATCTTATAATAGAATCTAAACATCCCAAAAGTTTATAGAGGTAGTTTAATTATTTGACAACATTTATCCTAAAATAGAATAATCTTTTTTTTTATGTTTTAAAACAATTTCATATATTCCATAAACAAATTCATTTTGGAAACTTTTAAATAAAAGCAAAAGGAAGTAAGTTATTAAAATCTAAAAACTATACACAAAATGACGAAATGATTCTATTTGATATAAATGTGGAAATATAAAAAGGAAACATCAATTTAATGGATTTTCATGGTGGTGGTAAATTATTTTCATGTCTTATATGAAAAAATATACATTCCATTTTAATTTTTTTAAAATAAATGAAAGAGGAAATTTAATATATAATTTTTAACAGAAAATCACTTACATAGAGTCTGATTTCTCACGTACATTCCTTATCATCCTGAATAAAAAACTTATATTAATTTTTTACTTTCTTAAGAACCTTTTTCAATTTATTTATTCTTTTATTTCATTTTACATTATGTTATATACAATTAAACGACCAATTTAATTCACATCTGGTGTTTTAATGATATTTAGCTCAATTGATAGAAATGAATTTACTATGTTGAAAATGGTCAAAATGGAAATTATTAAAGCAACAATAAAATAATTATCAAGTAATAATTATAATTTTTATTCATAAATTATACTTTGAAATACAACAATTAAGTATTCTTATGAATAATGTACTACATTATATTCATAGATATGGTAAGACATATATGTGCATGAGTAACATTTCTATTTTTTTTAATGATCATTATGGGAAGATGTTTAGTATTATTTTACATATCAATAATGATAATAATATCATAAATATCATATTTAAACATTAAATATACTTATATATATCATTCATGTGATGTGGTGATGAAAAAAATCACATCGCTCTGTGGAGGTGGTAGTCCACACGTACAAATGAAAGTCGTTATCACTTTTAGTGAATGGATGGATAAGAAGGTTAATTATATATTAGAATATAATAATTATATGTCATTAATATCATATATAAATATTAATTCCATCATAATAATCCATCCATGAGAGATGGTTATATAAAAGGAATTACATCGGTTCCTGAGGTTGAAGATCGCCTTGCGCAAAAACGATGGTTTCAGTTCACATTGGATGGATGATGAGACTGAAATTGTTTATTATATTAACATCAAAAAAATATAAGGAATAAAATTTTATTATTATATAATCATGTTTGATTAATATTTTATGTAGGTGGAAGATGTAATAAAATAGAAACACTTGATTAAAAATGATATCTCTTCTTGAGACAACCTCTATTACTTAACACCTTAAGACCTCTATGGTATGTATTCTGCCTAAACAAAGACCAGTATAATGAAGGGATGGATTCTATAAAGGGATTTAGTCTTGGTTTTTCTGAAAAAAATGAGTTTAAATTGTTTATTAAATGGAAAAGGACATTCTCTTTGTAAGAGAGGAAAGGGGAACACTTTCAATTTCTAAAAATATTAGATTAAGGAAAATTAATATTAAATTCCAAATGAAAAAATTGATTATTCTGAATATAAAACGAGTAGGGATCTATATAATCTAATATATATTTTTTTTACTATTTTAGGTAACATTTTTACCCATAACATTTGCTTTTAACCCCCCATTATCCCTTTTGACACTTACCCTTACAAAACGGATTTTTTACTCATTGAGGGTTAATATAGTTACATAAAATGGAAAATCCCAATAAATGTACCATATATTATGTTATAAACCATATCCCAATACCATTCCCAAAAATAAATTTTATATGAATTTTATATCATTTAATTCAATATTAGTTATTATAATATATCATTAATGCCAATTTTATAACTATTCACATTTTTTATTTTAATAGCTTCAAGAAAAAAAGTAAATTTCGAAATAAATATTTCATTAGATCATTTATAATTTTTTATAACATTAATTAAATGCTATTATTCTCATATTAATATTTGGATATGATTTATTTTATTTTTTTGTTAATTTAATAATTACTATATCAAAGTTGTGTAAGAATTAAAGATAATTGTTTCTTAAATAAAATAAAAAAAATAAAAATTATAAAGATAGATATTTTATATTTTAAATTAATATTTATAATAAAATATATCCTCTGTTAATATTTTAGCTATAAATATTACAGTTAATAAAAACAGTAATGTGATATTTTTTACATTTCTTTAAATAAAATCTTCTAAATTCATAATATCATCAAAATAGAAAACAGAAAACCATTTAACAGAATATTTAATGAATATGGAAAATTTGGAATCATAATATAAAATTATTCTATTTTTAGGGTCATTTCAGGGTCCATATTGTTTAATTTTTATCTCTAATTATTTGATTCACCATATATCAAGGTAAAAAAATTACTAAGATTAATATTCATATTGACAAAAAATAAAAGGAAAATATTTACCAAACATGGACCAACTAACCCTAAATATAGAATCCATTTTAAAAATTAAAAACATATAAGTTAAATAACTTATATTAAAATTAAACTATAAAAACACCATGAAGAACGGTTTCTATGAAAATTGTGATTTTAATATAAAACAATTCATTCCAAATTCAAGTTTAAATTAATTTTAAAAAACAAAATTGGGTCATTTAAAGTACGAAAATTAGGAAAATTAATTTTAAAACTAATCTAAATTAAATTTTAGTTTAAAAATACTTTAAATAAAATAAATTTTTTTAAAAAAACATTATTTTTCACTATTCATTAAAAAAATCATCCTTTTTAGATAATTCTCAAAAATTAATACTAAGATAATATTATAATGCGGAATAAAAAAATAATATTAATTTTTTCAAATAGAATTTCTAAAATTTATATAAATTAATTATAATATTAACTTATAAAAATAAAAAAAACAAATTTTTAATGAAAATGTAATTTTGAAGAATTAAATGACTTTCCCAAAAATGAAGTGATTACTTCCTATGTATTTACCAATTAATTTATATTGAGTAGGTACCTGGTATGTATTTTATAAATTAGATATTCTTATTCATACCCACTAATTTAATAGCATGTTTATAATCGTCACAATTAAATAATAATATATAATACTTCATTTAAGATCGATGTTGTGTATCTTATATGATATCAAACATAATATTAAATTTCTAAATATCAGGGTATTAAACTCAAGTCTCAATCAACATACAAGTGGTCTATTTTTTTCACACTGATCAAGACCCATGTGATCATAGGTAACCTCGAAATCTACTTTTACTCGTGTAATTTAGGTGTGTTTTATTCAAATATGGGGATCCAAGTCCTTGATTCATGACATTAAACTGCAATACATGTGGTATTCATAATGAAAAATTCATCCCCTATCATAATTTCGTACTTGGTAAACACATGATTTATCCTTTTTCAATAGAAATTACTTCAATACACATTCACATAGCTATTAGGGTGCTCAATCCATTCTTGAATATCACATTCTCCATGAACCATCTTCATACCTTCTTTATCTATGTTAACATAAAAAAATTAATTGAGAAGGAATAAATACCTTGGAACCCGATGGACCATGAGTCCAAATATACTTTGTATCCCCTATAACATAGTCATAATAGGGACTATACAATTTAATGGGACCCTACTATAATTCACTATTAAATAACACAATGTTATAGATCTTATAGCTAGTGGATGTTTTGGTCCCAGAAGAGAGGTTCCCCTTTAGTCTATGAGGTATTTTCCTTAAAATGTGTGACATGGGATTCCACCATTATTAATAGAGGACCATTACACATTGGTCCTCACTTTCCTTTGACTCAAATATTCTGGGGTTATGATTTACACTTCCCATAACCAAATTATTCATGTAGATTTAGATACCGTTGATGTTACACATATGTCCATCATACTGATTGTCAAAGTAAGATTATAAAATTGTATTCTCATTCCTTTTTTAAGGTTTATATATCCAATGAATACCCAAATGACATTATTTATTCATTCCATTTATAAACCCCACTAAGTACATCTTATAGGATATAAAACATCTTAGATTTTTATTTCATGTGGGATCCACTACCATTATGGGATCTAGATCCATGCAAGGATATCTATCCATTGTTGATAAATATTTTATAAGGAGGAATTTTTCATCTTCTATATAGGATATTATATGGAAATTCCCTTTAAATATGTACTAGATCAATCTATATAAAGGATCTTTTAGCTGACTATGATGTCAAGGCCTTCCAAGAGAAGATAAAAAAATTCCCTCTATCTATATATGAGATTGATCTATGAAATGATTATTTGTAAGAAATACAAGTCACATTATTCCCACTATCATAGGATTTGTACTAAATATTTAATTCCTTAATCTTGGGCCCAGTCACAATGAATGTAAAATGACCCATCCCCTACATATGAGTCTGATCTATGTGGGAGACTATTTCATTAATATCTACATGTTTCATGATTTATATGAGTATAAGATATGTAATGACACACATATCTCAAATATTATTCCTAGATATAATATTTAAAATAAACAATTCCCCCTTCCCATTCATGATACTGTTCTATTCAAGGAAGAACCTCTTACGATAACTACATGAGGCTTTGTTTCTACCCTATTAGGATACTTAGTAATTCCTTAGTTTTTTCCTTAGGCATAATGGAAGGTTTTCCACAATAAAAACCTTCCAAAGCACTTAATCTATATTGAATACTTTCAACCTTGATTCCCCATGAGACTATAATGATGCCCCCATCTATCAAATCCTCTATTAATATGATATCCCTTTTCCTAAATGATATCTTCGATGGTTAGAGATCATGAACCAATGAGTTAGTGTATGATCTCTCAACTTCAAGGAGTCGTATTCCCCTCTCCCACACTTATAAGGCATATTTTTCAGCAGACTCATTAAATTTTCTAGGTCAATGTATGGCCTGATTCCAATCCCTATAGGATTTTTAGTGAAGTTAAAATCCACCATCACTGAGCACATCCACATTTTTCAAAATAAAAAAATTCCCTTCATACCATAGTTTTTGAATCTCAACACAGATACTACACTCCCTCAGTGGTCATGTACTATGTGAGGAATTAATTATCCATTAATTCATGTAATATGGATTTTTTCAATGGAATCCTCCCAAATAATGTGTATGAACTTCAAAAAATACCACTCCCCATATATGAGTTCTATATGAACTAGTGGGCCATATGAGATCAATTTTTTCTTTGTTTTGTATTTTCATAAGATAGGTAGTGATGCCTAAATCCTAAAACATGGTCCCATAAGGAAATAAAAAATAAACAATGCATATCTCCCATTTTTGAATGATCTAGAACAACATAGTGTAATTATTTTAAAAAATCCATGTATTACCAACTTTAATCCCTTATAAAACGGATAGTGAATCCTATGGGAAGCAAATTATAGAAGTTACATATTCCCTTATGCATTGTTTGACTTGAAAGTCTATAAATTTGGTGAAGATTATTGAGATATATTCACTTATTCTTCCTTATTATGACTCATATCTACATATAGCCTCCATTTGAATTATTTATGTCTATGAAAAAGGAGTTATAATGTGGATCTACCACCCTGTAATCCTATACATGAAAAAAAATCATTCTACACTTGGATAACCTAAAAATAATGGGGTTTTTAAGGGTACAATTTCATAATTTCAGGTCATTTCCCACATCCTTACTACATGATGTTAAACTATATAGAATACATCTTTGATTCTTGAGGTTAATTATCCTAACAACGGCGTCCTGGTCACATGATGTTATACTACATGGAAGGTGACTCTCCAATGTAAGACATTAAATAACATAAACTATCATCCATTATAACTCCATATCAATGAACTGTAAGAGCTTGACCATGGTCAAAAGAAGACTGGGGTGCTTCTATTATCGTTAAAAATCCTCATCCAAAAAAATCACACTTTGTTATTTAAGAATCATTTATTATTGAAAGTATTATATGGACTTTGGAATGGATAAAAGTCCCCCATGATTGACCATGTATGAGTTTTTTCTTCATAACGGCATTACTCCCATCAACCATAGGTATCATGGGTTTATGATAAGGTTCCTCTGATCCTTGTGATCACTGATAGTTTTTTAGTGGAATTCATCACCAAATAATGATTCATGATCATCCTCAGCATGACTTTATCATTCCATCACTCATTACCATAGAACCTTGAGGAATTATTTACAACATCCCAATAACACACTAAAAGGGTGTTATAGTAATAAAACATGGGAATCCTAAGTAGGTTAATCTATAACGCTCCCCTCATACTAGATCGATATACTATAACATTAACTTATTTTAACTATGGTTCAATTTTAACTATCTTAAACTATAGCCTCTTATTTTCAAAATCATACGACCTTAAACTACTAATGGAAGAGACCTAAAAACTTTTATAGATAAAACAACAAAGTGTGTTCTAAGAAAATATCAATTATACAGTCACTAATATCATCATCTCTATGGATTAAGAAAATTTTAGACTATAAATAGAAAGGAAAAAATCTTTTTCGACCCATATTAAGACCATAGTAAATTCCAATCCATGGCCACTAGACTCCTCTATTACAAAACAATTGGTATAGAAATGATTTGTCACATCCCATCACTATTTTAAAATATTTAGTAGGTAGTAACAAAAAATATAGAATTCTATAACCATTCATTAATATTACATGGTCTAAAAATCACCTTCACTCCATTGAAGTCTAAGTTGATACCCACCTGTTATTTTAGTTGAAATATTATTCTTGGAACCTTATAAATTTGATTCATTTTTTATGGTTCCTACCTATGGTGTATTTGTAATAGAGGCTGGATAATCTAAAGGAGAGCCTCTTTGATTTAGTATTGAATAACATGACACCTTAAATCCTATTCTCAATGGATGTTTTCATCATATAGGAAATGTACAACTTTAATCCATGAGGTATTTCCCAAAATATGTGTGATTACAGTTTTGTAATTGTACCCAACCATTTCCATTCATCATTGACCCACATATTCCAAGACCGTGATTTAAAATTCACATAAAAAAAATATTCAAGTGGGTTCATTATCCTCACTGTTGTGTTACCATGTACTACAACCATCCTCAAATTAGTAGTGTGGTACTTCATTCTTTAAAATTTTAGTAGTCTCAATTTTTTATATAAAACCATTTGGTATAAGGATCAAGAATCATAACCAAGAATTGATCTACCTCAAGGGTTTTAGAACCCTCCTCAGATAGTAATTTCTCTATATATTACTTTATCATCTGAGTGTTTGAATATTTTCAAATCATCTATTTCCCTTGGAAAAGAGTGGAGATCCTTATACTTGACAATGAAGTGTTTAGATTTTCATATTATTCTTTTATCGATATTCTAGAGGTATATACTCTTTACAACAGTGGATATCTAATCCTTGTGAGCCCTCACAACATCACAACATAATAGTGAAAATTAGTTCATTTTTGAATCATCCCAAATATACATGCCCTATCACATTGTACTTTGTTCAAACCCGTTGGGGTGTGATTTACACATCCCATAATTCAGCTATAAATTTGGGTTCAACATCATTATCATTATGTCTCAATCTATTAAGAAACAATGAAGTAAGGATGCAGGTTGTCTAAACCCTTCCGAAATATTCATTGTTCATAACTTTTGTAAGTTTGAAGGGTGTCAGAATCCTTCCTGAATATTCTTCTTTATAACCTTTTCAATTGTTTAGAGTTCACTAAACACTCATTAATATTCATTTTTCATAATCTCAACTTTGATTTTGGGTGTCAAAAGATCTTTGAGAATCTAAATCCTCCAAGAAATAAGAATCTTAATTCTCCAAATTAATAATATATACAACCCTAATCTATTGAAAAATAAGGTATATTCCATAAAAATAGAAACTATAGAGGTAGAATTTTTGAACTATATAACCCTCAACTACATCTGAAAATGTATGAGCTATATGACCCAAAACCACAAAGTATATGTTCTAAGTTATACAAATCTAAACTACAATAGCAGATGGTCTAAGATATATGGCCATAAAACCTAAAAATAAGTACTGATCTATAATATAACAAACTATATGAAATTTATGTATGGGAATTATGAAAATAAACTATAGTGAAATAAACTAAAATCTATTCTACCTAAAACTATTTCACCTCATCGATCAATCATTAAATACATTATTATGATAATGGAAAGAAACATGACACTCACTTGACTAAAATCCCAAAGTGGGGAATCTAGGAACTATAGAATTTTATTTCTAGACACAATACCAATATTATATAGTGAATATTCATCATTCATAAAGGGAAAAGGAATAAAACTTTTAATACTTAAGTCCACAAAGGGGTACCTAATCAAAATTTGAGTCCACACATGATAAGCCTCAACCTTAATGGATTAAGAAATTTTAAGGTTAATCCAAGAGATACAAAGGTTTTAGAGACCACTATATATAACTTTAAAAAATTTATGATCACTAAGTCCACTAACTAAGGTAAAATTTAAACAATATCTCCCACTATAATTCACAATCAACTCAAACCATCACTATGAACTAGATCATTCTAAAAGGTCTGAAAATAAAAATCCATAATTGTGATTATGATGTTTTTTGTATTTGAGTGATCCTCTAATGATATCCAATATGATTTTAGTATTTTAGTTAAGATTTGGTTTTTTCATGACACTATGAAATGATTAATGTATTTTTTTATTTCTATGATATTAAGATTATACTGTATTTCATATGATTAAAGGTAGAATTATTGAAAAAAATCACACAAAATTATAAGGATCTATTCATTAGTATAGTACAATGGGAGTATTCTCCATGGTCTGGTGTATCTTCCATGATTCTATAGAGAAAATACATAATTATCATAGTAAAATATATTCTAACCAGTTATCCTAATAGTCAATAGTTTGGTAGAAGGTGTCAATTTAAGGATGAATTATGACCAACTCTATTTCTTCCACCACAACTAGTTAAAAAAGGTCCTCGATTGACGATGGAAAATATAGACCAAGTATTCATGTTACCTCATTCAAAAAATATTACATTAATAAATAGGCCTTCTAACCGGCTATGGACACTTAATATTCTTCTATTTAGTGGTCAGGTCACTCATCTGATTTGAAATCGAGAAGATTAAAGAACATTTAGATCCATTGCTTCTGAGGTATCCATCATATATTGGAGTATAAAAAAATTCAAAGTATCCCAACTCTGTATCATAATCAGATAGTTTTTTTGGCTAGGATGATCCATAGTATCATGTTATATAAACATATATTATTGATGTATCCCACCACTAGGATATCCATGATCTAGAAGAGGAACTCCCCATGCCAAAGAATTTTCTACATGGGATTCTCAATAATTAAGGCATGAATCTGGTTAAAAATTAGCCTTCTTATTATCTCACTATTGGTGTAATTTCTAGATGGTTCATTGACATGAGAATCAATTGTTGGGATATAGTCAACTATTAAATTCATCCAATGAAAGACCAACTCAACTAATGATAAAGTGAACAGAGTATCTTAGACTACACTCTCTTTACTAATAACATGCACTAACCCACCTATGATCAACACATCCTTCCCTATAGGTATGGAGGGTCCATTTTTTCTTTTAAACACTTCATCGTCATCAAAGGACATGTCATTACAATACATGAATTTATTATAGGGGACTCTTGATTGATAAATCAATTCCATTATACCCACAACAAAGGGGTTCCGAAAAACATATTGTTAATAATCTTTTTGAATTTGATATCTTAGTACACTTGTTGGGTATGATTCCCTCAAAATTTTGTATAATAATTAGATATATTAGAATTGTTATATGGTAGGGATATAATTTCATTAGTATCCTCACATGTTTTAATCCGCCAAAATTAATGAATAATATTGGGATTTTGTTTCCATCGCATTCTAGTAAAAGGATGACTGTAACACCCCGAGATTTTATGAAAAATATTCTTTTTAATTTCATTAATGTCTTGTGTTTTACGCTACATGCATCCCTGACTTGCCTTTCATTACACGCAATAAAGACCTTCCTCGATAGCATGTGTAGTACGCAATACTGACTTTCACTAGACGAGATATTATTATAATATTATTATGAACTAGCCGTTATAAATAGTAATACCCAATTTTTGAAATTTTATAAATTTTACCTTTCAAAATAGACTTCATTTTTGGATTTGGAATATCGAAATTAGCTTAGGGTGAATGTTTGGTACTTTTCAGATAACTTTCATATTCTGATGAATAGTGAAAATTACTAAATTTTAATTAAAAACAACTTTTTTAATCGAAATAATTAATAGTAAAAAATTATTAATTTGAGTGGTTTTAAATTATATTTAGAATATATTTTTACCATTTAATACAATTTTGGTCATTGTATGTAATTACACATTTAAACCAGACATAAACAAGTGTCAATCTTTTGATAGTTATTATCTCTTAAAAACACGCTATTTGTTTTGACAACGAGAATTAATTTTTAAATTAATTAATTCAAATGATATGTTTTTAATTTGGTAAAATATAAATCATTTTTGAATTCATAATATCAAATATATCTTAGGCCTAATTTTTGGTATTTTTCTGGAAAATTTCATTTTTGGTGAATAGTGAAACCACTAAGTGGTAGTTAAAAAACTGAATTTCTCATCAAACTTAATTTTAACGCTTCTGTGAGTGGAATTTCGAAAATCAGAGAGACACGGTTAATATAAAGGACTAAAATGTGGTTCAATGAGATGAAAATATTTTTCGGTGAATAGTAATTGTTTACTTTTATTTACCACGGTTAAAAGTAAATAAGATAATTAACGGTAAAAATGATATTATTATTACCCTAACACATCTCATAATTCTATTGGATAAGTGTAATTCGACCAAAAAAAACTTAGGAGTAAAATATGACCATTTAGGTCCACTTGGATTAGATTAGGAAATTTAATATTAATTTATTTAAAGAAGGGTTAAAATAGTTAAAATCAATGTTTAATAAGTAAATCATTTTTAATATAGGTTTATATATAAGATAAATTCTACTATATTTTTTCATTAGAAAGCTAAAAATATTTCCCACATAATGGTATTTTATTTATTATTTTTAGACATTAAATAATTTAATTTATTTATGACACAAAGATGATGCAATAATTATCTTATTAATGATATATTGACATAATTGATGTTATAAATACCCAAATAAATGTAATTTGAGACTTTTTATGAATTACACTAATTTTATAGGTTAATATGACATGTTATTATTTATTTAGTTAACTTTTTTCGAACTAAGAATTCTGTTATGATTTTCACAAAAATAAATTAACAAATAGTGTCAAAATTGACATAAAATAGTTTTTAAAACAAATATTATATTATTAATTGTTCTTTTATTCCTAAAAATCTATGGTTCGGCCAAATTACTTAGATAATGTTATATATATTAATAATAAACAACTTGGGGTTATTTCGGCTTGTTATAGTAAGTTTATTAACCTTATAGTGTAAGAAAACAAGAAGACACAGTAAAAGTAAAATTATTTAACTTAAGGTTAAATCTAAATGATAAGGTTAAAATAGAAATCTAAACTTGTCTAAATTATATTGGATGAGAGGCTTTAGACCCATCCCCACCTTATCTTATAAATAACTCAATTTGTAGCTATTATAAACCAAATATGACTTTATAATAAAATAATATTTTTAGTTTTTCCAAAGGTGTCCCTCTCCTCCCTTATAAAAGGCACCTCCTCCCTCTCTTCCTCACACCACTTTGAGCCTTAAAGCTCGGCCAACCCCTGCCAAATTCTCTTCTACACTTCCCTAGAAACATCCTAGATGTTCGGGTATTCTTAAAAGACAAATTTTAGTTCCATAAAAGGAGGTATCAAAGAGGCACTTCAAAGAAGAGGTAATGTCCGTTAACGATTCGTTCAACTTTATTTCTTCTTCCACTTCTTCTTCTTTAGTTGTTTCATTATGAAGTAATAACATCAGTATCACTCATATATTTATATGTTATTATATGTATGAAGAAACCCTATTTCACCATCTATCCATCCTACGGAAAACGAAATCACTGTGCGTGCGTACATACGGAATACCATCTCCACGTCGTGGTGTAATCTATTTTCTGCCACCACCTTACATGGATGAGTATAATGGTGTAAATAAATAAATATATATGGTTATTGTAAAGTGATATTCATTCTTTATAATAATACATAAACTTAAATACAATTCCACGATCATGGGAATGATATCATCACTCGTGCGTACGTACGGACTACCGTCTCTACGAATGCGATGAGATTAATTTTCCTTGATTAACCATTCAAGAATGATTATAAAGTATATATAATGAATAATAATGAAATATATGACATAATGAAGCTATTGGATTTATGTATACATATATATATATATATTTCATCTACTTAATTCAATTCAATTCAATAAGGAAATGAAAACAGTGTTCATGCGTATGTACGGACTACCGGTGTATTTCATTCATTTTATCGATCAATAATATATATATGTATATGATGAATATATATTATATATAAATCATGTTTTAAATTCTGGAATTATATAAATTAGGATATAAGTATTAATATCAAGAACGACAAGTCGAAACACATATGATAAATTAAATGACTTTACCCAAAACACTGCTTTAACATGGAATTTACAAAAGAACGGGTAATATAAAGTCATAAGTGATCCATATATGATATAATAACAATGAATATGATTCTGTAATAAGTCAATGACATAATTTAAATCATTATAAAGGAGGTTTGGATACGTACAAAGCATATCAGACCTATGGTAAGGGATAATTTTGAAAATCTCATTTTTATCCGATATTGCTTATTCATAAGTATTTACTGGGGTTATTGCTATCATCCATGTTCATGTTTTATAAAAGTGTATTCATGTATGTTTAAAGTCCATTTTACCAATTTTTACTTTTACCCCATGGTATGGAAGGAATCTTTCTTTTATTTACCGTACAAGGTACTTTTTGACTTTTCCGACAAAAGTACAAGAAGAAAGTTTTTTTAACGTATACGGCATAAAAGGATTTTTACGGTTTTATAAAGCCTTATTTTCATGAATCTTACTCCAAAATATTTCATAACTATTTCCAACAAAATCTCTTTCTTTTAAAATTTCATGATGTTTTGTGAAAAGAAATTGATTTTGAAGAAGAAAGGATATTTTCCTCAAGAATTCATTTCAAATGTTTTATCAAAATCATTTTCCATCTAAGATGACATTACTTCATATGTGTATGTTTCAAGTATAATGTCTCTATTATTTAAATGGTTTTAATTTTCTTATGATTAAATTTCCATTTATTTTATATGTATTATGAAATGATGGAATGATGTTTATGAAACCCATTTTATTCTTTGGGTTATGATTAATGTTATATGTTTATTTTGTGGCACAAGTAAGAATGATTTCATTATGAGATGGGTGGGACCTATATCTCCCTCCAATGAATTGGGTAAATATTTATATCTCATGAGATAGACATGGCTGGAACGGCATGTTAAACCGGTTTAGTAATACAGGACTGGAACGAGGAGTGAACTCGATTCAGAAAGGGACTTTGTCCACTGAGATGGTCTTGGCAGAAATGCCTTGGCTACTATGGAAATCATAACAAGTGCTGAATGGTTGCCACAATTACATGTTTTATTCCCATGCTATTTTATCATGATTGATGTTTATTTATGATAAATTCCTTACTTACTTCCATGATTTATGTCTTTGCTCGAGGTTTTAAGGTTTAGATTTCATGTTCAAGTTTTTGCTTTCAAATGTTTATGGATTGTTTTATGTTCTCTATGTTTGCCTTTAATGAGCATTTGAGCTCACCCTATTTATGTTTTATTTTCCCCAGGAAATAAAGAAAGGTTTTAGGTAAGGAAATGAAAAGGGGAAGATCGTAATGGGAGATGTTGAAGATCTTTCAACATGATTAGATGTTTATATTCCGAGTTTCCAAAGACACTAAACTATTACGGTCCTTGTGTTTCTTTTTTTGTTATGTATTAAGTATTCCGAAAAAGTAATGTAATTTCCATGTACGTCAACCTTCAGGCCTCTACAGTTGGTATCAGAGGAAAGGTTTAGTCAACCTTTGGAAACTAGGATGCGAGAACTTTAGTGAGATCCCTAGAGATATTTCTAAGGTATGTCTAGGGATGTCACTGAGGTTAAGTATAAGTATAGGTTATAGTCCTAGAATTATAGTAACGATATTATATTAAACCTAAGATGTTAGATATTGAATTTAATCCCCCTTTATTATGATTTTTTCCTCTCACACTATTCTTTTTGTGTTTTAGAAAATTGTTGGAAACAAGATGATTCATAATAATGAAAGATATGACGGAAAATGGAATGATATTCTTCATGAGCAACCAAATTAAATGGGATTTAGAAGTCCAAACATCATTATTATGTCGAATCAGCAATCTCATAATATGATCAATAAACTCAAATTTTGTAAGTTTCCTGACTCGGCTAATAAGAGAAAGATGGAGTTTCATGATGATCATAGAGGAAAGAAAGTCCAATTTCCCTTATTTAATCATGTGGGAAGAGGCATCAAGGATAATGTTTAAAAGGAACTGGAAGATTCTTTGGGTGTGGAAAAGGACATAAATCCAGTAAGTGCAAAGGAAAAGGCTCAGTTAACACCATGGATGATGATAATGGTATTGTTACGACATCAACAATGGTTAAATGTTTTAAATGTGGAATGTACGAGCATTATGCAAACCAATTCCCTAAGGGAAAGTCTCATGAAGAGAATCAGTATGGTTGTATGGGTAGTATTTATGTTGATGATTATGAAGAGATTACAAATGATATGTGAGATGAAATAATTGTTAAAGCTTGGTCAATGGTTTAAGAAGGTAGTGGAATGATTACATGTGTATCAAGTGTAATGTTGTATAAGTAATCTCATGGTACTATGGAATAAAGAGACATCTACGGATTGTTACACTATTGTCTTTCCTTATGTTTTGAAAGTGTATGATGAATGGTACCAGTAACCATGAAAGGTTATTCAGATATTTTTGGAAGTAGATGATATGCGCATAATGAAGGGATAAGGAGAAAATTAAATGTTTGATAGTATTCATGAGCTCATGACTGATATAAGGAGAAGGTTATATCATGGTTTGAGTATATAGAATTTTTGGATTTTGGTATGTGGAATGAGTTAAATTTTGACAGCATTCATGTTTTCACTAAGGTTTAATGTCTATTCATTTTTCAAGAGAATAAATGATTAAGGTATTCACATTATTAGAGTGTGACCAACAAGATATATGGGGGATAAATGATGGTTGGTTGATGACATTTTCAGTAATCATTTTCTTTATACTATGAGCTTGGACCGAAGTATTTTAGATAAAGATTGGAATGGATTATGTTGGACATAAGTTATTATTGTTTAAGTATAGAACTTATTTAGATATTATTTATGGGATGTTATAGTAATGTAGTTTTAGAAAATGGACAACTTGTAGGACGGGTGACAGCCCATCGCGTCAGACAAGGCTGTGGGAATCAAACCCACAACCAAAGTGTGACGGGCATTTATCGCCTACCACTGGCCTACAGGAAATCCCTGTTTAGTATAAACTAGTTTTATTATATTATGTAGTATTATATATGAAGTATAAGTCCATTTTAGGACCCATATATGATTAATCTCACTATAGATCGAATTATGTATATTTAATAACTTTTTCTAACCTTTTGTTTCAGAAAGATGGAATGACCCATCATTCTATCACATGATCTGCTAACACTTCACGAATAACAAATCCAACTTCATTTCTTTAAGAGATGAAGTGGAAATTTTTTAAGGCACGAACAACAGTGAGATTGTACCAAAATAAAGTAAGTATTTATTCTAAATCAAATTCTTCAACTTTAGGGAAATGATCTTGAAAGCCAAAAATGTTGTCCTAGTGCCCTTATATATGATGAATCAAATGGTACCCTAGATCATCACAAATTTATGGCTTTGTGATTATTGGATTTTTCATACCCATCTTCTATACCACTCTCCATCAGAACTTGATGGTTATATTTTTCTTCCATATCCATATTTTCACCTATGTTCCCCTACGTGAAAACCCAGTGATGAGTTAATTTGGGTAACTGTTAGGATTCATACATTAGTTTTTAAAATCCATGTTTTGGTATTCCTTTTTATGATGTGGGTTTCTATTAAAGAAACTTTCGATTAGTAAACCATTTATAACCCCGAAAAATTTCGTGGGCGAATTTCATTTTAAGGGGGGTAGAATGTAACACCCCGAGATTTTATGAAAAATATTCTTTTTAATTTCATTAATGTCTTGTGTTGTACGCTACACCAAAAGGTTCTTTTACAACATGCATCCCTGACTTGGCTTGCATTACATGCAATAAATACCTTCCTCGATAGCGTGTGTAGTACGCAATACCGAGTTTCACTAAACAATATATTAATATAATATTATTATGAACAAGCCATTATGAATAGTAATACCAACTTTTTGAAATTTTATAAATTTTATCTTTCAAAATGGACTTCATTTTTGGATTCGGAATATCGAAATTAGCTTAGGGTGAAATTTTGGTACTTTTCAAATAACTTTCATATTCTGATGAATAGTGAAAAGTACTACATTTTAATTAAAAACAACTTTTTTAATAGAAATAATTAATAGTGACAAATTATTAATTTGACTTGTTTTAAAGTATAATTAGAATATATTTTTACCATTTAATACAATTTTTGTCATTGGATGTAATTTCACATTTAAACCAGACATAAACAAGTGTCAATCTTTTGATAGCTATTATCTCTTAAAAACACCCTATTTGTTTTGACGACGAGAATTAATTTTTAAATTAATTAATGCAACTGATATGTTTTTAATTTATAAAAATAGACATCATTTTTGAGTTCATAATATCAAATATATCTTAGGACTAATTTTTGGTATTTTTTTGGAAACTTTCATTTTTTGATGAATAGCGAAACCACTAAGTGGTAGTTAAAAAACTGAAATTTTCATAAAACATAATTTTACCGCTTCTGTGAGTGGAATTTCGAAAATTCGAGAGACATGGTTAATATCAAGGACTAAAATGTGGTTCAATGAGATGAAAATATTTTTTGGTGAATAGTATCTTTTTACTTTTATTTACCACGGTTAAAAGTAAATAGAATAATTAAGAGTAAAAATGATATTATTATTACCCTAACACATGACCTAATTCTATTGGATAAGTGTAATTATACCAAAAACAACCTTAGGAATAAAATATGACCATTTAGGCCCACTTGGATTAGATTAGGACATTTTCTATTAATTTATTTAAAGAAGGGTTAAAATAGTTAAAATCAAAGTTTAATAAGTAAATAATTTTTAATATAAGATATACATAAGATAAATTCAACTATAAATATTCATTAGAAAGATAAAAATATTTTATACATAATGGCGTTTTATTTATAATTTTTAGACATTAAATAATTTAATTTATTTATGACACAAAGATGATGCAGTAATTATCTTATTAATGAAATATTGACATAATTTATGTTATAAATACCCAAATAAATGTAATTTGAGACTTTTTATGAATTAAACTAATTTTCGTGGTTAATATGACATTTTAGAATTGATTTTTGTTATGTTTTTCGAACTAATAATTCTGTTATGATTTTCACAAAAATCAATTACCAAATAGTGTCAAAATTGACCTAAAATAGTTTTTAAAACAAATATTATATTATTAATTGTTATTCTATTCATAAAAATCTAAGGTTCGGCAAAATTACTTAGATAAGGTTATATATATTAATAATAAACAACTTGAGGTTCTTTTGGCTTGTTATAGAATGTTTATTAACCTTATAGTGTAAGAAAACAAGAAGACATGGTAAAAGTAAAATTATTTAACTTAAGGTTAAATCTAAATGATATTGTTAAAATAGAAACATGAACTTTTCTAAATTCTATTGGATGATATTATTTCGACCCATCCCCACCTTATCTTCTAAATAACTCAATTTGGATCTATTAAAACCCGAATATTACTTTATAATAAAATAATATTTTTTGTTTTTCCAAAGATGCTCCTCTCCTCCTTTATAAAAGGGCACCCCCTCCCTCTCTTCCTGACACCACTTTGAGACTTCAAGCTCTGCCAAACCCTGCCAAATTCTTTTCTCCACTTCCCTAGAAACATCCTAGAGGTCTTGGTATTCTTCAAAGACAAATTTTAGTGCCCTAAAATGAGGTCTCAAAGAGGCGCTTCAAAGAAGAGGTAATGTCCGTTAACGATTCTTTCAACTTTATTTCTTCTTCCACATCTTCTTCTTTAGTTGTTTCATTATGAAGTAATAACATCAGTATCAATAATATACTTATATGTTATTATAATTATTAAACAACCCTATTTCACTATTTATCCATCCTACGGAAAACGAATTCACCGTGCGTGTGTACGTACGGAATACCGTCTCCACGCCGTGGTGTAATCTATTTTCCGTCACCACCATACATGGATGGGTATAATGGTGTAAATAAATAACTATATATGGTTATTGTAAATTGATATTGATTCTGTAATATTATACATACACTTCAATACAATTCCACTATCATGGGAATGATATCATCCCTCGTGCGTACGTACGGACTACCGTCTCCACGAATGTGATGAGATTCATTTTCCATGATTAACCATTCAAGAATGATTGTAAAGTATATATAATTAATAATAATGAAATATATGACATAATGAAGCTAATATATTTATGTATACATACATATATATATATATATCATATACTTAATTCCATTCAATTCAATAAGGAAACGAAAACAGCGTTCATGTGTATGTACGGACTACCATTTCTATGAACGGTGTATTTCATTCATTTTATCGATCTATATTATATATGTATATGATGAATATATATTATATATATAAATAATTTTTTACATTCTGGAATTATGTAAATTAGGATATAAGTATTAATATCAAGAACGACAAGTCGAAACACATACGATAAATGAAATGATTTTACCCAAAACGCTTCTTTAACATAGAATTTACAAAAGAACGGGTAATATAAAGTCATAAGTGAGCCATATATGATATAATAACAATAAATATGATTATCTAATAAGTCAATGACATTATTTAAATCATTATACAGGAGTTTTGGATACGTACTAAGCATATCAGACCTAAGGTAAGGGATAATTTTGAAAATCACATTTTTATCTGATATTTCTTATTCGTAAGTATTTACTGGGGTTATTGCTATCATCCATGTCCATGTTTTATAAAAGTGTATTCATGTATGTTTAAATTCCTTTTTACCCATTTTTACTTTTACCCCATGGTATGGAAGGAATATTTCTTTTATTTACCCTACAAGGTACTTTCTAACTTTTCTGACAAAAGTACGAGAAGAATGTTTTTTTAACGTATACGGCATAAAAGGATTTTTATGGTTTTATAAAGTCTTATTTTCATGAAGATTCGTCCAAAATATTTCAAGACTATTTTCAACAAAATCTCTTTCTTTTAAAATTGCATGACGTTATGTGAAAAGAAATTGATTTTGAAGAAGAAAGGATATTTTCCTCAAGAATTCATTTCAAGTATTTTATCAAAACCATTTTCCATCTAAGATGACATTACTTCATATGTGTATGTTTCAAGTATAATTTTTCTATGATTTACATGGTTTCACTTTTCTTATGATGAAATGTCCATTTTTTTATATGTATTATGAAATGATGGGATGATGTTTATGAAACCCATTTTATTCTTTGGGTTATGATGAATGTTATAAGTTTATTTTGTGGCACAAGTAAGAATGATTTCATTATGATATGGGTGGGACCTATATCTCCCTCCAATGCTGTTGGGAAAAAATCCCTCAAGGTAACATTGCAGTATTTTTGGGTTGATTGTGTTTGTTGACAAAGTAGGTTTTCATGGATATTTGTCGAGTTCCCAAGAAGTTGTTGACAATCCTTGTTGACAAAGAATGATGACAAAGGAAAGGACGATCTGGAGGCGGTACAAAAGAGAAGTACAAGGTGGTGTCGTTTTCCAGTGTTTGCCAAATTTTTGGGGTCCAAAATTTGGAGTTTGCTGAGCATCGCAAAGATAGAATTTCCATGAAGAGAATAATTTAATACGGAAAATGCATGAATTTCGCGAAGATGGGATTCATGGATTGGAATTCACGAAGGCCAGAAAAATGGAGGTGGTGATGCTTCGCGATTACGTCAAGCTTCTAGAACAGCAGAGTTGAAGCGCATTGTGGCGGTGAAGGGATTTGAGAGGGAGCTTCGCGGGGAATGCGCGAAGGTATGTTGACGGTGACTCTTTGCGACTACGTCAAGCTCCGCGAACGGAAAATTATCGTGGTGCTTCGCGATTTGGATAGAATTCGGGCAGAAACTTTGGATCTTTGCGATTTGAGATGACGTGGCGTTGACTTCGCGTGGAAAGTTCGAGGGTCGGTGGAATCACCTATAAATAGAGACCGACCCCCTCAAGAGAAGTAGAGATAATTTTCAGAGAAAATCCATTTCTCTCGGTTCTCAGAGGTGGTTCGCGAAGGCAGTGTGCTTTGCGAAAGGGGAGCTTCGCGGCGGCTATTCTAGCTTTGTGAAAGGCGTGTGCCCCGCGTTGGCTTAGTGAGCTTCGCAGAGAGGCAGGAGCTCCGCGATGGACTAATAATTGCAATGGTCTATGCATCGCGAGAGTGCTTCGCGATAGAGCTTCGCGAAAAGGCAGGAGCTTCACGAAGGCTTGTTTGAGCTTTGCGAAATTGGGAGCCTTGCAAAGTAGGGTGCTTTGCGAAGGTGTTTCCAAAGTGAATTGCCCAGTGGTTCAGGGGTAAAGGGATATTCATCAGTGGATTAATTTTGTACTTTAACATAGCATCTAACTACAGTTAAGGATGCATTAATACATGAAAATGAAGAGACCTACAGGTCTATAAACTGTGAGTGAATCCCTTCCAAGAGCAGTGAGCTTAGGGAGAGGTAGAAGGTGATCCTCTCCACCGGCTGTGAGACAGAGAGAGTGAAACAGGGAGTGACCCTTGGGAAAGCAGTGAGCTGACCCTAAACCTTGTATAGGCAGTGAGCCTGGGCATAGAAGTGATCTAGCCCAAACATTGTAATCCACAGCTAGTGAAGTTTAGTGGACTTGTTACGCACGAAAAATTGTCAGCGTATGCTCCTTGGACGTAGCCCAGTGAGGGTGAACCAAGTAAAAATCTTTGTGTCTGCCTGATTACTTCCCTACATTGCATTTGAAGCATCATCATGAGACAAAGAAGAAAATAAGTGATCATAATAAAAACACAAGTGCAAACAAAGTGACCCTTGTAATAACGAGGTCAAGATCCAGTGGGGCAGGAAGAATTTTGAAAAGAATATCCATACCCTGATTCACCCCCCCCCCCCCTCTCAGGGTATATAGGACCCTATTGGTCCTAACAAATTCATTGGCTAAAGATTTATATCTCATGAGATAGACATGGCTAGAATGGCAAGTTAAACCGGTTTAGTAATACAGGACTGGAATGAGGAGTGAACTCAATTCAGAAAGGGACTTTGTCCACTAAGATGGTCTTGGAAGCAATTCCTTGGCTACTATGGAAATCATAACAAGTGTTGAATGGTTTCCACAATTACATGTTTTATTCCCATGATATTTTATCGTGATTGATGTTCCTTTATGATAAATTCCTTACTTACTTCCAAGATTTATGTCTTTGCTCTAGGTTTTAAGGTTTTGATTTCATGTTTATGTTTTTTCTTTCAAATGTTTATGGATTGTTTTATGTTCTCTATGTTTTCCCTTACTGAGCATTTGACCTCACCCTTTTTATGTTTTATTTTCCCTAGGAAATAAAGAATGTTTTTAGGTAAGGAAACGAAAAGGGGAAGATCATTATGGGAGATGTTGAAGATCTTTCAATGTGATTAGATGTTTATATTCCGAGTTTCCAAAGACACTAAACTATTAGGGTCCTTGTGTATCTGTTTTTGTTATGTATTAAGTATTCCTCAAAAGTAATGTAATGTCCATGTACGTCAAGCTTTGGGACTCTACAATGGAAACACACCTTTTGAGTGCAATAGAATTAATGACAAAAATATAAGGGGTATATGATTCACATATTACTAGTTCTTCTAAATGATCTGGAAGAACACCATCCTGAAATGAGACTTTATATAAACTCTCATCTTGGGAACTATAAAAACCTATGAATTTTGAATATATATATATATCATTAAATAAATTTTGTTTCTTTGATATCTCTTGTTGCATGAAACACGTAGTTTAAATAAACCAAAATATAATATTGAAATATTATTATTTAAATGTTTTCCCTAAAAACTAGTCGTTAAATTAGTCGGAATGAATAGTTTTATGTAATTTATGAAATATATATATATATAATTTTCCTACTCAATATAAATTTAATTAAAAAATCATAATAAATAACCACTCAACATTAATGAAGATATTTTATTCTATGAAAAAATATGTTTCTAAAAAATTGATTTTAATTTCATTTATGATAAAAAAAATTTAATTACTTTTTGAATATTTTGAAATGTTAGTTTATAAAATTAACATAATTTTTTTAAATAATTATATTTTTTAAAATTTTTTAAAAAATTTTTTTTTTTGAAAAATATTTTTATTTTTTGAAAAATATTTTCATTTTTTGAAAAATGTTGAGTTTTCAGTGCATAGTGAAAATACTGACTTTTACTAAAACTGACAATTCTATTTCATAAATTATGTAATTTCAAATTTTCATTATTCATTAATATTATTTCAATGTTATTTAATTATTATTTTGATATATTAAATCCTATTAATTACATTATTTCATCTTTTATTGAATTTTAATATAAAGTAATTTTTAGGCTTCAAAACACTTCTTTTATGTAAATGGTTTTAAATTGTATAATGTTGCTTCATTTTAACTAATTAAAATATAATATAATAAGGATTGGTTTAAAATTAATTTATATATTATATTTATATAAATATTAATTTGATTTGATTTACTTGTTGTTTATTTTCATATAGTTATTATAAGATCATCAAATGCTTGAAAATGTGTTTCTTGAAAACCCCTTTTTCTACGCATATTTTAGTTTAATTATAAATTAAATTCATTCACATATGTGAATTGAATTTGATAAAAAAAATTCATATTTTTAATTATTATAATTTAGATTATATTATAAGTTAAACTTAATTATTGGTCATAATGAATAGTAAAAACAATTAATAGTGGTTGTGCTAAAAAAATAAAAGTGTAATGGGAAGTAACCTTATAGGTAAAGACTTTAACTTGTACAAAAAAATTTCCTTTGAAAGGTAGAGGTGTTTCTTATCCTTATATATCCTCAAATAATTTATTTTTCTATTTTTGTGGATCTTTTATTAATATTTACTTCCCATTATTGAATGATTTTGGGTATTTACAAGAATATCACGCCTCCTCCCTTATAAAAGATAACTCCTCCCCTCCCAATTCTACACATCCAAAACCCATTAGATCATACAAGACCAGTCAAAATAGCATCCTTGATTCAATCCCATCATCCTATATTCCTTTTATGGATCAAAAATGCAATATTGGAATGCTTTAGGTAAAATCCTAGTGGTGGTCCTAGAAAGAGGTAATAATTTTCACGGAGCTCCATATTTTACTTATTCTTTTTCCACCATCATCTATATCTTAAAATTTACAACACAATAAAAATAATATCTCATGTATCATATTATTTTATTATATTTATTTAATAATATTAATTCCTCTCATCTTTATTCAAATGGGAAATGAATCCATTGTTTGTGTTTACGGTAGACTGCCACCTCGTGAACTGATGTAATTTTGTTTCTATCACCGTCTCTTATGACAATTGATAATGATGGATTAAATTTTAATATATTATATTAATGATATATTAATCACTATATTGATTTAATATATCATATAATTTTATAACATACCATCTATTGAAAAATTATAACACTATTCATGTGTACGATGAACTATTTCCTCGTGAAACGACGTGATTTGTTTTTTATTGCCACACCACATGGATGGTATATGTGAACTTATTTAATGATATAATATGATATTTATTATATTATTATATTAAATATATTACAAAATAACACTCACCTTATTCCCATCATGATCATTACAAAATTAAAGCATTTCACATGCGTGTATATGGCCTACCATGTCCACTATTGTAACATAGTTTATTTTTAATAACAATAATTCACTATTATATTTAAAAGTATAAATTATGTTTAAAAATGATAATAATATAATTATTGTTTTTCTAGAGATGTGGGAATAATGAACCCTTTTTTCAATGGTTAACACAACATCGTTGTTTTGAAATAGTGAACATAGATCTCTCAAAACACATGATGTGGACATTAATAATTATAAAATTAAATAATTCATTAGAATAAATGAATTAAATGGTGTAAGAATTTTATATTTGACCTAGAAAAGGTCCTTATGAAAAAAATGATATATATTTATTATACAAGATATAATGTAAAGACCCGGAATTTCCATTTAATGTTTTTTAATTAAATGGTAATTTTACGAGTCTGCGAAAATTAACGGCGCATGATTCTGAGGCCTGTTGTTCCCTAAATCAATTTCTGATGTTTTGTTCAGGTAAATTCAGTAAACCTAGGAGAATATTTTTATAACTTTTGAACCGGTGCTCGTAATTGAAATCCAAGGGCACCGTTGAACTCGCATTGTTGGTATTCGCTTAAGGAGATTTTCACCTCAACGGAAGTGAGTCGAGAATAAAAGATAGTATTTGGTTTTTTGAGGAAAATTATAAAATAAAATGAACTAAAATTTATTTTATTTTTGATCCACCATGTGGAAGTTGGAGGTGGGGTCCGCCGAAACTAAACCTCCTTGTGGGAGTTGAAGTGTGTGGATCACCCAACCATAACCTCTCATGAGAGGTTATGGTGGGGAGGCCCACCCGAACCTAACCTCCCGTGAGAGGTTACGGTGGTGGGGACCTCCCAAACTAGACCCCCCTTTTAAGTGTGGAAAACCTCTCAACTCCCCTCATTAATGAGGGGGATCCTCTTGACCTCCTCTACCCGATTAATTATGCCAACACACTTTCCATTAATGTGCCAAATCCTCCCCATTAATAAATTGAGCACATCAATTAATTATTTTCAACCCTTTTTGAAATTTTTGATAACAATTAAATAATAGATAAACATAATATATTATTTTGGCATGGCATTTTCATACTAGTGGAACTTTGGAGTGGAGGAAATACGTAGAAATCTCTCCAACGAAGAACTTCCTCCACGAAGAACGCTGGGGAGGAGTGTATTTGACTTCATCCTCGGAAGCACCTTATGGAGGAAACTGACGTGGGACATCTTTGATGACTGACCTTCCATCCTCATCACTGTCAACGATCCGGTACATGATCTAGGATGGGTATTGTGTAGTGGACATGACTAATGACGACAACTCCGTCTTCTTCCCCATGGCTCCGTCGACGATCAACGATCAAGGTAGGGGTTTTATTTGAATATGATATTATCCCTTTAATTATTTCCTTCTAAAACCAAGAATCATGGTGGATGATTTTCCTTGTGGGTTGGGATTTATTTTTGTAGGAATATGTGGGGTGTTTTTTTGATTTTTTTTCATCTTCATTTCTTCATAATTCATTAAAATTCCAGAAATAATTGAACCTCTTTCTACCACCCTAAACATGGAGGGTGTGGGCCAAATCAACATGGCTAGACCCCTCCGCTGTTCTATTTTGTGATGTACTTCATAATGGTGATGAAATGAAGATATGGTGAAGGTGACGGAGTCAACAGCATCGCTCCCCACGGCCTCCGCAACCTGTGCCGCCCCCACGCTGCTCCGGCATCCCAGGCCGAACCGCACCGCCCGCCGGTCGCGCCCCCTGCCAGGCCAAACCGCACCGCCTACCGGCCATGGCTCCCTCACCAAACCGGTTGAGCCGTGCCACGCCCCGGCTGAACCGACCCCCAGACTCTGCGCTCCCCGGATGCCTCACGGCTCCGCTGTCCGCGCACCCCGCGGCTCGGCCATCCGCGCGGCCCCGCACCCCGCGCACATCGCGCCGCCGCTGGCCAAACTAGCCTTGGCCTCCCATGTTGAGTTGTTCAAGTCACACCTCTTGCAGCACCTGGCCGAGTAGGCCTCCCACGCCCCTCGCAGCACCCCGATCGAACCGGCCCATGCCCTCGTGGCGCCCTCTGGGCCGAACCGCCCTCGCCTTGAACCGTGGCCGGTATGTTCTCTCTCTGCGCTCCATGGCCCCTCATGGCCCGCTGAGCTGGGCCCAACGGGCTGGGCCAAACCCAATGGGCTGGTCCACGCAACAGGTTTGGAAAGACCCAACGGGGAAGGCCGGTTCGGTCTGACTAGGTTGGACCGGACCAGGGCCCATTACGACCCGTTCACATTGTTTTGGCCATATCTTTGGCACCAGACATCCGTTTGATGAACTGTCAGCGGCGCTGGTAATATTGATGCGTGATAGTCCCTTTGAGTATATTCCACTGGAGTTTGGGGTATAGTTGACATATGGTTAGGTTGGATCGTGCACGAATCCAACCGGGCCCCCGAGACTAAAAGACAAAAAACTCACAGACCGGGCATCTGATTGACACATAATCAGTTGCGTTGAGACCCCTATGGCGTGGTGGAACTTCGGGATACTTCTTCGTGGGACTTCTTGGTAGTTGGAACATTGACTAGTAGCTTGTGGAGCAGATATTCCAGAGACGAGCGAGCATTTTTGTGGGAACCTAGTAGCTGGAAGAGACTTGGCGACTGCTGAACGATCGACTCGGAGTGACTCGTGCGGGCCTATGGGGAGCACCTAGTTTTGGCGGCAGAGCCTTGGCGGAGGAGCGCCTGGTTATGGTGGAAGACCTGCGGTACTTGACAGGAGAGGTACCTCTACAAGCTGTGAGGGAGAGCGCCTGGTTGTGAAGGTAGACCTATGGTGGGGAGTACCTCTGTGTGATGCAGCAGAATCACAGTACTCGACAGGAGGAGTACATCAACAGTCTAAGGTTAGTGGGAAGCGCCTGGTTGTGGTGGCAGGCCCACTGTACTCGATAGAGGAGGATTTCTCCGGTAGCCAAGGGTTTGAAATGTTTTACCACAAGAATAAATCCTTCTTTGAGTTGAGTCAGTAACTTTTGTGTTGTTCCTCATGATTGAGATGGATTACTTGATAACTTAGGTATATGTATGTGCATATACCTAAGTGGGGTTATCTGTTGTTTTCATACTTTGTGGTTTATCCTTGTTGGATGTTGTGACACCTTTAGGGTCTCGGGGTCCCTACTGAGTATCATTATACTCACCCCTTCACGGGTTATACCCGCTCCTCATTGTGTTGGATGCAGACGATGAACATCGCTGACTGAGGCTGAGAGTACAAGGATCAGACTGTACCAAAAGGTGGATCATACGGCGTGACGGTACACGGAGGAGACGGACGGACCTGGAATGTTGAGGAGGTTATTTGTAGCTACCCTTCAGGTAGGAACCTCATAGGATGACCCAGTGGTAGTTTTTATTTTCTTTAGTTGTACATTTAGTTTCTTGTACATTACAGTTGAGCTTGTGTTTCCAGCCTCTTTTACTTTCATCACACTTTTGTAATAAATTTTTACTTAGTGTTTTGTTTATAACTTGTTCTTTTTTGTGTGTTTTTACAAGTTATAAAAGCAATTCCTTCCCATTTTTAGGTAATTACACCTTTGGTGCTAGTCACCTTCCCTTGGCCTATCGAAGGAAGGCTTGGGGTAGTCATGGCATGGGCCCCGGAAGACAGGTTGTGACAAATTGGTATCAGAGGATTTGGTTCTACCGAAAAACATAGGACTCTGTTCTTTTCTATGAAGCAATATTGTTAAGGGTACAAAGTGTGGTTTTCAGTCCAGGGGGGTTCAGTGTTGGTGTGGCGGGCGACGTATCCATACACTATAACCCTGACTTATGATTTTCGACTCACTACACGAAAACACTGATTGCGAGCATGTTTTCAGAAGTTTTCTTTAAGTCACCTCAACCAGGTCATCTCACCAAGTATTACCTTTTGACCGTGTCGAGTCTGTTTCTTTCTGGATGCCTCCACGTGAACAACCAGCTAGAGTCCCAAGATTTTTATGCACCGATAGCCCATTGATCGATGAGGCCTCAGTGCAGGGCCTTTTTCCAGTGATACCACTCCCCATTGGGCCATCGATGCCACCAGCCCCAACAGCAGATGGTGCATGCCTCTTGAGAGCATAGCATGAGTTCCAGCGCCATAGGCCAGCTAGGGTGATGGGATAGATGGTCCCACAGGTGTCTAAGGAATGGTCGGAGGTTGTGGTGATAGTTTTTAGACTAGTAGGGACTCCATCCAATTTCATGGTGATTCTTGCTACCAGCCTTCTACAGGTAGCAGTAGGAAGATGGTGGATCTTGATGCTAATAGAGGTTCACATACCTCTCGCGCTACTCCACCGATATGGTGTGAGACCCATTCTTCAAGGCGTGGACCTTCGAGCAGGGGCTCAGATGAGAGATTAGAGCTTTGATGGTATCACTCAACATCCTAATATAGGTGGGGTGTTAGAGAGAGCCCTCCTAGTGGAGATTTTGTTTACTGAGTAGTCTCCATCAGCGAGACCCACCACCAGTCGACACACAACGAAGTCTTCTATAGCTGGCGGTAGACATATTTCATAGAGGTCAAAGAGGACCAGTCCTATAGGTGGAATACTGCATGAATCATGATTGGTTGTGGGGTAACTGGAGACAGAGCCATACATGCCAAGATCAAGCAGTGTTACTCATGCAGCAGGTAGGGTTACAAGGCTCATGGATGTCCGACCCACCATTTAGATGTTCAGCAGATGGTCGAAGGACCACCCAAGAAGTGACAGAGATTCGATCGAGGTATTCCATAGGGAGTAGGTGTACTTGGCATTGGAGATGGTCGTGCATCTGGCAGTGGGGGGACGATTTGAGGTATTACTGCCACCACCACCAGGAGGTCCACCCCAATCACAGGGAGTTGGTGGACAGGGGAGAGCTCAGCTCCAGGTAGCTGAGGCATATGATCATGGAACTCCAGAGATGATTCGAGGTATGACCTATATCTTCTCCACCATAGATGCAGTGCTTATAGACATAGGTGTTAGTCACTCCTTTATTGCCACTGCCCTTGTTCGGAGCTCGGAGATTCCGACGGAGCCATTGGCTCGATCCTTATGTCTAGAGACACCTAAGGGAGAAGATTCAACAATTACACACTAGTACCGGTAGTGTGATCTTCCTCTAGGAGGTGAGAGCATCGGCTAGGATCTCCTAGTAGTGACGTCGAGGCCTTATGACGTCATCTTGGGTATGGAATAGTTATCTACAGACCATGCTCAGATAGACTGTTTTAGGCGCAAAGTGTGGTGTGTCCGCACGGATGGGACCATGTTTACCTTCATCAGTGAGAAAGGATCCTTTGCAGCATTGGATGGACTTTCCCCTAGGAGAGTGCAGCCAATCACTCATCACTTGGCTTCCCTTACCCTCAGAGTAGTTGATGTGAAGAGTCTAAGCTATCCTCCAGTGGTGGACTAGTAGACAGATGTTTTCCTGGATGATGTACCAGGTCCACCTCCTCACAGAGAAGTGTAATTTTACTTTGACTTGTACCCTGAGACAGCACCGACATCTACACCAGTGTATCAGATGGCTCCCACTGAGCTTCGCGAGCTGTGGGTACAACTAGAGGACTTGCAGGGGAAGGGATTCATCTGGCCCAGCGTTTCTCCCTGGGCAGCCCCACTTCTGTTCACAAAGAAAGAAGATAAGAGATTGAGGCTTTGTGTTGACTATCGGAGCCTGAACCAGGTGACTGTAAAGAACAAGTACCCACTCCCGAGGATTCACTACCTCTTTGACTAATTTAAGGGAGCACTTTGGTTCTCAGAGTTAGACCTCATATCAAGTTATCACCAGCTCAGAGTTCGATAAGAGTATGTGCATAAGACTACCTTTAGGTGTCGGTACGACCATTATGAGTTTTTTTCTATGCCATTAGTTTTAATCAACACTCCAAAAATGTTCATGGGGATCATGAATAGGATCTTTTAGCCGTACCTCGATCTCTTTCTCGTCGTCTTCAATGACAACATTATAATCTACTAGACTACTAAGGAGGAGCATGCTGATCATTTGTAGTTAGTACTGGACACACTCTGAGAGCACCTTCTTTATGTTAAGCTCTCGAAGTGCTAGTTTTGGATCTGAGAGGTTCACCTTCAAGGACATGTCATTTTGGAGTCCGGAGTTATAGTAGATCTAGCAAAGATTGAGTCGGTACTTGCTTTGGAGCCACCCAGAAGTGTGACAGAGGTACGGAGTTTCCTGGGTTTGGATGGATACTACCGGAGGTTTGTACCAGACTTCTTCAGAGTTGTAGCGCCACTATCAGCCTGGAATAATAATGGGAAACACTTTGTGTGGTCAGAGAGATGCTAGCAGTGCTTTTAGAAGCTGAGGCAGAGGGTGACTAGTGCCCCCGTCTTGAGGCTTCCAGAGGAAGGCGTTGGGTACGTAGTCTACTATGAAGCATCCAGGACTGGACTCAGATGTTTCCTGATGCAGGAGCGAGCAGTGATTGCTTATGGTCCTCTTTAACTAAGATAGCATGATCAGAACTATACTACCCATGACCTGGAACTAGCAGCAGTTGTCTTCGCCTTGAAGATGTGGTGAAAATATCCGATGGGTGAGTGTTTTATTGTGTACTCTGATCACAAGAGTCTTAGGTATATCTTCTCTCAGAAGGAACTAAACCTGAGATAGCGACATTGGCTTTAGTTCCTCTAGGTCTATGACATCGAAATAGTCTATACTCCTTGAAAGGGGAATGTTTTTCCATATTCACTCAGCAGAAGATCTGGTATACATCTTCTAGGCGAGGCGATAGAGCAGGTGGCTACTTTACATATATCCTCTGTGGATAGAGATAGAGCAGCCTTCCTTCTGTCTTGTACAGTCACTCCCCCACTTTTTCCGCGAGTTAGGGAGGCATAGCTTGGGGACACTAATAGTGAGATACTACATGCTCAGATATCCATAGGGTAGGCACCTGATGGATATTATGAAGGTGGCGAGCACATCAACCTATTCTAAAGAAAATAACATGGTACCTGTGTCACTTCAGGAGGAAGTGTTAAGGGAGTTCCACACATCCCCTCTAGCAGTACATCCAATAGTGGAGAAGATGTACCAAGATCTCTGACGACAGCACTGGTGGCCGTGAATGAAGAAAGCAGTTGCATACTTTGTCTCTCGATTCCTCACTTTTCAGCAAGTGAAGGCGGTGCATCAGGTACCAACAGGCTTGGTTCAACCTTTATAGGTCCCATAGTGGAAGTGGTATGTGATATCCATGTACTTCATGACATTACTTCCACATACATCTAGGTGTCACGACTCGATTTGGGTGATTGTTGACCAACTCACCAAGTCGTATCACTTCCTACCGATCAGAGAGAAGGGTTCAGTAGAGAGCTTGGGAAGCCTCTATGTACAAAAGATTTTTCGGCTACATGGAGTACCTTTAACAATTGTCTCTAATCGAGATGCACGTTTTACTTCCCGACTATGGAAGGGGTTGTAGGAGGATTTCGGGACGCAACATCGTTTGAGCACCGCCTTCCATCCTTAGAAGGATGGCCAGACAGAGCGGACCATTCAAACCCTTGAGGACATGCTCTGTGCTTGTGTCCTAAACTTCAGTCGTAGCTGGAATGATCACTTACCATTGGTAGAGTTTTCATACAACAACAATTATCACTCCACCATTGGAATGGAACATTTTGAGGTATTGTACGGGCGACCTTGTAGATCACATCTGTGCTGGACTGACCTAGGGGAGTCTGCCCTAGTGGGACCAGAGATGGTACGAGCTACTATAGAGAAGGTGCAGATCATCCATGAGCAGATGAAGACTGCACCGAGCAGGCAGAAGTCGTATGCTGACGGGAGACGAAGACCTCTAGAGTTTGAGGATGGCGACCACGTCTTTCTACGGGTCTCACCTCTATGAGGTTTACAAATATTTGGCCTAGGCAGTAAGTTATCTCCGAGATTTATCGGACCATTTCAGGTCCTCAATAGAGTTGGCGAGGTGGAATACAACTTAGCTCTTCCAACTCAGTTGCACCGAGTGCATGACGTCTTCCACGTATCCCAACTGAGAAGATACATGCACGACCTTACCCACATCATCGACCATGGTGAGTTTGACATCGATAATGGGGTGAATTTTATAATGGTTCCAGTAGTGATTGAGGATCGACATGATCGGGTCCTTCATGGACGGTTGATACCATTGGTACGCATTCGCTGGAAGCACGAGAACCTTCAGAAGAGCACATGGGAGTGGAAGGCTCAGATACGTGCTCAGTACACCCACTTATTCTTTTAGTTATGATTTGTGGATTACGGGGAAGTAAAACCCTGAGGTGGGGAGAATATAAAGACCCGGGATTTCTATGTAATTTTTTTTAATTCAATGGGAATTTTAAAAGTTTGCGAAAATTTACGGCACGTGATTCGGATGCCCGGTGCACCCGGAATCAATTTCTGATGTTTTGTTTGGGTATGTTCAGTAAACGTACGAGTGGGTTTTTATATCTTTTGAACTGGTATTCAAAATTGAAATATGAGGGCATAGTTGATCTCGCAGCGCTGGTATTCGCTTAAGGAGACTTTCACCTCGACAGCAGTGGGTCGAGACTAAAAGATAGTTTTTGGGTTTTTTTGGAAAATAATAAAATAAAATGAACAACACTTTATTTTATTTTTGAGCCGCCATGTGGAAGATAGAGGTGGGGTCCATACGAACTAAACCTCCTTGTGGGAGTTGAAGTGTAAGGACCACCTGACCATAACCTCCCATGAGAGGTTATGGTAGTGGGGTCCACCCGAACCTAGCCTCCTGTGAGAGGTTATGGTGGTGGGGACCTCCAGGACTAAGCCCCCATTTTAATTATGGAAAACCTCTCAAATCCCCTAATTAATGAGGGAGAGCCTCATGACCTCCTCTACCCAATTAATTATTCCAACACACTTGCCATTAATGTGCCAAATTCATCCCCATTAATTAATTGAGCACATAAATTAATTATATTTAAACATTTTTTAGTTTTCTTCTAACAATTTAATAATAGATAAACTTAATCTATTATTTTGGCTTGGCATATTCATCTTGGTAGAACTTGAGAGAGGATGACATAGGGGGAAAGCTCTACAACAAAGAAGATCCCCTATAAAGAATGCCGGTGAGGAGCATCTTTGACTTCTTCCTCAGAAGAAACTTTCAGAGGAAACTGGCGTGGGACATCTTCGACGACCGACCTTCCCTCCTCATCTTCATCAACGAACTGACGCATGAGCTTGGATTGGAAGTGTGTAGCAGACACGAAGAATGAAGACAACTCTTTCTTCTTTCCCATGAATCCGTCGACGATAAATGATCAAGATAGGGGTTTTCTTTGAATATGATATTATTCCTTTCATTCTTCCCTTCTAAAACAAAGAATCAATGGAAATGATTTTCCATGCGGGTTGGCATTTTTTTTGTGGGAAGATGTGGGGTGTTTGTTTGATTTTTCTTTCATCTTGTTTCTTTATAATTCTTTGAAATTCGAGAAAGAATTGAACCTCTTGCTACTACCCTAAACACGGAGGGTGCGGGCCAAACCAACATGGCCCGACCCCTTCGATGTTTTTGTTTGTGATGTTATTCGGAATGGCAACAAGGCGATGAGACGACGAAGGTGATAGAGGAAAAGGCCTCGCTACCCATGGCCTCCACAACCTGCGCTTCCCCCAAGATGCTTCGGCGCCCCGTGCTGAACCATGCCACCCAACGGATTCTGTGCCACCCTGGACGTGCCGCCCACCGACCACGCCACCCACGCAGAACAGGACAAGCGGCGTTGCGCCCCTGCTGAACCGGCCCCTAGCCTTCATGCACCCCACGCGCCCCACGACTCCACCGTCCACACGCCCTGCATGCCCCATGTGCCTTGCACACCTCGTGAACACCGCGGCTCCACGCGCCCTGCGCCGCCATTGGCCGAACCGGCCCTGGCATCCCAGGACGAGCCGCGCCCCTTGCGGCACCCGGCCGAGCCAGCCTCCTGCGCCTCTCACAGTGCCCCGGTGGATCCGGCCTCCCGCGCCCCTCACGGCACCCCATCTGAACCGGCCCGGGCCAAACTATGGCAGGTCTATGCCCTCGCGGCCGCTCCGCGCCCTCTCGACCCTCTGCGGCCCCTCGCGGTAGGATGGGTTGGGCTAAGCGGGTCGAGCCGAACCCAATGGGATGGCTCGCCCAATGGGTTGGGTGAGACCCAATGGGTCAGGCCAGGTCGACCCGAACCGGGTCAACCCGGACTGGGTCAGGTCGGGTCAGACCAGACCCGTGCCCATTACGACCCATTCACATTCTTTTGGCCATATATTTGGCTCCATACATCCATTTGATAAACCGTCAGCATTACTGATAATCTTAGAGTGTGGCAGTCCCTTTGATTATATTCCACTGGATCTTGGGGTATAGTTGAGATACGTTCAGGTTGGATCCCGCACAAATCCAACCGGGCCCCCTGGACTAAAAGGCTAACAACTCACAGACCAGGCGTCTGATTGATGAGTAGTCAGTTGCGTTGAGACCCCTTTGGTATGGCGGACCTCTGCGATACTTTTCCGTGGGACATCATTGAATTTGGACCATCAACCAATAGCTTATAGAGTGGACCTTCCTGAGACGATCAACCATTTGTGAGGGAACTTAGTAGCTGGCTGAGACTTGACGACTACTGACCGATCGACTCAGAGTGACTCGTATGGACTAGTGGGGAGAGTCTGGTTGTGGCGGCAGACCCATGGCGGAGGAGCGCCTGGTTGTGGCGGCAGACCCGCGGTACTCGACAGGAGGAGTACCTATACAGGCTAAGAGGGGGAGTGCCTGGTTGTGGCGACATACATATGGTGGAGAGCTCCTCTGTGTGACACAACTGACTCACAGTACTCGACAGGAGGAGTAACTCATTAGTCCAATGTTATTGGGAAGCGCCTGGTTGTGGCGGCAGGCCCTATGTACTTGATAGAGGAGAAGTTCTCTAGCAGCTGAGGGTTAAAAATGTTTTACTCATAGAATAAATCTTGGTGTGAGCTGAGTCAGTAACTTTTGTGTTTTTCCTCTTGATTGAGATGGATTACTTGATAACGTAGGTATATGTATGCGCATAAACCTAAGTGGGGTTATCTGTTGTTTTCATACTTTGTGGTTTATCCATGGTGGATTTTGTGAGACCTTGAGGGTCTCGGGGTCCCTACTAATTATCGTTATACTCACCCCTACAATGGTTATGTCCGCACCTCGTTGTGTTGGATGCAGATGATGGACAACGCTGACGGAGGCTGAGAGTACCAGGACCGGATGGTACCCGTAGGTGGACCATACGGCGTGATGGTACATGGAGGAGACGGATGGACCTAGAATGCTGAGGAGGCAATCTGTACCTACCCTTCAAGTTGGAACCTCGGAAGACGACCCAGTGGCAGTTTTTCATTTCTTCAGTTGTACTTTTAGTTTCTTGTACTTTATAGTTGGCTCTGTATTTCTGGCCCCTTTTACTTTTAGCACACTTTTGTTATACAGTTTTACTTAGTGTTTTTTTACATATTGTGCTCTATTGTGTGTTTTTACAGGTTATAAAGGAAATGACTTTCCCAATTTTAGGGAATTATGCCTTTGGTGCAAGTCACCATCCCCTGGCCTATAGAAGGTGGGCTTGGGGTAGTCACGGCACGGGACCCGGGGGACGGGTCATGACATATAAAATACATACACAACAAAAATGGAATCGAGATAAGGGTTTCCATCTCCAAACATCCTTCTTTGAGATACAAGTCCTTTTATACACCTAATTTCCATTATATTTTTTGGATACGTTACATTTAAATATTATATATTGAATTAATCATAATTAGTAGTATTTTAAGTTATAATTCACTTACTTCATCCATGTGGGTTATGATTCAATAGTTACCAAAGCATCGTGATTATTTATGCATGAATTTCATTGAAGAAAATTATTTTAAAATAAAAAACTTTTATTTTATTCGCATCTATATATTTATGATATTTTCAATTAGTGTTATTAGTTTCCTCTCTTTGATAATTTAAATGATTGATAAAATATTTTTGCAATAATATGTCTTTATTTATCTCTTCTATCAAAAATATTTTTTTCATTCCAAATCCATATTCATTGAAAAAATAAAAATATTTTTTATAATATTATCCAATTATTTAATAAAGAAATTTATATTTATGATTTACTTAAAAAATGTTTTCAATCGAATATTCATTTTTTCTTCTCAATGGGACACTCTTTGAATTTTCATACAAAATATTAAAGGAATTTTTTAACATAAATAGAATGTACAATATTAATGACCATCATTTTATTTTAATCCGAATTTATCAAATTCAAAAGACATTTTCTAATAATAGTATTCCAAAAAAAATTATTTTTATATTTTCAACCATTATTTTAAGAGTGGAAATGTTATTTTCTTAAAGTATGTTTTGTTAAAATTTGAAAAGTATTCCTCAACAAAAAATTAAAATAATGTTATGGAATTATAAAATATATTTATATATTTCTATTAAAAATATACCTTTCTCAATCTCCATTTTATATGGTAACAAATAACTTATCATCATTTCTCAAATATCGTCATTATGAAATTTCCTTTACTTATGATTTGTGGTAAGATTATGTATCCAATTATCATTTCATGTGTAATTATGATGTTTTTTACTATTGAATGATTTCATTATGTGTCACAAATGTTAATGTACATAAAATAAATGTGAAATTTGGACCTGAAAATATATAGCCCTCCAATTAATTGAGTAATTGTTCAGTCTCATCAAATATAATATATAAGATTAGTAATTGAAACTAATCCCTGATGGGAATCTTTCGATCATGAGATATTGTCCTTGAAGTTATCCTTGACATATATTTATGTCATTTTATGTTTTTTTGAAACATTTACAATGATTCCATACTCTTATGGTACCATGTTATTTATGTTGTGTTTCTAGGATATTACACATGTGTGTATCACCCCAAGATTTTGTCAAATAGTTTTTAAAAATTAATTTCTTCATTTCATTATTTTTCATTAAACGCAAAACTGAGTTTAGATTTCATTAAATACGTTAATATGATTATGTTTCAATATAAAAAACATTAATTATAGCTCGTTCTCATGTAGCACCGAGTTTAAACGAAATGTGACATACTATTAAAATGTTATTATTATTTAATATGATAGTTATCACCTAGAAATTAGAATGATAGGTATGATTTTTATTAAAAAAATAATACAAATATATGGTTTACCCATGTATATACATTTAATTATTTTGTGGCTAATTAATTATAAATCAAATTAAAAACCATTTGACAATAAATGAGTTATTTTTCTGGAAAAAAACAATTTTTATGTGAAAAACATGTTTTTCCAAGATTAATTAAATAATCACTTTTGGTGAATTATTCTAATTAAATATATATATATTATTTTCAATAAATCATTTTAAATTCATCATGTCAATTTTCTAGACAAGATATAAGAATAAATCCAATTCTATGCTTCAAACATTATTTTTTAAAAAAGTAGTTTTTTCACCTTTTGTGCACTGATTTTAAAATAATTTTCTAATACCATTATAAAATTTATCTATAAAAACAAACTTTTTTTAAAATAATCATGTTTAAATTATATTATGGTGAATTTTTAGAAATTTTCTGAGATTATAAGTCTTTTAATGAATTGGGAAAAATAATGGTATTTTGTTAGGATTATAATTTATTTTATAAAATTAAAATACTTAAAAAAATTAAAATGGTTTAAAGTTAAAAATAGTTCAATTAAATATCTATAAATTGAATTTTGGTAATTAGAATAAATTTAATATGTAATTTTGATATAAAAACCTTTTAAACTATTGTATATGTTTTTTGGAAAATAGCTTTCTCATCACAACTGTGGGATTAATTTTAAATTATATATTTCCACTTAGGTAAATGGATTTTTGAAAAATTTATTCCATAATTATAATCATAATAATTTATATTCTATAATAATTTTAATATAATTTTTTAGCATAATTAATTGTAAAAACAATAAAAATTATTTACCATGGTCATAGTAAAAAATGGGTTTAATATGGGTTTAAACTAAAAATATAATGGTTAAAATTTCAAAAAAAATCAAAAGCCAATTAAAAGTAAATATTTTGGCCCCATATATTCGTTTCTCTATTATGTTTCATTTAGGATCCATTTAGCATGTGAAAAATATGGGTACACCTTTTTCTTTTCAAAAATTACTAGGGTACCACTAACCTAATTTATAAAAGTGCATCCACTATCCACTCTTATTCACACTTTAAAACCATGTTATTTTGTAAAACCCTACCCAAAACACTTATTTATATCCCTAATCACATCCAAGAATCCTTATTTTGTTCATTATTCCATCCGATAAATCCTTTTGGGTCAAAACAAAATAAGTTATCTGAAGAAGTGGTAATGTCCCTAACCAAGAATTTTATATTATTTCTTACTCCAACTCCTTATGTTATTATTAATATATGTTGATATAATACCCCAATTATCATAAACATACTTATATTTTTCTATTTTTTGATAATGACCTATATCTGCATCATCTTCTATCAAATGGGATATGAAATCAATGTTATTGTGTGTGGAGGACTCCTGCTTCGAGAACTGATGTTATTATTTTTCCATCACCACCTCTTATAGATTGATATAATAATGAATTTAATGTTTATATATCATATTAATTATATTTTTATTCCTCTAAAAATAAAATAATAGATATAATTACTTACCTCTGAACTCATTGGGAGAGTAGTATTGTTGCTCGTGTGTGCGACAGACTATCGACTCACGAAATGAGGTGATATGTCTTTTATTTCTAATTTACATATATGGTGATAAGGATTAATTAAATTAATATAAATTATATTTCTAAAAAAACTATACTTATATAATAATGATTTTAGATATACCTTCTTAATTTTCATTCGATGCGGGATACGATAATATCGTTCATGTTTATGGAAGACTACCGTCTCATGAAGAGTTATTTTTCATTCATTACATATATTTTACAAGGAAGGGTAATTAAGATAGGTTTAAATAGTAATATGTAATATATATATGAAATAAAAATTATCTTCTAATTATAATATATCATTTACCCTTTGTTTATTTCTATCAATAAAATGGAAATAACATTCTTGGGTATGTGTGGCTTACATTCTAGGAATATAGTATTTCATTTTCTATCTCTAACCTTATTGGATTATAATTAATAAATATATAATGAATATATTTGATATTAATTTCATTATTATCATTCATTACATTATTTAAACATAATCAATTTATGAGGACCAATAAAATAACAAATAAAAACATACACAAAAAACAATGTTGTAATTACTCAAAACATGTTTTTAATAAAGAATTTTTTATAAATAGGTAATAAATGGTTAAATTTAAATCATTATGGTGTGATAAATATTATTTTGGTTCATTAATATATTTTTAATAAATATAAATTTTTTATATAGGAGGTTTGAAGATGTGTGAAAGAATTTGATTCTTAAGGTAAGGGATCTCAAGTCTCTCTTTTATTTTAGTGAGTCATATAGAAATTCACAAATCATTTATTTTTTGAATTGTATATATTAAAACATTGACATGATATATCATTAATATCTTTATTTTCATTATATTTAATATTTCAATTTTTTTATTTTATTTTTACGATTTAAAATATTACCAAATCGGTAAAGGATTTTTCATCTCACTTTTTTATCCATGAGATGCATGCCATATTCAACAATTTTTTTCTTATATGTGGAATATATGCTATACATGAATTAAATTTATATATATAATCTTAAAAAATAATTTTATAGTCATATCTATTTTATTTTATCACTTTCCTTGGGTTTGCAGTTCAAAAGATACCCAAGCGGTAAGGGATTTTTTGTCTCAATTTACATTCACTGTGACAGATGTCTGTTTATGAAACTATCTTATTTTTAGAGTAGTATATACATACTATTTAACATGTAATATCATGAATTTATTTTTTATCAGGATATATTATGTTTTTTTTAATGTTATTCTATCATCGGGCTTCTGATTCAATGTTACCAAAGTGGTAAGAGGTTTATGATACACTCTCATCGTTTATAGGGATTATTTATGATTATATTCCTGGTGATGAAATATTATCTTATATATCTCAAGAAACACATTTATTTTATTATAATCTAATTATGTTATGAGAATATATTTTTCCCTTCATATTCATTTCTTTTTGTACTCAATATTTTCAAGTAATATTTTTTTAATAAAATTAGTCATTTATTCTCTCTTTATAAAAAAACCCTTATTCTTCCAAAACCATTTTTTCTAAAAGTTTACTAAAAATGTTATTATATTTATTATAATGATTTATTAAATAAAATTTTACCCTTTTATACTTTTAATAAATTTTCTTGATAGAATCTTCATTTCATTTTTCATCTATTTCTCTTTGGATTTTACTGAAAATGTGAATGAAATAACTATTTTTAACATTTATGGTATGAATGGAATTTTCTATAATAATGAACATTATATTATTTGAATATTCACTTATATTCTCTCAATATTATTTTTGGAGCAAAATATTTCCAATTTTTTCTATTTTAAAAAGTTTTTTTCAAATTGGAAAGAATATTTTCCTCAATAATTGTTTAAAATTATTTTAAAAAAATCCTTTATATTTTCAATGTTTATTTTCAATGAAAAGTATTTCCAAAATATTTTATGAATTTATAGTTTTAAAAATATAATTTTGAATAATATTTATTTTTATCATGAAATTTATTAATTGTTCATTGAAAATAATTTTACATCATACATTACATCTTATGGTGTTAATTTATCATTTATGAAGATATGATTCAAGATACAATTCTTATTCTTTCTTTTAATGGTTTTTGTTTCGAATAGAATGATGTTTATGAAACCCATTTCTCTTCCATGGGTAACACTATGAGGAAATTCTTATAAAACTCACTTCTTTTCATAGGTTATTCTATGATGAAATGATAAAATTATTATTAATCCAATATCTCTTCCTCAAGTAATGATGTGATGAAATGTTTATGAATCCCATTTAATTTCATTGGTTATGATATGATGAATGTTTTATGATCTTATAGAATACATACATATGATTTTCATTATGAGATGTGTATGACCTATATCTCCCACAAAGTCATTGTGTAATGATTTATATCTCATGATATTGTCATGTATAGAGAGGATAGTGAACATTGTTTAGTAAGGGATATTATCTGATATGATTATATTTGGATTGAACATTGACTTCTATGATAGTTTGGGGAGTGATCTCATTCCAAAAAAATATCATTATAATTGATTATTTTCTACCCTAGAAATGATTTTATATAATTATGTGTAATCCAAAATTCCATGTCTTTGCCAATGTAATGTTGTTATGGATCATGTTATTGGATTTATTTGTGATCCATGTATTATGTGCTGCAAATATTTTTTCCATGACTCAATATTATGATCTTTTATATAAAGGGTATTCTTTTAAATTGTTTTCTCATGATGTTACAAAACTGTTCTCCTAGTATATCCATTGATTATTCATACTGAGGATCTGAGATCTCCCTTTCACATGTTTCATTTTCTCATGTTATGAAGAAATGATTTAAGTGGAATACTTCTAATATGTTTTTTATATGGGATGAAATTAATGGTCGATGTTGAATATAATTTAGTAAATAAGATGATTTTTTGTCATGTCACCAATGCAAATATACATTTACAATCCTTAGGCGTGATTTTTGGTAATTTAGTGAATATTTATCTAAAAATATGTAATATATATATGGATAATCCTAGGTCACTATAGTTTTTATGAGAGGAATGTTTTTTTTATCCTTTGTAAAATAGGGTGAGAAAACATTTGTAAAACTCCTAAATACAAGTATGAGGATAAGTCTAAGTTAGATTCTAAGTATAGGAAAATGTCCTAGAATTTTTGAAAAGGATAGAGTGAGTAGTTTTGAAAAATTTACATACCCATATGGATAATTCATGTGGATATGGATTCGAAACAAAAGTACCTAGGGGTAATATATTTTAAAAGGGGGCATTGATCGGGAATCAATCATCACCCGGTGCACAATAAAGAGCCTTACTACACACTTGGTTTGAGACTCCTGGGGGATATGATTTGGAAATTCACAAAATATTTACAAACTATCATGATGTATTTAAAAATATTTTGACAATGAATGACTTAGGATAAAACTATGGTGTCATAGATTAAAAATAATGTGCCTTGATTTAGACATCATTTTGGTGATTCTTCATGACTATGTGGTTTGTCACTATGTATATTTTTACGCACACTATGATTTTTGGTTTTAGTCAATGATGGGAACTAGAAGGAATTAGATTAATGTAGAATGTGGTAGACAATGTTTTGATCCACAACCAAATGGAATGATTCCCAAAGAGAATGATATTGTGATTATACTTAATATGTTATCGTGATATGTGGTTTAAATGATTCACCTTAACCAACTCTCAGAGTTACTAAAGAATAGAGGGAGGGAGTTCGTTGAGTGTTTTTTTGTTGGATACCATGGAGAAAATAATATTTTTCTTATAGGTAGAAAAGTATGGAATAAACACCCAAGTAAATTTCTTGGAGGAATGTGAAGATGTTTTAAGTTTGTAAGAAGACAAAAATCATGTAATTACATTGGAGAAATGAAAATTTTAGTTAAATAAATGGATTAGAATAATGGTCTCCCGATGAAATCGTCAACAGTTAAATGTTTTGAATATGGAATGTATGAGAATTTTGAAAATCTATTTCTTAAATGGAATGATCATGAAAACAAATATTCATGGTTACATGAGTAATGGTTATATTTTTAATAATAAAGGGACTAAAAATGAATAATGAAAGGACAGAAGTGTTAAGGAATAATAAAATGAATCCTAGTTAAAATTTTTAGATGAATGTGGACTGATTGATGTAATTTTTTATCGATATTAAAATAATTATATTTTTATCAGTGGTATTTTGGTTATTAGAATCGTGAAAATTAAATGGATTCTTTTACGACTGTTTTTCATTAAGGAGTTTCATAAATATGTTAAATGGTACTAATGACCTATAAATGTGACTTAATGAAAAGGGGGTATATCCATTACATAAATGTTACCCTAAATATATTTTTGATATCATGAAAATTTTGTTTTTGTTTTGATAAATATAGTATTGGTATGGTCAAAGTAAATTATATTTTATTGATGATCTAGGAACTTATAATTGATTTTTTGAAAAAATGGTTTATGTTATCATTGATGGAGTTTACGACATTATTGGATTTATGGAATGTATTAAATAAGAAATATTTTTATTCAAGTAATGATAAATCGTGAATGTTTTCTTTGAGGTTTTATGGGAATTATGGTTATTACCAATCTTTAGGATAATATATGACCATGGTATTCACATAGTTGGCATGTGGCCATTAATATATACTTACTGATATTTAGAGGATTAATGTTATGTTGATTTTGGTAAATTTATTGTCCTTATATATAAATTTTTAATTTTGGAATAATCATATGGTTAACATTTAATGGGATGGATTATGTAGAACATTCTATGTTACTCGATAACCAATTATAAGAATTATATTTTTGATAATATGTATATATAGAAGTAATGACTTATCATTAATCGATATTATTTTATGTTAGTTTTTCAGGAAAGAAAATTTATCCTCTTATGTAAAATAGTTTCATTGGAAATTGATCATAGAAAAACCAAAGGATGAGATTTTGATTATGAAATATAATGGAATGATATCAAGTAAGTATATATTGTTTTTAAGATTCCCTAAATTTAGGAAAAGGATCTTGAAAAATAATATTATCCTATTATCATCTTTCTAATGATATCGATAAATTTTCATAAAACTCGTGGATTTATGTATTTTTGGTTCCTAAATTTCTCATTACCATGTTCTCTATCACTCTACATCAGTATTTGGGTGTTCACTTTCTATTTTATGTCCACGATTTCACTTCCCTCAAATTTTCCCCTATATGGAAATCGTAGTATGTGTTATTTTACATAACCTTCTCACATATCTTTATCTATTTTGAAGTTCAATTTTTTAACACTTTTAATTATTTACTTTTCCCAAAAATGGATTTCTAAATATTAAACCCTTATTTACATATAATAATTTCAAATTTTGAGGTTGAAATTTATTTAAAGGGGTAGAATGTAACACCACTATATTCCGTGAAATGTTTTTATTAAATAAATATATATTTTTAATATTTTTTATTACATTAAACAATTATTTTAGAATGACATACATGAAACAAAGAATTAATATTATGTTTAACATGACACTAGGTCTATCTTGTGTTACAGGAAACACCTATGTTAAAAAAATGTGACATAATAATAAAATATTATAATTATTTAATATGATAGTTATCACCTAGCCATTAAATGAAGGGTACGAAAAAGATTAAATAAATTATTAAAATATATGGTTTATACATGTATCTAAAAATAATTATATTGTGAAAAAATAATTATACATGAAAAAATAAACTATTTGAAAATAAATGAAATATTTTCTGGAAAAATATTATTATGTGGAAAAATGAATTTTACCTCAATACACTAAACTAAAAACTTTTGGTAAATTATTTTAATTAAATTTATACATTTTATATTCAATAAAAATTTTAACATTTATCTAATATGTGTTTTAGTAAAAATATCAACTTAAATCCAATATTATGCTTAAAGTTGTATTTTTTTAAGTAGTTTTGTCTTCTTTTTAAACTCATTTTCCTTTTACTCTATTCCTACTTTTATAAAATTTAATAGATAAAATTATTTTTAGTTTTTCTATTATATTTATAAAAATATATTTGGGTGAATTGTTTTATAATTTTATGAGAAGATAATCATTTAAATAAATAGTTAAAAATATTGATGTTTTTACGAATCGTAATTTATCTTAAAACATTTTAAAAAATTGATTTAATATGAATTTAAGTGTAATATTAGCTCAATTGTATATCTACTAATAAAATTTATTTCATTTTAATTAATTTGATATTTAATTTTTATATTAAATATTTTTAAACATTTGAACATTTTCTCTTTAGAAACTTTACTTCTCATCATGACAACTTGATTGATATTAAATTATATTTTCCCTCTTGTGGGATTTTATTTTGAAAAAATGGAATCTGTGGTTTCAATAATAATAATATATATTATTATTAAGGTCATAATATTTTTTTACCATAATTAATTGTAAAAATTAGTAAAAATAATTTACCACAGTTAGGGAAAAAATGGTTTTCTAGAGAGTTAAACTACAAATGTATGGGTAAAAAAGAATACAAAACATGTCCAAAACAAATTTTACTGAAATATATTTACCTTATCTTTTATAGGATCTATAATTATCCATTTTTTTCTTTGTTTATGTTAATAAAATTTGTATATCTTTTCTTTTTAAAAATAACAATCATGTCACTCACCTCAATTATAAAAGGTCACCCTATATTCTACCTTCTTCACACTTCCAATACCAATTAGTTAGAACAATACCAGCACAAATAACATATTTCATTTCCTCATCTCATACTAAAATAGTTTTTTTGTCATAAATCTTACGTGTGAATCCTTTGGTGTAAAACAAAAAAGTTGTATGAATAAAAGTTAAAGTGCTTAACCAGTGGTTTTATTAATTTCTTCCTACACCTTATTAAATTATTGAATAAAATATATTATATAATAACTATATTATCTACCATTTTAATATATGTTTTTATGTTAAAATAATTATCTATATCCATATCATATTCTATCAAAGGGGATACTAAATCATTGTTCGTGCGTACAGTGGACTGCCGCCTCGCAAACTGGTGTTATTCATTTTCCATCATCACTTATGAAATATTAATATAATGATGTATATATTGTTAATATATCATATTTATGATATTATTTTATATCTAAAATTATAATTCTATATCAACCTATTTTCCTCCAAACTTGTTGGTAAAACAATAATGTTGCTCGTGTGTACGGTAGACTACCGCCTCATGAACAAATATGATGTTTTTTTTCATTTATGACTTATTTAATAGTTATAAGGATGGATTAAATTAATATATATGATATATTTTTATATATTTAGGCTTATATAATTATGATATCACATATACCATCTTACTTTTAATTATGTGGGGGATACAATAACGTTGTTTGTGTGTACGGTTGACTACAGCCTCATGAAGCAATGTGATTTATTTTTCACATAAGTTTTAAATTGAAGTTAATAAGGATAGTATTAAATACTTGGATGTTATATATATGACATAAAAATTATTATTTAATTGTAATATATCATTTAAACTTTTTTATTTTTTCATTTAGTTATGAAAATGGAAATAATGTCCATGCGTATGTATGGATTACCATCTCCTTTAATGGGGTACTTCATTTTCTATATCTAACTTTGATGGATTATGATAAATTTATATACACTGAATATATAATATATTTATATAATAGTTATCATTTTTGAGTTTATGAAACCATGAATAATTTAATAGGACCAAAAAATAAAAAATCAAAACAGACATGTAGAACGAAGTATTAATTAACCGAAACAAGATTTTAACAAAGAATTTTTTATAAACGGGTAATAAAATGACATAATTAAATAATATATGGTATGAGTTCATTAATATATGTATACTAAACTTATATTTATTATAATGTAGGTTCAAACATGTATGAAGGAAGTCAAGACTTAAGGTAAGGGATTTCAAGTCCCTCTTTTATTTCTAAGAGACATATGAAACTTCACCCATCATTTTTTTGGGTGTATATACTTCTAATTTTACATGTTATAAAATTATTATCTGTATTTTCATGATATATAAATTTTTATTTGATGTTAATATTAATTGGGGTTTTTGATTCAGACGAATACAAAGTCAATAAGGTATTTTTCATCTCACTTTTATATTCGTGAGATACGTTACATATTTTATACATTTATATTATGTGTGGATAATATAATATCTATGAAGTTATATTATATTTATTATAGTAAAAATTATTTGGATTTAAATATACATTTTTAGGTCTCTCTTACACAGGTTTTATGATTCAAAAGATACCAAAGTGGTAAGGGGTTTTTGTCACAATTTTCCTTCTTTTAGACATATTACATACTATGCACCAATGTTATTTTATGAGGTGTATATAAATCACAATTGACATGTAATGTCATTAATTTATTTTATATAATTATATTTTATGTTTCATTTAATATTATTATTTCTTGGGTCTTATGATTCAATGTTTCCAAAGTGGTAAAGGATTTATGAAACAACCCCCTCGCTTATCAAGGATTTGTGTGATTATGTTTTTGATGAAAAATTATTATGATCCATCTCTCAAGTAACTAAAAAAATTATTATCCTATGGTTAATTCATTAGAATAAATTTTTTACCATCATTTTCCTCTATTTATATAAGAGAAAAAATTGATATTTTGTAAGAAAAATTATTGGTATTTTAATCTTTAGTCAAAAAACCTTTTCTTCCCAAATATATTTCTCTAAAAATGTTTTTAAAAATGTTTTTATATTATACAAATGATTTATTAACGAAATATTTCTCCACATTTCACACTTAAAAAAACAATTAATGAAATATTCATATTGTTATCCAAAAAAATCTTATTTGTCTTTTACTAAAAATAAGAATGAAATATTTGTCTTAACATGTATGGATAGAAGAAAATTTCACTCCATCATGATCCTTATTTTCGTTGAATTTTCTATTATATTTTTCAAAGGATATGTTCAATGAAAACAATTTTGAAAAATTATATAATTTAAAATGTTTTTTCAAAATAGAAAGGTTATTTTTTCCAATAAATGTTTTAAATTATTTTTAAAGCATCCATTACAAGATTCAATTTTTATTTTCAAAGTAATGTATTTAAAAAAAAGAATGAATTTTTAGTTTTAAAAATTGATTTTCAGTGAAAATTTATTTTCCATGAGAATTATTTTAAATTATATTTCAAAAAAATACATATAGGATTCCATATATTGGTCTTACTTATTTCTAACATGGGATATTATACAGGGATTCCATTCTTATTCATTTTTTGAATATTTTTTGATTAATATGAAGTGATGTTTATCAAACCTATTTATCTTCCATAGGTTACACCAAAAGAAGATGTTACCTAGACCATATTTTTTCATGGGTTATTCTATTATGATATTATTAAATGATTATTAATCCTATTTATTTTTCGTAATTTAACTTATAAAGAAATTTTTATGAAACCTATTTAATTATAGGGTTTATGATATGACGAATGTTTTTGCGATCATGTGTCATATATGTGTATGATTTTTATTATGTGAATGGAGGGACCTATATCTCCCTCTGATGCATTGTGTAATGATTTATATCTCATGAGAAATAAATGAATATAATGGGGAGTAAACTAGGTTTAATAAGATACTTTGTCCGCTATGAAGGTATTGGTATTTAAACATCACCACTATGATTGTTTTTGGATTGAACCCATTCAACTATGATAGCTTTGGTAATGAGCCTTGACTACTCTGGAATGAATTTTCAATGATTATGTATATGGAAAAATTATATATATTATTCCATTTTTAGGCTTTCATAGCTCAGGTTCTTTAATTTTCTTAAGATACATGTCTTATAAACAATCAATTTTTATTCCATGACTCAAAATTATGATATTTTATATGAAGGGTAGGGTTTTAAAATGTTATTCTCAGGTTATCAAACCATTATTTTCATGAAATGTTTATATCTCCCTTGTTTACCCTTACTAAGAATCTAATCTCACCCTTTCTTATGTATCATTTCCCCAGGTTGTGAAGAATGGTTTTAAGTTGGGTATTTATAAGAATAGTACTATATGGGAAGATTTTGATTGGGTGTTTTTAAGGTGATTCCAGAAATAAGAAAAAAAAATTCTAGTGTCCAAACGAACTACAACCATACAATCTTCAGGAATATGTTTCTGTAGTGTAGTGAATATTTATCTAATATTATGTAATATCTATTTTTTAGAAGCATGGTTCACTAAAAAATTTCTTCTCTATTGTGATATCTTGTTACACCTTTAACTCTCATGTTAAAACTGTTTATTATGTTTATTTATTTACTAGGATCACTATCTCACCCATTTTTCTAAGTAATCCCTAGGATATACCATGCTATTTTAGGATCTCAAAATTATTTATGAGATCATTATAGAAAGTAAAATAAATAATTTTTATGTTATCCTCACATTGATTTATTATTAACATAGTCATCCAAATACGTTAAGCATAATAATCTATTGGTTGTGAGAAATGTATTTTTATGTAAAAAATCATGTAATAATATCTGTAAAATTCTTGATTTTGTTATAGTTTGTATCAAATTAATGTTTTAGTTAAGATTTTAAAAACATGGAAGGGAAAACATTTTTGAGAACACAAGGGATAAAAACTAGGATAATACTAAGTACATAAAAATATCTTGGAGCCTTGGTAATGTATAGAGTTATTCTATTATAAACAATTACATCCCTTCCTAGATACTATAAGTGGATATGGTTTTGAAAAATATTTACTTAGGGTTAATAAGACAAAATAATGTTTATCAGGATTTATTTTAGTATAAAATGGAATATAAAAAACAAGTCTTGTTCCACGCCTGGTTTGGAACTCCCAAGGGATATGTTTATAAAATTCGCAAACTCTTTAGAATCTATTATGAAGGATATGAAAAGATTATTAGGTTAAGAATCCTTAAAAGAAAGATTATCCTATATGAACTAGATTTAAGCCTAGAAACATATATTTTAATATATAATTATCAGTTATAAGTTATTCTATCTAAGTTTATTTTTTTCATTTTTTTATGTAAATGTATTCTCAAATTATTTTTTTATTTATTTTAATTAATTATAGGAAAATGAGAAATAATTCCAATAAACAATGTGATGGTAACTGTAATGAATCCACTAAATATATTCATATACTAAAGGAAATGAAATTTCGGAATATTATGATTATGAAAATGTATCTTTCTTGAGTTATTATTAATAAATGGAAATAGTTTAATTTCTAAACACATCAAGGAAGAGAAGGATGGAATATCATGGATTTTAAAGTTTGAAATGAGAATAAGATAAGAAGATTGAATTTCTATCATTTCAAAAATATGGGAATTGGAACCATGGAAAATTTCTTAATGGAACAATAAGATTCTTTATTTTTTGCAAAGGAGGGTACAAAATAGCTAATTTCTATAGAAATATTGAATAATGTGTTTAAAAAATATTGGAAAATAAATTTCAACCAAAGACACCACTAATGATTAATTTCCATTATTGTGGTGAACCTGTTCATTATCCTTGTCAATTTACTAATATAAAGATTAATTTCTAAGGGTCTATGTGATGATAATCATTTAAGGGGAATGATTGATGTTTTTATGTGTTGGTAATCAAGAATTATGTTGTCAATATATTTTAATAAATGGAATTCAGGTTATATGAACCATAAAACTTATAAGGTTTATCTTTCAGTAGTTTCATTAATAATTTTCTTGAATATATTGAGTGGTACAAATTATATAGAAATATTATTTAATGGTATGTTTATATTCAAAGGAAAAACACATGATTTAATATGATACTATAATATATTATTTCTCGATATTGAGGTAACTATAATGAATTAAAATTATTTTATTTTTTGAAAAGAATGAGATAGATAGAAAACAATAGAGTTTAAAAAAGTGATTAGATTACTTTTTTATTTTTAAATATGTTACTCATATTCTTGATAATGTAATTGGATGATAGAAAATTATGAATATGATTACCACATAAGTTTTCCCATTGTTTTTAAAAAACTAAAAGTTGGGTGACAGTCGTTGGTATCCTGCATAGTCGTGAGGATTAAACTAATAACTAAAGGTCATAAAGGTGTAGTGTGTACCACTAGAATACGTGATTTACTGGTTAATATGAAATTATTTTTGAATAATTGTATAGGGGGGTAAATATAAATTTGATTTTGGAAAAAGTATTTTAGGATTAAATTTTTTTTATTTTTCTTATTTTGTAGTGATTAATGATATTTTGGGAAACATTTTATTTGGTTGAGATATATATAACCATTTGGTTTATAATAATTTATTATTTTGGAAGAACATTATTATATTTCTAGAGATATAGCATGATGATTATTTTATTACCTTTAAGGTTAAAACTTTCTTTCATATTAAGTATATTCATGTTATTAAGGATATATGGATACCTATTTAAGTAATGATATATGTTAAAACTTTGGTTTAATTGTAGAATTTTGGAGATTAATATACTCATTTTCATTTTTTGTATTATCTTATATTCTAATAACTATTTTGGTTTTAATAATGATAGAAATAATAACATGTTACTATTTTATGAATCATATTATATGTTAATAGTTAATTTTTTTACTTTAGGAGTAAAAAAATTGTATTTAATATTCATTCCTTAGAGTAAGAGGAGAAGCGTAAATTGATCAAAACAAACCAAATGATGAAATTGTGTTTATGAAACAAAAAGATATTAAGTCAGCATATTTTTTTGTGGTCTCTATCTTAATGGAAAAAATAATCCCTCAACTCTCAGAAAATTATTATGAAATAAAATTTCTATCATATTATCCTCATATTAGATGAATAGAAGGTGTTTTAATTCATTATATAATTATGGATTTTTTATTTTTAAATTTCGATTGCTCGTTCACTTTCTTGTGATGAATGATCTCTTCTACTATACTTAACTATTTATAATTTTCCTCCATGTAAATATATTTTCTTCCCAATAATTTTATCTTATTTGGAATCATTGTTATGTGATGACAATTATATTTATATTTCCTATTTTTTAATAAGAATTTTTATTAACCCATTTTACGATGTAGATCTTTTACAGTGGACTTTTTCAAAAGTATAACCCTTGATTGCTAAGAAAAAGATTAAATTGAGAGGTATAAATTTATTTAAGGGGTATAAAGTAACACCCATAAAATTTTTAATTTATTTATATTTTAAAAAATTGTATTTTCATTCATATCATGTTTTACAAGCAACATAGATTTTAAACAAATCCTGATATAATATTAAAATATTATCATTTAAATGTGACTGATATAACCTAAAAAATAAATTGTATAGTATTAATAATATTAAAAAAAATTATTTATTTATAATGTTTCTAGTAATTATAAATATATTTTAAAATTCTTGATAACTATGTACTAATCTATAATAACGATATTTTATTCAGCAAAAATATACACTCCCTTCAAAAAATGACTTCTATTTCATTTATGATACAACAATATAATTAATTATGGGTAATTTTAAAAAAACTACTACAAAAAACATAATTTTTTCATTAATAATATCTATATTAATGTAGGGAGTATGATTTTCTTTTTTATATAATATTGATTTTTCGATGAATTTTGAAAAATACTGATTTTTTATAAAACTAAGATTTATTGTTAAAAAATTAATTTATTTATAATTACCATTACTAGTTAATTTTACTTTAATGTAACATAATTATTACAAAATTATGTTTAATTAAATTAATTAATTTTATATCATTTTTATTCTATATTTTAATATATGCTTTTTTAGTGTTTTAAAACCTTTATTCTAAAAACATTTTAAAAGTTCATAATTTTTCCCCATTTTATCTAATTTAAATAACCAAAAATGAGGTATTTTTTAACTAAAAAATATATATTCAATATCTATAAATATTTATTATAATTCATTTAATTAATATTACTTTTTATATATTTATTATAAGATCATCTTATGTTCAAAAAATAAATTTTTGAAAAATTGTTTCTTCCACACGTATGTGGGTTTAATTTCAAATTATATTTCACCACATATATCATTTGAATTTTATAATATCTATTTAGTATTTTTAATTACATTAATATTTATTATATAAGAATTTGAACTTAATTTTTAGACATAATGAATGGTATAAACTACAAAATAATTACTTGCCATGGTAAATATTTTAAAAGGGTAAAAGTGATTAAACATAGTAGTTAAGATGATTACATGTTTATTAAATGTTTAAATTGAATTTTATATTTTTTTATGAATTATGTAGCCCTATAATATTTATGTTTAAATTTTGGAGGCACATGGATTGATAGTGACTTCTCATTATTCAATTTTTTTTGGATTTTACAAGAATGAAACTCCTCCATTATAAAAGGTAACATAATATCCTCTCCATTCCACATATAAAAAACAAATTGGTTCATACAATACATACCCAAATATTTTATATAATTTCCTCCCCTAATTCTATAATCCATGGTTTGACAATAAATATATTCTAGGAAAGCATTATGTATAATCATAAAGATGTGGTACAAAGAAGAGGTAATAGTCTTCAGTGAGATCCTTCTTTTTCTTATTATATTCAAACCCAAATTTATATACTAAATATTATAATATAATAAATAAATTATTTCATATCTACTATTATTTTATTATGTTTATGGTATAATATTCATTTATCTCCTTTTCCATTTAATGAGAAATGAAACCATCATTCATTTGTATGGACGACTACCGACTCGCAAACAAGTGTAATGATTTTCCCAACATCACCACGAATGGATGTCTGTAAAGATGTGATTAATTATTATATGTAATATTAATAACATAATAATATATTTATAAAATAAGTGTATCATATAATTTCTTACCTTACCATCTATTGATAAATGATAACATTGTTTGTGCGTACAACGAACTGCCGCCTCAGGAAGCTATGTGATTTGTTTATTACAGCATCCCATGGATTTTATATGAAAGTGTATTTATAGAAATAATATTTTATATATGATATTATTATCATTATGTAAAGTTAAAATAACACATACCTACTTTACATCATGATCATTAAAAAATAAACCCATTACATGAGCGTAAACACCCTCTACCGTCTCAATGATTGTAACATGGTTCTTTTTTTCATATAAAAAATTAAATAAAATTTTTAAAATTAATATTTATGTATAAAATTATAATAATTATTTGACTAAACAATGACCCCTTTTACCTTGGTTAACACACCAACTCCATTTTAAAATAATGAACAAGGTATCTTAAAAACACCAAACATGTACATAACTAATAAAGTAATTAAATTTGTCATTGAAATAAATGAAGGAGATAATTAATGTATGAGGGATTAAATCAGTAAAAGTTATATAATTAAAAAAAATTATATTTTTATTGGTTAGGAGATAAAAACTATATATTATAAGCATGGACTTGAGGTAATAGTTTCCATTTCAAAACAACCTTCTTTGAGACACATGTTATTTTATACATCTAATTTCACTTATATGGTTTATATAATATCAATTTAAATATTACATAATGATTAATTCATTTTTTATTTAATTTAAAATTATAATTCACATCCTTTATTAATGTGGTTAATGATTCATAATTACTAAAGAAGAAAAATGTTATGCTTTAATATAATATAAAACAATTTTTTTTATGCTTGAATTTGCATTATAGAAAATTATATGATCATTGAACCCATTTAATTTTGTTATCCTCTATTTATTTATGAAATTTTTAATTAATATTACCATTTTCCTCTATTAGCTATATAAAATTATTGGGAAAATATTTTTAGGAAATCTGACTCCATTAAATTTTTTAGTCAAAAATCATTTTTACTTCAAAATATATGTTTTATACAAACTATTAAATAATGTTTTTAATATTATCCACTGATTTAAATATTAAATTTTTTCAATGTTTTAATTTTAATTTTTTCAAAAGTAATCTTCATGTTGTTTTTCAAACTAGGTACATTCGTAATATTTTTTAAAAATCTGAAAGGAATGTTTTCCTAACATAAACGAAATATAAAAAATTACACATTTTTATTTTCTTTTAAGAATAAATTATAATTAATCAATTATGTTTTTAGTTAAAGGGATTCCACTATTTTTTTTAATATTAGTTCTTCAAAAGTTATTTTCAATGTGGAAATGATATTTTTCTCAATAATTTTTTTATCATTTTAAAAGTATTCATCAATAGTAATAACCATTAATGTTATAGAATGATTCTAAAATATTTATATATGACTATATATTGATTTATCACTCCCCCTAACATTGACTAGTTAATACATGCTTTATGATCATTTCTAAAATTCCTTTATTATGTAAATTTGTTTAATTATGATATATGGAATGATTATGTAACCCATTTTCATTCCATGGGTAATCCTTATTTGTATTCATTTAGATTTATTTCATTATATATCACACATATGATTGTAAATTAAACTAATGTAATGGGTGGGACCAATATAATATTTCTCCCTAATTTTTTGGTTAATGTTTTAGTCTTACGAGATGTATTGTATGCGATTAGTGAGTGTACCTAATCAATTATAAGACTCTGTCCACCTTGTGATGTTGTCTCATTAGTAATACATTACTTATGTTTAGTCTTGGTCTTATGTTCCCTCCTCATTTATTATAATTAAATTATATTATGATTCCATATTATTTAAATTTTTTTCCATGTAATTATACATGTTCCGTATCTTTTATAATATCATGTTATAATATTGAATCACATGTTAGACTTCCTTATCATTTTTATTTCCATAGTGGGCCTTTTAGATCACCCATTTTTTCTATATATTCCCCATGTTATCCCATGTAGTTTTAGGATATTGAAATTATTTAAGATATCATTATAGAGAATAAAATAAATAACTTTTATTTTAACCTCACTTGGGTGTATTATGAAATATGTCTTCTAGTGAACCTAGGAATCATGATATTTGGGTAGTATATAATGGTTTTTAGTTTAAAATCATGTAATGGTTTTTATAAAATTATTGGGTCTCTTTAGGAACCACTTCCATCATAAATATTCATGCCAACATGTTTTGGTATGGTAAGAAATTAAGTCATTTATGCTTTCTCAACATGGTGGTAACATCATTGATGTATTATAAAGTTTCCCCAACCCCTAATACTTTTAGTATCTTGGGGTGGAGTAGTTAATGAGGGATATAAATTGTTTCTAGATACTTATAACACTATATGTGATCACCTGTGTAGCCAAATGGAAAATGTAAGGGCCCACTGATATGGAAATGGGTAATACCTTTGAATGTGAATGAGAAGCTGATAGAGTAGGGAAGAGTTAAAAAACAATATTGAGGTATTTATATTTTACCAGCTAAAAAACCATCACCAAAAAGCCAAACTAGATTCCCAAATTAGTGTCCCCATTTTGGAAAGGCCATGAATTTACAAAACATTGAAAAAAATTCACCATCGAATTACTTTGAGACCCACATAGTTTCACTAGACTTCCTCATGAGGTATAATACCCATATTCTAAAATGGACCAATAATATCCCTCTCTCACACAAACATATCAAGAAGTGATGTGGAGAGGATATACCATATCTTTTTGAGCCCCACTTCTACAAAGAAAGTTTCTTATCTGGTATTTTAAATAAATGATCAGGTATAGGTTCATCTCTTTCTTCAGTTACTCCCAAAAAATGGTTATCACATCATAACATAAATTGGGATCATGTTGAGTGTCATCTAAAACATTAAATTTAGGGATAAATTAATCATAAATAATCTAATGATAATGTATTACCCCAAGCTGATAGATCTCTTATAAGATAATCCCAACTTCTCTACGGTTCATGTGAAAATATATGGGTCTAGGACTTGAATAAATGACTAGTTTGATAAGAAGTTGTGACATATGGTACATAATAAATTGAGAAATCCATATCTCCTTGTAGAGGGAAATTTTGCAATGTTGACTGAAAAATTATATATATCTTTGTTTAATCAAGAACATTAATTTCCATTCATCATAAATGTTTCCACCGGTTTGCAGATCCATTACAAACATTATTTTCCTTTCAAATATTCTAAATAAGAGATGAGTGCATTTATTAACTCTCATAAATATGTTTATGATTAAAATTACAAACATGTGGGATTAGAGGGTAGCGATTCAATACATAGGATTACACCTTGTGTGATTCCAAGATCAACTGTCTATGCAAAGTTAATATTTCCCTAACACATTTGAAATAAGATAAAAAACCAGTAGGCCAAGAGATTTTGGTTGGGTGAAGCAAGGGTAGTTTCATATAGAATTCCAAATTTATATAGATGTAGTAAATGTAATAAATAATAATTATGACGATTAAAAGGAAGAATTCCTTTTAGAAAAGAATCTTTTGTAAAGATTTGATGTCGGGGATTTGGATTGTTTTTTCCAATAATAATTTCCCTGTGGATTTCCATGATTGATGATTTTGGTTATATCTAAGACATTTATACTAAGATATAAAAATAATGAATTATTAAATGATGTGATCCTGGAAAGGAGTTGGCTGAATGAATGAAATGAATGACATGAGAGGAATTAAGTAGATTACATGATTTATTCTGTGTCTTGCAATCACATAACCAATTTTGAGACTCCCAATCATGTAATCCGTTTAGAATCTCATGGATCACGTGATCAAAGGTAGGTCACTCGAATCACATAATGTATTATTCAATTTCATCCTGACTAAGGAAATCATGTGAATCAAGTGAATAAATCCCACATCTATGTATATTATTCTATATAGCATAACACATGTTTCCAGAGAATTATAACTAGTCAGTTTGGGCACGGTTACAAGAATCGATTGGATAATGTTATCACATAGAAATATTATGTAATTGATTCTTATGATCAAATAAAATGGTGGTTTCATGTGAAGGAGTCTTTAGAATAAATAACATGAAATAAGAAATTCGTGAGCTCCTCAAATCATATGAGTTATAAGTGAAATTTTTGGGGCATTATCACCCATTTTATAGGGAATTTACTAGAATACCAAATAAATTTCTAAAGACAAAGAGTTTCTAGAAATATATTAATTGGAATACCATGTTATTCAGGTCGGAATTTACTTCCTCATAACCAAGACCTTATTCATTTCCTTAGATTTAACTTCAAAGGGGTGATTTTATTGATTCTCATCAAATAAGAATTGGAAAAATTGGAGTTAAAAATACCCAAATGCATTGGTATGATTTTGAAAAATAAAAAAAGGAATGAGAAACGAGTATATTGAGTTATTAGGTTTCGTATTCTCATATCCTTTAGTGGGACACATGATTTTGTACTTCTTGAAAGAAAACATGATGCATCAATGATAAGAAGATTATGTCCACATAGGGTGTGAAAATTGTCCCATGGTCTACGTTTAATATCCTAATTCCACCTTAGAGTCATTAGATTGATTATTTTACAATCAATTAATTTTAAGTCTTACGTATTTTACATTATCTTTCCAATTATCACATTAATTACATTGGACATGTCAGTCTAAAAAAGTGAATCCTCAATGGAAAAATATTCAAAAAATGACATGTGGTTCACTTGATGAAGGTTGTAAATCATGGGATCATTATGTGATATAAGTTACAATATATTTTCATGTAAAAGTCCTACAATATTCACAAGATTAGTTCACTGATCATGTGAAGGACCTTGGACATATCAGATTGATCACACAAAATCCCTTAAACATGTCAGATTGATTGCATGATAGAACATGGATTTGTCTTCCTAGCCATGTGAACTCCCTTGGACATAAAAGCCCTATCACATTAATTCCCTTGAACATATCGCCTTGATCTTGTGAAATCCATTTTACATGTTATTTGGATCATGTGAATGTTATTGTATAGGTCATCCTTATCATCTGAGTTCCCTTGGACATGTTATCCTAATCACATGAAGAACCTTAGACATGTTAGTCTAATCACCCAAAGCCTCTTAGACATTTCCATCCATAACATCATGGGATTCCCCCTCAATGTATCATTATTGATTCCATAAAAAAATAGGTCACATTGAGGTATTATGAGATCAAGGAGACTTGTAATGATTTACAGATTATATGGTCTCTATTTATCACACAATGAGGGGAGGATGTCACTTAGGATGTGTCTCCTGGTCACTTGAAGTGCATGATACATTGTTTACTTATGCATATGTTTCCTACACAAAACTAATATGATGTGAGTGTCTTTATCACTATGTAAATTTTCATAGATATAGGTTTTTTGATGCCTATAAACCCTCACCCTTGATGGAAAAGAAGGAAAACAGAAAAACCGGGGTGAACCTTCTAGAGAAGAGGGATTATGAAATCTTAAGAGTCTTCTTCCTGTGTTTAATGAGTATCTATGATGAATAAAAAATTGGTTTTTGTGTGGGGTTATCCCGAGTTGGTCAATTGATCATGAAATTGGCACTCAATCACAGTACAACTCATTGGTGATGTGATATTTATATCGTCATCAGATGACCTCATTGTCATGTGAATAGGACATATAATCACCAAGCCCGTATTAGTCACATGATTATAATTCCCCCACTGATTTTTTATATCAAGTGGATATAAAGATATCACAAGATGTTTTTGAATTCAAATAGATCATGTGAAGTGTGTGATCACCCTTCCTTACAAAGAAGAACATGGATACCATTCCATTACACAATTGTGTTCTATATACCTTAGCATGTCCTCAAGGACTCAAAACCTTCACAAAAGTCTCATTTTCTCACACCCTTTATCAATCATGTGACTCTATATTGATCATGAAAATATCATGTATCCAAATGGATCATATGAATCACGTAACCACTAATTCTTTATGTGAAACATATGACTATATAACACCTACGTGACCACCCCCCCCCCCCCAATGTTTGTCTGTCATACTATCCTAAGAAATTATCATACCATAAATATTATATTCATTTAAATATCCTAAAATAGTATAAAACACTTGGGGAAAATTAGGAATTTCTATAATCCTTTCCTTGACTTATTCCCCATTAGTGATCATAAGACTTGTAAACTTAGATCCTCATAATTCCACTATAAAAATAATTCATCCTTCACATCACAATATCAATTGTGAATTTTCATGACTTTTCCTTATAGATCCATAATCTCTATAGGACATGTAACAAAACTCCTCTTACGGTAACCTCAAATTGTAATCTCTATAAAAAATCAATATTTTATTCATCTTATCATGTTTGATATTATTTCATCTCTTGTTTCTCACACCGAGAATGACTCACATGGGATTAGAGTTCTATGATGATCAATAAAATAACATAATAATAATATCCCCAGATGTGGGAATCCTTTTTAGTATAAGTCCCAAGATTTTTTATACTATGGGGTAATAATCCCCTTGAGTTTTATCATTTTTCTTTAACTGTCATCAGGTTATGAACATTAAAACTATATGAACACTAATTCTTGTCATCACAAGATATATATGACGCCTTCCTAAGGCCTGAGTTCCATACAATACAATGGTAATCCTCTCTATGTAAAACCCCAATATACATCTATTTTTTCATCTGAGGTTTATTTTCCTAGTGAAATAAATATTAAGGAAAATACTGTGTATATTCCCTACTCAATCATAGAGGCATCATTAGTGTATAATCCATGGTCAATCACAAAGTAATATTCATTGTGTATTACCTCTCAATCACCAGGGAAACCTCATTGTGTAAGTGTTCCACTCGGAATGCGTGTTCTGTTTAGGAATAACTTATTTCCATACGGTTTCCAATGGATTTGTTTATATAACTGGAAACATCCAATAGTTCTATATCTAAAATGGGTTCTACTTTACAAAGTCATGAATCTATTAGGTTTGCAACCCATGATACTTAGGAACTCACATTGGTCGAGAGGCTGGTAGGTTGGACTCATCGTACCCTTTTGGGGGTAATTGTTGCCAACATTGGGACTCTCTTATAGATTTAAGATATGTTCATAAATACTTATTAATTTACCAAGAATAATTTGGAATCCATTTGAAATTTTAAATCAATTAATAGTATGTGTAGAATTCAAAATCATCCATATGTATTCAAGGTTCTTCCTCGGTAGAGATATCTGTATGTATTCGAGGTTCCACTTCAATGGTATGCTCTCATATACTACTTAGGGATTCTTTAGCTGTTATTATGATGATACTGGTTTTTAATCCACTCAGTGGGGAACTCTATAATTTATGTTCATCCTGGTAGATAACAAAAATTTTATGTTGGGATCATACCCATAAATTGGATACCTATGTATCAACTTCAAAGGAATTAAAACCCTCATAGTTTGGTTTTGCTTAATGGGACACATCATCCCTTTTAATGTCATGTGATAAGGACCAAACTGTATAGTATAATGTCATATGGTAAGGACATATAAATGGAACGTGATTAGTAAAATATTGATATAGGACTTATTCTTATGTAGTCCAAGGAACCTGGAATGGTTATGATTTTCCATGTTGGATTATACCCTACTGGAAATGTCTCTCAGAAAGAACAGTGTTGATTTGTAGTGTTGGGTTTGAACCTTATGGAGGATTACCACATATAACACATGGGTGGGAATCAAATCCCATGTAGTACGTAAGTATGGAAGGGGAATATGAACCTTTTAGAGAAAATGTATGGGCTTACTCTTAAAGAATATTCCCTTGTAACAGGGACCTCGAGAAATATATTAACTTAAGGAGATTAAATGGGGACTTAATTTGGGGCTTACTCTAAAGGAGTATGCCCGCATTAATGTAATTAGAGTTGGATTCCTAAAAATAATGTCCAGTGTGCTTGGTCCATGGGTGAAGGATTCTGATGTATCCCAAATATAGTGGGAATCAAATTTCTCATAGTTAACAACATGAAGTGGATAGTGAAAATGATGTGATCATTACAAATATCTTAGCCTGTGTGAGTCATTATTGGTGTGAAAATAAGATAAATGTTAAAGATTTGACAAACCACAAACTTTATCCTCCTCTAATAAAAGACATCAGGCCTACAGAGAAAGAAGCTAACGTGACAGTGGGTGAGGGTGAAAAGCAATGAACCATTAAATATAAAATTAAAGTGAGTTTCATTGGGTCTTTCCTAAAATACTTAGGGCTTACTCCAAGAGGGATTCCCTCAGAAGGGTCCTAGGAGAGGAGGGAAATATTTCTTTTTTTAATGGAAAATCAAGTGTGATCCTCACTCTCCTTATTGTAAATTGAATGATTCAAGTCTTGGAGGTGAGAAGGTGAGGATAGAGTCTAATCCCCAAAATCCAAGACAGTGAACATCCCAACACTATCTTGGGGGTTATAGTCCATGTGACTATAGATATAAAAACCTAAAGACATCCCAAGGATCTTGACTCCCTTAGAAGATGAATGTGGGAAACCTTCGACTGTATAAATACAAACCATAGTGGAGGACACGTTGATGTGTCTTCCCAAAGGTTTGGTATGTTCAGAGGATTCGGTGGAGGTTTCAACTTGATCCCTTTCAGAAAAGGGAGTCAAGGAAAGAAAGATCCATCCTCCATATGTGGGTTAGGATAGGCCTCTAAATATGGATTTTTTAGGTGGTCCGCATAGGTCTTCCATCTAAGAATGTCACGTATGTATATCGTGTAGGTGTACTGCATAGGTCGTAGGAGGAACTGACAAAAAACTGTTAACACAGGGTAATTAAGCCTATTAAAGATTTAAAAGGACTATTGAGAAGACAATACTTGGGTGAGATTTAAATCTAAGCACCTAAGGTTTCAGTTGGTGTCTTTGGAAGAGCCTCACAAAATTCCTTTGGTAATAGGCCTTGCATAGGTAGATTCATATTTATAAAAGAAGGGTCCTTAATCAGATGTTTTTAATTTCAAACTCTAAAAGTACATCAATATTGATTATCCCATATAATTCTCTCTTATATCATGTTTTATAGTGCTACCTGAGAAAATTTGGGGGACCTAGGTGAAAGAGCTATGTAATGGGATCTTCAATAGTTTTTCCAACTTTTTAGTTACCAAAATAGAGAGGTCAAGGGTCCTATTTATAGGCAAGGAGGGGGCTGGTTGAAAGGAGGTTTTTGGAAGAGGTCATTGGTGTAGTCACATAACATAGTTCTTCTACATAGGGGTGTAAGAAATTATATTGTTTCCCAGGTCCTTCGTGTATCTTCATAGCATAGGTCTTTTGTGTAGGGGTTACACACTGGGCTATACAAGCAGAGCTTGATTATGTCTTCTGGTAAGTGTACATCGGCCACGTAGCTCTATTAAACTATATTTATTTACTTCCTTTAACTTTATTCAAAACATTGAAATAACCCTAGTGCTTCTTCATAATCGTTTTGACTTCCTGTGAAATGTCAACAACACCCCCCCCCCCCCCTCTGGATTGGATCTGATTTAAAAAAGTGTCTATTCTTGAGGAAATATTATGGGTAAAAGATTATGGAGAGTTGATTCTAGACCACGTAGGTCTTCCATGTAACTATATCGTGTAGTCCAGCAGCATAGGTCAGCAACAACAATAAGTACCCCCATTCCATTTCCATTTTCTTTACTCGCATTCTCGTATTTCTACTCTTGTTGTGTATTTCATTCATTCATCTCTTCTATTTTGTGTTATAATGCATGTCCCTTGAAAATTTCTCAAGGTATAATCACTTGAGTGATAGAGCTACATGAAGTTACTTTATCAAAGGACATGTGATGGTTACCTAGTAGAAGGACCTACATGGGTGACCTCGTGGAAAGAGTTGTGTGGAACTTTTACTTTTCCAAATTTCTTGAATTCCTTCAAATTAAAATTTGAACATCCTTATTTCAATATTCCAATTTAATGATGAAAATTTGGTAATTCTCTTTGTATGAGATGTATCACTTGACAAATGATACTGATGAAGCTAATGTTCATCAAACCCAAATGATAAAAATCATTGGACCAGACTATTATGATGTTGTTGAGAGTACCCTTCCTGGATTGTTGAAAGGATTGATTCTATACCAATGTGAATATCCACAAAGACATTATCTCTTTATATATAGACATAGGCTTTTGCAAGATTCTCACATTCTGATTTATAAGATATATTTTTTAAATACGTGGTTTGTGAAACACTTTAACTATCTTTCCATAAATATTACTATGATGGGTATGTCTGTTAATGAAGGAACAATCCCTATCGTATGAATCCTACGTCATAGTGGTTTTACTCTTGATATGGTGTCTCATGTTATAGATACAAGGTCTCATTTATAGGATTAAAATTTTCATGATTCAAAAACATATCAGTATAATGGATAGAAGGAATATTGAAACCTTTATTCTGGAGGTGAAGTAAAGCATGAATGGATGTGGTCATACTGGGTATGCTGAACTTGTGCAGAATTTAGGAATGAACTGATGGGTGTCCATATTTATGAAGCTGTCTGGATAAAAAAACATATGTTTAAAAAAATGACTCTATTCCCAAATTAATGACCCTTTGGAGTCCACAAACAAATTCTATCCACTTGACGCATGGTGAGGTTTTTCATTAGTCTATGGGATATCAACCAAAAATCTGGGGCTCCCATTCTCAAGGAGATGTATAGTGAATTCATTCCACCAGTAACCACATGGATTAATGCTAATATAACTCCACCATTGGCTCATAAATTATTCAAAATAGAAAATAAATTACTAAATGAAAAGAATGAGCATCACTCTATTGATGATATTCATTTAATAGTTAGGATGGAATCTTTTTTAGAACCAAAAAAGCATAAGGGTCCCACTTTCGGACATCCTACCATTTTCCTAACTACGGATAATCATGGCGCTTCAGGCACGTGTTGTCCCAAATTAGAGAAAGGTTACTAAAATACTTTGGGGTAATAAGGTCAAATATGATATTGATGAAAAGGTATACTTAGTCACCTTCCTTTCTATGTGGATAAGAATTTATTTTCTTCTAGTTCGTGATCCCGGTGGCAGTGAAACACCAGGGACTTTTGTTATTGCGGCCAAGTTAGTAAAGGGGAAATATATTTGGTTGGATACCCCTGTATTAGCAGGAATCTATCAAATCACGTTCAATTTATATGATGGGAAGGCTCCATTTAGATTGGAAGGAACTTTTCATGTATTATGGGGCTGGATTACAGCACACTTTTGATCATATTTAGTGTTGAATTCAGTTTGATTCCCCAATGGTTGATTTAACCCATTTTTATAGAATATCTTCAAGATTCGACCTCTGAACCTGAAACCTGATAAAGTGTTGAGTGAACTGAATATATTGAGATAATTAATCCCATTTCCTTTTAGTAACCCACTAACTAGAACATTTTTTGATGATGGTGAGGAATAAAATTTCAAGATAGGGGCTTATATGATGGAATTCAGGGATAGCGTGTTATCAACCAGGATTGATGGTTAAATTATCTGTGGTTATTATGTCACATATAGGTTTTCTCTTTAGTTCAAATGTCTTCAACAATCAAGAAATTTTCCTCCTATATATGATAGTCATGAGAAGAATCCAATGCTATCCTGACAATTATGAATTCTGATGGATTTAGAGATATCCAAAATGTCAATTATGCTACCTCTATAAGATGCATCAATTGGATTAGAGGTTGGATATTCCAAAGCTTGGGTGTCATCATCCCATCATGGGGATTTAAAAATAGGAATATTTTGGGTAACGTCCATAATAATTTTTGTTCATATAAACATTTGTAAAAGGTCTAAAGCCAAAGATAATGAAGAGGCTTCAAAAGCATCAGAACCTTCAAAACATCCTCACAAAAAAATACACCAAGAAAACTAAGGCCAAGTAAATAATACCTCCAGCACCAAGGAAATATAGTCACTATCATCAAAAATAGATTACCATCCTGTCTTCTAATTCTTCTAAATAATAATGGAGGTCTGAAGATTCCTTTTAATCACAGGGTTTTGATTTTCCCCAATAGCCAACCATATTAATTAGAAATTATGTATGGCCTTTAGAAATCTAGTACTGGGATGGAATAACATGTGAACTCAAGAATATATGGGAATTTCTAGAATCTAGCCTTCGAATACCATATTTATGTGATATTAGAACACCTTCTAATGGTCATCCAGATAATAATCTGGCTAATGTAATGGAGCATATCGTGCAGTTGGAGACCTTTATTATACAACTAATGACCAAGTCCCAACCTAAAAACTAGTATCTGATATGATGGATCGAGGGATATGTGAAGGGATAATTGTTCACCCTGAAGAGGAATGGTAAATTTATGTTACTATTTAGAATTTATTTCCCTTTTCTTTTGTTTCAATTCTGCTTCATCATCCATTGTCATTAATCTTGATGGGATTGCATCTTGTAGATTGAAATTAGATAAGGAACCTCAAGAAAGGATGTCGAGTCACCAAAATACGGACCCACGACACCCCCATTGACACATTGTATGAAACCCTTAGGTCTCATGACATTTTATAGGTGTAAAAACCATGATCGAGGTGATGGAGACATAAAATACTTAGTTGTTACCTCAGGTCAGTACTATTAAGAGTATTATTTCAATATCTCCACTATCTTATGATAATAAATGAAAAGGAGAATTGAGATTGATCCAAGGTGTACGTAAAAAAAGTGAGTATTCGAATTGTCTTCTAGTATTATGATTTTCTTGATACACCTTGGTGACTATGTTCGTCTTTTCATAGGATCTTCATCCCTTACATCTCTTAAGGGATTAAAAACTAGTCCTTCAAGGACTGAGAAGGAAACTCTAGGGGGAAGTAAAAATTGTTGCTGATGAATTTTTTACCTTAACAGATGAAGTGTCAAGGGATGTGGTTGCATCAGCTCATATTTCTACATAGAGGGAAAAGGGTTAAGGTAATATCATATGCATTTCTTCTAAGAATCACATATTATTTCTATCATTATTTTCTCGGTTATATTTTATATTATTTTTTCATGCAGAATGATCTTGTGAAAATCAATGCTGATATTCATATTTCTCAAAAAGGAATGAGAAATGATCCTAGGACATTTGAGGTAGATACTAGTGATGATTCTGACTTATAAAAACCTAATGAAATTGCACCAATTGATGAGTTGGTGGAAGAAAATGTCATCAGAGCCAATTTGGGCATTGACCAAGATTTGTTGAGTACCTTATATGGTTAAGATTATATAAACAATTAAGTCTTATACATTAAAACAATGGGTTCCCTTAATCCAAAAATTGATATTCTAGGTTCCATCAAGGATTTTGTGGAATTCAATCAGGAATTGAAAGGAATTAATTTCTCATTCTTTCATTTTCAATGCACAAATTTTCTTTTATCTAATATTTCATATCAAAGATAAATTTATGAATCTTTATCTATATAGAACATTGTGAGGGCCCTTCAAGAATGGGGAATCCCACTCTATCATTCTTCTACTGACATTGAGGATAAACCAACTAAAGATACAATGTTAGGAGATTCTCTATAACCTATTGTTATGTAAATGGGTCAAGCTTAGAATAATGATCCTCTCTAAGAAGTACGTGTTCAAACTACTACAGCTGGGGATGCTGGAGAGGAATCTACTCATGCAACTGACTTATCACTGAGTAAGTTTTATTGACCATTTTTATCATGCTTCTTTCTTTCCACACTTTTTAAAATAACAATCATTCAAATTCACCATTTTAGGGATATCTATTCCCATAGTTAGGTCTGGAGTTGAGGACATTATGTTGGATCAATCAAACATGAAAGATGAAGCACCTATTGCTTTTAAATGAGTAGTGACAAGCACCTCCTTGAGTGATTTGATTCTAGAATATGTTCTGCCTCATGGTAGTGATCCCAACTCGGATTTAGAGATACAGTGTTCTCTCGGTATTATGAGAGTAAAACATGGAGATCATTTGGGATATAATATTTGATATACCTTTGGATGAGTTTCCTTTCTTTTTTATCCGACTTCCAACACTATTTAGAAAACTAGGATTTTCTGGATTTGATTATCGCATGATTTATAATGTGGTAATAGAGACCATTATCTAGTGGGAGTAAGAACAGAAACAACAGTAAGATCTTGTAAAGGGAAAACTACTCACTAATATTGAAGTAAGTCAAGATGTAGTATCTGAGGTAGAATCCAACCATAGAAAAAAGTCATTTGAATTTAATAATAAAATTAAGGATGCAATGTAGGAAATTGTGCATCTTCAACAACAAATGAATGTTGTTTAAAATGATCTTGATAAACTGAACTAATCACTAGGAGAACCCCAATTAGAAGGGATAACTTCCATTTCAATTCCTAAAGATTCACTTCGTTAGGCCGAGGAGGCTAATGCTACTCAACTGACTGAGCATCAGCAAGAAGTTGATAGGGCCGATGAGGTTATTCAAAAAATAAAGAGTCAAGATAAAATATTTTTAGTAATAGATAATAGAAAGAGTCCATTCGGTGGATGTTCCTAGAATTTTTCCATATAAATGAAAAATATTTTTCTCTAATCATATAAATGTCTTTATCCCTACTTTTTTAATGTAATTGGAATATCAAATCTTATTTTCATAATATGGAATCTTTATGTGAGATAATCATAATTACATTAACAGGGATGGAGGTTCTTTAACTTTTACATAATCTAAGAGGGATAGCAAGTGCAATTTCACTATTTCTAGGGTCATATAGACAACCCTACAAACTATGTGCCTTTTGGATATTTTTGTATTTCTAAATATTTCCCAAAGCATATAGAGTATAGATCAAGCAAGTTGAGACTCAAATTTTATCCAAAATTCCCTTTTTGGGTTTTTAATCTAGTGAGTATCATGTCTTTTTTGGTAGGTGGTTTAGAGTCATGCATGTCAGACTAATAAAACTAGTATTTTAGGTCGAATAGCTTTGACCATGAATTTTGAGATTAGAATTTAGACAAAGATTTATGGCTAGGAATTTCACAATATTATTTACATACTTCCAAGGGGAATCTTGAGCCATGATTTGAGATCAATGTTACTTTTATTTGAAAAACTCATTATGGGGGTTGTATTATATAGGGCCAGCTAAGGCATGTGCTACACATCCAAACAGTGGAATCTTTTTAATGAAAGGCCTATTATATGGGTAAATCATGCAAGGACACATAGAGGTACATACTACATTGTCAAGAAAAATAAACCTCAAGAATTAAAACATTCTATTATTGATAAACAAAGGGGTTTAAATTTTGAAAGTCTCAAGACCACAGTGGGTGGATTTTTCAAGGAAAGGTATTTGAGAATAAAAAGGGTCATCAGTACAGTTATAGGCTATGAATGAGGAACCACTTCATTATGAATTTGGTGTAATAAGGAGGGTATATTTGTCATAGAAGGGATTTCTGATATTTTACTATGCAGTTTAATGTCGTGGATCAAAGATATTAGGTTTTGTAGTTTCAAGTCATGCAAAAAACATTGAGGGGAATTTATTTTATGAAATTTAGATTTTACTAGAGGTTTATGAATCTCTAATTTCTTGATAATTTATTTGTAAATAAATTACCACACTCATGTAACTAAAGGAAAAAATTATAAACTGTGATTTAGGGATTTCTGAATCTGAAAAGTGATATGGGAAAGGGATAATGGAATTAGAAGAAGTCTTCTCCAAGAACAATGTAACCATTGTTTAAAAAAACTCCATTATGGGAGTTGTATTATGCAAGTACAACTAAGGCATGTGCATCATAGCCAAACAGTGACATCTTTCCGCTGACAGGTCTATTATGTGGATGAATTATGTAAGGCCACCTAGGGGTATGTACTGCATAATCTGGAAATATAGTTCTCAAATATAATAAATTATATTTCTAAAATCCAAACAAAGTTTATGAAGATTAAAATTTTCGATTTCATAGGTCTTGGTTTATGGAGAAAATTACATGAATATAGAGGGGATATTTCCATTCATTATTTAATGTAATTTCAATTTTCCTTGAACACGTGGAGAGGTAAAATGTGTAAACCATTATCTTGGAGACTTTTAGGTTGAGGGAAATGATGTGAGATAAATATACAATGGATGAACACTTTAAAATATGGATTCCTATATATCATCATCAATGTTTAATGGGGAAAGAATAATATTATACCAATAATGAAGTTATTGTTGTTTGACAAGCCTGTTATGGGGGCTATATTATGAATGGCTAGCTAGGGCATGTGCTTCATAAGAAAATAGTGGCATCATTTGGCTGACAGGCCTTTTATATAAGAAGTGTTTTTACAATGCCACCTAGGGTCACATACTACATAGTCAAGAAAAAGAGTTCTTTGTATCCAAAACTCTACCACTAGATACTGAAGAAAGATTATGAAAATTTATAAGTATTAAATATTATGATTGGGAAATGTGAAATAGGAGATGTTCAATGCACAAGATAAATAATTGAATCAATATCAGCCATGAGTTTTGAGTCCCTTAGATAGATATGACTCATATGTATAATGGGAATATCTTTTGTTTCCTTAATAGGGTCTCTAAGGAGAGGACCTAAAACCAAGGGCTTCTACATGGATTTTTTTTTTATTATATATGGGGGAAGGATAATTTCTTTTTACCTCAGCTAGAACTAAGATCTAAGTCCTAGTTTTCACTACATATTTCAATAGGATGAGAATCAACCCACACATAGTTCTTTGGATGTCATGTAGTCTATAATCACACGGAAAGGACATTGATGGATTTGATATAAATAGAATTTGAATCTGCTCATGTAGATCTAACTCATACATGGGAGAAAAGAGGCTTTTCACATCATGTTGTAGTTAATCCCAAGATTTAATGTCTGTACATCACTACATATCTCATATAATTAAGAATCAATCCAATTACCATGTAGTTTAAATTATTGTGGGAAGGACGAAGGTGAATTGACATGAAATGACTAAATATCTCATTAAAAATAAGAATCAGAACACACATTGTTTTTTTTTGGAAATACCGTGCAGTTTATCACCCTAAGATGAGGACATCTACTGTGTCTTTTAAGGTCTTACATCTAGGACCATTGATAACCCCAAATAAGAATTTAGATACCTTATTTATGAAGAGAACCCCTTTACCCGATTTTTAATCCCACATGATCTATGCTCAGTGTGAAAAACAAGGGTTTGTAAAAAGGTATCTTCTACAACACAAAGTTATGAAAAGTGAATAATAAGGGTATAATAATTTTGTGGTTGGTGAGCGAGGTTATAGGACCTAGAAATTTATATGTATCTTGATGAATCATGAATCAGGACACATGTAGTTCATGAGATTTTTTTCCCATATTAGTCAAGTTTTGATATGGGTAATATGGCTCTTTATTTAATTTCATGGATGATGGTTGTGATTAAAGTAGAATGTCTTAAAATCTCCATATATCTCATTAAAATGAGAATAAACTTACAACATTTGGACGAAGTCCCTATAAAAATATGATTTATGCATAGGTAAAAGAGAAATGGTTTTCTTTCATGAAATTATGACCGAACCGATGTTTGGAGATCAAGGTGTCACAACGTATCTCATATGAATGAGAATCAAGCCATGTTTAGTTCTTGATAAATACCCTATGCAGGTTGGATTCATACACACAGGGAGTAAAGGTTTTTTTGTCATGGTTGGGCCCATGATTGGAGATTTATGTGTCTCTATGTATCCCATTGAAATGAGAATCAATCCAAATTTAGTTCTTGGAAATATCGTTCCCCACACCAACTGAGTTTGATGTGAGAGGCGGGAGATTTTAATGCATTCCGAAATAATGGATAAACTTAATACATAAGATGGTATGAAGTTAAAACCATGTATTCTGGAAGAGTAATATCTATATATTTAGTTCAAATACAGGTGGAAAATGTGAAATAAATTTATATATGGTTTCTGTTGGGCCCAAGATTGAAGATTTGGGTGTCACTATGTATCCCATTGGAATCAGAATCAAGCCACACTTAGTTCTTGAAAATAGTATTCCTTGTGCATATCTGAATCATTAACATAAGGAATGAAGGAATTTTTATTTTATTTTGTCTTGGCCTAATATTTTAGATCTATTCGTCTCTATGTATCTCATTATAATGATAATAAATCTATATTTAGTTCTTGAAAAGGGGTAGTTATGAAGATCTGATTCAGACATAGGGAGAAATGGGATTCATGTGCCACTTAGGTGTAGCAATGATGTGATTAATTCTTGCACATAGAAGCTGCTCATCTTTTTTAAAGAACCACAAGGAATTCCAATTTGTGGTATCTTGGGGGTTTCTTAATTTCAAAAGAATAAGATGTTTACTTTATAGTTTAATGAATTTTAGCGAGGAAAAATGATGACGTGTAATTTAATATCATGTGACAAGAAAAAAATATGTCATCCATTTTAACATCATGTAGCATGGACACATATGGTTGTTATGTAGTTTAACGTCTTGGAAATAAGATATAGATGCTACAAATTTTAACATTGTGCAGTATGGATGCATAAGGTTGTTATACAATTTAATATCTTGACACTAGGACAGAGATCCTACAATTTTAACATCAGGCAGCATGGATGGAAATGGTTGTTATACTGTTTAATTTTTTGAAATGAGGACATTACTCTGTGTGGTTACACAAAGTACTTCTCCAAAAATCATTCATTGGTTGGAGTTGTAATAAGTTCTCCATTCATTGAGATTATGGAATAAGATCTATTAGAGTAGACCTTATGTATGTAATCAGGTCCTTCCCTCTTTGAATCAATCTTTGGAGTCTTGTTTTCTAGTATCATCAGAGTCATGAGGATTAACACAGATTCTCCTTGAAGAAATTACTGGAGATGAACTTTCTTGTTAAAAGATTGTGTTATTATGTATTGATTGACTTCTGTGTGATGAAAGGTATGAAATATTTTTTTCTAACCATTATATCTCATCAAATCTCTTCTGAGACTATTCATATATAGATAACTAATTACATATGGAAAACTCAAAGTGAAGGTATATGAATTTAAATGGGCAGATTAGATTCTATTTCATATACCAGTCAGTATGCAGTTGCTCATGTAGCAGCACAGGTAGTAGTACTATAAGCCCATAAAACATGCAAAAGTTTATAAGGCCAAGATTTCTAATTTTTATCCACCATTTTCTGTATTATATTTGATAGGGTCTTGTTTAAAGCCTCTACCATTCCATTGGCCACTTCATGATAGCGAGATTAATGGTTTGATTTGATATTGTCCTCCCGATATAAATTTTTTACCTCAGCAGAATAGAAATTGGTGTTGTTGTCTGTAAATATGGTATGAGGGACACTAAATATGGAAACTATGTTAGCTATAACAAAGATAAATATTATTTTGACCCTGACTTCCTTGAGAGGTATGGTTTTATCCCATTTAGAGAAGAAATTAGTATCAGTAAGAATATACTTGAACTACTCAGCCATATTTGGAGGATAAGTTTATACTATATCCATTCCCCATATAGAAAATGTCAAAGAGTATTTAGATGTGTTTAGAAACTTTGGGGGTTGAGGAATGAATTTGGAATGCACCTGGAAAGGAGGAAACTTCTAAGTGAAATCTAAGGAATATTGTGACATCGAAGGCCAAAAGTATCCAACCCTTCAGATTTGATCATAAATCTTATTCCTATACTGGTGAGCACTACAAACTCATGTATGTACTTCTTTCATGATAGCCACAGTTTCATCCCCATCAATGCATCTAATAATAATTCCATAAAACCATCTTATATAAAGGATCTTCTTGTGATCTGGTTCATCATAAAGAGTGAAATAAACTTCTCATCTCCAGATTTATTCTCTTTTAATTTTATCTGGTGGAAGTACCCCATTTTGTAGATATTCTATGATTGGTGTCATCTATCCCATGGTATAACCATATAACATAGAAATGGTGTTGATTTCATTAATTTCCTTTATCATTATTTGGAAAAAAGGTGAAACCACTCGATGATGAGCAATGTTAATGATTGTTTCATCCTGATTTGGATCTGCCAAGGCTATGGCTACATTTTACAATGAATCATCTTGGGAATTTTGTGACCATGGGATGTAACATAATGTATAATTTGAGGGAAATTATTCCATTAACCCTCGAAAATAATCACATAGGGGGACTAGTTATTATTTTCTAATGGTGTAATCCCCATTAATTGGTTTGATTTACAATTATAAATCACCCTTCACCTCTAGATTAACCAATTGTACTTGGAGTGCTAATTCCAATCCTAAACTTAGAGCTTGATATTGTGCTTCCCTATTGGTTCTTCCTTCAGATAACATAAATTAATATGGAAACACTACCTTCTCTGGGAAAATAATCACAATTCCTAACTAAAATTTTTTATGTTTAGGTTTTTCCATTATATTTCCAACTAGGATTCTTGAAGAACCATCAATATAAATTTCCAATATTTGAGGAATTTATTAAATATATAAGATTTCTTCATTATGAAATTCAATATTCAATGATGTATGTTCTGCAGACGGGTTCTCAATAAGGGAATCTAGTAAATATTGGAATTTTATTTCTTTCTGAGGTACAAACTGTATATTAAATCATTGTAGGATAACATCCCACCATGATAAATGTAATGGCCCAGACCTCTTTGGTCCATTACTTTGTGAAAATGTGGTGTTGGAGGTGTTCCGAGAGGTCAAGGTGACTTATCCCCAACACTTTGCCAATTTTCCAGTTATGTGAACAGTGTTTCCAGTTTTATGAACAGTGACAGATCGGTTTCACGGATCAGTCTGACAGATCGGTTTCACAGATCGGTCTCACAGATCGGTCTCACAGATCGGTCTCACAGATCGGTCTCATAGATCAGTCTGACAGATCGGTCTGACAGATCAGTCTCACAGATCGGTCTGACAGATCGGTTTAACAGATCGGTCTGACAGATCGGTTTCACAGAGCGGTCTCACAAATCGGTCTGACAGATCGGTCTCACAGATCGGTTTCACAGATCGGTCTGACAGATCGGTGTCACATATTGGACTCACAGATCTGTTTCACAGATCGGTCTCACAGATCGGTCTGACAGATCAGTCTCACAGATCAGACTGACAGATCGGTTTCACAGATCGGTCTGGCAGATTGGTCTGACAGATCGGTCTGACAGATCGGTTTCACAGATCGGTCTGATAGATCGGTTTCACAGATCGGTCTCACAGATTGGTTTCACATATCGGTCTCACAGATCGGTTTCACGTACAGTAACGGTGGGTGAACAGAGTTTCCAGATTCCTACAGTTTTTCCCCTTTTGACGTTTCCTTTGACGTAAAATACATTTAAAGACTTATTTTAAGGACTCTTAAGGCTGATTCAAAGGCCATAATTCTTATATTAATTATTCCTAAGGCTTGGAATGTTTTACTTGGTCAAACCGCGTGGGTTAATGCGATCCGTTTTTAATGGAGAATTAACCGGATCGTAAACCTTCGCCCCATTAAATCTTAAAAAGGGATGATATATCATTCTCCCTTGTTCTTTCCCTTTGTTTTCAGCTAAGAGACTCTATAACCTTTCAATCATTCCCGTAGGAGTTTCAAAATAATTCTTTACTCATAGGATTGGTTCTCATCTGTTTTGGATGCAACCGAACTATGTCAGTTAATCTTCCCAATAAGGTATGTTTTATCACCGTTCCTTTGGGGATCATCTTCTCTTGTTTCTGCCTTCAATATTATACCATGTAATTTCCAAGATTCTAATGGATTTTTCTTGGGGTTGGTTGGTACTGTCGTATGGTGGCATCCTCCAGTGGATGCATTTGTTGTGGGGGGAGGATTGTGACCCATTGTGAGGATAAAGGACGTCACGAACTCTTCTAGGTAGGGTATTCATGGCTTCTCTAATTGTATATGTGAAATCATATAATTAGCATGATTTAGTCCTTTGGATCACAATGAAATTGACCTAATTAAATACTTGAACCAGATTAAGAGAATTGGTTGATCGCATGTTGCTGCTTTATACCGTGATAACAGTTTGCCTCATGTTTTTCTAGATAGAGTGATATCTATGATTTCTTTGATTTGTTGTTCTTTCATGATAGAAATTGATAATGAATGTAAAGCCGGAATTAATTGTTAATTAATTGGCTAAAGATAAAGAGGCATGTGAATTAATCTGGTTATTCTCGTTGTTGTAGTTGTTCTAATTTGAGGATAATCAAATTAGGGAAGTAAGAAGGGTTATTTAATTGTGATAGCTTACTGATTAGGTATCCCGTAATTGGAACCTATGAATAACAAATCTGCTAATTCAATTTGGATTAAAGAACATATTATGTGGGAATTTCTAAAAGGGTTCTGAGTTACCCTCTTTTTTGTTAAATGGTAAAGAGAACATGGTTTGGACTATTGTTTTCATGCTGCATGTGCTGTGATGTGAGCCTGGATGGCTGTTGTGATATGTGGAGGCATGGAGGCCTTGTGGTTGTGGCAGCAGATAATGCCTAGAGTGGCGAGATGCATCAGTTTATGCATGTGGGTGTAGGGGAGGACACCGGGGGTGATGGAATGGGATAGATGTGGTTGCTGGATGCTTTTGGTTTTCTTTGAATGTTAATCTTATTTGATTTTTCCCACTCCTCAAGGATGCTGGTCTTTCTACCCTTCTTCTGAAATAGGCGAAGACGTGCGGGGTATGCCACGTGCTTTCCGTGTTTAGCCTCTCGAGGGAGAATGGGTTTATTCTCTTTATATAGGCGGCAAAGACTTGACGGGTAGTATATCTACTCACCGTGTTGAGCCTCCTTTGTGTTTAGAAGCATAGGATGCTTTTCTAGAATGCCTGGGAATATGGAAAAGTAATTCTGTAATGAATTTTTTATTAAATGGTGAAAATCCACGGGGATGGAGATACTGGAATTTAATGCTGATGTGAATCTTAAAAGGATCAGTTGATTTTTAATGTGATGCCAATTCAGTTTACTGTGGAATTTTTCATGCTTAATTAATGTTTAAAGAATTAATTAATGTACAGTGGAACTGATAAAATGATAATGGATTAATCTAATAAATCTCTTCAAATGTTTGTGTGCTTATAGGATACCTAGTCTTAGAAGTAGCAGCCTGGAGTCTGAGAGACGTTACCTGTAGTTGTATCTAAGACTAGGTAAATCCCATAGTGTGGATGTGAGTTACATATATATTCTGTACTTTTTTTGTTTCTATATGCTTCTCCACCCTGTCGGTAAGGGCAACTGACACCCCGGGGATTTTGAGCCCTGGGGGTGTTTTCCTCAACATTCTGATGGGAGGTTGAATGGCTGACTACCCCCTTTGACCCTGCTCTCTTCTCTTGGTAGATCATTGTGCTGGTAGGCACACTGGTTAGTTTTACCCATATATGTGTGTAGAGGGCTGTAATGGCTTGTGGTTATTTCACACACATATATTCTGGATATAGTATCCTATGGACTACTATAGGTGAAACGTGTATAGGTTGTGATGGCTTGAGGATCCCTATTCAGTGTATGGGATATAATGGCTTGAGGTATAATACCGGATGTATGATACACGTTATGTGAGCTATGGTGGCTCTCGGAACTTACCCGGTTGCTTTTGGTTGTGAGGATGGTGTGGTGCTTCGCCCAGGTGTCTGCGGGAAAGCCTTTGGAGAGAGATGCACAAAATGTATGTTGTTGGGGAAAAGAGGCAAACCAGTGGGGATGTAGTAGTGGGGTACCCTTGATAATCTTTACTATATTCTATATTCTTGTATTCGTTACTTGGTGAGAGTAGCCATGGTGAGGTTGGGAACTTTGTATACCGGTTTAGGTGACGAGTTAGTTTCAGTTGTTGTTCACTAGGCTTTACCATGCTTTATTTACTGTTGCACAAGAGGCTTGGGGAGGATCCTACTGAGTATACTGTTATACTCACCCTATGTATATATAAAATATTTTTCAGGTCACTTGGAGCAGGTTGGAGATCAAGTTGGTTACTACTAGCTTGTGATTGGAGGAGGAGCTGTTCGGGCTTGTGGTCGCTGTTGTTTTACATTCATTTGGGTACTTTTAGTTTTCCCTTTTAGTTGTAGTACTTTTTCATGACATTTCATATATGTACTTGGATTTCTTTTATATTTCAGTTCTGAGTTGGAGTTGATTGGAGTCTATTTTATCTCTCTCTTCTTCATGTGTTCTCTTATAGGGTAATGCCTCCCATTAGTGTGATTATTATACCCTCGGTGCTAGTCGCCAACCCGGGGCCTACTGGAGGCGGGACTCGGGGGTCATTATCTCTCTTCTCACATTGTCGGCCCATGAGGGGTACACTTTGTGGAGAGGGGGTCGTGACAGAGTGGTATCAGAGGTCTGGTTGAGGGATAGAATGGAGTTTGGAGTTAGGCACAGGTGAGGATGCATGGGATGGTAGGGCAACGGTGTCATTCATGTTTATCAAGTGGGGTAAACACTGGAGACCGGCAGAGACATAGGCGTTTATGGCCCCCTGTGATCTGTTGCACGGACCTTTAAGTTTACGATGTCTACTAAACAATGTGATATTGGTTGCAGGGTAGAGACCTAGGAAAGGATCATGCATTATTATTCTTTGTGCCTATGTTTGAATGGGTAGACCTTGGGATAGGTAACCTAAAACTAATAAAACAAAACAATTAATTAATTAATGTTGAGTCTTCCATATTCCAGGCTTAGGAGCTCTAACAGTTGTCATTTTACAGGTATGGCTCTAGGTCGACGTCCTCGTCAGGTTTGCGCAAGAAGATGCCCAGCAAGCTGTTCCAGCAGATCACCACCGGGTAGAGGTTAACGACACTGACACTTGAAGTAAGACACTCCGAGAGTTTCTGCGCCAGAGTCTATAGAAGTATGAGGGCTCCGTTTCATATGAAGTCACAGAAGACTGGTTGGAGGAGGTCGAGATAGGATTCAGTTCGATTCATGCTCGGAAGGAACACTGGGTGTCCTTGGTTGTGACGATGCTGCGTGGAGCAGCAAGGCAGTGGTGGTTCTTATTTCTCAGGGATTGTGAGGAGTCAGCGATCTCATGGGAGGAGTTTCGGGACAAGTTTAGAGTCGAGTTTATTTCTTCGACTGTGAAGGCGTCCAGTCGCCAGGAGCTTCTTACCCTTCGATAGGGGAGCTCCAGTGTTTGAGAGTTTGGAATCCGTTTCAGGAACCTTCTACGATATGCTTCCGACCAGTTACCAGATGAGGAGGCCAGGGAAAGGAATTTCGAGGAGGCTTTGCATCCAGAGATCCAGCGCCAGGTCACCCCATTTATGCTGAAGACATATCTTGAGGTGCTGGTGAGGGAAGAGGTTATTGAGAGGACTTTGGCTAGGACCAGATCGTCACGAGAGGGGAATCTTCATGATTCCTCACAAAGCAAAGATGTGGTCCATGGATCCCTATTTTTAGGGAATAAGAGTTTCCGTTCACCTGGGGGTAGGTTCCAGCCCTTCCCATCTTGTTTCTTCAGAGGCAGAAACTCTCAGGCCTATGCCAAGGAATCAGGCGCTTGTTTTTCTTATGGTGGTCGTGGTCATTAGCAGTGGGAGTGCCTGACTTTTCAGAGCAGTCATCGTGCACCGGGCGCTCCGCTCCAGGTTCCTCTGTTGAGGCAGTTCCAGCCGAGGCAGCAGTAGTAGGTTGCACCAGCTTTAGATCACCCGAGGGTAGATGGAGTAGGCAGAGGACAGCCCCATGATGCTCCCCGTCCTCAGAGAGCAGAGCGTGGCCATGGTGGTGGTCATAATCAGGGTCAGAGAGGCCGTGGTCAGCTTCATGCTCTAGCGTTGCCATCCCCAGGCGAGCCAGATGTCGTTCGAGGTACCCTTTGCTTGTTTTCTACCTTGGTGTATTCCTTGTTTGATTCAAGAGCAACACACTCCTTCATATCACCTACCCTTGTCCATGCTTTGGGACTTGAGGTAGAGAGGCTTCCAGTGCCCATGGCGTTGACTACGCCAGTTGGAGGTCGAGCCGACTTTTTTGAAGTATGTAGAGACTGTGAGCTTGTGTTGGGGCAACACCGCTCTTGGGGAGATTTCCTATGTTTACGAATACAACCATATGATGTCATACTCGGAATGGATTGGTTGTATTCGGTGCATGATATTGTGGATTGCTATAGGAAGAAGGTCATTTTCTTTGATGTAGATGGAGAGAAAGTGGTGATTGTTTGTGGGAGAGATCCTCGGATGAGTCATAGACGAGTTCCATCCTTATCATCAATGATGGTTGGGATGATGCTGAGTTATTCCGAGGTTCAACAGTTGGCGTTGTCTATGTTCATAGAGGAGTACCCTGACGTCTTTCTAGAAGAGATTGTATCCTTACCCCCTCGACAAGAGATCGAGTTTGGGATCAATATACATCCAGGAGCGTCTCCTATCTCTATGTCTCCATATAGGATGGCCCCTTCTAAGTTACGAGAGCTACGTATTCAGCTTGATGGTCTATTGTAGTGTGGTTTTGTTCGGCCAAGTGTGTCACCGTGGGGAGCGCGAGTTTTGTTTGTGAAAAAGGCTGATGGCAGTTTGCGGTTGTGTGTCGATTATCGTCGATTAAACAAAGTGAAAATAAAAAACCACTATCCTCTTCCGCGGATTGATGACCTATTCGATCAACTGAAGGGTGAAATTTGGTTCTCAAAGATCGACTTGCGGTCATGATATCCTCATATGCGTGTAAAGGATGAGGATATCCCGAAGACTGCTTTCCGTTGTCATCATGGGCATTATGAGTTTGTTGTAATGCCATTTGGCATGACGAATTCTCCAGCTGTTTTCATGGGGTTGATGAATGTTGTGTTCTATGAATTCCTGGACAAGTTTTTTCTGGTTTTCATCGACAACATCCTTTTGTACTCCATATCTGAAGAAAAGCATGCAGAGAATATACGAGCCGTTTTGGGAGTTCTTCGCCAACATCAGTTGTTTGGGAAGTTGTTGAACTGTGAGTTTTGGGTTCAAGATGTTCGTTTCTTGGGGCATGTTGTGTCCCAACAGGGAGTAGTTGTGGATTCGTCGAAGATAGAAGCAGTGGTGTCTTGGGCAGCCCCCAATACCATGTTAGAGGTGCGAAGTTTCCTTGGTCTCGCAGGCTATTATAGGAGGTTTGTAGCCAATTTCTCCCGAGTTGCGACTCCTTTGACCACTTTGACCAAGAAGGATCAAGCGTTCATATGGACTGATCAGTGTCGAGAAGCTTTCGAGTATCTAAAGGAGAAGTTGTTAAGTGCTCCAGTCCTTTGTCTTCCAGCGGAGGGAGTCCAGTTTGATGATTTCTGTGATGCTTCACATCTGGGGATAGGTTGTGTTCTCATGCAGCAGAGGTCAATTGTTTCTTATGGTTCTCGACAATTTCCTCCCCATGAATGCAACTATGCCACCCCTGATCTTGAGTTGGCAGTCGTGGTGTTTCCTCTGAAGTTGTGGAGACATTACCTCATTGGTGAGCACTTTGTGGTTTTCACCGATCATAAGAGTCTGAGGTATGTTTTCTCCCAACGTGACTTGAACATGAGGCAGCGTCGGTGGATGGAGTTCTTGCAAGAATACGACTTTGAAATATCGTATACACCTGGAAAAGGGAATGTTGTAGCTGATGCACTAATCCGAAAGTCACGTAATGATGTTGTGCATGAATTTGGTGATTCCTGGAGAGTGATGGAAGAGCTATCAGCTTTGCATCTTGATATGGGAGAAGTTGGGGGTAGAGGTTGTCTTTTCCAGATGACAGTGTAGTCATCCCGGATGCAGAAGGTGGAAGAGTCTCAGTTGGGTGATCTAGAGGTGGAAGTCTGGAGAGATAGAGTTGTTTGTGGTGAGGCCCCTGATGGTTGGTCGGAGGATGAACAACACCGAGTGTTGTATCATGGCAGGATTTTTGTTCCCTTAGCGATGCGCGAGACGGTTCTCTGAGAGTTCCATAGTTCAACCTTGGCAGTACATTCTAGTGTGACAAAGATGTACCGATCCTTGAGGAGTCAGTTTTGGTGGCCTGGGCTGAAACGTATGGTTGCAGAGTGTGTGTCTCGACGTTTAGTCTTACAGAAGGTGAAGGCCGAACACCGTGTTCCTGGTGGTCTTCTCCGGCAATTAGAGATTCATCAGTGGAAGTGGGAGGACATCTCAATGGACTTTTTTACAGGTTTACCTCGAGCTCCGGGAGGACATGATGCTATATGGGTGGTAGTGGATCGTTTAACAAAATCGTCCCACTTTATAGCGATCAAGAAGTCGAGCTCAGTGGCGGTTTTGTCGAGGCAGTATCTAGAGGAGGTGGTGAGACATCATGGAGTACCTAGGATGATCATTTCTGATCGATATCCTCATTTTACCTCTAGGGTGTGGAGAGGTCTCCAGCATGCTTTTGGCTCTCAATTTTTCCTTAGCACTGCTTTTCATCCTCAAACAGATGGTCAGACATAGCGAACCATCCAGACTCTTGAAGACATGATGCGCTCATGTGTTCTTGATTTTGGAGGTTCATGGATGAAGCACTTACCCTTGGTAGAGTTCGCTTACAATAATAGTTTTCACTCTACCATCAGTATGGCTCCTTCATTAGCTTTGTATGGTCGGCCATGTCGTTCTCCGTTGTGCTGGACTAGGGTCGGAGAGTCAGCAATTCTCAGACTAGAACTAGTGCAGAATACAACAGAGATGGTTCAGGTGATTCGTGAGCGGATGAAGATAGCACAGGATCGTCATAAATCATATGATGATCAAATAAGAAGACCCTTAGAGTTTAATGTTGCGGATCATGTGTTCCTGAAGGTGACTCCCTTTTGTGGGCAGCGAAGGTTTGGTCGTGGAAGTAAGCTTTCACCCCGGTTTGTTGGGCCTTTCGAGGTGTTAGCTCATGTTGGAGCTATGGCGTATCGAGTAGCACTTCCCCCTCAGATGAGTCGGATACATGATGTTTTCCATGTATCACAGCTCTGTCGTTATCTTAATGATTAATCTCATGCTATCGATTGGGGAGAGATCGATATTGATGATGATGCAACCTTCGAGGAGCGACCTGTGGAGATCCAAGACCACAAGGATAAGGTGTTTCATGGGCATTCTATCCCCTTAGTTCGTGTCTTGTGGAGACACAGTGGCATGCAGGAGAGTACATGGGAGCGTGAGTCACAGATACATGCTCAGTACCCAGAGTTATTTAATGTTTAACTCCTTTCATGTAATGATGTTTTCTTTGTGGTTGGACCTTTCATGTTTTATTTATGTACTTTTCATGTCATGTTATATTTGAATTGTTTGGATATGGATTGTTTGTTCCCATACTCTCAGATGTCGTAGTTTTGTTCCAGCATTCGAACAACTCATGGTGGTTTTCCCCTGAGAGGTATCTTACGGGGTGGTTGTTCGGACCCCTCTTTTATATAGGTTGGTTTTAGATTCTCGAGGACGAGAATGTTTTGAGAGGTATCTGATGTAATGGCCCGGACCTCTCCAGTCCATTAATTTTTGAAAATGTGGTGTTGGAGGTGTTCCGAGAGGTCAAGGTGACTTGTCCCCAACACTTTTCCAATTTTCCAGTTATGTGAATAGGGTTTCTATTTTTATGAATAGTGACAGATCGGTTTCACGGATCGGTCTGACAGATCGTTTTCATAGATCGGTCTCACAGATCGATCTCACAGATCGGTCTCACAGATCAGTCTCACAGATCGGTCTCACAGATCGGTCTCACAGATCGGTCTGACAGATCGGTCTCACAGATCGGTCTGACAGATCGGTTTCATAGATCGGTCTCACAGATCAGTTTCATAGAGCGGTCTCACAGATCAGTCTTACAGATCGGTCTCACAGATCGGTTTCACATATCGTTTTGGAAGATTAGTGTCACAGATCGGTTTCATAGATTGGTTTCACAGATCGGTCTCACATATCGATCTCACAGATCGGTCTCACAGATCGGACTGACAGATTGGTTTCACAGATCGGTCTCACAGATCGGTCTCACAGATCGGTCTGACAGATTGGTTTCACAGATCAGTCAGACAGATCGGTTTCACAGATCGGTCTGACATATCGGTTTCACAGATCGGTCTCACAGATCGGTTTCACATATCTGTTTCATGTACAGTAACGGTGGGTGAACAGTGTTTCCAGATTCCTACAGTTTTTCCCCTTTTGACATTTCCTTTGACGTAAAATACATTTAAAGCCTTATTTTAAGGACTCTTAAGGCTGATTAAAAGGCCATAATTCTTATATTAATTATTCCTAAGGCTTGGAATGTTTTACTTGGTCAAACCGCATAGGTTAATGCGATCCGATTTTAATGGATAATTAACTAGATCTTAAACTGTCGCCCCATTAAATCTTAAAAAGGGACGAGATATCATTCTCCCTTGTTCTTTCCCTTTGTTCTTGGCTAAGAGACACTAGAACATTTCAATCATTCCCATAGGAGTTGCACAATCAATCTTTACTCCTACGATTGGTTCTGCTCTGTTTTGGATGCAACCGAACTGTGTCGGTCAATCTTCCCAATAAGGTATATTTTATCGTCATTCATTTGGGGATAATCTTCTCTTGTTTCTCCCTTAAATATTATACCATGTAATTTCCAATATTCTAATGGGTGTTTCTTGGGGTTGGTTGGTACTGTTGTACGGTGGCATCCTCCGGTGGATGCAGTTGTCGTGGGGGCGGATTGTGACCCATTGTGTGGATAAAGGACGTCACGAACTCTTCCAGGTAGGGGATTCATAGATTCTCTAATTGTATATGTGCAATCATAGAATTATCATGATTTAGTCCTTTGGATCACAATGAATTTGACATAATTAAATACTTGAACCGGATTGTAGAATTGGTTGATCGCATGTTGTTGCTTTATACTGTGATAACGATTTGCCTCATGTTTTTCTAGATAGATTGATATCTATGATTTCTTTGATTTGTTGTTCTTTCATGATAGAAATTGATAATGAATATAAATCGGGAATTAATTGTTAATTAATTGGATAAAGATAAAGAGGCATGTAAATTAATCTGGTTATTGTCGTTGTTGTAGTTGTTCTAATTTGAGGATAATCAAATTAGGGAAGTAAGCAGGGCTATTTAATTGTGATAGCTTACTGATTAGGTATCCCGTAATTGGAACCTATGAATAAAAAATCTTATAATTCAATATGGATTAAAGAACAGATTATGTGGGAATTTCTAAAAGGGTTCCTAGTTACCCTCTTGTTTGTTAAAGGGTCAAGAGCCCATGGTTGTGACTGTTGTTTTCATACTGCATGTGTTGTGATGTGAGCATGGATGGTTGTTGTGATATGTGGAGGCATGGAGGCCTTGTGGTTGTGGCAGAAGATGACTCCTAGAGTGGCGAGATGCATCAGTTTATGCATGTGGGTGTCGGGGAGGACATTGGGGGTGATGGAATGGGAAAGATGTGGTTGCTGGATGCATGTGGTTTTCTTTTAATGTTAATCTGCTTTGATTTTTCCCACTGCTCAAGGTAGCTGGTCTTACTACCCTTCTTCTGAAGGAGGAAAAGACGCGCGGGGTATGCCACGTGCTTTCCGTGTTTAGCCTCTTGAGGGAGAATGGGTCTATTCTCTTTATATAGGCATCAACGACTCGATGGGTAGTATGTCTACTCACCGTGTTGACCCTCCTTTGGGTTTAGAAGCATAGGATGCTTTTCTAGAATGCCTAGGAATATGGAAAAGTAATTCTGTAATGAATGTTTGATTAAATGGTGAAAATCCACAGGGATGGAGATACTAGAATTTAATGGTGATGTGAATCTTAAAAGGAGCAGTTGTTTTTGAATGTGATGCCAATTCAGTTTAATGTGGAATTTTTCATGCTTAATTAATTTTTAAAGAATTAATTAATGTACAGTGGAACTGATAAAATGAGAATGGAGTAATCTAATAAAGCACTTCAAATGTTTGTGTGCTTATAGGATACATAGTCTTAGAAGTAGCAGCCTGGAGTCTGAGTGATGTTAGCTGTAGTTGTATCTAAGACTAGGTAATGCCCATAGTGTGGATGTCAGTTATATATATATTCTGTACTTTTTGTGTTTCTATACGCTAATCTACCCTGTCGGTAAGGGCAACTGACACCCCGGGGATTCTGAGCCCTGGGGGGTGTTTTCCCTAACATTCTGATGGGAGGTTGAATGGATGACTACCCCCTTTGACCCCGCTCTCTTCTCTTGGTAGATCATTGTGCTGGTAGGCACACTGGTTAGTTTTACCCATATATGTGGGTAGAGGGTTGTAATGGCTTGTGGTTATTTCACACACATATATTCTGGATATAGTATCCTATGGGCTACTATAGGTGTAATGTGTATAGGCAGTGAGGGCTTGAGGATCCCTATTCGGTGTATGGGCTATAATCGCTTGAGGTATAATACTCGATGTATGATACACGTTATGCGGGCTGTGGTGGCTCCCAGAACCTACAAGGTTGCTTTTGGTTGTGAGGATGGTGTGGTGCTTCTGTAACACCCCGAACTTCCACGATACGCTTCTCATTCAATAATGCAATAGCTTGCATTGTACGCAACTTCGAGTTCTAAAACACCGCGACTAATCAAAGTAGCCGTTATGAATAGTAATAACCACTTTTTAAAATTATAGAAATTTTATATTTCAAAATGGACTTCATTTTTGAATTCATAATATCGAAGTTATCCTAAGTTGAATTTTTTGTAACTTTCTGAGAACTTTCAATTTTTTTATGAATAGTGAAAAATACTTAAAACAACTTTTTTAATCAAAATAATTTATTGTGATCAATTATACTATTTAGTGGTTTTAAAGTATAATTAGAATATATTTTTACCATTTTATCTAATGGTGGTCATTATAATTAATTTAACATTGAAATTGGACATAAACAATTGTCAATCTTTTGATATAAATTGTTTCTTAAAAACACGCTATTTGTCGTAACAGCGGGAATTAATTATAAAATTAATTAATGAAACTTATATGTTTGGAATTTTGTAAAATAGACATAATTTTTGAATTCGGAATATCAATTATAGCTTAGGGTGAAATTTTGGCTTTGTTCTGAAAAACTTCAATTTTTGATGAATAGTGAAACCACTAAGTGGTAGTTAAATAACTGATTTTTCGTTTAAATTAAATATTACCACTTCTGTGATTTTATTTTCAAAATTCCGACATACATGGTTGTCATTAAGAAGTAAAATGTGGTTCAATGAGATTAAAATAATTTTTTGGTGAATAGTAACTTTTAAGTTCTTAATCGCGATTAGAGGTAATTAGTGTAGTTTAAGGTACAAATAATGTTTTAATAATGTGAGATGATCATGACACTTGTCCTCCTCCTATTGGATGAGTAATGGCCGACCAAGAAAATCCATGGGTCAACTTGGGGACCCCATGGAGCCACTTTAGTTGGAGAATGACATTAATATATATTTATTTAATGTTAAAATTAAATTGACACAAACATGAGTTATTTTACAAAAACAGTTTTTAAGTGGGGTTACACAAGTCCAAATTTTGACTATAAATATTCATTAGAAAGATAAAAAGATTTCCTACATCATAGTATTTGTTTTATAATTTTTAGACATTAAATAAATTAAATTATTTATGACATCATTATGATGCAGCGATGACCTCATTATTTAACGATTTAAATAAAGTGAGAAGATAATGTAAAATCCAAGGCTTACACTTGTCCAAAGCCTATTGGATGAGGATATTTCGAACCCTTATCACCTTATCCTTGAATTATACAAGTGTGGGACCTTTAGAATCCGAAAATCATTGTATAATAGAATAACATTTCATTACTTTCCAAAAGAGCCCCTCCTCTCCACTTATAAAAGGCCCCCACCTCTCCCAACTCATTTACACTTTCAAGCCATTTGGCTCGGCCAACCTCTGCCCAAATACTCTCCCAACATCCCTATCTTACTCCTAGAAGCCTCACTTTGGGAAGAACTCTTCTCAAAGAAGCCTTTGGCTCAAATCAAAAAGAGTTACCCGATTTTGAGGTAATGTCTTCTCTAATGTTGTTTTGTTTTATTTTTCTTCTCCAACCCCCTAAACTCTTTTTATTCATTTCTTTTGTAACAACACCAGTATCCTCAATATACTAGGATTTTGTTATAAGAATTATTAGATCTACACATACACACACCTACATCTAATGGTTAAAGAACATACGGTTCCTGTGGATGGCGAATTTCTGCCTCACGAAACGATGATTGTTCAACACTCATATAACACCTTCAAAGGTGGCCATTAAGATGTCACTATTTTTATATATGATATATAATATGTTTATGTTTTACTTATGCTTCTGTATTTCTCATTTATGGCATACTTTATGATTTCCATTATGGGTAAAATGCGATAATTTCATTTTAGGAAGTGCGGACTACCGCCCCCTCAAAGTGATGTGAATCGTTAATGCCATATGTGGGATGTATAAAGGATGGAGTAAATGATATTATATATGATATTATAATGGAACTATATTATACCTTTATATAATTATGATTTCATTCCATCAAATACGAAATAGAAATGAAAGTAGCGTTCATGCGTACGTACGGCTTACCGTCTCCATGAACGGTGCATTTCGTTTCTTACCTCTAAATGTTACGTAATATTATAAATGAATGTATATACTGGATATATATGATATATATGACATATAAATCATGAATATAATTCTGGAGATAATGGGTATTCTACTACATAAACAACTTGTAATTATAAGAAGTTTATTTTTGACTCAAGAACCAAAGATCGACAAAACGACCGTTATTAACTTAAATAATTAAATAATGTTCATAACATGGTAATAAGTGATATAAATGGAATAATGAACATGAAAAAGGTTCTTAAGTAAATAGAAATTAACTCTAGTTTATTATTCAGGAGGTTAAAGAACGGTCGAGTCAGGACAAGACGCAAGGTAAGGGAATTTCTTAACCCAACTTCCATTCTTTGGGTTAATCTCCTACTTTCAAATTATGTCATGATATTATTATGTCCTATTTTGTATTTTTACATTCTTTATGTGTTCCTATAGTGAATACACATAATAGATCTATTTTATTTTAAAAATGATCTATTTAAGGACTTCGTTTCAATCCCCTTTCATTGAGGCATATTTGGTTTTATACACAACTTTCTTTTATACGGTGTATAAACCCCTTTGACTTTTACGTTTATTCAAAAGGAATCTTTTTTATACGAAGAAATTTTCTAAACGACAAAAGGGAATGTTTTTGTTTCCGTACTTATGCGGCGACAATGACTTCTCCGCCGCCGTGACCATTATTTGAGTTTCGGCTTCCTCTACAAGCCATCATTTTTTTTAATGAAAAATAAATACGAAGTTTTAACTTTATTTTATTTTGGTATTGAAAATGGTTTTGAAAGAATTTTTATTATATCAATGTGTTGTATTGATATCTTGTGATTGAAATGTGGAAATGTTATGTTTCCTTTATGCATGTTTTATGTGATACGATTATGTTATGGTTTATGATATGTTTAAACCTATTCATATGAGGAATGCATTGGACTTAATAAGTGACGGGTGGAGCCCGTTATAGCTCATCGATGCATCGGCAGGTCTCATGAGACAAACTAGTGTCTTGGCACAAGGCCTTGACAAAATCTTATTTGTGGTCTTGGCACGAGGCCTTGGCTACGTGGTTATGATAGTCTGGCATTATGCATTCCATCATTATGAAAGTGGTTATTGATATTGCATGTGATTATTCGACCAGTAGAATATCCATATGAAGAAGTGAATGGCATTATCTCATTTTACTTTTTCCATATTATGTTGAAGTTCAGGTTTAAAAGGATTTTGTTTTAGTTATACATTGCCTTAAATGTTAATGTTTATTTATGAAAGCTTCCGCAATATTGTTATCCTTACTGAGCATCTGAGCTCACCCCTTTCAATGTTTTAATATTTTCCAGGATGTGAAGAAGTATTTTATGAATGACCTGCAGGGATAGTCAGAAGAGGATATGAGTGTGGACTATGAAGACTTTGTTATTAGTTTTTCACTTTATGATGTAATGTAAGACTTATGACTGTATCTAGTGTTTACAAGGCTACTAAACTAATCGGTCTTTCGAGACTTTATCTTTTGTGATCATGCCAATGTTAAGAAGTAATGCACCGACTCTGGGTAGCTGGGGTTGGGGCGTTACAGTTGGTATCAGAGGCAGTTTAGTACTAACCTTGGAAGCTAGATTTAGATAAACTCTGATTAGAGCACGTAGACCTAATATGAACTTTGAGGATTAGTATAGGAGAACTTCCTATAATTTTGGTATTGTAGAGATTTTGTGAGTTTTCCGAGCAATACATCCCTGTCTGGATACGAGCAGGTAGAGGCGGCTCTGGCACAGATGTACCTAGGGGTAAAACCCGAAAACACTGCTTTGAGCTAGACTCGAACGGGAACTGGTGCACGACAACGGGCCTTGCTGTACTCTTGGTTACGACACTCCCGAGGGATATTCTTAGGATAACTCTCATTTTCTTTACAAATCATTATGAAGGGTTTATGAGTATATACTTCCTCAAAGAAAACATTTTTATGATTATGGATTATATCCATAAATAGTTCAATTTATGTTAAGTATTTTATAAGTATGGAATTATGTATTTTGATTCATAAACTAATCTAGTTTATGCCATTGTATAGAAATGGCGCCTAGTGGAAGGAATGGAAACCGTATCAATGCACGAACTCCGTGTAGGGATTTTCCTCCTGCTCAAGATAATTATTGTGGATCTGGAGATACAACTGGTGCTAATCAACTTATTACCATACTGGGACAACTCACTCAGGTTATGAATAATAACCTTACTCGTATGGAGCACCCTGATCCGCAACGTGGAGGATCAATGCTAGACCGTTTCATGAGGCAACAACCACCAACCTTCAATGGGAGTACAAATCCTATATTAGCTGAGCAATGGATAAATTCCTTAGAGAAAATATTCCATGCCTTGGTGAGTAGTGAAAGGGAGAAGGTTGTCATGGCAGTTTACCGCCTCACTGGAGATGCCGATCAGTGGTGGTCGCTGATTCAAAACACAAAGGAAGATGAAGACGTATCAAATATGGAATAGAGGGAGTTCAAAGAGCTTTTATTAGAAAAATATTTTCCTCGAGACAATCGAGCAGATATGGAAAGGTAATTTCTAAGTTTGAGACAGAAGGAGGATGATAATGTCGCAAAGTATGAGGATAACTTTACAAGGTTAGCGAGGCATGCTGCCGATTATAGACGTAACCCAAGGAGTAAGATTGATCGTTTCATTGATGGGTTAAAACCATTTCTCCGACGAGATTTGGTATCACAATCCTTCTCATCATACGAAGATATTGTCTCGTGTGCTATCAAGACAGAAAAGGAATTCTCTAAGTCTTATGACAACAAAGTAAAGCAAGAGAAGAAGAGAACGATGGAACAAGAGACAGATAAAGGGAAAAGGGAAAGAAGGATTTTCCATTATGTGATAATTGTGGGAAGAATCACCTTGGTACTTGCCTAAAAGGAATGGGAGTTTGTTATAAATGTGGAGAAAAAGGTCACCAGGCGCGTGATTGCAAGGGAAAGAAAGAGGATATCAAAGTTGAATGCTACAATTGTAGGGAAACAGGGAATTATGAAAATGAATGCCCTAAGCGTCAGGGAAACTTACCTCAGAAAAGGCCAAGGGATCAAGGACAATCTTATGCTGTTACTACAGTTGAAGCAGAATAACTAATGTACTGGTTCTTTTGGACTCATGGATTATATTCTGGTTATAAGAATAATGTGATATATATATATATGGATTGTACTGCAGTACTTTTTGATTTCAGTAAGGTTTTAATATGATTATGGTAATCATATTTTTAGTATGTGACAATAAGAGAAACTTTTCTTTGTTTGGGGAATCCGATGTTACAATTTATTTTGGAATTAAGAGACCTTTTAGAGAAAGTCTGGACAGAGGTATTTTGGATAACTATAAAGGTTGGAGTGGATTAAGTTGATATTTGAATAGTATCGTTTAAGGTTAAAAAAAATTATGAAGATTATTTTTGGAATATTATGATACTATAGTTTTATGAAAAGGACAACCTGCAGGGTGGGGCATAACCCGTCGCGTCGGACAAAGCTACAGGAATCGAACCCACAACCATAGTGCGACAAGCCTTTACTTCCTACCACTAGCCTACAGGAAGTCCCTGGTTATTACAAAATAGTTTTACTAATCTAAATGGTATGTGTTAACATTTAGAACCTGATATAATTAGGATAAATAGAATATTTTTGAGTTCCGTTACAATTTGGAGTAAAAGTTGGGTTTGTGGTAAAAATTTATTAATGAATGAAAGTATACATAACAAGTATGTATATTCCCTTACGTTCTTAGTAAATCTCCTAAATAAATTCCTCAACATTATAAAAGGTAACTTAAAACAAAAATGTTGTCGGTTAACTTTTCCAACTGGGGATTCAATGACCGTTTAACCAATCACAATTTTGTGATTTTCTTGTGGTTAAACATTCTCCTAATCCTGTTTTCTATAACTCTCCATCAGACCTTGATGGTTTTTTTCTCCTCCATATCCATATTTTCATATAATCCTAGAATGGGCTATATCGGGTGACCTTTGTACTTATCATGCTTTCTTTTAATGTTATATATTTATTAACCTTATTTACGATGTGGGTTTTCCTCAAAGGTATTTTCTCTTTTCAACCTTTTATTTTCAAAGAAAAATTTCAAATTGCGAGGACGCAATTTATTAAAGGAGGGGAGAATGTAACACCCCGAACTTCCACGATACGCTTCTCATTCAATAATGCAATAGCTTGCATTGTACGCAACTTCGAGTTCTAAAACACCGCGACTAATCAAAGTAGCCGTTATGAATAGTAATAACCACTTTTTAAATTTATAGAAATTTTATATTTCAAAATGGACTTCATTTTTGAATTCGTAATATCGAAATTATCCTAAGTTGAATTTTTTGTAACTTTCTGAGCACTTTCAATTTTTTTATGAATAGTGAAAAATACTTAAAACAACTTTTTTAATCAAAATAATTTATTGTGATCAATTATACTATTTAGTGGTTTTAAAGTATAATTAGAATATATTTTTACCATTTTATCCAATGGTGGTCATTAGAATTAATTTAACAATGAAATTGGACATAAACAATTGCCAATCTTTTGATATAAATTGTTTCTTAAAAACACGCTATTTGTCGTAACAGCGGGAATTAATTATAAAATTAATTAATGCAACTTATATGTTTGGAATTTTGTAAAATAGACATCATTTTTGAATTCGGAATATCAATTATAGCTTAGGGTGAAATTTTGGCTTTGTTCTGAAAAACTTCAATTTTTGATGAATAGTGAAACCACTAAGTGGTAGTTAAATAACTGATTTTTCGTTTAAATTAAATATTACCACTTCTGTGATTTGATTTTCAAAAATCCGACATACATGGTTGTCATTAAGAATTAAAATGTGGTTCAATGAGATTAAAATAATTTTTTGGTGAATAGTAACTTTTAAGTTCTTAATCGCGATTAAAGGTAATTAGTGTAGTTTAAGGTACAAATAATGTTTTAATAATGTGAGATGAGCATGACACTTGTCCTCCTACTATTGGATGAGTCATGGCCAACCAAGAAAACCCATGGGTCAACTTGGGGACCCCATGGAGCCACTTTAGTTGGAAAATGACATTAATATATATTTATTTAATGTTAAAATTAAATTGACACAAACATGAGTTATTTTACTAAAACAGTTTTTAAGTGGGGTTACACAAGTCCAAATTTTGACTATAAATATTCATTAGAAAGCTAAAAAGATTTCCTACATCATAGTATTTGTTTTGCAATTTTTAGACATTAAATAAATTAAATTATTTATGACATCATTATGATGCAGCGATGACCTCATTATTTAACGATTTAAATAAAATGAGAAGATAATGTAAAATACAAGGCTTACACTTGTCCAAAGCCTATTGGATGAGGATATTTCAAACCCTTATCACCTTAGCCTCGAATTATACACGTTTGGGACCTTTAGAATCCGAAAAGCATTGTATAATAGAATAACATTTCATTACTTTCCAAAAGAGCCCCTCCTCTCCACTTATAAAAGGCCTCCACCTCTCCCACCTCATTTACACTTTCAAGCCATTTGGCTCGGCCAACCTCTGACCAAATACTCTCCCAACATCCCTCTATTACTCCTAGAAGCCTCACTTTGGGCATAACTCTTCTCAAAGAAGCCTTTGGCTCAAATCAAAAAGAGTTACCCGATTTTGAGGTAATGTCTTCTCTAATGTTGTTTTGTTTTATTTTTCTTCTCCAACCCCCTAAAATATTTTTATTAATTTCTTTTGTAACAACACCAGTATCCTCAATATACTAGGATGTTGTTATAAGAAGTATTAGAGCTACACTTACACACACCTACATCTAATGGTTAAAGAACATACGGTTCCTGTGGATGGCGAATTTCTGCCTCACGAAACGATGATTGTTCAACACTCATATAACACCTTCAAAGGTGGCCATTAAGATGTCACTATTTTTATATATGATATATAATATGTTTATGTTTTACTTATGCTTCTGTATTTCTCATTTATGGTATACTTTATGATTTTCATTATGGGTAAAACGCGATAATTTCATTTTAGGAAGTGCGGACTACCGCCCCCTCAAAGTGATGTGAATCGTTAATGCCGTATGTGGGATGTATAAAGGATGGAGTAAATGATATTATATATGATATTATACTGGAACTATATTATACCTTTATGTCATTATGATTTCATTCCATGAAATACGAAATAGAAATGAAAGTAGCGTTCATGCGTACGTACGGCTTACCGTCTCCATGAACGGTGCATTTCGTTTCTTACCTCTAAATGTTACGTAATATTATAAATGAATGTATATACTGGATATATATGATATATATATGACATCTAAATCATGAATATAATTCTGGAGATAATGGATATTCTACTACATAAACAACTTGTAATTATAAGAAGTTTATTTTTGACTCAAGAACCAAAGATCGACAAAACGACCGTTATTAACTTAAATAATTAAATAATGTTCATAACATGGTAATAAGTGATATAAATAGAATAATGAACATGAAAAAGGTTCTTAAGTAAATAGAAATTAACTCTAGTTTATTATTCATTAGGTTAAAGAACGGTCGAGTCAGGACAAGACGCAAGGTAAGGGAATTTCTTAACCCAACTTCCATTCTTTGGGTTAATCTCCTACTTTCAAATTATGTCATGATATTATTATGTCCTATTTTATATTTTTACATTCTTTATGTGTTCCTATAGTGAATACACATAATAGATCTATTTTATTTTAAAAATGATCTATTTAAGGACTTCGTTTCAATCCCCTTTCATTGAGGCATATTTGGTTTTATACACAACTTTCTTTTATACGGTGTATAAACCCCTTTGACTTTTACGTTTATTCAAAAGGAATCTTTTTTATACGAAGCGATTTTCTAAACGACAAAAGGGAATGTTTTTGTTTCCGTACTTATGCGGCGACAATGACTTCTCCGCCGCCGTGACCATTATTTGAGTTTCGGCTTCCTCTACAAGCCATCATTTTTTTTAATGAAAAATAAATACGAAGTTTTAACTTTCTTTTATTTTGGTATTGAAAATGGTTTTGAAAGCATTTTTATTATATCAATGTGTTGTATTGATATCTTGTGATTGAAATGTGGAAATGTTATGTTTCCTTTATGCATGTTTTATGTGATACGATTATGTTATGGTTTATGATATGTTTAAACCTATTCATATGAGGAATGCATTGGACTTAATAAGTGACGGGTGGAGCCTGCTATAGCTCCTCGATGCATCGGCAGGTCTCATGAGACAAACTAGTGTCTTGGAACAAGGCCTTGACAAAATCTTATTTGTGGTCTTGGCACGAGGCCTTGGCTACGTGGTTATGATAGTCTGGCATTATGCATTCCATCATTATGAAAGTGGTTATTGATATTGCATGTGATTATTTGACCAGTAGAATATCCATGTGAAGAAGTGAATGGCATTATCTCATTTTACTTTTTCCATATTATGTTGAAGTTCAGGTTTAAAAGGATTTTGTTTTAGTTATACATTGCCTTAAATGTTAATGTTTATTTATGAAAGCTTCCGCAATATTGTTATCCTTACTGAGCATCTGAGCTCACCCCTTTCAATGTTTTAATATTTTCCAGGATGTGAAGAAGTATTTTATGAATGACCTACAGGGATAGTCAGAAGAGGATATGAGTGTGGACTATGAAGACTTTTTTATTAGTTTTTCACTTTATGATGTAATGTAAGACTTATGACTGTATCTAGTGTTTCCAAGGCTACTAAACTAATCTGTCTTTCGAGACTTGATCTTTTGTGATCATGCCAATGTTACGAAGTAATGCACCGACTCTGGGTAGCTGGGGTCGGGGCGTTACAGCTTCCCCCAGGTGTCTGCGGGAAATCCTTTGTGGTGCACAAGGTGCAGATTGTGGAGCTTAGTCCAGGTGTCTGCGGGCAAGCCTTTGGAGAGAGATGCACAGAACATATGTCGTTCGGGAAAAGCGGCAAACCAGTGGGGATGTAGTAGCGGGTTACCCTTGATAATCTTTACTATATGTTATATTCTTGTATTCGTTACTTGGTGAGAGTAGCCTTGGTGAGGTTGGGAACTTAGTATACCTGTTTAGGTGACGAGTTAGTTTCACTTGTTGTTCACTAGGCTTTAGCATGCTTCCATTACTGTTGCACGAGAGGATTGGGGAGGATCCTACTGAGTATACTATTATACTCACCCTATGTATATATAAACTGTTTTTCAGGTCACATGGAGAAAGTTGGAGATCAAGTTGGTTACTACTAGATTTTGATTGGAGGAGGAGCTGTTCGGGATTGTGGTCGCTACCGTTTTACATTCTTTTGGGTACTTTTAGTTTTCCCTTTCAGTTGTAGTAATTTTGCATGAAATTTCATATATGTACTTGGATTTATTTTATATTTCAGTTCTGAGTTGGAGTTGATTGGAGTCTATTCTATCTCTCTCTTCTGCATGTGTTCTCTTAGAGGGTAATTCCCCCCATTTGTATATTTATTATACCCTTGGTGCTAGTTGCCAACCCGGGGACTACTGGAGGCAGGACTCGGGGGTCATTATCTCTCTTCTCACATTTCCGGCCCAGGAGGGGTATAGTTTCTGGGGAGGGGGTCGTGAGAATAGACATCCTGTAAGTATAGTAATAATGATAATAAATTTCAGCGGGTCATTGCGAGATACTAAGTGGGACTCATGATGCTACAAATAGTGTCTCAATTTCTAAACTAGAAAGATTAAATCTAAAATTATTTTCATAATATCTAAATATAGAGTCGGTACATCAATCATGGTTTTACTAAGGTATTAAAGGTTTTTTTTCATTCACAAAATCATTCTTTTGTTCAAGGAAGTCACCTAATGATCACTCCAAGGTCATCACATAATGAAAAAGCGGTATTCCTTCATTAGGTGGCATCATTACCAGTGAGATCAGAAGATATTTCATGAGGGTATCAAATGCATCATGGTAGTCATTGGTCCATTTATATGTGACCCCCTTCTCCATAAATTTGGTGAAAGGAAAACACTTGCCTTCCGAATTCTCTATGAAGTGCCGAATATATGCCAAGTGTCCTTGATTTCCTCTCAACTCCATCATGTTTTGAGGATGTGACATTCCAACGATAGGCCTATTCTTCTTAGGATTGACTTCGATGCCGTGATGGAATATAATAAAATAGAGAAAATTTCATGAGGTTATCCCAAAATCACATTTCTAGGGGTTCATATTCAAATTATGTTGTCAAACTTACTGAATATGGTCTCCAGATGTAACATTACCGGTCAATAAAGAATATGAAATTTTCAAATTTATTAATTTTTGTGAATTAAATATTAATTTTACTTTAAAGTGTATTTTGTGTTCTATGGCATACCCAACATGCAAAAATGGGGTTTTTTGAAGTCTTATATTGCACACAATGCCAAGTCATACTGAAAAAACAAATAATATAATATTATTATATTAAATGGTAGTTAAGGCCTAGCAATTTTATTGGCGGGAATGAACAGAACTAACCATATTATGATTAATATTTTTTGTTAAATGTTTTTACATTTATCTAATAATATTTAGAGTCTTAAAATGAGAATGAATCTAATTGTATGCATAAATACTCAAATATTTTTAAAAAGTAGTTTTACCACCTTTTGATGGAGAACCCCTTTTAAATATAGTTTTTTTTAACTTTTTATATGTTACATTTGACAAAATAAACATTTTATTTATAAGTGGGACATCAAAATTTAATTTGGGAAAATTTTTGGTATTTTTTTGATCAATTTAATTTATAATGAATAGAGAAAATAATTCATTTTAGGTCAAAACAATATTTTCATCTGATTTATTTATATAGTTATATAGTTATTTTAATTGGTTTTAAAGTTTAATTTGATAATATTTTCTTAAATTTCAATACAATTTTTGTCATTATAAGTAATTTATCATTGAAATTGGACATAAAAAAGTATCAATATTTTGATATTTATTATTTCTTAAAAACGCGCTTTTTGGTTTTGACAATAAGAATTAATTTTAAATTAATTTCTGTGGCATCTTTGTTTTTAATATAGAAAATGGATTCTATATTTGTAATTAGGATTTCCAAATTGTGTAAATAGGTGACTTTTATTTTTATTAATTATGAAGAGTAACTACAGTAAATGTTTTATTTACCATGGTTAATGGGTAAATCTGGTAAATAAGGGTAAAAAATAATATTATAATAATATTAAATTACCTTAACATTTGTCCTAATCCTATTAGATGAAACATGTCTGACCATGGGAATCATTGGGACGATTTTGGGACCCCATGGAGCCAATTATAAGTGAAAATGACAGTTTATACAAATTAATTTAAAGTTAAGGAAAATGTATATATATCTTTTAGTAAAACAATTTTTATATGGGGTTATATAAGTTATCTTTCCGACTATAAATAGTCATTAGAAATATTAAAATATTTTCTAAATCATGGTATTTTATTTATAAGTTTTAGACATTAAATAAATAAATTTAATCATAACACAATGGTGATGGAGTGATTGCTTCATTAATAAACTATTCAAATAAAAGATATATAAATGTTAAAATAAATGTAATTTGGTTATTTTTATATCTTCCAAGAATTTTATAGATTATATTTATATGTTATATTTGTATTAATTAAGTTTTTTGGAATTAATTAAGTTGTTATGGGTTTTTAAAAAGTCATCATATGAATAGTGTCAAAATTGACATAATTCATATTTTAAAATATAAAATGTTTTATTAAATATTATAAATTTCAAAAAAAATATAATATTATTCAAAATAGTTATCACAAGTCTAAAATTTTATTATTGACTCTTTAATTAGATATTTTTCATGTTTTGGTAACTATTTTTATTCTCAAAGTGTTAAATGCTTGATATAACAGTAAGAGTAAAAAAGGGTTAAATAAAAAAGATAAGGATTAAAAAATATTCAAACCCATCTGATCCTTATTGGATGGTTTTATTTCTCTATATATAAATATTATATTATAATTTAAATAGTTTTGGTCCTTTTGAAATTGAAAATCATTTTATAATAAAATAATACTTTCAAACTTTCATAAAGAGCCTCTCCTCCCTATTATAAGAGGCCCCCACCTCTAACCCATTACTCACACCTCTCAAGCCCCCTGGATCATCCAATATCTACCCAAATAAAATCCCAAAATCCCTATCTTCTTTATATAAGCCTTACATTAGGCCGAAGTCAACTCAATAGATCCTTTTGGCTCAAATCAAAAGAAGATACCTGGTTTGAGGTAACGTATTCTCTCAAGTTTCTTTACATTATTTTCCCTTCTCCACTCCTTATGATCTTCTTCTTATTTGTTTATATAACAACACCAATATCCTAAATATACTCGGTTATTGTTAGGATAAGAATTATAACTACACTTACACACACCTCCATCTAATGGATGCGAACATATTATTTCTATGGATGAAAAACTATTGCCTCACGAAATGATGATTGTCCAATTATCTCTTACTGCCTCTCATGGTGACCATTATAATTGAACTATATTTATATATGGTATATATCATATTTATATTTTCTCTATTCTTTTTTATTTTTCATTTACATCATAACTTTATTCTTTCCATAACACGTAAATTCAATAATTTCATTTGAGAAAGTGTGGACTATCATCCCCTCAAAGTGATATGACTCATTCATGTTATACATGGAATGTATAAAAAATAGAATTAATTAAATTATGTAACATATATAACATATATATTTTACTTTAATTATAATATACTTATTTATCACTTAGTTTTCATTTTGTTAAAAATCAAAAAATGAAATGAAATTTGTGTTCATGCGTAGGTACGGCCTACCGTCTCCATGAACGGTGCATTTCATTTTAATATATCCAAATGATGTGGACTATTATAAGTAAATATATACTTGATATATGTGAAATATATTATATCTAAATCATGAATATCATTCTAAAGATAATGGACTTTTGTCCTCATGGACAATTTGTAATTATAGCGTGATCATTTTTTACTCAAGTTCTGAACATCGACAAAATATCTAATATAAACTCAAATAATTAACTAATTGTTATATCAAGATAATAAGTGATATAAAAGTAATAATAAACTTGAAAAAGGTTCTTAATCAAGTAAAAATTAACTTAAGTTTGTTATTCAAGAAAAATAAGTAACATACAAAACAAGTCGGACTTGAGGTAAGGGACTTCATCTCAATATATTTTCATTGAGGCATACTTTTATTTATACACAACTTACCTTTATAAGGTGTATAAACACATTTGACTTTTAATTTCATTCAAACAGAATCTTTTATCTATGAAGCATTTTATGAAATGACAAAAATAATGTTTCTTTTTAACGTACGCGGTGATGACAATTGTTCCTTCATCGCGATCATTATTTGATATTTAGATTCCTCTCTAAGATTTAGTGTTTTTTAAATGAAAATAAATACCATAAACGCTTTTTACATTTTTTTGTATTAATTTTTTTTTTGAGAATGGATTTTTTTATGTCAATATATTAGAATGTTATTGCAATGTGTAAATTTTACCTTTCATTTATTCTTCATCATGTGTTATTATTATGTTATGGTTCTTGGGAATTGTTTAAGTATATGGGTGGTTCCCTGATAAACCTAGTGCGGGTGAGCCCAAGATAGCTCTCCAATGCATTGGGTAACATTATGGAGGTAAACATTAATGTTTCTCTTAAGAGATTTAAGGAATATTCTATGTTGGGTAATCCAAATGTAACTCTCTACGTAGCTGTGAAAGCTACAATTAAAGTATGATATGTATGCTACTATTTACCTTTATGATTTATGATTTCTATGTGTTATTCATAAACCTTATGATTTCATGAGTTATGTAAAGATCTTATATTTTATGATTTAAAGGTATGATTTTATTAATTTTCTTTATTTAGGGACTAATGTTTTATTTCCTTATTTTATAACCCTTACTAAGCTTTTTATGCACATCCCATGTTTTTTGGAATGTTTTCCACAGGGTATAAGGAAGTATAAGAGAAAGGAATAATTCAAGAAGATTTCTTTCAAGAAAATAATTCTTGTTTTCTTTTAAGAATATTTTTTTATGAAAAAAAATGGATACTGAGTAGAAGTGTCTACTTTGTAATATTTGAGATGTAATGTAATAGTTATGGCCTAATTCTCTAAAATTCTAAAGCTAAAAAGATCATCAATGTTGATTCTTGATTTAACTCATGTTTAAGTAATTTTATAAGTCTGGGGCCTAATAGTTGGTATCAAATGTTGGTTTAGACAACTTTAAGAGTTAGTTTATTGTTAAATTAATAACTATATATTTTTTTATGTTAATATTGAAATGATATAGCATTTATAGATTACCATATTGCTTCGCCTAAGACAATTATTTGTTCTGAATGGTTTTCCATATACGAAATAGGGTGGTTATGATGGGATGACATCAGGAAGAAGACAATCATCCAAATCAGTAACCTGAGATGGTCGGAATCAGAATTGAATAGTTTTTTGCAGTGATGGCACAGTTGACTCAGGCTATAAATGGTAATGGAATACATGAAAGAGATCAACCAGATCAACCCCACAGGAACATGTCTATAGTGAATCATTTCATGAGGAAACATCCCTTGTCATTCAGAGGATCGTCTGACCTTGTGCTAGCTGAAGGGTGGATTAAAGCACTAGAAAAGATATTTGATGTCATATGGGGTTTAGAACATCAAAATTTTAGTCTCACTATTTACTGTTTTGAAGGTGAAGTTGATCAGGGGTGTTAGATTGTTAAAAATATTAGGGGTAGTGAGGAGATTTATTCTCTTGATTAGGATGAAATAAAATGTATGTTTCTTTGTAAATATTTTCCTAAGGAGGTTCAACTTAGGATGGAGAAATAATTATTCGACTAGAGGTAGGTGGATGACTCAGTGGCTGCTTAAGAAGAAAAATTCACTCGACTATGAAGGTATGCCCCAAATTGCATACGAGATCTTGATAGTAAAATCAATTTCTTTTACTTAGGATTAAATACAAAGTATCTAAGATCCCTAGAGTCTCATGAGGTTAAAAGTTATGAAAAACATTTGCGATTTGTGGATAAGGTGGAACTATAGTTTTTTGATGATTAGGTTTTCTTTTACAAAGAAAAAAAATAAGAGGTCGAGGTGGCAGAACAAAGGTAAGAAATCTTTAAAAAAGCCTGATGGTTAGAAACATAAGTTTACAGTTTTTTAAAATTGTGGTAAAAATCACAATGGGGAATGTGTTTTGAATTCTAGTAAGTGCTACTAATGTGGTAAAATGGGACATAACTCTTGAAATTTTATGGAAAAAGATCAGGGTAATGGTAAGAAAAAATATGGTTTACAGTCAGCAAAATGTTTTAAGTGCAATAAAATGGGTCATTATACAAAGGAGTGTCCAAAAAAGAACTCAACTGAGGGAAATCAGTCGTAATACAAGAAAAAGGGATAGAGAAATCCTTTTCAACTACTTTAGTAGGTGTTGGTCCATTGAATGAAGTAGTATGAGGTACACTATTTGTTTATTCAGATTATGCCAATGTGTTTTTTGATTCAGGGTCTACACATTCTTTCATTTCTGATAAATGTTATAGTAAATTCTGAATTTTATCTCAAGATGTGAATCCTAAACATATGGTAAAACCACCAGGAGGAAATGTTGAGACAAAAAGAAATTATAAGAACCTTCATTTCCTTTTGTGGGGAAATAATCTACCCGTAAGCCTTATTGTTTTTGCCTCTAGAAAAGTTTGATGTTATTTTGGGTATGGGTTGGATTTTTGTTTATTACGCTAAGATTGGTTACATGGCTAAAAAGATTTATTTTCAAAATTAATTTCAGTTTATGTACAATAATGAAGCCATTATTTTTATAACATATCAAGAAGCTGAGAAACTAGTAAAATATGTAAATGAATGTTACCTTGCACATATTTTTGAAAATAAAGTAACTATTCAGATAAATGATGTGCCAGTGGTAAATGAGTATCTTGATATTTTTTCTAATGAGAATCCTGGTATAATACGAGATTGGAATGTTGAATTTATAGTTTACTTAGTTCATTATGCTAATCCAGTTTCAAAACCCCCTTATCGAATGGATGAAATTGAACTTTTAGAGATAAAGAAGCAATTGCAGGAGTTATTAGATAAAGGTTTCATTCAACCTAGCACATCACTATGGGGTGCTCCTGTATTTTTGTTAAAAAAGAAATATGGTTCAATGAGAATTTTCATTGATTATAGAGAATTGTATAACATAAATGTTAAGAATAAGTATCATTTTCCTCATATCGATGATTTGTTTGATCAGCTCCAGGAAGCTAAGTATTCTTCGAGGATTGATTTTAGTTTGGGGTACCATCAGTTGAAAGTAAAGGAAGCAGACATTCCAAAGGCCATGTTTTATATTAGATATGTCCATTGGGAATTTTTAGTTATGCCTTTTGGGATAACCAATGCATGTGTTGTATTCATGGATCTTATGGATAGAATTTTATGTCAGTTCTTTGATAAGTTTTTTGTTATTTTTTTATGATCTTTTGGTTTATTCCCAAAGTAAATAAGAGCATGAAATTAATTTAAGGGTTGTCTTACAAACTTTAAGGAAATGAAACTGTATGGGAAATTTAGAAAGTGTCGGTTTTGGTTAGAAAAATTTCTTTCCTTAGTCACATTGTTTCAAAAAATAAAATAATTGTTGATAATACTAAAACAAAAGTTTTTGAAAAAAGGACAAGACCCACAAATATAACAAAAATACATAGTTTTCTTTCTTTGGTAGGATATTACAAAAGGCTTGTGGAGAATTTTGCATTGTTATCCAGCCAAATGATTAAGTTAACTTGAAAAGGTGTTAATTTATTTGGGATAAAATAATGTGATTATTTTTTTAGGAATTGAAAAGAAGATTGGTGAATGATCTAGTTTTGGAATTTCCTTCTAGAAATGGAGAGTTTCTTATCGACAGTGACGCTTAATTGAAAGTACTTGGTTGTTTCCTAATACAGGATGATCAGGTAATTTCTTATGCTTCATGTTAGTTGAAACCTCAAGAGTTAAATTACCCTACACATGGCTTGGAATTAACTGTTGTTGTTTTTGCTTTAAAATTTTGGAGGCATCATTTGTATAGATTAAAATATGAAATATACACTGACCATAAATGTTTGAAGTATATATTTACACATAAGGAATTAAACATGAGAAAAATGAGATGGTTATAATTAATCAAGGATTAAAATTACACAATTCATTACCATCCAGGAAAAGAAAATAAAGTGGTTGATGCTTTGATTCGAAAAAGTAATGTTATATTAGCCTTGTTATGTTTGGAAAAAGATACTTTGATGAAATATTTAATGAAATTTGGAATAGAAGTTGTTGTTGCATGAAATTCCTCTGTTTTGTTTCAGATTTCAGTACAATCATCCCTAGGAGACAAAAAAAAGAAAGAGCAGAAAGATAACAGTGAGTTGCAGAAAAAGGTCAAGTTGTTTCAGAAGGGTAAGTTGTTTGAGTTTAATATTGATAAAGACTATGTTTTGATGTTTTTAAAGATATTATGTGTGCCTTGTGATTCATAGTTGAAGTGGTAGTTGTTATGTGAAGCCTATAGTTCTCTATTTTCAGTTCATCCTAGTATTACTAAGATATAAAGAGATCTTCGAAAGTGTTACTTGTGGGATGGAATGAAAATAGATATTGCTGACTTTACCATGATATGTTTGATCTTTCAATAGGTTAAAGTAGAGTGGTAGAAATTGAAAAGGATGCTTCAGCCTTTTCCAATTACAGAGTGGAAATGGGAAAATATTTCTATGGATTTCGTCATGGGATTAGTCAAGTCGTCCCAAGGTAACAATGCAATCATGGTTATAGTTGATTGATTAACTAAATATTCTAATGTTATTCCATTTCATGATACTCTATATCAAGATAAAATTTCTCGATTTTATATTAAAGAGATAGTCAGTTTATGTGGAGATACCCTATCCATTGTATCTGATTATGATTCCAGGTTCACTTTAACTTTGGGATGGGCCTTCAGAAGTCGTTGGGTACTAAATTAAATTTTAGGATAGATTTTCATCCACAATTATATGGGTAGTCAGAAATAAAAATTCAAACATTGAAATATATGATACTTTCTTGCTCAATGTATTACCAGGGAAGTTAGGACCAACATCTTTCTTTGGTTAAATTTTCTTATAATAACAGTTTTCATTCCAGTATACAGGTGGAACCATTCAAGGCATTATATGGTAAGCGGTGTTGAACTCCATATTTTTACAATGAAGTTGGTGAAAGGATGTTGATGGGACCAGAATTGGTATAAGATATGGTAGAAAAGGTTCGGTTTATTTAGAAGTACATGAGAACAGCTCAGAGCAGACAAAAAAGTTATGTGAATAACCAAAGGAATGATCTTTCTTTCAAGGTAGGTGATCGAGTCTTTCTCAAAGTTTCTCCATGGAAAAGTGTGATGTGTTTAGGTAACAAGGAAAAGTTGAGTCCGAGGTTCATTGGACCCTATGAAATCCTAGAGAAAGTTGGATCAATTTCCTACAGAGTTTCTTTACCTCAAATTTTATCCTAGGTACACAATGTTTTTCATTTTTCAATGTTGAGAAATTATATTCCAGATCCATATCATGTTTTGATTCTAGAGGTAGTTCAGTTGGAAGAGAATCTCTCTTATGAGGAACAACTAGTGTAGATTCTTGAATTAATAGAGAAATTGTTGCATAATAAGGTAATTCATCAAGTAAAGGTTTTGGGGAAAACCATATGGTTAAAGAGGAAACATGGGAATCTAACAATTCTATGAGGGATAAATACCCCCCACTTATTTGATAAGTGAATAAAATTGGGAGGATGCAATTTCTAGAAGGGGAAGCACGTAACATCCCAGGTAACTAAAGATTATAACATTTTTATATTTTTTAATATTTTTTAATTAAATATTAATTTTAATTTAATGGGGATTCTATGTTCTATGGCATACCCGACACACAACAATGGGATTCTTCAAAGTCTTATGTTGCACACAATGTCGAGTCATACCGAAAAAAATAATAATATAATATTATTATTTTAAATGGTAGTTAATGCCTAACCATTTCATTGGCAGGAATGAACATAACTAACCATATTATGATTAAACTTGTTCTTTAAATGTTTTTACATTTATCCAATAAAATTCAAATGCTTAAAATGAGAATGAATCCAATTTTAAGCATTAATACTCTAATATTTTAAAAATGTAGTTTTACCGCATTTTGATGGAAAACTCCTTTTAAATATATTTTTTTCACTTTTATATGTTTCATTTGACAAAATAAACTTCTCCTTTAGAATCGGTACATAAAAATTTACTTTGGGTAAATATTTTGAATTTTTCTGATAAAGTACATTTTTAATGAATAGTGAAAAATACTGCATTTTAAGACAAAACTGTCTTTTCATCTGATTTGTTTATATAGTTAGATTTTATTTTTAATTAGTTTTAAATTATAATTAGATTATAATTTTATAAGTAAATCCAATTTTTTCATTTGAAGTAATTTCACTATGAATTTGGACATAAACTAGTGTCAATCGTTTGATAGTTATTATTTCTTAAAAACAGGATTTTTTATTTTGACAACAGAAATAAATTTTAAATTAATTTCTGAAACTTTTTTGTTTTTAATTTGGAAAAATTGATTTCATATTTGGAATCAGGAGGTCCAAATTATTTGAATAGGTAACTTTTATTTTGATACATTATGAATAGTAACTTCAGTAAATATTTTATTAACCATGATTAAAGGGAAATATGGTAAATAAGGGTAAAAAATATTATTATAATTTTATTAAATTACCCTAAACCGTGTCCTAATTAACTTTTATGATACATGTACAACCATGGAATTCATTGGGTCGATTTTGGGACCCCATGGATCCACTTGTCAGTGAAAATGGCATTTTATACAAATTAATTTAATGTTACGGAAAATGTAACATAAACATATATCGTTTAGTAAAAATAATTTGGGGTTATATAAGTTATATTTTTACTATAAATAGTCATTAGAAAATATAAAATTATTTCATAAATAATGGTACTTTGTTTATAATTTTTATACATTAAATATATAAATTTAATTGTAACACAATGGTGATGTAGTGATTGCTTCTTTAATAAAGGATTCAAATAAAAAAATATTATAAATGTTAAAATAAATGTAATTTGGTTACTTTTATATCCTCCATGAATTTTTTAGAAGATAGTTACATGTTATATTTGAATTAGTAAAATTTTTCCAAATCAATCGAGTTGTTATGGATTTTTTAAAAGTCATGATATGAATAGAGTCCAGATTGACATAATTCATATTTTAAAATATAAAATATTTTATTAAATATTATAAAATTCTAAAAAATATAAGATCTGCAAAAATAGTTATAGTAAGCCTAAAATTTATTATTGACTCTTTAATGGGATATTTTTCGTGTTTTTGGTAACTATTTTTACTCACAAACTGTTAAATGCTTGATAAAATAGTAAGAGTAAAAAGGGGTTAAATAAATAAGATAACGATTAAATAATATCCAAAACCTATAAAATTCTTATTGAATAATTTTATTTAGACTTATATTCATATTATGTTCAAATTTAATTTGTTTTGGAGCATTCTAAACATAAAATAATTTTGTAATAAAATAATACTTTCAAACCTTCCTAAAGAGCCCCACCTCCCTCTTATAAAAAGCCACCATCTCTAACACATTACTCACACCTATCAATCCCATTGTATCATCCAAACTCTGCCCAAATAATCTCCCAAAATCTATATCTTACTCTTATAATCCTTCCCCTACGAATAATGCAATTCAAGAGTTCCATTTGGCTCAAATCAAAAGAATTTACTTGATTTGAGTTAACGTCTTCTCTCAAGTTTCTTTCCATTATTTTTCTTTCTCCACTAACTATGATATTATTATTCTTTTTTATATAAAAAACCCATTATCATAAATATACTATTTTGTTTTCATGAGAATTATTCTAACTAAACTTACACACACCTCCATCTAATGGATTTGAACATAATGTTTCTCTGGATGGAGAACTATTGCCTCACGAAATGATGATTGTTCTATTATCTCCCACCACCTCTCATGGTGTCCATTATGATGAAAATATGTTTATATTTGGTATATATCATATATATATTGTCTCTATTCTTCTTTATTTTTCATTTTCATCATACCTTTGTTCTTTCCAAAACACGTTAATACGATGATTTCATTTTAGGAAGTGCGGACTGTCGCCCCCTCAAAGTAATATGACCCGTTCATGATATACATGGAATGTATAAAGGATGTAATTAATGAAATTATGTAACATATATAATATTAATTTTATTCTATAATTATATTATTACTTTGTTTCATTTAGTTTTCATTCCTTTAAAAATGAAAAAATGAAATGAAAGTAGCATTCATGCGTATGTATGGCTTACTGTATCCATCAACGGTGCATTTAATTTTCATATATCAAAATGATATGGACTATGATAAATACATATATATTGTGTATATATATGATATATATTACATCAAAATCAAAAATATAATTCTAAAGATAATATACTTTTAACCACATGGAAAATTTGTAATTATAACAAGTTCATTTTTTACTCCAGTTCCGAACGTCGAGTAAATGTCTGATATGAACTCAAATAATTAAATAATTGTTATATCAAGGTAATAAGTGGTATAAAAGGAATAATATACCTATAAAGGTTCTCAATAAAGTTTAAATTAACTTAATTTTACTATTTAGGAAGAAGAAGGAACATATAAGACAAGTCGGACTTGAGGTAAGGGACTTTGTCTCAATCTCTTTTCATTCAGGCATACTTTGATTTATACACAATTTTCCTTTATATGGTGTATAAACCCCTTTGAATTTTAATTTCATTCAAAGGGAATTGTTTCTATGTGAAGGGTTTTACTAAACAATTAAAATAATGTTTCTTTTTAATGTATGTGGTGACAACAACATTTCCACCACCGCGAGCATTATTTGATATTTGTCTTCCTCTAAAAGCTGTAGTTTTTCTAAATGCAAAATAAATACCATATAATCTTTTTATGTATTTTGGTATTGAAAATTGTTTTGAGAATGTATTGATTATGTCAATATATTGAAATGATATTGCACTATGAAAATTTTATCTTTCCTTTATGCTTGTTCATGTATTATGATTGTGTTATGGTTCTTGGGCATTGTTTATGTATATGGGTGGTTCCATGTTAAACCTAGGACGGGTGAGCCCGAGATAGCTCTCCAATGAACTGGGTAACATGATGGAGGTAAATGTTAATGTTTTTCTTAGTGATTTAGGGAATATACTGTGATGGGTATTCCAAACGTAACTCCCTACATAGCTATGAAAGCTACAACATAAGTTTGAAATGGATGCCACAAGTTACGTTTACAATTTATGAATTCTATGTGTTATTCATAGTCTTTATGATTTCATGATGTATATTAAAAATCTTATGTTTTATGATTGAAAATTATGATTTCATTGATTGTATGTATTGATGGACTAATGTTTTCTTTAATTATTTTATAACCCTTACTGAGCTTTTTATGCTCATCCCATGTTTTTGATACGTTTTTTACATGGTATATGGAAGGGTAGGGGAAAGGATTAATTCAATAAGAGTTATATCAAGAAATTAATTCATATTTTCTTTTAATATTTTTTATTTTATGAAAAAAATGGATACTGAGTAGAAGTGTCTACTTTGTAATATTTGAGATATAATGTAATAGTTTTGGCCTAATTCTCTAAAACTATAAACCTGAAAATATCCTCAATTTTTATTCTTTATTTAACTCAAGGTTACATAATGTTATAAGGATAGTGCCTTATACCAAATCAGCTAAGTGATGAGAACATTATCTAGACATAACCACCAGATCATCCACTTCTCATTCACTAAATTTCCCTAAGAATGGTTTGAAATTTTGGTGCATTTCATGTTGATATGTCACACCAACATTTTTCAAACCAAAGGTCATTACCCAATAGAAAAATATTCCTTGAGGGGATATAAAATCTTTATATTCCACATCTTCTAGGGCCTATCGAATTTTTTTATACCCAGAGTATCCATCCATTAATGAGAGAGCTTCATAGACAGTTGTTGCATCAATCAAAAGTTTTGTGATTGGAACCGGAAAGTAATCCTTGGGACAATGTCGGTTAAGTTCTCTGAAATCAATTCATACTCTGATTTTACCATTATTAGTTTTCACTGGGACAATTTTGGTCATCCATTTGGGATATTTTACCTCCCTGATAATGTTAGATTTGATAATATTGTCGACTTCAGCCTCAATTTTGAAGACATGGTTTGGGTGTGTTCTACTTTTCACCTAATTAAATCCTCGATGCTCTTCTGGAAAACCCAAATGATGAGTGGCCACATCAGGTTCAAGGCCTAGAATTTCTATATATTTCCAAGCAAATTCATCTCAGTGTTGATTTATAAATTAAGAATACACATCATTCTCTTTGGATGTCATGGCTGCACTAATTAGAGTGGGGCAAGGATCTTCCTCTATACCCAAATTTATTTCTAGGAGCTCATCTATAGTAGTGTACATGACTTCCTCAAATTTCGGAGGGTTATCCTTGAGATATCCTCTTCTTACTATTCTTACCATGTCACTTTTTATGTTTCTGCTACAAGGCCAGGTGATAAAGAAAGACACTCATAGCTAGGGGAGGAATTAGTTTTTTAACATCCTGAAGAAGAAGCAGCAATTTCTTACCCTAATAATAATAAAGGGTCCTCCAAAAGTATTGAAGTGAAAATGATGGGTTGAGAATTAGAATCCATGACTTTTTCCATTAATGCAACAACTTCTTATGTCCTGAATGGTGAAGATAAGACTTTCTGGAGTTCGGTGGATGAAATGAAGACATCTCTATTTAATTGTTCACCGCTACTTGGTAAATCAACCATTTCTCCCATGATGTCAGGATCGATTTCCATAACTAACATTACGTAATTCATTGGATGAGTGCTTATATTTGGGTCTATTATTTCAATTTTATTGATAGGAAACACATAATCTTCACTGAGATGATTTAATAGGATAGCTAAGATTTTTTCCAAACCACTCATAGCATTGATTCTTATTATATATTTTTTCACAGACCATGTTCCCTTTGTATGATAGAACTATGCCTAACTATATTGATGTTCACAAGATTTTAATGAGGCCTTTCACCACGAAATGTCCCAATTTTACCATTGAATAAATACTTGATACATTAGTGTTATGATGAAGGAATGGTTGCATGTTGATGTAGCCATGGCCTTCCAAGTAGAATGCTAAATTTTGTGTTCTGTCAGAAAACCATGAAATATTAATTAGATAAAATATCCCCAAATTGAGTTCTGAGTTTAATCTAGCCTATAGGTTATTTTTCATTCTTATCATAACCTTGAAACATAAAAGTGGAGGGACATAGGTCAGATTTAGTGGGAGCCAACTGACGAAGTATATGGATTGGATTGAGGTTGACTCCTGGGCCATTATCAATGAAAGATCATCGTATGTCTGTATTGTTTACCTTTCCAGATAAGTATAAGGTATTGATGTGTCCATTTAAAACATAATCCTCATCATGGTCCATGAATTATATAACCGCAAGACATTCTATGGGATTATTATAAATATGATAGACTTCAGCAGCAAAAGCTAGGTTTCAAACTCTTGAGGACTTGAAAAAGTTTTAATAAGTGCTTCCTGATGGTCTTTTCACATATTCAAAGCATCTTGGATTGATAACTTATCTGATACATGGGATATTTGTTTCAAAAAATTATACTTTTGGTCTAAAAGACCGTTTTTTCCATCCTAGAGATTCAGTTTTTTAGGTTCCTTGGAAGATGATGCTCTTGATGTAGATGGACCATGTGTTAGGGAAGAAGCTAGAAATACTTATTATCTTTTTGGATTAGTCTAACTAGATCTATCTAACTTCTGATGGAATAGTGGTATAGCCTCTAATTGGTTTTTAAAAATGATCATGTTGAGGCTGATCCTATCATATGTGGAAGAGTTCCCTTGTTCTTGTCGATCCCACTAAAGGGCTCTCCCATGAGTTTTTGCTATCTAAATGGATTGAAAAAGGTTGTAATTAAAATAGTGGATTCTAGAATATCCATGTATTCCCTTGTATCCTATACCATGACTTATTCCCCTATTTTCCTAATCAAGTACAAGGAATTCATGTTCATAACCAGAATCATCACTTTAGTAGGGGTTCATTAAGGGGATAATGTTAATGGAACCAAGGATTAACTCCTCATCTGATGAAGATTCTACCTGAAAGGTCAGTTCTTATTGTTCCTTTTGGTAGGGAGATACCCTTGCTTTTGAGACAGTTTGTATAAAACCTTCCAAATTAATGGAAAAATTTGTTCGTGGCACGAGATCATATTCCTCTGACTTCTCTTTATCCTTATGAAAATGTTAATAAAAAAATTGTATTCATTAGAATTTCAAGAATATCTAGTTGAGCTGGGACCTGTGTAAGTATATAAGTTGGATAATGAACTAAAGAAAAAACTATAAATACCACTGGTGGTGGTGCTACTGGTGTTTGTCATGGATAACCCATGGGTAAATTCCCATAAGAATGTGTTTTAACATGTTCCAGTTGTTTACCCAATAGAGGGAATTCATAATCTACATCAGTATGTGAAAAAATCCCTTTGCTAATGAGATCCTACTGGAATCGCAATAAAACGATCTACTTGCGAAGCATGTCTAGCAGGTATACTACTTTAGAGTAAATTTTAATTGATTCTTCTCAACTCCTTCATTTCCTACTCTTGTTGGGAAAATCTTTATTAAAGCAAAAGTGATTGAGCTACTCCATAGGGAAGGTGTTACATGGTTGGGCCATTACCTTTCCCCTTGTTGGGGGCCTTTAAAAGAAGTGGGAGTTGACTATTCAAGGGAATACCTAGATTTTTGGGTAATCTTATGCTTTTGGGTATGTACACCACCTTAATTTTCTTCAGTGTGTACCATATTATAAATAAGATCTCTATCATTTAACTCCCCTGAACTAGATTTATTTTCTAGAGGATCTTTCATAATGGAATTAATTACATTCACTGACGCATAATTCATCAATGATATTCTATTAGAATCCTTGTAAGATCACCTTCTTCTTCATTGTCCATGAGACTTTGTTCTTCTAGTTTTTTGTTCCCTAGGAACTATTTAAGGAATAGTAATTTGAAGGGAATCCTCATATAGATAATTTGTGTGTTCACATTGTAGTTTCTTCCCTAATTGGGAGAAAGCTGACATTTTCATAGGAGGGGATTGTGGATGTGAAAAATCCCCAAGCCCTATAGGTTGGGGCTATTCCTGCTCTTCTCTTTCAACCCTTCAGTATCTATTTTTTGACTCTGAGTGTTGGGTTAAAAAATCACCCAGCCCTGTTAGATGGGGTGGTTCCTAAACTGCTAGGGTTGATATTATTGCATCTACTCTTCTGATTTTATGAATTCTGGTCTGAACATTAGTTAGGTTCATTATCTCATAACAACTTAAATTAGCTGTTTTGAAAGGCCTTTGTGATATTTTAGACATTTTCACAATCTGATGGATGAAATCCTCTCAGTGGGAGGTCTTCTCAATGTTCTCAAATTCTTGATGAAAAAGTATCTTCACAAATTTCTCTCTTTGGGATTGACTTTGGTGAAACCTGATCAAGGCCTATTCTTTCTGATCATTTCATCATTAATGAACATAATTTGTTTGTTGTACCTAGCCTAGGGAAATAACATTACATGAGATAACTTTCATCGGCCATTGCTGATTCTAGAGCATAGTAAAATTCAATACTACATGTGCACCCTATCCTCTAATATGAACACCAATTGGGGTTTCTGTGATCATTTGTTGCAACCTATTTAATGCATTGAGGCATGCACGTTGAAGGTCCTCCTTTGCTTTTTGATCTTTGGATGTCGAGAAACAAAGAGATGTGTCAAGTCAATTTGGTGTTGAAACCCTTATATTACCTTGACATGACTTTGATATTCAGCATATGGTACTACATTGATTTTCAAATGATGAAGAGTATTCCATAGGTTTAGGTGGATATCATGAAATAAATATTCTACCATAATCTCTGGAATATTTTATTGAGAGGCTTCCAAAGGCCAAAACAAGAGTAGTATTTCATCCTTATCCAGTTGTTTTCTCATATAAAACACATCCTCTTAATCTTTTTTTGAGGTTAATCAACTTGGTATGACCATATTGAACACTTCTCAATTGATTTATCACAAGAAATAAGATTAGTTGGTGTTTTCTCTTCTATATTAGAAGGAGAATGACCTGATGGAGGTTCAAATAATGACTGTCTCCTTGGGTTGTCTTCTGGTTGAGAAAGTATTTCACCTGTTAGAAATAAGGAATCATACATTACTGACCTTATGTTTTCATGTGCCTCAAGATAAGATTGATTTCTCATAACTTCACTATCAATTATATAATTCTCTTGAAAATTTGAAATACTGCTATGGAAAGAACTTTCGCATTGATTAAAATCACAGGGAGGAACACCATGGTGTATTACATCAAGGGATAAATTCACTTGATCATTGGTCTTATATCCATATGTAGGGTTGTCATGGATCTCATCTAAAGATAGATTCTCTAGATTGATATAATTTTCAAGAAGCAAGACTTTATGATGAAGTGCCTAATGAGGAACATCAAAATTACTACTAATACTCCCATAATTTGGTAATGGGAGGGAATGATTGTGAGCTATAAGAGATAAATGTCTGAGGGCTTCAAGAACTCCAGCATTAAGATACGATTGATTGCATAATGACATCTTATTTTTCAAATGTGTTTGGAGAGACTTGTTCTTAGATGCTCTTTTACATGTAGTTGGGACCACTTACTGGGAGAAGTGGTTATCATGGGCATGTGTGTGTGTCTGCCTTGGAGTTTCTATCAGAATAGGCCAATATCTCCAATTGGAAAGGGTGTATGTTCCTAATCTAGATGTCCATATGATATGTGGGATTATGTCCCATAACCCTCCAGGACTGAAACAAAGGTATGTATATACTCCGAGATGGCATTCTAACGAGTCATCCCAGATATAGGGATAGAATTGTGTGTTTGTCCCTTTGGTACTACTGAAGTTTATGTTATAATATTATATAAATCTTATAGGATATGGGAAGAAAATTGTTCCTGTACTTTCACCATTTACAAAACTTGTTTGGTGACTTTAGTAGCTGAAATGGGAATATTTGGTCATTATGTTTCTGGAGTAGGTTTATGTACCTTCTCATGACCTCCCTTTCTTGTCAATGGATACTTACAGTACTCATGTGTGGGGGAATTGAGTTGATTTTGGACAGTCTACCATAAGTTTTTCATCGGAACTTTCTGAATGGATTATCTGAGTACTACCAAACAAGACTGCTATCAAGCTTGGTGAATTCTGGAAGGTATATGTTCATGCTTACAAGTTTTGCCACATTTGATTGATAGGATTCGTTTAATGTAGCCAGATGAGTATGTTGACTAGATGATATATTTTAAGTATGTGTATGTTTCTTCTCATGATACTCCACCAGATTTGAAAGGGTGTATTGGTTGGGTTCCACCAGACGAGTATGCTGGCTAGTGGAATTAAATAAAATAGTTGTATGTTCATGTTTGTTTTTTTCCAAAAAGGAGGGGTTGATTGACTTCTCTGAAGGAGGAAAAGGAATGAACCTTCTCTCTGTTGGCTGGTTGTTTTCCCTAGCAGTTCGTCTTGTGTGCCCGTGTCTGAGGGACTTGGTCCAGACAATCGAATATAACACATTCATAATATTAATGTTTTTCTGTCTTTCATTATTGGAGGGGATGGTTGTTGGTAGGATACCTCATGAAGGAGCCATGTGTCTTCGGGGTGAGGCTGTGGACGGCCTATTGGTCAAACTCTTGAATATGGGAGGGATTGGTGATTTCATTTTGGGGATAAACTCTAGAAACGATTGAAGTTGGTGGTTAAAACCGTCTACTTCTGAACCACTGGTTGTCATTGATCGGACGACCAAGGATTATTCTTGATTTGGAGGACCTGTCAAGAATCCCCCATGGTTGGGATAGTATTGTGTTGATGGTACTCTCGGACCAATGAATTGGAGACCTAGTGTTGAAGATACTGATTTGGTGATGATGTCCTACAAGAAGACGATGATTAAGCTTGAGCATGAACTGTGGCATTCACGGGTGCAAACTTAATGGAACCCATTTGGAATGAAGGGAGTTCCTAGAAATAAGTACCTCAATATATGACAAATACAAACCATGAACTCTATTAATGCATCATATTTTTAGATAAAAGAAGGAATGGTTGATTCCCTTGTCTAGACCACTAGTATTAATTGATAGGGGCATGCTAGATAGGTAATATTATCATCTTGGTTAAGGATTCACATCGGGTTCACCACTTTTTGTTCCCCCCCTAAACACATGTTTTGGTTAAGAATCACTTATCTCCAGATGCTTTACAAAGGATTTTCTTATGGAACTAGAAACACCCAATAGTTCTATATCCAAAAGGGTACCTTCATTCCAAATTCAGACGTTCATTAGGTTTGTTGACCCACGATACTTAAGAACTCACATTGGTTGAGAGGATGGGAGGTCAGGCTCATCATACCCTTTTGGGAGGGGTTGTTTCCAACTTTGGGACTCTATTATATATTTAATATATGTTAAGGAATCCTTATTAATTTACAACGCATAATGTATGATTGCATTGAAATTTTCAATCAATTACTTGAATATGTGGAATTCAAAATTATCTGTATGTATTTGGGGTTCTTCATCAATGGAGATATTTGTATATATTAGAGGTTCGCCATCAATGGTATCCTCTCATATACTACTTAGAGATTCATTATTCATTGTCACGATGATGATAGTTTTTATTACCCTTAGTGGGGAACTCTAGAATTTATGTTAATCTAGGTAGAAAAAAGTTGTTTTGATGTTGGGATCATACCCATAAATGGTATACCTACATATCCTCGTGCAAGGAATCGGAACCCTCGTAGTTTGGTGATACTTAAAGGGACACATCATACCTTTTATGGTTTTGTGATAAGGACCTAATGGTACATATTAATGTCATTTGATAAGGACATCTAAGAGGAAGGTGCTTAGTCAAATATTGATGTGGGACTTATACCTAAGAAGCCTAAGAAACATGGAAATCATATGAGTTTCTAAGTTATATTATACCCCACTAGGAATGAATCCCAGAAAAAACATGGTTTATTTGGAGTTTCTGGTTTGCATCTTAGGGAGGATTCTTACATAAACCACTTAGATGGGAATCAAAGCCTACGTAGTTCAGTATGTCTCATAGGAGAATATTACCCTTTAAGAGAAAAAGGTAGGGGGTTCCTCTTAAATAGGATTCCCTTATAATAGGGTCCATGAGAAATCTATTAAATTATAGAGATTAATGGGGGGATTAATTCGAGGATTACTCCTAAAGAGAATAAGGTAATTAGAGTTGGATTCCTGATAAGGATGTCTAGTAAGCTCGGTCCATGGGTTAAGGCTTCCTACATATCCTAATTATGGTGGGATTCAAAGTTCTTATTGTTCACAAATTGAAGTGGATTGTGGGGATGTTTTGATCATCACAAATCTATAAGACCACATGATTCATGCTCAGTGTGAGAAACAAGATAAATGTTAAAGATTAAACAAACCACACACTTTATCATCATCTGATGGATAAGGTCTGGCCTATGGTGAAAGAAGCTTATCATACAGTGGGCGAGGTCATGGAGTAATGAACCCTTCAATGTAAAATGAATGTGAAGTTCATTGGGTTCATCCCAAAAGAATAGAGGATTAATTTAGGAGGGATTCCCTCGGATGGGTCCCAGGGGAGGAGTGAAACATTTCCTTTATTGAATGGAAAAGAAAGTTTGATACACACTCTCTCTGTTGGAGAATGATGGAACCAGGTCTTAGAGACAAGAAGGGGAGGAAAGATTATTATCCTCAAAAACCAAGACTAGGAACTTTCCAATACTCTCTCTGGGGTAAGGGTTCATGTAACTGTATTTATAAAAACCTACAGACATCCCAAGGATCCTAACTCCCTTAGAAGATGAATATGATAAACATATAACTGTAGAAATACAAATCCAAGTGGAGAACATGTTGATGTTTCTTTCCCAAAGGTTCGGTAAGTCGGGAGGTTTTGGTGGATGTTTCAACTTTGTCCCTTTCAAAAAAGGGAACCAAATAAAGAGATATCCCTACTCCATAGGTGGATTAGAAGAGGCCTTCAAAGATGGCTCATATTAGTGGTCTTCATAGGTCATTTTCATAGGTATATCATGTAGTTATACCACGTAGGTGTACCATGAAAGTCCTAGGAGGAAGTTAAAAAAAATTAACATAGGGAAATTAATCCATTGAAATCTTAAAAAGACTATTGAGAAGACAATGCTGGCATGAGATTTAAATATAAGCACGTAAGGTCTTTTTTGGTCTCTTTGGAAGAGCCCCGTGTAGGTACTTTGGCAATAGGGCTTGTGTAGGAAGATTCTTCTTCATAGAAGAAGGGTCCTTAATGGTATATTTGTATTTCAAACACTAAAGGAATTAAAAATTGTTTATCCCATATAATTCACTCTTCTATCATTTTTTGGAGAGATACCCAAGACAATATGGGGGGCCTTGGAGAAAGAGCTGTGTAATGGGAGATTCAAGAGTTTTTCCAACTTTTTCAGTTACCAAAATGGGGATCCCAAGGGTCCTATTTATAGGAAAATTGGGGGCTGGTCGAAAGGAGGTTGTTCACGAAGGTTGTTGGTGTAGCCGTGCAGCGTAGTTCTTCCGCATAGGGGTGCATAAATTATATTGTTGCAATGGTCCTTCATTTAGCTCCACAATGTAGGTATTATGCATAGGTTTTACGCACTAGGTTGTATAGGGAAAGCTTTCACTGGTCTTCTAGTAATTGTAGGTGTACATAATGTCTCCTTTGAACTATATTTATTTACTTCCTTTAACTTTATTTGATACTTTGGAATAACCAAACTACTTCTTCATAATCATTTTCCTTCCTAATAAGTGTCAAAAGTAAGCACCACTCAATCACCAAGGAATACTCTATCTTTAAGAGTTGATGAATAAAAAAACCTCAGTGTCTAAGACCTTCTCAATCACATGGTCAACTGTAATTTACATTCATCACACAATCCCTAGGGAACCCTCAGTGTGTATTCCAATCTCAATTCAACCTTAATATTTCATGTAAAGTGTCCAAACCTATTCTACCTCCTGTTTCTCACAATAAGACTGAATCATGTAGTCTTAGAGACCATATATTATTATTCCAACCTTATGATTCATGTTCCATGATGTAGGACTATGTTTAAGTGTATATATTATCACATCTTCTCTTCACTGAAAGGGATACATTCTTAATGGGGATAATTAGGGAATACATATATGAAAAGGTCCCACTAAACCTATTTTTTTTCTCCTTTAAGGATATAGACACCCAGAAATGAACTATAAGGATCCATATTCATGTTATAAACATGAAACATATGACACCTTTCTAAGGCCTATGTTTCAAATCCAATATTCAAACATCGTCAAATGTTCCCTTTCTGCATGACACTAAACTACACGGTAAGTTCATATACAAACTATGTGGTTTTTTATTCCTATATTCCTTTGATAATTAATATTCCTCATGGAGGTTAAATCCCAATTCCATAACACCTTTCAAGTTCCACGATAATAATGATTCTTTATCATACATATTCAACACATAAGAAAATCCTCATAACATTATAACCAAGTAACCAAGTAATAATGGGTAGAAATATAGAGAACCTCAGAAACATAGAGATCATTTCATTGATAGGATTACCACTCATATATGGTCAAATTCATATTTGTTAAATAAAACACCCAATCATTATATAAGGGTTAACAATCTAATATGAGTATTTAGTAATGATTGGAAATCCGATCATAAGTCTATAAGATAGTCCCATAGTAGGAAATAATCCCCCCTAAAAAGTTTTGATGTGTCTGAAATCCCATCATCTTGATCAATGTGAGTTCCTAATCATAATTGTGTAAGAATCCCCAATGTTCAGATACCTTTGGAATATAGGCTTATAGCTCGATAAAGTTATGGGATCCATTGGGTGTTATTACAGATAAACCCTAATAATGTGATTAATTGAGAAACTCTAATATGATCATCAAAATAAATCATTGAGACAAAGATCTGGTCAAAATATATACAGATCTAGACTACTCTCCTTGCAAAATTATTTTGGTGAAACCATAAATTAAAGAAGCTATGTTAGAATCTATGGATATAAAGAGGTTTAAGTATTGTTATTTTTTTGTAAAAGATAAAAAATTGACGCAGAAATTTTTATAACGGGTGTATATTTTAACACCTCAAGATTATATGATATATTTATATTTAAATAAATTTAATTTCATTGAGATATTTCTTTACACACATCATAGAGCTTAAATGATACATGATACACTAATCATAAAATTGATTTTTATAAATTAGAAATTAGATTAGAATATATGTATAGAAATAACTACACTATGAAAAAATATATCTGATTTATCATTGTTATTTTAATTCCTTTTAAATAAGTACTGAATTTTAGTTGTTGAAAATAATATTATTTATATTAAAAGATAAATTTTTCAAAATATTATATTTTTTGTATATTTTGTATCTTGATAATTAATAAACTATTATTTTGATGAAATATATTGGTATTGAATGTAAACAATTGGATAATGATTCATAAATTGATTATAAATTGATGATAAGTGATGTTATAATTATTTTAAGTTAAAAAATTAATTTTCATAATTGTTTAAGTGCACATTTTATTTTCTAAAAATAAATTTAATTAGTAACTATCAATCAATTATTTTTGTTTATTTTTTAGATAATATATTTAATTAAATATATTAATATTTATTAGTTTTTTTACAAGGAATGGACTGATAATAGAATAATTTTTAAACATAAAATTCATTTTCCCTAAAAATGGGTTTTCTACGTTTTGTCTGAGGATATTAGCATTAATTTACACCACATTAAGGAATTGAATCATTTAAAATGGAAAAAAAATAATTTGAATCATGAAAGTGAATATTTGATAATAAGGTTAGATTAATTTTTTTTAACCATGAATAGTTATATAGATTAAAATCATGTTACTGTGGTAGGTGTTAAAAGGAAAAAATAATAAATTAACCTATGTGTTATGTTTTAAAATATCACAAGTCAATTATTGTAATTTTATTGATTTATTTAAACCATAACCTCATTATAAACTATAAATTGGAAATATTTATCCACTTTAACTATGTAAGTAATTTATTATATAATAAATATTCAAGTAATTATAAGTTTTCCCCCCACCTCACTTATTAAAGGGAACCATCTCTTCTCAATTATTCAATACAAATGATCAATTTAAATAAACCATTATCTACCCAAATACCCTAAAATAACCATTCTTTATGACCATTATGTGTTTTTATTACCAAATTTACTATGAAATAATCCTTAATTTTCACTTCAAAGGAGGATACCCAAAGAAGAGGTATAAGTTCTTACTGATTGTTTTCATTTTTATTTCTACTTAAAAAAAATAAAAATATTATATAACCATTTAAACCTAATGAAATTATTATATTTCCTATATTTTTATGTTATTATGTTAATCGTACAACTAATTTCTATCTCTACTAAATTTAGAGACATATTAAGGCATTCCTCATACTTACATTTGAAAATTGTTTCCACAAAGGGATGTACTTTATTTTTCAAACCCATCACTCCTAGATGGAAATAAATATAGATTTAATGGATATATTATGTTATTATAAAATAATTATTATTATATAAATATTAGATATTAGCTACATATTTATTTTTATATCATTTGGAAAATGATAATATCGCCCATGTGTATGTGTTGACTACCACCTCTATAAAGAAATATGAGTATTTTTTCATTTCCTATTTATAGGGATGTCTATAAAGATAGATTTAATTAATATATGTGGTATTTATTATATTATTATTATTCTATAATGGTGAATTATTATTGAAATTTCTTGTTTTTCAATTTTTTGAAACAAGGAAGCATAACTCATGGAAACATATGAACTACTCTCTCCATTAAGTGAGGTAATTTGGTTTTTATGTCCACCCTATATAGAATACAATAAATTTATATATAAAGATAAATATTATATTTAGAAATATATATATATTCTAGAAATGGTGAAATAGTGACATGAGTTTAATTAATAGAACATCAAATTAAAACATGCATGGAAAACATACCAATTTTCACTAGAATAATAGTTTAAATAAATAATTTTTCATGGATGAGTAAATTTAAATTATATTTAATTGATACATAGTAATAAACTGATTAGTATATTTATTTTATAAATGTATAATAAATATAAATTTATTATAAATTATCATAATAGTTCTTATAAATAATGTTATAATTTAAGGTAAAGGTTCTTCGTCTCAATGTTATTTCCTAAATAAATCATTCATGTTATCCACCTATAATTATTTATATGGTTTATAACCTAAAACCTTGATATATTATATATCAAATATATTAATATTAATATTATTTGTATTTTTTTATTATGTTTTTTCTCGATTTTTTTAAGATGTAATAGTTATCAATGTAAAATGGGATTCCGTAATACTCTAATTTATTTATGGGATTGTCTATGTAAAATTCCCATTGATGGGAATTATATGATCAAAATCTCTGAAACCCCATATATTTTCTTCTACTATATTTATTTTTTCATTTTTCATTTTCCCCATACATTTTCATCAATTTGGTACATGAAACGATCAAGAAAATGTTATTTCAAAATTCATCCTTAGTTCTTCTATTTTATTAATGAATCATTCTCCAATATGTTCATGTTATTCAATTTTTTGTGGAATGTTTTTTCATTTAATGTTTTTTAATGGAAATTCTTACCATCTTTTAATATCTTAACAAATGATGAAACATAATATTTTCAAATATTTTTTCTTATAACTAACTTTTGAATTTTTAGAAAATTCTGAAAAGAATTCCTTCTATCGTGTACTTTTTTCTTCAAAAGGATTCATTTTAATAGTTAAAATGATTAAAAAGAAATTATTATTTCCATTTTTGGTGAATATTTTATTTAAATACATACAGAATAAAAACTTATGTCATAACATGATTTTTAAATCATATTTTAAATGATTTTTAAAAAGAGTTTTTTGAACTATTTCAAAATCCTTTATTGACTGTTATGCTTCACTAGGGATATGATATTATCACACCATCCTTGTTATCTATCTAGATAGGTTATGTGGATTTATTTTTAAGAATAATTCTATGAAACTTGTTTATTTCCATTGGGTTAATTATTTTTTTATTAAATATTGAACAAGCCCATTACCATTCCTTGGGTTTTGATATTATTAGTGTTTTTATGATCTTGTGGAACAATTATGTATGGTTTTCATTACTATAAATGTGTGATTGAAAATATATATGCCTCAAATTCATAGGTTAAATAACTATATCACATGAAAAAACTACATTATCTATGAACCTGATTTTATTTTCACAACATTAATCATTGGTCTGTTTAAATTATAACATCTTCACAATTTTTTTTCATGGACCTAGTTTCATATCCAAAATATTATATAGGGACCTAATTTCTTGTCCTCAATAAGGTGAGTGGACCTTCTCATATTTATACATGTTCACAATGCTAATATTTCCAGTTTTTTCATGTACCACATTACTTTGTCATATACTAATGTTATACTCCATGGATCATGATATTACCTTCATATTTATATAGATTTATTATGTTAGTCTGAATTCCTTATTCAAATTTTAAGATCCTGTATTTTTCTAGGTACACCCCTCTTTGATTTTTCTCATTTTAGCCTTGGTGGTTGTGTCTTTTTCATATAGGGAGACCCTTTATTAGGTAAAATGACTTAGTGTTAAGGGATGTATGTTTTTTTATAATTAATAGATTCTATATATAATATGTTAAAGGGGTTTACAGGTGGTCTCCATGAATGGAAAGGATTTGGAGTTATTCTGGTTCATTATGTAGAATTTGAACTCAAAACTATTCTTTGGGAGATTATATGTCATTTACAAATTACATGATGCATAACTATTACTGGATATATTGTGAAATAGTACAGTACATCAAATGGTTACATGAATTTTAAACTATTACTATCATATAATAATAAATAGGGTATAATAATAATATGAGGAGATAGGTTTTTCATTGTAACTATTTAAAAAGAATTTGAAACTTGTAAATTATTTACAAGCCTTGTAATTTCTAAAGTAAATTTTTAAAGGGTGTCTTGTGTGATATTTTTCTCATTCCTTAAAAGTGAACCTTCTTCATCTTGACCCTAGGGGATCATTAAAAAATTTGGACCTCCACACTTGATTCCAAATATCTTGATCACACATCTGATCTCTGGTAAGTGGTTTTGGTTAGTTTTTACCTTCTATCCCGTTTTTGACCAACTATTTTAGTGTAAATATCTACATAGTGGCCATTGTTGGTTTTTATCTTGATTGGTTATGATCTTTGATCCTTCTTTCAATCACATTCACCTTTTTTCATGTTGGATATTCATGATAGAAGCATTTTTTGATCATCAGTTAAAGGTAGGGGTTTAAATTGTAACCATATGGTATGTTTAATTGAAAAGTATGTGTAATATTGAAATTCGACCCACATAGAGTGATCCTGAATTAATTAAATTATGAATTAGATTATTACATGAAATTCCTTTCAATCCAATTGGTTATTGACCTATCATGTGGCTATGGTTGGGGTGATAGAAACATTGATTATTTATAATTGATTAATTTCATAAATTTGGATTAGCAAGACAAGGGATTTGGGTGTTGTATTGATATAGATTCACCTTATCTTGTCCAGATTATTGAAATGATTGGTTTATTGTTGGTTTATGACTGAAGGGTATAGAAAATGGCTAATTAAAAGATAAATGGAAATTTTCATAATTAACCATTGATCCTTATGATTTGATATCATGGTATCCTTATTTCTATGAAATTTGGTGTGTTTTCTATGTTGTAATTATTATATGGGGATTTTTTCTAGTGTACATGTATAAATACTTATATAATGGGCTTGGCTCTGACACATGCTGAAATTATTCTATATCACAATTGACCCTGAGACATGATGTAATGATTATATAATAGTATCGGCCCTATTTGATTTCTAAAATCATTATATAGTATGTTATTACCTAGATTTGTGTGATTAATACCATAGATATATGGTTATGGTTGGCCTAGTAGTTAGACATGATCAAAGACATTTTGGTATTGTGTTGAGGTTGGTAATGTTTTAATGTGGTTATATGGTTTTGGTTGTAATGGTTTTTATATATTCTCAATGATACTCTAGTGTGGTGTTCAAGTATGTTGGTGTGGTATTAATTTAATTGTTTAATAAATTTATAAACATGGTTATATCATTATTTCATGAACTTATTACCATACAGGTTATGTTTAGACATAGCAATGTCGACATACTGAGATACACTCACATGTTATTTCATATTTCATTTAGTACATGAGTATATTACATGGATGTATAATTGGATGAGGGAAAAGGAGCTTGTTGTTGATTTTTTCTTTCTAGATGTGCAAGAGTTTCCAGACTATACCGATATGGGGTTTAAGACCCTGTACATTTTAGTCTACTAGTATTTTATTTATATTACTTATAGTGTGACATTTTTTTCATTCTTACATGAGATCACATTATATTTTTATTAAATTATTATATTATTCAATTCAATTTATTTTTGTATTTCCACTAAATTATATTGTTTCTTTAATTTTCCACACTATGATATTTATTTTTTATTTTTATATGAATGTTTTGTTGTGTTTTAACTCTATAAAAAGGGTGTATAGCTGGCCCACTATCCACATCACATATGTGCTTCTATTGGTTATCCTCGAGGTATGGGGAGACATGCATGAGGTCTCACAACCAACCCATATCATCCACAAGAAATAGTTCCATATTGGGGGTATTACACGGATTCTCATGATTTATGATCTTAACTAATTTTGTATGATTTTAATAGTTTATAATCATACTCTTGTACCTTTTTACTTTTCTTATTATAACTTAAGATCACCGACTAACATATCATTAGTTTACTCTTACTAAAAATCTAAGATCACCCCTTATTATATTTGTATTTTATACAGGTTATAAATATGGGTCTTAAGTAAGATAAACCTAAAAGGGGAATATATATAATTAATATTGTCCGAGTTATTGAAGATATATTTTAAAAATAAAATTTTTATTTATATAGTCTCTGAATACATTATACCACTAAAGTCTATATTGATGTATTATTGTGAGGTGTATTGAATATTCAGAAACAAATATGTAGTATTTATTTAATACATGCTCGGGTTGCTTTATAAAATCCCAGGTCAAGTTGAACCATTAGTATGAAGATTGGTTTATTTTTTTCTTCAATTACTAACTATATATGGGAATGTTAAGGAACCCTAACTATTTTAGATTCCCCAAATAATTAATCATATTCTCTTTAAATCAATATAATCCCCTTTGTCTAGTTATTTCATAAGGTAAAAATAAATAAATATTAACATAATAGTAAAAAATCAAAAATCATAGAACTATCAATTAAATTATTAAAATAAAATCATTGCCTCTCTATTCGTGTATAATAAACTACCACCCATAAAATTAAAATTTTATAAAATATAGATTAATAAATATCAAAAAAATATACAGCAAAATATTGAAGCAAACTACATAGCTAATAAATATCTTACAATATTTGTTTTCTATGATGATTCATGATTGAAATGTACTGAAATAATTCAATTAATCCTATTTTGATTTTTTTTCAAGAGATATAGTAGGGTAAAGGACCTATAATAACCATCCTTTATCACACATTTGATTGTTAAATTAGTTTAATGATGTTAATATCCCTCAAAATGAATCAAAAATAGAATAAAAATGTGGTTGGATTTTGGTATTATATTTACCATCCCTATGTCTCAATCTTGGGACTTTAAATGAGACTACGTAAAATATTATAGAGTTTTCCTTGGTATCCTAGATCATGATTCATGATAATGAAACCATTCAAGAGGATTCTAATTTATTTCAGAATTATTTTTATAGAAAAAAAATATATAGATCAAATTTAATAGTCTTGGATTTTTCTCACTTGGATGGTCTATTTTTTTATAAAACAGCACAAAATCATATATCATTCTTCTTAAATTTTAATGATTTTTTAAAAAACCTAAATAATTAATTTAAATATAGTAAAAATATTAAAAATTATTCTATTTTTTCTGAGATGAACATCACAAAAAGTTTTATTATAAAAAATTTATGCCTCAAAGTGCCTCATACTTAATGTTTACATTCCCTCATGAAATTATACATGAACCAATCAGGACATTGAAACATCAAAAAAATGAATTTAAAATAATTTCATTATCACTCCCCATATTTCTAAATAGAAAAACTTTTTAATTATGAAGGGATATTTTATAAATTTAAATAATATCACCATATACATATCTATCTTATAATTCACAAAAATAAGATAAAAAATCCATCAATAATAAATGGTGTGTTCTAACATTTATAGTAAATAAAATCTAAATCATTTGTAACTATGAAGGTTCAATGATGTTCATAGTCACTTTTCATTTTTTTTTCTAAAAATATTCTACGATGTTAGATACTACAAATTTATTTTTACACCCAATTTTTTATAGAATCACGAGAAGTAATTGAAAAACCAAATGAAGAAATAAGTATATTAAGACTCTTAAATAACAAGATGATTAAAACTAACAAATAAAAACTATAAAGAAAATAATTATAGAAATATGACTAGATTTTCAAGAGTTTTGTTAATTTGAAGTACTCTATTCAAAACTAATATTTAAATTATATATTTTAAAATTAATTCAAAACATATCTTACTAGATTTATCATTAGAAATTAATATAGAATGAATTTTTTATCAATCCATGTTAATGAAATCATATAAATGATTTATGAAAACTCATTATCATTTAATTAATGGAAATTAATGAAACTTATAAATGGACCTAAAAAGGTATTTATTAATAAAATTACATCATAGGTAATATTAGTGGAATTTTAAATGTGTCTTGAATATAGAAATTCCACCCCACCCTATATAAAACAAAACACTTTTTATAATGAACACAGTTAATGAATGTATTCATATAAAACATATAAAACATCATTAAATTGAATTAAAATATAAAAAAAATATTGTAACAGCTTATAAGAACTATAATCCCCCCTGGGATACTCATTTAAATCCTAAGGCCCATATAAAAGGAATTCTTTATCTCCATAGAATCATGAAATGTATGTTTATAAAAGTCAATGAAAATGCATAAAATCCTAAGGATATTCTCCAAACACATTTAAAATTCCTAAATTTTTTGTTTACAAAAAAAATCTAATTATATTCTAAATACAATGAAATTTTAATATACTATTCTTGGAAATTGGTATTAATGGTGTATAAGTTAGTTATAAGTGGATAATTAAAAATAATAAAAAGGAAATGATAAATTGTATAGTAAATGGAAAACACCCTTATATTTTTTATTTTGTTTCTCTATAATGAATCTATATATTTATTTTAGTTATTTCATCAATGTATGTATTATCTCATCTATTTAAAAATTAAACAATGAAGCTTTTTAGTAGTGAAAAACGCCTTTTCTCAATGACATTCCCTTATATTAAAAATGAATTTTCTTCAATCATATGAAATATTTTTATCAAAAAATAATTTTCTTTGATTCCTCGATAGGGGACCCACTTTTCCACTATTTTACTCAAATATAAAACCTCTCATTGAGGATATATTTTATCACATTCATGTTTCATTAGATGTTGGTAAAAAAGTATGGTTCCTCTATGGGTTTTTTATTATCTATTTTTCCAAAACATAAAAATTAAAAACAAATCCTTATAGATATATTAAAATTAATTTAATGCTTTTTCATTAACTATTTATTAAATCTTAATTATATAATGGTATGATGTGCCTAATTATCAAATTATATGAAATAAATAACTTTTTAATTGTATAGTTATTAATAAAAATATGATACACGATAAAAGATAATATCTTAATTCAAATAACTAACCTTTTATTTTCAAAAATAATATCATTTCAATCACAAATGGATGATATCAATTTTCTAAAACCATTTTATTAACAATAAGTGAGATATGTGATAGAATAATTTCATTATAATGTATGTGTAAAAGAATATTTTCTCCAATTATATATTCAATAACATATCCCACTCTAACCAAATAAATATTTTCCATGTTATTTACTTTATTTTCTAGTATCCCCAACAAAACATTCAATATTACTAATCATTTAAATTACTCAAACCTGCCTTCAGTGAATTATACCCTCTTGATAATATATTATCAAAATTCATATTCACCATCAAAATAGATATTAGTTTTTATTTCAAAGTTTTTCTAAACCACTTCATGTTATTGTAGGTGTTTTACTTAAATTCATCATTCCCATGTTTTAAAAAATGATGATAGCCCATATGTTAATAAAAAATCATTGAATATAGTGGGATAAATACAAGGATATAGGGAAGTACCCTCATATCACTATAGATTTTAAAAATATAAACCATTAAATTAGTCAAAAAAAGTATATGATTCCCCAAAAATATACCTAAAATCCTAAGAACCATTTCACTAAATAAATTATAAATAACTAATTAATCATGGAAATATTTTTTTCAAAAAATTCAAAATAAAAAAAAAATTATATGGAAATCCTCAATTATATGACATTTTTCTCTACCTTTTATGTAACAAAAATTATTGGACCCTCATAGAAAATAATTTATTATGAATTTATTTATTATTCTTGGATAGATATTTATAAATATATTATAATTTGTGAATAAAAAAATGGACAAGTAGCAGTTTCTTTTAGAAAATGACTTTCAAAAATTATATAGTAGATTCTAAATTTGTGTTGAATGAAGAAAATGTTAAAAAAACTATTTTATTAGGGATACCCGAGGTGAGGTTCATAGTTATAGATTTGAATACTGAGGGAATTTAAATTTTAGATAATTTTCTAGATCCTACTGACTAGAAGTCTTTTATTTAACAAATTTTTATCTTAGTATTTAATGGTATGCCTGATTCCATATTTCAAATAATGAATAATATCCTTCTTAAAATTAAAAAAAAATCTTTCATAGAAAGTTTTACTATAGAATTTAATAATTAAATACCATTTATAAAAAAAATAATGAGCCTAACAATTATGGTGTTTCATAATCCATGATCATTTTTTGTTTCACGCATTCATTAACCCTTTGTGTTGGGATTTTAATAGGAAAATATAAATATTTATAGTACAAAAAAATAAAAAATTAGATATGGAAAGATAATTAATTCATTCATATCATTTCAAAACCATATTATCTCTCAAAAAATCCATATATGATGAAACTAAATTTTTTTCACAACATATTGTTAGAATTGTTTTATATAAAAGATCTAAATAGAGAAGAATAATCTAGATCTATTATAGATATTATAAATTTCCATGGTATACTAAAATCCTAACATGAGTTAAATATTAATCCATGATAGAAAACATCATTAGATGCTCTTAAAGGTAAATTAATTAGTGAGTACCCTCAATGATATTATTTTAGTTCAAATTTGATTCCAAAATTATATACATGTCGAATAAAACTTTTAAAATTCTTTAATGGTGAAAAAAATAATCATTGTGGTTGGTAGAAGCTTACATACTCCAAATACATGGCTCTATACATTAAATTTGATCAGTATTGGGAATTATGAGAAATTCTATATTTACATAATTTTAAAGCATGGAGATAAGACTATTCATGAGACAATACATTCATTTTGAGAGTGTTTATGAATCCCCTAATATCCCTAGATAATCTTAAATTCTTTGGTAACCATAAAGAAAAAAATAGTGGTGTAATCACACCCTATATTCCTAAAAACTCTTATATTCATCCTTGAATACATAAATATATCCAATTTATATCAAATAAATTATTTAATGTTAATGAAACATATATTGGATTGAATTTATCATATTTTTTAATGAAAATAACAAATTAAATTATTTAAATGAATTAATGCATCAATGTTACCAAATTATATTCTAATATATGGATTACTATATAACATGTCAGTCTATTATATTATTCCTCATTCTAATTAATTAATTATTGATTTGGAGATTTATTTTGTTTCCCTGTCATTGTTAGATATATAGGTAAGTGTAGATGGAATTTCGTTGTCTTTCATATTAGTAAATTTGGATTATCATTATATGAGTTATATATAAAAATATGTAATTTATTAACATTTTATTTGAGGGTTTTTATAGTGTAATACGGGTTTAAATGGGAGATCATTTTTTTAGTTATTATTTTATTTCACATCATATATCTTATGGATTATTATATATTCTTAAAATTTATATGTGTCGGTATTATAGAGAAAACTGTTGAGTATATGTATACTTAACCCTAGTTATTATATTTTTTAGGTTTTTATTTCTTGATGTTTTTTTAAATGATCATTCATAGCTTTGGATTGAACATTACATGATGGAGTCTAGTAGTATTTTTCTTTTATCATATCTATTTATGATTTTCTATGGCTTCTTCTCTACTCTTATCTTATAGATTATTTTCATATGTGAAAGAAACATGTACTTATTAATATGAATTTAGAATATTATGTTCGGTTTTAATTTAATTATATATTTGATCTAATTTATAGATATAAATTATTTTATCTATGAATTTTATATTATTCACAAAATTTGGAGACCCCTTTATTATTAGAGGAAAGCCTGGGAGGTTATCCCTTCTCTCATTTAAATCATATTTGTAGTCCCATCATTGATTCTCCATGACTTTTACTTGTAAGAAATGTATATTTCATATTAATCAAATAATTTCTAATAATTTTTTTTATTTTATTTAACAATGAAATTTAAATTATTTCATGATTGAATTCATAAATATTGTATAAATTCATGAATCATTAAATAAAAATTAAGAAGGTGTAAAGATTTTGGAATTTTAATTTGTAGTAAAATATGATGTTGAATATTGATTTATGGTAAAATAATATATATATTATATATAATTATTTGTGTGATTGTAAATGAAATCATATAGAAATTAAAAATTATTAATTTCATATCAAAATATTAAATGAATTAAATTCTTTTACATTTATTGAGTTAAGATTCTTATATACACGTTAATAAAATTACCTATCTAATTTGAAAAATAAAACCATGGTATAAACTATAATGGATATAATAAATGATAATGAGAAATCGCATTAATTTAATTAGAATTTTATTTCAATGGATTTTCATATAAAAACATTTTTTATTATAGAGATAAAATTTAAATATTCCTTCTTATGAGAAGTGTTAAAAGTGTAATCCCAAAATGAAAACTTTTAATGACTTTAGTAACCTAAATATGATATAAGTAAAGGGGGTAAATATTAAAATGATATAAGAGTGAGTATATAACATTATCATTCATTTAAATACCTAAAATGGATAATTATACAATTTTAATAAAAAATATATTGTATGGATGGTTGATAGTTATGATTTCAACTTTATTAAATATGTTATAGGTAGAGGAAATATAATTTTAAAAAATGATGTTATAGAACGGAATCATAGGAAAAAATATAAACAAAATAATATTTCTTATAGTTTTATTAAAATATATATATAATTGGTTTTTAAACCCACACAGGTAATAAAAAATATTCTTAACAACCCTTATGAGAGTAATCAATGTCTATAAAACATTTCAATTCTAAAAATTATTCTAAACTAAATTTAATGTGGTGAAAACAAAAACAACAAGGTAAAAATAAGAAAATACTAGGTTTCTTTCTTATATAGACAGAAAATTTGAGATATATTATAGTGATAATGAGGTGTTGTTAATTTTATTGGGTAAATATATATATTAAATCTATATGATCGAGACATTAGATCTTAATCCATGAGTAATATGTAATAATGAGATTTAAAAAAATTGGTGTATCCTAATGAACATAAAAAAAGGGATTGTATCTTGGATCAAAGAAATTATCATTTATAATTAATATTTATGGGTGGATGGTGTCTGATTTAATGAATAGTACAAAAATATTGAATAAATTGAGGTTATTTTCAATTTTCCTATAGCTATATGATAATGTATAAAAATTTCAAAATGGATGCAACAACATCATTTCTTAATGGTCATTCTATTAATTATGTTTACTTTTAAAAAGCCGAATATTTATTACTAGAGGTGGTTGGTTTGATTGTTTTGATATTTATAATGGAATTATATAGACAAAAGTAATAATCATAATGTTGGAATTCAAACTTGACACCTTCTTATGAATTATAAAATTCAGGAAGGGTATGATTGATATAAAATTATATATTAGAGATAACCAAAATATAAACATCAATATATCCATATACATTAATGTATTTTTTTAATGTATATATAGTGAATTAATGAAATAAATTTATATTTAAAAGATTTTAAATTTTGAAAATTCTATTTTTTTATTATATTACAATATTTTTATGATTTCGAAACGTAAAAATTACTAAAATTATATTATTATGGAAAAAATATTCTTGTGAGTTAAAAAAATTATGAGTGATTTGAAATAACACATATAATCACATGGCCTTTGGTAAAAAGGTATTTATGAATTATGATAAAAAAAATTAATGAGAATTTAATAAAATATTATACGATAATTTATTATATTTTTATACATATTTGGGTTATATATCTTTTTTATTGAAAGTATGTGTGATAGTTTATAAAAACATTTTGAAATAACCACATTTTTTATTAATGGATATTTTTGAAAAATGAAAAAATAAACTTTATTTTGGTGTCATTTATAAAAAAATATGGCAATAATAAATTTAAAGGTTACATATATGCAGTTTATGGAATCAATTATTCTTATTAAATGTATACTTATAAAATAGAAATCATCATTGTGGTATAATTATTATAATATATTTTAATGAAAAAATATTTTTTACATTCTATAAAACTAATTTTTTGTGAATGTTGTGTCTTAAATAACATTATAAATTTAGAGAATGTAATCTACCAATGACTATATAAATAATGATTCTATAGATTCCATTTAATATTTCTTATGACAATTATTATTTCAAAAACTCATCCATAAATATTATATTACATTATCAATCAAATAATATAGATATTACATAATATTTAACCAAGGTTAATGTAGAACAGTGTGATTATTGAACATACCTTGTTTCTACTAAGAATCGCACATAACAGTCCATGATAAAGACACATTAAAATTTAATATTTAAATACATCAGTAATATAATAGGTATGAAATATTATTCTATCAAATTGTTTGAAAATAGATGATTTTTTATATAAATTTATGATGGAATTATTCAATAAGAGGTAGATAGTAAAAAAATAATTAACTGGCAAGTTAAAGATATGAAATTGGATGATAAAAATTTTGATTAAAATAAGGGTGGAGATAAAATGTATGATTTGTTTATATAATAATAAATATTCTCACAGTTGTCTATTAAATTCAAATTGATTTTGAAAAATCCAAAAAAAATATTTTTAACAATAATATAATGAGTTGAATTTAATTTGTGTATATATTTTTAATTTTATAATTATGATATTTCACTATAGTTGTTAATTGATTTTTCTTAAAATTTTCTCTACATCATTTAGTGTGGTTTTTAGAATGTAATATTTTTAATGAAATATATAATTTTTTAAAAAAAATTATTAAAATTAAAATATAAGAAACATAAAATAATCGCTAAGTCAAGGTGTTATAAATACTTATCCTCATTGTATTAAATGATATTCCCTTGATAGAAAATGGTTTCCCAATAATAGGAGGTGATTTTTACCTTATAAAATCACAATTTAATGATAGTAGATAAAGAAAAAATATTTAAAAGTAAAATGTATAAAAATAGGTAAGAAAAAAATATTATTATAGTAGTTTAGATTAGATGATCTTAGATTTAATTTTCACACACCTCTAACTCAATAATGAAGAGAGTGTTAGAGTTGGTCCACTATAAAAAACTTGGTTAGTATTTGATTACATTTTTTTCATAATTAATGAAGTTCTGTTATCATATCATTATTATTCTTCTACATGATATTTTAATGGGATATTATTCTTATAATATATATCGCACTAAAATATCATAGAAGTTTCCCACTATAATGAGAACCTAGAGGTTACATGATTTTATTCTTGAATCTAATTTTTATGGATGTGTGATAGTATCTAATTTGAAATATTGGATACATGCTATTAGGGGTAGGAAGGTCATATAACATTGACGCACCTTCTCATGGTGTTCTCCCTTGGTAATGTCCAATATAGGATGTTATGAGAACATTCCCATCAATAGGAAAACCATATTTTAATGTAAAATTGGTTTTTCCGATCTATGTACATGTGTATTGATCTTTATTCTTTAAGATTATCATTAATGGATATCACATATCACATATGTTGATATATGGACAAAAACCATGACGGCATCTATTCATGAAAAAAGTATGATATTTTGGGTGCATCACGGGCGATATATCAATAATAGATAATTGATAAATTATTTATCCCTTCTATCATATAATTTTTGTTGATATATATAATTACCCTAGTATTTCATATATTCACAATACATAAAATTTTCAGAATACTTAAAAAATTATACAAATATACACCCAATGACCATACTAGTCTAGTGACTTTGGAAACAATGAAACATAAACAATACATAAGTGAGATACAATGTCTCCCACTAAGTTTTATTTACTAGAAACCTTCTATGACACATCTAACATAATATAGGTATTCATAACCTGGGTAAGGAAACATAAAAAGTGGTGATCTAAAATAATCATTAGGGTAAACAATGGAGATATGTAAGCATAATCATGAGAATAAGGGTATAAGAACAAGATCATGAAAATAGAAGATCATACGTTGTATATCGAATATCACGTACATGAATCATGGAATAAAGCATAGAAGCTAATAATACATGAATAACAAGTAAATGAAGAACATAATCCGTGAAATAATAACATAGGAAAAAAACAAAGAATTGTGGAAGATAGATAAACATATAATATGATTTCTATATTAGTCAAGGCATCACTTCCAAGACCATCTTTCTAGTATGGGTTCACTCCCCATACCATCTTGGTAGTCATGGTTCACTCCCATAACCATCTTAGTAGAATTAGTTCACTACTAATACCATCTTGGTAGTCATATATCACTCCCATGGCCATCTTAGTAGTCATGTTTCATTCCCAATACCATCATAGTCTATCTCATGAGACAAAAATATTCACCCAATTCATTGGAGGGATATATAGTTCCCACTTATATCATAATGAAATCTTACATAAATGTCCCAAAAATCATAAAAAATGATATCTTAAACTATGAAATTAAATGGTTATCATAAAAATGTACACATATAATAAACTATGGAAAATTATAGAGTTTTAATAATCATTTCATCAAAGGTAGAACATGTGAAAGAGAAACAGATTTCATAAACATATAACCCACGAAATGGAAACATATTTCAAAAACCTCATGACATAAAAATTAATCCATTAATATAAATAATATGAAGGGAAACATTGAATAATTTACCTATAAAGTAATGAATAACACCAATGTATGTTATCTTATATCGGAAATAATTTTGAAAGTTCTTTTAGAAGCATTTCTTGAGTGAAATATCCTTTCTATATTGAAAAACATTTTTTAAAACATAAAACATTTTGAAGAAAAATTCCTTTAAAAATATATTTTAAAACATATAATATAAGTATTGAAAACCATAAAACGCTTTTAAAATACTTTTTCCTAGAAAAAGTGATGAAAATATATTTTTAAAACATTTTTGAAAACGTGGTTTTTGAATTCATAGATTTTCGACCGAAGAGAGAGACTGTTAGATTTTACTTAAAAACATTATCATAAGTACCAAAGAGTAGAAAAATAGATATAATACATGATTATATCTTTAATATCCATAAGATAAGAAAACTAATGAGTTTTCTTGAGATATGGATAATAATATCTCATCAAGGCATCATAATCATTAACAATATCAAAAAGTGATGAGATTGTCTCAATAAAATATTACCACTTGGTTACTTGGGATCATAATATACAATTAGGAAATTGAAGTTATATTAAGATTATAATATCATGAAAATTATTATATTATTGATATAACATGTAAAATGGAATTATATACACCTCTAAAAAGAAATTGGGTGTATAACAAAACATGAGTCTCAATGAAGGAAAATTGAGGCAAAACTATTTTACCGATTTGGTAACTTTTGAAACCAATATCACATGACATAATGATAATAAAATGGATATGTAAATACCCATAAATATAATTATATTAATCATTTAATACATCCATGGTAAGTATACATGCCATATAAAAGTAATCGGTGGTGAAAAAAGCATGTATCTCACAGAAATAAAAAAGTTAGATGAAATCCCCTTACCCCGTGTATTAACCCTCATCATTCTCATTCAAACCACTTTTATAATAAATATTAATTTATTATAAATATTTCAAATAACCATATTATTACATCTAATACCAAATATGGTTTGATCAGGCCTTATATTACCCACTTATTAACAACCCTATTTTAAGGTTTTACTTCGGGTAATATTATCTTTGTTCTTCGCATGTGTCATAATTTGTTACATATTTGGGACTTATACATATATTATGATTAAATAATTTAAAACATGATAAATATATCATTTATATTCAGTATATGTGTATTATAATAATATAACTAATACAAAATTACAAAATGGAATATACTGTGCATGGAAAATGTAAACTGTACGTACATATGAATGATGCTTCTGTTTTTATTGTAGTATTGAAAGAAAGAAGGTAAATGACATATGTGTATATATATATATGTATATATAGAATTTTTTCAGTATCATTATTATATCATATAATTTCACTAAATACATCCTTAATGCATTCAATGTTGTTTGTGAACGAATCACATCATTTTGACGGGGTGGTAGTCCACACATCCTCAAACTAAATTATCAAATTTACACAAAATTGAAACTAAGAAAAATATATGTTTTTTAATAGGAATAAATAATATTAAATATATAATAAATACAATATATGAAATATATAAACATATTTTCCATAATAATTTACACCATGAGAGTCGGAAAAGGAAAAATGAACAATCGTTATTTAGTGTGGCGGTAGTTTGTCGCACACGTAAAAAATATGCTTGTTACCCATTAGATGGAGGTATGTGTGCATGTAGATATAACCCTTATAATAAAAAATCATAGTATATTGAAGAGTATGTATTTTTTATACAATCATGAAATAAGGTTATTAGAGGGTTGTAGAAGGAAAATAAAAGAAAAAGCATGAGAGAAGGCATTACATATTAATCGGGTAACTCCTTTTGGTTTGTGCTAGAAGGCTTCCAGGGATTTCTTTCTTCCCAATAATAGGATTATTGGAGGAAGTTAGGGATTTTTGTAAGTGTGTTGTTTAGATATTTTCTGAACATAAGTGGTTTCAGAGGCATGCGAAAGAGGAAGAGTGGTATTTTATAAGGAAAGGAAATGACACACTTGGCAATTTTTAAAACAAGTTAGGTGAACCCACGTTTTTACCTAGAAAAATTCATAAGAAAACAAAAAAAATATATGGTTAATGGAAAATTAATGGCTATAAAATGGGTTTTGGAAAAAAAATTACATCTTTTTAGGTCTTAAATGTAACACCCCAGGTAAATAAAGAATTGACATTTTTATATTTATCCCTATTTGTGAATAAAATGTTAATATTAATTTAAAGCGAACGCTATGCTCGATGGCTTACCCAATATGTAACAACGAGTTCCTTTGAAATCTTACGTTTCACTATAATAATAAAATAATTTTATATTAAATGGTAGTTAAAACCTAGCCAATGTAATGATGGGAATGAATAGAACTAACTACAAAATGATTATATAGGTTTTTCAATTATTTTTAGTTTTTACAATAAATTTTGGAGGATTAAAAATGTGAATGAATCCAATTTTAACCGTAAACATTCTAATATTCTTTAAAAGGTCGATTAACCGCCTTTTGATGGCGAACCTCTTTTAAATCCACTTTTTGAAATTTTTATGTGTTATATTTTACAAAATAAAATTCTTCTTTATAATCGGGACATCAAAATTTACTTTGTGTAAATTTTTGGTATTTTTCTGATAAAGTTCATTTTTTAATGAATAGTGAAAAATGTAGTATTTTAATTCAAAACCTCTTTTTAATCTAATTTATTTATATGATTAGATTATATTTTTAATTCATTTTAAAGTGAAATTAGAATATAATTTTACCATTTAATCCAATATTGGTCATTGGAATTAATTTCACTTTGAAATTGGACTTAAACTAGTGTCAATCTTTTAATAGATATTGTTTCTTAAAAACACGCTATTTGTTTTGACAATAGAAATTAATTATTAAATTAATTAATACAACTTATATGTTTTGAATTTTGTAAAATAGACATCATTCTTGAATTCTGAATATCAAATATATCATAGAGTGAATTTTTGGTATTTTTCTGAAAAACATCAATTTTGATGAATAGTGAAACCACTAAGTGGTAGTTTAAAAACTGATTTTTCGTTTAAATGAATCATTACCACTTCTGTGATTTGAATTTCAAAAATCCAACATACATGGTTATAATTAGGATGTAAAATGTAGTTCAATGGGATTAAAATAATTTTTTTGGTGAATAGTAACTTTTAAGTTTTTAATCGCAATTATAGGTAATTAGTGTAATTTAAGGTAAAAATAATGTTTTAATAATATGAAATGACATTGACACATGTCCAACCCATATTGTATGATTCATGGCCGACCAATAAAATCAATGGGTCAACTTGGGGACCCCATGGAGCCACTTTGGTTGGAAAATAACATTAATAACTTTTTATTTAAAGTTAAAATCAAAATGTCACAAACATGTATTGTTTTACTAAAACAATTTTTACATGGGGTTATACAAGTAATATTTTTGACTATAAATATTCATTAGAAATATAAAAATATTTCCTACATCATGATATTTTTTTATAATTTTTAGACATTAAATAAATTAAATTATTTATGACACCATTATTATGTAGCGATTACATCACTATTTAACGATTTAAATAAAATGAAAAGATAATGTAAAATCTAAGACCTACACTTGTCAAAAACCTATTGGATGGGTTTATTTCTAACTATTATCACCTTATCCTATAAATATATAATTTTGGGATCTTTAAAATCCGAAAAGCATTTTATAATAAAGTAAAAGTTTATAACTTTCCAAGAGTTCCCCTCCTCTCCTCTTATAAAAGGCCCCCACCTCTACCACCTTACCCACACCTCTCAAGCTTTTGGCTCGGCCAACCCCTTCCCATTTCATCTCTCCACATCCCTCTCTTCATCATTAAAGCCTCACCTTTGGGTAGAAGCCTTTCCAAGGAAGACTTTGAGCTCAAATCAAAAAGAGTTACCTGATTTAAAGGAATATAAAGAAACGAACAAGACAAGTAAGACTTGGGGTAAGGGATCCAACCTCTCTCTTTATTTTTAAGTACTCTATTTTATATCATTTCTTTTAAGCTTATCTTTTTTATGTTTGGGGATGTTATTTTATATTCCTCATACAGTAATTTTTATGCTCATATTATGAGAGACCCTATTTGATCTCAAAAGTCAATTTTTTGGAAGTTTTAAGTGGCATTGTTAAGCTGCCAAGTTTTCGTAAGGGATTTTTCATCTCACTTTTATTCTCGTGACATTAATGCTATGTTTTCCACTATTTACTTTGAGTGTTGTATGTAATTCCCATTATTATACAGTTTTTGTAGTATAATTTCATTTATGGGTATTTACATCTTCATTGTATGACCCTTCTTCCATGGGGTGTACGTTTCGAAAGTTACCCAACTCAGAAAGGGGACCTTTCACCCTCCTCTTTTTAAAATACTTATTTTGTTATGTATTTTAATTCACATACTATTATGTTGGGATATGTTCTTCTATATCATTATTTATGTAAATTTTATGTCCAGGTGATGAGATACCATTTTCTCTCTCATCAACTCATTTTCAGAATTTTAAAGTGACGTTGTTAGGCTGTTGGATTTCTGTAAGGGAACTTCCTAACCCACTTTCAATTCTTTGGGTTAAAATTATACTTCTTGATTTTATTATTCCAAGATTATGTTTGGAATCTCTATGTTGTAATTTCCACAAACCTTTGTGTAGATATACTATTTCTACACATAATCATCTCATTGATAAATTCTTACGAACTTGTATGGGAAATCATAACTCAATCTCATTTCATTGAGTTAAATATCGATGTCATTGGTTTTGTTTTTCCAAGATTATGTGTGAATGACCTTTGATTTTTTCACACTTAATATCCACTTATATTGGGTTTATTTATATTTCTCACACATAATTATGTGATAGATTTTCCCTTAATTTAAGGATACCATCTTTATAATGGATTTCATCTCAATTTACATTTCCATTGAGACTTCATTGTTGTTATGCACCAATTCACTATTATATGGTGTTTCTACTACCCTTTTAAATATTATATCATGAATCTCTTAATTCTCATGATATTATAAATCTCGGATTAAATGTTATTCCGCAATTATTTTCATTCAAGAGTCTCTCATTTTGTTAAAAACTCTTTAACAAAAATATCATTTTAAATGTTTTAAAGATTCATTATTCTAAATATTTATCTTTAATGTCCATGTTTTCAAAATGTTTTTCAGTATTTATTTATCTGGACATTAATGTTTTAAAATTATAATTCCATTAAAAGCTTCAAAGTGGTATGGGACACTTTGATTCAAAAATATCTTTTAAATGGTTTTCGAAAATGGATTGATTAATTCAATATCTTGGAATTACTTATTGTGATTGCAAATGAAATGTTGTTATTGAAATTTTTATATTTTCAATATTTTATGTGTAATGATGGTACTTGGACATTTTACGGGTGGTTACTTGATAAACCATATGACAGGTGGTGCCATGAATACCAGGACGGGTGGTTACGTTATAACCTCCAATGCATTGGGTATTGAAGTCGGCCTAATGGCTATTCCATTAATTGATATGTGTGGAAGTAGACCGTATGGTTATTACATTTAAGTATGTTCATGTCCAAAGTTACCTTTACATGTTATGTGTTCCTTATATGGGTTTTATGTTAATCTTTTGGTTACAAAAGGGGTAAGTAATGATCTTTTATTCAGTGAAGAGTTTTTTTTACTACTTCATAAAGGTGAAAAGTATTACTTTGATTTATGTATTCTTGGTTTACTTGTTGTTTTGAAAAACTAACAGTTTTCCTCCTTTTTGTATCCTTTACTGGGCTTTTTATGCTCATCCCACGTTTTTGAAATGTTTTCCACAGAACTTAAAGATTAATAGGGTCAAGGATGGGATCAAGGAAAGACATGCTAACTAAAACATGGAGCTAGACATGTTTCGTTTTAAGAGTTTTTTTTATTATTATATGGAAACATAGTAGAAGTGTCTACTATGTAATATTTTGATATGTAATAGTTATCACCTAATTCTCTAAAACTCTAAACCTGAATAGATCCTCTATGTGAATTATTCATTTAATTCATGATTAAGTAATTTTTAAGGTCGGGGCCTTATAGTTTGTATCAGAGGTCGGTTTAGATAAAATTAGAGGTTAGGGTATTCTTTAATCATAAGTGACATTACCATAATGTTTAGTATTTCATAAAGAGTCCTAGTTTTAGATAAAGTGAATGAGTAAGTATATCTTAGTGTTTATCTCCCTCATTAGTACATGATGGTTTTGTTGATATACTCAAACTGACCTTTTTGGTTTTAGTAAATGGTTGGATCTAGCAGGCACCAATGTAACAGTGGATGTGAAGGAAACTGTGACAGTTTTCTGAGCGAGCAACTGAATGATATGGGAGCTGCAATGAGAACTCTTGTGTTTATCCTCAACCAACTATCTGGAGTCATGATTGACCACCTAAACCTTGGTGATTTCTATAAGGCATCATATATGCGAGAAACAAATCCCTACAGAACTATAGGTAATAATCATAAAGGTAAGTGTGTTCAAAACCCTATGTGTCTAAGATGTGGAAAGAAACTCCTAGGAAAATGTTTCAAATGGATAGAAATATACTATAGATGTGGAAATGAAGGTCATAAAGAAAGAACCTGCCATGGAAAAAGGAATCATCTAGTTGACTCGAAGAAAGGGAAAAAAGTTATTTCTGAGGGATCAATTGAATGTTTTAAATATGGTGGGCATGGTCATTATGCAAACACATTTCCTATGAAGAAGTTTCGGGAATGGTATCACCAAGATCGTACAAATATTCGTTTACCAATACCTAATGTCTTTCCGATTGAGGATGGAGAAACTCACAATGACCAATCAAAGGTATGGATTATTTCTTAACATTTGTATTCCTATTTTGGAATCTTGGGATATGATTCATGATTTTGTTTGTAGGAAATAAGTATTTCAGAATAAGTTAGAAAGAACCATTTGGGTTTATATGATCCTTACTTTTGAGGTAATTATGGGTTACTGTATGTTATGATGGAATATGAACGACATGAGATAAACTTGAGGTTAAATTATTTTATGGTTATTTTTGATGATTTTATCTCTTTTTGTGGAATGATTTGAGAATTATATAGTTTGGAAAAAGGACAACACACAGACTGTGTGACAACCCGTCGCATCGAACAAAGCTGCGGGAATCGAACCCACAACCAAAGTGCGACTGGAATTTATTGCCTACCACTGGACTACGTGAAGTCTCTGGTTATTTTGATTATTTATTTTTAGTTAGATGATTTTATGAATTATGAGTAAGTTGATTTTGGGTTATCTATGGAAATTATTAACCTATCATGGAGGATATGTGATTAGGTTAATTACTTTTCAATACGAGACTTTAAGAGCCACTGATGTTGTTTGGAGATAAATGTTATGATTTAACTTGGAAGGCTATGTGATTAAATCCTTCAAATATTTGGGTTTCAATCTTAGTTTGTTTTACTTTTGGTCTTCGTTGAACTTTCGGTCTTGTTGGACAAATTTTGGAGATTAAGAATAGATTTCCTTTTTATAAAGGATTATCATTTTTGGGTATTATCTGATCTTATACTAACCTTTTTGGTTTTAGTTTTGGTTAAGGTCTAAAGTCATGGGAGGTATACAGTTCTTTTCTTTGGATTAGGTGATTCTCTAGAAGTTTATTATAGATCTCTTAATTTAAACAAGTCATCCTAAATACTCATCTTTTGGAGAAAATATGAGTTCGTGTAAGAAATCTAGTAACAGTTGAAAGTCAACATGACAAGTAAGTATGTTTCCTTATGTTTTAGTTAAGCTCAAAAATAAATTCCTCAATGAAAATTAACTTAAAAAAATGTTGTTCGTTAACTTTTCCTACTGGGGAATCCAATACCGTTTAACCCATCACAAGTTTGTGATTTTTTGGTGGTTAACTTTCCCCTAAATATGTTTTCTATCACACTCCCTCAGAACATGACCCTTTTTTTTCTCCCATATACATGTTTTCATACATGGAATCCTAGTATGGGTTAACTCGGGTGACCCTTGTACTTCCCTTTCTTTCTTTTAAAGTGATAGGTTAATTTACTCCTTTTCCGATGTGGGGCTTTCAATGAAGTTTCCGAACCCAATTTTAAAATTGTGAGGACGCAATTCTCAAAAGGGGGGAAGGATGTAACACCCCAGGTAAATAAAGAATATGACATTTTTATATTTATCACTATTTTTTAATAAAATGTCAATATTAATTTAAAGGTAATGCTATGCTCGATGGCTTACCCAATACGCCAGAACGAGTTCCTTTGAAATCTTACGTTGCACTCTAATAATAAAATAATTTTATTTTAAATGATAGTTAAATCCTAGCCAATGTAATGACAGGAATGAACAAAACTAACTACAAAATGATTATATAGGTTTGTCAAATATTTTTACTTTTTACAATAAATTTTGGAGGATTGAAATTGCGAATGAATCCAATTTTAAGCGTAAACATTCTAATATTCCTTAAAAGGTCGATTAACAGCCTTTTGATGGAGAACCACTTTTAAATCCACTTTTTGAAAATTTTAGGTGTTATATTTGACAAAATAAAATTCTTATTTAGAATAGGGACATCAAAATTTACTTTGTGTAAATTTTTGGTATTTTTTTAATAAAGTTCTTTTTTTAATGAATAGTGAAAATGTTCTATTTTAATTCAAAAGCACTTTTTAATCTAAATTATTTATATTATTAGATTATCTTTTGAATTGTTTTTAAAGTGAAATTATAATATATTATTACCATTTCTCAAATAGTGGTAATTGGAATTAATTTCAATTTGAAATTGGACTTAAACTAGTGTCAATCTTTTAATAGATATTGTTTCTTAAAAACACGCTATTTGTTTTGACAGCGGGAATTAATTATTAAATTAATTAATGAAAATTATATGTTTTGCATTTTGTAAAATATAAATCATTTTTGAATTCATAATATCAAATATAGCTTATGGTGAATTTTTGGTATTTTTCTGAAAAACATCAATTTTTTATGAATAGTGAAACCACTAAGTGGTAGTTTAAAAACATATTTTTCATTTAAATGAAACTTTACCACTTCTGTGATTTGTATTTCAAAAATCTGACATGCATGGTTTTCATTATTATGTAAAATTTGGTTCAATGGGATTAAAATAGTTTTTTGTTGAATAGTAACTTTTAAGTTTTTAATCGCGATTATAGGTAATTAGTGTAATTTAACGTAAAAATAATGTTTTAATAATATGAAATGACCTTGACACATGTCTTACCCTTATTTTATGAGTCATGTCCGACCAATAAAATCCATGGGTCAACTTGGGGACCCCATGGAGGCACTTTGGTTGGAAAATGACATTAATAACTTTTTATTTAAAGTTAAAATTAAAATGTCACAAACATGTATTGTTTTACTAAAACAATTTTTAAATGGGGTTATACAAGTAATATTTTAGACTATAAATATTCATTATAAATCTAAATAGATTTCCTACATCATGATATTTGTTTTATAATTTTTATACATTAAATAAATTAAATTATTTATGACACCATGATTATGCAGCGATTACCTCATTATTTAACAATTTAAATAAAATCAAAATATAATGTAAAATCTAAGACCTACACTTGTCAAAACCATATTGGATGGGTTTATTTCAAACTCTCATCACCTTATCCTAGAAATATATAATTTTGGGGCCTTTAAAATCTGAAAAGCATTTTATAATAAAGTAAATGTTTATAACTCTCCAAGAGTGCCCCTCCTCTCCTCTTATAAAAGTCCCCCACCTCTACCACCTTACCCACACCTCTCAATCATTTGGCTCGGCCAACCCCTACCCATTTAATCTCTCCACATCCCTCTCTTCATCATTGAAGCCTAAACTTTGGGCAGAATCCTTTCTACGGAATCCTTTAAGCTCAAATCAAAAAGAGTTACCCGATTTAAAGGAATATAAAGAAACGAACAAGACAAGTCAGACTTGAGGTAAGGGATCCAACCTCTCTCTTTCATTTTAAGTACTCTATTTTATGTCATTTCTTTTAAACCCATATTTCTTATGTTTTGGGATGTTATTTTATATTCCTCATACAGTAATTTTTATGTTCATATTATGAGAGACCCTATTTGATCTCAAAAGTCTATTTTTTGGAAGTTTTAAGTAGCGTTGTTAGGAAGCCGAGTTTTCGTAAGGGATTATTCATCTCACTTTTATTCCCGTGACATTTATGCTACATTTTCCACTATTTCTTTTGAGTGGTGTATGTACTTCCCATTATTATACACTTTTTGTAGTATAATTTCATTTATGGGTATTTACATCTTCATTGTATGACCCTTCTTCCATGGGGTGTACGTTCCGAAAGTTACCCAACTCGGTAAGGGGACCTTTCACCCTCTTCTTTTTAAAAGACTTATTTTGTTATGTCTTTTAATTCACATACTATTATTTTGGGATATGTTCTTCTATATCCATATTTATGTAAATTTTATGTCCAAGTGATGAGATACCATTTTCTCTCTCATCAACTCATTTTCTGAATTTTAAAGTCACGTCGTTGGGATGTCGGATTTCTGTAAGGGAACTTCTTCACCCACTTTCAATTCTTTGGGTTAATCCTCTACTTCTTGATTTTATTATGCCAAGATTATGTGTGGAATCTCTATGTTGTAATTTCCACAAACCTTTGTTTAGAGATACTATTTCTACACATAATCATCTCATTGATAAATTCTTACGAACTTGTATGGGAAATCATAACTCAATCTCATTTCATTGAGTTAAATATCTATGTCATTGGTTTTGTTTTTCCATGATTATGGGTTAATGACCTCTGATTTTTTCAAACTTAATATCCACTTATATTGGGTGTATTTATATTTCTCACACATAATTATGTGATAGAATTTTCTTTAATTTATGGATACCATCTTTATAATGGATTTCATCTCAATTTATATTTCCATTGAGACTTCATTGTTGTTATGCACCAATTCACTCTTATATGGTGTGTATACTGTCCTTTGACATATTATATCATGAATCCCTTTATTCTCATGATATTATAAAGCTCAGATTAAATGTCATTCCACAATTATTTTTATTCAATAGTCTCTCATTTTGTTAAAAACTCTTTAACAAAAATATCGTTTTAAATGTTTTAAAGATTCATTATTATAAATCTTTATCTTTAATTTCCTTGTTTTCAAAATGGTTTTCAGTATTTATTTATATGGAAATTAATGTTTTAAAATTATAATTCAATTAAAATCTTCAAAGTGGTATGGTACACTTTGATTCAAAAATATCTTTTAAATGGTTTTTGAAAATGGATTGATTAATTCAATATCTTGGAATTACTTATTGTGATTGCAAATGAAATGTTGTTATTGAAATGTTTATATTTTCAATATTTTATGTGTAATTGTGGTACTTGGATATTTTATGGGTGTTTACGTGATAAAATATATGACGGGTGGTGCCGTGAATACCAGGACGGGTGGTTACATTAAAACCTCCAATTCATTGGGTATGGAAGTCGGCCGTATGGCTATTCCATTAAGTGATATGTGTGGAAGTTGGCCGTATGGTTATTCCATTTTAGTATTTTTCATGTCCCAAGTTACCTTTACATGTTATGTGTTATTTATATGGGTTTTAATGGTAATATTTTGGTTACAAAATGGGTAAGTAATGATCTTTTATTCAGTGAAGAGTTTTTTTTACTACTTCATAAATGTGGAAAGTATTACTTTGATAAAGTATTCTTGGTTTACTTGTTGTTTTGAAAAACTAACAGTTTTCCTTCTTTTTGTATCCTTTACTGGGATTTTTATTCTCATCCCAAGTTTTTGAAATGTTTTCCACAGGACTTAAAGATGAATAGGGTCAAGGATGGGATCAAGGAAAGACATGCTAACTAAAACATGGAACTAGACATGTTTCTTTTTAAGAGTTTTTTTATTATTTTATGGAAACTTAGTAGAAGTGTATACTTTGTAATCTTTTTAGATGTAATAGTTATGACCTAATTCTCTAAAACTCTAAACCTGAAAAGATCCTCTATGTGAATTATTCATTTAATTCATTATTAAGTAATGTTTAAGGTCGGGGCCTTATATTAAAGTTATGGTTTAGTCTCTTATTAATCTTAATTTAACCTTAAACGTTGTAATTCATTTTAATCAATTTCAAAAATATTTCTCATCAAATAATAATTTGAACTTATTAGACATTATAAATTATTATTATTCAATATTTTCAATCCGTTTTTCTAAATTTTAATCATTTATGTGTCATAAATTAATTTAAAAATAATATCATAGTCTGGTCGACAATTCGGGTTTTTAAAGTTAAAAGATTCAAGAGTTTCTATGTTTTTTGACCCCATTTCATAGTGAAATTTCTTTAAATGGCCTAAATTTTAATAATTTATTAAAATATTATCTAGTTAAAATTTGAAACTAATTTAAAATATAATTTTAGATTATAAATAAATTAGAATAAAACTAGTTTTGAATTAAAATCTGGTATTTTTCATTACTCATCCAAAAAAGAAGTTGCTCATAAAATTCTAAAACATTCACCCTAAGATAATTTTTTAAATTATAAATTCAAAAAAATTATTTTATTTTATCAAAATAAACATCTAAAAGTTTCTAAAATGTGTGTTATTATTTTTCAAAGAAGTTTACTAAGATCAGATCATATGAGAAAATGGTAAATTAAGACATATAAATAATTTTCCAAAAAATATATATTTCATTATCAATATCTTTTATTTATGTAAAAAAAATTTAAAAAAAATTAAAATTATTTATTACTATTAATATAACTAGGTTTAATGTATAGGTTATAATTAACTGATTTAAATAATTATAACATTAAAATGTTGTTTTGTAGAAACATCGGTGTTGTGTGTAACGTACACCAAGTCGCTGTTCTGTGTAACTTAACCCAAGTCAATGCTCCATGTAATGTATAATGATTTGATTTCATGTGAAAGGAATGTTTAAATTAGAGAATTTAATGACATAAATGAAAATTTAATTTATTCCAGAAAAAAAATGGTCTATAAAAATTTAGGCTGTTAAATTCTACCCCCCTTAAAATAAATTTCACCCTCAAAATTTGTCACTCGAGTAAAAAAATTAGGATACTAATAATTAATCAAATTATAAAGTTCCCATATAGCTTCTTTTAACTTGTGATTTCACCAGAAATATTTAAAAATGTGAGTGGTCTTGTTTCATAGAACATTCTCTCTACGATCAAGAATTTCAATAAGTTGTTCCTCGTAAGAAAGATCATGACGAGCGTTATGACCTTTGAGTTTATTACATGTGAAGGTTAAGGTATGAACTTCCTTTGGAGAGATACATCAAACACATCATGTACTTGAGAGGGATTTGGAGGTAGTTCCTAGTTATAGGATACCATCTATTTGTGATCAATAATTTCAAAGGTACTGATATACCTTGGGATTAGTTTACCTTTCCTCCTGAATATCATAACCTTCTTACAAGGTGATATTCATAGAAAAAGTTTTTCACCAAAATAAAATTCTATATCACACCATAAGTTATCAGTATAACCTTTCTTCTAACATTGAACTGCCTTGATATGTTGTTGAATGGTTTTGACCTTCTCAACCATTTCTTCAGCGATCTTAGGTACCAATAGCTTTATTTATCCAAACTCATCACATCACGTTGGGGATCTAAATTTAATACCATAAAGGGCTTTATAAGGTGCCATATGAATTCTTGGGTGAAAGATATTATTGTATGAAAACCCAACTATAATAAGTTTTTGATCCCAAGAACCTTTTAAATCTTGAGAACAAGATCACAACATATCTTTTATGGTTGGAATATTTGTTTTAGACTGACCATATTTCTGAGGATGATAAGTAGTGATAAAACTCATTTATTTATCAAGTTATTGTTGAATACTTTCACAAAACATTGAGGTGATACTTGGATCCCAATCGGATAAAATGGAATATGGTACTCTGTGCAACCTCACCACTTTATTAATATATATCCTGGAAAGCTGATCCAGAGAGATGTCTTCTCTGATAGCGATGAGGTGTGCTGACTTATTAAGGTTATTGACTAACACCTATATAGCATTAACACCTTTATAGGTTTTGGGTAGTGCAATGACAAAATCAATAGTGATTTTCTCCCATTTCAATTATGGTATGGGTAATGGATGCAACACACCCTTTGAATTTTTTCTTTCATCCTTAACTGGTTGAAAAAAAAAGAACTAAGATACAAACTCTGTGATATATTTATTTATGAAATCCAAAGAGAAGTATTATTTCAAGTCCCTATACATATTCATACTTCAAGGATGAATATATAATAAAGAACTATGAGCTTCCTCTAACAACTCCTTCTTCAAATCTAGTATGAAAAGAAGACATACGTGGTTCCTAAACCTTATCATTCCACCCAGGTCAAGGTTAAACTGAAGAACATTTCTGACTTTCTTTTTCAGAAATATATCTTCTTTCTACGCCTCCCTAATCTTCACTTTGATAGAGGTTTAAACATTCATTTGAGAAAGATAATATTTTTCTCTTTCCTACAGGATTTTTAGATCCATCCTTTGAATATACGGAAATATTTGATCTTTTGTGATCCTCTTCATGGATAATATTGCATGATACTTGTTACTCAAATCATGTTCCACCTTGTTCGCTTTCCTAGTGTGGTAATTTATTGAGAATTTATAATCCTTTATAAACTCTAACCAAATTCTCTAGCACTTGTTCATATCCTACTATGTGAATATATATTACATAATTTTAGGATTGGTATATATATCACACTTTTCTCCAAAAAGATAATGTCTTAATTTCTTAAATTAAAAAATTACCGTTGCTAACTCCAAATCATTAGTTGGGTAATTTTTCTCATGAATCATCAACTACCATGTAACTCAAGTGATAATCATGTTATTCTGTATAAGTACACATCCCAATCCCTTCTTGGATTCATATCCATAGATTACAAACCCTACTCTACTATAGGGTAATGTAATCATAGGTGCACTAACTAACCTTCTCTAAGGTTCTGTGAAATTTTCTTCACATTCATATGTCTAGAGGAAATTGACATCCTTTTGAGTTAACATGGTCATAATATTAGATAGTATGAGAAATTATACACAAACCATTGATAATATCCTTCTAAACTATGAAATCTATGGATCTCGATTGTCGTGGTTGGTCTCATCCAACATTCAACTGCCTCCATCTTTGCTGGTTCTATGGATATACCATCTCTTGAGAATATGTGACACAAAAATGATGCATTTTGCATTAAAAACTCACACTTTATAAATTTTTTGTATTATTTATCCTTTCATAGGGTCTTTAGGACAATTATCAAGTGATCTTAATTTAATTACTTTATATTTGAATATATAATAATATCATCTATAAATACTATCGCAAAATAATTAAGGTAATCTATAAAGACTTTATTCATTAAATCTAATAATTTAGTAGTGTAATTAGTAAAACCAAAAGTCATTCCTATATATTCATAATTTCTATACCTTTTACAAAATGTCTCCATTGGTATATCCTCTTTCTTAACCCTCAATTAATGATATCTTGATCAATGTTAAATCCTGTAAAAGTATTGAGCTCTGTGCAATTGATAAAATAAGTAGTCAATATGGGGAAGAGGATACTTTTTCTTGATTGTGATGTTTTTCAACTCTCGATAATCAATTCATAGTCTCTTTGATCAATATTTCTTTTTCACAAAAATAATGGGTGCTCCCCAAGGTGACACACATGGATGAATGATTCTATTATCAAGGATTCTTTGGAGTGCGCTCTTTAATTTATCAACCCAATCAAGGCTATTATATAAGGATTATTTGAAATTTTTGTGGAACCAGGTATGAGTTCTATTGCAAACTCAACTTCATATTTTTGGTAGAAATCTATGAAACTATTCTATAAATACATCCACAAAATCTCGACCAAAGGAATATCATCGATGTCAATTTTCTCCCCAAGAATTCGAGATAAACAACCCTTTTGAATGGGAATTAAGACCCATACACTAGATGTAATCTACATATTAATTTCATACTCTTTATCGTATTGATGGATAATCATGGGTGGGTTTGAAATATCAAATGTAACATACGTTACTTGATAATTGATGTGGGATTTATGAAGAGAAATATAATACATGACTAAGATTACATCAAATTCAACCAATGGAAGAATGAAAATATTTAAATGAATAAAAATACCACAAACATGATCCGAAGAGGATTTATAGACTTGAGATGAAATCATCACAGCATTAAGGGTTTGTATTTATAATTCCACATCAAATTATTTTGGTTGAATCTTAACACCTTTACCAAATTCATTAGATATGAAAGATTGGGTATATCCAAAATTGAATATGACATCAGAATTTCTAGAGTAGATGGTAAGTGTACCTTTCATTATGTCATTATCACACCCCACATCATACATAGATATTTCATGATATTTCCCCTTGTCCCTTGTATTAAGAGGTTATTGACATTGATCATCATCACCAGCCCTTGGTTTTGGACCATGGTGATAATAATGCCCATTATCCTTACACTTATAGCACTAAATCATGGGAGGTGAATTCTATGCCACTTCTTCCCCATTCAAAACATTAGCTAACTTATTCCCATCACTTCAGAAATAAAATGTCTTATTTCCTTCCCTTCCATGCTCAAAACATTTATTAGACAAATTAATTTAATTTTCTCCATGATTTTTCCCACACATAGAGCATAAGGGGAAGATCATATTATTCTCTTCATGGTTTTTATATTTTTATTTAAATTCTATATTTTTTTCTTTTCAAAATTTGGGATTAATATGTGACTCCAACCTCCATTTAAACCTTTATTGAACCATTCACAATATCATTGTAGATAATTAATTTTCATATTGAAATAAACCTTATGGGAATTGTATTTAATCCATTGAAAAACCTATTAAATTTACTTTTAGGTTTGATTATAATTCCTAAATCATAGCTCACAAGTCTTGTGAAATTAACCTTGTAGGTACCAATAGATTCATCATCCATTTGCTTCAACTCAAGGGAATCTTTCTCCATATTGGTATAAAGAATATGAGGAAAGTACATATTGAAAAATAAGTTATTGAACTTTTCCCAATCCATGGATTCAGTCTCATATTGCTACCTCATATTCTTTATTATATTCCACCACTGGTCGGCTTTGACTTATAATCCATAAACATCTAGAATGAATTTCTCATTCTCTAAACACTGTAGAATGGATAATATATTTTTAGTAGTACAAATACATTGTTTATCAATAAGTGGATCATAATAATCTCTATAATATGGTGGAAATTTCATCATAAAAGACTCAACATAATGTTTTTTCCTCCTTTTCTCAATTGTAATTCCACCATGACTCATTTCTTGAAAAATGTGTGTGACTATATAAATGAGGTTTCTCATTCTAGATCCCATAGAAATTGGTTTATCAAGAGGATAATATTTTAATTTTCCATCACAATCACCATTAATGTGGTTCCTTCATGTTCCATCCATTGACTAAAACCAAAAGGCATAGAGAGAGAAATAACAATCATATCGAGGAAACACATAATCATGAAAAGTCCCTTATATGATTTCTAATTTATAACACATTCCTTAATATATAAAACCTTAGGTTTACCCTAGGATATTAATTGGAAACTTCTATTTAAATACTTAATGATGGTTCATTTAGAATTTTTGAATTCCCAAAGTATATCCCTCGACAGTTTCAAACTAGGTTTGTAGCAAACCCCATTTTCAGGTACCATATTACACCGATTCAAGCCTAAAACATCTTTTCAAAGTTTATAAGCCCAATTAAATCTATTACAAAGATACATCCACTTGTAATATCCATAAAGGGATGTATTTATAGGAAACCACTCACTCTATCATTTACAAAAATTCTAGGAAATTTTCCTATACTTTTCATTATCCTTATACTTATACCTAGACTTGTCATTAGAGTTATCATTGTGGTTTGATCATCCTATATTTTAAATATTAACTAAAATTTTTCTCTATTAATAACTATAGATACCTATACTTTTCATATATTAACATTACCTAACATTTTTGGAATACTTAAAACATTATACAAATAGACACTCAAAGACTGAACTAGTCTAGTGCCTTTGGAAACCTGGAAACATAAAAACTGATATATAAGTGAGCTATATTATCTCATAATAGGTTCTTATTTACTATAATCCTTCTTAGACACATAAAAAATTTTATATCTCTCTATAACCTAGGGAAGGAAATATAAAAACATGTGATCTCAAATACTCAGTAAGGGTAAATAAGGGAGATATGAAATCATAGTAATGAGGATATGGATATGAGAACATGATAATGAAAATATAAGATCATAAATTTCATATCAAATATCATATACATGAATCTAGTGATAAATATTGAATGTTCATAAGAAATGAATCCCAAAAAAATAAAGAAAAAATGACATGAAATCATAACATAGGAATAAAAGAGGAAATTTTGGTAGAAACATAAGCATATAATAATATTTCAATAGTATCCAAGGAATCACTTCCAAGACCATATTGGTAGTACGGTTTCACTCCCCATACCTTATTGGTAGTCATGGCTCACTCACATGTCCATATTAGTTTCATGAGTTCACTCCTCATACCATATTGGTAGTCATGTTTCACTCTCATGGCCATCTTAGTACTCAAGGTTCATTCCTAAGACCATATTATTATATATCTTTAGATATAAACCTTTACCCAATTAATTAGAGGGAGATATATGTCCCACACATCTCATAATGAAATCATACAAACATGTTCCTCAAAATAATAAAGAATCATATATTAACCCATGATATGAAATGGGTATCATAAACATGTATTAATATAATAACTTTTGGAAAAACATATAGGTTTCATAATCATTTCATTAGAAGCATAACCCATGAAAGAGAAACATATTTCATAAGAATATAACTCATGAAAGGGAAATAGATTTCTTAAACATCATGCCATCATAGAATAATCCATTCCGATAAACAATATGAATATAAACATTGAATAATTTCCCTAAAAAATAATTAGTAACACCAATTTATGTTATCATAGATGTAAAATAATTCTGAAATATCTTTTAAAAATATTTCATCAAGAAAATATCAATTCTTCATTGATTTTTTTTTAAACATAAAACCTTTTAAAAACATTTTTCTTTGAAAATATATTTGAAGGATTATAAATGAATCATTGGAAACCATAATATTTTTAAGAAAACATTTTTAATTGAAAATGGGCTTCAAACATCTTTAGAAAACATTTTTGAAAACAAGGTTTTTTAATATAATAAAGTTCTAACCAAAGAAAGAGACAATCATATTTTTATTAAAAACAATATCTTAAGTATGAAAGAGTTAAAAATGGTACTAATACATGAGAATATATTTAATAACCATAGGATAATAAAATTCATGATTTTTCATGATATTGGGATTATAATATTTCATCAAGGAATCATAATCATTAAAAATCTCGGAAATCATTGAGATTGTCTCAATAAACTCTTACCACTTGGTTACTTGGGATCATAATATCCATGTAAGAAAATAAAATTCAATGAAGCTTAAAATATCCTTAAAATTATTATATTCATCATATAACATGTAAAATTTATCTATATATACCTAAAAAAAGTATTTGGGTTCATGACAAAATATGAGTCTCCAAGAAGGCAAATTGATACAAATTTATTTTACCGATTTAGTAACTTTTGAAACTTAGACCCCATTAAATAAAGATCATAAAATTAATATTTAAATAACCATAAATTTATGTATAAGAATAATTTAATATATACATGGATAGTATACACACTACATAAAATTAATTAGTGGTGAATTAATCGTGTATCTCAAGGAAATATAAGAGTGAGACGAAATCCCCTAAACTTGTCTCTTGACACTCAACGTACGTGTTCAATCCACCTTTATAATAAATATAAATTTACTATAAATATTTTATATAATCATATTTTTATATATTAGTTCATATATTTTATGATCATGACTTTATATTACCTCTTGTTAACAATCCTATGTTAATATTTTACTTTAGGTAATATTCACTGTGTTCTTCGCATGTGTCATAATTTTGTATATATTTGGTCCTTATAATTATATCGTGATTCCAGAATGTAAAACATGATATAAATATATTTTATATTAATTATATTTTTATTATATTAATCTATATAATTTATAAGTATGAAATGTGTTACAATGTTCATGGAGATGTTAAGTAGTATGTACGCGTGAAAGTTGTTTCTGTTTTTATTGTCGTATTGAAATAAAGAAGTTTAATGAAATATGTGCATATATATATATATATATCATTATACTATTAGTATTATTATATCATATATATCATATAATTTTACTAAACCCATCCTTGATACATTATATGTTGTGTGTTAACAAATCACATCGATTTTAGGGGGCGGTAGTCCACCCTTCCTCAAACAAAATTATCGTATTTGCATCAAATGGGAAGTAAATGGATATTTGTAGTAAATGGAATAAATAATATTTAATTAATAATAAATATAATATATTAATTATATAAATATATTTTTCATCATAATTTCCACCATGATAGGCATTAATGTAAAAATGAACAATCATCATTTAGGGAGGTGGTAGTTCACCGTACACATAAACAATATTTTTGTTACCCATTAGATGGAGGTGTGTGTAATTTTAATTATAACCAATAAAATAAACAAATAATAGTATATTTAATATATTTAATTCTTTATAAAATCATGTACTAAGTAGAGTGTAATAGGTGTAGAATGAAAATAAAATAAAGGATCTTTAGAGAAGATGTGACCACTTAATCAGGAAACTCCTTTTCATTTGTGCCAAAAGGCTTACTTGAATTTCTTTCTTTCAAGGAGGAGTATTCTAGGAGATTGAGAAGTATTTTGGGAATTTTATTGGGAATATATTCGATGAACCTATGTGGTTTGAGATATTTGAGGAAGAGGGAGGGGTGGTGGCCTTTTATTGGGAAGGGAAAGGACAGACTTGGTATTTTTTAAAACAAGTTAGGTATACCCACGTTTCTACCTAAAAAGGTCATAAAAAACCAATAAAACAAAATAATGGAATTTTAATGTAAAAATAATGGAAATAAAATGGTTTTTGGACAAGTTTATAAGTCTTTTTGGGTCTTAAAGTTATGGTTTAGTCTCATATTAAGCATAATTTAACCTTAATCATTGTAATTAATTTTATTCACTTTCACTAATATTAATTGTAAAAAACTAAGTTGACCATATTAAAAAATATAAATCATTATGATTAAAAATATTTAATCCATTTATCCAAATTCTAATCAGGTAAGTGGAAGAAATTAATTTAAAAATGATCTCACATTCTGGTTGACAATACAAGTTTATAAAGTAAAAAAATTCAAAAGTTTGGAATGTTTTTATATCCAAGTTCAAATTGAAATTGATATAAATGAATTAAATTTTAATAATTGATAAAAATATTATATAATAAAAAATTTAAACCTATTTAAAATATAATTTACCCTTATGAATTTGTTAGATGAAAAAAATTTGAATTAAAATCCGGTATTTTCACTATTCATCCAAAAAATGATGTTTCTCAAAAAAGTCCGAAAAAATTTTCTGAAGATAATTTAGAGATTATAAATTAAAAAATTAAGTTTATTTTATAAAATTAAATTTCTAAATGTGTCTAAATTTTTTTTATCATTTTTCACATAAGGCCACTAAAAGCAATTCATTTTAGAAAATGGTATTTTTAAACATATAAGGACTTTACCAAGAAGTATATATTTCATTATAAATATTTTTTATTATTATAAAAAAATTAAAACCAATATTTTAAAATTATTTATTACTATTCATATAACAACGTTTAATGGTTTGGTTATAATTATCTCATTTAAATAATTATAAGAGTAAAATGATGTTTTGTAGAAACATCAATGTTGCGTGTAATGTATTCCAAGTCGGTGTTGTGTGTAACAAACACAAATTTAATGTTACTTGTAACATATAATGAGTTGATTCTGTGTGAAATGAATTTTTGACTTATTTCATTGTAAGACATAAAATAAAATTTATTTTATTTGAGAAAAAAATCTCTAAAAACTCAGGGTGTTACATATCTCATACCCATTTTTGGAATTGAACTGCCTACATAATAAAATGGTCAAATTGTTCAATGGTTGAGTTCATTTTTACAAATTCGAAGAAATAGAAATCAATTATATGGTTTGATAGAACTCTTATGCAACCTTATTGATTAGAGATATCATTATAAAAGCATTATATTACATAGTAAATGTTTATAGGAAGTAGGATGTCATTGTGAAATTAACTTCATTATCTATGTATGACTCGACATGTTTCTAGATTTTAACCACATACCTTATGCATGTATTCCTAATAACTCTGAGAATGAGGCTTATAGGTTCACACACTAGGTGTATACACAATCTTAGCAAAATTCAGGTAATGGATTTAATATGCAAGAATAAATAATTTTTGTTGATGTTTCGTTGATTAGAATAATTTAATAGCATGTTATTAAGAGGATTAAATCGAGTTAGATAATAAATAATAAATATTAGTTTTTAAGTCTGGAAAATATAATATGTTTTATAATTGTATTAGAAATAATTTTGTGACAATTATTTAATTAAACAATCATTTTTTGGGGATCGATAAATATTGATGAGGGAAAGTAGACCGAGTTTAATTATCCATTTTTAAATAATTAATATTTATTTATATTATTAATATGTTTCACATATCAGGACATTAATATTATTATTATTAATGTATATTGTTTAAATTAAGAATATTAGAAATTGTTAAGGGCTTCTATGTAATCTTCCAAGACTAAACCTTCTGTAATAAATATCGAATTATATTTAATTACATATAACTATATCTCTTTAAAGAAGTGAATTTTTGTGTGTGAACAGAAGATAAAAGGGATATAAAGTGATATATTTAGAGATATATATCTAGAATTATATCTACATATATATCTAGATATATATATCTAGTCAGATATATAAAGATGTATCTAGATAAACATATATGGTGATATATCTAGAGATATATCACGATAGAAATTTATACATTTATATCTAGGGTTATATAACTTGAAATATCTTCCTCCCCTCTCACTTTATTTATATATTTCTAATATTTCTCTCACTTCAATATGAAAATTTTTGTGGTGAGCCATGAATAATGAAAGTGATCATGATCTATCACGAACCAACCTGTTTCGACCCCAAACCGGTCACTTGAGCTTATCCGAGACATGGCGCAATGGGCCTTCCAAATCCCCACAGACTAGGAAGTAGTGTCAGTAATCAACAGAGTGAACAAATGGAATGGTTTCTCCCAAAAATAAATAATCTAAAAACATAAATAAATGAATCATTCCAATAGATATTACAGTATCCAAACTGAACATTCTTTATACTGAAATCTGGAAAGTACAACGATACTACACAAAAAAAACCCAAACTACATCTGACAACCACAAAAATCCATGTGACCCCAAGGGTCACCCTCCAACACAAAGGTCATCCATCACCTATGGTGATCGATACCAACCCGATACCTACACCACAAACTAAAAACAAGATAAATTATAGTTGTGAGTATAAAAACTCGATAGGTAAGCCTAGATAAATATATTCTCAATGCACTTACATTAAAATAAAATTAACATCATCTTCAAGTTTCAAATAAAATATATAAAATTATTATTTTCTAAAAAATTGACCTCTAAACAAAAATATGGTCTATTTCCCTCTTTCATGCCAAAACCAGGTAATTTTCCATTAAATTAAAATTAACATTTTCAAGGGGAAAGTGATGATTTCCTTTCAAAATGGAATGAAAGAGTATAAAAAAATTTACATAAAAACATTTTTCTATAAACATTTAGAATAAAAATCATCACTTTACAATAAATATACCACATGATAGAGCACTACAATAATCACATGATAAGAGAAATGGAAATAAACACACAAGAGTATCCAAGTATCTCAATCATCTATCATATGTAGTTATGTTTCAATAAACATGGGTGAACCTAGGAGCTCATGAATAATCCAGAACATAATAATACATAATGACTCATCCCAGAAATCATGCCCCACTTGATGATATCAAATCACCCAATATACTCAGCCACACCCCACATGGAACAAACTTAGGGGTCCAATTCCCTAACAATAAAACTTAGTATATCCTCATGCTATGGTCCACTAGCTAGTGTGTAATATAACTAGTGCAACAGTCATTCTCTAGAAATTATCCCACTATTCCAGATTCCCTTGTCTCAGGTATAAAGTGGGTGAGCCAACTAATTCCAAATAAGCATCCAAAAAAATGCATATATAATAATAATTCAATAATAAGCATCACCCCGAGCCAACCCAAGGATCTATCTCTTGCCTTAAAACACATAGAATACAAAGGATTCTATACTGAGGATCTCCTATTCCATAAAAGTACATGGGTGGGGGGGATTCCATAGTGATAAAATCCAATCCATTCACATAAACATGTAAATAGAATCATCCAATGAGAGTTTTCATAATAAACATTTTCACTAATTTTATAAAAGTGAAAAAAGGTCCTCAAACTCCTTTCATAAGACCATTTTTAGAAGAAAAAACTATCTTTAAAGAAAATTTAAACAAATCAGTTTCCAATTCACAACCATTTCTAAAAAAATCATTTAAATCACACATACCACATTTACAAACAAAATCTATTTTTATTAAAATACCAAACGGACCACAATTTATCATCACGTGTCAAACCACTTTCAAAATACAAATACACACTTCTTTAAAAATTAAAACTACATGAAACTCCTTTAAAAATACCAAAGTCATCATTTCACATTCCTCAAATTTATTAACAAATACAAACCATGTTTTAAATACCATGAATTACTCACAAAAGCCAATTGGGAATTTCATCAAACACTTGGTGTGCAATATTTAACAAAACAAGGCTATATACTTTTAAATAAAAATGAAATCATCACATTTCACACCAAAAAATCAATAAAAATATCCTAAATCGGTATTTATCATGTAATTGAAGTGTGAAATCGTAAAACCAATGAATATTAAATCATCAATGTAAGTGCAAAGGAAAACCTATATCAAATCAATGGTGCATCGATGATGCACACCCCAAAACGCAAAACTAGTGTTCCGAGAGCCAAGATATAACAAATGGAACCCTAAAAAACAAAAAACCCAAATTATCACCACCCTATGTATGAAAATAATCCAAACATATCCACTAGGGTTATAGGAGAAGGGGATAATGGGATAAAAACAATGAAGAAGAATAAGAAAGAACTAAAATTTTGATTCAGGTGAAGAATCGCCAAAAAAATCACCTTGAATCCCACTTCAAGGGTCTTAGAAGTGGAAAAATACCCCATTGGAGACACCTAGGTCATAGGATGCCAAATGGGGGAAAAGGGTATATAGTATAAAATCAGGGAGAGAGAGAGTAATTTTAATAACCTATACAAGCCATACAGTTAGTAGGCACAGTTTTTCAAAATGCGCATTGACAGTGTGACCATCTCTTCCAAAAAAAGATCTACCGAATGAGAAACCTAGATGGTCTAACTAACTTTGCAGTATATGTGTGGTCACTTCTAGCTGAAACATGACCCGCCACACCGTTACCTTGGTCGAGGTCCACGGTTACCACTAACTATCCTCCAATTATGCGCCAAAGTCTACCCACCACAAAAACACCCATTTTCTCCAAAAACTCAAGGGGAACCTAGGGAGGAAGTCTAGGCCAAGGGAATAAAGGAATAAAATACCAAAAATTTGAATGTTTCCCACCTGGTTCTTGATAAAATAACTGACGACCAAACCTAAACCAGATCCAAAGATGAATTTAAAAACCCAGATGTGACTAGATCGACCATGCTAGTACCTGATGAATCAATGACATTGATCATAGATTTGTGTTCATTTTTATATCACTTATAGATTTATTCTAAATATTAATAATATATTACAATGATGGTGTGATGAAATATATTCTTTTGGATCATCAAAAAAAGAATAATTATATGTTGAGGTAATTATTTATATGCTTATAAATTAATTATAAATTAAATGTGAATATATTATCCATTTTATTTTGGTCTATTAATGTAGTATATTAATATACTATTTTCATTAGTCATGATCTTATTATCATGTAAATACTATTAAATTTGATTTAATACTAAAAGATTAGTTTTTTATACCATAAAAGGATGCTTATTCTGCACCCAAAACCTACAAGTGGTACCAAAGTGGTCACATGTTTAATTTATAGTTATTTATAATTCATTAATGGATTACATGCATTTGAATTTTATTTTATATAATATGATTCATTTTAATAACATGACATAATAATCTCTTATTTTTTAATTTTTTATAACATAATTATTAATTTATTAATGATTTAAAATAAAGATTATTCTATATAGTAGACAGAGTGTCCCAAGTGTTCCATGTATTTTATACATGAAATGGGCACTGACATGTTGTGGTAATGGGAAGAATATAAGTACAAGTAATGTAAAATACTACACATAATTGATTTTGGTGCTGATTGTGTTATACAATTATCATGGAAAGAATAATTAAATGTATAATTTATCCAATTGATTATGTTTTCCTTCTATCGTTCATTTTATAATACACACCAAGTCATAGAATTAACAATTATATATTAAATTAATTTCTATGTTAAAATATTTATGAACACATGAGGTTTCCTCCATATAAACTTATGTACTTGAATATTTTACAATGAGAGTAGTTTTTAAAAGAATTATAGATAATGTTAAATTAAGTATTCTTTGAAGGAATTAAGATAAAATGAGTAGATTAGATTAATTTTTGTCCCATTATATTAAGTAATAAACTAATTGATGTAAATGATAACAAGATTGAAAATTTATGCTCATTTGTTAATGTGTGGATTATTATATCATTATGGAATCTATTTTGAGTGATTAGTTTATTTAACTTTAATGTTTTTAAATTTTTAATGATGGTATTCATGTCATTCCCTACTCATTATTATGTAAGGACGTATGTGTCTGTGGATTTTGTTAAGAAAACTAACTTTTTTCCAAGCCATTGGATCCCCTCACATGCATGTGAGGGAAAAAATGTATGGATAGAGATCCTAAGAAAGTGGAGGTTGTCCAAGTCATGTAGACATTGTGAACCCAACAAATTAAATACAAAAGAACCAAATGAGGAATATTTCACCACAAACCATGATCGGTTAAAGGTTTTTTTCTCCAATGGTCGATAATTGGTTAATAATCCACTAGATAAGCTAACAAATAGAAAAAATATCATGATCATGAAAATTATATTTTATTTCTCTTTGTTTAATGTTAAATTATTTATTTTTGTGAATGTTATGCAATCACTTAATAAAGGAATTAATAATCATACAATATGAAATTAAATATAACAAAATTATACCAAAATGTTTTATCATAAATAGTTAATAATTTATGTAAAATCAAAATAATATTAACCATACATGTAAAAGGATAAAATGGTATTTACACATAAGTTTAAAAAACCTAAATGAAAATATTTATATTTATTATACTTCTACTACTTATGGAAGAATAAACCTCATAGTTTATATTTCTTGACAGAAAAAAAATTGGGGTGATTTCAATTATTGTGTAAATTTTAGCTTATAGTTTTGGGATGATTAACTTATTTTATATAAGGGGTTTAATTCCCAAGTAATACTTTGTGTAGATTAGATAAAAAGGTTGATAAAATAAAAAAACATGATTTATAGATTGCAGAATATAATCAATAGATCGGGTAATAATAAGTTAATATAGATTTAATGTTACACCTACCTAAAACATTCAAGTAGATTATCAGCACCATGTCTAGGTGATGACAAATGAATATGGATCCTTTACACTAGAATATCTGAGTGATAATATATTCAATAATGATAATGAGAATGATTTGGTTTTGAAAAGTAGTGGGATAGTAATGAATAATTTAATAAAATTTAAATTTATTTAATTTTATAATAAAAATATACTAATTTTATGTTATTAATTTTTAGAAAATGGAAAAAAAATATATTGATAATATCACAGTGATCCATACTGGATAAGGATAACTTTATCATTGGTGAGATTTTATAGGAATTTCATATGCAGATGTTCATTATACTACACCATGAATGAAAATTGTACGTGTTGGAAAATAGAATTCTTGAGTCTCATTTGAAGGTGTCTAGTGAGGAAGAGGTATCTCTATATCTGAAGCATGTGGACTATGAAATGTATGTCTAATTTTTTATTATATCAACTATGTCCAATGAAATTTTAAATAAATAAGATTATATGGATGTTTGTAACATAGTTTCTCACCTTTTATATCTCTATCAAGAGAATTATAGATCATAGAGATATGAGATATACAATGAACTATTCACATTCATGTTTGAAGATTTGGTGATAGGTGGGAAACCTATAGTCAAGATGGTTATCTACATTGAGCATAAATACATTTTGGGTTTTAAGATATCTGGTTAGAAATTCATGGATATCATTCTATCGTCACTACCCAAAACATTCTCCTGTTTTATTGTCTATTATAATATGTTAAATAGAGATAAGACACAATTAAGACATATTATTATTATCCTCTTATTGATAAAAGACATGGGTAATGAAAAAAATGATGATGTTATGGTGAATAAGAAGAAGGGAAATAATGAAAAGGGACTAAAGACTCACTCTACATCTAAGGCTCTGAAAAAAACCATATTTGAAGAAGAAGAAGATGCAAAGGAAAGGGAAGGAAAAAGATTCATTATGTTTTTCATGTGGTAAGAAGGGAAACTATAAGAACAATTGAACCTAGAAAATGAAGCAAGGGGAAGCTTTATTTATGTTCATTATCAAGTGTATTATTTATATTCTTTTCATTTGGGTATTATATTCCACATGGGTTTCAAATATTTTTATCTAGATATAGGAACCATTTTTATTTAGGAAGGTTGTAAGATGCATGGTGGATCTATAGACTTCCAATAAAGTGATGTTGGATACTATTGACATTGGGGACTATTATCTAACATTTTCAACTTGATTGATTTGGTTTAAAGAAATCAATATTATGTTCTTAGTTTTACCATGAACATATTTTTCCCATGCCTATATATAGATTGATTTTTTTTATATTTGGAAATATGTTTTTCTAAAATTTTAATAATAACATATAGTATTGTATCACATGATTGAATAATTTTATTTATGTATTTAATTATGAAAACTAAATATTATCAATTGATAATGAAACTAATATTAATGACTCATATGACACACGGTTGTGGAATCATCGCCTTGGTCACATAAAGAAAGAGTGTTTGAAAAATCTCTATCAAGATGGTTAATTATACTTTTTATCTAAAGAAACATGAAATATGTCATTCTTATTTACAAGGAAATATGTCTAACCCACTATTTGATGGTCAAAGTGAAAAGATCACATATCTTCTATAATTAGTACATAGTGATGATTGTGGACTTTTCTAAATAAAATCTAGAGGTGGATTATTATACTTTATTAATTTTACTAATTACTTGAGAAGGTGTGTATCTATATAATGAGGTACAAGTATAAATCCTTCAATATGTTCAAAGATTCCATGGATGAGGTTGAGAATCATCATGGAATGAATATAAAGGAACTTTGGTAGGATTGAGTTGTATAATATCTTAAATAATGATTTATATACATTCTATGGGAGTATGGGATTTTATCTCAACTCACTCCACCTTATACACCATAGTGGAATCGTGTTATTGAAATGAGGAATAATGCCTTGTTCGGAATGGTAAGGCTGATGATGATTCCTGAAATTATTCCATTATCATTTTGGGGATATTTATTACAGATAGAATTATACCTAATATATTTAGTTCTAACCAATAAATAAAATGGTTTTAATTTTGAGTTATAGAGTGGAAAGAAACCTATTTGGTGCCATGTTCATGAATGGGAATTCATAGTGTTTTTCAAGGCTATCTCAAGAAACAAACTATCACTGAAGGCACAAAGTGTATCTTTAAGGGGATTCCCATGGAAACTATGGGAGACTACCTATAAAAAACATAAAACAATAAATTTACTCCTGGATCATAGTTTGTATTTCATGGTAAAGAGAACATTCAAATGGAATATAGTGGGAGAAATAATGACCATGACGAAGTTGATGCTCAAGATTCACAATGGTAGGTACAGGAGCTGATTCCATAGGTACTCATGGAAGAAGGTTTTATTGAAAAATGAGTACCACATTGGAGGCCAATATATATAATAGAAATAAAGTGATATGTGTTTCTAGTCACTAATGATGGTGACTCATTATTGGATAATTATGATGATCATTTATCCAAAAATTAGGTAGTAGAGAGATTATAAGATTCAATATTGAAATAATCTATTAATTAATATATAGATTACATATATCAAAACCATAATTATATTTTGATAAATCCACCCATTTATGTAATTATAAATGTGTATAAATGGGTACTCAAGATAAAGTTGGATGCAGAAGTTATAGTGAGTACTAATAAAGAATGACTATTGGATAAAAGGTTTAGAAAACATAAAGGCACTGAATATAATGAAACCTTTTATCCAATTTTCATTTTTAAAACCATCAAAAACATTATATAGAAGATTACCAAGATTGCAATATTTAGAAAATTAATTTCAAAAAATAATTACATAACAGGAACCTACAGGGGTATATTTATAAGACATCACCTAAAGGGTCTGTGACTCCAGGAGATACCAAAAAAATTCAAGATGAAAATATCATTTTATGGATTTAAAAAACATCGGGGTCATAGGACATGAAATTAAATGAATCTATAATATAATTTTATTTCATTTACAATGAATTTGATCAATGGGTTTAGATGTAGTTTATTGGGAGTATAGTTTTTTTCATAGTTGGATATGTTGATGACATATTACTAATTAAAAATGATATACGTGCCTCACAAGAGGTTAAATAATTCTTGATAAATTGATTATCAATGAATAAAATAGGTGAAACAACCTCAATTCTAGGGATCAAGATCATGAGTGATAGATCCAAGAGGCTACTCAGACTGTGTTAAGGTACATAAATTGACTAGATACAGAATTGGTTTAGTATGGAACAATCTAAGATAGGATTGGTTCCAATGTCACATGGTATAAGTATTTCTATGAATATGTGTCCCTAGATATAAGAGGAATGAGTGAGAATGAGTGTGATATCATAAAATTATAAGATATTATCTATCATGTATTACTTTTTATGCATGAGGATTTATGTTTCTTATGCTTTGATGATGGTAGGAATATATCTTGTAGATCTAGTTGAGCAACATTAAAAAGTTTTTTAAGACTATTCTTAAGTATCTGAGGTGATCTAATGATATTTTTCTGATGTATGGAGGATATTAATAGATATAAACATTTGGTTATACATATCATAGATTTTCGACATATCGTAATGACCGGATATCATAGTCTGGATATATCTTTTGTCTCCATAGAAGATCTGTGGGCTAGAAGAATTCAAAGAAGACAGTTGTTACAGATTATATGGTGGATTCTTAGTATATTGTATCTTTTGATGCATCTATAAATATAGTATATATTCAAAACATTATTTAAGAGATTTATGTGGTTCTTAGTAGTAAATACAACATTATAGTTTATTATGATAACACTGCAGTGATGGCATTCTCCAAGGATCCAAGGTCACACAAAAAAACAGTGCACAAACATAGGAATTTTCATTTCTTGAGGATTTTCTGTCAACAATAATAAGTCATAGTGGGGATAGTATTAATGTATGAAAATGTATTTTACCCCTTAACATAGGCTTTATCTTGGTCAAATATTCATGAGTATCAAGTGAGATCTAATGGACTCAAACCTATTGTCAGTTGGCTATAATTAAAGCGTGGGTCTATTGTAGTTAGTACCATAAAATCCATATGTTTAGTACTTAATTACATGATTTTATTAATTTAATATGTTTGATTAAAATATTTATAATTATTCCTCAAAATATTTTTGTATGAAAATTTCCTCACAATATATATCACACTAAAAAGCCATACAAGTTACCCACTATGATGAGAACCTAGTGGTTCCACAACATTATTCTTGAATATTGATATATGTATTGATGATATTAATTGATGGGACATATATGATACATGTTATTAGAAGAGTGAGGCCAGTAATTCATTGATATGACATCTCATGGTGTTCTCTATTGGTAATCTCAAAGATAAGTGTTAAAATAACATCCCCATCAAAAGAAAATCCAAATTTCCATGTGTTATTGGATGTTCCTATCTATGTATGTTTGTATTGATCTTTATAGTTTAATATTATCATTAATTAATATCTTGACTTGTATAAATTTTTTTATTGATGAAAACCATTATGAAATATTGTTGCATTAAACCATGACACATTGGGTGCATCATGAGTGGTATAGATTTATTGGATAATCAGAGAATGGATTTATCCCTTCTGTTTTATAATTGATGTTGATATCTTAGACCCATTGAATGAATAAGACTACCTATATAAATAAATGGACATGGTGTTCAATGGGATAGTTCATTTAATATAATTAAAACTAAGCAAAGTCATGAATATATGTTGATGGTATCGGTATGAAACCTTCTTGATTAGATATATAATGACAAAAGGTTTATATTACATGCTAAACATTCATAAGAGGTTTACCATCATTATGATGTCAACTTATTTCCCTATGGATGCATTATCATGTTTCGAGATGCTAACCGTGGAGTTTAGGTGATTATAACTAATGACACTAAGAAGGAATAATAGAGGGCCACACACTTTGTAAATCCACAACCTCGGTTAAATTCATTTAATGAATTTAATATGATATAAAAGATAAATTTATTTTTGTTTGGTATATTTCCATAATTTAATATCAAGTTATTTTAAAAAAAAATGAGTTAAATAATGAATAATAAATATTATTTTTCAAGTATGGTGAATATAATATTTACTGTCTTTATCATATAAATTATGAAGTGAAATTTATTTATTTAAATTTTCGTTATTCTGGGATTGAGAAATGTTGATGAGGGAAAGAATGTTGAGTTTAATATTCCAATTACAAATAATTGATATTTATTTCTATTCATAATTTTTTTCAAATGACGATTGATTAATTGTAATATATTTATTATTAATATACATGGGTTCAATTAAGAATATTATAAAGTTTTAAGGGCTTCTCTGAAATTTTCCAACCATAAATGTTCCATAATAAATAACTAATTATATATAAAAATATAACTTTCTTAAATTCACTATTTGTATTTTCATAATGAATAAGTGATATGTCGAGGAAGATATCAAGAGATATATTTCTAGAGTTATATCTAAAATGTTACATAGAGATTTATCTAGAGATATATCTAGATTGATATTTCTATATATATATATATATATATAGATAGATAGCTCAATAGATATATCTATAGATACATCTAGTGTTTAATAAATATCTCTCTCTTCATTATCTCACATTTCATTGAGAGATATATAACTGCTCACCCTCTTACATAGGAAAATTTATATATTCATCAATGAACAATGCATGAAATCAGGATTGGCCATGCTAGCACCCTACATTTCAATGACATTGATCATTGATTATAGCACATATTTGGATCTCCAATTAAGGGATTCTAAAATTGAATCCTATATATCCTCATTGGTGTGATGAAATATTTTCCATAAAATCATCAAAGAAAGTATAATTAGAAGATGAGGTAATTATTTATCTTCTTATAAATTAAATATAATTTATATGTGAAGATTATATCCCTCTAGTTATAGCTTGTTTTTATAGTCTATAAATTTTCTTTTTTCATTGTACAAGATCTTACAGTCATGTAAATAAATAATAACACATTATTTAAGACAAAATTCCAAGTTTCTCAAACCATCAAATGATCCTTCCACTTTCCCTGGAACCTATAGGGAGTTCACATATTAGGAGATGGATATGGATGAGTAATGGACTTTAAAAATAATTTTTATTTTCAGAAAATGTAGAACCAACCAGTTACAATTGTTATTAATATATGTAAAATACTATAACCTTTTTATTTCACATTAACTAAAATTAGACAAATGGTTTTTGTGAAATATAAGCCACAATACCTCAATCATACCTCCCTACTTTCCATAGGTCTCTAACTAGTAATGATACTATATTTTCAAAAATTAAGAGAATGTAGTGTGTATATTAGTTCCATATATAACTTTTAAAGGACAAAATTCCACTCATAATAGAAAATTAGGGTACATATGTATAGAATTATGACCTAAAAACTCATAAATGAGTAAAGGCACACACATAATATGAAATAAGTAAATCACTATTATAAATTCAACCATCCTAATAGAGTTTAATACATGAAATTATAATTTTAAAAATAATTTAAAATAAAAAAGTGAACAAGGTGATCCCCATGCCACTCTGATTATAACCATTATATCCCTCCCAGTTGAGATACTATAGTTTAAATACTGATGAAACATGTGATAATACATACATAATAGATATAAGGTCAACATTTTTACCTAGGAACCCATATAGAGTGATGATAAAGACATCTAAATAGGGAATATCTAATGGGTTCACCAATATATTTCACCATATACATATGTACGTAACTGAAATATAAATAATCATGAAACCATAATACCCAAAAGCATATGCATTTTTGAATTGAATAATTGTACCATGTCATGTCCTACCACCTTTAGATGAAATTGAAATATCCACATCATTTCATGAAATAATGCCCCTATTGTTTTTTCTCTAGCACTTTCATCCAAATTTCAACCCAACTCCAGAAATACTACCCTCTAGGCCTCTAATAAATACAAAAAATATTAATTCTATAGCATAAACAACCAAGTATAATAGTAAATGCATAGATAATTGTATCTAGAATAGAAAATTATAAATAAATTTTCTCATGAATCTCCTACATTAAAAGTATCGAAAACAATTTAATTTCATGACGATGTATGTCATTTTTTCACCCATAAGAAAAACTGAGTGTTTATTCATTTTATAATTAAGGAATTACTATTGAAATAATTTTATATTAAAAACATTATATTTATTTCATTCTTTATTTGGAATCATATTCATGTTTCTTTTAATGAACCATTAAACGATGTTTAATTATGTGTTTAATATATTATAGTGTATGAACATTATTTAGATAACCGGATATAAAAATTAATAAATATAGATATTTCATGTGTATATAAAATTATATGAGGAAAATAATATTTTAGAGATTTAGGTGGATAATTTTTTAGTTAGTTCTTGACTATAATATATATTAGGAACCCCTCATACTATGAGTTCTATCAAATTCAACCCAATTAAATTAAATTTAAAAGAACTCAGAATTTCCCTTTCATGTATGAATCATTACTATGACTTAATTGTAAAATTGATCATAAACATCAATTAATTTCATTGGTCTAAGATTAATACAATAGGGAGGTTAATGTGAGTAATTTATTGGTCCACTACCACTAAAAATACAATACCAAAAATGAAAAATGATAAAAACATATATAGAAACCAAACAATATATATATTTGAAAAATTAAAAAAACACTACTAACATATAAAATAGCATTACTGATTAATTGTAATTGATTATAAATAATGGTAGAGAGTATCCAGTCAAGTCATATTTAATTACCTAAAAAATTGATATGCTGAAAATAATATTTTTAATGTGTAAATATAATTCAATTTATATTCATAGTATACAATAGAAACAATATTATTTTATCATATATTGGTTTTCACATGAGAGTAAAGTTTCCATACTATTCGTTCTTTTCATATATTATGAAATTTATTTTTTAAATTTTAATTTTGGTTGTTTATAATTTTCAATTATTTATTATCTTAATAAACATTAATAAATGAAACTTTTATCAATTTCACCACTATATAATTATACTATGAATTTTTTAAATAGCTATTTTTATGGCACTATGAACAACTTATTTATGTCAAAAATTATCACCAAATATTTATAAATTTTATTATAATTTTTAATTATCTCATCAATGGATATTATATTTATATTACATGATTTATAATATGGATATAAAAAACCATAACTAAAAATTCCATTAATAATAAAATTTCATTTTTACCACCCCATTATTTAAAACATGAATTTATTTGTTTTTGATAAAAAAAATATATTTAATTCACTAAAAGTTTTTACTTCCTTTTGTTTGATTCATTTTTTAATCCCTAAATAAGATTTCCTTCACTATTCATGTTTTATACAGTCATAACACTTGATTTCATAATAATTGTCTTCTTTTATTTATCATCAAGATGCAACCTTAATTTATATTTCTTCAAGATTATTCTATAGTTCTATCATCTTTATAATCTAGGAATAATTATTTTATCAATAAATCATTATTTTTAAACAATTGAATTATATTAATTAATATTTACTGAATACAAATCAATTCTTTCATATATTTTTTTATTTTTAATTATTCAAATTATAAAAATGTTATCTACTAATCTCATAAATATAATATTGATTGAAATAATTGAATTAATTTAAAATCCATTTTATAGAATATCTCTTTTAATGTATATATTATAGAATTATTTCAATAAAAATATGATTTTAATATTATAACTATTTATTTCTACAAATCATTGAAAATTTTTATAATAATGTTGAACATTAAATCAATAGACTAAAAGAATAACATTTTGAAAATCTAACACTCACCTTTTATTAATAACTTTTTTATGTTATTTTGTAAAACTTAAATGAATGGGAGTTTCATTCCCATATAAAATGAATAAATATAAGTATAAGAAAGAAATTCAATTGAGATAGAAAAATATCCCTTTATAAGTATCTCAATAAAAATAATAGCCCAGTAGAATTAAAGACCCACTAGAAGGTTAGTAGTGATAGACCATGTCCAAATGTGATCTAATGATGAAAAAATTCAATGAGATTTGTATCTTTATATATTACCTTTATATTTTAATAATGAAAGTAAAATGCCTCTTCTACACTCTTATCATCCATCATATAAAAAATTGATCATTGATTTGTAATAATGAATCCCAACGATCTTTTAATGGAGAAAACTCATGTTATTGAAATAAAAAATCATTATCATTCTCAATTACATGTCATTTGTCCCCTTGAAAAATAAAGGATATGAAGAAATTTTATTGATTGAAAAAATACTTGATCAATTATTAAATAATAGAGTGTATGGGAATATTTATTTATAAGGATAAAATTATATCTATTTAAAAATTCATGGTAAATGAATTATTTTTATCCCTCCCTTAAATACAAGAAACTGACACCACCAACCCAATTTTTTACATTTTCTCTATTTCACTACGTATATATAAAGAACCTTCTATATCACGGATCACAGTGTAAAAATATTTCACCCTAATCCTATTAACTATTTATCATTTAAAATACCAAGTATTATCCTATATAGTTTTCATTAATGAGATGTCTGAGATGTCGTGTTCTCATGAACCACCCCTACCAAAACACCAAATGGTTCAGCTATGAATATGATATTGATTCTAGAATATAAAATCTAAATGATCATGGATTTTCTACCATCAAAAATGGTATAAAACACAGACATTATAATATTACGAATAGATAAATGTATCATAAATCAACTCAATGTATGGATAATTAACCCAATCCCATAATGAATTAATTTTATAAAATGAATAAATTCTTCCATTAAAAACACATAATATAAAATTGATACTAGAGAAAAAAAACAACAACCATCCCTAGGTCATAAGATAATAACGTCAATACTAACCTTAATCTAACCCCAATAAATTTAAGGACAAAATATATGATATATGGTGGATAATATAACTTTACTCGATATGATCCACCCCAAAACCTCTCATGAAAATATGGAAGACGAAAACTAATTCCTCAGTGAATGAACAGAAAAACACACTCATTACATATATAGGGTTGAATATAATGTATCCAAAACACATTAAAATAACTAAATATCACATAAAGGTATAGTAAAACAATAAAATAAAGTATAAATACACCTCACAAAAACTTATCAACAAAAAAGTTACCCTTATTCCCAAAATAAATACATCTCGTTGCTACCATCCCTTTTATAACCATGTTACCACAGATACATGACCATATTAGAGCCACAACCCCATATCCACATCCACATATTTCATACCACAACCCCATAACACTTTACCAACTTATCATATCTTCTTTAGGGTGAGTTTCCAAATAACGAAAGTATATCATCCTTATACCCTCCTAAAGACATGTACTACCTAACCATGAATTTACATATCATCCACAATACCATATATCCAACACATCCTGTGTATATAAATATATAGAAAAAAACAATCACACACATAACATAAACTCAATCAATATCAAACCACTATATAAATATGTCTTAACAGTTTTACATTGCTTCACAGATAATGTATATATGAGAGAGATGGGATAAGAGAATATTCATTCATCTATGTGTCTACAATCAAATATATTTTTTGAAAAAAATGGGATCTAAAAACATCATACGTTTTTTAGTAACATTTCCTAAAATGGGTGGTGGTTCATAAGAACTAACAAAAAGATAAGGGGTATAACATATCATAGAATACCATCCTAATGTTTATGTCACTAATATTACACCTTTGATACTAAAATTTTAAATAGTGACTTCTGTGCATACATTCCACAATAATAATCAACCCCGCCTATAACCAAAACATATACAAACACCAATCTCACAACTACAAAAACATATTACAACCACATAAAAATGAAACAACATCCAAATTCATTATTCAAATCACATTTCATAAAAAATAATTACTACTTGTTTAACATTTATTATGGATCATTTTAAATTCGATTATTTCAATTTCTTAACACGGTCTTTTATGTTCTCCATTAATATAATTTATATCAATTGTATTCCGTATTCTAGGATAAAATACCACATAACCACATCAACCACTTCTCAAAACCACGATAAAATATCTATAAAAATATCAAATTTTCTTATACCACATCTTTTCAGTCACACAAGAGCACCACTACTTTCAATAAAGAAATTCCCATAACAAAAACCTCATAAGATCCATATAAATAATTTTTTCCCCAATTAATAATGAATAAGAAATTCCATATTATTCCTTCTCTAAACACTAAAAAATTTATCATTTCTTAACTTCATTATAAATTCGTGTATCACTCCTATATTAAAAACATTATCATTTACATTATTTTTATTGTTCAATAATTATATATAAATACTTATTGAATAATAAAATTAATAAAATTAATATATATGGCACCTATAACATTAAAAAAATAATATTAATACTAAAAAAAATATAACCTAAATTATCCCTACATTATAATAATAAAAAATTAGTTAATTATATAGACCTAATAAATTTTGATTTATTATAATTACACTAATATTAATCCCCAAAAAATGGATGGATCTTATAGCTAGGAGGACTTAAATTATTGTAATATTATTTGAATAAGTATTCTTTTATACCTGGTTTAGAGGGATCCCTTTAATTCCCTGATGTTCCATAGGCACAGAATCATTTAGAGACTATATATACAAAATTTATAAAGTAAAATAGGCCTTTGATAAGTTCTTAAAAGTGATACACCAGATAAGTTTCTCCCATTATTCTTATCACTTAGGTCCAACCCATATCCATGAAGCTAGTTCTATGGTAATCCATTGGTTCTCTATATAGGGATCCTAAACAATTACAAGACAAAAAATCTAGATGTAATTTCCCATGTACAATCATATTAATCTTTTACTACCCATGAACCACCTTTTTCTCCAAAATTCTTGATGTTTCTTGTGTACAGTGCCCCACAGACCTCCATTGAAAGACCAGTAATCCAAATCTCTATTTACACAGAAAATAATCACAATTAATAAAAATAATTATTTTTATAGTACCCAAATACATTACATGCTTCAATACCTACACGATTACCATGATATAGTTCCTCTACAGTATCACAAACATTATTTTAGTTTTTGGATTTAAACTTTAGACGAATGTAGGATTACATGGATCCCTTACCATTTATGAAATCCCCACGCTACTATATAAAGATTTATATATAACCAAGAACGAAAATCAATTTTATATTTCCATAATTATATTTCATTCTCAATAATTTTTATTTATCAATTTATGAAAAAAAACTAAATAGGAAGAAAAAATGAAATCATGAAAAACTAAATAAGTCAATTAAAGCTATAATAAGACAATAATAATTTAAAGAATATAAACCCCACATTAAATTGTTTCCATAATTTTAATTCCATTAATAAGATTCAATATCAATATTATGTCAATTAAAATTATCTACCAAAGTCAAACAAAATCATGATAATTCCCCATTTAACAAAATAAATTGAGAGGATAAATATAATATACCATGAATAAAATAGTGAATTAATAATCTATGTGTATGAATGAGAATATGAATGATTTATAAAACCACCATAATTTTAAGTGGAAGACATAAAAAAAATATATTTAAGTGTATTACTCGTTCTTTGCATGATATTTAATTGTCACAATTACCTATTATTACCAAGATAAAAAAGAGTAACTATTTAGGATTTGAAAATGTTCAAATTAAAATAGGCATATTCACAGACCCAACTAGAATTATAAAAAATGATTTAGGGATAAAATACCATGTAACGATATAAGGAATTATGACACAATATAGACTAACTCTATAAAAATTGAGTGTTTATTCATTTTCTCTATTATTAAATTTTATTCACAATGGTTAAAAATTTAAATGGTACACTCATATCACTATATAAAAATGAATTATCTGAAACAATCATAAATCATATTAAAGTTAGAATTAAAACATCATCCTCACTCACTGAAGTTCTATAACACTTAAAAAATTGTGAAATATGATCCTCCATTCCAAAACATTATTGAATAATATAACATAAAAAATCATTTCCATGGACTCCATTAGGTGAGAAGCTTAGTTCTAAAAAAATAAGTAATTCAAACCACAATATAACTCTTATGCACTATATGAGTTATAAAAAATAATCATATCATATCCCCCACACTAAAAAAATTACCACATACTAAATTCACTATAATATATTTTTAGAATATCATGTAGAAAAAATTGTCCTTTTACATATCTATTGAATTATAGATCCTAGAAAAATTCTTGAAGTTATAAAAAATACACATTCATATAGATAAAATATTATATAAATATAATTAATTCATTTATATCTTCCTATAAAAATAAGTCATAGACACAAAATATAAAAAAAATTCAAAAAGTATTAGAATAGTAGAAAAACTATAATATACAATTGATACCTCCTAAAAAAATTAACATTCTAGAGAATTAAAACAAAGATAAATCATTGAAGTATAAAAATAAAAACATCCAAATATGATACATATAAAATAATACCAAATCAATATAAAATAACTCAACTCTAATTTTTAAAATTATATTTAATTACATATATGGGTTTTTGAAAATCATTGGAAGTTGGATTTTTTTAATCCCATAGTAGGGATCATTTTGATTATTATGTTTTGGATATGAATTTTTAGAGTTACAATACTCTTGAGGATTTATTTTTAGATGTTATCATAGGGATGGTATATATTTTAGGGGACCAATTTATAATTTTAAATTGGTTAGTTTTTCTTTTTTATAATATTATTTTCTATAATTTGGAAACCACTCTATAGGGCACAAAAACAGCATGAAGAGGGAATAATTGAGTGATTATTACATAAACAAAGACAAACTATGGTGAGGATTTCTATTTTCACTCCATGAAAAAGTAGTTTCATGTAATAACATATTTATGTGTAAGATTCATTCTATTTAAAAATATTAAGTATAAACGCACCATAGTGAAGAATGTCACACCCTAATAGTGATTATTATGTATTATTTTTTAGGATCCTTATATATTTTATTCATGAATTTTAATAGTGAATTATTTTTACATTTTGACCTCTAGGTCATGTTGTGATTCAATTTATATTGGTTTTCATTGTGGAGTGAAGAGAATTGGGAAATCCACAAAGGGAGAATACCCCAATCTAAATGAATAAGTACACTAAATGAATGTTTTGGGATATAGTTTGTCTAGTCCTTATAAATATTTGTATGCTACAGTGAGACTATATGGATCATTAAATTGATGTGTAACTATAATGTAAGGGTTATATCATAGAATGTTTTGTTTTTGTTGGGATCATGGAAATACCATAGGGTCAGGTCATGACAAAACCCTCATATTATCGGTCATCAAATTGTGATTTACAGGGTAAATATATGAAAAGGACCTTTTATGGGTTTTTAATAAAATGATAGACATGTTATTTCCATGTCCACACTTTTTATATTAATGAAAAATGGGTTGTTTGAGAGTGAGAAATTGGATGGATTCTACCCCTATCCTTTTTCTCTTAATTCCCTTTTAATGTGGGTTAGTTTTTAAATGTTATATATAGTGATTTTATGTATGATATTAATATCCATACCTATTATTATCTTTCGTTAATTTAGTAAATTATTTGGGTTTCACCATTCTAGGGTTTATGATAATTTCACCAGTGTATTATGGAATCAAATTGAGGTGAAATTGATTTTCCATATAGTGGATAAATATTATCTCAAAATGTATAGCACACATTATCTTATACTATTACAGTTTATATATGTTACCAAAATAATTTATTAAGTGTTTTTATTGGGGGAATTGATATATTTGGTTAATAATTTTTTTATTTTATTTAAATTAGGTTCAAGTTAATGTTGGTATAGGATGAACCCCATTTCTCTTAAGTGTGGTGCAATTACTCCATCCAGTAAAATAATATTTGATTATGAACTAGGTATTATTTTTTAGATTATTTTTATATTAAAATATTCAATTAATTATAATCGGTTAATAATTAAATTTAAAAATTTTAATGAAGTAAGGAAATAAAATTGACGAGTGATGGTGAGTCACTGTTGGATTTCTGAAAAGATGGTGTTCGAGCCTTTTGTAAATGGAATAAGTTTTAAGGAGGTAGGTTGTCCCTAAAAATCAACCTCATGATGATTTTTTCCTATAAAATATAACATGTATACTCTACTTGATTTTTATTTGAACCTTGATTTGGAAATGAATTGATTCTTTTAAAATATCATGATAGTATTGGATATTCCATGGGCCACATTATACTCATTATTATAAGAATGATTCCACTATTTTATATGAACATTAATACACATATATGTTTTTTATGTGATCTATATATCATAAGATTGTTAGACTATGAGGAATGAAGCATAACATACCTTGATATAAGTTCATTTTTCTCCTATATGATTTGGAGGGTAAAAATTTGGGAAGGATTTTCTAAACTGTGTGTCATAGTGAACCTTCAGTTACATAGTAGCCCAAGGTCCAACTAAGTTGAGTGTGAAATGAGTGTTACTCGCTATCTTTTATGTGTTTCCCTATATATATTTATGAAAAAAGGACACTTTATAGTTTATGTGTAGTATAACCAACCTATCAAGACCTAAGATATTAGATGGTGATTATTCCACCTCTTTTGTTTTAATTTATGTTGATCTATGTGTGTTAACATTTATTCCACATTTTGGGTGTGTCTTTTTTGAGGGATATTATTCCAAATTTCATGGGAATAGAACATTGTGTTTTGGAGATAACTTTCATAATTTATCCTCCTAATTAAATGATATTAAATTAAATATATTATAATGATCTTCTAAGTTTATAGTTTTAGAGAATTAATAAAAAACTGTAGCTATAAAGATTCATTTCATTTTACTATAATGGGTATTTTTTACACAAAATAAGAAACTATTTAATCCTTAAAATTTCCCCAATATGTCCCATAAATTCTCTATAATAGATATTTCCCAAGTCACATCATACATATTATGTTCTTCATAACCTGGTAAATTGAGAACATAAGAAAGTGGTGAGATCAGATTCTTTGTATGGGAAAACATAAATGGTGACAATCAATAACCATAAGTGAGAATAATATAAAAATTTAGGTATAATCAGGATATATATGTTTGTTATTCCCAACAAATAATATATCATAATTTATGAGTCCATGCATAAATATTTTCTTAATATAATACATTAATCAAAACTATGGGAAAACATTTACAAACAATCATAATCTATGAGATAGTGACATAAGAATAAGAATAATCATATAACTATTTCATAACATTTAAATGTATCATAAATATATTTGTATAAATATAGAAAAAACTTATCATTGTAAAAACTTATGAAAAAAATAATTATTCCCACACTTGTGTTATCAAAATCATTATATTTAGTCCTAAAAATGTCAGAAAAATCATTATTCCCACACCTTTGTGAAAAAACTCATTATGTTCATGATTAAATATCTAATGAGATATCATCCTAAACCAGTGCATTATAAGAAAACATATGACCCCCTATCATAATCCTTTCATATATGTTCTATAAGAAATCAAGAATTCATTATAAAAAACCATGGAGTGAAAATGGGTTTTATATAAACTTTATATTGCATCACGTAAGGAAGATATCCATAATTCAATAAATAATCATTATATTATATACAAATGGAAACTAAATAAGTTCCAAAATAAATTATGTAACATTTATTATATATACACTTCAATCATGATGATAAAGAATCTATTATTTCCACCAAAATGATAATGTGAATATGGTTATGTCAATAATTACCCCAATCAATCGATGTATGTAATCTAGGTAAAACCCCTTTAATCAGACAAATATAAGACAAATTATTCATAAATTCAATCCATATAATGAAAAAATTGAGTTAATAAACAATCATTGACGATATAAGAAAAAGGATGTGAAAGACCATTTCCATAATAAAAAAACATTTCATAATCCTTATAGATAAATTTATTGAATGAAATAATTTGAATAACATCATTTATCAAGCATAAAATATATCAATGGAAAAATGGATTGAATAAATATAGTTTTTTAGGATTTTAAAAAATATATTGGAAATATTCACGAACTTTCGAATGAAGTTAAATGGAAAAACTTTATTAAATGAAAAATAATTTAATTTCATTTATAAATCATAAAAATTTTGGGAGAAACATTCTTATAAAATGATAATTTTATAATAATGATGGTTTAGAAATAAATTTTTAAAATTATATTTTAGAAGAAAATTTCATCATATTATTTGAAATAGGATATTGTGGGTCAATTACAAAAAGTTATTATCAAAAAGGTAAGTGAAAAAATTATATACAATTATCATTTAAAAGATAAAAATCTACCATATATCCATTAAAATACATAAATTTTATCTAAATAAATGTGTGGTGGAATATAAGACATTTTATTTTAAAATTATTGAAAATATTATTTATTATTTTGAAATAACATTCTTTGAAACCCATCTCCAAAGAAAGCCTTATATTTTTCTTTTGAAAAATAATAATGATAATTATGAGATTCTAAAAAAATAATACACATTATATTTTCATAAAATAGTGGATAACATCATTTTGGTAGAAAATATCTACTTAAAGGAAAATATAGTTAGGAATGAATGTGATTGATTATTTCCAACATCAAACATTTATTTAAAAAGGTATTTTTTTAGGAAGATAATATCCGTCGAAATAAGTAACTTACCATGATAAATGGGGGAAATAACTTAAATAAATAAAATTTTATGGTAAAAATATTATTAAAATATCATAAAAAATACTGAATTTATTTCTCCTAGAGAAAGAATCTCAGTAGAGAAAACTAATAAGGATAGAGTAACAATTATTTCAAAAACTATTTAATGACAGTGGGAATGAAATTTAAATTTTAATACCATTAATGAGATGGATTTAGTTTTTTAATGAATCAAATATATATCATATACACTATATAAACCAAATTATGTACATAATAAAAATATATCTCAATGTAAGGAATTTTAGATAGAAAATTCTTACATCCTTTTGAACATTAGATTCAAAACCTGATGAAGGATATGATATCAATTCTATAAATAAATAATATTTAAAATATGAGGATAATTATAAAATATATTATAGAGTTATCATATATACCAATCCTATGAAACATGAAGTATAATATGAAATATGTCTCAAGGGGTGATAATTTGATAAAAGAATCCCATAAATTGTTTCCCTAATTATTTGATTGCACATTAAGCTCATTTATAACAATCATAAATATTTTTATAACCAAATTAATAAAATATTTCATATATATATTATTTTATAATAAATATTTATAATTATTCTTAATATTTATATTTTTTATTTATTCAGTATTTTCAATATCAGGTGTGGTAAATATTGATAATTTTGAATTTCCTATAATGGGTTTGAGTAATCTTGACTGTATTGAAATAATTGTATATTAGTGGTGTTGTTAGTAATCAATTTAAAAATTATTATTATTTCCATATAGTACATATTAGATAAATATATCTTCTATAATTATTTTTAATTTTATAATTTCATGTTATTTGAGTTTTGGTTATGATCCTTAAAGATGACATCGATGATGAACTTATTTTTGTAATTTTTAATAAGTAAATGTTTGTATCTTAATTAATGAGTTTAATATTATTATTAACATTTAAAAAAATATAAATTCATTATTTAATTATTTATATCATATATTATTAATAAATAAGTTTTCATATTCATATATTAGATTATTTTATATCATTGTTCATGAAGGTGATTAGACTAACCCAAACAAGAAAAAACCATAAATAATGGATGATTATAATAATTAAATTAGTCTATAATGAAAAAATATATTTATCATAGAAGAATAAATATATATATTTATATAATTTAATTTTATTAATTCATAATTTAATAGATTTTAATAAATTATAAATAAACTAAATAAAAAATGAGATATGTTACTTTATGGTGGTGGGAGTCTACAAAGGCACTATAGACATTGTTATTTTTATTAATGAAAATGGGAAAGGTGGTTAATAGTTATTCAAAAATATTAATAAAATTAAATATAAAAACAATATTATTTTTATTATATATGAATAAAAATAATTAGATTTTGGAAAATAAGAAATAAAATAAAATGTGTTAGTAAAAAAAGTACTCATGTTGGGGACTTGGGCATTCCCTTTGAGGACTCATTTGAAATATAGGTATTAGACTAATTTTATATGAACAGATGCACAAATAAAAGTTCAGGGATTTTAGGGGAATAAAAAAGGGTATATTTTTATATGGAAACCCTATATTTATGGTGGTATTTATTGGGAAGTGAGACGTGCCATTTATAAGTGTTAAACTATAATTATAGGAAATATTTCAATTAAAAATAAATAGTTCAATTTTTTAAAAAGTCATGAAGACTAAAAAATGATATCTATGTAGTGTAGTATGAGATAAGGTTGATAATACCTCAAATATTCATTTTCACACCTATTTTAAAATATATCTAATTCCATTACTTTTAGAATTTTCACTTTTAAATTTTTTGGTTTTATCATGGTAACTAATTTTCACCTAACTAATTTACATTTAACTACTAAAACTAAAATTTACCTTATTAATTAATTTGGAACTGAGGATTATATTTATTAAAATAAATATTATTATATATTATTTCTATGTTTTAGAAAAATTATTTTTAATGTTAGCGTATGTAACAAGTAAAAACCTATTATTTGAAAAGTTATATTTTTAATCATAAAATTTATATATGTAATATAATTATCAAAGTATGTTCCACAGTATAAATTCATTAATTTGAAACCAATTATTAGGTATGTATTTTTAATGGCATAGGGAACATGGATTTTTATTAAGATAACATTTAATTAAAATAAAATACCAAAAATGATTTTTAAAGGAAAATAGTATTCATGTTGTAAAACATAGTTTTTCTAAATTAATAATAATATTTTGAAATTTATAATTATAATAATCAAATTAATTTATTTTCATTAAAACTGTTTTATAATATTATCAATTATACTTACTTCTTGATATAGTTATAAACACCAGGATTTTATTCAATGATGTATTGTAAATTATTCATCTAAAAATGAATTATTTTATAAAAAACACAAATATTTACCAAGATATAATCTTGAAAAACTAAATAAAAAAATTATTTAGTTTTATGAAATTAAAATTTTAAAATTTACACAATTAGTCAACAAAATCAAAACATAAAATATATTGTAAAATTGTTTTTATTGGAAAGTTAAATTTAAACATCAAGAATATTTGATCTTATTAAAAAATCTAAATAATTTAATGTGTTTTTAATATTTTTGAAATATAAATAATATATATTATAATGAAATTTTAACTATAATTAATCTAATTTAAGCTAAAATTCAATACGCTGTTTTTTAAAATGGTTTTTCCCAAAACATCTTTTCTATAAATAATTTAATTACAGAAATAAATATTTTTTTATTATTGTAATGGATTATTATCTTTTTTTCAACTAATGTATATATTGGGGTGTCATACTATAATGGATTACTTTTCTATAAGGGATCTTGATGATCTAGGTTTTCTATTTCCTCACATTCATCATCCTTTACTCATACAAACCTCATCCTCTTCATATCCATTCCAATAAATATCAGTGGTCATGCTATCTACCATATCTAATTCTTCTTTAACATATATGGAACTTCTTCTTTCCCTTCATTTTATTTACACTTGGTGGTATTTTTATTCAACCTCCTCACTTTCCTCTTCCTTACCACTCATAGAAATTTCTCTATTCCTCTCAATTATATCCTCTTATGGTAATATGGTTTTCCTTTTTGCAATTTGGTGGGTTTTTCTTTACCTCTCATTTGTCCCTGACCACTGCTACCACTTATCTTATCACCTAAACCATCATGAAAAACCCCATATTGGTTTTTTATGAAGGCACTTTGGTGCATTGGGACTTTGTTGGTAGTGATAATAGGAGGCTCTTCCTTATTGTATCATTCTCCCTCCTCTTCTCTTACTCATCATCTCATTATAAATGAACCCATATCAGTCCAATAATAAGGTTTTTGTAGTGGATTTGGGATGGGGAGGGAAGTTTCATTTATATTTTATGACCCAACATAACTAGGATAATTCACCTCTTTAGCTCCGATTGGATCTGATGGTTTGGCGGTAGTGTGGTGTTTCATCCCCACAGAGGTCATTAGATCATGTTCATATCCATTCTCAGTGTTTCCCCAAAGTGGTTTTTGATTCAATGAAGTGGTCTACAAGTTTTTATTTTCAGTTATTATTCAATGTCATTTATCTCTGGAAAGTGGTTTCCTTCCCTCATTCTGTTTTTTTCCGGAGTTGAATTTCTTGATATCTATTATCATGCTCGGATTATTGAAGGAATGGATTAGTGTTACTAATAATGTGCATGTCTCATTGAGGCATATTCTGCTACAAATTTTACTCTTTCTTATAGTTGTATTGATCTTATCCCAGGTTGTTCTAGTGAAATGGTTCTCATGAAAGTATTAGGATATGTTTTTTGACTGGGGCCTTCTTTTTAGGAGTGCAACCATGAAAAAAAATTTCATGATGGTCCTAAATTTTTGGATATGGTGTTTCATCATGATGTCTTAGACTATTATGGTTTATTTGTTCATTGATCTCTAGGATGATATCCTGGTTTTACAGCATTCTCCACTATTGTTAGGTTGTATACAATGGTGATGGTGGTCTTCATTTGGATGGTTTTATAGTTTTTGAGTATTTTGATTTTCGGGGTTTTATGTGGTGATATTGAAGGGATTTTGGTGGGCCCCCATAGGCACGGTGAGTTTAGTGATGATTATTGTTACATGTGTGTTAGTCTTTCTACTTGTAATATCACATTGATCAAGGAAATGATTTGTGTTGGTTTTTAGAAATTATATTTTGAATTTTTATTTGGGTGTTCTCTTTCTAATTGCAACATCATTTTGAAATATGTGTTTTTTCCTCTTTTTGATTTTTTTATTTATTCTAAATTATTTTATTATAAGGTTTCCACTCAACCATAATGTGGTATATTAGGAAAAATTAAAAATATATTTTTATGATTTAATATAGAATATTTTCATTTTTTTAATTTTAATATTTCTCGGTTAATTTTAGTCGAGTGATGTGTTATTTCAATTTTTCATCTCACATGGAAGATAGAAGATAATATTAATTTAATTGATCCAAAATATCAATTTTCAACATTCTATCCACTTCAATAAATATAATTACTAAAATTTAAATTTTTACTCACTGATGAAATTAGGTGATTGTGTTTTTATCATTTTTATTATATGCGGCATATCCTCTTATATGACATCTAACTTACACTCTTATGGTATATCAATAATATTATTTTTCCTCAGACATCATTAAATATTTAAAATATCATATACCATGGATTTTATATACCCTATTCATACATTCTCTAATATATTCCATTCTAAAAACAATTCATATTTCAGATAAATTAATCCACAATGAAACCATATATTCTTTTAGAAACTAACTCATTATTTGTAACATCCCAGGTAAATAAAGAATATTAATTTTTCATATTTATCCTTTTTTGTGAATAAAAATGTGAATATTAATTTAAAGGGAACGATATGCTTGATGGCTTACCCAATACGCAACAACAAGTTCCTTTGAAATCTTACGTTGCACTATAATAATAAAATAATTTTATTTTAAATGGTAGTTATCACCTAGCCTTTGTAATGACGGGAATGAACAGAACTAACTAAAAAATTATTATATATGTTTGTCAAATATTTTTACTTTTTTCAATAAATGTTAGAAGATTAAAAATGCGAATTAATCCAATTTTAAGCGTAAACATTCTTATATTCTTTAAAAGGTCGATTAACCGCCTTTTGATGGCGAACCTCTTTTAAATCCCCTTTTTGAAAATTTTATGTGTTATATTTGACTAAATAAAATTCTTCTTTAGAATCGGGACATCAAAATTTACTTTGTGTAAATTTCTAGTATTTTTCCGATAAAGTACATTTTTTAATGAATAGTGAAAAATGTAGTATTTTAATTCAAAACCCCTTTTTAATCTAATTTACTTATATTATTAGATTACCTTTTGAATTGGTTTTAAAGTGAAATTAAAATATATTTTTACCATTTAATCCAATACTGGTCATTGGAATTAATTTCACTTTGAAATTGGGCTTAAACTAGTGTCAATCTTTTAATAGATATTGTTTCTTAAAAACATGCTATTTGTTTTGACGACGGGAATTAATTACTAAATTAATTAATGCAACTTATATGTTTTTAATTTTTTAAAATAGACATCATTTTTTTATTCAGAATATCAAATATAGCTTAGGGTTAAATTTTGGTATTTTTCTGAAAAACATCAATTTTTGATGAATAGTGAAACCACTAAGTGGTAGTTTAAAAACTAATTTTTCGTTTAAATGAAACTTTACCACTTCTTTTATTTGAATTTCAAAAATCCGACATACATGGTTGTCATTAGTATGTAAATTTTGGTTCAATGGGATTAAAATAATTTTTTTGTGAATAGTAACTTTTAAGTTTTAATCACGATTAAAGGTAATTAGTGTAATTTAAGGTAAAGATAATGTCATAATAATATCAAATGACCTTGACACATGTCATACCCTTATTGGATGAGTAATGGTCGACCAAGACAATCCATGGGTCAACTCGGGGACCCCATTGATCCACTTTGGTTGGAAAATTACATTAATAACTTTTTATTTAAAGTTAAAATTAAAATGTCACAAACATGTGTTGTTTTTCTAAAACAATTTTTACATGGGGTAATACAAGTCATATTTTTTACTATAAATATTCATTAGAAATCTAAAAATATTTCCTACATCATGATATTTTTTTTATAATTTTTAGACATTAAATAAATTAAATTATTTATGACACCATTATGATTCAGCGATTACCTCATTATTTAACGATTTAAATAAAATGAAAAGATAATGTAAAGTCTAAGACCTACACTTGTCAAAACCCTATTTTATGGGTGTATTTCGAACTCTTATCATATTATCATCTAAATATATAATTTTGGGACCTTTAAAATCCAAAAATAATTTTTTAATAAAGTAAAAGTTTATTACTTTCCAAGAGTGCCCCTCCTCTCCTCTTATAAATGGCCCCCACCTCTACCAACTTACCCACACCTCTCAAGCCTTTTTCTCAGCCAACCCCTTCCCATTTTGTATCTCCACATCCCTATCTTACTCCTAGAAGCCTCACTTTGGTCAGATGTCTTTCCAGGGAAGCCTTTGAGCTCAAATCAAAAATAGTTACCCGATTTAAAGGAATATAAAGAAACGAACAAGACAAGTCGGACTTGAGGTAAGGGATCCTACCCCTCTCTTTCTTTGTAAGTACACTCTTTTATATCATTACTTTTAAGATTATATTTCTTATAATTGGGATGTTATTTTATATTAATCTTACTGTACTTTTTATTTTCATATGATGAGAGACCATGTTTTCTCTCATCAATCCATTTTGGAAGTTTTTAGTGGCGCTGTTAGGCTGCCGAATTTTCATAAAAGATAAAACCTATCTCTTTATTTTTAAGTACTCTCATTTATGTCACTTCTTTTAATCTCCTCTTTGTTATTTTGTGGGATGTTCTTTTATATTTCTCTTTATATAAATTTTATTTTAATATGGTGAGAGACCCTATTTGATCTCATCAATGCATTTTTTGAAGTTTTAAGTGGAGTCGTTAGGCTGCCGAGTTTTCGTAAGGGATTTTTCATCTCACTTTTATTCCCGTGACATTTATGCTACGTTTGCCACCATTTCCTTTGAGTGGTTTATGTACTTCCCATTATTATACTCTTTGTGTAGTATAATTTCAATTATGGGTATTTACATATTCACTGTATGGCCCTTCTTCCATGGGGTATACGTTTCGAAAGTTGCCCAAGTCGGTAAGGGAACCTTTCACCCTCCTCTTTATAAAAGACTTCTTTTGTTATGTACTTTAATTCACATACTATTATGTTGGGATATGTTCTTATATATCCTTATTGATGTAAATTTTATGCCCAAGTGATGAGATACCATTTTCTCTCTCATGAACTCATTTTCTGAATTTTAATGTGACGTCGTTAGGCTGTCAGATTTCCATAAGGGAACTTCTTAACCCACTTTCAATTATTTGGGATAAACCTCTACTTATTGATTTTATTATGCCAAGATTATTTGTGGAATATCTATGTTGTAATTTCCACAAACCTTTGTGTGTATATACTATTTCTACACATAATTATCTCATTGATAAATTCTTACGTCATTTACACAAACTTGTATGGGAAATCATTACTCAATATCATTTCATTGAGTTAACTATCTATGTCATTGGTTTTGTTTTCCAAGATTATGTGTGAATGAACTCTGATTGTTTTACACTTAATATCCACTTATATTTTGTGTATTCATATTTGTCACACATAATCATTTATTGAATTATCCTTAATATAAGGATACTAACTTTGTAAGGGACTTCGTCTCAATCTCTTTTCATTGAGGAATATTTTGTTTTATACACACCACTTTATTTTATACGGTGTGTAAACCCCTTTGACTTATACTTTTATTCGAAAGGAATCTTTTCTATAAGAATCATTTTACTAAATGACAAAAATTATGTTTCTTTTTAACGTATGCGGTGACAATGACCTTTCTGCCGCCGCGAGTATTATTTGATCATTGGCTTCCTCAACAAGCCGTTATATTTTTTTTAAAAGTAAATAAATACCATATACTCTTTTTTGGTATTGAAGATGGTTTTGATAATGGATTTGTTATGTCAATATATTTAAGTGATATATTGTGATTGAAATGTGGAAATGTTTTCTTTCCTTTATAATTGTTTTATGTGTTATGATTTTATAATGGTAATTGGACATTTGACGGGTGGTTACGTGATAAACCATATGATGGGTGGTCCCGTAAATACCAGGATGGGTGGTTACGTTATAACCTCCAATGCATTGGGTATGGAAGTCGGTTGTATGGCTATTCCATTAAGTATGTGTGGAAGTCAACCGTATGGTTATTCCATTTAAGTATGTTTATGTCCCAAGTAACCTTTATATGTTATGTGTTCTTTATATGGGTTTATGGTAATATTTTGGTTACAAATGATAAGTAGTGGTCTTTTATTCAGTGAAGAGTATTTACTACATCATAAAGGTGAAATGTATTAATTTGATAAAGTATTCATGGTTTACTTGTTGTTTTGAAAAACTAACAGTTTTCCTTCTTTGTGTATCCTTTACTGGGATTTTTATGCTCATCCCAAGTTTTTGAAATGTTTTCCACGGGACATAAAGATTAATAGGGTCAAGGATGGGATCAAGGAAAGACATGCTATCTAAAACATTGAACTAGACATGTTTCTTTTTAAGAGTTTTTATTTTATGGGAACATAGTAGAAGTGTATACTTTGTAATCTTTGAGATGTAATAGTTATGTCCTAATTTCCTAAAACTCTAAACCTAAAAAGATCCTCAATGTGAATTATTCATTTAATTCAATAATAAGTAATGTTTAAGGCCGGGGCCTTATAGTTGGTATTAGAGGTCTGTTTAGATAACTTTAGAGGTTAGGGTATTCTCTAAGCATAAGTGACATTACCATAATGGTTAGGTTTCAGAAAGAGTCCTATTTTTAGATAAAGTAAATGAGTAAGTATATCTTAGTGTTTATCTTCCTCATTATTACATGATAATTTTTTTGATATACTCACACTGACAGTTCTGTTTTAAGTAAATGGATGGATCTAGCAGGCACCAAAGTGACAATGGGTCTGAAGGAAACTATGGTGGTTATCTGATTAAGAGAGTGCATGAAATGGGGGATTCAATGAGGAAACTCATGGTTTTCCTAAACCAACTATCAAGGAGTCATGATCAACCACTTGAACCTTGGTAAGTTCTCTAATGCATCATGTACAAGATGACCAACTCAATGTGGAAGTTCAGGTAATAATTATAAAGGTAACCATTAGGGTTTATATGATCCTTAATTTTGAGGTAATTATGGGTTACTATATGTTATGATGGAAAATGAAAGGCATGAGATAAAATTGAGGTTAAATTATGTTATGGTTATTTTTGATGATTTTATCTATTTTTGGGGAATGTTTTGATAATTATATAGTTTGGAAAAAGGACAACACACAGACCGTGTGACAACCCGTCGCGTTGGACAAAGCTGTGGGAATTAAACCCACAACCAAAGTGCGACTGGTATTTATCACCTACCACTGGACTACGTGATGTCCATGGTTAGTTTGACTAATTGTTTTTAGTTAGACGATTTTATTAATCAATAGTAAGTGGATTTTGGGTTATCTATGGAAATTATTAACCTATCATGGAGGATATGTGATTAGGTTAATTACTTTTCAATATGAGACTTCAAGAGCAACTGATGCTATTTGGAGATAAATGTTAATTTGTACCTTGGAAGACTATGTGATTAAATCCATCAAATATTTGGGTTTCAATATTAGTTTGGTTTACTATGAAGAATTTTATTTAAAAATTGTTTATCGAATGGTCTTCGTTGAACTTTTGGTTTTGTTGGGAAAATTTTGGAGATGAAGAATAGATTTTATTTTTATAAAGGATTGTCCTTTTGTGGATTATCTGATCTTGTTCTAAAAATTTTTGTTTGGGTCTAAAGACATGGGAAATATATAGTTCTCTTTTATGGATAAGGTTATTCCCTAGAAGATGATTATAGCGATCTTAGTGTGAACAAGTCATCCAAAATACTCGTCTTTTGGAGAAAATATGAGTTTGTATAAGAAATGTAGTAAAAGTTTAAAGTCAACATGACAAGTAAGTATGTTTCCTTATGTTTTAGTTAAGCTCATAAATAAATTCCTCAATTAAAAGTAACTTAAAACAAAAATGTTGTCTGTTAATTTTTCCTACTAGGGAATCCAATACCGTTTAACCCATCACAAGTTTGTGATTTTCTGGTGGTTAACTTTCTCCTAAACATGTTTTCTATCACTCTCCATCAGAACATGACCCTTTTCTTTTTCTTCCATATCCATGTTTTCCTACAATGAATCCTAGTATGGGTTAACTCGGGTGACCTTTTTACTTCTCATTCTTTATTTTAAATTGATAGTTTTACTGACTCTTGTTCTGATGTGGGACTTTTAATGAAGTTTCCGAGCCCAATTTTAAAATTGTGAGGATGCAATTCCCAAAAGGGGGGAAGGATGTAACATACCAGGTAAATAAAGAATATTACCTTTTCATATTTATCCTTTTTTGTGAATAAAAATTTCAATATTAATTTAAAGGGAACGCTATTCTCGATGGCTTAACCAATACGCAACAACGAGTTCCTTTGAAATCTTACGTTGCACTCTAATAATAAAATAATTTCATTTTAAATAGTAGTTAACACATAGCCGTTGTAATGACAGGAATGAACAGAACTAACTACAAAATGATTATATATGTTTTTCAAATATTTTTACTTTTTACAATAAATGATAGAGGATTAAAAATTCAAATGAATCCAATTTTAAGCGTAAACATTCTAATATTCTTTAAAAGGTCGATTTACCGCCTTTTGATGGAGAACCTCTTTTAAATCCACTTTTTGAAAATTTTATGTGTTATATTTGACAAAATTAAATTCTTCTTTAGAATCGGGACATCAAAATTTACTTTGTGTAAATTTTTGTTATTTTTTTGATAAAGTTCATTTTTTTAATGAATAGTGAAAATGTTGTATGTTAATTCAAAACCTATTTTTAATATAATTTACTTATATGATTATATTATCTTTTGAATTTTTCTTAAAGTGAAATTAGAATATATTTTTACCATTTAATCCAATAGTGGTCATTGGAATTAATTTCACTTTGAAATTAGACTTAAACTAGTGTCAATCTTTTAATAGATATTGTTTCTTAAAAACACGCTATTTGTTTTGACAGCGGGAATTAATTATAAAATTTATTAATGCAACTTATATGTTTTGAATTTTTTAAAATAGGCATAATTTTTGAATTCTGAATATCAAATATAGCTTAGGGTGAATTTTTGTTATTTTTCTGAAAAACTTCAATTTTTTTTGATTAGTGAAACCACTAAGTGATAGTTCAAAAACAGATTTTTCTTTTAAATGAAACTTTACCACTTCTGTGATTTGAATTTCAAAAATCTGACATACATGGTTGTCATTAGGATGTAAAATTTGGTTCAATGGGATTAAAATAATATTTTGGTGAATAGTAACTTTTAAGTTTTAATCGTGATTAAAGCTAATTAGTGTAATTTAAGGTAAAGATAATGTCATAATAATATGAAATGACCTTGACACATGTACTAACCTTATTGGATGAGTCCTTTCCGAAACATAAAATCCATGGGTCAACTTGGGGACCCCATGGAGCCACTTTTTTTGGAAAATGACATTAATAACTTTTTATTTAAAGTTAAAATTAAAATTTCACAAACATGTGTTGTTTTACTAAAACAATTTTTACATGGGGTTATAAAAGTCATATGTTTTACTATAAATATTCATTAGAAAGCTAAAAAGATTTCCTACATCATGATAGTTTTTTTATACTTTTTATACATTAAATAAATTAAATTATTTACGACACCATTATGATGCAGCAATTACCTCATTATTTAACGATTTAAATAAAATGAAAAGTAATGTAAAATCTAAGACCTAAACTTGTCAAAAACCTATTGAATGGGTGGATTTCGAACTCTTATCACCTTTTCCTATAAATATATAGTTTTTGGACCTTTAAAATCCGAAAATCATTTTTTAATAAAGTAAAAGTGTATAACTTTCAAGAGTGACCCTCCTCTCCTCTTATAAAAGGCCCCCACCTCTACCACCTTACCCACACCTCTCAAGCCTTTTTCTCGGCCAACCCCTGCCCATTTTGTCTCTCCACATCCCTATCTTACTTCTATAAGCCTCACTTTGGGCAGAAGTCTTTCTAAGAAAGCCTTTGAGCTCAAATCAAAAAGATTTACCCGATTTAAAGGAATATAAAGAAACGAACAAGACAAGTCGGACTTGAGGTAAGGGATCCTACCCCTCTCTTTCTTTTTAAGTACAATCTTTTATTTCATTCCTTTTAAGCTCATATTTATTATGATTGGGGTGTTCTTTTATATTAATCTTACTGTACTTTTATGTTCATATTATGAGAGACACTATTTTCTCTCATCATTCCATTTTGGAAGTTTTGAGTGGTGCCATTAGGCTGCCGAATTTTTGTAAGAGATCCAACCTCTCTCTTTCTTTTTAAGTACTCTCCCTTATGTCACTTCTTTTAATCTCCTATTTTTTATTTTGTGGGATGTTATTTTATATTCCTCTTTCTGTAAATTTTATTTTAATATGATGAGAGACCCTATTTGGTCTCATCAATCCATTTTTGTAAGTTTTAAGTGGCGTCGTTAGGCTGCCGAGTTTTCGTAAGGGATTTTTCATCTCACTTTTATTTTTGTGACATTTATGCTACATTTGACACCATTTCCTTTCAGTGGTGTATGTACTAACCATTATTATACTCTTTTTGTAGTATAATTTCAATTATGGGTATTTACATCTTCATTGTATTACCCTTCTTCCATGGGGTGTACGTTTCGAAAGTTACCCAAGTCGGTAAGGGAACCTTTCACCCTCCTCTTTCTAAAAGACTTGTTTTGTTATGACTTTTAATTCACATACTATTATGTTGGGATATGTTAATATATATCCTTATTGTTGTAAATTTTATGTCCAAGTGATGAGATACCATTTTCTCTCTCATCAACTCATTTTCTAAATTTTAATGTGGCGCTGTTAGGCTGTCGGATTTCTGTAAGGGAACTTCTTAACCCACTTTCAATTATTTGGGTTAAACCTCTACTTCTTGATTTTATTATTCCAAGATTATGTGTGGAATCTCTGTGTTGTAATTTCCACAAATTTTTGTGTGGATATACTATTTCTACACATAATCATCTCATTGATAAATTCTTACGTCATTTACACGAACTTGTATGGGAAATCATTACTCAATATCATTTCATTGAGTTAAATATCTATGTAATTGGTTTTGGTTTTCCAAGATTATGTGTGAATTACCTCTGATTGTTTTACACTTAATATCCACATATATTTTGTGTATTCATTTTTTTCACACATAATCAAGTAATTGATTTATCCTTAATCTAAGGATACCAACTTTGTAAGGGACTTTTTCTCAATCTCCTTTCATTGAGGCATATTTTGTTTTATGCAGAACTTTCTTTTATACGGTGTATAAACCCCTTTGACTTAAACTTTTATTCAAAACGAATCTTTTCTATATGAAGCATTTTACTAAATGAGAAAAAGTATGTTTACTTTTAACGTACGCGGTGACAATGACCTTTCCACCACCGCGATTATTATTTGATCTTTGGCTTCCTCAACAAGCCATTATATATTTTTTTAATGTAAATAAATACCATATACTCTTTTTTGGTATTGAAAATGGTTTTGATAATGGATTTGTTATGATAATATATTTAAGTGATATATTGTGCTTGAAATGTGGAAATGTTTTCTTTCCTTTATAATTGTTTTATGTGTTATGATTTTATAATGGTACTTGGACATTTGAAGGGTGGTTACGTGATAAACCATATGATGGGTGGTGTCGTGAATACCAGGACGGGTGGTTACATTATAACCTCCAATGCATTGGGTATGGAAGTCAGTCGTATGGCTATTCCATTAAGTATGTGTGGAATTCAGCCGTATGGTTATTCCATTTAAGTATGTTTATGTCCCAAGTTACCTTTATATGTTATGTATTATTTATATGTGTTTATGGTAATATTTTTGTTACAAAGGATATGTAGTGATCTTTTATTCAGTGAAGAGTATTTACTACTTCATAAAGGTGAAATGTATTACTTTGATAAAGTATTCATGGTTTACTTGTTGTTTTGAAAAACTAACAGTTTCCCTTCTTTGTGTATCCTTTACCGGGCTTTTTATGCTCATCCCAAGTTTTTGAAATGTTTTCCACAGGACTTAAAGATGAATAGGGTCAAGAATGGGATCAAGGAAAGACATGCTCTCTAAAACATGGAACTATACATGTTTCTTTTTAAGAGTTTTTATTTTATGGAAACTTATTTGAACTGTATACTTTGTAATCTTTGAGATGTAATAGTTATGTCCTAATTCTCTAAAACTCTAAACCTGAAAAGATCCTCAATGTGAATTATTCATTTAATTCAATTATAAGTAATGTTTATGGTCAGGACCTTATATTCTTATTCCCTCAAATGACATTAATCATCATGTCATAAAATCACACACTAGCCAATATATAACATAGTCTGAAAAAACTGTGATGAACATTACCAAAAATATCATGAATCAATTATCAATCCCATGGGTACCAATACTATATAACTTATATTTTCAAAATTAACCAACCCTTTATTATCTCAACATCAAACGTGATATACGTGTTCTTTAATAGTTATCCCCAAAAATATACTATTATACAAAAATAAATTTTCATGATTAATAATACCATTAAATATTTATTTACAAATATTTAAATAACAACTATATTTGAACAATACTTAGATGTATCACATAATCCTAATAAGTTCTATTTTATATAATTATATTATCGATTAATTTCACAAATTAATCAAAATATCTAATAGTATCATGATTTTATTTATATTAATATATAAAACTCATTATAATAGTCATTACTTAGAAACATATATTTTCCATCAGAAGTGGAATATACTAATATTATCAACCATATAAGTATTCTCCCTTATTCTTTTATAAGAGACATTGGTTCATAAATTCATACCACTCTCAGCATTATTTTTATGATCCCATCTATACAAAATAAAAAAACCATAATAGTTATGATGATGTACAAAATGTGAATTTGATAACATCAATAAAAATATATCTTCCACTTTTATACCTTAATTTTTAAAATATTATATGTTCATTTGAACATATGATATACCTTTTACATCCTTGGTTACATTAATTTGTGTCATATCATATTTATATAATTAATCCCATAGAAAAAATAGGAAATAAATACCTCATAATGGTTATTAAATAGTGTATGGTGAAGAAAAACATATCCTATAGGAGTGTCTATCCTTTTCCTCAATCATAGTCTCACTTATCATGTACCAAATTGAAGATTTATTTGTTATACAACCATTATTTTTCATAGTGATTACCCCTAAGTGCATCAGTTATAGAGTTGCATAAACTTTTTGATTTCAATATAGGAATTTAATTTCTAGGAGAACCACAAATTTTCAACATTACCAGAACTTAAGCATATTATCAGATACTTATACTACCCCTTATACATATATATAGTGGTTCTAATAATTTCCCCTTATTAAAATCCCTAAAATTTTCAATATTGTGAAACTAGCCAAAACGGTTTTCTATACCTTTGAAATTATGATAATACTTAATGTATCAACCCATAAATTGTCCTCAACTGATATACTAACATCAATAGTTATCTAAACCCTAAATTGATATCAAATTTTATCAAAACAAACAAATCCTTTTACACAAATTATTATATAATTTTTTACATAAAAATACAATAAACACAACCCAGAGTTCAAGAGTTATGGAGTCTTTGTAATACTTGGTTCATAATAAATCAAAAAGAATCTAAAATAAAATGAATTTATTTTAATCTCCATGATGAGATCCTAAATCCTTAATTATTCTAATAGTATTTAGGAAAACCTATGTAATGCTTAAAAAAAGTGGTTATCTGAAATTCATAATAAATTAATAAACATGGTAATAAATCATAGTATGTGATCTCAAAGGCATAAAATGATATCATAAAAGACACGACTAATGAATAATAATTTCAGAGAATAACCTATATAAAATGGAATAATAAGATCATTTAAACATGTTAATATTTAAGAAAAATATAAAATTATATAAACATAATTAAAGGATAATTGTTGAGACAACTTCCACATGGTGAATAGAGTCCCATTATTGATTAAGTTTACTCCCTAACCCCATAAATAATGTATCATGAGAAAAAAACATTACCCAGTGAATTAGATTGCTATATGGGTGAACCCATAATAACAATTACTAGTATATATGTTCTATAAAAGTAAATCTATCATTAGAAAAAACTATAATAAATACCCATGGATTTAAACCTCTTATAAAAAGTCAAACAAGGGTATAAATGACTTTAACCCATATTCTTTAAAATATTAAAATTGTTTTGAAATACATTTTGAAGAAACATGGATGTGGATGATAACGAGATCCCTGTAGATTATTACGTATAAACAACCTTGGATAATGAAGAGATTGTGAAATAACCCTTACCTTGTACTTTTCCTTGGTTGGGGTAGGTTAACCTCCTGTATAATGGTAAAATAATTGTTATTAAATTATACAAGAATCATATACATTCATATGATATCATATATGATCTTTTAACATTGCTTTGTTAACAATATCTTAGATTTATCGTTGTTTCGGGTGTTAACTTACTCGTTTTCTTTTATATGTTTTTTTACGTAAGTCATGTTTTTCATGGATAGGTTGTATCTTATTAATATACAGAATGATATCATGTACCTAAACATTATTTTTAAATCATCAAATGATAATTATACTTGAATGGATACGACGGAGAATGAATCTCATCGTGTTCGTGGAGACGGTAGTCCGTACGTACGCACGAGCGACAATATCATTATTTTGATATTAAAATAATATATAATTGGATAGTATATCATATATACAGAATAATTATCATGTTATATTTATTATTTACATGAATTACATATCATTATTATACCCACCTAAATAATAATATATTGAATAACAATTACACCACGACGTGGAGACGGTAAGCCGTACGTACGCACGTATGGTGACATGTTATTCAAAGGGTGGATAGAATACTGAATATGGTTGTACCATATTTATAATAACATCACAGTATATGTGAGATACTGGAGTTATTATTTTAGAATGGTAAGAACAAAGAAAGAAGAAGTGGAAGAAGAAAGAAACTTGAAAAGGGGTGGTGAAAACATTACCTCTTCTTCGGGTTCTTCCTTTTGATTTGATCAAAAGGGCTCCTTAGGTTGGCTTTCTGATCAAACTAAGGCCTCTAGGTTGTATTGAGGGATGTTGGTAGAGTATTTGGGCAGGGTTTGGACGAGCCAAGTGGCTTGAGAGGTGTGAGGAATGAGTAGAAGTGGTCTCCTTTTATAAGGGAGAGGAGGGGATCTTTAGGAAAGAGTGAAAGTATTACATTATAATATAATTATATTCGGTTTATAATGGTCCAAAAATAATTTAGGTCGAAGTTAAGATGACTCATTTTCTAAATAACATCAACCAATAAGAATTGGACATGTTTTAGATAATTTTGTAATCATTATAATCTTATTTATTTAAATGATTTATTAATGAGGTAAACATTGCATCATTATTGTGTCATTAATAATTTAAATTATTTGATGTCTAAAAATTATAAATAAAATATCATTATGTAGTAAATCGTTTTATCTTTCTAATGAATATTTATAATCGAAAATCCAACATGTATAACCCTATGTAAAAATTGTTCTTCTAAAAGATGTAAGCTTGTGCCATTTTTATTTTCATTTTAACTTTATTAATATAATGTGTCCCTACCACATACAAGTGGCTCTAAGGGGTCCCCAAATCGACCCAAGGATGACCATGGTCGGGTATGTGTCCACCAATAAGGTTAGGACACGTTTTAGGATAATTTTTTATTATTATAATATTATTTTTTAACCCTTATTTACCGGATTTACCCTTTAACCATGGTAAATAAAATATTTACTGCAGTAATTATTCAAAATGTGTAAAAATAAAAGTTACCTATTTACATAATTTGGACATCCTGATTCCAAATATGTAATCCATTTTTCCAAATTCAAAACACAGAAGTTGCAGAAATTAATTTAAAATTAATTCCCGTTGTTAAAATAAAAAGCGTGTTTTTAAGAGATAATAACTATCAAAAGATTGACACTTGTTTATGTCTGGTTTAATTGTGAAATTATGTCCAATGACAAACATTAAATTAAATGGTAAAAATATATTCTAAATATACTTTAAAACCACTCAAATTCATAATTTATCAATATTAATTATTTTGATTAAAAAAGTTGTTTTTAATTAAAATTTAGTAATTTTCACTATTCATCAAAATATGAAAGTTATCCGAAAAGTACCAAAATTTCACCTTAGGCTAAATTAGATATTCCGAATCCAAAAATGAAGTCCATTTTGAAATATATAATATATATGATTTCAAAAAGTAGGTATTACTATTCACAACGGCTAGTGTAATTAGTTGTGGTGTGTGTTAGAACTCGAGGTTGCGTACAACACACGTTATCGCATTATTCGAAGGGAAACGTATCGTGAAAGCTTGGGGTGTTACATTCTCCCCTACTTCAAATAATTGCGTCCTCGCAATTTCTAGGGTATTACTGCATAAAAATACTCGGGTGGTTCTTCATCATAAGTTCCTCAGGTTCCCACATTGCCTCTTCCATCTTATGGTTTCTCCACAAAACTTTTACCAGACGCGTCGTCCGGTTTCTCAGTACTTGTTCTCTCGTATCAAGAATCCTGACGGGCTCTTCACAATAGGAAAGATCGGGTTCCAGTTCTAATTCCTCATAGGTGAGTACATGCGTTGGATCAAGCATGTATTTTCTCAATAGAGATACGTGGAACACATCGTGAACTTTGGAGAGACTTGGCGGCATTGCCAATCGGTAAGCTACAGCCCCAATTCGTTCTAGAATTTCAAAAGGTCCGATGTACCTAGGACTCAATTTACCTTTCTTACCAAAATGTATGACTCCCTTCCATGGAGATACCTTCAGGAAAACATGATCACCGACTTGAAATTCCAAATCCTTCCTTCGATTATCGGCATAGCTCTTCTGCCTACTTTGAGCTGCTTTGATGTGATTTTGGATTACCTTCACCTTTTCCACCGTTTCCTCCACCAGTTCTGGGCCTACAAGTTTTGTTTCACCAACCTCATCCCAACAGGTTGGTGTACGACATCTCTTTCCTTATAACGCTTCATATGGTTCCATATGAATACTCGAATGGAAGCTATTGTAATAGGAAAATTCTACCAGTGGTAAATATTGATCCCACATACCCTGAAAGTCAAGTGAGCAAGATCTCAACATGTCTTCTAGGGTTTGAATAGTCCGTTCTGATTGTCCATCTGTCTGAGGGTGGTAAGCAGTGCTCAAATGAAGTTCAGTATCCAGAGATTTCTGAAGACTTTTCCAAAATCTTGAAGTAAAAAGGGGATCACGATCAGAAACAATCGATAGGGGTACTCCATGAAGTCTCACAACTTCATTAATGTATTGTCTTGATAGACGTTCCAGGGGTAGAACTTCTCTTATAGCAAGAAAATGTGCTGACTTGGTAAGACGATCAACAATAACCCATATTGCATCATTCCTTCTAGGAGTCTTTGGTAGCCCCATGACAAAGTCCATCGTAATATTGTCCCATTTCCACTCTGGTATGGGAAGAGGTTGCATGACTCCTCCAGGCTGTTGCCTTCCAGCTTTCACTTGTTGACAACCCATACATCTTGACACAAAATCAGCAATCTCCCTCTTCATGTTGTCCCACCAAAAATGTTCCTTCAAATATCTATACATTTTGGTGCTCCCAGGGTGTATAGAGAAATTGGAACTATGAGAATCATCCAGCAATTCTCTTTTCAGATCAGGTAAATCGGGAACACAAAGTCTCTTCCCGAATTTCAAAATCTCATCTTCATACACAAATTCTCTCAATCTCCCATCATTCACAGCTTTAATCTTCTTCTGAAATTCTTCATCATCGGTCTGAGAACTCTTAATCCTTTATAGTAAAGATGGTTTGGCAACCATTTGAAAAAGCATTGATGTTTCACCTTCCATGGTTATTCCCATGTCCATCTTCACTAGATCCATGATAATTGGATCCCTTTCAATTCTCATCGTGTTCAAAACTCCATGGTATTTTCTGCTCAAAGCATCTGCCACCTTGTTTGCTTTCCCCGGGTGGTAGTGTATCATGCAATCATAATCCTTGAGTAATTCAATCCATCTCCTTTGCCTCATGTTGAGTTCTTTTTGTGAGAAAATATACTTCAAACTCTTGTGATCAGTATAAATCTCACATTTTTCACCATAGAGGTAGTGCCTCTATATCTTCAAAGCAAAGATCACAGCTTCTAACTCGAGATCATGAGTAGGATAGTTTTGTTCATGAATTTTCAACTGTCATGATGCATAGGCAATAACTCTATCATTCTGCATAAGGAAACAACCAAGTCCTTTGGTTGATGCATCACTATAAATAATGAACCCATCATTCCCCGATGGTAGAGTCAATATAGGAGCATTGACTAATCTTCTCTTCAGTTCTTCGAAACATTCTTCACACTCTTTTGTCCAAACAAATTTAACCCCTTTACGTGTGAGCTTCATTAATGGGTTAGCCAATCGGGCAAAATTCTGGACGAAACGTCGATAATAACCTACCAAACCGATAAAACTGCGTACCTCAGTTATACTCGTAGGTGCTGGCCATTCTTGGATTGCCTTGGTCTTAGAAGGATCAATATAGATTCCATCTTTAGAGAAAATATGGCCAAGAAAAGAAATCTCATGAAGCCAGAATTCACACTTGTTAAACATCCCATATAATTCATGCCTCCTCAGAGTCTTCAAGATAATGCGCAAGTGATTTTCATGATCTTTGTAGGTTTTGGAGTATACCAAGATATCATCAATAAATACCACCACAAATTCATCAAGATACTCCTTGAACACTCTATTCATCAGATCCATGAATACAGAGGGTGCAATAGTCAATCGAAACGGCATTACGGTAAACTCGTAATTCCCGTACCTGGTTCGAAATGCTGTCTTCGGATTGTCTTCCTTCTTTACACACAACTGATGGTATCCAGATCGAAGGTCAATCTTTGAAAAGTATTGACCTCCATGTAGTTGGTCAAATAAATCATCAATACGAGGTAGGGGATACTTGTTCTTTATTGTTATAGCATTGATCTCCCTGTAGTCGATACATAACCTCATAGATCCATCTTTCTTTTTAACAAAAAGAACAGGGGCTCCCCATGGAGAAACACTAGGGAGAATAAATCCTTTATTACTCAATTACTCTAGTTGTTTCTTTAGTTCGACTAACTCTACAGTAGCCATTTTGTAAGGGGTCTTCGATATAGGCCTTGATCCAGGAATTAAATCAATGGAAAACTCAACTTCTCGTTCTGGAGGATGTCCAGGTAAATCTTCCGGAAATACATCTACAAATTCTTTCACAACAGGTACATCCTCTATTTGAACATTCCTTTCCTCACCCGTAGTTATTTCATTCTCTTCCTCCCCAATAATTGAATTTAGTTGAGCTATTGAGGGTGGATCTAAATAAGAATTAGGTGGTGACGATTCTGCTCTAAAAATAAGGTGTTCCTTATCATTGTCATCAAGAATCGTAACCTCTTTCTTATTACAATAAATCTTCTCATCATAGTTCGAAATCCAGTCCATACCGAGGATTATATCAAACCCAATAATAGGTATGACGATGAGATCAGCAGATAAAGAAAATTTATGTGCTCTAATGGGGACTGATTCACAAAACTTTATTGCAATGATACTTCCCTTAGGAGTTTTAACTGACAACTACCTTATTAAATAAAATTGGAAATATCTAATTTTCTTAGCAAACTGGGAAGATATGAAACAATGCGATGATCCAGAATCAAATAATGCATTTTCTAAATTTGAGGAAACCATTAAATTACCTGCCACCACGTCTTTTGGAGCTTCCACCTCAGCAGTAGTGATAGCATAAGCCTGGCCTTGATCCCTTGGCCTTTTCTGAGGTAAGTTCTCCTGACGCTTAGGACATTCATTTGCATAATGCCCCATCTCCCTGCAATTGTAGCACTGAACGTTGGTAGCTTCCTTCTTCCCCTTGCAATCACGAGCTTGGTGGCCTTTTCACCACACTTGTAACAGACTCCCATTCCCTTCAAGAAAGTACCAGGGTGTTTCTTCCCGCATTTACCACAGGATGGATATTCAACCTTTCCCTTCTTCCCCTTATTTCCATTCCCAGATTGATCAGCAGGTCTCTTCTTCTCTTGCTTTGCTTTAAAGTCATAAGACTTAGAGAATTCCTTTTCGGTCTTGATAGCACATGAGACAATGTCTTCGTACGATGAAAAGGATTGTGAGACTAATGCTCGACGGAGAAATGGTTTTAACCCATCAAAGAAACGATCAATCTTACTTATTTGGTTACGTATATAATCACCAGCGTACCTTGCTAACCTTGTAAAGTTGGCCTCATACTTTGCGACATTCTCATCCTCCTTCTGTCTCAGACTTAGAAATTGCCTTTCCATATCTGCTCGATGTTCGCGAGGGAAGTATTTTTCTAAAAACAGATCTTTGAACTCCCTCCATTCCATATTTTATACTTCATCATCTTCCTTCATGTTTTGAATCAATGACCACCATTGATCATCATCTCCAGTGAGGTGGTAAACTGCCATGATAACTTTTTCCCTTTCACTACTCCCCAAAGCCTGAAATATTTTCTCTAGGGAATTTATCCATTGCTCAGATACTAAGGGATTTGTACTCCCATTGAACGTTGGTGGTTTTTGCCTCATGAATCGATCTAACATTGATCCTCCACGCTGTGGATCAGGGTACTCCATACGAGTAAGGTTATTATTCATAACATGAGTAAGTTGTCCCAATATGGTGATTAGCTGATCGGCACCAGTTGCATCACCAGCCCCACTATAATTATATTGAGCAGGAGGGAAATCCCTACATGGAGTGTGTGCATTGATACGGTTTCAATTTCTTCCACTAGGCGCCATTTCTAAACAATGGCATAAACTAGATCAGTTTATGAATCAAAATACATAGTCCCATACTTATAAAACACTCAACATAAATTGAACTATTTAGGGATATAATCCATAATCATAAGAATGTTATTCTTTGAGGATGTATATACTCATAATCCTTTCAAAATGATTTGTAAATAAAATGAGAGTTATCCTAAGCATATCCCTCGGGAGTGTCGTAACCAAGAGTGCAGCAAGGCCCGTTGTCGTGCACCAGTTCCCTTTCGAGTCTAGCTCAAAGCGGTGTTTTCGGGTTTTACCCCGAGGTACATCTGTGCCAGAGCCGCCTCTACCTGCTCGTATCCAGACATGGATGTATTGCTCGGAAAACTCACAAAATCTCTACAATACCAAAATTCTAGGAAGTTCTTCTATACTAATCCTCAAAGTTCATCTTAGGTCTACGTGCTCTAATCAGAGTTTATCTAAATCTAGATTCCAAGTTTTGTACTAAACTTTCTCCGATACCAACTGTAACGCCCCGACCCCAGCTACCCAGAGTCGGTGCATTATTACATAACATTGGCATGATCACAAGAAAGATCAAATCTCGAAAGACCGATTGGTTTAGTAGCCTTGGAAACACTAGATATATTCATAAGTCTTACATTACATCATAAATTGAAAAACTACTACAACAACATAATTTCTCTACAGTCCACACTATTATCCCCTCATAATATACCTGCAGGTCATTCATAACTTACTTCTTCACATCCTGAGAAAAATAAAACATAGAAAAGGGGTGAGCTCAAATGCCCAGTAAGGATAACAATATAGCGGAACATTCAAAATAAGCATAAACATTTAAGGCAATGCATTACTAAAACAAAAGCCTTTTAAACTTGAACTTCAACATAGTATGGAAAAAGTAAAATGAAATAATTCCATTTACTTATTCACATGGATATTCTACTAATCGAATAATCACATGCAAAAAATCAATAACCACTTTCATAATGTTGGAATGCATAATGCCAGACTATCATAACCACATAGTCAAGGCCTCGTGCAAAGACTACAAATAAGATTTTGTCAAGGCCTTGTACCAAGACACTAGTTTGTCTCATGAGACCTATCGATGCATCGAGGAGCTATAGCGGGCTCCACCCGTCACATATTAAGTCCAATGCATTCCCATATGAAAAGGTTTAAACGTAACATAAACATTCGTATTAAAACTAGCATACGAAATGTCAATACTTTCACCATAAACCATGAATGGTATATAAAAAAATAGCACATCCACAGTCAAACATATCAAAAAACCTTCAATACAATATATAAGTTTTGTATCATAATATATCATCCTCAAATAAGCGTAAAATCCATTAAAGGATGTTGACATAGATGAAATCAAAACTCTTTTTAAAGAAATATCTCTTTCTATTTTGAAATCATTTAAGAGACATATATTTATAAAATAAAACATTTTCTTTGAAAATATTCTTATAATCTTGTAAGGGAATCTTTGACGATTTTATAACGGCGGAAAATAACCGCACCCGCCGTATAAGTTAAAAAAACATTCTTATCTTAATTCTGTCGAAAAGGTTAAAAAGCACCTTGTTTGGAAAACGACAGAAAGATTCCCTTATAAACCTCTTATAAAAAGTCAAACAAGGGTATAAATGACTTCAACCCATATTCCTTTAAATATTAAAAATGTTTTGAAATACATTTTGAAGAAACAAGGATGTGGATGATAACGAGATCCCAGTAGATTATTACGTATAAACAACCTCGGATAATGAAGAGATTGTGAAATAACCCTTACCTTGTACTTTTCCTTGGTTGGGGTAGGTTAACCTCCTGTATAATGGTGAAATAATTGTTATTAAATTATAAAAGAATCATATACATTCATATGATATCATATATGATCTTTTAACATTGCTTTGTTAACAATATCTTAGAATTATCGTTGTTTTGGGTGTTAACTTACTCGTTTTCTTTTATATGTTTTGTTACGTAAGTTGTGTTTTTCATGGATAGGTTGTATCTTATTCATATAAATAATGATATCATGTCCCTAAACATTATTTTTAAATCATCAAATGATAATTATACTTGAATGGATACGACGGAGAATGAATCTCATCGCGTTCGTGGAGACGGTAGTCCGTACGTACGCACGAGCGACAATATCATTATTTTGATATTAAAATAATATATAATTGGATATTATATCATATATACAGAATCATTATCATGTTATATTTATTATTTACATGAATTACATATCATTATTATACCCACCTAAATAATAATATATTGAATAACAATTACACCACGACGTGGAGACGGTAAGCCGTACGTACGCACGTATGGTGACATGTTACTCAAAGGGTGGATAGAATACTGAATATGGTTGTACCATATTTATAATAACATCACAGTATATGTGAGATACTGGAGTTATTATTTTATAATGGTAAGAACAAAGAAAGAAGAAGTGGAAGAAGAAAGGAACTTGAAAAGGGGTGGTGAAAACATTACCTCTTCTTCGGGTTCTTCCTTTTGATTTGATCAAAAGGGCTCCTTAGGATGTCTTTCTGATCAAACTAAGGACTCTAGGTTGTAGTGAGGGAAGTTGAGAGAGTATTTGGGCAGGTTTTGGACGAGCCAAGTGGCTTGAGAGGTGTGAGTAATGAGTAGAAGTGGTCTCCTTTTATAAGGGAGAGGAGGGGCTCTTTAGGAAAGAGTGAAAGTATTACTTTATAATATAATTATATTCGGTTTATAATGGTCCAAAAATCATTGAGGTCGAAGATAAGATGACTCATTTTCTAAATAACATCAACCAATAAGAATTGGACATGTTTTAGATAATATTTTAATCATTATAATCTTATTTATTTAAATGATTTATTAATGAGGTAAACATTGCATCATTATTGTGTCATTAATAATTTAAATTATTTGATGTCTAAAAATTATAAATAAAATTTCATTATGTATTAAATCTTTTTAGATTTCTAATGAATATTTATAATCGAAAATCCAACATGTATAACCCTATGTAAAAATTGTTCTTCTAAAAGACGTAAGCTTATGCCATTTTTATTTTTATTTTAACTTTATTAATATAATGTGTCCCTACCACATACAAGTGGCTCTAATGGGTCCCCAAATAGACCCAAGGATGCTCATGGTCGGGTATGTGTCCACCAATAAGGTTAGGACACGTTTTAGGGTAATTTTTTATTATTATAATATTATTTTTTAACCCTTATTTACCGGATTTACCCTTTAACCATGGTAAATAAAATATTTACCGCAGTAATTATTCAAAATGTGTAAAAATAAAAGTTACCTATTTACATAATTTGGACATCCTGATTCCAAATATGTAATCCATTTTTCCAAATTCAAAACACAGAAGTGGCAGAAATTAATTTAAAATTAATTCTCGTTGTTAAAATAAAAAGCGTGTTTTTAAGAGATAATAACTATCAAAAGATTGACACTTGTTTATGTCTGGTTTAATTGTGAAATTATGTCCAATGAAAAAAATTAAATTAAATGGTAAAAATATATTCTAAATATACTTTAAAACCACTCAAATTCATAATTTATCAATATTAATTATTTTGATTAAAAAAGTTGTTTTTAATTAAAATTTAGTAATTTTCACTATTCATTAAAATATGAAAGTTATCCGAAAAGTACCAAAATTTCACCTTAGGCTAAATTAGATATTCCGAATCCAAAAATGAAGTCCATTTTGAAATATAAAATATATATTATTTCAAAAAGTAGGTATTACTATTCACAATGGCTAGTTTAATTAGTTGTGGTGTGTGTTAGAACTCGAGGTTGCGTACAACACACGCTATCGCATTATTCGAAGGGAAACGTACCGTGGAAGCTTGGGGTGTTACAATTTGAGGTTTCTTAAAATTATTTTAATCTTTAATATCAACATGCCCTTTGTATAATCCTGAGATTAAATCCCTTCATATGTTACTTTTACCAAAAGGTTTCTAAAAAATAAAATTATTGGAAGAAATTGGAAAAAGTTAATCTCAATGAGGATTGTAGTGCGATCTTGTTAAAGAAGTTGCCTCCAAAATTGAAGTAACCTGGTATATTTATTATTCAATGAAAAATATAAGCATGTGAGAAACTTAATTGTTTGTGTGACTTAGGAGAAAGCATCAATCTTATGCCTTACACTCTATTTAGAAGGGTGGGTCTGAGGGATTTGTAACCAACTTCTGTTTTTCTTCAACTTGCTGATAGGTCACCCACACCCCCTTCAGGGATGGTGGATGATCTATTAATGATTTTAGGAAAACTAAAACTACCCACAGACTTCCTTATCTAAGATATGGAGTGTGATAAAAATGTCCCAATAATCTTAGGGAGACATTTCCTTGCTACAGCTGGTGCTGTCATAGATGTGTCCAAGTAGAAACTCACACTCCAAGCTATTAATTATGTGGATGAGTTTTTAGTGTTTGAAAAGAATCAAAATTTGGTTGGTTGTGATTTGGTATATGTTTCTAAGAGTCAAAGATTTAAAATTGAGGTCCGAGTTGAGTATGGTTCTTTTCCTCTTGAGGTCACAGAGATTATGATTCCAAATCCTATTGAAACTTTTCTACATGCTTCTATTCATGTCCCACTCCTTCCTCTAGATGAGAAAAATCTTTCCCTAGAACACATTCTAGAGTGTGAGTCACATTCTTTTCCGGAACTGTCTCAACCCGTTTTTGAAAATTTTCCTTATGAAGTCGATTCTTTAAGGGTTTCTGAAGTTGGAGAAAGTTCTGGGCTGAATCCAGATGAAAAAAACTAGATTGTGCCCATTATGAACGAGTGTATTTTCTGGGAACCTTTTTTCCTACTCAATTTGATGTTGTTTGTGATGACTTCCAACCTGAACTTGAAATATTCACATCATTGGAGTCATCTTTGGGCATTGGGTACCACATTTTGGTGCCTGAGTATGATTCCTTCTTCCAAGAGTTTTCTTGAGTTATCTTTTATGCAAGTTGTGCTGGGAACATTTGTTGAAAATACTAAAGAGATTTCTGATGTTTTTTCTTCTAATTATGGGTTGGAGATTACCTCTAAGTTTTGGGGAAGACATGTAAGTATTACTAGTCAATTTGGTGATTTTCTTAGGAAGATTTGGAATATTTTTAGAGTTTAGGAAGTGGTCTCTAGAGGCTGAAATAGGCTGGATAATATATTAGAAACTGTTTTATTGAATGAACTTTTGAGAACATTGATTGGTATTGTAGATGAGAATTTTTTGGTGGTAATTATTATTGAGTCCTTAGATAATAGTGAAGTTCACAACGTTAATAATTCATTACCATTAAATGATCATGGATAAAAACATTTAGGGAAATGAAGTCTGGATGGGGACTTTACATCTAGCGCTACATGGGAGGAAACCCATGGTTTTTGTTATGTTAATAAATAAAACAATTGTAATTAAATAAATTCTAAATGAATAATTTAAATTTAGTTCTTTTTGGGATTCAACCCATGTAATTTTATTTTTTTCACTTTTATATTGTTTTGTGTTAAATAATATGTTACTTTAGTGCCTTATGTTGGATATGTCTCTGCTAGAAATTTTTGTCTCTTTCTTCTTTCCTTGTGATTTTTAAGATATTGTTGCTGCAGTCATATAAGGAGTGTAATTATTATACTAGTGGGAAATTGATAAAAAAATATTTATGGAAGTACTCAACTCATAATTGATGCATTTATTTCTCTGCCCCTTAATGCTTTTAAAATCTTCTTCTAGTCTTGCATGAAAATTCTACTCTATTTGTTGCTGCTTTTTTAAAAAAACTGAAAATTTAGTTGCATGAATTGAATTGTATTAAATTATACTACATGTGTTTCTAATGAAATAAAAATTCTGTATATGTTTAAAATTCTACTTGAATTGGAATGAAATTCTGCTATTTTTCACTGTGTAAATAAAACATCGGCATGTACTATGCTGGAAACTGAATTCCATTGTTATTAAAATCCTCTCACTTCTTGAAACTAAGTGTCGGGGAGTACATATATGTTGAAATTTTTTTTTAATCTTCTTTGGGTTGGGATGTTTAGAATGAACTTTTTATACTGAATTGAACATCCATCTAAATCATAGTTCTGAACATGCTTACACCCAATCCACTATGCACCCACAAGTTTTATGCCTTGTTTGAACTTTAATGGAAAATCATTGTCACTAGATTGAATGTTAATGCATGTACTTTCTAATGAACCTTCTAATTAGTGATTCAATGTGGGAAAAAATATCTTTGAACTTAAATGTGACCTTTATACATGTCATCTATCTACTAAATTGAAAATCTATTTTGAACCGTAATTGATTAATTTTTCTTCTCCATGTTTAGAAGTAAATACTTGACATGAACAATCATTGAATCCATTCAAAGTTTAAAATTTATAATCCAACTGACTATAGTATATGTGGCAAGCTGGTTTGAACCCACAAGGAAAGAAATTTTGGCCACTATTCTTCTAAAAACTTTGGAAAACTCCGTTATGTTCAGTATTTGATAGGATTATCTATTTTTTTACTTTTTATATTTTTTTATGATTTGTTTCTTAAAGCATAAAAGTAACACTATTATTTTATGTTTTTGATCTAGACTAGAATAAAATATACAACTAATTGAAAAGTGTGAATAACTAAAATATAGAGTGCTGATAAACGAACTATCAGAGTAAATTCCCGAGGAAAAATTTCAATTCTATTGGTTTTGAAAAAATTCTTTCTCACGATAGTGATTACAACTAATACCACTAAAAAAGAGTGATTTATTTCCCTTTCTAGGATATAAATCACTCAAGATGACATATCTTGGAGTTCACCGCTCCTATATTAATCAACTTTGAAATTTATGGTTTGAAAAAGATGATAGAATGAACTCGCCGTAAGTTCTGTAGTTTTTATTAAAATCTTTTCACTTCTTGAAACTAAGTGTGGGGGATTACATATCAGTTGAAAAATTTTGTTTTGAATCTTCTTTGGGTTGGGAAGTTTAGAATGAAATTTTTATACTAAATTTAATATCCATCTAAATCATAGTTCTGAATATGCTTACACCCTATCCAATGTGCACCCACAAGTTTCATGCCTTGTTTGAACATTAATGGAAAATATTTTTTACTACCCAAATGGAATAAAGGCCTTATTTTTATTTTATTATAGATAGTCCCCCTTTTATGTGATGAAGGGGAACCCGTAAACCATTTCTTGATTTGTGACTTCCTGGATTAAATGTTAATGCATGTACTTTCTAATGAACCTTCTAATAAGTTATTCATTGTGGTAAATAGTATCTTTGAACTTTAATGTGACCTTTATACATGTCATCTATCTACTAAATTGAAAATTTGTTTTTAACCTTAATTGGTTAATTGTTATTCTCCCTGTTTAGAAGTAAACTTTGGGGACAAAGTTGGATTTTATGTGTAGGGTAGGAAGGTCAATTGTTGACTTTGATAAACTTTGCTTAATATAAAGTCCATCAATTCCCACTGTAAACTTCAAAAAAAATTCAAAAAATGGTTAAATGTTTTCAAAATTATTCATAACTTTATGCTTTACATTATTTATCAAATGGGTCTTTCCTATGGACAATATATCTTTGGTAGTTAAGTTTTGCATTGATTTTAAAATAAATGTGGGTGGATGATTGATGAGTGATATTTAATTATTGATTGAATGGATATCTTGGTTTATGAACTATCTTTGAAGAGTGATTTGGGGTACATGTTTGTGGAGCTATGATCATACCTTGGAACTGGAAGTTTGATTTTGATTCTAGGGGACGCACATTTTTATTACTTATTTATTTAATTACCTTAATGAGCCAATGTAAATGGTTTCCATATAAATATTTTGAAACTGGATTAATTTGGGCATTTTTTATCCCACTGTTAGTCTATGAGACCCTAGATTCTGGGTGCGTTTCTATTTACTATAAGTCCTCTGTACACTTTGAATAAGTGCATTACACAGTGCTTAGCACAATGATACGTGGCTTGGTAAAAATAAAATAAAGTGTCAAGGGTCAAAAATGAGTTCATTAAGGTGAGGGGAATGATGAATTATGGATCAAGAAGGGGTCAATTGGTTTATATGGGAGTCATTTAGGTTGTATCATTAGGGTGATTTACAAAAAATATTTATTTTTGGAACCTAATTGATGAGTCATAATGCAAAGTTCTTTTGGTTATGTTTTTAATTCCATTGATAATTTACCTCTTGTCACCCTCGGACTTTGGACTTACGCATGGATTGAAGTTAGTCACCATGCAGTACCACATATGAGGCATGACATTTTCATTTCTCGATGATTCATAGTTATTTTGATCACCCTATGATTATTTTTTCTCGGCAAGACTTGTTCTGAAAATTTTATTTTTTAAAAGACTATTGACATGTTTTTTTCCTTTGTTTCAATTTGTGGGACATGTTACATTTTGATCAAAATCATGATTATAATACTTTTGTTTCCAAAGATAATAAAACATGGGATTTTTTTAGGACAAACAATGCTTATGTGTGGGGGAATTTGATGTGCCCTTAAAAACTCATGTTTTTTACACATCTTTTTAATTAATTTTTATCAATTTAATTCTTTATTTTAAGAATTTTTAATAAATAATGGCACTCTTTTATTTTTATTATTAAATTTATTATTTAATAAACTTTTATAATTAATCATGTATTTTTAGATTTAAAATAGTTAATTTGTTTCTTACTTTAATTTTAAAGTATAATAACTTTTTATTTAGTTTAGTGTTTATTATTTTTATATTTAATAATTTAGCATTAATTAATTAATTAATTAATTAATTATACTTTTTCACATAAATATTGTAGCCTAATTTTAGTAATTTATGTTTTAGATATCAATTATTTTAAGTTGTATAATCTAAATATTATATGTTTTAAAATAATTAATTAATTAAAATAAAATATTGTAATCCTACTTCATCTATTAAGTCTTTTTAATAAAATTTAATTAATTAACATAATTGTTTAATAATATAATAATTACTTGTCTACCTTAAATTAATTTAATAAAGTTACTATTATAAATAATTAATCTTTGTTTTATAATTGTTTTAAATTTATATTAACTTTTCATAATTTAATTGTTTGTAAATTTAATTTTTAGTATAGTTCCAATTTTAGTTAAGTTTAAATGGTTTTATTATTTTTTCAATGTTTGTAACTTATTTAAACTTTCATTTTTTTAATTAATAATTAGTTTTAAGTTATTATTTTGTTCATCTTTTATTTGAGTTTCAATTTATTTTTCTATGTTTATCTTGCTGGTTTACGGTGTTATCGTAACCTTTGCCACCTTTTTCTTCACATTGGCACCGTAACCTCCTGACATTGTCTCACCATATCACTTCTTCCACCGATTCCAAGCTATCTCATCATAACCTTTGGCACAGTTTCTTCCATTTATTGTCTCACCGCTTCCCTTGACACCGTAAATATTTTCACCATGCCACCACACACTGTTTCATTTGTTTTAATTAATATTCACAATCAAATGCACGTGTGCGGTCAAAGGTTAAAAAACCAAAGTATGTTGGTGGAAATGTGTAGTGGCATGCATTAGATGATGAAGGATATAAAAAGAGAGTTGCAACAGAATTTGAGGTGAGTAATTTATTCGACTATTCACTCGGAAGCAGAGCAAGAACCTAGAGGTGAACCCTAGAGCGTCTCTCAGAGAGCCATTTCTTGGAGATCTAAGGGCCTGGAGCAGCAGCAATTCATGATAATAGAGGGATTTTTCTTCCTCTATTTTATTTATATTTTCTTCTATTGTTATTTAATGATGTTAGTTCACATAATAGAGATGATGTTAGGCTAAATCCTACTATTCGGGGTTAAAAATCAAATCTAATAGTTATCTTTTTTTCTCTTATCACTGTCATTTACTATGTGATCGGAATTGATTGGAGAGATTAGTTATGATTGAATTAAATTTCAACGTACCACTTGCAATTAATCTCAGAATTCCACAATAATTTGGGGAGTTTTTTTGTGAATTAATTTTCCTAAAAATTTAAATTGAAAAAAATACTCCATAATTTATGGCGAGTTCATTTTGTCATTTTTTTAAACCAAAATTTTCTAAAGTTGATTAATCTAGGAGGGACGAACTCTAAGACTTGTCGGCTTGAGTGATTTATCTCCTAGTGAGGTAAATAAATCACTCATTTTCAGTGGTATTATTTGTAATCACTATCGTGAGAAGGAGTGTTTTCAAAAATAGTAAAATCAAATTTTTTTCCCCGGTGATTTTACTAGATTGTTCATTTATCAGTGCTTTTATATCTCTATTCACCTTTTTTTTCAACTGTTTTTCGCTTAAACTTAGTTTAGATTCAATATCTATAGTGTTATATCACTTCAATTCTTAGTAACTAATATTAAAAAAATAAAAAAAATAGAAAATTCACCCCACTGCTGACAACAGTGGGATCTCTTAAAAAATTTGAAAGATTAGTGGTCGAAATTTCCTTCTCTCTAGGTTTGACCATACTTTCCACATTTACTGTAGTTAGTAGGATTATAAATTTTAAACTTTTACCAGCTTCAACGATGGTTTAGGTCAATGGGAGGATCAACGGATCCACTAAAGGTAGAATTCATTTTTCACATAAAGTACTTGACTGGAACAAGATAATTCTTATAAGAAGGAGGTTGTTGGACAATATTAATGTTATTAATCACATCATAATCATGCTGAGACAGTATATCCATGAGGTTCCCATATTTCACACCTACAAGGTTAGTCATATCATTAGGGACATCATCACATTTCCTATCATAATGGTTATTTCCAAAATTTCAAATATTTTACACCGTTAACTAAAATAAAGTAAAAATGATGAGAATAAATATACTAATAAACATATGAAATGGAAAAAACGAAATTGGAAGTAATAACTTATAATTGATAAGTATAACACAAATTTTGAGCCTCTATGATTCAATATGGGTTTTCTAGAGTACATTTTCTCTAAGTTATTCTAACCTAAAACTCTTTTCCAATACTTTATAATGGTTTATAAAAAGTTTTTGAGTTTACCAAAGAATATCCATAATGATTTTCAAACCAAGTGTATAGTAAGGCCTCTTTGTCACACGCCTAATGACGATCTAGGTAATTCAAAATCCCCACTTTTCAATGTTATTACCCATAGGTGAAACTAATATAGAGACACATACACTTTTAGTATACATACCGAGTTTTAATTTCTTTGAAACCACTCACTCAATAATTCAAAACAAATCAATGATATTTTCATATATGTAGTATTATCACTAGGGTTATCACTGATATATTTGATTCAAAATACACAAAAACAACGGACCTTTTTCTAATACCAAATATAATCAACCAAGATTTTTACATATATTATTACATACATTTTAATTAAATATCTAATAAAAAATTCAAGGATCATGAGGCCTAGTGTATTTGTAAGTAAATATTTATAATACATGAAAATGTAATGTAAAATAAATTTAATTTATATTAATATTTAAAATTGGCTCTTAACTCCCTTGATCTCATAAAACTTCTTAGGATACCTTTGGGAAAAACTAAACAAAATGGGTTTTTTAAAAATCCTAGTAAGGGAATAAACCTATTAATAAACAATATAATTTATCTTATAAGGCATAAAAAATATCATAAAATAAAAGGCTCATAAATTATATTATGGGAGAAAAACAAAAGAAATGTCGAATAATAAGTTCTTAGAAACATGGGAATTTCATAGAAACATATAACATGACATAAACATAAGTAAATTGTAATTACTAATAAAACATCACATAATGGAAAGATTCATATCATAGATTTGGGTTACTCCCTAATCCCATATTTAATGAATCAAGAGGAAAATAATTACACAATGGATTAGAGAACTATCTGGGAAAAATTATCATAACCTATTTATGCTTATGTATTCTATGAAATGAAATCAATAATTAGGAATAAAAATATGGATTATCAGTGGAAATAAATTGGTTTCATGATCTTACCATATATCATAATCCAATATATTTCTTAAAGAAGACATTTGAGAAATGAACATAAGGATTGTAGTACATAATTAAATGTAGGTATAATATGCTAGGAATATGTGTATGATACAAGTATATATAATTCATAATCTTATCATGACATTAAAGAGAGATATAAAGTGAGTTAGGTATAGAGAGTTCATAACTTGATGAAAAAGGGTTGTTTGGAGAGATCTCGTACCTTATGATTCAAAACCATTATTCACCTACACATAATGTTCATAATAATTAATTTAAATTCCTTAATTACCTAAATCATAACCTTTTACATTGATATATGATTTACTATATTTTTATTATGATCATTTAGGACCATTTCAAGGTGAAATAATGTTTAATTTCATTATTCTATGGGTATTAGTTTTACAATTTCAAGGTAATATCATTGGTGGATAATTATGAAAGTCCTTCTCATATGACACAACAACAGCAGAATTGAAATGAAATGTTATTCATATACATCTATAAATTTAAATGGTCAGAAATATAGTTTTTTATCATACATAGGGACAATTGTTTTATTAAAAAATTAAAGATAAGTTGTTAGTTCATTTAGGCTAATTTACCAACCATCATGAACTAAATTTGTTTTATTTAAATAAGTGACCATTAAAAAATTAAAAAACATCAAATAATTTATTTTATTACTATTATAATCTAATTTAAGAATAATAATTTTTCATTACCGTTCATGAAGGTGATCGAGAAAAATGAAGTGTGTTGTTCATAGAGGTGGTGAACTAACCATGTTGTAAAAAACGTTTTTTATAGAATATAAAAAAAATGGAAGGTAGAAGGTGGTTATTCAATTAAAAAATATATATTATATTATATTTATAATACTACATTCATAATGAAATATTTTATGATAGGGTAAGATAAGTTAGAATAAAAAATGAATTTAAAGAGTTAAATTGAGAATATTACCTTTTAAATGTTGTCACCTTGAAATACTCCTTAAGGCACTGTGGAATGGAATTTGGATTATAAAAGAAGAAAATTTAAATGTATTTGAGTATTAGTAAATGAATTAGGAAAAAATTTGTCAAGCTTCATGTATTAGATGCTTGGAGGAGAAGGGGTGGTGTGAGATTTTATTTACGAGGGGAGGGGAGGGGGGTTTTTTATATTATATTTATTATTTTCATATTATGGATCAATACTATCAATATTATTGATTATTTTAACTATATACAGTAAATAATGCAAGTGGGTCTTAACTAGTGAGTTCATACATAATCCATGACTCAAAAGTTTAGGTATATGGCTTATAATGTTCAATACATTATTCTATCGTATTTCACTATTAACTAAAAATTAAAATATTTGATAAAAATACCTAAAATGTACCCTAAGCATTCCATGATGTTTATATTCCAAAAAATAAATCCATTTTTTCAAAATAAGTTTCTAAATATTATATATTTACTTTTTAAATAATATCTTATTTATCGGGAAAATACCAATTTTTTTTATTATCTAATTTCCGACCTAATTAAAATTAACTATATGTTTCATAAATTTATTTTATCATTATAATAAAATGTAATATGAATTTATAAATACATTTTATAAAAATAAACTTTCATTTAAATAATTATACTTATTATAAAAATAAAAATGAAACATACACTTTTTACAAATATAAGAACATTAATTTTTTCATCTTTAAAATATTAAAAAACATGTATCATTATATAAATGTAATATATTTTCATATTATAGAATAAATAAATATTAATTTAATTTTACATATTTGAGGATACTATCAAGTTTTTCATCTTACTATTCTTAACAGACATATTGTGATCCCAATAGACTGGTTACAACTCAAATGGTTCAATTACAATTCTAACAGTCAAGTTTGTAATACATATATGGGATCATTGCATTATGTATATAACTAATATTTCATTAATTATTAATTAATGTCTATTTTATCTTAATTTTATATATATTTTCAATTTAATGATGAATATTTTGTTACAAATATACTGCTTCTTTTCTATAATGTTGTTCGTGAGTGAAATTATTCTAGATGATCGAGAAGGTCAAATTTTCATATTTTATTTATCTAATTTTATATTTTTTTATCCAATTATAATATTTAAAATACTAATTTCCATTTTTATTCTCTAAAAGTAAATAAATATTCTTATTAAAAAAAATTTGGTTACTTCTATGGTCTATGTGCTTTATATTACATTATAAAATATTGAACAATTATGAGATAGGATATTCTATTGATAATTTTTTTTGTTGATACAATGATAGACCATAAAATATACCATTTGAATGATATAACTTTAATGAAAATGTAACATTTTCAATATTTTCAATGATTTTTATGTTTTAAGTTTTATATAATTAGGACAAAACATTGGATCATAAATCTCATGAATTGTTCATCTAATGAACATTTTTTCCACTGTATAATAAACTGCTTAATTTTTAACAAGTATTAAATATCTTCCAAAAATTTACCCTTCAATAAACAACATACATATTAATTTTCTTCATAACATTATGATATGTAATGAGTAGAAAGGGGTGCGATCAAATTCATTATAAGAGTAAACCTAAAAGATTACAATACGAGATCATAATTGATTATAAGATGGGGATATGATTATAATCAGGATACATATAATAGTTACCAATAATAAATAATTGATCAAAATTCATGATTTAGGGTATAAATATTTTAATAATATAATACATGAATCAAAATAGTGTGAAAACAAATTTCTATAATCAGTAGTTGTGAGAGAGTAACATATGCATAATAATAATTGTAAAAGTGTGTCATAACAAAGAAACTTTTTTTAAATTAATTCATAGAAATATGGAACATTAAATTTATAAAAAATACCTATGAAAAAACTCATTATGATGATGATTTTGTAAAAAAACTCAATATGACCTAGCCCAAAAAAGTGAAAAAACTAATAATTTTCATTCCTGTGTGAGAAAACTAAGTATGATTAGGCTGAATATCTCATGAAATATGGATTTAAAACAATTTATAAAAGGATGGTAAAGGACCCCAACCATCATCATCCTTACATATTTGTTCTATAATAAATAGATAATGAATAATAATGAACCCATGGATATAAAATGGGATACATATAATCGTAACGTGATATACTCAAGGAAAATAAATGAGTATAAAAATATATTCATTCAAATTATTGGTGAATACCCTTCAATAAAAATAATTTATAATATGGTATTTACATGATATAGTTAAAAATAATAAAGATAATTCAATAATTCCCCCCAATCAATAGATGTATGGGATCAAGGTGAACTCCCCATTTTCAAATAAATGGAAAACATGGTATTCATAAAGTAATGAAATTAGATGAAAAATAAGCATCATAAACTTTCAATGACTATGAAAGGAAAAAAGAATTGATGGATTATTTCTATAATAGAAATGAATATTTCATAATCTATCAGAAGAAATAATATTAAAGGTGTCATTTGAAGAATATCCAATATCAAGCATAAGATATGTCACAGTATTAAGACTTGGATAAAAAAACGTTTTATGAGTTTCAGAAAAAATCTATTTGGAAATAAGAAATATCCTAAGTCTTTTGAAATAATTTTAAATAAAATAGTTTATGAAACTGTGGTAAAAATATTTCCCCTTAAAAACTATTAAAACAAAGATTGGAATATTCATATAAATCAACAATCATAGATTAAATATCATTTCACTTAGAAAGTGTTAAAGATAAATTTTAGAAGACAATTCTATAATATTCATAAAAATGTGAAGTTACGGTTAAAATTCCTAATTATTTTTCCAAAAAATGAAGTCAAAATTTGGGAAAAAATAAGATTTTAAAAAATAAATTTCAATTTTATATCCTTGGAATGATATAATGGATATCATAAGAAATTTTAGGTGGATAATAAAACATTTTATTTTGAAAGCAAGGAAAATATTTTTTAATGGTATCAAATACCATTTTTTAAAAATCCACATCATATAAAGAGTATTATATTTTTATTTTTAAAATTTGTATAATGATAAAGGGTTTAATGTAAATAATCCATATTAGAGTTCCTAAAATGAGCATAAAACTTTATTATCATAGAAAATATGGACATGGAGAAAATTATATGTGGGGAGGAATATGATTTATTCTTAAAAATCATTTTTTCAATAATGTATTTCAACAAAGAAGATTATATCAAAAAAATAACAACTACCAAAGAGAAAAATATAAAATAAAATATATAAATTTAATTATATGGATAAAATGATCTATGAATATTATATACATGTAGAGAATTTATGACTCAAGGAGAAATAATTGGAATTAAAAAAATATTTACAACTCAATTAAATTTAAATCAAAAAACCTTTTATAATAAAGAGCTTGAAACTATACTTATAATACCATAACTAAAATATATTTCATGGTGAAATAAATTAATAAGGTATCATTTAAACCATTTAAACAAATTTTTGGGCATAATACAAATTTATCTCAGATAAATTAATTTGAGACAAAAAATCCATATAACTATTGAAATATTTGATTCAAAACCCATAAAAATATATGATCTTAAATTAAATAATAAATATAATGAATAATGTTATTCTCATGATAAAAGATATTAATGTAGAATTTTATACACCATTCCAAAGAAAAAAATGAGTATAATATGAAATATTCTTCAGGGGTTGAAATTTTTTTATAAGAAACCCTGAACTTATTTCCCCACATAGTTGAATGCATTCTAAGCTCGAGTATATCAAAAATCAATATAATATCACATATTGGTGGTTTTTTTAATCATTCATATCCCATGAATCATTATTCCTAGATCACACAGGGTACTATAATTTATTTTTTTATAATTATTTATATTGTTATAATTTTATTATATTAGTTATTTGGCTATGATCTTTAATAATTTAATATCTCATGAAGTTGTCTCTATTATTTTTAGTGAACAAATGTTGGTATCAAAATTACTGAGATTAATATAAATTATATCATTAGAAAAATTAATTATCTACTTATGTATATCATATGTTTTATGCAATTAATTTTCCAAATTCATCCAGGATATTATTTTATAGCTTTGTTCAAGTAATTGGGTAGACTGACCTAAGCATGAATATTACATAATTAATTGAATACTATTATTATGAAAGTGTCTTACCTTGGAATAATATCATAAATAAAAAAACATATTTATATTATAAAGATAATTTTTAGGTTTTGAATCATATTTTAAGGGAGTTCAATAAATAATAAAGAATCTAAATGAAAAAATGAGATGTGTTATTTTGTGGAGGCGGTAGTCAAATCACACACTATAGATGCATTATTTTTTCATAATGGAAGAGATTAAATGTGGATAATAGTTATTATGTTATAATAATAACATTAAACATTAAAAAATACTAATTACATTATATAATAATGTGAAAATTTTATTTGGTAATGTAAGAATGAAAAGAAATGAATTTATGAAAAAAAAAAGTAGGCATGTTGAATACATAGGCATTCCTTGGGAGTACTCCTTGGAAAAATGAATAATTTGGGTAATTTAAATTGAAAAGAAGATTATGAAAGATAAATATGATTATTTTAAAAGGAAAAAATATATATTTCTAAGAATAAAAAGTAATTTTTTGCGAGTTCATGAAGAGGTTCTAAGAGGCCCCTTCAATAAATGATTAGAATATAATTTTTTTTAAATATTAAAACATAATATAAATAGAGGAAATGGTTCAAATGTCGAGAAGAATTAAAATATTAAAAAAATAGATTCAAGGTTGTGATATGTTTGATAATCTCTAAATAATTAATTTTCACTCATGTTTTAAACATGTTTCTAAATCCCCTAATATTAGAATTTTAGTTATTCAATTATTTTATGATGGTAACATATTTTTACCTAAGTCATTTAATTTAAATGATAAAAAAATAAAATTTCCCATCCTATATAATTTTGAAAAAATATTTTAAATTATGAAATTCATTTTATCAGATAAAATTTATATGTGTCGGAAAAATTAATTTTAACAATACCATATGTAATAAGAAAAAAACATATTTGAAAAACACATTTTTTTATATTAATGTTTATGTGTAGGAATAAATTATCAATGTGATTTATAATCATAATATAAATTACTATATAATAAAAAAAATAAATGATATATGGATTTCAAATAAATCCAAAACATAATTTTACCAATCTGACATTTAATTAAATGGAAATACCAAAAATATCTTTATTTGGAAATTATGATTTATGTTGTTAAACCAAGGTTTTATAAATTCATAATGTTATTTTGAAATTTATATTTTTAATAAATAAATTATTGATTAATAATTAATTTCTTTATATATGTTTCTAGGTTATACATACTTTTCAATATAGTCATAAACACTATAATTTTATTTAAAACAATATTTTTAACTATTCACCTAAAAATCACATATTTCAAAAAAAAATATAATGTTGATCTTATAAATTAAAAAAAAAATATTCTCTAGTCAAATTGAAATTATAAAATTTATATATATATATTTAATTACATGAAAATATAAAATAGAGAGAAAACTTTTTTATTGAAAAATGATTTATTAAACTTCAAATATCATTAATTATATAAGAAAAATATTTAAAAATAACTTAATTTTTCTATAATAGTTTAAAAATATTATTATTACCTAAAATATAAAAAATTATTACCTATTATCAATTTAATTTATTAATTTAAAATATAATACCCACATTTTTACATTCCTCTTAAAATGAAATTATTTTTAAAAAACTGATAATAATAATACAATTTTTTAATTCATGATTATTAACTTATTTACATATTATTATTTCATTCATATAATTTTAATATGAAAATGTTTATTTTAGTCTAGTTCTATGTCAGTTCAATTTTTTTACAGAATTTATCAATGATATGTTTAATTTAAAGTATCATTAATTTTGGGACTTTATAGTAAAGAATATATAATAGTGCTTATTGGTCATATATAGACTATAATGGGACCTGGGGAAACAAATAATGTTCTTCATCAATGTGTTGTTCTAGGAGAGGGATAGAGTATAGGGGATAATTTGGTTTTTTCCCCATACAAATATGTTGATGGAAATAAGTTGTGTGATTGAGATACAAAACTATGACTTGATTTTGGGGATAATATTGTCTATGAGATTTATGGTTCATAGGTGGGGTACTTTTCCCACAAGGGTTTATGAATATAAAATTTTAGGGGAAAATACACTTGGGTAAAGATTTTATACGAGTATCTAGGGTAAGGATCAATTCCTTAATGGGAAAATTTTGTCACGACCCGACCCAAGTCGGGGCTCGAGCCGTAACTACCCCAATTCTGCCTCTATAGGCCAGGGGTTGGCGACAAGCGCAGAAGGTACAATGAACTTTAGGAGGCCTTTGCTTAAGAACCTATAGACAAGCATGCAGCCAACTCAATGAAGAAGTTCATAAGAAAAGTAGAAAAAGTGAAAACTGATATAAAGTAATGTGAACATACATAAACCTCTAGACAGTACAAGAGTACGGTAGTGAATAATGATATTTAAAGTGGAAAAACACTTGACTAAACTATAATCTGGTCCCAAACTAAATACAACTGGAAAATAGAATTCACTAAGAGATCATATCTTCTATATCCCAACTTTGACCACCATATGCAGTCCTCGAAGGTCATATCTCTACTCTCCTTTATAGTCACGATCGACCTGTATGCCATCTTCAAAATACATGATGCGTTTTTAGAAAATTCTATGAAGGGGTGAGTATATATATACCCAGTAGAATGCCCCAAAAAGGATAAGGGGCATAGTAAGAGATATAATCAAAGAGAAGTAGTAAGTGGAAAAAGGTACAGTAAAAGAGAGCATAAAGAGTGTAGCTCAACCTAAAAAGAGTGTGAAAGTAGACTCATCCAAACACAAAGAGCTCGAGATGGTGAGGATATAAACTCCTCAATTAATCTTCGCTACCTTTAGTTGGAGAGTGAAACCATCCATCCAGGAGAATCTAGACACTGAAATCATGTTGCATACCCTGCACATCTTTACCTCCCCTGGAAGGAGAGTAACCAAGAACCAAAGAGTGGGTACTGTAGAAGGATGGATATATATATTCTCAGTCAAATAATCCCAAATAAGAGAGTAAGGGGATTTCTATCTCCCAGCTCATCGAAAGAGAGTGAGTAGCCAAAAGTTCCAAGTAAATTCATCTATAATGACCACCACCACATGTGTGAGCCTAGGAGACACAAGTCAAAGGGGAACAAATCACCACACCTCAATACTATTAGCTTTGGGTAGCACTGACTTACCCACACAGTTTTAGGTCACATCACAAGGACGTTACTCGGTGGGGAAAGTGACCATCTTTCTCATGAGTCATTAGGTATGTCAAACCACACCTCGTCAATGTGCCACATAGTCTAGGGTCTTCTTGGAATAATTAGGGACTACAATTACTGGCCAAGCTAGAGGGTCAGCCTAGTATCGTCAGGGAATACACTACCTATCCCAATAAGAGGATAAACCTAGTATCATCGGGGACTATTCTACTCATCCCAGCTAGAGGGTCAGCCCGGTATCTCTCATTATGGACTACACTACCCATCTCATTTGGTGGTTCATCCTGGAATCTCTCATTATGGAATACACTACCAAGACCAGTTGGAGGGTCATATCGATATCTCTCTTTGGGGACTACACTATCCATCCTTATTGGAGGGTCATCCTAGAAGGTCATTCGGGTAAGCATGTCTGATCACTTTCTTCATCAGGTGTCATCTTTGAAAATACTAACCAGAAACATCCACATCATATCTTGAAAACTACTTCTGAGGGAACCATCAAATTTTACATGGAAAATCACTCAATATAGGAATCTCATGGGATGAAATATGAGTTCAAACGAAGGAGATATGGAGGATTAAATATTTCTCATGGGATCCCAAAATGTACACGACGTGTGCGGGGGCCCAGACAGTGTTTGGTCCCTCTTTACTGTCTGGTCATGTCTCTGGCCGGACCTGGGCCCTTTCCCATGTAGTAGTTCATTCTGTGTAGGTGTACTACACTACATTTTCCATTTACCCAGTGACCAAGTCATGTCTATTGGTCGTGTTTGTGTACTCGGACTCTGTGTTCGTGTACTTTTGTGCAGGGTTTGTTGGTCCACATGGGATATTGTAAGTGTGACCAAGTCATTTCTATGTACTTGGCACAGATTTTATGTTTGGATGTGTCTCTTCACACAGCTAATCTCACATGGAGAGTTGGTACATGGAATTTCAAAGGGAGTACACATCGTGTCATCCTTATCTTTTCTTAAACCCTAACGTCATCACTGAGGGAGGTTACACAACATGTGTTCTTCGATGACATGATGTGTAATCAAAAAAAAATTAGAAAGCTAAGGGTTTCTTCTATTTTCATCCACCACTTCAAAGTCTCCTCCATTTTCAGTCATAAGTGCCTAAATCCACTCTAAAACTATGGATATGGCCGAAGAACGTGGGATTGCTTCGTCATTTGTCGCAAATTGGCCTCGTTTGAAAATGAGGAATGGTTGGATCTTCCAAATGCCCCTATGGATTCATTCCTCATCATGTTGTCATGAAACCTTCAGATGTATCATCCCCACATCATGTTGTTTCTATATTTGTGCCTCTCCAGAAAATTCTGGGTTGTTCCACAATTTCATCTCCTTCGTGGGATCCCAATCAGTTCAGTTCACTCGGAAATCATTGAATTGGGATTCATGTGGATTCCAAGACAATAAATACAAAGAAAAGGGGATGGAGGAACCCAAAATCAAGGTTTTAATCATTATAGGCCAAGCGTTCTTGGTCTTCAATTGAGAATAGGTCACTGGGGTTAAAACATGTGATAAACAATAATAAAAATAGTGCATGGTCTCATGTAGACATTGGAATCAAAGTCAGTGGTTGAAGAATTTAATTTCAACATGCTCAAACATTTAATACATGGCATAAAAATTCTAAAAAATATCCCTACTTGGATTGGATCGATTGTTGTTGATGAAGAATGTGTTCATCGATGAAGGAGTAGGATCTGTTACGTCTTGATCCATCAAGATCCAAGGTTTCCTCAACATTGTTTCTTCATTCTTCATTTCACCAATAGAAAAGAGAGGAGGAGAGGATATCATAGGCCATTGTAAAAATAAGATTATGAGGATAAAACCTCATAAATATGAATTTATAAAACTATATTAGGTTAATATGAAATTTAAGTAATTAATTAAATTAATTCATTTAATTATACAAACGTTCCGCCAATGAGGAAGGGGTCTGGAAATCCCACACTGACTCATTTTATGGCACAAATAGGGGAAACACCGTGTTCCAGACCTCACAGTGGTCTTGGATTTTCAATCTAATCAACCATTTAATATTTATTCCATTTTCTTTAGTTAATCATGCATTCATAATATAAAATATATTCAATATTTTTATAAAATTAATTACGGGCACACAGATACTTGTAATCACACGTCGTCTCATCACCTAGATCTAGAATAATATTGAGAAATATTTCAAATACATACTAGGAAAAAATAGATTCTAAACATCATTCCCTCAATTAAGATTTTCATCCATAAAAATAAAAACTAAACAATCAAACTAGGATACTTAGCCAGCATCTGGCTCTCATGTTCCCAAGAACTGTCCTTCACATTTCTGTGCTGCCAAAACACTCGGACTAGAGGGATGGCCCATCCTCACAGGGTCCACTTCTATCATTCCTTAATCACCACTAGTTGTTCCGCAAAGGTGGATCCATCCTCTATGTCTAGCTCAGCCCAGTAAATAATGTGCGTAGGGTCATTCACATATCTCCTCGGTCATGATATGTAGAAAACTTCATGCACCCGCTTTATATGTGGGGTTAAGGTAAGGTGGTAGGAAACCTCGCTAATCCTCTTCATGATCTAGAATGTCCCGATGAACCTCAGGGATAGATTGATTCCATGGATGAAACTCTACATTCCATGTCGTGGGGAGACTCTCAAGAATAAGTGGTCTCCCTACTCAAACTCCAAGGGCCTATAACTATGATATGTGTAGAACTTTTTTCTAATCTGGGCTATATTTATCCATTCATGGATGATATGAACCTCCTCTATCATCGCCTACACTATCTTCAATCCCATATGTGATGACTCTCTAATCTCCATCCAGTACAAGGGTGACCTACAGGATCTCCTGTATAGATCCTCAAAAGGTGTCATGTCGATAGTGGAGTGGTAACTATTGTTGTATGAAAACTCCACCAACGGTAGGTGGTCCTCTAATCTCTAGTTGAAATCTAAGATGCAAGATCTCAGTACATCCTCTAGCACCTAGATAGTGTGCTTGTTCTGCCCATCGTTCTGGGGGTAAAAGGTTGTACTCCTCCATAGTTGGTTTTCGAACGCTTCATGTAGGCCTCTCTACAATAATGATGTAAACTGAGTGGCATGATCATAAACAATAGTTGATGGTACCTAATGAAGGAATAAAATATCTAGTACATATAGCTTCCCTAAACTCTCTAATGAACTATGCTCCCTGATAGCAAGGAAGTGTGTTGATTTCGTGAGTCAGTCCACTATCACCTGGATAGTGTTGTGGCTCTTAGTTGTGAACGAAAGCCCTTTGACGAAGTTTATAGATATTCCATCCCATTTCCACTCTAGGATATCAAGTGGTTCCAAAAAACTAGCTGGAACCTGGTGCTCAACCATCACCTACTTACAGGTAATGCATCATGAGATGAACTCAGCTACAGTCTATCTCATGCCAAGTCACAAAAACTACCATTGAAGATCCATGTACATCTTCCCCACACTGAGATGTAGAGATAAGGTATAATAGTGTATCTCCCGTATCACTTCCTCCAACATCACCACTAGAACCACTATTTTCTCTTGGAACATGATCTTTTGATTTCCTGCTTCATAATATCCATATGGTGTGTCACCTGTGGATATCCGATCACGCAGATCCTCATAGGAAATGACTCTTACCTAGGACTCCTTCATATTCTCAAGGAGCATAGGAGTCAACACCATTGAATGTAGGAAAACTATACCCTCCTTCTCCATCAGGGTCAGCTACAGGGAAGCTAACTATTCTAAAGCTACCCGCACTAGGAGATTCGGGGACTTCATGCTAAGGGAATCTACTAAAATATTTACCTTCCCCGGAGTAGAGACTATCTCGAATTGATACTCCTACAAAAACTCCAACTAGCATCATTACCTCATTTTTAGGTCTCTCTGACTGAAGTCGTACCTGAGACTATAGTGCTCTGAGTAAACCACAAAGAGCTCTCCCATAAGATAGTTCCTCTACATCCTCAAAGCAAAGACTACTACTGTTAACTCTAGATCATGAGTCACATAGTTCATCTCATGGGGTCTCAACTACATCAACCCATATGTGATGAATTCCTATTGTTACATCAGCAAGCAACCAATCCTAGCTCCTGAGTCATTGAAATATACCACAAACTCAACTTCTTCCTCTAGTAGCCTCAAAACAGGAGCACTCGTCAGCCTCTACCATAACTCCTCGAAGGTCTTCTGGCACTTCTCAGACTATGTAAACAATTTTACCTTTTGTTCTAGAGTGTTCGAAGGGGATAAAATCCTATAGAAGTCAGCCAAAAATATCTGGTAGTACCCCACCAAGCCAAGAAATCTCCACACCTTAGACACTTTCTTGGGTGGATCCTAAGAAAGAACTTCTTCCACCTTCTTTGGATCCATGGATAAACCCTGCTCAAAAATGAAATACCCTAATAACTGAACCATATTTATCCTTAACTATAATTTTACAATATTTCCATAAAGTTGGTTCTCTCTAAGTAAATCAAGGACCCTCCTCAAGTGCTCTACATGCTTCACCTCTATTGTAGAGTTGACGAGTATATCATCAATGAAGAAAACAACAAAACGGTCTGAGTATGGTCATAATATTAGGTTCATAAAATCCATAAAAAAGAGGGGTCATTTATCACACCAAAGGTCATCACTAGGAACTCGTAGTGTCCATAGAAGCATTGAAAGTCCAACATTGTAATGGCATCCTCACAAACCCGTAGTTGGTGGTAGTCAGACCTGAGATCAATCTTGGACAACCATCTCACACCTTGAAACTGATAAAATAGGTTATCAATCCATCATAAGGGGTACTTTTCTTTATCATGTCCTGATTCATGCGATGATAATCCACACAAAGTTGTAAGATCTCATCTGCCTTTTTCACAAAAAAAACCAGAGCTGCCTAGGGGGATGCACTAGGTCTGATGAAACGTTTCTCACGAAGGTACTCTAATTGAAACCTCATCCCCCAAATCTCAGTGGATTCCATCTGATATGCTGAAAAATATATCAAGGTAGTCGCTGACTACAATTCCATGCAAAACTCCAACTCCCATCTCAGAGGTAGTCATGGAATGTCTTTGGGAAATACATTCATATAATTCTCTACAATTAGGGATCAAGAAACCCAAAGAGTTTACTTCACCAAGGGTCATACTCGCTAGCTGATGGGTAATGGGAGTTAACCTATTGCTCGCAAAAACCACCCTTCCTTTAATGAGGTATCTCTCACCAAGAATGGATAACCTTATCCCATCAACATGTAGGCATCTGACTAATCTGTGATGAAATTCAATCTAGGATCAAACCATATATAGAAAATACATTCCCAAGATGATGTCATAAGGTTCTATCGCGGTGACCAGTAGGTCCCATGTGAACCTCTCTCCTCCAAGTGATATCTCACACTACCGATAGATGAAATATATGGAAGAAGTGTTTCCTATAGAAACCACAAGGCATAGCTATTATGAAAGTGTCTCTACTGGTAGCTCCAACTCTCGCACAAAGAGTCAAGAGATAAAATAATGGATAGCCCCTATGTCTACTAATACTAAGGAAAGATTAAAGTAAACACAGATTGTACCTCAAATAATCTCATGTTCTTTCATGTCATAGACGTCTATAGCATGTTGTTGTTCATAGCCCTGGATGCCATCTCCTTAAGCCTGATGTAGGATTCCTGGTGGTGGTGTGAGAACCTTGTACCATCATACCCAAATAGTATCTCCTCTTGCTCCTCTACCAGCACCGCCTCCCTGGGTACCACCCTATCCCCACTGGAGAGATCACTTATCATGGCACTGACTCTGCCATGGCAGTCCATCTGCTGCCTTCTTGGGATGCTCAGTATGCCTGGTCATGCAGTCTCAAGCCAGGTGACCTCTCCTCTCACAATTGTATCATCAGACCTCTATCGGTTTCCCTGGAGCTCTGTGCTACCCTTGAACTGGGAGACCACTCCCCTGAGTCTGGTCCCAAAAGGGTCTCCTATTCCCGGACCTCTAACACCTGCATGTTGTTAAAGATGACTCAGCCCTATTGCACCTACTGCTAGATATAGCTATTTTTTATACCTATTCCAAGAATATATATATCACAGGTTCCCACTCTATCACCTCGGCATATGTGGGTATGCACAGCGGTACTACACTGTCCAGAATCTCTATACGGGGTCCCTCCTTGATGTTTTCTGCTTGGAAGTATCCATCTCTGATCATGTCAACAGAGTGGTGTGTAAGGTTGGTGAACCTCTCCACATACTCTTCCACAATCATCTCTCTATTATGAAGCTCCATAACCTCCTGAATCTGAATGGATTTCAAGAAAGAGGGGTAGTACTCCTTATTAAACATCTGTTGTATGTCTCCCCATGGGATTGTCGACTCATCGCACATCTAGGTAACTAAGCTCCACCAAGGACCAACTGCTCTGTGGAAACCACTAGCTACTGGAGACACCATCTAATCTATTGGGGTCTGAAGCAGTCTAAAAACATGGACCACTGACTCCAGCCAATCCTATATTTCCTGAGGATCTAGATTACCACGGAACCTCAGCGGTCGCTAATACTAGAACTCATAGAGTGTGATCAGCCTGTGCATGTTCTCAGCATGCCCTACTGGGACTATCTAATTCTCAGTGGGTGGAGGCACTGATACTGGTCCACCTGAGGAAGTGGATCTCAATATGGACCATGAACTAAGTCCTCATCACTCATAGGGTCATCGTCACGAACTGGAGTTGATATCCGAGCTGGTTGGCGTCGTGAAGGCTTCCTGAAAATTATCAAGGAGTATCGTGGTTAGATGAGTATATAAATATATATATCAATAAAGGAATTGGGATCTAACTCAATAAAGATATCTAAATAATCAATATTATATGATGCAGATATTATTTTTCCATATAACAAATGTCTCGGGGTTCCGAGTTGAAAAGTGAGTGATTAAGGTCTAGGTGAATGGATATGTCATTTGACCATACCTTCATTGGAATCCCTGGTAGGAAAGCTGCTCTCAAGACACTTCGACATTGTTTCACTAAATCCCGACCAATTCATTTTTAGGGAACATCCGAACAAACATCCCAAGGAATGAACCGCCTCTAATACCACTCTGTCACAACCCAACCCAAGCCAGGGCTCGAGCCGCAAAAATCCCAAGACCACTTCCACAGGTTAGGGGTTGGTGACAAGTTCCAAAGGAAAAACAAACTCATGTAGGCCTTTGCCTAAGAAATTTTACACACACACAGCCAACTCAATGTATAAGGTAGATAAAAAGTAGAAAAAGTTAAAACAGAAATAAAGTGAAGTGAACATGCAAGATCCTCTAGATGGTACAAGTGTACGGTAATGAATACTGAAATATAAAGAGGAAAAACACATTCCAAAACTAGAATCTCATCCCAACCTGAACACAAATGGAAAAGAGTATCCACTGAGAGAGCCCAACTACTGTATCCCAACTATGACCATTGTATGTGGTCCACGTAGCTTGAATCCCTATGCTTCTATATAGTCATGATTGAACTATCTACCGTCTACAAAATAAAAAACACATATTGGGAAAATCCCATGTGGGGTTGAGTATATACATACCCAGTAGAATTCGTCAAAGAGGATAAGGGGGCAGTAAGAGATACAGCTAAAGAGAATAAGTAAATGGAACAATGTACAGTAAAAGAGATTGGAAAGAGTGCATCTCAACCCAACAAGAGTGTGAAATTAGACTCATCCAAACACAAGGATCTTGAGATGGTGAGGAGATGAACTCCTCATCGATTCTTAGCTACCTACAGCTGGAGAGTAGACCCATCTAGCCATGAGAAGATAGACATAGAAAGCATGTGGAATACCTCGTGCATCTTCACCTATCCTATAAGGAGATAAAATAAGACCCAAGAAGTGGGTACTATAATAGGATGGATATATATGTTCTCAATCAAGGAATCCCTTATGAGAGAGTAAGGGGATCTCCATCTCACAGCTCAGCCTAAGAAAGTGTGTAGCCAATAGTTCTCGGTAAAGCCATCAAAAATTCCGAACATCTCATGTGTCAACCTAGGAGATACAATTAAAAGGGGATAAAATCACCACACCTCAATACTATCCTCTTTGGAAATCATTGAATCGCCTACCTAGTTTTTGGTCATTTCACAAGGATACATCTCGGTGGGGAAAGCGCCCCTCTTTATCGTGAGTCTTTAGGTATATTGAACCATTCCTCACTAATGTGTCTTATAGTTGAGGGTCTTCTCTGAATCGTTAGAGATTACACTGCCCATCTCAGCCGGAGGGTTAGCCCAGTATCATCAGGGACTATGCTACTCAGCCTAGGTAGAGAGTCAGTCCTGTATCTCTCATCGGGGACTACACTACCTAGCCCAGTTGGAGGGTCGGCCTAGTATCTCTCATCAAGGAATACACTACCCAGCCAGATTGGAGGTTCAGAATGGTATCTATCATTAGGGAATACACTACCCATCCTAGTTGGAGGGTTATATCAGCATCTCTCATTGGGGACTACACTACCCAACCTAGCTAGAGGGTCTACTCGAAAGGTCATCCTGGTAAGCTTGTCTGATCGTTGTTGTCATTGGGTATTGTCTCTACACGTGACAATTTGAAACATCCACATTCTATCTTGAAATCTTCTTTTGATGGAGCCATATAATTATATGCTGAAAAACACATAGTATAGGCATATCACGGGCTGAAATCTGAGTTCAAATGAAGGTGATACGGAAGATTGAGGATTGCCCGTGGGAGCTCAAACAGTACACGGAGTGTGAGGGGCCCCACCTGATGTGTGGCCCCTCTTCAATGCCTGGCCATGTCTTTATCTAGACATGAGCCCCTTCCCATGTGGTAGTGGACACTGTGTAGGTGGACTACAAGGAATCTTCCATTTATCTGAGGATCGATCCATCATGTTTGTGTACTTTAGTACACAGTGCGTTGGTCTACAAGAGATGTTTTATGTGTGACCAAGCCAGGTCTGTGTGATCGAAAAAAAGTGTGTTCCTGGCCATGTCTCTTCCACATGTCTTATCTCACACTGAGAGGTGGTACACAGCATGTCAATGGGAGTACATGTCATTTCATCCTTATCTTTTCTAAAACCCTATTGATGCCGATGAAGGAGGCTACATGTCGTATGTTCTTCGATGAACAAGGCGTATAGTCAGGATTTTTCTATAAAACTGAGGGTTTCTCTAATTTTCGACCACCACTTCCAAATATGGTCTATATATGGTCAGATATTCCTAAATCTGCTTAGAAAACTCTAGATCTATCCGAATAATGCGGGATTGGTTCATTGTTCGTCGTGAATCAGCCTCCATCCAAAAGGAGGGTTTGGTAGGATCTTCTGAATGTTGTCGTGGATTTTTTCTCATGGATTATCGTGAAACCTTCAGATTCATCATCCCCATATCATTTTATTTTCAGATCTATGCTTCTCTAGAAAATATGTTGTCGTTCTATGACATCATCTCCTTTCCAAGTGCCCAATTGAGCTCGGGTCACCAGGCAATCATCGAACCGGAATCCACAGGGATTCCACAGTGATAAATGAAAAAAATGGAGATTAAAGAACCTAAAACAAGTTTTTAATCAGTATAGTCCAATATTTCTTTGTCAGATATCGAGAATGGGGCATCGAGGTTAGAACATGTTATAAACAATAAGAAAATTAGTGCTTGGGATCATGTAGAGTTTGGAATCAAAGGCGCAGGTTGAAGAATTTAGTTTCAACATGATCAAAAATTTAATCCAAGGCATAAAAATGATAAAGATTAGTCATGATTAGATTGTATCGATCACTGTTAACAAAGAACATGTCCATCGATGAAGGAGGAGGATTCTTTGTTTCTTGATCCATCTAGATCCAAGGTTTTCTCATCGTTCATTCTTCATTCTTTGTTTCACCAATTGAAAGAATGGGAGGAGATTACGAGAGGACATTGGAAAAATAGGATTATGAGGATAAAACCTCATAACCATCAATTTATAAACATATATGTGCTTAATAATAATTTTAAGTAATTAATTAAATTAAATTATTTAATTACTTAAATGTAACGCCAATGAGCGAAGGGTCTGGATGTCCTACGCCGACTCATTTTATGTCGTACCTAGGGGAAACACCACATTCTAGACTCAATTGTGGTCTCAGATTTTGTATCTAATAAACTATTTAATATTTATCCCATTTTCTTTAATCAATCTCTCATGTATAATATAAAATATTTTTAATATTTTTATAAAATTAATCCTGAGTACACCAGGCCTCAGAATCACATTTCATCTCAATGCCCAGCTCTGGAATAATATTTAGAAATATTTCAAAATCTTATTAAGAAAAAAAACAAGTCTCAAAAAATTTCATATGAATTTCATAGGGTGGGGGACTCCGCCTTAGTGATAATACAACAGAAAACTATATGAAAAGGTGTAATTATCTCTAGGTTTTAAGATATATGAGGTTCTAGGGTGGGATCCCCTATGGTAATGATATTACATTATATTATAAGGAAGAGTGTCATAACCTGGCCTCCCTCGCTCTATAAACCTATTCAACTGACCCAATATATCTCTTGAAATAACATGGATTTTTTCCTAGCATACTATATTCTATTACACATCATGATTAGTTATCTGACTTATAACTATCCCCACATGACAATACATGTTATTTCATTGTGTTATTTCCTCACTCAAACACACCCAAAGAAACATATTAGGAGGTTACCCATCTCGACCACTACTCTAGGTCATGCACAATTAATTGTGGAGTTATAATTAGGTAGGCTACTAAAAAGAAAGATGCATATTATTTTCAAGGGTAGTAAAAAAATTTCATTTATGTCTCACTTTTCTAGGGGTTTTATACTCCCATCCCCTTTTAAATCAAAACACCCTAACTATGGACACCACACCTCAAACCTAGGTAGTGCCATTACAATTTCAACAGGGTTTTAGCTCTGATATAATTTTTCCAAACTCAACCTTTTATAGACCAATATGGTCAACTAACCCCATGTGTCTCCTATAATAACTTAGTGGCCATCCCAGCACACTATATGATATTATCCACTAGGGTCACTTATCTGACTAATTATTATCCTCATAGGCCAATACATGTTCTTTCAGTGTGTTTTTCCTTACTCACACATGCCTTGGGAAACATCTCATGAGTCCACCCATCCAAACATCTACTCAAGGCCAAACATATTTAACTATGGAGTACTAATCAGGTAGGTGTTTGATAAGAAAAGAGCACCTTATTTACAGGGGCAGTAACTTTTATCCTTTTATGTCTAACTTTTATATAGATGTTAAAATGAGTTCCATTACTACCAAGGTGTATGAAATATGAGTTTTTGACTATGTTTGATTCCCATATGTGTATATTTCATAAGATTATAGTGTGGTATTATTCCCATTATTATAGGTTATATAATGTTCCTAGGGGGAAGGTGACCATGTGTATAATTACCTTTGTTTATCGGAAGCATATTCCAATTCTAAACTCTTTTTATTTAATTGAATATACTCATATTAAGAAATATTTCATAGGGGATATGAAATAAAATAAAACATTATTCATTCATCAGTGGAATTTTACAACAAATGTTTATAAATATAATTGTTTTCCACTATGGAATATTAGTAGCCATTGATAAAATAAATCCATTAAAATTGAATAAATGAATGGGGCATAATAGATTGAAAAGAATAATAGCTTCATGAATATGAAGTACTATTTAACCTTGGGGATCATATTTATAAAAAAACCCTCTAATCATGAAGATCAACATGAAAGGACAAATTATTATTCAAAATATATAATATGAAATCATAACTATGCTTCAGAAGTTGTAGTGGAATGAATAACATTTTAAGTAATTTTATATATATATGAAAAAAATATAGTCATTGCAAATATAGTCTTTAAATAATGTCTATGAAAATATGGTTGTTGGTCATATATGATATGTATACTAAAGTCATGTATTGTTATGTTGTGAATTTTAAAGAATACAACACATAAATAAATTAGAATATGACATTAAAATGTTATTAATATATATATGTGTGTGTATTTCATATAAATATATATATATTATTGTTAAAATGTATTATGAAATTAAAAAAAATTATATCAATGGTGCTGTAAAATTAAATTTTAGGATTAAATTTTAATTGAATTTGAAAAAGTGTATTTTGTATATAAGCCATATTTTATTTTTTCAATAAACTATTTAGTTATGTATTTAATATTTTATCATAATGGATTAAATTTATCACTTTTAATAAATTATTATATATGAAATAATACTTTAATATCTTATAAATTATAAATAAATTTTATATTGTTTTAAGAACTCTTAATGTTAAAAAATTTCATTTTTTAAAATTGTGTTTCTTTTATTTTCATCTAAAATATAATTGATAAATTTTTTATTATTAATTTAAAAAAAATTAATTTTTCGATTTATTATGGAAATATTATCTCGCTATGAATTATTTTGATTTATATAAAAAAATATATTTTTTGGTGAATAGTGAAAATAATGTTTTCACAAAGGGAATAAATTTTACAACATTGTTATTATATAGGTATGAGTTTCAAATTTATGAATCCCTTTAATTAAGACAAAATATATATTTAAAAAGATAAATTATACCTTTAATTCATTTGATTTTAATTTAAAAACTCATATTTTACTTTTTATAACTTATGAAAATATTTTTAAAAAAATTAATAAATTATTCTGTTAATATTTTTAAAATTAATTTTTGTCACATAAAATAATTGGAAAAAAATTATTTAAAATTTGGAATAATTATGTCCAAATTATATATGAATGAAATTTTTTGAGATAAAGGATAAATTTCTTAGGTGAAAAATAGTTTCCACGGTGAAGACCAGAATGGTAAAAATGAGTAACCTAAGATGTATATGCCCAAAAATTTTAAAACAACTTTTTATTGATTTTTTATGGTGTGTATTGACCTTATATATTCTCTTATAAATTATTTTAAAATTTTAAATTCCTTTTCCTTTAGAACTTATTTCACCTATTAAATGATTTTTGATATTTACAAAATTTTCACACCTTTTCACTTCTAAAATTGCCTCCCAACTCCTCACTTCCACTCACAAAAAAACATGTTTTTTATTACCAAGACTACCCAAAATTATCCTTAACGGTCCTAGACACATAATTTACTTATTTATTTTTTTTCTTAAAATTCCATCCTTCATAGGTTTAACCCGCATTTAAATGGAGATAACTCAAGTATTGTGGTGTATATGTATAACTACTTCGTCCTCTATTATTTTTTCCTTATGTGAATTTCTATTTATCAAATTTATTTTAATTATAGAAATATAATAGATTCAATATCCCAATTTTACTATTATTTAATTTTAATTATTCTACAATCATTAACCATCCATCTATTTTTTCCTAACAAAGTCAATAACAACATTTGTGTGTATAGGGACTACCACCTCAAAAAAAATCATGTTTCATTTTACTTAAGTACCATAAAAAGATATCCCTAATGTTATATTTAATAAATAAGTACGAAATATATAATATATTAATTATTATAAAATCATAAACCATATTTATCATTTCTATCGTTCTATGGAAAATGAAATCATCAACTATGCATATTTTTAGACTACCACCTCCATGGGATGAATGATTTCAGTATTTATGTTCATCATTTCATCACATAGTTGGTTATGAGAAATGTTTTAATAGATAAATGTTTTTATAAAACTATCATTATGTTAATGCCCTGAAAAATTGGAGTGACTATTTATGATATGATCAACATTGGATTATCATTAATTCATTGTTTAAAACGTGTGTACTGAGATGAAATGTTTTTTTTATATTATATAATATTTTCATATAAAATAATTATTCTTAAAAATTAATCTCATTATGATATATAAAACTTATAAACACTTATTTATATCATTATTCATATATTTAAATGATATTTAAAATATATCACCTCATAATAATCACTAATAATGGTATCTTAATATTGGGTCGGTTTGGAAACCACCTTGAAAAAAGTTATAAAATTATATCACGAATACTTATAAAATATTAATTACTAGTATAATATGATATAAATATTTAAATATTTATTTTTTATATAAATGATACAAAAATATTAAACTCATAAATTTTAAAAAAACCCCTTTATAGGTTAAAAATCAACATAAAAATGTTAGTTATTAATTTCATTTTATTGGATAAAGACTGAAGTATTCAATAAATTAAATGTAAAAATTATAAGTCTTTATAAGTCATATAATATATTAAAATTAATGACATTGTAGTTATTTAATTTTTGATAATAATGAATAATACCTTTCTTATTACATAACTAGATCAAAATGATAAAGATTATGCACACCAAACACCAGAAATATGTACTAATTAACTAAAATTAATTTGGGGAAAATTTAAAATAATTTTTATTAAAATATATATATATATATATATTATTAAATGGGTTATTTTTATAGTTAAATTTTTTATATATGAGATTATAATTTATTTTAACTATGTAATAATTAAGGTAAGTTGTTTATTATATAAAAAATAATTTCCTGAGACATATTTCTTAATGTGCACTATGATAACATTAATATGGTGTGGTTACTAAATAATTTATTTATTTGAAAATATTAATGGTTTTTTAATATCTATATTATGAAATTTATTTTTAAATTTCCATTAATTCAAAAGCTACCAAACTTAAATATAGTTTTGATAAAAAATTTACTGAAACTATAAGGGGTTCATTTCTAATAATATTTATAAAAAATATTTTTTAAAAGATAATAATTATAGATAATTTTAAATATTTAATAATCCTTCCATCATATATATTAGGTTGTAAAGGTGTTTAATATGTTCCCTTGAAAACTAATTTCCCCTTGAACCATATTTTACTATAATTGTATCTTGTAAGTGAAATTAACCCCAATTCCAATTATCCGTTGAGAACCACAATTTTTCATTCTATGTATTCATTGAATACATTTTCATGTGTTATTATATATGATTCAATAATACATTAACTTCATTTTATACAACATATAATTATTTTATTAGAATTAAATAAATTTTAATTTTTTCCATATGGGTTGTTTCATTCAAAATATAAAATTCTTTTCTTATTAACATTTACATATAAACATGTCATTCTACTACCTTTGTTACTTTATAAAAATAATTCCATTTATATTTTGATTTTTTAAAATGAATATATGTTTCTCATAGTTTTATAAATTATATGAAATAAAATATTTTCAATAGATCAGGGATTTTTATTTTTTCCAAAGTTATTATTCTAAAATATCTAAAAAGTATTTTTCATCTAAGTCATTTTCCTTTGATATATCTTATGCTTGATTAGGTATATTATTCAAATGATACAATCCACGTTATTTATTAGGATTTCATATGAAATTATTTATTCCATCATATAAATGATATGTAAATTTCTTTTTCTTCCCTATTCATTGATGGTTTGTAATATAAAACTTTAAACCAATTTATTCCCTCTATGAATACACTATTTTTAATTTCTTTGATTGATGAGATTTTACCTAAGTTATATAAAATGATTGATTAGGGAAATAATTAGCTTAAACATATAACCTTTATCAATACAGTGTAAATACTAATTATATATTTTTTTGATTGAGTGGTATTTATCTAAAAACATTCTTTATGATATCAGATAAAATTGTTTCAATGGATTTATCAAGTTATGATTATTAATCAAATTATTAATGATTTTCTTGTGTGAATCTATTTCAAAATGATATGAAACCAATTTTCTTTCCATGGGTTATTTTTGATAGGTTAAATGAATAAATTTTTCTTTACATTGGTTATTTTTTCTAAAAAAGTGAACTTTTTTCACATGATAGTTTTATGAAACAAATTATATTTTCATGGGTTCTTTATGATGTGATAAGTGTGTCATTTTTATTAAGTGTCACTCGTAAGTAAGAATAATGATATATGTAGTATTATATCATCCACTAATAAATTATTTAAGAGTATATATCTCATCAGATTGATATTCACAAGTATTTTTTATTTTATCATTAGTATGGGAACATATGGTGTGACTTAAGAAATTTCTGTTCCCTGTACTAGTGTATGTTCCATATTTAAATGATATTTCATAATTTTATTCATATCATCATGAATATGATATAATCAAAGGATAGTGTTTATTTACTCACTCTTTTTATTCATGTATTATTTTTTGATATGATTTATTTGATGATTTATGACCTATGATTTGTTGGGTATTGTTTCTATATTTTTCATGAGTATTCTAATAGTCTCATTTTATGCTAACTTATGATATTTGATTGATAAGGATTATGTTTTTAGGATTGAAATATTATATGTAGATTATCAATTACAAGAGGGGTGAATTGTAAGTTCAAAAACTTTCATTTTTAACCTTAAGGAAAACTATGTTCAATAAACATAAAAAAGGTAAATTCACAAAGCCTATTTTATTTCTACGAAACAAACTTTCTTAGGTTCTAGAAATATGAATCTAGAAATGAAACTTAGGAACAATTTTATTAAAGGAATATTATACATTAAAGTTTATAGAATATTATTTATAAGAGTAAGTAAAGTAATAGAAAGTATAAGAAAGTTATAATTTCTTACATTATCAAAATACAGCATAAACAAAAACATGAAACAAAAACAAGAAAAAAGTAGGAAATATTTTCACCCAAAGGGTATGGTATCCAACAAACTTGGATAAAGTTCCCTCAATTTATAATTTCAAGAAATTGTTTCTTACCCACACTAGGGTAATCCCTCGATAAGATTATCAGAGTCTATCTTGCTATCCCCGAAATCCCTCGAACATTAAGGTAGTTGGCACCTCTGTCAACCTATCTGCAGAAGCCCTCAATTGTAATCAACAATAATTAGATTTAAACAAAGTAGGATGAACAAGATATTCACAACTGAGCAAGATGTTTATGATAATGCACAAAGCATCAGAGTCTTTATCTCTCTAGAAATACCTTTATAGCATAACAGCATGTAAGCTATAGGATGATCAACCAATTGTGAGTTCATTCAAATGAGCTCCTATTTATAGGAAAAAAAACTTCAATAGTTGGCTCACTCCTCCAACGGTCATGTTTTTCCTTGAATTCTTGAGGGACCTGTACATGTGTCACTTAACCAACAGTTAGTTAAAAACAAAATGCATGACATCGTTTTATAATTACAAAATCATGTGTGAGGAAAAATTGAATTAGATTAATCAATTCTGAATATTCAAAGTCTAGGTAAAAACAAAATTCAGAGTCTAATCATATAAACAATCTGATTCTAAAATACAAGGATATTCGGATTCTGTTTTACAAAGAATTTAGAATATTAATTATATAGATTTTGGAGCCTGAAATGAATTTGGAGTCTGAATTCTAAGAAATTCAAGCTCTGATTTCTAAGGAATTTGGAGTCTAAATTCTAAGGAATTTAGACTCTGGATTTTGAGGAATTTGGAGTCTGAATTATGAGAAATTAAAAGTCTAAATTATAAGTAATTCAGAGTCTGAATTCTAAGGAATTCAGAGTCTGAATTCTGATGAATTTGGAGTCTGAATTTTGAGTAATTCAGAGTCTGAATTTTGAGGAACTCAGTGTCTGAATTCTGAATAATTTGGATTCTAAATTTCAGAGAATTCACATCCTGAATTTCATAGAATTTGAAGTCTCAATTTTAGAGAATTCAGAGTCTGAATTTCATAAAATTCGGATTATGAATTTCAGAGAATTCAGAGTCTAAAAACAGAAGGCCCTATAACCAAGGAACTATAATATTTTGAGGTTTTTAATAAGGATCCAAATTTTAGACTTATTAATAAAATTATTTTTGTTTTGAGATATTATAAAATTAGGCAATTAGAACAAAGGTAAGGATTAAAATTTCCTTAGAGAAGGGAAATTTTCCTTAAGAATATAATCCTTAGTGAAATATAATTTTCCTTAAGATAAATTGTTTGTGATTTTTAAAACATAGAGTAATGAAAAATTCATAAAAAAACCTTATTGACTCAACAATATCCCCCTTTTTGGAAAGCACAAACAACCATTCTAAAAAGAGTATAAAGATTAATAATTTGATTTATAAAATTTAAAAGAAAACTTATCTCATTTTACTTATGAACCATGATGAATAAGACTAACTCCCCATTAGGTTTCAAAATCCCTAAGGATTGTATTCTTGACTTATTTTAAGAAAATATTCATTAAGTAAACTCCACCTTACATAAACTCACCCTTTATTAGGGAATTATCTTATTTTATACTTAGTATTTTTTTAACATTATTATCTCCCCCTTTGTGATTTTCAAAAAGGTATAGTGGGAATGGAAAAAAAGTACCTGAAAGATTAGAACTATACAAAACAAAACAAATGAAGGACAATAAACTTTTCATTATGATTAAAAAAATTGATATAGGGTAATAGAACAAAATATCATAATTGAGAAGAAACATTATTCATACTTCTTTTCCTTCTGTGAGATCTTCCTCAAAATAGCCTTCAACTTCTTGAGCTCCTTATGATCATCCTCAAACCACTTGAGCAATAATTTATGATCCTGATTTTTTTTATCCAGATCCTTGATTTTTTTTCCTATGAATTAAGGTTTTACGCCTAAGACATCAGTATCTCTTCTTCCTAGTTGAATTTTTCTTCAAACTCTTCCCTGAGTTCCTTTTCTCTTTTCAAATTTTGAGCAACTGAATTTTACTTTCCATTAATATATTTATCTTATTACTTCAAGGATACTTGTTCATGGATCATCTTCTCTGTAAAACTTTTTGTAAGATTTATATACTGTTATTTGAATTATTGAATGAATATTTCATTGAGTCTTGTAAGTAATCAAATATTCTCAAGTATTCAATTGTTATTTTAGACTACTTTGTAATTTCCTTACAAGATATAATATGATCATCGTAATCGATATAAAAGGTTTTAAAGTCTTCCTCAAGTTTGATGAATTTTTCCTTGAGCATGTTTACAGAATCTGTCTTCTAATTAAATGAGTTTTGAAGCAACTGGCATCTCGAATAAATACTCGAAAACAATGGAATGGTGTCTACTAACTTCTTCAGAGACTGTACCATGAAATCCTGACCCATGAAAGATGATTCGGAATCTGATTCCCTTGCAGGTGAAGATTATTTTTCTAGCTCTACAACCTTCTTTTGGATAATTCCCCAGAATCCTTCATAACCATCATAGCCATGTTAGGTGTATCAAAAATCACCTGTTTTCCCCTGTCAACTTTGGAAACAGTATTCGCAACTTTCGTAGATTCATGATTGCTATCTTAAATTTGGAAAATTTTATCTTCATAAACCTATTCTTTCTTACATGATTACTTAAGATCATCAGGTTGGATGACAGCATGATTACTACTTTCATCATCAGAAGGTTTTTTAACCACTTCCTGACCCTCATCCTCTATTACTTGAGAAATAAATTTAGTTGATTCATCCTGGGATGTTCGGATTGAAATATTTTCAGAATTAATTTCCTTATCATGATATTCTTCAACTTTCTTTATAACATCATCACTTTAATCCCCTTCTTCCTCTTCTTCTTCATCTACTTCTTATTCATGAATTATTTCCTCTTCCACTTCAGGTTTTTTAATTATGAATTTATTTCCCAATGTATCTACTGGTACTGGTTCTTTGAGAAAGGATTCTGGTACCTAAACCTTTTCAGAGGCTTTCTCAATAGCCTTGAGAAGTGCTTGAACAATATCAAGTTCAGTAATTTTCTTTTTTTGTTTCTTCTCTTTTTATTGCTTCTCTAACTCTTCAGTAGTTTTAATCTTCCAGGAATTTTCTTTAGCAAGGTCTAGGTCAAAAATAGGATCTCTTTCTTTCTTATCCTTCATCTATTCCCTCCAATTCATAACTAATTCATCAAGGAAAGTTTTCTTCTTTTTCATATTTGGTGGAGCTGACTGCATTTTTAGAGCTATAGGCTTCTCTTTGATATCTAGTTTATTTTTCTTTCTCTTCTTCTGATCTTTCTTCGAAGTCTCTCCTACTTTCAATTTCTTATCTAGATCTTCAATCTGACGTTCTGTAATATCATAAAATTCCCTGAACTTGGTATTGAAACTGAATTTCATTCTCCTCAAGGTTTCATCACTAAGTCAAAAGATCTTGAAATTTCATGTCTTGAAGATATAAGGAATTTTTAATGATTCTAAGCATAGCACGATGATCTTAGAAAAAATTTTGGATACATGATGATTTTGGATTTGAGATTTCAATTATTGGTGTTGGTGATTATTAGAAGGATATTCTTCACCAGGTTTATTTTCCTCAGGTTAACCAAAAAATCTAAGACAAAGATGTCACTTTTCATTAAGGAGTCCTTGTCTCCATTTTTTAGAATGAGGAAACCGTGTACCCAAAATTAAAGAATCATAAAATTCGATTAGATACTGTTGATATTTAGTGTTTTTAATCCATTGAGTCCAAGGCACTCTATTGCCTTTTCCTTCTCAAAACTTCCTGACTGATCTGGGAACTTGTGAGTACAGAAAATTGCTTCCCCTTCCTATGGAACTCTAGTAATATTTGATTCCGTGTTGAAATATAGAGAATAGGTTTTCCCATAAATCTTTAAGGAAATTTTATCTTTTCCATACTCATTAAAAATTTTATTTTATCATAAAACACTATAAGAAACTCTGGATAAAATGGATCCTAACTTTTATGCTTGGCTACAAAAAGTTCTCCCATAAATTCAATTTAATGTTTTGTGTAATCATGGAATTATACTGAGCAAAAAAACTAGGATCAACTAACCCTTTACTATATATTTTTCATTCATTGACTTCCTTTGTTGAAGACATTTTTTTCTGTGGGGAGGATTCCAACGACATCAATTGTCTAATCAAGCTCGGAAAAGTGAAATTTGATTTCTGAAGAGAGGCAGATCTTTGGCACAAAAACCATAGAAAAAAAATATGGGATATGGAATAGGGGGACTTTATATAGGCATAGATATAATGCTTCAAACTCTTGATTTGATCTAAATGTTGAAAAGATCTCAAACCTATCTGATGGTTGATATAAATGATGAAGAAGGATTTGGTAGGTTCTGATATTTTGAGGTTGTAAGGAAAAATTTCTGATTTTAGGATAAATGTATCCGATAAAATTTTCTTATATACAAACATGTAAAAAATCAATATGAAAATTTAAGTAAAGAAATATACCTTTTGGATTGCTGAAAAAATTGTCAGTAATGAAAAATATTCTTCTTGAAATATTTTTGATTCTATAAAAAATTAAGGGAATAAAATTTTTGTTCTTAAATTTTGGGTTCCAAAAATTTTGGTTATGAAAAAAATTTGATTATGGGGAAAAATTTTGATTACAAAAAATTTGATTAAGGGAAAAGTATTGATTGTGAAAATTTTGAGATGAAGAAAAAATTTGGGATACAAGAAAATGTACTCCCCCTAAGAAAAGGAGTTTCTTCCTGTAAGAATATGGATATCAACAAAAATTTAATATGGAATATTACCTTATGGTTATCATTCCTAAATTTTGTTTAATGTTTTCAAATCTGTCAAAGGGTAAAGATTTTTTAAAAAATATCAGCAAGTTGATCTTGTGTTCTGATAGATTGAAGAATAATATCTCTTTTAAGTGTGTAATCCCTAAAAAAGTGATGCCTAATATCTATGTATTTTTTATAGGAGTGATGTGTATGGTTTTTTCTTAGGTAAATGGCACTAATTTTATCACACAATATCTTTATTTTGATAAAACTCATGCCATAGTCTTTGATTGTGTGTTGCATCCACAACACTTGAGCACAGAAACATCCAGCTGCTACATATTCATCTTCAGCAGTGGAAAGTGGTACTGATTGTTGCTTCTTACATGAATAAGAAACTAATTAATCTTCTAAGAAATGAAAATTTCCAGATGTAATTTTTCTGTCCATTCTACATCCACCAAAATCAGCATCTGAAAATAATTTAAAAACAATATAATTTCATTAAGTATAGAAAATTCCTAAATTCATGGTTTCTTTTAAATTGAAAAAAAAATCACTGCTTTTAAATGAGATTATTTTTATTATATTGATAACTTACACATAAGCATACTAAAAATATTAATTCTTGATGACTATCTATCAAGTATAGTAAAATTCATGTCATAACTCTAAATGATATTTGATCTACTTGATTCCCAGCTTCATTAATATCAAGAGAATTTGAGGTACTGATTGGGGTGTTAATACATTTAGTGTTTTCATATCCATACATTTTAAGAAGATATTTAATATACTTATGTTGTGATATATAAGTTTATTATGGTTTTTGAGAAATTTTAAAGCCTAGAAAAAATGTTAATTCACCCCTCATACTCATTTCAAACTCATATATCATTAGATTCACAAACAAATCAGTTAAGGATTGCTCATTTGATCTGAATATAATGTCATCAACATATATTTGAACAATTAAAACATTTTTCTTATATTTTTTATAAAAAAAGTTGGATCATCAGTTCCATTAAAAAAAATTGTAAGAAAAATCCTTTAAGTCTATCATACCAAGATCTAGGGGCTTCTTTAAGTCCATATAAATCTTTGGTAAGTTTGAAAACATGTTCAGGATGTTTTGTGTCTTCAAAACCAGGTGGTTGTTCAACATAAACTTCCTATTTAACATATACATTAAGAAAAGCACATTTTACGTCCATTTGAAAAATATTTAAATTAAATAATGCTATAAATGAAAGTAAAATGAGAATAGATTCAAGTTTATCTACAGGAGAATAGTTTTCTTCGTAGTTTATTACTTCTTGTTAATTATAGCCTCTAGGAACTAATCTATGTTTATTTATTACTATGATTCCATTTTTATCACACTTATTATTGAAGACCCATTTTATTCTAATTATAGAAGTTTCCTTAGTTCTTTTAACCAAGGTCCAGACTTTAGTTCTTTTGAATTCATTTAGCTCGTCTTTCATGGATTTAATCCGGTCATCTTTACCTAAATCTTCATTAGTACTTATTAGTTCTAATTAGGAAAGAAATTATAGATGTTCTACTTCATTTCTTAAGGAAATTATAGTCCTTATAGGTTGATTTACATTATCAATAAAACTATCACTGTGATGATTCTTAAGAAACAACTGATTTGGGTTTTATAAAGACTTTTCATCAACATATGGTAGAATATCTTCTGGGTTAAATGGTTCAGAAATATTTTCCTTAACATTTTCCTTATTAAAAGAATATTCTATCAAAATTTGATAATCATTTTTTGAAAATACATTCAAGGGTGTAGGTTTGGGTTTTTTGAAAACAAAAGGATCAGTTTTATAAAATTTCACATGAATTGTTTCTTCAATAATATAAGTGTTTTTATTAAAAACTAAATAATCCTTATAAGTAGTGGAATAGGATAGGAAAATTCCATCGTCATATTTGGGTGAAAATTTATGTAAGTTATCTTTAGTATTCAGGATGAGTACTTTTCAACCAAATACTTTGAAGTAAGAAAGTATAGTTTTTCGACTAGTCTAAAATTCATATGGTTTTTTGTCAAGAAAAGGTCTGATTAAAACTCGATGTATAGTATAACAAAGTGTATTAATAGCTTCATCCAAAAAGTGTTTATCAATATAATATTCACTCAACATGGTTTTAGTTATCTCTTGAAGAATTTTATTTCTTCTTTCAATAATATCATTCTGTTAAGGACTTCTTAGAGCTAAGAAGTTATGAGTAAAGCCTTTATTTCTACAAAAAGTTTCAAAATCTGAATTTTGAAATTCTCCTCTATGATCACTATGAATAGTTACCAATGTAAGTTCTTTATTATTTTTAACCTAGGATATAAATTTTTTGAAATAATAAAAAACATCAAATTTCTTTGCTAGAAAATAGACCCGCATTAATCTAGTGTAATCATCAACCAGAAAAAATACATTGTATTTTCCTCTAATACATTCAATTTTTGTTGGACCAAAAATATCCATATTCACTAACTATAATGCATCAGAAGTTGATACTTCACCAATTGACTTAAAACTTGATTTATGTTGCTTTCAATATTGACAAGGATCAAAAACTTTTAAAGAATCAAATCTAAGCTCTGTTAGATCCTTAACAAGTATTTTCTTTGAGAGTTTTCATAGGTTCCTAAGGTTAAAATTTCTTAAACTTCTATTCCATAACCAAGGTTGATCTTCCATTTCACTAGGTCAAGGTAGATCGTGGCTCCTAAGGTCTTCTAATTTTAGTGTGTATACATTCTCATGCCTATGGGAAGAAAGAATAAACTCTTCCTTGGAATTGTGTACTAGGAATTTATCATTCCAAAAATTCACAACATAACTTTAATAACATAATTTACTTATTCTAATGAGGTTGTGCTTAAGATCCTTAATAAATAGAACATTTTAAATTAAAGTTTTTCCAAGAATAATAATGTTACTTATACCAAAAATTTCTCTTTGAGCATTATTTCCAAAAGTTACTTTTCTACCTTTCATCTGGATAATATTTTAAAAGAATGTTTTTTTACCATTCATATGTAGGGAACATACACTATCTATGTACCATGTATTGTTGTTCGTACTTTCTTTATTTTCCTGAAAATAAAAGAGTTATACTTTCAGAATCCAAACTTTCTTGGATCCGGAAATTATAGAAAGTTAGATTTTAGAAATCCACATTCTCTTAGAAAAATAAGATTTATGAAAACCTAAATATTGGGTTTTGTTTAAAGAAAAAAATTTCTCCCAATGTCCACCACACTGACATTTGGTGAAAAATAGAGAACTTTGGGGAACAAAATAATTATTACTAAAAACAAGTTTGGAGTGAGTATAACCAATTCCTAAATTAATCTTTAGAGGATTAATTTGAGAATATATTTTATCAAATTCTTTCCCTTAAGAGATAAAATTTGATAAAATTTTATTTAAGTAAAAAATTTCAGATTCTAGTTTAATGACTAAATTCTTAACCTCAATGTTATTATAACTAGAACGTGAATTATCCTATAAAATATTATTCTTAGAAATAACATTTTCAAGATCCTTAGAAAGTTTTTCCTTCTCAGAATTAAATTCCTTGAGGTTTTTAGAAACACTTTCAAAATCAAAATTTTTATATCAAGATCTTTAGAAAGATCTGATACATCTTTAGTTAAAATAGAAATTCTATAATTTTCCATCTATAACTTCTTTTTCATCTTATAATTTTTATTTTAAAGTTGTTTGTAAAACCTAGACACTTCTTCATAAGAAGGTAAAGAGTTATCATCATCAGAAATAGATTATTCATATGAAGACTTATAATATTTTTCATCAGTATAATTTTCATTCAAAGATACATTAGTGTTAGGTACAGCTTTGTGTACCTTGGACATTAGACAACGATTTTCAATGGGTAATTTGTCTTGTACACCAATATTTTTATGACTATAAGTTTCATACTCTGAAGATTCATCAGATGAGTCACTACCACTGGAACTCTATATATCATTAGCCTTCAATACTTTCTTATCCTTATACTTGTAATACTTTTTTCTATTCCTCTTGGAATTATTTTCTTTTCTATTTTTTCTTTTAATCATAGGACAATCTAGCCTGATGTGTCTTTCTCTTTTGCATTCATAGTAAGTGACTTCTGATTCTTTCTTGTCTTTTCTTTCTTTCTTCTTATATCTATACTAAAAGTCATTCTTTCCCACTATCTTTTTCATCATTAGAGAAATATTAGCTAACTCATTTTTAGAATGTTCACTTTCACTAGACTCGGATATAATAGTGACTTTCTTAGACTTATATTCTTTTAACCCTCTTCGGAGTCTTTACTTTAGTAATAGTAAAGGATACAATTTAAATTTCATTCTTATTCCCATTCATAGCAGCATCTATTTTTATTATTGTCTCATGTTGAAGAAGAGTTATAAAAATTTCATCAAGAGTAATATTAGAAACTTTCTTGTTCTCTTCAATGGTTGTTCTTTTGGATTCCCACTTGTTGGGAAAAATATCTTTAATTTTTTCCATAAGAATTTTATCATCTAACTATTTTTCTCCCATAGATTGAAGACTATTTACAATGGTCATAAATCTTTGTTTCACTTTGAAAACTAGTTCTCTATAAAGAAATAAGAATCCATGATATTCAGCTCTTAGTATAGCTCTTCTGGTTTCTATCACTTTGGAAGTCCCAAAATGTGTAACTTCAAGTTTCTTCCAAATGCAGTTGGCATCTTTACGTGAATATATATGACTATATATTTTCCAAGTAATAGAACACAACAAAGTATTGGATACCTTGTAGTTTAGTTGATATTCTGATTTTTATTGGTTGGTGAAGGTTTTGACTTCCTTGTCTGGAATTTTGTAATCACCATTAAGAATAAAAAAATTGTCTACTCCAGTGTTAATGAAAAAGGTCTTCATTCTATCTCTCCAGTACTCATAATCATTACCATCAAAAAATGGTGGTGTGGTAGGATTAATATTGTCAATAGAACCAATATTTATACCTGTCATTCTATAATAAAGTATATTTTCCAAAAAAACATGTTAATGGTAAGAGTTTATAAGTAAAGATAAAATATTTAATCAAAATTAGAATAATAAAATTTCAGAAAGAAAATAAAACCTGAGAAATAAAAATTGTATGTGAGTATAAGTATTTTAGATACCTGCTCTAATACCAATAGTAGGACAGAAATAGTATATGTAGATTCTCAATTACAATAGGGGTAAATTGTAAGTTTAAAAACATTAATTTTTAACCTTAATGAAAACTATATTCAACAAAGTTAAAAAAGGTAAATTCAAAAGGTCTCTTTTATTTATACGAAAAAAACATGCTTAGGTTCGGGAAATATGAATCTGGAAATAAAACTTAGGAAAAATTTCTTTAAAGGATGATTCTACCTTAAATCATATATAATTTTATTTATCAGAGTAAGTAAAGTACAAGAAAGTATAAGAAAGTAATACTTTATTCCATTATCAAAATACACCGGAAATAAAAACTTGAAACAAAAACAAGTAACAAGTAGGAAATCTTTTCACCCAAATAGTAGGGTATCTAACAACCTTGGATAAAGGTCCCTTGATTTATACTTTCCAGAAATTTTGTCTTACCCACACTAGGGTAATCCCTCGATATGAATATCGGAGTCTGCCTTGTTATCTCCAAAAGACCTAAAACTATAAGGTAGTTGACATTTATGTCTTTTTATCCTTGGAAGTCCTCAATTATACTCAGCAACAATCAGAGTTGCAAGAATCATGATGAACAATATTTCCATGGCTGAACAATATGTTCATGAAAATTCACAAATAATGAGAGTCTTTCTCTCTCTAGAAGTCACTTCACAACATCACAGTATGTAATCTCTAGGTAGATCAATTTATTGTGATCTCATTCAAATGAGATACTATTTATAAACAAAACTTCAATGGTCGGCTCCCCCCTTCAATGGTCATATTTTTCCTTGAATTTTGGAGGGATCTATACACGTGTCACTGAACCAATGATTAGTTAGAAACAAAATTTATGACATCGTTTTATACTTACAAAATTATGTGTAATTACAAAATTAATTATCTTAACCAATTCTAAATATCCAGAGTCTAAGGAAAAGAAAAATTCACAGTATAATCATATAAACAATCTGATTCTAGAAAACATGGATATTCCGATTTTTTTATAGATAATTCAGAATATGAATTCAAAATATTTTGGAGTCTGATTTCCAATGAATTTGGAGTCTGAATTCTGAGGAATTTGGAGTTTGAATTATAAGGAATTTGATATCTGAATTCTGAAGAATTTGGAATCTGAATTCTAAGGAATTCGGAGTCTGAATTCTAAGGAATTCAGAGTCTGAATTTTAAAGAATTATGAGTCTGAATTCTAAGGAATTCGGAGTTTGAATTCTAAGGAATTCAGATTCCGAATTCTAAGGAATTGAGAGTCTTAATTCTGTGGAATTCATAGTCTGAATTCTGAGAAATTCATAGTCTAAATTTCATAGAATTTGGAGTTTGAATTTTAGAGAATTTGGAGTCTAAATTTCATAGAATTTAGAGTCTAAAAGAAGAAGACTCTATATCCAGGGAACTATAAGATTACAATTTTTTTAATAAGGATCCGAATTTTAGACTTAGTAATAAAATGAATTTGGTTTTGTGAGATTATAAAATGAGGAAATAAAAACAAAGTTAGGGATAGAAATTTCCTTAAAGAAGGGAAAATTTCCTTAAAAAATAATCCTTAGGGAAATATAATTTTCCTTAAGATAAAGTGTTTATAATTTTCAAAACATGGAGGAATGTAAAAGTCATAATCAAACCTTATTTTATCAATAATGTTTACCTTAATCGAGCATTTAGGTCACCACTTTTTTATTTATAAATTTCCCTAGTATATGAAGATAATAAAAGTATTAAATGTGTATATGAGTTTCTTATATATAGAATTTATGTGTTATATTGAAGTTTCAATATGGATTATATTGTTTCATATAAGGGGAAAATTTCCTATTAATATAAATAAAATGGGTTTTATTAGTTAATGATTTTTACTTATTCTATCAATCTCTAAACCTAAAAGTTCTTGGGTATGTATTATAATGAAATATTTTCCCAATGTCATGTAATTATACAATCATATTTGTGGGATACATTAGTTGGTTTTAGATAAGGGTTTTGAGAGCATTATAGATTAAGATTATATTGATTGAGGATAAATTTATAGTTATAATTATTATCAATGATTCATAAGTAAATATTGAACTGAATTTTTAAAGTACATGAAGCCATTTAGGTTAGTTGAGTAAATTATTTAAAATATAGGGATTAGAATAAGAGATCATCATAAATTATAATGGATAAGACTATGTGTATGTTAATATCTTTAAAATTAGAAAAATAGTTTGGTATGTGGGTTTCCTAGTAATTATATTCAGTTACAAATATTATAATAGGATAAAGGTTGTGGTATAAATGCACCTAGGAGTAACAACCCAAAAATTATTTGTTGTGTATTAACTCAATCTTCATTGGGTAAATGAAAAGTAGGTGTTTCTATATACATGTTTCAACAATATTAGTAGATATGATTTGGTTACTCTTATTCTCTATATTAACCATTATAATGTATTTTCTTCCTAAATAATTCAAGGGATTAAATTTATATATATAAGAAAAACTAACATAAAGTAATTTAGACTGAACTAAATGTGTCAAAAGATTAAATGAATGTTTCCTTAGAGAATACATCTTGGGATTAATTTTTTTTATTAATTTGATCATTTACACTATTTTTGTTCATAATCATTTTGGTTTTATTATTTTTTTGATTTAATATCATCAAAATGAAGCTAAGAAATATTTGTATCTAGACACAACTATTCCTTATAACTGAATAAGGGATCATATTTTAAAGGATGAGAATCATATTACATTCCATTTATAATATAATTACATCAACCCAAGGTTTTATAAGTAAATTTAATTCATGAAACATTGAGTCTCTACAAAACACCACTTTGTTATAACCTAGCCAATATACATAATTTTTTCACCTCTCTGGTTTGAATTTCGAAAAATTGACATACATGGTTGTGATCAATAAGATATTAAGAGTCTTATAGGATATAATTACATTTTTTGTCAATAGTAACTTACCCTTATGAATAGTAATATGTCCAATTGAGTAGTAACCACACCTAATATTGTATTTATAAATTTTTTGTTCCATCATTTCTATTTTGATTTTAGTTTTTTTAAATATGATGAATTTGATAAATTTATTTTTCAGGTAAAAATTGTATATTTCAAATATATTTAAATTATTATATCAAAATAAGGTTTTATTAGTTTTTTAATAATGAAATAATTTTATAAAAACACTCTTCTTTAATTATAAATGATAAAATAATTTTATTTTTTTTAAGTGTTGAAAATTTTACTATGCATTTTATGTCCATTATTATTTTTAATAAATAATTATTTTCATAGATAAAAGTTCAAATATTTATATTTATAAAATTAATATGATAAATTAAATTTCTTTTTTTAATTAATAACATAAATATAATGTTACTCTGAATTTATAAGAATTTCATAAAATACATTAGTTTTTCGTGTATAGTTAAAAATACAGTTTTGAGTTTTCAGTATGTTTAATGACATCATTAATGTTTCAATCATAATATAATAATTTTGGTTAACTCTTGAGTAATGAAATATGATATGAGGTTTCCCAAGTGGAAAACTCATGGGAAAATACCACGTGAAATCCCATGTTTTGCAAAATACCACTAATGATGTTTTATTTGAAATTAATAAAAAAACTCCCTCTCTTTTACTATAAATACGCATGAATTCCTTCATTTTATTTCATTAAAAATTCATAATTCTAGAATATATGGTATTTTACCTCCCTAGTAGTCTTAAAAAGGTGTCATCAAGCCCGTAACGTCCCAAAATTCATGTTTTATGAATTGCTCTACAAGGTAAGGGAATCCACTACCCTTCTCTTTTTCAAGCACTCTTCTTATGTTATTCACTTTTAATTTCAATTGGATTATGTTGTGATATTTCATTCCATATCCCAATTAAGATACATATTATGTAATAATTAGGATACAAATATTTTTCTTTCATCAAAATATTTTATGAATTTTTAAGTGACATCGTTAGGCTGCCGAATTTTTGTAATAGATTTGTCAACTTTTCTTTTATTTCAAGATCCTTTCATTTATTTTTATTTCCCCACCTCATTTCATACAAATTTTATGATAACTACAGTATCTTACATGTACTATAATTTTTCTAGTATAATGGAATAATTCATCACAATCTATCTTTTTCCCTTATTTTATACTAGAAATCAAAACACCACCCAAGATATGTTAATTTATCACATTCCAGGACGGTGGGTTTTCAATTTCTAATATTGTCTTTAATTCTAGTCATGATAAAATTTTCATGGTTGAAAAAGACTAAAATATATGTATTATAACTTATTTAATGTTATTTAATCTTTTTTTTACACATGATAAAAATTTATAAATCAAAATGAGTTTTTTGTGATCAAAAAACCTCCAACTAACCCAAACAATTATCATTAAAGTTTTATATATTGATTCATCTTCACTCCCATTAACCAAATGAATTTTATAACCATTCAGTCTTCTTAATGTTAAAAAATAAAATGCAACTTCTATTTTTGACAACCATTATCATCTTACATGTTTATCTTTACATGTATATACGAAAACCGGTCATTAATACCAAGGAAGAAAACGCTCCCAAATAATAAAATTGAACCTATTAAACCCATCAAGAAGGCTATGAATGAACTTAAAAAGGCTAAAATAAATAAATTAAATAAATAATATGTTCTAGAAATATTAATTAATGAATTTAATATGGTTATAAAAGACACTAATATCAAGTGAAGATAGCCATAGAACTTAAGGTAAGGGTTTCCTCATCTCACATCCATTTTTGTGAGACATTTCTTATTCACAACTTTTACTTATATATAGTGTATGTATACTGAACATTGATGTATCATGTCATGAGTATCCTTAATTTCATATTATTCAATGTATCATTTTATGGTTATTAGTTTTGGGGAATATGTTTCTATTGATTACAAAATGGTAAGGGATTGTTACTAGAACCTCCATTTTCTTTCAGGTTACTCTTATTATCTACTTACCTTAATGAAATTATTATTTATTATTATTTTCTACAAGTAAATTATTTTTAAATGTTATATATATGTGTAACAATAATAATACTTCATTATTTTACGGGTTTTTATGTGTTTTAAAAGGATATTTAAAAAATCCTTCCCTATAAACAACCCTATTTCAAAGAAAACTTCTCGAATTCTTATCTATTTTAAAGTGGACTATGTAATCTATTTTCAGCCATTATTATTATTTTTAAATCATAAATTTTATCATGAAAAAATGTTTTTTTAACATAGGTTTTTATGAAAGAAAACACATCTTTCTGAATTAAAATCTCTTTAATATTTTCCTAAAATCGCGCTAAAATGTTTTATTTTTGAAGTTTCTTTAAAAACTCTTTTTACATGATTTCACTTCAGTGTGAAAACATTTATGCCTAAAATATAATTTCAATATTCTTACATATTATTTTCTCGGATACAAGTGTTTACAAATCAGATTTCATGAAATATACAAAAGAAATCTTGTTTCTAAAGTAAAAAAAGTATTTTTCTCATCTCACTTTAACTTTTAAAAGATATATTCCTGGTTCACCACTTATTCCTTGCATGTGGTGTATGTACTTCCCTTTGGTATATCATAGAAATATTCTTATTATTCTCATGACATTCTAAGGGATTATTATTTAAATTTTTCAATGTGGTGTGGGACAATTTGTAATTTTTAATAATTATTTCCTCATGAAATTTCCAATGGTATCACTTAAAAGTATCTTATATATGTCAACATCCTTGTTGAATATTGTACTTCAATGAGGTGTATATCTTATGATATCATCTAAAATATTTTTTTAAGGGTTTAAGTCTGACTATTGGTGTACTATCTTGATACCATTCACCACATTACTCTGAATAGTTAATGTTTAGGTTTAATTATTGGGGAAAGTATTTAAATTTCATATGATAGTTTCAATATGAATGTATATATTGATAATGTTCACCCAATTCATATGTGAAATGGATTGGATTTATTAGGTGAATGGTGGGGCACGCGATATCCCCTTGATGAATCGGTAGGTCTCATGAGACAAACTATAGTCTTGGCATTGGGCCTAGATAAAATTGTTATTTATGGCCTTGGCATGTGTCCTTGACGGTATGGTTATGATATACACATTATGAATTCCCTCATTATGAAACTAGTAATTGAAAGTTCATGTGGTTATTTTACTACTTTAATACCTATGATAGTGCTTTATTATTTCATTATATATTCAACTCTTATTCTTGCAATAATTTGTTCAAGTTTATTTTTAAAGGAATGTGTATTTAGTTATTCACCATGCCAAATGGTTATATTTATGATATCTTATATTGTATTTCTAACCCTTACTAAGCATTTGATCTCACCCCGTTCTTATGTTTCATTTTCCCAGGACATGAAGAGGTATATTATGAATGACATGTAGGGATAACCTAAGAGTCATGGATGTTATCAAATGAATTTCTATATTTTATTTCCTTTCAGGTTGCAATATTGAACTTATGTATGTATCTGGTTTTCCAAAACTACTAAACTATTCATTACTTTAGGATACAAATTTCCTGTAATCATTCTAATGTAATCAAATAATGCACCAGCTCTAGGAAACTTGGGTCAGGGAATTATATTTGGTATCAAAGGAAGCTTATTAGAAAACTTAGAAACTAGATTTAGGAAATATAAATTAAGGAACGAAACTCTAAGATAAACATTGAGTATAAACATACAAGAACTTCCTGGAATTTTTGTAAGGAATAAATTATATGGATATTTATATCAAATACATATTTTTCTGGATTCTAAAAGTGAACATGGTTCTGGAATAGATGTACCTAGGAGTAACAACTCCAATAAGAAGTTTCGGGCTTGACCAAGGGTATCCTGGTACATGAAAATGGGCCTTACTGCACACCTAGTTTCACACTCCCAGTAGATATTCTTAGGATAATTCACATTTTTCTTATATACCATTATGAAGTATTTATGCTTTCAAAGTAACCAAAGTATATGGTTCTAGGATTTATGATGCATAAATTTTTTATATGTGTTATACCATGTTTAGAGTTATATAAAGTTTATAATTTTATGAGCTAATATAGTATATGGAATTGATTATAAATGGAACCTATCATAAGGAATGAGAACTTCGCCAATGCACGTGATGAAAATAGTAAGAAAGATTATATCTCTCATGGGATTAAGCCATAATTTCTAAGGAAGATAGTCTCCCATATATCCTCATCATATAAGTAAATAGTATCTTGTGTTAATAAGGTATATAAATAATTCTATTATTCCTATGGTTTTTAAGGGGAGAAAAACAAGAAGAAAATGACTTATGTATAAAGGGAAGAAGGTAAAGAAGGGTTTTCCCAAATTTGATAACTGTTGAAAGAACCACCCTGGTAAATTCATGAAGGGAATGGGAGTTTTTTATAAGTATGTAGAAAAAAGGAAAACAAGTTCATGATTTTAAGGGTAAGAAAAAGGTTTCCAATGTACAAAGCTTCAACTACAAGGAGATGGAAAACTATGCGAATCAATATCTCAAGAGTCAAAGGAATATACCCCAAATTATGTTACTAGATAATGATCAAGTTATGATTATGTCATAGAATAAGTAGAGTGATTAATATGTCTATTCAAGAATCATGTCATTTGAATATTGTTTTCAGTAATATACTAGTTATCAGAATTATGGAATATTTGAGGATTTTACTACAATAATTTTTTATTAAGGATTTGAAATAATAAGTTAAATGGTACCGAGAAAATATATTCAATGTAACATTAATAGTTTTGGAAAATTCATGGTTGACGGAAAGATATCCCTAAATATATTCCTATTGTTGAGATAATGTTGAAAAAATTATTAGTTTGGATAAGTACTAACTACCTTGGAACTGATTATTGACTTTTCGACAAGTGGTCTATGCTATCATCGAAGGATTTTACAGCACTTTTGTATTTAAGGAATAAATCAAATAACATGTATCTTACTTAAAGATTATGGAAGAATACATGTTTAAAATAGGGTTTTATGGTAATCGATGTTGTTATAATATTTCAAGAGGACACATGATGATGTTATTCACATGTTTAGAATGTGAAAATTTAGAGCTACTTTATGTTGATTAAGGGATAATGAAAAGTTCATCTTGGAAATTTAGAGACCTTCTTTCTAAAGTTTTGAATCATTCTGGAATGTTTAACTATTTATAAAGGGTTTAAGTTGATCATTGTATGAGATTTTAGAGGTTGATGTATTACTTCACCATAAGGCACAACATGTGTTAAGTAATGAAGTATAGATAGTTCAAGGTGAAATAAAAGGATAAGTTTATGTACATTATACTCTTATTGATTAGAATAATTCCTCATCTCTAGGAAAATGGTCAAAAAATGAAGTCATGTTATCAAAATTTTTAATGATATCAAAGAACTTTTTCATAATTATAGTTTATGGATTTGTGGAAATCAACTTTCATATGAACATATTATCTATCATGTTCTATCAGAACATGATGGTTAGATTGTTCTTCTAGGTCCATAATTTCACTTCTAACTAGTTTTATTCTATTATAATGCGTAGATTTGTTGCAACCTGTGCATTTCACTTTCCCCGTTATTAGGAGAATATTTTTTTAACCCTATTTTCGATGTGGTTTCCCCACAAGATAATTTTCAAGTATCAACCGATAACTTTCGAAATTCAATTTTGAATAGCAAGGACATAATTCTATTAATGGGAGATAATCTAACACCCCAAGGTTTATAAATAAATTTAATTCATGAAACATTGAGTCTATAAAAAACCACTTTATTATAACATATCCAATAAACATAATTTTTCTACCTCTGTGATTTGAATTTCAAAAACATAACATACACGGTTACGATCAGTAAGATATTTAGAGTCTGATAGGATCAATATACATTTTTTGTTGAAAAGTAATATAAATTAATGAATAGTAACTTACCCTTATGAATAGTAATATTACCATTGGTGTAGTAACCACACCTAATAAATTATAAATAAGTTTTGTGTTCCATTATTACTTTTTGAATTTTAGTTTTTCTTAAATATGATGGGTTTGATAAATTGATTTTTCAGGTAAAAATTGTATATTTGAGAGAGATTTACATTATTATATCAAACTAAGGTTTTATTAATTTTTTTAATAATGAAATAGTCTTATAAAAACACTCTTATTTAATTAAAAATGATAAAATAATTTTATTTTTTTTAATTGTCGAATATTTTACTATACATTTCACTATGCATTTTATGTCCACTATTATTTTTAATAAATAAGTATATTCATAGTTAAAAGTTAAAATTTTAGTATTTATATATTTATTAGGATAAAATAAATTTCATTTTTTAATTCATAACATTGATATTAGGTTATGCTGAATTTATGAGAATTTTATAAAATACTTTCGTTTTCGTGAAAAGTAAAAATTAAATTTTGAGTTTTAAATTTGTTTAATAACATCAATAATGATTTAATCATGATTTAATAATTCTGGTCGACTCTTGAGTAATAAAATATGATATGAGGTTTCCCAAGTGGCCAAAACCATGGTCAAATACCATGGGAAAGCTCATGGTTTTGCAAATTCCATTAATGAGGTGTCATTGGAAATTAATAAATAACTCACTCTCTTTTACTATAAATACCCATCCATTCCTTATTTTTCATTCATTACAAATTCATAATCCTCAAATATATGGTATTTTTACCTCTCTATGAGTCCTCCCAATGTGTCCTCAATCCCCCAAGGTACCAAAATTCAAGTTTTAGGAGTTACTCTACAAGGTAAGGGAATCCATCACCCTTCTCTTTTTCAAAAACTATTTTTATGTTATTATATTTTAATTTCAATTGGATTGTGTTGGGATATGTCATTACATATCCCCTTTACATTCCATATTATTTAATAATGATGATAGACCCCTTTTCTCTCAACAAAATATTTTATGATTTTTTAAGTGATGGTGTTAGGCTGCTGAATTTTCGTAATGGATTTCTCAACTTTTCTTTTTGTTTCGGGTTCCTTTCTTTTATTTTTATTTCCTCACCTCATTTCATCCGAATTTTATGATAACTCTATTAGCTTACATGTAATGTAATTTTTGTTGATAATGGAATAATTCATCATTATTTCTATTTTACCCTTGTTTTATACTAGAAATGAAAATAGCACCCGAGATGTGTTAATTTATCACATTCAAGGATAATGGGTTTTCAATTTCAAATACCATATTCAATTATTGTCATGAAAAAATTTTATAATTTAACTAAACTATAATATATATATATATATATATATATATTATAACTTATGTAATTTTATGGAATCTTTTTTTACACATGATATTAATTTATAAATCAAAATGATTTCAATGTGATAAAAAAACTGCTAATTAGCCCAAACAATTATCATTAAAGTTTTATATGATGATTCATCTTCACTCCCATTAACCAAATTAATTTTTTGACCATTTAATCTTTTGTATATTAAGATATAAAATAAAACTTCTGTTCTGGACAACCATTATGATCTTACATGTTTATCTTTACAAGTATATAAGAAAACTAGTCATGTATATCAGGGAAGAAAACACTCCCAAACAATAAAATTAAACTTCTTAAACCCATAAAGAAGGACATAAATGAACTTAAAAATTATGAACTAAATCAATTAAATAAATAATAGGTTTTTTAAATATTAATTAATGAATTTAATTTGGTTATCCAGGACACTAAGATCAATTGAATAGCACCATTGGACATAAGGTAAGGGTTTCCTCATCTCACAACCATTTTTGTGAGACATTCCTTATTCACTAATATTACTTGTGTATGGTGTATTTATACTTAAAATTGATGTATAATATCATTAATATCTTTAATTTCATGGTATTAAATTTATAATTTAATCATTATAAGTTTTGAGGCATAGGTTTCGATTGATTACAGAGTGGTAAGGGATTGCTACACGAACCTCCATTTTCTTTTTGGTTACTCTTATTCTCTACTAACCTTAACTAAATTATTATTTATTCTTATATAATACTAATAAATATTTTTTAATGTTATATATATGTGTACCAATCATAACCCTTCTTTATATTATGGGTTGTTATTTGTTTTGAAACTATCTTTAAAAAACATTCTGATAAAGAACCTCTTTTCAAGGGAACTTCTTGTATTCTTACCTATTTTCAAGGGAACAATGTAATCTATTTTTATCCATTATTATTTTTCTAAACTCAAATATGTAATCATGAAGGCCCATCTTGGTTAATTTATGGTTTTATAAATCCAAACACTCCTTTTCATTTTAAAATATCTTTAATATTTTCATCAAAATCACACTAAAATGTTTTATTTCTAAAGTTTCTTTAAAAATTCTTTTTACATGATTTCAATTTAGTGGGAAAAAATTTATGCATAAAATATAATTTAAATGTTATTACATCTTATTTTATGTGATATAAATGTTTAAAAATATTATTTCATGAAAAATACAAAAGATCTCTTCTTTCCCAAGTAAAAAAGGATTTTTCTGGTCTCACTTTGACTTTTAAAAGATATACACCTAGTTCACCATATATTTCTTGAAGGTGGTGTATGTAATGCCCTTTTTTATATCATATAAATAGTATCCTTATTATTATGGTATTATAAAGGATTATTATTTGAATGTTTCAAGGCAGTATGGGATACTTTGGAATGTTTAAGGATTATTTCCTCAAGAAATTTTCAATGGTATCATTTAAAAGTATCTTATCTATGTAAACATATTTGTTTAATATTGTACTTCATTGAGTTATATCTCTTATGATATAATCTAGATTATTTTGTTGAATGGTTTCTGTTTAGTTTTACTATGGATTTGATATCTTGATACCATTCACCACATTACTCTGAATGGTTAGTGTTTATGTTTAATGATTGGGGAAATTATTTACATTCAATAGGTTAGTTTTAATATGAATGAATATGTATATTATGTTACCCCATTCATAAAAGTAATTTATTGGAATTATTAAGTGATGGTTCGGGCCTATGATATCCCCCTTATGCATCGGTAGGTCTCATGAGATAATCTACGGTCTTGGCATGATTCCTCAAAAATGGTTATTTATAGTCTTGGAACGAGGCCTTGATGGTATGGTTATGATGTTCACATTATGAATTCCCTCATTGTTAAACTATTAATTGAAAGTTCATGTGGTTATTTGACTATTAGAATACCCAATATAGTGATTTATTATGGCATTCTTTATTCATCTCTTATTCTAACCATAATGTGTTCAAGTTTATTTTTAAAGTCATGTGTTTTTAGTTATTCACCGTGCCTAATGGTTATGTTTATGATATCTTCCATTGTAATTATTACCCTTATTGAGAATTTTACATCACCCTTTTATTATCTTTCATTTTAGAAAGACACGAAAGGGTATATTATGAATTACATGAAAGGATAACCTAAGAGTTATGGATGTTCTAAAAGGAATTTCTATATTGTATTTCCTTCCAGGTTGCAATGTTGAACTTATGTATGTATTTACTTTTCCAAAAATACTAAACTATTCATTCCTTTGGGATAAGAATTTATTTTAATTATTCTAATGTAATGAAATAATGCACCGGCTCAAGGAAGCTGGGGTTGGGGAATTACAAGAATAGTTGGGTATTACAGTCTTACATAAGGTGGTGAGGATAATATATTAATAGATATTAATTATTGATACTCAAAAATATTTTCATTACTAATTGTTATTTTTAAAATATGTCATGAATATTATGTTTATTATGTAAAATATATACGGAATTTTTTTAGTAGTTTTATTTTAAATATATAGAAAGAAATCCATGAATCATGCAAAAGACCCCACCACTACCTGAGAAACCATGTGCACCGAGAGCCACACCATTAACACACTCTGATCTAATTTGAGATTAGGGGGATCAATATTATTGATTTCACTACAAGATGTTTATATTACCTTACTAAGAAAAAAATTATATGTAAAATACTGAGTTTAGATAAGTTATTAATCATGATACCTATTTGGATCTTTATAAATTCATGCGAATATATATGGATGGAAACAATGCATCCCTAAACTGAATCCCTCTATTTTCAAAGGTAATTGAATTCCTTATGCTCTCCACAAACAAGTAGAAAACTCAATTAGAAGAAATGAAACTATTTTAAATATTCTAACTATATATAGAATTTTTAATGAAGATAGTGAGTTTTATAATCCCATAATAAAAACACATCTTCAACCTAAAAAACCTCCTTCAAATAAAACCATAGTTTCTTCACAGATGAAAATTGAATGAAAATATGATTTTGGAAATAAAATTATTCACATACTTAGAGACAAATTAAACTATTTATAACTCTTAGTAGTAATATAATCTTTATTTAGAGGTAAAAAGTATTGATCTATTTTTAAAAATATCATTAGATAGTATTAGTAACCCTTTGATTTACAAATAATTAAAGATATTTTGGGTAATGTTTATCAAATATTTGGTATTATGATATATATATATGTGTGTGTATGTATATATATATATATATTCTAGTATTTTACATTATGACCTATTTACTTGATAGAATATTCAATTTTTGATGTAATATATAATCTCACTAGGGTTTAACTTATTAGAGATTAAAATTGGTTTAGTAAAGGTATCTTATAGAGAATATATGATTACTGTATATACATATTTGGATAAATTATTTTATCAATGATCAATGTTGTTTGATAAATGATGAGCTACTTTCTATAGACATTGAAAGTAAGGTAGATTTATATTTAGAAGTTAAATCCTGAATTATGAATATGTTAAGAATACCTTCTCTAATATTCATTAGTTTGGAGTAATTAAAATTGAGAAGATGTAATTTATTTAGGGGGTGGGAGAATGAAATGAACCATGTTTTTAGGAATTATATTCCATTTATAAAGGACATTATTATAATTTAAAATAATTTTCTATTTAAAGGAATTGAAATTAATTAAGAAATAAATAATATGAGATATGTATTAAACTAAATAATATTTAATCATTCATAAGTGGAGCATTAAAAAACTAACACTTAAAAATATGTATTTTACACCATGTATTATTTCTCACCATGGTAAAAACATGTCCATTAAAAGTGAATATATCAATAGGGAAAATTTGATAAAAAAGAATAAAATATTAACGACTAGGAAATACTATGGATTATCTTCTAGCATGAGTATCACCAATAGAAATAAAAACCTGTAATTTTTAATATCACAATTAAAAAAGAGATAATTATGAAAAATAAATAATATTAAATAAGAACTATTCTGTGGGAAGTGGGACTGGAATAGAAAAATTATTTAGTATGCCTAAATATATAGTGAAAAAAACATTTGTTTAAAATTTAATCATTACAAATATGGACATGGAAAATATGGTCCTTGAAAATATGGTAATTAAAATAAGTTTTTTGGTAATCTATCCTATTGTTATAATAATTTTGTTTAATATTTAGTATTCAATTTAAAATAACATAACTCACAATGAAATAAAAATATTATATGAAAATATTATATATATATATATATATATATATATTAATGTGTTATATATAATTTTTAATATTAATATAATAATATGATATGATTTAAATAATTATTTTAATATCTATAGAGTATAATAAATAAATTTTAGAAATAAATTTTAATACTATTTTCAAATTTGAATTTATTGTAAAAGTAATATTTAATTTTAATTCAATGAACCATTTTTTTATGTATTGTGTATTTTATCCTAATTTATATAATTGAACACTTATAAAATATTATTATATATGAAATAATATGTTAACATATTTTCAATTATAAATTTATATGGTTTAACAATAAAAATTCTTAATGTTTAAAAACATCAAATTTAAAAGTCATTTCTCTATTATTTTAATTTAAAAGATTATTTCATTATTTTAGAACCAATATTTCAGAAAATAAATTCATTTTTGAATTTATCATTTAAATATTAAATTAATATGATTTTTTTATATTTTTTAAAAAATATATTTTATGTGAATAGTAAAAATTATTGTTTTAAAAAAATATATTGACTTTTATGAAATTATTATTATATAAGTATGATTTTAAAATCTATGAAATTTCTTTTGTAAGTTAAAATTTGTATTTAATAACTGACTTTAAATTTTTAATGATTTTTTGAAATTTACAATCATATATTTTATATTTTAGAACCAAAGTTGTATTTTTTAGAAAATTGTTTTTATTGATTATTCATCTAATATTATAAAACTATTTTTTAACAGTATTAATGGCTGGAATAAAAATGGATTTCAAATTCAGAATCATTAGGTGTAAATTAAATAAAAAGGAAATTTTTATTTTTTGGGATAAAGGATATGTTATGATGTTAAAAACTAGTTGTTGTGGTAAATATCGAAACTGTAAAATGAGTAAACTATGAGGTAAAGGACCAAACCTATCAAAACATTTTTTTAATAAAGTATTTGAGGTTTGGATAAATGTTATAGATTATCCTTTCAATTATTTATAAATTTTGGTTCCATTTTCCATGAGAGTGACTTCCCATTATAATTGTTTTTTGGTATTTACAAAATTTCCACTCTGTTTCACTTATAAAAAGGGGTTCCCTCTCCTAAAATTCCATAACACCAAAACCTAATTTTTAATCTCATAATCTATTCAAAACTCTACTAAAAACTCATATCCACCATAAGAAAGGTATATTATTACCAAAATACCATGATTCAATGCTTTAACCCCTATTGAAACGGAGAAATACCATGTTTTGAGTTGTATATTTTTAATCAATTCTTTCACTTTTCATTTTCCTATTTTCATTCAATGATTATAAAATTTATTTTAAAATTTAAAAATGAGAAAATTTTATCTTTATTATATTGGTATGTTATCATAGTGGTGGTACATGCATTAACCACACTTCCCTTTTTTGTAAGAAAAGTGAAAATAACTTTTGTGTGTGCACGGACTACAACCTCAGGAAAATATCACATTTCATTTTCCATATCCACCATACACAATTGGTCCTAATATTTAATGAAATAAATAAATATAAAATTTTTATCATATTTTATATTCTTAATTGAGTTATCATGTCATTCATTTCTCTCTTTATATGGAAAAATATATCGTCAACCATTCTTACTTATGTAATACTACCTCTATGGGATGATTGATTTCAATTTTTATATTCATCATCACCTTAAATGGATATTCATGAAAATTTAATTAATGGATAAATATTATTTTATGATCTCATTTATCTTCTATAATTTCAAATTAGAGATCCTATTAATGTGATGATCACAATTATTACAATTAATTCAAGAAATTAAAACAAGTTCACTAGGAGGAAAATCATTATTTTAAATTATATAATACTTTCATATCAATTAATTTCCATTACATGTCCTTTATAACTTTAATATATCACTTTAATAAAAACTATAATATAGAATTATTCTACTATTATAAAGATATTGAAAATATATCACCTCATAATCATTAATAATCATGGTCTGTTCATTTTTGGGTTGGTTTGCCAACCTAATTGAATAGTGATATAAAATTATATAATGGATGATTAGGAAATATTCATTAATTGTATAATATCATATTATTATGAAAATAATTATTTTATTTTATTTATACAATAAATATATAATTATTTAAGTCATTAATTAAGAAAACACCATTTTAGGTTAAAAGTAGCTAAAGTTAATTCATTTTACAATTCTACATATTAGATAAAGACTAAATTAATTGTAAAAAAATTATATGAAATAGATAATTATATTTCATACACTATAATAAAATTAATAAACATTAAATTATAAACTTTGTGAGATGAATGAATGACAACACTACTATAAGGAACTAACCTTATTATATTACATAATCGTGAATTTTAGTCAAAAACTATCTTCCTTTCAAATTGAGTATCTTTTATACTTTTAAATTTTAGAGAATTTGGATATAATACATACATTACATTCCATATTCATATAGATCAGATACCACAAAAATAGTATCCATTTCTTTCAAAATATAAAACTTTTCAAATAAAACAAGTTTTCTTTGAAAAATCTTCATGACATTTATCTTGGATTCCTTATATGTCTTACACATCCTTATAACCTATGAAAATAAATTAAAACTTGGTATGATCACAAAAAGATCAGTAATGGATATAAAAAATAATAAAAGAACACATTAGTCCATAAATACTTGTAACATATGAAATAATTTTCAAAAAGACATACTTTTCACTCATATAAACTTACCTTGTGAAACATGGGATTTCCATGAGATTTCTACAATAAGTATAGAACATAAAGATAACATGTCGCACCCCAACCAGTCATTCATGGTTATTTTATTTATTCTTGAGTTTCAATTAAATTTTATTGATTATTGAGTTTTCTTTTTTTCTAATTAAATCAATTGAATTAAAATTAAAATAGAATTAATTTATTTAAAAAACCCTAATCTAACCCTTCCCATTTCCCCAAGCTCGTGGCCAACCCCCTTTCTATGCTCAACGTAGCTCACCCCCTCCCTTTCCGCCTTTCCTTACGACACTGACCCCCTCCCTTCTGGACCTCTGACCTCGCTCCCTCCTCCCAGAGAACCTCCCTCTCTGCGGCCTCTGCCTCTGGTGGCCCCCTCTCCCTTTTTCGACCTCACCGCTGCCTCATTTGAGAGGTAATATCCTTTAGTTTTTCTCTCGGATGAACCCTAGTTCATGGGTTGAATGGGTTTTTTTATTTCATCCACTTATAGGGTGTGTGTGGGTGTTGTGGTTCTTCCTCGTGCGAGTTTCGGTGTCCGCCACCGAAGGCGAAGAGTTTCGGTCTATTCTGGTTCATTCATCATTGTTTGAAGTTGATTTCTTTTACCCTATTAATTATTGGGTTAATTTTAATGTGTTTTATATGTTATTTGAGTAGTTATAAGTGTGAATTGGTAATGTTTTAACTTGTTTATGAGTTAGAAATGGGTTTTTACAAAACAAATGTCTATGTGTTGTGAATATTGTGTTGTAATGTTTCTTGAAAAGCATTTTATGCCATTTTTGAAAAGTGTGATTTATATTTTAAAATAAACTTGAGGTGTGTATTCATTTGAAATGAGTTTTTAATGAATAGTGGATTAGTGTTGGAATGTATGCCTTGTCGTATATTTTTACATATGAATTTTAGGTTTTTTTAATTATTAAAAGGGGATTTGTGGGGAATTGGTAGGGAAAGTGTGTGTACTTTAGGTGAAAAATCTTGTTTTTCTTATTTAAAGGGTTTCATAAATTTTTTAAATGGATTATTATATTGTTTGAGTGATGTGAAATACGTTTTTGAAGGGTTTGACATGCTCGTGTATTGGGTTCGGGTTTTATATTGAAACATTAGTTATGCTTTCTATGAGTTTCTTGATGTGGCATTTTATGAAAATGTTTTTTAGGGTTGTTTGGTGGGAATGAACCTTTTTTTAAGGGAACTTAAGGTGCGGATGATTTTGGAAAGTGTTTTTGAAGGAAAATTAAATATTTGATATGTGAAATTGATTTTTATTTTTCAATATCAATTGTAGATGGTTTTTAATGGTGAAAGTCATATTTTTAAAATGATCTTGGTTTGTTTAAGGTTTTAAAAAGGGTCTTGGCCCATGTATTTGGTTGATTTCTTCCACCCATTTTTATTGTTTTAATTTTATTTGGAGTTTTTGGTAATATTTGATTCCCTTTTGGGTTAATTAGATTGTTTGGGGTCTTCTCGAACGGTTGTACACACATACATAGGTATGTATACCTATATATATATAAATCCTCCTTGCACATATTTCATCATGGTGTAGGGAATATGTGTATTGGATTAAGGGGTATATATATACGGGTGTATGTGTGCACAATTGTGGGGCGGTCTTCGTCGAAGGCGTTGGGTGCCGAGTTGTTCATCTTGGTATGCTTTCTTTTGAGGTAGGTTTACCTATGCATTTTCCTTTATATTAAAGAATTATTAGTTTCTTGCAGTTCTCGCCTTAATTTTAGGTTAGTTAGAAACTTATGGTTTTTAGAATAATTTTTTGTTTTGAAATAAAGTAATACACTCTGTGTAATCAAATTTCATGAAAATATTTTATTAAGTGTGTTTATTAGTGTTCTAGAAATTCCATTTTGGCCCTTATAAATGTTCTTCGAATTTAAATTGGTGAATCGGATTTCTTAAATGGGTTTCCAAGTGCATTCCTAGATTCCAAAATGGTGTGTGTGTGATTCTTTAAGAAATGGTTTGGCAGGAGAAAAAAATCATGTGAGGCCCAGTTGGAACTTTTATAATGCTATTTATCTCTATAAAACTCTCCTTATATGTTTTCCCCTCTCTTTAGTTGAGTTTTATATTATAGGGGTCCACTTTGTAGGACTCCCCTGTGATCAATGGTAGAAAGGTGAGGGACATATTTCTTAGGGTGACTCGGGGTGTTGCCTGTTGTGATTTATTATTATATATACTGTTATTGGATGCTCAGTTGGCATTGGTAGTCCCACCCCCTTTCTAACTACATGAGACATAGGAACCTGGAATATTTAGAGAATATTATAAGAATTATTGATGCAATGGTAGGTTAAGTTACTTACCAGGGGACCATAGTAGGCGGATATTTTTGGGTTCATTGCTATGGGATTTGGCCTCGGTCTACCGGAGAAATGATGGTCGAGCATTTTGAGCATTTTGATTTCATTATGAGTGACATGTCAACGAGGATGAGGTCTCATGTATTTGTGTCTTCTGGATTATTCTCGATCTTCTGGGTTCACCTATGTCTACTCGTTTTTAGTGCTTGAGTTTTGAGTTTGTTACTTATATGTATAAATTCTTCCCATTTCCCTTGTAGTAAAACTACTATATCTTTTTCACGTGTAATGTTTTCTTACTAGAAAGTGATGTGTTGTTTTAATGTGGCTTGTGAAAACTTTTTTTTTCAAAGAAAATCATTTTATTATCTTTGTGAAAATTGAAAATGTAAACTTCACTTTCCCTTTGAAAATGATAATGTCTCACTAAAAGATTGATTTGGGTTTTGAGAAATAAATAATGGCAATGAATCATAGTTTTCTTTGAGTAACATGTAGAAAGCCCTACTTTTATATAATGTAGTTCAAACCTGAAATTTGTGATTCTTTTATTTAAAGGAAATGAATTTGGAAATGGATTACTTGGGAACACCAACTAATTTTTAATAATCAGGACTATACTTCATTCTTGTTTTTAGTCTCAGGTGCAGGTTTCAGTTTGATCTCGACCGTTATAGGAGATGTTGAGTCTTGGGATCGGAGAGTGACCCACAGGGTCCCATGGAGTTTAGTGGTCATCAGTTCTGGATAGTTTTTTCCTTTTCATTTATTTATTTATTGTTCTATTTAGTTTATTTATTTTTGGTTTTCTTTATTATTATTTTGATGTTTCTGTTTATTTATATTTGGCGAAATTGTTCCCATTGTCACTTTGTTGATGCCCTCGAAGCTTGTCGCTAGCCCAAGAGGATCGGGAACGCCGCTCGGGCCTTGTCATAGGCCGACTCAAGTGACCGGTTCAGGGTCGACCTGAGTTGGTTTGTGAAAAAACCATAAAGGTATCATGGGAATTACTTATATAATCTTGTAACCCTCTTGGATACCTTATAATTTGTAACCCTCACGGATACCTTAAAATTTGTTTAACCATCGCAGTTACACTTGGAGTTACCATACGGCCAACCTCCAACATACACATAACCAATGAATTAGAGGGAGATATAGGTCCCACCCTTTATAAAAAACAATTCCCAAGAACTAGAACATAATCATATAACATGAATAATATCATAAAAACATTGCTTTTAAATTTCGTAAAACAAAATATTAAGAGGTTTTTTTAAAGAAAATTCCCTTAAAAATATCACATAATTGAATAGAGAATTAATATAGTGGATAGAACATGTATAAAAACATTAAATACACATAATTCATCATAATATAAACAAATTTCATTAAACAAACACTTTTAATACTATGTAAACAGTGAAGTAGAAGGTTAACCCAAAGAATGAAAATTGGGTTAAGAATTCCTTTACTAATATCATATAATTTATATGAGAATAAAGATAAAGATAAGAGTATTTTTAAACACTATAGTTACACATAATAAAACATAATATAAACAAAAAATAATCACATAAATGATCTCCAAACTACACAACAAATGAAGTAGAAGGTTAACCCAAAGAATGGAAATTGGTTTAAGAATTACCTTACCTCAGTTTTGTCTTACTTCAAACTCATTTATACCTCCTGTATAATGATTAAAAGAGTGTTATTAATATATTAAAGAAACATATTCTTGTTTATAACACCTTATATGATCATTTAATAACAACATTTCACCCTTTAATTATTAGTATTTTGTTCCTTCCATTGTTTTGGATGTGTTCTTTACATTATTTCCATGATCGATTCGTGATACATATTCTTTTCCATTGGAAGTGAAACTCCCGAATTGAAATGTAATGATATTTACATATTTATAGTACCATAAATTATAACTTTTATCATTTTTAATTCTGACCTGAGGATGATTCATATGTTAAAACATTATTGATATTTGTTTAGGTCATTTTGGCGATTCTTTGATCGTAAGGAAGTCATTTTGTTTCATAAATTAATAACATGTGTAAAAAATTATTACAGAACCTTATACAAGATATAATACCTAAATTATAATCTTTTTCAACCATAAAAATGGTTTCATGACCATTATTGAAGGAATTAAACGAAATTGGAATCACATAGTCCGCGATGTTGGTAAATCGACACATCACCGACGGTGTTTTAATTTCTTGAATAAGTGGGAGAGGAGAAGAAGTATAATGGTCAACATTACATAAATATAATGAAATAAATAATATTTAAGATAATGTATCATTAATTACTCTTGGATAATGGGGAGGTGAGGATAGAATAAGAATATAAAAGAAAATGAAAAGAAAAGAAAGAACACAAAAAAGGATGTTTACCTCTTGATCTCTTCTCCTTGAGATCCTCTTTGAAGCATTTGGTTTTTCCTTTTGGTGAGACCAACTGCTCTAGGATGTGAGGAAGAGACTTGGAGATAGAATTTGGCATAACTTAGAAAATTATAAAGGCTTGAGAGGTGTGAGAGGAAGAGGGGAATGAGGGTGGTATTTATAGTGGAGTGGAAGAGGGATTTTACATTATTTTAATCATTATTATAATATTTTTGCTCAAAACTATGCATATTCTTGCTTCATGTGACCCCATATAGTAATAATGGCATTTTAGTTCTCACCCATGAGGATTAAATCACTTATTATGTCATAAATAGTTTATTTAACTGATAATTTGAATATACGGTATTTTACCGTATTTCACTATTCATCAAAAATTGAAGAATTTTAGAAAAATCCCAAAACTTAACCCTAACAATTTTCTGATGTATAGAATTCAAATATTAACTCAATTTTTTGAAAATAATTTTCTAAATATTACTAATTTAATTTTAAATAAAATCATACTTTATTCAAAAATTAACAATTTTAAAACTATAACTCAATTTATATCACCTTGAAAAATTAATCAAGATGTCATTATCTTAAATACGTAAGAAAATAAAATAATAATATAATTTACTACTCATTAGGTTCATATTACTATTCATAAGGGTATGTTACTATTCACTAAAAATCATGTTGGTTCCATCAGACTCCAAATAACGTACTGATCATAATTGTATATGGCCGTTTTTTTGAAATTAAAAACATAGAAACAGAAAAATTGTGTTTAAAGTATAGTTATAATAATATAATTCAAACAAAGTTTCATGAATTTAAATTTATTTTTAAAACCTTGGGTTTTTACAACTGCTATTATCAAAACATGATCAAAACGGCAATATTTCATAATGGGAATTATACTAAGGGGTTGTTTTTCTCAAATTGAATTTCTTGAGACATATTTAATAATAGGAACCTTGATACCATTAATATGTTGTGATAAAATCATAATGATATTATTTCACCATATTATTGGGGTTTTAAGAGACATAAAATTTTCATTTTTTAAAATATCCATTGATTTAAAAAACTACCCAACTTGAATGTGGTTGCGATAAAACTATTACACAAATTATAAGGTCATCATTACCAATATTATTTTAAAATAATTATTTTTTTAAGATATACTTATGGGGTATTTGTATTCACTCTAAAAAATTACATCATTTCCATTCTATCTTAGGGGTTATTATATTTTCCCTCAATATTTCACTTCCCCTTGGCCTATATTATAATCAAGGTGTTTCTTATAAGTGAAACCACCAAAATTTATTCTTCTCATTCATAAACCACTCTTTTTTCCCTATCCATATACATTAGATTATTACTCAAGTTAACTTATATATTCTTTAATAATTTATCATAGTTATTTTCCACTAATTTACATTATTTTAAGAGTTTAAGATAAAATTTAATGTTTTTCACATGTGTCCTTTTTTCAGAATTTGAAATTATTATTTTTTAAATGTTTATGTATGATCATTACTTTTTTATTATTTTATCATTTTATATTTATCATTATTGTTTCATTTTAATGGATTCCAATGAAATTATTTTTCTCATAGTTTTATATAATATTTTAATTAATTTTTTTAAATAAAATATCCAAAATATTTCTTATTTCAATCATCTTATTTTCAAAAACCAATAAAAAGTGTTTTCATGTAATTAATTTTCCTAAGATATATCTTATTATTCATAATGTATATTCATAAAATGATACCACACACTTTATTTTTTAGATCAATTACTAAGTATAATTTTCTATGATGAAATCAATACATCCCTTCCTTTTTTATGTCAATTCATTTAAGTATTATTAACAAATTTTTTCTTCTAATTCATTCCCTCAGTGAACACCCTATTGTAGATTCCATTTATTGATGGTTATTCACTAATATTCCAAGTATAAATTGTTTAGATAAATGATTCTTTTATCCATATACACCTTATATATTTATTGTAAATAGAAATCCATTATTATTTTGATTAAATGGTAACTACATAGAATATTAATTGATGTCATTGGATAACCATTTTATTCCATTGGTTTATCATTTTAGGATTATTGATGGAATTATTAATGATTTCATTATGTGAATCCATTTGAAAAAGATATGAAACACATTTTATATCTACTTGTTTTGTATGATTTGTGGAATGAAACCTATTTGTTTTCATTGGTTATTTATTCTATAAAAAATAATGATTTTAATTTAAAATATTTATGAACCCCTCATTATTTACATGGGTTCATTTAAATGTGGTAAGTGAAAAAATTTATTTATGTTTCATGCATAGTTATAGATGATTATGTGTGTGGGAAAATATCACGCTCTAATTCGTTAGTTAAGAGTTTATATCTAACAATATTGTTATTCAGGATAAAAGTTTAGTTTATTTTAAGCATGGGAACTGATTATGTGCCTCCTGAGATTTATATTCCCTATAAAATGTATAATATATATTTGAAATATGATTCACAGTTGTATTATTATTCTAATGAATATTTTATTATCTCAGGGCTCATGCTTATTGACTCACTATTTTGATTCATGTATTATGTTATGTCAGGATTTATGACATGATTTATGACCTAATATGTGTTGGTTATGATTTTCTTATCAATAATTATCATACAGACATAATAATATTGTTCTCACTTATGATCTTTGATTTTTATCTCTTATTATTACCCTTAATGAGAATTTAACCTCGCTAATTTTTTGTATTTCTATTTCATACATTTATAAAGATAATAAAAATATAAAATGGATAAAAGTGATTATTATTTGGAGAGTTTTTTGGAGATTCTTAAGACACATTATATATTATATAATTTCATATTTTGGTAAAATATATAGTTTATACAAACAAAATGGATTTTTAAATTGAGGTTTTATCCTAATTCTCTCAAAATATAAACCTAAGAGGTCTTCAGAATGTATTATAATAAAATATTTTTTTTAAATTCATATAATTAGATAGCCAATTATTTAGTCTAGTTAAATGTGTTTATATTTTATGTTCTTTAAAAGAGAGACACTACAACTTTGTAAATTCACTTTTTGGTTCCATGGAGAGATGATTGTAATGACCCATGTTTTTATAATGCATAATATTTTTTAAAATGAATTTTTATTATTATAAACATTTTTCTATTTGTTTAATGGATAGAAATAGATTATTAAATATCTTATATGAGATATTAATTAAATAAACACTTTATTCATTCATATGTGGAATGTTACAAAAATAAGTTCATAAACCAAGGTATTACACGCCATATATTATTACTTATTGTGGATAAATACATCCCTTAAACATTCATAAATCGATAGGGGAAAATAGATAGAAATGAATAAAATCATTAAGACTAGGAAATTTCATATATTTTATTCAACCATGAGGATCACCAATATCCAAAAAACCTATAACGAAGAAGATCGCAATGAAAGGAAATAGAATTGTGAAAATCCATTATTATTAAAAAACAACAATTCCATATAATGTGAGAGTGGATTGAATAAATTATTTAGTGAGTCTATATATAAGAATGCAATCTGGCCATTATAAATATAGTCGATGTAAAAATTCTCAATGAGAATATAGTCATTCAAAAAATGTTCATTGAATATTTGGTTAGTGTTTATATATCTAATCAGTATACTAGAGTGTTTTATTATTATATACTATATTCAAATTAATATAACTCAAAATGAAATAAATATATGGCATTAAAATATTATAAATATATATATAAATCTATTTATTTTATGTAAATACTATTATTTTTATTATTAAAACATGATATTATGTTTTTTTAAAATTAAAATAAAGATATTAATATTAATTTTGAAATAAAATAAAATATTAGAATATGAATAATTAATTTTAAGTATATTTTTTAAAGTGTATTTCATATAAAAGTAATATTTCATTTATTTCAAAGAAAAAATTTGTTAATAAGTGTATATTTTATCCAAATGTATTTAATTAATCTAATTAAAATTATTATATATGAACAATATTATTAACGTATTTTAAATTTTATATTGATATGAAATAATATTAAGAACACTTAACGTTAAAAAAAGTACTTTTCAATAAAATAATTTTTAATTATATTTTTAATTTTCATATAAAACCTAATTTTATAAATTATAGAATCTAAATGGGATAAAATTAATATCATTTTGGGTTTTATAACATCAAAATTATCTTGACATGAATTTATGGGATTTCTCTAAAAAGAATGATTTTTCCTTGAATAGTGAAAATTAATATTTGTAAAAATTACATGGATTTATAACATTATCAGAATAAAATTATGAATTTGAAATATTTGAAAACTTTTTTTAATATTAAATATATTTTTTAATAATGTAGGTGGAAAGTCCCTCCTTAATTTTGTAAAACCCAGAAACATCTCTTTTTTAAATGGGTAGAGGGAACCCATTATAAATTACCCAAAGGCCCATTGAGAATAAAATTCCATTAGATGATCCATTTATCATGACCCAGTTATCTGACCTGCTCATGTCTCTATCGTGTGCTACTATCCCATAGAAATCACATTTGATAAAAACCAGTCTAGAATGCATGCAGCCTGAAAACACTCTTTGAAGAAACTTATTTTTGACCTACTCCCATAGTCATGCTGAAGAACTTCCACCAACCTGTATTGTCCCCATGGTCTAAGAAGAATCCCATAAAATACTCCCTTTGTTAGTTCTATCACTTCCTGAAACACGCAGTTATCCTGGAAATCCCCACCCCCCCACGTCGTCAGAGGTCTAATCCCTGTGAAATCAAAGTCACCCCTTCACCGACCCCATCACTGCCCTACTTGTACCATCATCCTGATGAGAAGATATACCCCTCTGTGTTGTCCAACTACTTGATTACCAACCTTGAACCCAAAAATACCACCATCAATCACTGCATCAGTGGCTAGACCACACATGTTAAAATATTGCTAAAGGTAGTAATTAATCTCACCACGCCTGATGTAGTGGTAGAAACCGAGTATGGGTTTATAAATTAAAACAAACAATTATAAAATTATAAAGTTTCTTCTAAAATACCAAAATATATATTTTAGAATAAACTATGTAATTTTATATTTTTTTAAATTTATAAACCCATATTTGACATTTTAGGATTTAAGTAACATTTTTTAAAAAAAATCAATACATTATATAAATATTATTGTAAAGTTTATTTTAATTTTAGAAAATTGAATAAAAATGGATTTAAAATTTGGAATCATTAGGCCTGAATTATTTTATAATTAATATATTTCTTTCATAAAGTATAAATTACCAAGATAAATAAACTAGTTATCATGGTGAAATCCAAAATAGTAAAAATGAGTACCATTATAAGTAAAGGGAATTGAGTATTAAAAATAATAATTAAATTATTGTTTGATATTTTTCATTACTTTTTATCTTACCATATCAATTACTTATCATTTTTGGATTCATTTTCCATGAGTGTTATATTCCATTATCAAAATGTTTTGGGTATTTACATAAATGTCGCCCCTTTTATAAATAAAAGGGGTTATCATCCCCTTGTATCCCCTTACATAAAAACACCTTTACCTGAGCCCAAAATCTACCCAACATAATAATAACGACTCATATACACATTAATAAGTTTATCATCTTATCATAATTCCATACTTTAAACGTTTAACCCCATTCACAAAAGAGATAACCCAAGAATAGAGGTATATATTTATTACTATTTCTTCCTCTTATTTTCCCTTATATGAATTTATTTTTTCATAACATTTTTTTCTCTATTTTAAAATGATAAAATCCATATCATTATTATATTGGTATTTCATTATAATAATTATATTGTAAAACTCCACCGTTCTTTTTTCCTATGAAAAGAAAAAATGGTATTTGTGTGTGTGTGAACTACCTCCACCGCAAAGTTGAATATTTAATTTTCCTTAACAACCTTACACAAATGGTAATAATGTTTAATTTAATAAATAAATTTGATATTTATGACTTATTTTAGAGTGTTATATGATAAAAAATATTTTAAATTTCTCTTGTTCCAAGTAAAATGAAATCATCAACCATCCATATAGGTGGACTATCACCTCCATGGGATGATTGATTTCCATTTTTATTTTTATTACCACTATAACAGCCCAGAACCTTCACTTTTGGATTGAGTGTTGAAATAATAACAATATATTTCTTAATTTCATATCAATTAAAGTAGCCCAAATTTTTTCATCCAAATCATACAACATAAAATTAAAATATTGGATCATTTATATTCTCAAGTACATTTTAGTTTTAGATTTATAGATAATTAGGAAAAACTATTATATAAACAATACCCATGTCCTTAAATGAATATTTTTCCCACATAACCCTTCATTTTTTAATTCACATTAAATCATCTTCATCATACATATGGTACCCTTATTTAAATAATTCATTCAAAAACATTATTTATAACATGGGGAAAGGGAAACATAAGAAGGGTGGTCTTAAAATCTCAGTAAGGGTAAACATAATCATTAACAATTGAATTTAATCAATGACCATAAGAAGTGTATACAGGTATGATGACATAATCAGATATCATGACTGAATCATAAAAGAACTCATATCAACAAATACCTAAATCATCAATCAATAATCATGGAATAATTCTTTAATAAAGGAAAGAGTCATAAGAATAAATAATCATGATCCATATGATATCAATCTTGATCAAATGAAATATTATAAACTGGTAGAAATTATAGACAAAACATGTCAGTATCTTGGGATATCATCTTCATAGAACACTAATAGAACCCTTATATAACCCTTACAATTTGAATAACCATACATTCAACTTCCACTATAATTCTCTAGAAAACATAATCGTTACCCAATTCATTGGAGGGATCACCCACTGTATAAGCTATAATGGGATCACCTGATGATATCTAGGTGCACCCATCATATATGCTATAATGGGATCACCTAGAACTATATGGAAAACCCATAATATAATATATAATGGGATAACCTAGCACTATCTAGGTGCACCAATCATATAAGGTATAATAGGCTCACCCGGTTCTATCTAGGTGTGCCTATCATATAAGATATAACGGGTTCACCCTATGTTATTTGGGTGCATCCATAATATAAGATATAATGGGTTTGCCTGAAACTATCTGGGTGCACCCATCATATAATCTATGATAGGCTCATCTAGTGTTATTTGGGTGCACCCATCATATAAGCTATAATAGGCTCACCTAGTGTTATTTGGGTGCACCCATTGTATAATCTATAACAAGCTCACCTGATGCTATCTATAATCTTCAATTGTATATTCTATAGCATGATCACCTACACTATCTATGAGAACCCATCATATAAGATATAATATTCTCACCCAATTTTATCTGGGCGCACCCATCATATAGTCTATAATGGGCTCACCCAACACTATTTAAGCTCACCCATCATTTAAGCTATAACAAGATCACTTAGTTTTATCTAGGAGCACCCATCAAATATAATTTCCAATAACCACATAATGAATAAAACATTTTTTTCTTTTACTTTTTCATCATAAAATGTTTAAAAAACTTTTTAAAAATCGTATGTAAATCACTTTCAGATATCTAAATACCATTTTCATTTAAAACACCATTTTTAATACAAAAATACCCAAAAGGTGGGAAGAGGGTTTTTTATTAAAGAAAAAAATTAATTCATTAAAATTAATCCAAAAATAAAATAATATTCATAACTGTAGGGAAATTATTTTTCACCATATACTTTAAAAATAGAACAATCCATTTTTCATTTGTCAAAACATTCCATTTAAAACACCCAAAAATATTCCTTTCTACAAACTATGAAATAAAGTAAAATAAGAATATTTGAATCATGAGTCCTGTGAATGAATAAAATTAAAAAAAAATTAAATAAAATTATGTTAGATAAATTCATGATATAAATAGTAAAATGGTATGTATATATACCTCATAAATAATTATAGGTTCCTAACATCAAAATATGCCTCAATGAAAGGACATTGATACTAAGTCCCTTATGACTTTAGTGATCTCTAGATCAAGACCCCATGAAAGAGATAACCTCATATAGAATTGTAAATACCAATAATACTCATGATAGGAATAATATAAGGAATTTATTGGTTGTATATACACCACATACAAAACATAAGTGGTTAATATGGAATATATCTCATAGAAATAAAATCGAGATGAGAAAACCCTTACCTCAAGTTTGATTTATCATGATCATTACTTATAGTTCTGAATAATAAAATTATGTAAATTATTTACTTAATTAAGAGATATTTACAATTTTATTATTACATATATTTTACTTGTTAACATTTTATATTAAATCATGTAACCAATTATGTTTACGTCAGGTGTTTTGACCATATTTTGCTTATGTGTCAAAAGGGAATTTTGTAAGATGAATATGGTCAAAGGGGCCATTATATAAAAATGATGAATTAAATCATGTAATATATATCATATTTTTACATAAATTATAATTTTAATATCAATATTTAAATATGGTTTTTTATCAAATAAGTGAGTTAGAATCATGAAGAGAGTAGGTCGTACGTACAAAAGAGTAATGTTTCCATTTTTCGATGATGACTATTGAAAGAATGTGAGTAATATTTTATCTTTAAATAATGATAAAAATATCATATATATACCATATTATTTCTATAAATGTACATATATATATCATTTATGTGGTTTTTCGATGAAAAAATAGACACATCACTTCTTGAAGTCTGTAGTCAACACATTTGAGAATGCCGTTATCGTTTCTCAATTAGTTAAAAGCTAAGAAATCAAATGATATATTATAATTTTATAATGATATATATATATGTCCTAAATATCATAATTATGAAATTTATAACACGTATATTCATTATGTTTTCCCTTATTATCTTTCATTAATAATGTTAGTGAAAAAATAATCACATCGTTTCGTGAGGCGGTAGCCCACCGTACACATGAGTGACGTTATTGTATACCCTACAGAATGGAATGTAAAGTGGTATGTATGATATAAGGAATAAATAGATATAAATAATATATATATATATCATAGATATATACTTTATAACCATCACCATACCCATCCATGCTAGGTGGTAATGGAAAAAACTAATGACATCGGTTCGTGAGGCGGTAGTCCATTGTACACACGAATAATAATTTCATAAACTATTTGATGGATGTAGAAAAAAAATTGGTTATTACATTAATATAATAACATAATAATATATTAAATATTATTATGTTATTATATAATAATTTTTTAATAATAATTGGGGTATGTGGAGAAATAATTTAAATAAAAATGCTCATTGATGAACGTTGCCTCTTCTTAAGGTAAGTTCCTTAGGTTTACACCAAAATCTATCTTAAAATGTATTTATGTACAAAATAATTATTATAAGATAAGATAATGTAATTTAGGAAGGTATTTTGGTAGATATTGACTGATCCAAAGTGGTTTGAAGGTGTGAAGATGAAAGAAGAGTGGGTGGCCTTTTATAATTAGGAAGAGCGGTATTTTTGTAAATACACAAAAGTATTAAATATGGGAGTTCACTCCCACCAAATGTGGCTACAGAAATGATTAATAAGGTAGGGTATGGTTTATTGTTTTCAATAAAAACCTCTAAATAAACAAATTTTTATCAATTTTTTCCTTAGTCTTTTTGTTTACTCAATTTTACCATTTTAGATTTTACCACAATAACTTGTATCTTTTTATTTTCCTATTTAAATATTTCTCTAAGAATAAAATTAAATGAGACTTATTAGATAATTTATACATACTTATTAGAAATATAAAATCAAATTTATTAAAAAAAATCTTATGTGTGTTTAAAATAAATTTTATCACAAGCGCATGTAACGCGCAAAACTCAGTTTTAACATTCATTGTGGTAGTTAATTTTTAACATCATTAAATAATTATTATGGTCACAAATTAATTTAACCATATTAGATAATATAAGTTATTGTTATTAAATTTTACAAAAATCAACTCATATAATTGTCAAAATTAAATTTAAAATAAATCCCACAGTCGCAATGAAAAAGAAGGTTTTCAAGAAGAATATTATTAAAGAAAAAGATGATTTTATATTAACTATATACCTAATAATAAACATTTTATGAATAAAAATTAATATTTATATATATATATATATATTCTAATATATTTCTTAAAAAATTCTTAATAGGTATTATATTAATTAATTTAAATAGAGAAACACAATGCATTTTAAAACAGTTTCTAGAAAAATATAGTTTTTAAACCAAAAAACAAACTTATATTAAAAACCAATAGACTGATGAATAAAATATAATTTAGTGGATTAAATATAAATAAATAATAATTTTTTAAATTAAATCATATTTAACAGATAATTTGACTTTTCATTTACTTCATTTATTGAAATGAAATGACATTTTAACAAAAAATAGTATTTTTCACTATTCACTGAAAAATAAATATTTTTTGAAAAATCCAGAAATTTCAACCAAAGTAAAATTTTATATTCTAATTAAAAAAATTAGTTTCATTTTATAAAATACAATTTCTAAAATTTCCAAAAGTTTATTAGAATATGTTTTTATGAAGATTAATAAAAATCATTTTTGAAAAAACATATTTTTGAAGAATAAAATAAATTTACTAACAATTAATTAATTATTTACTATACATTTATAAATAATTTATATTTATTAGGAAATATATATATATATATATCATAAATTGGTTATTACTATTTATACCCTCCAAATTAATATCTAGGTTATAACGGTTATATATATTGTGGGTCTTTCAAGCTCCGGGTTTCTTGCTGAATACGATATCGATCATAAAAATCTTGGGGTTTTGTATACCGTAATATATCATAAAGACTAAATTAATTTAAAATATATATATATATAATAAATTATCGGAGTGTTAAATTCTCATCTAACCTTTTTTTGGGTGTTTTTTATACTATCAATCCAAATTTTTATCTTTTAAAAAATTAGGGTGTTCTATCCCCCCCGCCACCACCACTTTAATATATTGTGTGCTCACAATTTGAATGTTATATTGTTAATAAAAGTATGGATATTTAAAAATATTTTTTTTTTTGTAAACCCACATCATAAAAAGGGATAATAAACCATCCTCTTGATAAAGGAGACATAGAGGTAATAATTTCATCTGGAACAACACGTTTTAGGCTTCCAAATAGGATAACATGGGTGGGAAGTGACCATTTAGACACAAAATAAAAGTGTAAATAATTATGGAGATTGATATAAATAATTGATCATATATAATATAATGATTAATAGAATGTTGGGGACCTCAAAACAATAAATATACTATGATTGAAAGTTTCATCGGTTCATTATAAATTAAGGTATTAAGCATACATTTATTATTCAATATCCTTTTCCTATATTTGAGTAATTCATTTACCATATAGACTAAGAGAGTACAAAAATATACTTACATGATGAGTATAATTTCATCCTTCAATATATTTCCACTAAAATTGCATCTTTCTTTCAAAAAAAAGTATTCAAGATTAATTTTTCATTCCTGAAGCACTAAAATATACTTCTAAAGGGCCACATAATTTACAAAATCTAAAAAAGATATTCCTCTTGTCTTTAGATGTTAAACAAACCCAAAATCATTAGCACATAGTATGATAATTTCAAAAAATAAATAAACCATCATACATTAATCTCCAACTTTCATTAATAATACCCAATGTTCAAACCAAATATTTCCATAAATAACTATCATTAACCTCCAAAACTTTTTTTTCATTTTCTGAATTACACCCACTTTTATGGCTGAGTGGGAACCTCACAACCTCCACCATTCCAAAGTTTAATACACCAAAACAAAAAATAAAAACAAAATAGGCATCAAACATAGTACACAAACATATTCAAATTCAAAAACCATATCAAAGTGAACATATGAAAAAGTTATCACAGGATGCAGGCCTCCTCGATTTGCACACCATTCATAACAGTCACCATTATAATCAATCAAATGTAATCATCGGCAAGGACCCAGCCAAGTCTCAGCTGCATCACTTTTCTAAACCAAGAAAATACTGAAGCATAAACCTCCATCACCATTGTGAACAAACGAACCACCAAATAAGCACTCTTTCCAACAAGAATCACCAACATCAGGAATCGATCATGAATACAAGAAATAATAGCAAAAATGAGATACACCAAACTAGGCTCCGTACAACCACCGTCTTCCAGGTTGCACCTCACGAATCGGCAGCCGCAGTTTAAGAAACACCATATCAAAACCTCACCAAGCTCCATTGCACCAAGTTGACTAGGCTTGGAATGAAGAAATTGGAGGCCAGAGTAGAGTTTGGAGAGGGTAGGCCTAATTAGAGAGAGGCGACCTTCGACTGGACCGTGAACCACATACATCAGAACCACCATCGGCATCATGGAATAAACACTGATCGAATTCAACCATCCAGAGGAGCCGAGATAGGAACCAAAAAAACAAAAAACCATCAGAAATACAATAAGTGAAAAAGGCGAAAATGGGATCTAGGGATCTAAACAATGAAAGCAGACCAAGGGAAGAAATCGCAACATGAAGAAACTTGTAGAACCCCTACTCCCACCACAACAATCCCAAACTGATCTTAAGATACCAACACACCCAACTAATATAGGGTCATGTGTTTAGCCCAGGCCGGAAGAGCAGGGGTGAAAGAGAGTAAAACAGGACCACTCAAGAGAGAAGGAAAAAAATAGGAAGGGAAGAATCAGTGAAAAATGAATCCAATGGAATGCTTCTATGAGATACGAAGAAACCCACAAAAATGAGTGTCAGAGTGAAAAAAGAAAAGATAAACTAAAGGAATGCAGGTTAGAGAGGTAGGAGAAGATGTGGAGACCCATCGGTGGGGGAGGGAGGTGGGAGAATCCAAAATAAGGAAGGTAATATAGGTGGGAGTAGATTGTGAGACCCATATATAGGGAAGGGAGGCAGAAACCCTAGGAGGGGAGAAGCATTTCTTAGAGCATACTGGGCGAATAGGGTGCCATGAATCACCACAATAATTAAAATTCTTTAAAATTTTCATGACTAATTTCAAACCCCAAAGATTAGAAGGATTTGATTATATTTTATCCCAAAATTAATCAAACATTATTCGTCAAATAAAATATCATATGTTTACAGAATAAGAATAATATTTACCTATAAGAAAATTATACTAAATATGACATTGTAAAGGATGATGGTATGTGTTACACCATTTTCTCCCTTCGGTAGTGGGTTCAAGATTTGGGGACTTACCAGATGTTATGGGTTTTCACCCAGCCATCAGGTTTTCCTTTTTTTATTTTAACTTTGTGAATAAAAATAAATCCCTAAATAACACTTCATGTTAATACAGCGGGTTACAAATACCCCACCCAATAAAACATCTCCCAAAATGTCATTAGTAACCTCAAAATTTTCCTACTAAAACCCTCAAATGAGTTTTCTAATGCATTGAACTTATGATAAACCTTAGTCTTATAAACCTATGATGGTATCCGTAAATCCTAATCTAACCTCCCATGGAAACATATTAATCTCCAAATTTTTCTAAACATTTCCTATGATGTTAAATATAACATCCCAAAACCTGAATTTCTGGATCTGGTGCTAAAATCATAACTTTACATTTTCGGTTCTAACAACAATGAAGGAAGCCCAATTTTTTCATCCAAAACATACCACATCAAAAGGAAATATTAGATCACTTATATTCTAAATGACCTTTTTAGTTTAGTTTTTTGGAGAATCAAGAAAAACTCTTACGTGAACAATATCATGTCTTTAAATGATCATTTTTTCACTTAACCCACCTTATTTTATTTAGAATTAAATCATTATCAACACTCATATGATTCCCTTTTATAAATAATTCATTCAACATCATTCTTGAAAATCTAAGGAAAATGAAGCATAAAAATGGTGATCTCAAATGTTCATTAAGTGTAAACATAATAATTTACCATTGAATGTAATTAATTAGAATGAAAAGTGCATAAGGGTATTATGACCTATTCAGAGTGCATAATAGAATCATATAAGAACTCATACCCATCAATACCTGAATAATCAATCATGAAACATGGAATAAGGATTTAACAAAGTAAATATTCATAATAATAAATAATCATGATCCATGTGATATCAGTATTACTTAAATGAGACATTATAAACCCATAGAAAGTATAAACAAAACATTTTGGTTTCTTGGGACATCATTCACATAGAAATTATACAGAACCCATATAGAACCCTTACAATTGGAATAGCTATATTACCGACTTACAATATAGTTTTATATAGAACATAATGATTTCCAAATTCATTAGAGGGACCACCAATCGTATAATATATAATGGCCCTACCTAGCACTATTTGGATTCACCCATTGAATAAGCTACAACGGGCTTAGTAGACACTATTTGGGTGCACCCATCGTATATGCTATAACGGGCTCACGTGTCTCTATCTGGGTGCACCCATCATATAAGCTATAATAGTCTCACTCAACACTATCTTGGAACACCTATCATATAGGATATAATGGGACCACTCAATGTTATCTTGGTAGATCCATCATATGATCTATAATGGTCTCACCTGGTGCTATCTAGGAACACCCATCATATAATCTATAATGGGATCACCCAACACAATCTAGGAACACCCCCTTTGTATAAGATATTACGATCTCACCCGGTGATATCTAGGAAAACCCATCATATAATATATAAGGTACATACTCAATGCGATATAGGCTCACCCATCATATAAACTATAATGGGATAACCCAACACTATCTAGGAGCACTCATCATATAATCTATAATAGTCTCACCCGACATTATTACAGTGCATACATCATATAATATATGACTATCTCACCCCCAGAACAATCTAGTCACACATATAATATAATATATAATGGTATCAAGAATTCAAATTCGAGTTCACCCATCAAATAAGATATAATGGGATCAACCAGTAATATCTGGGCACACCCTTCTTATAATCTATAACCAGATCACCCAGTATTATATAGATTCACCCATTGTATAATATATAATGGGATCACATATTTATATCTTATAAGACTGATCATATATAATTTCCAAGAACCACATAATGAGTAAAACATGTTATGATTTCGAGTTTTCATCAGAAAATGTTTAAAAATCTATTTTAAACTTGTATGAAAATCACTTTTTAATATCAAAAACCCACTTTCATTTAAAAACCCATTTCCAATACCAAAATACCCAAAAAATGGGGGAAGAGATATTTTCATTATTAAAAACATGAATTCTATTATAGGTTGACCAAAATAAAATAAAATTCATGGTGGATGAAAAATTTATTATATCTATATACTTTAAAAATATAATGTATTATTTTTCATTTTCCAAAACATTTCATATAAAAAATGAAAAAATATTCCATTTTAAAACCTTTGAAATTAAGTAAGAAAACATAAAATGAACTTTATAAATCTTTTATGACCATTTAAAACATTTAAAAATTATTTTAAAAACATGTACACAGAAGAGAAATAGAGTTTGAAGGACATGACATGAGCATTCACTTTTTATTAAAATTTGAACCATACAGACCCCAAGATCAAGGAGGCCCTAAATAGTGGAGACCCAAGGCATCTCAAATAAATAGTAAAATTAATAAAAATAATTAAATACAATGTTAATAGATAAATTATTTATATAAAGTGTTAAATTTTCTATAAATACACCTTATAAATAAATATTGGTGCAAAATATCAAAATATTTATCAATGAAAGTAAATTAAGATGAAGTCTCATACGAAATTAGTAACCTAGGCTTCAAGAACCCATGAAAGAGTGAGACTCATATTGATTTAAAACAATATTAATTAAATAAATAATAACTAAAATTCATGGGATTTATATACATAATAAAACAAAAAAAGTGGTGAATGTGGCATATATCTCACAAAAATAAAACTGAGAAGGGAAAACCCTTGCCTCAAGTTTAATTTATCACAATCATTATTTATCATCCAAAATAATAACTTATGTTAATTATTTAATTTATTGAGATCCCTTTTAAATTTTATTATTACTTTTATTTCACTTATTACAATTTAATATAAAATGTCTTAATCAATTATGTTTACGTCGGTTGTTTTTCCCATATTCGGCTTATGTGTCAAAAATGACATTGGTGGGTTTACTATGGTCAAAAGATCATTATTTAAACATATCAAGAATAATAATTAAAATTATTTATCATATTTATACATCAATTATAATTTTAATAATAATCATTAAATATTTTTTTGGGAAATGAAGTACGTTATAATCATGGAAACAGTAGGTTTTACGTACACATGAGTAACTTTTCTATTTGTCAATTATCATTATGGAAAAGGGGTAAGTAATATTTTATCTTTATAGAATGATCATAAAATCATATATACCATATTATTTCTTTATATAAATTTATATATTTAATCAATGTGATTTGGTGAATGAAAGAGATCCACATCAATTCATAAAGCCGTCAATCCACACATTCTCAAACAACGTTATCATTTCTCAGTGAGTTAAAAGGTGAGAAATAAAAATGATATATTATATTTTTAAAATGATAAATATTTAATTAATATCATAATTATTTCATTTATATCACATATATTCATTACCTTTTCCCTTATAAACTTCCATGTAAATATTTAGTGAAAATAAATTACAACGCTTCGTGAAGCGGTAATCTGTCATACACACGAGCGATGTTTGTGTATCCCCTACGGAATAGAATTTAAAGATAAATATATAATACAAGTACTCTATAGATGTAATTTTTTTTGTAAATATCATATATATATTTGTACTTTATATCGACTATCATCCCAAACCACTAGAGGTGGTAATGGAAAAATGAATGACATTTGTTCGTGAGGTGAAAGTTCTTCGTACACACGGATAGTGATTTCATAACCCATTTGATAGAAATGGGGAACTATTTATGTTATTAAATTAACATAATAACATCTTATTATATTTAATATACTTATTTTATTATATAATAATGGTTTAATAATAATTAAAGGTGGTGGAGGATGAAATAAAATAAAAATGCATGTTGATGGTTGTAACCTCTTCTTTGGGTATCCTCCTTAGGTTTTCATCAAAATCCTAACTACGTTGGATTTATGTCCAAAATAAGTCTTATATGATGATTTGATGGAATTTGGGAAGGTATTTGGTCATTTATTTTAAAAAATAATGAGTATTGACAGTTTAAATAAGATAGGATAGGGGTGGCCTTTTATAATTAAGGAGGAGTGTCATTTTTTTAAATACTCAAAAGTATTCAATAATGGGATGACATTATAACTTCATGTGGATCAAAAGGTTTGTCAATAATTTAGGATAGGGATGATGTGGTCAATACAAACCTACACCAAAATAATTAACATGGTTTTATCATGTTATCTTTTAGTCTTTAAGTTTACTCAATTTTAACCTTTTAGTTTTTACCATGTTAACTGGTATCCTTCTATTTACCTGGGTAATTTATCCTTTTGAATAAAATTAAATAATAATTATTAGATAATTTATAAAAAATTATTATAAATATTATATCCAATTTATTAAATAAAAATCATATTTTGATAGAAAAAATTAATTTTAATACAATTGCATGTAACGCGTACAACCTCATTTGAACCTTAATCATAGTAATTTATTTTTAACTATTTTCAGTAATCATTATGGTAAAAAATTATATTAACCTTACTACATGATAAAAAAATTTCTTATTCCAAATATGTAATCCATTTTTATAAATTCATCTCTCATAATTGGTAAAATTAAATTTAAAACAAAACCTTCATACGTGATGAAAAAGTCATTTTTCAAGAAGTGTATTTTTCTTGAAAAAAGATGATTTTGTATTAAAAATAATCATCATCATCATCATTTTATTAATAATAATTAATATTTATTGATATATAATATTAAAATTTAATTTCAAATATTTCTCATTCAAGATTATCTTGATTAATTAAAATGTAAAAAACATTATGCATTTTAAAATAGTTTTTAGAAAATCCCATTTTTTAAACCAAAAAAAACTTATACTAAAAACAAATAAAAAGATAATTAAAGTGTTATTAAGAAGATTAAATATAAACAAATAATAATTATATTGTGGTAAATAATATTTAAAGCATATTGTGACTTCTAAATTACTAAATTTATTAAAATTAGACGACATTTAAAAAACAATCAGTACATTTCACTATTCACTGAAAAATATTTATTTTTTAAAAAATTTCAAAATATCACCCAAAGTAAATTTTTATATTTTTATTCCAAAAATAAATTTAATTTTATAAAATAAATTTTATAATAGTTCTGATAATTTTCTATAATATTTTTTCATGAAATGAAACAAAATTAATTTTTTAGGGAAACATATTTTTTATAGAATAAAATCAGTTTACTAAAAAATTATTGAAAATTTACTAAAACGTTATCAATAATTTATATTGAGTATGAAATTTATATATACATATATATTTCATAAATTAGTTAATATAATTCATACCCACCAATTTAACTACTAGTTTATAAGGGTTATATATATCATGGGTCGTTTAAGCTTGGTATTATGTGTTGAATATTCAATCAAATGTAAAAATATTAGGGTTGTGTGTTATGAAATATATAAAAGAGATTAAATTTATTTAAAAATAAATTTATCTTAATTTAAAGGGTGATAAATTATCATATAATCTCAATGTTTCACATCATTTACGCTATAAAATATAATTTTCATATATTAAAAATTATGGATATTACATCATCCCCTTTAATAAATAGTGTCCTCACATTTTGAAATTTATCTTGGAAATAAAATTTTCTATAATTGAAAATACTTTTTTGTTAACCCATAATGTAAAAAGGGTTAATTAAACATTCTCTTGATAATATATTAAAGGATGTATGAATTTCATCAGGATGAAAACATATTGTGTTTACAAATATGAGAAAATAAGTGGGAAGTAATGATTTAGACATATAAGAAAAGCATAAATAATTATAGTGAGTGATAAAAATAATTGACCATATAAAAGATAATGATAAAAATATAGTTAAGTACCTGAAAACCATAAATATATCATGTGTGAAAAGACCATTGGTTCATCATAAATGAAGGTACTAAGATAATTCCACATATCTATGTGACCATCATTAGCCATGTTCTCCCACGAATCGCTCCCTCGAGTGCACTTTTCTTCTGTTTAGGGTTTCCTCACAATGGTGTGGATTCTTATGGCCTATATCATTCTTCTCTGTATCCTTTTCTCTGTCCCTATTTCTCACCTCTCCTTGAATCCAGGATCTCATTCCGATGAGGTTCTCTCACCATGGTGGTGTTGTCAAAGGTGGTTCGTTATTGATGCCTTAGGATGATCCATCCTTCTCTGATCTCATGTTCCAATGCACCTCTCTAGGTTAGATCTAGAGTGAAGGTTCATCTATGTTTTGGATTTTTCATCTCAGTAGTACATGGTTTTCAAGTGCACTCATGAGTCGTCTTGTTGTATTCTTTATCTCTAGTTTAAGACTCATTAGGATTTCATTGTTTAGAGCCCCCTACTGTTTTAATCTTTTCCCTGACATCAAGTCCCTAGGATCCTCTCCTAGTTATATCTAGATTTGTGTCTTCTTAGAGGTTTTAGTATGTGAGTTTTGATAGCCGAAGGTTCCCCCCATGCGACCTTCTCAGTTATCTTCTTCCTTAACATTCAGGTTTTGGAATCATCAATGGAATGTTTCAGTTCTTTTTTATTTTTTCCTCAAGTCATTTGGGATGTTTTGGTGATTTTATATAGTGGTCAATCTGCTTGATTTTTGTTTGGTGATGAACTCATTTTTTGTTTATGTAGTGGTTTCATTTATGTTTGGTTTTTATGGTTGATGGAATTTTGTAAAGCATTCTGATGTGTTGAGCTTGTACTGTACTAGTGTTTGGGTGTTTTTTCTAGCTTGTCGGGGGATGAAGACGATGACATGGGAGGTATCTGACTATCTTCGGTGTTCTAGTTTGACATATGGATGGTGTGGATTATGGGTGTTGTTTTATTATGTTATGGTGTCTGATGGATGTTATGTTTTCCAGAAATTTGTGTGTGATCGAAGATGATGTTGACGGGACAACATGACGTCATGACAACGGTGGGTGTGGATGGGGATAGAATGTGACCTTGGCATATTGGGGTTCTCGTGGACCAAGGCTTCCTTGAATTATGTTTCTTTAATTTTTTAGTTCATTTTGGTTGTTCTTTCAATATTCATCCCACGCATGAACTTTTGGTTACCACTTTTCCATAAAGTGGTTTATTTGAAAATCAATAAAATCGGAATTTTCAATCAAAAAAATATACTAGGATAAAAAAAATCAAGATCCTTTTCCTAGAGTTGTGTAATTAATTTTTCATCTAGACTAAGAGAATATTTAAATATAATTACTTGATGAGTATAATTTTATACTTTAATCTATTTCCACAACAACTTCGTATTTTTACCCAAATGATCAATATTAGAGATGATTTTTTCATTCCTAAAGCACAAAAATATACCTATAAAGGACCACATAATCCCAAAAAGCATAAAAATATATTCCTCTGTGTTTATAATTCAACCAAAACCTAAATGGTTAGAACATGGTAAGATAGTTTTCAAAAATAAATAAACATTCAATCATTAATGTCTAAATATCAACAGTAATACCCAATGTTAAAACCAAATCATTCCATAAATAACTACCCTTAAAATTATTCAATCATTTCTTAACTAAGTTTGAAACCCAAAGATTAATAGGATTTGATCATATATTATTACCAGATAAATTAACCATTATTCCTCAAATAAAATCCCATAGGTTTCTGAAATAAACATAACTCTTACCTATAAAAATGTTATAACAACTAGGACATCATGTTGTCTAGTGGAATTAAGTATATCATTGTCACCCTTTGGTTATGGGTTCAAGCCCCATAGCCTTTCTGGATGTGAGGGGTTTTCAACAGACCTTGGGTTGTCCTTTTCTTCTATAAAATAGGTAAAAAAATTATTCCACTCTAGATAACAGTTCATTTTTATACTAGGGGTTACCAATACCCCAGCCAAATAAAATGTCTAAAAAAATGTCATTAGTAACCTCAATGTTTTACTAATTAAAACACTCAAATAGTGTGTCTATGAATTTAAACTTATAATCATCCATAATCTTATAGACATGTGATGGTATCCATAAATATTAAGAAAACTCCCCCTTAAAACAACTTAATCTAAAAAGTTATATAAACCTTTACTCTAATAATAACTATTACAGCCAATAACCTACACTTCTAGATCCAATGTTGAAATCATAACATTACATTTCTATCATTGATACAGATGAAGGTAACCCAATTTTTTTATCCAAAACATACAACATCAAAAGAAAATATTGGATCACCTATATTCTCAAAGTACATTTTAGGTTTAGAGGTTTATAGAATCAGTAAAAACTATTACATAAACAATACCCATGTATTTATATTAGAACTTTTTTCACTTAACCCATATTTTCTTATTTCACATTAATTCATCATCATCATCCATATGAAACCCTTATAGAAATAATTAATTCATCATAATTTAGGATAACCTAGTGAAAAGGAAACATATAAGGTGTGTGCTCAAATTCTCAATAAGGGTAAACATAATGATTAACAATTGATTGTCATCAATTATTATAAGAAGTTCATAAGATTATAATGACAAAATCAGACTTCATGAATGGATTATAAAATATCTCATACCCATTAATACTAGATTCAAAAATCATGAAACATGTGATATGTCCTTAAAAAAAATATTCCTAAGAATCAATAATTATAAGTCATGTGATATCAATCTTGGAAAAAGGAATCATTATAAACCCATATAAAGATAAACAAAATGGGTTGATATCTTGGGAAATCATCTTCATAGAAAACATATTGAACCCTTACAATTGTAATAATCATATGGCTGACATAAAATATAATTCTCTAGAGATCATACTAATTACCCAATGCATTAGAGAGAACACCAATAATATAATCTATAACAGGATCACCTGGTGCTATCTAGGCACACCCATCGTCTAACCTATAATGGGATCACCCAATGATATCAGGGCACACCCATCATATAATCTATTACTAGATCACCCACCAGTATCTAGATTCACCCATAATAGAATCTATAATGGACTCACTCTATGTTATCTAGTCACACTTATCGTATAATCTATAATAATCTCACCTGAGGCTTTCTAGGTGCACCCATCATATAAGCTCTAATGGTACACTTGGAGTTATATTAAAACACCCATAATATAATATATAATGGAATCACTCAGTACTAACTAGATGTACCCATTATATAAGCTAAAACAGGTTTACCGTATGCTATATAGGTGAACCCATCATGTAAGATATAACAGGCTCATCCAACACTATAGGGGTGCACCCATATTATAAGTTATAATGAGCACACATAAGGCTATCGGGGTGCACCCATTGTATAATCTATAATCATATCACCTGATGATATCTTTTTGCACCCATTTTATAAGATATAACAGGATCACCCGACACTATCTAGTGGCACCCATCATATAAGCTCTAACAGTCTCATCGGATGTTATCTGGGTATGTCCATCTTATAATCTATAATGGTATCACTAGGTCCTATCTGGATGCCCACATAATTTATAATTTCCAATAACAACATCATAAATAAAACATTTTACGCGTTAACTTTTTCATCAGAAAACATTTTAAAAACTCTTTTAAATTCATATGAAAATCACTTTCAGATATCAAAATACCATTTCATTTAATAAAACCATTTTTAATAAAAAAAATACCTAAAATTGTAAGAGTGTTTTTCATTGAAGAAAAAGTGAAATATTTTAAAAGAATCTATATATAAAATAACAATCATTGTGTCTTGAAATTTAATTATTGTTTTAAACTTTAAAAATAGATTGTTTCATTTGATGTATGTCAAAATGTTCCATTTTAAACATGTAAAAATGGTTCTTTTTGAAAAAATTTCAAATAAAGTAAAATATTCATAAAATAAAAATTATAAATCATTTATTTCTATATAAAAAGATTTTAAAAATCATTTTAAAAAACATTTACATGAAATAGAAAGAGGGTTTTAATGAAAACATTAATTGAGAAATTTTTTTAAGAAAAGTCCCTTATCACTTGGGGAATATTTGAATCATGAGCCCCATGAAAAAGATGGAGTTAAAAAAATAATAAATACCATGATTATAGATAAATTCATGTTATAATATTTCATAGTGGAAGTATATACGCCTAAAAAAATAATATTGGTACATAACATCAAAACATGTCTCGCTAAATGGAAATTGAGACGAAGTCCATTACGACTTTGGTAATATATGGATCAAGACCCCATAAAATATGGAACTTTATATGGATTTTTAAATCCAAATAATTTTCATGAGATAAATCATAATATACCTTCATGTTTATTATATTAAACACAAATAAAAATAAGTTTTGAATATGGTATATATCTCATAGAAATAAAAGCGAGACAACAAAACTCTTACCTCGAGTTTGATTCATCATGCTCATTATTTATCATCATGAGTAATAATATTATGTTAACTATTCGCTTTACTAAGAATTTTTTTCAATTTTATTTTTTCATTTATTTCACTTACTACCATTTTCCAAGAAATTACTTAATCAATTAAGTTTACATTAGATGTTTTGACCATATCTGGCTTATGTATTAAAAGTGACTTTGGTTGGTTAACTATGGTTAGATAGGTCATTATTTAAACATAAAAGGAATAATAATAATAATGAAATATTTATCACATTTATACAAAAAATAATACTTTTCATACCAATAATTAATGATGGTTTTGAGAAATGTAGTATGTTACAATCCTAGAGATGGAGGGTTGTACGTACGCATGAGTAACATTTCCATTTTTCAATGATCATTATTTAAGAGAGGTAAGTAAGATTTTATCTTTATATAATTATGATAATATCTTATATAAGAAATTATTTCTTCAAATATAATTATTTATATCCTCCATGTGGTGTGGTTATTAAAATATTTTCATGTCACTTAGTGAAGGTGGTAGTCCACACGTTCACGAACGATGTTATCATTTCTCAGTGAGTGAAAGGGTAAGAAATTAAATGATATATTTTATTTTTTATATTATTGATATTTTATTAACATTATAATGATTTAATTTATATAAAATATATTCTTTATATTTTCCCTTATTAACTTCATGTAAAACATTAGTGAAAAACTAATCACATCGCTTCGTGTGGCGGTATTCTTCCATACACACGAGTGACGTTATTATATCCCGTAGGTAATAGAATTTAGAAAACGTTATATATGATATAAAGAATATATAAGAATAATTATTCTATAAATATGATATATATATATATATATATATTATATCCATCATCATACCCTACCATGATATGTGGTAATGGAAAAACAAATGACATCGGTTCGCAAAGGCATTATTTTGTTGTTCACACGAATGTTGATTTCGTTACACATTTGATTTAAGTGGAGATATTTTTAGGTTAAAAAAGTAACATAATAAAATATTAGTATATTTAATATAATTATTTTATTATATATTAATTCATTAATAATAATATATGGAGGTGGAAAAAGAGACAAAATAAAAATGATCGTTGATGAATGTTACTTATTCATTGGGTATCCTCCATAGGTTTTCACTAAAATAATTTCTAGGTATAATTTATGTCCACAATAATGATTCAAGAATGAAATTAGATATTTGGGGAAGGAATTTGGTATTTTCTTCGCTGAAACATAGAGGATTAAAGGTTTGAATAATAGAAGATAGAGGGTGGCCTGTTATAATTGAGGAGGAGTGGAATTTTTGTAAATACTCAAAAATATTCAATAATGGGAGGTCACACTCACTTCATGTGGAAAAAAATTATTGTTAATGTAGGGTGGTGTATATTTGTTTGAGAAAAACCTCCACCAAAAAAAGTAACACATTTTTATTATGGTATTCTTTAGTCGTTAGGTTTACTCAACTTTACCCTTTTAGATTTTACCGTAGTAACTAGTATCCTTTTTATTTTGTGAGGTAATTTATCCTTTAAGAATAAAATTAAATAATCCAAATTTTATAAATTATAACTATGTATTATAAATATAAATAAAATATATATAGTAAAAATTTTATTTTTATGGAAACTTAATTTTAACACAAGTACATGTAATGCGCAAAAACCCATTTTAACCTTAATTATGGAAAAAAATTTACTATTTTCAGTAATCATTATAGTGAGAAATTATTTTATTCTTATTGGATAAGATAAACTATTATGATTCCAAATATGGTATCAATTTTACCAAATTCAACTCACATAAGTGGAAAAATTATATTTAAAACAAAGCCCACAGACGCGATAAAAAATGGGTTTTTAATAAGTGTATTCTTCAAAAAAATGTTGATTTTATGCTAACTCTATAAATAATAATAATTATTATATGATTATAAATTAATATTTATTGATATATAATATAAAATTTTCATCTAAAACATGTCTCAATAGATATTACCATAATTAATAAAAATCGAGAAATATTATGAATTATAAAACATTTTTTAGTAAAATCCCATTTTTAAATATAAAACAAAACTTCTACTAAAAACCTATATAAATATGATTAAAATGTATTTAAGTTGAATAAATATAAAGAAGTAATACTTATGTTACTTTAAATAATATTTTATACATTACGTGACTTTTTTAATTACTTAATTTGTTTAAATGAATTGATATTTTAACAAAAATCAGTATTTTTCACTATTCACTAAAAATCAATTTTTTATGAAAAATCCTAAAAGTTTACCCAATGAAAAAATTTATATTATAATTAAAAAAATTAATTTAATTTTATCAAATAAAATATATAAAAGTTCCAAAATTTTATTAAAATATTTTTCATCAGAGTATATATATTATTTTTGAAAAAAAACATATTTTTGAAGAATAAAATCACATTACTAACAACTGTTTGACTATTTAAAAATATATCTTTAATTTATATTGAGTAGGAAATTTATATATATATATATATATATATATCCTAAAGTTGTTAATATTATACATACCATCCAATTTAACAACATGGTTATAATGGTTATATATCGTGGGTTGTTTAGGCTTGTTGTTGCATGTTTAATACTCTATAAAAAATAAATATCTCATGGTTTCATGTAATTAAAGCTATAAAAGTGGTTAAATTTATTTAAAAATAAATATATCATAACGTCTCAGAGTTTTACATTCTTATTTAATCTAGATATTATGTGTTGTCTATGTTATTGAACATAATTTTCTTCTTTTAAAAGGTCATGGTGAAACAACCACCTCACATATATAGTCATGAGAATGGGATTAATTGATAAATATTAAGTTTTTTATATAAATAAGGTTTTTTATAAATAATTTTAGTAACCATTAATTATATGATAAAAATTATTATTGTTAATTAAATCATTTAAAACAAACATACTTAGAGGTAAAACATTAAATAAAATTTTGTAAAAATTATATATAAAATATATTATTATTCTAAATCCCTTATAATTATGATATATCACTAAAATAAACACCAGGTTATATAATTTTCCTTTTGTTAAAATGATATTATAAATAAATCCTCTCATAATAACCCACTTAACATGGTATGGTCTTGTATGGTACAGTCTGACCACCTACTTGATCAATTCTAATAAATTATATAATGGATGAAGAGATAAATAAAAATAATTGTTTAATTACATATAAATATAAAAAAATTATAGTTTTTTGTGTTTTAAATGATACACCAATATTTAACCCATTAATTTAGAAAAAACATTTCATAGGATAAAAATAAATGAAAAATGTTTGTTGTTATTATCAAAATTTTGGATAAATACTAAAATAATCATGAAATGAAATTTAAGATTTGTAATTCATTATAATACATATATTAATGTAACATTAATGAACATGGAATGTTGAATTTTTGGATAAAAATGAATAATAAAACCACTAAAACAAAACCACTTCAAAATGATCAAGTTTACACACACCCAACCTCGAAAATATATATTAATTAACAAATAAAAATGTATAGAATATTTAAAAATGAATTGAAAAAAGGATATGTATAAGAATTTAATGACCCAAACTACAAGAGCCTACCTAGACAATGATAAGAAATGGGTGACTACCCTAAGCCCACCTCCAATAGACTAGGGGCTAGTGACCAGTGCTGAGTATGCATAATACTCACATAGGAGGCCTTATCCTAAGGTAAATGTACTTACACCCAAAAATACCAAACCCTTACATAACTGAAATTTAAAATAAGATTGATACCCAATGCCTGCATTCATCTATATTCTACAATCAGAGTATAACAAAATACTAGAAAATTATTAGGTCCAAATACAAGACCACCAAAAACTATAAAGAATACCAATAATAAATAAAGAGGGGACTATAGTCAAATGTAACTCCTGAAATGAACCATAGTCTATCTAGTTCAAATCTAAGCATTGTCTTCTCCTAGTTCATTGAGAACCTCATCAAATGGTCAGTATTCTATATAGTACTTAACACTTTTCATCATATCCCATGTAGGGGTGGTTATAACAGTACCAAGTAGAATACCCCAAAACTATTAAGAATAAAGCATCAAGAATGGTAGTTAGCTCAACATTGGGTTATGTCAACAATAGGCATAATAAGAAAATCCATATATACTCATATAATACATGTAGTCTCAAGGTAAGGTCACAACAAAATTTACATCCCAGGATTCATGATCTAAGGTTCCATATATCATTTGTTCAATATAACACAATCCACGACCTAGAGATCACTGATGGAATCTGTAACGACCCAAACTTTCATTAAAGAAAATTCCTCTTAATCTAATTAAATTTATTATTTTCTAAAATGGTTATATAACTTATTAACTTATTTGGTTTTATGTTTTTTGAATTTTAAAATATTGTTAATAATTGTTACCCTAGCTAATATAGTCATTGAATAGTGATCACATGTTTAGTATAAATATAAAGATTTAACAAATCCAATTTACACAGACAAAGAAAGAAATGGCCTCATCTAGTAGACTTCCCCAAGCAAATCCCATTTATCAAATCTTGAAAAGTATTTGGCATCATTGATCTTCACTCTTGACCAAACCCAAGTTGATCTTCAACATGTTAAGCTCGACCAGAACCGCCTATAGAAGAAGTGGAAGTTGATAGAGATTACCACCTGAACGATGTTATCCGAACCACCCCAAGAGTCAGTCATCATCGCACACCTTACCCTTCAGTCTTATATGGGTTTTATAAGGGGTTACGTAACAATAACTTATCACAACGATTATTTTCAATATTTTTGTATATAATAAATAATGTACATTCATTTTATTATTGTTACTTTGTAAATAGTTTTTAAAGTGAAAATATTATTTTTAGTTAATATTCAATTAAGAAATCTATTTTGATTAATTAATGGATTTTTGAATTAAATAATATTTTAAAAAAATATTTTTACTAAATTACTTTTTATTAAATATAAATGATCGTATAATTTTTATGAATACAGTTGTGATTTTTATTTAGTTTTGAAAGCCGTTTTTATCAAAACCCATGAATTTTTTATAAATATCAGTTTTTATTTTAAAGGATAAATTCACATATTTAGAAAATTATTTAGATAAAATGAATATTTTTTTTGGAATCAGGATGTTGAAATTATCCAATGGTGAATTTTTTATAATTTTCTGAGACAGTCGAATTTTTGGGTAAAAATTAAATACTGTTTAAATATATAATGTGTTTTATGACATCATAATGACCCAATAGTGATGTAATAAAATACTATAAACATTATTTTCGTCCAATATATGTTTTAACATTAAAATAATGTGATTTTAGGTTTGTTTAATTTATTTTACAAACCTTTAGTGGACCCTCCAAGACTTATAAAACATTTAACCTTTTTAAATTGATTTCTTTGAGAGTGTGACTCACCTCCACATAAGCAAGCCTAATATTTTAAGAATTTAGGAAATTTACCTTATAAAATATTTTTTTTCACTCCCCTTTGGAAAAAACCATGTGCAAAAATCATGTGATGGTTTGGGGTTTTGGTTAGTTTAATGTGTGGTGGCCAAAACCTAAATAATAAAGAATTCCCTCTCATTTCCTATATAAACCCACCCAAACTCCTACTTACTCTTCACTAAAAGCCTTTGGAGATAAAACAAACCCTTCCCTCCTCTCTCTATAATACTCTAAAGGTTCCCCAAGCTCCCAATAATCCTCTCTCAAGCCTCTCCCAAGCCTTTGGTATCACGCTTCCAAGTAAGGGATTCCTTCCTTTCTCAATTTATCCAAGTTTCTTAATATTATTATTCCCTTTTATTTTCAATTATAAATGTTTAGATATGATTAATAACCTCCCCTATACTTTAATATTTATGTTTTAATTATTATATACCACTTTATCTCTCATATATTCCTTCCATGTATACCCATTACCATGCCTAAATTCCGTAAGGAATTTCTCTCTTCTCATTTACCTTCAAGAAATTATTTTGTATTATGAATATAAATTCCATTAAATATGTTGGGACATGTATAAATATGACCCCATTACTTTCCATTTCATTTACATATTATGAGACACCCCTTTATCTCTCATCAACCATTTTTATGAATTCTTATGTCATGCTGTTATGCTGCCGAAATTGCACCGTGATTTTCCAAGCCAAAGTCATTGTGTTGTGGATACCATGCCCATTTCTATAACAAGGGTATTCACATTTATGCACATTTAATTATTTATTATAGAGTTTCATGTATAAATTCCACATTCCTTTATCATGTAATAAATTATTATCTTTAATGATTCCATGTTGTATGATCCATGTGGCGCACTTATGCATGAAATGAAATATTTAAGAAGGGTGTGCCCTAATAGCTCTCCAATGCATTGGGTAAAGATTAGTATCATGATACTTTAAATTAAATAATGGTTTACTCATGATAATTCAATTACAATGAGGTTTTACTCATTCCCCATGTGTAATAATCTTTGTCTCATGCTAATACCATGTTAAGTGTTGTTGCCACATTTCCATGTTATGATAATCGGGCTATATAATCCCTTTATGTTCATGTTTCTTTTATGATCCATTGATATGTCTACTACCTAACATGTATTTTATTCTTCATTTTATTCCTTGTTTACTCCCTTACTAGGCTTTATACCTCACCTTTTTCTTATGCATGTCCTCAGGTTTTCCCATGCAATGATAAGTATGGGGGAATGTAGTGGTCATGTAAATGAAGTTTTCAATAAAGATGTCGTGTTTCATGTTTTAAGTCGTTATGTAATGTTCCTAAGAACCAAAGAAACTATAAATATAAAAATTATCTATTGTATCAAGTGAATATTTTATGTAATAAATCTTGTTTAAGTGTGTAATAAAAACATGGTTGTTATAGTTGGTATTAGAGAATAGGTTTAGTTATTTTTGGGATTAGGATTAGAAAACCCTAGTGAAATCCTTAGGGATAATACTAAGTATAATAAAAACATCAATAAGTTTTGGTGATTATTGAGTAAGTGGTTTATCATGAAAATATATCCATGTATCGATACGAGTAGTTTTGGTGAGCATTTTTTTACCTAGGAGTGAAAACTCTGACAAGGAGTTTCGGGCTTGACCCAGGGTATCCTAGTACACGACAATGGGCCTTGCTTCACTTTTGGTTATGAAACTCATAGGGGTATGATTTGGTAAATTCATAAGCTTAGTACAAAACATTATTAAGGGAATAAAAAAATGCCCCTAAGAATATATGTTGGGAAGTAGATCATGGATAACATAGATTTAAGCCTATAGATTCATAAGTTAAGAAAATAAGAGTTATTTATAATTCATCCATTTTTTCCCTTGGATTATCATTTATGTGTTACCCCCTAACTTTCCCTTTATTCTAGATAATTTCTGATAATAGGAGGAAACGAGCTAACAATCCATGTGAAGATCAATGTGATGATTGTTCCAATGAGATTCACAGTCCAATGGGAGTAAGAATTGAGAAATTTGTCACAATACTCTATTAGTTAACTCAATATTTGAATAGAAACATGGGTCAACTGGAATTTTCAACCCCCCCTAAGAAATAACAAGCCACGATTGAGAGATTCATAGGAAAAAGGCCTCCAAATTTTAATGGATCATTTGATCCCTCAATTGTCGAATAATGGATCAACTCTATTGAAAAGATCTTCTACACACTTAAATGTTCCAAACAAGAGAAGGTTCTTCTATATGTTTATTGTATAGAGGGTGAAGCTAATAAATGGTGTACATTGATCAAAAATACGAATCATGTGGAGTAGATCAAGGTGTTGGAATGGAATTATTTCTGGAAAATGTTATTCAACAAATATTTTCTTCACACAATACGACTTAAGATAGAAAGGGAATTCTTTACCCTCAAGCACAAATATGATTAATCCATTAGATCGTACAAGGAAAACATCACAAGTATTGAATGATATGCCTCTGGATTTATCATTACCCCTAAGTGCAAGGTTGACCACTTCTTTGGTGGGCTGAAACATAGCCTATGGAAATCCCTAGTGATCCATGACTTCGATAGCTATGAGGAAATTGTCTAATGTTCCGTCAAGGTTGAAATGGAGATTAGTGAATCTCAGAGGTATCATGGGGATAACAAGTGTAAGTTGGACTTCAATTCTGGAATTTCGATGGATAAATCCAACGGTGATTAGAAACTCGAGCACTACACTAGCCAAAGGTGTGGAAAGAAGCACCCGGAAAATTTCTTGAAGGGGACGAGGAAATGCTTTAGGTGTGGAAGAGAAGGGAAACTAACCGTAAACTTCCAACAAGAATAACCTACAATTGCGAAAAAGGAGAGGAACTCTCTATTCGAATCTGAACATGTTTTTCATTGCTTCAACTACAAATAACTAGGGTACCTTGAGAACTAGTGCCCTAAGCCAAGGGTTTTTGGAGGCAACCAACAACCTTAAAGGTAGCAAGGGTGACCTTTTTCCATCACTAAAATTGAAGTGAACCCTGACAACGAAGTGATGACAGGTATGATAGTTATTCATTCAAGAATAGCGAACATACTTTTTGATTCTGGTTTTATGCATTATTTTGTATCCCAAAAGTTCAGTAGAACAATCCCAACACCACCACAAAACATGGAAGTAAAGATTTCAGTGAGTAAGGAAAATGGGGAAATCATTTCAACCCATGAATATAACTCCTCCCTGTCATAATTTGTGGATTGAACTTCCTTGAGAACCTCTCCATACTCCCTCTGGTAAAATTTTATGCAATTCTTGGCATGGATTTTCTTTCCTTATATAGAGCCAACATAAATTACCGTGAGAGGGAAATCACTCTCCATATGGATAATTGACCCCCGATTCTATATAAGTGAAAGGAGGAAGATGAATCTTATTTAGCACTATAATCTCAAGCATGGATATTATTACCCTATGATCATGTGTATATATCTTATATGATTGAGTCTAAGGAAGCAACCATCCTTGAAGACATGGCTATTATGATGGAATTCACTAAAGTGTTTCCCAATGAATTGGTTGGTCTTCCTCTAAGAAGAGATGTTGAATTCGCAATTGACCTTATACCTGGGGAGTTTTCATTATCCAATAATCCTTATAGAATGTATATTTTGGAGCTTAATGACCTGAAGAAACAACTATAGGAGAATCTAGATAGAGGGTTTATATTACCATGTGCTTCACTATGGGGTAAACCAGACCTCTTCATCAAGAAGAAGGATGGGTCAATGCACCTTTGCATTGATTATCGTGATCTCAACAAAATCATGATAAAGAAAAAGTATCCTCTTCCCTAAATTGGTGACTTGTTCAATCAGCTACGTGGAGCACATTACTTTTCCAAGGTGGATTTTCGGTTGGGATTTTACCAAGTAAGGGTGACAAAGGAGGATATCCCCAATACTTCTTTTCATACAAGGTACAGGCACTATGAATTCATATTAATTCATTTAGGACTCACTAATACTCGAGGAATCTCCATGGACTTGATTAATAGAGTCTTTAGATATTACCTCGACAAATTTGTGGTAATCTCTATAGACAATATTCTAATATACTCCAAAACCAAGGAGGATCATGAGTATTATCTAAGAACTCTACTAGAGACCTTGTGAAAGGATAAGATCTATGAAAAGTAAAGAAAGTGTGAGTTCTAGTCAAGGGAGGGATCGTAATTGGGTCATATCATCACAAGAAATGGGATATCTGTGGATCCCTCTAAGACAAATGCAATTGAGGGATGGTTAAAGACAAAATCGGTAACAGGTATTCATAGATTCCTGGGGTTAGCTGGATATTATCTCTGATTTGTGAGAAATTTCTCGTGATTGTCCAGCCCTCTTACCAAGATAACTTGGAATGGAGTAAAGTTTACTTGGAGTTATGAATGCAAAGAGAGCTTCAAGAAGTTGAAAATGAGGCGTATCATTGTGCTCATGCTCACACTACCCAAAAGTGGAGAACTTTTTGCAGTATTTAGTGATGCTTCGAAGAAGGTACTGGGTTGTGTGTTTATGGAAAATGACAAATTCATTGCATATTCTTCAAGTTAATTGAAACTTCATGAGAAAAAATATCCAACACATGATCTGGAGTTGGAAGCAGTGATCTTCACTTTAAAAATTTGGCGGCATTACCTCTTTGGGGAGAAGTGTCAAATATATACGGACCAAAAATCCTCAAGTATATATTCACACAGAAAGAGTTAAACATGCGCCAATGAATATGGTTAGAGATGATAAAATACTATGACTTCTAAATCCATTACCACCCTAGGAAAGAGAACAAGGTGGCATATGATCTAAGTATAAAGGACCCAGTGATCCTATCATTAATGAGAATTGAAAAGGATCCAATCTTCTTAGATTTGATGAAGATGGACATGGGAATAATAAATAAGGGAATATTATCAATCCTTTCATAGTTTATTGATCAACCATCTCTTTTGGAAATGTTAAAGGATTCTCAAAAGGATGATGTGGGAATTTAGAAGAAGGTGGAAACTATCAGAAAATGGAAATCCTTAGAGTTTAATTTCAATGAAGAAGGAATTGTGAGATTTGGGTCAAGACTATGTGTTCTATCGAATCTGGAGTTAAAGAAGGAAATTTTGGATGATGCACAGAGTTCAAATTTCTCTATTCACCCAGGGAACAAAAATATGTATTGAGATATCTGAGAGAATTATTGGTGGGATAAAATAAATAAGGAGATCGTTGAGTAAACATCAATGTTCCTGGTATGTCCGCAAGTGAAGGCTGAGAGGTAGAAGTCTAAGGGGATGATGCAACCATTTCCCATACCAACATGGAAATGGGAGAACATCACCATGGACTTTGTCACCATACTTCTGAAGAAATCCAATGGAAACAATGCTATCTGGGTTTTTTTGCATCGTCTTACAAAGACTGCACACTTCATTGTAATTCGAGTGGATTTCTCACTAGATCAACTAGCACAGGTATTCATTATAGATGTGGTAAGGTTGCATGGACTACCAATATTGATTTTATCAAATCTAATCCAAGATTCACCTCTAAGTTTTTTAAGAATCTTCAACATGCTTCTAATACTGATCTGAACTTTAGTACGACCTATCATCCTCAAACTGATGGATAATCTGAGCGGACTATCCAAACACTTGAGGAAATGTTGAGAGTATACTTAATGGACTTCAAAGGAGTATGGGATCAACGTCTCCCTCTAGTTGAGTCCTATTACAATAATAGTTTCCAATAAAGCATCCAAATGGATCTTTATGAATCCTAGTATGGGAAGAGGTGCAGAACACCGAAATGTTGGGATGAAGTTGGGGAGAGAAAACTCTTAGGTCCATAAATGGTCAAAGAAATGGTGGAGAAGGTTAAGACCATTCAGCAGTACATTAAAGCTACTCAAAGTCAACAAAAGATCTATATTGATAATCATCGACGAGACCTAGAGTTTGATGTTGGAGAGATGTTATTCCTACTCATATCACTATGGAAGAGAGTTATGAGATTTGGGAATAAGGTAAAGCTTATTCAAAGGTATATTGTCCCTTTTGAGATCCTTGACCGCATTGGAGTAGTGGCCTATTGACTAGAACTCCCACCAAACCTATCTCAAGTACATAATGTATTCCATGTATCACTTCTGAGGAAGTACATACCTAACATATCACGTGTACTCAATCTAGAGGTGGTACCATTGTAGAATGATCTCTCTTATGAAGAGAATTTACTGGAGATCTTAGATCATAGAGAAAAATTTCTATGAAATAAGACAATGCCCCTCGTTAAGGTGTTGTGCAGAAACCACATGTTTGAAGAGGAAACGTGGGAATAGGAGGAAGTGATGAATCTGAGTTACCCACATCTGTTTTAGTGTGGGAGAAGGAAATTTCAAGGGTGAAATTTCTTAAGGGGGGAAGATTGTAATGACCCAAACTTTCATTAATGAGAATTCCTCTTGACCTAATTAAATGTCAAATTATGTAAAATAACTATATAAAACATTAAATTCTTTGGTTTTATGTTTTTTGATTTTATAATACCGTTAAGAATTGTTACCATTTCTAATATAGTCATTGAATAGTGATCATATTATTAGTATAAATATATGTCTTTAACAAATCCAATTTACTCAGACAAAGGAAGTGATGGACTCATCTAGTAGACTTTCCACATATGAATCCCATTTTTTGAAGCTTGTAAATGAGGTAGCATTATTGGGATTCACTCTTGACCAATCCCTAGTGGAGCTTTAACAAGTTAATCTTGATCGGAACCGCCTACAGGAGAATTGGAAGTTGATAGAGATTACCACTCGAGCAATGTCATCTGAGCCACCCCAAGAGTTGGTCACCATCGAACACCTTACCCTTCAGTCTTATGCAGTTGTTATAAGGGGTTATGTAACAATACCATAGCACTATGATTATGTGCATTATTTTTTTATATAATAAATAATATTCATTCAATTTATTATTGTAACTTTGTAAATAGTTTTTAAAGTCAAATGATATTTTTAGTTAATATTCAATTAAGAAGTCTATTTTGATGAATTAATGGATTTTTTAATTAAATAATATTTTAATAAAATATTGTTACTAAATTACTTTTTATTAAATATAAATTATTGTATAATTTTTAGGATTACAATTGTCATTTTTATTAAGTTTTGAAAGATATTTTTATCAAAACCCATGAATTTTGGAAAAATGTCAATTTTTATTTTAAAAGTTAAAATTTACATATTTTGAAATTATTTATATAAAATGAATATTATTTTTCGAATCAGGACTTTAAAATTATCCAACAGTGGATTTTTCATAATTTTCTGAGACAATCGAATTTTTTGGGTAAAAATTAAATACTATTTAAATATATAATGTGATTTATGACATCATAACAACCCAATAGTGATGTAATAAAATACTATAAACATTATGTTCCATAAATATATTTTTACCATTAAAATAATTCAATTTTAGGTTTTTTTATTTATTTTACAAATCTTTAGTGGACCCTCCAAGGCATATAAAACATTTTAACTTTTTAAATTGATTTCCTTGAGAGTGTGACTCACCTCCACATAAGAAAGCATAATATTTTAAGACGTTCGGCCATTTTCCTTATAAAATATTGTTTTCCACTACTTTTTGGAAAAAAAAATGGGAAAACCATGTGATGGTTTGTGGTTTTTGTTAGTTTAATGTGTTGTTTCCAAAACCTAAATAATAAAGTATTCTATCTCTTTTCCTATATAAACCCACGCAAACTCCCTCTTCCGCTTCACTCAAATCCTTTGAATCTTGACCAACCCCATACCTCCTCTCTCTAGAATACTCCCAAGTCACCCCAAGATCCAAATAAGCCTCTCTCAAGTCTCTCCCAATCCTTTGCGATCACACTTCCAAGTAAGGGATTCCTTCCTTGCTCAATTTATCCAAGTTTCTTAATATTGTTATGCCATTTATTTTTCAATTATAAATGTTGGGGTATAATTTATAACCTCCCCTATACTGTCCTCTTTATTTTTTAATGATGAGAGACCCTTTTCTCTCTCATCTATGCCTTCAATGTATACCTTTTACCATGCTGAAATTCTTTAAGGAATTTCACTCTTCTCATTTACATTGAAAAAATTATTTTTTATTATGAATATAAATTCTTTTACATATTATGGGAAATGTATGTATATGGCCCCATTACTATCCATTTCATTTACATATGATGATACACCCCTTTCTCTCTCATAATCCATTTTTATTAATTTTTATGTCGCATTGTTATGTTGGCGAAATTGCACCACGATTTTCCAAGACAAAGTCATTGTGTTGTGAATACCATACCCATTTCTCTATCAAGGGTATTAACCTTTATTAAAGTTTACTTATTGACTATATAGTTTCATATATGAATTACACATTCCTTTATCATGGAATAAATGATGATCTTTAATGATTTTGTGTTGTATGATCCATGTGGCACACTTATGCATGAAATGAAATGTTTAAGAAGGGTGTTCCCTAATAGTGCTTCAATGCATTGGGTAAAGATTAGTATCATGATACATCAAGTTCAATGAGGGTTTACTCATGATAATTCAAGTTTAATGAGGGTTTACTCATGCTCCATGTTCAATGAGCCTTGACCCATGCTAATACCATGTTAGGTGTTGTTTCTACATTTCCATGTTATGATAATAATGTTATATCATGCCTTTATGTTCATGTTTCTTTTATGATCCATTGATATTCCTACTTCTTAAAATGTATTGTATTATTCATTTTATGCCTTTTTTACTCCCTTACGGGGCTTTAAATCTCACCCTTTTATTATGATTGTCCTCAGGTTATCCCATGAAATGCTAAGTAAGAGGGAATGTAGTGGTCATGTAAATGAAGTTTTCAATAAAGATGTTGTGTTTCATGTTTTAAGTCATTATGTAATGTTCCTAAGACCTAGAGACACTAGACCTATCGATATTATCTATTGTATCATGTGAATATTTTATGTAATAAATCATGTTTAAGTGTGTAATAAAAAGTCAAGTTATTAAAGAATCCATTCATGATGTCATGTTTGTTGAGTATCACCATAAGAAGTATGTGCTGGAAGTCTGAAGAGATCAATACACAGATGGGGATCACACCCAGGGCTATGGGGTATACCAAACAACCAATCTAAATTAACCCACTATGTATGGTATTTATTCTTATGTAGTGTTAGTCTTGAAGACTTTGAGAACCCTACATTGGGAAAATGATGATGATAGAGGATATCACTCTAGGCCCCATGGAGGGATTTTGAAAACTCTATATGATACTGAAGTTCCTAATAGGGGATCACCGTCATATATATAAGATTTTATTACATTATAAACCCTTATTGAAAAGTTCACATAAACCCACCCTACAAAATTTGTCCATGCTAAAGGGAGAAAAGGATCCAATCCATATTTTAAGTATCACATGTAGTATACTATATGTATATGGTGTGTCTCTTTGTAACCAAGTTTACCCATGAATAATATCCTATGAATATGTCTGTGTTCATGTAGAACTAGTCATGCCCATGTACTTGGACATGTCTGAGTACACGAATCTGCCTGTGTACTTCTGGCCTGGATATATCCATGGTTGTGTTCATGGTCGTGTACACTTAGAGTACATGGAAAATAACCAAGTCGATTCAAACACCATGTTACTCATGTCACACACCTTGTGATACTTATCTCCTAGAGGGAAACTCCATCTATGAATCCAATTAACCACACTGTGTTTATTCCCGGTTTACATGTTGTGTATATTAGTAATTTATAGAACCTTCTGATCTTAACATGATCGTCTCCTCCACCGTTTCTGCCCATGATTCCCACCTCCAATCTCGCTGAAGATAGTGTATTTTAGTGACCATTCCTTGATTTCAATTTCTTACTAAAATCGAGCCATCCAAATAGCACATGAAGGCCATCATTGCATCTCCCGGTCACCGCACATCAAATCCTTCATGAATATCTCTGATCTTGACCTAATCCATCATCATAGCTCAATACCAATGTCAATAGAAAATCAGTTCTCTAGTATCAATCATTTTCACCCAGAAATGGGTGTGCAATGATTGATTACTTGGAATTTTTCAAACCACCAGTCAAAAAAACCACCAAAAATAAATGAACGAAGAATGGGTTAAGAAATTCATGAAACACAAACATGAGGAACAAAACTCAAACAATGTTCATGTTGGCTTTGATTTATTGATGTAGAATGATGAATAAAGAGATATAAATAATCAATATAGAAAATCCAAATCATGGATAATATTTAACATGTACCCCCAATATGCTCGATCCATAAATCAATTCATTATTTGATTGATTCATGTTCATCATATGAAAAAATACAAGCAGGATAAATCAACATAAAACAAATGTTCTGTCTAGATTTGGATCAATCACTGGTGAAAAATTAATCATTATTGTTTTTATTGGTGAGATCCTTGAATTCCACTACACACTGATCGATGATTCACAATATAGTTTTTGTTTATTTGAAAATGATCCTAAAAATATCTCTCTTAAATATTGAGGTTCATGAGGCTCACCCAAGGATTTTCTAATAGAATCGTATTTATATGAAAGATTTTGGTTAGGGTAATTATTTTAAAAAAATTATTTTATTTGTTTATTAATATTTATACAACTATGATCAACATGAACATCTAATGTGTTGTAAGGTTGTGTCCCATAATGGGTAAAACCCACCCTTTATCTCAATAGTAGCATCATATTTTCAATCTGAGTCCCTATTTTGGAGTTATTCTTCTTTTTTAGGAAACATTTACATGCATTTGGTCTATATAATTAATATATTTCAAACATAAATTAAAGTCTCACAACGCCTCATAATCACACGCTGTCTCACTTCCTGATCTCAAAAATATTACTAGATATATAAAAATAAATCAACATAAAACAAATGTTCTGTCTAGATTTGGATCAATCACTGGTGAAAAATTAATCATTATTGTTTTTGTTGGTGAGATCCTTGAATTCCACTACATAGTGATTGATGATTCACAATATAGTTGTTGTTTATTTGAAAATGATCCGCAAAATATCTCTCTTAAATATTTAGGTTCATGAGGCTCACCCAAGGATTTTCTAATAGAATCATATTTATATGAAAGATTTAGGTTAGGGTAATTATTTTAAAAAAATTATTTTATTTGTTTATTAATATTTATACAACTATGATCAACATGAACATCTAATGTGTTGTAAGATTGTGTCCCATAATGGGTAAAACCCACCCTTTATCTCAATAGTAGCATCATATTTTCAATGTGAGTCCCTATTTTGGAGTTATTCTTCTTTTTTAGGAAAAATTTACATGCATTTGGTCTATATAATTAATATATTTCAAACATAAATTAAAGTCTCACAAGGCCTCATAATCACATGCTGTCTCACTTCCTGATCTCAAAAATATTACTAGATATATAAAAATACATTACATATAAAAAAATTCAATACATTTTCCCCACCTTATATATTTACATCCAATAAATAAAATCAAAAGACTACACAGAGTGATTTGGTTACTGAGCACACATTTGGGTCTCCCTCTCCCAGGTACTCTTCTAAAGATTCTTATGTTTCCACTGGACATGAACTAATGAAATTTCTCACCCATAGAGAATATTATTTTTCTTATCCTCAATATCTACTTGGTACTCTAGAATAGTAGATCTATCCTCAATGTCCAGATCACCCCAATCGATAACATTTAACGGGTCATGCATGTACCTCCTCAGCAATAACACATGGAATTTGTGGTGTTCCCAATCCAACTATAGGGTTAGAGCCAATTGGTATGCCACCTTTCTGACACTGAACATTATCTAAAAATGTTCAATGAATATCAGAGATATATTTATTCCCTGACCAAAACTCCTAAAACCATATTGATTTGAGACCGACAGGAACATATGGACTCTCTACACAAACTCCAAAGGCCTCCATATTCAATCTACATAAGACTTATGATAGCTCTATGGAGTCTTCATCATCTCTTGGATGATCTTAACTATATATTTTTTGGATCACGCAAAATCTAGTCCCCATTCATGTCGACTCTCCTAGGATTTTCCAAAATAGTAGTGTCATATAGGATCACATTTAAATTTACTCAAATAGTTCCATACTAATGGTGGAATGGTAGTTTTTGTTGTATGAAAACTATATCAATGGGAGTTGATCCTACCATCTATGTCCAAATCATAACAATCATGACCACAACATGTCCTATAAGACTTTAATGGTCTTCTCAGTCTGGTCATCGGTCTAGGGGTGAAAATTCATGCTCAAATGTAACGGAGTCCCAAAGGATTCATACAATCCCTTCCATAACTATGATTTGAAGCAAGCATCACAGTCAGAAATGATCTTAGAGTGAAATACATGGAGGTATATTATCTACATAATTTAAAGGCACCCCAAGTTCTATAAAAAACTCTACACTTAGATATCTAGGAAGTGGCTCAACATAGTAAGTTGGTCTATTATTTTCATGATATAATCATGTCCTCTAGTCATCTGTGGTAACCCCATAATTATTTGCATAGATATCCCATCTCAATTCCACTCTAAAACCTCTAGGGGTTGATCTAAACCTATCGGAACCTAGATCCAATAATTCAATTGCTAACAAGTAAGGCATCAAGGTACAAACTCTACAACTCTCTTCGTTATCCCTAACCACCAAAACTGATATTAAAGGTCCTGGTATATCTTTTCCATGCCTATATTTACTTTTAAAGGATATGTATAAAACTCTCTTTGAATCTCCTTATACAACATCACTGGTACCATCATGTATCCTCATAAAAAGACAACATGCTCTCCACCTTTAGAAAAACCATCAGGAGAACATCTACTGGATATCTGAGTATGTAGGATATCATGCTTAGTATCTCTATGTTGAGTATCCCTAACTCTCTATAGAAATGGTGGGGTAACATTCATAGAGTAGAGGTATTGTGAACCATATGCATCTACTAAGGATATCTATAATGAGGCCAACTTCTCCAATGCCTCGATCAGTATCTTAGAACAATATCTCTTGGTGAGAGTACCTTCTACCAAGATCTCGTTCCAAGGATTATAGAAAATCTTGAAGTCATAATCCTAGAGTAAATCTATCCATCATGTTTTTCGCTAGTTAATATCCTTCTGAGAGAAGATAAAATTGAGAATCTTTTGTTATGAATAGATGATAAATTGGTCACCTATAAGGTAGTTTCACCACACCTTTTGTGTGAAGACTAGTGTTTCTACCTCCAGATCATCGGTATCATAGTTCTACTCATGTTTTCTCAATTAATGAAAACCATAGGTAATCATCACCTACCTCTAAATCAAAACACAACCAAGCCTTATAACTAATTCATCGTCAAACAATACCTACTGAACACCCTCATCAGCAAATATCAATATAGGAGCGCTCGTCAGTATCTACCTCAAATTCTAGAAATCATTCTTAAACCTCCTTATAAAGATGAATGGATATCACTTTATTGTCAAATATATCAAGGGACTTGATATCCTAGAGAAATTAGGTATGAATCTCTGATGGTAGCCTGCCAACCAAAGGAAGCTCTGTATCTCTGTCATAATCTTGGGTGGCTCCCAAGATAACACTACCTCATCTTTCCTTGGGTCTAATACTAAATATCCAGATGACATAACATGTCCCAAAAAGTGGTCCTCCTAAATCCAAAACTGATATTTCAAGAGATTATTAAAAATCTATGGCTCTGAGAGTACATCTAGAACCATATTCAAGTGTCTCACAATCTCCTCCTCATATGTGAGTAAAATTGGATATCATCGATGAATACTAATAATAATCGGTATAAGAAAGGATGAAAGATCTAGTTCATGAGTTCCAAGAACACTTTTGGAGATATTTTCATGCTAAAGTGAATCCCCAAGTACTCATAGTGACCATAATGACTTTGGAAAGTTGTCTTTAGTATATACTTATCCCGTACTCACAGTTAGTGATAGCCTGATCTGAGTTAAATCTTTGAGAAGCATCATGACCCACTCAACTGATTGAATAGGTCCTTGATCCCCATGAGTGGATACAGATTCTTTACCGTCACCTAGATTAGGTGATGGTAATCTCCACACAATCTCAATCTTCTATACAACTTCTTGGTGAAAAATATAGGGGGAATCCTAGGTGAACACTGGGATTGACAAAGCCCTTCCTCTACAAGTCCCCTAGATTCACATTCATTTCACGAAGCTTTTTGGGAGAAATCCAAAATTCTAGCGTAGAAATCAATGTTTTCTTAGAGTGTATGTCAATGTAGAAGTCTATCTTTTGGAAGGGTGGTAATCCTACCATGTCCTCATAAAATATTTCATCATACTCTACAACCACTATAGGTAATTGAAAGATCATATCATTCACTACAGCAAGAGTCATTCTAGACAACTAGTTTTTAATCAGCTACACCCAAGCATGATCCCATCTTACTCTTCTTGGGTTTCCTATTCACCCACAAAGGAAACCCTCATACCATTACTATGGAAAAACCACAACCTTCACCTAAAGTACTTTATCTAGGCATGAACTATCGATAACTATTACTTTACTAAGATGAATTTTTAAGGCTTCATCAATGAAAGAATTAAATCCCAAAAGAAACTCTCACCACCAAGAGTCTGGTAACATAGTCTGTAGAAGTGTGTGATCACTATGTGACTTCACGTAGGAGTCTCAAAGCATAGAGTTAAAGCTAATGGCTCAACCAGAATTTCTAATTATTTAACCAAAGTAGTGGTAGGAAATTAGTGGATCACACCGATGTATATTAGTACTGAAGATAAAGTAAATAAGAAACAAATTTTACCTTGTGTCATCCTCGAATCCTTTGGGTCATAACCCTCAACCGCCTATAGTTTTTCTCACCCCTGTCCCCCAGCTCCCTGATCTGATCACCAACCACTTGGGGGTGGTGGTGGTAATGATTCAAAACATATACCACCTAGATCTTATCTCATATCTTCTCTACCACATTTTATACACTATGGATAGGCATGCTCCTACCTCTGCCTATGAATCCCATCCACTGTATATCGATCATCCATACACCGGGTCGTACGTTCTAAAGCAATATATCCCCGACCACCATAAAAGAAACACCAAATTTCTCTAGGTTGACTAGATCTATAATGAGATCCTTGTAACATAGACCCTCTATCCTAGGATCACCTCCTGAAATATATCACATGTACAAGTCCTTGTGAATGTTTTTGGCTACCTATTACAAAAGTATCATCTTCTGTGTGCCCACTTATTGCACCAAAGTTCTATGTATGTCCATCCATGAAACTATTGACCACCAAATAACACACCAGCACCCAGCATATATTGAAATTCATAGAGCTATCATTATATCTCGGATGCCTCTGTGTTGACCTCCCTCAATGGTTTGATCTCAAACTCACTGGTCATTAACCATTTTGATCAAGTACCGAGAGAAGTTAGTGAACCTTAATGAATACTTATCCATAGTTGTACAACCATTATAAAGATTTAGAAACTCCTAGATTCACCTATTACTCAATGTAGCTAGGTAAAAGTCTTCTATAAAATGAATTCAAGATTTGACCATGAAATAATCACCTCATCATATGACTAATTCACTAATACCTTCCATCATATTGTAAAGACATAGAGAAGACTCACTTATAGAACCAAAATCTGGTATGTAGGTTTTCTTATTAAAGGAAAGAATCATTTCACTATCTAAAGTCAGTCCTTACCCACATGGTGTTCTGGATCACCTTAGAACCATGGGGTTGCTATCTTTGAAACTCTAGATGTGTGTTCATCCTGTTCGATTTATCTTCTGATACTTCTGGTACCATCTTCTACTTTATGGTAGTGGTATTACTAGTGTACCACCTAGAGGTAGCACCTCTTAAACATGTCCTTGTATCAAAGAATCATAACCTAGGAGATCATCCTCATGATCTTAATACTAAATCCAAGCTAGAAAATTTCATGGAGCCATCCTAAAAAAGAAAATATATACTATAGTTAATGGGAATATCTAGATGGATAACTCAAGCAGGACATGGAAACCACAAACCATTCTTACATGATGCGTGTTCCAAAGATTCCCAACACGGCCAGTTCCAATATGTACCAAGTCAATAAGTAGGGATTCATAGTCCTGTTGAATGGATATGTCATCCTCCGCACAAAAACTAGAGTCCCTATCCTGAGAGCTGAACTCAAAACACATAACATTATTTCTAGACAACTGAAACCAATCTCACTGCTAGAAAAAAAACTCCAAAATATTCGGTCCAAATATGGAACACTCCATTGATGCCACTCTATCATAACCCGGCCCATTGAGGCCCACCAAGCTGGAGATAAGCGTCGTGAGACTACCCCATGCCCACCTCTAATAGGTCAGGAGTTAGAAGCTAGTTTCGTACAATCATAAAACTTGCATGGGATGTATTATCCAAGGGTACCTACACACACACACATCTCTGATCCCATCCAATGAAACAATGTAAAATAAAAATGATACCCAATGAATTCACACATCTAAATACCATAATCATAATATAGAAAAATACTAGAAAATGATAAGGGCCAAATAAAATCCCACAAAAAATAGTAAATAAGTATAAGCAAATAGAAAAATGGGACTACAATCAAAAGTTAATCCTGGTATGAACCATGGTCAGTCTAGTAATATAATATCTTTCTACTCTTTGTGCAATGAGAAAACTATCAAAAAACTAGGCATCTACATGAAACATGACATGTGTGGGTGGATCTAATGTAGGGGTGAGTATAAAAATACCCTATAGGACAACCTTAAATCACTAATAATAAATCATCAATAATGGTTGTTAGATCATCACACGGATATTTCAAAAACATACATAACATAAACATCTAGATATACTCATATAAGACACAGTCTCAATATAAAGAACCTCTCTTTTAAACCATTAACATTACATTACATTTTCGGAATACTTAAACATTATACAAATAGATGCCCAAAGACTGTGATTGGTCTAGTAACTTTGCAAACATGGAAACATAAACACTGGTATATATTTGAGAAAAATTATATCCCACTAGTTTCTTCTTTAATAGAACCATTATTAGAAATATTAAATATAGTACATATCATCATAATCTAGGGGAAAGGAATCATAAAAGTGGTGAGCTAAAATTCTCAGTTAGGGTAAAAAAATGAGACATGTAAGAATAAACATGATCATAAGGGTATTAGAATGTGATCATGAAAATAGAAGATCATACCCTACATATCAAAGATCATAATAGAGATCATGGAGTAAATATTGGATGTTCATAAGACATTAATCATAATAAAATAGAGAGCATAATCCATGAAAGCATAATGTAGGAATAAAACATTGAATTGTGGGAAACACATAAAAATATAATGATTTCCATAGTATACAAGTCATCACTACCAAGGTCTTCTTAGTAGTATGGGTTCACTCCCCATACCATCATAGTAGTCAGGGTTCACTCCCATGGTCCTCACAATAGCATGAGTTCACTCCTTATATTATCTTCGTAGTCATGGTTTACTCTCATGACCATCATAGTAGTCAAGGTTCACTCCCAAGACCATATTATTTTATCTCATGAGATATAAAACTTTACCCAATGCATTAAATGGAGATAGAGGTCCCACCCATCACATAATTAAATCATACATACATGTCCCACAAGATCAGAAATAAACATATCATAACCCATGAAATGAAATGGGTATCATAAACATGTAAATATATCACAACATATGGAAAAATTACAGGTTTCATAATAATTTCATCAAAATCCTAACCCATGAAAGAGTAAAGGATTTCATATACATATTACCCATAGTGTAGAAATGGGGTTCATAAAGACCATGACATTAAGCATAACCCATTAATATAAAGGATATAAAAATATAATTTAGATTTGAATGAGTAACTTCAATAGATGTCATCTTATATGGAAAATAATTTTTAAATATATTTTAAAAAAAATCTTAAGGAAAATATCATTTCTTGGTTGAAAATTTTTTTTTAATACATAAATCCATTTAATAATATTTTTCTTATGAAATACCTTAAAAACTTATAAAGAAGAATTAAATCATTTTTAAAACCTTTCTTCTTGAAAACTTATAAATTAAGATTCAAAAAATTTTAAATACCTTATTCTTTGAAAACACTTTTTAAACTTATAAAAAGAGCTTGAAAACGTTCTGAAGACAATTGTACTTGAAAACTTATAAAAGAAGCTTGAAAACACTTTGAAACCCATTTTTCTTGAAAACTTATAAAAAAATATTTAAAACATTTTAAAAACCATTTTTCTTGAAAATATATTTTAAAATTATTTTTTTAAAGTTTAACCCTTTAAAAATGAAAAGGCATCTTCAAATAAATAACGACGGGTAAATCCGTACATGTCATACGAGGTCAAAAGATCATTTATTTTTCATGGTAAAAATGTTTGAAAAGTGAATTGTTCAGAAAGATAAAATAAGATTCACTTTAATAGATTGGTGAAATAAAAAAAGGGTAAAATTTTATTTTAAATCTTATAGGATAATAGTATAATATTCTTGGAAACCCTTTTTAGAAAACATATATTTCTGACAGAATAAAGGGTAAAGTCGTGCTTTCCTAAAAACAATTTCTTAACTATATTTTGTACCAAAGAGTATAATATGGTACCAATACATGATTATATCTTTAAATAAAAAATGATAAGTAAAATCATGAATATTTTTGAGATATTGATCATTATATTTCATTAAAGAAAGCATAAACATAAACAATCTTAAAAAGCAATTAGATTTTCTTAATAAACTCTTATAACTTGGTATCTTGGGTTCATACTCTCCATGTAAGGAAAGTAAATTAAATTAAGCATATAATATCATGAAAACATTTATATTCATGATATTTCCTAAAAATCTAAATATATGCACCTGGAAAAAAGTTTAGGTGCATAACAAAACATGAGTCTCAAAGATGGTAAATTGAGAAAAAACTTTTTACCAATTTGGTAACTTTTTAAAGTTAAACCCCATGAAAGAACGATCATAAAATGGACATGTAAATACCCATAAATTTAATTATAATATACATATATTAAAATAATGTTCAGTACATACACCACACAAAAGGAAATAGTAGCGAACATAACATGTATCTCACGGAAATTAAAAGTGAGATGAAATCCCCTTACATTGTGTCATGACTCTTTCTATACTCATAAAAGATTCTTGTATAATAAATATGTGTTTATTAAAAGTATTTTAAAAAATAATATTCTTATATATATTAAAATATATGGTTTTATTATGACCTTATATTACCCGTCTGTTAACGATCCTATGTTATGTTTTCACTTCAGGTTATATTCGCTTGGTTTTTCACATGTGTCTTAATTTGTTATATTGTTGGCCCTTATACTTATATCATGATTCCATAATGTAGATAATAATATAAATATTATTTATATCCAGTATATTTATAATATAATAATCTATATCATAATGAATTATGAAATGGAATACACCATTCATGGAGACGGTAATCTGTACATACCCATGAACGTTGTTTCTGTTTTTTATTATCATATTGAAAGAAAGAAAGAAAATGAAATATATATATATAATTATTATAGTAGCATGAATATATCATATATATAATATAATTTTACTAAACTCATCTTTAATACATTCCATGTGGTGTGTGAATGAACCACATCACTTTGAGGGGGCGGTAGTCCACACTTCCTCAAACGAGATTAACATATTAACACCAAATGAAAAGTAAAGAGATGTGTGGTTTAAAAGGATTTTAAAAACATAAATACATAATAAATATAATATATTACATATATAAATATATTTTCCATCATAATTTTTACCATGATATGTGGTAAATGAAAAATGAACAATCATCGTTTTGTGAGGTAGTAGTTTGTCATACATAGAAACAGTATGTTCAATATCCATTAAATGGTGGTGTGTGTAAGTGTAGGTAAATATTTTTATTAAAAAATTCTATTATATGTTTTATATTGGTTTTTTCACACAATAATGGAATAAAGGGAGTGTAGGGGTGAGTAGTAAAAATAAAGGAAAGGAGCTTGGGAGAAGACGTTGCCTCTTAATCGGGTAACTCCTTTTGGTTTGTGCCAAAAGGATTATTTGAGAGGATTTCTACCCAGAGGGAGGCTATAAGGTATAATGGGGGATTTTTTGGAGGCTAATTTGGAATATCTTGGATGAACTTAAAAGGTTTGAGAGGTTTGAGGAATGGGCAGAGGTGGTGGCCTTTTAGAGTGGAGGAGGAGTGGCACTCATGTAAATATTTGAAGAGAAAATTTCACCCACGTTTTTCACATTCAAAGTGGATCCAGTAATTAACCAAGGTAGATAAAATTTATTATAGGGTCTAAATATGGTAATAAAATGGGTGTTGGACAAGTTTATAGTTCGTTTTGGGTCTTAAATTTAAGGTTTAGTACTTTATTAACCTAATTTTTCTCTTAACCAATGTAATTAATTTTAAATACTTTAAGTAATATTTTTGGTAAAAAAATTACCCTATTACACATTATAAATTATTATTATTAAAAATATGGAATATATTTTTATATATTATAATCATAGAAGTGGAGGAAATTAATTTAAAATTAATCCTGTTAATGGGACGACACTATGGATTTTTAAAGTAAAAACATCCAAACGTTTTCCATGTTTTTATATCCAATATCAATGTGAAATTGGTTCCAATGACCTAAATTGGATTAATTAGTAAAGATATTATCTAAGTAAACTATTAAATACATTAAAAATATAATTTAACCATATAAATAAATTATATGAAAAAAGTTGTTTTGAATTAAAATCCAGTATTTTTAACAATTCATTAAAAATGAAACCTTATGGGAAAATACCAAAAATTTATCCTAACATAATTTTTATGTCTTGATTCAAATTATGAAGTTTATTCTGACATATTAAATCTATAAAACTTCAAAAAATTGGATTTAAAATTGGTTCTCCATTAAAAGGTGGTAAAACTACCTTTATTAAAAAATATATGTTTTTATGCATAAAATTGGGTTTGTTCTTATCTTATGTCTATAGAATCTATTGGATGAATATAAAAAAATTATTGAAAATAAAACATATTTATTACATTAATATCACTTACCAATTTTAATTAATTTAATTTACTTGGTTAAAATATCTTTGTGACTATAATAATATCTTTCTTAATATTCAATCGGTTTTCGTATTCATTTATAATTAATGGTAACCTATGAATTCATCTTAAATTTATTTAAACCACATATTTTAATAATTTAGTTAATACTATTCATATACATCAAATTAATAGTTAGGTTATATTCCATTATAATAATATTTTTAATAATGTATTATAGTTAGGTTACACTCGGTCTTACGTGTTACACAAGCCATCGAGAAAGGTCAATCTTGTGTGTAATGTATGATAACCTAGTTATTATATGTAATGTATGCCAAGTTGGGATTGGTCTTAACATACTATAATTCAAATCTGTGTGAAAGGGATTTTTGACTTAGTGAAAAGCTATTTTTAGTGTTGTGTGAAGTGAAACAAATATCAAAATATTAAATTAATTTGAAAAAATTCACCAAAATATCTGGGTGTTGCACTCAAGATATGGTCACGGATGTTTTTTCAGCCTAGGAATCCTTCTTGAAGGTTATGTGTAACACATGTCCCGGACAACACACTCGAAAATTTAGATAACACTGAGGGAATCTATCCAAGATTTCTTTCTCTTCAGGTCTCACTATAAAATGTATGCTCTAAAAGTATAAAGAGATTGATACACAAATGGGAATCACACCTAGGGCCATATGGTATACCAACAACCCAATCTAGATTATCCCACTGTAGGGGATCGAATATCGTGTAGTGTTTTTCATTATGATTCTAAGAACCCCACACATCCAAAATGATGATGATAGGGGATCTCACTTCATGCATCATAAAGGGATTCCAAAAACTATATCTCAAACTGAAGTTCCTCATAGGGGATCACCATCCTATAAATAAAACACCATTCCATGCTAAAACCTTAGGAAAATGATTAAGGGAATACACCCTAATGAAACTTGTCCACGTTTAAGGGAGAAATATATCAAATCTATCTTTGAAGAAGTGCATATAATTTACTATAATTACACAACATGTCACTTCAACATCGTTTTTACCTGTGTATCATGCATGTGCCCATGCATGTGTCATTGTACACCTGGTTGTGCCTGTATACTTGGTCATGTTAGAGTAAACACCTCTTTTCTTGTACTCCTATCCTCGTTGTGTGCATGTATGTGTACTCCTAGAGTACATTATAGGTCACCAATTTGAGTCACATGCCATGTGATATGTGTCACATTCCATATGATACTTATCTCCTATTTGGAAACCCTAGCACCGTAGTGATCGCCCCACTCAGTGTGTATTCCCATTTTACACACCATGTGTATCAGGAATCTCTAGAACCCATAGATCTTCACTCGTTTTTCCACTATACCATAACATCCATTGATTCTTGCTATAAATAACATCGTATATGGTGGATCTAAGTGAGCACAAATTTCTGTTACTTGCTCACCAGAATCTGGTCATCTGAATCACATGGGTAGTCCATCTATCAAACCTCTTATTCACCGCATGTCAAAACCCATAAGAAAAACTCTAATAAAAACATGATCTGTCATTGTATCTTGATCTAATCATAAATATAAACCCAAATTATGGGTATATATCCATTTCACCAAGAAACAGGTGTACAATGATTAATTATCAAGAATTTGTCGAAACACCATCCAAAGAGAACATTAATGATTATGGAATAAAGAATGGATGAAGAAGTGAATGAAATAAAAACAAGATGAATGGACTTCATCCAATGTTAATATTTTCCTTTATATGTTTCCATTAGAATGATGAATGAGGATTTATAAATAATCAATAATAGAAAATCCAAATCCATGATAATATCTAACTCATACCCATAATACGCTTAATCTACGAATCAATTCATTAGTTGATTGATTTTCATTTTTCATATGAAAAAAATGGGTATAAATACAAAAAAAATAAACCTATCTGTATTTGGATCTGTCACTAGGTAATAATGAATCTAAATCATTTTCATTTGCATGATCCTCGATTTCCACTACACACCGATCTAAAATACATGATCTGGTTGTTGTTCATCTGAGAATGAGCCTCCAATGATATCTCTCAAATATCTAGGGTTATGTGTCTTACCTTGGTATTTGACCACAATAGAGTATTTATAATAAAATTTTAGTTCATGGTAATTATTGTAATAAAATAAAAAAATAATTTTATTTATTTATTAATTTACTCGTGACTATGCTAAATCCAAACATCCTACGTGCTCCAAGTTTATGACATGCCTATGGTAATACCCACACTCTGAATCTCAATGATGGCATCATAATTTTATCTAAGTACCTATTTGGTATTTATTCCATTTTTTAAGAAAACTAACAATGTGTGTAATTATTATATTTAATATATTTTAAACATCAATTTTGATCTCACGAGACCCTAGAATCACCCTTCTTCTCAGTGCATGGCCTCAAAAGTATTACTAGATATATTTTAATACTTTACATGAAAAAAAGAGATGTTACAATGAAAATGTTTTTGAAATGTGTGACTAAGATATTTTTTTACCAGATCATAGAATGCATTATACTATGTAAGGAAACGATATAAGGGGTTCAATGTCTCACATTTAATTTCTTGAGAATTATTTCTCAACGTTCAATATGATACCTTTAATATGGTGTGATTAGTACCTAATGTGTATATATTAAAACATTCATGGGGTGTTATGTGCTATATCATGTAATTTATTTAAAGATACATCTATTGAAATTATATCCAACTAGAATGTTGTTTTTTTTCAAAATGGTACTAAAACCGTAAGGATTTCTTTGTCTCATTTTAAACTCCATAAGACATGTTTGATATTATACACCGTAATTTGTATTATAGGATGTATTTACTTCCCAATTTATTTAAAATTTGAAAATATTTTCAATTTGATCAGTTTTTATTTCAATTTCTTTATCATCCATAATCTCTTTTGATTCTTATGTTACACATCCTATAAGAGTTTAATCGATTAAATTTATAATTCATGGGATCATGATATTATTACATGAATAAAAATTTAATTCCTTAATTGATACTTCCATTTCCGTATTTTATGTGGTATTCCCTTTTCCCTTTGGGGAAATTACTTCTCATTATCAATAAATACTTCATTTATTGTATTTTTTTAAAAAAGTGTACCATTGGTAAGAATTACCTAATTTATTACTTAGTAATATTTTATTCTGTGTTGATGAATTCTTTCCTACTAATGTTATCTTTCCTTTTTGGGAAATCTAAAATGGATTATTTTCTATGATACTCATAATTCTCTTTACCACATTTCAAAATTAAAATTTAATATTATTTTAATTATGTGGGTTTTCATACAAATGTATTCCAAAATATTCAAAATAAGGTTTTTCATCCATTCAAAATAAAATTTTCTAACTTCCACTCCACATTTATTTTTATAACTCTAATTTCTATAAAATAATCCATTATTTTTTTCATTATCAAAGGGAAATTATTTCAGTGTTTCCACTTCACTCATTATGAATATATATTTTGAATATGACACATAACTTCTTCTTTTTTACATTAATTTTAAAAAAAATCTAAAGAAACTTTTAAATTTTCTTCAATGTGAAAACATTATTTCACTAACTATGTCATTTTATATGATATTTCCCTCTATATTTTTTTAGTTCCTAAAATATATTATTTTTCTCCTAGTTTTATACTATGTTTATTTTTAAAATATATTCAAAAGATCAAGTACGTTTCTTAATTACAAAGTGGATTTTATAAAACTCATTAAAAGTGGTTTTCATATATTTAATTTTCCTTTGAACATTATATGAATGATTCAAGTATGTTATTCTAATATTACAATCCACCTTATTTCTCTAGATGGAATATATAATGTTCTTTTATAACAATGACATAATCCATCAATGTTATTTTATTTTTTATCCATCCACTGTTAATAGACATAACTTTTCATCCAATGTTTTTCCTTTATGAATACAATGTTTTCAATTTCATTGATTGAATGGTGTTCAATTAGATTATATACATTGATTGATTAGGGAAATTATTGAATTAACTATATTATCTTTATCTATATAGTGTAATAATATATTATATATTATCTTGATTGAATACTATTTACCTAGAATGTTACTGGATATTTTGGATTCTTATTTATTTTCCATGGGTATGTCGTGTTATGATAATTAATGAAATTATGAATGTTTTCCTTATGTGATTCCATTTTAAGAGTATATGAAACCCATTTTAATTCTATGAGTTCTTTTTGATATGATTGATTTTATGTGTAATTAATATTTATGTATGATAATGTTTGGGGTCCAAGAAATACCTCTAATTCATTGGTTAAGAGTTTATATCTCATGAGATAGGTGTTTAGTAGTTAGTTTTATTTTAATATAAGCATGGGAAAATATGGTGTTGATCAGGAAAGTTATATTCCAAATGAAAATATTTCTTCTATACTTGAAGTTTGTTTCATAGATTTATGATTATTCTCATGACTATGTTATGCTCTCATAGATTATTTTTCTTGACACACTCTACTGATTCATTTATTTATTTTTATCAAGACTTAGTCCATGATTTATGACCAAATATTTGTTTAGTATGATTTCCATATGTATCTTGATTATATGCATATAATTATCTTATACTAACATCTAATCATTGATTATTATCATTTAAGTTTACCCTTGTTGGTCTTCTAAGCTCTCCCCCTTCATACAATTCCATTTTCCTAGGTTAGGATGAAACGTAATACATATGATATTCCATAGAATAGTATCTTATGAGAAGAATTTGTAGGAGATGTTGAATTGTTTTTTTATATGAAGCATATTTTTTTATATTGGGACAGTGTGCATTATATGTAAAAGACATAAGTTTTGTTAGTTAATGTTATTTCAGAATTATCTAAAATTTAAAACCTTAAAAGGAATGGGAATTTATTATAAATAAATATTTTCTGTAATTCATGTAATTATTAGATGATAAGGTCTAGAATCTCATAGTTATTATCTGAGTAGGGTTTAGATAAATTTGGTGATTAAGATGCTATCAGTTGAGAATAATATAGGCATTAGAAAATTCATCACAATTTGGTATGTTAAGGATGATCAAGATTTAAAAGTTATAGAAAACTAATTATTTTCATTAAATTATAATTTAATATTATAGGTATTAGGATAAGAGAAAAATAGTGAAAACCATATGGATATGTCTAAGGGATATGTTTCAGTGTAGTATTGCATTATGATTTTTTCTAATGTATATTTTGTGTGGTTTTCCTATAAAATACATCCCAATCAATATACTATAGAGTTTAAGAAGGATATATACTATTTTACCCATGGTTATTAACCCGAAAGAGTGTTCTTTTTCCATTAACTTAATTATTACCTAGTGCACAACATATAGGCCTAACTAAAACCCACATTTTACACTCTAATAGGATTATATTTTTTCAAACAATATATATTTACCAATAATTATGAAGGATATATTTCTAATTTACATGAAGTTAATAATTTATGAAGTATGGGAAAACACAACTTAAATTAGTATAGGTAGAACCTAGGGAGTTATTGGATTAACCATGAATGACATAGTTTAAATTAATGTGTCATAGGATGAAATGAAGATAAATATTATTATTAAAAATATATTTCTATTATTGTATAAATGTCACCATCTTAGGATTGAGATTTCATATTCATATATTCTGAATCTTTAGATATTATCATAACCATTTTAGTTTTAATATATGGTTGAAATAAAATAATTAATATAAAGATGATAATGATATGTATCCAAAATTAAATATGTCTTATAATTGAATAAGAGAGAAAAATTAAATATTGTACAATGTTATTATATTCCTATTATGATAGAAAAAGCGATTTTCCTAGTCTTACCTAAGGTAATGAGTTTGATACCATAATAGAAATTTATTTTTTTTAAAAATAGACATTTTAATTAATGATTAATATTTATCAATGTTTTTTATATTATAATCTTTAAAATGGTTGTGTGTAACATCGATGGATTGTTCTTTAGTATTTAATCTTAAAAAATATGGAAATATATATTAAATAGAATCAATAACCATGAAATTTACTTTTATGACCCAAATATATTTTTTAGGATAAATATTAAAGAACACATGATTGAGGTATGAATAACTCTTAGGATTAATATACTCTTAAAATTGAGGTAATGAAGGGTTGATTGATTTTGATAAATATTAGTTAGATAGTATTGGAATTCCTTTATGATTTTATTTAAAATTAATCTAGTATATTTTTGTGATGTTTATATAAATTTTTTTATTATGATATATAATGAATAATTTTTGACCTTAGAACAAGTGATTAATACATTTTAGGGTCAAAAAAATTATTTTTTGGGGGAATATATAATCTAATAGTGGTTTTATGTTTTAGATATTCAAATGGTTTTTGAATAGGTATGTTATGTATAATATGTGACTTGGTTATATACATACTAGCATGCATGATTATATGAATGATCAATTTTTTTGAGGAAATATATGTAACATGGTAAAACCTTAAGAAGGAAATGTAAATATTGTATTATAAAACATATATTTAATAATTAAAAAGTTATGAATACACGCGCATACTTTAATTTTTTATGAGTTATTAAAATTGTGAGGATGAAATTTATTTATGGGGGGAGTATATACCACTATTGTTTTTTAGGAAGTATTTTCTTTTATAAACCATATGATTATAATTATAAATAGTTTTTCTCTTTGTTTAAATGCATTAAAATTTATTAGTAAATAAGTCACATGAGATGTGACTTAAACTAACAAAACTTCAATCATAAATATGTGGATAATAAAAAGGAATATAAAAATACGTATTGAAGGAAATGTATTATTACTCACCATGGATAAAATAAATCCCCCAAAAGTGCATAAATTAATATGAGATAATAGATAAAAAAGAATAGAATCACCATGATTAGGGAATCCCTTAGATCATCATCATCCTAGATGAAAATTAATATAAAAAACAAAATTTTGGAATATCACCATGAAATGAGAAATAATTCTTCATAATATATAATATGAAATAACTACTTTAAAATGTGATGTGAAAGAGATATGAATGAATGATTTAATGATTCTATATATTGGAATTTATTTTGATAGTTATAAATATGGTCATTGTAAGTATGTTCATTAAAAATATGTTCATTGAAAATGTGTTTATTGGTCATATATCCAATAATTATATTGAATTCGAGTGTTGATAAGTAGTAAAATTTAATGTACATAACTCTCAACCGAAAATTATGATAGGAAAATATTATAAATATATTTATTTGTTTGTTTGTTTGTTTGTTCTTTAAATATAAATTATAATATTATTATTATTATTAAAATATAATATGATGTATATAGGAAACTAAAATAAATAGATAAATATCAATGTAGTCATCATATTAAATTTTTTAATATAATTAATTAATTTTATAGTGTTTGTTGAGGTGTATATAATATAAATGTAGTAGTTATTTTTTTCAAATATACTTTTTGTTAAGTATTAGATATTTTATCCTAATTTATTTAATTGGTTAGTTTTTAAAAAATAAGTATGAATGAAAATATTATCATCTTTTATTTTAGAAATTGATAATAAATAATATTAAGAACAACTAGTGGTCAAAAACATATTTTTTTAATAAAAGTGTTTTCCTTCATATTTTATATATTCATTTAAAATATAAATTTATGAATTATAGATTATGAATTAGATAAAAATGAATTAATTTTTTTCTAAACGATGAAAATTATCATAGAATTAATTTTTTTTGTAAAATAATTTATTTTTAGGTGAATAGAGAAAATACCATTTAAAAAAACATGAGTTTTATTACATTATTATTTTTTAAGAAAGATTTATAAATTTATGAAATAATTATATAATAAATATGTATTTTATAATTTAATTAATAATTTTAAAAATTATAGTTTTAGTTTATATACATATATTTAACATTTTACGATTTATTTTATATTTTTTAAAAAAATAATAATAAATTTAACATTTATTATTTTAGAAACAATTTTTATAACTTTTGAAAATTGAAATATTGATTTCAAATATGGGATCATGAGGTAAAAATTATATAATTTCATGAGATAGCCCGGTTCGACCCTTAATTGGTCACCCGAGCTGGTCTGTGACATCCCTGAGGCACGTTCATGATTTCCTTGGGGTGGTGACAAGCGCAAAGGGAATCGACTAGGGGCAATGGGAATAATTTAACCCAATATAAATAAACAAAAGCATTGGAAAATAAATGATCATCTCAATATAAATAAAATGAACCAAACAAATATACTAAAATTAAATTGGAATTAAGACTAAATCAAACAAGGTGAACAAATAGATCTCCATGTGACCTTCTGAGTCACAATTGAATCCCAAAACTCAACATCGCTCCATGATAATCAAAACCAAGATGGAACCTACCATAGAGTCTACAAATAAAAATAGAATTATAGGTGTGAGTATTAAAACTAAGTATTCATTCAACAGTAAACTATTCCCAATTCATTTACTTTTAAATTAAAGATTAATTTACTGATGGTTTGAAATACATTATATAAATATAAGTTCTTCATATATTTACTTCATAAAACCAATCATAGTCCACATACCTCTGAATTTTAAAATAGGTATTTCATAAAGGATAGGTTTTAGTATTTTTAAATGAAAGGGAAAGTGTGAATGATCTTTTAAAAACACATTTCATTAAAACATTTAAGAAAAACCAAACATTTAATTTTACAAGGGTCGCCAAGGAATAAGGAATAACTCAATGTGAAAACTGGAATGAAATTATCAAGTAACCATACCAGATGAGGAACCCTAATTAACCACTGCAGAAAAATGAGTTCCAATGTATATGAAAATACCTAAGAGATTATGGGAAGTTTAGAACATATTATAACCTTATCCTCCCTATCATCACACCAGATGAAATTAGACATCCCTAACACTCGATCACACCCTACCTGGAGTAACTGAGGTGCATCTTCCCAAAAGCATAGCATGTCTATACTAAGGGTCCATTATCCCAAGTGTAATCTTAAACAATTGAGTCAAACATTTTTTGATATTTAGATAGATATTATATATTACCATGTCATGTCTAAATTGGGGGTGATCCAACCAATTACAATCAACCAACTATATATAAATAATAGACACAAGAAGCGCACACATGAATCACCCCCAAACAGATATATAAGGAATAATCCATTGCCTTTTAAACATCAATTCAAAATGGAATTTTAATACCAAAGACCTCCCATTTACTTAAATATAAACAAGTCAAGAAAGGGTCATCCCAAGGAGATTTTTCCAAGGAGAACAATTTCCATAGGTGAAAACTGGTCCACGGGTATCCTTTAAACAAAACACCATTTAAAAGAGATCCCAACACACCAATTATAAATTTATGATGTTTTTAAAAGAAATTTATAAAAACAAAAACCCATTTAAAAACCAAACTCCACATATAAAGTCCATTCAGACATTTTATCAAACACATGGAGTGTAAAGACACAAAAAATAATACTGAACAATATAATTTCAGGGGGAATACAAATTTATTTCATTTAAAATAATTAATATAAAATTACATATCACTAATTAATATCAAATAAAGGTTAGAAAAATAATAAATTAATATTTCTTTAATTTAAAGGCCAAATGAAAAGGGAACCCTACCTTGAACTACAAGCACTTGGATGATGAAATCTCAAAATGAATGCAAGAGGGTCCAGAGAAATATGAACACCCAAGGAGAACCTTAAGAAGGAAAACCCCAAAAAAATTAACTCTAAAAAAATGAACCCTATACCCAAGGAACCAAGGGAGAGGAGGAAACAAGTAGAAAATTTAAGAAGAGAGAAGATAGAGAAGAAGGAAAGAGTTTAACTTGAAGATTTAGATCTAAAACAAGAATAAATCACATGATTCCACCCTTAGAAAAGGATGGGAGGTGTGGAGAAGAAGGGAGGAGCCTCCCTTAAGCTGCATGAGACAATAGGGGATAAATGTGGTAGTTTGGTGTTAAAATCTATGAGGGAAAATAGTGGAAAGAAATAAATAAATGTTTTAGGAATTTTGTATGGTATTTTCATATAGTTTGGAAAACCATGATGCCACTATGTGTCCCTTGATAGACTCATAGGGAACCTACAGAGTTTATCCAAATGGTTTGGGAAATAATATACCAAACATCTAGTTTGTCTTGGTAAAATATTTCAGAATCATGTGCACACTTCTCTCATAGTTTGAGCTAACCATGCTCAGGCCATGTTCCTTCATATAGGGATAACTCATGACTCGCATGTTTAGTCTTATGAGCCATACTATTTGGATCAAACCTTTCACTACCCATGAAACACTAATCGTGCAAGAGGAAAATAAACTAAAAAGGGGATCAACATTAGGAGGTCACATGGTTTCCTCTTAATAGTGCACACAAACTATGAAATAGAGGGAAAAATCCCCAAACTCAAAATTTCAATACAAAAGGTCCAAATTCAGGGAAATACAATGAAAAATTATTAAAAAAAATAAAATATAAAAATAAAAAGTGGGTTGTGAAAAATATCCCAAACATAATGCTTTATTCCCCTAGAAAGAATCAAAATTTATAGTTTACTGGGTTGAAATACAAAGGTTTACACACACATGATTCAACATCTCGAGATGAAGAACACATTAAGAACCACCTGGACAAAACATTCATTCCTACTGGAAAAAACCACTGAACTAAAACCACTTCTAAAAGGAAACAAATCCCAAACATCAAACCAAACACTTTACCGTAACTAAAAGAGACGGAAAATTTAAATTTGGATGACCCTAAAGTAAGGGGAGTAACCACTAGACCTATTCCCAAGGGGAAAGTGAAGAAAACATACAAAGTATAATCAAGGTTTCACCTCAACGAATGAAAGATAACATGGTGGAATCCCCACCATATTAGGATTCAAGATGAATTCCCAACCAACACCACCCATCAAATGTTGAACCTCCAAACTGAAACAACCACACACAATTCCAAAAATAAATATGGAAGATGTGAGATGCCCAAAAAAACATGATTTCACTCTAGGATGATGAAATTCATGATTTTCTCAAAAGTAATTCCCATTAAAATATATCTTCATAAGTGGTATACACCATCTGAATTCATTCCAAAAAAAAATATGACACCAGAATAACAAAACATTATAGTAATAGAAACATTAACATCAAAACCCCCAAATAGAACCTGCACCAGTACCATGTTCCTTCGATTGAGCTACACGCTTATTCAAGGGAGTAAATCTGTCTCTACTCTACTTTCAAGTGACACCATTGCATATCTTTAGAAAATGTCTTATATAGACATAATAATGATAGGTATTTGGACAACATGGACATGAAGGATTCTTGTGACCCTTCTTTTGATATTGATGGTCACCAAGGTCCTATTGTAACACCCCAAGGATTTAAAAAATAAATTTAATGAAATGTATGAAACAATTATTCTCTATGAAATAACACTTTGTTTTAAGGATATAGTTATAACCTAGATTTTAAACTAAAATTTACCACTTTTTTATTTGAATTTTAAAACACGAACATACACGGTTGCGATTAGTAAGTTATTTGGAGTTTTATAGGACCAACTTAATTTTTGGTGAATAGTAACTTACCCTTATGAATAGTAATGTTTCCCTTGTGAGTAGTAATATGACCCTTATGAATAATAAATCATCCAAATGAAAAGTAACATCACCCATGAATGTATAAATAAAATTTATAGATCTTATAAGTGACAATATTATTATAGTATAAGTGTTGGTATTTTTTGTAATTCATAAACATTTAATTACAATTTTATGATTAATTTAATAATTTAAATGAAAATTTATTTTCATAAAATGTAATCAAAAATTATTATTATTTTATTTGTTATGGTTATGATATAATTTAAGAGACCTTGATTAATTTTTTAAGGTGTTCTAAAATCAGTTATAGTTTTAAAAATTTTATTTTTTGAATAAATTATGATTTTATTTAAAAATTAAATTTATAATATTTATAAACATATTTTGATAAAATAGAGTTCATTTTTTAATTTGAAAACATTGAAAATTTTTGGGATTAATTTTTAGTATTTTTCTAAAATGCTTGAATTTTTTGTGAGTAGTGAAATTCGATAATTTGTGAAATATGCTAAATAAATGAATTTATGCATCATGCTTGAGTCATGGATTATGTAAATGGAAATTATTTAAAACTCACATGAAATTATTACTATTTTATTCACAATAACCAACATTATTTCATGTCTTGAGTAAAATAATAAAGTAATGATTAAAATAGTGGGAAAACCCTCCTCTCCTCAACTATAAATACCACCCTCACCCCCTCTTCCTCACACACCTATAAAGCTTTGATAATTGTCTAAATTATACCCAATACTCCTAAAAATTATCTTCCCCACGTCCAAGACATTCTGGTATCACCAAAATTCAAAAACAATGTCCTTAAGGAGGATGCCAAGGAGAAGAGATCAAGAGGTAAAAATTCTCTTTCACTTTCTTTTATTTTCTTTTTAGTTATTTTTCATTTCTTATACTCTCTTAACCTTAACTTGTTCAAGAGGAACTAATTCTATAGTATCATATATATAATTTAATATTGTCATGGTTATGGAAAAATTCCTCATCATACTTCTTCTCCTCTCCCTTTTATTTTAAAAATAAAAACACCCTTTGTGATGTGTCGATTTACCAACATCATGAACAATGTGTTTTCAGTTTCCTTTACATCCATAAAATATGGTTTTAAAACCATTTTAATGGTTTAAAAATATTTAAAAATTAATTATATAACCTATTTTATATTATATAATTAACATATATTCATAATATTGAATTATACAAAGAAACTAGTTCGTGAAGATCAAAGAATCATCAAAATGATCTGAACGAATATCACTAATATTTTATCTAATGATTCTTCATCATCTATGTAAAAAATTATTTATGGTATCATTTAATATTCTATAAACATATTAATAACATTTCATTCCACTTCTATAGTTTCTCTTCAATTCGACAAGAAAATCCTTTACGAACCGATCATGGAAATCATGTAAAGAACGCAACCAAAACAATGGAAAGAACAAAATATTATTAAGAAATGGGTGGAATGGTGTTATAAAATGATCATATAAGTTCTTATAAACATTAATATGTTTATTTAAAATATTAATAACTCTATTTTAACCATTATATAGGATGTTTAAATAAAATTTAAGTAAAACGAACCCAAGTTAAGGGAATTCTTAACCCAATTTCAATTTTTTTGGTTAACCCTCTACTTAATTAATTATGTGGTATTAAGATTATTTGTTAGATTAATTTTGTTTATATTATATTTTATTATGTTTATTTATAGTTTATACACATATTTATTCTATTATATTAATTCTTACTTAAATTATATGATATTTTTAAGGGACTTTTCTTTTAAAATCCCCTTTTAAATTTCTATTTTTACCAAATTCAAAAGGAATGTTTTTATGAAATTATTAATGTTTTATGATTATGTTCTGGTTCTTGTGGATTTTTTATGATGAAGTGTTGGGCCTATATATCCCTCCAATTCATTGTGTATGTTTATGTTTGAGGTCATCCATATGGTTGATCCAAGTGTGAATGTGATGGTTACACCATAAAGTAGATGTGAGGGTTACATTGTAAGGTAGTCGTGAGGGTTACAAATCATATGGTAGATATGAGGGTTAAAATTGTAAGTAATTAATGTATAAAGTAACCTATGTGGTTTATTTATGTTTTTTCTATGTTTTATTCAAATCTCATATTTCACAAAGTAAGTATATGATACTTTATGGGTGAGAAGTATGTCTTTGTGAAATGATTTCATATATTAATAAATATTCAGGGACTAACAGTCTCTCTGATTATTTTTATATCCCTTACTGATATTTTTATTCTTATCCAAAGTTTCCTAATGTTTTTAATAGGGTATAAGTATGGTTAAGAGAAAGAATCAAGATAAGATAAATGTTGTGAGGTTTTTTATCAAGAAAAATAAATCATGTTTAATTTCAAATGTTTTATATTTTTGAAAAAAAAAATAGATGTTGTTTTAGTAGTATCCTCTTGTATGATTATGAGATGTTATGTATTTATTATGTTATAACATTCTAAAACTATAAACCTTAAAATATACTCAATTTTTAATAATGTAAGTTCTTGACTAAAACTTAGGATTATGTAATGTTTAAGGATGGGTCCTTATAGTTGGTATCAGAGGACAGTTTAGATAACTTTAATGGTTAGGATGATGTTAATATAATAACATAAATGATTTTTACCTTATGTTTATGATATATAATTTAAATATTATCATGTTCCTTCATCTAATATATGTCTGTTTATAATTTTTTTCCGAAGTATAGACATGGAAGAAGAAGTTGGAATGAACCAAGAGGCTGATATCCTTTTGAATCCGCAACCTGGAATGGTGGGAATTGGAACGAAAAATTTTGTGACAACAATAGATCATTTGACATAAGAAACAAATGGTGGTGGAATCCATGCAAGAGAACAACCATAGATTCCACAAAGAAACATGATGATAGTGGAACATTTTATGAGGCAACTCCCTATTGCTTTTAGTGGATCTTATGACCTAGTGGTGCCTAAAGGGTGTATTAAATCCATTGAAAAGATATTAGATGTCATAGGGTATTCATATAATAAAAATTTTAGTCTTTCCATTTATCATTTTGAAGGTGAAGCTGACTAGTGGTGGTCAATGTTCAAGAATATTAGGGATAGTGAGGATATTGATGCCTTAGAATAGGATGAATTTAAGAATATTTTCCTTGAAAATTATTTTCCTAAAGTGGTTAGACTTAGGATGGAAGATAAATTCCTTGAATTAAAGCAAAAAGAGGAAGATTATTTTGTCATGTATGAAGAAACATTCACCTGACTGTAAAGGTATGCTACAAATCTTATTCATGATCTTGATAGAAAAATAAATTTTTTTTACTCTTGATTAAAGCCAAGATAATAAAGAGAATTGGCCTCCTGTGAGTTCAAAATTTATAAGAAACTAGTCTGATGTTTTGAGAGGGTATAAATGGAGTTTTATGGTGACCATGTGTACTTTGAAAACAAGTAAAAGAAGAGGTATATATGTAAAGCGAGGGGTAAGAATCAATCAATGAATTATAAAGGTAATAAATTTTAGTTTCTAGTTTGTGAAAAGTGTGGTTAAAATAATCCTTGGGAATTCCTTACTAAAACTGGGATGTGTTTTCGATGTGGTAAGTTTGGACATATGGACCGAGATTTTAATGAAAATCATACAAAGATTAATCCTAATAAGAATACTATAGAGTTTTTTAAATGTGATGATATGGTCATTATGAAAATACCTACCCAATGAAAGATATGAATGATAAAAAGAATCTAGACTATAAGTAAAAAGGTGTAGTGAGATACATGGTGACTATGTCAGTGGCTGTTGGGATATCCAATGAAGTGGTATCATGTAATTTGTATGTTTACTCATATTTTTCTAAATTATTGTTTAATATGGGGTTTACTCATTCCTTTTTTTTGAGAAATTTTATATCAAATTAAAATTTTCACCTCAAGAAATTATACTGGATCTTATGGTTAAAAAACCATGGGGAAATATTACATAAAAAATGAATTATAAGAATATTCTTGTTGTTTTATATGGAAATAAACTACCTCGAAACCTTGTTGTTTATCCATTATTATATTTTGATGTCAACCTGTGTATGGATTAGCTTTCTGTTCACCATGCAAAGATTGATTGTAGCGCTAAATAAGTTGTTTTTCAGGAATATTTTCTATTTTTTTACAAGAATAAACCTATAAAATTGATAACATATTAGGAAGCTAAGAAATTATTAAAACATGGAAATGAAAGTTATCTTGATCATATGATTAAAAATAAGGGAACTGTTCATATTAATGATCTTCCAGTGGTAAATGAATACCCTGATATTTTTCTTGATGATTTACCTGGTGTTATACATGATCAAGAAGTTGAATTTACAATTAAATTAGTTCCTAGTGATAATCCAATTTTAAAACCCCCTTATCGAATGGCTCAAATCGAACTTCTTGAATGGAAAAATCTGTTGTAGGAGTTTCTTGATAAAGGCTTCATTCATCTTATCACTTCACCATGGATTACTCTTATTTTGTTTATTAAAAATAAATATAGTTCCATATCGATGACTTGTTTGATCATATCTAGGGAGCTTAGTATTTTTCAAGATTCACTTGAGATCTGGGTACCATCAGGTGAAATTGAAGTAGGATAAAATCCCAAAAACAACTTTTCATACTATATATGGGAATTATGAGTTTTTTGTTATGCTCTTTGATTTGAAACATTCCCCTACTGTATTCATGGATCTTATGAATAGAATAATCCATTAATATTTAGATAAGTTTTTTATTGTTTTCATTGATATTTTTGTCTTTTCAAAAATTTATGAGTATCATGAAAAATATTTAAGTATTGTCTTGAAAACTCTTAAAGAAAATTAGTTATACATAAAATTTAGAAAATGTGATTTCTTATTACAAAAAATGTATTCTCTTGAGAACATTGTAAATAATGATGGAATAATAGTAAATCCTGCCAAAACAAAAGTGGTTGATGAATGTCCAATACCTACAAATTTTACAGAGATTTTTAGTTTTCTTGGATTAGTAGGCTATTACCGAAGGTCCGTTAAAAACATTTCATGATTATATATCCTACGAACTAAGTTAACATGAAAAAGGGTTAAATTTTTTTGGATATAAGAATTTGATATTTGTTTTCAAAAACTGATGAAGAGATTAGTAAATGCTCTAGTTTTGGACCTACCTTCAAGAAATGGTGTGTTTTTTATCTAATGTGGTTCTTCATTGAAGGTACTTGGTTGTGTTCTAATGTAGAATGATCATGTAATTTCTTATGCTTCAAGACAATTGAAACATCATGAGTTAATTTATCTCACACATGATTTGGAATTATCAGTTGTGGTTTTCTATTTAAAAATTTAGAGGCATTACTTTTAAGGATCCAAATGTGAAATATATACTCACCACAAAATTCTAGAGTATATATTCACTCAGAAGGAATTAAATATGAGGAATTGAAGATGGATTGAATTGATTAAGGATTATGATTGCATGATCAATTACCATCTTGGAAAATAAAACAAAGTGGTGGATTCCTTGATTCAAAAACATCATGTATCATTAACCATGTTACATTTAGAACATCACCCATTGATTAATGATTTGATGAATTTTATCCTAGAATTTGTTGGTGTAGGAAATTTCTCTATTGTGTTTCAGGTGTCATTACAGTCATATTTATCATATGGAATTAATTAAGCATTAAAGGACGACCCTGAACTATAGAAAAAAAGGTAATATTGGTAAAAATGGTTAAGTTTCAAGAATTTAACCTTGATAAATATTATGTTTTGAGATTTGGAAAAAGATTATGTGTGCCTTGTGATTCCTAGCCGAAAAAAAGTATTGTGTGAATCTCATAGTTCCCCATTTTCAGTTCATCCTGGTAGTATTAAGAAGTACAAAGACCTTAGAGAGTTTTAATGGTGGGATGGAATGAAAATATATATTGCATATTTTACCATAAAATGGTTGACATGTCAGTATAGTGGTAGTTACCAAAGGGGATTATTCATAATTTTCTAATATAATAGTATAAATAAGAAAATATATCCATGGACTCCATGGTGGGACTACCAAAGACTTATAGAGGTAACTATGTGAGCTGGGTTATTATTGTTATAATTACTAAATCAAATCATTTCCTTACTATTCGAGACACTCTTTCTCTAGATCATCTTTCTTGACAATACCACAAAGTGATTGTTAGGTTACATGGAGTTCCTCTTTCCATTGTATCTGTAACACCCCAAGATTTCATAGTGTGTTATTTCTTCAAAATAATTCAATAATTTGCACTACACACAACACCGAGTTCAATCACACCTTGACTTACAAAAAAAAAATCCATTAAAAGAGGTCATGAATAGAATTAACTACATTTTAAACTTTATATAATCCTTATAATTTTAGAATCCATATTATGAGTTTCTTAGTCATAATGCAAGAAAAAATTCATTTTCAGTATTGCGCTTTTATCAACTTTTAATAGTGAACCCTTTTTAAATAAAATATTTTAAACTTTTTGACTAAATGGGGACATCAAAAATTTAAAATTAAACACCCCATGTTTCTACGGTACGCTTCTCTTTGAATAATGTGATAGCGTGTGTTGTACGCAACACCGAGTTCTAACACACCATAACTAATCAAACTAGCCGTTATGAATAGTAATACCTACTTTTTGAAATTATATATATTTTATATTTTAAAATGGACTTCATTTTTGGATTCGGAATATCGAATTTAGCCTAAGGTGAAATTTTGGTACATTTTGGATAACTTTCATATTTTGATGAATAGTGAAAATTACTAAGTTTTAATTAAAAACAACTTTTTTAATCAAAATAATTAATAGTGATAAATTATGAATTTTAGTGGTTTTAAAGTATATTTAGAATATATTTTTACCAATTAATATAATGTTGGTCATTGGACATAATTTTACAATTAAACCGAACATAAACGAGTGTCAATCTTTTGATAGTTATTATCTCTTAAAAACACGCTTTTTGTTTTGACAGCGGGAATTAATTTTAAATTAATTTCTGCCACTTCTGTGTTTTGAATTTAGGAAAATGGATTCCATATTTGGAATCAGGATTTTCAAATTGTGTAAATAGGTAACTTTTGTTTTTAGACATTTTGAATAATTACTGCGGTAAATATTTTATTTACCATGGTTAAGGGTAAATCCGGTAAATAAGGGTTAAAAAATAATATTATAATAATACTAAATTACCCTAAAACGTGTCTTAACCCTATTGGTTGATACATGGTCGACCATGGGAATCTTTGGGTCGATTTTGGGACCCCATGGATCCACTTGTAAGTGATAATGACACTTTATTTTAATTAAGTCAAAATGAATACAAAAATGACACAAGCATATATCTTTTAGAAAAACAATTGTTACATAGGGTTATATAAGTTGGATTTTAGATTATAAATATTCATTAGAAATCTAAAAAGATTTACTACATAATTATAGTTTATTAATAATTTTTAGACATTAAATAATTTATTTTATTTATGACACAATGATGATGCAGTAATTACTATAATAGTAAAAAATTAAAATAATTGATATTATAAATACCCAAAAAAATATAATATGAAACTTTTAATGAATTAAACTAATTTTCTAGGATAATATGATATATTAGGATTGATTTAATTGGCTTTGTTCGAAGTAATCAATCTGTTATGAGTTTCACAAAAATAAACTATTGAATAGTGTCAAAATTGACATAAAAGAGTTCTTAAAACAAATATTATATTATTAATTGATATTAAATTCCTAAAAATCTAAGGTTCGGCCAAGAGACTTATATCATGATAGGTTCATCATTAATGGACCACTTGGGGGTCTCTTGGATGTATATAGTAAGTTTATTAACCATATTATATAAAAATACAAAGAGACATTGTAAAAGTGAAACTAATTAACTTAGAGTTAATACTTAAAGATAAGGTTAATATAAGTACCCCAACCTGTCTAACTTATATTGGTTGAGTGGTTTTCGACCTATCCCCACCTTAACCTTTGAATAATAAGCTTTGGAGCCATTAGAAACCGAATATGAATTTATTATAAATTAATATTTCTAGCTTTTCCAAAGGTGCCCCTCACCCCTCTTATAAAAGGGCACTCCTCCTTCTCATTTCTTCACACCTTCAAAGCCTTTTGGTTCGGCCAAACTCTGCCCAAATACTCTCCCAACATCCCTCACTACAACCTAGAGGCATTAGTTTGATCAGAAAGCCAACCTAAGGAGCCCTTTTGATCAAATCAAAAGGAAGAACCCGAAGAAGAGGTAATGATTTCACCACCCTTTTCTAAGTTCCTTTCTTCTTCCACTTCCTCTTTCTTTGTTCTTACCATTCTAAAATAATAACTCCAGTATCTTACATATACTGTGATGTTATTATAAATATGGTACAACCATATTCAGTATTCTATCTACCCTTTGAATAACATGTCACCATACGTGCGTACGTACGGACTACCGTCTCCACGTCGTGGTGTAATTGTTATTCAATATAATATTATTTGGATGGGTATAATAATGATGTGTAACTCATGTAAATAATAAATATAAAATGTTAATGATTCTGTATATATGATATAACATCCATTTATATATTATTTTAATATCAAAAGAATGATATTGTCGCTCTTGCGTACGTACGGACTACCGTCTCCACGAACGCGATGAGATTCATTCTCCATCGTATCCATTCAAGTATAATTATCATTTGATGATTTAAAAATGATGTTTAAGGACTAGATATCATTCTGGATATCAATAAGATACAAAAACCATGTCTTATGTAACAAAACATATAAAAGAAAATGAGTAAGTTAACTCCCGAAACGACGATAATTCTAAGATATTATTAACAAATCAATGTTAAAAGATCATATATGATATCATATTATTATATATGATTCTTGTATAATTTAATAACAACTATTTCACCATTATACAGGAGGTTAACCTACCCCAAACAAAAGAAAAAGTACAAGGTAAGGGATTTTTCTTATCTCACATTCAATTCTGTGAGATTTCCATTGTTCGCTACTAAATTATTGAAAGTGGTGTATTGTGTACTTCCATTTGATATATATTATCATGATTCACTTTATATTCATGTTATTCTGTAAATCATTTGGTGGTTATTAACTTTTGGCCATGCGACTCAGTTGATTAACGTGGTAAGGGGTTTTCATCTCACTCCTTATTCCCGTGAGATTCATGCCATATTGCCACCATTACCTTTTGTGTGGTGTATGTACTGCCCATAATTATATTCTTTGTGTAATACACTCTAATTTATGTGTACTTACATATTCATTGTATGATACCTCTTTCATGGGTTGTATGTTTCATAAGTTACCAAACTGGTAAGGGTTATTTCACAATCTCTTCATTATCCGAGGTTGTTTATACGTAATAATCTACTGGGATCTCGTTATCATCCACATCCATGTTTCTTCAAAATGTATTTCAAAACATTTTTAATATTTAAAAGAATATGGGTTAAAGTCATTTATACCCTTGTTTGACTTTTTATAAGAGGTTTATAAGGGAATCATTCCGTCGTTTTCCAAACAAGGTGCTTTTTAACCTTTTCGACAGAATTAAGATAAGAATGTTTTTTTTAACTTATACGGCGGGTGAGGTTATTTTCTGCCGTTATAAAATCTTCAAAGCTTTCCTTACAAGCTTATAATATTATTTTCAAAGAAAATGTTTTATTTCATATGGCTCTCAAATGATTTCAAAAATAGAAAGAGATATTTCTCTAAAAAGTGTTTTGATTTCATCTATGTCAACATCCTTTGATGGATTTTACGCTTATTTGAAGTTGACTTATTATGATACAAAACTTCTATATTGTATTGAAGGTTTTGTGATATGTTTGACTGTGGATGTGCTATTTTTATACCATTCATAGTTTATGGTGAAATTATTGACATTTCTTATGCTAGTTTTAATACGAATGTTTATGTTATGTTTAAACCTTTTCATATGGGAATGCATTGGACTTAATAAGTGACGGGTGGAGCCCGCTATAGCTCCTCGATGCATCGGTAGGTCTCATGAGACAAACTAGTGTCTTGGCACAAGGCCTTGGAAAAATCTTATTTGTAGTCTTGGCACGAGGCCTTGACTATGTGGTTATGATAGTCTGGCATTATGCATTCCAACATTATGAAAGTGGTTATTGATTTTTGCATGTGATTATTCGATTAGTAGAATATCCATGTGAATAAGTAAATGGCATTATTTCATTTTATTTATGCCATACCATGTTGAAAGTTCATATTTAAAAGGCTTTTGTTTTAGTTATACATTGCCTTAAATGTTTATTCTTATTTATGAAAGTTTCCGCTATATTGTTATCCTTACTGGGCATTTGAGCTCACCCCTTTTCTATGTTTTATTTTTCCCAGGATGTGAAGAAGTAAGTTATGAATGACCTGCAGGGATTTTATGAGGGGTTAATAGTGTGGATTGTGGAAACATTATGTTGTTGTAGTAGTTTTTCATTTTATGATGTAATGTAAAACTTATGAATATATCTAGTGTTTCCAAGGCTACTAAACCAATCGGTCTTTCGAGATTTGATCTTTCTTGTGATCATGCCAATGTTATGTAATAATGCACCGACTCTGGGTAACTGGGGTCGGGGCGTTAAAGTTGGTATCAAAGGAAGTTTAGTACAAACCTTGGAAGCTAGATTTAGATAAACTCTGATTAGAGCACGTAGACCTAAGATGAACTTTGAGGATTAGTATAGAAGAACTTCCTAGAATTTTGGTATTGTAGAGATTTTGTGAGTTTTCTGAGCAATACATCCCTGTCTGGATATGAGCAGGTAGAGGCGGCTCTGGCACAGATGTACCTAGGGGTAAAACCCGAAAACACCGCTTTGAGCTAGACTCGAACGGGAACTGGTGCACGACAACGGGCCTTGCTGCACTCTTGGTTACGACACTCCCGGGGGATATGCTTAGGATAACTCTCATTTTCTTTACAAATCATTATGAAGGGTTTATGAGTATATACTTCCTCAAAGAAAACATTTTTATGATTATGGATTATATCCATAAATAGTTCAATTTATGTTAAGTGTTTTATAAGTATGGGATTATGTGTTTTGATTCATAAACTGATCTAGTTTATGCCATGGTATAGAAATGGCGCCCAGTAGAAGGAATGAGAACTCCAGAAATACACATGATTCAAAGAGAAGGAAGGATCATATCTTTCATGGTATTAAGCTAGAATTTATAAGAGAAATAGTCTCCCATGTATTATCATCATATGAAGAAATAATATCATGTGTTGATAAGATAAGTAAAGAGTTTACTGAGTCCTATGGCTTTGAAGGGAAGCAAGAGAAGAAAAGGATGGAAGAGAGAAAGATGGATAAAGGGAAGAGGGAAAAGAAGAATTTTCTCATATGTGGTAACTGTGGAAAGAAACACCCTGGAACTTGCCTGAAAGGAATGGGAGTTTGTTATAAGTGTGGAGGAAAAGGGCACAAAGTACGTGACTTCAAGGGTAAGAAAATGGTTTCAAATGTACAATGCTTCATTTGAAAGGAGTTTGGACACTACGCGAGCCTATGTCCCAGTCATCAGACTATGCCGCAAATGATGTTATTGGATAATAATCAAGTTATGATACTACCACAGATGAAGAGGAATGATTAGAGTTCTTATGTTGATTATGTCAATTGAGTGTTGTATCAACAATGTACTTGTTATAATAATTATGGAGTATATAAGGATTGTACTGCAGTACTATTTCATTAAAGACTTGAGATGGTGTGGAACAAAGAAAAGTGACTCAGTAGCAGGTTAAATGTTTGGAAAATATATGGTTTAGAGAAAGATAAACCATAATATGGTTCAGATACCGAGGTGGGGATTTTAGAATAATACATGATTGATTTGGATAAATTATATTGGATATTATTGACTACCTTGAAGTTGATTAATGATTTGTATATTCTATCATTGTTGGGTTTTAAAACATTTTTGGATTAATGAAGTATATCCAGCATTCTATATGGAATAGGGGAGCATGAATGTAATCAATAAGGAATATGGTAATTCAAGATGTTTCAGTTTATTAAAAGAATACAAGATGAAGGTATTCATATGCTATTGCGGGGTAAAAAGGATCTATATTATGTTTACCTTCCTTATAAATGTTGGACTGTGAGTTTGGACAGAAGTATTTTGGACAGTTCTAGTTTGGATTATTTTGGATTACCATAAAAGGAAAACCTGGAGGTTGGGCGGCAACCCGTCGCGTCCGGCAAGGCTGCGAGACTTGAACCCGCAACCGAAGGGCGACAAGGGTGTATCACCTACCACTGGCCCACGAGATGTCCTGGATTAAATAATGTAGTTTTTATTAAAAGATCTTGTAGATGAATTATAAATTCGTTTATTTTGGAACCCTATACGAATAGTGTAAATAGAATTTTTTTACATTCTATTATCTTTTAGAGTGAAAGATGAGTTTGTGGTAGAAATTTATTAATGGATAAAACTCTAATTATAAAGTAAGTACATCTCCTTATGATCTTAGCCAATCTCATAAATAAATTCCTCAACATTAAGAAAAGCAACTTAGAACAAAAATGTTTTCCTAGATGGCACCTTAAATCATCACTAATTCATGGCTTTGGGATTGTTGGCCTTTTCATAGCCATGTTCTCTACCACTCTCCATCAGATAATTAATGGTTAGATTTTTCTTCCATATCCATATTTTCCTACATGGAACCCTAGTATGTGTTATTTTCGGTAAACTTCATATTTTCGACTCTTTATTTTAAATAGAGGCCTCGTTAATTCATTTTTTGATGTGGGATTTCAACTAAGATATTTTGAAACGTCAAAAATGTGTTATCCTAATACCCTATGTTTTGTTGAACCGATGGTATTTCAAATCATCATAGATTGATGAATTTAAGGACCTCAATTTTATACTTGTTTGTGATTGGTGACCTCAATCACTACCTATAAATATTTACGTTTTTCCTCCAATTATATGTCTCTAAATGCCACCAATGTTCTCCTAATCGAGATCATAATTTGGTGGTGACCCTTTCATTTCTCTTTTCCTCATATTAAGACTAAATTTTAGTAACCCAATTTCCGATGTGGGTTTTCCCACAAATATATTTTCTACTTTCAACCTTTTATTTTCAAAGAACAATTTCAAATTGCGAGGACGCAATTTATTGAAGGAGGGGAGAATGTAACACCCCAAGATTTCATAGTGTGTTATTTCTTCAAAATAATTCAATAATTTGCACTACACACAACACCGAGTTCAATCACACCTTGACTTACAAAAAAAAATCCATTAAAAGAGGTCATGAATAGAATTAACTACATTTTAAACTTTATATAATCCTTATAATTTTAGAATCCATATTATGAGTTTCTTAGTCATAATGCAAGAACAAATTCATTTTCAGTATTGCACTTTTATCAACTTTTAATAGTGAACCCTTTTTAAATACAATATTTTAAACTTTTTGACTAAATGGGGACATCAAAAATTTAAAATTAAACACCCCAAGCTTCTACGGTACGCTTCTCTTTGAATAATGTGATAGCGTGTGTTGTACGCAACACCGAGTTCTAACACACCATAACTAATCAAACTAGCCGTTATGAATAGTAATACCTACTTTTTGAAATTATATATATATTATATTTTAAAATGGACTTCATTTTTGGATTCAGAATATCGAATTTATCCTAAGGTGAAATTTTGGTACATTTCGGATAACTTTCATATTTTGATGAATAGTGAAAATTACTAAGTTTTAATTAAAAACAACTTTTTTAATAAAAATAATTAATAGTGATAAATTATGAATTTTAGTGGTTTTAAAGTATATTTAGAATATATTTTTACCAATTAATATAATGTTGGTCATTGGACATAATTTTACAATTAAACCGAACATAAACGAGTGTCAATCTTTTGATAGTTATTATCTCTTAAAAACACGCTTTTTGTTTTGACAGCGGGAATTAATTTTAAATTAATTTCTGCCACTTCTGTGTTTTGAATTTAGGAAAATGGATTCCATATTTGGAATCATGATGTTCAAATTGTGTAAATAGGTAACTTTTTTTTTTAGACATTTTGAATAATTACTGCGGTAAATATTTTATTTACCATGGTTAAGGGTAAATCCGGTAAATAAGGGTTAAAAAATAATATTATAATAATACTAAATTACCCTAAAACGTGTCTTAACCCTATTGGTTGATACATGGTCGACCATGGGCATCTTTGGGTCGATTTTGGGACCCCATGGATCCACTTGTAAGTGATAATGACACTTTATTTTAATTAAGTCAAAATGAATACAAAAATGACACAAGCATATATCTTTTAGAAAAACAATTGTTACATAGGGTTATATAAGTTGGATTTTAGATTATAAATATTAATTAGAAATCTAAAAAGATTTCATACATAATGATAGTTTATTTATAATTTTTAGACATTAAATAATTTATTTTATTTATGACACAATGATGATGCAGTAATTACTATAATAGTGAAAAATTAAAATAATTGATATTATAAATACCCAAAAAAATATAATATGAAACTTTTAATGAATTAAACTAATTTTATAGGATAATATGATATATTAGTATTGATTTAATTGACTTTGTTCGAAGTAATAAATCTGTTATGAGTTTCACAAAAATCAACTGTTGAATAGTGTCAAAATTGACATAAAAGAGTTATTAAAACAAATATTATATTATTAATTGATATTAAATTCCTAAAAATCTAAGGTTCGGCCAAGAGACTTATATCATGATAGGTTCATCATTAATGGACCACTTGGGGGTCGCTTGGATGTATATAGTATGTTTATTAACCATATTATATAAAAATACAAAGAGACATTGTAAAAGTGAAACTAATTAACTTAGAGTTAATACTTAAAGATAAGGTTAATATAAGTACCCAAACCTGTCTAAATTATATTGGTTGAGTGGTTTTCGACCTATCCCCACCTTAACCTTTGAATAATAAGCTTTGGAGCCATTAGAAACCGAATATGAATTTATTATAAATTAATATTTCTAGCTTTTCCAAAGGTGCCCCTCACCCCTCTTATAAAAGGGCACTCCTCCTTCTCATTTCTTCACACCATCAAAGCCTTTTGGTTCGGCTAAACTCTGCCCAAATACTCTCCCAACATCCCTCACTACAACCTAGAGGCCTTAGTTTGATCAGAAAGCCAACCTAAGGGGCCCTTTTGATCAAATCAAAAGGAAGAACCCGAAGAAGAGGTAATGATTTCACCACCCTTTTCTAAGTTCCTTTCTTCTTCCACTTCCTCTTTCTTTGTTCTTACCATTCTAAAATAATAACTCCAGTATCTTACATATACTGTGATGTTATTATAAATATGTTACAACCATATTCAGTATTCTATCTACCCTTTGAATAACATGTCACCATACGTGCGTACGTACGGACTACCGTCTCCACGTCGTGGTGTAATTGTTATTCAATATAATATTATTTGGATGGGTATAATAATGATGTGTAACTCATGTAAATAATAAATATAAAATGTTAATGATTCTGTATATATGATATAACATCCATTTATATATTATTTTAATATCAAAAGAATGATATTGTCGCTCGTGCGTACGTACGGACTACCGTCTCCACGAACGCGATGAGATTCATTCTCCATCGTATCCATTCAAGTATAATTATCATTTGATGATTTAAAAATGATGTTTAAGGACTAGATATCATTATGGATATCAATAAGATACAAAAACCATGGCTTATGTAACAAAACATATAAAAGAAAATGAGTAAGTTAACTCCCGAAACGACGATAATTCTAAGATATTATTAACAAATCAATGTTAAAAGATCATATATGATATCATATTATTATATATGATTCTTGTATAATTTAATAACAACTATTTCACCATTATACAGGAGGTTAACCTACCCCAAACAAAAGAAAAAGTACAAGGTAAGGGATTTTTCTTATCTCACATTCAATTCTGTGAGATTTCCATTGTTCGCTACTAAATTATTGAAAGTGGTGTATTGTGTACTTCCATTTGATATATATTATCATGATTCACTTTATATTCATGTTATTCTGTAAATCATTTGGTGGTTATTAACTTTTGGCCATGCGACTCAGTTGATTAACGTGGTAAGGGGTTTTCATCTCACTCCTTATTCCCGTGAGATTCATGCCATATTGCCACCATTACCTTTTGTGTGGTGTATGTACTGCCCATAATTATATTCTTTGTGTAATACACTCTAATTTATGTGTACTTACATATTCATTGTATGATACCTCTTTCATGGGTTGTATGTTTCATAAGTTACCAAACTGGTAAGGGTTATTTCACAATCTCTTCATTATCCGAGGTTGTTTATACGTAATAATCTACTGGGATCTCGTTATCATCCACATCCATGTTTCTTCAAAATGTATTTCAAAACATTTTTAATATTTAAAAGAATATGGGTTAAAGTCATTTATACCCTTGTTTGACTTTTTATAAGAGGTTTATAAGGGAATCATTCCGTCATTTTCCAAACAAGGTGCTTTTTAACCTTTTCGACAGAATTAAGATAAGAATGTTTTTTTTAACTTATACGGCGGGTGAGGTTATTTTCCTCCGTTATAAAATCTTCAAAGCTTTCCTTACAAGCTTATAATATTATTTTCAAATAAAATGTTTTATTTCATATGGCTCTCAAATGATTTCAAAAATAGAAAGAGATATTTCTCTAAAAAGTGTTTTGATTTCATCTATGTCAACATCCTTTGATGGATTTTACGCTTATTTGAAGTTGACTTATTATGATACAAAACTTCTATATTGTATTGAAGGTTTTGTGATATGTTTGACTGTGGATGTGCTATTTTTATACCATTCATAGTTTATGGTGAAATTATTGACATTTCGTATGCTAGTTTTAATACGAATGTTTATGTTATGTTTAAACCTTTTCATATGGGAATGCATTGGACTTAATAAGTGACGGGCGGAGCCCGCTATAGCTCCTCGATGCATCGGTAGGTCTCATGAGACAAACTAGTGTCTTGGCACAAGGCCTTGGCAAAATCTTATTTGTAGTCTTGGCACGAGGCCTTGACTATGTGGTTATGATAGTCTGGCATTATGCATTCCAACATTATGAAAGTGGTTATTGATTTTTGCATGTGATTATTCGATTAGTAGAATATCCATGTGAATAAGTAAATGGCATTATTTCATTTTATTTATGCCATACCATGTTGAAAGTTCATATTTAAAAGGCTTTTGTTTTAGTACATTGCCTTAAATGTTTATTCTTATTTATGAAAGTTTCCGCTATATTGTTATCCTTACTGGGCATTTGAGCTCACCCCTTTTCTATGTTTTATTTTTCCCAGGATGTGAAGAAGTAAGTTATGAATGACCTGCAGGGATTTTATGAGGGGTTAATAGTGTGGATTGTGGAAACATTATGTTGTTGTAGTAGTTTTTCATTTTATGATGTAATGTAAAACTTATGAATATATCTAGTGTTTCCAAGGCTACTAAACCAATCGGTCTTTCGAGATTTGATCTTTCTTGTGATCATGCCAATGTTATGTAATAATGCACCGACTCTGGGTAACTGGGGTCGGGGCGTTACAGTATCTAACAATGATCCTAGGTTCACTTCTATCTTTTGTAAAGGACTTAAAATTTTGTTTGGCATAGAATTAAATTTTAGAATAGCCTTTCATCTTCAATCTGATAGACAGATCAAGATAATAATGCATACATTGGAGGATATTCTTTGATCTTGTTCAATAGACTACTAGGGAAGTTGGGATTATCATCTTTATTTAGTTGAGTTTTCTTATAAAAATAGTTTTCATTCCAGTATACAGATGGCACCTTTTGAGGCATTGTATGGGAAGTTGTGTCGAACTCCACTATTTTGGGATGAATTTAGGGAAAAGAAGTTGATGGGACTAGAATTGGTATAGTAAGTGGATGAGAAAGTGAATATGATCCAGCAACACATGAGGATAACTCAGAGAAGGTAGAAAATTTATGCAAATAATATGAGGAAATACTTTTCATTCAAGTTAGGTGATCATGTATTTATTATAATCTCACCATGGAAAAGTGTTATTCATTGTGGAAGGAAAGGAAAGATAATTTCATGTTTTATTGGACCTTATAAAATCTTATAGAAAGTTGGACCAGTCACCTATCAAGTGTCTTTTCCTGTGACTTTATCTCAGGTATACAATTTTTCTCATGTTTCGATGTTGAGAAAGTATGTTCCATATTCATATCATGTTTTGAGATCAGATGTAATTCAGCTGGAAGAGAACCTTTGTTATGAAGAGAAACATGTTCAGATTCTTGGTCATAGAGAGAAATTATTGTGGAATAAGTTAATCCACCAGTTTAAGGTTTTGTGTAGGAACCACATGGTTGAAGAAGCAACATGAAAATATAAAAATTCTATGACGGAAAGGTACCATCACTTATTTAAAAAGTAAATAAAAATTGTGAGGACATAATTTTTAAAAGGTGTGGAGAATGTAACACCCCAATGATTTAAAAAATAAATTTAATTAAATGAAAGTAATACTAAGTCTCTGTAAAACAACGCTTTGATTTAAGGATATAGTTATAAACTAGCTATTAAACAAAAATTTATCGCTTCTAGGATTTGAATTTCAAAAAACAGACATACACAGTTGTGATCAGTAAGTTATTTGGATTCTGATAGGACCAACTTAATTTTTGGTGAATTGTAACTTACCCTTATAAATAGTAATGTTACCCTTATGAATATTTATATAACCCTTATGAATATTAAATTATACAAATGAATAGTAACTTCACCCATGAATGTATAAATAAAATTTAGGCATCTTATAAGTGACAATATTATCATAGTATAAGTGTTGGTATTTTTGTAAGTCATAAATATTTAATTACAGTTTTCTGATTAATTTAATAATTTAAATGAAATTATATTTTCATAAAATGTAATAATAAATTATTATTATTATTTTATTTTCTTATGGTTATGATATAATTTTATGAGACCCTGATTAATTTTTTAAGGTATTATAAAATCAGTTATAGTTTTAAAATTTTTATTTTTTGAATAAATTATGATTTTATTTAAAAATTCAATTTATGATAAATATATATATATAATTATTTTGAAATAATGGAGTTTATTTTTGAATTATAAACATCAAAAAAATGGTTGGGCTTAATTTTTTTTATTTTTCTGAAATACTTGAATTTTTGGTGAATAGTGAAATTCAATAATTTACAAAAATGCTAGATAAATGAATTTATGAATTATTCTTGATTAATGGATGATGTAAATGGCCATTGGTTTGAAATCACATGCACTTATTACTATTTTTGGTTCTAATAACTGACACTATTTCTTTTCTTGAGAAAAATAATAAAATAATGATTAAAATAATGGGAAACTCCTCCTCTCCTCCACTATAAATACCACCCCTCACCCCATCTTCCTCACACACCTCTCATGATTTGATCATTGTATAAATTCATCCCAATACTATTCCAAAGGATATTACCCAATTACAAGACCGAATGACCTCACCAAAAGGCCAAAACCAAATGCCTTAAGGAGGATCTCAAGGAGAAGAGATCAAGAGGTAAAAATCTTTTTTCACTTTCTTTTATTTTCATTTCAATAGTTTTTATTTTATTATACTCTCTTTACCTACCCTTCACCAAGAGGAATGAAAGATCAATTATCGTATATATACAATAATATTATCATGATTATGGAAAAATTCATCATAATACTTCTTCTTCTCTCCCTTTTATTCTAAAAACAAAAAACACCATTCGTGATTTGTTGATTTACCAACATCATGAACGTTGTGTTTTCAATTTCCTTTAATTCGTTAAAATATGGTTATAAACCCATTTTAATGGTTTAAAATGATTTTAAATTTTATTATATAACCTCTTTTATGTTCTGGAATTAACACATATGCATAATATTGAATTTTAAAAAGAAAATAGTTCGTGATGGTCAATGAACTACCAAAATGATTTAAATGAATATCACTAATGTTTTATCTAATGATTCATTATCATATATGGAAACAAACTGATTTATGGTATCATTTAATATTCTGAAAACATATTAATACCATTTCATTCCACTTCTGGAGTTTCTCTTCCATTCGACAAGAAAATCCTTTACGAACCAATCATGGAAATCAGGTAAAGAACGCACCTGAAACAGTAAAAAGAAAAAAAAAAGTTATTAATAAATGGTTGGAATGATGTTATAAAATGATCATATAAGGTGTTATAAACATGAATATGTTTCTTTGAAATATTAATAACACTATTTTAACCATTTTACAGTAGGTTTAAACACATTTTAAGTAAGACAAACCTGAGTTAAGGAAATTCTTAACCATATTTCCATTATTTGGGTTAATCTTATACTTTATTAATTATGTGGTATTAATATTATTTGTGTGATAAATTTTTTTATATTATTTTTTATTATGTGTATTTATATTTTATACACATATTTATTCCATTCAATTAATTTTCACTTCAATTATATGATATTTGTAAGGGACTTTTCTTTTAAAATCCTCTTTTAAAATTATATTTCAACCAAATTCAAAAGGAATGTTTTTATGAAATTATTAATTTTTTATGATTATTTTATGTTTCTAAGGAATTATTTATGATTAAGTGTGGTAACTATATATCCCCTTAATTCATTGGGTATGTTTAAGTTGGTGGTCGGCCGTATGGTTACACCAAGTGTAACTGCGATGGTTACGGCATAAGGTAGCCGTGAGGTTTATATTCTAAGGTAGCCATGAGGGTTACAAATCATATGGTATCCATGATGGTTAAAATTGTAAGAAATTAATTTCCCAAGTAACTTATATGTTTTATTTATTTATTTTATATATTTTATAGAAATATCATGTTTCAAAAAGTAAGTATATGATATTTTATGGGTGAAAAGCATGTCTTTGTGAAATGATTACATATGTTTATAAATATTCATGGACTAACAGTTTCTCTCCTTATTTTTATATCCCTTACTGATCGTTTTATTCTCATCCCAAGTTTCTTAATTTTTTTCACAGGGTATAGTAATGGGTAAGAAAAAGTATGAATATAATATGAATGTTGTGAAGATTTTTATCCAGAAAAATAAATCATGTTTTATTTCAAATGTTTTATATTTTTGAAAAAATTGATATTTTTTTAGTTATATCTTCTTGTATGATTATGTGATGTTATGTATTTATTATGTCCTAACATTCTAAAAAACTAAACTTTAATAGATACTAAATGTGTAATAATTTTAGTTCTTGATTAAAACATAGTATTATGTAATGTTTACGGTTGGGTCCTTATACCTATGCCTAGAAGAAGCAGATAAAAGATTGGAATCCCTCATAATTCCACCACTATAATTATCAGCTTAAGGATTATTTCCCATACCATTACTGTAATTCCCATCAACACATTCAGGGAATGAATGGAGATTTTCTACCTCAAGCACCCCCTCTAACACTACTTCAACCTGAGACGCTTACCTCACCACATTAGCAAAGGAGGTTGGAATGAGTTTTTTCACCCTCCATATAAGGTCAAGATGAATTCCATTTTCAAAATTTATTGATTTAAATGAATCATCCTCAACCAAATCTAGAAGATATGAAACTAGATCAAAAAATGATAGATGAAAACCAACATAGACTAATTGCATTTCTAAAGGCAGAAAATTTCCATTGCCCTCAACACCTTCACAACCTCAGAGATGTATTTTCAGACAAACAAATCCTTCAAGATGTCCCATGAGAGGTCCCCTTAAGGATTGGTACTAATGACCTAATTCCACCACTCCAAACTCAGACCTTAGAATTTAAAGGAAGTAAACATCACCCTTAAAGACTCAAGAAACTCAAGGGAACATTAGATCTTCTTCATTTATTCATCCACTCTTCTATTTCAACAATATATAGTTGACCATAAAAGAGAGAAGAGTTAAAATTCTAAAACTTAAAGAGGAAGTCCTTAGGTTGATCAAATAGGGAGTTATCTAATGGTGAACCACCCATAGTTTCACCTTTAATGTCCATTGAGTCTTTGGTGGGGTCATACTCTAGAAAACAAGAAAACCAATAACTAAATAAAAACAAACTCTCTATCAAGAACTTTCCATAATTAAACACCAAACAAAAAAATTAAACCGACCCATAAATTCCACATATATTTTTCAAAATAATCACTAACTACTAATTTGAAAACTATTTTTTAATTACACACTCCAAACCATTTCATTCCACTAAAATCCCTTGAATTCCACCCAAGAATAAAATCATTATTGTTAAACCCACTTTACAATTATAAAAAAAATCTTTAAACATTCCTTTAAAATACCACACACCAGGTTTTTAAAATTGACAATAAAGAATGAAATTATTTTTCAAAATTCCTTTCTTTTAATATTCGTTTAAATTAAAAATATATTTTTCCAGACGTTATTTAAATAAATTTGAAAACACATTCATCCTTTCCAAAAACTAAAAAATCACTATTTAAAATTTGGGTTTTTCATAATTTAAAACAAGGGTTTCAAAATGATTTTGAAATCAAGGAAATACCCAATAAAAATTAATGGGGAGAAAACTAATGTTAATGGGTTAATTGGTTACATGGTTGGAAAACATATTCCAATCACACTATTACTATGAAGAGTCATTTAGGACCAAGTCCCCAAAATCCCCATGGATTTCATGGCCCTGTGAGCTCACCAAAAACCACTCTCCCAACTCTAATTTTGTTCCCCAAGTACAAAATAACTCATAAACAATCAAAAAACTAATTAAAACAAACATCATAAAAAACCCAAGATTCACCAAGAAAACAAAAGAAATAAATAAAAACTCAAAATCATACTTTCCATGGTAACCTATGTTTTGACATAGAATGTGATTTCCAGACACATCCTCATACCTACCCCACTAGTTATGACATTCCTACTCGTTTTTACTTGAAAATACAAATAAAAAAAGGGAACTCTAGAAGATAGTTCCTCTAACTAAACTATGCTCTCATACCATTTTTTCATAAACTATAATGAGTGGACCTCGAACCAGTAACCTAGGTCATCCCATGACATCCCTGAGGCATGTTTCTGATCACCCTGGAGTGGAACCAAGCCCCCAAGTAATAAATAAGAGATAGTGGGAATTATTTCAACCAAGATAAATAAATAAAAGCAGTGTAAAATAAATGATCATACCAATATATATAAAAAGGGCCAAATAATGAAACTAACCACAAACTAGAAATAAGACCAAATCAACCCTTACAACCAGACAGATCTCAGTGGACTCCACGGGTCACCCACTGAATCCTAAATCTCAACATCATTACATAGTGATTGAAACCAATATGGAACCCACACGTGAGACAAAAAACAAGAATAGAAGTATAGGTGTGAGTATTAAAAATCTATAGGCATTCCCAATTAAACTATTCCCAAATCATTTCCTCTTAAATAAATGACCCCTTCATATCTAGATTGAAATAAAATCTATAAATATTGGTTTTTCATGCATTTATTTCTTAAAAAAATAATATTCCATTTCCATCATTATTTTAAATTGGGTCTTTTATAAATTAGATGTTTAAATATTTTTAAAACATACAGAAAGTGGTAATATAGAGGGGAAGTGTGAATAATCTTTCAAAACACATTTTATGATAACATTTAAGAAAAAATAGACATTTAATTTCAAAAAGGTTACCAATGAAAATCCAAAGGAAATACCACAAAGAGGTAAATATAAATAAACACTCAAGTAACTATACCAGATTAATCATTCAAATTATCTACTACTATTAAATGAGTTTTAGTGTACATGGGAATATATAGGATCTCAGGGGATAGTTTAGAATATACTATAACTTAATCAGCCCTACTGACATTCCTAATGCAATCAAGTTGTCCTAATGCTCATTTGTACCCTAATTTTACTAACTAAGGGGAATCATCCCCAAAGTAGAGTGTTTCTATACTAAATGGTTACTATCAATTTCATAATCCTAAACTAGTGCAGAAAATTTTTGTAGATATTCCACTAGCAATGCTAGGTTCCCATGTCATGTATAAAGTGGGGGTATGATAATCAATGATAAAAATCCTACTATATATATAGAATAGATACAAGAAACACACACAAGAATCACCCACAAACACCACTCTAAGGGATAATTCCTTTCCTTACAACTTTAAATTCACAAGGGAAGTCCCATTCTAAGTACATCCCATTTAATTTAACATGAACAAGTCTAGAAAGTGATATCCCAAAGAGATTTTTCTATGCATAACCATTTCCAAAGGTTCTAACTTGACCTAAAGTATACTTTGAATGAAACCCCATTTCAAATAGATCCCAAAACACAACTTAAAACTTTTTAAATTAATTAAAAACATTTATAAAACCAAAAAACCATTTAAAAATCACAACCCACTTATAAAATTCATCAAATAATTTTATTGAACAGTTGGTGTGAAATGCCACATAAAACAATTCAACATAAGCTAATTTCAAGGAGAAAACAACTTGATTTTAAGTTTAATAATTATTATAAACATAAAATGAAATTAATTAATATAAAATAATTATATAAATAATAATAAATTAATGTTTCATAAATTTAAATTCCAAATAAAAAAGGGAAACCTACCTAAACCCGCAAGCGCTCTGATTGAGGAAACTCAAAATGAATCTAAAAAGGTAAAAAGAGGTAAGAAAACCAAAGGATAACCTTAATAATGAAAAAACTCACAAATTAATACCAAATAAACAATAACCCTATACCCAAGGAACCAAGGGAGAAGGGAAAACAATAAGAAAATGAAAAAAGTGAAAAGATAGAGAATAAAGAAGGAGGTTACATTGAAGATTTAGCCCAAAACATGAATAAATAACTAGATCCCACCCATAAAATAGGAAAGGGGGAATAGATAAGAAGGTAGTATCCTTTCTTGAGCTACAAAATCCAATGGGGGAGGAATATTTTGGTTTGGGGTTAAAAATACAAGAGGTGAAAATTTTAAGAATCCATTTTAAATATTTTGGGCACTACGCATAGTTTGGTCACACTGTTTAGAAAATTGTGCTTCAATTGTGTATCCCTTACTTGAATAACAGGACACCCACACTGTTTGGGAACATAGTTTGGGAAATTTTCCAACAAACATGTGGTTTTGTTCTACTAGAAATTTCAAAACCATTTCCACGCTTCTCACATAGTTTGGACTAACTCTTCTCAAGATATGTGGCCTCATCCAAGGACACCACAAGACCCGAACTATTACTCTTGGGAGCTACACAGTTTTCATAAAACCCTATGCTACATATGAAACCCTAACCATACAATATAAAAATGAACTAAAAAGGGGATCAACATTAGAAGGTCGCACAGCTTACCCCTAACCACACACACAAATCATGAAACATATGAAAACATCCCCAAACTCAAAATTTTGATATGATATGTCCAAAACACAATGAAAAATAAAATAAAAATATTATATAGAAAAATAAATGGGAAAAAATTAACTAGGTTGTGAATTACAACAAATATAATTTTATTTTTTGGAATATTAGATACATTTCCAATGAAAAAACTAGTTACCATGGTAAAAACCTAAATGTTAAAAATGATTAACCAATGAGGAAAATTGAAAAAAAAAATAAAAAAACATGTTTTAATTGAGTGGTTGAGGTGTGTATAAACAATATATTTTGTCCTAGAAATTATTTATCAATTTTAGATCTATTTTCCATTTGAGTATGTTTCCATTATTTAAATTCTTTAGGTATATAAAAAAGCTTACTCTGTTTAACTTATAAAGGTGGATCTCCTCTATTCTCTTTAAATAAAAAAACATATTTTTCATAAAAAAATACTTCAAAAACTGTATTAAATATTAATATACACCAAAATTATGTTCTAGTATTCTGAAAATACTTCCCTTCAAAGGTCTAACCCCCTTTGTAGTGGAAGTAATCCAATTAGTTAGGTATTAATTTATAATAGTTTTTTTCTATCTTCTTTTTCCATGTATGTATTTCTTATTTCTAAAATATTTTTTCACCTTAATAATATTTTATAATTAGTATAAACATTATACTATTATGTTATTATAGATATGGTACATTTTTAACCACCCTCCCCTTTTCTATAAGAAATGTGAAAACAATATTTCTATGTGTGCAACTACCGCCTCCACAAAACGTCATTTTTTATTTTACTTAACCACCTAACACTGATGGAAATAATTTTGAATTTAGTAATTGATTATATTATTTAAAATATATTTTATATTTTTAAATTATAAAACATATTATTTATTTCACCTTTTCTATGTAAAACAAAATCGTTAAACATGTGTATATGTGGAATTCTGCATCAATGGGACGATTGATTTTAGTTTTTTATTTCTAAAAAACCTAACATAAAGGGTCATTATAATGGATTAAACTTATAAATATGAATTTAATTAAATAATTAAGTTCTAGGAATGAAAAATTTTATAACCCATTAACGATATTATCAACAAATGATAATTGTTAATTCAATCATTTAAAACAATCGTACAATGAAGAAAAACATTATTTAAAATTAAGTAATATTTTCATATCCTTTACATATTCTAATAACTCCTTTATCAAAAATAATATATCAAACTAATAAAAACTAAATTATATTATTATGTTATTGGTGTAATAACATTGCAACTAAATAACACTATATTCATCCAATAAGCATGGTATGTTAATATTTGGGTAAGTTTGACCACATACTTGAACAATGCTATGAAATTATACCATTGATTGTTATGAAAATATAATTACTAGTATAATATTATATAAATATGTAAAAAATTATTTTTGTAGGAAAATATTCATCAATATTTCACTCATTAATTAATTAAACACCCTTCTTAGGTTAAAAATCACTGAAAAATGTTCGTTATCGGTTTCATCTTCTAGGATAAAGACAAAAGTACTCATGAAAGAAAATTTAAATATAAAAATAATTATAATTTATCCATTATAGTATTATTAATGAAATTGGATTTCTAAACACTAGTATAATAATTAATTTCAACGCTTCGATAACAAAACTAGTTCAAAACAATAAAGATTACTCACACCCGATATTGAACATTAGTAATAATTGACTATTATTAGTGTAGAGAATAATTCAAAATAAATCTTATATAAGGATATGTGTAAATAATGAGGTAATTTTAACAAGAATTAATTTAATTATTTATTAATATTAATTAAATATATTTTATATATTTATATTCACTATATGATAAATAGGTAATATTACAATAATTTTTTTTAAATATTATTATTTTTGATTTATTTTACATATATTATAAGTTTTATTTAAAATAGTTATAAAAATTTATAATTTTAATTTTAAAAAATCTAAATCCTTTTTAATATCATTAATTAAAAATTATCTTTTGATTTTTTCTTACAAATTTTCTGAAAAAGTTGATTTTTTGAGGAGTAATGAAAGATACTGATTTTTAATGAAAACATTATTTTCAATTCAATAATTTAAAAACATAAATTTTATTTATAAAGTATTTAAATGAATAATTAGTTCTTTTATTTTATTAATAATACAATTATAGTCTTTTACTTAAATTTTTTTCTGATTTTTCTATATAATTAATTTTATACTTAAAAAGATACTTTTCTGAAAAACTATTCTTCTTCATATTTTGGGTGGTTATTTATTAAATTAATTATTCCATATATAATAATTTAATTTGATAAAATTTATTTTATATTTGGATTAATTATAATTTATTTAGGTAATAAGGTAAAAGTTATTATGGGTCATGATTAGTAGTAAAACAAGTAAAAATCTAATTCCATTGTAAAGGTTAAAATAGGTTCACTGAGGGGTTAAACTAAATTGATAAGGGGTAAAATAACCTATAAATTGTTCTAAATTATATTTTATGGGAATATAGGGACACTATATTATATCATATTTGGAAATTTTCAATTTGGGTATATTTTTCTTGAGTTTGATATTAAAATATTTTAATTATTTTCAAAATTCAATGTGTATCCCCACCAACACTTATAAATAGATACCACCTCTCATATCCTCTCCACACCCCCCAAAAGCCTTTTTTGATAATAACTACCCAAATACATTCATAAATGGCCTCACCTCATCATATAGGTCTTATTATTGGTCGAATACCAACCATAGGGGGCTTAAAGTATAAATAAATGGATCTTTTCTAAAGAGGAGGTTCAATTATTAACTGATCATTTTTCTCTTATTTCTTATTAAACATACTTAAAATATTCATCATCCGTGATGAAGTAATAAAAATAATATATTAAAAATAATATACTAAAAATAATAATATTTTATAATGATTAACAAATAACCTATATTCATCTCTTCTTCCATAAAATGGGAAATGAAACCATACTTCATGTGTATGGAAGATTAAAGCCTCAAAAATCAAGGTAATTCATTTTCTATCACTATATGTCATGATAGGTTGTAATGATTCATTTAATGACTGTATATTATATTCATTAAATAATTATAATTCTTTGTAGTAAATATATATTATTTTTATTACCGTTCTATCTATTGAAATTTTATTATGGCGTTCATGTGTATGTGTGGATTACCACCTTCAAGAAGTGTTGTGATTAGATTTTCATCACCTCATAAATGGATGGTATATTTTAGTATATTTAAAGAGGTAATATGATACTTATGATATAATCATAATTTGGGAAAGATTAAATGTTACTTTACTTCTCTCCATCGTTTTTAATGAAAAATTGAAATGTTACTCATGAATACGTATGAATTACCAACCCCATAATTGTAATGTAATTAATTTTTTATAACCACCATTCAATGATGGTTATAAAAGTATAATTAATGTATAAAAATGGTCATTATGTCATTATTATTATTCTATAGAATATAGAGTAATGAAATCTTTGACCACAGTAAACATACCAAAGTCATTTAGAAAATGTGAAAAGAACATCCTCAAAACACCTGATGTGTAATTAATAGATTATGTAATTAAAATTTTATTTATATAGAAAAATAAATTCTTTAATTATAAGGGATTAAAAATAGACATATATATAATGAAAGTAACTAATTGATTAGTGTTTATTATATAGTATATAAGGAACATACTTGACAAGTTAGACTCAAGGTAAGGAATACTTTCCTTAAAAATGCATTTTAAATGTTTTAAAGAACTATTTTATAAATATTTATCATTAATTTACATATTATATAAATTATCTTATTGATTTATTTATATGGAAACAAATTATTTATAAATGAAAATTTATGTCTCTTTTTACTTTATTTCAATGGTTTTCAAAATGAATCTTTTTACAAATTTTATATAGAATGTTTGAACATTATTTAAAAAAGATAAAAGTACTATTGTATTTAAACATATATGATGTTGAAATATTTTCTATCCATTGTAACTATTATTATAAGCTTGGATTCCTTTACATTCCACAAAAATTTCATCAATGAAAAACCATCCACTCCGTTTTTATAGGAATATTGGTTTAGAAAATTGAGTCTTAACGAAATGAGATATATAAATATCTTAAAATGTTTTAAATAAAGGTTAAAAGGAATATTTTGTATGATTTATGATGGAAAGGAATGATTTTATGTGTTTCATTAATATTATAGACCACGTTTATTTTTTATTTTAATGGATTACTATTATATATCTCTCCAATGGATTGGGTAATGGTTATATTCTCTATAGAATTATATTGGAAGTTTACATTATAGGTTATTATATATATAAGGGTTATTTTAGGGGTTCTATAAAGATAATTTCTAAGGGAACCTACTTGGTTTTTCTATTATTTCTAATTATTTTTTAGGAAAAAAGTTTATTTCATAAGGTAAGATCTTTTATTAAAAGAATTATAATACCATTTAAGGGTAAAAGGCATATTTCTATGAAACAAAATCATGGGTTGTAATTTTTTATAAAACTCTCATGATTATGATTTTTACAATGAACACTTATTTCATATGTTTATAAATAATTAATTTATGTTATATTTTATTATGTTAACATAAAAGTCTCTTTTATTATATCAAGATTCTGAAATGGAATAAAGTGTTTATTTATTATTTCAATAGGTCTATTAATGAGATTTTTGTATTAATCCCACATTTTGAACTATTTTTAATGGTGTCTAAGGATGGTATGTATAATGAAATGGACTTTTATAAATGAAATTACCTATTTTTAATGAGTAAATTCCTTATTAAGAAATGTTATTATAGAAAAAACATATAGTACAATAGTTATTTTGGACTGTTATATAATTCATCTGGTCTTATTTAAATGATAGTTAAGACTATTAAATATTGATAATATATTCTTTTTATATAGATAATTGATATTAATATATATTAAGAATTATGATAAAGTATTATTGACACAGAAGGAAGAAGTTATTATCTTGACTAGTATGATCGTACCGAATGAAGCCCAATTATCAGAGCATTCCAGGGAGATGAAATTACTGGTGACACCACATGATAACTGAATACATCTCAACTTCAATATAATAGGTGACACCACATGTAGAGTGATTCCAAAACCATTGTATATGAAATCAATAACAACAACAGGTATCTCTCATGGATACTGATGGATCAATAGATGGAGTGCCTTAAATTTTTGGACTATGTTGAATTTATAATTACACACACCTATTGGGAATGAAACATGATCACATATGTACATGATAATAAGTAAGTGAATGTTATTGATCTTTCATAGATGTACATCCTCTCCTCAAATCTATTTCATCTATTTGAAATAGATCGTTGTAGAATTACTTTTTTTAGAATTATGTAACTATTTTTATATCAAGAGATACATGTAATTTTTTAAGGTCTCTCCTTTATATGAAAATAAAAAAACATTTATTTAAGTATTTTAAACTTGTTGAAAACATGTCCCAAACTATATTCTTGAAACCACACCAAGAAAATTCCACCATCGAACACCTTACACTCAGGGAATAAACTAGCATAATAATGCTTAAGTATCTGGACTACAGTAGTATTAATTTTTATGTTTTCATTATAATAACATAACTACGATGTTTATCCATTTTTTACATTATATATACACTTATATTTGAGTTGGTGAATGTAACACCCCAGGTAAATAAAGAATATGACATTTTCATATTTATCCATATTTGTGAATAAAATATTAATATGTCTTTAAAGGGGATTCTATGCTCGATGGCGTACCCAACACGCAACAACGAGTTTCTTGGGAATCTTATGTTGCACTCTAATAATAAAATAATATTATTTTAAATGGTAGTTAACATGTAGCCGTTGTATTGGAGGGAATGGATAGAAATAACTAAAATGTGATTATATATGTTTTTAAATGTTTTTATATTTATCCAAAAAAAGATAAAGGCTAAAAATACGGAAACAATTCAATTTTAGGCGTATATGCCCTGGTTTTCACTAAAGGGTCACTTATCGCCTTTTGATGGTGAACCATCATTAAATATAGTTTTGTTCACTCTTATAAATTCAATTGGACCAAATAAAACTCTTATTAAGAATTGGGACATCAAAATTTACTTTGTGAAAATTTTTGGTATCTTTCCGATAAAGTTTATTTTTTAAAATGTATAGTGTAAAATGATGTATTTTAATTCAAAACCTCTTTTTAATATAATTTATTTATATGATTAGATTATATTTTTAATTGGTTTTAAAGTTAAATTAGAATATATTTTTACCAATAAATCCAATAATGTTCGTTGGAATTAATTTCACTTTGAAATCAGACTTAAACTAGTGTCAATCTTTTGATACTTATTGTTTCATAAAAACACACTATTTGATCTGACAGCGGGAATTAATTATTAAATTAATTAATGTGACTTATATGTTTTGAATTTTGTAAAATAGACTTCATTTTTGGATTCGGAATATTAAATATAGCTTAGGGTGAATTTTTGGGATTTTTCTGAAAAACTTCAATTTTTGATGAATAGTGAAACCACTAAGTGGTACTTATAAAAACTGATTTTTCTGTTTAAATGAAATTTTTCCATCTTTGTGTTTTTAATTTCAAAAATCCGACATATGTGGTTGTCATTAAGAAGCAAAATGTGGTTCAATGGGATAAAAATAATTTTTTGGTGAATAGTAACTTATTAAGTTTTTAATCACGATTAGAGGTAATTAGTGTAGTTTAAGGAAAAATAATGTTTTAATAATATGAAATGAACTTGAAACATGTCCTAACCTCATTGGATGTGTCATGGCCGACCACTACAACCCATGGGTCAACTTGGGGACCCCATGAATCCACTTTGGTTGGAAAATGACATTAATATCTTTTTATTTAAAGTTAAAGGAAAAATGAGACAAACATGAAATTGTTTACAAAAACAATTTTTAAAAGGGGTTAAACAAATCATATTTTTGATTGTAAATATTAATTGGAACTCTAAAAAGATTTCCTAAATCATAGTATTTTTTTATAATTTTTAGAAGTTATATAAATTAAATTATTTATGACATCATGATGATGCAGTGATGACCTCATTATTTAACGATTTAAATAAAATGGAAAGATAATGTAATATCTAAGACCTAAACATGTCCAAAACCTATTGTATGAGTGGATTTAGAACCCTTATCACCTTATCCACGAATTATATCAATTTGGGACCTTTTAAAACCGAAACACATTTTCAAATAAAGTAATATTTCTTACTTTCCAAAAGTGCCCCTCCCCTCCTCTTATAAAAGGCCCCCACCTCTACCTCATTTCACACACTCTTCAAGCCTTTGGCTCGGCCAACCCCTGCCCATTTACTCTCTCCACATCCCTCTCCTCATCCTAGAGTATTCCCTTTGGGCAGAATCCTTTCAAAGGAAGCCTTTAGGCTCAAATCAAAAGGAGTTACACTTTTAAAGGTAATTCATTCTCTCATGTTCATTTGTTTTATTTTGCTTCTCCAACCCCCTAAACTCTTTTTATTTACTTATTTTGTAACAACACAAGTATCTTAAATATACTAGGATGTTTTTATAAGATTTATTCGAGCTACACTCTCACACAACTACATCAAATGGTTAAAGAACATACGGTTTCCGTGGATGGCGAAATTCTGACTCCTGAAACGATGATTGTTCAATACTCATTTAACACCTTCAAAGGTGGCCATTATGATGTCACTGTTTTTATATATGATATATAATATGTTTATTCTTTCCTTAATCTTCTTTATTTTTTCATTTATGGCATACCATTATTTTTTCCATTATGGGTAAACACGATATCTTCATTTTAGGAAGTGCGGACTACCGCCCCCTGAAAGTGATTTGATTCGTTAATACCATATGTGGGATGTGTAAAGGATAAATTTAATGATATTATATATGTTAATATACTGGAATTATAATATACTCTTATATCATTATGATTCCATTCCAGAAAATACGAAATAGAAATGGAAGTAGCGTTCATGCGTACGTACGGCTTACCGTCTCCATGAACGGTGCATTTCATTTCTTACCTCTAAATGTGATGTAATATTATAAATACATGTATATGATGAATATATATGATATATATGTTATCCAAATCATTAATATTATTCTGGATATAACTAACCTTTGACCAAATTAACAGCATGTAAGTGTAAGAAGTCTATTTTTGACTTAAGAACCAAATACCGACAAAATGAACATTATTAACTTAAATGATTACATGATGTTCATAACATGGTATAAAAGGAATAATGAAATTGAAAAAGGTTCTTAATCAAGTAGATATTAACTCAAGTTTATTATTCAGGACGTTAAATAACGATCGAGTCAAGTCGAACCCAAGGTAAGGGATCCTACTCCTCTCTTTCTTTTTAAGTATGCTCTTTTATGTCATTCCTTTTAAAGATCATCTTTCTTGTTATTGGGATGTTATTATATTACTCTTACTGTAATTTTTATTTTTCATATGATGAGGGACCCTATTCTCTCTCATCAATACATTTTGGAAGTTTTAAGTGGCGCCGTTAGGCTGCCAAGTTTTCGTAAGGGATTGTTCATCTCACTTTTATTCCCGTGAGATTTATGATACATTTGCCACAATTTCCTTTGAGTGGTGTATGTACTGACCATTATTTTACTCATTTTGTAATATTCTTTCATTTATGAGTATTTACATCAATGTTTTATTGTCCTTCTTTCACGAGGCGTATGTTTCGAAAGATACCCATGTCGGTAAAGGAACCTTTCACCCTCCTTTTTTTAAAAGACTTCTTTTGTTGGGTCTTTTAATTTACATATTGTTATGTTGGGATATGTTCTCATATATCCTTATTGATGTAAATTTTATGTCCAAGTGATGAGATTCCCTTTTTATCTCTCATCAACTCATTTTCTGAATTTTTGAAGTGACGTCGTTAGGCTGTCGAATTTTACCAAGGGAACGTTTTAACCCAATTTCGATTTCTTTGGGTTCAACATGTAGTTATTGAATATGTCATCCTTTGAATATGTGTGAATAACCTTTGATTTTTTTACACTTAATATCCACTTATATTGGGTGTATTTATATTTTTCACACATAATTATGAGATTTATTTATCCTTAATTTAAGGATACCTTCTTTATAATGGATTTCATCTCATTTTACATTTCTTTTGAGACTTCATTGTTGTTATTCACCAATTCACTCTTATATGGTGTGTATACTGTCCTTTGACATATTATATCATGAATCCTTTTATTATCATGATATTATAAAGTTCGGATTAAATGTTATTCCGTTATTATTTGTATTCAAAAGTCTCTCATTTTGTTAAAAACTCTTTAACAAAAATATCATTTTAAATGTTTTAAATATTTATTATTCTAAATCTTTATCTTTAATGTCCATGTTTTCAAAATGGTTTTCAGTATTTATTTATATGGACATTAATGTTTTAAAATTATAATTCCATTAAAAGCTTTAAAGTGGTATGGGACACTTTGATTCAAAAATCTCTTTTAAATGGTTTTTGAAAATGGATTGATTAATTAAATATCTGGGAATTATTTATTGTGATTGAAAACGAAATATTTTTATTGAAATGTTTATGTTTTCCATATTTTATGTGTAATAATGGTACTTGGACATTATGACGGGTGGTGCCGTGAATACCAGGACGGGTGGTTACGTTATAACCTCTAATGCATTGGGTATGGAAGTCGGCCGTATGGCTATTCCATTAAGTATGTATGGAAATTGGCCATATGGCTATTCCATTAAGTGATATGTGTGGAAGTTGACCGTATGGTTATTCCACTTAAGTATTTTTATTTCCCAAGTTACCTTTATATATGTTATGTGTTCTTTATATGGGTTTTATGGTAATCCTTTGGTTACAAAAAGGTAAGTAATGATATTTTATTCAGTGAATATTTTTTACAACTTCATAAAGGTGAAAAGTATTACTTTGATAAAGTATACATGGTTTACTTTTTTTTTATAAACTAACAGTTTTTATTCTTTGTGTATCCCTTACTGAGTTTTTATGCTCATCCCAAGTTTTTGAAATGTTTTTCATAGGACTTAGCATGGAATAGGGTCAAGGATGGGATCAAGGGAAAGTCATGCTACCTAAAACATGAAACTAGACATGTTTCTTTTTAAGAGTTTTTATTTTATGGAAATTTAGTAGAAGAGACTACTTTGTAATCTTTTGAGATGTAATAGTTATGTCCTAATTCTCTAAAACTCTAAACCTGAAAATATCCTCAATGTGAATTATTCATTTAATTCAATTTTAAGTAAGGTTTAAGGCTGGGGCCTTATAGTTGGTATCAAAGGTCGGTTTAGATAAATTTATATGTTAGGGTATTCTCTAAGAATAAGTGACATTACCATAATGGTTAGGATTTCAGAAAGAGTCCTAGTTTTAGATAAAGTGAATGAGTAAGTATATCTTAGTGTTTACCTTCCTCATTAGTACATGATGGTTTTGTTGATATACTCACACTGACATTTTTGTTTTTAGTGAATGGATGGGTCTCACAGGCACCAAAGTGATAATTGGTTTGAAGGAAACTGTGGTGGTTCTCTGATTAAGAGACTCGATGAAATGGGGTATTCAATGAGGAAACTCGTGGTTGTTCTAATCAAACTATCAAGGAGTCATGATCAACCACATAAACCTTGGTATGTTCTATAATGAATCATGTACTAGATGACCAATCGATGTGGAAGTTCAGGTAATAATTAAAAAGGTAACCATTAGGGTTTATATGATCCTTACTTTTGAGGTAATTATGGGTTATTATAAGTTATGATGGAAAATGAAAGGCATGAGATAAACTTGAGGTTAAAATATGTTATGTTTATTTTTGAAAATTTTATCTCTTTTTGGGAAATGTTTTGAGAATTATATAGCTTTGGAAAAAGGACAACACGCAGACCGTGTGACAACCCTTCGCTTCGGACAATACTGCGGGAATCAAACCCACAACCAAAGTGTGACTGGTATTTATCACCTACCACTAGACTACATGAAGTCCCTGGTTAGTTTGACTGATTCTTTCTAGTTATATGATTTTATGAATTAAGAGTAAGTTGATTTTGGGTTATTTATGAAAATTATTAACCTATCATGGAGGATATGTGATTAGGTTAATTACTTTTCAATACGAGACTTTAGGAGAAACTGATGTTGTTTGGAGATAAATGTTATGATTTAACTTGGAAGACTATGTGACTAAATCCTTCAAATATTTGGGTTTCAATCTTAGATTGGTTTACTTTGAAGAATTTTATGGACAAATTGTTTATCGGATGGTCCTCGTTGAACTTTGGGTTTTGTTGGACAAATTTTGGAGATTAAGCATAGATTTTCTTTTTAATGGGTTATCCTTTTCTGGATTATCTGACCTTGTACTAACATTTTTGGTTTTGGTTTTGGTTAAAGCCTAATGACATGGGAAGTATATAGTTCTCTTTTGTGGATTAGGTGATTCTCTAGAAGTTGATTATAGTACTCTTAATACGAACAAGTCTCCCTAAATACTCATCTTTTGGAAAAAAAAATATGACTTTGATTAAGGAATCTAGTAAAAGTTGAAAGTCAACATGATAAGTGATTATGTTTCCTTATGAATAAATTCCTCAATAAAAAGTAACTTAAAACAAAAATGTTGTCTATTAACTTTTCCTACTGGGGAATCGAATACCGTTTAACCCATCACAAGTTTGTGATTTTCTCATGGTTAACTTTCCCCTAAACATGTTTTCTATCACTCTCCATCAGAACATGACCCTATGTTTTCTCCTCCATGTCCATGTTTTCATACTTGGAATCCTAGTATGGGTTAACTCGGGTGACCTTTGTACTTATCTTTCTTTATTTTAAAGTGATTGTTTTACCGACTCTTCTTCCGATGTGGGACTTTCAAGGATGTTTCCATGCTTAATTTTAAAAATTGCGAGGACGCAATTCCCAAAAGGGGGGAAGGATGTAACACCCCAGGTAAATAAAGAATATGACATTTTCATATTTATCCATATTTTTGAAAAAAATATTAATATTTCTTTAAAGGGGACGCTATGCTCGATGGCGTACCCAACACGCAACAACGAGTTTCTTGGGAATCTTATGTTGCACTCTAATAATAAAATAATATTATTTTAAATGGTAGTTAACATGTAGCCGTTGTATTGGCGGGAATGGATAGAAATAACTAAAATATGATTATATATGTTTTTAAATGTTTTTACATTTATCCAATAAAAGATAAAGGCTAAAAATACGGAAAGAATTCAATTTTAGGCGTATATGCCCTGGTTTTCACTAAAGGGTCACTTATCGCCTTTTGATGGCGAACCATCATTAAATATAGTTTTTTTCACTCTTATACATTCTATTGGACCAAATAAAACTCTTCTTAAGAATTGGGACATCAAAATTTACTTTGTGAAAATTTTTGGTATCTTTCCGATAAAGTTCATTTTTTTTTATGTATAGTGTAAAATGATGTATTTTAATTCAAAACCTCTTTTTAATCTAATTTATTTATATGATTAGATTATCTTTTGAATTGGTTTTAAAGTGAAATTAGAATATATTTTTACCAATAAATCCAATAGTGGTCGTTGGAATTAATTTCACTTTGAAATCAGACTTAAACTAGTGTCAATCTTTTGATACTTATTGTTTCATAAAAACACGCTTTTTGATCTGACAGCGGGAATTAATTATTAAATTAATTAATGTGACTTATATGTTTTGAATTTTGTAAAATAGAATTCATTTTTGAATTAGGAATATCAAATATAGCTTAGGGTGAATTTTTGGGATTTTTCTGAAAAACTTCAATTTTTGATGAATAGTGAAACCACTAAGTGGTACTTATAAAAACTGATTTTTCCGTTTAAATGAAATTTTTCCATATTTGTGTTTTTAATTTCAAAAATCCGACATATTTGGTTGTCATTAATAATCAAAATGTGGTTCAATGGGATAAAAATAATTTTTTGGTGAATAGTAACTTATTAAGTTTTTAATCGCGATTAGAGGTAATTAGTGTAGTTTAAGGTCAAAATAATGTTTTAATAATATTAAATGAACTTGAAAAATGTCCTAACCTCATTGGATGTGTCATGGCCGACCAAGAAAACCCATGGGTCAACTTGGGGACCCCAGGAATCCACTTTGGTTGGAAAATGACATTAATATCTTTTTATTTAAAGTTAAAGTAAAAATTAGACAAACATGAAATTGTTTACCAAAACAATTTTTACAAGGGGTTAAACAAATCATATTTTTGACTGTAAATATTCATTGGAAAGATAAAAAGATTTCCTAAATCATAGTATTTTTTTATAATTTTTAGAAGTTATATAAATTAAATTATTTATGACATCATGATGATGCAGCGATGACCTCATTATTTAACGATTTAAATAAAATGGAAAGATAATGTAATATCTAAGACCTACACATGACCAAAACCTATTGGATGAGTGGATTTAGAACCCTTATCACCTTATCCACGAATTATATCAATGTGGTACCTTTTAAAACCGAAACACATTTTCAAATAAAGTAATATTTCTTACTTTCGAAAAGTGCCCCTCCCCTCCTCTTATAAAAGGCCCCCACCTCTACCTCATTTCACACACTCCTCAAGCCTTTGGCTCGGCCAACCCCTACCCATTTACTCTCTCCACATCCCTATCCTCATACTAGAGGATTACCATTGGGAATAATCCTTTCAAAGGAAGCCTTTAGGCTCAAATAAAAATGAGTTACACTTTTAAAGGTAATTCATTCTCTCATGTTCATTTGTTTTATTTTGCTTCTCCAACCCCCTAAACTCTTTTTATTTACTTCTTTTGTAACAACACCAGTATATTCAATATACTAGGATGTTGTTATAAGATTTATTCTAGCTACACTCTCACACAACTACATCAAATGGTTAAAGAACATACGGTTTCTGTGGATGGCGAAATTCTGCCTCCCGAAACGATGATTGTTCAATACTCATTTAACACCTTCAAAGGTGGCCATTATGATGTCACTATTTTTATATATGATATATAATATGTTTATTATTTCCTTAATCTTATGTATTTTTTCATTTATGGCATACCATTATTATTTTCATTATGGGTAAACACGATATCTTCATTTTAGGAAGTGCGGACTACCGCCCCCTGAAAGTGATTTGATTCGTTAATACCATATGTGGGATGTGTAAAGGATAAAGTTAATGATATTATATATGTTAATATACTGGAATTATAATATACTCTTATATCATTATGATTCCATTCCAGAAAATACAAAATATAAATGGAAGTAGCGTTCATGCGTACGTACGGCTTACCATCTCCATGAACGGTGCATTTCATTTCTTACCTCTAAATGTTATGTAATATTATAAATACATGTATATGATGAATATATATGATATATATGTTATCCAAATCATTAATATCATTCTGGATATAATGAACCTTTGACCAAATTAACAACATGTAAGTGTAAGAAGTCTATTTTTGACTTAAGAACCAAATACCGACAAAATGAACATTATTAACTTAAATGATTACATGATGTTCATAACATGGTATAAAAGGAATAATGAACTTGAAAAACGTTCTTAACCAAGTATATATTAACTCAAGTTTATTATTCAGGATGTTAAAGAACGATCGAGTCAAGTCGGATCTGAGGTAAGGGATCGTACTCCTCTCTTTCTTTTTAAGTATGCTCTTTTATGTCATTCCTTTTAAAGATCATCTTTCTTTTTATTGGGATGTTCTTATATTACTCTTAATGTAATTTTTATTGTTCATATGATGAGAGACCCTATTCTCTCTCATCAATCCATTTTGGAAGTTTTAAGTGGCGCCTTTAGGATACCAAGTTTTCGTAAGGGATTGTTCATCTCACTTTTATTCCCGTGAGATTTATGATACATTTTCCACAATTTCCTTTGAGTGGTGTATGTACTGACCATTATTTTAATCATTTTGTAAAATTATTTAATTTATTAGTATTTACATCAATGTTTTATTGTCCTTCTTTCATGAGGCGTATGTTTCGAAAGATACCCATGTCGGTAAAGGAACCTTTCACCCTCCTTTTTTTAAAAGACTTCTTTTGTTGGGTCTTTTAAATTACATATTGTTATGTTGGGATATGTTCTCATATATTTTTATTGATGTAAATTTTATGTCCAAGCGATGAGATTCCCTTTTTATCTCTCATCAAATCATTTTCTGAATTTTTTAAGTGACGCTGTTAGGCTGTTGAATTTTACCAAGGGAACGTTTTAACCCAATTTCGATTTCTTTGGGTTCAACATGTAGTTATTGAATATGTCATCCTTTGAATATGTGGGAATAACCTTTGATTGATTTACACTTAATATCCACTTATATTGGGTGTATTTATATTTTTCACACATAATTATGAGATTTATTTATCCTTAATTTAAGGATACCTTCTTTATAATGGATTTCATCTCATTTTACATTTCTTTTGAGACTTCATTGTTGTTATGTACCAATTCACTCTTATATGGTGTGTATACTGTCCTTTGACATATTATATCATGAATCCTTTTATTCTCATGATATTATAAAGTTCGGATTAAATGTTATTCTGTTATTATTTGTATTCAAGAGTCTCTCATTTTGTTAAAAACTCTTTAACAAAAATATCATTTTAAATGTTTTAAAGATTTATTATTCTAAATCTTTATCTTTAATGTCCATGTTTTCAAAATGGTTTTAAGTATTTATTTATATGGACATTAATGTTTTAAAATTATAATTCCATTAAAATATTCAAAGTGGTATGGGACACTTTGATTCAAACATCTCTTTTAAATGGTTTTTGAAAATGGATTGATTAATTAAATATCTGGGAATTATTTATTGTGATTGAAAACGAAATATTGTTATTGAAATGTTTATGTTTTCCATATTTTATGTGTAATAATGGTACTTGGACATTATGACGGGTGGTGGCGTGAATACCAGGACGGGTGGTTACGTTATAACCTCCAATGCATTGGGTATGGAAGTCGGCCGTATGGATATTCCATTAAGTATGTATGTAAATTGGCCGTATGGCTATTCCATTAAGTGATATGTGTGGAAGTTGACTGTATGGTTATTCCACTTAAGTATGTTTATGTCCCAAGTTACCTTTATATATGTTATGTGTTCTTTATATGGGTTTTATGGTAATCCTTTGGTTACAAAAATGTAATTCATGATATTTTATTCAGTGAAGAGTTTTTACTACTTCATAAAGGTGAAAAGTATTACTTTGATAAAGTATACATGATTTACTTTTTTTTTTGATAAACTAACAGTTTTTATTCTTTGTGTATCCCTTACTGAGTTTTTATGCTCATCCCAAGTTTTTGAAATGTTTTTCATAGGACTTAGCATGGAATAGGGTCAAGGATGGGATCAAGGGAAAGTCATGCTACCTAAAACATGAAACTAGACATGTTTATTTTTTAGAGTTTTTATTTTATAGAAATTTAGTAGAAGAGACTACTTTGTAATCTTTTGAGATGTAATAGTTATGTCCTAATTCTCTAAAACTCTAAACCTGAAAAGATCCTCAATGTGAATTATTCATTTAATTCAATTTTAAGTAAGGTTTAAGGCTGGGTCCTTATAGTGAAAATTAGATTTTGAAATGAACAAACCAAGATAAGTTTTTTGTAAAATATATGTATTTAACACTTTTTTTTGATAAATTCAAGAATTTTAAGATAAATATTACTTTCATATAATATTATTATTAAATAAATTTTATTTATATATAGAATATAATATTATTAAATTAAGTCTAATGTAATAATTATAAGGTCCAAAAAAAATATTATCATAAAATAATTTTTTTACTTTAAATAAGAATTTATTTTTAAAATTTCAAATCCTTATATTTAGAGAATTAATTTGATAAAAAAATTAAATTATAACATTGAAATTATCAATTTGTTAAATTTTCATAATTTTTCAAGTGATTTTATATATAAAATAAAAGGAATCCTAGAAAAAATATATATTTCCCCTTAAAAATAATTTTTTTATGATTTTATTTGGTTCATTTTATAAATGATTAAAGAATCCTCTAATAACTATATTATATTTTCAAGTTTTAAAATCAATTCTTTATGAACATGACTCACTTCCATACCAATAAATGTATTATTTTAATATGTTCAATTCATAGATTTATAAAATATTTAAATCCACTCTTATTTGGAATAAACCATGGTAAAACCCATGGAATGGTTTATGGTTTTCATTTTTGATCATATAGATTCCAAAAACTATATTTAGAAATTAATAAAGAATGTATCTATCTTTCATTATAAATTATCATCCAATATCCCACTCCTCCTCACTAAAAACCCATTGTTAATGAATTTAATATCCATATACCTCTCTAGATTCTTATAAAGGTATTCTCAATCTCATAACAATATTTTTTAAATCATTTCAAACCTCCCTATCAAGGTAAGGGTAATCTCTCCTCTTCTTATTTAAGAATGTTCGTTGTATTATTCCACATGATTTCTAATGTTTCAATTTTCAGTGAGTTTTTAAAAATATATATTACTTTATTTATGGTTTATATGTAATTAGAAACCACCATTAACTCTCATTAAACCCTTCCATGAATCATTATATACACACATTATGCTGCTCAAATTATTTTGTGATTTTTCAGGATAAAATTTGTGTAGTGAACACCCATACCCATTTGAAATCAGGGTTATTCTCCTAGATATAAATATCCTTAAATAATTATGGAAATCCATGTATATAACCCACTTTTCTTAATAATGTAATTTAAATTGGTGAATGAAGTTCTTATTTTGTATGATCTCTATGGGACAGTAAGGCATGCAAATGATATGAATGTGACAGGTGGGACTAGAATTTCATAAAACTACAATGAATTGGGTAATATTTGTATCTAATGAGATACCATGTATGGATCATGAGAGTTTATTCTTTGTATACTATGTTATGATGTATCAGTGGTAAGCCTAAATATTCTTATGATGTCATGTTTTATTTTGTTTCTACATTCTTATGTTTCCTTAATGTCATCATCTTACTTAATTCTTCAGAGATCATGTATAATATTCACATCCATTTTATGTCACATTGATATTCCTATTTAGTAAAATTTATTATATTCATCATGTTATGATTTGATTATTTATTTATTGGCCATTATATCTCACCCTTTTTTTATGAACATCCCTTGGTTATCCCATGTAGTTTTAGAAGGTCAGTGGAATTTAAGGGAATGTAATGGGATTTTAAATAATTTTTTGTATCATTATTTGATGTTGTGATTTTATGTATATAATTAACCAAATACACTAGACCATTAGATATTTTGGGATTTTACTATGTGTGTATTTATGTAACAAATCATGAATTAATATTTATAAAATATATGGGTTGTCATAGTCAGAATCATAGAAAGGCCTAGTTTTTTGGGGGATTAGGATTATAAAACCATTGTAAAATCCTTAGTGATAAGACTAAATATAGGAAATAATCCCTCAATTTTTATAAATTATATATTAAGAGGTATCCAATAAATAAAATCCTTATTTATCAGAGATTCTCAATAAATTATAATGTTTCTGGTTATCCTCCTAAAAAGAAGTATTTTTTCACCAATGATAAAATTAAAAACTTTTAGGTCCTATCGTGACTTAGGATCCCTCAGTTTTATATGTCATGAACCAACACAGGTTGACCCTGAACTGGTCACCCGAGCCAGTCTGCAGCATGGAACGAAGGTCATTCTCAATCCCCACAGGATGGAAACTAGTGTCAGTCATCAAAACAAGTAGGTGGGAATGATTTATCATAGAAAATAAAGCATAGATAAACAAAAAATAAATTAGAAAAAATAGGTAAACACTAACAGTGGAAAATAAAATAAAGATAACTATCTAGACATACCTCCAAGTGGCCCCATGGGTCACCACCAAACATAAAACCACACTCACTTCAAGATAGATACAAGACTAGAACCTGAAACTGAAAAGTAAAGTATACATGATCACCAAGATTCTTAGTAGGAAATCCAATGAATAACAATTCCATATTCACTTACCTTTAAAAAGAAACCCAAAATATTCTAGTTTTAAAATAAGACCTATTAAAATATTGTTTTTCATTCTTTTCAAAATCAAGTAAAATGTTTACATTTTTAAGGAAAAAAATTTCCCCCACTACATTTTCAAAAGAGAATCTAAGAATTCATTAAAATTTTAAAATGAAAGGGAAGTAATTTAAATTTAAATACATTTTTCATGAAAAATATAAAAGGCATGAAAAAACTGAAATAAAAATCACATCACAAGCATCATGTCACAAATGAGCACCACGGGCGATCCTTATAGGTAAATAGCACAAGTGGGACCCTAGAGACCTAATACCTCAATGAAATGTGGTATAACAACCACAAAAAACTACATTTTCATGAACATTCCACTAGTAGGGAACACACCCATAACCTAGTGGTCTCTAATCCATCATCATTATTTAGTTAGTTTTGTCATCATCAATCCTTCTAGAAGAAGCTGGGACAATATACTTTGGAATCAACTAGAGTACTAGTCCAAGTCCACCCACCTAGATACCCGGGGTGACTAGTGTGCTCTATTTCAAATGGTGGTGAGTTTTATTAACAAGTAAAGACACAAGCGCATCACATTATTTATACCACAAACATCCCCCCTTAAATGTGTACCCTTATTTTAAAAAACACACATCATTGCACAAGCCTCTTCACTAGGAACATATAACAATTAAAACATTTAACATACCCATCATTTTTCTAAAGAAAGAGAGTAAGAATTAAGAGGGGTTTTCCTTTTTCATAAATCATTCTTAAAGTGACAAATAGGATTAATCACTTTCAAAGAGAACTTTTTTATTTTAGAAACATAATCACCCAACATCTTTAAGTTTCAAAAATAGTTTGAAAGCTTAACTAAACAACCAAGGTTCTACATATTTAATAAAGGATTACAACCACACTTAAAAATGAAGCAATCCTTTTAATAAAATCAAAATACCCTTTAACCTTAATTTCACACAAAAAACCATTTTGGAAATCACTTTGTAACTTTGTTGGAAAACAAACATGACATTTCACTTTTACAACAAAATTGGCTAAAAGACAACACTTCTTTGAAAATACCTGCTTCATGTTCAAAACATCAAAGAAATCAATTTTCAAGAACCACAAGCATTTACATAATTACATATATATATATATATTGAATATTAATTTCATGTAGAAGAATAAAACACATTTTTAATAGAATACCAATAATTTATGAAAATTATAATTAAAGGTCAGGGAATAGGGGACCTACCTCAAGACACAAATCTCATGAAGATGGAAGCTTGAGACCGCTTCACCTGCATGCATATACATTTTCATACATATATATACATATATAACATTTTACCCCAGTAAATATTCCCCATGCCATGAGGAAATATGCGTAATGAGGATATATATATATAAATTCTTACCCATGTATATACATATAGGTCTTTGTCATCGATGACCAAAACCCACACCACGATGAACAGAACACACTACAATCATGCAAGGGATTATAATAACAACCAAAGGCTCCAAGTAAAACCAAATTGAATAAATTAACAAGAGAAACCTCACCCCAACTAGTGACCGTCGAGTTGAAATGGACTGAATCACTTTTCCTTTAGAAACAGGTGTCGAATCGCGAGGAAAGGGGACCCTAAAGACCTATTTAAAACCCTAGAAAGGAAGAAAACATCAAAAATCAGCCCCCCACAGAACCTTAGAGTTATTCTGAACATAGAAGGGGCAATAGGGAGAATAAAATAAGACTAAATAGGAAGGAATATGGGATAAGAGGGCTTACCATGGAGTTTTCGACCAAAAACCCTCAAGAATCGGGAGGAATCATTCAGAGAAGAAGCAGCTGAGAGGGAGGTAGCCATGTGAATAGAGAGGTGAGGGATGAGGGGATCACACACTAAAGGGTCTCGGACAAGGAGTAACATGCTACAAGGAGGTCCGAACGAGGGAGGGGTGTGCACCGTAGGGAGGTTTTATGGGTGGAGGTCGGCCGGTGGAGGTCGTGCGAGAGAGAGAGGGCAGTGTGATTGACGGAGAGGATGGAGGGTTGGGTGCATAGAGAAGAGATGGAGATGATCTTGGGGGTAAGGGAAACCCCTTATGGTTTAGTATAAATCCTAAAAAATAGTTAATAATAATAATCATAATGATCATAATAATATTATTAATAATAATAATAAGATTAGTAACATTAATAATAATATTAATATTCTAACACTAACAATAATAATAATAATAATCTCAATACTAATATTATTATTATTATTTAAAAAATTATTTAAATTTTATTTTATTTAAAACATAGGAAGACCCCATGTTTACCCAGGGTGAAGCCGCAAGTTTCTCGAACCGTGCTCTACCTGCCTGACAGATGCTTCCAAAACCTGAACGCTCATTTCCAAATAAAAACTCAAAAAATAAATAAAACTGGTACTCAACCCACTCAAACAAAAAAATAAAATAAGACCATGAATGAATAAAATAATTCAAATAAAAGAGTAGTGTCGAGTTGGGGTGTGAAAATTCTCCCCACCCTGACACTTTATTCCCCTAAAAAGTCCCAAATGACTCAGTTGGTAAAAGAACGGATCAAGGATGCAATGATTCTTAAAAAAATCCTACCACTTGAGGATCAAACACTCACTTTCTAACCAAGACCTAAAACATTGATACCCAAACTACCAAGAGAAAGAACCAATGACATGGGACTCACATTTCCAAACACAACCACAACCATGAAAACCCCAACCCCTGACTTAGAAATCACTAGAGTATTCTCAAGAACTCCAATGAATATTTTCCATACGACCCATCGTCTGGGATAACCATCTATATTGATCAGGGTCAAGCAGAGAATAGGTAAAGAGTTTCCCTTAAAAATTACACCTTTAATACTTAGTTCTCCATGAATTTTTTCTATATTGGCCTCCCTACCATATTAGGACTCTAGCTGAAAACTAAATTTCACAAATCAAAACAAATCAGAATACCAATCAAAACCCATGACACTGGTGTGACCCCTTAAATTCCCGAGTCTCACCCGACCATCTTGAGGGAAGAAATTGGAAAGACCCATAGTGGGTATCCCCACCATATTAGAAACTGAGTAGTACAATGACACCCACATGGGAACTCTCAATTTAGTTTCAAAAATTCATATTAAATTTTCCATCAGGAACCCACCGACACAGGATGGCCCCAAACACAGGGAGAAACATCAACATAGACTAGCCTAAAACCCCTATTCCAAGGGGAACCTAAAAAAGGAGACATTGTAAAAACTCTAATCCAAATCATGATTCATAAGATCCATAACTTGTATACATTTCCAAATGATCATCACCCAGAAGCTGGAATTAGCCCAAATAAAGACTAACCATTTAAAGTTTACACTAACAAGGCACAACCATTTAAATCTTATTGAAGAGGCCACCAAGACCTCCAAAACAATATTCCAAAACAAAAAACCATGGGAAATGAAAATTCAACTAGTTTCCTCTATTATTTCAGAGGCAATAGGTTGGATTCTCATTACCCTACACCTAGCGACTGCCCGACTACGTGAAAAGATCCACTCCGGGACCTATGGATAGAGTCTTGATGTCTTAAAACATCTTATTCACCACAGTTAGGAACTAAAAACCTCTAAAAGAGGATTTATACTCAAGAAACATAGATTACATAACTTTTATATGGTCACACCTTCAACAGGTCTTCGAGTGATTATATTAAAATGACTTAGAGTGTCAGACTGACCACATTTAATGCAATGAGTGTGTGGTCCTTAGATCGAGAAACAGGAAGTGATGAGGGAGACACCCCATGAATAGGTTCCTCTGGTTCACACTCCTCATCAGATGGGGAACCTTCCACAAATACCTTGAGAAATCAAAACACCTCCAATCACAGTCCACCCATTGTGACTCAACTTGCAAAAAGAGAAAGTACCCTTCACCAATTCAAACAGGGTCCTTTTTATAGAATCAAAATTGTTAACGCCCTCACGACATATAGAGTTTTGAAATACTTGATGACACACCCAAATTCCTCAATTTACTCCAAAACCACTATAAAACCTTGACCACTATAGGGAAAACAAATAGCATAAAAAGAGGTCTCTACCCCAACATTCCTTTCTGAGTTTGGCAAGACCATCAACTGGAAAAATTCTTCAGATTCCATTGGACATTTCAAGATAGCATACTATAAATGAGAAACATGAAACCAACTCAAATCACATCGTAAAATAATACACCACATAAAATCATAAATCAAATCTCAGTTCAAACATCATTTCAACCCAAAAACACTAATTCAAAAACAAAACAACGCATAATAAAACCAAAACACCCCTTATGAAACCACCACATTAATTCCAAATTCAAACTATTTTCCACATTAAAAATAATTTTAATGTCAAAAAACATTTCAAAATACAATTTAATTTTTAAACTTTCATAAACAAAAAACATCCTAGCACATCACTAATCTAAACATGATTTTGGAAAACAAAATAAGCCTTGAAAACCGATCACCCGCCATTGGTATTCCATGAAACCTCACATACATATGTTCTCGTGCCAACTTGGGCACCCATTTAAACATACCAAAAACTATCCTCATCCAATTAAATTCATCCATACATGTGTGAATCCATAGGAATACCAAATCAAAATAAAACCTTCTTATTTCTAAAAGAAAACATCCAACCCAAATTTGAAACTCCAAACCAATTTTGAAGGCATCCTTTACAATCCTAAAAATAAGCATCTCCAAATTTTCATTTCCAATAAACTCCCATTTTACATTCCACAATAACTTCTAAAAAACCCCAAAAACATTCCAAAATATTTTCAATTTCACTATTCATAAAACATTTCAAGATCTCAAAACATTTTCTAAAATACTCTCCATCCCCAAAAAAACACATTATATTTTCAAACAAACAATGATTTTTATTTTTGAATTACAATTTCAAAAGGCCAATCATCAATTTTTCAACCTGTGAAAAACACCTCAGAACCAACTAAAAATCATACTAAGAACATTCTGAAACAACGGATTCACTCAATGAGTTAAGATTCCAAATTCTCAAATAGACAATTGCTACACATGATTTCGTCACACGGTTTGGAAGACCGTGCACCAGTCGGGTAAGCACATAGGAAGTCATCAGAGGTAATTTCATGGTCTGCACATGGCTTTCCATGTTGTGTATAGTAACCATGTACCCCACCAAAATGACCACCAAATTTCAATACCAACTATAAACACCCCAATAGGACTAAGGACCTAGAAAAAAAATAGAGATCCAAACATGGACTTCAAGGCAAGACCTTCTTGGACTACCCTGGTAATTCAAGTCTCATTCTGGATAGGTGGTTATGAAGCACATACCTAAAATTAACCACTTGGGTTTTGACAACCCTAACTCCAAACTATCAGACATTCCCAAAGGACTTGGGCTAAACCTCCTCTAATATCATTTTGTCATTAACCAACCTGGGTTAACCCTAAACTAGTCACCTGATCCGGTCCACAGCATGGCCCAAAGGGAGATTCCAATCCCCACGGGCTGGAAACTAGTGTTGGTAATCAAAACAAGAATTTGAAAAATATTTAGCCTAGAAAATAAAACATAGATAAATAAAAACTAAACCAGACAAAATAGGTAAACACTAACAGTAGAAAATAAAATAAAGATAACCAGATAGACATACCTCCAAGTGACCCCATGGGTCACCACAAAAAATAGAACCACGCTCACTCCAAGAGTGATCCAAGACTAAATCCTAAAACTCCAAAGTAAAATAAGCATGATCACCAAGATGCTCAGTAGGAAAGCCAAGGGATAACAATGTCATTTTCCCTTACATTTAAAAAGAAACCCAAAACATGCTAGTTTCAAAATAAGACCTATTAAAATATTCTTTTTATTATTTTCAAAATCAAGTAACAGGTTTACATTTTTAAGGAAAACATTTCTATCCCACTAAATTTTTAAAATATAATCCAAGCATGCATTAACATTTTAAAATGAAATTTCTGCAATTTAAATTTAAATATCGTTTTCAAAAAAAAGGAACAGGCATGAAACAACTGAAATGAAAATCACATCATAATAATCATGTCATAAAAAATCACAATGGGAAATTCATATCTCTAATACATCATCATTATTTAGTTGGTGTTTTCATCATCAATCCCACTAGAAGAAACCATGACAAGCCACTTCCAAATCAAAGAGCATACTAGTCCTAGTCTTCCCACCTAGATACCTGGGGTGACCAGTGTGATCTATTTCAAATGGTGGTATGTTTTATCAACAAGTAAAGACACACACGCGTCATATTATTTATCTAAAAACTTTCTATTTTTCACCACCAACTTACCCATTAATCATGTCCCCCTTTTTCCCAAAAACACACATCATTGCATAAGCCTCTTCACTAGGAACATATAACAATTCTTACATTTAACATACACATCATTTTTCTAAAGCAAGAGTACAAGTCTAAAGAGGTTTTTTACTTTTTTATGAATCATTATTAAAGTGAAAAATGGGATTAATCACTTATAAGGAGAACTTTTTATTTTAGAAACATAATCACCCAACATCTTTAAGTTTCAAAAATAGTTGGAAAGCGTAACTAAAATACCAAGGTGTTTCATATTTAATGAAATATTAAAATTGTACTTAAAAATGAAGTAATCCTTTTAAGAAAATAAAACTTCCCTTTAACCTTGAGTTCACACCAAAACCAATTTTGTAAATCACTTTGGAACTTATTTGTAAAACAAACATGCCATTTCACTTTTACAACAAAATCGGCCAAAAGACCACACGTCTTTGGAAATACCCGCTTTATGTTCAAAACGTCAAAGAAATCAATTTTCAAAAACCATAAAAATTTACATACATACATATATATATATATTTAATATGAATTTAATGTATAATAAGAAAACACATATTTAATAGAATACCAAGAAATTATAAAAATTCTAATTAAAGGTCAGGGAATAGGGGACCTGCCTCAAGACACACATCTCATGACAAGGAAGCCCGAGACCACTTCACCTATATGAATATAATTTTTCATGTATATATATATAACCTTTGACCCAAGTACATATTCTAAATTCCATAAGGAAATATGTGTAACGAGGATATATATATATACATGCTTACCCATGTATAAACATATAGGTCTTTGTCGTTGATGATCAAAACCCAAACCGCAATGAACAAAACACACTAAAATGATGCAAGGGAGTATAATAAATACCAAATGCTCAAAATAAAACCCAACTGAACAAATAAACAAGATAAACCTCACCCCAACCTGTGACCGTTGAGTTGAAATGGATTGAATCACTTTGACTTCGGCAGTGGGTGTCAAATCGTGAGGAAAGGGGACCTGAAAGACCCATTTCAAACCCTAATAAGGAATAAAACATCAAAAATCACCCCCCCCCCCCACATAACCTTAGGATTTAGACGAACCTAGGAGGTGAGATTGGGAGAAGAAAATCAGACCAAATAGGGAGGAAGAGAAGATAGGATGGCTTACCAGGGACCTTCTGACCAAAAAACCTCAAGAACTAGGAGGAATTGTTGGGTAAAGAAGGAGCTGAGAGGGAGGGAGGTGCGTGGACAGAGAGGTGAGGGAGTAGGGGCTCACATGCTATAGGGTCTTAGCCAGGGGGCAGCACACTGCAATGAGGTTTTACTGAGGGAGGGGTGTGCTCTATAGGGAGGTTGCACGGAGGGAGACTGGCTGGTGGAGGTCGTGCGAGGGAGAGAGGGCGGCACGATTGAGGGAGAGGAAGGAGGATCTGGTGCATAGAGAGGAGAGGGATATAAGCGTGGGGGTAAGGGAAACTCCTTATGGGTTAGTATAAAAAATAAAAAATAATAATAATATACTTAATAATAATCATCATCATGATCATCATCATCATTATCATAATAATAATAATAATAATAATAATAAGATTAGTAACATTGATAATAATATTAATATTATATCACTAATAATAATAATAATATCAATACTAATATTATTATTATTATTATTTAAACAATTATTTAAATTTTATTTTATTTATATTTTATTTTATTTAAAACACATGCAGACCACATGGTTACCCGGGGCGAAGCTGCATAGTTCCCAAACCATGCTCTATCTATGCGAAAGATGCTGCTAATCCTAGAACACTCATTTATAGATAAAAACTCAAAAAAAAATCAAAGTGGTACTCAACCCACTCAAACACAAAATAACATATGACCAAGAATGAATAAAATTACTAAAATAAAAGAGTAGTGTTGATTCGGGTTGTGACAGTATATATCCTCACTCCATAAATTGATACTAATTATTAATGTCCATTAATTCCACACATTGATCATATTAACAAGTATTATAATTAGTAGAAGCTTCCTCATTCATATCATCTTCCATTGATTGATTAAAATTTCCCTTCTATAATCCTAGGTAAACACCCAAAGAGGCCTCCCCCTCTCCAATATTAACACAATCATCCTAGGATACCCCCATGATCATATCACTAGAATGTTCCTCCACTGCATCCTTATTATGGGTTGGATGAAAAGAAATTTAATGGGGATCATCTAAAACTTTTAGACTATCACCCATTGCTGCAACATGAACCGGATTCACTATTAAACCTGGAGAATTACCGCCTCTAGATCCCACTTCAACATACCAAAGACACCGTTGGATTTTGGATCATAAAGAAACACCTTTATTTATTTATAATTCTCCTTGAATTCTTTGTATGAGATCACGGGACCATCATCCTAACTATCAAACCGATCATAACCTTCCAACTCTTGACCCTCATGTGGTCCATTTCAATCCACAGCCACAAAACTACCTCAATCAATAGACACCCCACCTGGAATCTGATTCATCTAGTTTTCACCTGAACCTAATGTCTTCTGCTTCAATATCCCATGATTACAAGCCACCAACATATGCCACAATTTCCTACATAGAGGGCATAAATAACAAAATGGTTAGAAAGTAACTGATTTCTTATAGAGTAACTCTTCACCAATAGCAATACAAAAGGACTCAATAGGTGTCTTTGACACATCCACTTCAACATATATTCTTGATGAAATTAGATGACATAAAAATCTAGTCCTACTATCTAAGTATAGGTAACTTCCAACTAAATTCCCTAGCATATGAATATTGGAAGGGTTCTCTAAGGGAATCAGGAGTTTAAGAAATCTAAATCATACCACCATGGTTGATGAGTCGTGCTTCTTGTGAAATTCATAAGACCATCTAAAAATCATAAATCGGGTTCCCTTGTAGGTGTGGGGTGTATTCGAACAACATAGGACTAGATCATCTTCATAAAAAAGCCTTATCATCATATTCTTGGAATAGAGGAGTTGTACAATCGTACACTCTTATTAGCCCCAGGATCTAAAGATGAGATGGTCGAAAGAGTCCACTGATAGACTGAATTGTTTGAACCACACAATCATTGTCAGGTGAAACAAAGAGGAAGCATCAGTGAATTCTAGGGTCTAAATTGACAATTTTGTGGAGCCATAAAATAACTCTAGAACCTTATGAATGGGGGGGATCTAGGAAAATTATTCAATAACATAATGATAATAATTAATCAATTATCTCATGTTTTAAATAAAAACTTGAATAATGGGGAGAACCTACATCTCTCTAAAAAGAGAAATTTGAAACTAGAACATTTATATGACAAAGTAATTTGATATTCAGTGGAACTTCTTATAATTTATTCATGAAAAAATTAATCAAATCCAGTGAAAATTTATTCTCCATCTTTAAATACACTAAAAAATAGATTTTCATGTTGTATGTTTATCATATAGAGGGAGAAGATGATCAATGGTGGAGGTTGAAAAGAAAATATGAAGCCTGAAGAGTATATCAAAGTGATGGAGTAAAAAGAATTATATAAAATTATTTTTTGATAATTAATTTCATACAACTCTTTTAGTTAAAATAGATAAGGATTTCTATTCCCTGAAGTAAAAGGATGATTAATAAATTAGGGTATAATAAGTAAACTTTGAAAGACTTTCATGATATTCCTCTATCTATTTCATTGACCCTAAAAGTAAATATGAACTCCAATTTTGAAGTATAAAGTAGAGACTACAAAAATAAAAGGATATTTGAGGATTTAAATGATAGAAGGAAACTACCCATTTTTTCCTAAAATCTAAAATTTAAATGCATGAATCTCATGAGTATCAATGTTCTATAGATAGGAAGCAGGGAATAGAGTTTAATTTTGGTTGATAAATGGAGATATCTCATAGTGGAAAAAAATTCAAACACCCCGCTATTTAAAAGTGCAGGAAGAAACATCATGGAAATTATCTAGTGAACCATTAGCCTACTATCCAATGATTTTAAAACAAGGAATATGAAATATATGAAAATAAATATACTAACACAAGGTTTATTGAGGATAATAGATGGTAACAAATTCCATTTCCTAGAGAGAAAGGGTGACCTTATGCAATTATAATTACTAAGGTCAATCCTAACAATGATGTGGTGAGGGGTACACTAGTTATTCATTCAATAATAGTGAACATACTATTTAATTCTATTTTTTCACATTCTTTCATATCATGTAAGATTAGTGGAACTATTCAATCACCTCCATAAAACATGTAAGTAGTCTTATCATGAAAAATGGAAAAATTTTCAATTATTACATTCAATGTATATAATGCCTTCCCAATCTATATTTGTGGTCCGAACTTTCTACTGAACTTTATGTACTCCCTTTTGAGGAATTTGATTCAATTATATGTATGGATTGGATTTCCTTATATTCATCCATAATAAATTTACAATAGAAGGAAATCACACTATTTATCAAAAAATTCCCTAAAATTATATACATGTGAAAGGAGGGAGATGAATCTTTTTTTTAATCATCATCTCAAGAATAGATATTTTTTCATATGAGTAAGTGTACCAAACTCAAATGATTATAACTAAGGATAAGGTTTTCCTTAATGGAATTACCATTTTAAGGGAATATGCTAATTTATTTCATAAATAATTTTATTTCCTTCCTCCAAGTTGTAAAATCATGTTCTTAATTGAAATTATACCCAAAGATTTTCCAATATCCAAGACTCCATATAGAATGAAGCTATTGAACATGAAGAGATAAAGTAGAAACTATAAGGAAATATTGATACAGGGTTTATATGATCGTGTTCTTCACCATGGGATATTCTGGTCCTCTTTATTAAGAAGAATAATGGGTTAATGTGGATCAGTATTGATTATCATTAGCTCAAAAATATCATGATAAATAACAAGTATCTTATGTCATAGATTAGGGAATTTTTCGATCAGTTTCATGTATCTCAATACTTCTCTAAGGTGGATCATTGGTTAGGATATTATATTGTAAAATTAAAGAAGAAGGATATTCCCGATAATAATTTTCATATATGGTATGGGCACTAATACTAAATTTTAATTCCATTTTGACTCACTAATTATCCAGTTATCTTAATGGACATAATAAATAGATTTGATATGGATTACCTTGAAAATTTTGTGGTAGTATTTATTTATGATATTCTTTTTAACTCTAATAGAATGGAGGAACATGAGGAGTATTTGAATGTTGTACTAAAGGCCTTAAAAAGTAAAAGTTATATGAGAATTATAGTAAATGAGTGTTTTTTATGGATCATGTATCATTATTAGGGAATTTTGACACTATAAAATGAATATTTATAGATCCATTGATGATAGAAGAAGTTGAAGGATGGACCATAACAAACATTGTAGTGGATAACTGTATTCTTCTTACATTTTCTAGGTACTATTGTCAATTTTTTAGGAACTTCTCATGATTTAAAAGCCCACTAAAAAATCTCACACAAAATGGAGTGATGTTTTTTAGACTATTGAATGTGAGGATACATTTAAATAGTTTTATAATAGGTTAATCATTACACCTGTACTCCCAATACCCATAATTGGGTAAGGGTTTATTATATACAATGATGCATATAATAAGGTAATTGATTGTGTGCTTAGGCATGTTTGCAAAGTTATAGCATATACCTATCTATAATTAATATCCCATGAGAAAAAATATCAATCCATGATCTACAATTGGATTTAGTGATTTTTCATTAATGATTTGGTGGAATTATCTCTATAGAGAGAAGGGTGACATATACATGGATCATAAAAAACTCATGTATATATTCAAAAGTAAGATCTCAATATGAACCAATAACGGTGGAAAGAGTTGATTAAGGATTTTGATTTTTCAATCCATTAGTATCCTTGGAAGGATAAAAAAGAGGATGATTATTTCAGTAGAAAGGGTCTTATAACCCTTTCCATGATGTGGATTTAAATAGATCTAATATTCTTGGACATGAAAAGGATAGACATGGGAATAATAAAAGGTTATTCATCCTACCATACTCAAATAAATACTCATCCATCCATATTTATAGGATCAAAGATGTACAAAAGGATGATGATGATCTAGAAAGAAATTTAGTCCAAACATTAACTTTTCTAATGATGGAGTTATAATATTTAAAACCTAGATATGTGTACTATCAAAATCAGAAATGAAGATAGAACTTTTGGATGATGCATATTTCTCATCATTCTCTATTCATCCAGGAATCATAATGATGTATAGAGATCAGATGCAAAAAATCTTGTGGGATAACATAAAGTGGGATATTTTAGATTTTGTTTTATGATGCATGGTATAACAAAAATTCAAGGACGAATGATATAATTTTAAGGGTATGATGAAACCATTTACTATACCAATATAGAAATGGGAAATCATAACCATGGATTTAATCATATGAATCCCAAGTAAATCTAATGGTAATGATGGCATCTAGGAGGTAGTCGATATCCTTAGAAAGGTAGCACATTTTTTTCTATCATGGATGATTTTTTTCTCAACCAACTTGGTATGATATATATAAGGGAAGTGGTTGGATTATATGTATTACCACTCTCTATTATATCTTATAGAAACTCGATTATTGCCTCAAGTTTTGAGAGAATCCTTTAACATGAATTATATACAGAGCTGAGTTTCAATACTACTTATCACCCTCAGAAGAATGATCAGTATGAAATAACCATTCAAACTCTATTAGATATATTGAGATAATGTTGAATGGAATTATAAGCATATTGGGATCGACCACTTACCCAACTATAATTCTTATATAACAAAAATTTCTATTACAGAATTAAAATGGAACATTATGTGGCTCTTTATAGTAAGTAGTATATGTCTCCACATTCTTGGATGAAATTGAAGGGTAAAATCTTATGAAACGTGATCTTATCCATTATATGAATTAAAAGTATAAAAACTTTCAATGACTTCTGAAATGTTCACAGATTTGAAATATATATATATATATACAATCATTGATAAGACCAGGAGTTTGAGTTTGGAGATAAATGTTCCTTTTTATATCATAATAGAATAAATTTATTATTTTTGGGTAAAATGAATTCTTATTCCAAGATAAATAGTCTCTTTTGAGATCTCTAATCACATAAGAGTTTTTTCCAATCAACTAGAAATCCCAACTAAGTTATCCATAGTACATGATTTTTTCCATGTATCCCTCATATAGAAGTACATAATAGACCCATCGCATATACTAAATTCATAGGTGGTACCCTTGGAGAATTATTATTCATAAAATAATCATTCAGTGATGATCGTAGATCCTAGATAAAATATTCTATGATACAAAACAACTTACCTGGTCAAAGTTCTAGAGTGGAACCACAAATTTGAGGAAGAGACATGAGAACCAAAACAGGTGATGAAATATAAGTACCCTCGTCTATTTTAGTGTATTAAATTAAATTTAAAGGGGAAATTTTATGAAGGGGGGAGAATATAATGACCTTAACATTAAAAAAGTAAATTCCATTTTGAATGAATAAACATGTGCACTACTTGGCTTATTATGGCCCATTATTAAATATATTCATTTAGATATAAAAGTTTTTTAATCATCTTACCCATTTTAAATATATTTGTTATACAATAGAAATTAATATTATTATATATTAGTGTTTACGATAAATTTTAATTGGAATATATGGAAAAATAGATATCTTCAACAAGTAGGATCGCACCCTATGAAGCCCAATTATCAAAGATTCCAAGGGAGACTTCATCACTATGATTTTCACTTGAAAAATAAAACTTTTGTATTAAATAAATAAAACATTAAAGAAATAATTTACTAGATAAGTTCAATATTATCGAGATCACTTCCCAATCCATGTTTTTTTAACCACCCCAAGAAAGTTCCACCATCTTACACATTACCCTTTGGTTTTACTTTAGAGGAATAATGGTTGATGTATCAAGACTCTAGTTGTATAAAGTTTATTGTTTTCATGGTAAAAATAAAAATTATTTTCTTTATCCTTTTTTATATATATACAATTATATATAAGATAGTGAAAATTAGATTCTTATACAAAGAAACAAAAAAAACATTTTGGAAAAATATATGGATTTAATACACTTTTTGATAAATTCAAGGATGTTGAAATAGATATTAATATCATATAATTATATTATAAATAATATTTATTTATATATAAATTATAATGTAATTTAATTATGTCCAATTTAATATTTATAAGCATCAGAAAAATGTTATTGACATAAAAACAAGTATTTTCCAATAAATAAGGATATTTATATAAAATTGTAAATTATCATTTGCAAAGAACTATTTTGTTAAAATAAATTTTATTTTTGAAATAATCATGTCAAAAATTATCCAATGGTGAATTATTCATAATTTTATTATATGGTCAAATGTTTTGGTAAAAAATAAATATAGTATAAATATATAGTTTGTATTATGAAATTATAATGGCCCAAAAAATGATGCAATAAATTATATGAAACCATCCCCAACTAAATATATATTTTAACATTAAAATAGTTTACTTTTTATTTTATTTTATAAATTTTACAAACCTTTATTAATCCTCTAATTCCTATATTATCTTTTATGTTTTTTGAATCAATTATTTATGAAGATGACTCACTTCCACATTACCAATGGTATTATTTTAATATATACAGTTCATATAATTATGAAATATTTAAAACCAATCATCATTTAAAGAATAAATGGGAATAAAATGGGTTGTTTTATGGTTATTTATTATTTTATGATATAGAGTCCTAAATTTCAATTTAGAGATTAATAATGTATTCCCCTTTATTTCGATATAAATATGCACCGAACCTCCCACTCTTCTTCACATAAAACCCATTGATTTATAATTTACTCTCTTTTTCCCTCTTAAAATACCTCCAATGAAATTTCTAAGATCCTAATAAGATCTTCCCAATGTTTTAGATTCACCCTCACAGGGTTAGGGGATTCAATCCTCATCTACTTCATTCAATAACTTTCATTATATTATGCCATTATATTTCCAATTGTTCATATAGTAATGTGTTTTAACACATCACTTTTATTATCCCCATTATTTCCACATAACAATACACCACCATTCACTCTCACTAAATCCCTCCATGAATCTTTATGTTCATCCATTATGCTAATGAAATTATCCTCTGGGTTTCTAGGCCAAACATTTGTGTAGTGAATACCCTCCCCCATTTCCATTCAAGGGTATTAACCTTGATATAAAAATCCTTCATTTATTTGGGACCTCCATATATGTGAACCACAGTCCTTAATCATTATATTAAAATTTATTTAGGTAGTTCTTATCGTTTATAATATGTGTGTAACACTAATGCTTATACTTGTTATAATATGACAAGTGTCCCCAGAATTATATATCTATACAATGAATTAGGTAATGTTTTTATCTCATAAGATACCATTTATGGTTCACATTAGGTTATATTAAGAAGAATATTGTATGATTTCTTATTAGTTGTCCACAAATCATGATAACAATTTCATGTTTTATATTGTTTCCAAATTCTTAGGTTTCATTGATTTTATCATCTTATATCGAGATTATATATTCATGTTTCTGATTCTCACACATTTTATTTAACCTTGATATTATTCTTGACTGACATGTATTACTTTAATCATGTTATGATTTGATTATTCCTTTACTGGGATTTATGGCCCACCCATTTCTTATTTACGTACCCCAATTATCCCATGCAGTTTTAAAGATCAAAGTTATATAAAGGCATGTTATGGATTTTTTAAAATAATTTTGTTGGGTATCAATTAAAATTTATGATGTTGTGTATATAATTATACAAATTCATAGGGCCTTTTAATATTATTGGATTGTATTATTGGTTCCTTTATATAATAAATTATAAATTAATCATTATAAAAATATGGGTTGTCAAAAGTTGGATCAATGATGAAGTCAAGTTGAATATCAAAAATATTTGATGTGAAAAAAATGTTCTTCATTTTAAAAGATTTATATTGTTGGAAAAATTTATAAAACAAGAGGTTTCCAATGTGTAATATATGTGTTTGTTATATAAAATTTATGAAAAAATTATATAAAACTCTAAACTTGAAAATATATATTGTATTTCAAGAAAATAAATTCATATTTAAAAACAAAAATATGGGTAAAATGATGTTTTGGTCTTAAAGTTAGTATTATAATTGTGCTTAGATAAATATAAAAGTTAGAATAATGTAAGTATGTAACCTTGATAAATTTTAATTTATGTCTGTCGTGATATGGAATTTGAAAATCATCATGTCTCTTAATCTAAACTATTCCTCTTTGGAATAGTTTTCCACAAGGAAAAAGGGAAGATTAAGTATAAAGGAATAAAGAAGAAAATATCCTTCAAAATTAAAAACCTAGAAGGGTTGTAAATAGAATATATTATATTTATTATATTATGGATAATTTGATGTATGATATAAATGGTAGTGGAATCTATGTTAGAGAAAAAAAAATCACTACAGAGGAACATTATTATAGGGGATAATTTCCTAAAAAAATACTCTCCACCAAAAAATGGATCATCATACCCAAAAATAGTTTATGGGTGGAAGAAATCATTATATATGATATTCAAATCCATGGGTTGCTCAAATAATCAAATTGGAACTCTTTATATTCACTTTTTTGAAGGTGAAGTCAATTATTGGTGGTTTATAGTTAATAATATCATAGAAAGATAAGATATTTATTCCATTTATTATGTTGAATTAAGAGTATTTCCTTTGAGAAATATTTCCCTAAGGATATTTGATATAGGATGCAATAGAAATTTGTAGAAATAAGGTAGAAGTAGGTAGATTCAATGTCTATGTAAGAATAAAATTTAACTCATCCGAAACTGTATGCTCAAAATTTTTCTTGGGATCACAATAGTAAAATTAATCAGATTTACTAAGTATTGAATCCATGATATTTATGAGCATTAGCTTATTGTGAATATAAATGTTATGAGAAATTTTTTACAAGTCTTAATCATGTAGAAATGGAGTTTTCTTATGATATTGTGTCCTATTACAACAAGCATAAATCAAGATCTAGGTGGATAGAAAATGAAAAACATCAATCAAGAAAATTATAAGGAATGAAATTCATGTTTTTAAATTTTGATATGTGTGGTAAAAATCACCCTGGAGAATGTATTATAAAATATTGGAAGTGTTTCTGATATGGAATATTTGGAAATTTTCCTCATGAGTGCAACTAATATGATCCTATTTATGATTATACGAATCATTAAAGGTCCTGATTAAGATGTTTTAATTATAATGAAATGGTTCATTAATAAATTATATGTATTAGGATATAAATAAATGATGGATTCCATCAGGATCATGGAAAAAAAGGTGTTTAAAATAACCTTTTGATTACTTCAGATGATTTTGAACCATCTAGTGATCTATTATTAGGTAAATTACTTGTTTATTTATATTATTCCAATAACTATTTTGATTTGGGGTGTACAAATTCTTTCATTTTTTAGAAATTTACTATTAAATTTGAAATTTCACTTTAAGAAAATAAGAAATAAATATTTTTAAAAACACTTGGGGGAAGAATTATTGTGGAAGGAAATAATAATAATATTCCTACTATATTTTGTGGAATGGTGTTACTTGAAAAACTTGTATTCTTTCCCCTTATTGAGTTTTATGTTATTCTAAGTACGGATTAGCTTTTTGTTTATCATCATATTTTAGACTACAGATCTAAAGACGTTGTTTTTATAAATGGGTTTTAATTCATATAATGGAATGAATTAATACCTTTTATAAAATATCAAGAATCTAATAAATTTATTAATGATATAAATGAAAGTAGACCTACACATATTTTTTGAGAAGAATGGTATTCGTCAAATTGGTGATGTTATGTTAATAAATGAATAACATGATATTTTCAATATGAGTATCCTAGTAATATACCTAATTAGGATATTTGATTTAATATTTATATAGTTTTGATTTTAATAATAAATTAAAAATCCTAATAAAATTTCTTGATTAGAACATTTGTAATTGAAATGAAATTATAAGAGTTTCTTGACAAAGTTTTTATTCATTCTAGAACTTCTCCATGGGGAAATCATTTATTATTTTCTAAAAATAAAGATTTTTCCATGAGGAATTTAATTTATTGTATATCATTAAATAAATTAACTATTAATAATAAATATCTATTTCCTCCTATAAATGACTTGTTTGGTCAGATCTAGGGAGCTAGGTATTTTTCAAAGGATAGTCTCATGTCCGTGTTCCATCATCTAAAGGGGAAAGAGGATGAAATTTAAAAATAGTGTTTCATATGATGTATGGGATTTTTGAGTTTTTGGTTATTCCCTTTGGGATTAAAATTGTTAAAACTAAATTTATGGGCCTTATAATAAAGTTTTTCATGAGTTCTTGGATAAGTTTGTGGTTTTGTTTATTGATTCCATCATGATATATTTTAAAATTTATGATGGTCATGATAAAAAATTTGATAGTTTTTTTTCAAACATTTAATAAAAAGAAGAAATTTCAGATGTTTAGTACAATTGATTTCTAGTATTGAAAATTTTTAATCATTTTTAATATTTTATGGGAATAATTGTTGATCCAAGTATTGATAAGGTGGATTAATAGTGTCTATAACCAAAAAATCTGACATATATTCTTACTTTTCTTGGTTTATAGGGTTACATCCAATGGTTTTGTGAAAACATTTCTCATTTTTCTATACCAATAAAAATATTAACACAAAAATGAATTAAATTCATATAGAAAAAAGAATGTGATGATTGTTTCCATGAATTGAAATGAAGATTTTTGAATGGTTTAGTTTTAGCACTGTCATCTAGAAATGGTGACATTATTATCAATATTGATTATTTTTTTAGGGGACATGGTATTTTCTTAATAAATAATGATAAGGAAATTCCTTATGATTTATGTCATTTTAAAGCTAATGAGATAAATTATCCCACACAAGAACATTAATTGTTGGTTGTAGTGTTTACTTTAAAATTTTAGGTATATAATTTATATGTATTAAAGTGTGAAACATATACAATTCATAAAGGATTGAAGAATATATTCACTTAGAAAGAGTTGAACATGAGATAGAGAAGACAGTTAGAAATATTTAGTGATTGTGACTACACGATTCATTTCCATCTAGGAAAAGGAAATCGAGTAGCTGATGATTTAATTTGGAAAGAAAATGAAACATTAATTTTTCCACATTTATAATATTATCCATTAGTAAATAATTTTTGTGATGTTGGTATAGAAATTGTGATTTCAAGAACTTCATTTTTTTGTTTCAAGTTTCAGTGTAGTCATATTTGTTATAAAAATCAAGAATGCTCAGAAAGAGGATCATGTTTTACAAGAAAAGATATAATATTTCAAGAATGGAAGGTTTCTAGATTTTAATGTTACTGAATAAGGTGATATCTGATTTGGAAAGTGATTTTATATTCATTTTGATTCTTTATTTAAAATATAATTGATGATTGAAGCCCATAGTTATCCATTTTCCATTCATCATGGAATCACTAAGATGTATAATAAACATCAAAAAAATTGGTGGGATAGATTGAAAAAATACATTTCCGAATTTACCATGAAATTTTGACTTATATATTTGTTAATATAGAATGAAAATTATCAAAGAAGATTCCACATTTTTTTCCAGCTCCCTATTGGAAATGGGAAAATATATCTATATATTTCATTGATTGATATCCAAATAAATCTCAAGGTAATAACACAATTTTTATTATCATTAATCAATTGGATGAATATTCACATTTCCTTCTGATTATAGAAATAATTTATTTAGATCAATTTTCTCAACTGTATCCCATAGAAATAATCAATTTAATCGATTTACCTTATCCGTTTTATACGGCCATGATGACAAGTGTTCCACTAATTTTTAGAAAATTATTCATAAGTCATTAGTTAATGAATTAAATTTTAGTACATTATTTCATCCTCAATATGATGGATAGTTAGAGAGAATGATTCATAAATTGGAAGATATTTTTTGGGTTTATTCAATGTATTACTTGGGTTGTTGTGATTAACATATTTTATTATTTTCATTTTCATATAAAAACATTTTTCATTATAGTATATAGATGTAATATTTTTGGGCATTATATGGAAATCAGTGTCATACTTCTACTTGTTGCGATGAAGCATGGAAAATGAAGGTATTGGGACCATAATTGGTAGGAGAAATAGTTGAGATGGTGGATATGCTTCAAAAATATGTGGGGATGAGTCATAAAAGGTTAAAGAGTTAGGCATATAATGAGGAGAGATCTTTCATTTGAGGTAGGAAATCAGGTTTTTATTAAATTATCATGATAGAAAAGTGTTATTAATTTTTATAAAAAATGAAAAGAATTATACGCTTTGTTAGACCATATAAAATTATAGATAATATTAGATAATTTTCTTACCAATTTTCATTGCCTATATGTTTATCCCAGGTACATGATGTGTTTCAAGTTTCATTTTTAAGGAACTATGTTCCACATAAATCTTATGTTTTGATCCTTAAACCAGTTTAGTTAGTAAAATACTATTACTATGAGGAACAACCTATTATGATTATTTAATATAAAGAGTGGATTTTATTGAAAACAATTGTTTCCACGGTTAGGTTTTTTTGTAAAAACATATTATTGAAGAAGAAATATGGGAATCTGAATATTCTACGAATGAAAAAAATCCCTTATTCTTTATGTAGTAAATACAATTGTGAGGGTTAAATTTGTAAAAGGGGGAAGAATAAACTAAACCAGATAATTTGAATAGTAAATAAATTTTCCTTCCTTATTAATATTTATTAATTAGATTTTATAAAGTTATATTTACTATTAAAATATTAAATAATATACCAATAAAAATTATATATAATTTTTATTCTAACTAAATATGTGTATATATATTATATAGTTTTTTTAACAGTTTGATTTCAAAATAATATAATTTTCATATTAAAAAATTATCTTCATTCTTGATATCAACATGTCACAATTATAAGAAAATTATTTTCCAACAATTTTCGAAAAAAGATGATTTTTCGGTGAATATTAGAAAATACTGATTTTTATTAAAATATATATTTTATTTTTAGAATTTACAAAGATATATTTTTAAAAAAATATTTTAAAGTTACATTAGATAAGTTTTATTAACAATAATTCAATAAATATCTTAAAATTATATTTTATATAGGATTTTATTATAAAAAATATAATTAAAAATGATTTTTTCTAAAGATATGTTTTTTATCATGTTTAATAGGTTTGTTTTTTAAATTAAATTCTTCCACTTATATGAATTGAATTTGATAAAATATATTCCAATTTACGAATCAGAAAAATTAATATTAGGTAATATGAAAAAGTTTTCTATCATAATGAATAGTGAAAAAATTGAAAATCAATTACCAAGGTTAGGGTTAAAACTAGTTTACCAACGATTTAACTAAAATGGTATGGGTTAAAATGGACTAAAAAGCAGTGAAACCCCTAAATACTAAAAATATTTCTACCCTATATCATCAAATATTTTGTAATATTCACTTTTTTTAAGCCATTTGTATTGATAAATTTTTAATATATTTTAATCATTTAAAAAATTGCAAGTGTTTCCCCTCACATACTTATGAAAGGATACAACCTCTCCCCTCCTCTTAACAATTGAAAGGCTATTGAGTGTAGTGAACCGATATTATAGATCCTTTAAAAAAATACTATATTTTATAACTTATTTCACAAACCAAACCCCACGTAAACAAACCAGAATATATTAATAATACATTATTATTAAAGCTATAATAAACACTAATATGGTAAATCATTAGTAGCTATTACTTTTATAAGGTAAATAACTAATGTGAGTTAATATTTAAATTTTAATATTATATAAATTTTCATAATATTTCTATAATATATTTTATTTGTAAGAATCTAAATTTATAAATTTTATAATTTAAATTTTGAAATTTAAAATTTATTTTTGAATTCTTTACAACAAAATTATCCTAGGATATATTTTTTGGATTTTTCTAAAAAAATTATTTTGGGTGAATTATTGAAATACTGATTTTTCTTCTAAAGAATCATATATATAAATTTTCTATTTTTAAAACTAGTTTCTATAAAATAATATATTATAAATTATAATAAATAAATTAAATATACACTATTAAATTTATGAACCCATGGTCAATATTTTGAAAATTTATATAGCTTTTTAATGGAAACTATTTTTCGACTGTTTTTCTTAATTAATTATAACATGATGAAATAAATATTTTTATTTAATTTATTGTTAAATAAGTTCACTATTAATTATAATAAATATTTTAAATTTATTTGAGCTATTGTAATTGATAATTCTATCATAAATATAAATATATTTTACTAAAAAAATTTTTTTTTTTTAAATGGGTTTTTACAGGATACTGGCGTTAATGTTAAGTTTAATTTCCCTAGACATACAAATTTAATTTAATAAAAAGATTATTATATTTGAGATAATAATTTTCATATAATTTTAATTTTTTGTTTTTAAAATTTAGATTACTAGGAATAATGCTAATTACCACGATAATGGTGAATCAATTATTTTAAAAATATTACTATGTTATTAATATAAAAGAATATATATTGAATAAATTTAATTGAACTAGTATAAATAATGAATATGATTTCATTTATATATATATATATATTAGAATCATTTAGTTGATAATTAATACTTATTGACGCTCCTTTTCCATCACAAAGTCTAGAGGAATGAAAAGGGAAATACCTTGAACCCAAAGTGATTCATCCTTTGAAGAAACATCAAAAATTGACAAAGGCATGAACCAAGATTCAAATACACTTGGGTTGTGCATGTTCCACCAAGGTCATGCAAGTATACTTGTGCGCCTCCCAGTGGTCGCGCAGGTTACTTGCGCGCCCTCTATGAAATTTCTCCCAGGTTCTCTCCAGCCTATAAATACCCCTGTGGGCCCCCCATTTTGAGGAGGAAGAATATACAGAAATTCATATTTGATCCCCCAGTGCCCTAGTCTCTTCTCAAAGATTCCGAATACTTCTAAGGTAGTTTCTCACCTAGAATGGAAGATCTAAAGAGAGGGAGTAAGGCCTAAGTGTTGAAACTCATCAACACTTGCGCGCCTGAGTGGCCAGCCCTTAAGGGAAATGGCCACACTTGCGCGCTACCTTACCCTTCAACAGAACTTGCGCGACCCTCTTCTGAAATCCTTCAGGGATAGTACTAAAGGATTGATCCAAGCCTCGCCCAAGTTCTACCTTAAGGGCTGAGCAGCGCGCAAGTACCCATGTGTTGTGCAGGTAAACCTGCGTGACCAAGACATGTGTGCCAACGCAGGACTTGCGTGCCCCTCTCTTTTTGGGTGCCCTTCCTGCCCATTTCACCCCTCTTACACCTATCCACCTATCCACTTCAAGATTAAGCCTTCATAATTCTCTCCAAATCCATTCATGGCATGATTTCCTTGTTGGATTCCTTATTTGAAAGGAATTATATGGAACATCTCTCAAAACCTAGTGATTTACACATCTTTACATCACTAAAGTTAGAGAGTTAGTTCATTCAACCTCATCATTTAAGATGAGAGAATCCTTAACCTGGGCCTCCTTTTCAGGAGTAAGCCCCAGTCCAAATTCTCATTAATATTTGTCATCCTCCTTAGGAGTAATCCCCAAGTCCTCATTAATTTGGGCATCCTCTTTAGGAGTAATCCCTAAGTTCCATAATCTGGGCATCCCCCTCAGGAGTAAACCCCAGTCTCAAAGTTCCCATAATCTGGGCATCCTCCTCAGGAGTAAGCCCCAACCATAATTTCTCAAATCTGGGCTTCCTTTTTAGGAGTAATCCCCAGTCTCAAATATGGGCATCATCCTTAAGAGTAAGCCCCAGGTCCCTTAATTCTTCAAATCCCTTTAACTTGGGCCTCCTCCTTAGGAGTAAGCCCCATTCTTCAAATCCCTTTAAACTGGGACCCCTCTTGAGAAGTAAGCCCCAGTCTTAATTTCTCTTAACCAGTCTTAATCTACTTTTTGATTTGGGCTTCCTTCTTAGGAGTAAAACCCAATCATAAGTCCCCTCTTAATTTGGGCATCTTCCTCAGGAGTAAGCCCCAAGTTAGAGTATTCAAATCGCCATAAAGTACATATACCTTTTTGGACCTTGTTCCCAGGTTTCTTCTCTGAAGTAAAGCCCACTCCTCATCTATTTGGGCAGTCATAAATACATAAGCCCCACATCATTTTCTATGATTAAATCTTTCATGGCACAATTGTCTGGTTTTACCAATACCTCCTGTTTCTCACACCGAGCATGACTCACGTGAGCTTAGAGTGTAAAAGTAATTACAACATCTTCCTTTGAGCCATTGTTGACACTCCTTTTCTGTCACAGAGTCTAAAGGAATGAAAATGGAAATACCTTGAACCCAAGGTGACTCATCCTTTGAAGAAATATCAAAAATTGACAAAGGCACAAACCAAGATTCAAATGCACTTGGGTCGCGCAAGTTCCAACAACGTCGCGCAAGTATACTTGTGCGCCTCCCAGTGGTCGTGCAGGTGACTTGCGCACCCTCTGTGAAATTTCGCCCAAGTTCTCTCCAGCCTATAAATACCCCTGTGGGCCCCTCATTTCAAGGAGGAAGAATTTTCAGAAATTCATATTTGAGCTGTCGGTGCCCTAGTCTCTTCTCAAAGCTTCCGAACACTTATAAGGTAGTTTCTTACCTAGAACGGAAGATCTAAAGAGAGGGAGTAAGGCTTAAGTGTTGAAACTCATCAACACTTGCATGCCTGAGTGGCCAGCCCTTAAGAGATATGGCCCCACTTGTGCGTCGCCTTACCCCTTCAATAGAACTTGCCCACATCTCTTATGAAAGCCTTCAGGGATAGTACTAATGTCTTGAGCCAAGCCTCTCCCAAGTTGTACCTTAAGGGATGAGCGGCGCGCAAGTACCCATGTGTCACGCAGGTACACCTACACCACCAAGACTTGCACGCCCACACAGGACATGCGCGCCCCTCTCTTTTTGGGTGCCCTTCCTACCCATTTCACCCCTCCTATACCTATCCACATCTCCTCTTCAAGATTAATCCTTCAGAATTATCTCCAAATCCATTCATGTCATGATTTTCTTATTGGATTCATTATCTGAAAGGAATTATGTGGAACATATCTCAAAACCTAGTGATTTACACATCTTTACATCACTAAAGTTAGAGAGTTCATTCATTCAACCTCATCCTTTAAGATGATAGAATCCTTAACCTGGGCCTCCTTTTTAGGAGTAAGCCCCAGTCCAAATTCTCATTAATATTGGGCATCCTCCTTAAGAGTAATCCCCAAGTCCTCATTAATTTGGGCATCCTCCTTAGGAGTAAACCCTAAGTTCCCTAATCTGGGCATCCTCCTCAGGAGTAAGCCCCAGTCTCAAAGTTCCCAAAATCTGGGCATCCTCCTCAGGAGTAAGCCCCAACCATAATTTCTCAAATATGGGCTTCTTTTTCCGGAGTAAGCCCCAGACTCAAATATGGGAATCCTCCTTAGGATTAAGCCCCAGGTCCCTTAATTCTTCAAATCGCTTTAACCTGGGCCTCCTCCTTAGGAGTAAGACCCAGTCTTCAAATACCTTTAACCCGGGCCTCCTCCTTAGGAGTAAGCCCCAGTCTTAATTTCTCTTAACCAGTTTTAATCTACTTTTTGATCTTGGATTCCTTCTCAAGAGTAAAACCCAATCATAAGTCCCCTCCTAATTTTGGCATCTTCCTCAGGTGTAAGCCCCAAGTTAGAGTATTCAAATCTCCATAAAGCACATATACCTTTATGGACCTTGTTCCCAGGTTTCTTCTCTGAATTATATCCCACTCCTCATCTATTTGGGTATTCATAAATACATAAGCCCCACATCATTTTCTATGATTAAATCTTTCATGGCACAATTGTCTGGTTTTACCAATACCTCTTGTTTCTCACACCGAGCATGACTCACGTGAGCTTAGAGTGTAAAAGTAATTACAAAATCTTCCTTTGAGCCATCAATAATACATAAACATCATACTCCCTTACTCAAACTACGTGGGTTCTGATTCCTTTTCTAAACAAAGGATACGTAGGTATCCCATCTGTGGGTACAATCCCAACTCTGAAATAATCCATGTCCTTCTGAATGTCAATAAACTTCAAGTGCCCCACTGAGTGTCTTTAAAACCAGTATGGTCATCATAATGACCAAGATACTTTTATGTATTAAAGGATATCATTGACTAAGAATCTCTAACAAATACAGATGATTCTCTATCGATGAAGAACCTCAAATACATATAAAAGTTTCTCTAAATTTTCTACATATCTAATCATTGATTGTCAGATCTAAAGTAGAGTTCATTTTATACTTGGTAATGTAATAAGGATTCACGAACATAACTTAAATCTATAAAGAGAGTCTCGGAGTAGACAATAGTTCCCCCCAAAAGGGTGTGATGAGTCTGACCTCCCATCCTCTCAACCAATGCAAACTCTTAAGCCTCATCAGTTCACAACTAATGAGCACCTACCTTTGGAAAGTAGCTACAAATGGATATGGAATCATTTGATGTTTCTGGTTCACGTCGGGTTCACCATTTTTTGTTTCCTCTGGAATTGGGGATGACCTCGTTGATTTAAGGTTAAAACATTCCAAGCAGTTTCTAACAGGTTTGTTCATAGAACCGGAAACATCCAATGATTCCATATCCATTTGGACCTACTTTCCAAAGGTAGGTGCTCATTAGTTGTGAACTGATGAGGCTTAAGAGTTTGCATTGGTCGAGATGATGGGAGGTCGGACTCATCACACCCTTTTGGGGGGAACTATTGTCTACTCCGGGACTCTCTTTATAGATTTAAGTTATGTTCATGAATCCTTATTACATTACCAAGTATAAAATGAACTCTCCTTTAGATATGACAATCAATGATTATATATGTAGGAAATTTAGAGAATCTTTTATATGTATTCGAGGTTCTTCATCGATAGAGAATCATCTGTATTTGTTATTGATTCTTAGTCAATGGTATCCTTTAGTACATAAAAGTCTCTTGGTCATTATGATGACCATACTAGTTTTAAATCCACTCAGTGGGGCACTTGAAGTTTATTGTCATTCAGAAGGACATGGATTATTTCAAAGTTGGGATCGTACCCACAGATGGGCTACCTACGTATCCTTTGTTTAGAAAAGGAATCAGAACCCACATAGTTCGAGTAAGGGAGTATGATGTTTATGTATGATTGATGGTTTTTTCCTCTGGAATTGGGGATGACCTCGTTGATTTAAGGTTCAAACATTCCAAGAGGTTTCTAACGGGTTTGTTCGTAGAACTGGAAACATCCAATGATTCCATACCCATTTGGACCTACTTTCCAAAGGTAGGTTCTCATTAGTTGTGAACTGATGAGTCGTAAGAGTTTGCATTGGTCAATAGGATGGGAGGTTGGACTCATCACACCATTTTGAGAGGGACTATTGTCTACTCCGGGACTCTCTTTATAGATTTAAGTTATGTTCGTGAATCCTTATTACATTACCAAGTATAAAATTAATTCTCCTTTAGATCTGACCATCAATGATTAGATATATAGGAAATTTAGAGAATATTTTATATTTATTCGAGGTTCTTCATTGATAGAGAATCATCTGTATTTGTTAGAGATTATTAGTCAATGGTATCCTTTAATACATAAAAGTATCTTGGTCATTATGATGACCATACTAGTTTTATAGCCACTCAGTGGGGCACTTGAAGTTTATTGGCATTCATAAGGACATGGATTATTTCAGAGTTGGGATCGTACTTACAGATGGGATACCTATGTATCCTTTGTTTAGAAAAGGAATCAGAACCCACGTAGTTCAAGTAAGGGAGTATGATGTTTATGTATGATTGATGGCTCAAAGGAAGATGTCGTAATTACTTTTACACTCTAAGCTCATGTGAGTCATGCTTAGTGTCAGAAACAAGAGGTATTGGTAAAACCAGAAAATTATGCCATGAAATATTTAATCATAGAAAATGATGTGGGAATTATGTATTTATGACTACCCAAATAGATGAGGATTGGGATTTACTTCAGAGAATAAACCTGGGAACAAGGTCCATAAAGTTATATGTTCTTTATGGATATTTGAATACTCTAACTTGGGGCTTACTCCTGAGGAAGATGCCCAAATTAGGAGGGGACTTATGATTGGGTTTTACTCCTGAGAAGGAATCCCATATCAAAAAGTAGATTAAGACTGGTTAAGATAAATTAATAATGGGGCTTACTGTTAAGGAGGAGACCCAGGGTAAAGGGATTTGAAGACTGAGGCTTACTCTTAAGGAGGAGGCCCAGGGTAAAGGGATTGGAAGAATTAAGGGACTTGGGGATTACTCCTAAGGAGGATGCCCATATTTGAGACTGGGGCTTACTCCTGAAAAGGAAGCCCAGATTTGAGAAATTATGGTTGGGGCTTACTCCTGAGGAGGATGCCAAGATTTTGGGAACTTTGAGACTAGGGCTTACTCTTGAGGAGGATGCCCAGATTAGGGAACATAGGGCTTACTCCTAAGGAGGGTGCCCAAATTAATGAGGACTTGGGGATTACTTCTAAGGAGGATGCCCAATATTAATGAGAATTTGGACTGGGGATTACTCCTGAAAATGAGGCCCAGGTTAAGGATTCTCTTATCTTAAAGGATGAGGTTGGATGAATGAACTCTCTAACTTTAGTGATGTAAAGATGTGTAAATCACTAGGTTTTGAGAGATGTTCCACATAATTACTTTCAGATAAGGAATCCAACAAGGAAATCATGCCATGAATGGCTTTGGAGAGAATTATGAAGGCTTAATCTTGAAGAGGAGAGGTGGACAGGTGTAGGAGGGGTGAAATGGGCAAGAAGGGAACCCAAAAAGATAGGGGGCACAAGTCATGCATGGGTGTGCAAGTCTTGGTCGCGCAGGTGTACCTGCGCGACACATGGGTACTTACGCACCACTCAGCCCTTAAGGTAGAACTTGGGCGAGGCTTGGCTCAAGCCTTTAGTACTATCCCTAAAGGATTTCAGAAGAGGGGCGCACAAGTTCTGTTTAAGGGGTAAGGTGGCGCGCAAGTGTGGGAATTTCCCTTAAGGGTTGGCCACTCAGGCGTGAAATTGTTGATGAGTTTCATCACTTAGGCCTTACTTCCTCTCTTTAGATCTTCTGTTCTTGGTAAGAAACTACCTTAGAAGTGTTCGGAAGCTTTAAGAAGAGACTAGGGCACCGAAAGCGCAAATCTGAATTTCTGGAAATTCTTCCTCCTCAAAATGGGGGGCCCATAAGGATATTTATAGGCTGGAGAGAACCTGGGTGAAATTTCAAAGAGGGCGCGCAAGTCACCTGCGCGACCACTGGGAGGCGTGCAAGTATACTTGCGCGACCTTGGTGGAACTTGCACGACCCAAGTGCATTTGAATCTTTTTTATGCCTTTGTCAATTTTTGATGTTTCTTCAAAGGATGAATCACTTTGGGTTCAAGGTATTTCCCTTTTCATTCCTTTAGACTCTGTAACGGAAAAGTAGCGTCAACAAAAGTCCCCCCTCAGGGTTAAATCCGAAAAAAAAAATGAGGATGTGACTTTGAGAAAAAGAAGAAAACCAAGGAACATGTGGTGCGCAAGTGTTGAGCACGTAGAGGGAGGCGCGCAAGTGTTCAGCCGCACATTCATCAGCTTTCAAGGGTGCGGCCTGGCCTATATATACGCAGTCATTCCTCGTGCAAAGCACCGAATTTCAAACTTTTGAGCTCTCGCCACGCAACTTGCTTCTGTCACGCAATTTCCCTGTTTTCCGTTATTTCTTCATTGTCGCGCTGCTGTCAAGGTATTTGGACTTGTGCGGTGATACTTGCACGCCAAAAACTTGTGCAACGCATCCATACTTGCGTGCCAAAATTATACTTGTGAGCCTTAATTACTTTTCCATTTTTTTGAAATTTCTTCACAAATTTTATGAAAAATCAATCCATTTAAGAGTTAATTTATTCAACTCTTGTGCATATTCAATGGCTCCCAAGATAATCGGAATGATTGATGAACTAGAATGCAATGGAATTGATTATATGATGAGCATAATTATCCTTGATTATTATAGTTTCTACGACATCGCTCTCCCGGATTTGTCTAAGTATTTGAAGAAGTATCATCGTGACTTCCCCCAGAACATTTATCTGCCTTTGTATGGCTATGGTCATCTACGAGAAGTTACCATTCCAGAGGAAAAGAACTATCTCCCAATTTCTTGGTTTCATAACTACACCAACTTTGCTTCAGCAAATATCTCATGTGGGGGAGGATTTATAAATGCGGGAATAGTGGAGAAGGACCATATGATGCATCATAGCCCTTGTACGCCAGATCTGAAACCTCATAAGCCTGAGCTGAAACCACATTGTTATCCCTCAATCTTCTGAAATTCTCAGATGGATCAATCCAAAGGTTGGAAGAAGAGATGAGACTTTTGTTCTGGAGGAGGTGTGAAGCCAACCTGGATGTGGGCATACTGGGTGCGACAAACTTGTGAATATTTTATCGAGGATTTGAAAGGAGTTGTGATATATAAATCCATCTGGGCTGGGAAAACATCTGTTTACAGGCATTATAACTTCGTGCCAGAGATACTCAGCCATTGGAGCCCAAAAACCAATTCTTTCCATCTAACTCATGGAGAATTAGGGATTAGTCTGTTGGATGTCCACAAGATCTCAGGGGCTCCAATTTTGGGTGATATGTATGATGAATTCATCCCTCCCAAGGTGAATTGGAATGATTCGGAGAAGACTCCGACTTTAGCTCGGGAATTATTGAAAATCGTCCATAAGCTCAAGAGTTCAGAGACCTCCTTAACTCATTCTAGAAAGGATATTCATCCAGAGGAGTGGATGAATATGTTTCTTATCGAGAAGAAGGAGAAGGAGCTGAAGGAGAATGGATCGAAGGATAAGGGATCGAAGGAGAAGGGATCCAAGAAGAAGAGGCCCACTCGTCCTACTACCTTCCTCAAAACAGAGAAGAGGTGTGCTCCTGGTACATTCTGGACGACTCTAGAAGTAGGATAATTTGAGAAATGGGGATATGAAGTGAATCATAGAATCCCAAAGAATACTTGTCTGGCGGGATTCTTGGACTTGTGTCTTAGTGTTTATCGTTTTCCAGTCAGGGACTCAGAGGGAGGCTTTAGGCCAGGGACCTTCGTTATTGCGGCCAAGTTGGCTGAGGGAAAAATGGTTGGGTTGGCTACCCCCATTTTAGCAAAGATTCATAGGATCTTACTCCATGTCTTCATGGGTAAGTCTCCTTTGAGAATAGTGGGACCATTACAAGTTTTTTTGGGATGGATATCCACTCACTTTAGGATGTATAATGTACAAAATGGAGTACAAATTCCTAGAAGTTCTTTCAGGACATCAGTGCAGGAATTCTCTGGAATTGCCCCACTAGCTCTCAATTCTTATGACATGAAGGTGAGGCTGAGCATGTATAAGGAATTTAATTTCTTTCCTTATGGAAATCCGCCAACTGGGAGGTTTGTTGATGATGGAACAGCCAGTCTGGAATTAAGGGAATACATGATGGCCTACAGAGATGGTGTGTCGGTCGCTAGGATTGACGGAGAGATTATATGTGAGGCCTATACTCCATATAGATTTTCACGTCAATTCAAGTGTTTGTAGCAGACTGTTGTATCTCCCCCCATGCATGTTAGGTCAGAGAAACATCTGATAGTTGCCCAGCAACTATGGTTGCTAACATCTATGGAGAAGACCGGGGCAATGTTTGAGCTACCATTTGATAAAGAGGAAAATAACTTGACTACATGGTATGCCGAGCACTGGATAGAATCATACCCTAGAGGGGTGTTGAATCACCCGGTTTATCAGGTGGGGAAAAGGAAGAGGACTGTAGAGAAAGAAACCCTTCCTCATGAAGGTGATGCTTCCCCACCTGAAGATGATTCATCAGATTCCTCATCTAGGACTGACAAACCGGATTCCCAATATGGGATGATGAGGCACAACAAACGGAAAAGCGGCCTCATACCCGATATAATCCTCCAGTCAGAATCAAAAGACCCACTCCATCAACTCCTGGTAAGTTACTTCATTGTGGAAATTTTAATCACCATTACTTTATAGAGAAATAAGTCTTATTTTCTTATTCTATATCAGTAGTTGAAGGAGCTAGGAAGAAACTAAAGTCCAAGATTGTAGGACCTTCCTCGCAGCCTTCTCGTAAACGTACTAAATATCTACGACCAGAGGATTTCTAAACATGGCAGAGTTTATACTGTGGTGTTGAAACTGCCTGGCTAGATTTGTGCGAGGGGATACACCTCCCTAGAATAGGGAATCTTCTAGCTTCTACAGATATCCATTTCAAGGATAACCCCGATGAAGTGCGGGATTATATCAGAGAGATAGAAATGCTCATATATGCCACTGACAATTCCATTACTATCACCAAGCGGGTGAAGGAAATGATAGATCGTGGCGCCGCTAAGGGGACTGATGCTTCCAAAGATGAGGAGTGGCACGATTATGTGGCTCCTAAAGATGTAAGTTTTCTTTCCTTATTTACTTTGCAACTTGATTTCAGTCAAAGCTTTGTTACTCAAGGAAATTATTTTCTTCATCCTATAGCTTGTAAAGAAAGGAACTACTGAGGTTCCTTCACCACAATATAGCCCTGGTGGTACTGCCATCGGGGCTGCTGCTGAATCTCCTCGCGAGTCGGGCGAGATATCTCCAGGCCAGCAGGCCATGGATGAGGAGCTGGCAATGGCTTTCCATTCTCCAATTCAGGTACCTGTAATGGAGACTTCTGACACTCCCAAAAATACATGGAAGAAAAAGCAACAAAAGAGGAAGTCCACAGCTAAACGATTCATTAGTAGTGGTAAGTACTTTGGGTGATCATGAGTCTTAAACCATGAAAAGATTGCTCATTTTCCTTAGGATTTCAGGGGATTCTTCAATTTATCTTCTGAGGGAGAGGACTGACCCTCATTTGAGGACCATGGAGGGTACTGGTGAACAATCACAAGTTCAGGTTGACTTGGACACTCCTGGAGAAGATCCAGTGTCCATTCCCAGTATCCCTCCTGCTGCTGTTGCAAGAATATAAGAACCCTCTTATGGTAAGTTAACAATGATTCATAAAATGTTGAATGAAACATCAACTGAATTCCATTCTGTTATACTTTAGGTTCAACCCCTACACTTTAGCTTTTGGAGGCCATTGCAACTGACGCCGCCACTTTATCTGAAGAATTTGTCCAGGGTCAGAGACTGCAGGATAAAGGTTTCCATGAAAACATACTAAATGATCTCACTGGTGAGATTAACCAGGATTCTGATATTACATTGGATGAAATGATGGGACTTGGCGCATTTTTTGAAGATTTTTTAGATCATGTTAAATTACCATGTAATTTAGAAGATTACGGATGTGAGTGTTATCCAGCGTCCTGTAAAATAACTTATGATTACATGTCTAATCATGATCGGTTAAAACATGAAGTTTTATCTGATCAAGCTACTAAACTACCAATGCCTAAAGGGGGTACAAAAAACCCTAATATTGCAGAGACATTAGCCCAGGTGGAGCTAAACCCCATAGAGCTTCCTCAAACTCACCCTTAAAATCTTGTTCAAGCTAGGAAAGATGGGGAGGAGCCTTCCCAAATTACTGATCTACCGTTGGGTAAGGGATAATAATATTTGTGACTGTACTTAATTTGAAATACAGTCAATTAACTTTTATTATCCTTTAAAACTAACCATAGCTTTCAATTGATTATGCAGGTCCATCAATTTCAGTGGCTAGATCTGTAGGTGAAGCCTTAGCCTCTGCCCCAAAGGGAATTCAAAGTGAAGAAGCACGGGTCAGGGGGAAGAAGCATAACAAGGCACTTCTCTAAGTGCGTTAATCCCATATTATATTCCCCCCTGTGATAGTGATGCTGAGTCGGATCCATAAGTACAAAAGGTGCTCCAATTTTCATGATGCAAGGCATGGTAAAATATATGGAAGATCATATCTGAAGTGCCTCTTAAAGAGATTTCATCGAAGATCCCATGACTGTCGTCCCTGTTTGTCATGTTAGGACTTGGTGATTTTGGATATCAAAAGATCCATGCCGTAGTGAAGCAAGTCATCTTAAGAAGGGAGAAGGAGCAAAAGTGCTGTCAAGATTTGACCAGGGTGAAGCTGTCAGCCAATATTAGCGAATTTGAGGTTGCGGTATCCCGAGCTGAGGCTGATTATGCTTCCAAGATGAAGGAGCTGAAGCATAAGATCAAAGATAAAGTCATCCAGCAGATGAACCTTCAGCAACAGTTAGATTCTGTTACTGGGGAACTTGACCAACTCAATAATTCACTAGATGGAGCTCAAACTAATGGTATGAAAGCCATCGCGGATGCCAAGAAATCACTCCCTCAAGATAAAAAGAGTGAAGTTGGTGGAGTTCATGAGATTCAAGTGGCTGCTAATGAAGCTCAGGATGTTGTACATAAAGTGAAGACTTATGTTGATAGTATCTTGTAATTTCATGTAAAAGAGAAGAGACTCCAATATATGGACATCCTTTTAATTCTTGTGCATCAAATGAAGAAATTTTTCACCTTTAATCATTTGTGCACACATTTTCCTTTTCTACCTGCTTTAAATTTTACCTAAGCCAATGAGCCTAGTAAGAATAGTTTGATTTTTTCTAGGATTATTATAAATAACCCTACAAACTTTTGAAACTTTTTATTACTCAATATTACCTAAAATAATACAAAATGTATGTTTAGTGAGCTGAAACTTGACTTTTATTCAGATTTCCCTTGTCTTTTGTGGGCAGTTTAAAGTCATGCATGTCAGACATAAAAAGGCTAATGTTTAAGGTTGAAATAGCTTTGACTGAATGGATTAAAATGGACTCAATTCCTTGAAAATTTATTTGAAAACATATTACCACACTCAATTATAAGGGGAAAATGTAAAATATGACATAAGAAATTTTGGATCTGAGGAATGATATGAAAAAGGGCTAAAAAGAATTAGAAGAAGTAGTTCCCAAGAATGAAGTTACCATTATTTAACAAACCCATTAGGGGTTGAATTATATAGGGCCACCTAAGGGCATTGGTTGCATGGTCAAATAATAGCATCTTTTGGCTGACAGGTCTGTTATGTAGACTACTTATGCAAGGCCGCCTAAGGGAACGTGATGCATACTCAGGCAAAAGAACTCTCAGAAATTTACTTTTCTACTACTAAAAATCCAATGAATGTTTATGAGAATTCAAATTTTCCAAAGCATAGAGGTTGATGTATGGAGAGAGGTACTTGAATATGGAGAAGATATTTTCAAACATGATTGTCTAAGAACTGGATGAATGTTACTCCTACGAAGGTCTGACCCAAGCATAAGGAATGAATATATAAACCATAGACTTGAGTACTTTCAGATCATGAAAAAGAACATGGGAAAAATATGTTAAGGATGGCTGTTTTTTGCAGATCCCTGCATATTGACATTAAGACCAATAAGGAAAAAAGAGGTCTTCTTTCCAAGAATGAAGTTACCACTATTTAACAAACCCATTAGGGGGTTGAATTATGCAGGGCCACCTAAGGGAATTGGCTGCATAGTCAAATAATAGCATCTTTTGGCTGACAGGTCTGTTATGTAGACTACTTATGCAAGGCCGCCTAAGGGCACGTGTTGCATAGTCAAGAAAAATAACTCTTATAAATTGGACATTTTGTGACCAGAAGTTGAGAAAAGGGTATAAAGATCTGAAAAATATTTAAGGTTAGGATTATGACACATAAAAATGGGAATTTTTTCAATGCATGTAGAGATACACAGACCAATGCTAACCATAATCATGTTGTGGTTGGGTCCTGAATTGAAATTTCATACTTCACTACGTATCCCATATGTATGGGAATCAAACCATACGTAGTTCTTGAAATATAATTTAACATCGTGTGGTATGAAAGTGTAAGAGATCTTAGTTTAGGGTCATAGAACTCAGACCATTATAAGAAATAAACGGTGTGTGTTTTCACAAGGACTTTTCATCCAGGGGACTGAAAGTGGAATATGGGGTTAGTCCCAAAAGACTTGGGGCTGGATTCGAGGGACACTCGAACATTCCTACATATCCCATAAGGATGGGAATCAAGCCCACGTAGTTCTAGAAATACCCTCTGTACAGATTTGGTCTGTACATGTGAAGGGTGAAAGGGGACTTTAGTGCAATGATGGTTTGACCCAAGATAAAAGGTTCGATCATTGCCATGTATACACATAGTCTTTTTAATGTAACATGATTGGAAATCAATGTAAATAATGATTCCCTCTCAGTTGAGGGTATCAAATAATGTTGTAGTTTATTGTCATACAGGACAAAAGTGTTGTACAGTTTAATGTTGTATAGAAAGGACGAAGGTGAACCAATGTAAATATATTGATTCTGGGGGCGGTTTAACGAATAAAGATTGTATGAGATGGAGATGAATCGATGTGAAGAGATTTGTTTTGGTATTGAACCTCGGGAGTTTGCCTACGAACCCAGTCTAAAAGGCAAGGATCAAAGTCCACGTAGTTCAATTAAAAAAAATGAATTAGTGATCAAGATGTTCTTGGGGAAAACGACCTAAAAATGGTGTTGGGACTTACGCATGGTTAGCGGCCCAGAGAGGGTATTATGGTTGAAGTTTACTCTAAGCTCACGTGAGTCATACTCAGTGTGAGAAACAGGAGGTAGCAACAACCCTAATGATTCACAGTTTAATGTCATGTAGGACATATGAAGGGACTATGCAATTTAAAGTCTTGCAGTGAGGACTATTGGTGTTGCACAGTTTAGTGTCATGTAATAGGGACAAAATACAGTTTAATGTCATGTAGGAAATATTAAGGGATTTCTGTACAGTTTAGCATCATGTAGTTAGGACGATGGGGACAATACAGTTTAATGTCTGGTTGGACAAAAAAGGGGACTGTGCAGTTTTAATGTCATGTAGTAAGGACAAAAGAGGACACAGTTTAACGTCATGTTGGACGTATTAGGGACTTTTTCATAGTTTAACGTCATGTTGGACAATGGTGCGAATAGTTTAAGGTCATATTCATGGACCTCAACTGATGGTACAGTTTAACATCTTGTTGTACATTGAAACAGTTTAACGCCATGTTAGATGAAAAGGGACAATACAGTTTAGCGTCATGTTGGACGATGGTGCGAATAGTTTAAGGTCATATGCATAGACCTTAATGGTGCAGTTTAATGTATCGTTGGACATAAGGAATGCAAATAGTTTAAGTTCATATGCATGGACCATGAGGGGGACACAGTTTAATGTCATGTTGGATGAAAGTGTGAATAGTTTAAGGTCATATGCATGGACTGTATATGGTGCAGTTTAACGTCTTGCTGGACATGAGAGAAATGAAAATAGTTTAAGGTCGTATGAATGGACTGTTGATGAGGTATTTTGTGTTTATACAAAATACTTCTTCATAAATCTGGCATTGGTTGGAGTAGTGATGAGTTCTCCATCCATTGATATTAAAGAATAAGCTCAATTGGAATAGACCTTATGTATTGATTAAGGTCCTTCCCATTTTGGTTCAAGCTTGGAAGGTTTATTTCCCGGTATCATTGGAGTTCTGAGAACCAATACCAATTCTCCCTGAATGAATGAATGAAGATGAACTTTTTTATTGAAATCTCATGCTATTCGATTCTAATAGACTTCCAAGTGATGCAGGGTGCACAATCTTTTCTCATCTAAATGTTCCAATTCATCCAATCGCTTTTAGATTGTTCATCTGTTGATGATTGATCACAAATGGATACTCTGAGAGAAGGTAATTGAACCTCAATTGGCAAGACTGCTTCTGCTCTATATACTGATGAATATGGAGTTGACCGCATTGCAGTGGGGGTGGTGGTCCGATAAGCTCATAAAGCATGAAAGATTTTATCAGGTCATGACTTATTATCTTTATCCACCATCTTTTGCATTATGTTTGAAAGAGTCTTGTTGAAGGCTTCTATCTGGCCATTGGCCACTGCATGATACTGAGATGAATGAATGGATTTGATGTTGTATTCTTGATACAAATTCCTCACCTCGGATGAACAGAAGTTGGTGCCATTTTCCGTCAATATGGTATGAGGGACACCAAATCTGGTAATGATTTTAGACTTGATGAAGCTAACAATGCTTTTAGAACTAACTTCTTTTAGAGGTGTTGCCACTGCCCATTTGTAAAAGAAGTCATTAGCAGTAAGAATATACTTAAACTGCTTGGTTGTAGCTGAAGGGTAAGGTCCCACCACATCCATTCCCCATGTGTAAAATGGTCATGAGTATTTAGTTGTATGAAGAAACTATGGGGGCTGATGAATGAAGTTGGCATGTACTTGGAATGAATGACACTTATTTGTGAAATCAACACAATCTTGTATCATTGAAGGCCAAAAGTATCCAAGCCTTCGAATTTGATCAGACAGTCTATGTCCAGACTAGTGGGCACCACAGACTCATGCATGCACTTCTTTCATGACATCCATTGTCTCTTCACCATCAATGCATCTGAAGAGAACTCCATAAAAACTGCGCTTGTAGAGAATTTTCTCTAGGTGATCTAGGTTGTCATAAAGAGTAAAATTGACCACACGTCGCCGGATTTGTTCTTTCCTGACTCTATTAGGTGGAAGTGTTCTATTTTGAAGGTATTCCCTGATAGGTGTCATCCATCCTGTAGTATGACCATATGGTTCGGTAATGGGACTAATTTCATCGATTTCCTCTATTCTGATTTAAACATAAGGTGAAATTGTACGACAGTGGGCAATACTGATGGTTGTCTTTTCCCGGTTTGGATCTGCCAGAGTTGTGGCTACATTAGCCGGTGCATCATCTTGGTCATTTTGTGACCGTGGGATATAAGAAAATGTTGGTTCTGAAGGGAATTCCGCCATTAATTCTCTGACGTAATCATATAAAGGGATTAGTTCTTATTTTCTAATGGCATAATCTTCATTGACTTTTTTGATTACCAGGTTCGAATCACCTTTCACCTTTAAGTGATTCACTTGTCCTTGAAGCGCCAACTCCAAGCCTGCGATGAGATCTTGGTATTCCACTTCATTATTTGTACCACCTCCCAAAAATGAGAAGGAATAGGGTAACACTACCTTTTCTGGAGAAATGAGAACAACTCCTAACCCAACTTTGTTAAATTTAGGATTTTCCATTTTCCTCCCTGTTGGACTTCTGGAAGCACCATCGAAGTACATTTCCCATGTTTGAAGACTATCTTGATTAAAGAAGACTTCTTTGTCAAGAAGTTCAATATCGGAAGATATATCTTCTAATGAAGGGTGTTTAGAAAGGAAATCAGCTAGATCCTGGACCTTTATTGCCTTTTGAGACACATATTGGATGTTGAATTGCTTCAAAATAACTTCCCACCTTACCAGACGTCCTGTAAGCATTGGATGACTAAGGATGAATTTGAGCGGGTTATTACGAGATGCCAATTGGACCTAGTGATGTTGCAGGTAGTGTCTCAACTTCTGAACTGCGAAGATTAATTCTAGGAAGCATTTCTCAATACTTGAGTATTGGGTTTCTTCTTCAAGCATAGTCCGACTGAGATAGTATAGGCTGTTTTCATTCCCAGCATCATTCTTTTGAGCAAGAAAGGCACCCAATGATCTCTCTAAAACTATCACATAGAGGATAAGTGGTCTTCCTTCAACAGGTGGCATTAATGCCGGTGGACTCAAGAGATACTTCTTGAGAATATTTAATGCTTCTTGACATTCTTTAGTCCATTGGTAAGTGACTCCCTTCTTCATCAATTTGGTGAAGGGTAAACTTTTTCCTGCCAAACTGGAGATGAAACTCCGAATATAGGCTAAGTGTACTTGGCGTCCTCTCAATTCTTTCAAATTTCAAGGAGGTGACATACCAAGGATTGACTTTTTCTTCTCAGGATCGACTTCAATACCATGATGGCATACAGAAAAGCCAAGAAATTTTCCTGAGGTTACCCCAAAAGCACATTTTAATGGGTTCATCTTCAAATTATGTTGTCGAAGTTTGTGGAATATGATTTCCAAATCATCCAAGTGATTAGAACATTGTTTGGATTTAACCACCAAATCTTCCATGTAACATTCAACAAACATCCCTAAAAAGGGTTTGAAGATACAATGCATGGCACGCTAATATGTTGCGCCTGCATTCTTTAGGCCAAAGGGCATTACCCGATAGCAGAACACGCCCTGAGGGGCTCTGAAGGCTATAGATTCTTCATCTTCTGGATCCATTCGGATTTGATTACACCCAGAATATCCATCCATGAAGGAAAGTGCTTCATAGCCAGCTGTTTCATCAATTAAGAGTTCTGTGATAGAAACTGGAAAATCATCCTTAGGAAAATGCCGATTAAGATCTCAGAAATCAATGCAAACTCTAATTTGTTCGTTATTATTTTTCACAGGGAAAATATTAGCAAACCATTTGGGATATTTAACTTCTCTTACGAAGTTAGATTTGATAAGTTTATCCACTTCAGCTTCAATTTTGGAAGCATAATTTGGGTGTGTTCTTCTGGAAGCTTGCTTGAATCCTCAATGTTCTTTTGGAAAACCCAAACAACGAGTAGTGACATCAGGATCAAGGCATGGCATCTCTGTATAGTTCCAAGAAAATATATCTCTATTTTGCTTCAAAAATTAAATATACATTTCTTATTCTTCAAGATTCATGGCCGCACTAATTAAAGTGGGTCATGTATCTTCTTTTATACCCAGATTTATTTCTCTGAGTTCATCCATGGTAGTAGAGATACCCTCTTTAAATGCTAGAGGAGAATCCCTGATATCTTCATATTCTTCTTCAAAATGTGTTATTTCTTCTTTTTATACTTTCATAGTAGATGATGCAGTAGAATTTTCATGATCAGAAGAGATGTTAAAATTTGAACATCTTGAAGAAGAAGCTTCTATTTTTGACCTGATTGATGATTAAGGGTCTTTCTTGGGTATTAAGGAGGAGATGATGGATTGAGAATTGACAAAATCATTCACCTCTGACATTGGAATGACTTATTCTGGCCTAGTTGGCAAAGTATAGACTTGCTGGATTTCAGCAGATGAAATGAAGACATCCCCATTTGAGCTTTCATCATTGCTTGGTGAATCACCAATTTCTCCCATGTTGTCTGGCTTAATTTCCATAATTGACATCATGGAGGTTTCCATAAGAGTATTTGGATTTGATTCTATCATGTAAATTTGATTGATAGGCAACACATAATCTGTACTCACATGTATAAATGAATTTACTGGAATCTTTTCCAAACCATATGAAGAATGAACTTTGGTAATCTCCCTTGTTGTGGATTTCTCCTTTCCCTTCATGTGATAGAATTCCACCTCAATGTATTGAGATTCACATGCCTTGAACGGGGCCTTATCACCATACAATGTCCCAACTTGACCATCGAAACAATACTTGAGACATTGATGGTATGATGAAGGGATAGCTGCATGTTGATGTAGCCAGGGTCTTCCAAGAAAGATGTTGAAGGATGAGTCTTGATCAACAACCATGAAATATGAATTAGATACAAGATCTCCAAACTGAGTTCTAAGTGTAATCTCACCCAGTGGTTCTTGTTCATTTTTATCATATCCTTGTAACATCATAGTAGAAGGAGATAGAACATATTCTATGAGGCCTAATCGACGAAGTGTACGAATGGGCATGAGGTTGACTCTTGAACCATTATCAATGAAATCTCTTCGGATGTCTACACCATTGACCTTTCCAGATAAATAAAAAGGTCTAATATGTCCATGCACGACATCATCTTCATCTTCATCTGTGAAATATATCACTGCATGTCATTTTTCAAGATTATTCTCTACATGGTAGGCTTTAGCTGCAGCAATTTCAGTTTCAAACTCCTGAGGACTTGACAAAGCCTCAATGAGTGCCTTCCAAAGATCCTTTGATAAATTCAAGGCATCCATAATTGATAACTTGGCCGGTACTTGGGCTAGGTGTTTCAATACATCATACTTTTGATCCAAAGGTATGTGTTTCCTAACAGGAACATGTGGTTTAGCAGGTGAATTTGAAGTTGATGCTTTGGAAGTTGATGCATCTTGTATCGGGGTAGGAGTTGGTAATACCCCTGGCTTTGGAAGATTAGACCGAATAGGTCTATTTACTTGCTGAGAGGAAGAAGGTGTAACTTCCAACCAATCTTCCAGAATAACTGTGCCAGGACTAAATCTGCCTTATGAGGAAGAACTTGCTTATTCTTTTTGAGCTCGTTGAAGGGCTCTGCCACGAGTTTCTGTCGTATACACAGTTCTAGCAGGGGTAGAATTGGAATAGTGGCCTCTGAAAGATCCACGTCTTCCCCTATACCCTGAGTCTCTGGAACTTCCTCTGATTCCTCTGCTTGATACAGGGAACCCAGGCTCATCAAAATCAAAACTGCGACTAGAATAAGGATCTGTTAAATGAATCATATTAATAGAACTGAAGATCAACTCTTCATCTGATGAGGACTCTTCTTGACTAGCCAATTTAGGCTATGCCGTTTGGTGGAACGGTGCATGTGTCTTTGAAGTAGATGGCATAAAATCTCCCAGAGTCAAAGAAAACTTGGGCTTTGACACATACTCATCTTCTTCTGATTCTTCTTCTTTCTTTGAATCATGTCATTTCTTTGAGGATTTTCACTCTGATGAAGAGGGTTTTGCTACGGCATTCATGGAAGAAGACACAATTGGTTTCTTCAATTGAGTTCTCAAAATAGCATGAGTTTGGTTGATCGTTTTTCTGACAATCCAATCATCATATTTTTGTGAATTTTTGTTCTTGACTTCTTTCCACTCGTCTTCCTCCTCTGGATCTGTAGCAGTAACACATGCTACCTGAGCTGAAGAACCTTTTAGTTTGACTTGTCTTGAGTCGATCATTTTTTGTAGGAGGTCCTTAAAGACAAAACACTATTGAATACGATGCCCTAATACCTTATGAAAGGGGAAATAGTTGGGATGCTCTTCATATCCTTCCTTGTTCGCCTTTTTGGGCCTTAGAAATAGAACCAAATTATTTTCCAGAGCCGAAATGAAGTATCGAGGAACTTGATCATTTCGGAAAGAGTAAACTTTTCTTTTAAAATCCTCAAATTGTTTCTATCATTGATCTCTTTGATCGTCTTGACAAAATGGCCTTTGTTGCTAATGCTCAGGAGGTGGAGCCCTTCGGGAAGATGAAGGTTTTGAAGTAGAAGCAGGTAAAGGTGATTGTTTAAGCATGACTGTAGCAGTATCTACTCTACCCACTCTCCTTCCTGAAGCTGATGGAATTACACGAGTTTTTTCCTTAGTCTTTATATAAGAATCTTCAATCTGTTGAGCGATTGAAGTAAGGTCTCGAAACCCTCCTGTGTATTTCACAGGGATCAACGGCGTGTGTAGCTCATCACGTAGATTTTTCACACAGATTGGCCACAATTCTTCTTGAGGGAGTGCTAAGCTCAGGGAATATGTTAATCCCTTCCAGCGAGCAATGAAATCTGAAACCCTTTCATTCTCCCTTTTCTTACAGTTTGTAAAATCAAAAAATGTTGTCTTTGGAAATGTTGAGTTGAACTGAATAAGGAATTTTTGGCGAAGATCCTCCCATCTGGTAATTGACCGGGACGGCAAGCTTGTGTACCAAACAAAGGCAGGCCCTTGTAATGACTGTACAAAACACCTGAGCTTAACTGCTTCTTGTTACTGAAATGTTCCCATCATAGGATCACAATGAGAAACAAAATGTGTTAAGTGTTGCTCTGGGTCTCCCAAACCATTAAAGATTGGGAATGTGGTACTTGCAAAATTTGATGGGTGAGTAATTGCATCAACCCATTCAGGGTAAGTTCTCTTTTCTAGTTGAATTTGAGATAATTTTCCCTCCATAGCTTCCAACCGAGTTGTTAATGACTCAATAGTAGTTATTAACTTTTTAGAAACATCCGTTTGAGCTTTGACCTGAACAGGTGCAATGACTGGAGCTTGGACAGATGTGGCAGCTGGTACTACAACCGATGGAAGCACTGCCGATTGTTGTTGCACTTGACCCGTAGGATTAGAACTGTGAGGGTGTACTGATAAAGGAGGATATTATTGATCCATTTCATTAGCCACAACAAATTCCTTTGGCTGACTGAATCCATCACACTTAGAAGGAAGACTACCCTAAAGTAGTTCTTCATTCATCCTCCTCAATTCCTTCATTTCTTCCTCTTGTTGTGCAAATCTTTGCTCTAGTGAGAGAGATTGGCCTTCTCCAGAGGAAGGGTATGTAACCTGATTCTTTCCTTTACCCTTTTTGTATCCCTTTCGGAGAGGGGGAAGTGGGTTACTTGAAGGAACACCTAGATTCTGGGTAAGCCTTTGATTTCGTGTATGCACACCTTCTTCATTTGTGTCTGTGCGTACAACTTCTTGAGTAGGAATCTCTTCATCTGATCCCTCTGAGTGAACCTCATCTGGTGGATCTGAAACAATGGAATTAATGACATTATTTGATTCATAATTCATTTCATCCCTTCAATCGGCATTTCAGAGATATTGTCTTCTTCCATGTCTCTGATGAGACATTGCCTTTTGTCGATTTGATCCCTCAGGAACTTCTTGACGAACCGTAATTTAGAGGGAATCTCCTAATAATTTGGCTCTTCGTTCCTCTTGAGGCTTCTTCCCTAATCGAGAGAAGACTGACTTTCTCTGACGAAGAGATTGAGGATTTCAAAAAGTTCCCAGTCTGGTGGACTGGGGATATTCCTGTTGTTCCAACTCAACTCCTCGAATCCTATTTGTTGATTCCGAGGGTGAGGTTAAAAGAGTCCCCAGGCTGGAAAGATGGGGTGGTTCTTGGCATGCTATATCTGATACCTTCTTGTAATATCTCCTAATCTTGTGGATTTTAGTCTGGAAATTGGCTGGATGCATTAACCTGCATCCACTTTTATCACCCGGCTCAAAAGACCGTTGGATGATTTCTGACACTTCTGTCACTTGATGATGTGCTTGCTCCAAACGAGAGGTATATTCAATATTCTCATTCGCTTGATGCAGGATTAATTCAACAACTTGTTCTCTATATTCTTTATTTTGATAAGAACTAGTTGACGAATGTTCTTGGGAAAGCCTTTGATTACAAAAAAAATCCAATTGACTATGGCCGGCCATAGGCAATAACATTGCATGAGACCATTTTCGGCAGGCTTTGCTAACTGGAGAGTACAGTGAAATGTAGTTCTCCATGAACACCCCATCCCCTGATATGAATACCAGATGGGGCATTGGAAATTAACTAGCGCAATCTTCTTAGTGCGCAAGTCATGAACGCTGAAGGGATCTCTGCTACTTTTTAGCCTTCGGATATCGAGAAAATGAGAGATAAGCCAAGTCAATTTGGCATTGTAACCCTTCTATTATCTTGATATGATTTTCATATTCATAATAAGATAATATTTTCTTTTTCAACTGACAAAGAGTTTTCCATATGTTGAGACGAATATCATGAATTCCATCTTCTGTCAACATCTCTGGAATGTCATACTGAGAGTCAGCCGAAGGCCAAAACATGGCTGGAACTTCACCTTTTTCCAATTGTTTTCTCATATTCAGTACTTTCTCTTTATCATTAAATGGAGATTCTTCTACCTGATTGGACTAGAGTTGGTGCTTATTTTTTGATTAATCATATTCAACAATATCAGTAGAGAAATCACTTATCAAACTAGAATATGAACGACCTAGGGGTGGTTTGGAGAATGACCTACACCCTGGGTTATCTTCTGATTGAGAAAGTATTTCACCTGCTAGCGGTGAAGCATCAGACATGACTAGATTCGCATTTGCAAGTGCCTCAAGATAAGAGGGATTTCTCATCACTACATTGTCCTTTAGAGAATTTTCTAGGCAATGTGTATTATAACTGCAGAGAGGACTTTCATAGCTAAATTCATCATCATGGGGAGGACCACCATAGTGGGTTATAGAAAAAGATGAAACATTTTTCTCCTTGGTCTTCTGGCCACACATAGGGTTCCTGTGGCTCTCATCTGAAGACGAAACTTTGAGATCGACCGAACTATCATGAAGAAAGCTTTCATGAGGAAGTGTTTGATGAAGACCTTCAGAATTAATGTTCCCACTATTGGAAAATTATTGAGTAGAATTTTGAATTCCAACAGATAATTGTCTGAGGGCTTCAGAACTCCAGCGTTGAGCAAGGCCTTATTATAAATTGTCTCTTGATTTCTTGATTGTGTTGGGTGAGACTTCTTTTTAGACGCCTTCTTACTCAATTTAAGAACCACTTGTTGACTAAAGTGGTCATTATGGGTAGGTGTATGTTCCTGCTCAAGAGAAATGATTAGGTTAGGCTAATTATCTCCGTTAAAATCAGGTGTATGTGCCTGACTTGTTTGTCCGTATGATATGGGGGAGTACGCCCCACAACTCTCTTGGACTGGAACAGAGGTGTGTGTCTATTTCGGAGTGAACTGTTGATTTTTCACTCCACTAGTAGGTATAGATTTATGTGTCTTTCCCTGAGATTCTACTGAAGCTATTATAATATCCTAGCAGGCATCCATAATATGAGCATGGATTTTCTTCTAATCTTTCACCATTAATAGAATATTATTAGTGACTTCAGCTGTCGGAACAGGGATATACGTCCATTCCATGCTTGGAGTAGGTGTGTGTTCCTGCTCCTGTCCTCTTTTTCCTGTCAGTAAATCCTGAAAGTACTCAAGTGTGGGGGAAGAGAGTTGAGTCTGCCTCCTGTTTGTCACCGGAGCTTTCCGACTAACTTCTCTGAATGCTACCAAATGAGACTTTTGGTAGGCTTGATCAATACTAGCAGGTTTATGTTCCTGCTAATTGCACTCTGCCAAACGTGGTTGATGAGATTCCTTTAATACTGACAGACGAGGCTGCTGGCAGGATTGATGAATGTAAGCAAGTGTATGTGTCTGTTTACCAGTTGTCAACACATTGGGTTGGCGGGATCCATCGTATGTATTCAGAAAAGCCTTCTGACTAGCTGATGATTTATAAACAGGTGTATCTTCCTGTCTATAGTACTCTGCCGGATTTGCCTGGCGGGATTGGCGTGCTACTGCCAGACGAGTCTGCTGCAAAGCAGAATTAAAACGGACGGGTGTGCGTGCTCTCTCATTGCTTTCCACCAAGTTAGGTTGGTGGACTTCTCCAGAGATGGAAGAGATGAGAACCTTATCACTATTGACCTAATTTTGTCTCTGGCAGTTCATCTTGCCTACTCGGGTTCGAGGAACCTGAGCTGAATGCCTGGAGATGATACCCTCATCATGTTGAGGGTGCACTGTCACACGAGTCTGGCGGCGATTGTTTATGGGATCCCTCAGGAAGGACTCCTGTATCATTGAATTAAGGCCATGAGGGACCTACTCATTCACCTCCCCAGAATATGGGAGTGAATGGTGATTGAGTTCCGGGGATAACGACCCGAAACGGTTGGAGACGGTGGTTGGCACCACCTGCTTCTTGATCGCTGGTCATCACTGTCCGGATGACCAAGGTGAATTATTTACTTGGAGGTCTTGTCGAGCAGCCTCTAGAGTAAGAATAGTACCATTTTGACGGTACTCCTTAACCATCATATTTGATACCCAGCATTGAAAATGCTGAGTAGGTGATATCATCCTCAGAGCAGACGATGATCCAGCAGGAGTAGCAGTAGAGGCCTTCCCAGCAGAAGTATTTACAGCAGAAGTATTCACAGGTGTGAACTTAAGAGAAGGAATTTCTGTAACGCAGAAGATCTTGGAAAAGAGTGCTTGTTTGATATAACAGATGTAATCAAGATAAGTTCGGACCCTACATCTTTTGAATAAGCACGTATATTATTGATTGCCTTATTGGCCCTCTCATTGAGTTTAAATATGGGCCTAACAAATAGGTAAAATATCACTTTAACTTGGTTAAGGATTCACGTCGGGTTCACCATTTTTTGTTTCCTATAGAATTGGGGATGACCTCGTTGATTTAAGGTTCAAACATTCCAAGTGGTTTCTAATGGGTTTGTTCATAGAACTGGAAACATCCAATGATTCCATATCCATTTGGACCTACTTTCCAAAGGTAGGTGCTCATTAGTTGTGAACTGATGAGGCTTAAGAGTTTGCATTGGTCGAGAGGATGGGAGGTCGGACTCATCACACCCTTTTGGGGGGAACTATTGTCTACTTCGTGACTCTCTTTATAGAATTAAGTTATGTTCATGAATCCTTATTACATTACCAAGTATAAAATGAACTCTCCTTTAGATCTGACAATGAATGATTAGATATATAGGAAATTTAGAGAATCTTTTATATGTATTATAGGTTCTTCATCGATAGAGAATCATCTGTATTTGTTAGAGATTATTAGTCAATGGTATCCTTTAATACATAAAAGTATATTGGTCATTATGATGACCATACTGGTTTTGAAGCCACTCAGTGGGGCACTTGAAGTTTATTGTCATTCAGAAGGACATGGATTATTTCAGAGTTGGGATCATACCCACATATGGTCTACCTACATATCCTTTGATTAGAAAAGGACTCAGAACCCATGTAGTTTGATTAAGGGAGTATGATGTTTATTTATGATTGATGGATCAAAGGAAGATGTTGTAATTACTTTTACACTCTAAGCTCACGTGAGTCATGCTCGGTGTGAGAAACAAAGGGTATTGGTAAAACCAGACAATTGTTCCATGAAAGATTTAATCATAGAAAATGATGTGGGGCTTATGTATTTATGACTGGCCAAATAGATGAGGACTGGGATTTACTTCAGAGAAGAAACCTAGGAACAAGGTCCATAAAGTTATATGTACTTTATAGAGATTTGAATACTCTAACTTGGGGCTTACTCCTGAGGAAGATTCCCAAATGAAGAGGGGACTTATGATTGGGTTTTACTCCTGAGAAGGAAGCCCAGATCAAAAAGTAGATTAAGACTGGTTAAGGGAAATTAAGACTGGGGCTTACTCCTAAGGAGGAGGCCCAGGTTAAAGGGATTTGAAGAATTAAGGGACCTGGGGCTTACTCATAAGGAGGATTCCCATATTTGAGACTGGGGCTTACTCCTGAAAAGGAATCCCAGATTTGAGAAATTATGGTTGGGGCTTACTCCTGAGGAGGATGCCCAGATTTTGGGAACCTTAAGACTGGGGCTTACTCCTAAGGAGGATGCCTAGATTAGGGAACTTAGGGCTTACTCTTAATGAGGATGCCCAAATTAATGAGGACTTGGGGCTTACTTCTAAGGAGGATGCTCAATATTAATGAGAATTTGGACCGGGGCTTACTCCTGAAAAGGAGGCCCAGGTTAAGGATTCTCTCATCTTAAAGGATGAGGTTGAATGAATGAACTCTCTAACTTTAGTGATGTAAATATGTGTATATAACTAGGTTTTGAGAGATGATCCACAGAATTCCTTTCAGATAATGAATCCAACAAGGAAATAATTCCATGAATGGCTTTGGAGAGAATTATGAAGGCTTAATCTTGAATATGAGAGGTGGATAGGTGTAGGATGGGTGAAATGGGCAGGAAGGGCACCCAAAAAGATAGGGGCACGCAAGCCTTGCATGGGTGCGCAAGTCTTGGTCGCGCAGGTGTACCTGAGCGACACATGGGTACTTGCGCGCCGCTCAACCCTTAAGGTAGAACTTGGGTGAGGCTTGGCTCAAGCCTTTATTACTATCCCTAAAGGATTTCAGAAGAAAGGCACACAAGTTCTGTTGAAGGGGTAAGGTAGCACGCAAGTGTTGCCATTTCCCTTAAGGGATGGCCACTTAGGCGCACAATTGTTGATGAGTTTCAACACTTAGGTCTTACTCCCTCTCTTTAGATCTTCCGTTCTAGGTAAGAAACTACCTTATAAGTGTTCGGAAGCTTTGAGAATAGACTAGGGCGTTGGGAGCTCAAATTTGAATTTCTGTAAATTCTTCCTCCTCGAAATGGGGGGCCCACATGGGTATTTATAGGCTGGAGAGAACCTGGGCGAAATTTCAAAGAGGGCATGCAAGTCACCTGCGCAACCACTGGGAGGCGCATAGGTATACTTGCGCGACCTTGGTGGAACTTGCGTGACCCAAGTGCATTTGAATCATGGTTCATGCCTTTGTCAATTTTTGATGTTTCTTTAAAGGATGAATCACTTTGGGTTCAAGGTATTTCCCTTTTCATTCTTTTAGACTCTGTGACGGAAAAGGAGCGTCAACAATACTAAATAATATTAAGAATCTATAATAGTCAAAATGAATTTTTTTCATCTAAAATAGTTTTTCTACAAATTGAATATTTTTATATTCAAGTTAATTTAATAATATTTAGAGGTATATTTTGATTAAATTTATGATTAAAATTGTTTCAGGACTTCTAAATTATGTTATATGAGTTATGTTCAATGTTTAATAAAATATAAAACCACTTAGTTAAATACTAGTTACCTATTTTAAATGTAAACACTAGTAGAAAAACTTTTTAAAACATCAAATTTATTACATAATTTCTATAGAACTGAAGTGAAAATATATTAATATTAATTTTACACATCGTTTTTCCATTAGAAAACATGGAAAATCCATTTTTACTATTCGTTATATAAAAACCAATGTGAAAAATTCATATTCACCACTCTTCAACATCGTTTCTACAATTTAACTGATGTGAATGAGAAAATTTTTACATAAATTATATTATAAAAAATGTGAATATTTATTTTTTCACATTGGGGATAATATTACTGGTTTAATAAATCTTTTAAAATTTTATTAATCGACATAGGGTTCAATTTTCGGTCTTCCATTATCATGACGTAGGTCTCCTTACTATCTCACCAAATCCCTAACTCCGTCATTTCTTCAATCTGGTGGTCCAATATCACATTACAATCTTAATAATCCCTCAAGTTCAGTTGGCCTCATGTTACGCATCGAATATAGATCTGAATTAAGCCTTATGCATTGTCGTTTATCTCTTTTCAGTTGTTCTTTGGTGTATAATCTCTAACCGATGATTGTTCGATCAGGTGGACTCCATTCTCGTATTACCGTATTCATACCCTCAGGTTTTGTTAGATTCATAATTTCATGTTTGATTCTAGATCTAATCATCTCTAACTATCTCACCTTTTAGTTTTAATAACTTTTATAATGTATTAATTTGTTCTTCCCGATTTTATTTCTAGTAATAATTAGTTGTTCTCATTCAATATATTTTTCCTTATTTAGATTAATTTAAAATTATTTTATAGAATATTTCATTCTAGGGAGTATTATTTAGAATATAAGATTGGAATATCTTGTTTGTTTTTAAATTTTCATTCAGATCAAAGAATTGGGTTTAAAATTAATTAGGTGTGGATATCACAGTGGGTGCAATTTAGATCTGATAAAGTTGGAACATGGGAGATTTGCCTAATTATTTTTCATGTAATTTACCATCAGGAGATGGATTTTTATAATGGATGTTTTGTTTAAGAGGTGCCATGTGTTTATTGTAGAATAGAATGGGAGTTGTTGTTAAAAATTAGTTGAGATGGACCTATCGTGGGTGTGATGGAGCTTTAAAGAGTTTTAAACTGGTAATTAGTAGTGAAAACCATTACCAATGGGTGATCAAGAGTAAGGGGATCATCATAGATCCTTATTATTGATGATAATATATATGGTGTTGAGTTTATTATGGGATGAGTCATTATAGGTTAATCAATTTAGTGGGAGATTTAATTCCTTGTATGGAAGTAAGGGTGATTTGATAAATCGGACTCATATGATAATTTTGAGACTATGATCATCTTTTGGTGGTGGTTTTATGCATGGTCATGTGTTTCAATAGTACTTTGGGGCATTGAAAAAGGGTTGAATGGGTGATCGGCCTACTTTTTAAAGTGGTAGAACAATTGAGTTACCGGTTAGGGAATACTATATACCATATAATGTCCCATTAAGAAAGGATTAATGTGAAATTTTTTTAAACTAAGACTAAATTTATGATTTGAATACATTGTTAATTACAAAATAGTATAAAATTTCTATTTTTATAAATAATAAACTGTGAATTAGTTTTTATCATTATATATATTGTTTTATGGATATTGTTTTATGGATATCATTGTACATATTTTTTAATAATTTCATAAGGTTATATTCATTTATTTTTACTTTATAAATTTTTGAAACAAAACTATTTTGTAATTCTATCCACATGAATGAATTTCCTCATCAAAATTTTCTATTTCCCATCTAATATTTCTATTATTGGTTTTCTTTATTTTTCAATTTCAATTATAATCTCAATATTTTATAAATTACTCCCTCTATTTTTTATATTCATTTTTTATATTTGTTATAGATAATAATGCATCAAAGTTGGATTGATGCACCTCGAATAGGTGATGAATATGAGGAAGGTGTAGATGATTATTAGGAATTTTTTAAATTAAATATTCCAAACAATGACATTTTTTCTTTCCATGTCAATAATTATTAAATTTGAAGAAGTTGTAAGGATTAAAGATCAAAGATAATTTTATTTTTCATGGTTTTAATTCGAGTTACAGCTCTTGGATTTGGCATCATTAAATTGGGTAGAATTTTAGACCTATTGATGATGGTGATTTGAAATATGATAAATCTGATCAACTTGATGAAATTATTCATGATATTGATGTAGAGGAAATTGAGAAACAAAAAATAATTGAGAATTTATATGGTGATGCTGAAACCCCACTATATTTGGGTTGTATAGAATATACAATTTTATCGACAGTGTTAATATTGATTAACCTAGGAGGCGAAACATGGATGGAGTGACAATGATTTTACAGAGTCACTAAAATTGTTGAAAGGCATTCTTCTTAAAGACAACAATCTTCCAGATTCAAAATATAAATCCAAGAAAATATTATGCCCGGTGGGATTTAGGAATAAGAAAATACATGTATTTCTGAATGACTGTGTACTATATATGAAATAATAAAAATTTCTATCAGAGTGTCCTAAATGTGTGACGTCATGGTATAAGTTGAAAGAAGAATCACATTCCGATTTAGAAGTTACAGAGACCCCTACCAAGTAATTTTGTTATCTTGTTATAATTCCTCATTTTAAACATTTATTTTCCAATTCATATGATGAAAAAATGTTAAGATGGCATACAGATGAGTGGATATGTGATGGAAAACTACGGCATCTGGATGATTGTCCACAGTGGAAGGAAATTGATCACTAGTTTCTTATATTCAGAAATGAAGTTAGAAATCTCAATTTTAGATTGTGCGTGGATTAAATGAATCAATATTTAAGCCTTAGTATCTCACATAGTTCATGGCCTATTTTATTGGTAATTTACAACTTATCCTATGAATATTATTTGAAATGAAAATATTTCATGTTGATCTTAATGATATCTGGACCAAAACAGCCCAAAATAATATTGATGTTTTCTTATCATAGTTAATTGATGATTTAAAACTTTTTTGGTAGGAATGTATTAAATTGTATGTTTCTTATAAAATAGAATATTTTCAACTGCATTTGATGATTATGTTCACTATAAATGACTTACTAGCATATGGTAATTTGTATGGATACAGTGTTAAGGGGAATAAGTCTTGTCTAATTTTTGAACAACAGACTTCATATTATCAACTAACAGGGGCATGTTGAATGGTGATATTATCCCATACTGACGGAAATGGAATCAAACCTCCATCTCTCATTTAATTTTTGTGGATAACACATTCATTATCATGAATGCTAGAAGGAAGTCTCTACACAGACTCACCAAGATTATCGATGCCTATTGTTGCTAGAGCGGCCAATCGATCAACAAGGACAAGAGCAACTTCTTCATTTCGGAATGATGTACTGCAAACATAGTCGCGAATATTAGCCTCAGTCTAGGAATATAGCATGGTTCCTTCCCCCTGGAGTATCTCGGTGCTCCTATATCCTCAAGAAGACTTCTCATTCGTGACTTCAATAGTGTGGTGAGAAAGATCACGGGATGCTTCTCTAACTGGAAGAATCATTTCTTATCTTTCGGGGGTCGAATTTATTTGGTAAACAGCTTCCTCGCAGCCATGCCGATAAATTCCCTAGACTCCACCTTGGACCCAAAATATATCATCAAATCCATTGACAGAGTGATTTCAAGCTTTATATGGGATGCGTTCTCAGAGGGGAAGTGACACTGGGTCACCTGGGGGAAAATGGAAAGGGACATTGTTGAAGGAGGGAACAACGTCAAGAGCCTTACTGAGACCATTCACTGTATGCACACGAAACTTGCGTGGGAAATCATCGAGGGTCGAATATTGTGGGGGAAAACCATGTCATGCGTATGGGGTGGTAGTGCGGACTCCTGTGGCCCCAGCTCTCACCTATCATCTGAGATTGTTTCCCTCTTTCCACCTCTCTAGCAGAGATCTCAGTGGATTATAGGGGAGGGAAAGATCCTCTTTTGGAAGTATAACTGGGCAGGAAATATTGTTGGTTACCCAGGATACCCTACTCCCACCATCTCCTTCAAGGAGGCGTGCCTTCATCCATCCTTTTTCAGGTCTGTGTTAGACTCGAATCGAAAGGATGTGTTCAATATCATTTCCATCAAATCAGATCCTAACAGATGTGTCTTCACCCCTTCCCACTCCGGGAGGTTCAACTCAAAGGACTTCTAAAGGTCTTCCAATACTCTACTTCAGCATGGCCAATGGAACTCTCGGGTTTGGTTCAACAAAATCCCAATAAAGTATAATTTTCTCATTTGGAGGATCAGGAACCAAGATCTATCTTCAGACGACAACATTAAGAGGATGGGGATCAGCCTTGTTTCATGTTTCCAATGTTGTAAGAACAGGAAGGAGGAGATGAAGAACCACATTTTTTTGTGAAGGGGATTGGGCGCAGGATGTTTGGAGAGCCTTCAGTGATCATACTGCTTACTCTTCAAGAGATTTTCACAATGCTCCCTTCCTGGAACGATGGTACAGAGGTTCAGGGGATGTGGGCCTGGAGAATACAACTAGAACCGTGATACTCAGTACTGGGTGCTGGTGTTTATGGAAGGCTCGCAACAGGGATCGGTATGAGGGATGTCCTGTTTCAGGTAGGTCGATCATTGTGAGGGTGGGGAATCTTCTGGTGGACATGGTGTCACTAATTCCCAAATAGAAGGAAGCTCCCTCCCTTCGGGTGCTGCGTACCTCTTTCCACTTAGCTCATCCTCCTGTCCCTAGGCTTCAGGGGCATTGGGTGCGGTGGTCTCCCCAAAATTCTGGCCTCAAGATGAATACTGATGGTTCTTACAGCTCCAGGATCATGCAAGGTGGAGGAGTTGTGCGGGATTGCATGGGAAGTGTGTGGTTGTCCTTCACAGCGTATTATGGAAATGGTACCTCCATTCTGGCAGAGGCCAAAGTTGTTCTTACTGGTCTCATCCTTTCCAATCAGGAAAGCATACATCTATCCTAGGTTGAAACTGACTCCAAGTTCATTTATGAATCCTTACATGATACAGGTTCCTCTCCTTGGTCCATTTCATACATCATCAATAAATTCAAGCTGCTTCTTAATGGCAATGTTGAGGTCACTCACACTTGGTGCGAAGGGAACAAAGTAGCTGACCACATGGCCTCTCTGGATGATCAAGGCTCCAATGTCACACGCTTGTATATTGTTTCTTCCCTCAAACTGGAGGGAGTGAATCTGATTCAAGGGGATGCCCTTGGTCTCCACTACTTTAGACCCCCTAGTCCGATTTCCCCTTGTTTCTCTATTTCCCTTGTTCCTTTACTTTTTTAATAAAAATTTAACGTTGATGATGATGATGCTAATGAAAGATAAAAAATAATTCATTGGCTTTCATGAATTTTATAGTCCTCCAAAACCTTTTTCCACCAATCAGTGATTTGAGTGGGTGTAAAACATTGATTTGATATTCAGAAAGGAATAGAAATATGGTAATGATAGAAATATTTGGAATAAATAGTCAATATTTTTTGAGCTACCATATTGGAGATATCATGAGGTAAAACATACCATTTTTTTAATGCACATGGAAAAGAATATATGTGACATCTTGATTGGAAATTTGTTAGATAATAAAGAAAATACAAAATATTGGTTGAATGCATGATTGGAATTACTCTCAAAGGGAATACATTTGGAGTTATCTCCCATTCCTAATGAAATGTAAACATTCCTACCCCAATCTTGTTATAAATTATCTAAGAGGAAGAAAATTAACTTTTTTCCAGTGTTTTTATGATGTCAATGTGCCCTATAGTTATTCTTAAAATGTAAAAAATTTTGTTTCTTTAAAGGATTTGAAGTTAATAGGTATGAAATCTCATGATTGTCACATCATGATGCAACAAATCCTAATAGTTGAATTGCATGGAATATTTCCCATCCGTATCAGAATGGCTATCATGAAGTTGTTTTACTTATTCAATTCAATTTTCAATAATGTGATTAATTTGAACACTTTGAAAAAAAAATAATGAAGCAGTTTATATACTTTGTCAATTGGAAATGTATTCTCCTCCATCCTTTTTTGATATCATGGTTCATTTAATGGTTTATTTGGTGTGAGAAATAAAATGTTGCGGACCTATATATCTACGTTGGATGTATCCTTTTGAAAGTTATATGAAAATATTAAAGGGATATGTTAATAATCCATGTTGACCTAAAGCCTCCATTATTGAGAAGTATATTTCTGAATAGGTTTCAGAGTTTTGAACAAACTATTTTGACTATAGTGTAGCACATCGGTTTTTCTAAATCTCATGATAAATGATTAAATTATGGGGGAAAGGGGATCAATGGCTTGAAAGTAAAATCATTGACATGTGAAGAGATAAAGAAGGTACATTTATACATATTGAATAACATATATGATTCTCAACTATATATAACATTTCATATTAATGTGTTGAAACAATGTTATCTAAAAAGAGAAATATATGTGGATTTTGAATAAGAATAACAAAACTTTTTTGTGGTTTAAAGAGACCATTCCTAATAGATCAGATGCATCTAAAACATTTATATGGTTAGTGGGAAGTCCTAGATTAAATTTGATAAAATGGTTAAGGTATGATATTAATAGTTATGCATTTTATAAAAAAGATCAGGACAATAGAAGTGAATTTCAGAATAGTGGTGTATTGGTGTTCATAGAAGCAGTGCATTTTTTGAGTGCTAATGAAAAAAACCCAATCTCTACATCAAGTACATATTATGGATTCATTGAAGAAATTTGGGAGGTTTATTACATTAAATTTCATGTTCCAGTGTTAAAATGAAAATGTTTTATTAGTAACAATAGTGTCAAATGAGGTGAATTTGGAATAATAGTAGTTAATATAAATAAATTGGAATACATAGTTGATCCATTTATCATACTGACATATGTAAAAAAAAAATTTATGTTTTTGATCAATTCTATATACAGTGGTATATTGTTTTACATGAAAAAAATAGTATTTCGGGGATGATAAACTTGATAAATATGTTGATTTATGTAAGATAACTACTTCTATAGAAAGGTTAAAAAATAATGTAGATGAAAACATCAAAGACATGGTTTATTCTATATAGAATTATCATAAAAAATAAATTTTTGGAAAACAATCCTTTAGTAAATTCCTAATTTTACAGGTAACTTTTGATTTTCTTTTGCTTTACATTTTAAAATTTCACAAAATGTTATATATTTTATTATGAATCTCTTTATTAAAACGGGTATTAACACAATATTTTTGGATTTTATTAAATTTATTTATGTCATTTAACCCCACATTAATGTTGTTATAATTTTGTTTAATGATAAAAAATATCAATTAAATGGTGTTAAGTTTAGTTTAGTTTACTTTTTGTTTGATAATTCTCCTTTTTAAATTTTCATTTTTAATTTTTATTTGAATGTAATATTTGTATTTGTATGTTTTTTACTAATTATTTTTTTCTTTGATTTGTAGGATAATGACAGATCCATCATCTAATACCCCACATACTTCTGGATATGATTATGCTCATGATACCTCTAGGGAGGAATGCATACATGCTCCTGATGATGAGTCTCCTCATCCTTATTTACAGGAGAAAATAACTTACATGGGGGAAAAAGAGTTCTAGGGTGGTTAAGAATGGAATCACACATTTACCAAAATTATCTATTACCCATTGTTAGCATCAGAGGATATCAGTATACATTGATAATAATGATATTCCAAGAGGCCCAAATGAAAAATAGTTCAATAATTTTATATCAGTGCAAGATAAAATTAAATTTAGTATTCTGATTGATAATTAGAGAAGTGTTGATAAGGTTACCATATATCACCTATGGGGACTATTTTGGTAAGCTCGTCTATTATTATTTTACTTATATTGAAATATTTATAGTTATATATGTTTTCATTCTTCTTTTGAGATGACATATGATATACCAAATAATATAAGAGTCTGGAAGAAATTTTTTTCATTAGCTGATAGGATATGGGAGGGTTTTAAATATTCCCTCACATTAGAATTAATATTTGGGAATAGACAACATGAAAATCATTTTCTTATATATCCATTTATAGATAAAGATTCCTGGAATAAAATTTTTGAAAAAAAATGAGGAGAATAATTTTTGGTAAGTGAAATGTTATCTTTTAGAAGTTTTTTTATATTAATGATCATAATAATGAATTTTTAATTCTTAATTTATAGCAATAGAAGAGATCTCATTAGGAGATCCAAGAAAAAAATGTATACCTTCATACTTTATCTCGAGGAGGGTATACATTACCAGAAGAAAAAAATTATGGATGAACTTTTTGAAAAACTAAGGGCTTTATCTTCAGGCTCGGTAGAAGTTCCCCCCCCCCCTCATGGCATAAAAAATGTAAGAGGGGATGGACGATAAAAAAGGACAATATCTTATGGAATAGTTGAGGGTTGTATTTGAGAATATTGTAATATGTTTACATTATTTACATATTTAAGTTAAAATAATTTATTATATATTTTGATTCATTGTGGTATTATTCAAATATTTTATTTAGGACTCTATTGATAAGAAAAACATGCATAGGGTCTTTATAGGTGAGTGTATGCAGGATATTTTATCTACAACATTGGGAAATGTCGAACACCTAGGTCATGTATGAGGAAACCTAACAGTTTTATCATCAAAAAAAGTGTTTCCCCATTCAGAATATTATTCAAGGGAAGATGTTTATAAAAAATAAAAACTTTGGAAGATGATGTTTTGGATATTCCCATGAATATGGGGGATAGGATCAGAGCTTCTATACAAACGATGTTTGCGGACATGAAAAAATAGTTCCAGATTGTTGATCTGACTCCTCCACCTCTGCCACCTTTTCCAGTAAATCTCACTCCTAGTTATCTTACTCATACATCACTACCTACAGACCCCACTCCTTCTCATCCTACTAAAACACCCCCTCCTCTATATCATCCCATTTATTGAGAGTTGTATGTTGATGATCCCCAATGTATTGTTTCATATGGGATGATATTTTATTTGGTTGATATTATTCATCATCAATGGATAGAGATAGATCATCATAGGGTCATTGTATAGGATATTATAGATAAATCATAAATATTTCCAGGTCCTACAAATGAGTTGAATATAGTTGGATAAAGTATCGTCCATTTTCTAACTTGTCCATATAGACTTGTTCGACATATTACCAAAGAAGTATGTGTATATTTTATCTTTTATTTAATTTTGATATTAAATTTGTTTTATCATTATAATGTTTATATATTTATATATTTTTTACTAGAATACTTTAAAGGTAAATAAATATTGTATAGTCAACAACATATACAAAGTGTTATGAATTCAGATGCAGTTTCTTCTAATTTTGATAGACTATTGAGATATTTAAATCTGTTATTAGATTTATATGAGATTCCAATTGAAGATGATGTTTGAGGGCATGAAATGAATGTGAGACTTTTGAAAAATAGTATCATGGAGCTTTAACCTAGAGATCAGTTGGGCATCAACACTATTAATATTCTTTCCATGTGATTTGGTTAACAAATTTTATCTAATCGTTTAATTTATTGAAAATTTATAATTATTTTTGTTTTGTATTAGGTATCTTTATAAAATTTGTAAAGGGAATGAAAAGGAAGGTGTATGTGGATTTATTTATCCACAACTTATTTCACTCATAGCTATGATAATTATTGATATAGAAAGAACATTTTAAATTTCTGAAAGATTTCAAAAGAATGCAATTATTAAGTGTTAGATGTTTCCTTATCTTCAAGAGTATGAAACATATTTCTCAAAACGTTTTTTATTTAAATTAACATACTAACCAATAATATTAAATTTTCTTATATATTAGTGGCCATTGGAAGTTGGTTTTATTGTCCAAGAGATAAGATATTTTACTGGCTATGCTCGATCCATGATGAAGTGGAAGAAAATTTTGTGAATGCATTGAACTGGTAAGATTGAGTATTTTAATAATTTTTTATATTTTAATGACTTAAATTTATTTTATTAATATTATTTTAAAATAGTTAGTGGAATTTTTATAGAGATACCATAATAAATAAGAACATCATATCAAATATGTAAAAGAAAAGGTAAATTTTTGTTTACAATTATTAAATTTTGGATATATTATTTATAAATGTTATTTATAACTGAAAATTTATTTTAAACAAAAATTTCATAAAAAATTAGGATTAAAAGAATGTAGATACTATGTTTTAAGATTTATGTATGAATTATTTGCAATTGTTATGTTTTCAAAGTTCAGTAAGGTTAGATTTATTTATGAACTTTTCCTTGATATATCATTAGTTTTATTAAACATACATACGAGTTAAATGATTTCTTTATAATTTGTATCTTCTTTATAACCCATTAATTCATAGTGAAAAGGATTTGAGGCACTTAAAAAATTAATGGGTGAATCATTTCACCTTTTTGGTGCATTTTTAGTCTATTTGTAATATATAGTGTAAATTGACAAGTTAAAATTTCAAGTGTAATGGTTTTTTTATGTTGTTAATTAATTTTTGATGATTTTGTACCTAGTTATTCTTATTTATACTGGGGAGGGTAGGTTGGATAGTATGTATTTAAAAAAAATTCATGTCTGTTACCAAATATCCGACATGAAAAACCATCTTCCACGTCGGTTATTTTATAAAACCAACATGGAATACATCTTCTCGGTGGATCTTTCACATCGGTTATATATATAACCGATGTGAAATATTAATATCTTCTCTCCTTAAAATCAGTTATGTATATAACTGATGTGAAATATGAATTTCTTCTCTCTATTTCACATCGGTTATTAAAAAACTGACGTGAAAAATTTTCAAAAAAAATATTTAAAATGTTTTTTATTTATAATTGACAATATAAAATTATTTAAAAAATTGCGTGAAACAACGTCAAATATTAACCGATGTTTAAGAGTAATAAAAACTAATGTAAAAAATCATCATTTTCACTAATGAAAGGAGTAAAATGTAAAAACATAATGGTAGAAACCCTGCAACATTTTTAAAACATGTGAGGAACCACTTAGTTGAAACATTATAGAACTAAAAATTATCCAAAATAATTTATTTATAAACATCGGATCCATTGGACATGAAATAATGTCCATTCATTGTTAAAATATAAAGGGTGCTTCTAAGGGTTCCCTTTTCATCTCTTATAAATTGGGGTCACGTTAACATGTTCAATTAAAAATATCCACATATAATTCTTCCTTTAAAATGTAACTTCTTTACTCTCCCTATAACCTAATCCCAAAAATATAATCCCTAGGTCACTTATAGTTAGTCTAATACCATTAATTTCAAGGGAACCTCCATGGAAATATCAATTGTTCAATATAAGCATAATGTATTTCATAAGACTTTATATTTAAACATATTATTACAAATATTTTATAACCATAAAAATATGATGAGTTATATATTATTAGTATAATTATATATTTTTATATTAATGGTATGACCATTATTTATTCATTTCCATCCACTAAGAAAAACATAGGAACATCAATCATGCATGTGTGCGAACTATCACATCCATGATGAATCTATTTTTTCATTTTCTTCTAGATTTTAATTGAATATAATAATAAATAAATATTGTTCACCATAATAAAAAAATTAAAATAATAACAATATTATTACTTTATAGTGATGTTATTTCAAAAGAAACACCACCTTAACCATACTCAACAATCTAGTTAAAGCGAGTTCATGTTTGGGTCTCACTAACCACCTACATGATCAATGCATTATACTATGATTTTGGATGACTATGGGAACATGAAAAATAATATTATCATAATATAATAATAAAATAAATATTTTTTTTGGTTCTAGAAATATTATATTAACTTATAATTAATGTATCATTTCTATTCAATAAAATTACCAAAATCATCAGTTATCAATTCTGTTTTCTCGTAACGTAACCAAAACAATTACAAAATAAAACAAGAAAATATTAAATTAATATGAGTTATATATTAAATAAACATGAATTATATATCAATAATGGAAATGGTATGAAATTATGGTTAATAATATCAAAATAATTAAACATGCCTAAAATAGTTAAAGTTATTAAAAATAGATAGTCACAATACACTATAACTAATTCATGTACTCATGATAAAAAATTATAATAAGGATTATAAAATTTAAATATTTATAAATAAGGTTATTTAATTTTATATTATGTTATTGATGATTTTTTATAGGAATTTTTAGTGTCATCAACTATGCACAAAAACATGTTAAGGGTTTCTTTCTCTCAAATTTGAATATATTGAGACAAGTTTAATCTATACACCATGTTTCCTTTTCAATGGTGATAATAATTTCCTATTATTATTTTCTATTATATTTCTATTATATTTAATTATATTAAATGTTTTCTTAAATATTATAACTCTCATGGTGTTTTGATTCAAATCTTACAAAGGTTGTAAGAAGTATTCATGCTTCAAATCTTTTTCTTGGATCATAATCACTTTTCTTTCACTATTATCATCCAAAAATGATCTATTATAGACTTATATTTTTTCTTCAAAGATATATTTATACCCTTTATTAATTTTATAGTAATATTTTTTTCATCCATTTAATGATATGGAATTTCAATAAGGTTATTTAAAAAAATAGAAGGGTTTTCCATCATTTCAAAATAAATAGTTTTATCATCCACTCCACATTTACTAATGATAACCTTTATTTATTTTTAAAGGTACCATTATTAATTATTTTTTATAAAGTTAATAGTTTTCAATATATTTTAGTATCCCCTTTTTAAAGCATTATATCATTATCAAGTATCCATTATTAAATATTCTTATAAAAGTAAAGGTTTCCACATTATTTTTATATCCCTTATTAGAAAACATTATTCACTTTTCAAGTCTCCATTATTAAGGATTATTTTATAAGTAAACATTTTCAATGAATTTTTACATATCCATTTTGAATCCTTATATCTTTTCTAGGATATTTTATTTGGAATTTTTTTTAAAAAAATCTTCTACTTCAATCAACAAAAAAGTTGTTTTATCATAATTTTTACTATATTTTTTAAAAAGTTTTATTGAGAATAGTAATATTTTCAGTTATATGTTCCCTCGAATATTTATCCTTATTGATGTGATGTTTTCATCACCATTTATATTCTATTATGATATTATTTTCCAAAAAATGAGTGTTTTGATATTCTATGATTTCTTACATTTGTGTTCTATGTTGTTTATGGAATGTGTTTAAAAACCATTCAATTTCCATAATCTCATTAAGAAATTTTTTTGAATGATGTTTTAAATGTAACACTTTTGTATTGATTATTCCAACTATTTTTTTGTATCATCATCTAATATATTTGTTTATGAATTTATATTTGATAATAAAAGGATGTCATCTGTGAGCATTTGGATTTTTTACAAAATGAAGAATGGGATTTTGGTTTTTTCACTACATTATGTGTGGGCATTGTGTTTATTCACAAAATGAAGCATGATAATTTTTTCACAAAATAATGTGTGGGGAATTTTTTGTTCCTAATATTAATTTTGGCCATTTTTTGTTCATAATATAATGTGTGGGAATTTAGTTTGTTCCCAACATTTTTCATGGAATTTTTTCACAACATGAAGCATGGAAATTGTTTTCTATAATTATATAATTTATCTATGATTATATTTGTGGCAAGATTCTTTGTTTATATGATATGAAATATAATGATATACCTATGATTATGATCCTTGAATCATGTTTATTCTCTCAATATTTCATACACTCTTTCCATGTTAAAGGATTAATCATTTAAGATTAAATTTCTTTCAATCATAGATTATGAAAAATTATTATTATTCCATGTTATTTTTTTTAAGAAATTTATTCACTGTCCATTTTTTATGATGTTATTATGAACTAACCCTTGATGATTTGTTTAAATTTTTTCCCTTAATGGTCATTTGAGGTTACCCATTTATTATTTTTTCATTACCCAAGTTATGAATATTATAATATCATATGATATGATTAGAAGAGTTTCTATAGGAGAAAAATTGTGGAGTAATGATTGTTCATTAATATGCTTGTGTAGCTAATCTCCAAGACACTAAACCATTTGGTCTCTATGTTGTGTGACTCATTGAGAGATATATTATTTAGATCGTGATATTATTTAATTATTTAAGTAATATTTAGCTTGGTATTCTATAGTTGGTTTCATAATAGGTTTTATTTATTTTGGATATTATTTTTGTTATTTTTTGGGATTATTTATGTTACCTTTGGTTTAAGGGTTATAGAAAATTAGTGAAAACTAAAGAGATGAGCATAAGTATAGAATTATATCTTGTAATATTTTTAAACTATTTATTAGATTGTTTTCCCTTAAAATTTATCCTTTTTTGGATACTACAAGTGGATTAAGATGTGGAACATATTCACTTAGAGAGAATAACATCGAAAGGGTTGCTCAAGCAATGAGTCGATCATCACCCCGATGTACAACGAGAGGGGTTAAAAGTACACACTTAGTTTGAAACTCACTGGGGATATGATTTTGTTGATTATATGATCTTTATAAACCACTATGAATTATTTATTTCCAAGTGACTCTAAGGAATTTGGATATAAATATTATGATATCCCAACTTAATGAAACTTAGGTAGAACCAATAGATTTATAGGATTAACTAGTTATGAAATAGTTAAAATGAAAGTATAAAAATATGAAATTAAGGTGTAATTAGAGAATACATATTAGGATTGAACTTTCATATTCACATACTTTTATTATTCTGGATATTATCATAATAATTTTGGTTTTTTCATTTTGTTCAATCAAGATCAAGAAAATAGTGTCATGAATGCTATATGTTTATGAACTCCTAAGAATCATATTAGGGATAAGTACTTTCCAAGTATTATTGAGGATAATGAGTTGGATATCATAGTATAATATATTTATATTTAGTTTCTAGTGGATCCCCTTGCTCATTCCATTTGTAAACAATAAATAAAATTTTAAGGATGCAATTTATTTAATAGGTCAAATTTAAAGGCCCAAGATTTTGAATTATTTAAAATGCATAATAGGTTCTATAATTTGTTTCATGTGATACATACAATGTAAAAAACCCACAAAAAATTAATAATACATTCTTAATAAAGATATAATAAAAACAATGACGTCAAACCATTGATATTTATTACTTTTATAAGTTAAATTAATAATAATATTAAATATTGAAAAGGTTATTCAAAATAATTTTTTATTGTATTATATATTTTACTTTGTAAATATATATTATAAAAATTTAGAATATAAATTTTGATAAATAAAAATTCATTTTTTAATTCCTCACAACAAAATTATCATAGGGTGTATTTCTGGGATTTTTTTAAAATATTTTGTGTTTAGGTGAATACTGAAATTACAAAAAATTTCTAATACTGCCAATTTTATATGAAAAAGATGTTTTTGAAACCAATTATTATAAAATTATATATCATAATGTATACAAGATAAATTTATTAATCTATGTTGAATTTATATTCTTATGCTAAACAATGTGAAAATTTATGTATCATTTTAATGAAAGTTGTTTTTTGACTATTTTTTTTAATTAATTATAAAATGATAAAATAAAGTTTTCGATTTATAAATTTTTAAATAAATATGATATGAATTGTAATAAGTATTTTAAATTCATTTAATCATTGTAATTTATAATTATATCCAAATCTTAAATCATTTTTCCTAAAAATAAACATGTTCAAAAAATCATTTTTTACAAGATACATGTGATAACGTGAAGATTAATTTACCTATACATAGAAAGTTGATTTGATATAATGATTCTTATATTTGAGATAATATTTTTCATAATTTTTAATATGGACAGTATCATTTTCAAGTAAAATATTATATTACTGGGATTGTTGCTAATTCCCATTATAATTGTGAAATGATTATATTAAAAATTATTATAATTTTAATATCAAGGAATTTAAATCAAATAAATTAAATTTAAAAAACACTAAATATTGAATCTAATATTATTTATAAACACATAAATAAAAATATTAACATTCATTTAGTTCATAATAAATACTAAATTATATTATTTATCCTAAATAGTGAATATGTATTTTTTGTATTAATTTTTTTTCTACATTTTATCTATTTAAATTTAGAAGTAAATTTTGTAAATAATTAGAAATTTATTTGGAGTAAATAAATGTTTAAATTTGTTCCATCACACCAAAATTTTAATATATGGGATGTCTTATATGTTAAATAAAACATCAAATCCCTTAGTTAAAATCTAGTTTCCTAGTTTAAAATAAAAGGAGTGAAATGAAAATTCATAGGTGTAAAAACCTTACAGAATGTGTAAAACAAGTGATGAAACTATTTTTTATCCTTTCTAGAAAAAAAATAACCAAAATTCCATTATATAGAAACTTGGGGGCTTTGAACTTGGAATAGAGTCATGGAATTATTAAATTATAAAGGGTGTTTCTAAGAGTTCTCTTTTCCTCCCTTATAAAAGGTGATCACTTGTACCATTTCAAAAACCAACACATATCCTTCAAATTATTCCTTGTAAATATTCCATTTTACTCTACCTATAATCATATCCCATAACAATTTGCCTCAGTTCAACCATTTTTAGCTTAATCCCTTCAATTTCAAGGGATCTTCCAAGGAAAAACCAAGTCTACAATGTAAGAATCACCCCTTCCTATGTTTTTCTTCATTATCTTAATCTTCATAATATCTTAAAAATGATATTATGAATTAAATATAGTTATTATACTGATATGTTTTTAAATTACTGGTACAACCCTTATTTATTCATTTCTGTCCGCATAAAAAAATAAGGAACATATATGATAACCCCCCTCCCCTTAAAGTGTACACCTCCTAGACTGAAAATGAGAGAAGGGAGATAGTGAATGCCTAAGTTCCACCACCAATAGTCCCCAGGTTAGCGAATGGACCTGAGGGTATAATAATCATATAATGGGAGGCATTAGCCTCTATGAAAACATGCAAAAGAGAGAGAAATGGTGGATACGCCAGCCAACACCTACTTAGAAATATATATAAATAAATATCATGTTCAAACATTTACTGCCATGAAATACTATAAAAATTGAAAGGAAATATACAAGTACCAAAAGGTAAATATGTAAATAATGATGAAGCCCAAAAAGTTCCTACAAAACTAAGAGCATGTAATATCTAATCTGATCTCCAACCATCTCTGGTGGACCTAAAAAATAGTGTGTATATATATTGGTTGGGCATAACAGTATACTCAGTAGGATCTTCCCAAGAGTCTCTCATGCAAAGGGTAAAGAAATCATGCTAAAGAATAGTGAACAACTATTAAACTGTTTTTTCACCTAAACAGGTATAACAAGTTACCAACCTTGCCATGGTTAACTGTCACCATATATGGCATACAAAAGATAATATAATATAACATTAAAACATCAAGGGTACCCTTCTCCCACTTCCCCACTGGTTTTCCTCTCTTTCCCAACATCACACGTATTGATCCATATCTTTCCAAAATAATCCATCCCACAGACACCTCGAAAAGGAATCACAAAATGCACCTCATGCATCACATAAACACATTATCCCATCTACATATCAATATATAGTAACCAAGTAGTTTCTGGGAGCCACTGTATCTTGTATGACATGTATCATACATCAGGTATTATACCTCAGGCCATTATATCCCATACACCATGTATGTTCCTCAATCCATCATAGCCAATACACGTCATACCTATAATAATAATTTGGATATTATATACATACATACATGTATGTGAAATAACCACAAGACATCACATCCCACTAAACACATACACTACTAGAAATTAAAATATTTGTGACAAGCCATTTGCGACAGGGTCCCGTCGCAAATGACCTGTTGCAGAAAAGGGCATCGCAAAAAGATTTTTTTGTGATGGCCCGTTTCAAAAAAAAAATTTGCGAAGGGATGTGGACCCGTCGGAAATAGTTTCCTCGATATTATTTAAAAAATAATATTTGTGACGGGCCATCGCAAAATGGATCGTCGTAAATATATTAAAAATAATAATATTGAATAAAATAATATTATTAATAAAAATAAAATAATATTAGAAAATAATAATAAAATAATATTGGAAAATAATAATGATAATACTAATATTAATAATATTAATAATATTAATATAATATTAATATTATTAATATTAATGAAATAATAATAATAATATTATTAGTAAAATAAAAAATTTATAAAATAATAAAATAATATTATTATTATTATTATTAATATAATATTATTAATATTATTAATATTATTATTAATATAATATTATTAATATTATTAATATTATTAATATTTGTAAAATAATAAAAAATTATAAAATAATAAAACTCTCAATATTCATAAAAATATAAAAAAATAATAATAAATAATAATAAATAATAAATAATAAAATAATAAAAATAATAAATTAAATAAAGTAATCAAAGAATAAAAAATTAAATAAAAAATAAAAAATGCAATATTCACAAAAATATAAAAAAATGCACTATATAGAAATATAAATATTTAATATTACAAAAAAAATGCATTCAAATGTTTTATCGTAAAAAATATCACTGAGGGGGGTCCTTTGGAGAAGTTGGAGGAGATAGTGGAGGGAACTCCATTCCTAAACCATGAGTCAGACGTCGCATATACTTCATCTTCTTGTGTTGTTGCTGCTACCATCGATGCATCTCCTCCTCCGCTTGTTGTTGATGCCATCAGAGATCTTCCAACTATTGTTACTTCCATTGACGCGTCTTCTGTTGCTGTCATTGACACATCTCCTCTTGCACCCTATGTATACTCTCTATAAGCTTACTCTGAGCTCACAGCTACTCCTGATATTATGCAGAAAATGATGATGACTCTTCACGAGCTCCTCTCGAGTTGGATTCTGATATCACAGTGATACCATAATAACTTTTGGGCATCAATCAAGAGTCGATACCAACCACTCATCCTTTCTCGAAGGCATACTCGGTCGCCTGCATCCATGTTGTCTCATCAAATTGGTGGGCACTGGTCTGGCCCTCAGTCTCAGACTGACTCTTAGTCTGTTTCTAAGATTTCGCAGCTTCATATGACTCCTTAAATTTCAATTTAAAATTAAAATAGTTAAAATATTATTTGCAGTTAATTTTAAAACTCAAAAAGAAATTATACTAACCACAATATGACGTTGGTGATCACCTTTAATCTCTCCAGTGATCGGTTTGTTGTACATCCTCCTATAAATGTCGAACACCATAACATCAGTATTTTAAACTACCTATTTGAATATAAAATAAACCATTATATTTAAAGTTTTATAAATTATTTAAAAAAGTACTTACTATATGTTCCATGTTTATACTCAATGTACGACTATTGGTTCGATGTGTCACCTCCTATCTCCCTTGGTTTTTTCAACCTACTAATTATTTCTTCTGAAAACATCCACCCAACCAGTGTGAACATAATCCATCCCAAACCTGAGATGAAATGTAATCAGGTCGATGGGTGCGTCAAGACTCATCAAACTCTATCACTCCTTCTTTATTCATTGTATTCCTTCTCAAATTGTACAAAAACTAATGGCAACTCTCATGCATAAACCCCTCTCATGACTTTCACATAGTGTCACGCATGATCTCATCGATGGGACACCATAAACCCTACAAATAATTTATAATATAAAGTTATTAATTAAATAAATTTCAAAATAAATATTATTTATTTACATACCATCCAATGACCGAACATGTCGTGATGAATATCAATGGGAATCTCATCCCATGTGACCCAAGCTTTAGAAAAATAAGTTCATAATATATCACTCCCCTGTTCAAAATCTATATGTAAAAATCTATGAAAAAAGTTAACAAATAATCAAAAAATTAGTATATAAATAAAGTAATGAAAGCTGACTAAAATAAATAGGCAAGCATACCTTTGCATGCATGGATCAAAGCCAATATGTGGACATCACTTGGGGATAGGATCAAGAATTATCAATCATGCAAGACCACGCCCCCTCCGAGTACTCCCTGGACCGCTAACTATTTGAGGGTCAGATGATCCAACATCTTGCTCATCCAAAGGTAGATCAGTGTCCTGCAACTGATGAAAAAAATCCTCATCCATCTGAAACACGAAATTATTATTGTTAAAAATTAGTAAAAACCCACTATTATATATAGATATATATTATAAATTATTATAATCATCATTTAACTGTGTCAATGTTCATCTTCATCCTCATCTTCATATCTAACGATGTCAATGTCTTCATATTCCTCCTCAGCATCATCAATTTCCATATGAGTTTCAGTTTCATCATCTTTTATCATTTCAAATTCATTTATAACATCATTAACATCACCATCACCATAGACCCTTAATTGTGGGGTGTCATCCTAGATATTCATGTCTCTTTATGAAAAATATGTATTTAGAGCAATGTCTTGAAAAAAATCAATTCCTTGCACTTTAGCAGAACTATATTCACTTTAAGTAAACTAATTTCTCAAGATTTAATTTTTATTATGCTCCACCAATCACCCAACTCTTTTTAAGTAGAACAGTAATTTTCATAATAAATTTTATATTCTTTATGAGCCAATAAAAATGGTTCATTTACTTTAGGAAGACTTTTATATTTAATATCAATGATTCCATGGGTCGGATAAACATGCAAGCCTCTCTCAGAATATAACAATTGACATTTAAACATCATTATGTAATTTTGTCCCAGATAACACAATTTAATAATTTCTTACTGTATCCCATAAAATTCAACTTTAGTTTCTCTATGATGAGATCCTCTCAAGGAGACACCACGATTTATTGTTTTCTATTATTCCTCATATCACATGTATGAAATTGAAAACCATTCATGATATATGTGATAGAGAAAATATTTTCAATTAAATTTACAATGAATTTAATTGTTTTAAACCCACAAAATTTTTACTCTAATGTGAATTGCTTCATTTTTATGATATTAGTGTTATTTTGAGTTGAACAGTAAAAATGGCCCATTTCATATTTTTAACCGTTTTAAATTATTTATGTAGTTTGGCCATAACATATTATAAAATAATCCAAATTGAAAAATTATTTCTTTTCCAAATTCTACACATCCAGGTATTCATTTAATCTTTTTGGACAAAAAGCTGAATCGACCATATTGAAGCTCAAAATAAGCTCACAAGTTGTCTCAAGAAAACTGTTTACAGTTCTGCTGATTTTTGGTGTGGGTCCATAACTCATTCTTGGTGGTCCAAATTGTTTTGTAATTCGGTGGATGGACGCTCAAGGGGTTGTGGAATATCTTTTATGAATTCAAGGCCGTGTGAATTGGCCATTTAAGGGGTCATTAAAGCTTCCTAATCTGTAGGATGTCGTTTTGGAGAGTCTGACTAGACAAAATAAATGGTCTGAGTAAAATGGTCATAACTCTCAGAATACTTGTCCAAATCTTCTGATATTTTGAGGAGAAAAGAAAAAGTTAATTATGAAAAACATTAAAGAAGGGTGAAACATGTGAAGATTCCATTTAATGGGGATACAACGCGTCAACATTCAGAGGAAAAATTCTAACTATTAAAGGAGGAGAGGTCTTCCCTCTCAAATCATCTCTCATTCACACCATTCCTCCTAGGACACCAAGAAGGGGAACTTTTCTGCTTCCTCTTTTATTTATTTTTTTTTCATAGTTTTTTAATGCCTTCTTATTCCCCATTCATCTCTATTACCCTTACCATGGTGGGGTAAACATTTTTAGTGATTGGGGAAGGGTTGGTTTTCTATTTTGTAATGCTTGAGTTCTTAGACGTAATTGAATGAAATTTATTTCTTCTTCAAAGTTGTTTTCAATTTTATATAGTGGATTTTATTATCAAGTGAGATCATTCTTGAATTTTAATTTCGTTATTGATTTTTTCCTAGGTAAAATAATAATTATCTCCCTCCACTAATTTCTAGTTTATATACGATGCAATAGACCAAGGATTAGTGGTGAAGTACTCGACGATCATCAGTATGTGTAAAAGTGGTAGTGAATGTTCTTGATTTTTTTGATAAACAAGACCCGATTGGGTATTTCCCAGGTCAATTAAGGATATTAAATAAAAATATTTTACCCATGGAAGGAGAGTTGACCAAACCTATATCTTCGTAAGGTTTTCTCTCACCATCATAATTTTACCAAGGAAGTGAGAGGAAACGATTGTGGAAACTCACTTTAATCAACTAAGAAGAAGAGTTTTGAATTAAATAGAACAAGGATAACATTACAATTAGGAAACTGACCCCGACTTAGTCACCCTTTTAATATCATAGTTTTCAATCATTTGAATTTGAATTTCCATTCAATAATTTTTCTTATCAAACCCACCATTTTTACCCTCGTTTAAAAGTGACAAAACATTTTGTGTGCACTCCTCTTCGAGATACATCCTAGGTCAACCACATTACTGCATTTTAACTTAGTAAATAATTGTTTTTCCATGACCTATGATAGGAGTGCGTCAAACTTGGCCCCGTTGCTGGGGATTCAGTGTCACAAACTAATTATAAATATTTGAATCTTTTAAAATTAAAAAAAACAAAAAAAATATTTTACCATGTTGTTTTAAAATGATTGTATCATTAATTCATGGAACAATTACCCACTGATAAATGAACCAATTATTGACTCAACCTTTTCCGAGGAGGATAGTGTTTCTTCTATTGTTAGATAGGTGAGGTTATTTTGGAAAACAAATAATGAGGGGAAAACATTCAAAAAATTCATAGATTGACTAAGGGAGTACATGAACAAATAAGTTTTTAAAGCAATGGCATGAAATCTAACTGAGTTCTCCCAATACTTTCCAAAATTTTATAAAGTTTCCAAGGTCCAAGAAGACCCCCCATTAGTCATCCTTGATTTTTCTATAGAGATCCAAGATATAGTAGAGACTGACTACCTACCACTACCTGGTACTACTCAACTCCAAGAGGTGTGGTACAATGAAGAAGAGATTGAAGATAATCAAACTCAGGGAGATAATCTTTTCATGAAATCATTATCTTTTGATTTTGTTGAAACTAAATTGAGTATTACCTCCCCTTGTTTTAATTTTTTAGACTAATCAAATACATGTATTTCCTTGGAGGAATATGACAAAAAAGAAGATTCATCTGAAGAGGAACATCTGGAGCACCCTGAACTTGTTGAACATCTATTAGAGGGTGTTCAAGAGGAGGTCAATGTGGGTTTGTCTAAGGAAATAAAGACACAATACGTGGAAATTGAAATGGAAGAATTTGATATTAACAAATCGTGCTTTAATTTTGTTCAAATATAATTACATTCTAACATTCCCTTTTATTTATCTATTAATGTAGCATACCTTCAACAACCACTGAAGCATAAAGAAGATGTTGTGCAAGTGGAAACCAAGAGGGAAGAGGAATCATTCATTATCCCACCCCCACCTTTCAAGTATTGTTTAATTCTCATAGGGGTGGATTTTTCGTGCTATATACTTGGATTCCTAAATAAAAAAGGAAGATGTGCATGCTGGAAAGAAGAATTTTTATTGGTTCATGAGCAAGAAACCTCACCCACCATCAGATTGGGGATAAATGTTTAGAACTGCCCCTCTGGAGGCAGTCAAAACCCAGGGCCCACTTGGGGGGATTAAACCAAGATTTATCCTTCTTTTCTTATTCAATTTCTATTTTCATTTCTTTTAATAAATTTCTTATGTTATCTTTTTACTTTATTAGGTTTTCAAAGATAAATAATTAGGATCTTAACTCAATGTTGCATTGCCAATAAATCAGGTCGTACCTCTCCTTTACATTTTCTTGCTTTCTGTGATTCATTTTCAAATATGCTTACATGTTTAATCCATTATAATTCACTGAGGACACTGTATAATTTAATTGTGGGGGAGGGAAAATTTCTAGTTTAAGATTTTCATCATATTTTTAGTTTACCATTTTCATAAAAAAGACAATTTTTTAGATATTAATGTGTTTATTTTTGAAATGTAGTGTGTTTTCAAAACTTTTGAGCTAAAATGATTATCATTTATATTTTTAAAACCCATTTCAATGAGTGAACCAATATATTTCATGAAACCAAGCTTAAATGAATGTTGAAATGACATTGTTTCAAGTTCAAATCTTTTGTAATTTAATGAAAAGAACACCAATTTTTGAATCCCATACCATATTTCACTATCTATATCTTTGAAATAAGATTCATGTGAGGCTTCTGAACCATTTTTTTTCATATTCTTTTCATTCACCTTATTTCTTGAAAGAACCAGACCATGCTTTCTTTAACTATAATTTGATTCATTCCTGTCAAAACATTAGGGTTTGTGGTACTTGTGTTTTAAATGATTGAGGAATTTATTTGGTTTAAGCCCCCTTTTCAAAATAATTCTTTTCATTATGGCCTAACTTATACATTAATCGTTGTATCCCCTAGTATCCATGAATATCTTGTTAGTTTATCCACATTACAAGCCAATTTTCCCTATCTAACCTACTCTTGAAGTGAAATTGTATGATCTAGTTGAACATAAGTGTGGGGGAAGATGTCTAGTGGTGTACTACCTCATTTGGTGATACTTTTGGTGGAATATAAAATGTTTAAGAGATGATGTTTCTACTGAATATTTAATTTTGTTAAAATTTGTGCCTTTTTGGAGCTTTCATGATAAGAGAAGTTGTGCCTTTCTGGAGATTCTGATGTAAAAAGAAAGTTGTTCCTATCTAGAGCTTTCAAAAAAAATCATGTTTGAAAATATTGAAATTTTTGTAGCTGAAATCCTGAGTTGATTGAATGATGATGGATCCTATAATCTACAAATGGGAAGATAAGGAGACTATATTTGAGTGAAAATTAGAATCTTGCAATTTTTCTTCAAAAAGATCCAAGCCCTCCTTTTTCATCCTCAGAATTTTTAACATCTAAATCCTACCAACTAGAATCCACAGAACAACCCTGAAAATTCCTCATGAGAAACAAATGTCCTTGACTCATATCGGGTGGAGAAGTAGGAATTTATCGATCCTATGGTGACTCTTATGTGAGTTTTGATGAGAAAAACCTTTTTGAGCATTTACATTTGTGAGATGAGAGAAAATTCAGGTGAGGTGGGTGTTTTGTGTGCATGGGATAAGAAATGAAGTGGAAATATATTAAATAATATAAAATGGAGAACTTTAAATAATTGTTTTTGATGAGGCATGATATCTTTTTGTTTCTTATTATGGATTTGGTACATCTCATTTGTATGTGTTTTGGATTTGATTTGATTTGATTTTTACTTGTCTAGGAGTCCAAGTGCTAAGTGTGGGGGAATTGATAGAGAAAATATTTTCAATTAAATTTACATTGAATTTAATTGTTTTAAACCCACAAAATTGTTACTCTAAGATTAATTGCTTCATTTTTATGATGTTGGTGTTATTTTGAGCTGAATAGTAAAAATGGCCCATTTCAAATTTTTAACTGTATTAAATTATTTCTGTAGTTTGTCCCTAAAATATTATACACTAATCCAAATTGAAAAATTCTTTTTTTCTAGATTCTACACATTCAGAGATTTATTTAACCTTTTTGGAAAAAATGCTGAGTTGACCATATGGAAGCTCAAAAGAAGCTCACAAGTTATCTCAAGAAAACTGTTTACAGTTCTGCCGATTTTTGGTGTGGGGTCCATAACTCATTCTTGGTGAGCCAAATTATTGTGTAATTCGGTATATGGATGCACACGGGGTTGGGGAATATCTTTTATGAAGGCAATTCCGCGTTAATTGGTTGTTTAAGGGGCCATTAAAGCTTTATAATCCAGAGGATGGCGTTTTGGAGAGTTTGACTGGACAGAATAAATGGTCTGAGTAAAACGGCCATAACTCTCGGAAAACTTGTCCAAATCTGCTGATATTTTGAAGAGAAACGACCGAGATAATTATGAAAAACATTCAAGAAGGGTAAAACTTGTGAAGATGTCATTTAGTGGGTCTCCAATGTGTCAACATTCGGAGGAAAAATTCTGGCTATAACAGGAGGTGAGGACCTCCCTCTCAAATCATCTCTCATTCACCTCATTCCTCCTGGGACACCAAGAAGGGGAACTTTTCTGATTTATCTTTTATTTATTTTCTTTTTCATAGTTTTTTAATGACTTATTCTTCCACATTCATATCTATTACCCTTACCATAGTGGGGTAAACATTTTTATTTATTGGGGAAGGGTTGGTTTTCTATTTTGTAATGCTTGAGTTCTTGGACGTAATTGAATGAAATTTCTTTCTTCTTCAAAGTTGTTTTTAATTTCATATAGCGGATTTTATTATCAAGTGCGGTCATTATTTAATTTTAATTATGTTATTGATTTTTTCCTTGGTAAAATAATCATTATCTCCCTCCACTAATTTCTGGTTTATATACGATGGAATAGACCAGGGATTAGTGGTGAAGTACTCGATGATCGTCAGTACGTGTAAAAGGGGTAGTGAATGTTCTTGATTTTTTGGGATAAAAAATACCCGATTGGGTATTGCCCATGTCAATTAAAGATATTCAATACAACTATTTTACACATGAAAAGAGAGTTGACCAAACCGAGATCTTGGTAAGGTTTTCTCTCACCATTATAATTTCACCAAGGAAGTGAGAGGAAACTATTGTGGAAACTCGCTTTAATCAACTAAGAAGAAGAGGTTTGAATTAAATAGAACAAGGATTGCATTAAAATTAAGAAATTGTCCCCGAAATAATCACCCTTTTAATATCATAGTTTTCAATCATTTGAATTTGAATTTCCATTCAATCATTTTCTTATCAAACCCACCATTTTTACCCTCGTTTAAAAGTGACAAAAAAATTTGTGTTCACTCCTCTTCGGGATACATCTTAGGTCAACCACATTACTGCATTTTAACTTAGGAAATAATTATTTTTCCACACCCTACGACAGGCATGCGTCAAACTTGGTGCCATTTCCAGGGAGATAGTGCCACAAACTAATTATAAATATTTTACTCTTTTAAAATTAAAAAAACAAAAACAAAAAAATTACCATGTTGTTTTCAAATGATTATTTCTTTAATTCATGGAACAATTACCCACCGATAAATGAACGAATTATTGGCTCAACCTTTTCTGAGGAAGATGGTGTTTCTTCTATTGTTAGACATGTGAGGTTATTTTGTAAAACAAATAATGAGGGGAAAACATTCAAAAAATTCATAGATGGACTAAGGGAGGACATGAACAAAGAATTTTTTAAAGCGATGGCTTGAAAGATAACTGAGTTCTCCCAATACTTTCCAGAATTTTATGAAGTTTACAAGGTCCAAAAAGACCCCCCATTAGTTATACCTGATTTATATATGTAGATACAAGATATAGTGGAGACTGACTACCTACCACTACCTGGTACTACTCAACTCCAAGAGGTGTGGTCCATTGAATAAGAGATTGAAGATGAACAAACTCAGGGAGATAATATTTTCATGAAATCGGTATCTTTTGATTTTGTTGAAACTGAATTGAGTAATACCTCCCCTTGTTTTAATTTTTTAGACTCATCCAATACATGTATTTCCTTGGAGGAAGATGATGAAAAAGAATATTCATCTGAAGAGGAACATCTGGAGCACCCCAAACTTGTTGAACATTTATTAGATGGTGTTCGAGAGGAGGTCAATGTGGGTTTGTCTGACGAAATAGAGAAACAATAAGTAGAAATTTAAAGGGAAGAATTTGATATTAACACATCATACTTTAATTTTGTTCAAATATAATTGTATTCTAACATTCCCTTTGATTTATCTATTGATGTAGCATACCTTCAAAAACCATTGGAGCATAAAGAAGATGTTGTGAAAGTGGAAACCAAGAGTGAAGAGGACTCATTCATTATCCTACCCCCACCTTTCAAGTATTATTTAATTCTCATAGGGGTGGATTTTTTGTGCTATATACTTAGAGTACACAATAAAAAGGAAGAGGTGCATGCTGGAAAGAAGAATTTTTGTTGCTTCAGGAGAAAGAAACCTCACCCACCATCAGATTGGGGATAAACGATTAGAACTACCCCTCTGGAGGCAGTCAAAACCCAGGGCCCACTTGGGGGATTAAACCAAGATTTATCCTTATTTTATTATTCAATTTCTATTTTCATTTATTTTAATAAATTTCTTATGTAATCTTTTTACTTTTTTAGGTTTTCAAAGAGAAACACTTAGGAGCTTAACTCAATTTTGCATTGCCAATAAATCAGGTCGTACCTCCCCTTTACATTTTCTTGCTTGCTGTGATTCATTTTCAAATATGATTACCTATTTAATACATTTTAATTCACTGAGGACACCGCATAATTTAAGTGTGGGGGAGGGAAACTTTCTAGTTTAAGGTTTTCATATTATGTTTGGTTTACTATTTTCATAAAAAAGACAATTTTTTCAGATATTAATGTGTTTATTTTTGAAATGTAGTGTGTTTTAAAAACTTTTGAGCTAAAATTATTATAATTTATATTTTTTAAACCCATGTCAATGAGTGAACCAATCTATTTAATGAAACCAAGCTTAAATTAATGCTGAAATGACATTGTTTCAAGTTAAAATCTTTTTCAATTTAATGAAAAGAACACTGATTTTTGAATCCCATGCCATATTTCACTATCTAGATCTTTGAAATAACATTCTTGTGAGGATTTTGAACCATTTTTGTCATATTATTTTCATTCACCTTATTTCTTGAGAGAAACAGACCATGATTTCTTTAACTATAATTTGATTCATTCCTATCAAAACTTGAGGGTTTGAGGTACCTGTGTTTTAAATGATTGAGTCATTTATTTAGTTTAATCCCCCTTTTCAAAATAATCCTTTTTATTATGGCCTACCTTATACATTAATCATTGTATCCCCTAGTAGCCATGAATAGCCTGTTAGGTTAGCCACATTACAAGCCAATTTTCCCTATCCTACCTACTCTTGAAGTGAAATTGCATGATCTAGTTGAACTTAAGTGTGGGGGAAGATGTCTTGTGGTGTACTACCTCATTTGGTGATACTTTTGGTTTAATATAAAATGTTGAAGAGATGATGTTTCTACTGAATATTTCATTTTGTTAAAAGTTTTGCTTTTTCTAGAGCTTTCTTGATAAGAGAAGTTGTGTCTTTATAGAGCTTCCGATGTAAAAATAAAGTTGTGCCTATCTGGAGCTTTCAAAAAAATCATGTTTGAAAAGATTGAAATTTTTTTCTGCTAAAATCTAGAGCTTATTGAATGATTATGGAGCCTATTTTCTATAAAGGGGAAGACAAGGAGACCATATTTGAGTGAAAATTAGAATCATTCAATTTTGCTTCAAAAAGAGCCTAGCCCTCCTTTTTCAGCCTCAGAATTTTTAACATCTAAATCCTACCAACCGGAAGCCATAGAACAACCCTGAAAAGTACACATGAGAAACACATGTCCTTGACTCATATCGGGTGGAGAAGTAGGAATTTATCAAGACTATGGTGACTCTTGTGTGAGTTTGGATGATAAAAGCCTTGTTGAGCTTTTACATTTGTGAGATGAGAGAAAATTCATGTGAGGTAGGTGTTTTGTGTGCATGGGATAAGAAATGAAGTGGAAATATATTAAATAATCTAAAATGGATAACTTTACATAATTGGTTTTTATGAGGAATGATATCTTTTTTTTATAGTATGGATTTGGTAGATCTCATTGGTATGTGTTTTGGATTTGATTTTATTTTATTTTACTTGTCCAGGATTCCAAGTGCTAAGTGTGGGGGAATTGATAAAGTAAATATTTTCAATTAAATTTACATTGATTTTAATTTTTTTAAACCCACAAAAGTGTTACTCTAAGATGAATTGCTTCATTTTTATGATATTGGTGTTATTTTGAGCTGAATAGTAAAAATGGCCCATTTCGGATATTTAACTATTTTAAATTATTTATGTAGTTTAGCCATAACATATTATACACTAATCTAAATTGAAAAATTATTTCTTATCCAGATTCTAAACATCCAAGGATTCATTTAATATTTTTGGACAAAAAGCTGAATCGACCATATGGAAGCTCAAAAGAAGCTCACAAGTTTTCTAAAGAAAACTGTTTACAGTTCTGCCGATTTTTGGTGTGGGGTCCATAACTCATTCTTGGGGGGGCCCAATTGTTGTGTAATTTGGTGGATGGACGTTCCAGGGGTTAGGAAATATCTTTTATGAAGTCAAGACCATGTGAATTGGCCGTTTAAGAGGAAATTAAAGATTTCTAATCCGAAGGATGGTGTTTTGGAGAGTCTGACTGGACAGAAAAAATGGTCTAAGTAAAAGGGTCATAACTCTCGGAATACTTGTCCAAATCCGCTGATATATTGAGTAGAAATGACCAAGATAATTATGAAAAACATTATAGAAGGTTGAGACGTGTGAAGATTTCATTTAATGGGGATATAATGTGTCAACATTCGGGGGGAAAATTCTGGCTATAAAAGGAGGAGAGCTCCTCCCTCTCAAATCATCTCTCATTCACCCCATTCCTCCTGGGACACCAAGAAGGGGAACTTTTCTTCTTTCTCTTTTATTTATTTTCTTTTTCATAGTTTTGTAATTCATTCTTCTTCCCCATTCATCTCGATTACCCTTACCATGGTGGGGTAAACATTTTTAGTGATTGGAGAAGGGTTGGTTTTCTATTTTATAATGCTTGAGTTCTTGGGCGTAATTGATTGAAAATTATTTCTTCTTCAAAGTTGTTTTCAATTTCATATAGTGGATTTTATTATCAAGTGTGATCATTCTTGAATTTTAATTTTTTTATTGATTTTTTCTTTGGTAAAATAATCATTATCTTCCTCCACTAATTTATGGTTTATATACCATGGAATAGACTAGGGATTAGTGGTGAAGTACTCGATGATCGTCGGTACGTGTAAAAGGGGTAGTGAATGTTCTTGATTGTTTGGGATAAACAAGACCCGATCAGGTATTTCCCATGTCAAATACGGATATTCAATACAACTATTTTACACATGAAAGGAGAGTTGACCAAACGGAGATCTTGGTAAGGTTTTCTCTCACTATAAAAATTTCACTAAGGAAGTGAGAGGAAACGATTGTGGAAACTCAATTTAATCAACTAAGAAGAAGAGGTTTGAATTAAATAGAACAAGGATAACATTAAAATTAGGAAACTGAACCCGACCTAATCACCCTTTTAATATCATAGTTTTCAATCATTTGAATTTGAATTTCCATTCAATCATTTTCTTATTAAACCCACCATTTTTACCCTTGTTTAAAAGTGACAAACCATTTTGTGTGCACTCCTCATCGGGATACATCCTAGGTCAACCACATTACTGCATTTTAACTTAGGAAATAATTGTTTTTCCATGCCCTATGATAGGCGTGTGTCAATATGCATTATAAGATTTAACCATTTTGGATGGTGGGTTACTCAAGACACACAATCGATTATCAATTTTATCAGCATGTTGAGATATATGAAAATTTGTAAAACTATTATCAATATAACAAGTAATAAATTGATTTTATATGTTAAACCATGAATAGTTTATGTTACCATTTTTTTAAACCAGTAGGAAAAAATATTTTTCCAACATTCTTCAAGAGTACTATTGTAATCTATGGAAGTTATTTCTTGATTTGTTTCTTGGTTTGATTATCATATAACCTATAAATAAAATACAATTAATTTACTATAACAAAGAATATAGAATAATTTATAGGATCACTCACAATACAAATGGTTTCATTTATTCACAGTTAATCAGAACATATGTATGAGATATGTGATGTTCATCATCTAAAATCCATCATTTATGAACTCCACTGAAGCCAAGTTTAGGATGATTAAAAACTGATAATTTATTGTTCATTTCATTATCAAAATTTCCCTCATTACGACCCATGGTGTTTTTTTTAGGGATATTCATATTCAAAATAATAAAAGAAGAAAAAAAAGAAATTTCCTCTTATAAATAAGCTTCTACAATTGAGCCTTCCGGTGATGATTTGTTACGTACTTTTTTCTTCAATTTCTACATGCATATCACAAATAGTTACATCCATCAAAACTATACCAGACCTTCGCATTTTTCTTCATATAGAAAATATAGTATCAAATATTCCATTGAGTCAAAGAAAGCTGGTGGGAATATTTTTTTTCATTTTACATAAAATTAAAACAACATCTTCTTGAAATCTACTTAGTACATTGTAGTATGTTTTCACTGTATAAATGTCTCATAAAAAATATAATATGTCTGTTATTGCATCCCAAATCATAGAATTCAACAAACCTCTTAATCCAATCAGTAGAATTATTTCTTAGTAGACCTTAAAAACTCATAAAATTCATACGATTCCAACTCAGGAGTAAAATCAATATCATCCTGAGTTTTATTTTAATGAAAAGATGGACCTACCACATCATGTACTAAATTTTGAGAGTATGATGGATCCGGAACCAAATTATTAGTATCTTCTCTAGAATTGTGTTCACCATATTGATACCAAAAATAGAATCTGGATGGTAACCAAAATGCAATAAATGACCTCTAACATTGTTAAATGTGTCAAACGTCCTTAGAGCACATTTTTTATAAGGACACTTAATTTTCCCTTCTGAAACAAATTCTGGTTTGATGATGAAAATGATAAGAAAGATTCAACAACCTCAATATAAATAAGATTTAAACCATAACTTTTTAGATTTATATGCTGATTTATCCAAGCATGATCATCTAATAATGACTGTTGTCGACTTCCTTATTCCATATTTCTCTAAAAAATATAAAATAATTAGTTTTTTTAGTGATTTGATATAAAATGAACATTATCCAAAAAAGAGAGGAAATTTAAATTCACTTTTCTAGTAATGTATAATAATATATATTATTTCATAGTTATTTATAGTATTTGTTTTGAAATTTTCACTAATTTGAACTAATTTATAATAATTTATACTAATTTATTCTAATTATTAGTAATTACAACTGATTTATTCTAGTTGTCGCTAATTACGAGCGTCACAATTTCCAACAGATTGGCGGAATCTCTTTTTCTTGACAGCTCATCTCTTTATAACATTTTCCGACTAAAATCACTATGAAAAATATGCTCTAACATACATATATCCATTTCTATAAACACAAGAATGTAGAGTATGGAGGCCTCGTAGCACTGCTCTCTATTCTCGTGCATATGAAAATAGATATTCGTACCTTGGAATAGATTTTTCATAGTGATTTGAGTCAGATAAAGTTGCAAGAAGATGAGTCGTCAGGAAAAAGGATCCTCTTTTAGCTGACTGCTCATCTCCTTGCAACTTTCTCTCACTGAAATTAGTATGAAAAATCTACTGTAACATACGCATATCAATTCTCATGAATACAAAAATGGATATCCATATGTTGGATCATATTTTTCATAGGGATTTCAGTGAGAGAAATTGTCAAGGAGATGAGTCATCAAGCAAAAGGAATTCCTCCAATCCACAATAAATTGTGCTAATTTATTACAAATTATTGCAAATTATTACAAATTATTGTGAATTACTTTTAATTATTACTAACTATTTCAAATTATTCCTAATTATTTCTAATTATTGATAAATATTTCTAATTATTGCTAATTATTTCTAATTATTAATAATTATTTCTAATTATGGCTAATTAATACTAATTAATACTAATTGTTAATAATTATTACTAATTAATCCTATTTATTACTAATTAATCCTAATTATTACTAATTAATCCTAATTATTACTAATTAATCCAAATTATTATTAATTAATCCTAATTATTACTAATTATTACTAATTATTACTGATTGTTACAAATTATTACTGATTATTACTGATTATTACAAATTATTACTAATTATTACTAATTATTACTAATTATTAGTAGTTATTACTAATTATTACTAATTATTACTAATTATAACTATTTATTACTATTTATTACTATTTATTACTATTTATTACTATTTATTACTATTTATTACTATTTATTACTATTTATTACTATTTATTACTAAATATTACTAATTGTAGTTAATTATTACTTATTATTACTAATTATTATTAATTATAACTATTTATTACTATTTTTACTATTTATTAATAATTATTAATATTTATTACTATTTATTACTTATTATTACTAATTAATACTAATTATTACTAATTAATCCTAATTATTACAAATTAATCCTAATTATTACTAATTAATCCTAGTTATTACTAATTATTATAAATTATTACTAATTAATACAAATTATTACTAATTATTACTAATTATCCCTAGTTATTACTAATTATTCCTAATTATTACTAATTAATCCTAATTAATATTAATTATCACTAATTAAACTTAATTAATACTAATTAATCCTAATTATTACTAATTAATCATAATTATTACTAATTAATCTTATTTATTACTAATTAATCCTATTTTTTAATAATTAATCCTATTTATTACTTATTATTACTAATTATTACTAATTATTACAAATTATTACTAATTATTACTAATTATTTCTAATTATTACTAATTATTACTAATCATTACTAATTATTACTAATCGTTACTAATTATTAATAATCATTTCTAATTATTACTAATTGTTACTATTTATTACTAATTGTTACTAATTATTACTAATCATTACTATTTATTACTATTTATAATTATTTATTACTATTTATTACTATTTATTAATAATTATTACTAATTATTACTATTTATTACTATTTATTACAATTTATTGCTATTTTTTACTAATTATTACTAATTGTTACTAATTATTACTAATTATTACCAATTATTACTAATTATTACTAATTATTACTAATTATTACTAATTATGACTAATTATGACTAATTATTACTAATTATTACTAATTATCAGTAATTATTACTACTTATTACAAATTATTACTAATTATTACTAATTATTACTAATTATTAATGATTATTACTAATTGTTAATAATTATTCATAATTATTACTAATTGATCTTCATTATTACTAATTCATCCTAATTATTACTAATTAATCCTAATTATTACTAATTAATCCTAATTATTACTAACTAATCCTAATTATTACTAATTAATCCTATTTATTACTAATTCAACTTAATTATTACTAATTAAACCTAATTATTGTTATTTGTTACTATTTATTACTCTTTATTACTATTTATTACTACTTATTACTACTTATAATTATTTATTACTACTTATTACTAATTATTACTAATTATTTCTAATTGTTACTAATTATTCCTAATTATTAATAATTATTACTAATTATTTCTGATTACTACTATTTATTACTAATTAATCCTAATTATTTCTAATTAATCCTAATTAATCCTAATTATTACTAATTATTCCTAATTATTACTAATTATTCCTAATTATTACTAATTATTACTAATTATTACTAATTATTACTAATTATTACTAATTGATCCTAATTAACACTAATTAATCCTAATAATTATTAATTAATCCTAATTGTTTCTAATTGTTGCTAATTATTACTAATTATTGCTAATTATTACTAATTATTGCTAATTATTACTAATTATTGCTAATTATTCCTAATTATTGCTAACTATTCCTAATTATTGCTAATTATTCCTAATTATTGCTAAATATGACTAACTAATCCCATTTATTCCTAATTATTACTAATTGATCATATTTAATCCCAATTATTACTAATTAATCCTAATTATTACTAATTAATCCTAATTATTACTAATTAATCCAATTATTACTAATTAAAACTAATTACTACTAATTAATCCTAATTATTACTAATTAATCCTAATTATTACTAATTATTTGTAATTATTACTATTTATTACTATTTATTACTAAATATTCCTCATTTTTACTAATTATTCCTCATTATTGCTAATTATTACTATTTATTACTATTTATTACTATTTATTACTATTTATTACTATTTATTCCTAATTATTCCTAATTATTACTAATTACTTCTAATTATTCCTAATTATTACTAATTATTCCTAATTATTACTAATTAATCGTATTTATTACTAATTATTACTAATTATTACTAATTATGACTAATTATTACTAATTATTTTTACTTATCTCTAATTATTAACAATTCTGACTAATTATTACTAATTATTATTATTTATATATATATTTATTTCAATTTACTACTTATTGACTCTAATTTTTACTAATTATCGCTAATTATTACTAATTACTACTAATTATTACTAATTATTTTTACTTATCACTAATTATTAACAATTGTGACTAATTATTACTATTTATTATTATTTATAAATATTTATTTCAATTTACTACTTATTAACTCTAATTTTTACTAATTATTGCTAATTATTACTAATTGTGACTAATTAATAATAATTTTTAATAATTTTTCTAATTAATGTCAATGACTACTAATTAATAATAATTAATATAACTATTAATTAATACTAATCACACGTATTTGTAAAAAGATAATGCAAAATAAAACAATCTAATTCTAATTTAATTTAATTGCTGGCAATTAACAATAATTATAACTAATATCAAATAAAATGAATTAATTTAAAAATAAAAGAAATTGATAAATACTGTAAAAACTAAATCTTTCAGAGGATTTAAGCCGTGAATATTGCTCCAAATTTAAATTTTTAACTTAGAAAAATTTTGAGAGTGAAAATGTAAGTAGAGAGGGGGAGAGGAGTAGAGAAAGGAGTGGAATGAGTGGAAAAACGAATGGGGAAATGTGTGTGTGTGTGTGTGTGTGTGTGTGTCTGTGTGTGTGTTAGATTAGTTTTCATGGGATTATTTGCGATGGGATTTCCGTCGCAAGTATTAACCTCTTATTAATTAGGGGTGGTGGTTAAAAAGGTATTTGTGGTGGGACCTGTCGCAAATACCAACTTGCTGACATACTATTTGCGACGGGAGATAAATCTCGTCGTAAATACTAAAAAAACGTTGTCGGTATTTGCGACGGGCTTTTATGCTCGTCGCAAATACCCTTACTATGATTTGGCGGGCAACTCGCGTCAAACCTTTTGCAACGGGACCCTTGCCCATCGTAAATACCCCATCGCAAATACCCATTTTTTCATAGTGATTCATGGGGAAACTAACAAATGTGCATTCCATTATAAGTAACTACCAAGAGAAGAGAGTGGGCTAGATAGGGTAGTCATCCATCCATGCTCCCACTAGGATGTAGGGAAAAGACCCTACCAGAGTCCACTAGGTGTTAGTCTCCCTAACCATCATTAGTGGATTAGCGTGTGAAATCTCTTAATATACATGATATAATATATATCACAACCATACTATGGTCATAACCTAGTCTTAGACTAAACTAAAGCAAACATCACTCAGACTCCCAACTACCACCGCTAAGACTAGATATCCTATATACACACAAACCTTTAAAGAGATATATTAAATTACTTGTTTTTATTAAACAATTCACTTTAGATTAATTAATTCATTATCCATTAATTAACCAATAATTTTTTTCTAAATTACATTAGTTTAAATCGTTGGTCTAATGTCCATTCCCTCTAGGAAAATTTCAACCTGAATCCATGATTTTTCAAGAGTGCATGTTTTCAGTATTTTCATTCCAAAAACATCAACCCCATGGGTAAATAATTATTTATTCATTATTAGTATCATTCCATAATTCAGGTACTCTTGGAAAACAATCCTAAGCTACCACCAGTAGAAAACATGTAACCGAGAACATCCAGCTGCCTCGAGTTGTGGGGAAAGGAATACAAATCTAGCCCATTTTATCATCTCTGGTGCTAGCCCTAACACCCACATGCATATCCCGATGCATCTCTTTGTCATAGGCATCAACTGCTGCCACATCATCTAGGCTTCCCCGCCTCATATCACATCATTCATCTGAGGCTCAGCCACCCTAGGATCATATAACATCATTTATCCCATGATCATCATAAGGTAGCAAGAAAACAAGAAAAATAAATAAAAAAATATTGGTGATAAAACAAGGTATCCAATCTTCCCACAAAACAAGATCTCACTATTCAAAACACAAGGCACTCAACCTTCTCATAAAAATGGTAAACTCAGGCCACATTAATTATCTTTATCATAAAACCAGTTCTTATTCAATCTTGAATTAACTGATTCTTTATTCGTAGGTTCCAACTACAGAAAAACTAATGCATCAAGCTATAAGAAGCTACTAAGTTTATTAAACAATTAATTTAAACATGCTTAGAAGCATACATTATAATTTTAACAAACATAGAGAAGTACCATTACCATTAACATGCATTTCACTCTTTTTCATCAATAATAATTATCATGCTTCACATTATTCATCAAATTCCATCAACACATGGAATTACATATTCAATTAAACATTCATACCCACATAAATTTGATCATTATCAAATTACAACAAGAATGAGACTTATTAGACATTCTTATTTATTCTCCAAAAAATTAATTATCAATTAATTCTAGATTTACATTATTTACCATTTTCCATTGAGAAAAAATGATAAAAATATAATAATAGCTATCTATATAATTGTTGAATATATCAAACACTATCTAGAAAATCATGAAGCAAACCCTTATCATGGTAGAAAGCAACAACTGATGATTGTAATCCAATTCTTTATTATTGGGAAAAAATCCCTCAAGGTAACATTACAGCATTTTTGGGTTGGTTGTGTTTGTTGACAAAGTAGGTTTTCATGGTTAATTTTCAAGTTCCAGAGATTTTGTTGACAATACATGTTTATAAAGAACCATGACAAAGGAATAGAAGATCTAGAGGTGGTACAAAAAACAGATACAATGTGGCATCGTTTTCCAGTGTTTGTCAAAAAATTTGGGTCTAAATTTTGAGATTTGGTGAGCATTTCGAAAAGTATATTTCCTTGAAGATGTCATCAAAATATGGAAAAGGCATGAGTTTTGTGGAGATGGGATTCTTGAAGTGGATTTCGCAGAGACTGGAAGAATTTTGACAGTGAGATCTGTGATTACAATGAGCTTCGCAAACAGTAGAGATGAAGAGAATTGCAAGGGAGCATTGCGGCGGCGGCGCAAAAGAATTGACGGAACACTTCGCGATTACGAAAAGCTCTGCGATCCAAAAATTACCGTGGTGCTTTTCTATATAGAGATAATATCACAGAAATTTCAGAGCTTTGCAATTTGATCTGACGTGGCGCTGACTATGCGCTGAAGGTTCTCGAGTCAGTGGAATCTCTTATAAATAGACCTTGATCTCCTCAATGAAAGTAGAGATATCAAATGAAAAACCTTAAGATCTCGAATTTCAAAGGAAAATTGTGGAGTAGGGAGCTTTGTGAAAGCAAAGAGAATTTGTAGAGGTAGTTGAGCTCTGCAAAAGGAAGGTGCTCCGTGAAGGCCAGTTTGGCTTTGCAGAGGACGTACGCTTTGAAAATACTTGTTTAGTATTGAGAAATCACAAAGAACAGTGTGATCTCTATGAAGTAGTAAGCTCTGTGATCTAGAGAGATCTGTAATCTAGAGAGATCTACGATCTAGAGAGCTCTGCGATCTAGAGAGATCTACGATCTAGAGAGCTCTGTGATCTAGTGAGATTTATGAACCTGTGAACTCTACGAACCTATGAGATTTTCAAATAGATTGGAGAATTGTAAATCCTTGTTTGAGATTTGTAAAAGTGGGATCTTTGTAAAGGCAGTGTTCTTAGTGAAAGAGTTTCAAAAGGGATTTTCTAGTGTTCAGAGGCAAAGTGTTTTCCATCCGTGGATGAAGGTGGAACTTCAAATGAGCGTCTATTTATAATTGAGGATGTATTCATTAGTGATAATGAAAAGACCTATAGGTTTATAAACTGTGAGTGGATCTTCTGAAGAAGTAGTGAGCTCACTTCGGTTGAGAGAGCAGTGGGTTCTCAAACTGTGAATGGTTGTAAACCAGGATGGACAGTGAGTTCGCTTCGAATTTGTAAACAGCAGTGCGTTTATAGTATATTTGGTACATTAGCACATTATCGGTGTATGCTCCTTGGATGTCGCCCAGTGAGGGTGAACCAATTAAAATTGATGTGTCATGTGCATTATTTAAGATTAATTCATACTCTACAGCAGGAAGGAGATATAGAAGAGAGTTTTTTCTAACAACAAAACAAGATCAAAAGTAGTAGTTGTTTTAATTTATCATACCCTGATTCATCCCCCCCCCCCTCTCAAGGTATCTAGCCTAGTGTACCTAACATTTATTAATCTATTTCAATGTTCATTAGGTTAATTCCATCACTAGACAAGGTGATAAAACATTCTAACCTTACAATTTCACATAAATAAATAGGAGAATCAATGAATCCCCTATACAAAAGAAGAAGCTTCAAGTGACTCACTACACCTGAAATAGGGGGCACACGCAAGACGGAATCATAGCTAGAGGAAACATGAAACAATTATAGGGGGTTCTATGACTCCCATGGAAGGATTCAGAATATCTAATCTCAGAATTAAGAAAATATAAATGAACTAATGGATTTAAATTCATTTTCATGTTGACAAATACAGGATGATCATATTTTCCAGATTGAATAATATTTAATTCCAAATATTGTGGATCTCATTAAACTCCATGTATAAGGATGTATTTAAAACCTTAGACATCTTAGAAAATCATTTATATAATTATCCTTGATGAATCGACCTTTGAATACCCTTGATTTTCACTTACAAAAGACCCACAAAATAGTTTCCATGTAACTTTAAGAAAAGTTCATGTGTCCAATTCCATGTATCCAAAATCCCCATGTATCCAAAATCCCAACATAGTCATTTTCAGGTAGTATATATCTCATGTCACTAATCGTTCACATAGCCAATTACTCTCATAGCTGATCACTCACATATAGAATCACTCACATGGTGGATCCATGTAGATGATTTATCCACATATCTAATTCACATAGCCAATCGCTCACGTAGTCGATCACTCAAATAGTTGATTCACATAGCCAATCCTACCACACAACTGATTCATGTAGCTGATATTTCCATGTAGTCAATCTCTCGGGTATCCAATGGGTTCACATAACTATGGCTCTACTTATATGATGTATCCATATAACTGATGGATCCATATAGCTTATTCGACTGACCATGAATCATTCTCACACTAAATCCATGAACTTAACATTCATGACATGAAACCCATACACATCGTGAATCCTCCATTATTCTAGAATTTAGTAGATGAACACCTCCAAACCCACTCCAGGCCTTCTCCAAGCACCATGGGATTAGAAAACATGCAATGGGTATGAATAGATAGATCTAGGCCCTTATATCATATACCTCTAAAAAAATTCTCATCCTTGAGAATCCAAACCCAAATCCATGGATAAAATGAAAATGGTTTTTCCAAACAATCACCCCATGAGATACCTCTCAAGGATCTCTCCATCACAAGAACTCTACAGTCTCATCATAGGAAACAAGCGTTAAACAATGAAACGACAACAACTAGATCCTAAACAGTATCTCAGGGAAGATACTTGTCCAAATAGAACAAGGATATCGATAGGAAACAATAGTGAACAATATCATAAACCATAAATCCAACATCCACAAGAGAAAAATATTACAAGATAAGAGATAAACATAAAACATCTCGGGGTATTAATTGTGAATTTGTGACTCCCGTTCCTAGGTACTCTACTTCATGTCATTGTGTTGCCATAAGACTTGAACTGAGGTAATAGAATTCCCATGAAACAGATTCTCCTATCAGTACTGAATCTCTATAGGCCACTCCTCATAGGTCACATCATCGACAACATCAATTTCATCTCAATCAATGACAAGATAGTAATCTTGTAGATAACAAAGGATCTACAACATGTGAAAATAATCGTGTATCTATCTCATCTATGGGGGAAGTTCTATCTGATATTTCATGACTCCAATATGATCCAACATGAGAGACCCAACAACCTAGGGATAAATCCTTCACCCATGAACAAATCTTCACTACCCATGATGAGGATCCACCTTTAAGAACACATGATCACCATTTTTGAACTTTGAAGGTATCCTCCTATGATCGACATTATATTTCTGATGATCCTACACTTAATTTATGATTTCGCAAATTACCTGAACCATATATGTCGGATTCTATACTAGTTATAGCTCAAGAATTGCTATATCTCCAACCCCAATCTAGATAAATGGAGAATTTAAATTTTATGCATACAAATATTCAAACGGTGACATGAAAATGGGGGATTGGAAACTATTTCTATAATAAAACTTGACCAAGGGAATGTGCCTAATCCAAAAAACCTCTAAAATCTAGGTAATAATGTCACAAAATTTCCTCAATAGTATGGATAATCTACTTTATCTGGTCGTCCTTCTATAGATGAAAAGTAGTGCAAAGTCATAAATAAGATCCAAAAGAATATTGGAGGCCTCTCCACACCCAGATGTAAAATGATCATAACGATTATATATAATCATCCTTGGAACTCTATGGAATCTCACCACCTCCTCTAGATACTTCCTTGACAAAAAATCCATTGACATCGACTCCATGATCACTATAAAGTTGGATGACTTTTTCAAACTATCAACTATCACCTATATATAATCATAGAATCCATGTTATTCAGCTAAACTGGAATTGAATCCCATAGAGATATCCTCTTACATACAAAAGGGAACATCTAATGGCTATAGAAAACCACTGGGAACACATTTCTTATCCTTCACTTTCAAGCAGACCGAACATCGATAATTAAACTCTACAACTTCATACTTCAACCCAAGCCACCAAAATTGACCTCTAAAATCATGGAACATCATTTTCGTGATGATATGTACCTCCAAATGAATTCTATGGTAATCTTAAAGAACCATATCATGAAACACTGAAGGAATCAAAATAAATCTCTGGAACAACACTCAGTGTTATCTATCCTCATACCAACCACCAGGAGAATCACGAAAAACAACTTTGTCCCTTCATACCTCTACCTTATAATCCCCTAGCTGGGAATCTTCCACCTACTTCACTAATGAAAATTACACCATAATCTGGAAAATATATCCCCTACCTCCAACCTCTCCCAAATCTATATGCTTCACTAAGATTTCTTTCATCACTCTCCATGTATCCTTAGATTCACACACAACATTACAATGTGACTTCTTACTTAGAGCATCATCTAAAAAATCTCCCTTTCCTGGATTATAAGAAATCTCAAAGTCATAATGATTCAATAATTCTATCCACCAACACTGATTCAAGTTCATATAAGACTGGGATAAGACATTACTCAGGCTCTTATGGTTAGAAAAAACCAAAAAATACTTATTGGTGGGGTAATATTTCCACAGCATCAAAGAAAACACAACTACTGCCAACTTAAGGTCATGGGTGGCATAGTAATGTTCATGGGGATGTAATTGTTGATACCCATAAGAAAAATTGATCTATTATTAATTATAACACATCCCAATCCAAGATGTGGTGCATCATAGAAAAAATAAAACTAAACTCCCTCTATTGGTAAACAAAGTACTAACCAAGAATCTCCTTTAGTTACTCGAAAGCTACCTAACACTTATCAGTATACAATAACACCTGATCCTTTATAGTCAAGACTATTTTAGGAGTTTAAACATAAAATAAATTGGATGAGAACCTCCTGTAATGTCCTATAAGTCCAAGGAAACTTTTCACCTCTACCATTTTCATGGGGGATTCCCAAAACACAACCACCTATATCTTCGAATGGTCCATAGCTAATACCTAATGGGACACAACATGACCCATGAAAAGGAGTTCATGAACCTAGAAATCACACTTCTACATACTACCAAACAAATTCTCACAATGAATAACTCCCAAAATGGCACATAGATACTTTGCATGCTCCTCTTCATACACGGAGTACACAAGTATTTCCTCAATGAAAACAATCAAGAACTTATATATGAACTCTATGAACATTTTGTTCATAATCCCCCTTAAAATTACTATAGAATGTTTCACACTGAACATTATTACAATGAATTTGTAATGCCCATGATGACAATGGAATGAAGACATTTCAATATCCTCATCCTTCACCCACATTTGATGTTATCCATACCACAAAATTACCCATTTTTATGATCGAATAAATCATCAATATAAGGAATTGGATAATATCTCATCATTGTCACTTGGTTTAAGCGATAATAATTGATACAAAGTGAAAAAACTACCATTGTCCTTATTCATGAACAAAACTGGTCCACACTATTGTGACATATTTATCCAAACATAACCTCAATACAAAATATCATCGATTTGTACTCATAGTTAGTACAACTCATGAGGTTCCATTATATAAAAAGACATCAGCATAGAAGACACACCTGGCTATATATCAATCACAAACTTGATATTTTGTCAAAGGGGTAATGTTACAACCTCCTATTGAAATACATTATAGTACTCTTATATAATCCTATGAAACACTGACTACTAAAGCTCCAATGATCTCAGCATCAACTCATCCTTAGAATATGAAAAGGATATAAAATGAATCCAACCCATCTGAGGGTTTTTATCACTAATGATCATCATCGGCTCTCTATTAGCATCATAGTACACAACCTACCTCCTAAAGAAATCCATGATAGACTTCACATAATACAACCAATCCATGCTGAGTGTGATGTCATATGTTTGTACCTATAAACATAAAAAATCTCCCCAAAAGTGGTTTTTCCTGAGCACTATATCATAGTCTCTATATACTTCATATAAGTATGATCAGCCTCCAACTTTCATATTCAATGCCACGGGAACTCAAAGCCTCCCTACCTAAATTCCCAACGAATGGATAAGGGAAGGTGATATAAATGTGTGTGTACCTTATGAATCAAACAATGAAAGAACCCATGTTGAAAAAAAATAAAATGGTACCTTGAATGAAATCTAGCTCTCCTGGTATTGAAAATGCTAAAACATGAACTGTCCATGACCTACTCCACAGACTCACTGGCCTTGTTGATGACCACTTCCAAGGATGTGCTCTAATCTTAAAGGATGAGGAGAATCTCAAGGTTTTACTCTTCTTTCTCTATCTCCTCTCTAATGATCATAAATTGGAATACTCTACTGATGGTACCTAAGATTTAACTTCCTCAATGTAGGAACCTACAGTAGAACACCTAGTGTATTATCAGTACTCAGAATAGTTATTGACTATTTTCACTGATGACATCATCCTCTATATGAAAAACATTCATCTGATCCCTTGGCATAAGTTTGAGAGTTTCCACCCCTGGATAAAGGAGATGATGAGGGCTAGGACCTACCCCCGACTGACCAAAATCTCTTATGTCCTAACAACTGAGAACCCTAAACCACATCACTACTTCATTTGGAATCTTGATGACTTTCTTCTCATGATGATATGGTTCTGGACAACATTCACTCAATATCCTCTTCTCTATCCAACACCTTGAGATACATTTTCAATATGAATAGGGTAACCCATCAAAAGATATCTAATTTCAAAGCCTCTACAAAATGCCTCTCCCTATCCTCATATATAAATAGATCTAAATAATAATTCAAAAGGGTCCTAAAATGGATCCCAAACTCTTATACACTGGAAATCCCCTTTCAATGGGTTAGTAGCTCTCGGAGACTGTCCACCTTCCTAGTTGAAGAAAGGAACACTGCTCAGAATTGGTGTTGAAAATTTTCCTATGAGACTTCCAACTCCTCATGATCTCCAAGGAATTAGAACCACCACTCCCTCGCTAGTCTATGTAGCATCATCATAGCAAAAAAAAATGAGTGCTCCTTCTGAGAAAGGATCAAAATGAAAGCTATTTTAACCTCCTCCAACCAATATTCTATGAATAAATATAAAATGAATCCCTCATACTTCTGAATACTCTAGAAATTAAAATCTCTGATTTTCCCCCTCCAAGTTTCATCGTCATCAACCTCTTCTCTAGGAAGATCTTCTTAAACATCCTACTAAACATATTTTTCCCAAACCTGATGAGGACATCAACCTAGATCCATGATTATAATAGAATAAAATATTAGACTTATAATCCTAAAAAATTAATTAATTAATTATTCATTATATTGTTAAGGTTTTAAACTATCCCAAGGTCTTCACATTTTAAACATAGGCCCAAATAATAATGATGCATGATTATTTACTAGGTATCTACCATGAAATAAAAATCACTTAAATTAGTAAGATCATTAAAATGAATGGTTCATGAATAAGATCATAGGGGGCTTCAAATACCCATGAATCATCTGGTCTCACATGTTTACATTTCTCACTAAACATAGCTGACACCATTTCCCTACCAATTATGTAGTCTCACAAATGCATTACTCCAAACTTCATTTTATCCCTCAAACCTGAACATATGATACCACACTATCATGAACCCCCTTTTCCAAAATTGTACCCAACATGGGATAGTAATGAGAGAAGGGAGATTCTGATAGCCCGAGTCCCACCTCCAGTAGGCCCCTGGTTAGTGACTAGAATTGAGGGTATAATAATCATACAATGAGATGCATTATCCTTTAAGAAAACACATTGAATGGAAAGATAAGATGGATGCACCCATCAACACCTACTTATACATATATATAAAAAAATCCCAAGGTAAAACATGAAATTTCATATAGTACTATAAAAACTGAAAGGAAAACTAAAAGTACCTAAAGGGAATGATGGTGGTGACCATGAAGCCCAAACAGCTCCTGGAAAACCACAAGATAGTAATATCAAGCCCCGTCTCTAAATTACTACATATGACCTTAAAACAATTTATATATACATAGGGTTAGAAAAACAGTATACTTAGTTGTATCCTCCCCGGATACTCTCATGAGAAAGATAAATAAATCATGCTAAAGAATAGTGAAACTAATGCGTCACCTAAATAGTTATACTATGTTCCAGACTCAACATCGCTAACTCTCACCAAGTATTAGATACAAGAGACCGTATAATATAAAAATGAGACATAAAGGGAAACATGATCCCACTTCCCCATTGGTTTTTTGATCTACAGCAACATCACGCATCTTGATCCATCTCTCTCCAAAATAATTCATCCAATAGATGCCTAGGCATGGAATCATAACATGAACCTTCTGAATCACACAATCACTTCATCCCATCCACTTATCCATATATTGTAACCAAGAATTTTCTAGGAGCCACCACAACCCCTATGATGTGTATCATACATCATGTATTATACCTCAATCTATCACAACTCATACATAAAGTTAGTACCTAAATCCATCCCAGACTATATGCATTATACCTATAATAATCCTTTGGATATTATATCTGAAGATACATGTGTTTGAAATAACAACAATCCCTTATATCCATCTATAAACATATATGTGGAAACTAAGATTCAAGCATACTAGAACAATAAACTACCAAGAGAAGAGAGTTGGGCTAGTGGGGGTGGTCCTCCATCCATCCTCCCCTCAAGATGTAGGGGAAAACACCCTCAAAGAGTCCACTATGTGTTATTCACCCTAACTAAAATGGGTGGAGTATAATATGAAATCATAGAATATATAATATATAATATGTCTCCAAACCACACTCTAGACATAACATATTTTTAGACTCAATTGTATCTAACATCACTTGGACTCTCGACAGCCACCGTTAAGACTAGATAACCTATAAGAACACAATAATTTAATGAGCTACATTAAATTACTTTTTTTCATTAAAAAATAAATTTTCATTAATTAATTAATTATCCATTAATTAACCATCATCATTTTTATAAATTACATTATATTAAATCAATAGAGTAAAGTACATGCCCTCTAGTCATAATCCAAACTAAATCCATAGTTTCTCAAGAAAAAAATTGTTCATCATTATCATTCCAAAAACACAAATTCCATGGGTTAAGAATTATTTATTAATTGTTAGAATCATTCCTTAATTTAGGTACTCTAGGAAAACCATCCTATGAAACCACCAATATAAAACATGCACCCAAGAACATTTAGTTTCCTTAAGTATTGGGGAAACGAATGAAGATAAAAAAATAAACCCGACCATCAACCATTAATCAGAATCATTTCAAGAAAAAATACAACTTTATCACATAAATTGGTAAGCCCTTATTTAACCCAATCCATCTTCTCTAGTACCACTAATGACTCTAACATGCATATCATAATGCATGTCACTATCATAGGCATCAACTTATGCCACATCATTTGAGCATCCCCACCCCATATATTATCATTTATCACAGGCTCAGTAATCCTTGGATCATATAACATCATCCATACTAGGATCATCGCAATGTATAAAGAAAACAAGAACAATAAATAGGGAAATCTAGGCCCTAAGACAAGGTATCTATCCTTCCCACAAAACAAGATCTCGTGACTCCAAAAACAAGGTACTCGACCTTCTCAAAAAAATGGGAAACCCATCCCTAGAAATTTTCTTTATCACACAACTGGTTCTTATTGCATCCTGAAATAACCAATTCATTATTCGCAGGTTCCAACTACTAGAAACCTAAGGAATCAAGCTATAACATGCCACTAAATTAATTTGAAAACTAATTTAAACATGTTTCTAAGAATACATTCTAGTTTCATCAAACTTATAGAAGTATTGTTCTCTTTATCATTAATTTAATTCTTTTTCATCAATAATAATTAACATGATTCACATTATTTATCAAATTCCATCATCACATGGAATTAAATATTAAATTAAACTTGAATACTTGCACCAATTTGATCATTATCAAATTACAACAAACACTAGATCCATTAAACATGCCTCTTTATTCTCAAGCCAATTAATTATAAATTAATTTCATCCTTATGTTCTTTAACATTTTTCATCAATACCTAAATTTTAATATGGGAATAAAATCTTACTACGTAAGCATATAATAGATCCCACATTATCTAGAAAATCAAGAGGTGAACCATTATCATGGAAGAAAGAAAAGACAGATGATCACAATCCAACTATTTATTCATGCAGTTCAATCTTCATTAGATTAATTCCATCACCATAAAATAGGCTAAACCATGATAAAATTATGATTTCATGTAAATAAATAGAAGAATTAATGAATCCCATACCTGGAATGAAAATATTCACAAAAAATTATGCCCTAAAAATAGGGGGCACGCGGGATGGAATTTCTATTAGGGGAAATACAATCCAACAATAGTAGTATTCCAAAACTCCAAGGGAATGAATCAAAAACTCTAATCATCATAGGATTCAAACAAGACTAGATGATGGGAAGGACCTTCATTTTTGAGTCGATAGATATGGGATGATTGGATTTTCTATATCGCAAATTATTTAATTACAACTATTTTTGGTCTCATTAAAATCTATGTGAAAGGATGTGTTTACAAACTTGGACATCACAGAAAATAAATGATATACTTAACCTTGATGTATCTTCCTTTGAAGGCCCTTGATTCGTGTTGTCGAAAGACCTGAATGGTCATTTCTATGTAACTAGTGGAGAAATCCATGTGGATAATTCCACATAGTTAAAATACTCACATAGACAAGACCCCACATAGTCTATCACTCACATAACTAGACCCTCATGTTGGTGATTTCTCACATAGTAAATCACTCATGTAGATAATCCACATAGCTGATCCATCCATATAGCAAATTCAGGTCATCAATCACTCATGTAGTGGATCGCGCATATGGTCGATTCACATAGTAGATCCTTCCACATAAGAAGATTCACATAGCAAATACCACCATGTAGTTAATCACTCACATAGATGATCATTCCACATGGATTATGGATCCATGTAGCTGATGGTTCTATATAGCTGATGGCTCCATGTAGCTAATTCGACTAACCTTGAATCGGTATCTCACCCATGTCATGAACCGCACATTCACAATCTGAAACCCTAACACGCCATGAATCCTCCCTACATACATATTTTAGTATTGAAACACCTCCAGACCCTCTCTAGACCTCCTTCAATAACTATGGGATTTGGAAACATGAAAAAGGTCAAACTAGATGGATATGGTCCCTTAAGACATTAATCATGTGTGTGTAAGGACTACCACCACTATGGAGAATAATTTTATAATTTTTATTTTGGTTTTCATTATTTACCCAAATATATTCAAATATGGTTCACCATCATAAAAAAATAAAAATAATATCACTATTATTCCATTATAATGATATTATTTCAATAGAAACACCTCTATAATAATTCTTAGCAATATAGTTAGAGGGTTCAAGATTGGATAAGATTAACCACCTACAAGAACACTTCTTTAAAATATGAATATGGATGATTATGGGAATATTAAAACTAATATTATTTTAATCTAATAAGCATGTAATTATTTTTTTATTGTTATAGAAATATTATAATAAATTATTATTAAAGTATCATTTTTTCGTGGAACTTACCAAAATAATCTTTAACAATTCGTTTTTCACATAATATTACCAAAACACATATATAATGAGATTAAAAAATTTTAAATAAATATAAGTTATATATTATATAATATTAAATGATATATCAATAATTAAATTGATATAAAATTATGTATTATGATATTAAAATTATTAAAAATGTGAAAAATAATTAAATTTATTAACAAATTTTAGTCATAATATGATATTATAAATTAAAGTACTCAAGGTAAAAAATTATATAAAGGATTATAAATTAGTAATATTTAAGTGTAATATTATTTAATAGGAAAATATGTTAGTTGTATTTTTATATAGGAATTTAGAGTATTATTGGCTAAGAAAAAAAATAAGGTAAGGGAATCTATGTCTCATATTTGAATCCATTGAGACATATTTAAGCTATAAAACTTGTTTCATTTTAAATTTTCTAAATACTATGATATTGTAATTTCTTATCATTATTATCTTATATTTCATGATATTCAGTGTTCTTTTTATTCTTGTACATCTTATGGTTTTTTTATTCAAATATTTCGTGACTAAAATGTTCTCCTTGGGTAATAATAAGTTTTCTTTGACTATAATATTCCAAGATCGATTAATTCTACCCTCTGATAATATTTTATTTTATTTCCATCTTATTTTATAGGTAAATAATGTCTGAAACTAAATTCTACTACCATTATGATTATATTTTTTTGTTAAGATGTATTTGTTTAGAATAATTTTCATTCTTTAAGAGATTTTCCTTCCCTATATATGTTATTACTTCTCAAAAAAGTTATCCTTAAAATGATACCCAACTTCAAAGATTTTTTGATAAAAAAAATTACTCAAATAATAAGTTTTTCTTAGTCTAATATTCCACACCATAGAAAATGTTTGATATTATGCACTAAAGATTCTTTTAAATATTGTATTTAGTATTTAATTACTTTCACGTCTAAAAAATATCTTCATTTTTAGAAGATATTAATTTAAATTTCAAGATCTTCCTCTCAATAAATTTTGAATCCTATGATACCAGCTTCCTAAGTGTTTTATCAACTCAATTTATATCTCATTGGGTCATGATATTTCATACATGAATATAACTTTCAAGATTTCATTTATCTTAAAACTACCTTATATTACATGGTATTTCATTATTTCCCTAGGGAAAATTACTTCTCATTATCAATAACCACTTATTTGATAAAAACTTTTTTGAAATAAAAGTGTAATATTAGTAAGAATAACTTCTATTCATACTAGTGAATCATTTGTTCCATGTCCATGATTTAGATCTCGCCAATATTATCTTTTATTTTCATGAAACATAATATGGATAATTTTTTATTATTCTCACAATTATATTTAACATGTTTCAATAGGAAAATTTGTAACATCTCATGTGAGTTTTCAAACAAAGGTATTTTAAAATATTTTGAGAATTGTTTTTCCATCATTTCAAAATATAATGTTTTATATTCCACCCCACATTTATTTTTCAAATCCTTATGTATATTGATGGATCATTAATTAATTATCTTTATTAAAAGTAAATTTTTTCAATATTTTCAATTCATCCTTTATGAAAATAAATTTTTTAAGTGACCTATAATTTTCTATTTTTACATTAATATAAAAAAAATCTAAAGTATCTTTTATGTTTTCTTCCATGTGAACACATATTGACTAGTATGTTGTTTTATATGAAAATTTCTATAATGAACTAGACTCAGTCTACTAAACTATACACCTAATATGGTCGTCACATAGTGAGGTAAAACAAAGATAATGGAAAAAATTCTTGATTATAACCAAAACAAGACATAAAACTATAGTAAAATGTGGAATTAAGAGAATAAAAAAGTTCCATAAAACCCAATATAAACATGATAAATAATAAAATCATGACAAGACAAGACCAACAAGTCTCCATGTGACCAACAATCACCTCCAAACTATCCTGCTATTAAGGAAACATACTACAAGAAAACATGGAATGCTATATAATTCTCTTCCCTTTCCCTATGTCTTGCAAAACATGATCTATAACCACCCAAATGAAAAGTATGGCATGAGAAAAAATCATAATATGATACTATAATGAATCTATACAAGTTTTAATATCATGAATTCAAAAGTTCTAACTTTAAAACAAAATACAGTTTCTGAAGTATTTTTATAAATAAAACCATTTGTAAACATTCCTTTATTTTCCATAAATGCATACCATATTTACAAAATCAAGGAATATATCAGGTAAATTAAACATGTGAGTAAATATCCATGGAATAAAATATCATGCGATAAACAAGGAATAATAGACAAAGAAAACCATCTAGTCCCTATCCTATGGAAATATGTATTATTCATAAAAGAAGAAAAAACCAAGAATAAGTTAGTTCCAAGTGATATCAAGTACTAAGATAATATTTTGATATCATAAAAGTAACCCCTAGTGGTTCCAAATACACTAGGGTCACCTATGCCCATTTTCTAATGCACCCAAGGTTCCCAATGTGTTGTGTTTATCCAAAACCATTTCCAAAATCTATTCTCACATTTAATAAAAATGATTTTTTATCCATGAAAACAAATTTCAATGAAAAACTATAAGGAATCAAAAATAACATATAGAAATTAATGATTTATAAACACTTCTGTATATCCATCTACCTCAAGAATGATGGAAACCTATCTTCCTTCGATAATGGAGACTAAAAACCCACATATTGGCCACAAAAAGACAACACGTGATAAGAAACTATGAGGGATCAATAGAAAACACCAATAGATCAAAAATCTAAAACATAAATGCCTCTAATAACACCACTGAAACCAAATTCAATTAATAAGAAAAAACACCACTTACCAGTGATATACAGTGAAACCATCACATGAATCAAACACTGAATGGAGTGATGTGGAAGGAGGGATATCACCCAAAATTGCCAGAAATAATCATAGGGTTCAAGAGGAAATATCGATAATTGAATAAAAAAGATTCAGGTATGTATTAATTTCATAACTACTAGATGATAGTAATTCACATTTTGAATACCTTTTATAGTGTGTAATTTCACGTATTAAAAATGCACCGAAAAATGCATCATCTCATATTAACTTAAAACTCGTTCAATTTTTTCATAGAATGTAACAGTTTCAGAACCTATAAAATTTTAATTCCCTACACAATTTTCATTGCATATTCCCTATAATATATTCACATAATGTAACATATTCACGATGTGAATGTGTCCAGCAGGAAATAATCAGTCATGATTTCTATAAAAAAACTCCGAACCAAAACATAAGGCCCTCTAGTACCAAGGAGAATCCTCTAATCTATTTACACATTTATACTTGGATTAAATTAATTAAAAAAACATATAACCTTGAAAATTAGGTCATTTTACTCAGAAAAGCCTCTTTATTCCTGATAATCATGAAATGCACCAAAAAAACAGACACCATAAACAAAAGACAAATCATACCATAAGGAATGTAATAGGGTGTTACAATTTCCAAACTATAAATGATTTCTTTCCCCATAAATCCATCAATGTAAAAGGCTTGAAAAAAGTTAAGGCCACTACTACCTCATCAATAATTCCCACTCTCACATCTCATGGTTATCCTGTTAGCACTGCCACAGTACTTGGATCAAAGTAATCGTTTTAATAAACATCACCTTATCTTTGTGATCCATAATCTAAACTAGTTTCTAAACCATGATGATTTCAAGATCAATATTAACATCCTATCATTCAATCAAATGGGATGGATCTATTCGATACCTCCTCAATTGGGAAGCATGAAACACATTGTTCATATAAGTCAAATGAGATGGTATGTCCAAAAGATAATTCACCTTTCCTAGTCACCCAATGATCAAAATTGGGGCCACAATACTCATTGCTAACTTATCCTTCTTACCCAACTAAAGATGTCCTAAGAATAGTGAAATTATAATAAATACCCAATCACTAACCTCAAACTTCAGTGGTAGGTGAAGAAGGTTCGCATAAGATTTTTTATGAATATGTGTTGTGATCAATATCTTCCAGATCAACTTAGTCCTCGCTATTTCATTCTAAACAATACTTGGTCTAACCAAGGACAACTCTCCCAACTCTTCCTAGTACAAGGGATATCTACATGGCCCCCCAAAAAAAGCCTCTAAGGCACCTATTTTGATCTATTTGGGATAACTATTATTATAGGAAAACTTGAATTGTAGAAAATACTTATCCCAAGATCCACTAAAATCAATCACACATGCCTAGAGAATATACTCATGAACTTGTATAGATCTCTCTATCTTCCCATACACTTATGGATGATATGTTGTTACAAATTTCAACCAAGAACTCATTTCCTCCTACAAACCTTTTGAAAACATAGAAGTGAACCTTAGATCCCTATCAGAAACAATGGTAGAGGGAACCTGTTAAAGTCCCATAATCTCTTAACCATACAAGTCTCCAAGATGTTCCTATTTTTTTGTATCCTTGATAGGTATAAAATACACCAATTTCATAAGTATAACAATGATCACCCAAATCACATTCTCCCCACTAAAATTCAGTGGTAAACAAACCACTAAATCCATGGAAATATGATATAATTTCCATATAGTAATAGGTATAGGATTCAAAAAACCATCAAGACTCTGGTGTTCCTCCATAATTCTCAGATAAGCAATACACCATAATCCAAAATCCATAATTGAGAATATAATCCCCTTCCACCAATACTGACATCTAAAATCATGATACATCATGGTAGTACCTAGGTGTAAAGACCTACAATAATGGTTTCCACTACCCATAAACTTCTTCCTTAGGGTAAAAAGGAACAACCAACCTGTTTCAAAAACAAAAAGATTCAATGGGAGACCCATACCACTCACATGAGTTCTCCCCCATAAAATATTTTACTAAATCTCTATAACTTAGGTTAATACATTTTCTCGATCCAAAACCCATCATAAAATAATGAGTTAGCCTTCATCGAAGCTATCCTCTTAGAAAATTATTCCATTACCAATCCCATATCAGCAAACGAACTCAACAAAGACAACTATTCTACTTATTTAATCATTTTATGTGTTGGTAATTTCATGCTCATCACTTCAGCGGCCACATTACCTTCTCCATGAGTATAAGAAATATAAAAATAAAAATTTTGGAGACACTCTCCCTAGAATATCTATTGCATGTTTGGATCCCTATAAGTGAAAATATACCTCAGTATATTATGATCATAGTATACCATAAACTATTTCTCAAAGTGGTATTGACACCACGTTTTGAGTTTATGAAAAAACAAAACCAACCGAAGATCATATATAGGGTAGTTCCTCTCATGAGGGAAAATTTTTTGAGAGCCATAGGCTACCAACTATCTCCCATGCATCAAGAAACACCCCAAAATAATGCCTAAAGCATTGCAGAAAACATCATAGGCAAAACATTTTTCTGGAAGAATTAAAATTGGATTTTATTTTAATCTCACATTGAGTTCCTTAAAAGATCACTGACATTTTTCATTTCACTGAAACATTATACCCTTGTGGGTTAAAGATGTGATTGGAGATGAAATCATGGATAAGACTAGAAAAAACATCATGTAATAACCAACCAACCCTAAGATGCTTCAAATCTCTAAAAAATTTCTAGGCCACTACCAATAAATAACTTCATATACCTTTTCAGGATCCGCTAAGGCACCCCTTGTAGATATAACATTCCCTGTAAACTTTTCTTCTTAAATAAAAAACTCACATTTGGATTTCTTACCATATATATGATGTTCCCTCAATATTATAATAATTATATCCAAATGGTCCATGTGCTCCTACTCTGACTTGGATTAAACCAAAATATTATCCATGAATAACACAACAAAAGAGACCAAGAATCAATAAAGTATCTGGTTCATCAATACTATAAAATATGCATGAGAATTACTTAGTCTGAATGGAATAACCTAGAACATTAAATGAAAATATTGGCTCTAAAACACTGTCTTAGGTATATAATCTTTTCAGAATCTCAACTGGTGGTACCCTGGCCATAGGTCAATCTTTGAAAACCAATTAACCCCTCTAAATTGATCAAAGAGGTCATTGATCCTAGGAAAGGGGTATTCTTTCTTGAAGGTAACCTAATTTATCTTCTGATAGTTAATACAAATAATGAGGCTCTTATATTCCTTCTTAAAAAATAGGATAGGTGAAGTACATGGTGAAATTATAGAATTAATAAATCCCATATCCTATATATTTTCATGATGGACCTTAAGTTCTACCAAATTAGTAGGTGCCATATGGTAAGATGACATAGAAATGGGAATCATTCCAGGGAGGGGGTTAATAATAAACTCAACCTCACTCTGTTATGGGAAACCACAAAATTCAACTGGAAAGACCTCATGGTATGAACACACTACTGAAAGAAGTATACAACCTATAGAATGTTCAAAAATATCAAGAAACATATCTAAAAATTGGAATGACATTACCCCATTATAAGGAAAAACATGCCCCTCCCTTCTTGATCTAGAGTCCCACTCTCACTGAAAATCATGAGTGACCCCATCAGCTGGTAAGTGATGAACCCAATGGTGATAACAGATTATTTGGGTCTTACCAATAATCATCCAATCCATGCCAATAATAAAATCAAAGATTTCAATATTGATAAAAAAAATTCCCACTCCACCTAATGGTCTGTTATTGTCACTTGATATGCTGAGAACCAGAAACATTATTTAGAAATATTTCCCAAAGGCATGGAAATATCCAATAATAATGGAATAAGATATGAATAAAGACCAAAACATAAACTATATTTGAATATATAAAATAATTAGTAATACCTTTATAAAATAATTCTAACACCATAGAAGATGAAATAAACATTTTACCACTAAATGTGGCATTACCTACTTTAGATTCCTCTTGTGAATATTCCAACACATAAAGAAATATAGTCTCAACTGCTCCTGGAGCTTTATTAACCACATGAAAATCCCCCTTAGCATTAGGATAAGACCCAATACCCACTACTAGAAATTATGGTTATAGCCACAGTTTGAAACCGTGGTTATAAGCCCAAAAACTGTGGCTATAAGTTATAGTCACGGTTCCATGGATTGTGGCTGGTATTGGTGTGGCTATAGGGAAATACCTATAGCCACTATTTGAAACCGTGGATAAATCCCTATATTCATGGTTCAAACTGTGGATAAAGTCCTATATCCACAGTTTGAAACTATGGAAGAACCATAAGCCACACAGAAACTATATCCACAGTTTGAAATTGTGGCTATAGGCCTTCTAATTTCATAAAAAATCACCCCCCCCCCCCCACTCCCCCTAAATCCCCTCACTTCCACCTTAGATTGACCCCCCCCCCCAGCACACCCCCCCCCTTGCACACCCCCCCCCCCCTCTCCCCTAGACAGACCCCCTTGAACCACCCCCCCCCCCCCCGAACACCCCCTCCCCTGGACCCCCCCCCCCCCCCGGACACCCCCCCTGGACACCCTCCCAGACATCCCCTTGGACACCCCCACTAGACACCCCCTAGACACCCCCCACCCACCTTGGACACTCCCCCATAGACACCCCCTTGGACCCCCCCCCCCCCCAACACTAAACTTCTGTGACCTATTAAACAACAATATAAAGTAGATGATCCTAACTGCTCAAATAACTGGACTCGATGAGATTCATATGCCAGGATAACACCTTACAGAATCATAAAACTAGACCAATAGATATTTGGAATATATCCTAAACTATATATCTCAAATCCCAACATGTTGGAAATAAAAAAAATACACTACAGAACATACTTGATAAAGGACTATACTCCACTGGGTAATATCCTTACTCAAATGCTAATGGCTATACCCAAAATGATATTATGGGGATACAATTATCATATACTAGAATTTGATGATTTGTCTCCCACCATTGGGGAGAACCATCAAGTTCACCTCCTAAAAGTATCAATTTTCTTTTTTATACTCACTAGATACCCTTATAATGAGTGTTATTTCATACCTCAGTCCCACATAGAGAAAAACAATGGTTATCCCTTGATAAAGCTCTCACATGAACCATTACAAATACAAAATTTTATACATTTGATAAACCATCAACACAGGTAATATAAAACTAACATTACTTGAGTATTTAGATAAAAATTTATAAGCCTTTGATCCACTCACCATAGATTGGGATATCATTCATCACTACAATTTTCATTACCATATCAACCAAACTCGAATTCACATCACAATTATATCAAAAGGTATTCAATATTTATTAATGTTTATACCACTAGGTATCATCACCATGGAAAGTGAATACCAAAAAAGATATCATCCTTAATCAAGATCAAACTCATTTCATTCTTAACCATTACCTCCTGAATTTTATATTCACATCAATCCCGGTTGCAAGTTGTGGAAGAAAATCAATTACATCATCTATGTTTTGTTGTTGTTTATCTGCATAGCATGCATCCCTATCCTATATACAAATACAAGTCATCAAAATTAACAAATGATCGAAAAGGAAAAGCCATCAGGAATCCAAAAATAGGGAAATTACTTTGACATTACTATTTGAATCGATTAAGCATTCTACAACCAGGGAGATAAATTTCACCTATGAAACCTACACCATGTTAGAGTTCAAATTCAAGTTGTTTCTCAGTACTAGAATATTTCCTATCACAAATCACAAGAAATTAATTAAAATGAAAAAACAGTAACATTTTCACCGTACACAAGACCAGACCAACTCGATAGCGATATATTCATTTGTATATTCTTCGAGATTAATATAATACATTTAATCATAGTCAAATTCAAGAATAAAATCATGGTTAATCATGTAGAAAACTACCGTATCTGATGGGATGAAAAGATAATGTAAAAAATAAATTAATCATGCAATTAAGAAGATATTGAAAATTAGAAGATAAATCAAGATCACTAGAAATGGATAAAGTGTGAGAGGAGGTGTTTATAGATGGTGAGGATAACCCCTTGGACACCCCCTCCCCCTAGACATCCCCCCCCCTCCTGGACATCCCCCCTCTCCCTGCACCCCCACACCCCCTGCCCCCTACACACTTCCCCCCTCACCCCCCTCCTGGACAGCCCCCTCCCCCTACACCCCCACACCCCCTTCCCCCCTCCCTGGCCCCCTTCCTCCTGCACCACCACACCCCCTGCACACTGCCCCCCATCCCCCTTCACACCTCCCCCTGTAGACCCCCCTTGCACCCCTCCTAGACATCCCTACATCCCTCTTAGACACCCCCTGGACAGACCCCTTGCAAACCCCCTTACACCACCCCCCCCCCTCCCCCCCCTGGATAGCCCCCCATCCCTCCTGGACACCCCATCCCCCCCCTACAGACCCCCTTTCCCCCCTCCTTCCTGGACATCCCCCCCACCCACTCTGGAAAGACCCCCCCCCCTCTCTTAACATATCCCCTGCACAAACCCCTCCTCCCTACATACCCCCCCCCCCAGATAGCCCCCCATACCTCCTGGATAGACCCCTAGACAGACTCCCCCCCCGGACAGCCTCCCATCCCTCCTAAACACCCCTTACCCCTCCCCCAGTACCCCCCCTTCAGACCCCCCTTTCACCCCCCTTCCTGGACATCCCCCGCACCCACCCTAGACAGACCCCCCTAGATAGACCCCCCTACACAACCCCCTCCCCCCTTGTAGACCCCCTTTCACCCCCCCCCCCCCCCCGAACATCCCCCATCCCTCCTAGACACCCCCTTCCTCTCCCCACATGAACAACCCCCTGAAGACCCCCTTGTACCCCCCCCCCCCCCCCGCAGACCCCTTACACCCTCCCCCCCCCCCTTCCTGGACACCCCACCCCCCCCCCCCCCCCCGCCGCCAACCCTGGAAAGACCCCCCCCCCCCTCCCTAGCCCCCCCTGTACAACCCCCTCCCCCCCTGCAGACCCCCCTTGAACCCCCCTGGACATCCCCCCATCCCTCCTAGACACCCCCTGTACAGACCCCCCTGCCCAACCCCCTCCCTTCCTACAGACCCCCTTTGCACCCCCCCCCCCCTCCTGGATAGCCCCCCTTCCCCCTGAAAACCCCCTGGACAACCCCCCCCCCCCCCCCCCCCCATACCCCCTTCCCCTCCCCCCTACACAACCCCTCTCCCCTATAAACCCCCTTTCACCCCCCCCTAGACAGCCCCCCCTGCTGGACACCCCCCTGCTGGACAGCCCCCCTAGACCCCCCCTAAATCCCAAAATATCCCCCAAACCAGGAGAGAATGAAAAGATGGCCCCAAAACATTAAGGTAAAAAAGAAGGTTGAAAACAATATAATTCCTCTAAAAAGTAACAATATTCATCACTTTTGAAAGAAAATTTAGTGTACACATGCATTAATTCATGATTTCCAGTCAAACATACATAACAGCATGTAAAGAAACTCTTTTCAGTAGGATAAAAGATAAATAAAGTGAATGTTTAACATTAAAATCACCATGAAAATAGTTTTAATATTACCACTCTACCCTAATTAATGAATATTTAACATATTTTCAACAAAAAAATCATGAAATATAAATTTCACAATAAACATCATCATTCATTAAAACTCAGCACTCGTCATGTTTTACCGTAAGCAAAAATATTTTCAATAACCATCATAAACAGATTCAGTTCAATAACATCAGCATGAAACGTATTCAATAGTTTAAGCACAAACACTCAGCAATAATAACATCCTAAAATCAAGAATTTCAAAAGAGTTCCAATAAGTGGCAGCATGAATAAATTTTTCTGAATAAGTAAAAACCAAATTAAGTACACCCCTGTAATGATATGATATAGTTTTCTTCTTTTCAATGATCCAACCATCCTCTTATATTTTTCACTCAACCTAGTTATTCTCATTGAATTACCTAAAAAGAAACAAAATAAACTTCAGATTCAATCATTTAAGTTCAACAAAAATAAAACAAGGTCTATAGTGGGAAAGGAGTGTCCATGATGCTCCAATTCAAAGGTGTTTATTGTAGTGCACTATGTATAAGATGGATTTCATTTCTTATACTCAATCGAATACCAAGTAAAATCTCCTAATAATTCATAAGAACAAAAATGGTATGAGCCAAATTTATTTTGATATTCTAAAAATCAAAACAAGAACACATAAAATCGATAAATTTATGTGTAAATATTATAAAATATTTAAAATTATCTAAACACTCCCACTATCTCAAAACAAGAACACATAATCCTTATACACTTTATCTAGCCATCTACATGGTTTCTTCTAGTTTACTTCACTATAACTTAGTTCCACAATAACTCCCACACTAGTATTTCTTGTGTTGTTTCATTTAGTCGTCACACATTACCAACATTCACACACCATTATTTTTATTCTTTTATCATAACTAAATTAAAATTATTTTACAAATAAATCTAAAAAATGAAACTATGGAAGTGGGACAAATATATTTTATATAAAATATAATTTTAAGCAGTATTAGTAAAAAAATTCAAATAATAAAGGAAACTGAAATCTAAAACATTATATATTTGATCATAAAAAGAATAATAAACATTCTATATTCTATCATAAAATTAATCCTTAAAAAATAGATGGAATAAAGATAACTTTAATGGAAAGGTTGAGAACCAGTAACTGCAAAACTCTGAGGTCTTGTCCTAGAAAATCATATCTTCTAGGAATTTTCCCTAACCCATGTCTTCAAAATCTACACTTTTTTTATTTTTTTCATCCTTCCCTGTAAAAAATTATTCATCAAAACATACATAAAAAACTCAACCAAAGTCATTCACTCAGTTCCCTATGTTGTAAGAGATAAGAAAGAGAACATTGTACTGCATGGTTTTTCAACCTCTATCCCAAGAGAGGGATTCCGCGTAGAAAAACCTGAGAAATGATAAAAAAACACTTCCAAATAAATAATTAATCCCTAAAATGTCTCTAAATCCAAAAAATAAATTTCATATCAACCAAAATAAAGCTCCATAAGAAAGTTCACTTATAATAAAATTCAATTAAAATTGTTAAAAATATTTTACAATATGGCATGACATATTGTTATTCTTTGTTATTAAAATTCCAAAACATTTAATAAGATATCATTCATGTTAAAAAATTTATAAAATACAATTAATGTTGATATAATTTCACATAATTTCTTGCACATTGATGAAAGTTTGTTGTTAATTTCATATCATTTTCAAGAGATATAATTGATTTTGAAACAAATAAAAATAAAAATAACTTTTTCTTATTAAAAATATTAGGAAGATACAATATGAAAATAGAAATAAATTCTAGAGTAAATATTTATAAGTTAATATGTAATAAATAGTGTTCAATGTAATGGGGGGGGGGTTAATAAGTGATAAAATACAATTATGCATACAAATGTTTTTTAAATAATGTGCATGTATGTGTACATGTGTAGGTAAATTCAAACAATGTATGCATACCACATGCAATTTATTAATTTGGAAGACGCATGGGATGTGTGGGAGCTTGAAATTTCATACTACATATATATTACTATATGTGTATAGGTGTATGTACCTTCAAAAAATGTATTCATACATTATGTATTCATATATATCTAATTTCAAAAAAAAGTACATATTGTGTGTATGCTGCATAAACCTGTAAAAATAAAATAGATGAGTCATAGTAGAACATATGTGATCATTAAATGTAATAGATGGGTCATAAACATTTACACATGCAATAGATGTTGCATAAACCTTTACACATACAATAGATGCTTCATAAACCTGTACACATACTGCAGGACATATGTGAGCATTAAATCATATAGAATAGTAGATGAGTCATGGTAGATTATCTAAAGTCAGGGTGGTTAGAATGAATATGTAGGGGTTTAAATATGCATATCATATTAGTTACACCTTGGTTTTCTCAAGGATATTCCGAGTGTAAAATCTAAAAAAATTAGTAAATGAGGTCAAACAAAAACCCACCAAATTGATCAAGTCAATTGAATAGTAACTCAATATTAGGAAAAGATCTTCTATGCATGCATATAGTGAAGTTAATATAGTGGATTTAATGTGTAAAAGATCAAACTATAATGATTTTTCATTATTGTGATGAAACATATAAAATATTGATTCATTGGAGGAAGATAAATAATAAAGAAAAAAAATCTTGAAAATAGACACCAACATGTAAATGTCACTGAACATGGAGATTCATTTATTCATAAGTAGAAATGCATTATGTCTCATTCATGGGAACAACTCAAGGGTCTGTACTAATTAAATAGTGATTTGTGGTAAAGATGTATGAAACATAATCCTGGGTTGTAATTGTTGTATAATATTTCTAGTGTCTAAAGAATTCAATAGTTGATATTCTTCTTATATTAGAATATTTAACTGCATATTAGAAATAGAATATTTGAAAATAGAAAATAGACTATAAATAAAATTAGATGAAATTAAAAGAAATAGAAAAACGATATTTTCATTGAATCATTCCAACTAATTTGAATTTTGAAATATTATGGTTTATCCATAGTTACTTTTTTTGGTTTAAACTACAATTAAGTAAATGAAAGGGAACTTATGGAAACATATAAAATTTAAGAAAAAGCATGTTATGAAATAATATCATAAAATATTCATTAAATGAATAAGTTAACTATATTTCATGACATATCATGTCATGAAATAATATCATAAAATAAATTGAAGACAATTAATGAAGTATTTTTCATTACACATATAAAATGTAAGAAAATTACTATTTTTATGAAATTAAAACATATCACTACAATTTCATCTAGTGTATGAAGATGAATACCTTGTCCTTCAACTATAATAGCCTTTAGAAAATACTTTTATACTAGAAGATAATCTTTAGTGCAAACCATTGATGTTTCGAATGGTCTCCTAGAGCTATAGATGTTGTAGATCAACTCTTGAAAGCATTTAGTAACTTATGAAAGCAACGCTTGCAAGAATTCAGTAACTTCCGAAAGAAACACATAGATATATAAGAATAAAAAATTTAAAGGGAACCAATGATTTTAAGCTATTTTTCTTTAAAATATAAAATAACTTCAAAGTAAAAGGAAAACTGTCATGAATTTATACTCAGCATAAACCACACATTACAAAAAGACAAACATAAATCATGAAAAATATCAATTACCACTAAATAAACATTGCTAAGTCCCCAAGAAATTTATGATTCCTAAAAAGATCACCCAGAAACATAAATCACATAATGATATATATATGTGGTCACATTATAATACTTAGAAAAATAATAACATCAATAACTCACCTGCCACATAATTAGAACCAATCCAACAAAAAAATGAAAGTCATAGATGTTTGAATGGTCAATAATAGAGTTAACCAATCCAACATTGATTCATATGCCACATACAATGTCAAATCCTGCAAATATTTCACTAACACCAATCAGAAATCATCTTGATTCAAAATCAAAACCAACCACGTGGGATGAGAAAATAGAAAATAACATGTCAATTAGAGCACTGATTGTAAGGGATGATGCAGGAACCTTGGTTGTTGTAGAGAAAATTCCTAAGAATCCATTATAGTGCCTACAATATCAAGGTCAATGTTATCTCCAAATTCATCTTTTGAAGCCATGAACTATGAATAAATTACATAAAGAGGAGGTGGAAGTAGTTTGACTGAATTGTGTTGTTTTAGCCTCTTAGTATACAAGACACACAACTGATGGTGAACTGGTGTTTTGTCGGGAAATGGGTATGACCTTGTTTGGTTAAGGTTCAAACTTTCCAATCGGTTTCTAATGGGTTTATTCATAGAACCGGAAACACCCAATGATTATATATCCATTTGGACCTACTTTCCAATGGTAGGTGCCCATTAGTTGTGGACCGATGAGGCTTAAAAATTTGCATTGGTCGAGAGGATGGGAGGTCAAGCTCGTCACACCTTTTTGGGGGGAATTATTGCCTACTCCAGGAATATTTTATAGATTTAAGTTATGTTCATGAATCCTTATTAATTCACCAAGCATAAAAATTAGTTTTCCTTTAGATTTAGAAATTGATGTTTATATGTATGGGATTTTAGAGAATCTTTTACATGGTCATTATGATGACCATACTGGTTTTAAAGCCACTCAATGGGGCACTTCAAGTTTATTTTCATTCAAAAAGATAGGGATTATTTCAGAGTTGGGATCCTACCCATAGATGGGCTACCTGCATATCCTCATTAAAAAGGAATCATAACCCACATAGTTCGATAAAAAGGATATATTTTAATGTCATATGGGATGGAAAATAATTAATGAAATATGGGCTTGAACCTTATAAAGGCTTCCTACATACTCTACTTTTAATGCAGAGATCAAATTACACATAGTTCGGGTGAAGAAATATGGGTCTTATGCATGGTTAATGGCCCAAAAAGATATGTCATGATTACTTTTACACTCTAAGATCATGAGAGTCATGCTCGGTGTGAGAAACAAGAGGTATCAGTAAACCTGACGATTGTTCCATGAAATATGCAGTCACAAGAAATGATGTGGGAATTACGTATGTATGACTCCCCAAGTAGATGAAGACCAGGACTTACTTTAGGAAAGAATCCGAGGAGTAGGGTCCATAAAGGTATTTTTACTTTATGGATATTTGGAGTTTTAACCTGGGGATTACTCCTTAGAAGGAGGCCCAAATTAAAAGGTACATAGGATTGGGGCTTATTCCTGAGAATGAGGCCCAAATCAAAAGAAATTAATATTGGGGTTTACTCCTGAGAAGGAGGCCCAAATTAAAAGAAATTAAGATTGGGGCTTACTCCTGAAAAGGAGTCCCAAATTAAAAGAAATTAATATTTGGGCTTACTCCTGAGAAGGAGGCCCAAATTAAAGGGAACTTATAACTTGGGGATTACTCTTGAGAAGGATGCCCAGATTAAGGGGACTTGGGGCTTACTCCTGAGGAAGATTCCCTAAATCAAAAGATCTTCTAATATTAAAGGGTGAGGTTATATAGAGAAAAACCTCTAACCGTAGTGACATAAATCTTGTAAGTCACGAGGTTTTGGGAGAGGTTCTCACAAAATTCCTTTTAGATAAGGAATCCAACAAAGGAACCATGCCATAAATGGCTTTGAGTGATAATATCTTGAAGAGGAGAGGTGAACGGTAGAGAGGCGCACAAGTCTTGGTCGCACAAGTGTACTTGCGTGGCATGGGTTCACCTGGGAGATGGAGAATCTGTAGGGTAATACTTGGGTGAGACTTAACTCAAGCCTTTAGTATTATCCTAAGATGTTTCCAAAAGGGTGGCGCGCAAGTTTCATCAAAAGGGTAGGGCGGCGCACAAGTGTTTCTACTTTTAAGGAGGTCTGGATACTTAGGCGTGCAAGTGTTGATGAATTCAAAACACTTAGGCCTTATCCTACTCCTTCAAGTCTTCCATTCTAGGTAAAAAGTTACCTTAGAAGCTTTCAAAAGAGTTGAGTTGAAGACTTGGGCGACCAGAGCTTGAATTTGACTTCTGGAAAATCCATCCTTCAAATGGGGGCCCACAGGGGCTATTTATAAGCCACCTTGCACCTTGGGCAAAATATCAAATAGGGTGCGCAAGTGAGTTGTGCGACCCATAGGTGTCGTGCAAGTGACTTGCGCGCCTCCATCCAAATGGACTCCTAGTCCTTGCCTTTCTCAATTTTTTTGATGTTATTCAAATGGTGACCCTTTTGTGCTTAAGGTATTCCCTTTTCCATTCGTTGGACCCTGTGACAGAAAGGAGTGTCAACAAAAGTCCCCCCTCAGAGTTGGATCTGAAAAGGAAAGAGGTTCCGGCTCTGAGGTAAACCCGGAAAAATCAAGGGTTTGTGGCGCGCAAGTTTGGCGCGCAGATTTTGGGGCGCGCAAGTATGACGCACAGGTGGTCTGGATCACCTATATATACAGGCTCACTCCTGCAAAAACTCACTCGGCTTCCAGAAACGTTATCTCTCATCATGTTGGCACTTCCGTCTTCGGCGAATCGCCCTTCTATATTTTTCCGCGCTTGTGCAGAAGGTATTTGACTTGTGCTCCATGACTAGGGCAGCAATACTTGCGCGACCGGGTTGAATTGCGCTCCAAGTTTGGGACTTGTGAACCTTAATTCCTTTTCCATTTTTTTTATTTCCTTCATCAAAATTTAACAAAACAAACTTACTTAAAAGTTGTTTGTTTGATCTATGTGCAGATTCAATGGCTCCCAGAAGAATTGGATCAGCTGATGAGTTGGCCAGTAAGAGAATAGATGAAATGATGAATGCCTTTGGCCATGACGATTATGTTATCTATGACAGCACTCTCCCAGATTTAGATAAGTACTTGAAGAAATATCATGCCAATTTACCACAGATCATCAAATGAGGCAAAGAATTGTATGGCCATGGTCATCTCCAAGGAGTCAATGTTCTAGAGGCAAAGAATTATATCCCTAATTCCTGGTTTCAAACCTACACCAACTTCTCTTCGGCAAATGTCTCAATTGCAGGATCATTTATCAATGTTGGGACAGTGGAGAAGGCATACATAATGCATCATATCCCATGTGCTTCATATCTAAAGCCTCACACGCCTGAGCTACAGCCGCATTGATATCCCTCTATTTTCTGAAATTCTCAGATGGACCAATATAAGGGATGGAAGAAGAGTTAGGATTTCCGTCCTGGAGGAGGTGTGGAGCCAACTTGGATGTGGGCATATTGGGTGCGACAAACTTGCGCAGAGTTTTTCGATGATCTGAAGGGAGCTTCAATATATGAAGATGTCTGGGATGGGCAGACATATGTCTATAGGAATGACAATTTCGTGCCAGAGTGAATCAGCCGTTGGAGCCCGGAAACGAATTCTTTCCATATGACTCATGGAGAGGTAGGCATCATTTTGTGGGATGTGTAAATATCTAGAAATTCTGTGGAATTTTTTTTTTAAATACATGGGAATTTTACGAGTTTGCAGTTTCTGACAGCGCCTGATTCTGAGGCCCGGTGTGCCCGGAATCAATATATGAAGTTTTGTTCGGGTACGTTCAGTAAACGTATGTGCGGGATTTTATATCTTTTTAACTGGTGCTTGGAATTGAAATCTGAGGAAACCGATGAACTCGTAGTGACAGTATTCACTTAAGGAGACCTTTACCGCAGTTGCGTTTTATTGAGAGAAGAAGTTAATTTTGGGGTTTCTAAATAAAATTTAAATAAAAATATGTGTTGCGTGTTTTTATTTGGATGGAAGTTAAAACCTACAAAGGGAGGTTGGTGGTGGGGCCACCCACACATAACCTCCCTTGGGAGGATGTTATAAGGTGGGTCCCACATGAACATCAAACTTCTCAACTACCGTTGAACCCCCCTTTAACTCTTGGAACTCCCCATAAATATTTGGGAGCCTCTCCACTTTCCACCTTCCCTCTTTATGGTGCCATCACACCTAATTAATTAATGCCAATTAATTAATTTGAGTGTTTGAATTATTTTTAATACATTATGCCAACATTAAAATAAGTGAACATAATCTTTTATTTTGGGTTGGCATAATCGTTGGAGATCTTGGGAGAACTCTTGGAAGAACACCATCCTCTCGACGAAGGACACTCCACGTCTTCGAAGAACGACGATACCGTCTTCGATCTTCAACCAATCCACAAGAGAAAGAGCTTCCCGCGAGGAACGTCGATGTCGCTTCATCCTAGTACATTTCCCGACTTCAACAAAATCGACATCCGCCCTCTTTTCGCGACTTCGACAACGTACTTAGAATCGAGGTAGGGGGAATTTGGATTGTTTTTACGTATGGGTTATACTCTTCTTTCCTCATCATGTGTTGTGATCTTGATACCGAATGTTAGCAACATAACGAGGAGGGTTTGGACCGCACGAACACGGTCTGACCCCCCCCCCCCCTTTTGTTGTTCTCATTGTCTTGACGACGGAGGCGGAGCCGGAAGGGCATGGTGTTGTCGCATTGCGCCAGAGAAAGGGAGGGGCGCAGCCATGTGGGCCGCGGCTGGAGGAAGAGGTGGCAGCGCCGGTGACCGGAGGCAGTGACGGTGGTGGAGGCTGCGCGTCGGCTGCATGGAGGGAGACCAGTGGCCACTCGGGCCGTCCGGACCATAGGTCAACCGGCCGGCCGATCCGGCTGGTCCGTGTGTAGGAGTCGCGGCACACGAAGGTGCCGCGTGGAGGGAGAATGCGGGTCGCTCGGCTGGGTGAACTGGTCGGCCGCCTGCCGGCTGGGCTGGAGAACCGCGGTGCCCGCAGGCACCACGTGGGGAGAATTGTGGCCCACAGCGTGGGCCCAGTGCGCCGGACCGAACCGGTCGGCTATGGCCGGTCGGGAAGAGGAGGAGGTTGCACCGTTTGGCGCCGCCGGGCGAACCGGACCGGCCCGCAGCGCGGGCCGAGTCTGCAGGTGGGCCACGCCCCACCAGACGGGCCAAGCCCAGCCGGGTCGGGCCAACCCGCCAACCCACTTGGTTTGACGGTCTGAGCCCGTCTTCGCTTAAATACGAATAACTTCAAGACCGCGCGTCCGATCGACGCACCGTCTACGGCACTGGGACCCTCACGATGAGGCGGTCCTTTTGCGATACTCCAAGTGAGTTTCGGAAAAATTTTGTAAAATTTCTGGGTTGGATCAAACGTAAAATCCAACCGGGCCCCTGGAACAGAAATGCCAATAACTCTTAGATCGGGCATCCAATTGACGCGCCGTCTGTTGCGTTGGGTTCCTTTTGATGAGACAGAACTATAAGATACATCAACTCAATACTACGTGATAGTTTATGTATCAAAACTTGTCTCGAGGAGCGGACCCTCCCGGAATCGAGTGTGCTGTGTGCGGGAACCCTAGAGCTGGCTGCGACGACTACTGTACTGGAATCCTACGTGGGTTCGACAGCGATGAATACTGAACCGAAATCCTCTGTGGGTTCGACAGCGATGACTACGGTATTGGGATCCTCTATGGGTCTGACAGTTCTGACTTCTGTTCCTGTATCCTGTGTGGGTCCGACAGAGTAGCTGGTCCTGTATCGTTTGTGGGTCCGACAGCTTAGCTGGTCCTGTATCCTATGTGGGTCTGACAGATTAGATGAATCGGTGACTACATCTGATCATCTCTATCACTCTACGAAATATGTATACCTGTGTGAGATGAGTCTTGTCTTTCAATCATTATCATCGATGTGATTGAACTTACTTCCTTTCTGGACTGGGTTGTGTTTGGGCTCGAGAGTTGGAGCCGGACTGTGACTGGTAACTTAGGTATATGTATGGGAATATACCTAAGTAGGGTTGGTTGTTACATCATGATTGTATCTTTCTACTGTGGTTTATCCTTTGTGGATTCTAGAAGACCTTTGGGGGTCTCGGAGTCCCCTACTAGGTATTGTTATACTCACCCATGCACGGGCTTCGCTCGTACCTTGTTGTGTTCTGTGCAGACGACGGGAAGCAGTGATCGAGGCTGAGGGTGACGGACAGAGGCTGCTCGGAGATGGACTAGATGGGATGTACCATAGGGAAGAGTTGTTCAAGTTCTGTACCTACCCTTCATATAGGATTTTATGGCGGATGATCCAGGAGTTGTTTTCCCTTTTTACTTGTACTTGTTGTTCAGTTGGGTTTGTATACTGGCCCACTTACTTTCAGCACACCTTACTTTTATATTTTAGTACTTGTTGCCTCTACTAGTTATGTTTGGATTGTGTGTATGTTACAAGTTAAAAGGAAATGTATTCCATTTTAATAGGTTTTACGCCTTTGGTGCTAGTCGCCTGCCTCTGGCCTATGGAAGGCGGGCTTGGGGTAGTCCTGGCACGGGCCCCGAGGAAGGGTCGTGACAAATTGGTATTAGAGGAGTCAATTCTACCACAGAACTTAGACTTTGATTCTTTTAACTGCAATAGTGTTAAGTTTTTTGGGTGTGGTTATCAGTTTAGGGAAATCGGTGTTGGTGCGGCGGCCGACGTATCCATACACTAGGACTCTGACTTCTGATCTCCGACTCAGTGCACGAAAACACTGATTGCGTGTGTGTTTCCTTTGAAAATTCTTTCTTCGTGTTTACTTTATGTTAGCTCACCAGGTATACTATTTTAACCGTGGCGCACCTGTTCCTTTTCAGGATGACCCCAGAAAGGCAGCTAGCTTGGGTTCCGAGTTACGTACGAGATGGTATCCCACCGAGCGACGAGGCCTCGGTGCAGGGCCCCATCACAGCGGAGGTACCAGTGGTACCACTACCCGCTGGGCCACCGATACCACTAGCTTCAGTAGCAGAGAGTGCACACCGCCTGAGTGCGTTGCACGAGTTCGAGCACCAGAGGCTGCCTAGGTTCCGGGGAGAGACGGATCCACAGGCAGCTGAGGATTGGATGGAGGATGTCGTGAGAGTTTTCAGATTGGAAGGGACACCAGCCGACCTCATGGTGATCCTTGTCGCAAGTCTCCTGCATGCAGCAGCAAGAAGATGGTGGAGCCTGATTCTCCAGGTGAATGACAAGGTATCTTTACTCTGGATAGACTTTGAGAGTCTCTTTCGCTCAAAGTTTGTTCCAGCCACCCTTTGTGCGGTGCGGATTCAGGAGTTACTTCATCTGCAGCAGGGCATCATGACAGTATCTCAGTACTCAGTGAGGTTCACCGACCACTCACGCTACTCCACGGATATGGTACAAAACCTGTTCTTCAGGGCCCGGACCTTTGAGTAGGGGCTCAGGAATGAGATCAGGGCTTCGATGATTCCCCTCAGCATCCCGATGCAGGCAGGGGTGCTGGAGTGAGCCCTTCTAGTGGAGAGTTTTCTCGCTGAGCAGTCACCAGCGGCGAAACCCACCATAGGGAGACACGTAGTGGAGTCTTCTGCAGCCAGGAGTAGACATATGATGCAAAGGTCCAAGCGGGCCACGTTATCAGGTGGGAAACCCTAGGATATAGGTTCGGTTGTGCGGGGCACACGAGACAGAGCCAGCTATACGAGGAGCAGGTGGTGCTATGCATGCGGCGGGCAGGGCCACATGGCTCGTGACTGCCTGACCCACCATGAAAATGAGAAGAATATAGTAGAGGGTCCTCCCAGGTAGAGGTAGAGGTTCGACAGTGGTGGTCCGTTAGGAGCAGGTGGACGTGGAAGAGGATCTAGCCGAGCAGCGGGTTGTGGATGACGTTTCGAGGCTTTACCACCACCACCACCACCAGGAGGACCACCCCGACCATAGGGAGCTGGCGAACAGAGGCAGGCTCAGCTCCAAGCAGTCGAGGCCTACGACCACGGAGCACCTGAGATGATTCGAGGTACTATTTTTGTCTACTCCACCCTTGCTGCAGTACTTATAGACACAGGTGCGAGTCATTCTTTTATTTCCACTGCCCTCGTTCGGAGCTCGGAGATTCTGATAGAGTCATTGGATCGATCCTTAGGGCTAGAGACTCCTACGGGAGCAGACTTGATGATTACGCACTAATTTCGGCAGTGTGAGATTACTCTAGGAGGCGAGAGCTTCAGCTGGGATCTTCTTATAGCGGCGTTGAGGCCTTACGACGTCATCTTGGGTATGGACTAGTTATCCACAGTTCATGCTCATATTGACTATATTAGGAAAAAAGTGCGGTGTATCCGCATGGATGGGACCCGGTTCACCTTCACCAGCGAGAAGGGATCCTTTGAAGCGCATGATGTACTTACACAGAAGAGGGGGCAGTCAATCACACATTAGTTGACTAGTCTCATCCTTGGAGCGGTTGATGTGCGGAGTCCGAGTTTTCCTGTTGTGGTGGATCAGTACGCGGATGTTTTCCCAGAAGACATTCCAGGACTAACTCCTCACAGAGAGGTATACTTTTACATTTACCTTTACCCTGGGATGGCACCGATATCTACTCCATCATATCGGATGGCTCCAGTCGAGCTTCGTGAGTTACGGGTACAGCTGGAGGACTTGTAGAGGAAGGGATTTATCCGACCAAGTGTTTTGCCCTAGGCATCACCGATTTTGTTCGCCAAGAAGGCGGATGGGAGCTTGCGACTGTGTGTTGACTACCGTCACCTGAATTAGGTGATCGTGAAGAACAGTACCCACTCCCGAGGATTGGCAACCTCTTTGATCAGCTCAAGGGAGCATGATGGTTCTCGAAGATAGAACTTAGGTTAGGCTATCACCAGCTCAGAGTTCAAGACGAGGATGTGAAGAAGATGGCCTTCTAGTGTCGGTATGGCCACTACGAGTTCTTGGTTATGCCCTTCAACGTAACCAATTCTCCAGCAGTGTTCATGAGTCTCATGAACAGAATCTTCCATCCTTACCCCGATCGCTTTGTCGTAGTCTTCATTGACGACATACTGATCTACTCGACTACTAAGGAGGAGCATGCCTACCATTTGCAGGTAGTACTAGACACACTCTAAGAGCACCAGCTTTATGGTATGCTCTCGAAGTTCCAGTTCTGGATTCGAGAGGTTCAATTCTTAGGACACGTTATCTCGGAGTCTAGAGTTGCAGTGGATCCAGTGAAGATCGAGGAAGTACTTTCTTGGGAGCCACCTAGGAGTGTGATGGAGTTACGGAGTTTCCTGGGGCTAGTTGGGTACTATAGAAGATTTGTGCCAGACTTATCCAGAGTTACAGCACTGCTTTCAACATTGACGAAGAAGGGGAAACCCTTAGTGTGGTTAGATAGATGCCAGCAGAGCTTTCAGGAGCTGAGGCAGAGGATGGCCAGTGTTACCATCTTGAGGCTTCTAGAGGAGGGCGTAGGGTACGTAGTTTAATGTGACGCATCAGGGACCAGACTCGGGTGTGTCCTGATGCAGAAGCGAGCAGTGATCGCGTATGGTTCATGGTAGTTGAGATAGCATGAGAAAAACTACGCTACCCATGACCTGGAGTTAGCAGCAGTGGTCTTCGCCTTGAAGATGTGGTGGCACTATCTGATGGGCGAGCTTTTTGTAGTCTACTCTGACCACCAGAGTGTTAGGTGCATCTTCTCGCAGAAGGACCTAAACCTGAGACAGTAATGATGGCTCGAGTTCCTCCAGGACTATGACTTCGAGATAGTCCATACTCCTGGGAAGGGGAACGTTGTAGCAGATGCTCTCAGCAGGAGATCAGGCATTCAGCTACTAGGAGAGGTGACAGAGCAGTTGGCCGCATTGCAGATATCCTTTGTGGATAGAGATGGAGCAACCTTTCTGAAATCTCTCACAGTCACTCCTCTACTTATTCAGCCAGTCAGAGAGACACAGCGTGGGGACATTAACTGTGAGATGCGACGTGCTCAGATATCCTCAGGGCAGGCACCTGATGGGTTTTCTGAAGGTGGGGAGCACGTCATTCTCTTTAGAGGACATACCATGGTACCAATTTCACTACAGGAGGAGGTGTTGAGGTAGTTCCACACTTCCCCTCTAGCGGTGCATCCAGGAGTGGTAAATATGTATCAGGGCCTTAGACGACAGCACTGGTGGCCGGGTATATAGAAGGCGGTAGTAGAGTTTGTCTCACGATGCCTCACTTTTCAGCAAGTGAAGGCAGAGCACCAGGTTCCAGAAGGCTTGGTTCAACCCTTAGAGGTCCCAGAGTGGAAGTGGGATGGGATATCCATGGATTTTGTGACAGGACATCCACGTACATCCAGAGGACATGACTCTATCTGGGTGATTGTTGACAGACTCACCAAGTCGGCCCACTTCATACCGTTCAGAGAGAAGGGCTTGGTAGAGATCTTGGGATGACTCTACGTACAGGAGATCATATGTCTTCATAGTGTACCATCGATTATAGTCTCCGATCGAGATGCCCGTTTCACTTCCCGACTATGGAAGGGGTTGCAGGAGGGTTTCGGGATGCAGCTTCTCTTGAGCACCGCCTTCCATCCTCAGACGGATGGCCAGACTAAGAAGACCATTCAGACTCTCAAGTGCATGCTCCGTGCATGTGTCCTCGACCTTGTTCACAGCTGGGAGGATCACTTGCCCTTGGTAGAGTTTCTGTATAGAAACAGCTGCCACTCTACCATCGGGATGGTACCAAACGAGGCACTTTATGGCCGACCTGGAAGATCGCCTCTGTGCTGGACTGACCCAGGGGATTCAGCACTTGTAGGACCAGAGATGGTGCCGGATACGACAGAGAAGGTGCAGATCATCCAAGAGTAGATGAAGACTGCATAGAGCAGGCAGAAGTCCTATGCTGATAGGAGACAGAGACCACTAGAGTTCGAGGATGGCGACCACGTCTTCCTAAGGGTATCACCTCAATGAGGTCTATGGAGATTTGGATGAGGTGGAAAGTTATATATGTGATTCATCGGACCATTCCAGGTCCTTAGCAGAGTAGGCGATGTGTCTTACCACCTGGCTCTTTCACCTCAGTTGCACCAGGTGCACGACATCTTCCACGTATCTCAGCTGAGGAGATACGTGCACAACCCGTCCCACATCATCGACCATGGGGAGCTGGACATCGATGATGGGGTGACATTCACGGAGGTTCTAGTGGAGATTGAGGATCAATAGGAGCGGGTCCTACGTGGACGGTCGATTCCTCTGGTGCGTGTTCGTTGGCAGCACGGAAACCTCCAGGAGATCACATGGGAGCGGGAGGCTCATATTAGTGCTCAATACCCCCATTTGTTCCCTTAGTGTGTGTTGTAGCTTATGGGGACATAAATCCCTGAGGTGGGGAGAATGTAAAGACCCGGAAATTCCGTGGAATTTTTTTTAAATACATGGGAATTTTACGATTCCGCAGTTTCTGACAGCGCCTGATTCCGAGGCCCGGTGTTCCCGGAATCAATATCTGAAGTTTTGTTCAGGTACATTCAGTAAAATTACATGCAAGATTTTATATCTTTTTGAACCGGTGCTCGGAATTGAAATCTGAGGACACCGATGAACTTGCAGCGCTGGTATTCGCTTAAGGAGACCTTTACCGCAGTTGCATTTTATCGAGAGCGAAAGTTAATTTTGGGGTTTCTAAATAAAATTTAAATAAAAATATGTGTTGCATATTTTTATTTGTATGGAAGTTAAAACCTCCAAAGGTAGGTTGGTGGTGGGGCCACCTGTACATAACCTCCCTTGGGAGGATGTTATAAGGTGGGGCCCACACGAACATCAAACTCCTCAACTCCCCTTGAACCCCCTTTAACTCTTGGAACTCCCCATAAATATTTGGGAGCCTCTTCACTTTCCACCTTCCCTCTTTATGGTGCCATCACACCTAATTAATTAATTCCAATTAATTAATTTGAGTGTTTGAATTCTTTTTAATACATCATGCCAACATTAAAATAAGTGAACATAATCTTTTATTTTGGATTGGAATAATCGTTGGAGAGATTGAGAGAACTCTTGGAAGAACACCATCCTCTAGGAGAAGAACGCTCCACGTCTCTTAAGAACGATGATTCCATCTTCGATCTTCGACCAAGCCGCAAGATAAGGATCTTCCTGCAAGGAATGTCGAAGACGCTTCATCCTCGGACGTTTCCCGACATCAACAAAATCAACATCCACCCTCTTTCTGCGACTTCGAAAACGTACATAGAATTGAGGTATGGGGAATTTGGATTGTTTTTATGTATGGGTTATACTCTTCTTTCCTCATCGGGTGTTGTGCTCTTGATGCCGAATGTTAGCAACGTAACGAGGAGGGTTAGGACTGCACGAACATGGTCCGACCCCCCCCCCTTTGTTGTTGTTCTCATTGTCTTGACGAAGGAGGAGGAGACGGTAGGGTGCGGTGTCATCGCACCGCACCGGAGGAAGGGAGGGTTCGCGGCCATGTGGGTCGCAGTGAATGGAAGAGGTGGCAGCGGTGGCCGCACGTTGGCTGTGTGGAGGGAGACCGTCGGCCGTTCAGGCCGTCCGGACCATGGGTCAACCGGCCGGTCAGTCCGCATATAGGAGCTGCGGCACACAAAAGAGTCGCGTAGAGGGAGACTGTGGCCCTCATCCACGGGCCGCTCGACCCTGCCGTCCAGGCTGGAGAACCGCGGTGCCCGTAGGCGCCGCATGGAGAGAACCACAGCCCGCAGTGCGGGCCGTGTGTGCCGAACCAAACCGGTCGGCTATGGCCGTCCGGGAAAAGGAGGAGGAGGCATCGCTTGGCGTCGCCGGGTCCGCACATGGGACGTGCCCTACCGGGCCTGGCCGACCCGCCATCCCACTGGGTTTGATGGGCTGGGCCCGTCTTCGCTTAAATACGAATAACTTCAAGACCGCGCGTTCGATCGGCGTGTTGTCTGTGGAACTGGGACCCTCGCGACGAGGAAGTACTTTTTCGATACTCTAAGTTAGTTTTGGACAAATTTTTGAAAATGGTTGGGTTGGATTGAACTTAAAATCCAACCGGGCCCTTGGAACGAAAATGCCAATAACTCTCAGACCGGGCGTTCGATTGACGCGTCGTCTGTCGCGTTGGGTTCCTTTTGATGAGACAGAACTACGGGATACATCAACTCGAGACTTCATGATAGTTTATGTATCAAAACTTGGCTCCAGGAGCTGACCCTCCCGGAATCGAGCGTGCAGTGTGCGGGAACCCTAGAGCTGGCTGCGACGACTACTGTATCAGAATCCTACGTGGGTTCGACATTGATGACTACTGAATCTGAATCCTCTGTGGGTTCGATAGTGATGAATACTGTACCGGGATCCTCCATGGGTTCGATAGTTCTGACTTCTGTTCCTGTATCCTGTGTGGGTCCGACAGAGTAGCTGGTCATGTATCCTATGTGGGTCTGACAGCTTAGCTGGTCCCGTATCATGTGTGGGTCCGACAGCTTAGATGAATCAGTGACTACATATGATCATATCTATCACTCTACGAAAGATGTATACCTATGTGATCTGAGTCTTGTCTTTCAATAATTATCATCGATGTGATTGACCTTACTTCCTTTGTGGACTGGGTTGTGTTTGGGCTCGAGAGTTAGATCCGGACTGTGACTGGTAAATTAGGTATATGTATGGGCATATACCTAAGTAGGGTTGGTTGTTACTTCATGATTTTATATTTCTACTGTGGTTTATCCTTTGTGGATTCTGGAAGACCTTTGGGGGTCTCGGGGTCCCCTACTGAGTATTTTTATACTCACCCCTTCACGGGCTTCGCCTACACCTTGTTGTGTTCTGTGCAGACGACGGATAGTAGTGATCGAGGCTGAGGGTGACAGACGGAGGCTACTCGGAGCTGGACTAGACAGGACGTACCACATGGATGAGTTGTTCGAGTTTTGTACCTACCCTTAAGGTAGGATTTTCTGGAGGACGATCCAGGAGTTATTTTCCCTTTTTTACTTGTATTTTTTGTTCAGTTCGGTTTGTATACTGGTCCACTTACTTTCAGTACACCTTACTTTTCTATTTTAGTACTTGTTGCCTCTACCGCTTGTGTTCAGACTGTGTGTGTGTTACAGGTTAAAAGGGAATGCCTTCCCTTTTAATAAGGTTTACGCCTTTGGTGCTAGTCTCTAGCCCCTGGCCTATGGAAGGCGGGCTTGGGGTAGTCACAGCACGGGCCCCGAGGACGGTTCATGACAGGATGTCTACAAGATTTGAGGGGCTCCAATTTTGGGAGATATGTATGATGAATTCATCCCCCCCAAGGTGACCAAGAATAATTCAAAGAAGACTCCAGTTTTGGATCGAGAGTTAATGAAACTTTTCTACAAGCTTAAGAATACCACCACCACGAAAACCCACTCCAGAAACGATATCCATACAGAGGAGTGGATGAACATGTTTTTGATTAATAAGAGAGAGGAGGTATCATCTTGTACTCATCCTACTAGTTTCCCTAGAGAAGAAAAGAGGGGTGCTCCGGACACATTTTGGCAAACTCTGGAAGCAGGAGAGTTTGATAGGTGTGGGTATGATGTGAACCATAAAATTTCAGTGAAGACCCATCTTAAAGTATTTTTATCCTTGTGGCTCAGTGTTTACCTTTTACTATTTCGGGATTAAAAATGAGGTGTGAGGCCGAGGACCTTTGTCGTTGCAGCCAAGCTGGCTGAAAGGTAGATGATTGGGTTGGCCACCCCAGTTTTGGAAAAGATTCATAGGAGTTTACTTCATGTTTATATGGGTAAGTCTCATCTAAGAATAGTGGGACCATTCTATGTTTTATGGGGATAGATTTTCACCCACTTTAGGAAATATGTTGTACAAAGTGGGGTACAGATTCCTAGAAGTTCTTTCCGGCCATTTGTTCAGGCCTTTTCTGGAATTTCTCCCTTATACCTCAACGCTTATGATATCAAAATAAGGGTGAGTATGTTCAAGGAGGTTCACTTCTTTCCTTATGGAAATCCGCCAACAGTGAGATTTTTTTATGATGGAATAGCCAGCCTGGAGTTAAGGGCATATATGCTGGAATGTAGAGATGGTACACTGCCCACAAGGATTGATAGAGAAATTATATGTGAGGCCTATCCTCCATACATATTCGTACATCAATTCAAATGTCTGTAGAAAATTATTGTATCCCCTCTGGTGCATGTTAGGTTAGAGCATCATCTGATGGTTTCTCATCAACTATGGTTGCTGACATCTATGGAGAAGACTGGGGCGGTATTTGATCTACCAGCTATTGAAGCGGCAAGTCGATTGACTACATGGTATGCCGAGAGTTGGGTAGAATCATACCCTAAATGGGTACTGAATCAGTCGGTCCCTCGGGTGGGGATAAAGAAGAGAACCATTAGGAAAGAAGTTTTTCATTTGGAAGGTGACTCTTCCTCACCCGGAGCTGATTCACCGGATTCCAAATATGGGGATGATGAGGCTCGAAATGCGTCAAAGCGGCCTCATTCCAAATATAATCCACCTTCCAGAGTCAAGATACCTACTCCATTGACTCCTGGTGAGTTACATCATTGAGGAAATTTAGTCGCCATTATTTTAAAGAGCAACAAGTTTCATTTTCTTATCCTTTATCTATGATTGCAGGAGCTGGGAAGAAGTTGAAGTCCCAGATTGTAGGACCCTCCTCGTGGCCTTCTAGTGTACATTCTGAATATTTACGACCAGAGGCTGTCCAGATATGGCATAATTTATATTGTGATGTTGAAACCACCTGGATGGACTTGTGCGAAGGGATGCATATCCCTGGAGTGGGGAATTTTCGGGCTTCCTCTAACATCTATTTTGAGGAAAACCCCAATGAAGTGAGGGATTATATCAAAGATCTAGAAATGCTCATTTATGACACTGATGAGTCAGTTCTTGTCACCAAGCGGGTGAAGGAAATGATGGATCATGGTACTACTGATGGGATTGGTCCTTCATTAGATGAAGAGTGGCATGATTACGTGGCTCCTGAAGATGTAAGTTTCCTTTTTCTCATATTTATATTTGATTTGAAATTTGAATTTAGTCAAAGCTTTGTTATTCAAGGAAATAATATTCTTTATCATGCAGATTGTAAAGGAAATAACCACTGATATCCCTTCGTCGTGGTATAGCCCTGGTGGCACCGCTCTTGGAGCCACTAAATCTCCTCGTGAGCCGGGTGAAATATCTCTAGGCTAGCAAGTCATGGATGACGAGTTAGAAAGGGAATTATTGTCTCTGATACCTATTTTCGGATATGATGACGCCCGTCCACCCAAAAAGGCCAAGAAGCAAAAGCATTGAAGAAAGAAGACCACGGTCCAACGCTTCATTAGTAGTGGTAAGTCTTTCTAGTAGTCATGAATCTTAACTTATGAAAAAGTGCTCAAACTTCTCAGGATTTCAAGGGATTATTCAGTTTCCCCTTTAAGAGAAAGGACTGACCATCCTCAAAGTAAAACAGAGGGTGCTGTAGAACATACGCTAGTTCAACAGATGTTCCTAAAGAAATACTGAGAGCAGATGAGTCGGTGTCTGTTCTTAGCACCGCTCTTGTTTCTGATGCCAGGAGAGAAAAGACTTCTGGTAAATTAACAATACTTCATAGAACCTCAAATGAGAAAACAACTGACTTCCATTATGTGATGTTTTAGGTTCAACACATACACCATAACATTTAGCAACCACCGAAGCTGACCCCACAAATGTCTCTGAAGAAGCTATCCGGGGTCAAAGATTTTCAGATAAAATACACGAAGAAGACATGTCGAGTTCTCCCACTGGTGAGACTAACCTGGGATCTAGGACATCATTGGATAAAATGATTATCATTGTCATGTACTTTGAAGAAATTTTAGAACATGTTAAATTACCATGTGATTTAGAAGATTTTGGATATCTAGTTATAGAATCAACTGGATGTGAGTTTCATCATTTGTTATGTTAATCTTCTCATGATTACACTTCTAACCATGTTTGGTTAAAAAATGTACAGTTCCATCTAAATAAACTATTGAACCAACAACGCTTGAAAGGGGTGTAGACATTGATGTCAACCCTATTATTGCAGAAACACTGGCTCAGGTGGAACTTAACACGGTAGAACCTCCTGAAACCCATCCTAAAAATCCTATTGAAGCTAGTAAATATGGGGAGGAGTCTTTACAAGTTGCTGATATACTGTTAGGTAAAATATGATGATATTTTTATCTTACTTAACCTGCAATATAATCAATCAGCTTTTATTGTCATTTGAAACTAACCATACTTTCAATTGACTAAACAGGGCTGTCAGCTTCAATGGCTAGATCTGGAGGTGAAGCCTCAGCCTCAACCCAAACAGTAGCAGAAGGTGAAGCAACCAAATTCATGGAAGGAGCAGAACAAGGCACTTCCTTAAGTGCATTAATCCTGGACTATGTTCCTCCCTGTGATAGCGATGTCGAATCAGACCCAGAGGTGCAAAAGGTGCTCCAATTCTCACGTCACAAGGCATGGAAAAATATATGTAAGATAATATTTGAGGTGCCTCTTCAAGAGATTCCTTCAAAAATTACAATACTTTCATCCCTGTTCATCATGCTAGGACTTGGAGGTTTTGGATATCAAGAAATCCATTTCATAGTGAAACAAGTCATTCGAAGGAGGGAGAAAGAGAAAAGGTGTCACCAAGACTTGATCAGAGCTATATTGTTGACCAATATTAGTGAATTTCAAGATGCAGTGTCCCGAGCTGAGGTTGATCATGCTGTAAAGCTGAAGGAGCTGAAGCAAAAGATCAAGGAGAAGATTGTTCAGTAGTTTCACCTTCAGCAAGAGCTAGATGCTGTTAATGGGGAGATTGACTAGCTTTATAATTCATTGGAAGAAGTCTAAGAGGATGGTATAAAAGCCATCATAGATTCCAAAGAAGCACTTTGTCGAGCTGAAGAGAGTGAAGTTGGTCGAGTAAATGAACTTCAAGTAGCTGCTAATGAAGCTCGGGATGCTGTGAAATGGATGAGAAATCATGTTGAAAGTCTTCTGTAATTTCTGAAAAAAGAGAAGAGACTCCAGTCTATGGATGTTCCTCTAATATTGTTCATCAATGAAAATAGTTCATCTTCAATCATCTGTGCCTTCATTTTTTTGATAATTGCTCTTATTTTTACCTAATCCAATGGTCCTAGTAAACATAGTTTGATTTTTACTAGGGTTATATAAACAACCCCACAAACTTTGCATCTTTTAATTGCTCAATATTTCCTAAATCATACAAAATGTACATTTAGCGAGCTGGGACTCGATTTTTGTTCAGATTACCCTTTATAGGTTCCCAATTTAATGAGTACCATGTCTTTTGTTATTGGTAGTTTAAAGTCATGCATGTTGGACTATATAAAGGATAATATTTAAGGTCGAATAGCTTTGACCTAATGGATGATATTGACTCAATTCTTGATAATTTTTTTGGAAACATATTACCATATTCAAGTATGGAGGGGGGAAATTATAAACTGTGACTTGAGAAATTTTGAATCTGAGGAATGACAAGGGAAACAAGCTAAAAGGAATTAGAGGAAGTTTTTTCTAAGAATGAAGTTACCACTACTTGACAAACCTGTTATGGGGGATGAATTATGTAGGGACAACTAGGGAATATACTGCATAGTCAAATAATAGTATCTTTTAGCTGACATGTCCGTTATGTAGACAACTTATGCAAGGCCACCTAAGGGCACGTGTTGCATAGTCAGTCAAAATAACTCTCAGAAATTTGACTTTCTATTGCGAAAATCTGAATAAAGTTGTATGTAGATTCAAATTTTCCAAAGTATAGAGTCTACTTTATGAAGAAAGGTACTTGAATATGGAGAGGATATTTCCAATCAGAATTGTCAAAGAATTGGAGGAATGTGACTTCTACGATGGTCTGACCCCAAACGTAGGAAAAAAGGTATCTGTGGTTTTAAATCATATGACCAAAATCGGAGATAGAAACATTATACGACATATGGTCAAGTGGTCCAAGGTTATTTCATATTTCTCTGAACATATGGATAATGATGAAAATGTAAACCATAGACTTGAATACTTTCAGATCATGAAAAAAATAGTATGGAACAAATATGTTAAGGATAGCGGTTTTTTTTGCAGATCCCTACATATCGAAGTTAAGACTAATAGGGACAAAAGAGGCTTATCCTAAGAATGAAGTTACCATTACTTGACAAACCCATTATAGAGGTTGAATTATGCAGGGCCAACTAGGGCATAAGCTATATAGTCAAATAGTAGCATCTTTTGGCTGACATGTCTGTTATATAGACAACTTATGCAAGGCCACCTAAGGGCACGTGCTGAATAGTCAAGAAAAAGAACTCTCAGGTATCAGACATTTTGTGAACAAAAGTCAAGAAAAGGGTTATGGAGAGCTAGAATTATTTACGGTTAGGAATATGAAAAATGGGAATTGTCGAATGCATAAAGGAAATACATAGACCAATAATGACCATGAATATTATTTGTATAATGTTACAGCTGGGTCCTGAATTGAGATTCTGGATGTCACTACATATCTCATTAGAATGATAATCAAGCCACACGTAGTTCTTGAAATACAGTTTAACATCATGCAGGATGAGAGCATAGAAGATCTTAGTTTAGGGTCGTAGAGGTCGAACCATAGTGAGGGAGACACATCGTGCATTTGTTATAAACCTAATGTGAATAATGACTAGGGTGTTTCATATCACACCATGTTCTCCCAGGGGGACTTTTCAGCCAAGGGACCGAAAGTGGAGTTTGGGGTTAGGCCCAAAGTCTCGGGGCTGGACTCGAGAAATGATCAAGCGTTCTTACGTATCCCATGAGGATGGGAATCAAGTTGCACGTAGTTCTTGAAATACCCTTTGTACAGATTTGGTTCGTACATATGAGGGGTAAAGAGGACTTTATTGCAATTATGGTTGGACAAAATATTAAAGACTTGGGTGTCACTACGTATCTTATAAGGGTGAGAATCAATTCATACGTAGTTCTTGAAATATGACATGGTTGGAGACCATGTCAATGATGATTACTCTCAAGTGAGGGTATTAGGGATTTTTGCAGTTTATTGTCATACAGGACAAAAGTGCAAATAGTTTAAGGATATATGCATGGACCAGTGCTATGCAGTTTAATGTCTTGTAGTAAGGAAAATGGGGAACTGTATAGTTTAACGTCGTATAGCTAGGACAATGAGATGTACACAGTTTAACATCATGTAGGAAGAAAGTGAATTGATATGAATAAGACGGTTTACGGGGGCTTCACAAATCAACATCGTATTGGATGAAGGTGAATCGATGTGAAGAAAATGGTTTCGGGATTGAACCTCAGGAGGTTACCAGCGTACCCAGCCTAGGAGGCAAGGATCAAAGTCCACGTAGTTCAATTGAGAGGGATTCAGTGATCGGGGTGTGCTTGAGGACAATGACCACAAAGGATGGTGTGGGGATTATGCATGGTTAGCTGCCTGGGGCACGCATGGAAACAGAGTTTAAAATACAATTGCGCATGCGGCGATCACAGTTTAATGTCATGTGTCATAGACATGGGGTTCTTAGCAGTTTAACGTCCTGCAGCTCGGACGATGCACAATTTAACGTCATGTTGGACGATAGATGGGTTATGCAGTTTAATGTTCTACAGCAAGGACAAGGGGTGTATTTGTGTTACACAAAATACTTCTTCAAAAATCTTGCATTGGTTGGAGTTGTAATGAGTTATCCATCCATTGAGATTAAAGAATAAGATCCATTGGAGTATACCTTATGTATTGAGTAAGGTCCTTACCACTTTGGATCAAGATTTGGAGGATTCTTTCCTGGTATCATTGGGGTTCTGAGGACCAATACCAATTCTCCTTGAATGAATGAATGAAGAAAAACTTTTTTATTAAAAGCTCATGCTATTAGATTCTGATAAACCTCTAAATGGTGCAGTGTGCACAATCTTTTTTCATCTAGTCGTTCCAATTCATCCAACCGCTTTTGTGATTGTTCATCTATAGATACCTGATCATAAATGGTGACTCTAAGAAAAGGTAATTGGAATTCAATAGGAAAGACCACTTCCATTCCATATTCCAATGAATATGGAGTTGATCGTTTAGTAGTGTGGGTGGTAGTCCGATAATCCCATAGAGCATGAAAAAGTTTATCAGACCATGAATTTTTATCTTTATCCACCATATTTTGAAGTATATTTGAAAGATTCTTATTGAAAGCCTCTAATTAACCATTGGACGCTACATGATACCGAGATGAATGGTTGGATCTGATATTGTATTCTTGATACAATTTTCTTACCTCAGATGAACAAAAGTTGGTGCCATTATCTGTCAATATGGTATGAGGAACACCAAATCTGGTAATGATGTTGGACTTGACAAATCTAAAAATGCTTTTAGCACTGAATTCTTTGAGAGGTATTGCCTCTGTCCATTTGGAAAAGAAGTCAGTAGCAGTAAGAATATATTTAAACTGCTTATCTCTAGCCGGAGGATAAGGCCCTACTACATCCATTCCCTATATAGCAAACGGCCAGTAGTATTTAGCCATATGAAGCAACTCTGGGGGGTTAATGAATGAAGTTGGCACATACTTGGCAATAATGACACTTCTTAGTGAAATCAACACAATCTTTCATCATTGGAGGCCATAAGTATCCAAGCCTTCGAATTTGACTAGAAAGTCTATGTCTAGAATGGTGTCCACCACAAACTCCTACATGTACTTCATTCATGATAGCCATTGTCTCTTCACCATCAATACATATGAATATAATTCCATCAAAACCTCGCTTGTAGAGAATTTTTTGATGATTAGGGCTATCATAAAGAGTAAAATTGACCACACGTCACCGGACTTGTTCTTTCCCGGATCTATCAGGTGGGAGTGTTCTGTTTTGAAGGTATTCCCTAATAGGTGCCATCCATCCTGTAGTATGACCATATGGTTTAGAAATGGGACCGATTTCATTGATTTCCTTTGTTATGATTTGAAAAAAAGGGGAAACTATATGACAGTGGGAAATACTGATGATTGTTTCATCCCAATTTGGATCTTCCAGGGTTGTGGCTACATTAGACAGTGCATCATCTTGGGAATTTTGTGATCACATGACATAATAAAATGTCGGTTCTGAGGGAAATTCCTTCATTAACTCTCTGAAATAATCACAAAAATGGATTAACTCTTCCTTTCTGATGGCATAATCCCCATTGATTTGTTTGATTACCAAATCTGAATCACCTTTTTCCTTCAAGTGATTCACCTGTGCCTGAAGCGCCAATTCCAAGCCTATGATGAGAGCTTGATATTCTGCTTCATTGTTTGTACCGCCTTCCAACAATAAGAAGGAATAGGGTAGCACTGCCTTTTTTGGGGAAATAAGCACGATTCCTAACCCAACTTTTTTGAATTTAGGATCTTCCATTTTATTCCCTGTTGGACTTCTGGAGGCAACATCAAAGTAAATTTCCCATGTTTGAGGATTATCTTGAATAGAGAAGACTTCCTCATCAAGAAGTTTAATATTTAAATATGTATCTTCTACAGATGGGTGTTCAAAAAGGAAATCGGCCAAAGATTTTCCATTTATTTCTTTTTGAGACACATACTGGATATCAAACTGCTGAAAAATAACTTCCCACCTTTCCAGACATACTATATGCATTGGACGACTAAGGATAAATTTGAGCGGGTTATTGTGAGATATCAATTAGACCTCATGATATTGAAGGTAGTGTATCAATTTTTGAACTGCAAAGACTAATGCTAGGTAGCACTTTTAAATACTTTAATATCAAGTTTTTTCCTCAAGCATAGTATGACTGAGATAGTAAAGGTTTTTTTCATTCCCAGCACCATTATTTTGGGCAAAGAAGAAACCCAATGATCACTCTAAATCTTTCACATAGAGAATAAGTGGTCTTCCTTCAATAGGTGGCATTAATACCGGTTGACTCAAGAGATATTTCTTGAGGATATCGAATTCTTCTTGACATTCTTCAGTCCACTAGTAGGTGACTCCCTTCTTCATTAATTTGGTGAAGGGAAAACACTTTCCTACCAAATTGGAAATGAAACACTGAATATAGGCCAAGTTTCCTTAAAGTCCTCTTAATTCCTTCAAATTTCTAGGAGGTGGCATGTCAATGATTGATTTTTTCTTCTCAGGATCAACTTCGATACAACGATGGCGTACAACAAAGCCAAGAAATTTTTCCGAGGTTACCCCGAAAGAACATTTCAAGGGGTTCATCTTCAAATTGTGTTGTCGAAGTTTGTTGAATATGATTTCCAAATCGGCCAAGTGATCAGAACATTGTCTAGATTTAACCACCAAATCATCCACATAAAATTCAACAAATTTCCCTAAAAAGTGTTTGAAGATATGGTGCATGGCACATTGATACGTTGCACCAGCATTCTTCAGGCCAAAGGGAATTACCCGATAGCAAAACACACCTTGAGGAGCTTTGAAGGTTGTATACTCCTCATCTACTGGGGCCATTTGTATTTTATTGTACCCAGAGTAACCATCCATGAATGAAAAATCTTTTTAGCCAGATGTTGCATCAATTAAGAGTTTTGTGATCGGAACTGGAAAATAATCTTTGGGACAATGCCGATTAAGATCTCTGAAGTCAATGAAAACTCTAATTTTTCCATTCTTCTTTTTCACAGGGAAAATATTAGCCATCCATTTGGGATATTGAACTTCTCTAATGAAGTTATCCTTGATAATATTATCAACTTCAGCTTCAATTTTTGAGTAATAAGTTTGGTATGTTCTTCTTGCTGCTTGCTTGAATCCTCGATGTTCTTCTGGAAAACCCAAATGATGAGTGGCAACATTGGGATCAAGACCTGGAATTTCTGTATAATTCCAAGCAAATGCATCTCTATTTTGCTTTATAAATGAAGTATACATTTCTTACTCTTCAAGGGTCATGGATGCACTAATTAAAGTGGGGCGTGGATCTTCTTTTGTGCCCAGATTTATTTCTATTAGTTCATCCACAGTGGTAGAGATACCCTCTTCAAATGCTGGAGGAGCATCCCTGAGATCTTCCTCTTCTTATTCAATATGTGTTACTTCTTCTATTTCTACTTTCATAGTAGATGATGAAGAAAAATTTCCGCGGTCTGGGGAGAAGTTAAAATTTGAACATCTTGAAGAAGTGGCTTTCATTTCTGACCCTATTAATGATGAAGGGTCTTCCTAGGGTGATAGAGATGAGATGATGGATTGAGAATCGACATCATTGTTTTCCTCTAGTATTTCTATAACTTTTTCTGTCCTAGTTGGTGAATTATAGAATTGCTGGATTTCAATGGAAGAAATGAATACATCTCCATTTAAGCTTTCATCACTGCTTGGCGAATCAAAAATTTCTCTCATGTTGTCTGGCTTGGTTGCCATAATTGACATTATGGAAGTTTCCATAAGAGTGATTGGATTTAGGTCTATCCTATCAATTTAATTGATAAGAAACACATAATCTTTACTCACATGTATGAATGGGTTTACTGGAATCTTTTCCAGGCCATTTGGAGCATTAATTTTGGTGACCTTATTTGTCGTGGATTTTTTCTTTCCCTCCATGTGATAAAATTATACCTCAATGTATTGAGATTCACATGTTTTGAATGGGGCCTTGTCACCATACAATGTCCTAGTTTGACCATTGAAACAATATTTAAGACATTGATGGTGTGACGAAGGTACGGCCGCATGTTGATGTAGCCAAGGTCTTCCAAGAAAAATGTTAAAGGCAGTGTCCTGACAAACAACCATGAAATCTGAATTAGACACAAGGTCTCCAAACTGAATTCTGAGTGTAATCTCACCCAGAGGTTCTTGTCCATTCTTGTCATATCATTGCAACATCAAAGTTGAAGGAGATAAATCAGATTCAGTGAGGCCCAATTGATAAAGTGTATGAATAGGAATGAGGTTGAATCCTGAGCCATTATCAATGAAAGCTCGTCGGATGTATATTTCATTGACTTTTCCAGATAGATACAAAGGTCTGATATTTCCATGTACAACATCATCTTCATCTTCATCTGTAAAAGATATCACTATATGGAATTCTGCAGGATCATTCTCTATATGGTAGACCTCAGCCGCAACAATTTCAGTTTTTAATTATTGAGGACTTGACAAAGCCGCAATAAGCGCCTCCTGAAGATCTTTTGATAGATTCAAGGCATCCAGAATTGATAATGTGGCTGATACTTGGGAAAAAAATTTCAAGACATCATACTTTTGGTCCAAAGTTCTGGGTTTCCCATCATGAAAATGTGGCTTTGCAGGTGGCTTGGAAGTTGATGCTTTGGTAGTAAATGCATCCCGTATCGGAGCAGGAATTGGAAACACTCCTACCTTCGGTAGACTAGACCGACTAGGTCTATCTATTTACTGAGAGGAAGAAGGTGTAACCTCTAACCAGTCCTCCAAAATAATTGTGTCAGGACCGAATATGCCATGTGTGGAAGAATTTTCTTGTTCCTGTTGAGCCTGTTGAAGGGCTTTGCCATGAGTTTCTACCGCATATACAGTTCTAGCAGGGGTAGGATTGAAATAGTGGCTTCTGGAATATCCACATCTTCCCTTGTATCCTAGAACTCTGTCTCTTCCTCTAATTCCTCTATTAGATACAGGGAACTTAGGCTCATCATGATTGAAACTCTCATTGGCATAGGGATCCGTTAAATGAATCATGTTAACAGAACCGAAGATAAATTCTTCATATGATGAAGATTCTGCTTGATGAACTAGTTCAGGCTGTGCCATTTAGTGGGGCGGTGCTCGTTCTTTTGAAGCAGATGGCATAAAATCTTCCAGAGTCAAAGACAACTTAGGCTTTGACATGAGCTTGTCTTATTTTGACTGCTCTTATTTCTTCAAATTACGCCAATTCTTTGAGGATTTTCCTTTTGATGAAGGAGGTTTTGTTGTGAAATAAATAGCAGAAGACACAATTGGTTGATTCAATTGTGTTCGTAAAATGGCATGAGTTCAGTTGATCATTTTCTTGACCATCCAATCATCATATTTCTGCACATTTTTACTTTTGACTTCGTGCCACTCGCCCTCTTCCTCTAGATCAGTAGCAGTAACACATGCTACCTGGACTGAAGAACCTTTCAGTTTTACTTTTCTAGAGTCCACCATCTTTTTCAGGAGGTCTTTGAAGAACAAAACTCCTGAATGGGATGCCCCAACATCTGATGAAATGGGAAATAGTTGTGGAGGTCTTCATCTCCTTCCTTGTTTGGCCTTTTGGGCCTCAGAAACTAAACTAGATTGTTTTCCAGATCCGAGATGAAGTAACCAGGAACTTATTCATTCCAGAAATAATAAACTTTGTTCTTTAAATCTTCAAACTATTTACACCTTTGATCTATTTGATCATATTGACGAGGCAGTCATTGTTGTTGATGCTCAGGAGGTGGATCCCTTCAATATGATGAAGGTTTTTAAGTAGAAGCAGGTATAGATGCTTGTTTAAGTGTAACTGTACAGCTTCTACCTTTCCTATTCTCCTTCCTGGAACTAATGTAATTACACGAGTTTTAGCCCTAGTCTGTATAATAGAGTCTTATATCTGTTGAGCGATTGAAGTAAGGTCTTGAAACCCTCTTGTGTATTTCACAGGGATCAATGGTGTGCATAATTCATCATGCAGATTTGCCACACAGATTGGCAGCAACTCTTCTTGAGGGAGTGCTAAACTTAAGGAATATGTTAATCCCTTCCAGCGAGCAATGAAATCCGAAACTCTTTCATTCTCCCTTTGTTTACAATTGGTAAGATCAAAAACTGTCGTCTTTGGTAATGTTGAGCTAAATTGAAGAAGGAATTTTTGACGGAGATCTTCCCACCCAGTAATTGACCGAGATTGAAAACATGTATACCAGAAAAAAGTAGGTCCTTGTAATGACTGCACAAAACACCTGAGCTTAATTGCTTATTTTTGTTGAGGATTTCCCATCATAGGATCACAACAAGAAAAAAAATGTGTTAGGTGTTATTCTAGATCTCCCGAACCATTAAAAATTGGGAATGTGGTATTCGAAAAATTTGATGGGGGGGGATTGCATCCACCCATTCAGGGTAAGCTCTCTTTTCTAGTTGAACTGGTGCATATCGTCCTTCTATAGATTCTAACTGAGCTTTTAATGACTCAATGGTAGTCATTAATGTTTTAGAAACATCTAGTTGATCTTGGACCTGAGCAGGTGCAATAACTGGAGTTTGGATGGGTGTGGTGACCGGTACTGCCACTGATGGTAGTATTGCCGATTGTTGTTGCGTATGACCCATAGGATTGGACCTGTGAGGGTGTACCTATAAAGGGGGATATTCTTGATCCATCCCAATAGCTGCAACAAATTCCCTTGATTGATTAACTCCAGCATACTTAAGAGGAAGACTACCTTGAATTAGTTCTGCATTTAACCTCTTTAACTCCTTCATTTCTTCTTCTTTCCGTGCAAGTCTCTCTTCAAGTGAAAGATATTGACCTTATCCTGTGAAAAAGTGATATACAATCTGACTTTTTCCTTTCCCCTTGTTGGATGCCTTTCAGAGAGGGGGAGTTGGTTATTTGAAGGCATACCTAGATTCTGGGTATGCCTTTGATTTCGGGTATCCACACCTTCTTCATTTGTTTTTGTGTATACAGCCTCTTGAATAGGAACTTCTTCATCTGATTCCTCTGAGTGAGCCTCATGTTCTAGGGGATCAGTGATAATGGCATTGATGATATTTATTGATGCATAACGCATTGCAGCCCTTCTGTCAGTGTTTCTGTGATACTTTCTTCTTCCATGTCCTTTATGATACATTACCTTTTGTTTGGTTGATCCCTCAGGAACTTCTTGATGAACCATAATTTGAAGGGAATTTCCTGATAATTTGGCTTTGTGTTCCTGTTTTGGCTTCTTCCCTAATCGAGAGAAGACTGAATTTCACTGAGGAAGAGATTGAGAATTTGAAAAGGTCCCCAGTCCGGTGGACTGGGTCTATTCCTGTTTTTTCTGGTCAACTCCTCGAATCCTGTCTGTTGATCCCAAGGGTTTTATTAAAAGAGTCCCTATCCTGTCAAGATGAGGTGGCTCTTGATCTGCTACATCTGAAACTTTCTTAAATTCTCTCCTGATTTTGCGGATTTTAGTCTAGAAATTGGCCGGATGCATCATCCGACATCCACTCAAATCACCTGGCTCAGATGACCGTTGGATTATTTCTGACAGCTCTATCACCTGATGATTTTCATGCTCTAAACTAGAAGCATGTTCTATATTCTCATTTTCTTGATGCAAGAGTAATTATACAACTTGTTCTTTATATGCCTGACTTTGGGAAGAACTAGTTGAGGCATGTTCATGAGCAAGCCTTTGATTACACACAGAACCAGTTAGTTATGGCCAGCCATGGGCAATAACATTGCATGAGACCACCTTTAGCGGTCTTTGTTGACTAGAGAGAACAGTGAAATGCAATGCTCCATGAACACCCCATCCCCTGATATGAATACTAGATGGGGCATTGGTAATTAACTAGTGCAACCTTTTTAATGCGCCAAGGCATGTACACTAAAGGGATCTCTACTAATTTTCATCCTTTGGATGTCAGGAAACTGAGAGAGATGCCAAGTCAATTTGGTGTTGGAACCCTTCTATTACCTTAACATGATTTTGATATTCATCATAAGGTAATATTTTCTCTTTTAAGTGACAAATAGTTTTCCATATGTTAAGACGAATATCGTGAATACAATCTTCTGTCAACGTTTCTGGAATATCATACTGAGAGTCAGCCAAAGGCCAAAACATTACTGGTATTTCACCTTTCGCCAATTGTTTTCTCATATTCAGCACTTCCTCTTTTTTATTTGATGAAGATTATTCTACCTGATTGGACCAAATCCAGTTCTTCTTTGTTGCTTCATCAGATTCAACAAGATTGGTAGAGAATTAATTTGTCAAATTAGAAGATGAATGACCCAGGGGTGGTTCGGAGAATGACCTACACCTCGGGATATCTTTTGATTGAGAGAGTATTTCACCTGCTAGCGGTAAGACATCAGACATGACTAGCTTCGCATTTGCAAGTGCCTCAAGATAATATGGCTTTCTCATTACTGCATTGTCCATTGAATAATTTTCCAGGCAATGTGAATTACTACTACGAAGAGGAATTTCGCAGCTAAATTCATCATCATAGGGAGGACCACCATGGTGGGTTACAACAAAAGATGAAACCTTTTGCTCCTTGGTCTTCTGGATACGCAGAGGGTTATCGTGGCTCTCATCTGAAGATGATACTTCAAGATTGACCGAATTTTCATGAATCAAGACATCATGAGGAAGTGTCTGATGAAGACCTTCATAATTATTTTTGTTATTTCCAGAATATGGAAATGAGAGAGTAGAATCTTGAGTTGCAACAGATAATTGTCTGAGGGCTTCAAGAACTCCATCATTGAGCAAGGCCTTATTTCAGATTGGCTCTTGATTTTTTAATTGTGATGGATGGGTCTTTTTCTTGGACGTATTATTACTCACTTTGGAAATCACTTGTTGATGAAAGTGGTTATTATGGGTAGGTGTATGTGCCTACTCAGGAGAAATGGTCAGGTTAGGCTGCTTATCTCCATTTAAATCGGATGTATGTGCCTGACTTGATTGTCTGTATGACATGGGGGAGTATGCCCCACGACCCTCCTGGACTAGAACAGAGGTGTGTATATGCTCCGGGGTGACATGTTTATGAGTCACTCCACTAATAGGGATAGATTTATGTTTCTTTCCCTGTGATTTCGCTGAAGTTGTTATAATATTCTGACAGTTATCCAGAATATGGGCAGGGATTTACTTCTGCACTTTCACCATTGTTAGAATGTGCTTGGCGACTTCAGCTGCCAGAACGAGAATATACGTCCATTCTGTGTTTGGAGTAGGTGTGTTTTCCTGCTCCTATCCTCCTTTTCCTGTCAGTGAATTTTGACAGTACTCATGTGTGGGGGCAGAAAGTTGTGTCTGCCTACTGTTTTTCATTGGAGCTTTCCAATTGACATCTTCGGGTGCTACCAAATGAGACTGTTGGTTAGCTTGATGAATTTCAGGTGTATGTGCATGATGATTTTTCTCCACCAAATATGATTGATGAACTTCCTTCAATACTGGAAGACGAGACTGATGGCAGAATTAATGAGTGTAAGCAGGTGTATGTGCATGTTTACAGGTGGTCACAACATTTGGTTGGTGGGATTCTTTGGATGCAGTTAGACAAACTTGCTAACTGGATAATGATTTATAAACAGGTGTTTGTGCCTTCCTATAGTACTCCGCTAGAATTGCCTGGTGGGATTGGTGTGTTACTTCCAGATGAGTCTGTTGGGCATTGAAATTAGGACGTATGGGTGTATATGCATGCTCGTTGTTTGCCATCAAGTTAGGTTGATGGAATTATCCAGAGGGGGAAAAGGTAAGAACCTGCTCTCTGTTGGCTTAATTTCACCTCTGATGGTTCTTCTTGCATGCTCGGGTCTAAGGAACCTGAACCGAACGCCTAGAGGTGATACCCTCATCGTGTTGAGGGTGCACTATCGCACAAGCCTAGTGGTGATTATTGGTGGGATTCCTCAGGAAGGACCCATGTATTCTTGAACTGAGTCCTTGAGTGACCTCTTGATTCACCTCCCTGTAATATGGGAGGGACTGGTTATTGTGTTCTGAGGATAAAGACCTGAAATGGTTGGAGACGGTGGTTGGAACCACCTTCTTCTTAACCACTGGTCGTCGTTGTCCAGACAACCAGGGTGAGTTGTTAACTTGGAGGGCTTTTCAAGAGGCCTCCAGATTTGGGATGGTACCATGTTGATGGTATTCCCTCACTAATGCATTTTAAACCCAGCGTTGAAGACACTGAGTAGGTGATGTTTTCCTCAGAGCAGATGAGGATCTAGCAGGAGTAGTGGTCGAGGCATTCATAGGTGTGAACCTTAAAGAATCCATTTTGTATTTCAGAGAGAACTTGGAAAAGAGTGCTTGTTTGATATAGTAGACATAATCAAGATAAGTTTGGCCAGACTACATCTTTTGGATGAGCACACTTGTTATTGATTGCTTTGTTGGCCCTCATATTGAGTTTAATAGGGGCCTAACAAATAATTAAAACATCATTTAACTTGGTTAAGGATTCACATTGGGTTCACCATTTTTTATTTCTTTTTGAAATAGGGATGACCTTTTTGTTTAAGGTTAAAACTTTTCAATCGATTTCTAACTGGTTTATTCATAGAACTAGAAACACTCGATGACTCTATAACCATTTGGACCTACTTTCCAAAGGTAGGTGCTCATTAGTTGTGGACCGATAAGGCTTAAGAATTTTCTTTGGTCGAGAGGATGGGAGGTCAGGATCATCACACCTTTTTGGGGGGAAGTATTGCCAACTTCGGGACTCTCTTATAGATTTAAGTTATGTTCACTAATCCTTATTAATTCACCAAGCATGAAAATGAGTTTTCCTTTAGATTTGGTAATGGATGATTGATATGTGTGGGATTTTAGAGAATCTTTTACATGGTCATTATGATGACCATACTGGGTTTAAATCCACTCAGTGGGGCACTTGAAGTTTATTTTCATTCATAAAGACAGATATTATTTCAGAGTTTTGATCGTACCCACAGATGGGCTACCTGCGTATCCTCATTAAAAAGGAATCATAACCCACATAGTTCAATAAGAAGGATATAGTTTAATGTCATATAGGACATAAAATAATTAATGAAATATGGGCTTGAACCTTAGAAAGGCTTCCTACGTACTCTACTTTTAAGGAAGAGATCAAAGTCCACATAGTTTGGATGAAGAAATATGAGGCTTATGCATGGTTAACGGCCCAAAAAGAGATGTCCTGATTACTTTTACACTCTAAGCTCACGTGAGTCATGCTCTGTGTGAGAAACAAGAGGTATCAGTAAACCTGATTATTGTTCCATGAAAGATGCAGTCACAAGAAATGATGTGGGACTTACATATGTATGACTGCCCAAGTAGATGAAGACCAGGACTTACTTCAGGAAAGAAGCCCAGGAGCAGGGTCTATAAAGGTATTTGTACTTTATGGAGATTTGGAGTTTTAACCCAGGGCATACTCCTAAGAAGGAGGCCCAAATTAAAATGGACTTACAATTGGGGATTATTCCTGAGAAGGAGGCCCAAATCAAAAGAAATTAAGATTGGGGATTACTTCCAAGAAGGAGGCCCAAATTAAAAGAAATTAAGATTGGGGCTTACTCCTGAGAAGGAGGCCCAAATTAAAAGAAATTAATATTGGGGCTTACTCTTGAGAAGGAGTCCCAAATTAAAGAGAACTTATAAATTGGGGCTTACTCTTGAGAAGGAGTCCTAGGTTAAGGGGACTTAGGGATTAATCATGAGGAGGATGCCCTAAATAAAAAGATCTTCCCATCTTAAAGGATGAGGTTCTATGGAGAAAAACCTCTAACCGTAGTGACATAAAGCTTGTAAGTCATGAAGTTTTGGGAGATGTTCTCATAGAATTCCTTTCAGATAAGGAATCCAACAAAAGAACCATGCCATAAATGGCTTTGAGGGCTAATATCCTAAAGAGGAGAGGTGAACGGGAGAGAGGCGCACAAATGAAGTTGGTGTGCAAGTGTACTTGAACGGTATGGGTTCACCCGGGAAACAGATAATATGTAGGGTAATACTTGGGCGGGACTTAACTCAAGCCTTTAGTATTATCCTAAGATGTTTCCAAAAGGGCGGTGCACAAGTTTCATCGAAAGGCTAGGGCAGCGCGCAAGTGTTTCTACTTTTAAGGAGGTATGGATACTTAGGCGCGCAAGTGTTGATGAATTCTAAACACTTAGGCCTTATCCTACTCCTTCAAGTCTTCCATTCTAGGTAAAAAGTTACCTTAGAAGCTTTCGGAAGAGTTGAGTTGAAGACTTGGGAGACCAGAGCTTGAATTTGACTTCTAGAAAATTCATCCTTCAAATGGGGGCACATAGGTACTATTTATAGGCCACCTTACACCTTGGGAGAAAAATCAAATAGGGCGCGCAAGTGAGCTATGCAACCCATAGGTGGCACGCAAGTGACTTGCGCCGCGTGCAAGTAACTTGCACGCCTTAGTCCAAATGGACTCCTAGTCCATGCCTTTGTCAATTTTTTTAATTTTCTTCAAAGGGTGACCCTTTTGTGCTTAAGGTATTCACTTTTCCATTTGTTGGAACCTGTGATGGAAAGGAGCATCAACAACTGGAAAGAATGATTTTTTAATTAACCTCAAATGTGAAGGAAGGCTTGATGAAAACTTCTTCCTACATGAAATTTTCTCCAGCAAACATTTTTTATGTTGCTCCAGCTTCTCAAGAAGCTTTCACCATTCTTTACCCCGATAGATTAGGATATTTAGTTCTTCTATATATTTTCAACATATACATAATATAATCCCTTAAATAATATAAATATAATCTAATTAAATGAAAAAATAAAGAATGAAACCCAATAGTTACTTTAATTATTATGATATCTGGACCAGGTAAAAATGCATGACAAAAACTGAGGAACTCCAAACAAATCTTAATTTTTCTATTATGATAGAAGAAGAGTGGATACCTGGAAAAGTTCATAGTTGGTCCTCTTGAGCATAACATTTTTTGAACTATCCTTTGACATTATGGTGCCTTTAATATCTTCTAATGCATCCCTGAAATACACTTCCTCTAGTGCATGCTCAATGTCCAGATGCTTTGACTTGAAGTCCCTACAAGCCTTTAAGATGGTATTGAGCCTGCTTTGACTTCCACATAAAACATAGAAATAGAAATATAAAATATAGGAATTGAAACCAAAGAAAAAGAATGATTAATTTTTAGGGAAGAAGAGTGTGAAAGAGGGTGAGATCAGAGAACAAACAAGGATAGGATGAATGGATCGTGGAAAGGGGTGATTGTAAAAAAAATGAAAGGGAGGTCAACAATACGAAACATGGGATGGCGTAGCATCTAAGAGGTGTGTACAAACAGATGAGTACAAATGGAAAGTTGAATAAACTAAACCTAGGCATTAATGAATGGTGTGGAATTGAATTCATTGGTTTGAAATAGTGGAAACGAATGGAAAACAAGCAAGCCAACAATCGATTTTAGTTTGTTTTTTATGGTTTTTGGGGTATCAGATTGGGGGAGGGTTACGTTCGGTAATCAGAATTGGATGAGTTGGGTGCACCAGAGCCATGACAGTGGGGAGGTTGGCTAGGTGTGCCAAAGCCATGAAAGAGGGGAGGTGGGCTAGGTGCACCAGAGCCATGACGGAGGGGAGGTGGGTTGGGTGCGTTGGGCTGGGTACACCGAAGGTGCGATAGAACCATGAAGGAGGGGAGGAGGAGTGGTAGGAGGGGGAGGTAAAATCATAGGGGTGGGAGGGGGAAGAATCATGATGGATGGAGGAATCGCGAGGGAGGGGAGGAGTAACCATGAGTGGAGGAGGGTAGGGCCATTATTTTCATTCCGGATGTGGATTTTAGGATGGATATAGCCACAAATTTTATTAAGTGTGGCTATAAATTTGTGGTTATAGACCAATTTTCTAGTAGTGGCCCTTGGATGAATCGGTATGAACCTATTGGAACTTGATGAGTGGTGATCCATATTTACATGGGGAATTTGTCACAAAAACATTTTAGATGGACATATTTTCTACAATAATGACAAGTCTTGGGAGCCTCCATAAAATTAGGATTGGTATGACCAGACTTCCCACACTGATGGTAAACAGCCTACTACACTCCAGATAAAACCTCCAAAACTAGTCTTGAAGAAACATATCTACCCTTGTCCTTTATTTTCTGGATAGAATACACACCCTTTCTAATGACAATACCAACTGAAGCTCCTCCCAAACCAATTTCTCCATCTATTTCAAACTCTTCTAAATATTCCATATCAAATACATTCATAATGATAAAAAGGAACATGAGAGTCAGTAATGAATGAATATAATCCCTTAACCCCAACTTAATATTTAGAGACTTCAAGTAATAATTGGTGACTAACTCCGGTTCCAAGTGCACCAACTCATAAAAATGGTAGGAATACACTGGAATAGTATACTCTCCCTACTATAAGGTAAAAAACTTCTAGGTATTTTCACTACATAATTTCTTATGATAAAACTGATCATTTCATATTTTCTTAAATGAATTCCATGTAAGATCCTTATGTGATCTATCATAAACATTAGATTCCTACCATCCCTTTTCTGGTCCTTCAAGAATGTACATGGAAACCCTACCTTAGTGTCCTCCAGATTATTAAGAAAGATTAAGATCCTCTCAATCCACTTAATCCATTCCTCAAATTCCTTCATTCCTTTATTACCATAGAAGGCAGGTGGATGATGCTTTGTAAATTCTAAGCTATGATCCACTAATCATATCGGGTCCTCAACACTTTCTTGACCTAGAGTCTGAATAGTGTGGATTACAGCTTCTACTAAAGAATTCTTCACCAAAGGATTTTCTAATGGAACCTGTTTTTCAGCTTACTCACCCAGATTTTGAAGAGATCTTTTATGAATAATTTTCTAACAATTTCCAGAAAGAAACTAATCTGTTACTCGCACTTTCCAAATTCTTTGATCTAGCTTTAATAATTCATGTCAATGATTTATAACATTATGAATTTAAGTAAATTTTGAATTATAAGAATGAATGAAAATGCTTTATTAAGGAACATTTTCATTTAAATAAACTTTCCATTAAGTTCATTCAAATGACCTCAAACACCAATTATCAAACCTAGAAAAAAAAATTAACCACCCATGGTAACTTGATTCCAGACATGGAATTGATCTGTCCAAGGACCCACCTATACTTACTAACCAAATTCTGAAGTTCTTAACTCCTTTTTAACCAAGGAAAATAACAAAACTCAGACAGTGATGACATACATTCGGTTGAGCATTCCCTCTAATACCAATTTTTAACAAAACATCCCTAGTCAACTAAAATCTCCACCCAAGATGGTCGTCGCATGGTGAGGTATAAAAATGATAACAGAAACAAGTCATGAATGTAAAAAAAATACATAAAACCCTAGTAAAAATAAAAAATAAATTAATATAATAAGATTAATACAACCCAATCCAAACAGGATAAACTAGAATAGAATGAAAATAAAAGACCAAAAAGTCACTATGTAACAAACCATCACCTAAAAAACATCATGCTATGAAAGAAATAGATGACAAGAGAACCTGGAATTCTACACGATTCCTTTCCCTTTCATTGAGTCCTAAAAAACAAGGTCTACAACCATCCAAAGGTAAAATCATGGTGTGAGAACAAATCCCAGTAGGATATCACCAAAGATTCTATACAAGTTCTAATATAAAAAATGCACAAGTTATATATTTTAAAAAATCCATTTTACAAAGAATTATTATAAATAAAATCATTTTTAAATTGTAACATCCTGACCTGAATCACTAGGTCCGAGATAAAATGATACGTAGCCTCATGCATGCCTCCCCATATGCAAGAGGTTGTCGACTATTAGTGAGGGTCTCAAGTGGAACTTTGGGGAGACTATACCCCCTATACCATTTCATAAGATTAGATAATCAAACAACAATATAGTAAATCATAGTAAAAATTTGGAAAGTAAAGATGACATACAAGCAATGTAATGGCTCCCAAAGTGGAAAGAAAAATCAAGAAAGCAGTAAAGAAGACCATAAGTAAATAAAAAGTCTTCTATGGAGTTCCCTAGTGCATATCCCAGTCTACTTCCTCTCCACACTCCATCACTCATCCATCCGTCATAGGGCCCTTTCCCTTCACCAGATCTCTAGACACAAAATCTACAATCACGTTGAAGTTCACAAGTAGGGTGTGAGTACAAGACCTAGTAGGACACCACCAATGCATCCTAAACCCAATGTGCTCAAAATACAAGTGTATTCCATAATAAATAATGTGAAGTGAATACACAAACCAAAACTGAGTGTTTGTGTGCTAACCAAGTTGTTACAACCCCCGACCATACCTTTTTCATCTCTATGCCGGAATGGATAACCATGGTGTCATATGAATCAATTATTAGCCATTAAGCTAATGAATCATGTTTCTTGGTGTCATTGTGTGACAATATTAATATTTTGTAGGAAGATATGTTTCTCTATATGTTCAAGAGAAATGAGAGCTAATCAGCTTCCCCTAATCATCAAGTTGACATACTGAGGACTAAGTGCTAATTGTGTCCCTTAGTCATCAAATCACGCTGTCAAGAAGATATACTATGGACCAAGAGGTAATCAGTCCCCTCTTCATTAAGTGCATCCTCAAAAATTATCATATTCCATTCTCATGCATTGAACCCTTATCGTCGGTCATGTGCATACCTCCTCCAAAGGATAACACAAATCATGATGGTACGCTACACGATACTCCAAGGCATCATTGTATCCCTCATTATCATACATGTGCATCCCAAGGCATCGTCATGTGTCTTCCTCATGTATTGGGCCCTAGTCATCAGTCATGTGCATACCACCTATAGAGGATAACACGAATTGTAACGGTCCACTACATGGTTTCCCCTAGGCATTGTCATGTGCCTACCCCCATGCATTGGACCCTCTTTGTCAGTCATGCACATCCCTCATCCAAAGGATAACTCAAGTCAACAGTCCACCTATCTTGGTTCCAAAAAAAACATAAGGTATACATATCATGGTAGGATATATATATATATATATATATATATATGCATGAAGAATCACATCATCATGAGTAAGTAGCACATAGTGTACACGTAATCACACAACAATGTGAATAAACAACTAAAAGTTACTCATGGCATGCCCACATGCATTCACTATTTAAACATGTTTGTGCATCATCTAATTAATGAAAATCATTTTTAAATAAGCCCAAAAAGTTAAGGGAATTACTACCTCAAAATTCATCAACATCAATGGAAAAATCTTTTAATGGTGTCGTTACCTGAACCACGTTCTCACACCAACCAGAAAAATGATCGCACACCAAGGATTCCTAAAACCAAAACCATCTATTTTATTTCAAAAAGAAATAAATTATAGCATGCGATAATACTTTCTCTCTCTTGGAAAATTATTAAATTACTGTCTTAGACCAATGCATGTGATCACAATTTTATCTTCAAGAATAATTATAAAACCATATTCGGTAATATATATCTCTAAATTATTTCAAGAACACATGTGGTGTGCCCAAATAATTATTCTTTAATAAAACCAAAAAATTATCAATGAAAAATTCATAATCATCCTCTAATAATTTAATATCTTTATCACCTGATAATTTTTATTATAATTACCACTGAATAATTTGTATAATTATATTCCAATAATTTTACTTACAAATTATCCTTCATAATTCAGTAATTATCGATGATAATTTTCTTTATAAATTATCATTTGATAATTCTTTACAATTATCTCTTGTTAAAATTTCACAATTATCACTTGATAATTTCCCATAATTATAATAGCACAATTATCGTTTGATAATTTTTCATAATTATCATTATTAAAATTTGCGCAATTATCGTTTGATGTTTTTTTAATTTATCTATTGATAAATTTTTTTATAAATTATTTATAAAAAATGAGAAAAATCAGATTGAACGTACCTTGGTGCCTTCAAAAATAAACTTGGGATTAAATTTTTTCTCGTTTATATGAACCCAATGGAACTAACAGCGCGTCAATCTGATCAAAGATAAAGAAGATGTCAAGGAAAAAAGTTTTGATGAAAAAAAAAAGAAATTGAGGATAAAGAGAGTATGATAGGTGTGAGAATGAGGGGTGAGACCTCCTGTGTGAATTCCCTAGAGCCACTCCATTTTCTCCTCTATTTAAAATTATTTTTTTCTCTTTCATCCATTAATTTCACAATTCCTTTATTACACTTATTTCAAAACGTATTTCTCCTTTTTAAAACCCTTCATGTGTTACCCATGGAGTGTTTATTTCCCATGTAGCATATTAGACATGTAACTCCTTCTATTTAAATCCATTATATATATATATATATATATATATTAAAAGTCTTTATTCTATATATTTATAACATATATATATATATATCCACAGAAACATATATAGAGTCATGTATGTGCGCGTGTGTGTGTGTGTATTTAACCCACATATATATGTATTTACACCGGCACACACACACACACACATATATATCCCCTATACACACACACACACACACAAACACACACACACACACACATTACATATATATATACACCAATTATTCCCCACATTAATAATAAGAATAGTAATAACAACAAATATTATTATTTATTAAATATTTGAAATTATTGTCACCATTAGCATTCCTGTTATAATTTTCATTAAAACTCGATAATAATAAATTTATTTTACTAATCACATACACTATCATTTATCCAGCACAATTAAAAACATCACATTCATTACTTGCATTTAATTTTCCCAATTAATAATATCATATTAATTACATTACTAACTTATTATTTACACTGTAACACCATTATTAATCACAAGAGTATATTTTAATTTTCTATCCTTAACACAAATAATAATAATAATAACAATAATTTTATTATTATTATCATCTATAGTAGTCAAATAAAATATTCATATACCCAGAAAAAAAAATTATACTTGCTTACAAAAGTTATACACTTTCTAGAGTAAACACAGTCTCCCGAAGCTAACAGTGGTCTCATATTTCTCATATGATGCACCATTTGAGAGATATTAATTATTTAATATTTAAAAAACTAATTAAATAATTAATTATATATTAAAAAGTTATTTTCATGAGCGAGGCATCCAAATGTCTGATGCTTACAAATGTTATATCCCACCTAAGGTAAACGCCCCATTCTGGACCCAACAATGATCTTGGATTTTTCATAAGGTGCTTCATTTGAGAGATATTAATTATTGAATATTAAAAAAATGGATTAAATAATTAATTAAAATAAAAAGGGTTATTTTTTCAAGCAAAGCATCCAAACGTTCGATGATTACAAATGTTATACCCTTCCTAAGGTAAACAATTTGTTTTGGACCTAATGGTGGTCTCAGATTTATCATACAATGCACCGTTTGAGAGATATTAAGTTATAATTTTTTTAAAAATAATGTATTATATATTATTTAATAACTTTATCTCAAAAGTGTGACATCCAAATGTCTGAAACCTTCAAATTTTATACCTATATTAGGGTAAAAACTGCATCCTGGACCTATCGGTAGTCTTGGTTTTATCATATGACACACTATTTTGGAGTTATTTAATTATTTTGAATAAATTTTCCACACTTAATGTAAAGTATTTAGTATTTTTATTCTATCTTCGTCAAGCCTTTTTGGGTATTGGATTCTCACACTAACTCAATGTTTAACTCTAAAAATATCCAATTGAATGTTCTAGAGAGTTAACTGAGTTTTTTTACCCTTTCGTGATGTATTTAATAGAAATAGATATTTTTCACTGATATATCATTTTTTCACTTAATAATTTATCATAAAAGGGTTTTATGATTATTGTAAAAATCAGGATGTTACATAAAAATTCATTTGTATTCCATAAATTTAAACTATATTCACTAAATCTAGGAATATATCAGGTAAAAAAATAAAAATAGCTAAATTTAAAATGTGATCAAATATCCAAGAAATAAACCATTATGTGATAAACTAGGTATAAAATTAAATGAAAAACATTTGGGACCTAGCCTATTGGAATACATACTAGACATAAAATAATCGTAAACCTGTAATAAGTTGATTCTAACCGATATCGATTCCTAACATATTTTTTTAATATGAAAAAGGAAATCCCTAGTCGTGTGACACACACTCGGATCGCCTATGTCTATTTCTAGATGCACCTAGGGTTCCCAATATGGTAATTTTATCCAAAAACATTTCCAAAATCCATACTCACATTTAATAAAAACCCTTTTTCACTAAATAAAATTAATTTCAATATAAAAATAAAAGGAATCAATAACAACATAGAGAAATTTATAATTTAGCAACACATTCATAGAACCACCTACCTCATGAATGAAGGAAACCTAATACCCTTTGATAATGGATATTGAAATACCATGAATCAGCCTTTGAAAAACAATGAATGATAAGAAAATAATAAAGGATTGATATAAAATGTCAATCGATCATGAATCTAAAACATAAACATAAACATAGCCAACGACACCATTATCCCCAATGGAAATGAGGAAGCAAAAACATTTATTATTAGGGATATACAAAGCAACCACCACATGAATCAAATATTTAATAGAGCAATCCAGAATGAAGGATATCAACCAAAATTTCCCAAAATCAAAGAAAGGATTGAGAAGAAATCCTTCACACTGAATGAAAAAAATCAAGCATGAATATTTTTAAAATAAGGAATTCACATCATGAATCCCTTTCACAGCATGAAATAACACATATTAAAAACATTCTAAAAATGGTGTCTCCTTAGATTAAATTAAAATCCACTCAACATTTTCATGGAATGTAATAGTTCCATAGACAGTAAAATTCTCACACCCATCATAATATTCACGGGATATGCCCAAAAAAATACCCATGTTGTGTAACCTATTCCCAACGTGAATGTGTCAAGAAGGCATTACTTAGCCAAGTTTTATACCGAAAACCATGGAACCAAAACATAAGGATCTCCAGTCCCAAGGATCATCCTCTAAATCCATTTAAACATTTATACCTATACTCCATTAATTCAAACAAACATAATCCTATGAAAATTACATTATTTTCAACACCAAATGCTCTCCATTCCCATGAACTCGCAATATATGAAAAAAAAGGAACCCATAAAAAAAGGGAAAAGAATACATCAAGGAATGTAATAGGCTGTTACAATTTCTCCTCGCTATTTTCATGTATCCTAAAAGAAATTATTTTTCTCTTAGTTTTATAAAATATTGTATTTAAAATTATTTCAAAATATTAAGGAAATTTCTTATTTCCAATGTGGTTTTTTATAAATATTATAATGATTTTTTAATCTAATTCATTATCCTTTGATACATCATATACTTGATTCAATTATGTTATTTTAATATTTCCTTCCAAAATCTTTCTCTAGATGGATTATGAAATATTATTTTATAACAATGATATGACGCATCAATTCCATTTTCTTGACTAATCATCCACTATTAATAGGCATAAATTTTTTTCCAATACCTTTCTATTGTTAATACCATGATCTCTATTTCATTTATTGAATGATGTTCTCTTAGATTACATACATTGATTGATTAGTTTAATTGTTCACTTAATAATACATCCTTTATCTATACGGTGTAAATATATAATCATCTATTATTTTGAGATAATATTATTTTCCTAGAATGTCACTGAATATCATTGGACACTTATATATTTTCTATGGTTATATCACGTTACAATAACTGATGGAATTATGAATTTTTTACTTATATCATACTATTTTAATTGTATATGAAACCCATTTTTTCCATAGGTCCTTTATGATATGATTGATTTTATCTTGAACAAATATGTACGAATGATGATGGTTGGGGTCCAATATCTCCTTCCATATTATTGGTTAAGAGTTTATATCTCTTGATATAGGTATTATTGGGTATGTTTTATTTTGTTATAAGCATGGGTACTGATGTTGTAGATCATAAAAGTTATGTTCCTTATACTAATGTATATTCTATATTTTAAATGATGTTTTGTAGTTTTATACTTATTATCATGAATATGTTATTCTCTCGTGGATCATTTTTATTGACTCACATTTCTGATTGATGTCTTATTTTATGTTAATATGTATTCCCTGGTTAATGACCCAAGATTTTAATGGTATGATTTTCTTATGTATCTTGATTATACCCATATTCTCATATTATACTTTCTCATGATCAATGATTGTTATCTCTTGTATTTATCCTTACTGAGAATCTAAGCTCATCCATTTCTTATATTTCTATTTCTCTAGGTTATGATGAAAAATAATATGTAAAATGAGTCTAGAATGGTTTATTTTGAGAAGAATATATGGGAGATGTAAAATACTTATTATGGATTAAGATGTTGTTTATATAGTGGGGAAATTTACATTAGTTAAAAAAATACATGAGTATTGTTAGTTAATGTTTTTTTCAAATCCAAACATCTCTAAGTCTAAAAGTTCTTGGGAATTTGGTATAAGGAAATATTTTTTAAGTCATATAATTACTATATTATTTGGTTCAAATTGACATAACTAATCCACTATGTGTATGATAAATGAGATTTATGAGAGATATTATTCCTTGAGGTGGTGATTTGGAATGATCAAAAACATTTGGCTTGATAAAATGTAGGTATAGTCATCACATGTGTCACATTATGACCTAATAATCTAAGATTATTAATTTATTGTGTTTCATTTTATTATTTATTATCTTGAGCATATCATAGTGTTAAAACAATTAATATACTAGTTAAATTATAGACACCATTGATGGTTTCCTTCTATGTATTACTTGCACCTAATATTTGTGGTCTTGGAACATTAGTATCTAATAAGAAATTCTAATCACATATATAGATAGACCATAGGCCCAATTTTGGATGATTTAGATGGATGATTTTGGGGATTTCAAGTGGTGGGACTTTTTTTGGGACTCAGGATAAGGTAGTGATTGATTTTATAATATTAATATTAGTTTGGGATTGATAATATATGCCCATGGGATATATTATTGGGGTCTTACTGAATAATGTGAAGTAAAATATAATAGTTCATTTTTTTATATCATATGAGATATTTCATATTACATGGGTATTTAAACAAAATGTTTATATAGTACTTTGGGTATTGTGAGGATTGATAGTGTGTTATTTACATGGTTTTGTACTACTCTAATAAGATTTTATATTATGGAAATGAAATTTTTGAAGTATCTTTAAATAAGTTGGTAGCCTCTAATGTACTTCATGTAATGCCTAAGGACATTTGGTCCTCTAAATGGTATTTTTTAGAGTGAATTATAATTGTATGTTACAAAGTGGTATCATACATTTGATTAACCAATCCTACTATTTAGGACATTATAAATATGAGAAAATAATTTTCCAAAATTATTATGTAAGATATATTGTGTGACTTTCCATAAAAATTATAAGGTAAAGTTTATATTAAAAGTGAGTTGGTGATCTCCATAAATTTCAATGTTTATGTTTAGTTGGTTATTAAACATAATGATATTATTTCTTTATTTCTTTCTTTTTTAGCCCATGGCCTTGGGAGAGTAGAGGCATGATTATATACATAATGTTGGACATGTAAGTTCTGATATCATGTGTATTATTATGTGTGATAGTGAAACTATTTTTTATAAATAGGTTATTTAATGTGTCAAAAATATCTTATTATTTATTTTCCCAAATTACATATTTGTTGAATTTTACTTAATTAAACCAAAAATTTCTATATATTATCCTAATATGAAGATTCATATAGAAATATGATTTATGTGGATGTGGATGTAACCATGGTCCACAAGGGTATTGTTTGGTATGTGGATTCCTAGTTAGTATTATTGCATAAGAGTTAGTAGTTGGCTTGCATATGAGTTTCACGATGCATATATTTATGAAAACTCTATAATTTCTCGGATGGTTTGTGGGTAACCTTTTGATATCTATTACGAGGGTATATATGATACTTCATGAGTTTTGACCAATTTTTTTTTGACCTATGGTTTAAGTGGTAGAGCCTAGTGAGGTTGAGATATTAGTCAAGACAGTGTTAGGTCAAGTGTTTTAATTAAATATTTGGGTGTTTTCATGTTATTGTTATAGATCAGTTCTGGTGTATGAAGGTAACATTGGGAGAGTAGGATTACCCATGTCTTGTGATCCATGTTGGAATTGTGGAAGAATATTATGATTACTATTATTTTTTGATAGATGAATGATATATTCTATAGAGTATATGATATATTAATGGAGATGTTCTTAATTTTTAAATGTGAAAAAATTAGTATTCCTTGTGTTGTGTTAGTCCTAAAATACTTGAGAGTAATGATAACCTATCTAGTTAAGTTAGAGTGACTTTTAATAAATGTATATCACTGGATATGTTATGATACTTGTGGCATTTAATGGTATCACTTCTATGTACACCTTCAGCAACATGCTTTGTTTTGGTAACTGGGGATGTTGAGAACCACTCTAAGATTTGATTGATGGATACCCAATTTAAATGGGTTAATAGAGTGAGTTATTTATTAAACATTGTGTAAGGGGATATTTTTTGACCTAATATTAACCTCACATGTGTATTATTGGGTATGATTAAGAATGATCAGACATAAAATGCATGTGTGACTTCTCAATGGGTGGATTTGAGGAAATCAATTGGATAGGGAGATTGGTATATGAAGGTTATATAAATCCTAAGGTGAGGTAAAAATGAAGAATAGAAAATTATGATGGTTTATTTTACTTATATCCTAGAGTATGAATATTCCATTTTAGGACCTACATGTTTAGTCCTTCACAACCTGTTTTCAGGGTAGGACCTAGAGAGGTGATAATCTATTATGGTGGAGTTTAGGACATCATAGTTCCCCAATTATACTATGTTAATTCAAGGTTCGTAAATAATATTAGTGATACTCACATGTGGATGTTTGTTTTATGTGAGATGATAGTTTAAGTATGTGAGACACCTAATTGTGATTGTGAAACTAAGGGGTGTTAACCCATGAAGTTATGACATGGATTTGTCAAAGTATGGGATTCTATTGGAAATGTCTAGGAATGATTAACTAGTAGTATCAAGTTCATCGATAAGTGATTAGAATTCAAGAGAAGATCACTATAGTTAAATATTGTTATGACCAAGTTCTTAATAGTTTTTTGTCTATGTCTATAAAATCAACCCATGTGAGAGGTGATTTATGAATTTTGGAGCATGAAATGTGGGTATGTAATGATTGAGCCCTGAGATATATTAATGTTAAAATAAGCATACCATGATGGTTAAGGATTATATAGAGTTCCTTAACTATAGTATTTTGGTCACTATCATGATATTGTGTTACTATGTGGACATGTTAGTGCTTATATAGGGAGATAACATGAGATTAATATGATGGTAAGAAAAGTTCATTGACCAAGTGTTAGATTTGTTATGACCAAGAATACAGTGGATGATTTTTTGTAGTATTGAACAATATTTTCCTAGGGAACTATTGTATCATTAAACTTTCGATCCTGGATTGCGATGCAAACCTATTCAATAAGGATGAGGAAAGCTGAAGAATGTCTGTACTCTATTAATAGTGGGTATCTGGAAGGATTTTCCTCATGGATCTATGAAAAGAAAAATCTTATGGTATATATCTAACCATAAATGGTCATAGATTGTGCCACTAATTCTATGTATCTTTTGGTAATCCTCTATGATGATGTGTTCATGGACACCGCCCAAAGGTGGTTGTGTCTTTTAATGGTACATTGATCTAGGTTGTCAGTTTATGTGTGGTAAAAGTAAAATAAATTGATATAGTTTTTGATTGAATAGTATCTGGTTGAGTAAGTATGTTGAGACACAAATAGATTCAATATATGGGATAAAGTCCAAGTGGAACAACTAGGGTATAATCCTAGGAAACAGACCACCCAAATGAACTAATTTTTTGAACAATGGTACTCATTGATCTGAATTATTTTTGGTGTACTAGTGTGGGACATAAAATATGTGATATAGTCTTGGTTGCGAGTAGGTGAGTTTTGATGAGGTTGAACAAATTTTTCATTGGTGTGATGCAGAGTGATTGTGGATCGTGTGTATATGAGTAGCCTCAACCAATGGTGTATGACTTATATGGTTTTAGAATTCATGAATGAAATTGATATTATGGCATTATTATGTTGTTGTCTGGAATAATCTGTGTTGTGATGTCTGAGGAGGTGGGTTTTTAGGAGTAGTCAATGCAACATGGTACCAACTGAGGAATTTGTGATCAATTAATCATGATAGCTTAGAATGGGTCTAACTTTTTGATCAACTATGTGACTGGTGTTATGAGGGTCTAGATAGAGGGGTTCCCATGGTTTTGAATTAGAAATCTAGATTGGGGATAATGTTTTAATTATGGTAACCAATGGTAGATATATAAAAAAATTTAGTTAATAAAGTGTAGTGGTCAAGGTAGATTATGGAGGAGGCATGAGTAGATATATCATGGATATGAATAGTAATGTTTGGGATGTTGTAATGTATTTTATCATACATGTTGGTGAAAACCTGGTAAATTAAAATTAATTTTTATGATGTAGAGGATTTTTTGACAATTAGGTTTTTTAATTGGGTTTTTACTTTCCATTGGTTGTATATAATATGATTTTTTAAGGTGAGAATATATCATATAGTGGTTTCTATATGTGGTTGCAAAGAGGGATAATTCCATGGGTTGGTGATTATATTCCTGAAATGGTTTTGGGGTTTGATGTGGTTTATTCAAGTGGTGATGTATCATGCTTAGAGACAACTCAAACTATCTGATGTTGGTATGGTCAATCAAGGTTTTAACTATAGAACTCAATAATCTATATTTATTTTTTATATATTATTATAATTATTTATTTATTATCATGATCATTTCATATTTTACATGAACTTCCTATATTGGTTTTTTAGGGATATCATTGGTGTTGTCCTACTATGTTTTATTCACACATTATTTGGGATGCCCTAATACATTGTTTCATGAGTAAACATATAATTAATATATTTTTAGGTAAGAGTCCCATTATACAATGGTTGAGTAGGTTAACTTTGGTCGAGTCATGAGATGGGATAAGAGTGGTACTCAGAGAGAAGTTGGGATGATTTTTTCTAGGTTTATTTTAGTTTGGGGTGTATATGATATACCCATGGGAGACCTTGTTGGTATCTGACTAACTCGGGAGATATTATATAAATAATTATTTATTTATAGCATGCAATATGTTATTTTTTTCAAGGGCCTTTTTCCATGATGTCTATTTATTTCATAGGGTATTGTGATGATTGATCATGTGTTATTTAAACTATGTTTTATAGATTTAATTTCACTGTATAATATCTATATGATAACACCTTGGACCCTCACTACTAGCCATCAACCTCTAGCTTATAGGGAGTCATTCTAGAGTTCATGTGGTTCTCCAATACTGTTACTATAGATTGAACCAACACTAGATGTTACAAATAATAACTACACCCCATTAATGAAGTAAACTAATTTTTATAGTGTACCACACTTATGGAATTAACTATAGTGTGCAAATATTACAACAATAACTCATAAAATACACTATAACACTATCCCTACTCTAATGAAAAATTATCTAAACACATTCTACTATGTGAGATAACTCTCAAATTATAAATTTACTACGCAAATTTCTCAACATGTTGGTTATGGGGAGGGTTTTATCTTTTACTTCACCCAAAATTATATTATCTCACTAGACTTAAATGCATTCATAACAATATAAAAATTTTAGACATGTGAAATAATATTTTAAAAAGTTCTACCCCATACAAAATTTTCCACGTCTATTCAAAAAATCGTTGAAATACTAAAAACCATTTAAAATTCATAAAAACGTGAATTTTTTTATCCATTTTTACTTCTTAAAATGACTAATAGTTATTCAATAAATATTTTACAAATATAAAATAGAGATCAATTTTAAAATTAAGTTAGTAAAACATGATCATAAATTTTTATGTAATACTTCATCAGATTTAAAATTATTTTATCAGATAATAAAGGGTGATTTTGATTTGAATAAGGGAACCAACTCTCATCATACATATAAATTCTCATACACATTCCCCACTAGGTTCTGACCATCAAATCAGACTAAAAAATCACTAAATAAAAGTGAATAAACTCAAAAATATAGAGTACATTCATATTGTTATTGTCTTAAAATATTTCAAAAGAAAAAAATTGACTCCCAAGAAACAAATTACATCATTCCTCCAAAAAGTAAATCTTGAAGTCATATTCTCTCACAAAAGGGTTACCTTATGATTCACATTTACTGATCATAAGGACAAATATTCTTCAAATTCACCCTTATACCCATAAACTAATAATAGAGAGTCCCATCAAATCGACATACCCTAGAAATGGATTCTTATTTTTATTTAGAATGATCTCTCACTTCCATAGATGTATAAAACCTTATAGTAGATACTTTTTAATGAATAACTATCTTTAAAGAAAATATAAAACCAGGAACCCAAACACCTTCTTTAGGAAATAAACTAAAAATTTTACTATTCAAACTCACATAAATAATTCCATGATTGTTCACACTAGATCCCCTTTACTAAAATCTTTAAATATTTTCTAAGTGCCTATCCTTAAGAAATTGGAAAGTAAATCCTCTAATAAGTCATGAAACTCTCCCTATTTCACTTAAATCGAGTGAACATGATTCTGATTTCACTATTTTTAGTCCCTATCTCAAAGTATACCCACTACCATGGAATAGTAGAATCGATTGATATTATATGTTCCCTCAAGTGAAACATTTAACTCCATTATCCTTTCACGTAAAACATTACATGAAACGTTACAAAATAAATTTAGTACTCAATGTCACTAAAAACAAAATAAGAATTTATCCCATAACTCCTTCTGCTTCTGATTCTCAACACCTAAAAAACAATCTAAAGAAATTTCTTCATTCTTTTCATCAAAATAAATAGTGTTAATTAATTAAATTTAAATCTAAAATTAATATCGTAAAATAAAAACACATAGTTGGAACCATATTCACCACCATACCACAACTCCACCAAACTAAGTGAACATTTAGGACCAAACCCCATCACCTTTCCAAATGAATATTATTTTTCCATCCACTAACAAAAATGTCTCCTCACTATCAAATATTAAATCTATAAACCATTTAACAAAGAAATAAATCAAAACAAACTATCATCCCTTTCTATAATCATGCCTCCCACAAAAAAAACAACTTGTGACAATCCCTTCTAAGGAAACAACAATTTTACTCACATAAATCTCAACATATCATCAAAAATTAATTTCACATTAATTTCATCACAAAAAAAATCCATATAAAGCAATGATTTTAAAAGGGAAAACTTTCTTTTAAAAAACATCACACTTATGGATTTAGATTTCATTTCAACTATATAGCTTTCTTCCAAAACACCATTCCAAAAATAAATACAAAAGGAATCTTTTTAATATTTCATGAAAACAAGAATATCACAAAACCATTGATAAGATATTCAAAAACCCATTTAAAATAGCACTTGTTAAAATCAAGAAAACATTAATTTGAATAGAACTCATCAGCAATGTTATTTTGATTATGGAAACACATTAGCAACTATGAATTCTATTATCAATGCAATTTGAAAAACACTACTCACATCATTACACAACATGAGAAGTGTTTTCAAAAATATCATTCCCCAAACAAAAAAATTACCACAATGATTTATTATAATTTTACCATGCTCTATAATTAAACATTTTATAATATTTTAATAATCATGCATAATATGAAATCAGAAGTTCATACGTTATCGCATTAAAATTTATCATATTGTGAATTCTTGAATATTTTCCGAACAATCCCCAAAAAACATATAAAATCTAGGAAATAAGATATATTATTAAAAATATTTGGTATAAAAAATATTTAATAATAACACACATATCATAGAATAAAAAAAATTATACATTAAATGTATTTTTAACTAGAATAATAAATATTTAGAAAACACCATGTGTTACATATATTAACATGCCTCAAATCAAAAATAAATTAATTTAGATTAATGCATTGAAAATAATTAAAATAATATTATATGAGACTGAGACAATTGATAATATAAAATATATATTTCATTTAAATTATTAACATATCATCTTTTATTAAGACTGTACCAATGTAAATACACAAGTTACACTTTTCAAGAAATTTTCATGAAACCATTTTGTTAGTTTCAATATTATCAGGGTTCTATTTTATCATAAACTATTTAACTATTTGAAATTGATGTCGTCTTAGATCTACCTCTAAATACATGTTCCATGTTGAAAAATAATAGGTCAAGGCAAAGAAGCAGTAACAACATATATCTAAGGAATAAATATTAATAAACTTTTATAGCCCCTAAAACTAGAACAATTTTTTGTAATCTCAAAATGAACTCCTATTCCATAATGCATGGAGTACACTTGGGATAAGTTAATTGGGATCATTTTCAATCTCCCTATATTCACCACAATTATTACATAGTTGTAAACAAGATTCGTACCACTCCTTGGACTTTACCTCACAGTCAACAATATCTCACATTGTATGGTCAACGAGCAGAATGTCAGTGAATGGGATACTTGGGGTCCCTGAATGCCTATGTCCCATACAATTTCTATTACAACGTCACATGTTATTTTTGATTGATATTACTAACCTAACAAACCAATTTAGTTCCCAACTATGTCCAACCCCATACAACATCTTAACTCTCTTCCGTAACTATAACACCACTCATTTATGAAGAACTCCCATTAGTATCCATCATGGTTCGTCAATGAATAAGATAGTAGTCATTGTAGTTTGACTCTAATTAGCCATCAATTAGTTACTAACCATGATTGTATGAAATGATAAAATGGGATGGTTTCCCTCAAAATCATATGAATCGGGAAATAAACCATCAATCAAATTTATATAATAATAAAAAAACAAATTACTCAATTCATTTATTGTCAAACATATAATAGGGTCCTTAAAATAAATATCCAAAATAAGAAACTCCTAAGGTAGAGACTTTGCATGCACCGACCAACAACATGTCACGATCTAATAGTGTATTTCCTTATTATTATATCCCTCTTACAGATCTAAAATAAAAGTGTATAATATTATGGTGATGTTATTTTTATACTCTTCCTCAACAAAACCATTCATGATTTTTTTAAGATGTATACTATTGACTCAACTAATAAACAGCTAAACTGATTCATTACCTATAGCTTTATGAATACCTCCCAACCTCACCAGTTCTCACCCACGCAATATAACATACAATCATAAAAACATAATATAAAAATAATATATCAAGAAGGTTATATAGAAACAACTTCAAAATAGAAACAAAATCCATCATGCCCCAGTTGCATGTGTCATTGAACTACCATTCCTTTTATAAACATGTAACCACAACTGCATACCCTCCTTCACAAATCACATACTACAACAACATACATCGTTGTCAATATAACACAACAAACCTATTTTTATTATATGTATTCATAAAGGAAAGAAATCTCATGTCTTCCTCCTCTTATTTTTCCGCCCAGAGTGAATCCACATCATAACCTCATAACCACATTGAATTTAGAAGACGGTATATGTCTATATACCATAATGTTGAGACATTACAACCCAAACATAAATATGCTATAAACTCAATCCATTATACCATTCAATGTTTAAACATAGCGAATGGAAGGTGGAGTAGTCAGTCAGCCATCCATTTCACTTTTGTAAAAAATGTTTTTGAAAAAAAATAGAATAGGTTACCTCCTTTGGGGGTTCGTCGCATTACGAGACATGGGTGGTGTTTCATAAGATATAACAATAAAATATAATAAATATAAGTGATCACAAAATCCTAGCCTAAAGCTCAACCCCTTAATGAAACACTTTCATTGCTTTTACCTAAAACAATAACTATTATATAATCATCCCACACTCACAACCATAGCTACCAATAATTGTGACACATACAACACCGTAAGGTTCAAAAGAATCCTTTTAAATTGACCGTAACAAGGATGGGTTTTGAGACTTTTTACCATATGTCTCGTTCTCAAGATGATGTGCTTCACACGCTGCTACCTTTCCTAAAAATTTCAAACATTGGCCTCCCGTCGGCTGCACCCTCCCAGGCGGCGCTCGCAACACTCAAAGGTTGATTTTGTTCAGGAGTGGTGTAAGTCTCCCGGATATGTAGGTCAGGGGCGGTTCTCTCTTTCTCGGTGGGCGATGGAGGTCCACCATGGCAAGGATTCTCCTCGAGCGGTATTGTGGATCTGCCTCCCAGGCCTGCCACTTCCGATTTAGATCCCTACCCTCCTGCGCACCATTAGTGATTCTTTAGGGGGTTTTCTATGTGTGGCTGATTGCAGCTTTCTCTTTGAGGAGTATTCATCATCTCTGGTTTGTGTTGACAAGGATATTTCTCAGCCTCTTCCAGATCGTATCTGTCTCGGCGTGCAGGGATCTTTTGTATGGTATCAAGAAATCAACTATCCCTTGCCTCCCAGGTTATGTTTATTTTTACATCTTCATGGGCATTCTATGCAAATTTTCAGGAATCGGAGGCGAGCCGGATCAGAATCTAGCCACCAGGCTCCCTCAAGTAGCGATGTGGCCCCCTCTTCGTTTAGAGTTCGAGATTCTCTATTTTCCATTCCTAATCAGGTGGAGGTTGTTTGGGATCTGGTTGCTTTGGGGGTTTCTACTGCTTCACCCCTGGTTAGCTTGTTGGCGCAGGAGTCAGTGCATCAGGTTTCTAATCGATCGGTTAGTGATGCCTCCTCTTGCCTAGCCCTGGTTCCTTACAAGGCACCAGTCTTTTTTTCTCTGCTCGAAGGGTTCATCAGGGACCGTTCTGTCTTCCCCAAAGATCAAATTCAGATGGAAGGATTTGAAAGGTTCTCGTCTCCCGCTCGTGACTCTCTCCATTGCGACCCAGGCCCCTCAGTTTAAGCCATGGATATACTTCCATCCCACAACAGTTCATTATTACATGTACAATAGGACCAGGATTTCTCAGATTGTTCTCCCTCCAGGACATCACATGTTGTCTCTCCACAGACGAAGACCCACCCAGACTCCCCACAATGCGACATGGACAGAAGATCCCACTGCAGGTTTTCTTTTCCAGTGTGTCAAGGGGGGTTTATCTCCATGATCAGGATTCCCCAGCTCCTTCTACATTGCTTCCCTCTATAGATCAGAAGATGAAATCTCCATCCCTTGCCCACCATTCGGTCTCAACCCCGCTATCAGGAGTCAGAAACCCCTCTAAATCCAAGCTTGATCAAGTACCAGTGTTCCTCCAATCGATGAAATTGTTGAATCCTTTTGGCGTCGGGCTCCAACACAAGACATCTCCATCTTCAATGTTAAAATTCCTCATCTGGAACTCCCGTGGCTGGGGCACACATGTGAAATCGGATTTTATTTCAAATGAAATCTGCATTAACCATCTCTCTCTAGAACCCAAACAAAAAGTGTCCAAGATATCTATATATGCCAACAGAATGAAGCTTTGTCATTTAATGAACAGTCATCCCTCTAACCAGCACGTATGGCTTTTATGGAACTCCAACATTTTAGTAGAGCTAGTTGAAATTTCCGACCAGTAACTCACCACTAATATCACGTCGGGTACGCATCACTCTTATGTTTCATTTCTTTATGCTAAGTGTGTATCTTTGGCCAGGTAGTCGCTTTGGCATAGCCTCGGCTTGTTCGATCCAGGAACTACTACATGGCTTGTGGGAGGCGACTTCAACACCATTTTGGATCCCTTAGAAAAGAAAGGTGGAGGTACATTCTGTAGGAAGTCGAGTCAGGAATTGTCCTTTGCATCCCGAAGGACATGGGCTACATTGGAGATAAATTCACTTGGTGTAACACCCAAAAGCAATCCAAGCGCACTTGGTGTCGTCTGGACAAATGTTTTTCCAACCTGCATGCGATATCCACTTATGAGACAGCTACGGTCTCCCACCTCACTCGTGCTCTATCAGATCACTCTCTAATTCTTGTGAATCTGGAAACCAGGAACATGGGGGAAAAATGCTTTTTCTTCTCAATTAACTGGACTGGAGATCCAGACGTCTATAAATAGGTGCTTGCCTCCTAGTTCAAGCCAACTCAGGGGCATCCATAGATCGTCCTTCGTAGTAAATTAAAATGGCTGAAGAAGGATTTGCACTCATGGAGTATCAAACGCTCTCCTTCACAGCAGGAGTTGGACAACATAAAGAAGGATATTGAACAAATGGAATCTAGCCTTGAAGGATGGAATGAAGATACTTTCCGCACCCTTCTTCATAAAAAGAGCACCCTGGAAGAATTTCTCCTCGTTCAAGAGTGAGAGTCCCACAAGAAGTCCAAAGAAATGTGGCTTCGAGAAGGGGACACTGGGTACTTTCAAGTGTGCATTAAAGAAAGGATATGCATTAGTAATCCAAAGATTCTTCTTGATGATGGTTCCTACTCTAATGACATTGATTTTATCGGAGGTAGGGCCAAAAGTCTTTTTAAATCCCTCCTTGTTGGCCATAACCTCTCCATGCAGGATGGGCTTTCAAGAGTTCAAGATTCTATTTTTGACACAATTCCAAGAATGGTGACAGAGGAAAAGAATTAATCTTTAGAATCTATGCCTGAGGAGAAAGAGCTTCGAGAGGTAGTGTTAGGCCTCAATCCAGTGATCTCTCCAAGGCCGGATGGTTTCCCTTGTTCCTTCTATGTGGCTTGATAGAGTATTGTGAAGAAAGATCTTCCTGAGGCTGTGAAAGATTTATTCCTTGGCAGTAGCCTCCCTCGGGTGGCTAGTGCTACTACCCTCATCCTGATCCCAAAAGTCAAGGACCATTCATCGCTTAGTAAATTCAGGCCCATAAGTATTGAATCTTTCCTTATAAAGTTCTTGTTAGCCTTCTCAACAGGAGGACAACACAACATCTTCCGGTCGGGTCATTGAGGAACAACACATCTTTGTTAGAGGCGGGTCCATCTAGGGTGTTATCGGTCTTGAAAAAGAAATGATTGAGGACATCAATAAGAAATATAATGGTTCAAACATTTTCATCAAAGTGGATATGTAGAAAGAGTATGAAAGGCTTGAGTGGGGATTTATCTTAATGGTCTTGAATTGTTTGGGGATTTATTCTTGGGCATTTGATCTAATATTGAAATGTTTTTTCTCACCATGGTTTTCAATCTACTTCATGGGAAGGAGAAAATGATTTTTCAAGTCAGTACGCGGGTTGAGACAAGGTGACCCGTTGTCTCCAAGTTTGTTCATCTTGACTTAGGATTCTCTTAGTATATTAATTAAAGCCAAAATGCAAGCAAGGATGATTCAACCTTTCCGATGCTGATCCCACTTCCAAAGTTTGTCCCATATAATGTTTGTAGACGACATGGTCATGTTTTTTAATTTGAATTCAAATTCCATCCTTGAAATAAATAATATTTTCGACGAGTATTGTAAATGGAGTGGGAAACTCATTAATCGTGATAAGAGTAATCTGTATATTTCAAGGCGATGCTCGGAGAGGTGTGTGCACAAAATTGAATCAAGCATTGGAATTTAGAGAAGAAGTCTTCCTATGAAATATTTTGGTGCTCTATTTCGGATGATGGTGTATTTGGGAGGCAAGGAATAAGTGGTTTGTCGATTCAATTCTAGTTGATATGTTTGTCTCCTTTACCAGTGTGGGATACCAAGAGCTTATGTGGTTTCTATTTTACTAATTCTGTATGAGTTGAATTTTTAACAATTAGGTACAATCGTGAAAGTGACACACGATGCAAGGAAGAAAATTACATTAAATTGCAAGCCTGAAAACTTGACCCTGCGACCTACTCTTCACCCCCCAAACCCTTGTCACCCCACCACCAACGGTGGGGCTATATGAGTTGAATTTTTATCAATAACCTTCAATAATACATCCATTATGTCACTTTTTCAGCAATTTCAATGTCATATAATTGCATCACATATCTTACATAGTTTTTTATTTTATCAGTATTCCTTATTCTAGGAAACTGGACCACATAAACACATCAACAATTTCCCAAGGGAATAACAATCGATCCACAAAATTATGAAATCCTACTCTACCGCACCAATCCAACCACATCCATCACAACAATACAAGCATATAAACACAGGAATGACAATAAGATGAACTATCATTTTATTCAAATAAAAATAAAGTATGTGATAACCACAACAAAAATAACATTCTCAATTTGTTTTATCTTCACTGCTTTAAATTCCAATTAAATAATTTATGCACTAACAAAAACATGTTTTGATACTATATTTCCATATGTCGATTTTTAATTCCAGCAACATTTAATTTCCCATTTATCAACATCATACATAAATGAATAGAAATCGTGATATCAAATAAAATAAATAATCAATCATGAAATTAAATAACATGTAATCAATATCCTAGAAAACTTATAAAGCACTTGAGAATCAAATATTTTATTTTTATTAACACAATTACATTAATTATCTTTAATATGTAAATCCCAAAAATATACCAAATGGATAATATCTTTTTTATTCTATATTTACCATATAAAATATAGGAGAGAGATTTAAAATCATCAACCTCAAAATGGAGATTCAACAATATTTGTTCTTTATTGAGAAGATGAAAAATGATCGACACCACCAATATTCCACAAGGAACCCTCAACAACATGGTATTGGAAGGGTTTCATCACGTGGATCAAGAATGATGACTTGTACAGTATGTTAAAATGTTTCCATGAAGATCACTCAAAATCATCCAGAGTTCATAAAATATTAAGGAAAATAAATGAAATGGATAATAAAAAATTTATAATTTGAATTTTATGGATAAAAAATAGTGGTGTTATACAAGGAATCAAGATATAGTGAGGGTTATATTCAAGAATCAACGGGAAATCTCTCTATATGACCTCCTTTAAATTCATTTAACAACCACTGTAAATGTATTTTTTCAAGGAATACAACAACGACATGGTCAAGGACATGTAATAAAAATGAAATATCTAGAAATCATGGTGTAAACCTCACTATCACCCAATCAATCCTGATATCCCCCAATCCAAACAACAATTTATTGATAACCATTGTGGAATAATGTTCCTAAACTGTGAGGTAGTGAAAAATACTTAAGAAGAGTTGTACAATTTAATTAACACCAAAATGAAAGACTTTATGTCAAAAAATCAACAATTCCATAACATGTGAAATGCCAAATAATTATGGAACAAGGCCCATGTAACACCTTGAGACCCATGCTTCTAGATATGGTACAAAAATAATATATATATATATATATATATATATATATATTATAATAATAACTCAAAAATATGCATTCCATTATAAAAACATGGTTTTTTCCCGGTCTAGGTTTTGGAGAAAAAGATAAATCATTACAACATATTAGAGTTTAAACCATTAATAAAAATAACTATTTTGACTTCAATTATTCATGATTTTTAACAAAAGTAATCTTTCCTAGAACTTCTAATGAACATATGAAAAAAAAATTAAAACGTAGGATGAATATAAAATTTCCTAGTAAGGGGTCTTAAAAACCAGTAAAAATCCTTTTTATAAATACTATTTAAATACACTTTTGAAAACATTTTCAATTATATCAAATATAAAAAAATTGATAAAATACGTTTTAGAAATATAATACTAGGATTTTCAAAATATATTATCAAAGAAAATACTTTTGAAAAACCTTTGAAAAACATATTTCTTTGAAAACATTATTTTGAAAACATTATTCCATTATATCAAAACATTTGATATCATAATTATTTTTTTTCTAAAATATAGGGATTTCAAAATATAACTTATAAAATACATTTCAGAAACTGTTGAAAATACATATGATTTTGAAAACATTTTTAATTTTTATAATATAATAACCATTAAAAACACTTGGATATAATTTTCTTAATAAAATAATCAGGTTACTTTTCAAAAAATATTACGCAAGATCAAAAATCAAAACCATGCGGCCACTTGGAACATTAAATTCTATCGACGACCTAGCCGTCTTGGATGGTTGAGTTCACTCCTAGAGGGTTGAGTTCACACACACACACACACACACACACACACACATCTACCATATTAAATCATTTGCTAAATTTGGAGAAACCAAATCCTATGAAAAATAATCTTTTTATGCTTGTATGGAATGTTAATGAAAACCAAATCCTATGAAAAAATAAACTTTTTATGCTTGTATGGAATGTTAATGAATTTATGCTTGTATGGAATGTTAATGAAGGTAATTGAGAATGGCTATTTATACATACATGATTAACATCCATATAATTAAAATGAAATTTGATTCATAAAATTATAAAATCCACTTGAATAAAAATACTTTTATTGAAAGAGAAAACGTAAAATGATAAACATTATCATTTAAAATTCAACATTGAATAAATAAATAAGATTCTCATTTTGGAAGAACATACGTGATTTCAAATTTGATTTTTGAAAATATCATTTTATACATTAAATAACGGTATAAATCCTTGAATAAAATAATAGTAATTTTAAATTACTTTTCCTTACATAAAATAATAATTTAAAAATGTAGGATTTTTCTTTCAAAAAACAGCCACAAACACTTTTCTTATGAAATCAATTAATCTCTTTACATATAATTTGGTAACAAAATTATATTACGTAGAAAATTACAACTCATCAATAATAAATTTTCAATAATAATTCTTATCCTTGCATAAACATAATTTTAAAAACATAATTCCTTTAATGATTTTAAAATTAACCTTGAGTAATATCATACTTTTAAATTAGGATAAATTTTCATTCATGAAATACTATTATTTTTTGAAAATTCAAATCATTAAAAATTATTTGAATGTATATACATACATACATATATATATATATATATATAACCATTAAAAACTATAAGTTTTCAAAAAAATAAAATAAATCTATAAACATATAGAATAATATACATCCCTTACATACATATAATGGTTTGAAGAAAAATAAATATAGTTTTGAAAAATGAGAAATTCCCGTACCTGAAACTCAACTTGATTGGGTCTGGGAGAATGGGTTCTCATCTAGTAAAGCTTTCAATCAGTAGGTTCGGGGATAAGGAAATAAGAAAATTCTTAGGTTGGGTTGTCCAATGAGGGGGGGGGGGGTCCCTCGGTAGATATATATATATATATATATATATATATATATATATATATATATATATAAAGAGATTTGGATATGTAATGACTCGGATTTTCCTGGTTTTATTTTTAGAAAATTTATGGAAAAATTCTAAAACTAGGCGCTGAGATAACGTGCGATTCCAAGGACCGGTGTGTCGGGAATGATTTGTTGAAAAATGTTAAGTTTTTAAATAGCGTCCGTGAGTGGTTTTCCTGAAAAAGTTGAATAACACTTAAATGGGTGTCCGGATCAGAAATATGAGGGCACCTTTGCATTCAAGATGGTGAGTTTACCCTAGGCGCGACTTAACTTTAGTCGGCGCAGACCTCCAGTGAGAAAACCCAAAAATGGCATAACCGTAAATAAAATTATTTTATTTTTCAAATCCTTATAACTCATGAACGGTGATTCGGATTGAAAATCCAAGACCACCGTTGAGTTCGTAATGGGGTGTTCTCCTTAGGCGAAACCTAACATTGGCTGGCACATGTCAACTATGAAAAGTAGTTTATGGGACGTGACCATAAATAAAATAATTAAATAGAGATTATTTTATTTCCAAATCCTATAACTCAGAAATGGTAACTCAGATTGGAAATCTGAGAATACTGTTGAGCTCGTGAGGGTGTGATTTTCTTAGGCGGGGCCTAACCTTGACCGGCGCTGGTCGAGGGTAAAAGTTAATTTATGGACGTTTCAAAAGATAATAAAATAAACTTCAGAAAAAGTTTATTTTATTTCTTTTAACGTTTTGCAGCAAGGTAATGATGCTGCGATGTCATGACTAAGCAACTGTTACCCTTCTTAAATGAACATAGTGTAATGACGCTGCGACTTAGCGTAATAGCAATGCTGAATCACGTTTCTCTAATTAATATCCTGACATGGATATGGGACAATGGGATGATCATGAATATTGCTATGAAGCTCTGAAGAAATAGTGTTGGCGAATGACGAATTGCTAATGACAGCGAACACCTCCCTCTCTGAAGGATCTTGACAAGCAGCGAAGGACACTGACGGATCATGGACCCTGAATCGCAGATCAAAGACCGAGGATCCGGGATCGACAAACGACGATGGTGCAACTTCATTCTTCACCAACGACTGATCCAACCCTCGAGGTAAGGGGTTTAATTCTAAGTGAATTCCTTCTTTCCCTGTTCTTTGGTTTGAGCGACGAACGCGTATCAACCCACGAACAGGTTGACCAGCGAATCAATCGCATATTTGGGATGGGTTTTCCTTGTGGGGATTTAAGGGAAGTTAGATCAATGTATTGATTCTATCCTTCATTAAACCTTCTAACAAGGATGAATCACGCCGACACGAACAAAGGTCACGATTTGTTCTTCATGTGTTCTTTGTGCGTTCTTCTCCTCCGTCTTTTCCCTTTCTGTTCTTCGTGACGCGACGACAACCGCGGTCCTGGTGGGACCACAATGGAAGATCAACTTGCAACGCTAGGTGAACGACCGCCGGCATGGGGGCCGGCTATGGCGGAGGGTCGCCGTCCAGCTGGACCGTGGAAAAACCCTGTGGCTTTGTCGCATGGTGGTTACGCGGCGGTCTGCGTGGCTCGGACACGACGCCACACTCTTCGCTTCCTGGATGGACAAGACAAGCCCGCCAACGCGGGTCGGGTCGGGCGAAGACCGGGCCGCTAGGTGGTCCCACAGTCGGGTCGGGTCAACCGCACCAGGTCGGGTCAGGTCGGCCAAACCGGGCCAGGTCGGTTCGATCCTACTGAGTCAGACTGGGTCCAGACCCACCGGGTCCAGACCCACCGGGTCCAGACCCACCGGGTCCAGACCCACCGGGTCCTCTTTTCACTAAAACGCCCATATCTTCTAAAATGTATGTCCGATTGATGAGGTGTTTGTAGCGTTGGGACCCTCGCAGCGAGGTAGTCCTTTTGATATACTCTAAATGGGTTTTCGTGGATGTTGAGATACGACCGATGGCTTGAGGAGTAGATTTTCTCAGAATCAAGCGCGCTATGAGCGGGAATCCTACTGCTGGCTGTGACGAGAAGATTGTGACGAGCGGGTCTAGGTGACGCAACATACCTAAGTGACGAGTGAGTTTAGGTGATCCAGTAGGTCTAAGTGACGAGCAGGTTTAGGTGACCCAGCTGGTCTAAGTGACGAACGAGTTTAGGTGACCCAACAAGCCTAAGAAATGAGCAGGTTTAGGTGACCCAATAGGCGTAAGTGATGAGGGGGTGTAGGTGACCCAATAGGCCTAAGTGATGAGCGGGTCTAGGTGACCCAGTGGGCCTAAGTGACTCATTGGGGATTAGTGCCTTATTAGTACAAGGTGTTCAATGTTTACAACTGATAGTATTGCTTTTCATACTTTAGATTTATACCTGTGTGAGCTGACTCTAGTGACTCTCTTGAATGTACTTCTTAGAGGCTACACTTCGTGTACCTATTTGGTAGTCAGCTCTGTGTATTTCTTTGTGGTATACCTTTGTGGTTTGGGGTCCCTACTGAGTATTGTTTTACTCACCCCTATATGGGCTTTTCCCGCACGTGTTGTGTTTTGTGAAGACTATCGATACTTTAACGGAGTCCTTAGTGGACCAGGGCCAGGTGGTGCTTAGAGTGACCTGACAGATGAGATGTGCTTCTGTGGCTTCAGACAGCTGTTTCTGTACCTACCCTTTAGGTAGGGTTTTCTGTGGATGAGTTCCAGAGACTTGTACTTTCATTTTTCTGTTTTAGTTGGGCTTGTATTATGGCCCTGTTTATCTTTAGTTTTCTACTGTCGTAGCTTGTATTTGTTTACTTAGTGTATTCACCTTCCAACATCTGTGGCTTGGAGTTGTGTGCGTGTGTGAAAGTACTTAGACAAATGCCTCCCATTTGTTTGGGATATGCCTACTCGGAGCTAGTCGCCAGCCCTTGGCCTATGGGAGGCGGTTTTGGGGTAGTCACGACACGGGCCCCGAGGGATGGGTCGTGATAGGATACCCACACAAATGTTTCCTTATCTTACAAGAGAAGTTGAGATTTTGTATGGGGGGACCCGTTGAAAACACAAAATTATACCTATGTCCTATGAGGTTTGAATCGAGGCATTTAAAGATACTTATTTATATATAACTAAAATTAAGAAATAAGGGTTTAAATTAGACCAATTTTGTTTTTGAATTAATAATACACATTTTCAATTTTGATAAACAATTATGAATATGCATTTATGAGTATTGCTAGGATTTCCAAGATCCCTCTAGAAGAAAGGTTCACCGCTTGTGAGATGATGTTTTTATGTTGGTAAAGAACCTATGAAGAATTTTTGAGGGTGTGGTCTTGTCTCTAATGAAAGGCTAATAGTGTCATTACACTATGTGTATGTTGTCCGTGCTATTATTTCCTTGCGGATGAAGGAGATGGAGAATACCGTGGGGATTGTTATGGTGGATTTGTTCTAACATTCATGAGAAGATGAGTGAATAGTAGGGGTCACAAGGAAGATGACAATAGAGGGATGACCATATGGTCATCAAGGATGTGATCAGACATATGCGATATAATCTACTAATTTAAAATTCATGAACATTAACCAAATAATGCATCCCACATCAAAAGATTTCATGGTTCTATGCTTGTATATTAACTAACCGCTCTTTGTTGATGGGAAGAAGTGATTAATGGGGTATGCTCATGAATTCACACACACACATGCATGTTACAGTCCACCAATACCTATGCTCTCTCATAGGCCTACACACAGCCTAGCAGGCACTTAGACCAAGCTATGTCACTCTTCCTCCATGCGAGGCGACCTATCTTCCCCTACCACTGAGCATGCTAGCCAATGATGGCTCCCCATGCATGGTTGACCTATAGTCCCATAGTGCATTAGTTAAGCTAGCCTAGCTGGCTTTTAGGTTATCCCCATTTTTTAATATAATAATGTTTTTAAAAATTTCTAAATATGGGTATATACAACCAAAAAAAATGTTTCTTTTATCTAAACATAACTATACTTGTTTTACATACTAGTTATTCTGACAAATTACTTTAACATATTTTCATTGATATCCAATTAACCATACCTATTTATTATTAAAAACAAATTAATAATTTTATGATATAAACAATTTGTAAGTTCATTGTTGAAGTATTAACATTCTTCTTTAAGATCCTCAAAATTAATCACTTAAATTTACTAATTAATTAAGGAAGTATCATAAATATGATAATTTTTATATTAATTTTTACAACATTGAATTACCTTCTAAATTGAATCATAGATTATATATTTATATATAGATATATGTATTGTATATATATATTCAGTTAATAAAAAAAATTTATAACAACTTTTTTTTCACTTTCCATCATTGCTAACATCTTTATCTAAAATATCCCTATGGTATAAACTAATTTAAAAATCATTTATTCTATATATAATTGGGATAAAAGTCATTTTTAACAAACTGATCTAAATGTGTTTGAAAATTTATCACTCTCAAATATGGTTCTTATCTTTCCATTACTATGTATTATCAATTTCGTTCTCTTTGGAGGATTCTTACTAATGGGAGATCCATGAAAATATGGTTATTATTTTTCAATTATATTATCCATTGGTTCTTGTCCACTTTTATTACTAATGGATTTTGTATCTTTAATTTTAGTATAGTAAGTTTTAATCATTTTTAGAGATTTGTTCTTGTATCAAAGTCTAAGTTTGCTTCATATTTTAAATAAAATTTACTCAATTCTAATCAGATTTTCCAAAGGCCTATCTCATTTATTTAAATGAAAATTAAAAACTAAAAAGACTAGGGTGTTACATTCTAACCAACTTAAATAGAATTGTTCCCTCACAATTCCACCACACTCAAGTGTCAATTCCCATTCTTCAATATGGAGGTTCTCCATCCATAAAAAATAAATTTATTAATATCACTGACACAAAAAATTTCATTCAGGAATTATCCTGAAATACTCATACCATTATCAAGGTCCTCAATGTTGGTATCTCCCATGAAGAGCATAGGTTATGAAATTGCAATGTTACCTCATGGAATTTTCAAAATACACTATTTCCTTTTTCTAAATGAAACTTGTGTGGTGTGGATCAAATTGGTGAAGAAATTGATAATTATTTAAAAAGGGGTGATTATTAATATATAATTTTTAGAAATTTGTTTAAACATAACTTTTATAAAAATAATGTCATTGAGTTGTCCTCAAATGTCTCAAAATTATCTTTTATGCTTCCAAATATATAATTTTTTTAAAATTTTATACCTATAAGCTACATGAAGTTCACCCTCTTTTTTATCTCTTTCAAAATTCACGAGTGTTTCACATGTATTAGTTAATGTGAAAGATTAAAAAATACCTTGATTGTACCTTCCATGCCTAATATTGTAAGAAACTAGATAATCCAAGATTTTTCCATATACAAACCATAATCCTCTAAATAAAAGGGGAATAATATAGGTATTAGATGCCTCATAAAGTTGTTAAAAATTGGATTAGATTTTGATAATGGATTCGAAGTCATCTGAGCATGAATTCAAGATTATTCTTGAAATCAGATCCCCTAGAAGAGAGAGAATAGCTATTTGATATCATACTCCCATTTTAAAATGGCTCCTTAAATGAAAAAAAATTAAAGAATAAAGGCTTTACTAAAAATGATGTCAGATTATAAACTAAACCTATTTCAACCAAATCATCCTAATATCCAATGTTATCTAATTTATTACTTTGATACCATGTGTCACGCCTCATGACCCCCTCAATATAAATTTTTATTATTAATCCACTTTAAGGGAAAGTGAGAAACCATAGTTCGCTACACAAAGTCCACTACATGCTGAAAGAGCTCACAAAATTATTAAACACAAGACTAAGATTATTTGAGTCAGACACTCTATATAATTACCAGTGCAGAGTACTAACCTGAGTGTCTGGATCCTCCCTAATAAGTTCTTCAAGGTGAGAAACCATTCTGTCCATTGTCTGGATGAATTTCTCCAAGGTGATTCTGCCTTGGTTGAAGCCTCAGGCAATGATTTAGTATTGCTTGTCTATCCATAATTCTTGCTCCTATGTGGCCTCAACCTGCAAGATTATTTCATAAATTCATAAAATATTTTCATTTGAGGAATTTTGATATAGGAACTTTTCAATCATCTCTTACTTGGAGTGTAAGATGATCCCCAGACACTCCACTACCTCTTCTTCTATCACTCTTGGTTCTTTGCTTGGATCACCACTTTCCCCGTCTTAAAGTCCTTTGATTTCATTACTTCCACCTTTCTTGTATGACATGATTTCCATCATTTTAGGAAAGTGAGAGTAGTCTTTGTGTCCCTTGGGTTTTTTCCCTGTACCAAAATGCATTTCCCTGAGTCACACTTTCCTTTTTTCCCCTTCTTTCTTCTTGGTCTGTGGGGACCTTTCCCTTGGAAATGGTCTAGACTATCCACTGAGAGTTGGCTAAAACTATCATCACCTAAATCATCATCCTATGCGTCAATGATTGTTCTTGATTTACCAGTCCTTCAAAACCGTTTTGTCACGACCCGTCCTCGGGGCCCGTGCCGTGACTACCCCAAGCCCGCCTTCCATAGGCCAGGGGATGGCGACTAGTACCAAAGGCGTAAATCCCAATAACTGGGAAGACATTGCCTTTATAAAAGAAAACAAGCACCGCAGAGTAAGCAAGCAGAAAAAGCAAACACTAAGTACAAGAGAAGTACTGAAAAGTAAATGGGCCAGAATACAAACCCAAAAGAAAGTACAACTACAACTGAACGAAAGTACAACAGAAAAAGGAAACAGCTGGGAGAAGGAAACAGCTCCTGGGTCGTCCTCCTTGGATCCTACCTGAAGGGTAGGTACAGATAGTACAACTCCTGGATCGTCCGCCACGGATCCTACCTGAAGGGTAGGTACAGATAGACTCTTCAACGCTCTCGCCCGTCAACCACCTCCGTGTGTCTTCTCACCGTGAAGTCCTCCTCCAGATACTGACTCGTCATGTGGTCCACCTCCGAGTACCATCCAGTCCTCGAACACTCGGCCTCTGTCAGCACTGCCCGTCGTCTGCAACCAACACAACGAGGTGCAGGCATAGCCCATGCAGGGGTGAGTATAATGATACTCAGTAGGGACCCTGAGACCCTCAAGGTCTCTCTAAACCAACAAGGATAACCACAAAGAAGATCTCAACAGATAACCTCTACTAAGGTATATGCCCATACATATACCTAAGTTATTAAGTAACTCATCTGAATCATGAGAAAACACAAGGATCATGAAATCAACGGATAACCACTACCCAGGTATATGCCCATACATATACCTAAGTTATCAAGTGACCCATCTCAATCATGAGGTAAACACAAAGGTCAAAAGTCTCAGCTCAAACCAGGATTTTTATTATCGAAACCGTAACTGCTGAAGAGCTCCGTCTCTAGAGTGTACAGTGGTCCTGTCACGACTCCGAGGTACTGCTCACTAACCTAAGACTGCTGAGGTACTCCTCCTGTCGAGTACTGCGGATCAGCCACCCAAACACAATAGTGCTTCCCGCCGAGGTATGTCAGCCAAACACAGTAGTGCACACCCCCTAGTAGCCTGCTGAGGTACTCTCCGGACGAGTACCGCGGGTCTGCACTGTCACACAGGTAGTGCTCCGTCCACCATGGGTCTGCACCTCAGAAACTATTGCTCTATCCACTGGGCTAGTCGACTCACTCCAAGTCGAGTCGGTCAAGCAGTCGCCAGGTCTTAGTCGGCTACACGGTCTCCGTACTCCGCACGCTCATCTCTGGGAGGGTCCGCTCCATGAGCTACAGGTTGATACTCCAAGTATCTCAAAGTACCACGAAGAAGTATCTCAAAGGACCGCCTCGTCATAGGGGTCTCAACGCAATAGACGGCGCGTCAATCAGACGCCCGGTCTGTGAGTTACTAGCCTTTTCATCCCAGGGGCCCGGTTGGTTTCGTGAGCGAACCAATCTCGGCCGTATCTCAACTGTACCCCGAAATCTCATAGGGTATTATCATAGGGACCGTTCCTCAACGTGATCACCAACGCCGCTGACGGTTCGTCAAACGGACGTCCGGTCTGAAAGATATCAGCTTTTCCGTTCCAGGGGCCCAGTTGGATTTCGGGTACAATCCAACCCGGCCACTATCCAACTGTATCCAAAACTCGGGCTAAGTATGCCAAAAGTTCCATCTCATCAAGAGGAATTCAACGAGATAGACGGCGCGTCAATCGGACGCCCGGTCTGTGAGTTATTGGCTTTTTCGTTCCAGGGGCCCGGTTGGATTTCGTGAGCGAACCAACCCGACCGCACTCCGATGGCATCCAAAGCTCGAGCGGAGTAAGCCAAAAGATTCTTCTCACTTAGAGGAATTCAACAAAGTCGACGACACGTCAATCGGACGTCCGAAGCTCAAGATATGAGCGTTTCCGCTCCGAGGGCCCGGTTGGTTTCGTGTACGAACCAACCCGGCCGAACTCAAAGTAATCCGAAACCTTGAGTGCGATATACTGAAACGACCGTCTCGATCCAAGGATCGCATTTCCGCTGACGTCACGTCGTTCGGAGGCCCGTAGCTCAAGTTACGGGCAAAAGACCGAAAATGGTCCGAAGACGGGGGGTCTGGGCCCGGGTCGACCCCCCCTGGGTTGGCCGAACCGGGTCGACCCGGGCCGGGGCGGCGACCCGGCCCGGCTCGGAAAATCCGGCCTGGACAACGGCGCGGCGGCGCGGCCTGGGCGCCGCATGTGCGCCGCGCGCGGGGGCAAAGCCCCCCCTTTGTTTCAAAAGGGCGGCGCGGCATTATGCCGCGCCTTTGAATAAAACGCCCCCCTCCACGTGGGGGGGGGGGCGCCTCTACAAAAACCGGGGAATTCAATCCCCGGTATTTAAGGATCACGGCCGGCCTTAGGCCGACCGTTTTTATCACACGCGGGACCCGCGGGTCCCGCCTCCTTTGCAAACAGGCGGCCGGAACGGCCGCCGCCTTCCACCACCTTGCCGCGGCCTGATGGCCGCGGCTCTCCTGATCTCTGGCGGCCAGCGAGGCCGGCCGCCTTCGGCTGCTCCGCCGCGGCTCTTCCTTATCCGCCGGCGGCCGGTTTTCCGGCCGCCCCTTTTAGCACTACCATGGCTCAAACCGCGGTCCTTGTTCGATTGGCACGGCGCGACGGCGCCGCGCCCCTCCGCCGTAGATTGCCCCGATCGCTGCCTCTCACGGGTTCTCCGGCGCGGTGCGTCGGCGCCGCACACCACCACCGCGGCCCGCTCTGTCGCCGGCGGCCTGGTACCGGCCGCCGGTCACCCTGCTCCGCCGCGACCCAGAACCGGCCGCGACCCTTGTCGTCCGGCGCGGTGCGACGGCACCGCGTACCTCCGCCGCGGCCCCGCTCCGGCCGCGGCGCCTTTGTTTTTCTTCGACGCGGCGCGACACGACGGCGCCACACATTTCCTTCCGCATGAAACTGCGTGGTGCGACGGCACCACGCCTTCCCGAACCAAACCACAAAGAACCAACACGAAAAGTAAGGAGGAGGTTCGGCCGTGTTCGTGCGGTCCGACCCCCCTCACATTATTCGATATCATTTGGTTTTAAACCACGAAGATCAAATTCGATATCAAATGGGTTTAAACCATGAAGATCATCAAGTCTGAAATTCATGAACAAATATAAATAAATAAAACCCCTACCTCGTAATTGTCGTTCGTTGACGATCTCGGAAAAAGGGCGGATATCGATTCCTCGATTTTCGTGTTCGTTACACACTCCCAATTCTCACGCTCATGCATTGGAAAGTAAGAAGGGTACTCGTCGTTGGTGGACGAGCGTTCGGAGGTGACGTCGTCGTTGACGACGTTCTTCGCAGGCGACGTCTTCTCCTTTGACGCGGATGAAGGTCGTTGGAGATGTCGCGGGCGTCGCTTCCCTTTCCTTGCCTCGGTTGAAGAACGATGAAGAAGATGGCGTCGTCGTGCTTCAGTGGCGGAAGAGACGTTCTTCGTGTTCTTCGTCGTAGAGAAAGAAGGACTCAGGATTTCCTAAGCTTTTTCTCCAAAGGCTCCCAATCAACTAAACTCCAACCCAAATAAAATAAGTTCTAAAATTATTTTATTAACACAACAAAGCATTTGAAATTCAATTGTTTGAATTTCAAAAACCTACATGTAACTCACCAAATTAATTACAACAAGTTGTCAAATATTAAAGAAGGTGAGTTAATGGGGAGTTGGAATGTGAGGGGTTAAGAGGGGTTAGGAAAGTGAGGGGTTAAGAGGGTTAGGGAGTTTAAGGACTTTGAAAAGGTGGGGGGTTCATGTGGGACCCACCCTTTTAAATATCCACACATGGGAAGTTGGATGGATGTGGGCCCACCACCAACTTCCCATGGGAGAAGTTAATCACACAACATGAAATAAAATTTATTCAACAATTTTATTCACTTTATTTAATTAATCCCCAAAAATTAACTTCTTCTCCCACACAAACGCAACTACGGTAAAGGTTCCCTTAAACGATTACCGGCGTTGCGAGTTCATCGGTGCCATCGGATTTCAATTCCGAGCACCGGTTCAAAAGATAGGAAAACCCGCTCATTCGTTCACCGAACGTACCCGAGCCAAACTTCGGAAATTGATTCCGGGCACTCCGGGCCTTCGAATCAAGTGCCGTCAGAAACTGTGTTCTTGTAAAATTACAAAGAAAATTAAGAAAACATTTTCCTTGAAATTTCCCGGTCTTTACACGTTTTCACCTCACCCGCGGGCCTTCTTTGAGAGGCCTTAGCCTGCACGGGGAATCCAAATTGCCTACTTTAACCTCCATGCCATTATTCTTCTTCCCCTCTCTCCCAATCTTCTGAATGGAAGAGGACTTATGAATGGGAGTGTTTGGGTCTAAGGGTCCCAAGACACTAACCCCATCCAACCTTCCTTTTTCGGTATAGATTTTGGAGGAAAAGGAGAGACCATTAAAATATATCATATATTAAACCATTAATCAATAAAAAACTATTTTTTACTTCTCTTGTGCTAGATATTTAACAAAGATAAACACCCTTGGATCTTCAAATTACCCAGTTAAAACATTTTAAAACATAGGGTGAACATAAAATTACTCTGTAAGTGGTTTTAAAAACCAGTGAAAATAATTTTTATAAATACAAATTTTAAAAACTTTTGAAAACATTTTTTTTATATCAAATATAAAAAATTTGATAAAATACTTTTCAAAAATATAATACTAGGATTTTTAAATTATATAATTATATAAAATACTTATAAAAAATCTCTAAAAATATATATTTCTTTGAAAGTATTATTTTGAAATCATTTTTCATTTATATCAAAAAATTGGATATAATAATTTATTTTTTATAAAATCTTATGTTTTCAAAATATAACATCAAATATATTTTAAAAAAAATGAAAATTCATATTTTTTTGAAAAAAATGTTTATTTATGAAAAATAATAACCTTTTAAGATACTTGTAAATGATTTTATTAATAAAAGAATCCATTAATATTTCTTAAAATATTATGCAAGATCAAAAAAGAAAACCATGCGACCACTTGGCTATCGATGACCCACCCATCTTGGATGGTTGGATTCACTCCCCAAATCCCTATCATATATAAAGTCCAACTACTGAATTATAGTATAAATCATTTTGAGAATTCCCTTTTTTCTTTATATTTATCACTTTAGTTTTTAGATTTTAAAAACATGACAATGAATTATAACATAAATAAATAGTTATATATATATATATATATATATTTACTTCAATAATAAATCATTCTCTAAATTTGGGGCAACCAAATCATATGAAAAATAAACATTGTAAACTTTCATGGAATGTTAATAGAGGAATCGAGTATGGTTAATTAAACATACACAATTAACATTCATATATTTAAAATGATATTTCATTAATAAGATTATAAAATCCATATGAATATTTTTTTTTATTGAAATAGAAAAATATAAAATGATAAACATTATCATTTAAAAGTAAAATTTGATAAAGATATAAGATTCCCATTTTGTAATAACATACTTAATTAAAAATTTGATGTTTGGAAATATAATTTTACAACTAAAATAATGGTATGAAGGTATAAATATGCCACATAAAATAATAGTAATTTTTAATTAATATTCCTTACATAAAATAATACTTTAAAAATATATAATTTTTCTTTCATAAAATAATCATAAACACATGACTTATGGAAGAAATTATTTACTTTATATATAATTTTGAAACAAAACTATATTACTCATAAAATTATAATTATTCAATAATGGTTTTTTACATATAATAATAGTTTTTTTAATAACAAAAAAAATCTTTGCGTAATTTTTTGAAAAAATATTTTCTTTACTAATTATAAAGTCACCCTTGAGTAAGATCATACTTTGAAATTAAGATAAATTTTCATACATGAAACATTACTCATTTGATTTTTTGAAAATTCAAATCATAAAACAATTGTTGATTGTATATATACATATATAAATATTTATACATATAATCCTTACAAAATAATAATTTTTTAAAAAACAATTAATCTTATAATATTGATAATAATATACATCCCTTGCATAAATTTAACAGTTTAAAGAAAAATAAATATAGTTTTGCGAAATTTGAAATCCCCTTACCTGAATCTCAACTTGAACGAGTTTGGTGGAGGGGGTTATCCACTAGTGAATCTTGAAATTGGTAGGTTTGGGGAAAAGAGAAGAAGAAAATTCTTAGGAAAGGATGGGGGGGGGGGGGTCCCTCTATAGGTGTACACACACACACACACAAAGACGTTTGGATACCCGCACAAATGTTTCATTACATGGAAAGAGAAGATGGTATTTTTGAAGGGGGAACCCGTTGAAAACACAACCATATACCTATTTCCTATGAGGCCTCAACTAAGGTGTTTAAATCAATTGTTTCATGTCTAAGTAACACAAATAAATAATGGTTTAAAATACAATGATTTTATTTTTGAATTAATAACACCCATTTCCAATTTTGATAAACATTTATGTATATATGTTTATGAATATTGATAGGATTTCCAGCTCCCTCAAGAAGAAATGTTCACTACTGGTGAGTCAAGGTTTTTCTGTAGGTCAAGAACCTATGAAGAAAGTTCGGGGGTGTGGGCTTATCACCAAGAAAATATTGATAGTGGAATTACACTGTATATAGGTTGTCTGTGCTGTTGTTTCCTTACAGAGGAAGGATATGGAGGAGATACCCTATATGGAGATGGGGGCTTCGGTCTAGCATATGAGAGAAGATTATTGAAAAGTAAGAGTCATAAGGAAGATGTTGACTGAGGGATGATCAGAAAGTCATTGAGAATTTGATCAGATAGGCGTGATATAAATGAATGATTTAAAATGCATGGAAAATAACTGAATAACGTATCCCACATCATAAGAATTCATAGTTCCATACTCATATATTAACTTACATCTCTCCATTGATCGATAAAATCAACCAACGGCGTATGCTTCTGAATAAACACACACACACATGCAGGTCACATCCCACCAATAACTATGCATTCTCACGGACCTATACATGGAACGATAGGCACATAGCCTAAGCTATGCCACTCTACCACTATGTGAGGCAACCTATATTACCCTTCCACTGAGAATGCTGGCCAAGGCTATCTACCCATGTGTGGTTGACCTATAGTCCCACAATGTGTGGGTTGAGCTAGAATATCTAGCTGCTAGGTTGGCCCCATTTTTTAATATAATTAAGTTTTCAAAAATTTCTAAATAAGGGTAAATACAATAAAAACAAATATTTTTTATACCTAAAAACAATTATACTTATTATAATTAGTATTTATTCTTAATAATTACTTTATCATATTTTTATTGATATCTTATTAATCATACATATTTATTATTAAAAAAATTTAAAAAAAGTATGATATAAACAATTTGCAAGTTCACTATTCTAGTATTAAAATTCTTCTTTAAGTACTCAAAATTAATCACATAAATTTACTAATTAATTAAGGAAGTATCATAAATATAATACTTTTTATATTAATTTTTCACAAAATAAACTTACATTCTAAATTCAATTAAATATTATATATATATATATTTGTTATATATATATATATATATATATATTCTATTAATAAAAAAGGTTATGATGAATATTTTTTTTCTATTTCCATCATTACTAAAATCATTATCTAAGAAAAGCTAATGGGAATAAACTAATGGCCAAATACTTTATTCTATATATAGCTTACTTAAGATTAATTTTTTACAAATTTATCTATACATGTTTGAGAAATTATCACTCATAAAGATGGTTATTATATTTCCATTACTATATATTCTCACTCTCATTCTCTTTGGAGGATTCTTACTGATGGAGATCAAAATGAATATGGATATGTTTTTTATTTTTTTAAGGTTCATTGGTTCCTACCCCCTTTAATTTCTGACTACTTTTGCAAGTTTAATTTCAAATTAGTTAGTTATAATCATTTGTAGAGAAATGTTATTATGTAAAAGTCTGAGTTTGTGTCTTATTTTAATTAAAGTGTACTCTATTATGATATGAGTTTCCAAAGGATAGAATCATTTATTTAGACAAAAATTAAATTCTAAAAATACTGGGGTGTAACATTCTACACTACTTAAATGGAATTTATCCCTCAAAATTCATCCACTCTCCATGTCACAATACCAAAGCCTCGATCTAGAGGTCCTCCATCCCTACAAAATAAATTATTAATATAACTGACACAAAAAATTTCATTCAACAATTCCCTTAAAATAATCATACCTTAAACAAGGTCTTCAATGTTGGTATCTCTCATGAAGAAAAATGGTCCATAAATTACAACGGTACCTGAAGGAATTTTTAAAATCAACTATTTCATTTTTCCAAATGAAACTTTTTCTTTGTGGATCAAATTTATGAAGAAATCGATAATTATTTAAAAAGGTTTAATTATTAATATATAATATTTGGACATCTATTTGACCTTTATTTTTATAAAATAATCGCATTGTGATTTCTTCAAAATTTCAAAATTATATTTCTTTCTTCCAAAGATATAAAAATTTAAAATTTGATACATATAAGATACATGTATGTGAACCTATTTTGTAGCTCCTTCAAAATTCATGAGTTCATTATATGTCTTAGTTAATATGTAAGATTAAAAAATACCATGATAGTACCTTCCATGCCTAATATGGTAGGAAATTTGAAAACCTTTTTTCATATATAATCCATGAACATCTAAATTAATGGGAACAATAGAGGTATTATATTCCTTATAAAGTTTTTAACTGGTGACTTGAATGTTGATAAATGTTTTAAAGTCATCCAAGCATTAATTCATTATTATTCTTGAAAACAGATCCTTCAGAAGAGAGAGAATAATAGTTTGGGATATTTCTCCTTCTAATTTGAGACTAGTCATTAACAAAAAAAAAGAAGAATAAAGGATTTATTTAAAAGTTGTAATATTTATAAACCGAGCCTATTTTTACCAAATCATCATAATATACAAAGTTATCTAAACTATTCCATTGAAACTATGTTTAACACCTCGAGACCCATGCTTCTGGATTTGGTACAAAAACACTATATATATATTTTTGAAAAATAAAAACTGAACAATATACAGTCCTTTACAAAAATGGTGAATTTTTTGGTCTAGATTTTTTAGTTCATGAAAAAACCATTACAACATATTAGAGTTTAAATCATTAATAAATAAAAAACTATTTTGTCTTCACTCGTACTAGCTCTTTAATGAATATAAACTCCCTTTGATATTCTAATGAAGCTATGAAAATATTTTAAAACATAAGGTGGGTATAAAATATTCCATTAAGGGGTTTTAAAAACCTATGAAAGTTATTTTTATAAAAATTGTTTAAAAAAAATTATAATTTTTTTATATAAAATATAAAACATTTGATAAAATACTTTTTAAAAATATAATACTATAATTTTTAAAATATATAATAATATAAAATACTTTAAAAAACATTTGAAATTACATATTTCTTTGAAAATATTATTTTCAAAGCATTTCCCCTTATATCAAAACATTTGATATAATATTTAATATTTTACAAAATATAGGGTTTTCAAAATATAACTTAGAAAATAATTTTCAAAAAATATTGAAAACGCATATGATTTTGAAAACATTTTTTATTTTAAAATATAATAACTTTTGAACATAATTGGAAATACCTTTCATAATAAAAAATCTAGTGATTTTCCAGAAAATATTATGCAATCTTAGAAAATAAAACCATGTGGCCACTTGGAACATTGAAGGATATTATGGGCATACCTTTTAGGAGGGTTCTATTCACTCCCTAGATCCCTATTTTGCTTATAATGTATAAGTGATGATTTTTTTATAAAACATTTTGAGATTTAGCTTTTTTTATTTATATCTATCACTATATTTTTTAGATTAAAAAACATGACAATGCATTCTTACATACATATATAGTTATACATATATAAACACACACACATACACATATACTTTTATAGGAAATCATTCCGTAAATTTAGAGTAACCAAATCTTAGGATATATAAACATTGTATGTATGTATGGAATGTTAATGAAGGTAATAGAGTATGAATATTTCTATATATATGATTAACATCCATATATTTAAAATGAAATTTCATTCATAAAATTATAAAATCCATTTGAGTAAAAATAATTTTACTAAACTAGAAATACATAAAATGATAAGAATTATCATTTAAAATTCAACCTTGAATAAAGGTATAAGATACCCACTTCATAAGAACATACTTAATTTAAAATTTGATGTTTGGAAATATCATTTTATACATAAAATAACGTTATGAAGGTATAAATCCTTCACAAAAAATATTATTAATTTTAAATTAATATTCTTTATATAAAATAATACTTTAAAAATATAGAATTTTTTAATCATAAAAAATCATCAACACATCGCTTATGGAATAAATTATTCTCTTTATATATAATTTTCAATCAAAATTATACTATGCATAAAATTAAAATTCTTTAATAATGGGGTTTTTCATAAAATAATATTTTTTTAATAAAATAATTTATCTTTTCATAAACATAATTTTGAAAAAATAATTCCTTTACTAGATTCAAAATCATCCTTGAGTAAAATCATACTTTGAAATTAAGATAAATTTTCATACAGGAAATACTACTCATTTGATTTTTTTTAAATTCAAATCATACAACAATAGTTGAATGAATATATATACATATATATATAAAACTTAAAAAATTAGATATTATTAACAAAACAATTAAACTAATAACTATAAATATAATAAACATCCCTTACATAAAAATAATGGGTTGAAGAAAATTAAATATAGTTTTGATAAATTAGAAGTCCCCTTACCTAAAAATCAACTTGAATGGGTCTGGTGGTGAGGGTTCTCTACTTGTGAAGCTTTCAATCTATAGTTTTGGGAACAATGGAAGAAGAAAATTCGTAGGTAGGGTTGTCTAATGATGGGGGGGGGTCCATCTATAGTTACACACACACACACAAAGAGGTTCAGATACCCACACAAACTGTTATTGAGATTACAAGAGAAGTTGAGATTTGTTAAGGGGGAACATGTTGACAACAAAATAGTATACCTATATACTATAAGGTCTCAACTGAGGCATTTAAAACTAATTATTCATGTATAGGTAACTAGAAAAAATGAGGCTTTAAAACCGACTGATTTCTTTTTGAATTAACAATACCCATTTTCAATTTTGATAAATATTTATGTATACACATTTATGTGTATTTACAGGATTTCCATGCTCCCCTGAGAAGAAAGGTTCACTATTGGTGAGTCGATGTTTTTTTATAGGATGATAACTAATTATTATAATTTGAGGGTGTGGTGTTGTCACTAAGGAGAGATTGAAATTGGTAGTACATTGTATGTAGGTCATTGACGATGCGGTTTCCTTGTGGAGGATGAAGATGGAAGAGATAACCTAGATGGTGATGGTGGCTTCTGTATGGCATGAAGGATACGATTAGTGAACAATAAGAGTTGTGGGGAAAATGAAGAATGTGCGACGATCAGATAGTCATTGGGGATTTGATCAGACATGTGATATAACTGGATGATTTAAAACTCATGAATAGTAATTGAATAACGCATCCTAGGTTGAAAGATTTCATGGTTCCACAACTGTATATTAACTAATATCTCTCCATTGATGGGTAAAAGTAATTAACTAGGTACACTACTAAATACCCACACAGATGTGTGTCATGGCCCACTAATACCTATGCACACTCAACTATCTACACACGGACTGGTGGGTGCTTAGCCCAAGTTACACCATTCTACCTCCATGCGATGATACCTATCCCCCTTACAGATGATAATGCTTCCCAAGGCTATCTCCTGATACATGGTTGACCTCTGGTCTTGTAATTCATAGGTTGATCTAGCCTAACTGGCTGCTAAATTGGCCCCTTTTTTTTTATATTATAATTTTTTAAAAAATTTCAAAAGAATGGTAAATACAAAAAAAAACTATTTCTTATACCTAAAAACAATTATAGTTATTTTACTTATTAGTTATTCATACAAATCCCTTTAACATATTTTTTTATAGATATCCAATTAACCATACTTGATTCTTATTAAAAAATTTAACAAATTTATGATATACACGTTTTTTAAGTTCATTAATCAAGAATTAAGATTATTCTTTATGGTCCTCAAAATTAATCACTTAAATTTACTAATTAACTAAGTAAGTATAATAAATATGCTACTTTGTATATTTTTTTTTAAAACTTAGACTTACATTCTAAATTTAATTATAGCTTATATATTTATATATTGATACATGTGTTGTATATATATATATATATATATCTTATTTTAATAAAAAACTTAGAGTGGATATTTTTTTGTATTTCCATCATTAAAAAATTATTTATATAAAACAATAGGTGTAAACTAATGGCCAAATCCTTTATTATACAAATACTTTACTTAAAATACATTTTAAAAAAACTGATCTCAAAGTGTTTGAAAATTTCTCACTCACGAAGATGGTTCTTATCTTTCCATTATAATTTATTCTCACTCTCATTATTATTGTAGTATTCTTACTGATGGTGGATATAGAAGAATTTGAATATGATTTTTATATTCTAATATTAATTTGTTTTGGTCTCCTTTTATTAATAATGTATTTTCAAGTTTAATTTCACCAAATTTAGTTTCAATAATTTATAGAGAAGTGTTCTTGTATCAAAGTTTGAGTTTGTGTCATCTTTTAAATATAATTTTCTCTATTCTGATATGAGTTTCCAAAGTATTTTCACATACATTTAAAAAACAATTACATACTAAAAATATTATAGAGAAACATTCTACCCCTCTCAAATAGAATTTCACCCTTACAATTCTTCCACAAAGTAAGTCTGAATTACCAAGATTCAATCTAAAGGTTTTCCATCCCTAAAAATAACTTTATTAATATAACTAACATAGAAAATTATATTAAAAAATTATCTTGAAATACTCATACCTTTAACAAGGTCTTCAATGTTGTCATCTCTCATGAAGAGAAAGGGTCCAAGAATAGCAATGGTATATCAGGGAATTTTTAAAATCCACTATTTCCTTTTTCCAAAGCAACTAATGAAGTGTGAATCAAATAGATGTAGACATTGATAATTATTTAAAAAGGTGTTATTATTAATATATAATTTTTGGACATCTTTTTGCATGTGATTTTTATAAAATAATCTCATTTTGTTTTCCTTAAATGTCTCAAAATTATTTTTGATTCTTTCAATGTTACAAAAATTTAAAATTTGACACACATAACCTACATGGATGTCACCCTCTTATGTAGATCAATCAAAATTGATGTGTGTTTCTTATATCTTATTTAAAGTGAGATATTAAAAAATACCCTGATAGTACCTTCTATGACTAGTATGGTAGTAAAATTGAGAATACAAGTTTTTTTTCATTTACAAACCATTATCCTCTAAATAGAAATTTAATAGTAGAGGTATTAGATGCCTCATAATGTTTTTAGATGGTGACATGGATGTAGATAAAGGTTTCAAAGTATTTTGAGCATGAATTTTGGATTATTCATGAAAATAAATCCACTGAAAGAGAGATAAGAGTTGTTCTGAATCTTTCTCTTTCCATTTTGAGACTACAACTTAACTGAAAAAATTAGGGAATAAGGACTTTACTAAAATGGAGGTATATTTATAAACTGGACCTATTTTTGACTAAATCTTCACAATCTCAAAATATATCTAAATTGTTCCTATGATAGCATGTGTAACACCCCGAGACATTCACTTCTAGATCTGTTAAAAATTACTATTTTTTTAAAAAAATAAAAAAATAACAATATATAGTCCTTTATAAAAAACGATATTTTTTGATCTAGGTTTTGGAGGAAAAGGAAAAACCATTACAACACATCAGAGTTAAAATAATTAATAAATAAATAACTATTTTTAATTTTCTTGTGATTGATCTTTAACAAATATAGACACCCTTGCATCTTCTAATGAACTTGTGACAAAGATTTTAAAACATAGGGTGGGTATAAAATTTACTAGTAAGGGTTTTTTAAATACCAATGACAATCATTTTTATAAATACTATTTAAAATCACTTTTGATAACATTTTCATTTATGTCAAATATAACAAACTTTCAAAATTCTTTTCAAAAATATAATACCAGGATTTTAAAAAAATATAAACATATAAAATAATTTTAAAAAAACTTTTAAAATACATATTTCTTTGAAAACATTCTTTTGAAAATAGTTTTCCTTTATATGAAAACATTTGATCTCATAATTAATTTCTTCTAAAACATAGGTTTTTAAAAAAATAACAAAGGAGACATTTTTTAAAACCTTCTAAAATACATATGATTTTGAAAACTTTTTTAATTTTTAAAATATAATAACCTTTTAAAATACATGGAAATACTTGTCTTAATAAAATAATATAGTTATTTTTCGAAAAATATTATGAAATATTGAAAAACAAAACCAAGTATCATATTTTTACATTGAAGGGTATCGAGGGAGTACACTTCTTGGAGGGTTGATTTCACTCCCCAGATCCCTATCATGTGTACAAATTCGAAGTAATAAATTTTTTTATAAAAAATTTTTAGATTTCCCTTTTTTTGTATATATTTATCAATGTAGTTTTTAGCTTTCAAAAACACAACAATTCATTATTAAATACATATATTTTTTTGTACTTCCATAGGAAATCATTCTCTAAATTTGGAGAAACCATATCTTATGAAAGATAAGCAATGTATTCATAAGTGGAATGTTAATGATGGTAATAGAGTATGGTTATTTCTACGTACTCTATTAACATAGATATATTTAAAATGAAATTTCATTCATAAAATTATAAAATCAATTTTAAAAAATTATTGAAATAGAAAAACATAAAATGATAAACTTTATCATTTAAAATTCAACCTTGAATAAAGAAATAAGATTCCAATTTGGAAATAATAAACTAAATTTAAAATTTGATGTTTTTAAATATCATTATATATATAAAATAATGTTATTAAGGTATAAATCCTTCACAAAAAATAATAGTTATTTTAAATCACTATTCCTTATATAAAATAATAATTTAAAAATATAGAATTTTTTTTCACAAAACAATCACAAACACATCACTTATGGATGAAATTGTTATATTTACATATAATTTTGAAAAAAAATTATATTAATTATAAAATTATAATTATTCAATAATGGGGTTTTAAATAAAGTAATAATACTTTAATAAAAAAAATCTAACCTTGAATAATTTGTTTTGAAAACATAAATTTTTTACTAGTTTTAAAATCATCCTTGAGTAAAATCCAAATTTTAAATTAGGATAAAATTTCATACATGAAATACTACTCATTTTTATTTTTGAAAAGTCAAATTATATAATAATAGTTGAATATATATATATAATCCATACAGAATCATATGTTTTTAAAAAATCAATTAATATTATAACATTGAAAATAATATATATCAAAGACATAACTATAATGGGTTGAAGAAAAATAAATGTAGTTTTGAGAAATTAAAAATCCTCTTACCTAAAACTCAACTTGAATGGGTATAGAGGAGGGGGTTCTCTACTAGTGAAGATTGAAATTTATAGGTTTGGAGACAATGTAAGAAGACAATTCTTATTCAAGGCTGTCTAATGGGAGGTTCCCTCTGTTGGTAGACACACACACACACAAAGAGGTTTGAATACCCACACAAATATTGTATGAGATTGAAAGTGAAGCTGATATTTTTTAAGGGGGAACCCATTAAAAACACAATAGTATACCTATATACTTTGAGACCTCAACCGTGGTGTTTAAAACTACTATATCATGTATATGTAACCTTAAAAAATGAGTGTTTAAAATAGATTGATTTGTTTTGAATTAATAATTCTCATTTTCCATTTTGATAAACTTTTTTCATATGTGTTTATGAATATTGATAGGCTTGACAAGTTCCATCAAGAAGAAAGGTTAACCACTAGTGAGTTGAGGTTTTTATGAAGTCTAATAACCTATGAATAAAGTTCATGGGTGTGGTCTTTTAAAAAAGTAAATATTGATAGTGTTAGTACACTGTATTTAGGTTGGTTGTGCTATTATTTCTTTATAGAGGAAGGAGATTTAGGACACAGACTGGTGATGGTGGATTATTTTTGGCATGGGGGGGAAGATATGTGAATAGTAGAGGTCATGAAGAAGATGAAAAATGAGGGATAATCATATTTTATTCAAGGATTTGATCATATGATTGTGATATAATTGGTTGATATAAAATGCATGAATAATAACTAAAAAACGCATCCCACATAGAAAGATTCCATGGTTAATCACTCACATATTAACTAAAATCTCTCTATTTATGGGAAGAATATATTAATGGTTTATTATCTTAAATACACAAACACACACACATGCATTATATGACCCACCAATACCTTTGCACGCTCACAGTCCGACACACATTCCATATGGCACTTAGCCCAAGCTACGTCACTATACTTCCATGGAATGTGACCTATCTTCCCATACTACTGAGAGTACTAGCCAAGTCTATCTCCCCATGATTGGTTGGCCTCTGGTCCCACAATTCATGGGTTGATAAATCCTATTTTGCTGCTAGGTTGGACCCATTTTTTAATATAATTTTGTTTTAATTTTTTTTTCTAAATATGTGTAAATTCAACCGAAACAAACATTTCTTATGACTAAAATATTATACTTTTTTTACTTATAAGTTATTCTAAAAAATTCCATTATTTTTTTGATATCCTATTAATCATTTTTTTTCATTATTAAAACAATTAACAAATTTATGATATAAACAATTTTTATGTTCTTTATTAAATTATAAACATTATTATTTAAACTTAAAAAATTAATCACATTAATTAATTAATTAATTAGGGAAGTGTCATAAATATGATACTTTGTAGATTATATTTTTATAACCTAGAAATAAATTCTAAATTTAATCATAGCTTATATATTTTTATATAGATATGTGTATTGTATATGTATTTTTATATTTGATTAATGAAAAAGGTTATAACCTCTATTTTTCTATTTACATCATTACTAACATACTTATCTAAAAAAATCCAAAAACTATAAACCAATTTCCAAATAATTTTTTAATATATAGACTACATAAGAGACATTTTTATCAAACTGATATCTATATGTTTGAAAATTTCTCACTTTTGAAGATGGTTCTTATCTTTTTATTACTATGTATTATCAATCTTGTTATCTTTGGATGATTCTTATTAATGGTGGATCAAGATGAATATGGATATGATTTTTCTATTATAATGTTGATTGGTTCTTTTCCCCCTTTATTACTGATTGCTTTTGAAAGTTTAATTTCAACTTAGTTGAAATCAATTGTAGAGAAGTGTTATTGTATAAAAGATTTTATTACATGAATTCTTTTAAATAAAACATATTATATTATAATTTTATTTTCCAAAGGATTTTTAAATTAATTTAAATGAAAATTAAATAATAAAAATAGTAGGGTGTTACAACCGATTCCACAAAACATAACATATTTCCACAATCTCTACACTCATTTAACAACACATTAAAATTTTAAAAAAACATAATCCATGTCTCCACAAAATAGAAATTATACTTCATCATACAAGTTAATTGTGAAATATATATATATATATATCTAAATCTAGATAAAACATTTATTAAATACTCTATTTATTCCCTACTACCACTAAACACATCACCAACAATCCAAACAATTCAAAACCACATAGTATGAGACTATGAGTAATAAAACTCTCTATATGTGCCAATAAAAAAATATTCAGTGGCAGTTTATCAAAATTATATAAACAAAAAAATATTTTCCAATTAAATAAAATAACTTATTCATAAAATTATATGTAATTTAATATACTATAAAATAATTATTTGTATGTATGATAATATCACTCTTAAAGGATTTTTAATTTTTAATTTTATAATTCTCTAATTTCGTAGGCCAGTGTATTTCAACTACCAAGTACCCCTATCTCTATTAGTAGTGGTGTATTATGGTGATAATAATTTCATCCCAAATTCATCATGTTTATATGCTATAAGGGCACTCGAATATATCATATCAAATATACCATGAACATTATTCAAAAATTATATTGCATTAATCATAGTCAACTTTCATCTATAATGTTTCATAGAGAAAAACACAATAGTTTTTTAATACATTCATTCATTCCATTATTTTGACCAATCTGTGTTCCAACATTCTACAAATTTGGGTTTCTTAACAATCATATGTTTTTAATGATTCCAACTATGTCAATAATAGTCATAATAATACCCAGTAGCTGAAAAAATTAATAAAAAATCCATTATATTAATTTATAAATAGATGATCTATACTTAGTAAAAAAAATTAATGTTACAGAATGATTTGTAAGCTATGTTTTCTGTAACACCCTGATAACACCCCTAGAATTCTGAATATATTTATATTTAAATAAATACGATTTCTTTGATAGCTTATATTACATGAAATACTAAGTTTAAATGAACAATGATATAATATTAAAATATTATTATTTAAAAGTGACTAATATAACCTAACAATTAAATTAAAAGGTAAAAATAGTATAAATCAATTATTAAATATTTATAAAGTTCCTACATAATATAAATTTATCTAAAAATGACTAATAAATAAGGACTCAAATTTAATAAAGATATTTTATTCTATAAAAAATTGGTTTCTTTCAATTTTTTTTTTATTTTTTTATGAGAAAAAATTGAAATTAAAATTTAGATATTTTATAAATTTTAGAGACACGATTATTTACTTGTATGACTTTGAAATATTTATAAATATATTTCCAGAGTTAGGAACTGAGATGGTGTGTGATTTCGAGGCTTGGTGTGCCCAAAATTAATTTTATAAAAATATTACATATATTTTATATTGTGTGAGCACGATACCTAAAATAAAATGCTATAACTCTTAAAAAATTTATTTGATTAGAAATATGATACTATGATTGAGTTTGGAATGTGGTGTTTACCCTAGAAGTGACATAAAATATGTCAGCGTGGGACGTTCAGACCCCTTGCTCGCTGGAGGTGTGTTTAAGTGAATTAATTAATTAAATTAAATTAAATTAATTAAATTAAATTAAATTAATTAAATTAAATTAAATTAATTAAATTAAATTAAATAATTAATTATTTTTAACCTAAAACTTTGTTTATATATATATTTCTAGGGATAATTCTCCAAGGTTGTATCATAATTCTGCCACTACCAATGAAACTCTCTTCCTCTTCCCTTTAGTTTTCCCTGAGGATTTTTCCGAGATACCCTCCAACCGGGGTGGGCAATGGAGTTCCTCAACGTTCTGGGCATACCCTTCAATAGTGCTAGGAAATGGCATTCCCTAATGAGCTTTCTAAGTTACCCTTCAGTAGGGATGTGCAATGGAGTTCCCTGACGACCCTACCAGGCTTACCCTCCAGTAGGACTGAGCAGTGGAGTTCCTCAATGACCTTCCTAAGTGGTACCCTCTAGTAGGACTGGGCAGTGGATTTCCTTGGTGACTATCAGAGTAGGAACCTCTTATTGTACTAGGGCATGTGATACTTACCTAGAATTTGTGTCCCCTCAATTGTGCAACATAGTGACGAGGTAAGGTTTGATGTAGCTTTAGACTCAAAAGGAAGAGGGATTCTTTCCCCACCAAGACACATTCTTGTGATGTGGCCTAAAACCGTGAGGTAAAGTTAGTGCCACCCAAAGAGAATAATATCAAGGTATGGTTATTGAGTCCCTTAGACTTGTTTTTTCCGGGCAGACGTGTGAGAAGATGGGCATCATTGATGGACTTATTTTGGAATTTTTGGCGACTCTTCTTCTTAGGATGATCTGTGAGATGGATATCCCCTTACTCTCTCATTTGAGATTCTTTTACTAAGTATATATATATATATATATATATATATATATATTCTTTCTTCCATTTTCACACTTTGGGTTTAGATAACCTCTTTCCAAGAGAGGTGAAGATGCGTGGGGTATGCCACATTATTTCCTTGTCTAGCTTCTCATGGTTAGATAAGTCTAAAATCCTTCTATAGGTGGAGAAGGCTCAATGGGTAGTTCATTTATTCATTATGTTTAGTCCCTTGTGCTTGTAAGAGCTTACATTCACTCTATTATTAGGTTGAGCTATACTCTTTCACTCTACCTTTCTATATCTACTACTTCCCTCTTTAGTTGTATCTATTATTTCCCCCCTTCACCCTTTCAGGGTGTTCTACTGGGTATGAATATACTCACCCCTACATGGAATTTTCCCACACATTTCATGTCTTTTTAAAATGATGGATAGATCGAATGTGACTTTAGAGAAGCTTAGAGGTACTGGGTTCTTGGACCGTGTACAGTGGCCATAGCTTGGGATTCAAGAGCGGGGCTATCTTTCAACTTTTTACTTTTCAAGTTTTGTTAGGTTATGACATATTTCTAGTCAGGTGTGTATTTTTACCTTTTATCTTTTAGTTTAAACTACCATAATTTTGTACCATCTAAAGGTTCATGCATGTTTGGTTTAATTTATAGTAGTGTTTTACCTTTTCTTATTTCCCTCTGCACTTTTTAATTAAGTTGTCTATGTGCATGTGTATAGGTTGTTAGAAAAATGCCTCCCCGAGTTAGTTGTTACTTCAGTTCTTGTCGCCACCCCTAGCCTATGGAGGCAGACTTGGGGTAGTTTCGGCTTGAGCCCTAGTTTGGGTTGGGTCACGACAGATTGGTATCGTAGAAAGTTCATTCCTTGGGACGTTTTTTGGATGTATACCCTTAAACAAGATTGGTTGGGTTTAAATAAACAATTTCAAAGTGTCTTGAGTGTGGCCGTCAGGCCAGGGAGTCTGGTGATGGTACAGGAGGCTGATATATCCATTCACTAGGACATTGACTACCTGTTTGTCGACTCGTCATGCCAAGATATTTGTTATAGGTATAAATGGTACATGCATTATATAAGATTGAGTCTTTGATTTTCCTTCTTGATTCATATACCCATTGTTGTTATATATATATATATGATCATTTGACCATGTTACTCCTTGATAACTTTGAGGTTTCCTCCACGATGATATCCACCCAGGATACTAGCTCTGGTCCGTGATGACTACCATATGAGAGACAAGGCCTTAGATTAGGGTCCATCCTATGACCCCCTTCCTCCAGGTGGGCAGGAAGAAAAACCTACACCTGTCAAGTAGCATATCATCCTAACAAATCAATCTTAGGATGCATATATGATTAGCGTTCTCTATGAGTTCCAGTATCAGAGATCGCTGAGGTTCCATGAAGGGCCATATCCTCAAGTAGTAGAGGATTGGCTAGAGTCATTGTTCCAGATCTTCAGGATTTTTTAGACCTTGATGGATCAGGTGGTGGTATTGGAATCCATACTTTTTCATGGCGAATATTGGCATTAGTGGAGTCTCGTTACACTGATGCACAATGAGTCGAAAATCTCGTGGGATGACTTCTAGCAGCTATTTCATGAGGAGTACTACCCCTCCTACTTACACTTGGTTCAGATCCAAGAGCATCTGGAATTTAAGTAGGGAGGGATTCCAGTGGCTGAGTATGTGGAGAGGGTCACAAAACTTACATGCTACACTCTTGACTTGCATCCTAGGACTACCCCGATATCTTATGTGGCATATCAGATGTCACCTACTGAGCTCTGGGAGCTATAGTTATAGTTGTAGGACCTTTCTGAGAAAGGTTTTATCAGACCCAGTATTTCCCCATGGGAAGATCTTGTGTTGGCCATGAAAAAGGAAGATTGGAGTTTATTAATTTTCATGGATTATCATCACCTGAACTAGGAAATTATAAATAATAAGTACCCATTAATGATAATTAATGAACTCTTTGATCAGTTGTGAGGCATGAGATGGTTCTTGAAGATCGATCTAAGATCTGGCTACCACCATTTGGTGTTTCTTGAGGATGACATTTCAAATTTAGCATTCTGATGTTTCTATGGACACTATGAGTTTCTACTGATTCCATTTGGTGAGACGAATACCCCCACTGTGTTTATGGGTTTGATGAACTAGGACTTCCAGCCATACTTGGACCAGTTTGTTGTTGTCTTCATCAATGAAATACTCATCTACTCTGCAATAGGGGAGGACCATGTAATGAACTTAAGGATAGTCCAAGACTTTCTTCAAGAGAACCAAATTTATGAAAAGTTCTTGAAGTTATATTTCTAGATATATGAGGTTAACTTTATGGGAAATGAAATTTATGAACAAGGTTTATCCATGGATCAAGAAAAGATTGAAGCAGTGATTTCCTGGGAGCCCCCCAAAAATGAGTCATAGGTATGAAGCTTTCCTGGCTTGGTAGGGTACTACAAGAGGTTTGTAGTAGAATTCTAGACCAACCAGATGCGGAACGGGAAGTCGTTTACCTGGTCTGAGCAGTGCTAGAGGGACTTTGAGAAATTGAGGAAAAGGATGAAAAGTGATCCAATGTTGATACTACCAGAGGAGGGTGTGGAGTTTTTCATGTATTGTAATGCCTCAGAAGATAGTTTTGGTTTCATGTTAATGTAGAAATAGGCAGTTATTTCATACGGGTTGTGGTAGTTGAGACCCCATTAATAGAATTATGCAACACATAAGATAGAGCTAGAAGCAATAGTGTTTAACCTGAGCATGTAGAGACACTATCTTCTGTGAGAGTTCTTTTTGGTTTACTCAGACCAATAGAGTCTCAAATATGTCTTCACCCAGAGAGACATGAACCTGAGAAAATGATTCAGGTTGGATTTTCTATAGGACGAAGACTTTGAAATAGTCTATACACTAGGGTAGGGAAACATTGTAACAAATTCCCTTAGAAGGAAGTCCCATGCTTGTTTAATGTAGGAATATTCAGAGCAGTTAGCTTCCCTACAACTGACCTTGATGGAGTAGGATGGTACATATTTTCTTCAGTTGATGGTTTTGAATCCTTTTCTCTTTGAGTGTATGAGAGGGTCCCATATAGGAGACATCAACTGTGAGGTCTTACATGATCATATATTTATAGAATACACACAAGATGGATATTCTTATGGAGGGAATTAGATTATATTATTCTAGGGGATAACAATGGTTCCAATCATGATGCATGAAGAGGTGATATAAGAGATCCAGAATTCTCCTCTAGTTGTACATCCTGATGTGGGGAAGATGTATAGAGACATTTAGAGGTGGTTTTTTTGTCTTAGAATGAGATGAAGCGTAGCTGAGTTTATCTATCAGTGCCTCACCTATCAGTAGGTGAAGGATATGCACCATGTTCTGGTAGGTTTTTTGCAGCCTCTTGAGATCCGAAAGTTGAAATGGTATGACATATCCATGGAATTTATCATAGGTATTCCATGAACAACAAAGGTCCAAGACTCCATCTAGGTGACACTTGACCGACTCATGAAATCGGGTGCATTTTCTTACCATCAAGGAGTAGAGCTCGGTGGAGTGCTTAGGTAGATATACATATAGGAGATCATCCTCATTCATGGGGTACCCTCAAATATTTTATATGATCATAATGTGTGGTTTACATCATGATTGTGGAGAGGCCTATAGAAGGAATTTAGAATCTAGATGCGGATAAGTACAACCTTTCATCCCCAGACTAATGAGAAGACCGAGAACACTATCCAGGTGTTAGAGGATATGTTGAGGGATTGTGTGTTGGACTATGGACAAATCTGGGAGGATTATCTACCCTTGGTAGAGTTTACATACAATAACACCTACCTCTATACCATCGACATGGAAAATTATGAGGCCCTATATGAGAGACCCTATAGGTTACCATTTTGTTGGACCGAGATTGGTGAGATATCACTTATGGGGTCTGAGTTTGTGCAGGAAACAACAGAGAAAGTCCAGGCCATCCATGAGTAGATGAGGATGGCCCAGAGTAGATAAAAATTTTATATAGAATACCTTCATAGGCCCTTGGAGTTCGAGTAGGGACACCAAGTTTTCTTGTGAGTCTCCCCATGATGAGGATAGTGAAGGTTCGGCTGGGGAGGAAAGCTATCTCCAAGGTTCATTAGGTCATTCGAGACCATGTAGTGGGTTGGTGAGGTTTCTTACCTCCCCGCCTCACCCACACACCCGGAGAAGTTTCACAACATCTTCTACACATTACAACTATAGATATATGTGCATGACCCTACCGACATCATTAATTGGGGTGATATGGACATAGAGGATGGATCCACCTTTTTAGATCACCTAGTGTGATTTAAGATCAGTAGGACCAGACCCTGCGTGGCCAGACCATCCCTTTGGTTCACGTGCTATGGTAGCACAAAAAATGTGCATGAGAGTTCTTGGGAGTGGGAGATCTAGGAATGAGCTCAGTATCTCGAGTTATTTTCATAGTTTTTTCTTTTCGGGGATACAAATATTGAAGGAGGGAATGATTTAGTGACTCAGTTTTTACCTTGTATGACTTTGAAATATATATATATATATATATATATATATATATCCAAATATAAGTTCTGAGATGAAATGAAATTATGAGGCTCGATGTACCTGAAATTAATTTTATAAAAATATTAAATATATTTTATATTGCACATGCATGATAACTCAAAAAATAGGATAAATGATAAACAGTTTATCAGATCAGAAATATGAGACCATGGTTGAGTCCAAAATGTGGTTTCTACCCTATGCACAACATAAAATAAGTCAACACGAGACTTTTGGACCCCTTGCTTATTGTTGGTGCGTTTAAGTTAATTAATTAATTATTTCTGACCTAAAATGATGTTTATAAAAATATCACTAGGGAGAATTCTATAGGGTTGGATCATAATTATTCCACCACCTGTGAAGCTATGTTCCTCCTACCTTTTTCATTCTCCAATGATCTTTCTGACTCCAGTAGAGTTGGGTAGTGGAGTTCCTCGATGTTCTGGGCTTACCCTTCAGTATGGTTGGACAATGGCATTCCTCAGTGATCTTTTAGAGTTACCATTCAATAGGTATGTCTACTGAAGTTCCTCGATGCTCCAAGATTACCCTCTAGAAGGTATGAATAGTGGATTTCCATGATGGAATTATCGGGCTTACCCTCTAGTAAGACTAGACAATGGAGTTCCCCGATGACCTTCCCAAGTGGTACCCTCCATAGGACTTGGTAGTAGAGTTCCTCAGTGATTATCAGAGTAGGACCCTCTTGTCGTACTAGGGCATGGAATCATCACATAGAATTGTTGACCCCTCAACTGTGTGTCATAGTGAAGAGACATGGTTTGATGTAGATTTGCACTCACAAAGAATAGGGACTCTTTCCCCACCAAGAAGTTATCTTATGACACAACCTAAAACCATGTGGGTGAGTAAGTGCTACCCAAAGAGGATAGTATCAAGGTGTGGTGATTGAGTCCCTTAGACTTGTGTTTTTGGGGAAGGTACATGAGATGTTAGGCATCGTTGATGGACTTATTTTGGAAATATTTTTGACTCTTCTTCTTAGGTTGTGTAATGAGATGGAGATCCCCTTACTCTCTTGTTTAGGATTCTTAGAATTAGCATATATATATATATATATATATATATATATATATATATATATATATATTCTTTCTTATGGATTCAAACTTTGGATTTGGATACCCTCCTTTTAAGAGAGGTGGAAACTTGTGGGGTAAGACATATACTTTCTGTTTCTAGCTTATCATGGTTGGATGAGTCTAGTCTTCTACTATATATGGTGAAGTCTCGATGGGTAGTTCATCTACTCACCATGTTTATCCCCTTGTGCTTGGAAGAGATTAATTTCAATCTCTTGTTGGGTTCGGATATACTATTTTACTATAAATTTTTCTATCAACTGTTTCACTATTCATTTGTTTCTCTTAATACTCCCCCTTCACCCTTTTAGGGCATTCTACTAGGTATGTATATACTCACCCCTGTATGGAATTTTCTCACACGTGTCATGTCTTTTGTAGACGATGGAAAGGTCAACTGTGACTTCAGAGGAGCTTAGAGGTACTGGGTTCTTAGACCACATACGGTGGTCGTATCTTGGGATTCAGAAGTGGGGCTCTCATTCATCTATCTTCTTTTCCATTTTTAGGTTGGTAAATATTTCTGGTTGGGTGTGAATTTTTCACCTTTTATCTTTCAGTTTACACCACCATACTTTTGTACCATATAGAGGTTCATTAATTTTTGGTTTAATTTATAGAAGTATTTTACATTTTCTTATTTCCCTATAAAATTTCTCATTGAGTTGGTTGTGTGTGTTTGTACAGGTTCTTGGGAAAATTCCTTACTGAGTTAGTTGTGTCTTCAACGCTTGTTGCCACCCCATGGCCTATATAGGCAGGTTTGGGGTAGTTACAGCTTGAACCCTGTCATGGGCCAGTTCATGAAATAAATGTTATAAAATAAAATTAACATTATTTTCTAAATCATAAAATCAATATTAACATAGGATTAAAATTTCATATTTTTCTAAAAAATATTGATTTGTGAGTGAATAATGTAAAATATCGGTTTTCAGCAAAAAACATTCATTTCTTTTTAATAAATTAAATAATTTAAAAGTATAATTATAATTTAATGTGATTTCATAGTAACATAAGTATAAATTATTTTTATTTCATAAATTTAATTATAATTAAATAATCTCTAGACTGGATTTAATATAAGTTTTTTTGGACCTAAAAATACTCTTTTTCTGAAAAATGTTTTAAAGTGAAAAAGGTTTTCATATTTTAACTAGTTAAAATAACCCATAATTAGTAGTTATTGAAATAATATTTATGGATTATATTTATATAAATATTAATTTAAATTATTATCACTTTTCATATATTTATTATAATATCATCTTATAATTGAAAAATGCATTTCTTGAAAACTAGTTTTTTCAACATGTTTGTGAGTTTAATTTTAAATTAAAATATTAAACTAATTTTAATTTAATATTATAAAAATTATTCCATATTTTTAATATGTATAATTTATATTTTACAATAAGGATAAATTAATTTTTGGTCATAATGAATAGTAAAAACTGGAAAAAAAGATACCATGGTAAAAAAAATAAAAGGATAAAAGTCAGTAACCATAGAGTTAAAAAGGATAACATGTTAAAAAATGTTTAAATAGAATGTTAGAGGTGTTTATCAGAATTATATATCATATTATCCTTTATTTTTCTATTTTGGAGGCACATTGATTGAGAGTGACATCCCATTATTGAATAGTTTAGGGTATTTACAAGAATGCCACTCCTCCTCCATTATAAAAGGGAAAAAATCTTCTCACCATTCCACACTTCTAAAACCCATTTTTTTCTCAGTAAATCCCCAAGTAACATCCTTAATTACATTAAATCATTTTATAATCCTTTTTATGATTATAAATCTAATCTAGGAAGGCTTTAGGTATAATCCAAAAGAAGTTGTCTGAAGAATAGGTATAGTCTTCACTAAAATCCATTTTTCTTATTATTTTTAGACAATAAATTATGTTTTAAAAATTACAATATAATGACACCAATATATCATAAATAATTTTTTTATGTTTATGGATTAATATTCATTCATCACATCTTCCATTTAATGGGAAATGAAACCCATGTTCATGTTTACAACGGATTACCGCCTCCCGAATCGATGTACTTCATTTTCCATCATCACATCTCATAGAAATTAGTATTAATAGTTTTATTTTTTATATATTATATTAATTAAATATTAATGTTTATGGAAAATTAATATATCATATACTTTCAAACCATACCATCCATTGAAAAATGAAAACATCGTTCGTGTGCATGATGGATTACCGCATCGCGAAGCGATGTGATTATTTTTTTATTACTAAATCACATTGATGGTATATGTATGTGTAATTAATTAAATAATAATATATCTATTATATTATAATAATTATGGGAATATAAAATAACAATTAATTACTTTCCATCACGATTATTAAAAATGGAAATGTTACACATGTGCATATACAACCTACGACTGTCAAGATTGTAACATAGTTTATTTTCCATAAACATAATTCATGGATATTTTTAAAAGTATAATTTATTTATAAAAATGATAATTATTTCATATTTATTATTCTGTATATGATGGAAAAATTTCCCCTTTGACCACAATCAACACATCAACACCGTTTTAAAATAATGAACCGAGCATCCTCAAAACACCCAACATGGACATAACTGATTATGTAATTAAATACATAGTTAAAATAAATAAAGTTAATGGTTTAAGTATAAGGTAATAAAAAATTAAAATATATTTTTTAAAACAAATAATTTACATATATTTATTATACAGAAGATACAATTAATACCTGAAAATCTTAGACTTGATAAGGGATTTCGTCTCAAAACATTCTTCTTTGAGATGCTTGACTTTTTATACAATAAATTTATTTTATATGGTGTATATAATTAAACTATACATATTATATCATGTATAATTACAAATTCATGTAATTTTAAGTTACCTTTCACGTACTTCATTCATTGGGGTTAAGATTAAAAATTTATCAAAGTGGCAAGGGTTTTTTCTTCAATATCATTTTAATCGTGATTATTTATGCTTAAATTTATATTGATGGGATTTTTTCCAATATACCATTTAATTTTATACTCCTAGGATTATTTATTAACTCTTCATGTTATAGTCTAATTTTCATCTCTTAGGTACTTAAAATGATTGATAAATCGTTTTTAGAAAACCTAAATTCATTTCTTTCTTTGGTCAAAAATATTTTTCCCTCCCAAATCCATGTTTTATAAAATTTCTTTAATGATTATTTTTAATATTATATATTTATTTATTAATGATTTTTTGACATGTGTTTTAATTTAAATTTTATAAGGAATCTTCCCATAATTTTTTGAATGAGGAAGTTTTTGAAATTTCTTATAAAATGTGAATGAAATGTTTTTTAACTTATACAACATGTATAAAATTTCCCAATGTAATTTTCTTTGAAGAAAAAATTATAAATTTACAAGGATATTTTCAAATAAAAATATTACCACAATATTTTGTGAATTTTACATTTTCAAATGTAATTTTCATAGTGGAAAGTTTATTTTTCTAATGAATGTTCTTTTATATTTTTTAAAGTATTTATATTGATAAACCACAAACACATTTAGTGTTATATAATGATTCTTAACTTTGTATATATGTATCTTAAATATATAACTTTCTCACTCCCCCTCCTTTTTATGGGGTAATACATGCCTTATTCTCATTTCTCTAATTCCTTCATTATGAAATTTTCTTTGATTGTGATATGATGAAAGATTACGTGACCAATTTTATTTTCATGTGTAATACTTATGTTTTTTCCTCATGATTAATTAAAATATATGAAATACATATGAATGTACATGAAAATTAATGTAATTGGTGGGCCTAGAATTATATATCCCTATAATGAATTAGGTAATGTTTTAGTCTCATGTGATGTCATGTATGAGATTAGGGATGAACATAATACATTATGGGACATTTTCCACCATGTCATGTTGTCTCAGAAATTATCATTGAAATATGTTTATGTCTTATCTTTTTTTTCTACCACATTTCCTATGATGCCTTGATTTTATGATATAATTTTATTTAAGTTTTTTTCCATGTGATTATTAATATTCCTTATCTTTTATGACATCATGTTATACCTTTTACTCGCATGATAGGCTTCCTTATTATGGTTATTTACATTGCTTTTTTTTTTCACACCGCATTTGTCTATTTATTCAATAGGTTATTCCAGGAAGTTTTAGGAGCTCAAAATGTTTTAGGTTATAATTATAGAGAATACAATAAATATGTTTTATTTTATTCTCACAATGATGTATTATGAACCTATTATTATAAAGAGACTAGGCCTTATGAACTTTTGGGTTGTAATTAATAGATGTTTATATTAAAAATCATGCAATGATATATGTAAAATATTGGATTTCTATTGATGGTATTAGATTAAAGGTTTAGTTATCCTTTGGAAACTTGGATGAAAAAAGTTTTGTGAGAAACATAGGGATAAGACTAAGGATAAGAATATGTATAGAAAAAAATCCTAGAATCTCAGTGAAGTATAGAGAGAGTGGTTTCCAAGTAATTAAATTACTTTTTAGATAATATAATTGAATGTGGTTATGGTAATTATGTATCTAGGGGTAATAACATCAAAAAGGGTGCATTGGGATTGACACAAGTATATGACAATGATCCTTAATTCATACCAGGTTTGACACTTTTGGGGGATATGTTTTTGAAATTCACAAACTCTTTATAAACCATTATGAAGGACTTAAAAAAATTGTTAGGATATGAACCTTAATAGGAATAATTATCAAGGATAACCTAGATTGAAACATAGAAACAATTAATTCAGGATATACATGTCATTTATAAGTTATTCCTTCTATGTTAATTATTTTTCATTTTTTTATGTTAAATTATTCTCATCTTGTTTTTTAATTTCTCTTAGTTAATATAAAGAAATAGAAGAAATAATTACAACAACCAATGTGATGGGAAATGTAAAGATTTTACCAACATGATTCCTAATATAATGGGATCAAAAGTTATACATATTGTTATCATAAAAAAAGAGTTATCTCAAATAATTATTAACAACTGAAAATAGTTGAATTTCTAAACACATAAAATAAGAGAAAGATGACATATCATGAAATTTTTAGGGTTAAATATGATAAAGAAGATATGATTAAATTTCACACTTGTCAAAAATGTGGGAAGAAAAACCATGGAATATTCCTTAAAGGAAACTGATGATGCTTTATGTGTGGAGAATGAGGGCACAAAGAAGCTAATTGATGAAGAAAAATAAAGAGTCTCATTTACCATACACAAAGAATTAAATTGATACATGATGCACTAATAATAGTTCAATGTCATATATGTGTGGAAATTGACCATTATCTAATTAAATTCCATAATCCAAGGATTAATTCCTAATGTAAAATTCTATGAAAATCATTAAAATGGAATGGTTGAAGTGTTTAGGTGTTGGAACTCAATATTCATGTTATTTAAGTATTTTAATTAATGGGATTATGGTCAAAATAATCATGAAACTTGTAAGGATTTTTCTTCAAAAGTTTTATTTATGGATTTCAATAAATATTTTAGATGGTAGTAATGACCTAGAAAGGCAATTTTATAGTAAGGTGATATTCTATGGAAAAAAACACTATCGAACAAAATATAATCTTAGAGAAGTGCTTGAGGTTGAGGTAATTATATTCAACTAAAATTAGTTAGTTTTGTGGATAATAATGAGCGGGATAAAAAAGAATAGATAATAAAAAAATGTGATTTCATTAGTAATGTTATTTTTGAATATTTACATCATATTCTTGATAATGTTATACGATCAATTATAAATATGAATACTATTATCACACAAGTTTTTACATAGTTTTAGAAAAAGGAAAACCCATAATATTGGTGACAACCCATCACATTTGGAAAGGCCATGGGTTTTAAACCCACAAACAAAAGATGATAATAGTGGAACACCTACCACTAGCCTATGTGATGTATGAGTTAGTATGACAATGTTTTTGTATAAATGTTTTGATGGATATAAATTTATTTTATTTTTTTGAAACATATTAAAGGACTATATAATTTTTAATTTTTAGTATTTTTAGGTGATTAAGGATATTTTGTGAAACATTTTATTAGGTTGATAGTTTTATAACCATTAGGTTTAACATAAAGGATTATTTTGGAAAATGTTTTTTATGTTTTTAGAGATGTAAATTGAAGGGTTTGAGAAAATAATTGAGTCTAAAATATTCTTTCTTGTTAAGATTATTAAGGTTAATTGGGATATAGGGTTACTTATTTAAGGAATAATTTATGATAAACTATTACTTTTATTGTTTACTTTTAGATATTAATATATTCATATTCATTTTGGGTACTATCTTACCTTGTGCTAACCGTTTTATTCTTGATAAAGATAAGAGGAATAGATTGCTACTCATTTATGTATCTTATAATCTGTTAAAAGATAATTTTATTTATTGGGGAATAAGAAAATCATATTGGATATTAATTCCCTATATTTAGAGATGAAGTGTAAATTGATCTAAGTATAATGAAACGATGAAATATTTTTTATAAAATAAAAATATATCATGTAAATATATTTTCTAGCATTCACTATCTTGAGAGAAAAATAATCCATCAACTCTATGGAAATGATCCTAAAAAATATTTTATCATATTACCTTCATATTTTATGGATCAATGGTATTTTAATTCATTTTTTATTTATGGTTTTGTGGTTTTTAACTTTCTATTGACCATTCACATTATTAGAGTCAATGATCTATATCAATATTCATGATTATTTATGATTTTATTCCATGTCCATATTTTCTATTAACACCCATGGTATCCTATTTGTAAACTTAGTTTTTTTATGACCTTAATATTTAAATTTCTCTCTTTTTGAGAGGATGTTTTATAAACCCATTTTATGATGTGAATTTTGCATAGAGGAATTTTAAAATATCCAACCCTTGACTACTGAGAACATGTTAAAATTAAGAGGATAAAATTTATTTAACTATGATAGAATTTAACACCATGAGAATTTATAATATATTTATCATTAAGTAAATTTTATTTATTTGATAGCTTATGTTACACGCAAAACTAAGTTTAAATGAACTACAATATAATATTAAAATATTATTATTTAGATGTGAAAGATATAACATATCCATTATATTTTTTGGGTATGAATACTAAAAACTAATTTATGAAGTATATATATAGTTCCCAACCAAAATATATTTAGTAAAAAATTCTTAATAAATTACAACTCTACTTTAATAAATATATTTTCTTCAAAAAAAATTATGTTTCCTTCATAAATTTTTTATTACTTTTATGAGAAAACATTATTATTATTTTTTAGAAAATTTAGATTTTTTACATTAAAAATGAACATAATTTTTTAAATCATCATTTATATGTTAACATAGGGTGAATGTTTTTGATTTTTTTTGAAAATATTTATTTTTTAGTGAATAGTGAAAAATAACAATTTATTTTATAAAATAAACATTTCCTTTTAATAAATTATTAAATTAAAAAGTCCCATTAATAATTAATATTATTTAAAAGTAACATAAGTTTTATTTATATTTTTTTAATTCAATTAATTTTATTTAAATAATCTTTATATTGGATTTTAATATAAGTTTATTTTTAGGCTTTCAATCACTTTTTTTCTAAAAACTGTTTTAATGTGCATAATGTTTCTACATTTTTAATAATTAAAATATACCATAATTATGAATTATTTAAACTAAATTTATATATTATATATTTATATATACTAATTTAAGTTCATTTAATTATTATCAATATCTATATAGTTATTATAATATCGCCATATGCTTAAAAAATGCATTTATTGATATACCATTTTTTCGACACGTCTGTGGGTTTAAAATTAAATTAAATTATGAAAATTATATGAATTATATTTGATTAAAAATATCAAATATTTTTATTTGGAATAATATATATTAAATAATATGATCCACTTAATTTTTTTTCCTAATTAATTTTAAAAACAGTAAAGAAAAGTTAATGTAGTAAAAAAATTAAAAGTGTAAAAGTGAGTAATGTTATAGGTAAAGTGTATAACATGTTTAACAAATGTTTAATTTAAATTATATAGGTTTTTATCAACCCTATATCTTCTAAACTAATTTAGTATTCAATTTTGGATCCCCTTGTCTTGAGAGTGGCTCCCATTATTGAATTATTTTGGGTATTTACAACAATGCCACTCCTCCTCCCTTATAAAAGGGAACACCTTATTCTATCCTTTAAAAACTTCCAAAACTCATTGGTTCATCCATTAACTGACCAAATAAATTCAAAAATTCCCTAACCTCATCCTGTAATAATTTTTTTGATCAAAAATATAATCTAAGAATGATTTAGGTACAATCCAAAAGAGGTGGTCTGACGATGAGGTAATCATCTTAACTAAACTCCTTTTTTTATTTTTCACTATGCTCATTCAATTATATATTAACAATAATAGGATAATAAAAAAATTATCACCTATATAATTATATTTAATTATTTTTATGAAAAAATATTCATTCATATTCACTTCCATCAAATTGGAAATGAAACCATTGTTCATGTGTATGACAAACTACCGCTTTGTGAAACATTGTAATTAATTATCCATAATAACATATCATGGATTTTCATAATATTATATTTAATATTTATATTTTATATTAATGATATATTAATAATTCAATAAAATTTATATATCATATAATTTATTACCATGCAATCCATTGAAAAATGATAACACTGTTCGTGTGTACGGAGGACTACCGCCTCATGAAGCAATGTAATTAATTTTTTAATACTACATAACTTTAATGGTATATATAAGTTTATTAAATGAAATAATATTAAATTTATAATATTATGGTAGTTATTTAAATATTATATAACACTTGACCTCTTTTAATCATGATCGTTAGAAAACAGAAACGTTACACATGAGTGCGTATGACCTACCGTCTCTATGATTGTAACATAGTCCAATTTTCATTTCCATAATTCATTATTATTATTAAAAATATAATTTGTTTATAAAAAAAATAAAATTATGCCATGATTATTATTTTGGAGATTATTGAACAATGAACCCTTTGACCACGATCAACACACCGATGCCATTTTGAAATAATAAACTAAGCATCCTCAAAACACCCGATATGGACATAACTGTTTAAGTAATTAAATAAATTGTTAAAATAAATGGAGTTAATTGTTTAAGTATAAAAGGATTAAAATAATAAAATTAAATTAAGGAAAAAATAATTGATAAATATTCATTATGCAGGAGATAAAATAGATACATGAGAAGCCTAGACTCGAGGTAAGGGTTTCCGTCTCAAATCATCATTCTTTGAGACAAATGTGATTCTATACACCTAATTTATTTTATGTGGTGTAAATGAATCACCTTTAAATATTATATCATTAATCCTTTATCAATAATTTTATTTTATGTTGCAATTCAATTACTTTATTCATGAGGGTTTTTGATTTAAAAGTTTCCAAAACAGTACGGGCCCATGCTTCAATCTCATTTTAATTTGGATTTTTTATTCTTAAATTCACATTGAATATTTTTATTATTATTTTATAATAAAACCATTTTTATTTATTATCCTCATTTTATTTATGAATGTTCTATCTATTAGTACAATTTTACTATTTTAGGTACTTAAAATTACTTATAAAACGTTTTTATGAAAATATGACTTAATTTTTACTTTCGATCAAAAATACAATTTCCTTACAAATACATGTTTTATAAAAATGTTTTAATCAATGTTTTAAACATTATAAAAAATAATTTTTTAATTTTTTTTCCTTTGGAAAACAAGTTTTAAAATGAATCTTTCCATCACTTTTTGAATGAGGAACATTTTGACTTTTATTAAAAAATGTGTGAGGACTGTTTCATAACTTATATGGTATATATAGAATTACTCACCATAATTCGTTTTGAAAATCCCTTTCTTAGTTTCCAAGTACATTTTCAAATATAATTATTCCCATAATATATTGGGAATTTTATTTTTTCAAAAGTTATTTTCAATGTGGCAAGGTTATTTATCTAAAGATTTTTTTTACCTTTTTAATTGTTTTTATATTCGTCAAAAACTACAAATTTTAAAGTTATGGAATGATTATAAAATCTATATATATGTATCTTACCTATATAAATTTATCACACTTTATTCCTTTTATGGGGTAATAAATTCCTTATGCTCATTTCTCAAATGACTTCATTTTGAAATTTACTTTTATTTTGATATGAGGCAAGATAATGTAACCCATTTTCTTTTCAGGGGTAATTATTATTTATATAAATTTTGAGTGATTTAATTATGTGTCACACATTTGTTTGTACTTGAAATGAGTGTGATGGGTGGGACCAAAATTATATAACCCTCCAAATAATTGGGTAATGTTTTAGTCTCAAGATACATCATGTATGGGATTATGGAGTGGGACTAATCTATCATGAAACTATGTCTACCATGTGATGTTGTCTAAACTATTACCCCTGACTTGTGTCTATGAAATGTATTATATTTATTCTATATTTATTATGATTTAATTATCTTATTATATCATCTTCATTATGTTATTTTTACTTATGATTACTCTTGTACATTTTATTTTTTGATATCCTTTTATATCTTTGACTCACATCTTGGGCTTCCTTATCATGTTTATTTCCTTATTGGGTTTTTAGATAAACCCCTTTGTCTATGTATTTAATAGGTTATCCTAAGTAGTTTTTGGAGAATTAAATAATTTTGGATCTCATTATAGGGAATAGAATAGAGAAGTTTTATTATAGCCACAAATTTAATGTATTATGAACCCAGTATTCCGAAGACACTAGGAATCACAATATTTGGGGTTGTAATTAATAATTTTTTTTTGTAAAAAATCATGTAATGATATGTGTAAAAAGAATGGATTTTTATAATCACTTATGGTAATGAATTCACTATGATGTCAATCCATGAGGCTCATGTTATCCTTTGTTAATTACTAAAATACCAATATACTCCACCTAAATAGTATCTATGATTCACCCACTTTAACATTATAGTGTAAAGTTTCTTTACCACTACTTGTTAAATTTTTTTGATACCATATTTATCTCCTATTAACAGTAAACCGATATGATGATATCCTTTTGATAATGTCATATATACGGAGCCAGGTTTTTAAATAAATATATGTGGGGAAAGGGGATTTTCTAAACCTAAATATTATTTGTGTGATGTTGAATGAAAATATTCAAATCATTACTATAAAATAGTGTTCTAGAAAATAGTTTGAGGAAAATATATTATATATAATAATTTCTTCCATTATTATCCACTTTGAGAATTACTTTTTCTATCAATTATTTTATATTATTATGTAATTTTTCAACATTCTTGGCGAATTAGTGTTGTAAAATATTAATGATAAGTTTAATTTATCTTTGTTATTTAGAAAATATAACCAAAGGAATTCCTATTTCAATTATCAAATTATCCAATTATTTTAACACCCAAATTAGAATATTATATGGAATTGTTATTAATATATGCATCAATTCATCTATGATGAGTAATTCACTATATATATTATTTCTATGTAATACATTTAACTTTCTTTCATTAAAGAATAAGTATCAACTTATTAATTTTCTATCCAAAATGCCTCAAGACCAATCAATATATGAACATTTTAGAAAATATTTATTCTTACATATATTATAATTTATACCATAATAATTATAATTGTTTTTTATTGTGCATTTTATGAAAATAAAAACAAAAAAATCTAGGTCAAAAAAAAAATTAAAAAATGTATCTGAAAGGTGGAAGGGGCCCTACCAATTTTTTGTGAAGTCAAAATATTGTAGAGGCCATACTACCGTTCAGAAAAAAATAAATTATTTTAATTATCCATATTTTTATATTTATAAATTTCTAGGTCTGTATATTATGATATCTATATTCTTTTTATTTTATTTTGTTTAGAATTATGTAATTAATACTTTAAAGTGAAAATATTATGTTTTTAATTAATAAATTTTGTGACATGTAATTATCATTTAATTATTCTATTCATGACTATTATTATGTTATATTACTCCATTTTTGGATCTCGTAAGTCATCATATTATATAGATTTAGAATATAGCGGTAAATGGTGGAACTCGATTAGAAAGTATTCATTTTAGTGGGGTTCAATTTCTAGGTTTAGTTTGAAAATTTAATGTTCCAACTTCATTAATATTTTATTGAAAAGTAATTTTACTAGCACAATATATTGTTGTTTTAAACCATTAAAATGTTATTTATAATATATTTTTTACATTCTGTTCATTTTCAATTATTTATTATATTTATCAAATTATTTTTATTTTCAACTAAATTTTTGATTCTTAGTCTATGTTTTAATTTTTATTTAGAATGTTTTTATAGTTTATATTTTACAATTTTTTAAAGTTACCTGCTTGAAATTTAATAAGTTTTCCTATGTTTTAAGTACTCAACTATTAAATATTATAAAATAAATATTGTAACTAAAATATTAATGAAAATTGAAATGATGGGAAGACATGTAAAATTGGTTTATAGTAAAAAGAATTTATTCATTTTAATAGACAAAAAAAAAATGAATAGGTATAATCACCGTCTATGGTGAGGTTCCATACCACATGGTGGTGTGCGAAGGGGATTTCTGTATCGATATCTCCAAACTCTGTGATGGGGTTGAGTATGTTGAACTGGAGGGGGGTGATCCTTGGGTGTTGGAACCTCGATTGTCGGATGCTCTGTCTATGTTTGAATGAGAGGAGGTGTCAAATGGATGTCCTCATGTGCACTTGATCCTTCTCCCACTAGGGTATTAGAAGGACCCACCATCATTGGAGGGGGGCATATATGCTGTGAAGGATCTAGCATGATAGCTGGAGGCATGAGAAATGAACCCTTATAGAAGATTGGATAATCTCCTCCTGGAGAAAGTTGTGGATATCTTGCCAATACATATGGATCACATGCCTCCTGATTCACTCCCTCAACCGGATGAGGCTAGACTTCTAGAGGTATGATCTATACATGTATAACAAGAGAGGCCTCACTTGCAGCATGACGTGGTCAACATCATCATCATCGTGGATCCTCAACATCAATAACTTTTGGAGGTGGTTCATGAGTAGGAACCTCCACTCCCTGGGAAGGAACCTCCACTCCCTATGGTGGATGATCTAAGATACTATCGTGAACCATATGATAAGCTTGAATGATCCCTTGCGTTGCAGCATGGATATCTTCTAAGATAACAACCTACTACTCCTCTAGATTAGACATGTGGATAAGCTTCTGTACTCTAATATGTTGTAAAGAGATTCAAAATGAATTATAAAATATTACAATAAAAAAACTAATGGAAATTTATTGACTTACTAGATTATGAGGCCCTCTGCTGTGTCGAGTAAGATACAATATATACTTTAGTATATACCATGGATCATACTTGACCTGATGTGATAGATGGTATCACATCATATGTACAACCTCGATATGAAGTGATGATCATCTTCCCCGAAGGTTGAAATATTGGGCATGATGTTGGAACTAGTCAACATCCTTCCACCTAATCACCTTCAAGGAATGCAGCTTCTATAACTATCTTGGCAGAAATGGAATGTATTGAATATATCCAAACCGAATCATAAATCTATCAGGGTGGTGCCACTCAATAATATGAAAGTGAATGAGAAGCACTACAACTAAAGCATCATGAAGTCAAGCAGTGCAGTATGCAAGAAATTGGTCAAAAAAATCCCAATATGGAATCCATGAAATCTGAAATGGCATTTGATATTTTTCAAAAAAAGTTCCTTACTAAAAAAATAATGATATTATTAAATTTTCTAGTTAATGAAAGATTTTATATACTTACCTCATCAGGTAGGAGACTATCCAACATGAGACGATATGTACCCAAATGGTGTGTCGGAGCACTAAGAAAGATGTGTGCCAAAATTCACCTATAAAATAAAACATTGGAAGTGATAAATAATAAGAAATTAAATTCAATAAATACTACTAGTTTAATAAACCAATAGAGATGACTGATTATACCAGTGTCCATACGGAGCATCATGAAGCACATCTATAAGAATTTGCTGACAAGAAACATCAGGGGATAGAGAGGGGATGCACTCCCATACCAACATCTAATGAAGGATGAAACTTCCCCTAAGATCCGTGCGGTCTACACGACATGCCATGAAAAATTCTCTGTAAGATAATCTAAGAATGAAAATCCCCAACTGTATGTATTGACCTGATTAAAATCCTCGAGTAGCCCTAGATACATCAAGTGCACATGAATACCTGAGTGATCAGTTCACAATGTGCCTCCAATGATCCGTAAGACATAGGCATGGGTATGATGCATGACCGTCTTCTCATCAACATCATTGAGTAAATGTGAAAAGTTCATATCAATCCACATCATCTATATCAACCCACCATCTATAGCAGCATCATCATCCAAAATGTCTATGCATAGTAATCTCTATACAAATTCAGGCCAGTCTTTATGGCTGGGTCCAATAACTGCTTCCCCCTATATAAGAAGGCCAAGCAGGACTTCCACATCATCTAGGGTGATGTTCATATCTCCCTCAGGTAGGTGGAATGTGTGTTTCTCTAGTCTCCACCTCTCTAGGATAGAAGCAACCAGGTGATGATCAACAAATGTGAAATAATATATCGCATTACTATAGAACCTATCATGACATAAGTGTGGTATAATGGTGTTTAGATGAAGCATGTGATGATGATGGTGCGCTTGACACACCCTGATCCATCGAACTTGACGACCCTCTATCATGACATGGGAAACACACATATCATACTCAGTGAGTAGTATAGTATCCTCCATCTATATGTAAAAAAATGAAATAAGAATTAAGTGTAAAATTTAAATCTAACATTATGGTGAACAAAATTTTATAAATGGTATAATGTAAGACATCACATATTTATTCCCAGTGTTTTATGATGTTTTTTTACCAAAATAAAAGGGAATTATTTCATGTTTTTGAAAGCATATTTCTAATTTTTTTAGATATGTTTTACTTAGGAAGGGGTGTTTTGTAAGATATGGTTTTATATATTTATATATATAATTTTTTTTTCTTCATTATCTAAAATTTTATTATAAAATGGTGTGATTTTTAATTTATGTATAATTTATCATAGGATGGTATGTTTCATGATTATTTTCTCACATGCTTTCTTTATGGTTTAGGCATGTATAGTTTTATTATGCTTTCATGTCACGTCACATGTACTTTCCATATTCCTTTTAATATGAATATGAAAGGATTATTTTTATTTTATAGTAAATGTATTCAGAAATGTCAAAAAATTCTTCAAAATGAAGGATATTATATTAACACAACATAATTAACAATTCGATAAGATCACATTGAAGACAGTACATCATTATTCCTAAGAGTGTGAACTTGATCCATCACTATTAGGGAATCATTTTCATTTATGGCCTTCTTGATGAAATACGATACATCTCAAAATTTTCCCTTGTTCTTGAGGCCAATCCATATCATTCTTTATCTTGCTAGAATTATGTCTCCCTTGTTTACACAACCTATTGATTTTAGGTATCTCTAGCATCTGGTCTTTGGGCATTGGGAAATATCAAAACTCTTAAATAAGTTTCTATGGTGTAGTATAACAGTTATAAAATGTGTCTATTTGGTACATTGGATCTACATATTCTTCCCATGATATGTTTATAGAGGCACATGTTGTGATGGTGTGTGCACATGGAAACTACAATTCCTAGAGGTTTCCACATCGACATTTCCTTGCTTCCAATAATACCACCATTTCTTCACTGATGCGACTTGTGATGGGGTCTTAACACTATTAAACTTCATATAGAGAGTATTCTCAGTGGAAAATCCACACATGATAATTAGGAGATTCTTTAATGTTCTTTTCAATATCTCGTTGAAAGTTTATTCTATACCTTAACCCCTGTTATAATGGCCCGGACCCCCATGGTCCATTACTTTGTAAACATCTAGTGTTTGGGGTGTTCTGGAAGACAACAATATCCCATTTAAAGAGTTTTAAAAATTTATAGTTTCTTCCATCAGTAGTTTGAAGGTTTCGATAGGTCGAGGGCATCAGTAGGTCAAGGTGTTGGAAGGTCAGGGAATCGGAAAGTTTGGGCATCGATAGGTTAGGGTGTTAGTAGGTTGAAAGCATCGGTAGTTTGAGGTGTTAATAGAACATGGTGTTAGTAGGTCAAGGGTGTCGTTAGGTCAGGGTGTCAATAGGTTGAAGGTGTCGGTAGGTCGAGGTGTTGGTAGGTCCGGGAATTGGTATATCAAAGGTGTCAGTAGGTCGATGCATCGGTAGGTCGATGCATCATTAGGTCAAAGGAATCAGTAGGTTGAGGTGTCAGTAGGTCAAGGGAATCAGTAGGTCGAGGGAATCAGTAGGTCAAGGCTATCGGTAGGTCAAGGGAATTAGTAGGTCAAGGGGGTTAGTAGGTCAAGGCATCGGTGAGTTAGGGCATTAGTGAGTCAGGGAGTCGGTGAGTCAGGGCGTCGGTTAGTCAGGAGTCGGTAGGTCGCATTGATGGCTCAGCATTGGTAGCTCAACGTCAATAGATCAGCACCAGTGACTCACTGTCGGTTGCTTACTGCTAGTGACTCATCCATCGGTGACTCATTTCCAGTTTTTCCCAGTTTTTTCAGTTCCTACCCTTTGATGTTTTCTTTGAAATTAAATGATTTAAATGCTATATTTAATGAGTTTTTGGGATATTTCAAATGGTATTTTTCTTCTAAAAACTTGAATCTTCCTTTGACTCATAAACCGTGTGGTCTTGGTCACGATATTCATTTAATTTACTTTGAAATAGTTTCCCTATAAATTTAGGATCTGGCCTTTCTAAATCCAAATATTATCTTCCTTTGAACCCTTCCATTTTATTTTGGTGCACCAAGACCCTTTATTCCCCAGATGAGCTATGTGCCTGTGCTGTAGCCCCCTGTTCAATTTTCCTTGGAGTCTCCTAGTCAGGTGACCCCCCTGTTTTGGTTCAAGGAGGAGTTTTGGTCACATATTGTTCCAGGTAGGGATTTCCTTAATCTCTCTTTTAATTGTATATCATGCGGGGTGGGTATAATGATGCCTCTTTGTGATAATTAATGAATCCAATTTAATGAAGATAATAAGAGGTAATAAATGAGGGTATGGGATCATGATAGTGATGATCATTTTGTTTTTTTATCCTTGATCCATGTTATGAATCATATGGGCTGTGTTCTCCAAAAATCATGACCATTGGTGGTCTTTTCTTACACACCTGTAATTATTTAAACTCATTATTGCTTACCTATTGAAAAGTCCACAAACATGAAATATGATTAATCACGTATACCCAATTAAATGAAAAGGATTCCCTAGGATCAAATGTGATTTGTGATCACCCATGTTTATCAAAGTGGAATTAAAGAAACTTTGTTGGATAAATCTAAATACACTCAGCTTGTTTTGGTGTGGATGTGTGCTATATGGATTTTGTTGGGTTTTTTTCTTTATGAGGGTTATATGGTGGTTGTTGTGGGATTTGTGTATGAGGTGGCGTAGGAGGTGTAATGGAATCTCAGGTTGAGAGATTGATTGATTGCGGAATGGATGGACTTGTTATACAGTGGGACTACATCTGGGCAGTGGTTGGGCAGTGGGGATATAGGATTGGGTTGTGTCATGATTTCATGTTTATGGGTGTGCTGGGTGTGGTTTTTTTGTGCATTGGGACTTCCAGGTTTTCTTGTGAGAGTATATATTGGGTGGGATAACTTTGAAGAATGTTATGGGTAGTTCCCTTCTTTGTTTTCCTTGGTAGTGGTTGGTATGTTTGCTTCACCTTATAAATTTTGCAGTGTTGGTTAGTTTCCCAAGTAGTTTTTTAATTAAATAATAAAAATTCTTATCAAATAATGATAGTGGTTAAATAAAATGGGTGGGTTGGTGTTTTAGTTCTCGCTGTTGTGTGGATTTAAATGTAGGGGTAGCAGTAAGGACAATTTCGTGTGGGCTGGTTATTTATTTGGAAACCCATAGGTTGGGATGAGTGTTTTTTACCTATATGTATAAAATTGTAGTTTCTTGTGATTTCTATACACACCCAACCCATGTTGAGCACTATGCGCCGAACACCCCCATTTTTATGGGGGAGGGTGTCTTTCCCAACATCCTAGTGGGAGGATGGATGGATGGTTAATGACTTTACCATGATCCCTATTCTATGAATTTATCACCCAATACTCTTCAAGAAAGATACAATGGATTGAGGTTTAATACCATATTCATGGTATTGGTTATGTGAGAAGTGGTTAGTTTCCTAGGTGTCTTCGGGATGAGGCCCAGGTGTTTTCAGGCGAGACGTGTGGTGGTTATGGACCAGGTGTATGCGGGTGGGATGTGTGTCATTTATGTCCTAGGTGTGTGTGGGTGGGTTGAAATAGCGGGGATTGTGTAAGAGCATGGTAGTGACAGAATGTTATCCATTAGAGTTGAGAAGTTAACCAGTAGGAAGTGGTGCGGGGTACCCAAATATCGATGTAATTATACTTTACTTCACTTTACTTGTGTTATTTAGTGATAATGGATTGGTGACGTTGGGGTGGATAGTATACCTTGTTAGGTTCTTTTTAGTTTCTTTTGTTTTCTCATAGAGGAATTTGTATGATTCTCCCACTTGTGCAAGGGTGACTTTGGTTTTTTCCTACTGAGTATATTTCTATGCTCACCCTACCTATTTAAAACTATTTTTAGGTTTCGAGGGAGATTATGCAGATTGTGATAGACATTACTAGCTCGAACGTTGGGGATGGTTGCTGTGTCACTGCTTAATTTTATTTTGGTACTTAATTTGGAGTTTTATTTGTATTTCTAGATGTTTTAATTAAAACATTCATATAGAATGGATTTTGGTTTATATATATATATATATATATATATATCTATCTTGGAGTTGTTTGAGGTTGATACATCTTATCTCTTGATCTTGGTTACTATAAAAAGGGAAATACTTCCCATTTTTATGAGATTTATATACCCTTGGTGTTGGTCTCTACCCTGGGGCCTATAGAAGGTAGGACTCAGGGGTCATTATCTCTCCTTCATATTGAGTAAGGAAGGTCTTAACATCTTGATATCGCTTCCCTCTTCTTGAAGAAGGCGGGTCATGAAAGAATGGTATCAGAGGTTATGGTTGAGAGTTAGGATGGATTTCGGAGTTAGGAACAGTTAGGATTGCATGGGTTAGTAGGGAAACAATGTTAGGTGATCTTGGTGCGCGACATAGGCTAGGGAAGATTGGCCAGGACACTGTATTTTAGGGACCCCCGTGATCCGATGCAAGGACTCTAAGCTTATCAAAAGAATAGGAGAGGCTATAATTTTTGTAGGGTAGAGACCCTAGGAAAGGTACATGCATCATGATGAATTGTTTTATTGCTTGTTTTGAGAATTTTTAGGAAATTAAAATAAATAAAGAGTTAAGATTAATCTTAAAACAAAATTACATACTACTCGGGGCTTAGGAGTTCCTTTTTTTGTTTCAGCTATGGATCCCAGACGCTTCCTACGTGTGGTACGAGCAGTGGAGGGTCATCAGGAAAACCTAGTTGACTAATAGAGGGTCAATCCAGTAGAGGAGGATGATCAGTGGTAGATGATGCTTTGTGCTTTCCAGCAGCAGAGTCTAGGAAAGTACAAGGGAAGTGTACCAGACATAGAGACAGACAGTTGGATCGAGGAGATGGTGATCACTTTCATCTTGATCTGAGCTTCAAAAGAGTACTAGGTTCCTCTGGTTGTGAGCTAGATGAGGGGAGCAGCACATCAGTGGTGGAAACTTTATCTCAGGGAGAGGAAGTATACCGATGTTTTGTGGGATGAATTTGAGAAGGTGTTCCAGGCGAAATTCCTTTCTTCCACGATGAAAGCTGAGAGGAGACAGGAGCTACTCTCCCTCTAGTAGGGGAGTATGTCAGTGATGGAATTTGGGATCAAGTTCAAGGATCTCCTAGGTTTTTATCTTTATCTCTTTCTGGATGAGAAGTCTCAGGCAAGGTGCTTAGAGGAGGCACTCCGTCCTTCTCTTTAGTATGTGGTTACTCCCTTCACCCTATCGAAATACTTAGAGGTTCATAAGAAGAATGAGATAGTGGAAAGGATGCACTCATGAGGAGGTCTACTGTGAGGGGAAAGTCACCCAAGTTATTCAGAGGGGAAGGCTGTCCATGAGAATTCTCTAGTGTTAGGGCCTTTCAGGTTTCAGCCAATGGGGAGACGACCCTTGAAGTTTCAGTTCTGAACCTTTGGTCCTCACCCTTTTTCAATGGGAATGAGGCCGAGGTGTTTTTCTTACAGAGGCCATGGGCACATCTAGGGACAATTCCCAACTTGATCTCAGTTTGTTGGGGGTGGGCAGGTTTAGCGCCTGACTTATCAGAAGTTTCCATCTAGGAATTTCCAACAGTAGGGACCGTAGGCCCCTACTCCACCAACGATGGATGGTGGAGGAGGAGGAAGACCTCAGGGTGATCCTTAGGGACCTCGTCCAGAGAATGGTCAGGGTGGAGACTGATATACAAGGGGAAGAGGAGCTGGGAATGGGTAATTGAATTCTGCATAGGCAATAGTTCCAGCATGGCTGAAGATCATTCGAGGTACGGTCGGCTTGTTTAGTATTGTTTCTTTCAACTTATTTGATTTGGGAGATTCACACTTTTTTGTTACACCCAGTCTATCCCATGCCTTGGGACTAGACATAGAAATACTTTCCATGCCCCTGGTGTTGAGTACATCAGTCAGAGGTTAGACCATCCTGTTTGATATTTACCAAGGATGTAGACTAATGTTGGGGACACATCAGTTTTTTGGGGATATCTATCTGTTATATATGCATCCATAAGATTTTATCCTTGTCATTGAATGGTTATACTCTATTCATGATATTATCGAATGATTCCATAGAAGAGTCATGTTTTCATACATGAAAGACCAACGTGTAGCTTTCGTTGGCCAGCGGAGCTATCTGATGGGTAGCTGACATGTGAAGCCTCTTCTTTCCTTGTTAGTTGAGCTGTTAGTGGGATCGACGAATATTGAGATGGTTAAGGTTACTAGAGTTTTTGGAGAGTTTCTATATTTTTTCCCCAAAGAGTTTGTGACTCTACCCCGTGGACTTTATGTTGAGTTTAGGATAGACTTACAACCCGGTGATCATCTGATATTGATGGATCCTTATCAGATGGAGCCTTATGAGTTGTGGGAGTTGTATATTTAGATTGATGATCTGATGAAGAAGGATTTCATATGACTTAGTGTGTCTCTATGGGGTTCTTTGATCTTTTTTGAAAAGAAGGAAGACAGTTGTATAAGGTTGTTCATAGACTATTGGAGGTTGAATCAGGTAGCGTTAAAGGACCATTACCCTCTATCGAGGATAGATGATTTTTTGACCAGATGAGGGAAAAACGTTAGTTTTACAAGATCAATCTACTGTCTGGATATCACCAGTTGAGGGTGAAGGATGGTGACATCCCAAAGACTGCTTTTAGGTGCAATTATGGTCACTTTGAGTTCGTGGTTATGCTGTTTAGTGTAGAGAACACACCATCCATGTTCATGGGGCATATGAAATATGTATTTATAGAGTTCCTGGACTAGTTCATTGTCAAATTCATTGATGGAATTATAATCTACTTGAGGTTATAAGAGAATCATACCAAGCATCTTAGGACTATCCAAGAGTTCCTTCGACACCACTAACTCTATAAAATATATCAAAATGAAAGTTTTAGACACGTTAGGTCCACTTTTTTGGGCATGTGGTGTCTTGGAAAGGTGTGTTAGTGGATCCGTCGAAGGCCGAGGCATTTATTTATTAGGAATCACCCAAAAATTTAGCAGAGGTTCATAGTTTTCTCAACCCAGCAGGCTACTACCAAAGATTAATAACTGATTTCTCTCAGGTAGTAGCCTCGTTAATAGATTAAACTAGAAGAGGACATGATTTTGTGTGGGGTGAGAAGTTATAGGAAGTGTTTGACTATCTGAATTGGAAGTTGGTCAGTGCTCTAATTTTTAGGCTACCAGAGGAAGGAGTGATGTTTGAGGTGTTCTGTGATTCTTCCCATCTAGTCTTGGGGTGTGTGCTGATGCAGTAATGGGGAGTGATCTCTTATAGGTCTAGGAAGTTATGTCCCCATGAATGTAACTATTCCACCCATGATCTGGAACTTGCAGTGGTCGTGTTCCCACTAAATATGTGGTGATATTACCTCATTGGGGAGCACTTTGTGGTATTCACGGATCATAAGATCTTAAGGTACGTATTTTTCTAGGTAGACCTGAACTTATGGAAGTGGAGGTGGATAGAGTTTCTCCAGGATTTTGATTTTGAGATCTTCTAAACCACAATAAAGGGGCATTTTGTGGCCGATTCTTTGAGCAAGAAGTCACATAAGGAAGTGGTTCAGAAATCTGTAGATGCTTGGAGGGTGATAGAGGAGTTGGGTTCCTTGAACTTAGATGTAAGAATGGATGGTGGAAGAGTCCATCTATTTCAAATTAATGTACATTCATTTATGAGGTATAAGGTGGAGGAGTCTTAGTGGGGAGACTCATAGGTGGAGGTTATGAATGATCACATTGACCAGGGTGATGCTCTAGAGGAATGGTCATAGGATGGTTAGAATCAGATATTTTTCCATGAGAAACTGTTTGTTCCAGGGGAAATGCATGAGGAAGTTCTACATGATTTTCAAAGATCACCCATATAGGTAAATCCATAAGTTTCCAAGATGTACTGAGGATTGAGGGAATAGTTCTGGTGGCCTGGGATGAAGCGAGTAATGGCAGAGTTTGCGGAAAAGTGCTTGGTGTGATAATAAGTGAAGGCTGGGTATCATGTTCCTGGTGGGTAGTTGCATCCCCTAGATGTCCTTGAGTGGAAGTGGGATGAAATCTTGATGGATCTCGTCACAGTATTACCTAGGTCTTAGGGAGGATGAAATTCTATTTGGTTAGTAATAGATCGATTGACAAAATCGACTCACTTTTTTGGGATCAAGGAGTCGAGCGCATTAGATGAATTAGAACGAAGGTATGTGGATTATGTGGCGCAGATTCATGGTGTTCCAAGATCCATCATTTCATATTGGGATACATGTTTTACATCGTGAGTATGGATGTTATTGTAGAATGCATTTGGCACTCAGTTATGCCTTAACACTTCTTTCTACCGTTAGATGGATGGAAAAATATAGAGGACCATCCAGATGTTGGAGGACATGTTACAAGAATGTGTTCTGGACATTAGTGGGTCTTGTGTGTGACATTTTCAATTGATAGAGTTCACTTACAATAATATCTATCACTCTCCCATTTACATACCTCTGTTTGAATCTCTATACGGGAGACTGTGTCATTCACCCTTATGATGGATGGAAGTTGGGGAGGCAGTTGTTCTTGTTTTGGACGTGGTGCAGAGTATGATAGAGAAGGTGTATAATTTCCATGAAAGGATGAAGGCATTACAGGACTGAAATAAGTCATTTTCCGATCACAGGAGAAGTCCCTTGGAGTTCAAGGTTGGGGACCACATATTCTTGAAGGTTTCCCCTTGATGTGGGCAGCATAGGTTTGATAGAGTGATTAAGATTTATCTTAAGTTCATAAGACCATTTGAGGTTTTGGGATGAGTTGGTGATGTGTCATATCAGCTGGAGTTGTCACCGTAGTTGGGGAGGGTCCATGTCGTCTTTCATGTCTCCCAGCTTCGTCGGTATCTTCATGATGACTCTCATGTCATTGATTGGGGAGAGTTGGATATCGAGGATGAAACAACATTCATGTAGTGACCAGTGGAGATCCAGGATCATCAGGAGAAGGTGCTGCGTGGGTGGAACATTCCCTTGGTTCACATTGTGTGGAGGCATGAAGTCATGTATGAGAGTACTTGGTAATGAGAGACACATATGCGTGCCCAATACCCAGAGTTGTTTTTGAGTTTTCTCATGTGTTTTTCTTTGTGATGTAATGATTAAACCTTATTTTCAATGAGATGAGATGTTCTATTATTATGTGACGTACAATAAATTATTTATTTATGAGGATGGGAGTACCTGATCCCTAATCAAGACACATTAATTTGGATGTGATTAAACCCATACAGGCGATTCAGTGCTGCCCAAAGTGGATAATATCTTGACACGGGGGAAGGAATTCCCTAATTCATATGTTCGGGTAGTATGAATTTTAGTGATTGTGTGGTATGTCTTGTGGATGTTTTGGTTGGAAAATCTTAGAGGGGGTGTTCTTGTATGTTGAGGTTTCACACCAACAAGGTGGTTTATCCTTGAGAGGTATCTTATGGGGTGACTCTTCAGACCCCTCTTTCTTCTGGGTTTGGTTTTGAATTGTCAAGGGAGAGAATAGTTTGAGAGGTATCTTATGTAATGTCCTAGACCCCCGTGGTCCATTACTTTGTCAAAATCCAGCATTTGGGGTGTTTTGGGATCTAACAGTAGCACATTTCAAGAGTTTTACAAATTTCAAAATTTTCCATCGGTAGGTTGAAGACATCATTATGTTGAGGGCATTCACTACTGAAAAAATGGCCTATACCCACGGTTCAAAATCGTGGGTATAGCCCCCAAAACCGTGGATATAGCCTATACCCACGGTTTTGGGAACCATGGGCTGGAAAGGCGTCGGTATAGGGGTCTCAGCCTATACCCACGGTTTTGGAGAACCGTGGGTATAGGGGGTGTCAAATGTGGCACACTGTTGTGCCACCGTGGCACACAACATACCCCACGGTTTGAAAACAATGGGGGTATTTAATTCAAAAAATTTTCACCTAGGAGGTTTCGAAACCACGCCTCCCTCAGGGCCTCGCAACCACGCTCCACCATCGAACCAACCGGGCTATGAATTTTATCTATTATGTATATATCTATCTGCTAATATATATTAATATAATCCACGTCAGGTTTTTAAATTCAAAAAATTCTAATACGGGGTTTCGAACCCGCACCTCCTGCTACGTAGCGCACCCGCACAGAACACCGGACCAACCGAGCTGTTAAATTTTTTGTTATAGGTACATATATCGGCATATATATATATTAATATAATGGGATATTTAAATACAAAAAGCGCGACCATGGGAATTCAAACTCTCGTCTAACAGTAAACCTAAAAGCCGCTTCTGAGGTGCCAACTGAGCTGACATTGTTACTTGTTATATATATATTCATCTTCCTATATATATTAAAATGGTCTGTGAAAAAATTTCTTCCCACCAAATATTTTTTTGTGTCCCGCCTAATGTTTTTTCCCCGCCATAACGCGGGAAAGCTATACCCACGATTCTCCAGAACCGTGGGTATAGGTCTTCAAAAAAAAATGCAATACCTACGGTTTTGAAGAACCGTCGGTATAGGTCTTTGGAAAATACCCTATACCCATGGTTTTCTCCAAAACCGTGGGTATAGGTCTTATTAGAAAACAATACCCACGGTTTTTGGCACAACCGTGGGTATAGGTTCCCATACTATACCTATACCCACGGTTTTGGAAAACCGTGGGTATAGGGGTACCCTATACCCACAGTTTGTTGCAAAACTGTGGGTATAGACCTATTTTCCAGTAGTGATTGGTAAGTCGAGGGGTCAGTAGGTCATGGTGTCAGTAGGTCAGGGTGTCGGTAGGTCAAAGGCATCGGTAGGTCAAGGCATCGGTACAATATAGTGTTAGTAGGTCGACGACATTGGTAGGTCAAGGAATTGGTAGGTTAGGGAATTGGTAGGTCAGGGCATCAGTAGGTTGAAGGCATTGGTAGGTTGAGGAGTCGGTAGGTCACGACATTTATATATCGAAGGATTTGGTAGGTTGAGGTGTCAGTAGGTTGAGGTGTTCCTTGGTTGAAGGCATAAGTAGGTCAAGACATCTATAATTCATGGGTGTCAGTAGGTTGAGGGCGTCAGTAGGTCGAGGGCATATGTAGGTCGAGGGCGTTGGTAAGTTGAGGGTGTCAGTAGGTCAAGGGCATTGGTAGGTCGAGGCATCAGTGAGTTTGGGTGTCAGTGAGTCAGGTGTCGGTAGGTCACGTTAGTGTCTCAATGTTGGTATCTCAACATCGGTAGCTCAGCGTCGGTGAATTTCTATCGGTGGCTCGCTGTTGGTGGCTTGCTTTCGGTGACTCACCCATCGGTGACTCATTTCCAGTTTTCCCAGTTTTTCTAGTTCTTCCCTTTTGACGTTTTCTTTGACGTTAAATGATTTAAATGCCATATTTAATGAGTTTTTTGGGATGTTTCAAATGGTATTTATCTTGTTTAAAACCTAAATCATCCTTTTAATCCTAAAACACATGGTATTGGTCATGATCCACCTTTAACTACCTTTGAAACCATTTCCCCGTAGATTTAATATCTAGACTTTCTAAAGATGAATCTTCTATTCCTTTAAACCCTTCCATTTTATTTTGGTGCGATGAGATCCTTTCTTCCCCAGATTATCCATGTGCCTATGTTTTAAACCCATTTTTGGTTTTCCTTGGAGTCTCTTTCTTGTGTGACCCCCCTATTTTGGTGAAAGGATGAGTTTTGGTTTCCTGTTGTTCTAGGTAGGTATTTACTTGGTATCTGCGTTATTTATGTATCATTCGGGGTGGGTATAATGATGCCTCCTTATGATAATGGATTAATCCAATTTAACAAAGACATTAAGAGGTAATAAATAAGGGGTTAGGAGCATGATGGTGATGACTGTTTTATTTTTTTATCCTTGATCCTTGTTTTAAATCGTATGGGTTGTGTTCTCCGAAAATCATGGACATTGGTAGTCTTTGATTGCACACCCATGATGATTTATACTTATTGTTGATTCCCTCTTGAAATGAATTCAAACATAAAATATGATTAATCACATATTCCTGGTTAAATTAAAAGTATTCCCTAGGATCAAATGTGATTTGTGATCACCCCTGTTTATCAAAGTATAATTAAAGAACCTTTATTGGATAAATCTAAATACACTCATCTTGTTTTGGTGTGGCTGTGTAGAATTTTTTGGGTTTTTTTATTAATGATGGTTATATGGTGGTTTCTGTGGGATTTGTATATGAGGTGGTGCATGAGGTGTGATGAAATCTTAGGTTGATACATTGATTGATTGTGGAATGGATGGAATTATTATGCCATGTGATTGAAACTAGGTAGTGGCTGGGTAGCAGGGATGTAGGAATGGGTTGTGTCATGATTTTATGTTTATGGGTGTGCTGGGTATGGTGTTGTTGTGCATCGGGGCTGCTGGGTTTTCTTATGATTGTATAGATTGGGAAGGATAACTTTGAAGAATGTTGTGGGTGGTTTCCTTCTTTGTTTTCCTTGGAAGTGGTTTGTATGGTTGCTTCACCTTATAAATTTTGTAGTGTTTGGTAGTTTCCCATTTAGTGTTGTAAATAAATAATAAAACTTCTTAATAAAGAATGATAAGTGTTTAAATAAAAGGAGTGGGTTGATGTTTTGGTTGTGGCTGTTGTGTGGCTATGTATGTAGGGGTAGCAACAAGGGAAGTTTTGTGTGGGCTGGTTATTTATTTGGAAAACCATAGGTTGGGTTGAGTGTTTTTTTACCTATATCTATAAACCTATAGTTCCTTGTGATTTCTATATGAACCCCACTCGTGTTGAGCACAATGTGCTGAACACCCCCATTGTTATGGGGGAGGGTGTCTTTCCCAACATCCCGGTGGGAGGATGGATGACTGATAACTAACTTTACCCTACTCCCTCTACTAGGAATTTATCGCCCAATAATCTCTAGGAAAGCTGTAATGGCTTGAGTTTTAATACCACATTTATGGTATTGGCTGTGTGAGAGGTGGTTTGATTCCTAGGTGTATATGGGATGAGGCCTAGGAATTTTTGGGTGAGACATGTGGTGGTTGTGACCTAGGTGTTTGTGAGTGTTATGTGTGTGGTTTTTGGACCAGGTGTATGTGAGTGGGTTGTAATATCGGTGCTTGTAGAAGAGCGTGGTAGTTCCAGGACGTTCACTATTAGGGTTGAGTAGTTAACCAGTGGGAAGTGTTGTGGGGTACCCAAATATTGACATGTTTAAACTTTACTTTACTTGACTTTCATTATTCAGTGAGTGTGCCTTGGTGAGGTTTGGGTGGATTATATACCTTGTTATGTGCTTTTGAGTTTCTGTTGTTTTCTCACAGGGGAATTAGTATGCTTCTCTCACTTGTGCATGGGTTAATTTGTTTTTTACCTACTGAGCATACTTGTATTCTCACCCTATGTATATAAAACTATTTTTAAGTTTCTATGGAGATTACGCAGACCGTGATAGACCTTACTATCTCAGACATTGGGGACAGTTTCTCCATCACTACATAGTTTTATTTTGGTACTTAATTTGGAGTTTTATTTTTATTTCTTAAATTTTTACTTTAAAAATGCATATGGAATAATTTTTTTTCTTTATATATAATTGTCTTGGAGTTATTTAAGGTTGATACATATTATCTCCCAATATTGGTTATTATAAAAAGAGAAATGCCTCCCATTTTCATGAGATTTCTATACCCTTGGTGCTGGTCTCCACCCCGAGGCCTATTAGAGGTGGGACTTGGGGGTAATTATATCTCCTTCATCTTGAGAAAGGAAGGTATTGACATCTTGCTATCCCTCTCCTCATCTTGAAGAAGATGAGTTGTGACACCTGTTGAATCCCATGAGAGGCTAGTTTTTTTCTTTCAATTAAGTACCTCTCACAATGATAAAATGTCTCCTGAACTAGGGAAGTTATAGGTAACTTGAGACTCCCCTTAAAGATACCATTGATTCACTCTATAATTTTTGTGGACATGTGTCTATACCTCTTCCCCCCATTATATTACAATGTATATTTTTTATTTTGGAATCTACATCATATAATCATACACTTCTTGATTATCCTTTTGGATTTATTTGAAACATTGTTTAAAACTTATTTGATCCAACTCATATCCTAGAAAGAAGTGATCAAATATAACATAAATTGATTTTATATTTAAATTGAAACTATAACAAATAACAATGACATTGCATACAAAGCCCCATGATTGACTTCTTTATAGGTTTGTTATAGAATGTTTTTCTCACATTTCTAGCAATGTTTCTAATGTAGTATCTATGATGTAAATTTGGGGGTATCCATTTATCAAGATACTCATTTATTTCCTTATTGATTTTCTAATTCTGATCAAATATCAAACAGAAACCCCAGATGTGGGTGAAATGGATACTGATACATTCCAAAACTAACTCCATGATTCATAGTTTTCCTTCTCCATAATGGAAAATGAAAGTGGAAGAGGTGAAATATTTCCATATTGGGTTATTTCAATATAAAATACACCCTTGTATTTTTTATATAGAAACGTTCCATCAATCTGTATGAACTGTCTTTTCGAAATGAAATGCATAAATACAAGGGGTAATTCCCAAAAAAGTCATTGAAATTTAATAAAATACAGATCAAGTTGGTTATCTTGAGACACATTTTCTTTTATATGAATATCGAAGGGAAATTGGTCATTGTGTCTCAGTATTTCTAGTAATTTTGGCAACACCTGATACGAGTCATCCCAATCAATATAGACCCTCACAACTACCATCTATTTCTCTATCCATGCCTTATTATAGGAAATATTATAACCTTATGTTTATTGTATCCTTTCTTTCATAAGCGATACAGGAATATCTTGGTAGGTACAAATCATCTTAATGAAAATATATGAAACAAATTCATCATCCAATGAAGTATGATCTTGTGTGAGGTTTGGCTGAATGCAAATATGAGCTACCTCAATATTCAAAATTATCCAAGCTCCAAATGAAATGTTCAGAATCATCCTTATGCGGAATCTAAAATAGTCCCCATATTTATCACACATATTATGTATTTTTATAGATTAATTCCTGAACTAAATATCTATAGTTACTATCTATATGAAATATTTTTATAATTTTTTTCAATGAAAATTTACTTATAAAATCCATTCCAAAATATAATGTTTTGTTTAGATTAATAAACCTATCCACTATAACTCTAGGAAACTTAGTTTTAGGTGAGAGAAAATTGTAGTCGAATTCATAAAAACATAAAATTGCTTACGATCAAGATGTGAAGAGTGGCATATGATTTATTATGAGTTGAGGATACTGTACAACTACTAAATTTCTAGAAACATCCTCCCCAACTTCTGATACACCCTCCTCATCAGCACTGATTTCTATGTTAGTCCCATCATCAATAGAATATTTATCAGAATTCCGATTTACAAGTATATATAGGAGAGCATATAGGTTTTCCTCTTCCTCATCATAGGGAGGATCCTCAATTTCCTGTAATAAACTATCCTAAACTACTCTTGTATGTCGACATATTCATACAATTAGATGTTGTTATTGTACAATAGAAACCTGAATATATAACTCCATCATGGAACCATATGATCACTAGAAAAATGAATTTATTTCTTAAAACTACTACTCATTAGAAACATTTGGACATGCTAGTTTCTATAGTGTAGACAGGAATTGAAAATTTCTATAGTTAATAGACTTGATCTCTTGATCAGGTCCCAAACATAAGAAATTATAAATTATGTATTGAAGTTCACTTAGAGTCACACAATCAGATGTCCTAACCATGTTTTTTGTTTTTTACTATAATAAGATCCTTTATAAGTTTTAATAACTTCCCCATATCTGTAAACATATAAAAACATGACTCTCTATGTTAAAAATGTTTTTTGATCAAGATTTTGACAGTATAAATAATATTGACAATGAGGGTTGGCCATATAATCTTTATGATATAGAAATTTTAAAACGTCTTTTTATATCCTAAAATATGATACTAATGTTTTATTATATAAAATTTAATTAGAAAATAAAACATAAAATATTTTTGAAAATTAGTTAAAAAAGAAGTGAAAATACAAAATCAATTTATTTTTCCACGATAAAATTACAATTATGATCATATAAATTGAAATGGGTAAGAATAAAAACATTAAATAACAAATTAATGATTTAAAATAGAAAAAAATACCTTGTAATTTTTCAACATAATATATATTGGATGAGATGAGCCTGACTTCAAAAGTGAAGTAAAATCCAGCTTATTTTCAAGTGGTAGCTTAAGAAAATATTCCAAAGACATGTACTAAAATTTTAAATTTTCAAAAGCTTTTGGTCATCTAATAACATATCTTAGATGGTATCTTAGATTTCATTATAATTCCAAAAGCTTTTAAAAATTCAAAATTTAAGTACATCTATTTGAAAGATGTTATTAGGTTACCACTTGAAAATAATTTATATTTTACTTCACTTCTGAAGTCAGACTCATCTCATCTAAACTCTTTTCTATTGAAAAATTACAAGGTATTTATTTTCTATTATAAATAATTAATGTGTTATTTAATGTGTTTGTTCTTGTCCATTTCTCTTTATATGATCATAATTTTCATTTTATCATTGATAAATAAATTGATTTGGTGTTTTATCTTCTTTTTTACCTCACTTTCCAAAATATTCTATGAATAATATTAAAAATAAGGGTTAACCATATAATCATTATGATACTAAAACTTTAGAACATCTTCTTATATCCTAAAATATGATACTAATGTTTTTACTACAATTTTTAATCTTACTAAAGGTATTTAAATATTTTATAAAGATAATATGAATCATTAAAGCATATCCCCTAGGAGTGTCAAACCGAGTGTACAACACGACTCGTTTTCATAAACCATTTACCGGTCGAGTCTAGCTCAATTCAGTGTTTTTGGGTTTTACTCCTAGGTAAATCTGTGCCAGAGCCACATCCAATTATAGTATCTAGATATGGATTTTATTTCTTATATAACCAAAAAATATTTATGTTACCCAAATTTTAGAATGCTTTATTATATCCTAAAATATGACACAAATGTTTTGTAGTTCAAATTTTAACTTTCTTAAATATTTTTTCAATGGTTTATAAAGAGAATGTGATTCATATAAGACAAATCCATTAACATTAATAATTACTTAATAATACTTTAATCATACCTTAATCATACCTTAATCATTCCTTAACCATTCCTTAAGCATTCCTTAATCATTCCTTAATCATTACCTAATCATTAATTAATCATTACATTATCATTACTTACTCCTACCTTAACTATTCCTTAGTTATTCTTTAATCATCCTCTAATAATTAGTTAATCATTATTTAATCATACATTATCCATACATTAATCATACCTTAATCATTCCTTAATAATTCTTTAATCATTACTTAATCATTCCTTAATCATTACTTAATCATTACTTAATCATTACTTAATCATTACTTAATCATTACTTAATCCACCTTAATAATACCTTAATCATTATTTAGACATTATTTAATCATTATTTAATCATTACATAATCATTTCATAATCATTACATAATCATTACTTAATCCCAAGTTAATCATTCCTTAATCAAACCTTAATCATTATCTAATCATACCTTAATCATACCTTAATAATTACTTAATAATTACTTAATAATTAATTAACCATTACCTAATAATTTATTAATCATTACTTAATCCTACCTTAATCATTCCTAAATCATTCTTTAATCATTCTTTAATCATTCCTCAATCACACATTAATCATTTCTTAATCATTAATTAATCATTACTTAATCATTCCTTAAGCATTTATCAATCATTACTCTATCATTACTCAATAATTAATCAATCATTACTCAATAATTACTTAATCATACCTTAATCATTCTTTAATCATTTATTAATCATTAGTTAATCATTACTTAATCATTATTTAATCATTACTTTTATTAGTTAATCATTAGTTAATTAATAGTTAATAATTACTAAATCATTACATAATCACATTTAATCATTACTTAATCATTACTTAAATATTCAATAATTATTGATTAATCATTATTTAATCATTCATTAATCATTATTTTTTCATTAGATAATAATTAATTAAACATTACCTAATCATTAATTATTTTTTCCTTAATAAATAGTTAATTATATGATATTCATTATTTACTTATTATTACATAATCATTATAATTAATCATTTTTTAATCCAAATTTATTTATTAGTCAATATAAATATAATCATTACTAATAATAACTATTATTTCTAAATTATATATAAATAACTGAACTACTAATTAAATAACATATTTAAAACTAACTGAAAACAAATCAATTAAATAAATAAACAACATTAAATTAAATAATAAAAATACCTTTAAATGATGCTTCACAAAAAATTAGGACTTATTTTGGGCCACCAAAACCAACACGCACAAAGAATCCTTCTTTTAGAGAGAGAGGGTGTAGAATCTAGATAGAGGAATAATTTTTCAAGTGAGGAGGAGGGGGTGGGTTCCCTATTAGAGGGACTTATAGAAAATTCAGCACAGGGGGTTCCACCTTTCTCATTCACATTAGAAAAAAGGGGTTACTCCCTATTACACCTTTCTCTTTATTTTAGGATAAACATAGTCACCCCAACCCGTATTTTCCAAGTCATTGATTTAGGTCGATGTTAGGAAAAGGCAGAGGGGGGTGCCACATTTCAATAAATCAGAAAGGCGGAAGGTCACATGTATCCTTTCATGTAAATTTTTAAAAAACCTAGTCATATTAAAAAAAATGAAAAACCATAGAAAGAAGCTCTCATTATTACCTTTTAGAAACCTCATGATTCATTTCACCACTATAAGTTCCTCTTCCTTTATATTTAATTGAATAATTATTTCAATACAAGAATATTAATCTATTTTTAACATTGTATCAAATAAATATATTAAAACCCAGGTAATGTAAAAATAAATCACCACAATGTCTCATTATTATTCATCAATTTGATTTTATATAGTTATTTTCATTATAATAATATTAGGCAATTTTTCATTCAAAAGGAAAAAATATTTATTTCTAACCAAATTTGATTTTCATGAATTATATGGATTAATTTAAAAATAAAATTTATAAATATCATAATTTTAATTTGAAAACTGGGATATAATTTTTGAATTCACCATTTCAAAATTATCAAATGATGAACTTTTGAGAATTTTCCGAAAAGATTGATTTTTCAATGAATAGTAAAAAATACTGATTTTTATTGAAAACTATATTTTCATTTCAAGTATTTTAAAAGTATCATTCTATTTTGGATTTGTTATAAAATTTAATTAGTTAATTTTTGATTAAAAATAATACAATAAATATTTTTGGATTCAATATCATACTTGAATTTTTTATAAAATCATTTTTATTCCGAAAAATGATTTTTTTGAAAAATTATTTTTCATTTCATTTGGAGAGTTTAATTTTAAATTAAATTATGAAACTTTTTTGACTAGAATTTTAAATCATGGATTTCATATTTTAAATAATCATAATTAATATTACCTAAAAATTTCAAATTAATTTTTTGTTATAATGAATAGTAAAAATAAAAAACATTTGAAATCACGGTTAATATTAAAACATTTATAATGGGGGTTAAACTAAAGATATAAGAGTTAAAATGAAATAAAAACTTTTATGAATCCTATTTTATAGAAATATTTCAAACCCAAATCATTTTAACATTGAAAATGGTCTATTTTTTATCAACATAGCTTGTGTAAGACATTAATATATTTTAATATTTTTAAAAATTCCATGTGTGTCCTCTCCCTAACTTATAAAAAACACCCCTCCTCTACAATCCTATTAACAATTTAAGATCCCTTTTTCATCCATGGATAACCCAAATAAATTTATAATATAACTTCCTAGATCTTGGAGTCTACAGTTTGATTAGAAAAACATTCTAGGAAGTCTTTATGTATAAACCTAAAGAGGTTGTACGAAAAATATGTACACTTCTTAACCATGAATTTTAATTTTATTTAATCATTTATCTTTTTCAAAACATATTAAAAAATTTTATAATAGTATCATCAATATCTTCCTCATAATAATATTTTATTATTTTAATTAAATAACCTATATCCATCTCCTCTTCCATCAAATGGAAATGAAACCATAATTTTCTTGTACGGAAGACTACCACCCCACGAACCGATGTAAATTGTTTTCAATAACCACCTCTCAATCATAGATATAATGATATATTTAATATATAAATATTATATTCATGACATAAATATGATTTTTAAACGTTAATATATTATCTGTTTTTTTACATTACCATCAATTGAAAAATGATAACGCCGTTCTTACGTATATATGGATTACAACCTCAATGAAATGATGTGATTTTTTTCATCACCAAACCACATATATGGTATATATAACATATTAAAATATATAATGTTATATTTATGATTTAATAATCATCATTTAATGATAAAATGATACTTATCATCTTTCCCTCATTCTATTCTAAAAAATGGATTTGTAACTCATGCATACATATGACCTACCATTTCTATGATTGAAGCATAGTTTATTTTTAGAAATAATATTATGCTATTGGTTTTAAAATCTTAATTTATGGAAAAAAATTATAAATAGTACATTATTTTTATTCTCGATATGATGGAATAATGACCTCTTTGATCATAGTCGACATACTGAAGTCAGTTTGGACATATGAGTCGAATATCCTCAAAACATATAGCGTGAACTTAATTGATTAAGAAATTAAATATATCATGATAATAAATAAAGTAATCTCAATAATAAAATCTAAAAAGTTTATTAATATAAAAAATAATTAACATAATTTTATCATTCCAAAAGATAAAGAACATACATGTCATATGAGAATCAAGGTATGAGACACTTTTCTTAAAAACTCTATTTTTAATGTTTTAAAGATATATATTCAAAATATTTTTATTCCATGTACATATACTTAAAATTATTATATTTATCTATTTATATTTACATAAATTAATTATTAATGATATTTTATTCCACTTTTTACTTTCTTTCAATGGATTTTAGAATGAATTTTTTTATATATTTTATAAAGAATGTATCAATAAAAAGTAAATTCAAATGTTATATTTTATTATATATAGCATCAATAATTTTTACCATTACCATAACCATTATTTTATGATTGGTTTACATTAAATGATTTTGTGTTTTCTTCAAAGAAAATACCTCCTTACCATTATTTTTTGTAGTTTCAAAAAGGGTTTTAAATGGAATGGATATTTTGATATACATAAATGTTTTTCTCTTGGGTTCAAAGAATATTTTTATGAGTATGATGATGAAAATGAAATCTATCATGTTTTTTGATAATTTGAACGTCCTTTTGTATTATTTATGATTACATGTGGTCTTGATATAGTATTTTATAATGGGTTACCTTGATATAGATATCTAATTCATTGTATAATAGGATTGAGTTATTTAATTATAGGTTTCCCTTAAGATATTATTGGAATTTATCATGTATGTTATTCTATTTGTAAGAGTGATTTTAAGAGTGATATGGAAATTATTTCCAAGTTACCTAAATTTTTTATATATTAATTCTTTTATTTTTATTTAAATCTTATGATTTGACAAGGAAATATAATAATCTTATGTTTAACGGAAAGTATATTCTACTTCTCAAGGGTGAAATGTGTAACTTTTTGAAAAGTATTATTATGTTTTTAATGATTAAAAATATAATTTTATGATTTTAATTTTTTCTTTTACGATTTCATATGAATCATTTTAATTAATTTTGTAGAGAGGTTGATTTCTGGGTAAGAAAATATTTATTTTGAGCTCAAAGTTTATAATGAAAAAGAATAATTTTTATCATGAGTATTGATGGGATAGTGGGTTTCATTATCTATTTTTTACGTACCTTACTATGATTTTTATTCTCATATTAAAATTTTAAATTATTTCTGTAGGGGTTTAAGGATGTTTTTGAAAAATTATTAGGTCAAGATGAAAATTGTGAAGGTGTGTCATGAAAAGAAAACTTGATATATGTTTCTTATTGTGGAAAAAAATGATATTGAGTGGAAGTATGCAATTTTTTATGTAATATTTATTTATGTAATGGTTATAACCTAATTATATAAAACTATAAACCGAAAATATCTCCATTAATGCATCAAAATTTATTGTTGTATAAAGGATAAATTTTATGGATTGTTTAATGTTGGGTCCTTATAATTTCTATCAAAGGAATGTTTTAGATAATTTTTAGTTAAGATAATTTTATTAAATATTATTAATAGATTCTAATTAATTATTAACCTGATATATGATTTTGTTATTAACATATTTATTCATCTAAAATATGTATGTTCATAATGATTTTCTTTAGAGGAAATATGGCTACTAATGTAGGAATGCACAAAGAGGATAATATCCTTCCAAATCAGCAACATGGAATGGTTAAAATTGGAACCTAAATTCTTATTTCTATAATGTATCAATTAATGTAGGATATAAATGGTTTTATATAAATGATAAAGAGAAACCAAATCTACCACAAAGGAACATGTCAATAGTAGATCATTTTATGATATAGAACCCTCCATGTAATGTCCCTTCTTTTCTAAGAGGTATATACACTTAAGATATTGTTCAAAACCTCTTATTGTTTTCTATTAATGTTAAAAAAATTATAAGGATTAGTTTTTGATAGCTATGGGATAATTCGGAGCTTGGAGCTCCAAATTTTATAAATGAAAACCGAGATGCACAATTATCACATTGTTTGGGATAACCCTGAAACTAAAACATGTGGGGTGCTTCAATACACAGTAGGGGGCCGAATGTTTTTTTGAAATAGTGCGACCAAGGCCGCATGGCCATGAAACATGCATCATAAAGGTGAAAGAGGGTTTTTTCCTGATATTTTTATGTTTAGTCAAACTGTGTGCCTAGCCCATGCGATGAGTGTCTTGATATATTATCTATTTCACAATTGGTGCATGGTTTGTCTAACCATGCGGCAAAACCTTGGGACCTTTAGAAGGTGGGATAATTAACTTTTTTGACCGTATTTCCTTTAACTATCAACCTCCTTTTTCTTTCTCATTCCACACACAAATTCCCAAAACCACACGAAATCTCTCCTCCATGCCTAAGCTATGATTTTACATTACTCTTCTGTATGATCATGGAATCAACCACCATTCATCTCATTGAATTACTCTTGATAGGAGATTCTATATGTTTATATCATTTCTTAGTTCCTCTCTCTGACTTCCACACTATTTTTTGCAAGATAATATTCCCTATTTTATGTTCACTTGTCTATTTTGTTGATTTCATCCATTCTAGATCAATTAAAAAGATCACAATAGACGAGGGGTTGTCTAAAAACCTATATTAGTTGGTCTATTACTTTTTCTTCAAATCTGAGTAGTTTTATATCATGCACTATCATGCTGCAAACCATAAATTTAGTGTGTTTCTTAAAATTTATCTCTTTCTAATTCTTAGTTGTTATGCATGCTAAACATTCCCCATGTACCTTTGTTTATGATAATAAGTTCTCCACCTTGACAAGTTCCACCCATTAGGGTGCACTTATGAAATTACCATTTTATTGTTAAATGATAATATATCTAAACCAATATATTAGTGCTCTTGGATTGAATCCTAAGTGAAGAGACTACCTAAATTAAATGGAAGTGAGAGGTATGATCACCCCATGTGACTTTATTGTGATTGAAGGTTATTCCTCATAATTGAATGGCATTATAAATGAATCGTAATTAAATATTTAGATTATTGTAAGGTATGACCGAACTTATATAAATATGATGTATGGGAATAGAATCCTATATTTGTGTGATACTTGATCATGGAGTCCCATATACCCCTGATACTCAGAAATGGCATCCCATATACATGTTACAATATGGAATGTCATCCCTTATACATGTGATACTCGTTCATGGAATACCTTCTATTTATGATACTCATGCATGGAGTCCTTGAATAAATATGATGCACATGCATGAAATCCCTTGAAATTCTATGAGATTCATACTACTATCCACGAATGCTTAATTTATAAATCGGCTCCTGGATTGTAGCAGTATCTATATATATAGCTATAAACATCACAACATATATAGACTATATATATGTACACATATGAATACTTTTTAAGAGACCATCTAGCTTAGGATAAAGTATGTAGTGATAGCCTGATGTACTTTAGGAACCATAATTTTGTTTTTTACATTTTATATCTTTTCTCACATTATTATACATGCACACTACTCATTTTATATGTACCAGATAAATTTACTAGACACCATTGGTGGTGTCCTATGGAATATAAATCACACCCTATTTGAGCTGCTAGTTGGTACCCAAATAGAATTTATGGATATAGGTAGGGACAAAGGAAAACATCCAGTTGTGGATGTTTTATTTTCTTACAAGGATGAAGTATATGAGAATTAGACAGAATTTAGTAATATGATTCTAGTGGATATAATTTTGGCCTTTTATTTTATTTTTTATAGCCTCCTATATATGAATGTTTTCTCTATTTATTTTTTTATATCACAAGAAATGGCATCATTTTGGTATATGATAGTGATTGACTTCTTCTTTTTAGTCATATCTCAATGATTTATTATAAAATTATTATTTATTTATTATTGTTTCTACTACATACTGATATTGTATACCATAGTGTTACAATCTAATCATGAGGGTATAGTCTACCTATTGTACCATAATATACCATCATTGCTACTCATCATCCTATGGCCTACATGGAGGCATGATTGTGGCCATGCGGTCAACCGGGTTCAGAAAAATATTAGGGAACTAGGTCTAGGATATTACAAAATGGTATTAGAAGTCCTATTTACTTTCTTTTTTCTATTTGGGTATTAGATAGTAGACTAGGAACGTGTCATAATTTGGTAATGAGTCTGTTCTTGGGAGTATCTATCCCACATACAGGGGAAAACCAAATTACATGGGATGGGATATTCCTATTTTGGTTTGTTCCTATTATAGTTGTACTGATTTCACTATTGGGTGACACACATGTTTTGTGATTTTATTATTATTATAGACTCATTTTTCCTTTCTTGGTAAGAGAAGGTGGAATCATATCTTTTATCATTATAGGCACTTGAGGATTCACATGTCACGCATTATTCCATGTCATTTTTATATTACTGTGCACATTGCCTATATTTCCTATAATTTTTATGAGTTTCTTTATAATTATATATATTAAAATGTGCTAACATTTATTACAGGGATAAAAATAAATGGTTTAATTAATGTTTCTATATTAATCTAAATGGGTTTTCCCATATAGATGAAACCATAATTAACTAATTATTCCATGTTTTCTCAATAAACCACTAGTTCTATGGGATGCAATGTTAGTTGTCTTGATTACATGAATTCAAATTATAATTTATAAATGATATACTTATATAAATTAAAAATTATGATTCATTTATTCAAAACATAATACATGACATGTTATATCCTAATACCGGATGTGAGGGTCAGGTCCTAGTTATATGATGTACTAATTGAAATTTATAGTGTATGATCCTTTATAAATTTGGAATGGTGACACATATAACTAGACTATGATATCGATATATATATAAATGATTATAAACATAAATAATTTTTTAAATAAATGGTTTCCATTAAATGGGGAGGATAATTGAAAAGTAAAGGGTTTTTTCCTCTATACATTGCAATTGAAACTCTATATACCAACACCTTTGTGGTTTTATATTAGACCATTACCCTAAACTAGACTTATTAGTTTGAATTAGAAAATATCTCTTATGAATTTTGTGACCATTATTATCAACTAGACCTCTCTTTATGACCTGTAAGAGAGGTGTGACTAATTTATAGGATGCCTATGTACCTATTATTTCCGTTTATCCCGATCCTATCCATTTTTAAACCATGTCTAAGGTATGCATTTAGAAATTTTAGAGCTATGGCTCAACGGAATCCTTGAGTAATACACCAGGAAGGTGGTGAAGATACTCTGAATGTGGTGGGATTGGATCCACTAGTATTACCTCTTATAGTGCTACATGAGGTACCTCCCTTTTTTATTAATTTGTGCACCGATTCTCAGTTCCAAGAGAGTATCATACAGTTTATGTAGTCTTTATAGGGAGCTCTATGACCTACCCCTAATATGGGAGAGTTTATGCAAGAAATTCAACATCATCATCATACAACATTATTGGGGGATAACGATCATCAGGATGCATAATCTTAGATAGAGTGCATGTTATCAATCATAGAGCATTTGTAGACCCCTCTAGGGTAGAGGGTCAAGATCACCACCTATATTCTCCATGACTATGCTAATTATTGGTGGAGTGTTATCATTTACATACATTTTCATCAGGGTATAGTTTAAGTGGACTCTCAAAGAGCCTTCTATGACTAATTTTTCCTATAGATGCTACAAGAAGACTGTGCTAGAGAATTTATGCACCTATAGTAGGGTTCTATGTCTTTGATGGACAATTTTTATTATTTTACTATGCATCAATACTTTACACAGACCCTTACCGGTATCATGTTGATGAATGTGAGATAGTTTGGGGATGGTCTTATGTACACCATTTGATCATAACTGAATGTATTTTGGTTGAACACCATTTTAGAGATAGTGAACTAGGACCTCATCACTGAGCATAACTTGAGGGAAGTTGGTCATGTGAGTCAAGTCTATTCATCTTTATGATAATGAATTGGTTCATTGTGTGGAAGGAAATGTAACTTTGATTATTTATTTGTGGGTGGAAAAAGCCAGACGACACCTACTAATGGTTATGTGATGCACTACTTGTGTGTAAATAGAATGCCTAAGAATTCCTATTGTCCTAAAGATCCCATGGAATTCCTAGGTTTCTATAGGTTGGGGAACCTTTAGAATTTATGTAGGAATATTCCATTGGTTCCTAGTGGGAGAGGATTTGTATTAGTCCCTCCTTCAGGATTGGTATCACTTCACCAGGTAGGTATCTGGAGTACTAACAACCTATCTAGATGAGGTGGTGTTCATAGTCAAGGTATTTAGGATCTAGATCATTAGTGCTAGATGAGTGGACCTTCTCAGGGTCGTCAGGATATATCACAGGGTAGTGAATCTGGCCATATATATGCAATAAAATCTACACCTAAGGAGAAGAGTCCCTGGACTTCTACAGCTTGAGGTATTATTTGAGTAGCCTATACTCTAGTATCTTCTTTATTTTATATAGTATCTTCACACTCTGCTGTGTCTATTCAAACTACATAAAGTTTTCTCTTTAATATAGAATAATTCCATGGAATTATGATTCTCAACACACCATTAGGGGTCCGACCAAGAGTGTTCACTAGTTCAAGGAGTTCCCCTAGAGATAGGTGGGTACCAATTCTTGTAAAACCTCTTTTTCCTTGAAATGATAGGTTTTGATTTCATTCTCAATATGGACTGGATGGTTCTATAACACACCCATGTTGATTTTTATCACTGTAGGGAATCCTTTACATCACACGATGGTGGTACCTACATTCATAAGGGTGAATGAGATGTCTAGGGGATTTTAGATTTACCGAAGAATTGTGGGTAGGGTGGAGTTATAGACAATATATCTGGTCTCTTTATGAGTGATACGAGTATGTAACATATGTAATTCCCTCCTATGGTGGATCATTTTATGGATGTATTCCCTAACGGATTCTCTAGACTACCTAATGTGAGATTGGTAGATTTTACCATTTATAATGTTCAAGGAGTGAAACCAGTGTCCATTCCTCCTTATTAGATGGAACCTAAAGAGCTCTAAGAACTCAAAAAAAAAGAATACATGGAAGATAAGGGTGTTATATGACCTAGTACTTTATCATGGGGTTCACCTATCTTTTTAACTAGGAAGGCATACAATACCCTAAAATTTTGTTTGGATTACCATCAGTTGAACTAGATCATCATTAAGAATCATTATCCACTGCCTCATATATATGAAGTCTTCAACTATCTTTGAGTAGCGACAACTTTCTCTAAGATCGATTTGAGATTGGGATGCCATGAGGTGTGTGTAAAACAATCAGATATACAACATATAACACTATAAAGAAGATAAATCTTATAAGAGTATATGTTTATGATTTCCATCTCTATGAAAATGATAGATGCTTTCCCGGAATTAATAAACTGGGTTTCTCACCCGTATTTGGATTCATTTTTGGTAGCATTCATGAATGATATATTGGTGTATTATCATACCCAACCCGACCATGTCAATCATCTTGAGATTGTGATAAATATCCTAAGAGGGAACCAATTATATGATAATATCTCCAAATCACACTTTTGGAATAAGGTTCACTTCCTAGGTCACATCATTTCCAAGGTAGAAGTGTATGCTGGCTGACCCAAAAAATTAGAGAGTTTTAGTTTTCTGGGAACAACCCAAGAATGTATTTAAAATACACCATTTATGGGGATAGTTGGATATTATAGGCATTTTATTTTATACTTATCATTCCTAGAGGTTCCTCTCACTTCATTAACTATGAAGGGTTTGAAGTTATTACGGTATGAAGCGCATGAGATAGCCTTTCAGGAGATTAAAGGGAGACTAACTTCATTGTCGATTTGGATTCTAACAGGTCTAGGAAGGTACTATAAAGTTTATTGTGATGTATCCATAATTTTACATGGAGATCTTTTGATATATAGTGATCTATTTATAGAGTATGGGTCCCTTCATATAATACGTCAATATTGGAATTACCCTACATATGACCTCGATATAGGATTTGTGGTTTATGTCATATGCTACTGGAGGAATTATCTATTAGAAGAAAGTTTCATCATTTATATGGTCCATAAATGTATCAAGTACATTTAAACATAGTGTTACTTGAATCTTAGGAAACATAGGTGAATATATTACCTTTAGTCATCCGAATTTGAGTTTTAAAATAAAACCAATAAGGGAACTACAGTAGCTGACACATTGATCCAGAAGACTTAGACACAAGCTGTCCAAGAGGCTTGTATTGAGTGGAATTTGATTGCCTTATTTTTGAGATGAACCATGTGGTTTAATAATACCATTGGAAACATGTTTTGGTATAATTAACAGTGAAATTACCCTTCATAAATGGGTAATAATGAGGAAAATTCCTAATCATGAGTTTTTAGCATTAAGGGTGAGTGTTTCTGGTGAGGAACCATAGCCTGGTTGTGTTATCAATGAGGATGAGAGTCTGCACTTTCACGAACATGTTTGGATACCTATATAAATATGGGAAGAATTGATATAGGAATGAAATATCCCCATTTGGGATATACATGCTAGGCTTACCAATGCATACATCGTTAGTATTGGTATCTAAGCATTAAGAGGTAGATTTAAGGTTTTATCAAATGATGTTCAATCTTTTATCAAGTGAATGTGGATCATCAGTGGAATTTGGGTATTCTATAACCTCTATCTCTTCCTGAGTGTAAATGGGACAATGTCACCATAGATTTTATGATAGGATTACTGATATCCCCTTGATCCAGCAACACATTTGGGATAATCATTGACAGAATAGCAAAGGTCAAACTCTTCTTACCTATATGAGAGACCTTTTTAGTTGACAAGCTTAGGAGGATTTATATTCTGGATTTTCTTCACCTTCATAGCGTTCCTCATTCTATCTAATTGGACAATGATCGTTGGTTTACATCACAATTCTAAAAAGGGTTTCAGAATGAATTGGGTACACATTTGCTTATGAGTACAACATACAATCCTTATATTGATGGTCTATTCAAGCATATGATATGAGTGTTAGAGGACATTATCTAGGAATGAATCATTGATTTCATAGGTTCATGGGAGAAACACATACCTATAGTTGATTTTTCCTACAATAACAGCTTCTAGACTACTATTCAGATGGATCCTTATGAGGCCCAATAGGGTGGGTCCTGGTGTTCACTCATGTGCTAGTTTGGGGCAGGTGAGGCAGTAATAATAAGACACCATCTCATTATTGATTCTTCAAAGTATGTACAGACGATCCAAATGAATATGGATACAACTCAGTCTATGGAGAAGTATTATAATTTATCATCACCACCAAACTCTAGAGTTATAGGTGAGACATCAAGTGTTTCTATGTGTTTCTTCTAGGTTGGTTCGTAGATGGATTTAGCAATCGAGAAAGATTTAATCATGTTATGTGAGTCCTTTAAAGATCATTGGGAGAGTTGTTCTAGTAACATATCAGTTGGATTTACCTCATAGGTACCAGGATATGTGTGATGTCTTCCACATATCATATCTTCTCCATTATCATTATGAACTATCTCATTCGTATGATTCTAAGGATATTGAGGTGGAGGTAGATGGGTCCTTTGATGAGAATCATGTATATATCATTGATCATAGAAAAAAGGTTCTCCAAGGTAGGTAAGTTACTATGGTACATGTGATATGGAATTATGGTTGTGTACATGATTATACCTTGGAGAGATAGGCATATATACATGCTTAGTGGCTATAACTTTTGTTAGATGATGCTTTACCAACCTCGGAAGGGAACCTCGAGGATGAGTTTTTTTAATGGGGGAGGTTATAACATCCTAAATTTTGAATAGGTATGGAAACATAAACCACTATTTAAAACCTATTTTTTATGATAGTAACATGAAAAAGGTAAATGGAGTAGTTCAGGATGGTCCGAGGCTCGTTCGGAGCCCCGAGAATCAAAATATGTAATGGATGATAGAGCTGCATGGTTAGCACATAGTTAGGGGCTAACCATTTGACTCAACCATGTATAGTGAATCAATTAACAACAGGGGTCCACACAGTTTTTCCTAATTATGTGACCCATGCTCTCTGGTCATTCGACTTGTATCAGAAAAGTGATAGAAGAATTTTTCATGGGTAGTGTAGAACTAAAAAAACCATGTGCCTAACCCTTGGTAGGGGTGTCTTGGGACAATGGTTTTTGCACGATTGGGGAATGGTTTAGCCAACTGTGGAGTCAAACCATGAAAACATTAAAAAGTGGGTAAAATGAAATTTCCCCCCTCTTTCCTTTAACTACCACCATCCTTTTTCTTTCTCCTTCCACACACATTATCCCACACCTGCATGAAATATCTCCTCCATGACTAATCTAGGATTTACAATTAATCTTCCATCCATACTCAAAATCAACCATAATGAATCTCATTAGATTCCTCTAGGTATGTTATTTTATCCGTTTCATTCTTTTAATAATGTCTCTCACCATATCCCATGTTATTTTTGTGCAAGATAATATGACTTATTTTTAGCTAATTTTTCCTTTTTGTTGATTTCTTTCATTATATCTCAATTAAAAGGGAAACAATGGATGATGGGGTCATATACCAACATAAGGTAGGTGTTATAGTATATTTTACCAAAGATGATTTATTTTATAACATGAACCATCATGCCATGCTTTAGACATTCTATATATTTCTTTAAAATTTATCTTTTCTTAATTGTAAGTCATTATGCATGTTATAAATACCCCATGTAACGTAGTTTTTGATCGGAGGACCCCACCTTGACAAGTTACACCCCTTAGTGTGAGTTTATAAAAATACACTTTTATTGTTAAATGTTTATACACCCAAACCATATTCAAAGTGGTATTTTCTTGATGCTTAAGTGAAGTGACAACCTAAAATAAATTGGAGTGATAGGTATAATCACCCAATGAGACTTCCATGTGAGTAAAGCTTATGCCCCATAATTGAATATAATATTAAATGAATGGTAATTCAGTCCTGGTCTCATCATAAGGTATGGACAACCTTATATAAATATGATTTATGGGTATGGTGTCCCAAATGCATGTGATACTCAAGCATGGTTTTCCATATACATGTGACACATGGGCATGGTGTTCCTTATACATTTCATATTCTATCATGAAATCCCTTATATTTGTGATACTCGAGCATAAAATCTTAATGTAAATAAGATACATAAGCATGAAGTCCCTTGATATCCTATGAGATTCTTACTACTTGTAACATCCCGACCCAGATTACTATAAAATTGGTAGCTGGACTGATAGGTTACATGGCCTCAAGAGCATATCCCCATACGACAAAGGTTTCCAACTAGCAGCAAGGGTCGCAAGAGGTGATAGTGGGGTGATAATAACCTCATATCATAGATTGAAAAGTGGTATAACATTATATAAATATAAGAAAACATTGGAAGCAGTAAATAAACAGACAATAGAATAGAGGAAGAATAATATATTCAATTTAATTAAAGAGGCCAATGCTAGTTTACAATGCATGCATGTACAGGTGATGATACATAAGCTAAAATAGTAAACATACAAAATACTTTTCAAAACAACACAAATAAAGAAATAATGAAAAGAAAAGAACTAAAAACCCCAAATGTGATCACCAATAGAATCCTAAGATCCAACTCAGTCCTTTTCACCTAAATTTAGGTACAAGCACCCAACAACAAGCAATCAATCAAGGTATGTAGTCCTGTGAACAAGAAAGGTCTACTTGGGTACCCCAATGCAATGACAACCCAAGTAGGGTGTGAGATATAAATCTTAGTAGGATGGAACCACCAGTATCTTTTCTAATAAAGACATTTAATAATAATTAAATAGTGTGTAAGTATAGATAAACATATAATAGTAATGAATAAATAAACAACAACCTATCTAGGTTTATATGGGACACCTGACGGATATTCCTGATTCTGCTCATAGCCATAATAAGAGTCTAATAATTTAATTATGTATATATATATATATATATATATATTATATTTATATATACATACACATAAATAAATTTTTTAGAGTGGACCAAGACGTAACAATCAGACATCCACTACCATTCCATGAGCTGATAATCTTTACTCACAGGGTAGTAATACCAACATCGATGTAAAGGATAATTAAGACACCATGCTCATTAGACCTCCATTACCCTCATTTTCAACATCAATATAAAGGAGTGTTGAGTCACCATGCTAATCATGCATCCCATACCATCATTCTCAAGTATCAGTGGTGAGGGTTTCCATTACCAACACTGATGTAAATGAGCATGGAGTTGCTATGCTCATCAAACCTCCCTTACCATCATTCTCAAGTATCAGTGGTGAGGGTCTCCATGACCAAAACTAATGTAAAGGAGTGCTGAGTCTCCATGCTCATCAAACCTCCCTTACCATCATTCTCAGCCTCTATAAAGGTATATCACATGTATAAATTGCACATGGCATTACCTCACATCCATACTCATTTATATAGTTCATTATATAGTATAAGCATGTACTCAATTTAAAAGATGAACATAAAGAATTACCTCTTATGCCACATCATCAATCCTTTCAAAATGACCAAGAAATGATCAAGTATATGGCATGAAACATGAGGAAAAACATCTCATGTTCTTTTTTAATTAAGTTCCATTCCCTTTTAAACCATTACACTCTAGAAGAATCATTATATAATAAATAATTTAAGAGAATGGTATTACCACCCCACAAGATCATTTCACTTATAAACCATTTGATACATTTCATTGAAAAGAAATAAACAATCATGATTTAACCATTTAATAAATTACAAAAAAAAAAAAATTACATTTGGTGCAATTCATCTTACTCAAGGTCATCTTAGTCAATTTTCCTAAACATGGAAAATTAATTTAAAGTAAAAGTGTCATGGTCATTCCAATTGAAGGATGCCACTATCTCATTTAATCCATCATAATAAAGTCTATTTATATCACTTCAAGGAAAGGAAATCTATCATATGTGAGCCTTCATATACAAAGTCAATTCCATTAGGAACATTCTTAAGGGATGTGTTCTAAACATACTACAAAATATTTCATAACAAGGCAATAAGGATAGAGAAAGACCAATGTGATAATCCAAACATTCTAGAAATCACAAACTACCATTGACAGTTTCACAGACAACAAACCTATGTTGGAGGGGTTTTATTATAAAACCATGAATTATTTATAAAAAAACATCTATCATAACTAAAAAACTAATTCAAGGAAACCAATTCACTTTATCAATGCAGATTTATTCAGGAAATAAATCATATTTAACTCAAGCAAAAAACTAGTGAAATTTAAGTCATTTTTAAATTAAAGGAAAAGGAAAGGGATCCTACCTCAAGAATTAGACAAAGAAAGTACTTGGAACTTGAAAGATTTGGTGACGACCACTCAAAAATTCCCCAAAATCGCACACACACACACACACATCCTTTAATACAAAGAATGTCTTCCCCTTGCCATGATAAAATATTTATGAGGAAGATACGCACACACATATACCTATGTATGTGTGTGTGCACATTTAAAACGTTCAAATCCCACTACAGTTTATAAACAAGACTCAAAACACATAAAGAACCTAAAATAATAGATAAGAAACCAAGAAATGGGTAACAGACCTCACTTTATATGGTAATGGAAAATAGAAATAACCCAATATGATCCTCCTTCAGTGGAAGATGTCGTAATATGAATGAACATGACCCGGGAGAGGCACCACACACCATAAATTCATAAAAAAACTAAAATCTAGGTTAGACCTAACCCTAGGGTTTTAGTCGAACCATATCGAGAAAAGGAGAGGCAAAAAATCAACTGGAAATAGGGAAAATAAGGGAGGAGGATACTCACCTTGAAGGATCGTGAAATGAACTGAATGAAATATGATTGAAAATGATGAAGGATAGGGGAGCTAGAGAGGAGGGTCGCACTCAATGGATAGGGGGATAGGGTACGTCGCGCTTGGGTAAGGAGGGGGTGAGGGTAAATTAGGATTTAATTTTAACCCATTTTATTTTTAATTTAATTTAAATTATTTTTTTTAAAATAGGGTATCACACACAGTTTGGAAAACTGTGTTCCCTCCACTGGGCACCTGGAAAACCCACATGGTTGGTCCGACATGGTTTTCCTAACCGTGTGCAAACCATGTGATGAATAGTGTTAAGGTACTTCCTAAGTGGCACTAACCATACGGGCTAGGTGCACAGTTTGGAAAACTTTGCACCACCCATGCACACCGCCTCTTCACACCAGCTGTAGGCCGCACCATTTCCTACTGTGGTATACATAGTTTAAGAAACATTGTGCACCCTCTATAGTTTATTTAAAGGTTGATTTTCTAGGTTCGATACTCCTGAAACTTCTCAAGAAACCTGGGGAACTTATTAGGCCCTAAACCATGTCCAGAAATATCACTTTAAATCATTCCAAATTTCAAAACTAAGTTCCAAATCCCGATTTTAAAAACGGTCTATTCAATAAACGAAAAAGTTCAAATTCCTTTGTATTTTAATCTGGTTCAAAACATGGATCATTAAAACATTTCCACATTAGAACATCTTATCCCCAAGAATACTTCAGGAATAATAAACATATCACCCGAACTAAAAGGGTTGTGAAACTTCTTTCAAATGGTCACATTGCATTTCTGAGCACCCAAAACACCTCCAGGAACTATTTAAGCACACGACACTTAGGCCATCTAAACTCAAGCCATCTATCTTCTTCCAACCAAAACACTAAGATGAATCTTTCCTAAGCCCATTTAACTAGAGACACGATCATGTATTCATCTGATTAAGCACTTGAAAAAAGGTACTTTCCACCTTAGGATTTAACATATATGAGTTTCAATTCAATGTCATGGCATCACCACTGATAGAATTTTCTTTTCAAATTAAGAGTTTTGATGACGCTCCTAGCGCAATTTTGAAACAATCAAATGTTTGATTCCCCATCAAACTAAAATCCAATTTTGAGATTTATTTTCATGAAAAGCCTGGGTAGAAAAAAGCCACACTCACCTCCACCTGATGATATGCTTAAGGAAGTTCCTTCACCGACCCTTACATCGAGAAAAAGAAAGACAAGTCGAGCCACTACAACTGACCATTCAAGAACACGTCTCGATTAGACGACCAGTGTTTTACAAGAAAAACTGTGATGAATCCTCCCAAGGCCTCTCACATTCACCATAAAGACACCCACCAAAGTACATACCAGACTTATGATCACGTTCCTAACCAAACTACAAAGGAAACCACACATCCATCCTGAAACACCGAAATAGAACCACCCAACAAGCTCAATAAATTTTAATGATTTAGAGAGACGTGAGACCAACAGTCTCCCAATGCATCTAGGATGACTTCAAGATAGGAAATATAATGATCACTAAGAAGAATACAATAACATGATTTTTCAATGTTTCCATTCAGACATACCCAATTACTAGAAAGAAGAACAATCGAACCACCACTGATCGAATTCAAGGAACTCAAATTCAACTACCGACAAACCACTGTTAACCAGACCACAATCCTTAAATCCAAGAAGAATTCCGCGATCATTCAAGATTAACCACCAAAGTCCATAAAAAACCAACGATGCTTAAAAGGGTTTCATACACACCCAATCACATCAACATCATGATACCGAGAAAAAACTGAAATGTATTAAAAACTTACAAGCCTCAAAGTCATTCAAGCAAGCTTGACCATTTCTAATGGTACTCTTAGTTTGTGATACTTATACTTGGAAGGTAAAATAACCACAAAAATTGACACAAAGGTCCCCGCCATAGGAGTTTCCTCATAGATTTTAGAGAAGATATCGACCAACCAGTTATAAGCTCTCTAGGTCAAAGCCACATTAAAAAAACGTGCGACGCTCATATGAGTCACACTCAACAATTCCAATACATTAGAGAAGGAAACCAAAAACAAGACAACCGACGTGTCAAAACACCCATGCCTTTAGAAACTCCATCCCACGCATTGGGAAGAACTTTTTTATTAAATACTCAGGTCACTCTACTTTGGAGATGACCCAAGACTATACATAAGATAACAAGGCTCAAAGATTCAACTAAACTCATTTGGTTAGTTATAACATTTAGCACTTGATGGTATACCACACTAATTTTACCTAATCAAATGTAATATTCTAAATACTAACCATATGATTACATACCTATGAATTAAAGTATTATATGTCATATACAAGTGATTTAGTTGAACATCGTATTACCTCATATGACCACATTCCAAGCCATCCACGACCAAGGAAAAGAAAGGGACAAATAACCTATGGACAACTGACCATGACTGAAGCATGTCTAACTAGATGAAAAAAAACATTACTTGATGCTCACACCCATATAAAATTACAAAGAAACCACAACCACCCATCTAAATACGGGTGTCGTTGGAAACTAAAATTCCTATAAGGGACAACGACACCCAAACAACACATAAATTCAGTAAAATCATGGTACAAGCAATGCACATTATCTATAAGGGTTCCACCTAATACATTCTATCCCCTTACGAATCACAAGTGTCGACCTTATCACTTAGTCACATTAAACAAAAATCACTATGCTCAAAATCTAATCACCAGGACATTGATAAAAAAGAGAAATCCTATAGAAAGCACCTACGGTTTTAAACCAGGTAAACTCAAAGGAGAAATTAAAACCACCCTTACATGAGGGTTTAAATAGGGGACACCACATAAGGTTCCATTTCCAATACCTTTATATTTATTCACATTTAATATTTAATCATTAAAAGATATAATCAAAACATAAAGCAACCTTTTAAAACTAAAATTCACAAGGTACTTGATTAAGCTAACACCCTAAGGAAAAAACATGCAAGTTATATAAAACATCCTTTTAAAGATTTTTACATTTCTTGAAATTCAGTCATAATTAGGAAATTTAAAATAAAATTCATTTTTAATGAAAAAGGATACCTAAAAGGGTCCCATTTTAGCAAACCTTGTCTCATCAAAATGAAACCCAATAACAGTTGTCAAATTATTATAGTTTCAAACACCCAAACGGGTCATCGCATAAGAAGAATGCCCCAACTGAACAACATTGGTCTAATTTTTCATTTAAAATTTACCCAATTAATTTCCAATTAAAATTTAACTATCTTTACATTTAAAACCATTTAAAAACATAACATAGTCACATACCAAAATTCGAGTACAAGGGTTTCTATTTCCCAATTCATGAAGTGACCATAAACTTTATGGTTTGAAAATTAACTCCCATTACTCAAAACCAATCACATTTTAGATTATAGAATGTTAAAATATAATGGTCTAGTTATATGGGTGGCCATATACCAACCTGTAAAGCGCCCATAAACTCTACAGTTTGGCATTTCACTCCACTTAGTCAAAATCGACCCACTTTAGCTTTTTTAATTTAGCAGGCTTCACATTTTAACCACAAGATCAAAAGGTATATATATGTATATTACACAAGATGTTTTGAACATATGAGTTAACCTATCCTAGTAATAAGGCGACCATACACATTATGATTGATAACCAATTCCCGTTCATTCAAAACCCATATATATCTTCATCCCATGAAAAAACCATATATAAACAAAGCAAAACATTCCATCATAAGAAGTAAACATAGAACCATTCTATAACATAGAATCATGGAACGCGAATAAGAAAGTAACGATATATAAATAATTAGTAAAAAATTATAGAAACTAATCATGGAATAACACTCAAGGCACAAAATCTACTTAGATGACAGTTCTATAAATGAAACTATATGGCTTGGTATATGCCTGAAATGTTAATTATTATGTGCCTAATATGATTCATGGAATGGAAATTCCTTTACATAATAGTAAAATGGTAATAATACCAGAAATTTCATAAATCTATAAGAAGCAGAAAGTACACAATCACTTTTGGTGAAATAATATCAATTTTAATAAAAAACAGCATGAACAACAATCCCAATACTAGTCACTTGGTCATTTCCCATATGTGGGGTGATCATTTCCAAGCATAACTATTAACCAAGCACTGAAAAATTCCTAGTATCCTGTATTTCAACCCAAAATAGTAAGAAAAAGGAAAAATTTATCTCTAATATCACTTTCTAATATCTCTACCCAGCTTACCATCAAACTGGTAGCCAGACCGGTAGGTCAAATTGCCTCAAGTGTGTCACCTTGTATGCTAGAGGATGTCGAATAGAAGCGATTGTCGCAAGTGGTGATAGTGGGGATACTATAACCTCATATTAGAGATTAAAAAATGGAATAATAGTATATAAATAGAAGACAACAACATAAGGATCAATTAAACAGATAATAGAGTAGTAGAAGAATAATATATTCAATTTAATAAAAGATACCAACACCAATTTAAAATGAATGAATGTAAAAATGATGGCACATAAGATGAAATAGAAAACATATAACATGATTTTACAAATAACACAAATACAAGACTCAAGAAAGGAAAAGAACTAAAAATCCTAAAGTAGATATCCAAGAGAATCTAGAGATCCAACTTAGTCCTTTCATCCTAACTCCAGGTACAAGAACCCAACAACAAGAAATCAACCAAGGTCTAAAGTACTATGAAAAAGAAAAGACTACTCAGGTACCCCAGTGCAATGGAGGCTAGAGTAGGGTGTGAGGTATAAATCTTAGTAGGCTAGAACCACTAGTTTCTAGAAAAATCTAGAAAGTGAATAATAATTAAATAGTTTGTAAGTATAGAGAAAAAAATAACAGTAGTGAATAAATAAACGACTACCCATCCAGATTCTTATGGGACACCTGACAGATATACTTGCTTTGGCTCATAACTGGAATAAGAGTTTGATTATGTCCATATATATATATATTATATATATATATATACACACATAGATATATTTTCTAGAGTGGACTGGGATGTAACACACATGCATCCACTACTAGTCCATGAGCTGATAAGATCTACACATGGGGTAGTAAGCCCAACATCAATGTAAAGGAGTGTTAAATCACCATTCTCATCGAAACCCCTTACCACTATTTGAAACATTGATGTGAAGGATCATTGAGTCAACACGATTATCAGACCAACCTTACAATCATTCTCAAGTATCAGTGGTGGGGGTCACCATACCCAAAACTGATGTAAAGGATCATCGAGTCACCATTATCATCATACCTACCTTACCATCGTTATCAAGTATGAATGGTGAGGGCTGCCAAGCCTAATGCTGATGTAAAGGAGCGTTGAGTCACCATGCTCATTAGACATCTCTTAACATCATTATCAGTATCTATAAAGGCATATCATATGTATAAATGGAATCAGGAATTACCTCCCACACATTTTCATTTATATAGCTCATTATAAATTATAAACATTTACATAATTTAGAAGATAAACCTAAGGCATTACTTATTATTCCATGTCATCAAGCCTTTAAAAATAACCAAGGAATGATCATGTATATGGCATGAAAAATGAGGAAAAACTTCTCATGTGCTCGTTGAATTTAGTTCCATTCCCTTTTAAACCATTACACTTCAGAAGAATAATTTTCATATGACATAAGTAAAGGCCATGGTCTTACTATCCCAAGGGATCACTTAAATTATAACCCATTTGATCAATTACTTTGAAAAGGAAGAAACTATCATGATTTAAATATTTAATACATTTTAAAGAAAATCATTCCATTGGGTGTAATTCATCCTACTCAAGGTCATTTCACTCAATTTTCCTAAACATAGAAAATTGATTTAAAGTAAAAATGTCACAGTCATCTCAGTTGAAGGATGCTACTATATCATTTAATACATTATAATAAATTCCATTTAGATCACTTCAAGGAAAGGTAATATATAAAATGTGAGCCTTCCTATACAAATTCAACTGCTTTAGGAATATCCATAAGGGCAGGGTTCTGAAAATGATACAAAAATTTTCATAACAAAGAAACAATAATAGATAAATACCAATGTGATAATACAAGCATGCTAGAAATCACAAACTATCACTGTGAGTTTTCATAGATAGTGTACCTATGTTGGAAAGGTTTTATTATAAAATCATGAATTATTTATAAAAAACATCTATAATAACTAAAAAAATCATTCAAGGAAAATAATTAACTTTATCAAGGAATATTTAAGGAGGAAACTAAAGAATATTTAACTCAAGAAGAAAACAAATTCAATTTAATTAACTCTTAAATTAAAGTAAAAGAAATGAGATCCTATCTCAAGCACTAGACCAAGAAGGAACTCAAAACCTGAAAAATCTGCCAGTGACCACTCAAAACTACCCCACACTCACACACACATACACTCACACACACACACACACACATATATATATATATCCTTTAACCTAAAGAACATATTCCCCTATCCATAAGACAATACTTATAAGAAAGATATATAAAGACACACACAATCACACAAACATCCTTATGTATGTCTGTGCGCACCTTAAAAGAGATTAAAACCCCACTATAGTTTATAAACGGGACTCAAAACACATAAAGACCCAAAAATAGATGATGTGAAACCAAGAAATGGGTAAATAACCTCACCTCAGATGGTGACGGTGAGCTAAAATGACCCAATCCACTTCGCCTTCGATAGTGAATGTTGGAATACACACAAACATGACCTGAGAGAGGAACCAGACACCCTAAATTTGGAAGAAAACTAAAACATGTGTGATTACTAACCCTAAGGTTTTGGATGAACCATATCGAGTGAAGGAGAGGAAAAAAATTGGTTAGAAATAGGGAAGATAAGGTAGGAGGATACTCACCTTGAATGATTATTCAAATAATATAAATAAATCCATTTCAAATCGATGATAGAGAGGGGAGCGAAAGAGGATGGTCACGTGCCATGGGGAGGGGGCTATAGTGCATCGTGCTCGAGGATGTAGGGGGTTGAAGGTAGATTAGGTTATAATTTTAATTCATTTTAGTTTTAATTTGATTTAATTATTTTTTTTAAAATAGGGTATCATGCACAGTTTAGGCCACAAGGTTTGGAAAACCGTTCACCAACCGTGTAACCTCCACTAGACACCTGGACAACCTACATGGTTTTTCCCACATGGTTTTACTAACCATGTGTAAACCGTGTGGTGAATTGTGTTAAGGTACTACTTAAGTGTCACTACCCATGCGGGCTAGGAACACATTTTGGAAAATTGTGCATAGCCCATGTGCACCACCTCTACCCACCACCTATAGGACACTCAATTTTCTACTGTGGGCCACATGATTTTAGAAAAACCATGAACCCTCTATATGTCCTTTAAAAGTTTATTTTCTAGTTCTGATGCTCCTGAATCTCCTCGAGACCCCTAGGAAACTTCTCACGCCTTCACCCATGTCAAAAAACATCACTTTAAAGCATTAAAACTCTCAAAATTAAGTTCCAAATATTTGTTTTAGAAATGGTCTAACCAGTAAAAAAAGTTCAAATTCCTTTACATTTTCATCTTGTTCAAAACAAATATCATTACAGTACTACCCATGGATGCCTGAGTTACGCCTCGGGTCCTATCTAGCAGTAATATCTATATATATGGCTATAAATGTCACTATGTATATTGACCAGATATATATACACACACACACACACACACACACACACTTACAAAAATATTTTTAGAGATCATATACCTTAGTCTAAATCATGTAGTGTTATCATGGTGTCCTTTAGGAACCACAATTGACCTATTTACATTTTAAAACATTTATTACATTATTATACATGCACACTACTCTTTTTATATATACTAGAAAGATTTACTAGACATTATTGGTGGTGACCTACTGAGTATATATCACACCCTGTGCAGAACACTAGCTGGTACCCAAGTAGAATTCATGGACGTAGGTAGTGATAAAGGGATGCGTCCGATTATGGATGTTTGATTGTTTTCTTAGGACAGATTACATGAGAATATGATCAAGCATAGACTTATAATGATATTAGAGATAGTTTTTGGCATTTATTATTTTTTATATCCTAGTGTATATGTATGTTTCTTATATTTTTTTTATATCACATAACATAACATCATTTTTGAATATGATAATATTTTATATTCCACTTATTTATTATATCTAGGTGATTTGTTATAAATTTTATATTATTTATAGTGATTTCCACTGCTTACTGATATTTTATACCATTGTGATACACTCTTATCCTCATGTTATAGTCACCTCACTATAACACTATAGACCCTCACTTCTATTCGACATTCTCTGGCATCCATGGAGGTGTGGTTGAGGTCATGTGGCTAATAGGGATTGGTTACTTATGAGTGAACTAGGTCTGTGATGCTACACTCCATCATTTAGTGGATTTTCTAACATATTGGTGGCTAAGGAATGGATTATAAAATTAGAAAAGATATTCTAAGTCATGGTTTGTTCAGATAATTAAGTGATAACTCTTGTTATTTACCTTTTTATAGGTAAAAATAATCAATGATGGTTAATGGTTAAGAATAATTTCAATGTAGAAGAAATTTATACCACAGAATAGGGTAAATTTAAGAATATTTTCCTTGGGAAATATTTTTCTAAGGTTGTGAATGAGAGATAATGGGGTCTCTAATTACATGGGGATAATAATAATAGTAATAGGTATGTATAAAATCATATCCCAACATGAAAATATGAGAAAATGGCATAATATGACATAGGTTCTTGAATAAAAAGTTGAATGAGAGGATCCCTAACCTTAGAATGATGCTCCTTAAAGATATCAATGGACTTCATAGAACCTTGAAACCACTTTGGAGAGACTCTGGAAGAGGTTAATTGAGAGATAAATTATGATTTAAGGATTTTGTGTGGAAATTTAAGAGTAAATGTGTAGTATAAATACTTGAGGGATGGTGGGTTTAAAGGTTAAAATATAGGTTATTATATTATGAAATCCTACAACTTGTGGGTGGAGTGAATTGAAAATTCTTTTTCATGATTATTAATGATTTTATAATGTGGGTGGGTGTATGAGTTATACCCAAAACAAATAAAATTTCCCAACCTACCAATTTAATCTTCCAAATCCAAAAATAATTTTTATCATAAAATCTAAATTTTTAGTTTGTAAATGTAAGTATAAATTTATAAATTAATATTAATATTTTAAAAATAATTTTTATACTTATTAATTTTTTTTAATTAAATAAATTGTTTCATAATTTTTTATCCATGCTCACATAATATTTATTGCATAAATTCATAGTGCTCTGTAAAGTGTCAATTTTCACCTTTTCAATAAAAAATCAACATTTTCAAAAAATTCTCTAAAAATAACCGTAAGATAATTTTTATGTTTTGAGTAAAAATTGAAATTTATTTTATCGAAATAAATATATAAATATGATAATTTTAACATTTAATTATAAATACTTATTTATTTAAAATTAACAATCTTTAAAACATAATAAACATTCCAGATTCTATAAAAATTACTTATAGATTCATTAAAATATATTATCATTTAAAAAGTGTTTTATGAGATTATATCATGAATATAAATTTTATTTAAAACTAAAAAAATTATAATAAAATATAAATAGAATATGTTTATATTCTATAAGAATAATAAAATTTTGATTATACCATTAAATAATCCCGACGATCACTTAAATGTGTCTATGTAACACAAAAATAATAAAGGCGCACTCATTTATTGAATAATGATAATAATTTTTATCAACTATATTAGTTGAAAATCATAAATATAAATGATCATATTTCTGTATAAATACACTTTCATTCTCAATTTATCAGTTATTACTTCTCTGTCAAATGTTCTTACATATCCTCTGATTATATCTATTTTTTCCTAATGGTTCTCTCAATTTTTACGATATTCATGGTAGATGTGATCTTATTTGGGGAATTAAATACTATATATTTTTTTAATGAATGTACGATTATTAAATGTATATATCACTTTACTATTCCTAGTTATACTAGTCTATATTTATTAACAATGAGTAAAGTTCTAAAAAATTCTAAAAGCATTTTAATGTTATTATATAGTAAAACATAATAATTTTTTTAAAGAGTTACTTTATTAAAATAATAATATTTTTGGGTTGTTAAATTACTTTCTCTACCTAAATATCTTTGAAAAATGGAAATGTCACTCATGTGTACATAGGAACTACCATCTTCATGAATATAACATAGTCCATTTTTCATAGTCATCTCACATAGTTTATTTTAAAATCATAATTGAAGTTTAAAAATGAAAATTGTTTCATTATTATTATTCTATAAATGTTTTAATAAGGGCCTCTTTGAACATACTCATCTTTCTAAATTCATTTTTGACATATCACTTGAATGTCATCAAAATGTATGATGTGAACCTAATTGATTATGTTATTGAATATTAATTGTTAATAAATAAAATAAAATGAATAATAAAGTTTAAAAAAATAGTAAAGTAAATAATTATCATATGTTCATTATTTAGGATGTTAAAAACCATATGTGATATTTCAGACTTAAATATAAATAAAACTTTACCTTAAAACCCATATTTTAAATGTTTTAAATATTTATTTTAAAAATATTTTTGTTTTATGCTCATATTCATAAAAATATTTTTTGGATGTATTTATATGAAAATAAATTAATTATAAAGGTAATTTTATTTCAGATTTTACGTTCTTTCAAATTTTTCTAAAACGAATATGTTTATTTATTTTATATGGAATGTTTTGAAAAAAGGTTATAAAGAATGTTCTATTTTAACATATATTACATCAATGATATTTCTTGTCATCATAACTATTATTTAATGAATTTCTTTCATTATAATAATTCTTAAATTCTTCAATGATAGTACCTCCATCCCTTTATTTTGGGTATTTTAAAAAAAGGTACAAATGGAATGGATAATTCAATATATTGTTTTTTTATCAGTGTGATGAATATTTTTATGAGTTTTATGATTTAAAAGAAAGATAACATGTGTTATGATGATTTCGTAGTTTTTGTGAATATTTTTGGATAATCAGTGAGTTTGATATAACTCATGATGATGGGTGATCCTAATATATCTCATGATGAAGGGTGAACATGATATATCTCTCAAATGCATTAGGTAAATGGATAAAGCTAACTAGTTATAGGTTTCTCCTAGGATATTATTTGAATATATTGGGTTGGTTAGTCAATTTATAAGACTTTCTATAAGAGTGATATGTAATTTTTCCCATGTTACCTATATGATTTATCAATGATTTCTATTGGTTTTTATGGAAATATTATGATTTTAGAAGGTAAACTAATCTGCCTATTTTTAAAGTCATATAAATTCAATTTATTAAGGGTGGAGTTCAGAAATTTATGAAAATTTTTTCATAAGTTTTTTATGATTGAAAAAAAACCTTATGAGTTTAATTTTTCCATCAATATGTCATATAAAATATTTTATGACCTGATTTGGGAAGAGATGTTTCTTCCTTTTCTAAAAAATGTTTATTTTGAGATCAATTTGTATCATGAAAATAGAAATATATTATAATGTGTATTCATAAGAAAATGGATTTCAATCTTTCTAATTATATGTACCTTATTGATCTTTTTGTGAGTGTCACAATTTTTCAAATGTTTTCCACAAGGGTTTAAGTATGATTAGGGACAATGAGGAGTTTAAGATGAAAATTTTAAAAATAAATCATTAAACGAAATATTTTTATATCTTAAAAAAATTTTTGTTTAGAAAAAGGATATGGAGGGGAAGTGTCCATTTTGTGAGGTAATATTAGTTTATATAAGGGAGATGACCTAATTTACTAACACTCTAAACCAAAACAATCTTTAGGAACACATACAATTTAATTATTATGTAATAATAAATTTTATATATTATTTAAGGAAGGGTCCTTAAAACATATACTAATAATCCAATAATTATATGAAATAATGTTTTATTAAATGTATTTCATAGTAAATAATTAAATTTTATGTTTCATCATTGATTTCCATAGAAAATATAATACAATACTTCAATTAAATTATTTTAAACTATTCTTTTTAAAAATATAGGTTGAGAGATAAATATAGTCAAATATTTTTAATTTAATTTCATCATATGGAAATAATTCAGTTCCATAACGCTGGACTCTTCAAAATTTAATCTCATCATGATGGAAAAATCCTCCACTAAATTCATCATAATTCCAATAAATATGTTATTTTATAAAATTATTATTATTACCAAAACTATTATTCATTTAATATTTTCATATTTATATTATCATAAAAAATATATTTTCAACTATAATTTCACTAAATTCATATCCAATTGAGCACACCAAGATCTTGGTTATTCTATTAATATATTTATATATATTTATTTCCCTTTTTCCTGAGATGATATACTATTCCTTTATAAATAATAATTTTAAAACACAATTTTTATTAAATATGATCCCAATAATTGATTACATTATTTAAGGATCTCATCTTTAAATCAGTATGATATATCATTAATCCCTATTTGAATTGATATCATTAAAAGTAAATCAATGGATTTCTTTTAATTTACCTACATAAAGGTTTTCTTAACAAGTACAACATGAACATCTATGATGCCTCTCAAATATATCTAAATGTCATAGAAGCCCATCACTCAAATTATGTTATCCTTCATCATGGTTGATCTCAAGATTATATATTTCCATATATACTATCCCATTTTATTATTTAATTAAAATTACATAAAAATTTAGTAGAATATAATATAATACATATATATTTTTTGGATCATCAATGCATAAATCCAAAAAAATCTATTCTTCATGAATGAAAACCTTTCGATTATAAATATTTTGGAGACACCTTAATATAATATTTATTATTTACATATGATTAAGTTAGTTAAAAATTCTAAATATAGATCCAATAACATCAATTATTTTATTTTTTAAGTCATCAAAGATCATGTGAGGGTATATCTTAAAATTATCAAGTTTTTTAAGAAAAGAACAATAATTTTTTCCTAAAAAACAAGAAGTTTTTCCTCCGTGACGTTATTATCTTATTTATTGATATTATATAATTTATACCAAATTTAATTAGTGGATAAAAAGAAGATTAAAATAAAATATATTTCATTCTATATTATATTGTATAATACATGTCATTGCATCATCATTAGTTAGTGTCTTTTAAATTTTATCCAGTTCCATCTCCTTAGGATCAATTAACTAAATTACATGCGAGGTAGTGGACAAAAAATCTAGGTAATGAGATTGAATATTGGATGAAATCCAAATCTTAACAATCTAATAATGTCATCCATAAAAGTGTGTATCTAAAAATTCATTAACTAGACTCAACAAGTATATGACATTCAACATATAAATTCTATAAATCATAACATTTTAAACTAATATTATTTCTTTCTACCACCATGGAATCAAATACCCTATGAAAGGGTTAATTATGTTTTTAATTATTTCTCACATTATATATCATATTATTATATTATAAGAATAAATTAATATGAAAAATTAAACCAACCTGTCACGAACCAACCTAGGTCGACCCTGAACCGGTCACCCGAGATGGCCCGCGACATGGCCCGAGGGGCGTTCTCGATCCCCGCGGGCTGGAAAATAGTGCCGGGCATCAAAACTAAATAGGTGGGAATAATTTGGACCACAAAAGGAAGACAAATAAATTAATTGACTAAACAAAGAGAAAGAAAAGTAGCAGAAACAAGAAAACAAGACTGCACATACCTCCATGTGACCTCTTGGTCACCTCCAACAACTAACAGTCTGCCTCGAACGGGCAGACGAAACAAGAACCTGAACCAAATAGCTGAACCTGCATCTGAAAAGGTAAGATAGGCATGAGCATTAAAATTATCAGTAGGAATTCCAAAAGTGAACCACAGAATACATGCATTTTCTAGTTCCAAAACAACCCAAAAATACTAGTTTGAACTATAGTTTTAAAAATAAGCTTTTCATATTTACATTGAATTTCAAAAACTAAGAATCAAAATTCCATTTCCCTTATAATTCATAAACAAGGAAAAGAAAACAAAACAGGGGATCAAACAAACCTTTTGAAAACAGCTACTTTGAAGTTCATTTTAAAACTAACCTTACACACAAAACTTTTCCAAGAAAATACCAAAACCAAGTTTAAGGGTATGATTCCACACACAACAAGGGAAATTGTACTAATAGTGATCATATCAAAGGATCACAAAAAACCTAGGAACTCGGAGGAATACCAGAACATGCTATACATGTGACTCATCCTGAAGGCATTCTCTAACTCGATGACATCATAACGGCCTAACGCTTGTTATAGCCCTTCATGGCCTAACCAAGGGGCCCAATCCCCATAGCAGCAATAACTCAGTATTCCCCTTCTATGGGGCCACTAGCCAGTGCGTAATCTAAACTAGTGAAACAATTGTTCTCAGTAAACACTCTTTCTATGCTATGTTTCCATGCTATGTTCACAAAGTGGTGTTCCACACATTCAAATAAAAAGCCATATATATATATAATCGATCATGCGACACAATCCGACACTACCCTGACCACCTCAAGGTTAGTCCCATGCCTTAAAATAAATATTCTCAAAATAAGGCCCATACCAAGGACCCTCCTATCACATGATCGAAATACAAGGAAAGGGGCCTAACCAAAGAGGGGTTTTCCAAACACACAGTTTCAAAGATGCCAAATGGGCCTCATAAAATTCACACACATCAAAACTTTTGTAAAAATCCAATCTAAAATACCAAATGGGCCTTTAGCTTTACCTAATTCAACCATTTACCATAACATCTAGGAGTGTTTAAAAAATAGTAATAAACATCCTTTCTTACTAACATGGTTAGACGAACCAAAACATTCCAATATCCTTTCACGAAAACATGCATTTACCAACACACACATTTACTAAAACATGTCAAAATAATAAACATTTATGAATTTTTTTTGAAACAACGATAAACACCAAAACATGTTTCGAACCAAATGGTTAAACCTTAAAGAACCCATTTAAAACCATGTTTTCCAAAACACTTAAAGAAACACAAACAATTTACTAGTCATTCCATAAAAAAATTAAATAGTTCGTTAAAAATTATATTAACAAATCAGACTAATTATATAAACCAGAAGATAGTGTAACAAACTAATTTTAACAAGCCCAAAAGAAAACTTGAAAACACTATAGAAGGTTGGCCAATTATTTTTCAAACATACAAATCTAGTAAGAGAATTTATTAAAAACATGCAAGAATTAAATGTATTTATTTTAAAAATGGAAAATTCGGATTCGCCTACCTCAAGGAAGTCCATAAAAAACTTTCTAACTTAAGAAACACCTCGATTGCACTCATTCACTTACAAGTATATATATCCATACCTGGGAAAATGTGTGCGTGCACATGGAAATGATCTCAAATCCCTGCACCAATTTCCGACACCCAACATAAAATAGCCAAGACATATGCGCCTCTAAAAAAAACAAGGGACTCGATGATACAAACATGACTCGAAAATAAAGTGTGCAACAAAACAAGGGATGAAGAACATCACCTCAGACAGCGACGATGATCATGAGAACAAGACAAGGCAAGATTTCACACCAAAATAATTATCCATACTACAATTAAAATAGAAGGAATTTAAAACATAATAACTATAATAAAATAAATGTGTGCGCAAAACTAAAACCCTCACTTTGGATGGTGGCGGCGAACCTAGAAAACACGCGGCAAGATGAGATCCCATCCAAATAATTATTCTCACTAGAAATAAAATATCAGGACTTTATAACACAACTACAACACTAATTTAAAAATGTGAAACCCAAAATGAGACATTCAGGTTTAGTTAAATTGAAGGAAACACCAAAATTAGAATGAGATGTAAACCTTGGTTTAATGAAGAGGGGAACTGCGGCCTCACCAGAGCAGGGTGGAGGTGATGTGCAATATGGTTCAGGTTGTGCCAAAATAGGGTGTGGGCCAGGGTTCGGGTTGGCTAGTAGTACGCCAAGCAGGGTGGAACAAAGCCGGAGGAGGGCTATGTGGTGCTGTTTGAATAGGAGTGGGAGGCCACATGAGATAGGGTCGCGCGTAGGGGGGTTCAGGCTTCCACCAGGAGATGCGGCCACCGAAAAACTAGGAGAGTAGGAGGTTCATTGCTGGTGCATGTGAACTGGAGGTCATCGACGCGAGGGTGGCTACCTTATGGGGGATCCGCTGGTCGAAGTCGAGCCACCGGAGGGCGCACATGAGGAGCGCGAGGTAGAGGGTGTCCGGAACGCTGTTGGAGGAAGGGGGACGACGGTTGGTGTGTCGTTGGAGAGGCTGCAGTGCATAGAGATAAAGGGGGGATGCCGCTCACGCAAGGGAGGAGGAGGCCAGGAGGTGGTCTGCCAGCACTTGGGGAGGAGCGGATGGCGGCAGTGCGACTGGAGCAGGCCGAGAGTGGGGGCAGTTGCGCCAAACTGGGAAAGGGAGCCGCACCAAATTGGGAGAAGCTGGCCAGGGGGATCACGTGGTGGAACAGGTGGACGAAGGGGGTGGGGGCGGAAGCTCTCGCGGGGCAGAGGAATGTGGGTGCGGGAATGGTAGATTTGGGTTATATATATATATATATAATAACAATAATGTAATAATAATTATAATAACAATAGAACCAACAAATATTAATAATCCAAATAAATATAATTGGTTATTATCCATTTTATTTTAAGTAATAATAATAACAATAATATCAATATTACAATAATAATAGTAGTAATAATATTAATATCAAAATGATAATAATAATATTAATAACAACAAAAGAAACTAATAACGAACTTAATGATAATTTTATCACATTTAATTTATAATTATATTTATAACAAATTAATAATAATAGTATTATTACAAGATTAAATAATAATAAAATAACCATTTGCGTGAACATATTCTCATTATTATAATTTAAACATTAACCTTGTTTTATCGATACAAATTTTTTATTTGGATTCCATTTTCGATTAAATTAATTTATTTACTTAATTTATTATTTATTTAAAGTTTAGTGCCATCACGCATTGACCAGGACAAAATGCAAGGTCGCTGCTAATGGTGCAGTGACCGTATACCAGCTGAAGACCCACCAAAAACATCAAACTTTGGAAGAGTTCAAACTGGGACATTGCTAAACCTCGTCCAAGCAATGCGAGACCGATAAAAGAATAAAATAATAGGTGTCCATGGTCGGGGTGTGACACAACCAATAAAAATATCTAACTATCATATAAACATCATCATATATATTTTTTGACAATTAATTTGAATTTTAAATAAATACAAAGATTTTTGAAAAAAATCAACCATTATCTTCTTTTATTCAAACTAGGATCTGACATAATAACTTTAAAGTAATCTAAAATTATAATTTTATATTATGTATAATCAATATCATAAATAAATTTTGGTTTGAGAAAGAATCATATAATATGTTGTTTATTGATTAGAAATTAAATATTATAACCCCCACTTTAATTTATATCCAAAAATATTTAGCTGTTAAACAAAAAATCTTATACATGGGATTCCCTATTATACTAATTATTATTAACCTTTTAGAATATGGTTACCAAATGGTTGTGTAAATTTTCCCATAAAAAAATTATACTAAGATTAAAGAAAATAGTAATTATAAATACTAAATAAAATATGGATTATAAGTATTTTAGTATTGCTTGAATCCAATGAAATAAAATATTCTATTTTCACCCCGCTTATATGGAATGGAGGAGAGTTCAAATTAATTTTTCTCATTAGGAAATAAACTATATCATGAAATAAATTGTAAAAATGTAGAGAAAATACACCAAAAAATATAATATAGTAAAAAATGTTATAGATCAATAATAATATGTACACGTTGATAACACATGATCTTAAGCATCAACATGAATAAAAAATTTATCAATGGATTTTATAAAAATTATAATATTTAATCAAATTATAAAGGATTAATGATCTAATATGCATCGTATTTACTATATTATTGGTCATAATAGAGAACACTATAAATATCAAAATAATAATTATATAGTGAAAAATTAATCTTCTGAAAGATTACATTCAATTTGTTATTAGAGTTGATAGAATATGTGAGAAAATACGAGCATGTAATAGTATTTACATGACTAACATTATGGTATATATTTATTGATTTATTTGTGATCAGTTTTTTCACCACTTTTCTTGAATCCATTGAGACACAATAAGCCACAGTGCAGTTGGAATTAATCCCTTACCTAGAATTGGTTAACTATACTACTCGACAACATTTTTTAAAAGCCAGAGCTCCACCTCCTTCAATAACATAAGTTATCATGATCAATACTATGATAAAATCATCTCTCAGTGTGGCATGATATTGGGGACCCTAGTGTTGTAGGTGGAATCCAAGATTTTATGCTTTTCCAATACTCTAGAAGGCTATTCCCTTATCTCATAAAGATATTCGGCCATAGGATTAATAACTGGTTGAGAGTTTCTTCATCATTTGTTCCTCAACCAGTTCATCTCCACCATGTGCATAATTACTTTTAGTGATCTCTCCAATCATGATAAGTGACTCCAAGTGTAACAACCCAATAATTTAATAGATAAATACTTTTAGTAATTCTGTGTATTTGATATCTCACTATACATGTAAGGAAAAACATAAATGAAATTATGATATATTTTAATATAAATATAAATTTTATGTATGGTGTCGAAACATAATAGTTTGACTGATGGGAATGAATATATGTAACCACTTTATTAAATATTATTAGAAAAAATAATGGCTATTTTTAAAATGATTAAAATTCAATTATTATAGATAAAAAGGAAAGAAATTATTTTTTTCTTAAAATAATATATTTCTTATTGTTTTATTTTAAAAAATATGTATATTATGATTATATACGAATAAAATATATCTATAATAGATTAATTTTAAATTATTAGTAATTCATAGAAAATAAAAATAGAGAATAATTAATATTTTTAAAAGCTATTTTTCGATATAAAATTCTTCCACTATATTTTCTCATTTTAAATAAATATAAAATTATCATAATTTAGAAATTTAAATTGAAAAAATTAACTATATTTTGTACATAATTATAGCAATATAAGTTTAATATGCATTATTGGGATTTTTCTGAAAAGAATGATTTTTTTGGTGAATAGTGAAAAATATAATTTTTATAAATAACATGACTTTTATGTCATATAAGTCTGAATTTTAGATTCCTGAAAATTTTTTATAATAACAAATATGTATTTAATATGTGACTTTATAATCCATTTTTTACAATTCACATCCCAAAATTTTATATTTTTGAAAAAAAGTGATAATTTCCAAGATATTGTTTTCAATACACTATACATTTGTATTTTAAAATTAATTATTATCACTCTTATAAATTGAAAATAATAAAATTAATGTAAAATATATAATCAATGGGCCCAAATTAACTAATACAAACCAATTTGTGTTTTTTAATAAAGGTTACATTACCTTAGGTAAAAAATAGTTACCATGGTAAAAGAAAAAAATGATAAAAGTAAGTAGTCTAAGAGTAAAAGACCCAAGACATTTTTAAAACATGTGTATGAATTTGATATTTTTCGATTTCATTACCTTACAACTTATTTAATCTATTATAAAAATATTTTAGACCCACTATACTTGAGATTTACTTCCCATTATTGAATAATTTTGGGTATTTTAAAAATAACATCCCCATTTACTTATAAAAGGGGATCTCCTATCCTCACTTCCCCTCAAACTAAAAACCCATTATTTTGGCCCAAAAACTACCCAATACTATCTTATAAACTCTTTTTTACCATGATAAGGTTTTGGTATTCTGGAAATTTTATCCCTTAATGTCTTAACCCCCTTTGAAAAGTAGATAATCCAAGAAGTAATGTATAAATATCAATATCTCCTTTATGTTCCTATTTCTCTATGTTAACTTGTTTTTTTTCAAAAAATTTGATTTAAAAAGTATAAAATGATAGAATTAGTATCATTATTATACTATTTTTTATTATAATTACTGTATGATAATTTACCACCCTCCCCTTTTCCATTATAAAAAATGAAAAGGTGAATTATGCATTTTGTTGACTACCACCTCTATGACAGAACATGTCTAGTTTTCCTTAAGAACCTTACACGTATAGTATAAAATGGAAATTTTATAAAACAAATATGATATTTATATCATTTATATGATTATTAAATAATAAAAAATCTTACTCCTCCCATTATATGGAAAATAAAATAATCTACCATGTGTATTTGTGGATTATCGCCTCCATGAATAATTTTTTTTTTCACTTTTTGATTCATCACTAACCTACATGGATGGTAATGAGGATGCTATTAAATGAAAAAATGATTTTTATGATATCATTATTATTATAGTAATCTAATTTGGTGAAAATATAAATTATATGATTAATAATCGATTATTGTTAATTAAATGTTTTACAACTAGATAAATAAGTGGAAAATTATCCCTTATTTTTATGTAATGATTTGATATAAATTATATTGTAAATATAAATAATTTAAATTAAAAAATATCACAAAAAAAACACAAAATAAATTTATTATTATTCTGTTTTAATGATATTTTAACTAAATATCCTAATAATCACCCATTAATCAAGGTATGTTCATGTTTCGGTCTGTTTAAGCACTTACTTGAAAAATAATATGAATTTATGTCGTTGATGAATTTTAATAGATATTTACTAGTTTAATATGACATAAATATGTAAATAAATTTTTGGTCTTTGGTAAGGTTATATGAATATTGAAATTACAAATTAATAAATCACCCTTTGTTTGGTATGAATCACTGAAACTTGATCGTTGTCGATTACAACTACATGGATTATAACCAAAAATACTATAAAATAAAATTATTTATTTTAAATATTATTTAAAAATATATTAAAGAAGAGTTTATGACATAATAGGTATGTACTTTGGACAATTTATAGATAAAACACCACTTTTTTCAAACCAGTTCAAAGAGATAAACATTACCTACACATGACACTAAAAATAGGAAAAAACTAAATAATATATATATATATATATAATTATTATATATGAAAATTATAAATGATAATAATTTTGAATAAGGTTAAATATTCTATATTTAATAGGCCTAATTAAATTATTTAGGATCTATGGTCCAATTAAAGAACAAATCCGGACTGAGGTAAGGGTTTTCATCTCAAATTACTCCATTTGAGAAATGTTTTTTTATTATGAACCTAATTTCATTTATGTGGTGTATATAATTACTATATGATACATCATATAATAAACTTATATTTAATCATGATATTTTAATTTAATTATAATTCCATTATTTTATGGGGTTTTGATTAATGTTATTCTCAATACACAGATGTTTTCTTGGTCTTAATTATGAATTCTTTGAGTCATGATACATGTTATGAACCATGATTCATTTGTCTGGTGATTTATTGATTTAATATTCCATGGATTTTCTATTTTTTAATTCCTTTTAATTTAAGTTATAGACTAAGAAAAACCATGTTGTTTTCTTTAAATGTATTTTACTCATGTATTACCCCCGTCATAAGAGTTTTTGGACAGTCAATTTTTGTTTATTGAGTTGTGATTATTCACTTGAACTTATTTCACATAATATTTATAAATTATAAATTTTAATTTTATTATTTGGTATTCTATAATTTTTTAAAATTTTTAAAAGATTAACCCCATTAAAACATTATCATTATTAATGGATTATTTTCCCCATAATTTGTATTGATAACTCAAACATCCATTATTTGAGTTATAAAGTTTTATTTTGAAATTTTATTTTCCATGAATCGGTTTCCCCACCCTAATATTTTATTATTTGTTATTTTATAATTATATATTGGAAAATTATATTCTAATACAACTTTTTTTTCTTACACTTATTATTGCATTAGTTTTCTACAAATGTATTTTCAATATAATAAAAATGTATTTTCATGTCATTTTATTATGCACTATCTTTCTCTCCTATATACTCCAAGATAAATATTACATAATTCAAGGATAAATCATTAGAGATGAATTTTTAAATTTAAGGATGTGAAAATCATTCACATCACCTTTTAAATAGATCCCAGTGAATGTTACATGTAAACGTGTATTTTACATCAACATTAAAAATGTTTTCCAACAGATCTTTTATGTTCCCATTTCCACTTCCCATTTAATTTTTAGAAATATTTTCTATAATGGGGTTTATGATTCATGATTTATTTTCTATATTATAAATTAAGGGATTTAACTCATGGTATAAAACAATTTTATTATTGGTACCTTCTTTTGTGAAATAGTTCGAAGTATTATTTTTGTGATGGTGATTTTTGTTTATGTCAACACGCTCATAGGATTAATTTTTTACACTAGGGTTATGTTCTTTTATAGATATAAAAATTAGTTTTACAGATGGATTATGATCATGTTATTATTGTATCGAATAATACATATACCTATTTCTCTACACTATATGAAAATAAAATTTTACATAATTCACATTTGATTATGTTTACCTAGAAAAAATGATATTATCTTGATAATAGAAAATATATTATTGTTTTGTATATTTTTATTACAATATGGATGAATATGGAAAAGTTTATTATGTATTGTTTGATAATCCACCTTCTTTATTAGGATGGGTTATGATCTTGTTATCATATTTTTGGGATATGGACAAGTATTTAAATTCTTGATGATTTTAGGCTAAAAAAGAATGTTGATCTAGTTTTGATATTGCATATTTCTCATTATATGGTCATACATGTTTTTATTTAGAAAAATATTCCTCATAAAAGTGTATGAATGTTTTGGTTCACTCTTAAGGAGAATACAATGGAATTAATTATGTGATTTTTGGGGTAAATAATTATATAGCCCCTCAATGCATTGATATTTCTCATGTGACAAAACATGCGTGGTTATTTCTTATATGAATTCCCATTTCCACATTATTCCTTGATTTTAATCATGATGAAAAGTAAATGTCATGGAACAAGGCCCTGCTAACATTATTTTTAATATTAAAATTATTCATTCTATTAGTATGAGAACATTATTATTAATATCATTTTTACTTTATTATCCTTGATATAACATGGTCTTAGTTTCAATTGATTATAGATTAATTTGTTTTACTTATTCCTACCATTATTTTTTTACTTGATCACCTTAGTAATATTTCCCCCCCATTACACATCTGAGATCAACCCTTATTATGTTTCCATTCACTTAGGTTATGAATAAAATTATTACACATTATATTATTAACCAGTTATATTTTTTTAGAGAATGTTTGAGAGATATTGAAGAATTATTATGTATTAAGAAGTTTTTAATTTTTTGAAAAAATTTACATTAGTTGAGAAATACATGAGCTTTATTAATTTATGTTTTCTAATAATTCTATAAATCCAAAAACCTAAATGTTCTTAGGAATGTATGTAATAAAATATTTTCTTCATTTCATGTTATTATGTGATAGTTTTGTCTGGGAATTTATTATGTGTATTGAAGAGATTATTTAAAGTGTTTATGGATATGATCTCATTAATGTAGGTTTTGGACATCATAGTTGGTGTCAGAGTTTGGTATAGATAACTATACAGATTATGATGTTTGTTGAGGGTATTTTTAGTGTTCATAAGTGGAGTTTGATTGTAATTTCGATGTTAAAGATAAACCCATGGGATATTATATGATTTAATGTTAAGTTAATGTTTAACATTTTATTTGGGGATTATGATAATATAACTTCTGATAGAATCTTGAGGATAAGTCGATGTGAAAATTCTATGTTTTGAATAACATACCAATGTTTTGGTAAAATAGATTTTGTGTGGTGATCCTATAAATTACATCCTTTTCTATATTTTATAAGTGGATATAGGATCTAGAATAGTCATACATAGGGGTAATAACCCGAAAAGGGTGGATTGGGTATTGACTAGATTGTTACATGGTCATGAAAAAAGAGGCATAAATGCACTTCAGGATGGAAAATACTGGGGGATATTCTTTAATTAATCAAATTTTCATAACAAACCATTATGAATGATTTATTTCCTAATCCCATTAATGTATTAGGTTAAGATGTATATGGGTACCCAATTTAAAGAAAACTATATAGAACTATAATTATCAAAGATTAAAGTGAAGAACTCAATAGTGAAGAAATATTAGGATTCAGTTTTCATATTCAAATTATAATTTAATCAATTTTTTTGACACCCATTTTGGGATTTATTATTTCATTGAAATGGAATCAAAGAAGTGAATCCAAGAAAGGCATGTAACTATAAACCACTATTTTTTATAACTATTTAATTTAGTATACATAAATGGTTAAGAATATTGGTATATTAATATTATGATTCTATGATGAGTTTCATAATCTTACTGATGGTTGTGATATTGATATCATAATGGAAATTATTTCTTGATAAGATTATCTATTTTAATTAGTGAAGTGATATTAATTAATGATATTTTGGGTTATTATAAATGTTGTTAATGATTATTTGAGAAATTTATGGATATTTGTTTAATATTTTTTCATTAGTGTTTTGAAACCATATACTAAATTTTATCGATAAAATTTATAATTAATTTTATGTAAAGGTTATATTTTATGAGATAACTGTTGTAGAAAAAAAGTTTGAGGTATGGATATATTTCAACTTTAGTATATGTCTGATGTTTAGATTATAAAGGGTTAAATGATTTTTAAAATTTATGTTATGTACTCTCAATGTACTTGGCACTGATTAAAATTATTTTGCAATGTTTATATAATTTTTTATATTATGATATATATTGACTATGGTGTGACAATATGAACTAATTGTTAATACCATTTAAGGGTTAAAGATAGAGTTAATTTCTGGGATGAGTATACAACTTATATCTACTTTATTGACTTAGGGATTCAAATGGTTTTTGGGAAAGGAATGTTTTTTATAATATATGATTAGTTTTTATAAAAATATGGATATATGAGTTCATGAATTGATAATTATTTTTGAATAAATAAAGGTGACTTCATATAGAAAAAGAGAGTATGATGGATTTCATATTATAAGATATATCAGTAATGATAGAAATGTTAGGAATATCCTTATCTACGTTATTCAATGATTGATAATTAAAATTAAAGGGTTGAAATTCAATCAATTGGTAAAATTTAGCACAAAAAAATTTTAATGCATAACTTTAAATAAGGAAATGCGTTCGATAGCTTTCTCCACATGCAACAAAAAAAACTAAACCATGATATATGTTAAAAAATTAAAATATTTATTATGATAGTTAAAAACATAGAAATTTAATATGAGGTAAAGAATACGAGTAACCAATTTATCAAAAATTTATATAATAAAAATAAAGGAAACATTAAACATTAATTAAATTTAATTATTATTTCTAAATAAACTAAAAAAATAATTTTTTGAATCATTATTTAAAAAAAATTGGTGAATTATTTCATGAAAATAAGTATAAAATGATTAATTATTATTAAAAAATATCGATAATGGATTACCAAAAAATTAATAACTAAAAAAATTGAAATAAAAATATTGAAAAATTAACATGTTAAAAATCTATTTTCCAATATGAACAATTTTACACTTTATTTTAGGATTTTACTTAAATATAGAATGATATAATTTTATAAATTTAATTCAAAAAAAATGAAAAACATTTTTGGAATAAGAATAATAATATAATCTTATATTGAATCATTTATATTTTTTGAAAAAATGATTTTTAGATGAATAGTAAAAAATACCATTTTTACAAATGACGTGACTTTTATAGAATATAATAATGAATTGGAATTTCATCAATGATTTTTAAAAGGCCAAATATTCTTTTTTTTATGTGACTATATATTTTTAGAAATTTTAGTATTAAATTACAAACTACTATTTGATATTTAGAAAAAAGTGATATTTCCACCAAAAAACGTTTTCAATAAATTATTCATTTTTATTTTAAATTTTTTTTATCAAATTTATAAATTTATTTAAAAGAAATGGATATAAAAGCTATAATATGTGCTTACAAATTATATAATAGGGAAATCTTTAATTTTTTATATATAGGGGAAGTTACCTTATGTGAAAACTATTTACTAAGAAAAAAATAAAATAGTAAAAGTGTAATATATTGATATTTTTAAAAGGAAATACTATGTTATATTTCATAAAATATATACAAAACCAATCATAAACAAACAATGGAATATTATTATTTAAATATGACAATAAAAAAATAACTATTGAATTTGTGGGAATGAATACTATTAATGGAATTATGAAATATATAATGGTACTACTCATTTATAATGTATTAATTATTCTTTTGTAAAGAATCACTTGATTTATTGTATAGTCATTTAACTATTCAAAAATACATTCTCTTCAAAATTTGTTTGTATTTATTTTTTTGAGTCAATATTATAATTAATATCTCTAAATTGAAGAAACTTTATTTGAAAAAATGAATTTAATTTTTAAATTTATAACGTCAAAATTATCTTAAGTTTATTTTTTGAGAATTTTATGAAAATATTGGGTTTTCAATGAATAATGAAAAATAAAAATTTTTATTCCAAATTAAATATATTTTTTCTAACAAAGTCAAATTCTATATTGGATTAGTTTCATAATATAATTAGTTTATTTTGATAAAAACAAAATCCTACTATAGTTTTTAAAATGGATTTTATAATTGAATTGAGTCTAAAAATAGTTCTACATTAAAAGTGCATTTTACTGAAAAAACTATTTTTCATTACACTTTTCCAATTTAATTTTAATATAAATTATTCCCATAGTTTTTTATTTTAAAAAATGGATTCCATATTTTGGATCCGTGGATCCAAATTTGTTAAATATGTCCCTTTTTATTTTTGGTCAATTTGAATATCAACCTTAGTAATTTTTAATATCACAAAAAAGGGTAAATTAGGCAATTAATGTTAAAAAATAAAATGATAAGGATTATAAAATGAAATAAAAAGTTGATATAATTTTATTGAATGATTATTTTTCTCCCATAATCATCCAAGATTAATTCATGTAGCTTTATTTTCCATTTTCATGTGATTATAACCATTATAATATTTTATTTATAGAAAAGTAAAAAATGTCACACTTCTATTTTTAATAACAACAATATTTTTAACACGGGTATAAAATAGGGATATTCTCTTTTATAAATATTAATTTTAAATATATATGATTTAAATTCATCAGCGCAATTTATTTTTAATATTTAGTAATGAAATACTAACCTTAAATTCTTACACAACGCATACATGATAATTATTCAATTAATGAAATAATAAAATAAATGATATTAAAAATATTAAAAGTTATATAATTTGAGATAATTAATATGATCCAAAAATATTAAAGATTAAAATGATATTTTATAGATGTATTAAAATATTTTATTTTAGTTTTACATCTTTTTTGATGTTATTATAATCAAAATAAAAAAAGTTAGTAAAAGTTATATTAATGATATATTATAATAAATAAAATTTTATTAAATGATATAAAATTCCTAAATATTTTATATTTGACCAAATGATTATAATATGGTTTAAAATATAAAAATTGTTACATTAATATACAATTTCTCTATTTTTTTAACTATATTGACCCTCTAAGAGTAAAAATACTAATTGTCACGGTAAGTGTGAAAGGGGTTAATGAGGGGTTAAAACAAAATCATAAGGGTACAAATGTTATGAAAACATGTAAAGTTTTTTATTGGATTATATTATTTATAAAAAACTATAACCTATATTATAAATAAATCAGTTTGGATTCATTTGTTATTGAAAATTAATTTATATTAATTTAATATTTTGAGACATTCCATGAGTGCCCCTCCCCTCTATTATAAAAGGGCATCTCTTCTTCTCTTTAATTCACACTTCAAACCCCATTTCTTTCTTAAGTACTTATAAAATAATTTCCTAAAATCCATACCCAAATTATAAAGTCCTTACGTTTTTCATAATAAAAATCTTAAAGGTATTAAGTTATTATGCATTAGATATTCTCTAAAGAAAATGTATAGTTTTAACCACATGGTTTAGTATTGTTTATTCTTCCAATTCTTTAAAATATTATTTTACCAAGTTGATATAATAAAATAAGTATATCTCATATAATGATATTATATTATGTTAATAACCTAACCAATATCTATCTCCAACCTCCTTCAAATTTGAAAGGATTCCATCATTCGTGTGTATGACAGACTCCCGCCTCACGGACTGATGTAATTTGTTTTCAAACCCCACCTCTCATGGATGATTATAATGATGAAATTAATGTTTATATATTATATTAATAAAATAATTATCATTATAATACTATAATTTATCACATATTTTCTTACATTTCCATTCATTGAAAAATAATAATGTTATTTGAGTGTACGTGTGGACTACCACCTCCACGAAGCAATGTGATTAATTTTTCATCACCCATAAAATGAATTAAATATATAATAGTATATATAGAAGTAAAATGATATTTATGATATAATAATAATTCTATAAATTAATAATAGTACTTAAATTTATTTTGTAATGATCATTGAAAATGGAAACGCTAGTCTTGCGTATGTATGACCTACCATCTCCATGATCTTAATATAGTTCATTTTTCATAACCGTAATTAATGGATGGATATAAAAGTTTAATTTACGTATAAAACTGATAATTTTATTATTATTATTATATATATGACTTAATAATTACCACTTGAACCATATTTTACTTACCAAAGTCATTTTAGACTTATGAACCGAGTATCATCAAAACATCCAATGTGAACTTAAAAAAAATAATTTTTAAAACATGGAATAAGTGAAATAAAATGATTAATAAAATTTTATATGGTTCTCAAGAAAATAAATAATTATCCTATTTTTATTTTTCAGTGATATAATGAATTTACATGATAAACAAGACTCATTGTAAATGACTTTCTTTCTAAAACCCTTTTTTATGATTTCCATTAAAACTCCAATTTTCTTCCATCTACATATTTTTAAAATTATTTTATGGATATATATATATATATATCGATATTTTGAATAACAAAGTAAAATTTATGTTTATTTTTATTTCTTTCAATGGTTTTAAAATGAAATATTTTAAGAAACATTTTCACTTTCTTTAAAATAGACAAAAGTAATGTTCTATTTTAACATATAAAGAGACAAAAAATTTTCCGGCTATTGTAACCATTAATCCATGTTTACATCCCTTCAAAAGTTTTCATGTTTTCTTCCAAGAAAACCCCTATTTTCCTTTATTTGGGTATTTTGGTATTCAAATTCGGGTTTTGAGGAAGGGAATATTTTAATCTCTAAAAGTGATTTGCATTCAAGTTTAAAAGTAGATATCAAGGGATTTATTCATGATATTTTCCTTATAAGTTGTTTATATGATGGTTTGGGCACCATTATAGCATATAGGTGAGACCAATATAACATATACAATGGGTGATTCTAAATAGTTCTCTAATTCATTGGATAATAATTATGTTCTCTAGAGAATTGTATTTGAAGTCAGATGTATGGTTATTCCAATTGTAATAGTTATATATGGGTTTTATGATGATGATGTCCCAAGGCACCTACAATAGTTTTCTATGATTTCTAGTAAATTTTGATGGAAATAATTGGATTAAAAATCTATGATATTAATCATTTTGAAGGAAAAATGATGTTATTTTTGTGTAAAAATGTAAATTTTAAAAAATGTTTTTAATGGGTTTCATGTATTTAACTAGACTAACAGTTTTCTTCTTTTTATGTACTTTATAGATATTTTTATGATAAACCCATGTTTTTAAAGAAAAATTTATAATTCTTAAGAATGGTTAATGGAAAATAAAAAACCAAGTAGAATGTCATGATGATTTTTCATAAAAAGAAAACATATATTTTTTAAATGTTTTTTGTTGTGAAAAAATGGATACCAAATAGAATTTGACACATTGAAATTTATGGTGTTGATATGTATGATTTATGAAATAATTATCTAATATTATAAACCTAAAATATAATTAGTAAAATAAATTTATTTCTACTTTAAAATCACGAGAATATGTAATGTTTAAGGTGATGTCCTTACAGATGGTATCTGAGAAGGGTTTAGATAACTTTAAAGGATAGGATATTATTTGACTAAAAGTTGAAAAAACACTATAACCACAATGATTAGTTTATTATGGATGATTATAGTTATTTTTTATTTATCAAAATAGTTTCAAATAACTTGAATAAGGATATTTTATTGTTTACCCTCCTTATAAGATAGTGTATTATGATATAATCACACTAACCCTTTTTAGTAAATAGATGGATCGAGAAAGGACCAAATTAGAAAGGGATATGAATGAAAATTCAGTGGTTATATTAATGAGCCATTTTACATAATGATAGTTCTTTTGAGAAATATTTTTGTTATTCTTAACCATTTATTAGGAGTAATGATTAACAACATAAACCTGGGTGATTTTCCTAATGAATCAAATACAAAAGAAATGGGGCCTTGTTGAATTTTATCTGACAATGATCATAATAGTAAACATATTCAATGGACAATTTTTTATGAATATGTAATAAATAACCTAGGAAAAAGTCATAAAATAAATGGATGAAGTTTTATATGTGGTATAAGAGTTCATAATGAATAATATTACAAGGAAAAAAGAAGCGTTCAATTAACTCCATGAATGTTAGTGAAGTAATTCCCAATCTATCAAATGAATGTTTTAAATGTGGGGAGTATGTTCATTATGAAAATAATTTTACTAGGAGAAAATTATACTAATGGTATAAACAATAATGTAAATATATATTTTTATAAATACTAAATGGAATTACTATTGAAGAAGAGAAAAATGTAAATGATATATGAATGGTATGGATTAGATGTTGGCTTAAGTTTTGAAATTGTTAAATCTTAAGACATGATTCATTATTTATTGGAAGAGAGTATTAAATAATAGTATGGAAATAATGGATAATATATTATAAATAATGATTAATTATTATTATTCCAACATACTAGGGATTCAATAGTTATGATACAGTGGTAGATTGAAGGATAATATAAATTAATACACTTTTGATGATGGGAGAAAATTGAGATACTTTTACGGAGTTTAGATTGTTGTATGTGGTAAATTTATACATTAAGTATATCATGTGAAAATTTTATTTTATAAATAATTATCTTTTCATTTTTTGGACATAATTTTATTGTTATGGATAACCTTTATTATTAATATGATCATTTTTTGAGGAAATTATGGGTTGTTATATTTTTTGGAATACAAGACGACTGGTATGAGATAACCTTTAAGGTTAAAAAATTATTTAACATTGAATATATTATTATTATTTTTAGGATATTTATCAAATTTATGGGAATGTTATAAGGATTATATTTAAATTATTTTAGAAAAAGGACAACCGATTGGTCGAGTGACAACCCATCACATTTGGCAAGGTCATGAGGCTTGAACCCACAACAAAAGGGAAAAAAGGATTAATCACTTACCACTAACCTATGTGATGTCCTAGTTATTATGAAATTATTTTTCATTATTTTAAAAATATGAAGAATAAAGTATAATTTTATTTTGGGGGAAGAATGTTTATAAAATAGATAACCTTGACTTTGAAAAATGATTCAGTGATTATATGATTAATGTTATTTCAGAAGAAGTTCACAATTTTTGGAACCTTATATGATAAAGATAAATATAATATTATGCGATTTTATTTGAGTAATAAAGTTTGATTTATTTTTTGGAAGAATATATTATTTTATTTTGGATTTATATTTATTTAGGTTATTTAGGGAAATAATTAACAAATATTAAAGATTATATGATTAGGGAAAATATTTTTTTAGAATGAAACATTAAATGTGATTAATGGTTTTTGGAGATAAATATCAAATTAATCATGAAATACAATGCAAATAAATCCTTATGATTTTTTGGTTTCCATATTAGTTTTGAATATTTTGAGGAATTATTAGAGTATTTATTTATTGAATTATCTATATTGAACTCTGGGTATTACTGTTTAAGTTTGGAGATTGATGTATTTTTATTCTCTTAAAGGTTTATTCATTTTGGGAATTATCGAATCTAGTTCTGACCATTTTGGTTGTGGTTAAAGTAAGGAGGAATGGTTTTTTATTCCCTAATGGATTATGTGATTCATTAAAAGTTTATTTTAGATATTTAGGGATAAAAAAATAATCTTGAATACTCATTATTCAGAGTAAAAAATGCGTTTGTGGTAGAAATTGATTAAAGGATGAAAGTTTTATTGATAAGTAAGTATATATCCTTATGTTATCAGTATAGGGAGAAAAATAATTCCTCAACATTAATAAATGGATTTTCAAACAAAATTTTATTATTTTACTTTTATTAGTAAGAAATTAATTGTTCTTAAACCCATCACAAATTTACAATTTTTTGATGGTTAACTTTTCCATGACCATATTTCTATCACTCTTTATTAGTGATTAGGAATTCTATTTTTCTTCTTCATAATTTTTCCCATCCCACTAATGTTATCCTATCTTGAAACCCAATTTTTTTTATTCCAGATAATTTTTTTAATTCCCTTTATCTCCATACAAGAGGTTGTTTTATTAACAGGTTTTATGATATGAGATTTTGAAAAATGTGTTTAAAAAATAAAACCCTATTTATTGAGATCAAGTTCAAATTATAAGGATGAACTTTCTTAAATGGGGTTAATATAATATCTTGATATTTTTAAATGGAAATAATATATTTGATATCATACAAGATACATGACATTGAGGTTAAATTTGTAATGAAATAATATTATTAAAATGTGAAAATCATAACCTAGCTATTAAATTGTTGGAAATAAATAGTATTAACCACATTATGAAATATATAATTTTTCTTATCATTTCAAACATGTTATTTAATTATTTTTTAATAAGCACTAAATTTTTAGTAAATTAATATAATTATTCAACAATATTTTCCCTCCAAAAAATGGGTTTCTATGGTTTTAATGAGTTAATATTATAATTCATTTATAGTAATTTTAGAAGATTAATTTTACCAGATAAATTTCATTTTTGAATTCATAATTTTAAAATTATTTTATAATTAATTCTTGAATTTTTTTGAAAAGATTTATTTTTCAATGAATAGTGCAAAATAATAATTTTTATTACAAATTGCATTCTATTTTTAAGTATTTACAAAGTCAAATAATGTTTGGGATTATTATTAATAAGTAATTAGTTAATTTTTATTTATAATAGTATAATTATTTTATATTAAATGGATTTAATACAATAATTTAGTATAAAAATATTTTCACATTAAAAATATCAAGTTTGTGAAAAAATGTTTTTATCACGTTTTATCTGTTTAATATTAAATTAAATTATGAAACTTCTATTTTTTGAATTTTAAATAATGGATTATGTATTTTTAATTATTTTATAAAAACTTCATAAATAGGTCACTTTTATTTTTGTCTAATATGAAAATTAGACTTAGTATTTTTTGTTACCATGATAAAGTTTTAATTGAGTAATTAAAGTTAAAAAAATTAAATGATAAGGATTATAAAATGACTCTAACACATTCCTTAATTTTATTGTATTATTATTTTTCATCAATGATCATCCAAAATTTAGGTTATATTACCTTTTTTTCCACTTTGATGTGATTACAAACTTTATAAAATTTTATTTTATGAAAATTCAAAAAGGGACACTTGTTTTTAATAACTATAATATTTTTAACATGGGGATAAACATAGGTTATGTCAAATTATAAATATTAATTTCAAATATATATTTTTTATATTCATCATTTTAATTTATTTTTAATTTTTACTAAATAAATAATTACCCTAAATTCATACACAATATCGACATAGAAACTATTCAATTAATCAAAAATTCAAATAAACAATGTTAAAAATAGTAAAAATAAAATAATATGAGATAATTAATATGATAAAAAATTTATAAATGAACATGAAATATTATAGATGTAATTTTTTTTAAAATTTCAACTATTTTATTAATGCTGTGAAAATCAACCATGGTCCATTTATGCATTGTTGTTCCATTTATTATAACTATATTTATCCACAAAGGATAAAAATCCTTTCTGTCATGGTAAGGGTGAAAGGGGTTAATGAGAGGTTAAAACGGTAAGGGTAAAAATATGATAAAAAATATATTATATTTATTTAATGATATTATTTTGATCAATAGTCATCCTATATTATAAATAAATTACTTTTAATCCCTTTTTAATTAAAAAATAATTTATATTAACTTAATGTTTTAAGAAATTCTAAGAGTTTCTCTCCCCTCTCTTATAAATGGCTATCTCTCCTCAAATTTAATTTACACTTCACAAACAATTTTTTCCAAATATCTACCCTAATACCTTAATAAAATCCATCCCCATGTTCTAGAGGCCTTATTCTGGGCGTATTACAAATCCTATTCGTCATTTGGTGTTATGCAAAGGATATTTTCCATAAAAGATGAATAATTTTAATCACATGTTTTCATTTTTTTTCTTCTCCCACTTCCATAAAATATTTTTTAACCAAGATTAAATATAAAATATATATCCCACATACTGATATATTATTATGTTAATTAGATAACCTATATCCATCTCTAAAATCCATCAAATGGGAAAGTATTCCATTATTCATGTGTATGGTAGACTCTTACCTTAGAGACAGATGTAATTCATTTTCCATGACCTCATCTCATGGATAGTTATAATGATGGAATTAATATTTATATATTATATTAATAACATATTTATCATTATTAAATTATAATATATTATATATTTTTGTACCTTTTCATTCACTGAGAAATGATAACATCGTTAATGCATATGTGTAGACTACCACCTCCATAAAGCGATGTGATTAATTTTTTATCATCACATCACATGAATGATATATTTAATAATATTAAATAAGTAATGTAGTATTTATGATATTATTATAATTCTGTAAAGATATAATAACACTTTCTTTCATTGTATAATGATCGTTGAAAAAATGGAAATGTTACTCATGTATATGTACAACCTACCATCTCTATGATTATAAAATAGGTCTTTTTTAAAAACCATATTTAATGGTTGGATTTAAAATTACAATTTATATATAAAAATATTAATAATTTCGTTATTATTATTATTTATATGGTATAATAATGTCCAATTTGACTATAGTTGACCTACTGAATTCAATTTTGTACTTATGAACTAAATATCATGAAAACATAAAGACATGAACTTAAATAATTAGTTAAATGTTATATCATAGAAATAAGTAAAATAAAAGGAATAATAAACTTTAAAATGGTTCTCAAGAATTTAATTAATTAAACTAAATTTATTATTCTATATGATAAAGAACATATGAGACATGTCAAAATTAATATACGACACTTTAATTTAAAGATCATTTTTTAAAGTTTCCCTAAAAACTCTCATTTTTTTAAATATCGCTATTTTTAAAATTATTTTATTTCATATCCATATCTATAAAATTATTTTATAATTGTATTTATATATATATATATATATAAGTGAATTATAGAGGTCACTTTATATTTCCTTTTTTACTTTATTTCAAATTTTTCCAGAAGGAATCTTTTACAGAATGTTTTGACTTTCATTAATAAAAATACCAAATGAATGTTCTATTTTAACATATATGTTGAAAATGAATTTTAGTTAAACCATAACTATTATTTTTTTTTTGAATCCTTTATATATTTTTTCTCTTATAAGAAATAACCTCTTTCCCTTTTTCTGGGTATTTTGGAATTAAAAAGGTTTTTTAAAAGAAAAAAATATTTTAATATCCAAAAGTGTTTTTTCATACAGGTTTAAAGTGGGTTTTCAAGGGTTTTATTCATGATATTTCCATGTAAAATTTCTGTACAATGGTTTGAGACCCATTATAGCTGAAGGGTGATACCAATAAATCTTATAATATAGGTATCCTGGATAGCACTTAATCAAATTGGTTAATCATTATGTTCTCTATAAAATTATATTCATAGTCGATGGTATGGTAATTCCAATTTTAAGGGTTTTTAGATAATGATGTCCCAACACAACTACATGAAATTTCAATGGTTACTAATGATTATTCATGGCAATCATTGAATTTCAAAAGGTAATATATTGATCATTTTTAAGGATAAATTATTCTCCTTTCAGGTAAAATGGTTTGTTTTGAAAAAAAAATTAAATGAATTTTCATGTTTTTAAATAGACTAACAATTTTATTTTTTTATGTCACTTTCTTATCTATTTGTGCTCACCAAACATTAAAAAAAAATCATAGGTTTTATTAATGGGTTAGTGGAAAGAAAAATCCATGTTGAATGTTGTGAGGATTTTTCCTAAAAATAATACATGTTTCATTTTAAAAGATTTATATTGTGGAGAAAATGGATACAAAGTAGAAGTGTCCACCTTGTAATTTTTGGGTTTATTATATATGAGTTATGAAATAATTCTATAAAACTCTAAATCTAAATGTTATTTTGGAAATAAAAGTGATTTGTATTCTAAAAACACTAGAATATTCAATGTTTAAGGTAAAGTCCTTAAAAAATAAAAACAATTTAAGTGTAAAGGGCTCAAACTTGTTTAAAACATGTTTGAGAATGTAGGGTTGGGGAATTTATCAGCCTTATCGCATATCCTTTCCATTTTTAATAAATTTTGGAGCCTCGTTCCAAGAGAGTGAATTTCCATTATTGAAAACTATTGTGTATTTACAATTATATCATCCCTTTTGACATATACAAGTGGATCTCCTATCCTCACTTCCATTCACACCACAAACCCATTAACTGAACAAAAATTCTTCCCTGTATTCATCTACACACTCTTGTAAAACTTTAGGAGGTTATAGAATTCTCAAAATATCATCCCTCAATGGATTAAACTTACTTGAAAAGGATATAAAACAAGAAGTTATGTATAAATTTCTAACCAATACTTTATTATTTTATTTATTTATGTGGGATTCTTGTTTCTAAAATTTCATTTCACCATATTAAAATGATAACATCAGTGTAACACCCTAAAAATATTATGATATTATTATTTTTAAATAAATTTAATTTCATCAATATCTCATGATTCATGAAACTATGATATCTTAAAAGAATTATATGTTCTATAGAGTATACAACACGCAACAATGAGCTTAAACAAACTGTGATAAACTAATAAAATATTATTATTTAACATGACTTTCATAAAACAATCATTAAATTTGAAGATATGAATAGGATTAAGCATATTATGAAATATATGATGGTATTAATTAATGAATATTTATTGGTGGTCTCAGAAGGCCATAGGCTCACCTCTTATGGAGTAGATGGAGGTACACAGACCATGGGTGCTGCTGCAGGTAACTCTTCAAAATCAAACCTCTCTATTGCTAATGACTTTACAAATATAGTGGGTTCACAACCCACTTACATGGATGTTGAACCTTCTTTTGGATCTCATGACCAATACAATCATCCTGCTTTAATTTCAATGGATACCTCTATGATTATGATCTCATATGTTCAATCGAACAAAATTAATAATGACACTTCTGAAGAGGTTCTACCTGACAATGAAATGTCTAACACAACCAAGGTGCTAGTCTCAAATAAACTGAAATTGGCAGTGGGATCTATAGCCACTGTGACTGTCTCCTCAGGAACACCTATTTATATTAAACCTAATCTTTTGCCTCCAAGAGATTTCACAATGACCCCACATGTTTCTGCAAACTCTTTGGAAATAAATTAGGGTGCTGATATTACAAGTGCTTCTAATTTATCTACTGCCTCTTCTATGAGTAAATAGGGAAATAAATCCAGTCCAATATCCTCTCATAAACCCACAATGTCAACAAGGAACAAGGGATCAGGTGGCTCAAAAAAAGGGAGTTCTAACTCCAAACATAGGTTTCAATGAATTGTTTATTTTGGAATTGTCAGGTTATAGAAAACTTTGATACTTTTATTGTGATCAAGGAATTTATTTTGACTCACAAACCAATATTATTTTCTATTGATGAGATAAAATCAATTTTTCTTCGAATTATTTGGATTTCTTATCTTTTGGATATAATTTCCTTGGTGATTTGAAGGATGGAATTGCTACTGAAACTCTTTGGATTTTTTATCATTCATCCTTGCTGTCTGTTTATGCTGTCAAATTTTTTGATCAAACGTTTACTTGTGAATTTTACTCTGATGGTGTACATGCTTTTTGCACAATGCCAAGAATAGATATCAAGAGTGAATACCACTTTGGAATAAAATTCATTCCCTCTCTAGAGTTATATATGATCCCAGGTTTGTGATCAGGGATTTCAATTCTATTCTTTTCCTGAGTGAAAAAATTGGACCGTCCCATTATACTATCTCCTCAAGAGAATTTAAATCTTTTATTGAGGATTGTGACCTTATTGAAATCAACCTCACCAGTGCTAAGTATACTTGGTATAGAAAGTGCCTCAATATGGTAGTGGCTAGGAAACTTGATAGGGATTTCACTAATACTACTGCCCACGATAAATGGGAATCCATATCTAGTATTACCTTACCCAAGATCAACTCTGACCATCACCCCATTCTAGTCAGTATCTTCCCTAAGGGTTTTAAATATCACACCCCTTTTAAATTTAACAATTCTTGGGCTGCAGATCCAGAATGTTCTAACATGATAAAATATTTTTGGGACAACATGAGGCATCACAATGATGATTTTGCATGCATTTCTAAATTAAAGCTCCTGAAGCAGTGTCTCAAGGGTTGGAATAGCTCTAAAAAAAATATCTAGACAAGGACATATCCTCTCTGGAGAATGAACTCATTCTCATTCAAAGATCCAATAGCTTCTCTGATTTCTCTCTTGATCCTTAGACTGAAATTTGTACTTCCTTGACGCTCAACTCTCTTCTGAAACTTAATGATAACATGCGAAAGTAAATTTTCAAAACCAAATTCCTTTCAGATGGTGATAATAATACTAAGTTCTATAATTTTTTTCAATGAATTAGAAAATTTTGTAGGTACCTTTCCTTTCTTAGAGTTGATGAAATCCTTTCTGACACTGAGGAAGCCATTTCTAATCATGTTGCCGATTATTTTCATAATTTGTTCAATAGTTCAGAGGTTTGCAAAGAACTTCTTCCTGATATCATACCAAATATTGTTACTATTGAAGATAATGAACATCTTTTAAGCATACCTCTAGATCATGAAATCAAGGAAACTATTTTTAGCCTCAACCCTAATAGTGCCCTGGGACCTGATGGTTTCAATAATGGTTTCTTCCAAAACTACTGGGAAATCATTCATTTGGATGTTTTCAAACTGGTCAAATCTTTCTTCTCCACTGGTGTTCTCCCACATGGGATAAATTCTCAATTCCTTACTCTTATTTCTAAAGTGTAAAATTCCACTAAGATTCACCTTTTCTAGCATAATGAGCTCATCAACACCATTTATAAAATTATCTCCAAACTCCTTGCTAATAAACTCACCTCCATATGTAATAAAATTGTTTCCTGGAACCGATTTGACTTCATTAAAGGAAGGTCTATTCAATATTGCATCTACCTTGATTTTTAATGCACTAATATGCTGAAAAAATTCACTAGGGGAGGTAGTGTGGCCATTAAACTAGACATCAGGAAGTCTTTTGACACTATATATTAGAGTTTCATCTTAAAGGTTCTCAAAAACTTTGATTTTAATGATTCTTTTACTGGTATGATATTCTCCTTATTCAATTCGGCCTCTATCTTGGTGCTGGTCAATGATGATCCTAAAGGAATCTTTAAATGCACCAAGGGGGTTATACATGGTGATCCTCTTTCTACAATCCTTTTTACTATTACTGAGGACTATTTAAGTAGACTTATCATGAGCCTTTTGGATCAAAACAATATTAATCCCATTCAGGATTATAGAAACTTAAATGTTTCTACCCATATTTTATATGATTATGATATTATTATTTTATTAAAAGGTGATAAAAAGAACATCCAAAACCTCAAAAATACCCTGACTCATTATGAAGAAATTTCGGGTCAAGAGACAAGTTGGAGAAAATACTTTGTTTTCTTTGGGAAAAATTTTACACCTAACAAAAAAGTAACATCATCAATTACTTAGGAATCAAGGAAGGCTCTTTCCCCTTCACTTATCTTGGTGTACCTATCTTTTGGGGAAGACCCAAATCCATATACTTTCATAACATTATTGATCAAATTACCAACCAACTTTCTTCTTGGAAGGGTAAATCTCTCTCTATGGCTGGCAGAATTTGTCTTGTAAAATCTTCAATTGTTTCCAAAATGGTATACTCGATGATGGTTTACAATTGGTCTACTAGTATCCTTAAGAAAATCAATGTTTACATTAAAAATTTTGTTTGGACTGGTATTACGATTGAAAGAAAGCTTGTGACCATACGTTGGGTCAATTATTGTAAACCTCTGGACAAGGGTGGTATTGAAATAAAAAATATTAAGCTTTTTAGTTATTCTCTCCAAGCTAAGATGACTTGGAGGCTGCTTCATAACAAATCTGATTCCTGCGCCTTTCTCAATAAAAGATTCATTACCAAGCTTAAGAATGGTAAACTAAGTTACATCACTTCTTCCATCAATCCTACCATTATAAAATCCTTCATTAGCATCATGAACAACTCTAGATGGATGGTTAGCGCTATTTCCTCAATGAATTTCTGGCTGGATAACTAGATAGGCGTCCCCTTAATCTCCATGCTGACTTCCACCACTCCTCCTGAAAACACCAGCTACACTATTAAGGATGTTTTTAACTCCCATGATATCACCATACCTAATCACATTAGTCATATCACTGAAAATTACACTTTCTCCAACACCGATGACTTCCTCATCTGGGAGCCCTCTTTTAATGGTGTCTTGGATTCCAAAAGCTTCTAAAAAAACAATTTCATTGATTTTGATTCCAGCTTTGGTGGGTTGAAATATTTTATCAAACCTTGGATCAATCCCTCGAGACTTACTCTTATTTGGAGTATTTCCCATAATAGGGTCCCCACTAAAGTATACCTACAATCTTTTGGGATTCCTCTTTGATCTAGATTTCATCTATGAAATCAACACCGAGATGATGATAATCATTTGTTTTTTTCCTATACTACAATTTTAGCTCTTTGGAATTAAACTCTTGACATTTTTGGTTGCAGATGGTCACTTATTGATACTATCAACTTTAAATTGTAGCGTTGCGTTAATTGGGATTCCTATATGCAAATAAAGAATCTTTTTTTGACTATAGTTGTAGAGCTCCTACATGTGATATGGTATGATAGAAATAAATTTATTCATAATAATTTCCCATTCAGTCTCACAGCTGGTAGGACGCGTATTCTCATTGTTATCAAGGATGTTGGATCTCTTTAGAAATTTCATTGTGACAACTCTGTTGGTGATTTTGAGATCCTTCGCCGTCTAAGGATTACGGGATCTTACAGGAATCCTCGATGCACCCTTGAAGTATTATGGCAAGATCCGCTTCTAGGATGGATCAAAGTGAATGTCGATGGTGCCTTGTGAGGAAATTCGGGTCCGACTGGTTACAGTTCCATTTTTAGAGACTATATTGGTAAGTGTCATGGCTTCTTCTTCAGTGGATGTGGTATGACCTCAGATCTGGAAGTGGAAATGTTGGGAGTGATTCATGCTATGGAATTTTCCAAACAAAAGGGTTGGAATAAGCTATGGGTTAAAATTAATTCATCCACCATTGTCCAAGCTATATGGAAGGGGGTGGTACACCTTGCCTTGCCACTTACTTATCGATGGATGAACTATCTAGATTCACTCACAAAACTCAACTACATTTCCACTCATGCCTTTCGTGAAGCAACTATGGTTACTGATAGTCTTACCAACAAGGGGGTCAATCAGGATATTACCTGGTTGGATGAGTTTCCTAGTTATTTTCTCCCGTTTTATGATAAGGATTGTAATAAGATTCCATATTTTAGACTTTTGTAACTCCTTTTATTTATTGATCAATAAATTGTGCCTTGATCTTTGACTGAGGCACCACCTTTAAATTTTTTATTACTCTTTATATATAAGTAAATTCCCTTGAACATTACATAATATTTAGTTTTATGACATGAATTCATTTTCTTAAATTTCATGATCTTTTTAGGTTTATATTTTAATATATTTAGCTCATAAATCAGAGATAAAAAAACCATAAATTAAAAAGTGGACACTTCTAATTAGTATCCATTTTTTGAAAAATATAAAACATTAAAAATAAAGCTTGGTTTCATTTCTTGAAAAAACATAATGAAATTCATCTTGAATTATTCATTTCCTTTACCCATCTATAAAACCTATGAGAAACATTTTAAAAATGTGGGATAAGAATAAAACCCCTAGTAAAGAAAATAAAAAATAGAAGTTTGTTAATCTAGTGAAAAAATTGAAACCCCATAAAAAATTCCTAAAAACAACATTTTCCCTGGAAAGGACATCATTTTTCTTTAAAAAAATATCATTATATTTAATTTTGAAATCAAATGGTTTCCATGAAAACTCACTAGAGAACATAGAAAATCCATGTAGGTTACTTGGGATATAAGCTCATAAAAACCTTACAGAACCCTTGAAAATTGTAATTACCATATAGATAACTTCAAATATAATTCTGAGTAGAATGTAATTATCACTTAATGCATTGAATTTCTATCTAGATTAACCCAACATATAATCTATAATAGTTTCATATGGTGTTATATGTGTTCCCCAATGTATAATCTATAACGATATCACCTGTGATCAATAATGGGGCTCAACCCTTTGTAAACAATGTACAAGTAATATATCATTAATAAAACATATTATTTTTTCAACTTTTTATCATAAAACATTTTAAAATTTATTTTAAACATGTATGCAACTCACTTTTGGATATCAGAATACATTTTTCTTTTAAAAACCCATTTTCAATACCAAAATACCATTTTCTTTTAAAACCACATTTTCTATAACAAATGAAAATTTTATTTAATACAAATAATTTAAAATAAAAAATATCAAAAAATGGGAAGGTTGGTTTTTCTTTGAAGAAACCGCGTATGCTTTCTAAGGGTTCCATGATTCAAATAATGGTTATAGTGGCGGGAAAATTCATAGTTCCTATATACATTAAAATAGAACATTCATTTTTTCATATTTAAAGAAAGTAAAACATTCCATAAAAAGATTCAAATTTTCCAAAAACATTGAAAGAAATATTAAAAATTCCTTAATAAAACTCTCATGTACATAATAAAACAATTTTAAAAACATGGTTATGGAATAAAAAGAGAGTTCTAAGGAAAAAATTAAAAGAGTTTTTTAAAAAACAATCCCTTATCACTATAGAAATATTTGAATCATAAGACCCATGAATTAATAAAAATAAACAAAACATTAAATACCATTATAATAGAAACATTTATAATATAACATGTCAAATAGTCTGTATATACACCTTGTAAATAAATATTGGTTCATAATATCAAAATATGATCCAACAAAAAAGAAATTTGGATGAAGTCCCATACCTCCAGTTCGATTTGTCTTGATCATTATTTATCGTCATGAATAATAATTTTTTTAATTATTTACATTATAATGGACCTTTTTCATGATTATTAATCCTTTTTTCACTTATTACCATTTCATATAAAATTACTTAATCAAATATGTTTACATCAGATATTTTGATGATATTTGGATTATATGTCAAAATGACTTCAGTATGTTGACTATTGGTCGAAGTTTTCACTATTTAAACATCTCCAAAATAATAATCATGAAATATTTATCATATTTATACATCAATTATACTTTTAAATCCAATCATGAAATATTTTTATGAAAAATGAACTATGTTATGATCAAGGAGATGGTAAGTCATACGTACGCAAGAGTAACATTTCTATTTTTCAAAAATCATTATAGAAAGAAGGTAAGTAATATTTTATCTTTAAAGAATGATAATAATATAATATATACCATATTATTTATTTAAATATACTTATATAACTTTATTGTGTTGTGGTGATAAAAAATGAAGAACATATCTTTGTGGAGGCGGTAGTCCACAAATACAATAATGATATTATAATTTTTCAGTGTTACAAATAAAATGACATATTATATTTTCTGATTGATAAATATTTCATGAATATCATAATTATTTCATGAATAGAATAAATATTCATTAAATTTATCATTATTAATTTCCATGTAAAGTGTTACTGAAAAACTAATAACATTGCTTCGTGAGGTGGTAATCCTCCGTACAAACAAGTGATGTTATCATATCCCCCATGAAATGGAAAGTAACAAGGTATGTTTGATATAATAAAACTAGAAGAATAAATATATTATAAATATAATATATAAATATATTTTCAATTAATCATTATAACAAGTCATGAGTGGCGATGATGGAAAACAAATGACATCGGTTCATGAGGTGGTAGTTCACTATACACAAGAATGATAATTCTGTATCCCATTTGATGAAATAGGAGATGAATATTTGGTATTAAATTATTATAATAACATATCATAATATTATATATATTTATATTTATTTAATTATATTAATTTAATATGATTAAAAAGGATGTGGAAGAATAAATAACATAACGTTTCTCGGAAAAGAACCATACCTCTTTTTCGGACAACCACCCAAGGAAAGAACCAAAATCCTTAATAGGATGGATTTATAATCCAAATATGGTATCTAGGAAGTGGTTAGGGAATATAATAATATATTTTTAAAGGTATTGGTTGATCCAATGTGTTCTGAATGTGTGAAGAGGAGAGGAGGTAGCCATTTATAAGTGAGGTGGGTGGAACACTTGTATTTTTTTAATAGAAAAATGTGTACTCACATTTTACCATTCCAAAATGGATAAAAAATGGGACCTTATCGAGAATCATACATTATAAGGTCTAATTTTTTACTTAAAATATATTTTATAGAAGTTTTTGGCCATTTTAACCATTATGTTATTATATTAACCCCTCATTAAATCCATTTTTACCTTAACCACAGTAATTATTTTTTATAGTTTTCACTATTCATTATGGTTAAAAATTAATTTTACCTTATTAGATAATATAAATTATTAAAATTATAAATTTTTAATCAATTTTACCAAATTGAAAACTAAAGTGGAAAATTTTAATTTAAAATTAATCCCATAGACTTGAACAAAGTGGTTTTCAGGAAGTGCATTTTCAAGAAAAAGATGCTTTTATATTGACTCAATGATTAATAATAATAATTTTATGAATATAAATTAGTATTTATTTATGAAAAATATATAAATTTTATTTAAAACATTCATAATTAGTGATTATTTTAATTCATTAATAATGGTAAACATTATTCACTTTAAAAATGTTTTTTGAAAAAGAATGTTCTCAATCCCAAGAAAAACTAATACTAAATTCCAAAATAATACTGATTGAAAAGTAATTAATTAGACTATATATATATATAAATAATAACTCTATTACTTTAAATTATATTAAAAACATTATAAAACTTTTAAATTACATAACCTATTGACATAATACGACTTTTTACAAAAAAATTGTATTTTCACTATTCACTGAAAACCCAATATTTTCCAAAAAATCAAAAAATTTCATTAAAAGTAAATTTTGATATTATAATTTCCAAAATGATATCTATTTTATCAAATTAAATTTATAAATTTTATGAATTAAACTTTTAAATAAAACTTATAATAAAAGTGTTTAATTAAAACTGTTTCCTTTTAGATTAAAAAAATTACATAATATTTTCATAATGAATATAAATATATAAATAAACGTGAAAGTTATTTATTATATAATTACCTATGTTTTTAAATTATTCTCCATTTTTTTAAATTTAATCCATATAATTTTATTTACTTATTAAACTAATAGAGATGTCATTACTTCACAACATTTTCAGATTCCCATGTTCCATCTTCAACCATATGGGTTATCTATAAAATATTAACATGGTGAATCAAATTATTCCAAAAAAATTATTCTCTATGTTCAATAATTTGAATTGGATATTCCTAACATAAAATATTCTATTCCAACTGAACTACTTGAGGTCTTAAAACATGAGTTGAATCTGGAACATATTTTCCTTACATTGAGACATGAAAAACTTTGTGTATCTTAGATAAGCTCATGGGAAAAGCCACTCAATAGGAAACTAGTCCAAATTTCTCAAGGATTTAATGTGGTCTAATTAACCATAGACATATATTCCCAATTTTACAAAAATAAAAAACAATTTTCCATGGAGATGCTTTATAAAAAACATGATCACCTCCCTTGATGGAAGTTTTTCCTCATAACTTTTCTACCCACTTTGAACCATTCTCATTTATTACTATATCAACCATAACTTGTAAATCATATCCAATAATAACTTTATTATTATAAAGTTCATTTTACATACTTCATCCTAAAAGGCTCATGTTTGAATCCGTTTTCTGTATAATGCCTTAAAAGGATCCATCTGTATTCTAGAATAAAAAATATTATCATAAGAAAACCAAACCAATAAAATATGTTCATACCAAAAAACCTTGTAATACATTGAACAATATCCAATAATATCTTAAATGGTCTAAATCATCCTCTCATATGGATCATTAGTTTTTGGATGAAAATATGTACTAAAATTTATTCTAGTACCCAATGATTTTTGAAGTCCTTTCCCAAAATTATATTTGAACCAAATATCAAGTCTAATAAAATAGAGAGAGGAACTCAAGGTAACACGACTATCTTCATTATATATAGTCTGAAAAGATGATCCAAAGAAAAAATATCTTTAATGTGAAATAAATAAAAATATTTAGTTAATAGATGTAAAATAAACCAAATCTCATTATCACCTCAAGAAGTATTTCGTAATGACACTAAAAAATACATTGATATATTTCAACATTTTCAACATGACACTGAAAATGCTTGAATCATTACATTTTATAATTTCTATTCTACTTTGAACTGTTAACATGTCAAACACTTTATGGAGAAGTCAGTAATAATTTCAATGGTCTCTTTACATCTTAGTTCTTCCTATATGAATTTAAAATTGAGAACTATGTGCATCAATCAACAACTCTTTCTTTAACCTTGAATGAAAAGGAACACATAATATTTTTCCAAATCATGAACACCTTCTTCATCAATATTAAAATAAAACTACCATTCTTGAATTTATTAAAACTTTTCCAACAAAGCATGATCCTAATTCTAAGAATTCATAATTATTTTTTAAAATATTGATTGAAATGAAACCAAAAATGGAAAATTAGATTTCCCTACATCCACTAAAATGACCCTGGCCCTAGTAATCCGAAGATGGTACCTACTTTATTAAATTGTAATAGATACAAAGGGTCAAATCCAATAGGATTGATCAGTTTAGAAGTTTTTTAGAACAAGATACATATATGATACCCATTTTATATTGGTAATATAAAATAAAACATAATAAATATAAAAAAATGAGTTTATTCTTTTAAAACTAATTACAAGAATTGTTCTTCATACCTAGGAAAGGAAACAAAATAAGTGTGAGATCAAATGATCAACAAAGGTTAAGTAAAAAAAACTATCATGAATCAATAAGTATAATAATCATGTAAAATTAAATTACTAAACACACATTCTATCTAAATATCTTGACTGTAATGATAAGATAAGTAATAATCAATATGTTAAGATAAATAACTGAAAACATATTCCATTTAATCAATAATATGATAATGATATTCATCCAAAGATAATATCATGGTGAAAACCTCTTGGAATATAAGATAACTAAATTATCAATGAAGGAAATGATTAATTATTGGAATTAGTGTCTCAAGAACATGATACCTCTACAAAAGATATCCATCCTCATGATAGATTAAAATGACCAGGTAGAAACCCATCTGATTTGGCCAACTAGTTTGTCTCATGAGACATGTCGATGCATCAATGGGATATGTATAACTAAGACCCACCAATTCTTCCATTTATAAATAAATAATCATATATCAAATAATAAATTTAATTCATGAATAATTTTTCTTAACATTAAATATCAGTATTGAGTAATAGATATGAATTTATCAATATTTCCAAAGTTAATCAAATTACATTCAATTTATACACCATATAAAAAAATGGTATATAGTTTAGGTAATAATCATTTCCATAATAAAATAATATGTATATTTATTATAAATTTATTATCTAATGAAAAATGATCATAGGAAAGTTATTGTTTCTAGATAAGGTTAACAATCACAAAATAAAGTGATATTATACAATAACTCTTAACAATTAGAAATTTTCATGTCCAATACCTTAGGATGAAATAGTAAAAATTAAAAATAAAATGTCACGACCCGCCTTCACCAAAAGGATGGAAGGGTCAGCAGATTTCCAGACCCTTCCTTCTTTAAGTTGAAGGAGAGATAATGACCCCTGAGACCCGCCTTCAATAGGTCCCGGAGTGGCGACTAGCACCAAGGGTATAGAAATTTCTCACAAATGGAAGGTATTACCCCTTTTTTTTATAAGATCGAGAGATGAGATGACGAAACTCAACAACACCAAGGTAAAAGAAAAGTAAAACCAAAAATAAATAAACCATTCCCACATGCATGTTCTAAAAGTAAAGCCACAAAGTAAAAAAGGAGACTACAAAGGTAAGTACCAAATAGAAAAAAATAGCAACTGCAACTGCCTCAAAGGTCCGAGCTAGTACGGTCCTGCTCGATCCCCGAAGTCCTCCTGGAAACCTGAAAGAAGTTTTATATACGTAGGGTGAGCATACAAGTAAACTCAGTAGGGAAAACCAAAGACTCTCGTGCACAAGTGGGGGAATGTGCTAAAGTCTAGTGAGAAAAGAAGTCAACCAAACACCTATCAAGGTAAACTATCCACCCAAGCCTCACCAAGGCACACTCCCCAAATAACACAAGTAAAGTAATATAATATAATAGCACATCGATGTTTGGGTACCCCACACCACTTTCCCACTGGTTATTGAGACATCTTACGCATCGGACCAATCCCGCCATTCTCACCACAGTCCCACTGCCACACCCGCCCACACACACCTGGGCCACAACCGCACGCAGTCCCACTGCCGAATCCCGACCGCACACACCTGAGCCACAACTACACTCAATCCCACTGCCGAATACTGCCCGCACACAACTGGGCCACAACTATCACGCATAACCACGCCTGCAAAAACCTAGGCCAGAACAACCACCACCACGCCCGAAGACACCTGGGCTAAAGGATCCACTGCCACGCCCGAAGACACCTGGGCCTCATCCCGAAGACACTTGGGAAACCACCTGCCGCACACACCTGGCCAACCACCACACTGCCCCGCTCGAAGGTTCTTGGGCTAATAATGGATCTTAGGCCATCACAGCCTGCCTGAAGATACTTGGGCTATCCGGGAAAGGGAGCAGAAAAGGATCTAGTAACCAGCCACTAAGAATAGTGTTGGGAAAAACACCCTCCCCCATGAAATGGGGGTGTTCGGCACTAAGTTCTCAACTTGGGTGGGGTGAAAATAAGAAACAAAAAATTACAAGTATAGATATAGGAAACAATCACTCACCCAATGCTTAGGTTTTTCTAACCAGCCTACAGAACGCAACACCACTGCATCCAAGTCTCAAGTCACGACTCTCGCCAACAAAAACCATTTGTCCCATTCTTGTTTTCAAGTTCAGTGATAATGTTTAATTATGTTTAAGCACTACTGGGCAACTAGAAATCATAGGCACAAGTCCAGGGAAGTAAACAATCAAGCAACAACCACAACGCCCATACCCGGTTCTCAACAACAGAAACTCCCACCATAATTCGTGATATAAACAAGTACCCATGGTATTAAAACTCACAACCACCGAATCCATACCAACAGGGGATCCCACCCCCAATTTCACAAAACCACAGAGAGTATAAAGACCGGGGATCCCATCCCCTCCCACATCTCCAGCAATCTGCCCGTAAAAGAAAACAACCAACTACCACTACCAACACAAGTCAGGGACATGCCGGTATTTTCAGATTTAAACGACTTAACACACTCCATGATTTCAATTTTCGTGTGTTTTAACCGGGGTTATCATAGAAGGATTGATCCTGGGGCCTCAATTCACTTAGCCAGGTGTACGTGATTAACCAGTATCCTTTTTAACAGCAGGAGTTCACAACCACAAACAAGCCATTTAAAACATCAGCAGAGGTTCATTAGTGCACAAACAATGACCACCACCGACCTCAATTTTCAGAAGGCGTAATCCAACACAACTCAGAAAGAAGATCATAATATAAAATGGCATCAACAATCACAAACCCCCTTTCTTTATAGAATCCAGTTCATTATCTTCATTTAGGTCTGGTTTGTCCAATTCTACAAAACAGAAACACGCCCACCCCACATGATACACAAAAGAGAGAGGAGAAGGAGAAATTCCATACCTATTGATAGATGGTTGACGTTTTAGGTCGAGTGTGGAAATTTACGGATAACGATGCGGCACGCCCGATGCACCAGAAGATATTTGTGAAAAGCCATGATCGAGGAAAGGAGAAACCACGGCTAACCCTTAGTTTATAAGAGCCGCAGACGGTTTAGGTGAGAACGCGTAACCGTGTAAGGTGCGGGGGTCGTGGGTTGACCACACGACTGGGCAGTTACACATGGAGGTCTCTCAGGATATTTAGGAATTAATTATGGGATTTAAATGGTTTTAAAAGGAGTAAAAGAATTAATTTATGTCGAAACTTACGTTGAGGGAGTGGAAAAGTCAGGTACTGGAAGAATAACGAAAGTCTCAGCGAGGGGACACGGTGTCACCCTCACGGTGCCACTGTCATGGTCCCACCATCACGGTGTCACCCTCACGGTGCCACCGTCACGGTGCCACCATCACGGTGTCACCCTCACGGTGCCACCGTCATGGTGCCACCTTCACGGTTCCACCGTCATGGTGTCACCTTCACGGTGCCACTGTTTTGGTGGAACCTCACTTTTGGAAAAGTAATGGACCAGGAGGGTCCGTGCCATTACATTAGATACCTCTTAAATGATTCTCGTCCTCGAGAATCAAAACAAACCAAGAAGGAAAGAGAGGGTCCAAACAACCACCTCGAAAGATACCTCTTAGAAGCGAACCCATGCTAACCAAAAACAATTCTCTGTCAAGAGACAAGCAACATACCATGCCAAACTGCCCAGGCATGTGGGTTGGGGAGTCTCCTCCCCCATGTCAAGATATTATCCGCTTTGGGCGGCACTGACTCACCTGCACGGGTTCAATCGCATCCACCTTAAAGCTTCTTGATTAGGGTCGGGTTCTATCCTCCCCATAGCCAGAGATTTTCACACACACATCTAGAGGAAGAAAAACCAGTACATTTCATAGCTAAAAGACAAAACGTTCTACCACAACAGGTACAACAAATAGAAAAACTCAAAACAACTCTGGGTACTGGGTACACATCTGTGCTTCCCTCTCCCACGTACTCTCCTCAAGCCCACCATGCCTCCACAACACACGAACCAAGGGGATGGTTCGCCCACGAAGCACCTCCTCCTTGCGATCCTCGATCATCACTGGTCTCTCCACAAAGGTCACGTCGTCCTCGATGTCCATCTCACCCCAATCAAGGATGTGTGAATCGTCATGCAGATACCGACAGAGCTGGGACACATGGAAGACACCATGTATCCTCAGTAGCTGCGGTGGCAACGCTAGCTGGTAAGCCACCACGACGACCCGCCGCAATACTTCGAAGGGTCCGATGAACCTGAGGGAAAGCTTACTCCCCTTCCGAACCTCCACTGCCCACGCCGAGGAGATACCTTCAAGAACACGTGGTCCCCAACCTCAAACTCCAAGGGCCTACTCCTGGTATCATCATACGACTTCTGTCAGTCCTGGGCCGCCTTCATCCTTTCTCGTATGAGATGAACCTTCTCTGTTGTGTTCTGCACCACCTCCGGGACAAGGATGCCTGACTCTCCTACTTCGGCCCAACACACAGGTGAATGGCATCTCCTCCCGTACAAGTCTTCAAACGAGGCCATACCGATGGTAGAGTGATAACTATTATTATAAGCGAACTCTACTAGGGGAAAGTGTCGCACCCATGATCCTCCTGAGTCCAAAACACGTGCCCGTAGCATATCCTCCAAGGTCTGGATGGTGCTCTCTGTTTGTCTATCTATCTGGGGATGGAAAGCAGTGCTAAGGCGTAACTGGGTGCCAAACGCATGCTGCAATCCTCTCCAGACTCGCAATGTAAACCATGCATCCCTATCTGAGACTATAGACCTTAGAACTCCATGCAACCGCACCACCTCATCCACGTAATTTCGCGCCAAAGCATCCACAATACTCGACTCCCTGATTGCCAGAAAGTGAGCCGATTTCGTCAACCTGTCCACTACCACCCAGATGACGTCGTATCCCCCTTGGACCTTGGGTATTCCCATGACGAAATCCATCGAGATGTAACCCCACTTCCACTCGGGGACATCTAGGGGCTGCAGTAGGCCGCCTGGAACTCAGTGTTCAACCTTCACTTGCTGACACACTAAGAACTTAGCCACAAACTCTGCCACTGCTCGCTTAACTCCGGGCCACCAGAACTACCTCTTCAGTCCCTGGTACATCTTGTAAACTCCTGGGTGTACTGCCAGGGGTGAGTTTTGGAACTCACTGAGAACCTTTCCGTGCATCACTCCTAGAACAAACAAACTTTCCTGGAAAAGCATCCGATTTTGACCATCCTCTATCCATTCTTCCATAGCATTGCCCTGGTCCACTCGGTCACGCATTACTTCACACTCTGGGTCTCCCCACTGAGACTCCTCCACTTTTCGAAACAGAGATGACTGCACTATCATCTGATATAGGCAGCCTCTTCCACTATCCATCTTCACATCCAGGTGTAAGGCAGCCAACTCCTCCATTGCCTTCTAGGCATCCGCCGACTCTCGGACCGCATCCTTCTGCGTCCTCCTGCTCAAGGCATCGGCCACCACATTGCCCTTGCCTTTAGTATAAGAGATCTCAAAGTCGTAATCATGGTAGAACTCTAACCATCTCCACTGTCGCAAGTTTAAGTCCCACTGGGAGAAGATATAACTCAAGATTTTGTGATCCGTGAAGACCACGAAGCATTCCCCGATGAGGTAGTACCTCCATAACTTTAGCGCAAAAATGACTGCTGCAAGCTCTAGGTAGTGGGTGGCGTAATTACGCTCATGGGGGGCATAGATTCCTGGACCCATAAGAGATCACCCCTTGTCGCTGCATCAACACGCATCCCGGGCCCTGTCCTGAAGCATCACAGAACACCTCATAGGCCACCCCTTCTTCTGGTAATCTCAGCACTGGGGCACTAAACAAATTCTCTTTTAGATAGCTGAAGGCTGACTTGCACTGCTTGCTCCACACGAAAACCTGGTCTTTCTTGGTCAGGGCTGTCAAAGGGGCCACAACTCGGGAGAAGTTGGGTACGAACCTCCGATAGTAACCTGCCAGCCCAAGGAAACTATGGACCTATGCCACATTCTTGGGTGCTACCCAAGAAACAACCACCTCAACTTTTGACGGGTCCACCGCTACCCCCTGATCGGACACCACGTGCCCGAGGAAGTGCACTTCTCGTGTCCAGAACATGCATTTCGACAACTTCCCATAGAGATGGTGTTTTCGAAAAGACTTCCAAAACTATCCTCAGGTGCTCTGAATGGTCCTCCCATGATCTTGAGTAGATTAGGATGTCATCGATGAATACGACCACGAACCGATCCAGGTATTCCTGGAAGATAGAGTTCATAAGCCCTATGAACACAGCCGGGGCGTTCGTAACACCGAAGGGCATGACTACGAACTCGAAGTGTCCATACCTACACCTGAAGGCTGTCTTCGGGATGTCGCTCTCCTTCACTCTCCGCTGGTGGTACCCAGACCGTAGGTCGATCTTTGAGAAGCATCCTTCCCCTTTCATCTGGTCGAAAAGATCGTCTATCCTCAGAAGAGGGTAGCGATTCTTGATCGTCACCTGATTCAGCCTCCTGTAGTCTATGCACAACCTAAGACCACCATCTACCTTCTTTTCAAACAAGACTGGAGCACCCCATGGTGATGCACTCGGGCGAACATAACCCCTCTTCATCAGATCGTCAATCTGGATCCGTAACTCCCATAGATCTGAAGGCGCCATCCGGTAAGGAGCCATCGAGATTGGTCGAGCGCCGGGCTGTAGGTCTATCCCAAACTCGATATCATGCCGAGGGGGTAGAGTCGTCACCTACTTAGGGAAGACGTCCATAATCTCACGGACGATATCTGGCACTTCCACCATTTCCGCATGTACTGATTCCACTGTCAGCTCGGTCAACAAGGAGAGAAGAGGTTCCTCTCGCCTGTTTCCTCTCAGACTGCTCTGCTCGCCGGTGAAGGTAACACGCCGGCCTTCCAAGTCCGATAACACCACCCTTCTTCAGAAACAGTCGATGACTGCACACACAGAGAATAGCCAGTCGATGCCTAGGATGACATCGTATGGCTAAATTTGTAGAAGAAGAAGATCCCTAACCGACTGATGTGGCCCTATCATCAGTCTACATCCCCGAAAAACAAACAACAAGTTGGTCCGACCTTCGACTGGTGTGCTCAACACCAGGGGAACTGGAAGTCTCTCCGCATCTAAACCCAAGGCACGAGCTAGACTGGGTGCAACAAAGGAGTGCGAAACTCTGGTATCAAACAAGGCATAAGCTAGAGTGCTAAACAGACTGATCATACCTCGAACAACCTCTGGCCCTGTAGGAACTGCTGCCTCTGCGGTGTGCAACTGTCCATGCCCAGCTCCTCTGCCCCTCGGCTTCTGGCCACCTCCATGACCATGCCCCGGTCAAGGTCCCTGAGGAGCGCCCTGAGGTCGGCCTCCTCCTCCTACGTCTGCCCTCGGAGGAGCGGGAGCTCGCTGTCCCTACAGCTGCTGCTGGAAAGGTCTGGCCAGAAGCTGCTGCTGGGGTGGGTGGTGGGGCTGTCCACCACCACCGTACTGCACCCGGTCCAGGCACTGACTCCAGAGGTGTCCAGGGCTCCCACAAACGAAGCACCGCGGTCCCGGGCCCGAAGGGAAAGGGTGAGGGCCGGGGGATCGAAACTGAAACTACTGCGGTATGCTCCCTGCTGGTCGGAACCTGGATGGTCCTGATGCTGGAGGCCTGGTGCTGACGGCCTTTCCCTTCGTTGGTCCCAGCTAGATCCCCTCTCGTGACACTCCTCCTAGAGCGTGCATCCTCTCCACCACTTCATCCTTCTTCTAGACCTCCAAGTACATCGGTAGGGTGAAGGGTGTAACAGCATACTAGAGGGAGGGTCAGAGCGCCTCCTCTAAACGTCTTGCCCGCGACTCCTCATCGGGAAAGAGGTCAGGAGAAAAACGTAGGAGGTCCTTGAACTTGATCCCTAGCTCCCTCACGGACATAATCCCCTGCTAAAGGGAGAGTAGTTCCTGCCTCTTTTCTGCCTTCATCGTCGAGGAGAGGAATTCCGCCCGGAACTCCCTCTCGAAATCCGCCCAATCCAACTCAGACTCTCTCCTCTCCCCCAGGTAAAGCATCCAGCACTGACGCGCCGCTCCCCACATCTGGATGATGGCCAGAGGAACCCAGTACTCGGTCGGGGCCTGAATTAGGCCGAAAGCTATAACTAGCTCCTCTAGCCAGCCTTCCGTCTTCATGTCGGAGGTGCTGGCCTCATACTTCTCGAGGGTCTATCGCTGGAAGGCCCAGAGAGTATTCTGCCACTGGTCGTCCTCTTCTTGTCGATCAGCTCTCTTCCGATCGGCCAAAGTAGTCTCCTAGGCCTCGATCGCCTGTACCACACATGGTCGCCTTCCAGGTGCCATAGCTGCAAGGTAAAAAAGGAATGCCTAAGCCCAAGTAGTGCAGAATATCGTTCTTAAAACTTCTTAAAATTTTAATTTATTCTTAATTCCCAAGACATCCCAAAAACACAAGAAAACAAGTCATTATGAGGCATGTACCTTTCCTAGGGTCTCTACCCTGCAATCAGTGTGGCCTCACTTGGTCGTTCGGTAGGTCCAGAGTCCTTGCATCGGATCATGGGGGGACCTAAAATCCCGTGTCCTAGCTGGTCTTCCCTGGCCTAATTCACGCGCCAAGGTCACCAAACACTGTTTCCTTACCATCTCATGAAATCCTCACTATGCCTAACTCCAGACTTCATCCTATCTCTCAACCATCACCTTTGATACCATTCTGTCATGAACCGCCTTCACCAAAAGGAGGGAAGGGTCAGCAGATTGCCAGGCCCTTCCTTATTTAAGTTAAAGGAGAGATAATGACCCCCGAGACCCACCTTCAATAGGTCCCAGAGTGGTGACTAGCACCAAGGGTATAAAAATTTCTCACAAATGGAAGGCATTACCCCTTTTTGTTTTATAAGATCGAGAGATGAGATGATGAAACTCAAAAACACCAAGGTAAAAGAAAAGTAAAACCAAAAAGAAATAAACCATTCCCACATGCATGTTCTAAAAGTAAAGCCACAAAGTAAAAAAGGAGACTACAAAGGTAAGTACCAAAAAGAAAAAAAACAGCAACTGCAACTGCCCCAAAGGTCCGAGATAGTATGGTCCTGCTCGATCCCCGAAGTCCTCCTGGAAACCTGAAAGCAGTTTTATATACATAGGGTGAGCATACAAGTACACTCAGTAGGGAAAACCAAAGACTCTCATGCACAAGTGGGGGAATGTACTAAAGTCCCGTGAGAAAAGAAGTAAACCAAACACCTATCAAGTTAAACTATCCACCCAACCCTCACCAAGGCACACTCCACAAATAACGAAAGTAAAGTAATATAATATAATAGCACATCGATGTTTGGGTACCCCGTGCCACTTTCCCAAAAGTTATTGAGACATCCTACGCATTGGACCAATCCTGCCATTCTCACCGCAGTCCCACTGCCACACCCGCCCGCACACACCTGGGACACAACTGCACGCAGTCCCACTGCCGAATCCCGCCCGCACACACCTGGGCCACAACTGCACACAGTCCCACTGCCGAATCCCGCCCGCACACACCTGGGCCACAACTGTCACGCATAACCACGCCTGCAAACACCTAGGCCAGAACAACCACCACCACGCCTGAAGACACCTGGGCTAAAGGATCCAATTCCACGCCCGAAGACACCTGGGCCTCATCCCAAAGACACTTGGGAAACCACCTACCGCACACACCTGGCCAACCACCACACTGCCCCGCCCGCAGGTTCCTGGGATAATAATGGAACTCAGGCCATCACAGCCTGCCCGAAGATACTTGAGCTATCCGGGAAAGGGAGAAGAAAAGGAGCTAGTAACCAGCCACTAAGAATAGTGTTGGGAAAAACACCCTCCCCATGAAATGGGGGTGTTCGGCACTAAGTGCTCAACTTGGGTGGGGCACGAATAAGAAACACAAAATTACATGTATAGATATAGGTAACAAGCACTCACCCAAAGATTAGGTTTTTCTAACCAGCCTACAGAACACAAGACCACTGCGTCCAAGTCTCAAGTCACGACTCTCGCCAACAAAACCAATTTTTCCCATTCTTGTATTCATGTTTAGTGATAATGTTTAATTAAGTTTAAGCACTACTGGGCAACTAGAAATCATAGGCACAAGTCCAGGGAAGTAAACAATCAAGCAACAACCATAATGCCCATACCCGGTTCTCAACAACAGAGGATCCCACCCCAATTCGTGATATAAACAAGTACCCACGGTCTTAAAACTCACAACCACCGAATCCATACCAACAGGGTATCCCACCCTCAATTTCACAAAACCACCGAGTGTATAAAGACAGGGGATCGCATCCCCTCCCACATCTCCAGCAATCTACCCGTAAAATAAAACAACCAACTACCACTACCAACACAAGTTAGGGCCATGCCAGTATTTTCAGATTTAAACGACTTAACACACTCCATGATTTCAATTTTCATGTGTTTTAACCGGGGTTATCACAGAAGGATTGATCCTGGGGACTCAATTCACTTAGCCGGGTGTACGTGATTAACCAGTATCCTTTTTAACAGCAGCAATTCACAACCATAGACAAGCCATTTAAAACATTAGCAGGGGTTCATTAGTGCACAAACAATGACCACCACCAACCTCGATTTTCAGAAGGCGTAATCCAAAACAACTCAGAAAGAAGATAATAATATAAAATGACATCAACGATCACATCCCCCCCTTTCTTTATAGAATCCAGTTCATTATCTTCATTTAGGTCTGGTTTGTCCAATTCTACAGAACAGAAACATGCCCACCCCACATGATACACAAAAGAGAGAGGCGAAAGAGAAATTCCCTACCTGTTGATAGATGTTCGCCATTTTAGGTCGGGCGCAGAACTTTACGGATAACGATACGGTGCGCCCAATGCACCAGAAGCTGTTTGTGAAAATCCACGATCGAGGAAAAGAGAAACCACGACTAAACCTTAGTTTATAAGAGCCGCAGACGGTTGAGGTGAGAACACGTAACCGCGTAAGGCGCGGGGGTCATGGGTTGACCACGCGGCTGGGCAGTTACACACGGAGGTCTCTCGGGATTTTTAGGAATTAATTATTTGATTTAAATGGTTTTAAAAGGAGTAAAAGAATTAATTTACGTCGAAACTTACGTTGCGGGAGCGGAAAATTCAGGTACTAGAAGAAGAACGAAAGGCTCGGAGAGGGGACACGGTGTCACCCTCACGGTGCCACCGTCACGGTGCCACCATCACGGTGCCACCGTCATGGTGCCACTGTCATGGTTCCACCATAACGGTGTCACCTTCACGGTGCCACTGTTTTGGTGGAACCTCACTTTTGGCAAAGTAATGGGCCAGGAGGGTCCGAGCCATTACATAAAATACAATTAAGTATAAATAAATCAATATATTACATTAAAAAGGGTATTATATACACCTTATAATATAAAATAGGTGCATAAAATTACAATATTCCTCAATGAAGGGAAATTGAGACTATGTCCCTTACCTCACACTTCCTTTTAGTAGAATGTGATTTTAACAACTATATAGTGGTTTTAAAATTTTTATTAACTTAAAAATAACTATATTAATATTATAATATCTAATATGATCCTTTTATAATATATTATCACCTGTTTATTAATAATAATTCATTATTTTCATGGTTTTAGGTGTTAATTTCCTGGTATTCTCATTAATGCTTTGTCATGAAAGTTATATTTCTTGTGAATATTATATAGTTCCATCATATAAAGAGTGATAATAATGAAATAATTATCATATTTATACATCAATTATAGTTTTAAGACCAATAATGAAAGAAGTTTTTGAAAAATGAAGTATGTTATGATCATGGAGATGGTAAGATATATGTATGCATGGGTAAGTTTCCATTTTTCAATGATCATTAAAAAATGTGGTAAGTAATATTTTAACTTTATAAAATTATCATAATATTATATATTTCATATTTATTCTTTAACTATATATATTTATATATATATATATCATACATGTGGTGTGGAGATGAAAATAGAGTCACATCATTTCATGAAGGCGGTGGTCCAAACATACAAAAATGATGTTATCATATTTCAGTGTGTGAAAAGGTAAAAAAAGATATATTATATTTTAATAATGATAAATATTTCATTAATATCATAATTATTTCATTTATATCATATAAATTCATTAAATTTATCCTAAAAACCTTCCATGTAATGTGTTAGTGAAAGAAGAATCACATCACTTCACGTGGAAATAGTCCGCTGTAATCATGGGCGACATTATCATTTCCCATATGAAATGGAAATTAAAAAAGATATATATGATATAATGAATCCATAGGTATAATTATTTTATAAATATCATATATATACTTTAGATCCATCGTAATACCCAAATGTGATAGTTGACAATGGAAACACGAATGACATTGGTTTGCGAGGTGGTATTCCGTCATACATAGGAATGATGATTTTGTAACTTATTTGATGAAAATAGAGATGGTTTTCGGTCAAAATATTATTATAAAAATATAAAAATATATGTTATATAATAAATTTATTATATAATCAGGGTTTAATAAGAATTTATGGATGAGGAGGAAGAAATAAAATAAAAATTCTCATTAAAGAACATTACCTCTTCTTTGGGTAACCTCCTTAGCTTTACGCTAAAACCCTTTATAGGTTATATTTATGCCCAAACTAAGGATTATAGGATTAGTTTATAGATTTTGGTTAGTGAATTTTTATTGTATTTTCTAAAGAAAAAGGGTATGAAAGTGTGAAGATGAAGGGATACAGATGGAATTTTATAAGTGAGGTGAGTGACACACCTATAATTTTTTGAATGAAAAAGGTGTAACCATGTTTTTTACATGACAAAAGTTTCCAAAATGAATTATTATTAAGTAATATAAATTTTAGGGTCTAAATTTTTCCATAAAATATATTTAAAATATGTTTTAGGTTAATTTATCCCTTATCATTTTAGTTTAATCCCTCTATAAATCCATTTTTTACCTTAACCCCGGTAAATAAGTAATTTTTTTATCACTGTAAATAAAGGAACAAATATATAACCTTAATTAAGCATCATTTTAGATGATAAAATCACCATTTATGGAAGTCAGGGAAAAAAATAAAACCTTCAATAATCTTCTTTTTAGTTATTGGAAACAATCATCAGATTATTTTTTCTAGATGAATTTTACTCCTCTTTGAGAAGACTTAGTCTATTAGAAAGAAAAATGAGAAATTTTGTCAACAAATCAATAGTATCAACTCATTAATCTATAGAAACTATAAACCACTATGATATATTATAGTTTTTAATTCTTCAATAGCTTTTGTTTTAGCAGGGTCAACAATTATGCCATCTTTAAAACAATATTTCCAAGGAAAGAAATTATTTTCAACCAAAATTATCCCTTACTAAATTTACCATATATTATATTTTATTTTAAGGTTTTAAAAACATTATTTATGTATCTTTCATGTTCCTTGTGAATTTTAATATACACCAATATGTCACCAATAAAAAAACAAAAAATTTATACAAGAACTCTTGGAAAACTTGATTTATAAGGTCAATAAATATAGCAAGTGCATTAAAAAACCGAATAAAATATCTAAAAACTCAAAGGGATCATATCTAGTCTGAAATGAAGTCTTGAAAATATCATTCTCCTTAACATTCATCTGATGGTAACTATACCTTAAATCAAACTTCAAAAAATATTGATCTCCATTGAGCAGGTCAAACAAATCATTGATATAAGGAAACATATAGTTTTTATTAATAGTGATCTTATTCAAGGATTTATAATCAATTAAAAGAGTCATTTAACCATATTTTTTTACAAAAAAATAAGTGCACCCCATGGTGATATTATAGGGTGAATGTTACCTTTATTTAATAACACATGAATTTTCTTTTTCAATTTCTTAAATTTCCACTTGAGTCATTCGATAAGTGAGTTTATAAATAGTATTAACACTAACTCAATATTAAACCCAACCTCCTAAACTAGAAAAAAGGAAAATAATCAAAAAATATATCTATGTATTCATTCACTACTGTCACATCACTAATTTCAATGCTTTCTTTATTTTAAACAATATGATCTAGGTAACTTTGATGACCATATCTAATCAATTTCTCATATTCGTGGAAAGTTATAAAAGGTATGAAATCCTTGAACATAACATTCTTATCTATAAAATAGTTCTTAAGATGATAAAGTAAAATAAAATCTATAAAAATAATTATATAAAAATCTATTATGGATAGTGTAACATGATTTGTAGTAAAGACTATCCCACTGAAAATAATAAGAATATTCTTATAAATCATGTTTTATTTAATATTTCTACTAGGCATTTTCACTAAAATTTATACATTATTTTCTTGGGGTGATATTCCCATTTTTTACAAAAATTTCTCAAAAATGAATGAATACAAAGATCCAGACTCAACTAGGGAATAAGCATAGTTTGAATAAAAAAGTAACATGCCTGTCACCACTTCATTTGATGGACCAAAATAAACTATGGTACTAGAAAAATATTGTTTCAAAACCTTTTTCTTCTTATCTTGATGATTTCCATATTTTGTTACAAACTTCGGGTGCACATAATAATAATGATACAACTCATTTAAACTAAAACATATCACTATTGTATGGCTATATCATACCCCATTCTTAGATTCTTATGTATTATTTTCCTTGTAATCATGGTCCATATGAATAAACCATCTACATCAGTAACACTTACCTAATTTCATAAGAAGTTATCCAAGTTTATTTTTACCACACTTACCAAATGATGGGAACTTTATTTTCTTATATCCAAATTTATTTTATCTATATTTCTCCATCACCTTCCATCCTGAATTCTTATTACTTTCATCATCACAAGTCAAATAAATTCTATAAAACTCCATCTCAACTTTTTTTTTTCACAAAAAAATTCTCACAGAGTTTAAATTCTCATATGGCCTAATCTATTTATATTTTTTTTCAACATTGAGTAAAATATCTTAATTATATGATCAATATCCTAAAAAAATTCTAGTTTGTACCTGGATAGTCATGAAAATAGGCTTTATATACAGACACAAAATCACCTTATTTTCCCCTCAATTCTAGGAATTGATTTTCCATCTGGAGCCAAATAAACATAGGGGAAATTTTCTCAAGGAAAATATCCTTAAATGTTTCCGATTATGTGGAATCAATATCATAATTCTCTCTGGTAGTTTTAAATAAATACGACCATCAATCAAACTTACCTTTAAAATGATAAATGACCAAAGTTATATTTTTTACATTCTAAACATGCTATGAATTTAAATATATTCTCCAAATTATTGATCCATCATTTTTCTACCACAAGGTCCAATGATACACTAAATGGTTGAGTGTTTTTCCTTATAAAATAATCCACTATAGAAATATTCCTTTATGGTATATCAGGTTCCTATCTATCAAGGATGCCACCACCATTTATATCTTTTTTCCAACTAATCCATCACTACAACAAATATTTATATTCAATTTCTAACCATATTGGGATGATGATTTGGAAGAATATTTTCCATTCAGTTCCTTCCCACTATAGATTACCAATTTTAACTATAGAAAACCATTATTAATAGACATAATTTAGATGAAGAAACATATTAATCTTAAAATTATATAGCATTTCAACATAAAAATAATATAAAACCTTTCAATGTCTTAATATTAATATTATGATAAACTCTAAAGTTAGCTAAACTATAATTTGATACTAAATATATGGAACCACCATTAAAAATTACATAATCTTGAGTATTAAGTCAAAAATTCCTTCTCCTAAATTTATGAATATTTTTAGGTTTAGTTTTTCAGATAATTAGTTCATAACTCATATATAACAGAAATTATAAATTAAAAAGTGTACACTTCCAATTAGTATCCATTTTTCCTATAATATAATCCCTTAAAAACAAATCATGATTTATTTTAAGGATAAATCTTCATACATTTCAAATTTACAATATCATTACTTTTCCTAACTTTAAACACTATAAAAAACATGTTTAAATTTTGGTATGAGCACTAAAAGATCAATAATGGATATAAAAAGAACAAGTCTATCAGTCTAATGAGAAACATGAAAACCCATGAAACCTTTTTCTTAAAAATTGTATCTTTTCCCCATAAAGGGCATCATTTTAAATAAAAAATATCATCATATTTCATTTCAAAATAAAATTATTTCCATAAAAACTTATTATAAATCATATAAAATTTATGTATATAATGAACCAGGATTTACGTATATGGATATTACATCATTTTAGATGAATATTAAGTACATTACAATAATACATTCCTGAGGACCTTAATAGTTTAGTGTCTTTGGAACAATGGAATTTTTTTTTCTATCAGTGTAAAAGATATTCAACATCTCCCATAAAGATCTAAACCTTTTGTACTTCTACCTAAAACCTTTATTTGTAACATTGGGAAATGAAACATAAGAAAGGGGTGAGCTCAAATGCTCAGTAAGTGTAAACAAGAGAGATATGTAAGCATAATCATGAGCATAAGGGTGTGAGAATATGATCATGAAAATATAATATCATACCCCATACATCAAAGATCATATACATGAAACATGGAAAAAATAATGGCAGTTCATAAGACATGAATCATAAGGAAATAAACAATATAGGATAAGAAATCCTAACATAGGAATAAGACATAAAATTTTAGCAGACACATAAGCATATAATAATTTCCATAATAGCCATGAAATATCTTCCAAGACCATGCTAGTAGTATGGGTTCACTCACCATACCATCTTGGTAGTCATGGTTCAATCCCATGGCCATATTAGTAGAATTATTTCACTCCTTATACCATTTTAGTAGTAATGGTTCACTCCCATGACCATCTTTGTAGTCAAGGTTCACTCCCAAGACCAACTTAGTTTATCTCATGATATATAAATATTTTCCAAATGTACTAGAGGGAGATATAGGTCCCACCTATCTCATAATTAAATCATATATACACGTGTCACAAAAACCTAAAACATTTGTCAAAAACATAACACAAAGAATAAAATGGGAATCATAAACACGTAATCATATCATAACCTATAGAAAATATAAAGGTTTTATAATCACAAAATCAAAAGAATAACCCATGAAAGGAAGTGAGGTTTCTTAAACACTATTCCATAAAAACATAAACCATTCAAAGAAATAATATGAATGATATTCTTGAATTATAACAAATTAAGTCATCATAGGTGTGGAAGGATTTTAAAAGATCACTTGAAACATGAATTTTAATTAAAAACCACTTTTTAAAACATAAAAAATTTTCAAAACCCATTTATTTGAAATCAATTTGAAAAAATATTAAGAAATCATGAAAATCATTTAAAACAAATCTTGGGGAAAATATCATTTCATTGTAGAAATAGTTTTCTTTTTTGTAAAATGCCGTAAAATTTTAAAAGAAAGAATTTCATTTGAAAATAACCTTGTAATATTGTAGGGAAATATTTAAGGAAATAAGGATTTATGAAATCATAAAAATACATTAATTTTTTATAAGTAAAAAAAACATTCTTCTTATACTTTTTCCAGAAAAGTCAAAAAGTACATTGTTTGAAAAATAAAAGAAATATTCCTTTTAAACCATGTAGTAAAAAGTAAAAATTAGGTAAAAATGGCTTTAAGAATCCATAGGAGAATAATAAATCATTTTATGAAAACAATTTTATAAAACATGGACATGGATGATAAATATTACACAACGAATACTTAAAATGAATCAATCCCAAATATGGAAGAGATAATGAAATCAAAATTCATCACTTTATAATAAATAGAATCATATGGACCATGTAAAAATAAAATTATAATAATATATAAATATCCTAATATTCTATATAATACTCATAAAATAAATTCATTGGTAGTATATACACCACACAGAAGAAACAAATAGTGTGTGAGGCATGTGTCTCACAGAAATAATGGTGAGACAAAAATCCCCTTACCTTGTGTCTTGACTCTCTTCATACTCAAAAATTATTTCTGTATAATGAATATAAGTTTATTATACATTTTTTACATAATAATATTCTTATATATAATACAAAATATGGTTTTATTATGACCTTATATTACCTTCTTGTTAATGATCATATGTTAAGGTTTCATTTCGGGTAATATTTTCTTTATTCTTCGTATATGTCTTAATTTGTTATATCATTGGTACTTATACTTATATCATGATTTTAAAAAATAAATAATGATATAAATATCACATATATACATTATATTTATATTAAAATAATCTACATCATAAAGAAGTATAAAATGTAATACCCTATTCATGGAGACGGTAAGCCGTACATACGCATGAACGTTGTTTCCGTTTTAATTTTCATATTAAAAGAAAGTGTGTAAATGAAATATGTATATATATATATATAATTATTAAAATAGAATTATTATGTCATATATATCATATAATTTTATCAAACCCATCCTTAATACATTCAATATGGTGTGTGAACGAATCACATCACTTTGAGGGCCCGATAGTCCACACTTCCTCAAATGAGATTATCGTATTAACACCAAATGGAATGAAAAAAGGTATGTGTTTTAAAAAGTAATAAAGAAATTTAAAGACATAATAAATATTATATATAACACACACACACATATATATATATATATTCTATTATAATGGACACGATGATTGGTGGTAAAGGAAAAATGAACAATTGTCATTTCGTGAGGCAGTAGTTCGCCATACACAGAAACATTATATTTTATATCCATTAGATGAAGGTGTGTATAAGTGTAGGTAAAAAAATTAGCATAAAAACATTATAGTATATTTATGATACTGGTGTTGTCATAAATTAATGTAATAAATATAGTGGAGAGGTTGTATTAGGAAAATAACGGAAAGAAGCTTGAGAGAAGGGTAACTCCTTTTTGTTTGTGCCAAAAGGCTTCCTATATTTTCCTTCCACCCAAAAGAAGGATTCTATAATGAATGGAGTTAAGTTGGGAGGATAAATGGGGAGGTATTTTTCAATCCAAAAGGCTTTATAGGTGTTAATAAAAGAGAAGGAGAGGTGCCCTATTATAAGAGGGAGGAGGGGCACTTTTGAAAAATCCAAAACTATTAATTTATTCAAAAATTATTTTTGATTTTAAATAGTTACAAAGTGATTTATTTCAAGTATAAGATATGTATGGGTCTAAATACTCTGAACCAATGAATTTTAGACATGTTTAGGTCATAAAACTAACCTTATATTTTGGATTTAACCCTTAGTTATGTAATTCAACTTTTACCATGACAAATGTTTTTACACAATAGAATTAATTCAGTTACTATAAAATGAACAAAGAACCCCAATTGGACCATTTAAAACATATTAGACACTATAAAATTTATTTTTAAAAACCTTATATTTTTATTAATTTCATAACATTTAATAAAATATTATTTATGTTAAAGTATATTTTATGTCAATTCTGATACTATTAAATATTTTTATTTTTAAAAATATCAACACAACATGATAACTTCAAACCAATACATCCAATATGTAACTAACTTGTCTAAGTTATCTATAAAATTATTTTATGTAATTAATTATGTAAATTATATTTATTTTAATAATTTTAACATCATTTATTTGTTATCTCAATTAATTAAACAATTACTACATCATTATTATTCAAGCCTTTAATTAAGTAATTTATTGTCTAAAAATTAAAAATAAATTATTATAGTTAATATAGATTTATTAGCTTTATAATAAATATTTATAGTCAAATATTTATTATGTATAACCCTATATTAAAAATTATTTAGTTATTAAAGTTTGAATATGACATTTTTAACTATTCTGTAAATAAAATATAATAAATGTATTTATCTAACATAAGTGGCTTAAAAAGGATCATATTTTCGACCTAAGGTTTATTTGGGTCTAGAAACACTTATCCAATAAAATTAGAACATGTGTTAGGGTAATTTTATATTATTATAATATTATTTTTTCCCTTTAATCACCATATTTAACTTTAACTACTTTAAATAAAATTCAAAAGTTACTATTCAAAAAAAACTATTTTGATCCTATTAGACCAAATTTTTCATACTAATTACAACCATGTATATATTTTTTTCCAAATTTAATTCACAGAAGTGGTAAAATTACATTTATTATTATTCCTACAAATATGGTTAGAAGGCAAGTTAAAGAGATGTTCAAAAGTTCAATAATTTTTTTATATCTAATTCTATTATAAAAATGATTAAAATGACCTATATTGGATTAATATATGTATTATTTATCTATTGTGACTTTAAAATCAATTTAAAGTAAAAAAAATTATTTAAATGAAAAATTTGGTTTTTAACTACTTTGCAATATTTCTCATTATTCATCAATAATTGAAACTTTTCAGAAAAATAAAAAAATTTAACTTAGCTAATTTTGATTTTCTGAATTTAAAAATATTTTTTATTTTATCAAAATCAATTTCTATGCTTTTCTAAAATTAATATTATTATTTTTTATAGAAGGACATAAAAATCAATTCATTTGAGAAAATAGTGGTTTTAAACATATAAATATTTTTCCAAAAACGATTTTTTTTTTCCTTATAAAAACCATTATAACTTATATTTAAAAATTATTTATTACTATCAATATCAAAATATTAATAGCTAGGTTATAAATATCTTATTTAAACAATAATATTGGTAAAGTGTTGTTTCATATAAACTTAGTGTCTATTGTAACACAAGCCAAGTCAGTGTTGTCTGTAGTGAAAGATTCCCTTAGTGTTGTGTATAACATGATACAAAACTTAATTATATTATATAATATATATATATATATATATATTTAGTGTTGTGTGAAGTGAAAATATCAAAAGATTAAATTAAGTCAAAAAAACAAAGAAAATCTCAGGATGTTACATTATACCCCCATTAAAAAAGAATGAATCCCTCAAAATTCATCTATGTTATCAGAAGATTAATACTTCAAAGTTTATTTCATAGAAACTCACATTATAATAATGAAATCTAAAACTTTTTTTAGAAGGTATAGTTGGAGAATAACAGTTTCCCAAAGTAAATCATTAATAGGTCTCTATGTAGGAGAACATAGGTGATGATTTGGGCATGGAGGAAAAGCATAAATAATCATAGTGATTGATAAAGATCACTAATCGTAATGAAATGGGTGATACTGTGAAAGTTAACAAAAAAAACCATAATCTAAAGAAGAATGAAATTGGCCATTAATATAATCAAAAAATGATGATAATAAGACACCCTTTTACTTCACGATACTTTTGCTAATTTTGAAGAATCTTAAAGATAATATATACTTACATGATTTTAGCATAACATCACCCTTTTTTGTTCCATTATCAATTTCAACTTCATCTCTTATTCAATGAAATAAAGTTGAATGTTTAATTCCTGTAGCATTAGCAGATCATGAGATCCATAAATAGAATGATGGATTATTCCATCTATATTTATCCCAAAAAAATATTAGCACAAGTTATCAAATATGCATAAATATACCTTTGATGAGATAATACTTTAATCTCACAAATTTATTAGAATTTTAACTTAAACATTCCATAAATAGAAAATCCCAAAATCCTTCTAAAAGCTGAAAATCCAAAACTTTAGAAGGAATCCCACTAAATATTGTTATCATTTATATCCCATATATCATATGTAATTTCATGGTTATGAAATTCCAAACATGTTAATATCTTAATCATTTATTCTCTTGAAACATGGAAATAACATGAATTATAATACATCCTTATTGAAAACATGCACGTTTCCTTATTCTTAAGTCCAAAAATATGTAGACTTCATCCATGATAGCATAACCCATTTGTCAATAAATCCTTAATCACTTACAAGGTAACTGGTACCATCTAATTTACTTATTAATATCTAACATATTTTTATCTAAATATCATTATCTCAACATCATTCTCATATTAAGGGTTATCCTCCCCTTAATCACGTGCCTTCAAAAAATATCACCTTATTACCTCAATCAATTTTCATGGTTACCAATACCATTCAACATATGTTCTTAAATCCTTAAGTAAAAACTACAGTGGACCAATAAATAGATGTTTCATTATTCCATACAACCATAAATGTACTTCTACAAAATTATTCTTGAATTACAATACATAAAAACTTTGATTACTTCATCCTTAACCCTTTAACAAGGTTACCTCATCCTATTACATAATGCCTATTTCTTTTCATATTTCATTTTTAGTTTCTTTATCATCAACAATATAACCAATAATCACACCACATTGCTGGTTCCCATCAGGATCTTTCATCTTGGGACACTTGGTTTCATAATGGCCATTTACTATACACGTAAAACACTTATCCTTTGAAGAAATATTATGTAAGCCAATACTCTCATCCATTCTGTTAACTGAACTCTTCATTTTTTCGTTGTAGTCACTTGCCTTGTGTCCTTATTTTCTATAGTTAATAAATATTCTTATTCCTCTAAGACATTCACTTAGGAGATTATTTTCACATTATTGACACAAAGGAAACCAAATCTCCTTTCTTCTATGGTCTCCATTACCCAAAATCTTAGAGAACTCTTTATTTATATTCCCTAGTGAGTTCGAGTGTTGGTTATGGTAGACATTGTTAATAATATTCCTTTAAAACTATTTAGTCATGATAGCAATGTCTTTCATTCCAGTGATCATCCCACTTGACCACTCATAAGAAAATTGTCCGTCATGTTCCTAATTAATCCAGTTCCTTTCGGTTCCTACCATTGAATAAATCAGAAGCATAGTGTGAGCATTACTTATCATATTATAAAACCATATAGACATGAAAATATTTACTTTTGGGATTTCTAAATCATGACACCTTCCTTAATATATGACACCCTAGGTTCATCCTAGGTTATTCATAACCAAATAATATCTAAATCCTCCATAATGGTTCATGAAGAGTTTGTGAATTTCCAAAGAAGACCCCCCCCGGGAGTGTCAAACTAGGTGTATAATAAGGCCCATTATTATGTACTAAATTACCCTGAGTCAGACCCAAAACATATTGTTAGAGTTGTTACCCCTAGGTATATTTATGCCAGAGCCACATCCACTTATATTATCAAGGCATGGATGTATTTATTGGAAACAACTCACTCTACCCTTTACCAAAATCCCAAGACATTTTCCTAAACATTAACTCATACTTAGACTTATCCTTAGGGGAATCCCTAGAAATATCCTTAGAACTATACCCGGGATCTCACTAAAGTTTTATTATCCTAACTTCCAAAGGTTAACTAAACCTTTCCTTTGATACCAACTATAATGACCCTGTCTTTATGAATATGGATATTACATCATTTTAGATGAATATTTAGTACATTACAATAATACAATCCCTAGGACTTTAATAGTTTAGTGTCTTTGGAAACATAGAAACAAAATATTCTATTATGGTGAAAGATCTTCATCATATCTCATAAAGATCTCCACCTTTAGTAATTCTACCTAAAACCTTTCTTCGTAACATGAGGAACGGAAACATAAGAAATGGGAGAGCTCAAATTCTTAGTAAGGGTAAACAATGGGGATATGTTAGTATAATTATGAGAATAAGGGTATGAGAACAAGATCATGAAAATATAATATCATACCCTATAAATCAAATATCATATACATGAAACATGTCATAAATAATAGCAGTTCAAAAAACATGAATCATAAGGAAAAAAAGAACATAGGCAAAGAATGCCTAACATATGAATAAAACATGGAATCTTGGAAGACAGATAAGAATATAATGATTTATATAGTATCCAAGGAATCATTTCCAAGACGATATTAGTAGTATGAGTTCACTCCCCATACCATATTGGTAGTCATGATTCACTCTCATGTCCATCTTAGTAGCACGAGTTCACTCCTCATACCATCTTAGTAGTCATGACTCACTCCCAAGACCATATTAATAGTCAAGGTTCACTCCCAAGACCATATTAGTTTATCTCATTAGATATAAACCTTTAACCAATTAATTGGAGGGTGATATATGTCCCACACATCTCATAATTAAATCATACATACATGTACCACAAAAAATCTGTTATCATAAACATAAACCAAGTAATAAAATGAGAATCATAAATACATAAACATATCATAACCTGTAGAAAATATAAAGGTTTCATAATCATTTAATCAAATTAATAACCCATCAAAAGAAGTGGGGTTTCCTAAACATCATTCTATTAAAACATAAACCATTCAGAGAAATAATATAAATGGTATTCTTGAACTATAAAAAAGTAAGTCATCATAGGTGGGGAAGGATTTTGAAAGATCACTTAGAACAAGAATTTTCTTTAAAAATCACTTTTTAAAACAATTTTTTAAATCCCCATTTTTTAAACCACTTTGAAAACATATAAAGGAATCATGAAAATCATTTAAAACATATCTTGAGGAAAACATACTTTCATTGTGGAAATAGTTTTCTTTTTATAAAATACCATGCAATTTTAAAAGAAAACATCTATTTTGAAAATAACCTTGTAATATTGTAGGTAAATATTCAAGGAAATAAGGAATTATGAAATTGTAAAAATCCATTCATGCCGTATAAGTAAAAAAACAATCTCATACTTTTTCTAGAAAAGTCAAAAAGTACATTGTTTTAAAAAATGAAAGAAAGGTTCATTTTAAACCATGTAGTAAAAAGTAAAAAATGGGTAAAAATGAATTTAAAAATCCATAGGATAATAATAAATCATTTTATGATTTTTTTTATAAAACATGGACATGGATGATAAATATTACTCAACGAAGACTTAAAATGAAACAATCTCAAATACGGAAGAGATTGTGAAATAAAAACTCATCACTTTATAGTCAATAGAATCATATGAACCATGTGAAAAGAAAATATTAAGAATATATAGATATCATAATATTCTGTATAAGTCTCATAAAATACACTCATGGGAAGTATATACAAAACTTAGAAGAAACAAATTGTGTATGAGGCATGTGTCTCAGAAAAATAAAGGTGAGAAAAAAAATCCCCTTACCTTGTTTATGGACTCTCTTCATACTTGAACAAGATTACTGTATAAAAAATATAATTTTATTATAAATTTTATAAAGAATAATACTCTTATATTTAATACCACATATGGTTTTATTATGACCTTATATTACCTGCTTGTTAATGATCTTATGTTACAGTTTCACTTCGGGTAATATTTTCTATGTTCTTCGCATGAGTCTTTACTTGTTATATTATTTGTCCTTATAATTATATCATGATTCTAGAATATAAATCATGATATAAATATCATATATATATACAGTATATTTATATTACAATAATCTATATCATAATTATTCTGAAATGGAATACACCATTCATGGAGACGGTAATCCGTACGTACACATGAACGTTGTTTCTATTTTAATTGTCGCATTGAAAGAAAGCATGTAAATTAAAGATATATATAATTATTAAATTATCATTATTATATAATATATATCTTATAATTTCATTAAACCCATCCTTAATACATTCTATGTGGTGTGTGAATGAATCACATCGCTTTGAGGGGGCTGTAGTCCACACTTCCTCAATCGAGATTATCATATTAACACCAAATGGAAAGTAAAAAGGTATGTGTTGTAAAAAGTAATAAAGAATATTAAATACATAATAAATATTATATATAACATATATAGATATAGTTTCCATTATAATGGCCACTATGATTGATGTTAAAGGAAAAATGAACAATTATCGTTTCATGAGGAAATTGTTCGATGTACACAGAAACAATATGTTCGATATCCATTATATGGTGGTGTGTGTAAGTTTAGGTTAAAACCTTATAATAACAACATACTAGAATGTTTAGGATATTTTTTTTTCATTAAATAATTTAATAAATAGAGTGGATGGTTGGAGAAGGAAAATAAAGGAAAGAATCTTGAGAGAAGATGTTACCTATAAATCATGTAACTCCTTTTGGTTTGTGCCAATAGGATTCCATGAGTGGCCTTATACCAAAGGGAAGGATTCTAGGAGGAAGGAAGGGAAGTTGGGAGGATAACTGTTGTGGTTTGGACAATCTAAAAGGCTTTATTGGTGTGAATAAAAGAGAAGGATAAGTTCCCTTTTATAAGATGGAGGAGGGGCACTTTTAGAAACTCCAAAACTATTAATTTATTATAAAATTATTTTATATTTTAAATAGATCAAAAGTGATTTATTTATAGGATAATATTATTATGGGTAAAATTAATCTCAAACAATGAATTTTATACATGTATAGGTCACAAAATTAACCTTATATTTTGGCTTTAACCCTTAGTTAAGTAATTTATCTTTTACCGTGACAACTTTTTTTTACACTATAGTGTTAATATAGTTACTATAAAATCTTAAAATAACCAAAATTGGATCATTTATGAAATATATAACACTATAAAATTTTGTTTTCTGAAACTTATATTTTTATGAATTTTATAACATTTAATAAAATATTATTTATTTTAAATTATCATTTTTGTCAATTTTGATACTATTCAATATTTTTATTTTTAAAATTATCAAACCAATATTATAACTTAAAAAAATACTTCCAATATGTTACTAAAATTTCTAAGTTATTTATAAAATTATTTTATGTAATTAATTAAGTAAAATTATATTTATTATAATATTTTTAACATCATTTATTTGATATCTCAATTAATTAAAAAATTACTGCATCATTATTATTCAAGCCTTTAATTAAGATATTTTCTATCTAATGATTAAAAATAAATTATAATGATTAATATAAATTTTTTATATTTCTAATTAATATTTATAATAAAATTTTTCTTATGTATAACACTGTATGAAAAATTATTTAGTTATTAACGTTTGAATATGAAATTTTGACTCTTCTTTAAATAAAATATAATAATTGTCCTAATATAATAAAAGTGGATTAAAAAGGATCATATTTTAGGCATAGGTTTAATTTGGGTCTAAAAAAACCTATCCAATGAAATTAGAACATATTTTAGCATAATTTTATATTATTATAATATAAGTTATACCATCAATTACCCTATTTACCTTTAACTACAGTAAATAAAATTCAAAAGTTACTACTAACAAAAATTATTTTGATCCTATTAGACCAAATTTATAGTACTTATTATAACCATGTATGTCTATTTTTTCATATTTAATTCACAGAAGTGGTAAAATTACATTTGCTACTAATCTCGCAATGTGGTTTAAAGGTGGGTAAAAGAGACATTCAAAAGTTCAATAAATTTTTATATCTAATTCTATTATGAAAATTGTTCTAATGACCTAAATTGGATTAATATATGTATTATTTATCTATTTTTTATTTAAAATTAATTTAAAGTAAAAATAATTATTTAAATGAAGAATTTGGTTTTTAACTACTATGCAATATATTTCACTATTCATAAAAAATTAACACTTTTCAGAAAAATACAAAAAATTTACCCTAAGATAATTTTGATATTTTTAATTCAAAAATAATTTCTATTTCATAAAATCAAATTTATATTATTTTATAAAAATAATTTTACTATTTTTCATATAAGGGCATAAAAATCATTTCATCTGAGAAAATAGTAGGTTTAAACATATAAATATGTTACCAAATTTTATTTTTTTCATTATCAGAAAAAATATAACTTATATTTAAAAATTAGTTGTTACTATCCATATCACAAGTTTAACAGATAAGTTATAAATATCTTATTTAAATAATAATAATAATAAAGGGTTGTTTCATAGAAACTCGGTGTTGCGTGTAACACAAGCCATGTCGTTGTTGCGTATAACGCAAGCCAAACCGGTGTTGCATGTAAAGAAGGTTTTCATTGGTTTTGTGTATAAAATAATACAAAACCTAGTTATATTATATTATAAAAAAAAACCAATATTCAGTTTTTGTGAAGTGAAAATATCAAAAGGTTAAATTAAATCGAAAAAAATTCACTAAATCTCAGGGTGTTACAATGTATGCGGCTTGAGACACCATATCATAAAACCCTTACTAAACCCTTATAAATTGTAATGATCATATGAAAATATTATAATATAAATATACAAAAATACTTATCATTACCTAATTCAATGAAGAACTATTTGGGAACTCCCATTGTATAAGCTATAACAGGATCACCCAACACTATCTAGGTGTACCCATCTTATAATATAAAATGGACTCACCCATGAGTTATAATTGGGATCATCCCTTCATAAAAAATGTCTAAAACCATATCATGGATAAAAAATTTTATGTTTTCACTTATTCATCATAAAAAATTTGAATAAATCTTTTAAACTCTTATAAGAATCACTTTTGGATATCTGAAAACCCATTTATTTGAAAAGTGCATTTTTAATAAAAAATAATTGTTTCTTTTAAAAACCCATTTTAAATTCCATAATAACCTTTTAAAAAAATTAATAACAAAATTACTAGAAAAAAATGAAGGAGGGTTTTTTTTTAATAAAACAAGAAATCATGTAAAGGAATAAATTATTCAAATAATGGTTATAGTGTAGGGAAAAGTTATTGTGATTGTATATGATAAAATAGAACATTCCATTTGGAATATGTAGAGAAAATAAAATACTATATTAAAAGATTAATTTCTCAAAAACAATGGAATTACTACAAAAATTACCTTTATAAAACATTCATGCACATAATAAAATAACTTGGAAAACCCAAACATGGAATAAAAAAAGAGTTATAATGAAAACATTAAAAGATATTAAAAAAAAACCCCCTTATCACTTTAGAAATATTTGAATCCTAAGACCCATGAAATAATAAAAATAAAGAAAACTATAAATACCATGAAAATTTATTAATTCATGATATAAAATTTCAAACGATATGTTAATATACCTTGTAAATTAATATAGGTGCATAACATCAAAATATGCCTCAACAAACAGAAATTTAGACGAAGTACCTTACCTCGAGTTCAATTCTACATGATCAATATTTTTCATCTGAAATAATAAAATTATGTTAATTATTTAATTTATTAATAATTTTTTCATGTTTATTAACCCTTTTTCACTTACCATCATTTCATATAAAATTACTAAATTGATTAATTTAAACTTGGATGTTTCAATGATATTTGGCTTATCTATCAAAATGAATTCGATAGGTTGACTATTATTCTAATAGGTCTTTATTTCAAAATCTCTAGAATAATAATCTTGTCATATTTATAATATTTATAAATAAATTATAATTTTAAAACTAATCATTAACTATGGTTATAATAAATAAACTATGTTCGATCATGGTGATGATAGGTCGTGAGTACGCAGGATTAATGTTTCAATTTTTCAATGATAATTTTTGGAAAAGAGGTAAATAGTATTTTGTGATTATAGAATGATAAAAATATATTATGTAACATATTTTTTCTTTAAATATACTTATATATTTCATTCTTGTGATGTTTTATCAAAAAATAAATCACATCGCTTTGTGGAGGCAGTAGTCCACATGTACTTGAAGGACGTTATCATTTTTCAGTGTAAGAAAGAAAATAATATATTATATTTTAGGAATGTTAAATATTTCATTAATATCATAAATATTTAATTTATATCAAATATATTCATTTACTTTATCCATATTAACTTCCATGGAAATCATTACTGAAGAACAAATCACATCGCTTCATGAGGCGATAGTCCATTATACACACGAGCGATGTTATCATATCCCCCTTGGAATGGAAGGTAAGAAGTTAGGTGTGAAATAATAACTCCATTAGTATAAATATTATAAAAATATCATATATATATATATATACTTTAAATACACTATTATAATAGGCTGTGAGAGGTGATTACATAAAAAATAATGACATCAGTTCATGAGACAGTAGTCCACCGTACACACGAATGATGATCTTGTATCCCATTTGATGAAAGGGGAGATGGATTTTGGTTATTACATTAACTTAATAACATATCAATATGTGGTATATAATGTTGTTATTATATAATCATAATTTAATAATACTTGAAGGAGTTGGAAAAAGAAATAAAACAATGATGCACTAAAAAGGCATAATACCTCTTCTTTGGACAACCTCCTTAGGTAAGAACCAAAAGTCATTATAGGATGAGTTTTCTTAAAAACATATGTACTATAGGATGAGTTCAATGGAGTTAGGAAGATATATGGAAATTTATTTTCTGATAAAATGGCTTTTAAGGTGTATATGGGAGGAGAAGGTGTGCCCTTTTATAAGTGAGGTGTGTGGAACACTTTTCATTTTTGAAAAAATAAAGGTGTGATAAAATTTTTGACATGAAAAAAGGCTCTATAATAGACCATTATTGACTAAAAACATTATATGGTTGAAATATTCAAATAAAAATAGATTTTAGACACGTTTTTAGGTCAATGTTACCATTATCATTTTAATTTAACCCTTGGTAAATCCATTTTTACCTAAACCATGATAATTAATTTTTACTGTTTCACTATTCATTATGCTAAAAAATCATGTTGAAATTATTAGGTTATATAAATTATTTTGATTCTAAATATGGAATCTATTTTACCAAATTCAATTCATAGAGGCGGGAAATTTTTATTCAATATTAAACCCAAATATATGAATAAAATACTGGTTTTTAGGAAGTGCATTTTTCCTAAAAAATGATATGATATTATATTTATAATTAATAATAATCATTGAATTAATATAAATTTATTTTTATTGAAACATAATCTATAAATTTAATTTAAAAAAATCCCCTTTTATTATTTTAATTGTTTAAAATGGAGAAACATTATGCACATTAAAATTATTTTAGAAAAATCCAATTTTCAAACCAAAAAACAAACATTGAAAAATCGAATATAAAGCTGATTCCAAATCAATTAATAAGATTGAATATAAATAAAAAATTATTATTTAAGTTAAAATTATATTAAGAACATAATATTTCTTTTAAATTACTTAATTTATTGATATGAAATGATTTTTTACAAAAATATGTATTTTACACTCCTCACTAGAAAACCAATATTTTCTAAAAAAATCCCAAAATTTCACACTAAGTAATTTTTTATGCATATTTAAAAAACTATATTATTTTTTTAAAATTAAAATTATAAAATTTAGAAATTTAATATCTAAATAATATTTTGTTCAATTAAAAACAATTTCATTTTTATTAAAAAAATTACATAATATTTTTATAATGAATATAACTATATTAATAAACATGAAAGTTATTTTTCCATCATTTCCTAGGATGTTACATTATGAGAAAACAATATAAATAATGTTTATCAATTTTAAAAAATTTATTTTATATAAGTATATTTATTTTTTAAATCATAATATAAAAACTTTCTTAGTGTGAATTTTTGGAATTTTTTCTGAAAATATTGATTTTCTAGTGAATAGTCAAAAATACTGTTTTTTATTGAAGAATGTATTTTTATTTCAAGAATTTTGGAAGTACCATTTTAATTTATAATAGTTTGAAAGTAAATTTATTTCACTAATATTATAAATAATCCAATTAATTACATTGGAATTAGTTTTATGGGTGAATTTGGTATAAACACATTATTATACTTGAAAGTCATTTTTTTGAAAAACTACTTTTCATTATATTTTTTATTTTAATGTTAAATTATATTATTACACATATTTAAATTTAATTTAAAATAATTTATCACATATTTATAATTATGAAGTATAAATTTATTAAATAGGACCCTTTCTTTTTTAGTTAATATGAATAAAAACTTTAGCAATTTTTGTTACCACAGTCAAAGGTGAATCATGTAATTAATGGTTAAAAATAATATGATAAGGATTATAAAATTACCCATACACTTTAATTAATTTTATTTTATGATTAAATTTCATACATAATATTCCAATTTTAAGTTATGTGGTCTTTTTATATTTTGATGAGATTATTACCTTTATAATTTTTTATATAAAGAAAAGTAAAAAATGAAACACTCATTCTTTTAATAACTATAAGATTTTTAATATAGGGATAACCAGAGTATAGGTTTGGTTATAAATACCATTTTGAAATATATATTATTTAACTTCATCATGGTAATTTATTTTTATTATTTTGTGAATAAATAATTTCGGTAAATTCTTATATAACATTGACACAATGATTAAATAATTAATAGAAAAATAAAAAAATTACATTTAAATCATTAAAAGATGCATAATTCGAAATAATAAATATAAAAAATAATTTTTTAAAATAAAAAAACATATTATATAGGTTTTTATTTATTGAATTTTAATTCCTTTGTTGTTTTATATTATGGAAGTCAACCAAAATGAATAGTTCAAAAATTGAAATTATTGATATGTTTGGAAAATAATATTTTATTACATTATTTAATATTTATAAAAATATTTGATTCAATAAAATGAATGGTATATGGTTCAATAAATCTATTATGGTATATTTATGTTTCTTTTTTCAATTTATAACATCATTATAGACCCTTATAGGGTATAAAATATTAATTGAATGGTAATTGTCAAAAGGGTTAATGAGGGAATAAAAATAACTGTTAAGGTTAAAAACATATCCAAAAAGTTGTAAAAAAATTTATGTATGAAATTATTTATACTTTCAACCACCTTATATTCTAATTATATCAAATTTGATCCATTTTTACATTATAAACAATTTATATTAATTTAATATTTTAGGAATTTCCAAAATCTCACCTCAAATCAATTTTAAAAGGGAACCTCATATATTACATAATCACTCTAATTTGATCCATCTATCTCAAAAAAAACCCTACCCATTAACCTAATAAAAATACTTTCCATGTTATTAAGGTCTTTTACCTTAAAAAATAGCAACCCTAGGACCCTAAATAATTGATCTAAAGGGAGTTCACCAAAGAAGAGGTAATTGTTTTACTGAATCTTTCAAGTTTATTTCTTCTTATACTTCATATTAATGTGTTTTTCCCATCCTAAAATAATAAACCCATCTTAATAAATACAATTATATGTAATTATTATTATGGTACAACCAAATTTCATATCTTTTCCATCTTAAAAAATGAAAAAAATTGCTTGTACGTACGTATGTCTTACCATCTCTACATAACAGTTTAATTTACTTTTCATCACCACTTTACTTGGATGGTTATAAAGATGAAAATAATTATTATATATGATTCTTAGGAAATAATTAAACCTCTATAGTTATAATTTAATATCTACCTTCATACCTTCCAATCATTTGGGAAACAATAATATTTTCTGTGCATACATGTGGACTCCCACATCTATGAAGTGATGTGATTAATTTTACATTTATATTTTAGATAGATGGAAATAAGGAAAAATTTAATGAATATATATGATATATATGATATAATAATTATTTTTAAAGGCAAACTATTATTTACCTTTCTTTAGTTCCATCCATTAAAAAGTGAAAACATCATTCACACATACATATGACCTATTGTTTCCATAAATGATGTAATTAATTTTTTATCTTCATAATTTATATATTATGATAAATATGAATATAATGAAAATATATTATATTTATATAATTATTAAATTTATATATATTACTTAACCTTGACTAGATTATAAGTATAAAAAAATAGAACCAAATCATACATTAAAAATGAAGCAATTACCACTCGAAATAATGACCTAGAAAATGAATTGATAATGAACGGGTGATAAAATATCATAATTAAATAATATATGTTATTATATATTAGATTATGGTTATTTATTATTTATATAATTAATATATATTTATCATATATGAGGTTTAAATACGTACACATTAAATTTAACTTAGGGTAATGCTTTTACTTCACAATCTTATCATTATTCAGGACTGTTTATTTTTGAGTATCAGCTGAGGAATATTTCCATTCAATTTCTATGTTTTATAAAAATGGTTTCAAAAAATGTTTTTTTAATTCTAAAAATAAAATTAATATTATTTTTACCCTTGTTTTAATTTTTTTTAAAAAATTTAAATAAAATCTTAAAATCATTTTCCCAAAGAGGAAATTTTTGAATTTTCTAGCAAAAGTATAAAAGGAATTTTATTTTAACTTACATGGAATGAATGGAATTTAAAACTATTATGACACATCAATGATTTGAATTTTATCTTAAATTTCTAAAAGTTTAATTTCTAAAAAAACATTTCTTTATTATGTGTACATTTTTTATATTTTAAAAAGTTATTTTCAAAGTAGGAAGGGCAATTTCCCCAATAAATTTTAATTTAATCCTTTTGATATATTTTAATCTATGTAAATTATTTGAGGGTTTTTTTAAAAACTTCAATAAATAATTTTATCCCTAAGATAAATTCAATATAGCAGTACCTGGATTATCTCTCGATGAGGTCTCAATTTGAGTTGTAAAACTGTCAATTTTTATTTATTTATTTTTGCACGAAGAAAATTTTTGGGATTTGATTAAAATTTTTAGTACAAAATATAAATATAAACGAATTTTAAAGAAAATAAAATACCCAGATAGAAAATTGATGGGAAATAAAATTGGTTTGAAATCAGAATCAAAACTGTAGTTATGGACAATCTTAAATCTATTAGACACTCCCATCTTCCTTGTTTAAACACATTTCCCAATTGAATTTCTCAACGAACCCTAAATGACCCCTAGGCGAACACCAAAATTTTCATAGACATCATATCAATAACTCAATAATATTTTTTCTTCTATATAATTTATTAAATTACCTGAATATCTCCCAATAATCAAACACAATTAAAATCACTTTGCTTAATAGAAAGATTGTGCTGAAAAAATTTAAAAATTGAAGTGAATTAATTTACTTCATATATTGAAAAACCATCCAAAAAAATTTAAAGAAAATATATTCAAGAAATAAAAAAATAAATTAATTTAAAAATATAATTTTAAGAGAAATTAAAAAAGATATTACATAAAAATAACACAACTCTAAAGAGAGTGTCCGTCGGTTGTCGCCGTCCACAACCCCATTTTTCTTAGCCTCAAATCACTTGAGAAGACCACATATTATCCAATCCATCAAGAATGCACATAATATTCACAAAGTTATATATATAAACCTTTCCTTTTTCTCCCTCAATACAACAACCCTTGAAATGAGAGAGAATATGGGAATACAAAGGGGAGGATGGCTAGAAAGCTGGCTATCCAGAATCTATTTCCCTGAATATTTCTCGTTTTTGTCCACCTTATCAGCCAAATATGCCTATGGAAAATTCTAAAAAGTTGTTATAAATTAAATTATTTTTTTAACCTTAAATTCTGATAATATTTTTATTTTTTTTAATATGTTATGAAGTGATTACTGAATATAAAATTTTCTGCTCGAGGGGACCCTTCATCTTCCACTTATTTGACTCACTAAAATACTGGACTAATGAGATAATGTTTCCTTGAAACTCAGCATGAACGTGATTATTTGTGTCCTACATCATCTAAAATTTCAATAAATTCTTTTGGACAACATTATATGTATTTATACCTCATTTAATGGAGTGGGGTTTATTATGTTTTCTAGAAAAAATTTATACAATGATTGATATTTTTGGGCCTCTAAAAGGTCAAATAAATACTTTTACCAGTTTAAAAAAATATATCCCATGACCATATGAAACCTATAAAAAATAACCAGTCAATTTATCTCAATTTTGAAAAATATATTCCCAAAATACAGATCCTATTAAACACAGATAAAATTTTATAATTCTGTAATTTTCAATTTCAATTTCAAAACATCCCTAAAATGAAAGGAAAAATAAATTCAAATAAAAATGTAAAATTAGTGAGTTTTAAATAATTGAAATACAAATTATAAATAGTGAAATTATTATCTCTATAAATTCCCTCAGCCTTATCACTTGAACAAATAGACAAGTGAGCACTCAAAATAAATAAAGGAAAATTAAAAACACATACCAATGAGGTGAACCAATTAATCACAAAGAAATATAAGATATCATAACTCATAAAAAACAAATATTTTAAGTTCTCAATTGAGCACATTCAGTCCATTTCCACTTATTTTCTCCTCCCATTCACAAAGAACACAAATATAGATTTTCAACAAGGATTTTATCATCCAAACCCATGCAAGAAGCACCACAGGCTTGATAAATTTCTACATCTCCACCTAATGTGAGCCAAGAACAAGTGATTATCATGATAAGTATTCAAGGTTTATTTGTGTCTTAAGTTTGGTGAGTTTAAAATATGAAAAATTATGAGGCTGAATAATGAGGTTTTGGATATTTTTAAAGAAGAAATGCATGATTATAATTTTCACTTAAGTACCAATGAAAATCATCTATGAGAATCTCTTATAATATATTTTCCATAAATATTTCAGTACATAAAATGGAATTTTTCTTCTATCTATTTTTTTGGAATGCTCCAGATATGGTACAACTTTGTTCTATTGAAAGCTTTAGGTAGGCACAAATCCATTTCATTTGAGAGCTCCAGATGGGCACAAATCTAAATAATAAATTTTCCAAAAAAAAAATCTATTAATAGTTTAAATCTCCACTCAAATCAATATAAAATGAGGTATCACACCACAATTCATCTCCCCCCACACTTAAGTTTAACCAGATCATGCATTTTCACTTAGAGAGCTGATTGGAAAGCGAAAATTGGCTTGAAATTTGGCTAAACTAACAGGTTGTAAATGGATACTAAGAGATTAATAAAGGAAAAATGTACAGGGAAGGAAAAATCAAAGAAGGTTCACTTGTAAATGGGGATTTAAAATCTAAATAATATCCTCAATCATTTCAATCACAAGTACCTTAAACCTCAAGTTTTGATAGAAATAAATCATGTTTTGGTTCAAATAGGCATGGATTGGTTCTCTCAAGAAATGAGGTGAATGTGAAGAATACATAAAAATGGGTTTATAATCCTCATATTAATATAATTTTGAATATAAATATAGTGATATGTGGCCTGAGATTCCAAAATAATAGGTCTTTTCATGAAATTTCCATTTTTTTGAACTTAAAACAATGTCATTTTCATCATTCATTTATGTTCCGTTTCATGATATCAATTGGTTCACTCATTGAAATGGATTTAAAAAATGATAATGATCATAATTTATGCAAACATGTTTTTTATGATAAAATTATAAATAAATCATATGAAATTTGAAAAAGAATAAAATAAAAGAAACATGCCAGAAATTAAAAATAATTAAACAAATGAAAAGAAATAACTCAGAAATTCAAATCTACCTATAATGTTACTCCCCCACATTTATTTTTTGAAATTCAATAATTTATAAAAGAAATTATGTGAGAGTTAAATTCGAGAACTTAATGACATAAAAAAAGTGAGATGGAAATACACAAACTAGCTTCAATTGTATTCAGATTCATGAAAACGGATCTTCTCCATTGGCCGATCTTGATCATTCTCTCTAAATATCTTCAACATGTGACCACTAAATGTGAATGGTGTCCATTTTCAGGTTATTTTATATGTATTTCACCACAAGGAAGAACATGAGTAATAATGAAAGGGCTAAACCATTTGGAATGAAATTTACCTTGGAATGAAATTTACCTTAGCATTGTTCTGTATCGGGACGGGAAGTGGAAGCTGATGGGTCGGGAATTTCAAATTTTATGCAGCATCGGAGTGATGTAACACCATCAAATCCGACGATCTTATCCCAATACAGTCTTAAGGACCATGTGAGGTTTAAACAGAGTACAAAAATAAACCTAACATGTAACTCGTTCGGATTTGACATGTGGAAGCTTGTCACAAGATACCAACGAACATTTCTCTAAGACTCCAATGCTGAATCCCTCTTAATCATCCACATATTACTCTTGAATCTTTTTGTGTGTCGTTCATCAGAATCTAGGTACTAGCATTGTCCTTTGACGATCACTATGACACAATGACAAACACCATAAGCTAGTGTCTTCGATCTGAGGAGATAGATCTTGAAGAACTTACTTGTTTTAGAGAGTTTTTCTCTAGGATCCATGAGGAGAGAGAGTCTCTCAATTCCAAAAAATGAATAGTCACCATGGGATGAGCCTCTCTCCACTTATATAGTGAATATCTATATTACCCGGTTTCAGTTCTCGACCCCCCGTGTAATAAACATCCTCTATAAAAGTATTTTAAATTATTATTTATGACAAAATAAATTATTCCATAAATAATATTTATAATTTATCACTTAACTATAATATATATCAAATATATTATGTGATAAACTTGATTCTATAACTTGACTCATGTCTCTTGATAATATTAAATGAACCTGGGATATATAATTAATATCCATTCGAATAATATTTATCCTTGTATTTACTTAACCACTTATAAATACATGTCATAAATAAATTCAAAAAATTATTCCAAACTTGAATAATTAAAGAATTTATTTATTCCTTGGTGATCTATAGAACATGGATAATACCCGGACCCCGTGGTGGGTCCCACTATGTCCTATAATCCTATTCAACATAATAGGGAATATTATTAAAGAGCTATAATGTGTGACCCTCTAGAACATTATCTTAATAATAGTGAATAATATTCACTGACCAAGAGTGGGGTCATGAAACCCATCGATCCACCTATATAGATAAGGAAAAGTTAAAGAAATAACTACCTTCCTAAAAACACAGTCTGTGTAATATAATCTCTTCATCATAGATATATCAATAAAGAAGGATGCACACTTGTGTCATCATCATTTTCCTTGATTTATTATTTCTTGATCTGTCTAGACGGACTTACCTTCGACTACCATGGCCATGGATTTAATGAAGGTACTACTATCCTAATAAACTAGGCCCAAGATATGTCTTCCTCAACTTGAAAGTGAAAAATCCTATCTTGATCATTCAATCATTGTCATTTCACCAATGAAATAACCAACACAAACTACCCCGCCACAACATCCTCACCATGGTTTTCGTGTTGCATCAATGTACACAATCAAATGAAATACATTGATAATGATCTCAATTCAGGAGACCATTATACATGTCCATATATAGTAACAACCAATGACACCTGGAACATGTGGTGTTCCTATTAGAGGTTCTATCCTCATGATATCAACTAACATAGATCACTAAGTGTGGACTTCATGAGATGAATTATCAGTGATTATGATCCCCCAACACTTGATAGTCAGACATCAACTATTTCCTTTTAGAATAATGTAACTAGACCACAGGACATTACTTTAAGATTACAGTCATAGCATCTCGAGGTTCTCATTATGGCCTGGGATTTGCTATAACCCTTTGATACAATATGTAATCTTAGGAAATTTTCATAAACAAAGTGGTTGCAGAATTATCTACACTATTATGGAAATATAAACACATGTGTATATAACAAACTTCATACATGTAGTGTTAATCAAAGTATAACACAAGTTGGGTCTAGGGAACCTACTTTCAACACTCCCACTTGCACTAGAGCCAACTAATAACAAGTCTCAATCCTCTAGCTCTTACTTAAAAATCATGCTTCTACTAAGAAATGGATTTAGGCAGGGGGTCTACCAAATTGTCCATTGTGGATAATCTGCTAATTGTGACTTCACCTATCTGAGTAAAATTTATTAAGAGATGAAATTTTTGAAGTATATGCTTCGTCCTCTGGTGAGACCTGGGCTCCTTTGCAAGCACCACTGCATCAGTATTATCACAATAAAATGGTACATGTTCGACACTGTTAGGAACAACACCAATGTCTGAGACAAAGATGTGTATCCATACTGTTTCTTTTTTTTTTTTGCATCAGAAGCCTCTATATACTAAGATTCTTCTATAGAATAGGCGACCATAAATTTCTTCGAGATTCTCTAGCTCACTGCACCACTATTCATGAAAAATATATAGCCTGACGGCAATTTCATATCATCATGATCTATTTGGAAACTATCATAAATGTATCCCCACACTACTATTTCCTCATCTCCTCCATACACCAGGAACATATCCTTTGTACGCTTCAAGTACTTTAGGATTGTTTTAACAGCTACCTAGTGCAGATCTCATAGATTATGTTGATATCTATCCACCATGATTAAATCAAAGGCAACATCAAACCTAGTATATATCATGACATACATGATGGAACCCACTATTGAGGAATAAGAGATTCTAATAATTCTTTGAATCTCCTCATGTGTTTGTGGACACATTTTCTTGGAGAGATTAATACCATTTGATATAGGAAACAACCCTCTATTGGATTATTACATATTGTACCTTTTTAGTATGTTGTTAATATATGTACTTTGACTTAGACCAAGAATCCTTTGAGATCTATCTTGATAGATCTTGATCCCTAGAATGTAGGCTGCTTCACCTAAGTCTTTCATGGAGAAGCATTCATTTAATCAAGTCTTAACTGACTATAAGACTTGCACTTCATTCCCCATAATTAATATGTCATCAACATATAATATTAAGAAAATTATGGCATTCCCATCAACCTTATTATAGACACAAGGATCACTTTCATTTTTTATAAAACCAAATTCTATTATGGATTCATCAAAACAAACATTCAATGATCATGATGCCTAATGAGATCCATAAATGGATCTCTGCATCTTGCACACCTTATTGGGATTATTTGACCTGAAAAACCCTTAGGGTTGAGTCATATATATGTCTTCAACAAACTTACCATTTAGAAAAAAAATTGACATCCATTTTCCAAATCACATAATCATGAAAGGCTGATATTGCAATAAATATTATGATGGTTATCAACCTTGATATTGGTGAGAAGGTTTCATCATTTTCAATGCATTGATGTTGCCTAAAACCCTTCACAACCAGTCTTACATTATAGGTATTAACATTGCCATCCATGTACAACTTTTTCTTGAATACCAATTTGAAACCAATAGGTTTTACATCATCTATAGGGTTTACCAAAATCCAAACTTGATTTTGGTACATGGACTCCATCTCAGAATGCATGACATCTTGCCACGTAACAACTTCTTTTCCTTCAACTGCTTCCTTGTAGGTTAGAGGTTCATCATCCTCAAAGAGAAATGTGTCACCTGACTTGGTGATAAGAAAACCATAATGCTCTCGTTCTCTAACCTATCGAGTAGACTTATGCAGTATTTGTGTCTCGGGAACCGCTTATTCTTCCACTATCTCTTGTGAAGATTGTTCCCTTACCAACTCTTGTGTATATGGAGCATTAACTTCATCAAAGTCAATCTTGATCCAACTATTTACTTTGAAAATGTGTTCCATTTATACAAATATGGCATGCATTTCCATAATAACCTTTCTATATAAAGGGTTATATAGGTAATATTCTTCATTTTCCATAGGATAACCTATAAAGATGCACTCCGTGCTTCAGGATGCTAATTTTTCACTTGGTAAAGTCTTGAAAAATCCTTGCATCCCCATACAAACAAATGTGATAGATTGCATTTTTTTCCACACAATACCTCATATAGAATCCCATCTTTAGATTTAGTTGGTACTCGGTTAAGGGTATATGTTTCTATCTGTAAAGAATATCCCCAAAAGGATAATAGAAGAGTTTCATGGCTCATTATTGATCTGACCATGTTAACCAGGGTCCTATTCCTCCTTTCACTGACACCATTACACTACAGTGTATAAGGAGGGATGAGTTTGGATACAATACCACACTTCTTCAAGTGTTAAATGAAAACTTGGTTAAGATACTATCCGCCATAGTCTGAGTTGAGTGCCTTTGTCTCCTTAACAATCTGGTTTTCTACTTCATTTTGGTATTCCTTAAATATTCGAAAGGAATCATACTTATACCACATCAAGTAGATACAACCATATGACCGAATTGTCATGAAACTTCATATTGATTATGATTTTAAGGATGATTTATATTATAGGTAATTCCATATTTCATCTCTCAAGGAGCATTGACAGGTTTAGAGTATATCTTTTTAATAAAAATTACTAGGGGGGGGTGATTTTGAAAAAAGTTTAATAAAAATAACTTAACTTAAAGAGTTAAATAGTTTAAAAACCAAGTGTATTTTAAAACATATGAGACAAATGAGTCATTTTGATTTAACTACACACATTAAAAGTTAATTTTTATTAGAGATCCATTTAGGTTTGGAGTAATTCTTTGGTTGAAATTAATTGGAATCCTGATTAATTCCTTAGCGTTTATTTCATTTCTTGAAGAACCAAAACATGACATAAAAATTGTATTTTCAAGGCCCAAAACTTATTCATGGAATAAGATATTCTAAATTAGATTTAAATCTCAAAAAATGGGTAAAAAAAGGATTCTTGTGTTTTCCAATCGGAACATCACAAGTCACACAATCCAAACCTCACACCGATTGGTTAGAAATTAAGAGAAAATTAATCACATGCATCAAAACAAGCATTAAATTAGGAAATAATTTAAGATAAATGGAAAGAAATGTTTAATACCCAAATTAATCCAAAACAGTAGCTAATTAATGCATTGGAACTCCCGTGACATGTGTGTAGCCCCCTTACAATGAACACCCACCGTTTAGCTCGATATCCGGAGGATGAGGAAGCTCGGGTGGGACTCCTTCTTCATTATTGACCCCCTATGAGGATGAGAGACTACAATGATTCTAGGATTAAAAGGATACTCTTATAAGACTCAAAAATCATAGATCATTTCTTCTATTTCAAACTCCAAAATGAGGTGCCCAATGTATCATTTTATAGTCAAAGTGGAAGGTGGTTTTGGGCACACATATTGAGTAAAAATACTTGAAACATTGTTTTTGGTAGATATAAATCCTTATCTCTCTTTGGTAAAAACTGACAGGTTTTCCCCACATCTTGAATATCTCCACAAAAAGTTTGGATTCATTTGGAAACCTACAGATTGAGATATGGACAGATCATAACACACCACTTTTGACATCGTTTAGATTCTGTGTGCTGGACAGATCAGGTTAGATGGACCTTTTATAGGATGAATTGGGATTGGGTTCATTTATATGAAATATATCCAATTACATTTAATATCATCACACAATATTTAAGCCCATTTGGATGCATGTTTTAGTAGAAGTGTGTGGTTTAGTAAACTGGTGTGCTTGGATCCTGTGCAGCTTGACCCATTTTTGTTGAACTTCATCATGGGCCCTCCAAATCACCACCACCTTCAATGAAATAATCAAAATGAGTAACATTGAACTTCTTAATAGTGATAAAAACAAAATAATGGGATCAAACATGAAGTTAAATTTATTATTATTTTTATAATTTTCAATACAAAACTAGTTTAGCATAGTGGTGTAAGGGTGAGAATGAAACCGTGAATCGCGGTGCGATCACACCCCCACAACTAAAAATTTTCACTCATGGGAAAAGTAATATTTCCAAAAATTATGCATGTAGATATTTAAAAATTATTAAATAATTAACATTTAATGAAAGTTTAATTCCTTATATAAATGTTATCAAATCAAAAATCATACCGAGGAGTTACTCTCACTGATTATGGAAAAAGATGTCTAAAAAATTGAATCCAAATGAAATTTCAATAGATTCATTATACCAATCAAATAAAATAATTCAAAATTTAATAATGTCACTAATTATCCACATGTGTGTGTGTGAAAACTATTTCATGCTATTCTTTCCACTTTCTATCAAGTAAATATTAGTTATTTTAAAAATTGTCTACTTACATGATCATTTACACCAAACCTACCCTACATATTTTACAATAAAATTTCAAGGCCCACTCACTTAAACATTCCTATAATTCAAAACATAAGCTCCCAACCTAGATATCCCCATATTTTTTACATTTAATAACGCCCCTCATTTTTTTTCAAAAGTTCCAATTAGAAAAAATCTCACACTCTTCTCTCAACCCTTGTTTGATTTCTTCACGACACTAATTTTAATAGTTATAACTAGATCAAAAGTCAAGGAAGGTTGGGTTTTTCCCTTCCAATATACCACCCTTTATTTTTTTAGGGCGTACAATAGTCTAATAACAGGTACACACACATAAGTCAATTTGGTACATTAATGAAATAGATCAGATAAGGAACGAACATATAGAAAAAGGATTTTGGAAAGTATATAAAAATCAACCTAACTTATATTTACCTTCCATTAAGTAAGAAATTTTTACACTTCATGGTTGGGTGCAAAGATCTGCGAAGAGATTTAGTGAAAAAACTTTCCCTTAAACTATTCAAAAAAAGGAACAATTATTCTCAAAGGTTTTGAAATGATACAACCATTTATATCATCGACAAACAAACAAATTTCAATAGAAAGTCACACCACATTATTGAATTATTTCAGAAATTCACATTTCATTAGAGTTTTTTGAATGTAAAAACAACATGAAATATAGATATTACTCATGAATTTTCAATAACTTCCATGATTAAGTAGGAATAATTTTCCATGATAAAGTGGGAATAAAAAAATTGACATTTTTTCAAAAAAAAGTGAGTGGGCAAAGGGGAAAAAGTAATAATACTATCTAAAAATATAAAAATAGAATAGAAAATAATGACGATGAAAATTCATAACTAATCCAAGAATGAACCTATCCCCCCACACCTAAAGTGTGCAATGTCCTAACTGTAACAAAATAGAATTTGGGAAGGAAGGATAAAACCTGGTGGTTGTCATTCACAGATTGTTTCTAGAACTTGGAGTTCCTCTATCAGGGACTCCGGAATGGCTTCAGGGAGATGCTTCAGCCGATTCCCATTGATAGTGAAGGTTTTCTTGGTGTCTTCATTTTGAACGTGAACAACACCAAATAGAGAGACATTAGTAACAATTTATGGTCCAAACTAGTAGGAATAAAGCTTACCTGGATGCAACTTCAGCCTTGAATTGTAGAGGAGGAACTTCTTACCAATGGGGAACTAATGATGAAGGATGATATTATTGTGGAAAACCTTGGCTCGCTCTATATAAATCCAAGAGTTCTCATATGAATATCTTCTCATTTTCTCGAGCTCCTGAATTTGAAACTTCCTTTGAGCACCTTCACCAGAATGATTAGAATTGCATTGTTTAATGGACTAGTAGGAATGGTTCTCAATCTCAATAGGGAGGTAAAAACTCTTTCCAAACACAAGCTGATAGGGTGACATTCCAATGGGAGTTTTAAAGGAAGTATGATAATCCCATAATGAATCATAGATTCTAAGACTCCAATATTTCCTATTGGGTTTAACTAATTTTTAAAGAATTTGTTTTACCTACCTATTTGACACCTCAACTCGACCATTGGTTTATGGGTGATATGAAATAGACAATCTATTCCTGACCCCATACCGACACAAAAGAGATTGCATTGTTCGGTTGTAGAAATGAGAACCCCAGTCACTGATGATGAACCTAGGTAATCCAAACCTATAGAAGATTTAGGATCTCAAAAATTCCACAAATACATTAGATTCAGAAGTCATTGTATCTAATGACTCTACCTATTTTGAAATATAATCCACTTCCAAAATAATGTATAGGTTCCCAAATTAATTAGAGAATGGGCCCATAATGTCAATGCCCCAAACATCGAAAATTTCACGGAAGAGTAATGGTTGTTGTGGAATTTCATTTATTTTATATACATTCCCCATTATTTGATATTAAGAACAAGATGTACAAAACTCATGGGCATCCCGAGAATGTTTTGGCCAAAATAGACTAGAATCTATGACCTTGCGAGCAGTCTGTTGGGGACACAAGTGGCCCCCGCAAGAAAGAGTATGGTAGAACATATGGATGGACTGAAACTTGTTATTGGGAATAAAACTCCTAAGGAATTGATCACTACATGTTCTCAAAAGGTACAAGTCATCTTAAATGTACAAACTAGAATCATGTTTTAGAGGATCAACCTGGTTTTTGTTGAAGTCAGCAGGAATGAAAGATGCTACTAAATAATTTACAATTTCAGCATACCAAGAAATAACATCTTGCACTTGGTACAATTTATCATTTAGAAACATGTCAATTTTTGGAATACAAGGGGATGAGTCAATGTTTGAGGATGGGTGTATCCTAATGATATGGTCAACTACCATATTCTCTTCTCCTTTTTATCTCTAATTTCTAAATTGAATTCTTAAAGGAGGTGCATCCAGAAAATAAGACATGGTTTGGCTTCCAGTTTCTTAAGGAGATACTGGAGGGCTTCATGGTTTGATAACACAATGATTTTGGACCCTAAAATATATGCCTTGAATTTTTACAAGTCAAAAAAATAGAAAGAAAATATTTTTCAGTTGTGGTGTAATTTTCTTGGGCATGGTCCAAAGTATGCGAGGAATATACAATGAAATGTAGAGTTCAATCAACCCTTTGTGATAAGACTGCCCCAACTGCATAGTTAGAGGAGTCACACATGAGCTCAAATGGTAAATCCCATAAATGTGGTTGGATTAACATGGGTGTTATGATGCTCCATTTTAACTATTAAAATCTTTATCACATTCTTTATAAATAACATATTGGTTTTCTTTTTGGGGAAATCAGTAGAAGGAGAGTGTAATTTTACTAAAGTCATGAATGAAATGATGGTAAAATACAACATGACCTAGGAATGACTGCATATCCTGTACATTTTTGGGGAATGATAGGGAATAAATGACATCTACGTTTGATTTATCTACTTGGATACCATCCCCCGAAATGAGATGTCCCGAAACTATAACTTATCGCACCATGAAATGGAATTTCTCATAATTTAATATAAGATTATTTTCAATACTGCAATGTAGGACTGAAAAAATACTACTTAAACATTCATTAGAAGAGGATCCATAAATAGTGAAATCATCCATGAATACTTCCATGTAATTCTCCAATTAATCTAAAAAATACTAACCAAGCATCACTGGAATGTACCTGGAGCATTGCACAGACCAAATGTAACCCTCCTATATAAAAATACGCCAAAGGGGAAAGTGAAGGCCATCTTTTCCTGATCCTAGGGGGAAATATGGATCTAAAAGAATCCATAATACCTATAAAGGAAATAGTATTGGGACTTCCTTAATAGCCTCTATAGAATTTTGTCGATGAATGGAAATGGGAAATAGTACTTCCTAATGTGTTGATTTAGTTGGAGATAGTATATATATACACACACCAACTATTCTACACATTAGTTGGAACCAATTCATTATTTTCATTTTTTTATTAAAGTAAGACCAGTTTTTTAGGAACCACTTGTATTAGAATGACCCATTGACTGTCATAGATGGGGTAAATGATTCCATCATCCAATAATTTTGTTACCTTTTTTAATAACATCTAGGAGGATTGGGTTCAGTCCACATTGTGACAGCCTCACTGGTTTATCCTCATCATATAACAATATATGATGTGTGAAAATTAATGGGATAATACCAAAAATTTCAGTAAATGTCCATACCAAAGCTTTTTTATACTCCCTCAAAAGTTGAATTATTCAAAATTCATACTCAAAAGGGAGTGAACTGGAAATGATGATAGGAAACTTGTTTCCATTATTAAGATATGAATATTTTAAATCTTGAGGTAGTTGTTTTAGTTCTAATTCAGGGGGATTTTGGATTGATTGGAGTGTGTGTGAATTTTATAGTATACTAATCTCATCTAACTTCTTAATGGTATCATCCTTAGATGAGGAAAGTGATTTTATAAGATTATCAATGTCATTGATGGTCATGTGATCCTCAGTGTTCAATAAATCATCAATTAATAAACTTGCATGACATTTTTCTAAACTGGTACAACATTTTATGTCTGATTCATTTCTTAGCATTTCAACCAATGATTAAAAATCTGAAAGGGGATAATGGGAATGAAAATAAGTGTTTTTAGGGGAAGGGAGTATATATATAGAGTTAACAGAGAGAGAATAATGTTCTTATGAGGGGTTCTTCATGGAATTAATGATGTTTAAGTGGACAATGTCACTACCAAAATCCATAGATAATGTACCATTATGGAAATTAATTATAGTTTTGGTGGTTTTAAAGAAGGGACTCCCTAATATAATCGGGTCATGTCCATTAATCCTATCATGTTCCATTTTAAGCACATAAAAATCAGAAGAAAAAATTAAAAAATTTTACCCTCACAAGAACATCATCTAACACACTAGAAGGGTGTGCTGTACTCTGATTTTCTAATTGAATAAAAATTTGAGTGGGATTGAGTTCCTTGACCCGAAATGAATAGTAAAAAGAGTGAGACATCACATTTATAGAAGCACATAAATCGAGCATAGTAATTAAAAAATAATACTCCCCTATGGTGCATGAAATTGAGAATGTTTCCAGATCATTGCATTTTGTGGGAAGTGATGGATCTATCAAAACTGAGACATTCCTCCCCAGGATAACATTCTCATCACCTTGAAGTCTCCTTTGGTGTGTACACATCCCCTTCATAAACTTGACATATATTGGAATTTTCTTCACAACATTAATCAAGGAGATGTTAACCTGCACTTTGTTGAAAGTTTCTAATATTTTCTTATCAAGTTCATTTTCCTTTTTTTATTAGTTGGGTGTCCCTTTGGGTAAATGGAAGAGGAATGGTTGGGATAGGTGACTCATCAATAGACACACTCTTTCCTTTTCAATGGATTCTCTAAGGACAATTATTTTCTCCTCTTAAACCATTTTCAGCAGTTGAGATGGTGGTTTCATCAAGAGTGGATGAATCTATTAGAGGATTAATTTGGGTTTTAATTTGTTTCCCACTCTTAAGGGTGATGAAACTAAAATTTCCCTTATACCTAGGGTTAACTACTGGTTGAGAGGGTAGTTTATCTGACCTATGACTTTGAATTTCCCCCATAGAGTTAGCTAGTTGGCCTAATTGGGTTTTTATGTCTTGTATGGGTGATTGGGTGGTTTTTTGGAATTTGGGATTGTTGGAAGCCATTTTTTAATCATATATTCTAGGATAGTATCGGGTTTTAGAGGGGGAGGTTGGAATGTCCTTTTTGGTGGTTGGGTATTTATGGGTGGTGGGGATGGATGAATACTCTTCCCCATTTGGTTCCATTGCTGTTGAGGTTGGTTTGAATAGACCCTTGCCTATAGGCTTGGTTTTCTTTCCACCCAGGGTTGGATGACTAATATGGTTCTTTCCTAAAGGGTTGGTTATAGGGGAGGTCTGTAAAGATTTCCTCACAACTCTCAGAGGTTTCTCTTAATTGGGGGAATTGGTTAGATTAGTGGGTGTTAGAAGAACATATACCACAATGGATGTGACGAGGAGATTGTGATTTCCCTTGGTAAAGATTAAGTTGTAAAATAATGGTACTTACCTCTTCAAACTTCTTGTCCACCTTCTTCTCGAATTCAGTACTTTTCACCTCATAGAAACCTTGAATGGGTACAATAGAATGTGAACTAAATTGTTTAGTGTTTTGTGTCATGTTCTCAATTAGGGTTCTTTTAGAAATTGGGGTCTTATCAACTAGTGAACCACATTCAAAAACATCAATCATATTTCGATCAATAATAATTAAACCTTCATAAAAATACCGAATTAAAAGTTGATCACTTATTTGGTGGTGCGGTAAACTTGAACATAACATGTTAAATAATTCCCAATATTCATGTAATGTTTCCCTGTGTGATTTCCTTATACCAAAAATTTCATTCCTTATATTTTTTTTCTGAGAGGCTGGGAAATATTTTTCATGAAAAAGGAATTTCATTTCTACCAAACCTCTAATTAGTGAATTAACATAGTAAATACAGTCTTTTGTAGTGTCTTATAATGAAAAAGTAAATGACCTAATATTTACTTATTCTTCATCCAAATTTTAAATTTTTAATATAGAACATATAGTATTAAATTATATTAAGTGATTATTTGGATCTTCTACCACGAGTCCAAGGAATTATGGTAATAAGTAAATTAAACCAGATTTTAAATTGAAATTGGGTGGCTCCCCTTGTATTTGAATGTATGTGGGTTAGATATCATCATCAGGTGTGGTTAATTATTTTAGTATTCTGTTGTTTTCCTTCATGTTATACACATTAATTTCAGGGTCTAATTTGGTCCCAGAAGAAGAGGGGTTTAGAAAAGTCTCTAGTCGTGGTGTGTCCTCCTTCAAAGGGTTGTCTTGTGCATCTCGATGTCACTGATGTAGGATCCTCTCTAGTTCGAGTTTGAAAGGCGGTAATTCTCCTAAAGTAGAACACGTCATACATAGATCCTACAAAATAAACAAATTATAATCCCAAAATATATGCAAAAGGTAGAAGATAAAAAAAATAAAAATTCATAAAAATTACAAAAAACATATAAAAAACACGTACTAAAAACCAATGCACTCCCCGATAATGATGATAACATTTGACTACATGTCATGAAATATCAAATTTCTTATGATATTAATGATGATTTATAGTATAGGGAAGAACCTAAGTCATCTCTTAAGGATCTTTGATAGGTTTAGAGTACGATTTTTTAATAAAAAGTACTAAAAATGGGAGTGATTTTGAAAACAATTTAAAGAAAATAACTTAACTTAAAGAGTTTAATAGTTGAAAAACCAAGTGGATTTTGAAAAATATGAGACAAAGGGGTCATTTTAATTTCACTACAGACATTTCAAGTTCATTATTTTTATATATTAATTTAGATTTGGAGTAATTCTTTGGTTGAAATTAATTGGAATCCTGATTAATTCCTAAGCCTTTATTCCATTGCTTGAAGAACCAAACCATGACATAAAAATCATATTGTCAAGGTCCAAAACTTATGAATGGAATAAGAGCTTCCAAATTAGATTGAGATATCAAGAAATTGGGTAAGAAAATCACTCTTGTGTTGTCAAATCAGAACAACACAAGTCACGCACTCGAAACCTCACACCGATAAGTTAGAAATTAAGAGAAAATCAATCACGTGCATCAAAACAAACATTCAAATAAGAAAAAATTTAAGATACATGAAAATAAATGTTTTAAAACCAAAATAACTCCAAACCAGTACCTAATATATGTGTTGTAACTTCCTTGACATGTGTTTATCTCCCTCATAATGAATGCCCAACGTTTAGCTCGACATTAGGAGGGGGATAAAGCTCAGGTGGAACCCATTCTTCATTATTGACCCCCCTATGAGGATAGGGGCCTCTAAAACTTATAAGATGAATAGGAAACTTCTATTAGACTCCAAAATGGAAGATCTTTGCTTATGGTTCGAAATCCCAAATGAGGTGCCCAAGGTATCATTTTATAGGCAAAGTGGAAGGTTGTTTTGGGCACCCAGATTGTGTAAAACCACTTGTCCCATTGTTTTCAGTGGGTATACATCCTTATCTCACTTTGAGATTTTTTAACTAACTCTTTAATATCTCCACCGAATGTTTTGCTTCATTTGGACACCTATAACTCGAGATATGGATAGATCACAACACACCACTTTTGACTTTGTTCAGATTCGGTGTGATGGACAGATCAGGTCAGATGGACCTCTTAGTAGCTGAATTGGGCATGGGTTACTTCAGATGAAATGTATCCCATTAAATTTTGGATCAAACCATAAAATTTAATCCCAATTTTAGCCACGCTTTTCTAGAAGTGTGCTGTTTAGTAAACTGGTGTGCTTGGATCCTGCCCAGCATGGCCCATTTTTCTTGAACTTCGTCATGGGCCTTCCAAATCACCTCCACCTTCAATAAAATAATAAAAAAAGTGAAATTTACCTTTCTAACAGCGATAAAAAAAATAATTTAATCAAACTTGAAGTAAAATTTATTATTATTTTTATAATTTTCAATACAAAACTAGTTTAGCATAGTGGTGTAAGGGTGAAAATGAAACAGTGAATCGCGGTGCAATCACCATACCTAATATAGTCATCGGTAAAATTAATGAAGTATGGAAAACACCCCTTTAATCTACTGGAAATAGACCACATATATCCGTATGAATTAATTCCTATACTGCATTGGCACTTTCTCTCTTCTCAGAGAAAGTTGATTTGGTCATTTTTCCTTGTAAACAAACGTGACATACATCCATGGGTTTTAACTATACCAAGTCTAAATACCCTTATTGATGTAATATTTGTAATCGATTCTCATTTACATGATCTAGAATAATGTTCCATAGGAGGTTGAGATATGAGTCTTTCTCATTGGTTTTGTCATTGATTGGCATTACGGGGTTTTCAAGTTCGAGTATATATAAACCATTGTTAAGATGTGACATACTATAACACATGTTATACATATAGAAGAGACAAAATTTATTTCAAAACATGAAATAAAATACCATAGTGTCCAAACTTGACATAGAGATTATGTTCCTTCTTATAAAAGGTATATAATAATAATTATTTAAAACTAGAACCAAACCACTTGGTAAAGTAAGGTGATAATCTCCCACTGCAAAGGCTGCCAGACTTACACCATTTTCAAGTCAAATATCTAATTCTCCTCTTGAAATATTCTTGAATCTACTTGGTTCCTATATATTAATACATATGTGTGAGCCACATGCCGTTTCCAATACCCATCTTATTGATAATTTAAGATTGCATTCAATGACAAAAATACCTAAAGTAGAAGCATCAGTTTGCTTCTTATTACCAACTTTGCAATGTTTCTTCTAGTGTCCTTTCATTCCACATCCAAAATAGATAGACTCCTAATCATTTATCTGACTCTGAATCTTTGGATTCTTTGAAGGATGGTGCATTGAAGTCTTTCTCCAAAAACTTGGCCTTAGACCCATTTTCCTTTCTTTTATTTCTATTGTTCACCATAAAAATAGATGAATTAGTATTTTTTATATCCTTATCAGCATATAAAACTAAATCCAATATATTTGGGAGAAACTTTTTAATATCATTAATGTTATAATTGACAATTAAAGTTGAAAAGCCTGGCAGTAAAGGGGCTAAAATGAGATCCATTGCTAGCTCTTGGTTCAATTTCAACCCAAGGTCTTAAAGCCTCTCAATGTACCTAATCATCTTGAGTAGATGAGGAATGGATTGATACCCTTTAGATAGAATTTACCTATAAAGGTCACTAGAGATCTCATACCTTTCCTACCTAGCCCTCTCTTGATAAAATTATTGGAGATGTGAAAGTATCTTGTGGGAATCCTCATCCTCATGCATATTCTGTAATTGGATGGACATGGATGAAAACGTGATGCACTGAACATCAAGTGCATCTTCTACATGACTTTTCCATTTATATTTTCTTGCCTCACTTTACTCCATGAGGAGGCTCCATAGGAACTGAGGATTCCAGCACATAAAACATCCTTTCTTGGTATAGTACTATGTGCATGAACCTGTACTACTCTTTAGAGTAATTGCCAGTAATGATATTTTCTTTATCCAGAATAGATCATAGTGATAATGTACTAGTGGTGTTAATGATCTCCATTTTAAATATACATCAGATGAACATTATAAGTCAATAATTTATATTGATTACCATTTAAAATTTATTATTAATTAATTATTATATCATTTTTAATGTCTCCCACTATTTTAGCGAACTCTAATAGCCCTCATAATTGAATTCGGAATACATTGTCACTTTAGTATTATAGTGGTAAAGATCCTTGAAACTACTCCTTATAGTCTACAATATTTGGAAACACCACTACTTGGAGAGTTTCTAGGTAGCCTCTATTCTGGACAACCACATTAACTTGCAGTTCCTTGTACTATTATGTAAATTCCCAGCTTTTGGAATCTGAACCTGATTCCATAAACATATTTCCTCTAAAGAGATAGAAATCAATATTTGGATACTTTTTTTGACACCATATTTAGTCAAGTAGACACACCACTATTATAGTAACTCCCTGGTAGTATAGAAAAATATCAAATTTGGATGACAATCACTCTGAACAGCAGGTTTTTCTCAAACTTGAATGATCAAAGGCTTTAAAAAATCGATATCACTTTGAGGGATTTTTGTTTATTGAGAAATATAATCAATTTCTATTTAATATGTTCAACCTAGGTTGTTGTGCTCACAACTGAACATGTGATAAAAAACTATTCATCACATATTTATGCATTTTTTATGTTGTTTACTATTAAATGTGATCAAGCAATAATCATGCACTCACATAAAACAATAAACAACGAGTAAAGGTAAATCATGAAATCTGACTGGTCTTGAGAATTTTATTATGATTGATCCATAACTGATCAATCTTGACCTAGGGGCTTCCATCCCTAAGTCAACACCTGACTTGAATCCTAGCTTGCCCCTACGCATTATGCTTGGCACCCATTTGGATTACCACACTGTCTTGGTGGGGTTAGCTTCTACGATTATCACTGTGTAATTATAAATATACTCGCATGCAGGCGAGGGGGTCTAGGGGTACAATATAAAATATGTGCATTGGACGTGCAGTCCCTTATACATATTTGACTTAAAGTGGAAATATGTAGACAATCATTTATCTAATTAATTTTTACAATCGTCTAACTCAATGAATAAATAATTAAATAAATAAAATCTAGACATGCACAGGTCTGTTGCTAGCTGAAGCCCGGTTGGTATAATACAGACATGCAATAAAAATTAAAATGCAATAAATTTAATTAGTATGAGGGTGTTCTTAAAAAATTAAATGAATTTTAATAAATTTAAATAATTTATTTATCGATTCCAATTATTTAATTTATTTTTTTAATTCCAAAAATTAAATTAAACCATTAATTTAATTTAAAACTCAAATTAAATTAAAAATTAGGATTCTTAAAACCACAAAATTAATTCTAATTAATTTATTAAAAACAAAATTAATTTAATTAAAGTAATTTAAATGGTTTACCTCTGGCCGAGAAAGAGTTCGAATGGACTATATACTATGGAGAGGGTGTTTCACTGGAGCTGGGCCGAACTATGGTGAGAATGCGGCATGACCAACTAGTCCAGCAACACCCCCACAACTTTGATTGTGGGAAAAAGGAGGACTAGCACATCGGTGGCCAAAAGGGGTCGGGAGGCCGAATCTGGGTATTGAAAATTGGGGTGTGGTGATCTCAAACTGAACGACTCCATCGAGGGTCGAAGGAAGACCAGGAGGTGGCACAATAGCCTATGGGATGGCGCAGCTACTGGCTGAGGGTGGAGGCAACCCCTCAGGTCTTCTCGAGATGGTGTGACTAGGGCAGGATCTAGGTAGTGAGCTCATGTAGTGGGGTGGTGGCCTACTGGTTGAGGCAGAATGGAGAAGGGAGGACGAGGTGGTATCGGTGTCCGGTGAGCTCAAAGGGAGGGTGAATGGAGGGCTGAGGAGAGGTGGCAGGGCGAGGCCTGTGCGATGGTTCGACCATGACCAAGGGAGAGAAAGGTTGAGGGTGGATGGTTTCCACATGGCTAGGTCAAGTGGCCTCTTTTTTTTGTTTTTTTGATTCCTTGCGCCACCCCCAAAAAGGATATCATCTTTTAAAAAATATTGTTTTATCTTTTGAAAAAACACACCACCACCTTTTACACCATTTTCAAAAGATATAGAAACATTTTATAAAAACTAACTTCAAAGATTGTATTATTGAGAAAAATAAAATATTATTATATTATAATATATTTTATTAAACTCAATAATAATTGATATCTACCAGGATAATTCTGGTGACAGGATTCTAGCCAAAACATGGTAGGATTCCGGTAATTTTTGATAACACAAATAAATTTAAAATATGTTCTGAAAAAATAAAATTTAAGAACCCAAAAATACAAATCATTTCATCAGGTCGTTGATCCAATTAAAATTTTCAAATGGTCATTAATTGGCCATTCAGAAATGGATCGACATGTGGTTCGATCTGTTGGAATTGTTTCAACACCCTTGACATAAATTTAAGGCAATTTAATTCTTGTTTTGACTCAAAAAAATCATGCTTCCCTATGATACCACTGTTAGGTACCGGTATGGGGAGTGGATACTAATGGGCCAGGAATTTAAAATCTTCTATGTCACCGAAGTGACGTAACACCATTGACTATAGTGATCTTATCCCGGTACGGTCTGAGAAACAAACATGGTTTAAATGGAGTACAAAAATAAACTTAACATGTACCTCATTTGGATCTGACGTGCGCCATCTTGTCATAAGACGCTGACAAACGTTTCTTGAATACTCCGATGTCGAATCCCTCTAGATCATCTACACAAGCCTCTTTAATCTACTTGTGAATTGTTTATTGGAATCCATGTGCTAGTGTGGTCCTATGACGATCACTACGACACAATGACTAAAACCACAAGCTAGCATCTTCGATCCGAGGAGACGGATCTTGAAGAACATACTTGTTTGAGAGAGTATCTCTCTAGGATCAAAAAGGATAGAGAGGCTCTCAATTAAAAATAATGAATCATCACCATGGGATGATCCTCTCTCCACTTTTATAGTTAATATCTATATTACTCAGTTTGGGTTCCCAACTCTCATGTAATAAACATCCGATATACAAGTATTTTAAATAATTATTTATGAAAAAATAAATTATTCCATAAATAATATGTATAATTTATCACTTAACTGTAATATTTATCAAATATATTATGTGAAATACATGAGTCTACAACTCGAATCCCGTCGTCTGATAATATGAAATGAACTTGAGATATATAATTAATATCTATTTGAATAATATTTATCCTTATATTTACTTAACAACTTGTAAATACATGTCATAAATAAATTTAAATAATTATTCCTAACTTGAATAATTAAAGAATTTATTTATTCCTTGGTGATCTTTAAAACTTGGATAATACCCGGACCTCGTGGTGGACCCCACAAAGTCCTATAATCCTATACAATAGAATAGGGTTGATTCTAAAAGCGCTATAGTGTGTGACCCTCTAGGATATTATCTCAATAGAAGTGAATAATATTCACTGACCAAGGGAGGGGTTTAGAAATCCATCGAGACCCCTATAGAGATAAGGAAAATTCAAAGAACAGTTTGTGTAATATAATTACTTCATCATTGATATCTCAATAAAGAAGGATACACACTTGTGTCATTATATTTTTCCTTGATTTATTATTTGTTGATCTCTATGGATGGACTTACCTCTGACTACCATGGACATGAATTTACATAAGGTACTACCATCACAATTAACCAGGTACGAGATACCTATTCCTCTACTCGGATGTGACAAATCCTCTTTTGATCATTCAATTAATGTCATGTCACCAATGACATACCCAACACAAACTATGTTTCCACAACATCATCACCATGGTTTTAATATTTCATCAATGTAAAAAATCAAATGACATATATTTATAATGATATCAAGTCAGAAGACCATTATACATGTCTGTAGATAGGAAAAACCAATTATAACTAAATCATGTGGTGTTCATATTAGTGAGTCTATCATCATAATCTAAACTAATAGAGATCAGTAAGTTTGGAATTTATTAGATAAAGTCTCAATGCTTATGAGATCCCAAAAACTAATAGTCACATATAATCTATATCCTTTATGAATGATCTAACTGGAACATAGTACATTACTTTAATATTACTGTCATATCAACTTGAGGTTCTCATTATAGTATGGGATCTTTTATAACCCTTTGATATGACATGTAATATAAGGAAATTACAATAAACAAAATGGATACAGAAGTATCACAACTATTATGAAAAGATAATCACATGTATATATAAAAAACATAATAAATGTAGTGGTAATAAAAGTACAACACATGTTGGGTCTAGGGAACCCACTTTCAATTGAAAAAACGTCAATCAAGAATCAAACAATAACACCTTTTCTACTTCATTGAAGTTTTTTTCTTCTTCAGAATAATCCCATCATGTTTTTTTTTATCTACTTGTAAAACATGAATCTTTCATATGCATTATCTATAATCTCCTAAAACTCCTGAAAACAAAATTTTCTTTCTTTTCTAGTAGAAAATAGATTCATGTAACATGTTTTGGAAGCCCAAAAAGATTTGTGCTCTAAATAAACTGGTAGGTAATAATCCTTACCATAGAATAATCTAAATGGTGACATTCCAATTGGGGGTTTTAATGTATTCCTATGGTTCAAGAGTGCATCGTCTAATATCAAACTCCAATCCTTTCTATTTGGGTTCATAGTTTTTTCAATAATTTTTTTGATTTCTCTTTTGGACAACTCAACCATTCCATTTGTTTGTGGGTGATAGGGAGTATAGAACCTATGAAGAACTCCATAGTTCTTCAAAAGTGATTCCAATAACCTATTACAAAACTGGGTACCTTGATCCATAATTGGAAACTTTGTAAATACAAATCTTTAAAATAGATTATCTTTCAAAAACTTGGGCATAGTTTTGGAATAATTATCTCTCATGGGAATAACCTCTACCCAATTGGAGACATAATCAACAACAAGAAATATGTAAATATATACAAAAGGGTTGGGAAAATCCCCCATGAAATCCAAAAAACATATATCAAATACATTAGAAAACAAAATAGGTTATTGTGACATCTCATCCCTTTTGGAAATGTTTCATTGGAAATGAAAAGTTTTACAGGTTATAAAAAAATAAAAAGAATATCTAAAAATAGAGGGCCAATATAAACCATAATCAAGCACTTTTACTGTAGTTATTTTTGCACCAAAGTTTCCTACTCATCTAAAAGTGTGAAAAACAATTAGGATGGATTGAAATACAGAATTTGGAATGCATATCTTAATCATTTGATTACTACTAACATTCCACAAGTAAGGACCATACAAAATTTAATTCATTGAATCAATAAAATTTTTATAAATTTTATTCTTAGAAAACTAATGGGGAACTTAATTTGCAATCAAATAATTCACAAGATTATAAAACCATGGACTTTTTCTTTGATAATCACAAAAATTCTCATCTAGAAAGGTTTATTTAATTTGTGAACATATATGAAGTTTCTTATTTAAAATAGATCATATCCTGCTCAAATGATCAGCAATAAGGTTATCAATTAATTTATTATCATTTATTTCAACATAAAACTCATGTAAAATAATGATCAATCTCATAAGTCTTTGTTTCTCATCATGTTTATTCATAAAAAATTTGATTGCATAATTATCTATGAAAACTATCACCTCAGATCCCAGTAGATAAAATATAAATTTTTCTAAACAAAAGAAAACAACAAGTAGTTCCATCTTAGTTATTATGTAGTTTTATTGGGCCTGATCTAAATTTCTATAGGAATAGAAAATTAAATGAGATTTATTTTCCATCCTTTGGATCAATAATTCCCCAGGAGAAAAGTTAGATGAACCAGTCATGATTTTTAAGGGTAAGTCCCATTTGGGAGGTTGAACAATGAGAGGGGTTATCTGTTTTTGTTTCACCTCCCAAAAGTCATGTTTGTAATTCTAATCAATGAAAAACAGGGTGTCTTTTTGGAATAATCTTGAAAATGGAAGTGAAACCTTACTAAAATACTTTATGAACATCCTATAAAAATGAGCATGGCCTAGAAAAGATATCTTATCTCCCTCTATTTTTGGGTATTTAAATAAAAAAATGACCTCAAAATTGGATTTATCAACTTAAATTCCATATAGAGACACAACATTACCAAGAACAATCCACTTAACCACTATGAAATGGAATTTTTAATAATTGAGAACATGATTATTATCAATGAATGTTTCAAGAACATGGGCCAAAATTTTCAAACAACATTCAAATGATGATCCATAAATAGTGAAGTAATCCATAAAATCTTCCATTTAGGTTTATAAATATTCATATAAAATACTCATCAAACACATTTGAGAAGTTCTTGGAGTATTAAACAAACTGAAGGGTATACTTATATAAAAAAAGGTTCTAAAAAGGCACATGAAAGTGGTTTTATTTTAATCATATGGTGCAATGTGAACTTGGAAATGACTATATAATCCATCAAGAAAACAATAATGGGTTTTCTCAGCTAGTATTTCAAGGATTTGTTCAAGTAATGACATTGGGAAGTGGTATTTCCTTGTAAAAAATTGGCCTTCCTATAATCAATGTACATTTTCTATTTATTTAAAGCCTAATAAAGATAAGATTACCAAATTAATTCCTTGAGATTGTAAAGCCACATTTTTTGGGAACAACTTGGAAAAGACTCACCCATTGACTATTATAGATGGTAAAATAATTAAAATATACAATAGGGTTGTGAATTATTTCTTGAAAACCTCTAAATGTGTTGGTTTCAATCTCCTTTAAAATTATCTCACTAGTTTATAATTTTCCTCCAAAAAAATTATATGCATTCACACTGAGGAATTGATTCCAGTTAAATTAGATAAAGTCTATCTTATGGATTTATTGTGGGTTTTGAGGGCTCCTAACCATTGGTTCTCTTATTCCATTGACAAATATTTTGAAATTAAGATAATTAATTATTTATTTTCTCTAAATAAATTATATTTTAGGTTCTTAGTAAGTGGTTTCAAGTATAAGTTAGGTGAGGTATTTTCAATGATAAAAGTAAACTTCTCAAAGGTGTGATTGTTTAGTCAGGATACATATTTTAAAAGACATTAATCTTGATGACCACTTTCCATGTTATGTTGATTTATTTTATATATAAAATTAGGAAATTTTACAGGAATAAAACTAGAAGATTCAAGGGTTTCTATAAAGTAATATACATCAATTCTGAGATCAAAAGACTCTTGTAAATCAATTTCAACATTCCAAGACTCATTATAAGCTTCATTTTCACTCTCTTGTGGATACGATTTAGCAACAGACAAATTTCCATATTTTAAATCAGTATTTGGTTTTTCATCATAAGAAAAATAAGGGAACATCTTAGTAGAAAACCAATGAATCATTTTTACATAGGGTGGGGGATAATGATCCTCAAATGGGTATTTTATAGAATAGAAAATATTAAAATGAACCACAAGTCCTCCAAAATCTAGTGAAAGTTTTCCTTTGTGAACATTGATGATTTTGTTTGTAGTTTTCAGAAGTGGTCTCCCTATAATTAGTGGTGAATGGGTACTAAACCGATCATCTTCCATATCCAAGATATAGAAATACACATGAAAAATCAGGTATCTCACATGCATAATAACATACTCTATAACTCCAAAAGGCTTGGTAGTACTTCGTTTGGAAATATCAATTATAATTATGGAGGGTTTTAGTTCTCTAACCTGAATATACGAGTAAACAAAAATTGGAATAAGATTGATGGAGGTTCCAAAATCAAGAATTACATCCTTGAATTAACATTTCCTAAGTGTGTAGGTAATGGTAAAGCTTCATGTGTCATTACATTTGATAGGAAAATCATGCTGAATCATGGATGATACATTCCTCTCTAAGGTGATTTTTTCACATCCTTTTAGTTTTCTCTTGTAGGTAAAAATTTCATCCAAAAACGTAGCATACCTTGGAATTTTTTTACATCATCAAGTAAAATTATATTGAATTGAACTTTATTAAAAATTTCCAAAACCAACTTATCTGACTCTTTTTTCATCCTCTTCTAATCGTTATTTTTTCATTTAAACAAAATTTATTCTATTTAATTTTTTTCATTCAAATAAAATTCCATGTTTCCATAATTTCCATCAGTGGTGTGATTCTCACTAATAATGTCATAAAAATTCTTAAGATTTATAGTTTGAGGGCTATTCAATCATGTTTCACTCAAAAGTTCAATTGAACTCACATTTTAATTCCCTTTATCTCTCATATTCACTTAAGGTTGTGAGGGAAATCCAACATTCATTTTATTTTTCATAAAAATATGATCAGAGTACAATTGACTCCTTTGAGTCATCAAGTTATTCATCATGTTATTCTGTTGTTTTGAGAATTTTTGTTGTTGTATCATTGCTTCTTCAAGGTTACTCTCTGTCCTTTTGGTGGGATGGTTAGGATGAATGTTTCTTCTAGAATGATAATTTTTTTTCTCATTATAATTTCTTGGTCGAGAATTACTTGATTGTTCTTGGAAGAAGTTTCTAGGTCATTCGGGCTACTGGAATCCTTCATTAGAGTGGTTTTTATAGCCCCAATTGAAATTTTAGTAGGTTTGAAATGGTCTTTTTTGGATTTATTTAATTTTTTTCCCAAAAACAAAATTATATTTCTCATAATTCTCTTTTATTTGTATACATTGGTCACTAAAATGTTCATTGGAAGAAAAAATTCCATAATGGACTTGCATTTGAAATTTTTCTTCAGGGTTGGGTGGTGTTGGTGGGTTGTTGTAAAACATCATCAAAATCACCATGGTGGTAAGATAAAAAATTTGACTCACAATCATTTTGTTTTTAGGACTTGGAGTGGGGAATTGTTGGGAGTATTTCGCATGAATAAGGCCTCTTCTTCAATTTTTTTGAGCATTTTGGGCCATGTCTGTAATTAATGTTCTAGTAGCAGCTAGTTTTTTTCAAATAAATACCCTACCACTATAGAATAAATCATTATTATATTAGTAAAACACAATACCTCATATAATAATTGAATCAAGAGTTAGTCACTAATTTCATGGTGGGGGAAACTAAAATAGAGTCTTTTGAATTGTTCCCAATACTCATACAATGTTTCACCTTGATTTTTCCTAATTCCACAAATCTCTTTTCGAATGGAAGTAATTATAGAGGTATGGAAAAAATTTTCAAGTAAAATTTTCTTTAATTCATTACAATCTATAATCAATGCTAAATGTGAATATAGAAACCATTGTTTGTAAACTTCTAAAAAAAGGAAATGAGCTCAATTCCATTTGATTTGATTCAACTCCTTGAGGTTTCATGTTGACATAAAGATAACTGAATTCTTGGTGGTGTTTATATAGATTGTCACTAGGAAACCAATTAAAGTTTGGATGTTTTTGGATAAAACAAGATTTAATTTCAAACCTATCAGGTGAACCATGATATTCCATAGATTTTATTAATTTGTATCATAAGATGTAGCTAATTATTTCAGGGTTATGTTTCCATCGATTGGAATTTCAGTTTCACCCAATTTTCTTATAAGTTTGTCTTTATAAGGTTTATAACTTTGTACATGGGGATTTATATTCTCTCTATCCATATAGTAAAATGTTCTATCAATTTCAAAATCTAATGGTGACAATTTCGGGTCAGAATTTAAGGCCATGAAAAAATAATTTCTATAAAATCAACTCAAGAAAACTCCCCATAAATGGAACTAGTTTATGTTAGAGATTTTGTAATGAAAAACTCAATCAATAATTTTATCCCCAATAGAAATAAAATATAACAGTCCTTGGATTGTCTCTATAGGAGTTTTCAATTTGAGCTTCAAAAGTTTCATTGTTTTTGTTTATTTTTGCAAGAAGAAAAATTTGGGGACTTAATTAAAATTTATAATACAGAATATAAATCTAAACTAAAGTTCACAAAAATTAAATAGCAGTATATAAAAATTATGGGAAATAAAATTTATTTTAAATCATAATCAAAATAGTAGTTATGGACAATATTATTCCACTTAGACCCTCCCCTCTTCCTTGTTTAAAAATATTTCCCAATTGAGTTTCTCAATTATCCCCCATGGACCCCTAGGTGAACACAAAATTTTTTATAGAGATAATATCAAGACCTAAATATTATTTTTTCACTTCTATATAAGTAATTAAACTACTTGAAGACCCCAAATAAATCAAACCTAATTGAAATCACTATGCTCAACAAAAATATCTCGTCGATGAAATTTAAATTGTGAAGTCAATTAATTTACTTCATAGATTAAAAAACCATTTAAAAAAATGATTAAAATACATTCAAGAAATAAAATAACTGAATTCATTCAAAAATATATATTCATGAGAAATTTAAAAAGAGATTACATAATAAGAATGCAACTCGGATGAGAGTTTCTGTCGGTTGTCATCATCCACAAACACTTTGTTTTTAGCCTCACATAACTTGGGCAGCCTAAATATTATCCATTATAGAAATAATATACATAATATTAATAAATTATCAATACCAAACCTTCATTTTTATCTTTCAATCTAACCTCCCTAGAAATGAAAGAGGAGTTGGGAATACTAAGGAGAGGAGGGATGGAAATTCTACTGTCCGTAATCTATTTCAAATAGTTATTCTTATTTTATGAACCTTGTTGGCCTCTTATTCCTATAAAATATTCTAAAGAGTTGTTATAAATGAACTCTACTATCAATCCTCTAATTTTAAAAATATTTATACTTGTTTCAGAAAATATACGGAGTAATTATGGAATTTAATTTTTTCTTCTCAAGGTGACCCTTCATCTTCCACTTGTTCAACTCGCTAAGAGACTGACCTATGAATAAAATTTTCCCTTGAAAGTACGAATAAAAATGTTAATTTGAGTCCTATATTATCTCCAATTGTAATAAATTCTTTTGGACACATGTATCTATAATTATACTTCATTTAATGGGGTGGGATCCATTCTGTCATCCAAAACAACTTTCTATAAAGTCAAAATTGTTTGGGCCTTTAGAAGGCCAAATACAGACTTGGACCAGTTGAAAACAAGGTATCCCATGACCATATTAAGATTATACAAAAATAATCAGTCAATATGGATCAATAATTAAAAATATATACATGAAATACATAAGATATTTAAAATAGATAAAATTCCCAAATTGTGTAATTTTTAATTTCAAGGCCAAAACATCCCTAAAATCCAAGAAAAAATATAAAAATGTTAAATTTTTGAGGTTTAAATAATTTAAATACCAATTATAAATAGTGAAAAATATTATCCTTATTAGTAAACCTACTTTTTTGAATCTTAAATTAAAAATATACTCTAATCATACCATCCACTATATTTCTTCAGATGGTTTATGATCATTTTGACTGGGGTAAATTATTGAAATTGTGTATGATACTTATTTAAATATGGATTGTTATTTATTAGAAAAGAATTTTGATTCATTTTTTATTTGTTAATATGAGGAATTCATTGGACTTTGTAATTGATGGGAATGACTATTATAGAACTTCAATGCATCGATAGGTCCTATGAGACAAAATATCTTGTGTTTTACCTGAGGCCATACCCATTTATTTAGATTTCATGGAATAAGGACTTAATGGTACTTTTATATTACTTGACCAACTCCATGATGGTATGTTTCAAATTTTTAGTAATATGAATTCTATCAATATGAATTTAGTAAATGATGTCCATGTGATTATTTTATTTACAACCCATGGATGATTTTCTATCTCATTTTAACTTTTAAAAAGAATTAATTTTTCATCATTTATTATTTACATATTATTCATGCCTTGTTATATTCTTCTATATGAATACCCTTAATGAGCATACGATCTCACCCCTTTATTATGTTTCCATTCCCTAGTATTTTGGAATGTTTTTTATTATTTATATAAAGGATATTATAAGGAGAATAATGATGCCCTAGAAAAAAAATACTATGTTATATTTTATGTCTTTATATATAATGTGTAATTTTAATATTTATCTATTTTTCCAATACTTAAACTATTAATTCCATTGGGATGTGATTGGATGTGTGTTATTCCAATATAATAAAGTAACCGTCGATTCTGTGCTAATGGAGTTGGGATCCTTATATTTGGTATCATAGAAAGTTTAGTTGAATCCATGGGGAACAAGATTTTAGAAAACATATATTAGGGAAACATAGCCCAATAACAAACTTTTATAATATTCCCAATGAAATTAAGGTTATTATTTTGATATTAGTTATACAAACATTTTCAAATTATTTTAAGTGTTACACTAGTTTGGAAATTATAGATTATGTTTCATAATGTTATGATCTAATTTAGTATATTCCATTGTTTATAAATGGCACATAGAGGATGGAATGGAACTATATTACTGTGAATAATATTGGTAGATATTTCCCTCATGGGAATGAAAATCAATCTAGAGATGGATCTATAGTTTGACCTAAAAAGTTATAAATATATCAGGAAAGATGATACAAGTTTTGATCGATAAAAATAGCCACATTGGAAAATGTACTAATCTAAAACGTGGTGTAAAAATATTAGACTACTTCATGCATCAACAACCTCCATCATTCAATGGGTCTACAAACCCATTTTAAGTTGATAAAATGATAATTTCAATAGAGAATATATTTATCTTTTTGGGAATTAATGAAATGGAGAAGGTGTTCCTAGAATCTTATCATCTCTCAGGGGATGCAGACCAATGGTGTTCATTAATTCAAAACACTATTGATGGAGAGGAAATTGAGAGCATGGAATGGAATGATTATAAGGAACTATTCTGGTAAAAATATTTTCCCCATTAAAAATGATCGGTTATGGAGAGACAATTCTTGAGTATGAGAAAAAAGAATAGTAAAATATTTCTATGTATGAAGACAACTTTACAAGGTTAGAAATGATTGTTATAGACAATATATAATCCAAATAGTTATATTGACCGTTTCATTGATGGGTTAATTCCATTACTTTGAATGTAACTAGTATCCCAAAACTTATAATCATATGAGGAAATAGTCTCATGTTCTTTCAAGATAGAGATAATTCTCTAAGTATTGTGAGTCTAAGGGGAAGTAAGAGAACAAGATGATGGAAGAGAAAAAAATAGATAATGAGAAGAAGAGAAAGATGAATTTTTCAAAATGAAATATCAATTTAAGGAAACAACTTGTTACCTAGTTATGAGTTTATTTCAAGTGTGGAGACAATGGCCAATAGGCTCATTATTAAAAATGAAATAAAGAATCTACCAACGTTCAATTCATCAATTTTAAGGAGATAAGAACAATGAAAATTATTATTTATAGAGAAAAGGTAATTTTCCACAAAAAAGGACAAGGGATAAAGGCCAAGATTTTTTGATCACAATATATGAGAATGAGGTTCCTAATGTTGTGGTGGAAGGTATGTTAATCATATCCTCAAACATATCTAATTATTTATTTAATTTTGGATCTTTACACTCCTTTATATCATCCATGTTTTCTATAAAAATTAGTTATTTTCTTAATACATTAAGAGATGATTAATCAGTCATGAATCCTAATGGAAGTCTCATAATTACAAGAATTTGTTAGTTAGTTTCCATTATAACACATAAATATTCCCTATTATCAAGATTTATTATCATGGCATTGGTTGATTTTAATATAATCTTTATTTTAGACTATATTTGAAAATATGATGAAAACATTTATTATAAGGATATATAAATTAGGATTATTGATAAAGATATGTAATTCCTTATATTTAGAGGGGAAACTTAATCACCTAATTCATGTCTAGATCCATATTTTCTAAATGAAATTCTTGGGGAATATGAGTAGAAAAAATTTACAGATAGGAAAGATAATCTTAAAATTTTGGACATACCTATTATGTAGGAATGCATTAATGTATTTTATGAGTAATTACCTGGACAAATACCCAAGCATGATGTCAAGTATTCAATTTATTAAATCAATTGTGAAATATTTATATCAAAGAATCTATATATAATGGTTGTTGTGGAATTAGTAGAATTAATGAATCAACTAGAGGAGTTTTGTAATAAGGTATTTATATTCACTAGTGTTTCACCATGGGGATCCCCTATTATTTTTTTCAAGGATATAGATTGATCTTTGAGGTTGTGCATTAATTATAGGGAATAAATTCTATTATGATAAAGAAAAAATATCCTATGCCTCACATTGATGACGTATCCAATCAACTTAATGGAGATCATTACTTTTTAATGATTGAACATCATTCTTGGTATCAACAATTGTGAGTAAAGAAGGTTTATATTCTAAAGCTATCATTTTGAACAAGGTATGAACATTAAAAGTTTTTAGTAACCCTATTTGGATTAAATAAATCACCCTCTCTTTTTATGGACCTAGTAAACATAGTATTAAAGGAGTATCTTGTTTATTTTTTTGTGATATTTATTGATAATATCTTAGTGTAATCTAATAGTTATGAGGATAAAGAGAATTACCTTCAAATCATTCTTAAGACACTTAAAAATATTTTGTATGGGAAGTTTAGAAATTTTGATTTATGTGTTCAGAAATTTTCTTTTCATGGCTATATTTTATCCAAGGATATATTATCAGTTGATCCTATAATGAAAAAGTAAGTCCAATAATAGATTACACCAACAAAGATAAATGTGGTATGTTGTTTAATTGTCTTAGATGGTTAATATTGGAAATTGTTTCAAAATAATTCCCTATCGGGAAACCTGTTAACCTAGATTACTCATAAAGGGTAAAATATCATCTAGAAAAAGGAATGTGAATAATGTTTTGAATAATTTAAGAATAGATTGGTGAATGCTTTGAACTTGAATCTATAATTGGTAAATAATTGGTTTGTTATATATAGTGATGCATTGAAGAAGGTACTTAGTTGTGTCCTTATGTATAATGATAGAATTATTTCCTATAATTATAAATAGTTAAAGAATCATGAGTAGAACAATCTCACTAATGATCTTTTAGTAGAAACCATAATCATTTCTGTAAAGATATAGAAACACTATCTTTATAGAGAAAGACATTAGAAATACATAAATAATAAGAGTCTGAAATATATATTCTCACAAAAATAGATCAACATTATACATTGTTGATGGCTTAAGCTACTCATGGATTGTGATTTCTTAATACAATACTACCTAGGGATGGAAAATAAGGTGATAGAGTCATTGAGCATGAAAGATCATAGAGTTATGGATAAAATAATAATTGATAAGGATCTTATGTTTGTGTATTTAATATATATGGATATAAGAATTATTAATGAAGGAGAAACATCAATAATTTATTAAATGAATTCCAACCAGTATTTATCAGATTTTATTTTTCAGTTAAATGATGATAATTTTAAAAGGACAATTAAAGCTATAAATGGTGGATAATTGGAAGAATTCGTATATGAATATGGTGTTATGAAACATGGAAAGAGACTATGTGTTCCTTCTCTACCTAATCTGATGAAGGATTTTTTTATGATGATCCTAGATCAAATTTCTATATACACCCTGAAAATACCAAGATGTATAGAGATTTGAAGGAGTACTTTTGGTTGGATAATATGTTATGGGAAATTATGAATTATGTATCAAGATATTCGTTTTTTCAACACATGAAGGTTGAAAGACTGTATACTATAGTATTCATGAAACCTCATACTTTTCATAGATAGAAATGGGATGAAACTACTATGTAGATTTTCACTAGATTACCAAATACTTAAGGAATTAATTTTTCGATATGGGTTTTCATTGACCGATTAACCAAATATGCACATTTAATCACTCTAAGAGAAGATTTACCACTAGATCTACTTGCATCACTAAATATTAACAAATTAGTAATTATTTATGGTTCATTTATTTCAAATAATTTTTATCATAATACATGATTTATAGTAAATGTTTTGGAAAAGTATTAAAAATTATATTTATTCTACGATTCCTTTGAGCACTATTTATCATTGTCATACAAATTGGTAGTCCAAATGCACTATCCAAACATTAGCAGACACGTTGAGTTCATTATCACATGAATTTAAATATATATGAGATCATTATTTAACTTTTTTAGAATTCTCCTATAACATTATATTCCATTCAAGTATTAAAATTTCATAGTATAAATCATTTTATGGAAATAGATGTCATACTCTAACTTGTTGGTATGAATTTGGTGAAAGGAATCTTTTAGACCCAGATATTTTAGAGTAAAAAAATAGAAAAGTTAAATACTAATCAAACCCATATTAATTAATTTCAAAGAAGTAAAAAATTTTTATACTTAGAACTGATGAAAATATTTTTAATTTTAAGTGGGAGATCACATTTTCATTAATTTATCTTTATAGAATGGTATTATAAGATTTGTTAAGAAATGAAAACTAAACCTCAGGTACATCAAATATTTTGAAATTTTTGATATAATTGCAGCTATGGAATACCATTTGAAAGTAAAATCTATCCAATCTAATTTTCATTATTTGTTGCATATATCATTGTTAAGGAAGTATTTTCTAGGCTTTACCAATGAGCTCAGATCTGAAGAAACATAATTGGAACCTGATCTATATTACTATAAAGTGACAATATAGATTATAGAGATTAGATAATAGGTGTTGAGGAATCATATGGATAATTTGGTAAATTCAATTTTGATAAATCATAATCAATAAAATGAGACAAGGAACCTAAATAAATTATGGTAAAGAAATACCCAAATTTATTCATAAGGTTACATTATGTAAATTTCAAGGAAGATATTTTTTTGAAGGAGAGAAGAATGTAACACCCCACGATTTTATTTTATATTTCATTTAAAAAAATTAATTTATTGACATATTTTAGTGTATTAAACTTATATATTTTAAAATAATTCTACATTGGATAATGTATACAACACAAAACATCGAGCTTAATTGAACCAAAATATACCATTAAAATATTATTATTATTACATTACTATTATGACATATCCATTAGATTAGAAAGTGTAGATATGATTAACCATATTATGAAATATATTTAATGGTATTAATCAATAAAAATTTATTGATTAATTATTAAGAAACAAACACTCAAATTTTAGTAAAGTCATTTTACACGTTGTCTTCAAAAATGATCTTTGTTAGAAGAAAATGTAATTAGTTTTTACCACTATAGAAAATTTATTTGATAAAATTAAATTATTTTTTTAAATCATAAAATAAAAATTATCTTAGTTTTTAATTTTGTGATTTTATCTGAAGAGATTTATTTTCTAGTAAATAGGGAAAAAATACATTTTTTATTTAAAACTGTACATTTATTTCAATCATTTTAAAATTTTAATTTTGTTTTGAAATATTTTAAAATTAAAATTATATATCTTATATTTTTAGTAATACAATTATGATAATTTTAATCAATTTTAATGTTTAATTTGGTATAGAAACATTGTTATACTTAAAAACTCATTTTTCTGAAAAAATGCATTTCATTGCAGTTTTCATTTTAATCTTAAATTAATTTCTACCACTTATTGAAATTTAATTTTGAATAATGTATCCCTTATTTATATTTAGGATTTAAAATTTATTAAATAGATACCTTTTATTTTTGGTCACTATGAATTATAGCTTTAGTAATTTTTGTTACCATGGTAAAGGGTAAATCAGGTAATTAATGGTTAAACATAATATGATAAATGATATGAAATGACACTAACTCTTACCTTAATTTTATTTTATGATTATATTTCATCCATAATCATCAAATATTTGGTAATATGTCATTTTACTACAATTTATATTAGATTATGAGCTTTTTAATATTTTTTTGTATAGGAAAGTAAAAAATGTCACTGTCATTATTAATAAATATAATATTTTTAACATAGTTATAACCAAAAGATATGTTCATTTAGAAATATTTTTTTCAAAATGTTTTATATTCCTCATGTTAAACTATTTTTAATTTTTTGATAAGTAATTATTATCTAAAATGCTTACCAAACACTAATATAATAGTTATTTAATTAATAGAAATATTAAATAAATGGAATTAAAGTCATTAAAAGGTATAATATGAATGAATTAATGTTCTCACCAAATTATATATATATATAAATGAAAAAAATATTTAATTCTCATTCGTTTTATTTGAATTATTTTGTTTTATTTTTATTATTAAAGTCAAATTAAATGAATAGTTCTAAAATTGGAAATATTGATATTTTATGAAAAAATATCCTATTAAATGATTTAAAATTCATAGAAATATTTGATTAAAAAAATTAATGGGATATGGTTAATTAAATATACCATGCTCTATCTATGGGTTGTTTGGAATTTTACAGTAAGATTATGGACCCTTAGATGGTATAAAATTTTAATAGTGTGAAAATTGTCAAAAGGGTTAATGAGATGTTAAAACTAATATATTAGGGTGAAAACATATCCAAAAAATTAGAAACTTTTATTAGATAAAATTAAATATATTTATCTCTACCTTATTTTCTAATTATATCAATTTTTATATATTTTTTCTTGATAAATATTTTATATTAATTTAATACTTTAGGAATCTCCAAAAGTTCCCCCCAATTAAATTATAAAATTGAACCACCTACATTACTTTGTAACTCTACATTTATCCATATATATCATCAAGATCATATCCCTTCCCATTATAAACATCCATATTCATGTTCTTGAGGTTTTTTACCTCCTATAATAGGAATCCTATATCCCTTAAGATGATATCTAAAGAGATTTTACTGAAGAAGAGGTAATCATTTTTACCAAATCTTTCAAATTTATTTCTTCGTATACATCATCTTAATGTGTTATACCCATCATAAACTAATATTAATTCTCTTTCCCATGCTATGAATTACAAGAACATAGATCATGCGTAGGTATGACTAACCATCTCCATGAAACGGTGTAATTCATTTTTCATCACCACTTTAATTGGATGGTTATAAAGATGGAATAAATAATTATATATAGTAATTATTAAATAATTAAACCTCTATAATTTTAATATAATACTCACCATATTACTTTCTATTTCCCTCAAAACATGTGTTCTGGTTAGGAATCACTACATTCATATGATTTACATCAGATTTATTTATAGAACTGTAAACACCCAACAATTCTGTATCTAATGGGTTATACTTTCCAAAGGTAGGAATTTGAAAGGTTTATTAACCTACAATACTTAATAACTCGCATTGGTCGAGAGGATGGGAGGTCAGGGTCATCGCACCCTTTTTAGGGGAATTATTGCCTACTCTAGGACTCTCTTATAGATTTAAGATATGTTCATGAATCCTTATTAATTTACTGATCATAATGTAGGTTTACCTTGAAATTTGAAATAAATTATTTAGCATGTTTGGATTTCATAATCATCTATATGTATATGAGTCTCTTTATCAATAAAGATATCTGTATATATTTGAGGTTATCTATAGATAATATCCTCTTATAAACTACTTAGATATTCTTTAGTTATAGTTACAATGATGTTGGTTTTTAAGACACTCAGTGGAGAACTCTGGTATTTATGGTCATCCAGGTAGGCAAATGTCACTCTATAATTTATCGTCATCTAGGGAGATTGAAGTTTTTTTAATGTTGAGATCATACCCATAGATGGGCTACCAACATATCCTCATGAAAGGAATCAGAACCCTCATAGTTCGGTGCCGCTTAATGGGACACATCAAACCTTTTAAAGTTGTGTGATAAGGACCTAACCATATAGTTTAATTTAACATGGAAAGGAAATATAGGTGGAATATGCCTAGTCAATGTTTGGTGTATGACTTATACTAAAGTAGCCCAAGGAACTTGTAAATGATATGGATTTACAAGTTAGATTAGACACTACTAGGAATGTGGCGCAAAGAGAATAGGGTTGATTTTGGAGTGTTAGTTTTGGACCTTAAAAAGGATTCCTACGTATCCTATTTGAATGAGAATCAAATCCTATGTAGTTTGGTAAGTATTTTAGGGGAGTATGACCCTTTTATATGATTAAGTAGGGGCTTATTCCTGAAGAGGACTCCCTAAAAAATGTATCATGAGTAATGCATTTACTCAAGATAATATGTGATATTAATTTGGGGCTTACCACTAAAGAGGATGCCCAGTAATAGCAGTGACATGGTCTATGAGTATATTTTAGTTCATAGAGAGTTTGGGGTTTAACTGAGGGCTTACTCCTTAAGAGGATTCCTGAATAAATAGAATTAAGATTGGGGATTACACTTAGGAGGAATCCCAATGATGGTAGCATGATTTCTCATTTTACAAATGAGATTATGTGGAGCTCGGACCTTAGGAAGACTACCTACATATCCTAGTTATGTGGGGAATTAGAGTTCTCATAGTTCATTATTTCATGTGGATTATGCAATTGTTATGATCATCACAAACCTCTAATACCACATGATTCATTCTCAATGAGAGAAATAAGAGGATTTAAAAGATTAAACAAAGGCACTCACTATCCTTCCTTCACTGATGGAAGAGGACAAGCCTACGAGGGAAGAGGTTGGGGTGACGGTGGACGATGGTGCGGAGAAATGAACATATCCATTTGAAATGAAAGTGAAGGTCATTAGATATGGACCAAAAGAATATGGGATTACCTCTGGAAGGATACCCTAAAATTGTTCCCATGGTGGGGAGGGAGACTTCTACTTTTTCCAAAAGGGAAATCAAGCATAAACCATACCCTCCCTACCATGGACCGAAGGCTATGGGTCTAAGAGATGAGAAGGGGAGGATTGAGTTCTATCACCAGAATATAAGACCAGGAACTCCTCAACATTTTTCCAGGGAGAATAGACCTCATGAACATGGAGATAAAAAATAATATACATCATGAGGACCCTAACCCCCCAAAAGGAAAATTGTGGGAAAAAACTAACTATATAGATACAAATCCAAATAGGAGACATGCTGGTGTGCTTTTCCCTAAGATTTTGTAAATCATGAGGTCTTGGTGGAGGTTTCAACATTATCCCTTTCATGAAAGGGATCCAATGAAGAAGAATATATTCCATGAATGGTTTTGAAATAGGCTCCATAAAAGGCTCAAGAAGGCTGAAGGGTAGAGTGGACATTATGGAAGAGGCACTCAAGTGAGTGGCTCGTGCACAGGTATGGGTACACAAGCAGGCTTGGGTGACTTGATTTCACCTTATGTGATGAACAATCTGGATGACTAGACTTAGGTGATACTTGGTTCAAGCCTTCAAGAGTCTTCATAGGTATTCCCAGAAGTGGGGCACTCAAGCTCCTGTATAAGAAATAGTGGGCATGTAAGTCTTCTTGAATTAAGGGGATTGGGAGATTTGAGGCACACAATTGCTATGGATTTCAAACACTTAATAGAGTTAAGTCCTATGATCCTACTTGAATTCCCCCAACTTAGGTGTTAAAGAACTACCTTAGAGGTTTTATAGGAAAAAACACTAGGGCGACCAGATCAATAATTAGGATTGATGGAAATTCATTCGTATAAATGAAGACCCTAAGGGTCTATTTATAGGCAAAAATAGGACCCTAGGCGAAGGGTGGTTTGGCCCTCAAGTAAGTTACACACTAGTATAGTGGCACACTGGTTCTTTCATGCCACCGGTTCTTTGGCCTACCTTGGGAGAATTCAAATACAACCCTTTGAAAATATTCAAATTCTCTATGTATTTTCTTATAATTTTTGTAAGGAATATCCCCTTTTCACTTTTTATCCATGTTATGGAACAAAGTGTCAATAAAATAACCCCCTCATGATTGAATCTGAATGAAAAGAGGGTATATTCCTAAGGTTAAAGTGATGAAAAAGTTTTATGGGTCGCTCTGGGTCTACCGCATAGTGGCGCATATAGTAGTGACACACAATTTGACTTCAAAATTTATATACAAACCCTTCAATTCAGAAAAAATCACAAAGGATTTTAGAAATTTCAACTCTAGGTGTGAAAATTATTCATTTTAGACACTTTTGCTGAAAATTTTGGCCACACGACTTCTATACATTTTTGATTTTCATGCTTAATGTGGGGTGACACACTTGTGCACCACAATTCCACATGAAATCCACAATGCCTTTGTGAAATTTTCTAATTTTTTTAAAATGTTTTCCAAATTGAACCTACTTTGAAATGAGTTTTGATCTCTTTTTTAGGTTCAATGGATCCCAAGAGAATTGGAACTGCTGATGAATTGTGTATCAAGTGAATTGATGATATGATGAAAGTCATCGACCATGATTACTATGATGTTTGCGACACTAACCTTCCTGATCTGGAAAAGTTTCTAAAGAAGAATTATAAAGATTTTACAAGGAGTATTTATTTACCACTTTATAGTTATGTTCATCTTTAGGATAACAATATACCAGAACCAAAGAACTATGTTCATGTTTTTTCGTTTCAAGAACAAACCAATTTCTCATCTTCCAATGTTTCTATCATGGGCACATATAAAAATGTTGGGATGTCAGCTAAGGAATATTTTATACATCACATCCTGTGTGCTCCAGATTTGAAATCACATACTCCTAACCTAAAAGAGTACTATTATCCATCCATTTTTCGATATTCTCAGACAGATCAATCGAAGGGATGGAAGAAAATTTGGGACTTTCTCCTAGGAGTGGGTGTTAAACCCGCATGGATGTGGGCATACTGGTTATGCAAAACATGTGCAGATTTTAAAGATGATCTGAATAGTGTTAGAATTTATGTGTTTGTATGGGTCGGGAAAACCTATTTATATAGGAATGGTTATTTTTGTGGCATAGCTACTAAGCCAATGGATTCCAGAGACGAATTCCTTCCATTTGACACATAGATAAGTAGGCATTAGTTTGAAGGATGTCTATAAGATTTCTGGAGCTCTGATCCTTAGAGATATGTACAATGAATTTATTCCTTGAAAGAAAACATGGAATGATGTAGAAAAGACACCAGCCTTGGAATGTGAGTTATTGAATATATTTTAAAAAATCAAGAATGTAGATACAAAATCATGAATAAGAAGGGATATTCATCTAGATGAGTGGATGGAAATATTCCTAATGAAGATGTAGGAGAAAGGTCCCACCTGAACGTGTCCAAAAAGTTTTCTGAAGGTGGAAAAGAGAGGTGCACCCAACACTTCTTGGACAAAATTATAGAGGGGAGAGTATGAAAAGTGGTGGTATGAAGTAAACTCTCAAATTCCTATGAAGACACATCTTACAGGTTTCCTCACTATGTGTCTTAGTGTGTATTTGTTACATATTCAAGATTCCAAGGGTGGTTTAAGGACTATAAATTATGTTATAGAAACCAAGCTTGCGGAGAGGAAGATGATGGGTTTGGCTAACCCTATTCTAACTAAGATACATAGGATCTTGTTGTATATCCATGGAGGTAGGTCTCCTTTCATAATAGCAGAACTATTCCATGTTTATGGGGATGGATCACAACTCATTTCAGAACCTATTCCATATAGAGTAGGATCTAGGTCATCAGATGTTCATTTTGAATATCAATTCAATCTTTCTATGGTATTCTACCTTCGTTCTTGACACCATATGACAATAAGATAAGGTTGAGTATGTTTAAGGATTTCAATTTCTTTCCTTATAGAAATCCACCTATGGGATGATTTGTTGATGATGGGACAACCAATTTAGTGTTGAGGGAATATATGATGGATTGCAAAGATAATATATTAACCACCAGGATTGATGGGGAAATCATATGTGAGGCCTATGATCCTTATATATTTGTATGTCAATTCAAATGTCTATAATAGATTACTATATCTCCTACAGTGCATGTCAGATTAGAGTAGCATCTGATGGTGGATTGACAGCTGTGGTTGCTAACAACCATGGAGAAGACCAGGGCTGTGTTTAATTTACCTACCACTAATGAAAAGAGAATATTGACTATCTGGTATATTGAGAATTGAGTTGCATCATACCTTGAAGGGGTGCTAAACAATGTTGTCCCTTGAGTTAGAGTGAAGAGAGGGAGTAGGAAGGAACCCTCTGGTTTGGAAGGTGATTCCTCATCATCAGAGGCTGATTCATTAGAGTCAAAGGGATAGTATGAAGAGGATCCTAGCTCACTGAAGTGACCTCATTAAATATACAATCCACCCTCTAGAGTCAAGAAGGATACACCAAAAAACTAGGCTGAATTCGCACCTAGTTGATCTAGTCATCATCATTTATAAGAGTAGCGAGTCCCATTTTCTCATCCACTGTTTGTGATGGTAGGAATCGGGATCCTATCAGATCTAAGAATACAAGATCATCTTCCTAGACAGTTAGGATATATTATGAATATGTATAAACATAGAAAGTTGAAACATGGAAGATTTTGTATTGTGATGCTAAAACCATGTGGGTTCTTTTATATTAGGGGATATATATTCCAGAAATAGGATATATTCGAGCCTCATATGATATTATTTTTGAGAAAAATCCTGATGAAGTAATAATTTACATTCGGGAGTTGGAAATACTCATATATGAAACCAAAAATTTGATCCCACCATAGAATGAGTGAATGAAATGATAGACCGTGGCACCACTGAAGGAATTTTTCCTTCTTGTGATGACGAATGGCGTGATTTTTTTGATCTAGAAGATGTAAGTTTCTTTCTTATCATATTATTTTCTACTTTGTATTTTGAATTTATCCAAAGCATTAATACTTAGGGAAAATACCATATTAAATTTTAGATAGATAAGGAAAAATCGGCTGAAGTTCTGTCACCACAATATAATCATGGTGGTACCGAACTCATGGCAACTGAATCAACTCATGAATCCAGAGAGTTATCTACATGCCGATAGACCATGGAGGATGAGATGACCTGAGTCTTCAGGTCTCCAATACCTATTTTTTGTAGGTGATGATGCTAGTACTCCCAAGAAGAAAGAAAATAAGAAAATACTCCAAATAAAGAAAACTATGGTTAAACGTTTTCTCAATAGTGGTAAGCATTCCAGTTAACATTATTTTCAGCCTTATATATATAAATTTTTTAAACTTATTAGAATTGAAGGAAATTATTCTATTTATTCCATTAGGGAAATTACTAATGAGACTCAGGGAACCATGGAGGGAAATTCTGGTCAAGTGTAGATTCCTTCCCTAAAGAGAAATCCAAGCTGGAGAAAATAATATATGTTCTCAGCACTGCTCCTATCCCTACAACTATGAGATATGATACCTCTACTAATTCATAAGTGACTCATGAGAAGTTATGTGTTTTAATAACCAACATCCATTTATGTAATATTTTAGGTTTGTCACATACACCATAAAATCCTGCAACGACAGATGTTGACCTTACGACTGTCACTAAGGAGGCTGTTTGAGGTCGAAAGTCGTCATAGGAGGGTCATGAAAAAACTGTTCCAAGAACTCCCATGGGTGAGACTAATATGTGGATTGGGATGAAATTGGATTCTATTATGATTCTTGGCATGTATACTGAATAAGTATTAGAACATGTTAATATGCCTATTACTTTAGATGAATTTGAATTCCCTTATATAGAAGCAAATAAATGTGGGTTTTTATTTTCCCTCAAATCAATCTTCTTATTCCTTATTTTCTAACCATAACTGGTTGGAATGTGTAGATCCATCTTCAAAAACAGCTATAGTAACAATTCCTTGATAATACTTTGACATTACCATCAATCCCACTATTGGGGATGTACTAGATCAGGTGAACTTTGAAAGAGAAAATCTTCTTGAGATTCATCTAGAAAACCCTAAGTAGGTTCAAGAAATCATCATCCACCAAGAGGTTCCAACCAAAACTACTAAGCCTGGGAATGTTGGTGAAAAATATTCTTAGGCTACTGACTTATTATTAGGTAAAAAGTTACCAACCATTGTAATTATGTCCAATTTTTTCCATTCCTTTTGAATATAATCATGATTTTTTTATTTATCATGTAGGATTATCAACTTATATGGATAGGTCTTTGGGTGAAACTTCTTCATCAACATGACCATCATTAGGTAGCAAGGAAGCCACTGTTAGAGAATAAGTAGAACATGAAACTTCTTTAAGTGCATTAATCCCAGATTACTACCCTCCCAATGATGGTGATTTTGATTCCGATCTAGAGTTGTTGAATTCTCTCCGTATCACAGACCAAAAATCCTAGAAAGATATATTGAAGCTTATCTCTAAGACACCCCTTAAGGAACTTCCTTCGAAAATCCCATGAATTTTAGGTCTGTTCCTCATGTTGGGATTCATAGGTTTTTATTACAGTGTAATCCATACTGTACTTAAGGATACCATTCGAAAAATAGAGAATGAGTAAAAATTTCCATAGGATCTAATAGAAGCTAAAATAATTGCTAACATTAAAAATTTCGAGCAGCAGTATCTCAAATTGAGGCTAGTAATAGTGAAAAATTAGTGGTATTCAAGAAGAAAATCATAGAGAATACTGCTCAAATGTCACATCTTCAGTAAGAGGTAAATTCTATTAAATGGGAAATTGAACAAATGCACTACTCAGAAGAATATTCCAAAAAAGAAAGGGAAAAGGCCATTGTAGATGCTAAAGAAGCAATTTGTTACACTGCGGAGACTGAGGTTGGTTAACTAACAGAACTTTAGTAGGCGGATGACAGGTCCTAGGATTCCATTCAACAAATGAAGAATTATTTCTACAACCTTTTATTACTTGTGATCGAGAGACACCACTTTGTGGATGTTTCTCTGGGGACTTTTGCGTATAAATGAAAAGAATTTTGTTTGTGGTCATCTATACCTTCATCCTTTTTTTCTTTTTGTAATTTCAATATCAAAGAAAATTTTCATAACATTCAATCTTTATGTCATATAATCATAATTAAAATGATATATATGGGGGATATTTAACTTTTACCTAAGACAAGGGGCCTAATGAGCACAATTTGACTGTTAATAGGGTCATATGAACAACCATATAAACATTTTATATTTTGTGTCATCACCCAAATCATTTTTTACCTAATCCCAATATAGAGGGAACTTAGTGGGTTAGATTTGGATTTTTATTAGGCTTTCTATTCCAGGTTTTCAGCCTTATAACTTTTTATCCCTCATATATTTCCTAAACTGTACAAAGTGTAGGTCTAGCGAGTTGAGATTAGACTTTTATCTAGAATTACCTTTGTGTGTTTTTAATCTGGCAAGTATCAATTTTTATTTGCAGTTTAAAGTCATTAATATCGGACTAATAAGTCTATTGTTTATCTTCGAATAGTTTTGACCATGAATTATGAGATTATAATCCAATCAAGGATTGATGGTTGTGGAAGGTCCCAATATTCTTTAGATATATCCAAGGGGAATATTTAATTATGATTTTTTATGATCATAAAATATAAAACATGAAGTATAGGAATATAGGGGGTCTTTCTCAAAAACGAAGTTATCACTGCTTAACAAACCTGTTATGGGGACTGTATTATATAGATCCAACTAGGGCATGTGTTGCATAGTCAATAGTGGTATCCTTAGGCTGACATGCCCATTATGTAGGTAGATTTTATACAAGGCCAACTGGGGCACGTACTACATAGTTAGATAAAAGGAGATATCATGAATTATGACATTTTATTGCTAATAAACAAAGGTATTTAAGATTTGGATGTCTCAAGACCACAATGAGTGGCTTTTCCTAGAAAAGATATCTTTGAATAAAAGGGTACATATTTTCTGACATATTCCATGAATAGGAAACCACATCTATACAAATTTGATATGTGAAGGAGGGAAAATTTGGTCAAAAAAGATATTTATTATATTATGTTGTATTGTTTAAAGTTATGTTATAAAGAAAATATGCTATATAGTTTAAAGTCACACAACAAGGACATTAGGGGGCTGTGTAGTTTTAAGTCATGCAGCAAGAACATTAGGGGGATATTCAGTTTAAAGTCATACAGAAAGGACATTAGGGGATTTAATTTAAGGTATTTATCTTTGACCAAAGGTGTATAAATCTCTAATTTCTTGGTATTTTTTCTTGAAACATGTTACCATATTCAGGTATGGAAAGGAATAATTATAAACTATAATTTGGGAATTTTTTGGATCTGGAGAATGACATGGGAAAAGGGATAAAGACATTAGATTAAGTCTTTTCCAAGAAATAAGTTACCACTATTAGATAAACACCTTATAGGGGGATAATTTATGCATGAAAAAATAGGGTATGTGCTTCATATCCACACAATGTAATCTTTTAGCTGATAGGACCATTATATGGGAGACTTATACAGGTCCACCTAGTGGCATGTACCACATAGTAAGGAAAAATATATCTCAGGTATCAGAAATTCTATTTCTAAAAGATGGAGAAACTTTATGGATATTCATATTTTCCCAAGCACAAAATTCAGTTTATGGAGAAAAGTAACTAAATATTAAAAGATTATTTCTAGTCATGATTTCCAAATAAATGAGTGAATAGTATTTCTATGAAGGTCTAATCCAAATGTTGGAAATATGGTGTATTTAGTTTTTAGGGCATACAATGAAGACCAAAATTTTATGGAGATAATGGATGACATATGGTCAAATGATCCAAGGTTATTTCAGTATGCTTCGAACAAGTAAATAGAAAAATTTAAAACACAGTATTATAAACCTTCAGTTTGGGGGGAAGGATATGAAAAAAATATGGAATGGATGACTTCTTTAAAATAAATGTTCCTGTATATTGTCATTAAATAATTAATGAGACAGAAGAGGCTTCTACCAAGAAAAAATTTACCATTATTAGAAAAACCTATTATTGGGGCTGTATTATGAAGGGCCAACTAAGGAATATGCTGCATAGCCAAATAGTGTCATCTTTTGGCTGATAGGCCCATTATATGGGAGACTGATGCAAGTCCACCTAGGGGAACATACTACATATTCATGAAAAAGAGATCTCAGGTATCAGATATTCCATCACCATAAATCAAAGAAATATTATGAAGATATGAAAGTACTCAAGATTAGGAGTATCAAATGAGAAAGTGGTAATGTCCAATGCATAAGAGAAACATTTGGATTAATATTGGCCATGAGTTTGAAGTCCCTTACACAGATCTGACTCATATCTATAATGGGGATATCTTTTGTTTCCTTGATGGTCTCTTTAAAAAGAGGACCCAAAATAAGAGATCCTACATAGATTTTAAATTGTATATGGGAAAAGGGGAATTTAATTTTATCCCATGGATAGGACTAAGATCTATGTCTTAGTTTTCCTCAATAGGATGATAATCAATCCACACGTAGTTATTTGGGTACTATGTAGTTTAAAATCATACAGTAAGGACATTATGTTGTGCAGTTTAAAGTCATACAACAAGGACATTTGTTGTGTCTTTTAAGGTCTTATAGCCAGGACCCTTGATAACTCCAAATAGGAATTTAGATACCTTATTTATATATAGAATCTTTTTACCCAATTCCTAAGACCACATGATCTGTGCTCAATGCGAGAAACAAAGGATGGTAAAAGATTCTTTTGAAACACCAATGTATAACAAGTAAAAGATAAGGGTAAAATGATTGAATAATGGATGATCCAAGATATAGGGTCTGGGCATTACTATGTATCTTGTTAGGGGTAATAATCAAGCCACACATAGTTATTATAAATTTTTCCCTATATCATTAGGTTTTGATACAGGGAAGAGGGATTTTTAAAATTTCCTTACTGATGGTTGGACTTAAATCAAGAATTCTAGGCATCACCATGTATCTTATTGAAATGATAATGAACTTAAAAGTACTAGAATAGGTCCTTAAAAATATTTTATTTGTTCATGGGTAAAATAAATAGGTTTTTTTTAAGAAATCATTGATGGGCCCAAAATCAGAGATCTGGGTATTACTATGTACCGCATGGGGTTGATAATCAAGCCAAATGTAGTTCATGAATTATCATGTAGTTTAATGTCTTGCGATATGGATGAATATGAATTGATGTGAAAATATGAAGATATGGTGGATGTGCCTAGGTTAAAACCTAGACATCACTACATATCTTGTTGAAGAGTGAATCAAGCTAGATGTAGTTCTCGAAAAATTCCCTATGCATGTTTGATTCATACACACAAGGAATGGAGGGTATTTTTTTATTTTTGTTGTGGATGGGCCTAAAATTATAGATCTGGGAATCTCTATTTATCCTATTGGAATGATAATCAATCCATACATATTTCTTAATAAGGCTCCTCAAACCAACTATGTTTTGATGTGATGGGGGGGGGGTAGTTAGTGATGGACCCAATATTGGAGATCTAGGTGTCACTATGTATCTCATTTAAATGATAAAAAATCCAAACATTGTTCTTGAAAATATCATTCCCCACACCAATTAAGTTTGATGTGAGAGTTGGGGGGTTTTAATACATTCCATAACAATGGTTAATATTATGACACATGATGGTTTTAAAATCAAACCATGTATTCTGGAAGAGTGCTCTTTATAAGTTTAGTTCATATACATAAACAAATGGGAAATAAATTTCTTTATGGTTGTAGTTGGGCCTAAGATCGGAGATTTGGGTGTCACTATGTATGTCATTGGAATGATAATTAAGCCTCATGTAGTCCTCAAAGATGGTATTCCCTATGTAGATATGACTCATAAACACAAGGAATGTTTTTTAATATTTTCATGACTGGGACCAAACATGGAGATCTGGGCGTCCTTATGTATCCCATTGGAATGATAATCAAACCATACATAGGTCTAGAAGAACTGCACAGTTTAATGTCTTACATTGAGGATATAAGTCATCTGATGTGAAAGAAATATTGCAACTGGACTAGTGGATAAGACCCATGTGTCACTACATATCTTGCTAGGGGAATGAATCAAGCCACACGTAGTTCTTGAAAAGGGGCCCCTATGCAGATATAATTCAAACATGGAGAGAAATGGGTCTCATATTCCACTAGGGAGTATAAATGCTGTGAGTAATTCTTGTACATAGAAGATACTCATTTTTTAAGGACCATAAGGAATGCATATTTGTGGTATCTTGGGATATTTATTAACATCAAACGAAGAAGACATTAATCATAAAGTTTAGTTTCATGTATAGAGTAAAAATGGTGTCGTGCAGTTTAACATCATGTGACAATGATGGAGGTGCTACAAAATTAAACATTGTAAAACATGGACATGTATAGTGCTATGTAGTTTAACGTCCTATGGATAAAATTATGGTTTCTATGATTTTTAACATCATTAAACTAGGGCATAGGTCTATGTGATCACACAAAGTAATTGTTCAAGAATCTTTCATTGTTTGGAGTTGTAATAAGTTCTCTATCCATTGAGATTAGAGAATAAGCTCCATTAGAGTGGAACATATGTATAGAATAAGGTTTTTCCCACTTTGGGTCAAGATTTGGAGGCTTCTTTCCTAGTATAATCAGAGTCATGAGGACTAATACCAATTCTCCTTGAAGAAAAGAAAGGAGGAGAACTTTCTTGTTGAAAGCTCGTGCTATTCTATTCTGATAAAATTACAAAGGATGTAAGGTATGAAATATCTTTTATTCTAATCATTCCAACTCATAAAATTGATTTTGATACTATTCATCTATAGATAACTAGTCACATATAGAAACTAAGAGTGAAGGAAATTAAATTTCAATAGGTAGAACTACTTCTGTCCTATACACCAACAAATACGGAGATGACCATGTTTCATTATGAGGAGTAGTCTGATAATCCCACAAGTCATGCAAGATCTTATCAGGCCAATACTTTTTTATCTTTATCCAGTATATCTTGAAGTATATTCTATATAGTATTTTAAAAGCCTTTATCTATCCATTCGCTGCTGCATGGTAGTGAGATGAATGGTTGGATTTGATATTGTGATCTTGATATAGCTTCTTTACCACAAAAAAAATAGAAATTGGTTTCATTTTCCATCAATATGGTATGAGCAGCACCAAATCTAGTAATGAAATTAGATTTGAAAAATCTAACAATGCTTTCGGACCTAAATTTCTTGAGAGGTATTGCCTCAGCCAATTTGGAGAATAAATCAGTATTAGTAAGAATATACTTGAACTACTTAGCCGTAGCTAGATGATAGTGTCCTACTACATCCATTCCCCATGTAGAAAATGGCCAGGAGTATTTAGCTGTATGTAGAAACTCCAGGGGTTGATGAATAAAGTTTTCAGGCATCTGGTGGGGATGAAACTTCTTAGTGAAATCAATAAAATCCTAATTCATCAAAGTCTAAAATTATCAAAGCCTTCAGATTTAATCGGAACACCTATGCCCAGACTGTTGGGCACCATAGGCTCCTACATGTAGTTCTTTCATGAAAGCCACAATTTCATCCCCATAAAAATTCCATCAAATCCTCATATATAGAGGATGTTTTTGTGATATGGGCTATCATAAAGAGTCAAATTAACTTCTCATCATCAGATCTTTTCTCTTTATATCTATATAGTACAAGTACCCTATTTTTTCAGATATTCCATGATGGGTTTCATCCATCCCATGGTATGACCATATGGCTCAAAAATGGGATTGATTTCATTTATTTCCCCTATTCTGATTTGAATAAAATGTTAAACCACCCAACAATGAGCAATGATAATGATTATTTCATCCTTATTTGGATTTTCAAAGGTTGTGGCTGCATTTTACAATTCATCATCTTGGAAATTTAATGAACGCAATATGTAAGACATTTTTGGATCCAAGGGAAATTCTACCATTAACCCTTGAACATAATCACACATAGGAATCAGTTCTTCTTTTCTAATGGCGTAATCCCCATTGATTTGTTTGATTATGAATTCCAAATCACCCTTTACCTCTAGGTAATCCATTGGTACTTGGAGTGATAATTCCAGTCCTATAATGAGAGCTTGATATTCTACCTCATTGTCAGTACCCCATTCTGATAACAAAATAGAATATGGAAACACTGCCTTCTCTAAGAAGATAAGCACAATTCCTAACCTAACATTTTTGAGTTTAGGGTCTTTCATTCTCTTCTTTGTTGGACATTTAGAAGCACCATCAAATTAAATTTCCCATATTTAGGTAATTTATTTAATAGATCATTTTTCTTCATCAGGAATTTCAGTATTCAATTATGTCTCTTCTACAAATGGGTTCTTAGTAAGGAAGTATACTAAATCTTGTCCTTTTACTACTTTCTAAGGAAAAAACTACATATCAAACTATTTTAGAATAACTGCCCATCATGCCAGACATCCTGTAAGCATAGAATGAATGAGGATAAATTTGAGTGGGTAATTGTGAGATACCAAGTGGACCACATGATGCTCTAGATAGTGCCTCAATTTCTGAACTACAAAGATTAATGCTAGGTAGATTTTCTAAATATCTGAATATCAAGTCTCTCTATCCCAAATGGTTAGACTAAGATAGTAAAGGCTGTTTTCCTTCAATGAATTATTATTTTGTGCAAGGAAGGATCCCAGTGATTACTCCAAGGTTGTCACATAAAGAATGAGAAACAATCCTTCAATATGGGGCATCAAAACTGGTGGTCTCAAGAGTTATTTATTAGGGGTATCAAATGTTTGTTGGCATTCATTGGTCTATTTATATGTGACCCCCTTCTCCATAAAAGTTTTAAAGAAAAAAAACTTTCTTTCTAAATTGGATTTGAATAACCAGATATAGGCCAAGTGTCCTTGAATTCTTATCAACTCTTTCAAGTTTTGTGGAGGTGACATTCCAAGGATAGCCTTAGACTTATCAGGACCTACTTCGATGCTGCGATGATGTACAAAAAAACTGAGAAAATTTCTTAAGTTAAACCTGAAAGCACATTCCAAGGGGTTTATATTGAAATTATGTTGCAGAAGATTGCTGATTATGATCTCCAGATCATTGAAGTGATCATACCATTGTCTAGAAAAAACCACAAGATCATCCACATAACATTCAATGAATTTCCCCAATAAGGGTTTGAAAATGTGGTGCATTGCATGTTGATATGTTTCACTAGAATTCTGCAAGCCAAAGGGAATTAATTGATAGAAAAATAAACCTTGATGGGCTCTGAAGGATATAGATTCCTCACATTCTAGAACCATTTAGATTTGGTTATACCCATAATATCCATCCATGAAGGAGAGATCTTTGTAGCCAGTTGTTGCATTAATTAAATGTTATGTGATTAGAACTAGGAAGTTATCTTTAGGACAATTCTAGTTGAGATCTCTGAAATAAATGAAAACTATTATTTGAACATTCTTCTTTTTCACTGGGAACATATTTTCCATCCATTTGGGATATTGAACCTCCCTAATAAATTCATCTTTGATAATCTTGTCAAATGCAACCTCAATTTCAGAGTCATGAGTTGGGTGTGTTCTTCTTGTTTCCTGCTTAAATCCTAGACAATCTTATGGAAAAACTAAATGATGGGTGGAAACGTTAGGTTCAAGGCCTATAATTTCTCTATAGTTCCAAGAAAACATATCCCAGTGACTCTTTAGAAATTAAGTATACACCTATTTCTCTTCTGAAGTCATGGACGCACTAATTAGAGTGGGGAATGGATCTTCCTCTATACCCAAATTTATTTCTCCAAGATCATCCACAGTGGTGAAGACTCCTTCCTCAAATTATGGAGGGGAATCCATGAGGTATTCATCTTCTTCTTCTTCCTCACATGTCACTTCTTCTATATATACTTTAAGGGTAAGTGATTAAGAAATACTTTCAAAGCTAGGGGAGGAGTCAGTATTTGGACATCCTGAAGAAGAGGTGACCATTTATGACCCTACTAATGATGAAGGGTCTTCCTAGAGAATTGAAGGGAAAATGATGTGTTGGGAATCAGAATCCTAATTTTATCTATTAATGGAAAAATTCTTCTATCATGGATAATTAAGTATAAAATTGATGAAGTTCGATAGATGTAATGAATAAATCTCCATTTTGGATTTCATTATTGTTTAGTAAATCAATAATTTCTCCTATGATATTAGGCTCAATTTTCACAACTGACATTATGGAACCCATTGAATGAGTGATTGTATTTTGGTCTATCATTTCAATTTGAATGATAAGAAGAACATAATCTATACTAAGATGCTTTAATGGGTTAGCAGGGATCTTATCAAGACCTTTCATAGCATTTATTCTTGTTATATATTTTTCCATGGACTGTATTCCCTTTGTTTGATAGAACTATACCTCAATATACTAATTTTTACAACTTTTTAATGGGGTCTTGTCACTGTGAAATGTCCCAATTTGACCATTGAATCAATACTTAAGACATTGGTGGTATTAAAATGGAATGATCATATGTTGATGTAGCCAAGGCCTTCCAAGAAGAATGTTGAAAGCTGTGTCCTGCCAGAAAACCATGAAATCTGAATAAGATAAAAGATCACCGAACCGAGTTCTGAGTGTAATATCACCTAGAGGTTATTGTTTATTCTTTCCATAACCTTGAAACATTATAGTGGATGGAGATAAGTTGGATTTAGTGAGACCCAGTTTCAAACTCTTGAGGACTTGAAAAATCCTCAGTAAGTGCTTCCTGAAGATCTTTTGATAGATATAGAGCATCTAGGATTGATAACTTGGCCATTAATTGGGAAAGTTTCTTCAAAATTTCATACTTCTAATCCAAAGGTATGCATTTTATAGCATGCATATATGGTTTTTAAGGTTCTTGGAAGTTGATTCTATTGATGTATATGGACTATTTTTTTGGGAAGAAGCTATAAATACCTACATTCTTGGTGGATTATGATAGATCAGTCTTCTCACCTACTAAGAAAGTAGTGGTATAGCCTCTAATCGGTCTTCCAAGATGATCATGTTAGGGTTGAACCTATCATATTTGGGAGAATTCCCTTGTTCTTGATGAACCCACTGATGGTCTATCTTACAAGTTTATACTTCATAAATGGTTTGAGAAGGGGTGTACCTAAAATAGTGGTTTCTATCATACCCACATCTTCACCTATATCCTTGACCTTGAAAAATTATTCCCCTAGTTTCCCAATCAATTATAAAGAATTCATATTCATAATTATAATCTTCATTTTCATTGGGGTCCATTAAGTGGACAACGTTAACAAAAAAAAAGATCAACTCCTCATCTGATGAAGATTCTGCCTGATATGTAGATTCTTGTTGTGCCATTTGGCAGGGTGGGGCCCATTATTTTGAGAAAAATGGAAATAAATTTACCAAAGTCAGGGAAAAAGTTTTCCTTAACATGATATCATCTTCTCTCGACTTCTCTTTATCCTTATGACCATGTCGCTTCCTTAAGGATTGACCTTTTGTGGAATGATCTTTTAATGAAGATGGATTGGTTGAAGCTGAAGTGGTGGGAGGTATAGTCGGTTGTATCAACTGTGTTCATATAATGGAATGAGTTTGATTGATCATTTTCCTGACCATCCAATCATCATACTCCTATGAATTATTTCTTTTGAATTCCTTCCACTCACCTTCTTCCTCTGGATCAGTAGCAATAATATATTCTACTTGGGTTGGTGAATTTTTCAGCTTCACCTTCTCAGAGTCCACCATCTTTTATAAGAGGTATTTAAAAACAAAACACTCATGGACAGGGTTCCCAAACATTTGATGAAATGGGTAATAATTTGGTAGATCTTCATCTCCTTCTTTATTAAGTTTCTTCAGCCTTGGCAACTGAACTATGTTATTTTTCAAAGATGAGATGTTGTAGTCAGAGTCTTGTCTATTTAGAAAAGAATTGAAATTGTTTTTCATTGCCTTGAATAATCTCTAAATTTTATCTTTTTGATCATATTGATGAGGTGGTCATTGATGCTGATTTTCAGGAGGTGGATCCCTACAGTATGACGAGGGATTTGAAGTAGAAGCAGGTACATGTGCTTTCTTGAGTGTTACTGTAACAACCTTTTCATTTCCTATTCTCCTTCCTGGAGGTGATGAGATTACACGAGACTTGGATTTGGTTTCTGTGATGGAATTATCTACTTGTTGGGTGATCAAAGAAAGGTCTCGAAACCCTCCAATGTATTTCACAGGATTAGTGGTGTGTGAAACTCATTACATATTTTTTTTATGGATTAGGAACAAATATTCTTAAGAGAGTTTTAGGTTTAAGGAATATGTTAGTCCTTTCCATCATGAAATTAAATATGAAACTATTTCATTATCCTTTTTTTTAGTTTTTTGGATCAAAATCTGTTGTCTTTTGCAGAATTGATCTAAAGGATAAAAGGAATTTTTGATGAAGGTCTTCCCATCTAGTAATCTATTGAGACTGTAAACTTGTATACCAGACAAAGGCTGTCCCCTAAAATGATTGGAAAAAACATATGAGCTTGACTACTTCTTGTTTTTTAGGGGTCCCCATCATAGAATCACATCGAGAAATGAAATATGTCAAGTGCGGCTCTGAATCTCCTGAATTGTTAAAGATTAGAAATGTGGTATTCAAAACTTTTGGCAGGGGAGGAATTAGATCTACCCATTCAGGGTAAGCCTTCTTTTTCAGTTGTATTGGTGCATTTCATCCTTCCATAGCTTCCAATATAGTCATAAATGACTCAATTGTATTCATAAGAATTTGGGAAACATTAGATTGAGCCGAAACCTAAATAGGTGTAGTAGTTAGATCTTGAATAGGTGCGACGACTAGAAAGACCACTAGCAGTGGTACTACTGGTATTTGTCTTGGATAACCCATGGGGTCAAGCCTATAAGGATGAACTAGACCCTGTTAGGGATGTGTAACCAATTGATGGAATTCATAATCCACATTAGTAGTTGCAACAAACCCTCTTTGTTGAGGAGCTCCTACTGGAAGTGAAAGCTGAGGATCTACTTGTGAAGCATGTATGTCAGGAATGATGCTTTGTAATAACTCTACATTAGGTCTTTTCAACTCCTTCATATCCTACTCTTACCGGGAAAATATTTACTCAAATGAAAGTGATTGACCTTCTCCTGTGGAAAAGTGATACATGATCTGACCTTTATCGTTCCCCTTATTAAGTTTTTTTGAAGTGGTGGAAGTTGATTATTTGATGGAATAACTAGATTTTAGGTAATCCCATGATTTCAGGTATGCACACCTCCTTCATTTTCTTCACTGTGAACTGCATTATGAATAAGAACTTTATCCAATGACTCCCTTGAACTGGACTCATTTTCTAGAGGATCTTCCATGATGGTATTAATGAAATTAACTGACGCATAATGCATTGATGACATTCTGTCAGTATCTTTATGAGATCATCCCATTCTTTTCCGTCCTCTATGAGACTTTGTTCTCATATATTTTGGTTTCCTTGGAGATACTTAGTGGATAGTAATCTGAAGGGAATCCATGGATAGTTTAGTTGTGTGTTCATTTTGTGTCTTATTCCCTAACCGGGATAAAATTTATTTCCACTGAGGAGGGGATTGTGAATGTGAAAAATCCCCTAGTTCTACAGGTTGGGGATGTTCATATTCTTCTTCTTCAATACATCATGCTCTATTTTTTGACTCTGAAGGTTGGGTTAAAAAATCCCTCATCCCTATGGGTTGGGGTGGCTCCTGAACTCCTATGGATGATATCAACACAACCACTCTTCCGATCTTACAAATTCTGGTTCGAACATTGGCTGGGTGAATTATCCAACACCCACTTAAATCACCTAATTTTGAAGAGAGTTGTTCTATTTTAGACATTTGTTCAATTTTATGGCTGACATCCTCTAAGTGAGATGCCTGCTCAATGTTCTTAGATGCTTTATGTAAATATATCTCAATAGCTTGTTCTCTTTGGGATTGACTTTGGTGAAATCTAGTTGAGGCCTGTTCTTGCTGAACATCTCCTCGGTCATGCACAAAATTTGTTTACTGTATCCATTCTGGGAAAATAACATTGCATGAGACCACTTTTTGTGGGTGTTTCTTGATTTGGAGCGTAGTGAAATACATTGCTCAGTGTGCACCCCATTCTCTGATATGAACACCATATGGGGTTTCCATGATCATTTGTGGAAACCAATTTAATTCATTGAGGCGTTCACGTTGAAGGGACACATGTTTCTTCTCAATCTTTGGATGTTAGGAATCCTGGAGAGATTCCAAGTCAATTTGGCACTGAAACCCTTCTATTACCTTAACATGAATTTTATATTCATCATATTGTAATACTTTGTCTTTTAGATGAAGAAGAGTCTTCAATATGTTGAGGTAGATATCATGAATACAATCTTCTACCAACATATATAGAATTATGTATTGAGAGGTTTCCAAAGGCTAGAACATTACTGGTATTTCACCCTTAGCTGGTTGTTTCTTCATATTCAACATATCCTCTTCATATTTTTCTAGAGGTCTCTCAACTTGGTCTGACCAGAGTTGGCTCTTCCCGTTTGATTTATCACAAGAAATGAGATCAATTGGTGTTTTCTCTATTATATTAGAAGGGAAATTACCCAAGGGAGGTTTGGAGAATGACTGCCACCTTGGGCATTCTTCTTGTTGAGAAAGTATTTCACCTTCTAGTAATAAGGCATCAGAAATGAATGAACTTATTCTTGAAAGTTCCTTATGATAAGAGGTATTTATCATAACTACACTATCAATTAGAGAATTACCTTGAAAATTAAAAACAAAACTATTGAGATAATTTTGATAGAAAATTCCATCATGGGGAGGACCACCATTGTGGATTACATAAAGGGATAAATCCTATTTTTCCTTGGTCTTCTGGCCACACAGATGGTTTTCCGGATCTCATCCAGAGATAGGTTCTATAGATTGTCCGAATTGTCATGAAGAAAGATTTCATGATGAAGTCTTCGATGAGGAACTTCATAATTACTGCTACTACTCCCATAATTTGGTAATGGGAGGGTATAATCTTGAGCTTAAATAGATAAATTCATGAGGGATTCAAGAACTCCATCATTAAGAGAAACCAAAATTTAGAAAGAATATTGATTCTCCAACTGTGTTTTGTGATACTTCTTCTTAGACACCCTCTTTCACATAGTTGGGGATACTTGATGGGAAATTTGGTTATCATGAGTTGGTGTATGTGCCTATTTTGGAGTGGATGTCAGAATAGTATGATTATCTTTACTTGTAATGAGTGTATGTGCATGATCCGGTTGTCTATATGATATGGGGGAGTATTCCCTATAACCCCCTAGACTGGAATAGAGGTCTGTTTCTACTTCAGGATGACATGTTCATGAGTCATAATAGATATTGGGATAGAATTATATGCCCATAACTATGGTAATGTTTAACCTGCTATTATGATATTATGGAAAGATTCCACGATATGATCTTGAATTTGTGTGTACCCTTTCACCATTTCCAAAATGTGTTTGGTGACTTCAGTGGATAGAATAGGAACACACGCCCATTCCACATCTAGAGTAGGTTTATGTATCTAATCTTATCTCCCTTTCATATCAGTGGATACTAATAATACTCATTCATGGGGGAAGAGAGTTGAGTTTACCCCAGGTTTGTCATCGGAGCTTTCCGACTGAATTCTCTAGGTGTTTCCAAATGAGACTGTTGGCTGTCTTGATGAGTGCAGACAGGTGTATATTCCTGCTTTCAAATTGCCTCCACATTTGGTTAGAGGGCTTCCTTGAATTCAGCCAGATGATTTTGTTTATTGGATGATATATTTTAATTAGGTGGATGAACCTTTTTATGGTAATCCACTGGATTTGAATGGCGGGGTTGATTGGGTGCCTTTAGACAAGTCTGCTAGCTGACAGAATTAAGGTAGATGAGTGTATTTTCTTGTTCCCTATTTTCCACCAATATAGGTTTATAAACTTCTCCAGAGTGGGAAAAGGTGGGAATGTGCTCCCTATTGACCATATATTGTCCCCAAAAGGTCGTCTTGCATGCCCAAGTTTGGGGGACCATGTCTAGTCAGCCGAAAATAACACCATCATCATATTCAGGGTTTGTTACCATGTTATGTTGGTGGAGGTGATTTTTGGTAGGAGTCTTCAAGAAGAACCCATATGTCTTTAGAAAGAGGCTATGGGTGGACTCTTGGTCGACCTCCCTAGAATATGGGAGGTATTAGTGATTGATTTTTGGGGATAAACTCTCAAAATAGTTGAAGACGGTGGTCAGAACCATCTACTTATGGACCACCGGTCATCGTTGATCAAATGAATGGGGGTTATTCTTGATTTGGAGGGCCTATTGGGCATCCTCCAAGGTCGGGATAGTACCATGTTTATGGTACTCTTGGACCATTGAATTGGAGACCCAACATTGAAAACACTGAGTTGGTGATGAAATCCTTTGAGTGGATGAGGATCCGTATTGAGTAGCATCCGGGTCATTCATGGGTGAAAACTTGAAGGAAGCCATTTGTAATTAATGGAGTTATTATAAAGAAAATTCTTATATATATAAAAAATACAAATAATGAACTTCAGAAAATTACCATATTTTAGATGAACACATGAGCGATTAATTGCCTTATCTGGCCCTCTTTTATTAATTGATAGGGGCCTATCATATGCGTAACACAATCATCTTGGTTAAGGATTAATGTCAGGTTTACCATTTTTTTGTTTCCCCCAAAATGGGTATTTTAGTTAGGAATCACTACTTATGGACGATTTCCATATGATTTATTTTTTGGAACTGGAAACACCCATTGATTTTATATCCAAAGGGACCTTCTTTCCAAAGGTAGGTGTTCGTGAGGTTTATTGACCTATGATTCTTAAGAACTTACATTGCTTGAGAGGATGAGAGGTTGGGCTCATCACACCATTTTTAGAGGAATTATTGACTACTCCAAGAATCTCTTATTGATTTAAGATATGTTCATGAATCCTTATTAATTTACCAATAGAAATGTAGGCTTCTTGAAAAATTTGTGATCAGTTATTTAGCATTTGTGGAATTTAGAATCATCTGTATGTATTCGAGGTTATTCATCAATATATATATATATATATATATTCAAGTTTCTTCATCGATAGTATCCTCTTATATACTACTTAGAGATTATTTATCCATTGTTATGATGATGCTGGTTTTTAATCCAATCATTGGGGAACTCTGAAATTTATGAGCATTCAGGTAGATGAATTTCACTCTAGAATTTATTGTCATACAGGGAGATGTAAGTTTCTTTTTTGATTTTGGGATCATACCCATATATGGGATACCTATGTATCCTCATGAAAGGAATCAAAACCCTCATAGTTTTGTGCCTATTAATGGGAAACATCATGCCTTTTAAGGTCATGTGATGATGACCTAACCGTACAGTTTAATATCATGTGGAAAGGACATCCAGGTGAAATATTCCTAGTCAAAGTTTGGTGCGGTACTTATACCAAATTACCCAAAGAAACTTGTAAATGATATGGATTTCCATGTTGGATTAAACACTACTAGGAATGTGGATTAGAGAGAATAGGTTTGATTTTGGGGTGTTGGTTTTGTGACTCAAAGAGGCTTCCTATATATCCCATATGAATGGGAATCAAAGCCCACGTAGTTTGGTAAGTTTTTTAGGGGAGTATAGCCTATTGAGAGGATTAAGTTGGGGCTTATTCCTAACGGGGATTCCCTCCAAACCGTATCATGAGTAATATATTGACTCAATATTACATGGGAGCTTAATTTGGGGCTTAATACTAAAGAGGATACCCAGTGATAGTAGTGGTAGGGTCCATGAGGGTATTTTAGTACTAGATATTTGTGGGTTTAACTATGAGGTTACTCCTAAGGAGGATTCTTGAATTAATATAATTAAGATTGTGGCTTACACCTAGGAGGAGACCCATTGAGGTTATAATTATTTATAATTTTATGGATGAGTTGATGTGGAGCTTGGTCCTTAGGAAGGATTCCTAAATATCATAGTTATGGTGGGAATCAAAGTTATCATAGTTTATTATTTTAGGTGGATTGTGAAATTATTGTGACCATCACAAAAATCTAAGCCCATGTAAGTCATTCTTAGTGTGAGAAACAAGAGGATGTGAAAGATTCAACAATGACACACACTATCCTTCCTCCATTAATAGAAGAGGATGAGCCTACGGTGTAAGAGGCTAGGGTGACGGTGGATGAGGGCGCGAAGTAATGAATATTTCCATTTGAAATAAAAGTAAAGGTCATTAGATCTGTACTAAAAGGCTTGGGGATTACTATAGGATGGATTCCCTAAGATTGGTCCTATGGCTGGGAGGGATTCTTCTACTTTGTCCAAAAGGAAAATAAAGCATGAATCGTACCCTCCCTACCAGGGACCAAATGCCTCAAGTCTTAGAGATCAGAAAGGGATGACTGATTCATATCCCCAGAACCAGAGACTGGGAAATCCTCAACATTGTTCTTGGGAGAGTAGACCTCATTACCATGGATATAAAAAATCATAGACATCATGAGGACCCTAACCCCCCAACAAGAAAAGTGTGGTAAACATCTAACCGTATAGATTCAAATCCAAATAGGAGACACCCTGGTATTCCTTTCCCTAATATTTTGTAAATTAGGAGGTCTTGTTAGAGGTTTCAACATGATCCCTTTCAAGAAAGGGATTTAATGAAGAAGAATATCTTCCATGAATGGATTTGAAAGAGGCTTCATAAAAGGCTTGAGAAGGATGAAGGGTAGGGTGAACATCAAGTAAGGGGCGCTCAAATGAGTGGCTGACATGTAGGTATCTATGTACAAGTAGTATTAGGAGACTTTATGTCACCTTAAGTGATGAAAAACCAAGATGAATAGACTTGGGTGAAACTTTTATCAAGCCTTTAAGAGTCTTCAAAGGTATTCCCAGAAACGGGGTGCTCAAGATCCTGTATAAGCAATGGAGGGTGCACAAGTCTTCTTGAATTAAGGGGATTAGTCACTTTGAGGTGTGCAAGTGTTAGGGATTTCAAACACTCAATCGAGTTAAGTCTTATGATCCTCCTTTAATTACCTCACCATATGTGTTAAAAAGATACCTTGGAGGTTTCAAAGGACTTGGGCGATGCATGAGTGAGACGAAAGAAACAATTAGTCTTCAGGGAAATTCATCCATACAAATGAAGACCCTAGGGGTATATTTATAGGAAAAATATGACCTTGGGTGAAATGTGGTTTGGTGTTCAAGTAGATTGCACACCAACATAGTGGCATGTAGGTGCTTGCACACCACTGGTGCTTTGTCCTACCTTGGGTGAATTCAAATATGACCCTTTAAAAATATTGAAATTCTCCATGTATTTTCTTATACTTTTTCTAATTCATTTCCCTTTTTCACTTTTTATCCATGTTATGGAATGGAGTGTCAATAACTTCCAATCCATTGAGAAAAAATACAGTTGCTCATGCGTAAGTGTGGACTATAACCTCCACAAAGCGATATGATTCATTTCGTATTTATATTTTACATGTATGGAAATAAAGATATATTTAATGAATAAATATTATATATATATGTGATATAATAACTATTAATGAATAGGAAATATTTTTTTTTCATCCATCAATATGTGAAAATAGTATTTATACGTACTTATGACCTACCATCTCCATGAACGGTTCAATTAATTTTATATCTATATTATTTATGGATTACACTAATTATGTTTACAATGAATATATATAATATTTATATTATTATTAAAATTACGAATACTATGGAACTAATATCAATTTAAAAGGAACAAAACTATGAAACAAATTCATACATTAGAAACGAAGTAGTTGTCACCTGAAACAGTGATTTTAACAATGAATTGATAATAAACATGTGATCAAATATTATAAGTAAATAATATATTTTATGATATATATGATTATGGTTTTAAAATATATTTATAATAAATATATATTTATTACATAGGAGGTTCAAACACGTACATTGGAAATCATACATGAGGTAGGGGTTTATTTCATAATCTCATAATTATTAGGTATTTTTTATTTTGAAGACTCAGGTGAGGAATATTTATATTCCATGTACATGTACTATAAAATCATAATCCAAAACGTTTTTAATATTATCAAATTATTGTTTGACATAATTTTTAACCTTATTTTAATTTTTATAAAAAAATTAAAAGTAGTCTTCCTCTGGTTTTCTTGATGAGGTACTTTTGGACCTTAATTACAAAATGGTGGAATGTATATTTTTATAACTTATACATCATGAATTAAATTTCACACCATCATGAAATATAAAATCATTTAATATTATTTTATATATTTATATGGTAATTTTAAAATTAAGTGATTTATTTTTTAGTTTCATAATTTTTATATTTTAAAAAGTGATTTTCAAAGTAGAAAGTGTATTTGACTCAATATTGATTTTAAAACTTTTTATAGAATTTTCATCCATGTTAAAATCATTTTAAGAATTTAATTTGGAGGATATCATATGTTGATGCCATCAACCATATTTACTCATAAGGTTTATGATTATTTTGATAGGGGGAAATTATTGACATTATTTTTAATTGTTCTTCAAATATGTAAAGTTATTGATTGTCAAGGAATGTAAATTTAGTTGTATCATTTATTCATATGAGGAACAAATTAGACTTAGTAAGTGATGAGATAGGCTCACTATAGACCCTCGATTCATTAATATGATTCATTATACAAACTAGATTAGTTTATGTGCAAGGCCTTAGCCATTTATTTAGATGTCATGGAAAAAGGCCTTGATGATATTTTCAGATTTTTTTGGCTAAGGCCATGATGGTATGTTTAAGACGTTCAAAATTATACATTCCATCGTTATGAATTCTATTATTTATTTCCATGTGATTATTTTATTTTCTATCCATGTATGATATTCTATCTCCTATGAATATTTATATGGCATTACTTTATCTCACCACTTTATTATTTTTCCTTTTCCAAGTATGTTGTAATGTTTATTAAGATCGATATGTGGGATTTTATAAATTAAATAATGGAATTATTGAATTAAATACTATGTTTTAGTTTATATTTTCAAATTTAATGTGTAATTATATTATGTATCTCATTTTCCAATAATAATAAAATATTAATTCATTTGGGATGAGAATATAGGTATATTATTCCAAGATAATAAAGTTTCCATTGATTCTGGGATATTGGAGTCAGGGCATTTAAAATTAGTATCATTATTATACTATTATGTTATTATAATTAATGAAAATTCATGAAACACCATCCCTCTCTCTATATGTTTAAAAAATATGAATTATGTGTTTTGTAGACTAATGCCTCCACAATACAACACATTTCATTTTACTTCACTAAAAAAGAAGACTATTATAGAAGTAAAATTTGACAAAAAATAATTATATTTATATCATGTTTATTACTCTAAAATAGTAATCCATTTTACACATCTCATTAAATAAGAATTTAAATAATCAACCATGAGTACATTTGGTTTTCCAGCTCCATGGATTGACTGATTTTCATTTTTACTAATTAATACCATCCAAGTTGTCATGAAATCCTTCCTATAAGGGTACCCCACATAGGATGGAAATGATGGAAGGGATATAATAACCCATAATTTCCACATTTAAAAGGCCTTGGTTTGTATAATAACACCGATCTTATAAGAATATAACATAGTTAAGGAATTTTCCTTAATATATACAGTATGATCTTGGGATGGGAAGTCAACCATTGAGAAACTACATGACATAATATCAAATAAAAGAAAGATAAAATTCAAAAAATTCATGTGAAATGTTAAAAAATACTATGTTTCGCTAAATGAATACCCAAAATAGATTCATAAGTCAATGAATTAGAAAAAATTCTGACACCCTTTCTTGTATTATCTAACTCGGTCCGAAAATCCTCCTAGTAACCTAAAAAATAGTTTCTATATACATGGGGTGACAATAACATTTATACTAGATAGGATCATTCCCATGACATCACATGAACGTGGGAAAATATTATACTAATTTACCTATGAAAAAAATCTAAACCAATATGAACTTAAGCTGGTTGACTAACAAATAATATCCTCAACATGTTATGCTCACCAAATTATGCATATGTATATTATAACATAATAATAATATCTATAAAATGTTATCACACACTATTTTCCCACTAATTTTACCCTCCATGACCCAAAATAGAATTTCTTGGTGTTCATACCCCTTATGTATTGAATCCTTCTCAAAGACACCTAGGCGACTATATCATGTAAAAGCATATTGTGTGAAACTCATCATCTTATCATCCTTATCCACTCATAACCACTCCAATATCTCTATGATAGTAATGAATCATGAACATGAATTAAATAAACCTTGTTCCATCCACCTACCATTCATGGACCCCACTATAATACAACTTTTCAAACATTTCAACCGAAATAGAAGTTCTCTACATATGCATGAAATTGAAACTTTATCATAAGAAACTCTCCTGGAAGGAAGAGAGGGGAAGATGAGATATCCATCCATTTATTCTCACCATCTTAGATGTTGGGAAAATACCTTCCAATTTTTTTTCTGTCATCACATAGTGCTCGATGTTGGTGAGGAGTGCATAGAAATCACATTGAAAGTACAATATATAATTGTCACACACACAGCCTGAACATATGGCTTCAAAATAGTAGCTCTATCACAACTTAAAAAATAACCATAAGAACACAAAAACTCAACCACTTTCACAGAAAACACTATATTAAAAATCCCACACAAGTATTCCAAAAAATGAAAACCATATTCTTTCTTTTCATTTCATGTCAATCCATTTCCATATTTACCATTTATCAACCATATTCATATACTTAGACCAGTATTTTATTGTATCACAATAACTAATTTTACAAAAATTACCATTTTAATTATTGAAATTAACCATTAAAACCCATACCATTTTAGTTTTATTATTTTCATTTCATTCTATCACTATCTGGTAACTTTTACAACACCACAAAACACATCATCTCATCCCCCACACATCAACAATCCCCATGCTTCAACCACCACATATCAAAACCACATATCATGTCAACCTCATACCATTACAACTACACACAAAAAATTATTTTCATCACAAACAAAATTCAAATTATTCACCAAACCACACATTTCATATATCATATTTTATATTAATCATGGGGATTTCTTAAAATTTAATAAAATATTGTCATGACCATTCTCACATAGTTTGAGATTCTATGTGCAACGAATTCATGAGATGAGCATATATTATAAGTAATTTTCATGTGTAGTAATTCAAATAAATAATAAAAATAATGTTTTAAAGTTCAATAAACATAAAAACATAAAAAAAACTAAACATAATATAAGGATGGAAGAATAAAAACCATGCTCATGCATATTGAAAAAAACACAACAACATGTAACCTCGTGTGATTTATCATCTTCCCATTTAATCTTACTTAAACTGACAAATTACCTTTATTTATATAGTAAATAATATCTCCCAAAATGAAAACAATCATGAAATACATATATGTACAATTAAAAGGTGAAAGAAGAAGTATCCTCTACATCAATGGGAGATTTTGAGACTGCTACTGAAGGATTTCAAAATAAGAAGATGATTATCGGAAACCACAATGAAAGGGATCAACTTGATCATCGTGGAAAGAAGTCTCCCACACCAATCTACCTTCATAAAACCCATCCATTTACCAATGAAAACCCTTTTATGTAATAATGAACATGGGGCAAAATGGAGACAAAATATGAGAATTAACTTAAAACTTCTAAGGACTAATCACTTGATGCTAAGTGTAAAAGTATAAAATGGTATGGTTTAAGGAATCCCAAAATATCATAGGATACACTCAATAGTCAAGGAAAAATTATAAATAATAATTGGGTTTTAGGGTTCTTGGGAATTTATAAGCTGTTGCGAAAACAAAAGATCTTAGTGCAACACCCCTCACCACAGTACAAAAGTGCTAATAGAGGGAAAGAATATGATGTAACGGAGGGGTCCATTTTAAAATTTTAATATAAAAAGATGTGTATGAGAATAAAAATGAGTTCCACACCACATATTATAAAAACTATTAAAATGACTATGATGTATGAGGAATCAAAGCACTTTAAGAATAAACCACAAAAATGAAGGGCATGACACAACCCAACTATGTGGTGTAATTATGCCAAAAATTAAAGAACAAAAACTCTGCCTTAGAGGATCTGCACTACACCCAACCTCTACATGCAACAATTAATCCATTTATGACATAGTAACAACCTCAATGTTCCAAAAAACTCCACAATGTACTCCTAAACTCACTCAAAACTTCCCTAGGACACCTCCATAACTAGAATTATAACAAAGTAAAGGGTTAGTATGTCTGAACTGTTGCATCAGATACCACTCAAAAAATATATTACTTATGAATCAAAATGATCATGAAGTATAGGATATAAAGTAATGGTCTAATCAACCACCCCATAGGATACCTTAAAGGGATCTTGTAATAACTCAAACACTTCAACCATCTTAGACAAAAACCAAGCCACATCTTTTCCATAAAAATATTTCCACTACTATTCTAGTTTCTACAAAATCTAATAAAACAAATCCAACACCATCACACAACACTTCCCAATGAACATGAATCAAGTAAATATACCTTAAAAATATGACATTATCCACATTGGGAGGAATTGAATTTCCCACATAGTTTTAAAACATGTCTTCATATAACCCATATTTTTTAGAAAGGGTCTTTCCCCTATCCATATGTTATAATCCCCAACACACAACACATTATAATGGGAAAACAAACATTTAAAAAACCTCAAGATTTTAGAATCAAAACATCTATTAAAACAATGATAGAAGAACTCATAATAATTCTAGGTAATGGGAAGGCATTTGCGTCTCTCACTCCCAAGTACTCTCTTTGTCCACTATGTCTCTAAAGAACATGAATAAATTAAATGTATCATCTAAAAATCACCTTCTCCTAATAATTATGGATCTCTAGTTTCAACCAATGAATTTATCTTCATTTAAAATACCCCCATTAATGATATGGGAGTCATCATGAAGATATTTATAAATATGATAGATGTGAAAGACATCATGGATCTTATCTACTAGTGATGGAAGTGAAAAATAATAAGTTATCATGCCAATATTATCCAACACCATGTAAGGTCCCACAAACTTGGGAGAATGAATACTCCACCTAAAATACCTTTGCATACCAATATGAGAAGAAAACATTGCGAACATTTCATCCCTAATATTGAACTCAAATAGCCTCATCCTATGATTGGAATTATAATTTTGAATGTCCTAAATGGACTTCATCCACTCACTAACAAATTAAAAATTTTCTTCCATGATCTTCACCACATTGAGATTGAGAACTAATAAATCCCCAACCTCTACAAGGAAAATGGAGAATGAAATGGTTGTCCATACAAATACTCAAATGGGGCCATGAAATTAGATGAAGAGTATATTTTATTATAAAAATAAAAAAAATCAAGTATTTTTCCCAATATCCTCCTATGCTTAATATAAATTTCCTCAATATATCCCCCAACATCTTTGTGTTCAGCGCCATATTCTATTTTTACAAGTATGGAAAATATTATAGAGGATTAACTGAGTGCCAGAAGAGTTATTAAATTCTATCCAAGATCATAAGGTAAAATGAGAATCCATATCCAAGACAACAAAATTTATAACTCCTTAAATCCTCATAACCTTATCTACATACCTCCATGAGAAAAAATCCATGGTTCTTGAATCTTGATCTCTATGAAGTGTGTTGTCTACCTCAAATGATACATGATTACCCAGATATAATCACATCCTCCTTTATCATGGGGTAACCCCATGGTAAACTCCATCAAGATTTCAACCCACATCTTCTCAGGAACAACCATGAGATGTAACAAACTACCAAGAACATGTTGTTCTTCACTCAACTACTAGAAGAATGGAAATAAAGACAAAACTTCTTCCACTACATGTTTCATCTTGGGATACCAAAAATAAATCTTTATACCTTTTTACATCATATAAAATTTGGGATGAACTACTAAAGGTGATATTTGAATATCATAATGGATCCCCTTGTGCATCACCTCTAGAACAAATATCCTCCCATGAAAAAACATCTTTTTCTTACCATATAATGACCATTCCTCTAGAGAATCACCTTGGATGACATGATCATGCATCATCTCTACATCTATGTATCCACACTGAGACTCTTAAACCTACTCAATTAGAGAATCATCACTATAATTTGATTTAAGAAACAATTTTCATCATCCAACCATGAATCTAGGTGTAGGGTTTATAACTCCTCCATCACTTTTGAAGCATATTTAAACTCTTGATGAATGTCCTATTATAGCTTCCATCAGAGTATGTGAGACATTGATTTCCCATTTCTTATGGTGTAAGTTGTATTAAATTCATAGTCGATAAAAAATTCAACCAACCTCTTTTTTTTGAATATTCAGGTCATCATGATATAATATATACCACAATCACTTGTGATCGAAAAAACCACTTAGTGTTCTCTAATGAAGAAGTGTCATTATAGATTCAACCCAAACTAAACCTATTATATATATATATATCATCAGTACAATTGTTACTATACTAGGGACATAACTGTATATACCCATAATATATCACTACCTTTTTATAAATTAAGATGCATCTCCAAAATAGATGATAATACTCATAGAAAACCTCAAACATCACCCATTTTTATAGAAACATAATCATCTTAGAACTAATGAAACTCCACTTCATGTAGTGAAAAAAAATCTAACATTGGTCAGTCCATATAAAATCTTGATATTTCTTAGTAATAGATTTTATTGGGTTCACAATCCATGAGAATGAAAATAGAAACATCTGGTAATAGACCATGAGACCATGAAATCTATGAACCTCTACCACATTTTTGTGGGTTACCTAAGAAACCACTACCTCAATATTTTACGTGTCCACGAACACACCTCACTGGACACAACATTCTTGGGGGAAATCACTAGTGGAGACAAAAATATACACCTGGAAAACTTTCCAATGATCTTTTGGCATCTAAGGACCTATTAGAAAACTCTAAGATTAATGACATGTTTCTTCTCTCACATCGAGTAGATCATGATGTCATTGGGGAACATGAATTCAAAATGATCCAAGAACTCATAGAATTTGGATATCATCAACACTAGGACCAAAACTAGCGTGTTCATGTAAAAAAATGACATGACCACAAACTTTAAATCTCCATACATGAATTAGAAGGTAGTGTTTAGGATATCATCCTCCTCCACCATCAAATGATGATATATGGGCCGCAGATCAATCATAGAAAATCTACTAGATCCTCTCAACCAGTCAAAATAATTTTTAATCCATGGTAGAGGGTAATGATTATTGATCATCACCCGATTCAACCACTGGTTCTCTATAGAAAACATTAAACTACCATCTTCCTTCATGAAGAATAAAAGTGGAGAACCCCAAGGTGATACACTAGGTCAGATAAACCCTGATACATCATATCATTTATCTAAAACCTCAACTCACACAAATAATAGATTTATATCTAATATGAGGACATTGAAATTAGAGAAACTCCAAGTTATAAATCAATCATGAACATGATTTAATGTGAAGTAGGTAACATTAGAGCCTCTATGAGGAAAATATTAAAAAATTCTTAATGACACTAAAATCTTCCTCCTTCCCAGTGACCACTAATATTCTCGAATACACCTACATCATGAAAATAAGACATTCTACATGCATATTACCCATCCGAAAACCCAATTCACTAATGAAAACTACATATTGACCATTGAACTTTGAGAATAAAAAATTCCTATAAAATAAATAAATAACCACACAAAAGGAATAAAAATAATCAATGCTAAGGATGATATATTATGGTGGTATCTGAACAAAGAAAATATCCCCACATGACTGATGTTACCTCATCATCAGTCTACACCCCAACAAAAATCAAGAAATCTAGTCTATTCTCTAATATTCATCATCAAAAGAAGATTCCCATGAATTATATCCATTTCTAGTCCTTGAGATTATACTAAATTAGTATTAACAATGTAGTGTGATACTTATTAATAAAAAAAGGCACAAAAAATGGTTGATGAAATTTTGTCAGACCACTAAAGATCTATGGCCTCTATGGTGATGGAATATAAAAAATATTCAAATTTCACAGTCTTAACCTTGCCTTACTATTAATGGCCACCTCTAAGTCCAAACTGAGTTTGGGTTCCCTGATGAATAGGAATATGTGAAATTCATCCTAGACATTCCCACTCTCATTAAGGTGAAGTTGAGGCTTGCCACCCTACTAATAAAATAGGCTGGTTGATAGCTACTGATGAAGCTGTTGATGACCCTAGAAACCACCAATTTACTAAGCTATAAGAACCATTGGAAACTGATTCTAATGATGAACAAGACCCCCCACAAACATATCACACTATCCTAAATCCCACATGAAAAATCATGGTTACCGCTACCCGAAAAAGCTTGGAAAGGAATTTTTCAAGGTTTAATCCCCACTAAACAAAACATTGATGGCCTTAGTTTCTATGATCAACCATTGGATACATTACTCGAGAAAACCTACCAGTTCTCCTCTTATAGAAACCCTCCTTATGAGTTCATACCCTTAATAACCCATAATTCATTTGAACATCGATGTTCATTTGAAACATAATTGGAGTGACTGCATATTGGATAGAAGGGGGGAGTGCCTCCATAGGAAACCACATAAGAGCCTCTTATTCAGCAAAATGATTGGTTTAAAACACATACAGTCCTTGAAATTGATCCCAATACCTCATGCTGAAATACTCATATGCTAAAGGGAAAGAGTCTCAAACATCTTCACTACCTTCATGGACAATGATAGGAACTTCGCTCAAAACTCCTTCTGTATGTCTTCCGATGAAACATATGCCTCCTTCCTCTCTCTAAGAAAAAATTTCAATAACTAATGTTTCTCACACCACATCTTATTGACTGAGAAAGGACCCCATACTCCACCTAATAACAAGTCAAACCAAAGGCGTTCATGAGATCATTTGTCTAATGATATGACTCCTGATAACAGATACTTACCTCATGTATTGATAAATACTTCCACTAAAATTCATGCATCTTTATCCACCACTAATCATCATCCTTAACCAAATTAATTACCCAATGATCAGTTTTCTTATCCTACTGATCTATACCATTTTTAACTATATGTAAAAGATGCCATTGATCCATAACTGAATGAAAAAAAATATTTTGTAATCCCAATAGTGTGGATTTTTATTAAGGATTATTAAATTAACCGATTTTAACTTATCAATGTCTCCCAATATAGAGAATAAAGAAAAAATTAACAATTCATGTACCACTCATAGGTCTCTACCATGAAGGCTTCACCACCTCATATTTTCATTCAGCAGGCTCAGGGTCCTTACATGGGATCACAGGGGGTCCTAAAATACCATGTCCTCACTATGTTCTCCTGGGCCTACATCATATACCATGAATAATGGGATCTGTTTCGCTATTATCCCATATAATACTCAAAGTGCCTAACATCAAACACCATCCAACCTATCAACTAGTCCTCTAATACAACTCCTTCATGACCCCCTCCCTCCAAAGAAACCCCTTTAAGTATGATAATGAATTAAGAGATACGATGACACCCAAATCCATACATCACTAGGACCTAGATAGTAGAATAACCACGAGGGAATAAAAACTCACATATAGAATGAATTACCCTAAAAAATATAGTGGGATTAGTAGATAATAAATCAATCATCAAGAAACTCCATGTAATAATATAAAATAAAGGAAACCAAAACCATCTCATAATTTAAGTGAAATGTGAACAAATAAAAATAATTTTCATATAAATACCGAAAAGAGAATCCTAAAATATAGACTCAGAAATAAATCCAATAAATATGCTAGTATTTTTTATCTTAGTCCCAAAATCCTCATATAATCTTGAAAAATAATTTTTTTATATGTAGGATGAGAAAAAATATATAATTTGTAGGATCATACCCATAGTTTATAATTCACATGTGAGAAGAGAATAAAAATTACCCATTAGAAGAATAAAATAATAAGCATGAACCTAATAAGATCAGCTAACAAATAAAATTCCCACCAAAGAATTCTCACCAAATATATCATCCATGAATAGTGACATAATATGAAGAATATCGATTAAAGGGTACCCCACACTAATTTCCCATTGAATTTTTGATCTCATGTACCAACATTGAATATCCTAAAAGTAACATCCTTTCCATACAAAATCCATCATTATGACACTATGGAAACTAAATCATGAAAAATACCCTATGTTTAGCTGTCTATGATCTTATACAAATCTACTCACAAACACTTCCATATATCCAGGATACTTTTGTATTGTGAACATGAAGTACATAAACCTCATACCCACTTATTACAATGAATTATAAGGTGATATAGTTCCCATCAGCCACCTAATTAATATGATACATATATGTTTAAAAAGTTCATAAAAAATTCATCATATCAAAATCCATGAAAAGAAATGGGTTTTATAAACACTTAATTATGGTATATCTCTTGGAAAAGAAATAGGTTACATAATAATTTTATATTTTCACCATATAATAACCTATAGAAAAGGAACATGTTTCATAAAAATTTCATCTTTTTATCAGATCATAACCCATGTTAAAGGAATGAGTATTATAATCCTCTTTTCATAATAAAAATAAACCCTCTAGGGAAGGAATAAGGATAGTATCATTGGATCCTATCCTTATAAAATATTAAGTAACATTAAAGGATTTCATCTTAGATATAAAATGTTTTGGAAATATTACTTGGAACATTTATTGAGGAAAATATCATTTTCACTTTAAAACTGCTTATTTAATATCTAAAAATTTCCTAAATGCTAGAGAAATTTTTTCTTGAAAATAACATTGGAAAATTGTAGAGTATATTTTAAATCATTGATTGGTCATAATGGATGAAAATATTATCTATGTTTTTCAAATTAAAACAAATATTCCTTTCACATTTTTTATAACCCAAAAGAAACTTGTTTATAAAATCACAATAATATTCCTTTTAAACAATTTAGTAAAAATTAAAACATGGGTAAAAATGTATTTAAATAATAATTCTAGAATAGTAAAAATATTCTTTATTTTTTTAGAAAAAATGGATACGAAAGAAGACGGATTCTAAAACAAAGTGTTAGGGAGCATCCATGGCTTGATTGGGGTTTAGAGCCTTGGTTTTTTGAGGAAACAATGAAGGCACACTGTTAGGGGTAACTGTGAAATTCAAAATATGCAGCCCTGTAAGGGTGTCACACATTATGTCCAAACCATGAAAATGTATTTTTTCCATGTGGGGTTGATAAAGATGGTGCACACGGGCTGTACATGTTTTTTATAACCTTGCGATGTAGGCTGAATAGGGTATTCCCCTAGGATAATGGGGTGTTCACGATTGGCACATGGTTTGGAAAATCATGCGGCCAAAATGTGCAACCTATTAAAACATAGTGAAATAAATTTTTCCCCTATCTCTTTATAAATCAACCCCTCCTTTTCCATTATCTCACACACATATCTACCCCTCTTCCTTTAAATATTCCTCCATGCCTAAAACTAGGTATTGAAGAATCTTCTCCATTTGGAAGCTAAATTTCTTGTCATCGGTCACGTTGGATATCCATCAATATGATCTCTATTCCACTAACACATTTTTCTATTTCTCTTCTCATCAAAAAATATATTTTTATGTGAGGTTATATACTCTATTTTTAGCTCATGTTTCTATTTCATCAATTTCATCCATTCTAGCCTGGATTTGATGCCAAAAATAGAAGAGGGGTTGACTACCAAGCTAAGGTATGTGGTATTATGTTTTTACCTTAATGTAATGATGTTTATGTATTAATATTTTGTGTCCCATTCCATATTTTCAGAGCATAAATTATGAAATTGAGTTATTCTTAAATTCAATGGATACACTTGACCTATATAAATTACAAGACCCATTTATACATCATTGAAGGTTACAAAACTTGAGTTTAACCACCGCTTTGGGTGTGTTTCTAAAATGGATAAAACCACCATGGGTGGACTATGAATTTGATTCATCTTAGATGTGTATTCTTTACCCCTTTATTTTGGATGTTAAATTATATGGTTAAAATGTAATTTGAATTGAATGGCAGAGGGAATATAAGACTATGTCCCAATTCCTTTGGCCATTGTCCTTCTCCCTTTTTCTTAAGATGTTATTTAAATCAAAATTTCCAATTAAGATTAATGGGAGGATTTATGTGATGCTAGGCCTTATAAGCCTATTCTTTGATTTGATCCATCTTCGAGGTGTGAAAATTACTTATATAAATGTAAGGGCTCAATGAGTTAAAATGTGAACTTAAATGGTATGGTTAGTATTTGGGCCCATGAATATTCATATTTACATTTTTAGAGTTATAAATGGATTCTGACCTAGAATTATAATTACTAAATCATTAGGTTTATTTAATTAAATAAATTATAAAATAATTTTTCATACACCTTGGGTGATGCATGGGTTCTTATGTGAATGCCATGGACGAAATCACATGGTAGATGGATTTTATACACCTGAGTTATTCTTGGACTCTGTATGTGGACTTCAAAGGATGGAATCAGAACATAGATTTCTATTACTCCAAAAGTGACACTTAGAATCCCTATGTGCACTTCCAAGGATAGGATTAGAAAAAATATAATTATATATTCCACAAGTGACACTTGAAATCTCTATGCATAATACCAAGGATGGGTACGTAGAAAAGATCATTATGTATTCCATGAATAACTCTTGGGATATCGTTATGGTCCAACAATTACAGACTCATAGGGTGGTGAATTTATACCACACCTAGAGTGATACTAAGGTGCCTATGAGTAATTCCAAGGATGGGCTTGTTTGGTGACGGGGTTATGTTATGCCTGGAGTGATACCTATGTTCCAAATTAAGAATTAAAAGTATGGGTTTTAGTTTATTTAAAATTATAATGAATTAATTATATGATGCCTCTGATAGTCCAAAGAAAAAGTTTTGATTCGGTCAAAGCCTTACATTTTTTTATTAATGTATTATACACATATTGATTAGATATAATTAAAGGGGGACGATTGGGCTATGATCTGGGTCCTAATACTTTTTTATTTATTAAATCATGAATAACTGATTACTTAGAGATATTATAGCTTATGAAAAGGTTGGTAGTAGAGGATAGGTGTTTCATGGGATCCCATATGTATGTGGGTTAATTATTTACTATACTTAATTTTAAAATTTACCATTACTTGAAAAATATTTATTATATATCCACTGGACGGATGGGATTAGACTCTATTGGTGGTGGCCTACTGAGTTTATCTCATACCATTTTTGGGCTATCATTGGGTACCTAGACAGACTCCATGGATTAAAGTATGGATATGGCAATACAATCAGTTTTTGATTCTTGGTTTATTGTAGCATGAGAGTCGGGGGAGAACAGGACCGAGCTATGGATTATGATGTTATATGGAAATAGTATTTTGGTTCTTTTGGTTCTTTTTGTTATATATGTATGTATGTGTACCTTCTTCCATATATTCCTATTTTATTTTATTATAGAATTTCATGATCATCATTAGTTATATGACATTGATGGATGAGATTACTAGGTTTACAAATATATGATCGATGTTAAATCTTCCACTATTCAGTTATCTTTTAGGATTTTTTTATTGATTGATATGATTATACCTATGTGCTACACTCTAGTCATGAGGGTATAGTCTCCCCACTATTAAAATATGGATACTCACTGCCAGCCAATAAACTCTACCATATACGGAAGTGTGCTTGAGGTCATAAGGCTGATCAGGTTTAGTAACTGTTAGTTGAACTAGGCCTGAGACATCACAAAGTGGTACCAAAGTTGTTTATTTTCTTAAAATTTTCTTTTATTACTTATTTTAAATGTAAAAAGAATAAATTGGATGTTTTAGTATTTTGTCATGAGCCTATTTTTAGGAGTTTCTAACCCATGTATAGTGAAAAGAGAAATTTCTAGTGATAGGACTTGTTTTTCTAGATTATGCTTATTACATTTTCTTTATTTTAGCAGTTGGGTTTTGAAATTGATGTTTTATGATGCTTTCTTACTATGTATTTTTACCCTTGGATAATATGGGAATGAATTATTGAATCATGAATCATAATAGGCACTTCAATATTTATATTTCTTATATATTTCATGCCATGTTTAGATTACCCTGTGCATTTCTTACAACATGTTTTGGTGCATTTATTTTTGTATCCCTAAAATTGTGAAAACATTTCATGTAGGGGTTTTGATAAATAATTGGTTGTGTTTAAATGGAATCCATGTTACAATTTATAAATTTTATAGGTATTTATAAATTATAAATGGTGATCTATATAATTAAACCATTTTAATGATTTTTTATATAATTGAGTAAGAAAATAAATAAAATTAAAATTTGAAATAAAATGGTATAAATTACATGGGGATTCCAATTGAACCTTAATGGTGTTTTACAATATAAATTACAATTGAAACTCTTTATAATAGGTATATTTGACTTATATAAGATAGATTTAGCATAACCCAACCATAGTAGTGGGAAGTAGGAAATGTCTCTTTCTTTCTTTATGATCTGTATGTTGCATAGACCTGGATTTAAGAGCAAGAAGAGGGGTGTGACTCATACGTAGGGAGTATTTTACCTATCCTATTCATATATATTCATTTTTATAATTTATCAAATCTTGGGTCGAGACATGTGGTTGGAATTATAGAGACATGACACCATGATGACCTTGAGTCGTGTGCCAGGAGGGTGGTGATGACCATACTCTAAAGGTAGTGGGAAATGGATCACCAGTAAAAACTCTAGTAGTTTCACTTCTAGAAAAAATATTTATATTTGATATGGGATATGATTCCTAGTTTCGAGGGGGTTTCATATGCTTTATACAGGCTGTTTAGAGAGACCCATGACCTTCCCTCACTATGGTAGAGATGATGCATGAGGTTCATCACCAACATCCACCCACATTTTCAGGGAATGTTAGTCTATAGGTTTTAGATTCATGGATAGATTCCATGATATTGATTTCAAATAATCACCAGACTCCTCTTGAGAGGATAATGAATCTCTCTATGTATATACTTTGGGATTCCACCAAGAGGTGGTGGAATGTTATTACAAAGACAGATTATCATCGGTATATGGTATGGAGGGATTTCTAGATGTAATTTTATGATTATTTCAATCCAAATATGTTGAGGGATGATAGAGACAGAGATTTTATACACTTAGAGAAGTTTTATTTATTAGTTAAGGGATATTATTCTCATTTCACAGAGCTCTAACATTTCAAACATATTCATATCAGTGAAAATTTATCTAAAGCCAAGTGATTTGAGGATGATATTAGGTATAAAATCTATTTTAGTTGATTTTTTTAAAGATTAATATTGAATATGGGAAAGTGATTTAGGTTCTTATCACTAAGTGTAACCAGATAGGGGATATGGTTGAGTGCCATGGTGGTTCAGTAACTTGATTTGGAACTACATCGACTAAAAGTAAGAAGCATCATTTGGAGCTTCCATATGGTGATATCAGTATCCATGGTAAGTACTCTATTATCTAGGTTAGTTTCCATCTATGGATTAGGATGGGACAAATTAAACACCTATATACTAGGGACCCCGTCGAGTGTGAAGAGGTCAAGTGTTTTGGTGAAGTTGAAATTGTTGTCAATTTCTTATGAATATTAATTTTCAACGAGATATTATTAAGAGGATTTAAGAGATGGTTTTTAGTTTCAAAAACTTGTGTCATTAGTCATTTGAGGATTGACACAATCCTTACAATATCAAACGAATTTATATAAATGAGATTTGGAATTTATTTGTAAGAAATAAGTATATATTCAAAATATTATTTATCATTTTCTATGAGGGTTTGAGTTGGATGGAAATGTTTATTTTGAATTTGGACCAACATTTTTATGGTTCTTATATAAAAGATAAGTAACCATACTGGCCAGCCACGATGGACCCACACCACTGCTAAGGTGGGAGGGTGTTACCTCTATCCAAGACAATATAGCGGTATCAGATATATAGGTACCACACCCACATGGGAATATGCATAGGTGGAGCCACCATGCAGGGTGGCATAATGGACATGGAAGACACCAGACCGTTGTGGTTCCAACAAGAGAATGGAGTGGTTGGTATTTATTTTCTTAGCCACTCAACCTATGGATTGCATTATAAGGGTGTATAAAAATAGATTTAGTTTTACTGTGGGATCATTTTACTCGAGCACTGAATGATCTGTGACTGTTCGATCACTGAAATTTTTTATCCTAATAGTATGATCATATTAACCAAGTTCTAAAACCTACCAATCTGATTAATCTTTTATCTGGTCCATCTGATCACTTCAATCGTGTCATATTCATCCTCAGCATCACTTGATAGTTCTATTCATTAAACCTCCATGTGACATTGACAATAGTTCGAATTCAATCTTCTGATCTTCATTTGATAGTTATAAATTTTTTAAGATGTACAAAATCACATGCAACTTTGTTTTCATGTTTTATCAAAGATTAAACTGATGATATGTAGTGTGGATAAAATTTTATATTTTGGTGATGATGATTCTGGTGTCATGAAGGAGAGGAAGTGTGATTTGAAATGAGATAGTGTGCATGATCTAGGTTAGTGGAAGTCCATCTATAAATACCACTCGAGGTGTTCAGATTTGTTTTTTGAGTTTTAGAGGACATTAATATACAAAAGAAATAGAGTTTAGATATCCTCTCTAGTTCTCAAAAGGCATAGGTTTCACACATACTCTATTTGTGAAAATATGAAGTAGTGATCCCATGGGAAAACTATATGAACATTGAATACTAGTTTTGTTTCATGATAATACTTGTTTTTGTGATGTTTTTTTGAGACAATATGATATTAATTATCTCCATGGATTAAAAAGATCACCAAGAACCCATGCTTTCTTGTACTGCATGAAAAAGGCACAAGTGAATTCTTTAAAAAGTATAATGTAGGCAGTGAAATTAACACACACACACACACACACACACCTGTGCATGAATAATTTCACATATGAAACTTTTTATATGAATACTATGGGTGAGGGTGTAGCACGCATCGGGAATATGCATTGTATAATAGCATGTGTGATTTATTCGTTCAAAAAATATTTGTGTGCAAATGGAAGAGTTGTGTATGTATATCTGTTGCATGAAGAGGGAGTTTTCATGTGGAATAAGTAATTAATATTGCATATACACATGCATGATATCCATTTATAGAGCATAAGCAGTGTGTTTATGTGAAAAATAGATATGATAAGGATAAACATGATCAATTATCACCCATTCGGGTTGGTGAAATTGATAGAGAATGGAATATATAATGTATAAACATGCATTGATAAATATAATATCTTTAATATAAAAAATATTTTAAAAACCATTAAATGTATTTTATATATCCCTGAAGTTGAAAGAGAAGTGTGTATGAATTTTTTTTATGATTTGGGTGAATTAATTTAAGACTGAAGTTGGGATAGTTTTACTATCAGTGATTCAGAAGAATTTTTGTTTCTGAGTTTTTAGTGTTTAGTGAGATCGGGTCTTTAGCAGAATAAAGAATTTTTTCCCAAGCAGTATTATACTGAGGAATCTGACCATTTTCTGGTGATTGTAATTTATTGATAAATAACAAAATAAGTGATAAGGTTTTTGATTTATACATGGTCCAGTTTGATCCATCAAGATCATGGAGGAAGACTAAAAGATCATCATATCAGTGGACTAAATATCATGTGACTTTAGATTGTGATGTCTTTAGTGGGAATATAATGCAGTGAAAGTTTCTAGTGGGATAATAGTAACACCGATGGATGTAGTATAAAGATCCTCCAGTGGGATTCATGAGTCACTCGTGTAGGTGGGAACATGTGTTCTCTAGTGGGAATATAAAGTATAACACTGTGGGACTCAGTGTTGAATAGAATGAGACTTCCCATATTGTAACCATATATATATAGTGAAGAATCTATAACCGGGGGTATAACTGGTTATAGCATGGATGCAAGTCTTAGTACTGAACTTTGTAGAAATACTATGTGATCTATTTTTATTTACATTCTTCATTGCATACAAAATCCACTTGTAATGTCCCGACCTGGCTCACCACTAAGATAGTGGCCAAACTGGTCACCACATAGCCTCAAGAACACCTCCCTATATGCTAGATCCTACCGACTAGCATCAAAGGTCTATTGATGGTACGATGGGGAGACTATAGCCACTAGATCAAAGTAGCACAACAGTTTATCAGATAATAAATAATTAATAAATGTGAAAGTAGTAATAATAGAAATACAGGCAGTGGAATAATATAATATCTGACTAAAAATGGCCAAATCCAATTTAAACAAAACATGTATGCATGCCATGATGATTATGCATAATATAATGAAAAATACATATGGAAGGAAGTGATAAAGTAAAGTAAATAAATGAAGAAAATATATAAAAGAAAAGCTCTAAGGTGAATGCCACGAGCATCCCAAGCTCTAGCTCGATCATGTGCTCCTAACTCCCACGTACTGGGAAACCAAACAATAAATTAACCTTGGTCCTGCAAACATTTAGGATTTCTTGGGTACCCTTGTGCAATGGTTTCTAGAGTAGGGTGTGAGACATAAATCTTAGTATGTCAACACCACTATTGTCTAGGCCAATTCAAGCAGTGAAATATCAATTAAGCAGTGTGCATGTATAGAGAAGTAATAAACAAAAATAATTAAATAGACCACCCATCCAGGTTCCAAGGGGAAGCCTGATAGCTATACCTTCTTTGATGCCCTTTTAAATACCTTTTCTTATGGGTAGGTCCTCTTGCATCACGATGGATCACCCAAATTGGTGATAGATTCTCATGTTGAGGATGAATCAATAAAAATATGGGTTCTTCTCTCAGGATAACCAAAATATCACCCTGAGGCATAACTAGAATCTCACCCTCAGGAATTGTGTGATTGTGAATCTAGTCCACAAGCATTTAACATAATCATATACTCGGCCCTTAGGCATTTAATACTAGTGTGCCAAGACCTTAGGCACTACGAAAACATGAACCAATCCCTCTAGTCCCAAAAGTAATCATGATTTCTATCCAGGAAAACTCAACATGCCATCGGTATCAAACCGTCAGGTATCTATCACATAAGATCAAAATCTAAGTAAGAAAAATCACAAGTCTAGTATAAAAAATACTAGATTTATCATCATAGGACACAAAGATCAATTTATAAAAAATTACCATCCATCAAACCAATTCATTTCATTAATCTAGGTTTGTAATTATCATCATAATTATATCAAACCAATTTAATTAATCATTCAAATATAATGTCTTTAATATATTAGTTAACAAAAATTTTCCAAGGTGATTCTTCCACAAGAAACGATTTTATTATTATTATGTCAATTCAAATATCTAAGCCCAAAATCAATAAAATTATCCAAATTGTTGTATGTATCAGAAGTCAAACAGACTAGGTTAAAATTTAAATCCAAGGATGTCACACTTATCAGGTGGATGTAGGTCTTAGTGTCTTTGACTATGGACCTAAAGGGATTCAATGGCATTTTAAGGACAACAAGTTATTATTTAATAGGGATTATCCAATTTATCTGGTTGTTCCCACAACATTCCAACATGATCATACATGAAATAATTACTATAAATAATTTTATCACATAAAAATAGATTTTATTTAGACCACCCACATCAATTCCATTCAAGTCATGTAACCTCCAAGAAGCATGACATTGAATATATGCAAGTCATTTCATTGAAACATTTTACATAAACCAAGATTATTTAATCAAAAAAAGAGGCATACCCTCACCACCCTAATAAGTTCCATTTAAATTAATTATTTTAAAACATTTAAGGGAGGAACGCGACCATGTAAAACCATTCCATTAAATTGATTCCATTTAATAAAACAATATGTGAAAATTATTTTATAAAGGTTCAAGAGACACTTAGAAGGTGTCATTGAAAAATAGAAATTTACCTACATGGGTAATCCCATTTATTAATCAAGTTGTTCCATTTATAAAACAGTCCAAGTACTTAGAAGGTTCTTGGTTCATTAAAAATCTACCATATTTAGGAGAAACCCCATATTTAAGAAAAACTGAAAGGTAATGTCCAAAACATGAAATTTAACTAACCAAGGAAAATACAAAGAGATTACCATCCAAATACTTATTCCAAAGCATGATATAAATCACTATTCAATAATTTTTGGTTTAGAAGTCTTTTCACCTCATCCAAAGGATTTTATTATAAAACCAGGACATTGTTTATTAAACAAGTCATTTAACATAGTAAAAATATCTTTTAAGAAGGAATAATTAAATTTATCAAATAAACACTTAATGTATTCTTCAATTTAAAGGTCATATGGTAATGGAATCCTATGACTCCACAATCACACTAAAAATCATGTCAATAACCCATATATTACATGTGAAAAAGATAAGGACTTCCTAACTTAGGTGTAATAGTGACTGATGTTGTTGGTTGACGTCCGAGTTTAACTACACCACCAGTTCCTTTCATAAACACAAATAGTTTTAAAAATATTGTCATCAAGATGAATCCAATGACACTGATGGATCATCAATCAGACCAATATTGTAGGATATATCAAGGATTAAAGTTTTAAAATAATAATAAACTAAAATAAATAATAATGCATGAGAGAGGGGGAGGGATGGAAAATGGTGGCATGAGGGATGGTGCACACCCCACCATCCACTCTTTATATTGTTTTTTTTTCATTTTATTTAATTAAATATAAATACCATTAATTATAATGATATTTAAGTTTATGGAAAGTGCATGAATCTAATTATTCCTTGTTCAACACACCCCATTCCCCACATTCAATATTTTCAAATATTTACTTATTTATTTATTTTTCTTAAATCAATTAGTCTTTCATTAAATGAATATATTAAAAAAACATTTATATATATACACACCTAAATATATATACACATATATTTATTTATCTCATATATACACATCCGTATATATACATAAATATATATACACACACACACCCAAACATGTATATATATACATATGGATATTTATCACACACACACACACACATATGCATTATATGTATATATACACACCAATATTATTTTCATCCAAAATTTAATAATATTAATAATATAAATAATGTAATTATCCCTAAATATAACACATCATTGTCACCATTATCATTTTAACAACAACAATTAAATACCGATAATAGCTAATAAATTAATATTAAATACATTTTTTCTTTTAATTGACATAATTAATAATATCATATTAATTATTTTAATCACCACTAAAATATTTTCCCAAAAAAGAAAAAAATATTAATTGATTCTATATAGTTTCATTTTTTTCTTATCATCCACACAAATAATAATAATAATAAAATTATTATTATTATTATTTCTTAATGTCCAACAAAAATATTTATATAGTAAATATCTTATCCTTGTGTGTGATCTAACCAAACGTTCGACGCTCAAAAATGTTATACCCCAGATAGGGTAAACCCCACATTATGGACTTAATGGTGGTCTCATTTTTCCCATGTGACACACCGTTTGTGATAAATTAATTAATTACTATATGAAAAATGGAATATTAAATTAATTAAAAATAAAGAGGTTATTATCATGTGAAATATTCCCAAATAATCGATGTGCATAAAGGTTATACCTTTCCTCGGGTAAACCCTATGTTCCAGATCTCATATTTCTCACACGGTGCTCCGTTTGAGATTTTTTCATTTTTTGGAAAAAATTGTACACACATATGAATAAAATATATTTAATTTTTTTATTTTATCAACATTGAGGGTCTAGGGACCTCAGAATACTACAATGAATTGTCATGTAACTATGAAAATATTTTATAAAATATTTCAAAGTTCTAAAGAAGGATTTTATATTTGGTAAAGACATAATAAAAACAAGTATTGAAAAATTTAATTTTCACAACAAAATACTTGTAATTTATTAAAAAACGGGGTTTTTTATCATTTAAAAATATGGATGTTAGAACCTCACATATTAGGACTTCTTTTCCATGATAATAATTTGAGAACAACTAAAAAATCACCTTGACCTATAAGGGTCATGAATGAAGATACCAAAATAATTTTTGAGGTTTTAATTTTTTTCAATTAATTATTAATATGGAAAAGTCAATGAGTGTTAAATATGATGATTACAAAACTTGTATTTAGTTACAAAGACTTGCGCTAATGTGAATGAACATTGTTTATAACATTGATTTCAAGAAGATGAATAATATTCTATAAAATAATAATTTATTCCACATGAGGAATATTTTCATATTGGTTATGATTTAATTTTTGATTTTGTTGGTCTATAGAAGTTGGGTTTTTATTTTTTAAGGAGTTTATCAAAAAATTATACCGACCTTACTAGATAGACCAAGGGGAGGAACACACCAATATGGGAGGCCGAACTGAAACCTAATATGGCTATCATGACGCTATAGGTGAGGCGGTTCTACGGTGTGACTGTGTGAGGCAGATTAGTGGAAGAGAACCACCATACAGGGCGACACTATGACGGAGTTTGGCGCAGGACCACGCCTACAAGAACCAGTACAGGGTGGTACTGAGGAGGGATATAAGATATTTCTAAGCCGTAGTTTTCAACCTTTATAATATAATGGAGTGCATGAATTCAGTCCATTTTGATGTGGGATTTCATATGATTAACCAGAACTGTTCGATTGCCAATTGGATCTAATATGACCATTGATTTTCTTCACCGATCTCAAAAAAAAAAATACTTCCATCCAGTCATTCGAACTAAATATCCATGCCGTTTGATTCACCAAACTAATCATCTCTTCCATTCATTATATTCCGCATATCATCTTTTGTAGCAAGCCTCATTCCTGAGATTCGGTTCATGGAATCTCTTTTCCATGTCATCTCGAGATCGATCCAAGGTCTTATATCATTTTGTCATCACTTTGAAAATTTGAGACTAATTAAAATGTGTTGCAACTATATTTTCATCATTAGTCAAAGATGAAATCAAAGAAATACAGTCAGTTGAATTTTTTTTGTTAATTCATGATAATGATATTCATAATCGCAGAGTGGGAAGTGAATAAATGATATGATCGTATGTCATTCTAGAAGGTTATGAGGTGATGATCAACACCTATAAATACCAAAGATCAGAACATTTTATATTATCATTTATATCATATCTAGGAGATATTTTTGAGAGAGAAACAAATTTCTGTGGTCATCTGGTTCATGAAGGTTTCTACACTATTACTGTTTTCATGAAGAATTCTAAGAACCTGCAACTGTTCGACATGTTCTTTTCACACTCATATTGATTCATGATGAAACTGATTTCTATGAAGAAATCATATTAACACATAATGAGTTACTCATTTTTCCTTCATAAAGAAACAAAGAACCTACACATATACTGTTTAATCCAAAATTGAGAAAGAAACTGCATATACCTGTGTTGCATGTATCTTGCTCTAATATCCATTTGAAATTGCACACAAGTATGAAACAAACACTCTATGTGTGTGCATAACTGTTGCATGGATAAAAAGTGAACACGAGGTAGTGAATGCGTGATGGATGTGTGTTTACATGAATGATTTAAAAAATTCACAGTATGTGTGTGTGATGGTTTTGAGAAGGTACTACATGCATCAAGTTTATACATATCCTGGTTTATATGCACAAAGTTATTATAGAGTTAATTCATGGTTCAATTCATTTGGGAAGATTCATATATTGAGATACAATAGTGTGCATAGACAGGGATGATTCATTTCATGAAATTAACAGTGTTTATATCTGTGCATAAATTTGAGCAGTAGAGAATACAATTGAGCCAATGCATGTGTTCATACATTTTTAAGATTTTATAATCACCTAAAGAAACAAGAAGGCATTGTATATTTTCATAGATAGTATAAAATTAATAAAGTTAGTTTTCATGCACATGAAATAATGTCTGCATAAAATGATAAGACCAAGTAGTGTGTTATATACATGCATGGAGTTTGAAGTATCACACATGAAATATATTTTTATAGCTTAGTATACAGTGTTTCATACTGAATTTGGAGAAGTAATTCTATCTGTATATTAGAATATTTCTCTATTCATGTTTTTAGTGTTTAGTGGCACCAATTCTTCATCATAATGAATAATTCTAGCCTAAGAAGTTTTTGTACTGAGGCAACTGATTATATTCAGTGATAAAAAAAATATTTGAGCAAGTCCTGCTTCAGTGAAAAGGTTCTTGATTTGTACACATGCTAGTTTGATCCAGAAAGATCATGGATAAATATTATATGATCATACTATAAGTGGATAAAATATTTTATGAATAAATACTTTTAATTCTTTAGTGAGACTTTGACTAAGTGAAAGTCCCCAGTGGGACTCTCGAGCAGGCTAGTGGGATGCTGGTAACACTATGGGATGCAGTATAAAGATTCTCTTGTGGGATTCAGGAGTCACTAGTGTAGGCGTGAAATTGTAAGATCTAATGTAAGGCTAAATTAGAACACTATGGGACTAAGTTTTGATGGTAATGGGATTATCCATGGTTGTAACCATCCATATATTGTGAAAAATATGCAACCATATGTAATTACCATTTACAGTAGGGATGTACGTCTTAGTATTGAACCTTGTAAAAATATCATGTGATGTGTTTCATTTAAATGCTGTAATATATATAGGATCCACTCATCATAATAGTCAATATAGGATTAAAGGGGTTTATAAAAGAAAATAATTTAGTAAAAAACAAGTCAAGCCTGATTCACCCCCTCTCAGTGTTACTACATGATCCTTTAGATAGTAAATTGGTATCATAGGAAAGTCCACCTTTGATTAGATCTACTCTACCTATCCGGTGGTTTATATCAAAACTATATGAATTATATATTTGATTTTGAATAAAATACAACAGATATTCAGATGGAAAATCCTATCTCTATTAGTCATGTTAAAAATTCTATTCTTTTAGTTAAATTATAGAAAAATAGGCAGAAAGGGGTGGAAAAAAAGATGAAGAATAATTCAAAGATAAATGAAAATCAAATAGAATATAAGGGAACTCAGACTGTAAATTGTTTAATCAAATAAATTGATTAATAAAGTTCTAGTTGTGATGATGTTATGATCTATTATGAAATTATAAAGCATATGAATAAACTTCCCAAAGAAGTGTTCACATGTATGACTATATTTTTCAAGGAACTTCGATATGAAAAATTACATCTAGAAGAATATAAAGACACTATGGATGAAGCATTGACCAAAAAGGTAGGAATTTCCAACTATATCACAAGACCTATTAAATCAAAGGAAGAAACAATATATATTTTCAATAAAATATATTCTGAAGATGTTGAAGAATTAGAAAGTAATGTTTGTGAGAAATGAATTTTTTAAATTATTTTTATTGAAGTTATTCATTCACTTGAAAAGAGACATTGTATATCTATGAATGTAATATATTCTTATATGATTGATAAATAATAAAGAATCAAGGATAATAATAATTTTTTATGAAGGGAAAATTAAATGCAAGAATAAGAGATTCAAAAGATAAAGTTTCAGTGGGAAGTAGGTATGAAATCAACTAAAGATGAGTAGATTGCTCTCAATTTAATGTGTCTTGAACTAGAAGTGAAACTAGAGAAATATGGAAATGACACAAGTTGAGACTTACCTATTTGAAGATAAAATGATTATTGATAAGGATTCATATGATAATAGTCTTATTTATGAAAATATTGAATCTAATGGAAATAATAGTTTAAGATTATCCTATAATAAAATATGCTACATGCTCTTTAAAGCTGGTAACTCTTTGTCCTGATAAATATGTGTGTACTAATGTTGATTTGGTGACTAGTACAGATTAAACTTTAAAATCTAAACAAACTTGGGTAAAGAAAAATTATTGTTCCCCAAATAAGGAACATAAACATAAATGTGCTACAAAAAAAGCAGGAAAATGTCAAAGATGGTCAGAATGTGTTACAGAAGAAGATATCACGATTTATTGGCTATGGTTTGTACTGTTGGAATTTTGGGAATCAAGAAATTAATTGTTGTCACAATATGTCGTTGTATAAAAATTAAAAAATGCCTTCATTTAGGGGGATCAAAGAAAAAGAAAAATTGAAACCTTCACAATAGAATTAAAATTCACAAAAAGAGAATCAATTTATCAAGAACAGTTATGATTACATTGAGAATTTATGTGATTATGAAAATAGAAGTGGTTAGTGTTATGATGAGTTCTGGTATGTAAAATTTATGTACAAATCATCTATTTATGTGAATTTAAGACCACAATATAAAGTTAAGTAGATAAGATATGAAGTTGAAATGACAAACTTGGGATGTGAACATAAGAAGAAAGTTATTAAACAAACAACTCCAATGAAGTTTGTGAAGAATGATGTGAAGAGTGACTCACAAAAAAAATATGTTTCTATTGTGGTAAGAAAGGTCACATCATATATCACTGTAAACTTTCTACAAACATTTATATAGAATAAAGGAATATAAAATCAAATACAGAATCAATTTAGATAAAAAAACCTGATTTATTTGTTGAATGACATTACTGCTGAAGAATCTGAAAATTTTACTAAAAGTGGTATCTTGTGGAATTTTAAAGTTGTGCGTAACAGGTGAAACATGTCTATACATTCATGTAATGTGTTTTGACATTTTTATCTAGTAAAAAATAATTATTGAAGAAGAATGGGAAAAAATCTATGACTTCAAATGTTGGGAAGAAGAAGTCAACACACAGAGTGAATACTGAGCATGTTCCTGAAGTGTGTTTGATCATATGACTAGAATATTTAAAAGAGGAAAGAAAGTTGAAGCAATCATATAGAAATGAATTTATTTTTTTATCAAATGTGAAGAATCCCTTTTCATTTAAGAATATTTTTGGGTTGATTAGAAACTCTTAGCCCTATTTCTATAACTAAGGAGCATTGAATAACTACCTTATTACCATATATATTGTGTTTGTTTTTCATATATGGAATTGTAGGTGAAGCATATATTCTGATGGAGGCCTGAATTTATAAATGCTGTGAATATTCTATAGCTTGAAAGATGTCCATCATGGAATACTATTGGCATACAGTTTTATCTTTGAAATATATCAAATAATATCATAAGACATTTGGAATTTATTATCAAAGAAATTAAATCATGATGAAGAAGTATTATGTTCATCTCTTGAGGGGGACCAAATAAAATCAGTTGTTAGAAAGTTCTATCTCAGTTGGAATCATGTAAATGTTTTATGTTCTAGAGTGGTATGAATCTAATAATTCTAAAAAATTCAAGAAATTGAAACTTTTCATCATTAAGGCATGTTGATTACATTCTAATATTTTCTTGTTTAAAAAAATTACAATGGGAGATATTAATTAGTTGAGGTTAAAAGGTATATAATTTTAAAGGGGAAATACATTATTATGATTTAATTTTTCTAATCTATTTACTAATATGTATGCCTAATATTTTTTGTAAATCAGTTGAACAACCCCTAATAAGTGGACTCAGTGATTGGTATCACATGATGGAAGTCTATTGACAACATTGATGTTAAATTTGACCACCCTTGTTTTATATGAAGATCATCGATCAAGTAGAAATAGAGATGATTAATTTTAGATCTTTTCTAAGATAGTGGTGATTCTATCCTTATCTAGAATAACTCAATTATAATTGATATAAGATAAGAGGATTTTCTTAAAAAATGAATTTTGGAAATGAGAATTCCTTCCCATAATTTTATCATTGGATTTATTTCCAATAAGGGGGATAAGATGTTATTGACTTTTAAGATGAATTGGGTATTAAAAACAAATAAAAATGGGAGATTTAAGAGGCCAAATGATTTTTTGATGTTGATTTTTTTAAATTAATTAAGAATATGAAAAGGTCAATGAGTGTTAAATCTAATGATTATAGAATTGGTATGTTGTTCAAAAGACTTGTGAAAATGTGAATGCACATTGTTTATAGTAGTGATTTGAAGAAGATGAAGAATATTCCATACAAGAATGATTTATTTTGTATGAGGAAAATTTTCATGTTGATTATTGATTAATTTTGGCTTTTTTGGTCTATGGAAGTTGGGTTGTTATTTTTTAAGGATTTTCTCAAAACATTAAGAAAACATTTCTAGCTAGACCAAGGGGAGAAGCACACAACTGTGGGAGCCTGAGATCAACCCTAATCTAGCAAGCATGAGGTTGTAGGTGAGGTAGTTATAGGGTTTTCGTATGTGAGGGAGTGCAGTGGCAGAGCACCATCGTGTGGGGTGGCACAGTGGAAGAGGTGGGTGCAGAAGCGTACCCTAAAGAACCAGTATGGGGTGGTACCAGGGAGGGGGGAGATATTTTTGAGCCATGGTTATCATAATTTGTATTATAAATCAGGATAGGAAGTCAGTACATTTCGATGTGGGGTTGTACAGTATTAACCTGGACAATTTGATCTCCTGTTAAATCTAACCTGACCATTGATTGTCTTCATTGATGTCTGAAAAAACTACTACCCTCTGATCATTCGAACTAAATATACTCGATAATTTATTTTTCAAACTAATCATCTTGGTCATTAATTATCTTCCTCATATCATCTAATCTAGCATGTATCACACCCGATATGCTGTTCTTGGAAGATCCACGACACATCGTCCTGAGCTCAATACAAGGTATTCTATCATTGTTTTATAACTTTGAAAATATAAGGTTGATCAAAATTTCTTTCAACTTCATTTTAATCATTATTCGAATATCAAATCAAAGAAATATAGTGAGTTGAAAACTATTTTTAATCTGTGAAGGTGATATTCATAATCATGAAGCAGGTAGTGAATGAATGAGATGATATTCCATGATTCAAGAAGGTTATGAGGTGATGATCTACACAAATAAATACCAAAGCAAAGAAAATTTTTTGTTGGAGATTATTTCACATCCAAGAGATATTTTTGAGAGAGAAACAAATTTCTATGAACATATGGTTATGGTTTCCATGATCTTACTATTTTCGTGAAGAATACTATGAACCCTCAACTATTCAACATGTTCTTTGCACACTCAGATTTTTTCATGATGAAACTGGTTTCTACGAAGCAATCGGGTTAGCACATAATGTGTTACTCGTTTTTATTGTATTAAAAAATAGAGAACCTACATATATACTATTTAATCCAAGATTTAGAAAGGAACTGAATATATTTCTGTTGCGTGCATCATCATTTTACATCCATTTGGACTTAAACACAAGTATGAAACAAGCACTGTATGGGTGTGTGCATAAATGTTGTATGAAGGAAAAGTGAGCACAAGCAAGTGAATGTATTATGGAAGTGTGTTTGTGTGAAGGGTTAAGATAAAATAAAATGAATAGTATGTGTGTGCGATGGTTTTGAGAAGGCACTTCTTATATCAAGTTTATACATATCCTAGTTTATATGCACAAAGGTAGTATGGAGTTAATGCTTGGTTCAATTTATTTGTGAAGATTCATACATTGAGATTCAATAGTGTGTGCAAAATGTGATTTATTCATTTCATGAAATGAAAGGTGTGTATACCCATGCATAAATTTGAGTTGTAGAAAAGATAATTGAGCTAATGCATGTGTGCATGAATGTGTATGATTTTATAATAACTTGGAGAAACAATAAGGCACTATATATTTTCTTAGAAAATATACAATTTATAAAGGCAGTTTTCATGAACATGAAATAATGAATGCATAAAATAAGATGACCACATAGTGTGTTATATACATGGATGAAGTTTGAATTAGTGCACGTGCAATCAATATTGACTGATTATTGTAAAATGTTTGATACTAAAGTCAGGGTAGTAATTCTATCATTATATCAGAATATTTATATAGCTATGTTTTCAGTGTTTAGTGAGGTCAAGTGTTTATCAAAAGAAATAATTCTATCCCAAGTAGTTATTGTACCAAAGAAAATTATTATATTCAGTGATCAGAAATATTTGAGCAAGTCCAACATCATTGTAAATGTTCATGATTTGTACATGGGCCAATTTGATCCAAAAAACTTGTGGAGGAATATTATTAGATCGTCCTATCAGTGGATTAAATATTGTGTGACTAAAGATTGGGAAGTCTTTAGTGGGACTCAAAAGTAGTGGAAGTCACTAGTGGGACTATGGAACAGGCTGGGGGGATGCTAGTAACACTATCATATGTAGTATAAAGATCCTCCTGTGGGACTCAGGAGTCACTGTAAGTGGGAACTTGTAAAATCTGGTGTAACTCAAGAGTGGAACACTGTGGGACTCAGTGTTAATGGGAATGTGACTTTCCTTGGTTGTAACCATCTATATATATTTAAAAATTCGTAACCATGGGTAATTACAAGTTATAGTAAGGATATAGGTCATAGTATCGAGCCTTGTAAAAATATCTTGTACTATGTTTCATTTAAATTCTACATTTCATACAGGATCCACACCTCCTAACAAGTGATAGAGGTTTAAAGGGGTTTAGAAATTAAAGGAATTTAGTAAAAAAAGTAACACATGATTCAGACCCCCTCTTAGTGTGACTGCACAATCCTTTTGACACTTTAGTGAATTATCGCTCAGACGATCTCATTGAATTTCACAAACTCCAAACAAAACTTTAATAATTTATTAGGAAAGTGACACTTTAGACAATAGGATTTGAGACAACACCCATTTTTCCAACAAAAACATTGAAACTGTGTTTTTCTAAGCCCATTTAACTAGATACACAACCATGTTGTCATATCTTGAAACAACTAACTGGTGGTGCTCCCTACCATAGGTTTCAACCTTTAAAAAGTGGTCTAATTCTGAGATATGACACCTCCACTTTTGAAAATTACTTAAAAATAATGCCTCTAATCATTTGATTGATGATCCAAGTGTGAGTTTATTTAACAGAATGAACCCGATTACTTCTGAGGTCATATTGGGAACCCCATCCTAAAGAAAAGATCAAATTACAGATAGACCAAACAGAACTAGTCGTGCAATATTTACAATAAGACATTACCTACCTTTAAAACAAAAAATATCTAACCCAATGACATGACTCAAAATGTGTCCCTATGACCATTTACATCAAACAAATAGAGAAAACAAATTGAGCCCCTCTGACCGACTCATCTCAAAGGTTCCCAACTTAGACGACCAACACATTTAAAATTAAACTAAAATGATTTCCTCCAAATAATCTTGTATTTAAAACTAAAAAACTCCCTAAAACCCATACTTGACTTTCAGTGACATTCCCCAATCAAAACCATCACCTTCGAGTTTGAAAAAATGTCCAGGATAATGTCGGATTGAAATGAATGGATTGTAAGAAACTAACCCAAGGTTTTCTATACTCCATGGTTATGAGTGAGACATTGGTACAAATAGAAGACTTCCAAATCAGAACATTGACTGAGCCTAGAGTGGAATTTTCCTAATGGTCAAGTAATAAAAATGGTTGGTGTACAATATTTAATCCAAGGAATTATTATATTGGAATCCAAGGGTCACCCAAGATTAACCATTCCTAGATAAGAACCATGCATTCGATGTGCAGCAATGGGAGACAACTTAAACCGCCTATTTTTTTAAATACAGTGCAGTGTAAGACCAACACTCTCTTAGTGTATCAAAGATGATGTTAAGATAGAAGACATGATCATCTCTTAAGGAAGAGTACATTATAAGGGTTTAAAAGATACCAGAAGTAATTGGATGAACCAGTACTGGTTGAATCCTTTGAAGAAACATGTATCCAACTTCCGATGCACAGTCATTAACTAATCACCAAGCCTTTACCACCTAAGGAATCCATGATCATTCAACATAAACCATCGAAGTCCACCCATGACCAATGATGATTATAAAAGGTTTCATACATCACCAACCACACCTATGTCATGATGGTGGGAAAGAACTAACCTGATTTAAAACTTACAAGATAGAAAGGCATTCAAGAAAAACTGATCATTTATAAATAGTCCTCTTGGTTGTGTTCCTTCTACTTGAAAGAACATATTTACCTAAGCTGACATGATTCTTTCCACATTATAAGAGTCATAGTAGGAGAATTAATAGAATCTAGTCTCTCACAAGAACACTAGATTATATTCAACTTAACCATACACTCAACAGTCCTCCATGCCATGCTCACATACTTCGATCATTAGAAATAAAAGTTAGAAACAAACTGATCGGTGTTTCAAAACACCAGAGTCTCAATAAAGTCATCCTGGGAATTGATATGAATAGATTTATTTAACACAAAGTCACTATACTATGGATATTACCCTAGAGTGTACTTAACAGTATAAGGATCAATGTTTACACCGAACTCAACTGGTTCATTACATCATTTCGCACCCAACAACCCCTCGTACATGAACACATGATACCCTGATGTTCCATATGAAAGATGAAACATCCTGAATACTCTCCAGAGAACTTCTTCCCTATGAATTCAAAAATCAAATGGTCTTTACAAGATATTTAACCCTAAGTCATATTTCCCCATACGACTATTCACTCAGATGATTCTATACTGAGTCATCCATCATATAGAAAAACGAAGGGTCAAAGATACCCTGACCGTCCATCCTAAAAAGGGTTTTATTAGAATCTTTGAGTCCAATAAAGTACAATAGAACCCAAATGATACAAAAACTTCAGATAATTGCAATTTTTATCATGGATTTTGAATTCTAAGGGTGCTACTTACTACAGGCCATCCCATTATGAAAGAAGAATCTTCAACCCTATCACTAGGTCATTCCAAACAAAAGAAACTTGGCTTAATAGATGACCATTTAATGCATTTATAAAAGGAAACAACCTTCAGAAAAATGCTCACTTTTCCATTCCAAATACACTCAATAGAAAATCTCAATGTACCCATACACGAGGGTTTGATCAAAGGACACCACCTATGTGTTCCATTTTAAGGCCATTATATTTATTCACATTTAAATATTTAAACATATAAAATATTTAATTGAAAACATCATGTTCCATTTTAAAATAAGAACACCAGGAAATTAATTTTAACCAACACCCCAAGGGAAAAAATAGGAAAGTTATATTAAACATCCTTTTTAATATTAAACATTCATTGACATCTCATATTTATTAGGAAATTTATCAAATAAAATCATTTTTTAATGATGAGGTGACCAATGATGGTCCCACTAATCTAACCCGGTTTCTTTAGAAAGAAACCCAATAATAGTTTCTTAATTTATTAAAAATTTAAAAAACCCAAACGGGTAATCTTATAAGAAAAATGTCCCAACTAACCTACTTGGGTCCACTTGCACATTTTAGAAGGTAACAAATTTCATTTAGGTTAATTTTAACCATATGTCATATTTATAACCATTTTAAGAAAACATGGTCATATAAAGTAGTTGGATTATTTGGGTTTCCATTACCCTAACTATAAAGTTCCCATAAACTTTATAAACCTAAGACAAGCACCCATTTATTGAAAACCCACATATATCTAGCCCATGTAACCAAATAAACATTAAAAAGAAACTAGCATGTTATCATAAGCTTTAAACACTGAGAAACATGCTATAAACACTAAATCATGGCATAAAAATAGGAAAGGAATGATACGTAGTTAGGAAGAATGGCATATAAATAACTAGGAATTTTATATAATCATGAATGGAATAACACTCAAGGAACACAAATAAAATCAGCAAGAAACTTATATATACAAATACAAGTCATGGAATATGCATGGAATATGAATTTCTATGTGCCTATTATGACACATGAAATGTTTCATCCTTCAAATACCAAGAAAAGGGTAAAATACAATAATTCTAATAAATCCATAATAAATAGAAGTTATATCATTCACTCAAGGTGAAATCATATCAACTATAACAACAAAAAGTATGAAAAACAATCCCAGCCTTGGCCACTTGGTTATTTATCGCATGTGGGTGATCGGTCCAACACAAAGATATTTACTGAGAGCCGACCTATTTCTAATCTCTTATCTACCATCCCTAAATAATAAGACAAAGGAAAAAAGAAACCTATGATACTACTTTGTAATATTACAACCCGACTCACTACTAAGACGATGACCGGACCAATCACTACATGGCCTCAAGCGCACCTCCCTGTACTCTAGAGGATTCTGACTAGTAGTGAGGTTCTATTGATGGTATGGTGGGGAAACTATAACCTCTAGATCATATTATTACATTAAATAATCAGATAATAAATAAAATATAAATTTTTAAGTAATAATAAAAGAAACAAAAATACCAAAAGAATAATATAATATCTGATTAAAATGGAAAAGGAAAATTTATACAAAGAATACATGAACGCCCTTATGATTATACATAATATAAATAAAAAGGCATAAAACATGTAGGGATACAATAAAATTAATGAATAAAGAAAATATATAATAGAAAATATCAAAGGATAACTCCATGAGCATCCCGAGATCCATCTTAGTCGAGTGTTCTTAACTTCTAGGTAATAGAAAACAACACAAGAAATAAACCAGGGTCTTGAAAGCATATAGAACTGATCGGGTAACCCAGTGAAATGACATACTGAGTAGGGTGTGAGACATAAATCTCAGAAGGCTGGTACCACCAGTGTCTTGTCCAATCCAAACAGTACAATATCAATTAAGCAGAGTGCATGTATAGAGAAGTAACAAACATAACTAATTAAATAAACAACCACCCATCCAAGTTCCCAAGGGACACCTGACAACTATACATACTTTTACGAATTTCTAGGTATCTATGTCTGTGGGTAGATCCTCCTTCATCAGAATGGATCACCAAAATCATTGGAATATTCTCCTTCTAAGATTGAATCACTCAGAACATGATATAAACACACAAAATCTTCCCTTAGTATAAAAAAATATCTCCCTCAGGAATAACTAGAATCTCACACTCAAGCATCATTTGACTATGCATATAGCCCTCAGGCATTCAGTACCAATGCGCCAAGCCCTCGGGTGGTATAAATACATGAAAAAATCCCTTAGGCATAAACACCAATCATGTTTTATATCCAAGAAAACTGAACATTCCATCATCATTAAACCATTAGGTATCAACCATATAAGCTCAAATGATAATCAAGAAAAATTACATGTATTGTATCAAACACACCATATTTAATATAATAATACAGAACAATCAAATAATAAAAAATCACCATATATCAAACCAATTCATTTCATTAATATGGGTTTCTAATTATCATTATAATTATATCCAACCTATTTAACTAATTATTCGACCCTATGCTCATTAATATATCTATTAGCCATAATTTTCTAAGGTGATTCTTCCATAAGAAACCACATAAATTTATTACTATGTTAATTCAAAAGTCTAAGCCAGTAATCAGTCAAATTATCTAAATTATTTAAGTGATAAAATGTAAAAAATGCTTGGTCATAATTTAAATCCAAGGCTGGCACACCTAACAGGTCGTTGAAGGTCTCAATATCCTTGCCTATGGACCCAAAGGGATTTAATGGAAGTTTAAAGATAATATATTGTAGTTTAACAAGGATTATCCAATTTATCTGGTTGCGCCCACAACATTCTGACATGATCGCACATATAAAAATTACTGTAAATAATTTTATCAGGTAAAAAAGTATTTAGTTTATAACACCCACATAAATTTCTTTCAAGGAATGAAATCCACATGAAGCATGTCGTTGAATATATTCATGTCATATCATTGAAACATTTTACATAAATCATTCTTATTTATCCACAACAAGAGGCGTGGTCGCACCACTCTAACAAGTTCCATTTAAATTAATTCATTTAAATAATTTAAGGACGGAAAGACATCATGTCAAGACATTCCATTCAATTCATTCTAGTTAATTAAGTAATATGAGGAAATTAATTTATCAAGGCCTAAGAGACACTTAGAAGGTGTCATTGAAAAATGGTTACTTACCTACATGGGTAATCCCATTTTTTAAACAATATATTCCATTTATAAAATGGTCTAATTACTTAGATGGTTCTTGGATCATTAAATATCTACCATATAGTGGGTAAAACCCCTATTTAAGAAAAACTTAAAGGATAGATCATCAACATTCCATTTAACTAGCCAATGAAAAAACAAAGAGATAACCATCCAAATAATTAATCCAAAGCATGATTCAAATCACTAATCAATACTTTTTTGGTTTATAAGAAAGTTTACCTCATTATAGGGGTTTTATTATAAAATCATGAAATTTTTTAATAAAAAATTAATTTAAAATATCAAACATTTCATTTGAGAATAAATAATCAAATTTATCAAATAAAAACTTCAAAATTTATTAAATTTAATGGGTAGACGGTAAGGGAATCCTAAGGCTACACACACACAAAAAATATTGTCAATAACCTCTATATTACATGTAAAGAATTTAAGGACCTCTTACCTTAGGTGAAATGAAGTCCAAACATGATGGTTTATATTGAAGTTTAATTGCACCACCGAAACCTAGTTTCTTTAAAAAAATATGTATAAAAATATTCTCATAGAGATGGACCCAATGACACTAAATAAATGTCAATCTGATCAATATTTTGGGAGATATAAATTATTGAAGTTTGAAAAAAATAACAACATAAAATAAATAAAAAAACATTAGAGAGGGAGAGTGATGGAAAGTGATGGAACGAGGGATGGTGCACACCCAACCATCCAATCTTTATATTTTTTTTTCATTTTATTTAATTCCATACAAATACCATTTATTATAATGATATTTATGTTTATGGAAAGTGCATGAATATCATTGTTCCTTTTGTAGCACACCCCACACCCCACACCCCACAATCAATATTTTAAAATATTAATTTATTTATTTATTCATCTTAAATCAACTAGTCTTTCATTAAATTAATATATTAAGAAACATTTATATATATACACAACCGAATATATACACACACACATATTTATTTATCTCATATATAGAAATATGTATATACACACACACACCCACACATGTATATATATATATTTATATTTATCTCTGATATATACACACACAATATATATATAAACACACCAATATTATTTTCATGCCAAATTTAAAAATAATAAAAATAAAATAAAATTATTATCATTAAATATAACCCATCATTATCATAATTATCATTTTAACAGCAACCATTAAATACTGATAATAGATAATAAATAAATATTAACTAAATGTTTTCAATTAATTTTCATAATTAATTAAATAATTTTAATTACTTTGGCCACCACTAAAATATTTTCCCAATAAATAACACAAATATTAATTGCCCATATAAAGTTTCATTTTTTTCTTATCATCTAGAATAATAATAATAATAATAATTTTTTTATTTTTATTTCTAATCTCCAAAAAAAAATATGTATATACTAAATATGTTATCCATGTGTGTGATTACCCCGTCTAGGGTAAAACTCACATTCTGGACATAAAAATGGTCTCTAATTTCTCATAGGACACACCGTTTATGTGAAATTAATTTTTTATTATATAAAAATGGATTAATAAATTAATTAGAAATAAAGTGGGTATTATCACATGTAATGTTTCCAAATACCTAATGTGCATGAAGGTTATACCCTTCCTAGGCTAAACCCCACATTCTGGACCTGAAGGTGGTCTCAAATTTCTCATACAATTCCAAATTTTATTTTTTTTCATTTTTTTGGAATAAATCACACTTATAGATGAATAAAATATATTTAATATTTTTATTTTTTAGACTTTGAGGGGATATGGGTCTCAAAATCCCTTATTGAATCAATATATAACACTAAAAATATTTCATTAAATATTTCAAAGTTCTAAAGAATGCTTCTACTATTTGGTAAATCCATAATAAACACAAGTATTGAAAAATTAAATTTTCACACCAAAATATTTATAATTTATTTACAAAATTGTGTTTTTGTAATCATTTAAAAAATATGATTTTACAATACTCATCCTAATAGATGACATACATTTTAAGGGGTTTATGAAAAGGAAATAATTTAGTAAAAATAAGTCAAACTTGATTTACCCACTCTCAGTGTGACTGCATGATCCATTGAGCACTTCAGTTGGAATCATATCATAAACTACCACTTATTGGATCAACTATACTTGTAATGTCTTGGATTTTTATATGAATTATTTTGAAATATTATATGGAATTATTTCGAGACTAGGCGGGATACAACACACCATTCCAAGGCTTGGTGAGCCGGAATGGTGCTTTGAACTTTCTTTAAGTTAAGTGAGTTGGGGTTATATGCGGTTGTTGTAGTTTATAAACGGATTCCTGGATTAAAAATACAAGGGTACCGTTGCATCCGGGATAATGACTTTACCTAAGAATAGGCCTAACATTGACCAGCGTAGGTCAAGGGAAAAAGTTAATTTTTGGACATTTTTTGTAAAATAAAATAAAATAAAATAAAATAAAATAAAATAAAATAAAATAAAATAAAATAAAATAAAATAAAATAAAATAAAATAAAGAAAAATTTATTTTATTTTATTTGGAAACATTGGATGCGATTAAATGATGGGGTAGCTGTTTCAAAAATTAATTCCATGCCATAATGACTCAGAAACAGCAATGTGGACTCATTAATGCCCCATTGTGACAGAACACTAAAACACATTCTCTCATTTTAATGGGATAATTGAATGTTAGACGTGGGGAGAAATTGAGAAGAAATATGGAGAATTCTTGGATCTTTGGAGAACCCGTTGGTGGATGAATATGATGTGATCAATCGATGCATCTCGGATTCGACGAAACTCACCAACAAATGTGGCACGACAATCATTCTTCAACCGAATTGAGGTAGGGGTTGTTATTGTGATTATTCTTTTCCCCATTCTTGGATGAAATGTCGAATGAAGATAAATCCAAAAACAGGTTGATCCACAGATCGAGCATTCTTGTGGGAGGGTTTTTATTGGGTTGATTTTTGGGATTAATCCATGATGGTAAAATCCATTTTTTGATTATCTACGTTTAATCCTTCTAATGAGAGAAGATCAACGCCGTGACGAACGATGGTGGAGGTTCGTTCCTCTTTTTGTGGTTTGGATTTCTTCCTACTCTTTTATCCTGGATTCTTTGCATTCTTCATGGGGAGATGAACAATGGATAACTGAGGATCCGTTCTGTAACACAATGAACCCAAATCACAGGTTGGGAACCATAACGACCTTGCGTAGGTGCGATGATGATTGTGGATGGGGAATCATCTCGGATCGAGAGGAATCGTTCTTCGAGTGTTATTTGGGAGGATGAATAAAATCTTGTTTTCGAGACCGATCAAAGGTTCGTAACCACCATAATAAACTTTGTGGTGCTGGGGAGACCTCAACCTTCAAGTTTCACGATGATCGGGTGGCCGAATCGACAGATTTCTGAATTCCTGAAGCATCGGATGAAGAACCTGTGATTCTAGAAAATTCCAAAACACACAACATGTATCCCGAAAAACACGACATGTGGTACCAGTGGCGGTGGATAGGGTTTATTCTCTTCACGCGATGAAGAACACGACATGCCTTTAGGGGGACACAACACGTGGATCCCACCCTACGGTGGTTGGAGTCCCAGGTGAATGGAAGCGTAGACACAACGTGTGACCATTGTCACACGGCATGTGGGTCCTTACACAGGAATATATGTGTATATCGGATGATACAAAAACAAAAGTTGGAGTATACACCATGTACTCCACCACACGTCCATATGAGGCCAGTAATGCAGGTCACCCCATGCGCCAATTACATGGGTTGGCTTACATGGGTTGAGGCTGTGTACGGGCACATGGTCAGCGTACATAGAGAAGACCCCAAATACGTTGATATGGCATGTGATCCTTTCTACTCGCCATGTATTAGCATTTTACACGACAAGACTTACAACATAGTCCGTTGTACACAGGTAGTACTTGGGTTCAGAAGACACGACATGCAACATTTCTACACACTGTGTACTTCTTAGAACATGTTTTGATCTTCTTGTCCACCGTTTCATGGATAGGTTTCGTTTGGGTTAGTACCCCCTTTTCTCATTCTTCTATAGGCCAGGTATTGATTCCATTCATGGGAGTATGATCCCTTCAGCAGTACTTTTCAATATAGAGTCAGGTATCCCTCCAAGAGGCTCGAAATGAGATCCTTTATCCATTCTTGACCCTAGGTAGAGTCAGGTATCGACGTGACTATTCCAAAAGAATGTCGATCCTCTACTTAGAATGTGAATCTGGATGAGTCATGGAATCCTCCAAGGCCCTGGCAGTGATCCCCATCTGTGTATCATGATATTTTCCCACTCAGAAATGTGTTCTCCTAGAATGAGTGTATCTATCTCTTGTGATCCTTCCCAATGAACAATAATTATCAAACAAACGACAACAGAGATATCAGACTCATTGAGTGATTTCTCCTAGATGAGTGCTTCATGGAACATTTGAACTGAATCCCTAGAGATGGTATGGGTTTATGTGACTTGTCCCTAGGCTACAGGTTTGAGTTTTGAGTATATCTAGATTGTGATTCTCTTGCTATTTGTTCAGTGGACATATATTGTGTAGTTCTGACTATACCCTTACTTCATGTATTACTTTTTGGTTTTTGGGGTCCTCTACTAATTATTGTTATACTCACCCATACATGGTATTTTCCCACAAGTGTTGTGTCTTGTGCATACGAGCAACCTTTTGATGGTTTCCAAGGTGGAACAGGACCCGACTGGGCTTTCTGAGTTCCCTACATGCCGATGTGTTGCTACAACTACGAGAAACAGTCCAAATACCTCTTTTTTGTTTACAGGTTGGAATTGTAATTTGTAGACTCTCCTGTTTTTGTGGGCTTGTATTTGGCCTAGTTTTACTTTTAGTACTTTACTTCCCATCGCACTCTGTTGGTTGTGTTTAGTTGTATGCATTCATCGTGTTCCTTAGTGGGTTTTTACTTTTCAACATTTGTGGGCTTGGAGATGTGTGCATTTGTATAGGTACTTAGGAAATGCCTCCCATGTTAGTGATATGCCTACTCAATTCTAGTCACCATCCCCTAGCCTATTGAAGGTGGGATTAGAGCGTCGCGATGTAGGACCCATTGGGATGGGTCGTGAAAGAAAAATATCATAGGTTGTCAGTTCTACCTTAGGACCAAGAGTCTATGAGGTTGGTTTGGGGAAACAATGTTAAGTGTTTCAAGCTCGAATTTTAATCCAGAGACTCTAGTGTTGGTACGGGAGGCCGATGTATCCATACACAAGGACTCTGATAACCTTCTTTTCAACTCAGTACATGAAAACACCAGTTGGAGGGAAGTTAAATAATGGTACATGCATCATATAATAATGGGTTGTGTTTTCCATGTCCTTTGTATCAGCTATCCATATATACTCATTGACTATGGTACATCTTGTTTCCTTACAGGATTCCTCTATGATGAATAACCGCTAGGATTCAGCAGTGAAATCATGATGATGACCCCATCCGTGATGAGGCTTCAATACATGGACCATTTCCCTAGGCATTACCTCCAGGTGGTGCACATTCTATCCCACCACCAATGGAGCAGTCTGTGGTACCTGTAGTATTGAAAGATGAGGGGCGTAGTCTGATCATGCTTCATGAGTTCCAAATACAGAGACCCCTCAGGTTTCTAGGAAAGCTCGACCCTCATGTGGCTAAGGACTGGCTTGAGGCGGTGACCAATGTTTTCTATCTAGTGAGTACACCAGCAGACAATATGGTGATCCTAGGAGTGAGCCTTCTTTAGGGTTTAGCGGGATGATGGTGGAGTCTGACCACACAAACTCACAACAAGGAGACTCTTTCATGGAAGATGTTTTAGCGACTCTTTAGGGAGGAGTTATCTCTAGTTACGCTGAGAGCAGTGCGTATCTAGGAGCTTCTTCAGCTCTAGGAAGGCAGTTTGATAGTGGATGACTATCCATCGAGGTTCACCAACTTTGACAGGTACTCGATGTATATGGTAAGGGATCAGTAGTTCAGATCTTGGACTTTAGAGTGAGGTTTATGATGAGACATACAAGTTAGTTCCATGACTCTATGCAATTTGACTTATGCTGGAGTGATTGAGTGCACCTCGGTGATCGAGAGATTCTTGGAAGCGTAGAGGCAGTCAACAACAGTCAACAACAGGTAGATAGGTGAAGAGACCTCAACAGCAGGTATCCGACGTTAGGCACAGGGATCAAGATGTGGGAGACGTCACAGGTTGACCCATGACAGGGGATCAAGAGTCCAGGGCTCTCAGGATGGATCTAATGAACCTTGGAAGAGGCGATGTTACTCGTGCAATGGTAGGGAACATTTCACTAGAGACTATCTGACCTGTCGAGCTACAGACAGGGAGTTGGTGGATGGACCACATAGGTAGAGGCAGAGAGTGTAGCAGACACACCCTCCATAAGGTGGGCATGGAAGAGGAGAAGGGAGAGATGTAGGTGGTTCCAGACGCTTCGATATACTTCCACCACCACCCCTAGGAGGTCCGCACCAGGCTCAGGGAGCGGGGGGACAGGGGTGAGGACAACTGTATGCGGTCAAGGAATATGACCCAGAGACTTCAGGGATGATCTGAGGTATGATCTATGTCTTCTATACCTTATCTTCCATACTTATAGACCCAGGTACCAGGCATTCCTTCCTCTCCACATGTCTTGTGCAAAACTGTGAGATTCTGGTAGAACCGTTGACTCAACCCTTACGCTTAGAGACACCTATGGGAGGAGACTCGATGATCACCCACCTTTGTAGACAATGTGATATTACCCTTGGAGGAGAGTGTTTCTATTGGAACCTCTTGGTGGAAGTGTCGAGGCCTTATGATGTCATTCTCAGTATAGATTGGCTATCTTCGGTCCAAACCCAGATTAACTGCTTTAGGCGAAGAGTGTGGTGTGTCCGTAGTGATGGGACAAGGTTTTACTTTGTCGGTGAAAAGGAGACCCAAGCAGAATAGAATGGGCTCATGCATAGGGGGGTACAACCAATCACTCAGGATTTGGCCAACCTTACCCTCAGAGCAGTAGATGTTGTGAGCTTCTAGTTCCCAGCAGTAGTGGCGGAGTATGAGGACGTCTTTCCCAAAGATGTTCCAGGACTACCTCCCCACCAGTATATCAACTTCAGCATCGACTTACACCTTGGAAAGACACTGATATCCTGAACATTGTATCGGATGGCTCTCATAGGGCTTCACGACCTAAGGGTGTAGTTGGAGGATCTGTAGAGAAAGTGTTTCGTAAGACCTAGTGTTTCACCCTAGGCGGCCTCAATTTTGTTTGTCAAGAAGGTAGATGGGATTTTGAGGTTGTGCATGGATTACCGGCACCTAAATCAGGTAATGGTGAAGAACAAGTATCCAATTCCAAGGATCGACAACCTCTTTGATCATCTAAGATGGGAACAATGGTTCTTGAAGTTTGACCTTCATTCAGGTTACCACCATTTGCGAGTACGAGATGAGGATATACCGAAGACAAAATTCAGATACCACTATAGTCACTACGATTACTTGGTGATGCCTTTCGGGGTGTTGAAATCCCCCACAGTGTTCATGGGACTTATGAAATGGATCTTCCAGCCATATTTAGACTAGTTCGTATTGGTCTTCATAGATGAAATCCTTGTGTACTCGACGTTAGAGGAGGAGCATGTGAGACACCTACAGATGGTTCTAGATGTACTCCAAGAGCACCAACTTTATGGGAAGCTTTTGAAGTGCCAGTTCTGGATTTAGGAGGTCCACTTTATGGGACATGTCATCTCAGTAGATGGAGTAGCTATGGATCCAGCTATGTTGGAGGCATTGTTAGCATGTGAGCCTCCTCAGAGCATAATGGAGGTGAGAAGATTCCTTGGGTTGGTAGGATATTACTAGAGATTCATTCCAGATTTCTCTCGGATATCAGCACAGATGAAAGCCTTGAATAGTAAGGGGAAACCCTTCTTGTGGGCACAGAAGTGCCAGTAGGCTTTCGAGCAGTTGAGATAGAGTTTGATGAGCACCCCGATTTTGAGATTGCCGTAGGAGGGTGTCGAGTACATTGTTTTCTATGATGCATTAGGGACCAGGCTTGGCTATGTTCTAATGTAGGGAAAGGTGGTGATTTCTTATGGTTCACACCATCTAATACTGCACGATTAGAACTATACGACCCATGATCTCGAGTAAGTAGCAGTAGTCTTCGCGTTGAATATTTGGCGACACTATCTTATGGGTGAGCGATTTATCTTCTACTCTGACCACAAGATCATAAAATATATCTTATCACAGAAGGACCTAAATCTAATATATATTTGTTGGATAGAGTACCTCCATGACTACAATTTTGAGATTATCTATACTCATGAGAAGGGGAACTAGGTGGAGATGCTCTTTATAGGATATCGGGCTCACAACTGTTGAGTGAGGTGAAAAAATAGTTGGCCTCATTACAGTTATCCTTCATGGATAGAGAGGATACAACTTACCTTTAGTCGATGGTTATCATCCCTCCACTCTTACAGCGAGTTAGGGAGGCCCAACTAGGGGATGTCAATTATGAGGCTTTACATGCTCATTTATCCACAAGACGTGATCCTGATGGATATTTGCAAGGTGGGGAGCACATTGTTCTCTTTATAGGATGCACTTCTATACTAGTGGGGTTGTAGGAGGAGGTCCTAAGGGAGTTTTATGCTTCCCCCTTAGTGGTACACCATAGCATGGAGATGATGTACCAGGATCTCTGACGGAATTTCTGGTGGTCTGGTGTGAAGAAGGCAGTAGTAGAGTTCATTTCTCGATTCCATACATGCCAACTGGTGAAGGTTGAGCACTAGGTTCCAGTAGTGTTAGTTCACCCCTAGAAGTTATAGAGTGGAAGTGGGATGGAATATCTATGGAATTCATGAATATATTACCACAAAAATACAAGGGGAATGAATATATCTGGGTGATTATTGACCGACTCACCATGTCGGCCCACTTCCTAGCCATTAGGGAGAATAGTTTCATAGAGAGCCTCGGACGCCTCTATGTGTATGAGATAGTTCGGTTTCATGGTGTCCCTTCAACAATAGTCTTGGATCAAGACGCCCACTTCACATCTTGGTTGGGGAAGGGATTACAGGAGGCTTTTGGGACTCAAGTATGCCTGAGCACAATGTTCCATCCCCAGACATAAGGTCAGACATAGAGGACCATTCAGGTTCTTGAGGATATGTTGCAGGCCTGTATCTTGGACTTTGGTCACATTTAGGAGGACCACATACCACTAGTAGAGTTTTCATACAATAATAGACACCACTCCACCATTGGTATGGTGTTGTTCGAGGCTTTATATGGGAGACCCTATCGGTCACTGCTTTACTGGACCGACCCTAGAGAGTTAGCACTCATGGGTCAAAAATTGGTGCGAGCTACCATAAAGAAGGTGCAGATTATCCAAGAGTTGATGAAGAATGTACTGAGCCAGCTGAAGTATTATGCTGAAAAGTTACGAAGACCTTTGGAGTTTGGGGAGGGAGACCATGTCTTCCTTTGGGTATCACCTTGACAAGGTTTACAAAGATTTGGCCGGGGCAGCAAGCTATCTCTGAGGTTCATCTGACCATTCCAGATACTGCTCATAGTTGGAGAGGCGGCATACTTCTTAGCTCTACCACCGAAGATGCACTGGGTACATGATTTCCTCCATGTGTTGTGACTAAGGATATAGGTTCATGACCCATCGCACATCATCGACTGGGGCGAGATAGACATCGGGGATGGAGAAAACTTTGGTGAGTACCCGATAGAGATCGAGGATTGGAAAGAGAGGATTCTTTGCTTGTGATCAATTCCATTGGTGTGTGTCTAATGGAAGAATGAGAATCTTCAGGAGAGAACATGTGAGCGAGAGGCTCAGATCCATGCCTAGTACCCACATCTTTTTGAGTAGCTCTTGTTTTGGATTTTCGAGGATGCAAAACCCTATGGTGGGGAGAATGAAATGTTTCAAATTTTTCTGTGTATTATTTTTGAAATATTATATGTAATTATTTCATTACCAAGAACAGATAAGACACATCATTCTGAGGCCTGGTAAGTCAAAATGGATGTTTGAACTATCTTTAATTTAAGTGAGTAGGCGGGGTTTTGCTGTTGTGGTAGTTTCCAAACAAATGCCTAGATTAAAAATCTGAGGGCACCGTTGTGTCCGAGATGATGAATTTACCTATGAATGGGCCAAACCTCTACTGGTGCAGGTCGAGGGAAAAAGTTAATTTTCAGACATTTTTAGTAAAGTAAAATAATATAAAATAAAATAAAGAAAAGTTTATTTTATTTTATTTGGAAACATTCGCTATAGTGAAACGATGAGAAAACTGTTCCAAAAATTAATGCCATGCCATAATGACTCAGAAACAACAATGTTGACTCATTAATGCCACAACATTATGGAATGTTGAAACGTGTTCCCTCCTTTTAATGGGTTAATCAAATGTTAGACGTGGGGAGAAATTGAGAGGAAATCTGGAGAATTCATGGAGCTTTGGAGGAGAGCCTGTTGGCGGATGATGACGACACGATCGATTGACGCATCCCGGATTTGATGAACCTCACCAATGAACATGACACAATGATCATTATTCAAATGAATCGAGGTAGGGGTTGTTATTTCAATTCTTCTTTTCCCCATTCTTGGATTAAACATTCAACACAGATCAACCCAAAGACAAGTTGACCCACAGATCAAGTGTTCTTGTGGGAGGGTTTTTATTGGGTTGATTTTGGTGATTAATCCATGATGTTAAAATCCATGTTTCAATTTGCTCTATTTAATCCTTCTAACAGGAGAGGATCAACGCCGTGATGAATGAAGGCGGAGGTTCGTTCCTCTTTTTGTGGTTTGGATTTCTTCCTCCTCTTTTACCCCACATTCTTCTCATTCTTCGTGGGGCAACGAACAATGGATCATTTCCTATCCGTTTTACAACACAATGATCCCAAATCATAGTTAGGCACAGTGACGACCTAGAGGAGGTACGACAAAGATGGCAGACAAAGAATTGGCTCGGATCAAGAAGAATCTTTCTTCGAGCGTTCTTTGAGAGGATGAATCAAATATTGTTTTCGGGGCCGATCAGAGGTTCGTAACCACTGGAATCAAATTACTGGTGCCAGGGAGACCTCAAACTTTGAGTTTTATGATGATCGGGCGGCCGGATCAATGGTTTACATAATTCTCGAAGCGCTGGACGAAGAACCTACAATTCTGGAAATTTCCAGAAAACATAGCATGTATCCCAAAGAATACACCATGTGTTACCAACAGTGGTGGCTAGGATTTTCACGCTGTATGCGATGAAGAACATGGAATGCCTGTGGGGAGACATAGTGTGTGGTCCCCACCCAACGGTGGATGGAGTCCTGGGTGACAGGAAACATAGACATGGCGTGTGACCACTACCACATGGTGTGTGGGTCCTTACATGGGGCTCATCATGTATCTCAGATGATAGAAAAACATGAGGTGGAGTACAAGCCATGTACTTCACCACATGGAAATACGAGGCAAGTAATCTGGGTCACCCCGAGTGCTGATTACACAAGTTGGAATACATGAGTTGAGGCTGCGTATGGGCACATGAACAACATACACGGAGTAGACCCTAGATACTTTGACACGGTGTGTGATCCTTTCTACACACCATGTAGTTGCATTTTACATGACATTCCTTATGACACGTGTCATTGTACACGGGCAGTACCCAGGGTTAGAAGACATGGAGTGTGCAATTTATACAAGCCATGTACTTCTCAGTACATGGATTGATCTTCTTGTCCACCGTTTCTTGGATATGTTTTATTTGGGTTAGTTCCCCATTTTATCATTCCTATGAAGTTCATATATTGATTCCTTTCATGGGAGTATGATCCCTTCAGCAGGACATTCTGAGATAGAGTCAGGTATCTTTCCGAGTGGCCTGAAGCAAGATCCTATATCCATTGTTGACCCTAGGTAGATTCAGGTATCGACATGACTATTAACATAGGATGCCGATCCTCTACTTAACAGGTGAATCCAGTTGAGTCATAGTATCCACCAAGGACCTTTAAGTGATCCTCATCTGTGTATGGTGATATTTTCCCACTCAAGAGTGTGTTCTCCCCGAATGAATGTATCTATCTCTCGTGATCCTTCCTGATGAATAGTACTTCTCAGACAGATGACATCAGAGCTATCACACTCATGGAGTGAGTTCTCCCAGATGAGTGCTTCATGAAACCTTTGAACTGAATCATTAGTAGTGGTATGGGGTTCTGTGACTTGTCCATAGACTGTACGTCTGAGTTTTGAGTATATCTAGATTGTGTTTCGCTTTCTATATGTTCGATAGACATATATTGTGTAGTGATGAATGTACCCTTGATTCATGTATTACTTCGTGGTTTTGGGGTCCTGTACTGAGAATTTTTATACCAACCCTTCACGGGATTTTCCCGCACGTGTCATGTATTGTGCAGACGAGCGACCTTTTGACAGTGTCATAGGCAGACTAGGACTGGAATGGGATTTCTGAGTTACATACAGGCCGAGGTGTTCCTACAACTACGAGTAGCAGTCCCAATACCTCTTTGTGTTTACAGGTTGGAATTTTAATTTGCAAACTCTCTTGTTTTTTTGTGATTGTATTCTAGTTCAGTTTTACTTTCAGTACTTTACTTTTCGTCGTACTCTGTTGGTTGGGTTTAGTTGAATGCATGCATCTTATTCCTTAGTGGTTTTTACTTCTCAGCATTTGTGGGCTTGGATATGTGTGCGTGTGTACATGTACTTAGGAAATGCCACCCATGTTAGTGATATGCGTACTCGGTGCTAGTTACCAGCCCCCGGGCTATTGGAGGTGAGCTTGGGGAGTTGTGGTGCGGGCCCCATTGAGACGGGTCTTGACAATACTTGTCTATTTATTTTTATCAGAAGCATATGAAGTGAAAATTTGCGTTCAATGAAAATTCAAAAGATATTCATATGGAAAATACTATCTCTACTCCTGATGATAGAAATGTTGATGTTTTAGTTGGAACTCTAAAAATGAGGAATAAAATAGTAGCAAAGAAGATGATGAAGAATTGAAAGATAAATGAATATCAACTATTAGATGAAGGAACCCATAGTGGATTTTTTTTAATGAAATTATTTGGTTATAATTCTAATGAATAATGTTTGAGATATTATAAATATTTGGTAAATTATGAAATCATAAAATTTTGAATAAAATTCCCAAAGTTGTTGTCACATGTATGACCAGTGCTTTCAAAGAACTTTAGGATGAAAAATTACAGCTAGATGAAGTACAAAATTCTATTGAAGAATCATTGACTAAAAAGGATGGCATATACAACACTCTCACAAAACATGGAAATAAAAGTAAGAAACAATAACTCTCTTCAAAGAAATATATGATGAATCCATTGAATAATTTAAAAGTTTTTTTGCGAGAAAGATATTTTTTAATTGTCTTTATACAAATTATCCATGGACTTGAAAAGATACATAATAGATCTATGAATTCCAAAGATTCTTACCTGAATGATAAAGTATAAAGAATCAACGAACATGAATGTTTGTTACTAAATTAAAATCAGATGCATGAAGATTCTATTCAAAAGATGAATCATCAATGGGAAGAAAGAGTGAAATATTTTGAATATGAGAAGATTTCTCTCAGCTTAAAGAGTCTTTAACTAGAAGTGAAATTGATATATATAGAAGTTACACAAGATAAGACTTCCAAATATTCTAATAAAGGATGTATTGTCAAGTATTCATATAATAATAGAACTATTTCTGAAAAGACTAAATCTAGTGGAAATAAGTGCTTGATATATTACATTGAAAAATCTACTACAGACTCTTTAATGAAGGTAACCCTTTTTCCTGATAAATCAGTGTATAATAATTTTTATTTGATGAATAATTAATATTCAACTTTAAAATCTAGAAAAACATGGGAAATGAAAAATTATTTTTCTCTAAAATTTTTTCAAAAGAAACAAATCAAGATTTGCTGGCTATTATTGGTGTTTTTGAAAGTTTGGGAACCATGAAATTAATTGTTGGAACAATATGTCATTGTATAGAAATTGAGAAATGCATGCATCTAGAGGGAGAACAGATGTGGAGAAATAGAAACCTACATAATTTTATCAAATTTCACAAAAATAGAATCATTTTATTAAGAACAAATATTATTACGTTGAAATATTTTGTGATTTTTTCAACAGAAGTCATCATTGTTATGATTAGTTCTGGTATGTACCAATCACAAAAAATAATCTGTTTATGAAAATAGTAAACTAAAACAAATTTTAAAGCTAGTAAGAAATAAATATTAATGGTTAAAAATGGGATATGAATAAAAGAAGACGATTGTTAAATAAATAACTCCCATGATGGTTAAGAAGAATCATTTTAAGAGTGTCACAACAAATAAAATATGTTTCTATTGTGGTAAGAAATGTCATTTCATGGACTATTTTGAATTTTACATAAACATCAATATGAAAGGAAGAAATTTAGAATCAAATAAAGGATTAATATGGAAGAAAAACAATAGTGTTGATTTAGTGAAAGTCATTTCTGAAGAAGAATATGAAATGTTACCTAAAATAGGTAACTTGTTGAACTTTTAAGTTGTGTGTGATAGCTAAATATGATTGGAAATTCAGGTAAATTTTTTTTGACATGGTTATATGGTCAAGAATAATTCATAAAGAAGAAATGTAAAACATATATGAATTTTAGTGTTGGAAAAAATCAATCTACAAATGAATTGAATACTAAGCATATTCTAAAATAATTTTACAGAATAGTTGGAAGAGGCAAGAAAATTAGAACAATGATAGGAAAATGAAACTATTTTATTAACTAGTGTGAATAATCCTTTTTCATCTAAGAATATTGTTGGGTTGATAGGCAACTCTCAACCATGTTTCTCTAACTGATGAGAATTGAAAAAACACTATATTTCTATATATTTTGTGTTTGTTTTTTCATGATGGGAATTGAAGGTGAATCATATATTCATGGGGATAAATAAATTTATATAAGATGTGAACTTATTACAGCTAGAAATTTTTTCATCATGGAATAATATATGCTTTATTTTTTCTCTATTCAACATCTCAAATAATCAATGAAGATTCTTAGAGCTTATTCTTGAAGAAGTATTGAGTGCATCTCATGGGGGAGTATAGATGATCAGCCACCCAATATTTCTATATATGTTGGACTCATATGAATATCATAAGTTTTGGAGAGGTATGAATCTGATAACTCTAGATATAAAAAATATAATGTTTGGAGATTGTCATTATTGAGTTATTTTTATTACTTTGTCATATTTTCTTGTTAAAAAACAATTATAAAAAGAAGAGATTTACTACTTGATTAAAAAAGTGAAAAGTAATTTGAAAAGGGGAAACACATTATTTATCTAATCTGTTTGGTGATATGTATGCAAAGGATTAGTTGAAAATATTTTAAGCAATTCTTAAAAAAATATAGTGATTGGTGTCACATGCAGAAAGTTTATTGAAAACATTGATGCTAAATTTGGCTACTCTTATTTTTTGTACATATCATTTATCACGTAGACTTAGAGATGATTAATTTAATATATTCTCTAAGATAGTGGTGATTACATAATTCTTAAAAGTAAATCAGGAAACATATTCCAAAAAATAATAATATTTTCTTAAAATTATTATTTTGGAAATGAGAATTCCTTCCCATAATTATATCTTAGGCATTATTTTCAATATGATGGTAAAGTATCATTGTATTTTAAAGTGAAATGATTATTGACAAAAAAATAAAAAGGGGGATATTAGAGAGGCCAAGTGGTTTGGTGAAGTTGAAATTATTGTATATCTCTTAAGAAGATGAAAAGTCAATGAGTTCTTATTGTGATGACTGCATTGCTGGTTTGTAGTTCAAAAAACATGTGTTATTGGTTATTTTTGGATTGACACAATGTTTAAAAAATCAAAATAATTTCAATAAATGAGAGTCGGAATTTAATTGGAAGAAATACTATGATTTTAAAAATATTGTTTATCATTTTTCATGTGGCTTTGAGTTGGTTGGCTATGTTTATATGGAATTTGACTCAACATTTTTTATAGTGAATATATAAAATATAAGAAAAATTAATGGCCACCCATGAGGGACCCACACCCCTCCTTTGATGTATATGTGTTACCTCCAACCAAGCCTACATGATGATAGAGGATATGTTGGAAGCACTCCCATAGGTTTGTATGCATAGGTAGAGCCACCGTGCAAGGTGAAATGGTGGTGAAGGTGGATGCTGGCATGGAGTGGTGCTAGTAGAGGAATGGAGCGGTCAGTAATGTTTTTTGAGCTACTCAACATGAAGATTGTATTATATGGGGGTGAAAAATATATGTCTTTTTAATGTGGGATCAATTTACTATAGCATCAAATGATCTTCAATCGTCTGATCACTCGAATGTTTTATCCTAGCTATCTGGTCATCTTAGCGAATCTCCCCATGTAAGATCCCAGGTTTCTCCGTAACATATATTCTTGTTTATGTTTCAGTATAATTCCCCATTTTTGGTTAATTAAGTTCTTTTTCAAGTCCTTGAGAAGGATCGGGGGTGTTCTAAGGGTTTGGGACAAGAAAAAGGGAAAAATGAGATTTCTATACAATCCACATGGTTTGTTCATGGTCTAGAAAAATGTGTGAGAGAAGGGCATGCAGGAAGTATCCTCCTAACAGTTTGGAAAGCCATGCGGGTAAAACATGTGACCTCGAAACTTTTTAAAAATTACAAAATTTCCACTCCAGGATTTTAAACCCAAACATGGTTTTCTACTCTATTTCACCCACTCAAACCCTAGTGAAGAACTTGGATTAACCAAGATCCTAATAGGTGAATCTCCTTCAATTATTGACCATTTGGAGCATCGTTGATTGCAGATAAAATCCCTGAGTATGTCTAATGGTCCTCTTGCTCCTCTTTTTCAGATTAGGGTTTGTAGTTTCTTCCATATCCTTCCAAAGACCTAAAACCTCCTTTTTTGGTGAGATATGGGTTGGGGATTCAAGGGATTCTTGAATCTGGATCTATTTATATGATTAAGAGTGTTTTCATCAATAGATTAAAGTAAGGTGGTCTACAAGTATTATCACATAATTTTATTTGGATTTGTGCATGGAAGTTGGGGTTTTTGTTTTCCCCCTTTTGTGTTCTTGGTTCCATTGAGGTGTTAGATAATAATGGGTGTGTATGTTACCAATTGAAACTCTCAAAATCTCTATGGGATGCATTATGGATGGCTTGACCATTTTAGGGTTACCCATGGGGTGCACCGACAATTCTGAACCAAGAGAGTGGTAGGGTTAAGTGAGGGATTGCCAAGAAATAATGTGAATCCCATGTAGAATGTGTTTTAATGGGTTTTTATGTTGTAAATATAATGATAAGAGAGATTTATAGGGTTATAAATCATAAGGGGTTGTTTGGCATGACATGAACATATGAAAATTGGTTCGATTTGGATTATGTCAATTATTTAAGGAAATTTGGTTTGAAATTCCTAAGAGGATTAGTGAATATTAAATGATGAACTTATAATTGGATGATGGAATGAGAAATGGGGAGTATGTTAATGGGTTTTAATAAAGAAATAATTGAATATATTTAATCAGTTAATACATGGGAATTGTGGCACACCTAATGATTAAATGAAATAAGTGGTTGGGTTATGAGATATGAGAAATTTATTTGAAATTTATACGTGGGTGAATTCTTGTGAAATGATAAATGGGCTATATGGATAAATTTATGGCCATTGATGAATTTGGATAAGCCACAGGGGTTTTTGAATACACTTAAAGGGTTAAGGAACACGAATAGGAATTTGGATAAATGGATATGAATTGTAAATGGTAAATGTATTAATGGGTTATTGTATAATATTAATTACCTTGTTGTTATGTATTGTGATTTCCAATGGAATTGTTTATGATTTGTTTTGGTATGTTATGGTTGTGGTGATTGGATAAATAAGATTTTGTACATGGATTAGAAGAGTGGGGTATTGAATTTAGATTCTATTCTCACGGTTCGAGTTAGACTGAGGCTCTAAACTCCACCCAAAACCGCATGGGTTAGGGAAGGGGATAGAGGCTCTATTCCCCTAACAGTTGTATTCCACCCAGATCGAGGCTTCTATGTGAGGATAATGTGTTGATGTGATATGTGTATCCCTAGTGAGATTGGGACTTAATTTATTTCCCCTATGCATAGTGATTTCTTGCCTTAGACCCATGTACAAATGATGTATATTCCTAACACAAAGAGAATGTGTTAAAAATGGAGTATGTAGTAAAAATTGTATAAGAAATGAAATTGGTATAAATGCTAGTACTGAATTAAATGAACCTTGTTAACTAATGGAACCTAAAATTTCTTTTTTTACTTACCATTTAGTTTCCATTTTCATGAACAATCTATTAGACTGGATATTTTGCAGACATCGTTGGTGGTGGCCGACTGAGTTTTATACTCACACCCTACTCGGGCCGCCGTTGGGTACCTAAACCGATCTCTTGGTTGCAAGTCAGGATAAGGGTAGAGGCCCTATACTAAGATGTTGATTTGGGCTCAAGGTGTACATAGACAAGGATCCAGACTTATAGTCAGGATCCTTTTGGAGTTTTGGTTATTGTTTTATTTTGGGTTTCTTTCACTTTTCACTACTAGCATGGCATGCCATTGTTGTATTTGAATTGTGTTCGTGCCCTGTTTTGGAAACATTTGGTTACACATTTTTGTTGGTTATTCATACTGATTTTACTATTTATGTTGTGTTCTACTATGTCTTACACTGGTAAAGAGGGTATAGTTTCCTATGTGACTCATTGTACTATTTATGCTAGTCGGCAACCTATGGCATATGAGGAGGCGCACTTGAGGTCATGTGGGGACCCGACTCGGGGCACCAGTTTAGTGGCTCTCATGCCAGGGACATTACAAATTGGTATCATAGGAGTTACTTTATCTTTCTTACTATTTTTGGATAATAGATGGGGGATTAGGATGTGTTGGGCCTCGGTAATGAGCTCATGTTTGGGAGTAGATAACCCATGCATGAGGTAAAACCCAGTCACCCAGGATGGTAAATGTTGTTATTAATGTGTGTTATTGTAGTTGAATGATATTCCACCGTTGGGTGGTGCACATGTTCTGTGATTTGATTAATTTATGATATTTTGTTCATTTTCAGAATGGCATGGGGTTGTTCATTCATGCATCATTTTAGGAACCTAAGGATATAGGTGGAATGCATCATTATAGGCACACACATAGGATGGGTGTGATAGGTGTAGAGAGTAGAATGAATTTTCATTCCTGGATAAATATGAAGAAAATGATGCTTAATAATGGTAATGCAAGTGGGTGAATGAAAAGAATCAAATGATTAGTTAAGGAATATCGTGTAAACAGAAATGTTAGGAATGGGTTAAAATTTTGGGTTGTGATAAAATATAAAAGGTTGACTCGGTGTCTAAAGGAAAAAGATTGCACAATGATGGTAAAATTGTCAATGGGTATTTCCAAATGAATGGTGTAAATGAGTTAAGATGGTGATTTTAACATGTTGTGAAATGATAAATGCACCTTAGAGGAAGGGATCGTGTTGTAAAAGAAGAGTTTGTTAGAGATGTGTTGATGAAATACTTGTGATTAAATAAATTTGTCACCACATGTTGACCATGAATGTGGTAGGTATAGTAAAGGGTGGTGTTCTAAGTGTGATAATGACTGTTTGGATAGAGTATAAAGAATGAGTTCTTTAAGGATGATAGCGTGAGACCTTTTCCTTATGTGTTTAATTCTGTTGGTCTTTCTTCAAAGTGTCAGGTGAACGATAAGTTTGAAATTAGAATGATTGAGTTCAATTGTGGGTATCCTCTTTATTGTCAGTTGGACCCTTATATGTGTGAGTTGGGGCAGTGAGAGTACTTTAGTTTGAGACTTTGGATTTGAATTGTGAGGCATGGACTGTTCTGATATGGCCTAGGTGGTGTGTTTAGGGAACCCTTGGTAGGGTTTTGGCCATTGGGTTATAAGGCGTTTTTCATTAATGTGAGTGAGGGAAGTCGCATGGTTCATGATCATATAATGTACATATTGGACCCTAAGGATGGTGACTCGGTCTTAGTGACCTGGTGAGTAGAGACCTGGAAAGGTGCATTTTGAATCCTGGAAAGGTTTTTTTACTCATAGTGCCAATGAGTATGTACACTTTGGTACATAACCTGGAGTAAATGGTCACCTTGTGCGTTAGGCATAGTGTGCATCAGAATGGGGGTGAGAGTACCATTTCCGAGCATTTCTTTATCTATGTCATGATATGTATTTTTTAGAGAGAGGAAAAATGGATTTTCTTGGGTGTGACTCTAGTCTAGAGAGTTTGTAACATTTAACATTCAAGGTGACCTATGAGAGATGTCGGACATGGTTTCTAGTGCTTTTGGGTGTGTTCTGTACATGTAGATATTTTGGACTTTGATAGTGGGACTCAGAGTTTTCCATTGTGTAGGATTGACCTTGAGGGACAAATGGGAAGGTTGATGGTTGATTGTTCCCCTCGAGTTGTGGTTATGCAATGATAGTATCTAAAAATCATGGGTGACCTCGGGGAAGGTTAGGACGGCAGTGCAAGTACCTTGGAATATAAAGCACGGGAGATGCTTCAGAGGTTGTGTCAATGCATACTAAGTACCACCATTTTTTTTAAATGGTATAGTTGTGATTGGTTCTTTTTTAATGAAACCTTAGTGCTTGTGATAGGATATAAGGATTGTTTCAGATATTTGGATCGTATGAATGCCCGACACACCCGTTGGGTGAGGATTAACGGAGGTCTGGAAGTTGGTTTCTATTAGAAAAGAAAAGGGTGGGGGAAGTGTGGTTATATGATTTCTCTCAATGGTGACACCTGTGGTGAGGGTGGTCATGTGGCTGAACTTGTTAGTATGAATGGGTTTGTTGTTGGTTGAGATGTAGAGGCCTCCTCAGGGTTGATGAGGCTGAATAACCAAAAGAAATGGTTAAGTAAGTAAGCAGGTGATAGGATATACTCAAGATAAGGTTGTTTTTTGAAATGTTGTTGGGTTTATTAGTGTGGTAGACCATTATACGACAATTGTTAGATGATAGAGACACTATAGAAAAACTCAAGTGATGTGATGGGAGTAGTTCCACAAGAAACATTGGTTTACAACTTCTTGGTGATTTGGTCATGGAGTGATGGTAAAAATTGGTCCACAACCACACCTGAGTGGTGGTGGTTAAATTTTGATGAGATGCATTCAGTAGGGATTCCTAGAATCCTTGGAAGGTCATAGTGTCCCATATTTTGACATAAAAAATGGATAAGTTGGTGGTGGTGTTCTTCGATGACTTCATAGCATACCTCAACTAGTAATGAGCATGCCCAACACCTTGAATTGGTCCTAGGTATGTTGAGAAGCTCTCGATATTGCCAAGAGACATGAATGTGTTTGGTTGGATGAGGGACATTATGAAGTTAACACTCAAGGAAATAGTATATTAGAAGCTTGGTGGTGGGATGTACACCCTCAATGGCTTAGGGAAAGTTCCTCGTGATGGAACTAATGTCGAAAAAAGCCACGGGTTCCCTTCATGGAAGGTAAGAATGTGCATTGGGTGACACTCATTTTCTTGTTTTTGGAAAAATCTAGACATCAATGACTATGTTTCTGGGTTCGGCTTTTGATCAAGTGTAAGAAGCGGTTGTTGGAATCCATCATGAGAGAAGTGGTAACAACAACCCTAAGGTGGGGAATGATAAGTCGATCCACATGTGGATAAGAGAACATCGATTCAATGTAGTGGCACTGGGGTGACCATGATGAACCTGTGAGGTGCATGTTAGGTTCCTCAGAGAGGCATGTGGGACTTGGAAGTGGTGTCTGATGAGCCAAGTGTTGGTTGAGCTTAGGGTGGTTACAATTTAAGCTTTTGATTTCTGTTCTAAGTCATAGGAGGGTGTGGTTGGATATGACAACATGCTATGGAAAGAGAAGTTGGGGTCCTATAACTCCAACAAAGATTGGGGTTGGACTCGGGTAATTTTCCCTTGTGTGGTTTTGGAATGTCATGAAGTTGAGTGAACCTTGGCCATGTGATGTGGTATCATGCCAAGGGTGAATCCCAATGATGGTTTGGAGGGTGGTAATGCCGTGATGATGTAATTTTACCAGAATTTAGGGAATGACCTCAGTGGGTGCATGTGATGATAATGTTAGGCTTCAAGTCAGTAATCACCTTAGGAAGGTGATAAAGGGGTAGCGTACCGTCAGTGGAAGGTGTTTGTTTTGGGAAAAACTAGTCAGATGTGGTTCAGACTGAGATGGTAATCTTGAATGGGTGTGGTTAGAGTGACCCACCTGTGTGTTCATGTTATTGCAGATAGTTCCTTTTGAAACTAAGTTATACCTAAGTGAGGTCAAGTTAAACTCTGTCCTTTAATGGAAAGTGATGGTATTTCCTCTTGAATGGTTTCGATGGTGCACATGGATGCCAAAGAAGAGTAATGCTCCTATGGATGTTGTAATTCTCCTGAAAGTTGAGTTCATTTCTAGTGGTACTTCGTCAATGGAGGAGGTTCCAAGTAATTGGAAATGGAGGAGAGAACCATACTAGATAAATGGTTGGTTGAAAACATGATTAGAGTTTCGAGATTGGAGTGACTCGAGTGGTCATAGTTTGGGTGAGTTAGCCCTGGTAGAGAGTTGTGGTACAGGTTAATCTGGTTGATTAGCTGAGAGTCTTGAGTTACATTTGGATGTATAGCTGTGGAATGAAATTTTTAGAAAATGTGGTTGGAAGGATCATGTGTTACCCTTCATGAGATATCAGGTTTGGGTCACCATTAGAGTTTGAGAAATAGAGTAAAATGAAACCAAGTGATTTGAGTCATGAGTTGTGGAGAGGATCAAGCCAATGGGGGGCTGATTGGTTCCTCCATGATGATGTGATTCTGGTGGTGAATTTTTTACATGTTGTGATTTAGGCGTTGTTGCCTATGTTTCTCTCTGAAGTTCTAGAGTTTTGGTATGGTTGGAGGTGACACATCCATGGGGGGTAACTATTTTGTGTTGTGGGTTGCAGTGAGGAAGTATTGTGGGGAATGTCTATGGCCTTGATTTGTGTCCGATGGATTTGTGATGTAACTAGAGACATGTAATATGGGAATGGATAATGACCTCTAGTTATGGAAGCTTAGTGATGCTTGGAACAGGGGCTCGAGGATGATCCTTTATAAGGTGAGGAGGTTTTAAGATCCCTAATTTATCTGTAAGAAAATTTCTTGTTTATTTTTCAGTTTAATTCCCCACTTTTGGTTAATTAAGTGGTTTCCCAAGTCCTTGAGAAGGCTTAGGGGTGTTTCGGGGGTTCGAGACATGGAAAAGAAAAAAGGGGGGCTTTTTGGGAACTCTACATGGTTTGTGCATGGGTTGGAAAATCTTGCGAGGGGAGACCATGAAGGTAGTCGAAATATGCCTTTTCTTCACATAGTCTAAAAAAACATGTGAGATAAGGGATTGTGGGAAATAGCCTCCACACGGTTTGTGCATGGTTTGGAAAACTGTGCGGGTAAACCATGCGGCCTAGAAACTTTTATAAAATTAAAAATTTTCCACTCTAGGATTTTAAAACCCAACTCGGGTTTCTCCTCAATCCACCTACAACCCTAGTGATGAAATTGGATAACCCAATCTTCCAAGAGGTTATTATCCTTTGATTGTTGTCTTTTTTGAGCTCTGTTGGTTTTAGATCAAATCATCGGGTAAGTCTATCCCTCCTCTTGCTCCTCTTTTCAGATTAGGGTTTGTAGTTTCTTCCTTCTCCTTCTGAAGACCTAAAAACCTCATTTTTGGGTGAGATCTAGGTTGAGTATTCAAGCGATGCTTGAATCCAGATCTAATTACATTATTAATAATGCTTTCATCAATGAATTCTAGGTGGGTGGTGTACAAGTATTATCCCATTGTTTTATTTTGGATTTGTGCATGGAAGTTGGTTTTCTTGTTTTTCCCCTTTGTGTTATTGGTTATGTTGAAGTGTTTGATAAAATTGGGTTTCTAAGTGACCAATTGAAACCCTCACAATCTTTATGGGAAGTTTTGAGTATTACTTGACTATTTTAGGGCTACCCATTGGGTGCACCGACAATCTCATACCTAGAGAGTGGTAGGGTTAAGTGAGGGATTACCAAGAAATAATTTTAAGACCATGTAGAAAGTGTTTTAATGGTTTATTATGTTGTAAATGGAATGATACTAGATATTCCTAGGTTGATAATGCATAAGGGGTTGTTTGGAATGACATGAAAATGGAAAATTTAGGTCGATAGGGATTATGTCAATTGTTTAAGAAAATTTGGTTAGAAATTTCTAAGAGGATTAGTGCGTATAAAATGGTTAAATTATAATTGGATGAAGTAATGGGAAATAGGGAGTATGTTAATTTGTTGTAATAAATAAATGGATGAATATTTTGAATGGGTTAATATAAGGGAATTGTGGCACACCTAATGGTTGAATGTAATAAGTGGTTGGGTTATGAGATATGAGAAATGTACTTGAAATACATAAGTTGGTGAATTCTTGTGAAATGATAAATGGGCTATATGGGTAAATGTATGGACATTGATTAATTTGGCTAAGGCATAGGGGTTGTTGAATACACTTATAGGGTTTATAGGGTTAAGGCATGATAATGAGAATTTGGTTAAATGGATATGAATTATAAATGGTAAATGTATTAATGGGGTATGGAATACTATTAATTCCCATGTTGTTATGTATTGTGTTTTCCAATGGAATTGTTTATCCTTGGTTTTGTTATGGTATGGTTGTGGTGACTAAATAAATAAGCATGTGCACATGTATTAGAAGAGTTGGGTATTGACTTGAGGTTCTACACCCACGGTTCGAGTTAGACCGAGGCTCTAAACTCCACCACAAAATGAATGGGTTAGAGACGGGGACAAAGGCTCTATTCCATTAACGGTTTCATTCCACCCGAACTAAGGATTTGAGGTGAGGATAATGTGTTATGTGATGTGTGTCTCCCTAGTGAGATAGGTACTTGATTTATTTCCCGTATTCATAGCGATTTCTTGCCTTATACCCATGTATAGATGATGTATATGCCTAACCCAAAGATAATGTGTTAATATTGGAGTATGTAGTAAAAATGGTATAATAAATTGAATTGGAATAAATACTAGTCATGAATAAAATTAACCTTATAAACTAATGACACCCTAACTATCCTTGTTTGCTTACCATTTATTTTATACTTTCATTCACTATCTATTACACTAGATATTTTTCAGACACCATTGGTGGTGGCCTACTAAGTTTTGAACTCACACCCTGCTTGGGCCACTGTTGGGTACCCGAGAAGATATCATGGTTTCAGGTCAGGATAAGGGCAGAGGCCCTACAATAAGATGTTGAGTTTGTCTCGGGGTGTACATTGAGAAGGATCTAGACTTATATTCGATACCCGTTTGGAGTTTTAGCCATTGTTTTATTTTGGTTTTCTTTTACTTTGCACTACTAGCATGGCATATCATTGTTGTATTTGATTTGTGTTTTTACCCTATTTGGGAAATGTTTGGTCATGCATATTTGTTGGTTGTTCATAGTGATATCTTTATTTATATATTTTTTATACTGTGTCTCACTCTAGTAAAAATGGTATAATCTCCCCATGTGACTCATTGGACCCTCGCCGCTAGTCGAAAAGCTCTTCCGTACGGGGAGGAGTACTTGAGGTCATGTGGTGACCCATCTAGGGGCTCCAGTTTAGTGGATCCTAGGTCAGGGACATTACTCCCAAACTAACCAACCTATTTGATCTTTTATATGGACCATCCGATCACTTCATCCACATAATCTTCAACCTCAGTCTTTCCTGAGTATTCTTTTCCTTGATGCTCTTTGTGATGCGGACAGTAGTATGAATCCAAGATTCTGAGAATCAATTGAGAGTTTGGAAATTTCTAAGATGAAGGAAATAAGATGAAACTCGGTTTTTATGTGTTATTGAAGATTAAACTGATGATATGCATCTTGAAGAAAATTTTATATTTTTTTGATGATGATTATAGTATCATGACTGAGAGGCAGTTTTATTTGAAATAAGATGGTGTGCATGATCTAGGTCGCTGGTAGCCCATCTATAAATACGACTCGATTTGTTCGTATTTGGTTTCCTAGTTTGTGAGGATTTCATATCTAGAAGAAACATAGTTTATAAATCCTCTCTAGTTCATGAATGGAATGGGTTCTACACATACTATTTTTCCTTGAAGAAGAAGTAGTGATCTCATGTTAAAACTATATGTTCATTTCATACTAGTTTTTTATGATGATCCTTATTTACATGAATTTTTTTGAGACAACATAAAGTGCATGATCTCCATGGATTTTGTGAAGCACCAAGAAGCAATACTTACTTGTCTTTCTCTAAGAAGGTACCGGTGAATGCATTAAGAAGTAGAAAGTAGGCAGTGAAATTCACATACACCTATGCATGGAGACTTCCTCATATTAAATTGGGTATGTGCATATAGTTTGTGAAGGTGTATCATGCACGAGGAAGATGCAAAGTAAAATATAATACATGTTTTATTTTTCCTCAAAATGGTATTTATAAAAAAGTTATATTTGTGTATTTATATATATTCCAGGAAGAGGTAGTTTTCATGAGTATGTAGTAATACATATTGTATATGGACATGCATGATATCCATGCATAGAACAGATTCATAGTGTGTTTGTGAAAAAGATATTTTATAATGATAAACATGATTAATTCACACCCATTTGTATTTCTAAAATTGAATACTAATGACATATATAATGTATGCGACATGAATGCATAAATATAATGTCTTCCATATAATAAATATTGATAAAACCATGAAATGAATTTTATACATGCATCAATTTGGAAGAGCAGGGTGTATGAAAAATATTTTGTATGATTTGGATGAAGTTATTTAAGACTAATGATGGGGCAATTTTACTATCAGTGATTCAAAAGATTTCTTGTAACTGTGTTTTCAGTGTTTAGTGTGGTGGGTGTTCAATAGAAGAAAGAATATTTTCCATAGTAGTATTATAATGAGGAAACTGACCATCTATAGGTGATTAGAATTTATTGATAAATAAAAACACTAGTTCAAAGGCTCTTGAATTGTACATGGGACAATTTGATCTTGCTAGATCATGGAGGAATATTAAAATATCATCCTATTAGTGGATAAAATCTTGTGAGACTCAAGATTTTGATGTCTTTAGTGGGACTTTGAAGCAATTAAAGCCTCTAGTGGGATTCTGGAGAAGGCTGGTGGGATGCTGGTAACACTATGGGATGTAGTATAAAGATCCTCCAATGGGATTCATGATTCACTTGTGTAGGTGGGACATGTGTTCCTTAGGGGGAATATAGAGAAGAACATTGTGGTACTTAGTGTTCAAGGGAATGAGAATTTCCCTATTGTATCTATATATATATAGAGGAGAATTTGTAACCAGGGGTATAACTGATTGCATTAAAGACATATGACTTAGTACCGAACCTTATAAAAATATTTTTTGATGTGTTTTCATTTACCTAATACATTTCATAAATATTCCACTCAACTTAACAGTTGATAGAGGATTGAAGGGGTTTATAAAAATAAAATAATTTAGTAAAAAAAGAACACCATATTCAACCCCTCTCATTATGACTGCATGACCTGTTGGACACTTCATAATGCTGGTCTTAAAGCAATATGGATCCCTTCAGTGCTTTTTCAGAGATTTTCCTCTCTTAATCAGTGAGATATGGTCTAAAACGACTACATTTTTGGGAGTGGGGTCAGTTTCTTATCATTAGGTGGAGAGATAGAGTGCGGTCGACTGATTAGGATGAGTTGGTAGTTATGGATGAGGTATTCAGACACCAGACTTAAAGTTTCAATAGAGTGGACCGTCTTATCGTTACCGGTCTATATTTCAAGGCTGTATATCCAGGAAGATGTATGTATGGGATCTGATAACTGGGGAGTATAATAATAGTATTTCTATGGTGAGATGTATTATTATAGTATACACTACAATAGTATCTTCTATTTTCGATATATGTTCTTCTCATTCCTCTATATATGTTCCTATTGTTGAGATACTTGGGCTCGATGTTTAGTTTTCTTATGGCATGATGAATCTTAATACTCCATTAGCGATACTGTTAGGTCCACTAGGCCAGATACCCTAAGTGGGGGGGGGGGGTAAATCAGGGTATGACAGATTAAAATGACTGCCCCTTTTGATCTTGTTTTTCTGTTAGACAAAAACCTATTCTATCTCCTTCCTGATGCAGAGTATGAACAAACCTTAAAGCATGCACATGACATAGAAATTTTAACTTGGTTCACCCTCACTGGGCTATGTCTAAGGAGCATACACCAACAGTGTGCCGATGTACCAATTCCACTATAAGGGCACTGCTGTTTACAAGTTCGAAGCAAACTCTCTGTTCCTCCTGGTTTACAACCACTCATAATTTGAGAACTCACTGCTCTCTCAACTGATGTGAGATCACTGCTTCTTTAGAAGATCCACTCACAGTTTATAGACCTGTAGGTCTCTTAATTACCACTAATGAATGCATCCTACACTGTACGTAGATGCTCTATTGAATTTCAATTTTCATCCACTGATGAATACCCCTTTTACCCTAAACATTTGGCAACTCACTTTTGAAACACCTTCGCAAAACACCCTACTTCATGAGGCTCCCAATTTCGCGAATCTCAAAAAAGCCTTCAGGAAGCTCCTGCATTTTCGCGAAGCACTCTCGCGAAGCACTCTCGTGAAGCTCAAGTCATCACAGAGTGAATTCCATCGCAAATCTCACTGAGTCAACGCAGAGCTCACAAATTTCTCAGAGCTAGATTAGTCAATGTGAAGATCTTCTCTCACAAAGAACACAACCTTCGCGAACCATCTTCGTGATCCGAGAGAAAAATATTTTCTTTGAAAACTCTCTACTACTCTCGAGGAGGTCGAGACCTATTTATAGGCGATTCCACCGACCCTTGAACCTTCCATGCAAAGTCAACGCCGTGTTAGCTCAAATCACCAAGCTCCAATGTTCCCGCTGAAATTCTCTCAAAATCACGAAGCACGACGAAAGTTATCCAATTGTGGAGCTCATTGTAATCATAGATCATCCCATCAATTCCTTCGCACCTTCTCTATGAATCACACTCGCAATTCCCTTCACCGCCGTAATTCTCTTCGAACCTACCATTCGTGAAGCTTGTCGTAATCACGAAGAATCCCCGTCAACATTCTTCTTTTATTTACGAAAACCAATCCATGAATCCTATATTCTTTAAACTCATTCCTTTTCCATATTTAAATTAAATCTTCAAGGAAATCCATATTTCTTGATGCTCACCATACTCCAAATTTTGGACCCCAAAAATTTGGAAAACACTAGAAAATGGAGCCACCTTATATCTGTTTTTTTATACCGCCTCCAGATCATCCATTCCTTTGTCATGGTTCTTTGTCAACATGGATTGTCAACAACATCTCTGGAACTTGACAATTTACCATGGAAACCTGCTTTTTCAACAAACACAATCAAACCCAATAATGATGAAATGATACCTTGAGGGATTTTTCCCCAACAATCTCCCCCTTTGGGTTTGTTGAGAACTCTTATTAGAATGATTTTCTGCACAGTGATACCTCACTGAGTCTCCTTTCATCATCAACCATCCTTCGCCTCTTGCGATTCAGATAGGGACCAAAGAGTCACTCACCACATACTCTAAGCCCACATGAACAATGCTCAGTGTGAGAAACAATAGTAGTATAGAAATTTTATCAATGAATCAATTCATTTAAAACACCATCCATTGACACCAAAATAATACCAATTTCCAAATTGATACCAATTGTTGATCACTGGAACCCTTCTCGCACCATTCTAAGATCACTTTTCTACTTTTATCACGATCCTTAGCTATCGTGATATCTAATATTTGATTGATCACTTTTAGCATTTTTAGATTTACAACCCTTAATCCCCCTATCTCATTGATCTCCCTATCTCGCTGATCCACATTTCAGATTCTCCCCATATAAATCATGATTTATCAAATAGGCACACTGTCACACTATCTTCCCCTTTAACAATGACTGTTTTCTCCCCCTTTTTCAATGAACCCAAAGGGCACTTCTTTGCGGTCTGTAACAGGGTAAACACACATATTAGTACATTAGGGAATACCATACCATACCTCGGGGAGAGGGGGTCCCACATCCACACTTTTTCAGGTGTGGGGAGTCGACTGGACTCCTAGATCCAGTCGATGCCTCTCAAAATATTCCATGGTAAGGCATTCATCATAACGTCTGCAACCTGTAGTTCTGTTGGCATATACTCCAACTTCACAATTCCCCGCTCAACCTTCTAATTGATAAAATTATACTTTATCTCAATGTGCTTTATCGTTGAGTGATGTACTGGATTTTTGCTGAGATTGATCGCACTTGAGTTTTCTCACTGGATTCCGATTGGAGACATCACTTCAACTCCCATGTCATCAAGCTGATGCTTCATCCACAATAACTGTGTGCATGCTTGAGTGGCTGTAATATACTCAACTTTTTTGGTGCTTAATGAGATGAAATCTTTCTTCTTTATTATCCAAGTAATACATATTCCACAAAGATAGAATGCACCTCCTGAAGTTGATTTCCTGTAATCTGTTGAACCAACCTAATCTACATCAGTATATCCCAATAAATCTGTCTGAGATTTTCCATCATACATCAAGCAGAAGTCCACCGTGCCCTTGATATACCAAAGTATTATTTTCACTGCAAGCATGTGGCTTTCCTTGGGATTTTTTTGATATCGTGCTTCTTGGCAGGTGGTGAAAAAATATTAGGTCTCATTACTGTCAGTTATAGTAAACTCCCAATAATCTGCCTGTATTCTGTGATATTAACTACCTTTCCATTATCATCTTTAGATAATTTCTTCTAGGTAGCAACCAGAGTCTTCATCTCCTTGGAGTTTTCTCTTCCAAATCATTTCAAAACATCCTTGGAATATTTTTATTGATAAATGAATGTTCCATTCCTTCCTTGTGTCACCTATAGACCAAAGAAAAATGTTTGCACTCCAATCATTGAAATTTCAAACTCACTTTTCATGAATTCAGAAAACTGTCTACATTGAGCTTCATCTGATCTGCCAAATATTATTTCGTCGACATAAAATAGGACCATCATCCTTTGATTACTGTTGTTGTTGAAATAGATATTATAATCAAATCCCCCACCTCTGAAAACCATGCTTCTTCAAGTACTGATCAATCCTTGAGTACCATGCTCTTGGTGCTTGTTTCATCCCATACGACGCCTTTTTTAGTCTGCAAACCTTATTCTCATCCTCATGAATGAGAAATCCATCTATCTACTCGATATACATTTCTTTGTCCAGAATCCCATTCAAAAATGCAGATTTGACATCCATCTAGAAAACTTTGAACTTTCATTGCACTGCAATGGATAGAAATAATTTGATTGTCTCTAGTCTTGCATCTGGTGCAAATGTTTCATCAACATCTATTACCTCTATCTGAGAGTATCCTTTGCACACCAATCATGTTTTGTTCTGAATCATTGTGCCATTTTCAATCATCTTGTTTCAATATACCAATTTAGTCCTGATGACATTCTTATCTGCAGGCCTCGAAACAATCTCCCATGTCTGATTCTTCTAAATATGATCAAGTTCTTCATTTATTGCCTGAATCTAGTTTTCATCTTCAGCTGCATCAGCAAAGCATTTCGGCTCAACCTGAGATAGTAAAGATGTCTACTACAGTGATTTCATTCTTCTTATCAGAACTAGAGATTACTGATCACCAATGATATTATGTTTATCAAATTTAGCTTGACTCCTTGGATTTGGTGCATATACAGATTTAACTTTATCATGCTCATCATTAGTTTCTTCTTCTCAGTCAACATCATCCACTTCTTCTCCCCCTACATTGCTTTCTTCCTCATCACTCTCATCAAGAAATGTTTCACTATGCTGTTGAATAATCTCCTCATTATCTACTACAGTGACATCATTTCTCTCAACTAATTTTCCCAGCCTTTTGTTAAAGCATTTATATGCCTTACTTTTTCCGAAGTAGCCAAGAAATATCCCTTCATCTTCTCGTAACTCATATTTCCTATATTTTTCCTTATTGAGGATAAACCACTTACTTCCAAATATTCAAAAGTATTTCACCATCGGATTATTTCCATAACACATCTCGTACGAAGTCTTTCCTTCCTTCGAACACAATAGAGCCCTGTTAGAAATGTAGACTGATGTAAAAACCGCTTCCTTCCAAAATTTATATGGTAGGTTATTTTCAATGAGAATCGTTATGGACCTGTTGTTGATGATCCAATTTCTCCTTTCAACCACTCCATTCTGTTGGGGAGTTCTTATTGAGTAAACTTTATGCCTTATCCCATGTTTCATGAGATATCCTTCCACCTGACTATTTTTGAATTATGTACCATTGTCAGTATGAACATTCAAAATTTTCTGTCCAAGCATCCTTTCACACTCCCTCCAGTACCGTTTTAAGTAGATGAACACATATGAATTAAGGGAAATAAAAAATACCCATTCCATTTTTCTATAATCATCAATGAAAACAACATAGTACCTCTCTCCGTCAATTTCTCTTGGTGTGACAGGACCACAAACATTAGCATACACCAAATCGAGCACTTTTGTTGACTTCTTTTCCATTTAATTATATGTCTTTCTGATGAGCTTCCCTTGTTGGCATGCATTTCATGTGTTAGTATGATCACGTGATAGCTTAGGGAGGGCTCTTGCTACATCACACTTTACCAGATCTTCCAGGGATGGTTTGCATAGATGACCAAGTCGTCTATGCCGCAAATTGTTTTCTTCTTCTCTGGACAGAAAGCACATATCTTCTCCTCCAATTACCAGGTAGAGATTTACCTTTGTAATTTTTCCCTATAGAACCACTACCCCATATCTTCCTTTGACGATACACACCTTCTTAGTAAACCTTATAGAATTTCGTGAGTCACATAGCTGACTGATGCTGAGAAAATTGCGACTGATGCCTTCGACTACTAAGACATCAGCACGTCTCATCTCTTTTCCCCGAAACTTGTCCTTTCCTGAGCCAGTTATCTTTAGGCCTTCATCATTTCCAAACTTGACAACTCCTTCTTTGTCATATTATATTCTTGTAACAAGATCCTTATTACCTATCATCTGAGATGTGCAACCGCTGTCAAGGATCCACACACCAGAGCGACCTGATTCTTTAAGTGAAATTTCTGCCACCACTGTCTTCTCATCCTTTTTCTTCTTGGTCCATATTTTTACCATCGTACTTAACATCGATTGAGACTTCTAATCATTCTCAGAGTATAATGGACCAGCTTAATCTTGCATAGCTGAAAATATATTTTTCATTTTCAACTCACTTATTGGTTCATTGATCTGCTACTTGCGATCATTTTGATTCCCCTTTGGTACATTCCTCTGTATATTCAAAGTACAATACATAGCCATGTGACCAAATCTTCCGCACCAAAAACAGTGTCCTTCGAAACATGTTCTGGAGAACTATTCTCTGTTCGACTGCTACATTTTTTCTTGTGCCCTTCGATATCTCTTGAATATAGAACACACATACTGTGAATATCCCATATTTCCACAACAATAACACCAGATATAATGTTCATTCCTTTGTGTGACTTCTACACTACGAGTTTCCCCTTGGGATATCTAAATATTCTGATTCTACCTTATGCCCAAATAAAACTTCAATCTCATAGTGGGTGCTTGAGGTATGACCTCAAATTTCACAGTATATTTGTTTTGGATCATGCCCCCCATCAGTCTTAGCATCTGAACATAGTTGATGCTTATTTTCTTCTAAACTACTATTTTCCACTTTCATCTTCTCGTTTTTCTGAGTGATCTTCTTTCTTGATGACCCAAAAAGAGTCAAGAGTTTTTATTGATCATTAAACTTTTTCAGAAAACTGACATATTCTCCTTCAAGTTATTCAATACGCTTGATTTGATCTTTACTTGTCTTATTCAACCTATTGATCTCCCTTTTATGTTATTCCATTTTTATTTTAAACTCACTAACTGATTATGAGTCCTCTGGTGTTGATGACTTGAGTTTCTCAATTTTTCTATCAACTCAGACTTCTCTTCTTCCTACTGCTGCATATAGAGTTTTCCATCATGAACAACATTGTTGGCTTCCTTTATTTTGGATCTCCAAACATCTATCTCCTCAAGAGCAGCCTCTAACTCAGCTTGCATATCAAATCTTCCCTCAAATTCTTCTTCTTCTTCATCATCTTCAGTTTCATTCTTATCCTAAGAACTATCGACAAATGCCACCATAGCATTTTCTCCATGATCTCTGCAGTTCCCAATATCTTCAACCTCCTCAACCTTAGACTTGTCTAAACTATCATATTCTTTTGAAATAAGTTTCTTCTTCTTAAAGAAATTTCTCTTGAACTATTTATTTCCATTCCCATAGGCTGGAGACTTCTTCTTGGGAATTTCGATTTCATCGACATCCTCATCATCTTGGAACTTTTTGGGGAACCCTGCCACAAGATGTCCAAACATTCCTCATCGAAAACAAGTAAGTGGAAGCTTCCTTTTAAACATTCCTTTTCCTCTTTGAAGGTTTTAGGAGAGGAATGGAATCACCTCATCTGTCTTTTATTCTTCCTGAGAGTCTTCAATGGTAAGATTCTGCATGGCCTTGAATGCCACCTCTTTGGATTTCCCCTTTTCCACAACATCATTATCATCATTTCTCATTTCATATGCAATAAGGGCGCTATGTAGGTTATCCAATGTCAGCTCTTTCGAGTCTTTATCTTCCAAAACCGAAACGTTTGGATTGAACCGAGGTGGAAGTTTCCTCATGATGCGCTTCAAAATCTTTATGTCTTTAATAAATTCTCCAAGACCTTGCATTTCTTCCACTACAACATTTACCCTGTCAAAGAATGCATCAAAAAACTCATTTGGGTTCATTCCCAGATCTTCATACTTGTTCCACAACACTTGCAGCTTTTCCTCTCTGACCTTTTTATCCACTTCATATATATTCAATAGCTTTTCCTACATGGCATGTGATGTTTTGAAATACATCACCTTCGTATAAATATCATTGGATAGGGATCCCCCTAAGGCATTAATTCCTTTGGCATCAGTATCCAACTCTCTACGCTCAGCTTCTGATAATGCACCACTATTAATATCTGCTGTTATGTCATGCATTGCGGCTGTGAAGAAATCCATTCCTAATGATCTAAAGTAGTGTTGCATCCGATTTTTCGATAGTTGGAAATTATTCCCTTCGAAGATCAGAATCCATTTTTTATTGGTGACCTCTATTTGAGAGAGAAACACTAATATCAAAATTTCCCTCTGATAAATATTGTTAGGTCCACTAGGCTAGGCACCCTGAGTGGGGGGGTGAATTAGGGTATGAAAGATTAAAACGACTTCCCCTTTTGATATTATTTTTCTGTTAGACAAAACCCTCTTCTCTCTCCTTCCTGATGTAGAGTTTGAACAAACCTTAAAGCATGCACATGACCCAAAATTTTTTACTTGGTTCACCAGCACTCGGATACATCCAAGGACCATATACCAGTGGTGTTCCGATGTACCAATTACATTATAATCACACTAATGTTTACAATTATGAAGTGGACTCACTGTCCCTTCTGGTTTTCAACCACTCACAATTTGAGAACTCAATGCTCTCTCAAATGAAGTGAGCTCACTACTTCTTCAAAAGATCCACTCACAGTTTATAGACCTTTAGGTCTCTTCATTACCACTAATGAATGCATCATCCACTGTACATAGATGCTCAATTGAAGTTCAAAGTTCATCCACTGATGAATACCCCTTTTCCCCTGAACACCAGGCAACTCACTTTGGAAACACCTTTGCAAAGAACCCTACTTCATGAGGCTCCCAATTTAGTAAATCTCAATCAAGCCTTTGCGAAGCTCCTGCCTTTTCGTGAAGCACTCTCGCGAAGCTCAAGTCATCACAGAGAAACTTCCCTCATGAAGCTCACTGAGTCAACATGGATCTCAAAACTTTTGCGGAGCTAGATTAGCCACCGTGAAGCTCTTCTCTCAAAAAGCACACTGCCTTTGCGAACCACCTTCGCGAGTTGATAGCAAAATATTTTCTTCGAAAACTCTCTACTCTCGAGGAGGTTGAGGCCTATTTATAGAAGATTTCACTAACCCTTGAACCTTCCACGCGAAGTCATTGCCACATCATCTCAAATCAGAAAGCTCCGAAGTTCTCGCCAAAATTCTATCAAAATCACGAATCACCACGGAAATTATCCGATCGTGGAGCTCGTCGTAATCGCATAGCATCCTGTCAATTCCTTCGTGCCTTCACTGTGAAGCAAACTCGTAATGCCCTTCGCCGCCGCAATTCTCTTGGACACTGCCGTTCGTGAATCTTGTCGTAATCACGAAGAATCATCATCCACATTCTTCTCGTCTTCACAAAAACCAATCCATGAAGCCTTTCTTCACAAAACTCATGCCTTTTCCATTTTTAAATTATATCCTCAAGGAAATTAATATTTCATGATTCTCAGCAAACTCCAAATTTTGGACCCAAAAAATTTGTAAAACACTGGAAAATGGTTCCACCTTGTATCTGTTCTTTTATACCACCTCCAGATCGTCAATTCCTTTGTCATGGTTCTTTGTCAACATGGATTTCCAACAAAATCTCTAGAACTTGACAATTCACCATGGAAACCTGCTTTGTCAACAAACACAACCAAACCCAAAAATGATGCAATGATACATTGTGGGATTTTTTTCCCAACAAATACAATCTGAGAGTGTATGTAAGAGTAGGGATTTATCCCTCAAGATCGGTGGGTGTCACTTTATATGGGAGCACTTTATCCTAAAGATGATAGGGTTTTACATCATTCTCGGGATGGACTATTTGGTTCCCTATCATGATTATATTTATTGCTATTGCTGAAGGGTGAATTTCACATCACCAAAGGGTAGGGTTCTTATTCACGAGGGTAAATTGGATGCGCGAGGATGCTGAGAGTAACCTGAGCATAGTGGGTTGGGAATTTTTGAATCCCATATTTTTGGATTATATAAGGATGATTAGGGAATACATCAGGTGGATTTCCCTATAGTGGTACACCATTTCAGGGACATTTCCCCCAAAACAATTTATAGACTACCGCATAAGAGAGAGGTTGAGTTTTCCATCGAACTACTATCAGGAGATTCACTAGTATCAATTACACCCTACATGATGTCTACTACTAAGTTTTAGGATATCAAGTAGAAAATAAAGTATTTGAAAAATTAGGGTTTTATATGATACAATTATTCATTGTGGGGTTCATCGGTTCTTCTCTATAAGAAGGCAGAATGTACCATTTAGATTTGAATAGATTACCATTAGTTAAATCTACTTAGGGTTAAGAACCAGTATCAACATTTCATATAGATGATATCTATGACTAGCTCAAAGGAGAAAGTGTTTTCTCTAAGATTTATCTAATATTGTGTTATCATCAGGCATCTGTTTGACCATCATATATAGTTTGCACAACATTCCATAGTATACATGGCTTTTATGAGTATTTTTTCATGTTTTTTGGTCTCATAAATGTGCCACAAGATTTCATAGAACCGATGAATTAGGTTATCCACCCGTAACTAGATTTGTTTTTGTGGTTGTCTTCATGGATGATATCTTCCAGTATTCTCACACTCAACACAATCCTGTCACACATCTTGAGATCATATTGAATACACCGAGAGATCCTAAGTTATAGTCAAATATCACAAAGTGACACTTTTTGGTGGATAAAACACACTTCTTTGGTCATATTATCTCAGAGACTGAAGTATCAGTTGACCTAGAGAAGTTGAGATCTATAGTTTCATGGGACCATCCAAAGAATGTATTTGATATACATATTTTATCAGGGAAAAAGAGTTATTATAGGAACTTAATATAATAATTTTCATTCATAGTATCACCTATTACTATCTTGAGTAAGAAGGGTGTGTAGTTTAAATGGTCAAAATCTCATGATATATCCTTTCTGGAGATAAAATGGAGGCTGACTTCATCATTGATCATTATTCGTCTAGATATGGGAATAACTTTTACATAATATTTTAATGCAATAGGTTTACTATTTGGATTAGTTAAAATATAGTAAGATCTAATAATGGAATGTAGGTTTCATCAGTTTAGGACAGGAGAAAGGAAATACCTCACAAAATATCTTAAGGTAGCCACTATTGTTCATTCCTTGAACTTTTGAAGATATTGCTTACTGGGAGAGAGTTTTTTTGTGTTTTCAGACCATAAAATCATCAAGAACATATTTACATAGTTGGAATTGAATCTCAGGTAGTGAATGTAGTCTCAATACCAACATTCTTTTGACATCGATCTTACCTATATGAATGGGAATAGAAATGTAGTTGTTAATGAACCGAGGAGGAAAAAGTGGATTTACTAGGAGGTTAAAATAAGAAAATAAGGGTTATAATTACATAAAAACATTATCCAAGTCTATTTTATGGGAATATTTAGACCTTAAATCTTATAATTATAAATAATAATCCATTTTTATCCTTTTTCCATTATAAAAATGTGGTTACACCTTTTTCTTTCATAAAATTACAAGTGTACCACTCACCTCACTTATAATAGGCCTCCGATTCTCTTCTCCCCTTCAAACCATAAAACCAAATTAAGTCTACCAATACTTAATAATATCAATTAAATTATTTCCTATACTCACTATATAATCCTAATTTTTAGGATAAATCCAACTAAGGAATCATTTTGTGCAAACATAATGAGGTTACCCCAAGAATAGGTAACGTTCTTCAATAAATGTTTTTTGTTTTATTTCTTCCTTCACCTCCTAAAATTATTTTTAAATCAATAATATATAAAAAACGTATATTAAATATACTAATATGTTTTTATGTTAATTACATGACCTAAAAGAATCTCCACTTCCATTAATTTGATTATGATATCATCATTCATGTGTCGATGGACTACCTCCTCGCGAATCAATGTCATTCGTTCTTCCATTAACCCCTATCACATTTGTGTATGATGATGGATAAAAATTATATATATGATATCTAAAACATAATTAAAAATATTTTGTAATTATATCATATATAAATTTTTAATTTCCATTCCATAGGGGATACTGTAATTTCATTTGTCTGTACGGTGAACTACCGCCTCACGAAGCAATGTGATTCATTTTTACAAACTCTTTACATGGAAAATAATAAAGATTATTTTAATAAATATATGTGATATAAATGAAAAAATTATGATATTCATGAAATATTTATCATTTTGAAAAGATAAAATATCATTTTTCCTACCTTTTAACTCATTAAATAATGATAACGTCATTCATGTATGTGTGGACTACTGCCTTCACGATGTGATGTGACTCTCACTATTAATCCCCACACCACATGGATTATAACAACCATATTTTTTATTAAAAACATGACATAATTTATTACATAAAACCTTCACTTGATAAAACATTTAATATATAAAGGTCTAGTGTCTTTGGGGATTAGGAACATTACATAACAACATAAAACCTAAAACACAACATGTTATTGAAAACATCATTTACATGACCACTACATTCCACCATACATAGTAATTCATGGGATATCATGAGGATATGCAAAAGAAAAGGGTGAGATATAAAGCCCGGTAAGAGAGTAACCAAAGCATAACATGAAGATTACAATACATTTTATTCAATAGGAATATCAATGGAGCACAAGATAAACATAAACATAAAGGCATGATAAAGCATGATAATCATAACATGGAGATATGACAACCACAATTAACATGATATTAGCATGAGCCAAGGATCATTGCACATATAGCATGAGTAAAACCTCATTGGACATGAATCACGAGTAAACCCTTATTGAAATTGAATTAGTATGAGTCAACAATCATTGCACATGACATATCATGATACTATACTGTACCCAATGCATTAGAGCACTATTAAGGCACACCCATCTTAAACATTTCATTTCACGCATAAGTGTGCCACATGGATCATATAACTTGGAATCAATCAACATCATATGTTATTACATGACAATTTTTTTTGAATAAATAAATGAAAGTACCATTCAATATGTATATATGGATAAAGGTGAATACCCTTGATAGAGACATGGGTATGGTATTCACTACACAATTATCTTAGCTCAGAAAAACGTGGTGCAATTTCGGCAGCATAACATCGTGATCTAAGAATTCATAAAAATGGTAGATGAGAAAGAAATGAGTGTCTCATAATATTTAAATGAAATGGAAAGTACGGGGGTCATATATATACATGTACCAACAAATGTAATGGAATTTAGATACGTAATAAAAAATAATTACTTGAATGTAAATGAGGAGAGAGGAATTCCTTACGGAATTTCGGCATGGTAATAGGTGTACATGGGAGGCATTAATGAGAGAGAAACAGGATATATAATTATTCAAACATGAATAGGGAATTATGGGAGAGGTGAAAAATCATACCCCAACATTTATAATTGAAAATAAAATGGCATAACAATATAAAGAAACTCGGTCATAAATAACAAAAGTGAGAATCCCTTACTTGGAAGTCTGATCCCAAATGAATGGGAGGGGCTTAAGATAGAATTATTGGGAGATTGGGGCACCTTGGGAGGATTATAGAGAGAGGAGGGAAGAGGATGAACAAAATCTAAAGGCTTTTAGTGAAGAGGAAGTGGGAACTTGGGTGAGTTAATATAGTAAATGTGAAGTAATTCTTTATTATTTAGGTTTGGGACACCACACGTTAAACTAATCAAAACCACAAACTAGACCATGGTTTTTGCCCATGTTTTCTTCCAAAGGGGTGTAAAAAACAATATTTATAAGGCCAATGGATGAACATATTAGAATAATAGGGTTTCATATGTGAAGGAGAGTCACACTCTCAAAGAAAATCAATTTCGAAAAACTAAAATGTTTTATAAGTCTTGAAGGGTCCACTAAAGCTTTGTAAAATAAATCAAACAAACCTAAAATCAAATTATTTTAATTTTAAAACATATATTGTCCAATTAAAATATTTATAGTATTTTATTACATCACTATTGGATCATTATGATGTAATAAAACACATTATATATTTAAATGATATTTAATTTTCACCCAAAAATTCGACTGCCACATAAAATTATGAAAAATTCACAACTGGATAATTTCGATGTCCTTATTCCAAAAAAAATATTCATTTTATCCAAATAATTTTATAAATATTTGAATGTTCACTTTTAAAATAAAAACTGACATTTATAAAAAATTCATGGGTTTTGACAAAACAACTTTCAAACCTTAATAATAATTACAATTGCATTCATAAAATTATATGATAATTTATATTTAATTAAAATTAATTTAATAATAATAATAATAATTTATTAAAATTTTATTTAATTCCAAAATCCATTAATTCATCAAAATATATTTTTTAGTTGAATATTAACTAAAAATACTATTTGTGCTTTAAAAACTATTTAGAAAGTAAAAATAATAAAATGAATGTATATTATTTATTATATAAAAAAATAATACACATAATAATAGTTCTAAGGTATTGTAACATAACCCCTTATAACACCCGCATAATACCGAAGGGTAAGGTGTGCGATGGTGATAGACTTCTGGGGTGGATTAGATAATATCGCTCGGGTGGTAATCTCTATCAACTTACACTTATCTTTTAGGCAGTTACACTCAAGATTAATGTATTCAGGATCATCCTGGGCTTGGTCAAGAGAGAATCCCAATGACACCACCTCCTTTCCGAGCTCCGACAAATGGGCTTCATATGGGGAAAGTCTACTGGATGAGGCCATCACTTCATTTGTCTGAGTAAATTGGATTTGTTAAAGCCCTATATTTATAATAATCATGTGATCACTATTCAATGTCTATATTAGCAATGGTCACAATTCTTAAAGGTATTTTAAAATCCAAAACATAAAAGAAAATAAGTGCATACATTTTACATAACCATACGAATACATTTAAATAGACCAAGATGAATTTTCATTAATGAATTTTTGGGTCGTTACAATCTTCCCCCCTTAAGAAATTTCACTCTCGAAATTTACTTTTACCACACTAAAACATATGTGGATAACTCTGCTTTATAACTTCTTTCGATTACCACGTTGCTTCTTCAATCTTGGGGTTTTTCTATAACACCTTGATGAGGGGCATTGTCATATTTCTTAGAACTTTTCTCTATGATCTAAGATATTCACTGGTTTCCTCTCATAAGAAAGATAATCCTCTAGTTGTAATACCTCTAAAGATAGTACATGTGAAGGGTCTGGTATGTACTTTCCTAAGAGAGATACATTAAAGACATCATGTACTTTGTCAATCGTAGGTGGAAATGCTAGTTGATAGGCCACAACCCTGACACGATCTAGAATCTCGAAGGGGCCGATGTACCTAGGACTTAACTTCCCCTTATTTCCAAACCTCATGAACTTCTTCCACGAAGATATGTGTAGAAACACCATGTATCCATCTTTGAACTCATGGTCTTGTCGACGATTATCTGCATAACTCTTATGCCCACTTTGGGAAGACTTGATATGATGTTGAATGGTTTTCACCTTCCCCACCATTTCTTCGACCATTTCAGGTCCTAAAAGCTTATTCTCACTAACTTCATCCCAACACACCGGTGTTCGGCACCATTTACCATAAAGGGATTCATATGGTGCCATTCAGATGATTGAGTGGAAAATGTAATTGTAGGAATATTCAACCAGTGGAAGATGTGGGTCCCACCCTCCTTTAAAGTCCATAGAACCTGATTTTAACATATCTTCCAGTTTCTGAATAGTTTTCTCACATTGGCCATCAATTTGAGGATGATAGGCCGTACTGAAGTTCAGTTCAGTGCTTAGAGCAAGTTGGAGAAATTTCCAGAACTTTGAGGTGAATCTCAGATCAAGATAAGATACAATAGATAGTGGTACTCCATGCAGCCTTACCACTTCTTTGATATAAATCCGTGAATGTTAATCCAATGGGAAGGCCTCTCAAATCATGATAAAGTGAGCTGTCTTCATAAGATGATCCATAAGGACCCATATAGCATTATTTCCTTTGGATATCCTTGTAAGTCCAATGACAATGTCCATGGTAATTTTCTCCCACTTCCATGTTGGTATGGGTAGTGGTTGAATCATCCCCTTATACTTTTGCCTCTCAGCCTTCACTTGCTGCCATACCAGGCACTTTGATGTATATTCAGAAATCTACCTTTTTCATATTGTCCCAAAAAAAGTTTTCTCAGATATCTCGATACATCTTTGTGCTCCCCGGGTGAATAGAGAAGGTTGAGCTATGTGCGTCTTTTAGAAGCTCCTTCTTTATCTTTGGATTGGATGGTACACATAATCATGACCCAAATCTCAAAATTCCATCCTTGTCAACCATGAACTATGATTATTTCCCATTTCTTATTGCTCCCACCATTTCCAGAATTTCCCCATCCTTTCGTTGAGCATACTTTATTTTCTCCAAGAGGGATGGTTGAGAAATCAATTGAGAAAGGATTTATGATGTTCCTCCCTTAACGATTCCCATGTCCATCCTTTGAAAATCTAAGAAGATTGGATCCTTCACAATTATCATCTATGACCGAATCAATGGATCCTTTCTTCTTAGAGCATCCTCCACCTTGTTTGCTTTCGCAGGGTGTTAGTGGATTGAGAAGTCATAATCCTTGATGATTTCTATCCATATTTGTTGGCACATATTAAGCTCTTTCTCTGTGAATATATATTTGAGGCTCTTGTGATCAATATATATCACACTTCTCCCCATAGAGATAATTACTCCAGGTTTTCAATGCAAAGATCACAACCGCCAACTCCAGATCATGCATGGGATTGTTTTTCTCATGTATTTTTAGTATCCTTGAGGTGTAGGCTATCACTTTATCATTCTTCATCAACACACAACCCATGCCCTTCTTTGAAAAATCACTAAATACCACAAAAAGTTCTCCAATAGTGGGTAATGTGATCACAAGTGCAATGATAAGCCTCATTTTCAACTCCTTGAATCTCTCTTTGAATTCATTACTCCATAGAAACTTTACTCCCTTCTGAGTTTTCTTGGTAAGATGGTTGGACAATCATGAGAAATTTCTCACAAATCAGCGATAATATCCAGCTAACCCCAAGAATCTACATATATCCATTATCGATGTCGGCCTTGTCCATCTCTCAATTGTAGTTGTCATGGAGGGATCCACTAATATCCCATTGATTATGATGATATGACCCATGAATGAGACATCCTTCAACCAGAACTCACACTTGTTGTACTTTTCATTGAGCTTCTCCTTCCGCAAGGTCTCTAGTACAGTTCTTAGATGCTCCTCATGATCCTCCTTGGTTTTAGAGTATATTAGAATATCATCTATAAATACTACCACAAATTTGTCAAGGTAATCTATAAAGACTCTATTAATCATGTCCATGAATATTTTTGGAGCATTAGTGAGTCCGAAAGGCATTACTATGAATTCATAGTGCCCATATCTTGTACGAAAAGTAGTCTTGGGGATATCTTCCTCCTTCACCATTACTTGATTATATCCTGACCACAAATCTACAATGGAGAAGTATTATGCTCCACGTAGCTGATCGAACAAGTCATAAATCCATGGAATATGATACTTGTTCTTTATCATGATTTTTTTGAGCTCACAATAATCAATGCAAAGGCACATTGACCCAACCTTCTTCTTGATGAATATGACTAGTGCGCCCCATGGTGAAGCACTTGGGAATATAAACCCTTTATCCATATTCTCCTATTGTTTTTTTTCATCTCCTCAAGCTCCACAATAGCCATTCTACAGAGTCTTGGACATTGGAAATCCCCAGGTATATGGTCAATTTAGAATTAAAAATCTCTTTTAGGAGGGAGAGTGGAAAATTCCTCAGGAAACACTTCAGCGAATTCCCTCACGATAGGCATGTATTCAAGGATGGTTTCTTCCTTTGAATCAATAATCTAAGCTAGATATGCATGCTCAAAGGGCAGTAATATCCATTATTGAGGTGATGGAACTAAAAAAGATTCATCCTCCTCCTTTCACTTGTACAGAATCGATGGTTGATTCTCCACATGGAGAGTGATTTCCCTCTAATGGCAATTTATGTTGTCTCTATATAAGAAAATCCACTCCATACTGAGAATTGTATCAAATTATACTATAGAGAGTATGATGAGGTTATCTAGGAAGTTAAATCCACAAATTATGATAGGGGTGGAGTTATATTCCTGGGATGTTGTGATTTCCCCATTTTCCGTACACACCTACATCTTTACTTCCATGATTTTTGGTGGTGTTGGAATTGTTCTATGAAACTTTCGGGATATAAAAGAATGCATATATCCTAAATCAAAAATCATGTTATCTATTATTGAATAAATAACTTTCATAACTATCACCACTTTTTTGTTGAGGTTCACTTCGGCGGTAGTGATGGAAAAAGATCGCCCTTGCTGGCTTGGAGGTTATTGGTTACCTCTGAAAACCCTTTTCTTAGGGAACTAATTTGAAAGATGCCCTGGTTCTTAGTAGTTGAAGTAATGAACAATTCATTGAGAGTCGAATGGATCATTCCTCTCCTCTGGCGTAGCCGTGATTTTTTCTTTTCAGCAGTTAACAGCTTGGTGTCCTTCTCTTCTACACCTAAAGCATTTCCTCATGCCCTTCAAGCAGTTTCTGGGGTGCATCTTTCTTCACCTTTGGCATGTGTGGTGCTAGATATTCTTATCACTGTTGGATTTATCCATCAGACTTCCAGAATTTAAGTCCACCTTATGCTTATTATCCCATTGATAGCCTGAGATTATCCGATCTCCATTTTGGCCTTGAGGGAACATCAGACAATTTCTTCATGGCTATCGAAGTCACAGATCACCAGGGCTTTCCACAGGCTAGGTTTCATCCCACCAAATAAGTGCTCAACCTTGCATTTGGGGGTAACGACAAATCTGGAGGCATATCGTGCAATCCTTATGATGTTTTCCTCGTATTCTCTGATAGATTATTCATCTTTTTTCTTAAGGGAAAGGAAGTCCCTTTCTATCTTAAGTTGGAGGGAGCACGAAAAATATTTATCAAAAAACATCTTCTGGAAAGCCTTCAATTACAATGCCTTAATATCCCCCTCAAGCTTCGTATTTTTGATCAATATCTACCATTGATCAGATTCACCCTCCATACAATAAGTATATTGGATAAACTTCTCTTGTTCGGAGCATTGAAGGATGTAGAAGATCTTTTCAATGGAGTTGATCCATTTTTCGACGATTGAGGGATCATATGATCCATTAAAAGTAAGAGGTCTTTATCTCATGATTCTCTCAAAAGTGACTTTTTCTTTCTTAGGGGGTGTTGAAAATTCCTCTTGACCCATGATTCTATTCAATTCTTGAATTAACTGAGAGAGTATCATGAAAAAGTTCACAATTTCCACTCCTATCAGATTGGGGATCTCATTAGAATAGTCATCTCATTGATCTTCACATCGGCTGTTAGCTCGAGTCCTCCTATTATCATCCATTGGATGGAATAAAATAAAATATAGGGGTAACACATAAAGGGTAATCCAAAGACAAAAAAACGGATAACTTATAAATTACTTTTATTTTCTTTAACTTATGAATCTATAAGCTTCAATATATGTTATCCATGATATACTTTCTAACATTTATTCTAAGAGGCATTTTTTAAATTCATTTAATAATAGTTTATACTGATCTTGTTAATTTACAAAATCATATCACTTAGGAGTGTCATAAACAAAAGTGTAGAAATGCCTATTTTTGTGTACCAGGATACCCCAGGTCAAGCCTGAGACTCCTTGTCGGAGTTTTCACTCGTAGGTACATCTGTGCCAGGGCAGCCTCTACCTGCTCGTATCTAGACATGGATTTATTTGATTGATAAACCACTTACTCAATCCTCACAAAAACATAGGGATATATTTTTAATAATTATCCTAGTCTCTAAGGATCACTAGGGTTTTGTAATACTAATCCCAAAATAACTAAACCTCCCTCTAATACCAACTATAACAACCCTACTCTTTTGTTACACACTTAACATAATTTATTACATAAAACCTTCTCATGATACAACATAGAATATTGATAGGTATAGTGTATTTGGAGATTAGAAACATTACATAAAAACTTAAAACATAAAACCAAACATCTGATTGAAAACTTCCTTTACATGACCACTACATTCCCTCGTACTTAGCATTTCATGGGATAACCAGAGGATACACATAAGATAAGAGTGATCTATAAAGCCTAGTAAGGGATTAAAAAAGCATAACATGAAGATTAAAACACATATTAGTTAATAGTAATGTCAATTGAGCTCAAGAGAAACATAAAAATAAAGGCATGATAAAGCATGATAATCATAACATGGAGACGAGGCAACAACATTTAACATGATATTAGCATGAGCCAATGCTCATTGCACCTGAAGCATGAGTAAACCATCATTGCACATGAAACATGAGTAAACCCTCATTTCACGTGAATTAGAAAAAGTCAACACTCACTGCACATGACGTATCATGAGACTATACTTTACCCAATGCATTGGAGCGCTATTAGGGTGCACCCTTCTTAAACGTTTCATTTCATGCATAAGTGTTCCACATGGATCATATAACATGGAATCATTAAATATCATAATTTATTCCACGATTAAAGAATGTGTAATAAATACATAAAAGTACCATTAAATATGTATATGTACATAAACGTGAATACCATTGATAGATACATGGGTATGGTATTCACTACACAATGATATTGGCTTGAAAAAATGCGGTGCAATTTCTGCAGAAAAACAACGTGACATAAGAATTCATAAAAAAGGTTGATGAAAAAGAAATGGGTGTATCATATTATGTACATGGAATAGAAAGTATGGGGGGGGGAGGGGTAATATAGATACATATCCCAATATATGTAATGGAATTTAGATACTTAATACAAAAGAATTGCTTGAATGTAAATGAGGAGAGAGAAATTCCTTACGGAATTTCAGCATGGTAACATGTGTACATGGGAGGCATTGATGAGAGAGAAAGGGGATATCTCATTATTCACACTAAAAATATGGATGTATGGGGGGGTGTGTGAGAAATCATACCCCAACATTTATAATTGAAAATAAAAGTGCATAACAATATAAGGAAACTTGGACATAAATAAGGAAAGTGAGAATCCCTTACTTGGAAGTGTGATCCAAAAGGATTGGGAGGTGCTTGAGAGAGACATATTGGGAGCTTGGGGCACCTTGTCAGGATTCTAGAGAGAGGAGGGAATAGGTTGGGTGAACTCCAAAGGCTTTGAGGGAAGAGGAAGTGGGAGCTTGGGAGGGTTTATATATGAAAGAAGAGGGATTTTTTTATTATTTAGGTTTGGGAAACCACACATTAAACTAATCAAAACCATAAACTAGACCATGGGTTTTACCAATGGTTAGTGGAAAACAATATTTTATAATGCCAATGGCCGAACTTCTTAAAATAATAGGTTTGCTTATGTGGAGGTGAGCTACACTCTCAAGGAAATCAATTTAAAAAATCTAAATTTTTTTAAGTTTTGAAGGCTCCACTAAAGATTTGTAAAATATATAAAACAAACCTAAAGTCACATTATTTTAATTTTAAAACATATATTGTCCGAGAATAATATTTATAGTATTTTATTACATCACTATTGTATCATTATGATGTCATAAATCACATTATATATTTAAACAGTATTTAATTTTTACCAAAAAATTCGACTGTCACAAAAAATTATGAAAAGTTAACCATTGGATAATTTTGACATCCTGATTTCACAAATAATATTCATTTTATCCAAATAATTTTCTAAATATGTGATTTTTTTACTTTTAAAATAAAAACTAACATTTATTGAAAATTCATGGGTTTTGACAGAAATAACTTTCAAACCTTAATAAAAATTACAATTGCATTCTTAAAATTATACGATCATTTATATTAAATAAAAATTAATTTAATAATAATAATAATAATATTTTATTAAAATATTATTTAATTCAAAAATACCTTAATTAATCAAAATATATTTCTTAGTTGAATATTAACTAAAAATACTATTTGTGCATTAAAAACTATTTTCAAAGTAACAATAATAAAATGAATGTATATTTTTTATTATATACAAACATAATACACATAATCATATTGCTAAAGTCTTGTTACATAACTCTTTATAACACATGAATAATACTAAAGGGTAAGGTGTGAGATGGTGACAGATGCTTTGGGTGGCTCAGATAACATCACTCGGGTGGTAATCTATCACACCCAGACCTGACTGATGCGTGACCTGTGCATGAGTTATAAAACTGTGCAACAATCACGCATCTTAACTCTATATGCGATCAGTTCCGGGTGGCATGGTTCGAGCGTGGTTCGACCAACCGTGCGCATGGCGGCACGTGAGTCATGTAGTTGAGCGATGTTTAAAATAAATAAAATATTTTCTTATTTTGGTTATTAAATTGTTGTTATTATTATTTATATTATTATTATTATTTTATTTATTTATTATTATTATTCTTATTATTATTTTTATTATTAATAAATTTTATTAATATTATCTTTATTATTGATATTTTTATTATTATTATTTGTATCATTATTATTATTATCATTCTAGTTTTATTATTATTATTATTATTAATATTATTAATATTACTAATATTATTTTTATTAATGTAATTGAAAAAAAGGAAAACCCTCGCTACCCGAAGCACCCCCCTTTCCCCCATTCACAGTGCCGCCCCAGCACCTGCGTCTCTTCGGTTCAGTGCACCACCCACCAGGTACCTTGTCTCTCCTCCTTTCCCCCCCCCACGATGCATCACCCCTCCCTCCAGACCCCGCCGCCTCAACCTCCGCTGTCCTCACCCTGCCCTCAGCCTCGCCGCTTCCTGCCGCCCGCGCTGTACGTTCACCCGAGACCCCGTACCCCGCCTCCCTCGGGCTCCTCTTGCGTCCAGCTTACTCCGGCAGCGACAACCTCACCGAACCCCATCCCTGCACTCCCTGTTCTCCCTCTCTCCATCGCCTCCCACGGTTTTCTCAACCAACCTTGCCATCCTCTTATGCTGGCCTCCCGCGCCTCTACCCTGCAGCCCGCTACCCACAGCTCACCCCTCTCCACTGGCCATCTACCCTGCCTGCTCGGCCTTCACCCTAGCCTGCTGCACCCAACTCCCTTTCCATTCCACACATCTGCTGCAACACCCCACCCGCACAACGCCGATTCACCCCCTAGTTTGGCGAACCCACAACCCACTTGTGGTAGTATGTTGTTGTTTTTGGTGTTATCCTCATTAGGGTTATTATTTTGGGGTTAATCTTGTTTTATTCGGTTCGATTTTATTTGTGTATGGTGGTTTTGGCTTCCCATAGGTGCGGTTGTGTTGAGAACGAGGTTTCACACCATTTTCGGGTGGTCCGTCAATGTCTGAGGTAGGTGTTTTCATGTATAACTTTTGCATGATGAATTTATTTTTGAGTTTAATTATTTTAACATGTTTATTTATTAGTTTACGTGCTGTGAAACTAGTTTTGTTTGATATTTAATATACTTTTGACTTTTTAGCAGCATGTTTATGCGTTATGCGTGAAATTTCTTGTGAAAACACTTGTTGAGCTTTCTATTAGTGTTTTATAAACTGTGCAAATAGTTCGTTAGAACGTGTAAAGGGTGCATTTTGTGTTTTGGTATGTGTTTCATATGTAAACTCTTTTTGTGCCAATTAAGATTATTTTATAAGTTGTTCAGTTGGTTTATTAAATTATATGGAGGTTGCAAATCATGTTTTAATTTGGTGTTTGTGTATGGTTGATTTTAAAATAGGATGTTGGGTGCATTTTTGGTGTAAAAGCCTTGTAGAACTTCTTGAATTTGTTTTATATACTATTTTAATGGCTTATTAAATTTATTATGAAATGAGAAACATGTTTGGGGTAGGTTTTTGTGTGTGTTTGGTTTAAAAGGATGATTTGAGTGTTCTGGTATAACACCTTGTGGTATTTCATGGATTTTTTTTATAAAATCTTAAATGATTTATTAAATAACATGGATACTACGAATTTGTTTTTGAAAACGTGTTTAGGCGCACATGCTTTTAAATGATAATTTCATCATGTTGTGTGCTTTTGTATGGTTTTTCACTCTAGTGCTTTCTTGAAATGGCCAAGTGGCTCTTTAAAATAATTAGTGATTTATTTTTGGTGTTGTGTGTTTTTTGTAAAAACTTTGTGGATTTTAAAAGGGGTTTAATAAATAGTGTTGATGGTGTGAGTTGTGTTTTGAAAACATGTAGAGCTGGTTTTTTTGTGCTGTTTGTTCATTTGGTATGTTCTAAGTCAGCAGTTATGTGTTTTCAGTTATCGTACATTTGTCGCAGTGTGTTGGAGAGGAAAACTCGTGACACCGTGGTCATCGACTTGTGCGTGTTTGTGCATCTGTGCAAGGCGTGACATGCCATTGTGTTTGGGCAGTGAGCTGAGGTAGGTCCCCCACTACACTCGCCTTTAAATTTAGAATTTATTAATTTCTTGATATTTTATAAATTTTATTAAATAATAAATATTATTAGATGATAAATTTTTAAATTTTCACTCGATGTAAAAAAGAGCCATTTATTTTATACATGACTCTTGAAATATTTTTTTGACAAGCGGACACCCAATATTGAAATAATGCATGTTTGGCCTTTAAACATAATTCATAAAATTTTAAATGTAGTTCAGGTTTTTTATAAATGATTTATTTTGAAGCGCAAACAAGTGTTTTGGTTCACTTGAGAAAAGAGGATTTTCTTAAAATTGGTGAAGGTCAGTTTGGCACTTTAATAAAATAAATTATTTTGGAAAACTCTATTTGGGGTGACTCAGATGTGATATTTGGTGTACACTAACTATATGATTTGTGTGTGATGTTTGTACTGCTTGATTGAATTTGTTGACTCACCCCTTTCCAGTTTATTATATGTGTTGACATGGGAACTTGGCATAATAAGTGAATATTTTGAGAACGATTGCTGCACTAGTTTAGATTACACACTGGCTAGTGGACCCTAGTACGGATGAAACTCTATTAGGAGATTGGGCCCCTCGGTTAGGCCATGTAGGGAAACACCGGGCATTATGGCATTATGACGTCATCGAGAGTAGGCATGCCTTCAGGATGAGTCACATATATAGTACGTTCTAGATTGTTCACAAGCTCCTAGGTTCGACCCATGTTCTCTTTAGTGTTTATTTTTATGTGAAAGATGATTGAGAGGTCTAGTTCGATTGCTGGCCCCTGTGTGGCATTTTTTTCCATTTCCCTTAGTGTGTGTTGTGTGTTGTGTGTGGTTTTACATTTGACTACCTACTGAGATTTGAACATCTAAATTGTTCGTGGAATTTTTTAAAATGAAATGCACCTGTTCCTTTAAAACATTAAACGTTTTTTTAAATTAAAAAGGGAAATTGATTGTTACTTGTCTTAGAAATGGAAGTGTGTGTGTGGAAACCCATATTTTCCATAATTTAGTTCAAACCTAGAATTAGTAAATTTCTTTATTTAAAGGTAGTGCATTGGGAATGGTTTGTTGGGAATGCCTACGGAGTTTTAATACTCACAACTATAATGTTTTTCCGTTTTTATTTTTATTGCAGGTTTGACTTGAGCTTTCTCGCTGTGGGTGAGAGTTGGTTGTGGATTGGTGAGCGACTCTTGGAGTCGCGATGAGTTTTGGTCTTGGTCAGGTTAGTTTGCTGTTGTTGGTTGTTCTTTTTTTTTTCGTGTCATTTATTTGCCTTGTGTTATTCTACGTTTTCCACTGCTTTACTTATCTTTCATTTATGGGACAAATTGTTCCCACTTGTTTAGTTTTGATTCACGACACTAGTTTCCAGCCCATGGGGATCAGGAACGCCCCTCGGGCCATGTCGCGGGCTGGCTCGGGTGACCGGTTCAGGGTTGACTTGGGTTGGTTCGTGAAAAAATGGTATCAGAGGGGACCCTTGTTATTTGTGGTGTTTGGTAGATGGATATTAGGACTATCGGGACTTGAGAGGAATGTACAGGAAGGACGTCATAAACCCTCACCCGTTTTGAACCTTGAGTTTCTAGGGGTAGTCCGAGAATTAAGCACTTGTTTTGTTCTGGTTTGTTTTGATTGAGGTATGACAATAGAGGAAAGCCGATGTTACATCGTGATTTCATATGGATTAGTGACCCATGTGGAGTCCGAGTACACGATTTAAGTCCCTCCTAGTTGTTAACGCTTACTTGTGGCATGGCCTACTACCATGTCTCTAGGTTAAGCATGAATACTAGTCCCTCCATTCGGCGATTTGATGCAAGTTGAGTGTCGTCTTGGTTCTGATTGGTGTAAGTGCATTCATGAAAATGAAAAAGGGTTTTTGAAAATTGAATGATTTATTTTAAATGGCTTTAGATTTGTGAAATGGATTTGTTTTAAAACTAAAAACTCTTAGTCTCAAAATCCAGTGTTTTCTTGGAACTGGTAGAGATATGGTTTGGATACAACTTCATGTACTCTTTATGAACATTTTCACATGTGAGGGAATGCATTAAAAGTGTGTGTTGGTGCGTATGGATGAAAGCGGATGAAGACATGTGCAATGGTTCATGGGATTACTGGGGTGTGCACTTGGAATTAAAGGCTTGAACTTGTTTTTCTAAAGAGATTTTTAAAAGGGAAAATTATTTTTTGAAATTGAAATTGGTTTGAAAATTGGGTTTGGTATTTGGAAAATGGCCGTGAAAAAGGCGGTTTTGAAATCTAAAATGAAAAGGGGGTTTTGAAGAAAAAAAATTTTGGGTTGTGTTTGCATTTGGTTGTTCTTCTTTGAGGTGGTTGTTTTTGGATGATGGCGCTTTAAATGATATTGCCTTGATTTGATATCGGTTTTGGTTTAGTGTTTTATTTGTTGTCCAGAAAATTCTCCCCAGAATGGTCCCCAGAGTTTTTGACAAGTCATGCCTAGTCCTTGATCCTTCTTAGACATTGCCTATCCGTCACGGTGATCAGGGTCCATTAAAGGTAGTTATGTGGTTTGAAGAGGTCGAGTGTGCTTTTAGGATGTTGGGAACTCCTGAAGCAATCAAAGTGTGTGTTGTTTTGGGACTGTTTGAAGGTCCATCTCTGGACATATGGGGGTTGCTCGCCCCACCGTCAATGAAAGTTGGGATGATGTGGGATTTCTTTAAATCTGTCTTCGTCTTATTGTTTATACCTGAACAAGTGAAGTCAAAGAAAAGGGAAGACCTTGTGTATATTCAACAAGGCCAACAGATGGTGAAGGAATATGTTGACCATTTCAAGGAACTTGTGTCCTTTTATCTAGAGGTAATGTCAAAGGATTTGATGAAGACTTCTCTCTTCATCGGGGGGCTTTTTCTAAAGATCAAGGAGTATGTCCTCCCTTTGAAGGGACATTGTTTCGAGAAACTGGTGGATGAGGCATTCTTAGCTGAGTGGGTATTCGAAGTGCAGATTGTCAGAAATCCAGTGTATCCGGTCGTTTGCAAAGGTTCCCATTTGGCGAGCAGGGTGTGCCAGAGAAACTGGTTGCTGAAGAGTCCTTTGTAGTGGTTATGGCTTCCAGTTCATGGGACCGTTCAGTGGTGTGCCAATAGTGTGGCCAGTTCGGGCACATGAAGCCATCATGTCGCATCCCTCCAAAGACGAGTCATCATTGCAGATGTCTGGGTCATCTAGAGAAGTTCTGCAGGAAGCATCGCCTGAAGAAGAAATTGTGACTGAAGGATTCTAGTGCCTGAATATCAAACAGAAGATGCTTCAACCATCAGTGCCCTACCCACAGGTCCTAGGGTGAAGCTCGTGCGCAATCAGGAGTTGCCAAGGGTGTGAAGCCTCAGTTTGGGTTTTGTGTTCCATGTTGGCAGTGGAACATTTAAAGTCTTTCTGTTCTTGTTTTTCTGTTGTTAAAGTTTTGACTTTGTTGAAAGTTTATTGTTTTCCCATGGAGTTATTCTAGACATGCTCTATTTTAATCTAAACTGTTTTGTTTGTCAGGATAGGGTTTTCTACATTTTGTGTATTTCTTAAGAGTATGATTGACCCTTTTATGGGTTGATCTTGGTTTAGCGGTGTTCGTTTGGAGGTGTAGGTGCCAACGAAGGAGTCTAGGCTTACGGTTATGCTTGGATTTACTGTGTGGGTTAAGTTCTGATCAGAGGTTTTTCTCTAGTGTTTAGGATTTCTTTGGTCTCAGTCGAGAGCTCCAAGTTTCAGCAAAGGTGTTGTTTCGCTCGTGCTATAGAGGTTAGTCTGGATTGGTTGGGAGTTCCCGTGTCGCCCCCCTCCTGGGGTGGTATGTTTGGGTGTTAAAATTTCCACACTAGTTGAGTTCTTGTGGTGGGGAGAACCCTCTTGTGTTCTCCCATTCTATTATGTTTTGGTTTATTTTTGTTTCATTTGGGCATGGATTCTTGTTTTGTCTATCGTTTGACTGGGTGACTTTCTGGGGGCATAAAGTTTCTGTGGTGGGGAGAATTGTCACACCCCGACCGCGCTGATGTGCGACTTGCGAGCAAGTTATAAAACTGTGTGGCAATCACGAATCTTAAAATTATATGCGATCAGTGCCGGGTGGCATGGTTCGAGCGTGGTTCGCCCAACCGTGCGCCCGGTGGCACATGAGTCGTGCAGTGAGCGATGTTTAAAATAAATACAATATTTTCTTATTAGGGGTGTCAAAATGTTATTATTATTATTTATATTATTATTATTATTTTCATTATTATAATAATAATAATAATTTTTATTTTTATTGTTAATAAATTTTATTAATATAATCTGTATTATTGATATATTTATTATTATTATTTGTATAGTTATTATTAATGTAACACCCCGAGATTGCATATAACGTTATTTCTTCAATGTAATTCAATAACTTGCACTACACGCAACATTGAGTTCAAGCGCACCATAACTTACCAAACTAGCCGTTCAAAAGAGGTTATGAATAGTATTAACTAAATTTTGAACTATATATATAATCCTTATAATTTTAGAATCCATATTATGAGTTTCATAGACATAATGTAAGAACTGAATCATTTTTTAGATAAAAGAAGTATTTTTCAAAAACTGCACTTTTACCGCCTTTTAATGGTGAACCCTTTTTAAATCCAATATTTGAAACTTTTATATATTAAATTTGACAACATAAACTTATTTTTTTAGAATTGCGACATAAGAATTTAGTTTCAATAAATTTTTGGTGTTTTTCTGATAGCTTTCAAATTTTGATGAATAGTGAAAATTACTAAATTTTAATTAAAAACAACTTTTTTAATCGAAATAATTAACAGTCATAAATTATTAATTTGAGTGGTTTTAAAGTATATTTAGAATATATTTTTACCATTTAATACAATTTTGGTTATTGGACGTAATTTCACATTTAAACTGGACTTAAACACGTGCCAATCGTTTGATATTTATTATTTCTTAAAAATGCGCCTTTTGGTTTTGACAATGAGAATTAATTTTAAATTAATAAATGAAACTTCTATGTTTTGAATTTGGTAAAATAGACATCATTTTTGGATTCGGAATTTCGAAATTTTCCTAGGGTGAATTTCTGGTATTTTTCTGAAAACTTTCAATTTTTGATGAATAGTGAAAAACACCGAGTTATTATTTAAAGCCGGCTTTTATTTAAATAATAATTTATTTTGCTTAAATTTATTTTAGGTAAAAATAGATACATAATACCTATATAAATTCAATGTAATTCATTGGAGTCAGTTTATAATAATTTTAGATATATAAAAAATTTTATTGAACTTTTTACCGTCTTTTACCCACCTCCAAGGAGCTTTTGCAAATTCACGTAAAACATAATTTTACTGCTTCTGTGAGCTGAATTTCAAAAATCCAAGAGACACGGTTAATATCAAGGAGTAAAATGTGGTTCAATGAGATGAAAATAATTTTTGGTGAATAGTAACTTTTTACTTTTATTTACCACAGTTAAAAGTAAATAGGGTAATTAAGGGTAAAAATGATATTAATATTACCCTCAAACATGTCCTAATTTTATTGGACAAGTTTATATCGACCAAAAACAACTTTAGGAATAAAATATTATCATTTATGTCCACTTGGATTAGATTAGGACATTTATTATTATTTAATTCAAAGTAGAGTTAAAAGAGTTAATATCAATGTTTAATAACTAAGACATTTTTAATATTGGGTTTTACATAAGATAAATTAGATTATAAATATTCATTAGAAATATAAGACTATTTCCTACATCATGGTATTTTATTTATAATTTTTATACATTAAATAAATAAATTTATTAATGACACAATGATGATGCAGTAATTACATTATTCATGAAAGAATCATATAAATGGTATTATAAATATTAAAATAAATATAATTTCAAAGTTTTTATGACATCCACAAATTTTCTAGGTGTATATGACATGTTAGTATTGATTAAATGTATTTTTATTGAAGTAATCAAGTTTTTATTATTTAAAAAAAACAAATATCAAATAGTGTCAAAAATGATATAAAATAGTTTTTAAAACAAATATTATATTATTAATTGATATAATGGTCCTAAAAATATAAGGATTGTCCAAAAGACTTATATAATAATATATATGATATTAATGAACTAATTGGGGTTAGATTGGAAATATATAGTAATTTTATAAACCATATAGTGTAAGAATACAAGAAGACACGGTAAAAGTTAAATTATTTAACTTAGAGTTAAATCTTAATGATAAGGTTAAAATGGTAACCTAAACTTGTATAAAACCTATTGGTTGAGTTTTTTTAGACCTATCCCCACCTTAGACTTTAAATAATCAACTTTGGATCCATTAGAAACCGAATATGAATTTATTATAAAATAATATTTTAAGTTTTTTCTAAGGTGCCCCTCACCCCTCTTATAAAAGGGCACTACCCCTTCTTTCTAATTCACACATTCTAAGCCATTTGGCTCGGCCAAAACCTGCCCAAATACCCTCTCAACTATCCTCCCTTCAACCTAGAGGCCTTATGTTTATCATAAATCCAACCTAAGGATCCATTTTTATCAAATCAAAAGGAATAACCCGAAGAAGAGGTAATGATTTCACCACCCTCTTTCAAGTTCCTTTCTTCTTCCACTTCCTTTTTCTTTGTTGTTTCCATTATAAAATAATAACTCCAGTATATTCTATATACTATGATGTTATTATAATTATGGTACAACCAAATTCATTATTCTATCCACCCTTTGAATGACATGTCACCATACGTGCTTACGTACGGCTTACCATCTCCACGTCGTGGTGAAATTGTTATTCAATACATTATTATTTGGATGGGTATAATAATGATGTCTATTTGATAAAAATAATAAATATAACATGATAAGTATTATTTATATATTATATAAAATCAAATTATATATTATATTAATATCAAAAGAATGATATTTTTTCTCGTGCGTACGTACAGATTACCGTCTCCACGACGCGATGAGATTAATTTCCAAGTTCACCATTCATCAACGATTATAAAAATATATATTAATAATAAGTATGTAATATATGACATAATATTTCCGCTGGAGATATATATATATCTATATATATAAGTATTTATGTACTTACATATATCTTATTCACTTACTTTCGTTCAATACTATATGAAAATGGAAACAACGTGTATGCGTACGTACGGACTACCATCTCCATAAACGGTGTTTTCCATTTCATATATACGTCTGTTATAAATTTTTATATTCTAAATATAAATGATAAATAAATCATGTTTTATATTCTGGAAGTATTTAAATCATGATCTAAGTGATACAATCAAGAGTAACAAGTTAAAACACGTATGATAAAAAAGTGATTATTAACCGAAATATTAATATAACATGGAAATTATTATTAAATGGTTAGTATAAAGTCATAAATGAATAATGTATGATATAATAAATATTAATATAGTTCTAGTATAATTTAATAACATACTATAGTCTTCATACAGAAGGCTAAACGTACCCTCGATTAAAGGAAAGTGCAAGGTAAGGGGTTTTCATCTCACTCCTTATTCCCGTGAGATTCATGCCATATTGCCACTATTACCTTTTGTGTGGTGTATGTACTACCCATAATTGTATTCTTTATGTAATACACTTTAATTTATGTGTATTTAAATATTCATTGTATGATACCTCTTTCACGAGGTGTATGTTTCATAAGTTACCAAATTGGTAAGGGATAATTTCACAATCTCTTTATTATCCGAGGTTGTTTTTACATAAGTATCTACTGGGAAATATTTATTATCCATGCCCATGTTTTATAAAAGAGTTTTAAAAGAGATTTTTTTAAGGTAATTTTTACTAAAACATCATTTCAAATGTTTTAAATATTTATTCTTCTAAATCTTTCTCATTAATGTCCATGTCTTCAAAATGGTTTTTAAGGATTTATTTATATGGACATGAATGTTTTTAAGATGTTAATTCCTTTCAAAAGTTTCAAAGTGGTATGGGAAACTTTTATTAAAAAATTTCTTTAAATGACTTATTTTCCAAATTGTGTGACTTTTCAATGTTTTCATGAAAAGGGGTATTTCTCTCAAAGTGTTTTAAAAATCATTTTCCTCAACGTTAAAACCCTTTAATGGATTTTAAACTTGTTTTGAAGTTGATTTATCATGATACAAATATTCCATATTGTGTTGAAGGTTTTGTGATATGTTTGACTATGGATGTGTTATTTTTATACCATTCATGGTTTATGGGTAAAGTATTGACATTTCGTATGCTATTTTTAATACGAATGTTCATGTTATGTTTAGACGATTTCATATGAGGAATTCAATGGACTTAGTAAGTGACGGGTGGAGCCCACTATAGTGTAACACCACAAGCTTCCACGGTACGCTTCTCTTTGAATAATACAGTAGCGTGTGTTATACGCAACTTCGAGTTCTAACACACACCACAACCAATCAAAGTAGCCGTTATGAATAGTAATACCTAAATTTTGAAATTTTATACATTTTATCTTTCAAAATGGACTTCATTTTTGTATTCGGAATATCGAAATTATCCTAGGATTAAATTTTGGTACTTTTCAGATAACTTTTATATTTTGATGAATTGTGAAAATTACTAAACTTTAATTAAATACAACCTTTTTAATCAAATTAATTAATAGTGATAAATTATGAATTTTAGTGGTTTTAAAGTATATTTAGAATAAATTTTTACCATTTAATACAATGTTGGTAATTGGACGTAATTTCACATTTAAACCTAACATAAACAAGTGTCAATCTTTTGATAGTTATTATCTCTAAAAAACACGCTTTTTGTTTTGACAGCGGGAATTAATTTTAAATTAATTTATACCACTTATGGGTTTTGAATTTGGAGAATTGGATTCAATATTTGGAATCAGGATGTACAAATTGTGTAAATAGGTAACTTTTATTTTTATACATTTTGAATAATTACTTCGGTAAATATTTTATTTACCATGGTTAAAGGGTAAATCCGGTAAATAAGGGTTAAAAAATAACATTATAATAATAATAAATTACCCTAAAACGTGTCCTATCCTTATTGGTTGATACATGTCCGACAATGGGCATCTTTGGGTCGATTTTGGGACCCCATGGAGCCACTTGTTGGTGATAAGGACACTTTATATTAATTAAGTTAAAATAAATACAAAAAATACATAAGCATATATCATTTAGCAAAACAATTTTTACATAGGGTTATATATGTTGAAATTTGGACTATAAATATTAATTAGAAATATAAAAATCTTTCCTACATAATGGTATTTTATTTATAATTTTTATACATTAAATAATGTAATTTATTTATGACACAATGATGATGCAGTAATTACCGTATTAATGAAAGATTAAGATAATTGATATTATAAACACACAAATAAATGTAATTTGAGACTTTTTATAAATGTAAATACTTATCTAGGTTAATATTACATATTAAGATTATTTATTTAAATTTTTTTCATAGTAATAATGCTGTTATGAATTTATCAAAAACAAAATACCCAATAGTGTCAAAATTGACATAAAAGAGTTTAAAAAAAAATATTATATTATTAATTGATATTAAATTCCTAAAAATCTAAGGTTCAGAAAAAAGACTTATATCATGATATGTGTATCATTAATGGACCACTTGGGGGTCTCTGGGAGGTATATAGTAAGTTAATTAACTATATAATATAAAAATACAAAGTGACATGGTAAGTGTCAAACTAATTAACTAAGAGTTAAAACTAAAAGATAAGGTTAATATAATGACCCAAACCTGTATAAATTCTATTGTTTGAGTGGTTTTATACCCATACCAACATTAATATTTAAATAATACACTTTGGATCCATTAGAAACCGAATATGAATTTTTTATAAAATAATATTTCTATATTTTCCTAAGGTGCCCTCCTCCCCCTTATAAAAAGACACCACTTCTAACCAATTCTTCACACCTTCAAAGCCTTTTAGTTCGTCAAACCCCTGACCAAATACTCTCTAAACATCCCTAACTTCAACATAGAGGCCTTATTTTGATCATAAAGCCACCCTAAGGAGCCCTTTTGATCATATAAAAAGGAAGAACCAGAAGAAGAGGTAATGTTTTCACCACCCTTTTTCAAGTTCATTTCTTCTTCAACTTCTTCTTTATTTGTTATTCCCATTATAAAATAATAAATCCAGTATCTTATATATACTAAGATGTTATCATAAATATGTTACAACCATATTCAGTATTCTATCCATCCTATGAATGACATGTCACTATACGTGCGTACGTACGACATACCGTCTCCACGTCGTGGTGTAATTGTTATTCAAAACATTATTATTTGGATGGGTATAATAATGATGTGTAATTAATGTATATAATAAATATAACATGATAATTATTCTGTATATATTATATACCATCCAATTATATATTATTTTAATATCAAAATAATGATATTGTCGCTCGTGTGTACGTATGGACTACCGTCTCCACAAACGCGATAAGATTCATTCTCCATCATATCCAATCAAGACTAATTCTGATTTTATGATTAAAAGTAATGTCTAAGAACTTTATATCAATATGTATATGAATACTATACAACCCATCCATAACAAACATGACTTATGTAACAAAACATATAAATGAAAACGAGTAAATTAACACCCGAAACGACGACAATACTAAAGTATTATTAACAAAGCATTATTAGAAGATCATATATGATATCATAATTATGTATAAGGTTCTTGTATAATTTAATAACAATTTTCTAACTATTATACATGAGGTTAACATACCATATACTAAGTAAAAGTTCAAGGTAAGAGTTCATTTCACAATCTCTTAATTATTCGAGGTTGTTTATACGTAATTATCTACTGAGACCTCTTTATCATCCACATCCATGTTTCTTAAAAATGTATTTCAAAACATTCTTACTATTTTAAATAATATGGGTTAAAGTCATTTATAACCTTGTTTTAATTTTTATAAGAATTTTATAAAGGATTCTTTCCATCGTTTTCCAAACAAGGTCCTTTTTAACCTTTTCGACAGAATTAAGGTAAGAATGTTTTTTTAACTTATACGGCGGGTGCGGCTATTTTCTGCCGTTATAAAATATTAGAAGCTTCCCTTAAAATATTATAAGGATATTTTCAATGTAAATTTATTATTTTATAATTATGTGACTTTTAAATGATTTCAAAAAAATAGATATTTCTCTCAACTAGTTTTGATTTCATCTATATTAACATCCTTTGATGGATTTTAAGATTATTTGAAGTTGATTTATTATGATACAAAACTTTAATAATGTATTGAAGTTTTTTTGATGTGTTTGACTGTGGATGTGTTTTTTTATACCATTCATGGTTTATGGAGAATGTATTGACATTTCTTATGCTAGTTTTAATACGAATGTTTATGTTATGTTTAAACCTGTTCATATGAGGAATGAATTGGAATTAATAAGTGATGGGTGGATCCCTATATAGATCCTCGATACATCAGTAGGTATCATGAGAAAAACTAGTGTCTTGGCACGAGGCCTTGAAAAAATCTTATTTGTAGTCTTGGCACGAGGCCTTGGCTATGTGGTGACGATAGTCTTGCATTATGCATTCCATCATTATGAAAGTGGTTCTTGATATTGCATGTGATTATTAGACTAGTATAATATTCATGTGAATAAGTAAATTACATTATTTATTTTTATCTTTTCCATATTATTCTGAATTTAATGTTTAAAAGGCTTTTGTTTTAGTTATACATTTCCTTAAATATTTGTGTTTATTTATGAAAGTTTCTGCAATATTGTTATCCTTACTGAGCATCTGAGATCACCCCTTTCAATGTTTTATTTTTCCCAAGATGTGAAGAAGTAATTTATGAATGACCTGTAAGGATAGTATGTGGGGATATGAGAGTGGACTATGGGTAAAATGTTGTTGTAGTTTTCATTTTTACGATGTAATGTAAGACTTATGAAAATATCTAGTGTTTCCAAGGCTACTAAACTAATCGGTCTTTCGAGATTTGATCTTTCTTGTGATCATGCCATTGTTATGTAATAATGCACCGACTCGGGGTAACTGGGGTCGGGGCATTACATATAGCTCCTCGATGATTCAGTAAGTCTAATGAGACAAACTAGTGTCTTGACACGAGGCCTTTACAAAATCGTATTTGTAGTCTTGGCACGAGGCCTTAGATACATGGTTATGATAGTCTGGCATTATGCATTCCATCATTATGAAAGTGGTTATTGATATTTCATGTGATTATTTGATTATTAGAATATCCATATGAATAAGTAAATGGAATTATTTAATTTTATTTTTTCCATATTATGCTGAAGTTCAAGTTTAAAAGGCTGTTGTTTTAGTTTTATACATTGCCTTAAATGTTTATGCTTATTTTTGAAAGTTTCTGCTCTATTGCTTACCCTTACTGAGCGTTTGATCTCATCCCTTTCTATGTTTTATTTTCCCAGGATTCCAAGAAGTGTATTGTGATTGATATGCAGGGTTAAGCCAAGGTAATAATGGTATTCATAAAAGATTATTTATGTTGTTTTGTATGTTATAAAGTGTAATGTAACATTCATGTATGTAATCTATTTTACAAGACTACTAAACCGATCGGTACTTAGGGACTTGATTCCTTGTAATCATCCAAATGTATTAAAATAATTCATCGACTCTGGGTAACTGGGGGCGGGGCGTTACAGTTGGTATCAGAGAAGTTTAGAAATAACTTTGGAAACTAGGTTTAGATAAACTCTGATTAGAGTACATTGCCCTAAGATAGACTTTGAGGATTAGTATAGAATAAATTCCTAGAATATTGGTACTGTAAAGATTTTGTGAGTTTTCCATGCAATACATCCCTGTCTGGATACGAGCAGGTAAAGGCGGCTCTGGCCCAAATGTACCTAGGGGTAAAACCTGAAAACACCGCTTTGAGCTAGACTCGAACGGGAACTGGTTCACGACAACGAGCCTTGATGCACTCTTGGTTACGACACTCCTGGGGGATATGCTTAGGATAATTCTCATTTTATTTACAAACCATTATGAAAGGATTATGAGTATATACTTACTCAAAGAAAACTTTTTTATGATTATGGATTATATCCATAAACTGTTCAATTTACGTTAGGTATTTTACAAGTTTGTAATTATTTATTTCAATTCATAAACTGACCTAGTGTATGCCATTGTTTAGAAATGGTGCCCAATAGAAGGAAGTAGAACTCCATCAATACGCATGATCCAAAGAGTAAGAAGGATCATATCATTCATGGTATTAAGCCAGAATCTAGAAGGTAAATAGTCTCCCGTGTATTATCATCATATTAATAAATAGTATCATGTGTTAATAAGATAAGTAAAGAATTATTTGAGTCTTATGGATTTGAAGGGAAGCCAGAGAAGAAAAGGATGGTAGAAATAAATATGGATAAAGGGGATAAGGGAAAGAAGGATTTTCCAATATGTGATAAATGTGGAATGAATCACCTTGGTAAATTCTTGAAGGGAATGAGAGTTTTTTATAAGTGTGGAGAAAAAGGACATCAAGTAAGTGATTGTAAGGGTAATAAAAAGTTTTCAAATGTACAATTCTTCATCTGGAAGGATTTGGGAAACTATACAAACCAATGTACAAATCATCAGAGTATGTACCAAATGATGCGATTGGATAACAATCAAGTTATGATACTACCTCAGATAAAAAGGAATGACTAGTGTTCTTATGTTTTTATTATAGAATTATTTCATTGAGTGTTATATCAACAGCATATTGGTTACATGAATTATGGAGATAAATAAGGATTGTAATGCAGTACTATTTTATTGAGGATTTGAGATTATATAGTTAAAAGAAAATTGACTTAATAATAAGCTATAATTTTTGGAAAATAAATGGTTGATGGAAAGGTAATCCTTAATGTGGTCCTGATAATGAGGTAGTGATTTTGGAATAAGAGATGGTTGATTTTTGTAATTCATGATGTTGCAGTGTTGTAGAGGAATACATGATGAAGGCGTTCACATGTTATTACCTGGAAAAAAGGATCCTCATTATGTTTAACTTCCTTATAAACTTTGGACAAGAGTTTGGATATAAGTATTTTGGATAATTCTAAAGGTTGTAATGGATTAAGATTGAAATTGGATACTATTGTTAAGGTTATTTTTGGATTTTTATAAAAGGACAACCGAGAGGTCAGGCGACAACTAGTCGCATCCGACAAGGCCGCGAGACTTAAACTCACAACTGAAGAGCGACATGGGTGCATCACCTACGATTGGACTACATGATATACTGGTTTGTATATTTTTTTAAATAGTCTGATAAATGAATTATAAATTCATTTTTTTGGAACCCTATACGATTAGGACAAATAGATTTTATTTTGAAATCTTATGGAGTGAAAGATGAGTTTGTGGTAGAAATTAGTTAAAGGATGGAAATCTACTTGACAAGTATACATTTATTTTCTTCCCTTATTATATGAATAAATAAATTCTTAAACTTTATGTAAGGAATTTTAAAACCAAAAATGTGTTATCTTAATACCTTACATTTTGTTTAACTGATGGTATTTTAAATCATCATAGATTGATGGCTTTGAGGCCCACAATTCTATAATTGTTTGTGACTGATGAGATCAATCACTCCCTATAAATATTTCTGTTTTTCCTCCAATTTTGTGTCTCTAATTTCCACCAATTTTCTCCTAATCGAGATCATAATTTGGTTGCGACTTTTTTATTCCCCTTTTCCTCTAATTAAGACTAAATTTTATTAACCCAATTTATTATGTGGGTTTTCCCACAAAGGTATTTTCTATATTCAACCATTTATTTTTGAAGAACAATTTTAAATTGCGAGGATGCAATTTATTGAAAGAGGGAATAATGTAACACCCCAAGATTGCATAGAACGTTATTTCTTCAATGTAATTCAATAACTTGAACTACATGCAACACTAAGTTCAAGCACACCATAACTTACCAAACTAGCCGTTCAAAAGTGGTTATGGAAATTATTAACTAAATTTTGAACTATATATATAATCCTTATAATTTTAGAATCCATATTATGAGTTTCATAGACATAATTTAAGAACTAATTTATTTTTTTAGATAAAAGAATTTTTTTTCAAAAAATACACTTTTACCGCCTTTTAATGGTGAACCATTTTTTAAATCCAATATTTGATACTTTTATATATTCAATTTGACAACATAAACTTATTTTTTAGAATTGGGAAATAATAATTTAGTTTCAATAAATTTTTGGTGTTTTTCTGATAGCTTTCATATTTTGATGAATAATGAAATTTACTAAATTTTAATTAAAAAAAACTTTTTTAATCGAAATAATTAACAGTCATAAATTATGATTTTGAGTGGTTTTAACGTATATTTATAATATATTTTTACCATTTAATACAATATTGGTTATTGTATGTACTTTCACATTTAAGCTAGACATAAACAAGTGTCAATCTTTTGATAGTTATTATTTCTTAAAAGTACGCCTTTTGGTTTTGACAAGGGGAATTAATTTAAAATTAATAAATAAAACTTCTATGTTTTAAATTTGGTAAAATAGACATCATTTTTGGATTCGGAATATCAATATTATCCTAGGGTGAAGTTTTGGTATTTTTCTGAAAACATTCAATTTTTGATAAATAGTTAAAAACACTGAGTTATTATTTAAAATTGGTTTTTTATTTAAATAATAATTAATTTTGTTTAAATTTATTTTAGGTCAGAATATATACATAATACATATATAAATTAAATGTAATTCATTAGAGTCAATTTATAATAATTTTAGATATATAAAATTTTTTATCGAACTTTTTACCGTCTTTTACCCACCTCCTAGGAGCTTTTTCAAATTCACATAAAACTTTATTTTACCGCTTCTGTGAGTTGAATTTCTAAAATCCAAGAGACATGGTTAATATAAAGGAGTAAAATGTGGTTTAATGAGATGAAAATAATTTTTAATGAATAGTAACTTTTTACTCCTATTTACCACAGTTAAAAGTAAATAGGGTAATTAATGGTAAAAATGATATTAATATTACCCTCACACATGTCCTAATTCTATTGGAAAAGTTTATCTCGACCAAAAAAAACCTTAGGAATAAAATATTATCATTTAGGTCCACTTGGATTAGATTAGGACATTTATTATTATTTAATTCAAAGAAGAGTTAAAAGAGTTAAAATCAAAGTTTAAAAACTAAAACATTTTTAATATAGGGTTTTACATAAGATAAATTAGATTATAAATATTCATTAGAAATATAAAAATATTTTCTACATCATGGTATTTTATTTATTATTTTTAGACTTTAAATTAGTAAATTTATTTATGACAAAATGATGATGCAGTAATTACCTTATTCATGAAAGAATCAAATAAATGGTATTATAAATATTAAAATAAATATAATTTCAAATATTTTATGACATACACGAATTTTCTAGGTGAATATGACATGTTATTATTGATTCAATGTATTTTTTTTGAAGTAATCATGTTTTTATTATTTTAACAAAAAACAAATACCAAATAGTGTAAAAATTGACATAAACTAGTTTTTAAAACAAATATTATATTATTAATTGATATAATGGTCCTAAAAATATAAGGTTCGGACACAAGACTTATATAATAATATATATGACATTAATGAACCAATTTGGGTTCTATTGGCAGTATATAGTAAGTTTATTAACCATATAGTGTAAGAAAGCAAGAAGACATGGTAAAAGTTAAATTATTTAACTTAGAGTTAAATTTAAATGATAAGGTTAAAATGGTAACCTAAACTTGTATAAAACCTATTGGTTGAGGTTTTTAGACCTATACCCACCTTATAATTTAAATAATCAACTTTTTATCCATTAGAAACCGAATATGAATTTATTATAAAATAATATTTTAAGTTTTTCCTAAGGTGCCCCTCACCCCTCTTATAAAAGGGCACTCCCCCTTCTCTCTAATTCACACCTTATAAGCCATTTGGATCGGCCAACCCCTGCCCAAATACCATATAAACTATCCTACCTTCAACTTAGAGGCCTTAGTTTGATCATAAATCCAACCTAAGGAGCCATTTTGATCAAATCAAAAGTAAGAACCCTAAGAAGAGGTAATGATTTCACCACCCTCTTTCAAGTTCCTTTCTTCTTCCACTTCCTTTTTCTTTGTTGTTTCCATTATAAAATAAAAAATCCAGTATATTATATATAATGTGATGTTATTATAATTACTATACAACCAAATTCATTATTCTATCCACCCTTTGAATGACATATCACCATTCGTGCGTACGTACGGCTTACCGTCTCCACGTCTTGGTGTAATTGTTATTCAATACATTATTATTTGGATGGGTATAATAATGATGTTTATTTGATGTAAATAATAAATATAACATGATAAATATTCTGTATATATTATATACCATCCAATTATAAATTATATTAATATAAAAAAATGATATTTTCGCTCGTGCGTACGTACGGATTACCGTCTCCACGACGCGATGAGATTCATTTCCAAGTTCACCATTCATCGACGATTATAAAAATATATTTTACTAATAAGTATGTAATATATGACATTATAATTATACTGGAGATATATATATCTATATATATAAGTATTTATGTACTTACATATATCTTGTTCACTTACATCCGTTCAATACTATATGAAAACGGAAACAGCGTTTATGCGTTCGTACGGACTACCGTCTCCATAAATGGTATTTTTCATTTCATATATACGTCTATTATAAATTTTTATATTCTAAATATATAATATAAATAAATCATGTTTTATATTTTGGAAGTATTTAAATCATGATCTAAGTGATACAATCAAGATTAACAAGTTAAAACATGTACGATAAAGAAAGAGATTATTACCTGAAATATTAATATAACATGGAAATTATTATTAAATGGGTATTATAAAGTCATAAATGAAGAATGTATGATATCATAAATATTAATATGGTTATGGTATAATTTAATAACATACTATAGTCTTCATACAGGAGGCTAAACATACCCTCGACTAAAGGAAAGTGCAAGGTAAGGGGTTTTTATCTCACTCCTTATTCCCGTGAGATTCATGCAATATTGCAACTATTACCCTTTGTGTGGTGTATTTACTGACCATAATTGTATTCTTTATATAATACAGTTTAATTTATGTGTATTTAAATATTCATTGTATGATACCTCTTTCATGGGGTGTATGTTTCGTAAGTTACCAAATTGGTAAGGGTTAATTTCACAATCTCTTTATTATCTGAGGTTGTTTTTACATAAGTATCTACTAGGACATATTTATTATCCATGTCCACGTTTTATGAAAGAGTTTTAAAAGTGACTATATTATAGTACTTTTTACTAGAACATCATTTAAAATGTTTTAAATATTTATTCTTCTAAATCTTTCTCATTAATGTCCATGTCTTCAAAATGTTTTTTAGGGATATATTTATATGGACATGAATGTTTCTAAAATGTTAATTCCTTTCAAAAGTTTCAAAGTGGTATGGGACACATTGATTCAAAAATTTCTTTAAATTTCTTCTTCTCCGAATTTTGTGACTTTTAAATGTTTTCATGAAAAAGGGGTATTTCTCTCAAAGAGTTTTACAAATAATTTTCAACAACGTCAAAATCATTTAATAGATTTTAAACTTGTTTTGAAGTTGATTTATCATGATACAAATCTTCCATATTGTGTTGAAGGTTTTGTGATATGTTTGACTGTGGATGTGTTATTTTTATACCATTTGTGGTTTATGGGTAAAATATTGACATTTCGTATGCTAGTTTTAATACGAATGTTTATGTTATGTTTAGGCCTTTCCATATGAGGAATGCATTGGACTTAGTAAGTGACGGGTGGAGCCCGCTATAGCTCCTCGATGCATCGGTAGGCATCATGAGACAAACTAGTGTCTTGGCATGAGGCCTTGAAAAAATATTATTTGTAGTCTTGGCACGAGGCCTTGGATACGTGGTTATGATAGTCTAGAATTATGCATTCAATCATTACGAAAGTGGTTATTGATGTGGCATGTGATTATTCGATTAGTAGAATATCAATGTGAATAAGTAAATGGAATTAATTCATTTTATTTCTTCCATATTATGTTGAAGTTCAAGTTTAAAAGGATTTTGTTTTATTTTTATACATTGCCTTGAATGTTTATGCTTATTTTTGAAAGTTTCCGCTGTATTGCTTACCCTTACTGAGCATTTGAGCTCACCCCTTTCTATGTTTTATTTTCCCAGGATTCCAAGAAGTGTATTGTGATTAATATGCTGGGTTAAGCCAATGGAATAATGGTGTTCATAAAGGATTATTTATGTTGTTTTGTATGTTTTAAAGTGTAATGTAACATTCATGTATGTAATCTATTTTCCAAGATTGCTAAACCAATTGGTCCTTCAGGACTTGATTCCTTGTAATCATGCTAATGTATTAAAATAATTCTTCGAATCTGGGTAACTGGGGTTGGGGCGTTACAATTATTATCATTCTAGTTTTATTATTATAATTATTATAATTAATATTATTAATATCACTAATATTATTTTTATTAATGTAATTGTAAAAAGGAAAACCCTAGCTACCCAAAGAACCCCTTTCCCCCATTCGCAGCACCGCCCCTGCCCCTGCGTCTCTTCAGTTCAGTGAACCACCCACCAGGTGCCTCGTCTCTCCTCCTTACCCCCCCATAATGCTGCAACACTCCCTCCAAACCCCGCTGCCTCGCCCTCCGCTGTCCTCACCCTGCCCTCTGCCTCACCACCTCCTGCCACCTGTGCTGCGTGCTATGCACTCGCCCGAGACCCCGCACCCCGCCTCCCTCTGGATCCTCCCGTGTCCAGCCTACTCCAGCGACGACTGCCTCACCGAACCCTAGCCCTGCACTCCCTATTCTCCCTCTCCCCATCACCTCCCGCGGTTCGCCCAGCTGACCTCGTTGACTTCCTCTACTGGCCTCTCGCGCCTCTGCCCTGCAACACACCACCCACAACACACCCCTCTCCCCCGGCCGTCTACCCTGCCTACTCAGCCTTCACCCCGGCCTACCGCACCCAAATCCCCTTCCATTCTGCACACCTACTGCAGCACCCCACCTTCACAATGAAAACACGCCCCCTATTTCGGCGGGCCGACAACCCCCCTTGTGGTAGTATGTTGTTGTTTTTGGTGTTTCCCTCATTAGGTTTATTATTTAGGGGTTAATCTTGTTTTAGTCGATTCGATTTTATTTGCGTATGGCGTTTTTGGATTCCCGCAGGTACAGTTGTGGTGCGAACGAGTTTTCACAACATTTTCGGGTGGTCCGTCAATTTCCATGGTAGGTGTTTCCATGTATAAATTTTGTTTGACGAATTAATTTGTGTGTTTAATTTTTTTAGCATGTTTATTTATTTGTTTGCAAGCTGAGAATCTGGTTTTTTTACATTTAATATACTTTTGACTCGTTAGTAGCTTGTTTATGCATTATGCATGTAATTTCCTATAAAAACCCTTGTTGAGCTTTTATTAGTTTTTTATAAACCGTGAAAATTGTTCATTAGAATGTGGAAAGGGTTCACTTTGAGTTTTTGGATGTGTTTCATATGTAAACTCTTGTTGTGCCACTTAAGATTATTTTATAAGTTGTGTAGTTGGTTTATTAAATTATATAGAGGTTACGAATCATGTTTTAATTTGGTGTTTGTGTACGGTTGGTTTTAAAAGAGGATTCTAGGTGCATTTTTGGTGTAAAAGACTTGTGGAACTTCTTGAACTTGTTTTATAAACTCTTTTAATGGTATATTAAATTGTGTATGAAATGAGAAACATTTTTTGGTAGGTTTTTGTGTGTGTTTTGTTTAAAAGGATGATTTGAGTGTTTTGGTATAACACCTTGTGGTATTTCATGGAATTGTTTTATATAATTTTAAATGATTTATTAAATAACATGGATACTGTGAATTTGTTTTTGAAAACATGTTTAGGTGCACGTGATTTTAAATATTAATTTCATTGTGTCATGCGCTTTTTTCTGGTTTTGCACTCTAGTGATTTCTTGAAATGGCCCAGTGGCTCTTTAAAAAAATTAGTAAGTTATTTTGGCATTGTGTGGTTTTTCTAAACACTTTGTGGATTTTAAAAGGGGTTTAATAAATAGTGTTGATGGTGTTAGTTGTGTTTTGAAAACATGTCGAGATGGTTATTTTGCACTGTTTGTTCATTTGGTTTGTTCTAAGTCAGTGGTTATGTGTTTTCATTTTTCATGCATTTTTTACAGCGTGTTGGCGAGGTAACCCCATGACACCGCGGTTATCTGCTTGTGTGTGTTTGTGCGTCTGTGCGAGGCGTGAAGTGCCATTGTGTTTGGCCGGCGATCCATGGTAGGTCCCCCATTGCACTCGCCTTTAAATTTATAATTTATTAATTTCTTGATGTTTTATAAATTTTAATAAATAATAAATAGTATTATATGATAAATTTTTAAATGTTCACTCGATGTAAAAAAGAGCCGTTTATTTTATACACAACACGTGAAATATTTTCTTAACGAGTGGACACCCAGTAGTGAAAGAATTCCCATTTGGACTTTAAACATAATTTACAAAATTTTAAATGCACTTCAGGTTTTTTTATAAATGATTTATTTTGAAGCGCGAAAAAGTGTTTTGGTTCACTTGAGAAATGAGGATTTTCCTTAAAATTTGTGAAGGCCCATTTGGCACTTTAATAAAATAAATTATTTTGGAAAAATCTTTTTGGGGGGACTCAGATGTGATATTTGGTGTATGTTGACTGCATGATTTGTGTGTGATGTTTGTACTACTTTATTGACTTAGTTGACTCACCCCTTTCCTGTTTAAGATATTTCTTGACATGAGAACTTGGCATAGTAAGTGAATCTTCGGAGAACAATTGTTGAAATAGTTTAGATTACGCACTGACCAGTGTCCTCTAGTACGGATGACACTCTGCTAGGGGATTGGGCCCCTCGATTAGGAAATGTAGGGAAACACTGGGTGTTAGGGAATTATGACATCATCGAGAGTAGGCATGCCTTCAGGATGAGTCACATGTATAGTACGTTCTGGATTGTTCACGATCTCCGAGGTTCAACCCATGTTCTCTTTAGTGATTATTTTTATGTGGTGGATGATTGAGAGGTCTAGTTCAGTTACTGGCTCCTATGTGCCATTTTTTTCCATTTCCCTTAGTATGTGTTGTGATTTATGTGTGGTTTTCCGTTTGACTAACAACTGAGATTTGAACTTCTAAATCATTCATAGAAATGTTTTAAAATGCAATGCACCTATTCCTTTCAAACAATAAATGATTTTTAAATTAAAAAGGGAAATGGACTATTACTTGTCTTAGAAATGGAAGTGTGTGTGTGGAAACCCATATTTTTCATAATTTAGTTCAAACCTGGAATTAGTAAATTTCTTTATTTAAGGTAGTGCATTGGGAATGGTTTGTTGGGAACACCTACTGAGTTTTAATACTCACGCATATAGTGTTTTTCTGTTTTTAGTTTTGTTGTATGTTTGGATTGTGATTTCTCATTGTGGGTGAGAGTTGGTTGTGGACTGGTGATCAACTCTCGGAGTCGCAAGGAGTTTTGGTCGTGGTCAGGTTAGTTTGCTGTTGTTGGGTGTTATTTTTTTTCGTGTCATTTATTTTACTTGTATTATTCTACTTTTTCCGATGCTTTACTTATCATTCATTTATGGGAAAAATCATTCCCTATTGTTTAGTTTTGATGCCTGACACTAGTTTCCAGCCCGTGGGGATCGGGAACGCCCCTCGAGCAATGTCACTGGCTAGCTTAGGTGACTGGTTCAGGGTTGACCTAGGTTGGTTCATGACATAATCTCAATTAACTTCCACTTCTCTCATAGGATGTTCCACTCAAGATTAACATATTCAATATTAGTTTGGTCTTGGTCAAGAGAGAATCCCAATGACGTCACCTACTTTCTGAGCTCCGACAAATGGGCTTCATACGAGGCAAGTCTACTGGATGAGGCCATCGATTCCTTTGTCTGAGTAAATTGGATTTGTTAAAGCCCTATATTTATACTAATCATGTGATCACTGTTCGACAACTATATTAGAAACACTCACAATTATTAATGGTATTTTAAAATCCAAAACATAAAACCAAATAAGTTCATATGTTTTACATAACCATAAGAAGACATTTATAAAGACCAAGATGAATTTTCATTAATGAATTTTTGGGTTGTCACATGGGTGATATGTATAAGTATATTTAATAAATAATATTTTATTTATTATTTTATTTTAATTATATAAATATAATTTATTATATACCTCATTTCCATAATGGTCATTGAAAAATAGAAACATTACTCACACGTACATATGACCTACCGTCTCCATGATTGTGAAATACATGATTTATTAAAACAATATTTAATGATAGGTCTTAAAAGAATAATTATTTTATAAATATGATAAATATTTCATGATTATTATTATATATATTATGTAACCATGAAAAATATATGAAGAACAAAAATAAAAAATTGAAACATATATGAAAAACAAAGAAATTGTTACAAAAAACCTGATTTCAATAAACAATTATTAATAATAGGAAATAAATGGTCATAAGTAAATCATATATAGTATGATATATATATATAAGGTTATATAATTTATTTATAATAATATTAAATTTATTATACAAGAGGTTTGAAAGTGTACGGAAGAAGTCTATACTTTAGGTAACTGATTTCTAGTCTCTCTTTCATTTCTGGGAGACGTAAGAAAATTCACCACACATTTATTTTATGTAGTTTGTATACTATACCATTAAAATATTATTCATGAATCCCATTATTTAAATTATTTTTAATGTTTCATTTGATGTTTATCTTTATTTGGGATTTTGATTCAAATTTTATCGAAGGAGTAAGGTATTTTTGGTCTCAAATTGTCTTCTTTGGTAAATAAGTTATGTTATACACATATCTTCTATTATGAGGTGTACATACTACCCATTTGAAATGTTATAATATTTATACCATTATAATAATTATATTTAAATAAAAATTTTATGTTATTATATATTGGGTATTAAAATTGAAAAGATTACTAAAGCAGTAAGGGATTTCTGTCTCAATATGCCCTCTTTGAGATTTATGTCTTATTATGAACCTATATTATTTTATGAAGTGTATATAAATTCCATTTGAGATTTAATATCATGATTTTATTTATTATTTTGATATTTTATGTTTTATTTAATTTTATCCTTTCTGGGGGCTAATTATTCATCGTTACCAATGTGGTAAGGGGTTATGTTATAATCACATGGTTTATCGGGATTTCTCATGATTATGCTTTAAATGATGAAATATTATTATATATCTCTCAAGAAAATCATGAATTTTGGTATCTTTGTGTTATTTATAGATAATAAATGTCCTCCCTAAATTTTAGTTTCTTTATATAAAAAATATTTCAATTTTTTATATTAAAAACCGTATTTATCTCAATCTTCGGTCGAAAACCATTTTTCTTCCAAAACCATGTTTTCTAAAAAAAATTAATTTTTTTTTTAAATTTAATAATTTTTTTTATTATAGTAAGTTTTACCCATGTTTAAATTTTATAATATTTTAAATGAATCTTAAAATATTTTTTCAAACAATTCCCTTTTTTATTTTAGAAAAAATGTGAAAAGAATAATATTTATTAACTTGTAAGGCAACAACATTATTTCTTATTGTCATGGACTCTCAATAATTTAAGGCATCCCTTATAATTTTTAAATTTTATTTTAAATAAAAATGTTTTTTAATATGTTTTGGAAAATTATATATTCTAAAAAATGTTTTCAAAATAAAAATAATTATTGTTAAAATGTTTTAAAAAATATTTTTTAGATTGGAAAGGCTATTTTCCTCATGAAAATTATAAATTTATTTTTAAATATTCCACTATAAGTTTTCAAGGTTATTTGAAAATTAATTTATTTTGAAATTTTTTATTTTTTTAAAAAAATTCTTTTAAAATTGGAAACCTTATATTCTTCAATAAACACTTCAAGTGATTTATCTACCAAAATAATTCTCCATATAAGTTGAAATACTTCAATTTTACTTATTCTTTTATAAGGATATAAACTAAGGATACCATTATTATTATATATATGAATGTTTTATAATGAAAATATTATTATGAAACCTATTTTCATTCCTTGGGTTATACCATGATAAAATTATTATAAAAACCATTTCTTTTTTCCACCAATGATATGATGATGAATTGATTCTGAAACATATACCATTTCCATAGGTTAAGATATGATAAAATGTTCATCAATACCATTTCATTTAAAAGGTTATGACATGAATAATTTTTTATGATCTTTTAGAACACATTAATATGGTTTTCATTATGATATGGGTTAGACCCATATCTCCCACAAATGCATTGGGTAAATATGGATAAATCATGAGTAAATATGTAATGTGTAAACCTGATTACATTTTAAAAATGTTATTAATGAACTTGATTATATATTAAGATTGTTATATGTGAACATGATTACATTTCACAATACTGTATATAAACCTGATTAAATTCTCACAATGTTATCCGTGAACCTGATTACATGTTCACAGTGTTATGAATAGACGAGTATTTTATATCTATAATGTTATGTGTGGACCTCATTTCATGTAAATAAGTTTATGCGGGGGCCTTATTTTGTTTCCATAACATAATTAGTGGACTTATATCTATTTATACATGTTCACAATGTTATAATCTAAGGGGTATTCAATAAATATTTATCTTATTCCAATGTTATGATCTAATGAATCATGTTTTTTATTCTATTATGATTCATGTCTTATGAATTTCCAATAATTATGACATGACTCAGTATTTGAATATCTAATTTTCAGGGTGTGGTTTTCAATGTTTATTCTCATATTCCCATACCAATATGTTCATGTTATTCTTACATATCTCCATTGTTTACCCTTGCTAAGAATCTGAGCTCACCAGTTCTTATGTTTCCTTTCCCCAGGTCAAATAAAATGGTTTTAAGTAGGGTATGTTTATGAAGACTATATAAGGGGGAGATAATTATGGTATATTATGAATAAATTTCAAATTATTATAATATATTGTACATATTATCCAAATACACTAAACTATTATGGTCCTCTAGCATGTGTTTGTGTAATGTATTGAATATTAATCAAAAAAGATGTAATATCTATGTATGAGAAGCATGGGTAACTATAATTGTTTTCAAAGAAAATATATAGTTATCCTTTAGAAACTAGAATTAGAAATCATCAGTGAGATACCTAGGGATATTTCTGAAGATATTTTTATGGATTTATCAAAGGATAAGTCTATGGTTGAGTTAATGTATAGGAAAATGTATTGGAGTTTTGTAAAAGGATAGATTAAGTGGTTTCCATGAATTCACATCCCTAAATGGATACTAAAATTGGATGTGATATAGAATTGAGGCACCAAAGTGTAATAACATTGAAAAGGGTCTATTGAGTTGGAATCGATTGTCACCCAATGTAAAACAATTGGCCTTATGGAACACATGGTTTAACACTCATGGGGATATTATTAAGAAATTTTCATTCTTTATAGACCATCATGAAGGATAAAAATAGATGATAACTATGAATATCTCAGGATAAACCTAAGTTTCTAAAGATAAAAAATTAGGTGCCAATATTTAGACATCTCATAAGTGTTTTTTTCAAGATTATGTGGCTTTCCACTATGATTGGGGTTTCTCACACTATTATTTTTGGTTTTAGTAAATGGAGGGAACTTGAAGGAACAACTTTAACATTTAATGTGAAATATAATTACTAATGAGTATCTAAATGTGATTATTACTAGAGTTAATGATATTTTTATTATTCATAAACATTTAACATAGACCAAGATTAATAAAATGAACCTTCAATAACTCTTAGACTCACCAAATAAGTGAAGGATAAATTTGTTGAGAGTTTGGGTAGTGAATAACACGGACGAATGAATATTTACTTTCCTATATTTCTATAATTTGGAGAGAATCACTCAAGGGAATGTATTATAGGGATACAAATATATTTTGGTTATGGAAAACATGGGAGAAAAACAAGTAACTGCAATGGAAATATGAAGATTTTAGTTAACACAATAGATGAGATTAATGGTATCCCTAAGGTATTATCAAATATAGAATGTTTTAAATGTGTAATGTATGATAATTAAGAAAATAAAATTTTTAAGGGGAAATTCCCTAAGTAGAATCAACAATTTTTTATGATTAATGGTTATATTTCTTAGGATGAAGAGACTACAAATGAAATATCAAAGGAAAGAAGTGTTATATAATAAGATGATGAAGCCTAGTAAATTGTTTCAAAAGTAAGCTGGTTGATTGTATTGTTTATGTATTGGAATTCAATAATTTTTTTATTTAAATCATGAGGTATATAAGGATTGTTATGTATAATTTTTTCGTAATAGTGTTGATAGCATATGCAGAATGGTACTAATAACCAACCAAATTGATTTAAAGGAAGGGTGATATTTTATGGGAAACACATAATTAAGGGAATATAAACCTTAATATGTTCCTCAGGTTGAGAAATGGTGTTTATTTTGGATAAATATATGATCAATATGGATAAAGTAAATTGGATAGTATTGATGACCTCAGAATTGATAAAGTATTTGTTCACAATGTGGTTTATGTTATCATTGATAGAGTTTACAACATTATTTGATTTGTGGAATATATTTAATAATAAATGGTTTTATTTAAGGAATATGGAAGAATTCATGTTTTCATTGAGGTTTTATGTAAATTTTAGTTATTACCAAGATTCATAAGAATATATGAACAAGGTATTCACATATTTGGAATGTGACCATTAGGAGTAGCTTAATGATATTTAGAGGATCACTGTTAAGTTGAGTTTAAGAAATTTAGTGGCCTTATTTTTCAAATTTTAATTTAGGAAGGGTTATAAGGTTAACCATTTATGGTATAGTCTATGTTGAACTTTAGATGAGGTCTTAGATATTAACCTATTAAATCAACATATAAAGATATATCTATATTCGATAACCTTTAATAACAGTTTATTAAACTAGGGATAGATGAAATAACATGCAGTTCTATTATGGATCTTATTTAGTGCTTCAGACATGAAAATTTCATCTATTAGGATAATTGATGAAGTGGAAGTTGATCATGGAACAAGTGAAGGATAATTTTGTTCCCATGAAATAAAATTATATAAAGTAAGTAAAATTTTCTATGTTTTTTATTCTGGATTGAAAAAGGAATTCCGTAACATTAGGAAATGAATTTTGAAATAAAAAAATTTCATGTCATCATCATTTTTTTGTTGATATAATTGAACTTCTCTATGCCTCATTGATTTATATATTTTTGGTTATTAAATTCTTACATGGCATGATCTCTATCACTCTCAATTAGTATTTTGGTGTTTTTTCTCTTATATGTCCGTGTTTTCACTTCCTACATATGTTCTCTATTTTTTAATTCTTATATGGGTTATTACATTTGACTTTTTTACATGTCATTATCTTCTTTAATAATTTGTTTTATTAACTCTTTTATAATGTTTGTTTGTTTGAATGGATAATCTAAATTTATACCTTTGATGAATGAGAAGAATTTTGAGGGAGAAATTAATTTTAAGGGGGTAGAATGTAACACCCAAAAATTTTGTGACATCTTTTTTGTATTAATTTAATAATTTATATATTTTATGTTATACATAACAAGTAGTCCATCTTGTGTTATACACAACACTGAGTTCCACTAAAACATGTCATATTAGTAAAATATTATTAAATGATAGTTATCACCTAGCCTTTGGAATGACGTGCATGAATAAGATTAACTAAATTATGAAATTATATGGTTTAAAAATGTATATAATGTGAATTATTTGATGGGAAATTAATTAAAAATTAAAATAATAACAATTTTAAAATAAATGAAATATTTATCTAGAAAACTATTTTTATTCAAACAAACATGTTTTCCATAATAAATTAAATAAAAAACATTTTCTAAATGATTATAATTAAATTTATAAATTTCATATTCAATAAATTTTTTAATATTCATCTTATATTATTTATATATAAGAGATAAAAATAAATCAAATTTTATGCATAAATCGTTAATTTTTTGATAAAATAGTTTTTTCATCTTTTTTCACATGTACATTAAAAAAATTTGTTATAATTTTAGAAAATTTATTTTTAAAAAAAAATTCATTTTTTTAATCATTATTTAATATTTATCATAGGGTTATTTTTTGATAATTTCCTTAAAAGATTAATTTTTTGATGAATAGTGAAAAATACAGGCTTTTAATTGAAAATTTCCTTTTTGTTTAAAATTTTTATAAAGTATAATTATATTTTAAATAGGTTTTAAATTAAAATTAGTTCAATTTCATATCTTTTAATAAAATTTATTTCTTTGGAATCATTTTTATATTGAATTGTGATATAAAAACGTTTTATGCTTTTGAAGAGTATATCTTTCAAAACAAGCTTTCTCATAGTATCTATGAGATTAATTTTAAATTGAATTTTTCTACAACTATAAATGTAACATGGAAAATATCAATTCAATATTATTAATCCTAATATTTTATATTATCTAATATTTTCTACTTAGTTTTTTACAATAAAAAATAATAAAAATAGTAAAATTTTTTTACCGTGGTTACAGTAAAAATGGGTTTGTCATGGGGTTAAAATTAAATAACAATGGTTAAAAGGTCCTATATAAATTTGTAAAATATATTTTATTTTAAATTTCAACCATATAATGTATAATTTTAAATAATACATAATTTTTCATCAATATGTAATGATAAAATCATTGGTAAACTATTTTCTTTCAAAAACTTATAAGGGTGCCACACACCTCACTTATAAAAGACCACCCACTATCTTCTACTCATCACACATTCAAAACCTTTTGGTCCAACCAATAACTGACCAAATGACTTCCAAAAATCTTATATTTAATACTATAATATGTATTTTGGGAATAAATACAACCAAGGAAGGATTTTGGTGAAATATTATGGGGTTTACTTGATGAATAGGTAATTTTCTTTGACGAACATTATTAGTTTATTTCATTCTCCACATCATTAAATTCTAGTTAAAAAATGGTGATATAATAAACTAAGAATATTTAATGTAAAAATATTTTATTATTTAATGGTCAATACCTTCATGCATATCGACATCTATGAAATTGGTTACGAAATCATTATTTTTGTGTAAGGCTGACTACCACCTCACGGATCAATTTCATTTGTTTTTTTATTACTACCTCTCACGGTTCAGTATGATGATGGATATAAAGAACATATAGGATATTAAAAATATATTTATAATTCTTTAACCATAACATATTGTATATATTTTTTAAATTTCCATAATTTAGGGAAAATGATAACGATGTTCGAGTGTACGACAGACCACCACCTCACGAAGCAATGTTATTAGTTTTCACTAACACATTACATTGAAAATATAAAGTATTTTTTTGATGAATATATTTGATAAAAATGAAATAATTCTGATATTATTTCAATCTTTATAATTATTAAAAGACAATATACAATTTTATTTCTTAACATTTCACTCATGGAAAGATGATAACATCATTCATGTACGTGTGGATTATCACCTTCATGAAGTGATGTGACTCTCTCTATTCATACCCACACCACATGATTGATATGTATAAATAAACTTAAATAAAGTGTATGTTATTTATGATATTTTTTATATTTATGTAATGATAAAATATATCTTATCTCTTTTCCATAATTATTTTTGAAAAAATGGATACATTACTCATGCATAGGTACGGTCTACCGTCTCTATGATCATAACATACTTTATTTATTAAACCCATATTTTATTATTGGTATTGAAATAAAATTTATGCATAAATATGATAATTATTCCATCATTACTATTTTGGATATTTTGAAACCCTGATAAAATTAAGAGGGCCAAAAATAAAAAATTGAAAAAAATAAGAAAAAGTAGTTATTACCCAAAACATGATTTTAACAAGGAATTACTAATAAATAAGTAATAAATGGTCCTAATTAAATAATATAAGGTCAAATATTTATAATTATATTTTTATAAAAAATTTATAATCAAATTTTATTTATTATACATGAGGTTTGAATGTGTATGAAAGAAGTCGAGCCTTAAGGCTATTGATTTCTAGTCTATCTTTTATTTCTATGAGAAATAAGTAAATTCACCACTAATTTATTTTTTGGGGTGTGTATACAGACACTTAGGAATGTTATATCATTAATTACATTAATTTAATTATCTTTAAGGTTTTATTTTATGTTATTATTTATTGGGGTTTACGATTCAAAAATTATAAAAGCCGTACTGTATTTTTTTCTCAAATTGCCTTCTTTGGGACATAAGTTATCTTATACACATAACTTATTATATGATTTATATATACTACACCTATGAAATTTAATATCATGAAAAATATTAATTTAATTATATTTAATGTCTCATTTGATGTTATTATTTATTTTTTATTATGATACAAATGATTACTAAAGCGGTTAGGGATTTTTGTCTCAAATTACCTTCTTTGATACTTTTATCATGTAATAATCCTTTCTTATTTTATGAGGTGTATATACTGACCCTTAGTCATTTAATATCATGAATTTAATTATTATTTTTATATTTTATGTTTCGTTTAATTTTATCCTTTCATGGGGCATACGATTCAATGTTAAAAATGTGATATGGGTTTTAAGTTATAATCTTACTATTTATTGGGATTGATCATAATTATGCTTTCAATGATTAAATATTAATATCTTTATCTCAATAAAATCATGAATTTTATGGTCCTATATTTATTTATAGAGAATAAATTTTCTCCATCCATTTTCCTCTCTTTATATACATAATATTTCTAAATAATATTTTTAAGAAAAATCTTCTTAATCCCCCTCTTCGGTTGAAAAACCTTTTCCTTCAAAAAACATATTTTCTAAAAAAATTATAAAATGTTTTTGAAATTATTAAAATGGTTTATTAAATAAAATTTTACCAATTATTTAATTTTTAAAAAAATGTTTGGAAAGGAATATTCAAGTAATTTTCCTAGTATTTCTTCTTTATCATTTACTTAAAATATAAAATGAATCATTGTATATAGAGAACATGAATAATATTTATCATTATCACAACCTTTCAAATATTCCAGGCTTCCTTTAAAATTTTTAAAAGTTTATTTTAAAGAAAATGTTTATAATGTTTGGGAAATATTTTGAATTTTAGTAAACAATTTCAATGATAAAAAATGATTTTAAAAATGATTTGAAAAATATATTTAAATTTGGAAAGGCTTGTGTCCTCAAGAAATGTTTTAAATGATTCATGAATAATCCTTTATAAGTTTTCAAGGTTATTTTAAACCAAGTATTTTTAAAATTTTTTATTTTAAAAAAAGATATTATCAAAGTTGCAAAGTAATCTTCCTCTATAAATTATCCCAGTGATTTATCTTTAAAAATAATTCTCTATCTAATATTCCATCCTTTGATGCAAATTATTCTTTTACAGGGATATGAACCAAGGGTACAATTATGATTCCTTATTTGAGTGGTTTATGATGAAAATATGATTATAAAAACTTTTATTTTAACAACCTGAGAAAATATGATTTTTTTAGAATTAATTTAATCTTTTTATATTTTCACTTTAAGAAAAATTGATTATATATTATATTTGTTATAAAATTTCATTATGTTTGAATTAAATTATATGCAATAACAAGGGGAGATTTCACTACATGCATCACTGACTTGACTTGCGTTACATGAAAAATTGCATTTCTATAAAACAACACTTCACTATTATAATTATTTAAATAAGATAGTTATCACCAAGACATTAAATTTGTAATATAAATAATAATAAATATTTTTTAAATATTAGTAAAAATGGTTTTGATAATGAAAAATTTAATTTTTGGTAAAGTCCTTATATGATTAAAACTACTATTTTTTAAAAGAACTACTCTTTATGTGCTTTTGTGAAAGCAATAAAATTACTTTTAGAAACTCATAGAAATTTAATTTGGTAAAATATAAATCTTTTTTGAATTCATAATATTAAAAATATCTTAGAGTGAATTTCTGGTATTTTTTGGAAAAGTATCAATTTTTGATGAATAGTGAAATTACAACATATTTGTTTAAAAACTGATTTTTCATTTGAATAATTATTTTATTTTAAATTTATTTTCAAGTAATAATATATAAATAATACATATATTAATCCTATTTAGTGCATTGAAATCATTTTTAAAATATAATTAGATATAAAAAACTGTTAAACTTTTGAACGTCTCTTTTACTTGTATTCTAGCCACATTTGTGAGATTAACAGTAAATGTAATTTTATCACTTCTGTGAATTGAATTTTAAAAAATACACATAAATGGTTGTAATCATTATGACATTTTTTTCTAGTAGTATCAAAATATTTTTTTGGGGAATTGTAACTTTTGAATTATATTTACTGTAGTTAAAGGTAAATACAGAAACTAAAGGAAACAAATAATATTATAATAATATATAATTACCCTAACACATGTCATAATTTCATTGGATAATTTTTTTGACCAAAATAACCCGTAGGTCAAAAATATTATCTTTTTAATCCACTTGTGTTAGTTTAAGAAAGTTATTATATTTCACTTAAAAAAGAGTTGAAAGTGTCATATTCATTAGTTAATAGATAAATCATTTTTAATATAGGGTTATACATAATATAAATTATACTATTAATATTCATTATAAATATAATAAATTTATATACATCATGATAATTTATTTATAGTTTTTATACATTAAATAATAAATTTTAATTAGGACACAATAATGATGTAGTAATAGATTTATTAAAGGAAGAATCAAATAATTGATATTAATAATACTAAAATAAATATCATTTGAGTTATTTGATGACATCCATTTTTTTTGAAGAATATGAAATTTTTAGAGACGAGTTAATTTATCTCTTTTATGGAATAATGTTTTTAGGATTTTATAAAAAGTCATGTAACAAATAGTGTCAAAATTAACATAAATGTGATTTTAAAATAAATAATATTGTATTAAATGTTATAAAATTAATAAAACTATAAGGTTCATCAAAATAAATTGGATAGTGTCATAGATGTCATAAATGATACAGTTTGGTTTCTTTTGGAATTTTTTAGTAACTATATTAACCCCATAGTGTAAAAAAAACATGTTGTCAAGGTAAAAGTTAGTTTATTTAATTAAGTGTTAAACTCAAAAGATAATGTTGATTTTGTGACCCAAAAATGTATAAAATTCCTTGGTTGAGAGTATTTAGACCTATTGTAACACCCCAATCTTCCACGGTACGCTTCTCTTTGAATAATACAGTAGCCTGTGTTGTACGCAACTTCGAGTTCTAACACACACCACGACCAATCAAAGTAGCTGTTATGAATAGTAATACCCACTTTTTGAAATTTTATAAATTTTATCTCTCAAAATGGACTTCATTTTTGGTTTCAGAATATCGAAATTATCCTAGGGTGAAATTTTGGTGCTTTTCGAATAACTTTCATATTTTGATGAATAGTGAAAATTACTAAATTTTAATTAAAAATAACTTTTTTAATCAAAATAATTAAAAGTGATAAATTATGAATTTGAGTGGTTTTAAATTATATTTAGAATACATTTTCACTATATAATCTAATGTTGGTCATTGGACATAAATTCACATTTAAACCAGACATAAACAGGTGTCAATCTTTTGATAGTTATTGTTTTTTAAAAACATGCTTTTTGGTTGAACAACGGGAATTAATTTTAAATTAATAAATGAAACTTCTATGTTTTTAATTTGGTAAAATAGACTTAATTATTGAATTCGGAATATCAAAATTAGCTTAGGGTAAATTTTTGGTATTTTTATGAAAACTTTCAATTTTTGATGAATAGTAAAAAACCCTGAGTTACTGTTTAAAACCGGATTTTATTTAAATAATCATTTATATTATTTAAATTTATTTTAGGTCAAAATATATACATAATACATATATAAATTCAATGTAATTCATTGGAGTCAGTTTAGAATAATTTTAGATATATAAAAATTTTGTTGAACTTTTTCACCGTCTTTTACCCACCTCCTAGGAGAATTTGTAAATTCACATAAAACTTAATTTTACCACTTCTGTGAGTGGAATTTCTAAAATCTAAGAGACACGGCTAATATCAAGGAGTAAAATGTGGTTCAATAAGATAAAAATAAATTTTTTTGTAAATAGTAACTTTTTACTTTTATTTACCACGGTAAAAAGTAAATAGGGTAATTAAGGGTAAAAATGATATTATTATTACCATTACACATGTCCTAATTCTATTGGATAAGTTTAATTCGATCAAAAAAAACCTTAGGAATAAAATATGACCCTTTAGGTCCACTTGGATTAGATTAGGACATTTATTATTATTTAATTCAAAGAAGAGTTAAAATAGTTAAAATCAAAGTTTAATAACTAAAACATTTTTAATGTAGGGTTATACATAAGATAAATTCGATTATAAATATTCATTAGAAAGATAAAAATATTTCCTACATAATGGTATTTTAATTATAATTTTTGGAAATTATATATTTAAATTTATTTATGACACAAGGATGATGCAGTAATTACCTTATTAATGAAAGAATAAAATAAATGGTAATATAAATATTAAAATAAATATAATTTCAAAGTTTTTATGACATCCAATAATTTTCTAGATGACTATGACATGTTAGGGATGATTAAATGTATCTTGTTCTAAGTAATAAAGTTGTTATGACTTTCACAAAAACAAAATACCAAAAAGTGTCAAAATTCACATAAATTAATATTTAAAACAAATATTATATGATTAATTGATATTATATTCCTAAAAAACCAAGGTTTGGAAAAAGGAATTATATCATGATATTTTTATCATTAATGGACCACTTGGGGGTCTCATGGATGTTTATAGTAAGTTTATTAACCATATAATATAAAAATACAAAGAGACATGGTAAATGTCAAACTAAGTAAGTAAGGGTTAAAACTAAAATATAAAGTTAATAAAGTGACCCAAACTTGTCTAAAACCAATTGGTTAAGTGGATTTAGACCATCCACACATTAGAATTTGAATAATCCACTTTTTATCTATTAGAAACCGAATATGAATTTATTATAAATTAATACTTTTGGTTTTTCCTAAAGAGCCCCTCCCCCCCCCTTATAAAAGGACACCACTTCTAACCAATTCCTCACACCTTTCAAGCATTTTGGCTCGTCCAAAATCTTCCCAATTAATCTCTCTACATATCTCTCATACTTCTAGAAGCCTCACCTTAGGTAGAAGGTACTTCAAGTGTCCTTTTTGGTTCAAACCAAATGGAGTTACCCAAATTAATGGTAACGATTTCTCTTAGCTTATTTTCTTTTATTTTACTTAGCCAACCCCTAAAATCTTCTTATTATTTTATTTTGTAACAAAAAAAGTATCCTAAATATACTAGGATATTTTTATGAGAAGTATTATAACTAAACTTACACACACCTCCATCTAATGGGTGAAGAACATAATGTTTCTGTGGATGGAAACCAAACGCCTCACGAAATGATGATTGTTCAATTATCTCCTACCGCCTCTCATGGTGGACATTATGATGGAACTATAATTAAATATGATATTAATTGTATTTATTTTATATATAAGCTTATGTAATTCCATTTTATAGAATAACATTATTTGTTTCATGTTGTATATATATACTATAATTTCATTCGAGGAAGTGCAGACTACCACCCCCTTAAAGTGATATGACTCGTTTATACCATACATGGAACATATAAAGGATGGTATTAATGAACTTAAGTAAAAAATATAAGATATTATATTATACTGGAATAATAATATTCCTATTTATTATTTGGTTTTGATTCCTTTAAAAATGAAAAATGAAATGGAAGCAGCGTTTGTGCGTACGTAAGGACTACCATCTCCATGAACGCGATGAGATTCATTCCCCATCGTATCCATTAAAGTATAATTCTCATTTTATGATTAAAAATAATGTTTAAGGACTTGATATAATTCTGGATATGTATAAGATACAACCTATCCATAACAAACACGGCTTATGTAACAAAACATATAAAATAAAACGAGTATGTTAACACCCGAAACGATGATAATACTAAGGTATTATTAACAAAGAAATGTTAAAAGATCATATATGATATCATTTTAATGTATATTATTCTTTTACAATTTAATAAAAATAATTTAACCATTATACATGAGATTACCTTTCCATTGACAAAGGAAAAGTACAAGGTAAGGGGTTTTCATCTCACTCCTTATTGCCGTGAGATTCATGCGATATTGCCACTATTATCTTTTGTGTGGTGTATGTACTGTACATAATTGTATTCATTGTGTTATACACTTTAATTTATGTTTATTTACATATTCATTTTATGATACTTCTTTCATGGGGTTTATGTTTTGTAAGTTACCAAATTGTTAAGGGTTAATTCCTCAATCTCATTATTATCTGAGATTGGTTATGTGTAAGTATTTACTGGGACATTTTTATCATCCATGTCAATTTTTTATAAATTTTTTTTCAAAATGAATATTTTACGGATTTTTTTAAAGGTACTCTTTATCAAGATCAGAATTTTAAATGTTTTAAAGATTTATCTTTCTAAATCTTTTTAATTAATGTCCATGTTTTCAAAATTATTTTAAGGATTTATTTATATGGACATGAATGTTTTGAAATGATAATTATTTTCAAAAGTTTCAAAGTGAAATGGGACAATTTGATTCAAAAATATCTTTTAAATTACTTCCTTTCTAAATGTGTGACTTTTAAATGATTTTACAAAAAGTAAATTTCACTCAAGAAGTTTTACTCATCATTTTCAACTATGTCAGCATCCTTTATTGGATATTATTTTTGATTGAGGTTGATTTATTATAATTAAATATTCCATATTATATTGAATGAGTTACGATATTTTTGACTGTGGATGTTTTATTTTTATACCATTCATGGTTTATGGTTAATGTATTGACATTTCGTATGCTAGTTTTAATAAGAATGTTTATGTTATGTTTCAACCTTTTCATATGAGGAATGTATTGGACATAGTAAGTAACGGGTGGAGCCCGCTATAGCTCCTCGATGCATCGGTAGGTCTCATGAGACAACTAGACGTGGAATTGGACGAGGCCCTTTCCCAATTTGATATATGGTTTTGGCCGAGGCCTTAATCATTTTTAGACGTCTTGGCTGAGGCCTTAACAAAATGATTTAGAATGTATGGAATTGTACATTACCTCATTATGAAAATACTATTGATGGTTCATGTTGTCATTTGACTAGTAGAATACCCATGATTAGGTTTTATTATGGCATTGTTTACTCAGATCATATTCCTACCATAAAATTATTCATGTTTATTATTGGTAAAGGAATTGGTTTCAATTATTCACCATGATTAATATTTATGTTGTCTTCCACTGTTTTTCTTAACCTTACTGAGCATTTGAGCTCACACCTTTCTTGGTTTTATTTTTCCCAGGATTCCAAGAAGTGCATTTTGATTGATATGTAGGGTTAAGCCAAGGGAATAATGGAGCTCATAAAGGATTGCTTATGTTGTGATGTATGTTATAAAGTATAATGTAACATTCATATATGTAATCTATTTTCCAAGACTGCTAAACTGATCGGTCCTTTAGGACTTGATTCCTTGTAATCATGCCAATGTATTAAAATAATGCACCGACTCTGGGTAACTGGGGTCGGGGCGTTACAGTTGTTATCAGAGGAAGTTTAGCAATAACCTTGGAATCTAGATTTAGATAAACCCTGATTAGATCACATAGCTCTAAGATAGACTTTTAGGATTAGTAGAGAAGAACTTCCTAGAATTTTGATATTGTAGAGATTTTGGGAGTTTTCCGAGCAATACATACCTTTCTGGATACGAGCAGGTAGAGGCGGCTCTTGCACATATGTACCTAGGGGTAAAACATGAAAACTCCGCTTTGAGCTTGACTCGAACGGGAACTGGTGCACGACAACGGGCCTTACTGCACTCTTGGTTACGACACTCCCAGGAGATATGCTTAGGATAATTCTCATTTTCTTTACAAACCATTATGAAGGGTTTAAGATTATATACTTCCTCAAAGAAGACATTTTTATGATTAGGGATTATATCCGTAAACTGTATAATTTATGTAAAGTGTTTTACAAGTTTGGGATTAGGTATTACTATTCATAAACTAATCTAGTGTATTCCATTGTTTAGAAATGGTGCTCAGTAGAAGGAATGGGAACTTCAGCAATATGCATGATCCAAAGAGTAAGAAAGATCATATCTTTCATAGTCTTAAACCGGAATTTAGAAGGGAAATAGTCTCCCACATATTATCATCATATGAAGAAATAATATCATGTGTTGATATGATAAGTAAAGAATTCTCGGAGTCCTATGGCTTTGAAGGGAAGCCAGAGAAGGAAAGGATGGTAGAGAGAAGGACAAATAAAGGGATTAAGGTAGAGAAGGATTTTCCCATATGTGATAACTGTAGAAATAATCAACTTGGAAAATGCTTCAAGGGAATGGGATTATTTTATAAATGTGGATAAAAAGGACACCAAGTACGTGACTGCAAGGGTATGAAAAAGGTCTCAAATGTACAATGCTTCATCTTCAAGGAATTTGGAAACTACATGAACCAATGTCCCAATCATCAGACTATGCCTCAAATGATGCTATTGGATAATAATCAAGTTATGATACTACCACAGATGAAGAGGAATGACTAGTGTCATTATGTTTTTATTTTGTAATTATTTCATTGAAGTGTTGTATCAATGATGTATTGGAAATAAATAAGAATTGTACTGCAATACTATTTCATTGAGGATTTGAGATTTTATGGTACTAAGAAGAGTGACTCTATAGTGAGGTAATTTTTTTGGAAATTACATGGTTGAAGGAAAGATAAACCTTAATATGGTCCTAATATTGAGGTACTGATTTTGGAATAATATATGGTTGATTTGGGTAAATTATATTGTATATTCTTGACTTCCTTGAAACTGATTAAAGATTTGTATATTCCATAATTGTTGGAGTTTAGAACATTTTTGGATGGATGTAGTATATCCAGTATTCTATAAGGAATAAGGGATCATGATCGTAATCAATAAGGTTTTATAGTAATTCAGGATGTTTCAGTGTTTTAAAAGAATACATGATGAAGGTATTCACATGCTATTACGGGGTAAAAAGGATCTAAATTATGTTTACCTTTCATATAAATTTTGGACATAAAGTTTAAAGAAGTATTTTGGATAAGTCTAAAGGTTGGAAGGGAGTAAGTTTGAAAGGTTATTTTTGGATTTTTATAAAAGGACAACACGCAGGCTGTGTGACGACCCGTCGCGTCGGACAAAGCTGCGGGAATCGAACCCACAAATATAGTGAAATTGGGATTTATCACCTACCACTGGACTACGTGAAGTTCCTGGATAGTATAATTTAATTTATTTTTTAAAAGTTCTGATATGTGAATTATAAATTCATTATATTTGGAACCCTATACGATTAGGATAAATAGAGTATTTTTGAGTTGTATTATGTTTTGGGGTGAAAGATGACTTTGTGGTAGAAATTTATTAATGGATAAAACTATAATTATAAAGTAATTATATCTCCCTATGATCCTATCCAATATCATAAATAAATTCCTCAACATTAAGAAAAGGAACTTAGAACAAAAATGTTGTCCTAGATGGTACCTTAGATCATCACAAATTTATGGCTTTGGGATTGTTGGCCTTTTCATAGCCATGTTTTCTACCACTCTCCATCAGATATTGATGGTTATATTTCTCTTCAATATCCATATTTTTCTACATGGTACCCTAGTATGTGTTATTTTCAGTAACCTTCATACTTACCACTCTTTATTTTCAATAGAGGCCTCATTAATCTATTTTTCGATGTGGGATTTCAACTAAGATATTTTGAAATGTCAACCCCAAATTTCCAATACCGAGCATAAATTGCGAGGACACAATTTATTGAATAAGGTTATAATGTAACACCCCAAGCTTCCATGGTACGCTTCTCTTTGAATAATACAGTAGTGTGTGTTGTACGCAACTTCGAGTTCTAACACACACCATGACCAATCAAAGTAGCTGTTATGAATAGTAATACCCACTTTTTGAAATTTTATAAATTTTATCTCTCAAAATGGACTTTATTTTTGGATTCTAAAGATCGAAATTAGCCTAGGGTGAAATTTTGGTACTTTTCGGATAACTTTCATATTTTGATGAATAGTTAAAATTACTAAATTTTAATTAAAAAAAACTTTTTTAATCGAAATAATTAATAGTGAAAAATTATGAATTTGCGTGGTTGTAAATTAAATTTTGAATACATTTTAACATTTAATCCAATGTTTGTCATTGGACATAATTTCACATTTAAACCGGACATAAACAAGTGTCAATCTTTTGATAGTTATTGTTTCTTAAAAACACGCTTTTTGGTTTAACAACGGAAATTAATTTTAAATTAATAAATGAAACTTATATGTTTTTAATTTGGTAAAATAGACTTCATTATTGAATTTGTAATATTAAAATTATCTTGGGGTAAATTTTTGGTATTTTTCTGAAAACTTTCAATTTTTGATGAATAGCGAAAAACATAGAGTTACTGTTTAAAACTAGATTTTTATTTAAATAATTATTTATATTATTTAAATTTATTTTAGGTAAAAATAGATACATAATACCTATATAAATTCAATTTAATTCATTTTAGTCAGTTTAGAATAATTTTAGATATATAAAAATTTTATTGAACTTTTTCACCATCTTTTACCCACCTCCTAGGAGAATTTGTAAATTCACATAAAACTTAATTTTACCGCTTCTGTGAGTGTAATTTTGAAACTCCGAGAGACACGGTTAATATAAAGGAGTAAAATGTGGTTCAATAAGATAAAAATAATTTTTGGTGAATAGTAACTTTTTACTTTTATTTACCACAGTAAAAAGTAAATTGGGTAATTAAGGGTAAAAATGATATTATTATTACCATAAAACATGTCCTAATTCTATTGGATAAGTTTAATTCGACCAAAAAAAATCTTAGGAATAAAATATGACCCTTTAGTTCCACTTGGATTAGATTAGGACATTTATTATTATTTAATTCAAAGAAGAGTTAAAAGAGTTAAAATCAAAGTTTAGTAACTAAAACATTTTTAATATAGGGTTGTACTTAAGATAAATTCGATTGTAAATATTCATTAGAAAGATAAAAATCTTTCCTACATAATGGTAGTTTAATTATAATATTTGGACATTAAATAATTAAATTTATTTATGACACAAGGATGATGCAGTACTTACCTTATTAATGAAAGAATCAAATAAATGGTAATATAAATATTAAAATAAATATAATTTCAAAGTTTTTATGACATCCACGAATTTTCTAGATGACTATGAGATGTTAGGGCTGATTAAATGTATCTTGTTCTAAGTAATAAAGTTCTGATGACTTTCACAAAAACAAAATACCAAAAAGTGTCAAAATTCACATAAATTAATATTTAAAAAAATATTATATGATTAATTGATATTATATTCCTAAGAAAATAAGGTTTGGCCAAAGGAATTATATCATGATATTTTTATCATTAATGGACCACTTGGGGGTCTCTTTGAAGTTTATAAAAGGACACCACTTCTAACCAATTCCTCACACCTTTCAAGCATTTTGGCTCATCCAACCTCTTTCCAATTAAGCTCCCTACATCCCTCTCCTCCTCCTAGAAGCCTCACCTTATATAGAAGGTACTTCAAGAGTCCTTTTTGGTTCAATCCAAATGGAGTTACCCAAATTAAAGGTAACGATTTCTATTAGCTTCTTTTATTTTATTTTACTTCTCCAACCCCTAAACTCTTCTTATTCTTTTATTTTGTAAGAAAACTAGTATCCTAAATATACTAGGATATTTTTATGAGAAGTATTAGAATTACACTTACACAAACCTCCATCTAATGGGTGAAGAACATAATGTTTCTGTGGATGACAAAAAAACGCCTCACGAAACGATGATTGTTCAATTACCTCATACTGCCTCTCATGGTGGAAATTATGATGGCACTATATATAAATATGATATTAATTTTATTTATTTTATATATAATCTTATGTAATTCCATTTTATAGAATACCATTATTTGTTTCATGTTTTATATATATACGATAATTTCATTTGAGGAAGTGCGGACTACCGCCCCCTCAAAGTGATATGACTCATTTATACCATACATGGAACATATAAAGGATGGAATTAATGAACTTAAGTAACAAATATAAGATATTATGTTATACTGGAATAATAATATACCTATATATTATTTGGTTTTTATTCTTTTTAAAATGAAAAATGAAATGGAAGTAGCGTTCATGCGTACGTACGGACTATCATCTCCACGAACACGATGAGATTCATTCCCCATTGTATCCATTCAATTATAATTCTCATTTTATGATTAAAAATAATGTTTAATGACTTGATATCATTCTGGATATGTATAAGATACAACCTATCCATAACAAACATGGCTTATGTAACAAAACATATAAAATAAAACGAGTTAGTTAACACCTGAAACGACGATAATACTAAGATATTATTAACAAACCAATGCTAAAAGATCATATATGATATCATATTAATGTATATTATTCTTGTATAATTTAGTAAAAATCATTTAACCATTATACAAGAGATTACCCATCCCTCGACAAAGGAAAAGTACAAGGTAAGGGGTTTTCATCTCACTCTTTATTCCCGTGAGATTCATGCCATATTGCCACTATTAACTTTTGTTTGGTGTATGTACTACCCATAATTGTATTCATTAAGTTATAGAATTTAATTTTTGTGTATTTACATATTCATTGTATGATACTTCTTTCATGGGGTGTATGTTTTGTAAGTTACCAAATTGGTTAGGGTTAATTCCTCAATCTCATTATTATCCGAGATTGTTTATGTGTAAGTATTTACTGGGACATTTTTATCATCCATGTCCATTTTTATAAAAACTATTTAAAAATGAATATTTTAAGGATTTTTTAAAGGTACTATTTATCAAGATCATAATTTTAAATGTTTTAAAGATTTATCTTTCTAAATCTTTTTAATTAATGTCCATGTTTTCAAAATGATTTTAAGGATTTATTTATATGGACATGAATGTTTTGAAATTATAATTATTTTCAAAAGTTTAAAAGTAGAATGGGACACCTTGATTCAAAAATCTCTTTAAAATTACTTCTTTTATAAATGAGTGACTTTTAAATGATTTTACAAAAATGAAATTTCTCTCAAAAAGTTCTACTCTTCATTTTGAAATATGTCAGCATCCTTTACTGGATATTATTTTTGATTGAGGTTGATTTATTATAATACAATAATCCATATTGTATTGAATGAGTTTAGATATTTTTGACTGTGGATGTTCTATTTTTATACAATTCATGGTTTATGGTTAATGTATTGACATTTTGTATGCTAGTTCTAATACGGATGTTTATGTAATGCTTCAACCTTTTCATATGAGGAATGTATTGGACATAGTAAGTGATGGGTGGAGCCCGCTATAGCTCCTCGATGCATCGGTAGGTCTCATGAGACAACTAGACGTGGAATTGGCAGAGGACCTTTACAAATTTGATATATGGTTTTGGCCAAGTCCTTAATCATTTTTAGACGTCTTGGCTGATGCCTTGACAAAATGTTTTAGAATGTATGACATTATACACTCCCTCATTATGAAAATACTATTGATGGTTAATGTGGTCTTTCGACTAGTAGAATATCCATGATTATGTTTTATTATGGTATTATTTACTCAGCTCATATTCCTGCCATAAAAGTATTCATGTTTATTATTGGTAATGGCATTGGTTTCAATTATTCACCATGCTTAATATTTATGTTATCTTCCACTATTTTTATTACTCTTACTGAGCATTTGAGCTGACCAATTTCTTTGTTTTATTTTTCCTAGGATTCCAAGAAGTGCATTTTGATTGATATGTAGGGTTAAGGCAAGGGAATAATGGAGTTCATAAGGGATTACTTATGTTGTTTTGTATGTTATAAAGTATAATGTAACATTCATGTATGTAATCTATTTTCCAAGACTGCTAAACTGATCAGTCCTTCGGGACTTGATTCCTTGTAATCATGCCAATGTATTAAAATAATGCACCGACTCTGGGTAACTGGGGTCGGGGTGTTGCACCTATAATCATATTATCCTATTAATAACTCACTTTGGAGCTATTTTAGATCAAAAATAATTTTATAATGAATTAATAGTTTTGGATTTTCCAAAAATATCCCTCCTCCCTCTAATAAAAGGGAACTTCTCATTCTCTTTAATTCACACCTCCAAAGCCTTCTGGATCCAATAATCCTTTCCTATTTTCTCTCCCAAATTCCCTCAAGACATCCTAGATTCAATACCTTGGGAATAAATCCATCCTAAGGAGTCATATGGTGAAAATAAAAATGGGATACCCAAAAAAGAGGAAGCTTGTTTGAGTATGAAGAGAGTCAAGACAAAAGGTAAGAGGATTTTTATATCACCTATATTTCTATGAGACACAAGCCTCATACACTACTTGTTTCTTTTATGTGATGTATATAATGACCATGAATGTTTTTATGAGTCTTATCTAAAAGATTATGATATTTCCATATTCTTATAATTTTTTTATTAACATGGGGCATATGTTTTTATTGATTTTAAAGTGATGGGTATTGATTTCAAAATATCTTCCATATTTAGGATTATTTCATTTTAAGTCACCATTGGGTAATATTTATCATCCATGTCCATGTTTTCTAATTTTTTTCATAAAATGATTTAGTAATTCATTTGGAAAACGAAAGAAATATTCCTTTCAAATCGTGAAGTAAAAAACTAAAAATTGGTAAAAATGACTTTAAACATCCAGTGGTAGGGTTGCTTCTATGTTGGATGTGGTCACTCTTCATCTCTGGAGGCATAAATGATTGGAGTCATTCACGCTGTTGATTTTTCACTTCAAAGAGGTTGGAGAAAGCTTTGGATTGAAAGCGATTCTACCACCATAATTCATGCCATCTAGAATGGCATCATTCATTTGGCCTGGCCGCTCAGTAGACGTAGGATGAATTGCTTGAAGACGCCCCATGGGATTGATTACATTGCTAATCATGCCTACCCGGAAGCGAATGTCGTTGCTGATACTCTTGCTAACAAAGGAGGTCATCAGAGCATGACTTGGCTAGACACTCTTCCAGCTGATTTATCTTATCTTTTCGATAGAGATTGTAAACAAATCATGTCTTTCTGACTCTTGTAACTTTTTTTATTAATAAATTGTGATTTGGACTTTGACTAAAGATTTACCTTTTAAAAAATGAGAATATTTTTTTTAAATATAAAAATTGAAGGATTTTTATGGTTTCATACCACCTTATTTCCATGAAGCTTCCACTATAATATTATAATGTTATTTTCAATAAATTTTTTTCTTTTAAAACAGTGCAACATTTTAGGAAAAGAAACATATTTTAAGAAATAAAGGATATTTTACTCAAGAACTTTTTTAAATGATTCTCATTATTCCTTATAAGTTTTCAAAGTGGTTTCAAAGAAAAGGATTTGAATTTTTTTAAATGTTTTAAAAAGTGATTTTTAAGGAACATTCATGTTCCAAGTGATCTTTCAAAATCATTCTTATCCTTTTATGACATAATTTGTTATTTTTTAAGAAGACCATTCATATTATTTATTTAAATGGTTTATGTTTTGATGGAATGGTGTTTAGGAGACCCTCTTCTTTTCATAGGTTATTCTTTTAATGAAATGATTATGAATCCTGTCTCTTTTTCACATGTTATGATATGATTACATATTTATGATACCCATTTAATTTCAAGAGTTATGATATTATTGTTTATGATTATGTGGCACATATATGTATGATTTCATATTCCCACATCTATGTGTGGACCTAGTTTTCATGTCCATAATTCTATGCATGGATATTTTTTTCTTGTCCATAATGTTATGTTTGAACCTAATTAAATGTTCACAATGCAATGCATGAACCTTATAATATGTTCACAATGTTATGAGTGAACCATATTTAGTTTTCACAATGTTATGAAAGTAACTATTGTCATATCCATATGTTTATACAAGGGCGTGATTTAAAGTCCTTAATTTAATGACTGAACATGTTACAATTTATACATGTCCACAAAGTCATAAGTTTATGTGTATGAATTAATTTCACACCTTATGTAAATTTAAATATCTTATTGATTATTTAATTTGATTTCATTATGATTCATTTCATATGAACGACCAATATCTTTATTCCATGTCTCATGATTATGATCTTTGATATGAAGGATATGATCTTCTATTGTTCTTATCATCTTCTCGTACCCTTATTCTCCGTATATGTGTAACACCCCAAGGTTTTAAAAATAAGTTTAAATTCATGAAAACACTTTTTTTAAGGAGATATTTTTAAAATAGCAATTAAATATAATTTTTCCACTTTTATGATTAGAATTTCATAAAACGGACATACATGGTTGTGATCAGTAAGTTTTTTTTGGAGTCTGATAGGGCAAACATAATTTTTTTTGGTGAATAGTAACCTACCCTATAAATAGTAATGTTACCCTTATGAATTGTAATATGATAAAATGAATATAAACCTCACTAATGAATGAATTTCTGATAATTTTTGAAACCTTGATTAATTTTTCAATGTGTTATAAAATCACTTATAGGGTTAAAATCATTATTTTTGGAATAAATTATTATTTTATTTAAAAATTAAATTAATAATATTTTAAAAATTATTTTTAAAAAAAGGAGTTAAGTTTTTAATTCTACAGGTTGATAAAATGTTAGGGTGAGTTTTGGTATTTTTCTGAAATACTTGAAATTTTGGTGAATAGTGAAAATTGATAATTTAAACAATATGAAAAATAAATGAATATTTGCATCATTCCCAAGTCATGGATGATGTAAATTTCCATTGGTTAGAAAAAACATGCACTTATTACTATTTTTGGTCATATGAATCAAGAATATTCATATTCTTGTTGAAAAATATTAAAATAATGATTAAAATATTGGAAAACTTCTCTTCTCCTCCACTATAAATTTCACCCTCACCCTCCTCCTCCTATCCCACCTATCATGCTTTGATAATTGTATAAATTATAAAAAATACCATTAAAAATGATTTTCACCATTTCCAGGACCTGTTGGTCTTACCAAAAAGAAAAAACCAAAGGCCTTAAGGAGTATCTCAAGGAGAAGAGATCAAGAGGTAAAAATATTCTTTCATTTTCTTGTGTTTTCTTTTCAATTTTTTTCTTTTCTTATAATATCTTCATATCCTATTATCTGAGAGGAATTTAAGATCCAATATTATATATATTATTTATTATTATGATGTTTATGGGAAAATTCATCATCATTTTCCCTCTCCTCTTCCTATTATTCTAAAAATAAAAACATTGTCCGTGATGTGTTAATTTATCATCACCATGGACGACGTGTCTCAAATTTTATTTAATTCGTTAAAATATGGTTGTAAAACCATTTTAATGGTTGAATGATATTTTAATTTTTATTATATTAGTTCTCTTATGTTCTAGAATTAACTTATGTGCATAATATTTATGGAATATAATGAAATAAGTTCGTGATTATCGAATAACCGAAAAAATGATCTAAATGAATGTTAGTAATGATTTATCTAATGATTAATCATAATAATATATAACATAAATTATTTATGGAATAATTTAAAATTATATAAACATATTAACACCATTTTATTCCACTTTTTTATATTCTCTTCCTTTCAACAAGAAAATCTATTGTGAACTAACCACGTAAACCATATAAAGAACGTACCCAAAACAATACAAATAACAAAATATTATTATTGAATGGGTGGAAGGATGTTATTAAATGATAATATAAGGTTTTATAAACATGAATATATTCCATTAAACTATTTATAACACTCTTTTAACCATTATACAAAATGTTTTAAACATGTTTGAAGTAAGGCGAACCCGAGGTATGGGAATTCTTAACCCAATTTCCAATCTTTAGGTTAACATTATACATTATTAATTATGTGGTATTAGGAATATTTTCGTAATTAATTTTTGTTTATATTATTTTTATTAGATTTATTTATAGTTTATAAACAAATTTATTTCATTCAAATAATTTTTCACATCAATTGTATGATATTTTTAAGGTACTTTTCTCTAAAAATTCTCTTTAAAAATTATATTTTACAACATTTAAAAGAAATGTTTGTATGCCATTATTCATGTTTTTTGATTATGTTCTGGTCCTTGGTAATTTTTTACGATGAAGGGTGGGGCCTATATCTCCCTCTAATTCATTGGGTATGTATTTTTTGGAGGTCAGTCGTATGGTTACTCCAAGTGTAACTGTGATAATTACACCATAAGGTAGCCGTGAGGGTTACATTGTTAGGTATCCTTGTGGGTTACCAATCATAAGGTAGTCATGAGGGTTAAAATATAAGTAATAAATTCCTCAATATACCTTTATAGTTTTATATATATGTTACTTAATTTTTTATGGAAATATCATATTTCACAAAGTAAGTATATATGGGTGAGAAGTATGTATTTTTGAAATTATTTAATTTGTTTATTAGTCCTCATGGAATAATGGGTTCATTCCTTATTTTTATATCCCTTAATGAGATTTTTATGCTCATAACATGTTTTTAAATATTTTTCATAGGATACAAGGATGTTTATTATAAATAAGGAAGTTAAGTTAAATGTTAGAAATATTATTCAAAGAAATCATGTTGTTATTTTGTGTTTAAATTTTTACGTTTTTGAAGAAATTGATACTATTTAAATGGAAAAACATTTTATTATCATGGGTTTATATGTATGAGTTATTTCATAAATTTATAAAAATATAAACCTAAATGATATTTGGGAATTTAAAGAAGTGAAATCTAGTTGAAATAGCTAGATTATGATATGTTTAAGTCCAAGTCCTTATAGTTTGAATCTGATAACAGTTTAGAAAACATTAAGGGTTAAGATGATGTTAACAGAATACCATAAATAATTTTTAACATATATTTTTGTTGAAATGGTATATCATTTAAATATTAACATGTTTTATTCATCTATAATATTTCTATTTAAAATGGTTTTCCATATATGAAATAGGGAAGATGGAGTTAGAAGAAACCGAGAGGATGATATATTTTTGAATCTACAACCAGGAATGGTTGGAATTGGAACTGAGAAGTTTATGATAGTAATGGATTAGTTGACGTAGGAAATAAATAGTGGTGTCATCCATGAAAGAGAACAAAAAAAGGTACCACTAAGGAATATGATGATAGTGGAACATTTTATGAGGAAACACCCATATGATTTCAGTAGATCTTCTGACCCAGTAGCAGCTTAAGGATGGATTAAATCCCTTGAAAAGATATTCTATGTTATGGGATATTTAGATAATCAAAAGGTTACTTTTTTGCATTAATCATTTTTAATGTTAAGTTAATCAGTTTTGGAAAATGGTCAAGAATATCAGGGATTTAGTGGAGATTGAATCCATAGAGTGGGATGAATTTAAAATTATTTTCCTTGAAAATTATTTTCCTAAGGTTGTTCGATAAAGAATGGAGAAGCAATTACTTGAATTGAGGAAAAAGGAGGAAGATTTTTTGGTTATATATGAAAAAAATTCACCCAACTTGAAATTTATAATCAAAATATTATTCAAGATCTTGATAGAAAAATAAATCACTTTTACTATGGATTGAAACCAAGATACTGGAGGACATTGGCCTCCTGAAAATTAAAAAGTTATGTGAAACTTTTCCAATATGCTGAGAGGGTTGAAATTGAGTTTTATGATTATCACTTTTACTTTAAAAAAAAATAAGAGTTCTATATGTCAAAGAATGGTTAATAATCAGTCAAAGAAATTAGATGGTAATAAAGTTTAGTTTCAAGTTTGTGAAAAGTTTGGTAAAAAGAACCCTATGGAATGCCTTTACAAAACAAGGAAGTGTTTCGATGTGGTATGTTTAGAAATATGTCATGATATTGTAATGAAAATGATATTAAGATCAATTCTGATAAGAAAAATATGAAGTGTTTCAAATATGGTGATATGGTTCGTTATACAAATGCCTACCCAAAGAAAAATCCAAGTGATGGAAAAAAGCTAGACTATAAGAAGAAAGGTGTAGTGAGATCCTTCGCGACTACATTAGTAGATGTTGGGACATCAATTTAAGTTGTATTAGGAAATTTTTTTATTTACTTATATTTTTCTAAAGTATTTTTTGATATGGGGGCTAAAAATTCCTTCATTTCTGAGAAAGTTTCTGGTAAATTGGAAATATCATCTAAAAAATGAGACTAGAACTTATTGTTAAAACACTAGGGAAAATGTTATAGAAAAATGGAATTTCAAGAATATTTCTATTGTTATATGTGGAAATACATTACCTACAAACTTTTTTGTTTTTCCATTATTAGATTTTGATTTCATGTTTTTTATGGATTGGATTTCTGTTTATAATGAGAAGATTGATTGTAGAGCTCAAGAAGTTGTTTTTCCAAAAGTTTTTTAGTTCGTATAAAAGAATAAATCCATAAAATTGACAACATATTAGGAATGTAAGAAACTATTCAAAGATGAAAATGAATTTTATATTTCTCATATTGTTGAAAATAAGGGAACTGTTCAAATTAATAATGTGAAAGTGGTAAATGAATACCTCGATGTTTTTCCCAATGAGTTACTCTGTTTTATAACTAATTGGGAAGTTGAATTAAAAATTTACTTAGTTCCTAATGCTAAAAAATTTTCAAATCCCCCTTATCAAATGAGTCAAATGGAACTTCATGAATTGAAAAATCAGTTACAGGAGTTTCTTGATAAAGGCTTCATTCATCCTAGCACCTCACCATGGAGATCTTTTGTTTTATTAGTTAAAAGGAAAGATGGTTACATACGACTTTTCATTGATTATATATCCTTGAATGACATTACTATTAAGAATAATGATCCTTTTACTTATATTTATAGTTTATTTGATCATCTCTAGGGAGTACAGTATTTTTCCAAGATTGAATTGAGATCTAGGTACCATCAGCTGAAGGTGAAGGAGGATAACATTCCAAAAAAATCTTTTTTAACTAGATATTGTTATTATCAATTGTTTGTTAGGACATTTGGGTTAATTAATGCACCTTATGTATTCATGGATCATATAAATAGAATATTTCATGAGTTACTAGATAAGTTCGAGGTTGTCTTTATTGATGACACTCTGGTATATTCTAGAAGTAGAGAGGAGCATGGAAAACATCAAAGGATTATTTTGATATCCTTAAAAGAAAATAAACTATATGGAAAACTTAGAAATTGTGAACTTTGGTTGAAACAAATTTATTTCCTTGGTCACATTATTTCTAACGATGAAATATTTGTTGATCTTTCTAAAATGAAAGTTATTAAAGAATGGAAAAGACCCATAAATATAACTGAGATTTATAGTTTTCTTGGTTTGGTATGCTATTACCAGAGGTTTTTTGGAAACATTTTCCCGTTATCTACTCCACTAACAATGTTTACTTAAAAATGAGATAAATTTATATAGAAAAAATAATGTACTGATTGTTTCTAGTAATTGAAAAAAAAATATTGGTGAATACTTCAGTTCTGACCCAACCTTACAGGAATGGATATTTTTTCATCTACATTTATAATTCATTAAATGGACTTGGTTGTGTTCTGATGAAAAATTATTAGGTAATTTCTTATGCTTCAAGAAAACTAGAACCTCATGAGTTAAATTATCCCACACATGATTTGGAGTTAGCGGTTATGGTTTTTTGCTTTAAAAATTTTGAGGAAACTTTTATATGGATCCAAATGTAATATATATACTAACCACAAAAGTATGTAGTATATATTCACTCAAACGAAATTAAAAATGAGGAAGATAAGACCACTTTAATTGATAAAAAATTATGATTTCATCATCATTTACCATCCTAGAAAACCAAACTAAGTAGAAGATTCCCTGAGTCAAAAACATCATGAATAATTAACTATGTTACAGCTAGAACAAGACCCTTTGATTAATGATTTGATGAATTTTCTCTTGGAAGTTGTTGGTGCAGGAAATTCCTCTATTTTGTTTCAAGTTTTAGTGTAGTCATCATTTTTAGATAGAATAAATAAAGCACAGGATAAAGACAAAACGTTACAGAAAAAGGTTAAATTGGTTAAAATGGGTAAGTTTCCAAAATTTTACATTGATAAAGATTATGTTCTATGATTTGAAAAGAGATTGTGTGCATTGTGATTCTCAGGTGAAGAAATAATTTTTTTTGAAGTTCAATGTTATTTGATTTCAGTTCATCCTTGAAGTACTAAGATGTACAAAGACCTTATAGAGTATTAATAGTGGGATGGACTGAAAATAGATATTTCAAATTTTACTATGAAATGTTTTACATGTCGAATATTTAATGTTTAGTGGAATTTATCTAAGGGGATTCCTCATACTTTACCAGTGCTAGAGTAGAAATTGGAAAATATATCCACGAACTTTGTTGTGGGAATTCCAAAGACTTATCGAGGTAACAATTCAATCTAGGTTATTGTTGATCGACTAAACAAATCCTCTTATTTCATTCCTATTCAAGATACTATGTCTTTGGATCAGCTTTCTGAATTGTACCTCAATGAGATTATCAAGTTACAAGGAGTTACTATTTTAATTTTATATAACTATGATCCCCGGTTCACTTATAACTTTTGTAAAGGACATCAAAATTTGTTGGAAAAAACATTAAATTTTAGTACATATTTTCATCTTCAATCAGATGGGATTTTAGAACAGACAATTCAAACTTTGGAGGATATATTTTGATCTTGTTCAATGGATTACCAGGGATGTTTGGGTCAACATATTTCATTAGTTTAATTTTCTTATAATAATAGTTTTCATTCTAGTATACAGAGGGTACCTTTTGAGGGATTATATGGGTAGAAATGTTGAACATTACATTTTTCAGATGAAGTCATGGAAAGGAAGTTGATGAGACCATAATAATAGAGTAATTGGTTGAGAAAGTGAATATCATCCAACAACACATGGGGAAATCTTAGAGAAGGCAAAAAATATATGCATATAACAGGAGGAAAAGCTTTTATTTTGAGATAGGTGATCAATGTTTTCGTAGAATCTCACCATAAAAAGTGTTATGTGTTTTTGTAAGAAAGGAAATATGAGACCATGGTTCATTGGACCTTATGAAATCCTGGAGAATGCTGGGACAAGTTTCATACCATGTAGCTTTTCCTCTCAGTTTATCTCAGGTACACAAATTTTTTCATGTTTCGATGTTGAGAAAGTATGTTCCAGATTCATGTCATGTTTTGAGCCCAGAAGCAGTTCAGTTGGAAGAGAACATTAATTATAAATAGAAACTTTTTTAGATTATTGATTGAAGAGAAAAAGTACTGTAGAATAAGGTAATCCATTAGGTAAAGGTTTTTTGGAGAAATCACATGGTTGAAGAAGCAACATGAGAATCTGAAAATTCTATGAGGGAATGGTACCACACTTGTTTAATAATTAAATAAAATTACGGGGACACAATTTCCAGAAGGTATGGAGAATTTAATGACTCAAGGTTTTAAAAATAAATTTAAATTCATGAAAACACTTTGTTTTAAAAAGATTTTTTTCAACTAGCCGTTAAATATAATCTTTCCACTTCTATGATTTGAATTTAAAAAATGGACATACACAGTGGTGATTAGTATGTTTTTTGGAGTCTGATAGGACAAACATAATTTTCGATGAATAGTAACCTACCCTTATGAATAGTAATGTTACTTTTATGAATAGTAATATGACTAAATTAATATTAACCTGACAAATGAATGCATTTCTAATAATTTATGAGACCTTGATACATTTATCAAGGTGTTATAAAATTAGTTATAGTTTTAAAATTATTATTATTTTGAATAAATATTATTGAATTTAAAAATTAAAATAATCTTATTGAGAAAATTATTTTCAAAAAATGTTGTTCATTTTTTAATTTTCATGTCGAACAATTATTAGGGTGATTTTTTGGAAATTTTCAGAAATACTTGAATTTTTGGTGAATAATGAAATTCTATAATTCACCAAATATGCTAAAAAATGAATTTCTACATCAAGATTGAGTCATGGATGATTTAAATGGCCCTTTTTTCAAAATGGCAAGAACTTATTACTGTTTTTAGTCATAATATTAAAGACTACTCACTGTCTTAAATTAAAATATTGATCTAATGATTAAAATAATGGAAAACCCCTCATCTCTTCCACTATAAATACCACCCTCACCCCCTCTAACTCTCACACCACTCAAGCTTTGAGCATTTTCAGAATTCGGAAAAATAACTTTACCAATGTGAAAAACCTACTAGTCTCACCGAAAGGTAAAAAAATAAAGGCCTAAAAGAGGATCTCATGGAGAATAGGTCATGAGGTAAAAGTCCTCTTTCAGTTTCTTGTGTTTTATTTTCAATTCTTTCTTTTTTATAATATCTAAATCTACCCTTATCAAAAAGGCATAAAATACCTAGTATTATATATATTATTTATTTTATCCTTTTTATGTAAAAAATCACCATCATTATTGCTCTCCTCTTCCTCGTATTATAAATTTAAAATCATCGTCCGTGATGTCTCAATTTACCGACATCGTGAACGATGTGTCTTCAATTTATTTTACATCCTTCAAATATTGTTGTAAAACCATTTTAATGGTTGAAAAGGATTTTAAATTGTATTATATGACCTCTATTATGTTCTATAATTAAATTAAATGCATAATATTAAAGGTATATAATGAAATGAGTTCGTGATTACCAAAGAACCACCAAAATGATCCAAAAAAAATATTCCTAATGATTTATCTAACGATTCATCCGCATAGAATGTAAGAAAAATGATTTATGGAATACTTTAATATTCTTGAAACATTTTTTCACCATTTTATTCCTATTTTGGAGATTCTCTTCCTTCTGATAAGAAAATCCATTACGAACCAACCATGAAAACGATGTAAAGAACACACCCTAAATAATGTAAATAATAAACTATTATTAATGAATGGGTAGAATGATGTTCTAAAATTATCATATAAGGTGATATAAAAATTAATATTTTTCTGTAAAATATTAATAAAACTCTTTTAATTATTATACAAGGAGGATTAAACAAGTTTTAGGTAAGATAAAAATGAGGTAAGGGAATTCGTAACCCAATTTCCATTCTTTGGGTTAACCTTCTACATTATTAATTATTTGGTATTAAGATTATTTGTGTGATAATTTTTGTTAATATTATGTTTTATTATGTATATTTACAATGTATAAAAATACTCATTTCATTCCATTAATTTCTCACTCCAATTATATGATATTTGTAAGGGACTTTTCATTAAAAATTCTCTTTTGAAATTCTATTTTACAAAATTCAAAGGAAATGTTTTTATAAAATTATTCATGTTTGATGATTATGTACTAGTTCTTGGGAATTTTTTATAATGAATGATAGGACCTATATATCCCTATAATTCATTGGGTATGTGTAAGTTGGAGGTCAGCCGTATGGTTACTCCAAGTGTAACTCCGATAGTTACACCATAAGGTAGCTGTGAGGGTTACATTGTAAGACAACCGTGAGGGTTACAAAATATAAGGTAGCCATGAGGGTTACCATATAAGTAATTAATGACCCAAGATAAATTAATGGTTTTATATATATGTTCCTTAATGTTTTATGGAAATATCATGTTTCACAAAGTAAGTATATATGGGTGAGAAGTATGTCTTTGTGAAATAATTTCATATGTTTATAAGTAGTCATGGACTAATGGATTATTTCCTTCTTTTTATATCCATTGCTAATATTTTTATGATCATCCCATATTTTTAAATATTTTTCATAGGTTATAAGGATGTGTAAGATAAATAATTAAGTCATGTTAAATGTTATAAAGATTTTTCAAAGAAACAATGTTGTTATTTGGTATTAAAAGTTTTATGTTTTGGAAGAAATGGATACTTTTTAAATGGTACCCACTTTTTAAGATTTTGGGTTAATATATATGAGTTATTTCCAAAATTTCTAAAACTATTAACCTAAAAGGTATTTAGGAATTTAAAGTAGTTAAATCTAGTTTAAATATCTAGATTATGATATGTTTAAGGATGAGTCCTTATAATATGCATAAGTATGACTTTTGTTTACCCTTACTATGAATTTGAGATCACACCTTTATTATATTTCCTTTCCCTTGGTTATGAAGAATGGTTTTAGGTAGAAGTACTAAAGGTGGAGATCTATATGGGATATATTGAAGATATTTCACCCTGATGGAAGATTTTTTCCATGTTTCCAAATACACTAATCTATTATGGTCCTCAAGCATGCATGTATTGTTGTAATGTACAACATATTCATCTAAAATGATGTTATATCCATGTATAGTAAGCCTGGTACTCTATATTTATCTCTTCTATGTGTTATACCATGATTGAATTCTTATGAAACCCTATTCTTTCTCCATTGGTGTTGTTATGATTAAATGACGAAATAATTATAAAACATATTTGAATTTTTTTTAAACCCATTTCATTTCACATGTTATGACATGAATAATTTTTTATGATCTATTTCAAAAAAATAAATGTGGTTCTCATTATGTGATTTTTAGGACCTTTATTTCCCACCAATACATTGGTTAAATATTGATAACTCAGGAGTAAATATGTTATGTGTGAACTTGATTACATGTTAATAATATTATGAGTGAACCTGATTATATTACCACAATGTGAAGCATGAACGTAATTACATGTTCAAAATGTGATGTGTGAACCTAAATATATGCTCATAATGTTAATCATGATCCTGATTACATGTTCACAGTTTTATGCATGTACATGTATTTCATGTCAATGATGTTATGCATGGACCTGGTTTCATGTAAATATGTTAATGATGGATTGATATCATTTCCTTAACATAATACACAAACCTATCACTATTTATAAATGTTCAAAATGTTGTAAACTAATTTTTATTCAATGGGTTGGTGACAAGCACCTGGGAATTAATAAATAGCTATTGGGAATAGTTTCTCCCTCATGTATTACAATAACAGAGTATAGTGTGGAAACATCAGTAGACATATAATAATAAATACATATACATCAAGTACATGGAGACACTAATAGAACTAAAAAATAGAACATAATGACCCAAACCCATCTCATGCTGGTCCCTGACCAACCACCATGTCGCATGTCTCCCACCGTTGGTCACCCCAAATTGAAACCATAGAGGAAGGAAAGAGAAAAAACACCTACTATAAGATAATAAAGGACTATAAACACTAAAATGTACAAGAATGGTGTAATCTAAAATCATAGTAAGGCCCTGCAAAGAATTCCCTAATAGATGCTCAAATTCAATTAACCAAGTAATGATATTTCAATTTTTAAAAAATAGGTGTGTTATTTGAAAATAATATTAAAAAAACCATGCTAAACATTGTAAATGATGGAATATTTATAAAAAAATCACTTATATTTTTTTTATATAAAATAGTTTATATAAATTCAAAAGGATTACAAAACAATTTATAGGAAATGAATATGTTATTTTGATATAAAAAAAGCGAGAAAACATGATCATATGCCTAAAAGGTATGATTGTTCTAGGATCATGTTCTATACACACGAAAGGTGACACAAAAATATGTTAATACACACTTACCTTTGGTACGACCAAAGGCGAATTCATCACCATCCTACTAGGGATGTGACATGCTGCATTTATGTTTTGGAACGTTGTAAATCATAGAGTGTTGTACAAATAACTCAATAACTACCAAATTATTTTAATTTCTCTATTTTAAAAATCAACTATGGGAAATTTACATTAAAAAACCTTATAATACAATTAACCCCATTCTCTATTTCAAATATTCCAATTTTCCATTTAAAAAACAAAATGATTTTTAATCAAAATAATCCGTTTTACAGGATACAACATAAAGGTTTATATTGAAACCATTTTAATCCATATTTCACAAACTATAATTTCAAATCAACTTATAATTCACTTTTACACTTTAAGTTAAACAATTTAAATTTCAAACAATTTCCATAAATTTCAATTCAAATTGTTTTATACAATTTTATACACAAAAGGGTAATAATACCATATTTCTTTCAGAATTCATCATTAAAATTCCAAATGATACTTTTAAATAATCATTTAGTTCAAATGTACCACAATGAATTAAAATGAAGTGTTATAATTTCATATGGATTGAATAAATTTCAAAACATAGGTTTACACCCTCTTTTCATACAGATAAATCATTTATTTCAAATAACCTAAGAACACCAATTTAAAAAATAAGGATAAAATGCTTCAAATGGGGTTTGTTTTCATTTAATAACTTCATTCATTTAAAAATATTTATAAAACATCACATTTTTCAATTCATCTAATTCAAATAAAGGAAGTATATTTAATAAATTAGAACCTAGGAAAAGGCCCCAATTTATCCAAAACATCCTTTAAATGATAATTAACAAAAAATAAAAAATAATATTAAATAATTCATAAAAGGTTTGAAATATCAATATTATAGTGATTAAATTCATTCCATGATTAATTCAAAGGGAAATTTTTCAAAGAATATTTTCTAAAGAATTAAATGAACTAATTTCATACCCAAATCCATTCTCCAAAACCAAATCCACCAATTAAATGAATTGGGTTTTCCCAATAAACCAATTAAAAGAAATTTAATTTGAAATCAATAAATTCCATTTAAATATAACAATTAAAATTATATAACACAATTTTGGGTTAATAAAAATTGGGTATCATGACAGAACCACCTACATGGAATTTTGGAATCCAGTTGCATTGAATTCAAAATGTTTCACCTTCGATGGAGATCACCAGATCTAATAAGATAGATATTAAAAGAAAATATAAGAGATAAAAGATCTACAATTCTATACCAATCAATCAAGATACAACAAAACACAAGGCTTTCATAACCTATAGGAAGAAGAAATCGAGATAACAAAGGAAATTGAAGATCAAGAAGGAAATGACTCACCGAAAGAGAATATATATGCTTCGATTGGCACCCTGATCCAAAAATTGACGATCATTGGAAAACATTTCTCCAGAGGGCTACCAAAAGGTTGAGAATCAAATTATGATCTAGTTAGAGGACCTTGGGTTTATTTAGGTGGATTTTAATTAAAATTTTCGTAACTTTAATTATAACGTGCACGGTTTACTGGGCCAATTCACATAGATAGTACTAACCATGTGAAAACCATTCAACACGTTTCACACGTTTTTTAAACCATGTGGCAAACATGCCCAAATTTTGAAACATTTTTCACGCTTAGTTTAACCATTCACAACCCTTGCACAACCCATGCAACCTAGGCTACACACACTGTTTGACCATGAACAAACCATGTAAAGGCCCAAAAACCTCTGAACAATGACCAATAAAATATTAAAAATAACCCAAAAAAGATCCAAACATTGGATAAACAAATAAATGGGTCAAAAAACATAAAAAAGTAACAAAATGTTACAACCTCCCCACAATAGGGTTTTCTATACCCAGAAATATTCTAGCATGAAAGATAGATCACGATGAAACAACAAGAACTCTCTTACTTATATTATGAGGTGAATGGTCCATAGTCCAGTAGTGATGCTCACTTAAGGCTAAAAACACACAAAAATCCCAAATCAACACACCAATATCATCACATATATCCAAACTAGATAGAGATAGGAGACCTAGAATCATTATCCCCACCATTTAAAGATTCACCAAAATGGTGTAACATAAGAAAATCACACCCCTTAAACCCAAAGAAGAGACTTCACCCAATCAATAAAAATAAAAATATAATATCATCCATTCAAAATAAAGGTAATTAACTTAAAAATATTTCTATAATGTTTAAATACTCAATGGTAAAATAATATTTTTAAAACCGATCCTCATATCTCAATGAGTACATAAAATCAAATGCAAAAACAATTGGATACATGGTATATAAAAAATTCACATCATCATAGGTACCCAAGTACATTCCAAATATATATCCAAGTTCAAATGGAATTATTGTAAATATAATGTCCATTTCAAAATAGGTCACTACACTCTCAAATGGGAGATAATCCAACACATCAGAAATTGAGCTCTAACCAACAAGTCAAAACATGAAGAATACCAAGGAACAACAAAAAAACGTGTCAAGATAATGAAACCAATATTACACAACCTATTAAAAAATTATCCTATCCAGCTTTCACAATACACCATCACAATGGTCCCAATACCAAAGTTTTCAAAAAATAGAGAATCCATAAGAAGGAAAACTCAAACAGTTTCCTCTACAATGTCAGAAACAAGAATATGGAAACCATAATCTCTTTAACTACATGTAAATATTCCCAACATGGCCTATGGATGGAGCCCTATTATAATGAAGCATCTAATACCCCACATTCAGGAGATGATATTGATGAACAAGTTTTCTGTTTCAAGTGGTACAAATTAATGAACCTCTGAAGGTGTCTTCGATGTCCAAAATTTACACAATCCTCTTAAGAATTCAATCACATCCTCCTAGAATGACTAGGAGATCCAAACTAGAACCACATGATAGGAATATTCTTTTCTCTAGAAGGATTTACTTTATTTATCATGAAATATTCATTCTTCCCTTTGTGTGGTTTTACTTTCTCCTCTTCGGATGAGAAATCCTTATTGAACATCCCTAAATAATAGATCAACCCTTATATAGGAATTAAGATTAATAGGTTTTGGTAAAGGCATTTTCTAAAAAATAGATCCTTACTAAAATCATCACAAATAATACCTTGTATGAAATATACAAAATGTGAATTTTTTTAGCATACTCCACAACCGACGGTTCATATTTGCCAAAACCCAAGAACTCAAAATTTTATCCTTCCTCACTTCCTTAGGATTCTATGATCGAATGAATGATGATTTTAAGGATTCCTAAGATATCAATTCATAAAAAAAGGGGGAATCAAAAAATTCCACCACTTCTGATTAGGTCACTCAAATAAATATTTGATAGAAATAATCTTTAGAGTATCATGAATCTTGCAATAATCAAAAATATAATTACCTTCTTCAAGATACTTTACTAAATTAATATAACCTTGTTTTCCTTTATAATAACTTGGATCTAAATCTAGGAATTAATGGATGGGGTTCAAAGGATTAAAATTATTTAGCACCACTACTCGATATAGAGTCTGGGTAGAGTTGTCAATATGGGATTCTACTTATGGAAGATGTGAAGAACTACCTCGAGGACTATATCATTAGACCAATATTCAAAATTTATTTAAGGACTTTAGGGGAGACATGTCTGAACATAAAAAAACATAGGCATATCAACTCAAACATAAAATAACACTAAAACATAGAACATATGTTTTAAAAAAAATCTAAAACCTACATTAATAAAAAATCATTGATTTCATAACAAAAAATATTTCACCATTTATAAAACATAACACTTTACTTTCAAAATGACAAATCTTGCTATAGATCAATTACTATTTCAAAAACCCTTTACCATAACATATAAATTATTCCATGGTTTAAAAACCATTAATCACATTTTCCAATTATTAAAAAAATTTCAATTTAAATCTATTATGTACAAAAAATTATTCTTAACACAATTTATTTCTCATCACATAAGAGTCTTTGATAAATAGGGTTTCAAACCAAACATTTCATAATACTAAATTTTTGGTAATTAAAAATATTTCTCAAATAATATACCAAAACTTATTATAAGACACAATTTAGTTTTCAAAGGGGATTTAAATTTATTAAAAATGGATTAAATTTGAAACAACTAAATGAGAGCATGAAACAACCCACATACATAACCCACAAAACCAACCTCACATAAGTAAAGTTACTTGTAAGAAAATGGATAAGGATTCATGTTTAGAACCATGATAGAACTATAGAAGGATTGGTCGTCTGGGATGGTGAATGAAACACAAACCTCACAACTGTTTGTGGTTGGATTTCTAAATCATCCACACCGATTCCTCACAGTTTTCTAGACCATGAATACATGGTTCCACTATGGTCATCCTTCCATTATGGTTCAAAAATTCATAAGAGATTCCCCAAATCACATATAGTCTCATTGGGAATATAAAAATAATTTATCATTAGAAAAATAATAACTCAAAAGAAAGACTCAAGTAAAAACATCCCTTGTAACTCAAGTGTCATCATAAAGGGGAGTGATCAAGCACCCACTTAGAGACTACCTATTGAGTATTAAAATATTCTTAACCTCATATCTACCATTACTCACCCCAAATAAAATAAGGATTTAGAATTAAGGTAATTAATTTTTAGTAAAGACTTCCCATGATAACATTTATAATGAACCAATCTAGAATACAATCTAAACGTGTACCCAAGATGATTCTACCTAACATGAAGAGTGTCACAAATCTCCATGGGCTAGTGACAAGCACCTGAGCATCAAGAAAAAACCATGGGGAATGGTTTCACCCCCATGTATTAAAATAACCTAGTATAATACAGAAACATATATATATATATATATCAATCAACACGTACATATCATGTACAAGGAGACATTATGAAAATTTAAAATGGAACATAATAACAAAAAACCATACCCTAGTGGTCCACAACCACCAACCATATCCCAAGTCACCTGAACTTGGTCACCCTAACTCGAAACCACAGAGGAAGGTGAGAGCATAAACACCTGCTATAAGATAATAAAGGGATGAAAACATTATACGGTACAAGAAGGTTGTGATCTAAAATCATAGTATGATCACACTAAGTATTCCGTAATAGATGAAAAAATTTAATTAAAAAAGTAAATAGATTTGAATTTTAAATAAAAAGGTTTGTAATTTTAAAATAATATTTAAAAAAATCATGTTTTACATTTAAAATGGATTGAATAAAGTTAAGAATAAGGGTTTACACCATCCTTTCATGTAGATAAATCATTTATTTCAAATAACCCAAGCGATGTAATTTAAAAATAAGTAAAAAATAATTAAAAGGGGGGTTATTAGTCATTTAATAAATTCATGCATTTAATTTTTTTAAGAAATATGAAATAGTTCAATTAATTTAATTAAAATCAAATAATTTCATTTAATAAATAAAAAAACAATCCAAAAAACTGTCAAATTCACCAAAATATCCTTTAAAATATATTTAAAAATGAGTCAAGAAATCATGGAATTAATAAATTCATAAAATGGTAAGAAATATCAATATTATAGGAATTAAATTCATTCTAAAATCAATTAAAAAGAAAATTGGTCAAAGGATATTTTTAGAGGAATTAAATGAACCAATTTCATATGAAAATCAAATTTCGAAAATAACATCCCTCAATTAAATGAAATTAGAATTTTCCAAAAAACCAATTGAGTGAAATTTAATTGAAATCAAGAAATTTCATTTAAATAAAAAAATTGAAATTAAATAAATAAATTTAGGGTTAATAAAAAATTGGCATCATGATAGAACTACCTACTTGGAATATCTGGAATCCAACTGAAATGAATCCAAAATGTGTCTCATTCGATGGCAATCACTAGATCTAAGAAGATAAATCTTGAAATAAGAGAGGGAAGATCCTAGATATACAATTTCACATCAATAAATTAGGATCCAACAAAAAACAATTCTTTTACAACCTTTAGGAAGAAGAATTAAAGAGAATAATGGAGATGTGAGATCAATAAGAAAAGAACTCACCGAAAGAGAATATCTCTGCTTTGATTGGAACATTGGTCCACCATTTGATGATTTTTTGGGAGAAGAAAGGGCTTTAGAGGGATAAAAAACCTATAGAATCATATTATGATTTATTGGGAGGGGTTTGGTGTTATTTAGGGGGGGTTGTATTTTAATTAAAATTTTCCTAACATTAATTATCGTGTGCACGATTTTCTGGGCCAAGTTGCACAATTTGTTCTAACCATACAGAAACCATGAAATAAGTTTCAAACTTTATCTAAACCATGTGATTACCATGAAACAGGTTTCACTCTTAGTTTTTCCATGGAAAAGGCAAGAAAACCACAAGGAAAAATTTGTTTAACCATGCTCAAACCATACCCAAACCATGAAAAACCATTAAAAATCCCATAAACCTACAAAAAAATTCTGGTAAAATACCGAGAGAAAAAAACAAAGGGATAAAACAATTTGGTACAAAAATCAACGGGTTAAAACACATAAAAACAAGTAATAGAATGTTACATATTCCCCATTGACTCATTCAACTCCATAGTCAGTTACCCCCACGGAGACTCATAAGCCTTTTCATATTGAGTTTTTAAATTTTTTCCTATAATATGAGATTAATTCATGAATTAATGGATGTGAGTTTGTATGAAAATAAGTTTATCTCTGATATTGATCCTATATAATTAAGATTTACCTTTATTATTGTGAGATTTCTCGAGCTCTCTTCTTTAATGTTCATGCACCATTCATTTGTAGAAATTCCATATAACAATATAAGTAATTATAGAATAAATAAATTTCATGATTTTATTCATTATATAAATATTTTGTAATTTTTAAATCTAAAAAGGGAATAGTTTACTGAACTCTATTCTTATATGGTTTTATTTAAATATTTAATTTCAAAATATTATATTTTTAATTAGACAAAATTAATTTAATTTTTTAAATCATAATATCAAAATATACATTGGGTGAAATATTGATATTTTTTTTGAAGATATTTATTTTTAATGAATTGTGAAAAAATGTAGATTTTGTAACACCCTAAAACTCTAAAGTAAGAACATTGTATTTGATAGAATGTATAAAATGCAACACCATGTGTGTAAGGGAATGTAATATCCTGATACTTTAAAATATAATTACTATTTTAATTAAATTTAATATATTCTATATCATGAAATGAACACAAACGCTACGTTATCTTTCCTTACACATAATAATGACCTCGTTTGACAACTTTCATTACACTCAAGACCAAAATTTCACTGAACAACAAGATACTAATAAAATAGTGTTATTTTACATAATAACACTTAACCTAGCCCTTAAATAAGATGTTATGAAAAATATCAAATATCTTATTAAAATCTATGGTATAAAAAGATATAAAATAAATTCATTAGTTACAAATTGATTAGAAATTAATATAAAAACCAATAGAATATAAAAGAAATGTTTTCTTAAAAAACCTATTTTAAAGCACCTAAAAGTATTTAACCACAACAAATTAAACTAATTAATATTAGTTGATGATTTTAATGAAATATATATATTATATATTGAATCAAATATTTTTATATTCATCCAATATATTTTATAGGTATAAGATAAGAACAATCCCAATTTTATGCATAAAAACTAATATTTTTATAATAGATGTTTTATCAAATTTTAATGGATAACCCATTTTAAATCCAATTTTGACACTTTTATAGACTGTATATATCCCAATATACTTCATATTTTAAATAGAAACATAAAAATAATCTTTGGTTTAATTTTTGGTATTTTTTTGTGATGTTTCATTTTTATCAAATAGTGGAAAATAATGAATTTTTTCAAAAAATATTTTTCATTTAATTCAATTATAAAATTAATTTATTTTTTTAAAAGGTTTTAAAGTTTATATAGATTTAAGTTTGATCAATTAATGAAATTTTGGTCATTGGAATCAATTTCACTTTTTAATTGAATATAAAAAATTACCAAACATTTAGATGTTTTTAATTTAAAAACCAACATTAACATCCCGTCTACGTGATTAATTTTAAATTAATTTCTACTAAATATTTGATTTAAATTTGGTAAATTTTTTAATATTCATAATTTTTAATTTCTAATAAATTCAAATTTTTTTTTGAGAAAAAATATTTGTAAAGATAATTAAAATTAATTAAAATGATTAAGGTGAAATTAAGTTTAACAAAAGACTAAAACGTACTCTTAAGAGCCCAAATAACCTAGAAACATTTTCCAAAATCACTTTTATGGACATATTTCGAACCTATACTCCCATGGAACTAATTTTCAGCATTATTGGATCAACTTGAAATTGAAAAAATGTGGGTGGAATTCCTTTACCAAAATTTGCAAGAGTACCACTCCTCCACCACTGTTAAAAGGCACCCTCTCCTCCAACTTTCTCACACCTTTCAATCGAAATTGACTCGAACAAAATATACTAAAATATATCCCCAAAATACCTCCCCTAATCCTATAAACCATTCATTGAGAATAAATCCATCAATGTAAGGCCTTTGGTTCACACCAAAGGGAGTTACCCAAAGAAGAGTTAACATATTTCTTTAAACTCTATATTTTTGTTTCCATTATCCACCCCCTCAAATATTATTATTACATGATTATATAAAAAACCAGAATAATTAATAAAAAATTATTTTTAGGAATTTTTTTGACCAACACGCACACACACATCCATCTAATGGGTAATAAACATACTCTTTATGTGCCGGGAGAACAACCACCCCATGAAATGATGATTGTTCATTTTTTCCTTTACCACCATTAATGGTTGAGAATTATTATAAAAAATCTATTTATATATGTTATATATGATGTTTATTTTGTCTTTATTCTTTTTTTAATTCTTTTATAACACATAACCTTATACTTTCCAATTTGTGTAAATACAACAACATCGTTTGTCGAAGTCTGGACTGCCACCTCACCAAAGTGATGTGATTCATTCACACTATAGATAGAACACATAAAGGATGGTTTTAATTAAACATATGTAACATAAATTAAATCTATATGATATTTATGAAATAATTAACTTTATAGAAATATAATATATTTCATTTTCTTTTTTCACTTTCACACACTTCAAAAGTGATAACGTCATTCATGGATGTGTGGACTACCGCCTCCTAGACATGATGTGATTATTTTTACATCAAAATAATTATAGTATGTATGATATAATGATCATTATAGAATGATTTAACTTACTTATATTCTTTCCTTAATGATCATTTAAGAAGGGAACATTACTCATATGTAGATACACCCCACCGTCTCTATGATTGTAATGTTGGTTTATTTTTCATAACCATATTTCATGGTTGGTTTTAAATATATAATTTCTATATAAATATGATAATTTTTTTACAGATTATTATTTTCGATATTTTTATATAATGAACCCTTTGACCATAGTTGATCTACCGAAGTCGTATTTGACACATAAAAATAATATGGTCAAAACACTAGATGTAAAGTTAGTTGTTTATGTAGTTTTTTTCAAAATTAAAATAAGGGAAGAAAAATTCATAATAAAATTGAAAAATGTATTTAAAAAAGTAAATAATTATCATATAATTATTATTCAGGAATATAAATACACACTTGGAAAGTCACACTCTAGGTAAGGGATTTCATCACAATTTACATTCCAATGAGAATTATTTATTATTATAGACCAAACCAATTTTTTATACTGTATATAATATATTTTAAAATGTCATGAACCTCCTTACTCTCATGATATTATAATTTATATTTAATTTTATTCCTTTATGGGGATTATGATTCAAATGTTTCAAAGTGGTATGGGACACTTTGGAATGTTTAATGAATATTTTCCTTAAGAATATTTTAATAACCATTAAATGGTATGTCTATTCACTGACATCAAAGACCCTTGTTGTTAATTATTATCTATTGGGTTAATTATTTAAAAATCTGTATCCCTTATTCAATATAGGTATTTGGAGATACAAATTTTTTTTATTAATTAAATTGATTATTGGATATATGAGGAATGATTTAGACTAGAAGATATGGGTGGGGTCCAGTTATTGATACCCCCTAGATGCATCAGTAGTCTCATTAGACGAAAACATTATCCAAATTATAATAGTTTAAACTATATTGGGAATAGATCTTGATAGTATAGTGGTTTATGTTCCTGATATATGACGTCCAATATTATAACATTTCCTTCATTTTGGTTATTATTATTTATCCATGATATTTTTCATCGACATATATATAGATGGATTTCATTCTTATTTCATTGATTAAATAACATTTATTTAAATTTATTACCCTAAAATATTGATTTTTACTTACCTAGTTATTTTAATTGAACGTGTTATCAATTATTTACCTTGTCATATTATTATTCTCATCAGTTCATTTTTTTTCTAATATAATTTCCCTTACTGAGAATTTGAGATCACCCTTATTATGTTTATTTTCATAAGGTTATAAAGAAGAAATCATTGATTAAGAATTAAATGATGATGTTCATTTCATTTTATTATGTACATGGTTTTATTTTTGATTTCCCAATGTAATATGGGTATAGTGTATGTAATTAGGTTTTTTCAAAACTACTAAATTGTTCGGTTCATCTAGATTTGAAGATTGTATATATGAAAATGTAATAATGTAATTCTATAGATCTAGGTTTCTAGGGTCAGGGTTCTAAATTTGGTATCAGAGAAGGATTATAAGTAATATTGGAAACTATATTTTGGAGAAATATATTAGGGAACATAACCCTAATATATAATTTAAGGATAAGTATAGAAGAACATACATGATTTTTTATGGTAGATATTATGTGGGTATTACTATAAATACATCCCTATTCAGACAATAAAATTGGTTGTGGTTCTAGAAAAGATGTACTTATGAGTAATAAATCTGATAAGGTGTGTTAGGCCTCACTCGATGTAACCTAGTACATGAAAATGGGTTTAACTGTACACCAAGTTTGGCACTATTGAGGGATATGATTAAGATAATTATCTTATTTAATCATGGAAAATTATAAAGAATTTAAGTAGAATATGACTATTAATAACCTAACATAAACCTATGGTGTCATATATTAAAGAAACATGATCCATGATTTAGGAACCCTTTAAATATGTTTTCATGATTATGTGGTTTTTTGTTTAGATATGTGTTGTTTACACTACGCTTTCTGGTTTTAGTCAATGGTGGGAACCAGAAGGAAATGGGTTAAAATTGAATGCATTGAAAAATTTTCTAATGAGGAGTTAAATGAAATGATCATCATATTTAAGGATATCATGATCATGCCTAATAATATTTAATGGAACATGATTAAAAACATGTACATTAACCATCATTAAGACTCCCAAAGGAAGAAAAAGAAGGAGTTCACTGAGAGTTTGAGTAATAGAGACCTTGGAGGAAAGAATATTAAGTTTCATTTGTTTCTATAATGTGGAAATAATCCCCCAATTGAATGTCTTATAGGGAAAAGAAGATGTTTTGACTGGGGAAAATAAGCACAAACATCATGTAATTACAAAGGAAAACAAAGAGTTATGTTAATAAAATTGATGGGAATATTTACCTCCATAATAAATCATAGATGGTTAAATGTTAGTCATTATGAAAATAAATTTTCTAAGTGTAAATCTCAAGAAGATCACTAAGGTTGTATGTGTAACAGATATATTTTTGATGCTGATGAGAGTTATGGTGATATGTGAAAGGAAATAAGTTTTATGTAACATGAGCATGTATCCTTGTTAATGGATTAAGAATTTAGTGTAATAATCAATGTGTTTATTTATTTGGAATCAATAATTAATCCATTTTAATATTTTATCAATGATGTACTGGTTATGAGAATTGTGGAATATATGAGGATTGTACTGCAATACTTTTTCATTATGGATTTGAGATCACATGATAAATCTTACTAATAAAATGTTTTTAGTATATTGTAAATTTTTTTAGAAAATTAATTTTAAGGGAAAGATAATACTTAATATGCTCCTAATGTTGGGACAATGAAGTTTAGATAAAGAAATTGATGTTTGGATATGTGCTGACTACACCGAAATTAATTAACGATTTGTTGACAAAATGGTTTATGATATGATTCATGGAGTTTACAATTTTTTTTATATTTATGGAATATATCCAATAACATTTTTTTTATTTTAATGAATAAGTAATAATTCATGTTACCAAAATCGTATTTTTTAATTCAAGTTATTACTATATTCTAAGAGAGTTTATGATGAAGGCATTCACATATTTAGTGTGGGATTATTAAAGAGATATGTCATGTAGATTGAAGGATAATTATGAGTTTATTTTAAGAAATTCAATTCCATTCTATCTTAAGTGTTGGAACATATTATTTGGTAAAATGTAACAACTTATGAAATGGTTTATGTTGATATTTGGACACGATTTTAGAGATTGGTGTATTACTTCACAATAAAAAAAGAAAAATCGAAATAGTTCATGGAACAAACAAATGATAAGATTGTGTTTATATAAATTTATATTTAATTATATTCTTATAGAGTGAATAAAATACTCAACTATAGTTAAAAATAAGGGTTTTGAGAAAATAATTTTGTCATATTATCAACGTTTTTGATGATATTAGTGACCTTTATTCACACCTCTGGTTTATGGTTTTGTTATCACAAACTTTCATATGAACATGTTCTCTATCAATATCCATAAAAAATTTATTATTACATTTTCTTTACATATACGTGTTTCCCTTTTTCACACAATGTTCTCCTAATAGGGACATAGTTACACATTATAATTTCCTTTCCCTCTTATTAAGAAGATGTTTTATTAACACTATTTACAATATAGGGTTTTAAAAAATAGTATTTTAAATTATAAATCCATTGATTACTGAGATCAAGTTTAAATTTAGATGACGAAATTTAATTAAGGTGGGGAGAATATAACACCCTGAAATTATAAGGTAAGAATATTGTATTTTATAGCATGTATGACCCAAGCCTATAAGGGAATGTAATATCCCAAGACATTAAAAAATAATAATTATTTTATATAAATTTAACATATTTTAGAGCATTAAATTCACAAAAAAAACTATGTTATATTTCCTTACACACAATAAATACCTTTTTTTATAGCTTGTATTACAATCAAGACCATGTTTTAACCGAACAACAATATATTAATAAAATATTATTATTTTACATAATAAGAATTAACCTAGATGTTAAATTTGTATTTAGGAATATTATTAACTATATTATGAAAATATATGGTCCAAAAATATAAAATTAATTAATTAGTTACAAATTTATTAGAAAGTAATACATGAACCAGTTGAATATAAACGAAATGTTTTTTCATAAAAACCTATTTTTATGCACCCAAAGGTGTTTTACCTTAGTTAATTAAATTAATCAGAATCATTGGATAATTTTAATGATATATATATATATATATATTATATTCAATAAAATATTTTTAATATTCATCCAATATATTTGATAGGAATAAGATTACAAGAAACCCAATTTTATGAATAAAAACTGATATTTTTATAAAGGTAGTTTTACAACCTTTTAATGGAGAAACCATTTTAAATTAATTTTTTTGAACTTACATAGACTATATATGTGAAAATAAATGTCAAATTAGTAATAAAAACATAAAAATTAGCTTAGGGTTATTTTTTAGTATATTTATGTGAATTTTAATTTTTTAATGAATAGTAAGAAATAAGGAAATTTAATTCCAAATTGATCTTTCATATAATTTATTTATAAGGATAAATTATATTTTTAAATGATTTTAAAGATTAATTAGAATAAATTTTTAGAATTAATACAATTTAGTTCATTGTAAATAATTTCACATTGAAATAGAATATTAAAACATAGCAAACTTTTGGTCATTTTTTTACTTTAAAAACCTACATTGTTGTCTTGTTTGCGAGACTAAATTTATATTAATTTTTTCCACTCCTGTGATTTATGTTTGAAAATATGGATTCCATATTTGGAATAATAGTAATTTTTAATAATTTGAAAATAGTTTTTGACCAAATATATTAGTTAAAGTAATTAAAACTATTTACAATGATTTAGGTGAAATTAAGCTTGAGAATAGACTACACTCTAATATTAAGGGGCCAAATGACCTTTAAAATTGTCTAAAACCAATTATATAGACATATTTATACCATATAATTAATTGTATTTAATTTTTAACATTATTGGATCAAATTTCAATGGAAGTGTTTTAGGTTGAATTCCTTTTCCAAAACATACAAGAGTGCCACTCCTCTCCCACTAAGGGCCTCCTCTCCTCCCACTTACTCACACATCTTCATCCACTTTTTCTCAACTAAGATCTAAAAAAACTAGGTCCTAAAAACCTCTCCTATCATTATAGAATCCATTCCTTATTATGAAATCCATCCAAGTAAGCCCATTGGTGAAAACTAAAAGGATGTACCCAAAGAAGTGGTAACATATTTCTTTAGGCTCTTTAGTTTTATTTCTATTCTCCACCACCTAAAATATAATTATTAAATTATTATATAAAAACACCAATATAAAAAATATAATATTATTTTTTTATTAAAATTTTTTGAACTACACTCACACACACTTCTATCTAATTGGTAACGAATATACTATTTATGTGTACAGTGAAATACCGCCTAACGAAACAGTGATTGTTCATTTTTTACATTACCACCTTTCATGGTAGGTAATTGTTATGAATAATCGGGTTTTATAAATTTTATATGATATTCATTGTGTCTTTATTCTTCATTAATTACCTTATTACACATACCATTATGCTTACCATTTTGTGTAAATATGATAACATCATTTTTGGAAGTGTGGAGTATCGCCTCCACAAAGCGATGTGATTCATTAACACTATACATAGAATGTATAAAATATGGTTTTAATTAAAAATATGAAAAATAAATTACATTTATATTATATTCATCAAAAAATTACCTTTATAGAAATATAATATATATCATTTTCTTTATTATCCTTTCACATACTTAAAAGGTGAAAATGTAGTTCGTAGATGTGTGGACTACCACCTACTAGACATGATGAAAATCCTTTTACATCAAAATAATTCAATATATAAGTATACAAGACTAAATAATATGGTTTTTTTCATATAATTATCATTCTATAAAGATTTATTTTTTACCTTATTTCCATAACAGTCATTGAAAAATAGGGACATTAGTCATGCGTATATACGACCCACCGTTTCCATGACTGTAACATTGCTTCATTTTTCATAACCATATTTCAGGATTGGTTTTAAAAGTACAGTTGATGTAAAAATATGATAATTATTTCATGATTCTTATTCTATATATTTTTAGATAAATACTCCATTAAACTTATTCAATCTACCAATTTTTTTTGACACATAAAACGAATATGGTCTAAACACTCAATGTAAACTTAGTTATTTATTTAAAACATAAAAATAAGTGAATTAAAAGAAACAATAAACTGAAAAAGGTTCTGAACCAATAAAATAATTAACATAAGTTTATTATTTCAAAATATAAATATACACATGACAATTCATACTCAAGGTATGGGATTTTGTATCCATTTACATTTCTTCGCTACTTATTTGTTGTAATACACCAATACACCTTCATATGGTGTATATACTATCCTTTGACATGTTATCAATCTCCTTAATATCATGATATTTTAATTTTTATTTAATTTTATTCCTTTTTGGGTATTATGATTCAAATGTTTCAATGTGGTATTAGACAATTTGGAATGTTTAATGATCACTTTTTCCAATAATGTTTTAATGAAATTTCATTGGTATTTCAATTCATCAACATAAAAAAACATTTTTTTTAATTATCCTCTATGGGGAAATTATTGATAAATGTATACCAATGATTCAATATGGATATTTGATGATAAGGAAAACTTTTTATAAATTAAATTGATTATTTCATATATGAGGAATGATTTGGATTGGTAGATATGGTAGGGGACCACTTATGTATAACCCCTAGATTCATCGATAAACTAATCAGATGAATCAATTGTATAAATTAGAATAGTTTAAACAATATTTATATTAAATCATGATAGTATAATGGTTTATGTTTTACATAAATGAATTCTAAAATTAATGAATTGCTATCATTTCAGTTATCTTTTTGTTATCCAAGATATTTTGTGTTGACATATCTATGATTTTATTTAATTAATATTTCATTAATTAAATGGAATGTGTTTCAATTTCTTACCTTTCAATATTTATTTATACATACCTAGTTATTTTAATGGCTGGTGTTATTAGTTATTTACCTTGAGATGATGATTATTATAATCAGTTATTTTTTTATTATTCTTTACAAAACCTTACTGAGAATTTGGGATCACCCTTATTATGTTTCTTTTACCCAGGTTTTAAAGAATATGTCTTTGAATTATCTTTCAAGGACACAGATCCTTTAATTCTGTTTTGTACAGTGTTTCATTTTTTAATTCATAATGTAATATTGTTATAGTGTATGTAATATAGTTTTTAAAAAACTATTAAACTATTCAGTCCCATTGAATTTGAAACATGTATATATGATAATGTAAGAAAGTAATGCATCAGCTCTAGGTTTCTGGGGTCGGGGCATTACATATTTTTTGTAAATAATAATTTATTTTCAATAAATTAAGTAACATAAAATTAAAATTATGATTTGATTATGATTTTAAGTAACATAAGTATTATTTATATATATTTAACATACATAGTTACTTTTTAATAAACATTAGATTATATTCGAGTAAAAGTTAGTTTCTTTTTGTTTAAAAACCAGATTTTTCTAAATATTATTTTAAAATGAATAATGTTTCTATATTTAAACTAAATACCCAAATCACTAATGATAAAAAAATTTAAACTGAATTTATAAAATATAAATAAATAATTATTAATTTATATACATACTATGATTATTATAAGTCATATATTTAATGAAAAGTCATATTTTTATAGAAAATACACTTCTTGTAAACCTTTTTTTGTCTCATTTGTGGGTTTTGTTTTAATTTTAATTTTTACATGTTTTTAGTTTATTTTATTAAAATAAATTCCATATTTTAAATAAAAAAATTTATATTATCTAGTATATTAAAATTATTTTTTTACCAACATTAATAGTAAAAATAGTAAAACTTTATTACATTGATTAAGGTTAAAATAGGTTTACTGAGGGTAAAAACATTTAAGGGTCAAAATGTCCTAAAAACTTTTATAAAATATATTTTAAAGAAATATAATAACATTATCATGTATAAGGATCATGAATAATTCATTATGAACCATTTTTTTCATTTTATAAATTTAGTTATATCATTTTATTTTCAAAAAATACAATTGTGCCACTAACCTCACTTATAAAAGGCCATATACTATCCTCTATTATTCATAACATCAAAACCTTTTGGTTCCTCTAATACATTATTAAATCAATTAAAAACATCTATAATCTTATCTTAGAATCATTTTTTGGTCATAAATCCATTATATGAATAATTTAGGTATAATCCTAAAGAGGTTCTCTGAGAAGAAGTAAAATTACTAACTTTGTATTTTAATTTTATTTCTTCTTCCTCCTACTTAAAATATTATTAATTTATTATTATATAATAACAAGAGTATATAAAATATACTAAGATGTTATTTTTTTTACATGATCTATATCCATATAATCTTCTCTCAAATGGGAAATGATAATTTCACTTATGTGTTTGGAAAACTACCACCACACAAATTGATGTGACAAGTTTTCCATTAACACCTCTAATGATTAGGTATGATGATGGATACACATTATATATATATTATATTAATAACATTATACTAAATCTATAATAATTATATAATATATAAATCTTTTAAATCTATTTCAAAGGGGATATGATAACGTCGTCCGTGTGTATGGCTGACAACCACCTCGTGAAGTGATGTGATTTATTTTTCCCTAAAGTTTTATATGGAAGGTAATATGTACAATGCTAATGAATATATGTGATATTTATGAAATAATTTTTATATTAAGAACATAATTATCAATTGATAAAGAAAATATATAATTTTACATTCTTAATACTTTTCTCACTGATAATTGATAATGTCATTCATGTATCTGTGGACTACTACCTTCAAAAAGGGATGCAAATCTATTTTCATCACCACACTACATAGATGATATATATAAGTATATTTAAATAAATTATATGGTATATATGATATATGATCATTATTTAACGATAAAATATTACATATCTCATTTCCATAATAATCTTCGAAAAAAGGAAATGTTACTCATGCATACATACGACCTTCCGTCAACATGATCATAGCATACTTCATTTCTCATTACCGTATTTCATGATTAGTATTAATATTATAATTTACGTATAAATATTATGAATATTTCATTATTACTATTATGCATATGTTTATATAGTGACCTATTTGGTAATACTAAACATACCAAAGTTGTTTTTGACACATACATAAAATATGTTAAAATCATCTCATGTAAACCTAATTGATTAAGTAATCATGTTTAACATGGTAATAATTTATATAAAAGGAATAATAAAATTTAAATTTTTTCTTGTGAAAGTAAATAATTATCATAAGTTTATTATTTAGGAAGATAAATAACATACATAGTGAGTTGGACTCAGGTTAACAGACTTCAACTCAATTTCCTTTCATTTAGCTATATTTTGTTGTTTTTATCCAATATTATTTTAAAATATGTATATATACACAATTTTTCATTTTATATCTTGTATTTACCAATTATAATTTCATTTAAATCTTTTCAATTTTATTCTTTCATGGGTATTATGATTCAAAAATTTCTTAAGTGATAAGGGAATTTCCTAAACAAAATTATCTTTTGGGGTTTTTTTTCTTACTCTACATTTTTTTCATTTAAATTTTTGAAAAATATTTTATTATTTACAAGTTAGTTTTATAATGGTAATTTTTTTTCATTAATTTTTTTAAAACGTGGAATCTTTGTACGAAATGCGTGGCTTTTCTTATAAATGAAAAAAATGAATGTCTTATTTTAACATATACAGTGATAAAGAATTTTATGCCACCATAAAAATTATATAAATTTTGGATTACTTTATAATACATGAAGTTTTATTCAAATAAAAATCCTAATTCCAGTTTTTTTTGTTTTTTTGTATTAAAAATTGGTTTTTAAAAGGTTGGATATTTTAATATCTGAAAATGATTTCTTATGGGTGAAGATAATATTTTATGCGTGTGAATTTCAAAATTGAAATATTTTATGTGCTTTGATTATGTTATAGTTAATGAAAATTATTTAAATTTATGGGTGGTAATTTTTAAAATCCAATTATGGGTAGATACATTATAAATCAAGTATTGGTGGTTACTTTATAAAATAAGGAAGCATCGTTACATTATAATCCAAGGATGGGTGGTTCAATGATAGCCCTGCAATGAATTGGGTATAGATGTTGACTGTATAGTTATTCCATCTATAATGGTGATATAGATAATTATGTCCAAAGTACCTATATGATTTCTATATTTTTTACTTGTAATTTAATGATTTTTATTAATCTCATAGTGTGTGTGTGTGCGTGTTTCATTTGAAAATAATATATTATTTTCTCATAATGAAAATTAATATAAAGCTAAAAATTTCATGATTTTTTATTTTTAACATCTACAAATAGTTTTATTTCTTTTTATATCCTTTAATGAGATTTCTTATAATCCCACACATAAAAAAATACAATATTTTTGGATGGGCCAGGGAAAGGAAGAAATAAAGTCTAAAGTAATGATGATTTGTCATGAAAAGAAATCATGTTTTATATTAATAGTTTCATATTGTGGAAAAACATTATTCTGATTGGATTTTTGAACATTGTATTATATAGTTATGTTATATGTGAATTGTGGCCTAATTATCTAAAAATATAAACCTAAAAAATCCTCAAATATAAGAGAAAAAGTTTTTGTCTTAGAATTCATGATTATGTAATGTTTATAGAAGGATCCTCCATGTTGGTATTAGGGGGAGGTTTAGATATATTTATAGTTTAGAACAATTATAATAGAATACCATTGATATATTTTACTATATAGTTTAGTTTAAAGGATATGTTGTTTAAGGTTTTCCTTGTTTTTTTATAAAACATGTTTGTTAAAAATGGTTATCCATGGAGGAAATAAGTAAGCTATATTGTGAAAGCACCAAGAGGAAAATATAATTCCAAATTAGTATCCGAGAGGGTTTGAATTAGAAAATAAATGTTTATTGTAGTGATAGATCAGTTGACAAAATATATAAATGGTGGTGGGATCCATGCATGGGAGAATTCAAATTGTTTATTGTGTATCATATCAATAGTGGTATATTTCTTGAGACCAAATCATATATTATAAAGTGTATCATCTTTCCATATGATTGATGAAGGATTGCTTAACAACCTATAAAATATATTCTCTGTCATGGTATTTTAAGATCGTCAAATGGTAAACCTTTATATAAACTATTTTGATGGTGAATTTGACTAGTGGTGGTCAATTATTATGAATATAAGAGAAAGGGAAGAGTTTTTTCAATGGGATGGGATGAACGTAAGAATATTTTCCTTTCAAAATATTTTCATAACACTATTTGACTTTGGATGAAAAAAATTCATAGAATTTAAATAAAATGGGGAAGACTTTGTAGCTGTATATGAATAAAACATTATCTATTTGGAAAGGTATGTCCCAAAATTTGTTATGGATATTGATTTTAATATTAATTGGTTTTACTCAGGATTGAATCTAAGATACTTATGGGCCTTGGATTTTCATGAAATGAAATGATATGGTAAACTTATTTTATATCCTAAAAGGCCGGAATAGAGTTTTTTGATGATCATTTTTTCCATGAAAACAAGCTAAATAAGAGTTATAGTTCGTAAGAAATGATGAATCATTCCTCAATGAAATCTGGAGGTTGGAAAACCAAGTTACCTTATTGTGGTAAGTGTGGTAAAAATAATCCAACATAATTTCTTATAAAGTCTTTGATGTTGTTCTAATGTGGTAGAAATGGTCATATGACTCAATAATATAAGGAAAATGATTAGATAAGTAATAAAAAAATCAAGTGTAAGATTATATAATTGAAATGAGTTGGTTAATATTCCAATATATGTTTAATTTTTCTAACTCGACCTATAAATCAACAATATTGATATCAAAAGGGTTTGAAAAAATCTATTACAACTACTATTGCTGATTTGGATCAACTAAATGATGTTGTGAAATGTTTGTTATGAGTTTATTCTAATTTTTCCAACACCCTATTTGACTCTGGATCATTGTATTTTTTTATTTCTGAGAAATTTTCAAGTAAAATTTTAATATCACCTCATGAATGAAAAATAAATTTTTTTTGTGAAAACTCTTAGTGGAAATTCTAAAGAAACCAAGATTTATAGAAATATTCATATTACTATATGCAAGATGGTTTTTCCTACAAATATTATTGAATTGGACATAATGATGTTTGATATCATTATTGGTAAATATTTACTTTCATTTTATAATTTAGAGAAAAATTTAAGAGCTGAAAAAGTTATGTTCAATGATTCTAATAATTTAATAAATTACCAAGATGCTAAGAAATTTATTATATGTGGAGGTGATAATAACATAACTCATATATTTGACAACAAATAAATTATTTAAATTAGTGATTTTCTAGTGGTAAATGAATATATTGATGTATATACTTATGATTTTCCACCTATTATTCCTAGATGGCAAGTTGTGTTTACTATTGACATAGTTTCTGATGATAATCCTATTTCTAAACCCCCTTATTGAATGGGTCAAGTGGAACTTTTATATTTGAAAAAAATGTGGATTTTTTTAGGTAAAGGATTCATTAAACATAGTAATTCCACATGGAGTGATCCTATTTTATTTTTTAAAAATATTTTTGGTTCAATGAGTCTTTTCATTTATTATTTATCCTTGAATAAAATCCATTTTAACACACTAATTCCATTTTGAATTTATTAATTGAGGATCCTCAAAACACCCAATGAGGAAATAATTGATTAAGAAATTAAACATTTCATTAATGTAAATTATGTAAATGTTTTAATTATAATATATTAAAAATAGGAATGTTTCTCAAGAAAAAAAATAACTTAAATAAGTTTTTATTATAGAGATAAAGAAAATACATGTCATGTCTGGTCTCATGGAAAGATATTTCTCATCTCACATTTACTTTCATGAGATATATTCCATATTCACCACTTATTTTTTAGTTTATATAACACACCTTTGAATATTATTCCTTGATTATAATTATCTTCAGGGTATTTAATTTTTCATTTAATGTTTATTTTTTATGGGGGTAATTATTCAGAAGTTAAAAAAGTGGTAAAGGTTTATTTCATAATTTCATTAATATTATGGACTTCTTATACTTGAACATCTATTGGATGACCTATTCTATAATTTTACCTTAAAAAATATATTTTCTTACCCTATGGTTATTCATGACCTTTTCAGTTAATCATATAATTTTCCTCTCACTAGTGCTTAAAATGTTTGAGAAAATATATTTAGTAAAAACTCACTTCATTTCTCTCTTAAATTGAAAATCATTTTTTCTTCCAAATCGATGTTTTCTAAAAATGTTTTGAAAAATGATTATAAAATTATAAAAATGATTTGTTATAAAAAATTTCCCAAATTTTAATTAGTAGAATAATTTTTTGAAAATTATATTCTTTTGTTTTCCAAATGGGGAACTTTTTAACCTTTTCGAAATAGTTTGAAAGGGGGTTTTTATCTTATATGACATGTATATAGTTTCCCTCTATAATGGACAAAACATTAAATGAAATTCCTTTATAGATTCATTTTTTATTTTTAAATAATATTCCTTCTATAATATTTTGAAAACTTATTTATATTTTTATGAAGTAATTTAAAAATGAAAATGATATTTTTCTTGATAAATATTTTTTGTAGTCTTTTAATAAACTTTTTAACCAATAACGAAAACTTTTGATGTTATGGATTGATTATAAATTATGTATATATGTTTCCCAAATATATTCATAAATTATTATCCCTTAAAATTAATGGGTAATATATTCCTTATATTTATCTCTCAAGTGTCTTCATTATTAAATTTCCATTTATTATGATATGAGAAAATATTATGAAACTTATCTCCTTATATGGGTAATTATTATCTGTATTCCTTATAACTGATTAAATTTTATCTCACACATAAAAATGGACATGTTATGATGGGTTCACCTAGATAGAGAGTCAATTAATTCAATAAGGATATATTCTCATGAGGCATCATGTGTGAGAGTAAGGAGAAAAACTAATCCCTTTTTGGAATTTTCCATTGTGATATTATTAGGGAAGATAACATTGAATCATGCTTATGTCATGATATATGATTCTACCACATTTAAAATGTTTCCATGATCTTATGATACCTTTTTATTTATGTTATTATATATTTTTCTTACTCATTATCCTTACATTTTATGATATGATGTTATACCTTTGACTCACATGCAATGTTTCATTATCATGTTTATTCCCTTACTAAGATTTTTATCTCACCACTTTATTTAGTTATTTCCCATATTTATACTATGTAATGTTAAATATAAAATAAATATAATAGCTCACTGAGGATAATAAAAATATAGATGTCATGTTTTGTTTTTCTTTTCATGTATTATGAACCTATTCTTCCAAGGTCACTAGGACGTTTAGATCCCTATATTGTACTAAATAATATTTATGTTGAAATTAATGCAATAATTTGGGGAAAAAAACTTTTCCATTATACCAACTCTATCCCCCATGAGATTCTCACAAACTTTTTCTTATGAGAGGATCATCAATATTTTATCCCACTCTAGTTATATCTCATGGAATATTTTGTTTTTAGAAAACTTTTTCATGTATCTCATACACTTCCTTGGAGTTACAAAAAATCAAGTTTGGAGTTTTTGAATAATATATCATGATTATATTTTCTATCAATCAATATCCTCACACCATTAGATACACATAAACAAAGATCCCCTAAAAAATGATGTGCATTAAAAATTTGGAAACCCATATCCAAAACTTATGAACTTCTATATACCATGTTTCACACATGAAGATACCTTCTGACCATAGATCACATTTTACTATAATTTAATTGGTAATTTTTATATATCACCCCAAATAACCCATCATCACAACACTACATCTGGATATGATACCATAAAGATTTTTTCATAGTCCTAGACCAAACTAATATCAGTACATGCTTCTAAAAATATGATAATATCCTCGGAACTCCCATGGGAAATAATCCCCAATATTTGATGAATGATTATGGGGTTCCTATCTCAGGGGAACCTTTTATACTATTAAAAATTAGGAAATGGATGTATTTGAACTTATTGGAAAACCTTTCCATGGTATTTGGTATATAATACATATTTTCTTTAATTAGTGAAAACAATATGTCACCATAGATATATTATAGGTAAGATCTATTCTCAAGGGTTACCCATAAATTATTAATGATTTCCCCTATTTGAATTAGGGAAATAGAAGTGTTGAATTTTTTAAAGTTACTTAACTGAGCCACCATCCCTACCTCATCAATCTACAAAGGCTACACCCCCAATCATTTCAATTAGTGATTTCTTGAAGGTAATCCCTATATGATTGATAATATTTTTTAGTTCATTTCCTCAAAAGATCTTATAGACCCATCCACATTGGAATTGGAATATCCCTCAAAGGATACTCATTATATCACATAATTTGATATTCCCGTATATATAATAGAATATCACTAGGGTATGGTATGGAATGATTATTCTAATTTCAATTTTCTAGTTAAGATTAAATAACAAGTGATCCTCTCTATACTCTCATATGCGCATTTCTGATGGGAAGTATCCATCAACTATGAATTTCTCTTAGAGATACTTTGAAAATAACATTCAAGTTCTAACCCACCAAATTTTATCCCAAATGCACATACCATAAAACCATAAAAATAATACCATATAATCACAGTAATATATTCTGTTTATCCCCTATAAATTACTTATTCTTCTCCAAGATATGATTATCGACCACATTCAGAAAGACGCTAAGGAACATCTTGAATGAGATGTCATGATAGGAATCTATGTTATAGCATAGTATCATACCCATGATTCCCAAAAGTACCATATAAATAAACTTTTTCTGATCCACATTCTCCAATGAACTTGTGGATGAAAGGATCTAACCATATATGATGCCATGGATTGGGATACCACTATTGTGGTAGAGAACCTATGAGATTTTACATACATCTTCATAGTAGAGAATGTAAGTGTTTATGTCTGTTAGCTGACTTTACATTAAATATATAATTATTTATTTGTGGTGGTATTCAATGAAATTATATATCTATATTTCCTCATATAACCCTACTCAATGTAGATCATCTTTGAATTCCATGCATGTGTAGTAGACCTAGTATACCCGGGCCAACTCATCCAAAATATTTCCTCCTAAATGATGATCCAATTATTTATAACTACCTTGATATTTTATATAACATGGTATTAGAATATGAATTAATATTGAAGTAGGGATACTAAAACAATTGTAAATTATCTATTTATTACCCTAATGTGATTACCAATTGAGTGGATAGTGCTATAATTATAGTCCCTCACTACATCACTGTTAGCAGCTATATTCCTTATATGAAGCTTGATTTGACTTAAAAATCATTGTTTTTAGTTTCAAGGTCCATGTCTTATAGGGAACTATCATTGAGTAGACTAAATCCATATAAAGTAAGTTAATTTATTTAATGATACCCCCTATACCACTCAGTATATAGATCCGAAAATATCTAATTCCAAGACATGACTCTATTTGATAAAGTTATATCAGGGTTCTCAACTATATCCTTTCACATTATATCATCATATTCAATATCTTCTCTATAAATTCTCAGTTTCCTTCAAAAATTGAGTTACTTAGATTCATAAAACCTTTAACTGCATTAAAAAATCATATGATATTAAACTATACACTCTTCAAGTCAATGCTCTATGTTTAATGAATTATTGTTCATACGAACTATTCTTATTATACATTCATCAGGTAATGTGGGAAATAAAAAATATTAAGAATTAAATATTTGGTAGTCTGTGAAAGTATGAGTTCTTAATAAAAATTTAATAAGAATTATTTTAGAAAACATCATAGTCTATAATAGGTTGACTCCCCTGTTTTTAGGTAAGAATTGAACCGAGCTGTTTGAATCAGAGACCCAACCATGTGAACATAACCATAGTTATATAAGACATGATTAGGGAGATATATTTAAAAATTTTCATATAATTTTATCCTCTATATATTCTTTAAATCCAAATATATGGGGTAATGTTCTGGTGAAGAAAATATACATAATTTTTATTTGAAATTGTGCCCACAAAGGATTGAGGTAGAAAATAGACATCAAATAGAATTATAGAGAAATATAAATAATTATCAACAACTTATTATAATTCCAAAATCTTACAGTTGTGTGAGTATATTACTAGAGGTAGAGTGTAAGTTAAGACATCATTAGACAAGGTAGACATCCTTTAATAAGAAAATAATATATATTCACTGAAGTTATTATTGAAGGAATAAAAGTAAAAGTGTCACTCAAATGATAAATTTCTAGATTATGGAAGAGTTTTATGAGCCAATATCCTTCAATGATCTAAAATTCCTATAAATACTTCACCACCATCCATTTTAGAAGACCAACCTCTAGAATTCAAATAATCTTAGTCTCATCACACATAACACATCCTTTCATTTATTTGTAGAAACCAAGATATCCATGGATTCCCCAATAAATTAACATATGTTAAATTCCAAAAATTGGTGTTTTAATTCCATGGGATATGATAGATATATTTTTTCAAAAAATTAATTAATTAAAAACATGGTTTGTGCATTTGAAAAATGAGTCATGCAACTCTATATTTCACACAACTGTTATCTTTTTTGAACCCATAACTTGGTCATCCATGAAACACACATGTGAAAGTGCACATCAATTAAAAAAATATATTTATTTAATTTACCCCCATATTATTTGAAAATAATAACAAGGAACCTAATTTTACACATATTTTCATAATTTATATTTCCATGAAATTTTAATTCACACAGGCCTCATATCCACTCTATCCAAGATTACACATGAAAATTTAATATGGACACAGAGAGTAAGGGAACCTTATTATAAGGACATCTATAATGAAGATGGGATAGGAAATACCTCCACATGATACTCCTAATCATAATCACTTTAACTCCAAGATCTATCAAACCATGCATGGTTAAGGAAGAATCCATGACAGTTTCATAGAACAAATAGTAAGGCACTAAAACATGTGACTAAACACCACTCACACTCTCCAATTCCCAAGTAGAAGTTGGGCCTCCAATGTTGATTAATCCCCTATCAAGGAATCATTGATATAAGATTCTCTAGTTTTCATAATAATAAATTCTCTCTCTTAAGTAGATTAATGTGTAAGCCCCAATCCAACCAACATTGATTAAATTTTCACATCATGTAAATCCTTTTAACAAGTAGGTATATTGTGGATAAATTACCTAGAAAATACATTAAATAAAATATTACCTTATAGGATAAACAGAGGTTGCACTGTGTGATGAGAATTTGATTCCATATGTGAGGAGAATGAGATACCTCATGACAAAATCATGTGAAAACCCCAAAATAATGGGAAGGAAAAAGTGGGTCTACACAAAAAACCATGTAGTTTCTCTATTGGTGAAACTAGATTCCATACCCCATGACATTTAATAGCATCATAAGGTTCAGTCACACATTCTTAAACTATGAATCTCAATCTATATGGGGTTTGATTACTTTTTTATAAAAGGATGAAAAATATGAATCATTGAGGATTAGACCCATGAAAAATAAAATTCCATATCTACCAAGTTAAGAGGTACCTATAAAACCTTATCATATTCCAAATTATTCCAAACCCTTTACCCAAAATACCGTAAAACCAATTGTAATTTAAAGTGTTATTGTCCCCACATGACATTAAATAGTGACCACACATCCCCATTAGATGTTAACCTTTAGCCATACCTTTACATTATTAGCGTATAAGGTATGCATCCCCATTGGGATATAATATTATAATCATATTTTGTTGGATGATCCTAGGAGGTATTATATGACGCACTTGGAATAAACCCTACCCGATGCACTTGAAACCCTGTCATATATCATTAACCAAGGGCATTTCAATTGGTGAGAATGAGATTTATTTTTTGATAAGAACAAGAATCCAATGTGATGATCATAGGATCCCTCATCCCTTTAAACTAGTAATGGTCCTAACATCTTTCTTTATGTGAAGTGAAACAAATATAATATATAAGGATCATAATAAACCTATGTGATGGAAATGAGATTTCATTATTGTATCCTTAAGTAATAAGATTTATATTATTATCTTATGTGTTCAGAAGAGGATGAATCATGTGTTGAGGAAGGGAAAACATAGGTGAAGAGATGAATATTCTTTGTGTGATGAATACATGATGGATGATTTTATGAGTATGGGTAGCCTTGGGTGATGAGATAGGGATCCCATATGAAATTATCCAAGAGTGACTTTTTTAATAAGCATAATATTACTTGTGTGATAAAAATGAGATTAAATGGGTCAATAAACGAATATTTAATCTATAATAATATAATAAACCATCTCCTAAAATAGTGAGGAATATATTTACAGATGACTTACATACCTTAAGATATCTATAACAGCATAAAGTCTCATTATTTATAACATAATATTTTCACACTACTAAGGGATCTAATGAAATAATGTACCTTTATCCACTTGAATAAGGAATCTAGAATAGGATTTATGAGAATGTCTTAAATGTACATATGATACCTTTACTAAGAAACTATAAACCTAAAGGAATACATAGATAAAAAGTATGATATACCATAATTCAGTTCTAATCAAGGATCAAACAACATAAACCATGTGTTGATGGCCACCTACCTTTAGAAATTTTTAATACAATACTGAAGGATCATTAATATTCAACATATAGATCTGATAATGGATATCCCAGTGAAATGCGTTACAAAATAACATTTTATGCTCACTATCATAACACTACAACTAAAAATTATTGTTGAGTACAAAGGATATCCACCACTGCGTCTCATCACTATATATATATATATCCATATTTTATATATTGCATCACATATTAGAGAACATATTACACAGAATAATTTTATTTTTCTCAACCATGGACCCTCCCACTAGAAATTCAATATCATCACCATCATTTTCTGATTTTAACTAAAAAAGATCATAAAAATAAAATAGTAATATTATAATCAATGAATGGTTATTATTGAATTACCTACTCATTACATCATCAACTAAGTCATTTCATTCACTTCCTATAATTCCATAAAACTTAATTAATAGTATCCCACAATACCTATATAGTTTTTTATTTCCGAAGAAAAACAATTGGAATGATTTATCATAATGATTTCACCACTTAATCCATTGTAATCCTAGTCACCTGTACCTATTCTCTTCCAACTGTTCACTTTTAATAATGTCTTATAATCCTTCTGTGTTCCTTAAATGTTTTTGAGTGAATACCCATCCAAAATATTATATCATTATTTTCTTTCCATTACTATCTTATAAAATCTTCTATCTCTATAACATAATTCAAATTTAATTAATCGGTCACTTATTTTGATTCCATTTATTTTTATTTTAGGACAGGATATAAATTATTTAATTTATATCATCAAATATACTCCCCAATTTTCAATTCTTGTAATATAATATTATGAAAAAAAATTTCTTTCAAGAATAACCTTTTAATATTATAGAATGATCACATTATTAAATTTCAATTTTTTATCCATTATTAGTTTCACAAAATATATCCATTCTATTCACATACTTTTTTAATTAAAAATCTTTTTAACTAAAATGAAATTATTGAAATATGTGAATGATATATAAATAATTTATAGAAATAGAAGTTGGTGGTAAAATAAATTTTGGATATTGTGATCTAATTACTTATATGAAATGCAATTCTTTAAGGAATCAAGTTTCCTTAAAATTAATTGTTAATAAGGAAAGTAAATAATGTAAATTTGATGACAAAAATGATTTACTTTGTATAAAGAAACTAAATAAAATAAATTGATATGATAATTGTGGGAAGAGTGCCTAAATTCAACATTAGTGACAACAATGGCTAATGCTTTTAGAAATAATGTGAATGGAATAATGATATAATATTAAATATGAGCATTACCTTAGAAAATTTTGAGTGATCATGCAGAAATTGGAAAAACATAAATAAAGTGATTGATTATAAGAGAATGTGGAAAGGTGATATATACCTAATTGATTTTGTAAAGGCCCAGAAATTTCAAGGAAATTTTTTTCTTAATTTTTTTGGAATTTTATGAGACTGCGGCTTCTAACGGTACCTGATTCCGAGGCACGGTGTGCCCGGAATCTATTTCCGAAGTTTAGCTCGGGTACGTTCAGTGAACGAATGAGCGAATTTTCATAACTTTTGAACCGGTGCTCGGTATTGAAATCCGAGGGCACCGATGAAACCATAACGTTGTTAATTGCTTAAGAGCACCTTTTCCAAAGGTGCGTTTGCTCGAGAGGAGTTGTTAATTTTGTGGTTTTAGTGAGGAATTAAAAAAATTATATTACTATTTTATTTATTTTCCTCTAGGTAGTTATAACCTAAGTAAGGGAGTTGGGGGTGGGACCCACATGTTGTTAACCAACCATGATAGGATAAAGGTGGGGTGGGGCCCACACAAGCCCAACCCCTCATATTCTTTAACTCCATAACCCCCCTTTAATGTGAGACCACTCACCTCCCCCTCTCTCTTCTTTAATCATGCCAACTCACATAATTAATTAAGTAAGTTATGTGTTTGATTTTTAAAAATTGAAATGCTTGGATTGATATAATAAAATAAGATAAGTCTTATTTTATTTGAGAGGTTTGGTTTTTGTGTGAGGAGATTGGGGAGATAGAACTCTTTTCTCTGGGGAAGAACATCATCCTCCCGCGAAGAGCTTCAATCCTTCCGCGGAGAACTTAATCTCTTCAACGAAGAACGACTCAAGGACTCCGGTATCTCCATTCCCTTTCTCCTCCGTGGCATGGAAAGAGACACCGATGAAAGAGTTATCCAAAGACACGTAATCATCCTTTTCTCTCTCTGATAAATAGAAGACGACGTCTCCTTAGATGCTCTCCGTCGACATCTACAGAACCGCGCCCCACGACGCCGCTTTCCGCGCCGCTCTTCGAACATCAACTCGTTATCAAGGTAGGGGTTAATTACTTTTTGTTCGTGAAATATGCTTTTCTGTTCTTAGTCTTTATTTTTGGACTGCTTGATATCAACTTATCGGGAAGAGGTCGGACCGCACGAACATGACTGACACTCCTCCCCATTTTTTTGTTGTGTTGTTGCGGTTCGAAAGAAGGCAGCGTGGTGCAACGACACCACGCTGAATCATGGAGAAATGCGGCAAAGATGTGGGGCGCCGGCGCACCGCGCCGTTGAGGCCGAACGAACCAGCGACCGGAATCGGGCCACAGCGAAGGGGCGCGGCGCCGGTGCACCGCGCTAGAGAACCACGAAGACACTGCGGCAGGAGTGGGGCCACTGCGGAGTGGCGCGGCGCCGTCGCGCCGTGCTGGTCGGACAAAGCCGCGACTCAAAGCCACGGTTGTGCAAGGTGGGGCAGCCGGAATCGCCGGTTGCCGGTACCTCGGAGGGCGGGACCACGGTGGGTCCCACGGCGGCATCACCGGCCGGCCAGACCGGGCCGACCATTTTAGGGGGAGTCCGGGGGTCGTAACCCCTGGCTGGCCAAAGGAGTGGCCCCCCACATGGGGGCCGCTGTTACTCAAATAGGCGAGCAGCCCCCCCCTTCCGCTCAGCTCGGTGAGGCTGGGCTGGGCCGGGCCATGCCCTAATGGTCCAAACCCGGACCTGGTTCGGGTCGACCCGGTTCGGGCCGACCCAGGTGGGTCTCGGGCCGGGTCGGTCTGGGCCCAAAACCCCCTAAAAACAGACAGTTATGTTATTTTTCCCATATCTTGGGCTACAGACCTCCGATAGATGCACCGTTATTTGAGATGCGATCCTTGGATCGAGACGGTCATTTCGGTATATTACACTCAAGGTTTCGGAGAACTTTGAGTACGAGCGGGTTGGTTCGAACCCGAAACCAACCGGGCCCTCGGAGCGGAAACACCTATAACTTGAGCTCTAGACGTACGATTGACGTGCCGTCAACTTTGTTGGATTCCTCTTACTAATAAGTACCTTTTAGCTTACTTTTCCTGGGGTTTGGACGTAGTGGGAGTATGGCCGGGTTGGATTGTACCCGAAATCCAATAGGGCCCCTAGAACGGAAAAGCTGATAACTTTCAGTCGGGACATCCGTTTGACGAACCGTCAGCGGCGTTGGTGATCACGTTGAGAAACCGTCCCTATGAGTATACCCTATGAGAGTTCAGGTACAGTTTAGATGCGTCCGGGTTGGTTTGTTCACGAAACCAACCAGGCCCCTGGGACGAAAAGTCTAATAACTCACAGACCGGGCGTCCGATAGACGCACCGTCTGTTGCGTTGAGACCCCTATGATGAGGAGGTCCTTTGAGATACTTCTTCGTGGGACTTTGTGATACTTGGAGTATCAACCGGTAGCTTGTGGGGCGGACCCTCCCAGAGATGAGCGTACAGAGTACAGAGACTGTGTAGCCGACTGAGACCTGACGACTGCTTGACGGACTCGACTTGGAGTTAGTCGACTAGCCCAGTGGAAGGAGAACTATAGTGTTTGGGTGCAGAACCAAAGTGGATGGAGCGCCTGGTAGCAGGAATCAGACCGGCGGTACTCGACAGGATGAGTACCTTTGTAGGCTATGAGGGGGAGCACTACTGTGTGAGGTGGCAGAACCATGGCAGAGGAGCACTACTTTGTGAGGTGGCAGTCTCGCGGTACTCGACAAGAGGAGTATCTCAGCAGTCTTAGGTTAGTGAGAAGTACCTCAGAGTCATGACATGATCATTGTACTCGTCAGAGATGGATCTCTTCAGCAGTTACAGTTTTGATAATGAAAATCCTGGTTTGAGCTGAGTCTATGACCTTTGTGTTTACCTCATGATTGAGATGGGTCACTTGATAACTTAGGTATATGTATGGGCATATACCTAGGTAGTCGTTATCCGTTGATATCGTAACCTTTGTGTTTCCTCATGATTGAGATAGGTTACTTGATAACTTAGGTATAAGTATGGGCTTATACCTAAGTAAGGGTTATCCATTGAGATCCTTATTTGTGGTTATCCTTGTTGGATTTAGTGAGACATTGTGGGTATCAAGGTCCCTACTGAGTATCGTATACTCACCCCTGTATGGGCTATGCCCGCACCTTGTTGTGTTGGTTTCAGACGAAGGGAATCGTTGATAGAGGCTGAGTGTTCGAGGACTGGACAGTACCCGGAGGTGGACCTCACGAAGAGTCAGTATTTGGAGGTGGAATTCACGACGAGACGATACTCAGAGGAGGTTGATGGGAAAGAGCATTGTGGAGGCTATCTGTACCTACCCTTCAGGTAGGATCTGAGGTGGGCGACCCAGGAGCTGCTTCTATTTTTATTCTAGCTGTTTTACTTTCCTGTTGTACTTTCATTCAGTTGTAGCTATACTTTCAGTTGGGTTTGTATTCTGGCCCAATCACTATTCAGCACTTTCTTTTATACTTAGTGTATTAATTCTGCTTGTACTATGTAATGTTTGTTTACTTTTATAAAGGCAATGCCTTCCCAGTTATTGAGATTTATGCCTTTGGTGCTTGTCACCAACCCCTAGCCTATGGAAGGCGGGCTTGGGGTAGTCATGGCACGGGCCCCGAGGACGGGTCATGACATATTTTTCTAGTGAATTGTTTAAAAAATATATTTGAAAAGTTTTAATTATTTTATAGAACGTAGTAAAATTAACATGTGATACATTTAGTGACTCAATAATGAAATATATGTAGAGAATGTGACATCATATATTTTTTGTGACATGCTTAATAATTTTAAAAATACTATTTTTATATTATATAACTCTAATTTTCTTTTATGGGATTAGTATATTGGAATCTAATGAGAATGATGTAGTAGATCCATATTTTTAAATGGGAATCCTGTAGGATTGATTGGAGGGTCTATGATTTTGAATTACCTACTTATTTTGAGTAATATTCAATCTAAGATATGATATTGAAACTGGAAGATGGATATTAGTGGATTTTGGATGTAGTGATGGATCTTTATTTCAATAATGCATTGTCTTATATTATTGTGGGATGATTGAAATCAAACCTTATCTTATTGAATGATTAGGGTTGAGACTAATGATGTCATATATATATGCATCTACCACCACTTCCACATTGAACTACCATGATATTATTCAAATTTCAAATATTAAATAATGGATTTTAATTTCTTATAGCTTTAATACTGGGTGATATACAAATAGGGGTTACTATCCCAGTATCCCTGATGTTATTACTAAAGAGATTGTATTTGTGGAGATGTTAAACTACTCTTGCATCCTTGATATAATTATATGATTGGTTGAAATTCACCCAAGTAGAGAAACTCTCCCTCCCCTATAACATTTGGTTATTGGTTGAATATAATGTACATTATACTATATAAACTCCTAATGCAGTTCTCTATGATTATTTATACTAGATATTCAACTATTTTCCTATTGTTTTATCTTTCCCTAAGTATTCTTGTATAAATATTAAATTATTTAGATTTGTATTTTATATAGTGCTTGTAAATAATGATGTTGCTAAATTTATATTTTTGAATTTATGTAGTTAGGTATGTGTATTCCATCCTATATATCACATATATTAATTTATGTTTCATTCCTTATGTGGTTCCAAAATAGAAAAATATATTTACTTCTTCTTAAATACCATTATCAACATATCTAAGGATAATTATTAGGTGCGGCATCTTTGATGGGTTTTTTTTAAAGAGTTGTAATTTAATTTTTATAGATAAACTTTTATTTAGTGAGTGTTATAAAAGTGATTTATGGGTAAATGATAGGGTCAAATAAAGGATATACATAGTAATGACTTTGGGTGGAATCATGTTTTCTACTCATTACATTATTTGTAATCTTGTTGGAATAATATGATTATAGTGTTGTCTTACATATTGGGATGACTATAATGAGTATTTTTATACACCCACTAACAAGTTCACTTGAGCATGGTTTGAATTATATCCATGAAAATCAATGAATGTAGAAGAAGGATTATAGTATATCTAGAAGATATATTATATTTATGAATTTGTATCGTAGTGTAAATGATCATGTGGATGAAAAGTCTCATGTTGTGAGTATTTTTAGGGGAATCTATTTTGGATGTGATGGATAAACTAAGTGATTAACATGTGCTAATCCACTTATGAAAAATCAGGTTATATTATTTCATTTTTCTTATATTATAGGGGTTTTATAATATATAAATTTATTCTATGTTTTCTTTATATTTCAACCATGTATAGTTGATGGAAATGAATTTTATATGGTGAAAGATTCATTTATAGGTAATGAATGACGAACCTAGCCTCAAACACACATTATTTCATGATTTATAACATACATTAAAAATAGTACAGGATAAGGATCATGATATATAATGTCTTTAGAAGATTAGAAACATAAATTCATCATATTAACATAAAAACATAATCTTTACTTAAAACTTGTCATAGTTCCCATAACAACCATAGATATTCTAAAACTTTGTAGGATACTCTAGGTAAAATACCCGAGGAAAAGGGAAAGCTAGAAATTCCCATAAGAGAATTGAAATGGAAATAAATCATAACATAAGTGTTAACATGCATAATATTATATCATTATGATAATGATCATAAGCAAAAAAACATGGCATAATAAAACGAGAACACAAGATTATAGAATCATAAGCATGTGGAAACCTTTCAAAGAATTAAATAAATATCAAATTCCAATGCTAACTTGTAGAAAAATATAATATTTTCTATTCCAAATCATAATAATAATATTATCTTTATAACATCCATTATAACATAGTATTATTAGTATAACAACCCATTCAACATTCATATTATTATTAGGATACTTTCCCATGAACCATAAATATAATCTCAAGAGTCATTAATATTAACCAATAAATTAGTGGTCTATAACGAACCCAAATGTCAAATCATAGTTTAAATTTTATAATATAATAATGTTCTTAATATACAAAATCATGCACTATACGTGGAATATCATGTGAAATTAACATAATTGAATCCATTAGAGTGATATAATTGGCCTACCAATCAAAACACAGTTTGAACTCTATTTTTATATGTACATGTGTATGTCTTCTACTATAGTAAATAGAAACGATAAATAAATCATATCCATGATAAAAGACATGGGATGAATGTGGGTTTCATAATATTTTCATTAGTCATAAAAAGTCAATTTCATACAAATTCCAATGATAAAAGGGACTTAAACCATTTAAAATATTTATAATTCCAATAGAAGCATATATCTTTAATTTGGAGTTAAAAGTTAGAAAATTCATCAAAAATATCTTGTAAATAAATAATGGAAGTGAATATCTTGGGAAAAGTTTAATGAAATAAGTAATGTATTATTTTAAATAAGGAAAGATCATACTATTTTATATAAAATAAAAATTTAAACAAGTGGGTTCTCTAAAAAATACTGATGATTTATAGAAGATATTAAACATTTAAAAATATTTTCTGAAGGTGATGAATGAAATAAGATCATAAATATGAATTTTTCATTAAATTAGGTTTATATAGTAGTTCATATTTTGAGGGGAACTGGAAAATATATATAAAATGAGAAGTGAAAATTATTTTCAACTTTACATATATGTTAGTGACATATTTATAAAAAATAAAAGAGTAAAATGAGAATAACATAACATAAAAGAGAGAAAAATAATTGTAATACATAATGGGAATGTCACACATGAGGTATAGAAAATACTATGTTAACATGAGTTCACATATCATAAAATAAAAAAATATAAATTTATTTTAAAAGTAGAAAAATGAAAATATTATGTTATCATGATTTAAAACATAATAAGGATTCCAATTAAAAATTATAATATTTATAGCATGTAAAATTTTGGATAAGGAGGGAAAACATCATTTAAATATATGGGGCCTATTCATAAAATATTTTAATTTTAAAAAATTGGGGCAACTCAGCAATAAGGAAGAATTATGTAATATCTCTCCCAACCTCAATGGACTGAGAAGATATGAAGGTTATACTAGAAACATATGGAACCCCCAAGACACAAAATACTGGAAATAAATACCAAGGGATTCAAAAAACATTAGGGGATTATTTTCCATTCATGTCAAAAATTCAAACAAATATAAACAAAAATAATTCAACCTATATATGATTGATGAAAAATAATACAACCAAAGGTATACTTAAAAGTAATAAAAAATATTAGAGTATAATTAGAAAAAAATAATAATATAAAATTACCAAGAGATTCCATGACCCAAAAACACCCAAATGAGATATTCCTAAGAGACACTAAAAAAATCACCAATATCCAACTCCCCCTACTATGAAAACAAAATCAAGAAGTTTCACTTGATAAATATGATACCTTCCATTTACCTATATTCTAATAAACATCATCTGATTTTGTTTCCAATGGAGGGGGTGTGTACAAAATAATTAGGATTTACCCAATGACTTCCCAACTCAGGCCACTATGAAAAAAATGTTATCAAAATTTATAAAAAATATTTTAAAATAATTTTAAAAAATTTATGTAAAAAACATAAATAATTTCTAATGAAAAACAATTATAGAAACCCAAAATTATAAAAGAATAACATTTAATTCAACAAAGCGCATGATAAAAAACACTAAGAATAGATAAAAATATAACATCCAAATACATGAAAATATATTTAATATTAAAAATAAATTAAATCTATGATATAGATTTAAATTCATGCCAAAATGAGTTATCTTGTGTTACACGCAAGACCATGTTTTAATGAAAAACACTATATTATTAAAATATTATTATTAAATATAATAAGAAATAAACTAGCCACTAAAATAGAGATTATAAATAGGATTAACTAAATTACAAAAACGTTAATTAATTCATTAGTTACCAATTTATTATAAATTAATATAAAAAACAATAGAATATAAAAGAAATGTATTTATAGAAAACTATAATTATGCACCAAAGTCATTTTTTTTGAATAAATTGAATTAATTAATATCATTTTGTGACATTAATGAAATATATATATATTATATATTGCATAAAATATTTTTTTCATTCATCTAATAGATTTTATAGACATAATACAAGAACAAACCTAATTTTATGCATAAAAAGTACTATGTTTATAAAGGCAATTTTGGGGGATTTTAATGGAAAAACTATTATAAAAATTTACTTTGAAACATTTATAAATTTTATTTTAAAAATAAATAAAATTTTTGAAATCATAATATCAAAATTATCTTTGGGTAAATTTTTGCAATTTCTCTGGAGAAGATTCATTTTTGATAAATAGTGAAAAAATAATGAATTTTATTTGAAAAGTTAATATTCATCTAAATAATTTATAATGTTAAATTATATTTTTAATTTGTATTAAATTATAAATATATCAATAATAAAACAATTAATCAAATATAGGTAAAAGGAATCAATATCACATTGTAATTAGGTACAAAAACATTTCAATATTTTGAACATTTTCTCTGTAAAAACCCACTTTCTGATCCCATATGTGGGATTAATTTTAAAATAATTTCTACCAATTCAGAGATTAGAATTTTTAAAAATGTATTAAATATTATGAATCAGAATAATTTATAATTTCTATTATGTTAAACATAGTTTTGGTCCAAAAATATTAGTGTAATCATTTAATATTAATTTCAACGATTAAGGTAATAAGGAGATTACTTATTAGTTAACCGTTAATATTAAAGGGCCTAATGACCTAGAAACTTGCCCAAAAACCCATCTTATGGAATCATTTAGACCATATGATCTTTTTTTATAAAAATTGGTTCATTATATTAGTAACTTTATGCAAGGTAGACCTCTCAATAGTGTTTACCTTTTTTTTTACAATAATGTCACTCCTCCTCCACTATAAAAGGCACTTACACCCCACCCCCTCAATTATTCAATCCTATAAATCCATTTGGATCATCCAAAACCTGACTCAATAATCTCAAAAAATTACTACCCTCGTACTATAAGACTCACTACGGGCATACATTTAACCAAGGAAGTCCTTTGGTGTAAACCAAAGTTACCTGAAGAAGAGGTAATGTTATTCCACAACCACTTTTGATTTATTCATTTATTAAATCAATAAATTTATTTTATAAAATTATTATATAATAACCTAAATATATTAAATATTCTTAGGTGTTTTTATTTTATGGTTATTCCCTAAACATTCACACACTTCCATCAAATGGGAAAAATCAATCATCGTTATTTTGTAAAGCGGACTACTTCCTCACAAACCAATGCCATTCGTTCTTCCGTTACCACCACTCATGGTTTGGAATAATGATCAATTTATAGTTTATATATGATATATATGATATTTATAATTTATTTATTTTTCTTTAATTATTATATAATTCATATCTTTAGGATTTCCATGTTATTGGAATATTATAACATCATTTGTGGACTTGTGGACTATCGCCTTCTCAAAGAGATGTGATTGTTCACGATTTACATTGAATTTGTTAAGGATAATTTAAAAAACTATTATATATATCATAAAAATATTATAATTTAATTATAATACACACACACACATATATAACATTTACTTTTAATTCTTTTATTACAATATGAAAATGGAAACAACCTTCATTTGTACGTACGACGTACCATCTCTAGGAACTGGCTCCCAGATTCTGGGTTGGGGGAGCTATAGTTGGTATCAGGGAAATTTTAGTATAATCCTTGGGAACTAAATTTAGGAAAGTATAGATTATAAAAGACAACCCTATGGTAAACATTGAAAATTAGTATATAAGAACATTCCAAAGAAACCATGATTATGATTATTATATTATGTATTCATAATTTTTACATATAATTATAAGTATTTCAAAAGTTTTATGGTTATAAATTTTGTTTCGTAATTGTATGGTCTAATATAGGTTATTCTAATGTTTAGAAATTAAACATAGAAGGAAGAAGTGCATCAATACTCATGTACAACATATAATATTCACTATTGAGGAAGATGATATAGATGGTATTGGAACTAAGAATGTTATAGATATATTAGGGATTCTTAATAAAGTTATGAAAAATAATATTTCCCAGATGGATCAACCTGGTTCACAATGATATTCTTCGATGCTTCATCACATTATGCGATAGAGGCCCCCATAATTTAGTGGGAATATTGATCCAATAGAAACTATGTAGTGGATTATGTCTTTGGAAAAGATATTTATGGTATTGGGATATGGTGAAAAGGAAAAGGTTACACTTGTAGTGTATTGTCTCAATAAATAAGATAATAAATAGTGATCATTGATCCAAGATATTTGGGAGGAAGAAGAAATAAAATTAATGGAATAGAAATATTTTAAAGAGATAATATTTGAAAATATATATCCCTAATGATAAATAAATGAGATGAAAATAATTTTCTTTTTATTGAGGGAAAATGACGAAGAATGTGATGTATAGTGTAAATATTCCTTTAAAAGGTTAGATAAGTATTATACGAATTATATATAAAACATGATGAGATTTTTTGACCATTTATTTGAAGGGTCCAAGCCGAGTGTCTGAACAACACTTGTCCCCCAAACATTCTCATCATATGAAGACATACTATCATGTGCTATTAATGTAGAGAAATAATTTTTCAAGTATTAGGGACTAAAATAATGAAATAGAAGAAGAGGACATCTGAAAAAGTGGATGATAAAATGAATAAGTGCAAGAAAAATTTTATGTGATGTGATACTTGTGGAAGGAAACACCATGATAAATGATTAAAAGAAAATGAGTTTTCTTTAGGTGCGGAGAAAAAGGCCACCATGCTTAGGATTTCTAGGGAAATAAATAATTTTCCAATGTTCAATGTTTCATTTGTGAGGATATGGTGCACTATGTGAATGAATTCCTCCGGCTCTGAGGGAATATACCTCAGAAGAATCTATGGTATAAAATTCAAGCTTATCTTTTTACAACTGATGAAGTGGAATGAATAACGATATTTCATTTGGACTAAAAAATTATGTTATTTTATTATTTTATCAATTATGTAATGGTTATGAGAATAATTAAATATATAAGGATTTTAATATAGTACTCTTTCATTAATGATTTCATAGAACATGTCGAAAAATACCTATAACCAATAAAATTCATTTTGTGACAGGTTGAACTTCTTGAAAACACACAATTAAGGAAAATATGACACCTAATATGTCCCTAATGCCGAGATAATGATTTTTGGATAAAGAGATGATTGATATTTATAAAGTAAATTGGACATTGCTAACTAACATGGAATTGATTCTAATGTTTTGGATCATAACACATGGAAGGGTCATAAGGTTAATCATTAATGAAATGATTTATGTTAATAATTAGATAAGGTTTTAGAGGTTAATTTATTACATCACCATATGATTCATCCTATGATATAATTTCAAGTATAAATAGTTCAAATCAAAATAAAATGATAAGACTAGGTTTATGAAATTGAAATGTATATTTACTTATATTCTTAGAGAGTGAAATAATTCCTCAACTCTAGGAAAAGGTTTTTGGAACAAAATGTTCTTATATCATAATAATGTTTGATGATATAAAGAAAATTTTAACACTTATGGTTCATGGATTTGTGTTCAACAACTTTCTCATGAACATGATCTGTATCACTCTACATTATAACTTGTGAGTTATACTTTTCTTCTGTGACAATGTTTTTACTAATGTTTTCCTATTCGAAAGCCTAGTTTTGTGGAAAACCACCCATTTAATTTTACTTATTAATAATAAGATGTGTTATTAAACCTATTTATGATGTGGGTTTGTAAATAAATAAATTTCAAATATAAAACCCTCAATTACTAATACCATGTTTTAATTGTGAGGATGAATGTTTTTAAGGTGGGAATAATGTAACAACCCAAAAATATTAAAGTATAACATTTTAATAAATGTTCAGAAAAACACACAACACCAAGAGTATAATGAAATATAAAATCTTAATAATTTTCAATATATTTAACATTTCAAATAAATTCAATCTATGATATAGCAAGCAATGAATGCAACACTGAGTTAGCTTGCGTAACATGCAGAACCTAGTTTTACCAAACAATAATATATTATTAAAATATTATTGTCTAAAATAGAAATATATAACCGTTATATTAAACTAGATATTATAAATATGATTAACTAACTTATAGAAATATTTTTTAACTCTTTATTTACCAATTAATTATAAATTAATATAAAAAATAATTTAATATAAATGAAATGATTTTATAAAAAACCAATAATTGGAACTAAAGGTGTTTTATCAAGGTAAATTAAATTAATTACTATTACTGAATGATATTAATGATATATATATACATATATTATGTTAAATCAAATATTATTTACATTCATACAATAGATTTGATAGGTATACGATAAGAACAAACCCAATTTTACGCACAAAAATTTGTATTTTTTAATGTTAGTTTTTCCACCTTTTAGTGGTGCAACTATTTTAAAAATAAAATTTTAAAATTCTTTATATTTTGTTTGAAAAAATAAAATATATTTTTGAAATAATATTTTAAAAATTATCTAAGTGTTATTTTTTGGTTTTTTTTTGAGAAGTTTCATTTTTGATGAAAAGTGAAAAAATTCTGAATTTTAATTGAAAATGTGAAATTTCATTAAATTATTTTATAATGGTAAATTATATTTTTAATTGGTATTAATGCATAAATATATCAATTATAAGTCAATTAATCCAATTTAGTTAATTTTAATCAATTTAACATTGAAATTGGATATAAAAAATGTTCAACCTTTTGAACATTTTCACTTTAAAAACCTGCATTCTCATCACATACACGAGATTAATTTTAAGTAAATTTATAACAGTTGTGTTATTGAATTTTGTAAAAATGGATTTAGAATAATTTATAAATTATATTAATTTTAACATATTTTTTGACCATGAATATTAGTTAAATAAATAAAAACTAAGTACATTAATTAATGTGATAATAAGTTAACTTAGTGGTTAAATATTAACATTAAGGGGAAAATGACCTAAATTTTTTTCCAAAACCCATGTTTTGATAGATTTCGTCCATATATTCTATTTTATCTTCTTTTATTCATTATTTAAGGAATATGATGTAAGGGAGACCTCCCAATAGTGTATACCTTTTGGTATTTATAAGAATATCACTCCTCCTCCATAAAAAAAGGAACTTACCTCCCCACCCCACTTCTTAACATCTAAAAATCCATTTGGATCATCAAAAACCTGAAACAATAATCTCCCAAAAACCCTCCCCTAATCCCTGAATCCTCACTTTGGGAATAAATCCATCCAATAAATTCCTTTGGTGAAATAAAAAAAGAGTTACCCAAAAAATGTAACGATCTTATATGATCACTTTTATTTTATTTATTTCTCCCATCCTTAAATTTATTTTATATCAATATTATATAATAACCTCAGTATATTAAATATATTTTTATATTTTTTATGTTATGTTTATTACCTGACCCTTCTCACACTTTAATTAAATGGGATATGTAATCATCATCCGTGTGTACAACAGACTTCCACCTTGCGAACCGATGTCATTCATTCTTCCATTACACCCATTAATGAATGATAATAATGAGGAATTTATAGTTTATATATGATATATATGTTATTTATAATTTCTTTATTATTATATAATTAGTTTATAAAACTTACCTTTATTTTTCCCTTATTGTAGGACTACGATAATATCATTTGTGGATGTGTGGACTACCGCCTCCTCAAGGAGATGTGATTCAGTTATTCTTTACCTGGAATGAATTATGTATATTTTTAATAAACATATGTGATATATATGATACAAATATTATAATTTAATTATAATATATTTATATATATATATATATCATTTACTTTTAATTCTTTTAATATGACAATAAAATAGAAACAATATTCATGCGTATGTATGACATTCCATCTCCACGAACTGTGTATTTCATTTCCTACCTACAAATTTAATGGAATACTATAAATAAATATGTAATTAATATATATGATATTTAAATAATGTTTTAAATTATTTATATGATTAAATCAATATCTAATTAGGAGGAAGAAAAAAATAACAAGTCAAAATATACTAAAAAAGTAGGGAAATTATTACCCTAAAAGATGAAAATAATGAATGATTATTAATAAATGGGTAATAATATGTTATAAAAGTATCATATATGATATTATAAACATGTTTATGTCACTATAATAATTTATTATTAGGCATAAAACCATTATATAGGAGTTTAAATAATGTTCAATCAAAGGGAAGCGTAAGGTAAAGGGATTTCCAGTCTCACGTTTAATTCTATGAGACATATGCCATATTTACCACTCCTGTATTTATATGATGTATATACTTCCCATGAATTTATTTTTTAATTATTATACATAAATGTATAGATATTTAAATTTCCATTATGATATCTCTTTCATGGTGTTTACAGTATTAAATTTACCACTGAGGTAATGGATTGTTTTCACAATTTTCATTCTTTGAGACATTTGTTATATTAAACACCTATATTATTTTAGGAGGTGTATATACTTCTCTTTGAAAATTATATATTTTTTATATACCTATTCTCATGATTTTATAAGTTTCATTTTTTGTATACTTTTATGGGGATTATGATTCAAATGTTTCAATGGATGGAGAACTTATTACAACTCCAACCAATGAAATATTCTTGAAGTACTTTGTGTAATCCCCCAGAGTAATGTACTTGTTACATGACTTGAAACTACATAGAATAATGTCCTAGTTTCAATTCATTAAACTATATAAAAAAACTATGCATCCATGCTTCACGACATTAAAATGTGTAGAATCTTTTTCCTTATTGCACGATGTTAAGGTGCATGAAATCATTTTTCCTCTCTACATGATGTTAAACTAGTACAGTTAACATCTTATTCATTTGATGATAAGAAATAACATAAAATACAAATTTTTTTATTACTTTTGGTTATTTAAAAAATATTAGTATCTTCCATAAACAAGAATTACTCACATCATTTCTACACCTTGGAGGCACATGGGTTCCATTTCTCCCTATATTTTAATCAGATCTTTATAGAGACCTCATTTCAAGAACTACACGTGGCATGATTGTCATACCAATAGGATACTTTTAGATGCTTCGATCTCAATTATTGGGCCCAACCACAACCTTAAAGAAATTTATTTCCCTTTTTCTTCGAATATATGATCCAAATCTATATAGATTACTCTTCTGGGATATATGGTTTTATCTTTATACCTTCTTTTGTTTTATGTTTAACCATTATTCCGGAATGGGAAAGAATCACCCATCTCTCACATTAAACTCAATTGGTGTGGGGGACGATTTTCTAAACAACTATGTTTTTCTTGATTCTAATTTCAATGGGATACATAGAGATGCGTAGATCTCCAATCTTGGGCCCAACCACTATAAAAAAATACCTCTTCCCCACATCAAAACATTATTGATATGGAGAACAAACTCAAGAAATACATGTGGATTGATTATTTCTCCATCAAGATATATAGTGTGACCTATGATTTATCCCATATTCTAGATGAAATATTTCTTTTCACATCGGAATCACTTAACGTCCTCACTGCATGACAATAATCTATGTGGGCCAACAAGAACTACATGTTACTTGATTCTCATATATATGAGATATGTAGTGATGCCAGGATTTCCAATCCTAGACCTAGCTATACCATGATATGAAAAATACTCTTTTCTCCTATATAAAAGATAGATCCACGTGAGGGGATTAAATTTCTCTTCACATCAAATATCCTAATGTCATTGCAACATGAATTTAAACTGAATAGTACTCAAAGAACTACGTATGGACTGATTCTCATCCAATTGAGATACATAGTGAAGACTAGGCCCTAACCCTTTGTCCCAGCTATGAGAGAAAAGAGAATTTTTCCTCTCCCATATAAAATTTAAAATCTATATAGGAGATCTTATATTGGGTCCTTTCCATAGAGAAACCATCAAGGAAATAAGAATTGTCCCCATTTTACATATGAGTTAGATATGTGTAAGGAAGTCAAAATTTATGGAAAATATTGTTCCAAATATATTCTTTGTGAACTGGACATTACCTGTTTCACATTTCTTACTCTTAATCTTGATTACTTCTAGAACTTCATAATATTACTTCATTTTATGGTGATAGAATGTCCAATACTTGAGAGTTCTTTTTCCTGACAATACAGTATGTGCCTTTGGGTGGCCTTGCATAAAATTATCCTACATAACATTCCTGTTTGTCAAAGGATCCCACTATTTGACTATGTAGTATATTCCCCCAATCAGCCCTGCTTAATACACCACCATACTGAGTTTTTCAAATAGTGGCAAATTCATTCTTAGGAGAAGCATCTTCTGTCCCTTTAAAATTTAATGATGATATATAGGAAACCGTAGTTTAAAGTGTCCATCCTTCTTATACTTGTCCCATAACCTTTCCCACAACATGAAAGTTTCCAAGATTATGGTTTACACATTTAACCTCTCTATATGTTCAAAGCATATTGAAATAAACTTGGATAATTTGGCCACATATCATCTATTGTCTCTATAATAATATGGTCTTAGTCGCATGACCTAAAACTACAAGCACTAAACATCCTACGTTTGGGTCAAAATTTCATAAAAATACCAGTCCTATGATTCTTTGGAAATCATGATTGGAAATAATCTTTCTATATTTAGGTATTTCTCTCCATAAAAGAAACAATCTGCTTGGAAAAATCCAAATCATCATAATATTTCATCAACTTTTAGTAATAAAATGTCAAATTATTGAGATCTATTTTTTCCTGACTATCCAGTACATTCCCCCAGTGACCTCGCATAAAATTATCCTACATAATGGGTATGTCAGTAAAAGGATAACACTATTTGGATATGAAGGTTATGCCCCAAATTATCCTTACATAATACCACCCCATGACGAGGTTTTCAAAAAAATGGTAACTTCATTTTTTGGAAGATACCTCTTGAAATACTAATATCCATTTTTTCCCATGTCATTATTTAGATCCAGAAATTTTGAAATAATATTTTACATATCTCCCTTCTCATACTTGAATATGGTATCATGTTTCAAGGAAAATTATCAAAAAATTGGAGACTCATAAACCTTTGATTAAAGTTAAAGACCATAAATTAAAGACCTCCGCTGTCCTTGTAGCATAACATGAAACTACACAACATAATGTCCTTTCAACATGACTCTAAACTACATAACACAATGTCAGAAATACCCTTTTGGAACAATTTTACCAATTCTTCACACACCAAATTTGTGTAGGAGTGGTTTCTCCATTCATGACCTATGTCCGTACAGATGGCCCTTTATTATTTGATCTCTATCCTTGGAAAAACCACCCATTGTGGTCTTGAGTCTCCCAAATCTTAATTTCCCTTGTCTATCGACAATAAAATGTCAAAATTTTGAGATCTCTTTTGTCTGACTATGTAGTACGTGCCCTTAGGTGTCCTTACATAAAAGTTTCCTACATAATGATCCTGTCAATCAAAGGATACCACTATTTGGCTATACAAGATATTTCCATATTGTCCCTACATATTATAGCCCCTATAATGGGTTTGTTAAGCAATAGTAACTTCGTTCTTGGAAATGACCTCCTCTAGGTCTATACTTCATGTTTTAGATTTGTTGACAATAATAATAATAACTCATGATTCCCCTTGTAAGTATCTAAATAATATGGGAGTAATTCCTAACCATTAAGTCTTGTTTGGGATATAACTTAAAAATCTATATTCACAGCCATTCAAACTTAAACACTAGCCTTATCAGTCCAATATGCATGAATCTAAACTACCATTAAAAAAAGACATGGTACTCACTAGATTGAAAACTTGAAAAGAGCAATCTAGACCAAATTTTAAGTCTCTCCTCACTAGACCAACATTTTCTATGGTTTAGGAAATATTAAGCAATAAAAATTCAAAAGATATAAATTTTGGGGGGTTGTTTTCATAACCCTAGTAAAAATAAAATAACTTTCTCTAAGAACATTGTCTTAGGTAAAAAAAAGAGTGTATTTCATCTCTATCATTTTAATTATGGTTATCCAGTATAAAAATAAAATATTACAGAATTCAAATTTAAAATTTTAATTAAAAGGATGAAAGGATTAATATATTGATTATTAGAGACAAAATTTCTTTAATTTATGAGTAAAAAATCCCTAGAGGAACATCCACAAAATGAAGTCTCTATATCATAAATCATAAGAGGTTTAATACATAGCTTATAATTTGTTTAATGGACTCTTGTGCTCCATCAGTTTCCTGTTGAATTTAAGTTAGCCAACTAGTCTCATTCTCTTGAGCTTGATGAAGTTATTCTTTTGCATCTGCAATGGTTTTTACAATATATTTCTGGATATCTTCTATTGAATCAAGAAGTTGGCCAGGCTCCCCTATAACGATATCCAAATCTTAATGAAGATACAACTATTGAACATACTTTTCATTAACTTTTTTATTGAGTCTGATCTACTTTGTAGTATGATTGGCCTCAACATGGGATAATGCTACTTGGAATTCATCGATGTTGGTGAACAATCTGGCTTTTATCTGATCTTGTTGAAGTTTCAGATCTTTCTCTCTTTTCCAGATGATTTCTTTCATTGTAGTATGGATTTCATGGTATTCAAAACTTCCAAATACCAACATATTGAACAGATATGAATGCCATGGAAATATTGAGGATAGTTTTTAAATGGGAATTTCAGATATTATTTTCTATATATTCTTCCATGGCTTGTGACGTGCATGGTAAAGAGCCTTCTGTAGACCCGGATCTGATTCCGAATCAATCTTGGAAGGGGGAACATATTTTGGGATTAATGAACTCAAAGAAGTGCCATGTTTTTCTCATTCCCTGACAGTAGTCTATTTACTTCCTAATGATGTTTGAGCTGATGCACAAGCTTCACCTTCAAACCTATCCATTGATGTTGATTATCCTATATGGTTAATTAAAATTATGGGTTGTTACAAAATAATAACAAGAGTGAGAATAATCACAATGTTGGAAACCCTTACCTAACAATAGGTCAATAACGTGAGAAGACTCCTCCACAATATTCCCAACATCAGCAGTTTTGATTGATATCATTTGGTGGGGAATTCTTTCATTAACATTATTAGGATTCTACAAATGATTCATAGGAATATTTTCTATTTCAAAGTTCACTCGATCCAATGTCTCCGCAATAGTGGGATTGATAGTGATATCGACGCTTCCTTTAGGTATCGTCAGTATAACAATTCTATAGATGGAACTACATATTTCAACCGATCATAGTTAGTAAATTAATCATAAGAATACTGATAGGATGAAGAATAAAAAATCACATCCATTTGGTTCTGTACAATGAATTTTAAAATCTTATAATGTATTTGGCATAATAATCTTTTCTAACACTACTTTAAAAGACATTCCAAGATTCATCATAGCATCAAATGATATCCCAAATCTCATGTTAGTCTGTCCTGTGGGAGCACTTGGAGTAGTTTTTTCATGACATTCCACTGATAAATTTTGACCCTGAATAACTTCATCAGAAATAGTTATGGGGTTAGCATCAGTTGTCGCATGATTTTATGGTGCATGCGATGAACCAAAAATATCACATAGTGGAAGTCAGTTATTGTAACACATAGTTTCCAATTAAGCACTTCTGATTTACCAGAGGAATCCTCTCTCATATTAGAAGGAATACGATCAGTTCTAGGAATATATTATTTCTCCTCTAGCCTAAATCCCCCTTCAATCAAAATAACCTCTTGGTTGGATGGAATTATTACTTGTCCGTAATCACCATCCATGGTTCCTCAATGCTCATCCTTAATTTTCCTAAGAGAAGAAACACAACACATTCCTGTAGTTCCAATTAGTTTAAACACTTTCTATGAATAAATCTAAAATTCATGATATTAGGAATTCTTACCAATTCTAAAAAAACATTTAACCATAATTTTTTCTTCCATGTTTCAGTTTCTTTGCTTTCCGGGGAGGACTTACATCATCATCTTTAAAAAAGGAATTTGAGACTACAATACCCCTTTTATCTCATCCTCCATGACCTATTGGCCCAGAGATATCATTATCGACTCGTGGGGTGATCCAACAGTTCCATGTGTGTCACCACCAAGGCTATAATGTGGCAATGTAACTTAAATCAATTTTCCATTAGTCAAATGAAAGTTAAAATGATGTTTCCACGGAGTAATAATGCTTTGACTAAATTCAAATATAAAAGAAAAAAATAATGTGAGAAAAAAAACTTACATATTTAAAATCAACAAAATAACTTCATTCTTCATCAAATGAAAGGTCAATCCCTTCAGAGGCACTAGGATCAAGCATCTCTTTCACTCGTTTTGTGGTGGAAATTGATTCATCAGTTTCATATATGAGCATCTTCTATTACCAGATATAAGTTCAAACTTCATTAGGGTTGTTCTTAGAAATAATATCAGAAGAGGCTTGTAGACCCCCTATTCACAGAATATGAAAAAATTCACATAAATTTATCAATGTTGTTTAAGCATTACAATGCATGATTTTTCCATGTTTTAACCACCTTTATTCATACATATTTAGAGTAAATTCTAGTGGGTTGTGAAGATGATACCATAGTTTTAAATTTGATTTTTTTCCTAATTCCTATTATCATAGATGGTGGATGAGAAAATGGGACTACTTATCATCTAAACGATGGAGACTAGACCACCTCAGTACAACATTAGTTGGTACTGATGGTGCACCTCTATAGAGTCTGACATGTGGGGTTAATCATTAATGAGGTCTCTTCAGTGAACTTGCAGCCTCACAACCCCCACACTCTGACTCCAATGAATTATCCTCTGATGATGAGGAATTACCTTCCAAATGAAAGGGTTCCTTTCTAAATCTTCTCTATACCCCAACCTAAGGGACAAAAAAGTTTAGAAAACCTTTCGGGTATAATGAAACCCAAATCTCAACATAATAGATAGTAAATATTCTTGTTGAATCAGTGGTAGGTAAGTTAAATATTTCCCTGGTATTCTCTACAGTTGTCAGCAACCATAGTTGTCGGGCCACGATCAGATTTTCTATAATATGACATACACTACAAGAGATAAGGTAATTATTTGCTGAAATTTTAATTGATTTGTTAATCTATTAGTAGAATACGCCTTGCGTATTATTTTCCCATCAATCCTAGTGGCCAATACGTCATCACTAAATTCTAACATATATACCCTTATCTCTAAGATTGTCATCCTTCTATAAAAAATGTCCTCGTAGGTGGATTCCCATAAGAGAAAATATGAAATTCCTTATACATACTTTACGTGACCTTATTTTTGTAAACATTAAAATTCAGAGGTGAAATTCCAGAAAAATATTGAACAGATGGTCGGAACAAACATCCAAGGACCTAAACCCCACTCTGAACAACATAAGTTCTGAAATAAGTGGCAATCCACCCCCATAAAACCTAGAATGGTATTTCTATTGTGAAAGGAGAATTTCCTCTATAGATATGAAACAAGATCCTATGGATCTTCACCAGAATAGGGGTATCCAACCATAACATCCTCTTCTCTTCCAGCTTAGCTGCTATAACAAAGGTTCTATGCCTTACGCCACCCTTGTAATCTCGGACGAGCAATAGATATACACTGAGCCACATGGCCAGGAAACCTGTAAGATGTTTCTTCATAGAAATTTCAGAGTTGACTTTATACCCCAAATTTTGAAAATTTCCCTTCTCTAATGTTGGATAGAAAGTGTCGGGTGTACCTATATTTTTTCCTTTTTGATAGATTTTTAGACATGTTCAAGTGGGACCTTTCTCCTTATTCTTCATCAGGAATATTTCCATCTACTCTTCTAGGTAAATATCCCTTCTTGTTTGGGACTTTGTTGTGTTTGTATTCTTGAGTTTATCAAATATATTCATTAACTCATGAACCAAGGCTAGTGTCTTTTATGTGTCATTCAATGTCGCCTTTGGAGGAATAAATTAAAAAAATATGTCTCCAAGGATTGAGGATCTAGAGATCTTGTAAACATCCCACAAACTGATGCCTACTTCTCTATGTGTCAAAGGGAAGGAATTAGTCTCTAGACTCCATCAAATTAGCAAATCTGTCACAAAATCGCCATTCCTATATACGCAGGTTTTCCGGACCCATACATCCTCATAAATTCTAACACCTTTTAAGTCAACCATAAAACCCCCACATGTTTTGTGCACCCAATACGCCCACATCCATGCGATTTTAACACCACCTCCTAGGAAAAAATCCAAACTTTTCTTCTAGCCCATTGATTGATCTATCTGAGAATTTGAAATAATGGATGAATAGAATTGTGATTGTACCTTGAGTGTATGTTCTTTCAAATATGGATCACAAGGTCTATGATGTATGAAATTAACCTTAACTTCCATCCAAACATTGATATATGTGACCTAAAAAGAAATATTTCAAGATGAGAAATTGGTTTTTTATTGAAACTAAGAAAGTGGAAAATAATTCTTTGGATCCAGTATATTGGAATCCTAAATATGGCCATAACCATACATAGGAAAATAAATACTCCTTTTAAAATAAAGGTGATATTTCCTCAAATGATTTTCCAAATCTAGGAGAGTAGTGTCACAGATTTCAAAGTAATCATCCCCGAAAATCTTCATCAGATTTTCAATTATCTTGCTAGACAATCCATCAGCAGTTTTTATTTTCTTAGGAGCCATTGAACATACAAGAGGATATAAAGATTCATCTTAAAGTGTTCTCATTTGGGCTTTTTTGACAAAGGAATTAAGGAACACAAGTATGGATTCAGCGCAGAAGTATAAATCTGATGCTCAATAATGGCACCCAATTTGTGGCGTGCAAATAAAAAACATATAGAAGAAGCACGACTGAAATTTTCAGTAGGATCATCTAAATGAAAACTCTTTTGTGATGAGAGCTAGATTTCCAAAATCCTTTTTAATTTTTACTGATGTTAAGACACTATGTAAAATCAATGAAGACTGCCCTTCACACCATGACCTTCCATGCCCGTACCTCGTGTGTTATCAGCTTTCACGCCACATCAAACTATATGATCATTTTCATAACTTTACATTAGTATATGAACCTCTATTATTTTCTAATCCAATTCAAAGGGGGGGGGGATTTTTTGACACTCTGTTCCATCACATCAATGAAAAAGTGAAAAAAGGAAATGAATTAGAAAAAAACAGGATGAAATACATGGAGAATTCCAAGATTTGCAATGGTTCAAGTATGAAATCACCCCAGTTGAGCTAAGTCACCATCAGCATGCATCCACTTTCACACCAAAATTTTGGCGTGGAACCCACTTGCATGACCAAACTCCTTCATCTAGGGTCACCTATTTTCCTATAAATAGAACCTTGGGGTCTTTTTTTAAGATAAATGAATTTCCCTAAAGCCCAATTACTATTCTGGTCACCCTAGTGATTCACCCTAGTCTTTTGAAACCATTAATGATTTTATTTAACACCTAGGGTGGAGGAATTAAAGGAGGATCATAGGACTTAAGTCCATTCTATGTTTGAAATCCCTATCACTTTTGTGCCTAAGCGCCCAACCTCCCTAAACCTGAAATACATACGCGCCACCCATTTCTCTCAACGGAAATTGAGCACCCCACTTTAGGGAATACCTATGAATACTCTTGATGTATTGAGTCAACTCTCGCCCATGTTTTAACATCTAGGTTATTTTTCACTTAAGTAAACATCAGGTCACCCAAGCCTACCTGCGCACCCATACCTATGCCCCAAATACCATCTTGGTAGCCCCTATTTGATTCACCTTATCCCTTATTCCTATACAATCCTTTCATCAAGACTTCTTAAATTTCATTCATGTAAATTCTTATTCTTCATTAGATCCCTTTCCTAAATGGGATTATGTTGAAACCTTTGCCAAAACCTCTTCACTTACCATACCCTTGGGAAGGGCACATACGTGTGTCTCTCATCTGAGTTTGTATATCCATAGTCATAGGTTTCCAATAATTGTTTTATAATGTGGTCATGATTCATAAAGTGTCTTTGGGATTATATTTCCTTAGTCACATGAACATTTCACCTAAGAGTAGTGTTGGGGATTTCCAGGTTTTAAGGATTAGGGTTTTGGCCATAGTCGTCCCTTATCGTCTCCAGAACATGGTGCCTCAGGTTCCTAGTTCAAAAGGTACAATTATCACCTAGATTTCCTTTTGAATAATAGAAAAGTATTCTTATACTACCAGGAAACAATTTAGGGCAGCTATCATAGTATAATGACCTAGCCTTTTGGGTTGGATCCAATATCCTTCAACCTCATTTCACATTGAACGGTTTGTTGCTTCGCACCCTCGTCCACCGTCACCACTGTAGCCACAAACTCTTCCACCAGTGGAGAAGGAAAAGTGTGTGTGCCTTTGTTGAATATTTCACATCCTCTGGTTTCTCACACCGATCATGACTCACGTGGGTATAGAGATTTGGGATGATCACAACATTTTAACAAACACCTAATTGAATGAACTATGAGAACTCTATTTCCCATCAAAACTAGGATACGTAGGATTCCTTTTTAAGGATAGAGATCCATCTCATCTCATCCATAAATGGGATTATTATATTGGAGTAATCCCCAAATTAAACCCCCAAATCACCAAGGCATCCTTTTCAGGAAGTAAGTCCAAACTCATTTCTCTCAAAGGACAACACTCCCCTATAAGACTTCCCAAACTACGTGGGATTTGATTATCATACAAATGAGATATGTAGGAAGCCTCCCTGTGGTTCAAAAACAAAAATATAAATCAAAACTATCCATTCTTGGCCAAATTCTTAGCATGGTCATATTCAACTTGGAAATTCATATCCCTTCTAGGTTCCTTGGGCTGCTTCGGTATAAGTCCCACACCAAACTTTGATTAGGCATATTCCTCCTAGGAGTCCTTACCACATTTTGTTAAAATGTATAGATTTGTCTTTATCAAATGAACTTAAAAGGTATGATGTGTCCTATTATGTGGAATCGAACAATATGGGTTATGATTCATTTCACAAAGATACGTAGGCGCCCATCTATGGGTACAATCCCATCATTAAAACAACTCTCGTCTCCCTAGATGATGATAAATTCCAAAGTGACTCACTAAGTAGATTTAAAACTAGCATAGTCATAATAATTACCAAATAATCTACAATTAGTATACCAAAGGATACCATTCGTGGAGAACCTTGGATATATACAGATGTCACCATTAGTGAATATTCTCATATACATACAGATGATTCTCAAATTATATACATGTTAATCATTGATTGACAAATCACAAAGGAAACTCATTGAATACTTGGTGAATTAATAAGTCTTCATGCACATATATTAAATATATTATAGAGTTCTGAAGTATGTAATAAGACCCTTTAATAGGGTGTGATGAGCCTGACCTCTCATCCCCTCGACCAATGTGTATTCTCAATAATCGTCGGCCAAATGACGTGACGAATGCCTCACTTTGGAAAGAAGGTACATATGGATACATAACTATTGGGTGTTTCCGATTCCATAAATAAATCCAACAGAAACCATATGGGAATAAGGACTCCTATAAAATTCCCATTTCTATGGGAAACAATAAAAAATGAATGGGTGTAGAAACAAATAAATTAAAATATCTTAAGGGAACATATTACCTTCTAATCAGGTAAGTCATATTGATTTGTACAAAAGGGATGCATTTGGTAGACTTATTCACAAAGGGAGGATTCTATGTTGAGGGGAGGTATTTTGAGAGATTGTTTTGTCCTATTTTGGAGAATCCAATGTGGCTTGAGAGGTGTGAGAAGGGGTAGCGTGCTTACCTTTTTTATAGTGTGGTGGGGGTGGCAATTTTATAAATACCAAATTGTATTAATTAATTGGATGTCTAAATTACCTAATGTGCCTCAAAAATGGAAAAAATAATTTATTAAAGTAGAATAATGGTTGAAAAAAACCTCTACCACAAAACAATAAGTGCATTATAACAATATGGTTTCTTAAATTCTTAGATTCCCCAATTTTATCATTTTGGTTTTTATTAATGAATATAGTTTTCTTACCTAAGTAATTTAAATATTAAGACTAAAATAAAAATATATTTATTATAAAATATTTTAAAAATTAATTATTAATATTATATTTGATTTATAAAAAAATGTCATTATTTTTGGAAAGTAATTTTAAAACAAGCACATGTGACACGCTAAAACATTTCTTGAACCCAAACCGTGTTAAAAATGTTTTTACAGTATATGGATCGATATATTAATTATAAAAGATAAATTGGTCCGTTTATATATATAATATTTAATATTTATTATCACTAAAATAATATAGTATTTTTATTAAATTTAAATCATTTAATAAAATACCATTTATTGTAAAATAACAATAATGTCAATTTTAGCATTATTAATTTAATTGTAATTTTAAAATATAAACTAAAATATTGTAATTAAAATAAATTAAGTATAAATATATCTAAAATGATATATTCATCTAAAAAAATAATTAATTATAAAAATTAAATAAATTTACTTTAATTTTAATATTCATAGTATCATTTATTTTAGTTAATTATTTAACGAAATTATCATTATGTTAGCGTTTCATAAGAATTTCAAGTAACTAAATCATATTTTAAATTTAATTATAAAATGTTATGATAAAATTAACCATTTATACTTAAAAGGATATGTTTAAATCAACAAATTATGTTTTTTAAATATCTTCAAGTATTATAAATGTTTAAGGTAAGGAAAGTTCTTTTTTTTGTCTTTTTTCCTTACTGAACTTATCATATTGGAAAATCTCATGAAATATTATTATAATAAACCATAAAATTAGAACCAAGAGATGATATGGTAGAACTATTTGCATCCAATGATTTTTTTACATGTTCCCATGTAACACCATGAGATTTTGACAATTTTTTTGAATTAATTTATATTGTTAATTTTTTTTATTTCATGTGACACTGGAAATTGTTATATATATATATATATATATATTAAAAATTCAAGTCCAACATTAATTTCACACTAAACTAATTTGGATTTTGCTACAAGGAATACTGACTTGGCTTGTGCTACACACAAGACTGACTTTGCGCTACATGGAACACCAATTTGGCATACGTTTCATGCAACACCGAGTTTTGGTGAAGCATCATTTTATTATATTTTATAATTGATATAAGTATAAAATATCCACTAAAATTAGTGATATGGATATTAATATCTACTTTTTAATATATTTTATATAGTGGGTTTATAGAAATAAAAAATAAAGATAATGAAATATACAATTTTTAGTAAATAATTTTTTATGTTTAAAAATTTTGTTATCTTAAATGAACCACTTTTAATAAAAAAAATAAATTTAGATAAATTTAGAAATTTAATTTGATACAATAAAATTAATTATTTTATTTATAATTCCAGAATTATCTTAGGGTCAATTTTTGGAATTTTTATGAGAAACATAATTTATGGGGAATTGTGAAACATATTGCACTATAGTTAATAACTACGTTTTTGTTTATGTAATTATTAATGTTAAATTAATCATCAATTTTTTTAAGGTTACATTTTTTCATTTATACATCTATTAATAAAATTTAGTTCATTATAAAAAAGTTCACTTTGAAATTTAATATAATAACTTAACAAACTTTTGAACATTTTTCCTCCTTAAAAACCCATTATTTCATCCAGTATGCAGGATTGGCATTATTGTTAATTTTACCACTAATATGAATTGAATTTTAAAAAAATGAAATAAAATATTGTAATCAGTATAATATTTTTTGTTTATTCAGATCAAATTATTTTTTTTCCAAAAATATTTGTAAAAGTTAATAAAATTAATCAGAGCGATTAATGTCAAATTAAGCATAATTAGGGACTAAACCGTAATCTTAGATTCCAATAGGAACTAGAAACTTGTCCAGAACCATTTTTATGACCTTTATTTGGAAATAAATCTTCAATTATTAATTAATTTTTTTGGTTTTATGACATTTTGTAGGTACAAACATGTGTACACCTAACTTGTTTTCAAAAATTCCAAGTGAGTGCTTTTCCTTCCCCTTAAAAGGCCACCACCTCCACCCCTTTCATAAACCTCTAAAAACATTAAGGTTTGGAAAAGATATATGGAATAAAATTCCTAGAAATAAAATTTTCCTCCTATATTCATTACCTTGGGAAGAATCCAATCAAAGGAATCCTTTTGGAAGAATCCAAAATGAGTTACCCAATTAAGAGCTAACCTCTTTTCGCAAGCCCCTTATTTTATTTTCTTTCTCCAAACCTCCAATTTATTTTTTCCATGATTATATAACAATAAATGTATAATAAATATTCTCATATGTTTTTGTGATATGTTTTCAACCTACACTAACACACACCTCTATCTAATGGATCACAAAACACATTATTTATGTGTAGGGTGAACTATCGCCTAACTAAATGATGATTGTTCAATTTTCCTTAACACATCTCAGGATGGAAATTATGATGGAAAATATTTTTATATATGTTATATATTATATTTATTATTTATTTAATCTTATTTATTCATTTTAGAACACATATCGTTTTTTAATTTCCATTTGGTGTTAATGTAATAATTTCGTTTGAGGATGTGTGAACTACCGCCCCCTCAAAGTGATATGATTTATTCATATACTACATTGATTGTATTAAGGATGGTTTTAGAGAATATTTCATAAATATATGACATAAAAAATCTATTATAATAATTATATATATATATATACATATATATAATCTTATTTCTTTTACTTTATTTCTTTCAACATGACAATTTAATAGAAATAGCGTTCATGCAATTGTATGGCCTACCGTCTCCAAGGATGCTGTATTCTATTTCAAATTTATATATCTAATAGATTATTATAATAAAAATATAATATATAGGATATTTATATAATGTTTTACATTCTTTAAATCATCACATATAGTATAAGAACATAAGATATAACAAATTAAGACACATGCAAAGAATAAAGGGAATATTACCTAAAGTGAAACTTTAACATAGGATTTTAAACAAGTAGGTAATATAATGTCATAATAAAAATATATATAGTATTAGATATAATAATATGGTAAAACTTGTGTAATAAATTTATATTTTTTATACAGGTGATTTTAATGTGTACGGCTTGAGTCAAGACACAAGGTAAGGAAATTTCATCTCACTTTTTATTTCCATGATATAAATGCTTTATTTAGGACCCATTACTTTTATGTGGTATGTATACTTCCCATGGATGTATTAAATGTTTCATATAATTATATTTATGGTTATTGACATGTATATTATATGATATATTTATGGGGTTTATTTTTCAAATATTACCAAATCGGTTAAAAGGTTTTGTCTCAATTCATCTTCTTTGAAACTAATGTTTCATTATGCACCAAAAATATTTTTTGAGGTGTATATACTTAAATTTTTCATGTTATATAATGAATGTAATTTTTTTAATGATATTTTAAGCTTTATTTAATTTCAATTTATGAAATGGGGATTATGGTTCAATTTTACCAAGTAATAAGAGTTTATTGAAATAATCTCATCACTTTTCCTGAGTGTTTATGTTTATGCTTCCTTTGATGAAATATTATGACCCATCACTAAAAAACTCATGATTTCCCTTAATAAATTATTTATTAAAGATATATTCATTTATGTATTCCATATATCTACTCTTTGGTACATAATATATTTAAGAAATTGTTTTAAGGAAAGCCAGAATTTACCCTATCTTCAGTTAGAAATCTATGATACTTCAAAACCATGTTTTCTAAAAAGGGTTTCCAAGAATATTATACCATTAAACTTTATTCATTAAAAGAAATTTTTAACCTTTTTTCTTTTACCAATATCTTCAAAGTAATCTTATGGTATATTTATGAATAATTTATTTTTCTAACCTTTTTACTATTTAAAAAGAATGTTATTTTTACATTGTTTGACGTGTGTAGAATAACCCACAATCATTGTTTTGAAACTTCCTTTTCATTTTTAAAAATTTAAATTATAAGAAATTTTTTTAAAAGTTATTTTCAAGGAAAACCATTTTCATAATATTTTTAATCCTTATTTATAAATTTTCAATGTATTTTCAAGGAAATATTTTTCAAAACATCTTCAATCTCCTTTTATATATTTTCAAGGAAAACGTTTTTCTAATTTTTTTCCAGAATTCATTATATGTTTTCAAATTATTTTCAAAGAAATTGTTTTCAAAATATTTTCAAGATCCTTTTATATGTATTCAAGTAAAAATATTTTCAAAACATTTTCAATATTTCATTATATGTTTTCAAAGTTTTTTCAATGAAAAAGGTTTTTAATTTATTTAACACTTATTTTATAATATTTCATGAAAAAAAGGTTTTAAAAATTATTTCATGTCTTATTTATAAGTTTTAATGGTATTATTTTATGAAAATTATTATCAAATGGTTTTATTTATAAAAAATATGTTTTCAAAGAATAAAGGATATTGTCCCCATGAGTTGTTTTTGAAAGATATTTCAAAATTATTTTTTATCTAATATGACATCTATTTATGTTTCTCATGCCCTTCTAGAAAATGATATAAAGGTTCCATTAATATTCTTTCTATGAATGGGTTATGCTTAATGTTATGGTATTTATGAAACCCATTTCTCATTCACGAGTTATATGTTTATGAAATCAATTTCTCTTTCAAGGGTTATATGTTTATGAAATTTTTTTCTCTTTTACGGGCTATTGAATTGATGAAATGATAATGAAACCTATTGTTTCCCACCAGTTATGATATGATTACATTTTTATAATACCCATTTCCTTTCATGGGTTATGGTATGAATATTTATTATCTTTTGGAACATGTATGTATGACTTCACTATGAGATGGGTGGGACCAATATCTTCCTCCAATGTATTGAGTATAGATTTATACCTCATGAGACAGACTAAGATGGTCTTTGTAATGAACAATGACTATAATTATGGCCATGGGAGTGAACCATGACCAACAAGATGGTATGATGATTGAACGCTTTCTATTAAAATATCTATGGGGGTGAACCATGACTACCAATATGGTATGGGGAGTAAACTCATGCAACTAATATGGCCATGGGAGTGAACCAAGACTACTAAGATGGTATGAGGAGTGAACCAATAATACCAAGATAGTCTTGGAAGCGATGCCTTGGATACTATAGAAGTCATATTATATGCTTATTTATCTACCACAATCCCCCGTTTTATTCTTATGTTATGATTTCTTAGACTATGTTACTTATTTCCTAATGATTCATGCCCTATGAACCACCATTCTTTATTCCATGACTTATGAATATGTTCTTTGATAGGTAGGGTACAATCTTCTATTTTTAGGATCATGTTATCATGACATTATTCTCATATTATGCTTACATATCTCCCTTATTTACCCTTACTGAGCATTTGAGATCACCCCTTTCTTATGTTTCCTTTCCCCAGGTTATGAAGAAATGTTTTATATTGAATTACTAAAGGAGGAGATCTTTATGGGAGATGTTTAAGATCATTCACCAGGATAGAATATTTTTCTTAAAAGATTCCAAATACACTAAACTATTATGGTCCTCAAACATGTGCTATAGTAATGTAATGAATATTGATCTAAAATGGTGTAATATCCATGTATGGTAAGCCTGGATCGCTATAATTGGTATCATTTGTCAATTATATTTTTTTTAAGGTTGGGGTCGAAGCCTCAATTTATTATTAAATAAAAGACCTTTTTAGACCGGGTAGAGGGTGACCCATTACATAGCCCGAAGGCCCAAGGCCAAGTGGCCTACATAGAGGGCTAGAAAGCCCATTTTTTGGCCCAAAGGACCCCTCGGTGAACAATACTTCTACAATACCCACGTTGCTATAGTGCTTGCTACAGTACTGCCACCGCTACAGTACCTGCAACAGTCCCTCTGCCGCTACAGTGCTGTCGCTGCTACAGTACTGCTACAGTGACCTACTATAGTACTCGAGAATTCTCCCAGGATATATTCTTTAGGAATTCAAAAAATCTTCACAAACCATTATGAATGATTTAAATCTAATTTGGTTATAAAAAATCTAGGATAAACCTATGTTTTCATAGATTATGGATGTTTTCATAATTTAAAAATCCTATAAGTAATTATTTTCATGACTATGTGGCTTTCGTTTATGATAAATAATACTCACATACTTCTAGTTGTAGTTAATGGTGGAAAATGGAAAGAGGAAGATTTCCATTGAATATGATGGAAAATTTTATGATGAGTAGTCAGGTGGGATGATCATTAGAGTGAGATATATTATGGTCATTCCAAATCATTTTTCATGGAACATGATTAATAATGTGTACCTTAGCTTAGTCTTTGACTCATTAAGGAAGATAAAGAAGGAGTTCAATGAGAGTTTGGGTAATGGAGACCATGGAGGAATGATGATTCAGTTTCCTCTATGTCAAGAATGTGGAAATAATAACCTAAGTGAATTTATTAGAGGAATAATAAAATGGTTTAACTATGGAAATGAAGGACACAAAGAAAGTGACTTTAAGGGAAAATGAAGAGTTTGATTAACAAAATGGATAAAAAAATTGGCCTCCCTAAGGAATCATAAAAGGTTAGGTATTTTAAGTGTGGAATAAATGGTCATTTTGAAAATCAATTTCCCAAGAGTAGTGATCCTAAATAAAATCAGAAAGGTTGTGAAAGTAATAGTTATATTTATTATGATGAAGATACTATAGAAAAAATGTGAATGAAATGAGGTAGTATGATGAGGTAGCTCTTTATATGGATAAGGATGAATTAATAGATGATTTTTTTTGTATTTGGATTCAATAAGTATGTTATATGGAAAGTGAAATATATAAGGTTTTTTTAGTTGACGTTTTTATATATATATTTCCAAGAACACATTGATTGGTTCTGATGAAATAAAAAAGTGATATATTTGAAAGGTGATGGCCATGGAAAAATCATGATTAAAGGAAAGATAACCCTTAATATGTTCCTTATGTTATGATAATGTTGTTTGGATAAATATATGTGGGATATGAATAAGTAAATTTTAAGGTACTCATTACCTTGGAACAAATTACGTACATGATGATAGGTAGTTCATGCTATCATGGATTATGTTTACAACTTATTTGATTTTTGGAATATGTACAGTAATCTATGGAATAAGAAATCATGCATGTTTTCTAGAAGTATTTATTGTTATTTAGGTTTTTACCATGTTCCAAGAGAATTTACCACAAGGGTATCCACATGTTTTGATTTGATAAGCAATAGATACTTTGGGATATATGGGAGGTCAACATTAATCTAGATTCCTAACTTTATTTCTATGGTTTTGTATATTCATCCTTTAGAATAGTTATAAGGTAATATATTCATGAAAAGTTTAAGTTAAACTTTGGAGGAAGAATTTATGTATTTATATTGTATTGAAACCCTTTCTTAAAAGGATATTTAGTTATTAACCTCATTTCAAGGATGCACATAATATTTTGGGAATTATATTAGTATGGTTTTATAAAAGGAAAAAATGTATGTCGGGTGACAAAAAATCACGTCCAGAAAGGCCGTGGGTTTTGAACCAATGATCTAAGGATGATAAGGGTTTTATACCTACCATTGGCCTACACGATGTCTTATTTAATGTATAATTATTTTATATGAATAATTATTTATGATGAAACATTAGTGTACCTTTTTATGGTTAGAGATTAATGTATTAACCATATTAATTTTTAATAATAGTTATATATAAATAGTTATACATTTCATTCTTTTATGAGCTGTAAGATCTTCTAAATGTGTATTTTATAACTTCAGGCATAAAAGATAATTTTTGGACGTTTATTACAAGAATTAATGGATTAATTAGAAATTCATAAAATCAAAACTAAAGAATGAAATTTTGAATGAAGAAAATTTTCAAATAAGTATATTTCCTTATATTCTTGGTTAATAAAATAATGACTCAACGTTTTGGTAATTATAATTTTTTTTGTTCTAATACCTTAATTTTTTTTTCAATGGATGACCTTATAAATCATGATAGATTTATGATTTTGAAACGCTCAACTTTTCTTTGACCATTCACTTGTTGGTGATTGATGACCTCAATCACTCCCTATAAATATTTACACTATTCTTCCATAACCAATATTCACTCGAAACCTACATTCTCCAATGTGGAAGCCCAATTATATGTTTCTATGGATAATCATTATGTTACCAACTTTACCTTTTAAGGGAAGTTTTTGTATTTATTTTTATAATGTGGGTTTCTATGAATGAAACATTAAAGTATTAAAAATTTGAAATCCTAGACTAGTTTTGAGGGTGAAATTAATTTAAAGGGGAATAGAATGTAACACCCAAATATTTTGTGAATTATGTTTTTTCGAATTAATTTTTATTTTTGATATTTTACATTTCACATGACACTGTAAATAGTTCTTCATATATATATATATATATATATATATTAAAACATTAAGTACAACATTACATTCACATGTAACTGACTTGGATTGCGCTATACACAATACCTACTTGGATTGTGCTACATGAAATACTAACATGGCTTATGCTACATGCAATACTGACTTATCATACATTACACGCAACACAAGGTTTCTACGAAGCAATTTTTTATTATATATTTTTTAAAATTATATAAGTATAACCTAGCCATTAAAATTAGATATATGAATATAAATAACTACTTTACAAATATTTTTTATAAAGTTTTTATAAAAGTAAATCACATTCATAACGAAACATATAATTTTTAGTAAAGTTATTTTATTTTTAAAAATATTATTTTCTCGAATGAACTAATTTTCATAATAAAATTAATTTAACTCACATATAGAAATTTACTTTGATAAAATAAAATTCATTTTTATATTCATAATGATGAAATTATCTTAGGGTGATTTTTTTTATTTTTAATGAGAAAATTCATTCTTGATGAATAGTTAAAAATACCGCATTTTAATTAAAAACTACCATTTCATTTAAAAAAATATTAGTGTTAAATTATTTATTCATTTTTTAAGGTAAAATTAAATCATTTATATATCTTTTAATACAATTTAGGTCATCATACACAATTTCACTATGAAATTAAATATAATATCTTAACAATGGTTTGAACACTTTTTACCACAAAAATCCTTTTTGTCGTCATGTCTACTGAATTAACAGTAATGATATTTTTTGAAAATTATGTGAATACAAATTCAATAAACTGATATAAAACATTTTAATAATTATAATATCTTATTTATAATAAGATCAACTCAATTAGTTACAAATAATATTAGAAAAAGTGATTAAACCTAATCACAATGGTTAAGTTCAACTTAATCATTATTAGGGACTAAACCATAATCATAGGGGCCTGAATGACCATGAAACTTATGAAAAATTCATTTTATCGACATTAGTTAAATAAAAGACATACATTATTGATTCATTATTTAGTTTTATGACTTTTTTAGATTATAACATGTGTACACCTAACTTGTTTTCCAAAATTCCATGTGATTACTTTTCCTTTCATATATAAGGCCACCACCTATCCTGCAACTTGACACATCTCAATCATATTATATTTGATGAATATATTCCTCATAGACATTTCAAATATCCTCCCTTAATACTATAATCCTTATTTTGTGCAGAAGGTAATCCAAGGAATCCATTTGGCACAAACCAAAATGAGTTACCCTATTTAGAGGTAACGTCTTCTATCAAGTCCCTTATTTTATTCTCTTCTGCCACCCCCTAATTTTTTTATATGAATGTATAAAAAAATATCATAAATATACTATTATGTTTTTGTGATAAATGTTCTACATACACTTACACACACCTCTATCTAATGGATAACGAGCATATTGGTTATGTGTATAGCGAACTACTGCCTCACTAAACGGTGATTGTTCAATTTTCTTTACCGCCTCTCATAGTGAAAATTATGATGGATACTATGTCTATCTATATTATATATTATATATATTTTTTATTTAATCCTATTTATTCCTTTTACAACACATATCTTACCTACTTTCCCTTTGGTGTTAATACGATCATTTATTTGAGGATCTGTGGACTACTGCTCCCTCAAAGCGATATGAATCATTTATACACTACATAGATTGTATTAATGATGGTTTTTTAGAATATATAAGACATATATAATATCATAAATATAACTAAATAATTAGATATATATATACATATATATACACATATTTCTTTTACATATTTTCTTTCAACATGAAAATTTAACAGAAATAGCGTTCATGCGTATGTATGGCCTAACATCTACATGGATGATATATTTCATTTAATACTTATATATTCAAAAGATTATAATAATAAAAATATAATATATATTAATTATTTTTATATCATGTTTTAAATTCTTAAAATCATTATATAAAGTATAAGAACCAAACATATAACAAAATAAGACACATGCGAAGAATAAAGCGAATATTACCCGAAGTGAAACCTTAACATATGATTGTTAACAAGAGGGTAATATAAGGTCATAATAATACCATATAAGTTATTATATATAATAATATAGTTCTGTAAAATATTTATAATAAATTTATATTTATAATATTTTTGGTTTTAATGAGTATGATGAGAGTCAAGACACAAGGTAAGGGGATTTCATCTCACATTTTATTTCAGTAAGATACACACTTTATTCCCCAACCATTAATTTTGTGTGGTATGTATAATTCACATGGATGTATTAAATGATTTTTATACTTATATATATGGTATTTATATATAAATTATATGATCTTTAGTTCATGGTGTTTAAGTTTCAAAAGTAACCAAACCAATAAAACAGTTTTGTCTCAATTTCCCTTATTTGAGACTCATGTTTTTTTATACCTATAATTTTTTGAGGTTTATATACTTCCATTTTACATGTTATGTAATGAATTTATTTATTTTCATGATATTTTATGATTCATTAAATTTCAATTTCTTACATGGGTATTATGGTTCCAAGTTACCAAGTTATAGTAGTTTATTGAAATAATCACATCACATTTTGAGATTGTTTATGTTTATGCTTATTTTGATGAAATAATATGTTAAATCTCTCAAGAAAACTCATTTTTAATACAAATAAATTTATTGAAGATATATTATTGTATTGGTACCATGTTTCTACTCTTTTGTGCATAATGTAGTTAATAAAGTGTTTTTAAGAAAGGATGACTTTACCCTCTCTTTGATTGGAAATATATGTCCATTTAAAACCATGCATTCTAAAAAGGATTTTAAATAATATTATACAATTATAATTTATTGATTAAAATAAAATTTTATCCTTTTTTTGTTTTACCAATATTTAAAAGGAAATAATTTTTTCACTTTTTTAATAAGTAAATTTGCAAACCTATTTATAGTTAAAAAAAGTTCTTTTTACCTTGTACGACAAGTACGAATTTACTCAGTCTCATTTATTTGAAGATTCCTTTTCATTTTTAAAAGGTTATCTTTTAAGAAAATATTTTTAAAAGTGGTTTTCATTGAAAATTGTTTTCATGATGTTTTTAATTTTTATTTATATATTTTCAAAGTATTTTTAAATAAATCGTTTTAAAAAAAAAATATCTTTTTATAGTTTTCTAGTAAAAATGATTTCAAATAACTTTCATGATATCCTTATATGTTTGAAAAATATTTTACATGGAATAGTTTTTAAAACATTTTCAAGTTCATTTCATATGTTTTCAAGTAAAATGTTTTTCAAAACATTTCGAATCATTCTTTATATGTATTCAAATTGTTTTCAATGAAAAAGGCTTTAAAAATGTTTTGACACTTATTTTATATGGTTTGAAGAAAAATGTTTTCAAAATGATTTTATGTTTTCTTTGTAAATTTTCAATGTATTTTTTGTAATAAAATAATTTTAAAATGGTTTTATGTATTAAAAATCGTTTTTTAAAGAAGAAAGGATATTTTAATCAAGAACATGTTTTGAAATATATTTCAATTTTTTTTATCTAAGATGACATATATTGATGTTACTCATGCACTTCTAGGAAATGATCTAAAGGTTCCATTCATATTATTTTAATTAATGGGTTATTCTTAATGTCATGGTCTTTAGGAAACCAATTTCTCTTTCACAGGTTATATGTTTTTGAAATCCATTCCTCTTTCATGGGTTATATGTTTATGAAATATGTTTCTATTTCACGGGTTATGATGTTGATGAAATTATTATGAAACCTATCATTTCTATTTTTTATGATATGATTACATGTTTAAAATACCCATTTCATTTCATGGTTTGTGATATGGTTATTTAAGATCTTTTCAAACAAGTATATATGATTTCACTATGAGATGGTTGAAACCTATATCCCACTCTAATGCATTAGGTAAAAATTTACATCTCATGAGATAGACTAAGTTGGTATAGGTAATGAACCTTCACTACTAATATGGTCATGAGAGTGAACCATTATTACCAAGATGGTATGAGGAGTGAACTCAGGCTACTAAGATGGCCATGGGAGTGAACCATGACAACAAAGATTGTATGAGGAGTGGACTCATGCTACTAAGATAGCCATGGGAGTGAACCATGACTACCATTATGGAATGGTGAGTGAACCAATTCTACCAATATGGTTTTGGCCACAATGCTATAACTACTATGGAAATCATAATATATGGATATGTGTCTTCCACAATCCCATGTTTTATTTATATGTTATGATTTTATTGATTAGGTTCTTTATTTTTTTATGGTTATTATCTTATGAAGTTTCATGATTTATCATATGATTCATGTATATGATCTTTATTAGGAAGCATATGATATTCTATTTCCATGATCATGTTATCATCCCCTTATACACATATTATACTTATATATCTCCCTTATTTACCCTTAATGAGAATTTGAGATCAGAACTTTCTTATGTTTCATTTACCTAGGTTATGAATAAGGGTTTTAGGTAGAAGTACTACCAATATAGATCAATATGGGAGATGTTTAATATCTTTCATCAGGATAGAAAATTTTATTTCCACCTTTCGAATGTCACTAAACTATTATGGTCCTCGAGCATGTATTATTGTAATATACTAAATATTAATAAAAAATGGTGTAATATCCATGTATGTTAATCCTATATTTCTATAGTCTATTCCATTTTGGCTATAAATATTATCCTTTAGTAACTTTCTATGTATACTTTTACCTCAATAATGATAATTAATTTAAATCACATTAACTAATATATTTGGCGAAAAATTAATTTGATCTTATTGGACCAAACATATTATTCTGTTTAAAACAATGTATGCTGGTTTTTAAAAATTCAAAACATATATGTTGGATAATTAAGATTAATTATAATCCCACAGAAATGTTGAGAATGTGGGTTTTTGAAGAAAAAATGTTCTAATGTTTAATAAGTTTTTATATATAATTTCAAAAACAAAATGATTAAAATGAATTAAATTTAATTAATATATGTATAATTGATATATTGTAACTTTAAAAACAAGTTTAATATACAATTTTAGAATAATAATTCTTTAAATTAAAAATATGTTTTAATTAAAATGAATTATTTCTCACTATTCATCAAAACATGAAACTTCTCAGAAAAATTCCAAAAATTCACACTAATCTAATTCTAACATTCAAAATTCAAAAATAAATGTTATTTTGAAAAATAAGATTTATAAAAGTTTCAAAATTTTGTTTTAAAATACGTGAACCATTAAAAGGTAGTAAAACTTGGTTTTTCCTAAAATATAAAGTAAATTAGTGTTGTGAGTATAGTCATCCTAAATTGGTGTTGTGTATAATAATTCCAGTAGAAAAATTAAATTTATTTTACATGAAAAAATATTGTAAATTCTTGTGGTGTTATATTCTCCCCACCTTAATTAAATTATGACCTCACACTTTAATCATGATCTTGGTAATCAATAGATTGATAGTTGAAAATAATATTGTTGAAAAACCCACATCGTAAATAGTTTTAATAAAATAACTTCTTAATAAGAGATAAAGGGAAGTAAAATTCTAATTTTACTAGGTTACCTAGTAGGAGAACATACCTGCAAAATGAAAACATGAATACAGAGGAAAAATATGAAAATAAACATCTAGTGGAGAGTAATGAGAACATTGTTAGAAGAAATTTAACAATAAGAAAGACCTAAATCCATAATGATCTATTGGGCCATTTTATTCTTCATAAAAAAAGGTTTTAGGAAATCACTTTTGGTTTTAGGATCATTTTTCATGGATTTGAGGAATTATTTCACTTTCTAAGAATATAAGTTAATATACTTAGTTGGTATATTTATATATCATAATCTTATCATTTGTTCATGCCTTAAACTATTTCTTCTCCATATCTTAGATTAAGATTCATCATATACTGATGTAATATATCAATATCTAAAACCAGATCCAAAGTTCAATGTAACTCATTTCACAAATAGTTAACTTTTATAAATGATTTTTATCCAACACTTTGTAAGGAAGGTCATTGATTTTTCAAAATAATCTTATCATTATACTTTAATCAACATATATTAGCTCTAAATTTTCACATTCCAAATATGTGAATAACTTTATCATGTGTCCTCTTGAAATATAGAAATAAATCGAATCACAATAAAAACTTATTGGAAATATGCATTCATCATTATTCCTTAAGTAAGACACCTTTTACTGGATATATTCCTTAAATCCAAAAGGGTTTTAAAGTCCATCAATGATACCATAGACCACTAATCCATGAATAATTAATCAGTTCCAAGGTATCCATCACTTGTCCAATCCCATCATTTCTTCATCATTATCTCATCATCCATAACATATTAAGGGTTTTATTTCCCTCAATCATTTGTTTTCTAAAAAGATTAAATTTCTATTGAAGAAATATTGTTGGTACCATTCAACATATGATCTAAAATAATTATTTAACAAGTAATACAATACAATCATAATATGTTTCATAAGTACTATAACCAGTACATCATTGAAAAAATATTCAAATTACACAATTATTTAATTGGATTATTAATAATTTTTATTCATTAAATATAGTAGAATAACCTGATCATTATCCAATAATATCATTTGGGATATATTTCATTAATGTTCGAGACATCTATTTGAATATTTTCCCATATCCTTATAGGTTATAACACTGAATATTATCATTTTTATTTTTCCATTTTCATTAATTAGAAAGATGTACCTTAGCTCTAGACTTATAACAAACTCCCATTACCTTCAAGAATTTACCAGGGTAATTTTTTCTAGAGTTATAACATATGGGAAAATACTTCTTTCCCTTATTCCCTATATCCATATATTTCTCTTCCAACATCTTCTTCTCTTACTTCCCTTCAATGCCATAGGTCTTGGAGAATTATTTACCTATCTCATTTTCACGGGATACTATTTCCTCATATGACGAGAATAATTAAAATACTACTTCCATTTTAAATTTTTTCTTAATAACACGAAAGATATGATCTTTATTACTCTCTAGATCATTTGCAATAGTGGATTCCTCATTACGTTTTCTAGGTTCCATTTCTATGCAATGTAATATAGTTGATTGAATAATAAAATATTGTATAATCCAAAACTTAGTGAAACACTTAACATAAATAGAAATATTTAAGCATCAATAATCTCATAATATTAAAAATGGTTTCTTTATAAACATTTTTATTTATAAATCCTTAGGAATGTTATATAAATAAAATGATAGTTATCATAAGCATACCCACTAGATGTATCAAACTAGGTGCACAATAAGGCTCATTATTTTGTACTGGATTCTGCAGAGTCAAGCTCGACACACCTTGATAGAATTGTTACTCCTAGGTACTTCTATACTAAAACCTCATCCACTTATAGTATCCATACATGGATTCTTTTCTAAGAAAACCCACATAATCTCTACCTTACCAAAATTCTTGGAAGTTATTCAATACATATCCTAAATTTATGTCTTATGGTTCTACTTCATGATCAATGTTTTCTAAATCTAATTATCAAGGTTATTTCTAAACCTCCCTTTGATACCAACTGTAACACCCCAACCCTAGGAGCCAAGTGTCAGTGAATTATTTTATTATATCAACAATTTTAGAAGGAATCAAACTCAGAAGTAATGATTAGATTAGTTGTCTAAGAAATTTAAATTACAAACATGATACCCATAAAACATTGGTAATATAGGAAACACAAACATGATTCATAATAAAATTAAACAAACCGTGTCTTTAACACTCATTTAAAGAATTATTCTTCATAAACTAGGGACATAAAACATAATAATGGTGATCTAAAATTCTTAGTAAGGTTAAGTAAAGCTGAAGAAATAATACATTGGTGAGAATAAATCAACATGGAAAATGTGATTAACTAAAAACACATCCCATTCAATAACTAGATAAGGAAAAATAAATATGGAAATTTAAGAAACAGAAACACATGCCATATAGTCAATATATCGAGAATGAAATATATCTATAAAAATTTAAATGAAAAATATTATGGATAAATAATTACTTAATCTATATGAAGTAAATTCTTAAATATTCTATGTCATGTCTGAGGCACATAAAAATATATACCATCATGACCTTTCACAAGATAGTTAAAACTATAGATAAAAGCAGATATAATTTGGCCAACTTATTTGTCTCATGAGAACCTGACATTGCATCATGGTGGTAAATAAAGTTTGGTATCCTCTCATAATTGACTATCCAAACCATTCCACATATCTAATAGTCAAAATAAATAATAATCCTGATCAAATATTAATATTGAATAACAAATACAGAATTATCAATATATCCCCAAATAATCATACAAATCATCGAGTAAACACCATATGTATAAATGGTATATGGTTTAGGAAATACTAATATACATTGTATGAGAATATTAATATTCATGAAAAATCCCAATGAAAAATATTACAATAATTTGATTGTTTTTAGATAATGTTAACAATCCAAAATAAGAAGTGATATTGTAGTGATTATCATTAAGAACATTCTTGAGAAGAATAATCATTAAACAGTTCAAAGTGTCCCTACCACTTTGAGACTTTTAAATAATAATATCCATGAAGTAATAATGTTAAATAAAATTTAGAATATCAAGTGAATAAATAGTTTCATGATATTACATTTCAAAGGGATATATATATACACTATATGAAATAAATTTGGTGCATACAACAATTAAGTCTCAATAGAATGTAAATTAAGACCAAATCCCTTACCATGAATTTGACATATCATTTGTGTATTTTTATTCCTAAATATTAAATTTAAATTAATTATTAACTTGATTAATAACCATTTTAAGCTTATTTTTTACATTTACATTACTTATTAAAATATTGTATACATTTACATAAAAAATTAAGTTTATGTCAGGTATTTTGACCAATTTATGTTCATGTGTCAAACATGACTATTGGAATGTCAACTATGGTCAATGTGGTTATTATATAGGCATCTCAATAATATTAATCATGAAATAATTATAATATTTAAACATAAACTATAATTTTAAAACCAATCATGACCGTTGGGTATGAAAAATGAAACAATGTTACAATAATGTAGATGGTAGGCCGTGCGTACACATTAGTAACGTTCAAATTCTTCAATGATGATTATGGAAGCATGGTAAAAAACACTATATATTTAAATAATTATTATTATAACATGAATAACATTTTATATAATCATGTATACTTTTCTATATAATTCATGTGAAACAGTAGTTCGCCGTATATGTAAACAATATATTCATTACCCGTTGGATGGAAGTATGTGCATGTGTGGGTAAAAACAATAACATAAAAACATATAAGTATATTTAGGATACTATTTTTATTATATAAACATTGAATAGTAATAAATGACTAGGTTTAGAAACAACTAAATTAAAATACCTTGATGGAAGATGTTACCTCTTAATTGCGTAAATTCTTTTTGGTTTTACCAAAGGGATTCCTTAAGTGGATTTATAACCAAATGGAGGATTCTAGGTCTAGGGTAGGGATGTCAAGATACTATTTGAACATATTATAGATTATCCAAAGTGGCATTAGAGGTTGGAGTGATGGGTAGAGTGATTTCCTTTTTATAGTGGATGGGGAGTGGCACTATTGTAAATTCCAAAAGGTATTCCATAATTGGTTGTTTAACAGAACTAATGTGCATAAAAAAATTACAAATAATGTAATAAATGAACAAATTGGTTTATAGAAACCTCTAACACACAAAAATATGTGTATTTTAATAATTTGGTTCCTTAACTTCTAAGTGTCCCCAATTTTACCATTTTGGTTTTTATTAATGCAACTAATTTTCTAACCTCTGTAATTTAACCATTAAAACTAAAATAAAGTGAGGTTTATTAGAAAATGTAGATATAATTAAATATTAATATTATATTTAATTTATAAAATTAAATCCCATGTTTTTTAGAAATTAATTTTAAAACAGGCCCATGCGATACTCTAAAACATTGTTTAAACCTGGATTGTGTTAATAATGTTTTTATAGTGTATGGGTAGAAATGTTAATTATAAAAGATAAATTAGTCAATTAATATATCATATTTCATATTTATTATCACTTAGGAATACATTTTATAAATATAGAAATTTTATTAATTTTAAATTATTTAATAAAATATTGTTTACCGTAAAATAACAAAAACGTTAATTTTGACATTATTTCTTTAATTTTAAAATATAAACAAATATTTGAAATATAATATATTAGGTTTAAAAATGTGTAAAATGATATATTTATTTACAAAAATAATTAATTATAATAATTCAATCCATATATTTTACTTTTAATATTCATATTATCATTTAGTTTTGTTTACTATTTAACTAAATGAACACTACATTGGCGTTTCTTAAGAATTTAAGTAACTAAATCGTATTTAAAAATTATTGATTAATTATTGTAACAAAATTAACTAATTTATATTTCAATAGGATAAGTATAACCTAAAATAATATTTTTTTTACATATCTCAATGTTTAATTAATGCTCAAGGTAAAGAAAGTTCCGTTTTGTGTCTTTTTTCCTTAACATATCATATAGAGAACACGCATGAAATATTATTCTAATAAACCATACAATTATAACCAAGTAGGTATATGGTCTAACTATTAGTATCCAATTTTTTTAAACAAGCGTACTGGTCATTTTGGACTTTAAGATTAGGATTTAGTCCCTTATTATGTTTAATTTTACCTTAGTCACCGTAATTAATTTTATCCACTTTCACTAATGTTTTCGGTAAGAAATTCTGTTAAGATTATTAGAAAAAATATATTATACTGATTAAAAATATTTTTGACCATTTTTTAAAATTTAAATAACTGAAGTGGGAAAATTAAGATGACCATTAGTCCCATAGACATGGGGGGAAAGTGGGGTTTTAATGTAAAAATGTTCAAAATCACTCTAAATTTTGTATCTAATATCAACATAAAAATTATTAAAATGACTTAAATTGGAATAATGTATGTATTATTTACCTATTTTTACATTAAAAACAAATTAAAAAAAAATTTAACACTTATATTATTTTATATGAAAAGGATGTTTTTAATTAAAATGCCATCTTTTTCACTATACATCACAAATGAAACTTCTTAAAAAATAAGAAAATTTACCCAATGATAATTTTGAAATTCCTAACTATAAAATGATATTTATTTTTAAAATATGATTTGTAAAATTGTAAAAATATTGTTATAATGTAGGTGCACCATTAAAATGCGGTAGAACTCGGTTTTGTGCAAAATGAAAACTAACCTTGTGTTTTGGGTAGAGTAGTCATAACTTGGTGTTGTGTATAATAATTACAATAATAAAATTGAATTTTTTTTAAAAGGAATAATATTTTAAAGTCTTGGGGATTACCAGAAAAAATTATTTCTAATTTTAATGAAAATAATTAATTTATTAAAAATAGAATGAATTGTATAAGGATTTAATAGAAATACACAACCAAATATAAACATGAAGGTACTTTATTCAATGTGAAGATAAAATATATTTTTTATTAAAATAATATTTTTATTTTGTTTTAAAAATGTATAAAATGTAATTTTTAAGATAAATTAATATATTAAAATTCATAACTTTATTCATTAAATTATAATTTTCTTAATTAAATGAGTTTTAAACTTCTAGGATACTTTTAAATTTTGATAATCCCATAAAAATTTAAATTTTTGAAATAACCATATTTTAGACTATTTTTTTGAAAAAATAAATAAATCCATACTATGTAAATCTTCAAGGGAAGAGTTCAAAATTAAATTCAATTTTATCAAATAAAATTTTTATGAAATTAATTTTTTTTAAAGAAGTTATAGTATAAAGAGAAAATATTTTATTATTACTATTTTCAATATTAACTCATATCAGTTATTTATCCCCTAAATGTAATATATATTAATGTTCTACCATATTAGTGTTAATTATATCTTCATTAATTATGTATTCTTAATTTTTTTGGTTTTTTACGTTGGGGTTGCGTGCGATAAAAGTTATATATCATAGTATGTATTTTAAGGGATCCCAAAATTTTAGGTTGTTACATTCTACCCCCTTAAATAAATTTCTTCCTCGAATTTAAATTAGCATTTACAGGATAAAATAGACAAATTCACAGAAAATATTAATATTCTTCAAGATTTAAATTTCCAATGAGACATGATCTTCATTACCATACAGAAATATACAAAATACAAATTTTTTCTTAACCTATTGCATGGAAATGTAACACATAACTATGTATAAAGGTATCTATGAAGGACTAAATTTTATTATTAGACAATTCATATATTTTAATCCACTGATATAATGTAACCATTTATTTAGAATTGTTTTTACCTATTCTATAAATTAATGTTGAGTCAAAGAGATGATAACTATTTAATTTCAAAAATTGAATCACTTTTTAGGAGAGTATATTATGATTTCCATAATGTTAATTCCATAAACATATTAATAATTCAAAAATATTTTTCTAGAAAATAAATATCAATAAAATTTGCAACTTATTGTTTTTAGAAGACACTACAGATATAATAGGTTTGGTATAACTAGAATACATCAACTTATTTAGGCTAGAGGGTAAGTGTTTCATAATTACCAATATCACATTTATCAATAGTCATTACATATTATTTTCCTCTATAATACGGTATAAGAAGATGTTGGGGTCAATTTTCATCTTAATCACTTTTATTAGAGAACTGGTTTTCATTGTTACCAAATTCCATATACATAAATCATTTACCTTTTTTATTGATCCTTATGGAGACCATTATTTTTCCATCATTTTAATTAAACTCTTCCTTTTTCTTTGGTATCTTTTTTCCCTATTTATTCCTTTACCTTAAATATAACATCTTCCAGTAATATTATAAAAATCCTATGGGTGTCTCTTCCAATTTTTTTTACAATAATGATATTGAATATTTTTCTCTTCATCAACTTAATTATATGATCACCTATGAACCCCATACTTAATTTCATTAGTGAGTTTATATTTTCAGAAAATTATTTTTTTAATCATATCATTCTATAGTTATGTGAGCGTAACCTCAAGATCATAAACACCAGATTATATCCCATTTCTTACCATTAGAAAAATATTTTTTTCCATTTTAATGATTATGTTAGTAACTCCTAGATCCATAAATTCCTTAAAACTTATGGTGTGCATGAGTAATAAAAAATTAACAATATAGTTTTATTATCATAAACATAAATCTAATTCAACCTTAAATCGTATTTATCTTTCACAATAACAAATTTTCCTATAGTTCCTTTAGTTTAACCTATTAAAATATGAGTTTATCTTATGTAACTTTCAGTTGGGTTATATTATACATATCATTCTAATCTATCAATATAATTGGAATGTAAATCAATTATATTGGTTTATAGGGATCAAATTATCAAACAATAATATCCTAAAATATTGTCAAATAAGGTGTGAATTAAGGGAGAATTCACCCTACACCTAAATGATAGTAAAGATATACTCAACCAACTCTTTTTGGGGTTATTACCCTTAGATTCATCTATTCGAAAATGATGTCTGAAAGTTCCAGGTTTGGATGATTGTATCACTAAGAGAGGGAGGGGTGAATTAGTGAATCCTTTTAATTTTTGTTTCCTTGAAACAACCCTCTTCTCCGGTTAAATAATTAATTCATTTCTAAAAACATTCAATAAAACATCCAAAGGGACATAAGTATTTACATGGTTTATTATTCAATAAGAATAAATACACCCTTTTTATGGTTTGGAAGTAATATAATACCAAAAAATCCACTATAAATCAATCTTGGGATAATAATGATTAAAATATACCCTTTCACTCGTGTAGAACTATGTAAAGAATTCCAAGAGTGTATGTGCATCCTCTCAGCAAAAAGATGATAATAAAAAAAATTATGTAACAAATCATGTTACCTATGATTGTTTTAAATTTCATAAATGTATTCAATTGAAAAAACATCATTAATTTCTTACCCATAATATGATAAGAACATGTTGGAAATTGTTAAAGAAAAAGCAAACTGATCTTCCCAGAATGTTTTTCCTAGTCCGATTCTTCTCAGTACGATTTTCCTCGAAATAATACTTTCTAGTACGATTATTTTAGGTACGATTTTCACCACTGCAAAAATATAACTTTTATAGAGTACAATAGAGTTGGATCAGAACCAATTCAATTATAGATATGTAAATCTCTGTATGATTCTCCTTATACGATTCTTCTTCAGTTCGAAAATCTCAATACAAAAACCCCGAATCTAATTATCCAGCTCGATACAATGATCAACCAAATATGATTGAAAAGATAAATATGGTAATCAAATGAGTATGATAATCACTGAGTTTGAAGATCTTCTGAATTCAACATTATGATCTTTTCTATTTTTTTAACTTTAATTTGTCAAAACATTTTCAAATAAAATATGAATATGGAAATCCTCTTCTTATCTCTAAAAACATGAAGATTATCTCTTTTTTATAGTGAACAGTACATCAATCATAGAAAAATACAATATACTTTTCTCCTTTAAGGGGTGACCCACAGATGATTATGGTGAAAATCAAAAAATCTTTCACTCTCGCATAAATTCACCAAAATACCAATCTCTCCTACTATATCAGGTGTATTTAGAAATTTTCAACTCTTCTCAAAGCTTCTTAATTCTTCTAAAATATTAACTTATTCTTCAAACATTCATTTCAATTTCCAGACTGATTTTAATTTATGAGCTAGATTTTATAAATATTATTTATTCAATAAAATTCTCTATATCAATTGAATATATAAATTTATGAATATATAGATACTAAAAAGAATGCCTAATACAATAATTCATTTGAATACCAAGATCCCCCTTGACAATTCATGCATCAATCTCTGCTTACAAACAACTTTTACTTCTTCACTTCTACTCTTGACCCATTTGGGAACCCTAAAAGAAATTCAACCATTTTGAAATGGTTTGAAACATTTTTTACATCATTATTTCCTTCTCTTTTGATTCATCAGTCTCAAGAAATTATTTCTCTGAATACGATTGCATCTGATTCTGATCAACAACTTCATTCATTTCTAAAAATAACACCACTTAATGATTCTTTCTATTTCCCATAAACTTCATTTTCATGCCTCTGAATACATTTGATAATTGGATTTTATAGTGACTGAATTACAACTAAAAGTATTGACACATTCCAATCCTTCAAAAACCTATTTCTTTCTTTCTCAACCCTAACCCTTTTGTTACGAGTACGATCATTATGAGTTTGATTTTCCTGGATATGATTATACTAGTTACAATATTTATCTTCATTTTTTTCTCTTCCTCCTAGACATGATGAATCTGGGTATTATTGGGAATACCCATTTTCCATTTTCTTCCATCATGATTGAATCATAAGTTCTTCAATAAAATTATGATTTATGAAAAATTCAAATCATAATAGAATCATGAAACTTATTTTATCGTTTTCGTAAAAACTTAACCACAATCAATTCTTTCATAATAGATCTAGAGTAACCTGATGACCAATTACATCCAGAAAGATTCATTCCCCTTGAGAATGATTCTCCCATTCCATATTATAATCAATTCCTCATTATGATATTATTCCCATTCAAAACTCAAGGTAATTCCAATAAGAAGATTTATTTTTAAGTAGATTCTCCTCATTACAATGGATAGAGTGAGTCTGATTCTTTTGAAAATAAATTTTATAAATCCCACCAAATACAAAGTTAGGTGATTTTCCTTTCACCTTTCATCTTTAACTTTCTTAATAACAGAATAAAACATTTGAAAACAAACACCATCCTCTTAAGCTTGGTCCTAACAATATCCCACTTTGGATTTTGTTTTCATCCATGTTTCATAAGTCAATGAACATTAAATCCTCAAGGAAGATATTTATTGTCAACAATTCTAAGATGAAGTGAGATAACTCATTATTGAAAACAAGAATTGTTGACATCAAAATCATGTTGTAAAAATGTAGTGATTATGAAAATATTTTTTCTTTACCTTCCTTATATCTTCTCTACGTTCATATTTTCTTCAACCTCTCAGGAATAAAAACAATTTAATTTCCTACTACAACTTTGATAAAAAGTTAGAATTGTTCACTCACAAAACAATTTGAAAGTCACAACTTACCCACAAACCCCTAATTTTTTACTTTCATTTAGATAGATTTGTGAAAAAATTCATTCGACCCCTTGAAAACAGTATCCAAATATAAGATGAGAGTTGGGAAAAAGACAAATACCTCAAACTAGATGAGAAATAGGTTGGAAAACCTTTTCCAAACTCAATATAGAGAATGTTTCCTTCACTAAAAGTTTTGCAAAAATTTCTCCAACTTGTTCCAATGTTGAAACATACTCTATCTTCAATTCATTATTCTTAACATCACTTTGAAAAAATTATATTTTATATCAATAAGTTTTGAATGAGAATATTGAATAGTATTCTTGGTGAAACTGATTGTACATTGATTATCACAACCCAATAGAAAGGATAAATTCACTTCAACAAGAATGTTTTCTAATTGATTTTTCGTCCACATAAGTTGAGTAGTGTCTTGAGTGGAAATAATATACTTATCATTATTCATTATAAGAGTTACTGAATTATATATATTTGAATGATAAATAATATAATTATTTCCCATAAAGAATACTCCACCAGATGTGGATCATCTATAATCATCATTTCTAGTCAAATCATCATCTGAATACCAAACAAATTAGTACTATATGAGCATCCATACCTTATTATAATTTTTTTTGTGCCTTTTACATATCTAATAATTCTTTTGACAACATTTAAATTTTATTATTTTGGAGAAATATAAATTTTTTCACATAAGGTAACAAGATAAAAAATGTTTGTTCTTGAGGAAGTCAAATACAACTAACATCTAATTAACTTTAGAATTCTTTCTGATTAAATTCTTTTTATTCTCTATATTTGGACAACTTTTTTTCCACTAAAATAGGTGTGGAAATAGTTTTTGAATTTTCAATTCTGACCATCTTAGGATTTTCCTTAGCACAATTGTATTGATAAATGATAATTTATTCCATTGTTTTTTATATTTATAACCTAATAAAAAATTTCATTTCCCCCAGTATGAACATTTCAAAAGCTATTTTCATTTCTTTAGAAAACCTTTAACAACTTTTTTTTATCATTTCCATCAAGGGTATTGCCATAAACATAAAAATTTAAAATTGTGGAATACTCTTGACTTTCATGGATGTAGATACTATTATACAATTTTTTTTCCTAAATATCATATTCCTTAAGAATGTATCTAATTTGAAATTCCATGATCCTGGAAATTACTTTATTCTAGACAATGATATCTTTAATTTGCACATATGACTTTAATCTTTCCCAAAAAAATCCACAAGGTTTTTCAATATAAACTTCCCCTTCAAGATAACCGTTCAGAAATGAAGATTTAATATGCATTTGAAAAATATTTTAACCTCATTGTTTAAAAATAAAAAGAAATATTTTGATTGTTTCTAATATTTCCACATAAGAACAATTTTATGAAAATTAAATACCTTCAATTTGGGGTTACCCTTTTTGAACCAATATTTATTTTTTTCTTATCACTTCACCTTGTTCATTCAGATTATTTTGGAAAACCCACTTTGTGCTAATAATGTTTTGGGGTTTCAGGCTCGGGTATGATTTCCCATGTATCATTCAATTCAATTTGATCCAACCATTAATTCATGGATTGAACCCATTCTAGATTCTCAAACGTTTCTTTCACATTATTTGGCTCCACATTTGAATACAAATAAGTATGTGAAATTTCATGTGTTGTTATTATTGTTTGAACTATATTATATTGGTCACCAATTATATTCTGAGATTCCACTTCCTTATTTAACCTTGGATGAGATTTTTGAATATCATCCACATTATTGGAAATGGATGAGTTTGATTATTTTTCTTGAGTAGGAATATAATTTTTTATATCCTTATAAGAATTATTTTCTTCAATATTGAAAAATTTATTTTATACATGAATATGTTTTTCTTTCTCACCACATCCAATTACTTTCCCATAAACAGAATCAACATTTCTTTTTTTTCTCTTTCTTGAAGCATCTATATCCTCTTCCTTCCAAAGAATAGCTATAAAGATTCCATATTCACCTTTCTGTTCAAACATTCCGTAGTTTCCACATTTATTATTTATTATATATGGACTCTTGATAACTCCTAAGTTTTTCAACTTTGGAGTTTTTCCATAAAAATATTCACATAGATTCATATCTAATTGAGGCTTGTAGAAAAAATGGTTCTAGATATAAACAATAGTACTCATGGATTACCTTCAAATGTAATGAGAAAAACCATGTTTAAGTAACATAGTTCTTCCCATTTCCACCAAACCTATGTTCTTTATTTCAAAAACCCCATTTTTTGAGGAGTGTATGAGGAACTATACTCTTTCCAAATTCCAAACCTCTCAGGATGAAATTAGAATTATTAACTTTTGTATTCACCACCACTATATATTCTCAACTATTTCATAAAATACCCATATTTCTTATCATCTTTCCTTCTGAAACTTTTAAACACTTTCCAAGTATCTGATTTGTGTTTCATATACATAACACAAGTAACACAAGTAAAATCATAAATGAAAGTAATAAAGTACTTATATCCATTTTTTATTCTTTTCTCATTAGCCCAAAAATATAATAATGAAATTAGAGATAGGGGTTGTTTTGAACAAATATCGACTTTCTTATACAAAACACTCGTAATCATTCCTTTCTGATAAATAGTTCGACACTAATATCTTATTCTTGAAAAATATAGAATTCCTTGAAAACTATCTATTTTTGAAAACTTGTAGATATTTCATTTACATATATGTCCCAAATATTTATGACATAATTGATTCTCTTCTACTATACTCTTGTTATAACAGTATACATTGCACCAACTTGGAATAAGTTTCCTTTTGTACATCAAACTCTTGTAACAATTTTTCTATCTTCATCACTTTTCACAACAAACCCATCTTTTCTGAAGATAACATTGTTACCCATATCTCAAAATTTTAAAACACTTATAAAATTTTGTTTCAGCCCATCAACATATAAATATTTCTTGGATTTCAACTTTTCTTTCCAAATAATGGCTAAACCAAAAACTTTTATTTTCAAGGATTCATAATTACCAAAGGTCACTATTCGTTATCTTAAATTTTTTAAAATTTTAATCAATTGAAAATATCCTATCATATGATAAGAACATCCACTATCATCGATCCAAGTTCATTATCTTTTTATAGCTTTCAATGAAGTTTCACCAACAGGAGTCTTAATTCATCTATTTATTTCTTCACCATTAGACTTGGAGAATTTTTTTGAATATTTTTTGTTCTAGAATAAAAACAAGACATCATTTTTGAAAGGTTTCTAGGCTATTCAAATCTTTCATAAATAGTTTCTAGGGGTTGGAACCTATTTTCAATTTTCACTCTAATCTTTTTATGTTTCTTCACAAAAACTTTATCTAAACTCTTTCTTTTATAAGATTTAATCCCCAGAAACTTTTCCTTTAATAGAATATGGGATAATTGTAATGTTTTTGGTTAAGTAAAAACATATTTTTTGTATGTTTGAATCCACCAAAATACAAAAAATATCCATAAAATGAGTAGTTGAATCTAAAACATCCCTAGTGATTGGAATTGTGAATACGTTTCTTAGCCACCTTATCCTTTTTATTTATTGAGACACAAAAATTTCTATTATCAATCTGAGTCTTCCAATTCATTTCTACATTATCAGAACAAAAATTATTTGATTTTTTTGGATTTATATTGTTTGAAAAAAAAATTAGAATCATGATTCTTTGAGACTTCTGAATTCGCATCATTTTTGGCCTTTTCCACATGTATAGCTTTCCCCTCTTTCTTCTTTTCAAAAACAATTCCATCTTTTTTTCATCATTTGGAGATATATTTTATTGACTCTGATCATGTTTATCTTTTAGATAACATTCAAATACTTCAAAGATAGAGTTTTTGAAACTTTTATTTCATTGTTTAGCTTTTGAATTTTTTTGACATGTTCCAACTATTCTTCAATTGCCTCCAGACTCACCTCTAGATAGTCATTATGATTATTTTCTTCTTTAAGAGATTTATTCAAATCATCAATCTCTTTTCCCTTCCTTTCTTTCTCATTTGGAATACATTTTTTATTTTTTATTAATGAATATTCATCTTCCAACTTCATTTTTTCTCTTGAAGCCTTCTAATCATTCTCCGAAATTCTTTAAACGATTATTTCAAAAGATGCTCAAGTTGAGTTTCTTATTCTTCAGAAAGACTAATTTAGAATTCTAAATTATTTACTATTTCAATAAAACTATTTTCAACACCAAAATCAACTAATTTTTTGGACTCATCATCACTTACTTCTTCTTCATTGTCTTTAGAAAAGACAATTCTTATTTTGGATTTAAAGAACCTTATTCCTTTCGCTATGGATTTCTATTTTTATTTGTCTTCCAATTTCTTCCAAATTCTTGTTTGATTTTTTTCTTCTTTATCACTATCCCGTTCTTTCTTTCCTTGAGTACAATTAGCCATAATGTGAACAATACCTCAAAATTCAAAAGATTTCTATATAATTTTTTCTTTTATATTTACATGTACATCTTTTAATATTTTTTAGAAAACAAGGATAAAATATCATCCAATTTTTTACATACCTCATTTTCAGAGTAGGAATCACCATATTCATACTCATTGAGAATATTCTTGGACATTTATTTATTATCATACTTGAAAGAAATTTCTCTATAAATCTTTGTTTTTATTTTCATATCATTCTCCCTTCTCATTTTATAAGTGATGAGAGTGCTATAAAAATCATCATGAGACAATGTTTTAGAATATCTATCTTCTAATGAATAAAATATTGTATCAAAATTTTCAGGAAGTATTCAAAATATCTTTTCAACAACTATAGAATCATATAAAATTTCAGCAAGACATTTGATAGTACTCACAATGTCATTTACCTTGGTAGATAAGTCCCCAACCGATCCTTTCTCACCCATCTTCAAATATTTATATTTCAATCTCTAGATTTTTAAATTTTCCTTATTCAATTTTTTATTTCATTCGTATATGTTTTTAAATTTATCTAATATAAATTTGGATGTGGAAATACCTTTCACCATTAGGAATTTACATTTATAAAGTGATGAAAATATTGCATTCTTATCCCTTCTATCATTCTCCAGATTCTTCTTTATCTACAGATGTAAGAGTTGATTTAAAATCAATAGGAGGAAACCCATATGATGCAGCTTCAAGAACATCATATCCAATAATCATAAGATAATGAAAAAATATATCTTTATAGATATGATAAATCTTACAATAAAAAAATAGAATACCTTTAATATTCACACAATTCTAATTCTTCATCGTCAAACATTTTGTGAAAGGGGATAATGCTCTGATACCAGTTGAAAGTGACCAGTCAAGATAATTGTGTCACTAAGAGGGGGAGTGGTGAATTAGTGATACCTTTTCTTTTATTTTTCCTTGAAACGACCTTCTCCTCATGTTAAATATTTATTTCCCAAATTAAAACAATTCAACCACACATCCAAAGGGACACAAGTATTTATAAGGTTTCACTATTCAATAAGAATAGATATGTCCTTGGTTTGGTTTGGAAGTAATCCAATCACACACAATCCACTAGAAATAAATGCTTGGATTGTAACAAGTATGATATACCCTTTCTCTCTTGTAACACGACATAAACAATATCAATAGTGTGGGTGCACACTCTATGGCTAAATAAGGTAATAAAAAATTTATCTAATAACTCATGTTACCTATGATTCTATTCCATTTCAAAAATTTATTAATTTGAAAAAACTTATTCAATTTCATACCTAGAATATGGTATGAACATCTTTGAATTTGTTAAGGAAAAACCTAGTTTGATTTTCATATTATGTTTTTCACGGTCCTATTCATCATAGTATGTTTCTCCCAAATATGATTCATTTATGTATGATTCTTTTAAGTAAGAATCTACCTAATACTAGAAATATCAATTTGATAGAATAAGGTTGAGATGGATCATCACCACTTCAATTATTAATACAGAAAACCCATAATTATTTTTTGTTTACTTTTCTTCCTCAGCCCGAAAATCTTAGTATAAAAACCCTAAATCTAATTATCCATCTAGACAGGATGATCAATAGAATACAATTGACAAGATGAAGTCGGTAATCAATAGAGTACGATAATCACTAAGTGTAATGCTCATATAAATAAATCTTTGTGGTATTGTCTCTTCTCTTTCACTTCAATCTAGAAAAACTATTTCATCAAAAAACTCAATACAAAAATCCTCTTCTTCCCTCTAAAAACTCATATATTCTCTCTCTTATGTGGTGAACAATACATCAATCATAAAAAAGTATGGTTTACTTTTTTCCTTTTATAGGTAACCCATGGATGATTTTGGAAGGAATCTCAAAATCTTTCCTTCTCACATTAATTCACACAAACCTAAACTTATCCTAAAATCTTGGGTATATATTGACTTCTTCAACTCTTCTCGAAGCTTTTAGATTCTTCTATAATATTTAATTCTTCCTTAGAATTTCATTTCAGTTACCAGTCTGATTTCAATTCATGTGTCTAATTTTATGAATTTGATTTCTTCAATAAAATTATCTGTTTCAATTCAATATATAAATGTATGAAGAAATGGATACCGCTATGAATGCTAAATACAATCATTCATTTTAATTCCAAACCCCCATTGACAATTCATTAAGAAAACTCCACTTAAAAATGACTTTTACTTCTTCACTTATACACTTGATCGAGTTGAAAGCATGAAAAGTAATTCAATCCTTTTAAAATGGTTGACCACATTATTGATCTCATTCGTTCTTTCTATTTTCATTCATCAGTCTCATGAAATTACTTATATTAACTCGATGGCATCCGAGTTAGATCAGTTGCTTATTTCTTTTATGAATATGATACCACATAAAGATTATTTCTCTTTTCCCATCAACATAATTCTTATGCCTCCCAATACGTTTGATGATTGGTTATTAAGGTGCCTGACATACTACTGAAAGTATTGAAAATTTCCAATCCTCCATCAATCTATTTATTTTATTCTCAGCCTGAATAGGATTGTCATGAGTATGATATTTCTGAGTACAATTGGCCTAAATAGGATTATCATAGGTATGATTTTCATCTTCCTTTCTATTCTATTCTTCCTGGATATAATGAATTAATATATGATTGGAAATACCTTTTTTTCCCTTTTCTTCCATCAAGAATGCATCATAAGTTCTTTAATAAAATTATAATTTATGTGAAATAAAAATCAAGAAGAAACATCACATTTATCTTATCATAGTATTTTAGATTATTATATAATTAATTCTTTCATACCAAATACAAAGTGTATTTTAAGAACATTTAATTTCAACAAGATACACTCTACATGCATTAAAATCCCCCATTCCCTATTACGGTCAATTACTTGTTCCAATATTCTTCCCATTCCATACCCAAGGTGAGTCTGATCAAAACCTTTTCTTTCAGACATATTCTCCTCATTACGATAGAAAGAGTGAGTCTAATTATTTTGAAAAAAAGGTAATGATTTTTACCAAATAAAAAGTGAGGTGATTTCCCTTTCATATTTATTGTTCAACTTTCTTGAAAAAATAAATTTTTTTAAAAAAAACACCTTCCTCTTCAGATTAGTCCAAACAAATTCTACTTTTAGTATCAAGGCAGGGATGTGTTGATTTGAAAAAAAAATCTACTCTGGACTTTAAAATATTTTATGACATCATCATATACATAGAATCTCCTAGAGGGGTTTTACTAAGGTTTAGGAACCCAGTAACTAATGACAACTAATCTAATATCCATAATTAAGAAAACTTTTATCTGATTCTGATTTAACTTTCCCAATAAAACACATTACTTAAATAACACAATAAAACCATAATTTAAACAACACATATCATAAATATTTATACAATGAAAATGTAGAAAGGTTTAGTTTCTAAGATATTAGATATATATACTATTTTTTGACAACACATGAGAAAATTTATACATAATCATTATCCTAAAAGAACTTTATAGATATCTCGCATGATAGAATCAATTTTATAACTTAGGGATTATAATCATAAGAGAGTGGTGATATCAAACACTCAGTAATATGTAACATCGTGAATGGCATAATGGATAGATCATAATCATACAAAAATAATGAATAAGAAAAAATATATAATTTCAATAAATATAAATCCTTACATTTTAACCATAGGCATAACATCTAAAATGGTAACAGTCTTACTATGAAATGAGAAAATAAAACCTGAAGCATATAACCTAATTTACAGAACATAGAAAATAAAGTAGTACAATCATTAACATGACATTTTTTATCATTATGAACATCGATACCTTACATCCTATTCAATTATAAAATTATATAGAGATTTGAACTTCATCACACTCACATATTGTGAACCTATAATAATTTCTAATCTATTCACATGTAGTTTTATTGTAGTGTTAAAGGCCATACATGGGACACATTATTATTTAATATGTTTTTGAAATCCATAAAAAATAATTCTATATTCTCTTTATAATCTTAAAGATATCTCATTTTATTATGATATTTGTAAAGATTATGTTGTAAATTTCATTCAATGTGGTTTTCTTTTATTTAATCCCTATTATTGATTCCCTTATGTAGAACAGAGTATGCATGTACATGTTACGATAGGTGTTCCTAAATAGTTATCCATTACATCTAGAAATGATTATGTTTCATTAGGTGATATGTATCGGATTACAGAGTAAACCAAATTCATGAAGGGTCTTTGTCCACCATATGATGCTTTCTTGGGAGTCAGCCTTGATGTATACTTATGTCATGTTTAAGGTTTTTACCACCTTCCTATGATTCCATGAACATATAATTCCATATTTCTTTTTCACTTTTCCATATAATGTTTCATGGGATTTTACATTTCATGATATCAAGTTATTCCAATTGACTTATAATTTATGATTTATTATTATGTTTATTCAATTTTTAGGCTTCTTAAGTCACAAATTTTTTATGTATTCCCATGGTTATCCTATGTATTTCTATTAACTCAATGAAATAATGAATCAAATTTTGGAGAAAAAAATAATGAGTTTGTGTTTTAGTCTCATTTTGATTTATTGTTAACCTATACTTTCAAAGAGACTAGGAATATTTCTCTTTGGGTTGTGTATATTTTATATTTATATAGAATTTTAAAGAAACAATATGTGTAAAATTCTTTGTTCACTATATGGGTAACTTAATACAGACTTTCCTAACATATGATATTCTATGGGAACCCCCTTAGTATGTAATTGTCTAGTTAGATAATCATGTTTCAAAAAAATAACACTTTTTAATGAATCTAACCCTTAGTATTTAAGATATTTTTTTAAGTTCTCACTACTTTTTTATACATAATATTCATATAAAATTTCTAACTATTATGTCATAGGTAATCATTATCTTCTCATATTTTATTCATTTTTTGTATATATGATTTCAAAATTTTATTTTTTAAATCACTATTATAGCCCCCAAATTAATATGTTCTCTCCATATAAATGTGTAACATATTTTACAACCCACATGTTTTTATTAGTCAACCAAAAATAGAAACCTAATGTAATTAAAAATTCAAAAATAGACAACATTCATATGGTATATAAAATTTTCATGTATACGCCTAGAAATTTAAGTCATTGAAAATATCCACTAAAGTATGTCTGGATTAAATGATTACCATCCCCATTCACTTTTTGACAAGGAAAATCCTTCTTGCCAGTATGTGGTCTCACCTGGAGTCCATATACTCAGGGAGACTTTAACCAAAAAATAACATAAATAATGGTACCTGTAAAACATAATATTAATAATCAATATGCAACAACTATTAATAGAATTATAACTAAAATTATAAGTTGAAGTCAAGGTATATGAAAACTATATATTATGGAGTTGTAAAAAACATGTATTTTTGGGGTATAACTTTTTGATGCAATAAAATTGTTAAACACAAAACATAAAAAAATCAAAATTATTAATTTTTTAATAAACATAATTATCAATGGAATTAAATAACTAAAATAATATTTTATTTAGTTTCCATAACATGTGAAATTTAAGAACTATTAATAATCCAATGATAATTTATAAGATGTTTTAAAATAACTAAAATTGAAATATAAATGCATTACATTCATATTCAATTTTAACACACACATATATATTTTATAATATGAAATTTATATGATATAATTTTTTTTAATAAATTTATAATTGATTTTATATTTTTTAATACTTCTATATAATATAAATTTCATTTAACCTTTTAATTATTTAAACCATTGATCGAAACTTGTTTTAGATTGTATAAAAAAACTAAATAAGGCCCGTTTTGTTTTAAAACATAAAATTTAATTAATTGTGAATATTTTGTAATTATAAATATAATAATTTATATATTTTTTTTCCAATTTTTTAATTTATAAACACTTCACAAATTACTTGTTACTATTTCTATATAAACCCTTTCATTTCTAGATCATAAGTCATGCCATATAATTTTTTAAATGGTATTTTATGATTATTATTTAATATTTATGAAAATAATAAATGTTTCATAAACATATAAATACTATAATAAATATATAATTTTTAATTTATAAATATTTTATAAATTTAAATATCCCAAAATATCATTTTAAATTAATTATAAAAAACATAAAAACCACTGAAAAATATGTTAATATATGTTTTTTTAAAATCACGGTTCTCTATAGAAATAAAAATGAATGGGCCCATGAATGGATTGAATATTTCTCCCTTTAATATAGAGGAATCAAAAAAATCACCCTTATGTAGACACTTTTCATACTGGTATGTTCTATTTAAATGGATTTTTAAAGCAACTAAACTAGTTATTTCACCTATTGTGCTGCAGGACATCATCAAGTGAAGTTTCACATAATATTGACGAGTCTTACCATTATGAATAACCCATGGAAGGTAAAACCAATGTCTATACTATGTAGTGTTATTGATGATCTGGTAATTGTTAAGGACCATGGGGAATCTGACCCTAAGGAGTGGGTTTTGGTTCCTAGAGATCTTAGAAAAGAATCACCTTGGGTGCCACTATATTGGGGTCAATGTGATGTTTTCAAAATGAATGATTAAAAATTTGAAATGCATATGATATATAAAATTTTTTATGCATATGATTTCTCTAGGATGAGTGGTATTTTTGAGACTTGAGCCCATCGATGGACCACCCCAATAGAGGCAACATTTGAGGCATAGAGTTTAACATGATGGTAGAAGTGGTAGAAGAGAAGGGAGAGAAGCAGTATGTGGAATACATTTTGAGATACTTCCACTAGGATTCCACTAGAAGGTCAAAGGTAATACTCATCTAGAAGAACTCACTCCACAAGATCTACCATTCCAGATGGGACTCCTCTATAGGATACACTCCATCAATAACAATGCTTCCATCCGAGATGGAACATATAATAGATAACACTCCTAATGGTAATGATATGTTGATGGAACATCCCCTCCATCCTAGGTGGCATACATCTAAGATAAAACGCTCGTCTAATCACACCATGAATAAAGTCACAATAGAACCCATAAGATCTCAATACATTGATAGGGGATATCCCACACCCCTGAGGGGGAACTCTACTAACAATACTAGAACCACAGTAGTTATCATCACTCAGAAAGGGGATGAATACCATCAAAGATGAGGGACACTATGAACCCATTCTAGAATATATAATTCCACACCTCCTCGGATAGGGGATCAATCACAAGACTGATAGGGGAAACCACTAATAGAATCCATTAACTCAAAGATCTCTCAGAAAGGGTCTCACAACCAGTACCACTAGGGGATAGAAAAAACCCAATATAACACCTCAAATATCATATATCTTAGATAGAGGATCACCTCACATGTTTTCAAGATCAAGAAGATTCCACGAACTCCACTTGGTACAACTCGTGAAGTAGGGGATCATGTAACCGATGATACCACAAACCTTCCCGAAACCATTTGTTGAGTAGGGGATCATATACATGAATATGGAAAAAAAACTAATGAAACTTCTTGCTACAAAGGGGATTGAATAACTGTTGATGCCTCTAACCCTAGTGGGATATCCTACTAGATAAGAGATCAAATCCCATATAGAGTTGGTCAGGATGATACCAAGAACACGATATAGGGAAAATGATTCAATATATGATCCTACACCAGCCTCCCCGAAGGGATACTACAAATCTATCCCAGATTATCCTATCATGGGGATCACACTCACATACCAAGGATGTAATTACACCTTTCAACCTAATAGGGATGTATCAAGAGAATCATTGATCCACTAATAGTATAAACATTGTTAACTAAAGTGACCGAAGAAATAACCTTCTATTGCAACTCAAAGTCCAAAACTGTGGGCACTATCACATTCTATGCAGAAAAATACTCTAGATAATATACTCATAGTCCTAAATCCTATCAATAATGAAAGTGATACACTATGAAAAAGTATTCAAGGGAGGTACATGGAATTTACTAGGGTCTATAGGGAATGTGACCTTTACTAAACACCTAGAGGTGTACTCAGCTACATGGATTGGCTATCTATATGAGCATACTCAGTGCGTGAAGATTTTACATGGCCACTCTCACCTCACCTAGGCCCCACCCATGTTTTTTCCAACATGGATCAGCCAGCCATGTCTCCACAGATGGTGTGTAACTATGTTACACAACATTTATTAGGTAACCAGACACTTAGAAAGGTCATCTACCCATGGCTTGGTCTAGCACCCCTTAGCCATGTACTCTGGTCATGTACTTTCTCACGACAATGTGTCTTGACACGGCTTCCCTAGACATGTCCCTTGGCCACATGACTTGGGATCACTAAAAAATGTGCAACCAAATTAGATAATTCATATCCCATAATATTAAACTTCCACTAATCGGAAGAACACATGGAATGTGACCTTGAACTACATGCCATTTGATCAGAAATTATGAACATGAAATCCATACATGCCGCTCAAATCACCCTCATTTCCCTTGAAGCCTACAGATCGACCCTTACAGGGTCCCTAAAAATTGTATAAGGGAACTAAAAATATAAATAAGTAAATAAAAGGATTCAAATTCTTAAAACTAAAATCATCCTGGATCTGGGAGAATCAATGATGATTTTTGGTGCATATCCATACTCTGAAGCCGCTATGCCATGATTTGGGAGTGATTATTGTCCGGATCAGATATCAGTGACACCTCATATCTTTAGTTTTTCCTCAATTCAACATCACTATAATGTTGGGGGGGTGGGGTATTCTCCTTTATTCCATGTGCTGACCCAAAGGGATCATTTATTCATTAAATTTCGTTAAATGAATTAGCCTCCACTCAACACCTCGCTAACACATACCCTCAACCGAAATCCTCGATCAGATATATTTGATATTGAACCTAGGGAGAAATTCATTTTCTTAACTCAACCTCTATCTCATAGTTATGATACAATAATCTACTATGGATTTATTCAATGTGTCCAAAGAAACTACATGTAGTTGATACAATACATTTAATATTTTAAATACCACCTCACAAATACACTTTGGGACCTAGTATCCTACGACAGCTTAGAGTTTGGATTCAAAAATATTCTTAGAAATATTCCAAAGTCTTATAAGGAAAAAACCTAAGTCACTATATCCTTACCCCTAGAAATATTTTCATCCCAAAAAGCCAAAGACTAAGAAGAAGGATAAAAACTAAGCCCTTGAATGGGACTCCCATGCCTACAAGTTCATCAAGGGTTCTCGTGATAACTACAAGCACACACATAGTCGAACCAAAATGTCAAACCACACCAGAACTCCAGATCAAACTAGATTGACATTATGAAACCAAGAGAGAAAATGTGTCCCCATATGTTATAGGTGAAAAAAACCATATTATTGGTCCATATACGATCATAGGGTCTAGAGGTATGCTACCTCGCTAACCTGACATAGATCCTAACAAAACCTGATAGTTCTCATCCTCCCCTGGATGAACTGTACCATGAACTCCTCAAGTGTCTTTCATAAAAAGTTGATACCTTGAACCAAAGGGTACCAACTAACAATACATGGATACCTAAGTGCACACACTAGGTCTTACCCAACCCTCTTCACAAACCACTAACACAAAACCCCACCCCTAACACACAAGTTGAAGGAACTAGTTTTCCTCACCTAAACACAATTATCTTTGTGAAGCACTGACTAAACCAAATGATTTTACTCACATCAAATAAATATTTATTAGTAGGGGAAGCATCAATCTTTCTCTTGCGTCTGAAGATTCATAGGCATCACCAATGCAGGGTTCTTCTGACGTCACACATTACCCTTGGCCATCCTTGAGCATGAAGTGTCAAGAAAAGAGTACCTACCAATAGTTTATAAACATACTAAAGAAAAAATAAGAAAGGAAACATAACATACCTATAATCATCCTTTGAGCCTCTAATTTATTAGACTGTACATCCTATATCTATCCCCACACCCATCCCCCAGCTCCCCGAGCCTAGTGCGGACCTCCTGGGGGTGGTGGTGGAAACAACTCATAATTTCATACACCTGCTACAACTGTCCCTGCTCATCCTTCATGTAATCCATCATACAGAACACCTTGATACTATTGTTTCATATTCTATGGAAGTCAATTGATCAACTGCCTCTCAACAACATGACAGTTTGGAAAATCTCTTGAAAGATATCCCTAACCATCACAAGAATAACACAACCTCTCTTCATCTACATAGATCCAGCCTAGAATCCCAATGTCTCAGACCCACCATCCTAGGATCACCTCTTGAAGAGTCTCACAAACCTGGATCCCTGAGCCTACCATCTACTACCAGATGACGAGATCTCATCACTTTTGTGACAAAAATTAATAGTTGGAGTATGCTCAACCATAAATACCTCCCAAACCAAGGTCTTCTCAAGCACACCAGCATTGGTGGGAATATAGAGTGATACGAAAAATTCCATAATATCCTAGGGTAATCCATTCTCAATGTTTTTTTATCAAAAAAATGGGCCTTGAATAGTATCTAGGGATTATCATGATAGGTCTGTAAATATCTCCATGTAAACTTTCAGGGAGATTATATCCTGCCAAAGTTGTAGAATTTCTTGAATATACACCGATCTCAATGGGGTTGGATATAAATCTTACTTTAAGAGATTCTCAAGCTCCACACAAATTTTCATATCCTATTAATGGGTTTGTGTCACGAGACTCTACCATCACCTGACAAATCCCTACTAAAGACTCTCCACTAAGACCAACATCTGATTAGATAGTTTCCTCACAAGGATGAAAACACACGTGAATGCCACAATCCAGTCATCTACTTCTTGGGGGTCTGTCTCACCCTAATTACATAGATGTAGTTTCCTATATAACTCATGCAGTGAACTTAGATTGTACTCATCCTTGGCATGAAATTCAGTACAACCTGATGCTCGTTGGGTGGTGGCTCAACAGTTGGAACACTTTTAGGTACTACCTTATGACCATTTAACTTCATTAAATCTTTATCATTTGGTATATCATCATCAAAACCCCACCGTAGAACCCTGTTTGGCTATCATCATGGTTGAATCCTGACATATAATCAAGATGTGTCATGGTCAATGAGTATATCTGGGGATATAACTTAAGAAGGACCCTGAACCCACAACCCAATCCTATATGATGCATGTAACAACATTTCCCTAGGACCATCTCCCTATTTTACCAAGTCAAAAACAAGGTTATCACAGTCTTGGTGAATGTATATGTAGGCTGATTCACCAACATTGGAGTCCATATCCTGAAATCTGAACTATAAACACTTAAACACTATCATTATGAAACCCAAACCAAGCTCACAACTAGAAAATATCTATAATGTAGTCTCAAATTGGAATCTACTCTAATACCACTCTACCATGATATGAACTAATGGGGGATCATGCCATGACCACCCCTACCCTACCTATAATAGGCTATGGGATGACGTCTAGTTTCGAGTTGGAATATCTCAAAAATGGGATAACTTAACCTATGGTACATTTACATAGACACCCATAAGAATGTCCATGAAAAAATGTGGAGATAATATAAAATAAATATTAAATTCATGAATATATGTATCCCTCAACCAGAGTACAATAGGATTAAAGAAAGAATAAAATGGAAAAATACATGCCCACCAAAACTATAAAATCATCGAAACATCTTAGAAGGGGGGATTTCTATCAATATAAACTACCAGAAATATACTTATACATAATCATATAAAAATAATCGTCAATCAATATCACTATGTTCTATCTTCCTTGTGTCCTCCTGGGACCCCATTAAAAAGGCTTGTGATTTGTTCAAGACACAACATATATGGGAAACCTATGAAAGGGAGAATATAAAAAATACTCAATAGGCACCCTAAAACCAAAAATAAAAGTGAGAAACTAAATGGAATGATTCCACTTAACTTAGCTAAAGGGAACCCAAATGAGAGAGAAAATCCATCCAAAACCCAACATAGGATAAACATGGAAAGTCCTCTCACTTCACATGAGGTGTTAACAAAGACATGTTACTACACCACAAGGAATTCCAGATTTACCTAGATATACTAGTCTTAGACTCCAAGCCTCATGGGTTAGTGACCTCATAGCCAGCCATATGATTCCAATCAAGGATGAATGGTAACACACATCCAGAGAACTCACTCAATGAGATTTTCCATTCCATACAGAACTCGTCTGAGAGATACACATCATCTTGAAAAACTGCTCCATCCCCAATGAAACATCTAAGAGATAACACTCCCTTAGGTAATAACACACTGATGTCACATCCCCTCCATCCTAGGTGGCATACATTCCAGAGAAAACGCTTGTTGGATCTCTCCATAAATAAATTCACTATGGAACCCAGCAAATATCGATACATAGGAAAAGAATATCAACCATCCATGATGGGGAATGATGCTAACTCAACTGGAACAAAAAAATGTCTCATCACTCTGAAATAAAATCACTCCTAGCACTACTTAGGGACACTACAAACCTACTATAGATTAAAGAATAACACTCCTCATCATATAGGGTATCACTGCCAAGAATACCAGTGGACACAACAAACCAAATCCATTAACTCAACGATCTCTCAGAAAGGGGATCAAACCCAGTACCCCTAGGGGACACAATAAACATAATCTGATGCCCCAAATGTTTTATCACTTTGACAGGGAATCACCTCCCATGTTGTTTTGTGCACAAGAGTTGCTTGATATAAGTTACGAAGTAAGGGATTATATAATTGATGATATCAAAAACCTCACTAATACCATCCACTGAGTAGGAGATCATAAACCCAATGATTCCAAAAACAATAATAAAACCTCTCGTTATGTATGAGATCTTATAAATAATTATATCTCAAAACATACTGGGATATCTTACTAGATAGGGTATCATCACCCATGTAGTGTTGGTCACGATTATACCAAGAACTGGATCTAGGGAAAATTATTCGATAGAGGATTCCACACCAGTCTCCTCAAAGGTATGCTACAACACAATCCAATCTTATCCCATAATGGGGATCATAATCATGTACTGAGGACATAATTACACACTACTTCCTTATAAGGATAGACTGATGGAATCAATCAACCACTACTGGTCTAAATGACTCTAACCCAAGATACCCACAACATCACCTCACATCATATCTCAAAGTCCCAATAAGTGGATACAACCACATTCTATGTGGAAATATTCCTAGGATAGGATACAAACAGGGCAGAATCCAAGCCTCGAGAAGTAAATACAATAAGCAGAAGTATACAAAGAAGGTACACAATGTTTATTGGAATACACATAGCTTGTGACCCCAACTGAACACCTACACTATCCCTCAGCTATAGGACTTTTCTGGATATGTGAGATTACATGGCGTTTATAGACTGTACATGGTATGTCTCTCCTCAACTGCCCCTAGCTATGTTCCTACCCACAATTCTTGTCTAAACATGTATCCACACGTGGAGTGTAATATTGGTACATGATGTATCTCAAATAACTGGTCACATGGATATTTCATCTGCCTATGACTGTGTTTTTCACCCCATTTTTGGGTACACTGGCCATTTACTATCACATGGCCATGTCTCTTGACATGAATTCCCTAGCCATGTCCCTTGGCCAGATGACCCGGGATCACTACATAACGTGTAACCCCTATATATGACATGTATACCCAAAATTCATATTCCTTATTAAAAAGGAACAAACATCGTGTTAACCATAACTACACACCATGTGATCAGGAATTCCCTACGATCCACTCGTAGGGTCCCTAGAAATTGTCTAGGGAATCTAAATCCTAAAAACTCATTAAAATAAGATTAGGATTTAAAAAAGAAATCTCCATACCTTGTGAAGAAATGTAAAATATTAGGGTGTAAATCAGTGATCTGAATGTGTTATACCATGATCTGAGAGTGATAATTGTCAAGATCAGAGATCAATGGTGCCTCTACTTTTCAGTTTCACTTGTGTTTGTCCATCACTCCAAAAGGGGGAAGGGAACTCCTCCTAAATTTTGTACCAACACAAATAGGGGTTTATTCCTTTAATTTTATAAAATGAATAAACCTCCACTTCACTTCCGCCCAACGTACACCCTCGATTGAACTCTTGGTGCTGAAAAATTTTAGGTCATGCATAGGGAAAACACTATATTCTGAACTTATCCACCATCTAAAAATTACGATATGAGAATTTTATTGGGAGTTAATCAACATTTCCAAAGAAACTACACACATGGGATAAAATATATTTAATATTTTTAATATCACTACATCAAGGCTCTCCGTTCCCTAGTGCCTCACATCGACTTAGATCCTAGAAACAAAAATATTCTTATAAATTATTGAAATAATTATAGAGAAAACCTGATTCACTTTTTATATTTCAATGGAAAGAAATGAATATGGGTAATTCAAAGATAGTTCATAAAATAACATTTTAAAAACACTCAAACATCAGTAGATTCCATTATTATTCTTAAGAGGGGTTATCTTATTGATGATTAGATCGACAAGTATATGAATTTCTCCTACCTATGAGGGGTAATACTTTCCAATGGATTGAAAAACACTTTTTGAGGATTCATAAATTCATGAACGGGTTTTAGAACCTTCATCTGGGAATGAAAAAGCATAAAAAATTGATGTAAACACTATAACATCCTAGTATTTTTAGTATATTACTACAAGAAAAACAATATATTAACAACAGTTATTTAGTGGGGATTATGCACACCCACATGTAAATTCATTTTCTATTATATCAGAGGATGTTATGAACATCCCCCATTAATCATCGAATTTTGTGTGTGTATGTGTGTGTGTGTGGGGGGGGGGGGTCGTAACCCCATTTAAAATTTTTGTCATTATTTTTTAATATTCATTTGGATTTTAAAAGAATTCATGAAAAGCTGTTTTTAATTTATTAATTAGGGGGATTATATATAGAATATTAGGTTGTATTTTAGAGGCTTTATATATATAGACACACACACAAACATATATATATATATATATATAATTGTTTTAGAAAAACAGTGGGGGTTTACAACACACTCTAATATGTAATATCTAATTTTCAAGATTAAGGGTGGTTCAAAACCCCCAAAAATTTAAAATACTAGAGTGGGTTCAAAACCCCCTAAATTCAAGAGATTAGAAGGGCTTCAAAACCCTCCCTAATTTTAGTGATTATAGGGGGTTCGAAACAACCACTATTTTCATTAAATATTTCTAATATATATATATATATAAAATTAAAACACAATATATATATTTATGTAAATACATTATATGAACATATTATATATATATTTTTACAGAAATAATTTATATGATTGTATTTAATTGTATTTATATCTATACACAAATATAATTTTATAATATTTACATTAATATCTATTTATTTGCATAAAATATGTATTTAATATAATTTTAATTATAATTTTAATACCTAAATATATAATATAAATATATACATAAATAAACTTTATTTAAAAAATGTGTTTTATAAATATATTTTTAGTTTTTATAATTTATATAATAATAATAATAGATTATACAGATAGTTACACACACATGCATATAAATAAACTTGTGTGTATTATATAAATAATGTATATTTGATTGTCTGTATATTATATATATATTTATAAATAATTTATAATATAAATTTTTTTAGTTATATACATACATATGTAATATATCTTATAAATACATTTATATACAAATAAATATATAATTACATTATATATATATATAATAAATAAATAAATATATATAATGTATTTATATACACAAATAAATATATAAATATATATAAATAAATATTTAAAAATTAATGAATAAATTTATTTTAATATACAGATAAGTATTTAAATTAATAAAGAAAATATATATTTGTATAGATCATATAACTACACACATATATATATATATATGTAGATTTATATATATATATTTAAAATATATGTATATATAAATACATATTAATTTTTTCTATATAAAAATATTTTACTGTATTATATATATAGTAATTCAATTAAGCCTATATTATATTATTTGTTATTATATTAAATATAATATATTATAAATATATTAACATGTATACTAACTGAAAATTATCTTTTTTTATTATCAAAAACACTTTTGATGGAAAATTGAGAAACCCGATCATCCAACATTACAATCTAATAAAACCATAAATAAAGAAAACCAGATCAAAACTACAGGATCTACCCTTCCCCAGCGATTAAACCTTGATAACAAGCCTCTACCATTGCATGACCGCTCGGCTAGTAGTCATGTGCTGAAGCACGGGCACGATACCTATGGAAAATCCATACCCTCTGAAACATCCAAATACAAATGGCATGTAGAGGTCAAACCATTTTTATTTAAACCTCGTCTGGAGCAGAAACATGTAGAATGTCGGTGCGAACACATTATAACCCCATTTAAATGGAAAAAATAACCCCCTATAATCACTATATTTTTTGATTGTGTAAATGTTTTTTAACGAAATAAGTCATGTATTAGAAACTCATATCAGGATAGAGTACATTATTATAAAATATTATACAATCTTAGTATTTGATATAAGGACACCCTACTCTATAGAAGACTATTACTATTTATGTTAAAATTAAAACTAAAATGGACATCAGTAATAAAACAGGACAACATATGTGGAACATGGTAACCATATATTCATAGACTACATCTTTGGGATTAGAAATTATTATAAATACACCAAATAGGCTGATAGTAATAATACAGGTCATCGAGAAAATAATAATCATAATTGCAAGACAGATAATTTCAATCACATAGAGGTCAGTTTATTAAAATTACATTTATGTTATGAATTTATAGGATAAATAAGATGACCAATAATAAATAGTCATTGAGACCTTTTTAAATGAAATTGATATTAAAAATAAAAAAATATAGGTTTTATGATCTTTTTATAATGTATATATATATATAAAAGTTATGATTCAATTAAAATTTAATTTTAAGTTATGACACAGTGCAATATTTATTATTCTTTAACAATAAATGGATTTAAATAAATAATGTATATAGAATATAAATACTTCAATATTTATCAAAAAATTAACTGAAGAAGGTATTTTTTTAAGATATTATTTTTAAATATGTATTTCAATATTTAAATAACAAACTTATGATTTTAATACTATTAAATTTGAATAAACAATTTTTCTTCAAGACATATTTTATTATATGGTAATAATTAAATATTAATTTTCTTATGAACACCCATGATAAATATTTAACAAAAACTTGGTGTTGTTTTGATAAGAATAAACTTATAAAAAAACATGTACATAATTATATAATAGTGTATTAATAAAGTTAATAAGTAATTTAAATTTAACCTAGTATATGGTTTTGTAAAAAAATAAAAAATTAGATAGCTAGAAAATAGACATGATGCTCATTCATTCAAGGGAGAAAGATCATCAAAGCACAATTTCCAACCAATCTAGACACTTAGTGTGAAGGGTATGATTTGGAGTAAATAACTCACAAATCATGCCCTTGTGAGTGCATGGGAACAAGTGGGATGTGTTGCGGGTCTGCAACATAGTGAAGATGTTAGGGGACCATATTACTTACATCTTCCAAGTCAATTTGACACGTTAACTAATATAATGTAGGAAAAACAAGATAACTTCTTATGTGGGATGTGCAAGTTTATGTTCTATTAACCCAAAAAAATGAAAACGATATCATAGTTGTATGATTAAAATGACCACAAATTTTAAATGTTTTTGAAAATCGACTTCCTCACATCCCACCTGTTTTTTTATCCACATCCCTTGGTATGATAGATCTATACTTCATCATTATTAAAAGACATGACTCATGTGTGTGACATAATCACAGTGCACCTAGAAACCTCCACAACCTCCACTACTAATTCTCCGTGGTGAAAAATCTATTGCTATTGATATACCATTCAATGGTTCTTTTACCCCCAAAGGACTTCAAGCACCAATGGACATCTTTTCATTCCAAGGACACTTAGAAAGACTAGAAAATATGAGTTAAATGAAAATTTTATAAACAATTCAATTTTTTTTTTAATTTTATCTTCCATCATTTTTAGAAGTGATGGAACACACACACACACACACACATATATAAATATATTTTCAACCATTAGAAAAATTATGTTGATATTGTTTCCAGATATTTATTTGAAAGCTAAAAATTAAAACTTTTCTTAGAATCTTATAGAGTATCATGTATAATATTTTCATTTCAAGCGGTATACATTTCAAACATAAATCATTCTCATTAGGCTTTAGCCTCACATTTTCAAATAGGCGATCGAACTAATATATATATATATATATGTGTGTGTGTGTGTGTGTGTGTTTGTGTGTGTACTAAGAAATACTCCTAACTAGTTGGAAAACACATATACATTCTCTGTCATTCTCACTTGATCTAAGCCTTAGCAGTGGATACAATTATATCCCAATCTATTCTTGGTTTTTTCGTTTCATATAAGGCTAAATGTTTTTAAATAAATTTTCATTTTCTAAAATCCCATATCATCTACAGGAAACATATTTTTTAAAAATTATTATTAATTTATGTAAAGGATTTATATTTTAAAATATTATTTTATTATTTGATTTTAATATTTTATTCCATGTTTTTCAAAAACCATCTTCATATAAATAGAATTATATTTTTTCAAAGATATATTTATTTTCTACAAAAAAATATATATAAGGGGTTAATTTTTTTTAAAATTATAATTAAGGATAAGTATTTTGGATTATGTTTGAAATACTATTATTTTATTTATGAAATTTATATTTTTCAAACTATTATTTTATGTAAGGGGAATCAAAACTTTCAAGCCCTTAATTTTCAAATTATTTATTTCCTTCAAAAAATGAAATTTTATTCCCAATATTTAAGGATGAATTGAAAATGATAATGTTTTTAATTTTATGTTCTTGTATCCCAATAATTTGTTTAAAAGTTCATGTGTGATTTATTATTATTATTTTATGCATGAAATTTCATTATAAAAATATTAATGTTAATAATGTTTATAAAAATGGTAATAATCTTTTATAACTTTAAAATTCCATTATTTTTTTCTGATAATCATCTAGCTTTATTTATTCCTTATTTTTATATAATATTATAAGTATTAATTGTGAAATATACATTTCTCCAACAAGTTTTATGGTTTTATTAAAATCATTATTTTCGAAAGATTATGAGATATAAAAAAATTAAATTCGAAATAATTTATGTAGAATTTAAAATGATGTTTTAGTGGAAATAAAATGAGAAAATAAAACTCCAGAAAGCAATTCTTAAAAAAATAATCGCATGGGTATCAAACATGTTTATGAGAAATGGAGAGTGAACTCATATCCTCAAGGGAACATTGTCCTAAACACGATACATCAAGTTACCTAAATAATTTCATAAGGGTTTCTATGTATTATTTATTTTTATAAAACGTTATTGATTCCAATTAATGGTTTTTAAAAACTTAAAGAGAAACTAAATTAAAAGATTATTATGTTTTGAAATCAAATTTAATTTTTTAAATTATTTTTATTTTGAAGTGTTTTGGAAAATTATTTTATTTTGTTATATAGATTGAAAACCCTGGTTTTATATTTTTGGAAAAATAATTATTGGGTCAAATGTTTTGATATAAGGAGAAATTTTTTCAAAATATTGTTTTCAAAGGAATATTTTTCAATGTAAAATTTTAAATTATTTATGAAAGGATTTGTATTTAGTTTGAAACCCCTTATTGATTAATTTTATGATCTTACTATGTCTTAATAGGTTTTTTAAGACGGAGAATAAACATATCCCGTAGAGTTGGAGCGCTTTGCACTTGTCACCGTACCAACAGAATCCTTTTTAGGCTGCTAGAGTAGAGGATGTACCTTTGATATGGAGAGAAAGAAATAAGTTCACCCATGGATTGAAAAATAATCTATTTGGTTCTGCTCTTGTAGGGATTCTCACATCTATCCAAGAGGTGTAAACATTGATAGGTGTGTTTATCTCAAACTCAAATCATGATTTTTCTGTGCTTAATCGGAGTGGGGTGAAAGGTAACATTTTTCCCCCGATTGGTACAATGTATGTCATTTGGTAGGATATTTTTCTTTGGTGGATTAAAGTCAACTTTGATAGTGCTTTATGGGGAAATCTTGGTCCCTCTAGCATTGGTGTTCTCTATAGGGACTATCAAGGAAATTTTCTTGGATGCATCTTTGGATTATGTGGTATTGCTTCTGATCTTGAAGTAGAAATGTTTGGTGTTATAATTGTGGTTGAGAAAGCTGGAAGGCGGGGTTGGAACAAGCTTTATATTGAATGTTACTCCACTATTATAGTCTCTTCTATTCGAACTAGGCTTTGCATCTTTCTTGGAATCTCACTAATCTCTGGACTAGATGTATGTAATCACCCACTCAAGATACCACTTTATTACTCATACATATAGAGAGGAAAATGCATTGGTGGATGAGCTTTCCAAAAAAGGTGTTAATGGTAATGAGTTTCATTAGGTTGATCATGTGCCATATGACCTTCTTGTGTACATTTTTCTTCTAATAAAGGGATCTTTCTTTTCTGGGCGAGGTCTCTTTTTTGACCTAAAATAAGATGTTTTTTCACCGGGTCATTATAAGATTCAAAAGAATTTGGATTTATTAAGGAGATAGTGTGGGTGATGTAATTTTTTTTGTTATATAGTAATAGTTATGCTTTTCTCTAGGAAAACTATAATTTACAATATCCTAAAATATTTATTGGACCGTATATTTTTAATTACTTTTTATTAAAAAAATATACATTATTTTAAACATTGGATCCTGAATCAGAGGTCTTGTGCTCTTACTGTTTTTAATAAAGGAACAGTTTATAAAATTTTTGAGACTAGGAAGATATGGATTAAAATAGATTATATTTATAAGTTCATTTTTTTAGTAAAAACTTTATTTTGAATCTTTTTTAGATTTGTGAAATCAGTTACAAATGAAAGGGTAATTATCATAGATAATGGTTAATCACTTCATAATGACATTCGCGGAATTATTATTGCAGAAATATTCTCCATTAATTTTAATACTTTATCTATCATCAAACTCAACTAAAATTATTTGAATAAAAAATCAAACACCTACTTCATACCCCAATATCATGATACATCATGTATTGTCCTCAAATCCAAAATTAACAAATTATTCAACTATCAAAAAAATGGAGTTATCACCATATAATTTTCAAATATTTTACCTTTTCACAATATCTTGGGGAACATTATGATTTTAAAACAGCTGCATAAGAATCGTAAAATAATGCAGTCTACCTATATGTAAATATAAAAATCAGTTATTTCGGTCAAAATATTAGTGTTTTGGAAACACCATTGATTGAAAGGTTCAGAATGGAGTCACTCCAAGTGTTTCATAAAAATAATTTTTTTTGATGATATCCAAATATATGTGAATAAATATAATTTTTAAAATAAATTATTTGCAACCATTTATAAAACCAAACTTATATGAGATGGTTCTAGAAAAAGGAAACTAGAGACTTTGAAGGATCCCTAAAACCTTGTAGAAATGGATAAACCATCTAAATTATTGAATAATGTATAATTGGAAATATATAGATACATTGAAAAATTTACAACCTATTTTTCATTAGAATTATATAATTTTATATTATATCTATATTTACTTTATTTTAGCTTAGGTGTTTAAATGAAAAATGTTGGGATATTTTGGACTTTAAATGTTAATAATCCATGTTGAAAAATATTGTGACGGTGCAGCTCTTATTTATGGGGGTATAATGTAACATGCCAGTATTTTTATCATGTAAATTTCATTTAAATAAATAAGACATGCCATGGAAACTCAAATCATGATATATTATATTCTAGTTATAATAATATATAGGCTCGAGCTATGATATAAGGACACCCCACTATATAGAAGACTGCAACTATTTAAGCTAAAATTAAACTTGAAAAATACATCAATAATAAATGGGGACAACATATGTGGAACATAATAACTTGAAATTTGTATCCGGCAACTTTAGGATTAATCATGAGTAGAAATACACTAAAGAGGATGATAATAAGAATACATATCATTCATATAATAAGAATCATCCTTTTAAGTGGGATAATTTTAAACACATAGAGTTTACTTCATTAAAATGTATTATATGTTAGGTACATAATGGATAAATAATATGGAAATTAGTAAATATCTATTGAGTCCTTTTTAAATGAAATATATAGTGAAATGAGAAAAACATGTTTAATGATCTTTTAATAATGTTTATGTACATGTATATATATACACGTTATGATTCAATTTATGATGTAAATTTATGTTATGACATCGTACAATATTTATTATTCTTTAAAAGTAAATAGTATTACATAAAAAATGTTTGTCGAAAATAAATAATACTATAATAAGCTAAAAGATAATTCAATCATCTAATTGTGAATAATTATTTATAAAAAAATTTAATATTTTAATAATAAATTTAATATTTTAATACTATTAGATTTGAATATAATATTATTATTAAAGGAATATTTTATTATAATGTAATGTAAAAATTGTAATTTTATTATGACCACCCTTGATAAATATTATAAAACATTTTGAAAAGAATAATTTTTTTAAAAAAATTACATAAGTCAAAAATAACATATTAATATAGTTCATTAGTAATTTATATTTTACATAGTATATTTTAAAAAATTAAATATTTAAAATTAAAAAATACTTACTAGAAACTAGCTAGCTAGCTCAACTATGCCTGGGAGAAATCTCCACCATGCACAGGAGCTAGCTGAACCATCCAATTAGCATAAAGGTTGTGAGTAGGCGCATATCACCCGTAAAGAGCACCCTAATGAGTACATGGGAACTAGTGGTCCCTAACACTGGTCGGATGAATAGTGAAGTCAGGAGTGGATCCTCTTACTAAAATTTTACAAGTCAATGGGAATTTTCAACTAATATAGTAGCACAAATAGGTATAACATTTGATGTGGTATGGGAGAGTTTGATTACTATTCACCCAACTTAAAAATGTTGTTTATATCACAGTTGTTTAATTAAAATGATCTCGAGCATCAAATATTTTTGATCAAAATATTCCTCATAGAATGTTAACTATTAATCCTCCTCATTTTGTATTCTAGATATCTCATTCATCACCTTATACATATCATTCTAATGTACGACACCACAAATGTGTAAGATTTACTCACAATTCACCTTAGAACCTCCCCTCCCTCCACTATTGATTTTCCATGGTGACAAAATTATATCCCTTGATCTACCCTTTTTAGGATTTCATCTAATAATAGATTACACGCACTAATAGAAATGTTTTTTCCCAAGGACACTTTGCAAGATAAAAAGAGTTGAGTTAAATGGATATTTTGTGAATTATTTTTTTATTTTATCTTCCTCTACTTTTAACAGCGGTGACAATGATACACATATATATGTAAATATATATGTATCAATATGAATAAGGGAACTTACATTTTTTCCCATCAATCTCCACACATATAATCTTATAGAGCAATAGGTAAATTTTTAGTTTCAATGGATATCGCCTTAGAAATTCCATCTTCATCATCACGTTTTAGCTTCATATATGAAAATATGTAACCAAACTACTATATGTATATTTACTCAAACTTCCTATTCATCCATTGTAAAACCATTTCACATGATTTATAATTCTCCCTTTATCCAACCCTCGGTAGTGGAGAAAATTATTTCCTAATATAGTGCTATTTGTTTTTCAGTTTCAAGAAAAGGTAAATGTTTTAAACAAAATTATGTTTTCTAAAAAACCTTGTCATATAAGAGAAGCATATTTTATTTAAATTTTTTTAGTAAAGGATTAATATTTTCAACTATTATTTTAGGATTAATTTTAAAGCTCTAAAATCATTGTTTTAAAAAACCCTTTTTATTTTAGTGGAATTTTATTTTTTCCCAAGCTATATTTGTTTTATAAAAAAATTATCTTTATATATTTGATTTCTTTTTTTAAAAAAAATAGGTAAAATTATTTACGATTATTTTTCAAAAAATAATATTTTATTTAAGAGGATTATATTTGAAGAACTATTATTTTAGGTATGGGAAAAAATTATTTTCAATACCTTGATTTTCAAAATAAGTAAGTCCTTTCCAAAAAGTAAATTTTACTTACTTTATTCATGGGTGAATATAAAATGATAACATTTATCATTTTATTTTCATCTAATTCAAAAATATTATTTATATCTTCAAAAGAAATTTATAGTTATCATTTAGTGCATGAAATTTTATTTTTAACTTATGGATGTTAATTTTGATTTTAGATATGGAAATATTCTATTACAATATTGACATTCCATAAATTTTATTTTCAAAGAATATGCATTTATTTTTTTTCTTTATTTATATAAAATATTATAAGTATTAATTTTAAAATATGGATTTATCCTAAAATTTCTTGTGTTTTCCTAAAATAATCTTTTTCTAGAATTATGAGATATAAAATTATATTATCCTGAAATTAATTTATGTATTTTTGGATAAGTTGTTTAAGTAATAATAAAATTTAAAAATAAACCCCTAATATTGTTTGTTAAAATAAAACTCAACAATTTATTATCCAATGTGATTATGTAGAATGGGTATTGAACCCATGTACTTAAGGGGATGTTGTCCCAAAAGTTATAATGCAAGTGGCCTTATAGATTTATTAATGTTTTCCATGTATTGCTTCCATCCATAAAGAGATATTATTTCCATGAATGGGTTTTAATACATTTAGGTTAAATAAATGTATTTTCAAGGGTTGTTATGTCTTAAAATGAAATCTGGTTTTCAGAATGATCTATATTTTCAAAATTTTATTAAAATTCATTTCCATGCTTATAAAAATTTAAAACCCTAGTTTTACATTTCTGTAAAAATATTTATTATGTCAAAGATTTTGATCTAATGATATTTTTTTGACAATAATGTTTTCAAAGTAATGTTTTTAGTGTAAATTTCATATTCTTTATAAAATGAGTTACAATGGTTTTAAAACACATATACCATTATAAGATTAAATGTCATTTCGATTTGTTAAGGACTTAATGATTGCAAATATTAAGAAATATATTTCGATAATTCGTATTAAACAGGGATATATTATAACATTTTCTCTACCTCCAAATCCAAGACTAGAAAATATCCTTGGATTTGTAATGGACTATATATTATTAGTTATTTTTCATTAAAAAATATATAGTTTTTTATCAATGAATTGGGAAGAACGGGTGTAAAAACCCATTTACTTATAAAATATTTTGTTTTCATTATGGAACTAAATAGTTAAATTCATTAAAATTTTAAAATGAAATAAAAGATATTTATATAAATTAAGGAATATATACTAATATAATACTAACATGACCTATAATATTATTTATAAAATCTATGTATCTTATAAGTTAAAATATGATATATTTATATAATAGAATAAGTAAATAATTGTTTTAAATATGATAAATTAAGTGTTGGTATTTTTGTGAATCATATATGTTTATTTAGAATTTTATAGTTAATATAATTATTTATAAAAAACATTATCCTAATAATATATTCATAAATTAATATTATCTTTATTATTATTATAAGATAATTTTATGAGATCTTAATAAATGTTTTTGAAGTGTTCTGAAATAAGTTATAATTTAAAAATTTGTATTTTTAGAATAAATAATGATTTTAATTAAAAATTCAAGTTATAATATTTAGAAAATTATTTTCATATAATGGAGTTCATTTTTTAATTTTACATGTCGAAAATTATCTATGGTCAATTGTTGTTATTTTTCTAAAATAATTGAATTTTTGGTGAATAGTAAAATATGATAATTTATTATATAAGTTAAATACATAATTTATTGATTAATGGATGATTTATTTCTGATTTAAGCCCATAATATGAAACCCCAATTCAATATTTTAATATAATTTGTTATAATTCTGAAACTATTCATATTCTTGAGCCAAAATAATAAACTAATGAATAAAATAATGAGAAAACACCCATGTCGTCGAATCTAAATATTTATAGCTTGTTTAATTTCTACCCAAATCCATTCCCAATACTCATACCCATGTCTAAGACCTGATTGTATCACCAAAAGGAAAAAACCAATGGAATTAATGATATTTTCATAGAGAATAAGTTCAATAGGTAAAATCCTCTTTCATTTCATTTCATTTTCTTTTTAATTTATTTTATATTCTGTTTCTCTCCTCGCCTACCCTAATAAAAGTGACATGAAAACTCAAGTATCATACATATACTATAATTTTATTGTGTTAATGTAATATCTATAACTAAACCTCTCATATTCTTCTATTATTCTAAAAAATTGAAAATATTGTTTGTGGTGTGTTGAATTACAATCATCATGGATGATGTGTTTTCATTTTATATTACCGCCTTCAATTCTTTTCATAAAACCATTATTATGGTTAAATAATAATTTATTAAAAAAAATTATAAGTTATATAATTTTTTGTAACCAATATATAATTATTATATTAAATAAAATCATATAAGTTTGTGATAGTCGTAAAAAAACCCTAATAAATTAAATTGTTTTCATTAATGTTTCATCAAATGAATAAATGTAATATAAAAAAAATGATATTTTGTATATTTTAAAATTCTATAATCATATTAAAACTATTTCTTTCTAGTTTTTGAGTTTTTTATCTTTTCAACAAGAAAATTCATATTGAACCAACCCTATAAGCCATGAAATTAATGCACCCAAAATAATGATAATAAAAAAATATTATCTTCAAATGTGTAAAAAATTGTTATAAAAAGATAATATAATGTATTATAGATATTAATATTGTTCTTTAATATGTTAATAACATAATTTAAACCATTATAGAAGAGTTCTGAACACATTCTATGTAAGACAGGCCCGAGGTAAGGGACTCTTTAACTAAAACATTGTTTTAAATGTTTTAATGTTTTATCCTTTTAAATGTTTTTATGGCTATTTTTTCAGAATAGTTTTTATAAATTTATTCATATGGAAATAGATTTTATAAAATTTTAATTTTCTAATTTCTATTAATGTTTTAAAAATGGGATGTTTTTCAGGTTTTATGTAAAATACTTCTCTTAAAAATTTCTCTTTTAAATTATTATTCCTACAATGTTCAGAAGAAATGTTTTTATGATGAATGTATTAATGTTTAATGATTATTTTATAGTCCTTGGGAATTTTTTATAATGATGTTCGATACCTATATATTCATCAAATTTATTGGGTATGTTAATGTTGGAGGTTGAACGTGTGGTCACTCTATATCTATCTATGGTGGTTACTCCATAAGGCAGCTCTGAGGGTTACATAATAAGGTAACCATGAGGGTTTCATATTAAGGTATAAATGAGGGTTAAAATTAATATGTTATCCTCAATGGTTATAATATTAATTAATTAATTCTTGAAGTTACCTTTATGTTTTTATTTATTTTTTCTATGTAAATATAATGTTTTCACAAAGTAACTATAAGATAAATATTTAGTGAGAAATATGTACTTGTGAAAATGATTTCATATGTTTATATATATTCATGGACTAACACCATATTTATTTTATGTTCCTTAATAAGATTTATGTTCTTATCCAATGTTTCAAAAAAAATTTTCCTATGGTTTAAGGACATGTAAGAGAAAAGAAGAAGAAATGATGAATGCTGTGAAGTTTTTTCAGGAAATGATTTTATATTTTGTTAAGAACTTTTGTATTATAGAATAAATGGGAACTATTTTAGTAGTACCCACTTTGTATGCTTGTGGATTTATATGTATGAATTATGTCATAATTTTATAAAACTCTAAACCAAAAAGATCTTCAAGAATGTAAAGAATTTAATTCTAACAGAATTTATTAGATTATGTAATGTTTAAGGACATGACCTTATAGTTCGTATCAGAGCACAACGTAGATAAATTTTCAGTTTTGGATGATTTTAATAGAATATAATAAATTATTTTTACATTATTTTTTTTAAAAAGATATATCATTTTAAGATTTCCATGTTTCTTTATCTAAGATATGTCCATTTAGAATATTTTTCCACTAATGAAATAGGGATGATGAAGTTGGAAAGAACTGAAAGGATTATAACATTTCAAATTTACAACCTAGAATAGTGGGAATTAGAACTGGGAAATTTGTGACTGTGATAGGTCAATTGAAATAGGCTATAATTGGTAGTGACATCCATGAAAGATAAAAACCCGATATACTGTAAAGGAACATTTTGAAAGTAAAATATTTTACAAGGAAACACCCACCTGATTTCATCGGATATTCAAATTCGGTGGTAGACGAAGGCTGGATAAAACCATCTAAAACTATATTCAATGTTTCGGGGTTTTCATATAATCAAAATTTTATTCTATATTTAGATTATTTTTAATTTTAACTTGACCAATGCAGGTCAATGTTCAAGAGTATCAAGGATAACAATGTGACTGATTCCTTAGAATGAGATGAATTTATGAATATTTTCCTTGAATTTTTTTATAAGGTGGTTCGACATAGGATGAAAAATAAATTAATTGAATTGAAATAGAAGTATAATTATTCAATGGTCGTTTATGAAGAAAAAATCACATGTTCGGAAAGTTACACTCCTAATATTATTCAGGATCATGATAAAAAATCATTCTTGTTTAATCAAGATTGAAGATAAGTTAATGAAGGGAATTGGCCTCTTGTGAATTCAAACATTATGAGAAACTTGTTCTATTTGCTAAGAGGGTAGAGATGTATTTTCATGATGATAACATGTACATTGAAAAAACGAATAAGAAAAGGTCTAGATGGAATGTAATGGTTAATAATCAATCAAATAAATATAAAGGTAAGAAATTCTAGTTTGCCGTTTGTGGAAATTATGGTAAAAAGAATCCTGGGGAACGCATTAAAAAATACGAGAAGTGTTTTCAATGTGGTAGTTTTAGACATATGGGATTATATTTCAATTAAAATGATCTTAGGTTTAATCCTGATATGAAAGAATTAAAAGTGTTAATAATGTGGTGGGATGGGGTATCATTGAAATAACTTCCCAAAGAAATATATGAATCATGGGAACCAACCATAATATAAGTAGAAAGGTGCAGTAAAATCCATTACAACTGAATCAATAGATGTTAATCCATCCAATTAATTAGTATCAGACACTTTTTTTTGTTTACTCATATTTTCTTAATGTATTATTTCATACAGGGTATACACATACCATTATTTCTGAAAAATTTCCTAGTAAATTAGAAAATTCATATCAATAAATGAAATAATAAATTTTGGTAATAAAACCATGGGGAAATATAAAGGAAAAAATAATTATAATAATCCTCATGTTCTTGTTTGTGGAATAAATTACCTGAAAACCATGTTGTTTTTTCCATAATAGAGTTTGATGTTATTTTGGTTATGGATTCTATTTCTATTTATCATGCTAAGATTAATTATATTGCAAAAGAAATTTTTTAGAAAGAGTTTTAGTTTGTGTACAAGAGTATACCCATACAATTGATGACATATCAAGACACTCAAAAATTTTTAAAATATGGAAATGAATGGTATATTTCTAATATTGTTGATAAAATGGAACTTTTTGGATTAATGATATTCCAAATGTAAATTAATACATGGATGTTTTTCCTATTGAGTTTCCCAATGTTATACCTAATAAATAATTTTAATTTACTATTGACGTAGTTATTGATTATATGAAAATTTATAAACCCCCTTATTGAATGGAACATGAGTAAATTGTAGAATTGAAAAAGTAGTTGCAAGACTTGCTTGATGAGGGATTTATTCATCCTATCACTTCAGTATCGTGTGATTCCATTTTTTTTGTTAAAAAGAAATATGGTGACATGATAATTTTCATTTATTATAGAGTTTTGAATAACAATAATGTTAAGAATAAGTGTTCAATGCCTCATATCGATGAATTGTTTGATTATCTCTTGGGAGATCAGTACTTTTCTAAGATTGACTTGAGATCTAGGTACCATCAGTAGAAGGTGAAGGAGGATGACATTCCAAAAACAACATTCTGAAATATATATGGGTATTATGAATTTTTTGTTATGCCCATTGGTCAGACAAATGACCCTACTATATTAATGAATATTATAAATAGAATATTATATGAATATTTGGATAACTTTTTTATTGATGATATTTTATTCTATTCAAAAAGTTATGATGATTATGAAAAACAATTAGGAATTTTCTTACAAACTGTCAAAGAGAAGAAGTTATACATATAATTTATAAAATTGAATTTTTGGTTGAAACATATTTCTTTTCTAGGGGACATTTTAAATAAGGATGGCATAACAATTTATCATGATAAAATAAATTTTTTTGAAGAATGGCCAAGTCCAAAAAATGTTATAGAGATTTCTAGTTTTCTTGGATTAGTAAGATATTTCCTATGGGTTTTTTTAAAAAAAAATCAAAGTTATATAGATTATTAAATATGTTAACATGAAAAGGGGATTAATTTATTTGGATATAATAATGTGATGTTTTTTTCAAAAGATGAATAGAATATTGGTGAATTCTCTAGTTTTGGACCGACCTTCTATAAATGGTGATTTTTTCATATACAATGATTCTTACTTGAAGGGACATGGTTGCGTTCTGATATTGAATGATCGAATAATTACTAATACTTCATGTAAAATGAAACATTATGAAATAAACTATTCCCCACATGAATTTGAATTTGTAACTGTGGTTTTCTTTTTAGAATTTGAATTATTCATTTTTATAGCACCAAATGCGAAATATATATTTACCACAAATGTTTTAAGTATACATTTACTCAAATGTAATTGAACATGCGGTAAAAAATATGTATAGAACTAATAAATGGTTACTATTTCCTTATATATTACCGTCTAGGAAAACCAAACAAAGTGGATGATTATTTGAGTCAAAAACATAATGAATCATTAACTATGTTTCGTTTGGAACAAGACCCCTTGGATTATTAATTTATAAATTTTACCCTGGAAGTTGTTGGTGTAGGAAATACCTTTATTGTTTTTCTTGGGTTAGTGAAGTCATCTCTATTAGATAGAATTACTGATGTGTATAGGGAATACCTTGAGTTACAAAATGTAGAATTTGTTTATAAAGGGTAATTTTCTAGAATTTAATGTTGATAAGGATTGTTTTAATATTTGGTAACAGATTTTGTTAGCCTTGTGATTCCCAGCTGAAGAAATAATTTTCAATGAAGCTCATAAATCCCCATTTTATGTTTATCCTGGGAGCACTAATATGTATTGGGACCTTTGGGAGTATTATTGGTGGGATTTAATGAAAATATGTATTTCTAAATTTGTAACGAAATGTTTGACTTTCAATAGGTTAAAGAATAGTGACAACTACTAAAGGGGATGCTTCAACCTTTTCTAGTGGAATACGAGAAATGGGAAAATATATCCATATAATTCATGATGGGATGACCAAAGAATTATCAAGGAGACAATATTATTTGGGTTATTGTTGAACAACTGACCAAATCTACACATTTTCTTCCCATTAAAGATACTCTTTCTCAAGATCATCTTTCTTGAATGTTCCTCAAAGATATTTTTTAGGTTTTATAGAGTTCCTCTATCCATTTTATCTAAAATTGGTCCCATGATCACTTATAGATTTTGGAAAGGCCCTTATAAGTCAATGAGAATTGAATTAAATTTCAATATATCCTTTTATCCCCAATCTAATAAAAATATTGAGTGAAAATTTCAAACCTTGTAAGACATGTTTCATGCTTATTCAATGTATTATCAAGGATGTTGGGACCAATATCATTCTTTAGTTGAGTTTTCTTAAAATAATAGTTTTCGTTTGAGTATACATATGGATCATTTTGAGGCATTATATGGAAATAGGTGTCAAACTATAACATTTTGGGATAAATCTGAGGAAATAATGTTTATGGGACTAGAATTAGTAGAGGAAGTGGCGTAGAAAGTGAATATGATCTAGAAAAAAATGGGGATATATCAGAGTTGGTAAAAATTATATACATTTAGTAAGAGGAAAGGATTTTCATTTGAGGTATTTGATCATGTTTTCCTAAAATTCTATCCTTGGAAAAGTGTTAATAAAGGAAATATCAATCCATGGTTCATTGGACCATTTGAAATATTAGAGAAATTTATACAAGTTTCCCACAGAGTAGCATTATCTTTGAGTTTACCTCTAGTACACAATTTTTTAATGGTTCAATGATGAGAAATTATGTGTTAGATTCATCTCATGTTTTGAGTATAGAGTAGTTCATTTGGAAGAGAGCATTTCTTATGAGTAAAATCTTATTTATATTCCTCATCATAGAGACCAAGTATTTCTGAATAAGCTAATTCACCTGGTTAAGGTTTTATGGAGAAACCACATCGTTGAAGAAACAACATAGTAATCACAAAATGAAATAAGGTAAAGATATCCTCACTCATTTAATAAGTGATTAAAAATTGTGAGGATTCAATTTCTAGAATGTCGGGAGAATTTTTCAACCAAGGTATATATAATTTTTTTTTCATTCTGGAATTAAATAGTTAATTTCATTATAAATTTATAATGAAACAAGTGATATTTTTATAAATTAAGTAATATATACTAATATAATAGTAACCTCACCAATTATAGAATAAATAAAATTTTTGTATATTATAAGTGAAAATAGGATATATTTATATCATTGAATAAGTATATAAATGTCTTGAAAATGATAAATTAAGTGTTAGTATTTCTATAAAACATAAATATTTATTTGAAAATTCAAAATTAATACAATTATTTAAAATAATATTTATCTACATAAAATAGATTTATATATTAATATTTTGTTGTGTTATGGTTATCAAATAATTTTACAATACTTTAATTAATTTTTCAAAATGTGTTCTAAAATAACTTATAATTTTAAAACTGGTTTTTTATAATATAAATAATGATTATAAATAAAAATTAAATTTCGTATATTTTTAAAAATATTTTCATAAAATAGAGTTAATTTTTCAATTCTACATTTCAATAAATGGTTAGGGTGAATTTTTGGAATTTATCAGAAATAGATAAACTATTTGTGAATAGTGAAATGTGTTAATTTACGTTATAAGATAAATGGGTGATTTGTTGAGTCAAAGATGATTTATGGTTGATTTAATCCCATAATCTATAGCCATAAATATGTTTTTTAATATTTTTAATGATAATTCCCAAACTATTCATATTCTTGATCCAAAATAACAAACTAATGAATAAAATAATCAGAAAACACACCTCTATTCCACTATTAATACCACCGTCATCGCCTCTTCTCCAAAAAATTCCAAAGAATCTTATATTGTTTAATTTATCCCCAATTTCATTCCCAAGAATCTTCCCCATGCTTGCGATCTTTTAGTATCACCAAAAGGACCAAACAAAGGTCCTAAAGGATGTTCTCAAGGCGAAGATGTTAAAGAGGCAACATCCTCTTTAATTTTCTTATCAATTTATTTTATTTTATTTTTCTCTAATTACCTCCACTCATCCAAGTGAAATGATAAATCCATTATCATAAATATAATGGAATTTTATTTTTTTATTGGAATATCCATCATCAAAACTCTCCTCTATACCACTTATTCTAAAAAATGAAAACATTGTCCGCGACGTATCAATTTTACATCATCATGGATAATGTGGTTTTATCATCATTTACGAATTTCAAAGCTGGTCATAATTTTTTTTATTATGGTTAAATAATATTTTATTATACACATTAAAATTTATATAGTGTTATTGATCCAAAATATATCCATGATATTAAATAAAATCATATAAGTTTGTGATGGTTGTAAAAACCTCCAAAATAAATTAAATCATTTTCATTTATGTTTTATCAAATGAATAATCCTCATATCCGAAAAAAATTATACATGGTATCTTATAAAATTATGGAATCATGTTAATACAGTTTTATTCTATGTCTGGAGTTTTTTCATCCATTCAACAAGAAAATCCATAATGAAACAAAATTTGAAACCGTGAAATAAATGCACCAGAAAAAATGAAAATATAAAAATATTATCATTAAAATGTGTAAAGATGCTATAAAAAGATCATATAAATTATTAAATATTTGAATATAGTTTGTTAAAGTATTATTAAAACTCTTTAAACCAATATATAATAGGTTTTAACATGTTTTGAAATAACACGAACCCGAGGTATGGGAGACTTTAACTAATACATTGATTTATGTTCATTAAACTTTTATCCATATAAATATTTTTATATGTCCCAGTTATCATTATACTTTTTAGGAATATATTTATATGCAAATAATTTTTTTGGAAATTTTAATTTTATAATTTATTTCCATGTTTTAAAAATGGATTCTTTTCATGTTTTATGTATGGGAATTTTCATTAAAAAAAATCTTTGATATTTCTATTGTTACAAAATGAAGAAGGAATGTTTTTATGTTTCATATGTTCATATTTTATGATTATGATATGGTTCTTGGGAATTTTTTATAACAAAGGGTGTGACCTATATATCCCTCCAATGCATTGGGTGTGTTCATGTTGGAGGCTGATAGTATGGTTACTCCCAGTGTAACTGTAATGATTACACCATAGGGTAAGAGTGAGGGTTACATCATAAGGTTATCGTAAGGGTTAAATTGTAAGGTATCCGTGATGGTTAAAAACCATATGGTATCCAATAATGTTAAAATATTATGTAAATAACTCTATATGTAACCTTTATTATTTTATTAATGTTTTCTATGGAAATATCATGTTTTCGGAAAATAACTATATGATACTTAATGGGTGAGAAGCATATATATTTGAAAATTATTTAATATTTTTATAAGTATTCATTGACTATATCCTTAAATTATTTTATGTTACTTATTGATGAGGTTTTCTTCATCTGATGTTTCAGAAAAAATTACAAGGTTTAGGATGGTAAGAGAAAAGAATAATCCAACCAAAATATTGTGAATATTTTTCTTGAAAAGATTTCATGTTCTATGAAATTTTTTTATATTATGAAGGAAATTTATATTATTTTATTACTACCCAATTATTATTCTCGTTGGTTGATATGTGTGAATTATGTCTTAATTTTCTCAAACACTAAACTAAAAAAATATTTGGGAATGTAAGGAAGTGGATTGTAAAATAATTTACCTAATTATTTAATGTTTAAGTCCGAGACCATATAGCGTGTCTCTGGATCTTACAAGTCTTGATTATATATCAATAAAATATCAAAAAATCGACCTAATAAAAATGATATGGTTTAATAATCTTATAGGAATCCAAGATTCTATTCATTAAATAAAGAGTGTCATCCATATGAAATGATTCATGTTTTATGGAATGATACTCATGTATTACACCTATTGAAGTGTTTATTTATTGAAAACTTTAATGAACGAGGTGTGATAGAAATTATTGAACTCTCCCATTGGTTCATAACTTATTGAAAACATAGTTATATTGATGTGATAGCAACATGCATCACATGCATGATAATACTGGTGTGGTAGTTGACCACTACATCAAATGCATTACTACGATATCGCGATGCCCATTTTATTGAACATACAATAATAATCAATATTTTATAAAAGAAAATTATTATACGTGATTTCATTCTCTCCAACATAAATTAGATTTTCATGTTTTGGATCTTACTATTGTACATTATAATATAACCAAAACTAAAAGTCCATGAATACTCGATAACTTATTTATATGTTTATTTGGACTAAAGTGTAAGTATTAGTGGGATAAACATATGGTTTATTGTTAAAAGATGATGTAGATAAAATATAATGGAGAAATAAAACATTTATCACATGTAAAATGTGAAAGTACTATATATTAACTTTGGAGACAATATAATGGGACAGATAAGATGATATAAAAATATCCCTATTCATGTTGAGAGAATTATTTCAAATGAACTTGTTATTCATGGTTTAATGTAAATTTTTGTTTGTAATAAATAATAATTAAATGTGGATAACTATATAAATTTTAGTGAAGTGGGTGTAGCTTAATCATTTCTCATAGACTTCCAATTTTTTCTCAAAATCAACATGATAAGGAAAATAGTGACGTTATAAAGGACTTGATCTTGAGGAATAATCCTTACCTAAGTGTACAAGAATTTTATTACAATATTTTGAATTTATGGTTTTGATATTTCAATTTTTGAATCATAAATATTCATTATATAAAGGACCATATTAATGACCTAGCCATGTTGATGATCCATCGGTCAAATGTTTTGATCATTCCTTGAATTGAAAGGAATAAAAATTTAGATTTAAAATTATATGTGATGTTACAATACATAGGGATCTATTGATGATGAATATATAAATATATATATATATATATATTTTAACCAAATAAAAATATTATTATAAGAGTAAAATATTATACATTTGTTATACCTAATGACTTTACTCATTACACAAGGGTTTTATTCAAATTTAAAAAAAAATAAAAAACAATTTTTTTAATAAAAATAATTCTATATTAGTTAATAATAAAAAATATATTTTGATAATCATTTTAAAATGTGAATCTATAAGATATTTGAATATAGAGATTTTGATACATGTTATTGTTAGAGGGGAATTAAAAACAAGGAATCAAAAAAATAAGCAAGTTATATGGTGTTATAAATCCCTGTTTAGATATTTACTCAACAACATAGTTTGAAAATAAAGTAGGTTAATACTATTTGTAAGGGACTATGGATACATCTTCACACACTATAAATCATATCATTCTCTATTTTTTTATAGAAAATTTCAATCAAAAAATAGAATGGAGGGTATTTAAATCTAGTGTATTTCAATGTGTTTTGATGAAAATTATTAATTTTGAATATAAAAAATAGTGCAATGATATTTAATATAAAATATATAGAGTGATTATTACATGGCTACTCTAACACTAGTATGGCCCATATGGTCTTTAGTATGTGACATGTTCCACTATAGAAGTAATATATATATATATATATATATAATTTAATGTAAAAAAACTTTTTTCAAAATCTAATTCTAAAACCTCTCATAAAGATAGTGATATTTATGATATTTCTTAAAATATATTGAATTTAGAAAACCCTATGAAATAAACAATGAAAATTATCAATAAATAAAATATATGATGCCACCCCATAATAAGGTAAATATTATTTGATTTTATATATAAGTTAAATATTTTTGAGGTATTATTTTATCAATAATCATATTGGTGATGTCTATTGGCTGATCACTCCATGAATTTAATTGTGATATTATTATGATGATGTTGAATTTTTATCTCAATTCGAAACATAAATACTAGAGGATTTCTTAGGTTATTAATGATGTGTAATGTATATAAAGGAAGATATAAAACTATTTGAATTTAATATATTGTAATCCTTAGTGAAGTGTGTAATTGATGTATTATCTATAAATACCTAATAAATTTTGAACAATAAGTTTGATAAAAAAAAATAGTAGGAATAAAGGTTCTATATTTGTGAATTTTTTCTAATCTAGGGAATGAAATATATTTAGATAACACCTTTTCCCTGATATTATTACATGAATCTCTCTAGATTATACTAAATTCTACTCCACTTTTAAATTTCCCTCAATTTTAAATGGATTTTAAAATCTTCTTTTTAAATAGTTTTTCAGTATGATATTGAAGTTAAAAAAATTATGTCCTTATATAAAAAACTATGAGGTTTTTATAGGCCAATCAAATTTTTCGAGCATGTTTTTGTTATTTAACACACATGATTTCTGAATATCATTATAAAAAAGAACACGAAATATGAATCTTTTTTATATGAATTTTTTTATGTAAACCATTATATTATATATCTAAATTGATGATATCACCTTTATATCTATATATAAATAACATTATAGTAATTTATGATTTATTTAATTTACATTTGAGATGAGAGTGATGGGTAAAATAGGATCCTCTACTATAATTCATAAATAAAAAAAACTAGAGGATACAATTATAAACTAGTATTAAAATAATATTGATATTTAAAAATATTTTTGTTCATAAAAAACATTAATTTTTACAATTTTAATATATTTCTTGAAAAATATATCTAGGTAATGCTATAAAACATTTTGACTGGAATCTATGTTGTGTTATGATCAAAAGTTTTCATTGTTTTACTCATTCTCAAATAAATATAATTTTTTAGTTTTTTTATTTAATTTTATCCACAAAATCCAAATAAATTTATATTAAAATACATAAAATGGGTATTTGTTTGTAAAAAACAAATATTAAATCATATTTTTTCTCTGATTATTTATTTTTATTCTAAATAAAATATAAACGATAAAAAAAATGTTTTATACTTTATGAGAATAGTACCTCTTGAAAACATCATTTTTATAGAGTATTTATATTCAGTTTTGTATGATGAACCACCATATATCACTATTCACATCCGATGATGAATAAATATTAGTATTAAGTATGCATTCTTATATTTAATTTAAATTATGCCATATCATTTAGTTTTTCTTAAAAAAAATATTATAATCATGTGTGATAAAAAAAGTTATATATCATTTTTTAAACATATATCAAACTATTTGTATTTGAAGAATTATAATTTTTTAGAATAATTTTGTTTACAATTAATCATAGAAAATAAATTTTTCTGTTATTTTCAAAGAAAAATATTGATAGTCTTATTATATTATTCAGTATACTATTACATAATGGTAGGATTGAATTCATCAAAAAAACATTATGATAGTGGTTTTACTAGTGATCACATTCTATACTATTATATATTTAAAAAATTTAAATATCTATTTATCTGAATAGATGAATATATTTCATGAAGAGTCTAAAATATTTTATGTCATATTGGAGATTACATTCATGAAATTAAGTATTTTATTGATGAATGGAAAATAACTATTACCATGGAATAATGATTAATATTATTCAAATATTATTTCTTTAATCGTTATTATGTTTGAAATATACAAATTCTAAATATAAAGTGTATTAGAATTATTTTTTATATATATTCCATTTTATTATTATTACAACATTCATATCATTGTGTTAACTTTAAATCAAGATTTAGATATCCTAAATATGAGTATATAACTTTCTTTGAAGTTTGAAATCATGGTTCATATAAAATAATATAGAGTGGGATATATTATTAAATCACTAATATGATCATCATCATAAAGATCAAGTGGATCCCAAATATTTTCCATTTTCTATATAATTTTTTCCTCACATATGTTTTGGATAGCTTGTAGTAATTACTTAAATAAAGATTAATGATATTATCTCGATAAATACATGTTTCTCTAACATTTTCCGTTTTCATGAATGAAAACTACTTCAAATCAATATCAATCAAGATAATCTTATCTGATATGTCATCATTAGATGGTAAATTAATAGAATTTGATATGATATTTATCAATTCCCATTAAAACTTTCTGCAAAATATTAATGGTGGGAGAATCTTTATTTTCCATGGAAGAATACAACTCTCTAAAATACAATATTATGTTTGGAGTTATTTATTTCCACTTGTATATAAATAAATAATCTGTGATATTTTTAAAATACTATATTCAATGATAGAATATTAACCTCAAGGTTGATATTTTTTTTAATTTTTTATCTTTTATTATGATGAGAGGTATGAATCAATTATAATTGAATATATAATGAATAAAATGTGGTTATTTTAGTTATTTATTTAATTATTTAAAAAACATGTTATATATTAAAATATTTATTTTATTTATCATTTATTATTAGTAAATTTTTGTGAATTATATATATTTTTTAAAAATTTCTTCATATACAACTTAAAAAATAAGGGTAAATTTCAATAGGATTCTTGATAACCTATAATGATGCCCATTGTAGAATTTGACGTCAATCGGCGGAGTGTGGAAATGACCATGGATTTGGAAATCATTGATGATAAATCCCTATGGGAGAAGTTCATGAAGGATAGATACAATGAGTATTGGGGAAGCTTGGTAGAGATTCTAGGCTTATTACTATGTCTGAATCATTGGATGCTTATATTATTAGAGGTTTTGAAGGATAATGTTTGTTTGGTGGTCGGGGAAGGTCATATAAATTAATGGAAAGTAAACTGGACATGAACTGTACTCTTCATACCTAGGTGTTGGAATCCAGAGATAACCATCGTGTAGGAAATTCTTTATACTACGCTGATTTTATCAACTTTGGATGTGGATAAAAATATCTCTATGAAAGGATTATAATCAAAGTAAAACCGCATAGGTGTGTGTTCTCTGTCTCCACTATGAGGTGCTTTCTCTCTCAGAACTACAGTTCACTAATATATAGTAAGATATATTTTGATGTGTTGGATTATAAACATTGGAGAAAGAAGTTACTAGAGAAAATGAATTGTCTTATCTAAAGGATATGCATCAAGTCCATTCCATCATAGGATAACATTCATAAGAAATTAATTCAAATCGATTCACACTTTTTTTGTGAGAGTCCCATGTTTGAGATGTGTTGGGACTTATTTTTTAAAGCATAATGGATTAAATATTCTAGGAGCTCATTGGTAAGACATAGGGAATCTCAGTTTAGGGTGGTGAAATTCTTGTTATTCAATTATCTTGGATTTTATGGGATGGGTAGTGTTCTTAGGAGGTTTAACTTTACAAGTTTTTTGAATCTATGTTTTGGGTGGTCTGTGAGGTTCATAGCTAGTGTAATGAAGAAAATAAGTGCTCTTATAATAATCTCAGAGTGTATATTTATTCTCTGATTATGGAACTGGGTTCCCTTTTTCATTTAAGCGAGGAGAAGGTTGTCAGTATGAAGATTCTCTGAAGGGTTTCATATAATTATTAATGTAGTATTAGAGGTCTGAAAAGAAGGTGGGTCAAGTGGAACCCTCCTTCTACGGGTCTTAACATTAATGTGGATATATCTATTTAAATGGTTTTTATGGTATGATTTATTATATTTTATGATCTTATGGGATTAGTGGTTTTTCTTTTTCATTGGCTGTTTTGTCTCATGAAACTTTATTTAGGCATAAGTGAGAGCCATGATTAAGTTACATTCCATTTTCAAGCATTACAATATCAAAATTTCCATGTTCGACTATGACTCATTGTTTTTATCAGTTTTCTTCATGATAAATTCAATATTTTATGGTCTTTAATCTATCACATAAGAAGGTTAATTTCAGTAATTGTTCAAGACATAGATATCACACACTCATGAAGTGATAGGAATTTCTCTGTAGAAAACCTCGTAATAAAATGATGTCAAAGTCTGTGTCTTGTTCTTTTTCATAGAGCTTGTTCTCTTCAAATAAATTGTAAAGTTGTTTTTAGTGGTGAAACTCTTGGCCTCCACCATATTAGACCACCTTGAGTTTATGATATTTTATAATAAGAATGTAAATATTGAGTGAGATAATGGTTTAATAGAATAAATATCCTGTATAAGTAATTTTTAGTGATAATAATGAATTTTGTGAATAAATTTTTTTATTTATAATAATATATTTTTTAATAATTAAGGGAAAAAGATTTATTAATAATATAATTATTTAAAATAAAATAATAAATTTTAGTATTTATATATTATGTATGTATAAAATATTCATCATTTTTTATATGGTCAATTTATTTACCCACATTGGTGTGATAATTATACAAGATGGAATAATATCATTATATTCATGTTATTTTAAAGAAAACACAAGAATGATTTGGAAATTAGTTATTTTTAATTTTTTTAAAATGACATCATAAAATAATAATATTTTCTTAGTAATTAAAATTTTACTATTATTTTCCCTTTGGTATGATATGGTAGTATGTATTAACATAGAGGATTTGAAGATGTTGTGAGTGATTGAATGTTGAACATTAATAGTTATTAACTACATAGGTTTAGTTATAAATGTTTTAAAATAAAATCTATATAATTATAAGGGGTTATACCAATAGTAAAATAATTTCTCTTAGGTTTTGGTAAACTAGATTTAACAATGATTCTTGCAAACAAAATTTATGGACAAAAATTTTTTTTATTGAGGATAAAATTGTTGATATATATATATATGGTGTCTGGAAATGGATACACATGTTTATATGAATACTAATGTGGATATGTGATCAGTTATATTATAGATAGTGTAAATTGATTATTATTCTGGGTAGTTACTGTAGAGACCCAGACCTTTTATGACATATAATTATATGGCTTTTAATATTAATATCCATTATTTCAAAAAAGGATCGAAAATGTCTAGTGTCATTGGGATAATAGGTATATAAAACATAAACATGAAAATTAAGCATATTTACATTGTTTGAGCTCCTAAAATGGCGTGGGATAATCTAGAGAATACAAATACAAAATAGGTGAGCTAAAAAGCTATGTAAGGGATTAAACATAGTAAGGAAACATAACATGTGAGTAAAAGGTATAACATGACATCATAAAAGGGATGGACTATGAGTAATCATTAGGGATCAGAACATAATGAATATTGTATCACAAGATAATGGAAACATATTAAATTTGGTAATGAAAAAGAACCTGAAAAAATCATAAGTCAAGGATCACTGCCAAGACAACATCAAAGGAAAGACAGATTCCCATAGTTTGTAATCATTACTCCGTAATCATATACATAACATCTCATGAGAAACAATATTTACCCAATGCATTGGATTGATATCTTTGAACACCCATCATAGCATGATTATTATATTTTATTCCAAAAAATGAAATCAATAATTAGGGAAAAACATCAAAATTATCCATTGTAGGAAATGTGTGGCATTATTCATCCATATATCATGATAATAAGATATTTCTTAAAGATTTAATTTGAGAAATGATCATAAGGAATGTATTACCCTTAACATTAATGGAGAATAAGCTTGGTATATTTCATATAGACATATATTCAAAATAGAGATGAATTCCATAACATTAAATAGATATAGAAATTGAATTTGAGGGATATTGGTCATAATCAGAAGAGAATGTGTGGTTTAGAAAGATATCATACCTTAAGAATGAATTTTCACAAGTGTTGCTTATATTCTAGAATAATCTAATTATGTTAATTATTTAATTTTTACAGATCATTTTTCCAATTTTTTATTCCAATTATTTTTTTACCATGTCATATATAATTACCTAATCGATTAATTTGACATGTGATGTTTTAATGATAATCAACTCATATGTGAAAAATAAATTTGGTTTGTTTGATATGGTAAAAGTGGTCATTATACCATCATAAAAAAATATTATTTTTATACATCAATTATACTTTTAATTCCAATAATGAATTATTGTTAAAAAATGAACTATGTTACGATCATGAAGATGGTAGGTCATACTTACGAATAAGTAACAATTCAATTTTTTAATGACCATGATGGAAAGTAGTTATGTATTATATTATATTTATGAAAATATAATTATAAAAAAAATATAATATTATTTCTTTAAATATAGTTATTTATACCATCAATTTTATTATTTAAGGGAATATAAATCACATCGCTATGAGGAAGTAGTAATCCACACATATGCATGAATGACACTATCATTATTCATTGCATTGAAAGATAAAAAATACACGATAAATCAATTTTCAAAAATTAAAAAAATTATATTAATATCATAAATATAAATTAATACCTCATCATAAACATGTATGAGGGGAGATGATGGAAAATGTTTTACATCACTTTATGAGGAAGTTATCAAACGTACACAAAAACAATCGTTTCATTTCCCATTTAATGTAAGTGGAGATTTATATGGGTTATTCCCTTTAGATAATAAAATAAAAGTATATGGGAAATACTTATTTTACTATATAATCAATTTTTTATAATATTTTTAAATATTTTGATGATGAAATGTTACGGAAGCAGGTGGTTATGAATTATACCTCTTCTTTGACAACCTCTTTAAGTTTATAACTAAATAAATCATAGGATATTTTTCTAATCAAACCAAGGTATATATTTCACGGGTAAGGATGTAAGGAATGGATTTCTGTGGGTATTTTTTTATCCAATGGAACATGATGTGTGTAAAACATAGGATAAGAGAGTAGAGGAGAGGGGGTATCCTTTTATAATTGTGGGAGAGGACCCACATGGTTGTTTTGGAAAAATTAAAATATATACATGTAAAATTCACAAAATATGACTCCAAAATGGACTAGTATAAAATATTAGATTATTGGGGGTTGAAATATGACAAAAAAATATAATTTAAATATGTTTTATTTAAATTTAAACCCTTATCTCTTTAGTTTATCCCTTGGTAAACTATTTTTATGTTTAATCATCGAAATAAATGGTTCCTATTTTTATTATTCACAAAGAAAAGAAATTAAGTTGAAATTATTAAATAATATTATCTATGTATATTACATATATAGAATAAATTTTATAAAATTAAATTAAAAATAACTAGTAGAGTTTAATTTTAAATTAAACCAACAAAATGTGATGAAAAAGGTTTTTTATAAAAATGTGTCTTTTAAACAAAAAATTTACTTACACAAAAATATAATTTAAAGATTACTATAATATAATTAATTATATTATATATAACTATATAATACTTATGTTAATATTAATTCAAATTAAAAACCACATGATAATTTTAAATTACTATATTTTTTGATAAGAAATGGTAGTTTCAAAAAATTGGTATTTTTCCACTATTCATCGAAACTTCCACATCTTTAGAAAAAATTAAAACTTAAACCTAAGAAAATTTTGATATTATTATTTAAAATAGTATATAATTTTGTAGAAATTCAATTTTTATATGTTCTAGAAATTATTTGAATTGTTTTCTCTCAAAAAGAAATAAAAATAATATCTGAATAGAAGATATTATTGAATCAAAGAGTGTCTTTTATGAAAATTGAATGATTTTTTAATAATAATTTATTAATAAATATTTTAATAGGGAATTTATATATATTTAATTATTTTTTTAGTAATAATAATACCAGTTATTTTTAGGTCTCGGTGGTATTCATAAGATTTATACAAAAATAATAATGGTTCATTTGGGCTCTTAGTTGTGTTTGATATAAATTATTGAACATAGTTTTCTTCTTAAAATTTCAATATGTTATATTCTTATCTATTAGGAAATTTTTACCTCATAATTTCATATTAAATACTATGTTAAAAGTATGCAAGTGTACATTTTTGTCATGGATTACTAGGATACTGTAGTTTCCTCTTCATATTTGTGGTTCTACCCTAGCACTTTGACTACGTAAGTTTTCTTATTGAGTACAACAATATCTATATGATCCCTGATCTTCACTGATTTCTCCTCATAAAATAGATAATTTTCTAGGTTGAACACTTCTGAATTCATTACATGTAATGTATTTGGTTTTTACTTCTTCAAGAGAAATATGTGGAATACATCATGTAATTGAGAAAGGGTTATGGGAGAGCTAGTTGATAAAACACAACATCAATGTAATCAAGGATATAATAGGGTCCGATGTACCTAGGTATTATCTTTACATTCTTACCAATTCTGAAGATTTTATTCCTTAGAGATATGTAGAGAATACATCTCTCATTAACCACAAACTCTAGGTCTTGTCAATGATTTCATTATGGATATTCTATTTTATCTAAGAAGACCTAATGTGTTAGGGAATAGTCTTCATGTTTTCTACCATTCCTTGACCCTTTAAGCTCCCATATTTGTTCTTTTACCCACTTCATCCCATCAATAAGTTGTTACCCACCTCATCACATATATAGCTTCATAAATACCCATTTGGTTGGTTGAGTTAAAGTTATTATTGTACGAGAAATCAACCAAAGGAATATATTGATATTATCCCCCTTTTATGTCTATCAAGAATCACCTCAACTTGTATTCCATTGTTTGGATAGTCCTCTTTGACTGGATATCACTTTGTGGGTGATAATAGATATTAAAGTTCAACATAGTATTTTGAGCATATTGGAGATTATTCCCGAACATAGAGGTAATCTCATATGTCATTTAGGTTCAATGGATTTTGGTGTTCTATACAGTCTTACCACCTCTGTGAGGTATATCCTTTAAAATTTATAAAGTGATAAGTCATCTCAAATTTCAAGTGAGTTACTATTATTTTAAATAAGATCTACCACAACCCATATAGATTTATTTAGTATTGATGTATTTTGATGAAGAGTGAAAAAGACAATTGTGATTTTTTACAATTTACATGTAGGTATGGGTATGGTTGCATCATCCCTTTATACCATTTCATTTAATTCTTTAATTTTTTCATACCAAAATCATTTTTGTATATTCTATAATATCTTTTTTTGTATTATCCCACCAATAGTTCTTTTGTAGTTCTTGATACATCTTATTTCTCCCTAGGTGGATAGAGAGAGTCGGGCTTTGGGAATCATTCTAAACATCCTTCTTTTTCTCATGATTTGATGGTATACATATTCATGACCCAAATATTACAAATCCTTCATCAATTTTAAATTTTGGAGACTTTTATTTTATGTTTATAATGCCAACCTTATTCTATTTTTTTTTCATCTTCTCTTTGAGAATCATTTTCCTTCTTATGAATGGATCATAAATAAATCATATTAAAATGAATTCCGATGTTCCTTTATTTATAATTCCAATTTATCTGATTTTCTATTCTAAGATGACTAAATCCATCTCAAAAATCCTTGTTGATAATATTTCTAGATCATTATTACTTATAGAACACACAACTTTGTTTTCATTCCCAATATGGTAATGGATTGAGTAGTCACATTCCTTGATCAAATCTAACCATATTCATTGGTTCATATTAATCTAATTCTATATGAATATATATATGTGGTTCCTATGATTCATATATTTTTCACACATCTCCCAATGTAGATAATTTATCTATATTATTAATGAAATCATCTCTACATCCCACTCTAGAACACGTGTTGGGAAGTTATTTCCATGAATATTCAACGTTTTTGGGTGTAGGATATTAATTTATCATTATATATCAATAACAAACCTAATAATTCATTTTATTCATCACTATATACCTTTAATGGATCACTATATGTTGGTAGTGTAATTTCTAATGTAGAGATAAGCCTATTTTTCAACTCTAGAAAGCTATCATTGCATTCAAGGTCTATAAATAATCTAACCCGTCAAGTCTTCTTAGATAGATGGTATAAATATCACATGAATTTTCTATAAAATAGTATATAATATCCATACAGTTCAAGGAAACTATGGATATCAATTATAAATACTATTCAAGGCCACTCTTTAATTAACATTATCACATAAGTGTCCATATATTTGTCTTAACTCGTGATAACATTCCCCATAAACAATACACCATTCATCTGGAACACACATTTACTATAATTTTTATATATGTTTTCTCATCATAGTTTCATTAGAACTACATTCAAATTCTTCTCATCTACCACTTTACATAGAGATTATATCCTAATATCCTCTATAAATACTACCATGAATTTGTCATGGTAATCTCTTTAAACACTATTCATTATATCCATAAAGATTGATGGAGAATTAGTGTGTCTAATGGGAATCACTTTGAAATCATTATGTCTATTCCCTATTTGAATTTATGTTTTGGTAATTTATTCCTTATTCAAATTTACTTGGTGATATCCCAACCGAAATTCTACTATAGTGAAATATTGGACCCCATAATGTTGATCAAAAGCATATTTTATATGTGGCAGGGGATAATTATTATTTATCATGACTTATTTGATTTTATGAAAATCAATACAGAGATGCATTGAATCATATTTCTTCTTGATGAAGAGGTCTAGTGCACCCGATTATAAAGAACTCGGTTGTTTTAAACCCTTTTCCATTTTCTATTTTAACTACTTTTAGTTCTTCCAAATCATCAGTGGCTATTATATAAGGATTATTAAATATGGGAATTGATCTATGTATATGAGTGATTAAGAAATGAACCTATAATTATAGAGGAATAAATGTAAATATTTGGGGAATACATTTGTATTATCCATTTATTGACTCAGGTTTTGAATTGTAAGACTTTGGAATATTTGTAGGAATATTTTTTAAGAATGGTGCTGAGTCGATGTGGGATTATAAGGCCTCGAGGACCTAGGTGTGGTGATATTAATAATTTTAAATATATAATCTAACATTATTTAGTTTTACTTATAAACATGTAACAAATCCTGATAGGAGTCTCAGATTTGAATTCTCAAACTGTGATTGAGTTCAAAACATGGTGTTTACCCTAGGTATTATATAATATTTTTCGGCACTAGGTGTTCAGTTGAGGGTATGTTTTTGTGGTGATTTAGGTATATTGTTATTGATTTAATAAAATAATACAATAACCCCACCCTATTTTATGTGAATGGGTGAGTAGAGTAGCTGAAAGCCTCTCCATTGTTCCAATAGATGTACTAAGGACAAATCTAAGAGTAGAGGCACAATTAATCCTTGATATTGATGGAAATCGCTCCCATATCTTTCTGTAGCATCTCATGAGGATTAATTCGACTCTAAATCTATAATGCTTCTCAATAAGGTAGGTTAATTTTAGTTTTATGTCCCAATAACCTTTTTAATCATTTTAAGGATATAGATCATTTAGAGGGATGTTAGGGACCCCATGGTGGTCAATCTATTGGTTTCTAGGAAAATGAGGGTGAATCGGGATGCTCGTAGGGAATCTATATTCTGAATTATGGATCATAAAATGTGTAGTTAAGGGTCACACACCATGTGTTTTTACCATTTAAGGAAGAAGATAAATTGTTGGGACTACATGTTGTATATCGGTGTTACATGCCATGTAGTGACCCCAGGTTACCGGGCCAAGGGATATGCCCCAAGAATTCATGTAAGGGGGAATGCCTATGTATAAATACATAGTCAAAGTAAATGGACACTAGGTGCCCAACATAGGCCAATTTTAGAGACATGGACTAGGGGGAATTGTTTTTGGGGATGGTTGTCTACCACGGGTAGACACCTTGTGTGATACGTGGATAGATGAGCTGTGTAGAAGAATAAAATATTTAGACACTTAGGTATGGAAATATACACCATGTACCTCATATACACCCCATTTAAACCCACATTTGTATAAAATTTGTACATTCAAAGGAAATTTTCAACTATTTATGTGGGGTCAAACGCTATGTGGACCCCCTTACATACCGTGTAGTCTCTTTAGAGGACCTTCTTCCTTTCATAGCTCCTTATTTAGGGCTCAGATTCAGGCCTTTGAGTAGCCTATCCTGAGTTATTTTCCATGTAGAATGCAATGGTGTCCATTTTTTGGGACATGGATATGTGATTTGAGGATATGTAATGGGTCACTTCAGGTAGAAATGTTTAGATTATAATTGGTTGAGTAATCCCTTGGGCATTTTCCTTTGAGGTTGTAGTGTGGAATTTCCTCCTCAATATAGGATTGTGATCCCCTTGAAAGGTTGAAATTGGATAGAATTGTAACAATCCTTTGGAGAGAACAGTGTGGGATCTTTTGTTCCATGATTTTTCTAAATCAGGATCTTGGCATTACCATGAACAACATTATATGGGCGGTGAACCCCTACCTATAAGGATAGCCCAATATGGTTTTTTGAATCATCAGTTATAAGATCTCTTTATTAGTGGGTAGTATTAGTAGGTTTTGTGGAATCGTCGGGTATATTATCCCCTACATAAGAAACATTTTATGTTGGGTTGTGGCATTGCCCATATATGATCCAATACTTTGAGAGTTGTACCATGTTGGGTTTTTTGAATCATTGTGACCAACACTACTTGGGATATGATCCTCTATCTATGTGATATAATCTCTGGGTTATCACATTGGGTTCCTGGCATCCCCTAGTGGTACAGGGTGTGATCTCCTATATAAGAGAACATTGAGTTATTGGATTCGGTTTGTAGTGTCCCCTAGTGGTTCTAGGAGTGATCCACTTCCCGAAGAGGTCTGGTATTCAGAATTATAAAATTGTTTCATAGTGTTCGCAAGGGATTTTGTGATTTATCCTATTTCTAAGAGATGGTATTATTTTCAGTTATAGTAGGGTTAATAGCATCCCCCATATGGGATGGGTGAGATACCAAATCTGAGTACCAAGATCCATTGCGTTCCATCATGAATTTATTTATAGAATGGTGTAATGAGAAAGTCTTCTCAGACTTATGTCACTTGGGTTGGCAGGGAGTGCCATATAATTTGCGATAACTTATGGAGTGTTATCTTTTAGATGGTCCATCAAGGATGGTGGAGCTATTCCAGATAGAGAATATCTATCATATGTACCATCAGAGATGAGGATTTGTTTCCAATGGACTGTATATCTCAAGAAAGTTTCATCCGAGATAGATGAGCTCATGGAGTTTGTTTTCTTGGGCGTGTGTACCATCGACCATCATGTAGAATATGGTCACTACCTAATAGGTCGGAACCTCACGAGGCTTGGAATCTAATACGAGTATATCATGGTGATTCTGGGTTGCCTTTCTGTGTTATAACATTTATTGGTCAACACAAAATGTGGTCTGAGCTGACTAGTGTGTATAGTCAAGGATGTTCGATATGGATCTTCTCTCTTAGTTAGGTTCCCTCTTGATAGGTTGAACCCAATTTTCCCTTTAGGTTGATTTCATTTATTTATGTTTTTGGGCCCCTACGGGGTATTTTTATACTCCACCCTACATGGGATTTTCCTTCAAATGTTGTGTCTTATAGAGACCACACACCTTTCAATGGAGTCTAATAAATACTTGAGGTAGGAATAACTTAGTGGACTAGACTGAATGAGGTTTTTACTAGAGCTTGTCTGAGGATATTTCCAACAGTTTCACTTAAAAGTGATCCTATCCATCTGAGCTAGGTGAATTATGTTAGAGGTTTATTTTACCGAGCATGTAGTTTCCCCTTCTATACATCTTTTATTATCTGGTTTGGGAAAGATGAATACATTCATTTTATTTTCTGATTTTTTTTATCTATGGACTATTTCATGGAGGTTTGTATGGGCATGTGGGTTCAATTACCATAGTCTAAGTCCTCTCATATGTTTTATATGAATAATCATCACTAAAAGATAGTCCTTAGACTATGGTGGAGGGATTAAGGAGTCATATCTTAAGGCCCATTCGGTATATTCATGAAAAAGTGGTATCGAATGAGGTACATACCTAGTATTGAAGAGATAGGGGTTATTTAGCTGAGATTTTGGTTTGGGTTGTATAGTGATGGTGTTAAAGTATCTCGAGTTTAGATTTCAGGAAAGGGACTCCAATTTTGGTGCAGCGACCATCATATCCATTCCTCAGGTCTCCGATAATATTCTTTTCAACTTTTTTACATTATACACTAGTCATACAGAAATTTTGGTGTATTCATTATATGTGGATGGGTTGTGGATTTTAACATCCTTCTTGAGTCAACTTTCTAGATATACTCTTTGATCATCGCGCGTATTGATTCAATTTTATGATTCCACCATGATGAAAGCCAGACTAGGTTACACAATGAGATTATGATGATTATCATACCCATGAAGAGGCTTTAGTTTAGGGAATTGGTTCTGTGGCTAGACCTCGGGGTGGTCCTCTAGTTGAGAAACCACCTATTGATAAGTAGGTTGTGTCAGAAGTGTATATTGAGGATGCACATAGGATGAGTTTGTTTCATGAGTTATAGAGGCATCAACCTAGGATTTATCTAGCTTATTCATACACTTGTGTAGTTTATGAGTGGATTGAGGCATTCACATGTGTTTTTTTCACTTTGTGTGGATAACTACTAATAAGGTTTTTGTCATGGCAGTGATCCGTTTCATGGTTTGGCTAGGTGATGGTGGAGTCATTTGATGTAAATTAATGAAAAGGTCATTCTCAATTGTATAGAGTTAAATAATCTCACCAGGGGATATTTTTATCTATCTATGTCGATATTGGTGCATATCCAAGAGCTTTTACAGCTTTGGAATGATATAATGTATGTGGTAGAGTACTCAGTGAGGTTCATAGACCTATCGTGATACTCCCAAGATATGATTTATGGTCCAATTTTTATTGGAAATTCATTTGAGCATGGATTTTTTATGGAGATCATGGAATCAATGGTACCACTATGTATTCACACCTATGCTGGAGTGATTGAGCATGGTTGGTTGGTGTAGTGCTTTCTGGCTAAGAAGACTCCGATTGTTTGAGTTGGGAACATAAGAGTTGAGAGCACGACCACTGGTAGCTGATGGAAAGCTCAGGGATACGAGTGTGTGAGATGGTTTAGGGGATGATTCAAGTATGGTTGGTTTAAGGATTAGGGTTTCAAGTCCAGTTTTGGTCAAAAAACAAAAGATGCGATGTTACATGTCCAATGGTTTGGGAAATCATTCTAGAGATTGTCTGACCTGCCATGCTGCTGAGAGCGAGCCAGTTGATGGATGAACCTGGAAGAGGAAACATTGGGAGTGGGTAGTCCTACATGATGGTATATGTGACAAGGTATCGGGGTGAGAAGCAATAGTTGGCAGACATTACACGTTTCCCCTACCACTTATAGGTGGTCCACGATAGGCTAAAGGAGTTCGAGTATGGGGGAAAGGATAGGTTCATGCCATAGATACCTTTGAACTAGAGGCTCCAAGTCTGATTATAGGCACAATTTATGTTCTTTTTTTCTATCTATATTAGTATTTATAGAAATTATTTTTTGATATTATTTTCATGCTGCTTCTTTCTTGTGTTTCATCTAGGGTGATGCATGGTGTTGATATAACCTTGTGATGGCATTATTCAATGAGACTTTGAATTCACAAAGAAGAGGTATGCTTTCCCCATTGATAAGAGTTTTTGTGATGTTAGTAAAATTGTTTGAGCGAGTCCGTTCTTCCCATAGAGGATAGTGTCAAGGTGTGGTGGATGAGTCTCTCTGACTTGTGTATTCAGGGTGGGGTTGTGAGTTGTTGGTTTTCATGGAGGGGTGGTAAAACCCATTTTTTTTTAAAATGGGAAGACCTTGTTTTTTTTTGTTGGTACCCTTATGTGATCAACATCAACTTTGTTCGTGAGGCACTTTAAGAGGGTTTGGTGAAGTTTTTCATGGTTTTAAATTCATAAGATATAAGGACGCTTCCCCCATTATGATTCATTATTGATATGTGATACAAAACTCTACGGGTGAGTCAATGCCACCCAAATTAGATATTATTGAGGTGTGGTGAAAAATTCATTTTTCTTGTGTGTAGGTTAGTTGGGTGTCATGTTGGTAGAACATTTCCCTAACATTAATTGATATATTTGTGTTTTATCACCCATCATAGCTGAGGATGCATGTTCCCAGTAGTTTCATGATGTTTACCGAATTTGAGATAGACTTAGATGTGTTTTTAACTTTCGAGTTCCCCTTAGTGTGTTCTTGTAGGCATCATGGGAACATTGGTGGCCTTTGTGGTGGTCTTGGTGAGCTGGGTAATGTAGAAGGCCTACTGGAGAGTTTAGTTTTGTTCCTTATTTGTAAGATTTTTTCTTATCGGGGAAAAAATACATATTTTGGGGAGATATAGTGACTCATGTTTTGACCTATTATACTTTGGAATATTTCTATAAATAAATTCGAATCTAGGCATTGTGTCGGCGTGTGATTTTAGGGCCGAGAGAGCCTCAATGAGATGATATTAAAAATATTAAATATATTTTATCATTAGTGCATATTTTACTTATAAATGTGTAATAAATCCTGATCATAGTCTTATATATGGATTCTAAGAATGTAGTTGAGTTTAAAAAATAGTGTTTACCCTAGGTAAAAAATAAAATCTGTTGTCACTGGGTAATTGGTTGGGGGCACATATTGGTGGGTCGTTAATCACAAGATTATTCATTTAATTAAGTAATCCAATAACCCTCCCACTTTTATGTACAAAGTGTAAGAGAGGATCCAAAAAATCATCCTAAATAAATAGAAAGATGAACTGGGGCTTAATCAAGGTGAAGGGGCACCGCCGATCCCTGATCTTGAGATCAGTCGCTCCTGGATCATGCTGTAGTGACTCAAAAGCATGAATCTAACCCCAAAGCTTCCATGTTTTTCAATGAGGTAGGTGGATTTTATTTTTATTCCATGATCCCATTTTTATGCATTTTTTATGATTATAGAGCCCGTAGATGACTATTAGAGACCCCATGCTAGTCGATCTGTAGGTTTCAGTGAAAATCTAGGGGAATCGGGCTACTCGTAGGGAATTACCATTCTGAATTCCTGATCACATGGCCTGTAGTATAGGGTCAAACATTGTTTGTTATCCCCATTTGTAGTAGAAGTCAAATTTTTGGGACTACACTCTATGTACTAGGGTTACGCACCCTGTAGAGACCTAAGGTATTGTGGCCAAGGGACATTTCTAGGGAATTCATGTGATGGGACATGACCATGTAGGACAAAACAACTAAAGTACTTGAACACGGGGTGCTGAAAACAACCATGTGCTAGAGAAATGGCCAAGGGGGTGATTTTTTAAGGCATGTTGTGTACAAGGGGTACATACCATGTGAGAGACATGACTAGATGAGTTGTGTGGAAGAAGAACATGGTCAGGATCTAGAATGAGGAAAGATACACCAATTACATCTAATACAGACCATCTGATATGACATGAACAACCAATCTATGCATTCATAGGACACTGACAAGTGTTTAGGTGGGGTCATACACTATGTGGACCCCCTTACATGTTGTGAAGTCATTCTTAGAGAACCTTACACCATTTTCAAGACCTTCTTTAGGGATCAAATTGATTCATAAGAGTAGCCTAATGTGAGCAATTTTTCATGTAGAACCTGATAGTGGCCATGGTTTGGGTCTTGGAGATGCGATTGTTGATTTCATGGGGCACTTTGGTTAGGGATGTTCGGACTTCCAACAGTCGAGTGAGACCCTTGGAATTTTCCCTATGAGTGTACAATGTGGTATTCCATCCTCGGTGTTCGATCACAATCCCCTAGATAAGATAATAATGGAAAGAGTTTTATCATGACTTAGGAGAGGTCGGGGTGGAATCCCCTATCATATCATTTACTTGGATCATGTTCTTAGTATTTTCATGAACAACACTACATGGATGGATATAACCTGTCTAGAAGGATCTCCTAGTTGGGTTTGGGGTATCATCAGTTATAAGATCTCTTATATAGGAGGTGATATTAGTAGTGTTTGTGGAATCATCAGGTATATAATACCTTACCCAGGAGATAGTTTATTTAGGGTTTTTGATTCATCGATATACAACCCTTGCATCATGAGTTGTACCAATATGGGTTTTTGGAATCACCACGACCAAAAATACAGGGGTGATGTTCCCCTATCTAAGTGATATGATATATTGGATGTCATATTATGTTAATGGAATTCCCCAGTGGTCCTTAGTGTGATCACCTTTCTGATAGATATTAAAGTTATTGGATTGGGTTAGTAGTGTCCCCCAATGGTTTTGGGTGTGATACCCAATATAAGGATGTGTTTTATTCGGTATTCTAGACTGGGTTCATTGTGTTCCCCAATGGATTATGGGAGTTATCCCCATTCTAAAAGATGAGACTTTTTTTGGTTTCAGTAGTGTTAGATTCATCCCATATATGGGATGGGTGAGATCCCCTATCTGAGTTCCATCCTAAAATTCTTCATGTAAAGGTTATATGATCCTTTTCTCGATGATTTATGTCACTTTGGTTGTTAGTAAGTTTAATCAGATTTCTGATACATGATGGAGTGTTATCTCTTATATGTTCCATCAGGTATGGATGAGCTATTTCTGATAGATAATTCCTATTAGATGTACCATCAGTGATGGCATAGTTGTTGTTGGGAGAGTGTATCTCTTAGACGAGTTCCATCCTGGATGGATGAGCTCATTGAGTGTGTTATACTAGGTGTGTTTTACCTTCATACCTTGTGTCGAATCCTATAAATGGATATGAGGTGGGAAAATCACAAGACATTGAGTCTAAGATGAGTATATATAGGTGATTCTAGGTTTCCTTTGAGTGTTTTCATATTCCTTAGTTTACATCTTATGTGTACTGATCTGACTAGTTATGTATAGGTGAGGATGTTTAAGATGGAGATTCCCTGTCATTTGGGTTCCCTCTAGCTTGGTTGAGTGGACTGTTGCCTTTTAGTTTCTCCCTTTTCTTTATGGTTCTTAGGGCTCCTCCTGTATATTGTTATACTCACCCGTGTTTGGGATTTTCCAACATGTTTTGTGTCATGTGAAAACAACAAGCATTTTGATGGTGTCCTAGGAGGACTTGTGGTAGGAAGAGATTAGTGGACTAGACCAACCTAGCTATTTACTAGAGCTTGTCTAAGGAGCTTTCCTAAAGTTGCATCAGACATCAATCCACTTCATCTGAGATTGATGGATCCTTTTATACATTTCTTTTAGTTGGTGTGTATTTTTACCTTATGTACGTCTTTTGTACTCTAGTTTGGGATAGATGTATGCATGCATTTTAGATTATTATTTTTATATCACTTCACTATTGTATGGAGGTGTATGTGGGTGCATGGAAATATCTATAATAGGTTAAGTCCTCCCCTGTGTGTGATGTGCCTACTCAGAATTGGATGCCATCACCTGGCCTATAGAGGCACGCTTCAGGATTCACGACATGAGCTTTGTTGGGTCGGGTCATGAGAAACCCTTATAATGGGAATGAATTTAAGGATTATTCTATCCTTTGTATCTGTCATTTAGGATATATATTCTTTATCATAAGTAAATAATGTCCATACCTAATTAGAAGATTCAGAGGGATATTCAACCTCCTCCTTAACTTTTTACAGAATTAGAGGATGAATTTTGATGTGAATATTGATCTCACTCTCTTGATAGTTGAAGTTGGATTTAAATATAGACATACAATCCAGGTCTAATTTAGAATCAAACACCACTGAAGGATGTAAGGAGGGATTTTATGGAATATTAAATCCAAAAATATTGTCTGGGGAGGTGTTATATATTTGGGATGAAACAACTACTCTATTTTATGTCCCCACAAAAAGATCAACCTGAAGATTTGTGGTGGTGTTTAAAAAATTCAAATAAACATGAAAGATATAGAAAAATGCATAGTTTTGGAATAAAAAATTACATTATCTATTCATGAATGAATAAAAAACAGACCTATCACCACATAATTTCTTGGATCCACCTCATTATTAGTGATACCATATTTCTTTACTTTCTCTCTAGGCCATGTAGGTTGTTATTTTTGATATTTATAGACAACCATTCACTTACGACATTGGATTTCATAATTCACATGTTTCTTAATGTTAAAACATTATATTTTAAGTCATGTGTTGATCTAAACCTTCTTTTACTCTTTTTTATTAGTGTGATTCTTTATATCCTTTCAACATTTAATAGCCTAATTACCCTATTTTCTACATGTAAAGAATCTTCTGGTACCCTTGAGATTGATTCAAGGGAAATCCTTCCCACACCATTTTCATATGGGATTTTTGGTTTCATTCCTTCATGATATTTATCTGTTGATACTCCCTATGAAAAATCTATTTTACACTTTTTATATCCACTCTAATGAGACCACTGAGATTAAAATATATCCATATCAATATTTAGGGAACAATACAAAATATCCTCATAGTTATCAATGTTCTTAATTTCTAAATAGTTTTATAGAATTTTCTTTAATCAATTAAAGAAAATGTCTACCTTAAACCCGATGTTGAGGAAATTGAAAGAGGTGTAGTTTGCAATACTTGTGATGCCTCCCTCATAATCGTTGATAGAATCATCTATATTTTGATTGATTATAAATAAATCCCTCTACATTTTAATAATTATTGTTTGGGGATTTATTTAAAAAAAATATTTTCATGAATTGTTACTATTCCATGTAATTAATATCCTCTATGGACATCATGTTCCAAATCAGCATCCACTATTGATCTCTTTATCCCTCCAAGTGATAAATAGACAACAAAACTTTATCTTATATTGGGAATTGTAGTATATATAATATATATTTTATAATATTTATTCCATTATTCCATGTTGAGGGGATAATAATATTCACTAATGGCTGGAGGCCTTACTCATATAATGGTTTCAAATTCAACATGCTCTTTCCCAAGAGAAAGTGGTAATTTTGTATAATTCATGTTATTATTTATAATTTGAGCTTGTTGAGCTAGTAATTCCAAAAATTTCTCATATACTACAACCATAATTTATTAATGTAATTTTTGGAATCATTACATTGTCTATCAAATTGGTTTATGCAATGATTTCTCTTATTTACCGCCATGAACAAAAAAGAAAAAACAGGATTAGAATATATAAAATATTAAAAATAAATAATGGTAACATGTAAAAATAGAAGGAAAAATATATAAATGATATTTATATTTTGTGAAAAGATTGATTTATATTTCTAAAATTAATTTTCCAAAAACTACTTTAAATAAATTAGCTAGAGTATCTTTTCCACAATGAAGGAAAAAGTGTGTGAAAGTCTATAAAATGACTAATAAATTATAAGTAATAAAAATACATACATGAAATGATAACAATGAATGTATAAACCTAACAAGAAAATAAATGGATGGTATGAATATTTTTTAACATATGGAGAAAAAATGAAAATGATGATCGATTAGTGGTAGAATGTGACTAAAATGCTATAGAAGATTCAATTGTTCGGTTAGTAAATTAAATATTTGTAATGTTTTAATTGAATCAACAATAAAAAAAAATGAACTAAAAATATTTATTAATATGATTGATTTAAATTAAATAATTATTCTTTTTTTTCATGTTCAAAACTCACTAAATTTCTATGAAGTAAAAGTTTATTAAAATTTTGAAAATATCTCACAAAAAAGGATTAAAATGAAAAAATGATACAATTTAAATTACCCACAAAATATTTCAAGTCAAAGATCGTGGTTTAATTAAAAATAATAAAATAATACAATGAATAATAATTAATATAGAAATAAAGATAGAAAAATTGGAATATAATTGTTATACTCTCTATCTAATATCTCCAAATTCATTTTCATATTATGGTATCTAATCTCTCTTAGTCTCGTATCTCCCCCCTATGCTATATATGCTATGTTTTTTTCTTGCTTTATTACCTTGATGAATTTATTGGTTTAACCTTATCTATTCTTCTTATTATTCTCCTATATCTAATTTCATTTCAATCCCCCTCATTCTTGTGTTCATTGTCCCATGGGTAAATATTTCTCTTCCACAAGGAATGATTTTCATTGTACATCATCCTCCGTAATGACCAAAGCTAATCCCCTCTATAAGAGAATGAAAAAAAACTCAAAAATCCATTATATGAAGTGACCATGATCCAAATTTTGGATTTCATCCATGTTGATGGATTAATGGTCGTGATTACTAAATAATTCAACTCAAATCTCTAGTTCCCACGATCCATTTCACTTGAATATTTGAATATTTTTCAGTTGGATTGATGTAGGAAATTTCTCTAGTTGTTGATTAGGAAACATATATAATTCAACATGTAGGAAACTTAGAGACATATTCAATTCACCACATAGTTGATTGGTCTCATATAGAAAATTGGTTTGCATAACTAATATACTATATAGGCGATTGGTTTATCATAGGAGTTTATGCTCACATAGGTGATTGTCTCTGACGTAGGTGATTAAATATTATGTTTCCATTTCACACTTATATTCGATTGGCTAACGTAAATGAATGGTCTATGTAGATTGATTAGCTCATTATTTGTATTTACCATCCCATCCTTCTGATGAATTTTAACAACAAAATATCAAAGGCACTGTAGTTAATAACAAGACATATTCTTGAGTGAATTTTCTTTCCTCCATCATAAATGTCTCACACTGTGATATTATTTAACCCAGATCCACAACTATTAAAAAACATAGGTTCTAGGAAATAATTGGAAGATTGGAATCAATAATCATAAAAGGGTGTCAATGAAGATTCATTAGAAGTGGATTTTGTCCAATTTTTATGCATTTGAGCATTACCTTTGAGTTTCAAAGAAAACAACACCAGATCTGATTGGTTTCAATGATTATAACAACATCATTTTCATATGATATGTTATTTAGTATTCTTTCAATGGGGAGTCCCATTTTTCCAGAGGCAGCACCAGCTTCATAGTCATTAGCACCTATGGGTTACTTGTTAGCTCGATGAGGTTTTACCTCCATATATTCTTGGGAAGATTAGTTTAGATGGTTTTATGTTTTTATGTGTTTTAAATTGGTCCTTGGTGAGAACATATTCTATATGTATACTCTATCAACAAAAAATATAAATTCTAGTAAGAAATTTCAACGAACATAAACTTCAATTATATTTGTTCCGAATCCAATAACATTTCATAAAAAACATAATTTTCTATAGAAACACATTTAGTTCACTAAAATAGATGTGGAATAATTTGATAAAATAATTACACATTAAACACCTGCACACTTAATCCATTTCACTTTTGTGAAATTAAAATAAATTTTATCTGTTCAGAAAAGAAAAAAATTACAAAAAAAGAAATAATTGTCCTTCACAAGTTCTAATTCACCCAAAAATTAATTAAAGCTAGAAGATTAGTCAATTTAATAAAACTATAATATCTCCAATGTGAATTTTTCACACTACCCTACTTCAACACTAATAAAATTTCAGTTTGAAGTCTAAATACAATTGAGACTGAGATGGAATTAAATCAATAAAAAAGAAACTACTAGGTTTTACTCACTTTCATATTTCCCACCTGAATTTCCACATTCCTCTTTGCTGATACAAATCAAATAATTTTATTATATTTCAATTATTCAATCTTCCATTTGGTTTAAAAATTCACCTAACCAAAATGATCTCATTTTTTTAAAGAACCTTTATTAAAATTTTTATAATAAAAAATTTTATTCATAGAACTATTTATAGAAATAATTAATTAAATCATTATTGATTTATAGAAAATCTGACTAGTACCATTGTCACAAATACTCACTATGGGATCCCAATTTCCTATATTAATCTAGATTCAAATGATTTATATTACTCTTGATTGAGTTGGATCTCTAAGATGCTCCATTTTACCATGGCTCTATTACTAGGTTCAAATTCAAACTTATGTTTTCTAATGTTATAAATTCAATTATCCATGAATCTATCAACTCACACTTCAATTTCTTAGTTTTTAAAAAAATTTTCCATAAAAGAAAGAGACACCATCAATCAACAATCACTGAAATATAAGAACATCATACTTAAAAAAATACCTTAGTAGAGTATGAAATTATCACTTAGAGAGGAGACATTGAACTCATATTTTTATATCTTATATATATAAGAACAATTTTATTGATAGAAATAAAACAAAATTTTATTTACAGATGAGGATGAAATTTTAGAGAAAAAAACTGTAGGATTTTGTAGTTATGTGAAGATAATTGATGAACAATAATAGAAAATTTGTGTCCTCTCTCCACCACAATTAAAACATAACATTTTCCCCAATGTTGAATCATAATATTAATGATCAATTTCATGAAAATTAAAATATCAATTTAGTAGTTATAATATTATTTAAGGGCTGAAATTAATATTTAAAAACAATACATTTTCCAAACATCCAATTAATTTAAAAAATTGATATTTTTTTGATCAGGATTTTGATTAATTTAAACAGAAAAATGATTTTCATTTTACTTAAACTAGAGGAATGATAACTAATTATGCAACATTTTTTTGGTCATGCTAGCAAAATTGTAATGGAATTATAACTTATTTTTCAATTTTCATGATATTATACAGTTAAGAACTCATTTAATAAATCAAAATCATTATTTTTGATTAAATTAAAATTTTATTTCACCAACACCTGATTCTTTGTAGCATGAAACCTAAAGAATTAATGAAATAGTAAAAAACACTCATCTAGTATCAAATCTGTCTCCTTGTTCTATAGTGAATGTGTAACATCCCTCATATTAAACAATTATCTTGTTGTGCTATGAAGTTCATACAAGATGAAGATATCTCAATAGGATTCTAGAAAATATAATTAACTAGATTCAATGTTACTAATGTTTTATCCCATGGAATCCAACTATCTACTACTTTGAGTATCGAATTTTAAGAACACTCTACCACTAGAAAATTATTCATACATCTAACCATTCTCTCTTCATGTACTCACTTCAGATATCACATGAAAACTTCACATTGTGATCAATAGACCCAGACACTTATAAAGGATGGAATAATGTATGAGTGTGTTTTTCTAGAAGAAGGTCACCAGTAATGGTTCAGCAATTGATTGGTAAAGAAAATAATTAGAGGAAGTTATTTTATAATAAAATAAAAATGGGAAAATAAATAGAATCATGGGATTCCTCCCATATAGTTCTAGGTTTAATGTACATGGCTAGACATAGTGCCTCCTTAACTTTTACCGAAAGATATAGCAGATAATCTAATTGGATTGCCCTCAAATTTATGTTTGAATATTTGGAAATTCACTAATAATGGATTGTATTATTATCCTACCAACTCAATAGCTCCATTATCATGTACAATTAGATTGTTGAAAGGATTAGACCAAAAATATTTGACCTTCCCATCAAAATTTTATATCTAGAATCATACATAAGAACCATTTAACTAGATTTAAAATATCCATTTTAGATGGAAGAAAAAATAATCATGAATTGATTTCATCCCCCTCTTGTATATCCGAGATTTTTTAAATAAATATCTCATAATCTCATCAGGATCACTAAACTGAAGAAGTATTCTCTCTCTAGCAGTCTTAAAATTGAAATTCATGTATTTTAATACCTAGAATTATGTGAATTAATGGTCTACCGAAAAAGGAAAAGTATTCCCAGAGAAGGAGTGTATATGGAGACATACCTATGGGATTTTTAATGTATTACTTTATTCTTATAACGACTAATTATATTTTAATGATGAATCCATCCTAGAAATAGAATTAGTTTTCTCTAATATTTTTTTAATTCTATGTTAGAGATTCCTACCTATCCTCTCTATTGTGGATGGTGAGTATTTCATGTTCTATGGTCACAACCATAATTTTCAAATAATGATTTTAATTTGAAATATTTATAATATGTTCCATTTTCTATTATAAAATAATTTTTCACTCAAAAACGTTAAAATATGTTCCATTTAATGAATTCAATAAAAGTGTTAAATTTATTGTTGGGAAATTCCACTACCTCAACCCATTTGGACACATAGTTTACAAAAACGAATATTTAGTCATTACTATGAGAATATGTGAACAATCCCATGAACTCTCATCCCTTAACATAAAAATATCAACCTATAAAATCCCATTATGATGAAACTCATTATTTATTAAAAAATTTCCTAACCATTGGCACCAATCACAGCCCACCACTAAACTCCAAGCATCAATAAACAATATCTGAATATAAAATACACCTTGAAATGATTTTTTAGTTGTTCTATCTCTTCCACGATGACTTTTCCTTGGTGTATAGTGGGAAGTCTCTATAATAGGTGACATTTACTTTTCTAGAAAACTTCTCCTATAGATTCTATTTCAACACCTCTTAAAAATTAAAGGGGAATCCCTCAAATAGTAAATAGCTCAGAGATGAATTTTCTCCTTTTATTAATGAAAAAATATAAACAGGTGACACTTCGTGCCATGTAATTAACAAAAATTCATTCTAGGAAGACTGCTTATCCAAAATAGTGAGTAAATTTAAATCCTTAAATGACAAACAAATCACCCTAGGATCAAAAATCCGAGTACTAGTAAATCTCATAACCTGGGGTGTGTTATTTGATATCCTTATTACTGTCTATGTCATTTCCAATTTATGAGATACCATTTCCACTCTAATCAATAGATTTTATAAATTTTTTGTTGACGTCCTTAGGATTCCGAATTCTCGTAAAAGAAATCGCACATTCTGTTTTCTTTCAAGTTTCCTATTCATGTGGTATGTCATTAAAAAATCCATACCATGATATTAATTAAATAATATTCTATGCCTATACTTTATTATGAGTTATTTATGAGTGGATGACCCTTGTACTCTTTCTTTTTAATGTTTTCTAAAAACATGTTATGTAGGAGTTATGCTGCAGAATTTTCGTCTCAAAATATCTCTCTTTTTCACAAGACATTATCTTGTTTTATTTATGCGAATACCCAAATATATTTTCATTTCTATGGGTATTCATGGAGACATAAAATTGATCTATTTGATTCCAGAATTGACATAAATATTATCCTCACTCCCTTTCCATGGGGTTTAAATGACATAATGATCTTATTTTAAGCACTTTTAAAATGTCACTATTTTGAAGTGAAACCCATTTCTTTAACTCTATTTGGGTTATTTAGGAAATGTATGATTATGATATATGTGTATCACATGAAAATAAATATATATTAATGGTTCTCCCTGATATCCCTCCAATGCATTGGGAATAAAATTTAATCTCTCGAGATGATATGTTTCACAATACCTTGGTGAATAACCTTGGTAATTTTTATGACACCTTTGGGATGAACCTTGGTGATATATTCATGAAGGTCTAAATTAATTATTGTAGCCACATATTCATGTTATGATTCATATTATTCAAATAATGATATTCCTCTAATTATATTTCTCATGTATTTATGATTTTCATCATGTTTATATTGATAACACAAGTGAACTGATTCCCTTACTTTCTGTACTGGTACTTCTGCTCACCATTTCCTTTAATGTATGTCTTTGGGTTATGAGATTAACTAATATTAATTAGGATAAACCTTTGATTAATCCTTACAATAGTATTAGAATAATCTTTAATGTTTTTCAGGTATATTTTTCTTGATTTCCAAGACAGTAGACTTTAAATCCTTAAATGAATTTTTAATGAATAGAATGAAGGAATGGGTTGGTATTTACAGCAACAATGAGGTAATATTTTATTAATATCCAAGGTACACCTCATCAGTGGTATTTGTAAAACCATGGGCTTTCCCATGGAATATTTAGATGGTATTGGACACTTGAGACACCTAATAACATATATTAATATTCAAAAGTCGAACAGAATGATCACATCATGATTATATCACTAATCATGTCATTAAACAAACCGAAACTCAAAACTGTATTTTTACTACACAATAAAAAACAATTTTTTTTATAAAAATCTCATAAATTCACCCTAACATAATATCGATTCTATAAATTCCAAAAATGAACTCCATTTTATGAAAAATAATTTTCTAATTATAAGATATTTAATTTTTAAGTAAAAAAACTATTTACCAGAAAAAATACTAATACTTAACTAATAATTTCTGAAATAGTTATTTACTTATACTATTATATCACATTATCATTCAAGATTCCTAAACTACATTTAAACTTTCTTAAGTGAGGTTACTATTCAATTTTTCACATTACTATTCATATTGTAATATTACTATTCTTACTTTACCATTCACTTAAAGTTAATTTGGTTTTATTAGACTCTAAATTTCATACTGATCACAAATGTTGAAGGCCATTTTTTGAAAATAATTTTACATTATTAATTATTTAAAGTATAAACAATATTTTAAAATATCCTTTTTTCCAAAATTTCATCAATAATTTTGAACATTTAAAAATTAATCATATATTTATCCAGACATTAGAAATACATAAATTTTACAATAATAATAAATACAATTTCATTTATACAAAAGGATTACACAATGTAACTAAGGCATTTTTACATATCCCCTTATAACACCTGTAGAGGACCTAAGTGTAAGGTGTTCTATGGTGATATAATCTTTTTGAGGATCAGAAAACATTTCCTGAGTGGTGATTTCTATCAGTTTGAGCTTCTCCCTTAGGTGATTCCGTTCAAGCTTCACATGTTGAAGCTTAGCTTGGGCTTGGTACAAATCAAAGGTTAGTGATGCAACCTAATTTAAAAGATCTAATAGATGGGCTTCGTATGTACCAAGTCTACTGGATGAGGCCATTAACTCTTGTTTCATTATTAATTATCCATAATAACTTGTATTTTTAAACAATAATCATAATGTTTAGAATTTAGTTTCCAATGGTCATATTGACCAACGATCATATTGACCAATGGTCATATAACAATCAAAACCCAGTGGTACTATTTTAATTATAGTAACCTAGTTAATTGAAGGATATAGTTTTGTTTATTATAAAATAAAATAACACACAAATTCAAGAAACATATATTATTCAAATGTTTGGGTTGTTACATAGAAAACCTGGGTAGATGATCTGTAATAACATTATCATCACCATGCTTATCTATAATATCTAAATAAAACACTAATAGAAAAATTATCTAATGACTTAGACTAGGTTTATCCTATTTTATAGAAAAAATTATTTCATGTCATAATGTTCTATGAAAAATATGACCTTAGAACCAAGTAAGTGCTACAAATGTTTTTCAATAGAAAATAAAACAACCAATTACTTCTTATCAATAGTGTTTTAATTCTTTTGAGAATAATTTGACAACCTTCTAGGATAAGATACTTCATTTAATTTTATTTACCTCATTTTTCCTAGAAATTCTGAAATTGAAAAATCACTAACATCTAGCATATGATCAAATGAAAGATTCCACTTTGGTTTAGTGATGATGAATGATGAAGTTATTTTTTATTTATGAACATTAAATGATTTTAAACACTTATCATCGGGTAGGAAAGGAGTATCATTAAGCAATATTAAAAAATAAAATTTATATTCTGGAAAATTATTTTATAAACCTCTGGAATAAGCTTACATGGCCCAGAAATCTTTTAACACCCCTGACATTAACATTAGGGGGTAACATTTTAATGATCCAAATCATATAATTATTATCCTCTAAACCCCTCTTAAATACTTTTTCCCATTATAATACCTTCAATTATGATAAACTAGAATTTCATTCAGTTTAGAACTAAGTTGGTCTCCTAATATTTGTGTAACACATGTTCCAAATTATTAAAACATCTCTAAAAAGTACACACAATAATGGAAAAACATCTAAAGAAAAGACAATTATTCTCTAAAAATTATCTTAAAACATTCCCATCATGCACCATTGAAATTTGGTAGGGGAACCACAAAAGATTAAGGGAATTCTCTAATGAGAAAATATCCCAAATGGAAACATGAAAGTGAACACATCTTGATCTTATGGGGATATAGGTATATATTAGTAATAATAATAGAAACATAAAAAAAATATATAATTCATTCCCATCAAGACTCTAAATCAGTTGATCTATAAAAGGAAAATGAAAACAATACTTCTTAGTAGATGAATTGAAATTTATATAGTCAATAAGAACTCTCTATTTGGTGGCTTTTGAAAAGTAAATTTGATAAATCTTACCATTAGTGACTAGACTAAGGTCTCCTTTATCTGGGAATACTTCAAATGGACTAACCCAAGATCTATCCAAAATGGGATAGATAATCCCATCATCCTGTATTTTAATTAAATATTCTCTCAAAAAATATTTAATGTTTTGGATCATTATACTATGATATTCTACTTTTGGTTTGTGGTTTAGTTCTATAAAAATCTTGTGCATGAAAAAAGAAGGGATAATCCCTTTGATGTTATCTATGAACCCACATATTATTGTTTTTTAATTTATCTACAACACCCATCAATTTTTCCTCTTCAATTTCATTCAATTAAATAGAAATTATGACATTAAGTATTAAGTTTTCAATGAAAATTGATTATTTTAGGTGCGTACGGAGTGGTTTAAGCTCTATATAGGGTGTCTATTCTTTATATGGAAGACTCTTGTACTTTAGGGGTCCAATATCTCCAATATTGTTCTTTAAATGAGTTTCAAAAGTAGAAAAAAATATTAATTTCATGATAAAATTTACATTTTCATCACTAATTTCCAAGGTGTACAATGCACTCACTTGAATTTCTAAATCATATTTCCGAAAATTATCTAAAGAAAAATAAGAAGTTTCTTTTAACAATTATCCATCATCTATATAAAAAATTTCAATTTTTTTAAGAAGGTGTATCAATATCATGTTGTTTGAGGAATTTTATAATCTCTTGAATAATAAAATTCAACTTCATGATATATTTTTTGAGCTAGAATTGAGCTGCTATCTAGATATGAAAAAATATCCATATTTTTACTTTTATCACATTCAAAAAGATAGTAAAAATTATTTTCAAAATCAATATGAGTTCATTCAACTAAAAATTATTTAAACACTTATTATTATTATTTTAATGAGTTCCCAAATTATATTGTGATTACCTTAGATAAACATTATTTTTCAAACTCCTCTGACTGATAAAATGCATTTTCAACTTCAAAAAAAAAATCTGGAATCATTTTCTAAAAATTTAAAATATTTTTCATTTTTAATGAAATTTAATTCCACAATTTTTCTCCAATATAAAATATTAATTTTAATTTCAACACATTGATAACAACTCTCCCTATAGCAATTAAAGGCCTATACAAGATAATAGGGTCTTCTATATCACATTCTATTTCAAGGATGAGAAAATAAGTATGTTTAAAAACTATACAACTCTAATTAAATGGTCTCCAAATATTACTTTGGGATGTGTAAAGGATCAGTCATCCAATAGTAAGACCACAACAATGAGTTTCAATTATCCTAATCCCAACTACTAGAATAGTGAGAAAGGGATAAGGTTAGTCCTTTTCCCAAATTCACAAATACAATTCAATTGAAATATTTTCCCTATGGTACACGGTATGATAAAACTCCCATGTTCTCTATGATTTAGTGGAATTTTATTTTGAAGGACAACACATCACTCTTCAATGAGGTTTTATGTTTCAATATCTTCAAATTATATTTTTGTCTGAAACAATTTTACAGAGTGATTCGAGGTATGATGGAATATGAATTAAATCATGAAAGAAGGAATGCTAACTTGGATATTGTTAAACACCCTCAAGCATTAAAGTAATACAGGTTTTTTATTTTATGAATTTATCCTTTGATAGAAAAGGATGGATGAGTAATAATTCCTAATAACTGATTTTATTTCCACAATTTCATTCAAAATATTATCCTCTCAATTATTATTTTGTATTATTAATTATTTTTCTTCTTGATTTTCTGATGGAATAACTTGAGTTTATTTAGATATTTTAGTATTGTATAATATTCAATAATGAGTGTTTCTTAGATTATGGGCCTCAGATTCCTTCAGTTTTTTAGTTTATCAATCCTATAGTCATCTCTAGACTAATGTTGATTTTTTATACCTCTTCTAATAACCATATCTATGGATCTCTCCATAGGGTTCATTTTCGTGGTTCTAGGAAGCTTAACATTATCATTGTATGCAAAGTATTTATAAAATTGACTCATTTATAACTCTAAATTACACATTCAATCATTAGTTTGGGCCTTCATTGAATCATGTTTTGTCCTTTTCAAGTCAAGCATCCCCATATAATATTGAAATATCCCTTTAACATCATCTTGAGAATGATATGTTTCATCATTAACTAGATTCTAAAACTGTGTTCTTCACCAATTTTGAATGCTAGAGGCTGCAAGTTACTTTCTAATAATTCCTTTTTCTTTTTAAGAAAAATTTGGGTTGCTCTTATTTTAGGGTTATAATTGTAGGATAAGGGGTAATATCCAATATTTTCCTTTTTACATATCTAGTAAAATTTAAATCTTCTTGATTTCAGCATGGAATTTCAATGTATGGATATCAGAAACTTCAGTGTCTAAAGAATATACATTGTTTTCACTATTCATTAATACATTGGTCGTAATTTTGATAGACAAATTGAATAGAGGATTGTTTGAAATTATGATTCTCTAGGTACTAGAGTTGTTATTTTATTTCAAAAAAATTGAGAATTTTTTTTTTCATACATGGACCAATTTAATTCCCTTTTTGATTCACTCTTCTTCTCCATGAATCATTTTGTTATGAAATAAGATCTAGAGTATTAAAAATTTCCATAATATCTTCATCAATATTTCTAGTGTAGATTCCTCTGGAATATTTGTCAAAAATGTTCTAACTAATAGGTGAAAAACTTCATATAAGGCATACAAATGAAGGTGGTAAAGGAGTTGGTGATAAGTAAACTACCAAAGAAGGTCCCCAAATATATCCCTGGCTTTATGATAAGTTTCTCCATCCTCTTGAACAAATCCTGTAATCTTATTTCTCAAATCTACTTTAAGACTCCTAGAGTAAAGGTTTAGTATAAGATAGTTGTAAATTTGTTCTAAAGTTTCAAATATTTATTCATTAATGTCAAAAAAAAAACAAATTCCTATCATTTCCCTTTAGACAAAATGGAAAATTTTAATTTTAAATACATTTTATTTAACCCCTTGTAGCGATAGTTGCTTCAATATTCTGAAAAAGTACCTAATAATGTATAAGGGTTCCTCATTAATAATTCCCTTGAATGATGGAAGTAGTGAATTTTATCACTATTTCAGATCATAATTTCCGGTCCTAGGTTTATTTAAAATATAAGAAGGATTATATGAAACTTTTAGGTGTTGGTACTCCACAATCCTAGTTTATTCCACATTTTCATGGATCCATTCAAGTTGATTATCATTAATAGCTCTCTCTCACTCAAGTTTCCCATTATTAATTTTTATTTTCTCTAATATATTATTTTTTTCTCAATATCTAGAATGATAAGAACTAGATTATGAGACATATATATGGTTTGGATCAATAATAAAGGTATCATTAAAACACCATAGATGTATATTTTTTTGACTGGAATTTTAGGTTTATAAATTTTTCTAGATTTATTGGTTTTATATTTTTGTTTCCCTTAAGATTTATTTAATTTAACAGACTATATTTTTGAATAATTCAACTAAAATGAATCCAAATTTTTTATGATAATTTTCATTTATTTGTTTCCATTTAATTTCAGAAATAATACTATAAATAAGTGAGATGGGGTATCATGTCCATAGGGAAGGAAAAAGAGTATTCAAGTCCAGAAAACAACTATAATGAATTGAAAAAAAAAACATTTATGAATTGATAACTGTGATGGTATTACCCAATTAACAGAAATAGATTTATGGTATGAATAGTTTTTCATAGATGAAGAAAGTGTAAACATATTAATTGAGTAGAAGTATAATATTAATGAAATTATAGGGATGTTAATATTGTCCGGTTAATGAATTTTCTAATTTGTAAAGTTTTAATTAGATTAAAATTCAAAAAAACGATATCGAAATCTTTTTTGAGAATATTAAATATTAATTTACTAATTCTATTGTTCCTGAATTACAAAATTTGTTCAATTATAATGGTGAATACATTTATTAAAATTTCCAAATGATTTAAAAAAAAGGATTAAAATGAATGACTGATAAAATTTAGCTTCCCTCTGGAATATTTCTATCCAAATATAATGGATTCATTAAAAATAATAAATAACTCAAAATAATAAGAATTCATGCACAAAGAATTAATGAAACAAGGGAAAAGAGAACAGAAATGATTTATGTCTAGTACCTCCAACTCCATTTTCTGGTTTTGAACTACAGTCTCTCTATATATATCATCTCTCCCATATAATATATAGATATTGTTTTTTATTAAATCATCTATTGGGATTATCTTTTGGTTGTACACTTATTCACTCTTTATATTCTAACCCCCTAGTTTCGAGTCAATCTACCCTCAGTCTTATGGTCAGGGTCCTGTAGAAAACTCTATGGATTCCAAATGGAATGATTACCACTGTAATTGAAATGACATTAAAAATTAATAACATAGATGATAGTGAGACATATCTAATTCTCTAGGTGGATAACTAGAATACATATTCAACTTACCACATAACTGATTTGTCCCACACAACCATTTTGTTTATGTAATTGATTTCATAGGTAGGGGATTAGTTTTATGTTGGTGATTGGATGTTATGTAGTAAATTGGATATCATTTAGGAAAATACCTCTAATGTATCCATTTCACCCACGTATTTGATTGGAATTCATTAATGAATGACCAATGAAGCCTGATTGGATCATTCTATTCAATCCCCAACCCATACTTTCGTTGAATGTGGACCATGAAATATTAGATACACACCTGTTTAGAACAATATGAAATCTTAATTATCTTTTTGTATCTCATTCTTGGAAGTAATGACCTGTCCAATTATATAAAAATGGCCATTAAATCGTAAAAAAAATATTTTTCTTGTAAAACATGGGAGTAGTGGAGTCAAGAATCAACAAATAGTGTTAATTTGGATTATTTAGAAGTGTATCCTCCCAAATTTTGATGCATATGATCTTGTATTTTAGTATCATAGAAAAACTCAGAGGTTTTGTTTGGATCTAAGGATTTGAACAACATCATATTTTTCAATGAATTATTCACCCTTATTTTACTAGGGAGTCTTATCTTGGAATATGTGGTACCGACTTCACAATCGTGAGTACCGAAAGGTAACTTATTAGACCAGGAAGGACCAGTCTCCAGATGTTTCTAGAAATTAGTAGTTTAGATGATTTTCTCTTTTTATTTTTTCATTGTAGGTCTCTTGATATAAACTTTTTCCATATATATACAAAAGCACCTAAAAACATAGAGTTTTGTTAAAATTTTCAAAGAAATCAAACATTAACCAAATTTTATTCTGAATTAAATAATTATCCCATAATAACTAAATTTACTATTAATCCGCTTTTAGTTCACCAAAATTTATATTGAATAATGTGATAAAATAAAGCCACATTAATATCCAAACTTATGAGTCCCTAGGTTTCATTGTTTCTTATCCCTAATAATGTTTCCTATTATTTTTTCAAACTAAAAAATTTGTTCTGTTCCACTATAACGGTACATAATGAGTTTGTGAATTTCCAAATAATTTCCCCTGGGTGTGTAAAACAAGGTGTACAAGAATGAATATTTTATGTAATGGGTAATGATTGGGTAAATTTATAATACACCATTATATTTATTATAAACATTAGGTAAAATAGTTCCATATCCACATGCCCTTGTATTATCTAGAAATGGATTTAATTTCTTAGAAACCACTCACTATATAAATATCTAAAATTCCCCAATATTTTAATATACTTTAACTTATCCCTATGGTTATAATTACTGTATTCTAGTATTCGTCCCTAAAAATAACTTGATTATGCTTTCATACCCAATATACTAACCTAAACCTTTTAATATATATTATTAAATAATTTTTAAAAGAAATACCCTTTAATAAAAAATAATGATAGAAATTAACTATTGTCATTGGAATTCTTGGTATTCAATACATCAACAAGAAAATAAAGAATCATTATTTTAATCTCATTCAAGAGCTCCTAAAACTGAATGGGATAACCTATAAAATAAGAAGACAAAATTGGTGATCTAATAACCCTAGTAATGAAATAAACATGATTAAGAAACATAACATGTGAGTCAAGTGCATAGAATGATATAAAAAATAATAGGGTTCATGAGTAATCTCATGGGAGTATAACATAATGAATATGGAATTAAAAGATAATTTAAACATAAGAATTTTGGTAGAAATATAAAACATGAAAAAAGAATATTTCCAGGCTAACTTCCAAGATAACATCACATGGTGGACACATTCCCATAGTGGAATATGTTTACTTCCTAATCTAGTACATAACGCCTCATTAGGAAAAAGATTCAACCAAAATATTATATCACTATCTAGGAGAGGCCACCATAAAATTTTCATGATTATGCGTTCCATAAAAAGTAAATCAATAATGTGTAATAAAAATAATAATTACCCAAGGAAGTGAACGGGTTTCAAAAACATGCCTCATATTAGAATCAAAATATATTTATTAAAGAAGGAATTTGAGAAATGATGATAAGGAATGTATTACTCATCATAGGAAGGGGAAATAATATCGGTATATATTTGAGATAAATATATATGTAATTTATAATTATTATATAATATTGAATATATATATATATATATCGAGTTAAAGAGATAATGGCCATAACCTGACAAAAAAGGGTTGTTGAGAGAGATCATTTACATCGAGCTGGGATCATCAAGTGCATTCCTTCTCTTCCTAAATAATAGAATTTTTTTAATTATTTAATTTAATAATAAACTTTTAATCATTATTATTCATTTTATTTTATTTATTTTAATATCATATTTAATTCCTTTACCAATTAATTTCACTCTTGACGTTTTGATGATATTATGCTCATATATCCAACTTGACAATGTTAGGTTGACCATGGTCTATGATTTCATTATCAAATCATCTCAAGAATAATAATAAATACATAATTGTAGTTTTTATACATCAATTATAAATTTATAAATATTTTGTAAGGATTTTTAGGAAAAACGAACTACTTTTCTATCAAGGAAACGATAGGTTTTACGTACACATGAGTAACGTTGCCATGTTTTCCATGATCCTAATGGAAAGAAGGAATGTATTACTTTATCTTTAAATAATTTTAATTATATTATTTATATCCTAATATTTCTTTAAATACACTTATATATACCATCCATGTGATGCAGTAAAGGAAAAATTAAAATCACTTCATGGTGGTGGTAATCCACATGTATGCAAGAAAGACGTTATCATTTTTCTATGGATGGAATGATAAGAAATTATATGATATATGAATTTTAAATAATTATTAACAATAAATTAATATAATATTTATATATATACATTTAATCGATTATCATAAACATCAGTGAGAGGGTATGATAGAAAATGAATTATATAGGTTCACGATGTGGTAGTCCAACCCACACACGAACGCTGGTTTTATTTCCCATTTTTTGGTAGAGTAGATGAATTTTAGTCATTAAATTGACATAATAAAATATAGAAATTTGTTTAATATTGATTATATATTATCATAATGTTTTAATAATACTTAATTAAGGTGGAAGATGAAATAAATTGAAAACAAATTGTTAAGAATTATACCTCTTCTTTAGATAACCTCTTTTGGTTTATTCATAAACCCTTCCTTGGATAGTTTTATGATCAAACCAACAAATCTAGAATTTTGGGAGATATGTGAGGAATAAATTTGGGTCAACATTTTTTTGAATAAAAATTCTATTCATGTTTGGATAGGAGAAGAGAGAGTGTGTCCATTTGTCCGCAGTGTAGAGGGACCACATGAAATTTTTGAAAAGGATAAAATATAAAAATGAATTACTCACAAACAATGGATAGAAAAATGAACCTTAAAAAATACCATATGATATATATAAAAACATACTTCCATAAAATTGAAATTATACATGTTTTTAGATCATTTTAACACAAATCTGTTTAGTTTAACCCCTGGTAAACTAGTATTATCATTAACTATAGTATTATATTTTTAACATTTTGACAATTCATTTTGTGAAGAATTAAGCATAAATTATTATATAAAATTAATTACTTTTTTCCCAATATATAATCCATTTTATCAAATTCAATTTAGTGAAATTATATAATTTAATATAAAAATAAACCAGAAAATGTGACGGACAATAGTTTTTCTAAAAAATGTGTAACTAATCCCAAAAATGTACATATAGAAAAAATATATAAATATTATTAAAATTTAATTAATTATATTATATAAAAATAAATAATAATTATTTTAAATTAATATACAATTTCATGCGTAATGATACTTTTCAATTACCTTATTTAATGAGAGGAAATGACAGTTTTACAAAATCAATATTTTCCACTATCCATTAAATAATCTATATTGTCAGGAAATTTAAGAAAATTTATCATATGATAATTTAGATATTAATATATAAAATATAATATCATATTTATACAATTCAATTTATTTATTTTCTGTAAATTAATTATATATTTTCGCTCAAAATGTAATGAAAACCATTTTTTAAAACGTATTTTTGAATCATAAAATTGATTTACTGAAAATTGTGTGATTATGTACTAATATTTTTTCATTATTTTTTTATTTAATAGTACATATATAAATTTATTACATAATTTGTTTAATCCTACCCATTCACTCCAATTTAATATATCATTTGTATTTATAATTTTTAAACAATAATATTTCATGGTTCGTTTAGCCTTAGTGTTGTAGGTCATATATGCTACCAAACATTTATTATTTTTTAAAATAGTTTGTTTTTATTGTTAATAATAAAAATTATGATTAATTATTTATCTTTATTTATGTTTGTTCCCAATGGTGCATCAGGGTGATTAAAAATGTACCATATTTTGTAATTTATAATGGTCCATTTTGTTAATTATTAATGGTGTTTGGGGAAAATTATATTTTATTATTGATAGTTAGACTTGTTTTATATTAAAATTATTATATAAATTTAAATATATTTTCTAAATAGTATTTGTTTATAGGGATAATTGATTTATATTGATAGATATATTGGGATATGTATTGTATATATACATATATGTCTATACTGTATAATTTATAAATGAAAACCATTATATCTTATGGTAGAAACCTATGAAATCAAGGTTAGGCCTCACCGATATCTATTAGTAGATTATGATTACTAGATATCCATGAAAAAAATATTCTATATCAATAAGACCATGATTTTTTCTGGGATTTTGTTGTTTTATGTTTCAATTTCATGGCTATGCTGAAATAATAGGTTGTTCTTAGTATACAATGAACTTACTTTTTGGGTTGTTATATGTTTTTCCATTATGTGTGTTATATTAATATATAAATTATTTTTTGGGAAATTGTTATGATATATGGGTTATCTTTTGGAACATTATTAGTTTTCATTCTATTGTAACTCATTATCATATTAATACATTAGTATGCTCTATATAAATTAAATATGTTAATAGAAAGGATGAAGGTAAAATTTATATAAATGCTTAAAAAAATCTAAATATAGTATTATTAATATTTCTAGTAATGTCTTAATAAATTTACTTGTCATGGATATATTCACAATGTTTATCATTTAGATGGATTTTGTTTGTTTTTATTTTAAGGATAACCAATATTTTATGGTTTTCATTTAACTTTTTAGATTATTATTTTGTATGAAATTATAAAGTATATATATATATATACCACTATAGTTTACATTTATATAGAAATTTTAATTTTAATTTATAGTAGGAAATAATTTTAGTTGGGTTGATTTATACCAACAATTCATGTTTCTAACAACTTTCCTTTTTATGGTGGGCATAGAATCGTAGATGGTCTCATTTATGGATCAAGGGGATTTTCAACTAGGTTGGTTCAGAGCCAAGTCATTTTAAAGAGATATTTTCAGGATATATTTGGAAATAATCACTAGAATGGTGGTGAATTGGTTTAGTAATGTAATATTATATCATAAAATAGGATTGATCATAGGAGAGTGAAATTAGTAAAGGATATGGATTTCAAATGCATGTTTGTAAAAGGAAATTTTTTTATACCTATTCCTATGTGACAGATTAATATCTATATGGAATGATTATAAGTTTGGTATATTATCATGTATCTATTTTCATTATGATTATGTGTTTCATGGATAATATTATGATACCCATTATTGGCCCTTGGGGAGTATATATTTTCTTATAAATCTATATACATGATGTGATTTTATTTAAATTATTTTTTATTGAAGATATATCCTAAGGATGTATAAAATGTCATCAAATTGAGATAGATAATATATATTAGAAACATGCTATCTGAAAAAGTATAGATGAGTCATGTGATTTAGTATGATATAATTTCTTGGATAAGAGCGTACCAAAGAAAAAGGGAGTTTATTTTTATATATAGAGCAAGCCATGATTTATGTGATGAATGATCTTTAATTTTGTTTCATAAACAAGATGAGTTTAATGTATTTATAGTCACAACTTAAAATGATATATTTTTATGTATTTTATGGGAGTTTAAATTATAGATAGATATAATAAGTTTATTTTATGGACTCACAACATTATTCATTAAATAGATCAGTTCATATCCATAATATTTACTGTGAAAAAATAAAAATATTTCTTATCCATTCATCATGTGGGTTCATTATTACAAGAGTTAATTGTACAATAAATGAATCATATCCAATATTAACCTAATATTATTTTTAATTATTAGTTGATGAATCATTAATTTTTTTCACTGTGAATTTTGAATTCTCATTAATAAACATATCATAGATTTATTATTTTTTAAGGTTTTGGAAATATCTAGGATTCTTTAATGAACTATTACATGTTAGGATATGACAGTCATAGATGGATGACATTTTGATATCAAATATGGGGATATAAGAATTCACTCTCCTAGTTCAAATAAATACCACCAAATCATTATATAATAATCATATAGATATTGAGGATGAGGTATGAGTTGTTTCTAAACATTTAGGGGTCTATAGGTTCCTATATTTTAAATCTATATTTATATAGTTTTTATCTAGTTATATTTCACATAAATATTTATATTAAAACAATGTTTAATAGTGGATATTCTAAATAATAATTATCTATGATAGACACAACAGAAGCTAAATTAAAGAAAATTTTAGATGAAGTTAGTTGGGGAACCTCCTTGACTAACCATTTAGAGTATTGTTTGTTGAAGTTCAACTCATGGTATTAGAAGACCTCAGGGACTACCCTCTATGAATATTAAATAAAGATGAGTAGGATATGGTTTTAAATGTTGAGGGGTTTGATATAAAAAATTTATGTTGTTTATTTTTTAGTAAATTGTGAAATTATATGAATTTTAATGTACTATTTTTTAATTTTTTATGCTTGATGAAAATTTATTTGACATAAAAATTTCCCAATCATTTTTTCACCAACACATGACCAATTGATATAAAATTATGTTTAATATAATCATAAAATACTATATGTGTCTACTCTAGTTGAGGGTTGGTAAACATTAAGAGTCGCATGTCCTTAGTATGTAATGATAGTGGTAAATGAATATTTTTTTAGTTATCTTGTTTAACCGAACATGTGATCATATGATATCATCCCTGGAATTGATTCATTTTATATTATGCAATGGCCTTTATCAATATAGTTTTCAAATTTATAAGTGTATTGGAATTTATGTTTCTTGAGTAGGGGTGATGTGATAATTAGGATTTGGATTTGATATATGAGTAGTTAGACACATATTATGGTGCTTTTATGCATAATTACGCATTCTTCAATTTTAAGAGTTATTCCATGTATTTGAGAAAATGAAGGGTCAAGTGGTAAACTACCACATTTTTCAAGATACCACCATGTACCTTTTAGGAAGAAATTAGCTATCATATGGTTATCATTAATGGTATGTATCCCCAAGATCTTCATCAAGTGGAAAATGGGGATATATCAAGTGGTTAGTTCCTTTATAGGCACCCAATGATATATGTTCATGTTATTGATGGTTTATAGATAGTTATTTTTAGTGTGTTAATGATAGTGACTTCACCATCATGACCCTTGGGTTCCTTGGTAGAGAAAGAGTTGGGGAGCCCATTTTGGTCTAGTAAAACACCATCATCTCTCCCTCAATACCCATTAATTATAATAAATTGAACTATAGTGAATATTTGGACACTTATGGGTAGATTTTAGTTATGTTTTCCCCTCCATTTATATTATTTTCTCTTGGTCTATTTAAAAATTAAAATATATTCTTTATAAGGGATTGATTAATGATTTTATTGGAGAATGGATGAATATTCTTTGATGAAGGGTTATTGGAATATAGTGGATCATAGATTTTTTGATAAGATAAACAAATTCCGTCACCTAATCTTTTATTGTAGGTTATTGGATTATGATATTCTAATGTATTTATGTAATTTATCAAAAAATTTATATTTAATTGGATTAAATATGATATGGTTCTTTTCATACTTATGTTAGTGATACTCTATGGACTATACATACAATGTTGGTTTTAGTAAGGGTGTTGTGTGTTTTCCTATATGGTTATTGTCAATTATTAATTTTTAGTTTACTTTTTTCCATTGATTAAAAAATCATAAAATTGTTTTTTATATTTTGAGGATGATATAATGAACCGAGACATGTATTGATTTATCACATGTTGGACCAAGGAATAAACAAGCATGGATTGGATACTATCACCCCATATTGAATATAGTGGTCCATTTAATCATTAAACATATATATTTTTATTCATGATTATGAATTATTTCATGGGGTATTTTGGTCAAGTTAAATTTTATAAGGAGTTATATTCCCCATGTGGATAATTTTGTTCCTTAGTAACTAGGTTTTGGAGAAAGTTGTCATCCATGAGATATGTAAATTTTAATAGTTTAGTGACTATATTTATATTGCGTGAGGATGGATCCTAATTTCTGAGAGGGGGGATATTTATTATGGATTGAAAAGAGATGGGGATTCCCTAGCTTGGTTCTTATTAATACTATCCATTATTCATGAGGGGTTTATGAATTTGAAATATGGGTGGGATAATTGGTTGGTAAAAACCCCATACAGGAGAACAATATCATTAGTTTTTTAGGTGAATCAATTAAATCCTAAGGGGCTTAGTGAAGCATGAAAAATAGGGTTTCCTATTGATGATTTTTTGAGATCTCCCTAATGGGAAATATATGATGAGACATAGGTAGAGTTTATTGTAATTTCATTGATTCATTGGAATTGGATTCCAAAGGGGATTAGCATGAGTTTCACAATAGACAGTCCATTTGTGGTAGGATTAGATTATTGATGTACAACATAATAGTGTTTTTAGATATGACTATTAAAGATTTGTTAAATAATAGAAATCAATCCATGGGTTCACCGTAGGGTGATGGGTGTAGGTGGGAATCAATTAATAGTTATTTAGATGGTTTTTATAAATGTAATATAATTTTATATGGGTTCCATATGTATATTAATGCCTTTCATGTAATGAACCGAACTCTTATAATCAAAATTCCCATTAAAATTTAAATTAAATGTCTTATTAGGTATTATGGTTTTTGAAAACACATAAACATATTATATTTTATTATATCCCATTCGATTTATAATACTATTAAGAATTATTAACATTGATTATATGGCCATTGAATTGTGATAACATGATTAATATAAACATTGGGTTTTACCAAATCCAATTGAAATATATAAAGGAAGTGATGACCTCAACCAGTAGGATCATACCCTATGAAGTCTATTTTTTGAGCCTCCAAATGATATAACATCACTGGGATTTTCCTTTACCAATCCCAAGGTGATGTCTAATAACATAAGTGTATGCCAATCTATTTATGGGAGAAGTTCGAGCTCATTGAGATCACACCCCAAACCAAGTATGCCGAACTACCCCATAAAAGTATCATTGTCTCTTACTTTCCCTTGGAGTTTTTTGTAGTGTATTAAAGGGATATGTATCAATACCATACTAATATGAAAATTTATATTGTATTTACAACAGAATAATATTTATATTTACAACTAATTGTTACGTTATAAACATTTTTTATTTTTATACAATGAAACAAATTTTTTATTTTTAATCAGTATTAAATTTCAATTTAAAAATTTATTTTGATTAATTAATGGATATTTGAAATAAATAATATTTTAATAAAATATTATTATTTAATGATTTTTATTAAATATTAATGATCATATAGTTTGTATAAAGTTAAATGAAATTATTATAAGGGTTGGAAAACAGTTATTGTCAAAAACCAATCTTTTCTAACTAAATATAGATTCTTAATTTCAAAGTGAAAATATATATATTTGTAAAACTATTTTGATAAAATTAGTATTATTTTGGGAATAATAACGTAAAAATTATCCAATGGTTTACTTTTTTTTTCTAATTTAACGAGACAATTAAATTTTTGGGTAAAAATTATATACTATATAAATATTTTCTGTGTATTGTGACATCATAATGACCCAAAAGTGATTTTATAAATAATATAAAGGGTATAAAAGACTAAATATATTTTTTAACATTAAAATATTGTAATTTTATAATTTTTTTTACAAATTTTTTGAATCCTTTATGAATCCACCAAAACCATTAATATATTCTAAGGTTTTAAAATCATTTCATTAAGAGTATGACTCACAACCCCAATAAAAAGAGTATTTTTTTATTAATTTCAAACCTTTTAATTATAAAATAATAAAAATCACTCCCATTTGGTAGAAACAATGGGAAAAAACATAGTAAGGTTTGTGTTTTTGATTACCTTATTATATTGCGTCAAAAACCTATGTTTGAGAAATAATAAGAACTTCCCACTCATTTACTATAAAAACACACCCAAGATCCAATTAATATTCTCTAAAAATACTTGGATCACGTCATTTCTATTAACTCTCCAATAAATTTTTTTTGAAGGTTCCCTTAGGTTCTCAAGAATCTCCTCCCAATCATTTAGATTCACACTCCTCAAGGTAAGGTATCCTCTCCTTCTCTTCTTTAGTCAAGTTTGTTCATTATAATATTCCTTATCCTTCTAATTAAAATAGCTGGGATATGTTTTTCCCTGTACCTGACTGGAATTAATTTTTATTAAACAAAAAAATCAGATATACAAGGAAGAAATTCAACTCAAGGAGGCCGGAAATGATGCATCCCAAGAGTATCTTCATGATTAACAACCCTACATTCAAGAGGGAGAGATCCTAAGGTATCAAAGATAACAAGAGTCTTAGCCGCATTAACCAATTGAGAAAGGGAGTCTTCCACGAAGTTTTCTTCTCTCCTAATATGATGATCATTATTCCCAATGATTGTTTCTATAGAACACCTACAAACTAGGAAAACTAGGTCCCACTTCATAGGATGTCTCCCATGAATGGTTCACACAAGAACATCAGAGTCAAACTCCATCACTTCCACTTGAAAACCATATTTCCTATAGAGTGTAATACCAATTATAAGCTCCTTCACCTCTACACATAAGATGGATCCTTCCCCAAAAAAGGAACTAAAAACCATGAGAACTATGCCTCTAGAGTCTCGAAGGACCCCTTTAACTCTCATCAGAACTCCTATGAGAGATCCATCCACATTTAATTTTAAGAAACCCTGTGGTGGAATACATATGTTTCATGAAATCATCATACGTTTATTACCTTTAAATAGCACTCCGAGTTCGAAGAGATGAGATTTTAGGCCCATCTAGAGGAAGATGCATGTCTTTATGGAACCCAGCCGAACCTGGTTGTGCGCCTCCCATATCATCCTGAAAATTGAGACCAAAATGATGGCATGATTCTTGCATGCCGATGCTCTTCCTTCAACCCCTTGGAACTATGATTCTAGGAATCCCTAAATTGAAGGATTCTCATTATCAAAACTGGGGTGTGGTGAGAATAAGTACCATAGGTAGTGTGCCTAGTTGCTATGAAAGAGTAATTGAAGGTTATATTCAGTTTGTAAATTCTCATAACAAAAACATCGTGACACCTTGTTGATCCCCTTCCTTGGGATATTTTTGTCAATTGGAATCACTTTATTACTTATACACCTAATAAAGAAAGGTTATCTTCGTAGGAATCTCCTTACAAAAGGTCTTAATGGATCACTCATCATGAGGTCTTTCCATATGCAGAAGAGATCTGTAATCCTTAGAGGTGAACTTTCTGGAGGATGATCATGTGAAGAAGAACCTGTCTGAATCTTCATTCAAAATAATATCATCATAAACCTAGAACTGATCTACGGTGAGAACTATGTGAATACAACCGGGGATATCGCAGGCCTCCTTTAAGGAGATCTCTGGGTGTAGAAAACTGGGGAATTCCAGCTTCTCACCTACCCAGTTAACCTTCCATAAGATGACCTCTCCTTTTCCAATGATCCATCTACCTGAATTCAAGAGGATATATAGATGATAGGAAACACACAAATCCAAGTGAGAAAGTTGATCACCTCCACCAGACATCTCCCAGCGTGCACTATAATGTCTTCTAAAGAATGTTTCACATAAATAATCCCGCATAAAAACATCCCAAGCCAGATTTATTTACATGCGAGGAATTGCTTCTCCGATATCCCAAAGGCCCACCCATCCCTTTTCTATAAGTTTGGCCACATGACTCTAGGATTCCCAAAGGCACCATCTTGTCTGGTTGGCATCCCACACAAAGGAGGATAAAATATTTTCGATCTTCTTGACCACACCTTTGGTAAGATTAAGCAATGAGAAGACACGCATCAGGATAGATGTAAGGAAACTATTGACAAGATTACCCCTCCCTCCAAATTAGAGGAATTTATTCTTCCATTTTAAGATCCTCCACATAGGATGATTGATGATGTCTTCAAAGTGTTTTTCCTAATTTGGTTGCAAGGTAGTGGCACACCAAGGTAAACCACATGCATCTACTTCTGGTGACACCCAAGAATGGTCTCTATATCACTACAATGACATAAAGGATATTATTTTGATATTAAATCATGGATATTTGAGTTGTTGATCCCCTTTCCACTCAATCATCCATAGATGTTGATAATTTCCATGAGATTAGAGCAGTGAACTTTGTATTCCATTAGATAAGATTAAAATATCATCTGTGAAAATTAAGTGAGATTTTTTCTCCCATACACACCTACTCTAATAAAGGTTTATCTTTCAGTTTTCCAACATTTAATTTTCCACTCCATTGTTATGAATCTTTACGTGACATCGTTATGCTACTGAAATTTCACTGTAATTTATCTTTCCAAAAAAATTGTGTAGTGAATACCATATCCATTACCTATCAAGTTTTTTCATATTTATACAATTATACATCATTTATTTGTGACAAAAAATTATTTATTCTACACTCTTTTATCATGAAATAAAATTTAATGATAAATGATACCTTGTTTTAGGATCTATGTGGAACTCTTAAGAATGAGAATAAATTGAATGCAACAGGTGCACCCATAATTATATATCACTCCAATGCATTGGGTAATGTTTTAATCTCATGATAATTCATTCAAGAGATTAGAGAGTGAATATAATCCCTTAAGAGACTTTTCCCATCACGATTTATTGGAATTTATCCCTGCTCTATGTTTATGATGCAGTATTTTAAGTTATTACCACATTTCCCATGTTTTCATTATGTTATCATGATATATCATGCTTTTTTATTCATGATTATATTCTCAACCCTTTTATTCCCCATTAATATTATTATTTTCAAACATGTATTACTTTATTAATTTAATTCCATGTTTATTCCCTTTTTGAGATTTATAGCTTCCCCCTTTCTTGTGTATGTCCCAAGGTTATCTCATGTAGTTTTATGTATTAGCATGTTAAAGATGTTTTCAATAAAGATTATATATTTCTTATTTGAAGTTATTATGTAATGTACCTAATTGCAAAGAACACTATAATTTTTGATCTTATGGGTTGTATTAAGTGTGATATTATGTAATAAATCATGTGTTAACATACAATAAAGTGCAAATGTTTTATAGTTGGTATCAATGAAAAGGTTTAGTTATTTTTTGGATTAGGATTCGAAAACTATAGAGAAATACTTTGAGATAAGAATATGAATAAGAAAAAATTACAAAATTTTAGTAACTATAGACTAATTGGTTTATCAATCAAATATATCTCGTTATGGATACTATAAGTGGAAGTGGATCCAACACATATGTTGATAAGGGTAAAAATCGAAAACATTGTGTTGAGTTAGACGCGACTGAGAACTCGTGCATGAAAATGGGCCTTGTGGTAAACCTTTTTTGACACTCCTTGGGGATATTATTTGGTAAATTCATTACATCATTATGAACCATAATTAAAGGGAAGAAATACCCATAAGAATATATATTTGGAAATATACCATGGATAACATAGATTAATTACTAGAAATTCCTAGTATTGGAAAATACAAGTAATTTTTAAGTTAACTATTTAATGTAATTAGATTCCCATTTATGTATTTAATATTTGAAGATAATCATCCCTAATTTTCCATTAATTCTATGTAATGGTTATACATAAGAAAAATTGGGTAAACAATCAATGCAATGGAAAATGTGATGACAACCCCAACGAGATGCCCATCCCAATTGGAGTAGGAATCAATATCTTTGGGATAATACTCTCTAAACTGAATCTGTTTCTAAATATAATCCATGATCAAGAGGAGATCACATATCCACTTAAGAATAAAAATGTTGTAATTGAGAGATTTATGTGACAAATACCCCTAACATTCAATAGATCACCTAATCCCTTAATCACAGAACAATAGATCAACTCCATTGAGAATAATTTCTCCATCTTTAAATGTTCTAAGAAAGAGATTTTATACTAGATATTTATCACATAGAGGGAGAATTTGACTAGTGATGAACATTGATCAAGAATATGAAGCCTAAGGAAGATAAATAAGTGATAGGGTGGAAGGAATTTTGTAAAATGTTATTCAATAAAAAATTTCCTCGCACTCTCTGAATTAAAAGGGATAGGGATTTCATTTCCCTTAAGAAAAAAATATAATGAATTTATCTTGGAATATAAAGAAAGATTTAAAATTCATGTATGATATTCCTTTATCATTTTTATTAAACCTAAATGTAAGGCTAACAACTTCTTTCATGGTATAAAACAATGTTTTCAAAAATCCATAGTGATCCGAGAATTTCATAGCTATGAGGAAATTTTTGGATTTCCTTCGTAGTGGAAAATGGAGATCGGTGAATCTCAAGGATATCATGGGGATAATAATAATAAAGTGGATTTTATTTCTGGAGGCCTGATGGATAAATATAAATGTTTAATGAAATTTCAACTTCCCACTTGTCAACGATGTGGAATAAATCACATAAGAAATTTCCTTTCGGGATGAGAAAATTGTTTAGCTGTGGGAATGAAGTAAACCAAGATTGATATTTCTAATGGGATAAACCCAATAATGAGATGGAGGAAATTAATACTCCAGTTAACCATAAATTCATTGGTCATTATTTCAACTACATGGAATAAGGGAACCTTTCAAACAAAAGCACTAAGCTATGGGTTTTTAGAGACAATCAACAACCTTCAAGACACCATGGAAGAAATTTTTCTATCACAACCACTGAGGTGGATCCTCACAACAAAATAGTGATAGGTATTCAATCAATAATATAGAATGTACCTTTTTATTTTAGTTTTATACATTCATTCATGTCACAAATGTTTTGTAGAACCATTCAAAAACTTCCACAAATCATGGAAGTAAAGATGCTGATGAAAATAAAAAATGGGGAAATTATTACATCCTGAGTATATAACTCCTACCCTCTCATAATTTTTGGGATTAACATACTATAGAACCTTATGATACTACATTTAGTGTAATTTTATGAAATTATGGGTGTGGATTGGCTTTCCCTATATAGAGCTAACATAAACTTTCAGGTGAAAGAAACCACTCTTTTCATTGTGAATTGTCCCTCGATACTATGAATGTTAAAGGAGGAGGATAAATCATTTTTAGTACCCCCATATAAAGCATGGATATTAATGATTTATGAGAAATAATATCTAGCATGGATGATTGAGTCTAGGGAAAGTATCATCCTTTAGGACATGTACATTGTGAGTGAATACACTGATGTGTTTCCCCGAGGAATTATCTAGTCTTCATCCTAGGCGAGACGCCGAATTTTAAATCAAGATTATACCTAGGATATTACCATTTTACAAGACGTTGTATATATTACTGTTGATAATCTTTAGAAAGATAAGAATTAACTATATGTTAATCTTGAAAAAGGTTTCATACACCAATGTGATTCCCCATGGGGTGTACCATTCCACTTCATCATGAAGAAGGATGGGTCAATACAACTTTACATTGATTATCATGAGCTCAAAAAGATCACAATAAAGAAAAATTATCCTCTAAAATAGATTGATGAGTTTATTGATTAGCTATGTCTAGTACAATACCACTCCAAGGTTGATCTATAGTCTAGATATTACCAAGTAAAATTGAATAAGGAGGATATCCCCAATACTGCTTTTAGTACAAGGTACATGTACTATGAGTTTATTTTATTTTCATTATAACCAAATAATTCTCTTATAATATTTTTGGAATTGATGAATATATTATTTAGGTACTAATATAAATTTTTTTTCAATCTTTATAGATGATATTATAATATACCACCAATGAAAGGAGGGGTATGACTAGAATCTGATCAGTGTTCTAATGGCCTTATTAAAGGAGAATATTTATGCCAATACATAAAATAGGAGTTCTTTTTAAAGGAAGTATCATTATTGAGGTATATTATCACAAGAAATTGGATATATGTGGACCCTTCATTGAAATATGCAATTAAAGGATGGCTGAGACCAACATCCTTGATAGATATCCGTAGTTTACATAGATTAACTTGGTAGTGTGTTTTATTTTTGAGAAATATATCATAGGATTAAAACCATATAACCAAGATAACTATGGAAGGATTAAAGTTATCTTGTAATTATAAATGTGACTAGATTTTCAAGAAGTTTAATAAGAGAGTTATCACTATTCCTATACTCACACTAACCACAAGTGGATAACTTTTGATGGTATTTAGAGATTCTTCAAAGACGTTATTGGGCTATGTGTTAAAGAAAAATAATAAATTAATAGCCTATGCTTCAAAAAAATTGTAAATTTATGAAACAAACTACCCAATGTGTGATCTAGGGTTAGATGTATTAATCTTCATATTGAAAATCTGGTAGCATTATCTCTTTGGATAGATGTTTGAAATAGATATGGATCACAAAATACTCAAGTACATAGTCACACTAAAATAGATGAATATGAGCCTATGATGACAGTTACAGTTGATCAATGACTATGAGTTCTCAATTCAATACCATCATGGAAAAGAGAATAATGTCGTAAATTAAATAAGTAGAAAGGATCTAATAATTTAATCACTTATGATAATTGAGAGGGATCCTATATTCTTATATTTGAGATGGATGTACTTGGGTATCATAAAGTAAGGAACATTGTCAATCCTTTCACAAATGATTTATCAACCATCCCTTCTAGAGAGGTTGAAGAATGCTCAAAGAGATTATGTGGCAATTTAGAAAAATGTGGAAGCTATAAGAAAAGGTAAATCTTTGAAGTTTAATGTTAATGAAGAAGGAGTTGTAATATTTGGTTCATGACTTTGTGTACTATCAAGCGATAATGTAAAGAAGGAGTTGTTGGATGATCCACATAGATCGAACATCTCTGTCCATCATGGATACACAAAGATGTATCAAGATCTTCATGAACACTATTAGTGATACAATATAAAGAAGGATATCACTGAATATAGATCAAGATGAGTTTTATGTAAGTAAGTGAAGGTGTAAAGGCCGAAATCCTAGGGGATGATTCAATCATTACCCAATCCTACATGAAAATGGGAAAAAATAATCATAGAAATTATCACTAGTCTTTTGAAGACATCAAGAGGAAATAATTATATCCAGTTTGTAGTGGATCATCACACAATGATTCTAAACTTCATTGCAATTTCAAAGGATCTATTACTCAATCAAATTGAAAGGATATACATTAGAGAAATGGTGAGTCTTCCTGAAAAAACACTATAGATTGTAACTGATAGAGTTACAAGATTTATTTATTAGTTCTAAAAGAGTCTCCAATATTCTCTAAATACTATTTTAAAAGCTATAATAGATTATCACCCAAAAAATGATATCCAATTTGAGCGTAGAGTCCAGAAACCCGAGGAAATGTTGAGAGCATGCTCAATTAACATAACAATAGGATTGTATAAACATATTCATTTCTTCTATTTCTTATAAAATAACAGTTTACAATAAATAATCCAAATGTCTTCCTAAGAAGATCCTTATGGGAAGAGGTGTAGAACACTTTTTTTCTAGGATGAAGTTGGGCAATGAAAGTTGCTAGTTCCTGAAATGATGGAGGAAATGGGGGAAATGTTAATTCCATTCCGCAACACATCAAGCATGCTATGAGTCAATAGAAGATATATATTGAATATCATAAAATTTACCTATATTTTGATGTTATATAAATAGCATTCATCCACATATATCTAGGAATAAGATAATGAGATTTGGGAAGAAGGGAAAACTTAGTCCAAGATACATCAGACCCTTTGAGATCCATGATCACATTAGAGTAGTGGATTATTGACCCAAACTCCCACCTAACATATCTCAAGTACATGATTTATTCCATGTATCCATCTTGAAAAAGTATATAACATACCCTTCTCAAGTACAAAATCCAATGGTGGTACTGTTGGATAATGATCTTTCCTATGAGGTGCTGGTGATGATGACCTTAGATTGAAGAGAAAAATTTATATGAAATAAGACAACACATCTGGTTAAAGTAATGTAGAGAAACCATATTTTTGAAGAAGAAATGTGGTAACTAGAGGAAGTGATGAAATATAATTACCCATATCTATTTTTGTGTGGGAAAATAAAACTTCGAGGGAGGAATTTCGGAAGGGGGGAAGATTTTAACGGTCCAAACTATTATAAATAAAATCTTCCTTGTAATTTAAATTATATGTATTATTATGTATTATAATTATAGAAAACACATGCACTTATTTGGATTTATTATATCCAATAATATTTAAAAGGAAATTAAGAATCAGTAATACTATTAATATAGTCAATGAACAATGATCACATTATTAGTATAAATATAAGATTTTAATAAATCCAATTGACGTATATAAAGGTAGTGATGACCTCAACCAGTCGGATAATACCCTATAAATATAATTTATCAGAGATTTTGAGGGATATATAATAACTGGTATTTTTTCTTGTCCAAGCCCAAGGTAATATCTAACAACTTAATCATGAACAAAACTATTTATGTGAGAAGTTCAAGCACAACGAGATCACAACACAAACAATGTGTACCAAACCACCCCATGAAAGTATCACCATCTCACACCTTACACATAGATTATTCCATGGTGTATTAAAGATTTATGTATCAAGACCATACTAACATGAAAATTTATACTGTATTTTCAATATAAAAATGGTTATATTTACTTCTTATCGTTACTCTATAAACAATTTTTATTTCTATACAATAAAATAAAGGTTATATTTTTAAGTAGTATTCAATTTAAATTATGAAATTTATTTTTATGAACTAATCTATTTTTTAAATAAATACTATTTTAATAGAAAATTTTTATTAAATAATTTTTGTTAATTATAAATGATCATAATTTTTGGGTAGTCAAATGTAATTTTTATAATGGTTCAAAAAAGTTATTTTAAAAAACCCATCATTTCTAAAAATATGTCAATTATTATTTTAAAAGTGAAAATACAAAAATTTAGAAAATTAATTTTATAAAATGAATACTATTTTTTTAATTATAACTTCAAAATTATCCAATGGTTCTTTTTTCATAATTTTATGAGATAACCGAATTTTCAGGTAAAAATTAAATACCATTCAAATATACGTTGTTTACTTATGATATCATAATGACCCAAAAGTGATGTAATAAAAACTATAAAGGGAATAAAAAACCAATTATATGTTTTTTACATTAATATAATGTGAATATATGTTTATTGGACTATGTTTATAAAGCTTTCATGAATCCTCCAAAATCATTAATATGTTTTAAGGTTTTAAAATCATATCTTTAAGAGTATGAATCACTTCCACATCGTCAAGGGTAGTATTTTATTATGTTAGGACCTTATCCTTATAAAATTTTGAGAATAAATCTAATATGGAGAAAAAATGGGTAAAATACATGGTAAGGTTTTTGGTTTTTGGTATTTTAATATATAGAGTACCAAACCAATGTTTGAGAAATAATAAATAATTTTTAACTCATATCCAATATTAACCCACACAAGCTCTAATTTACCTTAACAAAAATACTTATATAATTTCCTTACTCTTCCATCCCCTCTACAGAGTCCCCCAGTGTTCCCCTAGGCTCTCAACAAGCTCCTCCCAATCATTTGGAATCACACTATCAAGGTAAGGGATCCTTTCCCTCTCCTCTTTATTCAAGTATCTTCATCATATCATGTCTTATATTTCTAATTAATAATGATGGTATATGTTTTTCATCATCACCATTACAATCCATTTTATTTTCAAATTATGATAGACCCATTTCACTATCAACAACCCATTTTATGAATCATTATGTGATATTGTTATGCTTTAGAAATTTCATCGTGATTTTCCATGCCAAAACAATAGTGTTGTGAATACCATAAACATTTACTATCACGAGTGTTCAAATTTATACAGTTATACTTATTTGATTTTGGAATGGCATGTATTTATTTCAAACTCCTTTACCATGGACTAAAATTAGTGATAAATGATTCCATATTTTATGATATATGTGGAACACTTAAGCATGCGAATAAAATGAAAGTGAGAGGCACACCCAAAATTATATAGCACACTAATGCATTGGGTAATGATTCACTCTTATGAGTTGTCATGAAAGGGATTAGGTATTGAACATAATCCATCATGGTACTTTATCCATCATGATTTCATAGAATTTATCCTTGAACTATGCTTATGATGTAGTATTTTATGTTGTTGCTTCATTTCCCATTATAATTTATATTATCATGATATATCGTGCCTTATTATTCATATCTATGATTATCACCCATTTTATGACCCATTTATATACCTATAGTCAAAAAATTACTAAATTCTCCATGTTATGTCTGGTTTATTCCCTTACTAGGTTTTATAGGTCACCATTTTATTATGTATGTCCCCAGGTTATCCCATATAGTTTTAAGTATGAGAATGTTAAAGACTCCACAATCATTTTTTTTATTATTTGAAAAACCACTTTATAGGTTAGTGGGAACCATACATGATCCACTAGTACACAGAAATCCCCCCTCTCTTAAAGCCACACACACCACATTCAAAATTCCAAAAATCAACAAAACTCCAAAACCACCTTGGTCCACGAGCAAACCCAGCTCAATACATAAACCTTCATCCTTCACACGAACCACCATCCATTACAAGAAGACCAAACAAACTCATAAGCAGTTCTAGATTCAAATTTCCAAAATTCAAGTTTCAAGAATTCATCATACCATGACCAGCGTCATCGCACCATCGCCAAGCCTCCAAAATCACACTGACGGCCAAACTGTTGAACCACATAGGCCAAGTTCACCCTTCCATTTCAGATCGACCTTGAACCTCAAAAAAACAGTTAGGTCGAACCACCACTTTCAACAAGCCCATCAATGCTGCCATGCACCCCGCCGGAGAGGAAAACTAGAGAAATACATCACCATCTGAGTCGCCATGGAACCATCAGCATCTTTGTTACCACTCTATTGAATAATACCATTGGAAGAAACAAGCAAAGAGTCTCACAAGAAGCACACCCTGACACACCATTTCCATCAGCACCAAGCCAACAAACCCACTGGTGACTTGTGATACCATCCGAACCCTCCATCTCCATCGAGAATCACCCTTGGAGGGAACAATCCACGCAAAAACCAGTGAGCCACCCAAAGAACTCAACGCACATCCACGGATGACCATCAGGAAGAACGACCAACAGAAAACCTCATATTGATGAGCAGAACCACCGAAGCCATCATCCACTTCCTCCCAGAGCCCGTGAAGGTGAATCCACATCGAGATGCCAGAGACCGCTCAAACCCACCTCCCAAAGCACTAGGAAGACCCACACCAATCCACCTTGAAGAGAGTGGATGAGACATGGAGCCAGAGCTGTGTGGGAAGCCATAGACCTCGACGGAACTCAACTTCAGACCTTTGGTGCCGACAGCCGACCAACAGGATGAGAAGAAAAACTGAAAAACCCAAAGAACAAAAAAGAGAAAGAAGAACAACGAGGATGAAACCCTAGAGGAACCCGGGCAAGAAGAAAACATGGAAAGATCTTAAAAGAAACCCAAATCAAGACAAGACTAAAGAAAATAGGGGGGGAAAGGGAAGACACCCAGCAGAACCACAACCACCGAACCTCAATCCCAAAACCTATGTGAATCTATCACTCTAGATCTGCCCTGAAGAGGAGCAATAGAAGGCAAGGTCAGAGCGTTGTAGCAATTCTCCAAGGTAAAAATGAAGTGTCTTTTCCAAATCCGAAGTGAAGGGAGAATCCCAGGTATGACCAGTAGCAGACCAGATGCGAATGAACTCAGTGGGATGAACCCTAGGAGAATCCATGAACGAAACAGGGAAAGTCGAAGAGACGAACTGCGAGAAGAACCCGGGAGCAGAGAAGGACTTGGCAAGAAACCCTAGTGTGGAAGAGTCGATGGTGAGAGAGAGGGGATGAGGAGAGGGTCGGGGGAGTTGGGAGCCATCCCCTCCCCACGAGAATGTTAATGATGTTTTAAATAAGGATGATTTATTTATTGTTTTAAGTTTTAGTGTAATGTACCTAATTCAGAAAGACACTAGAATTATTAATCTTCCACTTTGTATTAAGTGTAATATTATGTAATAAATCATTTCTTAATGTGAAATAAAGGGAAAGGTTTTCATATTTCAAATTCAATTAATGTGTAAATGATCTAGTCTTGTGGTGTTTATCCTATGAGAAAAGGTGGGTTGTAAGAAGATATTTTGGAATTAGGTAAATTTCATGGGTAAATAGAAAAAGGGTATGAACAATTTAAAAATAATTATAATGAAATTCGAATCAATTCAAGAGCTAGTGCCCATCCATTTGATCAAATGCGTGACAATGTTTAGATATATTTTATTATAGAAATAACTCATTAAGAATGTAGTAAATAGAATTTAGTATAATACCTACCCTAATATAGAGGGTATAGTTTGACGTTTTATTTAATCCCTCACCTCGAGAGATATGTTAGTTCTCTGAGATATTCTATGAGATGTATTGTTACACCTCACCCAATGTGAGATGGTATAAGTATAATATTTGATATGTGACATAGAATAAGACCTCAACTTGATTGAGTGGGTGGGTTTCTATGATATGATGTGTGGTATTGATTGATACCTCACCTTGAGTTAATTGGTGGGGGTACTTAATGTGATATGTTACTTGGTATAATACATCACAATTGGTGAGAGGGTGGTGGTGCGGGATGTCATATGAGATGTGGAACGAGACACCACAATGAGTGAGAGTGTAAAGATATGAGATATTTTTTACAGGGATTTATGAGGGAATACCATAAGTATGAGAGTGGTGTTATGAGATTTGGGATGTGATATTGTATGAGGCCACACACTTAGTTTGGGGGTAATAGAACGTGATTTGATATGAGGTCAGGATTTTATAATAAACTAAACATTGAGTTAGAGGGTAGTGGTCAAGACTCATCTATATACCATTTTCCAATGTTTTGGTACCTAAGACGGGTTATGTTATGAAGCATCTATTTCATCTAACATTTTCTTACTAAAATAGTGACTACTTTCATAGAGTTTTAGTTATATATTATGACTCAACGTAAACCCTTATATACTCTATATTTTGTTTTTAGATTTTAATTAGAAATATAATTTTATATGATTATTCATATTAGAGAAACATAATGGTACTCTACTACGCTGTATTTCCTAAAACCTACATGGGAACTATTGTGAATATGTAGATCTTGTTTCCAGATGTCATGTTATATATGATATAGAGGGTTTGGATTGAGTATCCCAATATGATTGGGAAAATGTAATGAAATGATAAATGAGGTTAGCTATGGAACATCTATGGTTATTTTGATCTTATTTTAATTTAATATATATAACGAATTTTTTAGTTATATGATAGGATGTATGGATATATGATTACATTATTATTTTTTATAGCATGATGTATGATATTTCCTTATGGGTTGTGTGGGTATTAATTAAATTAATGTACATTGATTATCTATTTTAGATGATATCTAGTTATTTATTATTTATTAATGGATATAGTATTGGGGGAATAGTCTACCAAACATATAATTTTATCCATCATGGATACTTGGAAGCCTCTAGCATATGGGGAGGCATGAATGAGGTCATGTGTCTACCCTAGAAATTTTTTCATTTGGTATATTTAAGATAGATATTTAATTTTATTTTATATGAGTGTATTTTCAAATTTATAACTATTTAGGGACATGATGTTGGTGATAATAATGTGATAGATATTTTGATATACCATAAGTTGGAGAGTCATGAATAGTTTTCAAATGGGACCTCTATATTACCAGGGTTTCAGGATTGCATTTTTGGTTTTCACTATTACATGTCTGTTTTTTAATTATGTATGATGTACTAATTTTGAGTTGTTTTTTATTTTTATATTATCATGATGTATTAAGTGGGGTTTTACGTATATCATACTTGGAATATATGATTCACATGAAATTTGAATGATTGTGTGTAATTGATTTAAATGATGATGGAGTGGCTCAATTACCAAAAAAGCTCAGTCAGAGGCAAAGCCTCAGACCATTTATTAAGAAAGAAAAAGTCCAGTGAACAGACAAACAAACAAGAGGTACCAATTACATTTATTAAGAGTCATAACCATCTCCACACCGATGAAAATCCACCGCTACGACTGATTCCAATTCTGAGCTATCATAGTTCTTGAGGATCTTCATGTACTTACTTCTGAGATTCAGTTTCTCCAAAGATATCAATTCCCTAGATAATTTCTTGATAGGGGACCTAGTTGACACCAGCTTTGGAAAATCAGAATAATCCTTCCTTGAACTTCCTTTAACTGGAAGATGTTCCTCTGTTCCAGATTTCTTCTTCCCACCATTTACAACATCACTATAAGAAGGCTTGACCAAATAACTACGATTTTCTTTTTCACTCCCCAACACATCCCCCAATTTTCCATTGATAAGAACATCTTGGAAAGCAGTTTGGACCTGCTCATAACATCCATTATTGTCAATCATAGCCAAACACTGTGGGGGCTCCACAAAATCATGACCAGAATTTACCTCCTTCCTCAATCCAACCTCCAAGGCGATCTGCAAGATGTTGTTCCTCATTGAAGAGCTCCCCTCCACCTCATCATGAAACAATTCATGGAAATGATTACAAGTGTCAACTGTGATCTACAAACCACCATCAGATTTTGGCTTTACATTCTCTTGAATAGCCGAACAAAGAGTAAGTCCATCATGTACTGGCCTATAACCATCTGATCTCAATGGAAACTCTCCCTCCTTATGCTCAACATCACCAGAAATTAATAGCCCACTTACTTCACTTGCAACATCCTGACTAAGCCGATTCTCACAATGCAATGCAACCCCTGAGGAATCAATCACTCTCGAGCTACCTCCAAATCCATTACCTGGACCAGGACCAGTCACACCATTACTCAAGAGAAGATGTTGCTTCAATATATCAAATAACACAACCACATATGGGTTATTGTGTGCCCTCACCTATTTTCCCAAAGATGAACCACCCTGCTCAACATCATTGCCATGCTTGCCAGCATCTGTGCGAATCGGCCCATGACCATATATTCTACCAGGCTTCTTCATAACAACATGCGACCTTTTTCTCCTTGATCCACCAAGACACTAACTATCTTTATGATCTAGGTGGTAAAAAATCGAGTAGTGATCAACCAAATCTTCAAAAACAACAGCTTTCCTGCATCAGAACTCCTCACCAACAGTAATCAATATCCAATCGATCGGTGGCTTTGAAGCATCCACCTCATCACAAAGCCGTGGATTCACCGGGTGGCTCACATAGGATGTGCGAGCATCAGAACAGAAAAATTGACCAACCAGGTTACCTATCATATGTATTATTGAGGGATTTTGAATGGGAAAAGGAAGATGAAACAGAATTACCCATGTCGCTATCGCAGGAGGATCCTGGTTCATGCAATGGTCAAATGACAATCGAAGAAAGAAAAATTTTCATCTGTTGTATCTGCGAGGAGCTCTGGACCAAGAAAAAATTAACTCATCCTCTGAAGAAAATCATATCATCATGTGATTATTATCAATCGACCCTATTACTGCTCGGTCCTGTAGATCCCATTTTCTAAAAAAATGGTCGAAATCATCAACTGAAGGCCGTCGATGAGAAAACTGGGCAACCAGGTCTATATCCTGGAAGCTCGAGGCCTCAGAGAATTCCTATAATGTGATAAAGAGTTGAGGTTCCACAATATGAAGATCTGTAACTATCGGGCTAAGAGAAATTGACGGGAAGTCAGGGAGGTAACTAGGGTTCAAAAAAGGAACAAAGGGCCCCCGCGACACCGAATGAGGTGGATACAGAATGTCCTCCCCGCTCCCACCACCAGGAGGGGGGATCCATCATCAGTCATCAGCTAGGGAATCGCCTCACCATCGCCGCACTATCAGCTAGGGCCCGATGGTGGGGTTCAATTATTTATAGTATTAATAACAACTTATTAAATTCTTTTCAGTCTAACATATATTGGTGTATTAACCGGGATCATGGTTTTTTACACATGAGTAGTTAATTTTTTCTTATGGAAGTTCATCTGTATATTACGATGGTATATTATTATATGATGACTGAACTATCCCTATGTGTTGGTGAAATTGGAAACCCTTTAAGGGAAGGTTCAAGCATTGATGTCTCTGTGATTTGTTCATAATTGCGATTGGTTTAATTGATCAGTTGGATAACATAGAGAGGGTAGAAGAAGGAATGTTGAATAAATTGTTCTTCTTATATAAATAAAAATGTTATATTAGTTATCTTGGATATTTGTATAGGGTAATATCATTAAAATTACTATCCCTATTGTTTTTTTATTTTTCTCTTATATATAGTGATGGTAACAATGTATATTATTTTTTAGTTTGTGTATAGTGTGGGTGTATGCTTCTGTTTTTTAGAATGTTTCCCAAGTTGCGAGTTATCAAATGTTAACCATGGAATGAGGGATATTCCCTAATACTATCAAAGGGATAAACCTATGATTATTTTAGTTAGGTTATTTTTTTTATAATATGCTTGGGAGACATTTTCAGTTGTTGAGGTGTATAGCATGAGGTTTGATAGGATGTGACTCATGGGATCATGAATTCATTTGAGGTGACTAGTATTTTGGGAATTTACACCCATTTTAGTTTGGATGAGACCAACATGGGTTGTGAAAAAAAAACTAGTGAGATTGTTAATTGAAGTTCACTTTTTCCTGAAAGAAAGCTAGTGAGTGTTATGTTGACCATGGGTGAAGGGATACTAAAGTCTATAGTAAAATTCATGTTACAAACAAGTGATTACCATTCATAATGTGAATAGTTTTATTAGTCCATGTATGGGCCTATTAAATGTTATATAGGTTATAAAAGAACCTAATAAATCTAGTTTTGGTTTGTTTACCCCTTTTTCCTTATTTATTAGGTGAGTCATGAGACATAAATGGGTTAGTATGTGGTCACCATAGTGAGTGATCAAAGTTGATATTTGAATTTTTAACATTTTTACATTTGAAGGACTATTATAATCAATGAAATACATATGAGCATAGGTTTTTGAGGTTTTTGATGAGAATTGGAGGTGTTATATCTATATTAATAGAATACATCAAAAAAATATTTATGTTCCAAAACATTGGTAATCATTAAATGGTAATTAATTATATTTTCTTAGGATGAGGCATGTATGGCTCATGAAGAGGAACATTTTATAAATTTAGGTACCTATTAGGGTTGGTTCTTATGGAATGTTTTAATGATATATATATAAGTGTATAGAACACTATTATTATTTTAAATGTATTAAAATCATTTAAAAATAAAATTTTCAATCATTAAAGGTGATATTTTTTATAATCTTTGATTGGGAAGTGATCAGTTTTACAAGTTAGTACTCAAGTATTAAAAGGTGGATTCTATTAGGTTATTATATTTACAATATGGGATAGTTCTTGGGTTTTAGTGAATGGTACTTCAGTTCAGAAGGATGATTATAGGAATAACCTTATCAGGGAAGAATCTTATTTCCCATTTAATGTATGTTCTACATATTGATTTGATATTTATTTATTCGAATTGGTATTCATTTATTTTAATAATCACCTAAGATATTGATGTATTGGAAGTTTAATTGTATCTAGTGCCTTGTTAAATACAAAAAATTATAATTAAACATTGAATTCTGTGTAGAGTAAGTGTTTGAGATAGACATATTTTGAAGAATTTTGGTTTCTTATATGAGACTTATACTGAGGGTACATCAGTTCTCATATATAGAGTATTAGTTTGTCTTAGAATGGATTGTGGATCCAACCATTGAATGAAAACAGAGTTCCATGATGAATTTTGATGTGGGTTGTTCAGTAACTTCTTAATTCCTAAGGTTGTAAAGGAATAATGACATAATTAATGTGATAGGGCACCAACATATGAGTTTTAGTGTTTTCAAGAGAAGAACAACTGCTGAGGTGTATTTATTTGAATTTTATCGGAAATTAGATGCGATGAGTGAAAAAACACACCATGGTAATTGATCATGATGTAGATATCAAAATTTAAGGATCATACTAGGGGTTTTAGTTGGAAAATAGGTTGGTATATAATTTTATCAAGCATAAGAAGTGGATATATATTTTTTTGGGTTTAATATAAATATTATAATGTTATGCTAGATTTTGATTAAAAAATTATAATATTGGAAAGTTATTGGGTGGTGATTCTCAGGTATGAAAAGTGTTATTTTGTGGTGTTTGTAATGACATTCATAATTATAGGTATATAATTCCTACAACATTTTAAATTTCTAGATCATGATTATTGGTTACTATATAATTGATGTGAAAATTAGAGAGACATGTCTTTAGATACCAAGATGAGGTTTTTATAACAAATTGATTATTCTTATGAACCCTAAAAGTTCACCTTTGTGTTCGAATCTAGGAGGGGGTTAGTGGTAAACGAAACCATTATATTAATTACAACTAGGTTCATGATAGATAATTACATGTGGTTGTATAAAAATATAAATATCCCCTAAACCTTTATTGAGTGGTTGTTTGAGCTCTAAATAATTATTACTGACATATAGAATACCCGGTGAACTCTAACCATGTAACCATTAAGTTATGGGTGGGTTTTCATTAACTAGATTATTGAATAAATGTAAACATTTATCACTTTTAGATTTTTAGTGGAGAAAGGGTTGGGGAGTCTATTTTTTTCTAAAAAACCCTCTTCCCTTACTTTTCATTCCTCTATATTGTACTCTTTTGGTCTGTAATGAATCCTAATTCATTGTTTCATTGATGTTATGTGTAATTACCATCTCTAGAATTTTTCTTCTTCATATTGTTCACCTTTTTATTTTTAGTGATTCTTTGTTTGGGATTGAGTGAAAATCCAACCATATAAAGTGTAAACATTCTTGAATAATGGGGATTTCATATTATAGGTCATAAGCTTATCGATAGTTTCTGTTCACATGTAATATCCTATTTTTTGGTATAAAAGTTATATTAAATGAGTTTCCTTGGTATTTATACTTTTACTCAAGAAAAAAAGAATAACATATATGTTAGTCTATAGATATTTTTTTCAAAAGTTTTTCGGTGGTGACCCATTGTCAGTATTCCTTCCCTTGGTTACATATTCAATGTTTTAGGTTTTTTCAGTGGGATATTGAAAATTAATCTATATTAGTTTAAATTGTTTAATACAGTATATTTTTTTATAAATTGTTTTTGTTATTTTGGATATCATTTTGGATCGTGGAATGGATGGACTTAGTATAACCATGTCAATTCATATATGATTATTTATTTTGAATTGTAACTATATTTTGATGTAGATGGTACTTATAATAAAAAACCATATTCACATTGATGAATTATTGTGTATTATTTCTTGGGGTATTATGGTATGGGAAATTATGATAATGATTGAGAGTAGCCTAAAATGTTTTTTTGATGGCATGGATTTATAGGATTATAGTTAGTGATCATGTACGAGATGAGATAATGGGAATCAAATAGGGACGACATCACCAAGGGAGAGAGGATATAGGTCTGGTTTTCAAAATTCTAGGGATAAGACTCAAGACCTAGATTATGTTTAGGATATCCCAAGATAGTTTTCTATTGTCTTAGTAAGAAAAGTGAAAGTAATAGTCTTTATTCTTGACGTTAATTGGTCAATTACAATGTGAATATTCTCAGAATGACAAGGAGGTTTTTCTATAGATGTTAATCTTGATATCTACCCTATAAAAATCTATAATGGAACATAATAGGTAGAATAGTAATTTATTTTTTGGATTGGAATTGGATTTCCAAAAGACTTGGAGAGTGTTTTGTTATGATATACCTTGGGTAGTAAGACCAAGGTGTTGATATAGTAATTCAAATGGGGTTTAAAACTGCCTCGTGGGGCTAGGTATTGGTATGAATTTTGTGCCCTGGGGTAATTGTAGGGTGATGGGTGATGGTTTCTATTAGTAAGGAGAGATTTATCTACATTTAAAAAACCTACTGGAATCCTTTATACGAGATATGGTTATGAATAAGGGTTTGAAATGCCATTCTTGTGTGTATGAGCTTATAATTGGGTGGATATAATTATATTATAGGTAGGTGGTTAGAGGTGATTTGATATTTGGGACTAGGAGGTGAATGACTAGTGCCTGCATGTGAGCTAAGAATGTATTTTTTCTAATATAATGATAATTAATATGAGATATAAAGACTAGCCACGTGATATAAGGTATCATATATGGGTAAGGATATTATATAATGGGAATAAACAAGAGAAAGAGAATACAAGCCACAGTTTTTAATAATGTAACGCCCTGGCCCAAGTTACCCTGAGTCGCTGAATTATTAAATAACATTGGAATGATCAAAAGAGATCAAATTCCGAAAGATCGATCAGTTTAGTTTCCTTGGAAGTACTAGATACAATCATAAGTTTTAAATTACATTATGAAATGAAAAAAAAACATTTTTTCTCCTCATAACACATTCATCTCCCTTAAACTGTCCCTGCCGGTCAGTCATAATATACTTCTTTTCATCCTGGGAAAAATAAATCATATAAAGGGGTGAGCTCAGATGCTCAGTAAGGATAACAATATAGTAGAAACTTTCATAAATAAGAACAAACATTTAAGGAAATGTATAAGACTAAAACACAATACTTTTAAACAGAAACTTCAGTATAATATGGAAAAGATAAATCAAATAATGAAATTTACATATTCACATGGATATTCTACTAGTTGAATAATCACATGAAATATCAACAACTAATTTCATAATGATGGAATGCATGATTTCGAACAACATAACCACATAGTCAAGGCCTCGTGCCAAGACTAAAAACAAGATTTTACCAAGGCCTTGTGTCATGACACTAGTTTGTCTCATGAGACCTACCAATGCATCCAGGAGCTATAGATGTCTCCACCAATCACTTACTAAGTCCAATGGATCCCTCATATGGAAAAGGTTGAAACATAATCTAAGAATTCATATTTGAACTAGCATACGAAATGTCAATATTTTAACCAAAAACCATGAATGGTATAAAAATAGGACATCCACAGTCAGACATAACTCATTAAATACAATATAGAATATTTTATCAACCTCAATCAATAATAATGAATGATATTGAAAAAGATGAAAATAATCAGTAAAACTATTTGAGGGAAATATCCCCTTTTCTTGAAAACATTTAAAAGACTCACTATTTATCAAGAAGTAGTTAAAAATTGATTTTTTGAATCAAAGTGTGCCATACCACTTTGTAAATTTTAAATGGAATTTTATTTTTAAAACATTCATGTCCATATAAATAAATCCATAAAACCATTTTTAAATCATGGGCATTAATGAGAATGATTTTGAAGAATAAATCTTTAAACATTTAAAATGATAGTTTAATTAGAGTTCGCAACCAAATGAGAGACGTTTGAATAAAAATAATTAAGGTAATAAAAACTTTATAATATCATGTGAATAAAGGGATAAATGATATTCTATGTTAAAGTATATTATATACACCATATAAATGTGAATTGGTGAATAACAACAAAAAAGTCTCAATAGAATGTAAATTGAGATGAAATTCCTTATAAGAATTTTATCCTTAGGATAAGGATAAATCAATGAAATAAATATGTGTGACAAATATAAATACACTCAATAAGATTGGATATTCATTTAAAATCAATCATAGGACATTCCCACATATTCTTGTAACAAAAACACCAACGACATGGATATTTAACTCAAAGAATGGAAATTAAGTTAAGATTACTCTTGTCAAGTTCATATTGATGAATTAAAAATTAATAAATGGAGTGATAATATGTATCAATAGTATATCCACTCAAAGGGGAGTGGAAATTACTACATAAATAAAAAAATAGTGATTTCACACATAATCTTGGAGTAAAATAATCAATGAAGTTTGCGAAAAACCCAATGAGTGGAAATCAAAATTAAAAATCCCCTTTCCAAATTGGTAACATACGAAACATACACCACATGAAAGAAGTATCATAAAATGAAGATGAAAATAACCATAAATTAATGTATATTATACAAAGAATACAATCATGGGTAGTACATAGACCACACAAAAGGAAATAGTGGTAATATAGCATGAATCTCATATGAATAAGAAGTGAGATGAAATCCCCTTACCTTGTACTTTTACTTGGTCATGGGCATTTTAACCTCATGTATAATAGTAAAATCATTGTTATTAAACTATAAAATTACCACATACATAAACATGATATCATATATGATCTTTTAATATTTCTTTGTCAATAATATTTCAGTAGTATATTTGTTTTGATTGTTAACTGATTCATTTTCCTTTATATGATTGGTTATGTAATCCATGTTTGTTATGTATAAGATTTATTTTATTCATATATAGAATTATATTATGTTCTTAAACATTATTTTAAATCATAAAATGAAAATTATTCTTGAATGGTTATGATGGGGAATTTTTTAATCACGTTCATGGAGACTGTAATCTGTACGTACACACAGGTGAAAATATCATTCTATTGATGTAAAAATCGAATGTAATTGGATTTAATATCATATATAATGAATCCTTAACGTTATTTATTTATTATTTAATTCATTTATACTCATTATTATACACATCAAAAAATATGTGTTTGAATAACTAACTACACAACGACATGGAGACGGTAAGAAAAACGTACACACAGATGATGACTTTTCATTCATAGGATGGATAGAATAATGAATACAGTTGTACCATATTTATAATAACATCAAATTATGTATATGATACTGGAGTTAGTATTTTATTATGGAAAAAACAAATAAAGAGGAAGTGGAAGAAGAAAAGAACTTCAAAATAGGTGGTGAAATTATTACCTCTTCTTCGGGTGTTTCCTTTTGAGTTGATCAAAAGGGCTCCTAAAGTTGGATTTATGAACAATGTAAGGCCTCTAGGTAGAAGTGAGGGTAGTTGGGAGGATATTTGAGTAGGGGTTGGCCGATCCAAATGGCTTTGGAAGTGTGATTTTGAGATAAGGGGAAGTACCGTTTTATAAGAGATGTGAGGGTCACTTTAGAAAAAACTAGAACTATTATATTATTATACAATCATATTCAGTTTATAATGGATGAAAAATGATTTATTTCGAGGATAAGGTGGGTATGGGTTGCAAAACTCTCGACCAATAGGTTTTAGATAGGTTCAGGTCACCATAACCTTATCTTTTAGATTTAAATATTAGTTAAATAGTTTAACTTTTACCATGTATTCTTGTATTATTATAATAAATGGATAATAAAATTACTATAAAAAGACAATAGAACCCAAATTTGTTAATTATTTACATATATAACCTTATCTAAGTCCTTTGGCTGAACCTCAGATTTTTAGGAATATTATATCAATTAATAACATAGTATTTGTTTTAAAAAGCCATTTGTGTCAATTTTGACACTATTTGGTATTTTGTTTTCGTGAAGGAATAACAACTTAATCACTTCAAAAAATATTTATTTAATCAACCCTAACATGTCATATTAACATATAAAATTAGTGTAATTCATCAAAATTATAAATTTACATTTATTTGAATATTTATAATATTAATTATTTTATTCATTCAGTAATACTGTAATTACTACATCATCATTGTATCATAAATTTTATTATTATTTAATGAATAATTTTTTTTAAATAAAATACCATTATGTATAAAATATTTTTAGATTTATAATTAATATTTATAGTCCAATTTATCTTATATATAACACTATATTATAAATGTTTTAATTATTAAACTCTGAATTTAACACTTTTAACTCATCCTTAAATAAAATAATAATGAATGTATTAATCTTTTCCAAGTGGAAAAAAATAATAAATTATTACTAAGGTAGATTTTGGTCAAAATACATGTATCCATTAGAATTAGGACATGTGTTAGGGTAATTATAATATCATTTTTTACCTTTAATTACTATATTTACTTTTAACCGTGGTAAATAAAAGTCAAAAGTTACTATTCACCAAAAAATTATTTTAATCTTATTGAATCACATTTTACTTAATGTTTTCAACAGTTTCTCTCGGTTTTTTGAAATTGAATTTATAGAAGTGGTAAAATTACGGTTTATGAAAATTTGAAAATGTGTCTAGAATGTGGGTAAAAGACGTTAAAAAGTTCAATAAAATTTTATTCATCTAATTTTATAATAAAATGACTCCAATTAATTACATTGAACATATATAGGTATTATATATCTATTTTGACTTTAAATAAAATTAAATAAAATAAATAATTATTTAAATAAAAAGTTGGTTTTAAACAATAACGGAGTGTTTTTCACTATTAATCTAAAATTGGATGTTTTCAGAAAAATACCAAAAATTTACCCAAAGATAATTTTGATATTACGAATTCAAAAATGAATTATATTTTACCAAATTAAAATCATATAATTTTCATTAATTAATTGAAAATTAATTTCCGTTGTCAAAAACAAAAGGCACATTTTTTAAAAGTAAAAACTATCAAAAGATTGACATGTGTTTATGTCAAATTTAAATGTGATATTACTTATAATGACCTAAATAGTATTAAATGATAAAAATATAATCTAATTATACTTTTAAACCATTCAAATGCATAATTTAACACTACAAATTATTTCTATTAAAAAAGTTGTTTTCAATTAAAACATTGTATTTTCACTATTCATCAAATTATGAAAGTTATCATAAAAGTACCGAAAATTTATCCAAACTAAATTGTTATATCCCACTTCTAAGGAAAAATTTAATTTCATTAAATTGAATATATAAAAGCTTCAAATATTGGTTTTAAAAAGGTCTTTCCAATGAATGGCGGAAAAATTGAATTTTTTGAAAATAATTGTTTTATCTAAAAAAATAAATTTGTTCTTATATTATGTATAAGTAACCAATAATATGGATTCCAAAATTATATGGAGTATATAAAATTCAAAATCCATTTAATACTATTCATAACCGCTCTTTGAACGACTAGTTTGGTATGTCGTGATGCGGTCAAACTCGGTGTTGTGTGAAGTGCAAGTTATTGAATTACTTTGAAGCGATAACGTGCTATGAAATCTTGGGGTGTTACATTCTCCCCTCATTCATTAAATTGTGTCCACGCAATTTGAAATTGTTCTTCAAAAATAAATGGTTAAAAATTTTGTGGAAAACCCACATCAATAATTGGGTTAATAAAATTTTGTCTTAATAAGAGGGAAAGAGAAATGAGAAAGTCACCAACAAATTATGACCTCTATTAGGAGAACATTGGTGGAAATTAGAGACACATAATTGGAGGGAAAATGTAAATATTTATAGGGAGTGATTGAGGTCATCAATCAAAAACAAGTGTAAAATTGAGGTCCTCAAAGCCATCAATCTCTGAGGACTTAAAGTATCATCGGTTCAAAAAAACCTAGGTATAAGGATAACACGTTTTTTGGTTTTAGGATCATTTCTTTAAAGTTTAAGAAATAATTTATTCAATGAATAAGAGGAAAAAAATATACTTGACAAGTATATTTTCATTCTTTATCTAATTCCTTCCACAAACTCATCTTTCACTTCAAAAGATAAGTATTCAAGATGACTTGGTCACACCTGAAGTGCTAGAATCCACTTCATGAGAATCACATTATCCATAAAAGAGGAACTATATATTTCCATTGTCTTTAGACATTATACAAAACCGAAATGGTCAATACAAGATCATATGATACTTAAAAATAATAATCCTTTATAGAAAGGAATACTACTCTTAATCTCCAAAATTAATCAAAAAATACCCAACGTTCAACAAAGACAATTAAAAAACAATTGTGCTTTAAATTCTTCCAAATAATCCCAACAAAGTTTGAAACCCAAAATTCAGAAGGAATTGATCACATATTCTTCCATGATAAATCTTAACATTTATATGCAAATAACATCGACTACTCTTAAAGTAACATACTTAAAAGTAATTAACCTAATCACATATTATCTATTATAGTTTAATAATTTTTCATAAATAACCCAAATCATCATATGTCCAGAAAAAACATAAATTGTTCCAAAATAAAAATCTATCATTACTCCACAAATGAAATCCCATAGTATTTTATTTTACTTAGGCATATAGTGTTCCCAAAAGAGAAAACATCTTCCAAAATAACATTTATCACTTAATCAACAAATAATTTTCATATACTAATGATAAATAATAATATCCCAAAATCAACATATTCTTGATCCATAAAATCATTTAACTAAAAAGATTTAGTCATACTGACTAGGGACTTCACGTAGTCCAACGGTATGAGATAATTCCCAATCTAACATTGGGTTTGGGCTCGATTCCCACAGCTTTGTCTGACGCGACTGGTTGTCACCCAGTCTGCGTGTTGTCCTTTTTCAAAAACTATATAATTTTATAACATTCCCAAAAACGAGATAAATTTCTTAGAAATAACAATAACATATTTTAACCACAAGTGTTATCTCATACCTTGCAATTTCTTCCCAAAAAGTAATAATGTGTAATTGACTCAAATTCGAGGATCATATAAACCCAACTTCTTATTTATATCTATATCCATGAAAGAAAAGATAATTCTTTCTCAAATAGCATTTTCACAGAACAAACTGCAGGGTTACACATACAAGAGAAAAGTCTTCAAAATTAATCCCATCAAAAAAGAGCATTAATAATTTTAAACATTTCACTATCCATTTACATCCACATAGGTTCTTCATTGAATTAGAGTTTATGCTATATAATTGGAAATTGACTTGGGTAAATCCCAGGTCCCCTACATTTACAAAAAATGACTGTAAATGGATTATTAGGATAATTTTTATTTTCTTCCACAGTACTCTTCATTTTTACTCAGTAATTCTTTACATTATCTCCTTCTTTCCCACACATAAATCATTTCTTTGTTCCATTGAGGCACTTTACAAGGTGTATCCTTCCAAAATTCCTATATGATTGAAAATGAGCTTTATTTTCTCCATTGCCTCCACTATGGGAGATCTTATCATTCTCTTTATTTATCTTCTTTGTTGATTTTGGGAGTTAGTTAATGTATATGTTGTTGAACAAATCTTGGAAAAATTGATTCAGAATTAACACAATATCTTTTACTCCTATCAATATTCCATTTATTTACACATTTCCACCATTGTTCCCACCTTTTACATCATGTTCAATGCTACTATGATTTCCTTCGAATCCAGCCATTGATTAAAACAAGAAAGTAGAGCATGAGTAACAATAGTCATAAAATCATTTAGAAAATATCATGACACGTTATTTTGATTCAAAAACACCATAAGATTAATCAATTTTATTTATTATGATATTATATTAAAATCCTTAAAATCGGTTGGTAAAGAAAACATGAATTATCTTATGTATATCCCCCCAGAGTGTCATAACCAATGGTGTAGCAAGGCCCATGGCCGTGTACCAGGATACCCCGGGTCAAGCCCGAAACTCCTTGTCAGAGTTTTCACCCCTAGGAATATCTGTACCAGAACCGACTCTACCAGATCATATCCAGATAGGTATTTACAGCTTGGAAAATACAAAAAATCACTACATTAACAAAATTATAGTAAGTTCTTCAATACTAATCCTCAAATTCAATCTTATATTAATGTTCTCTATTCATAGTTTTACTAAATATAACTTTCATTGTTTGTACTAAACTTCTTTTGATACCAACTATAACTCCCCTACCCTAGTTACCCAGAGTCGATGCATTATTATATAACATTTGAATTATCACATGGGATCAAATCCTGAAAGACTGATCAGTTTATTAGCCTTGGAATTAATAGATACAAATATAAGTTTTACATTACATTATGAAATGAAAAAAAAAACATTGTGTCTCCTTTTAACACATTCATCTCCCTTATAATATCCCTGAAGGTCATCCATGATATACTTCTTTGAATTTTGGAAAAAATAAAACATATAAAGGGGTGAAGTCAGATTCTCAGTAAAGATAACAGTATAGCTGAAAATTTTATAAATAATCATTAACATTTAAGGAAATGTATAAGACTAAAACAAAATCCTTTTAAACTTAAACTATAGCATAATATGGGAAATAAAAATCAAATAATTCCACTTACGTATTCACTTGGTTATTCTAATACTAGAATAATCACATGTAATATAAATAGAGAATTTTATAATGATAGAATGCCTAATGTAGGACATCATAACCACATAGAAAGGCCTAGTGCTTTGACTACAAATATGATTTTGTCAAGTCCTTGTGCCAAGACAGTATTTTGTCTAATGAGACCTACCGATGCATAAAAGAGCTATAGCGGGCTCTACCCATCACTTACTAAGTCTAATGCATTCCTCTTTTGAAAATGTTCAAACATAATCTAAACATTCGTATTAGAACTAGCATAAAAAATGACAATATTTTAACCAAAAACCGTGAATGGTATAAAAATATCACATCCACAGTCAAACATAATTCATTAAATAAAATATAGAATATTGTATCTACCATAATCAAGAATAATAAAGGATATTTACATAGATGAAAATAATCAATAAAACTGTTTGAGAGAAATATCCATTTTTTCTTGAAAACATTTAAAAATCACACTATTTATCATGATGTTGTTAAAAATATATTTTTGAATAAAAGTGTTTCATACCACTTCGTAAATTCCAAAATTAATTTTAAATTTAAAACATTCATGTCCATATAATTAAATCCTTAAAACAATTTTTAAAACATGGAAATTAATGAGAACGATTTATAAGAAGAAATCTTTAAAACAATTAAAATGATATTTTAATTAGAGTTCCCTTCCAAATGAGAGACATTTGAATAAAAAATATTGCGGTAATGAAAACATTATAATATCATGTGAATAATGGGATTCGTGATATACTATGTCAAAGTACAGTATATACACCATATAAAAGTTAATTGGTGTAAAATAACAAAGAAGTCTCAATGGAGTGTAAATAGAGTTGAAATTCCTTATAAAGATTGTATCCTTAGGTTAAGGATAAATCAATGAAATAATTATGTGTGAAAAATATAAATACACTCAATATGATTGGATATTAAATGTAAATTAATCAGAGGACATTCACACATATTCTTGTAACAATAACCCTAATGACTTGGTTGTTTAACTCAATGAATGAAAATTGAGTTAATAGTACTCTGATCAAGTTCATATTGATGACTTCAGAATTTATTAATGGAGTGATTAAGGGTATCAAAAGTATATCCACACATAGGGAAGTGGAAATTACTAAATAAATAAATAAATAGTGATTTCACACATAATATTAGTGTAAAAAAATCAATGATGTTTACGTAAAACACAATGAGTGGAAATCGAAATTAGAAATCCCCTTACAGATTCGGTAACATATGAAACATACACCCCATTAAAGAAATATCATACAAATAATATTTAAATGACAATAAATTAATGTATATTACATATAGAATACAATCATGGGAAGTATATACACTACACAAAAATAATTAGTTTCAATATAACATGAATCTCATGCGAATAAGATGTGAGATGAAAACCCATTACCTTGTACTTTTCCAAGGTCAAGGGTACGTTAACCTATTGTATAATAGATAAATAATTGTTATTTTATTATTCAAAAATCACATACATAAATAGGATATCATTTATGATTTTTTAATATTTCTTTGGTAATAATATTTCAGTACTATCATTGTCTCGGGTGTTAACTGGTTCATTTTCCTTTATATGCTTGGTTACATAAGCCATGTTTGTTATCAATAGGATGTACTTGATTAATATACATAATGATATTAAGTTCTTATATATTATTTTTAATCATTAAATGAAAATTATTCTTGAATGGTTATGATGGGGAATGAATTTCATCGCATTCGTGGAGACGGTAATCCATACGTATGCACGAGCGAAAATAACATTCTATTAATGGTGAAATATTATGTAATTGGATGGTATATAATATATAATGAATAATTAACATGTTATAATTATTATTATATCATTTATAGTCATTATTATAACAATCCAAATAATGAAGTGTTTGACTAAAAAACTACACCACGACAAGAAGATGGTAAGCCGTACGTACACACGTACGGTGACTTGTCATTCATAGGATAAATAGAATAATGAATAAGGTTGTATAATATTTATAATAGAATCACATTATGTATAATTTACTGGATTTATTATTATGTTATGGAAAAAACAACGAAAGGGGAAGTGGAAGAAGAAAAGAACTTTGAAAGAGGTGGTGAAATTATTACCTCTTCTTTGGGTGTTTTATTTTGAGTTGATCAAAAGGGCTCCATAGGTTGTCTTTCTGATCAAAGTAAGGCCTATAGATCAAAGTGAGGTTAGTTGTGAGGATATTTGACTAGGGGTTGGCTGAGCCAAATGGATTTTGATGTGTGATTTTGAGGGAAGGGGATGTACCCTTTTATAACAGAGATGAGGGCCAATTTAGGAAAAGCCGGAATTATTATTAGTTTTACAATTATATTCGGTTTATAATGGATCCAAAATAATTTATTTCAAGGATAACGTATGGATGGCTCAAATAACTCTCAACCAATAGGTTTTAGATAGTTTTAGGTCACCATATTAACCATATCTCTTAGATTTAACTCTTAGTTAAATATTTTATCTTTTACCATGTATTCTTGTATTATTATAATAAATGGTGAATAAACAAACTATAAAATTCCTATAAAACTACAATGGGTTTATTATTGATACATATAACCTTATCTAATTACTTTTTACAATCCTTAGTTTTTAGGAATATTATATAATTTAATAATATAGTATTTGTTTTAAAAAACTCATTTATGTCAATTATGACACTATTTGGTATTTTGTTTTTTTGAAAGTTATAAAAACATTATCACTTGAATAAAAATTTATTTAATCAACCCTAACATGTAATATTAACCCAAAAAAATAGTGTAATTTTTTAGAAGTCTCAATTTTTATTTATTTGGATATTTATAATATCAATTATTTTAATCATTCATTAATTAGGTAATTACTACATCAACATTGTATCATAAATAAATTTAATTATTTAATGCATAAAAATTACAAATAAAACACCATTATGTAGGAAATATTTTTATCTTTCTAATGAATATTGATAGTCTAATTTATCTTTTGGGTAACCTTATATAAAAATGGATTAGTTATTAAACTTTTAATTTAACAATTTTTACTCTTCTTTAAATAAAATAATAATAAATGTCCAAATATATTACAAGTGGACCAAAAGTATCATATTTTATTCTTAAGGTCGGTTTTTGTCGAAATAAACTTATCCAATAGAATTTGGACATGTCTTAGGGTAATTATAATATCCATTTTGTTTCTTTAATTACTCCATTTACTATTAATTGTGGTAAATAAAAGTCAAAAGTTACTATTGACCAAAAAATATTTTCATCTTATTGAACTAAATTTTACTTACTGATGTCAACCGTGTCTCTAAAATTTTTTAAATTCAATTTATAGAAGCAGTAAAATTACGTTTTATGAAAAGTTGCAAATGTTTCTAGAAGGTGGGTAGAAGATGTTAAAAAGTTCAATAAAATTTTATACATATAATTTTATTATAAAATGACTCTAATGAATTAAATTGAAGATATATTTTGATTATATATCTATTTTAACTTCAAAAAAAATATAAATAAAATATATATTTATTTAAATTTTTTTTGTCCTAAACAATAACATAGTATTTTTTTTACTATTCATCAAAACTTGGACGTTTTTAAAAAAATAACAGAATTTCACCCTAAGATAATTTTGATACTCTGAATTCAAAAATAAAACTTATTTTAACAAATTATAAACATATAATTTTCATTAATTAAATGAAAATTAATTCTCGTTGTCAAAACCAAAAAGTGGGTTTTTTAAAAGGAAAAACTATCAAAAGATTGACATGTGTTTATATCAATTTTAAATATAAAATTACATATAATGACCTAAATTGTATTAAATGATAAAAATATAATCTATTTATTCTTTCAAACCATTCTAATTCAAAATTTAAGACTATAAATTATTTCGATTAAAAAAGCTGTTTTCAATTAAAACACAGTATTTTTCACTATTCATCAAAATCTGACATTTATTAGAAAAGTACCAAATATTTATGCAAAATAAATTTTTATGTCCCTGTTTTAAAGAAGAATTTAATTTCATTAAATTTAATATATAAAAGTTTCAAATATTGGTTTTAAAAATCCTTCTCCATTAAAAGGCTGTAAAATTGATTTTTTTTGAAAAATACTTCTTTTATCTAAAAAATGAATTTTTTCTTATATTATGTCTAAGAAACAAATAATTTTAATTCTAAAATTATATGAAGCATATAAAATTCAAAATTCAGTTAATACTATTTGTAACAACCTTTTCAATGACTAGTTTGGTAAGTCGTGGTGCGCTCGAACTCGGTGTTGCGTGTGGTAGAAGTTATTAAATTACCTTGAAGAGATAACTGACTATGAAATCCTGGGGTGTTAAAAATAAGGATATTCCAAAGTGAGAGGGAGGAGGTTGAGTTTTTTATAATAACTAATCCTAAAAATGAAATTGGTGGTGTGATTTGTGATATGTGATAGGCTATTATAACTCACAATGAGTGAGATGTTGGAGTTATGAGACATGTTATGATACATGGTACAATACATCACCCTATGTGGGATGGTGTTTCAAATATATGTGATACATTCCATGTTATGAAACCTCACATTGAATGAAATGATTCTAGTTTTAGATTTAATATGTGACGTGGTATCAAATTTCACCTATACTGGGAGGTTGATGGAATAGTAAGTTATAAGTGATGAGGTTTGAGATCTCACAATGAGTGAATGGGTTGTTGTATGATAAATATTATATGGAGTGGTTTGTTTCCTCACACTGTGTGAGATGATGGTGGTATGAGATAGGAGATGTGATCTGATATGATGCGACACCCTAAGAGACATGGTGATAGTACAATACATTATATGATATTGAGATATTTTATAGGGATATACCTTGAGTTGATTGTTTTTTATAAGGTCCTAGTTATAGATGAATATAGAAATTTTTGAGACATGGTATGGGTTATTTTATGAGGTGAATATTTCTTCTATCATTGGTCAAGATAGGAAGGGTTAGATATCAAGGTGACTAGGTTAACACATTATGAATCAAAAAACATGTATATCATATGTTACATTTATTTATTTTCCACATATATAAACAGGTAAAAAATGTTATATTTTAGGGGGAAATATTGATACCCTACCAAATTTAATTTGCCAAATCGAATACAAGAACCCCTAGTGTGTATGCGAATCATATGATTGACTTTTAGTTCCCAGATTGTATAATTCCTTAGGGTATAGAAACTCAACTAAATTTTTCGATGGGGATGTGGTTAGGTTCAGGGAAGGTAGTGTAGCATATTTAGTTATTTTATTCATTTATTTATTTTTTGTACACTATAAGAAAATTGGATGATGTTCTAGGATATATATTTGTATTCCTACATTAAACATTTGTTACATCATGGAGGATGATATTTAGTTATGGATTGATATTGGTACTAAGTCAATTCATTTACTCTCATTATAAATTATATATGATATATATTTATTTATATGTTATTGATAGTTATTGAATCTAAGGAATATCCTCACTAAAATAAGATATTCATATTTAATTATAGTAGATAGAATTTTATATAATAAATGGTACATACATGGTCTCATTATGATCCTAGCTATATTATTGTTCGAGAATTATAAATCCATAAGATACATATTACGAATCTCGATGTGGATTTTTATAGATTTAGGGTAAATTTTTCAACATTTTAGGATATTTTGTGACCAGTATTATGAGGTACATTTCTAATCAAGTCATCAAATAATTTTTATTTAGAATATTACCTATTTTTTTAAAAAAATTATTCTTTGTGCATATGGATATGTGGATGATATTCCTAGAGTTATAAGGGATGCTATTTATATTTTTATATAGGATGTTAAGATATTATATTTGTGAAGTGGCATTAATTGTTTGATATTATTACACAGAGTTGCCTCATATTTATTTTGGTAGGTTTATTGTATATCCCAGCTCTAGTTATGATATTTAGGGATTGATATTAATAAATAACTAAATAAATTATTTAAAGGGAAAATTATACTTCTATAGAAAATATCTAATGATTTTTTCTGAGGAATATGATTGTTTGAGGGTATGTACAAACTAGAAATTGCGAAAAAAAACATTATGGTAAATTAACCTTATCCACCTCCATAGATTAATGACCTCTTTAATCAAATGATTGTTTTTTGGGTTTCCTTACGATTTTTCTCCCAAAAAATGATTTTTTTTGGATGAGTACAGTTTAAAGATTGATTTTTATGACTATATGAATAACATGATTATATTTTGATTCCCAATTATGTGAAAATACTCTAGTGGTATTTATGGGATTGATGAATTGGATGATTAAATAACATTTGGATCAGTTTTTGGGTGTATTCATATATGATATTAATTTTTATTGAAGTAAATGGAAAATCAAGTGGAACATATTATGATTTAATATATAATTAATTATTATGTATTATTATTTTGATAAATTTTTAATGTTATTTCTATTTTGGTCACATAAGGTTTACTTAATGAGCTATGTTTTATTATAGGAATGTGTCAGAATATACCAATCATTGGTTTTAGTTGTTTTCTACTAAATGAAACCCAAAAATATTAATCTAGTGCTTAAATTATATTTCTTACCATGGTTTTATAGGATTTATTTGTGTGAGTTTTCTGATATTGTGAATCATTTATCTGTTTGACTAAGAATGTACATTATTTTTTAGTTATATGAATGCCAAAAAACATTTAATTGATTATAGGAGATGTTGATGAGTAAAATAACTAATTGATTATTTATTTATGGTATTTCATATGAGGTATATTTTCATGTATACCACAAATTATTAATATGTTTTAATAAATATTAAAGAGTTTTTATTATGTATAGGAATAGAAAATTATTCTGTTAGGAACATATATGTTTTACTAATTACAATAATCTTTTGGATATAGTATCTTAACACAATATATGGAGATATTTTCAATGTTGATAAAATTTTATAGTCTTTATAGAGTATAAAATTTAATTTTATTTGTTTTCGAGAAAATATTAAAACCCAAGAATGCAGAATAGGGTTGTGTTTCTATATGATTATAACATTAAGATTATATATACTCTAAGAAAATTGAATGTTGTAGAATAAAATTTAAGTGGAAAATATTATATTGGGACTCATGATTCAATTAAGGAGTATGAGATAATAGTTTTTTTGATAACTATAAATATATTTATAAGAGAAGTTGATGACGGTATATTTCTTCATCGTCAAAAGATTAACCCTTATTTGGTGTTGCAAATAATGTCGATGATGCTTGGAAAACCTAGGTATGAATTTTGTGTTGTGAGTGGCTAATCTAGACCCAACTTATTTAGGTATTTTTATTGGCATTTAATGTATAAATATTTATAAATATAGGTGTCTCTATAACCGTCATTGCAAATTTTATTATATATACACTATTTTTATTCTATTGTCCATAGATTACCTATTACATCAAAAGGTTATAAAAATTACTAACAATGATGATAAACTCAAGTTTCAATTATATTAATCTTAAACCCTTGTTTCATCAGATAGATATATCATATTTCTTGGAAATATATTATTTTAACTATCAGGTGTTCGGGGATCATTAATATTGAGACTTCTTTCCAAGAAGTTCACACTTGGTTATATCAAGTGGAGGAGATTATGATGACTGTATATTCAATCGGAACACCACATGTTTTAGGTGTCATTATTTTTTCTCTTATAAGATCACTTGTATTTATCCCTTGAATTAAGATCATTATCAATGTGTATAATTTGATAACATCTTATGATGCAAGATGAAAAACATGAAATTGAACTTATGGTGAAGTAGCTTGCATTAGGTGTTTCATTGGTGGCATGGTGTAGATGAATGTTCCAGATATGAATTGTCACTTATAAATGATTAACACGCTTTTATTTTATGAAATATGGTTTTGAAAAAAATTTAATTTTTTTGAAGGCCTATGTTATATAAAACACCATGTTTAAATGAATCGTGATATACTATTAATTATTATCACCTAAATTTTGTAATGGAAGATATGAATTAGACTAACTAAATTATGAAAAAAATATTTTTTACATATGAATAAAATAAATTTATTGGATATAATTTAATTTTAAATGAAGATAAAAATCATTTGAAAATAAAAAGAGAAATTTTCGGGAAAACTTGTTTTATGAGTGAAATATGTTTTTATTACAATAAATTTAATTAATTAGTTTTTGTGAATGAATTAAATGAAATTTAATTTTTATCTATTCTATTCAATGCTTTAAATTTTATCATTTTTAAGACATGGGATATGATTAAATCAACTTTTAAGATTTTAAACGTATTTTATACAAAAAGTGGGTTTCATCGCATCTTGTACATTTATTTTAAAATTAATTTCTTACACTTATTGTAATTCAATATGATAAAATGGATTTAATATTTTGAATAAGGAGGTTCAAAATTTGTAAACTGACCTGTTAATGTTTAGGCATAATGAATTGTTAATGTGGTAAAATTTAACTCCTTGATAAGCATAAATCTGGTCAATCTAAGATATAACTAAGTAATAAGCCCATAATTTTTCATCCACATTATTATAAGTTGAATTTAATTCTACCATTATCACCTAAATCTCTAAATGTATTTTTAATGTATTTTTTTCATTAAAATGACCTATATAATATTTAAATCAAATAAAAATATGAAATTCCACTCTATTACTTTTCAATATCTATTATGGGTCCATATAGTAGGAAAGTATAGTTAGGAATTAATACGAATTATTGTTATGAGAATAATTAAATAATTCTCTGTATTGAAGACTATTTATAATTTTTATTAATTAAATAATTTCATTAAATTCACTCTCATCACTAATAAAGAATTTATAAAATTAATAGAAAAATAAAAAAAACTTCCTTAAAAATATTAAAATTAATAAAATTTGAGTGAATTATAGTGTTACATGATTTTTTTAGAGAAATATAACATATTAGTGTTGTTTAATGGATCATATTATAATTCAATCTTTTTATTTATATCTTTTAGGTTAAATTAAATTAATAGTTCTAAAATTGACATTAATGATATTTTATAAAAATAAAATTTATTAAATTAATTAAAAACAATAAAAATAATGAAAGTGGAAAAGGATGATAATATTTGGTTTAAAAGTCACCCCATGTCCATTTAGGAGACAATTTTCACCATATATTTATAATTATAACCCTTTAAAAGTGAAAAGGACGATACTATAGTTAAAGTTAAAATAAGATGACTACAGGGTTAAATAAAAAGAGGCTTAAAACACCACATAAACCTATCTAAATTTTTTTCTTTGATATAATTTAAACCAAATTATACCTTTTATTTTAATAAATATCAATTTATAATTATTTCGAATGATAATGATATTAGTACATCTTGTATGAAATCCCACGAGTGCCCCTCCCCTACATCATAAATGGGTACCCATCCTTTCTCTTCTTTACTCCACATTGATCATTATATCTCGGCCAAAACCTACAAAATCTTCTTATCCACCAATTTATCCACATAATATATATTATTTTCTTCCCAAAATACGAACAAATAAGTCCTCAAGAGAGATCTATAATATTTTTTTTCGAAGAAGACATAATCGCCTTAACAGAACACTTCATATTTATTTCTTCTTTTATCCCATTTAGAATTTGGTTATATGATTCATTAAATATTATATTAAGATATATATATATATATACATAAATATTATTATTATTACGAAACAAAATTTATCAACCCCCTTTCCCATTAAATGGGACATGAAATTATTTATTTTGTGTATGTACAACTCACCGTTTCCACGTAGCGATATAATTTATGTTTCATGACCATCATACATGGCTTGTTATTATTATGGGTTTAAAGGTTATATAATATATTTATTATGAACTTATTTTTACATAATGATATTATAATTTCTAACTTATTCCCTTCTAACCTGTTGAAATATAATTACATCGCTCGTGAGTATGTGGGGAATACCACCCAAACCAAGTGATATGATTTATTTTTTATTTCCAATTTAAATGGATGGTAATATGGATTTATTTCATGTGTATATATATATTTTATATGACATACTAACTATTATATAGTGGTTAATTTTTATTTACATTTCTTTCATTCCTACTATCGTAATGTGAAAATAGTGTTCATGCATACATACTACCTGCCGTCTACAAGAACAATGTAAACCCTTTTTCTATCTATAACATTTATGGTGACTATAAATTTATATATAATGAATATATATGATATATGTATATATTTATCATTATTAAAATTATTTAAATTATATAACCATTATCATATTATAAGGACCAAAACTATATAACCAAAACATACATGGGAAACGAAGCAGTTATCACATAGAATAATGGATTTAATAACAAATTGTAAATAACCTAGTGATAATATGGAATAGGTAAATAATAAATGGGAAGATATTTATGATTATGGTTTTTAAATAAATTTATAATAAATAAATATTTATTAAATATTAGGTTCAAATGTTTTATAAATAAATCAGAAACTTGAGGTAAGGGATTTTCATCTCACATTAACTTATGTGAGGCACATGACATATTCACCACCTATTTCATTTATGTGGGGTATATACAAACCATTAATGTATTTTACTTTTTCATTGCTAAAATTATGTGGATTTACATATCCTTATATGTTTATTTCCTTCATGGGTATTATGATTCAAAGATTAACAAATTGTTAGGGGTTTTAGGTCATAATATCATCTTTTATTATGATTGTTTACGATTACATTTCTAATAATGAAATATTATTATGTAAACATAAAGAAGTTAATGAAATATAATATCCTATAATTATTTCTTTAAAATAAATCTTTCATTACATTTACCTCATAAAAATCTCCAAAGATACTTAAATTTTGTTTTTATGGGAAATCAAAGTAATTTGTCTCTTATATTGAAAACCCTTTTTCTCCCATTTACATTGTTGGGATCTTTATGGTAGATGTTGAAGATATCTCCAAATAAATTGTTTATCTAGTCCCCAAATACACTAAATATTGATAGTACCAAGGCATGTATTAATGAAATGTTTTGAATATTAATATAAAAAATATTTATATTTAAGTAATAAAAACATATTCCTCTCTAGTTGGTATTATAGGACTAGTTTGGTCAATATTTGGAGATTAGAAATAGGAAACTTTGATGAAAACCCTAGGGATATATCTATGTATATGATACCTTCTTAATGTTTTGTTAATGACCATGTAATAGATAAGTTAAACCTAAGGATTCATATATTGACAAGTATGTGTAATGATTTACACATTTTATAAATGATTTATCACTCTAATGAAAGATACCTAATTGTCATACTCACCATTTTCATTTTACTAAGGTATTTTAAATAGAACAATGACGTTAGGTTGGTAACAATTATTCTAAAATATTTAAGTATCTTATTTTAGATAAGATATATACCTTCCATTGTTTCAATTAAATATTTATGAATGCTAATTCTTATCCTAAACTATTAGATATTGAATTGGAAGTGAAACCCCCTAATGGTATGATTATATCATCTCAGGTATATGATTATACTCCAGTCGATGTTTCTTGGAATGTGTTTCCTATAAATATTAATATTATCCCTCTAGTTGAATTTGATTTTATATTGGGAATATATTAGCCTTATTTATGTATATCTTAATGCTATTTATGAATAAGGTAAGTCACGTTCAATATTCTAAACCATTCTTTATTTTCTATTGGTATGATGGTAAATATATTCATTATGTGGAAATCACTTCTATTCTATAAGTCATGATTCATATTCAAAAGTGATGTTTATCATAAATGGTTTTGGAGAAACTCATCATCAATGATATTCGTACTATACAATAGTTTATTGATGTCTTTCTCGATTATTTTCCAGGTCTTACACTAAATAGTGAAGTCAAATTATCAATATAACCATACATGGTTCTACACATATTTAAAAGACTCCATATAGAATAGCCAAGATTGAGTTTTAAGAATTGAATAAGAAACATTAGGAGAAACCATACTAGGGAATCATTCATACTTGTTTTTAACCATAGGATGAACCTATTATTTTTATTAATTATAAATATAGATTGACGCAACTCTAAATTGAATATCCAAAACTGAAAAAGATCTAAATCATGAACATTTATCTTTTATCATATATTGATGAATTATTTGATCAACTTCATAGAGCTCAATAATTTTCTAGGATTGAAATTCATTCTAGATACCATCAATTAAGTGTCCGGAAGGAAGACATACCCAAGAAAATATTTCATACAAGGTATGGGCATTATGAATATATTGTGTTACCATTTGGTATTACTAATACCCTGACTGAGCCTTTTGATATTATCTTGATCATTTTTATATAGTATTTATATATTATATACTTATAAATTAAAATATAAAGGGAGGGTAGTAAGATTATATGATAATTGTGTTGAAGGACCTCAGGAAGGATAAGATTTATTCAAAATTTACAAAGTGTGAATTTTTTATTTGGAAAGTTTAATTCAGTGATCATAAAATATCAAGTGAGGTTATATTAGTGGATCCTTCAAAGATAGAAGTCATTGGGAAATGTTCTATACCAAACACTATAACAAATATCAATAGATTTCTTGGGTTGGATGGATATTACCAATTTCTTATGATTTATTTCTCATGACTATCTAATATAATCACAATGTTGACTTATAAGGGCATTAAGTTATTGTGGACAGATGAAGGTGAAGAAAATTTCAAGGTTTATTAGTGAACTTATATTCAAACAAACATATTAAAGAGATGGTTTTGTGATCTATAGTGATATATCAATAAAGCTATTTTGATTTTTTCTTATATAGAAAGTTATGGTGATATCTTATGCCTCAAACCAATTGATGTTACATGGGAATAATTTCCCAAATCATTATTTGAAGTAATCTATAGAAATTTTTTTCTTAAAAATATTGGTAAATATATTTATAGAGAAATATGTGATATAAATAATTATCAAAAATGATTAATGTATTTCATCACTAAAAAAATCTGAATACATCCTAGAGAAAATGGTGCATCTAATTAATGTTTTTGACTACTCAATACATTACTAACTAGGGAAAGTAATCAATGTTAATGATTCATTGAGATAGAAGGGTCATGGTTTCTAATCTATGACGAGGATCAATAAAAATCCACTATATTTTCTTTTCAATGTATAAATATAGATATCTTTATTGAATTAGTGATTATTTATCTTGATTTAATGAATGTTAGATCATCTACCCGTATATAGATTAAAGAGGTGCAGACGGAAGATTTAGAGCTAAAAAAAGTGGGAAATATCCTTTATTTCAACCTTGACTATAATGGAATGATTTGGTCGATGAACCATGAATGTGTTCTATACATACCAAATTTCAAGAAGGATCTTTTGATGTGGCTAATAGTTTATGATTCTCCATTTAACCTAAAATTATGATGATTTATATAGATATGAAATATCATTTATAGAGGGAAAAACATAAAACGAATATTATATAATATCTATATTTTGGATTCATATTTTTGAAAGTCAAGGGTAAGAGATAAATGTTTAATGGAATTTTATAACCATTAACCATAACAAAATTAAATTGGGAATAAATCACCACAAAGTTTTTCAATGGACTCCCTAAATCATCTAAATGCCAGAATTATTTTTGGGTTGTATATGATCACCTTACAAAGTAAATAACATTAATTGAAATTATATAACATTTTTCTTTGGAAGAGATCTCTAGAATATAAATTAAATGAGCGGTTCTGTTTCATTGAGTACAACATTATATTTTATTTAATTAGGATAAGTGGTTTTCCTTGTTTTTCTAGTGATATCTTGAACAATCTCTAGAAATGATGTTATTTTTCACCACTTTCTTTCATCATCATATAAATATTCATTCTAAGGGAAACATTCAATCCCTAAAATTAATGTTTATATCTTGTTCTCTATAATTCTATGGTGTTTGGGATAAAAATCTTATGATAGTTGATTTGTTTAACACAAATAGGTTTCCCTCAAAAATTCAGATGGATCCTTATGAATCCCTATATGGAAATATGTGTAGAAATATGTAATACATGAATGAATTCTGATATATAAATAAATTGGGACCTGTGTTAATTAAAGAAATGTTGGAGAAGGTAAGAGCTATTAAGAAACACATAAAGGAACCATAAAGTCAAAAAAATATTTATATTGAAAATCTAGATGATATCAGGAGTCGAAAGTTTGTGACAAAGTGATACTATGAATTTCAGAATAGAATAATGTTACTGTATATGGGAAGAACTTATTTTTAATTCCATGTTATATTGTCCCTTACAATATTCTATATTTATGAGGGAAGGTATCTTATCACTCGGAACTTCCGTCCGACCTCTCTAAAGTAAAAAAATGTATTCCACTTATCTCACCCAAGGAAGTACATACCTAATCCCTATCATTTAATGAACTCATAGGTTTTACCACTAGAGAAAGATCATTATTCTAAGGAACTACCAGAATATATTTTGGATTTTAGAGATAAAGTTATACAAAACAATACCACTCGCCTATTCATTCTTTTGTGGGGAACCCACCAATTTGAGGAAGCCACATGGGAACCTTATGATATAATGAGGGAAAAGTATCCTTTGTTTTTTATATTAAAGTGATGTAATTTTGTGTTTGAATTTATTGATAAGTTTAATATAATGTAACATCCTAATATTTTATGAAATATATTTTTTAGATAAATTAATCTTCATTGATAACTTGTGTTACACAAAACATTATGTTTAAATTAACCAATATATAATATTAATGGTTATTGGAATTATATTGGATTGGAGGGTACTAATAGGAATATCTAAATTATAAAAAACATATGTTTTACATATGACTATAATTAATTAATTGTTTATCAATTAATTAGCAATGATGATAAAATACATTTTAAAATAAAAGTGATGTTTTTTTGAAAAACTCTTTTCATGCATGGAAGGTGTTTCTATCTTAATAAATTAAATGATTCACTATTAGTAATTTTTTTAATGAAATTTAAATTTTATATATTCAATAAATGAATTTATAGTTTATTTATTTTTTCCCTAGACATGGGATAAGAATAAATCTAGTTTTATGATTAAAAATATAATTTTGAAAAAATATATGTTCATCGTGTTTTGAAAGATTATTGTAAAGTTAATTCTATCCACTAATATAAATTGAATTTGATAAAATATAATCCATACATTTAATCACTAGGTTCATTTTTTCAATTATTCCATTTTATTTTTAGGCAGTATGAATAGTAATAGTGGTAAAATTTATCACTTTGGTAAAGGGTAAATTTGGATAATCATGTTTATAATTAAGTGAAAATTCCATTATTTTTCAACGAAACTCTTATCAGGTGAAGGTAATTCATCCCCTATCATTTTATGATCTAAATATATTTTTGATGGACATTTTTTTGATGTTAATGACTTATATAATATTTAAATTATATAAAAATATAAAAACCATCACTCTCTTTTTTTAAATATATATTATTCATCCACAGAAGGAAAAAATAAATATATAAATAAATAAAAATGTTTGTTTAGATAATAATTTATTTAATTTCATGATGGAAATTTATTTATAATGTTTAATAACTAAATAATTAACTTGAATTCTTGTCTACAGGTAATTAAGTATTTATTCAATTTATAGAAAAATAGAATAAATGACATTAAAAATATAAAAATTAATAAAATTAGAGAGAATTATAGTTTTATAATATCTTTTTAGAAAAATAAAACATATTAGTGTATTGTTAAAAGATTATATTCCAATTGAAACATTTTATATTTGTCTTTTAAGTCAAAATAAATTAATAGTGTCAAAATTTACATTAATTACATTTTATCAAAATAATAATTTATTAAATTATTTATGAATAAAAAAAATACTGAAGGAGGACTAGGATGATAATATTTGGATTAATATTTCTTCCCTTGGCCAATTAGTAGAAAAATGTACCCATATATGAAAAATTGTAACTCTTTAACATGAAAACGGTATTACCATGGTTAAGGTTAAAATAGATTAACTATAGTGTTAATAAATAAAGGGAATGTTTAAATCATCACATAAACCACTCAATTTTATGGTATTTGAACCCCATCCAAACTTATATTTTAATCCCTAACCATTTGGATTTATTTTTATAGATAGTGAATTTATTATATCTTTTAGAAAATTCTAATAGTGCTGCTCCATTCAAATATAAAAGGGAACCCCTCCTTTCTCAACATCACACAAAATTGTTTAATATATCTTAAAAAATGTAACTATTTATCTTATCCACTCCAATATAAACATTATTAAGGATCCAGTCTTTCCAAAAGAACATCCCCAGGGTTCTATAGAGGATATCAAAAGGAGTTGTTCCAAAGACGCTATAATTGTGTTAGCCGATCATTCATTTTAAATTGTTATTTTACCTCATATAAATATGTAATATTTATCACTAAATAATATTTTTATTATAATAAATATCATTTAATGTGATTATATTAATTAAACCACAATTAATAACCCTCTTTCCCATCAAAATGGGATGTGAAAGTATCACCTATTTGTAAGTATGGCTTACCATCTCCACACAGTGATACAAATCAACATTCATCACCATCATCCATAGATGGTTATTAAGACGAGTTTATAGATTATATATTATATTAATGAAATAATTATGGTTCTATAATTATAATACCATATTTAACTTTTTACCTTTTAAATTTTTGGAATACTATAATGCTGCTCATGCATGCGTGTTGACTGCCACACCCATAAAATGATGTGATCTGTTTTTTATAACAATATTAATTGGATGGGGATAAGGATGAATTTAATGTAAATATATGATTTATATGATTCAATAATGACTCTTTAAAGATTAAATATTATTTAACCTTTGTGGTTCCATCTGTCATGAATTGAAAATAGAGTTTATGAATACGTACGACCTACTATCTCTATGAAAGGTGTAATTTATTTTTCAATATATAACATTAAGGGGTGAAATTAAATATATCAATATATATAATGAATATATATAATATTTATATTATTATTAAAATTATCAAAATTATTTAACCATGATTCGAGTATAAAGACTAAGACTACCAAATAGAAACATGCATTAGAAACGAAGCAGTCATCACCAAGAACTCAAATTTTTATTCAAATTATTAATAAACCTATTTTATGATTTCATAAGTAAATAATAAATGGTATGATACAAATTATTTTGGTTATGTAATATAACATATATTAAATTTACATTTATTATAAATGAGATTAGAAAATTTATGAAGAAAGGTGGTACTTGACGTATGGTATTTTCATATCACATTTGTTTTCGTGAGACACATGCAATATTCACCACTTGATTATTTTATTTGGTGTATATAATACAAATGAATGTATTTTCTGATGATTCTTAAAATAATTATAATTATTTACATATCCACATAACATTTATTCCTTCATGGTAATTATAATTCAACAGTTACCAAAGTTGTAAGTATTTAATGTCACATTCTCATCTTTTATGGGGATTTTTTATGATTAAGTTTCAAATAATGAAATATCTTGATCAAAATCTCAAGAAACTCATATCTTTTCTTCTCCAATAGCTATTTATTTAAAATTTATGTTTTCCTTTCATTTAGCTCTCATTTTGTACTCAATATATTGAAAATATTATTTGATGAAATGTCAACATAATTTCTCTCTTCAATCGAAAAACCATTTTATTCCATATATATTCTTTCTAAAAATGATTTCAAGAATATTTTTTATATTATAAAAATATTTTTTAATTTAACTTTAAATTATTATTTAATTTTTAGAAAATGGTTAAAAAATAATCTTCTTTTTATTTTATGATTGATGTACTTTTGACAATATGTTGATAATGTGAAAGGAATCTTTTTTTAACTTATACAACATGAACAGAATTTCCTACCATTATAACATATCAATAAATTTAGTATTACATTACAAGTATACATGTTTATATTCAAATATAAATTTTTCTATAAGTTTTGGAACTGTTTATTTTTTAAAATTATATTTTAATGTGAGAAGGTTATTTTCCTGAAGAAAATTTCCAGCGATCCTTTAAAAAACTTATCATCTATGATAACATTATTTTATGCTACATACACTTTATGGGGGACATGATCCAATTATATCATCCTTGTTATTTATTTGGATTTTCTATTACTATAACAATTATATTTTTAGGGAACCAAATTATTTTCATGGGTTATTCTATGTTTAATGGAAGAAATGTTTATGAACCGTATTTTATTTTATCAGGTTATGTTGTGATGATATAATGAATTTTATTACGATCTTATGAAATATATATGTTTGTTTTTAATTTTTTTTATTTGTAGTACAAGGTATATTTATTCCACCAATTCATTGGGTAATGTTTTAAATCTCATGATATAACTGTAGAAAACAAGTTAATATGCTTGATCCATTATGGAAAACAAGTCATTTTTCTTGATCAATTATGGAAAGTAGGTAAATGTGATTGATCCATTATGGGAAACCAGTTGCTATGATTGATACACGATAGGAAACAAGTGTTGAGGCATAATCGATTATGATTGGATTGTATGATTTATTAACCTTAACATAAGAAAACGTTTCAATATCTATTATGCAACCACACTTTTATTACATGAAACTATGGTTCATGGTTGATGAAGATTTTAAACTCTTATGATTCACGTCTTTTGAAAATTTAAATATTAATTCCATGACTTAGGTTTATGATATTTCAAAAATTAGGTATTAAATATTAAAGTTATATTTATACTATTATACCCTTATTATTATCTTATTATTTTATATGATAGTCAATTGATATCTCATATATTTACCCTTTATGTGATTTTGATCTCACCATTTCTTATGATTGTTCCACAGGTTTTCAGGAAAGGTCTTATATAGGGTTTGTATATAAAGAGAACTAAATGGGAAGATCCTTATTGATGATTTTGAAGATCATTCATAAAAATATTATGTATCCAATATCAAGAGACACTAAACCTTCATGGCCATTATGCATTGATTTTTTACATTTAATCCATATTTATCTAAAAATATGTTTATTTATATATTAAAAACTAGTTTCCTTATATAAATGAAGAGGTATTATAGGGAAATTTTATCAAAATGGTAGTACCGTTATTAAATTAATGGAAAATGTTATTTACATAAAGTCATTCTAGCAAGTTTAATGAATAAAAAAATTAATAAATGATGTTTACATAGAATGTACTTCATAATTTATGGGATATCATGATACAATGATATTATATTAAATAGATCATATTCATAGGGTTTTCTTGTTGTTGTTGCATTTATTATATCATTTGGGTCCTTGATGGGTTATTATAATCTACTTCAAGTATATGATTTACACTCACTTATATTGAGATAATATCTTAGTGGGTCATACATTATGTGCACCCACAAGTTCTACTGATTCAGATGAATAATAGTTTGGAAAAAATTGGGCATTGAATAATTGAAAGTGACTCATCTCATGTAAAAATAATTCAATTATATTATTAATTTTTATGATAAAAATAATTGAATTTATCGTTCATGTTATTCATTATCTTTTTCATTATAAATGTCAATATAAGAAAAATAATTTTTTTGGAATAAACAGAACACATTATGTTATATTAAATTATTTAGGGAGCATAAGAGTCGAGTTAATGGTTGTTATATTTTCATATAGCCTGTTAAGGTGTAGAAAATCGGTGATAAAAATATCATGTAATTTATGAAAAGTTTAATTAAGTCATCAATGTTCAAAATGGCTTTAAATAAATGTTATTACATTCTATGGACCAAATTGAAATTTTGGAAATTATAACCTAGGTATAAAAACACATTTTATCCTCTCGTTTAAGAATCTAAATACTATTAATATTTTAAAGAAAGGATATCTCCTATTATCGCCTGTCAAGTTTTGGAGTGGTAAATTATAAGTTAGAATCAGGAAACATCGATCCCATTTTCTGGATCAAGTCTTCATTCTATACGTGGTTAAATAGACATCGTAAAACATATTAATTTCTAGTTTTAGAACCTAGGAATCAATTATCAATGAAGTAATAATTTTCGTTAAAATGAGGAAGATCTATAGGATTCCTATATTATTAACTTTGAGCCATGAAATAGTGGTGGTGGGAGAATCAAATCCATAATTTTAAATAAACTGGTTATTGTTTATAGTTTTTTTTATTTTTTTCTTCTGTATTAAATTTAATTACTAGTGATCCAATAAGAAATATAGTAAAGGGGATTTGTTCAGTCTTTTAAAAATAATTTGCACCCAAAATTTTAAAGTTCTTATTTTTTATTCTTTCTTTGCACCATAGGTTCCTTAATTTGGATTTAGAGGGAACATGTAATTAATTTATTTTAGAACTTCAAAATTATGATTAAATTTTTTAATAATCACATAGATTGATTTAATATGATCCTAAAACAACTTATGGAATATTGATATGAGTTTCTATGTAAATTATATGGACAATAGAATATTATTGAGTTTGGAAAAACAATTATGATTGAAATTACATATATATTTTATTCATAAAATTTTTATGGATTTTGGTAAAAGAAATTTCTAAACAAGGTGTGTTGCGAGCAAAACTCTCATCAGCTGGAGATAATGTTAGCCAATATGGGTAATCAAGTGGGTTGATGGACTATTGTGTGACACTGAATGATAGTATTTTAAAAAACTAAATTTAATACGAGATAATAGTTAAACAAGAAAACATATTAGTACACACCCATTAAATTGGGTCTATATAGAATGGAACCTCCCCATTAATCAGGAGGGAATTGATTGCATGGAATCCCCATCAATTAGGGTGGTTCCAAAAAAATATAAAATATATATATATATATCTTATATAAATTATATATTAAAATATTATATATATATACCTACATCTATTAAATATATATTCTCTTAAATTGGAGACCCCAACATGACATAGGTCGGGTTAAGTCTGTCCGAGTCAACCCGAAGAAACCTATTAGACCCCCAAAAAGCCACAAATAAATTTAATATAACTTAATTTAGGTCAAACAATGACTGAACATGATTTAAATTTATAAAAATTAAATGTAATAGTATATGATTTATTTATTTTTGTTTACCCTATTATGCATATTATGAATTTATTGATATTATTTTAATGTGATCCTATTTCATTAAAATTACCTTCAATTAATTTTTTTAAAATAATTTATCCTATACAATTTAATTTCATTTTGAATGATCATGAGATAAGACCGACCCAAGTATGTATGGTTTATTATTTGAAAAATTTAATTATTTCATTTGAGTTTTCAAATGTAAAAATATTTTTTATGACCTATGTATTTTCATTAACATTTAAAATGTTTGAGGCCCTATATGTCCACATTTGAGTAATAAAATTTAATTTCACAATGCGATTTCCCCTCACATGTGAGTGAATATACATTTTAAATATCATAGGAGGTCATGGAAACAAGGTTTTAGTTGAGAGCTACTATAAAAAAAATATGTGAAGTGCATGGGTGTTTTAGGTGCCAAAATCTGAGTTAGGTATCATCATTAAGAATTCTCCCTGGGTCTCAATCAATATAAAATTTTCTCAATAAATTAACAAATAATTAATAGCTATGGATCATGTTGTTGATTATTTATTCCATCATATTCATTATATTTTTTATGAATATATATTTATTATATAATATTATGAAGTATAAAAAATATGATTATGTAGATAAAATAAATATATATTTTGAGTTTCTCTATTTAAATCATGATTATTTTTTTGGGATGTCACATTGAACATGAATTTTAAATAGAAACGGAAATTCTTCCTTGAGATAAATTAAAAAATACCTCCAAATAATATTATTTCACAGACCACCTTTCAGTGAATCAATTTTTATATAATTGATTTTTTTAGGTTCTCTTAATCCCTAGATAATGGTGTCTATTACTACCAAATAGTTATAATGAGAATGGTGGGTTGAATTAACTAATATTTATTTTATATAAGTAGCAATAACTAATTTTTTGAAACATTCTTTGAAAATTATTGAGAAACACAAAATTTTATCTTATAATATATATGACTCCACTCAGAAAATCAAGGAGTCACATGCTAATTCCTTAGGAGAGCCAAAGGCTGACCATAGACTATTATAGTAGTGGTTATTTCTTATCTTGGTAAATGAAGGGAGTTTTGAGGGTCGCTTTTGCTAGAATACTCATGTGACCGAGTATTATCTATCTAATAGTAAAGGGATTCTAGAATTTGTTAAAATTGTGTAATAAATTTTAAATTCATAATTTTAAAATGTGTTCATGTAATCGGGATAAAGTATTAATACAAAAATTTTACATGTTTCATGTCAAATGGTAACCACCACCAATTCAATTTTACTACTATCAATGTTTTAAAAACAAAATATTATGATTGGTGTTAACTTATGAGAGTAATGCTTGGGTTTTTACATATTATTGCATCAAGAAATTAATCTATTTGTTATAGAATCCCAACTCCCTACTGAGCCTCCAAAGGGAAAAATTAATGATTGAAAACATATGTACAATAAACATGTGGGTGATTCACAAGATTTTCAATATGTCTTGTGGTCATATATATCATTTCAGTCATGCAAAATACATGATGAATATGAATTCTACAAGATCTTATCCAATATCCAACTGTTTCACTAGACGAGACACCATAATGAAATATATGAGATATATATTTCACTTTATTTGTGTATGCCATCAAAAGGGTCTCAAAAAAATCTATCATGTAATTAAGATTAGTGGGTATATTGAGAGAATGAAATCCATTGGGATCAAATTGAACAATAAACTATAAAATTATCTCATTCTAAAATCTTCACTACCTATATTAATTACATTCATCGTTAATTATAATATGAATAACATGAATAAGTTACTCTCAAAAATATTTTATTCAGTTTTCCAATTCGATAATTAGTTGAAGAATTGAAAAACTTCTTTATCAATAGGGAAAAATAGAATAAAAGAAAAACAAAAGTTGTAAAAGGATCCATTTAAGTCTAAAGCACTGATTCACCATGCCTCTTAGAATTTAATGATACATAGGGAGAGTAATGATAAGCGGATATTCTAAATTTTATGTGAAAAAATATCCACTAGATTATGAATTTCATAGTTTGTATGAATAATCATGGTGATTATTTGGATTCAAGTATATTTTTCATTGAATGAATTCATGATATATCAATAGTTTAGGTATTGGAAATTGTATATGTCTCATAAATTATTATTCAAAAAAAAAAGATCCTATAGATTCAGTATAATTTTAAAACCTGAAGTTGATCTTTGTGAAGGTCAATGTGATAGACTAATAATATGATCAATAGTGGATATTTATCTTACGTTACCTTATGAAATGGTACTTATATTATATAATTGTTATTATGCACCATATATTACAAAAAATAATAATCTCAATGTCATTTTCAGACACTATGGTATTTTATTTCTAGTTTATAAATAATTTTTTTATTATGTATATGGACAACATTTGTTATTGTATAAAACATATTAATAAAGGATTGAATATAATTGAACTACAAAATCCAATTTTGGAAATCACTAAAATTCCAAAGTGAATGTGTCATATGCTTCACACCTATAGAACATTATTATAGGAAATGTAAACTAAAATAATTAAAATAATATATATCAAGATGTAAATTTAGGCTCCATTGAGTAAAAAACCTTCTATTTATATCACGCTTTTTTACATGTTAAAATGACCATTGCTCCTTTCTGTAAAAATTGGTAAAGTTCCAAGGAACCACTGGAGTTTGATCAAACTGATGTATATGTCCCATTTATAGTATAGGAAATGGGTGGGTTCTCATATTTAATTAATTTTATCAATAATTTTTTTTGGTTATGATTATATTTATAAAATTAGGAATAATTTTGATTACATTTATAGTTTTAGTTAATAAAAAAGTAATTATTCAATAAGTTTTTTGAAAATATTAAGAAACTCCACTCAGACTATGGCATGGATTTCCAAAAGAAATAATTTATAAATCACTTTAAATGGGTATGGATTTTTATCAAATTTCACTCATCCTCACACACCTTATTGTAATAGTTTTATTGAAAGGAGGAATCATACATTTCTTGATATAAAAATATCAATGATTCATGAAACACTTATATTATTTGTTTTGGTATTTGTATATAAGACTACATAATATACACTAAATAGATTACAAAATAAAGAGGCATATGGGATTCTATATTATTTATATTATGTTAAGAATCTATCGCTATAAAATATATTTGTATTAGTATTTTTGGATTTTTTTAGGTTTATATATATTGAGAAACTATCATATTAATGAATGAAATGTATCTTTATAGGTCATACTATGAAATCTAAAGGATATTACCTATATAGAATTTTAGAAAAAAATGTAATTATGGAATGAAATTTCATATTTCCATAAGAGGAACACATTTACAATTTATATAGGGAAAAAATATTGACTTTGATTTAGTTGATGATCTTTAAGAAACATAGTTGGTATGTGAAAAATCTATCCTATATATTATGGAATATGAAGATGTTCTTAATAAAAAAGTACAACATTTTTCTATGAGAGTGGTTAAATAACCATGGAGGTATAGATTTCTTATCACTGATTATTGTGACACATTTCTCTATGAGGTTATTGAAACTCTAACATATATAGAAGAAATATATTGAAAGGATATAACTATGTGGAATGAATCTATGAATTTTGAGATGGACTACATATACATAAATAAACCTATGGATTTTGGTAGACCTAATTAATGATGTAAATCACCTTTCTTGAAAAGATTTAAGAATGAAAAATATGTACATGGATGGTAAAGTCAGTACTTATAAATAACGATTAGAGGCAAAAGGTTTTAGGACATGTAAATGAATCAACCATAATAAATCTATCTCACTATTTTCAATGATAAAATACATTAAAATAGTAATTAAAATTACAACCTTCCATGATTAAGAGAATTTTAAAATGTAAGCCAAAACGAAATTTTAAAATGGGATTTTTGTTTAAGAAATCTTTATGACACAACTTAAGTGTTTTGTTATATCAAATAGTGGAAATAATGTATGCAATTTTTAGAGATCCACTTATGCATTAAGGAAGAAATCACGGTCATTTAATTTGCATTTTTATGAGTCCATAAGAGATTTTGGTTTTATTAAGAATAAAATGAATCCATGTGTCTATATTAATTTTAGTGGGAGTCCCATTATTTTAATAGACTAATATGTTGATATCATATTTATTCTATGAATAGAATTGAAAGTAATGCAGTCCATAAAGAGTTGGTTAAATGAAATATTCTCTACGAAAGTATTTGGAGAAGAAGCCTTTATTCAATTGATCAATATCTATTTAGATAGGCATGATATGTTTCTTGGTCTATGTTAAATTACATTCATTGATAAATTACTCAAAAATATATAATTTGAAATAATCCAATAGAATATTATTTAGTTCACATTGTATTAATCTCTCCAACAAAATGTGTCTATATACAGAAGAAGATATTAAAAGAATGAGTAGATTAACTTATGCTTTTGAAGAAGAATTTATCAAGTATAACATGATATGTAATTGGTTTGATTTTTCATCTTATATAAGCTTGGTTTAAATATATTAATAAAATCCAAGTGATCCACATTGGCTATCTATAAAAACTATCTTAATGTAATTGAGACGTATAATATAATTTTTCCTTGTGTATAATGGAGATAACAAACTAATTATGAGGGGATACACTGATGATTTTTCATAAATAGATCAAGATGACATCATATAATTGTCATTCTAAAAAATCTTTTTGAATGTTGGTGTAGTGGTTTAAAGAAGCTTGAAGAAGTCCATGGTATTTGATTTTATAATAGAATCCAAGAATTTAGTGGATTCTAATGGAGCTGCGGTAACATTATAGATAAGAATTTTTTTCTAAAAAAATTGCGTTATACCTAGTATTTTAGACCATATTATAAATGATTGGGATAAAAAAACATTATTAGTACATTCCATGGATCTATGTTCACACCAAAGTACAAAACTGATACTTTAGAATGTTCATCTCATGATGGATATGAATCAGAGAGTTGGAGAAGAAATTAAGAGAGTATCCATATAGGATAACTTAAAATTCCCCACAACTAAGTCTATATATTAGAATAAGTATGATTCTCATCTGAGAGATAGTGGATTGAGAGTATTCATCAGTTGGATATATTAAAATTGGTAGTGTTGTGAGTGGGTGATATACAAAAAAATCCTTAATATATTTTTAATACCATTTTATGAATAAAATTTCATATATACATGTGTTTATTTTACTATGAATGTTACTTTTCTTATAAAAATTCTATTTATATGTTAATATTGTTTTATTACATGGCTTATAAAAACATAATAATAGATCCCATCTATTATTGATAACCTCAAGATACTATAACAACGATCATAAAAATGTTTCTTATCGTCTCGATACATCTTTTGTGCAAGGAATATATGATGTCTTACTATCATTTGTTGGGGGATCATAAATATTAAGACTTCTTATTATGAAGTTCTATCTTGGTGATCTTGAGGAGAGGGGATTGTGGGGGATGACCCACCAAACATAACACCACCAGTTTCATGTTTCATTGTTCATTCACAAATAAAAGAATATGTATTTTTCTATTAACATATTATCATTATAATTGTGTACTGTTTGATCACATAGTATTATAAAACATAAAAACCATGAAATTTAATTTGTGGGGAGGTTGTTTTGGTTGGTTTTTTCATCAGCGGTATGCCACCAGATGGCTGATCAAAATATGATTTATCACTTCCAAAAGGAAGATACATCCCAAGCCTAGTTGATCAAGATGTTAGTATTATTATTAAATCCATGGTCAAGGGGACTGAAGGTACGTCCATATGTTAAATTAAATGGATAAATAATGAAATATAGGATGATACCACAGAGTGTGCATCCTACTTTATGAGATATCAAAAGAAAAAATGAGTATACTATATAGAGAGAGAAATAATATGTGTCTCTGTGTGGGTGTGTAATAATTTTTCACAGTTATGACATTCCAAAACACCTTTGAGGTTTTTACAGGTTTCTTGACTCTACTCCATGTCTGTGAGTTACACTCACTACTATTGAGATTTGGACCTAGAGAGTCACACACTATGTGTATCCACATGTTTCACCAATTTTGGATGAATATGAGTTTAGGACGTTGTTGGCCTCACATATTGGGTATGGTGAATGTCGAGGTGCGATTTATCACAATAAAAATAATTCAATTATAATATTCAATTTTAAAAAATAGTTAAAGATTATATTGTGAAATTTTTTCACATTTCTTTCCCATATAAAATTTAATATTTGAAAAAAATAAATTTTTTAATGAACACAACATGTTCAATATTCAGTAAATTATTTTAGGAGCATAAGAGAATAAATCATGGTTCGTACATTATCACGTGAGATGTTAAAATGTTAAAATGGGTGATAAAATATTCATGACATTTATGAAAAGTTTATATAAGCCCTAAAAGTTCAGAGGGGACTAAAATGAAGGTTATTACATTCCATTGACCAAAGTGAAATTTTGGAAAGTATAAAACTGGTAAAAAAAATTTTCCATCCTGAACATAGATCTCATCCATTTTCATTAATTTAGTTAGTGGAAATCTCCTCTACAGTTTAATTAATCAAATAGAGGGATAAAATTTGAAGGAATTTCAATGTTGGATTGATCCTTCTTTCTCTATCAATTATTCAATCTTAAAATGATTGAAAGGATTTCATAAAACACTAAGATATCATGTGATAGGGCCCAAGAATCAATTATCAAAGATCTAGGAGCTATAGTTCACATCTTTATGATCAATATGGAACCTAGAATGGTGAATCTGTGTGATGAAATATGGATGGTGACTTAATTAAATTGAAGGTATCAAATAAAAAAGGTATTTTTTATGGATTAATTCAATTGTGTTCTTAGTTTTTAAAATTAATTGAATGTTATACTTTGAGAAATATAGTAAAGGTTTTTTTATTCATTATTTTTTACATAAATATAAACCCAAATTTTAAATTACATATTTTCAATGTTTCCACTATACCCCAGGTTCCATCAGTTTGGATGGAATTTATCATTATTGATCATGATACTAATGGTTGGATTGAAGGAATGGAGTATCTTATCATGTTTTATATTAGCTTATTTCCTACCCAAATCCTTTGAGAGGATTCCTTAAATGTGTTTCATATCTCACATGGGTTGATTCATCATTATATTAAAAATATAAATTATGTTTCAATGAGGATATTTTGTGGGGTGGAATAAAGATAATAATATATGAGTATGGGTAATAATGTCTGACATATTAGTGTGTTGAAACATATCCATGACTACGAACTATATTATTTCAGTAGCATTGTATTCTATATTATGAATAGATAGAAAACTATATATTCTTTGTTATTATCTTTCCTAATATTCCTACGTGTTATGATGTAATCCAAGATATTATGGAAATCTAGAATAGGTCATCTCATTAGTGAAAAAAAGGAGTATTAGATTTAAATATAAATTCTATAAATATATTAATTGGACAATGTGATTAAATTACCTAGTTTTAGGATAAATTATTATATTTCATTATGATATACAATACATGATTTTCTTCTCATATGTTTATAGTATTATAAAATTATTTTGGTATGTGGTTATAAGATGGCATTGAGTATCGAATATATAAAAAAACATATCAATAAAAAGATGTAGGTAATATGGGATATGTTGCGTGATTTTGTTCTATATGGGTGTGGTTCTTGGGAAGATCATTTACGATTGGTAGATTTTATTTATAATAATATTTTTTTTTCATCTTTTGGTATGTCACCAAAAGACGAAGAATAAGGAGAATATTTTAAATCATAAATATTTTATGTTTAAATTATTATGTAAGCTATTATTTTGTAAAACCTTGTAAAAGATAAATGGTGGAGGGTTTTTTTATTCAAATTACTAGATATTATTAACGTAGATAGAAACTATATGAATAGTATTGGAATATAATTTTATAGTTATCTATTTTCGAGCCATTATTTTATTAAAATATATCCACATCATATTTTGTGTCAATTTTGAAAAGGTAAGAAACAATTTCATGGAATTATTGTATTGTTCCTTATGTAGGAATATAATGAAGAAGCATATTTTCAATTGTAATATGATTTTGATTTTTTATTCATGATTTATTCAATGTGTCTCTAGATTCAATGTATTTTAATGATACCACTCATGAGATTAATAGGGGTGATGTTTAGATGGAGTAAGATACAAAAAATATAGAACATCATGTAAATATCCATGGTTAATGGTACAATAGGATTCTTAGTTATGCTATTCATTTGATGTGAGTTTTATATATTAGTATTTTGAATGAAAAATGAATCAGATATTTCAAATCATACATGAATTTTTAGTACTCGGAGACATTTTTTTAATGTAATGAGAGTTTTTTTGAATGATGGAATGGTAATAAAATATGTTATGTAATCTACAAAAGATTCTTTATTTTTTTTGTATGACTATTTTCTTTCTTTTATTGGATATATTTTTTGTAAATTATGGGTGTAACATCATAGAATATTTTTATGTATGATCATATCCATGTTTATTACTTATCTTTTTTTATCCCCAATTGTTTTAAGTGTTTTTGGATTTTATGTGGGGGGGGGGGGGGTGGAGGTGTGTCTGATGGTGTTGGTGGAATGGGACTTAAACATGAATCTAGTGAAGATATAAATAGTCTATCAACTAGTTGGTTGTGGATAATAGCCCAATGGTGGGCTTGGAAGTGGCTACAACATACTGTTGTTTCCCCCATCCAGCCAGTGGGCCATGTTGTAGCCACCGATCTCCCGATGAGAAACCATTATCTTAGTAGTTGCATCGACCTAGGATTGTTTAATCAGGGAACTATTTTATTTTCCAGGTATTTATCCCCTCGTTTTTTATTAATAAATCATCCCTGCATAAACATGTTCCTTTACAACATTGGGAATCTTGTTGGAGATCTTTGGATCTTAAAAATAATTTTTTTGGTGGATCGAAATCCCAATCAATTAGTTCAGTCTCTCTTGGTGAGTTAAAAATTGTTTCTCTTATATTATTCTTTCTACTAATGGATTAATAGTGTATCCATGCTATTTGTAACAAATGGTGTCTGCCTCATTGATTCTTATATATATATTATGTGATTTTATTATTGTGTGATCCCTTTCCTTTTGTTACATGGATATTTTGTTCTCAATGTTTAATCCAAGAGTTATGGTAGATAGTTTTCTATAAAGTTATCGATCAATGAATTATATATTCTAATTTGATTTTAAATTGGTTTTCTAAATGGTTATTTCTATGATATGATGACTATGAAATGTGTGTATAATTTATTTTGAAACAAAATGGTTTCCCCTTGAAAATTTATTATGAAAGGATGATTTAAAAGCAATTGTGTTATTTTAGGAATGTTTTTTTCAAAGAATAGTATTGATGATGAGAAAAGGGTTATATAATTGATTATTAAATTGTGTTAAACCCTTTTAATTTTTTTGATATGCATAGTACATGAGAGTGTTGGGTAATTCTTTGGTTGTTTGGTATCAGTTATTATCATTAATGTTTATGTGGAATCACCCATCAGAGTATTCCTCTACACCATTAATGGTCAATCTAGGGATTGGATTAAATGAAGTTGTTGAGGGGAATTACACATCATGTTATTCATATTTTCCTTTAGTAGTTTTTATAGGTATATGTTTAATGTGTCCTAGTCATGATGGATTATTTTATATGAAATTTAGCTCACATGGTCCTATGTTATCCTAGATGTACCAATCATTATTCTATATTTTTATATAAATTTTGATGCATTGTATAATAAATGGAGAATATTTTATTTAATTTTGTTTGAAAACTATATGTATTAATTTGTTTTAAATATGATAAATTTGGAGACTCAATTTATTTCCTGTAAATTGAAAAATTGATTATCATTCCAGGTTTTCATTAAATTAGATAACATCCGGATTTATCTAACAAAAACTGATTGTGGAACATTTGTGGGATCCTAGTAGGCTTCATTTTCTCACACAACACACATACCCTCAAGTGTGAATAAATATAATTTTATCTAATGAAATAACATTAAAGGAACTAATGTTAAGATATTGGATTCATGGTTAATTAGGAATGGTTATATGGTGGCAATATTATGGGATTTGTTCCACATATCACGAGGAGTATATGATGTAATTTTTGAGAACATTGGGTATCATTTTAGGATTATTTCTGTTGATTTCAACAAGATTAGTCCTTGATGTATTACTAGCATTATTTATTTCTGGTCAAGGAAATTATTAACTCAAAACTAAATTTTGAGTCATGGATCCCTAAAAATCATGGGGGTGAATGTAGTGAAGACTAATTGCATCACCACTTATTATGAGATTACACTCATTTGATAGAGACCAAATATATTGGTATAAGATGAAGATTTTAGTATAGTTCACTTTAATTGATAGGATGTTAAACAAAAATTTCCCTTCCCTCCATGAATGTATAAATCCCATGAATTATCCAATGACCAATAGACACTTCCTGATGTAATAGGGCAACTCCCATGGTCTTTTGACATTATCTAAGAGAAAACTAACCTTAATTCTAGTGTTCAACTCCATAATGGATATATTGATATTGTAATTTCTATAAAGTCAAATACCTATGTTTTTTCCTTATTATTTACCACAACATAAGTCCCCTACTATAGTAGGTAGTGAAACCAATAATCATTGAACCCATTACATCCTTCAAAACCCACCACCTCGCATATCTCGAAAAAGACAATAGTCATTCATCATCAATCCTGTGTTGGCTGGTTTCCAATTAACCCACCATGTAAGAAACAAAATTTTCACTTATGTATAGATCCTTTAAATTTCGGTCTAATTCATTATTTTGGACCTAGTATATATGAATAATGAGTTTTCAAAGGTTCTGAGGGCGTCTGAGGATTGTTTGGGGCCCATAACCCATCTTTTGGTGATAGATGGGCCTATCGCAGTGTTAAATAAAAGTGAGTGGGTAGGCCGCATGGTTAGATTTAAAAAAGAAGATTGTCTTAATTTTCAGACAGACCCATGTCGCATGATTAAAAAACAATTTCCCTAACCATGCATCCTAACCATGCGAGTCCCCTCTTCCCTATGTACCCGTTCATGGTTTGCGCATGATTTTTCAAACTATGTAAACAAACCGGGCACAAGCTAAATTTTGGGTAATTTTAAATTTTTCTCTTAATGATTAAATTAAACTCCTCCTTCATCCATAATCCGACTTCCGGTTGAAGTATCCTCCTTTCCTCTCATTTTGGAGCATTTAAAAGGCCTAATATTTGGATCAAGAGATCTCCTTCACCCAAGATCAGATCGAACTTACATTCATAACATTGGATGTTCAATGGTATGTACATGGGTCCATTTGAGCTAATATTCATCTATCTTTCTCTCGACCTCTTTATCGAGGTGTGATTGTTTTTACCTTTTTCCCATATCTACTCTGATATGATCCAAATCAAAGGCTAATATTTGAGTAGGAGAGTCATACAATCCAAATGTGGGTGGTCTATAACTCATCCCTCAAGATCGTTTATTTTGGAATTGTTGTGGGGGCCCATAGATTTCATCAATTTCTATTTAGGGAATTTATATCTCATTATTATAATCATTAGAAACAAATATTTATTATCTTCCCAAATATGTGATTAGTTATTAGTGGTTATGATCATAACTCCATCGATCCCATTTAGTATTTTATGTAATAGTAGTCATTTTAGTGTTTCAACATGTTTGATCCATCGTTCAGGTGTTCCTTGGGTTGACCTTTCTATGGGTAAATTTTATATATCAAATGTATTGATTTATATTGTGAAACTTATAATGTAAAGTACCAAGTATGATCACCACTTGACCCACCTAAGTTATGAACTTCAACTAATAAACTTATGTGAAATAAAAATTGGAAAGTATATTATGTATATGACTTGGATTTCTTATATGTAATTGAATAATAGGTTTCATGTTCTTATAACCCCTTACCATGTTAATGGAAGGTAGAAAAGTGAACCATGATTTATGAAAATGTATTAAATGGATTAAATGATTGGTTTCATGATACTTGGCCTTGTCAAACTAATGAAAGAAAAGGCATGAACCAAATGTACTTATTAATTAATCATGAAATTGTTAAACAGTTACATTCTTAATAAGTTTTTTCACACTAATAAAAGGTAATGGATTGAACCATATAAATTATATATGAAATCGTTATCAAAATAGGTGTATCCTGACTGGAGATTGCCTTGGTTTTTTGATTGAATTCCTGAAGCACCAGAGGACCCCATTCTGAATTAAAGGATACAACATTATTAGGTTGTGAACCACCAAGAACCTGATACTTGTATAACTTTGGATGCATAGTATGAGACTATATGATCCCTCATGTAGGTACTATTTGATTCCTTAGAAAAACTTTTTATATCCATCATTTATATGTTGGTTCCCTGGTCAAAGACCGTTGGGCCCGGTCATTTCTTCGCACTATTTTACGTTGGATGAACTCATTGGATTTTGTACGCATCTTATTGTGGAATTCATTGTACTATGATCCTTATATTACACTATTTCCCCTATCCATACTATAGTTATTACTGAGTTCAAGACCCTTGAGTTCTATGTTTCCTTGTTTATTACCTTGGAACATCATTATTAATTATCATTACAAGTTTCTATGTTACATATTCAAAACTACACTATTTTCAACATGTGAATTATTTATAAACTATTAATAATAAAATATTGAACATGTTAAATGTTAAGGTACTATATTAGGGTTAATTAATTACTTGGGTATTTATTTACATGGTACTTATTTACTTTATATATGAATGTTTGTACACGATTACATTTCCATTACATTGGTTGGATGTTATAGAGACCATTGCTATTGGCCCACTAAGATTTATCTCACACCATATCAAGGAACCATTTGGAACCTACAAAAGTTATCATGAATGTAGGTTTTGATAAAGGGAAGCATACATCTTAAAACACTTGATTTCTTACTATTTAGGATGGAGTTTGATAGGAGATGCCTAGCGAGAGCTCAGGATTCATGGGATTGTGTTTTTATTTCTCTTGTTGTTTTTTGGAACATGTTTTTTCTACTATCTTGTTTCCATGTTTTAACATTTTTCTATTGACATGACATATCATCATCAATTTTTATAGGATTGATTATAATTCTAGTTATTTCATTAATTTTTGTTGCTGTCTCTACTTTTCGTTGATCCTTCTGTTTACTCATATTTCTTCCTCTATTTATCTCTGGTTATGTTTATCCACTACACTTCACTTTGTTAATCAGGTAATAATCTCACCATGATCCAACCCTAGGCCTTGCTTCTAGTCAGTAGCCTTTGGGGTTTGGAATTATGCGTTATAAGACATGAGGCCCACCGGGCTCAGGGTACATATTAAGTGTCATACAAGACTAAGAAATCAAAATGTGGTATCAAAGGGGGTTTGCTCTCTTGCATTAATACTTAGAGACAATAGATTAGAGATCAAGAACTCATGGGACTTGGTCATAAGAAGTTCTTGGGCATCGCAAACCCAATCTCATGGTAAAAGCTATGTTACCAAATTGTAATTATTGTTTGGCTTTACATATTATAGTTGATGTTATTTCACAATTGGGTGATGCACATGCTGTGTGTAGTTGGTTTTTTTACTCGGATTGAGGATTTTATTCATCCATGGACCGGTTATATAAGGGAAAACGAGCATTGTTACATTAATCATAATAGGAACCTAGTATTCTTATGTCATGCATATTTTCATTCCATCTAGGTGAATTTCTATAATTTTAATTTCTTGATATGCATGTGATTGTTGAGTGATGTCATGATAGTTAGCTTATTCTTGCATTACCCTTGGTTTGGATTGAGTAATTTACCATCTCAATTCATGAGGTGTATAGGGCATCATTGGCTGGGATGAGTAATTTACTAAGTCGATCCATTACTCTATAAATAAATGGGTCTCAATTTTATTGATGAGGTGTATGGGAACTGATTAAATGGGAATGAATATCCATTATAAAGTGAAACACGACATCTAACATGAATTGTTTTCTCATCATTATCCCTCATTGTCATGTTTATGAAAGGTAATGCATTGAACCTAGTAATAAATTGTTAAATGAAATGAAAATTATACCTGAGCACTTACATTTACCTAGTTGTGTAAGTAGACAGTTGGGGTAGTATACCTTGTGTAGTGATCCATTCTTTATTTATATTCTTTAAGTGTTGATATCAATCTTCTTAAATCTTGTTCATAGGCATGTTTATTGAATTTGTAGAGCAATGCCACCAAAATGTCAACATATCATACACTAGGAAGCTGCAATGATAATGCTCTAGACATGGTGGGCCTCAAACCACCAATCTTACCTCCAGGAGTTCCACTAGAAGAACCACCTTATGTACTTGATCTAGGTTCTTGATGGACAAATTTTTTATATTTTACAATGTATAATGTTTTCCATGTATGGTGCACCATGAGTTTCACATACGATGGATTATCTGACTAGTGATTTATAGTAGTAGTATCCTCCATCTTTATTAGGAGATGGTGGTTATAGGATACTAAGTCTTTGATAGAGGTTGTCCATTCAATCTTTGAGAATCTAGAAATTCATCCAGAGTGGAGGGTGAATCATTCTAGATACATGTTTTGGTATTTTTCCAAGCATTGGTGTGATGTGGTTACCCAGGATCATCTCCAACAAGACATGATATGGTATGAATTTGAGGCTATTTTCTAAGATCATTTCTTTCCTCAGACGCTGAGAGCTGATAGATCCAAAGATTTCATGCATCTCGAGCAGGGTTCGAGGCCTGGTATTGTGTATTCAGCATGTTTCACCGAGTTACAACACTATTCAATGATTTTAATTTGTGGTGAGATATCATGTGCTAGATTATTTGAGGATGAGATTGTGTATTCCATCCATAAGTAGGTGATTGTATTTCGCCTAGATACTTTTTATATAAATGTCAATCAAGATCTTATCACTAAGCGAAACCAAAGGGATGACAATAGAACAGGACATAGAGGATCAGTGTCACGGCAGGCTAGTAGTCTCTTGGTTTCAGGAAGCATTCCCTTGAGGTTTATCGTCAGGGTATTGACAACCAGAGTACCCATTTTGATAGATTTATGTTGCGTTATCACTATGGATGATGGGGCTATGTCAAACCTCATTGGGATAAAGACCCAATGGAGTTCTAGGCTAGCAGATTTATGGGGAATATTCAATATTTATGTGGTACTTTTACACTAAATCTAAGTGGAAAATGATCCACAACAGCTCCACCTTCAAGATCAGGATCTTTTGTGCCGCATCAGAAGGTGAGTTGGATAGCACCGACAAGACTGGCTGGGGAGGAGGTCATGGTCATAGTAGTCAGACCCTTGATCACCAGTAGAACCAATAGGGCAGTTATGATCATGGTATCATTGATGTTTTAAAGGGCCACAGATCAAGCCAGTTGCATGCACTATAGTCAAAACCTAAGGATCAGGTTGTGAGTCCATCTATATTACAAGTTACTATTCTAGTTTCATCTACTATATTATCTGATTTCTTTGATACATGTTCTTATATTTCATTTATCTCTATATCTATCTTGGAATATATTTGACTTGATATACAATATTATAGTGGTGTAATGACCCTTGATACACTATTAGGAGTGCGGTTTCAGGTCATACGCCAGTATAGGGACTGTCCCCTTAAGGTTGGAAGTTACCCTTTCTTATGAACCCTATTCCTTCTGAAGATCAAATGATTATATGTAATTATAGGGATGGATTGATTACATCGGTATTATGATTTTCTAGATTTATATCTCTGCATGATATCTTTTACACCACTAAAGAGTAGAAGTTATTTATATAAGTGTTAGTGGGATGTCCATAATGGTAGAGTGGGACAAGAGCATCCTAGGATAGGTGGAGTGATAGCCCAGATTAAAAATATCTTCATGTATGATTAGGGTGTTGGTTAAGCTATATTATTTCCAGTAGTGGATATCTTTAGGGACATCTTTCCTAACTATTTTTATAGATTACCTTCCAAAAGAGAGGATGAATTTATGATCGTTGTTGTTATAGGAGAAAATTTATTTTCCATTACACCTTATTGGATTGAATCTAAAAATATTTTTGATCTCAAGCATTAGATACATGATTTAGATTTCAATGTTTTTATATGGCCCAATACATCCTCTTGGGTTTCGCCTGTGCTTTTCATCAAGAAGGAGGATGTAACCTTATGTTTATGTGTGGATTCTAGAATGTTGAACCGACATACATTCAAGAACTGATATCCACTACGTCAAATAGATGATCTCTTTGACCATATCCAAAGTAATAGGGTCTTCTCTAATATCAAACTGAGATCGGGTAATCATAAAGTGTGATTAAGGCCATCATACATAACTTGTACTACTTGTTGTTGAATGTATTGTCGGTATGAGTACCTTGTTATTCTATTTGGTCTTATGAACATGCCCACCGTTTTCATGGCTCAAATGAACGTGGTTTCCATCCCTATATTGATTACTTTTTTTTGGTCTTTTTGGATAATATATTGGTGTATTATCACAATCATAAAGACCATTGCAATCATCATGAGATCATTTTGAGTACACTGATAGATCATCATATTTATGAAAATCTTGCTAAATTCTACTTCTGGATCGAGAATGTTCACTTTATGGGTCATATTATCTCAAAATATAGTGTATGTTTTGACATTGAATAAGTTATTGACATAGTTTCTTGAGTGGAAACCCTGAATGTGTGCGATATATGATGTTTCCTGGGGACGATTGAATATTATAGGAATTCCAAACAGTACTTCCCATGAGTTTATTTTCCACTCCCTAGTCTTACAAAGAGGGGTGTCAAGTTTATGTTATAAGAAGCGTGCGGGAAGGCCATTCAGGAGCCAAAATGAGGCTTGTCTTGGCAACTACTCTGACACTTAATGATCCAAAAATAGGTTGTACCATCTTCTGTGATGAATCATGCATCATATTAGATATAATGTAGATGTAGGAGGATATAGTTGTTGCGTACCAATCTTGGTAGTTGAGGCCTCATGAGAGAAACGACTCAAAACATGACCTTGAGGTAACATCAGTTCTCCATTCCTTATGTAGGTAGAGAATTTATCTATTGTGTGAGTGTTTTGTGGTGTACATGGATAATAGGATCCTCAAATATATCTTCTCATAGCATGAATTGAAACTTATACCATGAAGATGGGTCGAATATCTATAGTCCTTCGATTTTGAGCTTTCCTATATGACTGAGAAGCGGAATGTAGTTGTGGATACACTGATTCAGAAAACTTAGGAATAGACTATATGGGAATCTAGTGATGAATGGAAGTTAATGGAACTATTTTCTATGATGCATCTGAAGTTTCAAGACAGTCACAAGCATTTATACCACACATCTTTGACAATCACCTATTCCTTCAATGAGAAGGTGAATTGTAGAAAATTTTTAGATCTTGAGGTCTTGGTTCTCTAGGAGAGTATGTCAGGAGATGACCCACCTTAGAATTGGTCTGTGGATAGAGATGACATCATATTTATTCATGGGAGATTCTAGGTTCTTATAGATTTGAGAGAGGAGTTAATGAAAGAGTACCACACTTCTCAGTGGACAGTTCATCAAATAATCTCCAAGATGTATCGATATATGAGATTCCAGTATTGGTGGTTTAGGATGAAACATCAGATAATAGGCTTTATCACTAGCTGTTCCACATATTAGTAGGTGAAGGAAGAGCACCAAAGATTTGTAGTGTTGTTACAGTCAATTCTAATCATTGAATGTTAATGGGAAGATGTTTCTATGGATTTTGTAGTTTAGTAACCTAGGTCACCAATAGGTAGCGATGTTGTATGGGTATTTATTGACTGAATAACGAAAATAGCACATTTCATTCTTATTTGGGAGACTTTCTCAATTGAATAGATAACAATAATATATGTCTATGAGATCATTCGACTACTTGGGGTATCATGAATTATCATTTCAGATAGGGATGCTTGTTTCATGTCATGGTTCTTGAAGGGATTATAGATGTCTATGGGAACAAAGGTTCTTCTGAGAACATATTTTCACCCATAAACCGATGGTTAGATAGAACAGACAATATAGGTCATAAAGTACATGCTCCAAGAATGTTTCCTTGATTTCAATAATTCTTGGTTGAAGTATATCCCTCTCGTCAAGTTCACATATAATAACAACATTCAATTATAAAATTATATGTATATTTTTCATTCCTTATATAGTTGGCCATTCTGTTCACCCCTATGCTGGATAGAGGTAGGTGAGGCAACCCAACTAGGTCATCATCTCATTCATGAGACTTCAGAGTGGTTTTAGCTGGTCCGAAAGAATATGACTATTGCTGATTCTGGACAGAAATATGATTTCAATAACTATCAACAACCTCCAGAGATTGAGTCATGAGACCATGTTTGCTTTTGGGTATCATCCAGTATAGGTAATAAATGGATATAGAGGTAATGGAAGATATCTCCTCATTATGTAGGGAGGTTTTAAAATATATCCAGAGTCAGGCCAGTAGACTATTAGTTTCTTTTACCTCAAAGGTACCATGTCATGCATAGAATTTTCCATGTTTCACAGATTTTCCAATATCATATCAACCAGTCTCATACCTTTGATCATGAGGAAGTTGAGATAGATACTGATTCTACCTTTTAGGAGTGTCCAATACGCATCATTGATTAGTGCACAAAGGCTCTCTGAGGGCGGTATATCCCCCTAGTATGGGTGATATGGCAGCATGACCACATGTATAAAGAGACATTGGAGTGGGAGGATGAGGTTCCAGACCAGTGGTCTAAGTTATTCTCAGATATTATTTCTCCACCCTTGGAAGGTGAAATCGGGGACGAGTTCTTTTAAAGGGGAATAATGTAATAACTTAGTTTTTAAATCAGATATGGATCATTTAAATTTTAGTCTAATTAATTATTTTGTACCTAATATGGATGCTTAATGAGTTAGTTAAGGTTCTGAGGGTGTCTGGGTCTTTTCTGAGCCCAGAACCCATCTATTTTTGAAAACATGTCCTATAGAATGGTTAGAGAAAACTATGTTGGTATGCCATATGGTAAGATATAACCATGCAGATGGCCTGCATTTCCATACAGTGCTATCTTTTATGATTTTCACATAGTTTCCTTAACCATGTGACCTCATTGTGCTAGTTCCCCACTTTCTTAGGTACCCATTCATGGTTTCCACATGGTTTTTCAAACTGTGAGAAAAAACCATGAATAGGTTTTTTTGGGTAATTTTACCTTTTCCCCTTAATGATTTAATTAAGATTCCCCTTCCTCCGTAATCCGATTTCTAGTGAGATAGGCCTCCTTTACACTAATTTTGGATCATTTTTAAGGAATAATGTAGGGATTATAAAATCTCTTTGATTCGTGATCCTATTAAGCTTTTTTTCCTCATATTGTATGTGTAACACTAAATACTCGAGTACGTTTGAGGCATTATTCATCTCTCATTATCTCTAACTAGTCATCGAGGGGTGAATGTTTTTACTTTTTCTAATATCTAATCTGATATGGGAAAAATTAGAGGCTAATACCAGAAGAGGAATGTCATAAATTTAAGAACCCAGTTTTTTATGTGAAAGACTTTGGAATATTCATGATATTATTCCAGAGCAGCGCCCTCAGACAGTGTGCGATTTCGAGCCCCGGAGTGGTCGGAATTAAATTTTTAATGTGTTCACACTGGGAACGCCAAATAAATGTGATAAATACTAAATGGTGCTTTAGATCAGAGATCCGAGGTTATGGATGGGTTCAGAATAGGGTGTTTACCCTAGGAACGACATAAAACATGTCGGTGCGGGATGTTTGGACCCCTCGCTTTCTTTCAGAACGTTAAACAGTTAAAATTAATTAATTAATTTATTTTTTTAATGGTGAAACTCAAGTATCTCTTAAACGGTGGATTGGATTGGAAAACGGAGGGCTCCGTTGAGTTCGGAGCGTGCTGTTCACCCTAGAAGCGATGTAATCTTCATGGGCGCGGGCCATTTGTGAAAAATGGCCCAAGGGGCGTTTTCCTAATTTGGAGGCCTCATGCGTTGATTTTAATAACTTCTGAATGTGGCCTTAGATTAAAATTTCAAGACCTCTGTTGTGCTCGGGAGGCGGTGTTTACCCTAGGAATGGCCTAAATTCAACTGCTTTTGGGGTTTCAGACACAGATTTAATTTGGGATGAGTTTTTCATTAAGGCATTAACTAATTTCCCTTATTTAACCCATATCTCCCCCCTTTCTTCCTCCCCTCTCCACATTCCTTGTAGGATCTCTCAAGGAGGAACTCCTCCTGTGCTCCACCTCTCCGGTGAGGCAAGACAGCTCCGGCGGGGCACGGCAGCTCCAGCGGGTCGTCGCGAAGCATCGAGCTACGCCCCTGTAGGTAGGATCATGCGTTTATTATTTTAAACTCCCACACCTTCATTGAACGCATTTATATGTGTCTAATTGCTTTTTAATTTCTGAGAAAAGCCCATGGTTTCATAGTACTTTTTATGATCATTCCGACGCTTGTTTCGAGTTGAATTTACGAGTCCTGAGCTGCCCGCAGCGGTCCGGTGAAGTTTGCGGGTTTTCAGATGGTTTAGAGTTTTCCAGCCGGTTTTGAGTGTTCCGGCGGTTTGGCAGCAGCGTGAGGCATCGACTCCTGGTGGTGAGACTGAGCGCGGTAGAGCAGTCTCCCTTCAGTGGAGGCAGCCATGGGCTTCGGAGGCTCGGCGAGCAGGGTTGTCAGCTAGAGATGGTGAGCAGGCTGCGGGAGTGCGGGAGAGTTGGGGGCGACAGTGGCTCGTAGTCTGGGGGGCTGCTGAGGGCGTCAGCGTGTGAGGGTGAGCGAGGTGGTCTAGGGGGTGTGTTTTGGAGCAGCGGCTGGCCGAGTGGCCGGTCGGTGTGGGAGTCTCCGGACCACCAGGGTCGTGCGACCCTGGTGGAAGAGGAGACCCGCTGTTGCGGGTCTCTGGTGGAGCTGACCTGCAAAAGCAGGTTAAAAAAGAGATATGTAAAACAATGGGCCGCATGTGGGGAAGAAAAAAAGGGGGAGAGGCCCTAATTGGAGAGAGAAAGTCCGTGGTTTAAACAAAATAATAATAATAATCAAATAAAAAAATAATGATTTTTAATAATTATAAAAATGTTATAATTATTAAAACATTTAATTGGGTGTAACTTCCCCGTGCGACGCCCAATGCATGTGCCGTCAGCGGCAGTGTAACACTATCTTTAATATGGTATTTTTAAGGTCAAAGTTGAGTACCTTTCGGTGACTTGTGGAGTAGGACATTAAAACACCCTAAAAATAATAATTTTATTATTATTCTTCAAAAGCTTATTCGAACGCAACTTCTACATGGAGCGTCCGATTAATGTGACGTCTATGGCAGCATGTCCATGACCTTGAGACGGTCATTTATAGTCCAATCTTGGATACTTAATTCGGGATCGTGGCTCGGTTACGCGGAACACCCAATTATAATAATAATAATAATATAATTATTATAATTTGGGGGAATCTTGTATCAGACTGTACGTCTTCTTTTGACATCCGATTGATGCGCCGTCAGCTACATCGCGTTCCTGAAGTTGAGGCAGAAATTTCAAGACTGATTTCGAGCACTTAAACTGAGATCGAGGTGTGGACCCCACGGGGCCCATTTCGGGAGTTGATGGTGATTTCCAGCTTTATCACCGGGTGTCCGTTTTGGACAAGTGATTAGTCGAACTTGTGTACCTTTTTGAGAGGACCGCAATGGTGCGATCCGTTCGTTGTGCTTCGAGACCAGGATGCGGGTCCCACGTAGCACTGCTCGTGTGCGGTGTGCCAAAATGCATATTTTTCTTTGGATATCTGTTGCGCTCAAGTGAGCAGTCCTTTTGATGTGTTTTCCCATGGGGATCACATTGGTGCGATGTGCCCGACTGTTTTTGGGGTCGAGGCTCCGGATCAAGAGACACTGTTCGGGCGTGAGTCGGTGTTGGTGACTTTTTCGTCGGATATCCGTTTGAGACGAGTAAGTAGTCGATCTTTTGTTTTTTTCTTTGAGGATTACAATGGTGTAATCTGTTCAGGTGTGTGGAGCCTCATGAACGATCTTATTAAATAGGGAAATGTGAAGGTGCCCCTGTGGAGGTTCTTCTACCGTGTTTGTAAGAGGACCCTTGGCGTGTGATCGCACGCACTCCCGTGTGAGTGATGTAAATGCTTGAAGAGATGTGGTTGGCTGTGCCTCAGCTGTTGAGGTGGCTTGTTGGAGTTGTTACATTACGTCTTTGTATTGATGTTGGGTGTCGTGTGCACGATAGCCTTTGGGCTGGAACGTGGTATACTATGGGAGTATATGAGAACACTGGGAGGTACATGTGGATGTTGTACCTGAGAAAATTTGTGCGCTTGGTTGGGGTTGACTTGGGGCCACACGTCATGTGGGCCCCATGTGTGTGTCGTGCTCTGCTTTGTGTACTTTTGACCTCTCGCAACATAGAGGGTTCCTCTGTTCTCGTGGGTTGAGAAGAAAGGTTGAGTTTTCCCCTAGTTCTGTTCTCGATGGTTTGGATGGTAGTGGTACTAGTAGCACCTAGTGATGAAACGAGCGCTGATCCTCTATTAGGTGAGTGGTTCTAGAGTTGGGTGGTTGCACGATACCCACTCCGTGTTCCGTTGGCCAGTGTTGTACCCTCCAGTAGAGATGGAAAGAGCAGTTCTGAGTTTTACCCTCCAGCAGGGCTGGGCAGGGGGTTACTCATCGACTTATTTGGGTGTACCCTTCAGTAGGGCTGGGAAGTGGGTTGCTTATTGACTTCTTAGGGTTTACCCTCTAGTAGAGACTAGGCAGTGGGTCACCCGACGACTCTTGAGGGTCTTCCCTCCAGCAGAGCTTGGAAGTGGGTCTGTAGAGACCTGAAGCTTAACATACATGGACATTACATAACTTTTTTGGAATATCTAATACATAACAAAAAAAGACACACAAGAACCGTAATAGGTTAGTGTCTTTGGAAACTTGGAATATAAACTTCTAATCATATTGAAAGATCTTCAACATCTCCCATAATGATCCTCCCCTTTTTGTTTGCTTACCTAAAACCTTTCTTTTAATCCTGGGGAAAAGAAACATAAAAATGGTGAGCTCAAATGCTCAGTAAGTGTATGCATGGAGAAAATAAAACAAACCATATACATTTGAACGTAAAAACATGAACATAATATTTAAACATCAAAATCTTGAGCAATGACATAAAACATGGCAGTACGTAAGGCATAGATCATAATGGATCATCAATCATGATAAAACAACATAGGAATAAAGCATGTAATTGTGGCATCCATTAAGAACATGTAATGATTTCCATAGTATCCAAGGCATTACTGCCATGACCATCTTAGTGGAAAAAGTCCCTTTCTGAATCGAGTTCACTCCTCGTTTCCGTCCTGTAACACTGAACCAGATTAACTTACCATTCCATCCATGTCTATCTCATGAGATATAAATATTTACCAAATGCATTGGAGGGAGATATAGGTCCCACCCATCTCATAACGAAATCATTCTTACTTGTTCCACAACATAAACTTAAAACATTCATCATAACCCAATGAATAAAATGGGTTTCATAATCATCATATCATCATCACATAATCCATATAAAACAAATGGTTATTTCATCATAAGAAAAGTGAAAGCATGTAAATCATAGTGAAATTATAATTGAAACATACACATATGAAATAATTTCATCTTAGATGGAAAATGGTTTTGATAAAACACTTGAAATGAATTCTTGAGGAAAATATCATTTTTTCTTCAAAATCATTTTCTTTTCACAAAATGCCATTAAATTTTAAAAGGAAAGGATTTTGATGAAAATATTCATCAAATCTTGTAAAGGAAGCTTCATGAAAATGAGGCATTATGAAACCGTAAAAATCCGTTCACGCCGTATAAGTAAAAAAATAACAATTTCCTCGTACTTTTGTCGGAAAAGTCAAAAAGTACCTCGTATGGTAAACAAAAGAAATATTCCTTCCATAAGATTTGGTAAAAGTAAGAAATGGGTAAAAATGTCTTAAACATACATGGAAGTAAAGTAAACATTTTATGAAAACATTTTGAGAGCATATGGACAAGGATAATAAACATAACCCCCAGTAAACACTTACGAGTAAATAATATCAGATAAGAATGAGTTTGGAATAATTATACCTTACCTTAGGTCCGATATGATTCATACGTATCCGAACCTCCTGTATAATGATTTGAATAATGTCATTGACTTATTACAGAATCATATTCATTGTTATGATATCATATATATTTCACTTATGACTTTATATTACCCGTTCTTTTGTAAATTCCATGATAAAGCAGTGTTTTGGGTAAAATCATTTCATTTATCGTATGTGTTTCGACATGTCATTCTTGATATTATTACTTATATCTGGATTTAAAAAATTCCAGAATGTAAAACATGATTTATATATAATATATATTCATCATATACATATATATAATAGATCGATAAAAGGAAAAAAATACACCGTTCATGGAGACGGTAGGTCGTACGTACGCATGAACGCTGTTTTTGTTTCCCTTTTGAATTGAATGGAATTAAGTAAATGACATACATATATATGAATATACATAAATATAGTATCATTATTATGTCATATATTTCATTATTATTATTTATATATACTTTATAAACATTTATGAATGGTTAACATGGAGAATGAATCTCATCGCGTCGTGGAGACGGTAGTCCGTACGTACGCACGCGCGATGATATCATTACCATAATTATTGAATAGAATTGGAGTGGTTGTTATAATATATCAGAATCATTATGATGTTATAATTACCATATATAGTTATTCTTTATACCATTATAACCATCCATGTAATGTGTTGGTGGAAAAACAGATTACACCACGTCGTGAAGACGATATTCCGGACGTATGCACATGCGGTGATTTTGTATTCCATAGGATGGATAGAAGGTGAATTAGGGTTGTTTCATATTTATAATAACATATCAGTATATGAGGGATACTTATGTTATTACTTCATAATGAAAAAACTAAAGAAGAATAAGTTGAATAAGAAAGAAAATTGAAAGAATCGGTAACGGATATTACCTCTTATTTGACACGCCTCTTTGAATCCTCATCTTAGGGTACTAAAATTGGTCTTTAAAGAAGTCCAGGACCTCTAGGATGTTTCTAGAGAAGTTGAAAATAGAAATAGGCAGGTTTTGGCCAAGATTAAAGGCTCAAATTGGTGTGAGGAGGAGAGGGAGGAGGTTCCCTTTTATAAGGGAGGAGAGGGGCACCTTTGGAAATCTTAAAAATATTAATTTATAATAAATCTAACCCCACTTAAAAACCTCCCAAAAATGAATCATATTCGAATATTAGACGATATAGGGTTGTAATCGCATCAACCAATAAAATTTAGATATGTTAATAATTTATTTTAAACATTATCAACTTGATTGATCCTTATTTAATCAATTTTATTTTATTTGTGGTAATAACATTTTAAATTTTAAATTATAAAACATAATTACTTATTTGTTGTGAATTTTCCATAATTGGATACTTTATAACATTTTATACCATATAAATTTAAATTTATAATTTTTAAATATTTTTGTGATTTTTAAAAAATTTTATAATATGTTATTTTTATAAAATAACAATAGTGTCAATTTTGACACTAGTCATTTATTTTAATTTAAATAAAATATATACAGAAGATATGTTCGAAATAAAAGCTTTAATAGATTAATAAAAGGTCATATGTATCTAGAAAATTAGTGGAGATCATTAAATAGTTCATATAATATTTATTTTATTATTTTTAAAACTATTTATTTGGTTAATCTCTTAATAAAATAATTACTACATCATTTTTGTATAATTATTTAATATACTTATTTGTTGCATAAAAATTAAAACTAAAATCCAATGATGAATATAAATCTATTAAAATCTACAATAATACTTTTACTAGAATTTATCATCTTAAAATCACAATATGTAAATTGTTATATTTACTAAATTATGAAGGTGACAACTTTGGAATCATTTAAAATAAAATAATATAAGTGTCATAATCGCTTTTATAAGGCTCCAAATGGTCAGATATTCCACCATTAGACTATTATGGTTTAAATTTACATGACCAATAAGTTTTGATCAGGGTTTTGTGCCTTTTATGGTCAATATTAGTTTAATAAAAACAATATTCTTGATTTTTCACTAGATAAACAATTTCTGTATCACTATTGTGTCATAATTAATGATAATTATTTAATCACTAAAAATTATAAATAAATTCATATGATGTATATATTTTCATTATATTTCTTGAGACTATTAATGTTCGATGTTTTATGAAGTTTATCACTAAATTAAAATTAATATACTTATAAGATTTAAGAGGGTGACATGTTGTCACTTTCTTTGGTTTTAATAATAATTAAATTATTTTGATGGTCAAAAGTTCATAAAATGAATCTAATCCGACCCTTAGGTGATATGGGTATACTTTTAGCCACCCAATAGAATTTTTTCATGTGTTAGGGTAATTTTATAATATTATATTTACCATTAATTACCCGATTTACCTTTAGCTATGGTAATAAAATTTACCGTAGTTACTATTCATAATTCCCAAAAATAAAAAGTATCCTATTAACATAACCTGGACCCAATGATTCCAAATATGGAATAAATTTTTTCAAATTCAACACACAGAAGTTGTAGAAATTAAATTAAAATTAATCCCGTTGCCGAATAAAAACGAGTTTTTATTTAAAACATTGCAAATGATTGAATTGATTTAACCTATGGATTCAATGTAAAATCAATGATAATGACATAAATTATATAAAATGGTAAAAATATATTCTATTTATAATTTAAAACCATTTAATATGATAATTTAACCATATAAATTATTACGATGAAAAAAGTTGTTTTTAATTAAAATATAGCGTGTTTTACTATTCATTAAAATATGAATGTTATCAAAAAAATGTCAAAACTTTATCCAATGTAAATTTTTATATCCTAATTCAAAATAAGAATTTTATTTTGTCAAATTGAACTTATAAACATGTCAACAACTAGATTTAAAGTTGGTGTGCCATCAAAAGGTGGCAAAACTGCATTTTTTGAAAAATACATATTTTACCCGAAATATTTATTTTGTTCTTATACCATGTTCTAGAAAATGTGTAAGATGAATAATAATGTTATAAAATTAAAAATTTATTTAAGACTATTCATAACGGCTAGTTCATAATAATATTATAATAATATATCGTTGTTTAGTAAAACCCGTTATTGCGTACAACACATGCTATTGACGAAGGTCGCGATTGCGTGTAATGAAAGCCAAGTTAGGGTTGCGTGTTGTGCAAGACTCCTTTGTTGTTTCATATAACAGAATCAAACCATTTTTCATTTATACATTAAATATATATATATATACACACACTCAATGCTGCGTAGAATGACTATTATCAAATGAACATGAAATTGTCTGTAACAAAATCTAAGAATAGTGTTGCATATACTGAAAGCTAATACGGTGTTGCGTATAGCACAAGATAATCTTGTTGTAGCTTACAACATAAGACATCAATGAAATTAAAAGAATATTTTTCATAAAATCTCGGGGTGTTACAGGGTCGCCCGTCGTATTGTTTCAGGTCTACCCTCCAGAAGGGTTGGGAAGTGGGTCGCATGTTGTCTTGTTCCAGGATTACCCTCTAGCAGGGCTGGGCAGTGGGTCACCAGTCGACTTATTCCAGGTCTACCCTCCAGCAAGGCTGGGCAGTGGGTCGCCTTTCGGCTTATTCCAGGTCTACCCTCAATCAGGGCTGGGCAGTGGGTCGCCTGATGATGTATTAGGGTTTACCCTCCTACAGGGCTGGGTAGTGGGTCATCCGATATCTTATTAGGGTTTAACCTCCACCAGGGCTGGGTAGTGGGTCACTCGATATCTTATTATGAATTACCCTCCAGCAGGGCTAGGCAGTGGGTCACCCGTTGGTATTTCAGACTCAGTCCTTTATACTAGGCTAGTCTATGGCTTTACTCTGTAACTACCAGAGTGGGACCCTTGTTTGTACGGGTCAGTGATGTGAAAACATTGACTTTGAGGAGACCTCTCGACAGTGGGGTGGTGACGAGGTGTGGTTTGACTTAACCCGGAACCCTCACATACGAGGGATGCTTTCCCCAACCGAGATGTGTCCTTGTAACGTGACCTAAAACCGTGCGGGCGAGTCAGTGCCTCCCAAAGCGGATCGTGTCGAGGCGCGGTGATTTGAGCCCCTTGACTTGTAGTTCGGGGAAGACATGTGGGATGCTGGGCATCAGTGGTGTTTATTTCTGGGACTGTTGGCGACTCACTTTTCTTGGGATGAGCTACGGGATGGAGATCCCCTTATGAGCTTGTTCGGGCATCTTGTTGAGAATATATATATTTTTATATACCTTGTTCCAGTACCCACTTCCTGGGTTCGGTTACTCTGCTTCCAGGAGAGGCGAAGACGCATGGGTTATTCCACGTGCTTTCCGTGTCTAGCTTCTCTTGGTTGGACGAGTCTACTCTCCTGCTATAGGTAGCGAAGACTCGATGGGAAGTTCATCTTCTCACCATTTCCCGCTCCTTGTGTCTGGACGAGTCTACCTTCTTTCCTCTTGTTGGGTTGAGCTGGAATCTTTACTGCACTCTCAGTTGTACCTTTCTACTTTCCCTATTCGATCTACTACTCACCCTTCTGTACCTCCTTTCTTGCTCCCTCGATCCTTCGGGGTATCCTACTGAGTATTTGTATACTCACCCCTGCTTGGTCTTTGCCCGCACTTGGTGTGCCCTTGCAGACGACGGACAGGTGGAGCATGAATTCAGTGGAGCATAGGAGTTTGAGTGATTGGACAACATGCGGTGGTCGTAGTCAGGTTCCAGGTGGGGAACCCTTCCAACTGTTTCTTTTTTGTTCACCTGTTGCCGGGTTGTGTCACTTTTCTAGTTGGGCGCGTGTTTTTCCCTTTTCTTTTCAGTTTCCTTTCAGCACTTTCTTTGTACTGATTAGAGTTCGATGCACTATTGTGGTTTATATATAGCAGTTTCCCTTTTTCATTACTTGTCTTTTCTTTTACTCTTCACTTTTGCATTGAGTGTGTTGTGTGTGTGTGTGTGTGTACAGGTACTCAGGAAAAGGCCTCCCCGAGTTGTTTAGCCTTTAGTGCTAGTCGCCAGCCTCTGGCCTATGGAGGCGGGCTTGGGGTAGTTGCGGCTCGAGCCAGGGTAGGGTCGGGTCATGATAAAGTGGTATCAGAGGTGGTTTGTTCCTTGGGACGCTGTTCGGACGTCCCTAAAATAAAAGGAACTGGTTGGGATTTAGGGAAACAGTGTTAACGTGTCTCGAGAGTGTCTCTCAGGCTAGGGAGTCCAGTGATGGTGCGGCGGCCGAAGTATCCATTCACTAGGACCCTGATAACCCGCTTGTCGACTCGGTATGCTAATACACTTGTTGCCGGGAAAATTTTTTTGTGCATCACATAGGATTGAGTCTTTGACTGTCCTTCATGAGTCAGCTCCCCATCGTTGTGAATATTGGTATATACATATATGCTTATCTGACCATGGAACTCCTTGATAATATTCAGGATGTCTCTGCGAAGACAACTAGCCAGGATACCAGCTTTGGTTCGTGACGACGACCCTGTGAGCTACGAGGCCACAATCCAGGACCCATCATGCGATCTCCTTTCACCGGGTGGGTTGGTAGCGGCACCCCCACCTATTGAGCAGCAGACAGTTTCAGCAGAGCAGGCTGAGCTTGAGTGTGGGTTGAGCACGCTCCGTGAGTTCCGGCGGCATAGACCGCCGAGGTTCAGTGGTGAGCCAGACCCTCAGGTAGGAGAGGTTTGGCTCGAGGTAGTGTTTTGCCTTTTCAGGCTTGTGCAGACGCCAACAGATCAGAGAGTGGCTTTGGCAGCCAACCTTTTTTGTGGAGCAGCTTGGCGTTGGTGGAGTCTAGTGACTCAGTTTCTTGACGAGTCATCACTTTCGTGGGCGACTTTCAGTTGTTGTTCTGTGAGGAGTTTTTTCCCTCCTTCTTGTGCTTCGTTCAGATTCAGGAAGTCTTGAAGTTTCAGCCGTGAGGGATGACGGTGGCCGAGTACGCGGCTAGTTTCACAGACCGTGCATGCTTTTACCCAGACTTGGTCCATGACGACAACACCCGAGCGAGGAAGTTCGAGCAGGGTCTCCGTAGATATATTCGTGTTTTCATAGTACCGTTGGGCATTTCAACATATTTTGGGGTGCTAGAGAAGGTGCTGGTGACAGAGAGCTTCTTTTCACATTCTAGAGTTGGTGGTGGCAGCAGGCACATTGGAGCCGAGATGTCTGTCGCAGCTAGCGGGCGTCGGCAAGCAGAACCTCGATGCAGGTGGATTTTTGACAACCAGACTCATGGGTGTGGTCGCACACTATAGTGGCACAAGAGGGCACCAGTGAAACCGAAGAGATTCGGTGCTATGCTTGTAAGGGGCGAGGTCACCTGGCACAGGACTGCTTGACCCGACCTGTGGAGATCTTCGGGCAGGCAGCAGGTGAAGCACCACGACAGAGGCTGCGTCGTGATCAGAGTAGTACCCAGAGAGGTGGTGCTAGTAGAGGAGCGGGAGGATCTGGTAGTGGGGGACGACTTTACAAGGTCTTTCCATCACCACTAGGCGGTCCACGTCAGGCTCCGGGCGCTGGCAGTTGGGACCGCAGATAGCCGCGAGCTTTAGAGGTCTACGATCCTGCAGAGCATGAGGTGGTAAGAGGTACACTCTATGAATCTTCTACCTTTTTGTAGTAGAATTTTTAGGCTCTATGAGTGGAATTATTTTCTCCCTTATCCGTTTTTGAGTTGTTACCAGGGTGGCACGGGGCGTCAGTGTAACCCTGTGTTGGTAAGGTAAAAGGCGTGAGACCTTTTTCTTTAGTCGATGGTGTTGACTCCTTCGCTTCCAAGCGTGTAAGAGAGTCTTGGTTGAGAGACATCGACTGTGAAATTTTTCGTAACCAGATATCCTTGGGAGTTTAACCATATGGATATTCTGAAGGAGGGAATCACCGGGCCTTGTTCCAGGTGTGGGCGGTGATTCTAGTCGCGGCGTGCGGCGTAGAGGTTCGATCGGGGAGGTGAGCTACCCCAGAGAGCCTTTGGGTAGTTTGAGACCATGCGAAGGGATGGCGAGGTTGTCTACCACCTTTTCCTAACCCCAAATTCTTGAGTGGGTGCACGACGTCTCCCACATGACTCACCCAAGAAGAAGTATGCACGCTCCTATGCACGACATCGGCAAGGGCTGACCTCGCGTGAACAGATCAATCCTTTGGTCTGTGTGCGGTGGCGCAGAACTATGCAAGAGTTCTTTTAGGTATGGGAGAGCCAGGTGCATGCTTAGTACCTTGAGTTGTTCTCTGGTTTTGCTTTTTGGGGACGAAAAGCTTGAAGGAGGTAATGCTTTAAGAACCCGGTTTTTTATGTGAAAGACTTTGGAATATTCTTGATATTATTCCAGAGCAGCGCCCTCAGACGGCATGCGATTCCGAGCCCCGGAGTGGCCGGAATTAAATTTTCAGTGCGTTCACACTGGGAATGCCAATTAAATGCGATAACTCCTAAACGGTGCTTCAGATCAGAGATCCGAGTGTACAGATGGGTTCAGAATGGGGACATAAAACATGTTGGCACGGGCTGTTTGGACCCCTCGCTCGCTTTCAGAACAGTAAATGGATAAAATTAATTAATTAATTTATTCGTTTAATGGTGAACCTCAAGTATCTCTTAAATGGTGGCTCATATTGGAAAACTGAGGGCACCGTTATGTTCGGAGCGTGCCGTTCACCCTATAAGGGGTGTAATCTTCGCGGGCGAGGGTCGTTTCTGAAAAATGGCGCAAGGGGCATTTTCGTAATTTGGAGGCCTCGGGCGTTGAGTTTAATAACTTTTGAATGGGGCCTCAGATTAAAATTCTGATACCGCCGTTGTGCTCAAAAGGAGGGGTTTACCCTAGGAATGGCCTAAATTTTACTGCGTTTGGGGTTTCAGACGCGGATTTAATTTGGGATGAGTTTCTAATTAAGGGATTAATTAATTTCCCTTATTCAACCCATCTCTCTCCCCCCCCCTTCTTCCTCCCCTCTCCACTTTCCTGGTAGGAGCTCTCAAGGAGGAACTCCTCCTCTCCTCCACCTCTCCGGCGAGGCGCAACAGCTCCGGCGAGGCACGACAGCTCCCATGGATCGTCGCGAAGCGTCGGGCTACGCCCCTGTAAGTAGGATCGTGCGTTTATTATTTTAAACTCATGCACCTTCTTTTAACCCATTTATATGTGTCGAATTTCTCTTTAATTTCCAGGAAAATCCCATGGTTGCGTATTATTTTTATGATCTTTCTGACCCTTGTTTCGGGTTGAATTTCTGATTCCCGAGCTGCCCGTAGTGGTCCAGCAAAGTTTGCGGGTTTTCCGGTGGTTTGGTGTTTTTCAGCCGGTTTGGAGGGTTCCGGTGGTTCGGTAGTAGCATGAGGCATCAGATCCAGGCAGTGAGACCAAGAGCAGTGTAGCGGGCTCCCTTCAGCGGAGGCAGCCGCGGGCTTCGAAGGCTCGGCGACCAGGGTCGTCGGTTAGAGACGGCGAGCGGGCAGCGGGAGCACGAGCGAGCTGGGGTCGACGGTGGCTCGCGGTATGGGGGGATGCTAAGGGTGTCGGTGCATGAGGGTGAGAAAGGCGGTCTGAGGTGCATGTTGTGGAGCAGTGGCTGACCAGGTGGCCGGCTGGTGTTGGAGTCACCGGACCACCAGGGTCGCGCGACCCTGGTGGAAGAGGAGACCCGCTGTTGCGGGTCTCTACTGGAGATGACCTGCAAAAGAAGGTTAACAAAAAAAAAATATGTTAAAAAATGGGCCGCGTGCGGGGAAGAAAAAAAAGGGGAGAATCCCTAATTGGAGAGAGAAAGTCTGTGGGTTAAAAAAAAATAATAATAAAATAAAAAAAATAATGATTTTTAATAATTATAATAATGTTATAATTATTAAAACATTTAATTGGGCGTAACTTCCGCGTGCGACGCCCAATGCATGGGCCGTTAGTGGAAGTGTAACTCTATCTTCAATATGGTCTTTTTAAGACCAATTTTGGGTACCTTTCGGTGACTTGTGGAGCGGGTCATTAAAACACCCTAAAAATATTAATTTTATTATTATTTTTCAAACGCTGATTCGAACGTAACTTCAACATTGAGCGTCCGATTAACGTGACGTCTATGGAAGCGTGTCCATGACTTTGAGACGGTCATTTAGAGTCCAATCTTGGATAGTTAAGTCGGACTTGTGGCTCGGTTACCTGGAACACCCAAGTATAATAATAATAATATAAGTGTTATAATTTGGGGGAATCTTGTATCGGACTGTACGTCTGCTTTTGACATCCGATTGATGCGCCGTCAGCTCCATCGTGATCCTGAAGTTGAGGCGAAAAATTCAAGACTGATTTCGAGCACTTAAACCGAGATCGATGTGTGGACCCCATGGGGCCCCGTTTTGGGAGTTGACAGTGATTTCCAGCTTTATCACTGGGTGTCTGTTTTGGACAAGTGATTAGTCGAACTTGTGTACCTTTTCGAGAGGATGACAATGGTGCGATCCGTTCATTGTGCTTCGAGACCGGGATGCGGATCCCCCGTATCACTACTCATGTGAGGTGCACTGGAATGCATCATTTTCCCCGGATATCTATTGCGCTCAAGTGAGCAGTCCTTTTGATGTGTTTTCCCGGGGGGATCACAATGGTGCGATGCGCCCGACTGTTTTCGGGGCCGAGGCTCGGGATCACGAGACACCGTTCGGGCGTGAGATGGTGTTGGTGAATTTTTTGTCGGATATCCATTTTAGGTGAGTAAGTAGTCAATATCGTGTGTTTTTATTTGAGGATTACAATGGTGTAATCTATTTAGGCGATCGAATCCTCATACATGATCTTAATAAATAGGGAAATGTGAAGGTGCCCCGGTGGCGGTTCTTCTGCTGTGTTTGTAAGTGGACCCTTGGCATGTGATCACATGCACTCCCTTGTGAGTGATGTAAATTCTTGAAGAGACGTGGTTGTCTGTGCCTCAGCCATTGAGGTGGCTGGTTGGAGTTGTTACGTTATGTCTTCGCGTTGATGTTGGGTGTCGTGTGCACGATAGACTTTGGGAAGGAACGTGGTATACTCCGGGAGTATACGAGAACACTGGGAGGTACATGTGGATGTTGTACCTGAGAACGTTTGTGCGCTTGGTTGGGGTTGACTTGGGGACACACGTCGTGTGGGCCCCATGTGTGTGTCGTTCTTTGCATTGCGTACTTTTTACCTCTCGCTACGTAGATGGTTCCTCTGTTCTTGTGGGTTGACCAGCAGGGTTGAGTTTTCCCCTGGTTTTGTTCTTGATGGTTTGGCCGGTAGCGGTGCTAGTGGCACCTAGTGATGGAATGGGCACTGAACCTCTATTAGGTGAGTTGTTCTGGAGTTTGGTGGTTGAGCGATACCCACTCCGAGTTCGGTTGGCTAGTGTTGTACCCTCCAGTAGAGATGGCCAGAGAAGTTCTGAGTTTTTCCCTCCAGCGGGGATGGGTAGTGGGTTACTCATGGAATTCTTAAGGTTTACCCTCTAGTAGGGATGTGTAGTGGGTTTCTTATTGACTTCTCAGGGTTTACCCTCTAGCAAAGACTAGGCAGTGGGTCACCCGATGACTCTTGAGGGTCTACCCTCCAGTAGGGCTGGGCAGTGGGTCGCCCGTCTTCTTGTTTCTAGTCTACCCTCCAGCAAGGCTGGGCAGTCGGTCGCATGTCGTCTTGTTCCGGGTTTACCTTTCAGTAGGGATGGTCAGTGGGTCACCCATCGACTTATTCCAGGTCTACCCTTTAGCAGGGCTGGGCAGTGGGTCGCCTGTCGGCTTATTCCAGGTCTACCCTCCAGCAGGGATGGACAGTGGGTTACCTTATGATGTATTAGGTTTTACCCTCTAGCAAGGCTGGGCAGTGGGTCAGCCGATATCTTATTAGGGTATACCCCCTGCAGGGCTGGGCAGTGGGTCACCCAATATCTTATTAGGAATTACCCTCCAGCAGAGATGGGCAGTGGGTCACCCGTTGGTATTTCAGACTCAGTCCTTTATACTAGGCTAGTATGTGGCTTTACTCCGTGAGTACACGAGTGGGACCCTTGTTTGTACGGGTCAGTGATGTGACTGATTTGACTTTGAGGAGACCTCTCAACTACGGGGCAGTGAAGAGGTGTGGTTTTACATAACCCAGAACTCTCAAGTACGAGGGGTGCTTTCCCCACCGAGACGCGTCCTTGTGACGCGACCTAAAACCGTGTGGGTGAGTTAGTGCCGCCCAAAGAGGATAGTGTGGAGGTGCGGTGATTTGAGCCCCTTGACTTGTAGTGCGGGGCAGACATGCAGGATGCTGGGAATCGATGGTGTTTATTTCTGGGACTATTGGCGACTAACTTTTCTTGGGCTGAGCTACGGGATGGTGATCCCCTTACGAGCTTGTTCAGGCTTCTTGTTGAGCATATATATATATTTTTATATACCTTGTTCTAGTACCCACTTCCTAGGTTCAGTTACTCTCCTTCAAGGAGAGGTGAAGATGTGCAGGGTATGCCCCGTGCTTTCCATGTCTAGATTCTCGTGGTTGGACGAGTCTACTCTCCTGCTATAGGTAGCGAAGACTCGATGAGAATTTCAACTTCTCACCGTTTCCAGCTCCTTGTGTTTGGACGAGTCTACCTTCTTTTCTATTGTTGGGTTGAGTTGGACTCTTTACTACACTCTCAGTTGTACATTTCTACATTCCCTGTTCGATCTACTGCTCACCCTTTGGTACCTCCTTTATTGTTCTTTTGAGCCTTTGGGGTATCCTACTGAGTATTTTTATACTCTCCCCTGCTTGGTCTTTTCCTGCACTTGGTGTGCCCTTGCAGATGATAGACAAGTGGAGCGTGACTTCAGTGGAGAATTTGAGTTCGGGAGCTTGGACCGTGTGCGGTGGTCGTAGTCGGGTTCTAGGTGGGGAACCCTTCCAGCTATTTCTTTGTTGTTCACCTATTGTCGGGTTGTGGCAATTTTCTAGTTGGGTGCGTGTTTTTCCGTTTTCTTTTCAGTTTCCTTTCAGCACTTGCTTTATACTGATTAGAGGTCGATACACTATTGTGGTTTATATATATCAGTTCCCTTTTTCTTTACTTGTCTTTTCTTTTACTCTGCAGTTTTGCATTGTGTGTGCTGCGTGTGTGTGTGTGTGTATAGGTACTCAGGCAAAGGCCTCCCAGATTTGTTTAGCCTTCGACACTTGTCGCCAACCCCTGGCCTATGGAGGTGGGCTTGGGGTAGTTGCGGCTCAAGACCGGGTAGGGTCGGGTCGTGACAGTAAATGCCTATTGTTGGTGGTCTATAACTCACCCCTCATGTTTGTTTTTTGGAATTATCATGTGGATCCCACCAATTTCATCCTGTTATATTTATAGAATTTATATGTAATGCTTATAAATTAGTTACACCCACAAATATATCCATATCATGTGGGATGTTATTCTATAGTTGTCTTTTTAGTGTTTTGACATGTTTAAGCCACCATTCGGGTGTGCCATGGATTGAACTTCCTAAGGGAATGATTGTCTATATTAAATGGCTTTATTTAGATTTGTGAATTACATAATGGTGAGTGAAATGTATGATAATCGCATGACCTCCATAAGATGAGTGTATAAATTAATAGACTTATGTGAAATAAAAATTGGAAAATATACTAAGAATATGAATTGGCCATTTAAATTTAATTGAATAATAGGTTCAAAGTTCGTATAACCCCATAACATTTTAATGGAAGTTATCAGAGTGAAACCTAATTTAATAAAATGTATTAAATGTATTAAATGACTGAATCCATGCTACATGGTGTTTTAACACTAATGAAAGGCAAGGCTCGGACTAAATGGACTTATTATCTATTTATGAACAGATTAAATGGTTTCATTATTAATTAGCATTGTTACACTAATTAAAGTTAATGTCTATAACCATATGAATTATATATGACTTATTTATCAAAATAAGAGTGGGATAACTAAATATATCTTTGGATTTCTGAGGGAATTCCATTATCACTTGAGGACCCCATTCTGAATTGAGGGAAATGACTTTCTTAGGTTGTGACCAACCTAGAACCCGATCCCTGTTTAACTTTGGATTCCTAGAATGACACCATAGTATCCCTCATGTAGTACTAGAGGATTCCTTGGATCCAGTATTGAAAATTCATTTCCATAGTTAAAACCCATTTGGCCTAGTCATTGCATATCCCCGTTTTACCTTGGATGAACTCCTTGGAATCGTTAGGAATCTTACTGTGGAATTACTTAGTCTATTTTTGGCACCAAAATATGTTTATTGGAAGATCAAAAGAAAAGGGTAAACCACCTCTATTGAGGATGCCTCAGAAATTCTGTTCGCAAAGCCCCACAGCATCGTGACCGGCGTGAAGCTGCCTCCTTCTCATCTTCCACGAAACAAAGAGGTGGGAGGATCTACAATACGAAAGGTATTTGTGATGCTTCTCTGAAGCAAAGAGGTTGATGGATCCGCGATCCAAAAGAAATTTTCGATTCTTCCGTGATGAAAAGAGGTAGGAGACTCCATGGTTTTGACAAATTTCCATGTGGCTTCGCGTCATGCCCCCTACTTCACACCTCCTTGTGTCTATAAATATTGGTCTCCCCTCAATCCCAAAGGATGGATCCTCAGACGTTTTTCCTTCTCATCTCTCAAATATCATAGCATGTTATGCTCTGCAAAAAATGACCTCTTCAAGGTACTCTATCATCACAATGTGCCTTTCCTTTGGCTTAAACACAACCCCTCTTCAAGCAGGTATTCCATTCACGAAGCCCATGGGACTTCGTGAAGGAAGAAGAATCCCAATGGGACTTAGGTATTTACAAAGAACTTGTGTTTTGCGAAGTACCTTCCATTCACTTGTAAACCACATGATAAGTCAGGGTCACAGTGCTTTGCAAGGCACACTGTTTTGCAGTTCTATGCCTTGTAAGACACCCTTTCCTTGCAAAGCCTTACTCCGTGAGATATTTTATTCATGGTGATGCACCCTCCATGTGCACCTATGCCTTATGCCTAGGCTAGTACACCCCACTTTGTGAAGTAAACCCCTTCGTGAATCCCCTTCACAATGCAGAGCACCAGAGCTTCATGAGACCTCTTCTTGCGAACCCCCTTGCTCTGCAACCCCTTTTCACGTGCGACCCTCCAGGTTCATATGAAGTGATTTCATGGTCCCTTGGGAGGTGATTCATATTACATTTCTTATCCTCATGCTTCTTCGCATAGGCATGATAACTGTTATAGCTTCTTCGCATAACCATGATAACGTGCGCCCCTCATTAGATCACTCCACGGCACACCCTCATCACAACATTGCTGATGCCTTCCCTTCCCCAAGGGCGGGCGAGTATCAATTATGTTAGTTATAGGGGTGAGGAGTGAACCTGCCTCATTTGAGCTACAGGATGTTAAACTACCAAGCACCATCTTCCCCAACACATGACATTAAACTGTGGACTCACCCCGTGCATCCTACGTGGGGTGCCCTATCTTGGTCATTCTCTACACCTTCTCATCTCCACAGGAGTGAGATATTCCTCACATGGACTGAGATCCTATTTTGTGGAGCATCTCTAGTCCGTAGAGAAGGGAAACCATTTTGTTGTAATCCTCTAGCCTTTCTATCAGGAGGCAACACCCCTGCTCCTCCTCTCTTCTTTGGGGATAAAGACTAATAGGTGAGAGGGTTGCATGGATCCTTGAAATCCTATCCCTCTCCCTATGGGATTTGTCACCATCGTGCCTCCATCCTAGAGTAAGTCCCAATATCAATCTCCCTAGTCTACTAACTACCCTTAAGACCCTATTTTTTATTTGGGACGCTAACCACATCTAAGCCCAATTCCACTTCCCATAGACGCAGTAATCGCGATGTGATTACGCAGTCTTTTCTAACCCTTGTTCCTCACACTGAACATGAATCACATGTGCTTAGAGTAAGCATTGACCATGAAATCCTTCTTGGGCTACCTTAGTGTGTAAGTCCCGAACAATTCAGAACTATGTGGACTTTGATCCTTGCCAAGCCAAGGTACATAGTAAGCCTCCCAGAGGTTCAAGACCAAAACCTAATTTACCCGACCCCCTTCAAAACAGTTCACCTTCGTTGCAGATGATGTTAAACAGTATCCACCATTCAGAACTACATGGACATTGATCCTTGCCTAGTAAATGAAAGTAGGAAGCCTCCCTGAGTTTCCAGCCCAACACCTATTGGTCCTGACCCCTTCACGTCAGTTCACCAATCCATTCATAACTACATGGACTTTGATATTTTCTAAGGCAAGGTACGTAGGAAGCCTCAATGAGGTTCAAGACCAACACCTATTGGTCCCAAATGCTTCACAATAATTCACCAAACCATTCGTAACTATGCAGACATTGATATGTTCCAAGGAAAGGTACGTAGGAATCCTACCTAAGGTTTAATACCATCACACATCAGTCCCGAACACTCCATGTGGGTCCACCCTTGTACTGCATGACGTTAAAATGTACGTCCCCTTCTCATCCAACATGATGCTAAACTGTGTACTTTCAAACTACAAGGGTTTGATCTCTGTCTCCTAGGCATGGTACGTAGGAAGCCGTCCAGAGGTTCAATCCCACTTAGAGGCAAGACATTGTACCCCAATCAGTGGTAATCCATTTTACCCCATTCAACAATAAGTCGTTGTACCCCAGAAGCAGTACGTTGTTGTACCCCAATCTGTTGTAATCTATTGTACCCCAATCAGTGGTAAGACGTTGTACCCCAATCAGTTTTAAGCCATTGTAACCCAATCAGCGGTATGTCATTGTACCTCAATCAACAGTAAGGCCTTGTTTCCTAATCAGTGGTAACCCATCTTATCCTATATTGTGGTAAGACATTATTATCCCAACATGAGGGTAAGCCATTGTAATATGAACTACGAGGGTTTGATCCCTATCTTCTAGACATGGTACATAGGATGCCTCCATGTGGTTCAACCACAAACACTGGTAAACATTTGTGTTTCCCAATGTTGGGACCCATATCTCTGGTCTTCCCCCGGGCTTCAGACAAACTCAGGCTACTAACCACACAAAAGCCCCAACATTCCCTCAGGTTGTTGTCCTCTATGCACACCCTGATTCCATTCCCCATCCTAAATCACGCGGACTTTTGTTCCCTACCATGGGGATACGTAGGAAGTCTCTTCAAGGCTCAATCCCAACATCACCATTGTACTCACGTCGGTTCCATCTCATTCTCCATCCACTTCATTCAACTCTCCATCATCCATCCAGATTCTTACCCGGGCCGCCACATCCTAGTGAGATCATGTCATCCACCTCTTCACTGGTCCTAACAGTACATGGGTAAGTAACAATGCATTATCCCTAGGATAAATATTCCCTACTGGGGTTACACCCATTTGATCAACTCCCACCAGTGTTCTAATCGGTCTGATAAATCTCCACTAGATGTTAAACTCCTGGAATACCCTGTGCTAAACACGAGAAGCTAAGGAAAACATCATAGACATGACTATGGAATATAATTCCCCCACATTCGACATGGGATTACTCGGGCTTTTGTGCCCTCAAGAAGTCCTATCATAAGAGGAAGAAACCTAGATGAATCAGTGTTCCAGCATCCAGACACTCCAGCAATGTCCAATGTGACTACTCCCCCGACCGAAGGATGCTTCCCTAGTCGGACCACTTGGAATGTCCTAAATGAAGTAGGGTAATTAACCAACGTCCATGATGACTTGACAATAGGAAGAGTGTCATGAACAATGTCTTAATTTTATGAGGGGGTCCCAAACTAGGTAACATGTTTCAAGGAGGAATACAAGGTAGGAAGAACCTAAATCCCATCATCCAATTTCGATAAAGGGGAAAATGTCCCTGAACGAGGGACGGATGTCCCCAGCCTTTGGAAAGAGGGAATGCGGGGCACAAGAAACGCGTCCTCTAAAATAGATGGATGTGTGCCCCAGTGAAAGAGTCATAAATAGAAATGGTGAACCCTATGTGAAGTTATTATCCTCAATGTAGAGATTAGTAGTGTTTGAGAAATCAGTGGATTAGCGTGACACCAGATCCATGAATCCCCCATTGGTCTCGCCAAGAAAAGTGTGGGCCTTGCATGAAACTCAAAAAAAACTAGATCATTTAAACATTGGGAATCCTAGTCTGTGATGTTGTCAGTGTGGATGTTAATTACCATCCATGGAAGACAGAACGGAACTGGGGCATTGGATATCTCTTTTCCTCCTTTCAGCAATAATTGTTAAATCTCCCTGCTTTGGAGGACCAAAGATGCAATGACATGAAATCAATCAACTCCCACCCACTAACGCAGGGGAATGGGAAATGTCAACACATCATTCCTACATGGACCCATCACTTCTGCAACATATTATACACCCACAATTTCTGGGAAACCATGACCAATATCCCCCTTTTAAATTGTACAATGAAGTGTGGTAAATGACCTCATTCGGTGATACGAGAAGGAGGGGATTATCCCAACCTGGGATATGGCCCGTCAAGACTTATAGTCCTCTGCACCAAATCTCCAACACCACCCCAAGGGCCGCACAGTGAACCACTACTCTCCACTTCTATGCACAACTGTTTTGGGAGCTTCTCCCCAGAATGCTACGATGACTCCCCCCTACGCCGATGAGGTGAGGGATGTCTAGGCCAGCCCGATAGAGATTTCATTCTAGAGGATCCCAAGAGGGGATCCCACTAGACCAAAAAAAATTCTATCACCCAGCCCCATAGGCTGAGGAGAAGGTAATCTATACACCTACACCATAAACCCCAGTCTGATTAACCCGACACCAGCATCAGGCTCATGCTGAGGAGGATGCCCACTGAGGAGCGTCAACATCAACGACTACCATGGCTCATGCCACCACTGTCGTATTCCATCATCCCCTGTTTACCCTGAGCAAGGGAACTCATATTCCCCTCCCTTATAAAATCCAATCCATCCCATGGGCAGGTTGGGTAGGCTCTCCTAGCCTCCGATTTAGGTAGCGCCCACTGCGGGCCGACCCGTGGCAATGATACCCTATACAGAGGTCCTTCCTATACCATTGCCAATAAGAGGACATGTCTATCCTACCACCAATATTTGCATGGAGGTCCTCCCCACACTGGCTATAATCAGAATGAGTGCCCCCCCATAGTGACATTCAATACAAAAGCCTCTTCCGCACTCATGACACCAGGTACAAAGTCGTTCCTCTTGTCGCAGGTTTCTAGTGTGAAGATGCTAGGCATCCAGTCAACCGTCATCGTGGGGGACTTCCCCATGTCCTTATAGCAGTGAGATAAGGTCCTCCTCACCCCAAAAATCAGAGAAGTAAAGGTTAGTCTCACTTCATGGACACCCAGTACAGAGGTCCTACCTGTGTTTGGCTTGACCAGTACTAGGACCCTCCTCACCCTGACACTGCCAAAGGAAATAAGAATGGAGGACTTACCCATACTTATACCATCTCCAGTACAGGTCCTACCCACTCTAGGGATTCCTGTGGAGATTCCCTCCACACATCAACCAGTGGAAACAGAGGTACTCCCCATGTACCCTTTGACATTTTTCTAGGTGCTCCTTTCACACCGGATCTCCTAGGCGGAAGTCCTCTCTACCCTAGAACCATTTCGTTCAAAGTTCCTCCTTGAGAAAAAAATATACCATGTCCCGAAGAACCATCTTGGGGTAGGAGGGAAGGTCTCCACCACAATAAAAAGAATCTGGGAAGATTAAGACTGAGATTAAACTCTTATTCTTCTCAGATTCTATGGTGGAATATGATTTGGAAAGGGAACCCTCACCTCGATCCCCTATATCAGTGGATGGGGTAGGTAAAAGGTGTATCTTCCTAATAATTCCAAAATGTGAGGTCCACCGGATCTCTTCTTCCCTTCGTAGATACATCCAGGAGGAGAAAGATTTGGTGCACCACCCAAGTCTAGCCGCATAATCACCACCATAATCACCAAGAGCACTCTCTACCTCAACCAGAGATCACAGAGAGTTATTCTAGGGACCGATGAAGGATGAGAAACGGCAAGGTCCATAATCAATAGCTATAGTCCCTATCCTAGAAACTATGGTTTCTGGCCCGTCTAATTGCGATGTACTGGCTAATTCACTACTCCCTTTGGAGGATAGCCTGAGGTGTTGTGGCTTGTCAACCCGCTCACCATATTTTCCAACGGCCAGCCTACCATCTCAAAAGTCTTCTTTAGTACCGATACCAGTTCCCCAACCACCTCCAGTCGATGAGTGGGGAAACCAATGGCCAAACCCTCAGTCTGGGCTAAGGAGTTTGTTGGACATTCTTGTGGCAGCCCATTTCATGGAGATGTTTTGACGAGTCGTAGCACTGAATTTCAGTTCACCAGAATCTCTCACCCAGGAGGAGGTCGAATACATTCTATAGACCCTCTGGGTGACTCACTTTAATCATATTCATCGATAGGTGGACAACCCCAAGAGTCAGTCACACTTCGAATACAATGGTCAACAAGTTCGTTTGATCAATTAGGCCGCACACCCGATGGCTCGACGTCCAGAGTCACTAGCCCGCCATAGGACCCTCCAACAAAGATGCATTCAGAGCTTTAATGTAATTTGTAGGATTATCAAGGGGGATTCCCCCCCAAGTGCGGATCTGTGGTAGGGGGTAGTATGTTGTCCTCCATTTCAGTTCTATCCGACACCATCCTGACTTTCCAGGCGATATCCAGAATATGAATCCAAGTAGAGTCTCGATCAAAATGGCTAATCTATCACATAAAGTGACGTAAAAATAGATACATGGAGGAAAATTACCACATGGGGGAGTGCCACAAGAATATGATCTGTCGGGGAGGGTTACTCACCAATAGAGAAACCCACTGGGTCTTCTTATTCCCACCGAGGCATTGGTCCTAATCCGGAATCCTAGTATGGGAAAAGATCACCTCAGATCTATCAAACCCTTAGACTCATCTGTATCATTGAAAAATATGGAGGATGATCTTGAAAAAGAAGAATTGTGCCAAAAACATGAAGTCCAAAAGAAGAAGGTCGATTAACTCCGTGCTGAACATACTGCGGAATGACGCCCAGGCTATGGTAATACTTGGCCGGGGAAGCAGGGGCTGGCACAAATTCCACCCCCCCGATGAATTTCCTCCAAGTGACCCTGACCATCCATCCCAAACAGATAGGATAAGGGCCAGAATTTATGGCAAGAGGGGATGATATGTGTCACAAAATCCACATGAGCAGCGTGATAACCTCTAAAACTCGGCTCGGGTTCCTCCAACCGCTTCATAGGTTGTCCCACCAGTTTCTCCACAAGTCATCGGGCATGCTTATCATGTTGAAGAATCTTCCAATGCACTGGTGGTCAGGGATCCTTACCACGATAGGTATCCATGCCAAGATGACCTGATGGTGGCACACATTTCCCGAATTATGGCGTATGAGACTCGACGGGTGGAAATCCCACCAAATGGTAACCTGTATCTGGAATGGGTGGATGATATTCCAACACCATGGTGTTTTTGAAATCCAACATTTTTCCCCTTTAACAAGATGGGTGACCCTTTGCAGCATCTGTCTCACTTCATCTTAAGGTGTGGACCCATGCTGGGAACTCCAGCACAGCAAGAGGCTACCAAAGTCCAATGTATTGAATAGACATTGGAAGGGCATGCATTTGTCTGGTAGAACCAGCTACCCATCAGGTCAGTTTCCGGCTAGGTATATCTTCCTAGGTAATTTTTTTACCAGTTTAGTTCCACCACTCAGAAGAGGAGTATTGTAGGACTCTGAAAATGAAAACAGAGGCTTGACGAGCGCATCACATACTTCGTCGCTTGGTGGAAAGGACTCACCTACTCCTTGGACATGCCACTGACTCGGGAACAACAATTGACAATGTGTACGAGAAATTTCAATACTGAACTGGTCCCCTATCTCATTACCCAGAATTACCTTGGGGGATGCTGTGATTTCTCTAATAAGGCCTAGCGCTTAGAGGAATCCTCACAACATGCCATGTAGGCATGTCCGTTTCATCCATCAATTCCCATGAGGAGGGCCTCCAAGGATAAACCCTTTGTGGTGGACCAAATAGAGCCCCCTAGGCAACTAGTGTTATTACCAGGAGATCCACCTCCATAGCCTCACAGAGGCCCTCTACGTCAGGCGCAACCTCCTGCTTAGTAGCACCCACCTTTGAATTAGTAGGCTCCCCTGTGTAATGTGCATCCACTAACCATGTGAGATAACCTGGTCGCACCTACTAGATAGGCTCCTCCAGCCCCTCGTCAGGTCCAGGATCCCAAATACCCCTTCCCAGACATGAGAAAATGGACCTACTCATTCAATGAGGCTCAGGTCCTAGGTTATTTCCGAAGCACCTTGGAACAGGGAATTGTACGGTTTCCCGAATGTTGGATGCTAGAATAGGCTGATCTCACTGATCACCCCAGTTACTAACCTTATCAATGGATCCTAGGGAACACCCTCAAAAAGTGATATATGCTTAAATACTAGATTCAATACTAGGTTGATAAAAACATAGTTAGGTTAGGCCATGCTCTGGCACATGTGGCTTGTGTCTTCATGAAGCCAGACAACAGCAGTGACAACAAAGGCCAGTGACATCAGGTTTCTAAACATAAATCCCATGAGTCTAACAACTAGATGGCTCATTAAATTTTCTCCCATGCACATGGTATTATCCATGCTTTTCTAAATCGACCTGAGCCTTCATAAGGCACCACGTCACTCATAGACAGTATGTTTGTGTCAATGGCTCATATGTTCTCTTCCTAGAAGAGAAAGCATTGATGACATAAGGGAACACAAATTCCCCGCTGGTGCCATCATCATCCCATACTCTTGGCGACTTTAATCCCCCACAGATGTCGATTCCCCCTAGAATCCGTGCTGTGGGGGGGGGGTATTCTTCATGTGACAGTCAAAGGTATGCTTCGGTTAACATCATGGAGTTGGTAAACCCCTATATGATTTTCGATGATGAGGATCCCTAGACAGATCTTACCAACGTCCCCATTATTCACTATCATCGATAGATCCATGTCTATATTGGTCATTATAGTGCCTCATTCAACACTTCCAGCTGGGCTATGCATGATATTGAAACCAGATAGCAGGCCCAGTGCAAAGCTCAACACGGGCATCCTTTTCATCTACTATCATTAGGTCCTCCTTCACCGCCGTTTGTGATATTGATTAGGCAGAGCCACCCTGACCACACTGTGACCAGACAGGATCTATAACAAACTAGTCTTAATCATCTTGACCTCATGCAGTAGTCACTCCATAGGTTTCAACTAGTGATCACCGAGACATCCCCAACACGAGTCAGTCGCTGGTCCAGCCGATATGGCCCATCATACCCCTGCCATAGAGAGACCTTTTATAAGCATATTTTAAGGATTGGAATAGAATTATGTTGTTATCAAAAATATTTCTAGTATTAATGTGATTATGTCTATTCTTGATGCCCTTTTCCTATCATCAGATATGCGTGAATCCCTCACCAAGGCTTTAAAAAGACCCCTCCAGTCGGAGATGGAGGTGGCAGTAGTAGAAGCCTTCAATGCTGAGGCAGTCGAGCATGTTGAATACCATGACATTATCTCATTCTCTATAGAAGATGAAGGATATCATATACAGGGGAACATCCTCCTACTGTACATTACCGACCATTTCAATGGTGTGGATGTTTTTCGTTATCTTGTCGACATAGGCTCTAGGATCAACCTAATCCCGACCAAAACACTGTGAAAAATAGGGCTGTACTAGGATGATCAAAGTTCCCATTACCTGAAAACTCAATGTAATGATAGGACAGAATAGAACCTGTTCAGAAAGATCCACCTAAAGACCCATTTTGATGGGTTGGTAGCTAGCACTGAGTTCATGGTTGTCTCTCATGACACTGCTTACAACACCTTGATGGGTAGGCCATGGCTTAACCTGCATGCAGCGGTCCCTTCATCTTATCACCAGTGTCATAAGTAGTCCCTTAATGGTCGATTGGGTGTAATCCAAGGTGACATGTATCACTTTTCCTCTTGTGAAAACTGCTATATGTATTTCGACTATTACAAGAGCATGGACAAGCAGATTCAGGATAATGAAGTTTAACATACTATGACTACGATAGACCTAAGGGAAGATCTGGATGATGCCTACATATTTCCAATCCACCTATTAGAGGATATAACCCCAGATACGAGGTAGTGCATTTTAGTTTCTTGAATAAGGGGAAATCACATTCTAAAGTCTATGCGACGCCCAAAGATCACCTCGTATTCCTACACAAATTAGGGTTGGGTGAACCCAGAGACCCCTAAACCCATAAGGTATCAGTATTTACACCCCATGGAAACAATAACAAGCCATTATTGATTGTTTCTATGGGATGGAATAAACCAGATCAATATGATTTGTCACTATAGATTTGATATCATCAAGTGTTCCCCATTGTGGTGAAGACCAGATATGATCGGGTTGATAGATTTCGTAGCTATGGTTTTGGAAGCACAGAAATCTCCCGATGCAGTGTCCACCACCGGCCAGGCTAGCACCATCATCCCATTAGGATCTATTGACTTAGAGGAAACTCCTCCTTTCAAGGACCCCTCCTTCATAAGTATAGAAGAAGGTTCAGAGAATGATCCTCTAGCTTTCAAAGAGGGTGTCTCCACCACAGTCGATGAGTTGGGATGGGTGAACCTCGGTAGAGAGATGAATCTAAAAACCATGTTGATTAGCTCTACTATGCCTATCGAAGAGAAACATCAGTACATTGACTTCCTCAAGCAACACCGTGATGTATTTTCCTGGAGTTATGATGAGACGTGGGGACTATATCCTTAGGTGTACACTGCCTCTGTCTTCCGAAAAATCATCACGGGGTCAAATAGCCTCCTAGAAAGATGAGTGCTTATCACAATGATATGGATGAGTCCGAAGTTGATAAGCTCATCAGAGCTAATTTCCTCATAGAGGTCTAGTACCTCAGATGGTTATCCATCATTGTTCCCATCATGAAGAAGGACAGATAGATCGGAGACTGAATCATCTTCCGGGATCTCAATTGTCACTGTTTGAAGGATCATTTTCCCCTTCCCATGACAGAGTATATTATTGATGCCACTGCTAGGTTCCATGCCCTCTCCTTCATGGATTGGTATTCCTGGTATTACCAAATCCACATTGCTCTTGAGAATGAGGATTCTACAGCCTTGAAGGCAGCACAAGGTACTTTGTTCTACCAAGTCATTCCCTTAGGTCTAAATAGTGTAGGTCCCAGATATCAACATGCCATGGATCAATTATTTAATCTGGTCCTCAAGACATTAGTGGAATGTTACATGGATGACCTGGTGGTCAAATCTCACAAGTGTCTGGACCATCTAGAAGATCCTGAGAATTTTTTTTCCTTCCTTTGTTCTCACCACCTGAAGATGAACCCATTGAAGTGTGCATTTAGGGATACCTCTGGAATGTTTCTCGGAATTATTGTAAGATATAGGGGCATAGAGATTGACTCAGATACGATCAAGTCCATTAGCTATATTTCTCATCAGATAAACATTTATCAGCTTCAAGGCTTTCAAGGCCACTTAGCCTACATACGTTGATTCATCATGAATTTGACTGCAAAGTGTACACCCATTTCTTGGATCATAAAAAATGCACTATATATCAGTGGGATGAAGAATGTAATACTACTTTCGAAGAAACAAGAAGTACCTGCTCTAGCCTCTAGTCTTGATGCCACTCCTTTCCAGAAATCCACTAGTCCTTTATGTGACCACCCTTGAATAATCTCTTGGTTCCCTTCTTTACCAGAAAAACAACGAGGGGACTGAGAAAAGTCTCTACTATCTCAGTGGAATGCCCCTCAATACGGATACCAGATACTCCCCTTATCATGAAAATATTCCTTGTGTTTGTATTCATAGTACATAAATTGTAACATTATTTGCAACACCATTAGGAACAGCTGGTATCCCAAGTGGATCTGGTGAAGTACATTCTGAACCTCCCCATGTTGGCATGCCTTCTAGCTCGTTGGGATGTTATCCTCTAGTAGTTAGACATTAGGTTTTTACCTTATATAGCTATCAAAGGGAAAGCATTGGAAGACTTCCTTTCCACCCATCCAACCCCCACAGACTTGTCTCTGGACCTCGATTTCCTCGATGAGGTAATCCTCCCGGTGGACCAATCCATTCAGTGCAAAAAAATTCACATTGGTGGTGCTTCCCAGAGCCCAACTAACATAAGGATCAATGGCCCCAACCTCAACAGACTTGGCCTAGGTATCATCTTCATCACATCAGCACAAGATATTTTTCCATATTCATTCTTGCTGTCATAGGGTTGTAGAAACAATGAATTAGACTACCAGGCTCTCATCACTGTCCTCAAGCGGGCCCTTGAGATTGATGTTCCCCACATGCATGTGAAATAGGACTCTGAACTAGTCATTAATAAAATCAATGGTGACTATGTCAAAACAAATCCTGAACTTGTACCACTATTGGAATGTACCCTCCAACTGATGGCCCAGTTCTCATCTCAGCCAGAGGTTACCCATGTCCCTCGTTCTCAAAACGGTCAAGCTGATGGCTTGGATAGCCTAGCTGCATCACATTCAGAGCCTGAATATATGGAGTTGATTATCCACATGGAACACCAGAGATTCATCTCCCCCATCACTCCAGATGACGATGAGAGCCTACTGGTAAGCCACTTTACCACTGGTGCTTCCACTTCAGGACCCCACGGTTCCCCTAAAGTAGTGTCGGAAGTAACACCTAACTAGAGGACACCCTTTATCAAGTACCTCCAGCACAGAAATCTACTATCCAATCGATCCAAGCACGAGCGAATTCAACGCCACATGTTGTAGTTTACTCTCTATAATAGTCACGGTCTTGAGATAATCCTTTACAAATGCAGGATTGATGGTTTTCTCCTCTGTTACGTTCAAGGTGTTGATATTCCTCACGTCATGCAGGAGGTTCATGCCTATTCCTCTGGGGCTCATCAGACTGGGCCGAAACTATCTCATGACATCCGGAGACTAGGGTAGTTTTATCCCTCCTTGATCCATGAATACATATATTTTTCCAAGAGGTTCCATGCATGCCAAATTAATGCCATCTTTGTGCATCAGGGTCCAGAGCCTCTGCACACTACCATGTACTCTTAACCCTTTAAGGTCTGGGGACTCGATGTCATGGGACTATATCCACCATCAACAGCTCACCAGTGTCAGTTCATCCTAACCACTAATGATTTAATTTCCAAGTGGGGAGAAGCAGTTCCACTCAAGGAGGTCAAGGCCCATTCTATCATTGACTTTGTGAGATCCAATACCATCTACTAGTTCAGATTCCTTCACGTCATTCTTACTGATAATTGTACTAACTTCCGGGCATCTGAGTTGAAGAAATTATTTTCCAAGTACAATATCTGTTCTATCCATACCTCCCACTATCACCTGAAAGCAAATGGTTAGGTCGATGAATTCAACAAAAACCTATCTAACATTCTAAAAAATGGTGGGTCAGAACTATAAGAGCTGGCCGAACAATCTCTTCAATGCCCTCTAGGATTATCATACAATGACTCGTAATTCCACACAGGTGACCCCATATGCCCTGGTGTATGGAATAGATGCCATTCTACCCATCAAGATTTAGTTTCCTTAATTATATACAACATTCTATGATCAACAAGAAACATATACAATAGCTAAAATTGGTCTGGTTTAATTGGAAGTGCTCAACTAAAACTGGATTTGTGCCCTGTACAATTTGGAGAAGCATTAGAATAAGATAGCTAGATCATTCAATAAAGAAGTTTTTCCTCCACTCTTTTTGGAAATTTAACATGGTGTTGGCCCTAAAGACACCAACGATACCTGGCAGGAAACCTCCCAAGATGGAGCCCAAATGTGAAGGACCTTACCTAATTTATAAGGTTTATCCCAATGGCACATACTCCATGTTTACCATGGATGGTGAGGGTATAAATCCTCCCACTAATGAATAATTTCTCAAGAAATACTTTTCCTGTGTTAAGAGTCCTACATGACCTTAAAATTTAATGTCCCACATGAAATTAAACTGTATGTTGTACCACAGGGAATTAAATTGTATCAGGTCCTACATAAACATAAACTGTTATGTTCCACATAACATTAAAGTATATGTCATCCCGGAAGAAATTAAACTATATCGGGTCCTAAATGAGATTAAACTATCATGCACCACATGGAATTAAACTATATTAAATCCCATAGGACGTTAAACTATATCGGTTCCTACATGGCCATAAACTATCATGTCCCACAAGACATTAAATTGTATGTCATCCCGCGGGACATTAAACTTTATCTGGTCTTAAATGACCTTAAACTTTTTGTCCCACATGACATTAAACGGTATGTCTTCCAACATAATATTAAACTATAGGAGATCCCACACGACCTTAAACATTCAAACATCATTACTGTATGATTTTAAACTACACATCACAATTGACAATGATGTATGGATTGATTCCCATCCTCGTGGGATATGTAGGAACACTCAGATGCCTCATATTTAGTTCAGCTCCCAGACTCCTATTTGACCATCCCCCTGGGTATAGTTCTCTTCGAGTATCTCACATGGTGAAGTGGAGGATTCGTTGGCCCCACTCATGTCATGATTACAATGATCTCACCATGTTCCCTCTTCTCGTGCTTCTATTCTCCAATATCCTCATCGCACGACGCTAAACTGTGTGACCTTCCAGAATAACGTGTTGCATGATTCACATCCTTATGGGATACAAAGTAATGCCAGGAAATTTTGTCTGTAGGCCCATCACCAACTTAAAAATATCTCCTCAAGTGGAAAAACATGGTATGGTTCCAAATATTGTGCTCATTTACGTTGGTTTCATCATTACTGCACTATATATTCCCCTCTTTGGCGATTTCCACTTCTTTCGCTATCCTACATGATGTTAAATTGCCCGGAAACATGTATGATTCACACTCTACCTTTAAATGGGGCTTCATCATCTTTTATATCAAAAAGGGCCCCAAAATGGTATGGATACTTATCCTAAGGACTCTCCTATCATTTTGGGACAACTTCCTCGAGAATGTCAAACAAAAAATTGATACAAGTTCTGTGTTGCGTATATGGTCAGTGGTCGACACCTGTTTGTTCTTTCCATTTCAGATCACACAATATGGATGCTGTGTTTTGAACATGGTCAAAATCTATTCTTCATCATTTTCACCACCCCCATATGTCCCAAGTATTCGGGGTAGTGGTTCATGTTGTCCCAATATCCCTTCAAACGTTATTCTGCCTCTGGTAAGAGTGTGAATCCATTTGTTATACCCTTATATGTCAGGGAGAGCCTAGTCATATTCCTTTTTCCCACATCATGCATTTCTCACATTTGCATAGGGATTTTTGGAAGGAAATAACCTCATGAAAGGTTATGTGTCTATGGTTCAAGCGCTAATACCTTAAACTAATATCTCAATCATCCTCATTACAAGACGTTAAACCAAAAACTAGTCAGGACCTCCTCTCATAGGTCCCTTGCCCCTTTTTGGCCCCTTAACCCATGTTCTCAATAAGGATGGTGTAGTATGACCTGAAATCTTTTTCATAATTCAAGTTGGGATATTTTTTCCATGCCACATAAATCCCCTTGGGACACCCCACCATTATCAACCTCACTGCAAGAGGTTAAACTGCGAACTTTCTGGGACTTCCTGTCTTGGATCCATTGACATTTTTCTCCCCCTGGCCCAAGTCCTTGTTTGGGATCATACGGTGTGGAATGGTCTTACGTTATTCCATCCATGCTGTACGCATCCCTTGTGGAGATATCTTTCCCCTATCTTTATCCTTTCTGTATGATGTTAAACTTCATAGCATCCTCCAAAACTATGTGTGGATTTACTGACATCCTTATGGGATATGTAGGACTGCCCAAACATTCAATCCTCAAGTACAACCCCATTTCATAGAAACCTCCTTATATTCTTGCTCCCTGGACTGAGTTCTCTAAGAAAGGGGTATGCGAAGTGGTATGGGATTCTGTCCTTATTCACATTAGGTTCATAACAACAATGCCTCATACCTCTCTCTTCTAAGATCTCTTCATCCTCCTGTTCTACACTCATCTTTTCTATTCTGCTACTCCTGATTCGGGCACCTCGACCAATATTGGCTGTTCACCAATGTTCCTAAGAGCACTCTGGTTCAGGACCTAGTGTGTTAGATTCTACCTAGACATTCTCTATATTCTTTTTCATGCTTTGTGTTTCCCTTCAATTGGGATTTAATCATCTTTCACATCCAAAATGACCTTCGAACATTATAGATACATAACCCAAGGGATATCCAACCATTTCAAGCCAATGTCCTCGAGGATTTAGAGTGAATAATTTATACAAGCCCTATGTTGTGAATATAGTAAGCGGTAGATGCTCATTTATCATTCCGATTTTAGGTCACACAATATGGATGCTATGTTGCGAACATGGTCAATAGTTATCATCCATCGTCATGCCAACCCCATTAAGGCCTAAATGTCAGTTACCCGATTCACATAATTTTCTTCTCCATCATGTACAAGTGGTATTTCAACACTATTGGTACTATCCCTCAGTTCACATTTGGACGTATGGAGAACAAATCTATGGTAAGGCGTCATTCGGGGCTCCGGACTAATTTCCCCTTTCATGCATTTCATGTGTTTCAAAGACCTTCTCTGCCCTTGTTTCCCACATAGATTGTAGCTCACGTGGAAATAGGGATCAGATCAAAGATCTCACTCGCTTGGAAGAGTTTCACTTCTCCAGGGTCTGCCCTCTATGACCATAAACTAAGATCTTCTTTTACTTCCTCTCTATAAGGTGTAAGAATAGTAAATCTCAGAACTATGTATAGCTTGATTCTCATGCTCATGTGATATGTAGGAACACCCAAACATCCCATCATCGGGTCTATCATATATTCCTCTAATTACCTATTCTGTTCATCCATGTGGCCTAGACTTTCATGAAATTCCATGATGTGGTGTACGACTTACATCCTCATTCACGTCAGGTTTGCAATAATTTCACCACATACTTCATTTGTAAGAGTTTGTCTCTCACGCCCCTCGTCTCGTAAGACGTTAAAATGCACCTCTAATTCTATCTTGATTCCCTTTCTCATGGGATATGTAGGAACACCTAGACATTTCATCCACAGGTCCATCCCCATATTCACTGACCTTTTCTGGCCCCTCGGCCCCAGGTATCTTCCCCAGAATTGTGCAGGGTGTATTGTTGACCTCGTCCTCATTCACATCGGGTACATTTTATCGCACCATGCATGTTCTTCATGTCCAATCCTTATGAAGTTAAACTATACCACCTGGTCCCACATGACTTTAAACTATTTTTTCTTTATTACAAAAAATAAAATTCATTGGTTGGTCCAATCATATGACCCAAAACTATGTCATTATCATCTTGGACACACGATGAAAAACGACACTGAATTTGGATTTCCTCACTCAAGGGGACATCATGCTGGGTATCAGTCTTCCACCAAACCATTTGGCAATGCCATCATGTGTCTTGATTCCTGTAGCGACACCTGGATTCTTCTTCCTAGGTTTATCTCTTCACCAAAAAATACACATCCATCCTAAAGAAAAAACAAGATCTATCAAATTATATTTCTTTTGGTGCGTGGGCCAGACCCACATGATAGTATTGTCCCTGGAATAGGTATCCTTCCTCGCGACCTTAATAACTACATATTTCTTGATTCCCATCCTCATGGGATATGTAGGAACACCCTGACGTCCCATCCGTGGGTCCATCCCCAGTAATCTTAAATCCTTCCCCCCTTTTTTCACCCCCTTGGCCCGAACTCCTTTAAAAGCATGTAGTGTGGGGAGCACCTCTTGGGTTCCCATTTTTTTCTGTTTTTTCAACAGCCACACCATGTACCTCCCTTGTCTCTTCCCAACCTAGTCTGAGTTCATCGACCCTAATCTAAGATCTCCCTAAGGGAACTATGCATAGGGTTTGACTACTTTTCTACCTTATGAGTACTACATTAAATCATTTCTACTCTTAATGGACCACTCTATGACCTTAGTCTAGGAGTGTGTGACCCTAGGAACCTTTCCTTGGAAAAGGATTTGAATCCCTCTACCTGATGCATCTTCTTGTCACATTAAACTGTATCGAGACAAAGAGCCCATGGTGTGGGATTTTCACATGGACATTCTCTCGTTTCATGTCCAGGCTTCCTGAGACCTTTATTTGGATCCCCATATTTATACATGTCTGAAGGGACCCCCTTTATATCCTTGTCTCATGCTACATTGGCTCACCTACCATCTTGGGCCAATTCCACAGAAGACCTTAGACGACATTCTGTGACTGGTCCCGTGTTTCGAACATGGTCAGTGGCCAAAACTCAATTGTCTGTCCCCATACTAAGCTAACAAAAACATATTTTTGTTTCGAACATGGTCAACAACTATCCCTTTTCACCACTCCTCCATCATTTTTATCCAAATCTCGGGTGTCGTGATTCACATCATTCCACTCCCTTGTGTTCATGTGGAATTCCAGCACACTCATCTCTATGCCTCTGCACATCTATTTGTGCTAAACAGGTGGATTAATAATTTTTGGATGCCATTTACCTGACAATCCATTGAACATAATGTGTTGCTCCCTATACTAGAAAAATTCAACCAATACTCTTTGTTTCCCACATCGAGCATGACTCACTTGGGCTTAGTGGTTTTGGAAGGATGTGTGTTGGTGATGCAGAACCACACATCCCCCTTGTCCCTCATGAAATTAAAATTCACTTCTAGAACTATGTACGACTTCATCTCCATCAGGATGGGATACGTAGGAATGCCCGACCACTTTTCCTTGAGCCTAGCCTTATTTTTACCTTCGGTCTCTTGACCTAAAAATTTCTTTCAGGGATACGTGGTGTGTAGTGGACTCCTTAGGTCCTCGTTCACGTCGGGTTTATAGATACCACGTCATGTAATCCCCTTTTAGGATATCTCCCTTCATTCCTTGTCCTATCATATGACGTTAAACTGCATGAGTCCATATGTCATCGAAGTATGACATTAAACTATTGTTCTACACTAAACAATTTCAGGATGCCCCAGGTTAATTATGGGATGTGTCCGCTTCATCGCCAAAGAGGATTACCCCTAATAGCATTGGTCTTTGACCACATTGTATTCAAGAACTATGTTTGTCTTGATTTTCATCATTATGGGATATGTAGTGACGCCTAGGTATTTCACCTCGAGCCCCGCCCTAGGGTCATTAACCCTTCTGGCCCCTCCGCCCTCATTACGTTCCAATATCTCTGACCTTAAAGTAAGATCCTACAGTCTGTGAAACATGCCATAAAATTTTTAGCCTCGGTCTAGGAATTATGACCGTAAAACATTGTACAACCTCCTAGTCATATGACATTCAACTATTCAAATCCTCATCTTCACCCATATGATGTAAAACATCAAGGCATTCCAAGTCCCCACCAGAGAGGTCCTGTTTGGAAGAAATTTTGATCTCTAATCAGACAAATGCACCCACCTAATGTGTATTCACCACGGTGGAATAATTTTCGGAGTGTTAGACTATATTCGAATAGCCCATTACTCCAGCCTTCGCGCTTTGCATGCCCCTTATTCAGACCCTCTACCACATTTATGTTTGAAGGAACCCCCTAATAGTATGAATGCTCGGCCCATGGCTCTCCTACTATCCTGGGATAAATTTTTAGAAAATCAATGGATAACATTTTGAGTCAGGCCCCGTGTTTTGAACATGGTCTGTGGTCGGACCTCATTTGTGGTCCCCATTCTAGGCTAACAAAATAGGGATGATGTGTTTCAAACATGATCAACAGTTATGATTCATTGTCATGCCACATTCACAGTGTTCCGAATTTTGGGTATTGTGATTCACACATTCCACTCCCCTATGTTCAGATTGATTATAACTCCCCTGGTGTTGTCCAACTCATGCACTAGATCACATTTGGAAAATGGAAATTCGACTGTTTTGAGACTTTCGTCCACCAGTCAGGACTCCCTCTTACTTCCCAGAAATAAGGAATGGTTTTTCAAACATGGGATTCCTGATGCTTGGTCGACACTCACATTCGAAGGGAATAATGAGGTGGTCATCCCTTGTTTCTCACATCGGGCCCGACCCATGTGATCTTACGGATTGATCGTCAGATGTTTCACGAATGTGACTGACATGCATTGGATGAAATAAATAATATAACTCATGCAATAATTCTGCATAAAAAATTAAAGCATGAATGAATATTAGAAGGATTACAATAATCACAGTACTCGAGGATTGACCCTTCCCATGGCAGCGTTGACTCATTCAATAGAGAATTGAAGCTTCCCCACTCTCTGGATTGCGGCGTCCAGGATTTTTTGTCACCTATTTAGTTCTTACTTCTCCTTGACAACAATTGGGAGAAGTTATTTAGACTCAAACCGATCCTGATCCTCATCGCATCATATGATATGCATCTCCTTGGAGGCTTAATTCACCAGTTCTTCAGCCTCTGCCAGATGGGCCTTCAGTCATGATATAATATCTAAGTGCATGTTGAGGAATATGAAATACTCATCTTCCCAGACATTCATCCATTGAATTTCATTTTCAGCTTCCAGGAGCCTCTTGATGTTCACCGCTTTTCTCCACTACTAACCCACACCAAGGCCATGGTTATATTACCAAATCTTCTCCTCCTTGATATATCAGAAAAGCATGTGAGGATGCTAGGCATCCACTCCCCTAGTGCATAGTTCATGCATCCATGACGAAAGTCTCCCCCTCGGGTCTATCCATTATGATTGAGGGGTATCATCGATGAAGTACTTGATTAGGTTCCATGTCCAGTGATAGGAGATGTTTCTATCCTCATCATTAGAGGAAGTCTCGTCCAGATCTATGGGGTTAAAAAGTTCATATTTGGGGAACACCCCAGGAACTCGTTAACAGGGTATTCATCAGGTGTCTAATTAGGTAGGTTAGGATCCATTTCATTCGACTGATCCCCTTTGTTAGATTCCACCTCAATGGCTTCTGGTGAGGCCCAGATGACGGTCCCACCTATGATCGGGACTGTCACCGCTTGGTCAGTCTTGGAGTCTACTTCCATAAAAACTGACATCACCATGGGAAAGGCACCACCGAGAGCTCCATCCTACCTTTCCAATGCGGCCCACACCATTTGAAGAACTATGCATACAGAAAGTTCACAGACATAAGTTGACCTAATCAATGGATGATGATTACAATTTCCATAAAGAAGACATAGAGGGATTGAATAGTTGATCATACTCCTTGGTTATATCCATTGGGACCCCCAGGTGTGGCTCTACATATACTATTTGGAGATCCAAAAATTCTTGAAGAACCGCCACGGGTGTCACAGCCTCACTAAGTGCAGTAATTACCATAGTTGTGGGCTCAAATCCTGAAGTTCCGGAAGTTACATCTACTATTGGTTGGGAGAGGGTTTTTCATATGAAGCCCTCCTGATTAGTTTAAATGTTAGTAAGGAGTCCTAAATGACCTATATGAACACTCTAGGGATGTTCCCTGGGGTTTTACCTCAAGATCCTCCACAAATTCTTCCAGCTTTGGGTCTGAATCACTAACCTCACCCTCCTCTAGAGGACTCCCTCTACTGGTCTCCTCCCCCCAAGAGGACTCATCTAATTCTTCCGGCATAGTTGAGAACTTTATTAATTAAAAAATATATAGCTTTAGAGGGGCTGTTCGATCCAAAAACACCATTACCCAATCCATTATTTTAAGATGATCACCCCAGGAGTGCACAAAGTTCTCCGTCTTAGCCAGGTATTTCCCCCCTCCACTTGGGATATTGAAAAGTCGACACTTACATGGCCAAACCCCAAAAAATCCTTCCCGAGATGGCTCATTTGTTTCCACATCTCATAAGGTCTGACGAGTTTCATGTTGACATCCTAGAGGTACCAAGCCTTCAGGAAGACAACATTCTACGACATGTCTATATGGCGCAACCACTTTCCTGGAGCCTGGGTGGGTATCCTGCGAAACCCCCTGGGCGGCCTCCCATCTGGATAACTCTATCCCTCTATGACAATAGATCCACCACCGTCGCTTTCCTCTCAACTAGTGTGGGTATCGCCACTACTGCAGCCCAGCCACCATGAGATGTCCTCACCACCTTCCAGCCCTGGCCTCGGGGTTAGGGAGGACCATAGTCACTGACACAAACAGTTTGATGGTTCAACATCTCCACTGGGTAGGCCGCCTACCAGCTCTTAGCATACTCTTTCACTAGCCCTGAAGACATCTGTGGGTGGAGGAAGACCATTCCACATATTCCCATCATCCAGTGTGAACACGAGACACATCTTCCTCATCACACATAGTTGATCCTTATGGAACACCCCCAAGAAGACCCGCTGGGTCAGCCACTGTATACATCTAAACTGCCTCGCAAAATGGTGTGGGGTGTACGGATCATAGAGAGATTCACTATTGACCCACACCACGAGAACTCCACCCCAAAGGCTTGGAGGTAGGACCGATTCTCTTGAAATCACTAGTCGTCATTAGTGAACACACCTATTGGCAACATGAACGGGTGGAAGTTGAACTCGTCCACCTTCCAGACTTGTTTCAACACTGACTGTAGGGTTGGATTGGTCGGAAAGGTCCCCAAAACATTCAAGATAGCAGGGAGAAAATTCGATCCTTGAGGGGAAATTGGGTTGAGATATTCATAGATACCCCTGACATGAACCACTATCCACCCATACAGAAGGTGAAACAGCCCACATATCCTCTGCGACTTCTTCCCCTCGCTAATATGATACATCATCTTATACAACCTAGTGAGAATAAGGATACCATGGTTGACCCATCCCCATTTCAACAACATAGATTCCATAATGAATGTTCTCAATCACACGCCCATGTTCGTGTCCCCCACTGGCAGGATCCAACTGCAGATAAGCGATGCAAAGAATGCTGCTAACCTAACCACCAGTTGCTGCTCGGTACTGATGTTGATTACCCATGTTTTTCAATGGATGTCCTCCAATATCCACCAGTATGAGTGATCCTTTCCCTGTTGATCCCCTCATGGGTTGGTCTGAGGCCTCACAGGGAATATTCCATTTTACTGAATATTCAAGAACTGCCTGAACCACTTTTTGAAGTAGACGTCCCTCACGGACAGTTTTTCCCCCCGACACCAGATCCATCAATTCCCATGCCAATGCAGACATTTTCTATAGGTCCTCCAATGAAATCACAATGGGGAGGTACTCATCATACATCACCCCTTGTATTTGGACCCCCCGTGATCTGGTGTAGGTCCCATAGACTGATGATGACCTCACCATGGTTCAAATGGAATGTTTTTGTCCTTAAAGACCATCAGATCTGCAACTCTGGCATCAACTGCTTCAGCTGGTAGATATAAAATTGAGAGGACGATATTTCCTCATATAGGCCCCCTCACCTCAGCTCTTCCTCAAACTCCTCACACAAGGAACATACCCAGAAAGCTTAGACAGAGGCAAAGCCTCTGACAATTTATTAAAATAAAGGAAAAGTACAGTGAGCAAGTAGCAGAGGCCATAAAAACAGCTATATATCATAATATCCATACCCATCACTATATCCATAACCATTTTCTTCATCCAGAGTGGCTGACTCCCACTTCGAGCTTTCATAGTATTTCAGAATCTTAACATACTTCCTTCTGAGATTTAACTTTTCCAAATATAAAAACTCCTCGGAGGGATGCACACCTTTCCCTTTGCTAAAAGAGGACCTAGTGGGCATTGGATTTGGCATATGAGTGCAGTCTTTTTTAGAGACCCTAAGCCTGACGTACATGGACATTACATTAATTTTGAGGAATACTTAGTATATAACAAAAAAACACACAAGGACCGTAATAGTTTAATGTCTTTGGAAACTCAGAACGTAATCTTCTAATCATAGTGAAAGATCTTCAACATCTCCCATAAAGATCTTCCCCCCCTTTTTTTCTTACCTAAAACCTTTATTTATATCTTGGGGAAAATAAAACATAAAATGGTGAGCTCAAATGCTCAGTAAGGGTAAACAAAAGAAATATCAATCACATCATATTCATAAGAACATAACATTTTGGAAATCTTAAACTGCAAAAGAGATCATAATATCATAACATGGGATAAATCATAGTAGTGAAATGTAATCCCAATAATCATAACTTAAAACATGAAACACTGTGGTGTACTCACATAATCATAGAGAATAATTTCTTATTAGTCAAGAATCATTTCCAAGACTATCTTAGTGGACAAAGTCCATTTCTGAACCGAGTTCATTCCTCGCTTCAGTCCTGTTTCACTGAACCAGTTTAACCTGCCATTCCAGCCATGTCTATCTCATGAGATATAAAATCCTTACCCAATGCATTTTAGGGAGATATAGGTCCCACCCATCTCATAATGATACCATTCTTATGTGTGCCACAAAATCATAAACCATACATCATAGCATAACCCATGTAATAAAAATGGGAATCTTAAACATTGTGACATCATAAAACAACTCATATAAGATAAAGGAATTCATAAAAATAATTCCATACCAACATAATCAAATCAATGTAATAATAGGGATAGAAACATAACACTTTATTATCTTATATGGAAAATAATTTTGATAAAACACTTGAACTCCATTCTTGAGGAAAATATCCTTTCTAATTCAAAAACACTTTTCCTTTCTTAACATGTCATACAATTCTAAACTAAAAGAAGTTGATTAAAAATAAACGTGAAAACTTGTAAGGGAAGCTTCTTGGAAATAATGTTTTAAAAATCCATTTATGCCGTATATGTTTAATGAAAACATTCTTCTCGTACTTTTGACGGAAAAGTCAAAAAGTACCTCGTAAGAAAAACGACAAAAGATTCCTTTCATATCTTTTACTAAAAACTCACTGAAGGGTAAAATTGGATATAAACTATTTTAGAATGATGTAAATATTTCATATTGAGGAAACACGGATGTGTATGATAAAATACACCCCAGTAAATACCAAAGTATAATCAATCTTGGATAAAAATGAGATTGTGATATTTTCCCTTACCTTAGGTCCGATTTGCTTCTTAAGTGTCCGAACCTCCTGTATAATGATTTAAATAATGTCATTGACTTATTCCAGAATCATACTCATTGTTATGATATCATATATGGTTCACTTATGACTTTATATTACCCGTTTTTTTTGTAAATTTCATGTTAAAAAGCGTTTTGGGTAAAATTGTTTCATTTGTCGTCCGTGTTTTGACTTGTAATTATTCATATGATTACATAGATCATGATTACTTAATTCCAGAATATAAAACATGATTTATATATAATATATATTCGGAATATACATATATATAATAAATCCGTAAATGGAAGGAAATACACCGTTCATGGAGACGGTAGGCCGTACGTACGCATGAACGATGTTTTCGTTTCCTTATTGAGTTGAATGGAATTAAGTAGATGACATACATATATATACACATAAATAAAGTATCATTATTATGTCATATATTTCATGATTACTTATTATATATAATTTATAATCATTCATGATTGGTTAACGTGGAGAATGAATCTCATCGCGTCGTGGAGATGGTAGTTCGTACCTATGCACGAACGATGATATCGTTCTCATGATCGTGGGACTGTATTGGAGTGTATGTATACTATTTCAGAATAAATATCACTTTAAAATAATCATATATAGTTATTATTTACACCATTATACCCATCCAAATAATGTGGTGGTGGAAAATAGATTACACCATGGCGTGGAGACGGTATTCCGTACGTACGCACGCGCGGTGATTTCGTGTTCCGTAGGATGGATAGATGGTGAAATAGTGTTGTTTAAAACTTATAATAACATATCAGTTTATGAGTGATACTGATGTTATTAATTCATAATGAAACAACCTAATAAAAATAAGTGGAAGAAGAAATAAAGTTGAAAGAATCGGTAACGGACATTACCTCTTCTTTGGAGCGCCTCTTTGAGTCCTCTTCTTAGGGAACTAGAATTGGTCTTTGAAGAAGACCAGGACATCTAGGATGCTTATAGGAAAGTGTAGAAGAGAATTTGGCAGGGTTTGGTCGAGCGTGAAGGCTCAAAGTGGTGTGAGGAAGAGGGGGAGGAGGTGCCCTTTTATAAGGGATAAGAGGGGCACCTTTGGAATAACAAAAAATATTTTTTTATGATAAAGCCAAATTCGGTTTTAAATAGCTCCAAATTGATTTATTTCTAAGCTAAGGTGGGGATTGGTAGAAATCCTCTCATCCAATAGAATTTAGAAAAGTTTAGGTCATTATACGAACCTTATCTTTTAGTTTTAACTCTTAGTTAATTAGATTAACATTTAACATGTCACTTTGTATTTTTATATTATATAGTTAATAAACATACCATATACATCCAAGAGACCCCCAAGTGGTACATTAATGATACAAATATCATGATATATGTATCTTGGCGGAACCATAGATTTTTAGGAATATAATAACAATTAATAATAAAATATTTGTTTTAAAAACTATTTTATGTCAATTTTGACACTATTTGGTAATCGATTTTTGTGAAACTCATAAAAGAATTATTAGTTCGAACAAAATTAATTAAATCAATAATAACATGTCATATTAACATAGAAAATTATTTTAATTCATAAAAAGTCTCAAATTATATTTATTTGGGTATTTATAACATCAATTATGTCAATATTTCATTAATAGGATAATTACTGCATCATCATTGTATCATAAATAAATTAAATTATTTGAAGTCTAGAAATTACAAATAAAATACCATTATGTTTGAAATATTTTTATCTTTATAATGAATTATTATAGTCGAATTTATATTATGTATAACCCTTTATTAAAAATTATTTAGTTATTAAACTTTGATTTTAACTATTTTAACCCTTCTTTAAATAAATTGATAATAAATGTCCTAATCTAATCCAAGTGGGCCTAAATGGTAATATTTTATTCCTAAGGTTGTTTTTGGTCGAATTAAACTTATCGAATAGAATTATTACATGTGTTAGGGTAATAATAATAACACTTTTACCCTTAATTACCCTATTTACTTTTAATCGTGGTAAAAAAAGTTGAAAGTTACTATTCACCAAAAATTATTTTCATCTCATTGAACCAAGTTTTATTCATTGATATTAATCGTGTCTCTTGGATTTTTGAAATTCCACTCACAAAAGCGATAAAATTAAGTTTTATGAAAAATTTAGTTTTTTTAACTACCACTTAGTGGTTTCACTATTCATCAAAAAATGAAAGTTTCCAGAAAAATACCAAAAATTAGGCCTAAGATATATTTGATATTGTGAATTAAAAAATGATATCTATTTTATCAAATTCAAAACATATCAGTTAAATTATCTAATTTAAAAATTAATTCCTGTCGTCAAAACAAATAGCGTGTTTTTAAGAGATAATAACTATCAAAAGATTGACACTTTTTTATAACTGGTTTAAATGTGAAATTACATCCAATGACCAAAATTGTATTAAATTGTAAAAATATATTCTAAATATAATTTAAAACCACTAAAATTAATAATTTATCAATATTAATTATTTTTATTAAAAAAGTTATTTTTAATTAAAATTTAGTAATTTTCATTATTCATCAGAATATGAAAGTTATCCGAAAAGTACCAAAATTTCACCTTAGGCTAAATTCGATACTCCTAATCCAAAAATAAAGTCCATTTTTAGAGATAAAATTTCTAAAATTTTAAAAGGTGGTTATTACTATTCATAACGGCTAGTTTTAATAATATTTTAATAGCATATCGTTGTTTAGTGAAACTCGGTATTGCGTACTACACACGCTATCGAGGAAGGTCGCGATTGCGTGTAATTCAAGTCAAGTCAAGGATGCATGTTGTGCAAGATCCTTTTGGTGTATCATACAACACAAGACAATAATGAAATTAAAAAAGAATATTTTTCATAAAATCTCAGGGTGTTACATTCTACCCCCTTAAAATAAATTTCAGCCTCGAAATTCATCGGGGTTATAAATGGTTTACTATAAGAAAGTTTCTTTTATAGAATCCCACATCGTAAAAAGGAATACCAAAACCAATATTTAAAAACAAAAGTATGAAACATAACAGTTACCCGAATAAACTAATCACTGGGTTTCCATATAGGTGAAAATATGGATATGGAAGAGAAATCTAACCATCATGTTCCGATGGAGAGTGGTAGAGAACATGTCTATGGAAAAGCCAGTAATCACAAATCCATAAATTTGTGACGATCTAAGGTACCATCTGATTCATCAGATATAAGAGCACTAGGACAACATTTTTGGTTTTCAAGATCATTTCCCTAAAGTTGATGAAATTGGAATTAGAAGAAATACTTTTGTGATTTTGTTATAGTCTCACCATTGGTCGTTCTTTGAAAAATTTCCACTTCATCTCTTAATGAAATGAAGTTGAATTTGTTATTCGTGATGTGTTAGAAGATCATGTGATAGAATGATGGGTCATTCCATCTATCTCAAACAAATGGTTAGAAAAGTTATCAAAAAATACATAAGTCCATCTATAGTGAGATTAATCATATATGGTTCAAAAAATGGACTTATACTTCATATATCATACTGCTTAATATAATAAAACTACTTTCTACTAAACAGGGACTTCCTGTAGGCCAGTGGTAGGCGATAAAGGCCAGTCACACTTCGGTTGTGGGTTCGACTCCCACAACCTTTTCCGATGCGATGGGTATCGCCCATCCTGCAGGTTGTCCTTTTTCTAAAACTACATTACTATAACATCCCATAAATAATATCGAAAAAACTTCTATCCTTAAACAATACTAACTTATGTCCAACATAATCCATTCCAATCTTTAGGATTATCCAAAATAATGTTGTCTAATATCATATTATAGTGAAAATGATTACCAAAGAGTTCATACAACTAGAAAGTTAATACCATTGTTGATCCCCATATATCATGAGATATGTCTTGTTGGTCACATTCAAAACATTCAATGGCCTTAATCATGTATTCTCTTGAAAAAAATGAATACCCATTGAACCTTATTGAAAACACGAATGCTTTTAAAAGTTAACTCTTTCCACATACCAAAATCCTAAAAATTCTATATACTCAAACCATGATATCACTTAGTCCTTATATCAATCATGAGCTCATGAATACTGTCAAACATTTCATTTTTTCCTTATCGCTTCATTATGCGCATATCATCTTTTTTCCAAAAATATATCAATCACTTTCCATGGTTACCGGTACCATTAAATTATTGAAAACCACAATAGACCAATACATAAATATTCCAATATTCCACGATACTATATAAAACATTATTTTGGAATCCCATTACATAAAAACTTAATCATTCCACCACATCGTTGTCATATTCAACATCGCCAATGGTGATCGCATGTGACTTCCCTTTGTCCTTTTCCTTAAGTGGTTGCTCATGTCGATAATCACTAACCCTTGGATTAGGGCATTTATTAGCATAATGCCCCATTTCCTTGCACATGAAGCATTGAAGTGTAGTAGGTTCATTCTGTGTATCCCTTCCTTTGTTTGCATCATTAGACATCTTCTTCCCATCATTGCGGCATTCAAATGCCCGATGACCTTCCTTTCCACATTTGAAACATTTACTTGTCGCTTTAAGACAATGTCTACCATGCTTCTTTCCACACTTTGAGCAAAAGGAAACATTCATCTTCTTTTCACCATTATTCTGAGATTTCTCCTTGAAATCCATCTTTCGTTTCTTATCAAAACTATGAGATGGATAAGTAACACCAACTTCCATTTAAACCTTGATAGCACAACGCACAATTTCTTCATAGCTACTGAAGTCTCTTATATCTAATGTCCTTCGAAGATTTGGTTTTAAGCCACTGAAGAATCGATCAACTTTACTTTCAGGTTGGATGATAAAGCCAGATGCATACCTTGCAAGCCTTGTAAAATTCGCTTCGTATATACCAACAGATTCATCATCCTTTTCCTTTAGTTCACGAAACTCCTTCTCCATATTTTTACGAAGAATATGAGGGATGTACTTATTGAAAAATAAGTTCTTGAACTCATCCCATTCCATGGACTCAATTTTATCTCTTGGCCCCATATTCTTGATAAGATTCCACCATTGATTAGCATCAGCTTCCAAACAAGACACTGCTAAGATGACTTTATCATGTTCAGAACATAGAAGAACTGAAAATATCTTTCCATTAGTACTGATCCATTGTTCAGAAACAATTGGATCAGAGTACCCCCTAAAAGAAGGTAGACGTTGCCTCGTGAAGGACTCAAAAGAATATTGTTCACTTCTCTGCTCATTTGGAAGTCCAGAATGATTCATAGCTTGTGTAAGTATAGAAATAAGGTTTTGAACTCCATATCCCATAACATTTGTTTTTTCAGGAGGAAAATCATTGCATTGTCCATTACATTGATCAACACAGTTCCTTCAGGTTCCAGCCATCGTATAAAACCCAAAAATAATAGCGTGAGAGGAAAAAATCGTGCTAGGGAAAACAACACAATAAAGGAAGAATACCTTCAATATCTAACATCTTAGGTTTAATTATATGATCTTTACCATAATTATAGGAATATACCCTATACTTATACTTAATCTTAGAGAAATCCCTAGACATACCTTAGAAATATCTCTAGGGATCTCACTAAAGTTATCGCATCCTAGTTTCCAAAGTTTGACTAAACCTTTCCTTTGATACCAAATGTAGAGACCCTAAGCCTGATGTACATGGACATTACATTACATTTGCGGAATACTTAGTACATAACAAAAACACACACACAAGGACCGTAATAGTTTAGTGTATTTGGAAACTCGGAACGTAATCTTCTAATCATGGTGAAAGATCTTCAACATCTCCCATAAAGATATTCCCCCCCTTTTTTCTTACCTAAAACCTTTCTTTATATCCTGGGGAAAAGAAAACAGAAAAGGGTGAGCTCAAATTCTCAGTAAGGGTAAAAAAAAGAAATATAAATCACATCATATTCATAAGAACATAAAATTTTGGAAATCTTAACCTACAAAAGAGACACTACTACAAACTGCACCTTTATCAGCGCTAAAAACCAGCATTAACATCGCTAGAAAAGCGCTGTTAATGTCAGCGCAGATATAGGGGGGGTCCCCTTTATCAGCACTCCGAGAAGCGCTGATAAAGGACCTCCTTTATCAGCGCTTTTTTTAGCGCTAATATAGGTCTCCTATATCAGTGCTTCTCGGAGTGCTGATAAAGGAACCCTTCATCAGCGCTTCTTTTAGCGCTGATAAAGGTATCCTCTATCAGCGCTTAACGGAGCGCTGATAACGTCTTCCTTTATCAGCGCTCCTCTAGCGCTGTTAAAGGTGTCCTTTATCAGCGCTCCTCTAGCGCTGTTAAAGGTGTCCTTTATCAGCGCTAAAAAAGCGCTGATTAAGGCCCCATCGCCTGCACCTACAAAACAGGACCTGCACACCTGTACACCAGAATACCTGCACAAAGTAGCACATGCACACCTGCACACCCTAGCAACCACACACAATATTTTGACCGACAACAGTATATACATTTACTTAACATCATGAATACAAAAAAAACGCATTGCTATATACATTTAAAACATTGTTTTACATGGTTACAATTACAATTATTCAACAACAGTTATAAACATTCATGTTTCATCCTTTGATATCCGTGATCCGCTCTCGATGGTATTTGTTGCCGAAAAAAGCATCCGAACTCAAGGAAAAAAATTCACCTATATAATAAAACAAATATTATGTTAGTAATGCAATAATGAAAGAAATTAAAATAGTAATATGAAATAATACATTAATATGGAAATGTGAAACTAAAATATGAAATTTTAAACTCAAATGTTTTCATTTTCAAAAAAATGAAAGGGAATAATATAAAATCAATATGTTTTTTATTGATTTATCTCATTTAATATATACTGATTCTTTATCTAATAAAAATACTTACCGGCCACACCGTGCGTCGGTCGGATTGAGGTGCGGTCGATTCGTACACGTCATAAATGACTCGTGGATTGTTGTCCTAAAGTATCAAAACAATCCGAACGCATTTTCTCGGTTTTCCGTATGTCATTGGTGTTGTTTTCCAATGTTTATCTCAATTTGAAACTAATATTAGACACTTTTAGCCATACCGGTCACACCGTGCGTCAGATTGAGGTTCGGTCGATTCATACACGTCACAAATGACTCGTGGATCATTTTCCTAAAATATCAATACAATCCGAACGCCTTTGCTTGGTATTCTGTATGTCATTGGTGTTGTTTTCTAATGTTTATGTCATTTTCCAACTGATAACAGACACTTTTAGCCATACTGGTCACACCGTGCATCGGATTGAGGTGCGATAGATTCATACACGTCACAAATGACTCGTGGATCATTTTCCTAATGTTTCAAAACAATATGAACGTGTTTGCTCGGTATTCCGTATGTCAGTAGTATTTTTTTCCAAAGTTTATGTCATTTTTAATCTGATATAAAACACTTTGAGCCATACGGGTCACATCGTGCGTCGGATTGAGGTGTGGTCGATTCTTACACGTCAAAAATGACTCGTGGACCATTGTACTAAACTATCAAAACAATCCGAACAGATTTTCTCAGTTTTCCGTATGACATTGGTTTGTTTTCCAAAGTTTATCTCAATTTGAAACTGATATTAGACACTTTTAGCCATACTGGTCACACCGTGAGTCGGATTGAGGTGCGGTCGATTTTTACACGTCACAAATGACTCGTGGATCATTTTCCTAAAGTTTCAAAACAATCCGAACGCGTTTGCTCAGTATTCCGTATGTCAGTAGTGTTGTTTTCTAAAGTTTATGTCATTTTGAAACTGATATCAAACACTTTGAGCCATACGGGTCACACCGTGCGTCAGATTGAGGTGTGGTCGATTCGTACACATCACAAATGACTCGTTAATCACTGTACTAATGTTTCAAAACAATCTGAACACATTTTCTTGGTATTCCGTATGTCAGTAGTGCTGTTTTCTAAAGTTTATGTCATTTTGAAACTGATATCAAACACTTTGAGCCATACGGGTCACACCATGCGTCGGATTGAGGTGCGGTCGATTCGTACACGTCACAAATGACTCGTGGATCGTTTTCCTAATGTATCAAAACAATACAAATGCGTTTTCTCAGTTTTCCGTATGTCATTGGTGTTGTTTTCCAAAGTTTATCTCAATTTGAAACTGATATCAGACACTTTTAGCCATACCGGTCACACCGTTCGTCGGATTGAGGTGCGGTCGATTCGTAGACATCACAAATGACTCGTGGATCATTGTCCTAAAGTTTCAAAACAATCCGAACGCTTTTTCTCGGTATTCTGTATGTCAGTAGTGTTGGTTTCTAAAGTTTATTTCATTTTTAAACTGATATAAAACACTATGAGCCATACGGGTCACACTGTACGTCGAATTGAGGTGCGGTCGGTTCGTACACGTCACAAATGACTCTTGGATCTATTTCTTAAAGTACCAAAACAATCCGAACGCGTTTTCTCGGTTTTCCGTATGTCATTGGTGTTGTTTTCCAAAGTTTATCTCAATTTGAAACTGATATCAGACACTTTTAGCCATACCGGTCACACCGTGCGTCGGATTGAGGTGCGGTCAATTCGTACACCTCACAAATGACACGTGGATCATTGTCCTAAAGTTTCAGAACAATCCAAACACATTTTATCAGCATTCCGTATGTCATTGGTTTTGTTTTCCAAAGTTTATGTCATTTTCCAACTGATAACTGACACTTTTAGCCATACCGGTCACACCGTGCGTCAGATTGAGGTGCGGTCGATTCGTACATGTCAAAAATGACTCGTGGATCATTTTCCTAAAGTTTCAAAACAATCAGAATGCGTTTTCTCGGTATTCCGTATGTCATTGGTGTTGTTTTCTAAAGTTTATGTCATTTTCCAACTGATAACAGACACTTTTAGCCATACCGGTCACACCGTGTGTCGGATTAAGGTACGGTCGATTCGTACACGTCACAATGACTCGTGGATCATTGTACTAAATTTTCAAAACAATCCAAACGCGTTTTCTCGGTACTCCGTATGTCAGTAGTGTAGTTTTCCAAAGTTTATGTCATTTTGAAACTGATATAAAACACTTTGAGCTATAAAGGTCACACCGTGGGTCAGATTGAGGTGCGGTCGATTCGTACACGTCACAATTGACTCGTGGATCATTGTTCTAAAGTTTCAAAACAATCCGAACGCGTTTTCTCGGTATTCCGTGTGTCAGTAGTGTTGTTTTCTAAAGTTTATGTCATTTTAAAACTGATATCAGACACTTTGAGACATACCGGTCACACCGTGCATTGGATTGAGGTGCGGTCAATTCATACACGTCACAAATGACTCATGGATCGTTTTCCTAAAGTATCAAAACAATCCGAACGTGTTTGCTCAGTTTTCCGTATGTCATTGGTGTTGTTTTCCAAAGTTTATCTCAATTTGAAACTGATATCATACACTTTTATCCATAACGGTCACACCGTGCGTCGGATTGAGGTACGGTCTATTCGTACACGTCACAAATGACTCGTGGATCGTTGTCCTAAAATATCAAAATAATCCGAACGTGTTTTCTCAGTATTCCGTATGTCATTGGTGTTGTTTTCTAAAGTTTATGTCATTTTCCAACTGATAACACACTTTTAGCCATACCGGTCACACCGTGCGTCAGATTGAGGTGCGGTCGATTCGTACGCGTCATAGATGCTCAATAAGTGTAAATAGAGATATCAATGAACATATAAAGGTAACCTAAGTATTAGGAATTCACCTTCATTGTCCTATTTGTTTACATTCTTCCATCAGGTACGCTGCCCATTCGTTTCTAAAGACATCTATATCATCTTCTGAAAAGGAGTTTTTGAGACAGTCATAGTAGTACTGAAAAAATATAAATACACAAAGGATTAATAATTATTTTAAATAAAGTAGTAATTATTTTGAAAAATACCTCTTCAGGGATGCTAGTTTGTTCATGAAATATGATCTCTTTCATAAATTTACAAACATAATAACCGCAGTCCTTGTCATTTGTTTGTTTCAGACACTGCAGAAACATCGAGAAAAATAAGTAATCTGTTTTGATATGTATTTGGATAGTGAAATATAATTATATATACCCAGATACTTCTCCATTTTTAGATCTTGTGGGCACTGTCCTCCTTATGCCCTGGATTCATTCCAGCCTTTAGACGATATTCATACACAGCCCTATCATAACAAAATCCTCATTAAAAGATAATATAAATTATATAAATAGATATTTAGTTCTAAAATGTTGGATCTAGTGTATTACAAATTGACAATCTCCATCATGTGTGGTCGGTTAGTTGGATATCCATGCAGTGAATCCAGAAAATAAATCTTTGGAGTATCCAAATTTACTGCAATGAGCATCCAATGTTCCCAAAAAACACAAAAGAAAATAAGTACTGATAGAAATGAAAATATAATTGATATGATTAAAATGTAGAGTTTTACCCTTGCATCATTGGTTTTAAAAAGAGCATGTCAGTCGTAATTCTTCTTTGAAACGTTCTGAGCATATTTGACATCAATTCAGCCTGAAAATTAGAATCTACTTCTCTTCGTTGTGTAGAAATGGTGTGAGGACTAACGAGTCCAAATTTGTATTCATGGGAAAATCCCTTCAATTGTTTTTCATATATACGCCTGTGAAAAATATGAGATGTATTTATCCATAATTATCAATGTATATCAGCTTCTGTAAAATCAAATCATGAAAACATACCTCAAGTATACATTTTTAACTGAGGCGCCTAGCCAGTCGTATGTGATGATCTCAGAAACAGCATCTGCACTAACGAAATCTAATGTTTCCTCTCCATACATATCTTTTTCACAAACAATTGTATCACTCTTTCCGTCTTTCATTTTCGTATCCACATGAGCTTGCAATGCTATTAAATGTGGATATAGAATGGGCGAGGTGAACGCGCTCTTAGTAGATTGTTTTGATCGGTTGGTTGATCCAATATTGGAGCCACTATTTCGTTTTAGCTTCTCCATTTTATCCTTCTGTAAAAAAAATTCATCGGTTCAACCATTTTTTAATTTAATGTTAAAGGTTCTTCTTGAAAAATGAACTGAAAATGAATACTGTAACGACCCAAGAATTCATGTTTCGCGTAATGATATGTTTCCCTTGGATCATCTTTCTATAAAAAGAAAATGAAAAAAATAAAAACCCATAGCAACAAGCATGAATGAAATACTCCTTTATTAAGAAACACCTTGACGATTACAACTCCCCACGATCAAAACATCACTAACCAAAGATCCCAACCAAGAACCCAATTACAATAATGGGAAGACTGCTTAAAACTACTAGGAGCCCGAGAATGCGATAGGGATTTTGAGCATCCATCATAAGGAACATAAGTATGGCTGACGCCCCCGCGACCGTGCTCAGCACCAAGGGGATCACACGAACCATCTTCCTTTATCTTCTTCGGTCACTTGGAGTAAGGGACACCGAGACCAAACCCTTTTTATAAGCATCCCGATATAACCGTTAAACACCAACGGAAAAAAATGTAGCCGTTGGCTCTCTCCTAACTTGTTATATTTTAAAAGTTTTAATTTGCAAAACAATGGTATTTGACACTAAGTTTTCCACTATTTTTTTTTATATATATACACTTAATTTGAGCAAGTAATTATTTGTTTAATTTATTTTCTTTTTAAAAATGGTGGACTATACTGAATTTGGTGAGGTTTTACTTCTTTTACAAATATATATGTTCAAACTCTCGGTTTGTAGATGTACATGTATATATATTTATGTTGTGACAAACTGTATGTTAAATGAATTATACCTATTTTCTAAATTATATATATATAAGTAATAATAATAAAAATGTCTATAACTTGCTTTTATATTTAATATTTTGAAATTATGTCGACGTTTCGGTTTCTTGTTGTACAAATTTTGTGGTATAATGTTGAAATTTACTTTAATGCACATTAAATTTGCAATTTTGGAAATAACTAATAATGTTAAAATGTTAATATCTAATAGAGTAATTAACTTTTCTTTCTTGCAACAATAATTGGTGATCTTGAATCTATAACACAATAATAATGTTGTAATTATCACTTCGGAAATAATTTCAAAACTTTAGTTTCTTTTGCTGCTTAATATGAACATTTAATGGTATGGTTCATTTAATGTTTTTATAAACAGGGTTAAAATAAAATCTTTTATTTTGTGGCTTTAAGGTATTTAAAACAAAGAAAATATCATGGGTAGAGATGAATTAATGCATAAATTATATTAAACGAATCTTGACCCTTGTTAAAATAATAAAAGCTACAAATAATTGAAGGATAAAATAATAATAAAGTTTATAATAGGTATAATAATTAATTAAAAATAATTAAAAAAAGTAAACGAAACGCGGAAAAGGGGGAGGGAGAAGACCACACATTTTTTATGCCGCGACATCTCCTAGTCATCCGATCTTGCTGCATCTAATCCCCATTGTCCGTGTTTCCTTCTACCTCGCGCCGCAGCTCCTTCCACCGATGCGGTATTTCTTCTCCCTCTGTGCGTCGTCGAACCAGCAGCAAGCTGCTCCGTTTTTCTCCCCTAGGCCAGCGAGTGGACCCGAGCCTCTCCCTCCTTTCCACAAGCCAACGCGGACTCCTCACCTCGGATACCTCGGGCGGTTTTAATCTCAGTTGTCGTTTTTATTTTCTCCTTCTCCACGTCACGCTCCTTCTCCTCGCGCCGAACCAGCAACACTACTGCATTCTTTTTTTCTTTTCTTCGCCGTGTAGACCTAGCAACGCCACTCTTTTCCATGCGGTTTTGTACTGATCTCGGCCTTGGTTTTCCCGTCGTCTCCCTCACGCGAATTCCTCTCCGGTTTTAAGACCCGGGTTCCACCGCGGGCAAGGGGTGGTTCTGCACCGGTTGAGGAGAACTTGCACTGAGGGAGGGTCCTTGCCTTACCTCTAACCATTGATCCAACGTCGCCAGCACCTTCTTCCTCCCCTCCAAGCCAAGGTAAGGGTGTATATTTGAAAATTTGTTTTGGTTCATATTTGAGTTACAGTTTCTTTTATATACATATGTATATGTGTTTGGTATATATGTATACATCTGATGTGTATACGGCTGGTGCCACTAGCCTTGCTGCTCCATTCTCCTCCTCGTCGAGTTTAGGTAAGGGTCGTGTTGCCCTTTTTTTAAGTTTTGTAAACACCGGGTTATATATATATATATATACAAGTTTATATGTATATATACCCATATGCATATACTCTCCCGGTGTATGCGTACCCGAATGGTAGAGAAAACCCCTCTACCTCACTTATGTTTTGAAACAAAAACTTAGAAGACCAGATTTAAGACGTGTTTTTACAATTCAGTTTTTATATATATTCTATGAGTGTATATAAATTTTGAATATATATATATATATATATATGTATACTTATATATGTATGTGTGAAGCAAACCAATTCGTTTTTGTTCTATGATTTACAGTTGATGATGCTCTTAATGTATGAAATACATGTAAGGGTCAAACTCAGTTTCTAATGTTTTGGTTTTAAACTTCGGTCTTCATATAGATATATGTATATTCGGGTTATGTATATACATATGTGTATAACTTCAATGTTTATACCCCCGGTTCCTCATGCCTCGTTGTTTTTTCTCCCTCCGATCCAAAGGGTGTAGATCTTGTTGTGTTCTTGGGTGATATAAAACCTATGGTTAATATATGCTTTACGTTTATAAACATATACATGAGACATATTAAACCCCGCATACACAAATATATAAATATAAGAATTAATCAAACAATTCTAGTCCGTAGTGTGGATTCTCAAGAAACTCTTTTAATAATGGGCTATTGTTATGTAACCCGCGATGTCACCAACCTATCGCCAACGAGGTTGTAAATATGTGTAAACATGTTTTTATGAAACATCTTCCGAATTAGAACTATTTTTGAATACACAAATTTAAAACAGGATTTATGGATGCCCAAGATAAGCATACTGCAGAATCCCTTTTTATGTGTTATGTTGATCCCCTTATACGTTTATAAAACCCTAACTACCCTTTTTCTAGAACTTTTATGTCCTTAAGAACATGTGAATCATGTAATGAATCAATTGAGTTTTATTTAATTAACTAAACCACTGAGACACATATACATAATACACGGCTTCATGCAATTACATATGTACATAATTATGGAATGACTGTCAGTATTTTTTTAGCAAAAGATAGTTAACATCGTTTGGTGATTATTTTAATCCATTTCTAGAACTCCGAATAATTACAATAAATGACTCTCGCCTTGTTTAATGATTTTAATTTCTAGCATATTATGGCTCCAAAAGGAGATGTTTTAAAGATATCCTTAAGCCTGGAAGTGGCTCTTAGTAATAATGTAATTTTACCTGACGAACCATTATATTGAGTGTTTAAGTTATTATTTCTTGTGCATTAAGTTTGCTGTTTCCAGTTCTGGTTCTTTATTTATGCTCATGACATGATCTGCTTCAAATGCTTTATTTATGTTCATGACATGATCTGCTTCAAATGCTTTATTTATGTTCATGACATGATCTGCTTCAAATGGTGAATATGTATGTTAGAGAGGTTTTGACTATGAATATATTAATGAAACCTAATGAACGTATGAACATGTCTAAATATGAGAGGGAAGTATTGGACTTACATGTTATGGACGGGTGCGCCCAGAATTATATAGCGCTCCAATGCATTGGGTAAAGGATGAGTCTCATGAGACGTTATGTGCTATAGTCTTGGCGGTTAGCCTCGGCTGGTGCTTCTATGGAAACGGGATTGGCGGTTAGCCATGACCCGTATTAAGTTATGTTTTTACGGTCTTGACGCAAGGTCTTGACAAAGTCCGGCATTATACTTTCCCTCCACATATGAAGATTAATGGTGAACCATGGGATAGTTCAACTAATAGGACATCCCTAAGTGGGTAAATTCCCTTTGACTATGAGAACGAAAACATGTGATAAGAAATGAAAAACATGTGTTTAATATCATAAGAACTTTACGTGCCCTTGTCTAATGTTATGAATGAATTCTCTGCTTACAGACTTTTAGAACTGCTGCAATTTGGTTGTGAAATTATGCACATTCTCACGCCACTGATTTATGTCTGTCCTTAATGTTTATCTAAAGTACTTACTCCTTTGCAGTGCAAATGTTGTTTTTAGAATGTAGAATTTGCTGGTTCTAAAGAAAATTCAATGCCTTGTTTGATATAATTTTTTATAATTTTCTAAAATGTCTGCCTTGAAAGTAAAATTGTTTTTAAATGTTTTTAAAAAACCCCTAACTGGGCATTTTCGCTCACCCTACGTTTTGTTTTTATAATTTTCAGGTGAGAAAGTGCTTAAGAATGTTCAGAGCAGCTGGTTTCCCAGAACCCTGAGCCTCACGATCTTCTGTAATGTGAGACATGATAGAATGATCGTAAAATAAATGTTTTTTAATGTGGTTGCATCATGTCTCATAAGGTTCCCGGGAATCGGGGTCGTTACAGTTGGTATCAAAGGATGGGTTCAGGAAACTCTGGAAAACCAGGTGATATAAATATATTGCTAAGACTAACTAAGTAAAAATAATTTTCAGATGGCAGATGTTCCTACCGACCTTTTGTTACTCCCCACCGAGGCTCTAGAGAACATTATATCTCTAGCTGGCCGTGAAAACTTTCTGAACTATGCCCAAATTCGCATGACGTGTAAGCACCTATACGATGTGTCAAACTCATCTAGGATGCTTAGTCTCTACCGGGGAATGGGGATGGACTATCTCCTAATGATGATGACCCAGTTTCCCTCCTATGCACTTCGAGGAAGGTATCACGAAGGACTCCTTCGAGTGTTTACAACTGGCGAGGAATTTGGAACAATGCTTGATAACCCTTTTCAAGAAGCTGCTGCTGCTGGAGACCTCCGAGCAGCTTATCTATGCCAGGCCCTGCACTACGGCTTCTGGGGCCAGTTAATGGACTTCGGAGCGTTGGAAAATGAGTCCACTCGTGTGTCTCTTAGGCACGAAGTGTACACTGACGTTTCCCAACTCCACACCCCTCACGCTAAACTGAAGAGGCGTTATAAATGTTCCCATGAGTTTTGTCCTGTATGTTCATCTTGTGTGTGGTTTGTGGAGTTAGAGAGTTTCGTCTCTCTCTGTGGTGTCCGTCTGGAAAACTCAGACTTTAATGTGTAAACATTCATAATTAAAAAGTTTATTATCCCATTATTCTTAGTGTTGGTAAGTGACCTCTCTTGTATACTTTTTCTTCTAGATGGCCGGTCAGATGAACCTCTCGTCTCTACCTGACGAGTTAGTAGAGATTATCTTGATCAGAACTTGTATGGTGGACTTTCCCTCTTTTCTCCACCTACGAGGGTCCTGTCAACGTCTTCTGGACATAGCGAATAGTCCGGAAATTCTACTCGCATGTCAGGAGAATGAACATGTGATTCCCCTCCTTGCCACCACCCAGCTCCCCTACTATAGGCAAAGGGGGAGATACCATGAAGGGATTTTTCAGTGTTTCTCTATGGCACGGAACTTCTCCGCCAGAGCTTGCTTTCTCATAGCAGCTGAGGATGCCCACCTCAATGCCGCCCACATGTTCCAGATCCTGAACGTCAGCCTTCTCAATCACGTCGTTCCCCTCGACTATCTCGAGCGTGATGAAGTTCGAAGGGTTACTAGGGGATTCGTCCGCTCGGACGTCTTAGAGCTGTTTATTGCACGGGCCTCTCTGTGGAAGCCTGTGTGTAGTGCCCTTGAGAAGGAGTACAAGTATTATTGCTCAAAGTGTATCTGGGTCAGGGAAACACCGGAGCTGTGTACCAGCTTAGGGGTTCCGTTAAACGAGCAAGACCTTCAATTTTGGTAACATTGTGCGACCGAGGTATTTTTCTTATCTTTTTATGAATAGAATTGCGAGGAAACAATTCTTTGAAGGGGGAGATGATGTAACGACCCAAGAATTCATGTTTCGCGTAATGATATGTTTCCCTTTAACTGGACCATCTTTCTATAAAAAGAAAATGAAAATAAATGAAAACCCGTAGCAACAAGCATGAATGAAATACTACTTTATTAAGAAACACCTTGACAATTACAACTCCCCACGATCAAAACATCACTAACCAAAGATCCCAACCAAGAACCCAATTACAATAATGGGAAGACTACTTAAAACTACTAGGAGACCGAGAATGCGGTATGGATTTCAAGAATCCATCATAAGGAACATAAGTATGGATGACGCCACCGCGACCGTGCTCATCACCAAGGGGATCACACGAACCATCTTCCTTTATCTTCTTCGGTCACTTGGAGTAAGGGACACCGAGACCGAAACCCTTTTTATAAGCATCCTGATATGACCATTAAACACAAACGGATAAAAATGTAGCCGTTGTCTCTCTCCTAACCTGTTATATTTTAAAAGTTTTAATTTTCAAAACAATGGTATTTGACACTAAGTTTTCCACTATTTGTTATATATATATATATACATTTAATTTGAGCATGTAATTGTTTGTTTAATTTATTTTCTTTTTAAAAATGGTGGACTATACTGAATTTGGTGAGGTTTTACTTCTTTTACAAATATATATGTGCAAAATCTCGGTTTGTAGATGTACATGTATATATATTTATGTTGTGACAAACTATATGTTAAATGAATTATACCTATTTTCTAAATTATATATATAAGTAACAATAATACAAATGTTTATAACTTGCTTTTATATTTAATATTTTGAAATTATGTAGACGTTTCGGTTTCTTGTTGTAAAAATTTTGTGGTATAATGTTGAAATTTACTTTAATGCACATTAAATTTGCAATTTTGAAAATAACTAATAATGTTAAAATGTTAATATCTAATAGCGTAATTAACTTCTCTTGCTTGAAACAATAATTGGTGATCTTGAATCTTTAACACAATAATAATGTTGTAATTATCACTTTGGAAATAATTTCAAAACTTTAGTTTCTTTTGCTGCTTAATATGAACATTTAATGGTATGGTTCATTTAATGTTTTTATAAACAATGTTAAAATAAAATCTTTTATTTTGTGGGTTTAAGGTATTTAAAATAAAGAAAATATCATGGGTAGAGATGAATTAATGCATAAATTATATTAAACGAATCTTGACCCTTGTTAAAATAATAAAAGCTACAAATAATTGATGGATAAAATAATAATAAAGTTTATAATAGGTATAATAATTAATTAAAAAGAATTAAAAAAAGGAAACGAAACGCGGAAAAGGGGGAGGGAGAAGACCGCGTGTTTTTTTATGCCGCGACATCTCCTAGCCGTCCGATCATGCTGCATCTAATCCCCACCGTCCGTGTTTCCTTCTACCTCGCGCCGTAGCTCCTTCCACCGACGCGGTATTTCTTCTCCCTCTGTGCGTCGTTGAACCAGCAGCAATCTGCTCCGTTTTTCTCCCCTAGGCCAGCGAGTGGACCCGAGCCTCTCCCTCGTTTCCACAAGCCGACGCGGACTCCTCGCCTCGGATACCTCGGGCCGTTTTAATCTCAGCCGTCATTTTAATTTTCTCCTTCTCCACGTCGCGCTCCTTCTCCTCGCACCGAACCAGCAGAACTGCTGCATTCTTTTTTTCTCTTCTTCGCCGTGTAGACCTAGCAACGCCCCTCTTTTCCATGTAGTTTTGTACTGATCTCGGCCTTGGTTTTCCCGTCGTCTCCCTCACGCGAAGTCCTCTCCGGTTTTAAGACCCGGGTTGCACCGCGGGAAAGGGGTGGTTCTGCACCGGTTGAGGAGAACTTTCACCGAGGGAGGGTCCTTGCCTTACCTCTAACCGTCGATCTAATGTCGCCAGCACCTTCTTCCTCCCCTCCAAGCCAAGGTAAGGGTGTAGATTTGAAGTTTTGTTTTGGTTCATATTTGAGTTACGGTTTCTTTTATATACATATGTATATGTGTTTGGTATATATATATACATACGATGTGTATACGGCTGGTGCCACTAGCCTTGCTGCTCCATTCTCCTCCTCCTCGTCGAGTTTAGGTAAGGGTCCTGTTGCCCTTTTTTTTTTAGTTTTGTAAACACCGGGTTATATATATATACAAGTTTATATGTATATATACCCATATGCATATACTCACCCGGTGTATGCGTACCCGAATGGTAGAGAAAACCCCTCTACCTCACTTATGTTTTGAAACAAAAACGCAGAAGACCAGATTTAAGACCTGTTTTTAAAATTCAGTTTATATATATATACTATGAGTGTATATAAATTTTGAATATATATATATATATATGTATACTTACATATGTATGTGTGAATCAAACCAATTCGTTTTTGTTCTATGATTTACAGTTGATGATGCTCTTAATGTATGAAATACATGTAAGGGTCAAACTCAGTTTCTAAAGTTTTGGTTTTAAACTTCGGTCTTCATATAGATATATGTATATTCGGGTTATGTATATACATACGTGTATAACTTCAATGTTTATACCCCCGGTTCCTCATGCCTCGTTGTTTTTTCTCCCTCCGAGCCAAAGGGTGTAGATCTTGTTGTGTTCTTGGGTGATATAAAACTTATGGTTAATATATGATTTACCTTTATATACATATACATGAGACATATTAAACCCCGCATACAAAAATATATAAATATAAGAATGAATCAAACTATTCTAGCCCGTAGTGTGGATTCTCAAGAAACTCTTTTAATAATGGTCTATTGTTATGTAACCCGCGATGTCACCAACCTATCGCCAACAAGGATGTAAATATGTGTAAACATGTTTTTATGAAACATCTTCCGGATCAGAACTATTTTTGAATACACAAATTTAAAACAGGATTTATGGATGCCCAAAATAAGCATACTGCAGAATCCCTTTTTATGTGGTATGTTGATCCCCTTATACGTTTATAAAACCCTAACTACCCTTTTGCTAGAACTTTTAAGTCCTTAAGAACATGTGAATCATGTAATGAATCAATTGAGTTTTATTTAATTAACTAAACCACTAAGACACATATACATAATACATGACTTCGTGCAATTAAATATGTACATAATTATGGAATGACTGTCAGTATTTTTTTAGCAAAAGATAGTTAACATCGTTTGGTGATTATTTTAATCCATTTCTAGAACTCCGAATAATTACAATAAATGAATCTTGCCTTGTTTAATGATTTTAATTTCTAGCATATTATGGTTCCAAAAGGAGATGTTTTAAAGATATCTTGAAGCCTGGAAGTGGCTCTTAGTAATAATGTAATTTTACCCGACGAACCATTATATTGAGTGTTTAAGTTATTATTTCTTATGCATTAATGTTTCTGTTTCCAGTTCTGGTTCTTTATTTATGCTCATGACATGATCTGCTTCAAATGCTTTATTTATGTTCATGACATGATCTGCTTCAAATTCTTTATTTATGTTCATGACATGATCTACTTTAAATGGTGAATATGTATGTTAGAGGGGTTTTGACTATGAATATATTAATGAAACCTAATGAACGTATGACCATGTCTAAATATGAGAGGGAAGTATTGGACTTACATGTTATGGACGGGTGCGCCCGGAATTATACAGCGCTCCAATGCATTGGGTAAATGATGAGTCTCATGAGACGTTATGTGCTACAGTCTTGGTGGTTAGCCTCGGTCGGTGCTTCTCTGGAAACGGGAATGGCAGTTAGCCTTGACCCGTATTAAGTTATGTTTTTACGGTCTTGACGCAAGGTCTTGACAATGTTCGGCATTATACTTTCCCTCCACATATGAAGATTAATGGTGAACCAAGGGATAATTCAACTAACAGGACATCCCTAAGTGGGTAAATTCCCTTTGACTATGAGAACGAAAACATGTGATAAGAACTGAAAAACATGTGTTTAATATCATAAGAACTTTACGTGCCCTTGTCTAATGTTATGAATGAAATCTCTGCTTACAGGCTTTTAGAACTACTGCAATTTGGTTGTGAAATTATGCACATGCTCACGCCACTGATTTATGTCTGTCCTTGATGTTTATCTAAAGTACTTACTCCTTTGCAGTGCAAATGTTGTTTTTAGAATGTAGAATTTTCTGGTTCTAAAGAAAAGCCAATTACTTTTTTGATATAATGTTTTATCATTTTCTAAAATGTCTTCCTTGAAAGTAAAATTGTTTTTAAATGTTTTTAAAAAACCCATTACTGGCCATTTTCGCTCACCCTACGTTTTGTTTTTAAAATTTTCAGGTGAGTCAGTGCTTAAGAATGTTCAGAGCAGCTGGTTTCCCAGAACCCTGAGCCTCACGATCTTCTGTAATGTGAGACATGATAGAATGATTGTAAAATAAATGTTTTGTAATGTGGTTGCATCATGTCTCATAAGGCTCCATAGAATCGGGGTCGTTACAGTTGGTATCAAAGGATGGGTTCAGGAAACTCTGGAAAACCAGGTGACATAAATATATTGCTAAGACTAACTAAGTAAAAATAATTTTCAGATGGCTGATGTACCTACCGACCTTTTGTCACTCCCCACCGAGGCTCTAGAGAACATTATATCTCTAGCTAGCCATGAAAACTTTCTGAACTATGCCCAAATTCGCATGACGTGTAAGCACCTATACGATCTGTCAAACTCATCTAGGGTGCTTGGTCTCCACCAGGGAATGGGGATGGACTATCTCCTAATGATGATGACCTAGTTTCCCTCCTATGCACATCGGGGAAGGTATCACGAAGGACTCTTCCGATTGTTTACAACTGGCGGGGAATTTGGCACAATGCTTGATAACCCTTTTCAAGAAGCTGCTGCTGCTGGAGACCTCCGAGCAGCTTATCTGTGCCAGGCCCTGCACTACGGCTTCTGGGGCCAGTTAATGGACTTCGGAGCGTTGGAAAATGAGTCCACTCATGTGTCTCTTAGGCATGAAGTGTACACCGACGTTTCCCAACTCCACACCCCTCACGCTAAACTGAAGAGGCGTTATAAATGTTCCCATGAGTTTAGTCCTATTTGTTCATCTTGTGTGTGGTTTGTGGAGTTAGAGAGTTTCGCCTCTCTTTGTGGTGTCCGTCTGGAAAACTCAGACTTTAATGTGTAAACTTTCATAATTATAAAGTTTATGATCCCATTATTCTTAGTGTTGGTAAGTGACCTCTCTTGTATACTTTTTCTTCCAGATGGCAGGTCTGATGAACCTCTTGTCTCTACCTGACGAGTTAGTAGAGATTATCTTGATCAGAACTTGTATGGTGGACTCTCCCTCTTTTCTCCACCTACGAGGGTCCTGTCAACGTCTTCTGGACATAGCGAATAGTCCGGAAATTCTCGGCGCATGTCAGGAGAATGAACATGTGATTCACCTCCTTGCCACCACCCCACTCCCCTACTATAGGCGAAGGGGGAGATACCATGAAGGGATTTTTCAGTGTTTCCCTATGGCACGGAACTTCTCTTCCAGAGCTTGCTTTCTCATAGCTGCTCAAGATGGCCACCTCAATGCCGCCTACACGTTCCAGATCCTGAACATCATCCTTCTCAATCGCGTCGTTCCCCTCGACTATCTCGAGTGTGATGTAGTTCGAAGGGTTACTAGGGGATTCGTCCGCTCAGACGTCTCAGAGCTGTTTATTACACGGGCCACTCTGTGGAAGCCTGTGTGTAGTGCCCATGAGAAGGAGTACAAGTCTTATCGCTCAAAGTGTATCTGGGTCAGGGAAACAGCGGAGCTGTGTACCAGCTTAGGGGTTCCGTTAACCGAGCAAGACCTTCAGTTTTGGTAACATTGTGCGACCGAGGTATTTTTCTTATCTTTTTATGAATAGAATTGAGAGGACGCAATTCTTTGAAGGGGGAGATGATGTAACGACCCAAGAATTCATGTTTCGGGTAATGATATATTTCCCTTTAACTGGACCATCTTTCTATAAAAAGAAAATGAAAATAAATGAAAACCCGTAGCAACAAGAATGAATGAAATAATCCTTTATTAAGAAACACCTCGACGATTACAACTCCCCACGATCAAAACATCACTAACCAAAGATCCCAACCAAGAACCCAATTACAATAATGGGAAGACTGCTTAAAACTACTAGGAGCCGAAGAATGCAGTAGTGATTTCGAGCATCCATCATAAGGAACATAAGTATGGCTGACGCCACCGTGACCGTGCTCAGCACCAAGGGGATCACACGAACCATCTTCCTTTATCTTCTTCGGTCACTTGGAGTAAGGGACACCGAGACCAAACCCTTTTTATAAGCATCCCGATATGACCGTTAAACACCAACGGATAAAAATGTAGCCGTTGGCTCTCTCCTAACTTGTTATATTTTAAAAGTTTTAATTTGAAAAACAATGGTATTTGACACTAAGTTTTCCACTATTTGTTATATATATATACATATAATTTGATCAAGTAATTATTTGTTTAATTTATTTTCTTTTTAAAAATGGTGGACTATACTGAATTTGGTGAGGTTTTACTTATTTTACAAATATATATGTGCAAACTCTCGGTTTTTAGATGTACATGTATATATATTTATGTTGTGACAAACTGTATGTTAAATGAATTTTACCTATTTTCTAAATTATATATATAAGTAATAATAATACAAATGTTTATAACTTGATTTTATATTTAATATTTTGAAATTATGTCGACGTTTCGGTTTCTTGCTATACAAATTTTGTTGTATAATGTTGAAATTTACTTTAATGCACATTAAATTTGCAATTTTGGAAATAACTAATAATGTTAAAATGTTAATATCTAATAGAACAATTAACTTTTCTTGCTTGCAACAATAATTGGTGATCTTGAATCTTTAACACAATAATAATGTTGTAATTATCACTTTGGAAATAATTTCAAAACTTTAGTTTCTTTTGCTGCTTAATATGAACATTTAATGGTATGGTTCATTTAATTTTTTTATAAACAATGTTAAAATAAAATCTTTTATTTTGTGGGTTTAAGGTATTTGAAATAAATAAAATATCATGTGTAGAGATGAATTAATGCATAAATTATATTAAACGAATCTTGACCCTTGTTAAAATAATAAAAGCTACAAATAATTGATGGATAAAATAATAATAAAGTTTATAATAGGTATAATAATTAATTAAAAAGAATTAAAAAAAAGAAACAAAACACGGAAAAGGGGGAGGGATAAGACCGCATGTTTTTTTTATGCCGCGACATCTCCTAGCCGTCCGATATTGCTGCATCTAATCCCCACCGTCCGTGTTTCCTTCTACCTCACGCCGCAGCTCCTTCCACCGACGCGGTATTTCTTCTCCCTATGTGCGTCGTCGAACCAGCAACAAGCTGCTCCGTTTTTCTCCCCTAGGCCAGCGAGTGGACCCGAGCCTCTCCCTCCTTTCCACAAGCCGATGCAGACTCCTCGCCTCGGATACCTCGGGCCGTTTTAATCTCAGCCGTCGTTTTTATTTTCTCCTTCTCCACGTCGCGCTCCTTCTCCTCGCGCCGAACCACCAGCACTGTTGCATTCTTTTTTTCTTTTGTTCGCCGTGTAGACCCAGCAACGCCCCTCTTTTCCATGCGGTTTTGTACTGATCTCAGCCTTGGTTTTCCCGTCGTCTCCCTCACGCGAAGTCCTCTCTGGTTTTAAGACCCGGGTTGCACCGCGGGCAAGGGGTGGTTCTGCACCGGTTGAGGAGAACTTGCACTGAGGGAGGGTCTTTGCCTTACCTCTAACCGTCGATCCAACGTCGCCAGCACCTTCTTCCTCCCCTCCAAGCCAAGGTAAGGGTGTAGATTTGATGTTTTGTTTTGGTTCATATTTTAGTTATGGTTTCTTTTATAAACATATGTATATGTGTTTGGTATATATGTATACATCCGATGTGTATACGGCTAGTGCCACTAGCCTTGCTTCTCCATTCTCCTCCTCCTCATCGAGTTTAGGTAAGGGTCGTGTTTCCCTTTTTTTATGTTTTGTAAACACCGGGTTATATATATATATACACAAGTTTATATGTATATATACCCATATGCATATACTCACCCGATGTATGCGTACCCGAATGGTAGAGAAAACCCCTCTACCTCACTTATGTTTTGAAACAAAAACGCAGAAGACCAGATTTAAGACGTGTTTTTACAATTCGGTTTATAAATATGTACTATGAGTGTATATAAATTTTGAATATATATATATATATGTATACTTATATATGTATGTGTGAAGCAAACTAATTCGTTTTTGTTCTATGATTTAGAGTTGATGATGCTCTTAATGTATGAAATATATGTAAGGGTCAAACTCAGTTTCTAAAGTTTTGGTTTTAAACATCGGTCTTCATATAGATATATGTATATTCGGGTTATGTATATACATATGTGTATAACTTCAATGTTTATACCCTCGGTTCCCCATTCCTTGTTGTTTTTTCTCCCTCCGAGCCAAAGGGTGTAGATCTTGTTGTGTTCTTGGGTGATATAAAACTTATGGTTAATATATGCTTTACCTTTATATACATATACATGAGACATATTAAACCCAGCATAAACAAATATATAAATATAAGAATGAATCAAACAATTCTAGTCCGTAGTGTGGATTTTGAAGAAACTCTTTTAATAATGGGCTATTGTTATGTAACCCGCAATGTCACCAACCTATCGCCAACTAGGTTGTAAATATGTGTAAACATGTTATTATGAAACATCTTCTGGATCAGAACTATTTTTGAATACACAAATTTAAAACAGGATTTATGGATGCCCAAAATAAGCATACTACAGAATCCCTTTTTATGTGTTATGTTGATCCCCTTATACATTTATAAAACCCTAACTACCCTTTTGCTAGAACTTTTAAGTCCTTAAGAACATGTGAATCATGTAATGAATCAATTGAGTTTTATTTAATTAACTAAACCACTGAGACACATATACATAATACACGGCTTCGTGCAATTACATATGTACATAATTATGGAATGACTGTCAGTATTTTTTTAGAAAAAGATAGTTAACATCGTTTGGTGATTATTTTAATCCATTTCTAGAACTCCGAAGAATTACAATAAATGACTCTTTCCTTGTTTAATGATTTTAATTTCTAGCATATTATGGTTCCAAAAGGAGTTGTTTTAAAGATATCCTTAAGCTTGGAAGTGGCTCTTAGTAATAATGTAATTTTACCTGACGAACCATTATATTGAGTGTTTAAGTTATTATTTCTTGTGCATTAAGTTTGCTGTTTCCAGTTCTGGTTCTTTATTTATGCTCATGACATGATCTGCTTCAAATTCTTTATTTATGTTCATGACATGATCTGCTTCAAATGATTTATTTATGTTCATGACATGATCTGCTTCAAATGGTGAATATGTATGTTAGAGTGGTGGTGACAATGAATATATTAATGAAACCTAATGAACGTATGACCATGTATAAATATGAGAGGGAAGTATTGGACTTACATGTTATGGACGGGTGCGCCCGGAATTATACAGCGCTCCAATGCATTGGGTAAAGGATGAGTCTCATGAGACGTTATGTGCTACAGTCTTGGCGGTTAGCCTCGGCTGGTGCTTCTATGGAAACGGGATTGGCGGTTAGCCTTGACCCGTATTAAGTTATGTTTTTACGGTCTTGACGCAAGGTCTTGACAATGTCCGACATTATACTTTCCCTCCACATATGAAGATTAATGGTGAACCAGGGGATAGTTCAACTAACAGGACATCCCTAAGTGGGTAAATTCCTTTTGACTATGAGAACGAAAACATTTGATAAGAACTGAAAAACATGTGTTTAATATCATAAGAACTTTATGTGCCCTTGTCTAATGTTATGAATCAATTCTCTGCTTACAGAATTCTAGAAATTCTACAATTTGGTTGTGAAATTATGCACATGCTCACGCCACTGATTTATGTCTGTCCTTAATGTTTATCTAAAGTACTTACTCCTTTGCAGTGCAAATGTTGTTTTTAGAATGTAGAATTTGCTGGTTCTAAATATAATTCAGTGCCTTGTTTGATATAATGTTTTATCATTTTCTAAAATTTCTGCCTTGAATGTAAAATTGTTTTTAAATGTTTTTAAAAACCCCCTTACTGGGCATTTTTGCTCACCCTACGTTTTGTTTTTAAAATTTTTAGGTGAGTCAGTGCTTAAGAATGTTCAGAGCAGCTGGTTTCCCAGAACCCTGAGCCTCACGATCTTCTGTAATGTGAGACATGATAGAATGATTGTAAAATAAATGTTTTGTAATGTGGTTGCATCATGTCTCATAAGGCTCCCGGGAATCGGGGTCGTTACAAATACCTCCTGCTCGATATGTTTTTTTACAAGATTCGACGGCCATGCAACGAATGTTCGAACAACATTTTCCACTGTATGAATGTCATCATCGTCATTTGGCACGGGTAGCTCGGTGCTCAGCTCATGAGCTACATTAATCGACACTTTTACATGACCTCTTGGAAGTGGTCTGGAGTGTAGTGTGTCATTCTGTATCTTCAACACTGTAGCCCTCGCTACAAGGCGATGGGTGGGAGTTGACAGATATAAATCACTGTCATTTTCACCCTGCAGAATATCATTACATGAAAGGTATCAGTGTCTAGGTGATTCATATCTCACAAAAACAAATAGTATAACATTGATTACCTCGGTTAAGTCAGGTCTTTGAGGGGAATGGCTCACCTCAAAGCTGGTGAGGGGTGGATCTTCTCACGGGGGTTGTTCCAGAGTTGTTTGTTATCTTCGCCTATCCTCCATCAAACTCTTTAGCATCTCTCCCTGAGTCTGGATTAGTTCTTCAAGGGTAGATACTTTATCTCTCATTACATGAAATTCTTTAGTTTGTTCATCCTCTTCTTTTTTTCTTAAAATATGCCCGGGGTGACACCCCAAAACCCACACCTCTGACGCGGCCATTCTGTTCTGCCTGTTTCTAGGCCGTTGAAAGTATGTCTGCATCCGGTGCGGGTTTTGTTGATTCCTGTGACTTTTTCAAATAGAAAATATGAAAAAATAAGTAAGCATTGTTATGTAATAGTGATTTAAAGCAAAACAAGTTTATATTAGGTCATACTTACACATGTTTCCCACACGTTTTTTGTGTTTTCATCTATCAGTTTCCCCTCTTTATTAACACGAGCCTCCTTCCATAGCACATGGCGTGGAATGGAAGTGAATTGAGATTTTGATTCATCAATCTGCATATAAACAGAAAAACATGGTTACAGTGTTGTTTTATGTCAGATAAAATTATTACAGTACTTTTCAAATACATACCAATTGTTTTTCAATTGAAGCATACCCCAATCTTGCTTTACGGTAGGGGTACGCTGGTTTTCCTGCCCGTTCCTTTTTTTCAGCACTCAGTTGCTGTTTCATAAATAAATACCTATCAATCAACGTGATGAATACAAGCAATGTTACACAACGTGTAACCAAACACAATGTACCTGAAAATTCTGGTCTGCATGACAGTTGCAAAACACATCCCATGTTCCTTGGATTATCAAGTGTGCATAAAGAGGAGGCAGGTGCGGCTTGATTTTCCCTTCGGCATCTTTCATATGATGTTTCATTAAAATGGTGCGAAAGCCTCTATGAATCCTTCCTGATAGTCTTAAAACATATTCATTGTGCGAAACATCTACTATAAATGCACTCTGTAAGAGATGATGAAGGGTTAGTCAATATTTCAATATTTCATTTTATTTTAATAAATTAAATAGATGATATCGTAATGTTACCGTAATCCCTTACCACATTAATGTTTTCAACCCGCTGACAACATGGTTCCACGACTCTACGTCAATCGGCACGCGTTGTCGAGTGACGATTCCAACTTAGCTACTAAACATGGCTTTGTTGGGATTTACATGCTGGCCTCGTTTATTCCATCCCACCTCATATTTTATGCCTTTTGCTTTTGCCTTGAGGATTTTTGATAAAACTGTCAAACTACGGCGCACCTATTTTTTTTTTGTCGCTGGGGTTTCATCGCCTACCATTTCCTCAGTTTCTGCATCATCATTATGTATCTCCGAAGCGCTAGCATCGACACTGACACCAGCTGCAACAGGTTGAGAGACCTGTTTTAAGTTAGCAGTGGGACCAGCTGCAACGGGTTGAGAGACCTGTTGTCTTTCATTGGGTGCATCAGCAGGTGAATAAGTCATTATCTACAGAACTGGTTTAAAATTTAATTTAGATCACATAAAAGTAGCAGCGAACAGATAATAACATAATGTAACACAATCTATATTACAATAAAAATCAATAACCTTATTATTGAAATCCTTTTTTTAAAGGCTGAAGGGATTTGACCCCTCTATCAACTATCCATATCCCTTCATTGTGGTCTCCTCTTACATACAAAACATCATCTACATTGGGACCACTGCGAAATGATTTCAAAGTCCCAATGAAAGGGTCATATTCCGTTGAATTTTCATCTGACCCTTCAGCTGTTTTGGTCGATAACAGAACAATTGACCAGTTTCGGTTTGCGAGATCTGGAACATAAAATACTTGCACTGCCTGTGATGCCATTATAAATGGTTCGTCTTTCTCCCCTTCCTTACTAAAATCAACTTTCACGATTCCCAAATCATCTATTTTAACAGCACTCCTGTTATCAACCCACTTGCATTGAAATATCGAAACTTGAAATTTCGTATAATCCAACTCCCATATTTGTTTGATGATGCCAAAGTATGTCATATTCGCATAAATTGGATTTCTGTCATTAGCACCGGAAACATGCATGGCTTCAGCCACAAGTGTAACCCCACTATTCTGTATGGTACTGTCTTCATCATTTTCATTAGTATAAAATGTATAACCATTAACTACATAATCATTGTAAGACAATGCATACACACTTGGTCCTCCAGCAAGCCATCGAAGTCGTTCCGAAATTGACTCTGGATTTCCATCTGACTTCTTAAAAATATGATCTCGAAACCATCCTATAAACTGTCGATTATGTGTATCTGATATACATTTTTCATCCCTTGATGGATTCAAATGCCTAAGAATTTCTTTGTGGATTTCAACATATGGGTCAACGTCGAAACTGTTATGCAAAACATAAAGGTGGGCCTGCTCCCGATCTGTAATATTGATTGTGACAACCTTTCTTCCAGAAATTCCTTCACCCTCAAGCCGCCCAGTGTGACGAGATTTCGGTAAGCCAATTATTTCCACACCAGACAAGTATTCGGTACAGAATTCAACGGCTTCCTCAAAAATATATCGCTCTGCAATACAACCCTCTAGCCGACTTCGATTTTTGACATACCCTTTCAAAATATTCATATACCGTTCAATGGGGTACATCCATCTGTAATGTACAGGACCACATAGTCGAATCTCTCTCACCAAGTGGACCATCAAATGAACCATCATATCAAAAAATGAAGGTGGGAAGAACATTTCTAATTCACATAATATGACGACAATTTCTTTTTCCATAGCTGGCAATTTCGCCGGGTCTATAACTTTGCTACATATAGCTTTGAAGAAGCAACACAGTTTCGTTAATGTATGGCAAAAATTCTTGGGAAAAATTCAACGTAAAGCAATTGGAATGAGATTTTTCATCAAAACATGACAGTCATGTGATTTCATACCTTTTAACTTCAAGTCGCTCATTGATACAAGGTTACTGATATTTGACGAATACCCCTCTGGAACCTTTACGTCATTTAAGAAGTTGCAAAACTGATATCTCTCCTGCCTGGAAAGAGTGTAAGCAGCAGGAGGAAGAAATGTTCATTTTTCACCCTCCACTGGTGCCAACTCTTCTCGTATTCCCATCTCAACCATGTCCAACCTAGCCTTAATTCCATCTTTTGTTTTTCCAGATGTATTTAGCAACGTGCTGATGACACTGTCAAATACATTTTTTTCTACATGCATAACATCAATAAAATGTCTTACATACAGACAATTCCAGTATTGTAATTCAAAAAAAAACTAATCTCTTTTTCCAACCGATTTTCGTATGTTTTTTCGAAGTCGGTTTACCAAAAGTAGTGTCCACATTTTTATCTTTCTCAAACAATTGATCACCTGTTAGTGGAGACGGTGCTGTACATTCTTCTGAACTTCCATTGAAAGATTTCTTCCAAGAATGGTACTTATGTTGTCGCGGTAGAAATATGCGATATCCTAGAAACACGGTTTTCGATGAATGTTTCAACCTAATTGATTGTGTACCTTCTTCGAAAACATGACAGACTTGAGTTCCTTTAATGCTATATCCTGAAAATTTTCCATAAGCAGGGATGTCATTTATCATCCCTTAAAACATGACTCTCAAAGTGAAATCTTCCTTTCGGTAAGCATCATACAATGTAACACCTGAATCCCATAATAATTTCAAATCTTCGATCAATGGAGCTAAATAAACATCAATATCATTACCCGGTTGTTTTGGTCCTGATATAAGCAGAGATAACATGATGTATTTTCGTTTCATGCATAACCATGGTGGTAAGTTATAATTTATCAACATATCCGGCCATGTACTGTGACTGTTGCTTTGAAAACCAAAAGGATTCACTCCATCTGTAGATAACTCAAGACGAAGGTTTCTCGTCTCGTTTCCAAATTCAGGATACTCGTGATCGATTCTCTTCCATTGAGGAGAGTCTGCCAGGTGACGTAGTATCCCATATTTAATTCTTGTATCTGCATGCGTTGTATATTGTTCTGCAGTCTCCTCACTTTCATATAGGCGTCTAAACCTTGGAATGATTGGAATGTACCATACAACTTTAGTAGGGCTGGATTCATCTTTCTTGTATCGAGAAGCACCACACTTTGGGCATTCTTTAAGTGATTTGTGGTCCTTGAGAAACAGTATACAATCATTCGGGCAGGCGTTTATTCTTTCAGAGATCATACCCATAGAGCGTAGCATTCGTTTGACATCGTATGTTCGGCTCGGGAGATCATTGTCTTCTGGGAGCATGTCATTCAAGAGGGCAAGTAGTTTCGTAAAACTATCGTCACTCCTCCCATTATCTGCTTTCAAATTATACATCTTCAGTACGGCTGACAATGCAGTATATTTAGTGTAACCAGCAGACAATGGCGTCTTTGCACAACTATTTAACTTCTCAAACAATTTTGGGCAATCACGAAGTTCATCTTCGAAGGTCCTTGTCATTTCCTCAATATGATCTTCATCATCATTCACATCTGTAATCACATCCTCCATACGGTCATCTTCATTTTTCATGATTGTTATCATATCAGATGATCCATAAAACGCAGTGTCACCCCAGTCACTACCTACATTCGTTGTTTCCCCATGTTTATTCCAACACGTATACCTTTGATCTATTCCGTGATAGATCAAGTGTTCTTTCAACTCATCTGGACTAATTTGTTTTGAATAACACCAGCGTAAACACGGACAAAGGATTTGAGAAGAGTCACATTCATGATCTTTTGCAAACATGATAAACTCTTTCACTCCTTCTTCATACCGTTTTGTCAACCGATTGCCATTCATCCTTTCTTTATTTATATTAATCCTATTTGAAATCCATAGGATGAGTATATAGGTTAGGGGAGAAGGAATATGAGTATAATTTAGATATTAAACAAGATACTTCAAGGAAATAATGTGACCATGAAATGACTAAGTCTAGAATGTTGTGGATCTTGAATACATTCTCTGACTGATTTGGAGAAATGATTTCTCGAAACTTTTCTGGATGACCTAAAACTCCTTCCAAGGAAATAATGTGACCATGAAACAATACTTCTTAAACAAAATATGGGGAATTTATAATATTTTAATAAATACAAAGCTCTTTAAAAACACCCAAAAACAACCTCTAGATTATCGGATTACTCCTCCTATATATTGTAATACACGGCGTGACCGCGGCGTGACCGTGGAGGAGGAGGAGACGTGGAGGCACCGGCGGCACCAGCGGAGGAGGAGGAGGCATCGGCGGAGGAGGAGGAGGCCGCGGTGGAGGAGGAGGCATTGGAGGCACCAGCGGCAGTGCGGAGGCAGGTCGGAGGCAGTGAAGGCAGCGAAGGAGGAGGAGGAGGAGGCCGGTAGAGGGGAGGAGGAGCAGGAGCAGAGGAGGAGGCGGCGGTCGCGGCAGAGGAGGAGGAGGCAGTAGAGGCAGCAGAGGAGGAGGAGGAGGCCACGGTGGAGGAGGAGGAGGCCGTGGTGGAGGAGGAGGCACCAACGGCAGCGCAGAGGCAGGGCGGAGGCAGGGCGGAGGCAGTGGAGGCAGCGGAGGCAACAGAGGATGAGGGGTATGAGGACGGTGGAGGAGGAGGAGGAGGAGTAGGAGCAGAGGAGGCGGCGGCAGCCGCGGAGGAGGAGGAGGAGGCGGCGGCCGCGGAGGCACCGGCGTGACCGCGGCAGGACCGCGACATGACCGCGGAGGAGGAGGCGGCCGCGGAGGAACCGACGGCACCGGCGGAGGAGGAGGAGGCATCGGCTGAGGAGGAGGAGGCCGCGGTGTAGGAGGAGGCACCGGCGGCAGCGCAGAGGCAGGGCGGAGGCAGTGGAGGCAGCGGAGGCAGCGGAGGCAGCGGAGGAGGAGGAGGATGAGGCCGGTGGAGGAAGAGGAGGAGGAGCAGGAGCAGAGGAGGAGGTGGCAGCCGCGACAGAGGAGGAGGAGGCGGCGGCCGCGGAGGCAACGGCGTGACCGCGGCGTGACCGCGGCGTGACCGCGGCGTGACCGCGGCGTGACCGCGGCGTGACCGCGGCGTGACCGCGGCGTGACCGCGGAGGAGGAGGAGCCGTGGAGGCACCGGTGGCACCGACAGAGGAGAAGGAGGCATTGGCGGAGGAGGAGGAGGCCGCAGTGGAGGAGGAGGCACCGGAGGCACCGGCGGCAGCGCGGAGGCAGGGCAGAGGCAGGGCGGAGGCAGCGAAGGCAGCGGAGGAGGAGGAGGATGAGGTCGGTGGAGGGGAGGAGGAGAAGGAGCAGAGGAGGAGGCGGCGGCCGCGGCGGAGGAGGAGGAGGTAGTGGAGGCAGCGGAGGCAGCGGAGGAGGAGGAGGAGGTCGCGGTGGAGGAGGGGGAGGCCGCGGTGCAGGAGGAGGCACCGACGGTAGTACATAGGCAGGGCGGAGGCAGGGCGGAGGCAGCAGAGGTAGCAGAGGCAGCGGAGGCAGCGGAGGAGGAGGAAGATGAGGCCGGTGGAGGAGGAGGAGGATCAGGAGCCGAGGAGGAGGCGGCGGCCGTGGCGGAGGAGGAGGAGGTGGTGGCCGCGGAGGCACCGGCGTGACCGCAGCGTGATCGCGGCGTGACCGCGGCCGGACCGCGGAGTGACCGCGGCGTGACCGCGGCGTGACCGCGGAGGAGTAGGAGACGTGGGGGCACCAGCGGCACCGGAGGAGGAGGATGAGGCATCAGCGGAGGAGGAGGATGACGCGGTGGAGGAGGAGGCATCAGAGGCACCGGCGGTAGCGCGGAGGCAGGGCGGAGGCAGCGAAGGCAGCAGAGGAGGAGGAGGATGAGGCCGGTGGAGGGGAGGAGGAGCAGAAGAAGAGGAGGAGGTGGAGGCCGCGGAAGAGGGGGAGGAGGCAGCGGAGGCAGCAGAGGCAGCAGAGGAGGAGGAGGAGGCCGCGGTGGAGGAGGAGGAGGCCGCGGTGGAGGAGGAGGCACCGGCAGCAGCGCAGAGGCAGGGCGGAGGCAGCGGAGGCAGCGGAGGAGGAGGAGGTTGAGGTCGGTGGAGGAGGAGGAGGAGGAGCAGGAGAAGAGGAGGAGGCGGCAGCCGCGGCGGAGGAGGAGGAGGAGGCGGCCGTGGAGGCACCGGCGTGACCGCGGCGTGACCGCGGCGTGACCGCGGCGTGACCGCGGCGTGACCGCGGCGTGACCGCGGTGTGACCGCGGCATGACCGTGGCGTGACTGCGGCGTGACCGCTGCGTGACCATGGCTTGACCGCGGCATGACGGCGGAGGAGGAGGAGGCCGCGGAGGCACCGGCGGCACCGGCGGAGGAGGAGGAGGCATCGGTGGAGGTAGCGGAGGAGGAGGAGGATGGGGCTGGTGGAGGAGGAGGAGGAGGAGCAGGAGCAGAGGAGGAGGCGGCGGCCGCGGCAGAGGAGGAGGAGGCGGCGGCCGCAGAGGTCCCTACTCTAGGTGGATATATATGGATACTTTCCTTGACTGGTCTCTATATGAAAGTATTCTAAAAGGCTCCCTCACCTTCCAAAGATATATTATTTCTAGAAAATTGTTTTGTGGGAGAAAGAATTAATCATATATAGTTGATGTCACTTTTAGATCATATGATTCCTTACTCATCAAGATAAATAGACAAGAACCAAAACATAAGAGGCCTCAGGCCTATCCAAATCTGTAGAAGTGATGACTTCCCAGTGCTTATTGGACAACTATGGAAGTGTCAACTTCCCACATGCACATCCCCCCTCCCCATATCTCCCCCAGTAGTCTCTTGCACATCCCCCCTCCCTTCCACCCACTACACCCCCCCACTTGCACAACCCCCCTCCCCCACGCCCACCTTCATACCCCCCCACTTGTACACCCCCCAACCTCACCCACCAACAGACTCCCACCTACCTAGACCCCCCCCCAAATAGAACACTCTCTTCCCCACCACCCACTTGAACAACACCCCCCTCCCACTTGCATATCCCACCCACCCCCACCCCCACCTGCACAGCCCACCCCCCACCCCCACCCCCAACCTGTACACCCCCCACCTCACGCCCAATAGACCCCCCATTATATGCCCCACCTACACATGTTCACCCACTGCACATCACACCCACCTAAACACCCCCACCTGCACACCCCCCCACCCACTACACCGCTGCATCACCTACACCCCCCCACTTCAAATAAAATTGATTCACACAAATCATGATAGTTGAAATATAGAACAAAAAAACAAAGCAAATTACAATTATTGGGCATAGAATACCGCACAATGGAGGAGGAGGAGGCCGCGGAGGAGGAGGAGGCTGCGGAGGCACCAGCGGAGGAGGAGGAGGCTGCGGTGGAGGAGGAGGCACCGACGATAGTGGCGCGGAGGCAGGTCTGAGGCAGGGCGGAGTCAGCGGAGGCACCAGAGGAGGAGGAGGATGAGGCCGGTGGAGGAGGAGGAGGAGGAGCAGAAGCAGAGGAGTAGGTGGCGGCCGCGGCGAAGGAGGAGGAGGCGGCGGCAGCGGCGCAGATGAGGGCTTCCGCGAGATCATGATTGTGTGGGGGGGAGGAAGAGGACCCGTGGGTTTTTAACAAATCCGCGGGACCCTTTATCAGCGCTAAAAACACACTGATAAAGGGGAGGGCCTTTATCAGCGCTAAACCGTTAGCGTTGATAAAGGGGGGCGCAGGCCTTGCCCAGTCTTGTGGTAGTGAGATCATAATATCATAACATGGGATAAATCATAGTAGTGAAATTTAATCCCAATAATCATAACTTAAAAAATGAAACTTTTTGTCCTACACACATAATCATAGAGAATCATTTCTTATTAGTCAAGACTCATTGGCAAGACTATCTTAGTGGACAAAGTCCATTTCTGAACCGAGTTCATTCCTCGTTTCAGTCCTGTTTCACTGAACTGGTTTAACCTACCGTTCCAGCCATGTCTATCTCATGAGATATACAATCTTTACCCAATGCATTTGAGGGAGATATAGGTCCCACCCATCTCATAATGAACCATTCTTATGTGTGCCACAAAATCATAAACCATACATCATAGCATAACCCATGTAATAAAAATGGGAATCTTAAACATTGTGACATCATAAAACAACTCATATAAGATAAGGGAATTCATAAAAATAATTCCATCACAACATAATCAAATCAATGTAATAATAGGGATAAAAACATAAACCATTATTATATTAGATGGAAAATAATTTTGATAAAACACTTGAACTCCATTCTTGAGGAAAATATCCTTTATACTTCAAAAACACTTTTCCTTTCTTAACATGTGATAAAATTCTAAACTAAAAGAAGTTGATTAAAAATAAACTTGAAAACTTGTAAGGGAAGCTTCTTGGAAATAATGTTTAAAAAATACATTCATGTCGTATAAGTTAAAAGAAAACATTCTTCTCATACTTTTGTCGGAAAAGTCAAAAAGTACCTCGTACAAAAAACGACAAAATATTCCTTTCATATCTTTTACTAGAAACTCACCGAAGGGTAAAATTGGATATAAACTATTGTAGAATAATGTAAATATTTCATATTGAGGAAACATGGATGTGGATGATAAAATACACCTCAGTAAATACCAAAGTATAAACAATCTCGGATAAAAATGAGATTGTTATATTTTCCCTTACCTTAGGTCCGATTTGCTTCATAAGTGTCCGAACCTCCTGTATAATGATTTAAATAATGTCATTGACTTATTAAAGAATCATACTCATTGTTATGATATGATATATGGTTCACTTATGACTTTATATTACCCGTTCTTTTGTAAATTCCATGTTAAAGAGCGTTTTGGATAAAATTGTTTCAATTGTCGTCTGTGTTTTGACTTGTAATTATTCATATGATTACTTAGATCATGATTACTTAATTATAGAATGTAAAAAATTATTTATATATAATATATATTCATAATATATACATATATATAATAAATTAGTAAATGGAAAGAAATACACTGTTCATGGAGACGTTAGGCCGTACGTACGCATGAACGCTGTTTTCGTTTCCTTATTGAGTTGAATGGAATTAAGTAGATGACATACATATATATAAACATAAATCCAGTATCATTATTATGTCATATATTTCATTATAACTTATTATATATACTTTATAATCATTCATGAATGGTTACTGTGGAGAATGAATCTCATCGCGTCGTGGAGACGGTAGTCCGTACGTATGCACGAGCGATGATATCATTCTCATGATCGTGGGACTGTATTGGAGTGTATGTATACTATTTCAGAATCAATATAACTTTAAAATAATCGTTTATAGTTATTATTTACATCATTATCCCCATCCAAGTAATGTGGTGGTGGAAAATAGATTACACCACGGCGTGGAGACGGTATTACGTACGTACGCACGCGCGGTGATTTCGTTTTCCGTAGGATGGATAGATTGTGAAATAGGGTTGTTTCATACTTATAATAACATATCAGTATATTATTGATACTGATGTTACTACTTTATAATGAAACAACCTAATAAGAAGAAGTTGAAGAAGAAATAAAGTTGAAAGAATCGGTAACGGACATTACCTCTTCTTTGAAGCGCCTCTTTGAGTCCTCTTTTTAGGGCACTAAAATTGGTCTTTGAAGAATACTAGTACCTCTAGGATGTTTCTAGGGAAGTTTAGAAGAGAATTTGTAAGGGTTTGGCCGATCTTGAAGGCTCAAAGTGGTGTGAGGAAGAGGGGGAGGAGGTGCCCTTTTATAAGGGAGGAGAGGGGCACCTTTGGAATAACCAAAACTATTATTTTATTATAAAGACAAATTCGGTTTTAAATATCTCCAAATTGATTTATTTCTAAGATAATGTGGGGATGGGTCGAAATCCTCTCATCTAATAGAATTTAGACAAGTTTAGTTCGTTATACTATCCTTATCTTTTATTTGTAACTCTTAGTTAATTAGATTGACATTTACCATGTCACTTTGTATTTTTATATTATATAGTTAATAAACATACCATATACATCCAAGAGACCCCCAAGTGGTACATTAATGATACACATATCATGATATAAGTATCTTGTCCGAGCCTTAGATTTTTATGAATATAATAACAATTAATAATATAATATTTGTTTTAAAAACTATTTTATGTCAATTTTGACACTATTTGGTAATTGATTTTTGTGAAAATCAAACCAGAATGACTAGTTCGAAAAAAATTAATTAAATAAATAATAACATGTCATATTAACATATAAAATTATTGGAATCCATAAAAAGTCTCATAATACATTTATTTGGGTATTTATAACATCAATTATGTCAATATTTCATTAATATGATAATTACTGCATCATAATTGTATCATAAATAAATTGAATTATTTTAAGTCTAAAAATTACAAATAAAATACCATTATGTTTAAAATCTTTTTATATTTCTAATGAATATTTATAGTCGAATTTATCTTGTGTATAACCCTATATTAAAAATGATTTAGTTATTAAACATTGATTTTAACTATTTTTACCCTTCTTTAAATAAATTGATAATAAATGTCCTAATCTAATCCATGTGGGCCTAAATGGTCATATTTTATTCCTAAGGTTGTTTTTGGTCGAATTACACTTATCCAATAGAATTAGGACATGTGTTAGGGTAATAATAATAACACTTTTACCCTTAATTGCCCTATTTATTTTTAACCGTGGTAAAAAAAAGTAAAAAATTACTATTCACCAAAATTTATTTTCATCTCATTGAAACACATTTTATCCTTGATATTAACCGTGTCTCTTGGATTTTCGAAATTCCACTCACAGAAGCGGTAAAATTATGTTTTATGAAAAATTCAGTTTTTTAACCACCACTAAGTGGTTTCACTATTCATCAAAAAATGAAAGTTTCCAGAAAAATACTAACAATTAGGCCTAAGCTATATTTGTTATTTTGAATTCAAAAATGATATCTATTTTATCAAATTCAAAACATATCAGTTACATTAACTAATTTAAAAATTAATTCCCGTCGTCAAAACAAAAAGCGTGTTTTTAAGAGATTATAACTATCAAAAGATTGACACTTGTTTCTAACTGGTTTAAATGTGAAATTACATCCAATGACCAAAATTGTATTAAATTGTAAAAATATATTCTAAATATATTTTAAAACCACTCAAATTAATAGTTTATCACTATTAATTATTTTGATTAAAAAAGTTGTTTTTAAGTAAAATTTAGTAATTTTCACTATTCATCAGAATATAAAAGTTATCCGAAAAGTACCAAAATTTCACCTTAGGATGAATTCGATAATCCGAATCCAAAAATGAAGTCCAATTTGAGAGATAAAATTTCTAAAATTTTAAAATGTGGTTATTACTATTCATAATGGCTAGTTTTAATAATATTTTAATAGCATATCGTTGTTTAGTGAATCTCGGTATTGCGTACTACACACGCTATCGAGGAAGGTCGCGATTGCGTGTAATGCAAGGCAAGTTAAGGATGCGTGTTGTGAAAGATCCTTTTTGTGTAGCGTACAATATGAGATATTAATGAAATTAAAAAGAATATTTTTCATAAAATCTCGGGGTGTTACATCTTTCCTTTTCCTTATTTTTGGAGGAGCATTCATAGCTTCTTCCCACCATGACACAATCTTCCTTATGACTTGGACAATTCCACTATAAGAGGTCCGCCCCCAGCCTCCAGCATTCTTCTTTTCACTATTTGAGATATCCCCCCAATATTCGTGAAAACAGTTTCCAATAGCCTACTCTTGCAGCTGCCCATTCCTACTGTCACTTTGATTACACTTCTTTCCCAAAATCGGGATCCTACTGTCATCCAGTTTATCAACACCTTCAATCGACATCTGGCCATGAGATGTGGCAGCATAAGAAGTCAGTAACGCAGCCCGATCAGGGACCGGTTCCACTTCGTCATTCACCAAACCTGAAAAACAGTTCCCAAGTTCAATACTGTCTTCCTGCTTCTCAAGGTGTGTCTGCAGCCCAACTGAAACCTTCACCCACCCCCCATTTTCATCTAGTGAATTACCTTATTGCATATACATAATAGGTATGTCCCTCCCAGTATCATTATTCTCATCAAATTCAACTACCTGGTTCACCATATCAACCATTTAACTAGTGTTTAGAACCATAGTGGATGCATCATTGATCCCATGCACAACCGTGAAACTAATAGAACCTAAGACCTGCTTTCCCTACAATTCCTTCCCAACCTGTCCATCTGAAGCTACCTATGGAACAAAATTTTCATATTTATTTTGAGGGACTTCCATAATAGGAGAGCCCTCAACCACTAGAAGAGTATCATGAAAATCCCCTACAGCCTCAAAAGAAACACTAGAACCATTGCATGTTCCATTATCAGTCCCCATCAATGCCTCCCCCACTCAAGGAGGAGTGATAACCCTTAGATCCCGCTTCAACCTGTCAAAAACACCACTGACCTTTAGCTCATGAGGTAACACCAATGGCTATATCTACATTCCAACATCACTTAAACTCACCATACAAGACCCCACACCATGCCACCATGAACCAAGAAAGTCACTGTTCGAGACCAGGGAATCATTCCTTGGTCATTCAACATTAGTCCTTCAAGGGAATCCTTCTCGTGTGGATTTAGAAGATCCACAATAGAACCATCATGAAGGCCAGATTTATCATAATGCATATCCTTCACCTTCCTATATAGAGAACCACTACGACAGATCGATGCTAGATGTTCAAGTCGGTAGCAAGATGTACAAAAATCCGTCCACGATTCAAACTTAACCACCTACCTCCACCGAAATTCATGTCCATCGGTAATCCACACCAAATCCACTTTTGGCTTGGATACGTCTACCTCCATACAGATACGGGGTAAAACAGGATGGCATAGCGCTGTAGTTTTGGAATTAAAACACAAATATTGACCAACCATATTCCCTAGTAGGAATAATATTGATGGGTTTTGGAAGGGGAGCGGGAGAGTAGGGAAAATTACCCAAACCACCATAGTCAGATTATCCCTCTGCATATGGAAATCAATGTTCCATATAAGAAGAAACAAGAATAAGCGAATCCATCATCGAGGAGGTGCGGACCAAGCAGTGATGAGGTATTCATTCGATCTAATCCATATCATAATATTCCATCGATCAAGAAGACCAACAACCGCACGATCTCACAAACAACAATATTCAAAGACGAAATAGTCAAATGCATCATTTGAAGGGTGTTGATGATGAAATCAAGCCACCAGAGTCAGATTGAAGTGGCCAATGTAACTTTTGAACTTTGAAGGAAATAAAGCAAGTTGATATGAACCACGGTACAAATTTGCATCTTTTGGACATATCAAGATTCGAGGGAATAGAGGAAGAAACTCTGGATTGGAGAAGGGGAGGAAGGGAGGGCGGCACATATGTGGATATGAAAGTGAGAAAGGAACTCCCCCCTCCGATGGGGAGGGGGAGCTAGGACCTCCATCATCGGAACCTAGTTCATCGCTCGCGAAGGGGTATAGAGGTCACTCTAGAGCTTCCACAAAAATATCACACAAGGAACATACCCAGCAGGCCCCGAACAAATCATCCATGAAATTTCCACCCTGGCGCAGATCCCACTCTTCAGTCCACCCATTCTACGAGTTCCCCAGTGCTTCCTTCCGGATGGTTTGGTACAATGGGGGACATGTCTTTGCCTATAGTGCCTTCCCGTTATTTCATTCACATGGTTTTATAGTAAATTAGTGTCAATGGGTGTGAAGTCCTCCAATGTATCGTCGTCAGACGCCCTAAACCACTGACGCTGGCACGATGTGCTCCTGAACATGTAATCCAACACATATCTGCTCGCTACCAGAATGAAGACATCATCCCTTAGACCAAAGACGTACAAGAAGAATCCTTTGTAGAGTGGGTAGTTCTTATGGCTATGTGATAGTAGTTCTACAATGAAATGTGGTCCGAATGGATTCTAATGATTTCCTCGATACCCGAGTGGTTTCCCATTTCTTTAATATGGGAAGAATCCATAAGGATCCCCCTATAATCATCCTGATGATCCATTCAATCTTTAAGTTTTTGAAAAAAAATCTCATGGATCGCGGAGCTTGATCGCGAAGTTCGATCACGAATCTCAAATCACGAAGCTCAATTAATGATGCTCGATCATAGAGATAGTTCACAGAGTCCTTCCATATACTTATCAAAATGTAAGCAACAGAGTGCATGCGTGCAGAGTCGAAAGACTCGATGTGTTCCATGAAACTGAAGGGCTGGATTAGTGGAGAGAAATCAAAGAGAGCATGGATATTCGCATATTGAGAGCACAAACTCCAAAAACATAGAGATGAAAAAGGATAAAAGAGAGGTCAAACGAACCTATTTATAGGAAACAACCCCTGGAAATTTGTGGAGCCTCCAGCCATAGTGATATTTGTGGCACTCTCAACTCGCACGTCACCTCTCTACGTCACGACCCTCATTCATGAGCCTTATTGGCAGTTGAACAAAATTTTTGGTGACTGACCGTCGGACTTAGACCCTCATTTTCTCCTCAGCTCTAAGTATAAGGGGGGGGGGGATTTTTGGCACCAAAATATGTAGAGAGGATGAGAAAAAACAAAGGGGAAACCACCTCCATTGAGGCTGCCACATGAAGCCTGTTCGCGGAGCCCCACATCATCGTGACCGCTGTGAAGCCTCCTCTTTTATGGCCGTCACAAATCAAAGAGGCGGGAGGTTCCGCGATCCAAAATTCATTTGTGAAGCTTCCACAAAGCAAATAGGTGGGACGCTCCATGAACCTAAAGACAATTGCGATGAAACCACCAAGAAAAGAGGTGTGAGGCTCTGTAGTTTCGACAAAGTGCCCCATGGCTCTGTGTTATGTGCTCCCAACTTCATGCCGCCTCATGGCTATAAATACTGGGATCCCCTCGAGCCCAATGTACGGATCCTTTGAATTTCACCTTCTCATCTCTCAAATCTTGAATTACTTTCTATTATTCCAAAAATGAGCACTTCAAGGTAATTTAGGACCACGAAGTGCCTTTACTTTGGCTTAAGCACAACCCCTCTTCAAGTGGGAATTCCCTTGAAAAATCCCATGGTCCTTCATGATGGAAGGAGATCCCTAAGGGGACTCAGGTCTTCGCAAAGCACTTGTGCTTCACAAAGTACCTTCCATGCACTTTTGAACCACATGATAAGGTAGGGTAACTGTGCTTTAAGGGACACACTGATTCGCAGTGCTTCGCTTTGCAAGGCACCCTTACCTCACGAATCCCTACTCCGCGAGAGCCTTTATACTTCACGAATCACCCTCCATGTGCACCTACGACCTATTCCAATCCAAGGACACCCAACTTCACGAATCATACCCCTTCGTGAAGCCCCTCCACTATGCGGAGCACCAAAGATTCATGAGACATCTTCTTGCGAACCCCCTTGCTCCGCAACCCCTTTTCTTGTGTGACCCTCCAAGTTCGTACGAAGTGATTTCAAGGTCCCTTGGGTAGTGCTTCGCGTTGCGTTTCATATCATAATTATTCATCCCATAGGCACACAAATGGATTTTTCTTCTTTGCATATCCATGAGAATGTGGCCCCCTAAATGGATCAATCCATGACACCCCCTCACCATGACATTGTTGATGCCTTCCCTTCTACAAGGGTGGGCGGGTATCAGTTGTGTATGTCCTAGGGGTGACGAGTGAACCCACCTCGTCTAAGCTGTAGGAGGCTAAACTGTCAAGCACTATCTTCCCTAGTACACAATGTTAAACTGTGGCCTCTCCCCATGAATCATACATAAGGTGCCCTGTCTCAGCCATTCTCTACAACTGATCGTCTCCATAAGAGTGAGATCTTCCTCACAAGGATGAGATCCTCTTTGCTGAATTGAAGCCTATCCGCGGGGAAGGGAAACCATATTGGGGTAATCCACTAGCCTTTCATATTGAAGGCAGTACCCATACTCCTCCTCTCTTATTCGGTGCCAAAGACTAAGAGGTGATAGGGGAACATGTATCCTCAATACCCCGTCCCTATCCGTTTGGGCTTTGTCACCATCAGGCCATCTTGGAGTACGTCCCAATATCCATCTCCCTGGGATTTTTACCATGTATAATCCTATGTTTCCTATTTGGGCTGATAACCATGTGTTAGCCCCATTCCACTTCCCAGAGACGTACCTTTCACAACATGATCATTAGGTCTTTTCTGCCTCTGGTTTCTCACACCGAGCATGACTCATGTGGTCTTACAGTAAGTATTGACCATGGCATTATTCCTCAGTCGCCTTAGCATGTAAACCCCAATCACTTCATAATTATATGGACTTTGATCCTTTTCAAGGAAAGGTATGTAAGAAGCCTCCTTGAGTATCAATCCCAACACCTACTTGACTAGACCTCCTTCACGTCAGTTCACCTTCATCCTGCATGATGTTAATCTGTATCCACCATTCGGAACTTCATGGACTATGATCCTTGAGATGGAAAGGTATGTTGGAAGCCTCCCAGAGGTTCAATCCCAACACGTACTGGTCGCGACCCCTTAACTTCATTTCACCAAACCATTCAGAACTACATATAATTTGGTCATTTCCAAGGCAAGGAACGTAGCAAGCCTCCCTGAGGTTCAAGACCAACAACGACTAGTCCCGAACCATTCACATCGGTTCACCAAACAATTTTGAACTTTGTGAAATTTGATCATTTCTAGGGTAAGGTACATGGGATTCCTCACTGAAGTTCAAGACCCACACCCATCAGTATTGACCACTACATGTTGGTCAACCCTCGTCCTGCATGACGTTAAACTCTACAAGCACTTTTCATCCTACATGACGCTAAAATATGTACTTTAAAACAAAGTGGGCTCGATCTTTGTCTCCTAGGAAGGGTACATAGGAAGCCTTCCGGAGGTTCAATTCCAATCAGCAGTAAGCCATTGTACCCCAATCAGTGTTAAGCCATTGTACCCCAATCAACAGTAAGATGTTGTACCCAAACAACGATAAGACTTTGTACCCCAATAATTGGTAATCCATTGTACCCCAATCAGCGGTAAGCCATTGTTCCCCAATTAATGGTAAGTCATTGTACTCCAATCAGTGGTAAGTCATTGTACCTTAATCAGTGGTAAGTTGTTGTTTCCCAATCAACAGTGAGCCATAATATCCCATCCAGTAGTTAGCCGATGTGATCCGCACACGATGGTAAGCCTTCGTAAGATGAATTACGTGGGGTTGATCCCTGTCTCCTAGAAATTTTATGCAGGATAACTCCCTGAGGTTCAACAACAAACAATAGTAAACTTTAGTGTTCCCCCCTGCTGGGACCCACATCTCTGGTCCTCCCATGGGCGTCAGACCAACTCGGGTTGCTAACCACGCAAAAGCCCCAACCTTCCCTCAGGTCACTGTCCTCTGTGCACAGCCCAATTCCATGCTCCAACCTAAACTACGTGGACAATAATTCCTTGACACATGGATACAAAGGAAGTCTCTTAGAGGCTTAATCCCAACACCATCATTGTACTCACATCGGTTCCATCTCATTCTCCATCCACTTCATTTAACTCTCCATCATCCATCCCGATTCTTACCTGGGGCGCCACATCCTGGTGAGATCATATCATCCACCTCTTCACTGATCCTAGTAGTACATGGGTAACTAGCCACACATTTCCCGAGCATCAATATTACCTCTTGAGGTTAAACCCATCTGATCCACTCCCATAATTGTTATGATTATTCCAATCCATCTCTCTTAGACGTTAAACTCATAGAATACATTGAGTTAAACATGGGAAGCTGAAGAAAAAACCCAGACACATGTCTATGGAATAAAATCCCCAAAATTTGACATGGGATGCCTTGGGATTCAATGAACCCCAAGAAGCCCTATCATAAAGGGAAGAAACTCAGATGTTTCAGTGTTCTAGTATCCAGACATGCTAGTGATGTCCAACATGAATATTACCCCGACCAAAGGTTTCTACCCTGGCTGGACCCCTTGAAATTTCCTAAAAGAAGTAGTGTAATTAACCAGAGTCCATGATGACATGGAACTAGGAATCATTTTATGAAGAATATCTTAATTATATGAGGGAAACCTAGACTAGGTAACTAGTTTTGAGGATGAATTCATAAAAGGGGTATTCAACGTCCAATTATCCTATTTCAATCAAGGAGAAAACGTCCCGGAATAAGCGACAAATGCCTCCCACCATTGGAAAGAATGAATGTGGGGCACAAGTAGTGAATCCTCCAAAACAGATGGATGCACATCCCGATGAAAGTGTCAGAATCAAATATGCTCGTTAGATTACACTCTTACCCCTAACCAGTCTATAGTTATTACTAAGTTGGAAACCCTTGAGGTGAAAATTACCTTGTTTATTAACTTTGAACATGAATATAAAATATCATTATGTGTTTCCTTGTTAAATCTTTTACACTTAACTATTGTGAACATGGGTATTATTTATAAACAAAAAATAATCATATAATGAACTTGTTAAATGTTATGAAACCAGTTGAAGGATGATGTAAGTACTTGGGTATTTAGTTGCATGGCACTACTTTACTTTATATAATCATTCTTGTACACTGTTACATTTTCATTACATGGGACAGATGTTATAGGCATTGTTAGTGGTGTCCCACTTAGATTTATCTCACACCCTCCTCAGGTGTCTTTTGTTACTCGTGGAAGATTACATAAGTGAAGGTGTCGATAAAGGGAAGAATACATCTTCGAAAACATGATTGCTTTCTGTTTAAGATGGAGCGTGATAGTAGATGTCTGAGCTAGATATCGGGACTCGTGGGATTGTATTTTGATTTTTGTTATAGTGTTTTGGAATATGTTATGCCACGATCTTATTTCCATGTTTTTCTAGTGTTCTAGAGGCATGAGATATCATCTTCAGTAGTTTTATGCTTTAATGTTATTACTGTTATTTTAGTTATTATTGTTGGTAACTCTATTTTTTTGTTAATTTTTTTTACTTATATATCTTCCTCTATTTACCTTTGTTTATATTTATTTGTTGTGTTACCCTTTTTTTAATTAGGGTATAGTCTCCCCATGGTCACACCCTAGGCCCTCACTATTTGTTGGTAGCCTATGGAAGTTGGGGGGATGCGCTTGAGGCTATGTGGACCACCGGGCTTGAGTAACCTATTAAATGGAATCCGGGACTAGGATGCCACACAACACCCTTTAATTTCTATGTAGGATCCCACTTTTTTTCATTTCATTCTCCATTATGATCCCACTAAATGAAGTTTATGACCCCCCTGAGATAAGAGTTCCAAGATCAACGGTAATAAATTTCATGAAAACTTGAAGGGACATAAGAGTGAAATGTTTTCCTTATCATCTTTTATTAATTTCATCCCATAACACCTAGAACACCACTAAAAACACCATTCAAGAAAATCTTATATCATTGTCTTTCTAGATATACACTTTAAACAAAGTAGGGATATAATCCAAATATGAATTTCATTGAACTTTAATGCCCATGAATTTTCTAATGTTCTACCAAGTTTCATTAACCTGTTATTATTTGAATATGAGATTCCATGTTGATTCCATGCTTGGATATTCACAACACAGGAAACATGAGGCCAAATTATTAACCTTTTTTAGGTTATCACCTATAAGAATGGAATTTTTCATCAATCAAAAAACATGAGTATTTTTGTTTCCTTCTTTCTCTTTACACCATAAACATAAATCCCACTCATCTAGTTTTCGGTAAGAATGATTCAACAATCAAAACTCTCATCCCTATAAGAGGCCTTTCTTTGAATCTGAGATGATTTACATGTTGGGTTTATCCACCGAACTAATGTTCCCATGGTGTATTTACTTTTCCTTACATAGGGTTGTGTTGATAAAACAAAGAGAAATTCATGCCTCTTTTGTTAGAAAAAAATAATTCTTAAATTCTGTTACTGATTTCGAATTTCACATCACTATCCCATGAGGAATAAGAATTGCATTTGGACCATATTGGAGATGGGCTTAGGAGGCTAAATTGATCTATAATCTAGGTAAATTAATGAAAATTTAGTATCCATGGGTGGTTTGTTATTGAAGTGTTATTCTCTTTGGAAGATTGGTTGATATGAGAAAAAAAATTTAGGATGTGAGTGGTAGGATGAGATTTTGTTCTTTACCATTTCTCACCAGGAATATAAATGATTCACCATGAGATATAGGGATTTGTGTTTGATATATTGATTTTTCATTAAATATTTCATTAATTATTATATTCTCTTGATTACAATTGATATTTTTTTATCAAATGATGGTATTCATTCTTTCTCTAATGTATAGATTAATTCCTCCTAGAAGATATCCTATAGTTCCTCAATAGATTCATATTGAAATTTCTCAATAGGGGAATCCCCCAGGGATCATAACGTTATTTAGGCAATACTGTGGGTAGTTCATGTAATGAAATAAAAAATACCAGCTACTTATACTTAAGATATAGAGGTGTAACCTAGAATTAACAAGGATAAAGACCAATCATAGGAGTTTCTCTACTTGAAGGAACTATCCTTAAAGCGTGAAAAGAACCCTCATGAGGTAGATAAATGACTGGATTAGATTGACCATTTCTTTAAATTATAATAGACATAAAAATCTATTAATGTAAAGTAATTTATATTTAAACATGAGGGTCCTTGTAAGAGATGGTGGCACACTATGTTTCTAGAAACTTAGTAGGAGGCTATGGAGTGGAAATACTTCAAGAACTTATTTTTTTCAATAGTTGTATCTAGAATCAATTGCTATGGAAAATTCTATAGAGTTTTCATCCATTCAGAAGGGTGATCACCTAGTATCATACTATGAAAATCTATTTGTCAAGTCATTTTGTCTCCTAATCATATAATACTTGATTATATTTATGATCAAATATTCTATATGTTCTTGTGATGTGATATTAATTATTATGTATTCAAACTAAACATGACCTTTTATACAAAATTGTTAGAGAGATCTATAATTGCAGAATTTTACCTAGTGGTATTTTTTGGTTAGGTACTCTTATCCACCGGATCATAACATTAGTGCATCGCATGGGTGGAATAGGTAACATGAAACATAATTTTTATTTAACACCATTCGCACCATAGGTATTATTTAGTGTTGTCATTTTGACTTTATAATTGTATGGATTGAGAGGGAAGATAAAACATTATTTTCTTTCACACCCAAGACATAACATTCATGTGAATACGGTGGTCATCTTTATAGGTTCTTGTAGTATCTATATGCTTATTTTTATAGCTCCGGTTTATCAACTCCAAAGGGAGCTACAAAAAAATCAGATGTTTCAAAACCTTCATGGATCTAGCCACACGCTTCTAGTGTAAAGTAGATATATGGAGTGTATGAATATACAATGGAATTTGATGTTGGAACAATTATAGTGTGAGATACTATACTTATCTCATATTCTATAGTTACTTCACTTTTTTGACATATGTTCTTCCCACTATTTTCTCTCTGCTTATTCTATATATGTTTATAAACATCCTATAGGGATCATTTCATTTGTTAAGGAGATGATGATAAATCTTCGTAATATAAAGGAGTTAAGGTTTTGACTTCCATCATGTTCACACTCTATATATAATATTAAGTTATTCTTGTATATATTGATGCTTTCTCTATATCTCATCAATGTAATTTAGAGGATGGACATGTTGGTTTCTTATAGGGTTTAGATTAACTATTATCATTAGTGTGTGTATTTAATTATTCTTTATAGAGGAACCTAGGTGTTTCATGGAGAGTAGGATCTGTGGTTTCATTGAATAAGGCATTCTTATGTAGATAAATGAATTTTTTGTCCAATCAAACTTGATATTTTATCTTATATTTTTTATATTCCTTTGTGGAGAGGGACATTCCTATGGTTTTCAAAGATGATATTTCTTTTCTAACTGTGAAATGTGGGGTGGAATTTTCAATCACTATGTTTCATATTACTCTGATGATCTCTATTTTATATTATAGTATGACACCATATGACTTTTTGAATCACATGGATTAGCTTGATTACCAATTAGAGAATGGTTGAATCCATCCTAGCATATCACCTTTGGAATCCCCAAAAATCTTTTATGAGAGGGATGATGGATCCCTTCATCTCTACATTGATTATATAAATCTTGGTCATTTGATGATAAATAATATATATTTTTTTCCCTATATTGATTATTTTTTCATATAGTTACTGGGGGGAGTTTTGTTCTTGGAAATCGACATTCGACCTGTTTATCATCAGCATTATTTTTAGGATTCGATGAACCCAAGTAGTCTTTTAGGATAATGTAGGTACATTATGAATATATTGTGATGTCATTTTAAAAATCTAATGCTTAGTGAGTTTTTATATCCCAAATGAACCAGATAATCCACCAGTACCTTGATTCATTTGTGGTCTCATTTATTTGTGATATTTGGATTTATTTAAAGTCTAAGTAATATAACAACAATCATCTTATTTTGGTTTTTGTAATCTTTAGGAATTAATTTTTTAATGCTACGATAATGAAATTTAATTTCTAGATCTATGAACGGGAATTTTGTGTGGGTATGGGGATTTTATTATGGAAGATTAGTTTATCCTAAAAATGTATAGGATTTCATATCATGGGAGGAGGCACATAATGTCTTTGAGATAGAAATATTCGTGGGTATAACATGATACTATTAGCGATTTGTGAAAGGATTATTAAATAGTACATTAACATGTACTTCTATTTCTAGAAAATGGATGGTTTTATTATGTAATGAAATATTTATGACCTCCTTTAATGAGGTAAAAGATGTATGATATCAACTCTTATTTTTATTTTTCTAGAGGTTTCTAAGGGTTATGTTGTATATTTTGATGATTCATGAGTAGATTTGGAATATGTGATTATTAATAGAGATCCTTTATTAGTTATTTGGATCCCATAAACATCTAACATATCAGAATAATTATCCCACTAAATATCTGAAACTTGATAAAATCATGTATTCTCTTAAGTTTCAGCAACGACACATTTTTGGGGAGAGGATCACTATCTATCCTGATCATAATATTTCGAGTTATTTTTGTTATTATAATAACTTGAACTTCTGGAATATGTAATGGGTATAGTACCTCATGACATTTAGCATTTATATCACCTATATTTATGGGAAGTTAAATTTCATCACCAATGTTCTTAGAATATAATTTTCTTCTATTGTTGTCTTGGGATATAAAGAGGATTAGAATCTATTGTTGATATTTTCCCATTTGAATAGGTATTTGAGGGAGGAAAGATCAATAATATTTGAAACTGGTATTCTATTGACATCATCTGTACTTGAATAAATTCTTTATAAAAATATATAGTATTATGAGATTAGGGGGATTATAGTTTCTCTATGTGGTGGGGAGATCGTTGTCGAATGGTCTCTTTATTCAGATGGGATTCTTTTATTCTAGGATTAAATTTCCATCCATATGTATATTAGTGTCTCAATGATATAATATTTTCATAGTTATTTATGGGGTTTTAATATTTTCTCATGATGATGTTTAATGAAAAGAGACTCTAGTTTTGGTTTCTTAATATGATTCATGACATGGATTTTTTTGAGTACAACATTTATATATACCAATAGATTAAGTATGAGTTAAAAAATCCTTTTAGATATATTTGTTCTCATATAGTGGTGGTGTGGAAGTATAATGAGGTGTTAATGAATTTAATTATACAATTACTATGAAATTCATAATTAAATAATTCCATTTGTGTGGTGATTAAATGTTCGACTAAAAATTATCTCTTTATTAAAATTTAGTACACCTACAAGGCTGAGAATTTTGGAAAGGTGTATGTGAAAAATATTTTGAGGTTGCATGGGGTTTTATCAACTATAATCTCAAATACAGATCCTAGGTTTACTTAATGCTTATGGAAGGGTCTCCAAAATGAAATGGGGGCTCAGGAGAGATTGAGGGCATCTTACCATCCAAATATAGATGTCTAGAAAAAGTAAAATATTCAGATCCTAGAGGATATAATTTGTACATGTGTCATGGATTTTGGAGGATCATGAGATGGTCATCTGGGACTAGTTGAGTTTTTATATTACAACAGTTACTACTCATCTATCAGAATGGAACCTTTTTATGCCCTATATGAATTCCTATGTAAATAAACTTTTTAAGATACATAGGTGGGAGAGACAAGTCTTGTGGGAATGAGTATTTTACAAGAGAAACAAAATTTAGATTCATGATATACATTGAAAAATGGCGATAACTTAGTACTAGAAGAAATATTAAACTAATTTTTAGCATCATTGATTGGTGACTAGGTTTTATTAAAATTAACACCTCGGTTGGGTCACCATTGTCTTGGGAAGATAGAGAAGTGATATTTGAGATATGTTACACCATTTTTGATCATTAGGAAGATTATAAATGTGTATTACCCCAATGATTTACCACATTATATGACCTTGATTAACTATGTCTTCCATGTTTCCATGCTCAAGAAGTATCAGCTAAACCCTTCCCATGTTACGAATAAGGAAGTCCTAAACATAGAAATAAAAATTTATGCGATAGGGAAACTATTTTGAGTTATTGAATTTAAATTAAAGGTTGTATATTTAATTTTTATACCACGAATTCATGTTTTGTAGAAGAAAGGTTTAGATACTCATGAGAATTCAAAGTAGGCGTCCTTGATGTTGGATCAATGACCTCATATCATTATAGAACATTCTCCTTGAACATAGATTTCTGCAGGATGAAATCATTATGGCGGGAATAATTATAGCATCCCCATAATTTTTTACATGTATTATCATATTCATGCTTCATTTTCCCTTCTCTTTTTTCATCGCTAATTTTATTCTTATATATTGTTTTCTAATAATTGTTCAAAGGTGTGTCTCATGGTGTTTCTAAGATATAAACATGAAGTTGAAGCTAGTGAAGTTAAAGGTGGTCTTTTAGTGACATGGTGAGGGTTGGAGCTAGTTTTCAGATATAGAGGTGGATACATGATTGTGTTATAGCGTCCTTCTTGGTGGTAGGATTCTACAAGCCACTCGAATGGGGGTCCAGTACCCACTACATTACTACAATGGCACCCTACCTTTCTAAACCCTAAATATGGGGTGGTTTAGTATGGTTGGTATTGTGTATTCTATCCACAAAACCCTAGTTTTAATTTTTTAATCCATCTCCCCAATCTAAACATGATCCATTCAAACTTGGGGACCCTTATCAGACATTTTTGGATCTTACAACATGAATTCAGTGTGATTCAAAGTTTTGATCGAAGTCATGATCCTCTATATGTGAGTTTCATATATTATTACTTATATTCTTCTTTCTTACCTTGTATTAGTAGTGAATCTATACTAAATTAACCTGATCAATTTATCAAATGGTGTCTCTGTAATGACCCAAAATGTTATAAATAAAATTTCCTTTGTTGATTTAATTAAATGTATTATTATATAATATTTTTATAGAAGGCATAAGTACTTATATTGTTTTATTGTATCCAATTGGATTTAATTTACCAATAAGCATCATTTTCCTTGATATCATCATTAGGATTTACCCTTAACCAATACAAAGATGAGATCCAATAACTTAAGAATGAGACAAAATTGTTATGGTGTAATTTAAAGACCATCAAGATGATGACCCAAACCATATATGTCGAACCAACCCATGAAAGTCTCAATGTCACACACCTTACCGTTAAAATATTTTCTGGTGTATTAAAAAGATATATAACATGAAACTAACATAATTAATATTTAAATTACTTTTTATAGAATTATGAATATATTTTCATCCAATTATGGTTAGATTATAAATGTTTTTTATTTATATATAATAAAACAAAAATTGTATTTATGAGTAATATTTAAAATCAATCATGGAATTTATTTAGATGAATTAATGAACTTCTGAAATAAATATTTTTTAAACAAATATTATTATTAAATATAAGTGCTCATATACTTTTTATGAAGTCAAATGTAATTTTTATAAGATTTTAAAAATTATTCTTGTCAAAAAACACATAATTTCATAATAATTGCCAATTTTATTTCAATAAGGAAAAATCGAATATTTATAAAATTATATTGATAAAATGAATATTATTTTTGGAATCATAATGTTGAAATTATCCAATGGTTAATTTTTCATATTTTTTTGAGCCATTAGAATTTTTGGGAAAAAAATAAATACCATATAAATATACTTTGTGTATTATGACATCATAATGACCCATAAGTGAAGTAATAAATACTATGAAATTTATTCACAACCAAATATATGTTTTAAAATTAAAATAATGTGATATTGTGTTTATTTTATTAATTTTATAAACTCCATATGGACACTCCAAAATAATTAATATATTTTAATATTTAGAAACCATTTCTTTAAGAGTGTAACTCACCTCCACATAATGAAGGGTATTATTTTATTATGTTCGGGAATTGGCCTAATAAAATAATGAGAACCACTCCCATTTTTAATAAACCATGGGAAGAAACAATAGGATGTTTTTTGGTTTTGGTTATTTTATTATGTAGAGTCCAAAACCTAAATAATAAATAAATACCCTTCTTTTCCTATATTTCCCACCCAAGCTCTCATTTCGCATCACTAAAACATCTTAGAGCATTCCCATACTATGATCTCCCATACCTATAGGTCTCCCAATGTTCACCAAAGCTATTAAGAATACCCTCCCAAGAATTTGGGGCCATACACTCACGTAAGGGTTTTCTCTATTCTCATTTCCATTAAATGACCTCTTTTATGTTATGTATTTTAAATTCCATTTTCTAATATTCGGATAAGTTATTACATATTCCCCTTAAATTTAATTTAATTAATAAATTATTAGATCCCCCTTTCACTCTCATTAATAGTCTTATGATCTTTTATGTACACAATTTACAATGCCAAAATATAGTTAGGATTCCTTTCCTTATTAATGATTCTTTATTACCTTATACTTTCTATTTCAAAATTTCTAATGTTGGGATATGTTTTTGAAGTCCCTATTACAACCCATTTTATTCATATGTGTTGAGAGACCCAGTTCCCTATTATCAACCCATTTTTATGATTCTTTTAGTGATGCCATTTTGCTACAAAAAAATCACCAAGATTTTTCTATTCCAAACCAACTGCGTAGTGAATTCTGTACATATTTACAATCAAGGGAGTTAACTTTTATTCCCATATAATTTTTGATTGGGGACATACATGTATATTTTTCACACTCCTTGTTCATGGAATGAAATATGATGATTAATAAATCCATGTTTCATGATCTATGTGGCACTCTTAAACATGAGAATGAAATGATAGTGATGGGGGCACCCAAAATTATATAGTTATTCAATGCATTGGGTAATGTTTAGTATCATGATACGTCAAGTTGGTAATGGGATAGAACCTAATTCCTTTATGGGAATTTTCCACCATGTTGTCTTAGTGTTTTATCATTGACCTATATATATGATGTAGTGTTTTAATTTGTTTCCACATTTCCCATGTTATGATTATCATGTTGTATCATATCTCATTGTACATTTTTATGATTACTATTCTTTTTATGCCTCCATTGTTATTCATATTTTGTAACATTTATCACCTTATTAAATTTATATTCCCTTATTGGGTTTAATATCTCACCCCTTTCTTATGTTTGTCCCTCGGTTATCCACTACCGTTTTAAAATTTAAGGAATTTTAAAATCATATTAATGAAATTTTCAATAATGTAGTTGTATCTTATGTTCAATATGTTAATATATGTATGTAATTCTCAAAAACACTGTACTTATCAATCACTTGGGTTGTATAATTTGTAATTTTTATGTAGTAAATCATAATTTAATGTGTAATAAATTTTAGATTTGTTATAGTTGGCATCAGAAAAAAAGTTTAGTTTTTTGGATTAGGATTAGAAAACAATAGTGAAATTAATAGTGATAAGTCTAAGTATAAGAAAAAATCCATAAATTTTGTTATGTATAGATTAAGTGATTTATGAAGAAAATATATCCTTTTTTGGATATTTTATGTGGATGTGGTTTGGGAACAGATGTACCTTAGGGTAAAACCTACGATTAGGTGTGCCAGACCTGACTCGGTAGAACTTGATACAAGACAAGGGGACTTATTGTGCACCTAGTTTGAAACTCCTAATAGATATTCTTTGGTAAATTACTAGTCTCAGTACATAAAATCATTATGTTAACAAAATAATACACATAAGAGTATATGCTAGAAAAAAGATCATGGGTAACATACATTGAAGCCTATAAATTCATTAGTCAAGGAGATAAATTCCAATTATAAGTTATCCCTTTATTTTCATTAGTTTCCCCCTTTATGGGTATAATGGATTAAAAAAACTCACCCCTAATTTTCACTTTATTCTATCCAATGGCCATAACTAAGAGGAATTGGGTAAATAATAAATTCAATGGGAAATGTGATGATTTTCCAAAGGATATTTAGAACCTAGTGGGTAAAAGAATTGTGAATTTCATAAAGATAATGCTTCTGCTGACTCAGATTATGAATAAAAACATTGATTATGATTAGTTTCCAAATCCCATTAATAGGGAAAAAGTTGAAATTGATACGTTTGTGCGACAAAGGCCTACAAATTTCAATTGATCATTTGATCCCTTAATCATTGATCGAATTTTGAAATCTATTGATAATATCTCTTCCATCCTTAAATTTTCCAAACAAATAAAGGTTCTACTATATCTCTATCATATAAAGAGGGAAGATGATCAGTGGTGTACATTTTTCAGGAATAAGAAGCCTACGGATGTGATCAAAGTGATGTAGTGGATGGAATTCTGGAAACACATTTCATTAAATATTTTCTTAGAACTCTCCTTTTAAAAAATGGAAAGGGGTTTACTTTCGCTCATGTAAAAAGATGATGAATCTATTTTGGATTATAATGAAAACATCATAATACTTGCATGATATGCCTTTTCATATTTCATTACCCAAAAATTAAAGGTTTACAACCTCTTTGGTGGGATAAAACCTAGTCTACTAAAATCCCTGGAGATCTGTGACTTTTATTTCTGTGAGGAAATTTTCCGATGTTCCCTAGAAGTGAAAATGGAGTTTAAAAAATATGATGTGTATCATAGGGATAAAAAGAAGAATGTGGAATTTAATTATAGTGGTCTAACATAGAAATATAATAGTTCTATGAAATGTCAACATCCAACTTTTCAAAGGCGTGGAAAGATGCACCCAAGAAACATTTAAAGGGAGAGGAGGAAATTATTTAGGTAATTGAAAGAAGGGAACCTAGATAGTGATTACTGATAGTAGAAACCCACTAATGTGAAAAAGGAAATAAATTTTATGGTCATACCTCAGTAAATTGTTCATTGGTTCAACTACAAGGAACCAAGACACATTGCAAACCAATGAACTAAGACTAGGGTTTTTGGATACAACCAAAAACCTCCAAGGTAGAAAGGGAAATATTTTTCCCTCATAACCACTGATGAGGATCCCAAAAATGAAACAGTGATAGGTACGCTAGTTATTCATTCAAGAAAATTGAAAATAATTTTTTATTCTTATTCTATTCATTCTTTCCTATCATGAATGTTTTGTAGAACTATTTAAACACCACCACATATCTTATAAGTGGAGTAATTAGTGAAAATAAAAAATTGGTAAATTGTTGCCTCCCAAGTATATAACACATATATTGTCATAATTTGTGGGATAATATTTCTATATAAACTTATAGTACTACCTTTTGTGGAATTTTATTTAATTATATACATGGATAAGCGTTCCCTACATAGATAAAAAATAAATTTTGTTAGAAGGAAATAACTCTCTGAATTATGTATCGACCCCTGATTTAGTACATGTGAAAGGTGGAAGATGAATCTTATTTTGCACAAAAATCTAATGAATGGATATTTTATCCCTATAAGAAATTATATCTATGTAAAATTATTGAGGCTAAGTAAATAATAATCCTTAAAGACAAGCCAATTATGAGGGAATACACACATGTGATTCTGGAAAAATTTCATGGACTTCCTCCAAGTTGAGAGGTGTAATTCTCAAACAATTATATATATATATGGTGTTATCATTATCCAAGAATTCATATATGATGGTTTTTGTTAAATTTTAGGAATTGAAGAAACCACTATATGACAATATAGATAAATGGTTCATATGCCCATGTGCATCACCTTTAGGAGAACAAGTCCTCTTCATCAAAGAAGAAGGATGGGTCAATGAACCTTTTCATTGATTATCGTTAGCTTAACAAGATCATGATAAAGAACAAGTATCCTCTTTAATGTATTTATTACCTCTTTGACTAGCTACATGGATCACAATAATTCTCCAAGGTGCATATATGGTCAAGATATTACCATGTTATGGTGAAGAAGAAGGATATCACCCAAACTATCTTTTGTAAAAATAACAAGAACTATGACATCATAGTGATGACTTTAGGGCTCAAAACGTTTATATAAATATTTATGGAAATGATGAGTGGAGTATTTAGATATTACCTCAAAAAATTTAGTAGACATTATCAATTATATTCTAATGTAGTCCAAAACCATGGGGGGCATGAGGAGTATTTGTGCACTGGGGTAAAGACCCTATGAAAGGATAATATTTATGAAAAGTATAGAAAATATGATTTCTGGTTGAAGGAAATATCATTGTTAGGGAATATCATAACAATAAATGGGATAACTATGGACCCTTCAAAGATAGAAAAATTTGAGGATGTATGAGTCCAACATTGGTGATGGATATCTTTTGTTTCCTTGGAATATGTAGGCACTATCATTGATTTGTGATAAATTTATCACGATCATCAGACCCTCTAACCATGATAACATGGAAGGGGGTAAACTTTTCTTATAATGATGAATGTGAAGATATCTTAAATGATATTAAAATAAGGCATATCACTACACCCGTGCTCACACTACCCCCAAAGTGGATAACTTTTCCTATTATTCAGCGATGTTCCAAAGAAGGGATTGGGAATTGTATTAACGGAGAATGAAAAAGTTATATAATATGCTTCAAGTTAGTTGAATTTTCATGAAAAAACTACCCTACGCATTATCTGGAGTTTAATGTAGTGAAATTTTATTTGAATATATGGAAAAAATTTCCCTTTGGAATAATTTTGATATATATATTGATCACAAAAAGATCAATATATATTCAAATAGAAAGAGACGCATATGTGACAACAAAGATTGTTAGAGATTATCAATGAGTATGACTGCTCAATCCACTACCATCATGGTAATGATAATAAAGTGGTGGATTTTCTATGTAGAAAGGATCTATAAATTCTATCTTTAATTAGAATTGATAGGGATCTTATCGTGTTATATTTAGAAAGGAAGGACATGGGAATCGTAAAGGAATGAACATGATTAATCCTTTTACAAATTATTGCGTAATTTTTCAGTATGGAGAGCTTAAAAGACACTCCATGGGATGAAATAAGAATTCACAATAATGTGGAAACAATATGAAAAGGGAAACCCTCAGAGTTCAATTTTATTGAAAAAGGAGTTGTGAGATTTGGGCCAAGATTATGTGTACTATCATATCTTGAGTTAATGAAGGAGTTGTTTGATGATTCCCATAGCTCAACCTTCTCCATCCACCAATGAAGCAACGAATTATTATCGAGATCTCTGAGGACAATATTTTTGGTATATATGAATATGAATATTTCATAGTATACACAAAGATACCTTGTATGTTAAAAAGTGAAAGAGGAATAGAAAAAATCCAAGGTGATGATGCAACCATTCCCCATACCACCATATAAATAGAAAAACATCACCATGGACTTTGAAAATAGTCTTCTAAATACATTAAAATGTAATAATTATATATGGGATGTAGTTTACCATTTGAATAAAATATCACTTTATTACGATTCAAGAAGATTTATTACTGGATAAACTTTCACAGATATAAATTTGAAAAGTGGTGAGGATTCATGGGGTAATATTATCAATTATATCAGATCAAGATCCAAGATTCACCTATAGGTTACGGAAGAGTTTCTAACATGATCTAAACACTTTGTTAAACTTTATAATGGATTATCACTCACAAAATGATGGAAAATCTCATTAGACTATCTAAACAGTTGAGGAAATTTTGAGAGAATTCTCAATTTACAGCAAAGGAGTACATGATCTACATCTTCATCCAATCAAGTTCTATTACAAAAATAGTTTTTAATTGAGAATCTAAATAGATCCCAATGAACATATTTATAGGAAGAGGTGCAAGAGACCTACATGCTGGGATGAAGTTGGGTAATGTAAACAACTATGTCTTGAAATGGTATGGGAAATAGTGGAAAAAGTTAAGACAATTATAAAGTACATCGAGGCTTCTTAGAGTAAAAAAATAGATATATAATGAAAATCATCGATGATATATAGAGTTTTATGTTAGAGACATGACATTTATCCCAAAATCACCATGTAAAAATGACATGAGATTTGGGGAGAAGGGAAAGATTAGTCCAAGATACACCGACCCCTTTGAGATCCTTGATCACATTGGAGTGGTGGCCTATTGACTAGCACTCCAACTGAACCTATCAAAAGTACATGATGTATTTCATGCATCCCTTTTGAGGATTTAGAAAAAAACCCTTAAAATGTACCCGACCTAAAGGTGGTACCATTGGATAATGAGGGTTCCCATGAAGAGAAAATGGTGATGATCTTAGATCAAAGAGAAAATGTTATACGAAACAAGAAAATGCACCTTGTAAAAGTGTGATGGGGTAACCAAAAGTTTGAAGAAGAAACATCAGAACCAGAGGAGGTGATGAAATAGTGTTTCTGTCATATATTTCATTGTGGAAAATGAAAAATTCAAGGGAGAAATTACATAATAGGGGTATTATAAAGACCAAAACTGTTATAAAAAAAGTTTTCATTTTTTATTTAATTAAATTTCATATTATGTAATATGGTTATAGAAAACACATGAACTTATTATATTTATTTATTTCAAATTTAATTTAATTGAACATTATAAATCATTATTATTGATAATATAGTCATTGAACAATGATCATTTTATTAGTGTAAATCTAAGGTTTTAACAAATCAAATTGATATATACAAAATAGGTGATTTCCTCAACCAGTAGGATATTTCCCTATGAACCCATTTAAGGGATCTTCCTGGGGAGATATCATCACTAGGAATTACCCTTGACCAAGACCATGATGAGATCCAATAACTTAAGCATGGAAAAAACCATTTATGGTAGAATTTCAAGATCATCGAGATCACGACGCAAACCATGTACGCCGAACCACCCCATGAAAGTCACACTATCATGCAGATTACTCTTAATGATTTATTCAGTGTATTAAAGGGACATGCATCAAGAACATAGAATTACAGATATGTACATTATTTTTTATAGAATCGTGAATACATTTTCATCCTATTATGGTTACTATGTAAATTATTTTAATTTATATACAATAAATCCAAATAGTATTTTTGGGTAATATTTAAATACAATAAAGGAGCTTATTTTGATTAATTAATGGATTTTTGGAAATACATATTCTTTTATAAAACTATCATTATTTAATTATTTTTGATAAATTTAAATCATCATATAATTTTTATGAATTCCAAAGTAATTTTTATTAGGGATCAAAAAAATTATTATCATAAAAACCCATCATTTATTAAAAAATTTAATTTTTTTTAAAAGTAAAAATTCATAAACTTAGATAATTATATAGATGAAATTAATATTATTTTTTCATGAGAAAATAAAAATTATCCAATGGTGAATTTCTCAAATGTTTCAGAGATAGTAGAATTTTCGTGTAAAAATTAAATACCATATAAATATACTTTTTGTGTTATGAAATAATATTGAAAAAAAAGTGATGTAATAAATACTATAAAAATAATAAAAAACCAAATATATTTTGAAATTTAAAATAATGTGATTTTATGTTCATTTGATTATTTTTATAAATGCCTTATGGATCCTCCAAAACCATTAATATATTTCAATGTTTAGAAACATTTTCATTAAGAGTACAAATCACCCCCATATAATAACGTTTATTATTTTATTAATTTTGGCCCATGGACATAAAAATAATGGGAACCACTCCCATTTTGAAAAAACAATGGGCAATAACCATGGTATTGTTTGTGGTGTTGTTTATTTTATTATGTAGAGTCCAAAACCTAAATAATAAAGAAGTCCCCCTCTTTCCCTATATAAAACCACCCATTTACAGATTTATCTTCACTCAAACTCATTGGATAACATCCATATTATTCAATTTAATCTCTAGAGTCCTCACAAGGTGTTATTAAGCTCTCAAGAATCCTCTCCCAAACATTTGGAGTCACACACTCAAGTAAGGGATTTCTTTCTTCTCATTTCCATTCAATAACTTCTTATTATGTTATGTATCTTAAATTTCATTTTATTATGTTAGGATATGTTCTTATATATTCCCCTTACTTTCCATTTAATGTATAAATTATTATAGTCCCCTTCCACTCTCATTAATCCTCCATGATCCTTTATTTACACCTATTAACATGCCAAAATATAGTTAGGTTTATTCTATTTATTCATGATTATTCATTACCTTATAACTTTTATATACAATTTCATATGTTGGGATATGTTTTTACATTTGTTTATTACCTCCCAATTCATGTATATGTGATGATAAATCCATATCTATCTCATCAACCAATTTTTATGAATCTTTAAGTGATGTCATTATGCTTCCAAAATATTGTAAGAACGAAATATGAATGTAGATACTTAATTACAAGGGAGGGAGGGGTTGAATTGTATTTTTTAAAAAAATTCATTTTTAACCTAAGGAAAACTATGTTTAACAAGCTTAAACAAGGTAAATTCTCAAGACCTCTTTTAGTTCTACAATCTTTCTAGGTTCTGGATACATGGTTCCAGAAATGAAACATAAGGAAAGTTTACAAGGAAAATATTCTACCTTAAAGCATATATTATCTTACTTATCATAGTATTCCAATGTAAAAGAAAGTATAAGCAGGTTATACTTTCTTCCTTTATCATAATACAGCAGAAAAAACATGAAACAAAACATGGGACAAGTATGAAATAGTTTAACCCAAAGAGAAGGGTATCCAACAACAATTGATAATGGTCCCTTGATTTATACTTTCAAGAAAGTTTGTCTTACCCAAACTAGGGTAGTCCCTTAATAGGAAAATAGGAATCTGTCTTGTTATCCTCAAATCCCACAAAATTTATGGTAGTCGACACCTCTGTCTTCCTATCCACAGAAGTCCTCGAACATTAAGGTAGTCAGAACCTCTGTCTTCCTATCCCTGGAAGTCCTTGATTGTATACAACAACAATCATAGTCGCACAAAGAAATCTGAAAAAGATGTTTAGTATGCACAAGGCATGAGAGTCTCTATCTCTAGAAATAACTTTAATAGCATGCAATCTCCAGAGTAACCGAACGACAATGATCTCGTTCAAATGAGATCATATTAATAGGAACTCATCCAACGGTCGACTCCCTCCTCCAAGAATCATATTTTTACTTGAATCCCATAGGGACCTATATACATTTCAATCAAACAATGGTAAGTTAGAGACAAATTATAAGACATTATTTCATAACAATAAAAAGTGTAAGTAAAATAATTTTTCTTAACTAAATCAATTTTTCGGAGTCTATGGAAAAATAATGTTCAGAGTCTATCCAAATAAAAATTCGAAGACTATATATCATGGATATTTTCATTCTATTTTTCACAGAATTCAGAACTTGAATTATATATATTTCAGAGTCTGAATTTCAATGAATTCAGAGTCAGAATTTTGAGGAATTTTAAGTAAAATTTTTGAGGAATTTATAGTCTGAATTCAAGGGAATCTAATGTCTGAATTATGAGGAATTCATAGTCTGAATTTCAAAGAATTATGAGTCCGAATTTCATATAATTCAGAGTCTGAATTTCAAAGAATTCGGATCTTGAATTTCAGGGAATTTGCGGTCTGAATTTTAGAGAATTCAGCTTTTGAATATCAGAGAATTCAGAGACCGAATTTCAGAGAATTTCGAGTCTGAATTTTAGATAATTCAAAGTCAAAATTTCATAGATTTTAGAGTCTAAATTTCAGATAATTTGGAGTCTAAATTTCATAGAATTCAAAGATTGAGTTCTAATGAATTCAGATCCTAAAAATAGAACACTTTATAACCAATGATTTATAGGATTCTTTCGTTTTAAATGTGAAACTGATTCTATAACATGGGAATAAAATTATTGAGATTTATAGAAACTATAAAATGAACAATAAAAAAATAGGTAATGATAAAATTTTCTTAGGGAAATTAAAATATCCTTATTAAGATAATTATTAGGAAAAACCATTTTCCCTAAGATACAGTGTTTGTGATTTTCAAAATGTAGTGCAATGGAAAAGTCATAAGGAAACCTTATTGACTCAACAATCTCCCACTTTTTCGAAAGAACAAATATCCTTATGAAAAAGAATATAAGGACTTGGAGTTTTTATGAACATTAAAAAAATATCTCCCATTACTTATGAATCATGGTGAATAAGACTAACTCCCCCTTAGGCTTTGAAATCCCTAAGGACCGTATTCTTGATTTTTTGAATGAGATTTTACATTTTCTTACATAAATTAATATTATTTGATAAGAACTTCCCCATAGATATACTTCCCTTTACATAGGTAATTCTCTTCATTACATAGTATTCTTTTTTATCATTCCTTTCTCCCCCTTTGGTATTTTCAAAAATGAATAATGAGAATTGAAAAAATATGGTACCTGGAATATTAGTACTATAAAACAAAACATATATGAAGGACAATGAAAATTTCATTACGATTGAAAGAATTTGTACAAGAAACAAAATACCACAAAAGATCAGATTGGGAAAAAATTATATTTCTTTCTACTTTGAAATTACCTTCTTTAAAATGGTTTTTAGCTTCTTAAGATCCTTTTGATATTCCTCAACAAGCTTCATCAGCTGATCATGATCTTCATTTTCTTCTCTGAAGCTTTGATCTTTTCTTCCTAATCCTTAATAATTTATTCACAATCATTCAAAACTTCTTCTTTCTTGTTGAGTTTTTCTTCGAACTCAATTCTAATATCTCATTCCCATTTCCAATTCAAAGAAACTGAATTAATCTTCCCATTCAGATTTTTGACTTCTTTCTTCCAGGTTTTTTGTTCATGATATAGATGTTCCTCAAAAGTTTTAGTGAGATCATTGAAATTTCCATCTTCGGTTTCAAAATCATCCTTCACGCTTTCCTAGAAATCATCAAGGATTCTCATATCATCGATTGTTTTCCTGGACCACTTTGTGATTTCCTTGCATGATCTTTTGTGAACTTTATATCCAATGAAAAAAGATTTGAAATCCTCCTCAAGCCTGAAATACTTATCCATAGGCATGGTGACTGAATCTACATTCTGATTAAATGATCGCTGAAGCATATGAAACCTCGAGTCAATAATAAAAAATAAGGGAATATTGTCAACCCGCCTTTTTAAAGAATGACTTAGAAAATCATGTCCAAGAGAGGATGATTCTGAATCAGACTGTTTGGTTGGTGATTATTTTTTTATATCTCTCCAGCTTTCCCTTTCGACAAACCACCAACATCTTTCTCTTTCACAACAGATTTCCTAGGTGTATCAACCAACACCTATTTTCCCTTATCATCTATCAGAATGATTACTTCTACTTTGGCCGATTCACATTTACTATATGATAATTGAACAATCTGGTCTTCCTCAAGATTTTCTTTCTCTATCCCTGCTAAAAGATACTCTGGTTGAACGAAATCATGATTACTACTCACTTCTTTTGATAGTTTACCCACTTCTTTATGACCCTTTTCTTCTTTTCCTGGGGTAGCAAGGTTTAAAGATTCTGCTTCAGAAGTTTAGATTGACAGTTTCTCAGAAGGACTCTCCTTTGCATCATATTCCACTACTTGCCTTATCATATCATCGATATCACCACATTCTTCTTCTTATTCTTCTTCTTCTTCTTCTTCTTCGACTTCTTCTTCATAAACTTTTTTTTCTTCTTCTTCTTCTAGTTCCGGAATTACCATCATCCTTACCAGAGTCACTAGAAGTGATTCTTGCATAAATGATTCAGGTACTTGAATTTGTTCAGATGCTTTCCGAGTAGCCTTGAGAAGGGATTGGACAATATCGGCCTCCAACATCTTCTTCCTCTGCTTCATTTCTTTTTATTTATTTTCAAGATGCTCATCAATCTTCAACATTAATTTTTTTCCGTAGTAGGGTCCAAGCCAAAACTAGGCTTCCCTAATTTCTTATTTTTCTTGTCTTCACTCCACTTAGAAACCACTTCATATGGATAATTCTTTTTCTTCTTTGGTTTTGGAGGTGCATATTGATATTTCTGAACAATAGGTTTTTTTCTCTCTTTCAGTTCCTTCGACTTCCTCTTATTTCCACCCTTCTTTTAAGTTTCATCCACTTATGGTTTCTTTGATAGAGGATTAATTTCTAATTCAGACAAATCATATAAATCTCTCGATTCACTAGAAAACCCAACTTACATTATACTTAGAGTATCATAACTCAACAACATTACTTTGTAATTCCATAGATTATAACTACAATGGATTTTGAACAATTCGAGAAAAAGGACTATAATCTTGGATAGAATAACCAGATACATTATGAATTAAGATTTCAGATTTCCATTCTTGATATTCATGATTTTCAGAAAAACATACATCACCAAAATTTCTCATTCTGAGATTCACCAGAAAGTCTAAAATATAAATACCACTCTTCTTCAGGGAATACTTGGCACCTTTTCTTGGAATGAGAAATCCATGAACCCATAATTCAATAATCTAGAGATTTTTATAGAAATGGATAATCTTTAGAATCTTTACTTCGTTAAGACCAAGGCATTCTATAGCCTTCTCCTTATCGAACGATCTTGATACATCTGGTAAATTATGGGTACAAAATTCAGCGTCACCTCAAATGGAATTCCAATTAGATTTTCAGCCTTGCTATAAGAAAGAGAACAAGTCCTTCCATAGATCTTAAACAAAAAACATGTCCCTCCCTCCTCCATTGAAGAAAATCACGAATTCATATAATTCTATCACAACTCTAGATAAACCGGATCTTGTGCCTTATGTTTGGATACACATATGCTCTCTCATCCATTCAACATGATATTTTTCAAGATAATAGAATCATACTTAACCAAGAATTTCAGATCGACTAACCTTTCTATGTATAGATGTAATTCAAAGATTCCCTTACTGACAACATTTATTATTGAGGAGAAGCTTTCATAGACAATCAGAATTGAGGAAAACATGAAGATTCAGAACATCCTTAAGAAGATTAGTAGGGTTTCAACATGCCAAATCATTGAAATTAAATGTGGTACAACCATCAGGGGGATTTAGATATGCATTTGAGGCGATGATTCATCTTTCGTTATTGATCCAACAGTTGGAATAATCTTAATCAGATCTGATAGTTGAGATGATATCCAAAGAAGTAATTTTGTAGGTTTTGATCTTTTGAGATTTTTAGGATAAAAATTACGATTTAATGTAATTTGAATTATAATTTTATTAAAAAAATAAAAATTCCAACATGTAAAAAAATGATTATGAAAATTTAAGAAAAGAAAATATACCTTCCATATTTGTAGGTAAATTATTCATAATGAAGAAAATTATTCTCAAAAAAACCATAGATTCTAGAAATATTTCTCAAGTAAGAAGTAAATTTTGATCATGAAAAAAATGATTATGAATATTTTGATTTAGAAAATTTTGATTATGAAATATTTGAATTGGATAATTTTTTTTGATTAAAATAAAATGTACTCCCCCTATGAAATGGAGTTTCTTATTATAAGGAGACGGGTCTCATAAAGAAGTTAACATAGAATATTACCTTATAGTTATCATTCCTATCTTCTGTTTAATGTATTCAAATATATTATATGGTAATGATTTTGTGAAAATATCTGCATGTTGATATTGTGTTCCAATAAATTGAATATGATATCTCATTTTAGTGTGTGATCTCTAAGAAAGTGATGCCTAATATCTATGTGTTTTTCATGATAGTGATGTGCATAGTTTTTGCTAAGGGAAATGACACTATTTTTATCACACAATATATGTGTTTTTGTAAAACTCATACCATAGTCTGTTGGGTTATGTTCCATCCACAACACTTGAGCACAACAACATCCGGTTACTACATATTCGGATTCAGCAGTGGAAAGTGCTACTGAGTGTTGCTTTTTACCTGACCAAGAAACTAATGAATCTCCTAAAAAATTACATGTTCTAGTTGTACATTTCCTATCCATTCTACATCCACCACAATTACCATCTAAAAAACTTTTTAAAACAAAATCATTTCCATAATTATATTAGAGTCCAAAATACATAGTTCCCTTTAAATTGATAATAATTTTTTCACTACCTTTAAATGAGATTCCTTAGGATCAGATTTATATCTTGTACATAAGCATAATAAAAACATTAAGTCTATATGACAAGATGTTAAGTATATTAGACTTCCTATCATACCTCTAAATGATGTTTGATCTACCGATTTCCCAGCTACATAATGATCAAGTGAATTAGAGGTACCAATGGGAGTAATTATACTCTAAGTGTTGTCATATCCATACTTTTTAAGAAGATATTTTATATAATGATGTTAATATATATAAGTTCTTTCTGGTTTTTGAGAAATTTTAAAACCTAGGAAAAATGTTAAATCATCCATCATACTCATTTAAAACTCTGATTTCATTAAATCTGCAAATGAATTCGTTAAAGATTTCTGAGTTGAACCAAATATAATGTCATCATCATAAATTTGAACAATAAAAACATTTCTCTTATCTTTATTTATAAAAAGGGTTGGATCGGAATTTTCTTTAACATAATTGTTCTATAACAAAAATCCATAACTCTATCATACTATGCTCTAGGGGATTGTTTAAGTCCATATAATTCTCTGGTAAGTTTTAAAACATGTTCAAGATATTTAGTGTCTTCAAAACAAGGAGGTTGTTCGATAAAAACATCCTATTAAACATATCCATTAAGTAAATCACATTTAAAATCCATTTGACAAAGTTTAAAGTTGAAGAATGCTGCAAAGGCAAGAAAAATATTGATAGATTCAAGTCTAGCTACTGGGACATAGGTTTGTTCATAGTTTATTCTTTCTTGTGGATTATATCCTTTAGAAACTAATCAAGATTTATTTATTATGATGATTCCATTTTCATCACACTTATTTCTGAAGACCCATTTTACTCCAATAAACGAAGTTTCCTAATGTCTTTCAACCATGGTCCAGAATTTATTCCATTCAAATTCAATTATTTCATCTTGCATGGATTTTATCCAATTATCATCACCTAAAGCTTCATCAGTGCTTTTTGGTTCTAATTGGTAAATGAATGCTATATGTTATACTTCATTTCTTAATAAACATCTAGTCCTTATAGGTCTATTTACATCTCCAATTATACTATCACTAGGATGATTCTTAAGAAATAACTAATTTGGGTTTTGTAAAACCTATTCATCAATATATGGTTGAAAATATTCTGGGATAAATGCTTCAAAAACATTTTCTTAAACATTTTCCTTATCTAAAGGATCTTCTATAAAGGGTTGATAATAATTTTTTGAAATCACATCAAAAGATGTATATTGAGGTTGTTTAAACACAAAAGTATCAGTTTCATCTAATTTAACATGCAATGTTTCTTCAATAGTAGAAGAGTTTTTATTGAAAACTCTATAGGCCTTAAAGTTTCGGAGTAGACTACAAAAATTCCTTCAACAAATTTGGGTGTGAATTTATGTAAATTATCATTAGTATTCAAATTGAATACATTGAAACCAAATACTTTAAAGTAGGAAATTCTAGGTTTTCTACAATTCCACAATTTGTAAGGAGTTTTTTTAAGAAAAGGTCTAATTAAAACTCAATTTATAGTTTAACAACCAATACTTACTGATTTAGCCCAAAAATGTTCAGCTATCAAATATTCACTCAACATGGTTCTAGTTATCTCTTGAATAATTTTATTTCTCATTTCAACAATGTCATTTTGTTTAGGAGTTATTCGTGGTGAGAAGTTGGGAGTAATGCCCTTTTTACTACAAAAAAGTTTCAAAATCAGAAATTTTGAATTCTCGTCCATGATCATTATGAATAGTTATCAATGGAAGGTTTTTCACATTTTTAACATAGGCTCTAAAAAAATTGAAATTAGAAAAATCTTATGATTTATTTTCTAGAAAATAGACCTACGTAAATCTCATTTTATCATTAACTAAGACAAATACATAAAATTTGGCTCCAATGCTTCCAGTTTGCGTTGGACCAAAAGATCCATATGCACCAACTATAATGAATCAGTAGTTGAGACTTCAAGAATTGGTTTAAAACTTTATTTATGCTTATTTCCATATTGACAAGGATCAAAAACTTTTGAAGAATCAAATCTAATCTCTAGTATATTTTTAACTAGTTTTTTCTTTGATAGTTTTCATAGCTTCCTAATGTTTTAGGTTCCTAACCTTCTATGATATAGAAAAAATGGATCTTCCATATCACTAAGGCAAGGTAGATATTGGCTACTAAGGTCTTATAAGTTTAGTGTGTATATATTCTCTTGCCTATGGGTAGAAAGAATAAACTCTTCCTTGGAATTTTGTACTAAGAACATGTTATTCCAAAAGTTCACAAGATAACCTTAATCACATAGTTGTCTTATGATAATGAAGTTGATCTTAAGACCCTTAACCAATAAAAAGTTTTAAATCAATGTTTTTGCTAGATGAAAAATGTTACCTATACAAATAATTTCTCCCTGATAATTGCCTCTAAAAGTTACTTTTCCTTCTTTTATCTTGATAATATTTTCCAAGATGTTTTTATTACTATTCATATGCCGGGAACACCCACAATCCATGAACTATTCATTTCTATTGGCACTATATTTATTTTATTGAAAATAAGAGTGTTCGAATTTAGAAACCCAAACTTTCTTGGATCCAGAAATTTCAAAAAGCATGATTTTTGGAATCGACATTTTCATAGAAAAATAACCATTATGAAAACCTAAAGACTATGTTTTTTAAGGAATAATGTTTTCCCAATGTCCACCACACTAACATTTAGTACATAATGGGGCACATTGAGGAACAAAATAGTTATTTCAAAAAACTGGCTTAGAATGAGTATAACCAAATCCAGAACTATTCCTTATAGGTCTAATTTGGGAAAAAATTATGTCAATGTTTTCCTTACCTGAGGTAATGTTTGAAAAAAACTTTATCAAGGAGAATATTTTTGACTTTAGTTTAATAAACAAGTTTTTATCCTCAAAAACACTAGTTTTATAACTAGAGTTAGTCTCTAAAATATTTTTCTTTGAAATTACATTTTCATGATCCTTAAAAAGTTTATCCTTCTCAGAATTATCTTCCTCATGGTTTTTGGAAATAATTTCAAAATCATAAATTTTTATTTCAAGATCTTAAGAAATATATGATACTTCTTTAGTTAAAATAATAATTATTTAATTTGACTTTTCAAGATTTTTCTTGTGTTTATAATTTTCATTCTCAAGAAGTTTAGTAATCCTATAAACTTCTTCAAAAGAAGGTAATGCATTATCTTCATTTGAAGATGAATCTTCATCTTCAGACTTATAGTATTTATCATCAATATAATTTTCATTTAAAGATACATTGGTGATAGATTCAATATTGTGTACCTTTACCATTAGACAATGATTTTTAATGGGTAGTCTGGCTAGTAGTCCACAATAATTCTAATCAGAAGATTCATACTATGAGGATTCATTAGAAGAGTCTCCACCACTGGCACTCTATGTGTAATTGGTTTTCAAAACATTCTTAGCTTTATTGTGGTAGTACTTCTTTTTATTCCTTTCAGAATGCTGTTACTTTTTATCATTTTTCTTAAGCATAAGATAATACGGCTTGATATTCAGTTCTATTTTGAATTCATAACTTCTGATTTCCGAATAATTCATCTATTTTCTTTATTAATTATTATATCTATACTAAAATTATTTCTTTCCAACTATCTTGTTTATCCTTCTAACAATATTAGCTAGCTCATTCTCATTATGATCACTTTAACTAGATTTAGATAAATAAATTACATTATTTGACATGGATCTTGTAACCCCTTCAGGAGTCTTGAAATTAGTTGTAGAAAAGGCTATAGTTCCATTTCCAATTTTCTTTATATTCATATTAGCATCTCATTTCATTCTTGTCTCATGTTGAACAAGAGTTATAAAAAGCTCATCAAGATTAATTTGAGATACTTTCCTATTCTCATCAATAACTGTTATTTTTTATTCCCACTCATTTGGCATGATATCTATAATCTTGTCCACTAGAGCTTCATCATATTGACCTTTTTCACCCATAAATTGTAAACTGTAAACAATAGTCACAATCCTTTATTGTACCTTGCATACTAGTTCTCTATAAGGAGATAGAAATCCAATATATGATGCTCTAAGCATAGCGCTATTAGTTTCTATAACTTTTGATGTACCAAAATGAGTAACCACCAATTTATTCCAGATACAGTTAGTAGCTTCACAAGAAAAAATCTGACTATATATATTTGTAGTCATGGAACACAAAAAAGTATTATGTACCTTTTAATCTCGTTGATATTCCGACTTTTCATGATTGGTGATGTTTCTGACATCCTTGTCAGGAATCATGTAATCTCTAGTAAGCATAACAATACTGTCCACTCTAGTATTAATAACAAAAGTCTTCATAAGATCTCTACAATATTCCTAATCATATCCATCAAGAATAGGTGGTCTAGTAGGATTTATATTTTCAATAGAACCGACATTCAATTATGTCATTCTAAAAGAAAATATCATTCCACATATAATTTTTAATATTTAAATTTTGTAAACACAAAAAATATATTCCTAACCAAGGTAAATATTTAGAACAATGAAACCTTGAGAAAGAAAACTTATATGTGAATATAAGTTTTTCAGAGGCCTGCTCTGATACCAATTGTAGGATCAAAATAAGAATGTAGATTTTCAATTAGAAGAGGGTGGTGAATTGTAAGTTAAAAAAAATTCGTTACTAACCATAAGGAGAACTATGTATAACAAGGTTAAACAAGGAAAGTTCACAAGAATTATTTTAGTTCTACAAACATTCTAGGTTCAGAAATATGGTTCCTGAAATGAAACTTAAGGAATATTTATAAGGAAAATATTCTACCTTAAAGCATATAAAATCTTACTTATCTGAGTATACAAAAGTGCAATAATGTATAAAAAGGTTATACATTCATACTTTATAAAAATATAGTGGAAATAAACTTGAACAAAACAAGTAACAAGTATGAAATGTTTTACCCAAAGTGAAGGGTATCCAACAACCTTGGATAAAGGTCCCCTGATTTATACTTTCAAGAAAGTCTGTCTTACCCACACCAGGGTAGGCCCTTGATAGAAAAATCAGAATATGTCTTTCTATCCCCGCAATCCCTCAAACTTTAAGCTAGTCGGGACCTTGGTCTTTCTATCCATGGAAGTCCTTGAACATTAAGGTAGTCAACACCTCTGTCTTTCTATCCCCAAAAGTACTCAATTGTGCATAGAAACAATCAGAGTCGAATGAATAAATCTGAACAAGATATTCAGTACACAGAAGGCATATGAGCCTCTCTCTCTAGAAATCACTTCAACAACATCAAATATCTAGAGTAATCACCCAACAATGAGATCGTTCAAATGAGCTCGTATTTATAAGAACTTTTCCAATGGATGGATCCCTCCTTCAATGGTCATATTTTTTCTTTAATCTCAGAGGGACCTATACACATCTCACTCAAACAACGATTAGTTAGAAAAAGATTATACAACATAGTTTCATAACTATAACAAGTGTAAGTAATATTATGTTGCTTAACCAAATATATTTTTCATAGTATAAGGAAAAATAATGATCAGAGTCTAACCAAATAAACATTCAGAGAAAATATCTTATGGATATTAGGATTCTATTTTTCAAGGAATTTGGGACCTAAATTATATAGATTTCAGAGTCTAAATTCTGAAGAATTCAGAGTTTGAATTCATTGGAATTCAGAATCCAAATTATAGAGAATTTAGAGTCCGAATTTCAAAGAATTCAGAGTCTGAATTTTAGAGAATTTGGAGACTAAATTTCCGGGAATTCAGAGTCTGAATTTCAGGGAATTCGGAGTATGAAATTCAGAGAATTTGGAGCATTAATTATAGAGAATTCGGAGTCTAAATTTCTAAGAATTTGGAGTCTGAATTTCAAATATTTCAAAGTCTGAATTTCAGATATTTCAGAATCCGAATTTTAGAGAATTTGGAGTTAGAATTTCAGAGAATTCGGAGTCTAAATCTTAGAGAATATAGAGTCTGAATTTCATAGAATTCAGAGTCTGAATTTTAGAGAATTCAGATTCTTAATTATAATGAATTTGGATCCTAAAAACAGAATACTTTATAAGCAAAGATTTAATGGATTCTGAGGTTTCAGACGTGAAACTAATTATTAGACTTAGGAATAAAATGAGTCTGATTTAGAGAGACTATAAAATGAACAATGAAAACATAGGTAATGATAAAATTTTCTATAGGGGAGTAAAATTATCCTTTCTAAGATAATTCTTAGGAAAAAGAATTTTCATTGAGATAAAGTGTTTGTGAGTTTCACAATGTAGAGGAATGGAAATGTCACAAGGAAACCATATTGACTCAACAAATATCACCATGAATTTACATGAAAAACCAATTGTGTAGTGAATATCATACTCATTTCCTATGAAGGTTGGTCACCTATACGAACATATACCTTTTTATTTAGGACATAAATGTATGTATTCCAAAATTCTTGATCATGGAATAAATTATGATGTTGAATGAATCCATGTTGTATGATCTATGTGGAACACTTTAACATGAGAATGAAATGAATGTGATTGGTGCACCCAAAATTTTAAATCAATCCAATGAATTGGGTAATGGTTAGTATCATGATACATCATATAGGGATATGGAGATAACTCGATTACTTTATGAGAATTTTTACCACATGATGTCTTGGCGGTTTAACCTTGACATGTGTTCATGGTGTAGTGTTTTTTATTATTTTTACATTTCCAACATTATGATTATACTGATATATCATATCTCCTTGTTCATGTTTATGATTCCTATTATTTTTATTCCCCATTCATATTTCTCTTTTCTAACATCTATCAAATTATTCCATGTTTATTACCTTACTGGGATTGATATCTCACCCATTTCTTATGTTTCTCTTATGGTTATCCAATGTAGTTTTAAAAGCCATGGAATTTATAACATGTTAAAGAAGTTTTAAATAATGTTGTTGTATCCCATATTCAAGATGTTATTATATATACCTGATTCCCAAAGACACTTGAATTATTAATCTTTTGTGGTTATTATGTGTACTTTTTTGTAATAAATCATGAATTAATGTTTAATAAATATAGGGGTTATTATAGTCTACCTAATATATTATTATAGATTCATTATGTGTTTTGTTTCTGCAGGTCAGATCTTATTTAGTAATGGTTCATATCTTCTATTGGATAATATATTTGATCTCCATCGCCCCCAATGTCCATGTTATCACTAATTTTGAATTTTGAGACTTGGAATTTATTTTGAGGGTCACCTATTGTTTTCTCTTGTGATTACTTTACTCATGGGGATGTATATCGTTTTCTTGTTTTGTTGAACCAAAAATAAAGGTAGGAACTTATATATAAAACCATTTCTTAATGAATTGAATGTTCTCCTTGATTATAATTTTTTATTTATAAAACTATTATTTGAATGATCCCCGGTTTATGAAATGATTTTGGGATATATTTTGATATGAAAGTGTTTTCCCCTTGAAATATGATTAAGAAATAAATATTTCAGATGACACAACTTTTTCTTATAAAAATTGGGTTTAAAGGCGTGGTTTTGTTGATGAGGAAAGGGTTATAGAATAGTTTCATGGAATTTGATAAGCACTTTTGAAATTTTTTCATATTCATAGATCATGTGAACCTTGGTCACATATGATGGGTTCAGTATTTGGTCTTTTTATTGATTTTTAGGGGGAATAACACATCAGGGTATTCCATGGAACTATTAACGGTAATGATGGGGACTTGTTTGTGTTACATGACCATTAGAATTACATATCAAGGTATTCCTTTCTACTTCAGTGGGCATGTTGGTAAAATTTTTAGTGTACACTAGTCTTGATAGACCATTTCATGAGAAACCTAGCTAGACCATCCATATGGTATCCTTGGATACATTACATTGTTTTTCGTTATGATATGAATTTTTATGCATGCTATGATAAAGGGAAAATAGTTTACTTACTTTACCCATAAAACTATTTCTATGATTTTTTTGGTATCACATAAAAGGGGTTATTTCGAATATTTTCATTTAAATTATGTAAATAATTATCATTCCATGTTTTCTATATTGTTTTTTCATATATAGATTTATATAAAAAAGAATGATTACAAAAAACATTGTGATATCCTAGTAGACTTGTTTTTTCCACACCCAACATATACCCTTATGTTTGTTTATAAAAAGTTTTATCTGATATTGGAAAGGATAAGGAAATATTGAAAGGTGGTGGGTCTTAGGGTTAGTGGGGCTTGCGTATCTAGTGGTGAGATTGTGGGATATTTACCACATATCACATAGAGTAGATGATGTCATTTTTTGAGTTAATTGGGTTTATTTTTATTATGTGTGTCTTGTGTAGTCCTTGATGTGTCGCCTCTATTATTTTTTTTTCAATTTATGGAATATAAAAATATTTATTTTCTTCTCCTTTATTCATGTTTATGAAAAATTACACTGTTCATTTTATCCTCAATTATACATGTATCCTATTAGAGTTTTTTTTATTTTAGGTTGGATATAAATTCATCCAAAAAAGAATTCATGATCATCGTTTTATTTTCATCAGTCAGTGGGTATGGGGAATGCCTATATGGACATTTCGTAGATCTATTTGGGGGACTAGGATGATATTATAGTAGGTTTGGATCCGGATAGTAAACTATTTGGATATTTCAATTTTTTTATAAAAATTAATCATTTTAAAATAAAAAAATCTATTATGGGTGTACTTTTAAATAATAATAGAGAAATACATTTTATTTAATTTTTTTATGAATTACATAATTAATTGTGATATGTTTTTTTTATCATTTATTATCCTTTTTTTGGAAAAGAAATTTTTTGGTATATAGATTATGTTTTTCAAAATAGCATGATATATTATAATGGGATTAAGAAAATGTCCATAATATTGTTTTAAATTAGTTTGAATGTGTGTACTATATAATTGAATATGTCATTAGAGGAGGATGAATTTCAATGGATTAATTGGGGATAATATGATGGGGAATTATTATGGGGGTTGGTGAAATCATGGTAGAGAAGGATTTTTTTAAAAGGAGTGTGATAGGGGAGGAATCATTATGACTTATTAAATATAAAATTAGAATTCCCTAAAATATTATAGCATACTATAGACCTTTTATAATAAATTAATATGATTTACAATATTCAATAATCTATTTTATAATGTAATTTTACTTTTTATTTGTATTATTAAATTAATTTAATCATGGGGAGATTTAATTTATTTTTTTTAATAAAATTGAATAAAAAATAATTATAACACACTAAAATGAGAAATTAGTATAATATTTCTTTGAATAAATATTATTATTCATTATTTATTCTTAAAAAAATTAATCTAAAAATTTTTATAAGGGAAAATAATTCTCCAAATGTAATGGAAATCAATCATCGAAATACTAATTTTCCAGACATCAAACTGTATACATTGAATTTTATAAAATTAATTATTACATTATACCTTTTATATTTTTATTTAGACTATTAATTATTCTAAACATAATTTTGATACGTTTCCTGATGAATTTCATATCATGGAATGGTCAAAACAATAGTCTTTGAACTTGAATTAAAAGCAGCGGTAGTGGTAAACAATTTTCACTCTCTAGAGGATGAAAATATGAGAGTGTTTAACTTTTATTTTTTCAGTTCTGTTATTAATTTTTTTCCAAGATTCTTGTGGATTGGTATCAAAATAAATTTAGATGGAGTGGCCTTACTTTTGATATTCCCTAACTAACCCTATAAAATCATTATTAACTTTATAATCTCTCGGTTTCTCTCTTAATGGAATGAATTATACCACGATTACTCATATAATATATATTAAAATTAATCAAGAATGTACCATATTATTATCTTTGAGAGAAGTAATGAGAGAGAAGAAAACCTTTTAAGCATAGTTAAAAAGTAAATTATTTAATGAAAATGATTGGAGGTCCATGGAAGTCTTTGAAATTATCCACTTGAGTTGCACAATCATATCCAGTTTTTTTTTAGAATTTTCTTATTTAGAGTGTTGAGAAGTGATATTGTATTCCAAAAATGTGTCCAATTGAGGGTTGTGATTGTTCTCATTGTTATCAAGGATCTTTTCATACTAAAACTATTCCTTCCATTATCATACTCTATAAAATTTGGAGGTGATGTGGTATTGTTCTATGAAGCGTAGTGGACAAAATATTTTCTATAAGGATGATGTTTGACATATTAAACATTTATTTGAATTTTAGTGGGCCTCGAAAAGTGGGATATGGCATGGACATCACAGTACATTGAAAAAATATGACAACATGTTTATTAATATATATATTTATTATTATATATTTATTTTTATGTAGATGTATTTTTATATACATATTATTATTAATTTTTTTTCATTTTTATTTTTATTATTTTTCATTTAAATTTCCTATAATATATATAAAACTATATTATTTATTTTTAATTATTAATTATTTATTATCATTATTGTTTATATATTTTTTATCTTCCTTATTTTATTTTTTATTCTCCTTTTTTACTTTTTCTTGAAAGGGGGATGACTCTTTCTTGGTGGATACTCCTCCTCAGAGTGCTAGACGGTGCAAGGCAGCCTCTTCAACTTGGAATTGTTCATCATCATAGTGGCATCATATGTACTCTATCTTTAGATTTTATTTTTATTTGGGGTCAAATGTAGTAGTTTAGGTGAGCTCCTACAACTAGTGGACTGGTGGAATATTTTACATCTAGTATAGAATCCCTTAATATTCAATGGGAACCGAAAAATGATCTCTTGGTGGATGTTCTATGGAAGCAGAAATAGCACGAAACACCCACATTATCTTTGGTCTTCAACAGATACTAGTTGCAGTATCGAGATGCAATGGTTCATTAGTTATGGTCACATATTAGGAATTCAAATTTTAAATTCACAAATATCTTTTTGAAAAAATTTAATATTATATATTCTCAATTAATTATTATAATTTATGAATGAATTAAAATTAAAAAAACTGATTTAATTATTTCATCTCCATATTTAATATTTAAAAGTTAAAATTGACCAAGAAAATTAATTCCAATATCAATTGTATGGTTTCTAAATAAATTTGATAAAATGATTATGTTGCTAAAAATAATTAAATGGCCCATTTAACTATTTGGTTTAAAATTTCACAAATTATAAAAAATAAATATTTTACCCACTAAGTGAATTAAAATATTAGTATTTTCAATGAATAATAATCATTCAATGATTAAATTTTAATCTCATATCACTCCCCTACACTTTTACTATTTCACTCTTGGGAAATTATAAAACTAAACCCACAAAATTAAAAAAAAAATTATAAATTCAATTACACAAATAGAATTATTGAATATTAAGGAACACCTCTACCAAATTGTTCATGAATCATATGTGAATTTCACACATTTGTTAAATTTAATTAAAATCGATCTTCCATTCCATGAATGAATTTGACAGATTCAAGTGGAATTAAAATTATAACATGTAACACATCAATCTTGCCTTCAATCCAAAGCTTCCAAAACCAAAGTTCATTTTCACACATCATTGATACTAGGTAAATGGTATTTTTAAAATTAAATTACAAACTTATTGGGTTCAAAATAAATATCATATAAATAAATTTATCTCTAAAAAAATGTGTTTTGTAATACATTTTTAATAGTTTTTTATTTTTCCTAGAAATGTATGTGTAATTAACTGTGTTAAAAAATATTTGAAAAATTATAGAGGGTTAACAAAACACACAATTCTATTGCCTCAGAGATCATTTTTCGGTTCCCATTTTACTATTCAAATTCTAGTCTCAAAAGGAATATATGAATATATTTTAGGGAGGCACCCTGAGGTGTTACATAATTACTAAGGCTAGGTCACTCTAGATTGAGTTCCAAATTATTGTGAACACAAGTAATAATTATTATTCCAAAATTATGTTATAAGTTTTCAATCCTTTTCCTAGTCTTCAGAAAAACTCCATATAATTATGGTTATATTCACTTAGAAATATCTATGATTTAGTTCTAGAATCACTAGAATAATCTCATATAAAATGGTATTTTTACTAGTAAGAACACTATTGGATTTAATAAATGGTTTTAAATTTTCAAAAAAAAAGTCCGTATAAAATATATATACAAAATTACAGGAATAATTATTTTATTATTTTAATTTATTTAATTAAAGATATAAACTAATTTTATAATTGAAAGAATAGTATTTACAATATTTACAAATATATTTTTTTGTATTTGTTTTATTTACATTATTTTTTTGACATTTCTTCTATATCTACAAACTAAAAACAGAAACTTATAGAAACTATTTACAGGTTCATAAAACCGATTGGGATTATGGTTTTTTATTTTATTCTAGTTTTTTTATTATTTATGTAAACTAGAAACAATGATATTTAAATAATAAAACTCTTTATCCCTCTCCTCAATTCTATTAAAGTCAAACATTAATATTTTTAGGAAATTCAATTAAATATTGAATATACAGATAAATAAGGAGTAAAGTGAAAACATTTCATCCTTGAATTGATTATGTAATGGAGGAGTTTGGACTACTCCATTGTCTCATACCACATATCTTTATAGAAATGTTTCAGTTTCTTACCCTTCACCTTGATGGGGTTCTATGAATCAGCTCCCTTGATCTTTAATAAAACATATGGAAAAATTTTAGTCAATGTAAAATGTCTCATATTATTGGAACAATTATTACCAAGCCTTAGATTTCTTCTTGATAAGTATATAAACAAATTATATACAACATGAAATAATTTCTTCTAGGTGCGTCCATAATGGATAGATTTTTGGTTATCCTTGTAAAAAGTTTGTTATTATAGGCTTATGGTCCTTTATTTTTTTATTAATCTTGTTAAAACTCTTATTCTCTCTAGTTTTCCTAGATATCGGGTGTACTCCTTCGACAACATGACAATATTATTCATGAAACTCAATTGATTTTACATCATTTCCTACACCCTATAAAGTTATGATATACATGACAATTGTAAATTCGAGTAAATTATCTTTATAATTTTCACAATTTGTTTTAAAATGATTAGTAATTAAAACAAAAAATAGATTAACTGTATCTTCTAAAATCATTTCAACAGATAAACCCTATGTTTTCAATGTTTTCCTAATGAAATTATATAAACCAAATGGTTAGTATCTTTTAATAAAAAAGACACTTAAAATTAGGTTATAGTAAAATAATTTATTTCCTCATGATAGTATTTCATTGAGTCCAGTATATTAAAATCTATTATTCCTTCACCAAAGGTCATATAAAGTGTTCCATCATTTATATTTATTTTGGTTTTGGATGCTTTTAGAAATGAACTAGCTATGATGATGGGGAAAATATTCTTACCTTTATTTTCCACCATGTTCATGATATAGAAATAAATAGGGAATGGATATCCTTCTAAACGTACCAAGAAAACATTCCAAACAACTATGGGGATGGTAGTGGATCTGTTGTCAGGTTTTAAAACCACTCATGTATGTTTTAGGTCTCCAATATATAGATATTATTATACTATTTTATCCATAACAATAATTTATGATCATAAATCACATAATTCATTAGAAAATTTGATCTCACCCATGGTGTAGGGGATGGAAATTATACCATGATATGTGAACTTTTGGGGGATTTTTTGGGATACATGTGCATAAATTTTTTTATTAAATATAATATTTAATTATATTTAATATTATCCTTTTGGTGTAAATATCATAAATATATAGGGAATTCCTTGGTATCTGGTAGATTGAATTCATTAGGGTAATGTTCATTTCCAGTTTCTTGAAAAAATATAGCATATCATGTTATTGTGATTCCTTACTATTTTTCTTTGGTTATTATATTCATATATAGAAGGTTAGTTTGTGTATAGTTGGGTCTCTAATATTATATATTCCTTTATCCTTATTCATAGAGAGTGTTCTCAAAAGTATCTCTTCATTAGGTTCTATATAATGGGAAATTTTATCATGTTCAATGGGTTGTCTGCTTCAATATTCTTCTCCTATTGGTGGGTTTTTACTACGCTCAATATCTTTTCCACTCCTTTGTGTATTTGAACTATCATTTTCTCTAGTGTGAAAAATGGATTTTCAAGAATTGTACTTGACTTGTTTTTCTTTTCATTAATGGTTGTTAGGATCTACCTAGTAGTCATCACTACTTCTTTTAACATGTCCTCTAGTGAGGATTCTAGATATTTCTATGGTTGGTATCTTATGGATGGTCTATAGTTATGTATTTGAAATTTAGGGGGATGGAATCTTTGTTGAAATAATTATTGAATGGGAAGTATCTGAAAATGTTGGTTTCTATCTCCATTATGAATGTTGGAGTACCACTTCCTCCATCATTTTATCTTGGTTATGGCCAGTATGGTCTCTGGTACAAGGATTCATTTTTTGTACTTGAGGACAATCGTAAGTGTAGTGTTCTATAGAGAAATATAATTTAATGAATTAAAGGTATATGGTGTTTATTTCCTCAAGCACTTTTTTCATATCAATATATTTCAAAATTGATGTCAGTTCATCAATTTCATAGAAAAAGATAGTGATTGAACTATTCACAACATGCACTACTCTTTTGGTAATTCTATTACCAAATAGATGCTAATTATAGGTGATTATTTAAATGATCTCAATGACTAAATAAATTTATTTTTCATTCAATGACCCACAATAATATTTATCCAATGTGATCCAATTGTAACCAATCAATCTCTAGTAAATGAATACCTAAAAATGATTCTCTTCATAGTCTTGGTGTGGGTAAGATTTGTTTAGTCTGTTAAATCTATCAAAATACTCATACAGGGTCTCTCTACTATCTTGTCTAATTTCATAAATTGTATTAATCCTATAAGAACTACATTATATAAGGAAATAATTTTCGTGGAAGTATCACTGTAGTTCATCATAGGTAGGGATTTCTCCAAGATGAAGGTTGTACAACCACCCCTTTAAAGATCCTTCAAGATGGAAAAAATGTATTCAAACTAACTTGAGACTAACTGGATCCTATAATATTGAAATCATTTCAAATTTATCCAATTTCCCATATGTTTTAAATGATGTATTCTTCTAAAAAAACATAAAACCTAGTAAGGTGAGATAACATTTCATTTTTAAGATCACAATCATATTGATTATCCATTTGAAACATTAGACTATGGTTATAGAAATTAGATTATTACAACTCTTTTAATGTTATATTCAATTAGAATTCATATTCTTCCATGTTTTAACTTCATAATGCTTCTATGGTGGAATAAGAAAGGGGTCATTACTCTATAAATTCAATAGTGATAGTCTCTCTTTCAACATCCTTAGTGATTCCCAATGTTTTTTGTCTAGAAAAAAGTGATTGATGAACCCCAGGATCAAAACTAATGAGGTGAGATCAATTTGATGTCACCATTTAGTGAATTAAATTTAAAAAAAAACAAGAGTAAAAAAGAAAACTGGACACTCTATAAGTGATGACTTTTTTGATGATGGGCCTTTCATGGGGCGGTTGAAAAAATAATTTTTGAACCCAAATTAAATGCAATATTAGAGGGAATCATGTTTTTCTTAGTAGAAGATAGATCTATGATAATGCTTCACTTAAATTTTTTGGGTTCAATAGTTGAAAGTTTTTTTGGAAGATTCAAGTGGATTCATTTTAAAATTAATTTAGAAGAAAAAGTGGCCTAGACTAGGATATCCTCTAAACTACCCTATTAAATCAATATTCAATTTTTACAGTCCTTTTTTAATCCTAATCGAATGAAAAATCACATTATTACTCTATTAGGGATGATTATAATTAGTTTATTGGATTAAATAAAAAATGAAACCTTTAATATTCCAAATAATATTAATTAGAAGTACTTGAATAACCTTAAATAGTTACACTTCTCACAATTAAAAAAAAATGAGAATAATTAAGTGGATTTTATGTGTTATTCAGTGAAGTATATAGGATAAATTCAAAGTGATTGAAATAAGAAGTCTCCTATTGTCAATTCAATTTGAATAAATACTCTAATTAACTAAAGATTTTGAGTAGTTAAAATTCAATATTCATTAATAGGGGAGTTGTGGGTGTTACGAAGAAACTCAGGTCAACACTAAATCAGCCAATAGAGCTGGCCCAAAACAAGGCTAGAGAGGTGTTCCCAATCCTCCCGGGAGGGAGACTAGTGTTGTTCATCATGATAACGAAATCAGGAATGATTGTTACCATAAAAAATGTAACATAAACAATTATAATATGAGAAATAAAAATTACCACTAGTTGTGAAAACTAGTAGAATCACAAATACCTCCAAGTGACCCTACAGGTCACCACCAACTGCGAAACCAACCTCCCACCATGGATACCGAGATCATGTTGGAAGTAGCTCTATAATCTAAACGCAAAGATAAATTATAGTTGTGAGTATTAAAACTTAGTAGAAATTCCCAAACAATCTACTCCTTTCAGAATACCATAAAAATAAAACCATATCAATCTAGTTCAGAAGTAAAAGACATGAATATATGGTTTTCTATTCCTCTAAAAAATTTATTTGGCATCATTTTTTTTGAAAAACCATCTCCATTAAATTTCTAAAATAGTTTCAAATTATTGAGTAGCCATTTTAATAAACTCCTCTAAAATAAAAACAATGATGGAACATATATTTAAAATTGAAATGCAAATCCAAGGCGTTATATTAGAAAGAAAATAGATAATATTGGATACAGAATATATTAAAAATAGGGGTCATGGGATATTATGTGATGGTCAGGATTCCCTTGGACGAATATCTCAATACAATACCACAATGAATATCTTGAGGTACCAACTATCCAAAAAACACATCCCAAATACTAGACAACACCCTCCCTAGATCGAATGAGTGGAACATACCATGGGTAGTCACACTATCTACTTAGGTCCACTAGCTTGTGAGTAATCACAATTAGTGTAGAATGTCTACCTAATGCTCTTGCATAACAAAAAAAATTCTTCATATGACAAGTAAATATATATGATTATTTCTCAACCATTTTATATGTACACATCATACAACTTTCACAACATTATACAATTCACATTCTCACCTCCTCCCTCCCTCCCCAAGAACAGTCCCTTTATAATATAAAAAAACAAAGAACTATCCCATCATCATGAACACATATCATATCACACATTTAGTACACAAACATCACATTTAAATTTCAAGGGGCATTCCATAAGAGGGGTTTTCAAGTTTAATAAAAAAATGAATGTCACAGGGGATCCGTATCAATTTAAGAAAAACCCACATGGGAATTTAGAATTTCTATGTTATAAATCGTCTGGAAAACCAATAGAGCATATGAAATATCGTTTATTCACAAATAAGTTTGAAAAAAAAATTAAACATGAAAGCCCATGATGAAATCTTAGATGAATTAGGAAAAACAAATGAGATTTCCATTTCTAAGAGTCAGAACCAATTTACTAGAAAATAACTTCAATTTAATATTTAAAAATGATTTTAAAACATGAAAGAAAATAAGGAATTCAATTAATGGATTATACAAAGGGAACCTACCTAAAACTCAAGGCATGCACCTTTTGATGATGAAAACTCAAATCTTTCTTTTCTCTTAAATAAATATTCACTTTCACATATATATAAGGACACTTATCCCGTATGTCAATATTTTCATGGAAATAAGTGTATAATGGAATCCTTACATATATGATTATACTTTAATATACCACTTTATACCTAAAAATATATACATGTTCATATGAACATATAAGAACAAGTAGCCCCATTATTTATATTCATCTATCGATGGGTGAATATATATAAATGGGTACTTACATATGTACATTCCTACCTATGAAATCATGTGTAAGTAGTCGTTGACAATGGAAACCTGAAACCACCACAGCGAGGTCCATATTACTCTATAAAATCACTAAGAACTCAAAACCACAAAACCCTTAAATTAAAATTTAGGAAAATAATTAAAATGGAACAAAAAAAAACTAGAAACCCATGGTGAACTCATTTTCTAGCCTCGCTTGAGGGTAAACCCTAAGGTCAATAGGTAACCCACTGCCTAGCCACACTGGAGGGTAAACCCTAAGGTCAACGAGTAACCCACTGCCTATCCCCACTAGAGGGTAAACCCTAATACTCCGATGGGTAACCCACTACCTAGCCCCACTGGAGGGTAAACCTGGAACTGGTCTGAAAACTCCGCACTGCCCGTGCCATCACAGGGTGTCACTAACATCGCTATCGTGTGTTGGTTCGGAGTATGTCAAAGGAACCTCCGACCAACACCCAATCATGTTCCACATTTAATGAGATCTATAAAGAGGCTCCACACGCACATATAGATTACACCATTGCAATCCTCACAGGAAAACACGCATGATAGACTATTTACTCACCCCGAATGGACGTATGATGAAAAAGTTGCATTACGTTGCACACAGCATAAAAGACAGCACATGGGGCCCATTCCTCAACTACAGCTTCAACGCCTAAAACCACCCAGGTCAACTTCGTCTTGATTCCAAGGTCACAACGCCGTTGACATCGCCTAAAACGGACACCGGATGCAAGAGCTGCAACTCCCTACGTTATGCAAACGGGGCCCTATGGGGCCCACACCTCAACCCCAAAACACGTCACACAGATCGTACCATTGAATTCCTTGCAGATATCCATGAGGCATAGGCTATTCATTTGCCCTGAACACACTTACGAAGCATAAGTTGTAATATTACAACATACGTCCAAAATCTACCTCGTGAGGTCCATGCCTCAGGCATGAATTTAGGCAGGCAGATTGCACTGTTGCAATCCCCTCAGAAGAACACTCAAAAAAGAGTGCTCAAACACCTCAAATGGATGTCAGGTGAAAAAGTGGTGTTCCACTGTAAAATGTGTGAGCCTGGCCATGTGGGGCCCGAACCTTGTCTCTAACCCGAATGCTTCGGAAAGCATCTCAAAAATTCTTGCACAAGGACTAGGGTCACGCTATCACTAACGGCACGTCAATCAGACATCCCAAACAGGAGTTGGGTCCGACGTAAGAATAATTAATTAATTAATTAATTAATTATTCTCATTATGAGTATTCTTCCACTGAGAAACGAAACCAAATTCCAAGGGTCCGAACCAACTTTAGAAGGTCTGTCTCAACTCTAGGGCCACATCGCCTATGACAGCGCGTCAAACAGACATCCGACTCGCGAATACGTCCATTGTAAAATTTAATAATAATTTATTATTATTAAATTAAATTGTTTCTGGTCACCCACCTTTTGGATTAGAACTCAAAAACCCTAAAACACATTTCAAAAATTCCACCTTGAAGATACAAACCCAAAGCCGTAGACGACACTTCAAATGGACACGTCATGTATTATTTACGTCCCCTTGAACTCAAGGGGGGCCCAACTGGGCCGATACACCCCGGTCGGCCAGGTCCAGACGGCCGGCCCGTGGCCCATCTGTGGGTACGGTCTAGCTCGCTACAGCCCACTAGCTGTGGCCCATCCGAAAACTGCTGAACCCCTCAGGACTAGCTCTTTCAAACCGACCATCCAGTTGGCCAGTCTTTGTTCCGCGCCGCACCAGCAGGACCCGTATACCACGGGTCCTTGTCCGCGGTTCCCCCCCACCCTGAGGCGTTGACCTCAGGGATCCTCTCGACTACGACATCCCGATGGTGATGCCCTCACGCCGGCTGAGTGCATCACCGTGACCGGCTGCCCACGCCAATGCCGCCTGGGCTCCCCGCTTCGCCGCCAGGACAACCCGGGACCTCCTCTCCCCGCTGCGCCACGCCGCCGCCGGGACAGCCGGCTCCTCCGGTCCCCGCTTCACCAGGCAGCCGCCAGGACCACCCGGCCTTACTCGACAGATGCCCGGAGACCTTCCTCGTGCTGCACCCACACCAAACACCTCCGGCTCGACAATACCCACATGGTGCTCCTATGTTCGACCACACACCGGCCTCTCCTGATCCGCTCGACAACTGGCCGCTGCACACCAGCCGAGTGCTGCCTTGCCAAGGCCTCACGCTGCCGGTGCAACTCCGGCCGATTCCACCTCTATGCCATCCGTCCTCCAGCCACTTCCCCTTGCTGGATCCGGGCCTTCCATCGGCCGCCACGACCACTCTGGTGACCCGATTTCAAATTCGATGGTGGATTTGGGATCCTCGGGAAGAGGACTTCACAGAACCTACCCCCGATTGACGATCTATCATGGTTTTAGTGCATCTGAAAATTCAGATGACAAACGACGAAGAACGCGTCGAACATAAGATTTAGAACGGGGCTTGGATGATGGTCATGTTCATTCGGCCATCGTCCAAATTCTAAAATTAGAGAATTTAATACAACGGATTTGAAATGACTAAAGAAATTGGCGATGTTGTAAAAATTAATCATAAATCCTACCTTGAATCGGTCAAGCGCCATTGGAGGTATGTCCACGACGCTCCTTCTTCGATCCGCCAAGGTTTCGGCAGAGGTCATCCTCGATTCTGTGAAGAATGGAAAAGAACGCCGAAGAACAATTAAGATATAGTCGAAGAGAGAGAGAGAGAGGGCGAGGATAGAGAGGGGAGAACCCTAACACCAAACTCCTATTTTTCTATTTATAGAAAAATATTCTTAGCACAGAATCTGAAACTGTGGTGCCCTCTCATTTTATATCGTTCCTAGGAAAAACGCCCCATTTCAAATTCAATGGAATTCTCAGATTTCTATTCTGAGGATTCGTATGAAAGTAATTCAAAAAGAATACCAGTGATAAAAAATCACTAAGTCATTATTTTAAAAAGGACTATTGTTCCCCTGGGTGACATATCTCACAGCAGGCCTGCGCCTGCAACTTTTACACCCCACCTAGGGGAAATGGCACATTCTGGACACAACTGTGCCATCATATTTCCGATCTGATCTACCATTCGAGGGTTAATTGGATTTGAGATATTAACTGAATGAATTAATAAATTAATTTATCCATTTACTTACCACTAACAAGAGAGAGGTCCGAACATCCCATGCCGACATGCTTTATGTCTCGCCTAGGGTAAACACCACATTCCAGACCCATATGTGGTCTCATATTCCTGATATGACCACCCATTTAAGAGAAATCCTGTTTTTGTTAGGTGAATAGTATAAAAACACTTAATATTTTTTGTATAATTTATTCCAGGCACACCGGGCCTTGGAATCACAGGCCATCTCAGCTCCTTGCTATGGAAATATATGTAGAAATATTCCAAAGTGTTGTAGGGAAAAACTGAGTCTCTAAATCATTTCACCCTTCAAGATTTTCCTCCCCGAAAAGAATAACAAGGAAAAAAACACAGGATACAGAGCTCAAACCTCGCTCTCCCACTCCCAAGAAAACTTTCACAACACCATTGTGGCACAACACGTGAACCAAAGAGATGTTTTGTACTCCTAAGGTATGCTACTTTCGATGAAATTCATAATAACACGCACACACCTCATTAGATGCGACTCATTGAAAATGACGTGTGCCCACTCCTACTATTGGGAGGGTAGATAGATATGGTAGTCAACCTCACAATATCTTGCATGATTCCCTAATGGCCCAATGAAATTAGGGGGAATTCCTCAGTTGAACCTCTACATTCCACGTCGTGACTGAAATCACGGATTGTTCCGAGAACATGGTCTCATGATTCCCTTTTTTAGAATACCTATCTGGCGAAACACCCAAGGAAACCAAATCACATATGTTTTCACAGTCAGTGCATCACAACCGAGAATCTCTTTCATGCTCAAAAAGTGGATGATTCAACACCATTGACTAAAGAAAAGTTGGACCCTCTTAGTTCAACAGGGTCAATAGAAGGGAAGCTAACTACTACGAATCTTCACCCACCTGACGAGTCTGGGAATCTCTACTAAGGGAACCTACAAAAATACTACCATTAATCCAGAATATAGACTACCTCAAAAACATAGTCCTATAGAAATTTCAACCCGTACCGTCATCTCACATTCATGTATCTCTGGGTGAGGACCCACCTGAGAAACTGGTGGTCTGAGCAAACCACAAAGTGATCTCCCTGAAGAAAGTGTCTCCACATTACCAGGAAAGTGACTACTACCAACAACACCACATAGTGAATCACATAGTTTTGTTTTTGGGGTTTCCATCACCTCGAACTGTACTTGATAATAGTATCAAGATTGATGTTGAGCACGCACAGTACCAATGAACAGGGCAGGTGAGCAAACTCATCCAACCGCCAGAGGCTAAACATATAATGTATGTAGCATACCCCATGTGTATTTTCCCCTCTTTTAAGGAGAGAAACCCCCCATAAAGGAACTCTGAAAAACCCACTAGTGGCACCTCAAGCAAAGGGAGGTCAAGCATAAAAGACCCACTGGAAAATCCCAAACATGCTCTGACACTCCACCGCAAAACCTCGCCATGAATGAAGATGTCAGAGGGACTCATCCACCACACCTCAATACTATCCACTTTGGGTGGTACTGACTCTAACTTGTGGTTTTGATGGAATCATAAAAACATTTCTCAGTGGGGAAATAACCACCTTTTCCCATGCATTCAACGGTACGCTGGACAACACCAACACATGGTTACACCGACGTCCTGCATCACCCTTGGTAACCCATCTAACAAGGAGTTAGATGAAAAGAGTACCTAACACAGTTTCTAACAATATTTACTAAGAAAAGTATAAAATGACACAAAGAATACCTCTTATTATCTCATGTGATGTATGATTGTAGACATTTTTAGCACATAGTCACCAACGACCTCGTCCGTCAGCTCCCTGTGCCTATCATGGGCCACCTGTTGGTGGTTGAAGGACCTCGACATGTCGTCTACGAACCATAGTTATTTCTTCTATTCTACCAACCCTGCGTCCTTGGGGACTAACCTGTACTCACCCAGGAGTCCTCTGATTACGACACTGCCTCAGTCATGATGGTGCATCTACCAACTATCTTGAAAAATCAGCACATTTGGCTGAGTAGTCTCACGCTACGTGGCCTCTCACATCAACATCATAACAGTAGTCGTCCCGGGGCTGCATCGGTGCTCTACCCTATCCCCAACCATGTGTCTAAGTCTCATCAAGGGGAGACCTCTGGCGTTGAGGCCCTGCCAATTGATGACCCTCTAATAGGAATTTCTTTATCCCCAGTACCTGCTCCAACACCTTGAGATGGGTGAGGATGCACTAGGGAACTACGCTGGCATGAATCTTTTCTACATAGACCTCACTCAGACTTCTGTTCTTGGAAGTTGTCATTATGGACCATGTCTAAAGAGTACCGAGTAATGTCAGTGAGCCTAGTCATGTACTCAGCCAATGCCATCACTCCCCGCTGAAGTCCCAGCAGCTCTAGAAACCGTATAAAGCGTAAATAAGAGGGGTAGTACTCCTCATGAAACTTCTTCTAGAAGTCATCCCATGAGAGTATCGACTCACCGTGCATCTGAGTAACCCTGGCTCTACTAATGCCAAACTGCTTGGTGGAAAAAACTGGCTGTCAAAGCCACCATCTAACCTGTCAGTGTCCGAACAAGCCTGAACAAGGGAACCACCGACTCTAGCCAACCCCTAACTATCTGGGGGTATGGCTCACCATGGAACCTCAACAGTCTCTGATGCTGGAACTCACATAGCACACCCATCCTGCACTCATGATCAGCCTTCCCTACCAGTACTATCTGCTACTCAAAAGCTTGAGGTGCTGCTACCTGTCCTCCTGGAGAAAGGGTAATCATATGATGGATCTTGAACTGACGCCCCTTCGCTCAAGGAATCGTCATCACGAACCAGAGCTAGAATCCTGGATGGCTATCATCGCGGAGACATCCTGAATCTGATCAAGGAGTACCGCAGTCAAATGATCATATATATAATAACCATGATGGTGAGCTGACTCAAGAAGTACAATCAAAGACTCAATCCTATATGATGCATGAATCAATGTTCAAGGCAACAGGTGTCTCATCACACCGAGTCGACAAACAGGTAATCAGGGTCCTCGTGAATGGATATGTCGGCCACCACACCATCACTAGACTCCCTTTCCTAAGAGCCACTCTCAAGACACGTCAACACTATTTCTGTAAATCCCAACAAATTACATTTTAGGGAAGGCCAAAAAATTCCCCAAGGAACGAACCACCTCTGATACCACTTTGTCACGTCCTGACCCTACCAGTCTCAAGCCACAACTACCCCAAGCCCACCTCCATAGGCCTGGGGTTGGCCACAAGTGCTGAAGAAGTAATAATCTTGGGGAGGCCTTCTCCTAAGTACCTGTGCACACACACATAACCCACTCAACGCAGAAGTGCTGAGTGAAAAGTAAACCAAAGTAAAAACAACTATAAACCATTCTCAGTCATGCATCAACTAATAAAATAGAACATGTAATGTGCTAAAAGGTAGACTGACCAGTAAACTGAACATAAAAGGGAAAAAGAAACGCACAACTAGAACGGTCCCACATCCTGACAATAGGTAAACGAAAGTAAATAGCTATTGAGTCTCACACATGAAAATCATACTATGACCACTGAACGATGCCCAATCACCAGTGTCCTCTACACACCTATGTAGTCTCCATCGACCTATCCATCGTCTGCAAGGGCACACCAAGTGCGGGCAAAGCCCATGCATGGGTGAGTATAAATATACTCAGTAGGATTCCTTGAAAGCTAGAGGGAGAAACAAAGGAGGTACTAAAATGGTGATAAGTAGATAGAAAAATAACAATGTAAGAGTACAATAGAGACAATTTAGCTTATCCCAACCAAAGAAAGGAAGTAGCGTTGTCCAATCCAAGAGGATCTAGATACGGAAAGCACATGGAATACCCCACACATCTTCACCCCTCCTAGAAAGAGATTAACCAAACCCATGGAGTGGGAACAAAAGTAGGGTGTATATATATATTCTTAACAAGAAACCCAAATGAGTGTGTTAGGGGATTTATATCTCCATGGTCAGCCCCGGAAAAGTCGTGAATAGTTCTAAGGATAACCATCACTGGTGCCTAAAAGACCCGCATGCCAAAGATGTCTCCTCACTGAACCGTACAACCAAGGGTCCCTATCTGGTAATCAAGGAGAAAAATGTCACTGAATAGCATCTTAAGAAGGGCTAAGTATGAAATAAGTCATTGGTTAACCCATTGCCCAACCCAACTGTAGGGTAAAATCTAAAAGGTCGTTGGGTAACCCAATGCCAGCCCCGCTGGATGGTAAACGCTAAAGTCAATGGGTAACCCACCTCCCAACCCCGCTGGAGGGTAAAACCTAAGGTCAATGGGTAACCCACTGCCCAGCCTCGATGGAGGGTAAACCCTAAGGTCAATGGGTATCCCACTTCCCAGCCTCGCTAAAGGGAAAACAATATGCTCAACGGGTAATCGACTACCTAGCCACACTGGAGAGTAAACCCTAATATTCCATTGGGTAACCCACTACCCAGCTCTGCTAGAGGGTAACCTTGGAACTAGTCTGATAACTCTGCACTTCCCGTTCCATCATGAGGTTTCTCTAACATCACTACCGTTCACTGCTTTGCAGTGTGTCAAAGGAACCTCTGACCAACACCCTTTCATGTTTCCAAATATAATGAGATCTCGAAAGAAGCTATGCATGCCCAAACAGATTACACTGTTGCAATTCTCAAGGAAAAACACACAAGATAGACTATTTACCCGCCCCGAATGAATGTCGGAGGAAAAAGTCGCAATATGCTACACACAGCGTAAAAGACGGCCGATGGGGCCCAGGCCTCAACTCCGGCTTCAATGCCTGAAACCACACAGGTCAACTTCATCTTGATGCTAGGGTCACTGTGCTATTGACAATGCCAAAAATGGACTTCGGATACAGAAGCTTCAACTCCCCACGTTATGCAAACGAGGCCCTATGGGGCCCACACCTCGACCCCAAAACACATCACGCAGATTGTAAAATTGCATTCCTTGTAGATATCCATGAGGCGTAGGCTATTCATTTGCCCTAAACGGACTTATGAAGCATAAGTAGTAAAAATGTAGCATACATCTGAAAGCTACCTCATGGGGCCCACGCCTCAGGCCCAAATTTAGGCGGGCGGATTGTGTCGTTGCAATACCCTCAGAAGAACACTCAGAAACGAGTGCCGAAACACCCCAAATTGATGTTAGGTGGAAAAGTGGTGTTCCAACATTAAATGTGTGGACCCGGACCTATGGGTCCCGCACCATATCTCTAACCTGAATGCTTCAGAAAGAATCTCAAACATTCCGCATGAGGACTGGGGTCACGCTGTCGCTGGCGTCGCGTCCATCAGACATCCCAAGTAGGAGTTAGGTCCAACGTAAGAATAATTAATTAATTGAAAAATTAATTAATTATCTACATTAAGCGTTTCCTACCACTGAGCAACGAAACCAAAATACAAGGGTTTTGAACCAAATTTGGAAGGACTGTCTCTACTCCAGGGACACAACGCCTCTGACGACACGTCAACCAAACATCCGGCTCATGAATACGTACATTGTAAACTTTAATAATAATTTATTATTATTAACTTAATGAATTCTTGGTCATAAACCTTCAGGATTAGAACTCAATAACCCTAAAACCCAATTCAGAAAGTCTATCTCGAAGAGACAAACCCACAACCGCAGACGACACGTCAAATGGACACAATGTTTTAAATTTACGGCCCCATTAACTAAAGGGGGGCCCAACTGGGCCAGTCCACCCCAACCGGCCCGGTCTAGACCGCCGGCCCGCAGCCCAGCCGTGGGTCTATTCTAGCTCGCTGCGGCCCGTCTGAAAACCGTAGGACCCCTCACTTCCGGCTCCATCAAACGGACTAGCCAGTTGGCTGGTCTCTATTCAAAGCCGCACCAGCAGGACCCGTATACCGCGGGTCCTTGTCCGCGGTTTCCCCCCACCCTGAGGTGCTGACCTCAGGGCTCCTCCCGACCGCGATAGCCTGAAGGCGACGCCCTAATGCCGCCCGGGCACACCACCATGACCGGTCACCCGTGCCACAACCGCCTGGGCTCCCCGCCCCACCGCCTGGATAGCCCGGGTCCTCCGCTCTCCGCTATGTCATGTCACCGCTAGGACAACTGGCTGCTTCAATCCCCGCTCCGCCACGCCTCTGCTGGGACAGCCCATCCCTACTAAACCGACACCCGAAGCCCCGCGTCATGTTGCTCCCGCTCCAAACACCTCTGGCTTGACCGCACGCCCTGGTGCTCCTCGGTTTGACTGCGCCCCAGCCTTGCCTGGGCCACTCGACCGCTGGCCACCGCACACCTGCTGAGTGCCGCCTCGCCATGGCCTCGCACTGCCGGCTCAACTCTGGCCGGTTCCACCACTACGCCACCCCGAATTCCGGCCACCGCCCAATGCTAGGTTGGTCCTTCCATCGACCACCACGACCACTCCGGAAAGCTGATTTCAAATCCAAAGGTGCAATTCAGATCCTCAGAAAGAGATCTCCACAGCGCCAACACCGGATCGATGATCCGTCAAGGTTTTAGCGCATCCAAAAATTCAGATGATGAATGATGAAGAACGTGTCGAACATGGTATTTAGAATGGGGCTCGGATGATGGCCATGTTCATTTGGCCATAGTCCAAATTCTAATATTATAGAATTTAAAATGATGGATTTGACAAAACTCAATAAATTGACGAAGGTGCAAAAATTATTCAGAAATCCGACCTCAAATTAGTCGTACGTCGTTGGCAGCATGTCCACGATGCTCCTACTTCGATCCACCAAGGTTCCGGCAGAGTTCGCTCCTTGATTCGGTGAATAATGGAAAAGAATGTCGAGGAACAATTGAGAGAGAGTGGAAGAGAGAGAGAGAGGGAGATAAGAGAGAAGGGAGAACCCTGACTCCAAAATCCTATTTTTCTATTTATAGAAAAATCATCTTAGCGCGGAATCCGAAACTGTCATTCCCTCTCATTTTATATCGCGCCTAGGAAAACACTCCATTTTAAATTCAACAAAAGTCTTAGATTTCTATTTTGAGGCTTCATCTGAATGTTATTCAAAAGGAACGCCAGTGATAAAAAAATCACTAAGCCATTTTTTCAAAATGACAATTTTGCCCCTAGGTGACATTTCTCAGAGCAAGCCTGCGCCTGTAACTTTTACACCCTGCCTAGGGTAAATGGAACATTCCAGATGCATCCATGCCCTCAGATTTCTGATCTAAGCTACCATTTGAGGGTTAATAATATTTTAGCTATTTAATGAATGAATTAATAAATCAATTCATCCATTTACTTACTGCTAATGAGAGAGAGGTCCGAACATCCCCGACCGACATGCTTTATGTCACGCCTAGGGTAAACACTACATTCCATACCCATTTGTGGTCTCATATTCCTGATATGATCAACCGTTCAAGAGATATCATTTTTTCGTTTCGCGAATAGTATAGAAACACTTAATATATTTGTATAATTTATTTCGGGAACACTAGGCCTTGGAATCACACGCCGCCTCAGCTCCTAGCTCTAGAAATATATATAGAAATATTACAATGTCTTACAGGGAAAAAATAGGTCTCTACATGTAATGGAATGGGTTATCCCCCCCCCCACAAGAACCGAACACTCTCAATGAAACCTACAAAAGAACTCCAAACATGATGACACATATAAGTGACATCGAACAAAAAGAAACCCTAGAACTCTAAACCCAAATCAAAAACCCCCAACACAAGGGAAAACCCTTAGAAGGAAATAAAACCAAACAACAAGATGAACTATAATTCATTATTTCCATAAGACTTTATCATCTCCAAAGAAAGAACAAATAGAAATAAAACCAATCCACTATAGGCTAACCATAAAAGGTTTCTTAGAATGAAACACAACCATAAAACTTTCAATATGGCAAGGCATCTAAGCCTTTTTCAGTGAAGAGGAACTTACAAAAAATTCTAAATGGGGATCTTAAACTAACTCCACTCCACTATCGGAGAAAAAATATTGTCCAAAACCATAATAACCAACAATTCGTGAATGTATTTAGATACTAACACTAGGGAATATGGATAGAGCCCTGAAGTCTTGATTCATTTTATACCCCATAGTTGTGAACTGTAAACCTCTGACCGAGGCTTCCTCTTCTGGAAATATATCATGAAAAAAAATCCTCCAGATGACCCAAACTCTAACATCGACAACAAGTCTTTGGAGTATTGTGGCAAGATGGCTTCGAATGACCAAGCCAACCACACTGAAAAAAATAGTGGTGTGAATAATTAAAGGTATGAGTTGATAGGGAGAATTTTATATAATAGGTTCCTCTAGTTCACACTCCTCATCGGGTGAAGAAACTCCACAATAACCAAAATAAACTGGACCATCAATGGACACATGATGCCCTCTAAGACTTTCCCCAAAGTAAGGACATGATTCTTAAACACTGTATGGACACTCCACAACAATATATAAATTTATGACTTATGTCTTGGCACTGTTACTAGAGAAAAGAAAACTAGATCACTGAAATGATCAGCCTTCACCTTCACCATTAGTTTACCATGTCGAGCGTCCAAAAGCTCTGGCACATTCTTCTCCTTCACATCCTCATGAATAAACCACTGGATGAAATTTGTCTTGATGATCAACCAAGAAATACCAACTCATAATTAGAATGGAACGTCGACAGATCTATATCTAGACCCTCAAACAACCTTAAAATATCTCTAAGCCTTAATGCATTGGGAGTTCCCAAAAAACTGAAAACACTTTTGACTTCCTCAAGCCACTCCACTACCTCTAAAAAACCTCAATCACCCTAGAAAATGAGAAAAACCTAAAATAAACTCAATCACACCACCCTACAAGGAGTTTGGGTCAGGACAAAGACTAGAAGAGACTCATAAGAAACCTTTGGGACCTTTCTAGGGGGGCATAATCTGAAAACAAAGACCAAAAAATGAGAATCAATATAAGAAAAACACAATTAGTCAAACCTCCCAAGACAAAACACCATGCTCAGAAACCAACCACCATAAAAAAAGGAAAAAATTATCTTTCAAAAACCACCATTTACATGTCCCATTCAAAATCACCTGGCCTGATGGACACTTTCTGAATACTAAGACCCACTTTTCAAACAAACTCGCGCATAAAGTCCACTTTTAAAACAAAACAAAACCCAATAAACCATTTTCATTTTGAATTCCCATTTAACCTAAAAAACCATTCTCCATTTCAAAATACACTAACTCCAACGAACACCAATCCAAAAACACCAGTCGTACATAAGCACCTGGGAGGGGAAGTTGTGGCCATGCCTAACCTATATATATGGTTTAGAAATCCATGACCCAAGAAAGCACCAACCAGAAGGTGTGTCTCGAACATTACAATTGAGATTTACTTTGGTTTATACTCCATGTAACCCCATCATACAACATCATCTCACTCCCCTGGTCATCTCGCATCAACACAAGCCAAATTAATGACTCAAATCTCATACTACCCCAGGAAACTCAAGGATCAGAACAAGAAAGAGTTTACAATGCTCTTCTTGTACCTAACTATTTATTCCCGATAGTCATATATCTAATCTACATAACATCTAAAATAACAAAGGGACTCCTATAATACGATTGTTTCATGAACTTACTTGGGTCAACCCATAACCATTCACCCGAGCCTACCCGAAACAAGGATCGAGAGGCATTCTCCATCCTCCTGAGCTAGAAACTAGTGTCAGACATCATAATAAATCAATTGGGAATGATCTAGACTATAATAAAATGACAAATAAACAAGAATAAACTGAAAAATAAAAATAACCACTAGCAACAGAAATGAAAAAAACTGCACATACCCCCACATGACCTATATGGGTAACCACCAACATCAAAACCAACGTTCCACCATGATGACCAAGACTAAGTTGGAAGCATCTGTAGATGCTAAAAAAGATAAAAATATAGACATGAGTATTAAAAAATAGTAGGAGTCCCCGAATAAACTATTCAATATTCCTTACCTTTAACAGAGAACCATATCATGCTAGTTTGAAAATAGATCATATAAATATACTATTTTCTATTCTTAAAAAAAGAAGTAGAAAGAATCCCTTTTTAAAAAAATCCTTTTTCTATTAAATTTCCAAAATAGTTTCCAAAGGAGGAGTAGTAATTTTAAGTAATTAATTTAAAATAAAAATAGTTTTGGAACATGAATTTAAACATTAAATGCAAATGAAATGTTTCACTTTAAAAATATACTAGGAAACCTAGGAATATAGCATATAGAAAAAAACGTCAGGGGATCTTAGGTGATTATGGAGACGACCTAGGATAAATCTCTCAATACAATCCGATAATAAATCTCTACCAGTACCAATTATCCATAAATAATTTCCAAAAACTTAGTGAAACCCTCACTGGCTCGACTGAGGGGCACATCCCAAGGAAGTAAGACTATATACTTGGGGACACTAGCTAGTGTGTACTCTCAATTACTTTATCAAGTGTACATATGGATCCCACCAAACTACCCAAGGATACCCATGATAGTTAAATAGAGGTGAGTTTTTATCAAATATTATTTACATACATATCATAGTTTTTTCACAACAATCTACCAACACTTTATCATGTACGACCTCCCTCCTCAGGTGCATCCTCTTTCTAATTTACAAAAAACATGGAACAGTCCCATCACCATACACACATCTCATATCACAATTTTTATACACATAAATCACAATTTCATTTAATGGGGTATGTCTTAAGACGGGTTTTCCAATTTAATAAAACAATTTAAAGTTTCAATCAAGCTTCCTCACTTTATGAAAACACCACTTGGGAATTTAGACTTTCAATGTAATAAATCATTTAGAAAACTAATTGGGCATTTGAAATACCATGAATTCTAAAATAAGGTAGAAAACATGTTTAAAAATGAAAACCTATTATGGATGCTTAGGTGAATTATGAAAAATAAATAATAATGTCATTTCTATGATTTAAAACCATTTTTTCATAAAAAAAATATAATTTAGTATTTACCCCTAATTTTAAAACATGTAAGCAATTAAGGAATTCAATTAAGGGCTCATACACTGGGTACCTACATCAAACTCAGGGCGTACTTCATTTAATGATAGAAAATCAAATATTCCCTTTCTACTTGCTTGAATATTGACATTCACATTTGTGTTTGGAAACCTATACCATATGTATATATTTTCATGGAAAAATATTTTCAAGGTTATCCCTACATAAAAGATTATATTTGCATATACCCCTTCATACTTGCATACATACATATTTCATATATACATATAATCAAACCTCTCCATGTTAAATATATTCATCATTCCATGGTTGAATATATATAATTGGGGATCTTAAATATGTATGTATTCCTTTACGTACACGTGTAAGTTGCCTTTGATAATGGTGACCCAAAACCACTATAATGAGGTCCTAAATACTCTAGAAAAACAACAGAAAATAAAATCCAATGAACCCTTAGATTGATATTGAAGAAAATAAATAAAATGTAATAAATCATACCTGAAACCTATTAATAACTAACCTCCCTTGACAAAAAAGACATGAATTGGATTTAATCGAACCCATGAGCCTTGCACATCAATAATTGACCAAAAGAACCCCCCCCCAAATGAATTAGGGTTTTCCCATGGTGTTTGCACAACTCTAAAGAGTAGAAAACCAAGAAAAGAAGTAGTATGGGAGAAGAGTCTAGCCATAGAAGAATGTACCAATAATTGGGTGGAAAGTAGTGACTGGGGGAGATGGGAGGAAGTAGTGGCATGCTGTTAGGAGCCCTTTGGGCATGGGTATCACGCGAGACAGGGGAATGTGGGAGAGGGTTGGCTGCATGGGTAATAGGGAGGAAAATCCATTTAGGGTTCATAATAATAAAAAATCTCAAGGATAATAATAATAATAATCAATATAATATAAATAATATTATTAAAACCTCCCCTTTTGGAATTTTTTGATTTTATTTTCATTTTTGTTTTATTTTATTCTATTGTTTTTTTTGACCTCTGGGAATAATGCATGGGATTCCAAACCATGAACAAACTATACGGTTCACCCATTCCTATGGAAGAGGGACCACATAGGATCTTGGTAATGGGAGCATGCCCATGTGCCTAGTCATGCGAGCTAGACAACTCCACTGTCTAGGCCGCACAGTTTGCACTGGGCAATAACAAAATTTATCCTAATCATGTGACAACTATTTGGCAGGATAAGAAACTTAAAAATTAATATCTCATTAGAAACTCGACCCAGACATCAACCAAAATACCATGAACTATGATATAAACAAAAAAAGGAAACATATTCAGGGTGGGATAGAAGGATTCTTCTTAGCGTAACCACTAATGGCTTATTATGTCATACCGATAGTCATTACCACATAAATTAAAATAAAACAAAAGAAACATATAGATGAAAGTATTCTAGAGAAAGTGTGAGTGATCAACCAACCTATTTAGAATAGTGAAAATTTTTGATATTAAATGAATTATTTTTGTATGTACGTGGTTCACATTGAAAATCTCTATGCGAACAACATAATTACATCCAGTTTCTTTTGGAATGTTCTTATTTCAAGCCTTGAGTTTCAACTTTGGATTTTTTTTACACGTGTACAGATGAGATTTGTGAGGGTTTTACTACATTTAGAATATTCCCCAACTAAAATTGATTCTTCCCATGATGTTACTATGTACAATTTGGAGGTAAAGTGGTTCAATGCTTACATTGGACTTCATCCTTTTCTCTGAGGAACATGACATAAATATTGAACATGTATTGGGATTTCAGTGGGTGTTGACAAGTGGGTGCAGGGAAGGACATCACTGAAAAAAGATAAAATACACTAATAAGTTTAATAATAAATTATTATAATATATATATATATATATATATATTACATGAATAAATTTTTTAATTTTATATTTCTTATTGTTTTTATTTTTTCTTTTCTTTCCATTATGTGCTACAAGTTTACAAGGGGATCAGCTCCATCTAGGTTGATCCACCCCCTATAGAGAGAATAGAAGTGTAATGCATCCTCTATATCTTAGAATTATGCATCCTCTTCATGACATTAGTTGTCCTCCATCCTTGTATTTACTTCTATGTGCGGCTCAGATGCAGTAGCATCATCTTTAACATCTAATGCGACATCCATGGATATTTTGTGACTTGTGGCTTTAAGAGTTATAGCGTAGCGATGGTTTCAGCTTCAAATATGGATATCAATTGGGGGGGGGGGTGGTGCACATTGGTATATTGTGAATGATACCATTGAGAAATGGTGGATCGGTGGAGGAGGAAGCAGGGGTGGAAAGAAATGGTCTTCCATAAAGCAATGGTAGATTGTGAAGAGTAGTTGGTGAAGTAGTTGTGGTGGATGGGAGAAGCTGGAATAGTATTGTTAGCTTATTGAAGAATGGTAGATTATCTAGGAATCAATATTAGATATATATGATTAGTATAGTGGTTGTATAATCATTTATTTCTTGCACATGTATTTGAACAAAAATTTCAAATTTTTTAGTGTAGCATTTTTCATTCAAAAATTGATTTCAAAAAATGATTGAAATCAGAATTTCGAACTTTTTACAATTTTTTTAAAATTAATTTGATTCAATAAATTTCAAAATATCCAATTTTTCCAACACATAATTAGTATCATTAAAGAATTTCATCCATATTCAGATTTATAATTTAAAATTCACAATTCTGTTTTTGAAACAGTTTAAATTTATAGATTTTCATTGCATTTTAAAAATGTCTGAAAGAGTTAAAAGAAAAAAATAATCCATTTTAAAATTTCAACTCCATAATTAATATTTAAAATTTAAAATTCCTAGATAAAAATTAATTACAATTTCAAATGTAATTTTTCGATATAAATTTCAAAAAATGATTAGTTCATTAAAATTAATTAACTGGGAGAGTTGCAAATTGTCTTCCAAATTTCACAGTCTATAAAATATTAATATCTTACCCAAAAATTGAATTAAAATATGGGTATTTTCAATGAATAATAGAAAAAATGTGGATATTTTCAACTTGAATCACATCCCTATGAAGTATCCAATAGAATCTATCCTAATAGAGAATCCACAGGTTGTGTCAATTTTATATTTCTATAAAATCACTCTCTTATTTCTGTCATTTTCTAAATCGTTGGTATTAATGTGTTGTTGGAAATGAGATATAAACAGTGATTCAACATTGGTGTTGTTAGGCAAAGTATAATGCGTATCAACCATCCCATGGTCTCAACATCCTTCTATTATTGTAAATAACATTACCTTATGTTCTAAATTTTTTTTATATACCTCACAATTAATGTTAAATTTATAAAGAAATGTATCTTCTAATGAATAAATAATGAAATATTTAACTCATTCAATATTTAATATTCCATCATAAAAATATCTATATAACATCATAATATAATGATTAACTAATCATAATATCAAATTGTTCAAGATAAAGGATGAGCCCCACATTAGTGAATAATATATTTTAAATTATTAACAAAATTATTACATAGTGGCCCATACAATATTTTGGATTAAACCACCACAAATAATTTTTTTTATACCAATATATTATGTTTTGGATATTTTTAATTTTTTAACAATCATTCAGTTTCTATAAAGTATCATAAATGTAGCCCACATTCTTTTTTTGTCACATTATATTTAATAAATTCTAAATTCATATCGAAATATTATTTTTGATATATTTTAGAAATCCATTTTTTAAAAAATTATTCATTTTCATCACATGTAATATGATATAAAATAACATTATAAAATTCACTAATAATCTATCTCTCTCGTCTGGAAAAAATAAAGTTAACTTTTAATGTTTTTTATCAAAACATTTTAAAAAAATTTAATACTATATTACACAATAAAAATGTGTTAAACAATTTGACATTTTAGCGTTAGAAAAAATATGAATTACACAATCTATAATTTGAAGTTAGGATTAGTTTTTAGAAATGTGTCAGTTCTACTAAATCCATAATTATATATTGTGATATCTCTATCATAAGAAATATCTTCCAACCTTTATCAACATGTTTTACCATATACAAGTAATTATGATCCAATAATCTATTTTTTCAGGACATATAATTAATATAAGACATGGTACATTTCAATATTATGTAGTATAATCATATGTTATTGAATCTCTAGGTATATATTTACCATGTGAATGAATATATCATATAAAATTCACCCAAGAGGATGATCACAACAAATTCCCCTTACCCAAAAATAGTAAGGACATTAGATAAATATTATATAGTTTTGTCTATACACTTACACATTCTATCACACAATGTGATGGTTAATTACATATTGGTTAACTTTAGACCAACAACCTGATCAATGAAATACCATACCTCCCCTAATTTGATGATTTTCAGGGTGGAATAAGAATAGTCTCAAATTTTAAATGTTCTTATTATGGGTATCTATTCATTATAAAAAATGATATTTAAATATGATAATTGAACCTCGGATATAACAAATCCTTAGTATATGATACTTCACGAGGTTTCAATTTTGGGTCACCCTACATAAAAACTCATTTTTAGTATCATTAGAAAACCATGTACCTCTATACAACCCCAGAACATGGTAATCATTAGTTTTCATTAAAATATATAATATATCATGATGAAAATCAATTAGAGATAACTCAAATCAATACATTCTTATGTAAATGACTTCTATACATTATGTAAAAATATTTTCCAACATAAAATAATGATAATATATATATTTTATTTTTATATAACATGATATATTATATATTCCTAACATCCATTAATAATATTACTAGAACATAAATAATCTATTCTCTAATCGTATTCTATATGATAGATTATCATATAGGATATATGTTAGAATTTTTAGGGGTTTTTTAATCTCATTATGTCCCATGGTAATTTCTACAACATTTGTATGTGAACATTTAATAAACTAACCCACTAAAATAATTTATTCTTTAACATTAGTAGTGAAATATTTTTTTATGGATGGTGTGATTCGGATGTATAAATGTCATGTTTATATCATTTAATATTGTCTAGAAACTTTTTTAACTAAAAATATCTAATTATAAGATGTTAATATCATATTTTACCTAAAACATGTAGAAACCATTTGATGATTATTTTAATAAAATTGTAATAGTTCCACTAAATCCTTCATTTTAGATACTTTTTTAAAAAAAATTACACTATATACATTGAATTTAATTTTTACTAACACACCATAAATTAACTATTGATATAAAGTAAAATTCACATTGATATGTATTGTCTTGGACACGACAAAATTTGAACTTAATTATTTATATTCACACTCTCACGAAACACATAGAGTGCCAAATTTATCTAAAATGGATTTCTAATAAACAATCTCATTAATGTTTACAAAATAACACATATTTACATTTTCTTAATATTCAATAAATTAAAAATTAATACCCATATTCTATATGGTATTTTTTATAAAAATAATTTTTTAAAAAATTATCTTTTTAAATTTACTACTTTTGGGGGATGGGAGCTCATGCCCCATTATTTTAACAAATGCATTTGATAAAATGATTAAATCATTGATGAAACTTATTTTATCTGTATACAATTTTTAGAGATCTCAAAAAATTAGATCAAATTACAATTCATGTGTATGGAAACCACCATCAGTTTTGTAATAAATCCTCATTTCCCATAATAGGAAAACAAAATAGTAAATAAAAACCCATTATAATTACTAAATCTACAAAATATTTGTTGCAGTCCAATGCATACATCTACTGTATGATGGAACCAATTTATTCACAATTTAAATATATACTATATGAACTAAATATTAAATCTTATTATGTTTTAAACTCTTATACATAATTAAAACATTTTTCTGATATATAATTGAAACCAAAAATCAATAAAAACATAAAAATGGATTCTATAAAAACAATACCATAATTGGAGTGTCCACAAAGCTTCTTTCTACACTCTAAGTATTCTATAAATTTAAGATATTGTAGATTAATTCACAATAATGAAATCAATTACCACGATTTTTTATACCTCTCATATATTTACATGAAATATAAAAATTATTGGAATATATATTATTTTTCTTTTGACTACGAATTTTATTGGTTTGTATAAAAAATATAGTACAAGAGAATAAAAATATCATTCCTTATTCATTTATCCTCAGCATATTTTGGTGACCAAGTAAAAATTTATTAAACTCATTCATATTTACATTAATATTAATTTTTTATAACTATTTGGAATTTTTTTAATGATATCCATACCAAATCATTCCTTAAAAAAATAATTCAACATCCACATGTAAATTATATAACGAAGCATCTTATTTTCTTAAATGGGAAACCCCAAGAGTGTCATTTTCAAACTCTCCACCCCATGAAGCCCCCTTCCCATGATGGGATCACTTATGAGAGAGCCCTAGCTGGGTTAGAGTTGTTTCTATCCATGATATAAGAGTGTCTCACGATGTGACACACTGATCAAAGATGGCTCAACAGAAAAAATGCATCAGCTAGTTGCGATGCACTGTTATTCCCACCCAATGCGGCACTGAGTGACCTAGAATGTTGAGCATACTGGGGGAGGCATAAATCACCCTAAGAGAGGGCTCCTAGGATTTGATCATTGTACCTCCAAAAAATGTTTCTATGGCCCTTCTCCATTACAAATGCACCACCACGAAGAGGAAAATTACATAACTAATCATAGTTAGTACCTGAGTATAAAATGATGTTACTTTAGTCATATTTCACCAGATGAAATACTTTAAAACCTCATACCTTATATGAATGAATTTTTTATGGTAGAAAAATTTTAGGTTATATTTTATATTAAATAAATTTAGGTTATCATGTTTCTTTGGTAACATATGTTACATTGAAAAAGGCATTAGTCTTGAGAAATAAATTTATTCATTTGAATTCGTATCATAAGCATCTAGATCCTATTGTAAAAAAAACATCACCATCCATTTTCTCAAGGTGTTTTTTAAAACATAAAAATTTCCCCTTTATTATGTATTTTTTATTAGTTACTATAATATTTTGATAACTTAATTTTTTTAATTTTATCCTAATAATGAATAGATAAAAATATCTTGTTTGATATTTATTATTAAATTTTATCAATAATATAATGTTTTATCGTACATGTTTCATGTTTTAAATTTCTATAATAATTATTTTTCATTTAATATACTCTAACTAAAATGATGAACCCATTTATATTTTATCATATTGATTAGTGCGAAAATACATACTTTTAGTTCTAAATGACCCTACCATGCTATTTATCCTACTAATGAGTTATTTAGATATATATTTCTACCATTCATATCATTTATGACTCTTATATTGCTCAATTGAAAACTGATTTCAAAAATTTATCATTTCTATTATCTTAACTATATTTTTCGAGTGTCATAACCAATAAAATTTTCCATATATGTGCATCCTAATTGTTACATAAAAAATGAGAAAAAAATATCAAAATGGTCACCAATACATTTATTCTCATAAATAATATAATCCATGGGAACAATGTTATTGAAATTCCTATGTAGTGATATAATTATAGTCCGAAGAACTGTTCATATTTGAATAAATCAAACACTTATTATTTTTATGTGGAAAAAATTATACCATATAAATTCAATTGTTCCTTTTATATATGAATTCCATTAAGGATTTAGTTATAAATAGACTATACATTAAACCAGATTAATATATTTAAAATATTTTAATTTATGACTCCCTAAATAACTCAATATGTGTGTAACATACAAAAAATCAATGTTCAAAAATATTAACATATACACAAGTTCATCTCATGTATAATTTTTATCGAATCCTTTATTGTACTGTTTTAGAACCACACGAAGCTAATTTTATCAAATGGAAAGCATGACGTAACATATTTCCAACTCCCACTTCTTTTGAAAATGACTAAGATCTAATGTTATTGATTAGTCATACCCAAATTCTCAAAATATATAGATCCAAACATAAGAGTGACCATAATTAAAATACAATTATAACACCTCGAATGTTATAATCATATTAAAATTTATTTTTCTAGTTCACAACCATAAAAAATCACATTCAATGTTGGCAAAAAAAATATTTTTTCATAGCTAGCATTTAATACCATATATACATTATTTTAAATTCATAAAAAAAAGTATAAAATTTTAAAATAATGCATACATTAATTAATAATATGATAAATTTATATCCACATATATTAAATAATCGAAAACTAAATGATTGATCATTTAAAACATTTTGGAAAAGATATATGTAATTTGGAAGAATTCATAATAAAATATATAATAATTCATAAATTGAAAATTATTTATTAACATTCCATAAAATAATTAACTTGAACATTTCACATTTTTTAGTCACATAGAATTCAGTATGAATTTTGATAAATTCAAAATGTTTTTTATTTATGAAGACATTTAAATTTACAGAAATAGTTTTTAATTTAAGTAAAAAAATTACATAAACTAAATATAATATCTTTTACCTTATATATCGCTTTGATCAATTCAAAAAAATCATAAACTATAATAGTTTAAATTGATTTACAAAATATGGAATTTAATATAAATATTTATTGTTATTATTTCTAAATATATCATAAATCAATAAAAATAAAATTTACTTTAATCTTTATTCAAAAAATTTTAAACACATTTCTATGTTATTCATCCTTATAAATAAACATTAATATTAGATCAAATCAACAAAAACATTTTTAGTATAGGGGCCTATGCTGCATAGTGGTTTTACGAATTTTAAGGAATATTATTTTCATGAAAATGTAAAAATAGACCATTTTTTACTTGAAAAAAAATAATAGTTTTATTTTTTTGAATTCATTTTCATACTGTAAATCCATGAAAATTTTTGTAGAGAATCAATTTTCGGACAAAAATTCAGAAGTTCACTTTATAAACCATTGTGTGGTTTATCATGTCTAAATCATGAATCGTATATATAAATCATATATAGATACTATCATTGATTTTTTATAGAAAAATACAGTTAAAAATATTATATTTAGGATACTATATGTTTGTGAAACAATTTAATGAATGTTATTGAGAATCCATGAAATGATTTTAAAATATTAACAAAACAACCATAATTTTGTTACAAAAAAATTATCGTGTCAGAAAATCATCATGAAACATTGTTTTTGAAATAAAAAATAATTTTTTTGAAAATGATAATCCATGATTATTCGACAAATTTTAAAACCAATCCAAACATAACAAAATTGGACATAATTCCATTAATGGGTTTTAGAGGGAATATTTCTCTTTTAAACATAGTAGAAAATAATGAATGTAAACATAATTTTCCCATGATCCAACCATAATTTTTTATAGAATAATTTTATTTATGAATTCATACTACTTCTCTATCAGTCTATTAATTCCATGATTATATACATGATCTCTATTAAGATAAAAAATAAAAATATCATGGTGTCATTTTTCATAGGTTATCCACGAGCTAAGTGAATCTATACACACTTTTTAAGGACTAGATTATATCCATGGATTTCTAGAAAACTCTATTAATGGACGGAGATAAAAAATATACCAAGATAGAATCATTCATTTTGTTTCAATGGTCGAAATATTGAATGTTAACCCTTTGAAGTTATTATCCTCATTTTATATCCATCAAGTTCTCCACCTACGGCTCCAAATGTGACAAAAATGGTTTACAATAATATGTAACATCATAATTATAATAATTTTAGACTATTAAATTATGAAATTATTTATTCCTAATTAATATTATATAATATCCTATAATTTTTCAAAATCATTATCATGTCATAGTGACCCTCAGTATGTTATGGTTTACACCATCAAAAATCATAGTAACATTTATACAACATAGTTGGGATATATCATTAATGATTTTTTATATATTCAAGATGAATAAACACTCAGTTAGTAAGCTCAATATCATTATATTGATTCTGCCTCCATTATTTCTCTCTTTTGAGGAACAACGTACTAAAATTTAATGTTTACTTTCATATTTATCTTCATATATAAATGGCTGAGATTTAACCCTTAATAAAGTGAATAAACATTTACAAAATTTCACAAAATGAAAACTTTTATGAGCAATATATAGTTTTACATGGCATGGGATAATAAAAATGATCATCCCATGTACTACTAGATCTATCATAATTTGGATATATATTTATAATGATCCCCTGTACCCATGAAGTTTCAAACAATTGAGGGCCTACTTTCCAAAGGCCAATGGTTGTTAGTGCATTAATAGTGATGTTTTACATGGAACAATGGTCAAGGGGATATGAAATTAGGTTCAAATCATTCCATTTGAGGATGAAATAATACATTATCTATGAATATATTAAAATTTTTAGAAATATTCACAAATCATTTATAGTAAATATATCTATGATCATTAAAAACATGAAACTAATAGATAAAAAAGAACCATATTTGTGATGATATTGTAATTTCAATTCACCCAACATGGAGTTTTGTAATTTTGATCTTTATAAGGAGTTAATATATGTTTGAAATTTTGCATGAGGCCTATTATTTTTGGTTCCTATGCAGTCATATAAAGGTAATAAAAACTCATTTAGTTTTATGCCACATAATGTAACATATGATACATTTTATGGTCATATGAAAATGACTAGTAAGGTGCCTATTATATTCATTAATTCATGATAATGGATAATATTTTTATGGATTTGTATCCATGTCTAATTTTATATACTTTTATTTTATGCATAATGGATATAAGTAACAAGGTCTACTAGGTGAGGGGTTCCTAGACATTGTTGGTGTGGGAAATATATATGAGTGGCTGATTAAATGACTTTTTTGTGTCAACATAAAATAATTTTTAAGAAAACCTACAATATAGCCATGTGGATTTCTAAGGCCTTCTCAAATTGAGTTGGGACATGGAGAATTCACTATAATACAACATTAAAATTAGATTATATTTAAAAAAATTATTTATAAAAAATATTTGTTATCGGGGAATTCATCATGCAATAGGGAATGAAATGAAATAAAAATAGAAGAATAAAATACAATGAAATAAATCAGTACGTCTCATTATTCATCTCAATGTTCCTTAGAAGTCTCAAATATTTGAATCTATTTTCAAATATATATATGTTCCAATTATGTACACATTTCCCCATTTCATTTATTGGTTGAATAAACATCACACTCGAAGAGAATTCCCTACATTATTATCTAAGTAAACTATTAAATGAATCACAAATTTGGTCCAATATAATTCCAAAACCTTTTCTCATATCATATAATAATAATCTGGATAACTATAGTTTGAAAGGAAATGTGAAAGTAAGAGACATAAGGCTCGATCTCCTCCTCAACCTCTCACCCTATGGCTACCCCCAAATAAAAATAATCTAAATTAATCTAAATGCATGGAATATATTTATCAGGCTTTCATGAAGAATTTTATCCTTGGGATAACCTTCCATCATGGATGGGATCTTAATAACCACCATTATAACATATGTGGTTCCCCAGACCCACCCTCCCAGATCTATTATTTTAAATATATTCTGTACTTACCATCATTGATATCAAGTGTGATGAATTAATCCAAATATTTATATAATTATTTTTTCTATACAATAAATTATATAATAATAATAAATCCCATTATCTAATGGTTTAGTGTCTTTAGATATTATCTATTCAAAAATATAATTTAAGAAAAATATTTAATATTTTCAAAAATATGTCTCCTCACATTATACCCTTCTAGACTTATCATTGTTAATAATTTTCTAGAAAACTTGATTGAAGGGAAACATAATAAATATATCAGAATATGATCTCAATAAGGTTAAATTTAAAATATAAAAATTGGTTATTGTAAGTTATCATATGAAAATAATTATAGGCATAAGTACATGATCATTACATTTGAAAGTCATTCCCAATAATTAAAAGATCATAAATCATGAGTCATGAAATAAATCAATATAATAGAAAAATAAATGGGTCATAAGAGTGTAGAATCTTCAAAAATAAATCATGATACTTTAGGGAATAAAATATATATAATAATATGAAACTAGAGTGTAGAATAAAAATGAGTATATAAATCTTATCCAATAGTTACCCATCAAGTCATTCAATACATAGTAGGCTTGTGTTAACCACATGTGTACCATCTTAGGATTGGGTTAACCCCATTTCATGTACCCTTAGGCTTGGTTTTACCACCTATATACCATATACATGGGTTTACTAGTAATATAACACTGTTTTTTGGGATACCCTCATGTGTGCCCATTTTAGGTTATGATATATTAACAATACCAACTCATTAGAGATATTTAGAAGACCCAAACTATCATATAATAAATACCATTCATAATGATGATGTATGATCAACAAAAAATATATCATTTCACAAGAGATTAATTAACCTATGGGATATAATTGGGTTTCATAAAGTCTATCTTAAAACATATTCCTAAAAAAGTATCCCGTGATGGAAAGTGGATAATACCATAAGTACATATCCCAAGGGTAAAATCCGGATCTTCAAAGGATTATGAAATAGTTGAAAAACACAATTTTAAATATTGTTTGTCAAATCACATTTAAATATAAGAAAAATATATATTATTATGTGTTTGAAAATTAATTGAAAAATAGTTCATGAATACAAAATAATTTGATCTAGATAATTTTTACAAAAGTAAAATTTAAGAATAAATAATATTTTTAGATATTCAATTTCATAGGTGTTATTTTCATTAAAAAAATAACTATTAAAAGATGGAATAGTGTTGAAGTATTCATTCATAAAAAAAATCCTTAATAATCCCTTTTAAAATCATGATTTATTTTTAATGTAAATATTTTAATTTTGAAAAATATAACAATAATACATTTTAGTTTCAAAATACATAATGATAAAAATAATTTTAAAACAAGGAATGTAAAAACATAAAAATTCCCGAAATGTATTATCATTCAAAAGGAATGTCAATTTGAAAATGGGATTGGCTAAAAAAACCCTTACAACGTTGGTAAAACCAGAACCAAAAGGCCTTGAATGATAGTTCGTGAAATGGATCTATAATTTATTTGATAATCATTAATATTACAATAAAAATACATTAGTAGGAAATATATTACTGACAAAATGAATGTGGGTGCTGCATACAGAATATATCTCAAGGAGAAAAAATTATGATGATAAATCCATTACCCATATTATCAAACTTTCTCTAAAGCTAATTAAACTCATATATAATACACATAAACTTTTTACTACGAAATTATAAATACATATTATTACCTATAAAATGTTTCTACTCTTTAGTTAGAGTAATTTATTATAAATTCATTACTTAGCCATCATTTTATTTATTTATCTAATTCTGATATTTTTGATTATTTCATTGATGTTTTTGATAATAGAATTAAACCCATTATTTTATAATGAGTTAATTTTTGTTATATTTTGAATTATATTTTAATCATTATGATAAAATTTTTTATGCATCCCAAGTACATTGGATGAGAACCATGGGCCTGTTTTGAGATAATTTGATCCATTACAATCCAATTTCGTGTAATATAATCGTAGAAAAATTTGTTCATAGTGATTGTAATTTCATTTTAATAACACCAAAAACATTTTCATGATATAAACGAATCATTTAAATAATATATATTTAATATAAATTTTTTACAACCAGTTTTTTATAGCGATGATGAAAATAGAATATGTCACTCATAAGTGTGTTTGTACAAAAATTTGCAAGAACATAATTTTTTCCCATAAGGAGGAATGAAGTTATTAAAAAATTATAATTTAAGAAACATAATAATGTTACAAAATTTTTTATTTATTCATTAAATATCCCATTTCATCCATCTATATATGGTTGTTACTAAAAACAAAACATGTCACATAATAGATTAGTTAGTCCACAAGTATGAATATACAATGTTTTAATATATTTATAATGAAAATGTGAAATATTGAAAATCAATATTACCAAAAAAAATGTAAATATAAGTTAAAAATAATCCAAATTTTATTGTAGAATATTGGTAAAATAATACATAGAAGAGATATATAGAAAAGAAATGAGATTACAAAAAAATTAGTAATTATATTAATGCAATCTTCATATTACTAGAGGATTATGGAAGTGGAAGAGGATCTTAGGATAATTAAAATGATAAGTGTTTCATTAAATATTCCATGTAATATGATTTTCCTAGTGTGTTATAGGTGATAATTTGTGAAGATAATGGCATAATTGTGAATACCCGTTACTTTTTAATGATGGAATGAAACTATTAAAGGGTTGTAGATCTAAAAATCAATAGTAATGTTTTTTTGGGAAAAGGTAAGTCTGAGATTCCTATTGCGTATTCATTTTAGAGATATCCTTTTAATATTTTTATGATTATTTCCTTTACTTTTAACTTTTACTGTAATTGAATTTTATGAGAGGAAATCATTCTTATCCTCATTTATTAGTTTAAATGATCAAAATTTTTGTTAAAAATGTTACCTAATTTTATCCTTATAATTTAATGTTTTAATATAATTTTATTTTATAAAATCTCTAATGTTTTGAAAATTTTATTTTAAAATTAGCACACATGACATGTAAAAACAATTTTTTTGAAGAATCATATTTTTAATCATAAAGTTATGTTTTAGTCAAAACTACCAATGATTTTCATTCAAATGACACTAATTGGTTTATTATTAATCAACTAAGTGTAATATGGATTTTATAACTATATAGACCCAATTTTATAAAGTTGAATACATAAATAAAAGAAAAGTATTGAATTACTTTTTATTATATAAAATTGTTAGATATATTCAATAAAATTATCTACGGGGTTTCTAAATTCAAATTAAATCATTTAATTACATAATTTTACTCCTTAAATGAATCTTACATAGACAATGTTTTTCTAACTTCTTCTAATTTTCTATAATGTTATTAAAGTTAACATTATTTTTAAAAACGTATTTTTAACTTCTCACCTAAAAGATAATTAATTTTGAAATATCTCAAAAACTAACCCTAAGATAATACTATCATTATTAATAAAAAATGAAATTAATTTTTTTAAAATTAAAAATCTAATATTTTGGACTTGAAATTTTACAGTGAAATGAAAAACATAATGAAAAACTGATTATATAGATTAAGTGATTTTAAGTCATTATGTGATCCCAATGTTTTTAAAAACATTTACTAATAAATGTTAATATATTAGTTAATTTACTAAGATATATTATATTATAATAAAAATATTTAAAAGTGATTAATTTAATTTATTATGAAAAAAGAGAGAATACTACTAAAAATGTTATTTTATAAAAAACAATCCCTTTTAACAAGAACATATATTAATTATGAATCCTAAAAATATACGAATTTTTAATTTATTATCATTTTTTATTTAATAAACCTATTATTATTCTTATAATTTTCTACATAATATTTATCTAATAGGTCACAAATTATTTTATTTTTGTGTTGCTTATAGAGAAAGCTATGAAATATATTTTTTGTTTAAAATGGAAATAATACTGAAATATTAGGGTTTTACACTCTCCCATATTAACTGAAAATAATTATTTGTAATTTTATGTTTCATTCACAAATGAAATAAGTTAAGGGTTCAATAAAAAACTCAAGATATATTTTAAATTGAGATATCAACCTCAATATCCTAGACACTACGAAATCAATCATTTCCCGTAATGTAGGCGTGAATTGAGATTTTCCTTTATCTTTCTAATTTGTACCAATTACGCTTCCTTGTTTTCTTAAAAGAGTTTCTTAGGAGAAATAATTTAAAAATGAATTTTCATGATCCTATTTACAATAAAATATTAAAATAAAAATCATTATGTTAATATCTAATAAAATTATCATAAATTAACATATGAATATAGAAACTCAAACTTAATATGTCTTCTCAATTAAAACATTAATTTTAACCAAGGATACTTTCAGTGAATCTAAGATATAATTTGATCAACCTATCAATCCTTCAGTTTCACCTTGGATACCTCTAGTTATATTCTAATTTATTTTTTAACCCAATGATCTAGTCTTTATATCCTAAAATTCGTCATAGATACTTCAAAATAGTTCAAAAAGGGTTAGCGAATTACCAAAACATATCCCCTAGATATTTTCAATGAAGGTGTGAAATTAGGGCTATTTTTCGTGCACTATGTGATGATTGTGTTAATACCAATTATGCATATTTAATGGATACTAAAACTAGGTAAAACTTTTACAAAACATACATGCTATTATATTTTATAGGCTAGGATTTCAATGTAATGTAACCTATATAATCATTAAATTACTAAAAATTTTGGATTTGATTATTTAAATAGAAATTCCTATCAGAATTTCACAAATTTTCATTTATTATAATCCCAAAATAAAAAAAACTGATACCCAAAATAACTAAAACCTTATTTGATACAAAATGTGGTGCTCGAGACTCACTATCCCAGATATAGTGCTAATTACACATTATTTACATACTATCATTTATACTAAGTGAGATGAATAAATCAGAAAATATTTATATTTCCATTATGTAATCCTAACATCTCATATAAATACCACAATTCCATGGTCTAAAGGTTTTATATATTTAAATATTAGCTACAAATAATTATTTTTAATGTTAAATCTTAAATATTTACCACAATATTTATCTGAAATGATACACTTATATGATTTTCATACATAATAACTTTATTTTGAAACATAGAGAAATGAATGTATAATAAAGGGGTTCAATCATATGCAGATTAAGGGTAAATAGAAGAGATAACAATTGAGGATCATATATAATCATATGAAAAAAATAGTGGCATGAGAACATGATAATAACTATGAAATTAATACAAAAAAAGTCAGAGACCATATATCAGGGGTAATGACATAATTGTTTTTTCATAAGAAAATACAAGATTCATAACATTATGGAATCAACAACATAAAATCATGGGTCATGAGATCATAAGATAGATATAAGAATATGAAATAATAGGGTGGGGTAAACATTTTTATGGAAATCATATTTCAAGGATACCCACCAATACATTAATCATATAGTAGCCTGAGGTTAACCAACCATCTATCATCTTCAAATTATGCTGACAACCCATATACCCATTGGATTAGGTTTAGAAGTCGGGTATTCTTAGTCCTGGTCTTACCACCAATGTACTCTTGAACTTTAGTTTGCCACCATTGTTCCCTGGGTATTGGGAAACCCTCAGGTGTACCCTTTTGAGATAATGAGATATTAACATTAACATAATGTTCCAACCAAAAAAATCCAATGATATAGAGGTCTAGTGTCTTTAGATATTTCAAACATTGTTAAATCATCCTATAAATATATGAATAACTCTTTATTAAAAACTAGACATAGTTCTCATAACTTATATAGGCCATCACAATCTTTATAGGATACCATGGAAAAAATACATAAGGAAAATAGGGAGCTATAAATTCCAGTAAGGTAAAAAACATGGTAAAAAAGTATAGCCTATGATCCAAGAGGCAAAACATGATATCATAAAGAGATAGTGTCCATAAGCATGGGAACATAGTGTTTGGTTCTCAAGGGTGAGGCAAGATAGCCCAAATGGGGGTGAATAGACCAGTTTAAAATTTATTATAAAACTATATTAATTAATTAAAATATTTATTTATGATAATTACGGGAGTTAACTAGAATCATAAATAAAAAAGAGAACACATGTATTATTTTATAGTACTTTGGTAGAAAATTGAACTAGTCTACACATATATCCCTCTTCTCGATGATATATAAATCATGTGCTAATCTGATTTTTGAAGGGGAATAAAAACCCCATTACAAACTAATACTTCTAGGGGAATAATAATCAAGACACCTTACTTATATTTGTAGAGTCACTACCCAATTAAAACAATGAATTTAGACTATGGGAGTCAAAAACTGAATGGTCGTGAAATTAAAATTCAGGAGTCACAATGGATCTTCTCCTAATACTGAACTCTCTAACATGTAAAAAAATATGGTTATGAGACATCAAGAATACCTACACATATGGAAGAGGATACATACTAGTAGTTGGTGATTGAATTATATAGTGGGTAGACTACACCCTATGGTATGCAGTTTCATAGAAATAGAAATAAACCATATAAACGAAAGAAATCAAAGTATAGACATAGAAAAAAACAATAATAATATCCAAATTAATTATCCAAAAAAGTATAAAGGAATAATGTAATGAAATTATATAATGTAACTATATGTCATTCTAGAAGAAATATATATAAAATACTAGCATACTCAAATAAATAAAAAAAACTTCTTGGTCCTGAACCCTGTGTCAGTCCCACCTCAAAACTCCAGCCCAACCTGTAAGAAAACATTCAACAGTTTGTTCCTTTTACAATTTCCAAAACTGAATCCATATAATCTACATGGGTACAATTAGATGACTCAAATATAGAGTGATTATAACTAAGTAGGTTTACAAAACCATTACTAAATAGACCAATATGATAATAAGTTTATGAAATAAAGCTATAAATAGGTGTAATTATTTAATTTAATGTTAATAAAATATAACATGGAATTACTTTACCTCTATGCCAAAATATCTCTGAGCATATGTTACAACCATGCCGGCCACACAAATATCACCATTGTAACAATAACCTGGTTTGATTCCATGCTAGAATATCTCAAATTATTTCTTATGTCTATTCCGACCACCACCATAAAACCATGATATAGTCACAACAATCCAGGTCAATGCTCTATAATCAATACGACATCTAGGTTAAATACCTATAAGAATTATTACTTGGGAGTAGGAAAATAATGATCTATATAAACATTAAAACACGGGACTAGGTCGATCCTATTCATTATTAGTATAAAAACATATAAGTGTCTATGTGTCAGGGCCAATCCTAATATATATTCCTTACAACATGGAACATAAGTATTTTTATACAACATGTATATCATAATATCAGATCATATATTTCAATGGTTAATTAATAGAATTACCATTTATCTCTCATATACCACTTGAATTCCTATCACAATTGATTAATAGTCAGAAATATAAGAAATAAGAAAAAACTTATGGATTCTATATCAATAAGTTACGTAGGGTCTCATGTCAGGCTAATGAAACTTTAATCCATTATACACTTCAATTTTTGTTTATGGTTCACTCACCCAATGGGTTCCATAAGCTAGGTCAGAAAATAATATATATCAATGAACTCTAATAAATAAAACCATTCAATAATAAAATTATTTGAGGACAACATACATTGGTAAAATAATAATATTTCATATAATTGGAAACTTTCAAACCATAGGGTTAAGATTTAAAACCCATACCTTTAACTAAGGATCCAATAATTCATCCAATGGAAAAAACCCATGTGGAATAAGGTACAGATGATCACAAATTGGATCCAAGATCAGATTGACCAAGATCAAAATAACCAATAGAAAGGGTCAAGTCTTTACACCATACCTATTTGAGAACCAAAGGATAGAAGGAAGAAACTAGACCAAAACTACATAATATGGATCTTGTTCCTTATCAAAATTTATGGAAGGATGGATGGAACTCCAAAATCATCTAGAATATTACCTAGGGTTAAGGGAAGAAGGTTTTAGTGAGTTAGAATCAAATTTCAATAGAGAATCATACATTAAAATAGAAATTATAGGAATTACATGACATGTAATTTAGTTACACATTGTGTAAATATTTTTAATGGGATATTCCGAAAACTACATCACCTCATTTTTTATTAAAAACACCAAAAAAATACACGATGTGTAATCCCTTTACATGGTGTGTAAATTCTCTGCATGTGGGTTTTGAGCCCATTTTCCTTAAAAACAAAAAAACACCCTTTAAAGCTTATCAACAAACCACAAACCCATGAAACACATAAACCATTTCTACCTGGACTCAATTTATTCACATAAGTACACCTCCTATAACTTTAGGTCATTTTCCCAAATAGGGCTCCCCAAATCTGAACAAGACATGACCACTAAGGCTCAAATTAAAAAATTAGAGAGAGACATTACCAAGAAAAGATGGGATCTTACAACCTCCCAACAAGATAGATACTCATCCTTTAGTTAATATAAGAATAAATTTATGGTCTCATTGAACAGGTTGGCCACTATGTTTTTATATCCGACTCCCTCTCACAGGTCTCCTCGTAAACCAACCCATGCTTCCAATTCACTCGAACCAATAAAGCAGTCATTTCTTGATGATTTTTATCACTACGATAAAAAAACTATATCACATTATCTTTAATGGATTCATTATCATAGAGCTTGATGTATTCTAGGACTATCACATGGGATGGGTCTGGATGATATACCTGTAGTTACGACATATGGATCATAATGCTCACAGAACTGTAGTGTGGTTGAAGGGATAAACATTATTCCAATGAAATGACCCATTCCACTATCTTAAATGGCCTGAAAAAACTCATTTCTAGCATTCATTTTTTCATAATACGACATGTCCATAATCTTGGAGGAAACTAAATGAAAGCATAATGACTATCCTCGAATTCTAGAGGCCATTTATTATTTTCAATATGCGATTTCTGCATAATCTATGCATTTATCAGCCATTGTATGATCAATTGAACCTATTAAGATGTATCCTACATGAGATTAGATCAAAAAAAGTATTGACTAACCTGCCTCTATACAGAAACGAGTAGATCAACATGGTCTTCCATACAAGTCCTCAAAAATATTTATTTAAATAAATTAATGGAAACTATTATTATTGGAAAATAACATGAGTGTCATCTGTTGCTCCCATGAACAACCAAATCCAAAAACAGTCTGGTAACATATCCTCTAGAACTATAATAGTATGATCAGATTGACCATCAGTCTAAGGATGATATGTTGTGTTTAAATAATTTACAATCCTAGAGAATTTGGAAGACTCTGCCAGAAACATGATTTTAAATGAGGATCCTTTTCTGAATCCACAATCCTTGGAACACCGTGGAACTGAAATACCTCTCAAATTTAAAGACTTCACAGATTATCAACAATGATGGTCTCCGTGATAAGTAAGAAGTGGGGAAACAACCTCCATCAATCCACAATCACACATAAAAAATCATTATTATGATTTTCATGATTAATCCTATCACAAAAAATATTATGACATTATCCCATTTCTACTTAGTAATGAAAAAATGGAGAAAAATACACTATGGCCTCTAATAATCGACCTTTACATATTAATAAGGAAGCATCTAACCAAAAATTTTGACACCTCCTTCTTTATTCTTTACTGGTACAATATATGTAGATTACAATACCTCTTTGTCGAAATATGATTCTCTGCCAATCTAGAAGCACGAAACACCCTCATCTGCTCCTCACACAGTCATATATGCCCCCATACTTAGCCATAGAAAATAAGATTAATTAAAACACTGAGATACCATTCTGATGATGTCTCCCACCATATAATATTTCTCTAAGAACTAAGAAACTTGGATTAAACAACTACACATTCTTAATATAGTCTAAAAGAAAAGAAATAAAATTGGTCAAAGTTATTTCTACCCATTCTTGAGACTCCTGAACATCCATATACTTATCTAAAAATATTGAAATTAGCCTCCCCTCATCACAATTCTCCCATACTACCTATTTCGATATCTTTTATCTCAAGTAGTTGGATAATAGGTTTCTATTTCCTTGTGTACAATCAAATCAAAATTAAAAAGATTGTAGATACTCGATCCACCTCCTCTTTCGAAGGTTTAGGTCTTACTAAGAAAAGATATACATGAGGATCTTGTGAATCGTGTGTACCCAAAACTGCTAATCCATGAGATAATACCTCCAAAATCTTAGGGAATGTACAACAACCTCTAATTATAGATTACAAGTAGGGTAATTCATATCATGCGGTCTTAGCTACCTAGAGACTTAAATAACCACATTATACTCTTGCATCATAAATTCTCTGCTTCCAACCACATATGCATCACAGTAAATGGTGTATGCCTTACCCAATATAGGTAATATGTGGATATTTAATGAGGTCATCTTAGATTTCAGGTCTTAAAAATACATCCTGTAAGCATGAGACCAAAAAACATCACCCCTTTCTTATTATTTCTAGAAATTGGTGTTGTGAAATGGGAGAAATACTAGATAAAGAAATGATAATAACCTACTAAACCAGGAAATATCAATATTTCAAAGACGTTATTGGGATTATCTCAAGATACCATGCATGCAAGTTTCTATGGGTACATTGAAACTCCTACCTCAATGATGAAATAGACTATGATGTTTAATTTATTAATCTAGAAACTGTATTTGGTTAGATTTGAATAAAGATGATTCTCTCTCAATTTACTTGGTATGATTTTAAAATATTAGGCAAGACCATCTAATGACCACGATTATACTGAGATATCATCAGAATAAAAACAACATAAAAAACTGACAAATTAAATGTTGAAAGGTCCCATTCATGAAAGATAGGAATACCACATCTGCATTAGTCAACCCAAAAAACATCACTATGAACTCATACAAACCATCCCTTCTTTTAAAATTAGTCTGAGGTATGTATGATGGTATCACTCTCAAATGATGGTAGCTAGATCTCAAATAAATATTATAGAATATCTTATAAGATCTCAATTAATTTAAGATATCATCAATACACAAAAGGGGATACCATTTATTGACCATCATATGGTTAAACCTCTGATAATCCACAAATAAGCTCAATGACCCATCAGACCTCTTGGGTAAGAGAACTGGAGAACCCTATAGAGTTTTACTAGGCTGTATAAATCCTTTAGAATCAATATATTCAAACTAAACATTTAACTTCTAAAGCTGTTCTGGTTCCATTTTATAAGGTGGGATAAAAACTAGTTCTGATCCCAACACCATCTCATTCGTGAACTCAATATCTCACTCGGGCATTAATCCAGAGAAATAGTCTTGAAAAAAACACTAAAAAATGATATATCCTTGGTGGAAAATAATACCACCACATTACGCCATTATCTATTGTGTGACTAGCTATCAAATATGTGAGACAATCCAATCCTCACAGACCGAATACTTCAAAACCAGCCTAAATATACCACTCTCCATGGTGAAAATAAAAACCCCCTTTTAAGATAGGAAGGTAAATCACCTCATGTAATGGTTGATAAAAGCATGGTTTGAAACTTACCAATGTATACCATGAATCATGATGAATCTTGTCATTTCTATCTTTAACGATTTCCAAATGATATAGTAACCACCAATCTCAAGAGGAAACATTTTTCAACGTTTGATATTCTATAACCACACTCCCAATGGTGTGTTTAAACTCAAAGACTATACAATATTTCCACACCAAATCCCAAACTATTTAAAAAATATCATATTTAAAATAATGTGATGCCTCTGTATCAAAATAAAAACACAAGATAAGGTAGATGATAAAAGAATAATTCTTATTTTGGTAGACAGTAATGCATCCATTATAGATGGAGTAGTCTTCAGAGAATGAAACTAACTTATCCTTATTCCCTAGGCTCTAGTCTAACTACCCAAATCTATTTTCCCAACTAGATATTTTTTCTCATCCACTAGGGTACCACATCTCCTTCCCCAGCTTGAACGACTAGTGGAGCTCCAACTACGAGCCTGCTGAAGGGTAGACGAGCCACTTCCCGACTCAGATTCCTACCCTGATCCCATGCCATTATTTTTTATGGAATAATCTCATAAAACCACTAAATATGACCCAACCTTCCACATATATGACACTTGAATGTGGGGTATGGAAACTATGAGTGATTATGATGAAATTTACTACACCAATATTAATAGAACAATACATTATCCTACCCTAAATGCTCTTCCCACTACTTCCATGGTGGAAACATTCATATCGTCTCTTCTTACTACTTAGTAAGCTCCATGGGAGATCTGATGAGGTTGACATAACTACGAGTGCACTTTTCTGCTCTACTAGCCTCCCGATGAACTCATACTAGATTAATGGTAATAATGGGTAGTAATTACCTTACATATAGTCTTTCAGACTCTTATTTGACAATTTTCTGAATCCTATTGTTCTATATGATTATTTTTCAATCCTATAAATAATAATACTCAAAATAAAGGTTTGAAAAAACATTATGTGATTGTTATCATAAAAATAAATTTATTGTTCAATACGGAAAAAGTCCTAGAGTATATCAGATTTTATCTTAATCGCATAAGTAACGTCACATGAAAAAATATTTACCTAATCAATTATGGGACCATATAAATTTATGCCTATCTTTTACATAACATAGTGCGCAGTGGATAACTACACATAGACCATTAATAGTATCTCATTAGATGAAAACATTACCTAATGAATTAGAGGTATATATAACCATAGGACCAATGAAAACAAAATAAATTTCAAAATATGGATATGCATATGGGTGAAAATTAGGTAAAGAATCCATATATAATGTACAAGAATGATAAAATCCATGAGAATAAAGTGGGTTTATAATATTGTCTCAAACCATAACCGATGTTTATATCATGAGGACTCCCAATAAGAGAAGGAATTAATTTTTTATATATTAATAAATAAATATTTAAAATGAACATCAAGTTTAAATATAATAAAATTCATGACAATTAATAAGGAGATGTAAGAGAAAAAGTGACCCACGTCGGTGATGCTTTTCAAAATGAGAGAAGAAACTATTATGGAAGGAAAGGGAATGATTAGAGAGATGGGTAGTATCTTATGAATATCAACCCATTTTAATAGTAAATTATTAAGTATGAATAAATAGAAATATAATCATATGAAAATAAAAATTTCTTATAATAAAGGAAGTGATTGAATTGAAAAGAGGAGGGGAGAGAATCATGGAGTGATTTTTCTAACTATAAAAAAGGGAATAAAAATTGTGTTTAAATAAATAGAAGTATAGAATCCTAGAAATATTGATTTATTATAAAATGAAATGATTTTTATAAACACATGGAGTCCTAATATTTTATAAATGAAAAGGGATAATCGTAAATGAAGTACTTGAATCAAATGGAGGAGGAAAACCCTTAACTTTCTAAGTAGTGTCATAATGAATATGAATACTCAATAGAACAATAGGAACACCATAGGATGAATTTATAATGGAATAGGGAATGTCACCTCATGATAATTTCCTTTGTAGTTGATATGGATAAGACAATGGGTGGGCTTGAATAGTTTTTAATGTGAAAAATATTATCTTTTTCATGGAAACTTTTCTTAGGTAAAGGATGAAAAGGGAATCATGTGAGGATTATGCCAGTTGGGTGAAATATGATAATTATATTGATTAATATAAATAAGACATATATAAATGACATTACAAAATTAACATAGTTATTCTAGAATATCTATGTGTGAAGTTGATTTAGTAAAATTTGAGCTACATTAGATTACCAAATATAAAAACATAATAATCTTGATTAGTTATCATTAGGGATTATTATGTTTTAAAAAAATATAACCCAACCCTTCCTAAAAATATTTAATGGAAAATTATTATTTTCTCATCCATTAAAAATATTTCAATATCAAATTATGACAAATGTATTATTTAAAATATAACATATAATGTGATGAAAAACCTTTTTTGTACAAAATTACTTTTTAATTGTCAACTATTATTAATCTTATATAACATTAATTGTCAATTAAATGAGTTTTAATTTATTTTATGCATCTATTATCAACATATTAGAGTCCTAATTTTAAATATATTCATTTAATTTAAATATACACAATATTTAGAAAAATGTTATTCATTGAAAATAAATAATCTCTCACGATAAATAAGTTTTATGTAAGTAATTTAATTTTAATGCATATAATAATATAGTGTTTATTACATAATTTGTAACTAATAATTAAAAATAAAAAGTAAAATTATCATATAATATTTCTATTAATATAAAAAACCAGCATTAATAATAGCTCATGTATCATGTAAAGAGCAATTTTCTTTTGAAAAAAGATCATTTTATGCATAAAATTTATGTTTGGGATATGATTGTCAATTTTCATTATTTTAATAAATAGAAATGGAAAATTAGAAAATAAATAATTTTTTTTTATTTTTAGAACAAGCAAAACCTACTTTTAAAAATAATAATATTTAATTTAATGAATATGTTAAAATAAAAATTATGTTATATGTAATTAATATTTTTGTTTCAAAATTCTATTAATATGTTTTCTAAAATTTAAAATAATATTTCAAATCTCACAACTTTTATTCCCTAAATAAATATGAAATGTTTTATTCACTTTTAATTAATAATATCATATAAAAATTTCATAAAATCATCATTTTTTTGTAAAAATAAAATATTTTTTCTTATTTACCTTAAGTAATATATTATTTTAGAAAAATATAAATGGTAATATTATAAGAAAATTTTGTTCTAAATTAAATATAATGTTTTTTTATTTTTTATTTTCTATATTACTTAATATTACACACATATATGTTTGTAGAAGAGAAATTGATCTATATAATTTCTAGGTTATTACAAATAAAAACATTCACATAATGAAAACCATAAATAATTGTAGCACAATATCATATAAATTTTACATTTCATCACAACTAAATTAACTTGGGGGAATTGAATATGAATAATGAATACTACTTCAAAATAACATCATTATAAAAAACATAGAGAATTACGGTGGATGATATTGTAGAAGATATCACATAGGTACCATTAGGATCTTCAAGTGATGCTATAATCGATGAGGAACACCATTTTTACGATTAGAATATATATCACATTTATATATAAGTATAAATTTTCCATCATTGAAATGAACGAAATTTAAATTTTTTTATTTAAATTAGATTTCATTGAAGGTCATGAATTTTTTTGAAAACCATTTAAAAATAAAAGGTGTTTTCAAAAATCATATTATATGATATAATCTTAATTTTGAAAAAAATAATTTTATAAGACATAAAAATATTGATAACTTCTCTATTAATAATAATATCTTTTAAATCCCATTTAAAATATAAAATTCATTTTAAAATGAAACTTTTCCTTTCAAAAAATACAATAATATTTATTTTTTTATTAAAAACCATTGAAAATGAATATAATTTACAAAATAATTTCAATGTTTGTAAAGGAAGATCATAGAAATTACTCATACGTATTTTTATTCAAATGCAATATTTAATAGAAAATTTTATTAGTGATGAAACCCTTTAAAATTTAATAACACATTAACCAAATTCCCCTAAAATATACATTTGATATTGGTTTTTAATCAATTTAATACACAAGAAAAGTATTATAAAAATAAATATTTGGTAATTTTATGTAGTATAAAAAATAAAATAAGTTTTGGATATAGTATAATACTCAATGAAAAAAACACGGTATGAGAAACCCATTAGAGATTTGGTAATTTTTTAATCGAAGGACATTGAAATAGAAATTATTACTTGAAATTGTAAATATAATTAATTTATGGTATAAAATTTTATAAGATATCCATGGGGTAGTATTTACACCACATAATAAAATAATGTGTTGAATATAAATAATCTATTTTTCCTAGTAATAATATGAAATATATTTTGAAATATTTTCCGATCCATGTGCTAAAATGACACGCCATTATGAGGTCCAGTGAGTCCAAAATTAATTTTATAAAAATATTAAAATTACTTTATATCACACATGAATAGTTTTTTTATAAATAATAGAATATTATTTGAAAATAGTATTAGATCAACAATTTCAAAGAATAGTTGAGTCCAGAGGATGATAATTAACCTTATAAAGACCTAATGTTTTTCGGGGCATGATGTTAATATGAAGCAGTCGTTGTTGGGTATGTTATGTGAATTAATTCATTCATTCATTTAATACACCCAAACAATCTATTTCCATATTTATGTAGTTATGGAGAATAGTTAGGGTTATCCACATAACCTTGTGATCATTGACAAGAGGATTCCACCATTCTTCATTGGTGAATTGTAATAAAAAAATGAACGACAACTAGATTGTAAGGTCCCGGACCCGGGTGCCACGCTACAGGTGCCCCGAGCCCGGTTCACCACGTGACCTCAAGCACATTCCCCCAAATGCTAGAGGCTTCCGACTAGCAGTAAGGGCCTAGGTCTGATAGTGGGGAAACTATGCCCTCATTTGTTAAAGTGTAGCGCATGGGAATACAGAATATAAACATACAATGACAGCGGAAGTAGTAAATATACACAACTGAATTAAACTACAACAGTGGATATAACCAACAGTATATAAATGATGATGCTACATGTTTCAAGATCTAAGAAAATAGCCAGAACATGTTATACATCTATGTAGTACAACAAAAGCCAAACAAACAGCTGTCAGCGGTATCGCGAGCCTAGGCTCGGTCACATGCCCTCCTACTCCTCAGAAACAGTCAAGTACCTGTATAGGGAATCTTGCCCCTATCTACACCTGCAGCAACGTAATCTGTTTGGGCTGAAAAGCGTTACCCAAACAGGGTGTGAGAAATATATCTCAGTAGGAACCCACCAAAGTCCGTGCCCAACTGCGTGTAAGCGTGCAAAAACAGTGTGCAATAGTAAAATGCAATAAAGTAAGTAGTACTGAAAAGTAACTAACATAACAATTAAATTACCATTTTATTATTCATTTAATCAATTAAATTTAGTATCGTTCTGTGCTCAACAGTACCACTCCCTCAGGACAACCAGTATCTCGCCCTCAGGCCAATATAGTGAACCAGGCCCTCCGACTATAAAGAATCTCACCCTCAGGCATTGTAACAGAATTCTCGCCCTCAGGCATACGAAGTGTCACCCTCAGGCATAGAAGTCAAGCCCTCAGGCATGAAAGGTTGCCCTCAGGTGGAATAACGACAGCCCTAGGGCTAAAATAGTCACGCCCTCAGGATAATATAGTCATGCCCTCAGGCTGATATAGTCATGACCTCAGGCTAATATAGGTAACCGGGCCATTCCCAATAGGTAAAAAAGCAGTAACAAGAAATTACTCTCAAGGAAATTCTACATCTACTACTTTAAAGGCATACCCTCGGGTATCCTAGCCAAATGGCTAAACAGTGAAACACACCCCGGGGGTGGTTCCAGATCAATGAAATGATCCCAAGAAGCATTTTATTATCACAATTAAATACCTAATGAATTCTAGGTATTAAATATAGCAACGACCTCAAACACACGACACCCCAACATGGGTTCGTGGCACAAAAACGCACAAAACACACAGCAGTTGGAAAACTAAACACCTAGCCACCTACCTTATATGTCAACGAGCGTTATACACGAATGCCGACTCCAGAAACGCCCAACAATGTTGTAGATATGACGAAGAAAAAAACCAAACAAACATAAATAACTTATGTTAGGAGAAGAATTGGAAAGAACGGTACCAGGAGAGGAGAGGGCATACCTGTGCGGTTCCAACTAAATCGTCCGAAGCCGAAACGGATTCTAGACGAACACCCAGTGGATATTCAATGATCCGGCCTCATCCTTTGGCTCCAAAATGGTTAAAGAGTATCCTATACCAAATGAGGAGGCTACTGCCTGTTTTAAGCCGAAAAAACAAAGTACAAGGCATGTACTTTTGTGTACATGACATGTACTTCTTTCATTTAACTGTTAATTTGGCGGCACCGACACACTGTTCATCTATCAACATGAGTACACAACATGTACTCTCGAGTACACGGCGTGTACTGTCGCCCAGCTGGCGGTGACTCCACCGCCCTACTGTTTAAGCATGCCGACTGACTATACGGCGTGTATGGTACCAATAAACGGCGTGTAGTCGGTTCCTACACCCTTCGTTGCCAACATGGATACACACCCTGTGTACTCATCCCAACACGGCCAAAAGTACACGGCTTGTGGATAAAGTACACGGCGTATAGTTCCAAAATTTAGGATTTTTCCCCATTTTCCATATTTTCTCAAAACACTTAAGGAAAAGGAAAAAAAGAAGCCCGTACATCTAAAATAAAACTGAGTTCTTACAAACTTCCCCCTTATAACAATTTGTCCCTGAATTTCCCTTTAAGGGTGGAGAAGATAAAGCTCAGAACAACTCTAGCCACTGAGCACGTACGTCGGCCTCCCGCTCCCAGGTCTCATCCTACACTCGGCCATGCTGCCATAACACCCGTATGAGAGGAACTAACCAGCCTCAGAGAACCTTCATGCTCCTGTCAACGATACAGATTAGATGCTCCTCAAAGGACGCATGATGCTGAAGCTCAACCTCCTCTGGCTAAAAGGTGTGATATGGGTCTGAATGGTAGTGAGACAACTGAGACACCTGGAAGACGTCGTGCATGGCTCGGTACTGTTGCGGTAACTGCAACCGATAGGCAACCAGCCTGACTCTCTCCAGAATCTCTAATGGCCCCACATACCTCAGTGAAAGCTTACCCTATCTCCTGATCCGCTTGTGTCCCAGCCTCGGTGAAACATGCAAGAAAACCATATCCCCTACCACGAACTCCAAAGGTCATCTGCGACGATCAGCGTAAGACTTCTGATGAGACTATGCGGTAGCCATCTGCTTCTGAATCAACTGGACCTGCTCAGATGACTCTTGCACGAGCTGTGGCCCCAGTAAAGCTACCTCACCTGCCTCTAACCAGCATAGAGGTGATCGACATGACCTACCATATAAAGCCTCGCATGGTTCCATCTCAATAGTCACCTGAAAAATATTTTTATAGGAAAACTAGACTAAGGGTATATTCTTCTCCCAATAGCCTCCAAAGTCTAGGACGCATGCGCGCAACATGTCCTCTATCACCTATATCGTCCGCTCTGACTGGCCATCTGTCTGAGGGTGGTATGCTGTGCTCAGAAGCACCTGTGTACCCAGCGCCCTCTGAAAAATCTGCCAGAAACGAGACGTAAAGAGGGAGTCCCTATCTGAAACGATAGAACAAGGGACCCCATGAATACGTACGATCTCTCGGATATACAGCCATCTGAGATCGTCCACACCAATGGTATCCTTGATTGGAATGAAGTGGGCTACCTTCGTGAGTCTGTCCACAACAACCCACACGACGTCATTGCCTCGAGGTGACCTCGGTAATCCCATCACAAAATCCATCACAACATCATCCCACTTCCACTATCGAATGAGAAACTTTTATAACAGCCTAGATGGCCTCTTGTGCTCTCCCTTCACCTGCTGATAGGTGGAACACCTCGTAACAAAACCAGCTATCTCCCTCTTCATACCCAGCCACCAGTAATGACGGCTCAAGTCTCAGTACATCTTGGTAACCCCGGGATGAACATCCCATGCTGAAGCATGAAACTCCCGCATCATCTCCTTGCGTATATCCCCTAGAACCCATACTCGTCCATGGAAACACAAAACTTCATCATCGACTGTCGTCCAACTGGGAGGAGGGTCCTCACTTGCCACCGACTACGGTAGAACTAGGCCTTATGAATCCGATATCTGCCTCACCCTCACTCTTTCCTGGAGGTTAGAAGTCATAGATAATGAGTAAAGATAAGTCTGCCCCTGTCTGCCATGCACCTCCAGATGCATCTCAGAGAACAAAGCCATAAGCTTCCACTCACCACTGGCCTCCTGCACTGCCTGTATCTGAGTCTTCCTGCTCAGTGCATCATCTACAGCATTACCTTTACCAGGTGTATAGGCAAGCTCAAAATCGAAGGATTGTAGGTAATCAACCCACCTTCTCTTCCTCATATTCATATCATGCTGAGTAAAGATGTACTTGAGGCTTTTGTGGTCAGTGAAAACTACAAAATGATCTCCCAATAGATAGTGTCTCCAACAACACAATTCATGAAGAACTGTAGCCAACTCGAGATCATGCGTCGGGTAATTTCTCTCATGTGGCCTCAACTACCGAGACCCGTACGCAACAACTCGGTCACCCTGCATCAAAATGGCTCCCAGCCCAATCCTTGATGCATCATAGTAAACTGTAGATCTCTTCCCCTGCTCTGGGAGTATCAGGATCGGTGATGATGTCATCCTTCCCTTCAGGTCTTGAAAATCTGTCTCGCAAGCTTCTGACCAAACGAACTTCACACCCTTCTTAGTCAGACTTGTCAACGGTGCTGCTAAGCGAGAGAAGTCCTGTATGAAGTGTCTGTAGTAACCATCCATCCCTAAGAAACTCCGTACCTCAAACACGTTCTTACGTTTCTTCCAAGAAACTACCACTCTCACCTTCTCTGGGTATACTGCAACTCCTGCCACTGAGATAATGTGACCCATGAAGTGAATCTGGTCCATCCAAAAGTGGAACTTCGAGTGCTTAACATATAGTCGATGCTCTCTTAGTGTACTCAATACGATCTCAAGATGGGTGGCATGGTCGTGTCGAGTGTGAGAGTACACCAAGATGTCGTCCATGAATACTACCAAAAAAGAATAATGATTCGGATAGAACACACGATTCATCAGATCCATTAAAACTACTTGCGCGTTCGTGAGTCCGAAAGGCATAACCAAGTACTCCTACATAACATATCTGCTCTGAAAAGCTGTAAGCGGTATATCCGATGGTCTCACGCGTAGCTGATGATATCCCGATCTCAAGTCAGTCTTCGAGAACACTCGTGCTCTACGAAGCTGATCAAACAGATCATCTATCCTCGGCAAGGTATATCGGTTCTTAACCGTCAACTAGATCAACTTCCGATAATACACACATAGTCTGAGTGTACCGTCCTCCTTTTTCGCAAAAAGGACCGGAGAACCCCAAGGAGAAGTACTGGGTCAGATAAAACCCTTCGCATGTAGCTCCTCTAACTGCCTCTTGAGCTCCAGAAACTCAGGCGTGGCCATCCTATAAGAAGGAATGGACACCGGTGCTACTCCTGGCACTAGATTGATAGTGAAATCCACCTCACGCACCGGAGGTAGACCGGAAAAGTCATCCGGGAAGAAATCCTTGAAACGATCAACAACTTGAGGGAAATCTGTCTGACAAGTCCCCTGATCATCCAGATATAAACTCACAATCTGGGTTGTGCCTCCACCTTTCCCATGATGCTCTGGTCCAACTTGACTCGCCTAAACATCCCAATCACCCTTGTATAGAATCTCCCCGCCCTCTGGTGACGTGAATCGCACCCTGCGATGGTAGCAGTCTACGAAGGCTCAGAAGGGAACCAACCAGTCCATTCCTAGAATGAATTCATAGCAATTCATCTCCAAGACATAGAGGTCCCAAAGGAAGTGTCACCCACCAACCTCAAGGGGGAACTCCTTGCACTAACGCACAATATCCGTTCTAGTCCCCAAAGGAGTGTCTAGAGTCATGATATCAGAAGAAGTAGAAACACCGAGCCCAAGGCTATCCACTACGGGTATAGATATGAAACTATGTGTAGCACCCTTATCAAAAAGTACCAAAGAGAAAACAGAAGCTACTAGAATAGTACCTCTGACTGTAGAAGGTCTGGGATCCAGCTCCTGCTGGGTCTGTTGCACTGCATATGCCCGCCCAGTGTCACGGCCCTGCGACACAGCCTAGATACCCTGAGCTGTCCTGCCCTACTGCCTCTGCGATCCTGGTGTCTGGCTACCACGGCCACAACCACCATCTCTGCCTGCATGCCCTTACGCATTCAAGTTCCCAGACTGGTAAGAAGTCCCTGGTCCTGCTCCCGCACGTGGAGTCTCCACAAAACCCCTCTCACTAGACACTGGTGGCAATTCCCTACAAAAGCACTACAGATGACCCATCTTGCCGCAAGCTCAGCACTCAACTGGGTCTCGTGGACACTGAGGTCTCTTGGGCCCCTATCTTCCACACTGGTAGCACCTGACCGGACCACCTGAAGAAGCTGCCTGGCTGGTACTGCCGCTCTGAGAGAAGTCCATCTCTCTCTTCCTCCTGCTAGCAGAAATAGTACCAGTAACTGGTGCTGAACCGCCTTGGCCCACACCACAAGCTTCTAGAAGATTACTCTCCGAAATCAGTGCCTGGATTACAATAGTGTGTACAGTAGGCAACCTGAAAACATTTTTCAGCACTCGGATGTCATACCGAAGACCATCCTCAAAACGACTGGCTCTCAACATCTCGTCACCCACCATCACGGGTGCAAAGAGCTGAAGCTCTGTAAAATGAGCAGAATAGTCCATCACTGACATAGCTCCCTGCTGCAGATTCATGAACTCTCGAGCTCTATCTGCCCTTAGTGTCTCGGGAATGAAAATTTCATAGAAGACTGCCTAAAAATCTTCCCACGTCATGTTCCTGTGATGCTCTGACTGGGTGGTAACATCCCACCACCTCTTGAAGGAATCACGCAGCATATATGTTGAGAGCTTCACCCTCCTCCCTGGAGGTGTCTCAAGATGCTCGAAAATAGTCTGCATCGACCCCAACCAAGACTCTGTAGCCTGTGGTCCGCCATCCCCTTGAAACATAGGTGGATGCTGCTGCTGAAAGATATTCGTCGGCTCAGCCATAGATATGGCAGCCTGCGATGCTCTTTAAAAGTTCTGCATGAACCGCAATAAGTCTTCACGGAACTGCGCATCCATGCCTGTGTCCGGTATAAAAGTTGGCGCTGCATCTGGCTCTGCTGGAGGATCAACTGGTAGCCCATGTCCCACCATCTCCGGAGTATAATTGTCACCGCTCTCCTGGCGAACAAATCGCGGTCCTCTTGGCGGCATGACAGTACAAGGTCAAAATCACACCTCAGATTCAACATTATTAAGACTGGAAAGAGAAGGAACCTCAAAAGAAACAAGAGGAAGAAGACATTTAAAAAAAAATTCAAGACAAGTCTACACGGCGTGTACTTGACTTCCCTTCCCCTGCCCGGGTCCTTATACACGGCTAAGCCACATGGATTTCGTCCAACAAAACTACATGACGTGTATAATATCTACACGGCATGTATAGTGTTATTTTCCAACTACTCGTGTCGTCTGTGACATGACCGACTACTCGGATTAACTCCACATGGTGTGTTCCACCCGTACACGGCGTGTACAGCACCTCGTTTCCTAGCCACACGACTAACTCCACAGGGTCTGTCCTCAGACAAGACTACACGGCGTGTCACACAGGTACACAGTGTGTTCAGGGAGAGGTGACACCGACCCGTGTTTTTAGTTACATAGCCGAGTCCCCAGGTCACGCTACACTACATGTCTATTATTGAAACGGTGTGTTCTGTCAAGGAGTTCACCTACTCGTGTTGTTAATTACACGGCCAGACTCCGGGTCACACTACATGGCATGTCCATTCAGCACACGACCTGTTTTACTCAAGCCATTCCATACCCCATGTCTGCGCCCACACGAGTTGTGACACGGAGGGAGACTACATGGCGTGTAGTCAGGGTACATGGCGTGTACTCAAAATGTTCATTTTTCTTCCCGAACAGAACAACACACATGGCGTGTATGAGGTCCTACACGACGTGTTTTCTGGGTTTTCCGGACAGTATGCCTCAAAAACTTCCCCGGAACCCAGAAAATACTAAAAACCAACACCTAAGTGTCAAATTCCAATCTGTGAGAGCCCATGATCCCCACGAATCAAAGTTTGACATCTCATCTGTGTTATAACCAATAAACCGTCAATGATCCACTAAATTCCGGTCAATGGGGGCCCAGACTCCCCAAAAACCAAAGTTTGGCGTCCATTTTATAAACAAGCTCAATCAAACATACCATATCACACGACAGGTATTTATCAAGTAGCTATCACAATTGAATGCTTTATTAGCACAACTACTATCATAACAACATGCGAATTCTAATGAACCTACATGGCATGGAAACTATGCATGGAATGTGATATCTAGAATGTGGCTACATGATGCATGAGATGACATACCCTTATCTCATCGGGTTGCAACTAAATAGAACCCAATGATAAAATATAAACAACACAATCCAAGTGCGTCACCCAACGGTGAAAACATATCTACCGAAAAATTGCAAGATCAAAAGAATACAAGTATGAGGTAGACTGGATTTTCCCTGTACACGGGTTAGCTATGCCTGGGAATAGCTTATTACCAACTACCGTTCTGTCCTATCCCTGACTACGACTCCAAATAGTAAGTCAAAGAAAAGAAACATGCCCTCTGATACATCTTTGTAACGTCCCAGACCCAGGTGCCACGCAACGGGTTCCCTAAGCCCATTTCGCCACGTAACCTCAAGCGTATTTCCCCAAACCCCAGAGGCTGCCGACTAGCAGCGAGGCCCCAGGTCTGATAGTGGGGAAACTATGCCCTCATTTGTCAAAGTGTAGCGCAGCGAAATACAGAATATAAACATACAACGACAGCGGAAGAAGTAAACATACATAACTGAATTAAACTACAATAGTGGATATAACCAAAAGTATATAAATAATGATGCTACATGTTTCACGTTCTAATAAAACAGCCAAAACATGTTATACATCAATGTAGTACAACAAAAGAAAAACAAACAGCTGGCAGTGACATCGTGAGCCTAGGTTCGGTCCCATGCCCTCCTACTCCTCAGCAACCGTCATGTACTTTTATATGGACTCTTGCCCCTATCTAAAAATGAAGCAACGTAATCTATTTGGGCCTAAAAGCGGGACCCAAATAGCGTGTGAGAAATATATCTCAGTAGGCACCCACCAAAGGCCCATGCCCAACTGCTTGTAAGTGTGAAACAACAGTGTGCAATAGTAAAATGAAATAAAGTAAGCAGTACTGAAAAGTAACTAACTTAATAATTAAATTTCCATTTTATTATTCATTTAATCCGTTAAATTTAGTATTGTTCTGTGCTCAACAGCACCACACCCTCAGGCTAACCAGTATGTCGCCCTCAGGCCAATATAGTGAACCACACCCTCAGGCTATACAGAATCTCACCCTCAGGCATTGTAACAGAATTCTCACCCTCAGGAATACGAAGTGTCACCCTCAGGCACATAAGTCAAGCCCTCAGGCACAAAAGGTTTCCCTCAGGTGGGATAACAACAGCCGTCGGGCTAAAACAGTCATTCCCTCAGGCTAATATAGGTAACCGGGCCATGCCCAATAGGTAAACAAGCAGTAAAAAGAAATTCCTCTCAAATAATATTCTACATTTACTACTTTAAAGGCATACCCTCGGGTATCCTGCCCAAACGACTAAATAGTGAATCACACTGCAGGGGTGCTTCCAGATCCAAGCAACGATCCCAACCAGCATTTTATTATCACAATTAAATACCTAATCAATTCTAGGTATTAAATATAGAAATGAACTTTGCCACACGACACCACAACATGGGTTCGTGGCACAAAAATTCACAAAACACACAATAGTTCGAAAACTAAACACCAAGCCACCTACCTTATACATCAACGAGCGTTATACCTGAACACTGACTCAAGAAATGCCCATGAATGGCGTAGATCTGATAAAGAACAAAAACCAAACAGACGTAAATAACATAAGTTAGGAGAAGAATTGGAAAGAACAGTACCAGGAGAGGAGAGGTGTTACCCGTTCGGTTCCAACGAAATCGTCCGAAGCTGAAATGAATTCCAGATGAATGCCCAGTGGATCTTCAAAGATCTGACCTCTTCCTTTGGCTCCAAAACGGTTCACGAGTCTCCTCTACCAAATGATGAGGCTACTGCCTGTTTTAAGACGAAAAGCAAAGTACACGGTTTGTAATTTTGAGTAAAAGTCATGTATTCTTTCATTTAATTGTTCAATTGGTGTTACCGGCACACTTTTCATCCATCGACATGAGTACACATCATGTACTCTCGAGTACAGGACGTGTACTGTCGCCCAGCTGGCGGAGACTCCACCGCCTTACTGTTTAAGCCTGCCAACTAACTACACGGCATGTAAGGTACCACTACACAACGTGTAGTTGGTTCCTACACCCTTCGTCGCTAACATGGCTACACGCCCTGTGTACTCATCCCAACATGGCCAAAAGTACATGGTGTGTAGTTCCAAAATTTAGGATTTTCCCAATTTTCCATATTTTCTAAAAACACTTATGGAAAAGGAAAAATAAGAACCCAGTACCTGTAAAATAAGAACCGGGTTCTTACATAGATCAAGGTTCATTGATGTGTAATGAAGACAAAAATTCCCCTCAATTATTAGAAAATGTGTTCTTCGATAATGATCGATACAGATTGATGAAGAGATCATCAAATGGGGTTTCCACCCATGATTAAATGATAGATCACGAAATTATAATCATTTCGTTGATCGTTGATTATTTTAGTCATTTTCATGGTAATGTGTATTGAATTAAATTATTCATTAAAATTATTATTCTCTTTATTCTATGTTTTCACCCTAGATATCACCAATATATGTTTATCAACCTTGAATTCTTGGCCCACGATTGATGGACATTTGTATTTATTCTTTTCCCCCATCTTTTTTTATTTTGATCACCATTGGCCTATGGGATCACAGTTTGACTTTTTTGGGGTGAGTTCGAACATGATTAAACCCATGAAAATGTAGAGATTTTATGAATAATGATTGGGATAGTTACTTTCATATGGATTGAGAATGTTTAAAGGATTTGGGTGATGATTCTAGTAGATCCACGATACAGAATCGATCAAGAGACTATGGGAGATAGTTTGAGGCACATGAGGTGAAAGTAGCCTAAAGAGATGGACCAAGAACCAATTAACAGCCTTTGTTGGAACTGAATCGATGACTAGAGGCATTTTACCATTATTATAGGTTATCTGATGGTTGTATTTTTGACATAGATTCTATATTTATATACTTCGTGATGATTTTATATATTCAATAAAAAATGATACTACATGTTGGCTAATGTAAATAAAAAATGGTATGTGGTCCCCTAGATATGGTGTATAGGGTTTCTAGGAGAGAATTTATAACATGTTGTGTGGGACCCAAAAAATCAATGTGACCTAGTGTTGGTGGAATAACATGTACAGGGGAGTAAATGAAAACATACATGACTAGGTATATTAACAAGTATACAGACACAACCTGAAGGACATGAGTACGACCAAGAGAACATGGGTAGGCCCCATGGAGAAGTTACATTCCATGTAATAACTTTATATTATTTATAGTAATACATGTCCACCAAACCATGTGATGGAGAGGACAATTCTAAGAAGAGGAGTGGGGCCAGACATAGTGTGTACCCCTTTCATGCCATGTACTTCTTGAGAATCTTCTATCCCTCGTATCTCTATTGTTTTTACTCAGATTTGGGCCATTGAGTAGCCTATGCTAAGAGTTTTTTCTCCTATAATGTGATGGTGAACTTTGTTTGTATTTTGTGATATGATTCATGATGCTCCATGCTTTATTCTCTTTTAGACAGTTCTTGATGATGGCATTGATCAGACAAGATCATTTGAGAGAGGCAGTGTTGGGAATCCCCATACTCCTATACCTACAACGAGGAACCCACCAACTATATTAGGGAATGGGTACACTATTTATTGAGTAGATCCCTCATATGATATCAGGGGATGGTTTTTCTACCTATCTAATGTCACCCTCCTCTCATATTAGGGCACGATTCCTCTACCAATTGAGTAAAAAACTCCTGCATTATCATAGCATGGGTACTCCACCCACTAAGTGAAACCCTCCTACATTATCATAGAATAGTTCTTATACCTACTAAGTGGAACCCCCTATCATATCTGGGAATGTGTTATCTAACAACTAAGTGGAACCCTCCTTTCATATCAGGGCATGGGTCTTATACATACTGAGTTCAACCCTCCTTTCATACCATATCATAGTCCATTTACCAAGTGAGTGGTACCCTCTTGTTGTATAAAGGCCTGGGTCCCATACCTAATAAGTAGAGAATTATTATTGTACCAGGGAATGGTTCCCTTACCTTCAGAGTGGTACTCTCCTATCATATCAAGGAATGGGTCCTTTACTTCGATATTATGTTCCATCAGGCTAAATAGAATTACCATGGTGTATATTCTCCAAATGATTTATTCAGACAAACATACGAGATGCAGGGAATTTTTGATAGACCCTTATGAAACTGCATGATGAATCATTATCGTGGGATGGGTTGTGAGATAGTGATACCCTTTCTCTCTCATTTGGAATATATTTAAGGGTATATATATCATCATTTTGGGGTTCATATCCCTCTTGATTTGGTTTGAGATGATTGCATATATCGTGTATCATATTTCTCAACCATGTAGAATTTAGCGTGTCCTATTGGATATGTATATACTCACCCTTGTATGGGATTTTTTGACACATGTCGTGTCCTATACAAATGACAGATAGGCCAGTGGTGATTTATGAGGAGCATAGGGTTACCCGGGTGAATCTGACCTCATACGGTGGTCCAGGTTTTGAGATCTATAACCAAGATCTCTCAATAATTCATTTCTTATTGTTATTATGTTTGTAAATATTTAATGGGTGGGCATATATTTTTTCCCATTAAATTTTTGTTTCATTGTATCACTCTTACATATTCCCTAATGGTTATTACATTAATTGTTTTGACTCTAGATGTTACATTATTTTAATAATATTCATATAAACGTCTATGTGGAGATGGTTTAGTGCATTTTTAAATGAGTATTAGTAAAATGAATCCAATTTTTGTTATTCCATTTTTTATTTACCCCTAAACTATTGGGACGATCTTAGAGGAGTTGTGGATAGACCTTCCACCATCCAGGTGGTCCCTCGTGGGTTGAGTTGTGAAAAATTAGTATCATAGCTAGTTTGACCTTGATATAATGTTTATAGATATTCTACCTTATGTGGTTTGGTTGAGAACTTATCGAAATGGTGTTAAAGTGTCTCAATTGTTTATTTTAGGATATTGAATCTAGTTTTGGTGTAGTAGATGATGTATCCAATCAAACAGATTCTGAATACTTCATTACTGACTTAGTAGAACAAGACATTGGTAGTATGGATCATTGGAATGTGAAATATATATAGGATGGATTCCATTGAAAATCCTTTCTGTGTAATCTCCCCATATATATGTGCTAATATGACCACATTATTTCTTGATTAATATTTTTTGTTCCCTATGTGATGAAATATATATTGGTTATGGAATAGTGATCAAGATGATTATATAAAGAGTGATTATGTAACACCCCAGGTAAATAAAGAATATCACATTTTCATAATTATCTATATTTGTGAATAAAGTATTAATATGACTTTAAAGGGGACGCTATGCTCGATGGCGTACCCAACACGCAACAACGAGTTTCTTAGGAATCATAAGTTGCACTTTAATAATAAAATAATATTATTTTAAATGGTAGTTAACATGTAGTCGTTGTATTGGCGGGAATGGATAGAAATAAATAAAATATTATTATATAGGTTTTTAAATGTTTTTACATTTATCCAATAAAAGATAAAGGATTAAAATACAGAAAGAATTCAATTTTAGGCGTATATGCCCTAGTTTTCACTAAAGGTTCACTTATCGCCTTTTGATGGCGAACCATCATTAAATATAGTTTTGTTCACTCTTATAAATTCTATTGAACCATATTAAACTCTTCTTAAGAATCGGGACATCAAAATTTACTTTGTGTAAATTTTTGGTATCTTTCCAATAAAGTTCATTTTTTTAATGAATAGTGTAAAATGTTGTATTTTAATTCTAAAACTCCTTTTAATATAATTTATTTATATGATTAGATTATCTTTTTAATTGGTTTTAAAGTGAAAATAGAATATATTTTTACCATTAAATCCAATAGTGGTTGTTGGAATTAATTTCACTTTGAAATCAGACTTAAACTAGTGTCAATCTTTTGATACTTATTGTTTCATAAAAACACGCTATTTGCTCTGACATCGGGAATTAATTATTAAATTAATTAATGTGACTTATATGTTTTGAATTTTGTAAAATGGAATTCATTTTTGAATTTGGAATATCAAATATATCTTAGAGTTATTTTTTGGGATTTTTCTGAAAAACATCAATTTTTGATGAATAGTGGAACTACTAAGTGGAACTTATAAAAACTGATTTTTCCGTTTAAATGAAATTTTTCCATCTTTTTGTTTTGAATTTAAAACATCCGACATACATGGTTGTCATTAAGAAGTAAAATGTGCTTCAATGGGATAAAAATAATTTTTTGGTGAATAGTAACTTATTAAGTTTTTAATAGCGATTAGAGGTAATTACTGTAGTTTATGGTAAGAATAATGTTTTAATAAAATGAAATGAACTAGACACATGTCCTACCCTCATTGGATACATCATGGACGACCAATAAAATCCATGGGTAAACTTGGGGACCCCATGGAGCCACTTTGGTTGGAAAATGACATAAATATCTTTTTATTTAATGTTAAAGTAAAAATGACACAAACATGAGATGTTTTACTAAAACAATTTTTACTTGGGGTTATAAAAGTAATATTTTTGACTATAAATAGTAATTGGAAATATAATAAGATTTCCTATATCATAGTATTTTTTTATAATTTTTAGACATTAAATAAATTAATTTATTTATGACATCATGATGATGCAGCGATGACCTCATTATTTAACGATTTAAATATAATGGGAAGATAATGTAATATCTAAGCCCTAAACATGTCCAAAACCTATTGGATGAGTTTATTTCGAACCCTTATCACCTTATCCAAGAAATAAATCAATGTGAGACCTTTAAAATCCGAAACTCTTTCGAAAATAAAGTAACATTTTGTAACATTACAAGAGTGCCCCTCCTCTCCTCTTATAAAAGGCCCCCACCTCTACCTCCTTACCCAAACTCCCAAAGCCTTTGGTTCGGCCGAACCCTGCCCATTTATTCTCTCCGCTTCCATATATTACTCCTTGAATCCTCATTTTGGGCAGAAGTCTTCCCAAGGAAGCCTTTGAGCTCAAACCAAAGGGAGTTACCCGATTTTAAGGTAATGTCTTCACTTGTGTCCTTTTATTTTATTTTGCTTCTCTAACCCCCTAAACTATTTTTATTAATTTTTTTGTAACAAATACAGTATTTTTAATATACTAGGATGTTGTTATAAGAAGTATTTGAGCTACACTTATACACACCTACATCTAATGGTAAAAGAACATACTGTTTCCGTGGATGGTGAATTTCTGCCTCCCTAAACGATGATTGTTCAACATTCTTCTAACACCTTCAAAGGTGGCCATTAAGATGAAACAATATTTATATATGATATCTAATATGTTTATGTTTTACTTAATCTTGTTTATTTTTCATTTATGGCGTACCTTTATGGTTTCCATTATGGGTAAACGTGATATCTTCATTTAAGGAAGTGCGGACTACCGCCCCCTCAAAGTGATTTGATTCGTTAATACTATATGTGGTACGTATAAAGGATATATTTAATGATATTATATATTATAAAATACTGGGATTAAAATACTATTATGTATTATTATGTTTTAATTCCATTAAATATGAAATAGAAATGTAAGTAGCGTTCATGCGTACGTACGACTTACCGTCTCCATGAACGGTACATTTCATTTCTTATCTCAAAATGTTATGTAATATTATAAGTACATATATATAATGGATATATATGTAATATATTACATCTAAATTATGGATATCATTCTGGAATTATAACATATATATATCTCTCTCATTTTGTTTTAATTCCATTAACATGACAAAAAATGAAAGTAGCGTTCATGCGTACATACGGCCTACTGTCTCCATGAACGGTGCTTTTCGTTTTTTATCTCCAAGTGATATCAAATAGTATAAAATGAATATTTACTGGATATATATGATATTTTAATACTATTCTAGAAATTTTTTACTTATAACTACATGGGAAATCTTTTTTCAAACAAGTTCATTTTTGACTCGTGTACCAAACATCAGCAAAAACGTCTGATATGAACTAACATTATTAGACAATTATTATAACATTATAATATGTGATATGAACTGAATAATAATCTCTGAAGGAGGTACATAGACAATTATTAATTGACCAATGTTTATTATTCAGGAATATAATGAAACGAACATGACAAGTGGTACTTGAGGTAAGGGATCCTACTCCTCTCTTTCTTTTTAAGTACACTCTTTTATCTCATTCCTTTTAAGCTCATATTTCATATGATTGGGATGTTCTTTTATATTAATCATACTATACTTCTTATGTTCATATGATTAGAGACCCTATTTTCTCTATTCAATCCATTTTGGAAGTTTTGAGTGGCGCCGTTAGGCTGCCGGATTTTCGTAAGAGATTTAACCTCTCTCTTTCTTTTTAAGTACTCTACTTTATGTCACTTATTTTAAGCTCATATTTGTTATGTTAGGAGGATGTTCTTTTATATTCCTCTTTATGTAAACTTTATGTTAAAATGATGAGAGACCCTATTTGATCTCATCAATCCATTTTTGATGATTTAAGTGGCATCGTTAGGCTGTCGAGTTTTCGTAAGGGATTTTTCACCTCACTTGTATTCCTGTGATATTTATGCTACATTTGACACAATTTCCATTGAGTGGTGTATGTACTTACCATTATTTTACTCATTGTGTAATATAATTTCATTTATGAGTATTTACATCAATTTTGTATTGTCCTTCTTTCACGGGGTGTATGTTTCGAAAGATACCCATGTCGGTAAGGGAACCTTTCACCCTCCACTTTTTAAAAGACTTCTTTTGTTATGTCTTTTAATTCACATACTATTATGTTGGGATATGTTCTTTTATATACTTATTGATGTAAATTTTATTTCCAAGTGATGAGATACCTTTTTTATCTCTCATCAACTCATTTTCTGAATTTTGAAGTGACGCCATTAGGCTGTCGAATTTTACCAAGGGAACTTTTTAACCCAATTTTGATTTCTTTGGGTTCAACATGTTGTTATTGAATATGTCATCTTTTCAATATGTGTGAATGATATTTTATTGTTTTACACTTAATATCCACTTATATTTGGTGTATTTATATTTTTCACACATAATTTTGAGATTGAATTATTCTTAATTTAAGGATACCTTCTTTATAAGGGATTTCATCACATTTGACATTTCTATTGAGACTTAATTGTTATTATGAACCAATTCACTCTTATATGGTGTATATACTATCCTTTGGAATATTATATCATGAATACATTTATTCTCATGATATTATAAAGTTACGACTAAATTTTATTCCTCAATTATTGTAATCAAGTGTCTCTAATTTTGGCAGAACCCCTTTAACCAAAATATCGCTTTAAATGTTTTAATTATTTGTTCTTATTAATATCCATGTTTTAAAAATGGTTTTAAGGATTTATTTATATGGATATTAATGGTTTTAAATTTTAAAATCTTCAAGGTGGTATGGGACACTTTGATTCAAAAATCTCTTTATTAAATGTTTTAAATGGTCTTGGAAATGGTTTCTTTTTGAATGGATTCATTTTTTCAATATAATAAAATGTTATATTGTGATTGAAATGTGGAAATGTTATGTTTCTTTTATGCATGTTTTATGTGATATGTTTATCTTATGGTTCTTGATCATTGTTATGAAAACAGGTGGTTCCGTGATAAACTAAGGGCGGGTGAGCCCGATATAGCTCTCCAATGCATTGGGTAACGCGAAGGAGTGAAACATTAAGGTTTCTCCGAAGAGATTTAGGGAATATACTGTGATGGATATTCCAAACGTAACCAAGAGCGTTACTCCCTATGTAAGAATGTTATGAATGCCTAAAGTTACCTTTATGTCTTATGATTTTTATGATTTATTCATGATTTGATGAGGTATGTTAAGGTGCCTATGTTTTATGGGTAAAGTATGATTTAATTCTTATGTATATATGAACTCATGTTTCATTTCCATATTTTTATAACCCTTACTGAGATTTTTATGCTCATCCCATGTTTTTGAAATGTTTTTCACAGGTCAAGGGAAAGGTACATGATTTGATGACAGTGTCAAGGATGTGTCAAGAAATAATACATGTTATATTTTCAATATGTTTCCGTTGATGGGAAGAATGAATACTGTCTTTTATGTAACCACTTTGTTTAAATGTGGAATGTAATGCAAGTTTCATGATCTAATTCTCTAAAACTCTAAACCTGAAAAGATCCTCAATGTGTAATCTTGTAATAACTCAAGATTAAGTAATGTTTAAGGCTGGGGCCTTATAGATTAAGCCTACATTTAGGTACCATCTCATGAGATATTTTCTCCATGTGGTATGTTATTATAAACCCAACCTATCAAGTATAAAATTACACCCATAGAGTGTGCTTAATATTCATACAGTCTTTGAAACCTTGGAGAGTTCAAGAACTTGATGACACTGAGGTTCAATAGGGAGAATGATCCCAAAGTACTAGAGGATTGGACTGAGTTGCAAATTTGATTTTTCTAGCCTGTGTGGACCTCTAATGATCAGATGGTTTCACTATTAGAAAAAACTTTACATGGAGAAGCTGGGAGCTGGTGGTCTCCAGTCATTTAGATACATGATGTGTCAACACTCTCTTGTCTGACCTATAACAACTATTCTTTGAGTGGTACTACCTATCATTCTTGTCATCCATTCTAATTTAGGATATTTTTGACTAGTAGAAACCATGGATGATATTTTATAAGTATTATATGAGGTTCACAGTCCTTAAACGGTACTCCATTGACATGATTCAGGATGGTTACTTCTAGGTGTCAATGTTTGAGTAGGGTCTCCATGGAGACATCCATGCCAATGTGGTATCCATGATTATTTGCACATATTATAGTGTGTTGTAGTGGGATATGGGGATGGAGAGATTTATATATAAGGGGAACCATGTATATAGAGATGGAAGTCGGTGTTATAGGGCCAACTCTCCTACAACAAATAACAAGAACCAGTCAGTTGGGTCTTGGAATTGGATATCTTCTCATGACCAGATTCAGGCATGTGGCCATACATTACAAGGAATATATATTGGACCAGGTTATCCTAGATAGGTGTGATGTTATTCATGTTATAATAGAGGTTACGTGAAACATGATTACTTGACCCAAAATACTGAAGATGGAATACATGTAGAAGATGGACCACCACAACAAAGTTAGTGTTGTGATAACGGTTCTCCCAAGCATGTTTAGGTAAATCCCCAGGGAAGTATACATGGAAAAACCTAAGGAGGGGATCATAGAGTAGGATATTCTAGTGGTGTATGGTGTTATGAACTCCTTCCACCACATCCTCCACTATGAGACCCATTCTAGGCTTAAGAATCCGGTGGTCGGGGCCATGAGAAGCAAAAGGATATAGAGGATTAGGACCCAACAACTCATGAGATTATTATATGTATTATATGTTATCTATATACTCATTATTCAATACTAATAAAAACATGTTTGATTCATCCAATCATCTTTTTACTCATGGTGTAAGATATGAAGCTCCCAATAAATACTTTATCCCAACATGTTTTCCTTGAGGTTCCTATAGGGAAAAATTATTCGATATCATTTATCTTTCGATAGTTCAGGATATTTCTAGGTGGAGATTTTTTCTTATGTTACCTATTGGTCATCACGATGAAGATTTATGATATTTTCTAGGGTATTGACTAGTTTTCCATGGTATAGGGATAGATTTAAGGTCACTATAGAGAAATGAATTTTTTTTTGAATAGATTGGATGATATTATCCTCGATAGGTGAGAGGAATGTCATGGTATAGTGAGTAGTTATTATGAATAAAAATATACCTCAAATCACCCATCATCTCATTAGACAATCCATTGGAGTAGTATGTTCTTCAAGAATCATATCTTCATCAGTCATAGAGGATTATATGGATGTCTCCCCAAAGATATTCTAGGACTACCTCTAAGGTGGTTGGTAATTTTTTCATTTACTTTCACCTGAAGATCTCTTAAATATCTTCAAAACCATATCACTTGGCCCCTACAAAGATCTAGGTGTTGAGGGTGTAGTTAGAGGGACCTCGTGAGAAGGGTTTTATCTGACTCAGTGTGTCCCCCTAGAAGCTCCGATGTTGTTTGTGAAAAAAATTGATTTATTCTTACATATTTGTACTGATTATATTTACTAGAACCAAGCCATGATAAATAAAAATCACACCTTCAAAAGGATTAACGACCTCTTTGACTAGTTAATGGAAGGAATATAGTCTTGAAGATCATTATCAAGTCTAGATACTAATATTGGATAGTTCTAAAGGCCAATATTCCAAATATGGAATCCCAAGGTCGCTATAGACACTATTTTTTTCTTTATGACACCTTTCAGTGCGATGAATTACCACACTGTATTTTTGTATTTGATTAAATGGAATATACAGTCATATTTGGTCTGATTTTTTGTCATCATCATTTTTCACCTACCCATATACTCTTTCTCATATGAGGAATATAATGATCACTTTTGGATGGTCATATAAATTCTTTGAGGGGACTAGATTTATCGTAAGATCTCATAGTTATAGTTCTGGATCCATGATGGTCAATTTCTAGTGCTTGTAATTCCTAAGAATGGAATAGGTATGGAATCAATGATGATTGATGTTGTTCCTTATTGGAATCCAACCAAGTGTGTGTTAGATACGTGGAGTTATTATGTATTATTGGGGTGAAATAGGAGGTTCTAGGAAGGTTTCTCCAATATTTTAGCTCCTTTTCCACCCAAATGTGTTAAGGGAAACTGTTTTCTTTGATTGACCAGTTCCAGAGATGCATTATGGAGTTGAGGATGTAGATCATTATTTATATATTTTTAGACTACTGGAGGAGGTTTTATAGTATGTAGTACATTTTTATGCATCTAGTGAGAGGCTTGACTATGTATTGATGAAGATGAAATAAGTGATCACATATGGGTTGAATCAGTTGTGGTCCCTGAAGAAGAAATATGTTACTCACCACCTAGAGGTTTCAGTGGTAGTCTTCACTCTAACAATGTGGAAGAAACAACTTCTAGAGAGAATTTTTCTATTTACTCAGACATTCAAAGTCTTAGGTATGTCTTCCATGAGAGAGATATGAACTTGAGAGAGAGGTTCAGGTTATAGATTCTATAGGAATATGAAATTGATATATATTATACTATTGATAAGGGAAATATAGTGGCTGATTACCTTTATAGGAAGCACCGAGTTTGTTTAATGGAGGAGGTTTCTGAGTTATTGGCATCCTTGATGATGATCATAGTAGTGTTTGGGTATGAGTGTTATCTTCATTAGATGGGGTTGACTCCTCCTTTTCTCATATGTGTCATGGAGTCTCAGTCAGGAGACCGAGACATTGAGGTCATATGTGACCATATATCTTCAATAGATTCACTAGATCGATTCTATGAAAGTGGTAGTCATGTAATAATATTTAATGGAAGGATTGTGGTTATTTTCATCATGAAAGAAAATGTGATGTGGTAGTTTCACACTTCTACTTTGACTATACACCCCAGTGTTGGGAAGATGTATATAGACATTCAGTGAAACTTTTTGGTGGGCTGGCATGAGGCAGGTCATGGGGGATTTCTTCTTTCACTATCTCACGTGTCAATAGGTGAAGGATGAGTACCAATTTTCAGTAGATTTGTTTCAACCTCTTCAGATCATGAGGTGGAAATTGGACAACATAACATTGGACTTTGTGATAGGGATGCGAGTGACAATGAGAATCCACGATTCCATTAGTGTAACGCCCCGACCCCAGTTACCTAGAGTCGGTGCATTATTACATAACATTGGCATGATCACAAGAAATATCAAATCTTGAAAGACCGATTGGTTTAGTAGCCTTGGAAACACTAGATATATTCATAAGTTTTACATTACATCATAAAATGAAAAACTACTACAACAACATAATGTCTCCACAGTCCACACTATTATCCCCTCATAATATCCCTGCAGGTTATTCATAACTTACTTCTTCACATCCTGGGGAAAATAAAACATAGAAAAGGGGTGAGCTCAAATGCCCAGTAAGGATAACAATATTGCAGAACATTCAAAATAAGCATAAACATTTAAGGCAATGCATTACTAAAACAAAAGCCTTTTAAACTTGAACTTCAACATAGTATGGAAAAAGTAAAATGAAATAATTCCATTTACTTATTCACAAGGATAATCTACTAATCGAATAATCACATGAAAAATCAATAACCACTTTCATAATGATGGAATGCATAATGCTAAACTTTAATTTCTTTTTCAAGGCCTCGTCCCAAGACCTTGGGGCTAACTGTAACCGGAACCCAACCCGGAGTGCCTCTAATAACCGGACACCAACTCGTAGTGCCTCTAATAACCGGACACCAACCCAGTGTTCCGCTAATAACTGGATACCAAACCGGAGTTCCTCTAATAACCGGAGACCAAACCGGAGGGCTTACTTTTACAGGTCCCCAACCCGGAACATACTTATCTAACACATTCATCTGAATTAATGATTGAAATATAACATAAACATTTGGATTAAAAATAACTTATAAAATGTCAATACTTTAAACAAAAACCATGAGTGACATAAGAATAACTTATCCATAGTCAAAAATATCACAAAACCTTCAATAAAATAGGGATGTTTTGTGTCATAATAAATCAACTTCAAATAATCTTAAAATCCATCAAAGGATGTTGACATAGATGAAATCAAAACTATATTAGAGAAATATCTCTTTTTTTTAAATCATTTTAAAAGTAACATAATTATAAAATAATACATTCAATTTGAAAATATTTTTATAAGCCTGTAAGGGAAGCTTCGACGATTTTATAATGGCGGAAAATAGCCGCACCCGCCGTATAAGTTAAAAAAACATTCTTACCATAATTTTGTCGAAAAGGTTAAAAAAGCACCTTGTTTGCAAAAACGACGAAAAGATTCCTTTATAAACCTCTTATAAAAAGTCAAAAAAAAGGGTATAAATGACTTTAACCCATATTCTTATAAATAGTAAAAAAAATTTGAAATAAATTTTTAAGAAACATGGATGTGGATGATAAAGAGATCCCAGTAGATTATTACGTATAAACAACCTCGGATAATGAAGAGATTGTGAAATAACCCTTACCAATTTGGTAACTTATGAAACATACAACCCATGAAAGAGGTATCATACAATGAATATGTAAATACACATAAATTAGAGTGTATTACACAAAGAATATAATTATGGGCAGTACATACACCACACAAAAGGTGATGGTGGCAATATGGCATGAATCTCACGGGAATAAGGAGTGAGATGAAAAACCCTTACCTTGTACTTTTACATGGTTGAGGTAGGTTAACCTCCGGTATAATAGTGAAATAATTGTTATTAAATTATACAAGAATCATATATATTAATATGATATCATATATGATCTTTTATCTTTGCTTTGTTAATAATGTCTTAGTATTATCGTTGTTTCGGGTGTTAACATACTCGTTTTCTTTTATATGTTTTATTATGTAATCCATGTTTGTAATGGATAGGTTATATATTATTCATATCCAGAATGATATCAAGTCCTTAAAAATCATTTTTAAATCAGCAAATGATAATTATACTTGAATGGATATGATGGAGAATGAATCTCATCGCGTTCGTGGAGACGGTAGTCCGTACGTACGCATTAGCGACAATATCATTCTTTTGATATTAAAATAATATATAAATGGATGTTACATCAAATATACAGAATCATTAACATGTTATATTTATTATTTACATGAGTTACACATCATTATTATACCCATCCAAATAATAATATATTGAATAACAATTACACCACGACGTGGAGACGGTAAGCCGTACGTACGCACGTATGGTGACATGATATTCAAAGGGTGGATAGAATACTGAATATGGTTGTACCATATTAATAATAACATCACAGTATATATATGATACTGGAGTTATTATTTTATAATGGTAACAACAAAGTAAGAAGAAGTGGAAGAAGAAGGAACATGGAAAAGGGTGGTGAAATCATTACCTCTTCTTCGGTTTCTTCCTTTTTATTTGATCAAAAGGGCTCCTTAGGTTGGCTTTCTGATCAAACTAAGGCCTCTAGGTTGTAGTTAGGGAAGTTGGGAGAGTATTTGGGCAGAGTTTGGCCGAACCAAAAGGCTTTTAAGGTTTGAAGAAAAGAGAAGTAGGAGTGCTCTTTTATAAGAGGGGTGAGGGGCTCCTTTCGAAAAGCTGGAAATATTAGTTTATAATAAATTATTATTCGGCTTCTAATGGCTCCAAAGTTGATTATTTAAATGTTAAGGTGGGGATGGGTCGAAAACAACTCAACAAATATAATTTAGACAGGTTTGGGTACTTATATTAACCTTATCTTTAAGTATTAACTCTAAGTTAATTAGTTTCACTTTTACAATGTCTCTTTGTATTTTTATATAATATGGTTACTATATACATCCAAGAGACCCCCAAGTGGTCCATTAATGATGAACCTATCATGATATAAGTCTCTTGGCCGAACCTTAGATTTTTAGTAATTTAATATCAATTAATAATATAATATTTGTTTTAAGAACTCTTTTATGTCAATTTTGACACTATTCAATAGTTGATTTTTGTGAAACTTATAACAGATTGATTACTTCGAAAAAAGTCAATTAAATCAATACTCATATATCATATTATCCTATAAAAGTATTTTAATTCATTAAAAGTTTCATATTTTATTTATTTGGGTATTTATAATATCAATTATTTTAATTTTTTACTATTATAGTAATTAATTCATCATCATTGTGTCACAAATAAATTAAATTATTTATTGTCTAAAAATTATAAATAAACTATCACTATGTAGAAAATCGTTTTATCTTTCTAATGAATATTTATAATCTAAAATACAACATATATAACCATATGTAAAAATTGTTTTTCTAAAAGATATATGGTTGTGTCACTTTTGTATTCATTTTAACTTAATTAAAATAATGTGTCCCTATCACCAACAAGTGGAACCATGGGGTCCCAAAATCGACCCAAAGATGCCTATGGTCGAACATGTATCAACCAATAAGGCCAGGACACGTTCTAGGGTAATTTAGTATTATTATAATATTAATTTTTAACCCTTATTTACCGGATTTACCCTTAACTATGGTAAATAAAATATTTACCGCAGTAATTATTCAAAATGTCTAGAAATAAAAGTTACCTATTTACACAATTTTAAAATCCTGATTCCAAATATGGAATCCATTTTTCTAAATTCAAAACACAGAAGTGGCAGAAATTAATTTAAAATTAATTCCCGCTTTCAAAACAAAAAGCGTGTTTTTAAGAGATACTAACTATCAAAAGATTGACACTTGTTTATGTTCGGTTTAATTGTAAAATTATGTCAAATGACCAAAATTATATTAAATGGTAAAAATATATTCTAAATATACTTTAAAACCACTCAAATTCATAATTTATCACTATTAATTATTTTGATTAAAAAAGTTGTTTTTAATTAAAATTTAGTAATTTTAACTATTCATCAAAATATGAAAGTTATCCGAAATGTACCAAAATTTCACCTTAGGCTAATTTCGATATTCCAAATCAAAAAATGAAGTCCATTTTGAAATATAAAATATATATAATTTCAAAAAGTAGGTATTACTATTCATAATGGCTAGTCTGATTGGTTGTGGTGTGTGTTAGAACTCGAAGTTGCGTACAACACACACTACTGTATTATTCAAAGGAAAGCGTACCGTGGAAGCTTGGGATGTTCCATTTTAAATTTTTTTGATGTCCCCCTTTACTCAAAAAGTTTAAAATATTGTATTTAAAATGGGTTCACAATTAAAAGTTGGTAACAGTGCAATACTGAAAATGAATTTGTTCTTACATTATGTCTAAGAAACACATAATATGGATTCTAAAATTTTAAGGATTATATAAAGTTTAAAATTTAGTTAATACTATTCATAACCTCTTTTGAACGGCTTGTTTGGTAAGTCATGGTGTGCTTGAACTCGGTGTTGCGTGTAGTGCAAGTTATTGTATTATTTTAAAGAAATAACACACTATGAAATCTTGGGGTGTTACAATTAGGGTGATAGTTGAAAAACATACCAATTCGGTACACTTTATTGCTATTAGAGAGAAGCATTTATTATATATTTTCTATAAGTTATATATGCGGGAAATAATATGCATTCATTGGGTGACATCGATGATTGTCTCCCACCATGATCTGTGGTTCACATCATAGTTTTGAAGAGGAATCTATGAGACATTTGGAACCCAATTGAGGATGAGTAAAACATTTCACACTTAGATGAATGCAAACCATTATCACACAATCTAGGTGATAGAGTATATAATAATGTATTTTATGTTAGTCTTTTGAAAATTTTGGGTGGATCACTAACTTCTGGTGGCATTTTCTTATAAAAATTCCAATCACTCTTCTATTAGCATGTAACTTTTTGAATCCCTATTTGGGAGACACTTTAGGTCACCCTTATGTTGGAATAAAATTGGTGAATTTGTTTTTCCAGGCCTATGATGGTGTAAGAGATGATATAAAAGAACAAGGTGATACGTGAGTGGATGAGGATAGAATAGAGAAGGCAAAAATAATATACAAATCAATGAAATATGACCATATAGTTTGAGTAGGGAGATCATATTTTCCCAAGGGTCTCCTAATGAAGAGGATTGAGAAGATTTATCTAGGGAGTAATGATATCCTTGATGTTCATAAAGCCGTTCATGATCTTACAGAGAGTTGGAGTGGTTTCATTCATCCTCACATTACCCCAATAGATGGAGTTCATGCATGATATCATCCATGTGTTGAAGTTGAGGTGATTTGTGCGTGATACTACACATGTTATTGTCTAGGGTGAGATATAAATCAAGTATTGGTCCACCTTCATGGAGTACATGGTGGTGATTAAGGATTGAAAGGAAATGATCCTATTTGGATATTCCATACTCCTGCTCCATGTGCTATAGAAGCATGTGAGAATGGAGGATAGCTCCTGAGAGTAGGATATCCAGATGTAGGTTCACTATCCCCATCATTTTTATTAATTTTTTTAAGGAATCAAATATTGAAGTGGGGAATTGTATAATGATTTTATTTTTTTATTGTAAGACATTGAAATGTATTAACAAATTTTTTTGGAGCCAGGAGCTTAGACATAACACAATTCTGAGGCCTGGTGAGTCTTGAAATAATTTTATAAAAATAGTAAATATATTTTAAATCAAACATGCATTGATTTTTCATAAATAATGTAATATATCATGAATAGATTCCCAGATCAAAAATATGGGACACCATTTATGTTTGAAGCATATGGTGTACCCTTTGTTAAACTTAATGTTGGTCATTACCAGACATTTATACGTGTCTGTCATTGGAAGGTATGTTAAGTACTTTAATTAATTCTTTTAATACATGTTACCTATTTCTATATATAAATAGGTGGTTTTTTTGTGAATGTACAAGGATAGAATCATTACCATAGGTTCATTGAGATGTATATTCCACCATTCCTCAATGGTGAATTGTGATTGGGAGGGGATCTAGAACCAGATCAAGTTGAATCAAGGAATAACGAACGATATAGGTCCTATCCAACCTTAGCAACTGCATTCTTCACCAACAATCGATGAAAAACACAGTAGGAATTATGAATTAAAATTTACTCCCTTAATTAAAATATTGAGAATGAAATTATATGATATTGAATGATTTGGTTGTATTTTAATACTTTCCATGATCTCCTGTATCAGATTAAATTATACATTCGATTTATTATTCTCATTATCCCATGTATCTGACCCAAGATATCACTAATCATATCTTATTGTACAAGAGTACTTGTACAATTATTTATTAACCTTTTTATTGTTATTTCTCTAACATCATTATTAAATTTATTCTTTAATTTCCTAAGGGGTTGAGGTTTCACTTTTCGGGGGGGTGGGGTGGGTGGGTTCGAGCGTTATTGAATCCCTAGAACTATAGTGGTTGTACAAATGTTGATCTAGATAGTGATTTGTGGAAGGATTGGGATATTATTTGGTATTAAATTGATTGTTCCAATATATTTTGGATCAGGGATATATATAAGAAGACTGCAAAAGATGGTGTGATTCACAAAAGGTGGAGGAGACTTCGAGCTGAGGATAGAGATCTGATTCCTACCCACTAGAGGGCCGATATCGATGTTCAATTTTATTTTCAAGTGATTCGTAGAATTAAACTAATTAGATTTTTTCCTAAGTGGTTGTATATAGAAACATCATTAGGATTCCACAAATTCATTGAAAAATCCAATCACACATCATGTAGTCCACATAACACATGGTGTGTGGACCTCTAGTTGCAACATGTTGGTTTTCTCGATTAGATAATTATCACATGTTATGTGGGAACCCTAGGGTTTCTGGGGGAGATAACTATCACATGTTGCGTGGGAACCCCACAAACCATTTGACATATTGATTGCTTCCTAATGTGTAATTTAGAAGTAAATAGACATGAACATGGCCATGTATATGTCTAGGTTCATGAACATAACCAGGTATATGGGTAGGTAGATTAACATTTCCAGGTACACATCCAAGAACACAGACACGACCCAAAGGAAATGATAACAGAAAAGGGAACATAGGTAGGACCAACACGGCTAGGAAACATCATGTAGTACCCTAACAAGCTGTATAGTACTACGTGGACAACAATTCAAGTGCTAGTATGGACACAACTAGGAAGAGGAGTGGGGTAACACACCATGTGGACCACTTAAACACCATGTATTTCTTAATAATCTTCTCCTTATAGAATATACTTAGTTTTTATTTAGTTTTTTTTCCTACGAGATGCCTATCCTGTGTTTTTATCATGCAGAATGTGATGGTGGTCTTTATAGAGGAATTTGAGATATGTTGTGAGATGTTTCGAGCGTGATGCTTTTTTATGAAACACATGGTGAAGGATGTGACCATGAGGGATCAAAAGAGGGTAGTCATGTTGGTAATAACCTATACTTATATAAAAAATGAATGTCACCATCATTTCATATAAAGGCAATGGTCCTCTACCTGTGGAGTGAAACCTCATGTTATATCTGGACATGGATACTCTACCTATGAGTGGCACCGCTCATATTATATCAGGGCTTGGGACCTCTACCTATAGAGTGGATTTCTCATTTCATATGAGGGAATATAATATCTACCTAATTATTAGAACCTATTATAATATTAGGGCATGGTTCCTATACCCACTGAGTAGAACCCTCCTATCATATCATGAAATGATTCCTCTAGCCATTCAGTGTAACCATCATGTCATATCAGTTAATGGGTCTTTATAACCTACAAATTTGAACCATCATATCATGTTTGGTCATCATCCCTATACCTATTGAGTGGAAACCTCCAATCATATGAGGACATAGGTCCTCTACCTATTTAATGTAACCCTCTTATATTACAATGGAATAGGTCCTTTAGAAACCGAGTGTCACTCTCATATTGTACTAGGGAATGGTTCCTCTACTTGGAGATTATTCCCCATTGGGCTATGGATTAGTGGGGTGGTACAAACCCTCATCATGTATTCTGCAGACAGACACATGTGATGATTGGAATCATTGAAGGAACCTTTCCTAACTATATCAAGAATCATCATCCAAGTCTAGAAAGTGAGATGAAGATCCCTTTTCTCTATATTATAGGTTTATTTTATGAGAATATATATCATTTTTTTGGGGTTCATTTCTCTATTTCATTTGGATGAGTCGATCGATTCTATCATGTCTCATATTTATCACCCTCGTGTTTTTGAGGTGTCCTACTAGGCATATATATAATCAAACTTGTATAGTCTTCTCCCAAATGTGTCATGAATTATATAGATTTAGAATATTTCAATAGTTATTATAGAGGATCATAGGGATATATATGTGCTTTTCATCATGTATGGTAGATGGGATTTGGAGTTCTGGATCCATGATCTCTTAGAATTTCTTTTCCAGTTAATGACAGGTTCAGAAATATTTCTTTGTTGGATGAGTATTATTCCCCATTAATTTTAGGATTTAACAGTATTAGTATTATATATTTTCTACTGTTTATTAAATGAATGGTTTTTTCTCTATAGATTATAATATTTTATTATTATACCTCTTTAAATCACTCTAGAGTTGTTTGGGTGCATGAATAAATGCATAATAGGAAAAGTCCTCCCATTTTAGATATTCCTTTTAACACTTGTCACCAACCTGTAGCATAATGATGTGGTCTTGGGGTAGTTGTGGCATAACATTATGCCACCTAATCTTGCCTCAGTTAGCTAGGTCATGACATCTACTCCAAAGTTATATTTATTTACTAAAAATATATTTTTTGTCCTCAATGATTTTTATTATCAGATGTTGGTATATTTAATTGTTTCCTCACTACCACAAAACCTGGTTTCTACAGTGCCACCCTTTATCAGCGCTAAAAAAAGATCATTTAAAGGGGGGGCTTTATCAGTGATAAAAAAGCGCTGATAAAGGGAACTTTTTACCGCACTAAAAATGTGTTGTTAAAATATACCCTTTATTAGCATTTTTTAGCACTGCTAAAGCACCCCCTTTATCGTCACCTTTTTAAGCAATGTTAATGGGGACCCCTTTATCATTGTTTCTTAGTAGCGCTGATAGGGGTATTTATCAGTGGTATTTTTCCTAGCACTGATAAAGTGTATATTTCCATAAAATTGAATTTCATAAAAAATAATATATTCATATATAAGAATATTTAAATTCTAATAAATAATATAAATATGTTTTAAATATTTTTTATATCGATTTGAAATGTGGTAGACACAAAACTGACACCTGGAGAAGAAATCATGACAGGTTTGGGGGATTAAAGACCTTTTAATTCCATAAAAATATGAGAAGGTGTTCTAGTGGCCACCATAATGTATTTCTAGTGGTAAGATTTCATTTGATATGTGGTTTAGGAAAAACAGACACTAGGAGCTTATGTTATTGCAAAATGGATACCCGAAGCCATACTTATTTCGGTCTGGAGAAATTTTGGGCCTTGAAGAATTAGATAAATGGTTCGAGTTGCCACTAAAGTGTGTATATAGTAAAAATTTTGGATTTGATATGTGATAGAGCCAAAACGGACACCCAGAGTAGATGTTATTAACATTTGAAATTTAGCAACCCTCCTAAGGCCTAAAAACCAAAGAAACTCACAACTCACTAAAAAAGAAATAACTTCTACTCAGGGTGTCCGTTTGAGTGCCACGACCAGTCAAATAGATTCCCGTGAGATGAGTGAGGTCCAAATCCAATCGAAACTATGAGTAGATCAATGAAACAGATGATATATCAGTTATTCCACTCCATAGAAACTGTAACTTCAAACGACAATAACTTTCTCTCCGAGTATCCGTTTGGGATCTACTACATATCTAATCAAAGGTAACTAGAATATTTATGAATAATATTGACTTGAAAATTGTTCATGTAATTTTTGGTACCCAAAAACTTCAACAAATAATGACAAGGCCTCCAAAACATCATTTTTGTGTCCGGTGCACTTTCAAAATATTCATAAAATGTAAATAACTCTCGATGCTTGGGTCTATTTGGACTCCTCGTCATGTTATATCATATCTCATTCCATGGGATTTATTTAGACTGCTCACAGAGTTGAAACGAACACTCATATCATAAGTTGTGCCTATTTTAGTGACTCTGAGGTTTGTTAGGCTTTTCAAACCCCCATTTCTAGCAATTTTATCTTGTCTTCTATTTTTTCAAACAGCTGTAACACATAATCTACCTATCTGTTCAGCCGCCACAACCTATAAAATCAAATATCATTTGATGATATTATATTTGACTAGTCACAAAGTTGGAATGGACTCTTGGATCATAATTTTTCATCGTTACCCTTAGTTTAGAGTTCATTTGACTATCTGTATGTATTTATGGGTTTTGAGGTTTTCTCCCTTTTTTATACATATAATGTGTACGTGTACACACACACGCACACAAATATATATATATATATTTGTGTGCATCTGTATTGACAAACTGATATATATTATCTATATAATCTAAACAAACGCATATACATATTAATAAATAATATTTGTAAATATATATAAATATTTATAATTATTTATATATATATACATATAATATATATGTATGTGTGTGTGCTGTATATATGTATTTCTTTATTTATAAACACTCATAAATATCATATTTTATAAATTCATTCAAAATGGATCTTATAAATATATATTAATATACGAATAAATATATTAATATGTAAATATAACTATATATATATATATATATATATTAATATACAGAAATATATATATATATTAATATAACTAAATATATAAAAATATATTTATACAGATATATATATATTAATATAACTAAATATATATATATTAATATAATGATATATATGTTAATTTAACTAAATATTTTTATATTAATATAACTATATATATATTTATGAATATAAATATGAATATATTTATATTAATATATGAGAAAATATAACAAAAAATATATAAATAAATAGACATATTAATAAATGAAGTGCCAAAAAATATGGTGGAGTAGTAAAGGCTTAGGGTGCACCGACAACACGTCCCTAGTTCGAATCTTGGGGGAGGAAGGTTGCACACATGGGTGGAATAAGAGCTAGCACTATTAAGGGGGGGGGGGGGGGGGCGCTTTTAAAGGGTGCAGGTGGGGGTGGTGGCTGGGGGGTGTGCGGTGTAGTGGCCGTGGGGATATTAAAAATTATTATATTATTGAATTTATTTTAACATTTTTCTTTACATTATTTATATATCCCCATATAAATTTGATTAGATCAACAGAATGGGTTTGAGAAAAAAGAGATCACTGATGAGATTATTTCAGGAAAAATACCAATAATAATAGATTACTTCATAATTTATATAAATTTTGTTTCATAAATTCATTACTATATTCATGATATACATGGCTACATGATATTATATATAGATTAACCAATTATTCTTTTGATCCATCTATGAAAGACTGTGATGAAAACCGAAATACATTGCAAATGGGTGCATTTTCCCACACAGAAACATAGTGGCCATTTTTTTTCATAGAATGAATGGAATTTATAAAAAATATAACATTATAAAATATTTATGATATTAAAAATTACTTATTTATTAAATAAAAATCCCAATTTATCCATCCATGAATTTTGTACAAGAAAAAATGTACACATTTTTTTATAGAGGTGGTAGTCTGAAAGTACACATATGGTGACATTTTCAATTTTTATAATGGAAATGGAGAAAGGTTAATAAAAATCATTATCTTAATATAATAAGTTTTATAATAGATAAAATAATTATGTGATAACATATTATTTGTAAAATAATATTTTAAATATCAAGATATAAAATATAAGTTATTAGAGAATAATAAGTACTCCCATTGATAACTTGAAATTTTATTTAGAGTACTTCTTTGAAATGGAGGACTCATTCAAAAATATTTTTACCAGAGGCTTTGATAATTGGAAGTGGGTTAATTAATAAATAAAAATGGATAGATATTAGAGAATAATTATATATAATAGGTATTCTTTTGAGAGGTGGAATAGAGAAACTTTAATAAGTGTAGATAATGGTATTTTTATAAAGACCCATTATAGATTAAAAATGGTAAGAAACTATTAAAGGAATGTATCCCAAGAAATATACAATAAAGGAGTTTGAGAAAACATAAGTCCATTATTTTTTCAATAATTAATTTTATTGGCAACCATTCAGAATTTTCAGGTTTTTTTTTCATTTAATATTTACCAAAAATAAATTTTACCACGATAGATTCTTTTTATCCATGTTTGTAACACCTGAATAATTTAAAAAACAGAACTATCTTGGATAGAATATATGACACAAAACATTGAGTCTAATCGTATGATGACATATTATTATTTAAATATGACAATTATAACCTAGATTATAAATAGTTGCGTATAAATATTATTAGTAATATTATGATATATATATATATATATAAAATTCCTACCCAATATAAATTTATTTACAAATTACTAACAAATAATCAAATAATTTTCAATAGTCATTTAATTCATAAAAAATATGTTTTCTTCAAACACTAATATTTTTTCTTTTTTTAGAAAATATTATAATTAGTTTATAGAACTTTTATAAATTTTATTTTATAAAATGAAAATAATTTTTGAAATTATCTTATAAAAATTAACTATTGGTGAAATTTTTATATTTTTTTTGAAAAAATTGATGTTTTTTGTGAATGTTGAAAATAAATAATTTTTGAAATACAATCACTTATTTCTATTAAATAGAACAATTTAAAAGTCACATTATATTTATAATTTTTTATTAAATCCAAATGTAAATCATATTTTTATATTATTCAAATTAATTTTAATTTAATCAACCTGTTTCAATATTTTAGTACCTATTTTTTATGCTTAAAACCGTAGTTTTTGGGAAATTTTTTTTAAGTGTATAATGTTTTCCCATCTAAATTAATTAAAATAAACTCTCATGAGAAAATATTTAAATTATACTTATAAATTATATATATATATGTGTGTGTGAATTTAAATTCATATAATGATGATTACTATCTATAGAGTTTGTGTAAACACATTTTTCCCTTCAAAAACACATTTTTGTAAAATCGTTTTTCCTCACACATGAGGGTTTGATTTTAAATAAAATTTGTAAAAATATATGAATTGGATATGATAAAATAAGTTCTATATGTTGAATAAAAATAATTAATATCCGGTAAAATTTTAAAATTAATTTTTTAACATAACATAATGTAAAAACAGTAAAAATATCTTACCATAGTTAAGGGTAAATTATATTTTCTAGGGGTCAAACTAAATATGTAAGGGTTATAATGACATAAAAAACTTGTCAAAATTCTTTTTTAATAGAATATTTCAACCCTATATCTACTAATTACTTTATTTTTACCAATTTGTGATCATGTTCTATGATTATGAACTATATAATAATTTCAAAAAAGGAAAATATAAAACAAGAATACTCATTAGTTTTAATATCTATAATGCATTATGATTGATATAAAACAAGCTATGTTTAGTTATAAATTCTACTTTTAAATAAAAATCCATTTTTTAATCATTGTAATTTGATTATAATTGTTTTAAAAAAAATAATTAGTGTATGATCTTGCCCAATGATTCCAAAATAATTATTTAATTAAATAAAAACAAAATACATGATTATAAAATATTAAAATAAAATAAATTGAATAATTTATTATTTTATATTAAATATATATATATATGTATATATAATTGTAAAATTTTAATCATGTTTCAATGCAATTTATTGAAAAACTATATTTTTATTTACGTTTTTAAATTCAAATTAAGAACATTTTGTCAAATTTTATATTAAGGATATTTTATAATTAATAATATTTCATAAAATTATTTTAATTTAACTAAAATCCTATATTTAGACAAATTATTAGGATATGTTTTATAATATCATCTAGGGTTTAATAATTTTTCAATATGATATTTATATTAACTATCTTGACACATAATGTGTAAAACAACTTGTTACTGTATATGAAATCTAAAATTGTAAAAGTGAGTAACCTTAGGGGATAAGGAATAATATGATTAAAGGTGTGTAATTTTTCCATTTTATCCGTTCTTATTAAACATATATTCCATAAAATATTTTATTTTTAAATTTTATAAGTACTTGGTTTTAGTTTGAATCCCCATTATTGAATAGTTTTGGGTATTTTTAAAAATACCACTGTTTCATAATTATAAAAGATAACCTCCTCTCCCATATTATTCAATCTTAAAAACCATCTTGATTTCACAAAGAATTAAGAAATTATAGTTCATACTTCTATAGCCTTGTATTATAATCTTTTATTAACCCATAAACAAAACCTGGAAATATTTTAGTTTAATCCTTTAGAGGTTGTTTGAAAAAGAGGTATTGTCTTTAACCAAGCGTTTTCACGTTGTTTATTTTTATAACTTATCCAAACCTTATTCAATCATGATTATATAATAAAATTATTTTCTATCATATATTTATATGTTATAATTTTAAAATAATAACCTATATCTACACCCTCTTCCATCAAATGGGGAGAAAAACCATTATTCATGTGATCGTGTGGACTACCGCCTCGAGAACTGATATAGTTTGTTTTCCATTATCTCCTATTATGTATGGTTTTAATTAGGGATTAAAATTATATATATAATATTATTGAGATATATATCTTTATTAAAGAATTATATATTATTTAATTTATTACCTTTTGACCCAATGAAATATGATAACGTCATTCGTGCGTATGTGCGGACTACCGCCTCCACGAAGAAATGCGATTCTTTTTCATCACCTCATCACATGGATGATATATATTAATGTATTTAATAAATTAATATTTCATAAATGATATCATTATAATTTTATAAAGATAAAATAATAATTACCATTTTCTAGAATTATCATTGAAAATGGAAATATTTCTTATGAATATATATGACCCACTATCTCCATGATTCAAATGTATTTATGTTCTCGAAACAGTTATTTTTTATTAGATGTAAAAATATATCATAAGTATTAAAATTATTATAATTTCATGATTATTATTTAGTAGAGAATAGAGAAATGACCTCAATTACCACGATCAATATACTGAATCCATTTTGAAAACAAGGATAGAACATCCTCAAAACATCTTACTTGTAATTTACCAGTTAAATATTTAAGTTTTTAATGAATATAAATAATATGAATGATTTCATTGAAATTTATTGAACTGGGAATATTTTATAAAGAAATAAAATAATTAATATAATATTATTGTACACGAGTTAATGTTTATACATTGTATATATGGACTCAAGGTAAGGGTTTCTCATCTAAAATTTATTTATATGAGTCATATTCCACATTAACCACATATTTTTGTTATGTGTGGTATATAATTCAAATGAATGTATGTTATTATTAATTTCATGTAAATTAATTTGTTTTTTGAATCCAAATATGGATCAATATTTCATGATCTTTTAATCGTGGTATTACCGAACCAATAAGAGATTTCATATCAATTTACTTTCATTTTAAAAATATTTTTCTTGTATGCACCTGATTTCATTTATATAGAGCACATAATTCTGATTTTAAATTTTATTTCATGAATAAATAATAATTGATTTTATTTTATGTTTCAATTTCAATTACTTCATCCAAGGATATTTGACTTCAAATTTACCAAGTGGTAAAAGGAATCATAAGTCAATTTCCTTTTGTTTGGTTATAACTCTTCTTAATTAGATTTTTTGTTCCATTATTATATGTGAATTGATCTCAAAATTTATTTATTGTATATTTTAACATTTTTTTGTGTTGATTTAAATTTTCTACACATATAAAATTCATTTATAAACACTCAATTCAATGTTACGATCTCTGTAAGGGTTATTTTTCTAAAATTCACTTTCCATGGGACATACATATAATAATATGCACCTTTCTTATTTTATGAGGTGTACATACTTATACTTAAACATGTTATATCATTAAAATCAATATATTAATGATACATAATGTTTCATATTGATGTTATTAATTCATGGAACTTATGACTGACTATTTAATAGTAGAAAAATGGTTTGTGTAATAATCTTCTTCCTTTTTTGGATTATTTTTGTTCAAGGTTCCCTTAAAGGAAATATTTTCTTCATATTTTCTTGAACCATTGATCATTCATTATACTACAGTTATGAATTTAATTTACATGTTTATTTTTCATTTCCTCAATTATTTACTAACGAAACAACCAATAAATTATTTTAAAGTGATATAGATCTTATATATTCTTTTAGATCCTGTATTTATCTCCTAAATATCCATTTTTTTGTATAATGAATTAAAAACTGTTATTTTCTAAACATAAATATGTTAATAAAACTATTTAACAAGATCTTGAAAATTAATTTAAATTTTCATAAAAAGTTAATGTCTTCACGGTTTTCAACTGGTCCACTTTGTACTCTTTTTGAAATAAATTTTAAATGAATGTTTATTTTTGATATCTTCTATATAAATTGATTTTCCCACAATGATATAAATTATTTTATCTGATGCTTAAATAATATGTTTCAATAATAATTTCATAGAAAATATTTTTAGACAACATTTAATGAATTTGTATCTTTAAAAGTTGATTTTAAAATTAAAATATAATTACGTTCCTAATAATGATTTTAATGATATGTTAATTGCATTTTCAATAATCAACATTTACAACCATTGATGTTACTTATGTTGCCCTAGGGAAATTTTGTGTTTATACCTTCCTCAATATATTTCTAGATGAATTATCATTGATTCAATGAGATTTTCCTAGCATCAATTTCCTTTCAACAGGTTAATAATGTTATGAAATCGATAATGGATATTTTATCAGGTATATGTTGAAATTAATATCTATATATTTTATTTATATTGTAATTTGGCCCAAATTTTTATGATGATGAGTGGTTCTGTTATAAAATAGGTATGAGTGGTTTTGTTATAAATCAAGGAAGAGTGGTAAAATTATGACATGATATAGGGTAATCTGTGATAGCCCTCCAATTCATTATGTGTGGAAGTTGTTTTTATGGTTATTTTATTTTTAAAAGTGATCGTAATATTGATATAGAAATAATTTACCATTACAAAAACTTTTTTAAACAAGTGTTTTTATGGGTTTTTACAGAAATCTTATGATATCCCAAGGTAAGACAATGAGTGTATGTTTATCATAAAGTATTTTCAACTTCATCTGGGTGATGAGATATGGGTTTTTAATGATGCCTTTGATCATTCTTTACATCAAAACTATCTTTATTATTGATCCCAATGATTTGATACATTTTTAAAACATTATTCCATATTTCATTACTAATTACGATGGTATTTATTGGCATGAATTACCTTATTTTATGTTCATTAACATTGATTATATCCTCATACCCCTAATATCATCATATTATGACTGATGACATTCTGTTGTTAATTCTTATGTTTACCCTTACTAATAATTTTAGATCACTATTCTTATATTTACTATTCCCATGGTAATGAATGATGATGTTATTTGATTTAAGTCTATAAATGTTTTATATTTAAATAAATTTGTTAGATATGTTGAATACATAATATGGAATATGAAAATATGGGTGTAGTGGAAAAAATACTCTCATGAAGTCAAGAGTGTTGGTTATATAAGTGTTTATATTAATTCTCTAAAAATACATTCCTTAAATTTACTTGGGTATGTAAGGGATACAATATTTACTTTTTATATCGAGTGTTTTGGAAAGAATAAAATTAGGTCACATTTATTGGTATCAAATCTATATATTTAATGTTTATATTTATAACATTAATTCTGTGGGTGTGGGTTTGGGGCTGAAATAGGTGGTGTCAGTGGAGGTATCTGATAATATTGTATATTATAATGATCTAATTTGAGGTCATATTAATAGTTATTGACACCATCATGGGTTTATAGTATTTAGTTTTATCATATGTTTAATGTCTTAGACACCCAATTTGATGTATTATGATACAGAGGGATTAGGACTTAAATTATTATTTTTGGGATATATTTTATTTGGTTGAGGTATATTCAAACCCTTAGATAAACATGATTTATTATATTAATAAGAGTTATATTTCCATATATATTAATGTTTTTAAAACCATTAGTATTTATATGATTATTCATGATTAAATTATTTTTTATGTATATTCTTCATGTTTTCTAGGATATTAAATGTATTATATAAATAATTTATATTAAAAAGGACAACCTCTCACATCAAACAAGTTTTCCTAGCTTCAACCCCCAAGCACAGTGAACCATGGTTGAAAATACTACCATTGGAATATGTGATGTCTTAGTTAGTTTGGAGTATGTTTTTTTAAATGATATGAAAAATAAAGATTATGTTTATTTTGGGATAATATATTTTATCCTGGAGATAACCATGGGATAGAAATGTGATTTGGTGTTTTGATTTTTAATGTTATTTTAGAATATGTTCACTATTTTTTGAACTCTATATTATTAAGGTAAAATTGATATTATAGGATTTTATATGGGAAAAAATGTTGAATTATATTTTGGGAGAATATAATATTTTATGGTGGAATTATAATGATTCATGGGTTTCTATAGAAATGATTTTACTACCATTAGACATTGTATGATTAGAACATATACATTTTTGGTATGAGACAATAAGGGTCATTTATTTTATTTAGAAGAAATATGTAACATTTATCTTATAAGAATACATGATCAAATCATTATAATTTTTAGGTTTCATTCATAGTCTATATTTTCTTGAGAAAATTTAAGGATAATTATATATCAAATGTTATAGATAAACTTTAGGTATTGCTTTTTGAATTTGTAGATTAATGTTTAATTTCATTACATGAATTATTATTCGTTTTGGCAATTATATTATCTTTATCAAATAATTTTTGTTTTTGTTAATGTCTAATGTTATGAAGAATAGTTATTTTCCTTTTTTTAGATTATGTGATCCATTAAAACATGATTCTAGTGATTCATGCATGAAAAATTCATCATGAATGCTCATCATTTAAAGAAAACGATACTATTATGGTTCAAATTAATTAAAGGATAAAATTATACTTTTCATGTATGAATATTTCCTTTTTTTCTTTATCATGATATTAATGTAATTTTTATACTCTAGGAGAATGATCTTGGAAAAGAAATGTTATTCATTAAATCAATGGTCTCTTCTCTTGCCAATAACATATATCATTATCTCCTAAATTGATATTCTTTCCAAAATCATGTTTTTTACTTTCCACCACTTATATCCTTATGTGGGAACCTATTTTTGTAATTTAAGATGTCCATTATTCATTACATTACCTATTTTAAAAATTAATTCATATTATCCATTTTTTACAATGTGGGATTTCCACAAATGAATTTTCAAATTTCAATACTATGGTTGCAGAGTTGAATTTAAAATTGTGAGGAAAATATTTACTAATTTGGTGGACATTTTTACTATATTAAACCAATTATTTTACAAAAATAATTAAATTATTTTTAACATAAACATATATTAATTAAATATAAAATAATATGGGGAAAAGTATATTTTGAAGACTTGTTTAATAATACATAAAATTGCGGTAAAATAAAACTTCTTTGTTTCATCTAACAAAATCTGATACTAAATACTTTATATCTACTAAAATTTAATGGGAGAACATAGAGAATTAAAAAAAGGGGGAGATTTAAAAAATTCAGTTATGAAATAAACATGATTGGGAATCCTAACATGTTACTCAGAGTTATAGCACAATATCATATAATATAAGGAATATGAGTAATAACATGGAAACATAATGTTAATTACAAGGTATTATAAGATCATGGAATCATAGGAAATGTGGAAACAATATAAAACCTGACATAATCATAATTCAAGTCTATATGTTAAGGAAACATCATATGTTGGAAAAAGTTTCATAATGGATTAGTTTCACTCCATAATCTCATACATGTCACCTCATTAAACAAAAACATTATCCAATGAATTGGAGGGCTATATAATAATGGGAAACCCATAAAATTCAACTCATGTATATACATATGTGGGTCATGTAATGAAATAAATCATAATGCATAAACATAATATTTATACATGGAAAGAAAATGGGTTACAAAATATTTATTCATATCATAATTAAATGAAATTTAATAATTTTCGAATTTGAGAAATAAGTATAAGGAAAGTATTACTCCATAAAATGAAGTTAGAGTGATAAATTTAAGATAAATATATTATTATTTAAGATAAATATATTATTATTTTCAAATAATTTCATAAAATAAAGGTTGTTTTTTATTTATGAATAGAAATACTTATAAAAATATAACATACATTCATGCGGAAAATAACCATCCCACTTTGAAAATCAATTATAAAAAAATAAAATGAAAAAATTATTGTTGTAACACTTATAATTGAATATATACATCTAAAATAATAATGTTTTATTCAATTATAATGAGGGGTTATAATTTCATACATTTCTGGTAATTAAAAAACAGTCGTTCAACATTTTGTAAGAAAAGTCAAAAAGTTCCTCATTTAGAAAAAGAGGAGGGGATTCCTATTTTTTAGTGTAAAAAATTTTCAAAAAACTATTAAATAAATTACTGTATAATATATAAAACACTGTTTAATTTTTTTTGAAAACTTGGATTTTGAGGGAGAATGGATTTTTTACTAATGTTATAAATAAAGTAAGATTTCATAAAAAACATTATGAATAAATTTAATTACTTAAAAGAGGATAATGATACAATTACATGAAAAAAATCCTAATTAACTAGTGGAGGGAATAAATAAGATAATTTTTTAAACAATTATCACATAATTTCCTTTGATTAAATTCAAGCGTAAAAACCAGATAAAATTGAGAATCAAATATAATCCCTTTCCACATTGGTAACTGTAGAATCATACACCCTTGGAATAAAGTAAATTAATAATAAATCAAAAAAATATGAGGAATTAATGATTCATGAAATAATATATAAATGGGATTTATATACACCATATAAATTAAATTAGGCATATAAAAGAACATGTGTCTCAATGAAAGATGTTTTGAGATGAAAACCCTTTCCTCGAGTCCGAGATTATCGTGTATGTACTTTATATCTTGTATAATATAATTATATCATTTTTTATTAATATAATGTTTTTGTTTAATCCCTTATACATAAAAAATTTAAATAATTTATTTTAATGAAATATTTAAAGACTTAATTAGTTATGTCCATGTCGGGTGTTTTGAAGACACATATTCCATAATTTCAAAATGGTGATGGTGTGTTGAATATACTGAAGGGGGTGATTTTCCCATTATATCTAGAAGAAGTTTTATCAGATAATGATATTTTCATCCATAAATTATACTTCTAAAATCAATTTTTAAGTACGATTATGAAAACTGAATTATGTTGCAATCACAGAGATGGGTGGCCATATATATTCAAGAGTAGTAGTGGAATTTTTAAACGATCATGATGGAAAAAAGGGATGTTTTATTTTATATCTATAGAATAATATTTTTATCATAAATATAATATTATTTTATTTAATACACTTATATATATCATCCATGATATATAATAATAAAATAATAGAATCACATTGCTTTGCGAGGTTATAGTTTATCATACAAAAGAAAAGCGTTATCATTTTCAATGGATGGTAATATAAGAAAATATATGACATAATAATTTTACCAAATGTTTAAAATTCAATTTTATATTATATAAACATTAAATCCATAATTATTAATAGTCAGGAGAGGTGATAGTGGAAATCAAATTACATCTGTTCAAGAGGGGTAGTATTTAGTACACATGATTGATGATTTGTTTTTCAATTAGATTGAAGAGTAGATGGATAAATATTAATCCATAAAAATAATAAAATATAAGTTTATATGAGATAATTGTATATTTATGTTGTAATTTATAAGGTATACATGATGATTTAAAAATAATAATTAAAAATATAGACCTCGGAGAAGATTATTTCCTTCACATAGAAGAACCACCTTCGGGTCTCTTATTAAGAACACCAAGGTTGGTATTCTAGGAAGGAAAAAAGCTCTAAAATATGGATATGGATTTTGGGGATAGATATTATCGGATTTTTCAATCCAAATGGATTGGGAGGTTTTAATAAGTGATGAGAGAGGGTGAAATTTTAAAATTGAAGAGTGCCATTCTTTTAAATACCCAAAACTATATAATAATGGGAAGTCACAGTCATGCATAGTGCCTCGAAATTGAAAACTAAAGGGTTTTAGTTGTTATAAGGATAATAAAAACATATAAAACTAATTATAATTATTTTTAAAAAATGTAATACTCTTTTACACTGGAGTTATTGACTTTTATTATTTTAATTTTACTTACCATAGTAACTATCTTTTTTCATTTTCACTATTCATTATGACAAAAAATTAATTTGATCTAATTATATAATTTAAATTATTCTGATTAGAAATATTTAATCTATTTTATCAAATTAAATTAATCTATGTTGAATAATTTAATTTAATATAAAATCTAAATATGTATAAAAGAAATTCTCTTTCAAGAAATCCATTTTTCAAGCCTAAGATCATCTTATAATAACCATATGACAACTAATCATAAATATATAAATTAAAATTAAAATTTATAGATATATAATATAAACTTTTAAATTAAATAATTCATATTTAGGTATATATTATATAGTTATAATTCAGAATCATTCTACACATTAAATTAATTTTCAGTAAAGTGTTTTTTAAAACCAAAAAATAAACATATTTTAATTATCAAGTATAATGATGAATATAATGTTCTTAATTAGATTAAATACAACTAAATAATAATTATGATACATTTAAATATTTTTAAAATAATAATTCTACTTTATAAATACTTAACTTACTAAAAATAAATGAAATTTTATTCCAAAAGCTGTATTTTTTACTATTCATTAAAAAATCAATATTATGAAAAAAATCTATAAAATATCATATAATGTTGATATTAATGTTATTATTTAAAACTTTTCATTAATTTTAAAATATAAAATTTTAAAAATTTACAAAATAGAATTATATATTTTTCTCAAAAAAATAGTAAACTCATTTATGAAGGATACATATTTTATGAATTAACAAATTTATTAAAGTGTAATACTTATTTTTTTATGAATTTTTAAGTAACTTTATATTTAGTAGGACCTTTACATATATTTCATAATTTAGTTAATATTATTCCCACCCTCCAATATAATGACTAGGTTATATTAGACACATCAAAATAATAATATTTTTATATTATATCTTGATTCATTTAAACATAAGGTTACATTTTTAATACACTATAGGGAATATTATTCATTTAAATATTTGGTTGTTTTAGTAACACCCTGACTTTTTATATAAAAAATTAAACTATGCTCGATAGTGTATATTAGATGAAACACCAAGCCTAAATGAACAAAGAAAACACATGATTTAAATATGATAATTATAACCTAGACGATAAATTGGACGATATGGATACGATTAAAATCTTTATGAAATACAAATATAAAGGACCTAATAAATATAAATTTATCGATAAATTAATATTAAATAATAACTCAATTTTTAGTAATGTCATTTTATTCATCACAAATAAATTTTCTTCAAAAAATTAAATTACATTTTTTATATAAAAATGTATAATTAATTTATTGAACATCTAAAAATTTTATATTAAAAAATGAAAATAATTTATAATTCAACATATAAATTTTAAATTTGGGTGAAATTTTCATATTTTTCGGAAATTATTTATGCTTTGGGAACATTGAGAATTACTAAATTTTCAAACATTGTCATTTCATTCTATTAAATAAATTAATTTAAATCTAAAATTAAATTTTGGATTTGGTATTAATGTTAAATATGAAAAAAATTCAAATAATCTGATTAATTTCATTTGAATCAGAAATTTTCTTGTTTTTTATATATGTTTATTTTTATAATTAGAAATGTTGAAAATGGAAGTTATATTTATGAAAATAATGTTTACCAGTTAATTTTATTAAAATTAATGCTACATAAGGTTTTTATATATTTAAATTTCATCTTTTTGTGTTGGATACTCAATACATTACATAAACATATGCATGAGAACTCTAATAGTTTAGTTTATTTAGAGACTTGGAACATTGTATTCTAATTTCCTGAATCATTTTAAATATATCCCATAATGATATTAGTATCAAGTTTTCATTATTTAAATAAAATACCTAAACCCTTTCATCATTTTTTGGGAAAGGAAACATAAGAAATGGTGAGCTTAGATGCTCATTATGTGTACAAAAGAGAGATATGTAAGTAAAAATGATCATATGTGTATCAGAACATGAAAATTACCATTGAAAACCATTCCTTACACTCAATATATCATAGTTTTGAAGCATAAAAAATATTGGTAGCTCATATGAAATGAATCATAAGGAAATAAAAAAACATTATCCATGATAATATAAAATTATAATAAGACATGGAATTGTGGAATACATATAAGTATAAAAATCATTTCCATAATTGTCATGGCTTATGGCTAAGGCTATCATGGTGGAATGGGTTCACTCCCCAAACCATAATAGCCGTCAATTTTCAATATAAATACCATCATAGAAGAAAAATTTCCTTACTAAAACAGGGTCAATCCCCATTACAATCATATATATTTCATGAAATATGAATCATTACCCAAATAATTGGAGTGATATATAGGTCCTGCCTATCTTATAATAAAAACAATATGTATGTGTTCCACAAGATCAGAGATAATTCAACATTTCATAAAAAATGAAATTAAATGTGTTTCATAAAAATTTCATTATTTAATAAACTAAAAAAATTGATAGGTTTCATAATCATTTCATCATATCATCAAAACATAGCCTACGGAAAAAAGAAATGAGTTTAATAATAATTTTTTCATGGTATATCCCTTGGAAGAGAAATAGGTTTCATAAATATATTTTCACCCTAAAATATTGAAAGAAATAATAATAATGGTATCCTTAGTTCATATCCTTAGAAAAAGATAAGATACATCAAATGATTTCATTTTATATGGAAAATAATTTTGTAAGACAAAACACATTGAACATTTCTAGAGGATGATAAATTTTATTTGAAAATAAGTTATAAATGAATAAAAAAAATTATAAGACCTTTTCATTTAATATAAAATCGAAATATTATAATTTAAGCTCTAAAAATAATTTAAATTAATAGTTAAGAAAACATTATTTCCTTTTAATTTTTTTTAAACACTTTTTCAAAACCCATTTAATATAGAAATAATTTATCTAAAAAATATATATTTTTAAATTTTAAGAAACTATTTTGTCTGATTTTTTAAAATCATGTTGTGGTGTCTTTAAATCATTTAGATGTCATGACATAAAGAAAAACTATCATGTTGTGCATGTTAAAAACAAATATTCTTTCACTTTTTCGATAAAATCTAGAGAGGCATTGTTTTGAAAAAGAAATGATGATTAATTTCAAAAATTAAACAAATTAATAATGGATTAAAATATCATTAATAAATCATTTCTAAATGGGTGAAAATATTTTTTAAAACATTTTTAGAAAATATAATTTTGGAATAAAAAGGGTTTCCAATTGAAGTGATAAATAAATCATCTATTTGTCAAAAAATAAAAAATTTATTTAAGTACCAAATTGGTGGAATATGGTACTATTACATGAATAAATCCTGAATAAATATAATAGATTAAAATTAATGATAATTTGTGATATGGAGATAATAATATTTCATCATCAGAGACTATATCATAAACAGTCTAGATAAATAATGAGATTGTAACATAAAAACTCCTACCAATTTCGTAACATTAAATCATACTCCCCATAAAATAATAACCTTAAATGAAACAAATAATTTCACCAATACATGATACTAGTGATAAAAAATTTTCATATTTCATTATATACACGTTAAAAAAGAACATAGGTGCATAACATAACTTAGGTCTCCATGAAATCAATTTTGAGACAAAAACCCCTAACTGCTTTGGAAATATTTGAATTGAAAAACCCATGAGATTAAGATCATTAAATTTAAATATAAATCCCAATAATTTTCCAAAAAATATTCCAAAAATTAAATTCATGATTAGTATATATGCCACATAAATGAAATGTGCAGTGAATAAGGATGTGCCATAATAAAGTTAAAAGTGAGACGAAAATCAATTACTATAAGTCCTTACATCCTTCATACTCATTTGAACATCGTTTAAAATAAATATACTTTTATTATAAATATATTAAAAACCATAATTATATATATCATAGCATATATTATTTACTTATGTCATTTTATTACACTTATATTGGAAATTTTATGTTGAAGTCATGTTTCTGGTAATAATAATTTTTTTCATCTATGTATTGGTTTTTTATTATCATTAATATTACATTGATAATGGTTCCATAATATCTGTAATAATAATCAGTAACTAATAATCATATCAATACATTAATTATAATTTTAATTCTAATCATGAAAGATGGTTTTATGAAATGATGTTTGGCAAGAAAACAAACACAGTTTGCCATATGTATGCATGAGTAACGTCAAATTTTTTAATGATTATAATATAATGTAGGTACGGATTATATTTAATTATAAAAATGTCATAAATACCATATTATTTATTTAAATAAACTTATAAATATCATCCATGTGGTGTGGTGATGAAAATAGAGTCACATTGCTTCGTGAAGGTGGCAGTCAACACGTACACAAACAATGTTATTGTATTTCAGTGACTGAAAATATAAGAAATAAAATTATATATTATGTTTTAATAATTAAACTTTAGTATTTAATAACATAATTTTTTTTATATCGTATAAATTTATCCTTATCATCTTCAGTGTGAAGCGTTAGTGAAAAACGAATAACATCGCTTCACGAGAAACTAGTCTACCATAAACCTAAATGATGTTATCCTATGATATAAATAATGTAAATTAAAACACATATATATATTATATAATGACTTAATAGTTATAATTATGTTATTAATACCATATACGTACTTTATATCCATTAACGTAATAAATCGTGTGTTCGTACACAATAATAATGATTTCATAATCCATTTGAAGAAATAGGATATGATTTAATGTAATTATCAAGATGTAAAAACGTGTAATTATATGTAAGATACATAGGTTATTATTTACTCATTTTTTAAGAATTTCTGGGTGTTGAGGAAGAAAGAAAATAAAAAATCATATTGAATAATGGGGAATCTTTTTTGGGTAAACTCTTTAGGTTTTCACCAAAATCCTTTATAAGTTTCATTTATTCCCAAAATAAGGCTTCTAGATTTATAGGGTGAAACTTTTTTAATCCAATTGGGTAGGTATTTTAACAAAATATGGGTTTAAGGTTTGAATAATAAAAGATAAGGGGTATCTTTTTATAAGTTATGTCAATAGAAAACAAGAAATTTGTTTTGAAAAGAAAATTGTGTACCAATGTTTATATCATGAAAAAGGATAAAACATTGAGTCTCCTAAATAATTAATCATTATATTTTATTAATATTGAAACCAATTTTTTTTCATTTTTTAGGTCATTTTTACCTTTATCGTTTTTTAAGGCCCCGTAAAACAATTTTGACCTTAACAACGGTAAATAATTTTTATTATTTTTACATATAATTTTGGAAAAAAATAGATATGAAATTGATAGATTATATAACATATTATGATTACAAATATAGAATATTTCTTTAATTAGTTTCACATAAGTGGAAATATTAAATTTAAAATTAATCATACATATGTGATTGGAATGCAGGGTTTCAAAGAGAAATTGTTCAAAAGTTTACAACATTTTTATATGAAAATTCAATAATAAAAATATTAAAAAGACCTTAATTTGATTGATAGATAAAATATTTCATAAATATTAATTTTAAAGTAATTTTAAATTTTATTTAACTTTATATATAATGTAATCAAAAAGACGATGTTCAATTAAAATTTAGTAATTTTCACTATTAATCAAAAACATAATCTTTTCATAAAATTATAAAAACTAACATTAAGTTATTTTTGAAATTATGACTTAAATAATTAATTTGAACCTGTAAAATAATATTTATATAATTGGAAAAAATTAAATAAAAACCAAACATTGGGTATTTAATGAAATAGAGGGTTCTTGAGAAGTGTATTTTTCATGTAGAAGATGATTTAATATTAATTTTATGTCCAATTATAATCATTGTATGAATATAAATAGAAATTTATTTATATATAATCTATTAATTTGATTTCAAAAAAAATCTACATTTGAGATTATTATTTTTAATTTGCACAGAAAAAAATTATGCACTTCTAAATAATTTTCAGAAAAAAACTATTTTTTAAACATAAAAATAAACATAAACTAAAATCCATTATAATGTTGATTCAATGTAATTATTCAAAGTAAATATGAATAATGAAAAATTATATAAATATCTAACATAAAGGGTTATTAATATTACTTAATATAATTCAAATGAATGAAATTTTAAAAAAAATATTTCTTCACTATTCACTAAAAAATAAACTTTTTCCTGAAAATCCAAAAAAAAACCATAATATAATTTTTATTTGATTATTAAAAAAGAATAATTTCATTTTATCAATTAAAAACATTAATGTATCTATAAATTCAATATAACATTTTTTCATATAACATAATAATAATAATTATTGAAGGAAATGTATTTTTCATGTATAAAATTGCATTACTAAAAATTGAATAATTATATAGTAACATTTTATCATTAAATATATATTGATTAAGAAATTATATATATATATATCATAATCTAGTTAATACTATTCAAAACCACTCATCTAACTGTTAGGTTATAAAGGTCATATTTAAAATAATATCATTTCAGGGTTTGTTGAAGCTCAGTTTTGCGTGTCATTCACACTATCGAGGAAACTTATTATTGCAGAACTATAAGCTAAACATTATTTTACAAAGAACATAAGTTATCTAATGAAATTTAATTTGATTTTTTTTCTTTATAAAATTATGGTTTGTCAAAAAAATAACCCCTAATGAAGAATTATTTAAATAAACATATTGATTATATATTTATATATATAAATTAAAATTCAAATAATTAGGATTACTATAAATATATAAAATATAAAATCATATTTTCCTTGAAAAATGCATTTTCAGAAAACTACTTTTCATAGAACTTATAGGTTTGATTTTAAAATAATTTCTAGAACTTATTTGAATTTAATGTTATAAAATGGATTCAAATTTTTCAATTTGAATAATAAATATTAGGTAATAACATCAACAATTTTTTTTGTCAAAATGAATAGAAAAAAAGAATAAAAAACACTTACCACGTTTAAAGGTAAAACATGTTCATTTGGGAATGGATAATAATTATAACTACCATAAAAGTTGTCCAATTTCTATTGGATGGACATATTTCTACCATATGATATTTATTATTAAAATTTTTCCATTTGAATCTACATTATTGTATTATTATCTATATATTAATTTATGTAAAGAAAACGACCAAAAAAGAACCTCCCTTTCATAAAATATCATTAATACACTGTGATAGGGATAAAACCACCTATATTCAGTTAAAAATTATAACATTAAGGGTAATTTTTTTCTATCATGATAAATTATTTATAATTTTTTTTGTCATGATATAATTTCCTTAAGAGCATACAAAAAGATTAAATGGTAAATATTTAATTAATAAAATAAGAAAACAAATGATTTTAAAAATATTAAAAGTAATATAAATTGAATGAACTATTATGTTCTAGGAATTTTTTAGATATGTATAACAAGATAAATATTTTTTAATAAAATAGATTCTAAATTCATACATTTATCGTTGTTTTTAAAGTCAAATTGAATGAATAATTTTCAAAATTGATAGTAATGATATTTTATAATAAAAAATAGTTTATGAAATGATTTAAAATTTCTAAATATATTTTCTTCAGAAAAAGTATTAGAATATCATTTAAAATATTTTCCATGGACCAATTCTGTTCTAGTTTTACATTTATAGTAACTATCTTGACCGTTAAATAGAAAAAAAACTTGTTTTCATATGTGAAAACACAAATATTAATAGCGAGTAACCTTATAGGATAAAGAATAACATGTTTAAAACAAGTTTCAATTTATTCTTGTTTTTGAGGTGTCTATTGACCAATATTACTTAATACTCATTATTTTTTAATTTTATAGGAACTTGGTTTGAGAGTGACTCAGTATTATTGAATAGTTTTGGGTATTTACAAAAATACCACCTTTTCTAACTTATTAAAGGGTACCTCATATCTTATTTTATTCACACTTCCATAGATTTTTGGTTCATGAAACCTAAAAATATATATTTCTTAAATCCCTATCCATATCATATAAGATGTTTCATGATTAGAAAAGAAACATTGTAATGCTTTCTGTGCAAATCTTTAGAGGATTCTGAAGATGATTAAACATCATAACCCTGTTTTATCAAATTTTTTATTTTTTATAACTTCTAAAAATAATCATCAACCATTATGAAATAAATAAAAAAATATCTCCCATAGACTTGGATACTATTTTGTAAATTTTATAACTTATATCCATATTCTCTTCAATCATATGTGGTACGAAACCATAGTCTGTTTGAACATGTAGAGGACCACCTCACGAATTGATGTAGTTCATTTTCCATAATCATCTCTTATGGATGGTTATAATGATGGATTTAATATATATATTTATATGTTATTTTTATGTAATATTTATAATAATTTAAAAATAATATATCTTTTAATTAATTACCTTTTCACTCGTTGTAAAATGATAACTACGTTCATGCGTATGTGTGGAATTTCACCTCCATGAAGCGATGTGATTAGTTTACATCACCAAATCAGAAGGATGATATATATAAATGTATTTAAAGAAATAGAGTTATATAATTGAAATTATTATCATAATTTAATGATAAAAAAATACATACCTTCTATAAATAATTATTTTTGAAAATGGAAATATTTATTATTCATAAGTGTGGCCTTCCATCTCCATGATTGTATCATAGTTGATTTTTCATAACCATTATTCATGGATGGTTTTAAAATTATAATTGGTCTATAAAAATTTAATCATTTCATGATTAATATTCTATATGTGATTTAACAATTTTCCATTTGACAATGGTAAAAATACTAAAGACATTTTGAAATATGGGAGAAACGTCCTCAAAATATTGGATGTGGACTTAACTGATTAAAATTTTAAATCTGTGTTGAAAATAAATAAAATATATTATTTATTTATAATGTATTAATCATAGAAATGTTTCTTAATAAATAATATAATTGATATAATGTTATTATATAGTAGTTAAATTATATACATTGAATGTTTTGACTCGAGGTAAGGGTTTCTCATTTCCCGTTTATTTCTATGAGACACATGTCATATTATCATCTTATTTTTATTATGTGGCGTATATAATATGCATGAATAAATATATATATATATATATTATTTTCATGAAATGTATTAGGACTTATTAATTTTAATGAGGTTCTATATTTTATGAGGAATTGATCTAGATATTACCAAAAGTATTTGGATTTGTGAAACCACATGTGGTTTTATCTTTTGTGATGTTTTTATCTTGATATTACCAATGGTGTAACTAATTCTATCGCAATTTACATTAACTATGTAATATTGTTTAGATATCAACCTAATATATCTTATATGTTGTAAATACTACTCATTTCACAAGTTATATTATGAATTTTTCATAATTAATTGTTTTTTATTATTCAATTTGAACTACTTCATCCAATGTTATTTTATATGAATCTTACCAAGTGGTAAAATGAAACCTAACTCAAATTCATTTATTTCTGTTATAAAATTTATTTATTGACTATCTTATTACATGATTAAGTGTGAATTTATATCTAAATTAATTTTTTTATATTATTTTATGTGTATTTATATTTTCTACACTCTATGTCGATTAATTATCAATTCAATAACATGATCATTTTAAGGGTTATTCATCTCAAGTTCCCTTTCTGTGTGGCATATGTTAAATTATATAAACATATCTTCATTTATGAGGTTTATATAATGCTACATTGACATTTTATATCATTAATATAATTATATTCATTGTAACTTACGCTTCATTTGATGTTATTATTTCAAGGGGGTTCCAATTGAAAAGTTAACAAAGATGAAATTTTATTATGTTAAAATCCCCTTCCTTTTCAGTATTTTTTATTTTCAAGGTTCCATTAAAGGAAATAACATTTCATTATTTTCATGAAATAAATCTCTTTTATTCTCTGCTAGTTATGAATGTTCTTTATATATTTGAGTACTATTTACCCCATTATTGATTAATGAAACATTAAGAAAGTATTTTATATGACATACTAATATTGTACCATCTTTTCGATCAAGAATATTTCTGTTCCATATCAAAGTTTTTTCTAAAATGTATTCAAAAATGTCCCTTTATAAATATTAATATTTCCTAAAACTAATTTATGTGAACATTTATCTTATTTTAAATGTTTTCAAAAGTAAATTTCTTAATGTTATCTACTTCTTGTTTGTGAAATTTTTTGGGGTTTTAATGATTCCTTTTTTCAAGATTTAAATCCCTTAGATAATTATTAATGATTCCAATGATTATGTAATTTGTTAAAAAATTAGTCCATGTTTCTTGATTGATTATCCATATATTAAGGGGTATCAATTCGTATTTTTTAGGTTTATTCACATTTATTATGTAATCATTCCATTATTCTCTTATTATTCTCTGTTATGACATTCAATTATTAATGCATATGTTTACCCATACATATTATTTTAGAAAAACATTCATATGTTTCTTATTCTCTAGTTTATTAAGGATAATGTTAAAAGATTTCAATCTATAATTGTTTCATTTGTGATAAAATTTTTGGGATATGTTGACGACCTAATATGTTGTATGAAAATCCTAGTACAATAAAAAAACACTCTCATAATGTCAAGAGTGTTTTTTATGTAAGAGATTATCCTAATTATCTGAAACTGTAAACCTAAAATTTCTTTGGTTATGTACGTGATCCAATACTTTCATTTATGTTTTATGTTTTGGATGATATTTTGTTTCCACTATTATCAAAATCAATGCGAAAAATGTAGTGTTTTTATTTTTACAAATAAAAAAATGCATGTTTGGTAATTTAATCACATTAATTAGTTTAAATGTCCAATATTAGGATTTGATTTATTAATTAATTTTTAAAAAGTTATTTAAAATTTCTATATAATTTTAATAAAAAATTATAATGGTGTGAATAGGAAAGTTTGATTTTTGCACACATGAAATGTAAAAATTGTTTCATTTATTTTTTTATAACTTAAGTGTAAAATAAAATTAACAATATTTTTATTTATATGAATATAATTAGGTTATTATTAATCAATTAATAGTTATTAGGTTTTCATAGGAATTCATATCCAAATATCACGAAGAGAATAATAATTTTTTTTTAAGTATAATTTTTTTTAATTAGATGGAAATTTAACTTATGTTCTAAAATACTATACATTGGTTCCTTAAAATCTAATAATATTTTTAAATGAGAAATTGTACTGATAAATTATAGTTTTGATAAAAAATATATAAAATTATTGTTATTTATGATAATGGCATAAAATATATAGTTTTTGTAAAATTATTAAAAACCATTTTAGAATATTATAATAAATAAATCCTAAGATAATATTTTTATACTGAATCAAAACAAGATTTTATATTCTATTTCATATTAAAATTCAAAACATTAGGATTTTAACAGTTAAATGAAAAAAATATAAAGTGACACTAATTTAGAAAAATGGAATGATAAAAATAATATATTTTAAATATTTTTTAATACAAACAAAAAAATGTTAATATATGGCTTTACAGATTGAAATATTATATATTGTCATAATTATATTATAAAAGTGATTAATTAAACTTATTGGGATTAAATATAGATCCCTCAAAAACATTATTCATTGATAAAAACAATCATTTTCAATATAAAAATAATTAAATCATTTCTCCTCTACATGTTAGTATAATTAATTGACTACTAGTTTTTTACTAGATTATTTATTATTCTTCTTATTTTTCTTATAATGTTAATCTAATATGTCACAACGTTTTTTAGTTTGGTGTTTCATGTTGAGAAATCCATTCAAAAGACTATTTATTTGAATGAAAATTCAAGACGTAAATATTGTGGTGTAATTGAATATAAGATGAAAATATTGAATTGGGAAATAAAAGCATGTGTTTGGTGTGATTAAAACCCCTATATCCACTTTATCTCAAGGTTAATTAGTTTCACTTCATTTTTCCCCTTGAATATATCCTATCATTTCAAACCCTTAACTAGTGTTATTTATTATGAAAAGTTGGGGTTGTAGGATTATTTGGGGTACCTCCACATCCATAAATAATCTATATTCATCTTATAATAGTTGATTTATAAATTTTGTTTTTACATGCTTAAATAAGGGAGCGTTAGTAAGTAAATCAAATTAAAAAGATTCAAATAGGGCATGATCATGTGAATACTCTCCCCCTCAATGGAAGAATATGGTATTTTGTATCCATGGTGAATAACATGTAATTAATCTTGGGAAAGCACATACAAAATATCAAAATATATCTTATTATGTTATCCTTATTCAAAATAGGTTCCCATTTCTTATATTCCAATCAAGATATTATCTTCTATAGTGGTAGCCTTATGATCAACATCAATATAAGGTGATTTTTATAGCTCAACTAATCCTATAAATTCTACAAAATTAGTGTTAGAATATAGTTTATAAAAGTGAAAATTAAAATGAAATTGATCTTAGAGAAAGGGATATTACCTTGAGTGACTCAGCCTCAATATTTTCTTATTTAATAAATGCCCTTGTACTAGTTCCTATTAGAGAGGGAAAGAGTGAAATTATTTTTTCTTCAAAAATGATGATATATTTTTCTTCTTCCCCCAAATAATACACTATGGGTTCTTTATTATCTTCAACATACAAATAAGTCGATTTTTCTATTAATGTTAGATAAAGATATCAATTTCAATTTTTATGTCTTATTCTAGTGTATCCACTTCTCTAGTGGCATATTATATATATTCATTTAGTAAATAATAAATGTAACATTACTTGACTCTTATCTTTGATACTAGGTAAAAGTTTCTTATTTTTTTATCTCTAGTATCAATTTTATCATGGATACATCAAGTAATTCATCATCATCATCATGGAAAATAGCAAGTGTAGCCAAATATGAAATTTTATAACATGGTATGTCGTATTATGAAGTATATTGAATATTTTATAAATAAAATGTGTACAATTTAGTAAAATATCTCACCGTTTATTGTATGGATTATCTATTATTTAGTAAAACACCTTTTATAAAACATTGACTATAGATGGGTTAAGTAATGGTAATTTTATCATTCATTAAATGTGATCTGATACATTCCTCCTTTTTCTTCATCATAAAGGTATATTTTCCAACCTTCATATCTCACATTTAAAACATAAGGATGGTAAATTTTTATTTTCATAATAAATAAAATTCAAGAACGAAATGTTCTATGTAAACTACTCTCCATCAATGATATTAGACATCAATTTTACTTCAATGTGCAAGCCTATTGGGTAGATTTTATCTATTATAAATCATTTTATATCATATTATTCTTTAATATCATCCACTATCTTTATTATTGATAATATATAGGGATTAATTTTCATTCAATCATCTGTTATCACCTCTTTTTTATCATCTTCATAGGATAGAGGGGGTAGTCTCCGTGTGTCTATCAAATGAATGTTGATAAAACATTGAGGCGTATTCTGGGATCATGGTATATCCTTGGAAAATAATTATTTCTCTAATATTTTTTTTATTTTAGGCACTATAATAGCTCCAAAAATTCTTATCCATTTGTTTCACTAATAACAATTTTAACATATATAGAAATTATAGAATCCTCCTTGTATCTGGAAGTCAGTGGGTCAAAAAAAAATCTATTTTTTATATTTTACAATTATATTTAAAAATATTTTTTAAAAAATAAAGATATGTTGAATAATTGAATACATCATTCAAACACCTTTGAAATTAATTCATATTGATGCAAATCCTATTAGTAGGCCTCATCAAATATAATTTATAGAAATATAGAATAATACTATGTGGATAACCGGGGTTATCTCTCAAGAATATAGTACTGAGAGAATTCCTAATCCTGAAAATTTATAATTGTTTATTTTTTTATGTTCTTAATGTAGTAAAATATATTGGGCTTTGGTTCATGAAAAATTTAAAGAAATTCTATGAAATTGAATAACATAATAGAATGCCTGAAATGGAGAAACCTTTTTATTTATAATAGTTCTCCTTTATTAAATCAAATGTTTTACTATCTATTAAACTTTTTGTGTGTTTTAAATATCTTCACACATCATCACATATTTTATTATTTTAAAGAAAATACACATAATGGAAATTAATCAAGTGACTATCTCACCACTCTCTCAAACGGGTTACAAATTTTATCCCAACAATAGCCTAAAAAATTATCCCATCATTCAAAATAAATATAAAACCTGAGAGAGAAATTAATTTCCAATAGTTTAAATAAAAATGGTAAGGCACAAGAAATGTGGTACAATCATATCCTTAGCCACCCACTTTATCGAGATCGTTAAAAATATAGAATAAATTATTGTATGTGTATAGAATCTCGTTAAATAGATTCCACAATATAGGTGATTAAAATATTATCCTCACATGATGGATTGATGCATGAGAGTTAAAATTAATATATAGTGTAATAATAAAGGAAAATTTGGTAAGTGAATGGAAATAAAAAAGAATTATGAATATAATGATTTAACATTAACTTCATAAATAAGTTCACTAAAACTAACGTAAAAAAAGACATGGTTAAAGGAAAAGCTTTAAAATCCATTATAATCAAGAGATGACCAAATATTAATATCACATAAATTGATATTCTTCCTCTTACTTTCATTTAGTGAAATGATATATTAGTTCTCCCTCTTCCTTGGATGGGATTCATATGTGCGTCTTTAAGGATAAATTTTATGTAGAGTTTAATCTCACATCTTCATGTATTTCTTGATATTTTACCATGATCCCCACATCCTCTAAATATTTTATGATATCCGAATGGATCATCAATTAGAGACCATACCAATTTTTCTAAAAATGGGGAGTTATTATTTCTTTTGATTTGATTTATTATTTTTTAGTTTAGTGAAATTTAGATGTCATCCCTATAGTTCTCTATAAATTTGGATAGCTATTGGATCGACCACATGATAGAATGTCATGGTAAATATTTTAGAACATGTTTTTGAAATAGGGGTACAATTTATATTATAGTTTCTTTGATATCAACATACTATAGGTTGAGGTTTCAATTACAGTAGTTTAGACTCAACATGAAGTCATATTAGTCTAACAATAATTCATAAATTCTTTTTTAAATGATTTTCTTCCACAACAAGTTGTGAGAATCTTTTTGTTAAAATGATTGTGTGGTCCCTTCAGCCCATTTACAAATTTTTAGTTCATTCGATTGTACAACATCTTGGTGAGAATAGTTTGTTAAAGGCATTGTTAGTTTGAAAATATATACAGTCATAGAGGAATTATTGTTCAGTCAATTAAGATATATATTTATCAAAATATCATCATCATCACTTGGGGAGAATTGTCACATGAAAAAATATCCATTCCTTTCAGTTTAGACTTTCAATTGTGAAATTCAAATTATTAGTATAGTATTTATTCAAAATATTATTAAAATAAATGAAAACGTTTTTGAAAAGAATTAAAACCCTTAATTCAGTTAAATTACAATTTCCTAATATCAATATAACTATTTAGTTTATCCCAAAAATTAATTAAACTCTAAATAATCATATATTAAACAATTTATTATTTCATATAGAAAATCAACAATGTAACTAAAATCAGTGATTTTATTTGGTTTTATCACGATTATTGTGTCAATTTGTGAAGAAAAGAAATTCAAAATTGGGATTTTTTTCTCTCATCAATAGTAATTTCTTGTTCATCATGTTCATTAATAACTATATAGAATAGGGTTTGAGAATCGTAGGAAATATTTCATAATTATGGTGTGTGTCACATAGAAAATGAAATAGTGAGGATGGGTGACAATGATGTCATTGATTCTATTCAAATTAAATATTTTTAATCTACTTATTGATATTAATACTAGTGACCGGGGTCAACTCTATATGGAAGGGGACTATTATAAGACCAAAATAAAATTAATTTGAACAACAAATAGAAAAACAAAATATAAAAATGTATTAATGTTGAATATTGAGTGTGAATGTGATGGAATCATGCTATAAGTGTAGTATGGAAGTGTGAATGTTGTATGAAGGAAAATATTTTCTCAGTAATGATAGATTTAATGGAGAACTAGAATATCTGACATGGATTTGGTTTCACAAAAAAGGTTTTGAACTCATTTGTAAATGTGTTACATAGAAGTTTAGAAAGAAGGTTGAAATTATTAACTGTTATTAAATAAAACACCTTTCCCATTGATCTCTCATAAGGGGTTATAATTCTACCAAAATTCAATATAAATATGATCCATCATAGTGAAAAAATCAACCTTTTACAAATGATGTATGCCATTGTAAATTTGAATGATTACCAAATATCTTTTAGGCATTTTAAGAGTTAATTTAAGCAACTACACATGTCTTTTTCAACAAATAATTTATTATTCTATGTTTTGGGAGTTTTTAGATGGTTTTAAAAGTATTAGAGGCCTTTTAAAGGGATCTTTATTGAATTATGGTTTTACCATACTATTTTGATTCTATAGGAAACTATAAAACATGTGGTAGAGGACCTTAGAGAAGAGAATGGTTAATGAGAATAATTTATCAAACAATGTATCGACACCTTTGAAAATATTCAATAGATTACAGTTTCAAAAATAATTGTTGGATAATGTTTTACTAAACCCTATGAACAAACCATTTGGGTTCCTAGGATAGGAAGAAACCATATCATGGTTGGCACACAATTTGGAGAACCGTGTCACTAAACCATTTGTGTGTGGATAAATGATCTAAAAATCATATATAATGGCCATTAATGACATGTTTTGACCCATTATTCATCACGAAAATATCCATCTAGAACCATTATACACCACGTATTTCAATAAATATGTTACTAACCTTATAAGATAAATTTTGATAGGTCAATGTGTGTTGATGATCAATAACTAATGTATGTGACATAAAATCCTCCATTAATTGTGTTTTATCAAAATCTATCCTCCCCACATAAAAATAATCACATATATAACATTTATTATCACTTATATGGATTATTATTCCATGTGATATTCAATTATTGAATCATATCTCGAATGGCGGTGAATCAATACTATCAGTTGAAACTTCATTGATCAATATCAATTCTAACATCATTAGTGGATTCTAGATGGAATATTTGTTTAGATATTACTCTATTGACAAAAAATAACTTGGAATCTTTTAATAGAAACAAGATTTTTTTAGTTGGGATTGGTTCTGGGCATTCTTTGTGTGTGGTCTCAATCCAGTTTGGTCTTGAGTGTGACTCAATTATTGTCTCATGACGATTTTTAGAATTTTCATCAATAATATTGATGTAGGATTTTATTTACAATTTTAGGTCCTTATATTCTAATTTTCCATTGACATGATACTTGTGTGGTTGAATCATTTTTGAGCATTCCAGATAGTGATCGTTTTTAGGTGTGTATACCCAGTGGGATTTATATTATATGGTTTATTCAATGAGAATGATTATGTAACTTTTTATACTATATATGATGTTGGTCAACTTTACATGTATGTTTCACGTTATAATGATGATGAAATGATTTATAATTATGTTATATAGTTTACCATATAATGTGTAATTACTTTGAATGTAAAGGTATTTAGTTTAGTACGTTGAACTGGTTGACCATCGAGATATGGTGATCCTTTATAGGGGTATTTTGAATGAAATGTGACATGGATAATAGAAGACTTGAACATAAGGTAGGGGAATGATGACCATGATGCCAAATTATTGGTAGGGGAATTAGGAGTAATATGTACTTGTTTCCTAAACCAATTCATAGATAGAATATGATGTCCTTGAAGATGGTACTATAATCAGTGATGGGATTTTATGGTCTTGAGACCTGATTTATGACAGAGTTTGTATGAAAAACCCATGTGGCCTGACCTAACATGATTCATTTTCAATTTCCAGATTCATCTTCACAAACATTATAGATTTATATTTTTTATCACTTACTTCCTTTATGACTTTCCATCAATAATTGATGCTATGTTGGTATGGTTTGGGGTCTTGGTGTCTTGGATAACACATGAGTACTCAATATATGATTTTTTATTCTTTCAAGAACATTTAATTTTATCATGGAATACACATATTATAATTTTTTCACACATGTTAAATCCTTATTAATGGTGTCATAATAGGTTATATTACGGACAACCAGAATGGGAATCTCAATGCATGTGAGTACATTACAGTAAGGGATCTAGTTATGGTAACCTGGACTATAGAAGTTAGTGGTATTTTTGGATTTTAAATCTTGTATTAGTATTGGGATAAACTCTAAAGGATTATACATGTTTCTTCTTTTGAAAGATTTCACATTTTTGTTATATAGTTTGGTTTTCCATATTAAGATCATGTGTTATTGGATGTTTAACATGGGTGAAATTTTTTCAAATATTCTGATTACATTTTCTAATATTTCAATACACTTGGACATTATATATAAATTATTTTTATTGTTTTAAAATAATTATTACCTTAGGTATAGTATCATAAATGAACCATTTGATCATCACCACTATTTAGAAACCTATTGATTATAGAGAAACCTAAATGAGGTCTTGTGAAATCTCATCTATGGGGATATTTGGGAAAACAGGGGTTGGGGAATTAAAAATTGGTATCAATGTAGAATTTATAATCACTTCTTATCTATTATACTAGGGCATTATAGAATGTAGATAGGTAATGAGGATCTCAATTAGGGTAGTTTCCATATTCGATACCAAATCATGTGTAAAGAATCTTTGAGATACAATTGATTGGATTAATGATATTATTTAATAAAAATTTTGTGTGTTCAAGAATCATGAGTAGGAAAATATGATAAAATAAAATATATATACCTATTTTTTGGGACATGTTTTTTCATTAAAAAAATTAACTTTATTTGGGTGATCTTTTTTGGATGCCCCTCTATTATATTTTGAGTGGTATATCCTTGTATCTAAAGTTTTGATATATATATTCTAGAATTAGTTAGTTTAACAAGATCTTGTTCTTGCGTTTTTATATATATTATTTCAACTAAAATATAGGTACGTAGGTCTAGGTTTGAGCTTAGTGTTGAATAAGAGATCTTTTACCCTATATATGGGTATCTCCTAGAATAGGTCATTTGATAGAAATCACTTTGGTGTACCATGTAACTGGTTATGTTTTTCTCATAAGAAAGTGGGTTGATAACTCTAAATGATCGTTTGTAATTTCTGAAGAATGGAACATCAGTGATTCTATAATTCACCTTATAGGGAGGGAATTATAGCTCCACCACAAACTATATAGGAGGATGAAACTAATCATGCTCAAAAACATTATCCAATGTTCTACATGTTGGAGACACACTCTCATGGATTCATTCCAATTGTACGTGACCATTGGGGAGGGTTATAAAGTTATACGATAGATTACACCCACAAATTGAAGCTTTAGTATCCACAAACCTTTTAAGGAACTCGAAAAAACTGATGTTTAGGAATAGATAGAATTTATTGAAGGAATATTTTTTTTCTTGATACATTGAGGTATCCATGTGTCAATTTAGAGTTGGTTATGCATTAGGGGCCTACTAGGAGATGGTGGGGTTTCACGAGTAAACAAGATAAACATGGGGTTATTTCTTGGGAGGTTACCCAAAACATATTTTGTATTGAATTATTTCCCAATATGTTGAATTTGGATTATTCATAGGGATTCATATAGATTTAGTAGCGATCCATGATGGAATATGTATACCCACTCGTCTAATTGATATACAATATTTTCCCCATATTTTCTAAAAATGAGGTAAAAAGGATTAGGAATTTGAGATCATTATTGATCCTAATATCATATGGAATGTCCGTATTTTTCACAAAATGACACACCCAAGAGGTTGTACCCAATCCATTATCTAATGATATGGTTCCTAAGGAGGATCCATAATATTTTCTTATTACATCCTTTAGTACTCATGTTTATTCACCTCCCACTTCTAGGATGTGTGTCTCTTCTGGTTGTAGAAAGAAAAATATTAAATATGTATAGTGGGGTAGATGGAAACATCTTTAGTAGAATATAGCTTATTCACCCCCTCAAGAGGAGTCATATAGTGATTTAACTATGGGAAGGTAGGATATTACATCAGGTTCTTCCAAAAACCATAGAGAATTAGTTGAATGTGTGACATGATGGGGAATATCTATTAGTTCTTAACATTATATTTTAGGTAAGGATTCATTAGGTGTGTAGTATAGACACAAAAATTGGTCTATGGACCCATTAAGAGTGCTCATCTATAAGTTCAAACTATCAATATTATACAGACTCAGGTGATTAATTCACATAATTTTAGGGACTATAGAGATGAGATAGGTCAAGCGTATGTGATGAACCATGTTCCAACTGATTTTGCAGAGGGACAATCAATCATTTGAGGTATGATATTGATCACCTATTCTTTTTCTATAACTCTTTTTGATACCTATACATTCATTCAATTATATACTCTAAATTTGTTGTTGGTCTCAAAATTACAATTAATTACTCTTCTTAGTTTTATTCATAATACAAACCAATGGGAAAGAAATTTGATCATCTTAAGAGAAGTCCAAATGGTTCTGTAGTTGTTTTATTATTTGTATGTTTGTGGGATTTCATGATCCTTGAGATTTCAAGATTAAATGTGATCCTTTAAAAGATGAGATATTATAATTTCTTGATCACATCACCTATTATCCATTGTGGGTGTCTACCTTTTACATTTGTCATATTATTTTATGATGATCAGGGAGTGGGACATTAAATAAAGTAGATTATGGTGATATTTGAGCCTTATTTAATCCATCATGGCACATGTAACACTCTTGGATCTCAAATGAATCAAAATGTAGGGTCCTATTATTTTCCTCCTATTATTGATCTCTGTAATGATATCTTCCAAGATTACATCATTGGTGACCTCATGATTGAGAAGTATATTTCAAGATATAAATTTAATTATGGGTGTATCTCATTTTGAATCTTAATTATCACATGGCACAAGTTGAGCTGAGAGAACATAAGATTCAGGTTACGGATTTAAGGAACAATGGTTTCATTAGACTGATCACATCTCTAAGGGGTTCTCCTATATTTATTTCAATGATTTAATTTGGTAATATAATTGTATTAAAGGACTAAAAGATGTTTAATTTATTGATTTGAAGGAACATGTATCCTTTACCCAAGATTTATGATCTCTTTGATATCATAGGGGGGGTCATTATGGTTCTCTATGATTAATCTTTGTTTTGTATACAATTAGTTGTATGTTAGAGAGGATAATATTCCAAAGATATAATTCAACAGTGTATATTTCCTATTTTGGTATCATTTCATACATTTTGTATTGAATAATTCAAGTGTTCATGGATCTCATAAAAATGATCTTCTACCCATATCTCAATTCCTTCCTTCCCGTATTTTTTGATGACAACCTTATATATTAATAGACATTATATTTACTTGATAAAAACCATGAGAACTTGTTGAGTACACTCTGAGTTTATTTAAATTATTCCAATCATTCAAATTGTAGCTTATGCATCTAAGAGGAATATTTCCCAACTCATGGGATCTATGATTTAAGAATTTATGAGGACCTGGAGAATGTTGAAGTGGCAATGTCTTGGAAATGACCTTGAAATGGTTTTTTCATATCAGAAGATTCCTTAAATAATATGGATACCACTAATGATTTATTTATTATTTATTATTCTGAGAATTACGGATGAGAAGGCTTACCTAAAATGGTGTAATATTTTAATGGTATGATATGTGTAATAACGCCAATATTGAGCTGAAATGGAGTCCAATGATAACTCCAATTTTGTTTCTTTTAGATCGTGGAATTTGATAAGAAATATACAATTATTACTCAGGTGTACAGCTAAGAGATGTGATGATTCAAATGGATTAGTTAGTAGCTTATGGGTCATGTATTTTGTGTTTCTATTTGTGGACCAACTATTTAACGAATTATAGTTAGTATTATTTTTCCACACCCTAAACTACCGGTTTTATTATCACATTGTTGAGACATTTGGTGGCTACATAGACCATGAGACCCATTGATATAACTTCTCTCAAAGAGATATAAATAGATCCATAGTATTTGGATAATGTATTTGAGGAAATTTAACTTCTACATGGAATATTTTTTAGGAAAATGTATACTCATTTAAAATTATCATAATAGTAAAACACCGAAGATACAAGAGATGGGTGAGTGGGAATCAACTAAGAAATGGTGTTAGGTAATTATGATGGAAGAATGACTTGTGGATTCTGTTGAAGATATCTATGTCATAGAATATATGACCTTGGTTATTACATCATTCTTTACTGGACAAGGTGGTTATTGTTCAAGTGTTATATCCCGACTATGTTGTGATGTAAGAATTACCAACATAAACCGAACCAATTTGATGATTTACAGTAAGAAATGACGTGATTAGTGTACATGGGAGGTTTTTAGTTTAACCTTGATGAAAGAGGAGTTCATGATATATTCTCATGATTCTATGTGGTTAATGTATATAGGGTTGATGAAGATGTACCATGATATCAGACATTAGTTATTGGGTTAATGTATGAAGGTATACATAACTAGTTTTGATCCACAATTCCTTACCTTCATGAGGATAAAGGTCGAGAATCAGCATCCTGGTGGTTATATTCAGCCACATTCAGTGCCAATGTGAAATTTGGATATCAAGGATATGGACTTTTTCATCACCTTTCGTTTTCCCTTTAGGAGTCCTGACGTGATTTGGGAGATAATTGATCATGTTAAGAAAGAGTCCCATTTATTATCAATCCATTAAACTCATTTTGTGGATGTGTTGGGATATATATATATATATATATATGGGAGATTATACAACTATATGGATTTACATTTTGAATTTCATTAGATACTGATGTCTATTTCACATTACGGTTTTGATAGGGGTTATAGCAAAATTTTTGTACTCAACTGAAAATACATATAAAGATTCATCACTAAACCAATGGTTAATCAAATAAAATGATCCAAATATTGGAGGACATATTGTTGGAATTCATGATTTTTGTTTAGAATAGGACGATAATCTATCCTATCATTAATACACAAATAACTATAACATAATAGATTCTATTTATATGAAATCTTACAAGGGGTTTATGGTTAGTATTATTGTTCACGTCTATGTATGAATGAATCATGTGAGGTACCTATGGTGGGGTTGTTAATGGTATATAATAACCAAGAAATTTCATAGCTAATAAATAATTTATTGAACACTTATTTGAGAAGTCCACAATCTTTTATTTAATGAATAAAATTGACTTTCATGTTTATTGTTAAAGACAATGTTTTCCTACATGTGACTCATCAAATAGGGTATCAACACTTATTGATGAAAAAAACATATAACCAATCTTAATTATAACATTTGAGATTTTCATGGAAATTTGGACTATGTATTAAAATTTGGAGCTACATCATAACATGCAAGGTATGCATAATGTGTTTCAGGTGTCTCATCTCCCGAGGAACATGCTTGATATTCATCATATATTAAACTGTTATGATGATTAAATAGAGCACGATACATCACATGTGGAATGTCTGGTGTGGATTTTAAAGCTAAGAAATAATTTATTACTGTGAAAAATAGTTAAAATTTTCTAGGTAAATTGTTAATATGAATGAATCAATGATGAATGATGTCAGTAAGAGTTTAATAATCCTAGAAAGTGGCTTGGGTTTTTAATGTAAATTCATAAATAGTTTCTTAGGTAAAATTATTCTATATAGGGTGAAAATATAAAATCATACATTATTATTTAATTTTATCTTTTATACAAGTGTTTTTGTTCTATGAATCTAATGGGTTATGTTACAGTTGTTATGGATGGTTAAAGATATTTTTAAAGACCTTTTTAGGAGTTCATAATTGAAGAACCATTTTCCCAAACCCTTTTAATTATATAGTAAACTATGTGCCTTGTGGAATATGAACAAGGTGTGGTGCACAATTAGAGAACATGGTTTATCAAACCATATAGCCTCATCATAGAAATCATGAAACATGTTCCAGTTTGACAAAGCATGTTTGGTTCTTAGTATTCCAAACCATGATATCAATGAATACATATTCCCATGAGAGGTATAATGTGTCATAAAATTGGTTCATGGTTTGGAAAAACATCTAACCAAACTATGTGTGTGTAATAGTGATCCAAAAATGGTATTTAATATAAATTCATTTCCCATTATGACATAAATTTCTTTTTAAATTTATCCCTCCCAAACTAAGAGACTCCAATGAATTAATTTGGAATTTAACTATCCTTACATAGTCATTTTTAGTTGGTCTGTGTGTGTAAATTACTTGTAATAATGGTATGTGATATATGGACCTCTATTATTTAGTTTTATACTAGATCTATCCTTCTTACCTTTAGTAAAATCATATATCTATCATTCTGTGTACATATCTATGGATTTTTGTCATCTAATGATTAATTCATTGTTCATTTATAGAAAGCTGGATAATTTATGGTACATATTCCACCTCCATTGTTGAATCTAAACCGTATCATCATATCTACAATTTTAGAGGTATGTTGGTGTAGAAATAATATTATTGACTTATTTTCTTCTTGAATCTTACTATATAACCATTGTGTGTTATTTTATGATTAGTTCTAGGGATTCTTGGTTCAAGGGATCAATATTTTTAAATTTTTCTTGTGACATTACTATCATCACTCGATGGGTTACAATTGTTTTCATCAACAATGATGAGGTGGGACGCTCTGTACCATTTAGGGACCTTGTACACTCATGTTACCTTGATGTGATAATTGTTGGGGTGTACTATATTTAATAATTATTAATTGTGATCATATATGTGTGTGTATCCCTTAAGTCCTATATATAATTATTTTTTCCATGAGTTTTCTAGTGTATCTTGTCATATAATGATTAATTTTGATTATATGTATGTTTCCACTGCTAATTCTTCCCATTATGACTTTCCATATTTTTATTTTCTATTATATATCCAATTTTATATATTTACTATGAATTTGGAGGTATTTTTTGGTACTCGGAATATGTAGACCTTTGGGATATGTTTATCCCTTACAGTGGGAGTGTGGATAATATTTGATAATAACCCATATGGACCTAAACACAAGGTAGGTGCATAATGACCTTGAGGCCAGAATCATGGAAGTTTCATTAGTGGTATGATGAATTTATGGACTTAATAAAGGAATATACTATATATGAAGCTCTTGAGGCCTGATATAGGACCAATTCGTGGGTTTTATAGTTTTTAGGCATGATTCCTGATAGAGGAAGGATACGACAACACTTTCCACTGACATTACAAGATGCCTTGTTACAATTAAGATACATGTTCACTCGTCTGGTGCCTATTAATTTATCTCTTTAAAAAAAATTATATTATCCTTCTTTAATAGAGAAAAATTATTTATGAATGGAGTCATTTAGGATTGGTTGATAAATGAGTGCACGACATATGTCTATTTATGCTGGATTTCACATTTAATTGTATCATGGAATAAATATTTATACTTGGGTACACATTTTAATGATGCATATATTGTGTCTTATAGGGTTATATTACTCACACATTATATGGGGATCACAATATACAAGTAAAATTAACTGTCAGTGATCTCGGTTAGGGTAAGGGGCCTATGGAATATTATTGATTTGTGGTGAATGAAATTAGTTTCTTTATTGGGAAAAATCTAGAGGATTCAATATATTTTATTCATTGGAATTATTGCTCCTTTTTATACTATGGTTTGGATTTCAAAATTGGGATCCTATTTTATTTCAATGTTTTACATTTGTGACATTTTATAATAAATTATGTTTACTTTTTCTTATACCGTGACACTGTAGATGATATTTTTTTGGTGTATGGCTATTATATCTAAGGGGATTGCCTCCAAATGCACCCTCAGACCCTCACTGCCTATCAATAACATCTTCTATATGGGGAGGTATTACTGAGGGATTTTCTAGTCTCTAATAGGACATTTTTTTGAAAATATATAAAGTGCAATTATAGTTACAATGTATAAAAGAACCCACTACACTTCACCTATCACTACATGTAGTAAGAAAGAAAGGATGATCAATAAGAATGGAAAATAAAGTCATTGAATGAAGAGAAAAAAATGAGAACATATAGTAGGAATAAAATTATTATTAATAACAAAAAAAATACAATATAACTATATTAGAAAATCATAAAATAATTAAGTAGTTAAGCCATGCATGAAGATTGTGTACATCATTTCTTCAAACAAAAACCATATTATGAAAAAGAGATTTCAATTCATTCTAATGAAATCCCTAATAAATCTATACTATATAAGTTCACAAAAAATATATATTCTATTAAATTATGATGATACTAATGTTAAATATTTTAAAATGAATATAATTGGAAACTAAAAAAATGAGATTATCCCATTTCTACATTTTCATTTCTATCTCTCAATCAATTTTTTTTGAGTGTTGTACTCGTAGTATATCTCCACACATAGTCATATGCATCCTATTGGCATTTTTAATTATTATACTTAAATTAATTCTACATAATCTCCTCTAAATACATGAACTATATCTAAGACTTATTTTCATTGTATGTGTCCTTGATCTCATATGTAGAGTTTCCACTTTAACAACATCATTGCATCTATTATTCTTTTAGGAACTCTATAAAAATATATAACTGAATACATATCCAACATGTGTTCTTATCTAAATGAATCAAGACATATATTACTCTTTTGTTTACTATTATATTATTTCAAAAAATATCTTGAATCATCCATTATTTTCCCCATAAAAATAATAGATTTAATTTCTTAATTTATTATGTTGGTAATAACTAGTAATATTCACTTTCATTTTTCATATGTCACTCTCCATGAAACCATACAAACCCATTTAAAAAAATACGCATACATAACCTATAATTAAATTATAATTCTTACACAAATTTATAACACATAATTTAATTTTCATCACATAAGAAAAAGATTCATCTATAATTGAGGAAGATAACTCAATAATCTTGGAGCTTAACCTAACTTTTAATCATTTTAACAAAACTATATATGAGAAATCCCCGATCTATTTTGATCAATAATACTCAAGAATAATGAGTTACTTGAGGTAGAGAACACTGATAATCATCAAAATGAACTTCATAGATCCTCTAATAGCTCAACATTAATCAAAAGTGCATCAAGTCTTCATCATCACAAGACGAAAGACATATGATCTAGAAGCATATACTTCATGTATGAAACACCAATTTTTTTTGACTGATACTTCTTTGATACATTTTGATGACTATAATGCTTGAATCCTGATTCAAAACCAAAACCAAATCAGTAGATGGAAATAAGTCCAACGACATATTCAATCTAAATATCAAACAAAAAACCATATATCAAAGAAGATATCAACTTTTCATCCTATATAAAACACTCACCACCCACGGTGATCACCTCCTATGTTCTTCTTATATTAATTAAAGGTGAAATTGAGTTCTCTACCCAAAATTATTTTATAGATTTTTGATATTTTTATTCATTTATTAACATCTTAAATCTTTTTTAGTGACACCATAAATTTATATTGTTCATAATACTAGGATAGGTCATCAGACATGGATGTCACTGTTTTCCTCATTTGATCTCAAGAAACATCGAGGTAGGTTCTTTCTATCACTAGGTTTGGAATATGTTATTTCTCATGATCCTATTTAATAAGGCTTCTGGCCTCTATCATATTTAATTCATGATGTGTATGAACATATCATTAAATACCACTTGATTGAAATGAAATTGATTTATTAAGATAAATAAATGTGTTTCAAATCTCAATCTAAGATCATAATGAGATCCATTGAATTAAATTTTCACTCCTATTTCTAAAAATATTTTTCCAACTATTTTTATTGATCATACTAGTTTAATGCCACTTTTTTAATTAAATATTCCCTCTACAATGTGTTTATATCAATTATAGGTCATTATCATCTTCTTTTGGTTAGTTTCCCACACATTACGTTGGGTGTTAAGAATATTAATATTTGGTTGAGACTTGGTATGGTATGTTGAGAATTCCCATTATGGTCTCTTATTTATATAAATGGTTGACTATATGTGGCATCCATACTAGCAATTTAATCTTAATTATAATGGAATGGTTATACTAGCTTCCTCAAGGAGAATCTACTTGAAAAAATAATTATAAACCATTAATATTTATTGATTAACAATATAAATTAAATATTAAACTAATTGATTTTATTTAATTTTAAAACAAATTAATATATATTCCCAAAATCTATTTTTTGGTTAAAACCCATGGACGAATAATGAGTTTATTATAAATACATCCATAATGTCATAAAATATTTAAAATATACTCTTAATGAATGTTTCAAAAATACCATCCAATGAAATATTATTCTGAATATATATGTAATGATTAAACCATTGAACATTTGATCATAAAAACCACCAAAAATTGATCATTTTTACCATAATATTAAAATATAATCATTTTCATCAACAAATTAACTTTGGTTTAACAATTTAAATTAAAATCACTTTATCACTTCAAATATTAAATAAATTCAATAAAAATGATGTGGAAAATGTATCAATAAAATTATAAATCATTGTATTTCTAATTGAAAATGGGATAGAGATAAATTTTGGGGATTATAGAATATTTGTAGCCGAAGATATGTTTCATGTATTAGGGGTTAATCCCCACTAATGAATCCAAAGTATTTTTATTAAAAAAAATAAAAATACAACAATATACAAGTTTCAAATTTTAAGGTCCCATGTATTGAATCATCCATATAGTTTAACATAATTATGTGAGTATTCTCAAGTAATTAATGGTGATAAATTAAGAGATTAAATGGGGATTTCACATTATAAATACTTTTCTTTCAAATTTTGTCTAATGGTAACTATTGGTGTTGAACAAAATGTGACCAATTAATGATTGAATGATAAAAAATTACTGTAGATAAAATTCCTTTTTTTAGATTTTTTTTGACAAGTCATAAAGACCAAGAATAAATAGAATCAAAATTTATAGTCTCTTGAAGATATATTACAAAAAATGTATATGAATGGTGATTTTGGAACAAAGTACAAAATTTAATGAAACTTTGGTCGTAAAACTCTATATTACACAAGTTATGGTAACATCAATGTACCATAATTATGGTTCATGGGAATATGATTCATGGAATTCCCCATAGATGTATATATTTAGGTGGTAACCATTACTCAGTGTAACTTTAGTTCAAAGGTGTCCCTAGCTATGTGAAGCTTGAGGTGGTAACCATCACAAATCGTATCATGGATTCTCAGAACACCAAAATTTCAAAAATATTATAATAATCTTTGAAATGATACTTTCATGAAATTTTTTACCTCACCATTATAAATACTATAATTACCCACCCAATTCTTCATTTTCAAGGAGGAGACACCAAGCTATAACTTTTCACTCTCAATTCATGAAACATCAAAGAGTTTTAAAAAAATTTCATACAATATTCTTTAAGGGTAATATTTCTTGAACTCCCTACTAAGAGACCTTACATATATGGGTTGGTGTTTGAGAATGTTTCACCAAATGTGTATCCATGAATAACACAATTCACATAATATGACCAAGCCGTGCCAAACCCAAATTTTTCGGAAACATCAATGTTTTGAGAAATTTAGTTATCTATATCCAATTGGATTACTCATTCCACTAACAATACATTAATTGTTCTATTAAACCTTTAAAAATCCCCCATGGAAATTATAGATCTACATAATGAGCTTTTAAGGCCTTGTCAAACACATTTTGGGTTTCTTCTTCTTCAACCCTAATATCTACCACAAAAATTCCATGAGCTAAGATACTCCTTGACTGGAAGTAAAACTCTTGGTACCTTAATCATATAATGATGTGAGACTCTTATCAGGGATTCCATGAATACCTTGAATCAAACTACTCCTCAAGAAATTCCTAAATCCCTATCACCTGAATCATTTTCTAGCTTGAACTAGAAAGCGATACCCTTTTGTAAGTCCCATAGTATCCCGTTTTAGGAATGTTACACATTTTAGTACCCACTATATGATGTTGATATTTTGTATACCCTATATGACATGAATAATAATATTTCGATGAAAAACCTCACAGTCTTATGCACCAATCATAACATTCCGCATACCATGATCACGTGATATCTTAATTAGTCATCACTAAAAGAATATAAACTATAGTGAATAACATACGAATAAAATAGGATGCCTACTTTGAAAATCGTGAGATGAATTATTCATCAATAATAAGATTCATCATTCCATGATCATGAAAAAACACCCTTATTACTCACAACATGGTGTTATACTCTAGTATACCATATACGATAATTATTGAATGCCTCATTTGACCAACACGAGATTCTTTATGCATTAAGCATAATGTGTCTCATTCCATGTTCATAATATAACCCCCTTAGTATTCAATACATGATGGTAAACTATACTATACCAAATATTCAAATCAAATGATACCTCCTATGATGATAAAAAGAATCATTATGCATCAAGCGTAAGATGTCTCATACCTTGGTCATGAGATGACCCCCTTGGTCCTCAGTGCATGACCCCAAATGATAGTATAACGAATATAATGAGAGTATTATGAATCTTGTGAGTACAATTAGATTCCTTATCTATCAAGAACAATATTACTCATGCATGTATCATGAAAAAACCATCAAACATCTACAATGAGCCTCCAACCATGGAGTAAGCACAAATCATATCCCCTGACCCATCACCAGGCTGAGATTCCCACATAGGCCAATGTGAGAATGAAGAATGAGAAGGCCTATAGTAAAAGTCCCACATATATAACTATTACTCTTATGAAGCCCCTATGGGCCTCGTGTTTGGGTGTAAGAACTAATCATATTCCTACAATTCCTTAGAGGGTCAAGAATATATTCTGACCTAACATGAGGAATAATGGACCGGAAAATCAATGCATAAGACCCACACATTTTGTCCTTCCACATAACTTTAAACTATAAACCTACCATTGGCCAGGAACATGGGATTCCCTCTTAAAACCACATGAGGAATAATGAATGGGATTCGCAGTCCGTAAGCCCCACACACAATTTCTTACACATGATGTTAACACTATTAGAAAAACATTGTATAACATTGTAGTTTTTACATCTGTTATTTAGATATAATGTGTAAATGTGGGAATGTTATATTTTGACATCTAATTTTTATTAAAAACATAGAAAATGAATTTTTACAATCATTTTTATATAACCAACATGGAAAATGGATATTCGATGCTCTTTTACATCAGTTAAATATTATAACTCACATGAAAGGGTTTTTTTACATTGGTTATATTATAACGAGCATGAAAAATATTAATTTCCAATTGGTTATAATATAAAAGACATAAAAAATAATTGAATTTTTTTTGAATCGACGACGGGTTAATTACACTGTGTTACATTATCATGACGCATGCCTCCTTTATATCTCTCCCATGCCCTACCTCTCTTGTTTCTATGATATGGTGGTCCAATCTCACATTAAGATCTTAATCAAGCCACAAGCTTTGTCTGAATAATTTTACACATCAATGATAGATTTGATGTAAGCCACAAACATTTTTGTATCTCACTTTTTAGTCATTCTTTGGATGGAAATATCTACCAGAAAATTGTTCCATAAAGTTGGATTCACTATCGCATTACCATCTTTATATGCTCAGATTTTTTTCCAACTACATCATTAAGTGTTCGATACTAGATATTCTCATCTCCAACTATATTTCCAAAAGGATAGAGTATATTTTATAATTTATTAATTATTTATTCTTGTATTTATTTCAACTATGAATTAGTTGTTCTCATTCAATTTATTTTTCCTTGTTTATATTACATTGAAATTATTTTATAAAATATTTCATGATAAAGAGTGTTACTCAAAAGATAATATAGGTGGATGGTTTTTTACCAAGTTCAATGGATTAAGTTTTAAATTAATTATGTGTTTATATTATAGTGGTTCAATTTAGTTATGATAAACTTGGCACATTGAAGATTTAAAAAATATTTTTCATGTAATTTCACATCATAAGATGAGGTTTTCAAAGGGTTTTCTAATAGTTTTTTTGATTATGAGATGTAATGTGTGTATTTAATAATTGAATGAGTGTTTTTTGAATATAATTGTTTGAGTTTAGAATTGGTAATTATTAGTGATAACCTTTTCTAATGGATGATCAAGAGTAATGGGATGATCATAAATACTTCTTATTGATGAGAAGACCTATGGTGTGGAGTTTATTATTGGGTGACTCATAATAGGGTAATTAATTTAGTGATATTTAATTCCTTTTATTAATTTGAGGGTAATTTGATAAATGGAAATCATAAGAGAATTTTGAGACTATGAGTATATATAGGTGGGGGTTGTATTCATGGTCATTTGTTTCAATGGCACTCTGGGTCACTGAAAAAGGGTTGAATCGTTGATGGGTCAACTTTTTAAAGTATAAGACCAACTGGGTACCAAGTTAGGGAATACTATTTACAACATAGAGTCCCCTGATGAAAGGTTTATTGATAAATTTTTTAGAATAAGACTAAATTTATCTATAGAAGATATTGTTAATTATAAAATCGAAATAATTTTTTATTTTTATTAATAATAAAATATGAATTAGTTGTTATCATTCTATATTTTTTAATGATATTTTTTTATCGATATCATTTTAAAAAATTTTAAATATTTTCATAAGGTTATATTAATTTATTTTTACATGATAAACATTTTAAATGATTTTATTTTGTAATTCATTCCACATGAATTAATTTTCTTATATTTTCTTATTTCCCTTCAATATTTTCTAGTAATTGTATTCAATACATTTCTATTTCATTTCTAATCACAAAATTTTATATATTACTCCCTTTTTTATATTTATTAGTGGTATTTTTATTTATAATAAATAATCAATGTTGGATTAATGCACTTTAAATGGGTGCTAAATTTGATGAAGGTGTCAATTCTTTTTCCGATTTTTCTAAACGAAATGTTCCAATCAACAACATATTTTTCAATCCATGCCTAAAATGTTAGAATTTGAAGAATTTGAAAATCAGAGAGATCAAATATCATTTAATTTGATGTGGTTTTAATTTTAGTTACCACACTTGGATTTGGCATGGTAAAACTGGGTATAATTTCAGATCTATTGATGATGGTTCTTTTCAAGATGATAAATATGACAAAATTGATGTAACGATTCATGATATTGAAGAATATGAGATTGAAAAACAACTGAAAATTGAGAGTTTATTTGGTCATGTTGAAAACCCCTTGTATCTGGGTTGTACAGAATATACGGTTTCATCGACGATGTAAGGATTGATTGACCTGAAAGAAAAACATTGATAGAGTGACCATATTTTTATAGAGCTTCTAAAATTATTGAATGACATTATTCGTAATGGTAATGATATTTAATATTCATATTATAAGTCCAATAAAATATTATGCTCAATGTGATTGTGGTATAATAAAATACACATCTTCCCGAATGATTGTATGTTATATAAGAGTGAATATGAATTTATGTTAGAGATCCAAAATGTGGGACATCTCCATATAAATTAAACAAAAAAATATATACTGATTTAGAAGTTATAGAGACGCCTACCAAGGAATATTAGTGTATTTCTATAATTTCTCATTTGAAACATTTATTTTTTTTAACCACATAATGGAAAAAGGTTAAGATGTTATACTAATGAGTGGATATGTGATGGAAAAATATACCATCCACCTAATTTTCCACAGTGGATGAAAATTTATCACCAATTTCCTACTTTTTGAAATGAAGATAGAAATCATAGACATATACTATGTAGGGATATAATTAATCTGAATCAATGACTTAGTAGGACACATAGTTCATGGCCTATTTTATTGGTAATTTAATACTTATCTCCATAATTGCGTATGAAGAAGAAAATATTTCATGTTGAGTTTAATGATATGTGGACCAAAACAGCCCAAAAATGATATTGAAATTTTCTTTTCATCATTAATTGATGATTTTAAACTATTATGGGAGGATGTTATAAGGGTGTATATTCTCACCTTCATGTAATTATTATGTTCACTATAAATGACTTCACAACATATGGAAATTTATATGGATACAGTGTTAAGGGGCATAATTCTTATCCAATTTTTGAACAAAAGACTTCATATTATCAACTACATCATGGGGGAAAAATATTATACATTGTTCATTGAATTTTTTTCCAATGGATCACTCATATAATAGATTAACAAATCTTTCCAAAGGCTCACACTAATTTAATGTTTACTCTAAATCCTTTATCCATTGACCAGTATTTTGAGTTGGTGTAAACAATTTATGTGACATTCATAAAGACACTTGAATCTGGTAATGATAAAAATATTTGGAAGAAACAATCATTATTTTTTGGGATACCATATTTTAGATATCAATGGGTGAATCATAACATTGATATAATGTATACAGAGAAGAATATATTTGATGGATTGATTAGAACATTGAAATATATTAAATGAAATTTTAAATATGGGTTGAATGCAAGAATGGATTTACTCTAAATGGGAATACGTTTGGATATGAAACCCATTCTAAATGGAAGGTAAGCATTCCTACCCCACCGTATCATACCTTTTCCTAGATGGAGAAAATTAACATTTTTCTATGTCTTCATGATATCAAAGTTCCACATGGTTATTCATAAAATATAAAAACATTGTGTCTTTAAAGGATTTAAAGATGACATGTATGAAATCTCATGACTCTCATGAAATGATGAGATAACTCCTAATAGTATTATTGCATCGAATATTTCCCAGCTATGTCAGAATGACTATCATGAAGGTGTGTTATTTTTTTAATTCCATATATAATAATGTGATTGATTGAAATTAATTGAAAACTCAAGAGAAAGAAGTGGTTTATATAAATTTTCAATTGTAAATGAATTTTCCTTCATCTTTTATTGATATCATGGCGTATTTAATGGTTTATTTGGTGTGAGAAATAAACCATTATGGAATTGTATATATATGTTGGGTGTATCCTTTTGAAATGTATGTGATGATATTGAAGGGGTATGTTATGAATCCATATAAACCTAAAGAATCCAAGGTTGAGAATTATATTTCTAAGGAGGTTGTAGGGGTTTTTATAAGTTATTTTTCTAATGTGGATCACATCGATTTTCCTAAATCTTTCCATGAATGAGTTAATTATGGGAGAAAGGGGAGTCATTTCTTAAAATTCAATTCACTGATAGGTGAAAAGGAAAATAGGGTACAATTATACATCTTAAATAATATAGACAATGCACAACCATATATAACATTACATATTAATTTTATAAATAATGTTGTCCAAAGATTAAGGATATGTGGATTTTGAATGACCATTATAAATTTTTTCCATGGTTTTAAGAGTCTCTCTGTGGTAAACCAAATTCATCTGAAAAATTTATATCGTTTGTCGGTGGGCCATGCTAACATTTGATAACATGGTATGGGTATGCCATTAATGGATATCATTTTCATATGAATGATCGGGACAATAGAAGGGCAGTTTAGAATATCATTGTGTTGGTGTTCACAAATGCAATGATTTTATGAGTGCCAAAGACAAAAACACAATATCCACATCAATTTAGTATTATAGAGCCATTGAAAAAATGTGAGATTTTTATTTCCTTAAATCTCAGGTTCTATGGTTGATGTGTAAATTGTTTATTGGTAACAAATTTTTCTGACATTATGAATTTGGAATGATACCAGGTAGTTTGAAAAAATTGGATTATACAATGATAATTTTATCAGGGAAACAAAAGAAAAACAACAAGTTCTTGACCAATTTGATATTCAGTGGTCTATTATTTTATAAGAAAAAAACAGTATGTTTGGGATGATAAACATGAAAAAGATTCAGATTTATGAGAGATCCCTACTTCCATGTAATTATTAACAAATAATATTTATGAGAAAATTTTAGAGAATATTTTTTCCATACAGAGTGATAATGATGATGCAATTTGGGAAAAAAATCTTTTATAATTTCCTAATATTATAGGTAAAATATGTTTAATTATGGTATAATTTTTAAAATTTCATATGTTTGATATTTTAAATTGATTTACTATATTAAAATACATATTATAACTAATAAGTTATGTGTTAATTTATATTAGTTAAATATATATAGTTTCACATGTTTACCTTTTGGTAATGTATCTACTAATGTATTTTTTTGAATACCAATTATTTTAAAATTTACATTTTACATAAAACAAAATATAATTTAAAATATTTTATTATAAATAAAATATTTTTTTTTGTAAAAATGATTCATCTGGTTGGTGAATTTTTACTATGTTATTTCATATCTGATTAATATTACACAGTTTTCATGCCTTTATGTCTTTTTATCTCAGATTAATATTTTTATAATTTTAGTTACCAATAATAAATATGAATAAAAATGTGTTAAATTTATTTTACATTCCTTTTCATGATAATTTTTAAATTTTTATTTACATTTGTATGTAATGGTTGGATTGTTATATTTTTTTGTAATAATTGATGTTGATTTGATATTTTGGATAATGACAGATCAATCCTATGATAAACTACATATTTCTAGAGATGATCATACTCATACATTTAGGGAGGAACATACTTATAATCATACTGATGAGCCCCCTCATCCTTCTTTACCCAAGACATCTACTATCACGAGGGAAAAAGAGTTCGAGGGTTGGTAAACATGGCACGACACATTTACCAAAATTATCACTTTCTCATAGCAATGAATAGAGGATAAAAATAGACTTTTATGGTAATGATATTCCAAGAAGTATGAATTCAAAAAAAATCAATAGTATTATATCAGTAAAGGCTAAAAAAAGTTACCACTTTTATTATGATTGGATAAGTGTTGACAAAGGGGAATTATCACAGTTGGGTTTAACCATTTTTGTATGATTGTTTTTATTATTTTACTTATCTTGAAATGTTTATAGTAATTAATTTTTCCCCTTCATATTAGATTACATATGATATACATGATACTATAAGAGTCAGGAGGAAATGTTAATCATTGGATACGAGATTATGGAGTTATTTTAAATCATCCCTCACATCATTATTAATTTCTGGGAATTGATAAAATGAAAATAAATGTGATATATATCAATTTGTAGATGAGGATACATGGAAGAAATTTGTCAAAATTACATGATGAGAAGAATTTTTTGTAAGTGAAATGTTACCTTTTTTATGTTTTTTTATATTAATTTCCATGTTAATGATTTATTTAATCTTGATTCTTAATATACAGAAATCAAGGATATATCATCATGAGATTCATGCTAGAAATGTGTACCCTGTTTTGTTATATTAGAGAGGGTATGAATTATTGGAAGAAGACATGCGGGAATAAGAGCATGAAAAAATTAGATTTTAGTCATTAGGGTTTGTACAGTAATCCCCCACCCCCCTCTAGCCATGAAAAATAGAAGAGGGGTCAGATGAGAAAAAAGGAAAATATCTTATAGAAGAGTCATTACTTATAGTTGATATGATTGCACAATGTTTACATTATTTATTTATTAATGTTTAATAAAAATTTTATATATTATAATTCTATGAAAAAAATTCAGAAATTTCATACAGGATTCTCTTGAGGAGAAGAGAACACATGGGGTCATTATTACTAAAGTTAGAAAGGATATGTTAGCTACAACATCTGAAAATCAGAAACACCAAGGTCATGTACAAGGATACCCAATAGATGTATATGTATGTAATGTGTTTCCACATTTTTTTTTTCAAATGACCATATTTATAAATTATAGAATATTTGGTATCTGGAGTTCAGGATATTCAATTGATGATGGATGACATGATCAGAGATTTGATACAGTCGATATTTGTAGACATGCATGGAATGTTTCAGCTGGCAGATCTGAATCCTCAAAGTCATCTATTAGATCCCACTCCTCCACCTTATCCTACTCACTCATCTCTATTTCTAGATCCCACTAATTATTATCCTACCCCAACACCCCTCCATTACAACTTCCAAGTTTCTGTGAGTTATATGTTTATGATACTCATCATATCATTGTGTATGGGATGATATATTATATCATTGATACCAATAATCATATATAGATTGAGATAGATCATAATAGGGTAATTTTATAGGATATTATATATATATATAAAAATTGACATGTCATATTGGTGAGGTGAGTACAGTTAGGCAAAGTATCAGATGTTTTTTAGTTTGTCTATCAAGAATAGTTTGACATATTACCATAGAGGTATATATATATTATATTTTTTTTCGTTTTGTTATTAATTTTTTTTTCATTTTAATGTGTAAATATTTATATAATTTATTATAATAATACATTAAAGGTTAATAAATATTTTATAGCAAAAAAATTTGATGTGTCACGAATTAACATATAAATTATTCTTCTCCGGATAGATTTTCATCATACTCAAATTTTTTATTGGGAGTATATGAGATTCCAATTTCTATTTTTATTTTAGGTAGTTCAATGTTATTGGGACTTTTGGAAACATATATCATGGGGATTGTTTATGGATATCAATTGGGAATCATCACGATGAAAACTGTTTCCACGTAGGTTAATTATCAAAATTTTTATATTCCCTTAATTTTTTGAAAATTTATAATTATGTCTTCATTGTATTAGGTATCTATATAAAAAATTTAACGATCAAGAGAATAAATATGGATATGGATTAATGGACCCAGAGTTTATTTCTCCTATATCTATGACAATGATGGGCACGGAAAGAAACGTTATATAGATGAAAACGTTTAGAAGAATGACATTATTCATTGTCGGATTTTTCCATATCTTGAAGAGTATGAAATATTTTCTCAAAAAAATTGTTATATATCTCTTAACATATTAAAAATAATATTAAATTTTCTTTTATATTGGTCTTTATTTGATTTTGTGTATTTTATGTCCATGATAGAAGTCGTTATACATGCAATTCTCTATCCATAATGAAGTGAGATGATATTTTTAGAATTTTCTGAATATATATGTTTGATTATTTTAATACTTATGATTTCTATAATAATTAATAAAATTTATTTTATTAATATTATTTTCAAATAGGTAATGGAATTTTATTAGAGTAATGATAAGAAATAAGAGCACCCAGATCAATGTTTCTTATGCTAAGGTAAATTTTCATTTACAATTTACAAATTTTTTGTTATCATAAATTAAAATGTTATTTTGAATTAAAATATCATTGTAATAGAGTCATATAAAGAAGGTGTAAATGAATTCATATATTATTTTTTTATATTTATGTATGAAATAATTTCAACTGGGTATGTTAAAATGTTCCATATGGTATGATTTCTTAACAAAGCATTCCTTTATATATTATACATTTTTTGAAAATTCAAGTCAAATTATTTCTATAATTTTTTTTATCTTTTTTCCTGACCCACACAAATATAGTGTATTGGAGTTGACACATTTAAAAAATTTATGGACTAATCATTTTATAGTTTTGACAGATTTTTTGTATATTTTTTATATACATTGTAAATTTGAATGTTCAATTGTAAGAGTCTTTTGATGGGTTTTTACATCTTTTTCTATTATTATCTTGATATTTCCAATTTTTGTGGTGGGGGATGAATTAATGAATAATTTTTTAAAAACAAAATTCATGTTTATTATTGGATAAAGAACGTGAAAAAAAATTACCATGTTCTTTTTCATATCGGTTATCCAATAATAGATGTGAAAACCCTTTTATCATATCGGTTTTTATAAATAACTAATGCAATAAAATGGATTTCACATAAGTTATAGGATAACATACATTAAAAAAATGGGTAATTATTTTCATGTTTCTAATTCAATAACCAATTTGAAACATAGTTTTCATCATCAGTCCTAGAAAAAATGATGTAGAAAGCCGATAATAGAAATTAATTTATAAAGTTTCTTATAGTTATCCAATGTTAAAATTTTATTTACCACGTCCCCTATAATAACTTTTATTAATAACCAACATGAAAAGAAATAAAAATGAGGTTGAAAAATTGTTTATGCAACAGTGTAAGATGTTGACCTATCCTTTGAAAAAAAAATGGGATGTCCTGTGAAATAACTGATGGATTCCTAATGTAATGAGACTGAGATTCCTCATGTGATTAGTATGATACAATCCTACAATTTATAGAACAAGTATCACTTAGGTATATAATAATTCAAAAGTATCATTCATAGAATCACTATTACTAGAGGCACCTAATAATCTTCTATACATAAGAACCAATCATTCTATACTGCATCCTAGAATTGTTCAACAATATTCCATGTGTAATCCCAAGACACTTAATCAATTCCCCTAGAAGAATTTGGGTAGCTTCCACACATAAGCCCGAACCATTCCAATTTTTCTCCTAGCTACACCATGGTATATTCGGTACGTAATCACTAATTACACCCATCCTTTGAACTGCGTGATAAAAATACTTCTCTCACCACATCTTAGTCATATGACACTGTACTTCCTGAAGGCGTCCTCAAAACATGATGTTCAAATTTATCCTTACCCTAAATGATGAGAATGGGATTCCTCTTGCATAATCATAATGTTATTACTCCTTCTCCCTCTTTATATAAAGATTATCCTCCTTTGGGAAGCTTCTATATGTAATCCCCTCACCATCCCTCAATGAAATTCAATTTATGACATGAGAATAATTATCATATGTCATTTAACTACATTTATCAGTATTATCACATGACTTTAAATTACTTCTTCAATGTACATGGGGTTTGATCTTTTCTTAATGATAGGGTACTTAAGACACCTCTTTGAGGATCAATCCTGAAAACCCCATCCATGAAATCATTCCCCTTAGGGACACACTGTATGAAACCCTATGAGTGAAATCTTATCCCTTTGGTACACACTCCACCAAACCTCATAAAGTGAAATATTTCCATGGGGGACACAGTCAACAAAATCCTATGTTTGAAATCTTGTCCTTGTAGACACCCATAACTACGTATCATCCCCACAAGATATAAACCCGGAGATCCACTTGTCACCACAATACATTAATCATGCAACTCATCTTTTCCTATACTATGTTAAACATTTTACTCATCTATCACCACAATACGTGAAACCTATGACCCATCCATTCCTACAAGACGTTAAACATGTGACACATTTCATCACACAATATTTTAAAAGGATGAACCATTTTTATATGTAATATGTTAAACCTCTGACCCATATATCCCTATAATATGTTGAACCTGTGACACATACTTATCCATTAAAAAATAATCTTATAACCTAATCTAGAATATGTATCCCAAACAATAAACATTGTATTCCTGAGTTAAAATTCCTTAGAAGAATTATTCCATTTACATCAACTACCTTGTTAACAATTCATGATTACATAGGGTTTGTGCCTAATGCGCCTCATATGAGATTACAGTGTCTTTAAAAATAGAATTCATTATATAATCCAAAACATACCTAACATAACCATCTACAATGGAAAATGTTTGTAGGATTGGTGAGATAGAAACAATTTAAATAACCAATGATCACCTTGATATGGCATATGGAATGAGTTTCATACACATGAATCAAATATATGAGGGAGACCTAGACGTGGTGATGATCTCTAAGGATGAATCCATGGAAGGAGTAACCAATATCCCATTATCCCATTTTAATTAAGGAGCTGACAAAACTGAATATGGTGATGGAACCTACCCACCTATGGAAATAAAAAATGTGGGGAAATGCAGTGAGATGTGTAGCCCCAGTTGAAAGCATTAGAAAGAGTCACTAAATATTAGAGGGTACATTTTTACTCACATGAAATATAGAAAATTTTTGTAACATGCCTCATGGATAATATGATCCATAAATAATGGACCATATGGAAAATGGTTCAAGGACCATTAATGAATTTTTGAGTCTTACACAAAGTAGTATACTATATTACTTTTAAAAAAATTGGCGACCTAGGTGAAGGTATGTTTTGGGGAATAAAATTATTAGATTTAATTATATAGACAAATATCATTGATTGGAACATGTATGATGATATAAAAAATATTTTATTTGGCTATTTCACAAATGATTCCTATAACTATTAAATAGGTATATGATTTATTGGAGGGAAAATTTTAAAGAATAAATTCAATGGAGGCCCATATAATGATTAATGGAACGTTTAGAGGACTCAGAATGAGGTCGTAAATTAGATTTCAATTGGGAATTACACATAATTAGAGGAAAATGACTATTTAATAGAGTGGAAGAATGTGGTCTAATTAATAATGTGGACAGTGTGATGCTTGAATTTGGGTATACAAGACAAAAATCACATTCAAGTAGAGGTTAAACTATTATCTATAAGATAGGATCCACGATTATTAGGAGAAAACAATATTGTAAACACTATTAGATTCCAATATATCATAGAGAAGAACCTAATAAAGTCCCCTCCTGTGTTTTCCAATCATCATTATAAAAATAACACATGATTTTAGAGGTGTACACTAATTTTAATATATTTTTTATATTTCTCATGAGGCTATAGAAGGGGGTTTCATTAATTAGAATTCAATATGAGGACCCCATGGGAATGTGACACACAAGTGAGAGAATAGGTAGAAAGTGAACCTAACCATGGGGTTAATGGGAAGGGTATCCTACGTATCAGGACTTGGGTGAGGGTGCGCTTTTGTATGGACCTATGTAATATATAAGCCTTTTGGGGGAGTTAGTAAATGGAAAACTCTATCATGGGATTAGTAAAACTAAAACCCTAATTTGGTAGCTAATGTGAAGGGTCACTCTTTTATGGGGGTTTGAAATGTGTTACCGTAATATATGTGTTTGAAAAAACATCATATATTATATTACTCATTGGGAGACATGGGTGGGTGGATCCTTTATGTTTCCACCCATGGGTAATAAGGGTGTGTATAACTCTATCATATACACCAATGATACACAGGGAATGTGGTTCACTAATGTTTTGACATAGGGATGGGTCCTTCACCTTAGTCCGGATGAAGCATAGTAGTAAGTGGTTTATGATGAATTTATCAGACTTTTCATCATTATAAATTGATATGAAATAAAATTTTAACTATTTTCCTTATTTTGTGACTAAGGAAGTCACCAAATGAAGATGATAATTCTTGGTCATACATAAGAGATATTCCTTCTATTCTCATGAACCTATATGGGTGAGTTCAAATGGGGTCATATGGGACCCTTATCTAGACACATGTGTTGAAGGATGAAGCACTAAGACCACCCCTCATTCAATACTATCAGTAACCACATTACATAATTGTTCTTGTGAAAAGGAAAATTCATGGAGGGAAATTCAAACATAATAGAAAATTTAAGGGTGGTAGGGCATGGAAAATTCATTTTCGAAAAATATAAAACTAACTAAAATGATGGTTCAGTGAATTGAAAGGACTATGGGACGGAAAAAGAGGTTATTAGAATTCATATAAATAATAAATAAATCTATAAATGAAAAGGGCTTGACCACCATAGACCTGGGTTAATAGAAAGTCCAAGTTACCTCAAATCTGTTATTCATAGAAAAAAATTTCCCTAACCAAAGTCCTCACCCATAGAAAAAGTAAGCGTAAAAAATCACCCCATAATAATAATATCAAATTAATGAAATATGGAATGAATTTTGAGGTAAATATGATTTTTATGTAAATGAAGAATCATATAAGAGAACATGAATGAAGTACAAGGTCTAGGGTATCATATGTGTCCAAGTTATGCATGTTATGTATGATGTTATCTCATAATAGGATATGTTCTAGTACCTAGGAATGTGAAAAACACAACTCTTATTAATTATGGGGGAACACTTAACCATCATGGACGCATTTGGCTTGATTGGAATCTAAAGAGTCACAATCTCATTCTACTCTAGTAATGTTCCCTAGAAAAGGTTAGTGTATCTAGATATTTCATAATATCCTCAACATTATTATGATAGGTATATCCATGCTTTGTATGACAACCTCAATTATAAAAGGTGACATAAATGAGGGGTACTAGTTGATGAAACCATAGAGATATATATTAAGTGAATATATGTGAGTTCTATTTTGTGATTTCTGAAATTTTTATTTCGTGTTGTTCGTTTTATGCTCATATTTTATCTTGAATAAAATTTATTTCAAATCTCATTATATATTCATCTAAATTTATTGAGTTAAATTTTAATAGAATAAATGGTTCACTCTTTAAACACCATCTCCAATACAGATGTTATTGTAATGACCCACTTATTCCCATTGGCTTGAGAATGCAATGAATATTTTCTAGGCCTTAAGCGCCATCCCCAAGATTCCAAAGGCTGAAAATAAATTCATAAGAGTTTCAAATGCAATTGTAGGACGATTTACCATTTAAGAAATAAACCACTAACCAAACAACCATTATATTATGCATGATTAAAAAGGCAACTTATCCACCAACATTATAAATACACCTCCCAAATAGTTCTACAATGGAAGAAAAAGAAACTATCAATATAAACAATAGACAATCACAATAAGAACTCCAGGAATCCAACAACACTACATTCTCCACAAGATCCATGCTTCAACTTCACCATGTAGCCCAAGAATCATGATGTGGTGCTAAATACATGTGATATGTTACCTTTTCTCATGTACATGAAGATGTCATATATAAAAGAACCAATGTTACAATGAAGGGTTATTTATTAAACTCAGTAGGATTTTTCCGATTACTTCCCTACTCATGAAACTAGGATTTAAAGGTAAGAAACATTTATATAAATTTTTTTATATAACACAATTTACCAAAATAGTCTATAACTAAATATAAACAAGAAAAAAAAATTTAAAACTAAAAGCACAAAAGTGATAATTCATAAATTTACCAAAAAGTTGTAATTCTATAAAAAGAACCAAATAATGATTTAAAACCACCTCTCACTATCATTTTGGAATAACAATTCCATTAAAATTATTCACACATTAAACTATGCATGATTCATTATTATAGTTCCATACTCATGAGCGGTCTCCCATCGATCTACCATGTCATCACATGATAATTATACACCATGTTCCATTACACCATTGACACTGAGAACTATATCATGTTTCAACCAAGCCTCATAAATGCGATCCACACACATACTAGTATTATGCTAAAACCATTTCACATAAACATTTCAAATAAAACCGTTCTTTTATTGAAACCCATATAAAAAATCCAATTCCAAATGCCAGTTAAATTTCAATGTTATTAGGACCTTTCTTGAAAAACCTTTGACCAAATTCATTTACCATAATTCCATAAAAATTCTATTTTAAAATATTCATTTTAAAATCAACAATGAAACACTATAATCAAAAGCACTAATTTTTTATATTTTCCACACTTACGAAACTGTCAAAATAGGGTTACCAAAAATCCCTAAATAACCAATTCTCAATCAATTCATCAAAATGAAATTAATTTGAAACCATGCCAATAATTTCTACAAAATAGAGTCAATATTAAATCAATATATTCTAATGGTTTTGATTAAAACTGAAAATAGACTAAAAACGCTCACATAACCTAGTCGATTCTCCATGAAACTGCCTTAGATATCTTCTCCTATCAAAAGAAGAGACCTAATATCAAAATATTTGTATCCAAAATATTATATCAAACCATAATGGTTGTGGATATTTAAATTATATAAGATATGAGAATTAGATCTTTGTAGATCTAGTTAAACGTGTAAAGAACGATGACGTACCTCAAGAATCTGGCTTTGAATCACCAAGGGATGACTTCAGATTGCCTCTAAATCAATGGTAGAACCTTATTTGTCTTTAGAAGACGTGAAATCCTCAGTAAAAGACAATTTGGAAAAAACTAGTGGATTAAAGGCTAGTCCATCCTAGATCAACTTTTTATGGAGGTGGTTTTTAACCCGTGCATGGTTACTCCGCCCGGTTAAGAAAACGGTGTGCTAACCATGAATTACATACTACCTTACAGATCACCCTGTATGACATCCTTGCATGGTCTCCCAATCTATGAACACATCATGATTATTCAAATGTCTATGATATCTAACTTTTCATGGTTTCTACTAGGCTTTCCACATGGTTAAGACAAACTATGCGCAACCTGTGTGCTTCTCCTTTGGCCTAAAAAAATTATTAAAATATCACCAAACTATCCCAAAATTCACCCTTAAACATTATATACATAAAAACATAAATAAATGGTTACATACAAGAATTATGGGGTACTACATTCTCCCCAACATTGGTCATTTCGTCTTTGGAATGTAGAAAATCAACCCTTCCCTAAATGACTTCTGTCCATTGCTATTTCATTTCCCTCAGGCAGTCGCATGCCTCTCCCAAAATCTGAACATGTTTCAATAAAACATAAAATATACATATGTTATTTCCACAAAGGACTTTATCTTTTTTATCCACAATATTCAGTGGGATATTTACCAATGAAGAATCTTTCTCTAGGACAACATGATCCCTTCTAATCACATCGTCAGGATCAGGCTAACTCTTTTTCGACTGAGATACGTGAAACTCATTGTGCACCAAACTAAACCATTGTTCCAATTACAACTGATATATCACCTCTCAAACTCATTCCAGTATCTTAAAAGGGACAACATATCGAGGGGAAAACATTCCCTACTTCCCAAAAAGTTGATTTCCAAAACATATAGAGATCCTCATGAACATGTGATCACTTACTATTAATGACAACAATCATTTTCAACGATCTGCATAGGATTTATAAAGACCCTAATCTATATCCACCTATTTCCAAATCAACTGAATCTTCTTTGTTGTTTCTTGGACAATTCTCGGCCCAACTAGTGAAGTCTCACATGTTTCCACCCATCATTCTGGAGAAAGACACTGATAGCCAGAAAATTATGCAAACGTATCCATATATATCAAGGATTTAATAGATTTTATTACATGAGAAATCCACTAAGGGTATATGCTCTTCCCATGAGCCACCAAAATCCATTACACTAGCTCATATCATGTCATCCATATTTTGTATTTTGTGTTCAAATTTCCCACCCTTATGAGGATGATATGTCACACTAATAGTCAATTGAGTCCCAAGGTATTTCTATAAGGATTTCCCAAAATGAGTCATGAAACACATTTCTCTATCTAACATGATCGAAATGAGTACACCATGTATCTTTAACCCTTCTTTTATATATATCTTGGATATATCCTCCACAATATGATTTTCACCAAAATAAATGAATTGGGACGAAATAGTAAGATGATCCACTATCAACTATATGGAATCGTGTCTCTGAACCATTCTTGAGGGACCAAAAAATAATCTATCACTAGCTGCTTCCATTTACACATAGCGATTAGTAAAGAAAACAACATACCCACCGCTCTGTAATGTTTTTCTTTAACTTTCGAAAAAATTAAGCACTTTGAAATGAACTCAGACACTTTTCTTTTCATGACGCCCAACCAAAAATACACCTCTAATTCCTTATACCTCTTTTTTATTACCGGAAGTACAACCCATCTCAAATGGTGGAAAGTATGAAGAAATTTATCAAGAAAATCCGTAAGTAAAACCATCCAATCTTTGAACCACAATACTGAATTCCCATCAAGTTTACAAAACTCAATATCCCTGCAACATTGAGTTATTTAACTCATTACTAGGTATTCCACATCATATTTTTGGTTTTCTTTGACTATATTTAGAAAATCCAGAACGAAGACTGAAAATAAAACCGCAACACCAACATGGTCTTCACATTACACATGCACGTCGCCTAGGACTGACATCAAATTCCATTAGTCTAAAATTTCTTTTTCTAGCTGCACATTTGACTTTCTGCTTAATGCATCAACCACTGAATGACCTTTTCCCTGTGTATAAATTAAGTCAAAGTCATAAATCTCGAGAAACACTATACATTTACCTTTCCTGAGATTCAAATCCCATTGGGAGAAAATATGTTTCATCATTTTTGGGTATGTGAACAATGTAAATTTCTCACCAAAGAGATAATGATGCCATGTCTTCAAACCATGGAAGAGTGTAGCAATATCTAAATTGCGTGTTATGTAATTTTTCTCGTGAACTCTCAACTACCATGAACCATATGAAACACAATGTTCTCCTTTCATGATAAAACTTCCCAACCTAGATCATAATGCATCACAGTACACCACATAACACTATCCTAATTCTGGAAAAATCAAGATTGGTGGTCATATAAGATGAACTTTCAACTCTTGAAAATACGTATCATATTCATCAATACATTGGAATGAGGCATTATTCATTGAAAAAGATGTCACTGGAATGGCTAGTCTTGAGAAGTCATGCAAAAAGTGTTGGTAATAACCAGCTAGACATTGAAATCTTCATATCTCATATATTTTATTAGGAAATTTACAAGAGATAATAGCTTCAATTTTATTTGGATCTAGAGAAACTCCTTTTTCATAAATTACATGGCCATGAAATTTTACCTTATGTATCCAAAAATCAAACATTGACAATTTTACATACAAATGATGGCCTTTAAAGATTTCTATCATGATCATTATGTTTTACTCATGCTAAACTTTTCCCACGAATCCACCAATATATCATACACAAACTCTAAAAAAATAATTCTTGATATCTCTCAAATATCTAATTCATCAATTCCATAAAGACTGCAGTGAATTCATAAGATCAAAAGGCATAACAACATATTCATAGTGTCCATATTTTCTTATGAAAGCTATATTTAGAATATCCTCCTTCGAAACTCTCAATCTGTGATATAATAATTGCAAGTCAAATTTTGAGAACCAATGGGTCCCCTAAATTGATTAATGTAATAATAAATTCATGGAATTGGATATAGATTCATTATCATAAATTGGTTAATCCTACAATAATCCACACACATCCATAGAGTTCCATCTGTTTTATACATGAACAAGACCGTTGCTTCCCATGGATTCATGCTCAGTCAAATGAAACCTTTTGATTCTAGCTATTCTTATTTCTCTTTCAATTACCTCAACTCTTTTGGTGCCATCTTATCATGTGGAAGAGAAATAGTACTGGTCCCAAGAAGGATATCAATCATAAACTCCACTTCCCTTATAGGTGGTATCCCTGATATTTTCTTGGGAAGATCATCTATAAATTGATCCAAAAATATTAGAAAACTAATATCCTAGATCTATTCCATCCATTCCAATGTTAATGCCTCCAATTGATATGATATCATGCCCACCACAAGTGGCCAAAATCCTATTTCACATATCTTTACAACCTTTTTTCCTCGCAAAATATTCTCGACGTTGTCCTCAATTGTGAAACTGACCATTATTCTATAATATACGATGTGAGCATTGAATGTTTTCTTCAAATCCATACCTAGGATTACATCAAATATGTCCATCTATAACACTGAGATGTCCTATTTTTACTCAGCTCCATCAATAGTTAATGAACATGCTCTACAAAAAAAGGCTCGACATTATCTTTCACCGTTAGAAGTTCAAAGTTTAATCATGTATGAAATAAGCTCATGTTTTAAACTTATAAAATCAATAACACAAGAAACAATGAAGGAACATGATGCAATAGTATCAAACATCAATCATATAAATGTATAATTTAATATAATCATACCTATCACCACAGATGGTCCATCCTGATCATCTATAATCATATTCAGATCTCCATACAATTACTTTTTCGATACACTCTTCTCCTTGTTTCCTTGATACGATTTCCCTTGATAATGATTCAAAGTGTTATGATAATCACAATGGCTAGCTCCACTCTACTAATGATACTGATTCTACTAGCCTCATCCAATCGAATCATAAAATGCATGTGACACCTGGGAAGGTTCTTGAAAATTTGTCCTCAGAGAACTACGAAAAACCTCTTAATATGTACCAAATTATTGTAATTAGGGAACACTCTTGATGGTTTGGTACATGATCTCATAATTTGTCCAAAGGAAACAGATTAGAAACATTCTTCTTGGATCTTGGGTTGTGGAGGAAGGTTCACTGATCTAGCCATTTAATTATGATTCATGCTCCCACCTTAGAAATATGTGTCTGTATTCTACTAGATTCTAGCATTAGAGCTCCCACCATTACCCGTAGGTATCAACATAATTCCTTCTCCCACATATCCCATGATATCACGTTCATCTACTCTTTCTTTGGTCACTATCTCGGTATAATCTTTATAAAAGAGCACCGTAATATTCAAGAGAATCTCCTACCATAGCCATGATTTTAAAATGTGTGCTATCGATTCCACACTCCTCAAAACATATTGTGAAATGTGAATAAATTCATGAATTTAGCCACATATTCTATGATAGAGAGTTTTTACTTCTTTAGGAAGACAATGTACATTATTCTCTAAATCCTAAACATATGAGGATAGAATTTTTTATTAAACATTTATTCAAAATCCTCCGAATTATGGTCTCTATCTGGTTTATCTTGAAACACTATATCCCACCATTGACATGCAAGACCCTCGAGCATATAAGTCACTATATTAACATTCAGGTCTGCTAGAGATCCATTTAAATTCAAGATAAGATTCATCTTCTATAGCCGCACCTCTGCTTATTTAGGTTCTGAATCACCCAAAAGATCGGTGGATTTTTCTTCATGAATTGAATCAAATGATCTAAATTACTTTGATCATCCCACTGGTACCCTATATCCAATGAATTTAATGATTTAATGATACTCTAAACAATCTAATGGTTCACCTATGGTTTAAGTGAAACCACATTCTTCCCAAATTCTTTTTGGTGGTTTCTATGATTCCTACATGGTGCCATTTTTTAAAACAACAACAAAAACTATATGTTTCACTCTCTAGAAACTATTGGATTTTCATTTTAAATTCTATCACATCAACTATCACAACCATGATTTCCAAAATCAACCTTTTCCATGTTCAATCATTTTTTAAAAATCCATTTTTACTTTGGAAAATCAAACCATTTTCAAAATACATGAACCATGCTATTTTCAAAATCATTATTTTAAAATCTAATTATGCATTTTTTTAAAAATTTACACCTCTTCCCAAAATCATAAATCATTTTTTTCAAATGAAATTTACTGTCCTAGTGGTAATTTATTCCTCTAATACATGTCCTGATTGTCTCATTGGATAAACCAGTTGCAATGAGATTCAAAGATCCTAAAATTGTCTAAAAAACACATATGTACCCAAATCCAGGGTAACTTGAAGTTCATCATGTAATGTTATCAATGAATTTTTATGCTCTACATTTCATGTTCTAATAATCCTACTCCTTTTGATGATCACAACCCAAGGAATAGACATGACCAAATTTCAACTCCAAGACCAAGAAAACTGATGACTACCTGCTATGAAAGGGAAGGAACAAGATGAAACCACTTATCTCAATGAAAATTTGGAATTTAAAAAACTGATACCATTTGTACGGACCCACCTACTCCCATTGGCTTTACAATTCAATGAATCATTACTATGCCTTCAATGACATTCCTAATACGCCAAAGGATGGTAATAAATTCCAAAGGGTTTCAAATGCAAGTGGGGGAAAATTTATAATTTATTAAAAACCCCCAAACAAAACAACCATTATAAGATGCATGATAAAAACAAGGATATCAAACCATAAACTTTATAATAAAACAAAAAAAATCGTGCTATAGAAGAAGTCAAAGAAAATATACAAGTATAAAATATTAGATAACAATAAGATCTCCAATACAACCACAAGACTCTATTCTGCACAATCTCTATTCTACAATATCAACAAAACAATACATGTATAACAAGGTGCTGCTAAATATGTGTGATAATTTACCTTTTCCCATGTCCCGGAATATAACATAAGAAAAACACCCAATTTCCAAAGAACGGGTGGGTATAAAACTCAGTAGGATTACCCCAATGACTTCACTACTCAGGCCACTAGGATAGAAATATTGGAATCATTTTTATAAAATAGTTTATATAAATTAATTTCCCAAAATAATTTATGAATAAATATAAACAATCTTCCAAACGATTATAAAAAAAGCGAAAAAGTACTTCTTCAATAATTTTCTGGTAATCCGTACTTCCAAAAAAGCCAAACAAGTCTTTAAAACCATTTCTCCCTAACATCTTGGAAAAAACCTTCCATTACACTTATTCACACATCCAACTATGAATGCTTAATTATGATAATTCAATACTCATGAGCAGTCTCTCGTCGATATACCATGATTTCACATGATAAATATAACACATGTTCAATTTCTCATTTGTCATCTATTATGATTTCATCTTCTAAACAATCCTCATCAATTTGATTGAAACAAACACCACTATTATGTCAAAATCATTTCGAATAACCATTTCAAATAAAACTATTTTTTAATTGAAAACAATTTAAACAAGCCATTCTAGGCACCCATTCCATTTCAATAAAATCAGTCTCTTTATTGAAAACCTTTTTATCAAATCAATTTACTATCATTCAAAAAAATACCATTTTAAAATCTTCATTTTAAAATCATGAACAAAAAAAATTAATCAAAAGCACCAATTTTAGCGATTTTCCACACAGACTAAACCATCATAAAAGAGGGTTCCCTAAAAACATTAAAAATACAATTAAAAATAAATCCATCCCAATTAAATAAATTTCAAAGCATTACAATCATTTCTACTATGTTTATTCGAGAGTAAAGACACCTACCTCCAAGGTTTTGATGAAAACTGAAAACAGACGAAGAAGGCACATGGAACTGGGTTCATTCTCCGTAAAACCACCTTAGATATATTCTACTATCATCAAAGAGATAAAATATACTCATATTGTTCATATAAAATCTTATATATACCCATTACATGAATAAATATGAGAATATAATAAGATAGGAGAAGTAGATCTAAGTAGATCTTTGGAATCATGGAAAGAATGATGAAGAACAATGACATACTTCAATAATATGGCTTCGAATCACCAAGGGAAGCCTTCATATTTCTTATAAATTTATTTCATAACATTCTTTGGCATTAAGAGAATTCAAATAGATATTTAGAGCTAGTTTAGGAAAAAAGATTCGATTAAAAGAAAGGCCAACCAAAATCTACTTTTAAGGAGGCTTTTTAAACTTTCACATGGTAAGTCTACCCTGTTAGGAAAACCATGAACTTACAGTGCATTAGCTACAGTGTTATAGATCACCCTTCACAATCTCTCTAACCATTTGCACACCATGCCGAATCTACTATCCATAATTTTCAACTTCGCACAGTTTCTACTAAGTAATATGCATGGTTTGGACAAACTATGTGGAACCTGCGCACCTCTCCTTTGGCCTAAAAAATGTATTTAATGTTCAAAAAATTCTCCCAAACATCACCCATAAACATTAAAAAAATAAAATCATAAATAAAGGGTTATATACTAGTAACCAAGGGTACTATAGTTGTAGTATCTCTCGATATAATGGTTAGAAAAAACAAATAATGTTATAAAAATAATTTTTTCACACTTGTTGGTGCCCAAAAGAGTCATGATATCTGATCATTAATTATACAAAAAATAATATTTCCTTTCAAATCATGAATATAGGATATAGACTAAATTTTTTGTTCTGGGATGGGAAATTAATCTAACAAACTAAAAGTTGAATATATAAATGAATATAGAATGTTCCAACATATTATTAAACATGGAAAATCATAGCGAGGGAGAGGTCACCCTTATATATATATTTTATAACCCCAAGGCATCCCTATAATAATTTTTTGAGGTTTTTAAGCCTTTGAAATGATACTACTCTTCTATCATCCACTAATCTACAACTAACTAACTCTATGGAAGATATAATGATTGGTACCTACACCCCAAAGGTAACGTTAATCCTAAATGGATGGGATTATATTTGATTATCAAAAAATGTAATGTAATCATTAATTATAAGAGGGAAGTGTTGATAAATGATGATGTTAGGATAGATCATACAAATATATACTATAAAACGAATCACATCATGCAATTATATATTCCATGGATCCTACGGACAAGAACATTACCATTATCCCATGAAAAAGTGGGATTTAGATTAGGGGATGTGTTTAGGGTTTATGGATATCCAATATATGAATATTTTAACATTGAGTTCCTACAAATGATGACATTTGGTGGAGATCTCTAGTAAATTCCTTCATAATATAGAGAACTACTTTGGTAGGTTGTTAATAATCTTTTAAGGGAAACTTATTAATGGGTAGAAATTGGATTTTAAAAATTGATTAAAATTTTTCAATCATTCATGATGAACTTAAAACCATGAAAAGTCAAAATATTTTCCCATGAATAAGGAAAATTATTTTTTTTGGAATTTATTAGCTAGATTTGGAGTAAGGCCTCAATGAAAATTAATTCTATATTGTCAATTGAGTCATCCCTCTTCAAACTACTCTCTTTAGATTTTATTCCATGTGGTTGTGTGTGTACTCAATTCCATTACATAACTCATATAACGATGTTTGGATAAACACCTTTGTGATGATAGCCATACTGGTTGAGGGATGTTTAGTTCTTCTTGTTGTACTAGTGTTTCCAATGATCTAATAGTTTCTTCACCATGTATATAATGAAAATTTCCCCTTATACATTTGGGGTCCATTTAATGTATGTAGGAGGTGGGGTAGGATAGTGCCACACATCAACATGTATGAGATCCAAGGTGAATATCATATTATATGTTATATATATGATATTCAGTCTAGATATATATACTAATTGAAAATTATCATTGATGGATGAAAATACTATGATTCTCCTATGTCTGCATTTAAAATAATAATTTCTATTGTAAGGTATTCCCCCAATGAATGTATTTGTTGAAAACCATCAAGGATATTATGAAACATGATCATATAATATCTCCATGTGAGGCTATCATAGAGTCCCAAAGTTGTTGAGAATTTATCTAAAGATTATTTTATGTTAAACATACTTTTTTACATTTTTTAGTGAATAAAATATAAAATGTGAAACTTTTATCGAATTTTATTAGTGGGAATCATTCCATTAATAAATTAAAGTAGAGTTTGATGATTTATAAGGAGACAAAATAGAACTAAATCAGGTTTGATTACTAGGATGGATTTATTGAGAAAAAAACCTGGATACACCCACCCAGGATATTATAATATCCCCATAGGGTTCTTATGGGAGGTATTCAAAAGGTTAATATTACTCTTCCCCTAGAGAATGTGCTGTTTTATACAAGGTTGTCACACAATATTCTAGGACTAGTGAGGTTCCTTGTAAATTTGATCAACCTCACTCATAGTTCTCTAAAAAATAGATCAAATATACACCAGAACCAAAATTTAATTGATGTAGGTCTAGTTGAAAACCATGAGATGATTTCCATAGTGAGGATCAGATGCATGAGAGTAAGTTGAAGATGAAGGATCCCATGTTATCATTAGAATTATGAGGAGGGTTGATTTATCAATCATCATACTATCGGTATAAAAATGTTATCTATATTTTTAAGGAGGAAATTTTCCATCAATATTTTGGGTGTTTAATATTCATTTTAGAGTGGAATACATTTTCAATAACAAGGAATAATGATGGAACCTCAGGATATTTACTTTTAGGACAACAAAATAATGGTTTGGAATCTCTTCTGAGGTTTAGATATGCTAATAATTTCCACAAATAATTAAATTAAAATGATAATATTTTTGTAATATGCGGTTGATTGAGGAACCAATGATTAGATAATTATCCTATATTTTGTTGATGAATGGGATGACCCCTTTCTCCATAATGAAATATGATGAATGTCCTCTTATAAGTATTATTTTAAACTACAATTTTACCTTGATAATTTTTATCTTTTCCATCCTAATAATTATATGGTACATATCGTGGAAATATAGAGTATCCATGTCATACTTATATTCTAATAATTCCATAGAAGTCATGGTATTTTTAAAAATAGTATATTACACTATTTACCTAAAAAATTAAACTTTATAGAAATATATGAAAAAGTTATCCAACTCTAACATTGATATGATGAATCCAAAAATTAAATCGTTTTTATAATAATTAAATTCAGGAATTCAATTTTTTTTTTATAAAATCATAAAATATAATGAATACCCATTCTAATAGAGAAAATGAATTTTTAAAATACTATTTATACTACTTATTTATAAAAATTTACCAATTTATTTATAATTATAAAATCAATCATTTTGTTTCATTAATTAATCATAATTTTTTGAAATATAGATTATTATAGGATAAGAAGAAAACTTTTCAAGAAATACTTTTAAAAAACAATCATAATTGTTTTTTACTATAAGAATTGAATTTTATTAGGATTAAAAGGATAATTTATATTCTTTAAAAATACATTTAATTATATAATTAATATTATTCACACATTTTAATTTAACATCCATATTCTAATAATCTAAACAAAGAATAGTTTTTTTTAGTTTGATTTTGCATATATACCAAGCTATCAAACACAGTTTTTATTTTAGGAAAAGGTACAGCTAATTCATGGGTATTTATAATTCCCTTTTTCATTAATTTCAAACTATGTGAGATGTAAATTGATAAATCCAATAAAATTTAGTAATATAAATATTAATTTAGGAAATATTCCCCCATTATAGTTTTAGAGGGATTTATCACCCATTAAATATGTATACAGTGAGAAATTTAAATCATCCCAGACATTTTCATTATTAGTAGATCATTAGGTTTGCATCCCCTAAAATATATGACATTTCATTATTAATAATACATACGGTGATATTTATAGAGGGTTATCCTAAGGTATTATATATTGAAATATATCTAAGAGATACTGATAAGAATGATAGGTCTTGAGGTTAGAGAATACATGGTGGTGATTCCTATTATGGAACTCTGTACTCTGTGAACAAAAAATGTTTTATGGATGAGGTAAATATTCCCACCAAATATATGGTCTAGGGTTGATTTTTCTCTATTCAAAAAAAATCTGGGATCATCTATGATTTTAATTATCCTACGGATGGTGGTCATTCTAAATATTCACCCAACTCTAGAGACTACCATTTCTTATATTATACCATTAATGAAGAAGATAATGTTACCTTCTTAACCTATTTAATCCTATACTGGAGTACGATTTAGATGAATTTCCTATTATTTAGAATATTTTATTACATTGGAGGATTTCTCTACGGTTGTTGAATTTTAATTCCTCACATTCATGAAAAATGTAACATTATTCGAATCTTTATATAGAGATATGTTTCTATATTACTCCCATATAATGAATCTCTTATTAGAAGTAAGAATGGATGGATTCTACTAGACTAAAAAAATGAAAAAAGTAAATATCGTTGTTGCTGGGGAGTTGGCTAAGTGGTTTTAAATCCCTGTTATATTGAATCAATTCTATGTTTCAATCTAGGATGACCTCAATTGGAAGGGGATTTATGGTGGATGTTCATTAAGCCGGGAGAGGGTCCCACATGATGTGTGAAAGGAAGGGGCTTGAATCTATGTTATAGGTGGTGAAGGGGGTGAGTAGTTCCTCCCATGTGCATTCTCATGCCATTAATGTAGAGTTGTACAAGGCTTCGAATATGTGTTGGATGAGACACTGGGTAGTAGAGGCGAGGGACAAAATCTGACCTCTGATGGAACTAATAGGTTGGTTATATATACCATTGTGATGGTGAGTTGTTTGTGATGGGGATAAAAAGTTTATCGGTGGGGTGGTACATGGACACTTGATGGATGCGTGACTCTTTCACCGGTGGATGGTGACTATGATGTGGGTAGTGTGGATGTTCTCTAAGGATATTTTGGTACAGGTGGTGGGGACACCCATGGGTGATGTTTATAGGATGATCTAGGATCTATTGGGTTAAGTATTAGGAATAATATTGTATTGGGTCTTCCGTCCTTGTCTAGGGACTCCAGACAACTGTGTATTCTAATAAATCCATTTAATGGGATCCCTCTACCCAGAAAACCCATGGGGGGATTTGTTTTAGTAGATAAGGGTTACTTCCCCTACCTATTAAGAAATATAGATCTTGGTTCTAGGACATGGAATGGATTGATGAGTTTATAAGACACCATTCTCAGTGGGATATATTATCCATTTAGTGGGGTGAAATTTAGAGGTATATATTAACCCAACTCTATAATGAATACATTAAATTGGATATTTGTGATTATATATAAAATTACCATCATGTTGTTGATGAATGATATTGGTGGAACTCACATTGTCTTCTAATAATTGAGATCTACGCCACTAAAATGGAATCTAAGACCACATAGGGACACACCTCATTTATCATAAGAATAGTTTTAGTATACTCCTGAATAGACAGTTACATATACTTAAGCTAACAAAGTTTCTCCCACTGGGTTTTTTATAAATTCGGTATTCACTTCGCATTTGGTGTCATAATTATGTCATTTTTGGTAGTGAAAATAAGATTGATCATGAAATTATTCATTCCCTAACAAACTCATGCAACATTACATGGTCATTCTATTCATCCTTTAAAAGGGGTCCCTTAACCAGATTCATTAATAATAATTGTTCCCCGGATTTTTTTTCAAAATGATTCTGACAGATTGAAACATCCTCAATTGCACCATATGGTTTGAAAACCAATGGAGGTAAATATTATTATCATCATGTTGATTTACTTTAGTACTAATGTGAGATGTTTTCTATTTGTGATGAAGTTCATGGTGTAGAGTTCTTCGATCTATGGATCACATCTTGATATGGGGGTGAACATGGTACATTTTTTTATTAAAATAGAATATTCAAATCAAGAAGAAAATTCAAGTTATAGAAGTCCTACATAATTAACACAAGAAAGAGGAACTCCATTATTGTTATTTTCATATTATATATCAAAAGGATGACCTCCACATTAGTTGTTTTAGTTGTATCGATGAATACTTCTACAACATAAACCCTTGGGCGGGCTACTAAAGTTATAGGAATGTTTCTAACGGGGTGGAAAATCATGGTTAGAGTAGAATGTGTGTGAGATATAATACTTCTATTGAATAGTATATTACCCTTAGTGAGACTTCTTTCTAGTTATCCTTTATCTAGTGATCATGTATGGATGAATGAAACTAATATGAGTCATGCAATAAGGGTGGAAACCCTGACGAGTGTGATCCCTCCAACACGAATCTTTCATTGTTATTAAGATATGATAACAACCTATATTAAATTAAAGTATAGATACGAGTCTTATTTAAATAAGGAACTCGAAAAGACCAATGAGATTATTAGAAGATTATATGAAAATGTCCCTACTCTATGGCTGCCATTATAATATTTAATTTGATATCATGGTTGGAAACAAGAAGATTATCTTGATCTTAAGCTACTACTGGAATTTTTAAATGATCCTCAATTATATCAACAAGAGTGGGAATATTCTCACACAATGGAACTACATTATCTATTGGGATATGATGATAGGATTTGAAGGAGGTAACATGATAATATATATATTATTTCAATTTAGTTATCATTTTCCCATAATTTTTCCTCTATTATGGTGCCCAATTCTAGAAAAATAGGACTCAAATATCTTATAAAACTTACCCACTATTGTTTATCAATATAGGGACACAAAGTGTAGAAAACCATGATGTGTAATGGGATCCCTCTTAAGGTGATCTTAACAATTTTTGGGGATCACATCAATGTTTATTTCCAACTCCTTAATATAATATAGGTAGTTTCTATCATGCTCTTGGAAGAGGCTCCCAAAATGGTTTTATTTAAAAACATATACCTCATAAATATTCCTGGAAGTAAATAATTTGATGGGGTGATGGGCCTCATCTCCTATTGGATTTCAGAATCCCCCTCCACTATCATCCTTAATACACTAAGGAATTACATTTTCACCATAACAATAAATAAGTAAAATTTTAATATCTAGGTTGATAGAAATTCTAATCAGGTATCTAGGGCTGTTAAATTTATCATCACTAAGTGGTAGGTCTGGTTCACTTGATTGTTTTCCACCATAGAATAATTTGATCTCTGTTTAACACCATATTTTCTAGGAATTCTTCCTTAGAATGACATGGTTGATGATTAAATATAGTTTGATAGGATTACTAAATGTGTAAAACACAAAAAAACAATGAATGTAACATCATAGTTAATTGAGTATCCAATCGATTACTTTTATAAATAATAGATTCAAATTGGGTTCCCCATTCATCATCTAATATTACCTTATTCATGGAATGTTTAGTGATGTTGCATCCCTACATCCCAATTGCATGCAGTTACAGGAAATTTAGAGTGATGCTTTTGGTTGTGAATTAATCATGACTTTGGAAAATGTATCCCATATATTCCCTTTGAGGTTGGATTATTTTCTACGTATAGGATCTCTTCTTGGTTTCAAGTATCTCTGTGAATCATCCCAAAGAATGAAATCTTCATTGGATACCATTATGAAAGTGATTATCAATAACAATGAATCATACTAGTGGTTATAATATAGATTAATTCTATAAAACTAGATACTCTATAATCATCATCAATTTAGCAAGGTAGTAAATTTTTATTCCTGGGGTTGGTCTCATTATATGGGTTTCATATTTATCTATATAAATATATTCATAACATTTACAATTTAGTTCCACTAAACATCACACATCTTATATTATATTTTTCAGTGATAAAGATTAATTAGGTTCCTTTTGTGGCAACGCATCAATGAACAAGTGAATTTATTATTTTTTCCTATGTTAGGGACCTATTCCAAAAAAAAATAAACAACATTTTAGATTTAAATATACTACATTATTTAATGTCATCAATCTTGAATTACTAGGTAGGAGGTTCCTAAAAATAGTTCTTGTGGGACTAATGTATAGAAGACCATTTTTTGGTTCATCATATCTTGTAGAAACTGGATAGGAGAGAGTGTGGGTATCATATAGAATATAGCCATATGAGAATTAGTTTCACCTGGATCCTAGCATACTATGGATGGGTTTTATTTGAAAGATGGATCATTGATTAAAGGTTATGGTTTCCACATAGAAGATATTCCAAAATATATATTTGGCTGTAAGGACTGGTCCTCCAAGTGGCATCCTAAGTATCATGATTAATAATAATAAAAACACACATAGTCCAAGCTTCATATGTTAAGGTTATATTTTGGGAACAATCCATATAATTTAACATAATTCATTGATAAAATACATGTTGTAAAATTTATACCAATAATAGATTAAATGGTATATTTACATGGGTAACCCCTCTCTATCCCATTCAACATATTGTTAAATAAACAAGAGTTGGTATATCTATAATCACAGGGAAATTGGACCATTAAGGTAAAGTCACTTATTGGGAATATAAATCATTGTGGATGAGTGTATTTGAGGGAATATCACCTTTTGGGTAATAGTTAGGGATTCAATATCCTAGGAATTCCTTTTTATTCAGACTAGAAGGTTATTTGGTAGAGGAAAGGTTTTCCATATTTCAAAAGAGTGAGGGATCTTATAGATATTATAGGGATTAGTGTGTGGACCAATTATAAGGGAATTAATTACAGTAAAATTGGGAATTTCACTTAGTAATAGGTCCATCTCCATTCAACAAGGAGAATAAATTAGGAGAAGGTAGGATTTAGGGATTACACAATATTGGAGATTTTTATGGAGATATATTTCACATATATTTGACAATATCTGATTTTAACAATAATTGTATGGTTGATAATCAACCTTATTAAGTGTACCATGAATATTTAACATGTTATAAGGCTTTAGTTAAGGCAGGTTTTAGGGATTGTGCCGGATTGGTATACCTTGTCGGTGTCTCTAGATCATTGAGGGGACAAAATAAGTCCCTTATTTAATTTCGTCAATGGGATGACTGATAATGGGTAGTTAGGATGAGAATAATGTTCTAGGGGATGTTTCACTTGATTAATTATGACATTGAAACACATTATAAGTACAATACTTTATTTTAAACATCATGAGGGTCCAATCATAGTGAGTGGAACCCTTGTAGTGGGAAACATAGGCTGGGTTAGTATTCTCATTATTATAGAAATACATTATCAATGTGGTCAATATTAAAATCAGTATCTTTTTGTGTACTTGAAATGGATTTGGTGGATCCAAAATTATGTATGAGCCCTAATGTTAAACCTAGATAATGGTGGTTCCCTAGGGGGAGACCTATGAGATAGTGTTCCAAGCCATGGAGGTATATTTAAGAGATTCCATGGAATATGAACATGGGTGATGGATCTATAATGTGGAAACAAAGGATGTATGAAGGTATTTTTGGGTAGTTAAGGAGAAGGTTCACCATAATATGGGTGTAGTGTGAAGTGTTTACTTAGTATGTCAGTAGATTGAAGTGTGTCTCTAGTACATACCTCCTAGGGCATAGGTGCATCATACTATAGTCGTACACTCTCAATATTTATTAGTATTATTGTTCCCTAATGGATTCTTCTATGATAGCGATTGAATATGATGTTCTTTTGTGGAAAATATGGTCTGTGTTGTTATCCCTAACCCTAATGGGGAATTAGAAGAAGATATATCTATCAAAGAATTTAATTTTATTAACTTTTTATGATGATATTACCCTTAATTTATATTATTATAACTTTTTAGTTACCTATGATGTCACTAGAAGGAGATGGTAAGGCCTTGGAATACACAAGATCCCCTCATTCTATTCTTATCCACTAATCAGTACGTGTTCAAATGGGAGGGGGTGACATGGTTTCTATTTATAAACACAAGGGATATATGACATATCCTAAAATTGGAAATCTACCCACAAAATATATAATGGGGTGAGTTTGTCAATTATATGCACATGTATGATATGAAATTTGTAGTGAAATGTGTGATCCCAAAGGGATGTTGATGCGACCACGGTGTATTGAATCCCTTCACATAATAAATTTACGAGTACATCAAATTATTATTTAATGAATATAATGGATTTGGAAATGGGGACCATGAAATACATAAGTAATGGTTGTACAAATTAAGAGTTAATTATAATAATTAAATTGATTATTTTTTGACATGGCCATATAGAATGATTACAAAACATTAAATATTTTATTCATGGATTACCACTTTCACCATCCATATTCATCACCCATTGTGAAATGGAGACCCAATATAAATTATTAAACAAGAAGATTCATGAAAACAATTAGTGAAAGAATAATTTGGTGAAATATTAATGTTAATAGTTTAAATTTATCATATTATTTTCAAACCACCAATAGAAAAATCCATATATCCTAGAGTAAACAAGAAGATAATTTCATTATCATTAATTTAAAAATATATTGGTGTTACTTCCTCCAGATATTGAAACTAATAATTATCCATCCATGGTAGTGTTAAAACTAAGGATGATAACTGATTTGAAATTGAAAAGGGATAATTATAGAAAATTATAAAAATGAATTATAGACTAAATGATGATCAAGTGTCAAAAAAGGTTATTATCAAATAATCACTCTCCCTTATAAGATCTATTGTTATCCCAAGGGTCTAGGGAACACATCCAAAAGGAATGACATGATTTATTGATTCTTATATGTGGTTATTGTAAACTAATTTTATTTTTACATTTGAGATATTCTTTGTGAATCTTGAGATTTAGTTCATAAAACAATAAATTTCATTACACTTTGTGATCAAAATCCATGTATCTAGTTTGTTAGATCCTTTCCCAAATTGGTTAGGAAATCCCTATGTGAATTCTTTTTATGTGTATAAAATTGAAACATTCCACATAAAATTAATTATACCTCAACATCTTATGTATACCTATGATTCTAAATGTGTCTATTTTTGTGAATTTTTTAAAATATACTTGGGGGATATTTGTGACCTTCACATTGTTTTGGAAGGCATTATTTTTATTTATTTATAACGAAATTTATATATTTTAATATATAAATATATCATATTTATGTTATTATAAGCTATATTTTAACATCTATGTTTTCAATGAAGGTAAAATATATAAAAGTTTTACTAAAGGCACCGCTACTGTGTGGTGGTTTTGACCACACTGTGTTTTGTGTTTTTGTGAACAATGATTAGTTCAAGGTCCCTATACAATGGGGATGTGTGTGGTAGTTCTATGTGATATGAAATATCATATATCTCTATCATCTAAAACTAATCCAAGCGATCATTATTGGTTTATTGTCATGATACAATAATGTAGTAGATTTATTATGTGTATTCTAGTTTTTTAAATGTGAACCCTTGTTTACGAAATTGGAAAAAATAGTTATAAAAGTTTTAACACATGAACATTAGTAAAAATTTTAATTCAATATCTTTGAATTTATTAAATCTATATGGAATCTTTAAATAGAAATATAATTTTGTCTTTAGATTATTCTGGAGGAGATCTGAATGGTCTCAGACTCCTCTAATTCAATGATCTCTTAAACACAAACACACACAGACACACACACGCACACACACACACACTCTCTCTCTCTCTCTCTCTTGCAATCTCTATATATATCTCTCAAAAAATCATATAGGTAATAAAATAATTAGGAATATTGAATCGTTGTAATTAATTATAATATTATCATAGCTTATGTATTTTATAAGGGGAATGATCACATTGAAATCAACATATCAATCACGAACTATCTCATAGTGATAAGCCTGTACTAGTTCAGGATATATAAGGGAAAAATATATATATATATATTTATATTATTTAATTTAATCAGATAGTTTCTGTATTGTATTTTTATGTTTTGATTGATGTATTTTACCTTTTTAGAGATGTTCTATACCCTAAAAAACCTATATACAGTTCAATCCATTTCATTTTTATTGGGTTTGATTATTCTAGTGGATAATGAAACTAGAAATAATAATTCCCAATACTAAAATAATTTGAAGTCTAAAATTGCAATGGATTGTGAATATTTTTGGAAAAAACCATAATTGTTATGAAAAAATTAAATAGTATAAAAAAAAGTTAAATACAATGTCATATTTTGTAAAAAATACTAAAAAAATATAATCACAAAAAATATAGTGCAATTTTTCCACATGTCTATCACATGGTTAACATATAACTATAACATGGTCATCTACAACATTATAATAGACTACATGAATAAATTTCATTAAATTTCCTAGAACAAAATTCCGAGTCTCTTTTGTAAAATTGACATCATTTAGGTAGAATTATATTCAATAAAATAACTATGTGGTATCCAAGAAACATAAAATAATAATCTAACAAAAAATTCCTTCAAAATAGTAAATATTATGATATAAAAATTTAAAAATGGTATACATAATGTCATTAGAACTTTAAAAAATTGTTTCAAAATATTCCATAATAAAAAATAGTGGTCTCTAAAATATTTTCATAAATTTCATAAAAATAATCATCCACACGGACCCTCCAGGCCTATCCTGAATCCGAATATGGGATTTTGGAGAATAAAATTTTTTATTGGGATAATTTATATAAATTTAATGAGGATTTAGTTGGGGAAAAATTAAAAAGTGTAAATTTACATAAATTATACATGTGTTTACATTTATTTAAATATATATTTAAAATGATAATATATAATATTTATATTAAAATACATTATTTGAAAAAAATTATGTACCATTACAAAATGTATATTGAATTATTAGGTAAAAGGATAATAAAATATTAAATTTATGATAATGAAATTATGTAAACATTCTGTATAAAGGATTATATAATTAGTTATTTATTCATAAAATATCAATTATTTTAATTTTTTAGGAGTTCATAATATGATCCTTGTAGAAAAATTTATGCTAAAGTATAAATTATAATAAATTTTGAATTTCATGAACACATATGTTATATAATGATTATTAAATCATATCTAATTTATTATGTGTTTATAATTTTCCATACTTTTAAATTATCCACAAATTATTATCTCATGCTTAAATAAATGAATTATCAATTTATTTAATTTTTTCCACACTTTATGTTTAGATATAAATTGCTCATATTTTGAATTATGATGTATGATTCAATTTAATATGTTAATCAAATTTTATAAATTATTATACATCAATTTATTATTTTACAAGAATGTTAGGATGATTGAAATTATTGTATTCGACCATTAAATTATCATTTTAAAGAGTTATGCATTAGAATTTAAAAATCACTATTAGATTATAGATATTATTTTATAATTACAGTGGAATTAAAGTCTCTCTTGAGAAATGAAATTATGATGTAGGGACTTTCTATCTGACTACTAATTGATATATGAAATTTATCTTTCTATAGAAACATGAGTATTTTCTAAAGGTCACATTATGCATATTATTCTAGGTGTTTTTGAAATAACATGATTCTAGGACGTTATATGAAAATTTTAGTGTACCTTACACATGTAATGCATCTGAATATGTTTAAATACTATTAGACTTAATTTGGATTTGTAACATAAGATATTATTTGTGTAAGGAGTTACAAATAAATATGTTATGACCATATTATCTAAATAAAAGGGATTCCAATTTAAAAATATACTGTTTTAAGATTTCGTGAATAAAAGGGGAAAAATTAGAAAATATGGTTTGATTTAAATCCTATTTAAAATAAAAAGTTTTATATTCCTTCCAAAAAATTATATTTCAAGGCCTAGATCATAAAACAGAGTAGCACATTCCAAATTATAGAGCCCAAGAATTATTTTTTGAATGGAAGGAATGTTATGGATAATCATAATAGGATTTTGTTTCCATATTTGGTAAATTCAATGGATTATAATAATCCATGAATCCATAATAGCTATCATAATAATATAATATGATTGAGTGTATCAAAATAATGTATTGGGAAACAATGGTTTCACTGAACTATCTATGACTCATATATGACATTATTCGAATTAATGGAAATATAAATACTTAACGGATGAACAAAATGTAGAAGAAAACTATTTACATAATGTTTTAATGATCTCTCCCAACTAATAGATTTGATGTAAAATTAAGGGGGGACATCAGTTTAAATGATATATTTTTAATAAATTTCATTATTAAATGAATGTAATATATGATACTCATCTAATAAAAAATTATAATGTATATAAATGGAATAATAAATTTAAAAAGCTAATTATATAAATATTTTTGGGAGAAAATACTAATGATTAAAAATATAAAAATTGTTATAGAAATAATGAGTAGTTACCAATAAAAAAGTAATATTTTATATATTTTAGAAAACCAATCTAAGATACAAAATTCTAATGATTCTAATTAACATGATAATTATAATATTTTATGAATGGTAAATATTATCTGGAAATCTCTATATTTATTCACATTTCTATTAATTTTATTAATAAACAAATATAGACAATATATATTCAATTTGAATGGTAGATAACCTAAAAAGTTTCTATCAATAAAATTCTCAATTTGATAGATATATAGTTTTAAATGATCCTTTTTGGTGTAACATTTATAAGGGTACTTCTATCCCAACTAATATATTCAATATTATTTTGTACAATACTGACATGGAGAGACTCTGATAAGTACTCAATATTTATTTATATACAATCATTCTATAATAATTAATATAAAATTTATAATAGTTTATAGTGAATTAAGAAAAAAATGCGATAAAAAAACATGATCTTCTATATATATTGATGATTAATAGGGCTGACCTATGAAGTCTATGCTCAGGTTCTATTATGCTGCTATATAATGGAATGGATAATAATTTTGGTCATAAGGAAAATAATAGAGATTGTGTATAGACTATGATAACTTCTAAACATATTAAATGAAATTTTATGGATTTATAATGTTTTCACTATAGGAAAACTATGAAATGAAGGAAAAATTCTTAATAATTACCCAATGTGGATCATGAAACTATATTGAGATTCCACATTAGGTATATATATTATATAAGTAAATTATATTAAATTTATGGGTATGATAAAGAATATAGATTTTTAAATTTTGTAAATATGTATTAATATTAAAAGTGATTGAGTGTTGATTCAATAATCATAGTGTATGAATAAAAGTGATAGAGGAATGAGTCACTATATCAAGGAATTCAATGTAGTGGATTTAAATAATTCTCCATTGGATTGAAATAAATTAAATATGTTATTATAGTGGTTTCCTATTATGTGATTAGGGGAATAATTATAAACAAAGGTTGTTATAAATAATTGAAATTATTTTTTAGAATCATTTTTATTATTTATCAAATTATAAAATATTCAATAAAATTATTTATGTATAACAATGATATATCTGGGATAAAATAGAATGTCCAAGATATTTATAGAATATGATGGTATGTTTTCTTAATTCTAATTAGTTGATTTTTTAGAAAAATTAATTTATATTTTTAGAATATTAATTCTAAAAAAATATAGTATCATATTTCCCGTGGATATAGTGACCTTTTAGGAAATATTTAAACAAACAGAAATAAGTATTATTTCCTACAAAAAGGAGATTATGCATATTAAAATGATATTTTACAAATAATATAGATGATAAGGGAATAATGGGGGTATATAGACATTGATAAGTTAAATGTCTGAAAATTAAAAGATAATACTAGTCTAACGAAAATTTAAAGTCATTTATATCATTATAGGTATTATGATGTAATGATTAAGAATGACAAAATTTTGATTGAAATTTTTATACCAACATGCTCTCAAAGAATTTTTTAATAAAATGGTTCTAGGATGATGATATTTAACATAGAATGAATCAAATAAAGGTAATATATGCTATTGACATCTTCTAATTTTATAACTTTTAGAAAAATAGATTAAATATTATATATTTTTTGTTGAAAACTAGGAATATGGTTCCTTAATCTCACTATTATACAATAAAACCTAATTCATAGATAATATATAATAAAATAGTTTAGTGGGATTGTTATATATTATATTGAATTAGATATGTGTTAAAAACTACCTAATGATGTAATGGGTTTAACATCATTAATATTTTACTAAATAGAAGGCCTCTCTAGTGGCTATTCAAATATTTTATGACAATTCCACTCATTATGAATTGTTATTTAGTATTAAAAAAGTTGTTTAAGAATATTAAATGTATCGAGTTCTGTAAAAATTATTCTCCACATTATAATTATTTTATATTGTATTTATATATTAAATAAAGTTAGATGATAATTTAATTCTCAAAATTTGACTATAATTTTTCCCTAACTAATAGTTTTCCAATATTATCGTAAGCTGTGATTAAATTTATTTCATATTAGAATTATTGTATTATGGAATGAAATGATAATAGGTCTATAAATGTTTGTATTTATATATTTCACTTTTTGTAGGATTTAATGGACATGATTAGAAATAGTGGCATGAAACATAATAATGAGGAAAAAAGATTTTTTTTATTCTGTATGTCTCTCCAAATGTACAAAAATGAGATCAATACTCTATGTATTTTGTATATTATGTTTTAGTGTATCATATTTAATCCAAATTACATAGCTTTATATGATAAATATAATGATAATAATCCTACTTTGATAACTTTCTTATTCCATCATTAAAGTTGACCTAATCATAGGGTGATTATGTATATTTCTAATCATATTTCCATGTATTGATTAAAAAATATGATATTATTCCTCCCTTACTAAGGGTGTTAAATATGGAGTATTTTTTTTGATAAAATTAGGAATTGTATATCCATACATATATAATTTATATGTGTTGTTCTTATCTACTTTGATGGGGTTGATGTGATGTACTCATCTCATTAGGTGAATAACATGATATGTTTACATTTATATACTCAACATATACTCGATGAATCTCGAATGTTGGAGTTTGATATATGGTATTAATATATTTTATTTATAATGATCTCTTTATTTGTTGAAAAAAGTGATTATATGAATATGCATAATATTATAAAATATAGATACTATATATAGTTATGGAGATATATATTTTTCAAACAGATCAGATGAGATATCTTTGTAACAAGAGTAGTATTATTGCATCACTATAAGACAATCATTCTTAGAGCTATGTATTAAGTAACTCATAATTATTTGCATTTATAAAAAGGCTCAAAGGGTCATACAATGTCATTAAGGTGATGAAGTATTATGTTTTTTGAAAATGTTTCAATTCAAACATTTAGAGAAAGACCAATAGTGTCTTGGATATTATCCAATAGATTTTTAAGATATATTTTAGTGTTGAAATATAAATTATATTACATGTGGACAATGTTAGTGAATTATTTTTCATAATAGGTTTTAGATTATATCCATAATTATCTTTTCATGATAGTTAAAATAGTTTTTTGTATATGGTTTCCCAAGAAACATATGATTTCATGTATAGTGAACCTATGATAAACCTATAAGAGAATATTGTATGTGTGAATTTGTTGGATATATAAAATACAAAACCCAAAATAAGGTATGTTTTGGGAAAACGTTTTTATAAAAGTGGGGGACCTACACCAAAATTTATCAAATCTTTTGATTATTATACCTTGTGCACAATGAGTTATGTATGATTTACACTTTCTATTATAGGGTATAAATCTTTTAGTCCACTATTTAAATGGTTGTTTCAATATATTGTGTTTTATATAAAAAGGTTATAGTGGTTTACTTTCTATAATGAGATCCTCAATATACTAAGAAATTAATCTTAAACCTATGTCTTATAGTATAGAAATACCATACTGAATAGAAAAAATGAATTTATGACTATCAGGTGTCGGCTGATCATATGCCTTGGTATTTCTTCTGGCAATTTTTGCACATGGTGATATTTAGCAGGTGAGATCATGAAGATATATCCAAAAATAGGAAGGCCACATATTTCAGGTGTTATTGGTTGATCCAATCTGTAGACATGTGTATTGCGATCCAAACCTGAGTTCATTTTCAATGTGTTACATTGGATCAAAAAGATTGATGCAAGGAAATATCCATGACAATGAAGTTATATGTAGGTATATTGTATTAGGTGCATCATTGATGGAATTTTATTGGATGAATTATTAATATTTTTTTCACTTCAGTGTTGAGGTAGTAATATCTTGTCACTACTTGAATTATAGATATTTGTGACAGGTTATTTGCGACGGGGTCCCATCGTAAATAGAATGTGGCAGAAAATGGTGTCGCAAAAAATATTATTTGTGATGGGCCCATCACAAATAATATTTGTTGTGACGGGATACTTTCACGTCGCAAATAAGTTTCTGATTATATACTTTATATATATATAAATTGTTTTGTGATGGGCCCGTCTCAACAAGTATTTGCGACGGGCCCGTAGTCCCCTCGCAAATTCTTTTTGTGACACGTCCATAATCCAGCCGTAAATACATTTAAAAAAAATTAAACTATTTTCGATGGGAACCCGTCACAACAGATCCCGTCACAAATAATAAATAAATTAATAAAAAATTAATAAATTTATGATTATTGAAAAAATAATTTAAATATTATTAAAATAATTATAATAAAAATATATTAAAATTCTCAATATTCACAAATTAATAATAAAAATATCATAAAATATTATTATTATTATTGTCATTATTATTAGTAAAATAAACAAACACTAAAAAATATAATACTTAAAAATTATATTTAATAAAATTATGATTAGTGAAATAATAATATTAATATTATTAAAATAATAATAAAATAAAAATTATTAAAATTATTAAAATTCTCAATATTCACAAAAAAAATCATAAATCATTAAAAATTAAATTATCTAATATTCGCACCAATATAAAAGACAGAAACTGTAAATAGTTCATATAACAAAAAATGTTAAATTCAATTTTTTTTAACATAAAAAAATCACTGGGGTGGGGGGTCATCTTCTAGAGGAGGTGGAGGAGCTGAAGGAGATGATGGAATAAATTCCATCCCTAAACTACAAGTCAGGTGGAGAATGTACTGCATCTGCTCCTAATGCTACTACTGCCATCGACACATCTCCACCTCATGCTACTGCTTCTGCTGCTACTCCAACTAACGCATCTCTTTTTGGTGCTTCTAAAAACTCTCTATAGTGTCATTCTGAGCTCGTAACTGCTCCTGATACTGTGAGGCAGAAGATGAAGCCTCTCCACGAGCTCCTCTCGTGATGGACGCTGACATCACAATAGTACCATAATAAGTACCAAGAGTCACATGAGATTCGATACAAACTACTCTTCCATTTTCAAAGCCATACTGAGTCACCTGCATCCATACCACCTCGTCAAAATAGTGTGCACTGGTCTGATCAGTCGCCTTGTCCTGACCCTCAGCCTTTGTCTGAGTGGTCACAGCCTCATATGACTTTTTCAATTCCAATTTGAAATTAAAATTGTGAAAATATTATATGTAGTTAATTGTCAAACATAAAAAATAATACTAACCACAATCCGATGCTGGAGATCACCTATAATCTCTCTAGTGGCTTGATCACTATACATTCTTCGATAAACGTCGAACTCCATAATATCAGGATGCTCAACTTCCTACATAAATATAAAATAAAATGTTTATATTTAAAGTTATATAATTCTTTTAAAAAAATATACTCACCAGATTCTCTCTATGCTTACTGAATGTACGAAGACAAGCTCGATGTGTCACCTCCTGTCTCCCCCGGTTCTGCCAACCCAGTGAAGACCTCCTCTGAAATCTACCACCAAAATAGTGTGCACATAATCCATCCCAAACCTACGATGAAATGTACTCTTGTCGGTGGGCTCTACACGACTCATCAAATATTATCGCTCTTGCTTTCTTAATTCTCATCTTTCTCAAATTATGCAAAAATTGACGCAAAAACTGATGCATAGCCACCTCCCATGCTGCATCGATAACATCACTCATGTTATCCTCGATGGGATACAATAAAACCTAAAAATAATTTATAATATAAAGTTATTAATAAAATAAATTTAAAAATAAATATTATTTATTTACATACTAGCCAATGATTGTACATGGCGAGCTGCACATCAATGGGAATCTGGTCCCATGTGATCCATGGGTGAGAAAAATAATTGTGCAAGATAGCGCTCCCCTGTCCAAAGACTACATGTGAAAAACTGTGAAAAAATAATAAATAATCAAACAATTAATATATATATAAATAAATTAATGAAAAAGCTAACTAAAATATATTGGTTATCATAACTTTGTGTGCGTGGATCGAAGCCATGCCGCAGACGTTACTCGGGGATAGGGTCAAGAATCATCAGTCACGCAAGATCGTTACCCATTTGCGTACCTCCTGGACCATCAGTAGGATGACGGTCAGATGATCCCACACCCCCCTCATCCAAACGTAGATCAGCCTCTTGCAACTCGCGAAATATATTAGGAACCATCTAAAACAAAAAAAAATGACTATTGTCAGCAGATAGTTGAAAATAACTATCTTATATAGATATATATTAGTTATGATCATAACCAACATATAATTGTGTCAATTTTCACCTTCATCATCATCTTCATATCCGATGATGTGAATGTCCTCATATTCCTCCTTGTCAATATCAATATCAATAGGAGTTTCACTTTCACCATCCCTTGTCATTTCAAATTCATTTGTAACATCATTAAAATATTTATCACTATCGAACCATAATTGTGAGGTGTCATAATCAATATTCATGTTTTATTGTGAAAAAGATGAATTTTGAGTATTCTCTTGAAAAATTTCAATTCCTTCTACTTCAGCAGAACCAAATGCATTTTGAGTAAATTTATTTTCCTGAGATTTCATTTTTATTATGCTCCACCAATCACTCAGGTCTCTTGAAGTAGCACAGTACTTTACGTAATAAATTCTATGTGCATGTTGAGCCAATAAAAATAGTTTATTTACTGCAAGAAGACTTTTATATTTAATATCGACGATTCCATGAGTCTGATTAACATGCAAGCCTCTCTCAATATCCAACCACCATCATTTAAACATTGTTGTGTAATTCTGTCCAAGATAACATAGCTCAATAATTTCATCCAGAATTCTGTGAAAATCAAATTCAGTTTCTTTATGATGTGATCCTCTCAAACAAACTCCATTGTTCATTGTTTTTTCTATTTCCCCTATACACATGTATGAAATCGAAAACCATTAACCACATATGCATTATAATATTTTACCATTTTGGATGGTGGGTTACTCAATATACATAGTCGCTTATCAATTTTATAAGCATGTTGAGACACCTAAATTTTTTTAAAATAATTATCAATATAATAAATAGTAAACTGAATTTATATTAAATCATCAATAATTTATATTACCAGTTTTTGAAACCATTGAGAAATTTCTTTCTGTCTGCATTCATCATGAGAAGCTGCTGTAATTTGTGGAAGTTGTTTCTTGATATGATTATCATATAACATAAAAATAAAACATGTTTACATACTTTAACAGAAATTATAAAATAAGTGATATAATCACCCATAATACAAATGTTTTCATTTCTTTATAGTTGAGTATAACATATGTATGAGCTCTATGATGTTTATCATCTGAAATCTATCGTTCTTGAACTCCACTGAATCCAAGATTTGGCTGATTAAAAACTGATAATTTATTTTCCATCTCAACATTAAAAATTCCCTCGTTCTATCCCATGAGGTTTTGTTTTGGGGTATATTCAGATTAAAAATAGTGAGAGTATAAAAAATCAATTTACTCTTGCAAATAAGCTTCAGCAATTGATCCTTGAACGAATGCTTTGTTACGTACATTTTTCTTCAATTTTTGTATGCATCTCTCGAATGGGTACATCCATCGAAACTGTAATGGACCTCCACATTTATCTTCATGTGGAAAATTTAATTTCAGATGTTCCAATGAGTCAAATAAAGCAGGCGGAAAGATTTTTTCCAGTTTATATACAATTACAACAACAACTTCTTCTATTTTTCCTAGTGCATCATGGTCTATTGTCACTACAAAAATGTCCCGAAAAAAATATAATATGTCTATTATCGAATCCCAAATTATAGAATTCAACAAACCATTTAATCCAATCGGCAAAATTCTTTCTATTATATCCTGAAAATATTGACTTTTTAATCATGTAATATGACCATTCGTAACACATCTACCTAAATTGGAAGAATATCCATCTAGAAGTCTCAAATCTGCAATTTACTGACAAAATAATAAGCGACTCTCTTTGTACAGTGTATAAGCTGCTTTTTACTTTATTAGCCTCTGTGATCTGACATTTTCAAATAGTTCACATTATGGTCGCCTGAAAATTTGGGCAATATCTAATCATGCTTATATAGTATCTTTGGTTTTACTTGGTGTATCCAAAACTGTATGAGATAAATTATCAAAACAGTTCTTCTCAATTTTCATGTCATCCAACATGTGGTGGACCAACAAATCAGACCAATATGGGAGATCCCAAAAAAATGCTTTGTTTTATCCAATTCTGTTCTTTACCAATTCCATGAAATTTCTATTGGTTTTTTTTGGCCCAATTGTGATGGGAGGTAATGAAAATACAACATATTTTAACTATGTACATGAGATCATTTTTGGAGGTTCATCCCATTCAATTGTGCCTTTTTTGAAATGAGATTTGTTCCTTCGAAAAGGATGATCGGTTGGAAGAAATATGCGATGATAGTTAAAATAGAATGGTTTTTTCCATTGACGATCATAAAAGTTTTGTTGTCTTTCATACAGTAAGGACATGATTTCAGACCATGAGTACTCCATCCAAATAATATACCATATTTTAGAAAGTCACTAATCGTTCACTACAATGAAGATTTTAATGTGAAATTTTTTTTCACAGCAACGTCATATATACAAACACAATTACTCTAAAATGAATTTAACTCATCAATCAATGGTTTCACATAAACATCAATATTCATATTCGGATGTCATGGGATTAATAATGTCAAAACGATATAGGTCTCCTTTATCAAAATCCATCGAGGTAGATTGTACGATGTAATAAAGACAGGCCAACGTGAATACTGACTACCATAAGAACCAGAGGGACAGAAACCATCAGTAGAAAGACCCAATCAGACGTTTTGGGATTCTAATGCAAAAGACGGATGTAGACGATCAAAATGTATCCATGAATCACCATTAGATGGATGATTCAATCTTTTATCGATTGAAATATTGGTTTTGTGCCAAGAAATCATTGATGTTGTGTTATGAAACATAAATAACCGTTGTAGGATAGGTGTAATGGGGAAATATCTCAACTTTTTTACAGGAATCGATCTGGACTTCCCTGATTGAGCTTCTTTATACCTCGATTGTCCACATGTGGGACAAATATCCAATGAATTATTTTCACCCGAATATAAGATGCAATCATTTTCACATGCATGAATCTTCCTATAACTAAGGCCCAGATTATGAACCAACCTCTTACTGTCATAGTAATTTCCATGTGACACATTTCATTTAGGTAATAGTCTTCCAACCAAAGAAAATATCTAATCAAAAAAGTTTTTTAACATTTCATTATCTGAATTAATAGCCATAAATTTTGAAACCGCTTTTTATTTTCTAATCTTGCAACCTGGATATAATTCATTTTCAGCAGACCTCAACAACTCATAAAATTTGGATGGTGCCAACTCAGAAGTTATATCGATATCATCGTGAGTTTCAGTTTGTTGAAGAGGTGGACCTGCAACATTATTTACTAAATTTTGGAAACTTGATGGATCCATAATCATGTTATTAGTATCTTCTCTACAACTGCATTCACTATTTTGATACCAAAAAACATAATCTGGTTGAAAACCCAATCGCAAGAGATGTCCTCCAACCTTATCAAATGTGTCAAATGTTCGTAGAGATCATTTTTTACAAGGAAACTTGATTGTGCCTTCTGAAACATATTCTATTTTTGATGATGAAAATGATAAGAAAGCATCAAAACCCTCAATATATATAGGATATAATCCATAACCATTTGGATTTCTGCATTGATTTATCCAAGCGCGATCATCTAAAAATACTGATGTCAGTTTCCTTGTTCCATATTTTTCTATAAAATATAAAATCATCAATTTTTTGAATAATTTGAAATTATAAAAACAATATCTGAAAAAAAATTATATCTAATTACTACAACATCTTAATAATAACCATTCATTAAGGGCGACACAATTTCCAATGGATGGACGACTACCCTTTTGTCCGACGACTCATTTACTTGGATCTTTCTCACAATGAAATCAGAATTAAGAATCTATTCGGAGGTACGCATATTCATTCTCGTATTCCCAAGAATGAATATGCATAACTCCGACCAGATTCGTCATTCTGATTTCAGTGTGAGAAATATCCACATAAATGAGTCATCGGACAAAAGAGCCACCTTTTCGTCGATGAATCGTCTTCTTCTGACTTTCACTGCCTGAAAATATTATAGAAAAGGTGATACTACAAATGCATATTCAATCTCATGTATACGTTATTGAATACGCCTATGTAGCAGCATATTTTTCATAATTTTTTGAGTCGATGAGAGTTGAAAGGAGAAAATTCATCGAGTAAAAGGAGTGTCATCAATCCACCAGAAATTGTGCCAAGTTCTTAAAATTTATTAAAATTTATAAAAATTTCTTCCTAACTGTTCCTAACTAATTATTCCTATTTATTACTAATTATTCAAATTTATTACTAATTATTCGTATTTATTACTAATTATTACTATTTATTATTAACTATTACTATTTTTTAGTAACTATTACTAATTATTACTAATTATTTCTAATTATTACTCATTATTACTAATTATTTATAATTATTACTACTTATTACTAATTATTACTAATTATTACTAATTGTTACTATTTATTACTATTTATTACTATTTATTCCTATTTATTACAAATTATTACTATTTATTCTTAATTATTGCTATGTATTCCTAATTATTAGTATTTAATCCTAATTATTACGAATTATTCCTAATTATTCCTAGTTATTTCTAATTATTCCTATTTATTCCAAATTATTACAATTTTTTACTAATTATTACTAATTATTACTAATTATTTCTAAGTATTACTAATTATTATGATTTATTCCTAATTATTGATAATTATTTCTAATTATTACTAATTATTGCTAATTGTTGTTAATAATAGCTAATTATTGATATTTATTTCTAGTTATTGCTATTTATTGCTAATTATTTCTATTTACTTCTATTTATTGCTATTTATTTCTAATTACTATTATTTATTCATAATTATTAATATTTATTCTTAATTGTTACTAATTATTCCTATTTATTACTATTTGTTGCTATTTATTGTTAATTATTGATTATTTTGAGGATTTATTCCTAATTATTACTAATTATTCTTATTTATTACAAATTATTCAAAATTATTCAAAATTATTCCTATTTATTCCCAATTATTACAATTTATTACTAATTATTACTAATTATTATGAATTATTATGAATTATTACTAATTATTACTAATTATTACTAAGTGTTACTAATTATTACTAATTATTACTAATTATTACTAATTATTACAAATTATTACAAATTATTACTAATTATTACTTTCTATTCCTATTTATTGCTAATTATCTCTAATTATTGCTAATTATTACTAATTATTGCTAATTATTGCTATTTATAGCTATTTATTTCAATTTATTTCTATTTATTGCTAATTATTGCTATTTATTTCTATTTATTTCAAGTTATTCCTATTTATTGCTAATTATTATTGATTATTAGTATTCATTCCTAATTATTAGAATTTATTCCTAATTATTAATAATTATTCCCATCTATTACTATTTATTGCTATTTATTTCTAATTATTGCTAATTATTAGTATTTATTCCTAATTATTCCTATTTATTATTAATTATTCCTATCTATTACTATCAATTTCAATTTATTACTAACTATTTCTATTTATTACTAAATATTACTAACTATTACTATTTATTACTGAATATTACTAATTGTTACTAATTATTACTAATTATTACTAATTATTACTAATTATTACTAATTTTTACTAATTTTTACTAATTATTACTAAATATTACTAATTATTACTAATTATTGCCAATTAATATTAATTATTACTAATTATTACGAATTATTACAAATTATTAGTATTTATTAATAAATATTACTAAATATTACTAATTATTAGTATTTATTAATAAATATTACTAATTATTACTAATTATTAAAATTTATTTCTAATTATTAACATTTAATACTGATTATTAATGTTTAATACTAATTATTAATGTTTAATACTAATTATTAATGTTTATTACTAATTATTAATGTTTATTACTAATTATTACAATTTAATGCTAATTATTACAATTTATTACTAATTATTAAAATTTATTACGAATTATTACACTATTACTAATTATTACAATTTATTACTAATTATTACAATTTATTACTAATTATTACAATTTATTACCAACTATTACAATTTGTTACTAATTATTACAATTTATTACTAATTATTACAATTAATTATAATTTCTTACAATTCATAACTAATTATAAGTATTTATTACTAATTATTGCAATTTATTACTAATTATTACTAATTATTACAATTTATTGTTAATTATTACAATTTATTAATAATTATTACAATTTATTACTAATTATTACAATTTATTAATAATTATTATAATTTATTACTAATTATTACAATTTATTACTAATTAGTACTAATTATTACAATTTATTACTCATTATTAATAATTATTACAATTTAGTAATAATTATTACAATTTATTACTAATTATTACAACTTATTACAATTCCTTAGTAATTATAGCAATTTATTACTAATTATTACAATTTATTGCTAATTATTACAATTTATTAATAATTATTAAAATTTATTTCTAATTATTTCAATTTATTATTAATTATTACAATTTATTACTAATTATTATTGTTTATTACTAATTATTACAATTTATTACTAATTATTTCAATTTATTACTAATTATTACATTTATTAGTAATTGTTACAATTTATTACTAATTATTACAATTTATTACTATTTATTATAATTTATTACTATTTATTACTCATTATTACTACTTATTTCTATTTATTAATATTTATTAATATTTATTAATAATTATTAATAATTATTACTAATTATTAGTATTTATTATTATTTATTACCAATTATTATCAATTACTACAAATTAATTTTATACATTACTAACTCTCGTTAACAGTTACTAATTACTACTAATTATTAAAAATTAATACTAAAAATTTCAATTTGTTAGTACAAATAAAAAGTCATGACAAAACAATTTAAATTCAATTTAATTACAACTAATCAACAGTAAGAAAAATTAACATAAAAAATTGAAATAAATAATAAATTAAATAAAACATAAATACCTTTAATCTTGATTTTCTATTGCTATAGACGACTTCACAACTTTTTTGTGTCCAAAAAAAATTTAGTTAGAAAAATTTTCCTTCTGAAATCAGAGTTTAGATATAAACAAGATCTAGAAATTGAGTAGAATGAGAATAAAAACAGATAGGGGTGTATATAGGTTAGATTATTTGCGACGGGACCCGTCGCAATTAACTACGCCCGCATTTATTACTATCGACGGTTAAAAAGTTATTTGCGACAGGATCCGTCACCAATAGTCCCTACCGATACTCCTTTTGCGACGAGAGGACATCCCGTTGCAAAAAGCTTTTAACCGCCGTCAGGTAATTGCAACGGGGCCTGTCGCAAATACTTCACTATTTTCCACGGGGGATCCCCCCGTCGCAAATAACCTTCACGAGGTTTGGCACGCTACCCGCACCAAACCTTGTGCGACGGGACACAAAATCCCATCGCAAATAATAGGTTATTTGCGACGGGTTTTGACCCCTGTCACGAATAACCACCTGGACTGACTTTTGGCGACGGGAATAAATCCCGTCGCAAAGTCTTTTTTCCCGTAGTGCAGGTTTGGTTGATCAGTGTGGTAGAACCTTCATAAATCCATTTCCATGGATATTGAAGGTAAATCAATCTAGTTATATCAACAAAAAATATATCATAAACATATAATAAAATAAATGTCTTTTCTCCTTTATGAGATATATAATGAAAAAGAGATTATATTCTATAGTGTGTGTTCATAGGATGGTTGTTGTTACTACGATTATTCTTTATCATTATAGGAGAATTAATGGGTTTCTAGACTCAACTCTTGGTATGTGAATATTATTCATTATTATAATGATAAGTTCCAATAGGTTCACACACAATAGTGCATTCAATATTCATTCTTATTCCGATGAATATGAATACTGGACAAGCTAGGCCCCACCATGGGGTTCGAGAGTTCTCCATATAAACAAAAATATATATGAATAAATATTTACATTATTATTTGAGTATATCATAATTGAGTTGAATTTATTTATTAAAAGTATTCAGGAATCATTTAGTTAATACAATAATAAATCTTAGGTGAATGAATATTTTTTTAATATTAAACTTTCTTGTAATATTAGTGGTAATTACTAGTCGAGTTAATAACATGAATTTATCATTTAATATATTAAATATACAATAAAACAATGTGATAAAATATAAAGAATATTTATTATATAGTTAGTTCTTCAAAATAATTTATTTATTGTATATTTTGGGGACGTAAAATATACAAGTTCATGGAAGCCTATCCAGTATTATATCCAATCACAATATAAGATGTTGAGAAACATTCATTTAGGCACTATTCATTCAAACAAAATGAGATCCTCTATCTCCACCTACTTTTTGAGAGAGAAATACTCCCTCTGAGCAATAGATCCAAGAACACCATTGACAGATCAATGAGAAGGTATCTAGGTGATCATCATGATAACGAGGGACTCTTCTATGCTCCGTACTAGCACCCGAAATTTACTGAATGTATAGGATGTTGATTCTTAGAGTGCGTGTAGATGATATATAGGGGTTCATCATTGGATCCTTTGAGAATCAGTCATTGTTGATGATTTGCAGTCGAGCACTATTATTTTTGAACAATGTATAAATATAGTTTTAATTTCTGTGCTTCGATTAATTTTCATGAGATCCCCATACCTATATCATAGTTCAAATCACTCGAGATGATATCATTCATCACTTTGGGGATGATAATTTTTAATACCCAACCCTCTAACTACCACTATGTACCATGGTAGATAAAAATTTGAATAACAAAAGATGTGCTCTCTTTATGAGTTAGGAGAATTAAATTAGACATAAATTTTATTATGGGGTTCGAAATTCTCCCCGAAGAATCTGACCATGCATCGATATGATCCTAGATGGACAAGTTATGACCATTTTAATGAACATTTATGGATCAAATATAGTTTTTTCTTATGTTAAAATATTAATTCATTATTTTTACATGTTTTTTAATTAACATAATGATCAGAAAAATTTGAATCTTGGGGCCTTATTCTATTTTGGCCAAGAATCAACTAGAATGCGTCAACCAAAACTCTTCCTTCTGATGACACAATTTTTCCATTGGTAGATGAATAAAATCAATATATTATTTTAAATTTATAGATTTATTAATCTATATGATTTTTAATTTAAAATGGGGTGAGTTTTTTCCACCAGAGATCAAACAGAAATCATGTAAATTTGTGTTGGCATCAGGTCTTTAACTAGATCAAAAAATTAAAAATGACAGAAAAATGGCAAAGTCTTCTCTGGTGAGTCGCATGGGTCCACCGTCCATTTCCTTCTCCAGGTGCCTCCCCTCCCTATCCATGAGATGAATCCCACCTCTGAGTTCCTCCCACTACCTTCTATGAGTACCTACAAGAGTCTCCCCCTCTAGATTTGGGCACTGTCATTTCCTTGTTCATTTTCCGCACAGTTTCCCCACCCTCTATCTCCCTCATTATAAACTAGACACCATCATCATCATTCCATCATCTCCTATATCAAGGACTACTACTACCCTTGAATAATGACATCACACCAGCAGTGACTGATCCTCCCCAGCCAACCATCATCCCACCTCCCCTCGCACCGTTGTGTGTGGCCTTCCCTCCATGGTGGCGACAAACCACTAACTGGAGGCCTCACCCCAACTGCTGCCCACTGAGGATCTAGAAGAATGACACCTAGTGAGGTCCACACCCATTAACCCTCCATGGTGCAGTCACTGTAATTGGTTGATCAGCCCTGACACCACCACTATATCATGTGGTTGGGACACTATTTTCCACTACCTAGATGTGAGCTGACGAGTGATACTGTTGTTGAACTGTGACCAGTCCGAATGCTACACTAAAAAAGAATCATGGACGTAACCCCATTCCATAGACTCAGTAAGTCTATTTTGACATAATCCACCCCAAAATGGACTAGGGATGGTCTGCCTCTCCTGATATAGGTCAAGTGTGACATTCTGTTACCGTTTTAAAGTATTTCTAAAATCTCCTTTTTTTTTAGCTTTGGTTAGGTTTCATTTGGGGTCTCTCCAGGTGAATTTATGATAATTATATAGGTTTTTAGATAGTTCCATGAATAGAGGATAACCTATGTAGATTTTGAAAAACCATGCCCAAATTCCATTTTTTGGATAGTGGGCTCTGCATTGTATGTGCACAGTATTCCCTAACCGTGCACAGTTTCCAAGGAAACCAAGTAGATGGGGTTTTTTCTAGATATTAATTTTTTTTTAAAATTTCATGAGCCACACAATTTATCTAGGATGGACCTCCTTCATCCATAATCAATTTCTCCCTTCCTCATAACTCCCACTATGAATTCTAGTCCCTTTGAACCCCTTTCGCGAGTGATATGAAGCTAGAATAACGTCGATCAATCTCATTCCGGTTAGATTCATCCTCCCATTATCTTACTCCCATGACCTCTCTCTCTTTCTCCTTAGGTTTCAATAGATCATGTTATTAATTTTTGGATCTAATAATATTGGTTTTGGGGATCTTAAACCTAGGGTCGATTCTTGTTTGTGTGGTATTTTTTTGGGGGTACAAATCCTCATTTGGTTTTGGTGTTGCGGGTTGGTTTTGTTCAGCAGGTGGTTCTATTATGATGACCAACTTTTATTGATTCTAATTACACTGTTCAAATTTCCATTATTTTGACTTAAATTCAATTTTAAAGATTATATTCAAATGGATTTCAATCCACTGGTTGTAAAAAACCCAATTTCTGATGAATTGGGGTTTTTGAGGAAAAAGGGTTTTGACTGGGAATTGAAATTGATGGAATTGTTTTGCAAATTTAATTCATGAGTTCAAATGTGCAATGGATTATTAAATTGAATAAATTGGTTTCAAATATAAATTTCGTTAATAGTGGCATAAATTTTTTTGATGGAAACCCTAGGCTCTTATCTTTGTGAAAAGACATGTTTTGATTAAAAAAACTAATGGTTTTTAAGTAGAAAAACGCATATTTGAAATGGAGAATGGAATGAGATGAATTTTATGTTTAAAAATTAATTGCCCCTCAATGATTTATACTTGATCACATTCATTCCTTAGGTAGATAGTGATTTATTTTGGGTGGAACTTTACGATTCAACAATATTCTAAAACATCATATAAGCACATCCCATTCCTTTGGTTATGGTGATTTGATCCCCTTACCTTAGGTTTAAAGGGGAGAATTTATATACATTTCTATATTCATAGTACAAGATCCCTATAGCTTGGAACTATTGTACCTATTTGTAACATGACTATATTTCTTGATTATTTTTAATTTTGAATGCATACATATGCCATTGTTATAAACTGTTTTACATGGCTTGGGAAATTATATAAACTGTTTATATAAAGTATTTATTTAAGGAATTGGTGAGAATTGATGTTTATGAATAGTTTCCATTAAATAAAGAAAAATTTCATGGTATTAATTTTTTTCCATCATTTAATATTTATAACATGATTTTCTAAAATTATTTCTATCATTTAAATTGTAGATAATTATATTATTAAATATTCATTGTTAATACCGAACCTGTTTGTTTAAAAATTGAATGTATATTTTGGTTAAATTGATATTGGCATGTTTTATGGAATCTTTGGGGTGAAACACTGCTGGATGTGGATCACACCCAACATGTACCTTCAAGCGTGTGTTGACTATCATCCTCTAGGTTAGGGAAAAGGAAATAGATCTCTTGGAGGTGGGTCATGCTGCTGAACATTGGCATTGGTGAGTTGTGTCCTTAGGGACTATGTGTTCTTTCTCCATTTTTTGTACTTGGGCTGTAGTGCTTTGGTTGTTGTGCCTATTTATATTCTGGTACCTTTACTCCCAATAGATTTTTCCTTTGGTATTCATACTCTCTTTTTTTCTTTTCATTCCACATTCTTAGTGGAAAAAATCATTCCCACTTTCTGTCTGTATGATTCTTGGTGCTAGTCATTAACACATGGGGATTGGGAACAGACTTTGGGATATCTTAGAACATAATTACTTAATGGGTTACCAGGGTACCTGGGTTGGTTCTGAAAAAATTGGTATCAATGGTCCAGGTTGAGATTCTTTCTTGAAGTCAATTTGCATTATGAATATTGGTGGGAATTTGGTGGTAGTTCTGATTGATTTCCTAGCCACCTCTCATCGTAATGAAACTTTTTTCACTCGTGGTGGTAAGGGAAAGACATCTTGTAGTTTAGTTTTAGTATTTTACTTGTTTTTATTTGGATAGCATGAAATCCAAATCTTGTACATCCGATCTATTGGGATTAATTTCCCTCGTTGCTCAGTTTGAGTATTGCCTACTATCTTCCTTACTGAATGATGATGTTTTCAAGAATCGTGCCTTTGAGATGATGTGTGAATCAGATCCAGGGTGATGTTTTTTCTGAACCCAAGAATGATAATCCTACGATTTATCCAAATAAAATTGAGGTGATCATGAGCACTGTCCAAACATTGGGACAGACACCCAACCCAATTTTTGTTCAGGCACTGGTTGTGGGTCCTTAGAAGGATCTCCTCAAGATTAGTTCTCTAGAGTTCCATCATTAGAAACTAGTACCATTCAAGGTCTCAAATGGTCCTCAATAGGTTGAGGAATGATTGAGCACTTTGGAACGCTTGATTTGGTTTTTATCTACACCTAAGGAGATAAGGGAAATGTGTTCCACATCCCTTCTTGAAGGAAAGAGTAGGTGATGGTGGTACACTATAGTGAAAGTGAATAAAAATTAGTGTTTAGAGTGGAAATACATCAATATTGTTTTCACACACTAGTTCTACCCAGATTCAAAGAGGTTGGCCATGTCTTCGTAGTTTCTTAGACTTGATCAGGCTGACAGGTCTTGGGTAGAGTATGCTAAACGTTTTTTGGGCTTGTGCACTTCGCAGATGAGATTCTATCAAATGATATAATAAAGGATCCAAACTTTTAGTTGGTACTTTTTCAGGATATCCATTATTCGTTTTTCTTGATGATGTTTCTTTCTTATCCTGATATACTTGATAGAGCACTGATTGTTGAGACGGACTTGTATTGTAAGTCAGGGTTTTCAGGAGTTTCTTTTCCTCCTATTAGTTTCTTGAGTTCCTTCATGTAATAAAGAAAGTGTGATGATTCTTATGGATGTTTACAATGGAAAGGTTCTTCTAATCCTCCTATAGTTCGAAGTATAGGTCCTTTGGTTTCTTATCAGTGTGGAAGGCTAGAGAATTCTAAGAATGTTTTCACTATGGCACCCTTGATTTGTGGCTCATACAGGAATTGAGGTCACTTACAGAGGTTCTCCCATATTTATTTGACTCCACACAATTGGACATGATCATCTGCTCCTCTTAAAATAGTGGGGAAATCAGATGATTCACATTGCATAAGGGTTCCATCCACATACATCTTGAACTAATCTTCTTCATACAGTAGAAGAGTCTCTATTGGAATCAGAAATAGGTCTATTGACCATGAGAGGTACCATAATTATAGCTTTATCAATAATGACTATTTTATTTGATACTGTTGTATCTCATTCATTTATTTTGACTTGTTTTTTCAATCTACATAATAATTATTAGAGAATTTTGTCTTGTACAATGAATATTACTACAACCCTTGGTATGAAGAGAGAGTAGGGTCTCTGTAGCCCTTGTTTTATTTTCACCTTATTAGATGTTGAGTCAGCATTGACCATTATAGTTATTGATATGAAATCATTTGACATCATCTTCAGGATGGATTGGTTCATCTCCCATAATTCTCAGATTTATTACTATCTTCCATGAGTCTTCTTCACGACACCTGGAGGGGTGTCTCTCATGTTTCAAGGAGAATGGGACCCGATGTCAAACATGGTTGGAAATTCTTATCTAGAGTGGGGTAAAGTAATATCATTATTTTACTTTGACTTGGAGTAACAATATTTGAGTGGGGACCTCCCTCTTGTCATCATTCTGTTTCATGACATATTTCCTTCTGAATTCTCTTGTTTTCCACCATTAAGAGAGGATGGTTTTTCCATTGACTTGATTCCCAGTACTCAGCCAGTTTCTATTCCCTCTTACCATATGGAACAATATGAATTTAAAGGGTTGAATTCTCAATTGTATGATCTTCTTGACAAATACTTTATATTCCCGATCATGTCACACTTGGTGTCAGCGGTTCTCATTGCTAATAAGGATGATGGTTTACTGCACATTTGCATTGAATACCGAAATCTCAATAAATTAATGGTAAAGAAAAAATAACTTTTTATCTAGATTGATTATCCATTTGATCAAATGAAGAGGGAGAAGTGGTTCTCAAAGATTGATCTTCCCTCTGGTTACCATCAGTCGTAGATAAATTAATCTGACATCCAAAAAACTACCTTTCGGAGTAGGTATGGCCATTATGAGTACCCTATCATTCCCTTTGGTTTAACAAATGCTCTAGAATATTTCATGGATTTAATGAACTAGATTTTCTAGGAGTATCTAAATTCTTTTGTGGTGTTATTTTCGGAAGATATCCTTGGGTACTCTAAATCCGAGGACGATCACGTGCATCATTTGAGAGCAATGCTGAGTTTGTTGAGAAATAACAGAATCAATGCTAATTTTTTAAAGTGTGAATTATGGATTCAAGAAGTGAAGTTCCTGGGACCCATGGTGTCAAAACATGGGATATCAATTGATCCTAAAAATGTGGAATCCGTTATGACATGGGAACAACCATCTAATGTCCTTAAGATTCAAATCTTCTTAGGTTTAGCCAGATACTATCACTCATTCATGATGGACTTCCCAATGTTGGCATCTCTGATGATTTCTCTTAATCAGAAGGAAGTGAAGATTGTGTGGAGTGGGAAATGTTAGAGTTCATTTGGTGAGTTGAAACATCTTTTGACTACTTCACCAATGTTTACTCTTCCAGAGTTCGGGTAGGTTATGTGGTCTTTTGAATTGCATTAGGTTCAGGCTTGGGTTTCATTCCTATGTTGGGTGATCATGTTTTTGCCTATGGATCTCATAAAATTATTCCAAAAATGAAGAATTATCCAACCCATGACTGTGAACTGGAATATAGGATGCATTCTCTCAAGAGTTGATGGAATTTACTTTACGGAGAAAGGTTTACTGTGTTCTCATATGAAAAAATATTGACATATATATTCTCTAAAAAGATTTGAATCTCCACCAAAGGCATTGAGATGAATACCTGCATTCTTTTGAATTTGACATTGCATATACCTCATGGAAAGGAAATTTCATTACAAATGCATTGAGAAGGAAGATTCTCACCCATTTAGTGAATGAATTTTTGAAAGAGTGGAACTTGATTGATCTCATTGCAAAATTCCACATTAGAGGTTAGGAGAGAGGGGTCGATGTTTCCTTGTCCAATGTTAAATTGACATCCTCTATTCCTGAAATTATTCTTCAAAATTAGAATCATGATGATGAGTTCCATAGAATTAGATACTCCATTAATGGTTGGGAGACAATTTCCCAGTGGTTGTTCTCCGAAGAGGGAATTCTACGCTACCAGAATAATTTTGTGGTACAATATTTAGTAAAGAAAATTGTGATATGAGATTTACAAAAATCATAGTGGGATGTGCACACATGAACCATGAAAATGTTTAATGACATGAGGTTGTAGTTTTGGTGTCTAGGTATGAAGCAATGAATTTATGAGTTTTCTCTCAATTTTATACATGCGAATAGGTGAAAGATGATCACCAGAAACCTTTGGGGTTACATAATCCACTTCCATCCCCTACTTTGAAGTGGGATGAGATCTCAATAGAAATTGTGGTCTAGTTTCTATGTACCAAGAATAAGATGAATTTGATTTGGGTGGTGATTGATAGGCTAGATAAATTTAATCACTTTATACCCATATGTGATATGGATAATGTTGAAAAGTTTTGAAGCCTATTTGTGAATGTGGTTATTCAGTTACATGGATTTCCATCTCCTATAGTATCTAATATAGATCCTCTGTTTCCTTATCTATTTTGGATAGGCCTTTATGAGGTTTGGGATCTCATGAACATTTAAGAATAACATACCATCCACTGTCAGATAACCAGACAGAAAGAACTATATAGATTATTAAGGATATGATCCGCGCTTGCGTTCTTGAATTTGGTGTAGCTTGGGATGATCATTTGGGGTTGGATGAATTTTCTTATAATAATAGTTACCATTCCATGATCGAGATGTCTTCATTTGAGGACTTGTATTGTAGGCCTTGTAAATATTTTATGTGTTTGTCGGAGATTGACAAGAGTTCCATGGTTGGACTGAGATTGGTCCCAGATATGAACGAAAAGATCTAGTTTATTCATTAGAGAATGTTGACAGATCAGAGCTGATACAAGTATTATGTTGATTATTTAGATAGACCTTTGGAGTCCTCAGTTGGTGACCAGGAGATCTTGAATGTTTTATCCATATTGGGTCATCAACGTCTTAGGAGGTAAGGGAAACTTACTCATAATTTTTGGACCTTTTTACATTGTTGTGGAGGTAGGGAAATTTTATTACCTGTTAGCACTACCACCATAGATGACGTTGATACAAAACATGTTTCACATATCTCAGCTTTGCATGTATTTTTCTTATCTGTCTAATGTTATGAGTTGGCATGATCTTGAAGTGGTACCTAATTTATCTGTGACTGAACGACCAGTCAGGATAATTGATTGTGAGACCAAGGTACATCATGGGAGAAAGATACATTTTGGTTTGTGTGCTCTAGCAGCACGATTCTGATTCAGATGAGATGTGGGAGAGTGAGGAACTAATGAGGAAGCAGTGGCCTCAAATTTTTGATATGAATGATTACTTTTAGCCTTTCTAGAGACAAAAATATTATATTGTGTGGATATTGTAACATACCATTTCCATTTTAATGTATTAATAAACCACCTTTTTTGTTTGACCATTGGTAGGGTTTCTTTTGGGGTTGCTCCGGGTGATTTTGGAGAACTCTTGAGGTTTTGGGTAGGGGAATAGTTTATTCTAGGCATGAAAATGGTTAGGAAAACTATGTGAAAATTCCATGTTTTGGACATTGGGCTCTGCATGGTCTTCTCATGGTTTAACCTAACCAAGCATAGTTTCCTAACAAACCATGCAGACATGTTTTTATTATATATGAAATTTTTATTAATATGTTGTGATCCCCTCTTTTGGTCCTAGATGAACCTCCTTCAACCTTAATCAATTTAAAACCATCACAGATCTCCCAAAAAGGTATCATGTCCCCTCTGTCCCCTTCTGAAAGTGATTCAAATCTAGATGAACATCGGTCGATCTCTTTCTGGTTAGTTACTTCCTCCCATTCTTTTCCTCCCATGATCTCTCTCTTTCTCCTTAGGGTTGCATGGTTCTTGGTATTTCTTATTGGATATAATAACCTATGTTTTTGGGATCTCAACCCTAGGTTTGATTATCATTGGTGTGATATTTGTTATTGAAGGAAAAATCCAGATTTGGGTTTGGTGTTGTGAGAACTATTGTTTTTAGTAGGTGGTTCCATCATAATGCCCAGTTCTTATTGAACGTCATTTCTTTTTATAAATTTCAGTTTTTTGTATTTAAATTAAATTTTTTATATTTGAATCAAATGTTCTTCAATCCTTTTGTTGGAATAACCCCAATTTCTGATGAATTGGGGATTTTGAGGAAGATTTAGTTTTGGTAGGGAATTGAAATTGATGGAATCATTTTGAAAATTGAATTGTAGATTTCAGATGTGAAATGGATTCTGAAGTTGCATGAATTGGTTTCAAATCCATGTTTTTTGAAAAGTGGCTTAAAATGTTTGGATGGAATCGTTAGGTTCTCATCTTGGTGAAAAGGAATGTTTTTATTAAAAACCAGTTATGGATTTTAAGGTGAAAATTGGCATATTTGAAATGGGTAATGGGATAAATTTTATTTTCTATTAAAAATTGAATTTCCCATCATGGATTTATACTTGACCACAAGAAAGACATATGTAGATAGTGAATCATTTTGGGTGGCACTTTTTGATTCTACAATGCTTTAAAACGTCATATCAACATATCTCATTCCTTAGGTGACGGAGATGAGAACCCATCACCTTAGGCCTAAAGGGGTGAATGTACATTCTTTTCCATATTCACAGTTTAGGATCCCTATAACCTGGAACTATCATACCTATTTGGAACATGACCATGTTTTATGCATGTGTTCAAATTTTAATACATATGTATTCCATTGTTATAAATGATTTTACATTCCTTGAGAAATTATATAAACTGTTTATATATGATGTTTATTTAATCCATTTGTGAGAATTTTTGTTTTCAAAAAGTATCCTTTTATTAAAGGAAAATTCTATCTTTTGAAATGTTTTCCTTTATTTGAAATGTATATCATGATTTTTAACGGTTTATACATCTTTTAAATTGTAGAGCATTATTTTCTTAAATTTTATTTATTAATTCCAAACTAGTTTGTTTTAAAATTGAAATAATATTTTGGTTAAATTGATATTGGTATCTATTATGGAATCTTTAGGTGAAATCCTATTGGGCTTTGCACCACACCCTATTTGTGCCTTTGGGAGTTTGTAGATTATTGCCTTCTAGTTTCGGGAAATGGAAAAGAATATCATGGAGGTGGATCCTGATGACGAACTTTGGTCTTTGTGAGTTGTTTCCATTGGGTCTATGGGATGTTTCTCCCCGTTTTATACTTGGGTTGTATTGCATTGGAAGTCGTGCTGGTTTAGCTTCTAGTACCCTTAGTCCCAAAGGATTTTTCCTTTGATATGTATTCTAACTTGTTTTATTTTCCTTATACATTTTTAGTGGAAATAATCCTTCCCATATTCAGTATGTATGATGCCCGGTGCTAGTCTCCGACCCATGGGGTTTGGGAACACCCTTCAGGATATGTTTGGACTAACTCGGTTGTTGGGTAAATAGGGTATTTGGGTTGGATCATGACATTAGGGTGGGATGTCCATGCCTAGAACAACTCTTTATAGGGTCTGATTGGCCTAAAATAGACCTACGGGGTTATGACCTGAGAAATAATGGGCATGGGTGGGGTTTTGGGGACCGATTTATTTTTTTAAAAATAAAAAATTAACATCATTAATTAATTTAGATTTTTTTATTAAATTAAAAATTTTGAATATTAAATTTTGGTTTGAAAAATTTTACATTTTTATACACTTGGGAAAATTAATTTAATTTTGGTACTAAATTTAATTAATTAATTTATTTAATTTTTTAAATTAAACATAAATTAATTTCATGTATGAATAAATTATTTATTTAAATTATTTGAATAAATATAATTCATTTAATGTATTTAATGTTCATTATACTTTAAATTTATTACGATGTAATTTTATTACACTGATTGGTCTTAAGTAGTAGCTGACCATGTTTGTGTATGAGTATTTTATTTATATATTTATTACCTACATGTGATTTTTGTAATAAATGGTTAATTTTTATTGATGTTTTGCACATAATAGCTTTTAATTAAATATTTCTATGGTATTTTACATCCCTAAATTTTTTATCTAAACGTATATTGACATTCCCTTGACTTCTCATCTGTGTGCAAGTATTTTTACACTGTGAAAATGGTGATGTTAGTCCTAGAAAAATACAAGTTGAGTTGAAATGTACATGATAAGTGAAAAATAAATGGGGAATAGGCGTATTAGGAGTTTAGACATGAATCATACATAATTCCCCTTAGTTGGGTTTGATCAATTATATTTTATTAGATCCACCAATATTAGATGCTCACTATCAATCATATGTTTTAATTTTCTTTATGCACTGGTTTTTATTTTATGCATTTTCATGATAATGAGAATCACTTAAAATCATAAAAAATTGTATAATTATTTAATGAATGTTTTTCTATTAATCTATAGTTGTGATCATGGAATCATAGAAAAAAAAATTAACTTAAATGGATTACATTCATCAAAAAATATAAAAACCCTTAAATAATTATTAACTAACAAACACCATCCTTCCTTTTAATTTTAACAAAAACATGTGTTTAGGGTGCTTGAAATCCATAATTGTGGATGAATCCTACTATTATGGAGGCCTTATGAAAACAACACACTGACTCTACTGAAGATGGAAGATTATGAGTGTCAATTACCAGCATGTTGAAACTTCCCAGGAAAGCATTGATTAAATAATATTTATGGTTTTAGAAGACAAGTTACTGAACATGTCAAGGAGACACAAGTTATTGTGGTTCTTTTGACATCCTCCCACCTTGAACTATCAAAGAAGTGGAATTTCCCATATCTTGTAGACTATAATGAGAGGTTTCAAGGATACTTTACAATAAAATACTTATATGGAAGAGTATTTTGATTCTATTAGAGAGGGTTTCTATATTTATATAAAATAGTGAGATACATTAAATAATTTTACTAATATATAATTTCTAATCTGGTAGTCAAGACAAAAGTAATAATATGATAGATTTAAGTTTTATAGAAAATTGTAAGTAATACAACAACACATTATGAGATATTTTATGGAAAAAAAATGTCCACATAAGCATGAGTTTCGAAGAGTGGTATAATAACTTTTTTGAAGTATTATGATATTATATATTTAAGGTGTCAGTGTCCCCAATATGTGTTATGAGACATCATGAATCAGGGTTGTTAAAAATCCATATAATATACACTTGTATGATGCATATAATGGTAATTTAATATTACTATAATTAATGATTGATGTAAATTGTGGATAATATTTTACAAAATGGATGATTTTAGATGTATGGTCATATATAAGAAGCTTTCAAGGAGAAACTTATGAGCATATATGAATATGTGATGATTACACAGGATATGTGTAAATTGAATGATAGATCATGATCTTCTAATGAATCTCTTTAACTTATCATTTCCCTAAATTCACTCTAGTTTTATTTAAGATTTCAAAATTAATAGTATGTATAAATCACTTCGTTGTCATTTATATAAAATTTTCAAAGAAATAATAACATTAAAAAAAGATCAATATTTAGTTCCTATGGAGAAAATGTTTAAAGATAGGGTGAAAAATCCAATGGAAGGTGTAATTCCAAATGATCCATTGTAATTTAACTTAATGAAATTGGTATTAAATTGATGGGTATTTACTTCCATATGAAAAAATTAATCTTTGGATGTTTAAATGTAGTGAAATTAATTGAGGAATAAAGTATTAACTTCTTCTTTAAGTATATTCATCTCTTGTAAGAAAATTTTTAGTTATTCTTATTAGGTATTAAATATAGTATTCTTATCACTTATGTGTATTGATATACAGTAACCAAGCTAGTAGGTGAAATATTACAATAAGTAAGGTGTGTTATCTAAAGAAACTAAAAAGGGTGGATCCCAAGTTTGTGGTGAGAAGTACACACTTATGATATTTCAATGTTTGTTAAATCTTGTGGATCTTTTTTTAAGTATTACCAAAAAACATTTATCTAACATTTCCTTTGGAAATAATGAGACATTATTCTAGTTCAAGAATGAATGTTGTTTGTGTTGTTTAATACTCAAAAAATAGTTTCGTAATACATGAATCTTAGAAAATACAGGATGATTATAATATTTAAAACCTATATTCTAAATTTTGGAAAAATAATACATTTTAATGCTAAACAACAATGTTTTAAAGGATATACCAAGTTATTTTCATCCTTATTTTATGTTCAATCCCCTTTTTATTATCGACATGATTTGAAACATTGTTTTCGACAAAAAAACCTTTATAAATAATGGTAAGACAAAATGATTCCGGAACTTGTTCATCTAGATATAGAGAACTATTCAAAAGGTAAGCTGGTGGTCAATATACAACAAAATACAATTTTATGTTTATTCGAGGAATGTTAATTTGAGGTCTAATATAAGCATGTTTAGAATATATGAAGTATTTGTGAGGGTGTGCCAAATAATATCATGACCAAGAATTCATTGATATATATAATATAGCATGGAGTGATTCTGAAAGACACATTACCTTAAAAGCATCAATGCTATGATACTATTTAGGAGGATCTATGATGAGTTTTATATGTTAAAATTGATCCATTAAATATTAAATGGAATAATTACTAAAAATATTTTCTTATACACATTAGATTCATGATGTAATGAAAATGATAATAATTTTTAAAACTCACACATTGCTGAAACTTCCATTTTTAGACATTATTTGGAAAATAACATCATTTTCCCATAACCATATGTTAGATCCATGGTTATGGATATAAATATTTTTTTGAGGATATTAACCAACTTTATTCAATAAAAAACATTGTGTTCATCTATAATAATCGTCTTCAATGTTACTTAGGATGTTAAAAAAATCCTAACGATAGAAAAGAGGCAGTCATGTGAAAGAATAAATTTATCTAAAAGGATTCACATATATACTTGATATAGTGGTAGAAAGATTTAATCCAGTGTAGTCAATTCCAAACATGAAAAAGAAGTTGGCAGAGGAAACATTTCAAAATAGTACGTGGGAATTGAACATTCGAAAGAAACATACAATACAGGAAGGTTAGATCCATGGTGATAGTTTTATATTCACCAAGACCATGGATAAATTATTCCTTATGAATGATAAATATTATATATAGTAAATACAAATTATTTAAAATTGAAAATACAAATTAAAATTAAATAATGGATTTATTGTATGAAAGATCAATTGATTATTATATTGAATAATATGATGTGTAACACCCCAATCTTCTACGGTACGTTTCCCTTCGAATAATGCGATAGCGTGTGTTGTACGCAACCTCGAGTTCTAACACACGCCACAACTAATTAAACTAGCCGTTGTAAATAGTGATACCTACTTTTTGAAATCATATATATTTTATATTTCAAAATGGACTTCATTTTTGGATTCGGAATATCGAAATTATCCTAGGGTGAAATTTTGGTACTTTTCGGATAACTTTTATATTTTGATGAATAGTAAAAATTACTAAATTTTAATTAAAAACAACTTTTTTAATCAAAATAAGTAATAGTGATAAATTATGAATTTGAGTGGTTTTAAAGTATATTTAGAATATATTTTTACCATTTAATATAATGTTGGTCATTGGACATAATTTTACAATTAAACCGAACATAAACAAGTGTCAATCTTTTGGTAGTTATTATCTCTTAAAAACACGCTTTTTGTTTTGACAGCGGGAATTAATTTTAAATTAATTTCTGCCACTTCTGTGTTTTGAATTTAGGAAAATGGATTCCATATTTGGAATCAGGATGTTCAAATTATGTAAATAAGTAACTTTTATTTTTAGACATTTTGAATAATTACTGCGGTAAATATTTTATTTACCATGGTTAAGGGTAAATCCGGTAAATAAGGGTTAAAAAAATAATATTATAATAATACTAAATTACCCTAAAAATGTGTCTTAACCCTATTGGTTAATACATGGTCGACCATGGGAATCTTTGGGTCTATTTGGGGACCCCATGGATCCACTTGTAAGTGATAATGACACTTTATTTTAATTTAGTTAAAATGAATACAAAAATGACACAAGCATATATCTTTTAGAACAACAATTTTTACATAGGGTTATATATGTTGGATTTTAGATTATAAATATTCATTAGAAAGCTAAAAAGATTTCCTACATAATGATATTTTATTTATAATTTTTAGACATTAAATAATTTATTTTATTTATGACACAATGATGATGCAGTAATTACTATAATAGTGAAAAATTAAAATAATTGATATTATAAATACCCAAATAAATATAATATGAAAATTTTAATGAATTAAACTAATTTTCTAGGCTAATATGATATATTAGGATTTATTTAATGGACTTTGTTCGAAGTAATCAATCTGTTATGAGTTTCAAAAAAATCAACTATTGAATAGTGTCAAAATTGACATAAAAGAGTTCTTAAAACAAATATTATATTATTAATTGATATTAAATTCCTAAAAATCTAAGGTTCGGCCAAGAGACTTATATTATGATAGGTTAATCATTAATGGACCACTTGGGGGTCGCTTGGATGTATATAGTAAGTTTATTAACCATAATATATAAAAATACAAAGAGACATTGTAAAAGTGAAACTAATTAACTTAGAGTTAATACTTAAAGATAAGGTTAATATAAGTACCCAAACCTGTCTAAATTCTATTGGATGAGTTGTTTTCGACCTATCCCCACCTCATCCTTTGAATAGTCAACTTTGGAGCCTTTAGAAATCGAATATGAATTTATTATAAATTAATATTTCTAGCTTTTCCAAAGGTGCCCCTCACCCCTCTTATAAAAGGGCACTCCTCCTTCTCATTTCTTCACACCTTCAAAGCCTTTTGGATCGGCCAAACTCTGCCCAAATACTCTCCCAACATCCCTCAATACAACCTAGAGGCCTTAGTGTGATCAGAAAGCCAACCTAAGGAGCCCTTTTGATCAAATCAAAAGGAAGAACCCGAAGAAGAGGTAATGATTTCACCACCCTTTTCTAAGTTCATTTCTTCTTCCACTTCTTCTTCCTTTGTTCTTACCATTCTGAAATAATAACTCCAGTATCTCACATATACTGTGATGTTATTATAAGTATGGTACAACCATATTCAGTATTCTATCCACCCTTTGAATAACATGTCACCATACGTGCGTACGTACGGCTTACCGTCTCCACGTCGTGGTGTAATTGTTATTCAATATAATATTATTTGGATGGGTATAATAATGATGTGTAACTCATGTAAATAATAAATATAACATGTTAATGATTCTTTATATATGATATACCATCCATTTATATATTATTTTAATATCAAAAGAATGATATTGTCGCTCGTGCGTACGTACGGACTACCGTCTCCACGAACGCGATGAGATTCATTCTCCATCGTATCCATTCAAGTATAATTATCATTTGATGATTTAAAAATGATGTTTAAGGACTGTATATCATTCTGGATATGAATAAGATACAACAACCATGGCTTATGTAACAAAACATATAAAAGAAAATGAGTATGTTAACTCCCGAAACGACGATAATTCTAAGATATTATTAACAAATCAATGATAAAAGATCATATATGATATCATATTAATATATATGATTCTTGTATAATTTAATAACAACTATTTCACCATTATACAGGAGGTTAACCTACCCCAACCAAGGAAAAGTACAAGGTAAGGGTTATTTCACAATCTCTTCTTTATCCGAGGTTGTTTATACGTAATAATCTACTGGGATCTCGTTATCATCCACATCCATGTTTCTTCAAATTGTATTTCAAAACATTTTTACTATTTACAAGAATATGGGTTAAAGTCATTTATACCCTTGTTTGACTTTTTATAAGAGGTTTATAAAGGAATCTTTCCGTCGTTTTCAAAACAAGGTCCTTTTTAACCTTTTCGACAGAATTGAGGTAAAAATGTTTTTTTTAACATATACGACGGGTGCGGTTATTTTCCGCCGTTATAAAATCGTCGAAGCTTTCCATACAAGATTATAAGAATATTTTCAAAGAAAATGTTTTATTTTATATGGATCTTAAATGATTTCAAAATAAAAGGAGATACTTCTTTAAAAAGAATTTTGATTTCATCTATGTCAACATCCTTTGATGGATTTTAAGATTATTTGAAGTTGATTTATTATGATACAAAACTTCTATATTGTATTGAAGGTTTTGTGATATGTTTGACTGTGGATGTGCTATTTTTATACCATTCATAGTTTATTGTGAAAGTATTGACATTTCGTATGCTAGTTTTAATACGAATGTTTATGTTATGTTTAAACCTTTTCATATGGGAATGCATTGGACTTAATAAGTGACGGGTGGAGGCCGCTATAGCTCCTCGATGCATCGGTAGGTCTCATGAGACAAACTAGTGTCTTGGAACAAGGCCTTGACAAAATCTTATTTGTAGTCTTGGCACGAGGCCTTGGCTATGTGGTTATGATAGTCTGGCATTATGCATTCCAACATTATGAAAGTGGTTATTTATTTTTGCATGTGATTATTCGATTAGTGGAATATCCATGTGAATAAGTAAATGGCATTATTTCATTTTATTTATGCCATACCATGTTGGAAGTTCATGTTTAAAAGGCTTTTGTTTTAGTTATACATTGCCTTAAATGTTTATTCTTATTGATGAAAGTTTCCGCTATATTGTTATCCTTACTGGGCATTTGAGCTCACCCCTTTTCTATGTTTTATTTTTCCCAGGTAGTGAAGAAGTAATTTATGAATGACTTGCAGGGATATTATGAGGGGTTAATAGTGTGGATATGAAGACTTTGTTGTAGTAGTAGTTTTTCACTTTGAAATGTAATGTAAAACTTTATGATTATATCTAGTATTTCCAAGTCTACTAAACCAATCGGTCTTTCGAGATTTGATCTTTCTTGTGATCATGCCAATGTTATGTAATTATTGCACCGACTCTGGGTAGCTGGGGTTGGGGCGTTACAGTTGGTATCAGAGGAAGTTTAGTACAAACCTTGGAAGCTAGATTTAGATAAACTCTGATTAGAGCACGTAGACCTAAGATGAACTTTGAGGATTAGTATAGAAGAACTTACTAGAATTTTGGTATTGTAGAGATTTTGTGAGTTTTTCGAGCAATACATCCCTGTCTGGATACGAGCAGGTAGAGGCGGCTCTGGCACAGATGTACCTAGGGGTAAAACCCGAAAACACCGCTTTGAGCTAGACTCGAACGGGAACTGGTGCACGACAACGGGCCTTGCTGCACTCTTGGTTACGACACTCCCGGGGGATATGCTTAGGATAACTCTCACTATCTTTACAAATCATTATGAAGGGTTTATGAGTATATATACTTCCTCAAAGAAAACATTTTTATGATTTTGGATTATATCCATAAATAGTTCAATTTATGTTAAGTGTTTTATAAGTATGGGATTATGTATTTTGATGCATAAACTGATCTAGTTTATGCCATTTTTTTAGAAATGGCGCCTAGTGGAAGAAATGGAAACCGTATCAATGCACGCACTCCATGTAGGGATTTCCCTCCTGCTCAAGATAATTATAGTGGGGCTGGTGATGCAACTGGTGCTGATCAGCTAATCACCGTACTGGGACAACTTACTCAGGTTATGAATAATAACCTTACCCGTATGGAGCACCCTGATCCGCAGCGTGGAGGATCAATGTTAGACCGATTCATGAGACAACAACCACCAACGTTCAATGGGAGTACAAATCCCTTAGTAGCTGAGAAATGGATATTTTCCCTAGAGAAAATATTTCAGGCTTTGGGGAGTAGTGAAAGGGAAAAAGTTACCATGGCAGTTTACCGCCTCACTGGAGATGCTGATCAATGGTGGTCATTGATTCAAAACATGAAGGAAGATGATGAAGTATCAAACATGGAATGGAGGGAGTTCAAAGATCTGTTTTCAGAAAAATACTTTCCTCGCGACCATCGAGGAGATATGGAAAGGCAATTTCTGAGTCTGAGACAAAAGGAGGATGATAATGTCACAAAGTATGAGGCTAACTTTACAAGGTTAGCGAGGTATGCTGGAGATTATATTCGCAACCCAAGAAGTAAGATTGATCGTTTCTTTGATGGGTTAAAACCATTTCTCCGTCGAGCATTAGTCTCACAATCCTTTTCATCGTACGAAGACATTGTCTCATGTGCTATCAATACCGAAAAGGAATTCTCTAAGTCTTATGACATTAAAGCAAAGCAAGAGAAGAAGAGACCTGCTGATCAATCTGGGAATGGAAATAAGGGGAAGAAGGGAAAGGTTGAATATCCATCTTGTGGTAAGTGCGGGAAGAAACACCCCGGTGCTTGCCTGAAGGGAATGGGAGTCTGTTACAAGTGTGGTGAAAAAGGCCACCAAGCTCATGATTGCAAGGGGAAGAAGGAAGCTACCAACGTTCAGTGCTACAATTGCAGGGAGATGGGGCATTATGCAAATGCATGTCCTAAGCGTCAGGAGAACTTACCTCAGAAAAGGCCAAGGGATCAAGGCCAGGCTTATGCTATCACTACTGCAGAGGTAGAAGCTCCAAAAGACGTGGTGGCAGGTAATTTAATGGTTTCCTCAAGTTTAGCAAATGCATTATTTGATTCTGGATCATCGCATTGTTTCATATCTTCCCAGTTTGCTAAGAAAATTAGATATTTCCAATTTGATTTAATAAGGGAGTTGTCAGTTAAAACTCCTAAGGGAAGTATCGTTGCAACAAAGTTTTGTGAATCAGTCCCCATTAGAGCACATAAATTTTCTTTATCTGCTGATTTCATCGTCATACCTATGATTGAGTTTGATATAATCCTCGGTATGGACTGGCTTTCGGATTATGATGCGAAGATTTATTGTAAGAAGAAAGAGGTTACGATTCTTGATGATAATGATAAGGAGCACCTTATTTTTAGAGCAGAATCGTCACCACCTAATTCTTATTTAGATCCACCCCCAGTAGCTCAACTTAATTCAATTATTGGGGAGGAAGAGAATGAAGTAACTATCAGTGAGGAAAGGAATGTTCAAATAGAGGATGTACCTGTTGTGAAAGAATTTGTAGATGTATTTCCAGAAGATTTACCTGGACATCCTCCAGAACGAGAAGTTGAGTTTTCTATTGATTTGATTCCTGGATCAAGGCCTATATCGAAGACCCCTTATAGAATGGCCACTGTAGAGCTAGTCGAACTAAAGAAACAACTAGAGGAATTGAGTAATAAGGGATTTATTCGCCCTAGTGTTTCTCCATGGGGAGCCCCTGTTCTTTTTGTTAAAAAGAAAGATGGATCTATGAGGTTATGTATCGATTACAGGGAGATCAATGCTATAACGATAAAGAACAAGTATCCCCTACCACGTATTGATGATTTATTTGACCAAATGCATGGAGCTCAATACTTTTCAAAGATTGACCTTCGATCTGGATACCATCAGTTGTGTGTGAAGAAGGAAGACATTCCGAAAACAGCATTTCGAACCAGGTACGGGCATTACGAGTTTACTGTAATGCCGTTTGGATTGACTAATGCACCCTCTGTATTCATGGATCTAATGAATAGAGTTTTCAAGGAGTATCTCGATGAATTTGTGGTGGTATTTATTGATGATATCTTGGTATACTCCAAAACCTACAAAGATCATGAAAATCACTTGCGCATTATCTTGAAGACTCTGAGGAGGCATGAATTATATGGGAAGTTTAGCAAGTGTGAATTCTGGCTTCAGGAGATTTCTTTTCTTGGCCATATTGTCTCTAAAGATGGAATCTCTGTTGATCCTTCTAAGACCAAGGCAATCCAAGAATGGCCAGCACCTACGAGTATAACTGAGGTACGTAGTTTCATTGGTTTGGCAGGTTATTATCAACGTTTCGTCCAGAATTTTGCCCGATTGGCTAACCCATTAACGAAGCTCACACGTAAAGGGGTTAAATTTGTTTGGACAAAAGAGTGTGAAGAATGTTTCGAAGAACTGAAGAGAAGATTAGTCAATGCTCCTATATTGACTCTACCATCGGGGAATGATGGGTTCGTTATTTATAGTGATGCATCAAAGAAAGGACTTGGTTGTGTCCTTATGCAGAATGATAGAGTTATTGCCTATGCATCACGACAGTTGAAAATTCATGAACAAAACTATCCTACTCATGATCTCGAGTTAGCAGCTGTGATCTTTGCTTTGAAGATATGGAGGCACTACCTCTATGGTGAAAAATGTGAGATTTATACTGATCACAAGAGTTTGAAGTATATTTTCTCACAAAAAGAACTCAACATGAGGCAAAGGAGATGGCTTGAATTACTCAAGGATTATGATTGCACGATACACTACCACCCGGGGAAAGCAAACAAAGTAGCAGATGCTTTGAGCAGAAAAGACCATGGAGTTCTGAACATGATGAGAATTGAAAGGGATCCAATTTTCATGGATCTAGTGAAGATGGACATGGGAATAACCAGGGAAGGTGAAACATCAATGCTTTTTCAAATGGTTGCCAAACCATCTTTACTAGAAAGGATTAAGAGTTCCCAGACCGATGATGAAGAATTTCAGAAGAAGATTAAAGCTGTGAATGATGGGAGATTGAGAGACTTTGTGTATGAAGATGGAATTTTGAAATTCGGGAAGAGACTTTGTGTTCCCAATATACCTGATCTAAAAAGGGAATTGCTGGATGATGCTCATAGTTCCAATTTCTCTATACACCCTGGGAGCACCAAAATGTATAGATATTTGAAAGAACATTTTTGGTGGGACAATATGAAGAGGGAGATTGCTGATTTTGTGTCAAGATGTATGGTTTGTCAACAAGTGAAAGCTGGAAGGCAACAGCCTGGAGGAGTCATGCAACCGCTTCCCATACCGGAGTGGAAATGGGACAATATTACGATGGACTTTGTCATGGGGCTACCAAAGACTCCTAGAAGGAATGATGCAATATGGGTGATTGTTGATCGTCTTACCAAGTCAGCACATTTTCTTGCTATAAGAGAAGATCTACCCCTGGAACGTCTAGCAAGACTATATATTAATGAAGTTGTGAGACTTCATGGAGTACCCCTATCGATTGTTTCTGATCGTGATCCCCGTTTTACTTCAAGATTTTGGAAAAGTCTTCAGAAATCCCTGGATACTGAACTTCATTTGAGCACTGCATACCACCCTCAGACAGATGGACAGTCAGAACGGACTATTCAAACCTTAGAAGATATGTTGAGATCTTGCTCACTTGACTTTCAGGGTATGTGGGATCAATATTTACCACTGGTAGAATTTTCCTATAATAATAGCTTCCATTCGAGTATACAAATGGCACCATATGAAGCGTTATACGGAAAGAGATGTCGTACACCAACCTGTTGGGATGATGTTGGTGAAAGAAAACTTGTAGGCCCAGAACTGGTGGAGGAAACGGTGGAAAAGGTGAAGGTAATCCAAAATCACATCAAAGCAGCTCAAAGTAGGCAGAAGAGCTATGCCGATAATCGAAGGAAGGATTTGGAATTTCAAGTCGGTGATCATGTTTTCCTGAAGGTATCTCCGTGGAAGGGAGTCATACGTTTTGGTAAAAAAGGTAAATTGAGTCCCAGGTACATCGGACCTTTCGAAATTCTAGAACGAATTGGGGCTGTAGCTTACCGATTGGCAATGCCGCCAAGTCTCTCCAAAGTTCACGATGTGTTCCACGTATCTCTGTTGAGGAAATACATGCCTGACCCAACGCATGTACTCACCTATGAGGAATTAGAACTGGAACCCGATCTTTCCTATTGTGAAGAGCCCGTCAGGATTCTTGATACGAGAGAACAAGTACTGAGAAACCGGACGACGCGTCTGGTAAAAGTTTTGTGGAGGAATCATAAGATGGAAGAGGCAACGTGGGAACCCGAGGAACTTATGATGAAGAACCACCCGAGTCTTTTTATGCAGTAATACCCTAGAAATTGCGAGGACGCAATTATTTGAAGGAGGGGAGAATGTAACACCCCAATCTTCTACGGTACGTTTCCCTTCGAATAATGCGATAGCGTGTGTTGTACGCAACCTCGAGTTCTAACACACACCACAACTAATTAAACTAGCCGTTGTAAATAGTGATACCTACTTTTTGAAATCATATATATTTTATATTTCAAAATGGACTTCATTTTTGGATTCGGAATATCGAAATTATCCTAGGGTGAAATTTTGGTACTTTTCGGATAACTTTTATATTTTGATGAATAGTAAAAATACTAAATTTTAATTAAAAATAACTTTTTTAATCAAAATAAGTAATAGTGATAAATTATGAATTTGAGTGGTTTTAAAGTATATTTAGAATATATTTTTACCATTTAATATAATGTTGGTCATTGGACATAATTTTACAATTAAACCGAACATAAACAAGTGTCAATCTTTTGGTAGTTATTATCTCTTAAAAACAAGCTTTTTGTTTTGACAGCGGGAATTAATTTTAAATTAATTTCTGCCACTTCTGTGTTTTGAATTTAGGAAAATGGATTCCATATTTGGAATCAGGATGTTCAAATTGTGTAAATAGGTAACTTTTATTTTTAGACATTATGAATAATTACTGCGGTAAATATTTTATTTACCATGGTTAAGGGTAAATCCGGTAAATAAGGGTTAAAAAAATAATATTATAATAATACTAAATTACCCTAAAAACGTGTCTTAACCCTATTGGTTAATACATGGTCGACCATGGGCATCTTTGGGTCTATTTTGGGACCCCATGGATCCACTTGTAAGTGATAATGACACTTTATTTTAATTTAGTTAAAATGAATACAAAAATGACACAAGCATATATCTTTTAGAACAACAATTTTTGCATAGGGTTATATATGTTGGATTTTAGATTATAAATATTCATTAGAAAGATAAAACGATTTCCTACATAATGATATTTTATTTATAATTTTTAGACATTAAATAATTTATTTTATTTATGACACAATGATGATGTAGTAATTACTATAATAGTGAAAAATTAAAATAATTGATATTATAAATACCCAAATAAATATAATATGAAACTTTTAATGAATTAAACTAATTTTATAGGCTAATATGATATATTATTATTGATTTAATGGACTTTGTTCGAAGTAATAAATCTGTTATGAGTTTCAAAAAAATCAACTATTGAATAGTGTCAAAATTGACATAAAAGAGTTCTTAAGACAAATATTATATTATTAATTGATATTAAATTCCTAAAAATCTAAGGTTCGGCCAAGAGACTTATATTATGATAGGTTAATCATTAATGGACCACTTGGGGGTCGCTTGGATGTATATAGTAAGTTTATTAACCATAATATATAAAAATACAAAGAGACATTGTAAAAGTGAAACTAATTAACTTAGAGTTAATACTTAAAGATAAGGTTAATATAAGTACCCAAACCTGTCTAAATTCTATTGGATGAGTTGTTTTCGACCTATCCCCACCTCGTCCTTTGAATAGTCAACTTTGGAGCCTTTAGAAACCGAATATGAATTTATTATAAATTAATATTTCTAGCTTTTCCAAAGGTGCCCCTCACCCCTCTTATAAAAGGGCACTCCTCCTTCTCATTTCTTCACACCTTCAAAGCCTTTTGGTTCGGCCAAACTCTACCCAAATACTCTCCCAACATCCCTCAATACAACCTAGAGGCCTTAGTGTGATCAGAAAGCCAACCTAATGAGCCCTTTTGATCAAATCAAAAGGAAGAACCCGAAGAAGAGGTAATGATTTCACCACCCTTTTCTAAGTTCATTTCTTCTTCCACTTCTTCTTCCTTTGTTCTTACCATTCTGAAATAATAACTCCAGTATCTCACATATACTGTGATGTTATTATAAGTATGGTACAACCATATTCAGTATTCTATCCACCCTTTGAATAACATGTCACCATACGTGCGTACGTACGGCTTACCGTCTCCACGTCGTGGTGTAATTGTTATTCAATATAATATTATTTGGATGGGTATAATAATGATGTGTAACTCATGTAAATAATAAATATAACATGTTAATGATTCTTTATATATGATATACCATCCATTTATATATTATTTTAATATCAAAAGAATGATATTGTCGCTCGTGCGTACGTACGGACTACCGTCTCCACGAACGCGATGAGATTCATTCTCCATCGTATCCATTCAAGTATAATTATCATTTGATGATTTAAAAATGATGTTTAAGGACTTTATATCATTCTGGATATGAATAAGATACAACAACCATGGCTTATGTAACAAAACATATAAAAGAAAATGAGTAAGTTAACTCCCGAAACGACGATAATTCTAAGATATTATTAACAAATCAATGTTAAAAGATCATATATGATATCATATTAATATATATGATTCTTGTATAATTTAATAACAACTATTTCACCATTATACAGGAGGTTAACCTACCCCAACCAAGGAAAAGAACAAGGTAAGGGTTATTTCACAATCTCTTCTTTATCCGAGGTTGTTTATACGTAATAATCTACTGGGATCTCGTTATCATCCACATCCATGTTTCTTCAAATTGTATTTCAAAACATTTTTACTATTTACAAGAATATGGGTTAAAGTCATTTATACCCTTGTTTGACTTTTTATAAGAGGTTTATAAAGGAATCTTTCCGTCGTTTTCAAAACAAGGTCCTTTTTAACCTTTTCGGCAGAATTGAGGTAAGAATGTTTTTTTAACATATACGACGGGTGCGGTTATTTTCCGCCGTTATAAAATCGTCGAAGCTTTCCATACAAGATTATAAGAATATTTTCAAAGAAAATGTTTTATTTTATATGGATCTTAAATGATTTCAAAATAAAAGGAGATACTTCTTTAAAAAGAATTTTGATTTCATCTATGTCAACATCCTTTGATGGATTTTAAGATTATTTGAAGTTGATTTATTATGATACAAAACTTCTATATTGTATTGAAGGTTTTGTGATATGTTTGACTGTGGATGTGCTATTTTTATACCATTCATAGTTTATTGTGAAAGTATTGACATTTCGTATGCTAGTTTTAATACGAATGTTTATGTTATGTTTAAAACCTTTTCATATGGGAATGCATTGGACTTAATAAGTGACGGGTGGAGCCCGCTATAGCTCCTCGATGCATCGGTAGGTCTCATGAGACAAACTAGTGTCTTGGAACAAGGCCTTGACAAAATCTTATTTGTAGTCTTGGCACGAGGCCTTGGCTATGTGGTTATGATAGTCTGGCATTATGCATTCCAACATTATGAAAGTGGTTATTTATTTTTGCATGTGATTATTCGATTAGTGGAATATCCATGTGAATAAGTAAATGGCATTATTTCATTTTATTTATGCCATACCATGTTTAAAGTTCATGTTTAAAAGGCTTTTGTTTTAGTTATACATTGCCTTAAATGTTTATTCTTATTGATGAAAGTTTCCGCTATATTGTTATCCTTACTGGGCATTTGAGCTCACCCCTTTTCTATGTTTTATTTTTCCCAGGTAGTGAAGAAGTAATTTATGAATGACTTGCAGGGATATTATGAGGGGTTAATAGTGTGGATATGAAGACTTTGTTGTTGTAGTAGTTTTTCACTTTGAGATGTAATGTAAAACTTTATGATTATATCTAGTATTTCCAAGGCTACTAAACCAATCGGTCTTTCGAGATTTGATCTTTCTTGTGATCATGCCAATGTTATGTAATTATTGCACCGACTCTGGGTAGCTGGGGTTGGGGCGTTACATGATGGGTATTAAAGTGATATTATACATGGACAGTACAAGCCTGGTTCCAATAAGGATCGACTGGTTATACCATGTAATTATTCCAAAATCATACAAAATTTTACTTATCATGTCTAATTAATATGATCATATTATTGGGAATTAGATTTCAATACCAAAAATCATGGAATGTGTCTATATGATGCAACAAAAAAGGGATGGCGACATCATAAAATGTCAATAAGGGGTAAAATTTATTGAAATTCAGTTTATGATTGATGTAAGAAATAAGATCATAGAAAATTAATTTTTAAATAATATTTTATGCATGAGTACTAGAGGAATGTGGAATTACCACTATTTTCAAGCGAATTCTGTTTAGTAACATGTAGAGAAAACCTGTCGTTCATATAGTTAGTAAAAACTAGAATGAAATTAAATCTACAGTGATTGACTTTAATTAGAAAACACTCTTAAAGGGAATGATATATATTTAAGAAGATCTGATGTTTTTTTATACCATGTCAATAGTGCACATACTGATAATTTAATAAAAAAAATAAATGCTAGAACAATTTAAAAGAGAACTGTTTCCCAATGTCACATTGGAAAAATATATCCAAGTAGATATCCATTTGCATAGATTGAGATTAGTGTGTTGAGTTGAATTACATATGATTAAATGATAGAATAATTAGGAATTCGACTATATGTAGAAGATATAACATTACAAACATATACTTTATAATAGGAAAGTAATATTTATATCCAAGATAACTGCAAGGTATGAACTCAAAACTATCAACTTGAACATGATAGAGTACAAATGATATTTACCTCATATGTGGATTTGAAGGGATATATATTAATGGGGACACAATCTAGTATTCTTATATGGTCGAGATGATATAATATCATTGTTATTATAATGTAATGGGAAATAAAATATCATTCATGATGGTGGTAGCATGTCTTCAAATATCAAGTGCATTGCGACTTCTAATGTAGCCAGTGAAGTAGTGTAAAATACACAATGATATTTTCTAGTTATTTTAATATCAAATAGTATTTAAATTATTATAATAATGGAAATTATGATAATTAAACTTCTCTTAAAATCCCTGATTTCAAGTTTTGATAGTGTGAAAAAGGAATACACTTAGGGATTAAATCTCTTGAGGAGTCTTACACAAAGTGGTGATGTCGGTCATAGTAGATTTTCCATAACGTAGTGAACTACACGACCTAGGAACTAAATCCATAACTCCATATATATATATATATGATATTAATCATGTGAGATTTAAAAAATGTTGATAGCAAGTTGAATCTACTGGAAATTGGAGTGTTGTAAATGTGGGTGACTTAGAAGAAACAATATTAGTACTATTATTACCGTATCTTGTGTACAATGTTTTATTTTTGATGTAAACTTACCACTATTGTGTATGAATTTTTTGATCCACTATTTAAATTTTCATTTATATATGTATTTTTTCTTATCAAGAGGTTATATAAATTCCCAAAATATAATGAGAGCCTATAGATACTATGTCATTAATCATTGACATTTTTCCTGCAATTTCAGTACATCATAATGAGTAGAAATTGTTGATGTCTAAAAATCTGGTGTTTCAGGATCATAAGCATTGAGCATTATTTTCATTATGTTCACCCTTGATAACCTCTAGTAGTTGAAATAAAGAAAAAAGACCCACCAATAATAAAACCCACAATTTCAGGTTTCATTGATTATTCCTATCTACATACATGTGTATTAGTCTAATGATATGGGATTATTATCAATTTGTACCATTTGATCATGTAAATTGATTAAATAAAAAATCTATGGCAATTATGTTCTGGTGAGGTAGCTTGTCTTGGGTGAATCACTGATTGCATGAAATTTGTTGAATGATCAAGATGGTATTCGTCACTTTAATGTTAAGGAAGTAATATATTAGGCCCGATTGATCAGGGTTATAGTAAATTCACATATATATGGCCATTTTAGGTGGAGGTAAATCAAAATAGTTATATCAATAAACTATAATGAATTAATGTAAAATGACACAAGTGTGTGTCCAACCTTATGAGATATCTTATGATAAAGAGATTATATCACACAGTTTGTTTCGATATGAGGATTTTCATTTCTATGACTATTCCTTATATCTTTTGGGGCCATGATGGGTTTCCTGAATCCTCTCTTGGAATGTGAACAATATTCACTAATATTTATATAAGATCCTATAGGGTCACACGAAATAAGACATTCAAGATTTTGTCCCATTCTATTGAATATAAATAATAGACATGGTGTGCACCACCATAGGGTCCGACTGTTATCCAAGTGAATGATCACCTCTGAATAAATAATTTTATTATCATTAAAGAATAGAATAATTGAGGAAAATATCTTTAACAAAATTATTTATGAGTATTTCAGTGAATACAAAAAAAATTATTATACAAATTAAAATGATTTGAGTATTCACTATTCATTTAATATTTGTGGGAATTATGTGTTGAGTTAATGACTCGAGTTTATCACAAAATATACTGAATATATATTATAATTATGTGATAAAATTAAAATTATATTTTTTTCATAGTTAGTCCATTATAACTATTTATGTATTGCTTATTTGGTGGACATTAATTATACGAGGTCTTAGGAACCCTATCTGGGTATTTTTTCCCCTCACTATATAATCCAGAGAGATGAATTCATTCAAGTAATATTCATTACAATGGAATGAGAGCCTCTATACTCTCACATTATAGAAGGAAAAATTCCATCTACAAGCACCTAATCCATGAATTCCTTTAAAATATCAATCGAAAGGGATCGAGATGATCATCACGATGACATTGGATTCATCAAAACTCTACGATAGCACATGTAATTCGAATAATGGTGAGAAAACTAATTCTTTGAGAATGTGTTGGATATATAGAGTGTTTTTTATACATATAATTCAAGGAAAAATAATTAAAATGAGATCCATTCATGATTTATTCATTTTAAAAAATTTATCTGTTCAGTTTTAATTTCTCATCATTGATTATTTTGTAGGAGGTCCCTGGACAAATATTGGGGCTCAGATCACCGGAGATGATAGGCTTCATCATTCTTGTGATGAAAATTGTAAATTAATATCCCCAAGATTCCTCTATGTTCCTTGATATTGATAAAAATTATGTTTATATTTTTTTGGACAGTGACATAATATGGTCTAATATGTTTTTTATTATGACTAGCAGTTTTAATTGAGATGAGATTTCACATATCTCATATTTATTATCATACTGCAATAAAATATTATAATTTTAATATAATTTTAAGATAATATAAATATTTTTAACATGAAACATATTTTATCAACCATTAATTTCTTATAAAATAATAATTCAAGTGCTACTCTGTTACTCCACATAAACCATTTTAGATATTATTATTTTGATATAGGTGAATGATTGGAATATAAAGGGTCTTTATAGATGGATATATAAGTCTATTCATACTTAATATTCCATGAGAAATTAATGTTTTGAAACTCATTAATTCCAAATATCCATCTTTCTCCTTAACTCAAAGGTTTTAAGAACCATGACAAAGAAAGAGTCAATAATTTTTTTGGAAGATTCACCTATATCATGGATACTGAAGGGTAATGATCCCATTTTAGGCTTACTACTTATAATATTCCATATCATTTTTAAGATCATATATATATTTGATAAATTTATAGAAAAAGCTGTGTGTTTTTTCATGTACATTATTACAAAAATAATAATGGAAAGTCATATGGTTTTGTAGGATTATATATGTTTTCCATAGGTTTTAGATAAATGTTATTCCCTCCAAAACCTTGAATAAAATAATAGTATGATTTGATTCATTCTACATTCTATTTAATTTTCATAGATATCATTAATTGTAATATTGAAATAACAACTATCTCTTTATTTACAAACACACTGAGCATCATGTCAAATTGAGTATGGTGATCTCACAAACAATGATTAACCTTTGGCTTAAGCTACTATCATTGGTAGTACTTATTAATGTGAATTTGTACTAAGATCCTCACATGTATATATGATATATATATTTCAAATATCATATTTAATGAAATTATAATTTTTTATCCAATAAATTATAAGATTAATGATTATCCAAAAAATAACACTATTAGATGAATAGTTACATAACAGGTAACATGTGGGGGTTAATTCATGCATTATAACATATGCATAAATAAAATAGCTCATTGGGAGAATCATTAGGTGATTTCATTTATATCACTACTAAGTGATGGTAGTATGTGTATTCCAAGATGATTGTCCAGGTGTCTCTTAAACCTAACACTCTATTTATTCTTATACCACTCTAGGGAGAGATGCTAGCACATCATGGGACAATAGAGAATCCTGTATGTAAGAGATATGATTCATATTATCCAATAGATACACTATGTAAGTGGGATTCCATTTCTACTCAGTTCTAATTATCAAACCTATGTTATTTAGTTTGTTGATGTTTTATATGCCCTTGATTGTATTGGAAACTATATTTACTTCATGTTCTTTATTACAGTTTTACACAAGATTAATATTATCTAGGTTTTTTATCCTTGGAGAAGGGTTTTAATTTCTTCTTATTGATCTAATTATTTTTATTACCCTCCAAAAAAATACCTTCAATGGTATCATAATGTTTTGTTCTTATGGTTTATGAAAAAAATATTTTAAATTAATAATAAAACCAAGCGCTAATTTATATAAATTTAAAAAACATGTAAAACTTATTACACTTACATAAATGGGATGTGAAACACTAACAACATACTTATCATACGTATGTGAGATGTGTAAGTGTAACCAATTGATTAACCTTACATATGTCTATTATGTAAGGGTAAACAGTGATACCCACTCATTTGTGGTCCTCAAGGTAACATGTGACTTACCTTTACATAAAGGGGTTCAAGTAAGGGTTGACCTGAATTAACTTTATGTAGCAATATTTTGCGTAAGGGTCATATAGTCATACAATCATGAACAGGGGTCCTCATAAGTGTAATCCCAATGATCTCGTAAGGGTAATCCCTATGTGACATTTGATACATTATGGTATTTGTGGTTTTGAATGTGTTACATAAAGGTGGAATACCACTTACCCTTAGAATAAATGTCGAAGTTTGATGTGGTCTTCTTCGGTGGGATTTATGGTGGTGCGAGATCTAGTATTAGCTCGGTGTGATTTCTGCCACAACATGCTTCCGGTGGCTGGAATTCGGGAGGCCGATCATGGGGTGATGTTTATTGGATCTTTCATTTTTCATTTGGTTTCATATGCTTTAAGATTTGATTCTCTTATTTGCGATTTGGGTATTTTTATGGGTTTTCATGTGCTGGTTTAGTCCCTACGATGGTGTTTATTGAATCCATGGTTTTGTTGATTTTCTAGTTCTTCGACTTCCATGAGCCTAGTTATTTTGCTCGTTGTTTTCACTCCATATTATTTGACATTTGTTGAAGACAACAAGCATTTTTTATGGTGTACGTTTGATCTAAACATTCTCATTCAAGGATATGCTTCGGATAATGTTCAGGGAAATAGGTTTCACTGTTTCATGACTTCTTAGAATCAGATGTTTCAGAGGGTATGTCTATGGCCATTGGTTCTATGCCTGTTCCCTTTAGCATGAGACTGATTATTGTGTTGTAATGAAATGATAGAAGCTAAATGTAAGGTAATTGTTTCTAGGCGGTGTTGAACTCTTATTGTGATGGTTGTCCATGATCTTGAGTTTTTTTCCATTGGGGTTTACTTTTTTAGTTTATGTCTTTTTTTCATGATACTGGGAAATCATGTATGTTTTCAAACATTTTCCTTAAAAGTTTTCGAATAACAGAAATTTAATTTTCAGTTTGTAAAATGTTCACATATTAGTAAGAGCTTAGTACCATTATGATAAATTTAAAATTTAAAGGACAATCCTATTAACCCATACATAATGATTCACATAATGGTATAAGAAGATTATCCTTATAGAAAATATGGATTATTCATTAGGGTAAAGTTAAAATATTTAAAAAATTAGTTTTAAATTGTGAAAATTTTTTAATGGTTTATAAAACAATTATAAATCATAGGAAATGTATTTTGGTTTGTTTTAATTTTTAATTTATTTATATGTTAAAATTTTAATTATAAATGGTATATAATTAATTAAATACAAATTTATAAACTTTTATTTTTCCCATATATTAAATGTAAAAAATTAAAATAACTTTTACAAATTTATATTTCATGCCTTTCGATCTTGAAATAAGAGTGATTATTTAGATGTCATAAGAAAAGTAATTTAGAAATTGTTAAAAAAATATGAAATAATGTCATAATATAAAATTTTAATTTTCTATAATTAATTATTTTAATTTCTTCATAATAAATGGGTGTATTATTTGGTTATTTTTTGAGCTGCATAAAATGTGTTACAATGATTGATATGATCCTGTGTAAAATAATAATTGAGTGTGTGATATGTAGATTATATAATGTGTTTACATAATAGAAATTGAATTATAATTTGTTTATAATTAATATAATATATATACATATAAAATGTAAATTCAGTATAATGATAAATATGAATTTGTTAATTTTGGAATTAATATAAATTTTTAAAATTCAAAGTTATGAAATGTCTATAATATTAGTGCTAAAGTTATAAACTCTTTATAACAATATTTTAATAATTAATTTGTCATATATATTTATCTCAAGTTTATATATTTAAATTATTACTTTATTTATGGTTTCTTCCCTATTATAATCTTTTTCATTAAATTTTTAATGATTTGTTGGGTTTTTTATGTTCTAGTTTAAAATGTTTTACAGCTTCGAGAATAGATCCTTACCTTACATTATTGGATTGAATCTATAATGAATTTATTTATTCATCTACCTTGATCACAATATTAAATTTATGTTTCCATATTGAATTAGTTATTGAATATAGTTGGTGCATATTATATTATGGAGTTATAATTATTTGGAATCATTCTTTGTAAATTCTCATAGTGTATAAGGACTTGGGGCTGGACAACCTGCTTACATGGACGCCTATGCCATATCTAAGAAAGTGAATGAGGTTGGATATATATCATTAAAGGATTATAGATTTTGATCTTATAAATTTCAAATAATTATAAACCTTTATATGAATTTTCCATGAACCTTATAAATATTACTCATTTAGATATGTATGAATATACATGACCTATAATTTTTGGTGTGTACAAAAAAACATCTGGGTTTCTTAAAGTGTTAAACATAAATATGGTTTGAACATATCAATGTTATTGAAAGAATAGGATTGAAAAATGAATAAATATAATCATGGATACATAAAATGGAATAACATGAGATTAGATGGTGAGATAAAAATACCCTTCAAATACAATGTGTGAGATTCTTTCAAAAGAACCACTTGTCAAAACCATGACCGTCCAACCAGATAAATCATTATAAATATGGGTCCCCCAAGATTATCATGAATAATAAATTAAAGTATAAATTGACTCTATAGTTTTCTATTGCATATGTCATGATAATGTTGGTTTCCCCTATATTTTCCATTGTTATCTTGTTTTGGGATTTTTATTACGGTTAAACAATCCCGGAGAACCTAATGGGATTATATTACTATAGTTATATTGTTTATTTTATTTTTATAATGGATTGGAAAAGTGTTGTACCCTAAGATATACTAGAATCATATTTGATATGATTTGGATAATTATATACCTAAATAGATAATTAATTAGCGAAAAAATAAAATAACTCAAGGATTAATGAAATGTGCATCTTGTACCACTAACAAATATGATGGAAATTTAAAGGGGTTCATTGTTTTAGTGGGATCCCATTTATTAAAAGTTATTATTAAATGGTTAAACATACATGATACTAATTAGATAAACCATTTTTTTGTCAATAATATCATCAACACAACCAAGACAATAACTTGATCAAACCTCGATAAGGATAATGATAATATAAGTTTCTATTAAGACTTGAATCATAAGAAAAGTTCATAAAAAAGATTAGGTTTTTAAGAAATATTATTATGGAAAAATATATTTCTAAATATTGTTTCTTCCTTTGTAACTAAGCACTTAAAATGTTCAACAAGTTAATCTAGTTTCATATCAAATAATTAAGTCATTCATTTACTATTTCAAAAGAAATTAATTCAATATAACCAATGTAATATTATTCTCTATCCATGTAATCAATACGATGGGTATATCAATTTTAGTATCATATATTCAATAGGATTGGTTGTGTCAAACAATATTGAATATAATTGAATATTCTAAATTTATTGTTGTGACTAAAGGTATCCTTAAATATTATATGGTTATAGAAATAAATTATATTGTTCTTATAGATATATGATAGCAGCTATATGATTTACAAGTGTTGTAAACATATAAATATTATGAATTTGAAATGAATTGAATATTATATTTTAATTTAAATGAATAGTGAAAATGAGTTTTTTCATTGATAAAAAGGATGATTGAATCTTGGATAAACTCATCATAAGATGTCTATTTTATCTTATTCAGCTATTGATATGAGTATATAAACATATTATGTTTAAATAAAACAAGATAGTTGTTTAAAATAATTATGATTATTTTAATTATATAAAATCATTTAATGGGAAACCAAAAAAATGTCTTGTTTTGGTTTGGTAATTTATGTAATTTTCATTTTTTAAAATGTTCCATAAATGTGAATGAATAAAAAGTGAATTTCCCCAATATTCTCAAGGGGTTGCGAATATATATGATATATGTATGTGATGTCTAGGTTCAAAAGTTATGTGTAGATAGTAAAAGTATGTAAAAATTTTAAACCATAAGAAATAATAGTTGGTTTGAATATTCAATAATGTTTCTTCTAGAATTCAATAATGGTAATGTAAATATAGAGTCTTGAGAGAGGAAGGGTGATGGTATAATATTATTGGATTCTCCAAGAGACAACTGGAAGAATTTGTGAGACACTATTGAATTTCTATGTTCGAAGTGGATGTTACAGAAATTAATTCTGAATGTTATGAGACATCATAGATATATTTTAATAAATTCGTCTTTAAAAAAGTATTCCAAACATATTGATTACCATATATATGAATATTAATTTGTTCAATATTCATACTAAAAGGAATCCAAATTTATTTCATTACAAAAAGTTCATTTAACTTAACTATATATTTTCAAGAGAATATAATTTCTAAGAGGCTAGTGGGATTATAATTGGACTTAGAGAAGTTCATAGTTAGTAATAAAATGTTATACTACTCTATGTTTTAAGTGAATTTTACATAATATCTTAATAAATATAGGATTCATTAGTAAGTAATAGTTTAATTTCATAAATTATTTAAATGAAAAAAATGTTCTATAGAATTGTTTTACAATGATTATGACGAGAAACATATAAATAATTACAATTATTCAATTTTTTGACATTGTATTATTTCATGTTGTGAAATTAAAATTTTCTAATATGTTATTGAAGTTTAATATTCTGGAGAAGGATTACGATGTATCAAATAACTTATATTATATTAATTCATATATTTTTATCATGAAAGAATTTATTGGGTGTGTTTTATAATATGGGAAATATCAATTTTACATGGATTACATATTATTTACTATGTCAAAAAACCCTAAATGTGTAGTGAATAGAAGGATGATTTTAAATTTTGTCATATATGATATTATAAATCAATTATTATGTTGGGTTTGTTAAATATTATTAAATAGTTTAAGAATATTAAAAAATATCATATTAAATTTGAACCTCCATATTATCATTCCATCACTTTGGATACATAAAAGTATATGTAGATGTACATTTCATAAAGTGAAATGATAATTGACCCCTTGATCTATAGAACTTAGTTTCTCCTAAACTAATGATTTTCATGGAGTAATAAAAGTTATGATAGTATTTTAATGTTTCCCTGATTAGTATTATTGTATAGAGATATATAATATTCTTTTAAGTCATGAGATAAATAATATGATTCTATATGTTCTTTTGATGTCCTACTATGTATACCACATAGCTATTCGTACAGTTGTTCTTGGTATACTAGAGGTTTATGGATCATATGTTAGTTTTTATTACATAGGGATGAAGAGATACCGATCTTGAAAACAATCATGCTCTAATATACATATTTTATAGGATTATATATTAACATAGCTAATATATTGGTGGTTGGGCATGATTAAGATCATTTGATCGATTGAAGCTTAACCAAGATGGGATTTTCCCTCTCATATGACAAGTATGACATCTGGAACCTTGATTGAGATATAAATTGGGAGTTTATGAATACAACTAGATATTTTATATCTATTCAGATAATGGACATGTGGTGTGATTATCCATAAGGATAAATGATATGTGATATATTCACTGATAAGATAATTTTTCACTCTGTGATTAAAGAATTTATGTGTTGACTATATGGGATTGATATTTTCTATGACCCATGGTTTCTTGAAAATGAGAATTCATCTTTTTATATGATATAAACCTATGGAAACAATTGTTGAGAAATATGTATTTGATGAATATCATGCCAAATCAATTTATAGATTGAGTATAATTTATACATTAGTGGAGTATGAAGTTTACTTACATATATGGATAACTATATTCATATTTGTTATCAATTATATATAGACCTATGGTATCACTTTTTGTGGATGACTAAATTAGAATTGATTTAGAGTCATAAGGAAACTCTAAATGTGTTTTAGAGTTAATGAAGATGTGTTATCTATGAGTATTCTAAAGATGTGAAATATAAAGTTATATTATATGATGTTAATGATATATTTCATAAATTGTTTTAGAATATAACAAAAATGGGTTTTTGATATGGTTTCACAGGTTATTTTAAAAGATACTATATAAGGGGAAATGGTAAAAACCCTATTATGATTTAGAGTATGTGAATGATTGATGGAAATATTGCATAAATCATTATATGTATATATGATATATAAATGTATAATAAATATTATACTTCATGAAAATCATGATTTTCATGACCATTCATTTTAGTTTTGTTGAAAATTGATTTTTGTATCAACTATCGATTCTCTAAAAATGGTTATCATTAAAAAAATCCACATAATATTTAACGTATGAGACTTTATTCATGAATTAGATGCATGATATTGGATGTTACATTTATTAATGCATTATAACAAAGGTATAAATTCAACAACACCTAAGGAGTTTCCTTTGGTGATTATATTTATGTCACTTACATGTGATGGAAGTCTGTGCATCACACAATGCATGTGTAAACATCTCTTGAACCAAACACTCCCTTTCTTCTTCTTCATTTTCAGGATGAGATACTATCACATCATGGGTGAAATAAGACTCCTACATCCCCGTCATGTTATTAATATTATCCTACAAATACACTACAGAGGTGAAATTTTTTTTCCACTCAGTGTTTTTTATCAAACACATATTATCGAGTTTGTGGATGTTTCAGATTCACTTTAGTGCAAGGTATACTAAATTTATATCATCCCATTCATTTAATTTTTTAACAATATTATAATATTATAATTTAAAAATGTCATTGGACAAGGGTATTTTAACTCTTTTTCTTGATCGTATTATTATTATTATACTGTATATATCCCATATCATATTTTATAAGAACGATTTAATACATGGTAACTCATACAGGACCCCCCCAATAGGGAACCATTATCTAGTGGTGATATTGAGATATTATAACTATATATTACACATATTACCCAATATACTATAATAAAAATGGTTACAATCATTCCCCATTGATATATTTTTTCATAAATATACTAATATAGCTAAATCATAAGGGGTGAAATTATTTAATTGGTGATTTAAATAATTTTTCAGTGGATTAATGTGTCATAGGGACTGAAATTACATTATTGTATTCTATATATTATATTTCATCATGAATTTATAGTTTCCTCGGCTAAATATTCCTTATAAAACATGGTTGACATATTTACATCTCATATTCAAGTATAGTGTATTTAAAGATTTATTATTACATGACAATTCCCATAGAGATGAAATATACCTATAAAAAATTTTAAATGTCGACATTCATAAATAACACAATTGAATTGAATTTTTCATGGCTATACTCAAGTCTCATCACATTTAATAAATAAAAATGAAATATTCAAGGTTAATCCTTTTAATTAAATTCAATAAAATTTCAAAAAACACCTAATTTAGATTATTTTATAAAAAAGGACCAAAATATGCATAATATAGTAAACTTACTTAAATTATTAAAATTTTAAGGACACAAAAATAATCAATATTAATAAAAATTTAATATTGTTTATTTATCACGCTACTAAAAATTATTATTGTACTCATGAGAAATAAATTGTAATGATTTCAATGAGAAATGTTATGACCATATTAAATTAATTCTCATTTGGTATGAGTTATAATACCCTCGAAATATATCAATTATGTTATTTTATTCATCTTATTTTTATCCATTATCACATGTTCGCACCTTTTGGATTTTTTCCCATAAATTACCAAAATCATATTGTGAAATGTGATTCTATTCTAAAGCACAATCATGTTGACTATATACTTTAAGTGAATACAATATCTATACTGATAGGATTAATTATTCATCCCAACACTAAGGACATTACAATGTTTCTAGGAACGATAAGGTTATTGGGTATCAGTGTGAAAAACATGGGCATAATGAATAGTTTTTTCTTCTTTTATGTAAATTTAATTGTTGACTATTTTATACTCAGTTAAAGAACATTATCACCTTCTCCATGCATAGTAATTACCTTCAAAATTATTTCATTAATGCCTCTATAATATAAGATATAAAAACAAATGATACAAATTATTATCCTTCATCCATATTATATTTTACTATATATATATGATTTTTATATAATAATTTTTCCTATATTGTTTCTTGGAAAAATAAATAAATTATTCTTTTAATAATTAAAATTTTAAAATCTATCATGCTGAAACGAATGATAATTTCCTTAATAGTCTTCCTAGAGTACATATATACTCTTTTGATTCAAATTAAAAATACCTTCCCTATAATTTTTTACAATTATAATCATGAATTTTATTTTATAAGATGTTATTTGGGGATAATAGTATTTTAATTTGGAAATATTATGGATTTTACATGGATTATATAGGATTCAGATAATTTTTATGTGTAAATTTTGTTTCAACAAAACTCAAAAATTCAAAAAAATATATAATTTTGTAGATGAAATTATCTTTATAAGAATATATTCATGTCATAATAAAATATATTTTTATTATGATGATTATAGTATGGTACAATATAATCAAACGACATGTGCCAAATAACAAAATAAAAACTTTTATCCAGTCAATATAAATGATGGATAATTTTATTCCATACAATTATAATGATTATTATGGTTGATAAACACATATAAATTACATAACTAAATATTATGTAATTTTATGGGTAGTTATCTCCTAGAAATACATCAACCAAAAAGCATGATAGTAATAAGAAATAAATGGATTTGAACTAATCTTCAATTATTTTAAAATAATTTTAGAATTACATGAGAAACAATTATTCAAATGATTTTTTTGGATTTAAGGGATGTATATGGTAGGAAAATGACTTATAATCGATAAAAATAGTCATTAAAATAGATTCATGATCATTGAAATAGTAGAGTGTGCATATTTTATAACTAATTAAATAATCATATTCTAACAAATTGAAACACTTGGGACCACCTAGATAGTAGAAAACCATGTGGCAAAAAACCCAAGTCTACCTCCATAAGCCTAGGGATTAAAAAGAGCACAAATAAGGTGTTACTAAAATGAGAGGCATTTTCCTAGAGTACCTATGCACCTTCACCCGACCATCTGTTTACCTAAGTGAAGTGGAATGACATTGAAAAAGGTTACTTCAATAGTAAACACAATTCATGTAATAACCTATAAAAATATAGATGTGTATGGTAGGGTAATATGAATTGTAAATGAAAAATATACACCTCCCCATAAAATATTTCCCATCCTGATAAAAAATAGGAAAAATGATGACAGTTCCCAACTCTAGATGTCCACACCCTGATAACCATACATAGTAAAATTCCCATAAGTATCCCTAATATCATCCAATTACACCATAAACAAGCCCATTGACTTCATAAGACATAAAACGTGCGAATAAGGCCCATACACAGGTTAGTATATACATACCTAGTATAATTCCCTAAAAACTAAAGAGGGAGAAATACAACACATGATAAGTGTAGTCAGTTCATCCCAAACTAATATAAAAATGAAATAGAACAACATTGATATATATGCTCATACAATAAACCAAAGTTAGACTGAAAGGGGATCTCCATCTCCAAGACCAACCTAGGTTGATGAGTTTTCATGCAGATCCAATGGTCCATCACCAATATTCATCATCTTGTGGGTCTGTTCGAAGAAGTAACCATGTGTAGGATCCACACTTCACCACGTTGAAGTGTCGTTGTGGGGGAACCATCAAGATATTGAGGACCAACATATCTATATGATAAGTGGTTTATACTCAGTAGATAGATAGAGGACTCATATCATATTCAATTAGGGGGGTTCAAATTAGTACATAGAGGACCCACATTCTAGTCTATCAGGGGGTGCCACTCAGTAGGTAGAGGAACTAGTTTTTAGTCTATCATGGGGTAGCACTTTCTAGGTAGATTACACACACCACAGTCTATGATAGGGGGTGCCACATTGTTGGTAGTGCACCCATTCTTTAGTATGTCAGTGTGTACCACTCAGTAGGTAGAGGACCTACACCATAGTCTATTTGAGTGAACCACTTAGTAGGTAGAATATCAACACCATATTCTATAAGAGGGTACACCTCAGTAGGTATATGACCCACACCTTAGTGTATTAGTGGAAGGGGTGCTACTTATTAGGTAGAGGACCCTTGCTCTAGTTTTCTTGGGGGAACATTTTAGTAGGTTTAGAAACCATTCCCTAATTATTTAGTGGGTACCACTAAGTAGGTATAGGTGTGTGGGGCAGCCACACCCCGGTAAAACATGGGGTTTCCAACCCCAATCTCTCATTGATGACCTATTCAATCACTGATGTTATCGAGTTCCACATTAAGAATAATCATTCTTCCAATATCTCACATCATATCTCAATATTCTAAGTGAATGAAACCATCATATTCTAAAAGAAAAAACATTTAGGATAAGCTACTCATTGGCCAAAGTATGATTAAAAATGGGGGAGATAAAAGAGGTATAAAATAAAAAATAATTAAACAATGTGTAATGGATTCCACATTTTGTGTTCTCCAGATCATCTACTTGTTCATTTTTGATAGATACTCTTGGGTACTAGGCTATTATGATGTACTCCTAAGAATTTCACCATACTCCTAGAGTACATGGAATGTCAATCCAAAATCATGATCTTCACATGAGTATCATCATTATTTTTTCAAGTTAAAACATCAATTCATTGATATGCGAGTTCATACAATCATAAATTTTTTAATGGATCATTAAATTTCAATCCTATTGATGAAACACTAGGGATATTATATTTACATGACCACATAATACACCTAGTGAGAAAACAAATTTCATTTCAAAAACGAAAAATGATTTATGGGACCGACCCATGAACCCAAATTAAACACTCAATTTTGGTCTCAAATTGTCCTTATGAATATTATTATCACAATTCCACACAAGGTTTATCATTATGACACTATATGAATACGTTATGTCAAGTAATATATACGATAACAATAATAATAAATTGTAACAAAATTATTATATAGAACATCATGGACCTGAGCCCTGAGTTCGAAAAATGTAACCGCTATTGGTCTGGAATTGACCACCTCAATATAATGATCATGAAGCTATAGACAAATCACCTATCTAACATTGAAAAAAAGTATTTATGAACAAAATAAGTGAATAATAATAAATATAACTTTATCATCGTAATTATTATTATAATAATATTAAAAGGGAAGTGTGTTCCTAATTCCACGTACCTACCGGTCTATGAGGTTTATCCCCCCTTCCTGTCGCACCCTATATCATTTTATTAATTTTTTTTATTTATTATTATCAATATTATTAATTTACTACAATTATTCTCATTCATGTGTCTAGGAGGCTTTTATACCCAGCACATCACCCACTTCCCCATATTTTTATTATTATTCCATTTTATATTATTGTTAGAAGCAATAAAAAACAAATAAACAAAATTTTTTATTATGGAAATTAATTATAACAATTAGATTTTATAATTAATAATAATAATAATAACTCATAATTTCCATCTATGGCTAGTTGAAAAATGATTCATCTCTGTTCTTCATATGAAAACTATCAACATACATATATAGAAACAACATGCCCCTGGATATACCACTCGTCTCCCAGAAACATGATCTTGCCACTCCTCCATATCCCATATCCATGGAATATCATTTTTATCCCATTCCATTCAAAAATCTATCTTCAATCCATCGATCTATGTGTTGTTTTTGCTACCACGACTAATCAATGGTCTCAATATCACACAAAAATACATTGATAATGTTGAACAATGGCCAATTTTTACAACAATGAAGAACATTCTGAATAAATATAATACAAAAAGAAAAAAAAGTGAAATATAATTTTCCATGGGTTATTTTGTAAAAAATTATATAAACAGGGTGATATTTAGGGCAAAAAGGGGTTTAATAGATAAATTTATGAAACAAGAAAATATGTCTCATGGGCAGGATTAAATAAATCACATGTAAAAACAATATAATTAATACATGTTAAACAATATGATAAAATGGAGGGAAATTACAATTGATGATCCCTTCCTCAATATTGATCAATAACTGAAAAATAATTATCAAACGTCAGTATCATTGATGCGATCTACAATTTGTATTATTGTTGGTGATCCTTATAGTATTCTGATAATAAATCCATGATCTCAATGCCCACCAATGTTCTCCCATTATCACCTATTAATTCTAATGCTTTTGATGTTAAACATATGAATTGGTTATAACACTGTATTTATAGAGGGAAAACAAGATAATGGTCTCAATATAATAAATATGTTAATTTATTTGGTTATTTACGCTCGTTATGACTTTTAACCAAACACCCAAAGCTAACAAAGGTTATGTCACATGTATGGTAAGACCCTAATTATGAACTGAATGATAATATCAAATTTCTAATTTTGGACACCATTGGGGAGTTGTTAGTCTTTTTTTGAAAACTACACATGCATGATATTAATATGTTTTAATATCATTAAAATATTATTTCTGGGATCACTATGCCTTAGAATCTCAATTTGTCTCATCACTAGGATCAAGAAATATTCCTATAAATATTAAAAAAATTAAATGAAAAAAACATGTAAAACCCCTATATTTATATTAAATATATTTTTAATTAATTTTATTTCTTTGATATCCTGTGTTGCATGAAACCACGAGTAAAAAAACCACATAATATTAATAAAATTTTACATGATTGTTATAACCTTCCTGTTAAATTAGATTAATAAATAATATAATGAGATATATAATTTTCAAACACATTTATATTTAATTAATAAATTAATTTTGAACAATCAGTTTATTTTTAGTAAAATTAATTTCAATCTTCAAAATTCTTTTTTCACCAAAAGAAGGTTTTCTTGTTCTTTATGAGTGAATATTATTATAAATTTATGGAATTTATGTTAATTTTATTTTAAAATATAATTTTTCAAATCATCTTATTAGAAATATTTTATATTTAATTTTTTGGAATTTATTGAATAGATTGATTTTCTAGTGAATAATGAAAAATACAGATTTTTATAAAATAATCAATTTTATTATATAAACAATTATGTATATGATATTATATTTATATAAAAGAAAATTATTTACAATTTATAGTTATATAATCTAATTAATTTCATTTGAATCTTCCTTTAATATTATTTTGGTACATGTACATTTAGTGTCTTAAAAGTACATTTTTTGGCAAAACATTTTTTTTGGTTTTGCAGGATTAATTGTACATAAAATTTGGTAAAATCTGTTCATTAAAAATTGAAAAATAGAGTCAATATTTTTTTATAGAAGTAAAAAATTTAGTAAATATCCCCCTTTTTTCAATATGACTTATATCCTTAGTAATATTTGTAACAACACTAAAGAGTAAATTTGGTAATGTTGGTTAGAAATAAAATTACAAGGACTACAAAATGACATTAAAATATGTATAAATTTTATTGGATGAATTTAATTAAACCCTTAACACCTAAATACAAATATTTATTTTTTTAATGGACACAATTCCATACAAATGAAATATATACTATTTAAATCAAATAAAGTCACAAAATGTCACTTTTAAGAATGAAATATAAATTATGTGTTATCATGGGAAAAAGATTTATTATGAATGACTAAAAGTGTTCAATTTTACTAAATGAGTTTTTTTTCATGGTAAATATTTATTTATGTATTTTGGGGCCAGTTTTATTTGATTATAATCTCTATAATATTTTATTTAAAGAAAATTCAATGATGTCACAACAATGTTATTAATACATATATAATTTTTTATATGGTTTTATAGAAAATATATTTTGACTTTAAATTTTATCTTGAAAGCTAAAATATTTATATACATAAAGGTATTTAATTTAAAAATTTTAGTGGATAAATTGGTATTTTAAATAAATACATAATGTTGATGAAATAATTATTCAGTTAATGAAACAATCAAATAAAATTTATTAAAAATATTAATATATATAATTTAATTAATAAAGAAAATAAAATAATTTTATAATTTAGTATATCATATTTGGATTTTATTAAAAGATTTTTTTTGATTTTTTTCTTGATTTTTATAAAGTCAATGTAATTAATAGTGCCAAAATTTACACAAAATATATTTTATCATAAAAATATTATTAAAATATCTCAAAATAATAAAAAAGTTATGATAATTATAAATTAATTATTATATTACCTAAAAGGTTGTAAAATATTTATTTTTTTATCCAATTGACATCACATAATTAAAAATTATAGTATATTAATATTTAAAACAATTGTCACTGTAGTTAAAATTAAAATATGTTAACTAAGAGTTAATAAAAATGGTATTGTTTGAAATAACAGAAAAACTATCTAAAATACAATGGATGATTAAATTATGACATTATATTTTATTATATTTGAGTACTTTGACTTTCATTGGTATTTGTATTGATATTAAAATTCTATTAATTTAATAATTTTGAGAAATTTCATAAGTTCCCCACACCTCAATTATAAAATAGATCCTACTCACCCAATTCCTCACATCACTTTGATCATTTTATCTATCCTATACCCTATCTATTTATCTTCTAAAATTTATTATAAACATTGTATAGGTTTTGGTCATATCCAAAGACCAATCATAGAGCCATTTAGAGGAGATCCAAAGGAGAAGTTTCGAAGAAGAGTTAATCAATCTAACAGATCACATTATTTTTCTACTCTTCGATTTCCTCATATATATTTATGATTTTTATCATAGAATTGTAAATTTAATTTCATAAATACTATTAAATATTATTATGAATATTAAAACACAATAATACACACTCATTCCAATCAATCCGGAAGTGAAAGTATCTATTGTGCTTACATAGGACATACTGTCTCCACATACTGATACAATTTATTTTTCATTACAATATTTTATGAATGGGTATTATGATGTTATTAGTGATTATATATGATTTTTATAATGTAATTATACCATTTTAAGAATAATATTATTTCTAACTTATCGTCATCCAATCTTTTGAGAAACGATATCGTCAGTCATGTGTACGTATAGACAAACATCTTCATGATGCGAGTTGATGTCTTTTACAAAATATTACACATGGATGGTAATAAGGATTAATTTTAAGAAAATTTAAAATATATATATATATAACATAATAATTATTATTAAATGGTGTATTGATTTTTATCTTTCTTTTAACCCATTAGATGAAAAAATGGAAATATACTTAATGCGTATGTACGAACAACTGTTTTCATGAATGTCATAATTCATACTTCACTCTATACATTTTCAAATGATAATAATAATTTATATAATAAATAGATATTACATTTAAACCATTATCATTATTCTATAAATTATGTTATATTGATCAAAGTATAAGGACTGTGACAACCCAATAAGAACACGATTGGAAAATGAAGTAGTTATCACCAAGAATAGTTATTTTAATAGTAAATTATTTATAAATCAATGATACGATGTCATAAATAAATAATATATAATATGATAGATATATTATTATTTAATAAATTTATAATAAATTACCATTTATTAAATATGTGGGTCCAACATGAACAATGAAATTCAGGACTTTAGGTAAGAGAATTATTAACTCCATTTTCATTCATTATGTTAAAATATTATTTCATTGATTATGTAACACCAATATTTTGTGTGAAATGACTTTTTATTATAATATTTTGTATATACAATATTCATGTGGATTTATAGTAATGAAACACAATCTATTCTTTTAATTAATTCCCACATTGATGATATGATATTGTTAATGGATTTTCACCTTACTTTTATGTTTTTCCAACATATGTCTTATATACGTCCTTTTTAATTTTCAATGGTGTATATAATTCCATTGAAATAATTTTATGATTATGATCATGGATATTATAGGATATAAATATCCATATAATGTTATTTATTTCAAGGGTTTTATGATTCAAATGATACAAAGAGGTAAGGGTGTATTTCATAATGTCATTATTATTCATGATTGTTTATGTTTAAGTCTACATTGTGGAATATTTTTGGTAAAAATCCATGTTTCCTAAAAAAATGAAAAAGTGTTTTAATATTATATTTCTCTTTTTAAAATAATTTTATCAATTTTTTTACTTTTTATATAATGGTTCTAAATAAATCTTTTTGTTGTTTTTAAAATGAGGTTATTTTTAACTACTCTATTAAAAATACAAAAGTTATATTTTTTTAACAAATATGGAATGATCATATTATCCTGATTTTATGAAACATTAATTTCTCGAATCATAATTTATAATAATACAAGGTTATTATCAAAGATAATTTTTTCATTTATAATTTTTTGTCTGGAAAAAAATTGATTTTAAAATTGAAATGTAATTTTTTAACAAAATTATGTCAGTTGATATTTCATAAATATTTTCCATATAAGAAAACATTATTTCATGTTACATATTATTTTTTGGGTATGTAATTCAAGGATAATACCTTTATTATTTTTATGGTTGGTTAATGTTTACAGTGGCATGATGTTTATGAAACCCATTTCTTTTCCTGGATTTATGTAATGTTGAAATTTTTACAAAACACTTTACTCTACATAGGTAATGATATGATAAATGAATTTTGTTCTTATGACACAAATATGTATGGATTTATTTTTATATTGGGTGGGACCTATATCTTCCACAAATGAATTGGCTAGTGATCGATATCAAAAAAGGTAAATAAGTTATGCATGATCCGGATTTCATGTTCAAAATTATAAGCATGATCTTTCCATTAATTTCAATAAGATTATGCATGGACCTGGTTTCACATCCAGAAGTTTTATTCAAGATCATCGTTTTAGGTATTTAACATAATGAGTCAACCTATATGTACTTTTACATGTTCAGAATTTTATAAGTTCACGTGTATGACACAATTTCATATTTAATGTCAATATTTTGATCTTATGGATTTCGTTATTTGATTATTTTACAATTCAAGTCTTATAAACTTCAATTAATTATTCCATGACTCGTGATTTTTACTATTGATATGCGTGGTATAATTTTAAAATGTTACATTCATGTTCTAAATCTCTTCTCTTTATATAATGATTGATTTCTCAATTGTTTACCTTTACTGAGAATCTGATGTCACTGTTTTCTTATGTTTATTTTCCATTGGATTTGAGTTAATGTATTAATTATGGTATTTCAATAAGGATTATAGGTATAAAGTAATAAGTAGGAGATGATGTAGAGGTTTTATGAAAAAATGGTTTTTTATTTCCATGTTTCCAAATACACTAAACCAATTTCATTGGGAAATGTTTTGTTATGTATTGTAATGAATAATCATATATTTAGATTTAACATCATTTTATGCAAATATTTTATTGTTATAGTTGGTATTATAACAATGCTTTAGTTACCCTTTGGAATCAAGTATGATAAAACCTTAGTAAGAACCCAAATTTTATTCCTAGGTTATAATCGTAGAGTTTTAGTATCAATCATGAATAACCTAGGATTAAACTCGAGGTATCACAAATTGAAATTTTAGGAGTGATTTATCTTTATTATGTATTTTCATGCTATGATAAGTGTTTCTCACACTTTTCTTTCTGGTTTTAGTAAATGTTGGTAACAAAAAACAAAAGGATTGATGTAGAATTTTATATAGAATTTTTGATGAGAAATACCATGGAATAATTACTGGAGTTATTTGAATTGTTATTATTCCTACTCATTTTTATGGAACATAATTAACAATGTATAACATAATAAATTCTCTTACTCAAAAATGAAGTGAATGAATGATTTTGTTTATAGATTAGGTAATGAATACCTTAATGGAAAGGAGATTCAGTTTCATACTTGTTGAGAATATGGGAAGAAACACCCAAGTGAATGAATCAGAGGAAAAAGAAGATTTTTTGACTATGGAAAATAAGTAAAAAAATAAATTAACTAGAAATTGAAAATGAAGAGTTTGGTTAACAAAATATATGTGAATATTTGACTCCCATTGTTATTATAAATAGTTGAAAGATTTAAATGTGGAACATATAGGAACAATGAAAATTTATTTCCATGGGGGAGAGTTTTTGAAGAAAATATAAAATGTTGTATGAGTAATGGTTATATCTTGACTACAAATGATAGGTGAATGTAAATAAGTGTTAAATAATAATATGATGAAGTTTATATAATTGTATGAGAAGGAAGTAGAATGGATGAAGTATTTATGTAGAGTAATTCAAATATTATGTTATATGAATAAAGAAAAATATAATTATTATTCAGAATAAGTGTTACATTCTGGATTTGAAAGGATATGTTGAATTATTTTGATGGAATGGAAAAGTAATTTTATGGTAAGGTTATATTTTTTGACAATATGTGATTAAGGAAAATATAACACTTAATATGTATATGATGTAGGGATAATAATGAGATAAATATATTACTGTTTTTGGGAATGTATTTATGAGGACTCCTTAAGTGAATCCACGAGACCTAGGTTCCAATAGAGACGTATTTCTTGTCAATGTAGCAGCACTATAGTAGGCACTATAGTAGTACTGTGTAGGCAGTGTATTAGGTATTGTAGGAGGTACTTTTCATTACTATAGCAGCCAAGACTATTCACATTGGGACACAAGTTTGATCTTGGAGTCCTTAATGCCTTCATGCCTCCCAAGACATTAGGTCAGTAAGGCTTTCATGACACCTTTAAGGACTTTGGGCCACCCCATGGACTTTGGGCCACATGATAAGTGTAGCTACCCTAGAAAGACTTTACAGAAAAGGAGCATCCCTAGAGGTGGATTCAGAGCATGTGAACTCACCATAGCATAACTAAATGGATTTAAAAAATGAGAGGTTATGGCTACGCCATCGGGACCATACAGTGGTTGTATGGGAAGCTTAACCAGACAGTCATGCGAAGGTGGAGAGTTACCATCATGATGTAGATGATGGGCAGGGGAATTTCCTTGTAGTTATATTCTGGTTGAATTGACTAAGACATTCAGGTCATTTAAACTCTCAATCCTACAATCCATGTAATCTATAAGACTATGGACCTTATAAGGGTTCCTCATCATCCCTTGAAAGGGGGGTTATAAAAAATCAATACAAATGAAGGCCTTCAGGCCATTCGTACAAGGCAGTTTATGGATTGATTTTATAGTTTTTTTTTATTTTTGACAGGAGGAAAGAGTTGATTTTTGAAACAAATCATGATTTCACATAGGTTTTACGGTTATTCAAGTTATTACCATATTTAAATAGAATAAAGTATGATGATAAAAAAATGTTTGGTTTGTGAAAATTAATAGATACATCAAATTGTTTGGGGGATTAATCATTTGTTTATTTTAAATATTTAGAGTCCTTCTTTCAATGTTTTTGGATTTTAATCTTTAAGAATGTATATATGAGTAATAATTTATAAAATAGAATACATTTAATTTTGATGAGTTTTTAGGTATTAATATATTACTTCAACATGTGAATATTTATTCATAATAACTATTTTATTTTGATGATAACAAGAGAAAAAAGTAATGAATTTTCATCCCATTAAGGATCTTATGATCCACTTGTTCTTTAGAGATTATAATTTCAAACTCATTTCTTAGAGTAAGATATGTAACATAGATTTTTCAAAGGAAAACCAAAGAGTGATATTGTACATATGAAATGAAACAATGTATATCTAATTTTTCAGAGGATTTTGAAATATAATGTTATCCTATTATCATCAGTTCTGATGATAACAATGATTTTTTTCGACCAATTTGGTCTTTGGTTTTGTGGGAATTAAACTTGTGTTGAAATTTTTTTGTATCTGTTTCTATTATTTATTGAATATTAGTTTTCCCTGGAATGAAAATATTTTAATTTTCCACTAATTATTTACCTATGTGGAAACCTAGTTAGGTGTTACTTCCTATAACCATTATATTTAAAATGGTCACTTTTTGAGAGAAGTTTTATATTTTCTATGACATAGTTTCCTATGAATGAATTGTCAAATGTTAAAAATTTGAGGACTGAGAAAAAATTAGAGATTGGAAATAAATTTTTTTGGTTATTATTTAACACCCAAATTTTATTATGAAATTGAGTTTTATATAATTTTATTTCATTGATAACTTGTGCTACAAACAACCACATGTTTAAATTAACCATGTAATATTATTAAAACATCATGTGATCATTATATCTGAGGCATAAAATTATAATTATTGAATAATATTATGAAGTTATAATTTTAAAAGTTTTTTATGGTGTATTAATTAATTATTTTTTAATAAGCACTAGATTTTTAGTCAAATCCATTTTATTCTTCAAAAGATCATTTTCTTCAAAAAATGGGTTTCTGGTTCATTATGAATGAATATTATAATAAATATCTATAACATATATGATGTTTATAAAAAATAATAATTTTTGTAAATAATTATATTAAGATGATTTTATGGTGAAGGTTTTGAGAATTTTATGAAAAGACTGATTCTCCAATTGATGGTGAAAAATACTGTTTTCTTAATTCCATTTTTATTATATTAAAAATTAATTTTATTATATTATTATTATATAAAAATAAATTATGATATAAATATAGTTATATATAATGTATTTAATTAAATTTTAATCATTCACTAACCTTATATTTTTATAGATGCATTTTTACTCATAAAATGCATTTTTCTAGAAAATTGTTCTTCTTTACATTTTGTGGGATTAATTTTAAATTAAATTCTCAAACTAATGTATTAGGAATTTTAAAACAATGATTCAATATTTGGAATTATGTGTTCATAATTTATTAAATAGATCCATTTTATTTTTTGGACAACAATGAATAGTATTCGTGGTAATGTTTCATAAATGGTAAAGGGAAAATTGGGTAATTTTAGTTAAAAATAAATTGACAAGAAGTGTAAAATGAACATAACATTTGACCAAATTTTATTGGTTGATGTTAATTTTACCATTAACACCTATGATTCAAAACTGAGTTTTTAAATGGACACTTATCATTGAAAATTACTTATATATTATATAAATCATATAAACTCACAAAATGTCTCTTTCTCTATCTTAAATATATCTTATATGTACTCATGGGGAAAACATTGGATAATAAAAATTGATATTGTTAGTTTTTAACTTAATTGACTTATTTACATGTTATAAATTTATTTATGACTTTTGGGGACACTTGAATGAGATTATGATGATTGTAATATTTTATTTAATGAAACTTCAATGATGTTGCATTCATGTTATTGATAAATATATCATTTTTAATATTTTTTTATCTCGAATATATCTTTGAATATAAATATTATTTTTTAAAATAAAATACTTATCTACATCATGGTATAATAGTTTTAATATTTAGTGAAGACATATGAGTCTTAAATAAGTACACAACAATGATGCATTAATTATACAGTTAATGAAATGATCAAATAAATGATATTAAAAATATAAAAATAAATATAATTTGAATTAATTATGGTGATGCATGAATTTTATAGACGGAAATGACATATTAGGGGTGTATAAATATATATTTTTATGTTATCTTGTTTTCATTATTTTCTTAATGTCAATACAATGAATAGTTTAAAAATTTACATTAATTATCTTTTATCAAAATAATATTTTATAAAAGATATTTAAAAATAATAATAAAATATTTAAAAATATAAATTTATTATTAATTTGTATAAAATGTCATAAATTGTTCATTATTGTAAAATTTATATCACATATTTAAAAATTTCATCCTTTTAATATTGAAAATGTTCTTACACTATTCAAAATTAGAATAGATTAACTAAAGGTTATTCCAAATTATTAGGTTTGAAATAACACCAACACATATATAAAATCAATTAGTTGGTGAAATTACAACCTTATATTATCTTCACATATAATCCAAATCCATTTGGGTGTATTTTGTGTGATATTTAATTTCTAATAAATTCATATTTTGAGAAATTATATATAGGGACCTTAGATTTTTTACATTTCACATTTCATGATTTGAAGTATAATTCTACTTCAGACTACAAGTCAATGATCGTTAAGTCTAGTTTCTTGAATGACTATGTACATAAATGAAAATCATCAAACAGAAAAACTTCTTTATCTAATATCTATAAATATATACTAACGTCGTTTGAGCCCTTACATATGCATATGGTACCCTGGGGAAGACCTGAAAAAAGGGATGAGCTAAAAATCCCCGTATGGAAATGAACATAAGAATAAAGATTAAGAACATTAGTTAGGAGGCACAATATAATGATATAAAAAACCTGGAACATATGGAATCATAACATATAAACATGGAATCATACAATCATGGAATCATAAAAACATGGGATCATATGAACATGGGATCATATAAATGTGGTATCAATATAACACATGACTTTAATACAAGTTAGGGCTAACTGCCAAAATCGTTTCCCAGAATAGTACAAGCCTAGTCTAACCCCCATGACCATTGCACATAAAATATCATGAGACTTAACTTTACCCAATGCATTGGATTTATATCTGTGTGCACCCATCTTAAAATTTTCATTAATATTCTTTCCTAATACATAATCACACATAATCAATGATAGATAAACATAAGGTTACCGATTCAACAGAATTGGAATCACAAACATGTCATAAAGAATAACGAATGAGGGTATCATAAAAGTTTCCATGAGAGAAATTAATTAAAAAATATATGTAAATTAATAAGTTAAAATAGTCATATATCATGGTATGAGTTGTAAAACAAAAGTGACGACATGTAAGAATAGTATTTAGAAAATTCGTAGCATTAAAACATTTTAGTTTGGTTTTAAGGAAAACATTAAGGTGTTTTTAAAATGCAAAAAGGAAAATTACATTATATTAAACAATAAGTAAACAAATATGGTTTTAATAATCATAATACTGATTTTATGAAGGCAATGGTGTCTTGAAAAAGTGGATATAGTGCACTTGAAATAGGGTATAAATTTATGAAGTTTGCCTAAAAAGAGTTTGTTTACTGGGATGTATCGAGGAGTGAATCAATTTAAAGCATGTATATACCCAAAATATAATGAAGGATGGATCTTAAAACATATTTTAAAATCATATAAATATAATGTATAATTTTTACATAAAAAAATATACAACTTCATTTACGTAAAAAGAAAGATAGAGAAACCCGAAGGAATAGAGGTGGTTCGGGTATAATTCCTTACAGATTATTGGGATGATATCAGGTGTACATAAGATGGATTAATGAGAGATAAAGTTATTTCTAGTCTTTTATAAATCATGAGTACATTATGCGGGAGGTGATTAATTATATACCATCATTAGGGATTACTCATAAAATGGCATAGCAAAGAGGACATTCTGGAATAAAAGTAAAATAGAGAGATCCCTTACCTTAAGTATAGTGTTGTTCTCCACCAGTAATTAGTGACCTGAATAATTAAATTAGTCATATTAATTAATAACAATATGACCTATTCTATATGTAATTTATTTATTATAACATTTTTTATTTCATTCGTGTTCTTTTTTTATTGGTTATAAGGATCAATTTCATTGTTCGAGTCCGTTTTTCCCCCTGTTTTAATGGTCAGTTCATGTTCAGATAAACATGTATGATGAAAGTGGTTGTCCAGAACTGTAGTTGTATGTTATTATTGAACAAACAGGAGATCACATGGTTATGTAAAATTCATTTTTTATTGGGAGTGAAGATGAATTATTATATAAAACTTTAGTGACATTCGTTTTGGTTAATCAGTGGGTTTTGATTACAACGAACATGTTTTTCATTATATCATAAAACCATTTGTACAAAATTATTAAAGAACATAAACTAGGATATATTACATATATAATATTCTGGTTCAACCATAACACAAATGGTTTCATGACCAGAATCAAAGTTGATAATATAAATTGATAAACAGTAGTCCTTGAATGTGCTAAATTAACAAATATCAAAATGTGTTTTCTTTTCATTGAAATAAAAGGATGGGAAAAGAGAGATGATAATGAAATATCCTATTATCATAACAACATTACAGTATATATATGGTACTCTATTAGTCATACCATTATGATTTTTATAGGTTAGGAAGGAAAATTGAACAAAGGAACTTTAAAATGAATGAAGAGAAAAGATGAATTTTACCTCTTGAATCAACCATCCATGAGAGCTTCTTAAGGCGTGTGGTTATGGAATTTTAGGAGAAAAAGGGATTTTGGAAGTGGGGAAGGATATTGGGGAGTGATTTAGGAATAATATATGGAAGGCACAAGGCTTGAGATGAGTGAATATAAGAGGGATTGAAAGGGGTATATAGTGGAGGTGAGGGATGTTTTTCTTAATTTTGTAATCATTTGTTTATTAGTTTCCTTCAAGACAATAAATATCGATGATTCCATGTCAAAAAATAGTAAATGGTTCATGTGAATTCTAAAAAAGTATGTTGACAACATCCATGATTCTGTTAATAGTCTATTTATCTTATACTTTATATATACGGTAAATTACCACATTTTACTATTCATAAAAAATTCAAGTACTTCAGAAAAATATCTGAAACTCACCATAACCATTTTTTGACATGTATAATCCAATAATGAAATCAATTTTTCAAAAATAATTTTATAAATATTATTAATTAAATATTTAATTAAATTAATAATTTACTCTAAAAAATAATTTTAAAACATTTATTTACTTATTTTAAAATATAGGTACATCATACATTCACTTAAATCTTATTTATATACTATCATAGGTAGGCATACAATTCAATAGGAAATGTTACTATTCATAAGGGTAAAATTACTATTCATACGGGTATTTTACTATTCACAAAAAATTATGTTGGTCATATTACACTCTAAATAACTTACTGATCGTAACTGTGTATGTCAGATTTTTGTAATTCAAAACAAATAATTGAAAAACTTATGTATAAAGGTCACATATGACTAATTAGTTCATTATTTTGTTATTTATTATGATTATGAAATATTTATAAGAAATTAATTTCCATTTAAAAAAATTTGGTCGTTATATTCTTCCCCCCTTACGAAAAGTTTCCCTCAAAATTGTGTTTTACATTCTAATTCATAAACAGGTACGGTTATTTTTTTCATTGCTTCATTCAGTTCCCATGTTGCCAATTCGTACTTATGGTTTCTCTATAGTACCATGACCATGTGAGTAGTCTTTTTATGTATAACTTTATCTCTATGATCCACGATCTTCACTGACTGCTCCTCATAAGAAAGATCATCCTCCAACTGTACCACCTCTGAAGATAGTACATGTAATGGGGATGGTGTGTACCTCCTTAAGAGGGATGAATGAAAGAAATCCTTTACTTTGGCCACGGTATGTAAAAGTTCTAGTCTATTGGCCACAACCTCGACATGATCATGAATCTAAAAGGGCTCGATGTACCGGGGACTTAACATCCCTTTCCTTCCAAATCTCATGACCTTCTTCCATGGATATATGTGTAGAAATAAAATTTCTCCAACATTCAACTCAAGGTCTCATCAATGAATGTTTTCATAACTCTCATATCGACATTGGGATACCATGATATTATACTTAATGGTTTTCATCTTCTCCACCATTTCATTGACCATTTCAGGTCCTTGTAGATTATGCTCACCGACTTCATCACAACACGCTGGTGTTCTTCACTTTTTCCCATAAAGAGCTTCCTATGGTTCCATTCAGACACATGAGTAGAAACTGTGGTTGTATGAGAATTCAACCAGTGGATTATGTTGGTCTCATCCTCTTTTGAATACCATATAACATGATCTAAAAATATCTTCCAGTTTCTGAATAGTCCTCTCAGATTGGACATCATTTTGAGGATGATTGGTTGCACTAATGTTCAGTTTAGGGCTTAGAGGATATTGGATACTTATCCAGAACATCGAGGTGAATCTCAAATCATGATCAAATACAATAGATAGTGGTACTCCATGAAACATTATCAATTCATTGATGTAAATCTTTACAAGTTGATCGAATGATAAGTCCTCTAGAATCAAAATAAAGTGTGTTGCCTTTTTAAGATGATCCATAAGGACCCAAATAACACTGTTTCCTCTAGAACTCCATAAATTTCTAGTGAAAAAGACCATGGTAATGTTCTCACACTTCAATGTTTTTATGGGTAGTGGTTTCATCATCTCTATAGAGGTATTATCTTAGCCTTCACTTATTGACATATCAGAAACTTTGATATATATTCAGCATTATCTATGTTCATATTGTCCCACCAAACATTTTATTGGAGATCTCAAATCATCTTTGTACTCCCTAGGTTGACAAAGAATGTTGAGCTATGTACATCATTCAAAATATCATTCATTATATCTAGATTGGAGGGTACACATAATCTTGACCCGAATCTAACAACTCCTTTATCCACCTTGAACATCGGGGATTTTCCATTTCAAACTGCTTCCTCCGATTTCCGAATTTCCACATATTTTATTTGATCAGCCTTTAATTTTTTTCCATGAGATATGGTTGAGAAATCATTTGAAAATGATTGATGATGTTCCTCTGTTAATAATTTTCATGTTCATCCTCATAAAATCTATGGAGATCAGATCCTCTTAAATTTTCATCATTGATAAAGAGGTGGGATCCATTTTACTTAGAGCATCTCCAACCTCGTTTTCCTTACCGGGATGGTAGTAGATTGTGAAATCATAATCCTTGATGTGTTAGGTCTATCTTCCTGTCACATATTATGAACTTTTTTGGTGAATATATATTTGAGACTCTGGTGGTCAATATATATCCCACACTTCTCCCTATAGAGATAATGCTGCCAGACTTTCAATGCAAAGATCACAACTGCCAACTCCAGATAATGCATGGGATAGTTTTTTCTCATGGATTTTACTCTTCCTTGAGGCATTGGATATCACTCTATCATTTTTCTTCATCACACATCCTAAGCCCCTCATTGGAAAATCAATATACACCACAAAGACTTATCTATTAGTTGGTATTGTGAGTACCAGCGCAGTTATAATCCTCTTTTTCAACTCCTTGAAATAGTCTACACATTCTAGAGTCCAGACAGAATTTACTCCTTTCCGTTTCAGCTTGGTCATTTATTTTGAATACTATGAAACATTTTTCCCAAATTTTTTATAATACCTGGAAAGACCTAGATTTATGCGGATGTCTATTACAGATGTTGGCCTCATCCACACTCCAGTTGCCTTTGTCTTATAAGGGTCTATAGATATCCCTTTTCTAGTCATAACATTCTTGAAGAATGATACTTCATCCATCCATAACTCACATTTACAATACATTTCATAAATATTCTACCTTCGCAAAGTTTACAACACAATATTCAAATTCTCCTCATTTTCCTCCTTTCTATTGAAGTATATCTGAATATCATCTGTAAAGTCTAAAAAATATTTGATGACGTAATCTATAAAAAATATATTAATTAAATACATAAATTTTTTAGATTATTAGTGAGTCTGAAGGAAATAAATATGAACTCATAGTTTCCATACCTCATTCAAAATGAAATCATGGGAATATCATCCTTCCTCACCATTAGTTGGTGATATCCCAACCAAAGGACCACCTTAAAGAAATAATAGGCCCCACAAAGATGGTCAAACAAGTCATCTATCTGAGGATGGGGAAAAGATTTATTTATTGTTATTTTATTAATCTCACGATAATAATTGCAGAGTCACATTGGTCAATCCTTATTCTTGGCGAAGAGGACTGGTGCACCGCATGGTAAATCACTTGGGTGTATAAAACCCTTCTCAATATTCACCTATAACGACTTCTTTATATCTTCCAACTCTATAGTTTCAATTCTGTAAGGTGTTGTGATATAGGTATATATCCATGAATAAGTTCAATTGAGATCTCTACCTCATTATCAAGAGGAAGACTAGTCAACTCTTTAGGGAATGTATCAGTGTAATCCCTCACCATGGGAATGCTTTTAAGCATGATTATCTTCATTTTATTAATAATTAGAGACGGAAATTCATGCTCATAATGAATTAATATCCACAATTGAGACACTGATTCTAAAGAAGATTCAATGTCCTCCTTACACGTGTAATGAATTGGATGATTCTTTAGGATGTGAAGAGTGATCTCCCCTTCCTGACAATTGATGTTGGATTTGTATAAAGGTATACAATCTATTCCCATGATCATGTATAACTCCACTAAATAAATAATTATGAGATTTGATGTTAGTTTTAGTACAAAAACATTAAGTAGGGAGGAGTTATAAACCATGGACACATTAATTTCCCCATTCAATATTCTCATGAAAAACTTTTCATCCAAAATTTGAGGTGGTGTTTGATTAGTTCTACTAAACTTGAAATATGTGAAAGATTGCGTCAAACCAGAATCAAATAGTATGTTTTCTATTAAGGAATGAATAACTAGCATACCTGTCACCAGATTGTTGTCTAGATCCACCTCTGTGTAGTGATAATATAATACCTTCCTTGTTTCCTTGGAGGTTGTTATTGATTTCCTCCACCAACCCTTGGCTTAGGGAAATTATTTTCATAATTCCCATGGTCCTTGCGGTTGTAACACAGCACAACTGAATAAACATTGATCTGAAACATCCTTTCTTCTTTCAAATTAGTGGGGTATTTAATATCCCATTAGTAGTTCTTGTCCAGATGACCAAACTTTCCACATTGGAATAAATTATTGGTTCCCTTCATATAGTTTGCAAGATGCGTCCTCTAACAATTTTTTCATGGGGAAAAGTACTATTTATTTCAATCATGGTATTTTTTTTTGTTGAACCAAACATGTTGTTCTATATTTTATGCTTCCTTTAACAGGGCCCAAGAGACCAATGAGAGTCTCTAATCTCCATTTAATCTTTTAGGGCACAACAGGAAATCTCCCTATAACTGTCAAAGTCTTGGATCACCAATAACATCCAAAGACTAATCTTTATCCCACTAAAGATGTGATCCTCCTTGATTTTAGTGTTAATGAAAAACCAAGAGGTTTACCTTACAATACTTATAATGTTTTCTACATATTCCCATATGTACTCATCTTCCTTTTTCATGAGTATGAGGAACTCTTTTTCCATTTTGAGATGGAGGTTTGAAGGAAAATATTTATTGGAAAACATCATCTTGAATTCACCCCAATCCATGGAATAAATTTCCACTTGGTGAACTGAATTATTAATCAGTTTCCACCACTGACAATCTTACCCATCAAAACAATAGACCACCAGTATGACTTTTCTTCTTCTGAGCATTGGAGTATATTTAATATCCATTCAATGGAGTTAATCCCTTGTTCTGTGAGGAGGGGATCAGAATATCTTCTAAACATGGGATGCCTTTGATGTATGATGGATTATATGGTAACATTCTCTATCCATGTAATATTATGGAATTCCACATGATTCAACTTATTATTCATAACTTGTTCCAGTTGAGCAAGTATTTTCATTATTTTTTGAGCACCTATTCTTATCATATCAGGAATATCATTAGGGAAATCATCACATTGCCTATCAAATTTATTTTTGGAATGTGTTCTTATATTTCCTTGCAACAAATATGAAAATAAAGTATAATTAGAGATCTTGAATACTTAGCTATTGAGTATAAAAATGAAAATTTGTTCATAAAAGGATAAACATGTACAGGAGAAGTATATCCTAACATGTGATTACATAGGTTTAAATCTAGGTTATCCTCAATCTATTTCATTACATGTATTCTAATGGTATTTTTTCCCTTAATAATGGTTTGTACTAAGCTCAAGAATCTACCAAATCATATCCCTTGGGATTGTCAATCCAAGAGTGCAGAAAGGCCCATTGTCGTGTACCAAGACACCCTAGGTCAAGCCCAAAACTCCTTGTTGGACTTTTCACTCCTAGGTACATCTGTTCCAGAGCCACCACTTCCTCTTTGTATCTAGACATGTATGTTTTTTCATGAAAACCCACTTACTCTATACTTACAAAATTTAGGGATGTTTTCTTATATTTCACCTCATCCTTAAGGTTCTCACTAAGGTGTTTTATCCCTAATCACCCACAATAACATGACCATGCCTCTTATACCAAATATAGTGACCCTAGTCGTTACATATAACATTACATGATTTTAAGCATAATTATACTTCAGAGTAGATGCCATAGATCGTTACGTCTAGTGTCTTGTAAGACTAGGTACATTAACCAAAATTATAAAACCAAAAAAACTTCTTTATTTAATATCTATAAAGATCTCATAACTTCCATAGAGACCTTATATCTAAATAGGGTACCCTGGGGAACACATTCAAAAAGGGATGATAAAAAAATAACAATAAGTAAATGAACATAAGAATAAATCTTAAGCACATAAGTTAGGAGGCATGACATAATGATGTCAAAATCATGGAACATATGGAATAATAACATATAAACATGGAATCATACAAACACGGAATCATATAAACATGGGATCATATAAACATGGGATCATATAAATGTGGCAGCAATATAACACATGACTTTAATATGGGTCAAGGCTTACCACCAATATTGTTTCCCATAGTAGCACAATCAACACTAACCGCCAAGACAGTTGCACATAAAATCTCATGAGACTTAAATTTACCCAATGAATTAGAGTGTTATCTGAGCACAACTATTCTTAACATTTTGATGAATATTTTTTCCAAATAAATAATCATATATAATCAACCATACATAATCATAAGGTTACCCATGAAAAGAAATGTGTATCATAGTCATGTCATAAAGCATAATGAATAGGGGTGTCACAAAGTGTCCATGAGAGAAACGAATTAAAACAGTCATGGAAATTAATAATTTAAAATATCAATATATCATGGTAAGTTATGTAAATCATAAGTAACAACATATGAGAATAGTATTTACGAAATTTTTAGCATTAAAACATTTTACTACGGTATTGAGGAAAATACTAAAGAGATTATAAAATAGAAAAGGGAACAATATTATATATAAAAATAAAAGTGTCCAATAAGGTTTTCATAATAAAAATACTGATTTTATAAAAACAATGGAGGATTATAATAGAGGATATAGTTCACTAAAAATTGGTTAAATATATAGAAACTTCTCTTAAAGGGTGTTTTCTTACTGTGAAGTATCGAGGAGGGAATCCATTAAAAGCATGTATATCCTAGAAAGAGAATGAAAAACGGATCTCAAAATAGAGTTTGGAGCATATATATATCAGGTAAATTTTTTTACATAAAAAGAAAATATATCTTCATTTGGGTAAGAAGAATGATAGAGAAACTCAATGGAATGATGATAGTTCGGGAATAATTCCTTACAGATTGTTGGCATGATATCGAGTGTACTTAAGAGGGAATAATGAGAGAGGAAGGGATTTATAAAATTTTATAAATAACCAGTAATTTATGTGGAAGTTCATAATTATACCCCATCAATAGGGATTACTCATAAAATTAAATAGTATAAATGACATTCTTGAATAAAAGTGAAATGGAGAGGATCCCTTACCTTAAGTATGGTGGTGTTATCCACTTGTTATTAAGGACCTGAATAAAACATTTAGGTCTATTAATTAATAATTATATAAACTATTATATATTTAATTGAATTATTATAACCTTTTTAGTTCATTCATGACATTTTTGATTGGTTATAAGGATCAATTTCATTGTTCGGGTCTATTATCTCCCTTGGTTTTAATGATTAGTTCTTGTTCGGATAAACACGTATGATGAAAGTGGTTGTAGATTATTTAATTTGTATATTATAGTTAACATACATAGGATTAATTGGTAATAAAAAATTCATTTGTTTATTTTTAGTGAAGATGAACTCTTATATACAATCATTGTGACAACCGTTTTGGTTAATAAGCGGGTTTTTGATTATAATGAACATGTTTTTCTTTATAACATAACAACATTTGTAAAAAATTATTATAGAACCTCAACTACGATATATTAAATACATAATAATCTGGTTAAGCCATACCACAAATGGTTTCATGACCATAATTAAGAATAATAATAGAAATTGATAAACCATTGTCCTTGAATGTGCTAAATTAACACATCTCAATCAATATTTCCATTTCATTCAAATAAAAGGTTGGGAAAGGAGAGATGATAATGAAATATCCCATTTGCATAAAAAATTTCTATTACCTATATGTTAATATAGTAGTAATACGATTTGGTTTAGTAGATGTTAGGAAATAAAAGGGAATAAAGAAACCTAAAAATGAAAGAAAAGAAAAGAAAAGAAAAGAGGAATTTTACCTCTTGAATGAACATTACTTGAGAGCTTATTAAGTGGAGGGGTTTTGGTATTTTTACGAGAGAAATGATTTTTGGACATGGGGATGGATATTGGGGAGAGATTTGGTCAGAATATAGAGAATACACGAGGCTTTAGATGAGTGAAGATAAGAGGGAGTGAGGGTTGTTATTGTGGAGGAGAGGAGGGGTTTCATAATTTTTTAATCATAAGTTTTTTAATTTCATTCAAGGGTATAAATAATAATGATTCAATGACCAAAAATAGTAAACGGGTCATGTGAATTCGAACCATGGTTTGGGACATCAGCCATGATTCTGTGAATAATATATTTAGCTTATAATGTATGTATACAATTAATTAACATATTTTACTATTCATAAAAAATTCATGTGTTTCAAAAAAATCTCAAAAATTCACCATGAAAATTGTTCAATATTTTTAATCCAAAAATGAAATCCATTTTTCAAAAATAGTTTTTCTACATATGATTAAATTTAATATTTAATTAAAATCATAATTTATTCTTAAAAAATAGTTTAAAAATATTTATTTACTTATTCCAAAATACTGGTACATCATACATTCACTTAAATCTTATTTATATTCTATCATATGTAAGGTTACTATTAATTATTCCACTATTCATTAGGGTAACATTACTATTCATAATGGTATGTTACTATTCACCAACAAAATTAAGTTGGACATATTAGACTCCAAATAACATACTAATCGTAACTGTGTATGTCAGATTTCCGAAATTAAAAACAAAGAAGTGAAAAAGTTAAGTTTAAAGGTAATATATGACTTAGTAGTTCATTTTGTTGTGACTTCATGGGATTATGACATACTTATAGGAAAATAATTTCCATTGAATAACAATGGGTCGTTACATTCTAAAAGTTCCCCTTGTGTCAATTATAAAAGAGTGTCTCCTCCATCAGTTCTACACACCACTATTATCCATATATATTGAACATAACCTTTAATATAATGTTATATAATTTTACAGACACATTCTATACGCACTTGGATTCTCAAAATACAAACCATAGATCCATTTAGAGGAGATACAATAGAGTCATTTTGAGTAAGAGGTAATCTCCCTAACTAATCAATTTATCTATCATACTCTTACATTCCTCAAATTAATCTATAATTTTTATCATAAAATAATAAACACAGTATCATTAATATCATAAATTTTTTAAATGATTATGAAAAAACCAGTATACACCGTCATTCCCATCAAAAAAATAAGTGATATTATCTCTCGTGTGTACATATGGGATACCATATCCAAATAGCGATACAATTAATTTTTCATCACCATATTATATGAATTGTTATTATGATGGGATTATTGACTTTATATATGATATTTATTATATAATTATACCTTGGTAATGATAATATTATTTCTACCTTATCATCATCCAATATTTGTTGAAACGCTAATATCGCTCATGTGTATATATAGACAATAACCTCTATGATGCGATGTGATTAGTTTTTACTTATATTACACATGGATGTTAATAAGAATTATTTATAAAAATATATATGAAATATATAACATAATAATTATTATTTGAAGGTTTAATGTTAGTTTAATTTATTTCATTCAATTAGTTGAAAATTGGAAACAACGTTCATGTGTACGTACAACCCAGAATCTCCATGAACAATGTAATTCAATTTTCAATATATAATATTTATTAAGGATTATAAATTTGTATATAATGAATTTAGAAAATTTTTAAAACATGATTAGAATTCTTTAAATTAGGGTTTATGATCCATGTTTAAGGACCAAGATTACTAATCCAAAACATGAATGGAAAATAATTGAGTTATCACCGAGAATATTGACATTGATAATATATTATTTATCAATTAATGATAAGATGTTATAAAAAATAATACATGATATGATAGAAATATGGTTTTATAATACCCTTAAAATAAAATCATATTTATTATAATTATGGTTTCGAAGTGAACAAATAAATTCAAGACTTTAGGAAAGGGATTTTTATCCCAATTCCCATTCATTTGGTTAAACATTTATTTCATTGACTATGCCATGATACATTTATGCATGAAATGAATTTTTATTATCATATTTTGTATTAAAACTATTTTTATATGTATTTAAAAAAATTACAAAAAATAAATTCATTTAAATATTTCTCATTTCGATGATATGATATTTGTACGGAATTTTTCACTGAATTTTATTTCTGTAGGAAATATGTCGTATAAACCACTTTTTCTATTATGTAGTTTATATAATACCCATTAATGAAATTTATCATTATTTTCATGAAACTTATTGGATATCTATATCCATAAAAATTATCCTATTTCAGGGGGCTTATGATTTGAATGATACCAAAGTAATAAGGTTTTTTTATGAAAATATCATCATTATTAGGAATTACTTTTGAGAAAGTCTCCATTATGGATTATTTTTATTCCATGTATATGTTTTCTAAAAAAAAAATTAAAATGTTTTTTATTATTCTCTTACAATTTTTTTAAAACCATTCTTTCCAATGTTTTAAATTTCAAAAATCAGTTTGAAAATAATATTTTTTCATTTTCTAAACAAGATTCTTTGTGACTTTTCTGACAGAAATAAGGATGAAGTATTTTTTAAACATATATGGTATGGACATATATTACTACTTTCATAATTCCTTAATTTCATGAATCTCTCTTTACAATCTTACATAGTCATTTTAATTGAAAATCATTCTTATATAATTGTGTATCTTATTAAAAACAAATGATTTTGAAATGAAGATGTTAATTTTTTTCCAAAATTATTTCAAGTGATATTTCATAATCATTTTTAATCAAAGATAAAAACATTTCATGTTATATATTATTTTCTAGGGATATTATTCCAGCATACTATTTTTATTTGTTTTTTTTTCATGGTGTGATGTTTATGAAACCCATTTCTTTTTCCATGATTTATGTTATGAATAAATGTTTATGAAACTGATTTTATTTCTGGGGTTTTGACATTATGAATTAATTATGTTCTTGTTGAATGAATATGAATGGTTTTGATTATGTGATGGGTGTGACATATATTTTCCCCCAATTCATTGGTTAAATATGGATAAATCTTGAGGTAAATATGTTTTGCATGAACATGATTTTAGAATCACAATTCTATGCATGGACCTGGATTTCTTATCCATAAAATTATGGATAGACCGGGTATTATGTCCATGAGTTTTATGGAAGGTCTTGGTTTCATTCCATAACTTAATGTGTGAACAAATTTCTATTTATGCATGTTCGCATTGATATAAGATTATGTGTGTGCCAATATTTCATATTTCATGTCTATAAAACACACTTATGGATTATTTTATTTTATTAATTTAAGATTTATATCATATAAACCACTATGATTTTTCCATGACTCGAGATTATGAACTTTGATATGTAGTGTATAATTTTAAAATGTTATGTTTATGTTATTATTACCTTATGCTTATGTTTTGATTGATATCTCCCTTGTTTCCCCAAAGTGAGCATCTGATCTCATCATATTATTATTGTTATTTTACCTATGATATGAAGATATGTATTAACTTTAATATGTCAAAATTGATTATAATTATAATGGAATAATCAAGAGACCGTGTAGATGTTTTATGAAATAGTTTGTTTGTTTTCCATGTTTCCAAAGACACTAAACCCGTTCAATTCTGGGTTAGTTTTGGAATTTTATGTCATGAATATTCATATATTTTGATGTAATATATATATATATATATGTAAAGAGTTGGTCCTTAAAAACCAATTCATTAAAATATACCCCTACTGAATGATTTTTGACCCTGAAAATCACCAACTGGAGAAAAATATGATGATACTATGAATCAACTGGTTCCCTAACTCCCATGAGCTCCCAAATGGTATCTCGTGCTTCCAAAAAAACACACCCAATGAAAATAATTTCCCCTAAAGGGTATTTCTCTATAAGATATCAATACCACTACAACATTAAAAGATTAATATCTACTCTCATGTCCCAGCTTACCTAGGCTGATATCATACAACGAGTCATGCACATTGATCTTCAATTGTGGGACATGGAGAACACCATGAATCCAATTCTAATATGACTATAATGTTAATAGGTACACCAACATTTTATCCTAACTCAATAGAAGGAAAAAAAATAATGTTTCTAAGGACCCCATAGATATCCTAACATTGTTTCTAGAAATCTGCAACTCTCAAACTCCAAATAAAATCATCATCATTTTATAAATAAATCATAACATTTTATGGGAAGAACTAATTTTCCCCTGGTTGAACTGAACCCTCTTGACCATCAATAGTACTATAACTAGTGAAAAAAACTATCACCAACTCATTGTGAGCATTATAAAAGTGACATGTAATATATCTAATACATGGGATCAAGAAGGTGCTACTCAGATAGGGGCATATAATCATTATTTTATGTAATCACCAGAAATGGTAGATGGTTATCCCAACCATGTCCAAAATTATACATGGGATCCTAAAGCATGTTGAACTACAATATAAATGGTCTATATTACCTAATTATCTAATTTAGATAAAACACTATTCTCAACTAAAATCGAGTCCCCAAATATATCCCACATCCTCTCTCAAATTGTGTTGTGAAGTATGAATCACAATCATCAATTAAAATCAAATTATTTACATGAATACATACGAACTCTTCCAAAAAAAAGATCCCAAACACTCCACAATGTATGTTGGAAATCACCCTCTAACAAGATATAAAAGAATAGTTTATATTGACAACTAGATGAAACAAACATGGAGGATCAACTGATTCCTAGGGATCCTAGTACATTCTCACCTCCACCAGATGATTTTATATTACAAAAAAAATCATATGCACCTCATTCCACAATGTGAATGGTTTCAACATCCATATTTAAACAATTATTTCTACCTTCCCACATTTTGAGAAATCCATCCGAAACATATCTAGTAGTTATCCTATCATGAAGCATATTACAACTGGCATCCCTAATTTGTACCTCCCTGGACATTTGAATAAGATACAGTGTAAAAACTATCGACAGGAGGCAAAACACACTATACTAATATGTCTCACAGTTTCTAAAGAAAACATTGAGAACACATGGATGTCATAAAATAATACTACTATGAACTAATCTAAGAAGTGATATGGGTAAATTCTATAGGTATCACAATTCTATTGTGGTGAACAACACACCAAATGGAACGACCACTAACATAAAAATACCCAAAGTATCTTTGGAAATTGGATTCTGTTATATCTTTCTCCCAAACTAGAGTTAGTGATAATCTATCCTAAGGTCAAACTCTATGATCAACTTCAAATCCATCCATTTTCAGAGGATTTCATCGATTCTTAAGGGTGGATACTCCTCTAAGATAGGTACATATCTCGGGCGATGCCAATCTACTACTTTAAATTTATTACTAGAAAACTGATAATAATTCAATCATAGACTCAGGAATATGATCTCATCCTAATCTACCTAGGATCACTCTTTCTTAATAATGGTTATCCCAATCCCAAATATTTGAATATACTTCCACACTAAATGGTTGGAAAAATAAGATCATGGATGGTGGAAAACAAGGCTACAGTATGAGAAAATCATATGATCCCAATATTTCTATAAAAATATTACATTTAATGATCTCTTTACTTATAGAGTTAGGATACAATATCAATTCAAACATGTTATCACTAATCCTCTGGGTTGGAACCGTCATCATAAGGGTTAATAAAAAGTCACTGCTTGTATTTGTAGGCCTCAAACATGGGATCAGTCTATGGAAAGTTGCTTCTGACTGTGTACCAAAACTGGAACCATAGTAGAAAAGATATGGGTTACACCTCAAACACACTCGGAACCTCAGGGTCCCATGCCTCCACCATATAAAGAAATATCTCCCCATCCCAACATTGTTTCTCTAAATCCATGTCTCAATTTGACACATTACAACCATAATGACCTCAAACATTCAATTCATGGATCCCACCTTCCACTCTTTCAAACTATATGTTTTGGGATCCACTAACTCATCCGTGTGGTTTTGAATCACACCAAAAGAATGTATATGGATGGGGAAGTGTCCCTCCTTCGTTCATTATTAAGAAACATCAAACAACACCAAAACATTGCACTTCTCAGGCCCCATTTCACATTAGAGAAGCCTCAATGCTAGGACCACCATCCAGTGTGGTCCTATCTGAGAAGTACATTCTAACCAAATTCTCACACTAGTCCTCTACCATAATTGAAGAGTATAATTTCACGTCACAAAACCTTGGTCATCTATATATCTAAAACTATTGATGAATATTCTACACATGTGCATAATCTTCCAATTCCTATAAATCAAATATATTTTTCACAGATTAGACTTGTTTCCAATGCAACCATATGATTTGAAGGGGTCTAAAAAGTCTGAAAAATCAGCACCACTACCTTGAATCCAACTTATACTTCTTGATAGTATTTGTCATCAAAGAACCTTAATGGTCTCCAAAGATGGAACTCATGTTACATGCTAAGTCTGTGCATAACACCATCCTACCTTGTTGGAGCTATCAAGAACCCAAAACATAGAATATCATCATCCTGGTCCACATAAGGATCCATGTTCTTCTTGATAGGGTTTATAACTTATTAGTGTTTTCTTAGAGAAAACACCCCATTAGTCTTTCATTAAACCATGGCCTAATTTCACAATGAGTCTTCTTCATTAAACTGTCTCAAAATACTAGTAGGATATCATTAAAGATTTATATTGGAAGGTATCATGATGTACCATAGTCAAAGATTATATATATATATGGGGACCTAACTAATGATGGAAAATAAAATTACTCCTTAATATATGAGGAATATAACAAAGTTGTCATCTTCCAGTGTCAAAGTATATCGAGTTGAAAAGAAGGAAACTTCGAGAACACATGGATGTCATAAAATAAAACTACTATGAACTAATCCAAGAAGTGATATGGGTAAATTATATAGGTCTCACAATTCTACTATGGTGTACAACAGTCCAAATGGAACAACCACTAACTTAAAAATACCGAAAGTATCATTGGAAAGTAGATTTCGTTATATCTTTCTCCCAAACTAGAGCTAGTGATAATCCATCCTGAGGTTAAACTCTTAGATCAACTTCAAATCCATCCATTGTCAGAGGAGTTCATATATTCTTAATGGTGGATACTCCTCTAATATATTTACATTGCTCGGGCGATACCAATCCACTACTCTAATTTTATTACTAGACAAATGATAATAATTCAGTCATAGACTCAGGAATATGAGCTCATCCTAATCTACCTGGGATCACTCCTTATCAACAATGGTTATCCCAATCCCAAATATTTGAAAATACTTCCACATTAAATGGTTCGAAAAATAAGATCAGGGATGGTAGAAAACAAGGCTATAGTATGAGAAAATCATAAGATCCCACTATTTCTTTAAAAATATTACATTTAATGATCTCTCTCCTTATAGAGTTAGGATACACTATTGATTCAAACGTCTAATCATTGATCCTCTTGGTTGGAACCATCATCATAAGGGTTAATAAAAAGTCACTGCTTGTATTTCTAGGCCACAAACATGGGATCAGTCTATCGAAATTTTCTTCCCGTTGTGTACCAAAACTGGAACCGTAGTAGAAATGATATGGGTTACACCTCAAACACACTCGGAACCTCAGGGTCCCATGCCTCCACCATATAAAAAAATATTTCCTCATCCCAACATTGTTTCTCTAAAACCAGGTCTCAATTTTACACCTTCCCATCATAATGACCTCAAATATTCAATTCATGGATCTCATATTCCACTCTTTCAAACTATATGTTTTGGGATCCACTTACTCATCAGTGTGGTTTGAATCAAACCCAAAGAATATATCTGGATAAGGAAGTGTCCCTCCTTCGTTCATTATTTAGAAACATCAAACAACACCAAAACATGGCTCTTCAGACACCCCGTTTCACATTGGAGAATCCCCAATGCCAGGACCATCGTCTAATGTGGTCCTATCTGAGCAGTACATTATAACCAAAGTCTCACACTAGTCCTCTACCATAATTAAAGAGTATAATTTCACATCAAAAAATCTTGGTCATCTCTATATCTAAAACTAGAGATGAACAGTCAACACAGGTGCATAAGTTTCCAACTTTTATAAATCAAATATATTTTTCATAGATTAGACTTGTTTCCAATGAAACCATACGATTGGCTGGGGTCTAAAATGTCTGAAAAATAGGCACCACTACCTTGAATCCAACCAATACTTCTTGATAGTATTTCTCATCACAGAACCTGAATGGTCTCCATAGATGGAACTCATGTAATATGATAAGTCTATGCATACCACCATCCTACCTTGTTGGAGATATCAAGAACCCAAAACATAGAATATCATCATCCTTGTCCACATAAGGATCCATGTTCCTCTCGATAGTGTTTATCAGATATTAGTGTTTTCCTAGAGAAAACACCCCATTGGTTTGTCTACAAACCAAGGCCTCAGTTCTCAATAAGTCTTCTTCATTAATCTCTCTGAAAATACTAGTAGGATATCATTAAATATTTATATTGGAAGGTATCATGATTTACCAGAGTCAAAGATTATATATATCTGGGGACCTAAATGATGAAGGAAAATAAAATTACTCCGTAATATATGATGAATGTAACAAAGTTATCATCATCCAATATCAAAGTATATCGAGTTGAAAATAAGGAAATAAAACTCTTGGTGATTGGAAATGTCGGATGCTACATCAACACTGGGTGACATGTCTCAAAAACCTCAATTGATACACTTTTACATTTTCTCCCTAAATTCCCAATGAATCCTCAAAAGGGTAAAAATATCCAAACACCATCTCGCAGTTGAACTACCTATAATACCTATCATTAATGATCCAACCCACCGAGGACCACATGGAAAGTGGAATAATAGTACACCACAACACCGAACAAACCTCCATAGGCCTTAGGTTCTAAAAATTCACTGAGAATCCATAAATAAAATGGGAATAATTTTCTTAATGAACCTATACAAACAACCATATCTATGCAGAATTATAGAGGAATAATAATTAAAAACAATATCATATTGTGTAAAACACATGCATGTAATAACCTATAGTGAATACAAATTATTATGAAAACATAACCTTAAGTGTCAAGTGAAAAATAAACGCCCAACAATATATGAATTTCAATCTAGAAAAAAACATTAAATAATTTTGAGGGAGACCATCTCAAGATCTCCAAGCCTCGACTACCATATGTGGTCAATTGTAACCAAGTATCCCTAAGCTCTTCCAATGCCTCTATCGACCTATATGTTTAATTTATAAGACATTACGTTTGTTGAAAAATCCCATGCATGGGCGAGTATTTAACATACCATGTAGGATGCCCTGGAAACTGATGTAGGGTAATTGGAGACATGATAAAAGTATCATTCTCAATTAAAAGAAAGTGGGAAGTGAAACCCAAAAATATATATACACACACACATATATATATATATGCTCATATAAGAATCATATATGGAAAATAAACAAAATATTCATATCATAGTATAACCCAGGATAATGATACATCTTATAGCTCTAATGGTCAGCCATTGATGCCCATCATCTAATGTGCATGTCTAAAGAAGTAACTGGTGAGAGGACCCACACCTCACCAATGTGCTACACAATCAAGGGGGAACAATAACAATGTTGAGGACCCACACCTTTGTATGATAAGGGGTAAAAATAAATTGATAGATAAAAGACACATTCTCTAGTCTATCATGTGATTCTACTTTGTAGGTAGATGACCCAGACCCTAGTCTAACTACGGTTTTCGACTCAGTAGGTAGAGGAACCACACTTTATAAGTCAGAGGGTACCAATGAATATGAATATAATCAACACCGTAGACCAATAGAGGGTACCAAATGAAGAGGACTACACAGTATTTTGTTGGGGGGTAACACTTTTTTGGTAGAGAACCCATGTCCTAGTCTGTTTTGGGGTACACATCAGTTGATAGAAAAACCATAGCCCTGTTTTTTAGGGGGTAGCACTGAGTATAGACGTCCCATAACCTATTATGTTAGGGTTACCACTTAGAAGGTATTTTAACCATTACCTAGTCTATTAGGTGGTGGGGAGGGGATAAAACTCAGTAGATAAAGGTGTATAGTGGACCCACACCATGGTATGATAAGGGGTTTCAAACACTTAACTATATCTAATGATTCTTCCAAATAACTATCATCGATGAGGGATTCTAAAAAAATTATCACACAAAAACAATCTCACAATATATCTCAAAGGACACTATGAAGCACACTACCACATTATGTGTACAAAAGAACTCATGTTAGGCTAATGGAAGTCCAAAATATGATAAAAATTAATTAAATATGAGGGGTAGATGATACATAAAAAAGTACATGATGCATAAGGGTATCCATTTGGGGTGTGGTCACAATCAACAAGATGGCCACATACCTAGCAGTGAATGGGTACATGGATGTTCCCATTAAACTATTGGAATGCTTATGTACTCCCAATGTACATTGTGTGTCTATAAAAAATATTGACAAAAATAAGAGGCTTTTCATTGATCCATCGGTATAAAAAATTATTTCATCGATATGTCCCTAATAAATTGCATGAATGGCTACACGAATCACGCCATTGTATTTTTCACAAAAACAAACTCACGGTAGGCCACTAAAATTCTCAAAAAAGATATCCAGTATGAAAACACATTTCACCATATAATGCATAAATTATAATTTGTGGTCCCGATCCATAATCACAAATTAATGATATGATATTGGTCTCAAAACATTTTTTTTCTATACTAGGGTCACAATGTAATAAACAATGTTTCATTCTGTCACCATATGAGAAACATATGTTAGATATTGGATTCAGTAATAGTATTATTATTATTATTATTATTATTATTATTACTTGGTGCTTAATGTACCCAAACATAAATATTCAAAGGGTCCCATTATTGGTGTTGTATTTACCACCACAATACCACATTCATGATGCCATAAACATATCACCAATCAAATTTGTTTTAAACAATTTTCAATCGAAACAATGGAATAATAATAATAATGTCATTATCATGATTATATTAATAAATAAATAAATTCAAAGGGAAGGTATTTTATAATTCCCTGAACCTACACATCTAAGAGAATTACCACCCCTTACAAGAAAACCCCATCTCTCATTATATTAATTATTAATTTTTATTTTTATTAATATTATTATTTGATAATTATTATTCTCAATCTAGTGGCACAAAGGCTTCCATATCTAGTAGGCCACCCACTTCATCATCGTTATTTTATCAATCCCTTTTACATTATTATTATCAATTGTGTAAAATATGAAACATGTTATTATTATTAAAAATATTAATAACTATAACATGTTGTTATTATTAATATTAATAATAAATATCGATGATATTATTATTAGAAATAATAATAACATAGACCGCCCACCCATGACTATCTGGAAATTAGAATCTAGCTATTATTTAACAGAAAACTATCAATATATTTCCGTAGGAACAACACCCCAAATACGCCTCCCCAATTATTGACACTTGATCCAGCCACCCTTGGATCTCAGATCCATAGATTATCACACATATCCCAAATCATTCATCAATCCATCTAAAACCCGCCGATCAAAATTTTGTTTTTTCTACTACAATTAATTCATGGGTTCGATCATGATCAAACCCACCCCAAAAATTTCAAACCACGACCCCATAATCCAATGGTGATGAACATTATGAAATGAGAGGGAAAAATAAAAAACATAAATTGGAAAATCATTGAACAAGAATTATTAGACAATAATTATATAAATGGGGTTATATAAATGACAAAAAGGGATTTAATTGATATTTTTTTAACAATTAGGCCGCGGGGCTCATGCGAAGGAATAAATAAATCAAATATTAAAAGCATATAATTAATCCATGCTCAATCATTTAATCAGAAGTATGAAACCCCAAATTGAAGATCTGTTCCATGATTTAGATCAATCATTGATGATGTAAGATAAAAATCCATTTTTATTAACGAGACCAACAATATGCATTGTAATTGGAAATCTTTATGGTACTTCAATCGTTAATCCAAGATCCTGATTCCCACCAATGTTCCTCCCCAACCACATCTTAATTCTCTGTTTTATGAGTAATACCATCTAAATTTTCTATAACAACGTATTTATAGGGCGAAAACTACATTTTTTCAACAACACAATAAATAAATAAATTAAAATAATTTATTTCATTATTTTTGCTCATGATGACTTTTTACCAAACTCCAAAAGCTGAAAAATATTATATCACTCCTAAGGTAAAACCAACATTTTGAAATCTATGATGGTCTTAAAATTATGATATAAGACATAGTTTTCAATTTTATTTTACTTTTTTTTTGAAAATGGAGCCTACACAATAATAAGATATTTTAATATCTTGAAAATATCAATTATGAGCTCACTAATACTTGGAATCTCACACTACCTTAGTGTCTTACTATAGAAATATATCAAAAAATATTCAAATGTATTAATAGAAAAACCAAGACATTATATTTATAATTGAATAAATTTATATATATATATATATATTAATATTAAAATATTATAAATAAATAAATAATTCAATAAATAAATGAATTAAATATATATAATAAAACCATCGTATTTATTTTGATAATGTATTTTATTTCTAGTCGTTAAAACTATACATTTTAAATTTGTGATAAGTGATGAATTAAGCTAATTTAGAAATTTATCTATATAATATATAATGAATTATTTTATTAATCATAAAAATATTATTTCAAATAGATTTTTTTTTGAAATGTTGAACAATAGTTGAATTTTACATTGAATAATAAAATACGCTATAAAACATTTAAAATCAAAATTTAAACTATTAGCCAATTATATTATCTTAAAAAAATTGTTTTAATTTATGAAACCTATAATAAAATTATCATGCCCTAAAAGCATTATTTTAGTGGTTAGTATATTTTTATATAAAAAATATATTTTCAACGTATTAAGTGTTTATTTAGAAATATATTGTTTCATTCATATATATATATATAAAATTTATATATTTTAAATAACATTTTCAATATCAGGTTATGGTGAAATTTTGGTTTGTTAACATAAATATATATATATATATGGGTAAATTTGGCTCAATAATTACATGAAGAATACATCATCACACCAAAAACCTCACCCAACATGTAACCAACATATTGTTTCATCCATAATTATTTTGATATAATTACATATTATATAGATTCTCATTGAAATTATTTATCATTATTTATTTTTACATTCATCAATTTTTTGCAAGTATAAAATAATCATATTTCGCCATTTTCAAATCACCTCTAACAATTAATCTTATTTCCCAAGATATCCAAATATTTGAACCCTTAAGCATCCTAATTGTATTCAAGACATCCCAGAATAACCGTATCCCACGCCCTTAATTTATTAGATCCTTAGTAATGGATAAATATTCAAGGATATGGTAAATACATTCATGAATTCCAATTTAGTTTTCAAAATTTTTTATTCTTATTCCTCAAAAAATCTAAATATATCTAAAAAAATGTAATATTTATGGTATAATTTTTATTGAATATTGTTTTATCTTCTTTTTATAGGCTGTTTTAGTGGTCAGTTTTATCACATTTGAATATTTGTTTAATTGTTTGATCAGCATGACCTTAATGGTTTCTTTGACAAAAATAAATGAAAAAGATACATTCAATTTTGATTATTATTAATTAAAAATAATTTTGTAACTAATATTACATAATATATAATTTATTTTCTTTTATTACGTGTTAAGTCACTTTAATATCATTATTGTATTAAACAAACAAGTGACATCATTAATTGAAAATTATAATATAACTAATTAATAAAAACAAGGTAATAAAGTTTTATGAATGAATATAAATATATATTGGCACAATTTATTAATAAATACAAGTCATCTAGAAAAGGGGTTTTATATATGATAGGGTAACATATGAAATAAGTTATTGGTTTCTGTCTCGGTTGTATTCCATTTCAAATTTGATTTAACATTTTTTGTCTATTATAATTAATGTATTATATTACGTCTTATGGAAACCTAAACATCATTTCCATTTAAATTTTGGAGTTATGAACCTATTAAAAATTCCATTTATGTTGACTATATGATTATATAAAACATTTCTATCTTCATTTTAAAAATATCATTTAATAAATATTATTTTAAAATAATTGAATTCAATATATATTCCTCATATCCCATAATTTTCAAATGAAATATTTTTAGGGATTTATTTATACTTTGATTAATTTCAGCTGTATTTATTTGAGATTAAATATTTTAATATATTTTAGAGGATATTCTCTAAAAAAATCCTTTTATTTCTTCTGATTTTATCTTTTCAATCACATACCGATTTTAGTGAATGTATTATTTATTTTATGAAACAAGAAATCCCATCAGACTCTCAAATTTTAAACATGGTTAACAAAATATGCTTCAAAACAAATCCTTGATGGATATTATGATATGATTTATTTTATTTCAATTTAACTGATTTCATTTTCAACGCCTGATATACATGTTATGATTATTCTTTGATTTATGATTATTATATTCCTTATTTTTTATGTTTCACTAATTATATTAAATTTATAATGTTTTGATGTGATTTATTAGAATTATGAATACATAAAATGCATTGGTTCAGTTTTTAGTCTTTTGAGATACAATGAATGGGGTGTTTAAGGAGATCGTAAAAAAATATTGTTATGGTTTCTTAGAAGTAATCTCGAACATATACTTGTCTTTTCATTCTTATAAATGTTTAAAATTGTATTTAACATTTCTATTAAATTAGTATTTTATGATTGAAATATATTTTTAAATTTTGATAATTAATGTTAGGATCATTCATATACTTATAAGGATCCATTTCTATATTTTCTTATTATTACATGTCCCCTTACTATGAATTTAGATAGAAATCCCATTATTATATTTCACAAGGTTGTCTTATAAATTAATATAATAATCATGAATCTATACAAGGAATATATTTAAGGATCTAAATATATATAAAATTATAATGTGTGTTTCTGTCATATTAATGTAATTTTCTAAGACATTAATCCTTTTGAATTTGGGATGTGTATTAATATTTTCTAAAAATGATGTGAAAATATATTTTTGATTTATACAATGAAATATTTAGTATTATAAAAGTGATTTCAAATTTTTTGATTAGGGATAAATACTAAAATACAACATAGGTTCAGTTATATGATTTAATACATTATGTACATTTGACCTAGAAATTATTTAACTTTCCTGAATAATATTTTGATCCATGATTTTAGGATTGATGATTCATTTTCTCACAATAATTTTTAATAATATATATTTGTCTGTTCTAAGATGAACAAAATTATGTGGTTAAAGGTATAAATACAATTCACTCAAAAAAATTAGAAGTCTTTTTTTCTTACAATTTAATGAAATCATTCATATCACTAATAATAATTAGAAATATTTAATATACTTCTTCAAATCATGATATTTATATATATGAAAATAATGTGAGGATAAATTATTTTATCCCAATATTTTTTATAGAAACCCGAGTCACACTAATGGAGTGAATAACTGTATAGCATTCTATAATTTTTTGTCCTCTAGAATAATTTAATCATGTTTTCTAGAATAATGTTAATCTTTTTGATCGATTATTTCCCCCCAAATCTAAATAAATCTCAACATCAAATTTTAATATTGAAAACATGTATAGAATAGGATAATTTTCCATTATTAAACAAAATGGAATAATGAAAGGAACAGAAGATGGTATGGTTATCACATAATATCATGTAATAAAAATAAAAATACGTAATATAAATTTTTGGAATGGTTCAAATGTTGATCCATGGGTAATGCCATTTTCTCCCCTCTATGCATTACTTAGGTGAATTATTGTACATTTTATAAATATATAAATATTATATAATTAATTATTGACTAGAGGGTCTTACATTGATCGACATTGGTTAACGATCAACTTTGTATCCTCATATTCAAATTATAATCACTAATAGTATACTTGTTTGATTCTATCTGCTTCATTATTTCAGATATGATCAAATACTTCCAGGAAGATGAGTCTTCTCACTTATGTATCTAAAACTACATGATGGAAATATATTTATGTGAGGCATAAATATTTTTTATTTTATAGATTATCCTAATAGTAGTAGTATCTTTATATATAATGATACTTACAACTAATAATTATCTTGTAAAATTATGACATTATTAACCATATCTTGTAACTATAGTCGAGCAATCTTCCCTCTAGGCTCCAGTGGAAGAACAAAACTAGGTATATAAATTAAATTCTTCTTTGCCTCCCCCATTTCTTTTATTCTAATATATTGATATTAAATAATATTTCCCCCCTTTATTTCACCAAAACTAATAAGAAAATATTTAATGATTTTCCATGACAAACCCTACTAGTCCATAAAATGATTTCAATATGATAACCATTAAATGTATATAAAATTATTTTTATTCCACAAATATTTATTATGTTCATTATGTTTAAAAAATCTAAACAAAACCATGAAAATATGTTCCATAACCTTATATTTTAATTTCCAACTAAATGTTTTATGTACTCTAAAAACCACCTCTGTGTGGGAAAAATTCCCTCATTATGTTCTGGTCTTCAAAATTGCAATAATTGTTTCATGTATGATTCATTAAATTCACATGGAAGGATTAAAAAACCATGATCCATGATTTTTATTGAACTAACATCTGATTTATTTCCTCAAAATCTTGGTGAAATATTCTCTAGACATCATTCTTCATTATTCCTATTATGTTTTGGTGATGTTATCCTTGATTAAATGTCATATTGTTATATATTACTTAATAATTTGAATATAAAAAATGAACACCCATAATTTGGATTCAAAAATTCTAAGACATTTTTCTTTCTTTATTAAAATTAGAATTTTGACTAGTTCACTAACAGTGATGTGTCCTTGTCCATGTTCTCAATATGATGATATTGGGAATGGAGAAAACCCCAATATATAATGGGGTGGGGGTATTCAAAATAGTTTTTCCACATAAAATATCTAGAATATTTTATTTTAAACAATAGTAATCATTTTCATAGTCTTTATAAATCAAAATTTATGATTATTTCTATTGTTGAATTGTATGTTCTCCCCAAAATAGGTACCTCTAAAACATTTGTGCCATAGAGATTTTCCTGAACAATAATTTCATCATGTAAATCATGTTGTAGTGTATATAGTATATTTTACTTGTTTTCACATTTTTAAATGCGTTTCACATCATCAAAATCCCACATAAAAATTCCATTCGTAAATCCATTACTTAATAGATCAAATGTGGTGTTTGATACTCAAACCCCTATAATAATGTTTCCAAATAAGATAACCAACTACCCACTTGATAACTCATCCACCCATACAAGAACATAATTACTATATATCTTAATAATCTACTCCATGATCTATATTACTAAAGTTCATTTTATAACCTACTCATAATATTTTATTCATCATCTAACTGGATTTGACCCAATTTTTCCTTTAATTATTATTTTTGATATTTCTTTAATGGATTGGTTATTATTATAGTGGAATGGTTTTGTAATATATATATTTTATACATTTAAATTATATATAAACCACTTTTTTACACTACAAAAATACTTCCAAATACAAGACCTAGATATATTGAGATATGAAGGGTCCTCTTCTTTCCCATAGTGACAACTAGTCCATCCAAGTTAACATCAAAATAAAATAATCCATGAATATACTTTCATAACATAGTCTTAAATTTAAGATCATATGAAATCAAACAGAACTCTTCATCTTCTATAAATAAATGAAATATTGATTGTAAATCTAACAAACTACAATTTTTTTTTGAAAAATATTTATATATATCTATTTAAAAATTATGTAATGAATCTTTTATGAAATCTCATTTTTCATATTTTATATAAAAATATATTGTATTATGCATGTAGAATCTCTCATTATATAATGTTCATATCAGCTACTAGAAAAAGGAATCCACCTTCCACACATCAAACATTACCATAATAATATATAAATGAAAGGATAACTGTGAATCTTCTATAGAAAAGATATCACATATATGCTTGTTAACACTATATAAATAATAAAATATTTATCAAATTGTTGAGGACATAATAGATAGAAAATTATGTGATTGTACATATGGATAAATGGTTAGTTCAAAAGGATATAGAATCAAATATATTTTAATTTTTTATATTTAGATAAAGTATTATCATTTGGGTAATCATTTTAAATAACATAAAAGTTGGATTTGATATTGATGAATAGGGGGCAAAGACCATAATTTTATATTAAATTCATTCATTAATGATTTGGTAGAATTTAATTATAACATGAATCCACTAAGACAATATTAAGAAACCACAATTTTTCAATGTTCTATAAAGTAGTTATGTATAATTTACCTTCCTTTATTCTATAAGGGAATTTTCACCTATAAAAGGAACTCCCAGCATTTTGATTTATTCTGCCTTTGTAAATTAATGAATTTCGATATTCTAAGAATGGGTTTAATCTCCAACATTCATATTTTTTTAATTTTCCCCGTTCATTTATTTTAGTAGGATGGATTTATGAATTTTATGATTATTATTCTAGTTTATGGTTGAATCAAATTGAATTGTAATGTTATATCCTTAGTGGATGAAAATGTTGGAAATGGAGGACTCACACATAGATATTGACATTATGTCATTTAGAGAAGTAATTGGCTTGGGATTTCATTTCATTTTTAAATTTATGTAGGATTTTTCATAATGAATAAATGTGAAAAATAAGGAATATCATGTGGGATTGATCCCTATTCATATTAATTTTGGATCAAACATATTTTCAGGTAGTTTGAATCATTACATATCATTGTATGGATTTACACTACTATAATAGTGAAATGTTAATGTTTTAATTGTTTATTAAGTATGTTAATTAATTATAAATTATTTATATTTAATTAATCTAAGATATTTTTTAATGTAAGGACTAATGTTTTTGGATGGATGTATGTTTGAGTTGGAAAATATTGTAGAAAATGTTGAAAATGTTTTGATGAAGGTGAGCTCTTATTTTCAGGTATTTTCACCCCATGTTTTCTTAATGGATTATATTATTTTCAAGTTTAATTTGATATTCCTTTTGTGGTGGGTGGTTTCATATAACATAAATAAAAATTTAAATGAATTTAATTTTTAATCTAGAATAATGCGAGTACTATTAGAGTTGTATAAGTTCCCATGGTTATTATATATTTTTTTTCATGGAAATTGATGACCACTATTTTTGAAGTAATCACAAAAAGATATGAAACCTAAACCATTTGATATTTCCATGATTATGTCATTATGTTTTAACCCATGTGGGGTTACATTAGGTTAATCATTAATGGTTTAAAACTAATATGTATCAGATGAAAGAGTTTGATTATCAATATGGTGGAATGTACAGATAATTAATAACTATTATGATTGATATAAGTATGATATGGGTGAAGATATTTTCCACATATAATAAGAATTTATAGGATTATTTTAGATAGTATTTGAGGAATGGAAAATAGCTGTTGGTTTGAGATATAATTAAGTGTTTATAAGTCACAGAATATAATCTTATGTTAGTAATACTATTGATAAATATGGGGTGTATTTTGGTTTATCATGTCAATACATATTTGAATATTTTATGTGGGGTTGGATGTTTTACCAATCCAAATAATTTATTTTTTATGGGATTTAACATTATAAAATTCATTGTTTTTAGATATTGTGTGGTTATATTTTGAAATTTCATTTATAAGAATTATTTTTATAATTTTTAGGATGAGACCTGATAATATATTGGAAATAGGAAATGGAGTTGGATGTACTGCCTCTTTATTGGAACATGGATGTGGGATATGAAAATATGTTTACCCATTCCTCCTCTTTATGATTTAACTGGAAATTAATCAAATTTATGTTTATGATTTTAAAAGTAGTTGGATTGAAAATTCATTCATTATATAGGAATTGTGTTCTATTTTATGTTTATGTACATAGAGTTGGAATTAACTTTGGATTAAGAATAACCATTTTTTCTTCATGGAATAATATTAGATGTTATATAAATTTCATTGCATTAGAATTATGGTTGGATGATATGATACATCATTCCTTGGCTTTGGTTATGAAATGTGTCTTTAAGACCACTCACTCTAGATATTCATAATGGATTGGGACGTTATACCCATTAAATCATTAACATTGTTAATGGGTTCAATGTTATTACAAAAAAATATAAATTATAGTATATAAATATAGAATTATGTGAATAATTCCAATGAATTATAATAACTATTTATATTGAATGGTTTAATGGTTTTGAAAATAGGTATATAATTATGTTTTATTATGTATATATTGTAATATTCTTTTCTCACCCATTATATTACTTGTGATATATACAGACTAACACATGAACAGAATAGAGCATGAAGGGTTACTCATCAGGTAGCATATTTTCACCAAACAAGGGGACACATATTAATCATCATAATTATTGTTTTTGTTGTTCTTGTTGTTGTTGTTTGTTGAAATCTAACACACTGATATTTTATGAAACTTTTATGTCAATTGTCAAGGATTTTAAATGTATTTAAATGGATATTTCATTATATTTAAATGTTTTATTAAATAATGGGAGATTAGAAATAAATAATTAAAATGGGTTTAAATGAAAAGAACATTGTTAATTTAGGATATAAATCATACAAATGAATTTTTGATGGATATTTTATTAATAGGTTTTAACTTACATTATCTTTTTAAGGTGTTCATTTTTCCAAAATAAATTGACTGACTCAAACTAGCCCATCATCCAAGGCCATCCCTCCACTAATCCATCCAACAGGGGCGTATCACATAAGGATATTCCTAGAGGGATACTTGAGTTGGTGGATTCATAGGGACATCGTGACCATATAGAGGTGAAACATGAGCGATAAATCCTCTGAGGGGTATAATATTGGCTTATTACCGCATATGTTTCTTGGGGGGGGGGGGGTCATTTCGTATTTGGGTGTGGATTTCAGGAGCCCATACCCTTTGTACACTTCTTCCAAGTAGCATTATATATCAAGATTACAAGACCACATGATCTATAACATCTTTGAATTTCCAGTTAAATTTTTTTATGGAATTATTTTGAGACAATGAAATATGACGACATCTGTTTCGGATGCCCGAAGTGCCCATAATGATCGGTTGGAAAAAATTATTAAGCTTTAAATGGAGTGCATGAATATTTTTCCTAAAAAAGTGGAATAACACTTAAACAGGTGCCCATATCAAAAAAATGAGGGCACCGTTTCTTTCAGGATGTCGAGTTTACCCTAGGTGCAAATTAAATTTACTTGGTGCATGCCCCTATTGAGAAAATCCAAAAATGGTATAACCATCAAAAAAATAATTAAATAAAACTATTTTTTGAAATGCTTATAACATATAGACGGTGACTGGGATTAAAAAACTGAGACCACTGCTGAACTCGAGAGTGTATGATTTTGTTATGCAGATACTAACATTGGTCGGTGTAGGCCTCCAGTGGAAGTTAGTTTTTGGCCAAAAAAAATAATTATGTATCAATTATTTTATTGTAAAATATTTAACTTCTAAATAGAAACTATGATTGAAAATTAAAGAGTATTGTTGAAATAGTTAGCTTGTGTTCCCCTTAGGCGGAGCCTAACCTTGACTAGCGCAAGTCGAGGGATAATGTTAATAATTTTCTAACTTTTTTAAGGTACGTTTAGTAAATGTGCAGGTGTAAAATAATATCATTTCAACTAGTCCTTAGAATAAAAATCAGATGGCACCCTTAAATCCTTAGTGCCGAGATTCGTTGAAGGGAATATTATCTTCGACAAACAAGGGTCAGACAAAATTGTAAATTTTTAGACTTTAAAAAAAATTATATAACTTTTGATTATTTTATTCTTTCTTTATAGAATAGTTGGAAAAACAGTTTTGGGACCATAGTGCAATGTCTAACCATTTAATGGCTTAACTCATGATTTTTGTAACCCCACCATTGGTAGATTTAAATGAACATATAACAACACCATTGAGATAATTAAAGAGGTTCATTAATTTTACTCATTAATGAACATCATTAATTGTGTGGTGCCTCGATCCTCTCCACCCCGCTATTTAAACAAATCTCAGGAATGAGTTTTGGTCATGCAAAAGGGGAACCTCTTACGAAGTGCAATGATGACATCCACTAACCCAGAATGAAGCTTTGAGTGACGGATGTTGGAGAAATTGACAGGGTATGGAAAGCACCGATGAACACCTTCAAATATGGACACTTCTTCATCATCCGTAGTACCTTCCAATGATTATAGGGTATGGGTAATATGTTTGATTCCTCCCTTTTTTACCCCGTTCTTGAATATGATGAAAAACATGGGTCAAACGTTCAACAGGTTGACCCGTGTTTCTCTCTTTAACGTGGGAGGATAATGCGAGGATTCATTATGGATGTTTTTAGAATTTAATAATCATTCTAATGTTATAATTCAAACATTGTGGGAGTAGACCGAATGAATAGGTTCTGGAACCTCTAACTAAACCCTTATGGTTAAGTTCTATTTGGGCGACCGAAAGAAGTGGTAGTGTGACAGCAGCACATGGAGGGACCATCAACCGAGGTAGGTGACGACCAACACCTTTCAGCTACAAAGGAACGGTGGAACTTGAAGCTTCCATCATGTAAAAGGGCCGGTCGGCCAACACCATCCGCATTGAAGCATGGCGACACGCTACAGCGGCGCGCCGCTGTGGAAGGTCACGACATCGAGCCACGACGGAGGGCGAACCCACGCCCTTGGGTCCGTAGAGGGACGATCCATGTGGTTCGGACAAGAGATGCAGTACCACCTGGATCCATGACGTTGAAGACCCATACGACATTAGCCATTTGAGAGGGGAGCAGTCCCTCACGCCCTGACAGCGGGCGGAGCGATTCCACAGCCTAGCGGGCCCCGCTTGGCCTCGTGGGTCGGGCTGAACCCGCATCCCAACAAGCCGAGCCTACCACACAGTGGTCCGAGATTTCATCCCAAGGGGATGAGCCTACGGCCTAGTGTGCCGAACCAGGCCCATTCGAACTGGGCCGACCCTAGCCCCTTCGGGTCTGGCCCAGTTCGCTTGAACGAATGTATCTCCTAAACCGGACATCCGTTTTAAAAACCATCTATTGAACTGGAACGGATATAATGAAACAGTCCTTTTGAGATGATTCTTGTGACTTTTGGAGAAATTTGGAGTTTGGCTGGGTTGGATTGTACCTGAATCCAACTTGGCCCTCAACACTAAAATGTCTATAACATTCAGACCGAGTGTCTAGTTGACGCATGATCTATTTCGGTGTATCTCTTATGAAATTATAGATCATCATGTTACTTCCTTGTCATATATTTTTGTGGTTTATGTATGTCTGATAACCTGAGGATCAGAACCATGCTGTTTCTTGTAGTGATAGTTAGGGTGGCTACTCCCTTGGTGACTCAAGGTGCTGGTATTCCTTACTCATCTCCTCCGGTAAGGATGTGACTCCCCATGTCATGAGTTCATATTCATTTTCCTCTGATATGTTTTTCATATATTTTGAGTCTTTACTCCCCTATTGGACATGAGTATGGGTCCTCCATACTAAACTCAAATAGAGTCAGTTACTCCCCTACCGGGTAGGGTGCGGGTCCTCTATGTTAGGAGTAGGTACTCTCCTGTCATCCTAGGGTGCGATTCCTCCTTATGCTGTGCTACAGCAGGGTCGATAATCCCCTACCAAGCTAGGGTAATGTTTCTCTAGTATACGGTTAGTAATCCCCTAACTAACTAGGGCACGGGTCCCCCACAGCGAACATGCTATGAGAGTTTTACTCCCCTAGCAGGTAGGGTGCGGGTCCTCACATAAGGAGTAGTACTCCCCCATCTCCGTGTAGTAACATGGAGTGGGTCCTTCAATGAAGTTGGAGCTCCCTAAACTATAAAACACCGTTACGAGGAGTGGGCCCCTCCAAATGATGTAATAAATAACCATGGTAGAAGTTAGTACTCCCTCGATGGACTGAGGTGCGAGACACTGCTTACTGGAGCGACAGAGATATCATGGGTTATTCTGGAGCAGTATTCCCCCAACAGAACATAGTGTCGAGTAGAGGGCCTCTTCTCATGGTTCCCATTGGTCTTTCCTCGGGTGCATGACTATGATTATGAGACCTCTTTTGTCGGGTAGTTGAGGCAGTTCTAGAAGAAAGTTACCAATGAAACACATCCTTTCAAGAGATCCATTAGGAATGGTTGTGTTTCACCAGATGGGGTACATCTCTCATAAGGGTGCCATCAAAGATGACCAATTCATGGAGCGTATACTCCTAGTCCTTGAGTTATTATTTTAGACTTCAATGGAAATCCTGAAAATGGCTTGAGGTTCGGGCCTTATGTTTCCTTTTTTTCTGAGGTGAGTATATCTGGATGACCTAGGTATATGAAATGACATATACCTGAGTAAATCTAACTATGCATAAACTTTTTCTTTTTTACATCATGAGTTTTTTATGATATTTTTCTTTTATATATTTCTAAGAGACCATTATGTGTCTTGGGTCCCCTACTGATTACTATGTTATTCACCCTTACATGGGCTTCGACCACATTGTTGTGTCTATGTAGACGTTCGACGTTTCGATAGGGGCGCTTAGGAAGATGGGACTGACAAACATTATGACGGTCGAGTTGGTGGACTTGGACCAGGAGTGATCCATTAGAACCAGGAAGACAATAAATACCACTTCGACTTCCATTATATTTACTACTCCATTGAGCAGGTGGCATTTCCATAGACGATCATCGATGATCCCTTTTTGACTGGTGGTTTTCAGTTCTTTTCTAGGGATTGTATACAGTCCTGGTTATACCACTTAGTGCTTTACGTGTTGTTGTACTCTAGTTTCTGATTACCTAGTGTTCACCATTCGTCTTGGTGGTTTTTGTTTCTGAGTGAATGTGTGTACATGTATCTAGGAAAATGCCTTCCACTTGTAGGTTGGCACCTTCATCTCTAGTCGCCAACCCCTGGCCTTCAGAAGGAAAGCTTAGGGTATGTCATGACACGGGCCCTGGGGGATGGGTCGTGACAAAGTGGTATCAAAGGTGTTCAATTATACCTCAATAAACAAGGGTATTTTGTTTCTGTGGTGACCAATAGTGTTAAGTGTTTCATGTTTGGCTTCTAGGCTAGAGACACTAGTGTTGGTGCAGTGAATGACGTATCCATAAACTAGGACTCTAGACACCTGTTAATTGACTCAGTACATTGAAACACTGGTTGTAGGGAAGAGAAAGGAATATGCATCTTATATTGATGGTTTTGATTTCAATATTTCGTATTGATTCAGATCTCTAGAAATAACATTCTAAATGTGGTAGATCGTGATGTATCTCAAGATTCTTCTACGTGGACGACTGTCAAGGATCCAAATATGAGGTCGTGAGGATAGCCCACCTAGAGACAATGCTTCTGTTCAGGGAACAGTGATTGAGATGGACCCACTGAGTGGTGCACTAGTGATACCACCACCTGATGTCCATCATCTACTTTTGGTTGTCCCGAAAGAGGTCTTTCATAGAAGCAGTTCCCTAAAAGAGTTCTAGAGGTAGACACCTCTTAGGTTTCGTGGAGAGAGAGATCCTCAGGTAGCTGAGGATTGGATTGAGGATATTATGCATGTCTTCCACCTATTTAGGACACCGCCCGACCAGATGGAAGTCCTGGCTACAAGCCTTCTTTAGGGATCATTAGGGAGATGGTGGAGTTTGTCAATTCATACGCACGATGAGGAAACCATCACTTGGATAGACATTGAGTGCCTATTCAATGAGGAGTTCTTTCCGAATAGTTTTTTCTCTATACGCATACATGACCTTCTAGACCTATAGAAGGGAAGAATGATGGTAGCAGAGTACTCAGAGAAATTCACAAATATTTCTCTCTACTCCACAGATATGGTGTGGGACCCTTACATTAGGGCCTGGACCTTCGAGTAGGGACATAGACGGGAAATCAGGGCATCAGTGATAACTCCCGACATTCAGACGCATGTTGGGGTATTATGTAAAGACCCGTAAAATTCAAGAAATTTTTTTTCTTAATTTTCTTTGGAATTTTACAAGAGCGCGGTTTCTGACGGCACCTGATTCCGAGGCCCGGAGTGCCCGGAATCATTTTTCGAAGTTTGGCTCGGGTACGTTCAGTGAACGAATGAGCGGGAATTTCTTACTTTTGAACCGGTGCCCGAAATCAAATTTCGAGGGCACCGATGAACTCGCAGCGCCGATATTCGCTTAAGGAGCCCTTTTCCAAGGTTGTGTTTTTTGCGGGTTGAGAGTTAGTTTTTGGGAGTTTAGAATAAGTTAAATAAAAACTGTGGAATACAAATTTTTATTTTAAATTGTTGGTTAACTTCTCCCAAAGGGAGTTAGAGGTGGGAACCACATCCACTTAACCTCCCTTGGGAGGATTAAGTGTGGTGGGGCCCACACGAAGCATTACTCTTCACCTTCTTTTTTTTAAAACTCCCTTAAACTCCTATTTTAATGAACATGACAACTTTGTTAATTAATGGAGTTGAATTGTTTGAATTTCAAATCTTTGAAATTCAAATTGATAAGTGTGTGAATAAAATAAGACTTTATCTTTTTTTTATTTGGGTTAGAATTCTCTATCCCCCTTGAGAGAAATTGGAGTTCTTCTTCTTCTTCTTCTTCAAACTTTGACGAAGAACGCGAAGAACCTTCGAACATCGACGAAGAACGCCACATTCTCGGGAATCGTCTTCCGCGACGCCATACCCGCGACACCGAAGACGTCTTCTTCCGCATCATCTCTTCCGCGACGATTTCCCGCGATGAAATCGTCGTCAAAGAACTTCGAATCCTCGCTTCACGACATCGACGTCCTTCTTCCGTGACGCCGACCACCGCGACGCGTCTTACACGGGACGTTGACGATCATCGTTCTTGAAACCGAGGTAGGGGTTTGTTGTTGATTATTTATTTACTCTCGTTCTTGGTTCTAGCATGATAATCTTGTGGATAAATATTTAATGGTTATCATCTAACGAGAGGGGGGCCGGACTGCACAAACACGGCCAAATCCCCCCTCCTTTGTTCTTGATTATTATTATTTTCTTGTGGATGAACGAGATGGCGTGGTGCCGTCGCACCACGCGGGAATCACACGGAAAATATTGCACGGCGCCGTTGCGCCGCGCCATGGAAAGATTATCTTGAACGCGATGTCGTCGCGCCGCGTCGAAAGAAACCAAAGGCGTCGTGGCCGGAGCGGGGCCGCAGCGGAGGGGAGCGATGTCGTCGCACCGCGCCAGACGACGAAGGCCGCGGCCGGTTCCGGGCCACGACGGAACGGGAAGACTGATGGCCAGCCGGGCTGCCGGTGTCGGAAGCCGGAAAGGGGACTGGCCTTGCCGGTCCCGTTGAGGAAGGAACGGCCGGCCAGGACGGGCCGTCCGGAAGGGAGAAGAACCGGGGGAATTAATTCCCCCAGTTGGCCAAAATCGGCCCCCCATAATGGAGGGGCCACGGTTACACCAAGGGGGGGGGGGGCAGCGCCCCCCCCCCCCCCCCCGTTTTTCTCAAAAGCAGGCCCCCACATGGGGGTGGGGGGGCGTTGATCAAAGGCGTGGCTTTCAGCCGCGCCTCCAGCAGGGAAGCGGGGGCTTTGCCCCCCGCGCATGGCACCCGAGCGGCGCCCAGGCCGCGCCGCCGCCGGCCGGGCCGCGCCGTCATGCCATACCGCGCCGCCGCGCCGGGCCGGGTCAGACCCGGTTCGGTCTGACCCAGGGGGTCGGGCCGGGTCGGCCCGGACCCGGACCCCCCGTTTTCGAATCGACTCGGTCTTTTGCCCATAACATGAGCTACGGACCTCCGATTGATGAACCGTCAGCTGCGATGCGATCCTTGGATCGATACAGTCGATTCGTTATATCTCACTCAAAGTTTCCGAATACTTTGAGTTCGGCCGGGTTGGTTCGTACACGAAACCAACCGGGCCCTCGGAGCGGAAACGCTCATATCTTGAGCTACGAACGTCCGATTGACGTGCCGTCAGCTTTGTTGTGTTCCTCTTGGTAAGAAGGATCTTTTGGCATACTCTGCCCGAGGTTTGGACGCAGGTGGAGTACGGTCGGGTTGGTTTTGCCTTAAAAACCAATCGGGCCCCTAGGACGAAAAAGCCAATAACTCTCAGACCGGGCATCCGATCGATGCGCCGTCTGTTGCATTGAGTTCCTGTTGGCGATACGGAACTTCTGGATACATCAACTCTGGACTTTGTGACAGTTGATGTATCAGCCTCTCGGCTCGTGGAGCGGACCCTCCCGAACGAGCTTGTTGTGTGCGGGAACCCTAGTGCTAGCTGCGACTGTGACTGCTACTACTACTGCTACTGCTACTGCTACTGCTACTGTGACTGTAACGACGACAGTACAGAGATCCTTAGTGGATTCGATGACGAAGACTACAGCACTTAGCGATCCTGCGTGGATCATTGCTACAGGTCATGTGTGGGCCCGATCCTGTGTGGGTCTGATCCTGTATGAGTCATTGCGCTCAGCGGTCCTATGTGAACCAGCACCTACAACTCCTGTGTGAGCCCGATCCTGTGTGGGTCTTTGCGGGGGTTAGTTACCTATCAATCCTTCATGGGTCCGACGACTTAGATGGATCAGAGATCATCTTTATCGTCTTTCGATGAAGTATACCTGTGTGAGATAAATCCTGTTGTTTTCCTGTGTGGATTGTGTTGTGCTATCCTGTGTGGATTTCATTTTTCTTTCCTGTGTGGAATACGTATACTTTCCTGTGTGGACTGAGTTGTACTGGGGCTCGGAGGTTGGAGCGTATTGGAATTTATGACTTAGGTATATGTATGTGCATATACACTAAGCAGTGTCGGTTGTTACTTCGTGTTAGTATCTCACCTTTGTGGTTTATCCTTTGTGGATTTTGGGAGACCTTCAGGGGTCTCAGGGTCCCTACTGAGTAACATATACTCACCCCTGCACGGGCTATGCCCGCACTACATTGTGTTGGTTGCAGACGACGGACAGCGTTGATAGTGGTTGAGGCTTGCAGAGCAAGACGGTACCTGGAGGAGGACCACTGGGTGGGACGTACTCGGAGTGGACGGTGGGACCCGTGGAGCAGTGGAGCTTTCTGTACCCACCCTTCAGGTTGGATTTCCAGTGGACAGCACGGTGTAGTGGCTTTTACTTTACAGTTTCTGTTTTCCCTTTCGAGTTGTACTTTACTTTCAGTTTGGGTTTGTATACTGGCCCATTTACTTTTCCGCACTTTCAGTTGTACTCTGTTTTTTACTTAGTGTTTACTTTCCGCTTGCTTACACTATGGTTCTTGTTTACTTTACAAAGGCAATGCCTTCCCTTTTTACCGGGATTTATGCCTTGGTGCTAGTCGCCAGCCCCTGGCCTATGGAAGGCGGGCTTGGGGTAGTCATGACACAGCCCCCGAGGACGGGTCGTGACAAATTGGTATCCGAGGAGTTCGGTTCTACCGTGAACTCTGATCTTTTCTATGTGAAGCAATAATGATTAGCGTATTGAGTGTGGTTATTAGTCCAGGGAGTCCAGTGTTGGTGCGGCGGTCGACATATCCGTACACCAGGACCCTGACTTCTGATTTCCGACTTAATGCACGAAAACATTGATTGCGTGTGTGTTTCAATGTTTTCTTTGTGATTACTTTATGTCAGCTCACCAGGTATATTGTTCTGACCGTGGCGCACCTGTTTCCTTTTCAGGATGTCCCCACGATGGCAGCCAGCTAGGGTTCCGATAGTCGAGTGTGACGACAGCCCACCGAGCGACGAGGCCTCGGTGCAGGGCCCTTTGTCAGCAGTGGCACCAGCAATAGCTCTACCCGCCGAGACACCGATGCTTCCAGTACCAGCCGCTGACGATGCACGTTGCCTTGGAGCTCTGCACGAGTTCCAGCGCCAGCGACCGCCTAGGTTCCGTGTGGAGACGGACCCCCAGGCAGCAGAGGACTGGCTGGAGGCATTGGTACGAGTTTTTAGGCTAGTGAGGACACCTGCAGACCTCATGGTGATCCTCCCTACGAGCCTACTGCACGCAGTAGCAGGAAGATGGTGGAGCTTGATGCTCCAGGTGCACGATGAGGCATCTCTACTTTGGATGGACTTTGAGAGCCTCTTCCGCTCAGAGTTCATCCCAGCCACCCTTCGTGCGGTGCGTATCCAGGAGCTTCTTCAGCTGCGGCAGGGCAGCATGACGGTCGCTCAGTACTCGGCGAGATTTACTGATCACTCGCGCTACTCGACCGACATAGTACGGGACCCATTATTCCGGGCTCGGACCTTTGAGGAGGGTTTGAGACACGAGATCAGGGCATAGCTGATCTCCCTCAGCATACTGACTCAGACTGGAGTACTGGAGCATGCCCTTTTGATCGAGAGTTTCCTTGCTGAGTCTACACCAGCGCCGAGACCCACCGCAGGGCGACAAGTGGCAGAGTCATCTGCAGCAGGTAGTCGACGGATGACTCAGGGGTCCAGGCGGACCAGACCTTCAGGCAGACGACCTCAGGACACTGGCTCAACAGTGCGGGGCACACAGTGAGGAGCCAGTCTTTCGAGAGGCAGGCAGTGCTACTCGTGCGGCGGGAAGGGCCACATGGCTCGTGATTGCCCGACCCTCCGTGCCGAGGAGAAGCAGACGGTTGAGGGACCACCGAGGCAGAGGCAGAGGATGGACCGTGGCGGTCAGCAGGGAGGAGTCGAACGAGGTAGAAAAGTTGGCCGAGCAGCAGGTGGTGGGCGACGCTTTGAGGCTCTGCCACCACCACCACCAGGAGGTCCACCCCGACCACAGGGAGAAGGCGGGCAGAGACAGGCACATCTCCAGGAAGCGGAGGCCTACGACCACGGCGCACCCGAGATGTTTCGAGGTACTATCTGTTTCTATTCCACCCTTTCTGCAGTACTTATAGACACAGGAGCAAGTCACTCTTTCATAGCCTCTGCCCTTGTTCAGAGCTCGGAGATTCCGACAGAGCCGTTGGCTCGATCCTTTCGGCTAGAGACTCCTACAGGAGTAGACTCGACGATTACGCACTGGTGCCGGCAGTGTGAGCTTACTCTAGGAGGTGAGAGCTTCGGCTGGGATCTTCTTGTAGCAGCGTCGAGGCCTTACGATGTCATCTTGGGCATGGATTGGTTATCTATGGTCCATGCACAGATTGACTGTTTTAGGCGCAAGGTGCGATGTGTACGCACCGACGGGAGTAGGTTCACCTTCACTGGCGAGAAGGGAGCCTTTTCAGCACAGGATGGACTTCCGCGGAGGAAAGGACATCCCATCACTCATCAGTTGGCTAGCATCATCCTTGGGGTAGTTGACGTGCAGAGTCCTGGTTTTCCTGCAGTGGTGGATCAGTTTGCAGACGTTTTTCTCGACGACGTTCCAGGGCTATATCCTCGCGGAGAGGTAGACTTTTATATTGACTTGTAGCCCAGGACAGCCCCGATATCCACTCCAGAATATCGGATGGCCCCCACCGTGCTTCGAGAGCTACGGTTACATTTGGAGGACTTGCAGGGCAAGGGGTTCATCTGACCCAGTGTTTCACCATGGGCTTCCCCGATATTGTTCGCCAAGAAGGCGGACGGGAGCTTGCGACTTTGTGTTGACTATCGTCGCATGAACCAGGTGACAGTGAGGAACATGTATCCGCTACCGAGGATTGATGACCTCTTTGATCAGCTCAAGGGAGCACGGTGGTTCTCGAAGATAGACCTCAGGTCAGGCTATCATCAGCTCAGAGTCAGAGACGAGGATGTGCAGAAGACAGCCTTCAGATGTCGGTATGGCCACTATGAGTTCTTGGTTATGCCTTTCGGCATAACCAATGCTCCAACAGTGTTCATGGCTCTCATGAACAGGATCTTTCAGCCATACCTTGATCGGTTTGTCGTGGTCTTCATCGACGACATTCTGATTTACTCTACGACTGAGGAGGAGCACACCTATCACTTGCGAGTTATACTAGACACACTCCGAGAGCACCAGATTTATGGTAAGCTCTCGAAGTGCCAGTTCTGGATATGTGAGGTCCACTTCTTGGGACACGTTATCTCTGAGGCGGGAGTTGCAGTGGATCCTGCGAAGACCGAGGCTGTGTTAGCATGGGAGCCACCCAGGAGCGTGACTGAGGTTCGGAGTTTCTTGGGGCTAGCTGGATACTATCGGAGATTCGTGCCAGACTTCTCTAGAGTTGCGGCACCACTCACATCTTTGACGAAGAAGTGTAAACCCTTCGTGTGGTTAGACAGATGTCAGCGGAGCTTCCAGGAGCTGAGACAGATATTGACCAGTGCACCTATCTTGAGGTTGCCTGAGGAGGGAGTAGGGTACGTAGTCTATTGCGATGCATCAGGGACCGGACTCGGATGTGTTCTGATGCAGGAGCGGACAATGATCTCCTATGGATCATGTCAGTTGAGGCCGCATGAGTAGAACTACGCTACCGATGACCTGGAGTTAGCAGTAGTGGTCTTCGCTCTGAAGACATGGTGACATTACCTGATGGGCGAGCGTTTTACAGTCTTTTCTGATCATCAGAGTCTTAAGTATATCTTCTCGCAGAAGGACCTGAACCTGAGAGAGCGGCGATGGCTCGAGTTCCTCCAGGACTATGACTTTGAGATAGTCTATACTCCTGGGAAGGGGAACGTAGTAGCCGATGCCCTCAGTAGGAGGACGGGCATTCAGCTACTTGAGGAGGCGATGAAGAAGCTAGCCTCTATGCAGATATCCTTCGTGGATAGAGATGGAGCAGCCTTCCTCCAGTCTCTCATAGTCATCCCTCCACTACTGCAGCGGGTCAGAGAGGCAAAACGTGGGGACGCTGACTGTGAGACACGGCGTGCACAGATATCCTTGGGACAGGCACCTGATGGTTTCTCCCTTGGAGCAGAGCACGAAATCCTTTTCAGAGGACGTACCATGGTACCAGTCGCTTTGCGAGAGGAGGTACTGAGAGAGTTTCACACTTCAACTTTGGCGGTACATCCTAGAGTGGCGAAGATGTACTAGGATCTCAGACGACAGCACTGGTGGCCGGGCATGAAAAAGGTGGTAGCAGAGTTCGTTTCTCGATGCCTCACCTGCCAGTAGGTGAAGGCAGAGCATCAGGTACCAGCAGTCTTGGTACAGCCCTTGGAGGTTCCAGAGTGGAAGTGGGACGACAGATCTATAGACTTCGTGACTGTATTCCACACACTTCCAGAGGTCACGACTCCATCTGGGTGATTGTTGACCGACTCACCAATTCAGCACACTTCTTACCCATCAGAGAGCAGGGCTCAGTGGAGAGCTTGGGACCTATCTACATTGAGAAGATTGTGCGGCTCCATGGTGTTCCATCATCTATCGTCTCTGATCGAGATGCTCGCTTTACTTCCCGGGTTTGGAAGGGGTTACAGAAGGCGTTCGGGACGCAGCTACGTCTGAGCACAGCCTTTCACCCTCAGACGGATGGTCAGACGGAGAGGACCATTCAGACTCTCGAGGACATGCTCCGCCCATGTGTCCTCGACTTTGGTTGTAGCTTGGAGGACCACCTACCCTTGGTGGAGTTTGCGTACAACAACAGCTACCACTCCACCATCGGGATGGCACCGTACGAGGCGTTGTACGGCCGACCTTGTAGATCTCCTTTGTGCTGGACAGACCCTGGGGACTCAGCACTTGTGGGACCGGAGATGGTCCAGGCCACGACAGAGAAGGTCCAGGTCATCCAGGGTCGGATGAGGACAGCTCAGAGCCGACAGAAGTCATACGCTGACAGGAGGCGGAGGCCACTAGATTTCGAGGATGGTGACCACGTCTTCTTGAGAATCTCACCTCGACGTGGTATACGGAGATTTGGCCGAGGCGGCAAGTTATCTCCACGCTTCATCAGACCCTTACAGGTCCTCAGCAGGATTGGAAAGGTGGATTATCGCCTGGCTCTACCACCTCAGTTGCACTGGGTGCACGACGTCTTCCACGTATCTCAGCTGAGGAGATACGTGCACGACCCGAAACACATCATTGACCATGGGGAGATTGACATTGATGATGGGGAGACTTTTACAGAGGTCCCGGTGGAGATAGAGGATCGACAGGAGTGGCTCCTATGTGGGCGATCGATTCCTCTTGTACGCATCAGATGGAAACACGGGAACCTCTAGTAGAGCACATGGGAGCGGGAGGCTCAGATGCATGCTCAGTACCCTCTTTTGTTTCCCTAGTTTTCGATGTATCTTTACAAGGACGTAAAGCCCTGAGGTGGGAGTAATGTAAAGACCCGTAAAATTCAAGGGAAATTTTTTCTTAATTTTCTTTGGAATTTTACAAGAGCGCGGTTTCTGACGGCACCTGATTCCGAGGCCCGGAGTTCCCAGAATCATTTTCTGAAGTTTGGCTCGGGTACGTTTAGTGAACGAACGAGCGGGAATTTCTAACTTTTGAACCGGTGCCCGGAATCAAATTCTGAGGGCACCGATGAACTCGCAGCGCCGATATTCGCTTAAGGAGACCTTTTCTGAGGTTTCGTTTATTGCGGGTTGAGAGTTAGTTTTTGGGAGTTTAGAATAAGTTAAATAAAAATTGTGGAATACAAATTTTTATTTTAACTTGTTGGTTAACTTCTCCCAAAGGGAGTTAGAGGTGGGACCCACATCCACTTAACCTCCCTTGGGAGGATTAAGTGTGGTGGGGCCCACACGAAGCATAACTCTTCACCTTCTTTTTTTTAAAACTCCCTTAAACTCCTCCTTTAATGAACATGACAACTTTGTTAATTAATGGAGTTGAATTGTTTGAATTTCAAATATTTGAAATTCAAATTGTTAAGTGTGTGAATAAAATAAGACTTCAGCTTTTTCTTATTTGGGTTAGAATTCTCTAGCCACCTTGAGAGAAATTGGAGTTCTTCTTCTTCTTCTTCTTCTTCTTCTTCAAACTTTGATGAAGAACGCGAAGAACCTTCAAACATCGACGAAGAACGCCACGTTCTCGGGAATCGTCTTCCACGACACCATACCCGCGACACCGACGATGTCTTCTTCCGTGTCATCTCTTCCACGACGATTTCCCGCGACGAAATCGTCGTCAAAGAACTTTGAATCCTCGCTTCACGACATCGACATCCTTCTTCCGTGACGCCGACCACCGCGACGCGTCTTCCACGGGTCGGTGACGATCATCGTTCTTGAAACCAAGGTAGGGGTTTGTTGTTGATTATTTATTTACTCTCGTTCTTGGTTCTAGAATGATAATCTTGTGGATAAATATTTAAGGGTTATCATCTAACGAGAAGGGGGTCGGACCGCACAAACACGGCCGAATCCCCCCTCCTTTGTTCTTGATTATTATTATTTTCTTGTGGATGAACGAGATGGCGTGGTGCTGTCGCACCACGCGGGAATCACACGGAAAATATTGCGCGGCGCCGTCGCGCCGCGCCATGGAAAGATTATCTTGAACGTGACGCCGTCGCGCAGCGTCGAAGGAAACCAAAGGTGCTGCGGCCGGAGCGGGGCCGCGGCGGAGGGGCGTGATGCTGTCGCACCGCGCCAGATGACGAAGGTCGCGGCCGGTTCCGGGCCACAGTGGAATGGGAAGACCGGCGGCAAGCCGGGCAGCCGGTGTCGGAAGCCGGAAAGGGGACCGGCCTTGCCGGTCCCGTTGAGGAAGGACCGGTCGGCCAGGACGGGCCGACCGGAAGGGAGAAGAACCGGGGGAATTAATTCCCCCGGCTGGCCAAAACTGGCCCCCCATAATGGGGGGGACCGCGGTTACACCAAGGGGGGGGGGGGGGGGGCAGCGCCCCCCCCCCCCCCTTTCTCAAAAGCAGGCCCCCACGTGGGCGGGGCCATTGATCAAAGGCGCGACTTTCAGCCGCGCCGCCAGTAGGGAAGCGGGGGCTTTGCCCCCCGCGCGTGGCACCCGAGCGGCACCCAGGCCGCGCCGCCGTGCCGGACCGCGCCACCGGCCGGGCCGGGTCGGACCCGGGTTGGGTCGACCCGGTTCGGGCCGACCCAGGGGGGTCGGGCCGGGTCGGCCCGGACCCGGACCCCCCATTTTCGAATCGACTTCGTTCTTTTGCCCATAACATGAGCTACGGACCTCCGATTGACGAATCCTTAGTGGCGATAAGATCCTTCGATCGAGACGGTCGATTAGGTATATCATACTCAAAGTTTCGGAATACTTTGAGTTCGGCCGGGTTGGTTCGTACACGAAACCAACCGGGCCATCAGAGCGGAAACACTCATATCTTGAGCTACGAACGTCCGATTGACGTGCCGTCAGCTTTGTTGTGTTCCTCTTGGTGAGACGGATCTTTTGGCATACTCCGCCCGAGGTTTGGATGCAGGTGGAGTACGGTCGGGTTGGTTTTGCCTTAAAAACCAACCGGGCCCCTGGGACGAAAAATCCAATAACTCTCAGACCGGGCATCCGATCGACGCGCCGTTTGTTGCGTTGAGTTCCTGTTGGCAATACGGAACTTTTGGATACATCAACTCTGGACTTTGTGACAGTTGATGTATCAGCCTCTCGGCTCGTGGAGCGGACCCTCCCGAACGAGCTTGCTGTGTGCGGGAACCCTAGTGCTGGCTGTGACTGTGACTGCTACTGCTACTACAACTGCTACTGCTACTGCTACTGTGACTGCGACGACGAAAGTACAGAGATCCTTAGTGGATTCAACGACAACGACTACATCACTCAGCGATCCTATGTGGATCAGTGCTACAGCTCCTTTGTGGGCCCGATCTTCTGTGGGTCCGATCCTATGTGGGTCATTGCGCTCAGCGGTCCTGTGTGAACCAGCACCTACAGGTCCTGTGTGGGCCCGATCCTGTGTGGGTCTTTGCGGGGGTTAGTTACCTATCGATCCTTCGTGGGTCCGACGACTTAGATGGATCAGAGATCATCTTTATCATCTTTCGATGATGTATACCCATGTGAGCTGAATCCTGTTGTTTTCCTGTGTGGATTGTGTTGTGCTATCCTGTGTGGATTTTCTTTTGCTTTCCTGTGTGGAATACGTATACTTTCCTGTGTGGACTGAGTTATACTTGGGCTCAGAGGTTGGAGCGTATTGGAATTGATGACTTAGGTATTTGTATGGGCATATACCTAAGCAGTGTGGGTTGTTACTTAGTGTTAGTATCTCACCTTTGTGGTTTATCCTTTGTGGAGTTTGGGAGACCTTCAGGGGTCTCGGGGTCCCTACTGAGTAACTTATACTCACCCCTGCACGGGCTATGCCCGCACTACATTGTGTTGGTTGCAGACGACGGACAACGTTGATCGTGGTTGAGGCTTGCAGAGTAAGACGGTACCTGGAGGAGGACCACTGGGCGGGACGTACTCGGAGCGGACGGTGGGACCCGTGGAGCAGTGGAGCTTTATGTACCCACCCTTCAGGTGGGATTTCCAGTGGACAACTCAGTGTAGCAGCTTTTACTTTATAGTTGTTGTTTTCCCTTTAGAGTTGTACTTTACTTTCAGTTTGGTTTTGTATACTGGCCTATTTACTTTTCCGCACATTCATTTGTACTCTGTTTTTTACTTAGTGTTTTCTTTCCTCTTGCTTACTCTATGGTGCTTGTTTACTTTAAAAAAGAAATGCCTTCCCTTTTTACCGGGATTTATGCCATGGTGCTAGTCGCCAGCCCCTGGCCTATGGAAGGCGGGCTTGGGGTAGTCACAGCATGGGACCCAAGGATGGGTCGTGACATATTAGAACCAGACCTGGTGGCTGAAAGCTTCCTAGAAGAGGAGAAGGTGGATGTGACCTATGGCAGAGGTCACAAAGTAGAGGTTCCTAATGTAGATAACAAACAAATGAAGATGGTATCATGTCATAGGAGGAATACCCTTCCCTGAAAACAGACATGTGGGTCTGTGGCACAACAATAGCGCCAAGGAAAATATTAGCCACATCAAAGGCAGTGTTACACTTGTAATGGCTATGGGTATCTTGCTAGAGATTTCCCAACCCACTGTACTGCTGAGAGGGAGCCAACAAATGAACCTCCTTGGTATATACAATTCTAGGAGCATGGAGTCCCACAAGTTAACAGGCTGGGTAGAGGAGCTGGACAAGTAGCAGGGGTGGTCCCCTCCAGGTTTAGTGAGTTGGAGGATGTGGGCGAGGAAAGCTACAAGTTGTCGTGGCTCATGACAAAGAAAATCTAATATAATTTCAAGGTATGACAATTGCCTTTTCTATTTCTACCTTCCTAAATAGGCACATCTGTTAGATTTTATTTTTCTGTTAGCACTGTTTGAGATATTGTGATTTCAGTTGGACCTTGAACTTGACACTCAAACTTAGAGACTACTGATGGGGGAGAAAAGATGATAGTGTGACTGTGATCTTAGAGGCGAGAGATGTTTTTGGGATCTCTTAGTCCTTACGTAGAGACCTCAAGATGCCAATATGGGTATATAATAATACCATTCATGATCGAAAAGATGATATTAAGTAAGAAATGTGGTATATCTGCATGATGGATAAGATATTTCCTTTTCAAAAAAGGGGAATTCCTAGGAGACACATTCTGGATTATAGTAACGAGTCCCGCTCGAGTCATTCCGTGGTGGAAGAGTTAGAATTCAAGTTGTTTTTGCATTGCGGAATGTTTCCTAGCCATCCATACTCATTGGAGATGCCACATGTGGGAGTGGTCATGTCATTTTTTAGATTTTGGTGACGCCTTTGAGGCTTCTAGGCAGTGGGCCGCTAGACCCCATGATTGCAGAGGTACCATGATGCTTAGTGATTTATCTACTTTTCACAGCTAAAGAAACATGTGCATGTTGTGGCATGGTGTGTACGTAGCAAGAAATGGACATAAGAGTGGATGATCTCGATATTCCCTCATGGTGCATGCTTGGAAGCAGTGTAATAACCATTGTTGGTCCTAGTTTCTTCCCATGAGTTTGTTCCTTAGATTTTCTAAGAAAAAAAGTTTAATAGTGGGGAGAATGTAATATCTTAGAATTTTTGTGTAATTTTTTTTATTTATATGGAATAATTTCCAGACTGCGAAATCTGACAACATGTGTTTCTGATGCCCGGAGTGCCCAAAATGATTCTTAAAAAAACGATTAAGCTTTAAATAGCACGCGTGAGCAGTTTTCCTAAAAAAGTGGAATAACGATTAAACTGGTTCCCAGATTAGAAATACGAGAGCACCATTGCATTCAGGATGGAGGGTTTACCCTAGGCATGACTAAAATTTAGTCGGTTCATACCCCCGGTTAGAAAACACAAAAATTTCATAACGGTAATTAAAATACTTAAATAAAATTATTTTATTTCATAAATGATTATATGTCAGAAATGGTGAATCAGATTAAAAATTTGAGACCACCACTTAACTCATGAGTCTATACATTCCTTATGCATATACTAACATTGGAAATCATGAGAAACCAGTGGAAGTTAGTTTTTGTCCATAAATAAAATAATCAACTATAAATTTTTTTATTGTAAAATCATTAACTTGTTAATGACAACTAAGATTAAAAATCATAGAGTTACATTAAGCTTGTGAGTTATTTTCCCCTTAGGTGGAGCCTATCCTCGACTGTCATGGGTTGAGGGTGACTGTTAATAATTTTCGATGTTTTTTTATGTTACGTTCAGAAAATGTGCGGGTGGAAAATTATATCTTTTGAACCGGTGCCATGATTGAAAATTTGATGGCACTGTTGAATGTGCAGTGCCGAGATTCACTTAAGAGAAGCTTCCCATACACCAAAAAGGGGCAGACAAAAAATTTAATTTTTGGACTTTACAAAAAAAAAAATAAAGTAACTTTTGGTTATTTTATTCATTCTTTTTGACACCCTTGGGAAAATGGTGGTGGGACCGCATTGCAGCGTCAAACCATTTAATGGATTGACTCATTATTTCTGTAAACACTACATTGGGATATTTAAATGATCGTGTAACCACACCAATGATAAAATGAAAGAGTATCATTAATTATACTCATTAATGAACCTCATTAATTGTGTGGTGCATTGATCCTCTCCTACTTTCTATTTAAACGATGCTTTGGAATCGGTTTTCAACACGCAAGAGGGTAACCTCTGAGGAGGTGTAGTGATGACTTCCACCAACCTAGAATGAAGCTTCAAGCAACAGACATTGGTGAAATAGATGAGGAATGACAAGAACAAATGAATACCTTCGGACGAGGACACTTATTCCACATCTGTGGCACCTTCCAGTGATTACAAGGTAGGGGTGATATCTTTGATTTCTCCCTTTTATACCCTATTCCTGAATATTATGAAGAACATAGGTCAACTGTCCAACAGGCCATCCCGCATTTCACTCTTTAAAGTGGGAGGATAATGAAGGGTTTCATTATGAAACTATTTATAATATAATAATCATTCCCATGTTATAATGCTAACGCGGAGGGTGTGGTCCGAACGAACAAGGCCCATACCCTCCGCTGAACCCATTATTATTGCATTCTACGTGGGTGATCAGAAGATGTGGCAACTTGATAGCGGCATGTGGTGGGACCGACAACTGAGGGAGGTAGAAACTGGCACCTGCCGAACCCAATGGAACGGTGGTTCTAAAAGGAGTCGCGACGGACAAGGGGCAGTCGAACAACTATGGCCTCGTTAAAGAGGGGAGGCGTGTCATGGTAGAAGGCCACGACATCGATCCGAAGAGGAGGGTGGAATCGCGCACGCTTGTCCATAGCAGGTTAGTCCGCATGGACCGACCGTGATATGCAGCACCACTTGGTGTCGCAACATGGAAGATCCTAGTAGATTCGGTCGTTCAAGAGGGGAGCGATACCCCGCGCTTTGCTAGTGGGCTGAGCAATTCCGTAGACAGGTGGGCCACACCCAACCGGGTGGGCCAGGTCAAATCTGCAGCTCTATAGGCCGAGGCCACAACACCGCATTCTAGACCAGGCCCAGCCTAATAGGGTCGAGCCTATCCCCTTTGTGTTTGGGAAAATGGGTCTGGTCGGGTCGGTCCAACTATGTTGGGCCAGACCCGAACCCACTTATGGACCAGTTCGCTTAAATGAGCATATCTCCGAAATCAGACGACTGTTTGATGAACCATCTATAGGGCCGAAACCCTTCAGAAGAGGTAGTCCTTTTGAGATACTCAACATGACTTTTAGAGAATGTTTGAGTTTTTTGGGTTTGATCATACCTGAATTCAACTAGGCCCTCGACAAAAAATGCCAACAAATTTCAGACCGAGTGTCTGGTTGATGCGCCGTATGTTGTGTTAGAACCCTTATAACATGAAGGATCATTGGGTTAATTCCTTGTGGAGATTTTTTGTGGTTGAGGAATGGTCGATAACCAGAAGAGAAGAAACAGGGTGTTTCTTGTAGTGATATTTAGGGTGGATACTCCTTTGATGACTCAAGGCACATGTATTCCTTACTCCTCAACTCCGGTATAGACGGGACTCCCCACATCATGAATGTTGGTCCTTTTTCCTCTAAGATGGGTTTCCTTTCATTGGAGTCGATAATACCCTATTTTAAAAGGGCGTGTGTCCTCCATACTTAACTCACATAGAGTCCAGTAATCCCCTACCGGGTGGCGTGTGGGTCCTCTATGTCATGAGCAGGTACTCCCCTGTTAACCCAAGTTGTGGGTACTACTTAATCAGTGCTACAACAGATTTGGTACTCCCGTACCATGCCAAGGTTTAGGTCCTCTAGCCTAGGGTCAGTAGTCCCCTAACGTACTTGGGTGCACATCCCCCACAATGAAAAACTAAGAGAGTGGTACTCCCCTACCGGGTCGGGTTCATGTCCTCACATATGAAGTAGTACTCCCCCATCTCTGAGTAGCGATGGGGAGCAGGTCGATCATGGGATTTGGAGATCCCTTGACTTCAAGACACATTTACAAGAAGCGGTCCCCTCCACATGATTTAATAAATACACAACGTATAATTTATTACTCCCTTGATGGATTGAGGTGCGGGCCCCTTCTTACTAGAGCGAGTGAGATATCATGGGCTAGACTGGAGGAGTGCTCCCCCAACTGAACGCAGTGTCGAGAGTGGGCCTCTTTACTTTTTTTCTCGTGGTCTTGCCTCAGTTGCAAGACTGTGACTGCAAGATCTATAGTTTCGAGCACTAGTGGAAGTTCAAGAATATAGTTCTAGATGGAGCACGTCTTTCAGATTTTCTATTTGGAATTCCTGTGTTTCACCTGATGGAGTACATCTCTCAGATGAGTGCCATCAGGGATGACCAGTTCATGGAGCATGTACTACTGATCCTTGAGTTATGCTTTGAGACTTCTTTGTAAATCCTGGAAATGGATTTAGGTTGGGGCCTTAAGTTTCTTTGTGGCTGAGATGAGTATATCTAGATGACCTGGGTATATGCAATGGCATATACAAGAGTAGAGAAAACTATGCAGATCATTTTTGTTTTACTTCATGGTTGTCTTGTGGTATTTTTCCTTTGTGGATTTCTGAGAGACCATCGAGGGTCTTGGGGTACCCAACACAATACAATGTTACTCACCTCTTCATAAGATTTGCCTGCATGTGTTGTGTTTATTACAGATGCTCAACATTTAGATAGGGGTGCTAAAAAAGATGGGGTCGATAGACGTTACAACAGTGGACATGCTGGCCTTGGACCTGGAGGGGACCAGTAGGACCAGGTAGATAGGACATACTACTTAGTCTTCTAGTAGATTCACTTCTTTAATGATCGTATGGGATCTTTTATAGACGGTCGTCAGTTCTCCTTTTGTGCCTTGAGGTTTTTTGTTCATTTGATGGACTTGTATTGTAGCCCAGTTACACTACTCAGTGCTTTACTTACTATTGTAATCTAGTTTCTGATTACGTTCTGTTCACATTTTAGCTATGTTGTTTTGGTTTGTGAGTGCAAGTGTGTACATGTATCCACAAAAATGCCTCCCACATGTAGGTCGATGCCTTTGATGCTAGTTTCCAATCCCTAGCCTTTGGGAAGCAGTCTTGGGGTACGTCATTGTACGAGACCTAGGGGAATAGTCGTGAAACGATTCCACTCTTTTCTTTATATGTGGAGGAATATATATAGTTTACTATTCATACATTAAAAAAATACCACACCCCTCCTTGGACACCCACGACACCACCTGACTCCACTATCTCCACCGCTCGACATTGTCACCTGCCATCTACATCACCAAAAATCACTATTGGAGCACCAAGACAGATCAATATTGATCTGAAGGCACCTGCAAAAACTTGAAATAACATTGAATTTACTCAAGAATATGAAATTATCACCATGGAGGATATTTCAAGTCACCCTCTTGCCACTATAATGGTTAGAGGATTGGAGGGTATAATGGACCAACATCCTCCACTTCCATTTATTCTCAAATCATATTCCACACATGAAACACCACAATAATTATAGCACACCACTTCTTGACTACACTAAGTCCATTTAGAGACACAATCCTCGACCAAAACAACCTTGACTCATGATCCACCATTGATACAATAATGACTCGTGATCCACTGTTTGGGCTATCGAAGACTTGTGAGATCCAATTGATCAAAAAATAAATATTGATCCATCATTGATGCAATAGTGACTCATGAGAAAATATTGATCCGATAGTGAATCATGATCTATTATTGATAAAATGTTGACTCGTGATCCATAATTGACCATTTTACACTAAGTGACATCACTGTCATTTTCCATCACTGCAATAGACAATTATACCTACCACTACAGCTACCGATGATATTATCACCATCTCTGAAAGCCTATAGTCCTGGATGAGTTGATCAACTATACCAATGACATCCACCACAATGTATCCCCTTTATATCCTATCCCAACAACCATTAAGGGGTCCTCGAGTCATCCTACAATTGGGATGGCTAGATGAGGTATGATGAAATCCATCACTGCTTTCCAATTGGATGCCACCAAGCTCGTACAGTCGGGCCACCACTATGACACTAAAAATACACAACCATATACCCCTTTCACTTCACAATGACGTTCTTCAATTCATCACATTCTTCCCCTCTAGATCTATCCACATTTTCTACCATGTGGAATTCATATATTCCAAAATACAAAAAGCCAAGAACCTCATGAATTTGAACATCACAATCACAGGTCTCATGATTTCAATGAAGTGATATTTGGGGAGCATATAATTAAAGGGAGTCCAAGGAACACCCTCCTCCTATAATAGATAAAGGATTACTTTATTTTAGGAGTGTTGAGAAAATGAAGAAGTGAATACCTATTATTTCCACTAAACACTCAATTTTCACGAATTTAATTTATTTCTGCTTTCTTAATGCCTTCTACCTTATCGACCCCAGTTATTTCATTTATAATGTAGGGGTAAACCCTTAGTGTAATAGGGATATGGTTATGTAACATGTTTTATTTTTGAATTAAATATATTATCAAATTATTCTATCTCTTTTGTTTTTGGTAATTTTTTATTAGTGGCCTCACCATTCTAATGGGATTTGACTATATTTCTATTTCAAATATGAAAATTATAATATTTATTTTTGTAATAAAATTATTGTCCCACTTGTTGGTATTGGATCACACTGACTGAGTGATCTAGTGTCAGGAAGAGAAGTTTTTACTGATTTCTAAGCATATATGAAAGACATAGTGTGAAAATATTAGAATGTATGGTAACAAATTCAGAATTTGGAATTGACTAGGTGATCCATGGGAGATCGACTATGCCTTTAAAACATTAGAAGGAGGGTATTTTAACCAAAGAAATTGGATGGATTATTCTCAGTATCAATCAATTTTCTTGTAGGTAGGAGAAGGATAATTGATTACTAATCTATTCATTATAGTAATTAATCAAAAAAATATTCAATTATAAAATAGAATTTATAGTATTATAAATGTGGATCAAATCCAAAAACCCATTATATTTTGTCTAATATGGTATTCACAAACCAAGACCCTTACTTCCTAGTAATTTAATTCTTATCCTTTAATTTACCTTTACATTCATGGAATCTTGATTAAAAACAATACTCTTAGGAGAAAATTTTTTATTACCACTGCCACATCGTTAGGGGGAAGAAATTATCTTTTCATACACCTCACTACATAGAAGTGTCAAAATATAGAGCATTTTCCATAGATTAACATTGGGTCACCTACATGATAGGATGAAATAATTAGACCATGACTCTGTGATAGATAGGGGTTAATTGGTATGTTTTATGGCTCTTAACATTAAAATAAACATTCAAACAATTTTGTTAGAAGACTCAAGTGAGGCTTAAGGATCTCAGTTTAAACCAATAGACATGGATATTTACTAACAATATACCCTACGTGACCATTTTCCCCATAAATTTCCATTCATAATAATCAATTGACCATGATTGTACAAAACATTATTTTTAACAGTGTGTAAATATGATTCATATGTTACCCTTGATTCATGTACTTATAGGAGAGTACCTGAAATGACACATAATGGAGTTAATTTATGTATGTTTGTGCTTCAATACAAGAGGAGTTGAGGAGGAAGATGTCAAGTGTATGTAAATATACTTTTCACTATTATGAGATAATAAATAAACAAAGTGGAACCTACAACCTAGAGAGATACATGACTACGAATATATCTAAATATGATTCATGCATAGATTCTTTTTAGCCTCGTAAATGACCATAACAAGCAAGGAGATCTACAACACTGATCATGTTTTTCGAGAGACCATCTATGTATATTGGTAATAACTGAAATAGTTGTGTGCAACATATCCTCACAATGATATGGAAGTTCATTGATTCACAATCCTCTTCTACCAAGGGACAATATAAAATGCTTAAAACATATTGGATTCATCATCCATAGGATCCTTGACTGATAAATAACCTGTGATTCTATGAACCTAATTATGAATATTTCTTAAAATTCACTATATTTTGGAATAACAGATATATAAACCATGTGAATATTTGAGGTAAATGATTCTAAGTCATCACCATTGATTGAAACCAAATTGGATGAATTGAAAATATCTACAAGACAAATAGTATGGAGACATGTGAATTAATATCCTTTCCCAACATAGGTATGTAGCTTACAGTCATCACCCCATCACATCACTGATCCTTGTGAAAAGGTACCTGGTATGAAGTGTCGTTCAGCTACATTCCAACCCATGAAGTCTGAACTGAACCAACCATGGAGGGAAGGGAAATCCCATCATCACTTTGGTGGTCAACAAAGTCTGACTAAAACCCATTTCCAATAGAAATTTTAGAATCCATCCCACTTCAAACAACTATACAAGCAGCGGTACCAACAATGGACCTACAAACCACTACATATTCAGAAAAAATACTATAGAAATCCCTCATGTAGTTCCCCAAAATTTAAATTAAGGAAACGAATAGAGATGGAGGGGATGGATAACATAGTAAAGGATTTTGTAAGTAATGTTTATAATCTAATGGACATACTATCAAAAAACCAAAGAAAACCCACTAAATCATACAATACCAAACCCAAAATAATGTGTGATCATGATCATCACAATGATTGACAAGGACATCAAAGCACTGTAACCTAAGGAATCCCATGTTAATCCTGAAAAAGGTGAATCTTGAAATTATGAAAATTCCAGATAGATTATATGAGATAAAACCACTCAACCTAAAAATAGGATAATAATATATATGAAGAACACAAGACAATATAAATAAATAAAATACTATAAACCCCATTATAATTAATGAAAAGTGATAAGAAATAAATCCCCATTTCAATTCCCTCTTTACTTACATTATCCTTGATGATTTTGGAAGAGAAACTTCAAAAATGATATATGAAAAATTTTAAATGGTGGAAATGAGTATACCCCTCTCTGAATTTTTTTTAAAATTTGTTATTACAGTAAATTCCCCAAGTATATTTTCATTACGATTAATATCTTTGATTTTAATTAAAAATCATCCTCAAGAGAAGTGATTCATCTATTATGACACCACCATTACCCAAAAAAAATTAATATTGAGGGACATTATCTATTCCATACACAATTTTCTGTTTTAAATTTATTGATGTGTTATGTGATCTTGGTTCATCCATTAATTTCATGTCTAATTTTGTATTTTCATCCATGAAAATAGTTAATCTAAATCCCACAAGAGTGGTTGTCACACGGGAAAATAGAATCGCTATATTACCTATTGATGTTTTCCAGGATGTGCTATTGGGAAAATAATGACTATTCATTCTTATAGATTTCTATGTGCTAAAAATAGAGGAAGAAATATTATTGGGGAATTCAGCCATAATTTTTGGAATATCATTCCACATTAAATCTTATAAGATCATTAATGTACACGAATGAACCCTAAAAATGGAGATCATAGGAATTATAGTGAACCTCAATGTTCTTAAATCAAAGAGGAATCCCTTAAATAAAAATCAATATTTACAATTATCCAAAAAAGAAGATATTGAGACCATATACGACTTAGACATGCTTATGGAATTTTTAGAAATATTAGAAAACACTTTTTCTAAAAACACCGTGAAACAAGTGAGTAATCTAAAATCTGAAGGTTCTACATAGGGAGAAATAATATTTCAATTCATTGATAATTTTCTAGAGAAACTTGATTTGATACCTATTACTAAAGAAATGAAATCTTTTGAAATAAGAAATTTGAATTCAATATCATATCTGGAACACCCCCAATCATAGAAATAACCCCCACCCTTGTGACTTAAAATATGTTTATCTTATGGAAGGAGAAACATTAGAACTGATCATTGCTATAAATATATCCTAATACAAATATATAATTTTAATTGAGCTTTTGAAAAGAAAAAATTGATCAATATATTGGAGACTTAGATACGCCCCCTAAATTATCCTTATTCTCAGTTCCCAAATAATTTTTCTATAGGGATACTCCACACCTATTAGAAATAACCATAGGAGACATAACCCCACCATTGTGGATATTTCTAAAAAACGGATCAAACAATTTTCGAAGCTAACATAATACACTAAATTTATGACTCATAATGGATCATTACATTCATATGGTTCCCAAGAAATCTTCTTTCAAAAAAGTAACAAATGAGAATAATTTATTAATCCCTATGAGAGTATAAAAGTAGAGGGTATTCATTAACTATAAAAAATAGAATCAATTCACCAAAAAAGGTCACTTATACATCCCGTTTGTAGAAAAAATTCTAGAATATCTAGCAGGATTGAATCATTATTGAGTCATAGATGGAATATCTGGTTATTTTTTGGTATCCATTTCCAAAATAGAGTAATAGGAGAAAACATTCACTTACCCTTTTAGCACATTTTCTTACAAGATTATTCCTTTTAGAATACACAATGCTTCTATTACATTCCAATAGTGAATCTGAAGTATTTTATCTGATCACATGTAGGAATTCCCCGAGGTATTATTGGATGGAATCAGTATTTAAGGAACCAAATGATTTCATTTCATAGGGATCCATGAAATATTATTTGAAAACCTGCATAGAGGAAAATATTTTTTTCAATGATGAGAAGTATCACTTTATGGTGGAAAGAGGGATAAATTTAGGTCATATTATTTCTCAAAACGTAATTCATTTGGTTATGTATAATGTTTTTGAAATCAATTATTTTCTATATCCCACATATGGTACACAAGTTAGATCATTTTTGGGCAATATAGGGTTTTATAGAAGATTCATAAAAAATAATAGAAATACTTGTCTACCACATTCATGCATAATTTTAAAAGATTTAATTTTTTTTAATTATGATCATATAGAGGGATTTAATGAGATTAAGGAAAAGTTGATTACCCTACCAATTATGCTACCCCTAGGATAGAAGAACCCATTTTAGTTTTTGATGCATCATTGCGAGTAGTGGGAGTAGTCCTCTAGAAAATAATTGAAGGAATACCACTTTAATAACATATATTTTTAGAAAATTTGATGTTAATCATCTCAATTACACTAATAAAAAAATTCCATTATGTTGTATTTTAAATGGTAAAATTTAGATCTTAAACACTAGGAACTAATGTGATTTTATTTTCTTATCACGGCTCACATAGGTACTTTCTAAAAAAGGATGATGAAAATATAAGGATTGTGATACGGATAATACTCTTAAAATAACTCAATCAATATATCAAGAAAAATAACGGATATCAAACCCAAGTAGAAAATAAACTCAGCAGACTCTCGAACAATGTAGAAATAGGCATTCTACAATTTATCCCCCTCAATTATCACATATCTAGTGAGAAAATCTATATTATGAAAGGCGAATTACCATGGTATGCGAATTTAGTAAATAATTTGGACACCTATCATATACCATCACACCTTAATTATTATAAAAGAATTTAAATTAAGGATGAATCTATATTCTATATTTGCGAAGATCCATTTTTTGTATAAAATATGTAATCCCAATGTAATAAGGAGGTTCCTTCCAAGAAGTAAAATAAAATCTCTATTTCAAATATTTGATAAATTTTCTTATGGATGCCACTATGGACCTAACAGAATAGATATAGATGATTTAGAATCTATAATTTTTTGGAAAAATTTACTCTAACATTTTCATAAATTTTGTAAAAAATGTGAGATGTGTAAATATTTTTGAAATATTTTGAAAAGATATGTGATACCTAAAAATCCATTGTTTTTGTGAAATCTCTAAATTATGCGGAATTTATTTTATTGAAACCATTACCTTTTATTTTGGGAAATATTGTCATTTAATAACTATGGATTATGTATCTAAATGGTTGGATGTTATGGCCACCAAGGATGATGATTCAAAAGTAGTATGTGACTTTAGGACTAACATATTTTAGTGGTTTGGAGTACCATGGTCCATCATCAGCAACTAGGGGACTAATTTTTTCAATATAATGACAAAATCTACGCTTAACAGGTGTGAGGTACACCACAATACATATACACATTAGCATCCTCAAAAAGGGGCTGATAAGAAGTTTCTATTCAAGAGAAAAATGCATTTTGGGGGAAACAGAAAATCCTAACTTGTAGGAATTGAGCTGAAGGGTTGAATAAACCTTATGAGAATACTAGAAAAATCACCAGACACCTATAAGTATGTTTACCAAAAGGATCTATTATAGAAAGAGTTGTCATATTCCTATTTAATTTGATCAAAAAGCCTATTAGTCTATAAAATTGATGAATTTGGATTTTGTGAGTGATATGAAATAGATAAGATTGATCTATAAGAACTGGAGGAAATCAAAAGATAAGATTTTTAAAATTAATTAATTTTTATGGAGACAACCAAGTGAAAAATGAAAAACTAATCCAACAAAATACCTTTCAACATAAAGACCATGTCCTACTCCACAATTTATTGATGAATTTAATGGTATGTTATCTTCATTCTAGGTGGAAGGGCCTTTTCTTTTTACTAATATATATCCCTTTGGTTCAATTCAGATAAAAATATAATAGGAAGGAAACCCATTAACCATTAATGGGTTTGGCTGAAAACATTTCACTAAAGTATACCTTAGGAACCAGTGAAGGAGCTCAAACTTATCCAACACAAATATTAATTTATTCCCATTATTTTAGGTTGAGATAATGAAATTAAAAAGGGTATCTTGTAAAATTAAACCCATGAGTTTCTGTTTTACTAGGATTTAGGATTTGGTCACCTCTTCACTTCTTCCCTTGAGATATAATGGAATTGTTCATAAATTGGTAAGGGTTATTTTATATGAAAAACATGATGGACGTTATCATGGAACCACATGGACTAAGAAGTAAGTAGAGACTAAAATTCAAGGTAAAAGTATTTCACGCTTACATTATTTCTGATTAAATTAAAGAGAATTAATTTTATTGAAAATATGTATTGATATTTATACAAGAAATTTCATGAAAATGCTTGGATTTATGCTTTACATTACTAATCATGTATACTTGAGTTTTTTAATAATAATGTGATTACATATATTATAATTCAATGATTATAATATTTAATGAGTCAAATGAATAATTGTATGATTAATGTGTTACAGGGATATTGAAATTTTATGTCATGATTTTAGGTAATTAGTTGATTCATGTAAATGAATTTTCCCAAACATTTTTCCTGCATTGATTTTCTAAAATGCAAGTGAATTTATTTTTTATTATTAGTCATCCTTTATTTATTGTATAATTTCAAATTTCCCATTCCCAAGAGAACTTATAAACAATTAAAGTCAAATTTATTCTTGATCATATTTCCTGAGAAAACATGGGACATGTCACCCACTAGAATTTTTATTTGAATTTTTCAAATCAATTCCTGTGCAAAAATAGATTTAAAATTATTGAAATATATTTTTAAAAGATATTATCCATAACGAACTCCTTTATATATATCATTATTCAACCATATAACCCATGAATGAACTATTAAAGAATGATCCATGGTCCAAGCAATTTTTTTCAATTTCAACCCTCCTCTTATTATTTGATTGATATTTTAATCTGAAAGTACGGGGGTTGGAAACTTCATGATAAATTCGATGAAATTAATTGTATGGAAAATGAGTGGGGGAATTAATTGTGTGTGTCAATAAAATTTAATGATTCACTCATTATACTTTATTTTTTCCCTTATAAAAAATGAAAGATGTTAATGGATTATCACTTATAATAATAAAAAATAACCATAAATGAATAGATATTTTTTTCATATGTGGTTAGGTGGGGGAAGTGAAGTTTATTCCAAGTATGAATTTATAAAACGTAGAAAAATGGAAACGGGGTACTTTGAATATGAAAAAAAATTATAAAAGATGAAAAATTAAAAGAAGGTTCACAAACAATTCATTATTATTTCATTATTCTAGACCTTACTCTGAATTTGGGAAGTCATATTTTTTATTTTGATGGGGGAAATTGCATTACGATTTAACGTTTGATATCATATATATTAATTTACATAGAAACCACCTATTTGAGCCATAATTTTGAAAACATAAAATCCTACTAACCTTAATCCTTAGAGTCATCAGAACCTTGATTGAAAATATCACAGGATTTTATGTTCCTCTTTTTCTATACCAAGTAGTGAAAAGATTTTAGTTACAAGGCCATGAATGTGTGAAAGTTATTACTATATGAGAATAACTCTATTTTAATTCACATCATGATTCTTGGGTTAATAGAATCAAAGGTGAGGTAGGTCCGGATTTGTATTATTTAATAATATTGAATTAAGGAAATTGAATGGATGAAAGTATAAGTTCCATCATTTTTAAAAGGGATATAGTAAAATAAATAAGATGATATTTTCTTTGAATATTGAGAAATTAAATTTAGGTATTCTGTAAATATTTGAAATTTTTATTTGAAATTGATGTTTATATTATTTTATTTCGTTGAAATTTTAATAATGATAACATTGGTTTCCTTCGGATTCAATTATTATATTTTACACTTGATAAAAACCATAGTTTGATCATGGGAGTGTCTAAAACACCGATATTTCATGCATATTTTGAATCACTTTTCAATTATTTTAAATTAATTTGAATGGATGTTTGTTTATATTCCAACGTATTATTAGAAAATTTTAATTTATAAATAAATTATTGATTTTTTTAAATGAATAAAATAATGAAAATATGGTATTTTAAGCTTACAAACTATTTATTGATGAATATTTTGTTATGTGATCTTATTTTTTATAACCTTTTCTAGTGTAATTTTTTTTAAAAACTTTTGTACACATAATTGGCATTCAACCACGGATTCCTCCTCACTAAGAAATCCTAAAAGGGAGTATCTAGCTAGGACAACCTTGGGAGGGCCTACTTGATTTGACGGCTTCACGGAGAAATCAAGCCCAAACAATGGTGGAGCACAGTGGGTCAATCCAGCGGGGTGTATAATGTGGGATGAAGCTTGTACATGTTGTATGTGGTGCATCCCACATGTCATGTGTGCATGTGGATTCTGGGATCCAATCCCCAGTGCGAGCTTCTACCCAGTAGCACCAATGCTTCAGTTTCCAAGAACTCATAGACAAAATATTCTCATCCTATGTGAGATAGTTGATATAATTTACTATTCATACTTTCAAAAAACCCACAACCCACCTCAGAAACCCATGACACCGACAAAATACTCTATCTTCAGCCTGGCTTGCCCTTAAGACATCACCTGTTTCCCTCTACATCATCATGAATCACAATGGGAGCACCGAGAGAGCTTAGAAAAGAGACAAACCCACCACCGAAACATGAAACCACCATGGATTGACCTGGAGACCTTGGAGGATCACCATGGAGGCCATTTCGAAGCCCCATCTATCCACTGTAATGGATATAGGATTGGAAGGGATAAGTGACCACTTTCTTCCATTACCATGAACACTCACTTCCTTTACCACACTTCAACAACTGAACCCATAGTTTCACGCTACCTCTCAACTCTACTGATTCCATTCAAAGACACCACAACTAGACAAGAAAAAAGTGATTCATGAGACACCATGAATGTATCTATGACTTGTGAGACATAATTGATCAAATAGGGACTCGTATCCACCAGATAGATAATGGTTACCTGTGATCCACTATTGATTAATTTACACCACTGGACTCCTTCGTTCTCTACCACTACCACCACCGATGATCATCACTTCCACCGCTACTTCTAAATGGGGGATCACTATAACTGACACCCTATATCCCTGATTGAGCTGATTAACTCTTCTATGGCCTTATACAACTATTGATCCCCTTCCAAGCACATTCTAACCTATATTAATAAGTGATCGACTCATCTGGACACATTAATGGTTGGATGGGTTTTGATGAATGCCACCAATACATTCCATTATCATTCCATAAATATACTACAATCATATATCCATTACAACACTAAAACACTACAACCACTCCACCCTTCACTACATGATTCTATAATTCTAGGAATCTAGTTATTACCCATGGATTGATTTACATCTACTATAGTATAGAATTATTTCATGAAAAAACCAAAACACTCATGATCCCAAGGTGTTTTATTCTTCACAATCCGGTGTCTTGGCGATTTTTATGAAGGGAGATTCAGGGATCCTTGAATTGAGGGGAAACCATGACACACCATCCCCTGATAAAAGGAGTGTTTCTGCCATTGTGGAGAGTAGGTCACCCAATGGATGGAAAAATCACTAATAATGCTACTAGATACTCTATTTCACTAATTTATTTTCATTTTAATGAAATTATTTATTCTACTAAATTGTTACCTTTTAAATGGATGGGTAAACCCCTTATGTAATTGGGTGAAGGGGAGGTGGTATATGGTTATATGAAATTCATAGTTGTTTCAAATTATTTTATCTCTTTTGTTTTATTAACTGGATTTTGATTTTGATTTCAGAGTTTTAATGGGATATGATTTTATTTTTATTTCAAATATGAACATTCTAAAATTTGTTATACTAAGATAATTACTCTCCCTATTCTGGTTATAGGATCACACAGATTGAGTGATCTAGTGCCAGAAAGAGAATTGTATAGTGATTTGAGAACATGTATGGAACACATAGTGGGATAATATGATAGCATAGGATAGTCAGTGTTTGATTTGGAATTTTCTATATAATCCATGGGAGACGTAGTATTCTTTTCCAACTTTGGATGGAGAATAGTCCAACCAAGGAAAATTGGTACATTAATCTCACTATCAATCAGTATTAAATAATGGTGGAAAATGATAAATTATTTTTAATCTGTTAATTAGAGTAACTAATAAAAAAATATTCAATTTTGAAACTGTCATGATAGAATTAAAAGTAGGTGACCAAAACCTAAAACATAATCAGTTATCTCTAATTTGATTTTCTCAAACCATGTCTATTTATTCCTTGCAATTTATTTATTTTTCCCTTTATTTACATTCACTTTCGGTACATCATTTTTAAAAAACATCTCTTTGGATACAACGTAGGTTATTTATACTACTACATCCATAGATAGATACAATTATATTCTTCCACACCCCAAGACAGGGTGGTGTCATCATATCTTATATCTATTCTAATATGGGATTTATTTAAACAAATAATTGATGTTTTCCCACAATGTTTTATTTTTTAATCCAACCTGTGCACTTAATTGGGTGTATATAACTTTTTGATGGATTGAAGGTGTAAAATGGCCTCATTATTGTTGAGCAAGATATATGAGATCAATATAGATATGAAAACAAGTATGAGGTGAGTTTTATGAAAATGATGCATCCCCATTACATTTTATTTCTTTATACTAATTACTTATCTGCATGGTCTACTTTTTATAAAAAAAATTATATCTTACACCATATGAAAAGATATATGATATTCAAATAGAAAATAAAATCTCGAAGGTGGGAATAAAACCCCATCACTAGTTACAAACTAACCAAAAGGAATGATTAATGGAATGAAAGATGAATACAACATCATGATTTGAAAATAATAGTTGTTTTTGTGGATTACTAGAAAGGAAAAAGAATGATATATCACTAAAATTGAAGCAACTGACAAGAAAAAGACACACCGAAAAATTCTACCACTAGAAACACCATTATCAATATCAAAAATAGAACTAATAACCACTATGAGTACCTATGATGGGTTTTTGAATTTATTGTTAAGAAAAAATTAATACATGGATAATTAGATGAAATGAATTAACATTGGGAATCTAAATAACAAATAAAATATATGAATTTTTGAAAATAAGGACACATGATAGTTCTCTACAGATATCAAACAACATCACAACCAAAACCCCCTTTTAAATCCACTACAATAGAAAAACATACCTCTCTTTATAATGATAAATAATACAAGTGTGTCACAGAAGGTTAATGGTTGATGAAAAGTTTAAAAAAAACACTGGATGTCTAAACAATCATAATTAGAGACCAATGGATCAACTATGGTCTTATGTCTAAACATATAATTTTAGATCATACTTATATATATATATATATAATTTATAGGGATATATATATATATATAAATACTTATATATATGATGAAACATTTTCCAGATGATCTGAATCACATACATAAGGTTCAACTATGGGATAACATATATATTAATATTTGTTGCCTCTAGTTTTTTGAACAAAAATTATGTCTCGACTAGGATATGAATATTTAATAAGAATGATGTTATATCAGTAGTTTATTGGTTCACCATTGGTAGAGGGAAATATAGATTTATTTATTTCCCCTAGTACATTATCCTTAGCGTGAATATGATCCTTATTTATACTTTTTATGTTGATCACTGATATATGATTGATAAGGCTGAGGTCTCAGGATATATGATCTTGTAGACCTGCTTTTTTGGATCATTATGATTTTTTGGACCAACTTGATAGTTTCATACAAATTGGTTATTTGTTTCAACTCAATGTTAGTATTGGATCCTTCTAATTTTATTTTATTTTTATTTAACCGTGTTTGAATGGTCATCCCAGTGGGATACCAGTGTTTTATGTATGGAATGCATATTCAAGATTTTCTATATTTTCATTTTTTTTATAATATGAGTCAAATTATACTTATTTACAACCATTAAACTGTGATTTTTTAATAATTTAGATGATATATTGTTATTTATTCTTCTTTTACTCTTATATAATGGCATAGTCTCTCCAAATACTTTTCTTAGTCCATTTCTACTAGTCAGCAACCCCTAGCATAAGGATAGGAACTCTTGGGTCCCTAGGGAAAACCATCTATGGGAACTGGTTTCTTGGAATATGTTTCGAGTTATTTGAAAGTGATATTATAGTTATTTTTTCCTATTATATTACTTTTTGTGATTTGGTAGACAATTTTGCTTGGAATGTGTTGGAAGATATGATGGATATATACTGGTATTTCAAGGACACTTATTCCAGTAAGAATTTTTTGTTTCTAGGGATATGAGAATGCTATTCTATTCTTTGATATTAAAATTTTATATGTTTTTTAAAATACACACATGTTATTTAATTTTTATGATTTATTATGGATTAATGTCTCTTAGACAATTGATGGGAGTCCCAGGTTTGAGTTATAGATCTTAGACTATTTGAATGTGGCTAATGTGTTATTTTGACTCTTGCCTATAAAATATAGGATTTATCTAATAAAACATATTTAACACATAGGGTATATATGTTATAGTATATCTAGTGTCTGATTATATTGAAAAAATTACAATTGTTTAAAATGTCTATAACAGCCTAAATTTTGTGTTCCCACATAGGTTCTTTTTGGAAATCAACTCAATTGGACCAACATTCATATCTATTTATAATGATAGGATTTTTGTATCTATAGTGATATGATTGATGATGAATATGATGACTTATTCCCCATGAAAGGGTGTTTTAGTGAACATGGAAGGCCTATAGAGAAAATTATTCGCATGTTTTTACCGCTTTTATAGTTTTGTTTCTTATGTTTGGTTATATAAAGTGTTACTAACAAACAATACAATATTTTCCTATATTTATTGGAATGGAATTATACTTATCCAAACCATGTGAATACTATTGTAACTAATAGGATATCATTGGATGTTGATTGATTATATTTAGACCCATTAAGGGTGTACCCTTTTCAACTGCATTTAACTAAATTCATAATAACCTACATGGAGTTTCCCAAAATATATTTTTATGAAATTTTACTTAACCAACCTTCATTCATGGTTATTCAGTCTGATACCAAAATCTAAGATACATCCCCACAACATATCCTCCAAAACCTAAATGGTTCTATCTATCTGACTATCTATCTTGGGATGGAATACCATGATCAAGTGTATCTGAGTCCCAAAAGCCTCCTGCAATCCCTTACACAACCGGGATGTGAAATGAGTAATGTGATATGAGACTATTGTCCTAGGTACCCCATGAAGCTGAACTATCTCCTTCATGTAGAGGCGTCCCAAGATCTCTACAAAACTCTATTCCATGATACCTAGGAAGTGGGCCAAATTAGTGAGTTTGTCAACAATCACCCAGATGGAATCATGTTACTTAGACATTCATAGTAATCCCGTCATGAATTCCATCGATATTCCATCTTATTTCCACTTCGACACTTCTAGTGTAACGCCCCTAACCCAGTTACCCAGAGTCGGTGCATTATTACATAACATTGGCATGATCACAAGAAAGATCAAGTCTCGAAAGACCGATTAGTTTAGTAGCCTTGGAATAACTAGATACATCCATAAAGTTTTACATTACATCATAAAAACATCTTGTCTTCATATCCCATCATACTATCCCTGCAGGTCATTCATAAATTACTTGTTCATAATCCTGGGAAAAATAAAACATTGAAAGGGGTGAGCTCATATGCTCCGTAAGGATAACATTATAGCAGAAGCTTTCATAGATAAGAATAAACACTTAAGGCAGTTTATAACTTAGAAAAAAGCCTTTTAAACTTGAACTTCATCATAAAATGGAAAAGATAAAATAAAATAATTCCATTTACTTACTCACATGGATATTCTACTAGTCGAACAATCCCATGAAATATCAATAACCACTTTCATAATGATGGAATGCATAATGCCAGACTATCATAACCACATATCCAAGCCTCGTTCCAAGACTACAAATAAGATTTTTCCAAGGCCTTGTTTAAAGACACTAGTTTGTATCATGAGACCTACCGATGCATCTAGGAGCTATAGTGGGCTCCACCCATCACATATTAAGTCCAATGCATTCCCATATGAAAAGGGTTAAACATAACATAAACATTCGTATTAAACTAGCATTAGAAATGTCAATACTTTCACCACAACCCATGAATGGAATAAAAATATCACATCCACAGTCAAACATAACTCATTCGATACAATATAGAAGATTGTATTGTATCAAATTAACCTCAATCAAGAATAATGAAGGTTATCGACATAGATGAAAATAATCATCAAAACTATTTGAGACAAATATCCCCTTATTTCTTGAAATCATTTTAAAGTCACATTATTTGTCAAGAAGCCCTTTAAAAATATATTTTTGAATAAAAGTGTCCCATACCACTTTGAAATGTTTTAAAAGGAGTTTTAATTTTAAAACTTTAATGTCAATATAAATAAATCCTTAAAACCATTTTTTAAAACACGGACATTAATGAGAAATATTTAGAAGAATAAGTCTTTAAAACATTTAAAATGGTATTTTAGTTAGAGATTCTAACCAAAAGAGCGACACTTGAATACAAATAATTGAGGTAATCAAAACTTTGTAATATCATGAGAATAAAGGGATTCATGATATACTATGTCGAAGTACATTATATACACCACATAAAAGTGATTTGGTGTATAACAACAAAGAAGTCTCAATGGAATTTAAATTGAGATGAAATCTCTCATAAATGCCGTATCCTTAGGTTAAGGATAAATCAACGACATAATTATGTGTGAAAAATATAAATACACTCAATATGATTGGATATTTAGTGTAAATCAATCAGATGACATTCCCACATATTCTTGTAAAAACAACACCAATGAATTGGATATTTAACTCAACAAATGGGGATTGAGTTAAAATTACTCTTATCAAGTTCATAACGATCACTTGAGAATTTATCAATGGAGTGATTATGTGTATAAAAAAATATCCACAGAAAAGGGAGTGAAAATTATGACATAATCAAATGAATAGTGATTCCACACATAATCGTGGAGTAATATAATCAATGAAATATGCGTAAATCCAAATGAGTGGAAATTGAAATTTCGAATTCCCTTATCGATTAGGTAACATACGAAACATACACCCATGAAAGAAGGATCATACAATTATGATGTATATACCCATGAATTAAAGTATAATACACAATGAATACAATTACTGGTAGTACACATACACCACATGTAATAAATAAGTGGTGAACAATGGAATTCTCACGAAATTAAGAGTGAGATAAGAAACCCCTTACTTTGTACCTTTTCCTTGGTCGACGGTATGTTTTCCTACTGTATAATGGTGAAATAATTGTTATTTAATTATAAAAGAGTCATTTACTTTAATATGATATCATATATGATCTTTTAACATATATTTGTTAATAATATCTTAGAATTATCGTCATTTCGGGTGTTAACGGGTTCATTTTACTTTATATTCTTTGTTAAGTGAGCCATATTCGTTATTAATGGGATTTGTATTATTCATATCTAGAATGATATCAAGTCCTTAGATACTATTTTTAAATCATCAAATTATAATTATTCTTGAATGGATATGATGGAGAATGAATCTCATCGCGTTCGTGGAGACGGTAGTCCGTACGTACGCCCGAGCGACAATATCATTCTTTTAATATTAAAATAATATATAATTGGATGGTATATCATATATAAAGAATAATTATCATGTTATATTTATTATTTACATGAGTTACACATCATTATTATAACCATCCAAATAATAATATATTGAATAACAATTACACCACGATGTGGAGACGGTAAGCCGTACGTACGCAAGTATGGTGACATGTTATTCAAAGGATGGATAGAATACTGAATATGGTTGTACCATATTTATAATAACATCACATTATATATATGATACTGGAGTTATTATTTTATAATGGTAATAACAAAGAAAGATGAAGTGGAAGAAGAAAGGAACTTGAAAAGGGGTGGTGAAAACATTACCTTTTCTTCGGGTTCATCCTTTTGATTTGATCAAAAGGGATCCTTATATTGGCTTTATGATCAAACTAAGTCCTCTAGGTTGTAGTGAGGGAAGTTGAGAGAGTATTTGGGCAGGGTTTGGCCGAACCAAAAGGCTTTTAAGGTGTGAAGAAATGAGAAGGAGAAGTGCCCTTTTATAAGAGGGGTGAGGTGCACCTTTGGAAAAGCTAAAAATATTAATTTATAATAAATTCATATTCGGTTTCTAATGGCTCCAAAGTTTATTATTTAAATTTTAAGGTGGGGATGGGTCTAAAACAACTCAACCAATAGAATTTATACAGGTTTGGGTCATTATATTAACCTTATCTTTAAGTATTAACTCTTAGTTAATTAGTTTCACTTTTACAATGTCTCTTTGTAGTTTTATATTATATGGTTAATAAACTTACTATATACATCCAAGAGACCCCCAAGTGGTCAATTAATGATATACCAATCATTATATAAGTCTCTTGGGCGAACCATAGATTTTTAAGAATTTAATATCAATTAATAATATAATATTTGTTTTAAAAACTCTTTTATGTCAATTTTGACACTATTCAATAGTTGATTTTTGTGAAACATATAACAGAATGATTACTTCGAAAAACGTTAATTAAATAAATTCTAATATGTCATATTAACCTAGAAAATTAGTGTAATCCAATAAAAGTCTCAAATTATATTTATTTGGGTATTTATAATATCAATTATTCAAATTTTTCACTATTATGGTAATTACTGCATCACCATTGTGTCATAAATAAATTAACTTATTTAATGTCTAAAAATTATAAATAAAATATCATTATGTAGGAAATAGTTTTAGCCTTCTAGTGAATATTTATAGTCTAAAATATAACATATATAACCCTATGTAACAATTGTTTTGAAAAAAGATATATGCTTGTGTCATTTTTTTATTTATTTTAACTTAATTAAAAGAAAGTGTCATTATCACTTACAAGTGGATCCATGGTGTCCCAAAATCTACCCAAAGATGCCCATGGTCTACCATGTATCGACCAATAGGGTTAAGACACGTTTTAGGGCAATTTAGTATTATTATAATATTATTTGTTAACCCTTGTTTACTGGATTTACCATTTAACCATGGTAAATAAAATATTTACCGAAGTAATTATCCAAAATGTCTAAAAATAAACGTTACCTATTTACACAATTTTAACATCCTGATTCCAAATATGGAATCCATTTTTCCAAATTCGAAACACAGAAGTGGAATAAATTAATTTAAAATTAATTCCCGTTGTTAAAACAAAAAGCGTGTTTTTAAGAGATAATAACTATCAAAAGATTGGCACTTGTTTATGTCTGGTTTAAATGTGAAATTATGTTCAATGACCCACATTGTATTACATGGTAAAAATATATTCAAAATATACTTTAAAACCACTCAAATTCATAATTTATCACTATTAATTATTTTGATTAAAAAAGTTGTTTTTAATTAAAATTTATTAATTTTCACTATTCATCAAAATATGAAATTTATCCGAAAAGTACCAAAATTCCACCCTAGACTAATTTCGATATTCCGAATCCAAAAATGAAGTCAATTTTGAGAGATAGAATTTATAAAATTTCAAAAAGTAGGTATTACTATTCATAACGGCTAGTTTGATTGGTTATGGTGTGTTAAAATCTCAAAGTTGCATACAATGCACGCCATTGCATTATTCGAAAGGAAACGTACCGTGGAAGCATGGGGTGTTACATTATCTACTCCATCAATATATTGCATCCTCTCAATTCTTAAAATTGTTCTTGGAATATAATGGAAAGTCCCACATCAGAAAAAGAGTCAATAAAACTATCACTTTAAAAGAAAGAAAGAGAGGTATAATTGTCATCCAAGATAACGCATACTCGGATTCCATGTAGGAAAACAAGGATATGGATGATAAACTATGTGTCAAGTTCTGATGGAGAGGGATAGAAATCATTATCAGGAGAAGGTTAACATTAAGAAAACCACAAACTTGTGTTGGGACAAACGGCGATTAGTCTTTTAGTAGGAAAGTAAACATACAACATTTTTTTTTGTTTTAAGTTACATTACATAAGGACGAGAAATTCATTTATGATATTGACTAAAAACATAAAGAGATATACTTACTTTTTAAGTAGAGTGTCATTATTTAATAACTTTTTACCAATAACTTAATTTTTTTGAACAATGAGTATTCAAGAAGAGTTGGTCACAATAAAAGAGCTAGAATAAACTTCTATAGAAATACATGAGCCATGTAGGATAAAATATATATTTAACTTGTATTTAGAGATTAATCAAAACCAAAATGGTTAGTATAAGATCTCATGATCCCCCAAATGTATATTCCATTAGAGAAAAAAAATAATAATCTTAATTTCTAAAATTAAACCAACAATACCCCAAAGTAAAATAAATACCATTCAATAATAAATTCTTCTTAAAATCCTTCAATATAATCCAAAATAATATTGAAACCCAAAAGTTATAAGAATGTAGACTTCCGCGTTAAATTGTATCTCCAAATGACATCATCTACTCTTAAAGTCACATACTTAAAAGTAATTAATCTAATCACATATTCTTTATTATAGGTTAATCATTTCCATAAATAACCCAAATCACTATAGATACACAATAAAAACATAGATAAAAATCCACCATTACTCCTCTAATGACATCCCATAGTATTCTATTTTCCTTGGACATATAGTGTTCCCAACAAAGTGAACATCTTCCAAAATAACATTTTTCACTTAATCACCAAATCATTTTCCTATACTAAGGGTATTCATTTGATAAGACATAAGAACCCAGATAAATATATTATTGATCAATAAAATCATTTAACTAAAGAAAATAGTCACACTAACCAGGTAATTCACTTAGTCCAGTGGTAGGCGATAAATCCCAATCGCACTTTGGTTGTGGGTTCGATTCCCACAGCTTTGTCCGATGTGACGGGTTGTCACACGGTCTACGTGTTGTCCTTTTTCAAAAACTATATTTTATAATATTACCAAAATGAGATAAATTCCTCTAAATAACATAATTTAACCATAAATGTTATATCATACCTCGCATTTTCATCCCAAATTATAATAACTTATAATTTTCTCAAACCCCAATGATCATATAAAACCAAATGGTTATTTATAACTATATCCATAAGAGAAGTGACAATTCTTCCTCAAATATCATTCTCACATGGCAAACTGTGGGGTTACAAATACAAGAGAAAATTATTACAAAGTAAACCCATCAACAAGGAGCGCTAATAATTTTTAAACATTTCTCCAACCATTTATTTCCACATAGCTTCTTCTTTGACCAAGAAAATATCCTATAGAATAGGACATTCACTCGGGTAATGGCCAGGTCCACTACATTTACGGCAAATGACTGTAAATGGACTCTTGGGACCATTTTTATCTTCTTCCATAGTACTCTTCATTTTTCTTCGGCAATTCTTCACTTTATGTCCTTCCTTCCCACACGTAAAGCATTTCGTTGTCCCATTGATACACTTTCCTGGGTGTCTCCTTCCACATTTCATGCATGATGAAAATTGAGGGTTCCGTTCTCCATGGTCTCCATTGCTGGAGCTCTTATCACATATCACCTTTCTCTTCCTTGTTGAGTCTGGGAGTTGGTTAATATATATGTTGTTGATCATATTTTTGGAAAACTGATTTGGCATAAAGACGATATCTTTTACGCCTATAAACATTCCATTTTGATTCTCATTGCCACCACTGTTCCCACCTTGTACATCATTCTCAATGTCACTATGACTTCCTTGGAATCCATCCATTGACTAAAACCAGAAAGCATTGTGTAAGTAATAGTAGTCATGAAATCATTTAGAGATTAACTTGTCACCATATTCTCAATTTGAAACACATTAGGATTAACCAAGGTCATTTACTTTCATCTTATATATATAATACTTTGAATTGGTTTGTAAAGAAAATGTAAATTATCCTAAGCATATCCCCCGGGAGGGTCGTAACCAAGAGTGCAGCAAGGCCCGTTCTCGTGCACCAGTTCCCGTTCGAGTCTAGCTCAAAGCGGTGTTTTCGGGTTTTACCCCTAGGTACATCTGTGCCAGAGCCGCCTCTACCTGCTCATATCCAGACAGGGATGTATTGCTCGGAAAAATCACAAAATCTCTACAATACCAAATTTCTAGGAAGTTATTCTATACTAATCCTCAAAGTTTATCTTAGGTCTACGTGCTCTAATCAGAGTTTATCTAAATCTAGCTTCTCAGGTTTGTACTAAACTTCCTCTGATACCAACTGTAACGCCCCGACCCCAGTTACCCAGAGTCGGTGCCTTATTACATAACATTGGCATGATCTCAAGAAAGATCAAGTCTCGAAAGACTGATTAGTTTAGTAGCCTTGGAATAACTAGATATATCCATAAAGTTTTACATAACGTCATAAAAACATCTTGTCTTCATATACCCTCATACTATCCCTACAGGTCAATCATAAATTACTTGTTCATAATCCTGGGAAAAATAAAACATTGAAAGGGGTGAGCTCAGATGCTCAGTAAGGATAACATTATAGCAGAAGCTTTCATAGATAAGCATAAACACTTAAGGCAGTTTATAACTAAGACAAAATACTTTTAAACTTGAACATCAGCATAAAATGGAAAAGATAAAATCAAATAATGCCATTTCCTTACTCACATTGATATTCTACTAGTCGAACAATCCCATGCAATATCAATAAAAACTTTCATAATGATGGAATGCATAATTCCAGACTATCATAACCACATAGCCAAGGCCTCGTGCCAAGACTACATATAAGATTTTTCCAAGGCCTTGTTCCAAGACACTAGTTTGTCTCATGAGACCTACTGATGCATCAAGGAGCTATAGAGGGCTCCACCCGTCACATATTAAGTCCAATGCATTCCCATATGAAATGGTTTAAACATAACATAAACATTCGTATTAAACTAGTGTACGAAATGTCAATACTTTCACCACAACCCATGAATGGTATAAAAATAGCACATCCACAGTCAAACATAACTCATTCGATACAATATGGAAGATTTTATTGTATCACATTAACCTCAATCAAGAATAATGAAGGTTGTTGACATAGATGAAAATAATCATCAAAACTATTTGAGAGAAATATCCCCCTTTTCTTGAAATCATTTAAAAGTCACAGTATTTGTCATGAAGCCATTTAAAAATAGATTTTTGAATCAAAGTGTCCCATCACACTTTGAAACATTTAAAAAGGAGTTTTAATTTTAAAACATTAATGTCAATATAAATAAATCCTTAAAACCATTTTTTAAAACATGGACATTAATGAGAAAGATTTAGAAGAATAAGTCTTTAAAACATTTAAAATGGTATTTTAGTTAGAGATTCTAACCAAAAGAGTGACACTTGAATACAAATAATTGAGGTAATCAAAACTTTTTAATATCATGAGAATAAAGGGATTCATGATATACTATGTCAAAGTACATTATATACACCACATAAAAGTGATTTGGTGTATAACAACAAAAAAGTCTCAATGGAATTTAAATTGAGATGAAATCTCACATAAAGGCAGTATCCTTAGGTTAAGGATAAATCAACGACATAATTATGTGTGAAAAATATAAATACACTCAATATGATTGGATATTTAGTGTAAATCAATCAGATGACATTCACACATATTCTTGTAAAAACAACACCAGTGAATAGGATATTTAACTCAACAAATGGGGATTGAGTTAAAATCACTCTTATCAAGTTCATACCGATCACTTGAGAATTTATCAATGGAGTGATTATGTGTATCAAAAGTATATCCACAAAAACAGGAGTGGAATTTATGACATAATAAAATGAATAGTGATTCCACACATAATCGTGGAGTAATATAATCAATGAAATATCCGTAAAGCCAAATGAGTGGAAATTGAAATTTTGAATTCCCTTATCAATTAGGTAACATACGAAACATACACCCATGAAAGAATGATCATACAATTATGATGTATATACCCATGAATTAAATTATAATACACAATGAATACAATTACTGGTAGTACACATACACCACATGTAATAAATAAGTGGTGAACAATGGAATTCTCACGAAATTAAGAGTGAGATAAGAAACCCCTTACTTTGTACTTTTTCCTTGGTCGACGGTATGTTTTCCTCCTGTATAATGGTGAAATAATTGTTATTGAATTATAAAATAATCATTTACATTAATATGATATCATATATGATCTTTTAACATTGATTTGTTAATAATATCTTAGAATTATCGTCATTTCGGGTGTTAACGGGTTCATTTTACTTTATATTCTTTGTTATGTGAGCCATATTTGTTATTAATGGGATTTATATTATTCATATCCAGAATGATATCATGTCCTGAGATACTATTTTTAAATCATCAAATTATAATTATTCTTGAATGGATATGATGGAGAATGAATCTCATCGCGTTCGTGGAGACGGTAGTCCGTACGTACGCACGAGCGACAATATCATTCTTTTGATATTAAAACAATATATAATTGGATGGTATATCATATATAAAGAATCATTATCATGTTATATTTGTTATTTACATGAGTTAAAAATCATTATTATGCCCATCCAAATAATAATATATTGAATAACAATTACACCACGACGTGGAGACGGTAAGCCGTATATACGCACATATGGTGACATTTTATTCAAAGGATGGATAGAATACTGAATATGGATGTACAATATTTATAATAACATCACAATATATATATGATACAGGATTTATTATTTTATAATGGTAATAACAAAGAAAGAATAAGTGGAAGAAGAAAGGAACTTGAAAAGGGGTGGTGAAAACATTACCTTTTCTTCGGGTTCTTCCATTTGATTTGATCAAAAGGGCTCCGTAGGTTGGCTTTCTGATCAAACTAAGGCCTCTAGGTTGTAGTGAAGGAATTTGAGATAGTATTTGGGCAGGGGTTGGCCGATCCAAAAGGCATTGAAGGTGTGAAGAAATGATAAGGAGAAGTTCCCTTTTATAAGAGGGTTGAGGGGCACCTTTGGAAAAGCTATAAATGTTAATTTATAATAAATTCATATTCGGTTTCTAATGGCTCAAAAGTTTATTATTTAAATGTTAATGTAGGGATGGGTCCCAAACAACTCAACCAATATAATTTAGAGAGGTTTGGGTCATTATATTAACCTTAATCTTAAGTATTAACTCTTAGTTAATTAGTTTCACTTTTACAATGTCTCTTTGTATTTTTATATTATATGGTTAATAAACTTACTATATACATCCAAGCGACCCCCAAGTGGTCCATTAATGATATACCTATCATGATATATGTCTCTCGGCCGAACCATATATTATTAGGAATTTCATATCAATTAATAATATAATATTTGTTTTAAAAACTCTTTTATGTCAATTTTGACACTATTCAATAGTTGATTTTTTTGAAACACATAACAGAATGATTACATCGAAAAAGTTAATTAAAGAAATCCTATTATGTCATATTAACCTAGAAAATTAGTGTAATTCAATAAAAGTCTCAAATTATATTTATTTGGGTATTTATAATATCAATTATTCTAATTTATCACTATTATGGTAATTACTGCATCACCATTGTGTCATAAATAAATTAACTTATTTAATGTCTAAAAATTATAAATAAAATATCATAATTTAGGAAATCGTTTTAGATATATAATTAATATTTATAGTCTAAAATATAACATATATAACCCTATGTAACAATTGTTTTGCTAAAAGATATATGCTTGTGTCATTTTTTGTATTTATTTTAACTTAATTAAAATAAAGTGTCATTATCACTTACAAGTGGATCCATGGGGTCCCAAAATCGACCCAAAGATTCCCATGGTAGACCATGTATCAACCAATTGGGGAAAGACACATTTTAGGGTAATTTAGTATTATTATGATATTATTTTTTAACCCTTGTTTACTGGATTTACCATTTAACTATGGTAAATAAAATATTTACCGAAGTAATTATCCAAAATGACTAAAAATAAAATTTACCTATTTACACAATTTTAAAATCTTGATTCCAAATATGTAATCCATTTTTCCAAATTCAAAACACAGAAGTGGCAGAAATTAATTTAAAATTAATTCACGTTGTTAAAACAAAAAGCGTGTTTTTAAGAGATAATAACTATCAAAAGATTGGCACTTGTTTATGTCTGGTTTAAATGTGAAATTATGTTCAATGACCCACACTGTATTACATGGTAAAAATATATTCTAAATATAATTTAAAACCACTCAAATTCATAATTTATCACTATTAATTATTTTGATTTAAAAAGTTGTTTTTAATTTAAATTTAGTAATTTTCACTATTCATCAAAATATGAAAGTTATCCGAAAAGTACCAAAATTTCACCCTAGGCTAATTTCGATATTCCAAATCCAAAAATGAAGTTCATTTTGAGAGATAGAATTTATCAAATTTCAAAAAGTAGGTATTACTATTCATAACGGCTAGTTTGATTGGTTATGGTGTGTTTAAATCGCGAAGTTGCGTACAATGCACGCCATTGCATTATTCGAAAGGAAACATACCGTGGAATCTTGGGGTGTTACATTATCATTCTTTTTAATATTGTATATAAGAGGGTATTACCATATATGGATTCCGAGTGACTATTATTTCACATTTTGTTTCTACATTCATATCATGATACTCTAGCAGGAAGTCCCTTATGAGGACTCATAATGCAGATCAGTGCCCCAATAGGAATATTATAGATAGTTTTGAATTTTGTTGGTTGCTATTTTATTTACCTCCCATATGTGGGGTTTAAAGGCATGTTATATGAGTTTTGTTGAGATCAGAGCGTGAAGGACTCACTATGACATGTGATGTTGTTGAGGGTTTTGACCATTGGGATATGTTGTTAGACATAATGACCCTTATATGATAAATGATTGGTATAGAAAGGTGAAATACTAACATAAACTTGTTTGTCGAGAAAACCATCATAGGTAGATGTTTCGTTTGATAAAAGGAATCCTCTCGGAGGAGTTGTCCTAGTTTTATGGATGCCTTTTGAGGCAGTGAGACTAATTGTATGGTCATTCTCACGAGGATGAATGGTAGGTGATTAGATTTTTTGATATAGGAAGGATGATTATTAATGTATTTATGGAATAAACTAGGTTTCTTGTGTATCAGTACTAATTTTAACGTGATGGAAAATATATTTTCCTAGATCTATTGACATGAAATTGTGTTTTGATTCATTAATTTTATAAAAAACAACATCGTGTGATGTGTAGTCATGGAGAAAATTGATTAAATTGAGAGGTTCTCAATTTTGAAGAAGTGTTCCATAGTATTTTCTATCCTAATGAGACTAACATATCATGTAACACCACAGGGTCATAATTAGTATATAATGACTCACTGGAGAGTGAGTTAGGTTATAATTGTACATGTACGTTATGTGTAGTACAATTTAAATAGCTAAATCAGGTAGTTGTTGTGTACAAGTAGAGAAAATATGATTTAATGGAAATTATGTATTAATGGGTTTACTAGGGATTCTTATAAAATGATAAATGTCCTTTCGTGGAAGAGAAGACGTTGATAAAGGATCATGTTTTTCAAGGCGGTTGACCCATAGTGGGACTTGGACATGAATTGTTTGGAAAAAGTGGTGTCTAGTGTTGGTTAATGGAAAGTGGAACCTAGTTTGTTTTATATGTGGATAATGATAGATTTATATATGCCTATGGATGGAATTTTATTGTTCACATTTTCTAGATGATATCATTCCCAATATCGTGACATCGCATAGAGTACACTGAGAATGAGTCGACTATATGTAGTACTTATTTATATTTTTTTATATCATTACTAATTTGATGGAGGATCCATATTAGGATTCATTTAAGGACTAGTATAAGGTAATAAATATGGAAATAAGTAAACATTGTCCTTTTTAATGAGATGAACCACATATTAATATAATTTCAGTGTCTTTCATGGAAACATTCTCAAGGACTATGAATTGTGGATTCGTTGATTTGGTAAGTTAGTGCTCAGTAATGAATGGTTTATAGCCACTCAATTCATTGCATTCAGTTATGGATGGTGTGTGGGGATTTTAGCTAGGTCTCGGTTATGAGATGATGATAAGTGTACTCCTATGATCGAAAGTATCAAAATAGATAAATTAAACATCCTCCTTGATGGGAGATTTGTTAATATGTTGAGACCGATCATTGGATGGTTGAAATAGTGTAATTGTTCTTATGTTTAGGATGATATAATATATGTTCTTTTCCACCAAGGATTCTGGGTGATGAGAAGGGTTATGGTGTAGAGAATTTACGGACACATGTTGTTTATTTAGAATGGAAATTTGAGAAAATATTTGAATTTTTTCTTTTAGATTATTGTGAGGGAAAAATATCCCTCTCACATAGTAGATGATATCACATACATTTAATTACCAAACTGTTAGTCACATAAAATAGATTTTACAGTTATATTGGAGATTATTATAAATTTGAAACATTCTAATTTTCATGGAATAATTAATAATTAATATATAATTAATGAAATATTATTTTTTTAATAAATGTTTGTATTCTTTTTCCTTTTGCTCAGGTTATAAGAATGTGATTCCATCTTCTTCATTGCATAAAAAAATAGGTTTTTACCTATAGTTTCCATAAACTCTTGTTGGGTATCAAGTCCAGTTCTGGAGCCATTTTGTTTTTGTTTTTCATTTTCTTCCTTTTTAATCATTAATTTCATCCCCTCCCCTTGAGTTCTCACATTTCCCCCTTTTAACCTCATATGTTTCATGAGTGAGAGATAAAATGGGATAAGAAGAGAGAGAATGATAGAAAGAGAGTGGGATGAAGAGAGGTTCAACTATGAATCTCAAGAGGAGCTATATCATCGTTCAGTTGTGGGAGAATGAGAATACGAAAAATACCTTGGCCAATTTAGTTTAAAGATATATCACTTTATACATCTAGAGACCTTTTATGAATATTTATGACCCTCCGAGGGTCGATATATACATTTGGTAGAGAAAAAGGGGTTTGGACCATTCACATGAGTTTCTTGTTTGTAAATATTGATCACATGCCATATAGTTGAAGAACACACACTATTCATTCTTCCAATTTTGGAAGGTTGAATTTTAATAAGTACACACCACGTACTATGAGTATACACCATGAAATTGTTCTTTTCCATGTATCCAAGCACCTATATAGAAATCCCATGTAGGGGAACTTGGTTATATAGATTACACAACAATAACTCATGTGGTCTAGAATCCATGTATATGTACACTACCATGAAAGGATACATGGTCCTGACATGTGATATACATTGGAATTTACCCTGTGTAGGGTACATGTGGTTTAAATTTTTTACACACAGTGTACATGGGTTTTATATGAAATTTCTGGTTGGAGTACATGAAATGTTGTATATGTGAGATTACACATCGTGTACTAAGGTATATATGCAGTTCACTACATCCATGTAAACCTTTTGAGGAATTTTCATTTTGAAGATTCTTGAAGTCACAATTTTACACACAAGTAGTCCATATTGAGTGATTTTCCACATAAATAATGATAGAAAAACCCTTTGGTTTTTTATATTAATAAAATGTGTTTAGTGGTGGAAGCGATATAATAAATAAGTGATTACTAAAACAATCCAATTCAGTTATCTCTTGAGAGCGAGATAGTGTGGTTGGGTGTTCGTACCCACATAGAGTGAGACCATTATCTAAGTTGGTACATCATCCATTTCACTAGACCTGTGATTATTGGTTATTCCCAGAGGAGCTGTTCCACCTTGGGCTAGTGAGTAAATGGGTAGTTAGGAACTAGTGTGTGACCAGGGATCCCTTATAGGATTATACTATTTATGTTTCATCTTAGAGGACCCATGTATGATTCTTCCACTAGATTACAATTTTTTAGGATCCCAAGGGGGTTCATTTTTCATATATACTAACGTAGAGGATCCCAATTGGGATGCCTTCTCTTTTTTGGGACCTCAAAGATCTCATGTCGGATGCGACCATTTACTCTTTCTCTCTTTGAGGACATTAGGAATGACAAATTTATATACATTTACTCTTCCTAAGGAACTCATGTTGGATAAACCTCTTATATTTGACATTGGGGGACTAGTGGGTGCCTTGGTGTTTCACCAACCACAAGTCAGTGTTTCAAGATTGCGTAGATATAGTAGCAAGTGTCACCATAAAACCCATACCAAACTTGTGTTCCTTAGAGGTTGTGGAAGCTATGGTGGGTTGAGGAATTCTTCCAACCTCAATATTTTATTCATCAAATCACTTGTTTACTACTGTTAAAATTATTATTTCCATAGGTTCTTACTATATTGTTTCTAATGTTCTTGGAAGAATGAGATAATTTTTTAGGGATTCTTAAATTTCATTTTTATATATGGATTTTATTCCTATTATTAGATTGTATTATTATTTTGGATTCCTATAGTTACATATTGGGATAAGGATTTTGAGACTTTTATTTGATTGATTACCTCAGGTGGATTCCTTAATGTTCTTCACGGGATCTAGATGATGAGTCTTCTATATATTGGGATGCTCAGATGTACACTCTGTTATTTGTCTATTGGGACTACTTGTTTATTAGGTTACAAAGATGTACTTCTTTTGACTAGGATTATGAGACTTACTTGACCTTTATGTTGGACATGGTTCTCTTATTCATTAATTTGAGATAGACTTGAAGACGATTACACTATCGTAAATATATTCTTAGGATTATCAAAATTGTTTGTTAGGTTCCCTATTACTTAACTCACCATAATTTTCTCGGAGTGGTATTTGAGTCATTAATTTGAATGTATTCCAAGCAAACACATTGATCCTGGGAGAATTCCATTTAAAGATATCCTAAGGGTCATCCCCATATAGATTATCCAAGTCACAATTTCATGATTTCCTATTGACTGAGACCATAGATTCGTAAATCAATCATGATTTACATGGGTTTACATGCATGATTTCAAGCAAAATGCCTTATTTTTTGGTTGTCTGGTTATTGCCTGGAAACATTCATTATTGTGTTTGGAGTCATGTATGGGTGAAACCAATTCTTGGACCTACATCCCCTATTGTAATGTATATTTCTTGGAGACATTTTTGGAATTATCCAAATTATTTATTATAAATTAGTATTATAGACCCAACAATTCTCATAGTTATACATAGCTTGAGTGGCATTGTATCCATGTCATTTCAGTAATCATAGGATGTCTAGATGATTAGGATTTCAAACCAATGTATTGACTATAGACATATTTATAAACATGTTATTTATTAACATTTATATATTTATATATCCATATATTTTTATTGTGATACATATACGTACATATTTATAAATATAATGGTACTTTTTCTAGATGATCAGGATTACAGACCCAAGGATTGGTGTTGGGATTACCTCTTGTATGGTATTTGGTGCCTCTAATTTTTTTAATATTGTTATGTCTCATCATGGATAATCATGTTAATTAACTATGAACTTATGTTTACAATTTATAGGTTCACCATTGGTGATGGACTACTACTATTTATTTCTCACCCCATGTATGTTCACCTTATCATGTATATAGACCATATGTTTTATTTTCATGTTGATTATAAATACATGATGGCTAGGGATGTGGTCCAAGATTTCATGATCTAGTAGAGGTAGTTATGTGGATCATTATGATCTTACTAGAGTAGCTAAAGAGTGTCTTGAAGACTGGGTATGTGGTTTGGCTTGGAGTTAGTAGTGAAGGCTTGAATTTTATTTCAACTCCTTTATGAATTCCTGTATGTATGGTTACACTAATGGGTGACCAATGTTGTATGTATAAAAAATATACTCTATATTTTATATACTTTCATTTATTATTACATCATTCTTGAATTTTATATTATTTAATTCTTCTTCACAATGATTATTTAGTACTTTATATGATATATAATTATTTCTATCATTGTATACTCTAATTTATAAGTAAAATATCTCCAAGGAAAATCTTAGTCCCTTACTTATATTTGGAATCCACTAGAGTATGCAGTTGAGTTCATGATGCCTTACATTGATCCAGCTCATGGAACAAATTACGTTTCATCTAGATTGGGATATTACAATAAAATTATATAAATTGAATTAATTAGAATCATATAACACACATAGATATTTTAATGGTTTATATTAATCTTAATAGATGAAAATTGGAAAAACATTGTTAAATATATTTTATGGTTTGGCTACATGGTTTGAAAAAACCCTTGTAATCCAACTATAATAGATTTTATTCCATTCAACATGATGCATGGTTTTGCAACACATCTTTTGAAACCATGTGTCAATCGTGTAATGATAAATAGACACTAAAAAATGTATTTCATAGTATGAAAATTATCTATAGGTTTTGAAAACTATTAATGAAATATTTAAATTCGATACAGTTTTTTATTTCAAAGATATTTTTTTCAAAATTAAAAACAAATAAAACTAAAAATAATTCTCAACATCCTATGATGGATAAGGTCATGTGGGGAAATTATAAATATAAACATGTAAACAAAATTCTCCCATTTATTTTCCATCTTCCCATCTCTTATCCACCTCAATCCCTAACTACATAAAAAAATGGGAGATGATACCATTTTGTAATTATATATCCTAGGACACTATAGCTCAATACCCAAGTCGGTGTGCCATAGGTCCAAAAAAAAATTCTTGTTTGAATTGTGATAAAAGTCACTACATAGTATATTTACCTATAATATGATTTTGATTTCCTATGAATAAATACAAAAATAATGAATGAGTTCACCTCATTAAGTAAATTTCAAAACTAATCAATTTGGTGATGTCATACACATGAAATAAATATTGAAAAAATTTAAAAGACAATCAAACATCACATAACATGCACATAACATGAATATGAAATCATATAAAACAAATTATAAGAATAATAACCATAACCATAAGACATAATGATTTTATGTATTAAATCATAACATATAAAAAATCAATGTATTTTTGAAAATGATTAATAAATTGGATAAAATGCTGGTGTGGTTATGTACATGAGAATCAAAAAATAAAAATAAAGAATATAGAAGAAAGATATGCCGGTTATACCCATATCCTTATTACAGGTGTACTGTCATGACCTGTATTCTTCAAAATAAGGTAAGGGATATCAATATATTCAATACTTCCTTCCTCTTGATGAAGGAGTGATAATGACCCCTGAGTCCCCCCAATAATAGGCCCCGGGGTGCCGACTATCACCAAGGGTAGGTAAACATTCACAAAAGATGGGATGTGTTACACTATTTAATGAAAACCAGATTAAGAGATTAGATGTATCAACCTCAAAAAACTCAATGAAAAATATTTACATGAAAAAAAAATCCATCCCACATGCATCTTTAAAGTAAAAAAACTAGAGATACAAATAAAACTCCAATATTTGTACCAAAAAAACTATGCAACGACACAACAAACGCCCCAAATGTTTGAGCTAGTAATGTCCAACATGGTCCACATAATCTCCCTGAAATCCTAAAATTAGTTTTATATACATAGAATGTGTATACAGTTATAGCCAATAAGAAAATCCAGTGACTCTCATGCACAGATGGGAGAATCATAATAATGCCCACGTGTGAAAAACAATAGAAACACAAAATCACCAAACAAGATATATTATCCTCCCCAACCTCGCCATATAATTCTCACCAAATAACTCATGTAAAGTAAAGTATTGTAAGAACATTGATATTTGGGTACAACACAGAACTTCCCACTAGTTCACTACGCATCCCTAATAGTGAACTTCCAGACAATGCCATGTTGTACCACAATCCCTATTATCAAAACCTTACCTCACATGCCTAGGACACATAACACATACCACCTAAAAACACCTAGGCCATTCCCACATCACATCCCACCTACAATAACCTGGGACAAAAAATCAAAGACTCGTCCCAAATAAACCTGGTAAAGTACAATGTATCTTATCCTGAAAACACCTGGGAAGCACACCTAGCCCATATACACTTGGGCCTCACAACTTTACCACAACCTGCCAAAAGAGTCTAGAGATACCAATTCCTAGAAGATGGAGTAGATAATATCTAATAACCGGCCATCCATCCTTCCTTCAGGATATTGGGAAAGGATACCTTCCCACATTACAATTTGCTGTTTGTAACATAGTTCTAAATATAGGTGGGGTGCATATATAAATCACAAGGAACAAAAACTATATATATAGTTACCAAACAGTCATCCCAACCTATGGGTTTTCAAAAAAACAACCATCCCACACCAAACTGACCTTACTTCCACCTCTAAATGCATTTATCAACACCACCAAAATTCAATTCAGAAATCTATAAATGAATGTCGCTTCACTACAATTCACAACTCAAAGTGCACCACCAGCCAATTTGTTTAATGAGTTTCCATTATACATTATCAAATTATTTATTTATCTATTATGTCCCTACTTGGGAAACCAAAAAACAATGAAAATGTTATCATGAAATGAAACCATACCAACCCCTTCCATATCTAAACAAAGAAAGAAGTGCCAAGGTAAAATAATCCACTCCAACACCCATTCATTATATAGCAGTCTCTAGAAACTCCAGGATAAAGACGCATGGAATAAAACACCATACTTCTTCAAAATTATCCTTCCAAAACTATCTTAGGTAGCCCCACTTCATGAAAATCACCACACTCAACAAAACAATAAAAACTCAACCAACTTGAAGACCCATTGCATTCTCCCCTTCCCTAGAAACCCCCAACATCATTCTACAATGTAATGTCACCATATCCTTCCTCTCAAAAAGAAAAACCCCAAGAAAACAACATCAAAACAACACCGAGTATCCCTACTGCATAAAAACACCACACCCAACACACCCAGTAACATAAATATAACACATCAAAAACCTGTAGCCCCACTTCCCAACCACTACCCTGATGAAGTCCCACGACATAGCAAGTTCATCCATTCTACAATAAACTAATATTTAAACCCGATATTCAATTACATCACCCATACCACCCCATAAACTACACCACATTCCTTGCCATAACACCACATAGAAAACACAGACGCAAGTCTAAATATAACCACACATAGAACATAGTCACACCAACAATGTAGGGTTTATTCAAGCTTAGAAAACACTCATGCAATAATTCCACATGATAAATCAAGGATTATCAAATAAAAATTTTGATCATTGGGAATCCATTTATTTAACTGAATACACATAATTAATCAAGTATTCATGTTCACATACATTCAATGGAAGATTAAAAAAAAATTATTCATGAGAACGATGTGAAAACAGATACTTCCAACGACCATGATCATCAAATGACATACATCACTTAAAAAAAGTGACATGGATCATGCATCACATCTAAAACAAAGTGATCGTCATCAATGAATTCCTCAACCCTCATTTATTACTTCTTATTTTCTCTGAAAATTTTTTGTACAACCGTATTCACAAGGGGACATTAGTACATCCACCTACATGGCACAAAAATAAAAGAGTCACTAAGGAATCCGTACATGGAATAACACACGATCAAAAATTAATTATTATGCCAACGATAGGTGGTTGGACAAAAAGTAGAAGATTACAAGGGAAAATTGAATGGGTGACTAGAACATAAGTGCGTGAATCCTTGGGGAAGAATGGTTCCTAGCACACCAAGGGAAAATAGAAGCATAATGGGAAGAAAATATCTCAGATTCGATGAGCCAGATCCAAGATCAATGGAACCAAAATAGTTTTAAAGGACATTAATGTCAGAACAACTCCAAGATTACACAGTTTGACTATTTTAATGTCCTTAGAGAATTAGGATACTAAAAAGAAATTAATATCATTTGAAATTATTTTAGAAATTCCCAACAAGGTGTTAACTTGATTTACATCATAAAACGTAAGAGGGGAAAACTAGAAAAACTTGGAAAAACTAGAAATGTCTCACCAATTGGTGAGTCACTGACACGAGTCATCAATAAATATTCACTGATACCTGACTCACTAACATGAGTGGTCCACATGATACACCGAAATCAATTCATAGATTCTACTCACCAATGCCACTCACCAGTGCTACTCACTAACGCAAGTCATTGAGGCTTGTTCTACCGATTCCTGATCCACTGATGCCCGACCTTCATGTGCCTGATATACCGATGTCTAACCTTCCAATGACTAGACCTTCCAGTTCCTTGGTGTATTGATTCCGTAACCTACAGAAACCATGAGTTATTGATTCATTTAGTCACTGATACGGAGATAACAACACCAACCTACTGACGATGAGATACTAATGCGAGCTACTGATGACATCCTTCTAATGCTGAGCTACTGATGTGACTCATTGATTCATGACTCAATGATTAAATAACAATAAATATGGAAAACTATTTAAATGAGCTATCATTGCTTCATAGAACACCAAAAACAGTAGATTTTGTCAAATAAGGGACAAAAGAGGTCAATTCCATTATATCTGATACCTTTCAAACTATTCTAACCCTTGATAATTCAAAACAAACCCCAGATGAAAGAGGGGTATGAACGACTACCCTGTAAGATACCTCTCACAGATAAACCACCATATATTTTTCAAAAGAGAGAGTGAATCCTCCACATCCAAGAACACCTCCTCCCACATATTCTTACTGAAAAATCAACAAGATACCCAACACAAGAACCAACTATTCAAACACATGAATTAGGGAATTTTTTTCTCCATGTCAAGATACAATCCCTTCTTGGTGGCGATTAATCACCTACATGGGTTTAATCACATCTAAATTAACTCATCTCAATTAGAAATGAGGTGTCCCCTTTTCACGTGTTAGGACTTCCACACACACTCTGAAATAAGGAAGCAAACCATATTATAAAAAAAGGGTCAAGAACTAAATCACATATCAAAACACACATGAAAAACTAAAAACAACTTTGGATACAGGGCACACAATTGCGTCTCTCGCTCCCAAGTACTCCCTTCTAGGACAAAAATGCACCACAAGACATGAACCAAATGAATGGTCCGTTTATACATCACATTCTTCTAATGATCCTAGATCTCCAACGGTCGCTCCACTAATGTTGCGTCATCCTCAAAATCCAACTCTACCCATTAAATTACATGGGAGTCATTATGAATGTACCCATGACACTGGGAGATATGAAAGACATTGCGGATCATCCTCAACAGTGGTGGAAACGCCAACTAGTATTCCACCATGAAAAATCTCCCCAACACCTTGAATGATCTGATGAATAAGATAAAATGATTTTACCATCATCCCAACCTCTGATTCCAACGTTGAGGGGATAACTTTAATAACACGTATTCCTCAACCTAAAACTCCACGAGAATACTCCTACGGTCAACATATGACTTCTTTAGGTCATGTTCTACCTTCATACTCTCACAAACAAGCTTCACCTTCTCTGTCAAACTATGGACCACATCTGTACCAAGAACAACACTCTCCCCAACATCTTTCCAGCACTATGTTGAATGAAATGTACTTCTGTATAATGCTTCTATTGGAGACATGACAATGGAATATTGATAATCATTATTGAAAGATAACTATACCAAGGAAAAGTGTCATAACCATGATCACCCAAAGTCCATATCACTTTCCTGTAGCATCTCCTACAATGTTTGGATGGTCCCCTCTGTCTTACCATTTATTTGAGGGTGGAATGTAGTGTTAAGGTGTAAATAAGTACAAGATATATGCTGCAATACCCTCTATACTTGAGAGGTAAAACACATATCCTGATAAGAGACAATATATCTCAAAACCTCGTATATCTGCACCACCTCATCCATGTACCTATACACTAAGGAATACACTATGGTTAAATCTTTGATCGCTGCGAATTTGTTCGATTTTGTCAACATATCCACTACTACCCAGATTCAATCACATCATCCTTTAGCCCTGGGTAATCCTTTGATAAAATACATTGAGATTTCATCCCACTTCTACTCAGTGATATCTAAGGGCTATAAAAAAACTACCAAGAACATGGTGCTCAAACTTAACCTACTCAGACACTAGACACTTTTCCACAAACTCTACCACTTCTCCCTTCATCCAAAGCCACCAAAACTATTCCATAAATCTATGGTACATCATGGAAACTCCCATGTGAACCTCTAGTGGTGAGCTATGAAACACATGGAGAACAAACTCACACATCACAACTAGAACAAATAACTTCTCACAAAATATCATCTGATTCTCACATTCTTCTAACAATCCCTCTGGAGCATCATCCTCATCACGTTGATCATGCATTACCTCTACCTATGAGTCTCCCCACTAAGACTCCACCACATACAACATCATATATGACTTCACCATCATCTGAAACAGACATTTTCTATCTCCATCCATTCATATTTATAATTGAAAGTCATCCAACTACTTCATTACCTTCCAAGTGTTCGTAGAATCCAACACCACCTAATTCTGCGACATCCTTCTCAAAGAAACAACCTCGACATTCCATTTTCCAATGGTTTAGGAGATCTCCAAATCAAATTACAATAGAATATTCATCCACATTCATTGTCTCAAGTTCATATATAACTGGGAAAATATATACCTCAAGCTCATGTGATCTATTAAGGACACAAAGCACTCCCCAATGAAGTAATGTCACCACAAATTTGGTGCGAACATGACCACTGCAAGCTCCAGATCATGGGTTTAATAGTTATGTTCTTGGGTACGTAACATCCTAGAGCCATTAGATCTCACTCCCCATTGCTTCATCAACACACACCCGAATCCCAGAGGGGAAAATTAAAAAAACACGTCAAACATCACCCCTTCACCTGAAAACCTGGGCATTGGGGAACTTACCAACACCCCCTTCAAATAGCTGAACACTACCTTGTACTGCTCATTCCAAAAAAAATCTCGGCCATTTATTATTATAGTGATCAACAAAGCTGATACTTGAGAGAAATCAGGTATGAGTGTCCAGTATTATCCTACCATATCGAGAAAACTACGACCTCTAACACATTATTTTGTGCATTTCAAGATACAATTTCCTCAACCTTAGATGGATCCACTACTACACCCGGATGTGACACCACATGTCCAAGGAAGTAGACCACCTGTGTCAAAAAACTGCACTTGGATAGATCCCCATAGAGTTGGTGGTGTTGAAGGACCTCTAGGACAATCCTAAGATGATCAGTATGCTCCCCCTATGACTTTGATTGAATTAGGATGTCGTTGATCAATACAATGAAAAACTGGTCTAGTAACTCATGAAAGATAGATTTTATAAGCCCCATGAACATGGATGGTGGGTTCGAAGCACTAAACAACATAACCATGAACATAAAGTTCCAATACCTACACCTCAAAACAGAATTTAGGATGGCACACTCCTTCACCCTCAAATAGTGATACCCAGACCACTAATCGTTCTTTTAAAACCAACATGATTCCCTCAGTAGGTCGAAAAGATCATATATCATTGGGAGAGGCAAGAGGAATTTGACTGTTACCTTATTCAACCTTTAATATTCTATACACATTCTCATACCACCATATTCCTTCTTCATAAACAAGACCGAAGAACCCCATGTTGACACACTTGGCTGGATAAACGTGTTTTCCCTCAGTTTGTCAATTTGAATCTACAAATCGTGCAGCTCAGAAGGTTCCATCTAATAACGAACCATCGAAATCAGACAAGCATCAAGTTGTATGTCTATCCTAAACTTAGTGTCACATCAAGTGGTAGATTCACAAAATACTCAGGGAAAATATCCAAGAAATCTCTGACAAATCCCGAAACCACCACCATCTCAACAACCAAAAATTCCACTAAAATCTAAAGCAGAAATGATAGAAAATGCTCTACACGATGACTGCCCATCAGAAAACTACACTCTCCAAGGAAATCCACATGCTTTCCAACCATGTTTGAAAACATGACTCTTTCCAAAAGCAGTCGGTAATGGAAAAAAAGAATACCACCGGTCGATTCTAATGATAACAACATATGGCTAAATCTGTAGAAGAAAGACATCCACACTTGATTGATGTGACACTGACATCATTATACACCCTCGGATAACATCAAACAAGATAGTCTGACCTACGACTAGTGTTCTCAACACCTGGGTCACAGATATTCCCTCTTTGTCAGGTCCCATATAATGGGCCTCATGAAGTGAAACAAATTAGTGTGAAGTTCCTAAATCCATAAAGGTTCAAATAGGAGTACTAAATAGACTGATCGTACCTCTATAGATCTTAATACCTATTAGATATAATTAATATTTTTTTTGAAAATGACTACACATATCACCTCTTCCCCTTTTTATCAAATCCCCCATCAAACACTCATTTCATCCCTATAGTTGGAACAGCCTAGCCGACACCTGCTGCTAAGGCGGGTGCTGAACATGCCCACCTCCACTATACTAAGATCAAACTGAGCACCGACTCTAAAGGAAAATGTGGTCTCTAGTATTAGAACAAATTAGTGTCAAGCCTATGGGGAAAGTCCAAGGATGATAATGTCAAATCTGAAACTATTATGGTTGACACCTTGCTGGCCGAAACATCAAAGGCCCTCGCAATAGAGACCTACTGTTGGAAGACTTTCCATTTGTAGAACCTCATTATATCCCCACACACTATATAACTCCTCATGAGTAAGTCCTTTCAACCACCTCATCCTTTTTTTAGACCTCTAACTATGTCAGTAGTCTTAAGGGAGTAACCACATAGTGGAGGGAAGGACAGAGTGCCTCCTCTAGGAATCTCGCCAGAGACACCTTATTTGGAAAGAGGTATGTAGCGAAGAGAAGTAGATCCTTGAATTTAATATCTAACTATGGTACTAACATACTCCCTTACTGGAGGGAGAGTAAATCCAGTCACTTCTTATCCATCACAGTTGAAGAAAGGAACTCCACCCATAACCCCATCCCAACGTCAATCTAGAGAACATCACCCTCCTTCGTCCCCCTGTGATAAATCTCCCAACACTTACATTATAGTCCCCTCATATGGATCACTTCTTGGGGAACCTAGTACTATGTCAGAGCCCTGATCAAGATGATGCGTTCACCATCTCTTTACATCAACTCTCTGTCTCTGTATTTGAAACGTTGACTTCGTACTATACCAAAGTCTACCACTAGGAATCTTGAAGGGTATTATACCACTAATCCTCCTACCCACTAGGTCAACCATACATCAGTCAACCGAGTCAGCCTGCTAAGCCTCCATTACTCATACCACACACTGATGATGACCGAGTACCATAGAACAAAGGTAAAAAAGGAACTCCTAAGATCAAGTAGTATTTAATTTATTAAGGATTCATTTTAACTCATTGTTTACTTAGTTTTCCCTGGAATTCCCAAAACTAACAAGAAAAAAATAATTATTATACAAGTACCTTTCCTGGGATCTCTACAATGAAAACGGTTTTTCCCCACTTGGCCATTCAATAATCTCAGAGTCCTTTCATCATATCATGGGGGCCATAAAATACCACATCTTATTCAGACATTCATGGCCTATGTCACATTCCATGATCATGTGACACTTTTCGCCTACCAACCCATGGAATCCTCACTATGCCTTACTCGAAACCCCATAATATCTCTCAACAATCACCTCTGAAACCATTCTATCATGACCCACCTTCTCCAAGATGAGGGAAGGGATAGAAAGATTCTGAGAAATTACTTTCTCCAGATAAAGGAGAGATTATGACCCCCCCCCCTTGAGTCCCATCTTTAATGGGTCCTGGTGTCACGACTAGAACCATGTGTAGGTAAAAATTCACACAATATGGGAGGGATTACACTTTTAAATGAAAATATATCAATGTATAATATATATCAACCTCAAAAAATCCAAGACACGTATGTATAAGGAAACCAAATTCAATCCTACATTCACATTTATGGTAAAACTACTAGAAATATAAAGAAAACTCCAATGTAAGTACAAAAATAAAACTAAGAAGCAATAAAGTAATTGCCCCCATCATCCAACCTTGTAATGTAAAACACAGTCAGTATAATCCCCCTAGATTCTGGAAAACTACTTTATATACGTAAGGTGAGTATAAAAGTATTTTCTGTAGGAAAATCCAAAGTCTCTTGTAAAAAATTAGGAGAAGCATACTAATTCCCCTACGATAAAAATATCAAAATCACAAAATCACCTAACAAGGTATACAATAAATCCCCAACCTCACAAAGGCACGCTCACCAAATAATGAATTTCAGGTAATGTATATTAACGACATCGATATTGGAGTACCCCTCAACACATCATAGATGTTAAATGCTCATCCCCAGTGGAAAATGTCTTGATGCTACCATGATCTTTCACAAGGCCCACTATCAAAACCTTCCCCCACAAACCTAGGTTAGAAACCACTTCCCACAGGAAAACAACTATTCCACAACCACATCACATCCCTCTCGGTAAAACTCGGCCCACAAAACTACAACCTCATCCCAAAGACACATGGGAAAGTACAATTAATTTCATTCCGAAGACACCTGGGAAACACACCTTGCTCGCAGACACATGGGCCTCACAACCTCAACACAACCTACCCAATTAGTCTGGGGATAACAATCCCTAGAAGAGGGACCAGAGAAGATCCAATAACCATCAATCCATCATCTCACCGAGATGTTTAGAAAGGACAGACTCCCCCATAACAATGGGGTGTTCGACACATAGTTCCCAACACAGGTGCAGTGCATGTAGAAGTCACAATGAAATACACATATATATATATATATATATATATATATATATAAGACACTAAGCCAAACCTATGGGTTTTAAAGGCAACAAAAAATCCCACACCAAACGGCCATTGTTTCCACCTCTAAATGCATTTATCATTACCACCCATAGCCACTACGGAAGTTAATAAATGGATACTTCTTCACTACAAGTCACAACTCAAATTGCACCCCCAGCTAGTTCATTTAACTAGTTCTCATAATGAATTATCAATTTATTTATTTATCTATTCCATCACTACCAAGGAAACTATCTAACACTGAAAACGTTATAAGGTGAAGAAACCATACAAACCACTTATAAAGCCATCGAAAGAAAGAAAGGCCAAAGAAAAAGAATCCAATCCAACACCCATCCAGGATATTGAAATATCTGGAATCTCTAGTAGAAAGGACCCTGAAATGTAACACCATTATTATCCAAAATCATCCCTCCTAAACCATATTCAGCTTCCCCACAACAACAAAAGAACCCCAAACAAAAAAAACGATAAAAACTCAACCAGCTTGCAGTCCCACTGCATACTCTTCTTTCCTGGCCACCACACTATCATTCTTCAGATCCAGGCCACCATGTCCATCACCTCTACAAATAAACCACTAACACACCTCATCAAAACCACACTCGAAATCCCTGATGCATAACAACACCACATCCAGTGCACCGAGTGACATAAAGGTAACACAACCCAAACATGCAGCCCCACTACCTAGACGCAGTCCCACTACATAAAAAGTTAATCAATTACTCAATAAACCAATCATTCAATATGAGATTATATTACACCACCCATACCAATTGTACCCCCCCATACACACAACCACACTCCAAGCCACAAAACCACATAAACAACATAGGCTCAAGACTGAACGAAATCACACACATCGCATAGCCACACCAACAAGAAGTGTTTTATTCGGATTTAGAAAACACTCATTCTTTAATTCCACTTAATAGAATAGGGGAAATTATAGAACAAATTAGATCCTAGGGAATCAGTTTATTTAACTAAATATACATGATTAATCAGGGTTTCATGTTCATATATGTTAAATAGAGGATAACCAACAAAGTATTCATGATTACGGTGCACAACCATAGACCGCCAACGACCATGATTTTCTGAAGGAAAATACCCTTAAAAACACAACATGGACGAGGGATAACATATAAAACAAAGATATCATCATCATCATCATCATCCTCCAATCCCCTCATTTATTACTTTTTATTATCTTTGATAAATTTGGGTCCAATCGTATTCACAAGGGGAAATGAGTACACCCTCCCGCATAATAAAAAAAATAAATGAGTGGTAAAGGAATCCCTACATGGAATAATAGATGATCAAAAATTCCTTCTTGTACCAAATATATGGGGTTGCATAAGAAGTAGGAGACTCTAAGGGAAAATAGAATGGGAGGATACAACACAGGCGCATGACTCCTTGGGGAAGAAGTGATCTGTGTGCACCCATAGAAAATGGAAACAAACTTGGAAGAAAATATATGGGCTTAGAAGTTCTAGTTACTATAGAAACTGAAAGGAAATGGTTTCAAGGTAAATTAAAGGTGGATCAATGTCTAGATTATGTGGCCTTACAATTTCAAAGTCCTGAGAGCATTAGGTTATTACAAATAAAAATCCTTTGAAACTACATTATAAACACTAAAACTAGGTTTTTAAATCAATTTTGTAAAACAAAACATACGAGGGGTGAAACAAGAAAAACATTGAAAAATGGAAATGAATCACCACTGGGGGAGTCACTAATAGTGAGTAACTGATGCCTGACTCACCGAAACAAGTCTCTGATGTGACCCACTGATAGTGTGTCACCGACGCCACACACCAATGAATGTCCTACAGATGGATGATCTACCGATGACCTACCAACCGATGTCGAACCTACCAATTCTTGGCCTATGGAAGACTTGAACTACCAATGCCTTGACCTACGGACACCCTAACCTACCGATGCCATGATTCATCGATTCCCTACATCATCAACGGTGAGCTAGCGATGCTAACCTACCGATATTGAGCTACCAATTCCAAAATACCGACAATAAGATACCGACATGACTCACCATCGGAAAAATTGTAAAGTTAGAAAACTCTTGAAATGATGTATCATTGCCTCATAGAATACCCAAAACAATGGATTTGACAATGTAATGGACCGGGAAGGTCCGGGCCATTACATGTGTATCACTCTCTTATAACCACCTGCAATTTAGATCAATAGGTGTCAAGAATTGGCCATCTCAAAGTGGTAATTTACCTTTACCTATATCAAATTAGAACATGTTTTCATACAATAAAACTACATATGTAGGGTGTGACCAAATATTGAATTTATGTTTCCAATAAATTATTTTTATTTATATTTAAAAATACCTTTTAATGTTATTCTGAACATTTAAATGAAAGTTTATATTTTTAATTGAAATCACATAAAAAGATTTGGAAAATTAAATTCTATAATAAAAAATTAAAAATTTAACCATGACAATCAAAATATAAAAGTATATGTGAAAATAATTATTTGATATATTTTATAAAAAATCAAATGTTAATGAATAATTTTAGAATAAAAAATGATAATGGAAATGGAAAACTTTAATACTTATATCCCATATCATAATTATTTGTATATAAAAAACTAGTTAGAGAATGATCATAATCTTATGTAAGGGAATTAAACATTTCATAATCTAAAATAATAGTAAACCTAAATGGAATAGGAAAGTGCATCATAAAAATTTGATCCTTCCATGCCATGAAATAATCTATATGGAGGGGAATGGATGTGTTTATCTTACATAGTAAATATACTTTTTACTAGATTCCCTTGTATATACAAAATGTATTTCAATAATTTTTTTATATTAAAATAATTAAATAATTTAAATAGTGGAATTAAATAAACACTCATCCCACCCCTAGACAACCATTATAGAAAAATCTACCTAAATATATTCATTATCAGTTAATAAAATAACTCATAGATCTTCACTTTTTAATAAACAAAATAATTAATGTAATGAGGTAATATCGTATGATAAGAACCTAAAAAATTCCAAAAACCTATTTAAATATCATAATATTTAATATAAAAACAATATTAATTCATTATAATTCATGTCAAAATATTTCATCAAAAAATTAATAATTATTTAATAGTAAATAAGCATTATATATTTTACAAACCAGTTGGATGAATCCTTTTATATAAAAGTATTCTTATACATTATGAAATATCCTTATCGATTAAAAATGATATTGAAATATAATATTACAAAAATAAAAAATTTATAATACTTATAGAGTATGTATTTCATTCCATTGATATAAACATTTCAAAAAGATAAGTCTTCATGGATTCATAGAAAAGGTAATTAAATAGAGTCACATATCTGGAAATTATGAATCTATTTAGAAATGGTATTATTTTACCATGAGACTTGAACTGAGATCCCTGAAAGTTTATTTAATGAAATAAATTTTTAAAACAAAAAAGTTAAATTATTGTATGTGGAACCCCTTCCCAATCGAGATATATAGGGCTAAATAGATGTAAAAGTGGTGAATAGTTAAGTAATGATGTTTGGCAGGACATACCAAGAAATATATATCTATAGTGTTGATAATTCACCCTATGGGAATGTATGATGAGGTGGAGATTCAAGGAGCCCAAATAAGTTTGTTACATGAAAATTTCACAATAATTTGGAAAAATGAAGGCCAAATTCATTAATAATTTTTTTAATATTTTTTTAATACATTAAATATACAAAAAGTTTGGGTTTAGAGTTTTTATATTAAAATATGATCATTCCATGCATTTTTAGAATAATATTTTCATCTTAAATGATTAAAATGATATGTTTATTTTGCTTTGAATTATATCAATTAATTCTAAAAATTCCCCCAAATTTTTCAAAATTCCATTCTTAACTCATAATAAGAAATAAAAAATGAGTTATAAATTACATATAAAAAATAATCATCATGGGGTTTAATGTTTTATTGGAGTTTTTTTAATGGAATTTACAAGATTTGGATGGTGGATTCCAATTAAAAAAATGTTAATAAGGATGTGTTAATTTAGGTTTTTTATAATTTATGGATTTATATATATGATTATACTTGGTATAAAAATTGTAAATCATTAAAATGATCATTTTAGATAGATGTTTTGTTAAAAAAGAATTATGTGGAAGTTAAATTGTCTTATTTATGATGGGGTTATATTTGATTGTATTATAAGGCCACCAGCACAATAATCATAGTCCACCAATGTTCAAATGTGTTGGGATGCATTACTACACCACTGTCCTTAAATAAAATGTTCAATGACTGTGCACTAAAAATTATATTAGGGGTATATTTGAAATATTACATGATGATATTTTTGAGGTTTCTGTGAATTCATATTAACCCCCCCCCCCTCATCTCATATTTGTGACAGGATACAAATAAAATTTGGATTCCCTCACATTTTCATTCCCTTTTCTTTTATCATAAATGATGATTGGAAATATATTCAAGACAGAAGACTCTAATTCTAGGAAAATTACGTATCTTCCTCCCATATTGACTCAAATCTAAATTTTCCTCTAATTTAAATGAGTTTGATTAAGATATTTGAGAAAAAATATTCCAGAGACTGTTGGAAACATCTATTATCAATGGGGAGTTTATTGGTTAATTTGAATGAATTTTTATGTATGATTAATGCATGATTTTGTACACTATATTGTTATTTTAAGCCAATTAGTTGGTTTTTATTCAAATTACAATGACTTTTGGTGGTAATATAAAATAATGAGAAGTATAAAATTGGATCACTCACATTAGAAAGATTCGTATTCATTAAAAATATGGTTTGAACTTATTTTCATAGGGTTTTAGCATAATTACTTGGCCTGGTAAGGTACACCCCTATTAATGTTAATTAATTTATAATGTACTAATTATGGATTGATTATTTTCATTATATATAATGGGTTTCTAATTAAATAAAATAATTCTTGGAAGATATAAGGATTTTTGAAATGATATGGATTCTAATGTGAATTACCCAATTATGGATAAAATGTAACATAATATTTTTAGGATAACGAAAAATTTTAGGAATAAGGTCCTCATGGATTCAATAAGTTTAAAATTAATTAAAATTATTATTCAACATATTTTTTGTGGTTTCTATAAATTTATTACCTAAATTAAAATTTTGATGGGTTTACCTATAACTTTATTATCATGCATAAACAGTATTTTTTCTTAAATTTCCTTCACATACAATACATTGTTTCTGTTGTATTTGATGACCATGGATTATCTATGAACTATAAGGAAGCGTTAAATTTTTATCTATTATGGGTTTCCATAATTAAATTATTACTTAATTTGCCATGTTTTTTCACATTGTAAAACCATTTAATGATGAGAAAATCATGTATATTAGAGTCTTGAAAATGGTTATATATAGTATGAAATATAGAAAACATATATAGTTGTTTTATTTCTTTTAAATAATGTATATGTAAGGTTATACATGACTGAGAATATGATTTATTTTATAGGTTATACCTTGTATTTACGTAATGGTAAATAGAGGTAAGAGTATGGACTAACGAATTATTGATATAGATTATAATAATATGCTTTGATAAGTCTGATTGTTATATACAATATATTAGTTTGGGTATGTCATATCAATTAATATAGATATCAGGAATGTGGGATTAGATGCTATGTTTATCCATATTATTGACATGGTTATGATATTATATTCATTGGAAAACCATGCATTGATATCTTATTTAATGTTCTTTTGATATGATATATAAAAACTGTTTTGAATATTATAATTGATGTATCTTAATATATTATAAAAAATTATTATTTGATATTAGAATAATAGTTAGATGTTATTCCTCTTTAGTTACATGGGGATGCTAGGTGGGATGGTATATTGTCCCATTCTTCACCCTAGTCTTCAAATGGGGAATTATTTATATTACTTTTCAATTTTAGAAATGTAATTTGATGATCAAACCATTCATGGATAACATTGGAAATGGTGTTTGGCATTACACCTCACTATATAGGGTATGAAGAGGAGTATGATGTTAAACTAACATAATTATTTTTAGATAATGTGATTATATGATATATCTATCATATTTTATTTTTAAATATAATTGGATTTTATGATCATTCATTCCATGTATTTGGATATGGGAAGGGATTCCAAGACCATTTATGCTACATTGACATTATGAGATTGGATTTTATGCGAATACACTCATTGAATCTAGAAATGGGTTGGATATCATTCAAAAATAGAATATTTTAATCAATTGTTATGTAATTATTGATTTAGTAATAAAAAAATGTTTTATTTTGATGGTTTAAGATGTTTCAATATTTTAATAACTTGCTTCTTGTGATACTTGATTATATATTTATGATATTATTCTATGTTGACTATTCATATATGATATGTTTCAATTGGAACTATAACTAGTCGACTATTATATGGTATCCCACTAGGTGTTATTGAAAACAAAAATATGGTGACCAATATTCTGTATATTAATCATTAATTAAAATATCTCTTGCACATGTATTTATATTTTCATGTTTTATTTATGGACAATATTGGTGGGTGTGTACTATGTTTTATGATCACAAATAACATTTTCACTAAATAGTCTATAAAATATATGTGGATTGTATGATGCCATGTGTAATGGCTCTAGTAATGGAAAGGAATCCAGAGAAGAATTACATTGATATATGGGAAGGTTAGAGTTATGGTTACTTATTTGGGAAGAGTATTCTTTTAATTATACATTAAGTTTATTCTTCATTCTAGTACTATTATCATACTACTTGGTTATCATATTTGGGATGTATGTAAATATTGCCATAAAAAGTTATATTTAATATCCATTGGTGTATGTTATTACATTAGGATGTGTTTTCCATGGTAAATAAATCATTTTAAAAACATTATACTTGTCATGTATGTTTCAATTATTTATATGGTATCTTTATGATGACAATGTGTATAAAATATTCATAAATGGTTTTATTAGACCATCACCACTAGATTAATTCACATAGTATACCAAAAGGCACAGATATGGTATGTATCATTACATACCTTGTTTAGATTCTTTATAGAGACAATGGATATTTCAAGCCATTAATAAATTCCTATTCTAATGAAATATTATAATTTTCTCTTAGAATATCTTTATAGTCTTTCCCATGATTGTTGGTTAGAGTTATAAATAAATGTTATATGAGTAGAGACGCATATATAGGAGATTCCATATATAGTAGGATCCATAAAAATAAAGGTATTAAAGAAGAAAAATCATAATAATTTTGGAAAAAGTATCTATAGGTTATAGTTTATCACCTTGGGTTGCATCAATAATCTTTGTTAATAAAATGTATTGTTCAATGTCTCTTTTAATATATTTCCAAATACATAACAATATCATTATGAAGAAAAGGTATATACTTCTAGGAGTTCATTACATACTTGAATATTTTATTGGATCTTAATACTTACAAAAAGTAGACATCTTTTTAGATGACTTTAAATAATGTTTAATAGAGAAGATATTCCAAAAAATTGTATATATTTTATTTTATCACAACGTGTTTATAGTAACACTCTTTAGAAGAACAAATTACCCATCAACCTCATGGAATTGTTAAAAAATGACTTTAGTGGCCACCTTAATAATTTTTTGGTTTGATTTATAGGTAATATTTTTATATACTCCTGAATTAATTAATAATGTGAATAATAGTTATGGAAACGCAAAAAAAATTAATGAAGGAAGTTTAAAATAATAAATTTAGAAATAATGTATTTTTCATATATTAAAGAAAATTCTTGAGGAATACGATTATAATAACCAAAATTTTTATGGAACCATTAATGACCAATGAAATTAATGTACTATCAAGAATAAAAATACTCAGAATTATTATTAATTTTCATGGATTATACGGTTATTATATATGCATTGAAAGTAATTTCACATTGTTTCATGGCCTAGTAACCATGTTAAGAGATAAGGGATTAAAATATTTCTATTTGAACAAATGTGAAGTGACATTTAAGGATAATATGAATAGGTTGGCCGATAAAAATGTTTTCATACAATCCTTCCATATAGATGGGTTTTTTATATAGAATGATACATCAATAAAGGGTTTATGTTTCATTATTATGAGAAATGATAATTTTTAATAATTTTCCTATGAAAATTATAGATTCGTGATTAAAATTACATTCACAAGACCTGGACATTATATGTGTGATTTTTTCGTTATAGAGTTGAATGTAATACCTTTGTAATGAGAATATATATATATATATATATAATATTAGATTAATTTATTTTTTCAATTAAAAGAATCTTTTTGTGGATCATGGAAGTTGTTTTTAGTTAGTTGGGGATTTTCATTTATTAAAACATTACTATATTGGGAATATCATTAATGTATATAATATTGTTATCATAAAGGAACCTAATATAAAATCCATGATATTGTGTAATTATTATTTAAAATTGTAAATATTTAATGGCTGATTTTAAAAAATAAAAATTAAGGGATGGAATCTTACCCTTCCAAAATATCACACAATCACTCATTCAAGAGATAACAAAGAAGGCATATTGGAATGTTAAAGAGATACAAAATGAGTTGATAGAAACTACCTAAGTTAGGTTTCATGAATTTAATATGGATAAAGGAGGATTCATTTTTTTAATATCTCTATTTTTTTTCACTACCATGATCGATAAATAAATATCAATTAGATAATGAACATAGATTATCTTTCTCCATCCACCTATGAAGTTACAATAAGTCTCAAGATCATCAAGAGAGAATCATATAGTACATAACGACAAAAGATATACTTGATTACACATAAAAGTATTTTTTTGTAGTATGTCATGGAATAACGTCATATGCATCAGGGAAATATGCAACCATTAACCATAGTGATATTCAATTAGAAGAACATAGCCATGTAAGTTTTTATTTATATTATAAATAGATTTAAAGAAAACAATTCCATATGGGTTGTGGGGATATATATATAATCATTTCAGACACAATTTTATTTAAAAAATATTTTGTTCTCAATCAAATTTCCTATCTATATATTAAATAATTCATGAATTTTTATAGGATAAAACATTTATTTATATTAGATTGGGTTCTATGGTTCACCGTAAAGATTTATAGGAGTATTCAATAGGATTTGAACAAATTTTTGACCTTTATTATGGTATATAATCCTCAAATAGATATTTAATATAAAAATACTGTCCTAAAATAATAATAAAGGTTGAATTTATTCTTGATGTAATTCAAAAGGGTCCTCGATCAATATCTTACATTGGTTAAGTTATCAAACAATAAGTGTTTTTGAATCATGTGTATGGATTCCCAATATAAATCTCTATATATAAATATCTGTTAATCTATTAAATTATTTGAAAAAAATGATAGATATGTTTAAATCCATTTATCAATGAATTTAAAATGGTAAAAGACAATAAAATATCCATTGTTAAAATCCTCTAAGATGCCTATAAATTAATATTTTGGAATATATTAATCTTTTGAATGTATAATTGGAAGGGAAGTATGTGGTTTCAAAAAATGGTAATTCAAAACCCTAGTCATATTATTCCCTTTGACATTATTGATCTCATAAGAGCTATGGAATATTGACTGACACTTTCACAAAATATTCTTTATGTCTATAATGTATTCATTTTATCCCTCTTAAGCAACTTAATTTCAAATCCCTCACATGTAAAATATTTTTAGTTGGTATAATTTTATATTTATCTCCCTTATGAATAGAAACCTGTGTTAATCATATATCATAGAGAAAATATTACATATAAAACAATTCACCATATTAATGTTAATTTGTGACGTCGTGAGAATAAAGAGAAACAACTGAACCTGAATATATGATGAAACAGAAGTACCCCCCACATTTCTCAATTAAATATATAAATAAAAATGATAAGGATTAGAATTATAAGGGGTAAGGGAGATTTAAATTACTATGGTTTTTTATATAAATTTTTATCACATAACAGATATGTGCATGATAGATATGAATATTTTTATTGTGAAATTTATTTTAACATATAATAGAATGAAATTACATGTTCTATGTTAAAAAAATATCTTTTATCATAAAAATATTCTAAATTATATGAAGAATAAATAGATTCCTTAAAATTTGGATGAGTATAATCAGATAAAATATATATATATATATAACATAATTGAAATTTTAAAATATAATGGATAGGGTCTCTTGGAATTAAATTCCTAAAAAATATTCAATAATATGAAATAAAAGGATTCAAACTATTATCGAAATTTATAAAAATGATCATGCACAACTCTAAGTTAAAAATTTGAAAATAATTTGGTAAAGATTTAACAGTTATATATAGGGTACTAAAAGGTAATTTGAAAGTTGGAAATATCAATATTTTAATAAAAACAAAATATCTAAAAAATAAATGTTTTAATTGTGTGATACAATTTAAATAACTATAAAATTGAATATATATTAACATTACATTTTATGAAGTTCAAAAATTACTATTTTTTCAAATAAATATAATATTTTTAATTCATTAAATAGGTATAGAATACATATTTTTAATGGGGTTTTTCTTTAGTAATAAATCTATTGAATCTTAAATTTATCATAAATATTTACTTTGAATAATTTTGAATTTTAAATTGAAAATTGTATTTTTAAATTGGAATAACTATCTAAAATGTTTTCAAAATTTATGTTTTCATATTTTTATAAAATAATATAATTATAAAAAATATATATATTTTTTTTCAACATATTTAGGAATAATTTATAATAAAAAATAATTTATTAGTTAAATGATTTATATAAAAATGTTAAATTAAATATATATATCCTATAAAAAATATAGTAAGCATTATAAAATATTTACGAAATTTTTTATATAATAAAGAAATCTATTTTTATTGTATTATGTGTATTTTGGAAATTTATTATATTTAGAATAATTTTTTAAATGACATAAAAAATATAAATTGAGATGTATAATATAGTTTAAGGGTAATTTTTTTGAAAAATAAAATAAAATAATAATGATTTGCTAAATATAATTCAATAATGTTGTAATAATGAAATAATTATTAAATAAATGAGTAAAACATGTATGAATGGATTATATTTAGAAAATAAAAGACAAAAAAATATTTTCTGTCATTTAGAAGACTAATATTTCAAGTTCCGCTCATTAATTAATTATATTTTTATTATTTTATAATTAAATACCCATACCCTCTATGTAAAAATACTTCCTTCCCATTCCATTTGATAATAAATTCCACAAATTCTTCTTATTCCACAAGATATAACCATATTCATCAACCTAATCATCCATAATTTATTTTAGATGACTTTCTATGACCTCTTCCAAATCATTCAATTCATTAAGCCCTTAGAAGTTGGGTAATCTTTATGGATGAGGTAACTAATCTTATTAATCCCATATTCATTTTCAAATTCAATATTCTTATACCCTATATATATCTATTTTTAAATATAATATATATATTAAAATCTTTTTAAAATATTAATTTAATGTTAAAAAAATTCATATACATTCCTTTATGACACATTCGTTTAATATTAATAACTCCGATTTTCCCGATTTAATTTTTAGAAATTATTTAGAAAAATTCCAAAGATAGGAACATAGACATTGTGCGATTCTAAGGCCCGGTGTTCCCAGAATAGTTCATTGAAAAATGTTTAGTTTTCAATATCATATTCACATAGTTTTCCAGAAAAGTGTAATAACACTTAAAAGGATGCCCAAATCAGAAATTAGAGGGCACCATTGTGCTTAGAGCAACGAATTTACCTTTGGCAAGGCCTAATATTGGTCAGTGTAGGTGGACTGTAACACCCCTGGTAAATAAAGAATATGAAATTTTCATATTTATCCATATTTGTGAATAATGTATTAATATGACTTTAAAGGGGACGCTATGCTCGATGGCGTACCCAACACGCAACAACAAGTTTCTTGGGAATCTTACGTTGCACTTTAATAATAAAATAATATTATTTTAAATGGTAGTTAACATGTAGTCGTTGTACTGGCGGGAATGGATAGTAATGACTAAAATATGATTATATATGTTTTTAAATGTTTTTGCATTTATCCAATAAAAGATAAAGGATTAAAATACGGAAAGAATTCAATTTTGGGCGTATATGCCCTAGTTTTCACTAAAGGTCCACTTATCGCCTTTTGATGGAAAACCATCATTAAATATAGTTTTGTTCACTCTTATACATTATTTTGGACCATATAAAACTCTTCTTAAGAATCGGGACATCAAAATATACTTTGTGTAAATTTTTGGTATCTTTCCGATAAAGTTCATTTTTTAATGAATAGTGTAAAATGTTGTATTTTAATTCAAAAACTATTTTTAATCTAATTTATTTATATGATTAGATTATCTTTTGAATTGGTTTTAAAGTTAAATTAGAATATATTTTTACCATTAAATCCAACAGTGGTCGTTGGAATTAATTTCACTTTGAAATCAGACTTAAACTAGTGTCAATCTTTTGATACTTATTGTTTCATAAGAACACGCTATTTGCTCTGACAGAGGGAATTAATTATTAAATTGAATAATGTGACTTATATGTTTTTAATTTGGTAAAATAGACTTCATTTTTGAATTCGGAATATCAAATATAGCTTGGGTGAATTTTTGGGATTTTTCTGAAAAACTTCAATTTTTGATGAATAGTGAAAACACTAAGTGGTACTTATAAAAACTGATTTTTCCGTTTAAATGAAATTTTGCCATCTTTGTGTTTTGAATTTCAAAAATCTGACATATATGGTTGCCATTAATAAGTAAATTGTGGTTCAATGGGATAAAAATAATTTTTTGGTGAATAGTAACTTATTATGTTTTTAATCGCGATTAGAGGTAATTAGTGTAGTTTATGGTAATAATAATGTTTTAATAAAATGAAATGACCTATACACATGTCCTACCCTCATTTTATGTTTCATGGCCGACCAGGAAAATCCATTTTCAACTTGGGGACCCCATGGAGCCACTTTGGTTGGAAAATGACATAAATATCTTTTTATTTAATGTTAAAGTAAAAATGACACAAACATGAAATGTTTTACTAAAACAATTCTTAAATGGGGTTATACAAGTCATATTTTTGACTATAAATATTCATTGGAAAGATAAAAAGATTTCCTACATCATAGATGTTTTTTATAATTTTTAGACATTAAATAAATTAAATTATTTATGACATCATGATGATGCGGCGATGACCTCATTATTTAATGATTTAAATATAATGGGATGATAATGTAATATCTAAGACCTACACATGTACAAAACATATTGGATGAGTGGATTTCGAACCCTTATCACCTTATCCTATAAATACATCAATGTGGGACCTTTATAATCCAAAACTGTTTTGACAATAAAGTAAAATTTTGTAACTTTACAAGAGTTCCCCTCCTCTCCTCTTATAAAAGGCCCCCGCCTCTACCTCCTTACCCACACTCCCAAAGCCTTTAGCTCGGCCAAACTCTGACTATTTCGTCTCTACACTTCCATATCTTACTCCTTGAAGCCTCAATTTGGGCATAAGTCTTTCCAAGGAAGCCTTTGACCTCAAACCAAAGGGAGTTACCCGATTCTAAGGTAATGTCTTCACTTGTGTCCTTTTGTATTATTTTGCTTCTCAAACCCCCTAAACTCTTTTTATTAGTTTTTTTGTAACGAATACAGTATCTTAAATATACTAGGATGTTGTTATAAGAAGTATTTTAGCTAAACTTACACACACCTACATCTAATGGTTAAAGAACATACTATTTCTGTGGATGGTGAATTTCTGCCTCCCGAAACGATGATTGTTCAACATTCTTCTAACACATTCAAAGGTGGCCATTAATATGACACTATATTTATATATGATATATAATATGTTTATGTTTTACTTAAGATTCTGTATTTTTAATTTATGGAGTACCTTTATGGTTTCCATTATGGGTAAACCCGATATCACCATTTAAGGAAGTGCGGACTACCACCCCCTCAAAGTGATTTGATTCGTTAATACAATATGTGGTACGTATAAAGGATATATTTAATGATATTATATATGTTAACATACTGTAATTAAGATACTATTATGTAACATTATGTTTAAATTACATTAAATATGAAATATAAATGTAAGTAGCGTTCATGCGTACGTACGGCTTACCGTCTCCATGAACGGTACATTTCATTTCTTATCTCAAAATGTTATGTAATATTATAAGTACATATATATAATGGATATATATGTAATATATTACATCTAAATTATGTATATCATTCTGGAATTATAACATATATATATCTCTCTCATTTTGTTTTAATTCCATTAATATGACAAAAAAATGAAAGTAGCATTCATGCGTACGTACGGTCTACCGTCTCCATGAACGACGATTTTCATTTTTTATCTCCAAATGATATGAAATAGTATAAAATGAATATTTACTGGATATATATGATATTTTAATACTATTTTGGATATTATTTACTTATAACTACATGGGAAATCTTTTTTCAAACAAATTCATTTTTGACTCATGTACCAAACATCAGCAAAAACGTCTGATATGAACTAACATTATTAAACAATTATTATAACATTATAATATGTGATATGAACTGAATAATAATCTCTGAAGGAGGTAATTAGGCAATTATTAATTTACCAAAGTTTATTATTCAGGAATATAATGAAACGAACAAGACAAGTTGTACTTGAGGTAAGGGATCCTACTCCTCTCTTTCTTTTTAAGTACACTATTTTATGTCATTCTTTTTAAAGATCATATTTCTTGTTATTGAGATGTTATTTTATATTAAAATTACTGTAATTTTTATGTTCATGTGATGAGAGACCCTATTCTCTCTCATCAATCCATTTTGGAGGTTTTGAGTGGCGCCGTTAGGCTGCCAAATTTTCGTAAGAGATCTAACCTCTCTCTTTCTTTTTAAGTACTCTCCTTTATGTCACTTATTTTAAGCTCCTATTTGTTATGTTGGGGGATGTTCTTTTATATTCCTCTTTCTATAAACTTTATGTTAATATGACGAGATACCCTATTTGATCTCATCAATCCATTTTTGTATGTTTTATGTGGTGCCGTTAGGCTGCTGAGTTTTCGTAAGGGATTTTTCATCTCACTTTTATTCCCGTGAGATTTATGCTAAATTTGCCACAATTTCCTTTGAGTGGTGTATGCACTGCCCATTATTGTACTCTTGGTGTAAAATACTTTCGTTTATGAGTATTTACATCAATGATTTATTGTCCTTATTTCATGGGGAGTATGTTTTGAAAGATACCCAAGTCAGTAAGGGAACCTTTCACCCTCCTCTTTTTAAAAGACTTATTTTGTTGGGTATTTTAATTTACATATTGTTATGATGGTATATGTTCTCATATATCCTTATTGATGTAAATTTTATGTCCAAGTAATGAGATACACTTTTTATCTCTCATCAACTCAATTTGATGTGACGTCGTTAGGCTATCAAGGGAACTTCTTAACCCAATTTCGATTTCTTTGGGTTCAACATGTAGTTATTGAATATGTCATCCTTTGAATATGTGTGAATGACTTTTGATTGTTTTACACTTAATATCCACTTATATTTGGTGTATTCGTTTGTCACACATAATTATGTAGTTGATTTATCCTTAAACCAAGGATACCGTCTTTGTATGGGACTTCATCTCAATCTCCTTTCATTGGGGCATATTTTTTTTATACACAACCTTCTTTTATACAGTGTATAAACCCCTTTGACTTTTACTTTTATTCAAAAGTAATCGTTTTTATACGATACGTTTACTAAATGACAAAAGGGAATGTTTTTGTCGTACGTATACGGCGACAACAACTTCTCCGCCGCCGTGACCATTATTTGAGTTTCAGCTTGCTCTACAAGCCATACCTTTTTCTTAAAAGAAAAATAAATACCATGTCTTAATTTTCATTTGTTTTGGTATTGAAAATGGTTTTCATAATGTTTTTATATCAATGTGTTGTATTGATATCTTGTGATTGAAAGGTGGAAATATTATGTTTCCTTTATGCATGTTTTATGTGATACGATTATGTTGAGGTTCTTGGGTATTATTATGAAGACGGGTGGTTCCGTGATAAACTAAGGGCAGGTGAGCCCGATATAGATCTCCAATGCATTGGGTAACGCGAAGGAGTAAAATGTTAAGGTTTTTCCGAAGATATTTAGGGAATATACTGTGATGGGTATTCCAAACGTAACCAAGAGGGTTACTCCCTATGTAAGAATGTTATGAATTCCTCAAGTTACCTTTATGTCTTATGATTTCTATGATTTATTCATGATTTGATTAGGTATGTTAAAGTTCCAATGTTTTATGGGTAAAGTATGATCTCATTCTTATGTGTATATGAACTCATGTTTCCTTTCAATATTTTTATAACCTTTACTGAGATTTTTATGCTCATCCCATGTTTTTGAAATGTTTTTCACAGGTCAAGGGAAAGGTACATGATGTGATGATAGTGTCAAGGATGTTTCAAGAAAGAATCCATGTTTTATTTTAAATATGTTTCCATTGATGGGAATAATGAATACTGTCTTTTATGTAACCACTTTGTTTAAATGTGGAATGTAATGAAAGTTTCATGATCTAATTATCTAAAACTCTAAACCTGAAAAGATCCTCAATGTGTAATCATGTAATAACTCAAGATTAAGTATGTTTTAAGGCTGGGGCCTTATAGTTGGTATCAAAGGTCGGTTTAGATAACTTTAGAGGTTAGGGTATTCTTTAAGCATGAGTGGCATTACCATAATGGTAAGGATTTCAGAAAGAGTCCTAGTTTTAGATAAAGTGAATGAGTAAGTGTATCTTAGTGTTTACCTTACTCATTAGTACATGATGGTTTTGTTGATGTACTCACACTGACATTCCTATTTTTAGTGAATGGATGGATCTAGCAGGCACCAAAGAGACAAAAGGTTTGAAGGAAACTGTGGTGGTTCTCTGATTAAGATACTAGATAAAATGGAGGATTCAATGAGGAAAATCATTGTTGTTCTAAACCAAATATCAAGGAGTCATGATCAACCACTTGAACCTTGGTATGTTCTGTAATGCATCATGTACGAGATGACCAATCGATGTGGAAGTTCAGGTAATAATTATAATGGTAACCATTAGAGTTTATATGATCCTTACATTTGAGGTAATTATGGGTTATTATATGATATGCTAGAAAATGAAAGACATGAGATAAACATGAGGTTAAAATATGTTATGATCACTTTTTATGATTTTATCTCTTTTTGGGGAATGATTTATGAATTATATAGTTTTGGAAAAAGGACAACACATAGACCGTGTGACAACCCATCGCGTCGGACAAAGCTGCGGGAATCGAACCCACAACTAAAGTGCGACTAGTATTTATCGCCTACCACTGGACTACGTGAAGTCCCTGGTTAGTTTGACCGATTATTTTTAGTTATATGATTTTTTGAATTAAGAGTAGGTTGATTTTGGGTTATTTATGAAAATGATTAACCTGTAATGGAGGATATGTGATTAGGTTAATTAATTTTCAATACGAGACTTTAGGAGAAACTGATGTTGTTTGGAGATAAATGTTACGATTTAACTTGGAAGACTATGTGACTAAATCCTTCAAATATTTGGGTTTCAATATTAGATTGGTTTACTTTGAATAATTTTATGGACAAATTGTTTATCGGATGGTCCTCGTTGAACTTTGGGTTTTGTTGGACAAATTTTTGAGATTAAGCATAGATTTTCTTTTTAAAGGGTTATCCTTTTCTGGATTATCTGACCTTGTACTAACCTTTTTGGTTTTGGTTTTGGTTAAAGCCTAAAGACATGGGAAATATATAGTCCTCTTTGTTGGATTAATTGATTCTCTAGAAGTTGATTATAGTACTCTTAATGCGAACAACTCTCCCTAAATACTCGTCTTTTGGAAAAAATATGAGTTTGATTAAGGAATCTAGTAAAAGTTGAAAGTCAACATGATAAGTGATTATGTTTCCTTATGAATAAATTTTTCAATAAAAATTAACTTAAAACAAAAATGTTTTCTATTAACTTTTCCTACTGGGGAACCCAACACCGTTTAACCCATCACATGTTTGTGATTGTCTTATTGTTAACTTTCTCCTAAACATGTTTTCTATCAATCTCCATGAGAACATGACCCTATGTTTTCTCCTCCATGTCCATGTTTTCCTACATGGAATCCTAGTATGGGTTAACTCGGGTGACCTATGTACTTATCTTCCTTTATTTTAAAGTGATTGTTTTACCGGCTCCTGTTCCGATGTGGGATTTTCAAGGATGTTTCCAAGCTCAATTTTAAAAATTACGAGGACGCAATTCCCAAAAAGGGGGGAAGGATGTAACACACCAGGTAAATAAAGAATATGAAATTTTCATATTTATACATATTTGTGAATAAATTATTATAATGACTTTAAAGTGGACGATATTCTCTATGGCGTACCCAACACGCAACAACGAGTTTCTTGGGAATCTTACGTTGCACTTTAATAATAAAATAATATTATTTTAAATGGTAGTTAACATGTAGCCGTTGTATTGGCGGGAATGGATAGTAATAACTAAAATATGATTATATATGTTTTTAAATGTTTTTAAATTTATCCAATAAAAGATAAAGGATTAAAATACGGAATGAATTCAATTTTAGGCGTATATGCCCTAGTGTTCACTAAAGGTTCACTTATCGCCTTTTGATGGCGAACCGTCATTAAATATAGTTTTTTTCACTCCTATACATTCTATTGGACCATATAAAACTCTTCTTAAGAATCGGGACATCAAAATTTACTTTGTGTAAATTTTTGGTATCTTTCCGATAAAGTTCATTTTTTTAATGAATAGTGTAAAATGTTGTATTTTAATTCAAAAACTCTTTTTTATATAATTTATTTATACGATTAGATTATCTTTTGAATTGGTTTTAAAGTGAAATTAGAATATAATTTTACCATTAAATCCAATATTGGTCGTTGGAATTAATTTCACTTTGAAATCAGACTTAAACTAGTGTTAATCTTTTGATACTTATTATTTCATAAAAACACGCTATTTGCTCTGACAGCACGAATTAATTATTAAATAAATTAATGTGACTTATATGTTTTAAATTTTGTAAAATAGACTTCATTTTTGAATTCAGAATATCAAATATAGCTTCGGGTTAATTTTTGGGATTTTTTTTGAAAAACATCAATTTTTGATGAATAGTGAAACCACTAAGTGGTACTTATAAAAACTGATTTTTCCATTTAAATGAAATTTTGCATTATTTGTGTTTTCAATTTCAAAAATCCGACATACATGGTTTTCATTAAGAAATAAAATTTGGTTCAATGGGATAAAAATAATTTTTTTGGGTGAATAGTAACTTATTAAGTTTTTAATTGCGATTAGAGGTAATTAGTGTAGTTTATGGTAAGAATAAAGTTTTAATAAAATGAAATGACCTAGAAACATGTCCTACCATCCTTGGATGTGTCATGGCCGACCGAGATAATCCATGGGTCAACTTGGGGACCCCATGGAGCCACTTTGGTTGGAAAATGACATAAATATCATTTTATTTAATGTTAAAGTAAAAATGACACAAACATGAGATGTTTTACTAAAACAATATTTACATGGGGTTATACAAGTCATATTTTTTACTATAAATAGTAATTGTAAAGCTAAAAAAATATCCTACATCATAGTAGTTTTTTTATAATTTTTAGACATTAAATAAATTAAATTATTGATGACATCATGATGATGCAGCGATGACCTCATTATTTAATGATTTAAATATTATGGGAAGATAATGTAATATCTAAGACCTAAACATGTCCAAAATCTATTGGATGAGTGGATTTAAAACCCTTATCACCTTATCCTAGAAATAAATCAATGTGCTACCTTTAAAATCTGAAACTCTTTTGAAAATAAAGTAATATTTTGTAACTTTACAAGAGTGCCCCTCCTCTCCTCTTATAAAAGGCCCCCACCTCTACCTCCTTACCCACACTCCCAAAGCCTTTCGCTCGGCCAACCCCTGCCCATTTCATCTCTCCACTTCCATAGTTTACTCCTTGAAGCCTCACTTTGGGCAGTAGTCTTCCCAAGGAAGCCTTTGAGCTCAAACCAAAGGGAGTTACCCGATTTTAAGGTAATGTCTTCACTTGTGTCCTTTTCTTTTATTTTTCTTCTCCAACCCCCTAAACTCTTTTTATTAATTTGTTCTGTGACAAATACAGTATCTTCAATATACTAGGATGTTGTTATAAGAAGTATTTGAGCTACACTTACACACACCTACATCTAATGGTTAAAGAACATACTGTTTCCGTGGATGGCGAATTTCTGCCTCCCGAAACGATGATTGTTCAAAATTCTTCTAACACCTTCAAAGGTGGCCATTAAGATGACACTATATTTATATATGATATCTAATATGTTTATGTTTTACTTAATCTTCTGTATTTTTCATTTATGGCGTACCTTTATGGTTTCCATTATGGGTAAACGCGATTTCTTCATTTAAGGAAGTGCGGACTACCACCCCCTCAAAGTGATTTGATTCATTAATACCATATGTGGTACGTATAAAGGATATATTTAATGATATTATATATGATAACATACTGGAATTAAAATACTATTATGTATCATTATGTTTTAATTCCATTAAATATCAAATAGAAATGGAAGTAGCGTTTATGCGTACGTACGGCTTACCGTCTCCATGAACGATACATTTCATTTCTTATCTCAAAATGTTATGTAATATTATTAGTACATATATATAATGGATATATATGTAATATATTACATATAAATTATGTATATAATTCTGTAATTATAACATATATATATCTCTTTCATTTTGTTTTAATTCCATTAATATGACAAAAAAATGAAAGTAGCGTTCATGCGTACATACGGCCTACCATCTCCATGAACGATGATTTTCATTTTTTATCTCCAAATGATATGGAATAGTATAAAATTAATATTTACTAGATATATATGATATTTTAATACTATTCTGGATATTATTTACTTATAACTACATGGGAAATTTTTTTTCAAACAAGTTCATTTTTGACTCATGTACCAAACATCAGCAAAAACGTCTGATATGAACTATCATTATTAAACAATTATAATTACATTATAATATGTGATATGAACTGAATAATAATCTATAAAGGAGGTACTTAGGCAATTATTAATTTATGAAAGTTTATTATTCAGGAATATAATGAAACGAACAAGACAAGTTGTACTTGAGGTAAGGGATCCTACTCCTCTCTTTCTTTTCAAGTACACTATTTTATGTCATTCTTTTTAAATATCATATTTCTTGTTATTGAGATATTATTTTATATTACTATTACTGTAATTTTTATGTTCATGTGATGAGAGACCCTATTCTCTCTCATCAAACCATTTTGGAGGTTTTGAGTGGCGCCGTTAGACTGCCAGATTTTCGTAAGAGATCTAACCTCTCTCTTTCTTTTTAAGTACTCTCCTTTATGTCACTTATTTTAAGCTCCTATTTGTTATGTTGGGGGATGTTCTTTTATATTCCTCCTTCTATAAACTTTATGTTAATATGACGAGATACCCTATTTGATCTCATCAATCCATTTTTGTATGTTTTATGTGGTGTCGTTTGGCTGCTGAGTTTTCATAAGGGATTTTTCATCTCACTTTTATTCCCCTGAGATTTATGCCAAATTTGCCACAATTTCCTTTGAGTGGTGTATGCACTGCCCATTATTCTACTCTTGGTGTAAAATACTTTCGTTTATGAGTATTTACATCAATGATGTATTGTCCTTCTTTCATAGGGTGTATGTTTTGAAAGATACCCAAGTCAGTAAGGGAACCTTTCATCCTCCTCTTTTTAAAAGACTTATTTTGTTGGGTCTTTTAATTTACATATTGTTATATTGGGATATGTTCTCATAAATCCTTATTAATGTAAATTTTATGTCCAAGTAATGAGATACACTTTTTATCTCTCATCAACTCATTTTGATGTGACGTCGTTAGGCTGTCAAGGGAACTTCTTAACCCAATTTCGATTTATTTGGGTTCAACATGTAGTTATTGAATATGTCATCATTTGAATATGTGTGAATGACTTTTGATTGCTTTACACTTAATATCCACTTATATTTGGTGTATTCGTTTGTCACACATAATTATGTAGTTGATTTATCCTTAAACCAAGGATACCGTCTTTGTATGGGACTTCATCTCAATCTCCTTTCATTGGGGCATATTTTGTTTTATACACAACTTTCTTTTATACGGTGTATAAACCCCTTTGACTTTTACGTTTATTCAAAAGGAATCTTTTTTATATGATGCGTTTACTAAATGACAAAAGGGAATGTTTTTGTCGTACGTATACGGCGACAACAACTTCTTCGCCGCCGTGACCATTATTTGAGTTCCGGCTTCCTCTACAAGACATACCTTTTTTTTAAACAAAAATAAATACCATGTCTTAATTTTCTTTTGTTTTGGTATTGAAAATGTTTTTCATAATGTTTTTATATCAATGTGTTGTATTGATATCTTGTGATTGAAAGGTGGAAATGTTATGTTTCCTTTATGCATGTTTTATGTGATACGATAATGTTGAGGTTCTTGGGTATTATTATGAAGATGGGTGGTTCCATGATAAACTAAGGGCAGGTGAGCCCGATATAGCTCTCCAATGCATTGGGTTACGCGAAGGAGTGAAACGTTAAGGTTTCTCCGAAGAGATTTAGGGAATATACTGTGATGGGTATTCCAAACAAAACCAAGAGGGTTACTCCCTACGTAAGAATGTTATGAATGCCTCAAGCTACCTTTATGTCTTATAATTTCTATGATTTATTCAGGATTTGAAGAGGTATGTTAAAGTGCCTATGTTTTATGGGTAAAGTATGATTTCATTCTTATGTATATATGAACTCATGTTTCCTTTCCATATTTTTATAACCCTTACTGAGCTTTTTATGCTCATCCCAAGTTTTTGAAATGTTTTCCACAGGTCAAGGGAATGGTACATGATGTGATGATAGTGTCAAGGATGTGTCAAGAAAGAATCCATGTTTTATTTTAAATATGTTTCCGTTGATGGGAAGAATGAATACTGTCTTTTATGTAACCACATTGTTTAAATGTGGAATGTAATGCAAGTTTCATGATCTAATTCTATAAAACTCTAAACCTGAAAGGATACTCAATGTGTAATCTTGTAATAACTCAAGATTAAGTAAGGTTTAAGGCTGGGGCCTTATATGGACTGTGAAAGATAGTTTTTGGACTGAAGAATAATTAAAATAATTAAATAAAAATTATTTTCTTTTCAAATCATAATAACTTAAGGATGGAGAATCTGATTTAAAATCAAATACCATAGTTGAGTTCATAAGGTGTTGTTTTCTCTATGTGTGACTTAAAATTACTTGGAACATGTATTTTGTGGAAAACCTCAAAAAGGATGTAGTCGTCATGAAACAATTTAATGATAAATTATTTTGTTGATGCAATTATTCTTTATTTAAAGACATCCTTATGCATATATCCTAGGGTTAGCATCATAACCCTAGGAAGGCTGTAGAATCATGAAGTATATCTAAGAGAATGAATCCTCTCTTGTAAATGATGATGGATCGGAGAACAGATTGTGGATCATCGTGCGAATGGAGTATGAGAATCTCATCACCGACAACGACATAACCATTCCTCGTCAACGAGTGATACAAAATCTAGGTATGGTGTTTGATCTCTTTGTGATTTTATTTCCCATATTAAATAAAAATGATGAATGTAGACCAACCCACCAATATGTTGATCTATTCTTCGTTTGTTCTTGTGGGACAAATAACTACTTGTGGGGTTCCGAATGGGGAAAAGATCTGTGTGTTAGTTTGTTATTCTTTAATCTTCTAACATGAATGGATCAAGGCCAACATGAAAATGTCCATGATCCATTCATTGGGAATTCCTATGCATTTATATCATCCCCCAAATATTTATGTGCTCATCATACTTCAATAAATATTAACTAAGAATCATTTCGCCATCGATACATGTTGAAACGATCTAAGACTGGGGATACGATTTCACAACGATATCATGGAGGAGAAATGATGAAGGCACAACATGAATCCACCAAGGTAGTGGGTTATGTTGGCTCTCAGAGGAGTGGCTCTGGTCAGCTACTGGCAGAGTGAGAGGTGGAAAGCGGGCCGTTGGCAAGGGCATCTAACATCCGAGGTGACCCACGGCCTTGAGAGAGGCCAAGTACTCGGAGGGGCACAAGGAGTATGGGCCTCCAATTGGGAGACCAGCAGTAGAGCATGAGACAATGGTCCATGAGGGACTGCATGAGAGTCAGCGGTGGCAAAGGCTGCAGGCGGTGATAAGGGGTCATAGAAAGGATGCTGCAGTGATGAGCAGCGATGTAGCACAGTGTTTCATTGGAGAACCCTTGACAATGAGGCCATGGGGAATGTGGAGGGGTTAGGACAACTGTGAGAAATGTGATATGGTGTTACATTAACTATCCTTGCACGTGGTTAGGGAGGACTATGTGCAGTACTCCGAACTGACCTGTTTGTTGGGGTCCAGACTAGAGGTAAATGGGATGCTCCCACAACTGAGTGGTCTGGGTCCAACCTGGCTGGGTCAACTCGGTCATACCAGGTTGGGTGGATCGGTAGGTTGTGCGAGGTCCAGTGGGTCTAGTCGGACGAGGACCGGACATGGGTCAGATATTTTTTTTACAAAAATAATCATAATGTTCAAACCGTGTGTCAGTTTGATGAGACGTTTGCGGTGTTGGGACCCTTGTAATGAGACATCCATTTTGAGATACTTTAAGTGAGTTTTTGTGGAATTTTGGTATACGAAGTAACGGATTGAGGAGTTGGTTTTCTTGGTACCATTTCACTATGAGCGGAATCCTGTGGTTGTCTTTGACCTTGTGACAACTTGACTTATAGAGACTATGTGTATAATCGATATTAGGTTTCTTATCACGACTAATTATCTATTCCTCTATTCTCCCATGGTGTGAATCATCTAGTCACAGTGTGGTACTCCCCTACTGACTTAGTGTGTGTGTCTTTGATATTGAGAGTCTTACTGGGTTTGGGTGTCTTATTGAGAGTGATTGGCTTATCGATATTATTTGTCTTAATAAGACTGTGAATCATATCAAGTGAGAGAATTTCCTAAATTTAATATGGGTCTCCCTCAATTTTTTCAAACTGTTATGAGGAGTAAACCCATTTACTTACTGTGAATGATATCTAGTAGGAGTTAGAGATCCCTTAACGAACTGAGGAGTGGGGTACTCTATTCAAGAGTGATATAAGTTTTGTGTGTTTGATAGGGTCAGTAATCCCTCGATTGTGGGGTTGTGGAATGAAATAGATCCTTATTATATCTCTTTCTAGAGTGGATGCACGTTTTTCATTGTTTGGAGTAGTTCTCCCTCAACTGTGTGTAGTGGTGAGGGGAATATCTCTTCAGATGGGTTTTTATCTAGCGCTAGGTGCAAGGTTGTGATGACTAGACCCATTGTTCTAAGAACTAGAGATGGACCTAGTAAAATGTTCATGATGTTGTGAATCCCTTGGATGGGTTACATATGAGATGGATGATATTTCTGAGTGTGTACTCTTTGTTTTTTATGTTATGATTTGAGCCTATGACAAGAATCATGTTGCTGAATATAAGCTCGGTATCTTATGATACTTAGTGTTTGAGATAAGTATATCTATATGTTTTTGATATTTGTGTTGTAGAAATATATATATGTGGAGATGATTTTACCTCATGAGTTTCATTGTGGTGTACATTGTGTATTTTTTTCGGAGTATTCCTTTATGGTTTCGGGGTGTCATACTGATTATTTTTTTACTCACCCCTGCATGGGATTTTCCCACACGTGCATTGTCATGTTTAAATGTTCAATGATTTGATAATGTCATTGGTATACTAGAAACATATGGTGCTTATAGAGATCAGACAATAATGTTGTGATCCTACAGATTCAGACATCTGTTGATGTACCTACCCTTCAGGAAGGGTTTTCTGTGGATGAATTTCAAGAACTTGTGTGTCAAAAAATTTAGACTCTTACTTTTGGTGGGCATGTATTCTTCCCCTATTTAATGTTCAGTTTTTTAATTTCAAACTCTTTTGTTAATATCTTAGTGATATGAAGGCTTGTTTACTTATTGTTTTTGCATTTCAATATTTTGGGCCTGGAGTTGTGTGCTTGTGTACAAGTACATAGGAAGATTACTCCCATTTGTCGGATATTCCTACTAGGTGCTACTGACCAGCCCCAGGCCTATTAGAGGTGAGCTTGGGGTAGTCACGACACATACCCATCTAGGAATGGTGTGGAAAGGGTGGTATCAGAGGACGTCAATTCTAATTATGCACCAATATGCTATGAAATTACTTGGGTGCAACATTGTTAAGTGTTTAGATTCAGCTTTCAGTCCAAGGAATCTAGTTTTGGTGCGACAGATGTTGTTTTGATGCACTGAGACACTGAATTTCCCTTTTCGATAGGGTACATGAAAACATTGGTTATATGAAAAAATAATGCTATATTCATCATATAGTATTTGGGTGCGTCCTCATGTACATCTTATACCAGCTCACTTGGTATACTCTATTGAAAGTGGAACATCTTTATATATTTCAATATTCCACCATGTAGATAGCCGGACAATATTCTACCACATGATCATGAGGATGATCTATTGGGTAACATGATGTCTGTACAAGTTTTTGTATTGGATAGAGCATCTTTAGGTGTTGTACCTGTAACACCCGAGACTTTTATGAGAAATATTTTGTTTTTATGTTATATAAATCATCAAAGTATTATTTCACTACACACAACACTAGCTTGGCTTGCTTTACACGCAACTGCGGCCTTCCTCGATAGCTGGTGTCATACACAATACCGAGTTTCACTAAACAACGATATGCTATTAAAATATTATTAAAACTAGCCGTTATGAATAGTACTAACTGAATTTTGAATTTCATAACATTTTAATTCAACTTATAAATTTTCTAGAATGAGGTATAAAATCAAAATCAGTTTTTTTGGATAAAAGAAATATTTTTCAAAAAATACAGTTTTGCCGCCTTTTGATGGTGCACCCACATTAAATCTAGTTTTTGACATGTTTATAAGTTCAATTTGACAAAATAAAATTCTTATTTTGAATCAGGGAATAAAAATCTACTTTGGATAAATTTTTGATATTTTACTGATAACTTTCATATTTTGATGAATAGTAAAAATACGCTAATTTTTATTTAAAAACAACTCTTTTCATTAAGATAATTTATATGGATAAATTATAATATTTAATGGTTTTAAAGTATAAATGGAATATATTTTTACCATTTAATATAATTTATGTCATTAGCATTAATTTTAGATTGAATTCATTGGTAAAAACATTTCAATCTTTGGCAATGTTTTAACTTCTAAACACCGTTTTCTTAAAAACAGTATTTATTTTAAATTAATTACTGAAACTTATATGTTTTGAATTTTGAAAAATGGATTCCATATTCAGAATCAGAGGGTCCAAATTTTTTTAATAGGGTACTTTTTATTTTTGGGCATTATGAATAGTAACTACGGTAAAATTTATTTACCATAGTTAAAGGTAAATCGGGTAATTAAGGGCAAATATAAGATTATAAATTTACCCTAACACCTTCCAAAATCCTATTGGATGACTAAAAGTAGACCCATATCACCTAAGGGTCGGATTAGATTCATTTAATGGACTTTAGTCCAAGAAAATAATTTAATTATTATTAAAACCAAAGAATGTGACAACATGTCACTTTCTTAAATCTTATAAGTATAATACTTTTATTTTTGTGATAAACATAATGAAACATAGAAAATGAATAGTCTCCAAAAAGGAAATACAATTATCTACATAATAGGAATTTATTTTGAAATTCTAGGGATTAAATAATTATCATTGATTATGACACAATAGTGATGTTGAAATTATTTTATTAATTAAAATATCAAATAAATTGTTTTAAAAATATTAAAATAAATATTATATGAACTATTTAATGTTCTACACTAATTTTCTAGATACATATGACATTTTATGAATCTATTAATGCTTTTAGTTTGAACATATATTGTGTATATATTTTATTTAAATTCAAATAAATGAATAGTGTCAAAATTGACACAATTGTTATTTTATAAACATAACATATTATAAAATTGTTTAAAAATCACAAATATTTTTAAAAATTATAAATTAAAATTTATATGTTCGAAAATGTAATGAAGTGTCAAATTATAGAAAATTCACAAAACATATGTAATTATTTATAATAATTTAAAATTTAGAATATTATTGCCACAAATAAAATTAAATTGATAAATAAGGATAAATCATGTTTATAATGTTTAAAATAAATTCATAACATGTCTAAATTTTATTGGTTGATGAGATTAGAACCCTATTTCTTCTAATATCCTGATATGAGTCATTTGGGAAGTTTATAAGTGGGGTTGGGATTTAATATAAACTAATATTTCTTATATTTTCAAAGGTGCCCCACTCCTCCCTTATAAAAGGGAACCACCTCCCTCTCCTAATCACACCAATTTGAGCCTTCAAGATCGGCCAACCCATGCCAATTTCTCCTCTCCACTTCCCTAGTGATATCCTAGATGTCCTGGTCTTCTTCAAAGACCAATTGTAGTGCCCAAAAAGGAGGTATCAATGAAGCGCTTCAAAGAAGAGGTAATACTCGTTACCAATTATTTCATCTTTATTTCTTCTTCCACTTCTTCTTCTTTAGTTGTTTCATTATGAGGTAATAACATCAGTATAACTCATATACTGATATGTTATTGTAAATATGAAACAACCCTATTTCACCTCTTATCCATCCTATAGAAAATGAAATCACCGCGCGTGCGTACGTACAGAATACCGTCTCCACGCCGTGGTGTAATAAATTTTCAACCACCACCTTACTTGGATGGGTATAAGGGTGAAAGTAATGAATATATATGATTATTGTAAAGTTATATTGATTCTGAAATAGTATACATACACTCCAATACAATTCCACGATCATGGGAACGATATCATCGCTCGTGTGTACGTACGGAATACCGTCTCCACGATGTGATCCAATTCATTCTACATGATCTTCATTAAATAATGATTATATAAATGAATTGAATGAATGAATATGATATATATTACACTAATACCATTCTGGAAATGTTGTATCTATAACCTAAAGAGAAGAATAAGAATTTATTCGATAAACACGCATAAGAACAAAAAGTAATAAACACCCGAATAATAAGTAGTAATGAAATATTACTAATAAAAAGCTATGAATATGACCATATATGATATCATAACAATAAGTATGATTCTGCAATAAGTCAATAACATTATTTAAATCATTATACAGGAGGTTCGGACACCTACGAAGCAAATCGGACCTAAGGTAAGGGAAAATCTCGCTAACTCAATTTTATCCGAGATTGTTTATACTTCAGAATTTACTGGGGTGTATTTTATCATCCACATCCATGTTTCCTCAACATATAATATTGTTTCCATCCAGCTAAAATTGTTTATATCCAATTTTACCCTTCACTGAGTTTTTAGTAAAAGATATGAAAGGAATCTTTTGCCGTTTTTCATACGAGGTACTTTTTGACGTTTCCGACAAAAAGTACGAGAAGATGTTTTTTAACTTATATGGAATGAATGGATTTTTGAAACATTATTTCCAAGAAGCTTCCTTTACATGTTTTAAAGATTATTTTTAATCAACTTCTTTTAGTTTAATATTGTATGACATGTTAAGAAAGGAAAATGTTTTTGAAGTAGAAAGGATATTTTCCTCGAGAATGGAGTTCAAGTGCTTTATCAAAATTATTTTCCCATCTATGATAATATAGGGTTCTATTTCTATCCCTATTGTTACATTAATTTTATTATGTTGTTATGGAATTATTTTTTTGAATTCCTTTATCTTATATGAATTGTTTTATGATGTCATGTTGTTTAAGAATCCCATTTTTATTACATGGGTTATGCAATGATGTATGATTTATGATTTTGTGGCACACATATGAATGGTATAATTATGAGATGGGTGGGACCTATATCTACCTCCAATGCATTGGTTAAAGATTTTATATCTCATGAGATAGACATGGCTGGAACGGCAGGTTAAACTGGTTCAGTGAAATAGGACTGAAACGAGGAGTGAACTCGGTTCAGAAATGGACTTTGTCCACAAAGATAGTCTTGGCCATGAGTCTTGACTAATAAGAAATGATTCTCTATGATTATGTGTGTATTCCACAAAGTTTCATGTTTTATGTTATGATTGTTGGTATTTCATTTCACTACTATGATTTATCCCTTGTTATGAAATTATGCTCTCTTTTGCAGGTTATGATTTCCAAAATGTTATGTTCTTATGAATATGATGTGATTGATATTTAGTTTGTTTACCCTTACTGAGCATTTGAGCTCACCCTTTTGTATGTTTTCTTTCCCCAGGTCAGGAAGAAGGTTATTAAGTAAGATATTCCAAAAGGGACTATAGATATGATGAAATAAATGGGAGACAGTGTAGACGCTTTATGAACCAGTTGTTTATGTTTCCCAGTTTCTAAAGACACTATACCTATACGGTCCTTTCCTGGTTTTTTTATATGTTGTAATAAGTGTGCTTCAATTATGATTTATTAAAAATGTATGTAAAGTATGGGTCGTTATAGTTGGTATCAAAGGAAAGGTATAGTCAACCTTTGGAAACTAGGATGTGAAAGCCTTAGTAAGAACCCTAAGGAAAAGTCTAAGCATAGAACACAATCTTAGTGTTTTAGAAATGACCATGAATAACCTAGGATAAGGCCTTAAGTGTGAAATTTTATTCTTGATTATGTGGTTTTCCTATTATAATTAGTGTTGCTCACACTATTCTTCCTGGTTTTAGTCAATGGCTGGATCCCGAAGGAACCGTGTTAATGCGGAATGCGACGGGAAATGCAATGATTGTCCCCCTAAGCAACCAAACGTTATGGGACCTGGAATGTAAAATCATGTAACCATGCTCACACAACTTTCTCAAGCTATGAATCATGCAGGACTTCCAAACGAGCAAAGGAAGGAGCAACATTCTATTGAATCCTTCATGAGGCAGCGTCCACCTTCTTTCAGCGGGTCTACTGATCCATTAGTTGCTGAACAATGGATTAGTACTACTAAAAAGATATTTTCAGTTCTAAAAAGTTATGAACATGATAACTTCATCCTAGCAGTGTATCGTTTGGAAGGATATGCTGATCAATGGTGGAATCTTATTAAGAATACGAGGCAAAGGGATGAAATTGAGTCCATGGAATGGGACGAGTTCAAGAACTTATTTTTCAATAAGTACTTCCCTCGTATTCTCTGAACAATGATGGAGAAAGAGTTTATAGAATTTAAGAAAAAGGATGATGAATATGTTGGTACCTATGAAGAAAATTTTACAGGACTTTCAAGGTACGCTTCCGGTATTATTATCCAACCTGAGAGTAAGATCGATAGATTCTTTAGTGGCTTAAAACCAAGTCTTCGAAGGGCCTTAGCCATAAGAGAATTCAATAGCTATGAGATAATCATTCGATGTGATCTCTAAGTTGAGATGGGTATTGGAGTAACCCATCCGTCATATGGGTTTGATAAGAAGAGGAAAATGGAATTCAAAGGAAAATCTAAAGAGCACACTGAAAAGAAGATGAGTTTTCCCTTATGCTCAATGTGTGGAAAGAAACATGGAGGGAGTTGTCTTAAAGGGACAAGTAAATGTTTCAAATGTGGAAAGGAAGGTCATCAGGCATTTGAATGCCGAAATGATGGGAAGAAGATATCCAATGATGCAAAAAAAGGAAGGGATACACAGAATGAACCTACTACACTTCAATGTTTCAAGTGCAAGGAGATGGGGAATTATGACAATCAATTCCCAAATCCAAGGGTTGATGATGATGGTCGACGTCAACAAACTCTTAAGGCTAAATACAAAGGGATGTCACATGCAATTTCTACCAGCGATGTGGAGTACGATAACGATGTTGTGAAAGGTACACTTACCATCCACTCTAAAGTAGCTAATGTTTTATTCAATTCTGGATCCACCCACTCTTTTATTTCTGAAAAATTTTCTAAGAGTATCCCCGATTGAAGTTTGTGGGAAAGTGCTTCCTACAAATCTTGTGATCCTTCCTATAGTGGAATTTGATGTGATTCTTGGCATGGATTGGCATTCTTTATATGGAGCTCATATCAATTGCCAAAGAAGGGAAGTCACATTTCATATTCCCGATCAATCTATGATCGTCTATTGATGCAAGGATGAACCTAACCTTCCATTGGAAATTCCTTATATCTTATGGGTCTTGATTCCAATAAATGAAGGTTATTTATCTCAAATGGTTGGAGAAAAACTCATGATTAAGAATATGACTGTTGTACGAGAGTTTGATGATGTCTTTCCAGAGGAATTGTCGGGTCTTCCACCAAATCGTGAAGTTGAGTTTTCAATAGAACTCGTACTGGGTGCTTTGCCTATTTCAAAGACACCTTATAGAATGGCCCCAATTGAGTTGAAAGAATTGAAGCAGAAACTCCAAGAGAATCTTGATAAGGGATTCATATGCCCTAGCGCATCACCTTGGGGAGAACCTGTTCTGTTTGTTAAGAAGAAAGATGGATCAATGAGACTCTGCATTGATTATCGAGAACTTAACAAGATCACTATCAATAACAAATATCCTCTCCCGTGCATTGATGACTTATTTGACCAACTACGCGGAGCTCAATACTTTTCCAAGATTGAACTTCGTTCAGGGTATCACCAATTAAGGGTCCAAAGGGAGGATATACCAAAGAAGGCTTTCCATACACGGTATGGACACTATGAATTTATAGTGATGCCATTTGGTCTTACTAATACCCCTGCTATCTTTATGGATATGATGAATAGAGTCTTTAAAGACTATCTTGATCAGTTTTTGGTAGACTTTATAGATGATATTCTTGTTTATTCAAAGGTCAAGGAAGAACACGAATATCACTTGAGAATTATATTGAAGACCCTTAGAAAGGAGAAGATTTATGCCAAATTTACCAAGTGTGAATTTTGGCTTCAAAAAGTTTCATTTTTGGGTCACATAATCTCAAAAGAGGGGATATCTGTGGATCCAGCAAAAACAGAGGTTATCGAAAGATGGTCGAGACCAACAACAGTAACTGAGATCCGAAGTTTTCTTGTTTTGGCTGGATATTATCGACGTTTTGTGAATGATGATTAACTATTATCTAATCCACTCAGCAGGTTGACTCGAAAAGGAGTTAAGTTCGTGTGGACGGACGAATGTGAAGAGAATTTCAAGGAGTTGAAAAGAAGGTTATCCAGTCCATTTGTACTCACACTTCCTTGTAGTGGAGAAAGGATTGTCATCTACAGTGATGCATCCAAGAAGGGACTGGGATGTGTTCTCATGAAAAATTATATGGTGATAGCTTATGCCTCACGATAGTTGAAAATCCATGAGCAAAATTACCCAACTCATGATTTGGAGTTAGCTGCGGTAATCTTTGCATTAATGATTTGGAGGAATTACCTTTATGGTGAAAGGTGTGATATTTATACTGATCATAAATGTTTAATGTATATTTTCACACAAAAGGAACTGAATATGTGTCAAAGAAGATGGTTAGATCTTATTAAGGATTACGACTACTCAATTCATTACCACCCTGGGAAAGAAAACAAGGAGGCAGATGCATTAATTCGACAAGACCATGCTAGCTTATCCATGATGAGGATCACAAAAGATCCAATATTTATGGATTTACAAAGGATGGATCTTGGAATTATAATGGAAGGGGAAAAATCTTATCTTCCTCAAATGAATGTCCAACCATCTATACATGTCAAGATTAATGAGGCGCAGAAAGAATATGTCAAGTTACAAAAAAAGGTGAGAAATGTTCCTGGATTCAACCTTGATTGTGATGGGATAATAATGTTCATGAAACGGGTTTCTTTTCCCCCCATCCCTGAATTAATGAAGGAGCTGCTGGATGAGGCTCATAGTTCTTCATTCTCTACTCATCCTGGAAGCACGATGTTGTATAGGGACCTTAAAGAGTACTTCTGGTGGGATGGCATGAAAAGAGATGTTGCAGAATATGTCTCTCGATGCTTGGTTTGTCAGAAAGTTAAAACTAAGAGACAGAAGTCTATGGGAATGTTCCAACCATTACCCATACCTGAATGGAAATGGGAAAACATCACTATGGACTTTGTCACCGGACTTCCTAAAACATCCAAAGGAAATAATGCTATATGGGTTATAGTTGATCGTCTTACGAAGTCATCACACTTCATTCCTATTAGAGAATATTTTTCTCTTGATCATCTTTCCAGGATATATGTGAAGGAAGTGGTAATATTGCATGGAGTACCACTTTCCATTATATCTGATCGAGATCCGAGGTTTACCTCAATGTTCTGGAGAAGTCTTCAGCATACTTTGGATACAGAGTTGAGTTTCAGTACTACTTATCATCCTCAGACAGACGGTCAGTCTGAGAGGACAATTCAAACTCTAGAAGATATTTTGAGAGCTTTCTCTATATATTTCAAAGGTGGTTAGGATCAACACCTACCTTTGGTGGAATTTTCTTATAATAATAGCTTTCACTCCAGTATTCAGATGGCTCATTATGAAGCTCTCTATAGAAAGAAATGCAGGACTCCAACTTGCTGGGATGAAGTTGGGGAAATAATGCTATTAGGACCTGATCTTGTTGATGAGATGTCAGAAAAGGTCAGATCTATTCAACAACACATAATAGAAGCTCAGAGTCGACAAAAAAGTTATGCCGACAACCAAAGGAAACACTTAGAGTTTGAAGTGGGTGATAAAGTGTTCTTACGAATATCTCCCTGAAAGAGGGTCATGAGATTTGGAAAGGAGGGGAAGTTGATCCCTAGATATATCGGTCCTTTCGAAATACTGGATCGTGTTGGGAAGGTAGCTTACCGATTGACGCTTCCACCGAATCTCTCTCAAGTACACAATATGTTCCATGTATCTCTCCAGAGAAAGTACATACCCGACCCTTTACATGTACTCAGCTCAGAAGTTGTACTGCTGGAGCAAGATATTTCTTATGACGAACAACAGATAGAGATTCTGGATCGTAGAGAAAAAGTCCTACGAAACAAGACCACTCGCCTGGTGAATGTTTTATGGAGGAACCACCAATTAGAAAAAGCTACATGGGAGCTTGAGGATATGATGAGGGAGAGGTATCCTCATCTTCTTGTTACAATGTGACAAATTTCGAGGGAGAAATTCATTTTAAGGGGGGTAGAATGTAAAACCCGAGACTTTTATGAGAAATATTTTGTTTTTATGTTATATAAATCATCAAAGGAATCTTACACTTTACACAACACAAGCTTGGCTTGCTTTACACGCAACCATGGCCTTCCTCGATAGCTTGCGTCGTACACAATACCGAGTTTCACTAAACAACGATATGCTATTAAAATATTATTAAAAATAGCAGTTATGAATAGTACTAACTGAATTTTTAATTTTATAATATTTTAATTCAACTTATACATTTTCTTGAATGAGGTATAAAAGCAAAATCAGTTTTTTTGGATAAAAGAAATATTTTTCAAAAAATACAGTTTTCCACCTTTTGATGGCGCACCCACATTAAATCTAGTTTTTGACATGTTTATAAGTTAAATTTAACAAAATAAAAATTTTCTTTTGAATCAGGGAAAAAAAATTTACTTTGGATAAATTTTTGATATTTTTCTGATAACTTTAATATTTTGATGAATAGTAAAAATACTCTAATTTTTAATTAAAAACAACTTTTTTCATTGAGATAATTTATATGGATAAATTATAATATTGAATGGTTTTAAATTATAAATAGAATATATTTTTACCATTTAATATTATGTATTTTATTAGAATTAATTTCACATTGAATTCATAGGTAAAAACATTTCAATCTTTGGCAATGTTTTAACTTCTAAAACTCGTTTTCTTAACAACGGGATTTATTTTAAATTAATTACTGCAACTTATTTGTTTTGAATTTTGAAAACTGGATTCCATATTCATAATAAAATGGTCCAAATTATGTTAATAGGATACGTTTTATTTTTGGGCATTATGAATAGTAACTACGGTAAAATTTATTTACCATAGTTAATGGTAAATCGGGTAATTAAGGAGAAATATAAGATTATAAAATTACCCTAAAACCTGCCAAAATCCTATTGGATGACTAAAAGGAGACCCATATCACCTAAGGGTCAGATTATATTCATTTAATGGACTTTTGTAAATGAAAATAATTTAATTATTATTAAAACCATAGAATGTGACAACATGTCACTTTCCTAAATCTTATAAGTATAATAATTTTAATTTGGTGATAAACTTAATGAAACTTCGAACATGAATAGTGTCCAGAAAGCTAATAAAATTATCTACATCATAGGAATTTATTTATAATTTTTAGGGATTAAATAATTATCATTAATTATGACACAATAGTAATGTTGAAATTATTTTATTAATTAAAATATCAAATAAATTGTTTTAAAAATATTATACTAAATATTATATGAACTATTTAATGTGCTACACTAATTTTATAGATACATGTGACATTTTATGAATCTATTAAAGCTTTTATTTCGAACATATCTTCTGTATATATTTTATTTAAATTCAAATAATTGAATAGTGTCAAAATTGACACAATTGTTATTTTATAAAAATAACATATTATAAAATTGTTTAAAAATCACAAAAATATTTAAAAATTATAAATGAAAATTTATATGGTCTAAAATGTCATAAAGGGTCAAATTATGGAAAATTCACAACACATATGTAATTATTTCTAATAATTTGAAATTTAGAATATTATTACCACAAATAAAATTAAATTGATAAATAAGGATAAATCAAGTTGATAATGTTTAAAATAAATTTCTAACATGTCTAAATTTTATTGTTTGATGCGATTACAACCCTATATCATCTAATATTTTAATATGAGTCATTTTGGAAGTTTTTAAGTGGGGTTGGGATTTAATATAATCTAATATTTCTTATATTTCCAAAGGTGCCCCTTTCTTCCCTTATAAAAGGGCACCTCCTCCCTCTCCTCCTCACACCAATTTGAGCCTTCAAGCTCGGCCATCCCCTACCACTTTCTCCTCTCCACTTCCCTAGAGACATCCTATAGGTCATGGTCTTCTTCAATGACCAATTTTAGTGCCCTAAAAGGAGGTATCAAAGAAGTGCTTCAAAGAAGAGGTAATGCTCGTTACCAATTCTTTCATCTTTATTTCTTCTTCCACTTCTTCTTCATTAGTTGTTTCATTATGAGGTAATAACATAATTATCACTAATATACTGATATGTTATTATAAATATGAAACAAACCTATTTCACCTCTTATCCATCCTACGGAAAATGAAATCACCGCGCGTGCGTACGTACGGAATACCGTCTCCATGTCGTGGTGTAATCTATTTTCCACCACCACCTTACTTGAATGGGTATAAGGGTGAAGGTAATGAATATATATGATTATTTTAAAGTGGTTTTGATTCTGAAATAGTATTCAAACACTCCAATACAATTCCGTGATCCTGGGAACGATATCATCGCTCGTGCGTACGTATGGAATACCATCTCCACAATGTGATGCGATTCGTTCTACATGATCTTAATTGAATAAGGATTAAATAAATGAATTGAATGAATGAATATGATATATATTACACTAATACCATTCTGTAAATGAGGTATCTATAACCTAAAGAGAATAATAAGAATTTATTTGACAAACACGCATAAGAACAAAAAGTAATAAACACCCGAATAACAAGTAGTAATGAAACATTTCTAATAAGAAGATAAGAATATGACCATATATTATATCATAACAATAAGTATGATTCAGGAATATGTCAATAACATTATTTAAATCATTATACAGGAGGTTCAGACACTTACGAAGCAAATCAGACATAAGGTAAGGGAAAATCTCGCAATCTCAATTTTTATCCGAGATTGTTTATACTTCAGAATTTACTGGGGTGTATTTTATCATCCACATCCATGTTTCCTCAATATTTAATATTTTTTTCATCCACCTAAAATTTTTTAAATCCAATTTTAGCCTTCGGTGAGTTTTTAGTAAAAGATATGAAAGGAATCTTTTTTCGTTTTTCGTACGAGGTACTTTTTGACTTTTCTGACAAAAGTACGAGAAGAATGTTTTTTTAACATATACGCCATGAATGGATTTTTAAAACAGTATTTCCTAGAAGCTTCCTTTACAAGTTTTCAAGTTTATTTTTAATCAACTTCTTTCAGTTTAAAATTTTTTGACATGTTAAGAAAGGAAAATGTTTTTGAAGTAGAAAGGATATTTTCCTCAAGAATGGAGTTCAAGTGCTTTATCAAAATTATTTTCCATCTAAGATAATATAGGGTTCTGTTTCTATGCCTATTATTACATTGATTTGATTATGTTTTGATGGAATTATTTCTATGAATTCCTTTATCTTATATGAATTGTTTTATGATGTCATGTTGTTTAAGAATCCCATTTTTATTACATGGGTTATGCAATGATGTATGATTTATGATTTTGTAGAACACATATGAATGGTATCATTATGAGATGGGTGGGACCTATATCTCCCTCTAATTCATTGGGTAAATATTTTATATCTCATGATATAGACATGGCTGGAATGGCAGGATAAACCGGTTCAGTGAAACAGGACTGAAACGAGGAGTGAACTCAGTTCAGAAATGGACTTTTTCCACTAAGATAGTCTTGGCAATGAGTCTTGACAAATAAGAAATTATTATCTATGATTATGTGTGTATGACACAACGTTTCATGTTTTGTGTTATGATTGATGGGATTTCATTTCACTACTATGATTTATCCCATGTTATGAAATTATGCTCTCTTTTGTAGGTTAAGATTTCCAAAATGATATGTTCTTATGAATATGATGTGATTGATATTTATTTTTTTACCCTTACAGAGAATTTGAGCTCACCCTTTTGTATGTTTTCTTTCCCCAGGTCAGTAAGAAGGTTATTAAGTATGATATGCCAAAACGAACTATAAATATGATGAAATAAATGACAGACAGTGTAGACGCTTTATGAACCAGTTGTTTATGTTTCCCAATTTCTAAATACACTATACCTATACAGTCCTTTCCTGGTTTTGTTATATGTTGTAATAAGGGTGCTTCAATTCTGATGTAATAACAATGTATGTAAAGTATGGGTCATTATAGCACCAGCAATACCACCACTTGTAGAGCAACACATGGTACCCCTAGTACTAGTGGATGAGGAGTGACGGCTGAGAGAACCTTGCCAATTTCATCAATATAGACCCCCCATGATTTGAAGAAATCATGAAACACAAGATGATGAAAACTATCTTGGGGTGGGGATCATAGTTTTACTTCAAATTAGGATATCATTAAATTAGATGGTGGTCCTAACAGGGAGACTTCTACATGGATTAACAGGGAGATGGTGGGGTTTGGATACCTGATCTTGTAAGGAGGTGACTTTTTCGTGTATAGAGTTTGAGAACCTTTTGATAATGGAGTTATCACCTTATATGATATTGGATATGCGTGTTTAGGAGCTTAAATAGCTTTTTTAGTATGACAAGTATGTATCTGAGTATTAATTGAGGGATAGTAAAATTTCTAGTTACTCTATGGATATGATACATGACCAGTGCTTCAGGGGTCATACCTTTGGGAAAGGTCTATGTAGGGAAATATGATCCAAAATTTTCCATGAATTCTAACTTATGATAGGGTTATAGAGACAAAATTTCTGCGTTAGATTTCCTTGTTTGGGAAGATAGATCTGATGGTAGTATGATGTGGGAATGCAAGAGAATAGTCCCCAGAACCAGGAAGCTGATGTTAGTCTCAGAGACATGGAAGTGTGAAACGTTCCGAGAGGAGGTCCTAGGATTGGTGATCTATAACTCAGTGATCATAGAGTGAGCCCAGTCATCCTAGATATAGGAAATAATGTTCATTTCATGTCATGATTTATCTATCTTGGGATTTTATAGCCCGTCATATTGATGACAGGGAAGCAGTGGATGGACTATTGAGGTAGTGACAATGACTCGAACTGACAGATATATAGGGTGGTGGATGTGGTAGGGGAGTTGGAAGACAATCAGGAGGTGGTATACATTTCGTCACATTACCAACACCACCACCAGGTTATCCACACAAGACATAGGGAGTTTGAAGAGAGGGAATAAGACAACCACATCTAGTGGAGGCGTACGACCAAAGGGATTCAAGAATTATTTTTGGTACGACATGTGTATGTTCTACATTATCTTTTGTGTTGATATAAATAGGTTCTTAAATTTATTTAATGACATGAATCTTGTTTGTGCCTCAGAGTTTCTGATTGAATGGTTGAATTGATCATCATCCTTGGAGACTCCTATTGCTGGAGATCCCATGATCATGCGTTGTTGAAGATAGTTTGACCCAAATCATAGAGATGATTGTTTTTATTGAGATATCGTAGTAGCGGCATTGATCCCTTGCCATAAAATTCTTTGTATGCAGTAGTTATCAACAATCCATGTTTAGATTCACTATTTTAGGGGAAGAGTGTGGTGTGTCTGATGTCATTGAATGATGTTTTATTTCTTAGTGGAAAGGATACCCAGGCAGCATATGATTCACTCACACATAAGTGGATGTAGTTGATTACTAATAAGTTTGATATCCAGCCCTCAGTGCAATAGTTTTCATGAGAACTAAATTTCATACAGTATTGGTAGAGTTACATTGGATCCAGTGAAGGATGAGATAAAGGAATTGGATTGAGTTCCTCCTGGACTGTGACTTTTAAATGATTAACACTCATGGGAAGAGAAACATGGTAGAAGACGATATCACCTGGAGATCTAGTTCGTAGATCCTGAAAGAGGTGCCGGAGCAGTTTTCCTCTTTGAAATTATTCTTTGTGTATGGAGAAGGAACATCTTACCTCTAGTTGATGGTTTTCACCCATACACATTAATAGTGATCCAGAGAAAAAGAACTTGGGAATACATACTATGAGACATTACATGCTCAAATGTCAACAGGACATACCCTTGACAGATATTCAAATGTTGAGGGGAACATTGTTCTTTTTAGGGGACTCAACATAGTACCAATGATTTTGAGGGAGGAGGTTCTAAGGAAATTCTATAATTTCCTCTAGGATAGTGAATTTCCTTTTGATCCATGAGGGTTCTTTGTGTGGAAAGTATTAATTCCTTGTTTTACGGTCAATATCCAAGTTTCTATGTTTGTTTCATATTATATGTAATGTGATATGTGCCTAGGGTGGCTGGGCCTGCATTGTTGTTGTGATATGTTGGAAAGGGAATCCCATTCTTTTTGGATATAATGGATTCCTAGAGTAGTGAGATGAATCCGGTTATGCATGTGGGTGTCGGGGATGACACTTGGGTTGACAAAATGGTTGAATCTAGGATTACCTATTGGTATGAAAACTAGGTTCTTGTATGAATTAGTTTCTTGGTTTATTAACTCATCATGTCTTGCCCCTGTGATTTTAAGGGGTTTATCTTTTTAATTCATGGGGTTCCATGATAGAATTAGTAATGGATATCAAATGACTTCATGACAGGTTTACCACACACTTCCAGGGGACTTGATAATATATGGGTGATCATTGAATGACTCACCAAGCCAGCCCACAATTTAACTAGTCGAGAGTAGAGTTCAGTAGAGAGATTGGGATGCCTCTATGTACAATAGATAGTATGACTCTATGGAATTAAATCAATGATAGATTCATACTGTGATGCATGTTTTACATACTGTTCCTGGAAATCGAAGATCGATAGGAGAGAATCCTTCAGGGGTGGTCAATTCCTCTTGATCACATTCCATGGAAGCACATGAATCTACATGAGAGAACATGGGAGTGGGAGGATCAGTTTCATGCTCATTACCCTCATTTTTTTAAGTCGACCTATGGTTGGATTTTGTAGATGTAAAGCCTTAAGATGGGGAGAATTTAATGACTCATATTTTCAAAAAAAATAGAAATTATTTAGGGAAATTCATAGGCCAGGTGCAGAGACGACATGTGTTTCTGAGGTCTGGTGTTCCCAGAACAGCTCATTGAATAATTTTTTGTTTTTAATATAAAATTCTATAAAATGATAAATAACTCTTAAAGAGGGTCCCAAATCATAAATCTGAGTTCACATGTGTGTTTAGAGTAGGGGATTTACCTTAGGCGGGGCCTAACATTAGATGATGCTGGTTGAATGTGAAATAATTTTTTGGAAATTAACAGAAATACAATAATTAAATAAAAATTATTTTATATTAAAATACTAATAACTCATGAATACAGACTCAAAATGATACCAATTTTTTATTTTTTAATCTGTTGTTTTCCCTAGGAATGACTAAACTTTATTCAGCATAGGTATTCTGTATAAATACCATAAGAAGATAAAATCATCATTAAATAATTTATATATAAATTATTCTCGTGGCGCATCAATATTAATTTAGAAGTTCCTCATGAATAAATCTAAAGCTTAGACTCATAACCCTAGGAATGCTAGATAAAATATAGGGAGATCTAGGGGAAACAATTATCTTGAGTGAACGATGGAAGATGAGGGATCGAATTGTGGATTGTTTCCCCAAGGGAGTATAAGGATCTTGTCAATGATGGCGACACAACCAATGCTCATCAAAGACAGATATAAAATTGAGGTAGGGTGTTTGATCTATTTTTTATTTCCTTTCCACAATTATATTCAAATTAATAATAGAGACTAACACATAAACACATTGATTCATGGTTTCTCCATTCTTGCGGAGTGGATAAATTCTTACAAGGTTTTGAATGGGGATTATATCTATGTTTAGTTTTTTTCTTTGGGATACTTATAATATTAAAGGATTGAGGCTGACATGAAAAATGACAAGATCTATTCCTTGGGCGTTCAGGTGCATTTATATATTTCCCCAAATCATCCCACACTCTACGTTCTTTGTGAAATATGAACCAATTATCATTGTGCCTTAAGTTTGTTGTGAAACGATCCAAGACTAGGGATAAGACACCATAATGATATCGTGGAGGTGGTACATCGAAGGAACAATGAGAATCACCTGAGGAATTGGGTTACAGTGGTGGATGAAGTAATGGATCATGAGGGTTCTAGTGGAGTGCGAGGCGAACAATGGGATGCCGGTATGGGAGCCCAGTGGCACAAGCGGCACACAACTCAGAAAGAGGCTGGATTCTAAGCGGGGTGGCCAGTAGTAGAGCGCGAGAACATTTTTGAGGAATCAAAACATGGGATCTCACAATGATGGAAGCTACAAAAAGTGACTGTGGGGAACAATAGGAGGTCTTGGCGGCGTGCTGGGATGCGACTCAAAGCCGTGTCGGAGGAACCCACGGAATTGGGATGCAGGGTATGTGGAGGAGGCAGGCTGGCTACGTGAAACATGAAATGATGTCTTTTTGATCATCCAGGAATGTGGTTAGGGAGGACAACAAGTGGCACATCAAACTACCCTGCATGTGGCGGGCCGAAGCAGAGGGATCCAGGTTACTCCTGCCGCAAAACTAGATGGGCTGGTTCGGTCTGGTCTGGACAGAACTAGGTCAGGTCCGTTTGACCCAGTAGGGTTACATGGAATTCTCCATACTTGGTTAGGTTGGGTTGGCTGGACCATGATTTTTTGACCTGTAGGTCGGTTCGGGTCCTTCGGGTTGGTCAGACCCAGGTCAGACTTCTTTTTTACAAAAATAACTGTAACTTTCAAACTGTGTGTCCATTGTAAGAGATGATTTTAGAATTGGGAACCTTGATATGAGATTTTAATTTCTAGATAATCTAATTGAGTTGTTTCAGATGGTTTAATATGAAATAATGGAACACGTAGTGGGTTCTCCGGGTAAAAGTGTTCTACAAGCAGAATCTGGTGGCTGGTTGTGACATTGAGACTACATGTCATATATATATTGTGTACCCTATTAAGAATGGGTGTATTATCATAACTAATTTTGTAATAACCTATCCAAAAAAGGTGATGGCCCTCTATTAACTCAGTGGAACTCCCCTATCAAGTTAGGGTGCATGTCCTCAAGACAAAGTGTCTTACCGATACTGGGTTTCTTACTGTCGCTATGTGTCTTATCAAGACTGGGTGTCTAATTGAGGATGTATTTCATATCATTTGGAAGAGGGTCCTCCATTAGTGATTGAGATCCCATAGCTATTAGAAGTAATTATGATGATCAGACCCATTCAATTGGTGTGAATGATACCTTGATAGGAGTTAGAGCTCCCTCGATAGATTAATGAGCGAGATACATTTTTTTGGAGCGATATATATTTTTTTGGGTTAGTTAGGAGCCGTACTTCCTCAACTTTTGGGGCAGTAGTGAGGCGTGGTTCTCTCTAATACCCCTTTCGAGATAGGATACACGTGGTTCAAAGTTTGGACTGGTGATCCATCAGTTGTGTGAAGTGGTGAGGGGCAGACTTCTAAACATGGTTTTCATAGCTTTCACTTGGTTCAAGATGGTGATGACTGGACCATGGTAATGATCAATGGAGATAAACCTAGTAAAATTTTCCTATTAGAGTTCATCTCTTGGATGGGTTCCATGAGATATAGATAAGCTCATAGAGTGTTTCCTCTTGGTCTTGGTGTTATGATTAGATCCTGTGATGATAATCCTATTGTTGTCTATGAGTTTGGATCCTTATGATACGTAGTGTATGAGATGAGTATATATAGATGTTCTTAATATATATGTTTTACGAATATATCTATGAAGATATGACTATACATTGTGTGTTTATTTGTGGTTTACTTCTTGTAATTCGTATTAGTATTCTATTTTAGTTTTGGGGTATTCTACCGAGTATTGTTTTAACCACCCCTCCACGGACTTTTCCCACACTTTTCATGTCAAGTCCAAACATTCAATTCATTGAAGGTGTCACTGGTGGTCTAGGACTAGGTGGTTGTTATAGAGATCAGACAGTCATGGTGTGCTATTACAGCTTCATAGTGATGTCCCAATACCCACCCTTTAAGAAGTTTTTTTCGGACAAGTTTCAGGAACTTGTGTGTTCAGTTTTATTGACTCTTACTTTTGGGGGGCTTCTATTCTAGCCCTGTTTACTTTCCAGTTTTCTATAATCATACTCTATTGCTGGTATATTTGTGGTATGAATTCGTTTTTATTTAGTGTTTTTACATTTCAATATTTTGGGCATGGATTTTTGTTGTGTGTATAGGTACCTAAAAAATGACTCCCATTTTTACGATATTCCTTCTCAGTGCTAGTCACCAACCCCTAGTGTATTGGAGGCGGTCTTGGTGTAGTCATGGAACATGAACCTCTAGGATAAGATGTGAGATTAACTGTTAGTTTTACCACCAATGAGGATGATGTCTATTGTTTTATCATTACATTCCAAATTAGCTAGTTATTTATATATTAAATAATAATATTTATTATTAAATATGTGTAAGATAATTTAATTGTCTAAATAATATTATATATTGTGCCTCATAGTTTCTCTTATATCTATTTAAATCATATTATAATTATTATGACATATTCTAATCATGAAACATGAATATTTAACAAAAATATAGTATATAATTTCTAATAGAAATAAGCGCTTAAAAATAAGATAAATGAATATTATTTTAGATCTATATTGATTTTATAATAAAACATTGTCTTTATGAAAGTGTTTTAATCACGAAAAAAACACATGACCTTACCTAGATTATTTTCTACTCTAATTATATTCATGTATGTATTCTATTAATATATCATTATCTAGAAACATTTATTTGTCATTCAGATTATGAAATCAATGAAATTTATGAACCCTAACATTTCTAATTTTCTCGAATTAATACAATTTGGGGATTTTGGGGGGAATTCACATTGGTTTTGGGAATGGATATGTTATCTTATGTAGAGATTTTTACATGAAGGGGTAGTTCTATAAATTAGTTTGTCATTTTTATTTTTGGATAACTTTAGAATCACTATTAAGTACCTCGCATTGTAATAGATATGACCCTAACATATCATCCATGATATCCTCACATTTACACTTTAGCACAAGTATAACCACTATGTATTTTCCCTTCTACAACATAAATATTTCAATTTTGGTGGAAATGAATATTTTTTGTTTCCTTTATAGTAGCAATGTACCTTATTTATCACAATGTTTTGTGAAATAACACTTATGAGTCATAGTGAAACCCCCATAACATTGCAAAATTTCAATACATTTGAATCTTAAGAGTGGTATGTTACTATAAAATCTTTACAAATAAATTTAATGTTATAATCTAACATATAAACTTACATATATGTAAGAATAATTTATTCGATTTATAAGAGTAATTCACTTATTTTTTAAGAGAATTTTCATATATGTAAAAGTAATCTCTAACAAGAATAAGACTCAAAAATTTTATATTAAATGGTGGATAATCAGTTTTTTATTCAGTAGAATTTTATTATTATTAGGGAAATTATCAGTAAAAAAGATAGCAAAATAGGAAAACATAAAAATTAACTAATATATCCATCGATTTTACAATATATACACCATATTAACAGAAATTATAAATCTTTTCGCTTGGGGTATTGAAAAGACATTGACTTTCCAATATTTTATACAACTAATAAGGTGATTAATGAGATTAATTTAAGCTAAAATAAACTCTTGGGAGAATTTATACGTGATTCACCCATATATAATATTTGATTTTGGGTTTCCCTTTTATCTATTTAAATTATTTTTATACTATCATTTTATAAATGACTAGATGTTAAACCACAGAAAACTATGGAAAATGGTTTATTTGTTTTTCCCCATACCTTCAATGGATCAACCACATGGTTATTCGAGGTTTCCTTTATTCTATTTATTCACATTATCTCCCTATTATTCATTTAGGGGCTATGAAAATATTTGGAATTTTTTTTTTGACATAATTCATGGTTTTGATGATAGTTTTTGTTCTATGATTATTGTGGTACTTGTCAAGAGTTCGTGCCCTAAAATATATATCCTACACTGTATTATTTAGTTGTAATCTGTTGATGTTGGTATTTTAGTCTTCTAAAATTAAATTATATGTAAATAGGAATTTATCAATCTCTATTTTTTAATGAGCTTATAGTTTATATTATTATAAATATGATAAAAATATCCAATTAATGAATTGGAAGAGAATTTTGTTTTTCCTTTAAAGTGATTTTGATTAAACAACTTTTTATTTCCTCATGATATTTCTTATATAGTGTGAATAAATATTTCCATATTTATTTACGAATTACATGTATATATTCAAATGAATATAACTGATTTTAAAACTCATGGGAATGAAAATAGGTCGACTTATTAATAAGGAATTCATTGAATTTATTAATCTATAATAAAATTATTGATAATGATAAGTCATTACATTGAGATTATCATTTGGATGAATATTGGAAGTATTATTTGATGTTATGTTAGATTTAATTTATTATAGAAACCCATTCTTGAAAACTTGATTATTTAAAATGGAAAAGAAAGATGATGAATGATGAAATTAATAATAATTACCAACATCACTAAAACCATTTTTTCTATAAGAATTTAGTCTTTGAATTGTATAAAATTGATTTCTCCATGCAGCCTTTTATAACTTGGATTTAGATTTATTTCTATGTGTATTTTAGAGTATTGAAATAATTGAAACTATTTTTTTAAAATTAAAATTTTCAATTCTTGTTGTTAGGATGGTTGTTCTTTGATGGAACATTTGTGTTGGTGTTTTAATGTGGGTGATGGTGTGGAAATATTTTTGGATACATGTTGGGATGGTCAAATTAGGCTGAGAGCCTTTATTTTTTATCATGTTCCTATTTCAAGTTAATCAATTCATATTTATTTCTACTGATTGATTAGTCACTTATATTATATAAATCATTTAGTGGCTATAGTTTATTATTAATTCCATCGATCATAGATGGTAATGATTGAAGAATTAATTAAGGTATGGATGATTCATAAACATTTTTGCTAGTTATGATATGCTAATAACTGTAATCCTTGGATTTTTTTGTTTTAATGCTTGAAGAACATAGTTATGAAAACCAGAATTATAACATTTAACAAAAGAACAATTAATTTAAATGGTAATATATTAAACAATAATTAATGATGTTTTATTATAAAAATGATAAGTAATTAAACTATATAAAATTATTAATGACAGCACTGAACCATCATACATATATTCCAGGAAAGTATAATCATCCTACTCCATAGTAATTTTTGTTAGGTTTTCATATGATACGTTAGCTATAGTTTGATCATTAGGATGGTTGGTTCCCTATGGATTGGTTATCTATTATATTATTTATTATGATTTATTATTTCTATTACACCACCACCCAATACGATTTGGGTGACTCGTGATTATATGTTTTCATCGGTTCCAAGTGAATTCCCAATGTCTAGGTTTCTAATGATATGGATGGATTGAGGTATACTCAACCTACCCCACAGTCTCCAGATACATGGAATGGCATGTGGGTATTTAGAGCCAATGGTGAATAATGAATATCATGTATGTATACATTCATAATGTAGTAGATCTTATTAATGACCAACATGTATATTCAGGATATAACAACATAAGGATATAACATATTCTTATATATTGGATATAGTGGAATACATTTATTATCATTGTACTTATATATAGGTTATAATGACATATTGTATGGTGTCTAATTAAATGGGATGTAATGGCTCTGAGAATTACTATGTTATTATGGGGATGTTATATTGTTGTGGTTTTGATTATGTGTTGTGTATTCTATATGATTTCATGTATGTGAAATATGAAATATGGTGAAAATATGATCATTGTGATGTATGATGTTTGGGAATAATGATACTATTTTTTGTGGAAATTCTATGGCGGGATACCATTTTTATATTTGTATACCTTTGAATTTATGTTACATATTCCTATTCATTACATGGTGAGTTAGACAATGTGAGTTTAGGAATATAGTTCACCATATTTATGTAATGAGTTGGTTTCTCTAGTTATTCACAAGGGTTTTAGTATTCCTCTTCCAAATTTTTACAAGAGACTTCTAGAGAGGATCTTATAAAGTATATTGGTTTGTTAACCTTGATATATGTGTATACCTATTTATTTATTTGTATATATATGTGTGTGTGTTTGTTTTTATTACTTTTAGTGAAATATGGTGATCGATATGGGACACTATAGCCCAAAAATGTAATTTAGTTTTTTATTTTCCATTTAATGTATCATACCTAAGAATATAGATAATCATTTAATTGATGTATTCTCCCAATATTTTTAATTTTTTTAAGGAAGTGATGGTTAGTATATAGAAGGAATACGATGAAGGATTCAAATAATGATTAAAATTTTATTATAATAATTTTTGTATGAACCTTATTTCCAAAATGAACTAAAAATATATATTTTGGGATGTGTGATATAGTATAAAAATGGTACAAAAATTATTTATTTTATTATTTGATCACTATAAAATGTCATTTAAATTTTTTAATTAATTTTTTTATTTTACTTCAAAAAACATTGAAATGTAGTGAAATTTTTATTGATTACAAGATTACAGTCCCGGCTCTAAAGAAAATAATTAATTTTATTATTTTGAAAAAATAATTAAAAGTCTCTTATGGCATTAACATGTATAATTTGGTATCACTTCATAGTATGGGTTTACATAATTAGTGTAATTCATTATTTAAAAATATTAAATTAAATAACGAGATTAATGATCAATATTCATCTATGTTTTTATGTATTAAAATATAATTATACTATTAAAAATAAATTAATAAATAAAAATAAAATCCAATATCAATGAATTATATATTTTCTATTTTTTAATAAAATAAATAAGAAATGAAGTCATACACAATATATTATCCCCCACACATGATTAGATGTTACATTACAACATTAAAATTTCATAGTGATTACTATAATCTATAACATGTGAAAATAAATAGAAATATACAAATATTTTGATCAATATATTTCTTATAGTAGAATAAAAATCTGAAATCATTTTGGAAAACTAAAATAAATAATCTTAAAAGGTAAATCAATCTATGTTAATCACCTAAGATGTATTTCATTTTAACTCTCTATATCTAGATAGTTGCAATGTTTGTCTATAATATTATGAAGGATACAAATTTCCTGATAAGTACCAAAAACATTTCTTAACTCTACATTGACATCATCTTAATTCATCCTTGTGAAAAAAAAATTTGTATTACTCTCTATTAATTATATTCCATTAAAAATGTTGAGGTGAAATTAAGATATATAAGGCTTATAGCTCATAATATTGGGGGAAATCGTGTACACAAAGGGATTATATGAAATCTGTGGATTCTATCAACAAATTTTTGTTGATAAATTCATTAAACATGGTACATCATCATTGTACCATATCCTTCACCATCCTATATTGTTGATAAAATCATCATTTATTATTTCTTCAAAACATGAAACCATATTTAAGATATTTTATTCATATTCACTAGAAGAATGAAACTATTAAAAGTTTTCTATTATTTCAATATTGGTATTGAAAGTATAAAATTTATTTTGATTTAAATTCATCCAAAATGTGATTTCGTTTGAATTATCTCTCTTAATTATTTCAGTATGAAATATTATTTACCTTTTCAATTTGTTTGGGAATTCATTTTTTATTGAATTTGATTGTAGGCAATAAGTATTTTCATTAAATCATAGTGCCTTCATTATTATTTATTATTCACTGACATGAAAATTATTGATATAAGATTTTTCTTCAACATCAACATGGTAAGTATCTATTTAAAAACATTTTGGAAAAAATCAAACTAATATTTGTTTTCTCCTTCATAATCTATAAATTCCATATTTTCTCTATCATGACCAATCCACTGGGGCCCACACTATGACTACCCTAAGCCCGCCTTTCATAGGACAAAGGTTGGAGACTATAACCAAAAGGTGTATCCCTTAAAATGGAAGGCGTTGTCTTTAAACCTTTACAAACTCACAATCCATGAACACAACAATAAGCATCCATGAAGTAAACTACTATAGAAAAAATTGTACTGAATTTAAAGGGAGCCAAAATACAATCCCAACTAAAAAGTACAAGCACAAATGATAAGAGAAAACAACTCATGGATCATCCACTGAGGATCCTACCATAAGGGTAGGTACAAATTGTCTCCACAACACTCCATGTCTGCTCGTCTCATCAATGTACTGCTTGGTCCTGGCTCCATCAAGTCTCATCCCAACATTTCATCGTCTGCACAAGACACCACAAGGTGCAGGAGAAGCCTGCGTTGGGGTGAGTATAAAAATACTCAATACGTACCCCAAGACCCCTGAAGGTCTCCCAGAGTTCCATAAAAGAAATACCACAATGAAAGCCCTCAAACACAAATCATGAAGCATTGATCAACTATACATAGGCATATTCCCATACATATACCTATGTTATCAAAATATACTCGTCTCTTACATTATAAAACACAAGGATCCAACATTTAATCCATTTTCACAATTGATCCATGAGGGAAGTATAACACAAAGGAAACACCATGAAGGTAACACCGTGAAGGTAACACCATGAAAGTAAAAGTACCATAATGGTAACACCACGATGGTAAAAGTACCACAGGAGTAAAACCACAAAGGTAACACCATAAAGGTGAAGTACCACTAAGGTAACACCACGAAGGAGAAAGTAACACAAAGGTAACACCACAAAGATAAAGTAACATAAAGGTAGGGTAACACCACGAAGATAAAGTACCAAAAAGGTAACAAAATGAAGGCAACAAAATGAAGGTAAAAGTACCAAAAATGTAAGGAATCATCTCACACCAGGTATATAATGTAAGTTCATAAGTATAGATGATTAGTCGTAATTCTAAATCATCTCATTCTGTCGAGAGGCTCTTTTACTGACACACATAGGATCAGTATGCATTGAACCACATAGGATCACAAAGAACTGACGCACACATGATCTAACCCACACAGGATTGGTATGCGCTTACCCACACAGGATCACTGAGCGCTGACCCACACAAGATCGATAGGTAGTGACCCACACTAGATCGCTATTCATTCTTCATGTCACAACTAGACACGAGATTCCCACACTAAGAACACTTGATTCAGGTAGGATCCACTCCTTGAGCTATCGGTCAAATGTCAACCACCAAGATTTTCCATGAATATCTATCCCAAAGGACTCCCAGGTCTTAAGGGTTCCAACGAGACATATGGCGCGTCTATCGGATGCCCGGTCTGTGAGATATGGGTACTTTTGTAAAAAGGGCCAAGGTTTGATTCAAGTCTGATCCAACCAGGGTAGCATGTCATAATTTAAAAAAACTCACTTAGAGTATCTCAAAAGGAACACAATGTCACTAAGGCCCTTATGCCACAGATGATGCGTCAATCAGATGCACAGTCTATTTGTTAAATCCTTTTTCGTGAAATGGGGGGTGATCACACCTCAGTCCGGCCAGCTCAGTCAGGCCCGCCAGAATATGCCAAAGGGACCGCTTCGCAAAATAGGTCCCAGTGCCACCAACGATGTGTATACTGGACAGACGGTTCATTAGTTATGGGCGTTTCTTTCTTCGGGTACCGGTTGGGTCTTGGCACGGACTGACTCTGTCAGACCGGCCCAACACAACAGGTCATGGGGTTTACGTAACCCCACTCGGTTCCGGCCCACTAAGGGTCCACCCAATTCATTGGTTCTGACCCATTAGGGTCTTCCCTATTTGGTTTATGGGCCTGAGTCATGGTTGGCCCAGCCCGTCGTGTGGGGCTCGGCTCACCCACGCTGGGCCGTGGGTCTGTCCCTCCTGGCCGATCAGTGCCGACTCGGTCGGCTAGAAGGCGGATCGCCTCATTCACTGGCCTTCCGTTTGCATGGTAATTTTTCCCAACCTGTGGGGCGCTGCCCCACCGCATTAACTGGTTGGCCATTTGGCCGACCATATTCCGCCAACGTGTCATGGCGCCAGCCGCACCACACCCACCCTCCACTGCCTACTTTCTGAAGCCGCTTCTGTTAGCAGTGCATGTGGGTGCCACACTTGTCCCACGCTGCTGCCTTGGGTCGGCCGCCATTGGCCATCGCATTGCACCGTCGCACACTGCCTGCCACATATCATGGCCGGTTGTCACGTGTCACCTCAGGCCACTGCCGGCCGCTGCCTAAATGTCGAACCAATGGTTTCTTCTATGGGTCACCGGACATGATCTGATGTCCGTTCTTGGTACCATCTATGCCTACGACTTTTCTTCATTGTCTCCGACATCATCTCACCCGTAATTTCATGTTTCCGTCGATTTGGAAATTGTTTCCCCAATGTTCACATCATGAATGACGTGGTGAAGGGTTCGAGCCTTGTTCATTTGGCTCGCGCCCTCTGCGTTATGGTTATAGAAAGAGGGAGAGGATTTAATTCAACAAATACAAACTCAAAATAAACCCCCTACATCAATATCATTCGAGAATGACCATGTTAAAGGAAGATTCAGTGTTCATCATTTGGTGGCATTCATCCCTGCCCACTAGAACGGGATTTGTCCTCTAAGTGGTTGGCGTCGCGGTACTATACCAAAGTTTTGTCGCTTGGATTTCCGTGCCAATACTCCTCCCCAAGATCCATATAAATAGGATAGGGGGAGGGTGAGTAACACATTTGGAATTAATAGGGGTCATTTAATTAAGGAACCACCTTTATTCCAATGGTGTTATTACAAATAATTGAGGAGTCAAGCCATTTAATGGCTTTACACATTGTTGGTCCTGCCGCCGCCACTTGTCCATTGGAGGAAAAGAAAGAAAGAAAATAAAATAACTTTGTTATTTTATTATTCTTTTAAATTTCCAAAATCTATCATTTTTTGAAACTTTCTTCGGTTGATGTGAAGCCCCTCTTAAGGGAATCCCAGCACAGTGAATTCAGTGGTTCCTTCATATTTTTAATCCGAGCACCAGTTGAAAAGTTAGAAAACGCCGCTCGCGTGTTTACTAAACGCAACATAAAAAAGTTCAATAAATTATTAACATTCACCCTTGAGCCATGTCGGTCAATGATAGGATCTGCCTAAGGGAAACACGCCCCAAATAATTGAATTGTTCTCTCAGATTTTAAATCTATGATACAATTTAGAGGTTATGTATTTTAACAATAAAATAATTGTTACTTAATATTTATATTTAAGCCCAAAAACTAACATCCATAGTTAGCCCATGTCAGCCAATGTTAGTATCTTCTTAAAGAAATAATACCCTCACGAGCTTAGTGTTGGTCTCCTATTTTTAATCTGAGTCACTGTTTATGATTTATCAGTATTCAAAATTCAAAATAATTCTATTTAATTATTATATTTACGATTTTTCCATTTTCGTGTTTTCTCACCATAGACATGCGCCGACCAAACTTAAGTCACGCCTAGGGTAAAGCTATTATCCTAAATAAAAAATTACCCTCATATTTCTGATTCGGGAAACCTTTGAAGAGTTATTACACTTTTCCAAGAAATCTATTCACACACGCTATTTTTAACTTATCATTTTTTGACGGATTATTTCGGGCACTCTAGGTCTCCGAATCTCACGTCATCATATTTCACGGTCTCAAAATAATTCCTTATAATTAAAAATATTATACAGAAATTCATGGACATTACATTCTCCCCACCTTAAGCTTTACATCCCTGAAATCCAAAATAAAGGTAAATCAAACAAATGAGGGTACTGGGCATGAATCTGAGCCTCCTGCTCCCATGTGCTCTCTTAGAGGTTCCCTAGCGGCCACCAAAGTCACATAAAAGGGATGGACCATCAATGAAGGAATATATCCCTTCGATCCTCTATCTCCACTAGGAACTCCGTAAAATTCACCCCATCATCAAAGTCCAACTCCCCAAGTCGATAATGTGTGATGGATCATGCACGCATCTTCTCAGCTGTGACAAAAGGAAATCATTATGCACCCGATGCATCTGCTGGGGAAGAGCTAGATGGTATGCCACCTCTCCTACTCTGCTTAGGATCTGGAAAAGTCTAATGAACCTCAGAGATATCTTTCCAGCTAGGCCGAATCTCTGAAATCCTCATCGGGGTGAGAGCCGTAGGAAGACATAGCCTCCCTCCTCGAATTCCAAGGGTCTTCATCTCCTGTCAGTATAAGACTTATGCCAAATATACATATTTTTCACTTTATAACAAGTAAGGCATCGTGATACAAACTCTTCCATTTATATATTTATCCCTGGACACCAGTACAGATGCTAGAGGTCCTTGTACATCATCGCAACTTCAGGATGTACTGCTAAAGGGGATGTATGGAACTCCCTCAACACCTCCTCCCACAGCACCACTAGTACCATGGTGCGTCCGTTGAAGAGAAAAACATGCTCTCCAACTTCAAAAAATCATTCAGGAGACCACCCTCAGGATATTTGTGCACGTCGGGTTTCATAGTCAACGCCCCAAAGCTATGCCTCCCAAAATTGTTCATGAATTAGGGGAGTGACAATAATAAAATGGAGGTAAGCTGGTACATCTTTATCCACAAAAGATATACACAAAATGACTAGCTGCTATGATGCCTCATTTAGTAGCTATAGACAAGACCTCATGCTGAGTGATTCTATTACCATGTTCCCAATCCATTGAGTATAAACTATGTCAAAGTCATAGTCTTAGAGGAACAAAGGCCATCATCGTTGTCTCAGGTTTAGGTCCTTCTGAGGAAAGATATATGTGAGACTTTTATTATAAGAGTAAATAGAAAACCATTCACCCATCATGTATTTCCACTACATCTTCAGTACAATGACCACTACTACTAACTCTAGGTCATGGGTAGCATAGTTCTACTCTTGTTGTCTCAACTACATTGAGTCGTAGGCGATCACTACTCGTTCTTGCATTAGGAAACAACCTAGTTCGGTCCCTGATGTGTTGTAGAAGACTACATACCCAACACTATCTTCTTATATCCTCAAGATGGGGGCACTCCCCAGTGTCTTTCTCAGTACAAGAATTATTTGATGACACTTCTCCATCAATAAGAAAGGCTCCCCCTTCTTTGTCAAAAATGACAAGGGTTCCTCTACCCTGGAGAAGTCAGGTACAAATAACTGGTAGTACTCAACCAAAATAGAAGTCCCTCTCCCTTAAGAGAGGTAGTCATGGAAACATCTTTTGTAAAGATATCCCGTCACCAGCCACTACTGCTGGGAACTGAAAACTAAAAAATTCTTACTCCCATAAGGGTAAGGCTGGCCGACTCAAAAGTGATTGGATTCACCCTTTTATGCATGAATTTATCTTGTGCTTCATGGGTTTCCTATTTCATCGACCAATGAAACCCCCATTCCAACATTGTAGATATAATATATCCTTGTTTCCTAAAATAGTCAATCTAAGTATGAACTGTGGATGTCCAGTCCATCCCCAGACTAACATCGTATTGCTTCGATGTTTCCACTAAAAAGATATACCAAAACTCTTACATCAAGTTTCAGGTCACACTATCATCTTAAGAGTTATCATCAAGTATCCTCCCAAAGTAATATTTAGATGTATGGGTTAATTAATCGATATAACAGGAAAATCTAGGTCTTGAAGAAGATTCATGGTAAGAAGGAATAATTGTCACCTATTTCTAATAATATGACATCTAGTACTAGACACAGACCATACCTCAAAACTTCTTTGGATACCTTGGGTCACAATCCTTGACAGCATGCAGCTACTCCCTTATCGTGTTCTCCAGCCCCCTAAGACTGGTGGGGACCACATTATGGTGGTGGTTCTAACATGTTGAAAGGTATATCAACTCAGGCTGCTCTCTTAGCTCCACATACATGTCTGATGCACTGAAGATTCATCTGTCTCTACCACTTCCTCTTCCCAAAACATTTTAAACACCCATGTCTCTGAGACTGGAATGAGTTTCCTGTTGTCCCACTTCTAAAATTCACTAGTTGTATCTTCTTATCATAAAAAAATTCAACCAAATAGGTTCTCTCTAGAAACCTAACATAACTAGGATTGCAAAGTGGAATAGTTATGGCTCAGATGTCCCTAAACAGACCTCGCTCGGAGGTTTGATTCCTGAGGCACTGACCACACTGTATTTATCAAGTACCTGGGATGATCAGTACACCACGATGAATACTCAGCTACTGATATGTCGTACTTTTGAAGCTATAGAAGATCTAGGGAACACACAACCCTTATCTGTTAATTGAATGATACCCCATTCTCCAAGGAAGGTTCTCAAGATTGTCCATAGAAAATTCACCTCTTCACAAGATCAGGGTAATATAAACCTTGTCATCGTCTTGCTGAGCCACGTAGAAGGATATCTACCAGGAATACCAACTGATTGAATGGTGCCTTTGCTAGATGGAAACTCGGCCACCTCCTCAAGCTTTTCCTTAGCCTCCCGTGAGTTGGGATTGCCTCAAAACCATAGGGGTATCTGATTCTGAAACACATATAAGGCACCAAGACTACATGTGTCCTCTACCAATACCACCAGTTGTAACTGCAAACCAACGGCCAGTGATATAGGTGGTAAACTAACTGAAGGTACCATCTTGGGAATCTATCTATGTACTGAAGCCTCATCAACATGCGGACCATCCCCATGGATGTACCCTGATAAAGACTACAATTTAGGATCAACATCTGATCTACTTGTGTCCCACATAGGAAGAAAACTATAGTCACAGCCTCTAGCTAGTTCTCAGCTATTTGGAGATCTATCTTGCCTCGAAACCTTAGAGACCTCTACCACTGGAACTTGTGCAACATGCTCAGAAGTCATGCATGGTCCAGTGGTATCATATGTTGCTGATCCAAATAGAATCACTAGAATGCTAACACACACAAGATCACCCGGTGGGCCGTCATCGTGTACTCTCTCGAGAATCCTAGCCGGCTATCTACGTGGTAGCATCATGATAAGGAATAGGTGTGAAACATTAATTATGTTATACTTGGTGAGATTAGTCCAAAGAAACCAAGGAAAAACATTCCCAAAACACATGCAATCAGTGTTTTCGTCCACCGAGTCGGAAATTAGAATTTAGGGTCCTAGTTTATGGATTCATCGGCCACCACACCAACAATGGAGTCCCCTAACTAAAACCACACTCAAATCACATAATAATATTGCTCCATTGAAAAGATCAGAGTCCATGTTCTTCGGTAGAACTGACTCCTCTGATACCACTTTTTCATGACCTGTCCCCCAAGGCCTGTGTCGTTGCTACCCAAAGCCCACCTTCCTTAGGAAAGGGGTTGGAGAGTAGAACCAAAAAGGGGTATCCCTATAACAAGAATGCTTTGCCTTTAAACCTGTAAAAATACTCAATCCAATAACACAATATATAGCATACACGATGTAAAATATTGTTTTAAAAAGTGTAATGAATGTAAAGGGGGCCAGAATAATAGTCCAACTGAAATGTAAAAGTACAACAAAAATAGAAAAAAACTCTTGGACTATCCACCGAGGATCCTACCTGAAGAGTATGTGTATATCGTCTCCACAACACTCCACGTCAGCCCGTATCCTCTATGTACTATCATGTCTTGGCTCCCTCAAGGCTCAGCCCAGCTTCTCATCATCTGCAGAAGACACAACAGGGTGCAGGTGAAGCCTGTGCATGGTTAGTATAACGATACTTATTAGTGACCCTGAGACCATATAAGGTATCCAAGAGTTACAAAAAAGAAATACCACAAACTAAAACCTCAATCATAAATTACAAAGAAGTCATCAACTCTACTTAGGGATATGACCATGCATATCCCTATGTTATCAAAATATACTCAAATCTTACATGAAGAAACACAATGGCCTAACCTTTAATCCATTTTCACAATTGGTCCAGGAGGTAAGTATACCACAAAGGTAACACCACAAAGGTTACACCACGAAGGTGACACAAAGAAGGTAGAAGTACCACAAAGGTAACATCACGAAGCTAACCCCATAATGGTAAAATTACCACAAGGGTAACACCACGAAGGAAACCACATGAATGTAAAGTACCAGACAGGTAACAATAGTAAGGTAACACCACAATGGTAAAAGTACCACAAAGGTAACACCATGAAGGTAAAGGACCACAAAGGTAACACCACGATGGTAATACCAAGAAGGTAAAGCACCACAAAGGTGACACCCCAAAGATAACAACACGAAGGTAAAAGTACCAAAAATGTGGACACTCAGCTCACACCAGGTATATTACTTAAATACAGAATTAAAAATAATTGGTAATAAATCTAGATCATCTTATTCTGTTGAGAAGCTCTGTTGTTGACCCACACAAGATCAATATGTGGTGACCATCACAGGATATTTGAGCACTAACCCACATAGGATCATTATGCACTGACCAACACAAGATCACTAGGCATTGACCCACATAGGATTGATAGTTACTAACCCACAAAAGATCAGTATTCATTCTTCATATCATATCTAGCCACGAGATTCCCGCACTAAGAATGCTTGATTCAGGGAGGATCCTATCCTCAAGCTATCGTACCTACCCCAAAAAGAATGATGTTCCAAGAATATTTATCCCAAAGGACTTCCATGTCGTCAGGCTTGTAACATGGCTGACGACGCGTTGATCAGACACCCAGTATATGAGAAATGGGATCTTTTGTAAATAAGGGACTAGTTGGATTCAATTCTGATCCAACCTAGGTCACTCATCAATATCTGACAAAACACAGTTAGAGAATATCAATAGGAACTCCTTTTCACTAGGGTTATTATGCCACATACATCGCATCGATCAGACGACCGTTCTTTTTGTTACATCCCTTTCCATTAAACGGGGTGATCACACCTCGATCCAACCCTGGTCAGTTGGGCCCATGGGAATATGCCAAAGGGACCACCTCCTAATAGAAGTCCCAATGCCACTGACGGCATGTAAACCAAACACTCAGTTCATCAGTTACAAGAATTGCATTATTCAGGTACCGGGTGGGTCTGAGCCTGGTCCGACTCGGTTAGACCGGCCCGATGCAATGGGTCCCAGGGTTTACTTGACCCCGCTCGGGTCTGGCCCACAATGAGTTTGCCCGGTTCACTGAGTCTGGCCCATTAGGATCAGCCCAGTTCAGTTCATGGGCCAGTACCGTTATTGGCCCGGCCTGCCGGGTGGGGCACAACCCACCAGCGTGGGCCAACTGGGCCACAAGGCCGGCCTGACCGTCTAGCAGGGTTCGACCTCATTGGCTGGTCTATGCCAGCTCGGTCCTCTTGAAGGTGGACCGCCTCTGTTGTTGGCCCTGTGGTTGTAGGGTCGTTTCTCTCAATTGGGAAAGGTGGGGGGCGCTGCCCCAACGCATTAACTTGTTTGCAGTTTGACCGACCGGGTTACAGCAACGCGGCGCAGCATAGGTCGTGTAACATCCTCATGTCACGGCCGCCTCAGCCGGCTGTGCCTACGGGCGCCACACTTTTCTCACAGGTCTCGCCTAGGCTAGCCACCCTTGGCATCCGAGGCATGCCATCGTGCACCGCCTGCCATCACTAGAGGCCAGTTGCCGCGGGTCTCCTTCAGCCACCGCCGGTCTCCACCGAAATGGAATGAAAACAGTTTCTTCTGTAGGTCACCGGACATGCTCCGGTGTTCGTTCATGGTGATGTTTGTGCCTACGGATCTTTCACGTAGTCGCCGACATATAGTGACTTGTTATTTTATGCTGATGATGATTTGGAAATTGTTTCCTTGAAGATCACATCAAGAACAAAGCAGTGGAGGATGTGGGACTTGTTCGTTGGCCCACACCCTCTATGTTCATGTGATAGAAAGCGGGATAGGATTAAATTCCTCAAAGACAAATAAAAAATAAAACCCTTATCTTAAGATCATTGGAGAACGTATGTGTTTGAATAAGAGTCGGTGTTCTTTTTTTGGTGGCACTCGTCACCACCCACTGAAATTGGTTCCGTCCTCCATGTGGTTAATGTCGTGGTACTTTTCCAGAGCTTCGTCTCTTGGGGAATCCATGCCAATACTCCTCCCTAGGCTCCAAATAAATTGTAGAGGGTTTGGGTGGGTAATACATGTGGAATTAATGTCATTAAATTAATTAAGGATGCTTTCTAATTCCTATAGTGCTTTCACAAAAACAAATGACAAGTCAAGACATTTAATGGCTTGACACAACATTGGTCCCGCCATTACAACTTTTCCATTAGAGGAAAAGAAATAAATGAAATAAATTAACGTTGTTATTTTATTTTTATTTTAAATTTCAAAAAACTATCTTTTTCTCCCGACCTTCTACGGTTGAATTGAAACCACCCTTAAGTGATTCCTAGCATTGTGGATTGAACAGTGCCCTCAGAATTTTAATTTGAAACCAGTTCAAAAGTTAGAAAACACCGCTCTCATGTTTACTGAACATACATTAAAATTTTTAATAAATTATTAACATTCAACCTCATCCCATTCTAGTTGATCATAGGCTCTTCCTGAGGGGAACACACCCCAACAAACTCAATGATACTCTTATATTTTCATTCAGAATTGCCTTTTTGAGGTTATGGATTTTACAAATAAAATAATATTAACTTAAATATTATTATTTATTGCGAAAAACTAAATTCCATAGTTGGCATGTGCATGCCAATTTTAGAATCATCCTAAAGAAATCATACCCCCACGAGCTAAGTGGGGGTCATAGATATTTAATCCGAGTCACCGTTCGTGAGTTTTTAGCATTTAAAAAAAATAACTATATTTAATTATTTTATTTACGGTTACACCGGTTTCTAGTTTTCGCACCGGAGACCTGCATCGACTAATGTAATGTCACGCATAGGGTAAACCTGCTATCTTGAATGCAACGGTGCCCTCATATTTCTGATCCCGGCACCCTTTTAAGAGTAATTCCACTTTTTCAGGAAAACTTTTTACACACACTGTTTTAAACATAACATTTTTTGACGGATCATTCCGGGCACAACGGGGCTTGGAATAACATGCACTCAGATTTCATGGTCTTGAAATAATTCTATATAATTAAAAAAAATATACGGAAGTTTTATGACATTAAAATATCAACTAACATCATTATCATTTAATTCCCCCAATAATTTAATTATTATTATACAGAATGAATGATATTTTGATACATTTTCCTATAATATAAAATATTAATGTATATAGGCCATTCATCTTTTTTTTATAAAATCTATGACCTATACCCTATATATTCATTGAAATTCATATTTATCAATTCCATTTATGCATGTATATATACTTCCCATCTATTCGATCACGTGTCTTAATTATTACAACATAAAAAATATTAATTGAGATATCTTACTTTTTATTTAAGGGTTATTGAAATAATCGGGATGTATATATCTATAGTTTTTGAAATAATTCTCTTCCTATCTCGAATATAATAGTTAATTCAATTATGGTCGTTGTCTATCACAATGGAATGTTCCAATTTTTCTCCTTCCTATATATATGGGAATGTGTCTATATAGTATATTATTAATATATGTTTTCTAATAAAAATATTAGGATTTCCCGATTATATTTTTTTGATACATACAATTTATCAAGGACATAATGGATTATGCTAAAAAATAAAAAAAATAAAAGATATAAAGTTAAAAAAAATAGAATAAAATTAAATTCAAATTACCACGAATAATAACTCAATATAATTCAGCCATATAAAAAGTTCAATATTTTGTAGATTACCTTTAATTGAGTCCTATAAAATATTATTTTAGAATTCAACATAGGAAAATAATATATCATAGACCTCGGTCATCACTAAAAGTAGTTTTCAAACCCTTATTACTCTCTTTTTTTTACTAAATTTTGTTAAATTTTTTTTATAGATTAAAAAAGGAGGGAACCATTCAATTTTTATAGTTAATAAAAATTGGAAATAAATGATAATTATCACTAGTTAGTGATAAATTATGGTAATTCATTGGATAATGCATAACTATATCATTTATTATTGTTTTAGAAAATTACTCAATCTTATTCAACATTTCATGACTCAAATCAATTAAATTACATACATTTACCCCATACAATTTCTCATAGACATGGAAAAGTACTTTTTAAGAGTATATTTATTTTACCTTAAATATTAATGTGCAAACTAGTAAGATTGATCCATCAATCATGTGAATGCTAATTAGTAGATATAATTTTACTTAAAATTTTGAAAATGTTTTATCCCATTAAACACAAACACCAATTATTAATGAATTCACCCTATTACCCCGTGTCCCACTATATTCATGAAATCTACTAAAAGAGAATAATTTATTGCTGATATTAGAATGTAAAAATGTAGGTAAGTTATAAAATTAATATTCAACCATTACTATACTACACCAAAAACTTACAGTAAAAAACTCATTGGGGGAAGAGAATTAATAACAAATCATTTATATTTTTGTGAACTATGGAAGAACATGGCTAGTTATCCCCCTCCCACCTTTAGTGGACTCTTATGGATATCACACTATGATGGAGGAAAATTAAATGAATAAAAATGGACAAACATATTAAAATAAATTTTCGGAAAACCATAGGAAAATTACAATAATAAAGGAGGTATATTCCTTAAATTGTTATTCTTATATTCTATCACTTATATATAAGATCCAATATAATTTTTGGATTTTAAAAATCATATCCACTTGGAATTATATACTCTGGGGATTCTATTACAATGTTAGAAGACACATTTAGTCTTATTCTTTCATATATATATATATTAAATAATTCAATACTCGTGAACAAAGAATCCTCTTTAATATGTGATAATTCTCCACATGGTTTGTTTATTTTGATATTACATATTTTTATTATGTTCTTCAAATAATTAATATTCTTTTCAATTTAGGAGTATTTATATTTTCCATGTGAACAAAATTCTTTATCAACAACTTAGGTTCACTCATGTATATGATTCATTAATCCACAAGAGTGATCTGGAATCTTTGTAAAGTACGTCTTATATCATCACCTAGATTTGGTTGAAAATGGTTAAATGGTTCACTCATGAAATTTCAAAATTTAATGATAGGAATATATAATGATTTTTATATGATGACATAAAATTCAACAACCCTATGATCATTTAAAATATTACACAATATTTAGCCACATTTCATTTTCCATCAATTAATTTATCACATATATCATCATTTTCATGGTGGTGACATCAATTTTCACTTTTGATGAAAATGTAGGGACTATAATCTCATTTGGAAAATGGATATAACACAAATAGATTAACGCACATACCCATACCACTATTTATTTTGTTCCTTAAATCATAAAATTGATTGTATACATGTTCATGATTACTAAAATGCATGAAATATCTCATTATTTTTATGAAGACACAATAACATATATTAATCATTGATAGGTTATTTGGAGGCAATTTCATTCATCATAAAATAATAGATCAATTTCCTTTATGAAAATTTTCATGTTGGGTTTCAAATAAATATGGTTTATAATTGATCAAATTCCTCACAACATGAGATAATAAGATATCATAACAGAATAAATTATTATATTAAAAAAAAGCTATCCACATTTTCAAAAATATCATGTTTTATGAAGCATACAAGTATAACATATTAAAACCCCAAAATTGTATGCTATTATAAAACATCAAACTATAATTACAAAAAATGAATTTTTCATTCAAATATTATATCGTCAAACCAATTAATGATATATCTCCATATAGTAAAATTAAGTAAAAAAATGTTATGAAAAATTAAATTAAATTTAAATTTTCATCATGCCTAGACTCAACTATCATAACATAGAAAATATCAAATAAAAAACATCATTTATTGTCGAGGTCATAAAATAAAAAATTAATTTATAAAAAAATAATTTTCCTATATTGATGAGTATATCATTTATTCATAAAAATATAATAAAATTTAATAATTATAGTTAATTTTATTAAATTATATAAATTATTTGGTTTTAATAAATTCAGAAACAGAAGACAATAAAAAAATTTCTATTTTATAAATAAATTTCTCCATGTGAGTTTTTTTAATTAAATAAATTATAAATTATATCATTATCACTATATGTTCTTGAGAAAATTTTCATCTTTATATTCATCATGATGTTGAAGAATGAAAATAAAGATTGAGGGAAAGATTATAAAAAATAGATGGATCAAGAATATTATCATAAATAACTAATGATTTAGTTATGTGGTATAATTAGCTTAGTATTTTTTGGGTTCTCTGTAGAAATTTTTTTATGGTTTTTAATGGTGACATAAACATAAAAAAATCATGAAACTATTTTTTTAAAAATAATTTGTTTTTTGATTAAAATTATTTTTTTCAAGGAAAATATGTTTTAGAGTTAATAATAATTTATTTAAAATATATTTAGGTGTTATTTTGAAACCCCATGGGGTTCATTCTTATTAATAATTAGATATTCTCTCCCCTAATCATTAATGTGTATAAATGGATATAAATGGGATTTTTAACTTTATATACTGAAATATATTAGGTTTTAGTTGTCATTATTACCATTTAAATTGTATATATTTTTATGGGTATTTAACACACCGATTGTGCAAGCATTCTGGTTATATATTAAGAAACATGGTTTAACAACGGGTCTTAAGGTTATAAGTATTGGATGGATTGATTATAGTTATATATGTGATTGTACATATTGATATGGTTATAAAGATGGATACACATATGTATATGAATATTTATATGAAAATATGACTGGGATACCATATGTGTTTTTGGAATAGTTTCTATTTCTATATAGTTATCAATGGTTATTATGATTATGTACCCATATGACTTCTATGAAGTTATAAATTGTCATTTAGGTAATTAACAACAGTTTTTATAAAGTAATTAAAAATAATGATTTAGAATAATTATTAAATGTGCTAGGTAATAATTTTTAGGTTCTATTTAGTTGTTCGTTAGTGAAATCATCAATGGTTGTAATGTTTATATGATATATTTAATAATGGAAGAGGTTAACCAAGAGTATGGATTGATATTTATAGAAATATATATAGAGTAAAGTAATTTTCACAATTATATATCAATATTATTCTATTTTGATGTGAAATCATCATCTATAACTCTATCACTAACCTATATTTTTGGTTAGATATGTGTATCATCTGATGGGTTATTTGGATTTAAGGGATCAAAAAATAATAGATTAACTACTAACTCTAACATATATTTTGATTAATTATTTTAAATATATGATATTTGAGTATATGTGTGATAATGAAATAGATTGTGGGTTTTACAATATCTGTGCAAGGGGGATTTTTATTATTATGGATTTATCATTATACGGTTTATATATTTACATTATTCATGGAGAGGTACATAATACCGATATATGTGTATACCATGTGAAACAGTATGTAGGGAATTCTATTTAATATCAATATCTCATAGAAAATGGGTATTACATATATATATATATATATATGTGGCTACTGGGGGAACATAATGAGTAAATTTATTCACACCTTTTTATTATATATACTATTATATAAACTATTAGAAGTTCATAAATGGATCAATTTTCAATAGATTTCCCTATAATAAGGAGGTTCTATAGTTTTCTTATTATATATTATCAACAATGTATCACATTTTTCATCCTTGACAATGTTGAATACCATGTTTCACATTCAACGCTGAGAAACATTAAAAAAACATAGTTTTATAAGAATAATATTATAACATAATTATATCGATTAGTCCATCATTCTAGGAACCTATAATAATTTATTAAAAATATGAATAGGTAAAATAGTATGAAAATTAGTGTTTCATATTGATCTATGATTGATATTTCGATCATGTTATTTGAAAGATCATTAAAACAATAAGAGGAACATCAGTAAAGTCCCTTTTATTCCACTACATCCACCAAATATTTAGATTCATACTTAAAATTTCTAATAACATAGATATTAGAATTTAATTTCTTAATGAATTTATCTCAATGATAAAAAAAATTACATGGATAATGAGATAGAGTTTCTAAGAATATTCCACATTGCATGTGAAATCACACTTGACCCATAGGTTTCTCCACCCCCATTGGTCCACAATGAATATCACAATGATGAGTCCTCTCATACCAACATCAATAGAAAAATCAAAAATACAAAAAAATTTCATGATTCTAATATGAAAATCATTTTCATTCCTAGAAGACTCATGAAAACCTACGAAATATGGGTTACCTTTCAAATCATTGTCAATATTTATCTTCATATTTTATGGTGTGGTGGCATCTAGAAGAAACTCATAGTTCCCATCAATATTTTATAAGAACCTACAATACTTGAAGACACCCATATGATAACATAATTAACACTAATATAGTGTGGTAAGGAAATACAGAACATCATTAGAAAAAGTAACTAGAGGAATAAAACCATAATTAAAATATAATAAAATTAAATTAAATCCTTCAACCCAACAGGTTTCCATTATGATTATACCAAAAATTATAAGTATTGAAATATGATAATTATAAAAAATGACTAAATTATTAAAAAATAAATTGAAAAATAGGATGGATGATTTTTATGGGTGTATATACGACCATGTATCAGAGTGAAAATAGATTATATAACCGTATTATGAAAATTAGAAATATATATGACCGTTTGGAATGAATATAACAAATGGGTATATTTAAAATGTTATAACAAGTATCAAATTTTTCATACATGAACAATATTTATAAATCATATATGTTATGTGAATAAAAATTTACGAATATACATTATATATTTATTTCATGATAATGAATCTAAACATAATAACTAAATTCATATTATATTGTTTTTTTTTCAAGAGAAAATGATTTTAAAATATAATATAAAATTTTATTTAAAAGGTACATTTCAAAAACTAATGTGATTAAATTTTTGAAATGTATTTTATTTATGGAATAATACATCATTATTAGGTGAAAGGGTTACTAAAATGTTTAGTGAAAAATAATTTACCAATGTGAATTATAACTCACATCAGTAATGTATAAAACTGATAAAATATACTATATAATTAAAATGATGTATAAAAAATAAAAAATGAAAAATAATTTTTTATAATATACATAATATTTTCTTAAATATGTTTCCACTTGTGGTTCACATTATTTTATAATTAAATTCTTAAACCATTAATGAATGATATATCACAAATATACTGCTTAAAATCATATATAACCATCATCTTACCTTATAAAACCATTGATTGTTTGTTTTTTATCTCAACTATCTAAATAATGTTCCTTTCTTATGATTATTATATCACATTTTCTAGATTATAGTCTTAATAATTAGGCATAAAACCTTCATTGAAAAGAAACTTATTTCACAAAGGAGTGACTCCGTAAATGTAAATGTCAATGTATTCTCTTTATTTTTCAATTATCATATAATCTCTGATCAATATAAATTAAATTATCCTCTCTATTTATTTACTCTATTAATAGTTGTTATTTTTTAAAAACGATATTACAAAAATATAACTCTATGCTCATATCTAATCATTAGTACACGATGTTCTTGTCTACGTAGGATCTATCATATACATGAATGATGCTCTAAAAACATTATCAACATTATCATGGATGAGTATAAATAGATTAATAATTGTAAAATATGATATTAAGTATATTTTTTTATTCTTATTATGTAATTGTTATAAAAAATTATCATTATGAACTGAATCATGGTTATTGGTAATATTACCTGAAGCATTTATAGAGTGGATTCCATTAGTGAGATAAAAATGTTATATAAAATTAGTTGACAATGGGACATTGTAAATCAAAAAAATTATATGATCCCACTACGTTGACTAATTTAGGAATTACTAATACATTAAACAATAATGATGATCAAAATATATATATTGAATCTATTATAAATAAGTTTAAAACTACAAATATATGATGATCAAAAAACTGTAACGAGATAATATATATATAGTATACTGATTAAATTAAATGGTACAGATATAATTGTATTCAATTAATTTTAAAAAATAATTTATTAATATTTTTGGGTTTATTATTCAATGGATTGAAATTCATATATTGATATTTGGAGTAAAGGTTTGGGATTTTTATTTTAATATTCTGTTCATTGAGATATGTTCAATATTCACCACTTAAAATATCAAATTTTTTATAAACTACCCCATGTAATCATTTTATGACAAATTTAATATAATTAGTGGATTTAAAATCCAATATCCTTTTATTATATTCAAGGGATTTTTTATTTGAGCATTACCAATGTATTAATTATTTCCCCTTCAAACTCTCATTTAATATGATATTGTTTATGTATAAATTTTCATTGGATATTATTTATTTAATATATCTCTATATACAAAATTATTTTCATATATAATGGTTGGTAATTATTTTTACAATTATTATTACCATTTCACCTATCGTTAATCAATAATTATCCTGAAATAAAGATTGCAAATAGAAATGACATTATATTTTATTTTTAAATGGGATATTTCCCCTTCATGTCCTTATTGTTTATATATTTTCATGACAATAATTATCCATTAAATTATGAAATAAAAAGGTCTGTTTCAATTTATTTAATATAACATAAATAAACTGGGAAAATATAAATTTTAACTCTCTTAATTTTTGTTTTATTCTCAGCTTAAGTCAAAAATAACATTCATTTGTATATATTTTTAAAATCACCACCTTTAATGTTTTCTATGTAATAATGAATTTAAAAATTTGTTTACTACCTTTATCTTTTCCCTTTTAAAACTGTAGTTGATTATATTTTGTTTTAAATGGATAAAATTGAAAAAATTCAGAAGGAATAATTTTGAAGATAATAATTTTAATCTTACTATAAATGGTTTTAATTGATTCTATAACCCATTATTTTATAATCTTTTACATGTTATACTAATTCATTGTGGATTTATTTTAATAAAATAAAGAACATTCATTCAATGAATGATTTATTTACATTTTAATTGTATTTATACTAATTAAGTCTCATGGGTTATATATTCTGTGATAGATTTATGAATACTCATATGTTTATATAGAAGAAAAATATATGGTTTGTCATTTTCTACTGGATGGGAATAGTATTACAAGACGTTAATTCATTGATGTATGCTTATTTTATAGGGAATTTTATGTTCTTTTACATCGAGGTGACAGTTTTGGATGTGATCCATTAAATAAGACATGATTTTCTATGATTATATTTTTGTAACGTTCGTATGTTAAATATTTATGTTATGAAAAAAAATATTATGTTAATATTCATATTAATGATTCATATTCCATAAGGGATTAGTTATTCATGTTTATATAATAAAACATAATTATGATCTTTTACCCACAAAATATTCTTATATTCACATGTGATTCTTTTTATGGTCAATTATAATTTTTATAGATATTTTGTTTGTTTCAAAACTAATGAGTTTATGATATCATACATTGATTATGGTTCCTTTACCCACATTATGATCAACAATTTAAGATAAAATATATGTGGAGGATATCAATGTGATATTTATATATGAAAAAAATATATATTGTATTTTAAAATAGCAAATTGACATATAAAATATCCAAATACACAAAACTATCGGGTCATAGACGTATAATTTATTGTATTTTATGTTTTATATTAATGTAAAACACACAAATATATATTAATATTATGTAAGGTTAATCACATGTATTTTTGGTATGAGTTGTTTATTATTTTTTAAACAAATTTGTATGATGATATGTTATTTCAAATTACCAAGGATTTTTTATATAAATATAAATATCAAAATGTCTTATATTTACTTACTAAATAGTATTTTTATAGAGTATAAAAATCCCATTTGTTTAATTAATAACCATGATTATTATCACAAACCCCATATTGATTAGAGGTGGTCATCAGGGTCTTTATCATTTTTGAAACTGGCTTAGGGGATTTTAATAATGGTAGGGTCATTAAATTTATGTTATTTTTTGGTTTAATTCTAAACACCATCAATGTTCAAGTAAATCATTTGTCTTGGATTATTTCAAATTCACCTATAAAGATATTTTTTTTTCAATAAGGGTGATGAATGCATGATGTTATTCAGTACTATGATATAGGTAATAATGATATTGAATCTCATTCCTAGTCTATTGAAAATGTACAATGGAGTAATAAAATTTACTCCTCTGGAAAAAAAATTATGGAATTATTAAGGTATAATGAGTTTTATTTTTTATTAGTCTTTTTATATTTTACCCATTAATATTTTATGACTTTTGTGGGGGTATATTTAAAAAATTCATTGAAACTAACCATTCATTTGTCATATTATTTTAATCCCAATATAAATGTATTCTTCATCATTTTAAATAAAATTGGACAACCATTATTTAACGAAAAATGTTTTAATATGATTTCATTTATAATAAAATGACTATGTTTGATAGATTAAAAAATATACCACACTGAACCTAATCAAACTGAAAATTATTACCATACAACTTTTATCACCTTGCCACTAAATTGGGGTGTATTAATAGTATTAAATAAAATTTTAAATATATATGTATTGTTTCTAGATAATATAAATGATTTTATTAATACTTAGGGGGTAAGCAATCATTTTTCATTAAAATTATTTTATTCTTTAAATTGAGGTTTCAACAAAAAAAATTATTAATTTATTTATGAATGAATATTATAAACATATTTTTTAAAATTTTATAAAATTTATTTGTTTAAATAATTATATTTTCTAAATAACTATATCAAAATTATCTTTTGATGAAATATCTATATTTTTATTAAGAGATTCATTTTTCATTGAATACGGAAAACAATGAATTTTATTGCAACTTTATTTGCTTTTAAAGTATTAATAAGTAAAATTATATTTTGGATTATTTTTAAAATCTATTTTGTTCAATTTTATTTTAAATAATCTAATTTAGGGTTGAAAATTAATTTTAAATATGAATATAGTATAAAAACATTTTATATTTAAAAAAGGCATTTTTGGTCAACCATTTTAATTTGGTTTTTCATGTTTAATTATAAATTAAATTACATATTTTATTTGTTTTTCATTTTGAAATATATATTTCATATTTGGAATTATTGTGTCTGAGTTTGGTAAAATGTACGATTTTATTTGTGGTCAATATGAATTGCAACATTTGTAATTTTTTATATAATGATAAAGAGTAAATCTGGTAATGAATGTTAAAAATAATAAGATATGGATTTTAAAATTACTCTAACACTTGGTTTATTTTTATTGGATGATTCCATTTAATGAGAAATAATTAAATATTAGTTTATATGAAATTTTTTCTAATAATATGTGGTTATAAAATTTTTTATTATTTTGTTATTATGATTTCAAAAATGTCACAATAATTTTTTAATAACTATGTTGTTTTAAATAAAGATTAAACTCGTGGTTGTATTGAGTTAAAATTATTATTTTAAAATTTAAAAGGGTCATATTTATCGGAGTAATTTATTATTAATTTAAGAAAATAAATAATTACCATATGTGAATACATAATGCTGGCATAGTAATTATTCAATTTACTTAGGAATAAAATATTTTATAATTAAAAATACATTTTTAGATTATTAATGTGATAAAATAATTTATAATACAAAATTTATATTTTAGAGATATAAAAAATATTTTTTTTTATAATTTTACTTCTTTTTCATGGTGTTATTAGAGTTAAAAGATTGAGGCATTTATAAAAATAGATTAATGATATTTAATAGAAAATAATATTATATAAAATGATAAATTTTACAAATAATATAACATTCTTAAATGTAGTTAGTAAATTTCTTGTAATATTATTCATTGTCAATTTACTGGACTCTTTTCATTCATAGTAAATATCAGTGCCCTCAAAGTGTAAAAACATTTATTGTCATGATATGTTAGGAAATGGATAACGAAGGGTTAAAACCAAATCATAAGGGTAAAAAAAAAGTCAAAACTCATTTAAGTTTTATAAAAAAATAATTTTATATTTGTCACTATGGAATAGAAATTCATATTTTAATGGACACTTTTCAGGGAAAATGTCTATTATATTATTTAATTCATATAATGATATAAAGTTACGCTCTCGTGGTTCTGAATATAAATTTAGTTCCCACATGGAGAAAATATCATCTTATCGACAAATCTACAATTCTATTATGAGAATAAATAAATTATTTTCATGATATAATTTTTTTAGTAATTATATAGTGAACTTAATTTCTTACGCAATGTTGATGTATTATTTCTTCAATAAAATAGAAATATAATAATGGTCTTGTAAAAATATATATAGAAACATATTTTGATTAATTTAATGTTTGACATGAATTTTATAGCTTAATTTTGCATATTTTTATTTTTTTGAAATGATATTATTGTACTTTAAAATTTATCATTATTTCTTTAATGTCAAATTATGTGAATAGTGGCTAAATATTCAATAATGAAATAATTAGAGAATGATGTTTTATTAAACTAAATAAAAAAACTAACTAAAAATAAAATATGGAATAATTTACTGTTTGTTATTTCATTAATTTTCTATTTATATGATTTTTATGTGTTTTTTATTTAGAATTAATTTTTTTTTAATTTAATGTTTTTTGGAATTCCAAAAGTACACCTCAACTAAATTATAAAAAGTCACCTATTCTGTCACTTATTTACACCTCATAGAGCCTTATAGAACTACCAAAATCTAACCATATACATTTTAAAATTAAATAAACAATTATTAAATTTTTTGGCAGTCCTAATATAAAAACCCAAGATCCCTTTAAAATAAAATCTACAGAAGTCATGCCAATGAAATAGTAATCTCCCTAACTAGCTAGTTTCTTTTTATAATGTTTAATTACTCAACTAAATATATATTTTTAACAGAAAATAATAAATTAAGCATAATAAATATTATTAATTTTTGTAATGTCTATTAAAACACTATTATAAACCCTCATTCCCATCAAAGGGGAAGTGAATATACCACCCAATCGCATGTAAGGCTTACTATCTTCACATAATAATAAAAATAATTTTTCATATCCATATTTTATGGATGGATATTATTATGGATTTATTGATAATATATGATATTTATGACACAATTATACTTCTATAAATATAATACTATTTCTACCTTATTACCTTTCAAACCATTTGAAAATGATAATGTCATTTGTATGAATTTGTGGACTACCACCTCTAAGAAGATATGTGATTCATTTTTCATTTATATTTTACATGAATAGAAATGAGGAAGAATTTGATTAATATATATGAAATATATGATATAATAATGATCTATTAAATGTGAATTAATATTTTAATTTTTTATTCCATCCATTGGAAAATGAAAACATCGTCCATACATATGTTATACGACCTACCAACTCTATGAATGATGTAAATAATTTTTATATTTATAACTTTTATTTTTCAATAAAAACATGGGTATAATGAATATATATTATATTTATATCATTATTAATGTTGTGGATGTGATTTAATAAGGATAAATTTTTATGGATTGGAACATCTAAACTTAAATACTCATGATAAATGTAATAGATAACTCATATAAATAAAAATTTTAATACGAAATTACAAAAAAATAGGATTCTAGAATGTTTATAACAGATTATATATGGTATTATAATAAAAATATTTAAAATTTTATATAATTATAATTAATTTAAATTTAATATAAATGTATTTTCATTACTTTCAAGGAATGGTAAACTCAAGGTAATGAATGTTTGTCTCACTTTTATTTCAGTGGGACATATATCTTATATACCACTTATTTTTCTATGGTGTAAATACTAATCATAAACATATTTCATGATAAATATCATAAAACATATTGGATTTAAATTTCTATCTATTTTTCTTTCATTAATAGGACTGATAATTCAGGTGATACCAAAGAGGTTAGGTTTTGTTACAAAATCTCTTTAATACACTGGATTGACTACATTTTGTCTCCATTGGTAGAATTATTTTATCTTCCAATTCTATATACATTTTTTTATAAAAATATTTCCATTAAATTTTACACTATAGTCCTATTATTTTTTAAATTAAAATTTACCCATGATTTATTTTTTACCAAATTGTTTGAAAAGAATATTTTTATAGTTTTCTTAAAGATAAACATTGTGAATTTTCTTAAGAAATCATGGAAGGGTTGATTTTTGACTTACATGAGAAGAATGAAATTCCCTACAATAATTATTCCTAAATGATTTAATTATTCCTTTAAAATGTTTGCATGATTTTTTTAAAATAAAATGTTTTCTTATTTCATCCACGTTTTTTGTTTTTGAAAATATATTTTTAAATTTCAAAGGGTATTTTCCAAAATAATGTTTTAATGATCTAATTGTTTTATCAATATTCATAAAACATAATTCCAATGATTATAATTATGAAATTATAGGTTTATAATAAATGGAATCATTCCATCTTCTTTCTCTAGATTATTTATGTGTATATTGAAAAAATTAATTGTTTATGAAACCCATTTGTTTTCCTTGGGTTACTGTATGATGAAATATTTGTATAACCCATTTCTTTCCATGGGTAATAATATATTTAATGATTTTTGATAATGTAGAATAAATGTGTTGGATTTTTATTATGTGGTTGGTTGTACCCATATGTCCCTCCAATATGTTGTCTAAATTATTACATCTAATGAGGTAGATATGGGAACCAAGTCAATGTTCTTGATATGTTATAAGAATCAAGTCAAAGTGCATGATCTATTATGGGAAAAAAGATAAGGTGCATGATCCACTATGGGAAATAGGTTTGGATGGTTGATCTTATGGTATTGGTATTTAATGTTTACATATGTAATGGTTTTTCTAATTTTGATGATGCCACACAAATTTATTAAATGAACTTATTATAAATGAATAAATTTTTGATGAATTATCATTTGTATGATTCTTGTATTTTGAAATGATAATTTTTTAAGATATAAAGAAATTTTATTATCTTTTCCATATTGGGAAACGACGTTTTATGTTGTTTTTAGGATCTTATACACTTATATTTATCTTGTACTTTCACTTGTTATTTGATTAATATCTACCATTCCAACCCTTTCTGAGCATCTGAGCCTAATGTTTATTATGATTAACTTTCTTTAAATCATGAAGAATGATGAAAAAAATTTCCAAAAAATTTCATATTTGATGAATTTTATTTGAGAGTTTGGGGTCTCAATATAGTATATTAACATCTGTGAATAGTGGGTGCTGATGATGAACATTATGAACCAGTTGTTTATGAACCCATTTTTTTTAAAGATATTAACTAATAATCTAGAAATATTAACTAAAAAGGTTTGTGGGTTTATAAGGGCGATGACATTTAGGGTTGGTCTTTTATGTTTTTATGGAAGAGAAAATGGGACACATATAACTATATAAAGTCTAATAATGTAATATTTATGTTTTAAGGATCTGATATTGGAGTTTCGGTCACATGTTGTCATAGTTGATATAAAAGTAGGGCTTATATAACATTGGTTATTAGGATGTTTTAATGTGAGTTATCTTAATAGTTAATTAAAACATCATGGTATTAAAACATTAAGGATGATTATATGTTCAAATTCATAGACATGCCTTTTATGGTTTAAAGTGATGATATTTTAATGGGACTAGTGATATATTGGGACTCCATTATTTTTAATGGATATGTTGTCTTAAAGATTAACACGTGAAAATTTTCATTTGGGGAAGAATTATCTATTAATTGGTTTGGATATGATTTTAAGGTTATGGTTAAACTTTAGGGTTTAAATAATCAATGATTATGACGTAATTAAGGGTTATTAAATTATTGGGGATGATAAATGAATGGTATGAGATAAAAATTTAGGTAAACTATTTCTTTAATGTTGAATATATTGAGATCTTATTTTAATTGAGGGAAAAACATATTGCATCTGGTAAGGCCATGAATCCTGAACAAAGAACCAAAGGAAGATAATGGTTCATCAGCTACCACTAAAAAATATTCTTTCCAAATTAGTATGAAATAGTTTTTCTTTATATTAACTATATTACAGATAAAATTTATGTTAATTTTGAAACATGTGTTTTATTATTAAGGTGACTGTTATATTTAATGTGACTTGGTGATTATGGGATTAATCTTATTTTGGAAGAACATTACAATTTTGGGAACCTTATATGATTAAGGAGAAAAACATTTACAGGATTTTATATGAGTAATAAAGGATGCATTATATTTTATAAGTATACATGTTTTTAATGCGACAATATAAGGATTTAGGATATTTATAGAAATTACTAGAATATCATCGATATTATGTAACTGGGGAAATTAACTTTTATGAAAGAGACATTAGGAATATTTTATTTGAAGATAAGTAATATATAAATCATGAATGAAAATCTGATCATATTCTTATGATTTTTGGGTTTTAAATTTATGCTCGAATATTTTGGGTAATATTAAATATAGTTATTTATTGAATTGTCTTTGTTGAAATTCAGTTATTAATGTAGATTTTTACCAATTAAAGTATTTATTTCATATGAAGGTTTATTCATTTTGTGAATTATCTTATCTAATACTAATTTATTTATAATATATACAGATATGAGGAAAATATTTATACCATTACACGGATTTTGTGATTCATTATACGTTGATTGTAGTGCTTCATACTTAAAAAATAATATTGAATACACGTCACTTAGATGATAAATAAATTACTCAACTCTAGGAAAATTATATCGAAATAAAAACATTATCTATCTAATGTTATTATTGAGAAATCAATGAAATTTTTACATAATACAAATTTATTATTTTGTAATGGTTAACTTTCTCATTACCATGTAATCTATAACACTTTAGTAGTCCTAGAAAGTTATATATTTCCTCACTATCCATGTTTTAACATCCCACAAATGTTTTCCTTCATGGAAACCATGTTATGTGTTATTTCAAATGACCATTGTACATCCCATTATCTCCATTGAAGTTAATTTTTTTTGGACCCTTTTTTCAATGTGGGATTGCATGAAAGGTTTTTTGAAAATTCAAACACCTTGATTCTAAGTACAGTTTCAAATTGTGAGTAATTAATTTATTAAATGGGGTAGAATTAAATATACTAATATTAAAAAAATGACTATGTTCAATAGTGTAAATATATGGAACACTAAGCATAATCAAACCGTGAAATATTATTATATGGCCATTATAAACTCGAAATTAAATTTGTTGTTATGAATAAAATTTAATATTTTTTGAAATATATATGTTAATTAAATAATCAATAGAAATTTATTAATAAATACTTAGGATATAAACACAAATTTATATAGTAAATTCATTTTATTCTTCGAAAAAAAATTTCATCAAAAATGATTTGCATTTATTTTTTTGAGTTAATTATATATTTTTTATTTAGAACTGTAGGAGATTTTATTCAATGAAATAAATACCAATTTTAAAATAATAACACTAAAATTATCAATGGGAGAAATTTCGGTATTTTTTGGAAAGTACTGATTTTTCATTGAATTATGAAAAATAGTGATTGTTATTGAAAACTATATTTTATTTAAATATATTTACATGGAAAAATTATATCGTTTATTATTTTTAAAATTTTATTATTTCATTATGATTAAAAATCAGACAATTATCATTTTTTGAATGAATTTTATTTTTTAATTCAGAATAAATACATTTTCTACATAAAAAGGGCATTTAATTGAAAAACAAATTCATCGCATTTTCTAATTTTATGTTAAATTAAATTATTCAATTTATATTTCATAAATTTTAAAAAATAGATTCTATATTTTGAATCATTAGGTCGATATTTGGTAATTTGCTCTGTTTTATTTTTTGTAAACAGGAATTGTAACCTCGATAACTTTTGATACCACAATAAAGGGGAAAAATAGGAAAATAAATTTAAAATTGAAATGATAAGGATTTTAAAATTATGCAAACACATGCCTTAATTATTTTTTAATCAGTATGTTTCCCCATACTCATAAAAGATTTATTTTTATAGTCTTTAATTTTCATTTTAATGGGATTATATCCTTTATAATATTCTATTTATGGAAAATTAAAAAATTTCATAGTCTTGTTTTGGATAATTATAATTTTTTAACATTCGAATAACAAAAGGATATGTTTATTTATAAATATTATTATTAAAGATAAAAATTTTGTCTTGATCATGGTAATTCATTTTTATTTTTAGTGTATAAATAATTACCATTAAGTCATACACAACATTGATTCAATAATTATTCAATGAATTGAAAAATACAACATATCATATTAAAAATATTAAAAGAAATAAAATTTTAGATAATTAAATTGATCCATGAAATTTATTGATTAGAATAACCTGATATATATAATAAAATAAATAATTTTGTTTTTTCTTGCATTCTTGTGTTATTAGATTCAACATAATGAATAGTTTCACTACACAAATATTTCATTTAGCAACAGTTTAAATAGCTGCTAAATCATTTTGCAATGGTTTTGGAAAATTACCGCTAAATCATGTGTCAACAATTAATTAACAATGGGTTTTTAAAACTATCATTGAATTATTTAGAGGTAGTTTAAATAATCACTAAATTGTTTTTAATTTTTAATTTTTTTAAATTTTTTGAATTATTTTAATTTTAATTTTTTTAATATGTTTATTTTTGTAATTAATTAATTTTATTTATTATTTATTATTTATTTATTTTCAAATTTTATTTATTTATATTTGTAATTACTTTATTAATTTACTTAATTATTTATTTATTTTAATTTATTTATTACTTATTTATTTTTTCTTATTTCTTATTTCCTATTAACATGCTCAAGTCAATCTCCATGAACAAGACCAAGTCCATAAACTTTCACATGCCATATATATAAATTTAGCATTGGGTGAGATTTGAACCCCTTACCTCTTGCATATTCTCTATATAATTTACCACCCCAGTAGGCTCTTGATGTGGTCAATGAACTGAATTTAATATACATATATATATATATTAATTGGAAAAACAAGTAATACATAACAATTACATACACAATAAATAATTATTAATCAATAATTACAAATTAATAATGACTAATCAATAATCAATAATTTATAATTAATAACTAATAAGTTATTATTAATATTTTATAATTACTTATTAAAAATTACTAATTAATAAATAGAATACAAATGAATAATAAATAAAGAAACATATAATATTGAAATAAATGGTAAATAAAAATAGTAAATAATAAATTATAAATTATAGATATTAAATCATAAAAGGTAAATAATAAACAGTAAATAATAAATAGTAACATCTAAATAATAAATACTAATTACTAAATAATAAATAATAAATAATATATAATATATAATACATAATACATAGTACATAATATATAATACATAATATATAATATATAATATATAATATATAATATATAATACATAATATATAATACCTAATATATAATACATAATATATAATACATAATATATAATACATAATATATAATACATAATATGTAATACGAAGTAGATAATTTATAATACATAATATGTAATAAATAATTTATAATAATATTAAATAATACATAATACATAATACATAATATATAATATATAATGTATAATATATATTATATAATATACAGTGGATAACATATATTACATATGTAATGTTAAAATAATAAATTAATTAAAAAATAATTTAATATATTATAAATAAAAAACAAATTAATAATAAATTAATTAAAACAATTCAATAAATAATAGCTAATACATATTACATAATAAATAAATGAAAAATTGAAAAATTGAAAAATTATTATTTATTAATAACTAATAATTAAAAATTGATCATTACGAATTAATATTTAATATTTAATATTTAATATTTACAAATATATAAATAGTTAATATATATTAAGAAATTATTAAAAAAATAATAATTAATTAATAAAAAAGGAATATTGAGTAAATAAAAAATTTATTAATGAATTATTAATAAATTAATAAAAAACAATAAATTATTATTTAGAAAATTAAAAAATAAATAATAAATAAATAATAAGTAATAGATAATAAAGAATAAAGAGTAAGGAATACAAAAATAAAAAAAATAAAAAGATAGATATATAAATAAATAATCAATAACAATTAACAATTATTAAATATTAATAACTAATAATTGATAATTGATAATTAATAATTAATAATTATTAATTAATGATTAATAATTAATATTCAATATTCAACATTAAATATTTAATATTTAATAAAAAATTAATAAATAATAAATAATAAATAATATATTAATAATTAAGTAATTAATAATTAATAAAGAGTAAATAAATAATAAATACATAAATAAATAATCAATGAATAATAAAATAGTAATAAGTAAATAAATCAATATTATTTAATAAATTAAAAAATAATTAATAATTTATATGTACATAAATACTAAATAGTAAATAAATAAAAAATAAAAATAAATAAAATAAATATGTATATAAATATATATTTCAATTAATAAATTTATAAATAAAAAAATAACTAATAACTAATAACTAATAACTAATAAATAAAAATAATTCATAATTAATTAATAAATAAATAATTAATAATTAATAAATATATATTACAAAAATATATAAATAACATATAAAGAAATAAATAAGTAATAAATTAATTAAATCATAGAACGTTAAGAACCTCTAAAAACTCTAAAAACAATAAAATGACATTAAAATCTTATCTGGGACTCCTTCAACGCCACAACCAGTCAACACAAAGATCATGAAAGGTGCTTTGATATGATATGTGGTACAAGATGAAGGGACACAAGGATCTGATGTTATAACTATTTAAATTTTAAGAAATCTGGTTCTGCAACTAAAACCTCTATTTCAAAGGCCTTTTCGGCCGTTTTGGTGGAAGAAAAAGGGTTTAAATAATCAATAAGATTTTATTAGTCTTAAACAGAATAGATCTCATTGCAGGCTTCGATAAGACATGTGTTATTGACCAAATAGAGACCTGGACTAAAAGTTCTGGTTGTTTGAAGTTCGACTTCGATTTTCAACATTTGAGGTTTGAATATATTTTTTCCCATTGAATATCACGTGATTTAAATTTAACATGGGTTTAGATCATTTTATATCCTTCAATTTGACATGTTGCAGAGGTGAAATGGACCCCTAGATTAAGAAGTTATGATAATTTGATGCATAAGTATGTGATTCAAATTTTTAAGGATTTGTTTTCAATTTAAAATTATTTTTAACTAATAATTATAAATTTTTATTAATTTACACAATATAAATATTTAAAATTATGAATAATAAACTATATTTTATTTCAAAAAATAAATAATTATAATAATAAATAAATATATATTGTTTTAATTTTTTCTTTAATTTAGGGGAGGTTTTGAAAAAACCACTATGATTTCCCTGTGGTATTTTAAGAAACCGCTACGAAAAAATTATCAAATTTTTGGAAACAATTTCAAAAATTTGTAAAAAATATTTTAAAAAACATTTAACAGTGGCTTTTTCATGGTAGTTTTCAAAACCACCTCTAAATTTTTGATTGAATTTTTTTTGAATTGGCTTTCAATACTACAACATTAAAACCGCCTCTAAAACAGTATTTTCTTGTAGTGTTTAAAAAATAGATATTAATGATATTTTATTATAAATAATAATTTATAAAATGATTTAAAATTCTGTAAAAAATTTATATTTATCTAAATGATTATGGTATGGATTATAATATCATACATGGTTTATTTATGGGCCATTTCTTTTTATTGTAACGATCATGACCCTCAAAGGTTTAAAAAACCTACTGTCATAATATGTTTGTAATGGGTTAACAACGGGTTAAACCATAAAGATCTATGTAAAACATAAAATAACTTGACTATATTTTATTTGAAAATTTTAATTCGACCCATAGCACCTTATTCTTAAATTTATGTTGTTTAATAAACAGTTTTCCAAAAAAAATATCTTATAAATTATTTATTTCACAGAATGTTACAAAAAGACACTTGTTTTGTTTTTAATGTAACTTATGGGTCGACATGAGGAAAGTATAGTTATGAACGAATATAAGTTTATATTTTGAGCTTAATAAAATTATTTTTATGATATAAATTAATATAATTTTTAGTAATTATGTAATCAACTAAATTTCTTATGAAAAACTATTTTTGAATTTATTTAATGACTTAAAAATATAATAAATTATTTTAAAACAATATAATGAATTATAAATCGAGTTATCTAATGTGTGACATAACTTTTATAGGTTAATATTACATATTATGGATTTTAATTTATTATAATTTAATTTAAATTTTTTATTTATATCTTTCAAGTCATCTTAATAAAATAGTTTTGAAATTGAAAATAATCAAATTTTATCGGAATAATTTTTAATTAAATCACTTAAAAATCATAATAATATAAAAATGGGGATAATATATTGCCTAAAATTTAATCTATTTTTCTTTATTTTTTAGATATTTGGGAACATTTGTATTGAGAATATATTTATTATTATTTAATCTTTTGATAAACTCCAAAAGTGAAACCACCTCGTTTATAAAAGGGAATCTCCCCCCTCAATAATTTTAAAGAATATGTAATCACATGCACCGATCAATTTATTTTTCTACACAACTTTACCACATATAAATCAATGGTATTTATCATAATAAAATACCATAGACATACTAAATTTTCTTAGATGCTATTATGATCATTAATACACTATTATGAACCCTAATTATCATTAAATGACACATGAAAGTATCGCTCATACGTATATAAGTTTTAATATCTCAATAAAACAATACATATGTTTCATCATGATATTATATGGATGGGTATTATGATTCGTTTAGTGTTTATATAGGATATTTATCATTTAATTATATTTTTTTTTATTCTGACTATATTTTTACTTTACAAACCATTGGAAAACAGTAACATCGTTCTTGCGTTTGTGTGGACTTCCACCTCTATGAAGAGATGTAAATCACTTTCCATTTTTATTTTTTATACACACACCAAGAACAGAAACTTCTTATTTTATTAAAAGAAAAATGGCTAAAATCCTTATACAGAGACAGTTGAGGGGGCCTAAAATAGTGCAACCCAAGAGTTTCAGCCCGAACAAAATGCAAACCCTCAATGGGAAATGAACCAAGACTGGAAAAAAATACAAGCCTATTCTCCAATAACATTTTGAAGCAAGAAAGTCACAACAAAATTACCCTCACACAGGGTATGAAGAATAGATATCTGATTGTTCACAAGCCGCTTGCACCTTCAAATGGAGTACTCGAAATACAACAAAATGGGGCCTTGACCTGAAATATCTTTTTAAATTATCAATGAATCAGTTTCAACCACCCTAATTGATAAATAAAAACAATATTTATGCATACACATGACGTAACATATCCATTAACAATGTAATTTATTTTTAAATCAATAAATTTAATTGATATCATGAAATATATATATGATGAGGTTATTTTATATTTATATATTGAATAATATTACAGAGGTTATGGAATCTTGAGAAATATATATGTATCAGAACAAATTAACCTAAATACTCATGATAAAAGAAAATAATTAACACCCAGAAATTAATATTTTAATAAGGTAGTTATCAAGAAAAGGGGTGTGGAAATGTTATAAAGAGATCATATATGAAATCATATGTATGTGAATTATTCTATTATATAAGTATAGTAAATTCAACATTATTATATAAGATGTTTATGTACTTTTTAAGGGAGGTGACATCAACTTAAATAATGTTCGTCTGACATTTTTTTGTGTCAGACATATATCTTATATACAAATTGTTTCTTTTGTGTGGTGTATATACATAAAATAAATGTATATTTAGATTATTATCATGAAAATTATTTGATTTAATTATATATCATATTTCATTCTCTCATTGGTCTTACTAATCAAAAAATAACCATATCGGTAAGGGTTTTATTTCAGAATCTCATCAATATTAGAGATTTTCTATCTTTAAGTCTTTATAAGGAGAATTATTTTAGCATTATCTTCATTAAGAATGTCTCATATTTTCTTAAATTGTTTTTTACCTTTATAATATTATTTTGTAAATAAATCTTTACCCATGTTTGTATTTTTACATAATGATTGGAAAGGAATATTTTTAATGTTTTCCAAATGACGAGCTTTGTGCCTTCTTCGGCAAGAGTCTGAAAGGGATAATTGTTAACATATACAAAAAGAAATATATTTCCCTCTATCATGTATCCCTAATGATTTTAATATTCCATTAAAATTTAATATGTTTTTTTTAAATAAAATGGTTTCTTTATTTCATGAATTGTTTTAGATTTAAAAAAATTTATTTTATATTGTGAATGTTTAATTTGTTTTGGAAGGTCGTATTAATATTTTAATTGAATCTATATTAATAAAAAACAGTAAACCCCAATTCTATGTAATATTTACAAGGGTTATGATCCATATATACCACACTTATAATTTCTTTATATGATTTATAATTATGTCGAATGGAGTAAATGTTTTTTCAACCCTTTTCATTTATAATTTTTATGCTTTGATGAAATATTTATTATACCCATTTATTTATATTTGTTATAATTTGATCTATGTTTTATGATCATGTGAAACACATATGTATGATTTACATTATTTGATGTGTGTGACCTATATCTTCCCCCAATTCCATGTGAAACATATTATATCTCTTGATATAGTTATGGAAAACAAGCCAATGTGCTTGATTTTTGTAGGAAAAAAGTCAAAGGTCATGATTCATTCTATGAAACAAGATAATGTGCATGATCCTTTTTTTGATATAAGTGTTTAATATTGAAAATATTCAATTATTATTCATCCACAACATATGATATGGGTTCTATAGTTATGATACTGATAGATTTTTTAATGAAATTTAATTATTATTCATGATTATATTATAATGATTTATCATTCTTTTAAATGATGTCTTTTAAAATGATAATTTTATATTCGATAAACTATTTTAATGATATATTTAATATTAGGTAAAAACTTTTAATTTTATGGTCATGATCTTATAATGTGAAGCCTCAGTAAAAAAGTTCATGTATTCCATGCCTTTTGTTTTTGGTTTTCCTTTTTTGTTTGGGGGCATTAAAGTATTCTCGAGAATGGAGAGCACATATTGGGGAAAATGAGTTATGTTTAAGGGATGTATATTGGTTTAAAATATTCATAACTAAGAAAATTTGTAAATGGACTAGTGGTTTCTTCTTGGGATCAAAGAACTCTATGTTTTGGTTCAAATGTTTTCTATAGAAAATTTTGTTGGGGTGTTCTTGATGGATAAATTCATGCACGAATGTGTTAAAAGGTTTGAATATGTTGTTATAAATTTTCTATGAATATTTGGAAGGGTTTTAAAATTGTAATGGATGTGAAAACATAAAATGATGTGAAAAAATAGATCATGATATAATTTAATTGGAGGAAATTTCTTTTTTAGTGTAGGTTTAATATGTTGGATTTCACACTCTGGAAGGGATTCATGATGTGAATTCATATATTCCAGTGATTTTAAATACACATAATACCCTATTATTTTATAATTTGGTCATCATCGTCCCAATACAATCCCTATAGGGATTTTTCAGTGTGTTTGGGTGATTTTAGGTGATCCCCCCTTCTTCTAGTCTTCTTTGTTTGGGGTTTCATTCCTGTTTTGGTTGCACCACATATCCCTAGTAATTAGTCATTGTGCTTCCTTGTTTCCATTGGTCACAATAGTGGTATTGGTTGTATTTGTGTTTTAGATTCCTAACCAATTTTTGTTTTATATAACTCCATTATAGTTATTTTTCACACCATTTCATTCGATGACTAATCTGTGATTTTTTTATATTTGTTTTCAGAAGTTAGATTGGGTTCCATTGTTCTTGAGGTTTTTGGATCCATGAAAGTGTTTCTAGTTATTAAATTTCTATATGTACTTGCATAACACTATAGGAATTCAATGATATGGATTTTTTAGGTGAAATGGTTTTAACTAAATATTATAATAATTTTAGAAATGTTCTTGAACAAACATGGCACATTGGGAACATCTGGTGGGTTGAGAAATAGAAGAAAGTGACCCATGTTTGCGTGGAATGACTAGGAAATGATTTTATGATATCGATAGAATGTGGAAAGACTTAATATCGATTGGAGACAACATAGGATTTGTTAAGAATTTTTTAGGTATACTACGTATTCCCCTATGCTAGAAACCAAATGCTGTGATTTTCCTATTATTATTGGTTTGTCACATGGTTTTTTATTTCATAGATATTTTATCACTTGTTTAATTGAGAAATTCTTCTTTTATAAATATTTATTCATGGATTGTGTGAACATGGTTTTCATTTATGGAAAACAAAATAATTTTTTATAAATGGGTTTATTTATGAAAATTATTTATAAACTAGACTTTTTGTTTTAATATATCATCTATGAATTCTTGATATTAATGATTGTATAGATTCCTCGGTGGTATAATTCTGGGATCTATGATCACACACTTATTATTATATTGGGAGGTTTTATACCCTGTTTGTCAAGACTCACCAAAACGGAAGGGCATCTTATTGCATTCCAGGTTTTATTTTCATTTGTTACCTTCACAATAGGATGGTTTGGAAGTGATGGTTGGTCACATGGAGAATTGTTGTTTTTTATATTTCTTACATTTCTAGTTTATCATGATGGGTTGGATTTCATAAATATTGTTTTATATCAATCTCTTACACTACACATTGGTTTTATTACATATTTTCTTTATATTCAAGAAATATTTATTTTGTTTAACCTCACTATGTAGAAGACAACTTTGGGTGAGTTTTCTTGTAAAAAATGTCTAGTTCATTAATAATAATTATCAGATAATGTACAGCATGATGTTTGTTAACACAAGAAAATATTGGATCTCTCTTTTGGGAATAAATAATCTAAGAGACCTGGAATTCAATTAGTATGTTTTGGAGGGTTCCTGGATTGATCACTTCTATGTCTGAACATGATTTACCACTATTGGTCGGAAAATTATTACTTGGTATAGGTTTGGTGTTTTAGGTCACATAAATGAATTGTGTGGGATTTTTATTTAAATGAAAATATTCCCATTTAAATCATCATCAATTATTCCTAAAATAAATAATTTATTTTAATTGTTAACAATGTAAATATTTTATATCAACACTTGATGTTGGTCCAATGATTTTGCAATCTTATTTTGACTGGCTTGTTTTTATCTTGAGATTTTTAGAAAATTCCTTATAGAAGGGATATTCCAAATATGATAGTGGAAGCGTCAATATAGGTTCTACATGAATGTCCCCCAATTGAAACTTTTTAGGTTAAATTTTTAATCTACATTATTATGACTCTGGTTTAAGAAGGTGTCATGGACACGGAATGGGAAGTGGTTCCCGACTCCGAATTTACAATAAAACATCCACATTCTGTATATGGTGACAAAGGAAAATAGGTATGTGACGAATGGATTGAGTAGAATGATAGGATTTTTAATTTTATGAATAATACTAAGGAATATATGGTAGGATTTTCCACATATCCTAATTATGTATTTGAGAAAGATATGGTGGGAATAAATTTTGAAATCTATGTTGAAAAAGATCTTACCAGTAATTCTTTCAATAAAATCATCAATTGACCATTTTACTCGGAGAAGTTACATTTAGGAAAGTCCCAAGATTTTTTATCCTTATAGATTTGTGAGAGAAACATTATATAGTATTCAATCCATTTTATGAGTTTGTGTGTATCTTGAACTAGAGCTTTTCACTAATGAGTACCTAGAGTATTGTTTGTTTGATTTGAGACTGATTTGTAATATTTGTTCAATGAATATTCTCATGTTTCATATTCCCTTCATGGTGGTATTGGGATAATAAAAATTATTGTAGGTTGACATAGCTATAAAAATAAGTTTTGGAGGAGCTTCAGTGGTTTCCATTGTTATCTATGGTATATCTTCTCACTAAAAAAAGAATTATGACGGTAGCCACATTTATCAGTACTAGTTTCCAGGATGTTTATTGATAGTGTAAGTTTATTTTCTATTACTATTTGTTTCATGGTTATACTAAGCCTAATTTTTGGTGTCTCTCAATTATTTTCACCATTTTTGAAAATATGGTCATCAAAAATGTTTTTTAATAGTATTTTCAAAGTCTGTATGGTTGGATCCATATTTAACAAGGGCTAACTTGTTTTTACCGATACATCCATGAGAGGTGGGTCTTATCCTATTGATAAGGGGGATGTTCATGTGGCCATGAATGATTGTGGAGGAGATGAGACCAGATGAATTTATGTGGAGTATTATTCCCCAAAGGAATATAAATAATGGTCATCCAAAGTTAAAAGTATATTTTTTATTTCCTCTTATATAATGTGACCTTTTTTTGATATAGCTTCTACTCATTATTTTATATCATTAAGGTTAGTTTATGAGTTGGGATTGTGTTCAAATTTTCTTCCATAACTTTTGGACCTTTCTATTCCACTAGGAATGAGTTTAGAATAATGTAAGAGTTTTCCAGCTTGTTGGGTGATGATAACTGACATTGAGATGGAGTGAGACTTCTTTTTAATCAATCTGAACATTATTGAATTGATAATTAGAATGAAATGTATTATCAGTGTTAAGGCCTAAATAGAATATTATCACCATCGATTTTAGTTATAATCTTTTGATGGAGTCACTCATGTTTTTTTCTGGGTGAGGGGGACTCTATATGGAGAAGGTTGGGGCCTATTGTTCCTTATGCCCGGGTAATATCGTGCCAGTTTTCAAATATGTTTATTGATGTTGTTAAGAATTTTTTTGGGTAGTTATCTACATGCAGTAGTGTGTGTGTGTTTATTATAAGGCATTTCTTGATTATTTTTATAGTTTACCACCAAAGAGAGTGGTTGAGTTTGCTATTGACATACTCCATATCATGATTCCAATTTCCATTCCATCATACTATAGTGTTCTTCTAGTTTTAGTATAACAAAATCCCTATGTTGGGGATCTCGACACTATAGGATTTATTCTTTCCAATGTGTCATAATGGTCATCACCATCCCAGTTTTCTAAGAAATAATTCATGATTCTAATTCTTTTTAATGAATATGAATATTTAAATAAGGCGACTGTTAAGAAGAAAATATAATTTTCCTTGAACTGATGATCTCCTCGATCATCATAAAGGGGATAATTGGTTTTCCAATATTGAAATGCGTTCTGGATAAAACTTGCTGAGAGTCCCAGATGAGGATATAACAAAGCCATCTTTTTGGATCTGATATGGGTTTTTTTTCTTATTCCCTCTAGATTATCCAAATCTAGAAATGTTTTTATGTAATTGATGAACTAGATCCTTCATAAGTTCTTGGACTATTTTTTTAATATTCATGGGTGATATTGTGATTGAATCCAAGTCAGAAGAGGAACACCTAAACCATTTGTATATAATTATTATAACTATTTTTAATACTCAACTACATGATTATAATTCCATGTCAGTTTTGGATTAAAGAAGAAATATTTTGGGTAATTTTATATCCATGAGGGGCATCTCAATGGATCTAAAAAGGGCACATGAAGTTACATCTTGGGAGTAGTCCAATTTTTTTAAACAAATGATGATTCGTTGGGTTCGATGAATATTATAAGTGGTTTGTTCAGGACATCTCAATTGTTGCATATCTGATGATAACTTTATCCCAAAAGGATGTGAAATTTGAGTGGAATGAAATGTGTTAGTGATATTTTAAGGAATTGATAGTGAGATTAAATTTATCTCTAGTTTTGATTATTAAAGAACCAATTTTATGTTATTATGTTCGGTACATTGCTTTAGGGACAGGTTTGGGGTGTTCCTTGATGAGGAAAAAAAGGTGGTAGACTATGGATCTCAATAGTTATGTATTCATGAGAATAAAAACCCTACACACATTCATTTGTAGTGTGTGTCTTGTATCCTCTCGAGCATATTTTTTTTAAATTTTAGGCTGTGAAAAGAACTTATATATTGCTCTCTCCCTTATAGAGAGCTTATATCTTTTTCACTGTAAGGAAATCATTTCAAAAATTGTATTAAATTGATTTCCCTCAATGATGAATGTTTGCAACCCAAAATTGTTTTGTATAAAAATATTTGTTTTTAGTGTTATCCACTATTGAAGAATTTAGGTAAGAGTGTTTCAGAAGGTGATGGAAATTTTTGGGCTCTTTCTTTGTCCTAGGTTATTACTCATGTTCTAAAAAAGTGCATATCTACATTGCTGACAGAGAAAATCACTGCAGGTAGCCTTGCCCACTAGCATCGAAACCTAGGGATGCATATATAGACTAGGATGAGGGAAGACCTCATGATGTGCAATGACATCCTACATGGTGTGATCTAGTGTTAAGACGATGGGGACTATATTTTCTCCAGGGTTTGCATGATGAGTCAAGATATGAGATGGCTTCAGCAAGCACGTCAGCGACTTGATTATGGAGGTTTTGACTTCATGTTTTGACCTTGACGATAAACATTTCACTATCTCATGGTTTCATCGAGAATGTTCATGGGATGAACTCGATGTGGGTATTTTTCCTCAAGATGTGGTTCGCGTTTAGGGGTGATGCGGATGCAAGGTGTAAGTGGACGTATAATGAGACCTTAGAATGGGGTTGTGATGATTGGGTGACATTGGATTATAGGTTAATGGCTACTGATTGCGGCATGATGGCGAGTAATTACAGAATGGGGTTTATGGGATTCATATTTTGGACCTGGTATTTTAAATAATTGGGCTATGGTTCATGATGTTTGAGGGATTTTTTGTTAGTTTTTGGTGGTGTTTTTATTCCATTTTCATTTTTTGGTGGTGTTTATTCACCACATGTTTTATTGGTTGACTTTTTGTACTTTTACTTTTATTAATAATTCCTAGGGTCGAGTTTTCTCGGTACCTAGACCATCTTGGTATAATTTTAGGGTGTTTCAACTTTGTATGTAAATGTTTTTCAGAAAACGTTTCTAGAAATTTTAACTAGTGACATCTAAAAACATCGTTAACTTCCTTATGTCTATCTCATCCAATTATACCATATATAACATTTTTCATGGTGTCTGCGTCTGATGGTTCCTGATCAAAACTTGTACATTTGTAGTAAAATTATTGCTGTCATTATTAATATTATTATTCAAATAAAGTATTCCTTGGTTGTAATGATAACTCTCAAAAATAGATTTTATGACTTTTTCTGAAATGGGTGTCATATAATATTTTCTAAAACTAATTCTACAACAATTCAGTTTTTCATGCATGAATTGTGAAATAATACCTTTTAATTGAATGAAAATTATAAATGTTCTTGTATAAGGATATTCATGAATGGAAATTTATTTTAATACTCCAAAAAACCATAATTTCAAAAACCACGCTAAAAAATTACTTGAAATCTCTTCAATGATTACACAGTATTCTTAAATCCTCTTATACATTAAAACATCAATAAAATTCCTTATTATTGGATAAATGGATGGATCGTACATCATCGATATCTGTTTCATTGAAAAATGAGTATAGCGTCATGAAATTATATTATCATTATAAAAATATTATAATGGACTTTGAACCAACAAAAACATATTCCCAGAGAATGTTTTTCTAGCAAGGATTATGTATCAAATATTCTGTCAAGTTTTTTTTTCAGATTCATCCAAAACTGGATTCAAAATAACATATTAAAAGGCATTAAAAATATTCTATCTAATGAAATGCATCAAAACACAATGATTTATATCATCTTTCATCAACATATATCTGATAGACATTATAAAAAAATATTCATCTGATAAAAAAATGAATATTTTATCTTCACTTGAATAATTATACCAAAAGATCTTGCAATCTTCTGGTAAGAACTCTAACATAATACATTCAAAAATGTCTATCTAATAGAAATTTTAAGAATAATTTGTCTAATGGACTTCTTCTAAATCCATGTTATAATGAAATTCATCAACATCCTACAATTTTTTACTTTGGTGACATCCCTCAATTTGATAGACATTTCCAAAAGTTCATTACAAAATTAGCAATGACACATCTTCCAATCGTATCAAACCTAAAAAATCATAGAAACTACAAACATGGTAAATTTTTTTTTAAATTCAAATTCCAAGACTCTATTTAATTATTCTATTCTATAAATTCAAAATAACTTCAAAGTGAGAAATCCTTATATTCAAATAAATTATCCCCCTTTCGATTAAATTTATGTATCACGAGATATTAGCACACTCATGATGTTAGAAACATTTAGAATAGTAAATAATCTCCTAATTTGGTTTCTTTGAACAATGTTTGACTGAACGTTCTGATAATAAACTTCTAGAAAAAAAACCTAGACAAATAGACCATATTACAAAGACGTTGACCATTATTTTTGTACATAGGAACTCATTTTTATAGTCCAATATCTACTTTATCAATATTCATATGTCCAAATACTTTTTAAATCTGATTTAATTATTGAAATAAACCACATGTAGTCCTCTTCATCTGATTCCAACACTATTTTTTCCCCATTTCTGTAAATTTTTACAATGTGAAGTGATTTTTTAAATGAAAAAAATATACATAAAAACTTCTTATATATAGAATCTTCATAATCCCCTATATCCAAATTTGTCCCTAAATCATCCCCTTTATATTTTTTTTCACTAAGAATCATAAATCAAAATAACATTGAAAAAAAGTGATGGATTATGTATCTACTAATTCTAAGCCTACATGACTAAACTCGATGTAGAAAACACAACTCATTGAAGAACCAAACCATGTTAACCTTAATTAGTGACTTAATTTTTGTAAAAAATTCCTTAAAAACCAATCATTCACAATTATGAATCCAATTTAATAAACTGTTAAAATACTTCCCACATGATTTAATAATAGATTACCAAATTTATTAAAAAATCTAAAATATATGCCTTCTGTAAAAGGTTAAGAACATACTAATGGATAGATGTATATAACATCAATTTTATGTTATTTTAAAACACTATTATAAGGAAATATGAGTTGGGGGATTATTTCAAATACATTATCCCTAAAGATAGGGAGGTTGTACTCCCAAAATCAACCCCATATTATAAAATGTTTTCATTGGCAGTGGTTTTGTGAATATATCTTTTACCTGATCCATGATTGGAATATATTCCAGATTCATTTCAATATTCTATACTTGATATGTGATAATGTTATATTTGAAATCAATATTTTTTTAAGGAGAATGTTGAATTGAAATTTTTGTGATATTTATGTATATTTTATTATCACAACCAAATAGTAGGGGTAACTTCACTTCCATCAACAAATTTTCTAACCAATTTTTCATCAAAATAAGTTTTTTTGAAGATTGTGTAGCCACAACGTACTCAAACGTAGTCATACCGATAGTTGTAGAATTTTATTTCATTGTATTCTAGCTAAAAGTATTTTCTCCAAAAAGAAAACCCTGCCATATGTGAATATTCTATCATCAAAACATTGGACATAATAAACACCATTATTATCAGAAAATTTTTTTCCTAAGATATACTATTTTACTCCAAAATAAGTTATTCATTTGATAGATTTGAGAATTGTTTTTCTTTCCATGAGATAATATTATTTTAGATTATGTTGAAATTGTGAACATAAAGTATAAGGATAATAAATACCTAGATTTAAAGTCACTATATATGAAAAATATTCAACCAAATTTCTAAACTCACTAGGATATACCTCCTTACCTTCTTCATTATTAGATAAAATATTTACCACAAAATTCTATGTGGAAAATATTTTTGAATCTTCCATTCCAAAAATTCAATTATGCTCGTTGAAATACATCTCTTAAAAAAGAAAATATATTTATACTTTTGTGAAATTTTTAACCTATAGAAATAACTAATTTATCTGTGAATTGAAATTAAAAATTACTTCTTTATTAACATAGAATTTTTTTTACATGTTTCATCATCATTCCAAGAAAAGATATTATCAGAAACATAATCAATCACAGTGAGGTAAACTGCTTGTTTTTTATTGATGTAGATATTTTTATCAAATCTTCCTTTCATAAAATTTAATTCATAAATAAAATTATAAAATTTAAATAACCAATATCCTTGATCTTACTTCAACATGTAAAAATAATTTTTCAAAAAACACACATAATTTTCATAATTCCCAATCATAATGCCACACAGATGTTCAATATAAAAGTCCTCATCAAGTTTTGCATTTAGAAAATTAAACGTTAGAACCATCTAATTTTTTTATAACCTCATTTTCACATGATATAAATAAATATTCAAATAGTATTTAATACTTCCACTATTGAAAAACATTCATCGGAATAAATTCATTTAATTTTTTAGTAACATATACAAAAAAGTCATGATTTATTTCATATCAATTCACCATATTCATTAAACTAATTCTAGAACACAAAAATTATACCAATAGGATTTTGAGATTTTTTTTGGATAAATGTTTACAGGTATCAATCTACTGAATTTTACCTATCTCTTAACTCAAATAATCCATATTATCTTGATTCATAAAATCTTTATTAACATATTTGAGCTCAAACGTTCTGTAAAACAAAGTATGTGAACCTTGATAATATTATGGTCTGACACTATTATTGTTGATCACCAATGATGTTTTGAACATTTATATTAGTTATCATCCTAGGATAAGATATATGATGTTTTCCTCATCATATGAAATAACTGAGTTAAAATATTCCATTTGATAAACTTTTTCACGTTGTTTAACAAAAACCACATTATATTACTCATCTTCTATCTCTATATATGTTTTTAAAATATTATTATCAGATATTAAAAAAGACTTTTTATATGTCTAATAAACCATCATTCATGTTTATTTATCATAATATTTATATCCTGAAATATTTGGAGAATTACCAATAATGCTTCCATTAAATCCTCTTTGATATATTGTTTCATGATTTCTACCATTGATTTTCTTAAATTATGCAATTTTGAAAACACATAGGAATTTAATATAAAAAATTCATTGAAGTATATTTCCTAGAGATTTATATTATAGACAATCCTTTAGAAAAATTGGTTTTTAACAGAAGTTTATTTACGAAATAACTTCATCTGAAAAAAATGTATATGTAGCATGTTTGCCCAATATTTTCATGCCATCTGCACCAAAATGATATTTTTCTCAGAGTCCCTATTTTTAGGTAGTTTGTACAATGTAATAAACTCATAATGAATTCCTTGTTTTTAATGATAATATATAATTTTATATATTTTTTACCATTATATATTTTTTATTTATTCACTAAATATCAATACTTTTTATCTAAAGATATTAAAAAAAATATTAATCATTGTATGATCCTCTCAATTATGTTTCTAAAACATAGTAATCTTAACCAGTGTAATGTCATAAATGAATGGATTAAAGTACAGATCTATATTTATTAATTATTTACTTATTTGATCAAAAATATCAGAATGTATCAACTTCGTGGAATGATTGGAACACATTTCATTTTTATGATGTACTGAGATTGTGATATGCCCATTCAAGAAACCCGGGAAACACCGATTTTTTTCTCTAGTTAATTCATGAATATCGTGAATAATACATCCTTTTTTTAGATTTATCTTAATCATCTAAAACATATTTCTCATCATTTTTTTCTATTGTTGATTTTCTCCAAACATCCATAGATAACATTAAATGTTTACTCCATCCTAAAATAACATTCCCATGGTTTCTTGTAAATTTATAATAAATTTACACTCTTATATTCCGTTCATAAATAAAAACATTCTTTGAAGAAAAACATTTTTACCATCATAAAACATAATAAAAATATGAATAATAAAAAACCATACACATACAGCCTTATTGATGTTATTATAATAAGTCATAGTTCAGATATACCTAATTGACCAAAAAAATTGGAACATAAACCCTATTTATTTACGTAGATTTATTGTATTTATAGTATAAATTCAATTATATAGATCATATATATAATATGTGGTATATAATATGTGGTATTCTTTAGCGGTAAGGTCGTCTTATAATCATATATTAGACTAGGGATAAAATCCTAGTGGTATCCTTTAGGGGAAAGTTATGTTGGTAATATAGCATTATAATGTAGTCCAATATGTACTATAACAGTGGAAAAAAAATTAGCAGATACAACACTGGTGGGGTGTACTTTTGAAGGTATAATAGCATGAATGTGTTATAGTAGTAATGTTCATAGAAGGGGTCATCGGGTAGAATGTTTGTGCCTTCAATATATATAATAGCATTTCATGCTATAATGACTTCAAACCATCAAATTTTAATGGTCACAGTGAGAACCTTTAAATATTTTTGGGGAGGGATGAGGATAAACCTGCTGGGGTTCCTGGTGTGTGTGTGTGAGTGTTGTTTAAAGGTTAAGATCCACTAGATCGATTAATATATATAATATATCTTAGTCTATATATATTTAAGACATTAAAAATAATATATTTTAATTATAAAAACCAAAAAAATTATATACAGTTAAATAATTAAATGTAATACACAATAATTAAAACCATATAACTACACAAATACCCATACATCATATTATTTTAGTATAAGAGGGGTGAAAAATATAGAACAAGGAAACATGGTGTTTTTTCCCTAAACACTGAATATATAATTATATAAAAAATTAATTGAGGTAATGAAGAATCTTACTTTCCTCCAATAAATCACCCTTATTATAAAACATTGTCTTAACATGTTGATTAGTAACCTATAAATAGACTGAAAGCAGATGTTTATTCATATATGTTAACAACCATATATGTTTGAATCATTTACCTTATATGTACATGTATATGTCATTTGTAGGTGATAATTTTTAATTTAATATTTATTCTTAGTATCAAATATACATATGTCATCGACCATTGTATTAGTTTGGATGATCATATCCCCTCACACATCAGGATCTCACTAATTAGAAATACTTTGAAATGAAAAAAGTCATTTAAATTATGATAAATTATGAGGATAGTTTAAATTATTATTATATATTAATTCTAATTATTATCATTATGTAACATATCATTATTCCAATAATAGGACAAGAAAAATAATTTTTAATGTAGCATAATTATAAAAAACATAGAGTTTACACTATAATATGGATCCTTAGTTTATATAAGTGAAAGAAATTATCATTAATTTTTATAAAAATTCATCATAATTTTTTTATCTTTGACATCATTATAACGAAGATTCTAGGCCTCTTTAACCACTTTGTGTAGTTTAATAAGAATTTTTTGATTTATTTTCTCTTTGAAAATAATTTATCATTCATATATCAAATTTGGAGAGAATTCAATTTTGAAAATAATAAATTTTAGAATGTTCATGGTTATTCATTACACTCATATCCCACATTTTTTTATTGGTGGTAGTCAATTAGATAGGAGCACACAATCTAAAATTCACGTGGATAAAAATTCTCTCCTATAGACAAATTCCAATCATTACGGGAATATGCTTCCATTTGGATGGGAAAATATTAAATCTAGAGAAGAAACAAATATAAATAATAAAATAAATAGAATAATTAACTTAACATCCCCATGAAATATCACTATAATTAATTCCATTCCCAAGAAATAATTCCAAAACATGATTTTCCCTTCAGGAAAGAATATTTTTTTTCCTAACACTACTATACTAATAGATTATCGTGGTGGATCTATTGGAAAGAGGAGACACAATTACAAGTATATGATGTGTTATTCAATTATCTAATATATGGCTTGGGTGGATATTAATAACATATTAAATAAAAATATCAAGACAATAAAAAAGTTCAAAATTCCATTGAATGCATCTCAGTTGAAATTCAATTTATGAAATATTAAAAGAATACATGGGGATATAAAATATCATGATGTTCAGTATTATGAGGACTCAATTATGTCATCTTTTATTGATCCCAAAATTTATTACATTGTTACTAAAATTTTAATTATATTTTATTGAATTTGAATTATTTATAAATAATTAATCAATACAAAAAACAAATAGTAAAAATGAGATCTCCAAATAGTCATGGGTTCACTCAGTATAACCCTTTATGTCTTCCCAAATTATTTTAATATTTTTAAAAAGTGAGATTTAAAATCAACATAATAAAAGGGTAATATAATAAAATCAAAAAAATAAAAACAAACATGGAAAAACAACTATTACATTAAAATAACATTATTTATTACAAGAATAATAAGTATCCATGTTCCACTAATTAACTTGTAAAAGGTTTATATATTGATGATAAATGGAACCACATTCCATTATAAAAGAGTTAATTGATGGAGGATTATGAGAATAAGGAAAAAATGAGGTGCTGTGTAGAAGATGTAAAAGAAAAACACATGTGAGGATTTCATGGGATTGACATTGGAGAGTGGTATGACCAAGCCATTATGTCAAAAATTCACAACTTATATATTGAGCCTCTTATTAATTATAAAAAATTAATTACATCATTTTCATAAAAGTAAATGGAATATTTTGATGTCAATTTTTTTTAATTTCTATTATATGATCATTAATCAACTTTTCTATGAATTGAATTAGTGTGTCGCATTTTTTTATGTAGAAATAATTCTATATTCTAGTGGAATACATGTTGATTAAGGCTAGAAAAACCAACAAACACTTTTATAAAATATATATGGAATGTGACCACTATACATGGAATTTAAATTTATATTCATAGTTGGGTGTGTACCCTAGATCATCGAGTGATGTATATTAAAATGTACATAACTATGGGAGGGATAATTGAATTTCATTTCATTGTATAATGAATTCCAAAATCTTGAAAATATATGAATTCAACCATGAAAACATATATTATTTTAAAAAACACTAAAATGTGTTATTTGAAACTATTTTTGACGCTTTTGCAGGGGCATACATCTGTCTGTGGAGGACGCGTGGTTTGTTTCCCCACAATATCGCTTTCCAAAGTCATGTAGCATTCATCACTTATTCAATGACATTTTATCCTCGATCGAAACGGGGTGATGGGATGTCTGTTCCTCCTTCCGTGGGTTCCTCCTCAGAACATGATCCCAACTCTGGGTCTCCCTTATAGGCTTATGATGTTGTTCATGAGAATATACCTTGTGACATGTCTTCATTGACACTGGTTAATTACACAGCTTCTATCGGGACATTCTAAGGGGGTCCAGTCATGGAAGCAACCTTTGGTCGGGGGAGTACTCACATTGGACATCGCTAGCATGTCTATATCCTGGAACAATTATATGTTTGGGTTTCAATCCCTTATGATAAGGCTTCTCGAGGGTGCAGAAGATCAAGCCATCCTACATCAAGTGTAGGGAATTATAAGCCATAGGCATGTCTATGAGGTTTTCCTAATCTTTACATGTTTTACATAGGGTATGTTGCGGGTTTATCATCTACCGGAGACAGATCAGACAAATCATAACACTGATGGGAGTGGATCAGATGGAAGTAACCCTAAGAGGGATCGACGATTATTGAAGTAACACGTCGTTAATTACCCTAAAACTTCTAGGAGAAGCTAGAAAGCAGGTGACATGATCTCACCGGGATGTGGCATCCTGAGTAAGAATCCAGATGGATATGTATAGTTGGGAGTGGGTGGAGAGTTAGATGGAACCGACACGAGGGTGACGATGATATTGGGATTGAGCCTCTAAGAGAGTTATTACATATCCTCGTGGTAGGGAATCAATGTCCATGTAGATCAGTGAGGCAATGGGGCACCTTAGTAGGTGACTGGTGAGAAAGGACACATGGATGCGACATTGAAGAAGTGGGACCTCCAGTTTGGATGATGAACTTCTCAAAACACACAGACTAGAGGGAATGAACCGGATGACACATGGGCGATGGAATTGAACCTCTTGGTGGCTTCCCTTGTATCCCCGATGTAGGGAATAAAACTCCATGTAGTTCAGGATAGGGGAAAAGAATCAGGGTGTACACATAGACAATGACCGATGATATATTAGGGCTTACATGTGTTTTTCAGCCTAGGTTGGTCTGACGCTCGAGGGGCGGACCATATATGTGGGTCCTAGAGAATGGGGACTATAATGGATTACCATCTATTATGGACTACAATGGCTTACTGATGGATGAGGATACAACTGATTACCACTAGTAGGGGAACACAACGTCTTCCCATCAGTTGGGGGACACAATGGCTGACCATCGATTGGGGTTGACAGCAACTTACCACTGAATGGGGTTGAACGTCAGAGAGGATTTCTACATACCAAATACAAGAGATAGGTATTAAAAATATACATAATTTTTATGGGTATAGTTTAGAATCATGAAGAACGAAAAGGGGGATACAGTTTAACGTCATGCGGAAAGAAGATGAATCGATGGGAAGGGGTTAGGACATGTTGGTGTTGGGCATGAACCTTAGGAAGGCTTCCTACGTACCATGCCTAGGAAAGGATCAATGTCCATGTAGTTCGGAATGAGGGATGTAGTTTAACGTCATGCAGGATGAAGATGAACCTATGTGAAAGGGTCAGGACAAGTAGGTGTTGGGATTGAACCTCGGGGAGGCTTCTTATGTACATTTCCTTATAAATGATGAAATACCACATAGTTCAGTATGAGGGATTTTGTTTAATGTAATGCAGGATGAAGCTGAATCGATGTGAAGGGGTTGGGACAAGTATGTGATGGGCTTGAATCACAAGGAGGCATCCTACATACCTTTCCTTGAAAGGAATCAAAGTCCACACAGTTCAGTTTGACGGATATAGTTTAACGACATGTGGGATGAAGATGAACTGGCGTGAAGAGGTCACAAGAAGTACGTGTTGGACTTGAACCTCAGGGATTCTTCTCACGTACCTTGCCTTGGCAAGGTTCAAAATCCATGTAGTTTGGTATGAGGGATGCAGTTTAATGTCATGAAGGATGAAGCTGAATTGACGTGAAGGGGTTGGGACAAGTAGGTGTTTGGCATGAACCTCATGGAGGCTTCCTATGTACCTTTCCTTGGAAGGAATCAAAGTCCACATAGTTCGGTATGAGGGATGTAGTTTAATTTCATGCAGGATGATGTTGAACCAATGTGAAGGGGCCGGGAGAAGTAGTTGTTGGGATTTCACCTCAGGGAGGCTTCTTACATACATTTCCTTGACAAGGATAAAACTCTACATAGTTCAGAATGAGTGATTGGGGATCACACTCTAGGGTGTCCCATGAAGGATTCCATGGTCAATACTAAATCTAAGCCCAAGTGAGTCATGCCCATTTTGAGAAACAAGAGGCATCAAAGTCCTGATGATCACGTCACGAAAGGTGTATCCATGAGAATTGGAGTGGGAGTTTACATGTTCTTAGTGTCCCAAAGAGGAAATAAGGGATTATTCATGGTTATCAGCCCATGGAGATGGTGATTCGGACTTTTCTAAGATGGAGGACCGATGGTGACAAATCCAAGAGGGGGAAGGATAGAGTAACAAAGTTCCATATGGCCCTATCACCTCTAGTCTTTGGAACCGAAGAAGAAAAGAGGGGCATGGGTGATGCCTCCTGCATGAAAGTATAAGGGTAATAACAAGATGTTTTCCCTTCCCTGCAGATAGGCTCCACTCCATTAAAGAGGACGTCATTCCATGTGAGGACGATCTCACTCCCGTGGATATGATCGAGCGTAGAGAATGTCCGAAAAGGGGTTCCATGTGTATGATGCTTATGGAGAGGCCATAATTTATCTTCATGCACTAAGGACGATGGTGCTTTCCAGTTTAACATCTTGCAGTTCGGACGAGGAAAGTTAACCCACACCCTTCAGATATACAAAACCAGAACGCTTCAATCCTTAGTGATGGGAAGGAACAGACAATGTCGTAGTGAAGGGGTGTTGTGGAGTGATCCCCTATGGGTCCCACGTTAGCGTGGCTATGCGATGAAGCAATATCCATTAGAGTACCTATGCGAAGAAGCATAATGCTATGAAACCCAATATAAAACACCACCCATGGGGACTTGAAATCACTTCGTACAAACCTGGAGGCCCACATGTAAAAGGTTTATGTAAAACATTAAGTCTCATATAGAGGTTATTCGTAAAAAGGATGGGCTTCATGAAGAGGATGTCCTTCCTGAAGGAAAAATACTACCCAGAGAGAATGTGATTCACGAATTCAATGGTCCTTGCAAAGATGAGGTTCTTTGTGAAAGGGAGAGACCTCACAAAGAGGTAAGTCATTGCAAATGGCAAGGGCTTTTCCAAGAGCCACCCTTATGGTACTAGGTATTAACCTTAGGGAACACCTCTTTGTTTTGGTAGTATTTTGGGAAGGCTATATTCTTCACGAAACCATGAGAGAATTTCATGAATGATCTATGCTTTACAAAACCTCAGGCACCCTAAAGGGGCCCCTTCCTCTGTGAATGGAATAGGCCTTCGCGAAGGGAATCTCCACTATACGAGGATTCTGAATAGCACACAAAGGGGGACATTTCAAAAAGGGTAAGAACCATTGACAATCCCATATAGGGTTTTGCGAAGTTCAATGTGAAATGGTAGGCGTGAAGTTGAAAGGTCAAAGTAAAAATGGATTGGAAGAGGGGGGACCCTCTACTTATAGGAGACCTTGGTCGATGGGGTGCAGAACTCACCGCAAAGGCGGGCGGTACGATTGAAAGGTTTCGTTCCACTGGGACCCATTGGCCTTGTTGAAGGGTGGGACCCTACGCATAGTTTCATCAACACGACCACCACAGAGTGCGGTGCAGAGGGGATGTGATGCCATGGAGGGGCCTCTATCCGCATCAGAATCCTGCCAAGCTGGGATGCTATGGAGCCATTAATATTGGTGTCTAAACTCTAATTCGCTTTCTGCGTGGAGTGCTTTACGTATGAGCCTTTGGGAAGGCCTCAAAGGATTCTTTTCGGTCTGTTTGGGAGGCGGCTTCCTCTGATCGCTGTGTCAAATCTATTGAATGGGCCAGATGCATTTTTTTGGCGCCAACCACCCCCCCCCCCATAATTGGAGCTGACAGAAGAAGAGGGTTGAATTCTGAGGGAAATACGGTGAGGAAAACAGGACGATCGAACTCATGGTGGGTCACAATGGTTGGGGAGAAGCTGGATCACTAAGGGCAGAACCTTCACCTTCTCATGAAGGGTTCTTCACGAAGTGGGTGAGACACTTGAGGCGAAGGGTGAGATGAAGCAATTTGTGGAAGCACAGAAATCGTGGAGTGTGCCACTAAGACCCAAGAAGCCGCAAGGAGCACGAGGTTCGACGTGAAGATAGGGGCGCCGCGAATTGATTGGGGATCTCTATGAAGCTAGTGCCATTGGCTCTTATATATAGCAGCTCAGAGGTGTTTTTTCTGAACTTGGATCTTCACGAACGATAGTGGTCGTTCTCTCTTTGCGAATGATAATATCCAAGAATGCCTTAGCGAGCTAGATTCTTTGGTCCAATGCTTTCACAAATTATTTTCAGTAATCCTTATCAACGGGATCCGCAGCATGCTTTGTGGTGCAAGATGATCCCTTATATTCTTTGCGGCAAAAAAGAGAGGTGTGATCATATTTGTGACGGTCATCAGGAAGGGTCATTGTGAATGGCTCTTTCTCATCTTTCATATCTCATCCCCAATTTTCTCGAAGTCCTTGGACTCAATGGACACTCGAGAGGCTGCGCAAGAGGTTCATGTCCATGATGCTCAGAGGGAGGCCATGGCCAACAACCTAAAAATAACAGATTATATCCGGATCACTTTTGATCGCAAATCGCTAATAGTGTGGCAGATAGAGGTGCAGAGGGAATATCCACTATTCAAGAACATTCTATTATATGGTTTTGGCTTGTAGGATGAAGTATTCATTCCTGATACTAGAAAAGATGATCCAACATTCTCATTCAGGGGTACCCCTAAGCAATATCAGTGTCATAGGGCCGCATATGGGAACATAAGGAAAGATCATACCCCAGTCACAACGCACTGTCTAAATAATCATGCCAATAACATTGAAGAAATGGTACTGAAATAGGAGGCATCCCCACCACAATATAAGATGATCATCAAGGCCGAGCTCAAAAATCCAGATAAGTGGTGGATCACAAGCTGGGACTTGCGCTGGGGTGGTAACATCAGAGATTACTGCCCCTAGGTCAACTGGGCTTGCACATCCTGTGAACAGTTTGAAAAATTTCTGATATGGGTTGGCCTCTAAAAGGTGGTCTGGGCTTTCTAATTTAGCATCTCGCAACTCAAGAAATTCATACAGGAGTTTTTGAGCTGTTGGTTTCCAAATACCAAAACCTTTCACCTGTATTATGGGGAGGTTGGTATCAGCCTCTGGGACCTCCATCAAATTTATGGCATCCCAATCCTGGGGGGGTTTTTGATTAGTTTTTCCCTTCCAAAAATGCCCGCGGAGATAGAGAGAAAATTATGCCATTGGTGATGGAATTTCTAAGGCTAGTGCCCGGAATACATAAGAAAAAGTAGAATAACTGATACATCCACTTCAAGTAGTGGTTTGGTTACATCAGGAATTTCCCCACATAGGGAACATTACCGCTGAAGCCTCCCATTTTCCCATGAGGAGGTCAGTGGGGTATAGAGGGTTCATACTGGAAAGTAATGAAAGATAGACAGTGGAAGTTGTGGGGATACAATATCAAGACTGATCAGTGACCGATAGTTTTGTTTTTTGAGTTTATGTCAGTGATGATCTGTGGATGGATATTTTCGGTAAGAGATTCCCATATGGGGGTGAGTCCAAGCACATTTATCATGGTGGCTCAACTAGCTGTTGGGGGCCAAATAAATATGGGAATACCCATTTGTGGAAATGTTTTTTTTCTTACTTCGACACATCAGTGAATGGAAAAGGCCACTACGATTGTGAGAGTAATTCCACATTTTGTATAGTTGGATCATGAAGCACATAGGGGGTTATGAATACCTTAACCCCCTTTCCCCATTGGGGATACATTCTCGCCCATCTATTTTAAACATTGAGGGGAGTGCAACGTTGAAGATGGATGCTATGACCGTGCTGGGTAAGATGGGGTGAGTGGACCATTTTTTTTTCATAAATTCCCCTTGCCACCCGGGGCTTCTTCCGATAATGACATATATATGATAGAGAAACAGTTGTGTCTGTTGTCATTTCGCGATGCTATGCATGTGGGACGAGACGATTGAGAACTTATATGTGAGTCGTACACTCCGCAATAGTTTGCTAGGAAATTTCGTTGTCTGCAAAGGCTGAATCCCTGGGTGTACATGAATGTGCTCCATGAGAATAACTTGTGCTTGATGTGAAAATATATTATGACTTTTAAAAGAGAGGATGAGAATATGTAGAACTAGCTAACCCCACCTGATGTTGCATTCATATTTTCCCACAAGTATGCACATAGATAGGTGGCTACCTACCCTGGTGAAATGCAGATGCAAGTGACCATTCGAGCCAGCAAGGTGGTTCCAACACCACGATGTCGGACAATGGTGATGGGGGTCCGGAAGTTAATGCAGTCATTCACCAGGGTGGAGAGGCTGTAACAGTAGGGGTGATAGGCCATGAACTAGAAAATACCCAGCCTATGCTGACCGAACAAGAAGAGGGTGAGGTGGTGGTTCCAAGACCGGTGGCTTCATGAAAGAGGTCCTAGGATAGAGGTGAATCATCTCAGGGCTTTCGCAGGATCTCCCCTCAAGATCCGAGGAAGAAGGTGCGTCCGGTATCTATCCCCTCATATGTCGTCTTCCCGGAGGCATGTAAATAATGGAAAAATTAAAAAAAATACCATGGCATAAATAGTTTATGGATGAACATGAACATACACGTGATGTTTCTAGGGGAGCTCGACATTGCGAAAGGAGGATTCAATGCCACTCCTACCATGGGAAGAAAATTTGTGGGGATATTAGAGGTAATACATTCCTAAGGTGATATGAGGCCAATGACACACTGGGCAAGGGTGCTATTGAGTATGACAACTCTCGCAGTACCAACGATAGCACTACTGGCGGAGCCTTTCCCCTTGCCAGGCCACATAGTGGAATCATGGTGGGAATAAGTCATCTTGGTAGACTCTCATCATTCAGTGGAGGGGACCATTAGAGGATCCTATACTGAAGAAGGTGAGATACTAGCCTCGTAGGGAATATCCTTGGGCAAATTCACCACAACTCAAGATGTAGGTTTCCACACCCTTTCAGTGCACTTATGTCATCCCTACCATTTCCTTATTTCTCCACTAACATGTACCTGTATAGGGGTACCTTCAGTCAGTCACTCCCAATGACGAGGAAGAAAGTGTGCCAATAGTAGAGGACCCAACACTGGTGACCACAATCAGGGGGATGATGGTGGTAGAGTCTAGCGATGCTGGAAGAACATGGGTGGTCTTATCAGAACCATCAGAACCCACAATCGTATATGGGGGTCCACACCCCGGGCTTCTAGTGATGGTAAACTCAAGGACGGACCAATAAGAAGAGTACAGTAAGACTCCTACTCCAAAACTAAACCCATTACCCTGTTGGTCGAACTCTCTAACATTACCTTTGCATGTACAGTTTTCAGGATGGTGCATATGATAATAATAAAAATGGTTGAGAGACACACGGTGCTACTTCGAATCGAGGTGTTGATCTCTATTACATTGAGCACCCTATCTAACCATTCCATAAATACCTACGAATGGCCAATGGTGGAGGGAAATATTTTTTTTGGGATAGAGTTTAACATTAACCAGGTGGACTTCATTGAAGTGGAATACAGTGACGAAGAGCAACTCGAGGAAGAACCCGCTACTGATATCTTGGAGTCGTTTCCCGTATATGAACATGCCGACCGACGAGATCGGGATAAAACTGCTTCCAAAAAAATGGAAAACACGTTTGATTGTCAAAAATCATGGAAGATGATTAATCAATTTATCACAGAGACCTTGTAATCACAATTGATTTTTCAGAAGGGGAGGCTTCGTACCCGGATGTGTGAACTATATGCTTGACGAGTAAATTCCCAACGCCCATATGTGCATATTCATGACTACCTTGAAGAGAGGGTGCTGGAAGATGTGTGTAGTCTCAATGGCTACTAGAAGTAGAGAAGGGACGTCAATATTCAAAGGCACCCAGAGGATGAGCACGAGATCTATCATTTGAGGACGTGGGAGAATTAGCATTCTGCCTTCCTTGAGGTGCAATTAGGGCTCATATCGTGCCAAAAGGCCTAGTTGGCGTAGGATGTAGAAAAGTCAACATGATACTCTAAATAAATGGTTCTTATCTGAGCCGATGAGGACTAGGCCCGGATTGAGGCTGGCGAACAATTCCATGTCGCCGTCGAGGAAGAGAAGGGGCTCAACAGGGGACAATAGCTTCTCAATGCCACGATTGAGCGAGTGGCGGAGCTGAAGCGTGCCATTGAAGAGGTTAACTCATCTATGGGAGGGGTCTACCCATGGGATCTATGATTGGTGTGTGATTTATAATTGTTTCTTCATTATTTTCATAAAAATGTTTAATGCATGCAAGAATTCATTGACAGTTTTGATTATCACATCTTCATCACATCTATGAAATACCTAGCGATCAACCCCATATCTTGTGTGGGTAATGCCTGATGCATGGGAAAAGGAACGATCTCGTATTTACCTAATTTGAATGTGGTAGTAACAGAAAATCTCATTAATCTAGTATATAAATAACCAATCCGTGCTTCTGGGGAAAAGGAGGAATGAATGGAAAATGAAGTTCTCAGGACAATCAAATGTCCCTCTTCCCAATGTGCTCTGATGCATGACTGGGGTAACACCAGGGGAATTAGAACAAGTCCAAACATAGGGGAGTGGAAATTTTAAATTATGATATCCAATATTTGGGATACTATGAGGTGTCATGACAACATAAGATAATAGTTGACCATGTTCAAAACATAGTAACCCTATTGTGTTAGCCTAAAACAGGGATAACAATTAAGGACATACCACTGACCATGTTCGAAACGCGTGGCATGACTCAAAATGTTATCCATTAGTCTTCCATAAAGTTGGCCCAGAACACTAGGCGATCCATAGATTGAGCATCTGTTTTATTAAGGGGGTGCTTTTAGCCGTGAAAACGGACGAGGGTCCGAATAATGGGCACGCAAAGCATTGAGGGTGATGTGATGGGTTGTTCGAATGGATTCCAACACTCTTGATATTACACCATTGTGGTGAAGACCCACTAGGTATGTGAACTGGTCTAATCTAGGATCATACATACTTCAGAATAGGACCTCTATGGTAATTACCTTGAATGGTCTATAGTTTTCTTCCTCATACCAATGAGGATAATGTACATGTAGTTTAAATGTCGTACTATAAGGAAGATATAGTGTAAGGTCATGTGGGTCCAAGGATGATAGTTTAAAGTCGTGTTGTGTGGACTATAGGTTCTTAGATTATGGTAATAGAGACTAGACCTTAATCGAGACCGAGGGGACAAAAATGTTAATGACCCTGGGGTGGGCCCTTGGTGAGAAACCCAGAAGTTGCTACGTGTCTCATATGAATGAGAATCAAGCCATACGTTGTTCTTAAGCAGATCATGGTTATAAACTAACACTAGAAGGGGAAATCCTCTATGGTGAGGAAGCTGACACATCTCATGACTAACTGGGGGAGTCCTGAAATTTTTTATGTTAGTGCACATTTTAGTGTCATGCATTGAGGACATATGGACTCATGTAGTTTAACTGAATATGATAGGATGGGCAGTGAAGGGGGAGATTTTAGATGGGGAGTATGTGATGAAGTAGATTTATACCCAACGCGAATGAGGATATAAGGAGTCCACATGACACCACGTATCCCCGGGGGGGATGTTTTTTAGGTCAAGGGACTAAAAGTGAATCTTTGGATAAGCCCAAGGTGAAGTGCCTGGACGTTCCTGCATACCCTTTTAGGATGGGAATCAAACCACATGTAGTTAGGGAATAACATTTTAGCGTCAAGTGTAATGAAGGGCCCTTGTGGCATAGCTTCACCAGTACATGCCCCAAAAAAACTACTAATCCCACATGATTCATGCTCGACGTGGGAAAGAAGGAGTGGAAATGAGATTTTCTTGGTGCAGGAAGGCGCACATAAGGGGATATGGTCCACTAGGAGAGTGACATTTCACTATTACCAACCCTCCTACCTAACACACATAAATGCTCGGGGGAAATAGAAATAAGTGTGTTGGGATTCCACTTGAACATGGGGAGGGGGTTGAAAGATCTGAATCATGATTCAAGATAACTGGATCACAATGATAGAAACATGATGATAAAGGATAACTGCTGACCATATCTGAAACACAATATCAACTTTCCGTAAGCTTGGAATGTGGATAGACAAATGAAGGTTGACCACTAATTATCCAATAAAAATACATATTTTAATTACATTTTAAAGGTATTAAATGTGAATTTTTGATCATATGGTCCTGTGTTACTGGATATAAATTATGAACATCCATTCTCATCATTTTTTCACTTCATTCTTAATGTACCCCAATTTAATCCCAATGATATATTTGGTTTTAGGGAATTCAATTATCCATATTTTAATATTATATTTTGGGATATGGATATAAACAGACATATGAACATTTTGCATTTAGGTATCAAGGGAGGATTCATAAATTATGATTGGGATATTTGGCGATTAAAGGAAAGAATTCTAGAGAAGTGAGATTGGACACATTCCCACTGATGAGAATGTGGGGCCCCAACTACATGCCCAATGAAGCCCAAATTTCATGGAATGATATAAGACATATATATAAATATATAATTATTCAGGATGTAGTGATAATTATGCCCCCATTGTGGTTATTCAGGCGGCCCAAGTTAGAGATAAAAGTCTTGGATAGACTCTGTGGCCCAGAAAAACAGCCCACCAATTTAATCATATCTCGACCACCACAAATTAAATTGGGCATAAATGTCATTGAGAGATAGGAGAAATCCGGATATTCACTTGTGTATTCTATGGCCCACTCTAATTTTTTCATATAGAAGGCGATCTTGGCGAATCAGTTCGGTGGATGCAAGCTGGCAGCCACTTCGAGTCATGGATAAAGAGGTCAATTGTCTCTTACTTTCCACCACACTAGGCCTACCATAATTAGGTGGGATCCTTTATACTGTTGTATTATCTACCCAAGGCTCCATAAATTCCTATTTAAGGAAGTGGTAGTGGAGTATTTTATCATCTTTTTATCATCCTTCCAATGTACTGTTATGCTTCCATTTTGTTGTCTCATGTTTTTCTTTCATGTGTATGTTGTTCAATTAACTTTAATTTCATAATAAAAGTTCTTATTCTACTCCTATTATGTTGTTCTTCATATCAATTTGATACTGTTGGTTCAAGGTTTGAACTTTTTCACACCATCCTTTGTGAGATTATCCCACAATGGTGGAGTGATAGTTATTTAATTGTTTTTTTTTACTTCTCTAATTTCTCCCTCATGAATTTACTTTGGGCTTCTATTGAAACCATATGATCAATGGAGGGATAACCCACTTATGGTTTGATCCAAGGGAGTATCATGGAGTGGTATTGGATGTTATTTCTCATTCCATTAATGGATAATCACTTCTTTTAAATGAGTTTTTTGTTTGATGATTTTAAAACCTTTTCATCCTTATTGAATTTAAGGTCACACACTTCAAGTGCTAATATGAAACATTACCATGGAGTGCTCAAAATATTGATACATAAAGTGTATATTTCATTAGTATTACGGTGTGTAGGCATTAAACTAGTAAGTGATGATTTTTTTTCTCTCTGTAAATGAACCCTTCTGAAATATTAGAAATTGAAATATTAAAAAAAGAATGAATCCAATCCACCCCTTGTAATAATCTAGGATAAATCCTTCACATAATTTGATTTAACTTAAGACTTTTAGTGTTCAATTAAAACCATCTGAGATCAATCAAATGTTTTCTACTTAATATCCAAAAATATTCCATAGAATTTACGTGTCCGTAGGTAACTTCTTATGTCTCTAAGGAATTGGCAACCCCAGCTAAACTACAAGCGACGACTTAACCCTAAAATCATGAGGTAATTTTGGGCCAGGCCAAATTTGGTCACCGTTGCAGGGGACCCAAGTATCTCATCTAAACACCCATTATATTCTCCCCCATTTCTTATTTTCTTATCCAAATTCTCTTATTTTTTTCCCATTCTCATTTTTTTATTTTGGCACATGTCTGCATACACCTGCAATCAATAAAACCTTATAGTTTGTGTGGATAGTCCTGGGGTTGGGGAGTAAAGTACTCCAAGGGAACTCTTTCCATTAGATCCTAATCTTCCTAATACCTCGAATTCAAAAATTGAGCCCATTTCAATGGATGTTCTTAAAAGATACCAACTCATTAACCCAAGTGGGAACCAAAAATGGAAATCCAAATGAGGAAGCCCCAAACTTGGGGAATGCATTTGATCAAACCATGAATGACTACATCACACCTACATGGACCAATTCCACCTCATACATTAGACCCAATTCCATAGGAGTTTACAACAACATTTTTAAACCCAATGTCTTAAGACACCTTCCCATATTCTATGGAATGGAGTCTGAGATGCCCTACCTTCACGCGAGGGAGTTAAATGACATTGTAGAAACCATGTGTCCCCCACATCCACTAGAATCATCTATAATGAGGATATTTCCTTTTTTTCTTTAAAGGATAGATCTAAAAAATTTCTAGAAAATTTGAGACCATCACCCATCAACTCTTGGGACCATCTACAATGATAATTCTGCAAAACATACTTTCCCCACCATAAAAAATTACACATAAAAAGAGAATACAAAACATTTTGGAAAAATAGGGAGAGTCATTCTATGGAACATGGCAGAGGTTTGTAGACACCATAAACATGGTTACACATCATGTTTTTCTATACCTGAATAATAGATAATTTTCGATGAAGGGTTGGATCCAGGGAACAAACAATTCATTGATATGATGTGAAATAGAACTTATAAAAACAAAGCCCCAAATGATGATTACAAGTATCTAGAAAGCCTATCTGAATAGAACCAATCATGTGGAACTTCACCTTATTCTAAAAAGACACATAGAACTACTAGAATTCATGCCCATTGAGAAGAGGAAATCTTTAGGGATAAACTCGCAACACTCTCTAGGAAGGTTGAAGAGATAGAACTTATGAAAGTACATGAAATCCAAACTGTAGACCCTATTTGCACAATTTGTGACAAACATGACCATAAGATAGAAAACTACCCAAACATTCCATCTATCAAGGATGTTCTTTTAGGAGGACCCCCAGTGGAAGTAAATGCTTTGAAATTTCAAATTCCTCAATACAAAAAAAACTTCAAGACAATGTATAATGACCGAACAAGCTTCCTTTGGAAAGATAACTAACAACCCATCCAACAACAGGGACGAAATCCTTACCCCCATCAGAACTACAAAACCCATAACTAGTCTCAAACACAACCTATCCAATACAAATAGCCACCGGCCCATTTTCAACAAACCATCCCACCTCCAAAATATCCCACTGGGATAAACCAATCTTCTCAACCACCAACCCGAACTGTTCCACTTAGCCTACTAGAAAAATTGTGAAAACAAATGGAAAGGATGAACTCGGAAGTCTTTCTCCTTAAACAAGAACCTCATACCATCAAAAATGGAAGGGCACCCATGCCTACTCAGGCGGTACCATCCTCAAATTTATGGGGAGATTCATGTGGCACTCAAACAACTCATAAAAAACTAAAGGTTGTTACAGTTTTAAGAAGTGGTAAATCCATTCAGGAACCTGAACAAATAAGTCAGAAACCTGGTGAAGCTTCAAAATCTAATGAAAATTCAAATGAACCACAAGATAAAACATTCCCCTTCTCGATGCAATCAGAACCATAAATGCCTACTCAAAGTACCTTAAGGACTTGTAAACTTTTAAAATAATTTTTTCACATAAAAAACATATCCTTTTTGCTACTAATGAGTGTCCCACCATTCAGGGGACCATTCCTCCTAAGTTGAAATACCTGGGTTTCCATTACATCAATGTTAAACTAAGAGAGAGAAAAGTTGACAAGGCCTTTTGTGACCTAGGTGGTAGTTTCAATCTCATCCTCTATGTTGTGTATTTTTAGTTAGGCATAGAAGACATCAAAACCACATCAATCACACTTCAACTTATAGATCGTTGAATTAGGGTTCCAAAGGGGATTTTAAAGGACGTTCTGGTAAAGGTTGAAAACATCATCTACCATACTGACTTAACTATCCTTAACAACCATCCAAACTTAGGAAATGAGGAAAAAACCCAAATCATCCTTGGTCATCCTTTCCTTGCAACAATAAACTCTGTTATCCGAGTTCAAAATGGGAATATGATCATCACCTTAAGAAACATGAGTCTAGACTTGAACATCAATAATTTATGCTAAAAAATTGGGTATGATAAGGAAATTCATGAATTAAACTTGATAGGAAGCATTGATAATGAATCCATAGAACATCAAGGAATATTTGATGGATGTTGAAGTCCGGAGGAGATTTATTTCTTTTGTTCACATGAAGGAAGTTTATCTCTTTTTCTTGAATCATTTTCAAATTGCTCTTATGATGAAGTCTTAGGTCCAAAAATCAGTGAAAAATTTCATCGAACCACTTCAACAGAGTCCAAACAAGATTCATTCACTAAATCTGATCAAACCAATCTTGTAGATGATTCATCTACACATGGGGATTCGAGTGTATCTGAAATTATAAGAAAAAAATCAATATTGTTCCAATATCCCAATATTCTGCAAAAATTATGAACCAACCTGATATTGAATTGAAGGAACATCCCGCTGCACTCAAGTATGCCTTCCTAGGGGAAAATCAAACACATCCTATTGTAATTTCATATTCTCTTGAATCTAATCATTAGAGGATCCCTTTAAATGTCCTTAAAAACATAATAAATCCATTGGTTGGACCTTGTCTGATATTCCTGGGATTATCCCACTAATCAAAACTCATAGGATTGTTCTAGAATCTGATTCAAAGACCTTCCGTCAAACTAAATGACGAATCAATCCTAATCCCATAGAAGTAGTGAGAAAAGAACATCTGAAATTTTTAAAAGCTGGAATCATCATTCCCATAGTTGAGAGTGAGTGGGTGACCCCAATCCAAATGGTTCCTAAGAAGGCATGAATCACAGTGACACCCAATAAGGATGGATAGATTCTTCCAACTAGGGTGATTAGTTTCTGGAGATTTTTCATCGACTATAAGAAGCTAAACTCATTCACCATGAAGGATCATTTACCATTATAATTCATTGACAATGTCCTTGAGAGAGTGGATGGTCAAGAGTTCTATTTTTTATTAGATGGGTACTCAGGGTACAATCATATTGAGGTCTCCCTAGAGGATCAAGGGATGGATACATTCACCTGTCCCATCGGCACCTTGGCCTTGAAATGATTTCCATTTTGGTTATGCAATGACCCTGGAACCTTCTAGCGGTGCATGATGGAAATTTTCTCAGACATGGTAGAGGATTTTTATGAGGTCTTCATGGATGACTTCTCTATCATTGGGGAAACATTTGAGGGGTGTCATTGGAATGTGGAGATAGAATTTTTCATATGTGAAGAAACAAATCTGGTCCTATATTGGTAGAAATTCCATTTCATGGTTAAACATGGATTAGTCCTTGGCCATATAGTCTCAGGTAGGAAGATTGAAGTTGATAAAGCAAAGGTTGACATCATTAGTCACCTTCCATAACCCAGAAATATTAATGCAGTGAGGTCTTTCTTAGGACATGGGGGTTTCTATAAGATATTCATCAAGGAATTTAGTTCAATCTCTTGTCCCCTTTTTTCAAAACTAGTAAAGTATTATCTATTTGTTTGGACAGAAATCTATGAGGGTTCATTCTCAACCCTCAAATCTTCTCTCACCTATCCTCCCATTATGAAATATCCAAATTGGAACCTTCCTTTAAAACTTATGTGTGATGCTAGTGACTCTTCTGTATGAGCTGTGTTACGAAAACATTGTGATAAAACTCATTATGTCATTTCTTATGAAATAAAATCCTTAAATGATTCCCAAATCAACTATGCCACCACTGAAAAAGAGTTACTTTCTATTTTTTTCCATAGAGAAGTTTAGGTCCTACCTCTTGAGATCCCCCATCACTGTGTTCACTGGCCATTCTTCACTGAAATACCTCTCCGAAAAACAAGATCCCAAGGCTAGAATGATTAGGTGGATTCTTCTCTTACAAGAATGAGACCTCAAAATCACGGATAAAAAGGTTGTTGAAATTTTTTTTGTTGATCAGCTATCATGGATGGAATTCAAAAACAACTGAAATCATCTTTCTGTGTCTGATTCATTCCCTGATGAACACCTATATTATGTGAGTGACTGCCCTAGTTATGCCGACATAGCCAACTTCTTAGTTACAGGAGTCATTCCAAAATTCTTAGGGACTCAAGATTGAAGAAAATCCCTTTCTGATGTTAGGCACTATGTGTTTGATGATCCATACCTCTATAAGTTCTGCCCTGACCATGTAATTAGGAGGTGTGTCCCAGAATCTGAACAAGAGTCTATCCTTAAATTCTATCACAGTGATTCATGTGGAGGTCACTTTTCCTCTAAGAAAAATTTTGATAAGGTTCTTCAGTGCTGTCTCTTTTGGCCCACCCTCTCAAGGGACTCCTACGTATTTTATCAATATTGACCTAAGTGTCAACAAGTAGGGTCACTCACTAATAGGAATCAAATTCCACTCACTCCCACATTAGTAATTGAAATCTTTGACTGCTGGGGAATCGATTTCATGGGTCCCTTCCCAAACACTAGGGGATGTATGTACATCATCTAAGCTGTTGATTATGTCTCAAAATTGGTTGAGGCCATTCAAACTAAGTCTAATGATCATCAAGTTGTTGTTTTATTTCTGAAAGAGTATATATTTTATAGATTTGGAATTTCTAGAGCTATCATTAGTGATCATGGAACCCTTTTTTGAAACCGACCATTCTCTTCACTCAGGTCTAAGTATGGGATTTATCACAAGGTTTCCACTACCTACCATCCTCAAACAAATGGTCACGTTGAGTTATCTAATAGGGATATTAAGCAAATTCGTGAAAAAAAATTCAATCCTTAAAGGAAATATTAGGCTGAGAAACTATTGGATGCTCTTTGGGAATATCGTATGTCATACAAAACTATCCTAGGAATGTCACCATATAGGTTGGTTTATGGAAAATCATGCCATTTACCTATTGAAATTGAGCATAAGTATTTTTGGGCTATTAAGAAAAAAAATATGACCACTCATTGGCAAGAAACATAAGGAAATTAGATCTCAATGAACATGAGGAACTAAGGATAAAGGATTATATAAATTCAAGGATCTATAAATCTAGATTTCAATTCTACCAATTTAGAAATATCAAATTCAAACATTTTGAACTAGGAAAATTTGTGCTCTTGTATAGTTCAAAACATCATTTACACCCAGGAGATTTAAGGTCTATATGATCATTTCCTTTCATAGTGCATCATGTGTACCCCCATGGGGCAGTAGAGATATAGGATCCCACAAGTGGTCACATTTTCAAGGTCTATGGTCATAGGTTAAAACCATTCATTGAATCATTTAATAAACCTGAAATAGAGGTTGAGTAAACTGAGCCAACCAATGAACCAGGAAAAATTTTATAGATTTTTAATCCATGTAGGACTAATGAAATTATACAAAAGCACTGTATGGGAGGAAACCTATGGTTTTCATGTTTCTAATCTCTTTGAATCATCTTTATTTTTTAAATAGGATTATTGAATAATTATTTATATTAAAAAAATTAATATAATCTTCTTTTACTATTGACATGTTATTCTATTATGAGTATGGATGGGTATGGAAGGGGAGTCCCATATTCATCCATGTCACGTGTTGTGATCCTTGAGAAATACCATACCCAGAAATTGATGAGGAATACTATGTATCATCAGTTCAATTTATTTTTATGTGTTTTTAGGATAAAAAACATTATAAGGACAGACCTTAGGTCATGGGGAAAACTCCATCACAACCTGGGAAACCTTAGGGACTCGAACCTAGGACCGAAGGGAGACATGTGCATGTGCTTACCCCTAACCTACGTCTTATAGTTTTCACTTATTCTATAATTTTTGTATATATATTTATATTTTATTTTTTTTAATATATGAAGATATATATATATATATATAGTTTTCGTTTGTTTTTTTGTTTTTTCTTTTACTATGGAATTCTCATAGTGACATGGAGATCAAGGGATTAAGAGGGATTAGCAAGAATTTCAACTTTACCACCAGGTGCCTTCATTCCATGATACTCGTTTTCAATTTCCTTTTTGAACTCCCATTCTCTGCCTCTACCCTCTTCTAAATTTTCTTTACATTAAAAAAATACGGAAAATTTTATTTTATGTAGGGGGAGATAAAAAAATATTTTTTTGTGTCAAAAAAATGACTGATTTGAAAAAAAATTGTGCCTTAATGGAAGGAAATATTTCATTAACCTTGAAAATTATAATATGAATTGTACACATTGAAACTAAATATCAAATAATTTAGCAAGCCCTATTTTTGATTTTAATCCATTTATATTTCATGAGCATTGATTTTGGAATATGTGGTTGTCTAATGTGATATTTCAATCATCCAACTAAAAAAGAATCACTATGCACATCCTTTGGATAGTGGTGTATTAGTTACAGTTCATAGGGTCACCCAAATAAATAGAATATGTATGGTGATAAAATTAGTTATAATAGGATTATTAATAAAAAACATTAAATGTGAATTTAGAGAAATTAAATTACATAATGTGTGGCATTCTACACTTGGGGATCAAGACTCCATTGTTTTTTGGCCTAGAGTTAGTAATTTTATCAGTATTTATGGTAATTTGACATTTTTTTGACTGATTTAAATTGAGATGGTTCCCATGTATGTGGGATTGACATGGTGCTCTAAGGACTTTGAGCCTGGGAGTCATCATCAAAGTCTCTATATAGGGGTTGATTCTTTTGAGTGCAATTTCAACTACCATTGAAAAATTGAAAAACAAAACAAAACCAAACCAAAAAAATAATTTTTTTTAATAATCGTCTTAATATTGAAATGTGATTCCACTTAACACTTCAATCATTTTCCCCCTTGAATAAATATCAACCCCCATGTTTAATGTAATTCACAACACATCATCACTCTTAATTGACATTGGATGAAATATGTGATGAATTTGAACAAAGAAATGGGCTTTGGATTGGGATATGATTGTGAAACTATCTTATATTAAAATATTTTGATGGGTTTCATGATTTTTCAGTATAAGGGAATATTGTTGATCATTGTGTATTAAAATGTTTTTGGAAAAGGGAATTAGAATTTCATATTGTTGAGATACATTTTTCTCGGGACTAGAGAATCTCACGTTAGGGGTGTTATTAGCCAATAAAAATAAAAATTTTAGTTAAATTTTAATGGAATTAAATTTTAATTTTTGTTATTATGGTCTAGAGTTAGTGGATTTAAATTTTGAACATCCATTCTCATCATTTGTGCACTTCATGCCTAATGTACACCAATTTATTCCTAATGACTCACCAGATATTAAGGAATGAAATGAACCATATTTTAATTTGAAATTTTTGTAAATGGATCTAAACATCAATATGAATATTTTTTATTCAGGGATCAATTAAGGATACATAATTTGTGATGGGGATATTTGGAAATGAAAGGAAACAACTTTCGAGAAGGCAGATTGGACACCAACCCACTGATGAGAATGTGAGGCCCAAATTATAGTCCTAATGAAGTCCAAATGTCGTTGGATGATTAAAGAGATATATAGGAACATATTATTCATCCGGATCCAAGGATAATAAGTCATCCATTGTGGTCATTCAGGCATCAAAAGTTAGAGATAAAATTCTGGGCCAGATTTTGCAGCCCAGAAAAACAGCCCACCAATTTAATCATATCTCAGCAACCACAATTTCCATTGGGATGATAATTTATAGAGATATAGGATAAATCTGGGGATGAACTTTTGTCTTATATGGATCACTCTAATTGGGCCATCTAGAAGGCCATCTTTGCACGTCTGTTTGGTGCATGCAATATAGTTTCCAATTCGAGTCAAGGATAAAGAACTCCACTCTCCCATACTTTCCACCACACTAGGCCTACCATAATCAAGTGGGATGCATTGTACTATTGGAGGATCGACCGAAGTCCCGAAAAATTCATTTTTAAGGAAGTGTTGGTGGAGGAGTTTATCATCTTTTGAGATTACTTTCATTGTAATGTTATGTTGCGATCTTGTTGTCTCATGTTCGTCTTTCACATGGATGTTGTTAAATTCACATTATTTTATTAATAAATGGTCTTCTTCTCCTATTATTTTTTTGTTCTTTATTTCACTTCGATACCGTTGGTTCAAGGTGTGAACTTTTTCACACCAAACCTTGTGATATTATCACACAGCGATGGAGTGATCATTATTTCATTGTTCTTATACTTCTCCAATTCCTCCCTCATGAGTCTACTTCCTAATTTCATTGTAACCATAGGATCAATGGAGGGCTAACCCACTTATGGACTGATCCAGGGGAGTATCAATGGGATGGATTAGATGTTATTTTTCACCACATTAATGGATGATAACTTTTTTTTAAAGAGATTTTTATTTGATGATTTTAAAACCACTTCATCCTTATTGAATTTAAGGTCACACACTTCATGTTCAAATATGAAACATTACCTTGGAGTTCTCAAAACATTGATCCTTCAAGTGTATAGGTGATAAGTATTAGGGTGTGTAGGAATTAAAACAGTATGTGATGATTTTAGTTTATCTCCTTAAATTAACCCATCTCATATATAAGAAATCGAAATATTTAAAAAAAGAATCCATCCAATCCACCAATTGTTATAACCTAGGATCAACCCTTCTCATAATTTGAATTCACTTAATACATTTATTGTTCACTTAAAACCTTCTAAAATCAACCCAATTTTGGCCACTTAATAGAAAAAATTGTCCTTAAAATGTATGGGTTTGTAGGTTACTTCTTAGGACTCTGAGGAATCGAAAACCCAAGATAAACTCCAAGCGACCGCTTAACCCTAAGATATTGGGTAAATTTGGGCAAGACCGTCTACTGACCATGTTTTATACATGGGGATTGTCAAAAATGTTGTCTGAGGTCTTTGGTGGGGTTGTCCTGAGAAGGAAGGTGAGCCAATTTGGCATGAGACCATGTCATAAAGGGGTCCCTTTAGTCATGCAGGACGATGGGGATCCAAATAAAGGGTTCACGAATCTTGGACATGAAACGAGGAAATGTCCATGTGAGAATTCCACACTTTGGGATCTTTTTCAAGACCCATTTAAGAGAGAAAATATGACTCATCAGATAGAGGGATTCTAATTCCTTTCCCAGGAAAAGGGTCTTGGGACACAGGCTCCTAAATTAAGGTCAGAAAGTGGACTGTTAAGAGGGGTCCCGATATAATTAAAAGCTCGCAGAGGGGCGATGAAATCAAACCAAATGCATAGTTCTCATAGGGGGGCCTTAGTTAAGGGTCATAGACCTCAGACCATGGATATAATGGATGGAGGGAGACACGTGGTATGGTGATTTCGAAACCTAATGTGAATGTGGGAAAAATCCTACCCCAAACCCTATGATTCGTTGGTAGGTTTTAGGTCGTGGGACCAAAAAAGAAATTTGGTCTAGGCCTGAGGAAAAGTTAATAGGAATTTCTACATATCCCTTTATGATGGGGATGAATCCATACGTAGTTCTAAAAGTGGCTTGGTAGGGTACTAGTTCTAGTGACAATACTGTTGTGTGGGTATGGCCCACACACCAAATGAAGCGGTATTTGATAGATCTTGTTTGTTATATATGATGGATGTGTTTTTTTGTGAAGCGATAAACCTAGGATGAAGAATTCAGGCATCTATACAATAATAATTCCACATTTATGCATTGAAAAAATATTATGGTGGATGAACAATACCCAACATGATTCCCCCTCGAGTGAGGACATCACAATACGGTTCCATTTTTCATCTTGCAGCCAAGATGATAATGTCATAGTCTAGGTTAATATGATAGGACATAGAAATTAATTCTAACATCATGAAATAATTACGCATTAGTTTAAAGTTATGTGGGGCAAGGAAGAAAAGTTTAAGGTCATATGGCTTGGAAACATACAGAAGAAACAAGGTTTTAGGGGAAAACATGCATGGTGTGATGAATCGTACCCAACATGAATGAGGAAGAGGTGCACACAACATCACACGCAATTACAGGGAATAATCCTTGGGTTGAGGGGCCAGATAAGGCCAGGGAATATATTGCTAGAACTGGAGATGAAATGTCTAGGTGTTCCTACGTATCCCATGAGGATGTGAATCAATCCACACACAGTTCTAGACGTGTAGTTTAATGTCATGAAGACGAGGGCCGGGATATACTAGATCCTAGAAGAGGACTATGGTGTGAGGCTACTGTAAACCCAACATGAGTGAGGACATCAAACCGGACATGCCACACCACACAATCCTGTGAAATTCAGGCCCGAAAGGCCAAACAGAAGAGGTAACTAGTAGAACCTGAGATAGACCTGAAGATGAGATGCCTAAGTGTTCCAACCTATCCCATAAGGATGGTAATCGAGCTGTACGTAGTTATAAGAATGTTGGTTAGTTTTACATCTTGAAAAAAGGTCACAAAGAGATCTCAGTATAAAATTTTATAGCTCGAACCATAGATAAACGAGACTCTTTTAAACGGGCTCAAACCTTGACCAAATCCCTAAGCCCACGTGAGCTATACTTGGTGTAGGAAACAAGATAGGTGAATGCCTTTTCAAAACATAGAATCCATGAAAATGAGAAATCTGGGTGGGGCCCCGAATGACACCTCACCACGGCTTAGTTCTCTTAACGTGAAAACATCTATTGAGGGATAACACCAAGAGTGTCGAAATTCCACTTGGACATGATGGATTGGAGAAGGATGTGAATCATGAAACTAATATTTAGGGATTAATGAATTTTTTCTAATGATGGAGGATAAATATTGAACTTTTTCAAAACATAGCATCCATATTGTGTGACCTGAAATGGGAACAAAAAATGAGTGTCAACAGCTAACCAGACTAGAAACGTGAGAATTTTATCAATTTTTCATTCGAGATCCTCAAGGGAGTTGGCATGAAATGATAGGAGAGTTCTTAGGCTATGTATCCATACAATTTGGGGGCCCATTTGGATGTGAGAGATGATGGAATCCAAAATTATTGGGAGCATGAATCCTGAGGATGGTGGCTAACATGTCCATGTAGGATTCCACTCTCTAGTTGCTGAACCAGAGTGCCCCTGGGAAAATTGGTGAAATTACAAGGAGGGTTGAGGGGCCCAAATTAGGAGAAACCAACTTGAAATGATGAGTGTGGAACAAGGTGATGAAGAGCTCTTTGGAGATAGGGAAGTATGTGGTGTGGTTTGTTCAAATATGACGTGAATGATGACATAATCCCGTACCACGCCACATGCCCCTCTTATGGGAGAACTCAGGCTAGGGTCCAGGATGATAAGGTGGTTTCTATGAAATGGGAATGGACCTGAAGGATAAGTGTTTAGGCGGTCCTACATATCCCATAAATATTTGAATCAATCCATACGTAATTTTGGAAGATACTATACAGTTTTACATCATGCGGGAAGGACGCGGTTAGGGGAAAGGTATCTCAACAAGGGTTGTGTATGGCACGATGGGAAATCTGACATGAATGATAACATAATCCCATGACACACCATACGATACCCAATTATGAATTGGTCTAGGGGGATGAAAAGGTCAAGGGATCTAAGATAGGAAGTCACAACTAGTTCGTAGTTTAACATCTTTCAGTGAGGATGATGGTGCTCTTAGTTTATATTCATAAGGCTTGGACTGTACATGCCCTGTTTAATGTTGTGTGTGTGGGACAAATGGGTAAAAACATATAATAACCATTCCTATTATGAGGGATACCAAATAACATCAAAAATTATTGAGGATAATTGTTGAACATGATCACAATACAATATCTGTATTGTGTGACCTGGGATGGGGGACAACAATTGAGCGTCGGTCGTTGAAATTTCCGAAACATGGGACTTGTATCAAATTGTTTCTTGAAATCCTCGAGGATGTTGGCACGAAATGGTAGGAAATCCCTTAGGCAAACATTTTTTCCATTTGGGGGTCCATTAGGAAGTAAATGATGGCAGAAAACCAAATGATGGGACACACGAAGAATGGTAGGAACTATTCAGTTTAACATCTTGTGGCAAGGAAAAAGATAGAGGGGAGTCTCAGAGGGATGTATGAAGCATGGAAAAAATTTCCCGATGTGAACATGGACAAAGATTCTACACCACATTACACAATCCTATGTGGGAAACTGGGCCAAGGGACCAAAAAAGGCCGAGGGACCTAAGACGGGAAGTCCCGACTAGTGTGATGTCTTAATGATTTACAAGGAGGAAGAAGGTGATCTTATTTTAAGGTTATAGATCTCGTACTATCGACACATGACTCTTTATGTGGGTATTTCCATACCAAAACTGATAATCCCACTTGATAAAAGCTCGGTGTGGGAAACAAGGAATGAGATCTGGCTCTCCCCAACATATAAGGGTACGACATCCGGACATAAACTCTTACCCATAGAAGACATATGTTTTAAGGGATAAAAGGAAAAAATAAATCACTATTCCGAATAAATGTGATGTACGGGATGGTGGAAACAATAAAGGATGATTGTTGACCATGTTCAAAACAAAACATCCACATCATGTGACTTGGGATGGAAGCAAAAAATGAGTGTCAACTGATAGCCATGTCCACCACACGGGACATGTATCGATTTTTCTCTCACGATCCTCATGGATGTTGGCCCAAAATGGTAGGAGAGCCCTAAGTCTAAACATCTATGCCGTTTGGGGGCCCTTTTGGTTGCAAGATAAGATAATGACCAAAGTAATAGGAGTATGTGAAGCATGAATGTGCATGTGCAGTTGATTAGCCACTAAATGAGGATAATATTCATTGTTAATATATTTAATATTCTTGTACTTAATTATTCATAAACACCATTTTAGTGCATTTTTAACTTTGAACTTCATTAAACATTATGATTATAATTATTTATTAAAATGAACTATTACATGGTACATTTTTCTACATAATTTAATCTAAAAAATGATCTTTATTTTATTTTTATAATTCAATTTTCAGGTTTCTCATTAAATTTTTAACAATTTATAATTGTGGATTACTTAAAGATCTATATTGGAAGACCACCAAAGTTAGCCTTGAAGAAACAACTTTCTAGGTTAAGTGAACTGGACAACAACCCAATAAAACTACTGTAGAGGCCAATATACAAGGCCAATAATTTTGGAAATTGAATTGAAGACATAGAACATCATAGGGTACATATCTTCATATAGTTACAAGAAATTATTCTTAGTGTTAATGGGTGTTCCATGCCCCCCATGTTGTAGATAAAATTCTGGCCCAGATTCTGTACTGTAGAAAAACAGCCCACCAATTTAATCATATATCGATACCCAAAAATTCTCTGGGGCTGAGATTTTATACAAAGCCTGAAACCATCCAGAGCATCTTTTTTTTCTTATATGTCTCCCTCCACCTAGTTAATTTATATGGTCATCTAGGTGACTCTATTCGGTGGATGCAAGCTGGCTGCAACTTTGGGTCAAAGGTGGAAAAGTCTCCTCTCGCTTACTTTCCACCACCCCAGGACAACGTAACTCAAGTGGAATATTTTGGAATATTTTGAACTCTAACCAAGTCTTTTGACATGTATATTTATGGATGTTGTGGTGGTAGAGTTTTTCATCTTTGGTGAATTATTTCATTGTATTGTTATGCTTCAATGTTGTTGTCTCATGTTTGTCATTCACATGTATGTTGTTCTAATTCATCTTAGTTTCTTAATAAAATTTTATCTTCTACTATTATTATATAATTATTAATATCACATTGATACCATTAACTCATGGTGTGAATTAATTCACACCAAACCTTGTGAAATTATCCCACAATGGAGGAGTGGTCGTTATTTCATTGTTTTCTTTTTTACTTCTCCTTTTCCTCCCTCATTAGTCTACTTCCCACTTCCATTGAAAACATAGCATCAATGGAGGGATAACCCTCTTATGGGTTGATCTAAGGGAGTATCAAGGTGATGGATTTGATGTTATTTATCACCCCATTAATTTCTAATCACTTCATTTAAATGAGATTTTTATTTTCTGATTTTAAAAGTTCTTTGTCCTTTTTGAATTTTAAGGCCAGATACTTCAAGTGCTAATACAAAACTTTTCCTTAGAGTGATCATGAATTTGATCCTCAAAGTGTATATGTGATTAGTATTATGTTTTGTTGATATTAAACCTGTAATTGATGAATTCGTTTAATCTTCTTGAATAAACCCATTTCAAATATAAGAAATTGAAACCGTGAAAAAAGTATTTCATACAAATCACTAAAAGTGATTAAAAAGGATCTACTCATTATTTTAAATTAAAATCAATTAATTTATTAGAGTTCACTTTAAACCATCTAAAATCAACCAAATTTGGCCAATTCATATAAAAAAATTCATATAATGTATGTGTCTGTAGGTTACATCTTAGGTCTATGAGGATTCGAAAACCCAAGCTAAACTACAAGAAACTATTTAACCCTAAAAACCTGGGTAAATTTGGGTGAGGCCAAATTTTGGAACCATTGATGGGGAACAAATTAAGTCATCTAAACACCCATTTTATTCTCACATATTTTTTCAATTCTAATCCAAATTATCTTATCTTTTCTAGTTCTCGTTTTTTTTCTTTTCGCACATGTCCGCCTACACTCGTGATCAATCAAACCCTCTAGTTAGGGTGGATAGTCCTAGGGTTGGGGAGTAATTTAAACCAAGGGAACTCTTTCCATTATATCCTAATTTTCCTAATAATCCAGTGTCCAAAATTGAGTCCATTTCAATTGAATTTCTTCAAAGAAACCAACTCATAAACTCGGGTGGGAAACAAAATGGAAATCCAAATGAGGCTGCCCCAAACATAGGGAATGAAATTGATCAAACCATGAATGACTACCTCACACCTTCCTGGACCAATTCCCCCTCATGCATTAGACAAAATTTTCTAGGAGATTCTAACTACATATATAAACCACATTTCCTAAACCACCTACCCACATTCCATGGAATGGATTTAGAGATGCCCTACTATCGCGTTAAGGAGTTAAATGACATTGTAGAAACCAAGTGTCACCCACATAAACTAGAATAAGATAATATCGGGGTATTTCCTTTTTCATTAATAGAATGAGATAAAAATTGTCTAAAAAATTAGATACCATTATCCATAAACTCTTGTGACCAATTTAAAAGATAGATATACAAAAAATACTTCCCCACCACAAAACAATTTCTCTTAAAAAGATATTCCAAAACGTTTATCAAAAAGTGGGAGAGTCATTTTATGAAACATGGGAGAGGATAAAAGACACCATAAACATTGTTCCACACTATGGTTTCTATATTCCTGAAAAGGTGATAATTTTTTATGAAGGGATTGGTCTGGGAAACAAACAATTCATTGACATGATATGTATTGTAACTTTCAAAAACAAATCCCCAAATGATGCTTAAGTGTATCTAGAAAGCCTTGCTAAAAAAATAAAACAAGGGGACAATAATCTTACTATATGAATCCTCTAATATCTTGTGTAATTTACACACTTATGGAGGAGGAAATCCATAGGGAAAAACATTCTTCACTCACTAGGAACGTTGGGGAGATCAATCGTAGGAAGGTCTATTAAATTCAAACTGTTGACCCTGTTTTCAAAATATGTGACAAACATGACCACAAGATTGAAAAATTCCCAACCATTACTTCTATTAATGATTTTATTCTATGAGGACCACCAGTGGAGGTTAGTGCTCTGAACCATCAGAATCTCTAATACCAAAACACTTTCAATCCATGTTACAATGACCATCTAGGATTCTATTGGAAAGATAACCAACAACCCAGTCACGGACAAGGACCAAACCCCTAACCTCCAAAAAATTTTCAAAATACTAACCAATACCAGAACCCTCTTATCCAATACCAAAAACCCATGAATCAACCAATCCAAGAACCAGTGTATCGTCCTGGGATTATCCAACCAACACAAGCCCATACTCAATCTTTCCCTCTTCTAGTCCATGAGAAGTTGTGTAAACAAATAGATAAAATGAAATCATAAGTATCATCCCTTAAAAATGGTCTAAAAACCATTAAAATGGGGAAATAACCCATTCATAATTAGGTGGTGCCATCCTCAAATTTAAGGGGAGAATCTAGTTACATAGAAACCTCTCAGGAACAACAGAAAATGGTAACTATTTTAAGAAGTGGGGAATCCATTGAGAAACCTAAAAATCAATTCCATACCCATTAAAAGATTCAAAAATTCCTGAAAATGATGTAGAATCACCAATAGATTCTGAAAACCCCAATGAGTATGTGATGTAACAACAACAACACCAAACAATCAAACAACTTGCACCCTTCCCTCAATGCATGAGAGGAAAATCTAAACCAGAACTGAATGTAGATTTGAGGGAAATATTCTCTTAGGTTATGTTGAACATACACCTTATAGATGAAATCCAAACCAATCCTTTCTACTTAATGGACCACAAGGACTGGTGCCCTTTTAAAATTATATTTTCACATAAAAACCAAGTACATTTGGATACATATTTGAGTACCACCATTTAAGGGACCATTCATCCAATGTTAAAAGATCCAGGATGTCTATAAAACAATGATGAGTTAGGAGAGAACAATTTTTTCAATGTACTTTGTGATCTATGAGCTAGTGTGAACCTCATTACTTATTCTTTGTATTGTCAGTTTTGGATCAAATAACACTAACCAATATCTACTACTCTTCAACTTACTGATCGTAGTGTTCGAGTTCCTATAGAGATCTTAAAGGATGTGTTGGTGGAAGTTGAAAATTTAATTTAACCAGATGAATTAATTTTCCTTGACAATATACCAAGCTTGTGAACTAGGGAGAAAACACCCATGATCCTTGGTCGCCCTTCTTAGCAACAATCAACTCTATTATCTGTGTCTGAAAAAGGAACATGACCATCACCTTTGGAAACATGAGTCTATACATGAACATATACAATAAAAACTCTCAAATAGGGGATGATGAAGAGATACATGAGATTAATTAGATTGATATTATTGATAGTGACCTAAAGAAACGTCATGGGATTATTGAAGGATGTTTAAGTCAAGAAGAGAATGATTTTCTTTTTTCACAGGAGGGAAATAAGTCTCCTTGCCTTGAATCTCTTTCAGATTGCTCTCCGGATGATTTTATAGAATCACTAATCAATGAAACCGTGGGTGAAATAAATAAAATTGATTCCATACCAATTCATGACACTGCTCTAGCTAATTTAGTGGATGAAAATTCGTTTCACAAAGAAACAATTCAGTCAAAATATCTGAACCAAGAAACTGAGTTCAATATAAAGTCTCAACCTTTATTTTAAAGTGATAACCAATATGATCTCGAATTTAAGGTATTACCTTCATCACTCAAGTATACTTTCATAGGGGACAGTCAAGACTTTCCTATTTTCATTTCATTATATATTGAATCCAATCAAGAGATGATGGTTCTGGATGTCTTAAGAAAGAATAAGAAAGAAATTGGATGGACACTTTCTAATATTCCTGGGATTAGCCCACTCATTGGAACTCATGGGATTATTCTGGATTTCTAATCCAAACTATGACTTCACCCTCATAGGAGACTCAATACAAATCTTTTTTATTTGGTAGGTAATGAACTTCGTAAGTTATTGAAAACAGGTATCATATACCCCATAACTATGATTGAGTGGGTAAGACCAATTCATGTTTTCACAAAGAATGATGGAATTACTATGATCACCAATGAGGATGGTGAACTTCTCCCCACAAGGGTAAGTATTGGATGGATAGTCGTTATTGACTATAGGAAGCACAACTTTTTTACGAAGAAAGACCACTTACCCTTGACCTTTATTGATCAATTCCTTGAGTGTGTGGCTGTTCATCAATTCTACTTCTTCCTAGATGGATTCTCAGGGTCTAATCAAATCAAGGTCTCCTTCTAATATCAAGTAGAAACAACCCTCACTTTTCCATTTGGCACTTTTTCCTTTAAGAACAGGTCCTTTGGGATATGTAATTCCCCAGGTACCTTTTAGTGGTGCATGATGGTGATCTTCTCAGACATGGTGGGGGATTATTTAGACGTTCTCATGGAAAAATTCTCTATCATTAGGGACAATTTTTAGGTATGCCTTATGAATGTTAAAAGGGTTTTTTCAATATGCGAGGTTATGTATCATAGCCTAAATTTGGAAAAATTAAATTTCATGGTAATTGAAGTACTTGTTTTAGGCCATCTGGTCTCTAGTAGGGGGATTGAAGTTGATAAAGCCAAGGTAAACATCATGTTCCACCTTCCATCACCCAATACTGTTAAGGAACTGAGGACCTTATTAGGACATTATGGTTTTTATAGAAGGTTAATTAGGAATTTCAACTCTATTTATCAACCACTTTGTGCACTTTTGGTTAATGATGCTTCATTTTTATGGATTGAAGGCTATGAGGAATCATCCTCTACACAAAATCCAGCTCTTATCTCTCCACCTATCTTGAATTCACTAAATAGGAAACTTCCTTTTGAGATCAAGAGTTATGCGAGTTACTTCATTGTAGGAGTAGGCTTAGGAAAATGTTGTGTGAAAACTCAACGTGTCATTGTTTGTGAAAGAAAATCTCTAAATTATACACAAATAAAATACACCAAAACTGAGACTTAGTTTCTTTTTATTGTCTTTGATTTATAGAAATTAAGTTCATATCTCATAGGTTCACCCATCATTGTCTTCACCAACCATTCATCCTGGAAATACCTATCCAAAAAACAAGATGCCAAGGAAATATTGATCAGGTCGGCCCTTCTTCTTAAAAAGTTTGATTTAACCATTAAGGATAGAAAGGGTGTTGAAAATGTTATAGTAGATCCTTTCTCTATGATGGAATTCAAAGTCAACTCACATCACCTTTCTGTGTCTGATTAATTTCCTGATGAGAACCTTTTTGTGTTTGATTCATTTCGGTTGGCTCGCGTCCTCCACGTTAAGGTGATAGTAAGCGGGAGAGGATTTAATTCATTAAATACAACTTCAAAATAAACCCCCTACCTCAAGATCGTTGGAGAACATCCGTGTTTAAGTAAGAGTTGATGTTCATCGTTCGGTGGCGGTCATCACCACCCACTGGAACCGGTTCCATCCTCCAACCCATTGGCATTGCGGTACTCTGCCAGAGTTTTGTCGCCTGGTGAAGATGTGCCAATACTCCTCCCCATGATCCATATAAATAGAAGAGGGGAGGGTGTGTAACACATGTGGAATTAATAGGATTCAATTAATTAAGGAACCTTATTATTTCCAACGGTGCTGTTACAAAGAATTGAGGAGTCAAGCCAGTTAATGGCTTGACACAAAGTTGGTACAGCCACTGCCACTTGTCAATTGGAAGAAAAGAACGAAAGGAAATAAAATAACATTTTTGTTTTATTATTATTTTTAAATGTCCAACATCTATATTTTTCTCCAAAACTTTTTTGGAAGAAGTGAATCCCCTCTTAACAGAATCCCAACACTACAGATTCAACGGAGCCCTTAGATTTCTAATCCAATCACCGATTCGAAATTTAAATAACTCTGATTGCATGGTTACTAAAAGTAACTTAAAAAGGTTCAATAAATTATTAACATTCACCCTCGACCCACGCAAGTCAAGGATAGGCTCCACCTAAGGAAAAAACAACCAAAAAACTCAACGGTATTCTTAGATATTAAATCTGATATACCGTTTAGAGGTTATAGATTTTAACAATAAAATAATTGTTAGTTAATTATTTTTATTTAATGCCAAAAACTAACATCCATAGTTGGCCAGTGTCAGCCAATTTTAGTATATTCCTAAAGATAGCATACCCTCATGAGCTTAGCATTGGTCATATATTTTTAATTCTAGTCACCGTTCATGAGTTTTAAGTAATTAAAAAATAAAATAACTCTATTTAATTTTTTTATTTATGGTTATGCCATTTTTAGGTTTTCTCACTGTAGGCCTACACCAACTAAACTTTAGTCACACCCAGGGTAAAGCCACTATCCTGAACACAAAATCACCCATAGAATTTTGATTCGGGCCACCTTTTAAGAGTTATTCCACTTTTTCAATTAAATTGATCACACATGCTATTTTTAACATAACATTTTTCGATAGATCATTACGGGAACTCTAGGCCTCGGAATCACGTGTCATCAGTTTTCACGGTCTCTAAAGAATTCCATAAAATTAAAAACATTATATGGAAATTCTTGGACATTATTTATCCCCACCTTAGTCGTTGCATCCCTGAAATCCAAAACAAAGGAAAATCCATCAAATGAGGGTATTAAGTATGAATCTGAGCCTCCTGCTCCCATGTGCTATCCTGGAGGTTCCAGTGCAGCCACCAAACTCACACCAGAGGGATGGAATATCCAGGGAGGACTCTGTCTCATCGATCCAATATCTCCACATGGAACTCCGTAAAAGTCACCTCATCATCAAAGTCTTACTCACCCTAGTCGATAACGTGTGATGGATCATGCACGCATCTTCTCACATGTGACAAAAGGAAAACATTATGTAGTTGATGCATCTGTGGGGGAAGAGCTAGATGGTACACCACCTCTCCTACACTTTAAGGATTTGGAATGGTCTAATGAACCTCAGAGATAGATTTCCACCCTGGCCAAATCACTACAATCCATATCAGGGTGAGAACTATAGGAAGACATAGCCTCCCTCCTCGAACTCAATGGATCTTCCTCTCCTATCGGCATAAGACATATGCCTACTCTACAAAGTCTTCACTTTATAATAAGTGAGGCATCATGATACAAACTCTACCACTACCTTATTCATCCATGTCCACCATTACTGACGCCAGAGGTCCTTGTACATCTTTACGACATTATGATGTACTACTAAAGGGGATGTATGGAACTCCCTCAACACCTCCTCCCATAGGATCACTAGTACCTTGGTGCGTCCTATGAAGAGAAAAACATGCTCCCCACCTTCAAAAAATCCTTCTAGAGACCATCATGATGATATCTGAGCATGTCGGGTCTCGCAGTCAATATCCCTAAACTGTGCCTCCCAAACTCGCTGATGAATTGGGGGAGTGACAGTAATTGACTACAGGTAAGCTAGTCCATCTTTATCCACAGAAGATATACACAACATGACCAACTGCTATGATTCCTCACTCAGAAGCTGTAGACCAAACCTCATACTGAGTGTGTCAATTAGCATGTTCCACTTCCTAGGGGTATAGACTACCTCAAAGTCATCGTCCTAGAAGAAAAATGGCCATCATTGTTGTCTCGGGATTAATTATTTTTGGGGAATGATATACCTGAGACTCCTATGATCAGAGCAAACAGAAAACCATTCACCCATCAATTACTGTTGCTACATTTTCAGTGCAAAGTCCACTACTTCTAACTCAAGGTCATGGGTAGCGTAGTTCTTCTCAGGATGTCTCAACTACGGTGAGCTGTAGGAGATCACTACTAGCTCGTGGATCAGGAAACAACCTAGTTGGGTCCCTGATGTGTTGTAGTAGACTACATACCCAACACTCTCTAGAGGTAGCCTCAAGATGGGGGCACTCCTCAGTCTCTCTCTCAGCACTTGAAATCTTTCATGACACTTCTCCATCAATAGGAAAGGATCCCCCTTCTTCATCAAAGAAGACAAGGGTTTTGCTACCTTGGAGAAGTTAGGTAAAAATATATGGTATTACTCAACCAAAATAGAAGTCCCTCTCCCTTCATAGAGGTATTCCTGGATACATATTTTGTAAAGATGTCCCCTCACTCAGCCACTACTATTGGGAACTGAAAACTCAAAACTCCTACTACCATGAGGGTATCACTGGCCGACTCAAGAGTGATCGACTTCACCCTTTTATGCATGAGTTTAACCTGTGCTACCTAGGTTTCATTTTTCCCCAACCATGGAAAACCCAATTCCAATGCAGTAGATATACTACTTATTTTTTTTCCTAAAATAGTCAATCTATGTATGAACTATGGATGTCTAGTCCATCCCTATACAAACTCCATATGGCCTCGACACTGCCACTAAGAGGATCCAACCTAAACTATCACCTCAAGTGTCAGATCACACTTTCTTCTTAAGCTTTATTACTATGTGTCCTCCGAATGGTATCTTTAGACATATGGGTCAAGTAATCGATTTAACCAAAATCTCTAGGTTTTGAATAAGATTCATGGTAAGACGGATTAATTGGAACTTATTTATATTAATACAGAAACTAGTAGTAGACACAGACCATACCTCAAATCATTTTTGGAGCCCTTTGGTCACACTCCTTGACCGCGTGCCTCTACTCCCTTCAAGTGTCCTCCAGCCCTCTAGGCCTTGTGGGTACCCCATTGGGGTGGTGGTTGTATCAATTTGAAATATATACCACCTCAGGTTGCTCTCCTAGCTCCACTTCTATGTCTGCTTCCCTGAAGATTCATCGGTCTCTACCACTTCCTCTTCCCAATACATTTGACACATGCAAGTCTCTAAGACTGGCATGAGTTTCCTAATTTCCCACTACTAAAATTCCCTGGATGTATCTGCTTATCCAAAGAATATTCATCCAAAAAGGTTCTCTCTTGAACCCTAACATAAGTAGGAATTAATAGTGAAATAGTTATGGATCAGATGTCCCTAAACACACCTCGCTCGAAGGTTTGATCCCTGAGGAACTGACCACACATTATTCTTCAAGTACCTGGGATGATCGGTAGACCTTGATGAATACTCAGCTACCAACATGTCATACATCTGAAGTTTTAAAATATCTATGGAATACTCACACCTTAGATTTTTAGGGAATGAGACCCCCATCTATAAGGAAGGTTCTCAAGCATGTCCATAGAAAAGTCACCTCTTCACAAGTTCAGGGTAATCTAAACCTTGTCATCGTCCTTTTGAGCTACATAGAAGGCTATCTACCAGGACCAACATATGACTGAATGATGCCTTTGCTAGATGGAAAATCTGCCACCTCCTCAAGCTAGTCCTTAGCCGCAAGTGAGTCAGGCAAACATCAAAACCAAAGGGTTATCTAATGATGAAACACATGTAAGGCACTAAACCTACATGTGTCCTCTACCGATACCACCAGCTGTAACTGCAAACCAAAAGGTAGTGATATATCTGGTACACCATCCAACATTGAGATTTAATTATAATAAAGGAAAAAAAGGGTTGTGGCCTGAAACAGATCAAGGAGGTCTGAAATAATGCAGGCCTAAGGCATCCAAAAGAACCAAGACAACACATTTAGGGGTAAGGGAACCGGTACTACTAAACACAAGGTGTGGGTTGTCCGGGGAGGCCCAAGACACCAGGAAGTATGTAACTTTGTTACCTTCTCTCCACGAGTGATTAAGATAAGTGTCACATTGGAGAAACTTTTTTTCAGTTGATAATTAAAGAGGAGACAGTCCATGTGATTCTAGAGGTACCTTTAATTGATCGAAGAATAGTAATTGAGTCAGTTTCCACTTGATGGATATGGGAATCGTGGGCACGACACAAAATCCAACCCTGTGAGCAGAGATGTAGCCTCATCCCTGAGGGAATCACTTGGACCAAACCACCAACTGAAGGCCAAGACCACCGGGCCATGAGGATTACGAAAAATGCCCCCATGCCTCATAAAACCGTTCATATAAGAGCCATTAACATTCTGCTTGAGGCCTATGTCGGGAGGATTCCAACGAACCCAATGACATTGAGGATATACCCTTGGACCAATAGAAATCCTGCTACTAACCATTAAATGGCGTAATGAAGGAGCCAATTCACCGTGTTTAAGAATATGTAACAAGACAAGTGGTAGGAACCTCACCCTAGATTGCATGGCCAAACTATAACTGGTATAGCTTGTACAATACCCATAGGTACCATCTCGGGCAACTGTCTATGTACCGAAGCCTCATCAACATGCGGACCATCCCCATGGACACACACTGATAAAGACTACCATCTAGGATCACCATATGATCTAATGGTGTCCCAACTAAGGGAAAAACTTTAGTCACAGCCTCCAGCTAGTTCTCAGCTGTCTGGGGATCTATATCGCCTTGAAACCACATAGGCCTCTGCCACTAAAACTTGTGCAACATGTTTAGTCGACATGAATGGTCCACTGGTAGCATCTATTGCTGATCTAAACAGGATCGCTAAAATGCTGATCCACACAGGATCACTTGGTGGGCCTTCATCATGTACTCTCTTAGAAATCCTAGATGGCTATCTATGTGGTAGCATCCTGATAAGTAATAGGTGTGCCACACTCATTGTGTTGTACATGGTGAGATGAATCCAAAGAAACCAAGGAAAAACATTCCCAAAACACACGCAATCAGTGTTTCCATCCACCGAGTCGGAATTTAGAATTCAAGGTCCTAGTTTATGGATTCGATGGCTGCCGCCCCAACACTGGATTCCCCTAACTGAAAACCACACTCAAATAACATAACACTATTGAACAATTGAAAAGATCAGAGTCAATATTCTTCCGTAGAACTGACTCCTCTAATTCCAATTTTTCATGATCTGTCCCCCAGGGCCCGTTTCGTGACTACCCCAAGCCCGCCTTCAATAGGAAAGGGGTTGGTGACTAGCACTAAAAAGGTGTATCCCTATAACAAGAATGCTTTGCCTTTAAACCTTTATAAACACACAGTCCAAGAACACAACAAGAATCATCCACGATTTAAACTACAATAGTAAAAAGTGTATTGAAAGTAAAGGGGGATGGAATACTATCCCAACTTAAAAGTTCATGTAAAAATGAAAAGATAAAACAGCTCTTGGATTATCCACCGAGGATCCTACCTAAAGGGTATGTGCAGATATTCTCCATAACACTCCACGATAGCCCGTCTCCTCTGTTTACTGCTAGGTCTTCACCCCCTCAAGTCTCAGCCCAACTTCTCATCCTCTGCACAAGACAAATCAAGGTTCAGGTGAAGCCTGTGCAGGGGTGAGTATAACAAACTCAGTAGGGACCTCGAGACCCTAGAAGGTCTCCCAGAGTTCCACAAAGGAAATACCACAAAGAGAGACCTCAATCATAAAGCACAAAGCAGTCATCAACTCTACTTAGGTATATGACCATGCATGTCCCTACGTTATTAAAATATACTCATCTCTTACATGAGGAAACACAATTCCCCAAACATTAAGCCATTTTCACAATTGATCCATGAGGGAAGTATACCATAAAGGTAACACCACAAAGGTAACACCATGAAGGTAACAAGACGATGGTAGAAGTACCACAAAGGTAACACAGCGATGGTAACACCACAAAGGTAAAAGTTCCACAAGGGTAACACTATGAAGGAAACCCCACAAAGGTAATTTACTAGAAAGGTAACACCACGAAGCTAACACTGCGAAGGTAAAAGTACCACAAAGGTAACACCACGAAGGTAACACCCTGAAGGTAAAGTACCACAATGGTAACACCACAAAGGTAACACCAATAAGGTAAAGCACCAAAAAGGTAAAACCACAAAGGTAAAAACAGGATTTTAAAAGTACTACAAAGGTGGAGACTCAGTTAACACCATGTATATAACATAAATATATATGTACAAATGATTGGTCATAAATCTTGATCATTTTATTTTGTCGAGAGGCTCTGTTGTTGACTTAAAAAATATCAGTATGTGGTGACCCTCACTGGATCGTTGAGCCCTGACCAACATAGGATCATTATGCGCTGACCCACACAAGATCGTTGAGCATTGACTCACACAGGATCGATAGGTACTGACCAACACAAGACCACTATTCATTCTTCACATCACAACCACCCAAGAGGTTCCTATACAAACCATTCATGATTCCAGGAGGATCATCACCTCAAGATATTGGTCATACCACAAAAAGAATGATGTTCCAAGAAGATGTATCCCAAAGTACTTCCATGTAGCAAGGCTTATAACATGGCTTACGGTGCGTCGATCGGACACCCGGTCTGTGAGAAATGTGCACTTGTGTAAAAAAGGGATTATTTGGATTCAAGTCTGATCCAACCTGGGCCGCTCATTAAAATTTGAAAAAACTTAGTTGGAGTATCTCAATAAGAACTCCTTGTCACTAGGGTCATTATGCAACATACGGTGCATCAATCAGACGACCAGTATGTTTGTTACATCCCTTTCCGTGAAATGGGGTGTGATCACATCTCGAACTGGCCCTGCTCGGTCGGGCCTGTAGGAATATTCCAAAGGGACCGCTTTCTAATTTGGGTCCCAACACCACTGACGGTGTCTCAACCGGACATGCAATTCTCAGTTATGGGAATTTCATTATTCAGGTATCGGTTGGGTCTGACCCCGGTCCGACTTGGTCAGACCGGCCCGACGCAACAGGTCTCGGGGTTTACGGGACCCCACTTGGGTCTGGCCCATAATGGGTTTTCCCAGTTCACTGAGTCCGGCCCGTTGGGGTTGGCCCAGTTCGGCTCGTGGGCCATGGCCGTGCTTGGGACAGCCCACCAGGCGGGGTTCGGCCCACCCGCACAGGCTTACTTGGATGCGAGGCCGGCCCGACCTTCTAGCAGGGTCCAGACTCCTTGGTCGGTCTGTGCTGGCTTGGTCCTCTAGAAGGCGGACCAGCTCCTTCTCTGGCACTATGGTTGTGGGGTCGTTTCACCCAATTGGTGGGTGATGCCCCATCGCATTAACCTGTCGATTGTTTGACCAACCGGGTTCCACCAACGCGGCGTAGCACATGCCGCACAGCAGCCTCATGTTGTGGCCTGCTGTCCGCGGCCGCATCCGCCAGCAGTGATTATGGGGGCCGCACTTGTCCTTGACGGCTAGCTCAGGCAGGCCACCCATGGCCGCTGGGGGACGCTGTTATTCACCGTCAGCCACCGCCAGTGGCTGGTTGCCGCAGGTCTCCTTCATCCACCGCCTGTCGCCATCGAAATGGAATGCCGATGGTTTCTTCCACAGGTCACTGGACATTCTCCAATGTTTGTTCTTGGTGTTTTCTATGCCTACATCTCTTTTTTGTGACCATCGACATAGCGTGACCCGTTATTTCGTGTTGCTATTGATTTGGAAATGTCTTCCCCAAAGATCACATCAAGAAAGAAGCGACGAAGGGTGCGAGCCTTGTTCATTGGCCCGCACCCTCTATGTTAATGTGATATAAAGAGGGAGAGGATTTAATTCATCAAATACAACTTCAAAATAAACTACCTATCTGAAGATCATTGGAGAACGTCCATGTTTGAGGAAGTGTTGGTGTTCATCGTTCGATGGCACTCATCACCACCCACTGGAACCGGTTCCGTCCTCCATGTAGTTGGCGTCACGGTACATTGCCAGAGCTTCGTCACTTGGTGAAGCCATTCCAATACTCTTCCCCAAGCTCCAAATAAATATTAGAGGGGGAGGGTGGGTAACACATGTGGAATTATTGGGGTTTAATTAATTAAGGAATCTTTCTAATTCCAAAGGTGTTGTTGCCAAAAAATTGACAAGTCAGTCCATTTAATGTCTTGGCACGGTATTGGTGCCACCACAACCGCTTCCCCAATGGAGGAAATGAAATAAAGTAAATAAATTAACCTTGTTATTTTATTATTCTTTTAAATGTCCAGAATCTGTATTTTTCTCCTGACCTTCTACGGTGGAAGTGAAGCCTCCCTTAAGCGATTCCCAGCATTGGAGATTCAACGGTTCCCTTTTACTTTTAATCGGAGCACCGGTTCCAATGTTAGAAAATTCCACTCGCGTGTTTGCTGAACGTACCCCAAAATTTTCAATAAATTATTAATATTCACCCTCATCCCGCGTGAGTTGAGCATAGGCTCTGCCTAAGGGCAACACTACCCAACAAACTCAATGGTACTCTCATATTTTCAATCAGAGTTACCATTTTGATGTTATGGATTTTAACAATAAAATATTTTTGTCTTAATCATTTTTAATTTATGCCAAAAAACTAACTTCCATAGTTGGCCCACACTGGCCAATTTTAGTATCTTCCTAAAGAAAGAATACCCTCACAAGCTTTGTGGTGGTCTTGGATTTTTAAACTGAGTCATTGTTAGTGAGTTATAATCACTTAAAAAATAAAATAACATTATTTAATTATTTTATTTACAGTTATGCCAGTTTTGGGTTTTCTCATTGGAGACCTGCATCAACTAAACTTATGTCTTGCCTGTAGTAAACCCGCTATCTTGAACGAAATGGTGCCCTCCTATTTCTGATCTGGGAACCCATTTAAGAGTAATTCCATTTTTTTTTCAAGAAAACTACACACACATTGTTTTAAACATAACATTTTTTGACAGATCATTTAGGACACTCAAGGCCATGGAATCAAATGCAGTAAGATTTCAAGGTCTCGAAATAATTCTATATAATTATTAAAAAATTATACAGAAATTATAAGACATTACATTGCCAACTAACTTCATTATCATTTAATTCCGCCAATAATTTAATTATTATTATGCAGAATGAGTGTTATTTTGATAAATTTTCCTCTAATAGAAAATATTAAAGTGTATAGGCATTCTTCATTTTCTTATAACATTTATGACCTATACCCTATCTATTCGTTTAAATTCGTATTCACAAATTCCATTTGTCCATATATACTTCCCATCTATTCGATCATGTGTCTTAATTATTACAACATAAAAATATTATTCAAGATATCTACCCTATTATGTAATGGTTCTTGAAATACTAGGTAAGTATGTATATATAGTTTTTGAAATAATTCTCTTCCTTTATCGAATATAAAAGTTGATATAATTATGGTCGTTGTCTCTCACAATGTAATGTTCTATTTTTTTGCCTTCCTATATATATGGAAATTATTTGAATGTAGTATATTATTAATATTTGTTTTCTAATAAAAATATTAGGTTATCCCGATTATATTTGTTTGATACATACAATTTATCAAGGACATAATTGATTATGCTAAAAAATAAAAAAAATAAATGATAATAAGTTGAAAAAATTGAATAAATTTAAATTCAAATTACCAAGAATAATACCTCAATATAATTCCACCATATAAATAGTTCAATATTTTTTAGATTACCTATAATTGAGTCCCATAAAATATTATTTTAGAATTAACCATAAGAAAACAATATATCATAGGCCTATGGTCATCCCTAAAAGTAGGTTTCAAACCCTTATTATTCTCTTTTATTACATAAATTTATTTCAAATATTTTTTATAGATTAAAAGAGGAGGGAACCATTCAATTTTTATAGGTAATAAAATTTGGAAATAAATGATAATTATCACTTGTTAGTGATTAATTTTGGTGATTCATTTTATAATCCCAATCTATATCATTTATTATTATTTCATAACTTTAATCAATCTTAATCAACATTGAGTGAATCAAATTAATAAAATTACATAAATTTACCCCATACAATTTCTCATAGACATGGAAAGGTACTTTTTAATAGTATATTCATTATACCTTCAATATTCATATGAAAACTAGTAGGAGTGATCCCTCGATCATGTTAATGATCCTTGGTAGATATGATTATACATAAAATTTTGAAAATATTTTATCCCATTAAACACAAACACCAATTATGAATGAATTCACACTATTACCCCCATGTCCCGCTATATTCTTTATATTTACTAAAAGAGAATAATTTATTACTGATATTGGAATGAAATAATGTAGTGATGTGATAATATTAATGGTCAATAATTACAATTCTACACTAAAAACATACAATAAAAAACTCACTGGGAAAATAATTAATAATAATTCATTTATATTTTTGTGAACTATGGAAGAACATGGTTGGTTATCCCCCACCCACCTTGAGTGAACATTAATGGATATCACACTATGATGGAGGAAACATAACAAAATAAAAATGGTAAAACATATTAAAATAAAATTTTGGAAAATCAGAGGAAAATTATAATAATAAAGGATCTATATTCCTTGAATTTTTATTCATGTATTCTATCACTTATATATAAGATCCATTATAATTTTTGAATTTTACAAATCACATCCACATGGATTTATATAATCTAGTAATTCTATTACACTATTAGAAGAAACATTTAGTCTTATTCCTTCAAATATATATATATATATATTAAAGAATTCAATATCCATGATCAGAGATTCCTATTTAATTTTTGATAATGTTACACATGGTTTATTTATTGTATTATTACACATTTTGATTATGTAATTCACATAATTAATATTCTATTCAATTTAGGAGTATTTATATTTTCCATGTGAACCAAATTATTTATCAACAAATTAGGTTCACTCGGGTATATGATTCATCAATCCTCAACAATGATCTGGAATCTATGTGATGTATGTCTTGTATCATCACCTAGATTTGGTTGAAAATGGTTAAATGGTATTCTCATGAAATTTAAAAATTTAATGATATGAATATATAATAATTTTGATATGATAATATTCAATTAAACAACCCTATGATCATTTCAAATATTACACAATGATTAACCACATTTCATTTTCCATTAATAAATTTATCACAGATATCATTCTTTACCTGGTGGTGACATCAAGTTTCACTTTTCCTAGAAATGTGTGGTTCATAATCGCATTTGGAAAATGGATATAACACAAATAGATTGACTCACATACCCATATCACTATTTATGTTGTCCCTTAAATCATAAAACTGATTGTATACATGTTCGTGATTTCTAAAATGCATGAAATATATCGTTATTTTTATGAAAAGACAATTACATATTTTAATCATTGATTGGTTATTAAGAGACTCTTTCATTCATCAAAAATTAATACATTTATTTTATTTCTGAAAATTTTCATATTGGGTTTCAAATAAGTTTGTTTAATAATGGATAAATTTATTCATAAAATGAGATAATAAGATATCATAATGGAATAAATTATTATATGAAATGAACATTTATTCTCAATTTCAAAAATATCATGTTTCATGAAGCATACCTAGTATAACCTATTAAAACCACCAAATTGTAGACTCTTATAGAACACCACACTATGAGTATGAAAAATGTAATTTTCATTCGAATATTATATCATTATATCAATGAATGATATATCTACATATATTAAAATTAGATAATAAAATGTTATAAAAATTTACATTTAATTTACATTTTCATCATGCCTAGACTCAATTGTCATCACCTAGAAAATATCATATAAAAAACATCATTTATTGTATGAGTCATAAAATAAAAAACTAATTAATAATAAAATACTTTTCTTATTTTGATGATTTTATCATTTATTCAAAAAAAATTAATAAAAATCAATAACTATAGTTAATTTTATTAAATTATAAAAATTATGGGGTTATATTAAATTCATTAACAGACGATAATAAAAAAAATTTATATTTTATTATAGTATTTTTTCCACATGAGTTTTCATTAATTAAATAAATTATAAATTATATCATTATCACTATATGTTCTTGAGAACATTTTCATCTTTATATTCATCTTGACGTTGAAGAATGAAAATAATGAATTTGGGGAAGATACTAAAAAATAGATGGATCAAAAATATGATCATAAATAATTAATTATTAAGGAATGTGTTATAATAAATTTAGTAATTTTTGGGTTCTCTGTAAAAAAATATTTTTTTAAATTTATTAATAGTGACATAAACATAATAAATTCATGAAACTATTTTTTAAAAAATAATTTTTTTGATTAATTTTTTAATGGAAATTATTTTTATGAGTTACTAATAATTTATTCCAAATACATTTATGGGTTATTTTGAAACCCCATGGGGTTCGTTCTTCTTACTAATTGGATATTCACTCCCATTATCATTAATGTGTTTAAATGACTATAAATGGGATTTTTAACTTTATATGTAGAAATATACTATGTTTTTGTTGTCATTATTACAATTTATATTGTATATATTTTTATGGGTATTTTACTTACAGATTGTGCTAGCATTCTGGTTATGTATTAAGAAAAAAGATTTAATAATGGGTCTTAAGGTTATAAGTTTTAAATGGATTGGTCATAGGTATATATTTATTTGTATATATTGATATGTTTATAGAGATGGATACACATATGTATATGAATAATTATATGAAAATATGACTGGGATACCATATGTGTTTTTGGAATAGTTTCAATTTTTATATAGTTACCAATAGTTATTATGATTAAGTACCCATATTACTTCTATTGAGTTATAAATTGTGATTTAGGTAATTAACAACAATTTTTATATATTAATTAATAATAATGATTTAGAATAAATATTAATAGCACTTGGTATTAATTTTTAGGTTCTTATTATATGTTCGTTAGTTAAATCATCAATGGTTGTAATGTTTATATGATATACCTAATAATGGATGATGTTAAACAAGAGTATGGATTGATATTTGAAGAAATATATATATATATATTAAAATAAATTTCACAATTATATATCAATATTATTCTATTATTGATTTGAAATCATCATCTTTAACTCTACCACCAACCTATATTTTTGGTTAGGTAGGTGTATCATCTGATGGGTTATTGGTATTTAAGGGATCACAAAATAATAGATTAAATACCAACTCTAATATATATATTGATTTATTCTTTTGGATATATGATATTTGAGTATATGTGTGATAATGAAATATATTATGGGTTTTACAATATATGTGGAGGGGGTGGGGGATTTTAGTTATTCTGTATTTATCATTATACTATTTATATTTTTACATTATTTTTGGAAAGGTACATAAAAGAGAGATATGGGTATACCCTAGGAAACAGTATGTGGGGAATTATATTTAATATCAATATCTCATAGATGATTTTTATTACATATAAATATATATATGTGTGTGTGTGTGTGTGTGTGTGTGTGGAAATTGTGGGAACATAATGATTAAATTTATTCACACCTTTTTATTATATATACTATTAAATAAACTATTAGAAGTTCATAAATGGGTCAATTTTCCATAGGTTTCCCAATAATACGGAGGTTCTATAGTTGTCTTACTATATTTTATCAACAACGTATAACATTTATCATCCTTGACTATGTTGAATATCATGTTTCACATTCAATGCTGAGAAACATTAAAAAAAACCTAGTATTATTAGAATAATACTATATCATAATTAAATTGATTAGTCCATAATTCAAAGAACCTATGAAAATTTATAAAAAAATATGAAAAGGTAAAATAGAATGAAAATTAGTAATACATATTGATCTCTGATATATATTTCCATAAATTTATTTGAAAGATCTTTAAGCTAATAAATGGAACATTAGTAAACTCCCTTTTATTCCATTACATCCACAAAATGTTTATATTTATAATAAAAATTTAGAATAACATAGATAATAGATTTTAAATTCATAATGAATTTATATAATTGTTGAATAAAATTACATGAATAATGAGATATATTTCCTAAGAATATTCCACATTGCATGTGAAATCACACCTCATCCATAGGTTTCTCCACCCCCATTGGTCCACAGTGATCATCACAATGATGAGTCCTCTCATACCAACCTCAATAGACAACTCAATAACAAATGTTTTTCATGATTCTAATATAAAAAAAATTTTCATTCATAAAATAACCATGAAAACCTACAAAAAATGTGTTACCATTCAAATAATCATCAATATTTATCTTCAACATCTATTATGGGGTGGTATCTAGAAGATACTCAAAGTTCCCATCAATGTTTTATAAGAACCAACAATACATGGAGAGACCCATATTATAACATAATGAACACTAATATAGTGTGGTAAGGAAATACAAAACATCTTTAGGAAAATTACAAGAGGATGAAAAAATCAATTAAAAAATAATGAAATAAAATTCAATCCTTCAACCCCACAGGTTTCCTTTATGATCATACCCACAGTTATAAGTATGGAAAAATGGAAATATGAAAAACATAACTAAATGTATAAGAAATACATTCAAAAAATGATGGATGATTTTTAATGGTGTATATATAACTATGTATCATAGTGAAAATAGATTATATAACCGTAATATGAAAATTAGAAATATATATGACTGTTTTGAATGAATATAACCAATGGGAATATTGAAAATGTTATAACGAGTATAAAAATTTTGTATACATGAATAATATTTATAAATCATATATTCTATGTGCAAAAAAATTAATGAATATTTATGTAATATTTATTTCTTGATAATGAATCTAAATATAATAACTATATTCATATTACATTGTTTCTGTTTAAGAGAAAATGCTTTTAAAATATAATATAAAATTTTATTTAAATGGTACATTTCTAAAACTAAAGTGATTAATTGTTTTTAAATGGACATTATTTATGGAATCATATATCATTATTAGGTGAAAGGGTTACTAAAATTTTAGTGAAAAATAATTTACCAATGTGAATTGTAACTCACATCAGTAATGTATAAAAATGACAGAATATAGTATATAGTTAAAATGGTATATAAAAAAAGAAATAACTAATAATAATTTTTCATAATATACAGAATATTTTCTTAAATATGTTTCTTGTAATGGTACAATTTATATTATAATTACATTCTAATACCATTAATGGATGATATATTGAAAATATACCGCTTAAATCATATATAACCATCATCTATCCATACAAAACCATGGATTCTTTGTTTTTTATCTCAAATATCTAAATAATGTTCCTTTTTTATGATTATTATATCACATTGTCTATATTATAGTCTTAATAATGTGGCATAAATCCTTCATTGAAGAGGAACTTGTTTCAAAAAGGAGTGACTCCATAAATGTAAATATCAATTTATTCTCTTTATTTTTCATTTATACTATAATCTATGATTGATATTCAAATATCCTCTCTATTTATTTACTATTTTAATAATTTTTATTTTATAAAAATGATATTACAAAAATATAACTCTATTCTTGTATCTATTCATTAGTACATGATGTTCTTGTCTGTGTAGGATTGCTCATATTCATGAACGATGCTATAATAGCATTATCAACATTACCATGGATGAGTATAAATAAATTAATAATTGTAAAATATGATATTGAATATATAAAGTTGGTATTATTCTTATTATGTAATTGTAATAAAAAATTATCATTATGAACTGAATCATGGTTGTTAGTAATGCCACCCAAAGTATTTATATTGTGGATTCCATTAATGAGATCAAAATTGTATATAAAATTATTTCAAAATGGGGAATTATAAATCATAAAAATTATATGAACCAACTGCATCGACTAATCTAAGAATTACAAATATATTAAAAAATAATGATGATTAAAATCTATCCATTGAAATAAGTATAAAGAAAATTAAAACTAAAAATATATGATGATGAAAAAACAATAATGAGATAATATATATATATATTGTATAATGAATAAATTAATTGGTATAGATATAATTTTATTAAATTAGTTTTAAAAAATAAATTATTAATATTTTTGGGTTTATCATTCAATGGATTGAAATTCATATATCGATGTCCGGAGTAATGGTATTTGTTTTTTATTTTAATTTTCTTTTCTTTGAGATATGTTCAATATTCACCACCTAAAATGTCAATTTTTTTATAAACTACCCCATGTAATAATTTTACCAAAAATTTAATATAAATAGAAGATTTAAAATCCCATATCCTTTTATAACTTTCAAGGTTTTTTTATTTGAGCCTTACCAATGTATTAATTATTTCCCATCGAACTCTCATTGAAAATGATATTGTGTATATATAAATTTTCAATAGATATAATATATTTAATATATCTCTATATACAAATTTATTTTCATCTCTAATGATTGATTATTATTTTTACAATTATTTTTACGATTTCACCTATCATTAATCAATATTTAACCTAAAATAATGATTATAAATAGGATTGACTTTATATATTTTTTAAATGGGATATTTCTACTTCTTGTCCATATTGTTTATATATTTTCATGACTATAATTATCCATTAAATTATTAAATAATCAGGTCTCCTTCAATTTATTTAATATAGCATAAAAAAACAGGAAAATATTAAATTTAACTCTCTTAATTTTTGTTTTATTCTTTTTATAATTGAACCACAACATTAAATTGTATATATTTTTAAAATCACCCCTTTAATGTTTTCTATGTAATAATTAATTTAAAAATATTTTTAATACCTTTATTATTTCCTTTTTAAAACTGTGGTTGATTATATATTGTTTTAAATGGATGAAATTGAAATTATTAGGAAGGAATAATTTTTAAGATAATATTTTTAATATTCCTATGAATGGTTTTCATTTATTCTATAACACATTATTCTATAATGTTTTACATGTTATCCTGATTAATTAGGGATTTATTTTAATAAAATCAAGAACATTCATTCAGTGAATGCTTTATTTACATTATAATTGTTTTTATACTGATTAAGTCTCATGGGTTATATAATCTATGACAAATTTTTGAATACTCATATGTTTATATAAAGGAAAAATATATGGTTTATCATTTGGTTGTGGCTGGTAATAATATTATTAAACCTTAATTCATTGATGGATGTTTATATCGTATGGAATTTCCTGTTTTTTTACAATGAGGCGATGGGTTTGGATGTGATCCTTTAAATAAGACATGATTTTCTATGATTATGTTTGGGCAATGTTCGTATGTAAAATATTTATGTTATGGAAAAAATATTATGTTAATATTCATATTAATGATTCATATTCCATAAGGAATTAGTTCTTCATGTTTATATCATAAAACATAATTATGTTCTTTTACCCATAAATTCATCTTATATTCACATATTATTCTTTTTATGGACAATTATATTTTTTATATATATTTTGTTTATTTCACAACTAAGGAGTGTTTGATATCATACATTGATTATGGTTCCCTTCCCTAAATTATAATGAATAATATATGATATAATATATATTGAGGATATCCATGTGATATTTATCAATGGAAAAAATATAAATTAAATTTTAAAATAGTAAATTAATGTAGAAAATATCGAAATACACAAATCCATCGTGTTATAGAGGTTTAATTTATTATTTGTTATGTTTTATAGTAATGTAAGACACGAAAACATATATTAATATTATGTAAGGTTAATCACATGATTTTTTGGTATGAGTTTTTTATTAATTTTGAAGCAAATTTATAAGATGATATGTTATAAATATATAACTATTATTCATCTTTTGAAACAAAATTCCACTACTATCCTTTAAAAAAATATTTTATTATGATATCAATTTTAAAAAAATGACTATGTATGATAGATTAAAAAATATACCACACTGAACCTAATTGAACTGAAAAATATTACCATACAACTTTTATCACCTTGTCATTAATTTGGGGGTTTTTAATAGTATTAAATAAATTTTTAAATATATATGTAATGTTTCTAGTCAATATAAATTTTTTTATTTGTACTTAGGGGCTATGAAATTATTTTTTATTAAGTTCATTTTATTCTTTAAAATGATTTTTCATCAAAAACATTTTTTATAAATTTTTTATGAATGAATATTATAAATAATTTTTATAAATTTTATAATTTATTTTTCATAAATAAATATATTTTTTAAATAACTATATTGGAATTTTCTTTTGATTAAATATCTATATTTTTATAAAGAGATTCATTTTTCATTGAATAGTGAAAATAATGAATTTTATTGCAAATTTAATTTCTTTTAAAGTATTAACAAAGTAAAATTATATTTTGGATTAGTTTTAAAATCTATTTAGTTCCATTTTTTTAAAATAATCCAATTTAGGGTTGAAAATTAAATTTACATATGAATTTAGTATAAAAACATTTTATATTTAAAAATTACATTTTTGGTCAACCATTTTTATTTGGTTTTTCTTGTATAACTTTATATTAAATTACATAATATATATTTTTTAGTTTTCAAATATGTATTTCATATTTGGAATTATTTTGTCCAAATTTGGTAAAAAGTACCATTTTATTTGTGGTCAATGTGAATTATAACATTTGTACTTTTTGTTACCATGATAAAGAGTAAATCTGGTAATTAATGTTAAATATAATAAGACATGGATTTTAAATTAACTCTAATACATGGTATATTTTTATTAGTTGATTCCATTTCAAGAAAAATATTTCAATTTTAGTTTATATTAAATTTCTTCTACTAGTATGTGGTTATAAATATTTTAATATTTTGTTTAATATTATTTCAAAAATGTCACAATAATTTTTTAATAATTATATTGTTTTAAGAATGGAGAAAACTAGTGGTTGTATTGGGTTATAGATATTATTTTAAAATTATAAATATTCATATTCATTGGAGTAATTTATTATTAATTTTAGAAAATAAATAATTACTATATGTGAATACATAATGTTGGAATAATAATTATTCAATTTACTCAGAAATAAAATACATGATAATTAAAAATGCATTTTTAGATAATTAATGTGATAAAATAATTTATAATAGAAAATTTATATTTTATAGATATAACAACTATTGTTTTCCTAATTTTACTTATTTTCATGATGTTATTATAGTTAATGCAATAAGGCAATTATAAAAAGAGATTAATGATACTTAATAAAAAAATATTATTATTTAAAATGATAAAAAATTACAAATAATATAACATTCTGAAATTTAGTTAGGAAGTTTCTTATAATATTTTCCATGGTCAATTTATTGGCCTCTTTTTATTCATAGTAAATATCAGGACCCTCAAATTGTAAAAATAATTATAGTCACGATATGTTTTGAAAGGGATAACGAAGGGTTAAAAACAAATCATAAGAGTAAAAAAGTCAAAACTCATATAAGTTTTATAAAAAAGGTAATTTTATCTTTGTCACTATGGAATATAAATTCATCTTCTAACGGACACTTTTCATGGAAAATGTCTATTATATTATTTAATTCATAGAATGATATATACCTCCACTCTTGTGGTTCTGAATATAACTTTCGTTCCCACATGGAGACAAAATCAGGTTATCGACGAATCTACATTTCTATTTTGATAATAAATAAATTATTTTTGTGACATAAATTTTTAAGTAATTATATAATTAACATAATTTCTTATGCAATAGTGATGTATTATTTATTCAATTAAAAATATATATAATAATGGTTTTGTAAAAATATACAAAGAAACATATTTTGATTGAGATAATGTTTTACATGAATTTTATATCTTCATTTAGCATATTTTCATTTTTTGAAATGATATTATTGTACTTTAAAATATATCATTATTTATTTTATGTCAAATTAAGTTAATAGTGTCTGATTATTCAATAATGAAATTATAAGAGAATGATATTATATTAAACTAAATAAAAAAAATTATCTAAAAAGAAAATATGGGATAATATATTGTCTGATATTTCATTCATTTTCCATTTATAATATTTTTTAAACCTTTTGGATTTCGAAATAATTTATTATAATTTTATGTTTTTTGAAATTCCAAAAGTGCCCCTTACCTAAATTTTAAAAAGGCACATATTCCATCACTCATTTACACCTCATAGAGCCTTATAGAACTACCAAAATATGACCATATACATTTTCAAATTAATTAAACAATACCTATATTTTTTGGCCTTCCTAATGTAATAAAATAAGATCCCTTTAAAAGAAAATCTACATAAGTCATTATAATGGAATAGAAATCTCCCTGACTAGTCACTATCTTTTTATACTGTTCATTAACTCACCTAAATATATTTTATTTACCATAAAATAATAAATTAAGAATAATAAGTATTATTAATTTTTATAATTACTATTAAAAGACCATTATAAACCCTCATTCCCATCAAAGGAGAAGTGAATATATCACCCAAAAGCATGTAAGGCTTACTATCTTCACATAATAATAAAATTAATTTTTCATATCCATATTTTATGGATGGATATAATTATGGATATAATGATAATATATGATATTTATGACACAATTATACTTCTATAAATATAATAGTTGTTCTACCTTATTACCTCTCCAACCATTTGAAAATGATAATGTCATTTGTATGAATGTGTGGACTACCACCTCCAAGAAGATATGTGATTCATTTTTCATTTATATTTTACATATATGGAAACGAGAAAGAATTTGATTAATATATATGAAACATACGATATAATAATGATCCAATAAATGCTAATTATTATTTTAATTTTTTATTCCATTCATTGGAAAATGAAAACAGCATCCATACATATGTAATATGACCTACCATCTCCATGAATGATGTAAATAATTTTTTTATTTACAAATTTTATTTTTAAATAAAAATACGTGTATAATAAATATATATTATATTTATATCATTATTAATGTTGTGGATGTGATGTAATAATGTTAAATGTTTATGGATTGGAACATCTGAACTTAAATAATCATGATAAACGTAATAGTTGACTCCTAGAAATAAAAATTTCAATAAGAAATTATTGAAAATTATGATTCTTGAATTTTTATAAGGTATTATATACGGTATTATAATAATTATATTTATAATTTTATATAATTATAATTAATTTAAATTTATTATAAATGTGTTTTTATTACATTTAATGAATGGTAAACTCAAGGTAACGAATGTTTGTCTCACTTCTTTTTAAGTGTGACATGTGTCTTATATACCACTTATTTTTTTGTGGTGTAAATAATAATAATGAACGTATTTACTGATAAATATGATAAAAAAAATATTTGATTTAAATTTATATCAATGTTTATTTCATTAACGGGCTTAATAATTCAGGTGATACCAAAGAGGTTAGGGTTTATTACAAAATCTCTTAAATACATGGGATTGACTACATTTTATTCTCCATTAGCAGAATTATTTCATCTTCAACATCTATATAAATTTTTTATAAAAATGATTCCATTAAAATTTTTACTATTAGACTATTATTTTTTATATTAAATTTTACCCGTGATTTATTTTTTACCAAATTGTTTGAAATGAATATTTTTGTTGTTTTCAAAAACATAAACATTGTGACTTTTTTTATGAAAGCATGAAAGGGATGATTTTTGAATTATATGAGAAGAATTAAATTTTCTACAATAATTAAGCCTCAAGGATTTAATGATTCCTTTTAAATTATTGATGGGTTTTTTTAAAATTAAATGTTTTCTTATTTCATGCATATTTTTTCTTTTTGAACATATATTTTTAAATTTAAATGGGTATTTTAATAAATAATGTTTGAATTATATTTTAGTTACAAATATATTCATAAAAAATAAATCCCTTAATTCTAATAATGACTTTATTGGTTTATAATCAATGGAAACCTTCCATGTTCTTTCTCGAGATTATTTATGTGTATGTTGAAAAAATTAAATGTTTATGAAACCCATTTGTTTTCGATGGGTTAGTGTATGATAAAATATTTTTGAAACCCATTTATTTTCATGGGTAATAATATATTAAATTATTTTTGATAAAGTTGAATAAATATGAAGTATTTTCATTATGTGGTTGGTTTTACCTGTATGTCCCTCCAAAATGTTGGGTAAATTATTACATCTAATGAAGTAGTTATGGGAATCAAGTCAATGTGCTTCATATGTTATAGGAAACAAGTAAAAGTGCATGATCCATTATGGGAAAAAAAAGATAAGGTGCATGATCCACAACGAGAAAGATGTGTTAATGATTGATCATATGGTCTTGGTATTTAACATTAACATATGTAATGGTTTTTATACTTTTGATGATTCCTCACACATTTTTGAAATGAACTTATTATAAATTAATAGTTTATGATGATTTATCATTCTTATGATTCTTATATTTTGAAATGATAATGTTTTAAGCAATAAAGAACTTTTATTGTCTTTTACATGTTTTATAAAAAAATTATGTTGTTTTCATGATATTATACCCTTATAATTATCTTGTACTTTCACTATTTGTTTGATTGATATCTACCATGCCCACCCTTTATGAGCATCCGAGCAAAATGTTTATTATGATTAATTTTCTATAAATATTTATGAATGATGAAAAATGTTATTTGAAAAGAATTAATATTTGATGAATTTTATTTTAGAGTTTTAAGATCAATATAGAATATTAAAATCTGTGTATACTGGGTGACGATGATGAACATTATGAACCTGTTGTTTATGAAACCATTTTGTTAAGGATTTGAACTAATTATCTAAAAATATTAACTAAAAGGGGTTTTTGGTTTATAAGGCCTCTGACATTTAATTTTGGTCTTTTATGTTTTTATGGAAGAGAAAATGGGTCACATATAAATATATAAAATCTAATAATGTAATATTTATGTTTAAGGATCTGATATGAGAGTTTGGGTCACATGTTGTCACAATGGATACATGAGTAGGACTTATATGACATTGGTGGTTTCGATATTTTCATGTGAGTTTATCTTAATAGTTATTTAAAACATCATGGGATTAAAATTTTAACGATGATTATATGTTCAAATTCTTAGACACACCTTTTATGGTCTAAAGTGATGAAATTTTAATGGGATTGAAGATATATTTGGACTCCATTATTTTTAATGGATATGTTGTCATAATGATTAACCTGTGAAAAATATCATTTGGGGAAGAATTATGTTTTCATTTTTTTGGATGTAATTTTAATTTTATGGTTATACATTATGGTTTATATAATCATTTATTTTTAGGTGATTAGAATTTATTAAATTATTGGGGATGAAAAATGAATGGTATGAGATAACCTTAGAGATGAAATATTTATTTAATGTTGAATATATTGAGATTTTTTTAATTGACGGTAATTATTAAATTTTTAGGAATATTTTAATTATTATATAAATATAGTGTTATTAAAAGGAAATCATGAAATTGAGGGAAAAATATGTTGCATCTGGTAGGGCCTTAAGGCATGAACCAAGAACCAAAGGGAGATAATGGCTCATCACCTACCAGTAGAAAATATGATGTCTTAATTATTATAACATAGTTTTTCTTTATATAAACTATATTATAGATAAAATTTATGTTAATTTTGAAACATCTGTTTTATTGTTAAGATGACTTTTATATTCAATGTGACTTGGTGATTATGGGATTAATGTTCTTTTGGAAAGAGATTACTATTTTGGGAACCTTATATGATTAAGGTGAAAAAAATATTATAGGATTTTATATGAGTAATGGAGGATTCATTATATTTTATAAGTATATATGTTTTTAATGAGGCATTATAATGATTTCGGTTCTTTATAGAAATTACTAGAATATCATGGAGATTATGTAACTAGGAAATTAACTTTTTAGAAGGAGACATTAAGAATGATTGATTTTATATGAAGATAAATAATATATAAATCATGAATGACTATATGATCACATCCTTATGACTTTTGGGTTTTAATATTAGTCTAGATTATTTTGTGTAATATTAAATATAGTTATTTATTGAATTATCTTTGTGGAAATTCAGGTATTAATGTTGAATTTTACCAATTAATGTAGTTTTTTTTAATATGATGTTTTTTTCATTTTGTGAATTATCTTATCTAATCCTAATTTTTTATATAATGTATACAGATATGAGGAATATGTTTATAATATTATATGAATTATGTGATCCATTATATGTTGATTCTAGTGCATCAGACTTAAAAAAATAATCTTGAATACTCGTCACTTGGAGAAAAATATAACTTATTGGTGGAAAATGATTAAAATATGAAATTGTTATTGAGAAGTAAGTATATTTCCATATGATTTTACTACAGATGATAAATTAATTCCTCAATACTAGGTAAATTATATCAAAATAAAAACATTATCTATCTACTTTTATTATTACGAAATCAAACGGAATATTTACAAATTGCAGAATTATTGTTTTGTAACGGTAAACTTTCTCATTACCATGTTCCCTATAACACTGTAGTAGTCCTTGAATGTTATACATTTCTTCCCTATCCATGTTTTAACTTCACACTAATGTTTTCCTTCATGGAAACCTTGTTATGTATTATTTCAAAAGACCATTCCACATCCCATTATCTCCATTCAAGTGAATGTTTTATGAACCCTTTTTTCAATGTGGGATTCCATGAAAGGTATTTTGAAAATTAAAACACCTAGATACTACGAACAATTTCAAATTGTGGTGAATTAATTTATTAAATGGTGGAGAATTTTTTATATTAATATTAAAAAAATAACTATGTTCAATAGTGTAAATATAACAAACACTAAGTGTAATCGAATCGTGAGATATTATTATATGACCATTATAAACTAAAAATTAAATTTGTTGTTATGAATAAAATTTAATATTTTTTGAAATATATATTTTAATTACCTAATCAATAAAAATTTATTAATAAATACATGGAAATAGACACACATTTATGCAGTAAATTCATTTTATTCTTCAAAAATATGTCTTCATCAAAAATGATTTGCATTTAATTATTTGAGTAAATTTTATAATTTTTATTTAGAACCGTATGAGATTTTATTAGATGGAATAACTACCAAAATTAAAATAATAATATTAAAATTATCAATGGGGGAAATTCTGGTACTTTTTTGAAATTAATTATTTTTCATTGAATTATGAAAAATAGTGATTGATATTGAAAACTATATTTTATTTTAATGTATTTACAGAGAAAAATTATATCGTGTATTATTTTAAAATTTTTATTCTTTAATTTTGATTTAATATCATACAGTTATCATTTTTTTAATGAATTTTATAATTTAATTTAGAATGAAAACATTTTCCTCTTAAAAAGGGCATTTATTTGAAAAAATATTTTTCATTATATTTTCTATGTTTATTTTAAATTATATTATTCAATTTATATTTCTTTAATTTTAAAAAATACATTCTATATTATGAATCATTGGGTCCAAATTTGGTAATTTGGTGCATTTTATTTTTTTTTGAACATGAATTGTAACCTTGATAACTTTTTTTAGAACAATAAAGTGGAAAATAGGAAAATAAATTTAAAATTGAAATGATAAGGATTTTAAAATTATGGTAACTTATGCCATAATTATAATTTCATCAGTATGTTTCCTCTTACTTATACAAGATTCATTTTTATGGACTTTTCTTTTCAATTTAATGTGATTATATCCCTGATAATATTTTGTTTATGGAAAAGTAAAAAATGACATAGTCTTGTTTTAGATAACTATAATATTTTTAACATTCGGATAACAAAAGGATATGTTTAGTTACAAATTGTGTTATTAAAGGTAAAAGATTGGTCTTGATCATGGTAATTCATTTTTATTTTTAGTGCATAAATAATTACAATAAATTCATAAACAACATTGATTCAATAATTATTAAATTAATCGAAAAATACAATATATGATATTAAAAATATTGAAGGAAATAAAATTTTAGATAATTAAATTGTGCCATGAAATTTATTGATTTAAATTACCTAATATATATAATAAAAAAAATAATTTAATTTTTTCTTTCTTTCTGGTATTATTAGAGTCAACACAATGAATAGTTTCACTACACTAAATTTTTCATTTAGCGACGATTTAAATAGTTGATAAATAATTTTGCGATGGTTTTGGAAAAATGCCGCTAAATCGTGTGTAAAAAATTAATTATTGGTTGTTTTTTAAAACCATCATAGAATGACTTAGCGGCAGTTTAAACCATCACTAAATCATTTTTATTTTTTAAAATTTTTAAAAAATTTTAAATTTTTAATTTTTTTTAATTTTTTTATTTTTTTATTTTTTTAATTTATTAATTTTATTTATTATTTATTATTTATTTATTTCCTTAATTAATTAATTTATTTATAATTTTAATTACTTTATTCAATTAATTAATTACGTATTTATTTTTATTTATTTATTGATTATTTATTTATAATTATAATTTTTTATTTTTTATTTTTTATTTCTTATTACCATACTCAAGTCAATCTCCATGAACAAGACCATGTCCATGAACATGCACATGCCATATATAAAAATTCAGCATTGGATAAGATTTCAACCCCTAACCTCTTACATATTTTTTAAGGAATTTACCACTTCAGTATGCTCTTTATGTGGTCAATAAATTGAATTTAATATATATATATATATATTAATTTGAAAAATAAATAATACATTACAAATACATACAAAATAAATAATTATTAATCAATAATTACTGATCAATAATGACTAATCAATAATCAATAATTAATAATTAATTATTAATTATTAATATTTGTTAATTACTTATTACAAATTACTAATTAATAAATAGAATACAAATGAATAATAAATACATAAATATATAATATTGAAATAGATGGTAAATAAAAACAGTAAATACTAAATAGTAAATAGTAAATAATAAATAATAAATAATAAATGGTAAATAGTAAATAGTAAATGGTAACTTGTAAATAATAAATACTAAATAATAAATAATATATAATATATAATATATAATACATAATACATAATACATAATACATAATTCATAATACATAATATAGAATACAGAATACATAATACATAATACATTATTTATAATACATAATATATAATACATAATATATAATACATAATATATAATACATAATATTTAATACATAATATATAATACAAAATAGATAATTTATAATACATAATATGTAATAAATAATATATAATAAAATTATATAATATATATTATATATTATATAATGTATAATATATAATATATAATATATAGTGGATAACATATATTACATATGTAATGTAAAAAAATAAATTAATTAAAAAAATAATTAAATACAGGATAAATGAATATCAAATTAATAATAAATTAATAAACGAATTTTCAATAAATAATAACAAATACATATTACATATTAAATAATAAATAATAAAAAATGAATTATTATTAATTATTAATAACTAATAATTAATAATTGATCATTACAAATTAATAATCAATAATTAATATTTAACAATTTATAATTAATTAATATATATTAAGAAATTATTAATAAATAAATAGTAATTAATAAATAAAAAAGGGATATTGAAAAAAATAAATAAATTATTAACTAATTATTAATAAATTAATAAAAAACCAATAAAAAATTATTATTTATAAAATAAAAAAATATAATAAAAAATAAATAATAATTGATAATAAAGAATAAAGTGTAAAGAATAAAAAATAAAAAAATAAAAACATAGATAAATAAATAAATAATCAATAAAAATTAACTATTATTAAATATTTATAACTAATAATTGTAATTGATAATTAATAATTAATAATTAATAAATAATAATAAATATTTGATATTCAATATTTAATATTTAATAAAAAATTAATAAAAAAGAAATAATAAATAATCAACGAATAATAAAATATTAATAATTAAATAATTAACAAGTAATTAATAAATTAATAATAAATTAATAATTAATATATACATAATTAATAAATAATCAATAAATAAATAATAAAAATTAATAAAATAGATATGTAAATAAATAAACATTTCAATAAATAAATTTATAAATTAAGAAAATTAAAAACTACTAATAAATAATTAATAATTAAGAATACAAATTAGTCAATAATAATTAATTAATAAATAAATGAATATTACAAAAATAAATAAGTAATATATAAATAAATAAATAAGTGAAAATTAATTAAATTATAAAACGTTAAGAACCTCTAAACACTCTAAAAGCACTAAAATGACCATAAATCTGATCCGCAGCTTCTTCAGCACCACAACCAGTCAAACTGAAGATCATGAAAGGTGCATCGATATCATATGTGGTACAAGACGAAAGGACACATGGATCAGATGTTATAACCATTTTTATATTAAGAAATCTGAATCTGCAACTAAAACCTCTGTTTCAGAGGCCTTTTAGGTCGTTCTGGTGGAAGAAAAAGGGTCAAAATAATCAATTAGATTTTATTAGTCCTAAATGGCATAGATCTCATTGCAGGATTTGATTTGATATGTGTTAGTGACCAAATAAGGACAAAGATTAAAAGTTATGATTGTTTGAATTTTGACTTTGATTTTCATCTTTTGATGTTTGAATATAATTTTTCCCATTGATTATCACATGATTTAAATTTAACATGGTTTTAGCTCATTTGATAAGCATCAATTTGACTAGTTGTGGAGTTGAAATGGAGCCCTGGATCAGATGTTATGATCATTTGACGCAGAAGTATGTTTTTCAACTTTTTGAGGATTTGTTTTAGTTTAAAAATATAATTAACTAATAATTATAAATATTTATTTATTTACACAATATAATTATTTAAAATTATAAATAATAAAGTATATTTTAGTGTAAAAAATAAATAATTATAATAATAAATAATTTTTTTTAATTTTTTCTTTAATTTAGGGGCTGGTTTGAAAAAACCACTGTGGTTTCACTGCTGTATTTTAAAAAACCTCTACTAAGAAACTATAAATTTTTTTGGAAAAAAGTTAAAAAAATTTATAAAAAAATATTTTAAAAAACATTTAGCTGTGGCTTTTTCGTGGAGGTTATCAAAATCACCACTAAATTTTTGATTTAAAAAAATTTTGACTCAATTTTGAAAACTGCCATGTTAAAAATTCCATTAAAACAATATTTTCTTGGAGTGTTTACAAAATAAATATTAATGATATTTTATTATAAATAATACTTTATGAAATGATATAAAATTCTGTAAAAATTTTATATTTATCCCAATGATTATGGTATGAATTATAATATCATACATTGATTATTTATGTGACTTTTTATTTTTATTATAACGATGATGACCCTTAAAGGATAAAAAATCCTTACTGTCACAATAAGTTTGTAATGGGTTAACGAATGGTTAAAACCTAAAGAGATGTGTAAAAGCATAATAAAAACTTGTCTATATTTTATTTGAAAATTTTAATTCGACCCTTATCACCTTTTTCATGAATTTATGTTGTTTAATGAAAACTTTTCCATGAAAATTACATAAAAATCATTTATTTCAAAGAATGTTACAAAATCCCACTCTATTTGTTTTAATATAACTTATGGGTTGACATGAGGAAAATATAGTTATGAACGAATATAAGTTTATATTTTGAGCTTAATAAAATTATTTTTATGATATAAAATTATTTTTAAATTTTAGTAATTATATAATCAGATTAATTTCCTATGCAACACTATTTTTGTATTTATTTAATGACTGAAAAATATATTACATAATTATAAAACAATATAACAAATTATAATTCGAGTTATCTACTGCATGACATAAAATTTATAGGTTAATATTACATATTATGGTTTTTAATTTATTATATTTCACTTTAAAAATTTTATTTATATCTTTTAATTCATCTTAATTAAATAGATTCTAAATTAAAAATAATGAAATTTAATCAGAATATTTTTTATCAAAATCACTTGAAAATAATAATAATATAAAAAAATGGTGAAAATTTATTATCTAAAACATAATCAATTTTTTATTTTTCAGATGTTTGGAAGCATTTGGATTGAGAATATATTTATTATAATTGAATCTTTTGATAAATTCCAAAAGTGCAACAACCTCAATTATAAAAGGGAATCTCCCCATCATTCGTTTTAAAGAAGATGTAATCACCCGAACTGGTCACTTTCTATTTATAAACTACATTACCACTTATTAATCTATAGTATTTATCATAATACAATACCATAGACATACTATTATTTCTTAGATTCTATTAGGATAATTAATACAACATTATAAACCCTAATAATAATTAAAAGACACATGAAAGTATCGCTCGTGTGTGTGTAAGATTTACCATCTCCATAAAACAATACATTTTTTCATCATGATATTATACAGATGGGTATTATGATTTTTTTAGTGTTTACATAGGGTATTTATCATTTAATTATATTTTTTTTATATTCTGATGATATTTTTAATTTATAAACCATTGGAAAATAGTAACATCATTTTTGTGTTTATGTGGACTACCACCTCTATGAAGAGATGTAAATCATTTTCCATTTTTATTATTCATATATTGTTGTAAATAATAATTTTATGTATATATATATAATATATATATGATATAATAATGATCCTATAATGGTTAAAAATATTTACATTCCTTTCAGCCCATCCATTGATAAATAAATACAATGTTTATGCGTACACACGACATACCATATCCATTAACAATGCAATTCATTTTTATATCTTTAAATTTAATTGTAATCATGAAATATATATATGATGAAAATATTTTATATTTATATAATGAATACTATTACGGAGGTGATGGAATCATGATTAAAATGTATGTATCATAACAAGTGAACCTAAATACTCAGGATAAAGGAAATAATAAACACCCATAAATTAAAATTTTAATAAGGTATTTATTGAGAAAATGGGGTGTAGAAATGTTATAAAGGGATCATATATGAAATTATTTGTATGTGAATATTTCTTTTATAGAAGCATAGTAAATTCCACATTATTACACATGATCTTTATATACTTTTGAAGGGAGGTGACATGAACTTAAGGAATCTTCATCTGACATTTATTTATGTCAGACATATATCTTATATACCAATTTTTTCTTTTGTGTGGTGTATATACATCACATTAATGTATATTTAGATTATTAACATGAAAATTATTTGATTTAAATATATATCATGTTTCTTTCTCTCATTGGACTTACTAATAAAAAATTACCAAATTGGTAATGGTTTTATTTCACAATCTCATCAATATTAGATATTTTCTATGTTTAAGTCTTATAAGGAGAATTATTTTATCATTATATTAATTAATAAAGTTTCATTTTTTTTTAATTGTTTTTTTAATTTTATCATATGATTTTGTAAATTAAATTTTACCCATGTATTTATTTTTACATAATGATTTGAAAGGAATATTTATATTGTTTTCGAAATGAGGAACATTGTGCCTTCTTCGACAAGAATTTAAAAAGGAATATTTTTTAACATATACAACAATATAGAAATTCCCTTTTATCATGTAGCATTAATGGTTTTAATATTCCGTTACAATTAAATATGGTTTTTTTTAAAACAAATTGTTTCTTTATTTCATGAATTGTTTTTGATTTTAAAAAATTGACTTTCTATTATGAAAGGTTAATTGATTTTGTAAGGTCTTATTAATATTTTAATTTTATCTATATTAAAAAAACAATAACCCCTGATTCTAAGTAGTATTTACAAGGTTTATTATCCATAGATACCACCCTTGTAATTTCTTAATATGATTTATATTAATGATGAAAGGAGTAAATATTTTTTCAACCCATTACATTTATATGTTTTATGCTTTGATGAAATATTTATTATAACTATTTATTTATAAGATTTCTAATTTTATCTATGTTTTATGATCTTGTGAAACACATATGTACGATTTACATTATGTGATAGGTTTGACATATATCTTCCCCCCTTTCAATGTGAAACATATAATATCTCTTGAGATAGTTATGGAAAACAAGACAATGTGCTTGATTTATTATAGGAAAAATGTCAAATGGCATGATTCATTCTATGAATCCAGTTAATGAGGTAGATCCATTTTATGAAATAAGTGTTGAATGTTGAACTGATTGAATTATTATTCAACCATGACATATGAGTTGGGTTCTATAGTTATGATACTGATAATTTATTTAATGAAATGTAATTATTATTCATAATAATATTATAATGATTTATCTTTCTTTTGAATCATGTATTTTAAAATGATAATCTTTTTTCAATAACTCATATTAATGATATATTTTATACTGGTTAAAAAACATTTAATGTTATGGTCATGATCTTATAACGTGAAAACCTGTTAATAAAATTCATGTATTCCTTGCATTTTGTTTTTGGTTTCCCTTTTTTTCTTGGGTGAATTAAAGTCTTCTTGAGAATAGAGAGAAATTATTTGGGAAAATGAGTTATGGTTAAAGGATGTATATTTGTTTCAATTATTGGGAACTAAATGTTTTTTAAATGGATTAGTTGTTTCTCCTTGGGATCAAATAAATCTATGTTTTGGTTCAAATTTTTTCTACTGAAAATTATGTTGGGTAGTTCTTGATGGATAAATTCATGCATGAATGGGTTACAAGGTGTGAATATGTTGTTAGAAATTTTCGATGAATATTTTTATGGGTTTTAAAATTTTAATGGATGTGAGAACATTAAATGATGTGAAAACATCGATCAGGATATAATTTAATCCGAGGGCATTTCTTTTTTCGTGTAGGTTTAATATGTTTGATTTCACACTGTGGAAGTTATTCATGATGTGAATTCCTAGATTCTAGTGGTTTTAAACACACATAATACATGATTATTTTATCAATTAATGAGCATGGTTTAATTACAATCCCTATAGTGATTTTTCAGTGTGTTTGGGTGATTTTAGGTGATCCCTCATTCTTCTAGTCTTCTTTGTTTGGTGTTTCATTCCTATTTTGGTTGCACCACATATCCCTCATAAGTAGTACTTGTGCTTCATTGTTTCCATTGGTCACAATAGTGGTCTTAGTTTTATTTGTGTTTTAGATTCCTAACCAATTTATGTTTTCTATCACTCCATTATAGTTCTTTTTAACGCCTTATCTTTCGATGACTAATCTGTGATTTTTTATCATTGTTTTTAGAAGTTAAATTGGTTTCCATTTTACTTTATGTATGTGGATCCATAAAAGTGTTTCTAGTTATTGAATTTCTATATGTCCTTGCATAACATTAATGGAATTTAATGAAATGGATTTTTTTTGGGTGAAAATGGATTTAAGTAAATATTATCATGATTTTAGAAATATTTTTGAACAATCATGGCACATTGGGAACCTTTGCTGGGTCAAGAAATAGAAAAAAGTGACCCAAGTTTGTCTGGAATGACTACGAGATGATTTTGTGATATAAGTAGACTTTGTAAACAATTAATATCGATTGGAGACAACATAGGATCTGTTAAAAAAAATTTATGTATAGTACGTATTCCCCCAGGGCTAGATACTAAATGGTGTGAGTGGCCTATTATTCTTGGTTTGTCACATGGTGGTTTATTTCATGGATATTTTATCACATGTTTAATTTCCCTATTCGTCATTTATAAATATTTATTAATGTATTTTATGAATATGGTTTTCATTAATGGAAAACAAAATAAATGTTTACAAATGGGTTTATTTATGAAAATTATTTATAATCATGACTTTTTGTTTAAATCTATAAGCTATAAATTCATGATATTAATGGTTGTATAGATTCATTGGTGGTATACTTCTGCGATCAATGATCACACACTGATTATTCTATTTGGAGGATGTATACCCTAATTATCAAGACTCACAGAAAGTTAAGGGGATCATATAGCATTCCAAGTTCTATTTTAATTTGATACCTTCACAACAGGATGGTTTGGAAGTGATGGCCGGTCACAAGGAGACTTGTTGTTATTGATATTTCATACATTTCTAGATTATCATGTTGGGTTGGATTTCATAAATCTTGTTGTATATCAATATTATGCACTACTCTTTGTTTTTATTACATATTTGATTTATATTCAAGAAATGTTTCCTTTGTTTAACCATACTATGTAGAAGACAACATTGGGTGAGTTTTCTAGTTAAATAGGTCTAGTTCATTACAAATAATTATCAGAGAATTTACCACATGAAGTGTGTTAACCTAAGAAAATATTGGCTTTATATGTTGGGAGTAAATAAGTTAAGACCATTTGAATCCAATTAGAATGTTTGGGAGCCTTCGTGGATTGATCACTTTTGTGTCGGAACTCGATTTATCACTAGTGATCGGAATATTATTACTCGGTATAGGTTTAGTATTTTAGGTAATATAAATGAACTGTAATGATTGTTTATTTAATTAAAGTATTAACTTTTAAATCATCTTGATTTATTCCTAGAATTAATAATTTCTTATAGTTATTAATAATGTAAATATTTTATATCAATACCTGATGTTGGTCCAATGATTTTGTAATCTTATTGCGACTGGTTTGTTTTTATCTGGCACTTTTTAGAAAATGCCTCATAGAAGAGATATTCCAAATTTGATAATGGAAGCTTCAATATAGGTTCTACATGAATTCCCCACAATGGAAACTTTTTAGGTAAAATTTTTATTCTATATTATTAAGATTGTGGGTTAAGAAGGTGTCACGAACCGGGAATGGGAAGTGGTTCCCGACTCTGAATTTACAATAAAACATCTAAATTTTGTCTATGGTGACAAAGGAAAATAAGAATATGGTGTATGGAATGAGAAGAATGATAAGATTTTTAAATTTATGAATAATCCTAAGGAATATATGGTAGTATTTTCGACATATCCTCTTGATGTTTTGGCAAAGAGATGGTGGGAATCCATTTTGAAAATTAAGTTGAAAAAGATCTTACGAGTAATTCCTTCAATAAAATAATAAATTAATCATTTTACTTGGAAACGTTACATTTAGAAAAGTCCGAATATTTTTTATCCTTGCATATTAGTGAGGGAATCATTATAGAGTATTCAATCCATTTTATGAGTGTGTGTATCTAGAATTAGAGATTTTCACTAATGAGTACTTAAAGGCTCATTGGTTTGATTTGAGATTGATGCATAATATTTGTTCAATGAATATTCTCATGTTTCATATGACCATCATGGTTGTATTGGACAAATAAAAATTAGTATAGGTTGACATAGCTAGAATAATATGTTTTCGAGGAGCTTCAGTTGTTTCCATTGTTATTTATGGTGTGTCTTATCACCAAAAAAAGTACGACGATAGCCACATTCATCAGGACTGGTTTTTGGGGAGTTTATGGATACTGTAAGTTTATTTTCTTTCATTATTTGTGTCAATGTTAAACAAAACCAAATTTTTTGGTGTCTCCCAAGACTTTTCACAATTTTTGACAATATGGTCAACTAAAATGTTTTTGTAATAGTATTTTTAAAGTCTGTATGGTTGGATTTTCATTCACCAAGGGCTCACATTTTTATACTGATACATCAAAGGGTGGTGATTCTTATCCTATGGATAAGGGGTATGTTTATGTGGCTATGAATGATTATAGAGGATATGAGACCAGATGAATTTATGTGCTGGATTATTCCCCAAAGGAATATAAATAAGGGTCATCCAAAGTTAAAAGTATAATATTTATTTCATCTTATATGGTGTTAACTTTTTTTGATATAGCTTTTAATCATTATTTTATATCATTATGTCTAGTTTATGAGTTGGGATTGTGTTCAAATTTTCTTCCATAACTTTTGGACCTTTTCATTGCACTAGGAATGAGTTCAGAATAATGATAGAATTTTCCATCATGTTGGGTGATGATAACCAACCTTAAGGTTGAGTGAAACTTCTTTTTGACCAATCTACACATTATTGACTTGATTATTAGAATGAAACAAATTATCAGTGTTAATAACTAAATAGAATATTATCACCATCGATTTTAATTCTAATCTTCTGATGGAGTCAAAAATGATTTTTTTTCGGGTGAGGGGGACTCTAGATCGAGAATGGTTGGGCCTATTATTCCTTATGCCTGGGTAATAGAGTGCCAGTTTTCAAATATGTCTACTGATGTTGTTCAACATTTTTTCGGAATTTATCTATATGCGGTAGTGTGTCTGTGTTTATTATAACTTATTTAATTATTATTTTTATAGTTTACCACCAATGATAGTGGTTGAGTTTACTATCGACACACTCCCTATCATGATTCCAATTTCCATTCCATTGTACTATATTTTTCTTCTAGTTTTAGTAGAACAAAAGCTTCATGTTGGAGATCTCGACACTATAGGATTTATTCTTCCCAATGTGTCATCATCGTCATCACCATCCTTGTTTTCTAAGAAGGAATACATGATTCTATGAATTTTTAATGATTATGGATAGTTAAATAAGGTGATTGTCAAGATAAAAGTATAACTTTCCTAGAAATAATGATCTCTTTGATCATCATAGAGGGGATCATTGGTTTTCCAATATTGAAATGTGTTTTGGATAAAACATGTTGAGAGTCCTAGATGGGGATATAACCTAGTAAACTTTTTTCATTTGTTATGGGATTTTTTGTTTTTTCTTATTCCCTCTAGATCATCTAAATCTATAAATTTTTTTTTTGTAATTTATAAACTAGATCCTTTATAAGTTCTTGGAAAATTTGTTTATTGTTCATGGATGATATTTTTGTTGAATCCAAGTCCGAAGAGAAACACCTAAACCATTTTTATATAACTATTATAAATTTTTGGAATACTCAACTGCATGATAAGATTTATTTGTAGGTTTTGGGTTAAATAATTAATGTTTTTGGTGAATGTTATATCCAAGAGGGGCATCTGAATGGATTCAGAAATGGTACAGGTAGTTACATCTTTGGATTTGTCCAATTGTTTTTTTATCAAATTATGATTCGTTGGGTTGGATGAATATTATAAGTTGTTTTTTAGGACATCTCAATTGTTTCATATCTGATGATAGCTTTATCCCAAAAGGATGTAAAATTTGAGTGGAATGACATGTGTTATTGATATTTTAAGGAATAGATGTGGAGATGAAATTTATCTCTAGTATTTATTATTAGAGAACTAAATTTAGGTTATTATGTTTGGTACATTACTTTAGGGACAAGTCTGGGGGGTTACTTAATGAGGACAAAAAGGTGGTAGACTATGGATCTCAATAGTTATGAATTCATGAGAATAAAAACCCTACCCATTATCTTTAGTAGTGTGTTTCTTGTATCCACTAAAGCATAAATTTTTAAAAAAAAAAATTCAGGGTGTGAAAAAAACATATAGATGGGTTCTCTCCCTTATAGACAGATTATATCACTTTCATTATAAGACAATCATTTTGACAATTGTATCAAATTGATTTCCATCAATGTTGAATGTTTGTAGCCAAAACTTTTCTTGTATAATGATATTTTTTGTTCTATGTTATCCACTATTGAAGAATATAGGTAAGAGTGTTTTAAAAAGTGATGGAAATTGTGGGGATTTTTCTTTATCCTAGGCTGTTACTCATGTTCTGTTAAAGTGGAAATCTGCATCGGTGACAGAGACAATCACTACAGGTAACCTTGCACACCAGCATCAGAACCTGGGGATGAATGGATGGGCCAGGATGAGGGAAGACCTCAAGATGTGAAATGAAATCCAACGCGGTGTGATCCAGTGTTATGCGTGATGAGTCAAGATACGTGATGGCTTCGGCAAGCACCTTAGTGGCGTGATGATGGAGGTTCTGACTTTATGTGTCAACCTTGATGATTGTGATATAACTATCGGATGTTTCCACTGAGAAAGTTCAGGGGATTACCTCAATGCAGGGAGTTTTCCTAAGGATGTGGTTCGTGTGTAGGGGTGATGCAGATGTAGGGATTAGGTGGATGTATAATGAGACCTCAGAATGGGGTTTCGATGATCGGGTGAAATTGTATTATAGGATAATGGCTACTGATTGGGGCATGTAGGTGAGTAATTGCGGGATGGGATTTATGGGATTCATATTTTGGATCGGTTATTTTAAATAATTGGGCAATGGGTCATGGTGTTTGGGGGATTTTTTTGAGTTTTGGGCTGTGTTTTTATTCCATTTTCCTAGTTTGGTGGTGTTTATTCGCCACATGTTTTATTGATTGATTTTTTTTGTACTTTAACTTTTATTAGTAAATCCTAGGGCCATGTTTCCTAGATACCTGGAACTTCTTGGTATAATTTTAGTGTGTTTCAACTTTGTACGTAAAAGTTTTCCCGAAACATTTTCTGGAAATTTCAACCGGTGCCATCTAAAAATTAATTTCTATCTCATCCGATTATACCAGAGATAAAATTTTTCTTGGTGTGTGCTTCTGATGGTTCCTGATCAAAACTTCTACATTTATAGAAAAACTACTATTATTTTTATTTATATTATTATTCAAATAATGTATTCAATGGTTTTAATGATGACTCTCAAAAATAGATTTTATTACTTTGTCTTAATTGTGTGTCACATGAGTTTTTCTAATACTAATTCTACTACAATTCATTTTTTCACGCATGAATTGTGAAATAATACCTTTTACTGGAATAAAATTTATAAATGTTATTGTATGAGGATATTCATGAATAGAAATTTATTTTCATACCCCAAAAAACCTTAATTTCAAAAAACATGCTAAAAAATTTACATGGCATGTCTTCAATGATTATACAGTATTCTTAAATCCTCCTATACATTGAAACATCAATAAAATTCGTTATTATTGGATATATTTATGGATCCTTCATCATTGATATTTTTTTTCTTTGAATTATGAGTATAGTTTCATGACATTATTTTATCATTATGAAAACATTATAATAGTCTTCGAACAAACAAAAACATAATCCCACAGAATGTTTTTCTAGAAATAATTATGTATCAAATATTCTGTTATGTTTTTTTCTCAGATTCATCGATAACAGAATTCATAATAACATATTGAAAGACATTAAAAAATCTTATATCTAATGAAATGCATCAAAACACAATGCCTTCTATCATCTTTCATTAACATATATCTGATAGACATTATAAAAAAATATTCATCTTATAATAAAAAATATTTTATCTTCACTTGAATCATTTTACCAAAAGCTCTTGCAATAATCTCGTAAGAACTCTAACTTAATAAATTAAAAATTTATTTTCTAATGTAAATTTTAAAAATAATTTGTCTAATGGACTTCTTATGAATCCATTTTATAATGAAATTCTTCAACATTCTATTTTGTTTACTTTGGTGACATCCCTCAATTAGATAGAATTTTCCAAAAGTTCATTACAAAATTAGTAATGACATAGCTTCAAATCATATTAAACCTAAAAAATCATAGACACTACAAACATGGTAATTTTTTAAAAAATTCCAATGCCAAGACTCTATTTAACATTTCTATTTATAAATTCAAAATAACTTCAAAATGATAAATCTTTATATTCAAAAAACATTATCCCCCTTTGGACTAAATGAATGTATCATGGGATATTAGTGCACTCGTGATGTTGGAAACAATTATAATAGTAAATAATCTTTTAATTTGGTTTCTTTGAACATGGTTTTACTGAACGTTCTGATAATAAACTTCTAGAACAAAAACCTATACCAATAGACCATATTACAAAGACCTCGACCTCTATATTTGTACATATGAACTCATTTTTAAAGTCCAATATCTATATTATAAATATTACTATGTCCAAACACTTTTAAAATCTGATTGAATTATTGAAATAAATCAAATGTAATCTTCTTCATCTGATTCCAACTCTATCTACTCACCATTTTTGGAAATATTTACAATGTGATATGATTTTTTCAATGAAAAAAATTCTACATAATAACATCTTATATCTAGAATCTTCATAAGCCCCTTAATCAAAATTAGTCCCTAAATCATTACTTTTAGATTTTTTGGGCAATAAGAATCATAAATCACTATAACATTGCACCAAAAATGATGGATTAAGTATCTAATAATTCTTAGCCTACATGACTTAAATCAATGTTCAAAACAAAAATCATTGAAGAAAAAAACCATGTTATCCTTAATTAGTGAATTAAGAATTTTTTTAAAATTCCTTAAACACCAATCTTTCACAATTATAAATCCAATTTAATAAACTATTAAAATATTCCGCACATGATTTAATAAAAAATTACCAATTTTATCAAATAATCCGAAATATATGCCTTCCTTAAAAGGTTAAGGACATATTAATTGATAGATTTATACAACATCAATTTTATGCTATTTTAAAACACTATAATAAAGAAATATGAGTTGGGGGATGGTTTCACATACACTATCGCTGAAGATATGGAGTTTGTACTCCCATCATCAACCCAATTTTATAAAATGTTCTCTTTGGCAGTGGTTTTGTGAATATATATTTTATGTGATACATTATAAGAATATATTCCAGATTCATTTCAATATTCAATACCTCTTATGTGATGATGTAATATTTTAAATCAATATTTTTTAAAGGAGAATATTGAATTGAATTTTTTTCTGATACTTATGTATCTTTTATTATCACAACCAAAGAGTAGGGGTAACTTCACATCCACCAACCAATTTTCCAACCAATTTTTCATGTAAATAAGTTTTTTTGAAGATTGTGTAGCCACACCATACTCAGACTCAGTCATACCGATAGTTGTAGAATTTTATTTCTTTATATTCTAGCTAAAATCATTTTATCCAAAAGAAAGCCTTGTCATATGTGAATATTCTATCATCAACACTTTGGACCTAATAAACACCAGTATAATCAAGAAATAAAATTTTCCTGAGATATAATATTTTACTCCAAAATTAGTTATGCATTTAATATATTTGAGAATTGTTTTTCATTCCCTGAGATAAAATTATTTTAGATTACGTTCAAATTATGAACATAAATTAGAAGGATAATAAATAACTAGATTTAAAGTCACCAAATATGAATAATATTCAACGAACATTCTAAACTAATTAGGATATACCTCCTTACCTTCTTCATTATTAGATAAAATATTTACAACAAAATTCTCTGTGGAAATTAGTTTTGAATCTTCCATTCCAAACATTCAATTAAGCTCCTTGAAATACTTATCTAAAAAAAAGAAAATATATTCATAATTTTGTGAAATATGTAACCTATGGAAATAATTAATTTATCCATGAATTGAAATTAAAAACAAATTCTTCATTACCATAGAAAAATGTATGAATTTTTCTTCATCATTCAAACCAAAGTTATTATCATAAACATAATCAATCACAGTGAGGTAAACCTCTTGTTTTTTTATTAATGTATATATTTTTATCAACTCTTACATTAATGAAATTAAATTCATATATAAAAGTATCAAATTTAAATAAACAATATATTTTATCTTACTTCAACATTTAAAAATATTTTTTCCACAAACGCACATAAATTTCATAATTCCCAATCAGGAATCCACACAGATGTTCAATATAAAATTCCTCATCAAGTTTTTTATTTAGAAAATTAGACATTAGAACCATCTATATTTTTTTATAACCTCATTTTAACATGATATAAATAAATATTCTATTATTTTTTAATATTTCCACTATTGAAAAACTATAATCAAAATAAATTCCTTCAAATCTTTAGTAACTTTTACAAACAAGTCTTTCTTTATTTAATATCATTTCACAATATTGTCTCAACTAATTCGAGAACACAAACATTGTACCAATTGGATTTCGAAATTTCCTTTTGAAAAATATTCACAAGTATCAATCTACTGAATTTTACCTACCTCTCAACTCAAATAATCAATATTCTCTTGATTCTTAAAAGCTTTATTGACATATTTGAGCTCAAAATTTTAGTAAAACAAAGTATATGAACCTTGATAATATTCCGGTACGACTCTTTTATTATTGATCGCCAATGATGTTTTGAACATCCATATTATATTCCATCCTAGTATGAGATGTATGATGTTTTCCTCATCATAAGAAATAACCGAGTTAAAATATTCTATTTGATGATCTTTTTCACATGGGTTAACTAACACCACATTATCTTACCCTTCTTCCATCTCAGTATATGTTTTTGAAATTTTCTTATCAGATATGAAAAAGAATTTATATATGTCGAATAAACCATCATTCATGTTTATTTATCATTATATTTATATCCTGAAATATTTTGAGAATCACCAATAATTATTCCATTAAATCCTCTTTTATCTAATGTTACATGATTTCTACCATTGATTTTCTTAATTTATGGGATTTTTAAAACTCATAGGCACTTAAAATGAAAATTTCATTGAAGTATATTTCAAAGAGATTTATATCAGAGATAATCCATTTAAAAATAAGGTTTGAACTTATGTTTCTCTACTGAATACCTTCATCTGAAAAAAAAACATATATCATGTCTACCCAATAATTTCATATCACCTGCACCAAACTGATATTTATTTTAGAGTACCTATTTTTATGTATTTTTTACAGTGTAATTAACTCATAAATAATTCATTGGTTTTAATGATAATATATAATTTTCTGATATTTTATACCATTATCAATTTTTAATTAATTCACTAAATATCCAACTATTGTTCTGAAGATCTTCACAAATTATTAGTGTAACGCCCCGACCCCAGCTACCCAGAGTCGGTGCATTAATTACGTAACATTGGCATGATCACAAGAAAGATCAAATCCCAAAAGACCGATTGGTTTAGTAGCCTTGGAAACACTAGATATAATCATAAAGTTTTACATTACATTTCAAAGTGAAAAACTACTACAACAACAAAGTCTTCATATCCACACTATTAACCCCTCATAATATCCCTTCAAGTCATTCATAATTTACTTCTTCACTACCTGGGAAAAATAAAACATAGAAAAGTGGTGAGCTCAAATGCCCAGTAAGGATAACAATATAGCAGAACATTCAAAATAATCATAAACATTTAAGGCAATGAATTACTAAAACAAAAGCCTTTTTAAAATTGAACTTCAACATAGTATGGAAAAAGTAAAATGAAATAATGCCATTTACTTATTCACATGGATATTCTACTAATCGAATAATCACATGCAATATCAATAACCACTTTCATAATGTTGGAATGCATAATGCCAGACTATCATAACCACATAGCCAAGGCCTCGTGCCAAGACTACAAATAATATTTTGTCAAGGCCTTGTGCCAAGACACTAGTTTGTTTCATGAGACCTACCGATGCATCGAGGAGCTATAGCGGGCTCCACCCGTCACTTATTAAGTCCAATGCATTCCCATATGAAAAGGTTTAAACATAACATAAACATTCGTATTAAAACTAGCATACGAAATGTCAATAATTTCACCATAAACTATGAATGGTATAAAAATAGCACATCCATAGTCAAACATATCACAAAACCTTCAATACAATATAGAAGTTTTGTATCATAATAAATCAACTTCAAATAATCTTGAAATCCATCAAAGGATGTTGACGTAGATGAAATCAAAATTCTTTTTAAAGAAATATCTCCTTTTATTTTGAAATCATTTAAGATCCATATAAAATAAAACATTTTCGTTGAAAATATTCTTATAAGCTTGTAAGGAAAGCTTTGAAGATTTTATAACGGCGTAAAATAACCGCACCCTTCGTATAAGTTAAAAAAACATTCTTACCTCAATTCTGTCGAAAAGGTTAAAAAGGAGCTTATTTTGAAAACGACGGAAAGATTCCTTTATAAACCTCTTATAAAAAGTCAAACAAGGGTATAAATGACTTTAACCCATATTCTTGTAAATAGTAAAAATGTTTTGAAATACATTTTTAAGAAACATGGATGTGGATGATAAAGATATCCCAGTAGATTATTACGTATAAACAACCTTGGATAATGAAGAGGTTGTAAAGTAAACCCTTACCTTGTACTTTTCCTTGGTTGGAGTAGGTTAACCTCCTGTATAATGGTGAAATAATTGTTATTAAATTATACAAGAATCATATATATTAATATGATATCATATATGATCTTTTAACATTGATTTGTTAATAATATCTTAGAATTATCGTCGTTTCGGGTGTTAACTTACTCATTTTCTTTTATATGTTTTCTTACATAATTCATGTTTGTTGTATCTTATTCATATCCATAATGATATCAATTCCTTAAACATCATTTTTAAATCATTAAATGATAATTATACTTGAATGGATACGATGGAGAATGAATCTCATCGCGTTCGTGGAGACGGTAGTCCGTACGTACGCACGAACGCTATTTCCATTTAATTTTTATTTTAAAAGAATCGAATCCAAATGATAAATAGGTATATTACTATTCCAGTATAATATAATATTTTATATATGTTACTTAAGTTCATTAACACCATCCTTTATACGTTCCATGTGTGGTATGAACGAGTCATATCATTTTAAGGGGGCGGTAGTCCGCACTTCCTCAAATGAAATTATCGTATGTATATACAACATGAAACGAATAATGGTATGAAATAAAATGGAATTACAGAAGCTTATATATAAAATATATATCATTAATATCATATTTAATTACAGTGCCATCATAATGGCCACCATGAGAGGCGGTAAGATGTATTTGAACAATCATCGTTTCGTGAGGCGTTAGTTTGCCATCCACAGAAACATTATGTTCATCATCCATTAGATGGAGTTGTGTGTATGTGTAGTTTGAATCCATCTTATAACAACATCCTAGTATTTTTAGGATACTGGTGTTGTTACAAAAGAAAGGAAATAAAAAGAGTTTGGGGGTTGAAGAAGCAAAATAAATGAAAATAATTTAAGAGAAAACATTACCTTTAATTTAGGTAACTCACTTTGGTTGGAACCAAAGGACTTCTTGAAATGCTTTCTGCCTAATGGGAAGCTTCAAGGCGGAGGAGAGGGATTTGGGGAGCTTAGTTGGGCAGAGTTTGGATGAGCCAAGTGGCTTGATGGGTGTGAGGAAAAGAGAAGGAGGAGTTCCCTTTTATAAGAGGGGTGAGGGGCACTTTTGGAAAAGCTAGAAATATTAATTTATAATAAATTAATATTCGGTTTACAAAGGCTCCAAAGTTGACTATTCAAAGGATGAGGTGGGGATAGGTCGAAAACAACTCATCCAATAGAATTTAGACAGGTTTGGGTACTTATATTAACCTTATCTTTAAGTATTAACTCTAAGTTAATTAGTTTCACTTTTACAATGTCTCTTTGTATTTTTATATAATATGGTTAATTAACATACTATATACATCCAAGTGACCCCCAAGTGGTCCATTAATGATTAACCTATCATAATATAAGTCTCTTGGCCGAACCTTAGATTTTTAGGAATTTAATATCAATTAATAATATAATATTTGTTTTAAGAACTCTTTTATGTCAATTTTGACACTATTCAATAGTTGATTTTTGTGAAACTCATAACAGATTGATTACTTCGAACAAAGTCAATTAAATCAATCCTAATATATGATATTATCCTAGAAAATTAGTGTAATTCATTAAACGTTTCATATTATATTTATTTGGGTATTTATAATATCAATTATGTTAATTTTTTACTATTTTAGTAATTACTGCATCATCATTGTGTCATAAATAAAATAACTTATTTAATGTCTAAAAATTATAAATAAAACATCATTATGTAGGAAATCTTTTTAGCTTTCTAATGAATATTTATAATCGAAACTCCAACATGTATAACCCTATGTAAAAATTGTTCTTCTAAAAGATGTAAGCTTATGCCATTTTTATTTTTATTTTAACTTTATTAATATAATGTGTCCCTACCACATACAAGTGGCTCCAAGGGGTCCCAAATTGACCCAAGGATGCCCATGGTCGGGTATGTGTCCACCAATAAGGTTAGGACACATTCTAGGGTAATTTTGTATTATTATAATATTATTTTTTTAACCCTTATTTACCGGATTTACCCTTTAACCATGGTCAATAAAATATTTACCGCAGTAATTATTCAAAATGTGTAAAAATAAAAGTTACCTATTTACATAATTTGGACATCCTGATTCCAAATATGGAATCCATTTTCCTAAATTCAAAACACAGAAGTGGCAGAAATTAATTTAAAATTAATTCCCGCTGTCAAAACAAAAAGCGTGTTTTTAAGAGATAATAACTATCAAAAGATTGACACTTGTTTATGTTCGGTTTAATTGTAAAATTATGTCCAATGATAAAAATTAAATTGAATGGTAAAAATATATTCTAAATATACTTTAAAACCACTCAAATTCATAATTTATCACTATTAATTATTTTGATTAAAAAAGTTGTTTTTAATTAAAATTTAGAAATTTTCACTATTCATCAAAATACGAAAGTTATCCGAAATGTACCAAAATTTCACCTTAGGCTAAATTCGATATTCTGAATCCAAAAATGAAGTCCATTTTGAAGTATAAAATATATATGATTTCAAAAAGTAGGTATTACTATTCACAACGGCTAGTTTATTTAGTTGTGGTGTGTGTTAGAACTCGAGGTTGCGTACAACACACGCTATCGCATTATTCGAAGAGAAGCGTACCGTAGAAGCTTGGGGTGTTACATTCTCCCCTCCTTCAAATAATTGCGTCCTCGCAATTTCTAGGGTATTACTGCATAAAAAGACTCGGGTGGTTCTTCATCATAAGTTCCTCGGGTTCCCACGTTGCCTCTTCCATCTTATGATTTCTCCACAAAACTTTTACCAGACGCGTCGTCCGGTTTCTCAGTACTTGTTCTCTTGTATCAAGAATCCTGACGGGCTCTTCGCAATAAGACAGATCGGGTTCCAGTTCTAATTCCTCATAGGTGAGTACATGTGTCGGATCAGGCATGTATTTTCTCAACAGAGATACGTGGAACACATCGTGAACTTTGGAGAGACTTGGCGGCATTGCCAATCGGTAAGCTACAGCCCCAATTCGTTCTAGAATTTCGAAAGGTCCGATGTACCTGGGAATCAATTTACCTTTCTTACCAAAACGTATGACTCCCTTCCACGGAGATACCTTCAGGAAAACATGATCACCGACTTGAAATTCCAAATCCTTCCTTCGATGATCGGCATAGCTCTTCTGCCTACTTTGAGCTGCTTTAATGTGATTTTGGATTACCTTCACCTTTTCCACCGTTTCCTCCACCAGTTCTGGGCCTACAAGTTTTCTTTCACCAACGTCATCCCAACAGGTTGGTGTACGACATCTCTTTCCGTATAACGCTTCATATGGTGCCATCTGTATACTCGAATGGAAGCTATTGTTATAGGAAAATTCTACCAGTGGTAAATATTGATCCCACATACCCTGAAAGTCAAGTGAGCAAGATCTCAACATGTCTTCTAAGGTTTGAATAGTCCATTCTGATTGTCTGTCTGTCTGAGGGTGGTAAGCAGTGCTCAAATCAAGTTCAGTATCCAGGGATTTCTGAAGACTTTTCCAAAATCTTGAAGTAAAACGGGGATCACGATCAGAAACAATCGATAGGGGTACTCCCTGAAGTCTCACAACTTCATTAATGTATAGTCTTGCTAGACGTTCCAGGGGTAGATCTTCTCTTATAGCAAGAAAATGTGCTGTCTTGGTAAGACGATCAACAATAACCCATATTGCATCGTTCCTTCTAGGAGTCTTTGGTAGCCCCATGAAAAAGTCCATCGTAACATTGTCCCATTTCCACTCCGGTATGGGAAGAGGTTGCATGACTCCTCCAGGCTGTTGCCTTCCAGCTTTCACTTGTTGACAAACCATACATCTTGACAAAAAATCAGCAATCTCCCTCTTCATGTTGTCCCACCAAAAATGTTCCATCAAATCTCTATACATTTTGGTGCTCCCAGGGTGTATAGAGAAATTGGAACTATGAGAATCATCCAGCAATTCCCTTTTTAGATCAGGTATATTGGGAACACAATGTCTCTTCCCGAATTTCAAAATTCCATCTTCATACACAAAGTCTCTCAATCTCCCATCATTCACAGCTTTAATATTCTTTTGGAATTCTTCATCATCGGTCTGAGAACTCTTAATCCTTTCTAGTAAAGATGGTTTGGCAACCATTTGAAAAAGCATTGATGTTTCACCTTCCCTGGTTATTCCCATGTCCATCTTCACTAGATCCATGAAAATTGGATCCCTTTCAATTCTCATATTGTTCAAAACTCCATGGTCTTTTCTACTCAAAGAATCTGCCACCTTGTTTGCCTTCCCCGGGTGGTAGTGTATCGTACAATCATAATCCTTGAGTAATTCAAGCCATCTCCTTTTCCTCATGTTGAGTTCTTTTTGTGAGAAAATATACTTCAAACTCTTGTGATCAGTATAAATCTCACATTTTTCACCATAGAGGTAGTGCCTCCATATCTTCAAAGCAAAGATCACAGCTGCTAACTCAAGATCATGAGTAGGATGGTTTTGTTCATGAATTTTCAACTGTCGTGATGCATAGGCAATAACTCTATCATTCTGCATAAGGACACAGCCAAGTCCTTTCTTCGATGCATCACTATAAATAACGAACCCATCATTCCCCGATGGTAGAGTCAATATAGGAGCATTGACTAATCTTTTCTTCAGTTCTTCAAAACATTCTTCACACTCTTTTGTCCAAACAAATTTAACCCCTTTACGTGTGAGCTTCGTTAATGGGTTAGCCAATCGGGCAAAATTCTGGACGAAACGTCGATAATAACCTGCCAAACCAATAAAACTACGTACCTCAGTTATACTCGTAGGTGCTGGACATTCTTGGATTGCCTTGGTCTTAGAAGGATCAACAGAGATTCCATCTTTAGAGACAATATGGCCAAGAAAAGAAATCTCCTGAAGCCAGAATTTACACTTGCTAAACTTCCCATATAATTCATGCCTCCTCAGAGTCTTCAAGATAATGCACAAGTGATTTTCATGATCTTCGTAGGTTTTGGAGTATACTAAGATATCATCAATAAATACCACCACAAATTCATAGAGATACTCCTTGAAAACTCTATTCATTAGATCCATGAATACAGAGGGTGCATTAGTCAATCCAAACGGCATTACAGTAAACTCGTAATGCCCGTACCTGGTTCGAAATGCTGTCTTCGGAATGTCTTCCTTCTTCACACACAACTGATGGTATCCAGATCGAAGGTCAATCTTTGAAAAGTGTTGAGCTCCATGCAGTTGGTCAAATAAATCATCAATACGAGGTAGGGGATACTTGTTCTTTATCGTTATAGCATTGATCTCCCTGTAGTCGATACATAACCTCATAGATCCATCTTTCTTTTTAACAAAAAGAACAGGGGCTCCCCATGGAGAAACACTAGGGCGAATAAATCCCTTATTACTCAATTCCTCTAGTTGTTTCTTTAGTTCGACTAACTCTATAGTGGCCATTCTATAAGGGGTCTTCGATATAGGCCTTGATCCAGGAATCAAATCAATAGAAAACTCAACTTCTCGTTCTGGAGGATGTCCAGGTAAATCTTCTGGAAATACATCTACAAATTCTTTCACAATAGGTACATCCTCTATTTGAACATTCCTTTCCTCACCCGCAGTTATTTCATTCTCTTCCTCCCCAATAATTGAATTTAGTTGAGCTATTGAGGGTGGATCTAAATAAGAATTAGGTGGTGACGATTCTGCTCTAAAAATAAGGTGCTCCTTATCATTATCATCAAGAATCGTAACCTCTTTCTTCTTACAATAAATCTTCGCATCATAGTCCGAAAGCCAGTCCATACCGAGGATTATATCAAACTCAATCATAGGTATGACGATGAAATCAGCAGATAAAGAAAATTTATGTGCTCTAATGGGGACTGATTCACAAAACTTTGTTGCAACGATACTTCCCTTAGGAGTTTTAACTGACAACTCCCTTATTAAATCAAATTGGAAATATCTAATTTTCTTAGAAAACTGGGAAGATATGAAACAATGCGATGATCCAGAATCAAATAATGCATTTGCTAAACTTGAGGAAACCATTAAATTACCTGCCACCACGTCTTTCGGAGCTTCTACCTCAGCAGTAGTGATAGCATAAGCCTGGCCTTGATCCCTTGGCCTTTTCTGAGGTAAGTTCTCCTGACGCTTAGGACATGAATTTGCATAATGCCCCATCTCCCTGCAATTGTAGCACTGAACGTTGGTAGCTTCCTTCTTCCCCTTGCAATCATGAGCTTGGTGGCCTTTTTCACCACACTTGTAACAGACTCCCATTCCCTTCAAGAAAGTACCAGGATGTTTCTTCCCGCATTTACCACAAGATGGATATTCAACCTTTCCCTTCTTCCCCTTATTTCCATTCCCAGATTGATCAGCAGGTCTCTTCTTCTCTTGCTTTGCTTTAAAGTCATAAGACTTAGAGAATTCCTTTTCGGTCTTTATAGCACATGAGACAATGTCTTCGTACGATAAAAAGGATTGTGAGACTAATGCTCGACGGAGAAATGGTTTTAACCCATCAAAGAAACGATCAATCTTACTTCTTGGGTTGCGAATATAATCTCCAGCATACCTCGCTAACCTTGTAAAGTTAGCCTCATACTTTGTGACATTCTCATCCTCCTTTTGTCTCAGACTCAGAAATTTTCTTTCCATATCTGCTCGATGGTCGCGAGGAAAGTATTTTTCTAAAAACAGATCTTTGAACTCCCTCCATTCCATATTTGATACTTCATCATCTTCCTTCATGTTCTGAATCAATGACCACCATTGATCAGCATCTCCAGTGAGGCGGTAAACTGCCATGATAACTTTTTCCCTTTCACTGCTCCCCAAAGCCTGAAATATTTTCTCTAGGGAATTTATCCATTGCTCAGCTACTAAGGGATTTGTACTCCCATTGAACATTGGTGGTTGTTGCCTCATGAATCGATCTAACATTGATCCTCCACGCTGCGGATCAGGGTGCTCCATACGGGTAAGGTTATTATTCATAACCTGAGTAAGTTGTCCCAGTATGGTGATTAGCTGATCGACACCAGTTGCATCACCAGCCCCACTATAATTTTCTTGAGCAGGAGGGCAATCCCTACATGGAGTGCGTGCATTGATACGGTTTCCATTTCTTCCACTAGGCGCCATTTCTAAACAATGGCATAAACCAGATCAGTTTATGAATCAAAATACATAATCCCATACTTATAAAACACTTAACATAAATTGAACTATTTATGGATATAATCCATAATCATAAAAATGTTTTCTTTGAGGAAGTATATACTCATAAACCCTTCATAATGATTTGTAAAGAAAATGAGAGTTATCCTAAGCATATCCCCCGGGAGTGTCGTAACCAAGAGTGCAGCAAGGCCCGTTGTCGTGCACCAGTTCCTGTTCGAGTCTAGCTCAAAGCGGTGTTTTCGGGTTTTACCCCTAGGTACATCTGTGCCAGAGCCGCCTCTACCTGCTCGTATCCAGACAGGGATGTATTGCTCGGAAAACTCAAAAAATCTCTACAATACCAAAATTCTAGGAAGTTCTTCTATACTAATCCTCAAAGTTCATCTTAGGTCTACGTGCTCTAATCAGAGTTTATCTAAATCTAGCTTCCAAGGTTTGTACTAAACTTCCTCTGATACCAACTGTAACGCCCCGACCCCAGCTACCCAGAGTCGGTGCATTAATTACGTAACATTGGCATGATCACAAGAAAGATCAAATCCCGAAAGACCGATTGGTTTAGTAGCATTGGAAACACTAGATATAATCATAAAGTTTTACATTACATTTCAAAGTGAAAAACTACTACAACAACAAAGTCTTCATATCCACACTATTAACCCCTCATAATATCCCTTCAAGTCATTCATAATTTACTTCTTCACTACCTGGGAAAAATAAAACATAGAAAAGGGGTGAGCTCAAATTCCCAGTAAAGATAACAATATAGCGGAACATTAAAAATAATCATAAACATTTAAGGCAATGAATTACTAAAACAAAAGCCTTTTTAAAATTGAACTTCAACATAGTATGGAAAAAGTAAAATGAAATAATGCCATTTACTTATTCACATGGATATTCTACTAATCGAATAATCACATGCAATATCAATAACCACTTTCATAATGTTGGAATGCATAATGCTAGACTATCATAACCACATAGCCAAGGCCTCGTGCCAAGACTACAAATAATATTTTGTCAAGGCCTTGTTCCAAGACACTAGTTTGTCTCATGAGACCTATCGATGCATCGAGGAGCTATAGCGGGCTCCACCCGTCACTTATTAAGTCCAATGCATTCCCATATGAAAAGGTTTAAACATAACATAAACATTCGTATTAAAACTAGCATACGAAATGTCAATAATTTCACCATAAACTATGAATGGTATAAAAATAGCACATCCATAGTCAAACATATCACAAAACCTTCAATACAATATAGAAGTTTTGTATCATAATAAATCAACTTCAAATAATCTTGAAATCCATCAAAGGATGTTGACGTAGATGAAATCAAAATTCTTTTTAAAGAAATATCTCCTTTTATTTTGAAATCATTTAAGATCCATATAAAATAAAACATTTTCTTTGAAAATATTCTTATAAGCTTGTAAGGAAAGCTTTGAAGATTTTATAACGGCGTAAAATAACCGCACTCGCCGTATAAGTTAAAAAACATTCTTACCTCAATTCTGTCGAAAAGGTTAAAAAGGACCTTGTTTTGAAAACGACGGAAAGATTCCTTTATAAACCTATTATAAGAAGTCAAACAAGGGTATAAATGACTTTAACTCATATTCTTGTAAATAGTAAAAATGTTTTGAAATACATTTTTAAGAAACATGGATGTGGATGATAAAGATATCCCAGTAGATTATTATGTATAAACAACCTTGGATAATGAATAGGTTGTAAAGTAAACCCTTACCTTGTACTTTTCCTTGGTTAGAGTAGGTTAACCTCCTGTATAATGGTTAAATAATTGTTATTAAATTATACAAAAATCATATATATTAATATGATATCATATATGATCTTTTAACATTGATTTGTTAATAATATCTTAGAATTATCGTCGTTTCGGGTGTTAACTTACTCATTTTCTTTTATATGTTTTGTTACATAAGTCATGTTTGTTGTATCTTATTCATATCCAGAATGATATCAAGTCCTTAAACATCATTTTTAAATCATTAAATGATAATTATACTTGAATGGATACGATGGAGAATGAATCTCATCGCGTTCGTGGAGACGGTAGTCCGTACGTACGCACGAACGCTATTTCCATTTAATTTTTATTTTAAAAGAATCGAATCCAAATGATACATAGGTATATTACTATTCCAGTATAATATAATATTGTATATATGTTACTTAAGTTCATTAACACCATCCTTTATACGTTCCATGTGTGGTACGAACGAGTCATATCATTTTAAGGGGGCGGTAGTCCGCACTTCCTCAAATGAAATTATCGTATGTATATACAACATGAAACGAATAATGGTATGAAATAAAATGGAATTACAGAAGCTTATATATAAAATATATATCATTAATATCATATTTAATTACAGTTCCATCATAATGGCCACCATGAGAGGCGGTAAGATGTATTTGAACAATCATCGTTTCGTGAGGCGTTAGTTTTCCATCCACAGAAACATTATGTTCATCATCCATTAGATGGAGTTGTGTGTATGTGTAGTTTGAATCCATATTATAACAACATCCTAGTATATTGAGGATACTGGTTTTGTTACAAAAGAAAGGAAATAAAAAGAGTTTGGGGGTTGGAGAAGCAAAATAAATGAAAATAATTTAAGAGAAAACGTTACCTTTAATTTAGGTAACTCACTTTGGTTGGAACCAAAGGACTTCTTGAAATGCTTTCTGCCTAATGGGAAGCTTCAAGGAGGAGGAGAGGGATTTGGGGAGCTTAGTTGGGCAGAGTTTGGACGAGCCAAGTGGCTTGAGGGGTGTGAGGAAAAGAGAAGGAGGAGTGCCCTTTTATAAGAGGGGTGAGGGGCACTTTTGGAAAAGCTAGAAATATTAATTTATAATAAATTCATATTCGGTTTCCAAAGGCTCAAAAGTTGACTATTCAAAGGATTAGGTGGGGATAGGTCGAAAACAACTCATCCAATAGAATTTAGACAGGTTTGGGTACTTATATTAACCTTATCTTTAAGTATTAACTCTAAGTTAATTAGATTCACTTTTACAATGTCTCTTTGTATTTTTATATAATATGGTTAATTAACATACTATATACATCCAAGAGACCCCCAAGTGGTCCATTAATGATTAAACTATCATAATATAAGTCTCTTGGCCGAACCTTAGATTTTTAGGAATTTAATATCAATTAATAATATAATATTTGTTTTAAGAACTCTTTTATGTCAATTTTGACACTATTCAATAGTTGAATTTTTTGAAACTCATAACAGATTGATTACTTCGAACAAAGTCAATTAAATCAATCCTAATATATCATATTATCCTAAAAAATTAGTGTAATTCATTAAAAGTTTCATATTATATTTATTTGGGTATTTATAATATCAATTATGTTAATTTTTTACTATTTTAGTAATTACTGCATCATCATTGTGTCATAAATAAAATAACTTATTTAATGTCTAAAAATTATAAATAAAACATCATTATGTAGGAAATCTTTTTAGATTTCTAATGAATATTTATAATCCAAAATCAAACATGTATAACCCTATGTAAAAATTGTTCTTCTAAAAGATGTAAGCTTATGCCATTTTTATTTTTATTTTAACTTTATTAATATAATGTGTCCCTACCACATACAAGTGGCTCCAAGGGGTCCCAAATTCACCCAAGGATGCCCATGGTCGGTTATGTGTCCACCAATAAGGTTAGGACACGTTCTAGGGTAATTTTGTATTATTATAATATTATTTTTTTAACCCTTATTTACCGGATTTACCCTTTAACCATGGTAAATAAAATATTTACCGCAGTAATTATTCAAAATGTGTAAAAATAAAAGTTACCTATTTACATAATTTGGACATCCTGATTCCAAATATGGAATCCATTTTCCTAAATTCAAAACACAGAAGTGGCAGAAATTAATTTAAAATTAATTCCCGCTGTCAAAACAAAAAACGTGTTTTTAAGAGATAATAACTATCAAAAGATTGACACTTGTTTATGTTCGGTTTAATTGTAAAATTATGTCCAATGATAAACATTAAATTGAATGGTAAAAATATATTCTAAATATAATTTAAAACCACTCAAATTCATAATTTATCACTATTAATTATTTTGATTAAAAAAGTTGTTTTCAATTAAAATTTAGAAATTTTCACTATTCATCAAAATACGAAAGTTATCCGAAATGTACCAAAATTTCACCTTAGGCTAAATTAGATATTCCGAATCCAAAAATGAAGTCCATTTTGAAATATAAAATATATATGATTTCAAAAAGTAGGTATTACTATTCACAACGGCTAGTTTATTTAGTTGTGGTGTGTGTTAGAACTCGAGGTTGCGTACAACACACGCTATCGCATTATTCGAAGAGAAGCGTACCGTAGAAGCTTGGGGTGTTACAATTATTCATTGTATGATCCTATCAATTAAGATTCCAAAATATATTAATCATAACTAGTGTAAAGTCATAAATTAATGGATTAAAGTACATATCTCTATTTATTAATTATTTACATATTGGATCAAAAATATCAGAATATATCAACTCTGTGGAATGATTGGAACATGTTTCATCTTTTTGATGTACTGATATTGTGATATGCCCATTCTAGAAACCAGGGAAACACCAATTTATTTCTCTAGTTAATTCATGAATATATTTAATACTACATCTCTTTGTTAGATTTATCTTATTCATTTGAAACATATTTCCCATCCTTTTTTCTATAGTTGATTTTCTCTTGTCATCCTTAGATGACATAAAATGCTTACTCCATCCTGAAAAAATATTCCCATGGTTTCTTGTAATTTCATAAAAAATTTACTCTATTTTTTTAATTTTAAAAATAAAATACATTCCTTGAATAAAAACATTTTTACCAACATCAAACATAATAATAATATGAATAATAAAAAAACCAAACATGGACAACCATCATGAAGTTATTATAACAAGTCTTAGCTCAGATATACCTGATTGAACAAATAATTTGGAACATTCATAAATCCTATTTATTTACATAGATTTATTGTATTTACATTATAAATTCAATTATATAGATCATATATATAATATATAATATGCGGTATTATTTAGAGGTAAAGTCATCCTATAATCATATATTATAATAGGGATAAAATCCTAGTGGTATCCTTTAGGGGGAAGTGATGTAGGTAATATATCATTATAATGTTGTCCAATAGGTACTATAACAATGAACACAATATTAGCAGATACAATACTTGTGGGGGGTAATTTTGAAGGTATAATAGCATGAATGTGTTATAGTAGTACTGTTCATATAAGGGGCCTTTAGGTAGAACGTTTGGGGAGGGATGAGGATAAACCTACTGGGGTTCCTATAGTGTGTGTGTGTGTGTTGTTTATTGGTTAAAATCCACTAAATCGAGTAATATATATAATATATAATAGACTATATATATATTTAACATATTAAAAAATAAAATATTTTAATTATAAAAACTCAAAAATTTATATACAGATAAATAATTAAATGTTGTACATATAAATTAAAAACATCTAACTACACAAATACACATACATAATATTATTTTAATATAAGAGGTTGGAAAAAGATAGAATAAACCAACATGGTGGTTTTTCCATAAACATCGAATATATAATTATATAAAAATTTAATTGAGGTAATGAAGAATCTTACTTTCTCTCTATAAATCACCCTTATTATATAAAATTGTCTCAATATGTTTATTAGAAAATTATTAAAAGACTTAAATCAGATGTTTATTCTTATATGTTAACAACCATATATGATTGAATCATTTACCTTATATGTAAATTTATTTGTCTTTTGGAGGTGATAATTCTAAATTTAATAGTAATTCTTAGTCTCAAACGTACATATGTTGTCGACTATTGTATTAGTTTAGATGATCATATCCCATAACACATCAGGATCTCACTCATTAATAAAAAATAATTTTAAATGAAAACTATCTTTTAAATTAAGAAACATTATGAGTATGGTTTATATTATTATTATATATTAATATATTAAACATCATTATTATCAATATGTAACATATCATTATTCCAATATTAGGACATGATAAATCATTTTTAATTTAATATAATGAAAAAAACCTAGTGTTTACAATATAATATGGAACATTAGTTTATATAAGTGAAGTAAGGTATCATTAATTTTTCTACAAATTCCTCATAATTGTTTTTCTTTGACATCATTATGAATAAACTTCCATGCCTTCTTCAACCATTTTGTGTGGTTTAATATGAATTTTGTGACTTATTTTCTCTTTGAAAATAATTTATCATTCATATATCAAATTTGGAGAGAATTCAATTTAGAAAATTGTAAATTTTACAATGTTAATGTGTATTCATTACATTGATATCCCACATTTTTTATAGGTAGTATTCAATTATATTTGAGCACAATATCTCAAAATCACAAGGATAGAAATTCTATTCTATAGAGGTATACCAATCATTGTGAAAATATGCTTCCATTTGGTTGGGAAAATAATAAATCTAGAGAAGAATCAAAAATAAATAATTAATATAAAAAAATAAATAGTCAAATGAACATAACATCCCCAGGAAATATCACTATATTTATTTTTATTCCCAAGAAATAATTCCAAAATTTGATTATCCCTTGAGGAAACAAGTTTTTTTCCTATCACTACTATAGTAGTAGAATATCATTGTTGATCTATAGGGAAGAGGACACACAATTACAATTATATGATGTGTTATTAAACTATCTAAGATATGGTTTTTTTGGAGATTAAGATCATATTAAATGAAAAAATATCAAGACAATAAAAAAGTTCATAAATCCATTGAATGAATCTCAGTTGAAATTCAATTTATGAAATATTAAAAAAAATACATAGGGATATAAAATATCATGAGGTTCAATATTTTGAGGACCCAATTATATCATCTTTTATTTACCCTGAAAATAATTACCATGTTATTAAAATTTTAATTCTTTTTATTGAATTAAAATTATTTTAAAAAAATAATAAATACAAAAAACAAATAGTGGAAATGGGATCACTAAATAGACATGGGTTCACTCATTATAACCCTTTATGGCTTCCCTAATTATGTTTGTATTCTTAAAAAATTATATTTAAAATCAACATAAGAAAAGAGTAATATAATTAAATTTAAAAAATAAAAACAGACATGGAAAAACAATTATTACATTAAAAGTACATTATTTTTTATAAGAATAATAAGTATCCATGTTCCAATAATTAACTTATAAAAGGTATATATATATTGATGATAAATGAAACCACATTCCTTTAAAAAAGAGTTAATTGAAGTAGGATTATGAGAATAAGGAAAAATTGTGGATGTGTGAAGAAGATATAACAAAAAAACACATGTGAAGATTTCATGGGATTTACAAGGGAGAGTGGTTTCACCAACCCATTATGTCAAAAATTCACAACCTATATATTGACCCTCTTATTATTTATAAAAAATTAGCAACATCATTTTCAAAAAATTAAATGGAATATAATCATGTAAAATTTATTTTTCTGATTTCTATTATATAATTGTTGGTCAACATTTCTATGAATTGAATTAGTGTGTCGCATTGGGGTTGGTAGAAATAATTGTGTGTGCTAGTGGAATACATGGTGATTAAGGCGATAAAAATATACAAACACTTTTAGAAAAAATATATATGTAATGTAACAACTAAACATGGAATTTAAATTTATATTAGCAGTTAGGTGTGTACCCTAGCTCATCGGGTGATGTATATTCAAATTTACACAAATATAGGAAAGATAATCGAATTTCATGTCATTGTATAATGATTTCCAAAATCATGTAAATCTATGAATTCAACCATGAAAACATATATTATTTTTTGAAAAACTAAAATGTATTCTTTGAAACTATTTCTGACGCTTTAACCGGGGCACACATCCGTCTGTGGAGGACATGTTGTTTTTGCCCGACAATACCACTTTCTAAAGGTAGGTAGCATTCATCTCTTATTCAAGGGAATTTTCACATTGATCGAAATGGGGTGATGGGATGTTTGTTCTCCTTCCGTGGATTCCTCCTCAGAACTCATTTCCTAGTCTAGATCTTCCTTATAAATTAATGACTTTGTTCATGAAAATATACCTAGTGCCATGTCTTCATGGACATTGGTTATTTACGCAGCTTCTATCAGCACATTCCAAGGGGGTCCAGTCAGGGAAGCAACCTTTGGTTGGGGGGGTAGTCATGTTGAACATTGCTGGCATGTCTATATGCTGCAACACTGATGCGTCTAGCTTTCTACACCTTATGATAAGGATTCTAAATGGTGTAGATGCCCGAGGAATCCCACTTCAAATGCATTGAATAATATATTCCATAGGCATGTCTCTGAGGTTTTCCTAATCTTACCATGTTTAACACAGGGTATGTTGCGGGTTCATCATCTACTAGAGATAGATTAGACTGATCATAACACTGAAGGGAGTGGATCAAATGGGAGTAACCCCAAGAGGGATCAATGATTATAGGTCTAATGCATGGTTAGTTACCTGACTACTTCTAGGAGAAGCGATAAAGTGGGTGACATGATCTCATTGGGATGTGGCGGCCCAAGTAAGAATCTAGTTGGATATGTATGGTTGAGAATGGGTGGAGAGTGAGATGGAGCCGAAACGAGAGTGACAGTGAATTTGGGATTGAGCCCCAAAGGGATTTCCTACGTATCCTAATGGTGGGAAATCAAAGTCCACATAGATCATTGAGGCGATGGGGCAACTGAGGAGGCGACCTTTGAGAATGGACACATGGATGGGACATGGAGAAGTGGGACCTCCGGGTTGGAAGTTGACCTACTCAAAACACATAGACTAGAGGGAATGACCATGATGATACATGGGCGATGGAATTGAACCTCAGAGAGGCTTCCTACGTATCCCCAAGGTAGGGAATCAAACTCCATGTAGTTCCGGATATGGGCATAGAATCAAGGTGTACACATATACAACGACCCAATGATATACAGAGGATTACATGTGGTTTGCAGCCCAGGTTGGCCTGACGCTCGAGGGGAAGAACAGATATGTGGGTCCTAGAGAAGGGGGAATATAATGGATTACCGTCTATTTTGGACTACAATGGCTTACCGATGGATGGTGATACAACTTCTTACCGCTGGTAGGAAAACACAATGTGTTACCATCGATTGGGGGACACAATGGCTTACCCTTGATTGGGGTTGACAAAAACGTACCACTGAATGGGTTTGAATTTTAGAGAGGCGTCCTATATACCCAATCTAGGATATAGGTAATAAATCCTACATAGTTTTGATGGGTACAGTTTAGTGTCATGCAGGACGAAAAGGGGGATACCATTTAACTTCATGTAGAAAGAAGATGAATCGATGGGAAGGGTTCAGGACAAGTAGGTGTTGGGCATGAACCTCAGGGAGGCTTCCTATGTACCTTACCTTTGAAAGATCAAAGTCCACATAGATCAGAATGAGGGATGCAGTTTAACATCATTCGGGACGAAGATGAACCTATGTGAAGGGGTTGGGACAAGTAGGTGTTGGGATTAAACCTCAGTGTGGATTCTTATGTACTTATCATTGTAAAGGATCCAAGATTACATAGTTTAGTATGAGGGATGCAGTTTAACATAATGCGGGATGAAGATGAACCAATGTGAAGGGGTTGGGACAAGTATGTGTTGGTCTTGAACATCAAGGAGGAATGCTACATACCTTGCCTTGAATTGGATCAAATTCCACGCACTTTGGTAAGAGGGATGTAGTTTAACTTCACGTGGGATGAAGATTTACAGACGTGAAGAGGTCAGGAGAAGTAGGTTTTGGGCTTGAACCTCAAGGATTCATCCTACATACCTTTCCTTGGCAAGGTTCTAAATCAATGTAGTTCTGTATAAGGGATGCAGTTTAATGTCATGCGAGATGAAGCTGAACTGGCACGAAGTGGTCGGGACAAGTAGGTGTTGGGATTGAACCTCAGAGAGGCTTCATGTGTACCTTTCCTTGGTAGGGATAAAAGTCTACATAGTTCGGTATTAGGGATGTAGTTTAATGTCATGTTGGATGATGTTGAACCGAAGTGAAGGGGTCAGGAGAAGTAGGTGTTGGGCTTGAACCTCAGGGAGGATTCCTACGTACATTGTCTTGGGAAGGATCAATGTCTACATAGTTCAGAATGAGGGATTGGGGATTACACTCTAGGGAGGCCCATGAAGGATGCCATGGTCAATGCTAAACCCAATCCCACTTGAGTCATTCTCAGTGTCAGAAACAAGAGGCAGCAAAGACCTGAAGATCATGTCGCAAAAGGGGCATCCATGAGAATTGGAGTTGGATATTACATGTTGTTAGTAGCCCAAAGAAGAAATAGGGGCTTGTGTGTGGTTAGCATCCCATGGAGATGGATATTGGGACATACTCTAGGATGGAGGACCGATGGTGACAAATCCATGAGGGAGAAGGATGGGGTTACAAAGTTCTTTGTATCCCTCTTGCAACTAGTCTTTGGAACCGAAGAAGAAAGGAGGAGTAGGGGTGATGCCTCCTGCATGAAAGGATAGGGGCTTACATCAAGTTGTTTTCCCTTCCCTGAGGATATGAATCACTCCATCAGAGTGGATATCATTCCATGTGAGGAAGATCTCACTTCTGTAGATACGAGCAAGTGTACAGAATGTCTGAGAAGGGGCTCCATGAATATGATGCACATGGAGATGGCATAGTTTAACGTCATGCACTAAGGACGATGGTGCTTTCCAGTTTATTGTCATGCATCTGAGACAAGGAATGTTCACTCCACAGCCTTAGGAAATACAAAACCATAATGCTTTAACCCTTAGTGAAGGGAAGGCACCGGAAATGCTATAGTGAAGGGGCATTATGAAGTGATCCACTAATGGTCATATGTTAGCATGACTATGAGATGAAGCAATAGTCATTTTCATGCCTATGTGAAGAATCATAATGCCAAGAAACACAACATAATACACCACCCATGGGGCCTTGAAATCACTTAGTACAAACCTATATGGCCGCATGTAAAAGGGCTGTATAAAGCATTCAGTCTCACAAAGAGGTTCTTCGCAAAGAGTATGGGCTTTATGAAGAGGATTTCCTTCGTGAAGAGAAAATACTACCCAGAGAGAATGGTATTCATGAAGGCAATGGTCCTTGCAAAGACGAGGTTCTTTATGAAAGGGAGAGACTTCACAAAGAGTTCACTCTTCTGGAATGTTAAAGTCCTGGTGATGAGCCACCATTATGGGAGTAGGAATTCACCTTAGAGAACTCCTCTTTGTTTTGGGAGGATTTTGTGAAGGTTATATGCTTCACAAAACCATGATAGAATTTCTTGAATGCTCTACGCTTCGCGAAACCTCGGGCACCCTGAAGGGGACCCTTCCTTTGTGAATCGAATAGGCCTTCATGAAGGTAATCTCCACCATTGGAGGATCATGAATAGCACACAATGGGGGTTAGTTCGCAAAGCGGAAGCACCTTTCACAATCCCATGGAGGGTTTCACAAAGGTCTATGCGAAATGTGAGTCAGGAAGTTGAAACGTCAAAGTAACAATGGTTTGGAAGAGGGGGACCCTCTATCTATAGGAAACCTCAGTCGATGGGGCACAAAACTCACCGCGGAGGCGGGTGATGCGATGGAAATGCGTCCTTACACCTTCCCCCATTGGTCTAGTAGAGGTTTGGGACCCAACATAGAGTTTTATCAACACGACCACCGCAGTGTTCGGCGTAGAGGGGATGTGATGCCCTGGAGGGGCCTCTGCAGCATTAGAATCCTACGAAGCCGGGATGCTATGGAGCTGTTAATATAGGTGTCTGCACGGAAATGCGCTTACTGCGTGGAGTGCTTTTTGTTGGACATATTGGAAAGGGTTCATAGGATCCTATTCAGCCACGTCGGGAGGCGGCTTCCTCTGATCACTGTGTCAAATATATTGAATGAGCCTGATGCATGTTTTTGGGGCCAAAAAATCCCCCCCCCCACCCTCAGAATTGGAGCCGACAGAAGAAGAGGGTCAAATTTTGAGGGAAAGACACCAATGAGAACAAGATAATAGAACTCATGGTGGATTGTAAAGGTTGGGACGAAGACGGATCGCTATGGGAAGAACCTTGACCTTCTTGTGAAAAGTTCATCCTGAAGTTGGTGAGGTTCTCGAGGCGATGGGCGTTGTGAAGAAATTTCGGAAGGCACACAAATCATGGAGTGTGCTATGAAGCCCTAAGACGCCGCAAGGATCATGAGGCTCAACGCAAAACTAGGGGCACTGCGAAGAGATCGGGGATCTCTGGGAAGCCAGTACCTTTTCCTCCTATATATAGCAGCTCAGAGAAATTTTATCCGAACCTGGATCTTCACGAACGACAGTGCTCATGCTCTATTAGTGAAATATCCTCTCCAATAATGCCTTAGCAAACCAGAGTATTTGGTCCAATGCTTTCTGGAAATCTTTTTAGCAATCCAGATAAACATGATCCACAACTTGCTTTGTGATGCAGGCCAAACCCTCATCTTCTTTGTGCTACAAAGGGGAGGTGTGATCATCTTTTTGATAGTCATCATGAAGGGTCTTTGTGAATGAATCTATCTCAGCTGTTGTATCTCATCCCCAATTTTCTCAAAGTCCTTGGAATCAATGGCCACTCGAGAGGCTGCACAAGTGGTTCATTTCGATGCTGCTCGGATGGAGGCCATGACCAACAACATAAAAATAGGAGATTACATCCCGATCACTTCCGATAACAAATCACTAATAGAGTGGCTGACAGAGGTGCTGAGGGAATATCCACTATGAAAGCACTTTCCATTATATGGTTTCAGCTTGTAGGATGAAGTCTTCATTTTAGATACTTGCAAAGATGAGCCAGCTTTCTCATTCAGGGGTACCCCTATGCAATATCAGTGGCATAAGGCTGCATATGGGTGCATAAGGACAGATCAAACCCCAGTCATAGCGCACTGTCTATATAATCATGTCAATAGCATTGACCACAATGTATTGGGACATGAGGCATCCCCACCACAATATAAGATGAGCACCAAGGCCGAGCCCGAAAATCCTAAAATGTGGTGGATCACAAGCTAGGACATGCGCTAGGGTGGTAACATCAGAGACGAGTGGGCCTTGGTCTATTGAGCATGCACATTCTATGAAGAGTTTGAGAAATTTCTGATGTGGGTTGGCCTCTATGAGGTGGTATGGACTTCCTAATTTAGCATCACCCAACTTAAGGAATTCATATTAGAGTTTTTGGGCCGGTTGTCTCCAAATAAAAAAACCATTCACATGCATCATGGGGAGTTTGGCATCGGCCTCTGGGACCTCCATCAAATTTATGGCATCCCAATCTTGGGTGGGATGTATGGCGAGTTCTTCACTTCAGAAAATGCCTGTGGAGACGGATAGAAAATTCCACCTTTGGCGATGTAATTGCTAAGGCTAGTGCCTAGAACAGATGAGGAAAAATAAAATAACTGAGACATCCACTTCAAGCAGTGGTTTGGTTACATCAGGAATTTCCCCTCAAAGGAGGGAACATTACCAGTGAATCCCCCTATTGTCCCATGGTCAGCGGGGTATTGGGGGTTCGTAGTGGGAAATCATGGAAGATAGCCCGTGGATGTTGTGGCAAGACATAGATACGATAGAGAAACTGTCTTTCATCCATTCCCTTTGCCACCTAGGGCTTGTTTCGATAGCAGCATAGATACGATAGAGAAGCAGTCTTATCTGTTGTCATTTTGCAGTGCTATGCTGGTGGCACGAGCAGATTGGGAACTGATATGTGATCCGTACACTCCTCAACAGTTTCCTAGGCAATTTCGTTGTCTGCAAATGCTGACTCCCTGTGTGTATAAGAAAGTGCTCCACGAGAATCACCGGTGTGTGATGTAACAACATATACTGAATTTTACACGAGAGGATGAGAAGATGTAGAATGAGCTAACCCCACCTGATGCTGCATTCGGATTGTCCACAAGTATGCACAGTGTTGAGAGGCTACCTACCCTGGTGAAATGCGGAAGCAAGTGACCATCCAAGCCAGCAAGGTTGTTCCAACACTACGATGTTGGATAGTGGTGATGGGGGGTGGGGGTCAGGAAGATAATGCGGACATTCACCAGGGCGGCGAGGCTATAACAGTAAGGGCGGTAGGCCATGAACTGAAAAATACCAAACCTGTGCTTATTGAACTAGAAGAGGGTGAGGCGGTGGTGCCAGGCCCGATGGCTCCATCAAGGAGTTTCCAGGACGGAGGTGAATCATATCAGGGCTTTCGTAGGATTTCCCCTCAAGCTCCTAGGAAGAACTTGCGTCCGGTATTGATCCCCTCAGATGCCGTCTTCCAAAAGGCATGTAAAGACTAGAGAAATAGAAAAAAATACCATGTGATTAAGGTTTTATGGATGAACTTAAACATACACTTGATGTTGCTAGGGGAGATCAGCTTTGCAAAAGAAGGATTCAATGCCACTCCTACCATGGGTGGAAAATTTGTGGAGCTATAGAAGGTAATACATTCCTAGGGTGATAACATTACCTTTCCATTTACAGTTTCCCGGATGGTGCATATGATAATAATGAAAATATTTGAGAGACCCGAGGCTCTGCTCCGAGTCGAGGTGCCGCTATCTATTCCGTTGATAACCCTATCTAACCATGCCATAATTACCTATGAATGGCCAATGGTGGAGGGAAATATTTTTGGTGGGACAGGGTTTAACATTAACCAGGTGGATGTCATTGAAGTGGAATCCAGTGACGAAGACAACTCGAGGAAGACCCCGCTACTGATCTCTTGGAGGTGTTTCCCGCATATAAACATGCCGACCCATGAGATTGGGATGAAACTAATTTCGATGAAGAGGAGAACAAGTTTGTTCATTGACAATCATGGAAGATCATCAATAACTTTATCACGGAGTCCCCGCATGCACAATGGACATATCAGATGTGGAGGCTTCGTACCCGGGTGTGTGAACTATACGCAAGAAGATTAAATTCCCAACACCCACATGTGATTATTCAGGACTACCTTGCCGAGAGGGTGCTAGAATATGCGCACATTCTCGGTGGCTACTGGAAGTGGAGAAGGGCCGCAATATTCAAAGGCACCCAGAGGCTGAGCACGAGATCCAGCTTTTGAGGGCGTGGGAGAACGAACATTTTGCATTCCTCGAGGTGCAATCACGGCTCATATCGCGCCAAAAGGCCCATTTGGTAGAGGCTGAATAAAAGACGACACGATCCTCTGAATAGATGGTCCTCATCTGAGCCGACGAGGACTGGGCCCGGATCGAGCATGACGGACAATGCCCTGTCATAGTTGAGGAAGAGAAGGACCTCAACAAGCAACAATAGGTTCTGGGTGACACGATTCAGCGAGTGGCGGAACTGAAACATGTCGTTGAAGAAATGGGTGGGGTCAACTCCTGGGTTCATTGATTGGTGTGTGCTTTATAAATGGTTCTTCAAGCTTTGGTTAAAAATGTTGAACGCGTGCATGAATTCATTGACCATTTTTATTATTGCATCTTCATCACATCTATCAAATACCTAGTGCTCAACCCCTGAGCTTGTGTGGGTCTTGCCGATGCACGAGACAAGGAACGATCATATCGTTACCTCATTTTAATGTGGTAGTAACATCCAATCTTCGGGAATCCAGTATATAAAACAACAATCCAGGCTTCTGGGGAAAAAAGGAAGCATGACTAGAGAATGATGTTCTCAGGAAAATCAAATTTCCCTCTTCCCAATGTGCTCTAATGCACCTGTGGGGTAACACCAGGTGAATTAGAACCAGTCCAAACATATGGGTGTGGAAATTTTAAATTACGATATCCCATATTTGCGATACTATGAGGTGTCTTAAAAATGTACGATAACTGTTGAATGTGTTCGAAATATAGTAACCCTATTTTGTTAGCCTGAAATGGGGATAAACAATAAGGGCCTACCACTGACTATGTTAGAAACATGGGGCATGACTCAAAATGTTATCCATTAGTCTTCTAGAATATTGGCACAGAACAATAGGCGAGTCATAGGTCAAGCATCCGTGTTATTAATGGGGTTCTTTTATACGTGAAAAAAGGATGAGGGTCCAAATAACGGGCACACAAAGTATGTAGGGTGAAGTTATGGGTTGTTCGAATGGATTCCAACACTCTTAAAATTACACCACCGTGGTGAAGACCCATTTGGCAGATGAATTTTCTGATCTAGGATCATACCTACTTCAGAACAGGACCTCTCTGGTAAGTACGTGGAATTCTCTATAGTTTTCTTCCTCTTAACAACGAGGATAATATACATGTAGTTTAAATGTCATAAGGTACGGACGATACAGTGTAAGGTCATGTTGGACCAAGTATGACAGTTTAAAGTTGTGTTGTGTGGACTATAGGCTCTTAGATTATGGTAATAGAGACTAGACCTTAATCGAGACTGAGGGGCTAAAAAGGTTAATGACCCTGGGGCTGGGCCCATGGTGAGAGGCCCAAATGTTTCTACGTATCTCATACGAATGAGAATCAAGACATACGTAGTTCTTAAGCAGATTGTGGTTATAAACTAACAATGTCAAGGGAAATCCTCTCTAGTGAAAAAGCTGATGCATCCCATGAATAACAGGGGGCGTCCTGAACTTGTTTAGTGTAGGACCGCAATTTAGTGTGACACATTGAGGACATATGGACTCATGCCGTTTAACATAATATGATAGGATGTGCAGTGAAGGGGGATATTCTAGAAGAGGAGTACGTGATGCGGTAGCTATAAACCCCACAGAAATGTGGATATAAGGAGTCCACAACACACCACGTATCCCTGGGGGAAGTTTTTAAGGTCAAGGGATGAAAAGTGAGGGTTTGGATGGGCCCAAAACGAAGTGCCTAGAAATTCCTACATAACCCATTATGATGGGAATCAAACCGCACGTAGTTCTGGAATCACATTTTTACGTCATGTGGAATGAAGGGCCCATGTGGCATAACTGCACTAGCACACACCACACAAACACTACTAATCCCATATGAGTCATCCTAGATTTGGGAAACACGGAGTAGCAGTGAGATTTTCTTGGTTTTTGAAGGCACACATAAGGGGAAATGGTCCACTAGGCGAGTGACATCTCACTATTACCAAACCTCCTACCTAACACACATAAATGCTTGGGGGAAATAGAACAAATTGCGTTGGGATTCCACTTGAACATGGGGAGGGGGTGTGGAAATATTTGAATTATGATGCCTGAGATCTGTATCACAATTATAGAAGCATGACAATAAAGGATAACTGCTGACCATATCTGAAACACAGTATTAACTTTCCGTAAGCTTGGAATGAGCATAGACAAATGAAGGTTGACCACTGATTATCCAATAAAAATACTTATTTTAATTGAATTTTAATGGTATTAAATTTTCATTTGTGATCATATGGTCCTGTGTTAGTGGATTTAAATTTTGAACATCCATTCTCATCATTTGTGCACTTCATGCCTAATGTCTCACAATTTAAGCCCAATGATTCATCTGATTTTAAGAAATGTAATTATCCGTATTTTAATTTGATATCTTGGGATATGGATCTACACCTAAATATGAAAATTTTTCATTCATGGATCAATGGAGGATTCATAAGTGATGATGGGGAAATTTGGTGATGAAAGGAAACAATTCTTGAGAAGACAGATTGGACACCATCCCACTGATGATAATGTGGGCCCCCAACTACATGCCCAATGAAGCCCAACTATCGTGGAATGATATAAATAATATATAGGAGCACATAATTATTTAGTATCCATTTCTAATTAGGCCTCCATCATGTTTATCCAGGCGGCCCATGTTAGATGTAAAATTCTAGGACAGACTCTGCGGCCCAGAAAATCAGCCCACCAATTTAGTCATATATCGACAACCACAAATTCAATTGGGCTGAAATTTTATAGAGAGATAAGAGAAATCAGTAGATTCACTTGTGTATTCTATTTCCCAATCTAATTTGGTCATCTAGATGGCCATCTAGGCACATCTTTTCGGTGGATGCATGCTGGCAGCCACTTCTAGTCAATGATAAAGAAGTCAACTGTCTCTTACTTTCCACCACACTAGGCCTACCATAATAAAGTGGGATTATTTATACTATTAGAGGCTTGAACCAAGGCTCCGCAAATTCCTATTTATGGTAGTGGTGGTGGAGGAGTTTATCATCGTTTGATCATCCTTTCATTGTACTTTTATGCTGCGATTTTTCAGTCTCAAGTTTGTCTTTCACGTGTAAGTTGTTCAATTAACATTGGTTTCTTTATAAAATTTTTTATTCTCCGCTTATTCTATTGTTCATCATATCACTTTGATACCGTTGGTTCAAGGTCTGATCTTTTTCACACCAACCCTTGTGAGATTATCACAGAACGGTGGTGTGATCGTTATTTCTTTGTTTTTTTACTTCTCCAATTCCTCCCTCATGAGTCTACATCATGCTTCCATTGAAACTATAGGATCAATGTAGGGATTACCAAATTATGGGTTGATCCAAGAGAGTAGCAAGGGGCGGGATTGTATTTTCTTTCTCATTCCATTAATGGATAATGACTTCTTTTAAATGAGATTTTTATTTGACGATTTAAAACCTCTTCATCCTTATTGAATTTAAGGTCACACACTTCAAGTGCTAATACGAAACATTACCATGGAGTTCTCAACACATTGATCCTTCAAGTGTATAGGTGATTAGTATTAGGGAGTGTAGGAATTATACCAGTAAGTGATGATTTTGTTTGATCTCCTTAAATTAACCCTTCTGAAAAATAAGAAATTGAAATATTTAAAAAAAGAATGAATCTAATCCACCCCTTCTAATAACCTAGGATCAACACTTCACATAATTTGATTTCACTTAAGAATTTTAGTGTTTACTTAAAAACATCTGAAATCAACCCAATTTTTTCCACTTAATAGCCAAGAACAGTCCATATAATGTACGTATCTGTATGTCACTTCTTAGGTCTCAGAGGAATCAGAAACCCCAGCTAAACTACAAGCGACCGCTAAACCCTAAAATCATAGGGAAATTTGGGCGAGATGAAATTTTTTCACCATTACTGGGGTCCCAAGTAGGTCATCTAAACACCCATTCTATTCTCTCCCATTTCATATTTTCTCATCTATATTTTCTTATCATTTCCCATTCTTGTTGTTTTTTCTTTTGGTGCATGTCTGCATACATCTGTGATCAATCTAACCGTCTAGTTTGGGTGGATTGTCCTGGGGTTGGGGAGTCAAGTACACCAAGGAAACTCTTTCCATTAGATAATATTATTCCTAATACCGCCGAGTCAAATATTGCGCCCATTTAAATGGAAGTTATTCAATGAAACCAACTCATAAACCCAGGTGGGAACCAAAATGGAAATCCAAATGTAGAAACCTCAAACTTGGGGAATGCATTTGATAAAACCCTGAATGACTACCTCACACATACCTGGACCAATTACCCCTCATGCATTAGACATAATTCCCTAGGAGATTCCAACTACATCTTTAAACCCCATGTCCTAAACCACATTCCCACATCTAGGGTATGGAGTCCGAGATGCCCTAGCTTCACGTCAAGGAGTTCAATGACATTGTAGAAACCATGTGTCCATCACATCCACTAGAATCAGCTATGATGAAGCTATTTCCTTTTTCATTAAAGGATCAAGCAAAAAATTGGATAAACAATTTGAGACCACCATCCATCAACTCATGGGACCAACTATAATGGGAATTCTACAAAAAATACTTTCCCCACCATAAAAAAATTACACATAAAATGTGCATCCAAAAATTATTGGAAAAAGAGGGAGAGTCATTCTATGAATCATGGGAGAGGTCCAAAGACACCCTAAAAATGGTTCCACATCATTGTTTTTCTATACCTGAATATGTGAGAATTTTCTATTAAGGGTTGTGTCTGGGGAACAAACAATTCATAAACATGATGTGTAACGAAAATTTTAAAAACAAAGCCCCAAATGATGCTTATAAGTATATGGAAATTCTTTTTGAACATAACAAAACATGGGCAACTTCTCCTAATTTTGAAAAGCCCAAAATAATGACTGGAATTCATACACATTGAGAAGAGTAATGCCTTAGGGCTAAACTCACAGCACTCTCTAGGAAGGTCGAAGAGATAGACCTTTGGAAAGTCCATGAAATCCAAACTGTAGACCCTATTTGCACAATTTTATACAAACATGACCATAATACATAAAAATTCCCAACTGTCCCATCCATCTATGATGTTCTTTTATGAGGACCCCCAGTGGAAGTAAATTCATTGAACTTTCAAAAGCCTCATCACCAAAACAACTTCCACCCAAGGTATAATGACCACCCAATCTTCTGCTGGAAAGATAACCAATGACCTAGCCAACAATAGAGACAAAATACTTACCCCCATAAGAACTACCAAACCCATATTTAGTTCCAAACCCCAACTACCCAATACTAATATCCACCAGTCCATTTTCATCAAACCATACCTCCTGCAAAATATCCCCCCTGGGATAAACCAATCTTCTCAAGCACAATCCCAAACTATTCTATAAATCCTACTTGAACAACTATGCAAACAAATGGAAAGGATGAACTCAGAAGCCTCTTCCCATAAACAAGAACATCGAACCCTCAAAACTGGAAAGGCACCCATGCCCACTCAGGCGGTACCATCCTCATATTTAATGGGAGATTCATGTTGCACTCAAACAAGTCATGAACAACTAAAGGCTGTGAAAATTTAAAGAAGTGGGAAATCCATTGAGAAACCAGAACATATAAGTCAGAAACCATGTGAATCTTCAAACTCTAATGAAAATTAAAATGAACCATAAGATCAAATTGAGGAAACTGATTAAAATGTGAAAGAAACAACTCTTCACCAACCAACCCCACAACCTGCACCATTACCTCAATGCATGAGGGGAAAACCAAACCTGAATTGAGTGAAACATAGAGGAAAATATTCTCACAAGTCACGTTGAACATTCCTCTTGTAACGACCCAATCTTTTTGAGTGTTATATTAACTTACTCTTAATGATTTAATAAGACGTTAATGGTTAATGCAGAAAGGGGAGTCGATGGCTTCATCCAGTAGACTCAACCCTTACGAAGCCCACTTATCAGAGCTTGGGAAGGAGGTAGCATCTGTGGGCTTCGCTTTGGACCAAGCCCAAGCCGAGCTCCAGCGTGTCAAGCTTGAACGAAAACGCTTGCAGGAGAAGTTCAAGTTAGTGGAGATTGCTACTAGGGCAATGTTATCTGAGACTCCCTCAGATTCTCTCACCATAGCACACCTTACACTTAGGTCTTATGCCAGTGTTATAAGGGGCTATGTGATGAGACCCTAGCTTCCTTGTGTAATCCTTTCGGGTGAATAAATTGAGATTTCATCCTTTAGTGATGTTTGTGAAATTTCAAATGTCTAGATAATTTTAGAATGTATTTTATTGATGAATTTTGAAAAAGGCATATTCTGAAATATATATGTAAACCCTAAATAACTAATGATGTGTAATGATTTTCAAAAAATGGTCTTCTACAAAAGTGTTCATTAAGGAATTTGGAGTCTAATAAGATCAACTTAATTTTTGATGAATAGTAAATTATGAATAGTGATTTTACGCTTAGGATTAGTAATATGACCAAATGGATTAGTAATTTCACTCAAAGAAAGTTTTAATATAATTTAGACACCTAGATTAAGTAATGTGATTCAATAAAATGGTTAAATAACGGTTTCATAAATTATTATTCAAGTATTAGTTTTTTCGGATGAATAGTGTTTTTTAATTAAAAATTTAATTAAAAATAATTAGAAAATTATTTTTATAAAAATGACTTTATTTTTGAACTCAGAGCATCGATATTATGTTATGGTAATATTTGGGGATTTTTCTGAAAAAAATGAATTTTCGATGAATAGTGTTTTTATTTAAAAATTAAATTAAAAATATTTAGAAAATTATTTTTATAAAATGGAGTTCATTTTTGAAATCGTAGCATTAATATTTGGTTAAGGTGAAATTTTGGGATTATTCTGAGAAGGTTGAATTTTCGGTGAATAGTGAAAGTATAGTTTTTAAGTTACGTGTGTTTAATGACATCATTAAATGATGTATTAAGTATATATTCAATATGGTCGAATTATGAATAGTAAGATAAGGTGTGAGGTGTCCCAAGTGGCCAATACCATGGGCAAATACCATGGGCAAGCCCATGGTTTTGCCAAAACCACTAGTGAGGTGTCCCTTGGCCTTTAATGCTTTGTCCCCTCACTTTCCCTATAAATACCTACCCTTTCCTCCTTTAGTTTTCACTCCCAACTCTCCCCCAACGAAGTTCTGGTCTTCTTACCTTCCAAGGAGTCCTCCCAAGGTGCCCCCAAGCCCTCAAGGTCCAATCCTTTGAGTTTCAAGAGTCACGTTTTAAGGTAAGGGATCCGACCCCTCTCTTTCTTTTCATGAAATCTCTTTTATGTCATTCCTATTATGCTCCATGTTTTTATGTGAGAGGATGTTCTTTTATATTCCTCTTACTGCCCTTTCATGTTTATATTATGAGAGATCCCCTCTTACTCTCATCATTTCGTTTTATGAAAGTTTAAGTGACGCCGTTAGGCTGCCGAATTTTTAAGGGATTCTTTCACCCTTCTCATTTTTCAAGTTCGATTTTCATGTCAAGTCTTTCAAGTTACTTTTTATTATGTTGGGGTATGATCTCTATATCAATCATACTGATCTCTTATGATCATATAATGAGGGACCCTTTTTGATCTTGTCAAATCATTTTCTTTTGAAGTTAAGTGATGCCGTAAGGCTGCCGAATTTTCATAAGAGAAATCTAATCTTTTTCCTTCCATGTTTTTCATTTCAAATGGTATGTCCCTAAAATTTCATTACCATGTCCATATGTCCTTATTCATTCACCCTACTGTTTTATGGATCATTTATGAGTGGGTGACCCATGTCCCCTCTCATTTCAATGTTTTCTAAAACCCCGAAACTTAGCCGTTATGCTGCAGAATTTTCCCCTTCAAAATGCCTCTCTCTTTTCTCAAAAATTATTTTATGTTATAAAGTGAATAATCAAAGCTCTTATTTCTACAAGGGTATTCACATATATATCAAAATGTTCTATTTTATATTCTGGGATTTACATACATGAGACCCGCTTTCCCTTTCCGTGGGTTTAAAGTGACGTAAAGATCATGTCTTTAAAGCAGTTTTTAAAACGTTATGATTATGAAATGAAACCCATTTATTTTATTCTATGTGGGTTATTTATGAAATGTTTGATGATGATATATGTGGCTCACATGATAATAAAGGCAAATTTAAGGGTGCGCCCTGATAGCGCTCCAATGCATTGGGTAATGATGTAACCACTAGAGATTACAATTTTCACGATACCTTGGTGAATAACCTTGGTAATTTTCAAATGACACCTTGGGGATGGACCTTGGTGATATGTTCATGATTTTCTATGTTAAATGATGTAGCCACATCTTCAAGTTATGAAAAAATGTTATTTTTATTATGAAATGCCTCATGATTTCTTTCTCATGCCTTAAAGTTCTTTTCATGTCCTTATTGAAGTATCTCAAGTTCACATGTAAAATGTTCCTCTTGTTTCCCTTACTGGGCCTTCTGCTCACCCTTTCTTTTGATGTATGTCCCCAGGTTATGAGATGCAGTAATGAACCTAGAATGAACTTAAGGAGATGCCTTGCAAGTGTTTAAGAAGAATGTTTTATGTTTTTTTTTGTATTATGTTCCTGGTTTCCAAGACACTAAACCTTAAAGATCCTCAGTTGTGTGTAATGTAATGAAAGTTTATGTTATAAAATGGCGGGATGCTATAGTTGGTATCAAAGGATGGTTTAGTTATTTGTGGAAATTAGGATATAAAAACTTTAGGAAGAACCCTATAGAAAAGTTTAAATATAGGAAAACTTCCTGGTATTTTGGTAAGTATTGAGTAAGTGGTCTATCAAACAAATACATCTCTGTCTGGATACGAGCAGGTAGAGGCGGCTCTGGCACAGATGTACATAGGGGTAAAACCCAAAAACACCGCTTTGAGCTAGACTCGAATGGGAACTGGTGCACGATAACGGGCATTGCTGCACTCTTGGTTACGACACTCCCGGGGGATATGTTTGGTTAATCACAAGCTTTTTATGAATCATTATGAAGGAATTATAGAGAAGTATAATTTTCTAAGCATGAAGTCTTAGTTAAAAGATTCATAAATGAAATAAGTTTCTCACTAAGGTTTTATTCTTTTAGAAAATGGCGGGCAATAGGAGAAACCGTGCCGATGGTGACCGCAATGCACCATGTGCTGACGACCCTCCGATGGAAGCCGGAATGGAAACATTCATGCGAATGATGAACCAACTGACTCAAGTTATGAGTAATAACTTGAATCAAGCTGAGAGGCCGACCTCACCACGAAGGGAACAACTTTCTGTTGAGTCCTTCATGCGTCAACGACCGCCAACATTCAGTGGATCTACTGACCCATTGGTTGCGGAACAATGGATAAGCTCCATTGAAAAGATCTTTTCTGTACTTCATTGTTCGGAACAAGAAAAAGTCACCCTTGCTGTTTACCGCCTAGAGGGAGAAGCTGATCAGTGGTGGTCATTGATCAAAAACACGAAGCCACGAGGAGAGATGGAAGCTATGGAGTGGGAAGAATTTCAGGGGATTTTCTTTAACAAGTATTTCCCTCGTTCCATGAGAACGAAAATGGAGAAAGAGTTTCTCGAGCTGAAGTAGAAGGAGAACGAATCTGTCGGAAGCTATGAGATGAACTTCACAAGGCTTTCCCGTTATACCTCAAGCTTTGTCATGGACCCTAATGGGAAGGTTGATAGATTCTTTGGCGGACTACGACCACATCTGCGGAAGAATCTAGCCAACAGGGACTACGATAGCTATGAAGAAATAGTTCGAAGTGCTATGAAAGTTGAACTAGAGTTTGGGGAGACACAGTGGTCACACAAATCTAATGAGAAGAAGAGAACTCTAGAACCGAGCCTGGGAAGAAGTTTTGATCAGGAAAGAGGTGGAAAGCATATGCAACATGCCACATGCAATAAATGTGGGAAGAAGCATCCGGGGAACTGCTTGATCGGAAGTGGCAAGTGCTATAGGTGTGGAAAAGAAGGCCATATTTCTCGGAATTGTCGTGGTGATGTGAAGCCTCAACTTCCCAACACTAACGACAGAGGAAAGATGGTTCTGGCCCTACCCGATGTCACATGCTTCAAGTGTGGACAGCTTGGGCACTTTGCTAATCAATGTCCAAATCCGAGGGCGGTGGAGGGGAATCACCATCAACCTCAGCAGAGGCCAAGGGAGAAAGTTCGTGCTTTCGCTATCACAACAGCTGAAGTTGAAGTCCCGAACGATGTGGTAGCAGGTACTCTTGTTGTCCTCTCAAAGCTAGCAAGTACTTTATTTGATTCTGGTTCTATGCATTCCTTTATTTCTTCCAAGTTTGCAAAGAATATAGAATCAATCCTCGAATTGCTTGAGGTAGAGTTGTCAGTCAAGACTCCAAGTGGGATTATCCATGCATCAACAGTGTTTAGAGACTCTAGTGTTTACTTTGGTGAGCACAATCTTATCACAAATCTAGTAGTCATCCCCATGATGGAATTCTACGTTATACTAGGGATGGACTGGCTCTCAAAGTATAATGCTAAGATCAAATGCAGAAGTAAGGAAATATCAGTAGTCTTGAATGAACAACCTACAGTTATCTTCCGAGGAGAGATATCCCGAACTGATCCCTATCTAGAAGCACCTCCTATAGCTTTCTTTATGGAGTTAATCGGTGATGATGAAGAAGGGAAAGGGAGCATACAAATTGAAGATGTTCTGATTGTTCAGGAATACATGGATGTATTTCCTGAGGAGTTACCTGGACCTCCCCCAGAAAGAGAGGTAGAGTTCTCCATTGAACTCGTACCTGGGTCTCAACCGATATCAAAGACTCCGTATAGAATGGAAAATGGGGAGCTAGAGGAGCTAAAGAAACAACTCCAAGACTTGTTGGAGAAGGGGTTTATCCGACCGAGTGTGTCTCCTTGGGGAGCACCAGTTCTCTTTGTGAAGAAGAAGGATGGATCAATGTGGCTATGCATTGATTATAGAGAACTGAACGGGATCACAGTGAAGAACAGATACCCTCTTCCAAGAATTGATGATTTATTTGACCAACTTCGTGGGGCTCAATTCTTCTCTAAGATTGACCTTCGATCTGGTTATCATCAACTGAGGGTGAAGAAGGAAGATATTCCAAAGACTGCCTTCCGATCAAGATATGGGCATTATGAGTTTACTGTTATGCCCTTCGGCTTGACTAATGCTCCTGCTATTTTCATGGATTTGATGAATAGAGTCTTTAAGGACTACCTTGATAACTTTGTGGTAGTTTTTATTGATGATATTTTGATATATTCAAAAAGTCATGAGGAGCATGAAAATCATCTGAGGGTTATTTTGAAAACTCTACGGAAGGAGAGGCTCTTTGGGAAGTTCAGTAAGTGTGAGTTTTGGTTACAACAAGTGGCTTTCTTGGGGAACATCGTAACCAATGAAGGAATCTCGGTTGACCCTGCAAAGACAATGGTTGTGGAGGAGTGGCCTCAACCCACAACAGTAACTGAGATTCGTAGTTTCCTTGGTTTAGCGGGATATTATAGGAGGTTTGTGAAAAACTTTTCACGGCTTTCTAATCCACTAACCAAGTTGACTCGAAAAGGGGCTAAGTTCATCTGGACAAAGGAATGCGAGGAAAGTTTCCAAGAGCTGAAGAAGAGATTGGTTACTGCACCTGTATTAACACTACCCTCTATCGGAGAAGGATTCGTTATTTTTAGCGATGCATCTCTGAAAGGGCTTGGGTGCGTCCTCATGCAAAATGACAAAGTAATTGCTTATGCATATCGACAGTTGAAGATTCATGAGCAGAATTATCCTACGCATGATCTAGAGCTGGCGGCAGTTGTTTTTGCTCTAAAGATATGGAGGCACTATCTTTATGGGGAGAAATGTGATATATACACTGACCACCAAAGTCTAAAGTATATTTTCACATAGAAAGAATTTAACATGAGACAAAGGAGATGGTTGGAGCTTATTAAAGACTATGATTGTTCAATTCATTATCACCCTGGTAGAGCAAACAAAGTCACGGATGCGTTAAGCAGGAAAGATCCTGTTGTTCTGGCAACAATGTGGATCCTGGGAGATCCCTTGATTAAAGATCTAGTAAAACTGGACATGGTAATTATAAGGAAAGGGACATCATCAACCCTATCCCAAATGATTTCTCAACCTTCATTACTAGAGAAGATCAAGAAGGCTCAAAAAGAAGATCCTTTACTGCAGGAGAAGTTCGAGGCTGTAAAGAATGGGAAGTTCCCTGATTTCTATATTGATCAAGATGGTGTATTGAAATTTCGTACAAGACTATGTGTTCCATCTATTCCGGAGATAAAGAAAGAACTGATGGATGAAGCTCATAGCTCTACTTTCTCTATACATCCGGGAAGCACTAAGATGTATAGAGACCTTCGTGATCATTATTGGTGGGATAACATGAAGAGGGAGATTGCCGATTACACTACAAGGTGCCTGGTGTGTCAGCAAGTAAAGGCAGAAAGACAACTTCCTAAGGGGGTATTACAACCGCTACCCATACCAGTATGGAAGTGGGATAATATCACCATGGACTTCGTAACTGGTCTCCCAAAAACATCCAAAGGGAACAATGCGATATGGGTTATTGTGGACCGTCTCACCAAGACAACCCATTTTATCCCTATTCGGGAAGATTTCTCTCTGGATCAGCTTGCCAAGATATACGTGAAGGAAGTGGTAAGGCTGCATGGGGTACCACTATCCATCGTATCTGATCGTGACCCAAGATTCACATCAAAATTCTGGAGAAGTATTCAGCATGCTCTGAATACTGAATTGAATTTTAGTACGGCCTATCATCCTCAAACTGATGGCCAATCTGAAAGGACTATTCAGACACTCGAAGACATGTTGAGATTATGCTCAATGGAATTTAAAGGTGGATGGGATCAACACCTCCCATTAGTGGAGTTCTCCTATAACAACAGCTTCCATGCGAGTATTCAGATGGCACCCTATGAAGCTCTGTATGGAAAGCGGTGTAGAACTCCTACTTGTTGGGATGAAACTGGTGAGAGGAAGCTTCTTGGGCCTGATCTCGTGCAAGAGATGACAGAACAGGTTCATGCCATCCAACAACACATAAAGGCTGCTCAGAGTCGGCAGAAGAGCTATGCTGACAATCGTCGAAGGGACTTGGAGTTTGGTGTTGGTGAAAAATTCTTCCTTCGAATTTCTCCATGGAAGAGAGTCATGCGGTTTGGGAAGAAAGGGAAGCTCAGCCCTAGGTACATCGGCCCCTATGAAATCCTTGATCGCATAGGAGCAGTGGCCTATCGTCTAGCACTTCCACCGAACCTAGCTCAAGTTCATGATGTCTTCCATGTATCTCTCTTGAGGAAGTACATACCCGACCCTTCGCATGTACTGAACCCAGAGGTGGTACAACTTGAACATGACCTCTCTTATGAGGAGCAGCCAGTGGAGATCTTGGACCGTAGAGACAAGGTTCTACGAAACAAGACTACCCACCTTGTGAAAGTGTTGTGGAGGAATCATAAGTACGAAGAAGCGACTTGGGAGCCTGAGGAAACGATGAAGCAAAAGTACCCTCACCTTTTCGACTAGGCCTCAAGTATAAATTTCGGGGACGAAATTTCTTAAGGGGGGAAGAATGTAACGACCCAATCTTTTTGAGTGTTATATTAACTTACTCTTAATGATTTAATAAGACGTTAATGGTTAATGCAGAAAGGGGAGTTGATGGCTTCATCCAGTAGACTCAACCCTTACGAAGCCCACTTATCAGAGCTTGGGAAGGAGGTAGCATCTGTGGGCTTCGCTTTGGACCAAGCCCAAGCCGAGCTCCAGCGTGTCAAGCTTGAACGAAAACGCTTGCAGGAGAAGTTCAAGTTAGTGGAGATTGCTACTAGGGCAATGTTATCTGATACTCCCTCAGATTCTCTCACCATAGCACACCTTACACTTAGGTCTTATGCTAGTGTTATAAGGGGCTATGTGATGAGACCCTAGTTTCCTTGTGTAATCCTTTCAGGTGAATAAATTGAGATTTCATCCTTTAGTGATGTTTGTGAAATTTCAAATGTCTAGATAATTTTAGAATGTATTTTATTGATGAATTTTGAAAAAGGCATATTCTGAAATATATATGTAAACCCTAAATAACTAATGATGTGTAATGATTTTCAAAAAATGGTCTTCTACAGAAGTGTTCATTAAGGAATTTGGAGTCTAATAAGATCAACTTAATTTTTGATGAATAGTAAATTATGAATAGGGATTTTACGCTTCGGATTAGTAATATGACCAAATGGATTAGTAATTTCACTCAAAGAAAGTTTTAATATAATTTAGACACCTAGATTAAGTAATGTGATTCAATAAAATGGTTAAATAACGGTTTCATAAATTATTATTCAAGTATTAGTTTTTTCGGATGAATAGTGTTTTTTAATTAAAAATTTAATTAAAAATAATTTGAAAATTATTTTTATAAAAATGACTTTATTTTTGAACTCAGAGCATCGATATTATGTTATGGTAATTTTTGGGGATTTTTCTGGAAAAAATGAATTTTCGATGAATAGTGTTTTTATTTAAAAATTAAATTAAAAATATTTAGAAAATTATTTTTATAAAATGGAGTTCATTTTTGAAATCGTAGCATTAATATTTGGTTAAGGTGAAATTTTGGGATTATTCTGAGAAGGTTGAATTTTCGGTGAATAGTGAAATTATAGTTTTTAAGTTACGGGTGTTTAATGACATCATTAAATGATGTATTAAGTATATATTCAATATGGTCGAATTATGAATAGTAAGATAAGATGTTAGGTGTCCCAAGTGGCCAATACCATGGGCAAATACCATGGGAAAGCCCATGGTTTTGCCAAAACCACTAGTGAGGTGTCCCTTGGCCTTTAATGCTTTGTCCCCTCACTTTCCCTATAAATACCCACCCTTTCCTCCTTTAGTTTTCACTCCCAACTCTCCCCCAACGAAGTTCTGGTCTTCTTACCTTCCAAGGAGTCCTCCCAAGGTGCCCCCAAGCCCTCAAGGTCCAATCCTTTGTGTTTCAAGAGTCACATTTTAAGGTAAGGGATCCGACCCCTCTCTTTCTTTTCATGAAATCTCTTTTATGTCATTCCTATTATGCTCCATGTTTTTATGTGAGAGGATGTTCTTTTATATTCCTCTTACTGCCCTTTCATGTTTATATGATGAGAGATCCCCTCTTACTCTCATCATTTCGTTTTATGAAAGTTTAAGTGACGCCGTTAGGCTGCCGAATTTTTAAGGGATTCTTTCACCCTTCTCATTTTTCAAGTTCGATTTTCATGTCAAGTCTTTCAAGTTCCTTTTTATTATGTTGGGGTATGATCTCTATATCAATCATAATGATCTCTTATGATAATATAATGAGGGACCCTTTTTGATCTTGTCAAATCATTTTCTTTTGAAGTTAAGTGACGCCGTAAGGCTGCCGAATTTTCATAAGAGAAATCTAATCTTTTTCCTTCCATGTTTTTCATTTCAAATGGTATGTCCCTAAAATTTCATTACCATGTCCATATGTCCTTCTTATTCTTTCACCCTACTGTTTTATGGATCATTTATGAGTGGGTGACCCATGTCCCCTCTCATTTCAATGTTTTCTAAAACCCCGAAACTTAGCCGTTATGCTGCAGAATTTTCCCCTCAAAATGCCTCTCTCTTTTCTCAAAAATTATTTTATGTTATAAAGTGAATAATCAAAGCTCTTATTTCTACAAGGGTATTCACATATATATCAAAATGTTCCATTTTATATTCTGGGATTTACATACATGAGACCCGCTTTCCCTTTCCGTGGGTTTAAAGTGACGTAAAGATCATGTCTTTAAAGCAGTTTTTAAAACGTTATGATTATGAAATGAAACCCATTTATTTTATTCTATGTGGGTTATTTATGAAATGTTTGATGATTATATATGTGGCTCACATGATAATAAAGGCAAATTTAAGGGTGCGCCCTGATAGCGCTCCAATGCATTGGGTAATGATGTAACCACTAGAGATTACAATTTTCACGATACCTTGGTGAATAACCTTGGTAATTTTCAAATGACACCTTGGGGATGGACCTTGGTGATATGTTCATGATTGTCTATGTTAAATGATGTAGCCACATATTCAAGTTATGAAAAAATTTTATTTTTATTATGAAATGCCTCATGATTTCTTTCTCATGCCTTAAAGTTCTTTTCATGTCCTTATTGAAGTATCTCAAGTTCACATGTAAAATGTTCCTCTTGTTTCCCTTACTGGGCCTTCTGCTCACCCTTTCTTTTGATCTATGTCCCCAGGTTATGAGATGCAGTAATGAACCTAGAATGAACTTAAGGAGACGCCTTGCAAGTGTTTAAGAAGAATGTTTTATGTTTTTTTTTGTATTATGTTCCTGGTTTCCAAGACACTAAACCTTAAAGATCCTCAGTTGTGTGTAATGTAATGAAAGTTTATGTTATAAAATGGCGGGATGCTATACCTCTTCTCGATGAAATCCAAACCATACCTACCTACTCAAAGCAACTTAACGACATGTGCAATTTAATAACAAATCACATAAAAACCATGTCCTTTTGACTGCTAATGTGAGTCCCACCATTCAAGGGACCAATCCTCCAAAGTTGAAAGACCCGGGTTGCCCTTAAATCAATGTTGAACTAGGATAGTGCAATGTTGTAAAGGTCTTTTTTGACCTATGTGATAGTGTCAATATCATCCCTTAGCAGTGTACTGCCAGCTAGTCCTAGAAGAGCTCCAACCCACATCTCTCACACTTCAAATTGTTGATCATTTCATTAGGGTTCCAGAAGGGATTTTAATGGATGATTTGGTAATGGTTCAAAACTTCATATACCTTATTGACTTCATTGTCCATGACAACCATCCATACTTAGGAAATAAGGAAAAAAACTGAATCATCCTTGGTCGTTATTTCCTTGAAACAATCAACTCTGTTATCCGAGTTCAAAATTGGATCATGATCATCACCTTAGGAAACATGAGTCTAGACATGAACATCTTTAATCAAAGCTCACAAATAGAAGATGATGAGGAAATTCTTGAAGTAAACATGAAAAGAAGCATTGATAATGAATCCATAAAACCTCAAGGAATATTGGATGGATGTTGAAGTTTGGATGAGATTGATTTCCTTTGTTCATATGATGGATGTTTATCTCCTTGACTTGAATCATTTTCAAATTGCTCTTATGGGGATGTCTTAGGTCCAAAAATTAGTGAAACCTTTCATGAAACCACATTAATGGTGACCAATCAAACTTCCTTCCCTAAATTTGATCAAACCAATCTTGTAGCTAAAACTTATACACATGGGGATTCGATTATATCTAAAACTCTAGGAAACAAAATCGATCTTGTTCCAATGCCCCAATATTCTACAAAAATTCTGAACCAACCTGATATTGAATTGAAGGAACTTCCCACTGCACTCAATTATGCCTTTATAGGGGATAATCAAACATATCCTATTGTCATTTCTTCTTCTCTTGATTCCAATCATGAGATGATGCTTTTAAATTCCCTTAGGAAACATAAAAAATCCATTGGTTGGACCATGTCTGATATTCCTGGGATTATCCCACTAATCAAGACTCATAGGATTGTTCAAGAATCCGATTTAAAGACATGTCGTTAGCCTCAATGGCGACTCAATCCTAATCTCATAGAAGTATTGAGAAATGAAAATCTGAAATTGTTAAAAGCTCGTATCATCTATCCCACAGCTGAGAGTGAGTGGGTGACCCAGTCCAAGTGGTACCCAAGAAGGCATGAATCATAGTGATAACCAATAAGGATGGAGAGATTCTTCCAAAAAGAGTGATTAGTTGATGGAGAGTCTTCATCGACTATAGAAAGCTAATCTCATTCACCATGAAGGATCATTTCCCCTTACTATTCATTGACCAAGTCCTTGAGATATTGTATGATCTAGAGTTCTATTGTTTCTTAGATGGGAATTAGGGGTTCAATCAGATTGAGGTCTCCCTAGAGGATCAAGGGAAGGATACATTCACCTATCCATTTGGCACCTTTTCCTTCAATCAGATGCCATTTATGTTATGCAATGCCCATGGAACCTTATAGCAGTGCAGGATGGGAATTTTCTCAGACATGGTAGGGGATTTTCCTGAGGTCTCCATGGATTACTTCTCTATCATTGGTGAAACATTTGAGGGGTGTCTTAGGAATGTAAAGAGAGTTTTTTCCAGATGTGAAGAAATGAATCTGGTCCTATACTAGGAAAAATTCTATTTCATGGTTAAAAAGGGATTAGTCCATGGCCATATAGTCTCCGGTAGGGGGATTGAAGTTGATAAAGAAAAGGTTGACATCATTAGGCACCTTCCATCACCCAGAATTGTTAAGGAGGTTAGGTCATTCATAGGACATTCAAGTTTCTATTGAAGATTCATCAAGGACTTTAGTTCATCTCCCTTCCCCTTTGTGCTCACCTAGTAAAGGATGCTCTATTTCTTTGGACATAAAGCTGTGAGGGTTAATTCTCAACCCTCACATACTCTCTCACCTCTCCTCCCATTATGAAATCTCTAAATTGGGACCTTCCTTTCGATATTATGTGTGATTCCAGTGACTTTTCTGTAGGAGCTGTGTTAGGACAACGTTGTGATAAAACTACTTCTGTCATTGCTTATTCAAGAAAATCCTTAAATAATTCCCAAATCAACTACACCCCCACTAAAAAGGAGTTTCTTTCTATTGTGTTTTCATTTGAGAAGTTTAGTTCCTACCTCTTAGGATCCCCCATCACTATGTTCACTGACCATTCTTCACTTAAATACCTCTTAAAAAAAGATGCCAAGGCTAGACTAATTAGGTGGATTCTTCTCTTACAAGAATTTGAGATCACAATCAAGGGAAAAAAGGTTGTTGAAAATGTTGTAGTTGATCACCTCTCTAGGATGGAATTCAAAGACCACTCAAATCACCTTTCTGTGTCTGATTCATTCCCTGATGAACACCTATACTCTATGAGTGACTGCCCTTGGTATGCTGACATAGCCAAATTCATAGTTACAGGGGTCATACCAACACTCTTAGGGACTAAATCTCGAAGGAAATTCCTTCATGATGTTAGGAACTAGGTGTTTGATCTTCCATACCTCTATAAGTTATGCCTTGAAAAAGTCAATAAGAGGTGTGTCCCAGAATATGAATAAGAGTTCATCCTTAACTTCTGTCATAGTGAGGCATGTGGAGTTCACTTTTCTTATAAGAGAAATTTTGCAATTGTTTTTCAATGTGGACACTTTTGTCCCACCCTCTCAAGGGACTCCTACAAATTATTTCAAAGTTTTCCTAATTGTCAACATGTAGGGTTCATCACCAATGGAAATCAAATGCCACTCACTCCCATCTTAGTAATTGAAATTTTTGACTACTAGGTAATCGATTTCATGGGTCCATTACCAAAATCCTAGGGATATATGTACATCCTCTTAGCTATTGATTATGTATCCAAATGTGTTGAGGCCATTAACCCCAAGTCTAATGATCGTCAAGTTGTGATTCGATTTCTAAAAGAGTATATATTTTCTAGATTTGGAATTCCTAGAGGTTCCATTAGTGATCGTGGAACCCATTTCTACAACTGACCATTCTCTTCACTCAGGTCTAAGTATGGGATTTATCATAAGGTTTCCACTACCTACAAGCCTCAAACCAATGGTAATGATGAGTTAGCGAATAGGGAGATTAAGAAAATTCTTGAAAAAAATGTCAATCCCTCTAGGAAAGATTGGTCTGAGAAACTCTTGGATGCTCTTTAAGAATATCGTACAGTATACAAAACCACTCTAAGAATGTCACCATATAGGTTGTTTTATGGAAAAGCATTCCATTTACCTATTGAAATATAGCATAAGGATTTTTGGGATATTATGAAAATAAATTATGACCTCTCATTTTCCTGAACAAAAAGGAAATTAGATCTCAATGAACATGGGGATCTAAGAATAGAGGCTTATGAAAATTCAAGGATTTATAAAGCTTGAGTTCAGGCCTACCAATCTAGGAATATCAATGTCAAAAATTTTGAACCAGGAAAATTTGTGCTCTTGTATATTTCAAAACATAATTTACACCTGGAAGAGTTAAGGAGTAGATGGTCAGGTCCTTTCATAGTGCATCTTGTGTACCCCCATTAGGCAGTAGAGATTCAGGATCCCAAAAGTGGTCACATTTTCAAGCTCAATGGTCATAGGTTAAAACCATTAATTGAATCATTCAAAAAACAGGAAATAGTGGATGAGTAAACCGAGCCAACCTATGAACTAGAAAAAAGTTGATAGATTTTGGATCCATGTCAGGCTAATGACATTAAAAAAAGCACTACATGGGAGGAAACCCATGGTTTTAATGTTTCTAGACTTTTCGAATCATCTGTATTTTTCAAATAGGATTATTGAATCATTTTTTATATTGAAAAAATTATTATAATTTTCTTTTACTATTGAAATGTTCTTCTATTAGGAGTATAGATGGGTATTAAAGGGGAGCACCATATTCATCTGTGTCACGTGGTGTGATCCTAGAGAAATACCTTACCCAGCAATTTAAGAAGAAGACAATGAATCATCAGTTTGTTTAATTTTTATATGTTTTTAAGTTATATTTTTTTAAAAGGAGACATCGTAGCTCGTGGGGAAAACCCCATCACAATCGGTGAAGCCGTAGGGACTGGAACCGGGGACCGATGGGAGGAAGGGTCACGCCCTTACCACTGACCTACGACTTATAGTGTTCCCTTATTCTATAATTTTGGTATATATACTTTTATTTTTTTTATTATATGAATAAATAAATAAATAAATAAATATATATATATATATATAGTTTTATTGTTTTTTTGTGTTTTTTCTTCCACTAGGGAATTCTCAGAGTGACATGGAGATCGAGGGATTAAAAGGGATCAGTAAGAATTTCAACTTCCTGACCAGGTGACTTCATTCCATGATACTCATTTTCAATTTCCTTTTTGAACTCCCATTCTCTAACTCTACCCACATGTAAATTTACATTTATTTAAACACTGGGGACAATGTTATTTTAAGTAAGGGGGAGATTAAAAAATATTAATTTTGTGTCAAAAAAATGAACGATTTGAAATAAATTGTTCCTTAATAGAAGGAAACATTTCTTTAACCATGAACATGATAATAGACATTTTACACTTTGAATCTGAATATGAAATAATTTAGCAGGCCCTGATTCTGATTAAAATCCATGTATATGTCATGACCATATATTTTTGAAAGTGAGGCTATCTAATGTGATATTTCATTGTTTATATTTTCAACCAAATAAAAAAAGAATCACAACACATTTCCTTTGGATAGAGGGGTATTAGTTTCAGTTCATGTGGTCCCCCAAATAAATATCATATGTTTTGTAATCATTATAGCTTTAATTGGAGTATTAAAAAAAACTATAAATGTGAACATAGAGCAATGGAATGACCTAATGTGTGGCTTTCGAAACTTGGGGATCGTGACTCCATAGTTTTCTAGCCTAGAGTTAGAAATTTTATCACTATTTATTGTAATTTGACTATGTTTTTTACTGAGTTTACTGGAGATGATTCCCAAGTACAAGGGCTTCACTTGGTGCCCTAAGGTCTTTGAGCCGGGGAGTCATCAACAAAGTCTCACTATAGGGGTTGACTCTTTTGAGTGAAATTTCAATTACCATGGACAAATTGCCAAAAAAAACAAAAAACAAAACAAAACCAAATAAAATACAATAAAAAAATTGAATACTCATCTTAATATTTAAATGTGATTCCACCTAGCACTTCCATCAATTTTTCCCTTTAATAAAGATGAACCCCCATGTCTAATGCGATGCACAACACATCATCACTCTTAATTGATATTGGATAAAATATATGGCGATGATTTTGAACAAAGGAATGGGATTGGGATTGGGATCTACTGATGAAACTATCTTGTATTAAATTATTTTTATGGGTTTCATTATTGTTTGGTATGAGGTTTTTTTATCATTGCGTATTAAAATGTTATTGGAAAAGGAAATTCTAATTTCATATTGTTCAGATACATTTTTCGTAGGACTAGAAAATCTCATGTGGGGGGGGGGTGTTATTAGTGAATAAAAATAAATATTTTAATTACATTTTAATGGTATTAAATGATAATTTTTGACCTTATGGGCCCAACTTAGTGGATTTATATTTTGAACATCCATTCTCATCATTTGTGCACTTCATGCCTAATGTACACCAATTTAGGCCCAATTATTCATCATATATTAAGGTATGTAATTAACCATATTTTAATTTTATATTTTGGGAAATGGATATAAAATTCAATATGAAAATTTTTCATTCAGGGATCAATTAAGGATTCATAATGTGTAATGGGAATATTTGGCGATGAAAGGAAATAACTCTAGAGAGGAAAATTGAACACCAGCCCACTGATTAGAATGTGAGGCCAAAATTACAGCCCCATGAAGTACAAATGTTTTGTGATGATAGAATACATATATATGAACATATTATTCGTCAGGATCTAGGGCTAATTAGGCCTCCATTGTGGTTATTCAGGTAGCCCAAGTTAGAGATAAAATTTTGGGCCAGATTCTACGGCCCAGAAAAACAGCCCACCAATTTAATCATATCTCGGAAACCCAAAATTCCATTGGGCGGAACATTTACAGAGATCTAGGATACATCATGAGATTCAATTTTTTCTTATATGGAACACTCTAATTTGGCCATCTATAAGGCTATATAGGAGCATTTGTTTGGTGTATACAAGCGGGCTTCCACGTCGAGTCAAGGATAAAGAACTCCACTCTCCCTTACATTCCACCACCCTAGGCCTACCATAATAAAGTGGGATGCACTGTACTATTGAAGGATGATCCCAAGGCTCTTGAATTTCCTATTTAATTAAGTGTTGGTGGAAGAGTTTCTCATATTTTGAGATTACTTTCATTTTAATGTTATGATTTTATTTTGTTGTCTCAATTTTGTCTTTCACATGTATGTTGTTCAATTCACATTATTTTCTTAATAAAAGTTCTTCTTCTCATATCATTCTGTTGTTATTCATATCACTTTGATATCGTTGGTTCAAGGTGTGAACTTTTTCACACAAACCATTATGAGATTATCACACAACGGTGGAGTGATCATTATTTCATTGTTTTTCTACTTCTCCAATTCCTCCCTCATGAGTCTACTTCCCACATCCATTGAAACGGTAAGATCAATGGAGGGATAACCCACCTATTGGATGATCCAGGGGAGTATCAAGGGGATGAATTGGATGTTACATTTAACTCCATTAATGGATAATCACTTATTTTAAAAGAGATTTTTATTTGATGATTTTAAAACCTCTTCATCCTTATTGAATTTCTGTTCACACACTTCAAGTTATAATATGAAACTTTACCTTGGAGTGCTCAAAACATTGATCCTTCAAGTGTATAGGTGATTAGTATTAGGGTGTGTAGGAATTAAACTAGTAAGTGATGATTTTGTTTGAACTCCTTAAATTAACCCATCTCAAATATATGAAATTGAAATATTTAAAAAAATAATTCATCCAATCCACACCTTGTAATATCCTATGATCAACCCTTCTCGTAATACGAATTCACTTAAGACTTTTAGTGTTCACATAAACCCATCTAAAATCAACCCAAATTCAGCCACTTAATAGCCAAATATAGTCCATATAATGTATGTGACCCTTGGATACTTCTTAGGTCTCTGAGGAATCGACAACCCAGGCCAAACTACAAGAAACCGCTTTACCCTAAAATCATCAGTCAATTTGTGTGAGACCAACCACTTACCATGTTCGATACATCGGGATTGTCGCAAATGTTGTCTGAGGTCTTTGGGGGATTGGCCTGAGATGGTAGGTGAGCCAATGTGGAATGAGACCATGCCATAAAGGGGGTCCCTTTAGCCATGCAAGAGGATGGGGATCCAAATAAAGGGTTCACGAAACATGGACATGAAATTGGGGAATATCCATGTAAAAATTCCACACTTTGGGATCTTTTTTAAAACCCATTTGAGTGAGACAATGATATGCACTAGATAGAGGGAGTCGAATCCCTTCTCCAAAACAAGAGGCTTGGGGTCACATGCTTCTAACTTAATGTCGGAAAGTGGACCATTAAGAGGGGACCCGATTTAATGAAATGCTCATGGGGGGGGGGGGAAGTAATAAAACCCAATTCATAGTTCCCATAGGGAGGTCTTAGTTTAGGTTCATAGAACTCAGACCGTAGATAGAATAGAGGGAGGGGGACACATGGTACAATGATTTCAAAACCAAATGTGAATGAGGGAAAAACCCTGCCCCAAACCTTGTGCTCCCTTACAGGTTTTAGGTCGAGGGACCAAAAATGAATTTTGGTCTAGGACAAAGGCAAAGTTCCCGAGCATTCCTACATACCCCTTTATGATGGGGATGAAGATATACATAGTTATAGAAGTGGCATGGTAGGGTACGAGTGCCAGGGACAATGCTGTTGTGCGGGTCTTGCCCACACACCAAATGATGCGGCATTTGATAGATCTTGTTTGTTCTTTAGGATGAATGTTTTTTTGTGAAGAGATAAACCTAGGATGGAAAATTCAGGTGTCTTTATAACAATCAAGCCTCATTTAGTAATTGAAAAAATGGTATGGTAGTTGAACAATACCCCACATGATTCCCACTCGAGTGAGGACTTCACAATACAACGCCATTTTTCATCATGCGTCGAAGAAGAGAATGTCATAGTTTATGGTCATATGATAGGACTTACCAATGATGTTTAATGTCATGAAATAAAGACACATTAGTTTAATGTCATGTGGAACTAGGAAGTACAGTTTAAGGTCATATGGCTTGTAAACCTATAGAAGAAAAAAGGATTTAGGGGAAAATGCGCATGGTGTAAAGAAGTGTACCCAACATGAATGAGGACGAGGTACATACCACAACACACATGATTATAGGGAAGAGACCTCGGGTTGAGGGGACAGATAATGTTAGGGAATATAGGTATGGACCTGGATATGAAAGGTCTAAGTGTTCATACATATACCATGAAGATGGGAATCAATCCACACAAAGTTCTGGAAGTATAGTTTAACATCATACAGACGGGGGAAGAAGATAATAGATCCTAGAAGAGGAGTACGTGGTGTGGCTATAGTAAACCAAATGTGAATGTGGACATTAACCCAGACATGCGACACCAGATAATCCTATGAAGGTCAGGGCCAAAAGGCTGAACAGAAGAGGTATCTTGTAAAACCTGAGATGGACCTGAAGATGAGATGCCCGATCATTCCTACCTATCCCATAAGGATAGTAATTAAGTTGTACGTAGTTCTAATAATGTTGTGTAGTTTTATGTCTTGCAAAAAGAACACAGATAGATCTTAGTATAATGTTTTATAGCACAAACCATAGATAAACGAGACTCTTCCAAATGGGCTCAAACTTTGACCAAATCTCTAAGACCACGTGAGCTACACTCGTTGTGGGAAACAAGAGAGGTGAAGGTCTTTGAAACACATTGAATCAATGAAAATGATAAATCATGGTGGAGCCCCGAATGACACCTTACCGTGGCTTTGTTCTCTTAACGTGAAAACATGCACTGAGTGATAGCACCAAGACTGTCGAAATTCCACTTGGACATGATGGAGTAGAAAAGGATGTGAATCATGAAACTAATATTTAGGGCTTAATTAAAGTGGTGTGATTATGGAGGATAAATAATGTCTTATTTCATAACAGAGATTCAATATTATGTGACATGAAATGGGAACAACGAATGAGTGTTGACCGCTAACCATAATCACAACGCATGAATTGTATCAATTTTCCATTCTAGATCCTCAAGGGCATTGACATGAAACTATAGGAGATACCTTGGGCTATGTATCTATACCATTTGGGGACCCATTTGGATGTGAAAGATGATGTAAGCCCAAATGAAGGGGATCATGAAGCCTGAGGATGGGTGATAACAGGTCCATGTAGGATTCCACACTCTAGGTGCTGAACCAGAGTGCTTCTGGGCACATTGGTGAACTACCAATGAGGGTTGAGGGGCCCAAATTAGGAGAAAAAAACATGAAATTTCGAGTGTGTAATAAGGGTATGAAGGGATCTTGGGAGAGAGGGAAGTACGTGGATTGGTTTTTTTAGATCCGACGTGAATGAGGACATAATCCCATACCACGCCACATGCCCCTTTCCTAGAAGAACTCATGCTAGGGGCCAGGATGATAAGGTGGTTTCTATGAAATGGGGATGGACCAAAATGATAATTGTTTCGACGGTCCTACATATCCCATAAAGAGGGGAATTAATCCATACAGAGTTCTGGAGGATACTGTACAATTTTAGATCATGCGGGAAGGATGCAGTTTGGGGAAAGGTATCTCAATGAGGGATGTTTAGGGCACAACGAGCAACCCGACGTGAATGATAACATAATCCCATGACACACCATACGATCCCAAATGAGGACTTGGTATAGAGGGATGAAAAGGTCAGGGGATCTAAGACAGTAAGTCCGAACGAGTTCACAGTTTAACATCTTGCAATGAGGATGATGGTGCTCTTAGTTTATATTAACAAGGCTTGGAATGGAGATTCCATGTTTAATGTCATGTGATTAGGATAGATGGGTAAAATTGTTTAATCACTATGCATATTATGTGGAAGAACATATGACGACAACAATGATTGAGGATAATCACAAAACATGATCACAATATAGTATCTGTATTGTGTGACCTAGGATGGGGCCCAACAATTTAGCATCGACCGTTGACCATATTCATAACATGGGACTGGTGTAAATTTTCTACTTGAGATCCTCAAGGAAGTTGGCACGAAATGGGAGGGGATCCCTTTGGAAAAAAATCCTTGCAATTCGGGGGTCTTTTTGGAAGTGAATGATGGAGGAAACCCAAATGATTCGACACATGAAGAATGGTAGGAAATTTTCAGTTTAACATCTTGTGGCAAGGTCAAAGATGGAGGGGCATCTCAGAGGGATGTATGCAGCATTGAAAAAATAGCCCGATGTGAATGAGGAAAAAAGTCCACACCACATCGCACAATCCTATGTGAGAAACTGGGCCAAGGGACCAAAAAAGGATGAGGGGCCTAAGACGGGAAGTCCCGACCAGTGTGCAATCTTAATGACTTGCAAGGAGGAAGAAGGTGATCTTAGTTTAAGGTCATAGAGCTCGGACCATGGACACATAGACCTTTATATGGGTATTTCCATACCAGAACTCATATAAACACTTGATAAATGATCGGTGTCAGAAACAAGGAATGAGATTTTGGCTCACCACAACATATAAGGGAATGACATCCAGATTTACACTCGTACCCAAGGAAGACTTATTTTTGAAGGTATAAAAGGAAAAAATGAATCACTGCGCCAAATCTTGGGGGGGGGGATGTATGAAGAGTTATTCACTTCAGAAAATTCCTGAATGGGTTTTAATGTTAGAGAGGCTTCCTACATACCCAATCTAGGAGATAGGTAATAAATCATACATAGTTTTCATCAGTACAGTTTAGAATCATGCAGGACGAAAATGAGGATACCATTTAACTTCATATAGAAAGAAGATGAATTAATGGGAAGGGGCCAGGACTAGTAGGTGTTGGGCATGAACCTCAGGGAGGCTTCCTATGTACCTTACCTTGGAAGGATCAAATTCCACATAGATCGGAATGAGGGATGCAGTTTAACATCATTCGGGATGAAGCTGAACCTTTATGAAGGGGTCAGGACAAGTAGGTGTTGGGATTACACCTCAGTGAGGATTTTTATGTACCTATCATTGTAAAGGATCCAATATTACATAGTTTAGTATGAGGGAAGCAGTTTAACATAATGCGGGATGAATTTGAACTGATGTGAATGGGTTGGGACAAGTATGTGTTGGGCTTGAACATCAAGGAGGAATGCTACATACCATGCCTTGAATTGGATCAAATTCCATGCAGTTTGGTAAAAGGGATGTAGTTTAACTTCATGTGGGATGAAGATTTACAGACGTGAAGTGGTTAGGAGAAGTAGGTGTTGGGCTTGAACCTCAAGGATTCATCCTATATACCATTCCTTGGAAAAGTTCTAAATCCATGTAGTTTTGTATGAGGGATGCAGTTTAATGTCATGCGAGATGAAGCTGAACTGACATGAAGTGGTTGGGACAAGTAGGTGTTGGGCTTGAACCTCAGAGAGGCTTCCTACGTACCTTTCCTTGGTAGGGATAAACGTCCACATAGTTCGGTATGAGGGATTTAGTTTAATGTCATGCAGGATGATGTTGAACCGAAATGAAGGGGTCGGGAGATGTTGGTGTTGGGATTGAACCTCAGGGAGGCTTCCTAGGTACATTGCCTTGGGAAGGATCAAAGTCCACATAGTTCAGAATGAGGGATTGGGGATTACACTCTAGGGAGGCCCATGAAGGATGCCATGGTCAATTCTAAACCCAATCCCACTTGAGTCATGCTCAGTGTCAGAAACAATAGGCAGCAAAGACCTGAAGATCACGTCGCAAAAGGTGAATCCATGAGAATTGGAGCTGGATATTAAATGTGGTTAGTATCCGAAAGAAGAAATAGGGGCTTTTGTGTGGTTAGAATCCCATGGAGATGGATATTGGGACAAACTCTAGGATGGAGGACCGATGGTGACAAATCCATGAGGGAGAATGATGGGGTTACAACGTTCCTTATGGCCCTCTTTCCACTAGTCTTTAGAACCGAAGAAGAAATGAGGAGTAGGGGTGATGCCTCCTGCATGAAAGGATAGGGGATTACATCAAGATGTTTTCCCTTCCCTCTGGATATTCATCACACCATCAGAGTGGATCTCATTCCATGTGATGAAGATCTCACTCATGTGGATACGAGCAAGTGTACAGAATGTCTGAGAAGGGGCTCCATGCATATGATGCACATGGAGAGTCCATAGTTTAACGTCATGCAATAAGGATGATGTTTATTGCTAGTTTATTGTCATGCAGCTGAGACAAGGAAAGTTCACTCCACAACCTTAGGAAATACAAAACCAGAACGCTTTAACCCTTAGTGAAGGAAAGGAACCAGAAATGCTATAGTGAAGGGGAATTTAGAAGAGATCCAGTAATGTTTATACGTTAGCATCGCTATGAGATGAAGCAAAATCCATTTGCATGCCTATGCGAAGAAGCATAATGCTAAGCAACACAACATAACACACCACCCACTGGGCCTTGAAATCACTTCATACAAACCAACAGGGCCGCATGTAAAAGGGGTGTATAAAGCATTTAGTCTCACAGAGAGGTTATCCGCAAAGAGTATGGGCTTCATGAAGAGAATGTACTTCGTGAAGGGAAATTACTACCAAGAAAGAATGATATTCATGAAGGAAATGGTCCTTGCAAAGACGAGGTTCTTTATGAAAGGGAGAGACTTCACAAAGAGGTCACTCTTTGCAAAAGTCAAAGGCCTGGTGAAGAGCCACCATTATGGGAGTAGGAATTCACCTTAAAGAACACCTCTTTGTTTTGGGAGGATTTTTTGAAGGCTATACGCTTCACGAAACCATGAGATAATTTCGTGAATGCTCCATACTTCGCGAATCCTCGGGCACCCTGAAGGGGACCCTTCCTTTGTGAATCGAATAGGCCTTCATGAAGGTAATTTCCACCATTGGAGGATTTTGAATAGCACACAAAGGGGGATAGTTCACAAAGTGGAAGCACCTTTCACAATCCCATGGAGGGTTTCGCAAAGGTATATGCGAAATGGGAGCGAGGAAGTTGAAACATCAAAGTAACAATGGTTTGGAAGAGGGGGACCCTCTATCTATAATAAACCTCAGTCGATGGGGCATAAAACGCACCACGGAGGTGGGTGATGTGATGGAAAGGAGTCATTACACCTTCCCCCTTGGCCTTGTAGAGGTTTGGGAACCAACATAGAGTTTCATCGACACGACCACCGCAGTGTACAACGTAGAGGGGATGTAATGTTGTGGAGGGGCCTCTGTCAGCATCATAATCCTGCGAAGCCAGGATACTATGGATATGTTAATATAGGTGTGTGCTTTATAAATGATTCTTCAAGCTTTGGTTAAAAATGTTGAACTTGTGCATGAATTCATTGACCATTTTTATTATCGCATCTTCATCACATCTATGAAATACCTAGTGCTCAACCCCTGAGGTTGTGTGGGTCTTGCCGATGCATGAGACAAGGAATGATCATATCGTTACCTCATTTTAATGTGGTAGTAACAAAAAATCTTCGGGAATCCAGTATATAAATGAACAATCTGGGCTTCTGGGGAAAAAAGGAAGCATGACTATAGAATGACGTTCTCAGGAAAATCAAATTTCCCTCTTCCCAATGTGCTCTAATGCATCAGTGGGGTTACACTAGGGGAATTAGAACCAGTCCAAACATATGGGAGTGGAAATTTTAAATTATGATATCCCATATTTGTGATACTATGAGGTGTCATGAAAATGTAGGATAACTTTTGAATTTGTTCGAAATATAGTAACCCTATTGTGTTAGCCTGAAACGGGGATAAACAATAAGGGCCTACCACTGACTATGTTCAAAACATGGGGCATGAATCAAAATTTTATCCATTAGTCTTCCAGAATATTGGCACAGAACAATAGGCGAGCCATAGTTCAAGATTCCGTGTTATTAATGGGGTTCTTTTCGACATGAAAAAGGATGAGGGTCCGAATAACGGGAACACAAAGTATGGTGGGTGAGGTTATGGGTTGTTTGAATGGATTACAACACTCTTGAAATTACGCCACCGTGGTGAAGACCCATTTGGAAGATGAATTTTATGATCTTGGATCATACCTACTTCAGAACATGACCTCCCTAGTAAGTATGTGGAATGCTCTATAGTTTTCTTCCTCTTAACAACAAGGATAATAGACATGTAGTTTAAATGTCGTAAGGTACAGACGATAGAGTGTAAGGTCATGTTGGACCAAGTATGACAGTTTAACATTGTGTTGTGTGGACTATAGGCTCTTAGATTATGGTAATAGAGACTAGACCTTAATCGAGACGGAGGGACTAAGAAGGTTAATGACCCTGGGGCTGGGCCCATGGTGAGAGGTTCAGATGTTTCTACGTATCTCATACGAATGAGAATCAAGACATACGTAGTTATTAAGTAGTTTTTGGTTGTAAACTAACAATAGAAAGGGAAATCCTATCTGGTGAAAAAGATGACGCATCCCATGAATAATAGGGGGCTTCCTGAACTTGTTTAGGGTAGGACCACAATTTAGTGTGACACATTGAGGACATATGGACTCATGAACTTTAACATAATATGATAGGATGTGCAGTGAAGGGGGATATTCCAGAAGAGGAGTACGTGATGCAGTAGCTATAAACCCAACACAAATGTGGATATAAGGAGTCCACAACACACCACGTATCCCTGGGGGATGTTTTTAAGGTCAAGGGATGAAAAGTGAGGGTTTGGATGGGCCCAAGACGAAGTGCATGGAAATTCCTACATAACCCATTATGATGGGAATCAAACCGCACGTAGTCCTGGAATCACTTTTTAACGTCATGTGGAATGAAGGGCCCTTGTGGCATAACTGCACAAGCACACACCACACAAACAATAATAATCCCATATGAGTCATCCTCGATGTGGGAAACATGGAGTAGCAGTGAGATTTTCCTGGTTTTGGAAGGCAAACATAAGGGGAAATGGTCCACTAGGCGAGTGACATCTCACTATTACCAACCCCCCTACCTAACACACATAAATGCTTGGGGAAATAGAAGTGATTGCAATGGAATTCCACTTGAAAATGGGGAGGGGGGTGGAAATATTTGAATTATGATGCCTGAGATCTATATCACAATTATAGAATCATGACGATAAAGGATAAATGCTGACCATATCCGAAACACAGTATTAACATTCCGTAAGCTTGGAATGAGCATAGACAAATGAAGGTTGATCGCTGATTATCCAATAAAAATACTTATTTTAATGGAATTTTAATGGTATTAAATTTTCATTTGTGATTATATGGTCCTGTTTTAGTGGATTTAAATTTTGAACATCCATTCTCATCATTTGTGCACTTCATGCCTAATGTCTCACAATATAAGCCCAACGATTCATCTGATTTAAAGAAATGAAATTATCCTTATTTTAATTTGATATCTTGGGATATGGATCTAAACCTAAATATGAAAAATTTTCATTCAGGGATCAATGGAGGATTCATACGTGATGATGGAAATATTTTGTGATGAAAGGAAACAATTATTGAGAAGGTAGATTGGACACCATCCCACTGATGATAATGTGGGCCCCCAACTACATACCCAATGAAGCCCAAATATCATGGAATGATATAAGTAATATATAGGAACATATAATTATTTAGTATCCATTTCTAATTAGGCCTCCATCATGGTTATCCTGGCGGCCCATGTTAGATATAAACTTTTAGGACAGACTCTGCGGCCCAGATAAACAGCCCACCAATTTAATCATATATCGACAACCACAAATTCAATTGGGCTGAAATTTTATAGATAGATAGGAGAAATCCGTAGATTAAGTTGTGTATTCTATTTCCCAATCGAATTTGGTCATCTAGATGGCCATCTAGGCACATCTTTTCGGTGGATGCATGCTGGAATCCACTTCTAGTCAATGATAAAGAAGTCCACTCTCTCTTACTTTCCACCACACTAGTCATACCATAATAAAGTGGGATTATTTATACTATTAGAGGCTCGACCCAAGGCTCCGTAAATTCCTGTTTATGGTAGTGGTGGGGGAGGAGTTTATTATAGTTTGATCATCCTTTCATTGTACTTTTATGGTGTGATTTTTTAGTCTCAAGTTTGTCTTTCACGTGTAAGTTGTTCAATTAACATTAGTTTATTTATAAATTTTTTTATTCTCCTCTTATTATATTTTTTATCATATCACTTTGATACCGTTGGTTCAAGTTGTGATCTTTTTCACACTAACCCTTGTGAGATTATCAGAGAACGGTGGAGTGATGATTATTTCTTTGTTTTTTTTACTTCTCCAATTCCTCCCTCATGAGTCTACATCACGCATCCATTGAAACTATAGGATCAATGGAGGGATAACCAAATTATGGGTTGATCCAAGGGAGTATAAAGGGGTGGGATTTTATTTTCTTTCTCTTTCCATTAATGTATAATTACTTCTTTTAAATGAGATTTTTATTTGGTGATTTAAAACCTCTCCATCCTTATTGAATTTAAGGTCACACACTTCAAGTGCTAATACGAAACATTACCATGGAGTTCTCAACACATTGATCCTTCAAGTGTATAGGTGATTAGTATTAAGGAGTGTAGGCATTATACCAGTAAGTGATGATTTTGTTTGATCTCGTTAAATTAAACCTTCTAAAAAATAAGAAATTGAAATATTTAAAAAAAGCATGAATCTAATCCACCCCTTGTAATAACCTAGGATCAACACTTCACATAATTTGATTTCACTTAAGACTTTTAGTGTTTACTTAAAAACATCTAAAATCAACCCAATTTTGGCCACTTAATAGCCAAGAACAGTCCATATAATGTATATATATCCCTATGTCAGTTCTTAGGTCTCAGAGGAATCGGAAACCCCAGCTAAACTACAAGCGCCCGCAAAACCCTAAAATCATATGGAAATTTGGGCGAGATGAAATTTGGTCACCGTTACTGGGGACCCAAGTAGGTCATCTAACCACCCATTCTATTCTCTCTCATTTCATCTTTTCTCATCTATATTCTCTTATCATTTCCCATTCTTGTTTTTTTTCTTTTGGTGCATGTCTGCATACATCCGTGATCAATCAAACCGCCTAGTTAGGGTGGATTGTCCCGGGGTTGGGGAGTCAAGTACACGAAGGGAACTCATTCCATTAGATACTATTATTCCTAATACCCCCAAGTCAAATACAGAGCCCATTTCAATGGAAGTTCTTCAAAGAAACCAACTCATAAACCCATGTGGGAACAAAAATGGAAATCCAAATGTGGAAGCCCCAAACTTGGGGAATGCATTTGATCAAACCATGAATGACTACCTCACACCTACCTAGACCAATTCCCCCTCATGCATTAGATAGAATTCCCTAGGAGATTCCAACAACATCTTTAAACCCCATGTCCTACACCACCTTCCCACATCTAGGGAATGGAGTCCGAGATGCCCTACCTTCACGTCAAGGAGTTCAATGACAATGTAGAAACCATGTGTCCCCCACATCCACTAGAATCATATATGTTGAGGCTATTTCATTTTTCATTAAAGGATCAAGCTAAAAATTAGATAAAAAATTTGAGACCATCATCAATCAACTCATGGGACCAACTATAATGGGAATTCTACAAAAAATACATTCCCCACCATAAAACTATTTCACATAAAAAGAGCATCCAAAAATTATTGGAAAAAGAGGGAGAGTCATTCTATGAATCATGGGATAGGTTCAAAGAAACCTTAAACATGGTTCCACATTGTTGTTTTTCTATACCTGAACAGGTGAGAATTTTCTATTAAGGGTTGTGTCTGGGGAACAAACAATTCATAAACATGATGTGTAACGAAAATTTTAAAAACAAAGCCCCAAATGATGCATATAAGTATATGGAAAGTCTTTTTGAACATAACCAGACATGGGGAACTTCTCCTAATTTTTGAAAGCCCAAAAGAATGACTGGAATTCATACACATTGAGAAGAGGAATGCCTTAGGGCTAAACTCGCAGCACTCTCTAGGAAGGTTGAAGAGATTGACCTTCGGAAAGTCCATGAAATCCAAACTGTAGACCCTATTTGCACAATTTTATACAAACATGACCATAAGACAAAAAAATTCCCAACCATCCCATCAATCAATGATGTTATTTTATGAGGAACCCTAGTGGAAGTAAATTCTTTGAGCTTTCAAAATCTTCAACACCAAAACAAAGCTTCCGCTGGAAAGATAACCAATGACCTAGCCAATAATAGAGAAAAAATACTTACCCCCATAAGAACTACCAAAACCATATTAAGTTCCAAACCAAAACTAACCAATAATAATAGCCACCAGTCCATTTTCATCAAACAATACCTCCAGCAAAATATCCCCCTGGGATACACCAATCTTCTCAAGCACCATCCCAAACTATTATATAAATCCTACTAGAACAAATATGCAAACAAATGGAAAGGATGAACTCAGAAGCCTCTTCCCATAAACAATAACATCAAACCCTTAAAACTGGAAAGACACCCATGCCTACTCTAGTGGTACCATCCTCATATTTAAGGGGAGATTCAAGTTGCACTCAAACAACTCATGAACAACTATAAGATATGAAAATTTAAAGAAGTGGGAAATACATTGAGAAACCGGAACATATAAGTTAGAAACCATGTGAATATTCAAAATCTAATGAAAATTCTAATGAACCATAAGATCAAACTGAGGAAACTGATTAGAATGTAAAAGAAAAAACTCTTCAAAAAACAACCCCACAACCTGCACCATTCCCTCAATGCATGAGGGGTAAAACCAAGCCTGAATTGAGTGAAACATTGAGGAAAATATTCTCACAAGTCACGTTGAACATTCCACTTCTTGATGAAATCCAAACCATACCTGCCTACTCAAAGTAACTTAAGGACTTGTGTAATTTTAAAAAAAATCACATAAAAACCAAGTCCTTTTGGAAGCTAATGTGAGTCCCACCATTCAAGGGACCAATCCTCCCAAGTTGAAAGACCCGGGTTGCCTCTAAATCAATGTTGAACTAGGAGAGTGCAATGTTCTAAAGGTCTTTTGTGACCTATGTGCTAGTGTCAATATCATCCCCTAGCAGTGTACTGCCAGTTAGTCCTAGAAGAGCTCCAACCCACATCTTTCACACTTCAACTTGCTGATCGTTGCATTAAGGTTCCAAAAGGGATTTTAATAGATGATTTGGTAAAGGTTGAAAACTTAATATACCTTACTGACTTAATTTTCCATGACAACCATATAAACATAGGAAATAAGGAACAAAACTGAATCATCCTTGGTCATTATTTCCTTGCAACAATCAACTCTGTTATCCAAGTTCAAAATTAGAACATGACCATTACCTTAGGAAACATGAGTCTAGACTTGAACATCTTTAATCAAAGCTCAAAAATAGAGGATGATGAGGACATTCTTGAAGTAAACATGACAAGAAGAATTTATAATGAATCCATAAAACATCAAGGAATATTTGATGGATGTTGAAGTCCGGATGAGATTGATATCCTTTGTTCATGTGATGGATGTTTATCTCCTTGACTTGAATAATTTTCAAATTTCTCTTATGGTGAAGTCTTAGGTCCAACAATCAGTAAAACCTTTCATGAAACCACATTAATGGAGACCAATCAAAATTCCTTCCCTAAATTAGATCAAACCAATCTTGTAGCTGAAACTTATACAAACAGGGATTTGATTCTATCTAAAACTCTAAGAAACAAAATCAATCCTGTTCCAATGCCGCAATATTCTGCAAAGATTTTGAACCAACCTGATATTTAATTGAAGGAACTTCCCACTTCACTAAAGTATTCCTTTATAGGGGATAATCAAACACATATTGTTTTCATTTATTCTTATCTTGATTCCAATCACGAGAGGATGATTTTAAATTCCCTTAGGAAACATATGAAATCCATTGGTTAGACGATGTCTGATATTCCTGGGATTAGCCCACTAATCAGGGCTCATAGGATTTTTCATGAATCTGATTTAAAGACATGTCGTCAAACTAAAAGGCGACTTGATCCTAATCTCATAGAAGTAGTGAGAAAAGAAAATCTAACATTATTAAAAGCTGGTATCATATATCCCATAGCTGAGAGTGAGTGGGTGATCCCAATCCAAGTGGCACCAAAGAAGGCAGGAATCACAGTGATAACCAATAAGGATGGAGAGATTCTTCCAAAAAGGGTGAGTAGTGGCTCGAGAGTCTTCATCGACTATAGGAAGCTAATCTCATTCACCATGAAGGATCATTTCCCCTTACCATTCATCGACCAAGTCCTTGAGAGATTGGATGGTCTATAGTTTTATTGATTCTTAGATGGGTATTCGGGGTACAATCAGATTGAGGTATCCCTAGAGGATCAAGGGAAGGCTACATTAACCTATCCATTCGGCACCATTTCCTTCAATCACATTCCATTTAGGTTATGCAATGCCCATGGAACCTTATAGTGGTGCATGATGGGAATTTTCTCAGACATGGTAGGGGATTTTCCTGAGGTCTCCATGGATTACTTCTCTGTCTTTGGGGAAACATTTGAGTGGTGTATTAGGAATGTAAAGAGAGTTTTCTCCAGATGTGAGGAAATGAATCTGGTCCTATACTAGGAAAAATTCCATTTCATGGTTAAAAAGGGATTAGTCCATGGACATATAGTCTCAGGTAGGGGGATTGAAGTTGATAAATAAAAGGTTGACATCATTTGGCACCTTCCATCCCCCGGAATTGTTAAGGAAGTTAGGTCTTTCATAGGAAATTCAAGTTTCTATAGAAGATTCATCAAGGACTTTAGTTCATCTCCTATCCACATTGGGCTCACCTAGTAAAGGATGCTATATTTGTTTGGACATAAAGTTATGAGGGTTAATTCTAAACCCTCACATACTCTCTCACCTATCCTCCCATTATGAAATCTCTAAATTGGATCCTTCCTTCTGATCATATGTGTGATTCCAGTGACTTTGCTGTAGGAGCTGTGTTAGGAAAAAGTTGTGATAAAACTACTTCTGTAATTTCTTATTCAAGAAAATCCTTAAATGATGCCCAAATAAACTACACCACCACTAAAAAGGAGTTGCTTTCTATTGTGTTTTCATTTGAGAAGTTTAGTTCCTACCTCTTAGGATCCCCCATAACTATGTTCACTGACCATTCTGCACTTAAATACCTCTTCAAAAAAAAAAAATTATTCCATGGCTAGACTGATTAGGTGGATTCTTCTCTTACAAGAATTTGACATCACAATCAAGGGAAAAAAGGTTGTTGAAAATGTTGTAGTTGATCACCTCTTTAGGATAGAATTGAAATACCACTCAAATCACCTTTCTGTGTCCGATTCATTCCCTGATGAACACCTATACTCTATGAGTGACTTCCCTTGGTATGCCGACATATCCAAATTCTTAGTTACAGGAGTCATACCAAAACTATTAGGGTCTAAATCTTGAAGAAAATTCATTTATGAAGTTAGGAACTAGGTGTTTGATGTTCCATAACTCTATAAGTTATTCCTTGACAATGTCAATAAGTGGTGTGTCCTAGAATATGAACAAGAGTTCATCCTTAAATTCTGTCATAGTGAGGCATGTGGAGGTCACTTTTCCTATAAGAGAAATTTTTCTAAGGTTTTTCATTGTGGACACTTTTGGCCCACCATCTCAAGGGACTCCTACAAAATTTTTCAAAGTTGTCCTAATTGTCAACAAGTAGGGTTAATCAACAATGTCAATCAAATTACACTCACTCCCATCTTAGTAATTGACATTTTTGACTACTGGGTAATCGATTTCATGGGTCCATTACCAAACTCCTGGGGATATATGTACATCCTTTTAGCTGTTGATTATGTATGAAAATGTGTTGAGGCCATTAACACTAAGTCTAATGATCATCAAGATGTGATTCAATTTCTAAAAGAGTATATATTTTCTAGATTTGGAATTCCTAGAGGATTCATTAGTGATCGTGGAACCCATTTCTACAACTGACCATTCTCTTCACTCAGGTCTAAGTATGGGATTTATCATAAGGTTTCCACTACCTACCAGCCTCAATCCAATTGTCAAGATGAGTTAGAGAATAGGGAGATTAAGAAAATTCTTGAAAAAACTGTCAATCGCTCTAGGAAAGATTGGTATGAAAAAATCTTGGATGCTCTTTAGGAATATCGTACAACATACAAAAACATCCTAAGAATGTCACCATATAGGTTGTTTTATGGAAAAGCATGCCATTTTCCTATTGAAATCAAGCATAAGGCTTTTTGGGATATTATGAAAATAAATTATGACCTCTCATAGTCTAGAACAAAAAGGAAATTAGATCTCAATGAACTTGAGGATCTAAGGATCAAGGCTAAAGAAAATTCAAGGATCTATAAAGCTAGAGTTCAAGCCTACCAATCCAAGAATATCAATGTCAAACATTTTGAACCAGGAAAATTTGTGCTCTTGTATATTTCAAAACATCATTTACACCCGGGATAGTTTAGGAGTAGATGGTCAGGTCCTTTCATAGTGCATCATGTGTACCCCCATTGGGCAGTAGAGATTCAGGATCCCACAAGTGGTCACATTTTCAAGCTCAATGGTCATAGGTTAAAACCATTCATTGAATCATTCAAAAAACTGGAAATAGTGGTTGAGTAAACCGAGCCATCCTATGAACCAAGAAAAAGTTAATAGATTTTGGATCCATGTCAGGCTAACGACATTAAAAAAAGAACTGCATGGGAGGAAACCTGTGGTTTTAATGTTTCTATTCTTTTTGAATCATCCTTAATTTTCAAATAGGATTATTGGATCATTTTTTATATTAAAAAAATTATTATAATTTTCTTTACTGTTGACATGTTCTTCTATTATGAGTATAGATGGGTATTAAAGGGGAGCACCATATTCATCCGTGGCACGTGGTGTGATCCTAGAGAAATAACTTACCCAAAAATTTAAGAAGAAGACAATTAATCATCAGTTTGTTTAATTTTTATATGTTTTTAAGTTATATTTTTTTAAAAGGAGACATCGTAGCTCGTGGGGAAAACCCCATCACAATCGGTGAAGCCGCAGGGACTGGAACCGGGGACCGATGGGAGACAGGGGCATGCCCTTACCACTGACCTACGACTTATAGTGTTCCCTTATTCTATAATTTTTGTATATATACTTATATTTTATTTTTTTATTATATGAATATATATATATATATATAGTTTTTTTTGTTTTTTTGGTGTTTTTTTCTTACACTAGGGAATTATCAGAGTGACATGGAGATCAAGGGATTAAAAGGGAGCAGTAAGAATTTCAAATTCATGACCAGGTGACTTCATTCCATGATACTCGTTTTCAATTTCCTTTTTGAACTCCCATTCTCTACCTCTACCCCCTTGTAAATTTTCATTTATCTAAACACTGGGGACAATGTTATTTTATGTAAGTGGGAGATTAAAAAATAATACTTTTGTGTCAAAAAAATGAACGATTTGAAATAAATTGTGCCTTAATAGGATGAAAAATTTCTTTAACCATGAACAAGATAATAGAAATTTTACACATTGAATCTGAATGTCAAATAATTTAGCAGGCCCTGATTCTGATTTAAATCCATGTATATGTCATGAACATATATTTTTGAAAGTGTGGCTATCTAATGTGATATTTCATTGTTTATATTTTCATCCAAATAAAAAAAGAATCACAACACATTTCCGTTGGATAGAGGGGTATTAGTCTCAGTTCATGTGGTCCCCCAAATAACTAGCATATGTTTGGTAATCAATATAGCTTTAATTGGAGTATTAAAAAAAACAATAAATGTGAACCTAGAGCAATAGAATGACCTAATGTGTGGCTTTCGACCCTTAGGGATCATGAATCCATAGTTTTCTGACCTAGAGTTAGAAATTTTATCACTATTTATGGTAATTTGACTTTTCCTTTTACTGAGTTTACTCGAGATGATTCCCAAGTACAAGGGATTCACTTGGTGCCCTAAGGTATTTGAGCTGGGGAGTCATCAACAAAGTCTCGCTACAGGGGTGGACTCTTTCGAGTGCAATTTCAATTACCATGGAATAATTTACAAAAAAAAAACAAAACCAAATAACAAACAATAAAAAAATTGAATAATCATCTTAATGTTTAAATGTGATTCCACATAGCACTTCCATCATTTTCCCCCTTGAATAAAGATGAACCCCCATGTCTAATGCGACGCACAACACATCATCACTCTTAATTGATATTGGATGAAATATATGGCGATGATTTTGAACAAAGGAATGGGATTGGGATTGGGATTTTCTTATGAAACTACCTTGTATTAAAATATTTTTATGTGTTTCATTATTGATTTGTATGAGGGTTTTTTTTATCATTGTGTATTAAAATGTTTTTGGAAAAGGGAATTTGAATTTCATATTGTTTAGATACATTTTTCTTAGGACTAGAAAATCTAATGTGTGTGGGGGGTGTTATTAGCGAGTAAAAATACATATTTTAATTACATTTTAATGGTATTAAATGTTCATTTTTGATCTTATGGGCCCAACTTAGTGGATTTATATTTTGAACATCCATTCTCATCATTTGTGCACTTCATGCCTAATGTACACCAATTTAGGCCCAATGATTCACCATCTATTAAGGAATGTAATTACCCATATTTTAATTTTATATTTTAGGAAATGGATATAAAATTCAATATGAAAATTTTTCATTCAGGGATCAATTAAGGATTCATAATGTATGATGGGAATATTTGGCGATGAAAGGAAATAACTCTGGAGAATGAAATTGGACACCAGCCCACTTATTAGAATGTGAGGACAAAGTTATAGTCCCAATGAATTCCAAATGTTATGGGATGATATAATAAATATATAGGAACATATTATTCGTCACGATCCAGTGCTAATTAGGCCTCCATTATGGTTATTCAAGCAGCCCAAGTTAGAGATAAAATTCTGGGCCAGATTCGGCGACCTAGAAAAATAGCCAACCAATTTAATCATATATTGGAAACCAAAAATTCCATTGGGTGGAACTTTTACAGAGATCTAGGATACATCATGGGATTAAATTTTTTCTTTTATGGACCACTCTAATTTGTCCATCTATAAGGCTATCTAGGAGCGTCTGTTTGGTGTATGCAAGCAGGCTGCCACTTCGAGTCAAGGATAAAGAACTCCACTCTCCCTTACTTTCCACCACCCTAGGCCTACCATAATAATGTGGGATGCATTGTACTATTGAAGGCTCAACCCAAGGCTCTATAATTTCCTATTTAATGAAGTGGTGGTGGAAGAGTTTATCATATCTTGAGATTAATTTCATTGTAATGTTATGATGTGATTTTGTTGTCTAAAGTTTGTCTTTCACATGTATGTTGTTCAATTCACATTATTTTCTTAATAAAAGTTCTTATTCTCATATTACTCTCTTGTTATTCATATCACTTTGATACCATTGGTACAAGGTGTGAACTTTTTCACCCAAACCATTGTGAGATTATCACACAAGGGTGGAGTGGTCATTATTTCATTGTTTTTATACTTTTCCAATTCCTCCCTCATGAGTCTACATCCCACATCCATTGAAACCGTATGATCAATGGAGGGTTAACCCACCTATGGGTTGATCACGAGGAGTATCAATGGGATGAATTGGATGTTATTTTTAACTCCATTAATGGATAATCACTTATTTTAAAATAGATTTTTATTTGATGATTTTAAAACCTCTTCATCCTTATTGAATTTATGTTCACACACTTCAAGTGCTTATACGAAACTTTACCTTGGAGTGCTCAAAACAATGATCCTTCAAGTGTATAGGTGATTAGTATTAGGGTGTGTAGGATTTAAACCAGTAAGTGATTTTTTTTGAACTCCTTAAATTAACCCATCTAAAATATATGAAATTGAAATATCTTAAAAAAGAATTCATCCAATCTACACCTTATAATATCCTAGGATCAACCCTTCTCGAAATAGTAATTCACTTAAGACTTTTAGTGTTCACATAAACCCTTCGAAAATTGACCCAAATTGAGCCACATAATAGCCAAATACAATCCATAGAATCTACATGACCCTGGGTTACATCTTAGGTCTCTGAGGAATCTACAACCCAAGCCAAACTACAAGAAACAGCTTTACCCTAAAATCATCGGTCAATTTGGGTGAGACCAACCACTTACCATGTTTGATACATCGGGATTGTCGTAAATGTTGTCTGAGTTCTTTGGGGGGTTTTCCAAAGATGGTAGGTGAGCCAATGTGGCATGAGACCCTTCCATAAAGGGGGTCCCTTTAGTCATGCAAGACGATGGGGATCCAAAAAAAGGGTTCACGAAAGATGGACATGAAATTAGGGAATGTCCATGTAAAAATTACACACTTTGGGATCCTTGTCAAAATACATTTGAGTGAGACAATGATATGCACCAGATAGAGGGAGTCTAATCCCTTCTCCCAGACAAGGGTCTTGGGGTCAAACACTCCTAACTTAAAGTCGGAAAGTGGACCATTAAGAGGGAACCTGATTTAATGAAATTATCATAGGGGGGAGAAGTAATAAAAACCAATGCATAGTTCCCATAGGGAGGTCTTAGTTTAGGGTCATAGAACTCAGACCATAGATAGAATATAGGGAGGGGGACACAAGGTACAATGATTTCAAAAACTAATGTGAATGAGGGAAAAACCCTGCCCCAAACCTTGTGCTCCCTTGGCAGGTTTTAGGTCGAGGGACCAAAAATGAATTTTGGTCTAGGACTAAGGAAAAGTTCTCGAGCATTCCTACATACCCCTTTATGATGGGGATGAAGATATACATAGTTATAGAAGTGGAATGGTAGGGTACTAGTGCTAGGGAAAATACGATTGTGCGAGTCTTGCCCACACACCAAATGATGCGGCATTTGATAGATCTTGTTTGTTCTTTAGGATGGATGTTTTTTTTGAAGAGATAAACCTGGGATGGAAAATTCAGGTGTATTTATAAAAATCAAGCCACATTTAGGAATTGAAAAAATGGTATGGTGGATGAACAACACCCAACATGATTCCCCCTCAAGTGAGGATGTCAAAATACAACGCCATTTTTTGTCGTGCGTCGAAGAAGAGAATGTCATAGTTTATGGTCATATGATAGGACTTACCAATGATGTTTAATGTCATGAAATAAATACACAATAGTTTAATGTCATGTGGAACCAGGAAGTACAGTTTAAGGTCATATGGCTTGTAAACATATAGAAGAAACAGGGATTTAGGGGAAAATGTGCAGGGTATGATGAAGTGTACCCATCAGGAATGAGGACGAGGTACAGACCACAACACACATGATTATAGGGAAGAAACCTCAGGTTGAGGGGCCATATAATGTCAGGGAATATAGGGATAGACCTGGAGATAAAATGTCTAGGTGTTCCTATGTATCCCATGAAGATGGGAATCAATCCACACACTGTTCTGGATGTATAGTTTATCATCATATAGACGGGGGGCAGTAGATAATAGATCCTAGAAGTGGAGTACATGGTGCAGCTATAGTAAACCTAATGTGAATGAGGACATTAACCCAGAACCGCCACACCACACAATCCTATGAAGGTTAGTGCCAAAAGGCTGAACAGGAAAGGTATCTAGTAAAACCTGAGCTGGACCTAAAGATGAGATGCCTGAGCGTTCCCACATATCCCATAAGGATAGGAATTAAGCTATACATAGTTCTAATAATGTTGTGTAGTTTTATGTCTTGCAAAAAGAACACAGATAGATCTTAGTATAATGTTTTAGAGCTTGAACCACAGATAAACAAGACTCTTCCAAACGGGCTCAAACTTTGACCAAATATCTAAGCCCACATGAGTTACACTCGGTGTGGGAAACAAGAGAGGTGAAGGTCTTTGAAACACATTGAATCGATGAAAATGATAAATCAGGGTGGAGCCCTGAATGACACCTTACTGTGGCTTTGATCTCTTAACGTGAAAACATGCACTGAGGGATAGCACCAAGACTATCAAAATTCCACTTGGACATGATGGAGTGGAAAAGGATGTGAATCATTCAACTAATATTTAGGGATTAATGGAAGTGGTGTGATTACGGAGGATAAATAATGACCTATTTCAAAATATAGAATCAATATTGCGTGACATGAAATGGGAACAACGATTGAGTGTTGACTGCTGACCATAATCACAACGCATGAATTGTATCAATTTTCCATTCAAGATCCTCAAGGGTGTTGGAATGAAACTATAAGAGATACCATGGTCTATGTATCTATACTATTTTGGGGCCCATTTGGATGTGAAATATGATGTAAGCCCAAATGAAGGGGATCATGAAGCCTGAGGATGGGTGCTAATAGGTCCATGTAGGATTCCACACTCTAGGTGCTGAACCAGAGTGCTCCTGGGCACATTGGTGAACTACCAATGAGGGCTGAGGGGCCCAAATTAGGAGCAACAAACATGAAATTACGAGTGTAGAACAAGGGTATGAAGAGATCTTGGGAGAGAGGGAAGTACATGGCTTGGTATTTTTAGATCTGACGTGAATGATGACATAAGCCCGTACCATGCCACATGCCCCTCTCCTAGGAGAACTCATGCTAGGGGCCAGGAAGATAAGGTGGTTTCTATGAAATGGGGATGGACCCAAAGGATAAGTGTTTCGGTGGTCCTAAATATCCCATAAATATGGGAATCAATCCATACAGAGTTCTGGAGGATACTGTACAGTTTTAGATCATGCAGGAAGGATGAAGTTTGGGGAAATGTATCTCAACGAGGGATGTATAGGGCCTAACGAGTAACCCTACGTGAATGATAACATAATCCCATAACACACCATACGATCCCAAATGAGGACTTGGGAAAGAGGGATGAAAAGGTCGAGGGATCTAAGACAAGAAGTCCCAACTTGTTCACAGTTTAACTTCTTGCAGTGAGGATGAGGTTCTCTTAGTTTATATTAACAGGGCTTGGAATGTAGATGCCCTGTTTAAAGTCATGTATGTGGGACAGATAGGTAAAACGGTTTAATCACTATGCATATTATGTGGGAGACCATATACCGACAACAATTATTGAGGATAATCACAAAACATGATCACAATACAGTCTCTGTATTGTGTGACCTAGGATGGGGCCCAATAATTTAGCGTCGACCATTGACCATATTCGCAACATGGGACTGGTATAAAGTTTCTTCTTGAGATCCTTGAGGAAGATGGCACAAAATGGGAGGGGATCCCTTTGGAAAAAAATCCTTGCCGTTCGGGTGGTCTTTTTGGAAGTGAATGATGGCGGAAACCCAAATGATGTGACACATGAAGAATGGTAGGAAATTTTCAGTTTAACATCTTGTGGCAAGGTCAAAGATGGAGGGGCATCTCAGAGGGATGTATCCAGCAATGAAAAAATAGCCCGATGTGAATGAGGAAAAAGAGTCCACACCACATCGCACAATCCTATGTGACAAACTGGGCCAAGAGACCAAAAAAGGACGAGGGACCTAAGAGGGGAAGTCCCGACCAGTGTGAAATCTTTATGACTTGCAAGGAGGAAGAAGGTGATCTTAGTTTAAGGTCATAGAGATCGTACCATGGACACATGGCCCTTTATATGGGTATTTCCATACCAAAACTCATATGACCACTTGATAAATGCTCAGTGTTGGAAATAAGGAATGAGATATGGATCTCCACAACATATAAGGTAATGACATCCAGACTTACACTCCTACCCAAGGAAGACTTATTTTTGAAGGTATAAAAGGAAAAAATGAATCACTGCGCCCAGTACATGTGATATACGGTATGGTGGCAAGAATAAAGGATGACTGTTGACCGCGTTCGAAACACAACATCCACATCATGTGACTTGTTATAGGAGAAACAAATGAGTTTCGATTGCTGGACATGTCCACCAAATAGGACATGTATCGATTTTTCACCCAAGATCCTCTTGGATGTTGGCCCAAAATGGTAGGAGACCCTTTAGGCTGAACATCTTTTCCATTCAGGGTCCTTTTTGGTTGCAAGAGATGATAATGACCCAAGTAAAGGGAGTATGGGAAGAATGAATGTGCCTGCTAGGTTTATTAGCCACTAAATAAGGCTAATATTAATTGTTAATATATTTAATATTCATGTGATTTATTATTCATAAACACCATTTTAGTTCAATTTACACAATGAACATTATTTCACATTATGATTATAATTCTTTCTTAAAATAAACTATTACATCGTATATTTTTTACATAATATAAATTACCAAATGATATTAATTTAATTTTGATATTTAATTTTCAGGTTTCGCATTAAATTTTTACAAATTCATACTTTTGGATTACTTGAAGATCAATATTGGAGGACCACCAATGTTTGACTTGAACAATCAACTTTCTAGGTTAAGTGAACTGGAAAACTGCCCAATAAATCTACTGTAGAGGCAAATATACAAGACCAATAATTTTGTAAATTGAACTAAATATATAGGAAATCATAGGAAAAAATTCTTCCAATAGTTACAAGAGCTTATTTTGAGTGTTAATGGGTGTTCTGTACCCCCCATTTTGGTGAAAAAATTCGGGGCCAGATTCTGTAGTGCAGAAAAATAGCCCACCAATTTAATCATATATCGGTAGCCAAAAATTTATTGGGGCTGAGATTTTATAGATATCTAGGTGCTATCCAGAGATTAATGTTTTTGTTATATGTCCCACTCCAGTTATGGAATCAAGATGGTCATCTAGGTTCCTCTATTCGGTATATGCAAGATGGCTGCAACTTCAGGTCAAAGGCGGAAAGTCTCATCTCCCTTACATTCCACCACCCTAGGCCAATGAAACCCAAGTGGGATCTTTTGGACTATTTGGATCTCAAACCAATTCTCTTGTAATGTCTATTTATGGAAGTGGTGGTGGTTGATTTTTTCATCTTTGGTGCTTTCTTTCATTGAAATTTTATGCTGCAATTTTGTTGTCTCAAGTTTTTCTTTCACATGTAAGTTGTTCTAATTCATCGTAGTTTCATAATAAAATTTATACTTTTACTATTTTTATATTATTATTCATATCACATTTATACCATTACATCAAGGTTTGAATTTATTCCCACTAAAACTTGTGAAATTATCACACAATGGTGGAGTGATCATTATTTCATTGTTTTCTTTTTTTACTTCTCCATTTCCTCCCTCATGAGTTTACTTCCCACTTCCATTGAAAACATGACATCAATGGAGGGATAAAACTCTTATGGGTTGATCCAAGGGAGTATCAAGGGTCTGTATTAGATGTTATTTATAACCCCATTAATTTCTAGTCACTTTATTTAATTGATATTTTTATTTGGTGATTTTAAAAATTCTTCATCCTTTTTTAATTTTAAGGCCACATACATCAAGTTCTAATACGAACATTTACCTTAGAGTGCTCATGAATTTTATCCTCCAACTGTATAGGTGATTAGTATTATGGTTTGTCTGTATTAAACCAATAAGTGATGAATTTTTTTGATCTTCTTGAATAAACCCGTCTCTAATATAAGAAATTGAAACTGTTAAAAAATAATTTCATCCAAATCACCCAAAGTGATTAATAAGGATCAAATCATTCTTTTTAAATTTAATCCACTTAATTACATTAGAATTCACTTAAACCCATATAAAATCGACCCAATTTGGCCACTTCATAGAAAAAACAATCCATAGATTGTACGTTTTGGTAGGTCACTTCTTAGGTCTCTTGGGATTCGATAACCCAAGCTAAACTACAAGCAATAGTTTAACCCTAAAAACATGGTTAAATTTGGGTGAGGACAAATTTTGATACCATTTATAGGGCCCCATGTAATTCATCTAAACACCCATCCTGTTCTCCCCCATTTCGTCTATTTTCATCTAAATTCTCTTATCTTATCCCTTTCTCATTTGTTTTCTTTTCGCTCATGTCCGCCTACACTCATGATCAATCAAATCATCTTGTAAGGGAGGATAGTTCTGGGGTTGGTCTGTAAAGTAATCCAAGGGAACTCTTTCTATTATATCCCAATCTTCCTAAAACATCAGTGTCAAAAATTGATCCCATTTTAATGGAAGGTCTTTAAAGAAACAAACACATAATCATGAGTGGGAAACAAAATTGAAATCCAAATGAGGCTACCCCAAACTTGGGGAATGAAATTGATCAAACCATGAATGACTACCTCACACCTACCTGGACCATTTACCCCTCATTCATTAAACAAAATACTTTAAGAGATTCCAACTGCATCTTTAAACCCCATGTCCTAATCCACATTCCCACATTCCTTGTAATGGAGTCCTAGATGCCCTACCTTCACGTTAAGGAGTTCAATGACATTGTATAAACCATGTGTCCCTCACATAAACTAGAATAATATAAGATCAGGGTATTTCCTTTTTTATTAATTAATTGAGCTAAATTTTTTCTAAATAGTTAGACACCATCATCCATCAATTATTGTGACCAATTACAATGATATTTATAGAAACAATACTTTCCCCACCACAAAACGATTGTACTTAAAAATATGTTGTAAATCATTTTTCAAAAATCGGGAGAGTAATTCTATGAAACATGGGAGAGGATCAAAGACACCGTAAACATGGTTTCAAACCAAATTTTTTCTATTCCTGAACAAGTGATAATTTCCTATGAAGGGTTTGGTTTTGGAAACAAACAATTCATTGACATGATGTGTAATGTATCTTTCAAAAATAAATCCCCAAATGATGATTACAACTATCTAGAAAGCCTTACTAAACAAAATAAACATGGAAAAAATGACCTCAATATAGGAATACCCCCAAATATATTGGAATTGACACTCTTAGGGAGGAGGAAAGCCCTTGGAAAAAACATTCTTCACACACTAGGAAGGATGGGGAGATAGATCATAGAAAGTTCCATGAAATTCCAACTATTGGCCCTGTTTGCACAATTTGTGACAAACATGACAACAAGACTGAAAAATTACCAACCATCCCTTATATTAAATATTTTCTTCTAGGTGGACCACCAGTGGAGGTCAATGCTCCAAACCTTCAGAATCCACAATACCAAAACACTTTCAATCCAAGTTACAATGACCATCCAGGATTCTGTTGGAATGATAACCAACAACCTTGTCACCCACATGGACCAAAGCCCTACCATCAATTTTTTTTTTCAAATTCATAACCAATACCAACACCCCATTATCCAATACCAACAACCCATGCAACAGCCAATCCAACTACCAAAGTATTATCCAGGGATTATCCAACCAACACAAACCCCTACTCAATATTTCCCTCTTCTAATCCATGAGAAGTTGTGTAAAAAATTGGAGAAAATGAACTCATAAGTCTCATACCTTAAATATGGTCTAAAAACCATTAAAATTGGGAAAGCACTCATGCCTAATCAGGTGGTACCATCCTCAACTTTAAGGAGAGAATCTAGTTACACACAAACAACTCATGAACAACTCAAATTAGTAACTATTTTAAGAAGTGGGGAAACCATTGAGAAACCTGAAAAAGCCATTGCAGAACTTTTAACATATTAAAAAATGCATGAAAATGATGTAGCACCACCCATGGATTCTGAAAAACCCAATGATAATGGTAAGGAACAACAACCACACCAAAAAATCAAACAACCTTCTTCCTTCACTCAATGCCTGAGAGGAAAATCTAAACCAGAAGTAAATGTATCTTTGAAGGAAATATTCTCTCTGGTTAAGTTGAACATACCCATTCTAGATGCAATCCAAACCATTCCTAAATACTTAATGTACCATAAGGGCTTGTTCACTTTTAAAAGGATATTTTCACATAACCACAATATCCTTTTGGCTTCTAATGTGAGTACAACCATTTAAGGGACCATTCATCCAATGTTGAAAGATCTAGGATGTCCATACACCAATGTTGAGTTAGTAGAGAACAACATTGTCAAAGACCTTTATGATCTATGATCCAGTCTGAACCTCATTACTTATGCCATGTATTTTCAGTTTGGGCTTGAAGAACTCTAACCCACATCTGTCACTATTCAACTTGTTGATCGTAGTGTTTGAGTTCCAAAGGAGATATTAAAATATGTAATGGTGAATGGTGAACACTTCATTTAACCAGCTGAATTAATAGTCCTTGACAATAACCCATGATTAAGAACTAGGGAGAAAACACCCATCATCCTTGGTCATCCCTTCTTAGCAACAATCAACTCTGTTATCTGTGTCTGAAATGGGAACATGACCATCACCTTTGGAAACATGAGTCTAGAATTTAACATATACAATGAAAACTCTCAAATTTGGGATGATGAAGAGATGCATGAGATTAATTGTATTGGTAGTATTGATAGTGAACTTGAGAAACATCAAGGGATTATTTAAGAATGTATCAGTCAAGAAGAGAATGATTTTCTTTTTTCACATGAGGGAAATAAGACTCCATGACTTGAATCTATTTCAGATTGATCTATGGATGATTTCATAGAATCAACAATCAATGATACCATGGGGGAAATCAATAAAATTTAGTCCATACCCATTCATGACACTTCTCTAGATAATTTAGTGGATGAAAATTCTGTTCACAAGGAAACAATTCTGTTAAAAAATCTAAACCATGAAACTGAGTTCAATAAAAAGTCTCATCCTTTATTTGAAATTAATAACCAATTGGATCACGAATTCATGGTCTTACCTACATCACTCAAGTATACATTATTATGGGACAATCAATCCTTTAATGTTGTCATTTTTTTCACAATTGAAGCCAATCATGAGATGTTGCTTATGGATGTCCTAAAAAAGAATAAGAAAGCAATTAGTTAGACCCTTTCTAATATTCCTGGGATTAGACCACTCATTGGAACTCATGGGATTTTTCTTGATTCTAAATCCAAACCATGTCGTCAACCTCAGCAGAGAGTCAATTCAAATCTTTTGTATTTGGTAATGATTGAACTTCGTATGTTATTGAAAGAAGGTATCATATACCACATAGCTAAGATTGAGTGGGTAAACCCAATTCATGTTGTCCTAAAGAAATCTGAAATTACTATGATCACCAATGAGGATAGTGACCTTCTCCCCACAAGGGTACGTATTGGATGGAGAGTCCATATTGACTATTGGAAGCACAAATCTTGTACCAAGAAAGACCATTTCCCCTTTCCCTTTATTGATCAATTCCTCAAGTGTGTGGTAGGTCATCGATTCTATACATCCTAGATGGATTCTCAGGGTATAATCAAAATCTTGGTATCCTTATAGGATCAAGGATAAACAACCCTCACTTGGCCATTCATCACTTTTGCCTTTAATTGCATGCCCTTTGGGTTATGTAATGCCCCTGGTGCCTTTCAGCAGTGCAAAATGGGAATCTTCTCGGCCATGGTGTGGGATTGTTTAGAGGTCTTCATGGACAACTTCTCCATCTATGGGAACACTTTGTAGGGATGCCTTATGAATGTTGAAAGGGTTTCGTCATGATGCGAGGATAATAATCTTATCCTAAATTTGGGAAAACTCTATTTCATGGTAATGGAAGGACTTTTTTTAGGCCATCTAGTCTCTGGTACGGGGATTAAAGTTAATAAATCCGAGGTTGACATCATGTTCCACCATCCATCACCCAAAACTGTTAAGGAACTGAGGTCCTTCTTTGGACATGATAGTTTTTATAGAATATTAATTAGGAATTTAATCTCTATTTCTCAACCAATTTGTGATCTATTGTTGAATATTTCTTCATTTTTATGGATTTAATGCTTTGAGGAATCATTATCTACAATACAGTTAGCTCTTATCTCTACAACTATCATGCAATATCTAAATTGGAAAAATTCTTTTGAGCTCATGTGTGATGCAAGTGACATCATTATCGGAGCAGTCTTAGGACAATGGCGTGTGAAAACTCCATGTGTCATTGTTTATGAAAGAAAATCTCTAAATGATTCACAAATCAAATACAACACCATTGAGAAAGAGTTTCATTCTATTGACTTTTCTATAGAGAAATTATGATTCTATCTCACAGGATCACCCATCACTGTCTTCACCAACCATTCAGCCCTGAAATACCTTTTCAAAAAACAAGATGCCAAGGAATGATTGATCAGGTGGGTCCTTCTTTTTCAAGTGTTTTATTTAACCATTAAGGATAAAAAGGGTGTAGAAAATTTAGCAGCAGATAAACTCTCTAGGATGAAATTCAAAGACAACTCACATCATCTTTGTATGTCTGATTCATTTCCTGATGAGAACCTCTATTCTGTGAGTGACTACCCATGGTGTGATGACATAGAAAACCACTTGGTTATAGGTGACATTCCAAAATATATTTGGACCCAATATAAGAGGAAATTATTTTCTGATGTCAAACACTATGAGTTTGATGATCTTTAGATATTAAAGTTTTTTCCTGACATAATCTTTATGTGATGTGTTCTTGAGTCTGAGAAAGAGTCCATTCTAAGATTCTGTCATACAGAGGCAAGTGGAGGCCACATTTCCACAATGAAAAATAATGAAATGGTCCTCGAAAGCGGTTTCTATAGGCCTATCCTCACTAAGGATTCCTACCAATTCTTCAAATTTTGTCCTCAATGTCAACAATTAGGATCCCTTAATAAAGAAATCAAATGCCCCTCTTCCCAATTCTTATCATTTAAATCATTTATTTTTATGTAATTGATTTCATGGGAGACTTCCCAAACTCTAGGGGATATTTCTTCATCCTTTTATCTGTTGATTATTTATCAACATGGTTTGATTCAATTCCCACTACTTACAATGATCATCAACTTGATATTCAATTTCCAAAAGAGAATATATTTTCTATATTTTTAATTCCTAGCGAAATCATTAGTGACCGTGGAACCCATTTCCCCAACTGACCGTCCTCTCCACTCATGTCTATGTATGGGATTTCTCCCAAGGTTTCTACTGCCTACCATCATCAAACCAATGGTCAAGATGAGTTGGAAAATATGGAAATTAAAAAATTTCTTGAAAAAAATGTCAATCCCACAAGGAAAGACTAGTCTCAGAAACTCTTGGACTCTCTTTGGGCATACCGCACTACTTTCAAAACCATCCAAGGCATGTCACCATATAATTTGGTTTATGGAATAGCATTACATTTACCTATTGAAATTGAGAATATGGTCTTTTGGGAAATCAAAAAATTTAACTTTTACATTTTTTTTATTCAATGTAATTAAAAAATTATATCTAGATGAACTTGAGGAACATTGTATAGACGCATATGAAAATCAAAAGACAAGTAAATCTATAGTTCAATCCTATCAACCTCAAAATCATAAAAAAACATATTTTACTGGGTAAACTTATTCTTTTTTATAACTCTAAACTTCATTTACACTCAAGAAAGTAGAGTTCCAGATGGACGGGTCCATAAATAGTGCATAAGGTGTACCCCCAGGGGGATATAAAAAATCAAGATCCCACAAATGGTCAAATAATTGAAATTACTGGTCATAGAGTCAAAAAAATCATTGAACCATTCCAAAAAAAAAATAAAATGACTAAGAATTGTGTCAACCTTCATTCAATGAGGAAAATTCTTAAACAATTTAGGATCCTTATCTGGTTAATGATTTTAAACAAAAGCACTGCAAGGGAGGAAGCCAATGGTTTCCTTGATTCTAATATTTGTGAATCATCATTATTTTTCAAATAGTGTTAATGGTTCCTATGGATATTTAAAAAAAAATTATTAATCAACTTTGAATATGATATTACCTTATACTGTTGACATGTTCCTCGATTATGAATATGAATGGGTATGAAAGGGGAGAACCATATACATCTGTGTCACATGGTGTGATCTCTGAGTAATACCTTACCCAGAAATTTTAAAAGAAGACAATGTATCGACAGTTTATTTTTATGGGTTTGCAGGTTAAAAAAATAAAAAAAATAATAATAATTGAAAAAGGCATGTTGTGGGTCGTGGGGAAAAAACCATCACTACCGGTGAAGCCACGAGGACTTGAACCCGGGACCGAAGCGAGAAAAGGGCATGCTCTTTCCACTGACCTACGACTTATAGTGATTTATTCTTCTATAATTTTTTTATATATGCATATATTTGACTTATATATATATTTATATATTGTTTTTTTATTTTTTATTCATGATACTTGAATCAGTCTTTGGTATGCAAAAATAAATAGGTATGTTTTTGTGTCTTTTTCTATTTTTAATTAATCGAACCTCTCGAGGATTCCATGGTTTCTAACCCAGTTTATGAGTGAGAAGAAGAGGCTATTGAGGTCAAAGAGTTCTATAGGGAAATCAAATATATCCATAACATCCAAAATTTTCTACCATCATTCACTGGGAGTCCATGATTATAATGGAGATCAAAGTAATAATCAAGAGCATCATGAAATTCAACATAAAAAACTAGGTGACTTTGTTCCATATTTATTTATTCAAATTTAGTTTAGAACTCATCTCTTCTACCTTTACCCTGTTCTAAATTTTCTTGTTCATTAAACACTAGGGACCGTGTTATTTTAAGTTGGTGGAGGGAAAATAAAAAAATTATTTTGTTTGAAAAAAACGATTTCAAAAAGTGTGCCTTAATTGAAGGAAAATTTACTTCAACATTGAACATGATAATACATATTGCACACTTTGAAATGGAATGTCAAATAATTTAACATGACCTAATTCTGATTTTAATCCATGAATATTTCATGAGCATAGATTTTGGAATGTGTGTATATCTAATATGATATTTCATTCTTTATATTTTCGTCCAAATAAAAAAAAGAATCACAATATACATCCTTTGGATAGTACAGTATTAGTTTGATTTCATGGGGTCCCCCAGTTAAATATCATAGGTTTAGTATCATATTAGTTTTAATATAAGTATTCAATAAAAAATCAAAAAGTAAAATAAAATAAAAAATTAATAAATTTGTGCTTAGAGCAATGAAATGACCTAATGCATGGCTTTCGAAACATAGAGACACTATCTCTATAGTTTTTTTGGCCTAGATTTAGTTATTTAAACTCTATTTGTGTTAATTTGACTTTGTTTTTTACTAGTATAACTCGAGATGATTCTTGAGTATGTGGCCTTCACTTGGTTCCCTATGGTATTTGAGCCTAGGAGTCATTGGAAAAATCTCGTTACATGGGTTGACTCAATAGAATGCAATTTCAATTACCATGGAAAGATTGCAAAAAAAAAACAAAACAAAAAAAAAAACAAAGAAATATACAATAATTTTTTTGAATACTCATCGAAATATTGAAATGTGATTCCACCTAGCCCTTCTATCATTTTATCCTTGAATAAAAATGAACCCCATGGAAATTAAGATACATAAAACATCTTCATGATTAATTGATATTGGATGAAATATGGTGATGAATTTGAACAAAAGAATGGGCCTAAGATTGGGATCTTCTTATGAAACAATATTGTATTATACTATTTTTATGGATTTCATGATTATTTGGTATAGGGTTCTTGGTGATCATTGTGTATTGAAATGTTTTAGAAAAGGGAATTATAATTTCATGTTTTGGGGATACATTTTTCCTTAGGTCTAGAAAAACTCAAGTGGGGGGGGGGGTGATTAGCCACTGAATGAGGATAATATTCATTTTTAATATATATATATAATATTCATGTTCTTAATTATTAATACACCCCATTCTAGTGAATTTTATACCTTGAACTTAATTTCACATTATGATTGTTATTTTCTCTTAAAATTCAGTATTATATGGTATATTTTTCAATATGATTTAAAGTACCCAATGATCTTGATTTTATTTTAATATTTAATTTTCAGGTTTCTCATTACATTTATAAAAATACATACATTTTGAGTACTTGAAGATCCATATTGGAAGACCACCAAAGTTTTCCTTGAACAAACAACATTTTGGGTGAAGTGAATTGGACAACAGGCCAATAAAACTATTTTTGCGGACAATATCCAAGCCCAATAATTCTGGAAATTGAATTTAACTTAGAGGAAATCATGGGGAAAATTTCATCCAAAAGTGGCAAGAGCAAATTCTGAGTATTAAAGGAATTTCCATGCGACCCATGTTGGAGATAAAATTCCGGGCCAAATTCTACAGCCCAGATAAACATCACACCAATTTAACTATATATCGAAAACCATGAATTAATTTTTGGATGAAATTTTCTAGAGCGCTGGGAGACATCCAGATCTTAAGGTTTATCTTTTATATCCCATTACCATTATTCCATAGAAAAGTTCATTTACACGCCTCTGTTTTATGGATGAAAGGAGGGTGCAACTTTGGGTCAAGGGTGGAAAAGTCTCATCTCCCTTACTTTCCACCACCCTAGGCCTACCATACTCAAGGGAGATCCTTTGTACTACTGGTATCTCGAACCATGACTCTTGAAATTCCAATTTGAGGTAGTGGTGGGGGAATAGTTTTTAATCTTTGGTGATTTCATTCATTGTAATGTTGTTCTTCAATTTGGTTGTCTCAAGTTTGTGATTCACATGTAAGTTGTTCTAATTAATCTATGTATCTTAATAACAATTCTTATTCTCCCATTATTATGTTCTTATTTCTACGATGTTGATATCTTTGGATCAAGGTTTGAATTAATTCACACCAAACCATGTGATATTATCACAGCACGGTGTTATGATAGTTATTTCATTGTTTTTTACTTCTCCCTTTCCTCCCTCATGAGTCTACTTCCTGCTTCTATTGATACAAAAGAATAAATGGGGGGATAAACCTATTATTTTTTGATCCAAGGGAGTAGAAAGGGGCTGTATTAGATGTTATTTATCACCCCATTAAGGTCTAATCACCTCTTTTAATTTAGATTTTTATTTTATGATTTTAAAACTTCTTCGTCATTGGTTTATTTTATGGCCACATACTTCAAGTTATAATAAGAACCATTACCTTGGAGTGATCATGAATTTGATCCTACAAGTGTATATGTGATTATTATTATTTTGTGTTGGTATTAAACTAGTAAGTGATTAAGATGTTTCATCTTCTTGAATAAACCCTTCTCAAATATAAGAAATTCAAACTGTTAAAAACTAATTTCATCCAATCCATCCCATGTGATAACCAAGGATCAACTCATTGTTTTTAAATTAAATTACCTTTAGGATCTTAGAGTTCATTAAACTGATATAAAATCAACCAAAGATGGCTAATTCATAGAAAAAACAATCCATTCAATGTACATGTCTGTAGGTTACTTCATAGGTCTCGGAGGATTCAACAACCCATGCGATACAACAAGAGACTGCATAACCCTAAAAACATGGGAAAATTTGGTAGAGACCAATAGTTTAACCTAATTTGGGATGAGGAATGATGTTGAGACGTTGAAGGAGAGGGATAAATGGTTCGGTCATGATGAACTTAATGTGAATAAGGGAAAAATCCTGCACCACACCATGTACATCGACCCAATGAAAGATCTTGATGTTTGGGGCTGGGCCAACAGAAGAATTTTTTGGGCGTTTATATGTATCCAACAAGGATTGGAATCAATCCATACGTAGATCTGAAAGGGACCATGTAGTTCAGTGCTGTGTGGAGAGGATGTGGGAGAATAGAAAAATGAGGTGGGGCCCATGTTGTGATCATCGTAATCTCGACATGAGTGGGGGCCAAAGAAGCCTAAAATACAAAATGTGGAATCATCCAAGAAAAATATACCCAAGGGAATATTCAAAGAGAAGATTATGGGTTCTAGAATCAAGACAATGATTCTGAGTGTTCCTATGAATACCATGATAATGGGAATGAATCCATATGTAGTTCTTGAAGGTGCCATGTAGTTTAACGACGTGCGGTGAGGATGAATGAAGAGTAGTTTTATGTACTTCAGTCCATATGAACCACACATTTTAGCATCATGTGAAAAAGACGGAACAATTAAAGGTCATGTGGGACCATACAGATGTTAGTTTATGGTCATAGAGCTCAGACTGTTTTATAGTTTATCATCAAGTGGGATTGAAAAGAAGTTTAATTTCATGTCAGACATAAAAGTTTAAGGTTATATAGGTCCCAATAGAGTTCAACATCCTAAGGGATGACATAAAATTTTCTGTCATGTGGGACACAACAATTTAAGGTCGTGTAGGACCCAGAAAAAGGGTCATACCATGTATTGTTTTGAAGAATTTGGCTGCGGTGGGAGGAGTTATTTGCTATCCATCCATGGTACCTAGGGAGTACGTGCCATTGGGGAAAACCTTGTGAATTATGTAATGTCCATTCCATTTGGGATAATTCTTGGGTGGTTTTCTACCTGGTATCATTGGTTTTTTCTGGTCCAACACTAGGTCACCTTGCAGGAAAGAGAAGTGGAGAACCTTCTTGTTGAAAGCTATGGATATCTGGTTCTGATGCCTTTCTAAATTGTGCATGGCATGTAGACTGTTCTCATCGAGTGCATCTTATTCATCCAGAAGGATTTCAACTACCTTATCCAGTGCGTTCTGATCATAGATAGCTATGTGCAATGAAGGTAATTGAATCTTTTTGGGGAGGACAACCGTTGTTCCATAAACCAGGGAATATGGGGTCACCAGTGTGAAATTTCAAGTCATTGTTCGATAGGCCCAAAGGGAATTAGAGAGTTTTTCCAGCCAACTCTTCTTGTTTTGACCAACCATTTTGTCCAAGAATATTATAGAGGGGTTTTAAACTCCTCAATATTCCAATATTCTTGCTTGTGATAGTGGTAGGTGTGGTTAGAACATATGTTTTTTTGGCGTACAATTTCATCAACTCAGTTTCTGCGAAGATCGTGCCATTATATATGAGGATGGAGTGAGGGAATATAAATTGGTAGATGATGTTGGAGCTTAAAATTCAGTAATAGAATGGTACATGACCCCCTTGATTGGAATTTCCTATACCCACTTGGAAAAGCAATCCGTAGCGGTCAGAAAAAATCTGAATTGGTGAGTTGTCTTCAGTGGATACGGCCCCACAACATCAAGTCCGAAAAACGAAAAGGTCCAAGAGTAATTGGAAGTGTGTAGAGGCTCCATCATCCAATACACAATGTTACATGGATTTGGAATCCATGAAACCTCTTGGAAAACTTGATGTAGTCACGGATCATGGAGGGCCAAAAAAATCCCAACCTCCGGATCTAGTGAGATAATTTTGTCCTAGTCTGATGAGCTCCGTTGGAACCAGCATGAACCTCTTACATGACATGAGAAATTTTAACTCCTTGAATGAAATAGAGGATAACCCCATCAAACCCATGCTTGTAGAGGATCTTCTTGAGATCGGGACCACTCTTGAGGGTAAACGGCAATGCGCGGTGTTAGATTCAATGGAGCTCGACTCAATCTGCCGAGAGATTTCCGTACTGGTGGTAATCAAAAAAGGGGTTCCTCTAGTCGAGAGTCACTTCAAGAACTACATCATGGGGATCTGGGGTTCCGGACGTGGATGCACCAGTGGTATGATGGCTTAAGTGTGGGCTATCATCATTGTCCGTAGTGATGGGGGAAATGAATCTCCAGTGTGACACGTGGATAATCAAATCATCTTGATCAGGCTCTGCAAGTGATGCATCTAGGAAGGCCAAGGCATCGACTCTACTGTTCATGGATCGAGGAATATGAGTAACCTCTGGCCGAGATGGGAGCTGGTCCATCAGCTGAGGGTGCATTCCAAAAATGGTAAGAGTGCTGGCATTCTGATTATATAGTCACCGTTGATCTGCTTGATGAATAGTTCAGAGTCCCCATTCACTTGCAAGTGGGGAACATCAATCTCAAGGGCTAGCTCGAGGTCAATGATGAGGGCCTGGTACTCCACCTCATTATTGGTATAACCTTCTAAAAGTAGGAATGAGTATGGAAGGACGACCTGTGTTGGTGTAATGATGACGATAACCATTACTACACTATTGAGCCTAGGGTTATTGAACCTTCTGCCGGTAGGGCTCCATAATCACCATCAAAATTCATTTTCCAGCATAGAATGGCTTGGTCTACCAAGTGGATTGCCTCATCGAGAAAATCAAGGTCAACAGACTGGTCTGTGGGAGATGGATGGGTGACAAAGAAGTCTACCAATGCTTTCCCTTGGATAGCCTTCTGTGGGACAAATCTAATGTCAAAATACCGGAGGATCACTACCCATCATGATAGACAACCTATCAACATAGGGTGGTTAAGTATGCACTTCAGTGGATCCACTCGGGATAGTAGATGTACCTCATGGTGATGTAGCTAATGCCACAATTTCTATAGTGCAAATACCAGCGTGATGCTATTCTTCTCAACAGGGGAGTATCTAGTATCCATATCAATGAGCATGTATATGAGATAATTGAGACTATTCTATATACCCTCAATGTTTTTCTGGTTGACAAGGGTGTCGATAGATAGTTCCTGGGTGGTCACATAAAAAACCAGCGGATTTTCGAAGACAGGAGGCATCAAGACTGGAGGCTGCAATAAATACTGCATGATTTCTCAAAAGAATTCTTACATTCCACATACCATTGATAGATAGTTCCTTTCTTCATGAATTTATAAAAGTGATAACACTTGTCGTCCAAATTCACATTGAATCGGCGTTTGTAATCCAAGTGGCCTTGAGAGCCTCGATGATCTCAAATGTTAGTCGGGGGAGAAATCTGTCTGATGGCCTTGATCTTCTCCAGGTTGATCTCGATGACCCTATACATGAAAATGAAGCTGAGAAACGTTCTAGAGGTGACCCCAAAGACACACTTCAATGGGATTATCTTCAGATAGTGAGAAAAGAAGAAGACAAAAACTTTCTTAATTTATTTGAGATGGTGTTGATGTTGGTGAGACTTGAAAATGATATTATCTTCATAACATTCCACCAATGTCCCGAGGATCAGTATAAATATGTGATTCATGACACACTGATATGTGGCACCCACATTCTTTAAACGGAATGGAATTACCCGGTAGAATAAAGTACATTGCGGTGCCCTGAAGGCTGTAGACTCCTCATCCTCTAGATGCATTCGGATATTGTTATACCCATAATACTCATCCACGAAGAAGAGGGCATTGAACCCAGTGGTGGAATCAATCAGAAACTCCATCATAGGAAGGGTAAAAAAATCCTTTAGAATGTTATAGTTGAGATCCTAGAAGTCAATGTAGACTCTAATATGTCATTTCTTATTTCTGACAGAAACTATGTCGAATATCCATCTAGGGTAATGAACATCCACAATGAAGTTATCTCTAATGAACATGTCAAAATCGGCCTCGACCATGGCACCATGAGAAGGGTTCTTATTTCTGGGAGGCTATTTGAACCTGCGATGATTTTTCGGAAGACCGAGGTGGCGTACGGTGAACTGAGGGTCTAGTCCTAGAATTTTTTTATAACTCTAGGAAAATACATCACGATGCTACTTCAAGAAGTCCACATACTGTTTTTTCTCTTCAACAGTCATAACAACACTGATCAATGAGGGTTTCAGATTTGTCTCGATAACGAGGTTCACCTATACCAATTCGTCAATCATGGTGGAGACACCCTCTTCGAAAGTAGAAGGAGAAACCCTGAAATCATCTTCTTTACTTATGGAGGTGGAGTACTCGGTTGGAGGAATTTCCTCCGAGTCAATAGATCCCAATGGGAGACTAGTGCTAGCCTATGCGGTAGTAGACAATGCGTTGGGGGACTCCTATACTACCATTACCATAACGATGAACAATTTCTACCCGATCTCATCTGGTCTTCAGGCCAAGGGGCCATGCTTGATGATATCAAAGCAATAATGGTGTGTCAGCTTGAGATAATTTATACCATCTCAGAAGAACAAGCATGTATAACGTATGGCTATTACCATAGGGTAGACATCCTAATACCTTATGGGGGTAGGGGGCTCGGGGATCACCCAATCCTGATTTATGTATGAATATGATGTGATCTTCCGGTATCACTCTAATATGGGAATGTGCTTTCCCCTATATTTTGAAACAATAGAGAATTGCCCTATATTCGGGGTTTCATCCCCCAAAAGATGGATCAGGAAAATCTAGACAAGGTCTATGTCTATCCACGGGTTGGTTGAAGCTGTAGCATGTTCAACCTCGTTAGCCTGAATCTACATGTCCTTGATCATTTAATAGTCGACATACAGGTAGTGGGATTTAGAAGAGAAAAAGGGATATGTGTCTCCTAGTATTACACCCACTAAACTAGTAAGAGAGTATATAAGGAACTTGTGATATGATGAAGGGACCTATACATGAAGGTGAAGCCATAGCCTCCCCTTCAACGCATTGTAGGTGGTGTCTTCGGATACAACTATGAACTCAGTGCTGGAAACTAGGAAACCGAAATGGGTTTTCAAGAGGATCATGCCAACTGGTGTCTATTCTATCCTATCATAACCATATATTTGTAGGTCAGATGGAATCCGATCATCCTCAGATAACCCCATCTTCTGATGTGTCTGGGTTGGTATTAGGTTGATCCTAAATCTTTTGTCGACAAGGAAACAACAAAACTCCATGACATTGAAATGGGTAGTGTTGTACAATGGGAAGATGTTCCCCTATAGGTGAGATCCTTCATCCTCTCCATAGAATGAGATAATGGCCTAGGATTCCACATGATAGACTGCCTTAGTATGGATGAATTCTATAATTTATACCTCTATCTGAAACTGGAGGGGTATTGTTAAAGTCTCAGAAATGGGTTCATGCATATCTGCTAATAGGAAAAGGGCCTCAAGGATAGAGATCCTTGCAAAAATACTGGTATGATGCTTAAGGATATCATACTTTTGTGTCAAGCATGAACTTCTACTTATAGGAGGTCGTTCTATAAAAGAGGGCATTATGGGCCCTTCCGGATGAACTAGTGGCTGGCTGGTGCTGGGAATATCCTGCTGCTCGCTAGTCGAAGTTTATGGAGTGACTACCAGATGTGGTCCATATGACTGAGACCGGTCCATAGAAGAACCTAGTTGATCCTGGAGTCCTCAGGATGGCTCTTCCTAATCAAGAAAAACAAATGATGGAGAAGGTGGACCTGTTGACACTATATTAGAGGGTTGCGCATGCTGAGCTCTGCATTGGGCCTGCTTTCTGGTTTCAGTTGCATGCACATCTTGGATGGAAGTACTTATCGAGGAACTCTGATGACCCATATAGTTGAGGCTCTGTCAATGCTAGAGACGGCTGTGGATGTGGGAGGATCCATCTGGTTCTCCTCGTTGTCAAAAAAATGTTGGGGTTTACTAGGTCCACTATGTTAAACGTGGTGTACCCATGATTTCACATGAAAAATACTCTAGTACTAGATGGATTCTGAGGGGAATCACCATCTCTAGGGGCATGACGTCACTAAGAGTACTGTATGATGATTTAATTGGAAGGGGAATTATTTTTTCCCTGCGTCGCCGATGATTTCTCTTCTGGGAAGAGGAAGCCTAAGCCGTTGACGTAGAGGTACTGGATGTGGGTGATGGAGTGTCTTATGAAGGCTTAGATTGATTAATATGCACAAAGATAATACCATTGGAATGGGGAACATCCATATGATCCATCCAGTCATCGAGCTTCTGGGACCCGTGGTTAGAAACCTGATGCCACTCACCTTCACTGTCACTACCACAGTCAGGATTCACGAAGACACATACCACCTATACTAGAGCTGGGCCTAACCTGACTTTATTGTAATCAACCTGGTCTTCGATTTACTCTTTAAAAAAATATAATTTTTTGGGGGTGTGCCCTAGGATATGCTGATAGGGGAAATAATTGGGGTAATCAGTGAGATCCACTTCTTCTGGTCTCCTGTATTCAGGAAACCATTGAAGTCCATATTCCAAGGCACTTTAGAAATAACAGAGGACCTGAGTCTTGTTGAATGAGTAGGTACAGTTTCTCCCATCTAGAAAGGGGGATATAGGAGACTGGCCATAATGAGTGATTGGAGGAGACTATCAAGGAGGTGGGACCTAGTTATCTCACCTGGTCGGTGGTATCACATTACGTTGGGGTGCCTGCTGATTCTTAGGTGGGAGCTACTGGGCTGGAGGCTGTGCCTTAGGTGGAGGGACTCTATAGAGCTATGGAGGTCGCTCCACTGGTAATAAATAAAGTTCCCAAGGGCCTTCTATCTACGCTACCTTGGTGGGTTCATGATTAGCATCTCTTCCGGCAGGAATTGTATGAGGAATCAGACATGCCTGTTTGGCCTGCTACAAGGCATCCTCTAAATGTTGGACCTTATCAGAGGAGTCTCAGAATCCCAAGGGTAATTCCATTTAATGAGAGAGGGGACTAGTTTTGTCGTGACATTCCTCACACACAAACTGTAGTTATTCTTGGGTCAGAAGAATATCCATGGAGTAGGTGAGACCTTTCCATCGGGTGACAAAGTTCATGATGCGCTTGTCAGGACTCTGCTTACACTTAAAGAGGTCTGCAATACTCATCTTTCAGGTGGAACATCTGCACTGGTAAAGAACTATCTATGGAGATATTCCTAGTTGGTGACTGATTCGATGGGTAGCTGGTTGTACCAGACAAACGCAAGCCCTTCCAATGTCTGTACGAAACACTAGAGTATAGCGGCCTATTTCTACGCTAGAGTTACCAAGAGGGGTATGGACCTTGAGATGAAATGGGCCCGATGCTGTAGCGGGTTTCCCATCCGATTAAAGGGGGAGAAGGTGGGATTTCCAAAACCCGAGGGTGTTGGAATATCATCCACCCTCAACGGATATGTCTTGCGATTAGGCGGGATTGCCGCCTGTCGAGTTTCAAATTCCTCGAGGCGAGCAATGAATGTTGCCATTAGATCATATGGGTCGGGGTTCCTATCTTGATGGGGATCCTTGATCACCAGTTCTTTGGTTGGTTATTCAAAATGATAACCAGGCCCTACGTCTTGTGGAGTGGCTGGTGGGACGACCTGCGGAGCCTCTGGGGGAACCTGAGCTGGTCGTAGGGATTATCACACCACTCGGGCAGATTTGGCATCACATACCATGCCATCTGGCCATAAGATCCGACCTATATGATGTATACGTGGGAAAAAGGGTCAAGGTAACCTAGAAGAAATTCGCTGGGGGGGTGGGGGGTGTTGTACCTACCCCTGCTTCCCCGTTAAAATGTCATCAAAGTATGGATGCGACTCTGGGACACGTTCATCAAGGAGGTCATTGATCATCATCTTGTTCTATACGAGTTGCCGATGCAACGAACATTTTTTGGGATCATCTGCCATCTTTTTCACTGATCCGGATGGGTTATAAGGTTTGACAGATCCAAGGTTCTCTTTTTCCTTATTGGTATTCTAGCCAAGGGCTCCTGACTCGGTAGGTACATGAAGAACAAGTAAATTTCATTGTTGGAAGGTGATCATTTCCAATGGTGTTAATAAGTGCGATACTCCCTCAGGGGGTATGTCCTCTCATAGAATCCCTAGCTCATTATCTCCCCTAGTAGTTCGTCCATGTTAACCACAACTATACCAGTAGGAATATCCTATATATCGCCTGAAAAATTGGAATGGCGCCGGATAAAACTGAAATGGAGGGCGGCCTACTTAACCCCACCAAGGACCTGAATGAGGGGGTAATCCTCATTGATTATTCTTAGGAGCACTTTAAATCTCTGAACACAATGTTTTTGGAGGGTCTGGTGCAGGCCGTGCGACTCGGGGTGCTAGGCCACAGGAAATGCAATCAAGTTGACCATATGACATAATTGGTCAATATCGTCGAAGTGTGCCCGACTCATGGGTTGAGACAATTACTGATAAGGGAGATGTAAGTGAATCTCTCTGAGGTTCTGGAGAATGAATGTGACTTCCTCCTGAGTAAGCAGTTCTTGCACACTAATGTTTTTGGCCGCAATTGGCTCGTACATTTCTGGGAAATGATCCGCTATGAGGATTTCCCAAAAGATCCTCAGCTCGGACTTAGGATATGGACCATGGTTTCCCCACTAATAAACTAGAGGATTATGGGGTACTATTAGCAGTACTGAAGTAGACAGCTGAGATGGTAGGCCGACAAGTAGAGAATACGACGAACAACTAGACAAGACACCACAAGTTGGGCTGTCTTGTGAAAAATGTGATGATTGACATAAGACATCTCGATATGATGGGTTTGTGAAGATAGTTTATAGCACGAGGGTTTTTTTACTGATGGTGGGTAAGTATATTTTTCATACTCTTTTGGCCCCTAGAATAACTCTCTATGGTCTGTGGTCGATATAGAGAATAACCCCGTGGATGAGAGGGAGGATTGCACGTCTAGATCCTCAAAGGGGCCAAATCTTCCAGATCTTGGATTTATCTGTAGAGTGAAGCTCAAATCTAATGAACCTCACATTCCAGAAAGATGAGGATGATACGTCACATTCCTGCCCCGACCCTCGACATAGAGGATCGAAGTGAGGGTTCTATTTCAGAATCGCATTCCGCCTTAGAATCCGAGAATCATAAATTCTTAATTGAAGTAAGAATCTTCTCATCACTCTTTTAATAGTTCCAATGACCTGCCCTCCTGCCATAGGATGGTTTTTCAGGATATGGTAGATTTTGGGACCAGGAAAAACTTCGTCCGAATTGATGCTGGGGTAGAGAGGACTTACGTTTGGGTGATTTGGGGTGTGAGGAGAACTTGGAACGATTTCAAAGGGAACATGGTGAGAACCTCCATGTACACTAGAAAACAAATGGATGTAATCTTCACTAGAACTACTGGAGTGTGTTGGACATCTGCTGGAGCTAGAAGGATCATGTGTAGGGCCTCTATTAATATTTACATTGGTAGTGTCGGTGCAAGGATGGTCCTCATACTGGTTAAGGTGGACATGGGTAGGACCTCCATGTTGGTTTCCCATGATACGAGGTAAACCTCAACGTCTTTGATTTTTGGGATGAGGAGGACCTGCGTCCGCTATTTTACGGACATGGGAAAGACCCCCACACTGACGGTTGGTCAGACATGCATCATCTTCACACCAGCATCCTATGATAGGAGTAACGACTCCATACCTGAGGTAATTGGAGCAGAGGAGGCTTCTATACTGGGTGTCAATGCAGCGGGGAGGATCTTCATTCGGATTGAAGCTAGCTTGGGGAGGACTTCCATGTTGATATTGTGAGTGGGATGGACTTGCACACTCATTGGTGATAGTATGGGGATGACCTCCATAATTGGTCTGATTGGCACGGGTTGGCCTGAGACAGGTGCTACCTGTGTCAGTGAGAAGGAGAGTTGACTTAGCATGCGCATTGGGTGGTTGGGGCCTTGATATGAGTCATGCATCTGTGTGCCCGTGCCCAACATAAACAAGGGGTTGATGTTATGTGTCAGTAGTGGAAAGCTCCATGGTAGATATTGATGTTGATGCCCCTCGATAGTCATCCTCCTCAGTCTACGCCTAATGCTAGCATTGGGGAAATTACACTGGGGCCAGTGTTGCATGGGTATAGCTTACCTGCTCGCCAGCTCATGGGGCTGGGTGGTAGCTTTGACGTAGCCTAGTGGGAATCCTCTTTTGTTACCCTAGGGACAAGAATCTAGCTGGGATGACCCGGACCTCCCTGACCTCATTGGGGTAGGATAGGGAGTCATCGATGTATTCAAGGGATTGGATCCCAAAACAGTCATGCATCAATGTGGGGATCATTTGATCCCTGTGAAGACCTTGGGGGTGGTGGTGGTGTTGAAGTGAAAAAGTCTCTAAGTCCTGTTGTGCCATATCCTGGTTTGGTATAATCCCCTTTTCTTTGTATCATTGAATGTGGTCATTTATCACCCTTCTCTGAATGATTTTAGAAGGGGAGATGGGGCATTGGAGCCCATCATCTGTTGGTAAAGCGGTTGCAATGGGTGAGAGGAGGCCACACGGGATTGCGGCATGGACGTTGCCCCTGCCCCTGCATTGGTGGGTACACAGTGATTTGTTTCCAACAATGAAAGCTCGTTTCCTGAAATGTCGGGATATTTAACAATTAATGATGAACGAAGGAAAGTGACGTCTAGTGCCCCAATACCATTTCATATTCCATGTTTGGTAAGAAGGATCCCCACTAATAACATCACAGACCAGGATGTCAAATGTTCAACTGCCCCAATTTCTGGCGAGTTTCACACCATACCCACTATTTTTTGGTGGGAACAGGTGTCAAATACATTGATACGGTGACATACAAGTCCACTAATTTATTCAAAACTAATAATATCCACATTGAGGGGGAGAACTTTACGTCAGCATTCCAATATATGTTTCTGAATCATTTTACGGGGTTCACATCTGTCAACGGAGGATGCACTTTTTATCTCTGTATATTCCATCTTTCTAAAGGTAGGAAAAATTCGTCACTTATTTAGGGTTGTTTTCTCTTTAATTGAAGTAGGATGATGGGATGTCAGTTCCCCCTTCCATGGATTCCTTCTAGGAACTTGTTTCCTTGTTCGGGTCTTCCCCATTGACAGAACACATTGTTCAGGAAACTCTTCCAAGTGCCTTGTTTTCATGGATTCCAGTTAATTATGCTTCTTCTATTAGGACATTCCAAGGGGGTCCAGTCAGGGAAATAACCTTTAGTCAGGGGAGTAGTCACATTGAACATTGTTGGCATTTGTAGATGCTGGAACACTGATGCATTTGGTTTTCCTCCCCTTATGAAAGGGCTTCTCGAGGGCACAAAAGCTTGAGGTATCCCACGTCAATTGAAGGGAATTATATTCCGTATGCATGTACCTGATGTTTTACTCAGCTTCCCATGTTTATAACAGGGTATGTCAAAGGTTTAATGTCTAGAATAGATGGATCATACTGATAATAACACTGACAGGAGTGGATCAGATGGGAGAAACCCCTAGAGGGATTGCTAATGCGAGGGCTAATGCAAGGTTAGTTACCCAGTTACTACTAGGAGTTGTGAGAATGTGGGTGACATGATCTCACCAGGATTTGGAGGCCCGTGTAAGAATCAGTATGCATATAGACGGTTGGGAGTGGGTGGAGAGTGAGATGGAGCCGACGTAAGGGGAAAGGTGATGTTGGGATTGATCCTTGAAGAGACTTACTACTTATAATCATTTCATGGAATCAGTGTCCACGTATTTCGGTGAGGTGGGAGGGAACCTGAGGAGGTAACCCATGAGAATGGATGCATGGATGGGACTAAGAGGAAGAGGAACCTCTAGTTTGGGGGGATGACTTTCCCAAAACATATAGGCTCAGGGGAAAGAACAAGATGAGACATGGTCAATGGTATTGAACCTTAGGGAGTCTTAAAACGTATCCCCAAGGTAGGGAATATAATTCTACATAGTTCAAGAAGGGGCCATAAAGTCGAGGTTCACACATAATACAATGCCTCGACGAAATACTGGGGCTTACGTGTGGTCAGCAACCCAGGTAGGTATGACTCTCGAGGGGAGGAATAGAGATGTGGGACCCAGGTAAGGGGGGATACAATGAATTACTGTCAATTACAGACTAAAATGTATTACCACTGGATGGGGCTACAATGGCTTACCACTGGTTGGGGTACTCAACAATTTACCATTGATTGTGGGAGAAAACGACATATCCTTGATTGGGGTTGACAACGGATTACTATTGAATGGGGATGAACCTCAACGAGGCTTCCTACATACCCTATCTAAGAGAAAGAGATCAAATACCACGTAATTCTGATGGGTATAGTTTAGCGTCATGTAAGACAAAAAGGGGGATACAGTTTAACGTCATGCGGGGTGAAGGTGAATCGATGTGAAGGGGTCAGGACAAGTATGTGTTGGGCTTGAACATTAAGGAGGCTTCCAACGTACCATGCCTTGGAAAGGGTAAAAGTGAACATAGTTGGGAAAGTGGGATTCTGTTTAATGTCATGTAGGATGAAGCTGAACTGACATGAAGGGGTCGGGACAAGTCAGTGTTTTGATTGCACCTCATAGAGGATTCCTACATACCTTGCCTTAGCAAGGATCAAAGTTCACATAGTTTCGTATAAGGGAAGAATCTTAACCGATGTGAAGGGGCTGGGAAATGTAGGTGTTGGTCTTGATAATCATAGATTATTCTTACGTACCTTTCGGTGGAAGGGATCAAAGTCCCCGTAGTTTAGTATGAGGGATAAAGTTTAACTTCATGCGGGATGAAGCTGAACCGACCTGAAGGGGTTGGGACAAGTAGGTGTTGGACTTGATCCTTAGGGAGGATTCCAACGTACCATTCCTTTTCAAGGATCAAATTCCACATAGTTCGATATGAGGGATGCAGTTTAACAATTTGGAAGATGTAGATGAACCGACATGAATTGGTCGGGACATGTTGGTGTTGGGAATGATCTTCAGGGAGGCTTCCATCATACCTTGCCTTGGAAGGGATCAAATTCCATGTAGTTTGGTATGAGGTATGAAGTTTAATGTCATGGAGGATAAAGATGAACCGACATGAAGGGGTAGGGACAAGTAGGTGTTGGGCTTGATCCTCAAGGAGGCTTCTCACATAAAATTCCATGTCAAGGATCAAATTAAATGTAGTTCAGAGTGAGGTATTGGGGCTTACACTCTAGGGAGGTCCATGAAGGATTCCATAGTCAATTCATACTTTATGGCCACATGAGTCATGATTAGTGTGAGAAACAATAGGCATCAAAAACCTTCCAGTCACATCCCGAAAGCTGCATCTGTGGGAGGTGGAGTGTGGTTACACGTGGTTAGCCACCCAAAGAGGAAACATGGGCTTATGCATGGTTAGAGTCCCAATGAGATGGAGATTAAGAATTACTCCATGAAGAAGGCCCGATGATGACAAAGCCCTGATAGAGAAGGATGGGGTAACGAAGTTCCTTGTTCTCATCTCACCTCTCATCTTTTCCACCGAAGAAGAATGGAGGAGAAGGGGTGCTACATCATGAAAGAAAGGCAAGTGGCTTATGCCAAGATGGATGCCATTTACTGTGGATAGGAACCACTCCAAAAGAGAGGATCTAATTCCATTTGAGGAATATCTCCCTCCTGTGGATAGAGAAGGTGTAGATAATGTCCAAGACGGGGCACCCCACATATGATGCTTGGTGCAAGGACAGAGTTCAATGTAATGCTCTAAGGATGATGGTGCTTGGTATTTTAACATCAAGCATCTTAGACGAGGCAAGCTCCCTCCGCACCCTTAGGACGTACATAACTGGAATACATTGTCCCTCAGTATAGGGAAGGCACCATCATTGCCATAGTGAGGGGTGTTGTGAAGTGATACACTAAGGGGTCTATGATAGTGTGGATTTTCAAAGAAGAAATATCTGTTAGCCTACCTATGTGAAAAAGGATAAGGGTTAGAAACACAATGTAATGAACTTCCCAAGGTACGTTGAAATCAATTTGTACAAAACTGGAGGCCCGCACAGAAAAGGGGTGTGTAAAGCATTCACTTTCACAAAAGGGTGATTCACAAAGAGGATGGGCTTCGTGAATAGGGTGACCTTTGTGTTGTTGATGGACTTCGCGATGTGAAAAGAATACCCAAATAAGATATGATTCATGAAGGAAAAGGGACTCGGGAAGAGGGGTTCTTTGTGAAAGGGAGTGATTTTGTGAAGAAGGTGGTCTTTGAGAAAGGACATAGCTTCATGAAGATCCGCCCTTATGGGAGAAAGGATTCTCTTAATGAAACCCACTTTGTTTTGGGTGGATTTCATGAAGGCTCTATGCTTCGCGAAACCTTGATAGAATTTCGAGAAGGCTCTATGCTTCACAAAACATTAGGAACCCTAAAGGGAACATTTCCACTATGAAGGGTATATTCCTTCACAATGGGAATCTCCACCTTAGGTGGCAGCTAAAAATCACACAAAGGGGAAAAATTCACAAAGGGGAAGAACCTTTTACCATCTATTAGAGGGTTTCACGAAGCACTATCCAAAATGGAAGCTAGGATGTTGAAAGGTCAGAGTAAAAAAGGATTAGAAGGGGGGACTTCTATTTATAAAAATCCACTGTCGGTGTCAGACTCTTGCAATGCCGGTATGTCGTGGTGCCATTCGTAGAGGAGTCCATGCAGAAATGTGCTTGCCACATGGAGTGCTTCATGCATGAAACTTTTGAAAGGTATCAGAGGCTATTTTTCTACCCATTCAGGAGGTGACTTACTCCGATTATAGCTTTGAATCTGTGGAATGGGCCAGAGGCATTTTTTTCAGTGCCAACAGAAACATATCCAAGAAAATAAAATGAATTATTTGACTATTTACTCATGAAAAGACAAAAAAATTATGTGAACAAAACAAGTAGATAAATGACAAATAATGTTCCAGTGAATGGTGTGTGTAAAAATATCCAATTTACACCATAGAACATTTGAACACACATAATAATTATTAGGTTTATTATTACAAAAATAACTATATATATATATTCTAATAATAAAAAAATTTCACAGGCAATATAAAAGAAGGATTAAAAAAAATAATGAATATAATAATATATAACAAGAATATATATACCATTTTTACATCAAGAAAATTTTAGGTATCATCACTTTGTTATCAAAATACATAATATATGGAACCTGGTCAATAATTTAATAATTTCTCTATCACGGGATAATCAACACATTTCATAATTACATCTCTACTAGGGTATAACTAATACTATATGATATTTTTAGTGAAAATAACCACCCATTGTCTATATAATCCCATTTGATATAAAATATTTTTATTCACAACAATGAATATCATAGAAAATCCCATTTTATATGGAGACATGTCAAGGCACACCAGATATGGAATCATTCATGTCATAGAATGTATACTAGTGTGTGCGTGTGTATATATGTAAGGGGGGATCTCCAGGTTCATACTAATATATATATATATATTTGTATATATACATATTTATGACTATAATTTGAATATTGTGTACCCATGACCAGAAGTAACTGGGGTACCCTTTCCAGAAATTTTTCCTACCACTATAACATGTTTCTTAAATACACTAAAATTTATTTATGTTTATAGAAAACAATAATATATATAACTAACCAAAATAAAAAATTATTGAATATGAATATACAAAATTCTAATTAGTTCGTGTATCATAAACTACCAATAATATAATATTATAATAGATAACTAAAACATTTACTTTGCTATACTTAATATATATTCACAAATAATAAGGTCATATAATCATATAAAAACATCATGGTCTTGGACATCCAGTGTTATAAGTGGCCTCATCAACTCATTGTATACGAGTAATAATAGATAAGGTAGATTAAAAAAATTACGTAATAAGGATAAAAATAAGTAAAATAATTTATCACAGATTATAAATGTTCATAAAGAGAATAAATAGTTAAATATAGTGTCATAATTTTATCAGTGGTGATTTACCATGTCATCACCAGTATCACCCCCCGTGATCCCACTTTCCCTTTCATGTGTTTCATGTTTTACATATTATATTTATTAATAAATTTTTTTTGATGATAAAACATGTCATGTCACAAAATAGAGAATATTTAACACTATTTAGTTCAATAATATCCATTTGAGGGGAATATGTTTTTGATACATCAAAAAATAAAATCAAAATTATTTTATTTAAAACAATGCCTAATTTTATAAATCTCATCAAAATGATGTTCTATTCAATGTGGATTTAAATTTAAAACCAAATGGAATAAAATTTAGAAATATCCATGTTACCCAATATATTCAATCAATATTTGTTTCACAAAAACAATTAAATTCCCTATTAAAAGATAAACTAATAAAATAAATACACTAAAATAAATTTATTCATTGGTTTTACATAATTGAAAAAAGAAATTATTCTACTTTTGATATATTATATATCCCTAGGATGTATAGGTTATCTTTGAAAAAAATGTGTTTTAGTTTCAATTAAAAATAAATAAAAATATATTTTAATTTTAAAATAGCATTTTAAATAACTCATGTGCGGTTCATTAACCATCCAATATGATAATTAATTACTAATGAGACTATAAAAAATTATATTTCAATTTAATATTTTGAATGAAAATTATTTTATACTCAATAATTGTTTCATGTAAATAAAAATAATATTTAAGGAAATAATTTGACTTCCAAATAGTTAAATTTCCAGTATTTTTTAATAAGGATATCATCTACCTTGAGTATGGGGTGTTAGAGGTGTAATATTTTAATATTCTATTCTTTTCCAACACCTCATATATTGTAGAATTATTTTAAAATTAATTTATAGAAAACCATGTTACATCCAATTATTTTATTAGTGGAGATCGTATACACACCAAAATATTTGGTTAATCATTTGATTAAATAATGCAACCTACATTTTTTTGGCGTTTTTGACATTTCATGTTATTTTTAGTCGAATTTTTTCTATATATTCCTCCATTTGGAATAATGATTGGGGGTGTATCCTCCTAAATTTATAACATCTAACCATCACCTTCCTAGTGATATTTTAATGTGGGTTCTTAAAAAATATCACGTTAAGGGTCTCTTTCACCCTCAACATCCTTAACTGATTATTTTTATTCATTTTCCTTTATTTTGTAAATCCTATTTTACATTACATTAATTTACATGGATGGAGTTTTCTATGAATGGGAGGTTTTGAATTTTGTGGGTTTTGAGCCTTCTCTTAAAATGTATAATTTTTTTTTTATTTTCGAAGGTGGCATGATTAAACTAGTAGAGTTAATCGTTTAAATTTAAAAACATTTATTTGTGAGTTATATAGATTCTTGGTTTTTAAAATATTACTTTTAATCTATAAAAATGATTTTTTTATATCTAGAATTTCATAATCAATTGTTTTTATTTTTCCCCTTTAATAAAATGGGTGAGTATTTTTAGTTCAAGGGGATACTAATTTAAAGCGTATTTATACAATTTAAGTGTTTAATAAAATTAATTTTATAGTTTTCCTAAAAAATGACTTATTCATGGTTTTTTAAATTTAATATCATTAAAAATGATGGTATTTTTTTTGATTTAATAGTTACAAAAGATATAAAGCGATGTTCATCAGTTATATAAATATCTACTATCTTTTTTTTTTAATTTTGATTGTGATATGGTGTTATATTTTTCCCATGGATTTATACTTGGAATCTAATTATATCAAAACGGGTTTCCAAAATAAATAGTAATGTTGAAAAATGTAATGTTCTATGAGACCCTTATTGCAATGCAACAAGGTTTTTTGTTTATTACAACATTTCTGATACTGATTTTCATCTATTATTGCATCTTGTAGGTACTTATGGTTTAATGAAATATGATTCATGTGTATGAATTTGAAAAATGGGTTATATTGAATAGTTGTTTTAGATATGGGATGAATATTTTTTTACATTATTATTACTTGGCATATGTGTTGTTCTACAGATTGAAATATACATATTATACCACATACTTTATCTATTCCCCGATAAGCCCTAGGTAACTGTATTGGAAAATAGAGGGTTGTATGGTTTTCATGATAAGGGATTCTGATTAGTAGTGTCTAATAATTGATGATTTTCTAGATTTTATATGGTACCCAAATTAGGCTAATTGCGAGAGTCACAATTGTAGAGTATAATATGATAACATCAGTCAGAATTTTGTTCAACTAATTCCTATATGTTATTTTTTCACAAGTCCTTATGGTGTTTCCTTTTGATATTTATCTTATGTTGTTTTTTCATTTTTCTAGCTTGTGGGTTTTTATATAATTAATTGAGTATTTTTCTATATATTGACTCACTTATGTTATAGAAAAAAATTTATATTGTTTTACTTATTTCATTTTCATATTCATTTTTTAAATTCCATGGTTTTCCATTATTTTCCTACATTCACGTAATAATTTATTACACTTTAAGGGTTTGTAAAGGTTTTTAAAATAAATTGATGGGTTTATTTTCAAGATGTATATAAAATGGTAAATATATGAATAAATTTGGTATGTAAGTGAAAGTATAATTAAAAGGAGTTTTTTATGTGTGTGTGTTATACATTGATGTTTTAATACGATGAAAATTTAAAGAAAATGTATTTTTTAACATTTATTTTCAGACATGTATGCATGGTCTCTTTTAGAAAAATAATTTAATAGATACATGGTTGTATATTACTAGTAATTTTATGAAACCCTTCACACTCATTTTAGTCGGATTGTAGTATCAATGTTTCTTTTCTGGTATTGAGGTCTTGGATTTTTAGTTTAGTGGGCAGTATTTTTCATTATGAAAATTTTGATGTTTCGTTCATGGTAGTGACTTAAGATTAAAATGGTGATAGTGTGGTTTGTGTATGGTGTTCTTCTGACCAGTTGGCATGTTTTGAGTATTAAATTTCTACAAAATATAATTTTGTTTTTTATGGATTTAAAATGTATATAAAATAGTTTTTATTTTTATTTGTAAATTATTTTTAAACATTTTATATTATTCTATATTTATTTTTCATTGTTTGGTTGGATTCAATGTAGTGTATGTATTTATATATTTTGAAAGATCATACTAATTTTTGAGACATAAATTTTGGTTTGTGTTTGGAAAATAATTAAGTAATTAATTAACCATGATAGTTAAATTACTCCAAAAAACCATTATTTTGTACCCTCAATTCTTACCTTCATCCTATGGTGATTGGGGACATACTTCAGTCCATGAAGCAAGATTGATTATGTGATGGGAGGGTCTACCAGGTTCAGGTCAATAAAATTAGTATTAGTGCTCTATTTATATTTTGGACGATAATGGTATATCATATATAAAACCATCTTAGATCACGAGGTGGGTGATGGGGTGTGTCTTCACAACTATTATTTATTCAAAATAATGAGTTACCATGGTTAGTTGGGAGTTTTATTTTCAATTTTTTTAAATTAATATTTAAATTTTTTTATATAGATTGTTGTTGCGTTGAATTTTTATAGATAATCTATGTTTTTCATTAATATATTATATGATTCAAAGGGAAATCATTTAAATTAATGAGGTTCATGGTTAAGGATCATAATAGTTGAATCAAGTATATAGAATAAAAAATACTTTTCGGTGACTTTTACTACTCATATGTGAGTGAGATGGACACTCTCAGTCATTACATCAAGTGATTGATGGATCATTGGATATGAAGGGATCATAATTGTGTTGATATGGTCACGGGTGAGATAAGGAACATATTTGGATGGTCGAGATAGAATTATGTTTTTATTGATATGGAAAATATGGTTGAATGTGGTTAATTGCTGAATATTACATGCAATGATCACATGATGTTTCAGATAGAGTTCATGCAATGACATCTGGTTCCGAATGATTCTAAGTTGACCCAAGAATGACTCAGTTCTGGTGTGTTTTGGTGCTATGCATGAGTGAGTGGTGTCTAGTTTAGTTGTTTAGTGATCTATCCATATAATTAAACATGGATTTAGGTTAAAAAATTGGTATGGATGTTTGGATGATATTGGGATGCCTCTATGTATTACGACATCATGATTATGGGATGAAGATAAAACACAATAGCTATTCATGTAACATGTTCTCAAGAATAATCATACAGAGAAGGATAGAGTTGTGTTCTTATTGGTAAAAGTGTGTGGTGAGATGAATAACGCAATGATTGTGTCATTAAACTGATAATAATATGTTTCTACAAGGTGATTCCAATTTTAGGAAGAAATATATCTTATAATCATACCTTATGAGTATCATCATATCATTGGGAGATCCATAAACATAGGGATTAATTCGTTGGTGACACCATTGTGTTTTAGGGTTAACTAGGGTTGTAATTGTTATCCAAGAGTTTTTGTAATATCAAGGATTAATGATATCTGTTTTTATATATATTTTACCTATTGATTAGAGTTTTAAAACAAAATGTAAATAATTATTCCAGAGTTGAATATAATGATATTGTGAGAGATTGATGTCTCTGTGGGATTGATATATTTAGTAATGGGTAATTATAACATCTCAAGGATGTGAATTTTTTTAGTCGAGAGGTTATAAAACTCAAACCCCTTTTGAGTTGTCCAAATCAATGGGAATTTAAATATTTCAGTCTTGTGAGAGGATTATTTTTGGAAATTACAATTTAGATCATAGATCAAAGAGAACAGAATTCTCTAGTTGATTATAAGGCCATGAACTTAAACATTACATAATATTGAGTTTTGTCAAGAATTCACTTTATGGATATTTTCAAGGTTATAGTTTTAGAGAATTAGGCCACAACTATTTCATTACATCTCTTTTATTGCAATGTATATACTTCTACTATATCAAATTTTTTCACAACAATAAAACTCCTTAAAAAAATAATTATTGTCTTGATAACAATTATCATGAATTCATCCTTTCTCTTACCCTTCCTTTTACTCATATGATTTTTTTTTCAAAAACATGGGATGAGCATCCAAAGATAATTAGGGGAAATAAAAATAAAGAAAAACTATTAGTCTATATAAAACTAGATAACCCACTCAAGGATCTTTGTGCGGCTGAAACAAAACATTTTCACATGAAAAAAACTCATACTTTTTGTTCAATGGAAAACACTAAAACTAATAGAAAGTAATTAAAACTCCTTTCGGTGACTTAGAGCATCATATACTAAAAAAAATTCAAACATCTTATAATTGGAATAACCATATTGTTGACTACCAAATTGGAAATATATAATTTGTATTACCCTTTGAATAAGCTATATCAGGCTCACCCGTTTCATATAATGATCAAGTACCATTTCAAAAACACATTCATAAAAAAACACTTTTGAAAAAATATTATAATCCCATATGAAAAAAATTCTGTTAGAAAAAAATATTCATTTAATAACACATTTTAAATACACATATTCAGAAATAATGCAATAAAACATTTATTTTCCTCTTAGATGATATTATATCTTAAATATGAAACCATATATACAATAATGTTTACGATGGAGGATAAGCCATTATCACCATATATGTTAATAAACATTCCTTTTATCATTATTTAAAGAAAGTAAAATGATTCATATAAAATTATTACATGTGAATAATTTGAATGAAATTCTAGATAGACCAATTTTCTTTGTATATTCCTTTTAAACACATATAAATAAATATTTAATTTAAAATCATGAAGAAAAATATCTGATAATTAAATATTTAAATTCTTATAGTATCTCATACCTCATTAAACATTTAAATATTAATCTACACGATTAAATAAATAACCGTAATGTAGATAAAATATGTATATTAAAGGTCATTGTGGGGGTATATAGACCTTATAAATGAATAAAGTTGTAGGTTATCATTAAATGCCTCAAAAAAGAAGATTTATACAAAGTCCATTACATTGAGTCTGACTTGTCTCTTTCATTATTTAATTTCCTAAATAATAAATTATATTAATTTATCTTGATTTAGAACATTTTTAATGTTTATTATTAAATTTTTATCACTTATTACCATATTATAGAAGTTAGTTAATTATTTGATTTCATATAAGACATTTTCTCGATGATCGGTATTCGAGTCAAAGATGAAATTGTTTTTATAAAAATTATCCATGTGGTCACAAGTATATTATATATATAATTATATTCATGATTTAAATATCATATATATAAAATATATATGTATTTATAAGAGTTTGTCACATTTGTAGATAAGAAATGAAATGCACTGTCCATGGATACGGTAGTTCATACGTACGGATGAATGCTGCTAGGATTTATTTTTCATATTACTGGAATGAAAAATCAATTATATGTTGGTATTTTTTAATTCAAGTTTAATTTCCATGTTATAAATGTTACATAAGTTCATTAAATCCACAATTAATATGTTCAATTTATGGCATGAAGAAGTCATCTCACTTTGGGGGGGCGATAGTCCACACTTTCTCAAATTATAAAATCATATTAACACATTATGGAAAGCATAACGGTATATTGTAAAAAAATAAGAATAATATAAAAAATAAAATATTATATATATCATATATAAATATATTGACATCATAATGTCCACCATGAGAGGTGGTAGGAAAAAATTGAACAATCATCATTTTGTTAGGCAATAGTATGCCGTACATAGAAACAATATGTTCTATATCCATTAGATGAAGGTGTGTGTTAGTTTAGGTATAAAACATATCATAAAAATATCCATGTATATATAGATAACAATTTATGTTATAAAATAATGGAATAAATAGAGTTTGGGTAGTTGGATAAGGAAAATAAATGAAATGTGCTTGAGAGAAGATGTTATCTCTAAATCGGGTTACTCCATTTGATTTTATCTAAAAGGAATTTTGGAATTTTATTTATCCCAATTTAAGGATTCTATGAGGAATTTAGGTTGGTTGGGAGCTTATTATAGAATAATTTGGAAGATCCAAGGGGATTGAGAGGTGTGAGTATGTGGGTAGAGTTGGTGGCCTTTTATAAGAGGGAGGTGGGGCAATTTAAGAAAGTATTGGAATATTATTTTATTATAAATTTATGTTGGAATTATAATAGTAAAAATTGATAAATTTAGAATTAAATATGATGATGGGTATAAATCCTCTCAAGTAATAGGTTGTAGAAATGTTTAGATAAAAAAATTAACATTATCTTTTATCTTTAACACTTAGTTAAAAACATTAACTCTGACAATGTCTTCTTATATTTTCATTATATATTGATTACATATCTAATATAAAATGAAAATAGAACCAAAAGTGGATCATTAATGAAATTTGTAACATTATATACTTCATTTGGATGAATATTAAATTTTTAAAACTATTATATAATTTAATAAAATAGTATTTTTTTTAAAACTCATTTGTGTCATTTTTCACACTATTTAGTAATTGATTTTTGTTATTGTCATAACAACTCTATTACATCATAACAATAGAATTAACAAAATCCTCGTATGACTATGTCATCCATTTATTTTATGGAATTATAATGTTAAAATTACATTTAATTTAAAATTTATAACATCATTTATTTGAATCATTCATTAAAAATATAATCACATAAACATCATATTATCATAAACAAATTTATTTATACAATGTATAAAAATTATAAATAAACTAACATGATTTATTAAATATTTTTATCTTTCTTATGACTCTTTATAGTCAATGAGATAATTTATATAATGCAAATTAAAACTAGTTAAGATAAGATATAAATTTTTATGTTATATTTCCTTTTTAATAAAATAAATGTTTTAAAAGGTTTTTATCACACCCATGTATCTACATGGGGTAAACAATTGACCCATAGACTGACATGGTCGTTTATATCTCATCCAATACATTTAAGAAACATGTTAGGCTAGTTTTATATTATTATAATATTATTTTTACCCTTATTTACCTGATTTACCATTTAACAATTGTAATAAAAATAGTTACTAGAGTTACTATTCACAATGTTCGAAAATAAAAGATAAATATTTTCAACATTTGGACCCTTTGATTCAAAATAAGGAATATATTTTTACGTATTCAAAACCAAGAATTTATAGTAATTAATTCACAATTGATTCCCATGGTCAAAACTAGAAAGCTTGTTTTAAATAAGTAAAAACTATCAAAAGATTGACATGTGTTTATATCCAATTTAAATATTAAATTACAGAAAATGACCATTAATTAATTAAACAATAAAATATTAATCCAATTACACATTAAAACCAATTAATAGGACAATCTAAATATATAAATAAATTAGATGAAAATGTAGTTTTGAATTGAAATGTAGTATTTTTCACTATTCATAAAAATATAAATTTTATCAGAAAAATAACAACATTTCAACCAAAGTAAATTTTTAAGTCATGATTCTAAATAAGATGATTATTTTATCCAATATTACATATAAAATTAAGAAAAAATATTTTTTAAAAAGGGTTAACCATCAAAAGGAGATAAAATGGCCTTTTTTAAAAATATTTTAGTATTTTATGCATAAAATTGAATTTATTCTCAATTTAATCATCTAAAATTAATTGGATAAAAGTTAAATATTGTAATTTTTTTTAAAATCGCAACATATTTAATTTTGATCATTCTCACAAATACAATTTCTAGGCATTAACTTCCATTTAAAATAATATAATTATTGTTGTATTATTTTTTGTTATACCTCAGAGTTTTGTGTAATGTATGCTTTTAGTGAAACCCATTATTGAGTATCGGGTATGAAATCATACATAGTCTCCCCATTAAACTAAAATTAATTTTAAATTCAAAATATTAATAGTTATGAAAATTTACTCTTCTATAATAACCTAGGATTTTACATCATTCACCCCTTTGGGATGTTGTGTCCCCACATTTTTAAAATTAGGCTCATAAACTTCATTGAAATTCCCACATCAAAAAACATTAATAAAGATACCACTTCAAAAGATAGAAAGTTAATTACAAACTTCATTCAAGATAACACAAACTAGGGTTCAATAAAGGAAAACATAGATTTGGAAGAGAAAAATAACCATTAAGTTTTGATGGGGAGTGATAGGAAAAATGATCAGGAGAATGTTAATAACCAGAAAACCATAAACATGTGATGGATTAAATGATCTATGATTTCCTAGTAGGAAACTTAAATTGAAAATATTTTTTTATTTAATATCCTTTTCATAATTATGAGTAATTTTTTATGAGCTTGACCAAGAACATACAGAAATATACTTACTTCTCTAGTAGAGTTTCATCCTTTAACTTATATCTACCACCAACTCAACTTTTCTCCATACAATGAGTATTCAAGATTACTTGGTGGAACATAAAGCACTAGAATCAACTTATAAAGAATCACATTATCCAAAAACGATGAACTATATTTTTCTCTTATCTTTAAACATTAACAAAAACCAAAATGTTTACTGCAAGATCATATAATCCCCAAAAATAATAATTATTTTTATAAAAATAAATACTATTATTAATCTCCAAAATTAAACAAACAATACCCAAAGACCAAAAAAAATTCAATAAACAATTTTACTTAAGATTTTTCAAAATAATCCAAACTAATATTGAAATGGAAAATTAAGAAGGATTTGATCTTGTAATCTTCCCTGATAAATCATAACATTTATCTCCAAATAATATCGAATAATCATAAAATATCATACTAAAATATAATTAACCAAATCACATGCTCTCTATAAAAGGTTAACAATTTCCATTAATAACCTAAATCAACATTAATCCATAATAAAAACATAGATTCTCCCTAAATAAAATTCATCCATCACTACTTAAAAAATCTCATAGTAGTTTATTTTTAATAGGCATATAGGGTTCCAAAAATAGTCAACGTCTTCCAAAATAACATTTATCACTTAATCACCAAATCATGTTATTATATTAATAATATCCATTTAATAAAACACGACTTCCCAAAATCATCTTAAACTTATTTGATCAATTTTTTCAACCTAAAAGGAAATGGCATACTAACCATAGACTTCATGTAGGCTAGTGGTAGGTGAACAATCACAGTCGTAATTCAGTTGTGGGTTCGATTCCAATAGCTTTGTTTAATGCGATGGGTTGTCACTCATTCCATGTGTTCCCCTTTTTCTAAAAGTATATTAAATTCCCAAAAATGTGATACAATAAAAATAAATTACCATATCATATTTTAACCTCAATGGTTTTCTCAAACCTCAAATTTTATATCCCCAAAAAAATTAATAACCTATAATTTCTTCAAAGGATAATGTCCCCCAAAACAACATTTAACACCATAATATTTCTGATCATAAATCCTCCAAAGTGGTTGAAAAGTCATTGAAATTATGATCTACATTAAAACTATTAACCCATGATGAAATCCCTAACCCTTAATAAAATATCATAATCACCAAAGTTGTCTAAACCATACCCAGAAACCAACTATAAAGCCCCGACCTTAAACATTATAGAATCATCAGTTAAGTCAAGAATTCACATTGAGGATATTTTTTCGGTTTAGAGTTTTATATAATTAGGACATAAATATTATGTTATATCTCTAATTTTACAATGTAGACAGTTTTACTCTATCTAAACGTATTCAAAACAATAATAATGCTTAAAAACATGAATTGTTTTCTTGATAAAAGTCATATTGAATCCAAACATTATCTTAACCTTACTCATAACCTATTAAAAGTTTTTCAAAAACATGGGATTTTCATAAAAATCTTATTAGGGGACATAAAAATAATGAAAAAACAATAGTATAATTTAAACTTGATAACCCATTCACTATAATTTAAGCGGATGAAATAAAATATTTTTTCACGAATAACACTCATAATTGTTTTCACAATGAAAAACACTAAAACCAATAGTAATAAATTAAAACTGATTTAGGAGACAAAGAGCATCAGATACATAAAACTATTTCAAATATCTTCTAATTGGAATAACCATTTGGTTGAATTCCAAATTAGAGATCTAAAATGTGGATCACCCTTCATATAAGATATATCATGCTCACTAATGAGATATAATGGGGATCAAACCTTCGTATAAGCTATAACGGGCTCAACTATGAACTATAATGTGAAACAACCATTTGTATATGCTATATTGGGATCACCCATTTCATATAATACTCAAGTAAAATTTAAAAAACATCTTCATCACAAAAACCATTTTGAAAAATACTTTAATCCCATATGGAAAACATTTCTGTATAAAAATAAAAATTTTATTTATGAACCCATTTTTATTAAAAAGATACCCAAATAAAGGAATAATGGATTTATTTTCTATTTAAATTTAATTAAGTCTTATAGAGGAATCTAAATATCAAATAATAGTTATGGAAGTGGAGAATTCATTAACACCATAAATGATAAAAAAATATTCATTTTGACATTTTTTAAAGAAACTAAAAGACTTCAAATAAAAGGATTAAACATGAAAAAAATGAAGGAAATTCAATATAGACTTATAATTTTTGGTATATTCCTTTTATACCCATATAAATAAATATGTAACTTAGTATCATGGTGAAAAAGATTTGTTAATTAAATCCTTAAATGTTTAAGGTGTCCCATACCACTTTGAACATTTAAATATTAATCTCCATGATTTAAAAAATAAAATTAGTCTTAGGAAAAAAAAATATGAATGGTCATATTGGTTGTACATAGACCTTATAAAAGAATAAAGTTTCATTTTATCAAGATATTCCTTAATGAAAGGAGATTGAGATGACGTCCCTTACCTTGAGTCTAACCTGTCCATTCATTATTTCATTTCTAGAATAATAAACATAGGTTAATTTATACTTTATTTATAACCTTTTTAAATTTTATTTTTCATTTTATATAACATGTTACAATGTTATATCAGTTTGTTAATTATTTGAGTTCATATCAGATGTTTTTCTCGATGTTCGGTACTTTTGTTAAAGATGAACTTGTTTTGGTGCAAATTATCCATGTGGTCATAAGTCCATTATCTATAAAATGATACTAGTTATTTAAATATAATATATATCAATTATATATGTATTTATAATAGTCTATATAATTTTAAGAGAATAAATGAAATGCACCATTCATGGAGACGGTAGCCCGTACGTACGCACGAGTGCTACTTTTAATTATTTGTGATATTAAAAGAATGAAAAATAAATGATCTATAGGTATATTATAATTCGAGTATAATATCCATGTTATATATGTTACATAAGTTCATTAACTCCATCTTTTATATGTTCTATGTATGGTATGAACATGTCATATCACTTTGAGGGGCCGGTAGTCCACAATTTCTCAAATGAAATTATCGTATTCAAACATTATAGAAATAATAGGGGAATGTTTTAAAATAAAAATATATAAGAATTGAGAAAATAAAAATATAATATATATAATATATAAATATAGTTCTATAATAATGTCCACCATGAGAGGTTGTAGGAGAAAATTGAACAATCCTCATTTCGTGAGGTAGTAGTTCGCCGTACATAGAAACCATATGTTCTATATCCATTAGATGAAGGTGTGTTATAGTATAGGTCAGACCCTTATAATAAAAACATCCATGTATATTTAGGATATTGGTGTTGTTATTAAGTAATTTATTAAAGATAGGTTAGGGTGTTGTAGAAGTAAAACAAATGAATGGGGTTTGAGAGAAGATGTTACCTCTAAATTAAGTAACTCCTTTTGATTTTTTCCAAAAGGCTTTCTTGAATTGGCTTCTTCCAATGGTAAGGTCTCAAGGAGAAATTTAGGGATGTTGGGAGATTATTTGAGTATAATTTGGATGATAAATGGGGCTTCATATGTGTGATTATGTTGGACGAATTGGCGACCTTTTATAAGAGGGGGGAGGTGCACTTTAGGAATGTCTTGAAATATTATTTTATTATAAAATTATTTTAGAATTATAATAGTTGAAAAGTGATAAATTACTAAGATATGATGAGTATAGTTTTACATACTCTCAAAAAATAGTTTTTAGACAATTTTAGTTCACAAAAATTAATCATATCATTTATCATTAACCCTTTGTTAAAAACATTAACTCTTACCATGTCTTCTAGTATTTTCATAATACTTGGTTACTATAGTAAATATAAAATTCAAATAGACCCCAAAGTGGATAAATAATTACATTTTTAAAATTATATAAGTAATTTTTCTGAATCATTGTTTTAGGAAAATTATATCATATAATAATATATATATTTTTTTAAAACACATTTATGTCAATTTTGACAACATTTAGTAATTGTTCTTTTGTAAAAGTCATCAAAACATGATTTCTTCCTAGAAAAGTCAGTAAATCATCCCTAACATGTCAATTTCATCCAAAACATAATGTATGGCACAGAAATTTTTAAATTACATTTATTTACATATTTATAATATAATTTTTTAAATCTTTCATTAATAATGAAATCAATGTATCATCATTGTTTTATAAATAATTTTATTTATTTAATGTCTAAAGTTTTTAACTAAAATACCATGATATAAGAAATAATTTTAGATTTCAAATGAATATTTATAGTTAAATATATCTTTTATAAAAATAATATTATAATTTTATTAGTTAGGAGATACATATTTATGTTATATTTCCCTTTTCATTAAAATTTATATTATAAAATTTCATTATCACACCCAAGTGTCTCCATCAGATCCTAAAATCGACCCAATGATGTCCATGGTTTAAAATATCTCATCCAATAGGATTAGGACATGTTTTAGGGTAGTTTTATATTATTGTAATATTATTTTTTATGTTTATTTACCTGATTTATCCTCTAGCCATGGAAAATAAAAATAATTACATAAGTGGTTATTCATAATGTCCAAAAATATAATGTACCTATTTACTAAATTTGGACCTTTTGATTCAAAATATGGAATCTATTTTTCCAAATTCCAAACACATAAGTTTCAGTAATAAATTCAATATTAATTCTAATTTTCCAAACCAGAAAGGAAGTTTTTAAGAAATAAAAACTATTAAAATATTGACATGTGTTGATGTCCAATTTAAATGTTAAATTATATCCAATTAATTTAATTGTATAAAATGATAAAAAATAACACAATTACACTTTAAAACCAATTAAAAAAATACATAATTATTTAAATAAATTAGATTAAATTTCAATTTTGAATTTAAATGCAGTATATTTCACCATTAATAAGAATATGGATTTTATCATAAAAATACCGTAATTTCAACCAAAGAAAATTTGCATTTCCCTCTTCTAAAGACAAAGTTTATTTTATCATATACTAACATATAAATGTGAAAAAAAATGTTTTTAAAAAGGGTTCTGATCAAAATGTGGTAAATTTTTTTTTTTAAAATTTTAAATTAGTTTATGCTTAATATTGTATTCATTCTAATTTTCACGCTCTAAAATTTATGGGGTAAATGAAAACTCATTTAAAACCTTTTTAAAATAATAATATTGTTTATTCTATTCATTCTATCAAATACAACAACCAGGCTCTAACAACTATTTAAAATGATAATATTATTGTTGTATTATTTTTCTATATTAATCAGTTTTTTGTGCAACATAAGATTTTGGAGAAACGAGTTATTGTGTTTTAGTCACGCTATCTTAAATAGTGTCCCCATTAAACTAAAACTAATAATAAATTCAAAAATATTAATTGATATAAAAATTTATTATTCTATAAATATTTGTGATGTTACATTGATCCTTATGAATATGGATCATGGAATAATTTGTATAACCAGAGCATGATAATGAAAGGTGAAGGCCTAGAGGCCTTGGAAAAAATTATTTAGTCATAGTAGGTCATGATATTATACCTGGGAACAAAAAGGTCTCCATTAAATGAGGATTATGATATTCTATATAAATAATTCATGTTGTGACCCTAAAGGGTGAGTGGGAGGGTGGGTGGGGGGTTACACCACAATGAGTAATGACAAAAGCCTTGGTCCGATTCCATGGTTGTTTTCCACCTTAAATAATGTTCGATGTAGTGTGTCACACCATGAAGGGGACATGTTGAGGATTAAATTATCTTCCTTGTAGTTCATGTCATGATCCCTGGTCAATCGATGAATTTTTCATGTGAAAATGTGCACTAATTCATGGATACCATAGGTCATAACATTACAGAGTCCATGTAAATGTTTTTAAGAAGTTAATTTTGGTTATTTTTATCAATCATCCACTTATATTTTTTCTAGGTATTGATAGAGAATCTATTTGTCCAAAACATCCCCTTCCTCCCTTATATTATCTTGACATAGGATAGTTTTTGTTTTCATTTTGCAGTAGTTTTATATGATTTTATCTCTTCTTTTCCTATATGTTTTTATTTCATCTATATATTAAATGATTTTTCTATGGTTTATATTTAGTTTTGGTTCTGATTCCATTAGAGTAATCTGATTAAAATGATGGAGATATCACTTACAATGGATATATGACATCTTAAGATAATATCGACATGTTGTTGAATGTTTTTTTGTCTATGGTACATATCCCTTTGAATTTTCATCATGGATTTCTTGAAAAGTAAATAAAATTAACTCTAGAATCGATATATAATATTAGGGATATTTCACTGGTTTGTTTTTTGAGTATATCATAGACCATCTGAGTGTGGTTAGTCAATGTTTCATGGTGTTATTAACACATGAGAATCATGTAGGATGCTGATGGTAGTCTGACACAAGAGATCATGGGTTAGAGTTATTGTGTTTATATTAAAAATGAATGTGTCTTGTAATGTTGTATGTTTCCCCTAAATATACCCCTAGATTATTATGCCTTATTTATAGAGAATATTATATGCATTCACTCATTTAATGAAATTAATCTATCTATTAAAATAGTTTTCAAATGAAATTTTTATAGTAAACAATCTACAAGGTCCACAATAGACCCTTTTTCATTAGTTAAATTTCCATACCTATTAATTTCCAAGGTGAATATTGTAAATTCATCCCATGTAACACACAGACCATTAGGTATGTATATAAAATGAAATAAGCTAAATATTATATTGTAGAACAAATGATAGGTTCACTTAGTGACATATGAGTTAAGGAGGGTGTGGTACAATAATGTTTCACTTGAGTAATCAAAGTGATCATCTTGTGATGTATTTGATACATTGTACTATTCAGGATGACTATGGGTGGAGTGATCCTCCTCCTTTGATATGTGAGAACATTGAATGGTGAACCCATGGAAGATTAACATTAAGATGGGGGACTAGACGGACACATGATTAATTCTATTATGGGATGGGTGGCAATACTTTCCTTTAGATACGGTCCAATATTGATTTACATCAGAGTTTAATGGGGACATGATTATTTATGGGGATTCTATTAGATGTGAGACACTCTAACAGATAGATATAGATATGATAAATGAGATTCATGATGTGGATCCCATGTTGGTTGACCATGCTATGATGTGACATTGGTGACTATGATGGGTTACCCATGGATATAAGGGCACATTAGAGGTTATAGAATGGAATCAGTAGTGGGGATTTTGGGCTTCACCAAATAATTTGAACCATTAATGAGACTGTTATGGGTGTTCTAGTGATAAGTCATCCTATTGAGATATATTTTTCTATTATCAAATATAGGTTTGTTTGTTGGGACAACCCTCATGAAATGTTTATATTGAGATTATTCAAATAGGACACACTAACCATTGATAAGTATTGATATACCTGATTTTCCTTAGATGTTCTCTTTTGAGCATGATAATATGAATTTCCAAGGATTACCAAATAGGATTTAGTGATGACACTAGATGACTATAAATTTATTAGGATTAAATCCTTGGGATTCTTATTAATCACAATTAATATTAATTTCATAGGATTACCTATTGGAAATCGATAATGATTTTTTATGATTAATGATAATTTATGATTACCTGCATAGTATCAACTGAATGCCTAATACTATTGGTACACCTTGGATATTACCTCAAATATGTTTTCTATACTTTATACTAATTGATTACCTGGTAAATTATCTTAGAAATCAAAAATAGGTTATATATTTGTTCTCATAGTTGTATTACATGCTTAAAGACAATTTTTTACACAATGATGTATGTTTTGGTTGATTTCTAGTGTCATATTAGAATAAGAGGATCGAAATTCATTATTTTACATTAAATTTTAAATTTTATTTTTATATTAATTTATCATGTCACGTTAATAATAACTATTTTATAGTTTATGTATGGGTAATAAATTTTAATTTACTATTATTTTTAAACAAACCAAGCTCGGGCATCCATGGAACTTGGGTACCCAAGATGTTTTCACTAATCAAAAGTTTAGGTTGGGAAGATGCTTGAGATTGATGAGTATGATAACATAGAGGGGATCAGATATTCAGACGAGTTTAGTCTGAAAGAAATGAGTGGAGCCTATGATTGTTTTTATTCAATAGTTTATTTGTATATGTATTAGTCCTAGTCAATGATCAATTATATTGTACAAGCATGACTTGGGCTCAATATGAAGTATGGGTTATCTAATAAAATTTTAATACTTTTTTTATGTTTATTTCATCCAAAACTCTAGTTGTTTATTAGGTTTTTTATATTATCTTTCACTCATAAATGGGGTTATATTCTTCTTATGATATTACACTTGACCCAGACTCTAACTTGTACTATTATTAAATATTAGGGAGGAATAACTAAGGTCAAATGGAGACCCAGTCTGATTCCATATCGAGTGAACTAAGATAGGGTCAACACATTCACATTGGTGTCTAATAGTTTCTTTTACAGGAAAAGAAGGATGGATCAGTTTCTATTGTACATGTTTTAATTGTGGAAACCCATGTTTTAGACCAGGTATGATGTTTTTTAAACATTTAGAAATTAATGACCAAGATGAATGTCAAACCATCAGAACACATTTGTTTCGATAGATGTAAAACTATGATGGGTGACTTTATTTAATGAAATTGAATTAATTATATTAAAAAGTAAAAATTAAATAAAATTAAATGGTAATTTAGTGGGAAACTAAAAAAAATGAAAGTTTTCAATAAATTATAATAAAAATATAAAAATATAAATATAATTATTGTTGTTATTATTATGAGAATAATTTGGGGTTTTAAGAAATACTAAGGAAATCCATATCATTTATCCTTAACATGAATGAGTCCCAACTCCCCCTTCTCCCTCACAAGGTGAGACCCTAGCTCCCTCTACCTCTCTATGGAATCACCCCTCCTGGCCACGACCAACCTATAATACACCCCTCCTGAACGTGATCTCAGTAGGAATGATGCACCTCTGGACGAAACCTAGTAGCACACTACCCCCTCTTCGTGGCTCCCTCTCATATCTATCTTCTTCCCATATTTAATAACAACTTATCATAGAATCAAGGATGTATGAGCCTATATCCCTTATCCTTACAATTTTCAACAATAATTTGGTCTCCAGGACTCCTTATGGAGTACGGATACACCTCGGTTTTGAGGGGCTTCCCTAATTTCAGTCAAGGATTGTGTTAATGATCTCCTAGGAATTATTCTGGTAGATTCCGTCAACCGTTTCCAAAGGCGATGCAGTTCAGCTCAATTTGGTTCTCTTCTAGTAGTTTAATGCGATGTTTACATTCTTTCTTCGATACTACTTTGATAATATTTTTTTTCTCTAATATATTAGGCCCTGGTAAATTGTTAGAGGTGTGTTGGTTCTTGCCACATTAATTTTGGGTTCATATTGATTCTATATAAGGTTTTGATCTGGGATTTAGAGTGAACAAACATGTACATAATTTAGGTATGTATATATATATATTTTATATTTTTACTCAATGTATGTATTCCCACCTTGAATAGGAAAAAATGCATTGGATTAAGGATATATATATATATATATATATATATGTGGATGTTTGTGTGTACATGCGAGTGAGAGGTTGTTTGAGTTAGAAAATGTTTGATGTGCTATTAATTGAGGAAAGCTCAAAAACTTTGACTTTAATTTAAAAATGAAGTAGTTTTTTAATTCCTGGCATTGATCAATTGGACTGAAGTTTTGGAATGAAATGCCTCATTGTGCTAACTGATTTTTAGAGTAGAAAATAATTATTTTAAATAAAACCAATCAATTGGAGGTGCAATACCTTCAAGATAAAAACATAGTTAGTAGACTGTAATGTTTTATGGAATTGATGATATTTTGTTATACTATAATTTCTATGTTAGATGGAGTTGTGTTAAATTAGATAAATGTGGAATTCTTAGTCAAGATATGTTTTCCCCCCTTGCATGTTGATGCTCTTGGGTTAAATGGTTCTATTGCACATAGGTGGGATTAATGGGTTGGTATACCCATGTGAAATAAATAAATGTGAATAGTTATTAATTGGTGGGTATACCAATATGATAAGATTTAAATATAAGTTGTCTAAAATTCAATTCCCATAGTTATGATTTTTATTATGTATATATGACATATTAAATTTCAAGATTTGTTCAGATATTGAATTTCAAAATAAAATTAAATAAATTGACCAATTAATTAATGATATATCATATGGAAATATGGGACTCTAGAACTGATGCAAAATATAATTAATTTTTGAATTAATTATGGAATATTGTGAATTGATGGTTTTTGAATTAAATGATAAATTTATTATCAAGGATTGGAATGGGGAAATTTGGTTGTGATTTAATGGTTAGAATTTTTTATTAAGGATAATTATTTGATATGTTAATTATCAAAAGATGAATTGTAAATTGGTAATAATTTATTGTTATATTATTTATTTCATATTAAATATGTGTATGGTTAATTAATTTTAGTATTGGTTAAAAGTGATGTGATTAATTAATTAATTGTTGAATTAATTATTGGGATTGGATTCATTAATTTGTGAATTAATTTATAGTTGTGATGGATTTGGTTGAAGACATGACTTTCAAGGCTAGTGATGATATATAAACATGGTTTAACAAGGGATGTACATGATGTTTTATTCAAATGATTGATTTATTGGGTTTTTGGGGTTTCATAAATAACATTCTACACTGGTGAATGTGTGTGCAAAAAACTTCTGTGTGTGAACCAATTATTTTTGGGTGTTAGATATGACATTATACACTGGTGACAGCGGGCTCAAAAATGTAACTATGTGTATAAAAATATTTTTGGGTGTTATGCATGACTTTCAACACTAGATATATGTATAAAATATTGACTAAGATCACAAAAATGGATTTTTGGGTGATAGACATGAAATTCTACACCAATGATATACATTTAAAATGGTTTTCTAAGGGATCGTGTGAGCCTTCTAATGTTATATTCCATAGAGTATTCTGGTATATGAACTAACAAGAGAATAATTCCAAACCATGGAATGAGCCGAATAAGGTTATAAAATATCATATCGCATTTTTATACTTTTATCCCAGGTAGGAGTCGAAGTACGTATTGTGAAATGATATTAACTTCAGAATGCTTTGGACTCCGATGTAAGAATAATTTAGTAGTGTGGTACGGGTGTCCACAAGAACCCTGGAGATAAAAAATGATCAAATAAAGAATAAATTAAAATTTGATAATTGATATTTATGAAATATATATATGTTTATATGTTTCATGTTTATACTCTTTTTCCAGCTATGAGCCGAAGAAGGTATTGATGCATGCACACTTCTTAAGTATTATTCACTGACAAGTTTTCCGTAGATAACAGTGGGTGCCAACTTTTTGAGTTTTAACTCCCAAATTGCTCGAGTACCCTTGGTACTCGAGTTGACCATAAATTTACAGGATCTAGGTTGATTTTTTTGTTAGCTAATACTAGGGGTTAGGAGAAAAGGATTGTGTTGGAGCTCAGGATACTGATGGAGATCACCAATGGGGCATTAATTTCTTTTCTTATTTTTGTTTTGTATTTTAAACCATATTGTTTGTTTACTTTTTTAGATATTTACTATCACATAGAATAAATGAATTTTAAAACTAGAATTTCCCATTTTCTATATTCAGCTGTTATAAAAATTTCCCCAACTTATTTAGTTATTTCTTTATACTGTTTCCACTAATTTCTGAGTTTTACTCTCAATTTACCATTATGAACTTTCAGATTGAGGTTATTTTCTCCACACTGAACTAACATTACACCTTCTCTTTTAGTCAGTAGCCAATGGCATATACAGAGACGTGCTTGAAGAAATTTGGTGACTAGTTTGGCTCTTGGTTCAACGGTATGCATGGTCGGGACATTATAGTGACGGTGTAGCCCAATATATCTAATGAAATTGGGCATAGTATAAGTTTAGGTTACTATGGAATTACTATTATTTATGATCTCATTTCATGATCACATTTCTATACTAAATGAGTGTGTGCTAGAATTTGTATCTCAGAAATAGTGAATTTTTTACCTCTCCATAAATTTAGTGATTATTTTTTATCCACATAAATCATGTGTCCTTTTTTTTCTACTTTATTTTTATTTTTCTCCATTTTACTCTTTATTAAGAATTGAATATTGTTTCTTCTCCCAGTGATTCTATAATAACTAGTATTATAGCATCAGTGTGTTATTTTGATGTTAGAGGTCTCAAAATTAATGATGGACATGGGAAGGGTATGGTAATTATTGATCATTTCAATGAATCATACAATAGAGACAAAATGAAAAAATCAGAGACTATAATTAGTAACAAAATATTGAATTTTTAGTTTTTGGGTTTATACAAATAGATATGGTTAACAAAAATTTCGAGTAACCATATTTATAGGTTCCTTATTTTGTGAGCCTTACAATAGAAAATAAAAATATTTTCATATTCTGGGAAGAAAAGCTGAGGGATTGGATGTTGAATGCTCTAAAAAATTTGGACAACATTTGATCTTCTGCAATCATGTTATACCAAATATTATGGTCACTCAATCTAAGGATAATTTAAGTGATTCTTATTGTTGTTTAGATCTAAAAATTCAATACTGTGATACCTAGGAGTGGGTGAACCAAAATCAATATGGGTTAAATTAATGGTTAATTTTTATAACTTCCATTAACATTATGATAACATATGTTACTTCATAAAGTTTCAGTCTAATAATGTAATGAAACCCACTCTCACTCATATATATTAATGTAAACATAAATGTAATACCCATGGAATATTTCATGGATCTACCCCAATGAAGCAACCTTCTTATTAATCTTCTTGTTTATCACTATGAGCCATATACTTGCCCCTAAAATAAATTATCAGTTAAATGTTTTTGTAAAGGGATTATCCTTAAAAATATAACTTCCAAAAAATTTTCTACCAATAAGATGAAAATACTAGCTCACAGTAGTTACACGATATGATTTATCATACGTAACTTTTAAGTAGAAAAATATCTCCTACTCACAAATTTCAATATTATGAAATTAGGTATCCTAATATTTTATCTATTAGTTATGTATCTAAAAGATACAAAAACTCAATGATCTCCATATTTGAATTTGTAAAGAGTAGGATTTTGCATGTAATATTTTTAATTATCTGGAATTATTATGAGACTGATAAAATTGATGGTGTATTATTTCGAGGCCTAGTGTGCCAAAAATGAATTTATGGTCTTTTTTAAGCTACGTTCAGGAAACATGCGAGCGTCATTTTCAATGTTTTGAACTGGTGGTCAGATTAAAAATACGAGTGAACTATTGAATCTATAGTGCTGAGATTCACTTAAGGGATACTTCACTTCCACCGTAGTATGTCTGGAATTTTTTTATTTTTTTGGGACATTTTAATAGAATAAACAAAATAACTTTGTACGTTTTTTCCTCTCTTTTTCCTCCAATGGACAAGAGACAACATGTGACAAAAAAATGTGTCAAGCCAATAAATGGAATGAGCTTTCAATACTATATAACAACACTACTGGGGAATTAGGAAGGTTCCTAATTAATGATCCCCCATTAAGTCACACGAGAATTAGACACCCTCCTCTTCTCCTATTTATATGGAGCATGGGGGGAGGATTCAACCCTAATTCACCAAGAAACTAAGTGCTAAAAATGTGCTGAGACACCAAACCCTTGGAGGATGGAGTCAGTTCCAGAAAGTAGTGATGAGGAACCCCAAAACCCCAAACCTAAGACCGACGATTGAGTGACATCATTGGAAGCTAGTTGCTAGGGAAGACGAACGCATAACCACTTACAAAACCACGGGTGTTTGTCAATCATTTTTTTGGTAGGGTTTACTTTTGGTTTTAATCTCAAGAGTTGTAGAATCCTTTTTCCTCCGACATGTTGATTACATGGTAACATGGAGGGAACACGCCTAACAAACCTTGCCTGATCCCTCCTATGCCTTGCTATCCTTGCGTTCTCAATGGAATACCTCCGGTGAGGAGGCACCATCCAGATATGATGGAGGCGGTGTGCCATCTTGTGCCACAAGAGAAGGTCATGTCAGTAATTTGGAGCAGTCAGTGGAGCGTCCGATACAGACTGGCCGCAGAGGAGGTGAGGTGTGTTGTCATGCGTCGCCAGTGAAAAACGGGCCATGACCAAAGCCGCATTGATGAAGTCGACGGTCGATGCCCCGACTGGTCATGTGGAAGGTGGTGGCACACATAAGCTATCGGTGGAACCGGCCGCGGCTCGTCAGCAACGGTGGTCAGAAGAGGCGGTCGTCACACCAGTCAGCCACTGAAGCGGAGGGAGGCGCATCCGACATGCTGCTGGTGGAGTTGCAGCTCCGATGACATGATAGCGGAACCCAAAACAGGTCATGTGGGTGACTTGGGAGTGATAAAGGCACTTCCTCTTTGCCTACCGAATGGGGGGGGGACCCTTTGATAGCTCGGGCAGACTGCGGGCCGTGCCTCATGCAGGTCGCGCCCCACGCGGCCGGGTCTCCTGCCTAGTGGGACACACACCCAACGGGCTGGGCCACCCCTTTACAGGCTAGGTCGCCCTCTTTGGGGGCTGGACCAGACTTCAGACCAGCAGGCTAAGTCTGCCACAACCCATGCTAGACTGGGTCGGGTCGGGTTGGTATGATCGGGTCGGACCGAAGTCGAACCCAACCAGACCTAGGCCCAATCGGACCCAGAATCACCTAAAGGAACATATCTTGAGAACCATATGTTTGTTTGACGAACCATCTATGGAACTGAGAGCCTTTGAGAGAGACTGTCCTTTCAGTATACTTCACTTGAGTTTTGGTGAATGTTAGAGTACCGTCGGGTTGGATCGAACACTAATCCAACCAGGCCCCAGAACTAAAACACTTACAACTCACAGACGAGGAATCCGATTGACGCACCATCAATCGTGTTGGAACCCTTACGACATGGCGGTCCTTTGGGTTACTAATTTGTGGAGATTAGTGAACGTCGAGGTACAACCGATATCTCGAAGTTAATATTATAAGGAACTCGAGCGCACCAGGTGCGACGAATCTTGTGGTAGGCTATAATGTGAAGAAATAACATCGATCTTGTGTGGGTCAGACTCTCACGATCATTTGTGCGACATCATCTATCAGATACTATTCAGGTCAGTGATCAACGATCCTGTGTGAGTCAGCGCATACCGATCTTGTATTGGTGAGATCATATGTGGGTCATTGGGTGTTAGTACCTATCGATCCTATATGGGTTAGCAGTAGTTCTTCTTAACAGAATAAGATGATATATCCTTAAGACTAATCATCTATACATCTTTTCATATGTCATACCTAATTTTGAGATGTGTCTTTTCACCTTTGTGGTGTTAGTGTGTGGTACTTCTATCTTCGTGGTGTTACCTATGTGGTACTTCTAGATTAATGGTGTTAACTATGTGGTACTTCTACCATTGTGGTGTTCTCATAGTGCTGTTACCTGTGTGGTACTTCTATCTTTCTGGTGTTGTCTTTGTGGTGTTACCTTTGTGGCACTTCTATCTTAGTGGTGTTACCTGTGTAGTATTTCTACCTTTGTGGTGTTACCTTTGGGGTATTCTTACCTCATGTATGGGATGAGTATATCTTGATAACATCGGTATATTTATGGGAATATAACTAAGTAGAGTTGATGTCTTGCTTTTTTGTATTAATGTTTTGGAAGTCTAGGAGACCTATGGGGGTCTCAGGAATCACTCTGATTATCGTTATACTCACCCATGCACAGGCTATGCCCAAACCTTGTTGTGTCTTGTGGAGATGAAAAACATCACAGATCGAGGCTGAGGGAGCCATGACTGGATGGTACTCAGTGGTGGACAATTTGGCATGACATGATGTATAGACTACTGATTTTGAGATGTACCTACCCTTATGGTATAATACTCAGGGGAAAATCCAAGAGCAGATTTTCACTTTTCAGTTGTACTTTTACTTTTATTTTGGGCTTGTATTCAGACTCCTTTACATTAAAAACAATTTTACTACAATAGTTTACATCATGGTTACTTCTTGTTCTGTTCAAGAAGTGTGTGTCTGTACATGTTAAAAGGAAATACCTTTAGGTTATAGGGAAAATACTTTTTAGTACTAGTCATTTGTCCCTGGACTTCGGAAGGCAATCTTGGGGTAGTTGCGGTGTGGGCCCCAGGGGACTGGTCGTGACAAAGTTATATCAGAAGATTCAGTTCTACCGAATAACTAGGGCTCTGATATTTTCTATATGGAAATAGTGTTAACTATTATGAGTGTGTTCTTAGATAGGGGAATTCTGTGTTTGTGCGGAAGACGATGTATCCATACACCAGGACCCTGAATTCTTATTTTTGTCTCAGTGCATGAAAACACTAATTGTGTGTGTTTTTGAAAAGTCTTTTTTGTGATCTCTTTGAGTCAGCTCACAAGGTATAACTTATTGATCATAACACACATGTTTATTTCAGGATGCCCCCACATAGATCTCCAGCCATGATTCCTAAGAGAGTACGCGATGACAGCCCACCGAGCGATGATGCGTAGATGTAGGTCCCTCTTACGACGTTATCATCTTCAGGTGGTGTATCAGTAGCAACAGTACTTTCTGGTCAGCTGTTGGATCCAACCCCACCAGTTGAAGATGCACACTGACTGAGCACATTGCACGAGTTCTTGAGGCAAAGTCCCTTGAGGTTCTTAGTCGAGACAGAACCGCCGCCGGCTGAGGATTGGCAGGAGGCTGTGGCCAGAGTTTTTCTCTTAGTTAGGACACCAGATGGTCTGATAGTGATCCTAGCTTCTAGTGTCTTCCAGGGAGTAGCTGGGATATGGTGGAGCGTGATTCTCTAGATACACGATGAGGTGCCCCTCATCTGGGAGGACTTCAAGAGGCTTTTAAGGTAAGAGTTTGTCCCATCTACCTTATGCTCTGTGACTATACAGGAGCTGTTGCATATACAGTAGGGAAGCATGACTATGGCCCAGTACTCAGTGAGGATTACTGATCTGTCCCGCTACTCCACTAACGTTGTAACAGACCCTTTCGTCAAGGCCTGAACCTTTGAGCAGGGTCTCCGATGGGAGATCAGAGCATCGATGATATCGCTCATCATTCCAATGCAGGCTAGGGTGTTAGAGAGAACAATCTTGGAGGAGAGATTCCTAGCTGAGAAAGCATTGATAATTAGATCCACCAACAGATGTCAGGTGATAGAGTCATCAGCGGTAGGCAGTAGTTAGATGATGGAGGTGCCCAACCGGGCCAAGCCTTCTGGTGGATGACCTCAGGATATAGGGTTGGTGGTGCGGGGCTCACAGGACAGAGTATTATAGTTGATTAGCATGTAGTGTTAGTAATGCAGTGGGAAGGGTCACATGGCTCGCGACTACCCGACCCACCATACGGATGACCAGTAGACAGTCGAGGGACCGTCGAGGAAGAGGCATAAATACAATCGAGGAGGTTTGCAGGCAGAAGGCAGACGTGGCAGAGAAGCTGGAAATGTAGCAGGTAGTTGCTGTGATACGAGGTTCTACCGGCACGACCTCCAGGTGGTCCCCCCCGACCATAGAGAGCTGGTGGAAAAGGACGAGCTCAGGTCTAGGAAGCTGAGGCCTACGACCACGATGCTCCAGAGATTATAATAAGTACTATCTGTGTCTACTCAACCTTATATGTAGTAATTATAAACACAGGTTTCAGTCATTCTTTTACTTCCACAACCCTTATTTAGAGGTCGGAGATTCCAGTGCAGCCATTGGCTCAATCCTTACGGCTAGAGACTCCTACAGAGGTAGATTTGATGATTACACAATGGTTCTCGTAGTGTGAGGTTAGTCAAGGAGGTGATATCTTCAGCTTAAATCTTCTAGTAGAGATGTAAAGGCCTTACGACGTGATCTTGGTTATGGACTGGTTGTCCACATTCCATGCCCATATTGACTATATTTGGTGCAGAGTGCGGTGTGTCCATAAGGATGGGACCAGGTATTCCTTCAATAGCGAGAAGGGAAACTTTGTAGCATATGATAGGCATACCTAGAGGAGGGCAAAACCAATCACAATTTAGTTTTATAGCCTAACACTCAGTGTAATAGATGTGGAGATTCCAAGATATCCTATGTTGGTTGTCTAGTATACCACTATATTTCCTGATGATGTTCCAGGACTATTTCCACACAGAGAGGTAGAATTTAACATTGACCTAAACCCTAGGATGACACCGATATATGCGCCAGCATATCAGATGGATCCCATAGTGCTTCATGAGTTACAGGTATAGTTGGAGGACATATAGATACAGGTGTTCATATGGCCCAACATTAATCCACGGGAATCCCTGATTTTGTTCACCATAAAGGAAAATGAGGGTTTGAGACTCTTTGTGGACTATCGGTGCCTAAAAAAGGTGACCATGAAGAACAAGTATACAATTCAGAGGATTGGGGATATTTTTGATCAGCTGAAGGGGGCATGTTGGTTTTTGAAGATAGAACTTAGATCATTCTATCATCAAATTAGGTTACATGATGAGGATGTGCAGAAGACGACCTTCAGATGTTGGTATTTCCACTATAAGTTTTTGGTTATGTCATTCGGTGTGACAAATTCCACAATAGGGTTCATGAGACTCATGAGCATGATCATTCATCCATACCTTGATCACTTTGTGGTGGTCTTCATCAGTGAAATCCTGATATACTTAGTGATGGAGGAGGAAAATGCCTATTATCGATAGATAGTTATGGATACACTCCAAGAGGACCAGCTTTATGGTAGGCTCTCGAAGTGCTACTTCTAGATATGAGAGGTCCACTTTCTGGGACACATTATCTTGCTGGCTGGAGTAGCAGTGGATCCGACAATGATAGAGGCTGTACATGATTGGGAGGCACCCAAGAGTGTGAGTCAGGTGTGGAGTTTCCTAGGGTTGGATAGATATTACCGGGGATCCGTGCCAAAAGTTTCTAGAGTTGCGGCTCCCTTTTCAGCATTGACGAAGAAGGGACAAGCCATTGTATGGAAGAATAGATGGTCGTAGAGTTTTTTAAAGCTAAGACAAAGACTAATGAATACCCCCATTTTGTGGTTACAAAAAGAGGGAGTTGGATGTTTAGTTTACTGTGATGCATCAGAGACCAGACATGGATGTGTCCTGATGTAGGAGCGAGCTGCGATTGCCTATAGCTCATGTCATGTAAGAAAACATTATAAGTACTATGATACCTATGACCAGGATTTAGAAGCAGTTTACTTCGCCTTGAAGATGTGGAGACATTACAATATAGATGAAAATTTTATAGTCTACTCTGATCACAAGAGTCTCAGGTATATCTTCTCTTGGATGTTCATGAACTTGAGACAACGATGATGGATTGAGTACCTCCAGTACTATGAATTTGAGATAGTCTATACTATTGGGAAGGGTAACATGATACAAGATGCACTCAGCAGGAGGTTTGTTGTGAAATTATTGAGTGATGCGACAGATTAGCTAGCCACATTGTAGATATCCTTTTGGGATAGAGATGGAGCAGCATACCACCAGTCTATGACAATAACTCCCCCACTCCTTCATCAAGTCCGGGAGACACAACTTGGGGAAATTTACTATAAGTCTTGACATGCTCATATATCCTCAGGACAAGCATTTGGCGATTTTTCTGAAGGTGGGGAGCATGTCATCCTCTTTAGAGGAGGTACCATGGTACCAGTGGCACTACAAGAGAGAGTGTTGGGGGAATTCCATACGTCCCTTTTGACGGTACATCCTGGTGTGGTGAAGATGTACCAGGACCTCCGACGTCATAATTTGTGGCTAGGGATAGAGAAAATAGTGGCAGAGTTTGTTTCTCGATGCCTTAATTATCAGCAAGTGATGACTGAGCATCAGGTTCTAGTGGACTTAGCACATCCACTAAAGGTGCCGGAGTGGAAGTGGGCTGAAATCAGCATGGAAATTGTGATAAGTATTAAACATATGTCCAGGGGACAGGATTACATATAGGTGATCGTTGACCAAATCACCATGTCTTCCCACTTCATACCTATTCGATAACAAGGATTAATAGATGGCTTGGGACACATCTACGTAAAGGAGATTGTACGACTTCATTGGGTGACATCGATGATCGTCTCTGACCATGAATCACTTTTTACATCCTAGTTTTGGAAGGGAGTACAAGAGGTGTTCGGAAATCATTGAGCACCACCCATCATCCTCATACGGATGGTCCGATAGAGCAGGCGATAGAGACACTAGATGATATGATTCATGCTTGCATCCTAGATTTTGTCCACAGTTGAGATGATCACTTTCCCTTGATGGAGTTTTCATAAAATAATAGTTATCACTCCAACATAATAATGGAACCATTCATGCCCATATAAGGTAGACCTTGCAGAACATCTCTATGCATGACTGACCGAGGGGCGTCGAAACTTATGGGTCGAGAGATGGTATGGGATACCACTGAGAAGGTGCAGATCATCCAAGAGCAGATGAAGACTACACAAAAAAAGGTAGAAGTCTTATACTGGAAAGAGAAATAGACCTTTAGAGTTCTAAGTGGGAGACCATGTCTTCTTACAGGTCTCACCTCGATGAGGTTTATAGAGATTTGGACAAGGTGACAAGTTGTCACCGAGGTTTATCAGACCAATTACGATTCCTCGAAGGATAGGCGAGGTGGCATACCACTCGACACTTCTACCGCAGTTGGAGAGGGTTCACGATGTTTTCCACATATCCCAGTTGAGGAGATACGTGCATGACCCTTTTCTCATCATCAACCAAGTAAAGATATATTTTGATGATGGGGAGACATTTTCCAAGGTTCCGGTAGATATTGGGGATCGACAGAAGCGAGTTCTTCGTGGACAGTGGATACCTCAGGTGTGCGTTCGCTGGTTGCACGAGAACCTCCAGTAGAGAACATGGGAGCGGGAAGCTAAGATTCATGCTCAGTACCCCCATTTGTTCTATTAGTCTATGTTGTGGATTTTGGGGGTGTGAAGCCTAATGGTGGGGAGATTGTAATGACACAGATTTTCCAACTAAATTTGCAGTTATATAGAATTATTATGATTCTATGAAAATTGACAGTGTATGATTCTAAGGCCCAGTGTGCTCAAAATGAATTTTGGAGCATTTTTTAAGGTACATTTAGTAGACGCACGAGTGGAATTTTATTAATTTTGAACCAATGCTTGGATTAAAAATCTGAAGGCACTGTGGAATTCGCAGTGCCGTGATTTTCTTAAGGAAGACTTCACTTTGACCATAGTTGGTATGGATAAAATGATAATTTATTGGTACATTTTAATTGAATAAACAAAATAACATTGTTATTTTGGTTCCTTTATTTTTCCTCCAATGGACATGTGATAACGTGGGACCTGGGACATGTCATACCAATAAACGGCTTGACCTTTCAATCCTAAGTAACAACACCATTGGGGAATTAAGAAGGGTTCTAAATAGTGATACCTCATTAAAACCGAAGATCATTAGAAACCCTCCCCTCTCCTATTTATACTGATCCACTAAGAAAGGAAGTGTTGAAAAAGTGTCGAGATGCCAAACCCTTGGAGGATGGATCCAGTTCAGGAAAGATGTGACAAGTGACCCTGAAACCCTGAACCGATGATCGATGATCGAGCGACATTATGGGAGACTAGTTGCGGGGGACAAGGAACACCAACCCATTACCTCATCCGCGGACGTTTCACCATCGATCATGAGGTAGGGTTTAATTTTGGTTTTAATCATAGTTGTTATAGAATCCTTTTTCCTCCAACATGTTGATTATATGATAGAAAAGTGGGTGCGGGCATAACAAACCCGACCCGAACCCTCTGCTGCCTTTCTACCCTTGTGTTATCTATGGGATACCCCCGATGCCACAAAATACTCCTTCTATGATGGAGGTGGTGCGCCGTCGCATGTTGCAAGAGGAGGCCGCGACACTAAGCCATGGAGGCCAGTGGAGCGGCCAACACTGGCTATCCACGGAGGGGGTGCGGTGCGCCATCGCGTACCATCGAGCAGCAAGGGGACACGACTTTAGTTTTAGCGGATGAAGGTGGTAGCCGGTACACTGACTGACCACAATGAAGGTGGTGGTGCACCCAAGTCTTCGATTGAACATGCCGTGACTCATCAGCCGTGGCCATGAGAAGAGGCAGCCGACACACCAGCCTGTCACTAAAGCAGAGGGTGGAGTGACCATTGCACCGCCGGTGGAGCTGTGACTCTAATGTCACTACTACAGGGCCCGTATCCAGTATCATGGGTGAATTGATAGCACCAAAGGTGCTGCGGATGTACCTAACTAATGGGGAAACCCCCCCATTTTCTAGCTCGGGCAGACTGCAGGTCACGCCTCCTATAGGCACATGGATCCGGGCCGCCTGCCCAGCAGGCTGGGCCACCCCCTTGCATGGTGGGCTGCCCCCTTGCGGGCCGAGCATCCCCCTTGATGGACGGGCCACCGCGTAGAATGACGGGCCACCCCCTTCTTAGCTGGGCAGACCTCGGCCCAGCCGGCTAGGCTAATCAAAGCTCAGCTCAGACCAGGTTAGGTCAGGTTGCTCTGACCGAGTCGGACCGGACCCGGGTCCAACCAGACCCATAAACACTTAAAGGGCCATATCCTGAGAACTGGATGTCCGTTTGATGAAAATACTGTGGTGATGAGACCCTTGGACTGAGATGGTCCTTTTGGTATACTCTAGATTATTTTTGGAGAATTTTGATGTTTGACCGGGTTGGATTGAACCCATATCTAACCGAGCACACAAAAATGATTATAACTCATAAACCGGGCTTCCAAATGATGCACAATCTATCACGTTGGAACCCTTATGACATGAAGGTTCTTTGGGTCACTACCTTTTGGTTCTTAGTGGTAGGCGAGGTATTACCGATATCTCAAGGGGAGAATTCTGTTGGACTAGTGATGCTCCTAACAACGGACCAGAACCCCACATAGCACACTCACTGGGAATGTACTCAACTGGGCCAATAACTGGGTCGAGTTCAGTGATATCTCCTCTAGATGGTTGTGGATTTTTTTTCCTCTGTCGAGATTCATACCCGAGGATGACTGGCATTTAACCAATTGGGGGATATTATGCCAGTCATCCCATGGTTCGATTCTTTAATGGGGTGAGATTAAATACCCTGTTGGCAAGGGGACACTACTTGATCCCAGCCCAATTAGTGGCCCAGTTGAGTGCATACCCAGTGAGTGGGCTCTGCAGGGTTCCGGTCCATTGTCGGGAGCGTCACAGGTGGCCTAGTGGTACTCGTGATGCTCCCGGTTGGCTGTTATAGCTGAAGTCTCCGGTTCAAATCACAGGGGAGGCATATTAAACCCTGGTAGGGCCCAGGGACAATACATTTCATTGACCAAAATAGTTTCCCAAATGAGTCCAATACCCATGTTGGAGGCTAGGGGTGCATGGACTGCGACCTAGTTAGTGGCGTATAGTCTAATAAAAAGGAACATTTTTGTCAGAACCCTGACGCTCCTAATGATGGAACAAAACCCTATAAAGCCCAATCACTAGGGATGCACTCAATTGGGCCACTAACAATGTCGAGTTCAAGGATATCTCTTCTAGCCAGGTGATGATTTTTTCGCCTCCATAGAGATTCTTACCTGTGGATGAATAGCATTTAATCAACTGGGGAGCATACTCGCCTACCACTTGGCTACCTGCGTACTGGTAGTTGATTATTCTCCCCAGTTTGTGGGCTTGGCGGGGTTCTTTTCCGTCATCAGGAGCATCATGGGTCCAATAGATTCATCGAAACTCGAGCGCACTGGGTGAGAGGAATCATGTGGCAAGGTATAACATGAAGAAAGAAAATTGATCCTATGTGGGTCAGCGTCTATCGATATTGTGTGGGTCAGCTTATTTCAGATCCTGTGTGGGTTAGTGCTCAACAATTTTGTCCGGGTCAGCGCATACTGATCTTGTACATGTCAGATCCTATATGGGCCTGTGGGGGTTAGTACCTATCGATCCTCTGTGGTTTAGAAGTAGTTCTTTTTCACAAGAATAAGATTACCTTACCTTATGACTAGTCATATGTAATTCTGTACTTATGTTATAACTGATTTTGAGCTTAGTATTCTCACCTTCATGGTGTTACCTTCATGGTGATACACGTGAGGTACTTTAATCATTGTGGTGTTACCTATGTGTTGCTTCTATATTCGTGGTGTTACCTATGTGGTACTTCTACCATCGTGGTGTTGCCTTAGTGGTGTTACCTATCTGGAACTTATATCTTTGTGGTGTTGTATTCATGGGGTAACATGTCTGGTAGTTCAATATCAGTGGTGTTACCTATGTGGTATTTTTACCTTTGTGGTGTTACCATTACAGTATTCTTCCCTCACGTATGAGATGAGTATATCTTAATAACTTTGGTATATGTATGGCATATACCAAAGTAGAGTTGAATTATTTCTTTTTGGTATTTCTTTCGGAACTCTTGGAGATATAAGGGGCTCTCGGGTTCCCTACTGAGTATCATTATCCTCTCCCCTACACAGGCTATGCCCGCACATTGTTGTGTCTTGTGCAGATGGAAGACATCATTGATCAAGGTGGAGGAAGCCAGGACTAGATGTTACTTAGAGGTGGACCATTTGTAATGATGGGATGCAAGGAGTACTGATCGTGAGCTGTACCCACCATTCAGGTAGGATCCCTAGTGGATGATCTAGGAGTTGTTTTTCACTTTTCAGTTGTACTTGTACTTTTTAGTGGGGCTTGTATTTCAGACCTTTTACTTGCCGCACACATTTACTATAGAAGTTTACTTCATGGTTTCTTCTTGTTGTGTACTTGGATTTTTTGTTTGTATAGGTTAAAAAAACAACTTCCCGTTTTAGGGGTACACATTTCTGGTGCATGTTTCCATCCCCTAGCCAATAGAAGGCGGGCTGGAGGTAGTCACGACATGGGCCCCAGGGGGCAAGTCGTGAAAGAATCATTGTATCCTCTAGATAATATTGTCAAGACTATTTATATTATACTTCACTTTAAATGAAATTCATTATTTGTAACCCATCAATGAATGAGGTCTCCTCCTTTATATAATAAAAGTATCTCAATTATCCAATTCAGAGTGGTATTCAAATTGAAATTGATTCTTTAAAAAAATCTATAATCCAATAGGTTTCAAGGTATTTAGGGGCATATAGTTTTCAATTTGTCCAAAATCCAACAAATCTTATCATCAAAGATATGAAACTAATATAAAAACATTATCATGAACCAAAATATCATTTCATTAATTTCGTACATTTAAGGCCTAAATAAGTATTTTCATACTTATTAGGACTTCAAAATTCATAAAAGAAGTACCTATACATATTCCAATGGTATCAGAAATATATTGAATCATCCTAACATATATGGTTCTACCTCTGTTTCATCACCACATAAGATTATACTAACATTTATTAATCGGACAACCTCTAGTTTGAATTATATACTACCTGTAAACATTATTTTCTTCAATTATATTTTTCAAAAATATAATCAAAACATAATCATCTAACTTAATTAGTTTAATTACATATAAAAACCATAATGTTGACTATTTCTTTATGGAGGCTGACTTATTCTCTTAAATTATACTGATCCATATTTTGATGATATCATTTTTTTTGTGTTTCTATTATTCATTAGAGGATCCAAATCTACATATTATTCATTAAAAAAATATCCAAATGAATAAAACTTATTTTAAAAAAAAGTAAATTTTATGACATTCAGAGAACATAAAAAGAATAACTTGACTAAACATTCGAGGAAACCTATGGGGAAAGTAAAATTCCTCATGCCTCAGTAATCTTTGTGTATTCAAAACATTTAAAATGGGGTATATCCATTGTATTTGTTCATAGTTGTAGCCCATATTCCTATAAGTATATCACATATCCATGGGAATGGTTTCAGTGGATATGCTCTCTTTGACTATAGCTTTTTCGGTTTATCTGTGGGTGGTGATGATAGTTATAACCTTTCACTACATGAATAGGAAATGACTATGGATATATCCCATGGTAATATCCATTATGTAATGGTAATAGATGACTAAATAATTGTGATAAATGTATGTGGGTACAACCCAAATCTATAACAATGGGTAGGGACCATGATTATATAGTGAAAAAATTTAAAAAATTCATTTGATATTGGATTGGTTCTCACATTCCCAACATAAATAGTTAAATATCATACCACAAAAATATTTCAATTTTTCTTATATTAATTGAATAAAATATGACTATATATATATTAGATTTATAATATAATAATTTTTATGTAAATCCAAAAAATATCAATTACCTATATCCGTGAGCGGAATACCATTGGATCTGTGGTCATACTTGAACATGGTTATAGGGGTCAGGAGAAATTTCTATAGCCATTTTTTTGATAGACCATAGCTGTCGGATCCTTTTATGCATGGATATACCAAACTAGAACTGTATCTATTAGGCAGAAATGATATAACTATTTTTGATAGATTATAGATATAGGGTACATATGAAAGGGGTATAGAATAGTTCTAGATCTATGGTTTACGAGAATGGGGATATATCTAGGGTCATGAAGGACTATTTCTATAGGTTTATAGAATAAGGTGTATGGCCATGGTTCAATTATTGTAGCTACATGAGTCATGGGAATGGATATATTTCTATAAGAAAAGGATGGATGTAATTATAGGATCTTCTACCAATATTCATTTGATTTTTTTTCTAAACTATAGCCATTGGTATCATTGATAATGGATATAGGGAATCTATATCCATATACATAATTTTATCTTGGCTATAAGGTACCTATTTCCATGGGTATTTCACTAACTAATGTAGACCTTTGGAAATATGTTTATTTTTTATAGTTTATCCTAAAAACAATACATACATTTTAAAAATCCTCATATAAACATTCTTTTCACAAACAAAACATCATTTAAACAACTTCTCAGTACATATTAACAACTATTATTCAAAAAAATTATAGAATACTATGAAAAATATTCTATATATTCACATAATTTTACCTCACAATTGAAAAAAAATATTCCGATAATATGTGAAAACAAAAACAATACAATCAAAATTCTAGTGAAATATCAATCCACCACTTTTTATTTGTGAAAAAAACCTTCTCATCAATGAATACATTATATTTAAATCAAATATTTTCTTTATCAAGGAAAAATATTTGAAAACTACACTACCTCATAACAAAATGTTCTCAAGATCATTGTTTCAGATAAAAATAAAAATTTTTCAATATTTTATATTGATTTTTTATATTTAAATTACCCCACTATATTTTTATCCCCCATAGAAACTCCATCTTTTGATTATTAGTTGATATAATAGTTGAACTCATCCTTTTGTCAATGAGATCAGAAAATCCCCCCATTGAATATATAATGAAACGTGTATATGGGGAAATTATAGTAACTTATTTTAACAAAGAGTGGAAGGATAATAATTAATTTTCAGACATAATTCCTCAGTCCATTCTCCTAACATAACATTTGTGAAAATATCAATAATTTATATTTTGATGAAATATAATCAAATTTACTTATCCATAAGCACTCTTCCAATTTATGAAATGAAATAATATGTTATTTAGTATTGATTTATAGTAGTTCACCAAGTTCATTGAATGATCAATTTAAATTTAATTGTCATAAAAATTATCAATGGTCTTACAAATTTTACTTTAAATTAATATAACTAAATGGTTATCCAAAAAATTTTAATGCATGGATGAGTGGTAGAAAAATATTATGATTCTACTATACTCAATGTTACTAGGAAAAGATTATTCTTTTTATGACACCAACAAAACACACCCAATGAGAATGTTTCTCCCAAAATTAAATTTCAACAAATTGAATAATTGGCATAATTAATTTCCATAAATCATATTAGGTTTAACAATTTAATTCATTCATATACAAATATATATTTCATATTCCATTAATATACCGTAAAATTATTTTTTCAATCATCATTTTTGATTCATTTGTATTACAGTAATATAATTCAAAAAAATGATTTCATAATAAATTTCAATCTATGATATAGTTAGACAATGTGAAAAAACAATTATCTTATGAAAATTTAATTTATTAGTACTTTTACTAGATTCATCATTAGTGAACATTACACCAATAAATATTAGAGAAGAAATATCCATTGAATTTTACTTATCAAATTTTATTTATATATTTTTGGATAAAATTTCATTTGAAAGGATTTTATAACTTCAATTATTCTTCCAAAACTATATCCCAATAAATAAATTAAACATCCATAAAATAAAATTTTAATATATTCATCAATTTTCTCAGAAAAATAATATCATACATTATCATATTCACATATAATGATTACATAATCAATATAAATAATATATACTTAAGTTACTAGACATTCCCCCTTAATAAAATTATTGGTACCAATTTTCCTTTATAAATGTTCAATATCATCATTCAACCATCACATTTTTGTAAAAATCGTGATATAGATGATTAAATGCATAAAAATATTTAATGAGTTTATAAACCATCCTAATATCGACATCAAGAATGGTTACCTCTTTTTTCAAAATAAATTTATTCTTCCCATTCACCATTCATGAATTACTAAATTATTTTAATTTGAAAATCATTATAAATATGATGAGCATGAACAATCAAATTTTTTTTAGGGTCATAAGTCTTACAAAATGGGAAAATATTCTATATAATTACTAAAATCTAAATATGAATATCCTTTTCCAAACCACGTTAATTTATTTCATGATAAATATACTTTTTCATTTAAATTATTCATGAAAACCCAATTAGTATAAACAATATTAATTTCTTCCACCCTAATAAATGGTTCCCTGATATTTTATTTAACTCTTAATTTATTGAATTTACCCATTACTTGAGGTTAACTATTTCTAATACTGAATGTGATTAAATGTGACAGATGAGTTCCATTTGATTCTAGATTATCATTTTCCTCCTCAACTGATCATTTGATTCATAAGAATTAATAAAATTATTTGGTTCATCCAACTATTGTAATATCTGGAATGTTGAGATTTTATTTCATGTAGAACTCAGTTCATTATTGTATTTGTACGATGGTTTTGTTTTCAATTTAAGAATAATTTGATATAAGATTATCCTCATTATTCAATTTTATATTATTTTATATCACTATTACATTATGTTATTCAATTATTTTATACAATCATTTTTATTATGAAATCTTATATCATTATGTAGTTTTAATAACAATAAGAATCTAATATTTCAACATAGCTATTAAAATTTCCATGATATGAATTTTTATCATAATTAGGTAAGGAATCCAATTCATATTAAAATATTTAACTTTAGGGTTCCTCTTATGTCACATATTATAGGGGAAAATTCTAGCTTGTAGTCTTACTAAACATATAATCATAACATGTAATGTTGTACACATAACATTATTCTAGAATAATTTATACTATTTATAGTCTAAAATTATAACCTTTACCATTTAAAGAAAATTCTTGTTTTTTATTTTTACTGGACTTTTATTTAGAGTGTTGTAGGGAGAACAATCCTGATGTTTAATTTCATGCTTCCAATGATAAGATTTGAAATATTTACACATAAACTTATGAATATTTTAAATTTTTATCTTATAGATATTTTGACAAGATCCTTTTTAGATGCCCATATATTTAACAAAATCATTTCTATAGAATAAGATTTAATCTTTATAAAGATATCCTTAGACATTTGTATGAATAAATCCCTATAGTTGAAAAATAATAAATCTCCTTTAATTTACTGATGATTTTTTTATCAACAAAAATTAATGTTTAAAGGATATTGTGGTTTGGTGGATTTAATTTATACTATTTTATATCAAGATTCAATCATTTCCCATATCTATAAAGCTCAAAAAATGGATGATATTTCTATTTTTAAATGAGATAAATCTCTTATAGAATCCACTATGATTTTTCTCCTGATCTACTCATGGAGATAAACATTTCATTTATACCATAATTGATATTCATATTTATTTAGTATATAAAATTAGTTAAAGTGATATAAAATATAAAATATTTTCCTTCACTTTTTACTAAAAAAATATTTTTTAAACTATGAAATCATTAAATAACACAACAAATCAAATGATGAATTTTTTTCCACCATTAAAAAGATGACTTACCCATAGTTGTATTATAAAAAATAGAGGTTCTATATAATTTAACATCCATTCAACTAGCATATTTATTAAACATCTATTTATTTTTGTTGTAAATATGATTTCTAAATATAAGGACTCCTCCAATATGATCAAAAATGTTTCTAACAACTTTATGAATCATTTATAATATATTAGGTGAATTAACTAGGAAAAGTCCCTTTCTTTTCTGTATGATTAGAATTCCAAGATACATGAATAAGATATTAAAGTCCCTATAATTTTCATTTTATTTCTTCCTTTTCTCCATCATCACATCATACATTGATGATTAATATTTCCATACACTTAATCATAAAATGTCCAAACTAATCACTCCTTCCCTTGGATTCTTCTAGGAAGCGTAATTGAGTATGTCTATAAGTGATTTTGACGTCAAATTTACATAGCCATAAATATTTTATATCCTTTTAAAAGATATTTCCATTTTAATGATGGATTTTACTACAAATGTTCATTCTTTATCAATGGTAGATAAATGTTTTTACAACAATTATATTAATTGTGTCAAAAAAAAATTCACAACAATATACATATCTACTGAATAAACATTTTTAATTTGGATAGAAAATCTAATTATTGAATTATTTCTCTTGTTTATTAGGTGATAAAACAACCACTAATCTAAAATGTCATATATTATATGTCCATGAATATTAGTTAATTATTTTTATTATTGTGCATTATTTCACACAATTTTTCTGAACCCAATTTAATTGAAATTTTATTAATGTATCCTTAGGTTTTATGAAAAAACAAATTATTTTAATATTTTAACAGAAAAGATTCAACCTTTGTTTCCTACACTAAAATTATTTGTATTTTTTGAAGATTAATATATAAATTTTGTTTCATTGTTGAAATAATCATTCAAATTATTTAAGGATTTTTTATCTTCTAGAAATTTCCAGTGTATCATTCACATCTCATCTTCCATTGTATCTAACTTCTCCCCTTTATCCATCAAAATTTTATCCTGATCATGCCCTTTAACTTAATAATATATATTTCATCAATGTAAGAATTATTCTTTTTATAAAATAATATTCACCATTAGTGTCTATAAGTCTATTATTTTTAATTATTAAATGTTTCTTCATGAGTTTAGTAAAAGTTTAAGGAAAGATTCATGTCAGGACATATTATTATGTTCCATATATCTTACATCACATTAATCATCGTCTTCTTCAAATTCAATTAATTTTTTATAATATTATCAATTATCAATGATGATTATGGGTTTTTTAATATCTACATCATATGATATAACATATAATGGGTCCCATTATTCACCATTTCATAGAAAAAGAAGAATATTCTTTGGGGTTTACAAAATTAATCATCCATGATTTTTTTTAGTTTACCTTGTGTTCATATTACTCCTCTTCTTTGGAAAAATTTAATTAGGAAAATCGTCATCATACACACATAATATTATTTTGGGGTAATTAATGGAAAAGTGGATAACTCCCATATATGTGAAGAATTTCAATAAAATATTTCCCTGGTACTTACCTCTTACATTAAAATATTTTTGATAGATACCAAAAATTATTCTATTTTTTTAATATCCATAAGATAATTATATTATGATTCATAAAACTTTTTTTCCTCATGGTATATTGACTTTTTGTTTCATAATGGATTAAAATTACATTTATTCACTAAATTATTTCAAGAATATAGTTTTCATATTCATATTATATTACACTATAATATTTTGAAGCTCATCTAGTGATAAATCAACCCCATCCTCAATGTTTTAAACATAGAGATGGAATATATATAGGAAATTAATCTCCATTATTTTCACAATATTTTATCTCAATATATTGTTTTAAAATAATTTTATGATACTAATTATTTCAAATACCATTCAGAAATAGTATTTTTGGTTTACCAAATGATCCAGCTTATTATCCAAAAAATAACATATCTAGAACTAAATTTCTTATTATTTAACATTTTAATTACCTTTTAAATTTTAATTCTATATTTTCACAGGTTTTTTAGCACCTTAATGAAGTTCACAATGGATTAATCTTTATATAAAAAATACATGAGAATTTAATTCTATGAATTACTGTAAGATTCAGTGTTCTTTTATACCCGCAAATTCATAAGTGAATACTTTTGTCCATGTGGATAAGCTATGATTATTTTATCCACTAATTCAAATCAATGAAATATGACAAATATTATCAATATATTATTCCATAAATTAATTTTTTTCTATCAAATATACCCAAACATAGGCTATTTACAAAATTTTTGTTATATAGTTTTGAAATAATCCTATATATAGAACATTATCTCATACCACTTAGGAAATAATAGAATTGGTAAACTAGTGGGGGGGTAAATCCATGGTTATGTTTTATCAATTTTAAATTAATTTTAAGCTATATTACTTTACATGGTATTAATCCACTCATATAATAGAACCCACTTTATCTTTTATTTATTAATGATAATAATAATAGAATAAACAATGAAATTTACAAGGTTTAGTCCAAATGGGGGAACATAGTAGTAGTTTTTCATTGTATCCATCTAAGAAATATATTTCTCACTATAATCAGTTATCATTTAAATTTTTTAGAAGAGATTATCCTTAACCCACAATTCAATCCCGCACTAATATCTATTGATGATGTGGTTTTATTAGATCTGACTAGTTACAAAATATGGATTATCATCCAAGCCTTCTAAATAGAATTTTTATGGTTACAAGAATATATACCTATATATTATATATTTGGAACATGTATCTATTAGTTTTTTATCATATAAAATCCTCAACTTAGAGATCTCCTTCTCTGAAAAAGTGTATCTTATAGAGAATGTGACTAGTTCTATTAATTATCTTTTTTAAATAAAATTTATAGTATCAACTACAACCCCTTATATAATGTTGTCTAAAACACTATATAACTGGTATTTCTAAATTATACTTGGGAATAGGGAGATTAAATTTTAAATTCACTATAATCATTTTATTCTTTCAAATACCATTAATATCATAAAGGAATATTCTAATTTGAATTAGTCAAAAATTCCATTAATTTTTTCCTCATTTATCATTTGATAATTAAAAAAATTATTGAATTATGGACCTCAATTGGTGAATTTTATAATTTTAATGACCATAAAAAAAAATTCATAATGATTTTTCTTCAATGAGTTTATATTAATTAACATGTTATTTCTTATGGTCAGACATCCATAATTGTTAATCAATATATTTAGTTTTTTTACTTTACCTCATCACTATTTATGTTTCAATGATTATTTTCCAGAAAACAAACTCTTGTTTATTTCATGTGCCTCTAGTAATCTTTACCTATTTTTTATTCATATTAGTTTTTGGGATAAATCATATCTTTATCATATCACTATTAACTTCTTTATAGATATAAAAATTATAATTTACTATTTTCTTTTATAGACGGTAACTCATTATCTAGAATTATATTTCTCCAACTTCTATATATATAATATATTGTTTCTCTTTTTTATTTTTAATATATAACAACATCAATTATTACAGGAAAATTAATATCTTATCAAATAATATTGAATCATTTTTTGTATTCCTCTAAAGTAATGCTTATGACTTTAAAATAACATAATATTCATCACATGACTGAATTTCTGGGTAACCCTATGATAAATGTCCAAATCATTATGCACTTATAGTCTTTCATTTATCCAAGTAACTAGCCATTATTTTTTATCTTCTTCCTAAAAATTCATATTTCTCCATAATAAAAAAATACTGTTACCTATTCAATTCACATTAATCCTTATAATCTTATATATTTAAAAATACTCAATATACAATTCAACATATTCAAAAGCATTTATTAAACAATGAATAAATTCTTATAATCAGAGATAAAAAGAAATAAAAAATATTCATATATCATATGGAATGTCATAAACCATTATAAGACATTCAACATATATGGGAATTATACAAGATGAGAAGTTATGTGAAATGTTTTTTGTATCTTTATCACATGATTATTGGGTATCTAATGCGATTATAGTGAGTATTTTATTAGGATGTAAAAGGTTCATATTGAATGATATTATTTATTTGACCCTTAATGAGGATATCATGACAAGAGAGTATAGAATATTCTACTATTCTGGTCTCCATTTGGAATGTCGGGATAGATGTATGTAGAAATAAAATCAAAGAGGATGATAAAAAAAGAGGAAAGATCCTATATAAATAAAAGGGTATAGTTCCAACCTGATTGAGTTTTTTTAATATTAATCTTATCAATAATGAGTAAAAATTTAATTTGAAGGCACCTAATAGCAATTTATTAAACACACATGCTATATTAACACGTGGTTTTTTACTGCTGAGTGTGAAAATCCATATGGAATCGTTAATTTTATATATAGTGGAATTTATCCATTCCATATTGAAGATGGTATTCTTGAATAATTATGTCTAATAATTATTTTAGAAGGTACATCTCACTAAGGATAAAACCTTTATCATTGATGGAAAATGATATTTTTTAATTGAAAAAAATAATGGGATTTTAGTCACTCAAGAGAAGGTGTGATATATAACATGACTAAGTAGGAATATTCATTATACCAAGTATCATACTGTTTTGTAATCAATTTCTATGTTTACTAGGGTGTATGTAAAATTACTCAAGGAGATAATGGCATAAATCATGAGATAAATAATGGAACATCAAAATATGTAAACTAATTTTTTTATAAAATATATCAATAAAACCTTAAATTAGTTACTCATAATTTATTTTATTAAATGTTAATTTACATGAATACGAATGAGATGATCTTGATGAAAACATAATGTACAATACCATATCAATGGATTTTAGATACTAAATAATGTGAAGATGGTATTTTTAGAATGTAAAAGAATGTATATTTTAAAATATAGTAAGAAAAATGAAAGATATGAAGATGGACATAGTAGAAACTATTTTTTGGTGGATTTCACCGACACATTCCATTAAATGTATACAATATTATGTTACATATTTCAATGAAACAATACAGAAGTTATAGGTTTACTTTCTAAAAATAAAATATGAAATATTTATCATGTTTCAGAAGTGGAATACATTAATGGATATTTATTTTGGATCTATGCTGATATTATTTATATTTGATAATAATGTATGAGAGTAAAACATTTGAGGAATTATATGATTGTAAATGTATCCAGTGGGAGAGTACTATTCTACATACACCATAACTAAATGATGTTCCTATGAGGATGAAATTTACATTGAAATAATAGGCCATGTGTATGATTCTACACTCTAGATTACTCAAGTCGTACTATAAAGAGGAAAATAACATGGAATATTATTCATTTATTTGAGGCCATATGTTCTAATTATATGATTTCGAAAATAGTGGAACCTGTTAAATAAAGAGGTTATACTATCTAATTTATGATTTTTTTGTGTTTGGAATATGCATATTTAAATTTTTATGAATGAGATAAACTTGAATTAATGTGTTCAATATATTTTATTATTGGTTATAGTTATAAAAATCAAGGATATTTTTTTCTAGATGATAAGAAAAATAAGTTCATCAGAAGCTATAATTTGATATGTAGGGAACATTTTATGTTCAAGGAGTATCATGTAGTAAAATATTAAAGAGGAAATAATATTTTTTGGTTTCTGGAGAATATAGAGTTTGGAAGTGTATCAGATTATAATCCAAAAGAATAAGTGGATCCTACTAAAAACAAATATTTGAGGAGATGAATAATGATGTAAAGACTCATTTATAAGTATTAATCATCTCCCCAATATTTTTATTGTCTCTTGGTGTAGATTCTGAATAAATTAAATAGAAATAGTTGTTAAAATAGTTAATAATGTGTGAGATGAACAATAAGAATAAGATTTATTCTTAATGTGATATCAGTACATGGGATATTTAGTCTGCTTCCATAATAAAAGAAATCATTATATAACAAATCATTTTACACGGTTAGAAAAACATGAGAGTATTAAGTAAGGTATTGATTTAAAAGAAAATATTTCACCTATATAGATTATTACAACAATATCAGTGGTTCATTGAATTGCTAAATCACTGTATTTAAATCATAAATACCATAAAATGAACTTAATGTTTCATCCTAGAAATTTTTTAGAAGTAATATATAAGAAGAATCTTTAAGGATTTTTTGGGCCAAATAAAACCATCTCACATGCTATGAAACAAAACTTCTAAAGAATAGATAGTTAGAAAGGTATTCAACATAACTAATAGTCTAGGGAATTCATTAATTATACAATAGTAAAGCTAATTACTAATAGAAATAATGTCATTATAGTTTCCAAAACTTTACTACCATCACTATAATAGAATAGTGTAAAAATAATATAAATTTGACTCTATAGAAACAAGAGATTCTGTAGCTTTTTTTACATTATGAACTCATTTTTATATATGGACTTTCTAAACATAGATCATTCCCATAATTTTTAGTAACAAATAGACTGAATTTATTCATTTCCTTTTTGTATGTTAGGATTATTCTAGAGTTTTATAAATATATTTGTCTTGTTATTCATATATGTTTTTTTATTTTATTATTTTTTCTATTCTTACAGAATAAACTTTCTTTTTTTTATCATTTTGTTTCAATAAAAAATATATGTGAATGAGCAGGTAGTTATTGGCATGGTTACTATGAAAAGTGTGAGGAAAATTCATGGATAGTGTAAGGCTTCCTTATTCGATATATTATTTTATTCATATTCATGTGATGATCATCCCATTATTTAATCTTGAATTATTTAAACTAATGAATGAGCTATATATAAGTCATATATTACAGCATGGGGGATATAGATTATCTATATGGTATTCTATTCATTTTAAATATTATGTTTCACTCTAATATTATATATGTTTATAGATTTTTTTTATAATTTATAATTTTTATATTTATATATAATGATCGTAATGGGAATAGTCACCCCAAAATTTTTATATGACCTTCTCTATAATCTATATGCCTATAGAGAATGGAGAGGATCCCCTAGGATCATAGAGTTCCTTTTAGTTTGGTGAAAACTGGGATAAAATACCCTATAAAATAAATGTTCTATTAAAGAATTTTTTGATTTGTCATTTTTATTGATATAGTAAATAAATATCATACTATTTAGATAATTGGATATAATTTTATTCTTATATATGGATAAAACCAGTATGAGATGAGTTCTATGATTATGTTGAGTGTCAATTGTGGTTCATAGTTTTTGATGTCATATGAGGGATTATATTTCTAAAATCTGACTTCTATGTGATATGGTTTTTTATTATACACTTTTATTATAGAATCATGAGGATATAGTTCATGAATCTTTTTTTTTCATTGGTTTACACAACACTATAGTGATTTTAGGTGATTTCCAAGCTGGTTTTGAAAATTAAAGATTCCTTAGTAAATTAAAGTATCAATAATACTATATTCTAATTTTATCCACATATCATATTTGGGGTGTTCCATATAAAAATTTATGTCTTGTTCCAATTCCATTTATTTTAATCATTTTAGATATATATCATTGGAAGGGTCTATAATGTAGTTCCTTGAAAATTAAATATGACTAAAAAAATTCTATATTAAATTAATATTTAATTATTAATGAAAAATATGTGTGTTGTGATTATTTCATACCTGGTTTATGACTAAAATAAGATAAAAGTTTGTGGGTATACTCATATCATAAATCATAATTTTCATCCTTTAATAAAACTTGATGTGCATTTTGGCACATATTGTTTGTCTATGCATATATTCAAATTTAGCTGCTAGGATAGGGTAGTCGCATTTTATATTCTATGTCATACAATTAAATTTTCTCAATGAATGAATGAATATGAACTCTGTTTGGGAATAAAATCAATTATACAGTTTGAAATTCCAAATAAATGTTTTGTAAAATGAATAAGGAAAAATAAATTATGGAAATATTATAACTAGGAGGGAAAGTTATGAGTCTACTAGAATTAACTAGGACAGTATGATTGATACCTCAGTAGAACTTATATCTTGTGTATAATATATCTTTTTTATAATCTTAACTATTTTCATTATTAACAATAAAAAAATATAGAAAATTTAAATTTTATTTTATTGGGTACAATGTATTTTCTCAATATTTTAGTATAAATTTTCCATTACATAAATATGGTATTCAATATATTATTTCACACAAAAAATGAAAATAAATAATCAATGATATATTTTATTTTGACAAAATATAAAAATTAAAAAATTTTAAATAACTGGATAATACTATGTGAAACATTATTTAGAAGAGTACTAGAAGATGAAATCCATAATTAAAAAAACGTAACAAACAATAAATCAATGTCATTATAGTTGACCCTGAAGACCACACCCTGATTATTACTATGGGATGAAATATCATCATTATATTTATATTATTGTTTTTTAAAATGAGTTAAATTAGTGTTAATAATGATTTTATAGAAGCATGAAATCCAATATATGGTTATATTATATGAACGTTACATATCTCGGTGCTGGACATGTTATGATTTGATATATAACAGTTTGATATATTGTAATATGATATATGGTTGTTTTATATAACTGTATCTAATAGGTATATAGATGTTGTGTAATTTGTGGAATAAAATTATAAAAAATTAATTTATAATCATAGAATGAAATTATAATATAATACTAAATTATGATATATTATTAGAAAATTGTTATTTTTATTTATTATGGGTTATTTATCAGGAATTATTTGATATATTCTGAGTAATATTTTAATATTATTGAATTGATATATATTTTTAGTTAAAATATAAAAAATTGTATTTGAATAAATTAAATTAATGTAGAAAAAAAGATATTTATTAGATAATTGTTTTTCTTTATTTTATGTATATTTTATTAAAAATTTAGTTGAACATTATTGAATTGTGTTTTTTAAATATGATGTTATATATATATTAAAACAAATTACTATTCATATAATTATTTTTAAATTTTATAAAATAAGAATAAATCTAATTTTGTTTATAAATATATATTTTTCTAAAAAATATTTTTAATGTATTATAATTATTCTATTCAAAATTTAATTTGTGCCACTTTTAGAAAATTAATCCCATAAAACAGATTTAAATATTTGAAATTAGAATATCTAAATTAGGTCATAATTTTAATTTCACTATTAGACAAAAAATAATTTATTACAATAAATGTTAGACACCATGATATGGGATAAAATAATGAAAAATGGTAATGTTAATAGATAATATCATAACTTATAAAAAATATCCTAATGGGTGTGTGGTGGAATTATTGAGTTCCCCTTCTGTTAACATCAATAAAATTGATTTTGGGGTCCACTTCAATTGAATATGACATTGTTTTTTACTAATAAATGATTACTTTTAAGAGGAACACCATATCAATTCTATAAAAGGATCTTTATTCTACACAACACTTAGTATATCATTGCCTTTAATTACACATAAATACTCAAAAAAATTCCCTCCTCCACAATCATCTCATATATTTGGGAACTTCTGTCACCATGAAGGAGTATAAAATCCATAATTTTCATAAGTAACTCAAGGAGGATATTCAAGTCTTCAATGTAGGTGTTATAATATTCATTGCTGTTATTATTTATATTTTCACCTAAAAACTATTCACAATATTTTATTATCTTAATAACATGTATTGTAATAATTAACAACCTCTAAAATAGATTTTATAAAAATAAAATAACATTTTCTTACACATTTCATTTTTATAACATTTTTTTATTTTTGATGGTTTTACTACATACATAAATAATGTCATAATTTTCCCATCTAAAATAAATATGCAATCATAAATAATAGTAATGAAATAAAATAATTATTAATTTATGGTTTTTTAATTCTATTATTTTTAATTTTAAATGAACTCTCATTCAAAATGTAAGGGCTTTTGATTATACCAAAATTCACAAAAAAAGAAAAATTTTAATATTTCCTTTTGAATTTACACCATACATTTCATGAGATTAATATGGGACTATAGAATTATATATAGAACATTTATTATATCTTCAAGAAAATTGTACAGGTAAATAACCTAGGATCAATGCGATGTGACTGAAATAACCAAACTAAAACATGAGTCAAAAAATGGAACAACTAACACCAGGATAGTATTTTTAAATATAAACAACAAAATATGGATAATAAAGAATGATAAATTATTTTAATAATGAAAACTAACCAAGAATATTGTTTTTATTTATATTTATAAAAATTATAAAATTCCAATACATGGTTCACGATCATGTAAACCCTTGTTTATGTATGTGCTAAGGGTTTTTAATCTAATACTTTATTCATTAATGCATGTTTCATATTATAAACCAAATATATTTTATATGGCTTAAATAATACCCCAATTGATATGTCCTATAATATTTAATGTCTATTTCTTATTATTTACTAAGAAATATCATTTGATTTATTATGTAGGCTTATGATTCAATGTTTTTCAGTGGTATTATGGTTTATTTAATAATTTTACATTCAAATCAAGGTTGTTATGTTTAGAAAAAATTATGGGATTTTTTTATTAAAAATATTTTGTTATTTTATTATCCTATGTTTATTTCTATGGTTTTAATTTCATCCTCTTATTTCACCTACCATTGGAAAAAATTCCAATAAAAAGGATTCCATAAATAAGATTTTACCTTTTCTATTATAATCAATAAACAATAATTACCCCCACTAGTCATATTCTTTCATTGGTATTTATAACTTTTGCATTTAGAATCATTCTACTAAATTAGTTCTTTTTCTATTTTCCTTGAATTTTATTAGATAAAAATAATAGGAATTTAATTTTCCCATTTAATACATGGATAATTTTATAATTATGGTGAATCTCTTTATAAATGTGTGATTATAATAATCCTTTTTAATGTTCTCTATAAAATGATGTTTTATTTTACTTCATCTTTAATTTAAAATTTTCCTCTTCATGTTTTCATGGGTGTCCATTGTAATTTATATTCTCAATAATTTTTAAATTTTTACTATTGAAAAATTATTATTAATAATGAAAATGGGAATTTATTCTCATCCTTTTCAATGTAATTTTCTAGTTCTCTTATAATAATTTTCATCTATTTTTACATTGTCCAATTTTTTTGATGCTTTAATGGGGATATTCTCTGATGATATTATCCATATTCTTTCTCTAAAATGTTATAATTATGTTTTATATATTTCTTCTTGAGACCTATTTCACTATCGTGGTTAAAATAAGATATTATTGGATTTTGAATGTTATTATACTGATGGAGCAAAAATATGACTATTTTTCATTACATGCTGTGTAGACAAAAAATTATATAGCACTAAAATTCAATTGATGATGTTTAAAAATTATAAAATGAAATGGAATATGGTTTGAACACAAACCCCTAGGAGACTATGTTAACAATTTTATGGTGGGTCTCAAAATTATATATCACTCTATTTTACTGAGTAAAGATATATATCAAAAGGGATACCATGTTACATATTGGAAAGAAAACTTAATAAAAAATATTACTATGTTCACTCTGTGTTTATGTTCATGGATGTTCTTCTTGACCCAGTAAAAGATTTTATTATTACAGAACTTTGTATACCTATGTTTTTTACATGTCACTTGATTATTGACATAAGTTTCCTTATTCACACATCTTAGATATATGTTAGTCGAAAATAATGATGTCATGAAATATTTTTTTTATCAATTTTTATTTATAATTATTCACTTATTTTATGTTTTGGTATCTTGATTTTTTACATACACACACACTCATTTTATTCTCCCATAATATAGTCCATTGATATTTTTTTTGTACTATGAATCTAATGTCACCGAATTTATATGATTATATTCCTGTGGTTTTATAGAGTACTATTGTGTATGTATTTTCCAAATTAATATAAAGTGAGAAGGCTATTTGTTTTTGGAAAATGATGATTACAAATTGTAAAATTATAAAAAAATGGGGATAATATCAAACAATACATAACATTCAGGTTCTGGGATAATGTAATTTATAGATAAGCGATGATTATGAAGATTATTTATTATATATGTGTATTATATTCAGGTATATATCAATGAATATTTGTATTTTTTGGATTTTGAGCACTAGATTTTGGATTTTGGGTCTTTAGTGTCTCATTTTGTATGAAAGCTATTTTTAGTTATTTGAAGAGATTATTCTGTTATGAATTAGATGAATTAACCAAAATTAAAAAATTATTAACAATAGAGACAATGGAAAAACCAAAAATTAAATATTTATAAATGAAGTGTTCATAATTCAGAACATATTGGGAATTATTTTCCTCATTAAATGATTTCATACTATAAATATTTTTGCATTAGGTTCATGGTAATAATTTTTGTTTTTGTATTGGATGAACAAAAAAATATTAAAATTATAGTGGTGGTAGATATTCTATATCTTGAAATTATCTTTTTTGAGAATAGTTTTTTAAATATATTCATACCTTGAAAATTATAGTCGACTATTAATTCCAATCTGAAAATAATTTATAATTTATTTTCTATTAAAACCCCAAATCGTATAATGATTTCTTCCCATGTCTATAAATAATATATGACAAATGTTTTGGCGAATTTGATTTATTTAAAACATTTTATTCTGTATATAGAAATTTTTTATGTGAATTTGCGAATTGAATGGATATATACATAGATGTCATATTAATTTCTAGCATAGGGATGTCACATTTTAAGGACCAAAATAATGTGGAGACATGTCCAAAGGCCATTTAATGCCAATAATTCCACCATATACCCACCTGGTTCTAAATTTATGGGCTATTATGATATTGTTAAATGGGAAATCCCTATATAAAAGGTTATTATGGAAACAAGACAAAAAGGAAACATTCCATACCTTTAACCTTTATGAAACATTGAGAAATGAACAAAAAATAATATATATGGTTATAGGTATTATTTTGAAATATATATGGGTTATTTATATCATAATAATTTGTCAATAATTTTTTTATGGTTTAGATACATAAAATGGTTAAGAATCACCAACGTAGTGGTTATTTAGTTAATAATTAACTAAAAAATGATACTATTAATATTAAAGGTGATGTTAATTGATTGAGTTATTATATTTATTTATTTTTATAGAAGAATATAAAATTTCATTCTAATTTATACGTAACTGATTTTAATTCCATTATTATATTTTTATTTAAAAAATAAATAAATAAATAATGTCAAAATGGTAATTAATGTTATTTTACAATAAATTGAATTTTATTAAATGATTTAAAATTTTAGAAAAAATATTATATTCTGAAAAGTTATTTGTACATGTTAATATATATAAAATATGGTCCATTAATGGACCAAATTATATTTTATAATTATCATATTGTCCCATATATTGTAAAATCTTTGTTAACTCGGTCTGAGTTTATATAGTGTTTTAACGGGTCACATACGCTTGATTTAAAATTAATTTACATGAACATGTGAATTATATATTAAAAATTATATATAATATTAATATTTCAATGTCTCTATACGATCTAATAATTCCCAATTATGTTTATTCTTAATGGTTAAATTAATTAGATTATAAAAGTAGATGCTTTATTAAAAACCAAAATGATAAATTGGGGAATCTTAGAAGTTAAGGAACAAAATAATTAAAATGAACATATTTTTGTGTGGTGGAGGTTTTAAAAGACCATTAGTCGCCTTTAATACATTATTTTACCATTTTTATGAAATTTAATTAAGGTAGAACAACCATTAATGAATATATTTTGGTATTTACAAAAGTACCACACGCCCTTCACTATGAAAAGGTAGACACTCTACCGATTTCTCAAACCTTTCAAGCCACATTGGGTCATCCAAAATCTAAAAGAATAGTCTCCAAAATCCCTCCAATAGATATTAATTCCTACCATAGGGAATAAGTCCTTTTAGGGAAGCCTTTTGGTTTAAACCAAATGACGTTACCTGATTAAGAGGTAACCCCTTCTCTCAAGATCTTTAGTTTCATTTCCATTATCCACTCCTTATATTTTTATTATTATATGATTATTTAAAAAAATATAATCCTAAATATAATAGGATACCTTTATTATATGGATATGAACTACACTTACACACAACTCCCTTTATTGGGTAATAAACATATTGTTTCTATGTTTGGGTGAATGAATTCATCATGAAAAGATGATTGTTCAATTTTCCATTACCACATCTCATAATGAGCATTATGATGGAAACTTTATTTAAATATGATATATATTATATTTATAAATATTTATTAGTATTTAATTTTTCTTTATAACATATTTTTATTCTTTCCATCCTGTATAAATATGATAATTTTGTTTGAGGTAGTGTGGACTACTTCCCCCTCAAAGAAGTATGACTTGTTCATGACAACAATAGAACTTATAACGGATTGTTTTAAAAATAATATTTAACCTATATAACATATATATGATACTGTAATTATAATATAAATATTTATCATTTATATTTTATTCTTTTAATACAACAATAAAATGAATGTAGCATCCTTGCATACGTATAGTCTACCGTCTCTATGAATAATGCATTTCATTTCTAATATCCAAAATTTATAGATTATTCTAAATACATATATATTTAATATATATTACAATTAAGTCATTGTTTAAATTTTGTTATATTATTAAATCAATATCTAATTAATAACAAAAATAAGTCATAAGTCAAAAAAAACAAGAGAAAACGTGTCAATTAACTCTTGAAATCGTAAAAAAAGAGGGATTTTTAACAAATGTGTAACAAGGTAATATAATAAGTTAATATATGATATTGTGAATATGAGTATAGTTATGGTATAAGTTAGTCACATATTTCAAACCACTATACATGATTATAAATACTATACAATAATAGAATGTTTATCGCAATGGATTTCATCTCTATTTACATTCCATGAAGACATTTGTTTTATACACCAATTCAATTTTATTTCTGTATATACTACCATTTGACAAGATATATCATGAATCCACCTATTCTAATGAAATTATATGATATATTTAATTTATGTATAATTATTATTTAAATATTTCAAATGGTATGAGACACTTTGGAATGTTTTAATGTTTATTTTCCATCAATAAATTTTTAAGATCAACAATCCTTGTTGTTACACATCCAAATTTGATGTATTATTGATAATTTTGTATTATTTATTCAATATGTTATATTGTTAAAAAATATTGTTTTTTCAACATATGATGAATGCTTTGGACATAAAATACATGGTTCGTGTACCGATTAAGGAAACACCAATAGTTAGTGATAAGTTAATGCAAGCCCAACGATTCATCAGTAGACTCATGAGAGGAATTAGTTGGAAAAATAGTTTAAACTATCACATAATGGTAAAGGTATGATGTTCCTACAAAACATTAAATATGAAAAATAGGCATTCCCTTTATTAATAATTTTGTTATTATTTATCAATTATACTTTTCATTGAAATATCTATGGATTCATTTCATATTCATTTCAATGATATAATGGCATGTTTTTTTAGTTTCTTACATTTCCATATTTATATTACCCTATCTAGTTTTTTAATGGAATGTGTTATTAGTTGTTTGCCTTTTCATATTAATTTATTCATATTTATTCATTATTTCCATCACATTACGAACCCTTGATAATAATTTGAGCATACCCTTATTATATTTCCCTTCCCTAGGTTATCAAGTGGAATCCATTTAATAAGATTTCATGGATTCTATTTATTTCATTTTATTTTGGATTATGGTTATTATAGTTAAAATTTATGTAATTTGGATTTCCAAGACTACTAAATTTACTGGTCCTTTAGGATTTGATTCCTTATAATCAAGCCAATGTAATAACATTATGCACCAACTCTAGGCTTCTATGGTCATGGCATTACAGTTGGTATCATAAGATGTTTAGCAGAAATAAATGAATCTAGATTTATAAATCTAATATAACGGATAATAACCCTAAGATGGACATTGAGGACATTTATACAATAACATCTTATAATTTTGTAATGTAGGGATTACTTGGTTATTACTAGAAATACATCTTGGTCTGGATACTGTAGGTTTATGTGGTTTTGGAACAGATATACCTAGGAGTAATAAATCTTAGAATGTGTTCAAGGCATGAGTTTTTGTAAACAGTTATGTGAAAATAGACCTTAATGCACACATGTTTTTATACTCTTGGGGTGTATTCTTAGGATAGTTCACAATTTTTGTAACTAGAATTAATAAGGATTAAAAAGTAATGATATCCCAAAAATACCATTTTTTTGAATCTTGGATTCACTATGAATAATGTTATGTGATTTACCAAATTTGGGTTTATAAATTATGTAATGATTTAATCATGTCTATGCCATTTTTTATAAATGGTGCCTATTACTAATGTACGTGATCTATAGAGTATGAATGATAAAATATTTCATGGTCTTAAGATAATATTTCAAAGTGAAATAATCTACCAAAAATTATCATTATATGAGTACATAGTATCTTGTGTCAATGATATGTGTAAATAATTCTCCAAGTCCTATTTTATTGAACTAAACCACATGAAAAAGGTGATGAGTTAAAGAAGACATAGGGAAAAATGATTTATCGACAGATGATAATTTTGGAGAGGAACACATTAGAACATTCATGATTGAAATGAGATGTTTTTATAAGTGTGGAGAATATGTACACCACATTCATGATTGAAAGGGTAAGAAAAATGATTCTATTTTATAAATATTCCACTACAAGGATATGAGACACTGTGAAAATAATTGTCCCGATAATCATTGGATTATACCTCAATTGATGCTATTAGATAATGATCATGTTATTGTACTACCAGAGATGAAGATGATTGATTAATATGGTTATTAAGGTATTATGTCATTTTCATGTTTTATCATGAATGTGAAAGTTATAGGAATTATTGAAAATATAAGGATTATAATACTATACATTTTCATTAAGGATTTGAGATTATATGCTGAATGGTACCAAGAAATGTTATTTAGTAGAATATTAATCATTATAGAAAAAACTTTATTAAGGGAAAGAAAACCCTTAATATGATACTGATGTTGAGATAATGATTAATAAGTAATTGATCGTGACATGTGATATCTACATTGGAATTGATTAAATACTTCTCAAGAAGTGGTATATGATATTATTGATGTTTTATACAACAATATTGGATTTATATAATAAATCCAATGACATGGGACATACATAAAAAATAGGTAATAATTCACGTTTCTAATAAGTTTTTATGGAAATTTCAGTTATTACTATATTTAATAGGACACATGACGGAATTATTCACATGTTTGGAATGTGTTAATTTAATGCCACATCATGTTGATTAAATTCAAATGATAAGTTCATATTGGGAATGTTGTGGCCATCTTAATATTGTGTCAGAACAATTTTTTTTTTTAAAAATAACCATTTATCAAATGGTTGATCATTGGACGAGGTTTTAGAAGTTATTGTATTATATCACTATATGAAGAATCTTATGTAAAGATACGATGTCAAAAAAATTCAAGGGATGAATAAAGGATAAGATTGCTCTTATAGAAGATCATCAAGTAAGTATATTTAATTATATTATTAGATATTTAAGAAATAATCAAATCTAGCAAAAGGATCTGGAATCCAGTTTTTTTCCTAGTACCTTCATTTCTGATGAATCAAATGACCTCTTAGATCAGTGCAGATAAACAACCTTCAGATTACTAACATTGTGCAAACCATGTTCTTTATAACTCCCCATCAGAACTTGAGGTTTAGATTTTTATTTTGTATCCATGTATCGATTTAGCACCTATATTATTTTCATAGGGATCCTAGATATGTTACTGATTTACATTCCTTTCTCTATTATTATGAAGATATGTAATTAAACCTATTTACGATGTGGGTTCTTAACAATAGTTATATTTAAATATCAATCCCCTGATTAATGAGATTAAAATTAAATAGGGAGGAAGAAATTTAATTAAGGTGGGAAGAATGTGACAACATAAGAAATTAAAATATTTTACTTTTATAATAAATTTAATTTCATTTATTATAATGTCTTATACAAAATGTTATGCTTATGCTACACACAATACTGAATTAACTTGCGTTACACGCAAGACCATGTTTTACATCCTTTTAATGGAGAACTTATTTAAAAAATATATTTTAAATTTTAAATTTTTTTAAATAATAAACATCATTTTTTAATTCATAATGTAGATATTAGATTAGGGTGGGGTTTTGGGATTTTTTTGAGAAACATCTATTTTTTATGAATAATAAAAAATACTTCATTTTAGTAAAAAACAACATTTTCATTTAAATAATTATTAATCAAAAATTATATTTTTTATTTTTTATAAATCAAAATTAGATCAATTGTAGATATATTAATACAATTTACTAGATTATAATTAATATCACCTGGAAATTGAATATAAAAACATAACAAAAAGTTGATTGTTTTCCTAATTTTAAAACCCACTATTTCATCTCATCTAAGAGATTAATATTAATCTTAATTTTACCACTTCTATGATTTGTTTTTTGAAAATATAAAATACATAGATATATTTAGTATAATATTTATGGTCTAATAAGTTCAACTAAATTTTGTGACCAAAATAATGAGTGAAAGTGATTAAAATTAATTATGGTGATTAAGGTAAATTTAAGGTCAATAATGAACTAAAGCATAATATTAATAAAAAAAATGACTGGTTACTTTTCCAAAATAAATTGGATGCCAATAGTTAAACCATATCCCCACTTGGTTCAAAATATATGGGTTATTATGATATTTTTATATTGTAGTTCCCTATATAAAAGTATATGTTAGGATAAAGACCCAATATGAACATTCAGTACCTTTAAATTTTTTAAAGCATTAATTTATGCAAAAAAAATAATATTTTAGGTTATAGATATATTTCTGAAATATATTGGTTATTTTCTTCTTAATAATTTATCAGTAATTTTTATTTATGGTTTAGATACTTGAAATGCCTAAGGAATGAAAATGTAGTGATTATTTTGTTAATAATTAACTAAAATAAATGATATTATAAATATAAAATATGAAGTTAATTGATTAAATTAATTAATTTATTTATATTTTTAGATTAATATATAATTTTTAACAAATTTAAACCTAATATATTTTAATTATAATTTTATTATGATATCTTAAAATTAACATAAAAAAATAATGTCAAAAATGATAATATTGTAATTTTAAAATAAATGGAAAAAGATTAATTGATTTAAAATTAATTAAAACGTTATATTCATAAAATTGATTTTTAAGTTTTAATAAATAATAAATAATGGTCTATTAATGTACCATTTGGCCTTATATAATTAACCTAATGACCCATATTTTGTAAAAAGTTTATTGACTTGGTCTTGGATTAACGAGTGTTTTAGGGTGTCACATGCAGTTGTTTTAAAATTAATTTCTAAAAGACATGAAAATTTTATTTTAAAATTTAGTTATATAATTAATAATTCAGATTATTTATATTTTTTAATAAATGTAACATAAGTTTATTCTTAATTGTTTTAATAATTAGATTAGAAAAGTATATTCTTTATAAAAACAAAAATGATAAAATTAAGGAATCTTAGATGTTAATGAACCAAAATATTAAAATGAATGTATGTTTTTATAGTGAAGGTATTAATTGACCAAGATTCCCATTTTATTAGTTATTTTTATATTTATAGTAATTATTTGGAAGGTAGGAAACCCATTAATGAATACCTTTCGGTATTTACTCGAGTGCCACTCTCCCTCCACTATAAAAAGGTACAAATTCTATCCCTTCCTAACACTAGTGAAGCCACATTGGATCATCCAAAATCTGCCCAAATAGTATCCCAATTTTTGTCCCCTCTATTTTGAATCCTCCCTTTCAAAATAATTCCTTACAAGTAATCCTTTTACTAAAATCCCAAAGACATTATCCGATTAAAAGATAACACCTTCTCTCAATATTTACAGTTTCATTATCATTATCCACTCCCTATAATATTATTATTATATTATTACATAACAGAAAAAATATAGTCAATATAATAAATCTTTATAATTACATTTTTTAAACCTACACATAAAACACCTCCATCTAATGGGTAAAGAACATACTGTTTTTGTTTAGGGTGAACTACTGCCTCACAAAAAAATAATTGTTCAAATTTCCATTGCCACCTCTCATGGTAGGCATTACGATGTATAAAAATTTTATATATTATATATATAATATTAATAATTTATCTATTCATCTTTAGTTTTTATTTATAACTTACCTTTACTCTTTTCATCTTTTTTAAATACGATAATTTCATTTGTGGAAGTGCGGACTAGCGCCCCCTCTAAGCAATATAACTCATTATTTCCATAAATGGAATGTGTAAAACATAGTTTTAATTAACCTATGTATATTATATAACATATTTATTATTTTTGAATTATAATTTAAATATTTATCATTTAGTTTTAATAATTTTAATACAAATAATAAATGAAAGTAGCGTTTATGCATATGTATGACCAACAGTCTCCATGAAAAAAGAATTTCATTTCATATATCCAAATATTATATATTATTATGATTACATGTTTAATTAATATATATGATAATTACGTCACATTTTAGATTATGGAGATTAATAAATCATGATCTAATAAATGTTAACAATAAATAATATGTCAAAAAACCTGAAAAAACAATGTAATTAAAACATGAAATAGTCAAAAAATAATGAATGATTGTTTACAAATGGGTAACAAGATATTTTAAACGTTAATATTTGATATAATAAATAGTATTATTGTAATTTTATAATTTTTTATATATTTCATTCCACTAAACAGGAGGATAAAGACCACGCATGAAAAGTAAGGTTAATGTAAGGGATTTCACCTCAATTTACATTCCATTTAGACTTATTTTTGATATCCACCAATTAAATTTTATTTATTGTATGTACTACCAATTAACATGATATATGAAAAACTATAATAATTCTCATGATATTATAAGTTTTATTTAATTCATTGGGATTTATGATTTAAATTTTCATGTGATATGGGTGACTTTGGAATGTTTAAATGTAATATTTCCTTAAAAATATTTTAATATCAACAATGTTTTTTTGTTACATATCCTATATTGAGGTATTTTTAATAAATAAATATTATTTATACTATATGGTTATTTGATAAGTAATTTTTTTTTATAAATTTATGAGGAATTATTTGTACATGCGATACATGGGTTGGGGACCTGTTTAAGGAAAGCCCTACGGGTTTAGAGCCAATTAATGAAAGACTCTTTATGCATCAATAGTCTCATAAGATGGATTAGGTGGAAACATATTTTAAATTGTCTATTGATGGTAAAGGTATCATGTTATTAAGAAACATGCCATTCTACAAATATGAATTTACTTTATTTTGAATTCCATTATTATTATTCCATGAGATTTTTCATTGATATATCAATTGATGCATTTCAATTCTAGTTCATTGATTTAATATCATGTATTTTTAGTTTCTTACCATTCCATTTTGGTATTTCCTTATATTGTTATTTAATGGAATGTGTTATTAGTTAGTCACATTTCCATGTTAATTTATTCTTAATGATTCATTATTTCATCCTCTTCACATACCCTTATAAAGCATTTGATATCACCCTTATTATGTTTAATTTCCCCGGGTTATGAAGAGAAATCTATTGAATATGATTTCAAAGATTCCATTTATTTAATTTTATTATATATCATTTTTATATTTTCTATTTCCCAATGTTTTATGGGTATAATGTATGTGATCTAGATTACCAAGACTAACAACATGATCGGTCTGTTGGGATTTGATAACTTGTAATCAAGCCAATTTTATAAAATAATGCACCGTCATTGGCCTTATAGGGTTAGGGAATTACACAAATCATTAAAAATAATTAGAAAAATATTATTTTGAGAAAACCATATTTCAATGAAATTATGAAATTATAGTGTTAGAAAAATAATTTTATCCAAATATATAGAGAAAAATAATTAATGTAAAGCATATTTTGAGGATAAGAGTTTAGTTTTTAATCTATATTCTCTGATATCTAGATTGAAAAATATTCTATAAAATTATATTATAGGTAAAAAATTGATAACATGTATAAAAAAATAATACCTAATAATGTTGTACCTAGAATAGGTTTTACTAATAATTAATATGTTTTTTAAAATAACTACTCTACCTTATGAAGTTCCCAATTTAGAACAAAATATCATAGTGGTGGTCACAAGAAAAATATATGTTCTATAAATATTCTTTAGTCTAAAAGTTTTCAGAAATATTAATTTTCTAAAAAATTGGAAACTATTCAAACATGCAATGATGGATATATTCGTATTCCAAAAATAATAATTTCTAATAATACTATACCCAAGAAGGCATGGGTTCAGAAATAATAATGTATTTTTGAATGAAGATAATAATTATTCCAAAAACAACATATGGTACATGGATGATTGTTATTCTTGGAATATTACAATTAATAATTAATTATTTAAAAACATTATCAAACATAATAGTGGAAATGTTTCCATTGTTTGTAATTATCAAGTAGAAACTAACATTATAGGTAACATTATTCATCTTATTATTGCATTAATTTAAAAAGTTATATTTGTTAGAGGTCTTAAATAACATTGTTTTTATAATTCAATTATGCGATGAGGTATATCTTTTGAACATTAAGAATGTTAAATTAACTATTCATAATAAAAAAGATATGTTTATTTTATATGACAATATAAATGATAATTTTCATACACATAACATAGTAGACATTAAGTCCAAGATCTATATCGCCTTAGTGCAATGGAAGATCAATCTTGGTTACAAAATAGAATATTAGGCCAATTAAATATAAATAATTTACATAAAATATCTAATATATGAATTTTTATTGATATAATTAAACTGAAGTTTGATACTAAAAGATTTTTTAATCCCTTTCAATTTATAAAAAACATAATTCAATTTCAAAATGTATTATTAATGTCTCAATGTCTTATGCATTATTGTAATTACACATGGATTTATTTAGTCCAATAAAAACAAGAACTATCAATGGAAAATATTATGTATATGTTTGATTTAATGATTAAACTAGATAAAAATCATTCTATTTTCTAACAATGATGTAAAATTCCTTTATAATCGTTATATCTTTTGTGTCATGATTATAAAATGAGAAAAATATATCCATAATAACTATTATTTATTATCTTGGTGGATAATTTTTAATTTATGAGATCTTTTTGTAGTAAAGGGTATAATAAATACATTTTTGGAACCTAAAACTCCACTACCAACTGGTGTAGTTGAATGAATAAATAATATTATTCCAGTTACTATGAGAAATATGTTGAGTAAATACTTAGTTGCTAAGTTATTTTCTAGTTATAGTACATAGTTCTTCTTGTTATACTATAAATAATGTTTTGTTATGAAGTTTTATGAATAAGACTAATTATGAGTTTAAGACTATAGGAAGAAAAATGTTTCCTACTTTAATATTCTTTTATGTTAAATATTCATTCCAAAAAATAATGATAATATACTGAAATTTTATCCACTATACGATGAAGGAATATTTTTAGGTTATTCTATAACTAGTAATTATTATAGAGTTTTTAATAAAACCACATATACTATTAATTAAATAGTACATGTTAAATTTTATGGAAATAATAAATTTATTTTTAAACAACATCACTCAACATATTAGTATGGTCTCTCTAAAACTTCTTTTTAACCAATATTCAATGGTCCTTCACAGGATAGAAAAATTGAAGAATGTACATTTGATCTTCTGAATCAAGAATAATTTCAAATGTTTTATGAAGAACAACGTTTTGTAAACCCAAGGAACCATTTTATCCTTAAAAAACATAAAAGTGACAACGAAATTGGTGTTCTGGTTTAATGTGTTAGAATCATATGTCCTATAATAAATAAAGTTGAACATTGTTCATTTTTATCACAATTCAAACCAAAATATTATGATGAAGGTTTACGTGATGAATATTAGATAAATCTATACATATTGAACTCAATGATTTCAAAATGAATCATGTTTTGAATTTGGTTGAATGACCTAAAAATACTTATATAGTTAGTTCAAAATGGATTTTTCCGAATAAGTGTGATGAAAATAGTGTTATAGTAATAAATAATTCTAAACTATTATAAAGGATAAAATAAACAAGAGGTCATTGGTTATGAAGAAACATACACTCTAATAAAATGACTTTAATCTATTCATATTCATATAGCATAAGTTGCATTTTTTAATTTCAAACTTTTTAAAATGGATGTGATGTATTAATTTCATAATTTATATGTACATGATGTTGTTTATGTAGAAAAACTCTATAGTTTTGAAAATAAAAAATATATAGAACATGTATTTGGACATTCTATGGAACTCTCTAAAATTAATAATGTACCTATATATTCAAATAAAATACTAATAATATTAAATTTGAAAAATAATTTTTTAATGGAGTTGTGGATCTTACACATTTTATATTATAACTTTCTCAAAACATCATTATTTTTCAAATTTATATTGATGAATTTATATTTGGTTGAACTAGAATTATGTTACTGATTACTTGGTGTATCATATGTAATAATATTTTAAAATGAGAATTATTTGAAAACTTACTATTTTTATAGGTTATCAAATTAAATAAAATCCCATTGGAAATTTTATATATCAATAAGTATATAAAAGATATTATTAAGAAAATTTTATATGAAAGTAATAAAGGTATTATTAATATTATTATAAAGACAAATAGTTTATATATTGATTAATCTATGAAACCAGTTGATAAAAAAAATTAGAAGATTTATTGGAAGTTTAATATATATAATAGTTAGTCATCTAGATTTAATGTTTTTTTATATGTTTGGTTACAAGGTGTCACACCCGGTTTTTTTGTCCTTGTTTGGATCCGGTCCATTGGAAATCTGGATAATTATCATGGGTATTTGGTGAGTTGAATCTTGTGTTTTTAAGATTCATATATGTCTAATGACCCTAATTTTGGATCCCCATTGGGTTTTTAGGAGTTTTTGAAGAAGGGGTGGTTACTTCATGATTTGGGCCAACCGCGAGCCCATTTCCAGTTTTAAAAACAGAATTTGTTTCTTTTATAACTCTTTTGTTTTTTATCCTTTTTCACCCATTCAACTTACCAATTGTCCTGTACTGATATATTAAAAATTCATTTTCCTTTTGGACCCCATATAAATTCATAATCATGGTGAATTTTGGTTACTTATTTAGGTATTGGGCCTGCCCATGGGTCGATTTCCTGTTTTTTAAAAAATAATTCTTTTCTTTTATATAGTTTTAATTTGTTAATATTTTTCTGTGATTCCACCTCACCCTCTAATATAATTACCCTATCCTCACCCTCAAAATCTATTTACCCACATTGGAGCTCATATGGGTCGCGTATTTGGGAGCAAGTTCTCAGGATACCTCAAATCGTCCAGAATTGATAAGGTAAATAGTTTTATACACAACTCATTCAATTAGTGCTCTATTTCGAAAAATCTTCCTTCACTAGTTCTTCCTGACCTTAGGAGACTCTCCAAGATGTTTCATCCCATTCCCTTTTCTCTAGGGGTGAATATCTAATGGAATACGAAGAGTTTTCTAGTGGTGATGGTGAGAATCCATCTCCTTTATCCTCCCTCTTCTTACTCCATTCAATTTTTCTTGGTTTTATAATCTCATATAGTAATTATATACCTAGGGTTATGTTATAACATGGTTTTTTATGGAATTTATAATCATTTAGGTTTTTTATTCATAGTTTTACAGTTTATAAACCCGCAACAGGTGATTTCGGGTGTGCGTTTCCATTACGCCAAGGATTTGCTGTAGGATATCTCTTGAATAAACCTTTATAATTTAAGTTTCATCATTTTAATTATATTATAACCTTATTTATATGATATTTTTTGCTGTTAAACTTTGGATCTATTGGTTTTGTGTGCAAATTATGTTTGATGACATATTTTGTTAAAAATATAGTTGTTTTGGTATAAATGTTAACTCATCTAGTTTGATAATTTTTTCAATGATATTTCACACTTGGTTTATGGTATTTTTAATATGTATCAGTATCTTGAATTACATTATGGCATGAAGATATGGTTTTATACCTTTTTAAATGCCTAACATAAGTTGTTTTTTACAGTGCATGCCATGTGATCAGTAAATTTCTCGGTTAGCTTTTATGTGTCTAGTGCAATTTAAAATGATTTGTTTGGATTTATAAATACATTGGAAGCATGTAGAAAAATATTTTGGGATCCTTTTATGGATTTAAAATTTTTATTTGGTTTAAAAAAATGGGTTTTTGTTTACAACACGTTTTGGCCTGATTTTTCAGAAAATAGCATGTTTGACATTTTTATGAAAATGATTGTATTTTGAACATGTAACATGACGGTTTTATTGGATTTATGAATGTGGGTTGATTCTGTAAATTTTGTTTATACACCTCCTTAATAAAATTAAAATTCATAACGTTGTCAAATGTTAGTTTTGAGAAAATTTAAAAGGCCCGTTTGGCATTTCCTAAAAATGAAGAATGAGTGTTTTACTTGTATATACCAAGTTGTGCAATTGGGATTGTTTTATGGTCCATGAAATGATTTTATTAAATGTTTTTAGGGATTAAAAATATGGTTTGGTATGTTTTTGATGTGTTTTTATAACTGAAAGAGTGTTTTTTAATGAGTTTTATGTGCAAACCCTCAATACACTCATTGAAATTGTTTTACGAAAATGTTTAGTGGTTTGTTGATTCGTGAAAGAAATGTGAAGAAATTTTGTGGGATATTAGTGTGTTTATGGTTTGGGAATGGAATTTTTATGTGAAATGTGTATTTGATAATATGTGTAACTTGATTGAGCACTAAAGGGAATCCCGGGTATCTAGGTGGGTGGACGTGTACTAGTATGCTAGTGATCCTGTGGGGTTTGGCCCCTGTTTCTTGTAGCATGTTTGAAGATGACAACACTAACAAAACTATGATGATGATGATGTTGGGGGGCAACTAGGTTATGGGTATGATCCCTACTATTGGCTCATGTGCATGAGAACAGATATTTATTATGGTCACTTTCACCGAGATACGAGGTACCTGGGGCTCACAACTGACTAGTGCCTAGGGGTGTTCCCGTGACTTGTGCTCATTGGATATTTTGTACTCACAGTAGACATAAAGTGTGTTTGGTTGGTAAATTCAGTAGTGTGTGTGATTTAATTAAAAGTTATAATTCTTTAAATCATCCCTCTTGAAAGATATTTTCATTTTGATGTTGCACCGCTTTGAAAGTTGTTACTTGCATTCTTGTTTATAAAAAATTCATGTTTTCGTATGTTAATTTTTTTAGCATGGAACCTCCTCTGAAAACCATAATTTCATATCTTGAATTTAAAACTATAAATTTATGTTCCTATTATTTTAATGGAATGTGCATTGGGAAGAGAAAATCGGGCTAACCTACTTATTTTTAATACTCACACCTATAGTCTTCTTCTGTTTTTAGCCCTTGTGCAGGTTTCAACATGAGTTCGATTACCTTGGGCAATGTGTGATCATTTTGTTGGAGAGTGAAAAGAGGGGTCACATGGAGTTATCTGGTTATCAAGTTTGGTCATTGGAGTTGTTGTCTTAGTTGTACATTCAGTTTCTTGTACAAATAATGCTCAGTTCAATTTTTTTATAAATTTATTTTGGGCTATCTATTTCTTTTCACTGTTTGTTTGATTGTTCATATATGGGATAAATCATTCCCTTTTGTAATCTATTGATGCCCTTGGTTCTTGTCACCATCCTGGGAGGATCGGGAACCCCTCTCAGGGCTTGTCGCGGGCTGGCTTGGGTGACCGGTTCTAGGTTGACTCGGACTGGTTCGTGACAAAATGGTATTAGAGTGAGGTTGTCTCTTAGCAGACCCTTATTTTTAGAGCGCCCTTGCTATTTTAGGGATGTCAAGGTAGATGGAGTAGAATTTTTCATACATGAGGGGTAATGTAAATAAGAGCGTCGTGAAATATTTCTCGTTCTAATCCTCTAGTTTCCATGGGAAGTCTTGTTTTATTTGTGTCCTTTGTTCTTGTTGATTGTTTGGTGTTGGGATATGACAAGGGGAGTCTGACTAATGGCCTCCGTGAGCTCGTAGGTCCTGGAAAGCCATGTGGAGGCGGGGAATGGTCCTAACAAGTCTCTCTGTGTTGGAGTTGTGTTTGACATATGGATTCTAGCCATTTGGTCTAGTCACACACCGAAACTAGTTCCCTTTTTTGGGTCTCTTGAATCTTTCATGAATTCTGAATTTTTATTTTTAAAATACCAATGTGAGAATTGTGGAAATGTGTTTTAAAGTAAGAATTATATTTTGAAAAGGGAAAAAGGGTTTCTTCAAAAAATAATTATAATAATGGTTTTGGAAGGTTGTGTTTTGTGAAAAAAATTGTGGGAAGTGGAAATGATTTAACGGGATTGGATTATCCATAATCTAAACTTGTGGTTTGTTGGAATAAAATGTTTTGAAATTGTGAATCATTTTAAAGTGATTATGTGTCTTTGTTTTAAATGAGCTATTTTCGAATGTTTAACTGTTTTTGAATCAGATAAATTAATATTGAAATTGGTTTTGATCGGTTGGTGTTTTCCTAGAAAGGGTACTGGTCTCAATGGAACTCAGATTATGAAAATATACCTTGATTAATTTTAAAAAAAATGATAAGGGATTGTTTGGAGTGGCTTGGTTATTTTGAATGTTTTTAAAAATGAAAAGGGGTGGGTTTTGAAGAAAATGTTTCTTAATGAATTATTGTTTTTTTTGTGAAATATGAAAATGGTTTTTGACTTGGTGGTTGGTGTTCCTTTTGAATGTAATTTTTTTGGAATGATGTTGTTTGGTTTTAGCCTTTTGTGTTTTCATGGGTTCTCAAATGAATTGTTTTATTTATATCTCGATGGATGTTCTATATGGAATTGTGGTTTGGTGCTTGGGGTGGCATGGAAATGTTCATATAGGTGAGACTTGATGAAACACCATTGGTGAATGTGGAAACACAACAAGTTAGTTTGTTTTTCAAAAGTGTTTTGAGCTAAACAATTGTGGCCTTTTTTTAAAACCAATGGTTGTGTGTCTTGATTTTTCTATGTAATAGAAGATTTGTTTATTTATTAAGCTTATTTGTGATCTAGAAGTTGTAATCTTGTTGTATCATGGGATGAGATCTTGTTGGTGGCTCTATTTTTGAGTAATGTTAATTGGGTTCCTAAAGATGTGTTTGATGTTGTGATGTGGCAATGTATAGTTCTATATTAGAAATATTTCATACTGATGAACCTAAGGAATAATTTAAAATGTTAAATCCACCTATTTTGATGATGCCTCAACCTATTTGTAGGAATAGAGAGATAGTTGGGATCGATTGAAAGTGCTTATAGGTTATGATAATTCTTTTGGACACAACAGTTCTGTTCGGTGATGTTGATGTGTTTCATCGTATTCCTTATCCATTATGCCCCTCTTTTGGAGTGAGACAAAATTTGGATATCTATCAATGAGTTCGTATTTGGATGAAGGTTCTTTTTGGTGATCATGTGAAGTTTTTTGAGTGGTCTGATTCTTATCACCTGACTGCGATGCAGTAGATGCTTGAAGAATAAGGGCTCCAACCATAGGCCTCAGAGTGAATCTTTTCACACAGTCAGGAAATTGATAGAGGTATGGAGTGCTCTATTAGGATCATGCCTCCTATATATTGGTAAGTTAGTTTCTATGTCAATGTTTTGCTACCTCATTTCTGTTAATTTCCCTTTGTCGCAACAAGCGTGGTGGAATTACCCATCGCACAATGTCTATGGTTATGCCTTCATGGATGTGGGTTTTGAATCAATTTTCCTATGTGGACCTCTCATGAAAATCAGGTGTAGTAATAGTGTTACCAATTCCTTGGTGTATAGTTTTGAGTATTTTATTTATTTCTTTTGTGGTTTCAGTGGCAAAATTAGTGGGTCCCCTTCCCTCCAATCCCCGAGTGGTGGGGGTCCAGATCCACACTGAATGTCTTAGCCCAGTTCGTGTCCCCTCTGTTCGGGAGTGGGTGGTTTTGATGTTCAGGTTGTAACCCTATTCACATGGAATTTTAGGTTTTTATAGGAGTGTTTTTTTGGGCTTGTGTGAGTGAGGCCCAATTCTAGCTCATGTTGAATTATTGTCTGTTCGTTTCTAGTTGGTTTCTAATGGTGGGGAGACCCACAATGGGTCTCATGGATTTTCATCCTAAGAAATTTTCTAGTGATAATTGTTTCCTAATGGTAGAGAGTACATTGTATAATACCCTATAATATTTGTTTTGTGGGAGATCTTTAGTTTGGGTGATGGTTTGGTTCATTGGGAGAAGGCCCAACAATCGTGTTCTGGGCTAGGTTGTGGAGGTGTTGGCTTGATTTTTCCTATGAATTTCTGGAAGTTGTTTTGAGTAGTGTGTTTTTTTGAGTTAGAGGATTAACATACATTGATGGTTGATGATATTTCATTTTATTGAAAGGATGGATAATGTTGATAGGTAATCCTTAGGTTTTGATTTTTCATCTGGAAAGTGTTATGGCTTTCCGGGGGATGGAAAGCTTTAATGGCGGGGAGAGTTGTCAGAACCGGTTTTTTTGTCTTTGTTTGGATCCGGTCCATTGGAAATCCCGATCATTTTCAGGGGTATTTTGTGAGATGAATCTTGAGTTTTAAAGTTTCATATATGTCTTATAACCCTAATTTGGGTTCCCCATTGGTTGTTTATGTGTTTTTGAAGAAAGGATGGTTAATTCATGATTTGGGCCAACCGTGAGCCCATTTCGAGTTTTAAAAACCGAATTTGTTTCTTTTATAAATCTTTTGTTTTTCATACTTTTTCACCCATTAAACTTCCCAAATGTGCTATACTGATATATTAAAAATTACTTATCCTTTGTGACCCCATAGAAATTCATAATAATGGTGAATTGTGGTTACTTATTTAGGTATTGTGCCAGCCCATGGGCCCATTTTCGGGTTTTTGAAAAATAATTCATTTCTTTTATATCGTTTTCATTTATTAATATTTTTCAGTTATTATAACTCCCCTCTAAACCTATAACCCTATACACACCCTCAGAATCGATTTACCTTCTTTGGAGCTCATATCTGTTTCTTATTAGGGAGAAAGTTCTCAGGATACCTCAAATCTCCCAAAATTGATAAGGTAAAAAGTTTTATTCATAAACCATTAAATTCGTGCTCTTTCTCAAAAAATTTTATATAACTGGTTCTTCCTGACATTAGGAGACTCTCCAAGAATTTTCATCCCATTCCCTTTTCTCTAAGGGTGCAGAGATAATGGAATATGAAGAGTTTTCAAGTGGTGTAGGTGAGATTCCATCTCCTTTATCCTCCCTCTTCTTCCTCCTTTCAATTTTTATTGGTTTTATAATATCCCCTGGTAATTATAGACCCATGGTTCTATTATACCATGGTTTTTTATGGAATTTATATTCATTTAGGTATGGCCTTCATAGTTTTAGGGTTTATAAACCCGCGATGGGTAATTTCGGGTGTGCGTTTCCATTACGCCAATGATTTGAGGTAGGATATCCGTTGCACACACCTTTATAATTTAATTTTCATCATTTTAATTATATTATAACCTTATTTATATGATATGTGCTGATTTGAAACTTTGGTTCTAATGTTTTTGTGTGCAAATTATGTTTTATGACTTATTTTGTTAAAAATATAGTTGTTTTGGTATAAATGTGAACTCCTCTAGTTTGATAAATTATTCCATGATCATTCGCACTAGGTTTATATTATTTCTAATATTTCTCAGTATCTTGAATATATTTATGGCATGAAAATGGGTTTTTATACCTTTTTATGTTCTTAACATAAGTTGGTTTTTTAGAGTGCATGCCATGTGATCAGTAAATTGCCCAGTTGGCTTTTATGTGTCTAGTGCAATTTAAAATTAGTTTTTTTGGATTTATAAATACATTGGAAGCTTGTCGAAAAATATTTTTGGATCCTTTTATGGATTTAAAATTTGTATTCGGTTTTACAAATAAATGGGTTTTTGTTTACAACATGTTTTGGCCTGAGTTTTCGAAAAATGGCATGTTTGACATTCTTATGAAAATGGTTGTATTTTGAATATGTAACCTGAGGGTTTTATGGGATTTAAGAATGTCTTTTTATTATGTAAATGGTTTTTATACACCTCTTTAATAAAATAGAAATTCATAAATTTGTAAAATGTTAGTTTTGAGAAAATTCAAAAGGCTTGTTTGGCCTTTCCTAAAAACGAAGAATGAGTGTTTTACTTGTATATACCAAGTTGTGCAATTGGGATTGTTTTATGGTCCATGAAATGATTTTATTAAATGTTTTTAGGGCTTTCAAATATGGTTTGGTTTGGTTTTTACGTGTGTTTATAATTTAATGACTGTTTTAATGAGTTTTAGGTGGAAAGCCTCAATACACTCCTTGAAATTGTTTTACGAAAATATTTAGTGGTTTGTTGATTTGTGAAAGAAATGTGAAGAATGTTTGTGGGATGTTTTTGTGTTTATTTTTTTAGAATGGAATTTTCATATGAAATGTGTATTTGATAATATGTGTAACTTGATTGAGCACTAATGGGAATCCCGGGTATATAGGTGGGAAGACATGTACTAGTATGCTACTGATCCTGTGGGGTTTGACCGCTGTTTCACGTAGCAAGTTTGAAAATGAAAACACTAACTAATCTATGCTGATAATGATGTTGGAGGAACACTAGGTTATGGGTATTCTCCCTACTAGTGGCTTGTGTGCATGAGAATGGATATTTATTATGGTTACTTTCACCGAGATACGAGGTACCTAGGGCTCACGACTGACTAGTGACTAGGGGTGTTCCCGTGACTTGTGATCATTGGATATTTTGTACTCACCATTGGCATATAGTGTGTTTGGTTGGTAAATTCAGTAGTGTGTGTGATTTATTGAAAAGTTAAAATTCTATAATGCAACCCTCTTGAAATCTATTTTCATTTTGAAGTTGCACCGCTTTGAATGTTGTTACTTGCATTCTTGTTTATAAAACATGCATGTTTTCATCTGGTAATTTTTTTAGCATGGAACCTCATTTTAAAACCATACTTTCATATCATGAATTTAGAACTATAAATTTATTTTTCTTTTATTTTAAAGGAATGTGAATTTGGAATAGAATATAGGGCTAACCTACTGAGTTTTAATACTCATGCCTATAGTCTTATTCTATTTTCATCCCTTGTGCAGGTTTTAGCATGAGTTCGATTACCTTGGGAGATGTGTGATAATTTTGTTGGAGAGTGACAAGAGGGGTCACATGGAGTTATTTGGTCATTTAGTTTGGTCATTTGAGTTGTTTTCTTAGTTGTACTTTCAGTTTCTTGTACAAATAATGTTCAGTTCAATTTTTATATAAATTTATTTTGGGCTCTCCATTTCGTTCTGCTGTTTGTTGGATTATTCATATATGGGCTAAATCGTTCCCTTGTGTACTCTATTGATGCCCTTGGTGGTTTTCACCATCCCGAGAGGATCGGGAATGCCTCTCAGGACATGTTGCGGGTTGGCCTAAATGACCGGTTAAGGGCTGACTTAGACTGGTTCATGACATAAGGTATCAAGATAGTCCAAATGAGTACCATCATTATGATATAAAATTATTAATTATTAATTATATTAATGGATATTTGGATTTTGGTTTATTTTACTCTCATATAAATTGTTTTTAACTAAAATATGTTTTCATATGATGATATTGGTGGGTGTAAAATAAAAATAAAATGTAATTAATATTAATTTTATTACATAGGAAATAATTTTATATCTTGGTATTGCATGAAAAAAACTAAATAGTACTATTCTACAATTGAAGCTGAATATATTGGAATTAGTTTTTTTTGTGCTCAAGTGTTTTGGATTTCTAACACACTAACTATTCTTGGGATGATTTTTTTTAAAACACTAATTCCAGGTGATAAAAAAGTGAAATTTATTTAATTAAAACATATAAAATCATTTTTGTAAAAAACCATACATATTTAAGACACCATTTCATTCAGGATCACACAAATAAATTATAAATTATTGTACTATTAATTTTGAAACAAGCAAATATTACAGATATTTTAACTAAATTATTTAGGTTTTATATATTTGAAAATATTAAATTGAATCTATGAATGATTAACACTAAGTGATCAATAATATATACATAACATTCACCAATTTACTAATATTAATTTAATCATTTTCAAAGGTAGAGTATAAATTTCAATTTTATACAAAAAATTATTCTTTAGAAAATTATTATATTTTTAAAAATTATTTGGATTTACGAAAACAATAATTCCACAGATTTAATAAAAAAATTATTTTTTTAAAATCATTAGTTTCTCTAAACTTTTCTTCACATTATTCTGAATTTTTCTAAAACATTGGGTTCACTAATTTTTATTATATTTTTATATAAGAAATAAGAATATTTTCTAAATATAGTTTCTTAAAAATGTACAAATTTCACTTTAACAAAGTAATTTTTAATCATCAATTTTTAATATCTTTTGTTTTAGTCATTTTTTTATTGTTAATTTTTTTTTTGTTTTTATAAATAAATTTTACAATATTTTATAAAAGAAAAGTTATTCCGTTAAAAGTTTCTAAAATACCCATTAAGAGTTAAAGGATATTTAAATTTTTTAGGAGGGCTTTAAATCATCTGATAAGGTATTTGGATTAAATATTAACCATCAGATTTCTATAATTTAAATTGTCCCCCTGAGCCTATATATACTTGAGTTGGTCACAAAATATCACTAGGATTCTCAGACCAAGGAAGACCCTTTACTCTTAATTCGTTCATTAGTCTGATATTTTTACATACATCTATTCTAATTTACTTTATCCAATTAGATCATATTAGAATGAAATATCATTGAAAAATGATTACTACTAACGAAATTTCAAATTGATATGTTTTGAAGGTATGGATGGTCGAGAAAAATCGTATTATAAAAATGAATATTTACTAATAAAAATTATAAGATTTCTATGTTTAGAATATTTTTGTGTTGAAAAGGATTATTTTTTTATCTTCATTATCTAGTGATTGTTAAGGAATTTTATTAATATGTTGAGATTATTATTGAATATGATATGGAATTAATTAATTTAATCCCTTGTAATAATACCTATATATTGAATATTCAACGTGTTTTAGATCTAGTGGATGTATCTTTGGGTTGAGAAGTGTGACTTTTGTCTCCTAATCAAATGAAAAATGATAGTTTATTCAAAATATTAAAGGCCGCAACATATATATTTTATTTATTTGGGAATTATAGAAAATTATATCATTTCTACTATATTCTAGAGTTGTTACATTGAGTATGGAAGGTTACCTAAGTCCATGGAATAGGGAAAGTGACACTTGAAAGTGAAGGATATATTTGATTTATATTTACTAATGATAAAGACAAAAATAAACATAGTTAATTATTTTTTGATGTAATATTAATCTATTTAGAAAAATACAATGATATTTAGACTTCTGTTGTTTTCATGCATTACCCACATGATGTGGATACTAATTTTGTTATAAATGAAGATAAAAAATAAACCTATTTCAAATAGAGAAGATGTTTCTATAATTAGTGAAGACACAATTTAATGAATTAATTTTTTAATCTATAGTTGATGAATTTTTTTGATAAATTAGACATTGTATCATCTAATTATACATTTAAATACTTAGATGGAAATATTTAAGAAAAATGAAAAGCAATCTCATGACCCCTAACCAATGAAAAATGTAAATTTCATGTCTAGTAAGGAATATAAAGAATTTATGATATAAAACCGTATTAATAAATATAGATATTCTTAATTCAGATTGAATAAGGTAATAGCCTTAGATCTAAAACAAAAATAGAATATGATTTGAATGTAACTGAAATTAACAGGAAACCAAAGAAGATATCTGATGATTAAAAAGTTGTTAAATGTCTAATTAAGGGAGTTTAATGGGAATATGATGATATTTATACTAAAATATGATATGAATTTCAAATAGTACATTCAATTTCTCCTTAATCTTTTTTCTCATAACCAATTAGTTAGTTTTTTCCAAAATTCATTCCTCCAAATATTCCAGAAAATAAAATTGTTAAAATATCTAAATATCCTATTTTATTTAAAAGGAGAAGGTATGATTGTATAGATTTAAAAATAACTACCGAAATAATATCATACTGAAATTATAAATGTTTTGAGGAAGCCTAGAAAAGATAATTTTTTATTTAAAAACACATTTGACAGAATAAATGAAAACAAATCTGAAACCAGACCAATGAAATCACATTTATAGAAGAAGATGATGAAAGAGATGAAGAAATCACTTTAAAAACATCTTATTTTAATACAGATTCAAGAAAAAGATGATAATTTTGTAGTTTCAAAAAATTAGAAAAGTTTAGTAAAAGAAATTGAAAAACAAAAATCTTAGAAAAAAATGTATCATAAAGATTATTTTGATAAAATTTTTTATGCAATGTAATTTTGAAGCAATGAAAAATAAAATGAGAACAAAGTGGAAGAAAAAGGTAACTTTAACACTTTAGGAATATATATTATCTATGTTTCATTATAATCAATCAATTCTCAAGATACTTATTCTTATCAAAGAATGGACTCATGATTCACTTATTTTAACGAATCATTGGAAAAAAATGTGAATATCATTCTATATCTAATAAAAATGAAATCCATATGTAAGATAATTTAGTGAATATTAAATGTTATAGACAAATAAGATGTGAAAAATCTGTAAGAAGAAACAATTGTGTATAATTAGGAAGATTTCAAGGATTATAAAGTTGAATCGAAGTCCAAAATTTGAATAGGTAAAAAAATATTAGCTTTTTAAAAGACACAAAAATAAATATGAATATTCATGATGAATAGATAGAAGTTGTTAATAATAAATCATTATAAATTCTATATTAATTTCAAAAGATTTATTCTGAGGATGAAATTTTTTTAGAAAATCGAACAATTCAAGTGTTTATTAGAGTATAAGGACCAGGATATTTCAGAATAGAAGAGGAATCATTTTTCCCAATGAAGATGTTTGATAGTTGAAGGAATAAAATAATATTGATAACAAGTCACATAAAGAATAAGTTTTCATCTTAAATCGATTAAATTATATGGGTGTTTTTTCAGAATAGAAAATTTCTATTTTGGATTAAACAGAATAGGAATATCGAAATAACTTAGAATAGTTCAATAGTAATAATGTAATAAGAAAGATATTAAAGATGAATGAATTATTTTATTCTTTTACAATTTATGTAATAACAAATAATTTATTTTAATGATAGTTTAAATGAATTATTTTCTCAAAATAGTACATTATATATTTCATAAAATTAATTGAATGAATGTTATTTATATTTTATTATATTATATTATATTTAAATAAAATTTTTTAGTTTAATTATTTTACCAACTTTTCATATAATATCTACCCCTTATACATATTTTTTATAATCAAAATGTGTGGGGGTGATTAGTTATTTGAGACTTATTTGTGGATGTGTTTGAGGAATTTACATCGAGAAGATGTTATTTTGGGTTATTTATTAAAGGATATTTTATCTTACCGTATTATTATAAAAAAATAATGTTATAAAAGGTAATTATAATGAAAGGGTGATATAAGAATGATAGGGTGAATGTATTCCAAAATGAATAATGGGATTTTATGATTTTTAAAGTTAATCTATTTTTCTTTATGTGTTGTGATTGGTTCTATTTTAAAAAGGGGGATATCAATGAGTTTATATTTTCCATTTATATTCGTTTAATAATTATTTTTTGGAAATAACAAACATATACAAAAATAATATTTTGACAACATTATATTTACCATGCTAATAGAATGTTTTGGTAGAACACGATTTATTATATGGAACATATAAATATTTCTAAATTAATAATATAAAAAATTCGATACTAGTCTAATTCGACAGATTGAAAAATGTATGATCCATTATATTTAATAAAATCTGCTCCATCAGACTGACCAAAGTGATGTCCATTGGATTAACCAAATTCATCATCATCAGATTGACTAGAGTTTAGTATATCAGTATTACTTACTATAGTCTCTTATAATGATTTTGATTAGACTATTTGTGTGACTTATTTTAGTCTATTGGATTGAAAATATTATCTTCATTGAAATAATAATATTCATAATGAGAGCAAAAATTATTTCCATTGGATAGATAAATTTTTACATGGTGTAGTGGTTATACCGAAATGACATTTAATGAAGATGGAGTTGTTGGGTTATAAATAAAATGATCATTTGAGTTCATTACTTCCAACTACAAGAGTCATAGATATATTAACATTGGATTTGTGGCTATAAATAGTGTATCATTTAAGGAGGTAAAATATGGCGATTTAGAAAACTCAGATAATCTGAATATTTAATTACCCTAATATATCATGAAATTATCTTTGTAACATTTCCTAGTGTTCTCCATTCAATATAATCCATACATGGATTTTAAATTCACAAAACCAATTATAAAATTGTATTTTTTTTAAATAGTGGTGTAGATCATGGTATCGTGTGGATTAAAAGATGCATGATTTTTTCCAAGATGATTTTTCTATTCTTGGGGGTAAGAAGAAAGAGCTGATTTGATCTTTTCAATGGTGGGATTTATTATTTAAGAAATATCTAAAGTATATTTTTGTTAAAATGGTGGATAGTTGAAGTGAAAGGTACTCACTTCTTTTGTGAAGAAGACCAAAGTGTGGTAATTTATTTTATAAATTTTCTATTTGTTTCACTATAAGAACATTGTAAAAATTTATGTTAATTTTTTCTACAAATTATATTTTTCTAATAATAGTTTATTAACAAATTTTCTTTTTGTAATATTTTATATACTATTATTTAATGGAGTAATTCTATGTTCCTAATAATTATTAGGATCATTAGATGACTACTGAGTCTAAAAAACACAATTAAGAGGTTTTATTTTTTAATTAAAAAATGTTTTGTAACTAAAATTTACTCCCTCTTGTATCATTTATAGTTATTTGTAATCCAAATTTGCCATCATAACAATATCAATATTTTACTAATTTCTGAAATTTGATCAAATTCCATGAATATGATTTCTTTTGAGCTATAAAATGATTATTTAGAAAAATACCACCCCTTATCATCTTAAAAGGGAACCCTCTTATAAACATATAAAATAAAATATTTCATTGAAATTTATCATTAATCCAAGATAAACCTATCTACCTTATAAACCTCCATAACATTGGGGAAGTGCATCTCTCAAGCAGCTCTAAATCCAACATTTCTAAAAACCACTCTAATAAAGGATTAATGTCTATATTATAAGTGTTAAATTTTTCATTACCCATTTTCTATATAATTTTTCATCAACGTATTCTCTAATATGAATTATTTTTTTCATAAATTGTTTTTAAATAATTTATATTTTATAGTGGATATACTATTATAATAATATAACATTTTTCTATTCTTATAAAGTATTTTGTTTCAGTTTTACCACTTACATGTAAGATATCATACTGTTTTCATCATGAATGAATAAATGAAAACTAGTAATACTATTTATTTGTACTATTAAATAATTTTATATTTTTCATGATTCTAGGATGGTAATATATGTTTCTATATTCAATAGATAATTACTATTTTATTGAATCCAAATTCACAAAAAGTATGATTTAAGTAATTCTATGATAATTATCACGAAAAGGTACATTAAATGACCGTGAGATCAAGAAATATATGACACTTGTGTATTAAATCTCCTGAACATTTTGGAGGTTATTAACCCATGTTTAAAGAGTTAGGACAAGAAACACCAAATTGTGACATGTTTTGGAATACTATAAAACTAACACATGAATATTATTTTATATAATAAAAATATAATATATGGGTAAGGGTGATTTATAAAAGTACGATATTATGTAAAATAAAAATGAATAGGGTTTTTATGAAAATAAATTATTACCAGAATGTTTTTATAAAGTGTTTTGTAGTATTTCTTTACAATTTGATGTCCAGGGTATATATTTTAATCTACATTTCCATTTATTATGGTATGTGACATATTATTCCAATATTTTTTATTTATATATTGTAAATTATTCCACAGAATTACCATTCTACTCATTATTTATTTTTAATTGGATTTAAATAATTATAAACTTTTATTTCATTCAATGGATTTTATTTATAATTTACTAAAGTCAAAATGGTTTTTTTCTAATATAATTTTGAATACGGGGATACTTATGTTAAATTTGAAATATGGTATTTTTTCATTATCTATAAATTTTTTTTTATTTTATTCTCCATTAATTGTTCCTTGATTTTGCTTTCCTTGATAACATTTAACTTCACCTTAGCTTGAAATTCAATCAAAATGTTTCTAGAAATTTGAGATAAACATATATCTTCTACTTGTCTGGAATCTTTAACCTACATTCTTATACATTTTATTTTTTTTAATATATGTTCATATTAAAAAACCATGATTTTATTAAGAAAAATTCATTACAATTATGTATAAATGAAAAAAGGAATAACTTTTTATCCGTTTCCACTATGTTCATTTTATATTGTCTTTGAATATAATAGTATATGTGTGAAATGAATCTTCATTTTTAGTATGATCCACATGAATGATTTTTTTTCTAATTTCTTCTTCATTTAAATTTAAGAAGTATCATTTTGATAATTTAGGGAATTCTGAATTAATTTCTATGTTATCTATTTTGGGACTTTCATACTTTGTAATTTTAGTCATTACAAATTAAAAAGTCATATCTTCTTCACATTTTCAATATAATATAGTAATAATAATAAAAATTGAATTACCTTAATCGAAAAAAGTTCCAAAAAAAAACCTATCACAAACATTACCTAAATTACAAGTTAATTGAACACTATTAATTAATAGAATACCAATCATAATAAAAAACATACACACAAATGTCCAATCATTTTCTTTTACACTCTATTGATTTACATATAATGTAACTCAAGAGAAACATCCACTAGTTCCAATATTGAAATAATTCTACTCATTGTGATACTCAATAATCTATTATCAACCTAGGAAAACAATCCATTAATACTGGAATCTTTATCACAGAGGTAACACCTCTCTTACATATCAAAAACCCTGGCACCCCAAACTAAGAGGAATACCTTAAATCCCAGAGTCCATGTGTTTTACATGGATACACACTGATAAATAATTTAATTTGAAAAATTCACAACCATCATGTTCTATGTTGATATCAATCATACCAGATGTGTTTATTCTCACACATCACCCAATATCACAACATTAATGATTCATTAAGAGTAACATGTCATCAAAAAAAAATATGTTGATCCTAAATCATTGAACTTATTACTCACACTTGTTAGCCTAATCTAATCAGAAGATCCAGTGGTTCTGATATTTAAAATTATGTCTTCACATCTTCCATAGTCATCCACTTGACTTCTAACAGACCAGATCCTATTCTAAAAAAAATTCCTCAAGCCTAAAATGATCTATAAGAAACCATACTATCTTGTATCATGATCCAATATATCGCCTAGAACCATTCCTAAAATCATCACGGTGAAGCATCATATCCATCATGAAATATGGAAACCACCATGATATTAAATGAAAATAAATTTTGGTATGTCACGAATAACCAAGGAACCTCATGTAACTTAATCACATATAGGGAAGAAACCTATTTTCTTTAATTCCACAACTGTAAGAATCTACCAATGTATCTTATCAATAAGTCACTCATAGGCTTATGAAAACCCTCCCTTGGGTTACTATCATATATTAAATCCCATAATAACCTAAATACTCATTTCACCACAATCCGGAGCCATATATCGATTATACTAGGATCTACCTACTAACCCAAATGTCATATATCATATTATTCACATCACAAATACAACCCCTCAATGATATAATCCCATATATAACATGGAAACCCATGTTCAAGACCCCCACATTAGGTTCTAATATATAAACATAGAAGGTATCATTTTCCATATCTTTAGTACACTGTTGAACTAATCCATACCTAATATCATTACATGATATTACTCCATCAGGGAATGATCTCATCCATGTGAACATATATATTATAAAATAGATCTGAGATGATATGTGTCTACTATATTATAGTTATGAACAACAATTATGTATAATTACACTAAGACTATATAGGTAAAACTATATTGGTCATTTTAAGGGTTTAAATAGTAGAAACTATTTTCTCCTAGAACCAGTACTGTAATCAACATCACATGGTCCATAACTAAGGAAACTAATGAATATATCAACCTACGATAGTTCACTATACATACCTTAAATTGAGGGGTTGTTTATCCATTAAAAGAAGACATGAATCTATAAAATCCACACGACCTATTATAAAAATGTATATATTATGGATTAGTTGAGTAGAATTCCACTAAAAAGTTATTTCTAAAAATTCTGTATATGTTCTTACTAAAACCACAAAAATGTGAAACCTCTAACATCAATAAAACCAATCATAATATTTAATATGAATTTAATGTGATTCATGTGTATTAAAAATGATGAATTTTTTTTCTATTGGTTTAAGAGAAAAACCCCCCATAAATCATAAATGAAAAACCCCAAGTGTTTAACATGATGTTAAATCATAAAAATGTAAAAGCATAATCTATGAAATGAAATCACTAATCCTTAGAATTCTAGACTTCCAATAGAAAAAGGAAATTTTGGCACTAGTGTCTAAGTATCATCAAAGGAAATAGAAAATTCATTTGATATTTTTCTACAATATCCGCATACTATAAGAAAGAATAAAATCATTTATACCACTTTGTAACACCCCACCACCGTTGACTACTTGATTGGTTCCCAGAATAGTGGTTTCTACCTAGCCATTGAAATTCCATCCCATATTCAAGAGGTTATCGATTGAAAGAACTGTCTTAGCGTATTAATGTTGGTAGACTCTTCCCCCATATCAAATCATGAAATCATATTAAAACATATAAAAAATCATGATAATAATATTCATATTACACAAAAGTAATAAAACATAACATCTTATATCAAATGTGACGCACAAGAAAATATCCATAAAGAACCACGGTTATTAAAATATACACACATTAATCACCCATAAGGATGATCACATATACATGTTAAAAGAACAAATATATGAAAAAGTATATACAATTATCTCAAAGCCTTAACTAATCAATCTTCTAACTCTATTCAAGCTATCTAACTAAAGGGTCAATTCTCACACCTCTGCCTAACCTGATCCTACAATCATTTAATAACACCGTAGTACCAATGTGTAATTGGAACCTAAGAGTATGTGAGTACATTTTAGCGATAAAAAAACATGGTACCATATATAACTATTAGAAGAATTGAAAGTGATGGAAACATGCTCTAAATTAATTAATTAATTATCCTTAATGAGGAAGATACATAAAACTATGACTATTGATATGTCAGTTCTAATGTGATACCCCTGCTAATCTATTAGTACTTAAATTAATGTTTATGTATGTATGAGCATGTGACATGATCATTCTGACCAACATCAGGGAAAATGGACATATATTGGAACTTGAAAACATTAGTTCCTTATAGAATGATTTTATAAAATATAGTATTATAAAAATTATAGTTTATTTCTAGGAGGTAATCCTATGAAACCCTATCTCATGAATTTACCCAATTCCATTTAGTAATTCCATGGTAATAATTTTGACATGATGTAAAAATTCCATTATATTATGAATTTCATATAAACCTGATGGCCAAACCTAAGTGGATTTTAGAAACCATTCATTCAAATATCAGTATCAGTAGCTGGATCCCAAGAAATTTTCTTCGGGATCAAATAATATCCAAGTCCTTGGCAAAATTTTAGTGGACCATCCTATGTAAGTATATTTATAACAATTAATGAATCCTTGGCAATCACATAATAATTACAATTAGTGTCTCAAGGATGGTTAATCCCCCCCATTATATCACGAAAAACTAAACCCCAAAAAATTTTCCATCATCCCCAAAAAAAATTTATTATCATGGACGGTCACTCAAGATGATGACCAAAAATCATCCCCACTAAGCTATATTTTTCTCACAGGAAGCATTCATGTAAATTGATAACACCAATAATCATCTATACTCATTATCGTATGTACTCTCTCATGGATCAAAATCTCACTCAGGACCCCTTATTGGCATCCTAGGACACATCATAACATGATCTCTAATCTAGGGTCCCTATATTTCAATCCCAAACAATTATTCCAACACCATAACTTAGAGGAAATAGTGTCCCTCAGAATCCTCATGACTGCACCATGATTTACCCACCCCCATGAGAATAGTATCACAATTATTGGTATAAATTGATGAAAAAAGTATTAAGTCACATTCCAGGACATCTCAAGTAAATTATATAACTCAACCTATCCACTATATTCACATTACTAGGTCCAGTTGAAAATAAATTTTGCGTCGGTGGGTGAGAAAAAATTAATATTGTGTTTCCTAAAGCACCAACTATTTCTTTTTCATGTCAAATTTCAAATTAATTTATTTAATAGCAGATGAAATGAATATAGGAACTGTGAATTCATTCGTTGATGTAGGTGATGAATGTAATAATTGACCCTTTTTTATTTTCTTCATTATGTTGTGATTATATATGGATAGAATTCATCTAACAATGATCCAATTTTTTTTATTTTATGTCTGAGCAACGTCAACCAATATTCGACTTCTAGAACAGAGTATCGACTGTCTTGGGTTATTTATGTCAATCAAATATCCTTTGACCGTAAAGGTATTTGCCTTTCAATTCTTGTTATTAAAATGAATATAAAAATGTGGATTTTATAGAGAGTTTCATCATAAACATTGATTTTCATTTATTGTTATTATGAAATACACAATCAATATAAAAATATATTTATAGATTCAGGTTTTGGGTTAAAGTAATTATTTAAATGAATTTCTCCCAATAAATATTTTTCCTAGGTAAAAAAACAATACTACCCCCCAATCATGATAATAATATTAATTGTATTAATTAAAATAAAATAAATATTATTCATGGTTATCAAAGAAAACATAGTGTGTGAACCTATAATATTCTATCTCATTGTAATTAGAGGGGTTGTCTGATGTACAAAATTACTCTATAGAAATAGATCAATGAACTGAATAGGAAGAACATAATTATGTAATGATGATAAAGACATACTAAAACTCACTATCTAATATAATCCCCTTGTTAAAATATCTCATATAGCTGGTTGCACATATGGGTCACCAACATATTTAATCTAAACATCATTCTATGATAATTTAAAATAAGCACGTAATTACACCATGTCCATGGAATTTAGGGATATGTTTCAATTATATTCAAATGGATGATATTTCTGATTCCATAATAGAGGAAGGGATAAATCCTTCCACAACTTATCCATTAGTGACATGTTAATCATGCACACCTAACATACCCAACCTCACCATAAACATATGGCATCATATTTTTCATCTAAATATCTACGTGCATGATTCATGGAATGAATTTATGAAAATATTAGAGTATAAAGGACATTACACATGCTAACAGGGAAGAATATCAGGTGAAACCAAAACATGTATAATCCCTTCTAGATGGTCTATTCTCATAATCTCTCATAATGGATATTACTAGGAAAGAACATCATGTGAAGAAGCCTCATCTTTTTATGAGTATTATCATCTAAATGTATATATAATATGATTCCCATTATATTACATTGTCCAAATGTAGTACTATATTTTAGAATATCTTCATAGATCTTGAAGGTTCTTATCATAGCAGGGAACTAATATAACCATATCAATGCAAAGTACTATCAAAGAAATTATTATACAAGATTCATTTTTGAAAAATGAGAAAAATTTAATATAGAATTTTATTAATATTTGATACATACAATATACATGTAATCAATATATAATCACTTCGTCATAGGATAAAAAATATAATAAAATCCCACTTGGACTAAATCTAACTACATACGAATTATAGTCTCTTAGAACTCATATGATAATCTTGTTTTTGATGATTCAAATATTTAGTCAAGGGGTACACCACATTTTATTCCATGTAAATAAGGCTAACTAGAACATCATCTATTTAATATAAATCCCTCAAAATATGATACTTTTGATGTTGTTGATTCACCAAATGATGTGAACTTGTATCATTTATGTGAGCCACCACTACATTATTATCATTGTATAGTGTGAAAAGATCATTAATACTATGTATAATGTCAAGATAATGGATGAATTTTCACATAAAAAATTCTTATTCATCATCCTTCGAAGTATAAATATACTCAGAATATGTTGTATAAGCTGTGACCAGAACCTTCTTTGAACTCTTCCATCTCAAAACACCTCTATTAAAATTGAATATGTATCCCATTTGTGACTTCAAGTCCTCCTGATTAGTTTGTAAACTAGAATATTCATATCTTGTATGAATGTTTCCTCATATCCTCTATAAACCATGAATATATCTTTATTATCCTTAAAATAATTGAGGCTATTATTCACTACCATCCAATGATGATCACCTGGGTCTTCTTGATAACTTTTTACAACAAATAATGCAAAGGTGACATCTATCTAAGTACATAGTATAACATACATTATTGTCCAAATTATTTATTCCTATAGAGTCCTTTCTGTTAGATTTCTTTTCTCATGTTTCTAAGGACATATTTTCATGGATAGATGAATTCCATGTGACACTGAAAACAATCACCTCTTAGATCATTCTATACTGAATCTCTTCAATATATTGTGAATGTATAAACATTGAAATATGTTGATAAACCTATTGTATTTATAATAATTGTTCTTAATACCAATATTATATGCCACATCAAAAAATTCCTCCATAGAAAAGCTCTTATTAATCGATTAAATAATAGACTATATGTATGGTATTTCATTTCCAATATGTAATATGTAATCAATATATACTATTAGGAAAATGAATTTTCTCCCCCTAAACCAATTATAGAAAAAAGGTTCAATGTAATTTTTTATATGAAACCAATATTTGTTAAGGATTAATTGAAATTAATGTCCCATGACCTAGAATCATGATTTAATCCATAAATGGGATTTTGTTATTTTTCATATCATTTTGGTAGCTATTCGAGTGAAAAACCCTTTTATTTTTCTCATATAGACATTATCCTTAAGGATTTCATTAAGGAAGGGTGTTTTGAAATCCATTTTAAAAATTCCATAGTTTTATTCAGGCATTATGGTACATTGAATTCTAATAGATTTCAGTCAAACAATTTGTGATTTTTTTTCATTTTCAATTCCTTGATACTTTTTGAATCCTGTTGAAACCATTCATTATTTATAGGTACTTACTTTTCTTTCCTTATTGAGTTTATTTTTGAAACCCCGTTTACAAAAATGAGATTTATATCCACTAAGGGATCTACAAAAATCCAGAATTTTTTTCGTACAAGGAATCCATTTAAGCATAAATGACACTCTAACACATGGAAACGACTTTTCCACATACTTATTCCTTTTAGGTTAAATGAACATTTTTTAAACTAATAATGATTCATCATCCTAGGTGACATGAAAATCATATATTTATAGTTCTACAACAATACTGGTACTCCTACATAGTACTTGTGTGTGTGGAATTACTTCTTCTTCCATGCCATTTTTGGGAATTTTTTCGTGTTCCAACTCTTTTGTATGTTAATCGTGGAATAATCAAATTATATGTTCCTTTATTATATCTTTTTATGATATTCCCCATCTCAATGAGTATGGAATGTCTTTCCACTATTACCTTTTTCTTAAGGGTCATATATGTAATATCCTCTTGTTTCATTAGAGTTTCTTATAAAGGATAATTTTGTTCCACATTGTGAATGTTTGTTAGCTGAAGAGGGCTTCCATAACTATTCACATCCCAATACTTGTATGTATGAAAATGTGGGAATATTTCTATTACATAAATGTTATGTAATACAATCTTCTACTTTATTTGACACTTGGTCGAGTATTTATAATATGTTCCTCTAACATGTATCACCAAATAGATAATGAATGACTCACATGACTCATAATTAATATCACCAAGTCTAACATGGTGAAATTACTCCATTAAAAAACACAAATACAATGAGTTGTATATGGAGGATTTGGATGGGAAAGGATCCCGAACACCGATAATAAGTCAATGAAATATTGATTATGATATTCTATACCATGGTTGGAGATGTGTTTCTTAATATTTTTACCAAGATGGTTCTCAAACTCATTCATTTATTCCTTTAATTTATCAAAATAATCAGACTTATACCTAATTTACTATTAATTTCCATATCTAATAAATTATTTAGTAAAATATTTGAAGTACGGGTACCCAACACTTTTCTCAATAAGAAAAGGTCCAAAAAATGTTTTATGAACAAATTCAAGAATCTAATTTTTCCTTTCACCATTTCCACTAAATAGGTTTTGGTTATTTTACATTGTTAACATGAAAGACATAAATGCGATGTTTTTTGTTCAAAAGAATCTAAATATCCATCTTGCTATAATTTAGTCAATCAATTTGAATTTAGATGAACTAGTCACTAGTTTCATAATTGGGTGTTGTACAATACAGGTGATGAAGTTTAAATATTTATTTCCAAAACATTGTTTTTGTATTTCAACATATAAATAATGTTATTTACAGGCGCCTTACCATAAAATGATATTTTATTGAGGAAACACAAATAATTTTTTCAACATGAAAATAAATCCATATTTATCACTTCTATATGTATATATAATGTTTCAGGTACCCAATGTCACATAATAACCACCTTTTCAAACCATGACCATTCCAACCATAAGCATGAGGTGGTAGACCCCAATATCAATATAAGAAAGTTTATATCCATTGGATTCTCATAGATCTACATCCCCATGATCAATATTTATGAATCTACAAGGTTTCTATATTGTAATATGTATGAGTGAGCCATAGGATATATCTAAAACCTAATTTATAGAAATATATATATTTCAATCAATAAAAAACTCTCCAAATCTTCCCCTTACTTCTTTGGCTGGGTGAAATTTTTCATTAAGTGAACATTCTATCCATAGGTGATGAAAAAAAGAATTATATTCCCTTTTGGTCCACTTTATCTTCCTCTTTAGAGAAGGGTGTAAAGAAGCTTTGGACATATAGATAATCAATTTACTATTGGTTGTTTTCACCAAGAGGATGAAATGTTTTTTCAGTTTCATATCATTTTCTACTTGGAAAATGAGTTCAAAAAAATTCTCAAAGTTACTTCTCAATGTTGTTCATAATAAAATTTACAATGAATTAATGAAGCTCTAAGGGAGTGATGAAGGAATGAGATTTGATTCTAGTTCATCGGGGTGTTTAAACCCTATAAATTGATGTTAATAAATTTATCCAATTATCTTGAATACATGGGCCCATATAGGGAACCCCTTCTTATATTTCCCAAATGTAGTGCCCTGGAAATCTCAAAATGTTACAGTCTTGCACTCTCCATGTAATGATAATAGGGGTTATCAAGCATTCTATACCCATACAAGTTTTCCTCGGACATCATGAGTTCAATATAAATACATTAAATCATCAAAAAGTGAACATAAACCACATCTATCAAATTTATTTCATAGACAATGGACTTTTAATCACTCACCTATTTGAGAGGAAGAACTGGATTTTAGGATTCTACCATGTAAGTTTTTTGTTCATGGCGAAGCACAACCTTTAGGTGTCTAAGGAAAACCCATAAGATACTACTTGTGAAGAGGTTACCTTTATCAAATATTGATCAGATGGATAATGTGAATGGTGATTGTTCTATTTTATTCTACAATCTAAAAACATATTTTAAGTATTTTTTAATGATTAAAAATTATTAGAGAAAAATAAATAAATTTATTATTAATAAATTTATGACGATTTTATCATGTATCAATTTACCTCACCATTGAACTTGTAATGCTTAGTTAATAGTATATTTCCATAGAATTGATACATATTTCCCTTTGAAAATCCCCAATAAGGGTAGCTTAGGCTACATGAAGGTATTTATATATTCAGGTATTTTACAACTTTAGGATTCCATCTCCTTGATCCATTGAGTGATATCCCTAATTTTTAAATCATGACTTTGAATTAATCAACACTTGCCTCCATAATAAATCACCTCTAACAAGGGATACATCCCTTGATGTATTATGGTTATGTCAAACTGTAATCTTCATAATAACTTCATGTTAAAAGTCCGTGTCCCAATGAGGATTTGTGAAACACTTAGTTATAAGGCATTCATTAAAAATCATGCAATGGAAGTCCATGAATAACATAGCATTTAATTATGCAATTTTAAGTTACTATGCATAAATTTTATCTTATGTTTGTATTTACATTACATGTAAATATTATGTTTATTATTATTAATTAATAATTATTGCTGGATAAAATATTTATGCATAATATATTTATATAAATTCTATAATTTCTCACCAATTCATTAATTTATGTTATCATGGTCTTGCATCCATAAAAATATTTCATGGGAATAAATAAATAATTAATTAAATGGCCATATCATGATATTTTCCTAATGATTTATTTAATGATCGGACAATAAATCAACATATGAAATAAGGGAAATAACTATTATTTCTAGTATTGGAATGAGTTATATAATTACACATATAAACAATTTTTAAAATTGGGATGACATATTTATGAATATATCTCGATCCTTCTCCATTTTACTTGGGAATCAAAATTAATTAGAAGTATTTATAACTTACACACAATTGAGGGGATCCACAGGGTTTTTTAAAGGGGGATTACATAAATATTCATTGAAAAATATGCCCAATATAATAACGGAGGGTGGGATGACTCATAGTAAATAATATTTAATTTTATATAAAATAATTATGTACCCTTTAATTAGATTATGTTAAATTAATGAAAACACATTCATTAGTCTTAGACATTCTCATGAATGATTATATATGTAACTCATAAAAAAATTTAAATGGATAAAATTAAATTATTTATGTATTTTTTATTATGATGATTAAAGACCTTGAAATAAATATATAAATAAATATTTAATTAATTCCATCTCATATTAATGACAACTCAAATTCATTTAGAGATAACATCCATAATCGAATTAATGGAAAATAAATGGTAGATCCAATTGTCATATAGTTATACAATAAATTTCTTGGACATTTAAAATTATTTTCAATCCTTATTATATTACAATTAAATGAGAATGATATTGAATGTAATACGGTTTTAATACCACAATTTTAAATTTAATTTTATTTAATTATTAAATTAATTAGGAGACTACACTCCCTATATTATCCAGCTACACATTATATACCTCTATTACTATGCATCCAAGTCACATTCCTATGGCTTCGTGGTGTTGTCTCGGCTGGACTACACGATGTTTACTTTCCAACTACATATTATGTTCTGCTTTGATGTGTATGGGATACTCACCTAGTTTTTCGACATGTATCTTGGAAGGATCACATGGCATGTATATTCTTTCAATATGCCTCGTTATCTGAATTACAAATAACTATACAACCCATTGAAGGACTGGGTATTTTCCTCAGTGAGATAATGAATGATGTGTTTTTTATATTAATGTAGTGTACCTCTAATTCCAAAGGTCCCCATAACTCTAAATATATTAAAGGCTTGGGAAATGATGAAATATATGTCATGTACAAAACATAAAAATCCATTATACCATTAATTACCCAGGTTGTTTGTCTCTTATGGTTTTAACGTGTGTAAACACCGCATGGATTTCACTATTATTGCGGCTAACCTGTGTAGACTACATGGTGTGTATAGTGTTTAAACATCATGTAATCTGAAAATCATTTTCCATGTTGGTTGGATAATACGTAGTGTACACATCATGTAATAATTGTGTGGAATGTTGTTTATCCCATGGACTGAACAAAAATAGCATACTTGGGTACATGAAATGTTCTTCGACTATATACCATGTAACCATATTTTTCTAGAACAAAATTTTGGTAGTTCCAAAGGTCATCTCTTGTCAAACATTACTTATTATTAGAACTACAACAAAATGAAATAGTGAACAAATATTTTTAATATTTTTAAAATATGTTAATTAAAAATAGATTAATGAATGTATAATATGAAATTAAAATTGAATATTGACTATTTATGGATAAAAAATAAAATAATTAAGTATAAATTTAAAGATAACCTTTCAACGATAGCTCTTTTTATATGATGGTTTAATAGAGGAATGGGGTGGATGAAAATATATTAAAAATTATTTATTATTGAGTTTCCTAAATACCTGAGTGAGGATATTTTATGTAAAATGTATCATTAATTCATCTAATATTGAATGAAACAAATACATGATCTACGAATACATTATTCTATATTGATGTAAATTGACTAAAAGGACCATTTTAGATTCACTACATTTAATATTGAGGATCAAAGGTTATAATCCCTCTAGGGGTGATCCACATGTGATCCTTTTATCTCTGAGAAATTACAATCTATATCAAGATGCAAGTGCAATGAGTTGACTCTATTTTTTAATTTGTGTTGATTATTCATCCTTTTATATTTAAGGTATCCCTATTATATTTTACATTCACCAGAATAAGATAGAATAAAATATTTTACAATGAGTCTTGTTGTTTGAAATGATTCTTAGGTATCCATTTTGTGATGTAAAATTAAATAAAAAATTGTTTATTTATAGAACATGAGTTTAGGTTAAAATAATTATTTAATTTAATTTTGACCCTTAAATAATATAATAATACTTATTAAACCACATTACACAAAATAATAGTGTTATTATTTAGAGGTGTGTTCCAACATGATCGAAAATCATATTATTTAACTTTATTAAACCTATCTTGGTCCATTTGAAATCTTCTTGAATTTATTGAACACACAAATAAATATTTAATTTAATTATTTAATTCATTTGAAAGTTCTTCAGACCAATAAAACATGAATAAATTATCCTCTTCCCTTGAGACTATATATTTTTTCAATTAATTTAATTAAAATAAAATATAATCGAGATCATTGGAAACACATAGTGTCTAACCCTTTAGAATTTTTTCATATTAGAATTAGGAGAGTATTCCTAATGTACATGATTACTATCTAGAAATTGTTCACGTAACCCAGAAAGAGATTAATTTTTCAATGAAGAAAACTATAAATGAAACCTTACTTTTAAATATAAATCCATTGTCACAATATCTGATCAATAATTTATCACATATATATCACCAAAAATTATTATCGATATATATTTCTTTGACTATATAAAATAAACAAATTGTTACACTCTAACCATTGAATTTAGGCTCAAAATTCTATTCTAATATATTGGTTGAGATATCAGTTTCAATAAACAAAAAATGTAAAAATTATTTCCATACTCATCCCTTAATGACATGTCAATCGTGATTCACCAAATGTAATCTACATTGCTATGAATATATGGTATCAATATTTTCAACAAAAATCAATGTTAAAGAGTAATGAAACTCATTAAAGATAGCCTTAAAGATTATGGACCATAACACAAGCTCATATTTTGGAATACCCTATGACACTATAACATGAAGAATTCATACTTGTGGGTTTGTTCACATAGTGTCCCATCTTCGAGATTACCAAGTGAAAACATCACAAGATGAAGTCTCCTCTTCTAATGATTAGTCATACCTAATATTATATATAATTTTTGTCTCATAATATTAGTTTATTTGACCATAGGAAAAATATTAAATAATATCATCATAATACTTAAAGGATCTTGTCACAGTAGGGAGTTACTATGACCTTTTAAAGGCAACATATACTATAGGAAATCATTACATTATTGTTATTGAAAAGAATAAAAAATATGTAAAAATATATTTTATTACTATTCAATACATTTATTAAACATGTAATCAAATTTAATTAAATTGGTCCTAGGTTAAAAAATCCAACACCCATGGAATACCAACTCATTTCTCATATACTAGTAGCTGAGGAACACTCACCATAATGTTATGATATCTTAATCATTTTCTATAAGGAAACTGAAGAATCTATCATTAGCTATATATTCCATCAACTTATAGAAATTTCATCCGTTTTTATGATGCGTCTATGTCATATAATCTAAGGTTTATAACATCATATTTTTTTAATATAATTCATACCCCTCAAGAGATTCTTTTTCCCAAAGCATATAATTATAATTACTCTCTTAGCTGTTATAGGTTGATAAACCCAAACACTGCACAAGGATCATTGATATGAATTTAAACTATTTTTATCCCATTTATATAATAATTATTTAAATTTAAATAATTTTTTAATCTATGGTTCAATATCATAATATTGGTGAGACTGTATCTCATATGAAATAAATAATAAATTTATTTTTCAAAGGGGGAATTTTCAAGGGATATGTAGCTTATTTAATCCATTTCATTTAATGAATTTGAGACCAAAAGGCATGATTTTATAGGCCTCAGTTCACCTCTCGATGTCCTTACTAAAGAAAAACTATCCAATAAATTGTTTTAACTATTAAAATTTAATAATTCAAATAGATCATACATGTTATATTTGAATTATTAATTAATTAAATTAGGGTTAATTTCAATGATATCAATAGAAATCCTTATTTCACTGAAACCATCACCTCCAACTTATAGATATTCAAAATCTCATATTCGTCATCATTCTAGGAAAAATCCCATACATGATATATAAATTAAATTTTTTATTTAATTTAATTTTCATAAAAACCCATGAATAAATCTTCCGAGAAATGTATCATCATTTGAGTGGGACATAATTTCATGAAATCATCATATTGAAACTATTTCAATCCATGCCACATGGAAACCCCATCATATCTGGTTCATTCTACCGTGATTATATGAAATAATTAAGGAACTATAAGGAAAAATTTTATAAATTAGAGGCTATGAAAGGGAATGTAGATATGTGATGAAAGATAGGAGGAATAGACATATATTCCAATAATATCTATAAAATCACCACTAAATATAATTGGATTGAGAAAATAAGGGAGGAGGTGGGAACTCATATCACAACTTGAGTCTTGATACCCATCCAAAATCACCTCCATAGTATGCTCAAAATCATATAAAATTTATCTTAATACTAGTTCTCAAATTCAACATTTACTAGTGAAAACAAATACACAGGGAAAAGGTCATCCCAAATGTATACGGGTCATTACAGGGTTATATGAAATAGATAATATATTTTCATATAATAATGTAATAAAAAAATAAAATTAACCACTCATATATGTATGTACAATTGAGGATATTTATTTATTTATTATTAATCATGGTGTTGATCTAGTAAAATTTTTATTTTTCTATAATAAATAACATAGGATTATTAGAAAATTATATTGATGATTGACTATCATGTAATTTATTAATAAATTGATTCTCTCCAATAATTTAATAAAATTCCGACAAACCTCGATATTTGATATTTGATATAAAATATATTATATATTCTATTGGAAATTATCCATATTTTCCTCTTATAAACATTGAACGTGTCTATGGAAATTTATTAATGCTATTGGTTTATAAATACCTTCCAATTTCAATAGATTACATCTCATTGATATCTTGTGTAGACTTCCCATTTCTAAAAATATTATCATATTTTTTCAACACTTGACAAGAAATTATATTATTTATACCATGATCATTTCAATTAATATCAATTTATTTAACATGGTACGTTTGCTTTTTAATAGTCCCTAATAATTTAAATCTCACTTCTATATAGACAAAATAATAATATAACTATAATTGTATCATAAATAATATGATATAATGTGTTATCTATATTATATTTTTATTGAAGGATTTTTTTTAAAATTGTTCTTAAATACTTTATTATTTTGTTCTTTATATGTTTTTTAATATTACATGGATCTTATATTATTATTTCAAAATGTCTATAAAAGAATTTAAATAAAATAAATAAATTTTATTCCACCTTAGAAATCATGTAATTTTATTTCAATTACATGAATGTTTTTATTTATACAAATATACCATATATATTATGAATATATAGACAACCAATAAAATTGAAAAGTAAAATAAATGTTTGATATGATCATGGGATTTATCTAATAGACAACTCCATTAGTGTATACATTATTACATTGGTGTAATATATTGGAAAACACATCACAAAGGGTCGATTAGTATATTAGTTTTGATGTACTTGAAATATAAATGATACCCATTTAAAATTTTAAAAAATTTAAATCATAACAAAATAAAATATTCTAAATTCCTGGAAATCAATCAAATATTACTTCTTCATATCCTAGGAAAAATGAAAAAATATTATTTATCTCAAAGTTCATAGTAAGGGTTACATTCAACAAAATATATCCTGATTAAATAATTAATAGTCAATATGGAATGGTAAAAATAGAAAACACATGCCCTTAGTCTAGAAATGGGGAAACGAATACATCAATGGATAATATCAATGTTTTAATATTTGCGATATTAAAGGTTGAATTCTCAATAAATGAAATATATAACATCCTATTAATTTATTATGGCCTTTATCCATGATAATTTTAAATATGGGTAGAAATACATGAACATCCATTTTAATAAGGTCATCCAACTAGTTTTTCTCATGAGGCCTATCAATACATTGAGTTTGTATGTAATTATTGGACCAAAATCACTAGATGTAAAATTAATTACTCATATATTTTGAGATCAAATTTTCTCATAATAAATATGCCTTATCATCAAATATACGTATTGAATAAGTAATACGAAATATTGTTATTTCCATTATAATTCATGTAACATTAATAAGAAAACCCAACAAGTATAAATAGTACACAGATTAGGTAAGAAGCATATACATGATATAAATAAAAAGGATATGGTAGGAAAATGAAATTTCTAAGGATAAATGATCATAAGAAAGTGAAGTTTTTGAAATAATTTTAATTACCACAAAACTAATAAGAGTTACAATATGAAAAATAATTCATTAGAAATATAGGTTTTATAATTAAATCAAATAATTATTAAAATATAATAAAATGGAATCAGAACATTGAAATATGATTTCCTTATTTTTTTTATAATAAAAAATATTATATTTTTTATGAAGTTAATTATTATAAAATAGATATTGAGGTAAGATTATAATTTAACGTTTTATATGTTGAAAAGAAATATTTCTATTGAGTTTTTTTTAACGATAGTCCCAATAAAACTCTTTTAGATAAAAATAGAATTTTTCATTTCAAACCATGATAAAATTAAATTATAAAAAAAAATTGATAAAGAATAAGTTGATTAAATAAAATGTATATTTGTAGTACAATATTAAAAAAATGTGGACATATAATATAATATAGCCAATCAGAATTAGAGATATGATCATACATTAATTTGAAATTTATTATAATTATTCAAATAAAAAAGAGAGGAATGGTTGGAAGAAAATATGGAAAATCAATAAATATACAAATATCTAATAAATATATAGAGTTTAAAAAGGATTGGTTATAATATTTAATATATTTAAATATATTAAATCTCCTAATATCATATTATAAAATAAATTATTACCTCATTTTTAGTAATTAAATTATATCACGTGAATGATAATACATGTAATCAAAAATTTAATACCATTAATAAATAGATATTGATTATAAATATATCATATGGGAATAATTTACATCAAATAATTGGAAATATGTGTGTAATAAAAATTATGTCCCGTTTATGTATAAATTGAGAAAAAAATCCTTATATTGACCATAACTTTCGATGAGAGATTCATTAATTTATGTGATTCACTGCACTAATTAAATATACATGAAAAAATTGGATATTCAATATAAAATAGTAAAAATTTATTTCAGACATTATAATGGTATAACAAAAGTAATAATGTTTTTGTATAAGTCTTTGAAAAGAAATTGAGTTAAGAAACCCATTACAGTATACAACCACTAAGTGGAATGACATTTCACCTATAGTGTAATTAATATATATATAATATAAATACACATGAGAAAAATTTATATATCTATAATAAAATACATAATTTACAAATAACATCTAAAAAATGATTTTTTAATAATCCTTTGTTATTTTATTAGTTTTTCAATTAATAGTGTCATATATCATGTATGTTTTAATTTGGATGATATAGTCCTTGTGTCTAAATCAAGATTAAAAAATTCCCAAAATTTTAATATTGATATATAAATAAAACCTATATATATATATTCATATTTTAAAATATATTATGAAAAATGAAACACTATACTTCATGCAGGTGACTATCCCCAAGTACACATGAGGGATATGATCTTATTTTTTAGGATAATATGTGTAGATAATACGATGAAATATTAAATTTTATGAAACATAATTATTTTATATGTAAAATATATATTTATTATTTACAACAATATTACTCTCCATGTGATATAGTTATAGAAAATAAATTACATTGGTTTGTGCAGCGATAGTCTGTTTTTCACTTGAGGGGTGGATTTGATTCCTATTAGATAGAGAAGGATATAGATAAATATTTTTAAATAAAAATAATTCTTTATATGTATATAGTAGAGACATATGTTATTATATTTTAATTTCTTGTAAATTTTTTATTTTTTTAAAAAGGATGTAAAAAAAGAAATGTCTTATTGAAGATGATTACCTTCATTTAGACAAACCATAATCGAATACCATTTTAGGGACCCTAGGGATGGTTTATTGATAATGCCCAGACCTATAGAAGAAATACATGGTATTTATGAAGTGGTTATTTATATGGTTTTTTATCTATGTGTTTCATGGTGATGTTATGAATAGAGGAGAAGTGATGTCATTTTATAAGAAATGGGTGTGATAACTTTTGGAATGCGTGAAATATTATTATAAAATACATGTATAAGAATGTAAAAATGATAAAATGATACTTATTATAATATATATATTATATGGTCTAAATTTAATCATAAAATCATATTCATATAGGTTTAGATATATTTTTAAAAATTAATTTCAAGATTAACCATGTCATTATCCATTTTTAACAGTAGTTTTTAAAATAACAGTCTCAGTCTTAAATGGATATAAATTTACCAATAAAGTTTAAATTATAATAGGTCAGGTAAATTTATTATTTTTTACCATATCCCATCCCCATACTCATATTTTAATATTTCTATAATTTTCAAAACATTTAATAATATATTATATAATGTAAAATGTCATTAAAGTCATTTTAAGAAAAGGTCACATATTTTTGAAATTAAAGGCATCAAGATAGGAAATAAAATCAAATAAAAACTCTTCAACCCCCAATTATATATTATTAAGGCCTATAAAATAATTTTTAAACCATGTTTCATCGTGAATGTATTACTTTTTATGAATTTAAAATACATTACTTTGGTTTTTGTAATTTGTGAACAACCACTAGGTCAATGTTGTCTACGAATTTTAGATAATTATTGTACGTATAAAAAATTAAAAAAATTCATATTAAAAATTAAAAAATAATACTCAAAATAAAATTTTATATTAATTAACAAAATATTAATATCCATATGTGAATGTATATAATATATTAAAGGCAAGACTGTGATGATTTGGAATTATCCTTTACTTAAAACAATATAACGATCATTATCAAAGGAAAGTGGTCGAAATTGAAATATAATTTAATATTGGATGAGGATGTTTGAAATAACTTCATACAATAAAAATAAATAAGGTGAAATATAAAATTATAAACCCTTATCAAATTATTTTTTTGCATTATTTACTAGATTTATCCTTTTTAATTTGATAAACATTTACCACGATTGTCATTCACAATTTCTTCAAATTAAAGGGAACTATTTTAAAAAATATATCATTGGGATTAAAAATATGGATTATCAATTTTAAAATTAAAATTCTACAATTAGATGGAATACATTTAAAAACAAACCCACAAAATGAAATTTAAAAGAGTTTTAAATAACATAATGTATGTTCATACAAAAAATGATCTTATAAAAAAATATATTATTTTGATTATTTGTATAAAATATATATATGTATATATATTTTAATTAAAAGATACATATGTTATTTTATGATAAAATTTAAATCACGATGAGAATTTTAATTTAACTGATAAAATTAAATTACAATTATTTTGAAAAAAAAATATTTTTCATTATTCACATAAAAATAAATAATTTTCAAAAATAAAAGAATCACAGTAAGATAATATTGATTTGAAAATTTGAAAAAAATATTTAATATTAATAATATAAATTATATAATTTGAAAATAAATAAATTATAATTATATATGAAGAAAATTTAATTAATAACTACAATTAATGAAATAGAATTTTTTGAGGAATAAAATAACCTTATTGAAAATTGACAACTTATTTATTATGAATTAATCATTTTAGTTTTATTCTGTAGGAACTTCGTTTATATATATATATATCATAATTTGGTTACTCCTATTAATATATTCATTTCAATATGTAGGTTCTAATGGTTATATATAAATAACATCTTTTCATTTTTTATGCTCATTGTTTTATGTGGTATATGCTATCAAACAATGTGTTCTTTCTAAGGGAAAATAAAAACTTAAATCTGAGGGAATTAAATTATCACATGATTATATAAATTTAATTGTCCAAATTTTATTTCATTTTTTCTAAACTAAACAAAATATATCAATAAAATTAGTTATATATTTTATCTTGAAAATTAATTTCTAGTTTATAACATGTAAACCTAATATGCATTTATATTTCTAAGACTCAGACATTTAAATGAATTTCTAAAAAACCCATAGTTGAGTTTTAATTTTTTTCATAAATATATATGGAATTGTCTTCATTTTTCATGTGTTTGAGAAATCTTATTACCATTGGGATATTAAATGTGATAATATTTTATTACCGAATATCTTTTAATTATATAGGAAAAATTTCATCATATAGTTTTTTGAATCTTAATCATGATGAATTTTTTATTCATGAAGCACTGAAATCAACTATTTATAAACCATAACATTCATAATATTATTAAAAGGACTATATAAAAATTAAATTGATTATAGAATATAAAATAATTAAAAATATTATTAAATATTCTTATCAGGAAATACTACATTTTTCATCAATTATTGAACAATGACTCCGAAATTTCACCATATATCCTTACATTAATAACTGACCTGAAAAATAATCAAATAAATTTTTGAACAAGATATAACCCCCAAAATAAAAAATATAGAATTATATATTCCTTTGAGATAATTTTTAAAATTACCTACAAACAATATTAATGAATCATAAAGTAATATAAAATAATGTATATTTCATATCTTATAATATTCAAAAATTTGTTAATTTTTCTAAAAAATAAAATTGACCACTATGAATATAGAATTTATTCATATATTCTACTAAAATTTTATAAGAATATTATTCATCAAATAAAATCCCATCATTAAAAAATACATCAACTTTACATAATCATATAATGCTACCAATATGGTGAACTTCTCAAAATAAATGAATTAGTCACTTAGTTTCCAAATCAATTTTTAATTCCTTGTTTATCAAGAAAATAAATCATACATTTACAAAATGAAATAATTTTTTTTCCTAATAACCAATTTAAAATAAATTTTCACATTTAACCTAATGTTAATAATTACCATTAAACTTATGTACAAAAAATATAAAACCATTCTTCCTCAAATACCTTTTCACCAAAAAAATACTAATCCAAAGGGTAATAATCCCATAAATGATTCAGAAAATATAATTTATTTTATTATACTCCAATTACATAAAACATCCAAAAGTGTATCAATTCCATTAAACATATGATCATACTTAGAATTATTAACTCATTAAAAATTATGTTCATCCAATATAACTATGTGATATCATAAGTTTCCATATGTTCCATCCTCTCACTAATTATAATAGTTTCAATTGAAAAAGTGAATTTACTGATGAATATCCCTTAAGAGGGTCAAACTAGGGGCACAATAATGTCCCATTCACTTGAAGGCGGGATGATGGTCGATATATACTCTACCAACTATCATTCAGGGTTATTACCCCAAGATGAATCCATTTTGACTCAAGTGACCTAAAGTAAATGTCTTCATTATTAAATTAGAATAATATTTATTAGATCTCATAACCATGAATCAATCATTTTAGTAGTGATGATAAACTGTGTACATTAATACTTTCCATTTTACATTTGAAATAATATATAAAACACGAAAAATTAATTATTCAATGTCAATGAAACTCACGAATCTAGTCATTCAATATATCATGGAAAAAATAAAATAAAATAATAGTGATGTAAAAAATTATCAAGGTTTAAGTACAATGAAATGAATATTTATTAAATAATACATATTAAATATAAAATGATATATAACTAAAAAAACAGTCCATTTTATCAATAATATTATCACAAAATGTGTCCCTGGATAATTTGAATTAAAAAATGTCATGGATAATAATAATAAAATTCTCAATGATGTAAATTCGTAATGACATATATTTTAATCAAGGATTTGTTTCAATATGTTTTCAAATATCTATTGGTGTACACCAAAAAACCATTTAACAAAGATAGTTGTCTAGTTTTTCTCACGAGACCTATCGATGCATCAAGGGAATATGTATAACAAGTCCCCATAATTAACTATATATTTAATGAATTATTTATATATTTAATGATTAATTTAACTCAAAAAAATCCCATATCAATAAATATTAAAATTTTTCAAAAAATAGAAAAATCCAAAACTTCCCAATATAATCAAATAACATTCTTAGTAATAAATTGTATATAGAAATGATCTATGATTTAGGTAATAATATACATGAATCAAATAAAATGTGTATAGAATATAGATTTAATATGCAATTAAATATGTTCACAATAATGTGAATGTTTCATGAGATTGTAGATGAACACAAAAATAGTCCACATATGAGTGATGATCAATAAATCCTCAGAAAATCTTATTTTGAAAATAAAGTCACGAAATTTAGAGAAAAAAATTGATTTGAAACATTTAAAATAAAATTTCCTCAATTCTTTACTTTTTAAAAACCCAAGAAATTGTTTAAACAAGATAAATATAATAATATGGTTATAGTTGTGGGAACATTGGTTAAATGTTTATTCCTAAAAAAGAAAAATTCCATTTGAAATTTCTATAAATACTGTTAATAGTGACACTTAATGGAAACCGTATTATTATTACATCAAAATGAATTAGCAATCCATTGATATACTAAAAATTACTAATTCAATAATTTGGGTAAATAAATAGGTATCCCTAAAAATTGAAATTATAGACATGGAAGAAAAATATACAAAATCAAAAGGATAAAAAATATAAGATATTATTTTGAGCATTTATTTTCATGATTTAATTACCAAAGAAAAGATGAATAAGAATAAAATTTAGAAAATTAATAAATATTATGTTTATAAGATAATAAATGGACTTGGTATTTGACAAAATATAATACTCACTTAATAAAAATATATGAAATCTAAAAAAAATAGATTTAGAAAATTAATGATTACCAATTTTGAAACAAGTTATTTTTATCCCCTAGAATGATTAACTATTAATTGATAGATTAATTCATAGAAATAAATATATATTCCAATAATATATATATATATATATATGTATAATGGTTATAATGTACACTATATAAGTTAAAATAGGCTCATGATACCAAATATGTCACAATGGAGTTGAAATTCATATGTTATCGCTTAAAAAGGTCATATCATTGGTGTGATAAATAATCATTAAAATGATAATTCTTGATAAATGTTTCACCACCAAAAACATCTGTAAATTAAATAAAAATTTCATAAGAAATTTCAATCTTAATCATGGAATCACATAATCAATGAAGTAGTGTCATAACTCAAAGAATGGAAATTGAGTTGAGAAACCACTTACAAGGTGCATCCAATTAGTTTAACACGATTTAGCCCCCCATAAATAAAATATTGATTTATTATACATAAATAATAGAATATTATATATATATGTATAATATAATATATGATCCTATTATAGAATCTTTCACCCTTTTGGTAACAGTCATTCATTATTAACATTTTTTGGGTGTAAACAACTTTTGTTTTCATGTATATCTTGATTTGATAATTATAGTATGTTGGAATTTATCATATTTATATCATCTATAGAATTTTAATAATGATATAATAACTGAAAATATTTATAATTTACATAAATATATACATATATGATACTCTATCAGGAAACATTATTCACTTTTCTTTTGGGAGGGGGTAGTCCACATGTACACACAGGCGACATTTGGATTTTTAATAAAGAAGATGGGTAAGAAATCATATAAAATTATATATTTAAAGAATCATTATTATATCAAATTTATATTATGTATTTATTTGTTTAATCATTCGGAATAACCATGTGATGTAGTGATACAAAAATTGCATTGGTTTACAAGGTGGTAGCCCACCATACAAACAAGAGATAGTTTTGTTTCCTATTTGATTCCCAAAAAATGAGATGGATGATGATTATATAATCAGAATAAAAAAATATTATAATTTTTTATATAATATATTAGTTTAATTTTTATGGTTACTAGAAAATGTATTGTCGTAAAATAAGAAGTAAAAAAAAAAGAAATTGCATAGTAACAATGATTACCTTATCTTTAAGAAACCCCCTTCATATATCTTCTTATGGACACTAGGGAGGGTAATTTTAAAAATTAAGAACTCTAGAATAAATATCGAGGATATTGGAATATATTTCTTATGGTTTTTGTAAATATGTGGCTCAACGTGGTGTATATATGAGAGAATACATGGAGTCATTTTGTAAGTGATTAGAGGGGATACACTAAAATTACATGAAATATTATTATATATCAAGTAACCAAATCTATCAAATAGATCCAAAATGAGATAGATTATAATATATTCATATCATATTTTAATATTAACATTCAATAATATTTATACATTTTAATATATCATTTCAAAATGTTATTCTTTTTTTATTAACCGTTTGGTATACAATTCCATAACTTAAGCATGGTAAATACATGTCAAATATTATTGTTTAATAAAATTATGCATAAGGAAATAATTGTTCGAAAAATTTAAATGAATAACTATTTAGACTATATCCAACCCATTTTCCTCTATCATGTTTTTTATTGTTTACAAATCATTTAATAATATATAATTTAACATAAAAGACCATAAATGTCATTTTAAGAATTATTAAAATATTAAGTCTTTAAATACATCATGATATGAATGTAATTCGAATAAAAACTCATTAAATATTAATTTAATATTATTATTATCCAAGAATTTCTTCTTACACTATAATTAATCAAATAATAAGAGTTTTAATGTTTTAAAATTCATTTAACTCCATTTTTCTACTACATAAACACACTGTGTTATAATTTATGATTATTTTAACATCCCTAAAAATTAAAAATAAACTACCATCACAAAAATAAATATATATATGTTCAAAATTAACATTAATATTATTTTGTAACATCTTACTTACAATATGTTTACATATAAGGGAAATTAAAGGCATGAGAGTGTCATTTTAAAATTTTACTTTTCCTAAAATAATATTGAGGTCATTATCAAATACAAATGATACCAAATTTCTGAATATTAAAATATAATAGGTCTATATTGTAATTAATATCATTAAATTTATATTTAGTAGGTTTTATATAAAATTTTAATGTCTTATCCCATTATTTATAACCTTAATTTACGGATTTACCATTATGGAGTTGACAAATATTTACCACATTTAATGTTTATAATGACTAAAAACAAAGATGAGTATTTAAAACAAATTAGTACCATAATTAAAAATTATTAATTAATTTTATGAAATTTTATATCAATATATTTAAAATATTATTATAAAAACAATCTTTTCAAAAAAGAAGAAGTTTTTTTAAAAACTACATTTTTACCCCAAAAAATGATCTTAAATAAAAAACTAGTATAATATTGACAGCTTTAAAGTTAATTATTTTATTTATAACAAATTTATTCTTATTTTATTTTCATATGGAAAAATTATGATACATTGGAATTAATTCTTTTTTTTAAACAATGAAATATTTACAAAAATATCTATTTTAACTATACATTTAAAAATTTATCCATTCTAAAGAATCCCAAACATTTTAATGTAAGATAAATTTAATATTATAATAATTATAATGATATAAATGTTATGAAATATAATTTATTAATTCTCAAATATTATTTACAATTATATTTTCACCGATGCTATTAAAGACTAATTTAGATGATTTTTTTTGTGGCATAAAATGAGTACACAGAAAATTGAGATATAATTTTTTATGAGTTAATAATTAAATTTATTTGATTAGGGACTACATATATATATATATATACATATAGTTCATAAAGTATCCAATTAAATGGATACCTGTTAACTTAAAGACTAGCTTTTAATGGTAAAAAATAGATAAAATTATTTTGTGGATTACTTCAGAACAATATTGTCAGTGCGACACACTGCCGAATGTAATATTATTTTTAAAATAAAGAACTCAAATAAATGGGTAATAAATCATCCAAAACCTATTTAAAATATAAAATTGAAATTAAATTACACTTTTTATAAACTAAATATAACATAATAGAAGAATTATATATATATATTATCGTGAAATTTTACTACTAGGTAATGACATAAAATATAATATTATTTTATAACTATAAGAATCATCATCAAACATGTGATTCTGAAAACATACCTCTGTTTTTGAGTGCTATATTTCACATAACACTTGATAGATTTATCAATATTTTTCATTAGTATAATATATTTTATTACCATTGCGATAGAAACTATAATTAAAATTACTTAAATGATTTATTCCAATTTTATAAGTTTAATTCCTTCCTTCAATGTGAATAATAATGACAATGATTATTTTTGAAATCTCGAATCACTAAAATCAACTTTAACTCAACTATATGATCAATACAATGATGAGATGTATGTGCACATATCTAAAACCAAGATGTTTTTTCACACGAAAAAATAATAAACAATATGAATAAACCATCATATGAGGAAAAAACATATTAATCTCCAAAGACTCAAAAATTAAAACCAAAGTTCATATTTAATAATACTATAAGTAAATAACCATTAAATACATCAAAAATATTCGTAACAGAGTGATAAACCAAAAAATCATAAATATTGGATTATATATTTTACATGTATGTAAATAATATTTATATAAAAAAAATAGTCACTAAATATTTCATATAACAGAAATTTATATGATATATTTTATAATCTATAATATATTATAATATTACCCATAAATATCCCAAATCTCTATGGAGCCATAAATACATCATATATTCTTTTAAAATACAACTCAAAAAATATTCATCTAATAAAATCCCACATTCACCAAAAATATTCCTATTTAATTCAATCATATAATTTTCTAAATAGAGTGAACATATTCAAATATTCCTTTATTATTATGGTTGTATAAAAACATTTTAATCCCATGGTAATTTATAAGATAAATCATATTTTACCAAAATTTAATAAACCATTTATCTAAATTGTAATGAACTAAAAATTCAATGTAATTTTGTTTATAATTATTTGGGATTTTTACGAGCCTTTGTAAATTTACAGTGCATAATTCTGAGGACTGGTGTGCCCGAAATGAATTTCTAAACATTTATCGGGTATGTTTAGTAAACACACGGGCAGCATTTGCTATATTTTTAACCGATGCTCTGATTAAAAATCCAAGGGCACTGTTTAATCAGTAGCACCAAGATTCGCTTAAGGGAAGCTTCACATTGACCACAGTTCGTTGTGGGAAAATGATAGTATTTGGGACTTTTAATGAAATAATAAAATGCCATTAATTGTTTTTTTATTTCTTTTTCGTTTCCTTACCACCTACTGAGTGGAGGTGGCGGGGACCATGGAGGTGGTCAGACCATTAATTATGGGGTTTTAATTTCACGGTTACACATTGGTAGAGTGACCACAGATTACGTATACTAATTAGGCACTTTAATTACATCAATTAATGAGGCGCATTAATTACGTCAATTAATGACCCTCATTAACTTCTCAAGGTGTTTCTCACATTTCCCCTACTATTTAAATGGAGCTTGTGGTGGGGTTTTGGCATGACCTCATCATGCAATGAACTCTTGATGAGGTGACGCCACACCTTCCACCAAAGTAGAATAGAGGATTGAAAATGCTCGTTGTTGGATCGATCCGCAGGTCGACGAACGATGAACTCTAACAATAGTGATATCTCTAACGAATCAAGGTATGGGTTGTCTTTAATTAAATAATTTCCCTCAATTATGTTTCTTATTCTTGTATTTGAGGGTGGTTTTTGCAGGGATTTGAAAGGAGTTCAACATTCATATAATTTTATGAATCATTACTTCCATCTTGTTATAATGCTAACGTGGAGGGCGTGGGCCAAACAAACAAGGCCCTAACCATCCACCGCATGTTTTAATTATAGCGTTCCTTAGGGAAGGTTTTCACAATTCAACGGTAACATGAGATTGATGGTTACGCTGTGGCGGTGGTGATCCAAGAGGCCCTTAGGAGCAGACGACACCAAGAACAGACCATTGGAGGACGTCTAGTGGCCCGTAGAAAGAACCACCGAGCGCCATGCCGACGTGGGCTGGAGGAGGCCCGTAGAAACTGGCCATGGGAAATTGGAAGGTGGGGCACCGTCATGCGCCATGGTGGCCAGAGGCATCCAGCTCGAGTTGGCTATGCGGGAGAAGGGAAACGCCTGCAGGCACCACCGACAGTAGCAGCCACGGCCAGTAGGCCCCAAGAGGAGGGGGCAGAGAGACCCCGTGCTGCACCATGTCGCACCAATTTAAACAACCTTGCATCAGTGGGGGAAGCTGGTTGAAGTAGTCCGACATGAGGCAGATCGGGCTGGGCGCAGACCGACCAAACATGCTAGACCCGCGGCACAACGGGCATGCGCGGGTAGGCTGAGACCCACCCGGTGGGTGATACTGACCGCGACCTGGCCCCCTTGTACCATCCGGGCTGACCTGAATAGTTTGGACCCAATAAACTTGGCCAACCCTTAACAGGTTAGACCCGGGCGGGGTTAGGTAGACACTGGGACTCGTTGCATCGGGTCGTTCTGACCGAGTTGGACCGGGTCGAGACCCAACCGACCCCTGAATAAATGAATTCCCATAACTGACCTACCGTGTGTCCATTTGACAGGACTCTAGAGCCGATGGAACACCTTTTGGGAAGTGGTCCCATTGGAATATTCTGGTGGGCCTGACCGAGCCGGGCCAGACCGAGATGCGATCACCCCCGTTTCATGGAAAGGGGTGTATCAAAAAGACAGGGCATCCGATTGATGCATCGTCTATGGAATAAGGACCCTTGTGACAAGTTGGGCCTATGGATATAATCTATGTGAGTTTTTAAGGATTTTGAAATGTGACCTAGGGTAGATTAAACTTGAATCCTACCAGCCCTAATTTACAAAATTCCCAATATCTCCCAGATCAGGTGTGTGATTTGCGCACTGTCTTTCATGTTGGGACCCCTATGATGGGGAGGCCCCTTGGGAGTGCTTTTTACGAGACATAGTAATGGTAGAAATATGACCAATGGATTGAGGAGCATATATTTCTATAGATCAGGTGAGCTTCGTGTGGGAATCCAGTGCTTGGCTCTGACATGAAGAAGAATGAATGACAAATATGAGTCACCATCTGAAACTCCGGAGTGGGAAGATTGAGTTGTATGACTAATCATCCCTAACTCTATACCAGTGATAAATACAGGTCATCACCAGTCCCCAATACAGGTCATCACCCGCAACCAATACGGTTCAACAATGAGCAACCAATATGGTTCAACATCAACGACCAATACAGGTCAGCACCTAGTGACCAATACAGGTCTGCATATAGTGAGCTATAAGGGTCAGCAGTGGAGTAACTATGGATAGGATGATCTGACTTTATGACTAGTTATCCCTATCCCATTAACATTGATGTTATACTTTTAGAGTGATATGTCTTTTTTTTTTTGTGAATCATGATTAAGATCATGCATGTGATAATACCTTTGTGGTATTTCTTGTGATGTTTTCCTTTGTGTATCACTGAGATAAATTCAAGGGGTCTTGGGGTCCCCTACTAGGTATTGTTATACTCACCCCTACAAGGGCATAAACTGCACCTTGTTGTGTCTAGTGCAGACAACTGATGCTCTGAGGAAGACTTTGGTGGTTCGAGAGTTGGTGGAGCTTGGTGCAATGGGAGCAATCAAGATACTCTTCTTCGACATCAGACTTACAGCTTCTACCCTCCTGGTAGAGCTCCAGGTTATATGTGACATCTGTTTACATTATTTTTATTTTCTATGGATTGAATTCTGACCCACTGTTTTAAGTTAACAGTTTTACTTTTTGTTGTACTTTACTCTCTTGATTACACCATACTTTTGGTGTTTTAACATCAGTTTCTCTTTTGAGTGTGTACAAATCTCTAAGGAAATGCCATCCCTATTCAGGAAAATCCTTTAGGTGAAAGTCCCCAACCTCTGGCCTATCAGAGGCTGGCTTGGGGAAGTCACATCCGCGCCCCGTGGGATGGGTCATGATCAAAGTGGTATCAAAGGGTAGTCGATTTTACCAGAATAACTAAGAGTGTAATTTTAATGAGGCAATGGTGTAAAGTGTCTTGAGTTTAGTTTTCAGTTTTGGGAGTCCAGTGCTTGTGAAACAGATGACGTATCCATACACCAGGACCCTGAATTATTTTTTTCGACTCGGTACATGAAAACAGATGTTTCTAGTGTTTTAAAATGTTTTCTTGATATTTCTTGAGTCAATTCACCATGTATAACTTATTAATTATGGAACATATGTTTTATATAGTATACCTCCATGAAGATATCCATCCATGATTCCGATTAGAGATCATGATAGTGGTCCACCGAGCAACAAGGCATTAGAAGATGGACCACTCACAGTGATGGCCCCATAGGGTGGTGTACCAGTAGAACTACCACCAATTGATCATCAAAAGCTACCAGTGGATCATGCACACCAGCTAAGAATGTTTCATGTGTTCCAAGGATATAGGCCATTGATGTTTCAAGGAGAGATGAACCCCCAAGCATAAAAGGACCGAATTGAGGTGGTTTTTCGAGACATTCGCATAGTAGATACACCCACCGGGAAGATGACGATCTTGGCCGCTATCCTTCTCCAGGGTTCCGAAGGATGATGGGGGAGATCAACGCTCTATGTTAATTAAGAGATGACCCTTACCTAACCATATTTTGAGATTCTTTTTAGGGCGGAGTTCATGCCAGTGATGATACGATCTCTGCGTATTTAGGAGCTGCTGCATCTGCAGCAGAGCATCCAGATTGTGGCTAAGTAATTGGTGAGATTTACTAACCCTCCCAATAAACCACTAACATGGTACGAGACCCTTACATCAAGGAACTGAACCTTTGAATAGGTGCATTGATGAGATATCAGTGCTGTGAGAGTTTCTCTTAGCATCCCAATGAAGGTTGAGGTGCTAGAGAGAGCATTAATGATAAATATCATTATTGTCGAGCAGGCACCGATAGTGAGATCCCCTGTTGGATAACCAGCAGTAGAGTCATTTGTAGCTGGTATTAGATATATGACATAGAAGCCCATGTAGTCTAGACCATCCAGAGGGTGACTTGGGGACACAAGGTCAGAGGGGCGAGTCTCGAGATGTCAATGGAGTTACCTGTGAGGCAAAATCTGTTTTTTCTGTAGGGGGAAATGGTCACAGAGCACGTGACTATTCGACTCCCCATGTGTATGATCAGATGATGGTGGAGGGGAAAACAAGGAAACCATGGTGGCAAGGCCATGAGCGTCAGTTATGAGGCATACGAAGCAGGGTAGTAGGATGTGCATCAGGTAGTGGTTGGGTTCACCAGGAACATCCACCACCACCGCCAGCCTGTCCATCACAAACTGAGGGAGTGTGTGGATGGGTATAGTCCCTACTACAGGAAGTAGAGGGTCAGGATCCTAACATCCCCTAGATGATATGATGTATAATATGTATATTCTCTACATTAACATCAATGATTATTGACATAGGTTCTATAAATTATTTCCTTACTACTGACTTATTTCGGGACTCTGAGATTCTGACTGAGCTTTTAGCTCGACCTTTGTACTTGGATACTGTTACATGCATAGATTTAGAGGTCACACACTAGTGTCGAAAGTATGATATTACTATAGAAGGAGCGTGTTTCAGATAGAATCTTCTAGTATCGGTGTTGAAGACCCACGAGTCATACTATGCATGGACTGGCTATCAGTAGTTAATGCACAGATTGACTACTTGAGATGTACGGTGCAGTATATGTGCAGAGATGGAGACAGGTTTTTCTCTAATGTTGAGAAGGAAAATAGAGTAGCATGAGATGGACTAGCTCTTAGGAGGGCGCATATGATTACATATCAGGAGGCTTGCATGACATTTGACACAGTGGATGCGACAAGTCCAAAGTTCCCTGCGGTGGTGGATGAGTATGAGGACGTCTTTCCAAAAGATGTACCAGGACTATCTCCTTGAATAGTGGTAGAGTTATACATTGAAATTTACCCTGTAACATCACCGATATGTATAAAAACATATCAAATGGATATTGTGGAGCTCTGGGAGCTGAGGGTACAATTGGAAGACCTATAGAGGAAGGTATTCGTAAGGCCCAGTGTTTCTCCATGGGAATCCCCTGTGCTGTTTTCCAAGATGGAAGATAGAAGTTTTAGTCTAAGTGTTGACATCCAATGTCTAAATGAAGATATCAAGAAGAACAAGTATCCTCTTAATAGGATTTATGATTGATTTGATCAGTTTAAAAGAGCTAAGGGGTTCTCAAAGATTGGCCATAGATTATAATATCACCAGCTTCATGTACGGGACATGGACATGCTGAAAAAAACCTTCAGATTTTGGTATGGCCATTATGAGATCTTTGTGATGCATTTCGGAATCACCAATGCTCCAGTAGTATTCATGGGGATCCTAAATAGGATCTTCTAGACATAACATGATCACTTCCTGGTGGTCTTCATCGACAACATCTTAGGGTACTCATCATCTGAGGAAAATAATGTTGTACACTTGAGGATAGTTCTCTAAACACTATGGGAGAACCAGTTATATGGGAAGCTCTCGAATTGTGTATACTAGATATGAAAGGTCCACTTCATTGGACATATAATCTTAGAGGCTGTAGTTGTAGTGGATCTAGCGATGTCTGAGGCGGTACTTTTTTGGGAGCCACCCCGGAGTGTTAATGAGTTGTAGAGCGTCCCGAGATTAGAAGTCTACTATCAAAGGTTCATACATGTTTTTTCCAGAGTAGAAGCACCTATTAATTCCTTGAAGAAGAAGAGGATACCATTCCTATTGTAAGATTCAATCTAACAGAGCATTCAATAGATGATGTGGTTCTTGACCAACTCCCCCATAATAAGGTTTCTGGAGGAGGGCACTGACTATGTGGTTTACTATGATAAATTAGGGATCAGACTCGGTTGTGTCCTGATGCAGGATGGTGCAGTGATTGCTTTAGTCTCACAAAAAATAAGGCCTCCTGAGAATAATTATGTGTCACATGACTTTGAGTTGGCAAAAGTAGTTTTCACATTGAGTATGTCGAAAAACTACTTGATGGGCGAGTGGTTCTTTGATTACTCAGACCACAAGAGTCTTCGATATATCTTAACACAAAAAGATAAGAATATGAGACTACAACGTTGGATAGACTTGAACTAGGACTATAGTTGGAATATCATGAAGGACTTCATTTTTTTACTTGATAATCCACCTTTTCAATGGGTGAGATGGAACCCTTAAAATGACCAAAGTCATAGAGAAAATTACATGACCAATAGTTCTTATAAGGAATCACCCAGACAGGAACACATAGAACTGCTCCACTCTAGCATATGTAATGATATCAGCCCTCTACCTTTGCAGGGCTGGCCAACTAGAAATCCTATGGAATGTTGCATAGGCCAGATACAGATGAAAAAACCATACCCTCCCATTTTTCTAATTCTGGTTATCTCTGGTCAAGTGAATGTGCCTACTCTGAATCCAACTATGTAGCTATCATCCTTATAGTCTGACTGGTACATCTGTATTTCATCTGGACCGAAGGCCTTGGGGTGGCCCAAAGACCATAAGTTTGCCTGAATGCCTTGCGAATCAACTAACCCTACGGCCTTGGGTGGCCCGAAAGCCTTGAAGGACCCAAGTTATGGAGGCGTAACTCGGAGATAGTAGTTTCATAATTACACATGATCAGATATCCCCAGGACATACACCTGACGGTTATTCTGAAGGTGGAGAGCATGGTATGTTTTTCGGAGGACATACAGTTGTACCAGTGGCGCTTCAAGAAGAGGTTCTGAGGGAGTTCCATACATACCCCTTGGTAGTACATCCAATAGGGATGAAGATGTATTAGGACCTCCAAAGTCAGTACTAGTGGAAAAAAATGAAAAATGTTGTGGCAGGGTATGTTTCTAGATGCCTCACTTACTAGAAAGTTAAGGCCATGCACCAGGTAATAGTAGGATTGACCTAACCCCATGAGATACCAGAGTGGAAGTGGCAAGGGATATCGATGGACATTGTGATGGGGTTACTATGTATTTCTAGAGGGAACAATACCATCTGGGTGATCATTGTGCGACTCACTAAGTCATACCCCTTCCTATCTATTTGAGAGAATGGTTCAGTAGAGAACTTGGGATGTCTCAACATTCAAGATATCATGAAACTTCATTGGGTTCCTTCGATGATAGTCTCAGACCATGACACAGTCTTCACATCTTGACTGTAGAAAGGATTGCAAGAGGATTTTAGGACTCAGCTTCGCTTGAGCACAAATTTTCACACGTAGGCAAATGGTCAGACTAAACAGACCATCAAAACCATAGAGGCCATGATTTATGAATGTGTCCTAGATTTTGGTCAAAATTTTGAGGACCATCTATCCATGGTGGCGTTCCAGTGAAAAATATCCATCACTCCAGCTGAGCATCCATCTTTCATTGGTGGATGGCATCACGACACTTTGCCAGCTTTTCCACCACCTAGTGAAGTTGCGTCAAAACTCATCCCTGTGACTCATATATGTAAGAGAGGGGAAGGGTGAGCAAGACACCAAAGAATTTAATGAGTTTAACTAAATGAGTAATTAATGATCCTCATTTAATTCAAAACGGTGTAGTTACATGATTGATGAGTCAATCCACTTAATGTATTGACATGTTGTCAGCCCCGCCAATGCTGCACATCCGTTGGAGAAAGTAAAACAAAATAACAATAAAATTTGCAATTTATTATTCCTTAAAAATTCCAAAAAAAAAAATATTTTATCCCAACAAAATGCGGTCAAAGTGAAGCTTTTTTTAAGTGGGTCTCTAAACTGTGGATTCGGCAGTGCTCTCATATTTCAATTCTAATCACCGGTTTATATGATAGGAAGAGCCACTCCCACGTTTACTTAACGTACCGTAAAAAAGTATTAAAATTCATTTCGGGCACACCATGCCTCAGAATCTCACATCGTCAATTTTGACAGACTCATAAAAATCCTAAATATATTGAATCAAATATGTGGTATTTCCATTTCTTTAAACCCATATTCCTACTTAAAATTAATGTATCCCCTTTTTATAAGAAAATCATCCATTATTATGTTTCTAAATATTTTTATTAAAATTTATAATCATTGAAAAAAATTACTAATTCCATTGCAAATATTTTTGACTATCCTTAAATATATATGACACTAATTTAAAAATATTTAACCATCATGTAAATATATTTTGTGATATCTTCTCTAAATATTTTTTATAATTTTAATGTGTTTTTAATGTACCATGATAATCCCATGTTATGATTGATCAAAAGTGTGGAAATTATTCTTTATTGAGAGGGACTTGTGTATTTCCATGATTTAATATTTACTCACGCATAGTTTCCCTTTCCTCCCACTCATTTATCCATTTAAAATCTCCATGTTCTCCTTGTAATATATAATTAATTATAGTCCATTTTTTAAAATGATGAAAACCTTATTAACGCATCAGAAAATACTTTCTAATTTGATCATTCATGACAGTTATCACACTCACATAATTTCTTCATTCATGTGGAATATATTCGTACCATGGTGGCTTGAAATACATCTAAATCAATCTCTAGATATGTGTTTTGACATTTTCTATGAAATATAAAAGGCTACATTGAATCAATATTATTAAATCAGTAATAAAATTCATCATGTATAATGTGTTCAACCTCCTATAATGAAACAAATATTGACTGGAAGATGCACTATGTACATATAAAATAATCATCACAAGAAATTGAAACATTTTTCACCATATTTATTTAAAATTATACATTGATTGGTTTGATAACTCTTTAATAAACTATGAATCTATATCATCAATTGGATTCATCCATTAATGCCATGACCGCAAGCCCCTATCTTCAAAGTAAAAAATATTTTGTTTATAACCAAAATTCTTGGAAAAATTCAGATTTTTTATAGAAAACCAACACTCTATTAGACCTCTTAGATAATATAATATTAAATCCAATACCACATAAAACATCAAAAATCCTATAAGATTCAGTTAATGTTTACCCATTCCAGGTAAATTAATCTTCATTTTTCTTATTATATCAGTAGAATCCAAAGTGTATCATCACCCATAGTGCATCAAAATCATCATCATAAATAGAGCTCCACATCTCTCAATTTCATTCATTCAAGATTTAACTCACCATTGATTCATACTTTTTCACCCCAATCTCCTCAAAATTTACATTATGATAAATGGATTATAACTTAGTACCATTATATTGATTTAATAGTTTCATATTATATATCAGGCTATGTGGAATGTTGTGCTATATTATTTTTTGGTAAGGAATCTCAAATTGACATTACAGACTCTTATTGAGGTTGGATCTTCAACCGACCACCAAAACGGCATGCTACATAAGTGTGACCTGGTTTTGATTCACATATTCAGTTAGTATAGAGGAATTTTTAGTGACTTATGTTCAATAATCTATGGATATAGAATTCAATTGTCACATGGCCCTAAAATGGTTATGGTAGAATAATAAAATGATAGAGTAAAACATGGAATAAAAAATCATAGTCAATGGAATGATCAATAGAATTGTTTAATACTTATTGGTATATGATTATAGATGTAGGATCAAGTTTGAACATATTAATAGAGGTAAGAGCATGATCATATACCCACAACTATAAGATAATGGATGAAGTACTTACACTCACATGTATATGGTTGAATCCTCACAATCACCTGAAAATTCAATTCTTCAATTACATTTTTGTTACTTTTTAACAATAGTTATAGAATTTATTGGAATTTGTATTCTTATTTTTACTCACAAATTAAATAATCCAATTAAAACTATTATTTGTTTAAATTTAAAACTATATTATTGATTAATATACTTAATGACAATTTTCGGATTCCTATCTATTTATATTATTTTTCAATAAATTTTTATTGAAATATATAAAAAAATAAAAAAAATTATGTTTTATCACCCCCACACATAGGTAAAATAACATGTGGGAAATTATCAATAGTCTTCTAAGAAAATAAGAAACAAAAAAAATTCCATTGATATTAAATATTGATAAAATAATGTTACAAATATCTAACATATTTCTATTTAGAGTGAGGTTATTTACCAATGATATTTGTAAATCTCTAGGAATTAAAATTTAGATCCAATAGAATTTTGTAGATTATCAGACCAATGTTATGGAGGATATAAATGATCATATGTGTTATTTGTAGAAGTCACTACATTTTTTTATTTATGTATAATATAATCATTTATTTAAATTATAGAAAATAATTCCCCAAACAATGAAAAATAGTTCAATTTAATTTATTCAAATTTTAATAATTCAAAATATTCATTGTATTCCAGAATAGTCAAAGAAAATATACACTATTAACATTACAAACCATTTAGTACAAAAAAATATTAAATATTTACGAATAATGTTTTAAAAACCAAAAAATTCTTGTTTCATTTTTCAAAACAATATTCCTCACCCTAAAAGTTTTCATCAATGATAATAATTCCATTTTCATCCTAAAGATTCTTTAATTAATTTCATCTTATATTATCTACCCAAGTACACTTATACATACCTCATTTTTTTACTCATCATTGTATTTTATCTCTTTACTATATTTTCCTCATTCCCATATCATATTTGTGCTACCATAGGCTTGATAAATTTCATTATGTCCGTATAATGAGTGCTTCATCTATTTAAATAAAAATTTAGTTATGATCGAGTTCAAACTTCTGTTATGATATCTTATGGTAATGATTCGATTGTAAAATAGTTGAGGATAAAAAAGATGTCTTATCATTAATATGAAGCTCAGTGAATGATTTTTAATATTCTTGAAGAATGTATACATCCATTAAGCACTATCCTACAACTCTATTTGGATTTGTAAAATTTTACATATACAACCCACACCTTTCATCACTTCTACAATAGTTAAAATTACTCTACATATTTCCATCATTGGGCTTCAGTAAACATGTATTTCCTCCTGATGGAAGGTTGGGATATAAAAAATATGGTAGGTGTGAAACCTTCTACATATTATATTGAATATTTTCATATTTTACTATAATTAGAGTAATCATAATCACATTCAAGCATCATTCTCAAAATAATTTTCGTATCTTATAAAAAATGGATTTCTATTAAGATTCATTTTTTTGTGAATTTGAGGGATTTTATTAATTACACTTTTTCAGATCATGATGACCATCTTTTATTGATATTAAGAAAATATTTTCCACCGATTCTAGTAATTTTTCTCTATAATATTTGAAACAAAAATTCTTTAGTAAATTATTCATTAAATTCAAATAGATTCTTTCAAAAAAGATCTATAGGCCCTTTAATTTCATCCACCACACATGAATTCAACATAAATAATATTAGGGATTTTAGGGGATGGATAATATAGGTAAATGGATGATATTTTTTCTTACAATTTAATTCATCCAATTATACTATGGTAGATATGAATTAAATGTAATAGATTATAGGAATATAGAATTTATTAAATAAAATTTATTTGAAATTAAAAAATTTACCATTCATTTATAAAAATATGATAAAATTAATCTTTTTTACTGGATTTCCAAGAATGTTATGTATATTATGGTATGAATTTTATTACTCCAAAAATATGGGGTTGAAAATAAAAAATAAAAAATATATTTGAAGACTTATTTTAAAGTAAAAAAATTTATATAGTATTTCATTGACTGAAATTCAAAAAATAGTTGTTATTCCTAAATTTACATTTATAATTAATTTGAGATTAATTTCACATCAAAATTTTTCAAAGGATATTAAATTTGTAAAAAAATTCTCCAAACTTGAAATGAATATTTTTTCATTTTTATTTATATTAAATATCGAGGTGTCAAAAATTGACAAAAATTATTTGAAGAATTTTTTTTGGAAAAAATTCAAAATATTTAAAATAGAAAAAGGTAATATCCTAAACTAAAGATCAAAACCTATATATACCATACCTAAAACAAAAATAATGTATTTTTTTAAATTTATTCAAATAAATTAATCATTTATATATATTTTATGTAAAACCGCAGATATCAGTCAAGTGTCAAGGAGAGGTACATCATGGTGGGTTGTTATTATTAAATCTACTAGAGAAGTATAGGATTATCCATTGGATCTTGTAGTGTATTCTCATGTTATTTCAATAATATATTCCCAGTAATAGTGAATGTTTATCCTTATCTTCCATTTATAATCTACAAAACACCAAAATGATGGATATGAGTGACTATTAATAAACCTTCTCAACTAAAGGAAATCTTATAAGGATTTAGCTTCCATAAAAATTTGTAGTGGACCACATAGTCTTTAGGATGGATGATTATGGGTGGTATTAACATTTCATGTTCCTCTAATGTTATTTATTTGTATATTCATCAATTGTTAATATCTTTTCAGCTAATTCCCATTAGTCCTTGCCGCAATATTTTTCTTTATTTTTCTGCTCCTTCAATGTTGAGATTTATTTTTTAATAGCCTAATATTTCTCCAATAGCACATGTTAGTGGAAACTCTTTTAATAGATTAAATAGTATTGTGTCATTCCACTAGTAGTTTTTATAAAATCCTATATTATAATAATTTTTCTAGCAACATATGGCTGTAATCCTCAATTTTTTGTTTTACTATCTTTCTCAAAATACATTTTTTTCATTTTTGGAAACTTTAGAAAATGAATTTATTTTTGGGATATATGCTATATATGTATTGTGTTCCACTAAATAAATAATAATTATGAAATTTTTTATTTTAATGGAAAATTGGGTGCCTCGGTCACTAATGAAGGCACTTGGATCTCCAGACCTATAGAAATAGTTAATTTTTACGTAATCAAGAACAAAATTTTCATCATCTGTTTTGGTGAATTTGGATTCCACCCATTTTGAAATACATTCCATTGAAATAAGAATATATGAATTTCCATTTTACGTGTGATAATTCCTAAAAACTCTACTCCACATTCATTAAAAAATTCATAAAATATAATGGGTTTTGGAGACTCTCTTTTCTTTTTCAAATATTTGAAGACAGTTTCCATTTCTCACACCTATTATAATATTCATTTGAATCCATTAATATGATGGGATAATAAATATAAAATATAAATTTTTTTATTAATGTTAATTGTGTTACAAATTGGCTTCCACAAGAAAACATGTGAAAAAATATGAAAATAGATCCAATTTCAGTTATATGTAAACATATCACTATTATATGGTCATTGAATATTTTATAAAGGAATTAATATTCCTAAGAACAAAATCTTAATTTAGATTTCCATTTTTTGTAGGTGTTAAGATGATATGAAAATTAAGAATTTATGAAGAAATTTTGTATTTCTTCATTCCGTGTAACATTCAATTCTAGTAGATTTAGTTTTTCTCTTAAACTATGGTCATTCAATGAATTTTATTTTATAATTTATACATCAATGGTTTTGTGTACCCTATATAAGTTATAGGCCTAATGATTTTAGACATCTTTTTTTCAATAAATAATTAGTTTATTTTGTTAGATGTTGAATCCATCTTACTATCCTAGATTTTGTCACATCCCTTTTCACCAGGTATATAAGGGCATCATTTTCAGAAACTATAGTGATTCTATTTCACAGAAAATATAATATGAAATTATATAATGAATAAGGTACTAGTTTTTTTGGTGTATTAGATGAGCTTGTATTTTTCCAGTGTTCTTGTGGTATAGAAAATAAATTATGGGGTTTCTTTCAATTTATTTTGAAATAAATAACCCCACGATTTAGTTCATATCATTATAATATTTTTTGAATGGTTATTACTGATTAAGTGTATATATTAATGTTGAGGAACATAATCTATTATTTAGTTCATTATATGAAATCATGGATTCAACATTAAATTCAAATTTATAATCTTTTAAAATATTCATGTAAAAAATGTGATCATTATTACAAAATTCTATTATAAATATTTGATTGAAACAATCATGGACCAATAATGTCAAAGAGTGATTATCGTAAGATTGATTAGGGAAAAATATAATACTTAAAATTTAAATTTTTTTCCTCAATGATTTTTTGTTAAATAATATATCCTAAGACCATTCCACTTTCAATTATTGAATTTATATTATCAAAATTCAAGATAATTTTTTTCATAAAAATTAATTTAAATTATTTTTAAACATTTTATAACAAATAATCAAAAGAATTTCAGAATATAACGATTCATCTAAAAATACCAATGTGAATTCTATAATGGTATTGAAAAAGATACATACCTTGTACAATTGAAATGAACCCCAGGTATTACATGACCAAAATGGAATCCTCTAATTGAAAATTTAAGAAATGGACATACATATTATTATTTTCATGGTATTGTACAGGAATGGTAATTTTAGAATATAAAAAACCATATAAAAATATATAATGGGTTATTTATTCCAAACAGTGAATTATTGGTATGTGAAATGTATTAGAACATTATATTTTCATGTGACTTGATTCATCATTGTATAATCAAGAAAACTCTATGGGAATTTTTTTATCACAATGATAAATTCATTTTTATCATTTATCATAATATTTTCTAAATTTTATTGTGAACTAGATGGATTGGACTGACTCATGGGGAGTTAGAACTGGGATTGAAACATTTTGGGGCTTCAAGGCTGCTATGATATTTCCCTTAAAATTAATTCAATTATTCACCAAATTTCACCATGTATAAACATTTCTCCATGTTATCGTTTACTCAAAACATTAATCAATGTTTATACTTGGTTTCACAGTATATTTTTATAAATTTTTAGCATCATGTTTTACTCATTTCAAGAGATATATATTTGAAAATCAGTGTGGAGAATTTTAAATTCTAGATCTGGGGGTTCATCAATTGATGAAATAAAATTGTTGTTCCCCACATATAATTCTTGAATTTCAAACACATATGGTTACATAATAGATTTTTCATCCTAAAATAATTCACAAGATACATTAGAAAACTGAAATGTTAATTTATCATTTAATTTGAAAGTAGAATCTTATATTTTTTATAGGTTTCTTGATTGAAAGTATTTTATGATGTTTTAAATAAAATAAATTTGAAATAAAAAAATATATTTAAGAAAACTTCAATGTTTATAAATATATTTTTCATATAATATATATAATAGGTTTAAAATGGATCATTAATTAGATGTGTGCCACATTGATTTGAATTAAATAATTCGGATATTGATGTTTCAAAAATCCAAGGGGAGGTTTCTTTCATGTACGTTGATTAATTATTTATGTCTATTCAATAATCGAATCACAATATGATGGGTGAGTGACATAGATACATGATAATCACATCAATGATTTATTTTAATATCAATCATTTCAATCTTATCAAGAAAACTTCTAAAAAATATCAGAGAAATAGTGAATCTTCCAAAAAAAAATTACTATTTCTCTTATGGGTTTTAAGCCTTCTATCTAAAAAGGTAAAAAATATAGTGAGAAATAAAATTTAATTGAGGACATAAATCTCCAAAATAATATTTAAAATATAATGATCCAATGCTGCATAGAATAGGGAATTTCCATGGATATTGATATTTTCCATAATGGTATTATAATAGGAGCATAATCACTTTTTCTTAAACTAATTTGTTCATTTCAACCAAGTTTATTCGTTTTTTTGAAATGTTTCTTCATAAATTTGGAATATTTTTAGATTATATTGATGGATTCAAGATGGGGTATATTTATTTAATCATTTTGTAATTTTATTAGAATATCTAATTGAAGATATTATTCTTTAATATTCCTTGATTAAACCATCTAGGGTGTGAATGGAAGTATAATGAACTTATATTTCATTTTTACGTTTACATGGGTGTCTTTGTTTTTTTCCCTACCATAACATCCTTCCTTCTTCATCATTCCATTATTATATTTCTTCCTCTTAGTTCAGTTTCTTTTCAAAAATTAGTCCAAAAAATTCATCCAATTTCCCTCCTGTTGAGGATGATTTTTCTTAATTCTAGGTGGTCTAATTGATCTTCAAATTATTATTGGTATCATAGATACATTTTAAATATTTTTTTGGACTATGTGAGTGTGTTTTATCTTCTAATTTTTGAATAGATGATCCTCCAGGCTGATGATTTGGGTTGTTATGTTATTTATTTTATTTTTTAACCCATTAATATTTGATTGTAGTGATTATTATTATGACTAAGGTGTGTTGGTTAAATTATTTTCATTTTGTTTCTCTTCTTGGACTATAAGGGTTGTTCATAAGTGAGTGGGTTATATGTTTGTTCATAAGACTAATAAAAATGAGTTGGGATTTGAATTTGTAATTTCTAGAATGAAAGATGGATTGGGAATATGTTCTGATGGTGGGTATAGTATAATTATTTTGAATTCCAAATCATGGATTTTGTTGTGAGATATTTATATATGGTTTATATTATTGTAATTTTATTCATTGAAAATGTTATTTAAAACAATACATGGTATATAATTCAGTACACTAGTTAGTGAAATGATTTTTTGAATATCATATACCATATAACATTGATAGTACATTATGTTTGTTGTTTTGATTCAAACCAATATATCTCACCAAAAATTATTCTATTCATTTTTTTTACAATTATTAGTTATGTCACACATATTCTTACCCCATTAATTCCCCGTGTACTTTAACTCTCTTATTAAACTTTTGAGAAATTTGGTAATTCATTCAAATATGGACTTTTCTTCTCTTAGCTAATTTTAAATAAATGATCCTATAAATGATGAATCCAAAATATTTCTATCATTTCCTAGTATGAATCACTTGAAAAACAAAATAAAATGGTTTTCTTCCACATCGTGATGTAGATAGATGATAGATAAATTGTGTAATCTCTCTTCATACATGTAGGGAGTCTCTCCAGATACTCATCTTAGAGTATATATTTCATGCCTCATTACTATGTTTCTTAAGGTTATAGTTAACAATTTCAAGGAACATCATTTTAAATCATCTCATTCATGTTTCTCTTATAGATTTATGTTTCACAACCACTATTTGGTAACTCATGAAAGCAAAAAATGGAATGTTCTCCACTTTAATTATTCTTCAACTACTCATTACGGTTAAATGTTGATCAGAAATTTTTCAATTATTATATTTGATTTTTACAGTGTTTACAAGAAATAACATTAAATTTGGATAAAATGGTTATCTAGCATATTATTAATTAAAAATGAATTTCAAATGATGATTTTATAATATTTTTTTATCAAATTTATATAAACTTAAGTATCTTAGGTTCTAGATAGTATTAATAACTAATAGATAATTCTTATAGTAAACACTTGTTATTTCACTTATTTCTGTAAGATATATTTCATTATAATTACTATTTAAATTAATTTTCATTGTTTTAGTAAGTGTGGTTCTACAATTGTTTTAATTATTATGTGTTGTTATTTTAATTTTAAAACATAGTCAAGAATTTAAATATTTTTATTTGGAAGTACCTCCACCATAATAGAACCATGTTTTTGACAAAATAATTGATATGGTCTGTGAAAAAAATATTTACATCCAATGATAATGACGTGGCAACTGTAACCCTATATATTATACATATATGACTGACATAAATATAGTTTTAAATTATTTGTTAAGAAGAAAATTTTATTTTTATTTAAAATAATTAATTCTTGGAAAACGATTCAAAAACTGATTATGGGAGCAATTTCATTAAGTTGGGGTAATATTTCCAATAATAATTATTTACTTTTCTTTATTAGTTGTGATTGTCTTTCTATTAATTGTTAAGTGAGAGTATCTTGAAATGTATCAACATTCAACCTTGATTTAATAATAACGGAGATATTATCCTAACAAATACCTCTTTTCAAGATAACATCATCCCAATGTGAAACTTTTTAACAGTGAAATTTTCCCATTAACTAATGTAAAAAAATAAGGCCACATTATTCATAAGTAATCTAGGATTATCCCATAATAATTCATCATATTCAATAAATTATTTTAACACTTCACAAAATAGCACAAAACAAATCACTAAATTTGGATTTAAAATACGTGGATTGAGATTATGGATACTTTACTAAGGAAAAAGTTAATAAACTGAGTTGAATAAAATAAAATAATATTTAAAATTATGACTTTTAATAATTTAATGAAAAAATTAACAACCAAAAAATTATTTTATTAAAACACTGGGACTAATGAAATAAAACTAGTTTCCCATAACCCCTAAACATGGAGATGATTTAACCTTCTATTTGAGAGAAAAAATAATGAATGGTGGATTAGATGAAATTCATAAACTAAAAAAACATAAATTACAATGAATTAGTTGATTTTTATTTGGGACACTCATCCTTCTATATTTCTCCCTCCTTGAATATTAAGTATCCCTTTTATTTATGTGGACAAATGTTACTCCAAAAAATCAATGAATAATCCCATTTAAATAATTCTCAATGGTTTAACATTACTACCTATATTATGATGATTTCATGTGTATTTTAAATAATTGTCACCCATAGTTTTAAAATAATAATCTATTAGGGAATGAGTTTTTGTGATATTTTCTCATTATACTTTTTAATTATCATGTAAATGAGGAGTATCTAACTATTACCATCTGTATCATGATAATAAGTGTTGTAATTTAACATTATTGAGTAGAAGAAATGTGTTTCCAGATTTGAAATAATACTCATTCATTTTTGGGAGTTATAGATATCCATGTATTCATTTGAAATAATAATTTGATTCTGGTGACATCGAACTCTTGAATTGATATTGTGTCAACCAAAAACAACATTATTAGATCATCATCATGTCAATCATCCTTTATTCTGAAATAATAGTTATCTTTCATACATTATGTATTTATTCGGGTACAATATGTTCATACAATGGATTCTTGAAAACATTTATGCGTATGTTCTAGACGTGGAGGTCCATGGGCTATAATGAGTCATTGAATGTTGAACTGAACATGATATATGACTTTATTAGGGTATTTCATTCAAATATATATGTGACCCCCCCTGCATTTTGGAAAATTATCAAAGGTAAATGAATTTGGTCCCTCCAATTATTTCTTCTCATACAGAAGGGACAAATTTTAGCGTCATCATTCAAAACCCGACATTGATTAGATTGAGAACACTAGAATGAACATTGAAACCACAAAAATTTAATGATTCATCCTTAAATGATGAAGGCTCAGGACCATAGTATCAATTTTCATTTATATTACATCATTATTATTCTTTCTAGTAATAATAAATTATGAGAGCAGTAAGAAACGTGTTCTGTCAATCTCATATATAAGAGAAGATGATAATTTGTTCTCAAACAAAATCAAATTATATCAAGATTCAGTAGATTTTCACCCATTTGATGTTAATTCATGTTTATTATTATCATCATAATTGTCAAATCTGATGTGGTTCCTTTCTGAAAATTCATGTCAAAATAATCATCTTTAAATGAGTTTGGAATCACATAATTTCCCTTGTTTTTGATCATCTACAGTATTGTTTCCTAATTCATCAATAAAATCTGGAAAACTAAAGAATACAAATCAAACCATTCTGGATTAGTGTAACTAGTTTAGTAGTTAGTTTCCCCTAGGATATCCTGTAATTTTTATACATCATTATAATCGTATTATTCATTGTTACTATAATTAGCATAATATAATCATGGTTACATTGGATCATCAATTGACATTAATTAAGGCATGTCATGAATATACGGTCTAGTGTCACCTAATCAATTAAATTTTCCTCGTAGAATATTGAATCATGAACAATAAATTCTATATGGTTACAAAAGTCAATGGTTTAGGGGCCATATTGTAGTAGTGAGAGAAAGGGAAGAGGATGGAGACTTTCCACAGAAGCATTATTAATGGTGAAAGGCATAATCGAATGCATGGTCAATGACATAGTCATAGTCACATAGATGATAGGTCAGGGATATAAGAGTTTGGTCTAAAATTTTCACAGAGGTAGGGGAAATTTCCATTCTTATAATCTCAATAGGGTATTTTTGGTACTCATTACCAAAAGTCAAAATGAAATTTCCATGTTCATATGAAAATTCACTTCTCTAATTCGAATATTTGTAATTTATTGGAGTACGTTTTGTTTAAGGATGCATAGTTTATTATTTTCCATTAAATATTTAAAATTAATTTATAATTTATAAACTGTGATTTTTTTTCAATTTACTATTTAATTAAATATTATAATATGTTATAAAATGCAATAATTACCAATAATTTTTATTATTATTGGGGTTATCACTATTGAAAAAATCCTACTATTTTTAAAATTTTATGTTTTTATTAGGACAACACACCATTAGAATTTCCTAGAATAATTTTAATATTTTTATATACATCTTATCCATGAGTAATATTATCATCAAGAGAGGAGTTAGTATCCTTACTACTTAAGAATACTAAATCACCATCCCCCCACTAGAACAAATTTTTTTTTACATTGGTTATTTTTAATTTTTTACGTCGGTTTCTAGATGATGTTAATACGGGCGACGTTATAAATAACGTTTTTGACGTCGGTTATTTAAAAATCGACGTCAAAAACGTAAAATCGCGATGTTTATGATGCCGGTTATTTTAGAACCGACGTGATAAAGAAAATGGGAAGGTTTTATCACATCGGTTATTTAACAACCGACGTGATAAAAGGCCAAAAAATGGTTTATCATGTCGGTTATTAAAAAACCGACGTGATAAAAGGACGGGGAAATGGTCTATCACGTTGGTTATTATATAACCGACGTGATAAACCTGGGTGAGGGGGGTTTATCACGTCGGTTATTATATAAGCAACGTGATAAAATAGGGTGAGGGGGGTTTATCACGTCGGTTATTATATAACCGACGTGATAAACCGGGTGAGGGGGGTTTATCACGTCGGTTATTATATAACCGACGTGATAAACCGGGGTGAGGGGGGTTTATCGCATCGGTTATTATTTAACCGACGTGAAAAATCGGGGGAGTGGGGTTTATCACATCGGTTATATAATAACCACCGTGATAAACCCGCGGGAGGGGGTTTATCACGTCGGTTATTAAATAACCGACGTGATAAACCATTTTCCAGGCCTTTTATGACGTCAGTTATTTAATAAGCGACGTGATAAACCATTTTCCATGACTTTTATCACGTCAGTTATTAAATAACCGACATGATAAACCATTTTCCAGGCCTTTTATCACGTTAGTTATTAAATAACTGATGTGATAAACCCAATTTTGTTTTAAATTGAATGCATTCATCCTCTCTCTACCAGAATCAACCGAAAAAAAATCAAGAAATCGTACCACAAGAACAGAAATAGATCAAAATTAAGCATGTACATTGATAATATATAAAACTTACCCCCTAGACAGCCCCACCCTCATGTATACCCCCACCCCTGGACAGCACTCCCACACCCCTGGACTGCCTTCCCACACCCCTAGACAGCCCTGCCACCCCCTAGGACTGTCCCGCCACCACACCGGACAGCCCTCCCATACCGCTGGACCCCCCCAACCCCACTGAACACACCCCCACACCCTTGGAACCCCTCCCCCACAGACCCAAATCCATACCAGAAAAACCAACAAAAGTAAACCAAAATAAGAAGTAGAGAAAAATTAAACATTCACATATATAACATTCAATACTTACACTGTCAACTTAAAAAAAATAAAATCCAACCTAAACAACTACCAAATACACAATTACAACGACAATATTCAAAATTACATTTTACATTACAAACAACTAAAATTCAATCAAACCTATAAAAAAATTTGACCACTCCACTTGTAAGTGTTTGATGTCTTCAGCAATATAGGGTTTAGGGTCATCAAAAAGCTACAAATTAAAAAGAAGGTAGTTAACATGTATAATGAATAATTCAAATTGAAATATTATGGCAAAGTTTAAGAGGAAATCGTACCAGGTCAAAATTTACAATTGTCGCAGTTGTTATTATTTCATACATAAATCTTAACATTTAATATCCGCATTCGATGAGGCCTTTTTGTTCATGAAAATTCTGTTTGAATGAGTGTAAATTCAATATATTATTTTTATGTAATAAATCAAAAAGTACAAATTATAAATGGAAATTTACCTTCGCATATACATATTTGATCATTTCATTTCTTTTCTATGTGTTTTTTTGAAAGTAGGCCCATGCACTGTTAGAAAATAATACGAATGGGGTAAATTTAAAATTCATTATAATATATAAAACTATTGAGAAATTGAAACTTACTTTTCCAATATATTCTTAAAACTTTCCTGCACATCACCATGGACAGAGCATATCCAATAAAGATCTTTCTCCCTTGGGCAAAAAACCCCTAACATCCAATGATCACTGATAAAAGGAAATTTAACGTTAGTAGTTTTTTATGTTAAAAGATAATTAACTCTTTGAGAGAAACGTGTTTCATACCTCTCACAAAAAGGCATCATCCAACATTGTGTGATTATATTCTTTTAAAATCTTTCAGCAATATAAATCATTCTTTGTTCCTCATTCAATGCACATGCTGCAGGGGAAATCAATTGCGGGTCCATGAATCCATATACTTCTGTCAGCTCATTCCTCTCACAAATTTTATAAAGATACCTAATAAAAAACATACATAAGTATACATTTTTAATAAATATAACGTAGGGAAAAGGTGTTAAGACATACATGGAAAACATTTTCACCACGTTGATGCCTAACTTATCTCCAGCAACAAGCTCCATGATATCAGTTTTCATAATCCCCACACTTATTTCACGTCCACTAACATGAGCTTCCATTGGAAACTCATAAAAACCCAACAACATATGTGAATATCTTGACAATCTGTCAAGAACATTTGAATCTGTATCTGACGTCATAGCCATTTGTCTTTGTTGTTGTCTATACAGTATTTATTTACCTTTGAAGTATTCCTGTAAAAAAAATTGAAAAATATATTAGTTTTCAAATGATAAAACAACTTTAATAAAAAAATAAAATAAAAGATATAACATTCATACCTCTATGGTAATGAGTCGAAGAAGTCTGGATGGCCAAAATATAAAATGGCCGATACTCTGTCCAACTATCGCCACCTCATCTGTAGGTATTGGTACCGTAGCTAATCTATCTATAATATCCTGTACAGTGACCCTTTGATTCTCGACCTCTAATTGTTGATGATGAACTGTATCTCATATACAATATACCAACCCATATGCTACTATATGATGTTGAGAATCATTAACATACAACTCGAAATATGTAGGAAGCTGCGGCGAAGGCGTAGGATAAAAAATGGGGTCCGTAGGCTGAGGTGGGGTAGTGGGAGCTACTGGCGGAGGTGGAGGATAAATAATGGGGTCTGTAGGGGGAGGTGGAGGAGTGGGAGCTACAGTCTGAAATTGTTTTTGCATTTCTGCAAACATAGACTGCAGAGACTCTCTAATCTTGTCATCCATCGTCGCATTAATATTATGAACTTCAGCCTCCAAGGATTCTATTTTTTTATAAACCCTCTCAATGTTAGAAGTTGAAGAACGTGGAAACACTTTTCTTACCGATACACCTGCCGGATATCCTCTTACACGACCAGGATGTTCGGGCCTTCCCAATGCTACAAATAAAATATCATCCCTCCCAGTAGCTATAAATGTCCAATATGAACTCTGCTCCTCAAGAGAGTCCTGTATTAATTAATTGAAAATTTCTGTAATGATTGAAATTATATGAAGAAAATAGTAAACTTAAATAAATTAAATAGATATCTTACAATCCTCTCAGCTACGATTCTTGATTCTTCCGAAAGATATTGCCCTTTTTTCCCTTCTGAGCTCTCTTCCATTTTTCAGGTCTAGATGGAGGGGATGGAGGGGCCACCTCTCCAGAGCTTGAAGACTCAGCTCTTAGTTATTGAAATTTTTCCGCCATCATTTGTTCTTCCAATAATGCATTCCCTCCCCGAGATAAACTATGAGGGTATACATTTTTAGATTGGATCTCCTGATGAGAATTCCTTATTTTCTGTAATTTAAGAATATGAAATCATTAACAAAACATTAATAAAATCATTTATATAAGAAATTTTATAAAAGTTTACATTGCCCTTACCAGAAATGACTCTTTTCTTCTACTTTCAAAAAACTGTCTCCATGTGTCTTCATCTATAAAAGGATATATACGACATGGATTGTCATGACTCCTATGACCATAAATGAAATCAGATGAGAGGGTTGATTTGAAATCCCTCCATCTCCTGGAAGCCAACGATAAGCATTTCTTCCTGACTCCTCCAGTGTCAGGAATATCAAATGTCATCTGATAAATAAGTGGTTAAACATATTATATATACTAGAAACATTAAAAGAATGGTCAAAAAATGACAAATGATCTTACCAAAATCATCTCCCACAACTGAGAGATAATCACTTTATCCAGACTTCTCCAATCATCATACATAATGCTTACTTTTCTCTTAGCCTGAGTTGCTACAAAACTCTAAAAATCTTTTGCGGTCGGACCTCTAGGAATATCATCATCATCAAAATCAACAACTATCCTCTGATCCTACGAACGGGAAAGTGATAATTTTGGTAAATGTGTACACCCACGTTTACCAACCTTTTAACTCTTTGTCGTAATAGAAGCATGTGAATGTTCATCCCCAGAGGTATGGCCAGAAATATTCTCCTCTCCAGAATCATGTGGTTGATCATCTGAATGATCTGTCATTATCCTTCAAATCAAAAAAACAAACGTCTGTTCAAAAATATACAAATTAAAATATTTTAATACTACTGTAATCAGAAAATAGAAAAGTGTACTAAGATACATAATAGTAAACATTGGTAATATGGTAAGCTTGTTAAACAATGGTAAAGATGGTAAAGATGGTAAAGATGGTCAAGATGGTAAAAATGGTAAAAATGGTAAACCTGGTAAAAATGGTAAACATTGTAAAGTAATTGTCAGTGAACAAAAAAATAGATATATAATTCATGTAATGGTTATAAACATGATAAAGTAAACTAAAAAAACATAAAACAAACAAAAACATATACTTATTTTGTTTTAAAACATGTTTTAATAAATAAAAAAATTATAATATCTAACATTTATGGAAAAAGTAAATGTAAACAAGAAATAAACATATGTTACCTTTAATTTTAGGAATGTACATATGGATTGTTTTCCCAAATTCCTTCGTCGTGATCATTCCTTATGGCACAAACTATGTCTTTAACATGATCATCATTATGTTCTGTTAATCTTTCCATGGAAGTAGAGATCTCACATAAATCAGCATATTCATCAAGTTCATCCTCACCAACATATTGTTTTTCCATTGTATAACAACAGACCACTGCATATCTGATTGATCTACTACATAGAAATTTTTTTTGCATGTGTTTCTATTATAAAAGAATCAGTTGTGTCTTCCAATCTATTTAGATTAACAAGTGTCATTCCAAATTCACCGTGTCTGACACTGTTGTTACCGTTAAACCATTTACAGTTAAAAACGATAACTTTAATTTTAACGTAATCAACCTCCCATGTGTCTTCAATCACACCATAATATGCACTTGATGCAGAAATTGGGTTTTTGTCCTTACCACTTGAAAAATGCATTGCTTCTGCAAACACCGATACACCACTATTCTGAACTGCACTTCTGTTGTCCTGAGCATTCATATGAAATGTATAACCATTAATGTCATAATCAGACCATGTTATCACATTTAAACATGGACCACTCACTATCCATTTTAATGTCTCTGATACATCTGATCTACCAAGAAAAGTCTTTTTAATCCATGACAAAAAAGTTTTGTTGTGGTCATTCAGAATCCCCATTTCTTTCTTCTTTGGACGACATTGTTTCAACTCATTAATATGCAATGTGATATACGGTTGAGCATCAGCTATGTTATTCAAGATGTATGATTCTATCTTCTTCATCTGTTCAGCTGACAATGATTTGAATTTCAAGCCGCGAATCCCCTTTCCCTCATTATTAACTCGTTCATGGAGAGATGGAGGCAAACCTATGTGTTGCGCTGTAGCCAAGTAGCTCGTACAAAACTCTGCTACCTCCTCAAAAATATACTTTTCAATAATGGAGGCTTCAGGTCGATATAGATTTTTAACATACCCCTTTAATATTTTCATATACCTTTCAAAAGGATACATCCAACGAAGATATATAGGTCCACAAAGCTTTATTTCTCGAACGAGATGAATCATTAAATGCACCATTATATCAAAAAAAGTCGGAGGAAAATACATTTCCAACTGAAAAAGTATAAAAATTGCATTTTTTCCAAAATTTTCAAAGCATTCACATCAATTGCCTTGTTACAAATTGAATTGAAAAAATAACACAACTTCATTATAGTCTTTCTGACAGGAATGGGCAATATTCCACGCAATGCAACTGGTAGAATTTGTTGCACCATGACGTGACAATCATGTGATTTCATAGCTATCAACTTTAAGTCCTTCAATGAGACAAAAATTTTTACATTAGAAGAATAACCTTGAGGCACTTTGGTATCATGAAGACACTGACAAAAGCTAATTTTCTCCCTCTTCGATAATGTATGACAAGCCAGGGGAAGAAATGTTCATCTTCCTTTAGGAGTGGGAGCTAACTCCAAACTTATTACCATTGATAGTAAGTATAATCTTGCATTCAACCCATCTTTAGTCTTTCCATTAATATATAACAATGTTCCAATCAAATAATCACATATATTCTTCTCCACGTGCATGACATCAATATTATGTTTAACTTCATGATACATCAAATATGGTAACTCAAAAAAAATTGACCTTTTCTTCCAAATATGTCTATCATTACCAGATTTCTGTGTCTTTCCCAATGTCACGTCAAGGTTTTTCACCCTCTCAAAATATAGATAAGAGGATAAAGGTTTTAGAGCAGTATCAAATTCTTGTGAGCCATTTAATGCATTTTTTAGTCTTCTATATGGGTGTTCCATAGGCAAAAAATTTCAATAACCCATGTACACTGTTTTCCTCCCATGATGCAATTGACAATATGACGTCTGTTGTTCGCAAATTGGACATGCTTTCTGCCCTTTAACCCTATATCCAGAAAAAATTAAATACGCTGGGAACTCATTTATTGTGAACAGAAGCACTGCATGCAGTTGAAAATATTCCATTTTATAAGAATCATACACCCTAATACCATCAGCCCATAACAGTTTCAAATCACCAATCAACGGTGACAAGTAAACATCAATATCATTACCGGGTTTCTTTGGACCAGAGATCATTGTACACAACATGAAATATTTTCATTTCATACAAACTTCAGGAGAGAGGTTTTAAATTACCAATAAAACAGGTCATGAACTATGTGTGCTACTGAGTGTTCGGTATGGATTCATTCCATCTGTGCACAACCCTAGTCTGAGATTTCGAATTTCATTTCCAAATATATAATACTGCGCATCAATTTTCTTCCATTGTGGAAAATCAGCTGGATGACATATTTTTCCATCACATACCCTCTCTTCATCATGCCATCTTAACCTTTTTCAATCATGTGAATTAGTAAATAAACATTTGAAACGATTAATTATAGGAAGATACAAAAATACATTTGAAGGGAGCTTTGTAATCTCTACACCAGCCTATGATTTTTCTTTCGCCTTACACCGTGATGTCCCACAGTTAGGAAACTATAACAGAAATTCATATTCCTTCCTATATATAATGCAGTCATTCAGACAGGCATGTATTTTCTTGTATCCCAATCCCATCGGGAATAATATTTTCATGGCTTTGTAATGTGAATCTGGAAGATCGTTATCTTCTGGAAGAATGTCTTTCATCAATTGTAGCAGCTCTGTAAAACTTCTATCACTCCATCCATGTTTTTCCTTCAGGTTAATCAATCTTAACACTACAGACAAAACCATAAAATCTGTACAACCAGGATATAATGGTTTTTCAGCATCACCATATAGACGTGAAACTGTCGGTTCTATCTCAATTTGTTCTGCTACAATATCGTGAATCATTTCTTCAATTCCATCTGAGTTACCATCTTTCGAATCACCATCATCAGTGACATTCCATCTGGTTTCACCATGCCAAATCCAAGGGCTGTAACTTGGATTAAAACCATGACAAATCAGATGATCTTTTGTCTCTCTACTTTTCAACTTCTTCATATTCAAACATTTCAGGCACGGACAGAAAAAAATGTCACTACTTGGAACATTTCGTTTTGAAAATTCTAAAAAGGCATCAACACCTTCCTCAAATTCATTGCTCATTTGATGTGCCGTAATCCAACTTCGACTCATTATTACATATAACTAATATCAACAAAAAATATATATTTTTAAGATAAGAAAAATATATGTTTATATGAAAAAATCATAATTTGAATGTAAAAAAATTTAAAATATAAAACAAATCTATGGGTATTTAAAAAAATATGCTTGAATATTGTTTTTAAAACAAAATATAGTTAGATATAACAGTTTTAAATTTCATTGAATCAAAGAAAACCATGATGCTTACATAGTTGACAGAAAATTGGAGAAAATGGAGTAAACCTGAGAATCCCCCCACCCCCCGGACAACCCCCAAAACCCTCTGGAGAGGCCCCCACCCCCTTGGACAGTCCCCCACACCCACCCACCCCCTTGGAAAACCCTTGGACACCCACAACCCTCTGGAAATCCCCCCACCCCTCTAGACTGCACCCCCACCCCTCCTAGACACCACCCCCACCCCTACCCCTTGAACACCCCCCTGGACACCCCCCAACCCTCTAGACAGCCCCCACCCCACCAGACTACCCCCAAAACCCTATGGGCAGGCCCCACCCACGTGGACAACCACTCACACCCACCCACCCCCTTGGACACCCCCCGGACACCACCCGTTTCCACATCTTTGATATAACATATTTTTTTAAAAAACTTTTCATGAAATATGATGAAGTGTCCAATCGTATTTTTTATGAAACTTTTCGTACTAGAAAGGGTCTTAGTATTGGATAGAATAGTAAATAAAGTGGCATAAAATACCAATATAATCCTAAAAAATGCATATAATCCAGCTTAAATATTTGAATAAATATGGTTGTAATCAACCATCAAATCCAAAAGGTGTATGAGAGAACAATTAGAGAAAAACTTGGCAATTATAGATCATAGTCATTAAGGGGGGATGGTGTCAAAGAAAACACAAAATCAAATGAACTGAGATTACTTTATGTAGTAATCCATGAAAATGAAAAACTTACATCAAATAAACTCATTATTTCCACACATTAACATGTGTGAAAAAATATTATTCCCATGACATTTTAAACAAACTCATTCTATCCACACCTTACTATCTTATGAGATATAAAACAAAATCAATGAAGTGGATGATGATATATGACCCCACCCATCAACATCCATATGTATGTGTGAGATATAAAATCAATAATAATTATATCACAAAAAATACATGGAAAATATGGGTTTAATATCCATTTAAAATGGAATCATATAAATAAAAAATTTATAATTCAATCAATAAACATGATAATCCCATGTAATATAAATGGGTTCCAAATGATACTAAGTAAATTTCTTCGTAGATACCATTCAATGATTATATGGTATTGAAACCTTATAAATAATGAGTATATAGTTTAGTCAATAATTTTCTCAATCATTTTATCTATGATATCTTGTTGAACACCCTTCAATCAAAGGAATAGAAAACATGGAATTCAAAAATGAATGGAATAAGAATTTTTATTCATATTGGATGGTTAGGAAATAAAAAGCCAGTGATGGATCAATCCTATAATAGAAAATAACATTTCATAATTCATACATAAAAATTATTTTATTCATAGTGGATGGTTAGGAAATAAAAATCCAATGAAATTCAAAAAGATGTAATAGGGTTCGAAATGGAAGAATCTAACCTAGTTTAAACAAAAAAATCACAAAACATAATTATAAACTATCCGTGAAAAAAAAAAACGAACGAAATAAATTCGTGGAAGGTTTACATGAGTGTTGCGAGTTGAGATGATAGATCCAAGAGGAGTAAAGAACATAAACGATGAAGCCAAAATGAGTTTAACGCAGGTTGATCGACGAGCCGATTAGGGTTTACCGCGCGAGAGAGACGAGCAAGCGGACTGTCAATCGAAAAATCATAAATGACAGTCCACAGGGCTTTAATTTTTTAAATGTTTTATAATGCCTATTATATAATAACTGACGTTATAAACTATTTTTAAAATTTATAACATTGGTTATTTTATAACCGACGTAAAAAACACCCAACGCCTTGGTTTTTTACGTCAGTTATTTTATAACCGTCATAAAAAATAAGTTATCTACGCATTTTTTACGTAGGTTATCAAATAACCGACGTAAAAAACCAAGGAGCTGGGGGTTTCTTACGTCGATTATAAAATAACTGACGTAAAAAAACTGTAGATAAGTCATTTTTTAGGTCGGTTATAAAATAACCGACGTAAACCCCCCCCCCCCCCCCCCGCGCTTTGGGTTTTTACGTCGGTTATAACATAACCGACATAAAAAAATCCTAGATATCTCATTTTTTACGTCGGTTAGTTTATAACCGATGTAAAAAACTCCTAGATATCTCATTTTTTACATTGGTTAGTTTATAACCGACATAAACCCCCCCTCTCTGCGCTTTGGTTATTTACGTTGGTTATAACATAACCGATGTAAAAAAACTCCAAGATATCTCGTTTTTTACGTCGGTTATAAAATAACCAACGATAAAAATCTAGTCACCACATTTTTTACGTCGGTTATAAAATAACCAACGTAAAAAACCACATTTCACAGATTATCACGTCAGTAATATATAACCGACGTAAAAAATGGTGACGTAAAAAATGTTTTCTGCACTAGTGCCCCCACCTCGAGAAGAATCATATTGAATAATTTCACTAGTCCTCATTCATTAATAGTGTATCTGACTACATGCCACATGAATTTTGTACTCATCAAATAAGATATTATATGCCCCTTTAAAGGTGGTTATCATTAATCAAAAACTAATATTTTAAGTAACTATATTTACTTACATCATCTTATGTTCAAAACATATTTTTCAAAAATATACATAATAATTTTGTGATCAGAACGCACCATGTGTTTATGAACAATGATATTGATTCCCTATGTTTTTTACATCATTTATCATTGACTCAAACTCATTAGAATGTGTATGGTAGAACTTTTATTGTTGGAGAAACTAACAAGATCTATTGATCACCTCGTGTTTTTCTTTCATCGACACAAACCCCCAAAAATTTCCTAAAGCATTGAAATACATATATAACCCAAGCATGGTTCCGATAAGTTCAAAACAATATCCAAATTCAACCTCATGATTAAATTTTATATTTATTTTCGGAATTTATCACTCTATTAAAATATCACAGCATTTAATATTATTGTTGTCAAATGAGATTCTTGTATGAACAAATAAGAGAAAAAAACATAATATCCCACTTAGCCTATGAAAATGTGGATATCAAATACGTTCTTGGTTCTCTCTAATGAATTAATTGAAAATATATTTTGAAATTATTGTAGAATTCGCCATATTTTTACAAATTAAGCCTTGAAAGTTCCACACCTACGTATAATAATAATTTAAATATATTTTCATTTAAAATGTGGTCCCTCAAGGTTGTGAAAATAAATTCCAAATGGCTTTCATCATCCTCCCCCATCTTTGTGTAACCTATGATATCTTCAATGAATACTACCATGAATGAGTCAGTGTAAAGATGAAAAATTTGGCTCATCACAACCATAAAGACTACAGAAGAATTAGTGATACTGAATAACATAAATAGGTACACCCGATACTTATTTAAAACATAGAATATGGTCTTGGGAATTCATGTCACTCTTACGCTTAACTGGTGGTACCCTGACTTTTTATCGATAATTGAAAACCACTGAACTCCCTATATATGTTCAAACAAGTCATCGATCTGAGGAACATTATAACATATGACTGATATATTACTCATTTCAATGCATCTATATACACCTAGGAACGTCCAATATAGTGGAATACATTTTTATACCCCATGGAAAGTACCAAAAATACCCTTGAAGATTCCCCAGGTGTATTTAATACCAGTATATCCTCTAGGTTTCATTATAAAACTTCTTGGTGTTCATAACATTCCTCCCCTAATAACACATAAACAGATTTGGTCCTATGGTAGCCTATGAGAAAAGGCCAGACGTATGTTTCACAATCTTTCTACTCTATCATTATGAGTCCCCATGGTTCTCATTTATTTCATATATATTATCTTCTCTCCTACACAATACATTCTACGAACATTTTCTACTAATTTGTATTGGTATTTATTTAATATCCATAACAACATTGTCCTACATATTATCATAGGTTGGAAAACACAATGGAATAATCATGGACATGATTATCAGTGGAAAACTAAATTCAAAATGATGCACCTTAAAATATAAAATATATACAAGATCTCAAAAAAACCAGGTAATATACTATATCATTAATCTTTTAACCTATACTAAATTCATGAATTCCATGTATTTCACCACTCGATGGTGCATTGATAATATTATTTGTCAAACATCATATTGTACATGGTCTATATGGGATCTTCCAAAATCATATCTAATACTATCATTTCCCACCATCATTGATTCATTCCTAACATCATATATATAAAAAATACCACCTTTTACATATTAGGAGTTTAGAGAAGTTGTAATATGAATTAAATATTGTTTAATAATTCTCAGAGTTTTAGGGGGTCATGGACACCGTATAATGTGAGGAGATTTTTATTTATGAACAATTCATCAGGATATATGAACATGACTTTCAATCATTCACCACATTTCCAATGGGACATAATATTTTTTTTATTTTTAATACATTGAGATAGGGGTTCATATGATTATTTTCCCATGGAGTATACCATGTGGCTTCATCCTTATGATTTTTAGAGGTTTAGTTAGGAGGCATTCCCTAAAGTAGTAATTACGAAAAATCAAGTCCTAAATGAAGTCATTTAAAAGGAATCCAATTGAAAAAACATAGGTAATTATCCGCAAAACATAACAAAAATAAACCAACTCAATATCGATCAAGTCAGTAATAAAAAATAAATCAATATAAATTACAATAATCCCACCTAACTACATGGCTGTTGTAATGAAAAGGTATTTTGGAACTCCCTCTTACCCTAAATTGAGTTGATATGATCCTAGTAAATACTACCACACATACTTATGTAGAAAGAGAACCCTAATACCAGTTTGTATCAATCAAACCCAAGTAATACTACCATGTCATTCATGTAAGCCCACTATAAATGTAAAATATACACCTTTGTTCCCTATGTGTAATAGCTAGACATAATCGTTATATGACCTAGGGGTCATTGGAATAAATTAGAAGCGACTGAATATCAGAGATTATACAATATAATTATTGGGGATACTATACCGACACATAATATTAGAAATAGTATATATAATGAACTAATATTATTATCAATAGTGAATCAATTGTATATTATTAATAGGAAATAAATTAATATATTCCATTAATAATTACTATTGAAATCGAATGTATAGTTATACAACACACCAACCTCCCTCCAGACCAGTCAGAAGTAAAAGAAAATGTGAGAAACAAAACACCATGAGGCTCTACTATATCCCAAAGCCTCACTAAATCCTTGTATCCTACCTCATCTGAGAAAACCTACTCAATCAATGTAATATTAAAAATCCACACAACCAGATCCTATGTACATAGAATATTGTTCATTTACCTAACTATAATGGAAATCCCATTAGTTTGTGAGAACAAAATAGAATTGGGAATCGCCAAGTTGGAACCAAAAAAACCAATCAATGTATTAATATGTGTATGTGACATATATAATAGAATAAATTAACAGTTGTAGTTTCATAAATAAATACTACCATCAATCCGTGAAATATAACATGAAAATATAGGTCGAGCGTACTTCCTTTTACTAGTGTGAGATGTCTCTATCCATATTACCATATAACTATATACAAATATATAGACATACCAAATCTAAGGACATTGTCAATGGTCCCCTAAAAGTATAATAATAAAAATTGGGACACAACATTCTAGGAATCACATCCATGCATCCCAATTGTACATATATAACAATTTTTATAGTAACACCAGATCCATACTACCAAATAATTATCTCCCATGGGTATTTATGTAATAATAATAATAATGGGTGCACCAAATCTTTCGAATTACCATAATTTCAACCAATATTATAAATAAAATAACAACAAGCACTCCAAATCCTTATAGTCACATAAGTTTAACCTAATGGTAAATATTTATGAAAATAGTGGACATCCCATATCCTTAGAATCACATCTAGGACCCCCAATTTTCTATTTCTTTAATTATTGTAATGGGAACACTAGATTTAGGGAGTAACATCCATATCACCAATATGTGTATATATTAACAATAATGAGAACACCAGATCCTAGGAGTCTTACAAGGTCCCCCAACTATATATTAATATAACAATAAAAATGGGAACACTTGGTTCTTTTAGTCATATCTAGGTTCAAAAAATTCTTATATATAATAATATCAGTCAGAACAAAATATCCTTTAAATAAAATCATGGTCCCCTAGAGAATATATTTAGCATCCGAGGTAACTAAGGTTTAATAAATTTTCATATTTATTAATATTTTTTAATTAAATATTAAACATTATTTAAAGGTGATGGTATGTTTGATGGTGTACCCGACACACAACAATGGATTTCTCCTAAGTCTTATGTTTCACACAATGCTGAGTTATACTTAAAAATAATAATATAATATTATATGAAATAGTCATTAATTCTTAGGAATTTTATTTGAGGGAATAAAAAGAACTGTATTATATATGATTATACATGTTTGTTTAGTGTATTTACATTTATCCAATAAATTTTAGTGGCTTAAAATAAGAATCGATCGAATTTTAAGCATGAAATACTCTAATATTCATTAAAAGATAAATTTATCGCCTTTTGATGGAGATCCATTTTAAGTCTGGTTGTTATCACTTTTATAAGTTCTATTTGTCAAAATAAAATTATTATTTAGAATCGCTACATCAAATGTTACTTTGGATAAAATTTATGTATTTTTATTATAATGTTCATTTTTAATGAATAGTGAAAAATATTGCATTTTAATTAAAAAATTCTTTTTAATATACTTTATTTATATAGATATATTGTTATTCTAATTGGTCTTAAAGTGTAATTAGATTATAATTATACCATTTAATCCAATCATGGTCATTGGAAGTAATTTCACTATTAAATTGGACATAAACATAGGTAAATCTTTTTATGGTTATTGTTTCCTAAACAAATTATTTTTGTTTTTACAGTGAGAATTAATTTTAAACTAATTTATTCCACTTATATGTTCTGAATTTGGAAAAATTTATTCCATATTTTGAATCATGGGGTTCAAATTGTGTAAATAGGAATTTTTTATTTTTATACATTATGAATATTTACTTTAGTAAATAATTTATTTACCATGGTTAAAGGATAAGTCTGGTAAAATAATGTAAAACAATAATATTATAATAATATTAAATTACCATAACATGTGTCTAAATCCTATTTTATAATAAATTTCCAACCATGGTCATCCTTGGGTCGATTTGGGGACCCCATGAAGCCACTTGTAAGTTAAAATGACACTTTATATTAATTAATTTAATGTAGGGACAAAAATAACCTAAACATATATCTTTTAGTGAAACAATTTTCCATGCAGTTTTATAAGTTATCCCTTAAGATATAAATATTCATTCGAATGAAAATGTAATTTCCTTTATAATTGTATTTTATTTATAATTTTTAGATGTTAAATAAAAAATTGTAATTATGACACAATTGTGATTCAGTAATTACTTCATTGATAAAGGATTCAAATAAATGATATTATATATAATAAACTAATTTTATTTTCAATATATTTATTCCATCCACGAATTTTATATATTATCATTACTTTTTATAAATTAAATAATTATTATCATTTGAAAAAATTAATTTGGTTTGGACTTTTTAAAAAGTCATGATATGAATAGTTTTTAAATTGAGTTAAAGGAGTTTTTAAATCAATCAAATAATTTATTAAATGATAAAATAGTCCTAAAAATATAAAATTCAACTGAATGAAATATTTGATGTTTAAAATGACATTAATGAACATTTTTGGGTTTCCTGGCATTTTATAGTAAATATATTAAACATATTGTAAGAATATATAAGAGGACATGGTAAAAGATAACTAAGTTAACAAAGGGTTAAACAAGAATAATAAGGATTAAAAAATATCCCAAACCTGTAAAATTATTATTGGATGATTTTATTTAGAATAATATGCACCTTATATATGTCTTAAATAAGATTTGGTCCTTTTGAAATAGAATATCATTTTATAATAAAAAAATAATTTCAAACTTTCTTAAAGAGCCCCGCCTCTCCCTTATAAAAGGCCATCACCACTAACAAATTACTCAAACATCTCAAGACCCTTGTCTCAACCATCCTCTACCCAAATAAGATCCCATGATCGATCTCTTCCTCTATGAAGCCTTCACTTAGGAATAAAACACTTCAAGGATTCCTTTGGGTTCAAACCAAAGGGAGTTACCGTATTTAAAGTTAATTTCTTCCCTCAAGTTATCTTCTTTTATTTTATTTACTCACTCCCTAGGATCATATTATTCTCTGTTTAAAAAAAACTCCAATATCCCCAATATGATATATTGTTATTATGAGAAGTATTTAAAGTACACATACACACATCCCCATCTAATGGATACTAACATACTATTTTTGTGTACGACGAACTGTTGCCTCAAAAAATAGCGATTGTTTGATTATCTCCTACCACCTCTCATGGTAGCCATTATAATGACATTGTATTTATATGTGATATATATTATATTTATAATGTCTATATTATTCCTTGTTTTTCATTTATAGAATATCTTTATGGTTCCCATAATGGGTAAATATGATAATTTCATTGGAGGTATAGTGGACTAGTTCCCCAACAATGTTATATGACTCATTTATGCCATACATGGACCATATAAAGGATAGAGTTAATTAAATCATATATGATATTATACTATTATTATAATATACCACGAATCATTAATTTTTCATTCAAATAAATATGGAATATAAATGAAAGTATCCCTCATTCATACGTACGACTTACCGTCTCCATGAACGGTGCATTTCATTTGTATTTCAAAATGTTACATACTATTATAAATACATATATATAATAGATATATATGAAATATATGATTAACAAATCATGAATATCATTTTGCGGATAGTGTACTTTTGACCACATGTAAAACATGAAATTATAAGAAGTTTAGTTTTGACTCAAGTACCAAATATCCACAAAACAACTATTATTAACTTATATAATTATGAAATGTCTATAACATGGTAATAAGTAATTTAAATTGAATAATAATCAGGAAAAATGATCTGAAGAAAGTAGAAATTAACTTTACTTGTTTTTTATGAGATTAATTAACGAACAAGTCAAGTCAGACACAAGGTAAGGGACTTCGTTTCAATCCCCTATCATTAAAGCATATTTGATTTATACATGACTTTCAATTATATGGTGTATAAATGACTTTGAATATTAATTTAATTCAAATGGAATATTTTTCTATGTATTCTTTGGTTAAACAATAAATGGAATATTTATTTTTAACATACGCGGTGAAAACAGACATTCTACCCCCAAGAGAGTCATTTGATAATTGGTTTCCATAACAAGCCGTAATGTTTTTAAAAAGAAAATATATAACGTATAATCTTTTACATATTTTGATATTGAAAATTGTTTTGATAATGGATTGGTTATGTCAATATATTGAAATGATATATTGTGATTGAAATATGAAAAATGTTATCATTCTTTTATGCTTTTTATGTGTTATGAATATGTTTTGGTTCTTTGGCATTTTTTATGTATATGTGTTGTTCCGTGATAAACCTAGGGCAGGTGAGCCTGAGATAGCTCTCTAATAAATTAGGTAATTTGGAAGAGGTAAATGTTAATGTTTCTCTAAATAGATTTAAGGAATATATTATTATGTGTATTCCAAATGTTACTCCCTACATAGTTATGAAAGCTACAACAGATATATGTTATATATGCCACAAGTTACCTTTATGATTTATATTTTCTCTGTGTTCTTTATAAATCATATGATCTTATGCAGTATGTTAAATATTGAAAATTATGACTTCATTTACTTATATGTATTGTGGGACTAATGTTTTCGTTAATTTTTTAAAAACTTTTCTAAGAATTTTATTCTCATCCCAAGTTTTTGAAATGTTTTTCACAGGATTTAAGGCAGGGAAATAGAAATAAATAATCATGAATATTTAGATAAAGAAAATAATTCGTATTTTTTTCTAAGTGTTTTTATTTTATTAAAAAAATGGATACTAACTAGAATTTTCTACTTTTTAATATTTGAGTTTTGATGTAATTGTTATGGAATAATTATCTAAAACTATAAACAAGAAAAGAACCTCAATGTGAAATGTTAACATAATTTATTATTTGTAATGTTTAAGGATGGGGCCTTATAGTTGGTATCAATGGTCGATATATATAACATTAGGTGTTATGGTATTTTTAAATTAATATCCATAAACGAATTTATGTTATTATTTAAATGATATAGCATTTATAGATTACCATTTTTCATTTCTGAAGACACTTCTATGTTCATAATGGTTTTATACAGGGAAAACGTGGCATCTATGATGGGACAAAAGCAGGGGTAAGACAATTATCCAAATCATCAACTTGATATGGTCACAATCAAAAGTGAATAGTTTTTTTTCAGTGATAGAATAGTCGAATTAAGCTATAAATTGTGGTGGTATCCATGCAAGCGATCATCTAGATCAACCACAAAGGAACATGTTAGTAGTGGAAAATTATATGGGGAAACATCCCCCATCATTCAGAGGATCATCAGACCATGTGCTAACTGAAAGGTGGATTAATGCACTGGAGAATATTTTTGATGTCAGGGTGTGTTATAAACATCAAAAGGTTAGTCTTGATGTTTACCATTTTTAAGGTGAAGTCGATCAGTGGTTGTCGATGGTAAAAAATATCAGGGATAGTAAGGAGATTTATGCTATTTATTTAGATGAATTCAAAGGAATGTTTCTTGAGAAATATTTTCCTAAGGTGGTTCTCCTTTAGTTAGAAAAATAATTCCTAGAATTTAAGTAGGGGGATGACACAATGGATTCTTATGAAGAAAAATTCAACTGGCCAGTTATACTGCAAATTTCGTACGATATCTTGATGGTAGAATAAATAGGTTTTCCTCAGGATTAACGCCAAAGTATCAAAGGGATTTATCTTCTTGAGAGTTCAAAAGATATGAAAAACTTGTTTGATATGCGGAGAAGGTGGAAATGGAGTTTTCCTATGATCAGGTGTTCCTTGTGAAAATACTAAATAAGAGGAATAGTTGGAAGATAAAAGGGAATAAAACATCAAAAAATATATATGGTAAGAAACATAAGTTTTTAATTTGTGAAAATTGTGGAAAAAAGTACTATGGGTAATGTCTTATGAATTCTTGTAAGTGCTACTAATGTGGTAAAATGGGTAATAAGTCTTGTAATTTCACTAAAAAATATCAGGGTAATGTTATGACAAAATATGATTTACAGTCAGTAAAATGTTTTATGTGAAATGAAATGGGTCATTATTAAAATGAGTGACCAACAATGAACTCAACTGAAGGAAAGAATTTAATCTACAAGAAGAAAGGGGTGGTGAAATCCTTCACAACTAAATCATCATATGTTGGGTCATAGAATGAAGTAATATCATGTACCCTGTTTATTTCTTCAGATTATGCCAATGTGTTGTTTCATTTAGGGTTTACACATTCTTTAATTTCTGAAAGGTTTTATAGTAAATTTAGAATCCCATCTCATGATATTAGTCTTGAACATATGGTAAAAATACCGGGTTAAAATATTGATACAAAAAGAAATTATAAGAACCATACTGTCCTTATGTGCGGAAAGAATCGACTTTCAAACCTTATTGTTTTGAGTCTAGTAGATTTTGATGTTATTTTGGGAATGAGTTGTATTACCAATTATCATGCTAAGATTGTCTGTAGATCTAAATAAGTTTCATTTCAGAAAGAATTTCAGTTTTTGTACAAGAATAGACACTTACTTTTGATAACATATCAGGAAGCTGAGAAACTAGTAAATGATGGAAATGAATGTTACCTTGAACATATTATTGAAAACAACAGAACTATTCTGATTAATGATGTGCTACGAGTAAATGAGTATCTTGACATTTTTCCTGATGAGTTTCTTGGTATAATACCTAATCATGTAGTTGAATTAACTGTTGACTTAGTTCCTTATTCTAAGACAATTTAAAACCCCCCATATCGAATGGATCAAATTGAACTTTTAGATTTAAAGAGGAAATTGTAGGAGTTATTAGATAAATGATTCATTAAACCTATCACAACACCATGGGGTTCTTTTGATTAGTTTGTTACAAATAATGATGGTCAATGGGGCTTTTCCTTGATTATAGAGCATGAAATAACATCACTGTTAAGAAAAAGTATCCTTTTCCTCATATCGATGATTTTTATTATTAGTTCTAGGGAGGTCAATATTTTTGGAAGATTGACATAAGGTCAGGGTACATTCAGTTGAGAGTAAAGGAAGCATACATTCCAAAGACCATGTTTCATTCTAGACATAGAAATTATGAATTTTCAGTTATGCCTTTTTGATTAACCGATGCACCTACTTTATTCATGGATCTTATTAATAGAAATCTCCATGAGTTCTTGGATATGTTTGTGGTTGTGTTTATTGATGATCATTTGGTTTATTCAAAATATTAAGTGGAACCTAAGAGTCATTTAATGTTTTTCTTTCAAACCATAAAACAAAAGAAACTGTATTGGAAATTCATCCAGTATAATTTTTGGTTACAACAAATTTCACTACATGGTCACATTGTTTCAAAAAATGCCATAACTATTGATTCCTCTAAAACAATAGTTGTTGAAGAATGGAAAAGACCCAGAAATATAACCGATATCTATAGTTTTCTTGGATTATCATGTTATTAACGGAGGTTTATCGACAATTTTACACGATTTTCTAGTCAAATGACTAAGTTAACTTTAAAATGAGTTATCTTTATTAGGACAAAAGAATGTGATGATTGTTTTCAGGAATTGAAAAAATGACTGGTGAATGCTCCAGTTTTGGAGCTGCATTTCAAAGATGTTGAATTAGTTATCCATAGTGATTCTTCTTTGAAAGGAAGTGGTTGTGTCCTAATGAAGAATGATTAGTTTATTGCTTATGATCCACGTTATTTGAAACCTCTTGAGTTAAATTACCTTATACATGGTTTGGAATTAGATAATGTTTTTTTCCCTTAAAAATTTGGAGGCATCATCTGTATGGAAAAAATGTGAAATATATACTGAACAAAAATGTGTGAAGAATATATTTACATAGAAATAATTGAACCTGAGACAGAGGAGATGGCTACAATTAATCAAAAATTATGATTTCACAATCCATTACCATACGAGAAAGGAAAATAAAGTGGCGGATGCTTGGAGTTAGAAAAGTAATGCTACATTAACCATGATGTGTTTGGAACAAGATACTTTGATTAAAAATTTGATGAACATTAGAAATGATTTTTTTGTTTTATGAGATTCCTCTGTTTTGTTTTAGGTATCAGTGAAATCATTCTTAGCAGATAGAATTAAGAAAACATTGTAAAAAGGCAATATGTTGCAGAAAAAGGTAGAGTTCATTCAGAAGGGTATGTTTCCTAACTTTAACAATAATATTGACTGTGTTTTTAGGTTTGGGAATAGATTATGTGTTCCTTGTGGTTCATAGTTGAAGAAAGAGATATAATGTGAATCATATAGTTCTCCCATTTCAGTTCATCCTGCAGTACTAAGATGTACAAAGATCTTCAAAAATATTACTGTTGGGATGGAATGAAAAGAGATATTGCAAACTTTACTATGAAGCATATGACATGTAAACATGTTAAATGATATTGGATGTTACCTAAATGGATGCTTCATCCTTTACTGATTACAGAGTGGAAATGAGAAAATGTTTCAATTGATTTTATCATGGGATTACCAAAGACTTATATAGGTAATAGTGCAATCTGGGTTATTGTTCAACGATTGACAAAATCTTCTCTTTTCCTTTCCATCCAAGATACTTTTCCTCTAGATCAACCTTCCTACCTGTATGTGAAAGATATAGTAAGGTTTCATGCAGTTTCAGTCTCCATTGCGTCTGATCGTGATCCCATGTTTACATCTATATTTTTGAAAGGACATTAGAAGTCATTTGGTACTGAAATAAATTTTAGTATATCTTTTCATCCAAAATCATATGGGAAGTCAAAAAAAAACAATTCAGACATTTGAAGATATGATACATGCTTGCTCAATGGATTTCAAGGAATGTTGGGACCAACATATTTCATTGGTTGAATTTTCCTATAATAAAAAATTTCATTTTAGTATAGAAATATCTCCATTTGATGCATTATATGGAAAGCAGTGTCGAACTCCCATTTTTTTGCGATGAAGTAGGTGAAAAAAAATGATGGGATGGGAATTGGTAGAAGATATGGCAGAATAAGTTCAACTAATTCAGAAGCACATGATAACATCTCCGAGCATGCAGAATGTTTATGCGAATAACCAAAGGAAGGATCATTCTTTTGTGGTAGGTGATCATGTCTTTCTTAATGTTTCTCCATGGAAAGGTGTGGTGCATTTTGGTAAGAAGGGAATTTTGAGTATGTGGTACATTAGTCTCTATGAAATCCTAGATAAAGTTGGATCAATTACCTATAAAATATATTTACCTCCATGTTTATCCTAGGTACACATTATTTTTCATGTTTCAACATTGAGAAAGTATATGTCGGATCCATCCCTTGTTATGATTCTAGAAGTTGTTCAGTTGGTTGGGAATCTCTATTATGATGAATAAACAATCCAGATTCTTAACCAAAGAGAGCATGTGTTGTGGAATATGGTAATTTTTCTGGTAAAGGGTTTTTGGAAAACCCCATGGTTGAAGAGGCAACATGGGAATATGAAATTATATGATGGATAAATATCCCCACTTATTTGATTAGTGAATAAAATTTTATGGACGCAATATCCAAAAGGGGGGAAAATGTAACATCCTGGTAAATAAAGAGTTAGAAATTTTCATATTTATTTATATTTTCGAATTAAATATTTATTTTATTTCAAAGGGGATTCTATGTTTGATGGCATACCCAACACACAACAATGGGTTTATCCAAAGTCTTATGGTGCATACAAAGTTGAGACATACTAAAAACTAATAATATAATATTATTTTAAATTGTAATTAACACCTAGCTGTTCTATTGGAGGGAATGAGAAGAATAAAATTAAATATGATTATACATGTTTTTTAAATGTCTTTACATTTATCTAATAAATTTAAATGCTTAAAATAAGGATAGATCCAATTTTAAGCATGAAATACTCTAATATTTTTTAAATGGTTAATTTACCGCCTTTTGGTGGAGACCCCTTTTTAAATATGTTTTTTTCACCTTTATATGTTTTATTGGAAAAATAAAATTCTTATTTAGAACTGGGACATCAAAAATTACTTTGGATGAGATTTTGGTATTTTTGTGATAATGTACATTTTTTAATGAACAGTAAAAAATGATGTATTTTAATTCAAAACTATCTTTTAATATAATTTATTTATATAGTTATATTATTATGTTAATTGGTTTTGTTAGGTCCACTAGGCTGAATACCCTGAGAGGGGGGGTGAATCAGGGTATGACTAATTAAAAATTAAAGCCCTTTCTGATCTTGTTTTGCTGTTAAGCAAAACACTCTTCTCTCTCTTTCCTGCTGCACAATATAAACAGAAAGTAAAGCAAGCACAGGACACAACAATTTTACTTGGTTCACCGCTAAGGGCTACGTCCAAGGAGCATACGCCGACAGGTTGCCGGTCGTACCAAGTCCACTAAACTTCACTAGCTGCGGATTACAATGTTCGGGCGAGATCACTTCTATGCCCTGGCTCACTGCCTATACAATGTTTAGGGTCAGCTCACTGCATTCCGAAGGGTCACTCCCTGTTTCTCTCTCTCTGGCTCACTGCCGGTGGAGAGGATCACCTTCTTCCTCTTCCTAAGCTCACTGCTCTTGGAAGGTATTCACTCACAGTTTATAGACCTGTAGGTCTCTTCATTTCCATTAAGGAATGCATCTTTCTCTGTATGTAGATGCTCTGTTGAAGTTCAACTTTCACCCGTAGATGAATCTCACTTTGCACCGGATGTACCGGGCAACCTCAATTTTTACGCGCAACCCTTACGGTGACTTGCGCGCAATTTCTATGATTTGCGCGAAATTCCTTTTTCGCGCAACCTCCAAATTTTACGCGCAGCCTCGAAACTGCCTTGCGCGCAATTCACTGATTTTGCGCGAAATCCACTTTTCGCGCAATCTTCCTTTTACGCGCCAACACAACTTTCTGTGCAACCTTAGCTTTTCGCGCAACAATTGACTTTACGCGCAAACTTTAAGTTTACGCGAAACACCCTTTCTAACTTCAATTTCGCGCACCAGAGCTCGGGTATTTTCTATGTCTTGAACTCTGCTTAATGGAGGAGGGTCACTTCATATTTATAGGCAAAATCGACCCCGCGCGAAAAACCCTCCTTGAGCGCGTAATCCGCTTTGATCTTCCGCGCACAAACATTTTCCGCGCACTGCTCCATAATTTCACGCACCTCATTCCTTTGCCATTTTACGAGCTTCGGACCTCGTAACACCTCTTGCACGAAATACTTCATCCGCTATTTCGCGCGCCACTTCAATTTTCCGCGCACGCCTCCAAAATATCGCGCGCCTCATGCCTTTACCGATTTTCAAGCTTTCGGCCTTGAAACATCTTTTGTGCGAAATACAATTTCGCGCAACCCGCTGTTTTGCGCGCCACACTTCAAGATTTCGCGCAACCCGCTAGTTTTGCGCGCCACGCTTGATTTTTCCGCACACCTCCTTCATTTCTCTCTCCTCAACCTTCGCCAACAACATATCACTCCATTTTCCATTGGCGATTTTCAGGCCCAAAAATTTGGCAAACAGTGGAAAATGGCGCCACCTTGTACTGCTCTTTTGTACCGCCTCCAGATCATCCTTTCCTTTGTCAAAGTTCTTTGTCAACATGGAATGTCAACAACTTCTCGGGAACTCGACAATTCTCCATGGAAACCTGCTTTGTCAACAAACACAATCAACCCAAAAATGCTGCAATGTTACCTTGAGGGATTTTTGCCCAACAGGTTTTAATGTGCATTTGGATTTTATTTTTTCTATTTTATCAAATTTTGGTCAATAGAAGTAATTTCACACTTATATTTGGCATAAACAATGGTAAATCATTTCAAATTTTTTATTTCTTAAAAACACGATTTCTTTTTCAACAAGATTAAATTTAAATTAATTTCATCAACTTATGTGATTTGAATTTGAAAAAATCGATTCCATATTAAAAATCAGAAGGACTATATTGTGTAAATAGGTTCCTTTTTTAAACATTGTGAATACTTACTTAAGTAAATGTTTTATTTACCATGTTTAAAGGGTAAATCTGGTAAATAAGGGTAAAACAGAAGGTTATAGTAATATAAAATTACCCAAACATGTGTAATAATCCTATTGGATGATACATGTCTGACCCTGGGCATCCTTGGATCGATTTTGGGACCCAATGTAGCCACTTGTATGTGAAAATGGCACTTTATATTAATTAATTTAAAGTATAGAGGAAAATAATATAAACATATATCTTTTAGTAAAAGAATTGTATATGAGGTTATATAAGTGAACTCTTCAACTATAAATATTTATTTTAAAGCTAGAAATATTTCCTACATCATTGTAGTTTATTTATAATTTTTAGACATTAAATATACAAATTTAATTATGACACAATGGTGACATTCTAATTGCTTCATTAATAAAGGGTTCAAATAAATGATATTATAAATATAAAAATAAATTTATTTTGACCTTTTTTATGACATACATTATTTTTATAGATTAAGATGTTTTTTTATATTATAATTAATTATGTGTTTTGAGAGAATCAAGTTGGATTATAATTTTTTAAAAATCCATGATAAGAATAGTACTAAATTTGATATAAAAATGTTTTTAAATCAATCAATGTTTTATTAAATGATAAATAGTACTAAAAATATAAATTTAATCCAAATGACATATATGATGTTAGAATGGTCATTAATGATCAATTTTAGGTCACTTAGAATTTTATGGTAAATATATTAACCTTATAGAATGACTATATAAATGGACATGTTAAAAGTTAAATAAGTTAACAAAGGGTTAAACAAGAATGATAAGGATTAAAAAATAACCCAAAACTATCCAATTTGTAATGGTTGATTTTATTTAGACATATATTCACCTTATAAAATAATTAAATATGTTTTAGACCATTTTGAACAAAAATAATTTTATAATAAAACAATACTTTCAAAAATTCTTAAAGATCACCTCCTCTCCCTTATAAAATGCCATCACATGTAACCCATTAATCACACCTCTCAAGCCCCATTGATAGTCCGAACGCTGCCCAAATAAGATCCCAAGAACCATATATTCCTCCTAGAATTATTATTCTCGATATAAGGCACTTAAAGGAAGCCTTTTGGTTCAATCAAATGTGAGTAACTAGATTTAAAGGTAACGTCTTCCCTCAAGGTATGTTCTGTTTTTACAAATTCACTCCCAATGCTCTTCTTATTCAATGTTTAAATAACATAAACAGTATCCTAAATATACTATGTTGTTTTTATTTGATGGACTTAAACAAAACTTACACACATCTTCATCTAATGGATACATATACACTATTTCATTATTTGGGAAACTGCTGCCTTATGAAAGAATTGTTGTCCGATTATCACAAACTGCCTCTGGTGGTGGCCATTATAATGGAACTATATATATATGTGATATATATTATATATAAATTTTCTCTATTTTTATTTATGATTCATTTATATCATACCATTATGGTTTCCATAATGTGTAAATAAGGTATTTTCATTTGAGAAAATGCATACTACCGCCCTCTCAAAGTTATATGACTCGTTCTTGACATACATGGAACATACAATGGATGGAGTTAATGAAAATATATAAGATATTATACTTTAATTATAATATAACCATTTATCATGATGGTTTCATTCCATTAAATCTTAAAAATAAATGAAAGTAGTGTTAATGCATATATACGGCTTACTGTCTCTATGAACGGTGCATTTCATTTCTTATCTCCAAATATTATATACTATTATAAAAATATACATATAAAAGATATATATATATATATATGATATATATGATATATAAATCATGAATATAATTCTGGAGAAAATGGACTTTTGACCACATGGATAACATGTAATTATATGAAGTTCACTTTTCACCGAAGTACCAAATATCGACAAAATGACCATTTTTAACTTAGATGATTATGTAATGTTTATAATGTGATAATAAGTAATATAAAATGAATAATAAAATCAAAAATGTTCTGATGAATTTAAAAACAAACTTTAGTTTATTATTCATGAGATTAAAGAGCGAACGAGTCAAGTCCGACAAGAGGTAAGGGACTTCATCTCAGTCTCTTTTCATTGAGGCATATTTTGATTTATATACGAAATTATTTTATTCAGTGTATATAGCCCTTTTACTTTTCATTTCATTAAAATGGAATCTTTTTCTATATAATGTTTTACTAAACAACAAATGGAATGTTTTTTTTACGTACGTGGTGACAATGACCTTTTCATTATAATAAGTGTTATTTGATATTTGGATTCCATAACGTTCTGTAATAATTTTAAAATTAAAAAATAACATATAATCTTGTATGTATTTGGGTATTGAAAATGTTTTTTATAATGGCTTGTATATGTAAATATATTTAAATAATATATTGTTATTGAAATGTGAAAATGTTATCTTTCCATTATGTTTGTTTTGTGTGTTATGAATATGTTATTGTTCTTGGGAATTGGTTACATATATGGCTGGTTCTATGATAAAAGAAGGACAGGTGAGCCTGAGATAACTCTCCAATAAATTTTGTAATGTGACAGAGTTAAAATTTAATGTTTCTCCTAAGATATTTAAGTAATATACTATGATAGGTATTCCAAATGTAACTCCCTACATAGTTGTGAAATCTAAAAACGTAAGTATGTTACGGATGACACAATTTACCTTTATAAATTATTATTTCCACGTGTTATTCATAAATATTATGATCTTGTGTGTTCTGTTAAGTATTTCAATGTATTGTTTCATTTAAATGTATGTATTGGTAAATTAATGTTTTCGTTCCTTGTTTTATTACCCTTAGTGAGATTTTTATGCTCATCTAAATTTTCTGAAATGTTTTTTTCACATGATTTAAGGTAGTGAAAGAGGAATGAAGAATTAAAGAAGATTTATATCTAGAAAAGAATTCTTATTTTCTTTTTAGAGTTTTTATTTTATGAAAAAATGGATACTGTATAGAATTGTCTACTTAGTAATATTTATGATATAATTTAACAGCTATGTTATAATTTTCTAAAACTCTAAACCTCAAAATATATTCAATGAGAATTATTAACACAATTCAATATTATGTATGGTTTAAGGATGGATCCTTATAATAAAAAAAAACATTTAATAAATAATTCACACCAATAAAAATTTAACAAGTATTTTTCATCAATAAACCATTTTAAAAATATATTTACAAATAATTTTTTTTTAAAATTCATTAGTTTTAAAATTAACTGTAAACTCATGTATCAAACCATTTTATATCTTATTTGAATCCTTTATATAACAATTAAATATCATCTAATAATATTTTATTGGAAACTCTCATCACTTATAGGAGAAATAAAAACACTAAGGAATCGATTAAGTCCCTTTATCCTCGCATAATTATTTATAATGCTATTATCATGGGTTCACATATCACGAAGAACACCGTTTCATCTATTCTCTAGGATATCATTGATTTGGATGTCCAGTATGTGCACAATGGTTTTTTTGGGTCCTGGATATTTTGGGTATTCTATAGTAATGTAATTATATTTCAATTAGGAAAAATAATTCATAGTAAAAAAATTACTTAATTAAATGGTCCATCATCTATAATAGAAATACCATATATCACTTTTCATAACATAATTATAAATTACCAGGTAAACTATTAGGAAAAACATTATGAACACTTACCTCAACTTCATGCCATCTCCCCATTTTAAAGTATATCATAGTAATAGCCAGGAATTATTCCCTTCTAATCAACCACCACTCCACAACAAAAGTCCAAATATCAATCTATGTAAACACAACCAATAAATTATAATATTTGTTAATCAATTAAATAATTTAATTAAAATTTGTAGAATGTCTAAAATATCAATAGTTATATCCACTAATAAAAACAACTTCCATCAACCCAATGAATGTATATAATGTATCTCTTACATCATTCCATAATAATATCTACCATGATATAATGAGACATGTGATAATTTTATATGATTTAGTCAAAACCCCCAAATTTAAATTAGGGAAGTGGATTACCACCATCAAAATTCCAATCAGAAGGGTTAATAAGAATGCCTCATATCTTCTCATACACACACTTGGTTTGAAAATCAATCTATAACATGAAATAATTCATCGATAGACCCGCTATTTTAGATGATCGAAACCCCATCCTTGAAAGATGATTTCAAAATTCTTAGGTGATATCATCATTAAATCTATAGATATATTTCAATGGAATAATCTTTCAATTGAGAAAAAGAATATAAAAGTAATGTAATTAAAAATTCATTATTAAGACATTCCTAGAATCAATAATTTATTAAATAATGGAAATAAAAGGTGTCAAACTATGTTATGAAACAATAAAAATACTCCCAAGAAAAATAGATAAATTAATAATGAAAATGTGAAACTTAACCATAAGAATAGGTTGGTGATTTGGATATTTCCAAATGTTTAATAGTAATCAGAATAGTGTGGGGATGTCATCCACAATCGTAGTGGTTTTTACTACACACCAGTTAGGAGAAAGAAAACAAAATAGAAGAAAACCATGGGAATTTTAGAACCACCACACAATGCACCATGTTGTGATGAGGCTATATTGTTCATGATTTAGAGGGTGAATCCCCACAGTCATTTCTTATAACCACACTCTACCTTGGATTGTCTAGATTCTGAATTTCGGAATGTTATAATCTTGGAACAAAAAATATTCCAACATGATGTGGTATTTTATCTGGTGCACCTGAAAATTCACAAACATCTTAGAATCTCATCTCAATGTCTAGTTTATAAAAAAAAGTCCATCCACTAAATAAAAAAAAAATCTTTATAAATTTTCACAACATGTTCAGAGCTCAGTTTATTCAATATCCCCTCTAAATTTTCTTATAACAAATAAGTCCCATTGGTCATTCAAACACAGGTTCCAACCAATACTTGTCCTTAACATAATACCATTATTCTACATTCTATATCCAAATCCCAAATTCACTTTCATTGAGATACTATAAATATTGGGAACACATATTTCAAAACTCCATCCATTTCTCATTAAATTCAATGAAGAATTGAGATAACATTTACCAAACCTCTCAATTCAATGATCCAATGGTGTATTACATAAGATATTTTCTATAACATTGATTATCTCTACCATTGTTTCTTTCCCATATGTCCAATGCTGAGCCATAATGTTCTTCACCTTGATGTCTCTCATCAGACACATTTTTATGTTTCAATAACTAGTCAGTGCTGTGTCTATGTCCCTGCAATTGATCATAAAATAGAAATAATTGTTAAAATATTTTACATATCTCCATCATAATTATATAAAAATTGGATGATCCTCCACCTTTAGTGAACAAGGTAAAAATAATGGATTTTCCTTTGTAATCAATGATAAAAACTCAAAAAATTTATTTGTACCCAATTGATCAAATAAGGTAATTTTTGAAACACAATTTCTGTAAAGACCCATAAATTTAAAGGGAATTGTTTATCTTACATACTTTGAAATTTAAAAAGTACACAGTTTCAGATGACACTTGATTCTGAGGCCCGGTGTGCCAAGAATCAAATTCCAAATTTTAGCTCAGGTACATTCAGTGAACGAACGAGCGGGTATTGGTAACTTCTGAACCGGTGCTCTGAATCGGATTCCGAGGGCACCAATGACCTCATAGCGTCAGCGATTGCTTATGGGGACCTTCACCTCGAACATAGTAGGGGCAGTGTGGAAGGTAGTTTTCTGAAATTCGTGAAATGAAAATAAAATATATACTATTTTTATTCTTCCTTTGGGGAATTCAAATTTGTTTGAATTAATGTGGGGAACCACCACCCACATGAATTCAATGAAACCTCCCCCATAATTATATAAGGGAGGAGCTTACTAGATGAGGGGGAATCCGCTGGATAAACCCTCTCTTCTCCTCCTCCCTTCCTCTTCTTCCATTTCCACCATTGTTGCACCACCAAGGGACCACCTCTTCTGATGGTCGAACAAGTGACATCACCTTCCGATGTCAATGAACGGTGCCACCTCTCCGCAGATCACGTCCTGAGGTACGAGTTATTTTTGTTTAGGTTTTAATTATTTTTTCTTCACTGCATAAGGATTGGCCGCATGATATCGTCGTAACGGGAGGAGATTAGACTGCACAAACACGACTGATTCTCCTCCACACTTCTTTGATGATCTTCAATGATGTTGGAGGCGGAGGAGCATGGCGCCGTTGAATAGTGTGGTGATCGGTAGAGGACCGCGGCCGGAGCGGGCTTCGGCATTGGGGAGTGGCGCCGTCGCGTTGGTCCGGAGAGGGCGAGGAAGGCCGCGGCCGAAGCGGGCGGTGGCGGAGGGGCGCGGCGCCGTCGCGCCGCCCCAGTGAGCTGAGCCGCGACCTAAAGCTGTAGCGGACCAGCAGGGGCGGCCGACCAAGCCGCCCGCCGGCGTCTCCAAGAGGTGTGACCCCTTATGGGTCCCATAGAGGCTCAGAACCGGCCAACTATAAAGGTCTGTCATTGCCAGGAAACCGGGGGGGGGGGGGGGGGGTAACCCCCCCTCAGACCAGCTAATAGGGCGGACCCCACAAGGTATGTCATTTCCAAAATAAAGGGGTCGCACCCCTTTGCGTCTCGTTCGGCCAGCAGCCGAGCCACGACCAGATTTTGAGCCGGGTTGGAGGCCACACGGGCCGGGCTGCCTGCGCCCCACCGTGTCGGGCCGCGCCTGGCCGGGTCGGACCGGGCACATACCCCTTATTTTCGGACCGTTAACAGTTAAACATCCATATCTTGAGCTACATACATCCGATCGACGCACCGTCTGTTGTGTAGGATTACTTGGAACGAGACCGTCAGTTGCGTAGGATTATTTGGAATGAGATGGTCATTTCAGTATATTACACTCGAGGTTTCGGCGAATTTTTGGTATGGCCAGGTTGGTTCGAACTCGAAACCAACCGGGCCCTTGGAACAGAAACACTTATAACATGAGAACCGGACATCCGAATGATGTCCTGTAAAATACGTTGAATTCCTCTTGGTGAGAAGGTTCTTTGGGATTTCAGCACTCGAGGTTTGGATGCGGTTGGAGTACGGTCGGGTTGGTTTTTTCTTAAAAACCAACTGGGCCCCTGGGACGGAAAAGCCAATAAATCTCAAACCGGGCGTCCGATTGACGCGCCGTCTGTCGCGTTGAGTTTCTATTGACGAGACAGAACTTTGGGATATAAAATCTTTGGAATTTTTGACAGTTGATGAATCGGCCCTCTTGGCTCATGGAGCAGACCCTCCCTGAATCGAGTATGCTGTGTGCGGGAACCCTAGAGCTAGCTGCGACTACGACGACGATGACGACTGTACATGGATCCTACGTGGGTTCGGCAGCGAGGATGACTGTACTTGGATCCTCCGTGGGTTCGGCAGTGATGACATCTGTTCTTGGATCATATGTGGGTTCGGCGGTGATGGTTACTATACTAGGATCCTATGTGGGTTCGGCGGCGACGACTTCTATACTTGGATCCTATTTGGGTTCGACATGGGGGATGATTCAGATGCTACATCTATCATCTCCACCCCTCTTCGTGAGTAGTATACCCGTGTGAGATGAGTCTTGACTTTCAGTCATTATCATCGATGTGATTGAATTTCTTTCCTGTGTGGACTGGGATGTGCTTTCCTATATGGGTTGGGTTGTACTTGGGCTCGTGAGTTGGATCTGAACTGGAATTGCTGACTTAGGTATATATAAGGGTATATAACTAAGTAGAGTTTTTTGATACTTTGTGTTTGTATCTTTCCTTTGTTGTTTATCCATTGTGGATTCTAGGAGACCTTCGGTGGTCTCGGGGTCCCTACTGAGTATCGTATACTCACCCCAGCATAGGGTATGCCCGTACTATGTTGTGTTGGATGTAGACGATAGACAACACTGATCGAGGTGAAGTTTTCTGGAGCGGGACAGTACCTGGAGGTGGACTACATGGCGGGACATACACGGAGCGGACGGCCGGACCCGAGAAGCTGAGGAGACCATTTTTACCCACCCTTCATGTGGGATAACCAGAGGATGACTCAGTGTTTGTTGGTTAACTTTACTACAGCTGTTCTTTCTTTACTGTTGTACTGTACATTCAGTTAGGGTTTTTATTCTTTCCCATTTACTTTCCAGCACTTAATTTTCTACTCAGTTTATTTAGCATGTACTTCAGTTTGCGTAATCTGTTGTGTATGATTAATTATATAAGGAAATTCCTTCCCCTTTGTTGGGATTTACACCTTTGGTGCTTGTCGCCAACCCCTGGCCTATGGAAGGCAGGCTTGGGGTAGTCACAGCACAGGCCCTGAGGAGAGGTCAAGACAAATTGGTATTAGAGGAGTCGGTTCTACCGCAGAACTCAAGGATCTGATAATTAATTCCTGTGAAGAAATTTTTGTTAAGGGTATTGAGTGTGGTTATCAGTCTAGCGAGTCTAGTGTTGGTGTGTCGGCCAACGTATCCATACACCAGGGCCCTGACCTATGATTTCTGACATAGTTCTCGAAAACACTGATTGCATGTGTGTTTCAAAATTTTTCTTTTTGATTACTTTGTGTCAGCTCACCAGGTATACTTTATTAACCGTGGCACACCTATTTTTTTTTTCAGGATGACCCCATGATGGTAGCCACCTAGGGTTCACAATTACGTGTGAGATGGAAGCCCACCGAGCGACGAGGATTCGGTGTAGGGGCCTATTGCAGCGGAGGCACCAACGGTACCTCTACCCGCTGGGCCACTGATACCCCCATCCCCAGCAATGGAGAGTGCACACCACATGAGTGCGCTGCATGAGTTTCAGCGACAGTGGCCACCCAGGTTCCGTGGAGAGACAGACTCTTAGGCAACATAAGATTGGATGGAGGCTATTATCCGAGTCTTCAGATTAGTGGGACATGAGCAGATCATATGGTGATCCTTGTCGCGAGTCTCCTGCACACAGCATCCGGTGGATGGTGGAGCCTGATGCTCCAGGTGCATGACGAGACATCTCTACTATGGACAGACATCAAGATCCTATTCCGCTCGGAGTTCGTTACATCCATCCTATGTGTGGTGCACATCTAGGAGTTACTATAGATGCGGCATGGCAGCATAATAGTAGCCCAGTACTCGGAAAGATTTACCGACCTCTTGTACTACTCCACAGATACGGTACGGGACTCATTCTTCCAGGCCTGGACATTTGAACAAAGACTGAGGCATGAGATCAGGGATTCGATTATCTCCCTCAGCATTCTGACACATGCAGGAGTATTGGAGCATGACCTACTTGTGGAGAGGTTCCTTGCTAAGCCTACGCCAGCAGTGAGGCCTACTGTAGGGTGACACATAGTGGAGTATTCTGCACCCGGCATTATACATATGTCGTAGAGGTCCAAGAGGACCGGGAAATAAGGTGGGAAACCTCAGGATACTGGTGCGGTGGAGCGGGGCACTCACAGCAGAGCCAGTCATATGAGAGGTAGGTAGTGTTTTGCATGCGGCGAGCAGGGCCACATGGCTCGTGACTTCCCGACCTTCCATGCAGAAGAGCAGTAGATAGTCTAGGGACCACCCACGCAGAGGCAAAGGTTCGACTATGGTGGTCTTCAAGTAGCAGGAATACGAGGTAGAGGATCTGGCTGAGCAGCAGGTGGTGGACGATACTTTGAGGCACTACCACCACCACCACCTGGAGGGCGACCCTGACCATAGGAAGCTGGAGGACAGGGGAAGGCTTAGCTCTAGGCAGTCGAGGCCTATGACCACGGTGCACCTAAGATGATTCGAGGTACTATTTGTGTCTTCTCCACCCTTTCTGTAGTTATTTTAGACACATGATTGAGTTATTCTTTTATTGTCGCTGCCTTTTTTCGGAGCTCGGGGATTCTGACAGAGCCGTTGGCTCGATCCTTACGGCTAGAGACTCCTAAAAGGGTAGACTCGATGATTACACACTAGTGCCGGTAGTGTGAGATTACTCTAGGAGGTGAGATATTCAGTTGGGATCTTCTTGTGTCGCCGTTGAGGCCTTCCGACGTCATATTGGGTATGGAATGGTTATCTACAGTCCATGCCTAGATTGACTATATTAGGCACAAGGTGCGGTGTGTCCGCACAAATGGGAGTAGGTTCATCTTCACCGGTGAGAAGGGAGATGTTGCAGCGCAGGATGGACTTACGCAGTGGAGAGGACAACCGATCACACATCAGTTGGCTAGTATCATTCTAGGAGTTGTTGATGTGCGGAGTTTGAGTTTTCATGTTGCGGTGGATCAGTACACAGACGTTTTTCCGGACGACGTTCCAGGACTACCTCTTCACAAGGACGTAGACTTCTACATTGAACTATACCCTAGGACATCACCGATATCTACTACAGCATATCGGATGGTTCCTGCCGAGCTTCGTGAGCTTCGGGTACAGCTGGAGGACTTGTAGGGAAAGAAATTTATCTATCTTAGTGTTTCACCCTGGGCTTCTACAATTTTATTCGCCAAGAAGGCGGATGGGATCTTACGACTATGTTTCCATTACCATTGCCTAAATCAGGTGACCGTAATGAACCAGTATCCACTTCCGAGGATTAACGACCACTTTGAGCAGCTCCAGGGAGCACAATGGTTCTCAAAGATAGACATCTGGTCAGGCTATCCCCAGCTCAGAGTTCGAGATGAGGATGTTCAGAAGATGGCCTTCCGGTGTCGGTATGGCCACAATTAGTTCTTGTTTATGCTCTTCGGTGTAACCAACACTCCAGAAGTGTTCATGAGTCTCATAAACATGATCTTCCATCCTTACCTCGATCTATTTGTCATAGTCTTCATCGACGACATACTGATTTACTCAACTACTGAGGAGGAGTATACCAACCACTTGCGGGGTGTACTGGAAACACTCCGAGAGCACCAACTTCATGGTATGCTCTAAAAGTTTTAGTTATGGATTCGAATGTTCCACTTCATAGGGAACCTCATCTCTGAGGTGGGATTTGTGGTTGATCCTGCGAAGATCGAGGCAGTACATGCTTGGGAGCCACCCAGGAGTGTGACGAAGGTGCGGATTTTCCATGGTCTGGCTGGGTACTATCGGAGATTTGTGCCAGACTTCTCCAGAGTTGCAGCACCGCTTTCATCTTTTAAGAATAAGGGGAAACCCTTCTTGTGGTCAGATAGATGTCAGTAGAGATTCCAGGAGCTGTGGCAGATATTGACCAGTGCGCCCATCGTGAGGGTACCAAAGGAGGGCGTAGGGTACATAGTTTACTGCGATGCATCAGGGACTGGGCTTGGGTGTGTACTCATGCCGGAGCGGGCAGTGATCGCTTATGGTTCACGACAGTTGAGGGAGCATGAGCAAAACTACATTTCCCATGACCAGGAGTTAGCACCAGTGGTATTCTCTTTGAAGATGTGGAGACACTATATTATGGGAGAGCACTTTACGGTCTATTCTGACCACCAGAGTCTTAGGTACATCTTCTCACAGAAGGAACTGAACATGAGGTAGCGGCGATGGCTCAAGTTCCTTCAGGACTATGACTTTGAGATATTATATACTCATGGGAAGCGGAACGTAGTAGCAGATTCTCTCAACAAGAGATCGGGCATTCAACTACCTAGAGAGGTGACAGAGCAGCTAGCCGCGTTGTAGATATCCTTCGTAGATAGAGATGGGGCAGACTTCCTACAGTCCCTCATAGTCACTCCTCCACTACTCTAGTGGGCCAGAGAGACACAACGTGGGGACTTTGACTGTGAGACACGACATACTTAGATTTCCACAGGGCAGGCACCTGATGGATTTTCTGAAAGAGCATAGCATGTCATCCTCTTCAGGGGACGTACCATGGTACTAGTTGCATTACCGGAGGAGGTGCTGAGGGAGTTTCACACTTCCTCATTGGCGGTACATCTAGGAGTAGCGAAGATGTACCAGGATCATTGACGACAACACTGGTCACCGGGTATGAAGAAAACTGTGGCAGAGTTTGTTTCACGATGCCTCACCTTCCAGCTGTTGAAGGAGGAGCACCAGGTACCGGCAAGTTTAGTACAACCCCTAGAGGTCCAGGAGTGGAAGTGGGATGGGATATCCATGGATTTCGTGAAAGGGCTTCCACATACTTCCAAAGGACATGACTCCATTTGGGTGATCGTAAACCAACTCACCAAGTCGGCCCACTTCCTACTAGTCAGAGAGCAGAGATCAGTGGAGAGCATGGGACCCCTCTAGGATCAGGAGATCGTACGTCTTCATGGTGTTCCATCTTCTATCGTATCCGATCGAGATGCTTTCATTACTTCCCAACTTTGGAAGGTGTTTCAGGAGGCATTTGGGATGCAGCTATGCTTAAGCACCGCCTTTCATCCTCATACGGATGGCCAGACTGAGAGGACTATTCAAACAATCGAGGACATGCTCCGTGCATGTGTGCTTGACATTGGTCACATGTGGGAGGATCACCTACCCTTGGTGGAGTTTGCGTACAACAACATTTACCACTCCACTATCGGGATTGAACGATACGAGACATTGTACGACCAACCATGTAGATCACTTCTGTGCTGGACTGACCCTTGGGAGTCAGCACTTGTAGGACCAGAGATGGTCTAGGCTACGACAAAGAAGGTACAGATCATCCAGGAGAAGATGAGGACTGCAAAGAGCAGACATAATTCCTATGATGACTGGAGGTAGAGACCACTGGATTTCAAGGATGGAAACCATGTTTTCTTACGGGTCTCACCTCGCCGTGGATTACAGAGAATTGGCTGGGGCGACAAGTTATCTTTGTGATTCATCGGACCTTTCATGGTCCTCAGTAGGATAGGAGAGGTGGCTTACCCCCTGGCCCCTCCACCTCAGTTGCACCAAGTACATGACGTCTTCCACGTATCTCTGCTGAGGAGATACGTTCTTGACTCGATGAATATCATCGACCACAGGGAGATGGATATCCATGACGGGGCTACATTCACAGAGGTTCCAGTGGAGATCGAGGATCGACAAGAGATGGTCCTATGTGGATGGTCGATTCCTCTAGTGTGAATCTGGTGGTCGCATGGGAACCTTCAGGAGAGCACATCGGAGCGGGAGGCTTAGATGCGTGCAGAGTACGCTCATTTGTTTCCCTAGTTTATGATGTATCTTTACGTGGATGTAAAGACTTGAGGTGGGAGTAATGTAAAGACCCAGAAATTTCAATGAATTTTTTTTCTTAAATAATTTGGAATTTTACAAGTACATAATTTATGAAGGAACTTGATTCTGAGGCCCGGTGTTCCCGGAATCAAATTCTGAAGTTTAGCTCGGGTACGTTCAGTGAATGAATGAGCGGGTTTTGGTAACTTCTGAACCGGTGCTTGGAATTGGATTCTGAGGGAACCGTTGACCTCGCAGCATCGACTATTGATTATGGGGACATTAACCTAGAATGCAGTCGGGGCGGTGTAGAAGCTAGTTTTCTAGACTTCGTGAAATAAAAATAAAATTTATATTATTTTTATTCTTCCTTTGTGGAATTCAAATTTGTTTTATTTAATGTGGGGAACCACCACCCACATTAATTCAATGAAACCTACCCCTTAATTAAATAAAGGAGGAGCTTATTAGATGAGGGGGAATCCACTAGAGAACCCCTCTCTTCTCCTCCTCTCCTCCTCTTCTTCCACTCCCACCATTGTTGCACAACCAAGGGACCTCCGCTTCCGACGATCGAACAAGCGACGTCACCTTCCAACGTAAACGAATGACGCCACCTCTCCACAGATCACGTCACGAGGTAGGGGATATTTTTGTTCAATTTTTCATTATTATTCTTCACTGCATAAGGATTGTCTGCATGATATCGTTGTAATGTGAGGAGATCAGACTGCACAAACACGGCCGATTCTCCTTACCACTTCTTTGTCGATCTTTGATGATGTTGGAGGCGGAGGCGCACAGTGCCGTTGCAAAGTGCGGTGATCGGAAGAGGACTACGGCCGGAACGGGCCTCAGTGGTGGTGCGCAGAACCGTCACACCACGAAGGAGAGGCCGAGGAAGGCCTCAACTGAAGAGGGTCACGACAAAGGGGTGCAGTGTCGTCGCGCCGCGCTGGGGAGACGAGTCGCGGCCTAAGGCCGTCGCGGACAAGATGGGGCGGCCTTCCAAGTCGACCACCGACTTCTCCAGGATGCAGGACCCTTTCTAGGTCCCACGACGGCTCACAACCGACCGGACATAAAGGCTGGCCGTTACCCAGAAACTGGGGGGTGTAACCCCCCCCCTCGGACCAACATTTAGGGCATACCCCACTAGGTCTGCCATTTCCAAAATAAAGGGGCCGCACCCCTTTGCGTCTCGCTCGGACAGTAGCCGAGCCACGGAATGCATCCAAGCCGGGTCGCCGGCCGCCCGGGCAGGACACAGACCCGAGTCGGGTCGACCCAGTTCTAGCCGACCCATGGGGTGTTGGTCCGGGTCGGACCCAGCCCAGACCCCCTATTTTCGGACTGTTAACATTTAAACGACCATATCATGAGCTACAGACCTCCGATCGACTAACCGTCAGTTGCATTGGATTCCTTGGAACGAGACCTTAAATTGCGTAGGATTAATTAGAACGAGATGGTCATTTAGGAATATTACACTTGTGGTTTCGGCAAAGTTTGTGTATGGACGGGTTGGTTCGAACCCGAAACCAACCGGGCCCTTGGAGCGGAAACACTTATAACGGGAGAACCGGACGTCCGAATGATGTGCCATTAAATATGTTGAATTACTCTTTGTGAAATGGTTCTTTTGGATTAAAACACTCGAGGTTTGGATGTATCTGGAGTATGTTCAGGTGGTTTTAGCTTAAAAACCAACCGGGTCCCTGGGACGGAAAAGCCAATAACTCTACGACTGGACGTCTGATTGACGTGTCGTCTGTCACGTTGAGTTCCAATTGATGAGACTAAACTTTGGGGTACATCAACTCTGTAATTCGTGAGAGTTGATGTATCAGACCTCATGGCTCGTGGAGCGGACCCTCCCAGATTCGAGGGTGCTGTGTGCGGGAACCCTAGAGCTGGCTGCGACTGCGACGATGATGACGATTGTAAATGGATCATACGTGGGTTCGGTAGCGAGGATGGCTGTACTTGGATCCTCTATGGGTTCAACAATGATGACGACTGTACCTGGATCCTACATGGGTTCGGTAGCGATAATGACTGTATATGGTCACATGTTTCTATTCAATCATTAAGTGTTTTTTCCTTACATTCTCTTATTCTCTTCATTCCTTCAGTTCATTATTTTTTCAAAATTTTAATATTATGAAAATTCCTAGAATATCCAAATTCCCAGAATATTACTTTTTCACATAAATATGTTTTAATAAATTAATTAAAGGGAACTAAAATTCCCATTTCCACGATAATATTTACACACTATCAATCTCATATGTCCAAATTCATACCCAAGTCTGTATATAAAAATTAAATGGGATATTTATAAATGTTAATTAATGATAGTTGACCTATGATCTATAATTTTTGAGATACCAAATCATTTATTCAAAATTAATAATTAATTATTTTTATCATTTGTTCATCTTTATATCAATAATGAGTCTCTATATACATTCATATGGGTTAGTTGAGACCATTTTTCCTCTGTATATTTTCTCCTTGTAATGTTCCCAACATATATGTGAACCACCTATTTTGATGTGCCAAATCGATTGAATAATTTCTCTTCTAGGTAGGTAATATGATTCCTTCCTTTTTTGTTGAATTTTAAATTTTGCAAGATTTATCTAACTAATTAATGGTGAAAAATACTTATTGAGGATTAAAATAGAATTAAAGAAACCATGGTTTCGCATGTAGTGATAACATTTTTTCCAATGTTGAAGATTTTCCACTTTATTTAGTAGAATGTATCCTATATGACGTTTAAGATATATTTTATCATGGTTGTTAATATTGAAAATTGGATAATGAATCTATATATATAAATAATTGAAATATATATAATAATAATGCACTATTAACTGTACTCATTATTCTACATAAATTATAAAATAAGTTTTTATGCTTAAATCATGATTAAATAATTCATTATTACTATTAACGTATTCCATAGGATTCAGGTGGTCCTAACCCATGATTAATGAATTGGAATATTAAAGAATATTTTTTTAGTATAATTATTTTAGTCTAGAAAATTTAATTTTCATATGAAATTTATTTGCTTTGGTTCTAGAACCACGATTACCAGGATACTATTTCTTTTTTATGCTACATTAATTATAGGATGGTTGATAGTTTCAACACATATGGTACATGATTACTTGATTGTGGAAGTAACTAAAACCTATGATAGAGGGATGTATGGTAAAATACATAATTGTATCTAGGATGGTATCAGGACTAATGGAAGGAGTTTAAGCAAGGATTAACATTTCATGGTTCTTTCGGAAATATAGGATTCTTTATTTATTATGGATCTTCATTAATGATTGGATGGTTGGGTTTTTTTTATTTTATCTGTTCCACAATACTTATTTTAGATGGGTTTTCTTGTTTTTTATCATTTATTCTAGATAAGAATGATTCAATGATTTCCTATAAATATTGAATAATAATGATAAATAAATTAACCCACGAGGTTGAGGCTTAACAGAATGTTGATATGATGATAAATATTGAGGAACATTGGATGTGATTAGAATTGTGCCAATTGTTCTGGGAATATGCTTTATAATTATTCAAAACTGAAATGTATAAGGAAAAAAATTAATCAAAATGTGTTTGATAATTATTTTTTGCTTAAAGGATATATATTAATTAGTAGAAAAAACTAGGTATATGAGAGGAGGTAATTGTAGTTGAGGTTACAGTTATATAGTTTCTTATAGTATGGATTGTGTTCTTTGTATATATTCTATATGATATTATAAAGACATCCCCACTCATTCTGGAAGTGAGACTAAAACTAGTAGACTATGGATAGTGTTTTCCATAAAATACTGGTTGTAGAGGAAAAGAAGAATTAATACCTCCTCTTTCCTTACTCTCTCCTCATGATAGTAATATGTTTTAGAATTCATTGTGGTTTCCAAATCCATCTAAATGTGTAATGGTTTTTAATGGATTATTTTTATTTTAGACACATGTATCTCTCTATATAGTATCCTAAGGGTTGTTATAGTTAAGTTCAATATGAGAAGCAAAGGATTAATGTATAATACATGACATACGGGCCATGGTGGCTCTTCTAAACTACTCAATTACTATATGAGGTTGTACAAGTTAATGAAAATATGATGTATGTATAAGGTTCATGGTATATTATATTTTCCTATGTTTTATAAGGTAGGATTACTTATGGGGAGAGAGATGACATATGACATGAAAAAATGTATGCAATTATAAAAACTATGAGGCATGTGGTATCAATGAATTTTCATTTGATAATATGTTTTATATTATATCAATACTTATTTTCATTAATTTGTAAGAGATACATGGCTAGACTGGTAAGTAGATATATGTGTTATAGTGAAGAATTAGGTATACCTTTTTCTTCAAAGGGATTTAGTTTGATTTGTTTATCTTTTTAATCAGTGGTTCCTAAGAGGATAATACTTATTATACTTATTATTATCACCCCACATCAATATAAACTATATTTTAGTCACATAAGAGTTTATTGAATATTATAAGGGAATTATAAACGCATAGATTTTTTCAGCTATAGATTGGGAATCAAGATCATTATTGAGGATTTTTTTTTCATTCCATACTCATAGAATCAATTACAGTTTTTTCACATTGTATAACATTAGATTCATGTATTGGTGTATTTTATATATCTTATCCATGACTTTTTTGATTGTATACTCTTATCTCATGTTCCCTATGTTCATCTAATATGACAAGTCCTTTTATTGTTCTTATGAAGTATCATATGTTCTTGTACAGATCCCAATACCTATTGGATGTGGCCTTGGGATTTGTCATCTCCCTTATCTATTTTCCATCCATGGAGGGTACCATTATGGGAATGGGGTTTTGACAGAGTTGTATTAGATGTCAGGTTGAGGAATATGATAAAGTTTGGATGTATGAACTATTGATGAAAACATGTTTTTTTGGGAAACAAAATTATCTAACCCTAGAAAGAAATGTAAAAAATGTAAACTAGCTTGAAAACTAGTATTTTGGGACCCCTATGATATGATGAAAAAGCATCATGTTTTTTATCCTATTATGTAATTCGATAATGGTTGTATTGTAGAGATTGAGTAAATGACCATACATCATTATTGATTTTACCTATTTTTAAAATATATTTTGAATGACATTATGTTGAATCTTATGTAACAATTCTTACATGTACCATGTTCAATGATTATGATTCCCTAACCATTTTTTATTCTGTTGGAATGGATCTAGGTCAACATTATCATTATATTTTCACTAATGATTTTATAAATTATATGGAAGTATATTACTATAGATTATATATTTATGATAATTAATCTTAGAGTCAGAAAATTTTAGAGATATACTATGATGATTTATAAATGTATGAGGGAATATTTATAGATTTGTTGATAATGGGATTTTGGGAGGAGGGGGAGATAACCCTCAGTTTGATCTATGAAATGAAGGGTCACTAGGGTTCATTGGTGGGGATGATATTTTGTGTGTAATCGATGATGTGGTTGTACTTTTTTATAGGGGATTGTGAGGATTGAAATATTTTATAGGACATGTTTATATATAAATTTGAAGCTCCATTTCATTCTTAAAAATCATTGTAGACTATTTTTCATGAACAATATACCCATTTATAAGGGAGAACCATTGCGTGGGAGTTCATGATCTATTTTAGGACCCCACTCTGATATGATTCACACCTATTTCTAGATGAAGGGGTATTGATATTGAATTTATAGGTGGATTTTTAGACATACATCTGGTACTAGGTTACTACATTTATACTACTAATAAATCATGATAAACATGTGAAGTAATATTTTATTAATATGATTCTATATAGGACATGGTCCTTATAAGAGTAGAGTTTTCACGATTCTCTACAATGTATATTTGTTCTCCTAGGTTCCCCATTTTATAGAGAGAAGTAATTTCTATCATCAAGAATTTTTTATAATGAATCTTCATCTCATTTCTCTTGGGTTCATATCGCTCAAGTCCTTTTAAAGGAATCAAACATGTATTTTTTATTAAGCAGAAATGGTAATAAAATGTGAGAGAGCATAATAACCATGAATAGGTAACATGTAATAGGAGTTACAATTTAATTTACAAAATTATAGTTTTTTGTGTTAAGGCAGAAATCACATGGTGGTCCTCCACAAGATATGTAAAGGGGAGAAATCATAGGTAGCAGGAATAACAATGATACTTCTCATCCTCAATGATTAGAGAATGGTTATGTAGTTGGCTGAAATTATGGTAATAAAGGGCATGATATTTTTTATGGACAACTTCATTCCATAGATTTAATAGTGATAGTAATGATAGATGTTGTTTGAGGTACATTTTCATATTTTATAATTGGGTACACATATTGTTTCATTCTTAATCTATTTAATCCTTTATATCACCCACCATACTCCATTATTTAGGAATTATTGTAATAGCCTCCTCATTATCAATGGATTGAGAACACAATGAGTCATTATTGGGCCTTAGGCAACATCCCCAAGAAACAAAAGTCTAGAAAGAAATGATGAAGGGATTAAAAAACTCGTCAGGATGATTTGACCTTTTAAAGATAAATAATTAACCAATCAACATCAACACATAAAAGATATATGATGCATGAAAAAAATAATGAGAAATCAAAAAATATGTTATAAGAAAGTGAGCCAAAAAAAGTTATATAGTGGAAGAAAACTATACATCAACCTAACAGAAGATGATAAGTCAAACAAATACCCAAATAACCAAATACTCCAGGCTCCCACATCTTCATGCTCCACCACCCATAGATAGCTCAAATAATAAATAAGTAATGCTAAACACATGTGGCACCCTACCATTGCCCATGTTCTAGATGATTACAATTGCAAAAGAAAAAAAGGCTTAAATATGGGGTAAGTATAAAAGTCTATAGGCTTTATCCAATTACACACATACTCAAAATACTAGGATAGATTAGTTAGCCACATTTATATAAAAAAGTTTATATTTTTTTGAAAATAGTTTATAATTAAATATAAACACTTTTCACAACAGCTTATAACTAAATATAAACTAAAACCATGTTAACTAAATTTATAGAAATATATATTCTAGGTAAACATTAAAATAAATCATCAATTATTTTTTCCTGAAAAATACATTGGAAAACAAATAAATTCCACACAACAAAAACTACCATAAATTCATGAATCGTTATTACAGTTTCATACTCATGGGATGTTTCTCATCAATATACCAAGTCATCACAAGGTAATTGTTCCCCATGTTTGATTTAACCTTAGACACTATGAATGTGATAAAATTTCAACCATGAACAGTAATTTAATATGATACACAGACAAAATTTTCCAAAAATGAAAACCAATTTCAAACAATTTCACCTGGTTTATTAAAAATGCCTGTTTTTTAAAACATTCCAAATATCGAATTTTAATACATTGAATCATTTAAAAACCCTATATATCTAATAATACAAGTGTAAATAAATCAATTTTTAAAATTAAAAAATATTTATAATTTAAAAATCACCATTTAATATAATAAAATATGGTTTTTCAACACCCCCCAATTTTCAACGCTTTCTACCACCTATCACTAATGTGGGTTTAATAATTGTAATGTAGAAAAAAGACAATTTAATTGAATTCAAAAAACAAATTTAAATGCATGCCAATATGTTCTATTAAGGGAAGATGAGAGTGAAGACTCCTTCCTCACTCATTTTGATGGAGATTAACAATGGATGAATAACACTCAAGAATCTAAGTCTAGATTCCAAATAACTATCCATGATCTCCTCCCCTATCATGAACAACACAATATATAACCTTTTTTGTCCTCAAAACTCTTATATCTACCCAAAAGGGGGTGTATATAAAAGAAAAATAAATGAAAGGAGGAGTATATATAATAAAATATGAATAAAATCATGATGAATGGGCACTCACCATAAGAATATACCTTCGATTCACCAAGGAACATGTTTGGATAACATCCAGATCAATGGGAGAACCCATTTTATCCTTTGGTGGAGAAAATACTCATTTTAGGGTTGATTCTGATCAAAATAAATCCTATAGATAGAAAAATAAAATTATATCCACAATGATAGAGAATTAGTTTTGGCCTTGCATGGTGTTTCCACACAATTTGGCCAAACTATGTGCTGACCGTGCACCACTTTTTTACCCAACAAAATCCAAAAGCAATAAAAAGTTCCCCAATATTCCCACATAACAATTAATCATGTGATGATCCTTAGGCAAGAGTTAATAAATAGAAATTGTGGGTACTATATTCTTCCCACCATTGGTCTTTCCATTCTTAGAATCTTGAATGTGATCGCTGCCAAGAATGTGTTATGACCATTACACTTTCATTTCCTTGTCTCATTCCCATGTCTCTTTCTAAATCTCATCATGTTCCCGTAATACTTGATCTAGACTGTTGATTTTTCGATGAAATCCTTTCTCTATCCTGTCCACAATGTCCACCAAGATATATTCTAATGAATAATCCAACATTAGGTAAACATGATACCATCTGATCACATGATCATGATCTTGCTGATACTTTTTCAAGTATGATATGTGGAACACATTGTGCACTGAATTGAACCATGGTGGAATTTCAAACTGATATTCCACCTCACCAACCAATTATAGTATCTCTAAAGGCCTAATGTATTCAGGAGACAATTTTCCCTACATCCAAAAATAAAACAATATCCAAACCTTGGAGAGATCATCATGAACACATGATCACTCAATGAAAATGTTGAAAATATTTGGTGATTATTCGCATATGATTTATGATGACTCTGATCCTTCTCCATTCTCTTTCTAATTAACTTGATCTTCTCCATTATTTCATGGACAAGGCTATACCCAAATAATGAGGTCCCACTTTTTTCCACCCAACGTAGTAGTGAATGACAAGGATGCACATACAATACTTTGAATGGGGCCATATGTATCAAAAAATGAAAAAGTTTATTGTATGATAACTTCAACAAAGGCAAGTTCTCTTCCCATGAGACATCAAAATCAATCACAGAAGCCTAAAACATTTCTTCCAATGTCTTTATCGTCCTTTCTGATTACCCATATATCTGAGGATAATATGCCATAGTCAAAGAAAATTACATACCCAAGGAAATATTTAAGGATTTATAGAAGTGAGATGTGATCCATGGATCCCTATCAAGGACTATTGAAACTAGAATGCCATGTCTCCTTTACTCTTCTTGGATATAGATTTTGGATAGATCCTCCAACGTAAGAGTTTCACTAATTGGAATGAAATGTGATGACATGGTGAGCCGATCCACTATCACCCAGATGGAATATTGGTTTTTGACCATTCATTGAATACCTATATGAAAATTCACAGCTATATACTCCCATTTAAATATTGGAATAGGTAAGGACTACAACATACCCTCTGGCCTCTGATGTTCTACCTTATCATTATGATGAGTTAATCACTTTGAAACAGACTCACCCACTTGTCTCATCATACTATTACACCCAAACTGTAGTTTCAATACCTTAGACATATTCTATATCCCTAAATGTACTGCCAATCTAGAATGGTGGTAAGCGTGAATATGTTTTTCCAGAGAGTTGATAGTTATACCCATATGATATTTGAACCAAAAAATTGATGTCCCCTCATGTTTCCATCCCTCAATGGTATCCCCACCATTTAGTTTTGAACCCATAAGAAAACATTTTTCCTGAACTGTCTATGACTCTTTATCCATTTTTACCAAATCAGGAACTACTGAAACATGGAAGAAAACTACAACATCACCTCAGTTTTTGAATTGCATATAAATATCAGCTAATACCGACATCAACTTCCACTCATTTGAAGCTTCCTTTGATAATTGAACATATATCATCCTAATTAATGCATCAGCCACCAAATTTCTTTTTTCCATGTGTACACATCATGTCAAAGGAAAAAATTTCAGATACAAATCCTTCTCATTTGCCTCATATTCAGATCCCTTTGATAGAAAATGTCTTTCATGCTCTTATGATCTGTGAAAATATTAAATTTCTCACCAAGGAGATAGTGACTCCAAGTCTTTAATGCATGAAAAACTTAAGATAACTCCAAATAAAGTGTTGGGTAACCATTCTCCTGAACTCTCCAATATCTTGACCATAATGAACCACATGGTCTCCCAACATGGTAACACATCCGAATAAAAATCCCGAAGCATCACAGTATTCCACATATACATGTCCTAGTTACAGAAACACCAAGATAGGTGCTAATGTCATACTCACATTTATCTCTTGAAAAGTCTTATGGAATCCATCACTCCACTGTAAAGGAACATTTTTCTTTTTCATTGTATAAATCGGTGACTCTATTCATTAGAATTGATGAATAAATGAAGATAATACCTAGTGATACCTAGAAATATTTGTATCTAAAAAATGTTCGTTCAAAATTTCCAAGAGATAACTGCTTCACTCTTTTCAGGATCGACTAAAAAAACTTTATTAGAAATTACGTAGCCCCGAAATCATAACTCTTGTATCTAGAAATCACACCTAGATATTTTGGAAAATGAACAGTGATCTCTCATGATTTGTAACACTAGATTGAGGTGTTTATCATACTCAACTCTTTTCATTGAATACACCAATATTTCAACCACAAAAACCATAATAAAAGTGTCCATATATATTTGAAATATCTTATTCTTCAAATCCATGAATACCAGTAGTGAATTTGTTCAAACAAAAGGCACAACTACATATTCATAGTGTCCATATTATCTTCTGAAAGTAGTATTCAGAATATCTTCCTTCAAAACATGAAATTGGTGATATCCTGATCAGAAGTCAAATTTTGATACCCACTGAGCTCCCCTCAATTGATAGATCAGATCATTAATGCGTGGAGGTGGAAAACTATTAATTATTGTAACATAGTTAACCATACAATAATCAAAACACAACTGAAGTGTTCAATCTACTTTCTTCATGAACAAGACTAGTGCTGCACATAGAGATGTACATGGATGAATGAAACCATTACTTCCTAGATCCACTAACTGGACGTTTAGATCCCTTAATTCTATTGGTTCCATCCTATATGATGTAATGGAGATAATACTAGTCCCTAGAAGGAGATAAATTAAAAACTCCACTTCCCTTATAGGTGGTCACATAGAAACTTTTTTAGCAAACACATAATGAAATTGAACCACTGTTGATGGAAAAATACCATCCTAGATCTCTTCCAATGATTCCAATGTCAACTCCTCCAACTGATAAGTGATTGTTCGAAACACCGGTGCCAACAAGCTTGTTGCATGTATTTTTTCAACCCTTTTTCCTGTAAATAAATGATCTACAATTTCCTCCATTATAAAACTAACCATCCTACTATAATAATCAATGTGATTCTTGAACTCTATAAACCAATCCAGTCCTAGGATTACATAAAATAAATACATCACTATCACTAAGAAATCACATTTATGCTCAACTCCATAAATATATATAGAACACTTTATACATATGAAGGCTCAAAATTTTGTTTTACTAATAGGGGTTTGATGTTTTATCATAGAAGGCATCATTTAATGTTTCAAACCCGTGAAATTAGAAGTACGAGAAGGAATATAGGAATGTGATGCACTAGTAACAAATAGAACTTACATAAGTGTAGAATTCTGTTGAATCATACCTCATACTGTAGACAGCCCTGCCTGATCATCCAGAGTCCCATGCTATTCTTCATATAACTGCTTCTTCATGGAACTCAACGCTTTCTTTCTCGGATGATATTTCCCATGTTGAGGATTCTTGTAGTTCCTAGAGTCATCATGGTTAGATATACTCTACAATAGTCTCTGATTCTGGTAGCCCCAACGTATCGAAGCATTTGATGCCTACGACACACGAGAAGTGTCCCGAGCACCCAAACATGAAACACTACGACAATATCACCGAAGGTATCTCAATTTTTTTTGTATTTGTGGCATTATCGAGGTTGATCCATACACTATGGATTAACATATTCGAATTAACCACATTAATAAAATCCCAATTATACCTTTGTTTTACGAGGAAGATTTACTAATCCCATTTTATGAATCTAATTTACATTTCGGACCTAAAATAGGTGTCCCTATTCCTTTTTCTTCTAGCTGGTGATTTCCTTGGATTTCCTGTCAATATCATGATTCTTTATCCAACAATAGCTCCAGATGTACCCGACTCATCCATTGACTCCCTGTTTACCATCTCCGTATAATCTGTGATACAATGTATAAAAATATTTGACGAAATCTCTTACCAGAGTCTCAACTTGAAGATACATTCCTTCAAAAATTCACTTGCTACAAATTCTTGTTCAAAGCACACTAAATTCATAAATATGTACTCCAATTTAGTAATAGAGAGGCTCTAATACTTTAGGATGAAAAATTATATTGTTCAATGGACTTTGAAGGTGTGATGATATAATTTTTTATTATACAATTATTAAAATTCCTCCAAGATGATGTCTTGATCCTATATAGCTTTCACCGAAAAATCCCAACACTGGAGTGCTAGATCCTTCAGCATAAAAGTTTCAAATTTTATCTTCTTTTATGATGGTGTTTTTATGATGTCAATTATTTGATTCATCATGTTCAACCGAACCTCTTCCCTTTCTGGTTCTGAATTACCATATAAGGTGGGTTGAATATGTTTCTAAAATTTGATGGAGTTTTCCACCACCTGTAGAACCTACCCTTAGTTACCCATGTCCAAAACATCGATATCTTGGACTATAAATTTCTCTAACTCCTTCTTCACATATGGCTGATGTGTAACCATATTTTCATGAATAACTTCTATTTGGTTTCTACACTACCAACTAGGTGCTATTTCTAAACAAACAATAAATTCTTTATATATCAATCACCTAGAAAATGAATGCAATGGAATGTAAAATTCTATAACATCAATATCAGATCATTACTTAAAAAAACAATTTAAAAAAAAAACACACTAGATTTTAAAAACAAAAAACATTTCCAATGTACATAAACTATTTCCATTTCAAAGTCTTTTATTTGAAAAAAAATCATCATTTTTTTCCAAAACTAAAACCAGGCTCTGAATCATAAGTCATTATTCAAAATGAGATAAGAAACCCTAGTTGGAATTCATTCATCTACATTGCCAATGATTTTAGTCTCATTTTCTAAACCTATGACAATGATACACCGCTTTCTTACTAGTTTTTCCAAAACAATTACATACCCAACTCCCTGGAAACATGAAGTTCCACATTAGAAGGATAACGACATATTTTTAGGCTCTATATTTCAAGTACCAAAAATGCTATTAATTTTTTAGAAGACCACCCATGTAAATGACATGAATAATTTGAACTCTAAGACCAAGAAAACTCAAAGCTACTTATTCCACAGAAAAGGGAGTAAGCTGAAACCCTTTGTAATGACCCCCTTATTCTCATTGTCCTAAGAACACAATGAGACATTATTAGGCCTTTGGTGACATAACCTAGATGAAAAAGGATTGAATTAAATTCCAAAGGTTTTAAATGACCATTGGGGGATTAATTACCCATTTAATGATAAACTATAAACCAACCCACCACATTCCATAACAGATATATGTTTCATAACCCAAATTATGACAATTCAAATATTCTATTATATCAAAGTGATCCCATAAAAAGTGATATAGTGGATGAAAAATAGACATAAACCTAAAAGAGTAATATAAATCAACAAGAAACCAAAATAAAAAACCCATGGTTCCAATAGCTTCATGATACACCACCCCCAGATTGCTCATCAACTTAAAATGTATTGCTGAAAACCTAATGCACCCTACCTTTGCACAAGCCGAAAAAATTGAAATTTTCAAAAGAACCAATGTTACAAAGAATGGGTGAGTACAAAACTCAACAGGCTTTCCCCAATGAATTACCTACTCCTTCAACTAGTATTTTAGAGTTATCTACATTTATATAAAATAGTTTATAATATACAATTTCTGAAAATAGATTATAACTAAATACAAACACTTCTCAAAATAGTTTATAACTAAATATAAAGTAAAACCATGTAAATTTTTTTCGATCAAGCTATACTGTAGGTAAAAACTTAAAAAACATTATTTAAAACACTTATTAGATGTACATTAGAAAACAAATAAACTCCACACAACAAAAACTACAAAAAAATCATGCATTGATATGGTAGTTCCATTCTCATGAGAGATTCATAATTGATTTACTAAGTCATTACATAGTAATTATTCCCTATATTCCACTTAACCTTTATAAATAGGAAAATGATCATATTTTAACCGTTCCTAGTAGTGCAATATGATATGAACACCATGTTTTCTATCATAAAAATCCAATTTCAAACTATTTAACATATTTCAATTAAAACACCCGTAAACCAATCAATTTCAAAACCATAAATAATTTCAAAACCCATATATCTACTAGAAAAATTCTAAATAAATCAATTTTAAAATATTCATGATGGTAGATAATTTATGAATCCCCAACTAAAATAAAAAAATAGGGTTTTTTTACAAAACCCCCCAATTTTCCTTGTTTTCCACCACTCATAAATAATGCGGTTCTAAAAACCATAAAGTACAAAGAACATATTTTTTTTCATGAAAAACAAAATTTTAATGTATTTATATAAATTCCATCATGGGGAGTGGAGTGGAAGGCCACCTTACATGCTCAGTTTGATGAAAACTGACAACAGATGAAGAACGCTAATGAATCGGAGTCATGATTCCAAGAAACATTCCCACATCTCCTCCTATATCATGAATAACAACAGATGTAACCTTATATTTCCTAAAAAATATTTATTATACCCACATGTGGCATATATCTATGAATAATAGATTAATGGAAGATTAGATATTTGACACCGTGAATATAACTATGAATAATAAGCACATACCTCATGAATCTGCCTTTGATTATCCAAGGAACGCGTTCAAATAACTTTTAGGTGGTTGAGAGAAACTTATTTTGGGTTTTGGTGGAGAAAAAAATCATTTTATGGTTGATTTGGTATAAAATAGATCAGATAGATTTCTGAAAAAAAATTAGATCCACAATGCTAGGGAACTATTTTTGGCCTTGCATGGTTTCGCCACACAGTTTGTCCAAACTGTGTGCTGACCGTACACCCCCTTTTTTACACAAAAACCTACCAAAGTACCCCATTATAGCCCCAAACATTCTACATAATCGTTAAACATATTAAAATAATCAGGGAAGGGTTACATACCAAATATCAGGGGTGATACAACTTAGGTGTAATGACTTATAACACTTTAACACCGTGATATGTTATATGTTTTTAATATAAATTTAATTTCAATGATATCTTATGTTACAAAAAATACATATTTTGACGAACAATAACATATTATTAATAATATTAATTAATGATTTATGTTATAAACAAAATATAAATCTTTTTGGTATGAATAGGAATATCCACAAGTACATCATTATGTATAATGGTTATATATAATGAATTCATATTGATAAAAATGTACCTCTATGATTATCATGTTTTTATATATTTTAAATATATTGTTTTAAAAAAAATCTTTTCACGAAAAGAGTAATAGTAAATCTGGAATGTTTTTGAAAATGAATTTTACAAAATAATCATATATAAAGGTGAAAACTATCTATTAATTAATTTTTTGAAATTTTATGCAACTATTAATTGTTCAATGAATAATAAAAATACAGTTTTTTGTTAAAAACTATCATTTTCTTTAAATAATTTTCAATATCCATATTTTGTAAAATGTTTTATTAGTTAAATTAGTTCTATTAATTATTTATTATGAAATTTATGTTCATTGTAATCATTAAAATATATAATTTTTATATTAAAACATTTTATATTTATGAATATTTTATATTTTGAATATCAATTTTTCATTAATTATGCAGGTTTTATTTTGATTTAAATTTTGGATAATATATGAATTTAATTTAATAAAATAAATTTAGTATTTGGATTCAGAATAATTTATATTATATAATAAGGTCAAATTATTTTCTATCATATATATTAGTAATGATAATAATAATAATTAATAATAATAGTTTTTAATGATAAAATCGAGTCTTTCCCTATATATTCTCATTTGATTAACGAAATTTTCACAAGATATAAAATTTATTTACAAAATTGATTTTTATATTTTAAACCAACATGAACAAATTATGTAATAAATAGCATTATAATTTTTTTTTCTTAATGTATAAATTACCTAGCTAAATAAAAATATAATAGTTATTATAGTGAAAAATAAAATGGTAAAAGTGTGTAAATATAGTGGTTATGGAATAAACTATATTTGAAATGTTTTTTTCTATAGTGGATGTGAGGATTAACCATATAATTCCTCTAATAATTTATTAATCAAATATTGTGGCACATTTCATGAGAGTTACTTTTTATTGTTAAATTGATTTTGAAATTTTAAAAATTGATAATCCTAAATTATAAAAGGTGAACTCATTCACTCAATTATTCACAGACCATATTCCATTTTCTTGACTAAAACCTACAGAAAACATCCAAAACATCCAAATAAAATATTTATAACTTCTAGTATTACCAAATTACAATTCCTGTATATTGATCCTATACTTTTAAACATAATATTAAATGATTTTGAACATAGTTAAACATCATAATATTTTCCAAGGATCATAAATTATAGTGTCTTAGAAGGAAAGGTATATAAAACTGATAACATGGAACTAAATAAATAATTTATTTATTTATACTTCATAAAAATCTCCTAACTCCAATTATTATTATACATAATCATAGGATATCTTAGGGATCTCATGAACAAATGGGTGATCTAAAAATCCCAGTAAGGTAATAAGAAAATGAATGGAGCATCAGATCATGGGTTAGATGGCATGACATAATTAAAATAAATGGCATCGAACATATTGAATCATAACATAAAAAAATGGAATGAAATAAAAATATATTCTTTGTAATGTGTCAGTAACATAAAATATTATGTTAGTAAGGGTCAAGGCCTGTTTCCCATAGAGGAGCACAAGTCATGCATAAACACCAAGAACATTGCACATGGTCACAAGAGTAGAGGCTTACCTCCAAGACCATTGCACAATACATCTCACGAGACTAAACATTACCCAATTCATTTGAGTAATATCTAGGAGATCCCATCATTACATGTTCATGTATATGCTATCCACATATAGAATTATACATAATCAATCATACATAAACATAAGAGTACCCATGGAATGAAATGGGTATCATAATATTGTTATAGAGTGTAATGAATAAGACTATCATACAAGTGTCGATAAAATAATGAAATTAGATCATATGTGAAAATTCATAGGGAAAAATAGATATATATCATGGTAAGTGATATGAAACATATGTTAGAAAAGGTAAAAAGAGTATTAAAAAAAATTTAGCATTCAAACCGTTCAGTGCGGTTTTAAGGAAAATTCTAACGAGCCAGTAAAATAGGAATGGGAATAATCTATTATATAAACGAATTATTGATCCAATAATGTTTTCATAATAAAAACTCTGTTTTTATATAAACAATGGTCTCACATAAAATTTGGTAGAATTCTCATGAAATTGGATACGAATAGGGGATGTTCCCCTAAAATGGAGTAGTTTATCAGCAAGTATAGAGGAGTGAACCACTTAAAAACATGTATATCCTTGAAAGATAATAATTAATATATCTTGATAATTTTTTTGGATCATGAAAACATCAATTATAATATGTACACAAAAATAATAGATAACTTAATTTGGGTTAAATAAAAGCTAGAGAAACCTGAAGGAATAATGGTGGTTTGGGTGGAATCCTTTACCTTATTTCTGAAGGTGTCCTTAAAATGATCATAATGTCTTAGATAACCAAATTAAAATAATTATTTAATATTTCTAAAACATATTATTTGTGTAATTGATTTATAATAAAATTATTGTGTTCATTCATTATCTTTTTGATGGTTTAAAAGGATCAATTTCATTATTTTTTAATTTGTTTTCTTGATTGGTTTACTTATATTTAATTAAGGAAATTCATATAAGATTATAATGGTTGTCTAAAATTGGGGTTATATTTTATTATTTAATATATTTAATGTTACATGGTTGTAAATTTAATTTTCTAACATGGAGTGACGTTGAATCATTACAAAAACATCAGTGACAACCTTTTAGGTTAATTAGTGGTTTTTGATCACATAGAACAAATTTTGATTTATAAAGATAAAACATCTGTAAAAAAAGATTCCAGAACCATATATGATACATATTAAATATATTAATATCTTGTTCAACCATAAAAATGGTTTCATGGTTATAATTGAATACGATAAAGTAAATTGAAACCCTGATGTTTTGGAGTGTGATGAATTAACACATATTAGTTGGTGTTTTCATTTTGAGTATAATAGAAGGGTAAAGGTGATACAATAATAACTTATTCCATCTTCATGAATAAATTAAAATACATGTATGGTACTGAATTTTTCATAATATTTGGATGAGGATAGGTAAGAATAGAAAAGATAACAATGTAACTTGAAAAGAAAGTAAAAGAATTGAAAAGAATAATTTATATCTTGAATTAATCTTCATTGAGAGCCACTTAACGGTAGATGATTTGGTATTTTGAGAAGAAAAGGGCTGATAGACGAGGGGAGGAATTTTTGGAGATATTTTATCAGAATTTAGGTAAGGCAGAAGGATTAATAGGAGTCATGAGAAGTGGGGCATTTGGGTGGTTTTTATAGTGGCGGGGAGGAGGGGTTTCTTAATGTTTTAATCATTAGTTTAAAATTATTTCTCAAGCCTATGAATAATATTTATTATTGTGAATAAAATTGTAATATGATTATCAATGTCTGAACCAATGGCCTTTTACATCATCCATGACTCAATCATGATGCAAAAATTTTGGATTTATCATTTTTCGTATTTTGTTATTTATCAGAAATTCATGTATTTTAGAAAAATCCCATAAATTCACCCTAACTATTTTTTGACATGTATAATATAAAAATGAAATCAATTTTCCAAAAATAATATTCTATATATGAATAATTTAATTTTTAATTAAAATAATAATTTATTTGAAAAATACTAGAATTTAAAACTATAACTTATTATATAATGCATTGAAAATTACATAAGGTTTTATAAAATCATCCTCTAATAGATGACCTAAAAGTTAAAATTTATGAAAATCATTTTGGAAAATAGATTTAACTTTAAATTAATTAAATATTTTTAAATAATTATTTACGACTTAAAAAAATCCCAGTACTTTTAATGTGTTCATATTATCATTTATAGGATACATAAATTTTATTTATACTTTAAAGGGATGAGGTTACTATTATTTTTGATGATTTAATATTAATAAGGGTCTTATTAATATTCCTAAGGATAGTTTACTATTAATATGGGTAGGATACTATTCCCTAAATATTATGTTTGTTTCATCAGACCCCAAAAATATCCCTGAAAGCAAGCGTGTATATCAGATTTTTGAAATTCAAGACACCAAACTAGAAACATTATTTATAATGGTCACATAAAATTGACTGTCATGATATTTCATTGTGTTTCCTAGTGTGATTATACAATAAAGAATAATTGTAATAAGGGAATTTCAATTTATTAAACTTTGGGTCGTTACATTCTTTCCCCATTATGATATTTCTCCCTCAAAATCTTGTTATTCATTTTAATCCTTAAACATGTGTGGGTAATTTTCCTTCATTTCCTTGTCTAGTTCCCATGTTTCCTTTTCATACATATGGTTCTGCCTTAGTACATTGACCATGTTTGAATTCATTTTACATAATACATTATATCTATTATCCAATAACTTCACTGGATGCTCCTTGTATAAAAGTTCTTTCTCCAACTATACTGCCACTAAAGATAGTACGTGCGAAAGATCAGGTATATACTTTTTTAAGGGGGATACAAGGAAGACATCATGTATTTTAGACATGGTAGCTGGATGTGATAGTCGATAAGCCATAGCTCGGACATGATTATGAATATTACCAGGGTCGATGTACATATGAGTTAGCATTCCTTTCTTCCTAATACTCATGAACTTATTCTATATAGATATATGGAGATGTACCATGTATCAAATTTTGAACTCAAAGTCTTATCATGGATAATCTACATAACGTTTTTGTTGACATTAGGTTTCATTAATGTGACACTGAATAGTTTTCACCTTATCTACCATTTCTTCAACCATTTCAAGTCCTAGCAGCATACACTCACCGACATTATCCAAACATTTCAGTGTTCTTCACCTTTTCTCATAAGGGGCATAATAAAGTTCCATCCGGATGCTGGAGTGGAAATTGTTGTTGTAGGAGAAATCATCCTATGGAAGATGTTGGTCCCACCCTCCTTTGAAGTCAATAGATCACACAATAAATATGTCTTCCAGTGTCTGAATAATTCGATCATATTGGCCGATAGTTTGAGGATTATGGGCCATACTGATGTTCAGTTCAGTTCTTAGAGAATGATGGAGACTTTTCCACAACATGGAGGGGAATCTCAGGTCTCTATCAGATACAATAGATAGTCTAACTACTTGTATCCTAAAGGTCTAATGAATCACGGAGATAACTTAACACCTTGGCTAAATCGTTGTAGAACTCATCAAGGTGAGACGCTTTGGAAGACGTGGTCACCATCCTTGAACTCCAGTGGTCTTCGTCTTCTATCCACATAAGACTTATGTCTGCTCTGTGCAGTCTTCATCCACTCCTGGATGATCTGCACCTTCTCCATTGTAGCATGTACCATCTCTGGTCCTACAAGTGCTTACTCCTCTCTGCCAGTTTAGAATAGTGGTGATTTGTAAGGTCGGGTTTACAATGCTTCTTAAGGTGCCATCACGATGGTGAAGTGGTAACTATTGTTGTACGCAAATTCCACAAGGGGTTAGGGATTCTCCTGGCTGCGACCAAAGTCAAGGACACATGCATGTAGCATGTCCTCGATAATCTGAATGGTCCTCTCAATCTGACCATCCGTCTGAGGATGGAAGGCGGTGCTCACGTGAAGCTGCATCCCAAAAGCCTCATGCAACCCCTTCCATAGCCGGGAAGTGAAACGAGCATCCCGATCGGAGATGATCATCGATGGCAGACCATGAATCCGTACAATCATCTCTACGTAGAGGCGTCCCATTCACTCTACCATGACCTGCTCTCTGATCGGTAGGAAGTGGGCCGACATGGTGATTTGGTCGACAATCACCCTGATAGAGTCGTGTCCTCTGGATTTACGTGAATCTCCTGTCATGAAATCCACGGATATCCCATCCCACTTCCACTCTGGGACCTCTAAGTACTGAGACAATCCTACTGAAACCTGGTGCTACACCTTCACTTGCTGACAAGTGAGGCATCACGAGAAAAACTCTTCTACTGCCTTCTTCATACCCGGACACCGGTGCTGTTGTCTGTGGTCCTGATACATCTTCGCCACTCCTGGATGTACCTCTATAGGGGAAGTGTGGAACTCTATCAACACATCCTCTTGTAGTGCAACTAGTGCCATGGTACATCCTCTGAAGAGGATGAAGTACTCCCACCATTAGAAAACCTATCAGGTGCCTTTCTTGAGGATATCTGAGCTCGTCGCGTCTCACCGTCAACATCCACATGTTGCTCCTCTCTGACTCCCTGAAGAAGTGGAGGAGTGACTGTGAGAGACTGTAGAAAGGATGCCCCATCTCTATAAACAATGGATATCTGCAACCTGGCCAGCTGCTCTATCGCCTCTCCTAGAATCTGAATGTTTGATCTCTTGCTGAGAGCATCTGCTACAACATTCACCTTCCCAGTAGTATAGACTATCTTGAAGTCATAGTCCTTGAGGAACTCGAGCCATCATCGTTGTCTTAGGTTCAGGTCCATCTGCAAGAAGATATACCTGATACTTTGTGATCAGAGTAAACCGTAAACCATTTTCTCAACAATCTATGGGTGAGACTAGCCAATTGTAAAGAACTCAACTACACCATTCTTCACATATGTTCTACAAGAGCTTATAAGATTTCTCATTTTTTTCAAAAAGAGAAATCAAGTCTCATCCCCTAGATGAACCACGTCTGTTGCCTAATCTAGTCAAACCTGGCATGAACGGTACTAATTCATGCCATGGACGATGTCGTAAAGCCTTGAGACATAACAAGAGATCCAACTGTTACTCTCACATCCAAACATTGAGTCACACTATCGGCATCAGTGTGTGGTCACTGGGTCTCCTACAGTAGAAATCTTGAATGTGAGGGTCAAGCCAACGGTTCTAACTGTAACCTATTAGTATCAACCACACAAAAAGGAAGGAAAGAAAATGTCATAAGGAAAAGTGTATTTTATTACTGCAGCTCAAATTAAAAAGACACAAAGAAACCACAAACAACGACAACAACGATGCTAGAAGCATCATGAATAGAGGACTCTATTCATTGAGCTAGTCCCGATCCTATCTACCTTCTACTCGACCAACTACTCTATCACATCCGCATACTCCCGACATATCACTATGGTCAAACCTCTACCTCTACCTGGGTGGTTACTCAACTTTCTTCTGATCGTCTGTACAATGGGTCGGATAGTCACATGCCATGTGACCCTTCCTACCGCATGCATAACACTACTTTCTCCTTATATGGTTGGCTCTTTCTCGTGTTCCCCTCACAATCGAACCTATATCATGTGGTCGCCCACCTGATGGCCTGGTTCGCTTAGACCTCTGCAGCATCTGTCTACTGCTGGTTGCAGAAGACTCGTCTATGTGTCACCCGGTGGTGGGTATCGCTGTTGGTGTCTGATCAGCATGAAAACTCTCCACTAGAAGGGCTCGCTCTAGCTCCCCCTCCTACGTTGGAATGTTGAGAGAGATCCTTGAAGACCTGATCTCATGCCCGAGTCCCTGCTCGAAGGTCCGGGCCCTGAAGAATGGGTCTCGTACCATATCTATGGAGTAGCATGGGAGGTCTGTGAACCTCGCTGTGTACTAAGCTACAGTCATGCTTCCCAACTGCAGATGAAGTAACTCCAAAATCCACAGCGCATGAAGGGTGGCTGGAACAAACTCCGGGCGGAATAGGATCTCAAAGCCTTTCAAGAGTAATAATGCCTCATCATGAACCGAGAGCATCATGCTTCACTATCTGCCTACTGCTGCATGCAGGAGACTCCCATCAAGGATCAACATGAGGTCGGCAGGTGTCCCTACCAATTTGAAAACTCTTATGATAGCATCATGCCAATCCTCAACTGCCTGTGGGACTATCTCTCCTTGAAACCTGGGTGGCCTCTGGTGCTGGAACTCGTGCAATTCACCCAAATGGAATGCACTCTCTACTTTTGGATCTGGTGGTATCATTGGCCTAGCGGGCAGTGGTACCGCTGGTACCCCCCGCTATGATAGGGCCCTACACCAAGACCTCGTCGCTCGGTCGGCTACCATCTCGTACGAAACTCAGAACCCTAGCTGGCTGCCTTCGTGGGGACATCCTGAAAAAAAAAACAAGTGCACCACGGTTAAAACAGTATACCTGGTGAGCTGACACAAATTAATCACGAATAAAACTTTTTCAAAGGAAACACACACGTAATCAGTGTTTTCGTGCACTAAGTCGGAGATCAGAAGTCAGATTCCAAGTGTATGGATATGTCGGTCGCCACACCAACACCCGTTTCCCTAAACTGATAACCAAACCCAAAACACTTAACACTATTTCCATTAAAATAATCAGAGTCCAAGTTCTATGGTAGAACCGAATCCTCTGATACCAATTTTTCATGACCCGTCCTTGGGGCCCATGCCGTTACTACCCCAAGCCCTCCTTCCCTAGGCCAGGGGCTAGCGACTCGCACCAAAGGCCTAATACCGATAAAAATGGAAAGAATTTACTTTAATAAGTATACAAAAAATAGAGTATGCGACTAGAAGTAAACACTAAGTATAACATTATACAAAAGAAAGTGCTGAAAGGAAAGGGACTGGAAATAAGTTCCCAATAGTAAAGTACAAACAACTATAAAAATAGCACAACTGCAGAAAGGTAAAACAACAACTAAGGAGTCGTCCTCTAGGAATCCCACCTGAAGGGTGGGTACAGATGGCCTCCTCAGCACCCCAGGTCCATCCATCCACTCCGTGTACATCTCACCTAGTTGTCCACCTCCAGGTACCATCCAGCTCTACAACACTCTACCTCTATCACTGTTTCTCATCATCTGCAACCAACACAACGATATGCGGGCATAGCCCGTGTAGGGGTGAGTATAATTATACTCAGTAGAGACCTTGAGATCCCCGAAGGTCTCCCAGAATCCATGAAGGATAAACCACAGTAGAAAGATACAATCACGAAATATTATCAAACCATACTTAGGTATATGCCCATACATTTACCTATGTATTCAATCATAGTTTGGATCCAACTCTCAAGCCCAAGAACAACCCAATCTACACAGGAAGTAAAGTCAATCACCTTGAAGATAAATGGTAGAATGTCAAGACTCAAATCACACATGTATACATCTTTCATAGAGTGATAGAGATGATCAAATGTAGTCATTGATTCATCTAAGCTGTCGGACCCACATAGGATACTGGACCAGCTAAGATGTTGGACCCACAAATGATACAAGACCATATATTCTATCAGACCTTCATAGAATACCGGTACCGAAGTAAAAACTATCAAACACATGGAGGATTCCGGTATAGAAGTCATCAATGTCGAACCCGCGGAGAATTCCGGTACATAAGTCATCACTGTTGATCCCACAGAGGATTCCGATACAGAAGTCATCACTATCAAAACCCACAGAGGATATCGGTATAAAATTCATCACTGTCGAACCCACAGAGGATTTCTCTACATCTCAGACGCAGCCAGCCCTAGGTTTCCTGTACATATCACACACGATTCCGGGTGGGTCCCCACCTCGAGCCAAGTCTCGATACATCAACTATCACAAAGTCTTGAGTTGATGTATCCTGTAGTTCTATGTCATCATAAGGAACCCAACACGATAGGCACCACATCAATCAGACGCATAGTCTGATAGTTATTCACATTTCTGTTCCAGGGCCCGGTTGGATTCATTCTCGATCCAAACCAGTCCCTTTTACAAATTTGTCCAAAACTCACGTAGAGTATCCAAAAAGGACTGCCTCTTTCGAGGTTACCAGTGTCATAGAGGGTGCGTCGATCAGACACGTGGTCTAGGAGATATTCGTATTTAAGCAAAGCCAGGCCCGACCCGTCAAGACCAGTTGGCTGGCGGGTGGGCCCGACCCTACTGGGGGGTCAGCCCGACCCGACTCGGTGGGTTTGACCTAGCTGTGTGGTCACCACGACCCAATGGAGTGCGGCCCACCTGGGGACCCAGCCATAGCTACTGGCCGGTCTGGTTCACCCAGCAGCACCGCCTCCCCCATAGCCCGGCCGGCCATAGCCAGCCAAATCAGCCCGACTCATGTGGCGCGCATATCAGGCCACAGTTCTTCCCACACAGTGCCTACAAGTGCCAGGATTCTCCAGCCAGGCCGGAAGGTGGCCAACAAGTTCTTCCAGCATGGAGGCAAGCGGCCGACCGGTTTTTCCAGCCCACCCGGTAGGCGGCCGGCTAGTTCTTCCAACCCAATCGGGAAGTGGTCGGCCAGTTCAACTAGCTGAGCGGCCCACAGATTCAGGCCACGTTCTCCCTCCACGCAGTGCTTTTTTACACCGTGGCTCCTACATGCTAACCGACCGGATCGGCCAGCCGGTTGTCCCGCAGTCCGGGTAGCCCGAGCGGCCGCCAGTCTCGCTCCATGCGGCCGACGCATGGTCACTACTCCAGACGCCACCTTCGGTCGCGGAAGTCACCGCATCCTTAGTCTTGTGATTATTCTCCGGCATGGTGAAACGTCACCGCTTCCTTTTGGCTTCGCATCCGATGTCAAGCAACAATAACTAATGGAGGGGCGTCAGACCGTGTTGGTTCTGTCCGCAACATTTGCATTAGGTGATATCAATTGGCCAATGATGAACCAAAGCATTCATTGAAGAATGAGGGTATAATTTTATTCATTTAGAAATGATCAAATCCCCCTACCTTGAAATTGTTTTTGTAGGTTGACGTGTCATGGAAGAAGGGTGTCGTGGAAGACAGATGTTGTTTCGTCAACGTCGGAGGGAGTAGAGTTCAGTGAAGTCGAGTCAAGATGACTCCCTCGGTGTAATTCGTGAGTTGCGGTGCTTCCCTTCCTTGCTCCGGTTGAAGAAGGTAGAAGAGAAGTCCGTCGTTTTTCGTTTGAGAGAAAGGGTGTTCTTCATGTTCTTCACTTTCCTCGTTCGATGAATGATTCTCATCCTCTCCTATGTTCTCCCAACCAAGCTTATGCCAAAAAAACTAAAAATAAAATAACAGCGTCCATATAATTTAATGATTCCATGAATTTCAAAAGAATTCTAAAGAATTATTAAAAACACAAATTAATCAATTAAGGCATTAATTAATCCTTGTGTTGGAACAATTATGAGGGAAGGTAGAAAGTCTCCACCATAACGTGGGAGTTCAAGAGTTAGGTGGGGTTCAAGGGGTGTTGCGGGGTTTGAGCTCGTGTGGGACCCACCACAAAATATCCTCCCATGGGTGGTTATGTAGGGGTGGGCCCCACTTCTAAATTTCCCTTGGTGGATAAAAAAAACACTAAAATAAAATTATTTCACACATAATTTTTATTTAATTTATTAAGAATCCCAAAAAATTAACATCCACTACCGATAAAACACAACTGCGGTAAAGTTCACCTTAATCGAATACAGGCATTGCGAGTTCATCGGTGTCCTCAGATTTCAATTCTGAGAACCAGTTCAAAAGATAATAAAAACCGCATGTATGATTACTAAACATACCCAAAAAAAACATCAGAAATTGATTCCGGAACACTGGGCCTCAGAATCTGGCTCCATCAGAAAATGAAATCTCGTAATATTTCCATGTATGTAAGAAAAAAATTTCCACAGAATTTCTGGGTTATTAAAAAGTATTACATGATATTGATTCTTTAATAAAAAATTCCATCAACTCCCATCAAATTTCTTAATTAAGGGAATGATTTTCTTGCTTGTGCATACGTACAACCTATCATCTCCAGGGCGTGATGCGATTAATTGTCTATAATTATGAAAACAATGATTATATAAATGTATATAATGAATAAATATGTTATATATTACCTTAATATTGTTTTATAAATAACATAACTATATCCCATCAGTATAAGCTAGGAATTATACGACAAGACACGAATAAGAAAAAAAGCAGTTAACTCACTAAAGAAGAGAAATAATGATATTTCATTAAAAAATGAGTTATAAAAGGATCATATATGATATCATATAAATATTTCCATGAAATAAATTAATAAAATTATTTAATCCATTATACAAGAGAATCATATATGTTTGAATGAAATGATACCTAAGGTATGGTTTTAATTCCACAATCTTATTGTTATAGGTATTGTTTATATGTATGTATTTATTAGGAAATATTTGTCTTCCATGTCCACATTTCATAATGATGTTTTCAAAAATAATTCTTCCATTATTATAAAATTAATTAAATTAATTTTTTCCCAGGTGTGGAAATAATAAATTTTTCATATTTCTAACAACATAATTTTTGACATTTCCCTTAAAAGAATGAGTAAAATGTTTCTTATTAACTAATACACCATGAAAAGATTTTTCTCCTATCATGATTCCATAATTCCGTGAGTCTTAACTTCTAAATTTTCAATATTAATTTTAATGAAATATTATTCATTTAATATTCCCCTGCATTTTAATAATATAAAATGATTAAAAATACATTTTTATTTTTTCCTCAATATATGTTTTTAAAAATCATTACAAATTATTTCTCATATAATATGTCCTAAATTGGTGTTACTCATTTCTTTCATGGAAATTACCCAAATAAGACATTAATCTTATTTTACTAAATAGTTATTATTTTATGGAATGATGTTTATGAAATCATTTTTTCTATAGTGGTTTATATAGTTAAGAAATATTATTCTTTTCATGAGATATGCATTGATGAAATGATTATAAAACCTACAACTTTTCCATTGGTTATGATATGAATACATGTTTATGATACCCAATAAATATCAAGCGTAGTGATATAATTTTTTATGATAGTGTAGAATATGAATGTATGATTTAATTATGAGATGGGTGGGACCTATATCTCCCTCAAACACATTTGGTAATGATTCATATCCCAGATGTAATGCCCCGACCCCAGAATCTAGGAGCCAGTTCATTGTTTAAATACATTGGATTGAAAACAAGAAATCTAGTCCCGAAGGACTGATCAGTTTAGTAGTCTTAGAAACAAGATACATACATATTTTCAACATTACAACTTGAAAAGAAAAACAACACTAATTTATTCCATTAAAAACATCCAGGTTTTCCATATTATTCCTGAAAGTCACTCATGACTAACTTCTTCATATCTTGGGAAAATGAATCATGAGAAAATGGTGAGCTCAAACACTCATTAAGATTAATCAATACAGCGGAAGAAAACATAAACATTAGGCATGGTGAATAATTGAAAACACATTCCTTTACAAATAATATACCTGAACACCTAGTGGTAGAAATATGAGATGAGTAAATAATTCCATAATTAAACATAGTCATGGGTATTCCACTAGTTGAATAACCACATGAAATATAAATATATAATCTCTTAATTATGGAATTCATAATGTTAGACATCATAACCACATAGTCAAGGTCTTTTTCCGAGACTACAAATAATATTTTTTCAAGGCCTTATACCAAGACAGTAGTTTGTCTCATGAGAACTACCGATGCATCGAGGAGCTATAGCGGGCTCCACCATTCACTTACTAAGTCAAATGAATTCCTCATATGAAATGGGTGAAACATAATCTAACCATTCATATTAAAACTAGAATATGAAATGTCAATACTTTATCTACAAACCATGAATGGTATAAAAATAGCGCATCCATAGTCAAACATAACTCATTCAATAAAATATAGATGATTGTATTGTAATAGAATAACCTCAATCGAGAATAATGAATGTTATCGACATGGATGAAAATAATCATCAAAACTATTTGAGAAAGATATCCCCCTTTTTCTTGAAAACATTTAAAAGTCACAATATTTGTCAAGAAGCCGTTTAAAAATAGATTTTTGAATCAAAGTGTCCCATAAAACTTTAAAACTTTTAAAAAGAAATTTAATTTTAAAATATTAATGTCCACATAAATAAATCATTAAAAGAATTTTTAAAACATAGACATTAATTAAAAATATTTAGAATAATAAATCCTTAAAACATTTAAAATGTTATTTTAGTTAGAGTTCCTAACCAAATGAGAGACACTTGAATACCAATAATTGAGGTAATAGAAATTTTATAACATAATGATAATAATGGTATTCATGATATACTATGTCAATGTACATTATATACACCATATAAAAGTTATTTGTTGTATAACAACAAACAAGTCTCAATGGAATGTAAATTGAGATGAAATCTTTTATAAAGACCGTATCCTTAGGTTAAGAATAAATCAATGACATAATTATGTGTGAAAAATATAAATATATTCAATATAATTGAATATTCAGTGTAAATCAATCAGAGAAATTCACATATATTCTAGTAAAAAAAACACCAATGAATTGGATGTTTGACTCAATAAATGGAGATTGAGATCAAATTACTCTTATCAAGTTCATATCGAAGACTTGAGAATTTATAAATGGAGTGATTTTTTGTATCAAAAGTATTTCCACAGAAAGGGGAGTGGAAATTATGACATGAGAAAATGAATAGTTATTCTACACATAATCATGGAGTAAAATAATCAATGAAGTACGTGTAAAGACGAATGAGTGGAAATTGACATTTCAAATTCCTTTATCGATTTGGTAACTTACGAAACATACACCCATGAAAGAGGGATCATACAATGATTAAGTAAATATAAATAAGTTAATGTATATTACACAAGTAATACAATCATGGGTAGTACACACACCACATACAATAAATAAGTGGTTAACAATGGAAATCTCACAGAATTAAAAGTGAGATAAGAAACCCCTTACCTCATGTCCGACTTGTATTGTATGTTCCTTGTTCTTACTTAATAATAAACATAAGATAATTTATACATGATTAAGAAAATATATTAAATTTTATTATTCTTTTTTTATCACTTATTTCGTTTCTATAACAAAGAGTTAATTATTTGAGTTCATATTGGATATTTTATCGATTTTCATAATTTGAGTCAAAAATGAACTTCTTATAATTACAATTTTTTCCATTTGGTCAAAATTATATTATCTCCAAAATGATATACATGATTTAAATATCATATATATTATATATATTCATTATATATATATATATATTTATAATATTACATAACATTTGGAGAAAAGAAAAGAAATGTGCCGTTCATGGAGACGGTAAGCCGTACGTTTTCATGAACGCTACTTCCATTTATATTTTTTATTTTAATGGAATTAAAACACAATGATACATAGTTATAGTATTATTATAGTATAATATAACATATAATATAATTAAATATTCCCTTTATAAATCCCACATAAGGCATTAACAAGTCATATCATTTTGAGGGGGTGGTAGTCTGCACTTCATCAAATGAAATTATCGCATTTTACCCATAATGGAAACCATAAAATAATGATATAAATGAAAAATACAGAATCATAAATAAAAAATAAAAATAATATATATATCATATATAAATACAATTTCATCTTTATGGCTACCATGAGAGGTGGTAGGAGATAATCGAACAATTTTTGTTTCGTGAGGCGTTGGTTTTCCATCCACAGAAACAGTATATTATTCACCCATCAGATAGAGGTGTGAGTAAGTGTAGTTCGAAACCATCTAATAAAAACATCCTAGTATATTTAGGATACTTTTTTTGTTATAAAATAAAGGAATAAAAGGAGTTTAGGTGGTTTGATAAGTAAAATAAAACAAAATAAAACAAAAGAATTTAACAAAAAGTGTTACCTTTAATTTGTGTAACATCCTTTGGTTTGAACCAAAAGGAAATATTGAAGTGAATTATGCCAAATTTTAGGCTTATAAGAGGAATATGGGGATCTTGAGAGAATATTTGGGTAGTTTTTGGACAATCCAAGAGGCATGAGAGTTGTGTGGAATGGGTTAGAAGTGATTTCCTTTTATAAGGGGGATGAGGGGCTCTTTAGGAAAGTGTGTAAATATTATTTTATTATATAGTGTTATTCACTTTATAAAGGTCCAAAATTAATTAAAGTCTATGATAAGATAAATCATGGTCGAAATAAAATCATCCAATAAGAATTTGACAGGTTTGTGATATTATTGTAATATTAATAATCATATTTATTTAAATCATTTGTTAATGAGGTGAATACTACATCATTTATATGTCATAAATAATTTAATTTATTTGATGTCTAAAAATTATAAAAAAATCACAATAATGTAGGAAATCTCTTTATTTTTCCAGTTATTATTTATAGTCTAAAATATGTCTTATAGAACCACATGTAATAATTGATATAGTAAAGGATATTTTTAATGTCATTTTTGCCTTTACATTATGTTAATTAAAATAAAGTGTCATTTTTATTCTTAAGTGGCTACATGGCATCCCAAAAGCGACCCAAGGATGATCATGGTTGGACATGACTCATAGAATAAGGTTTTTACATGTGTGAAGAGAATTTTTTATTATTATAATATTCTTTTTACCTTGAATTACCATATTTAACTTTAACCGCGACAAATAAAACTCTAAAGATATTATTCACAAAAAAATATTTACATCTTATTGAAACACATTTTACTTACCAATAAAAACCAAGTATGTTGGATTTTTGAAATTCAATTCACAGAAGTGGTAAAATTTCATTTCAATGAAAAAGTCTGTTTTTTTAAACTACGACTAAGTGGTTTTACTATTTATCAAAAAATGAATTTTGTCAGAAAAATACCAAAAATTCATCCTAAGCTATATTTGATATTGGAAATTCAAAAATGATGTCTATTTTACCAAATTAAAAATATAGATGTTGTATTAATTTATTTAAAAGCAATTCTTATTGTCAAAACAAATATCGTGTTTTTAAGAAACAATAACTATCAAAAGATTGACAGTTGTTTATGTGTAATTTCAAAGTGAAATTAATTCCAATTACCAAAATTGGATTAAATGGTAAAAATACAATCTAATTATACTTCCAAACATTTCAAATCTATAATTTAACACTATAAATTATTTTGATTAAAAAAGTTGTTTTCAATTAAAATTTAGTATTTTTTCACTATTCACCCAAAAATGAATGTTATCAAAAAGACACCAAATATTTATTGAAAGTAAATTTTTATGTCCTGATTCTAGATAAGAAGTTTATTTTGTCAAATTGAATATATAAAAGTATAAAATATTAGATTTAAATGGGGTTTATCATTAAGAGATGGTAAAATTGCAATTTTTTTAAAAAATACTTCCTTTATCTGAAAAAATGAATTTGTTCTTATATTATGTCTACGAAACACATAATATGGATGTTAAAATTATATGGAATATATATATAATTTAAAAATAAATTAATAATATTCATAACTTATTTTGAACGGCTAGTTTGTTAAGTCGTCGTGCGCTCGAACTCAGTGTTGTGTGCGGTTCAAGCTATTGAATTTAAAAAAAATTACTTATTATGAAATCTTGGGGTGATACATTCTTCCCACATTTTGTGAATTTCATCCTCGAAATTTTAAAATTGGGATTGGGAACTTCATTTGAAATTCCCACATCGGAAAAAGAGTCAATAAAACAATCTCTTTAAAAGGATGAAAGAGAATTACAAAGGTCACCTGAGATAACCCATACTAGGATTCCATGTAGGAAAAAATGGACATAGAAGATAAAATAAGAGTAATGTTCTGAAGGATAGGGATAGAAAAAATGATCTGGAGAAAGATAACAACAATAAAACCACAAACTTGTAATGGGACAAGAAGTCAATAGTTTCGCAGTAGGAAATGTAAACGTACATCGTTTTTTTTGTTTTAAGTTGCATTTATAAAGATGATGAATTTATTTATGATATTAACTAATAACATAAAGAGATATACTTACTCTTTATGTATAGTTTCATTCCTTAATAAATTTCGACTACTAACTCAATTTTTTTAAATGATGAGTATTCAAGATGTGTTGGTCACACTGGAAGATCTTGAATCAACTTCTAGAGAATCACATGATTAAAAAAGGATAAACTATATATTTACATTGTCATTAGAGATTAATAAAAACCAAAATTTTTATTATAAGATCATATGATCCCCCAAAGGATATTCCATTAGAAAAATAAACACTAATCTTAATTTTTAAAATTAATTCAATAATACCCCAAAGTTAAATAAATACCATTCAATAAACTGTAGTCCTTAAAATACTTCAAAACAATCCAAACTAATATTGAAACTCAAAACATAGAAGAATTTGGTTATGTAGTCTTCCATGTTAAATTTTATCTCCAAATAACATCGACTAGTCTTAAATTCACATACTTAAAATTAATTAGCATAATCACATATTTTCTATTATAGGTTAATAATTTCCATAAATATCACAAATAACTATAAATCCACAAAAAACATAGATAAAAATCCACCATTACTTTTCAAATGAAATCTCATAGTATTCTATTTTCTTTAGGCATATAGTGTTCCCAATAGAGCGAACATCTTCTAAAATAAAATTTATCAATTAATCTTCAAATCATTTTTCTATACTAAGGGTATTTATTTGATAAAACATAAGATCCCAAATCAACTTATTATTGATCAGTAAAATAATTTAACTAGAAATAATTAGTCACACTAACCAGGGGCTTCACTTAGTCCAGTGTTAGGTGATAAATCCCAATCGCACTATGGTCGGGGGTTCGATTCCCACAACTTTGTCTGATGCGACATGTTGTCACATGGTCTAAGTGTTGTCCTTTTTCAAAAACGATATTTTATAACATTAAAAAAATGACATAAATTCCTCAAAATAACCAAAATATAATTTAACCAAAAATGTTATCTCATACCATTCATTCCCATTCTAAAATATAATAACTTGTAATTTCCTCAAACCCAATGATAATTTAAAACAAAATGGTTTTTTCTAGTACTATATCCAAAAGAGAAATGATAATTTTCACATGAAAAACTACAAGGTTATAATTAGTGATCATTTGTATATTAATGAGAAGTCTCAAGTTTTTTTGATGAGGTGGAATGTTTAGACGTTAAAAGATTTCTTACATTTCATCATTTAGAAGTCTTTTAGAACAGAATAGCAGGATCCAATAACATGAAAGTTCACCTCAGTTCATTTTTTCAAGGAGAATTTGAATTGTCCTTCATAAATCCAATGATACCAAAAATAAAACCTCCAAATAGTGAGCCGAAGTGGGAATGAACTTATTCCATACATAATGTCTACTCAAATAGTGTTAGTTCATGAATCTCAATGGATGAAGAGATTATCACAACTCCAAAAAATGTGAGATTCATGATGAAATACTTTGTGTAACTACACAACAATGTCCTCGCAGCATGAATCTAAACCATACAACACAAATTTTTAGTTTCAGGACCTTAAAATACATAACAATCAAAAGTGTCCATGCTGAATGAAAATAAAATGCGTAGCATCTCTATCCATTTCGCACAATGTTAAACAGCATGACATCATTGGTCCTCATTACACGAAATCAAACTATACGGATAACATCTTCTATACTTTACATTAGGAGCTTCGATATGAAAGCATCATCGACATCATTGTTTTCCCATAGTGGAACATGAGTCCCTTTCTTCCATATGTCTGACTCAGATCCGAATAGGGACCTCATTTCAAGAACTTCATGTGTCTTGATTCTAATCTTCTATGAGATATGTGGACACCCATGGATCTCTAATATTGGGCCCAGCTACAACCCAAATTTGTTTTGTTTCATTTTATCCTCATATATATGAATCAGATCTAAATATACTATTCTATTAAGATACATGGTTTGATATTTAAAACATTTGGTGACTTAAGTTTAACAATTCTTCTTGAACATGTTTAAAGCCCCCGTCTCCCATATCAAACTCAATTGGTGTGGGAAATGAATGATTCAATAACTTTGTATTTCTTGATTTTTATATATATGAGATATGTATAGACGCCTCAATATCCTATCATGGGGATTGTCTCACACAATAAGAAATGTTTTATATTTTACTTTTCTCCTCATATATATGAATCAAATATATACAGAATGTTCCCTTAGGATACATGGTTTGATCTTTAGACAATTTCGTGTCTTAAGTTTTACCATTCATACATAACAAGTGTAAATACCCCATTTCAAACATTAAACTCGATTTTATTGAGAAATTATTAGTCAATAACCACATTTGGATTGATTATCATCTATATGTGGTACATAGAGATGACTGAATATCCATTCTTGGGCCTAGCCATGATAAAAAACCCTTTATTCCTTATGTAAAAAAAATCCAAACCATCATAGGTAATGTTTAAATAACTTAATATGGATTCATTATATCCTTGAAAAGATATGTAGGGACATTTGGGCTTAATTCCTTGATCTAACTACAACATGTCTTTATTTTCACATCAGTTCATCTTCATCTTTACCAGATGATGTTAAACTACGAAAAGATTCAAAAACTACATTTGGCTTGATTCTTTCTCCAATGAGATCTGTAGTGAGCCTGGGTCCTATGCCCTGGCTTAGCCATCATAAAATCATAATACTCTTATTCTTCACTTATGTCACCTTTGTGTTACAAAAGAATCATTTACTACTCCTTGTTTCTTAAAATGAGCATATCTCACGTGGGCATTAGAATTGGGTAAAAAGATTATATATATAAATATGGTGCCTTAATTTATTATGGGGATATCAATGGTCTTTAATGCATTAATTAAAACATCATAGTACAATGTCCTCACTACATGACTATAAATAGCGCAACATAATATTAATTCAATGGAAACAACGAATGTCTACATTTTAACATATGAGTCAGATCTTTTGTAAAGGACTTCAAATTCATGACCAATATTGGTTCAAATATTTCACATTTTCATTGATAATTACCCCTTTCATATATCAAACCCTTAATATTGAATATTTTTAGATTTTTATAATACTTAATATATTTTTGTGACAGAGTCTCTGACATCTGAGAGCTCATTTTCATGACTATGCAGTACATTCCATTAGGTGGACGTGCATAATTTATCTATATAATGAATCTGTTAGTCAATGGATACAAGTATTTGGCTATAAATCATATGCCATAGTCATCACTACATAATAAATCCCTCATAATGGGGTAGTCAAATAATAGTATTATCATTCTTAGTTAATGTGCCATTTTCCCCTTTAAATATTGATAACAATATATAAGAATTTGTATTTTAAAGCATTCATTCGAGTATATTATTCCAATTACCATTGTCTCAATCTAAAAGTCTTCATGACTATTGTTTAAACATTTCTCTCTCCATGTGTTCTAAGAAATATGAAATAACATTGGATCACTAGGCCACATATCATATACCGCTTCCATTTCCAGTCCTAGTCATATTCCCTAAAAACAAAAGACACTATATTTACTAGGTTTGGGTCAAACCATCATAGAAATCATATTCTTCTGAAGGATTGGAAATACCTTCTCCATACTCAGGTACCCTTGTTTATAAACCAAACTCTATGCATTGAAAAATTTTAAACTCCATAAACTTTCTTCACCATTATGCAATAGAATGTCAAACTTATGGGAGTTATTTTTCCTAACTACGTTGTGTATTCCCTTTGGTGTACTTGATTAATATTAATACATAACAGGCCTTCTGGTCAAAAGAATCAACTATTTAGCTATGCAACATAAGACCTAGTTATCCCTATATAAAATAAACCCCAAAATAGTTTTTTCAAATATTGGTAACTTCGTTCTGGGAAAAGGCTCCCTCTAATGCCTTTAGCCCTTCTTCCCCTATCATTCATCGAATTTCTAAATTCTTAAATCACATTTTATATTTTTTCCCTTTTATAGATAAATATGGTAGTATGTTTCGAAAACAAATATCAATAAATTGGTAGAATCTCATACCTTTGGTCAAAGATAACATCCTTCAATTAAAGCCACAAAATTCCCCCACTGCATGACATAAAACTACACAATATAATTTTGTCATAACATGAAATAAAACTACACAGTCCAAATTCCTCACTGAATGCATGAAAAATGAACAATACAACTTCCTCACTACATGACTTAAAACCGCACAATACTGTGTCCTTACTGCATTACCCTAAACTACCCAGTATAATGTCCTCACTGCATGAATTAAAATTTCACAGTACAATTTCCACAATGTCTGACTTAAAACAGCACAATATAATTTCCTCACTGCATGACTTAAAACTGCATAAAATGATATAAAAAATTCAACTTTCTGTCAAATTTTAAGCATTTCCCATAAACCAATTTTGTGTAGAAGTGATTTTTCTATTTTAGAAAAATGTTGTCTTAGATAACCCTTTATTCTCAAAATCCCTTTCCTTGAAAACAAAATGCACTTTTTTCTTGAGTCACACAAGTATTATTTTCCCGTGTCTATCAACAGTAAAATGTTAAATTCCAATGAGCTCTTTTTTTAACTATGAATAATGTTCCCCAAAGGCTTTGCATAAATGTTTCCTACATAATAGGCATGCCTCTAAAAAGATTCCACTATTTGACTATACAACATATTACCCATTTGGACCTATATAATTCATCCCCCATAATAGGTTTGTCAAATAATGGAAACTTCGTTCTTGGAAGATACTTCCTTTATGTTTATACTTGTTTTAGGTTTGGTGACCCTAAAATTCATGACTCCAGATTCCACATGTAAATATTTAATGAATATTTGAGCAATTCAATGTCTCTAAGTTTCGTTTGTGATCTAATTTCAAAATTTATGGTCAGTTATATTGGACCTTAAACACTATCCCTTTATAGTCCAACATACATGACTCCAAACTACCATAAACAAGAGGAACGGTCCTCACCAGATTGAGAAACCCTTAAAGGGAACTCTGAACAGAAGTCGATTCCCAACTCACTAAATGTACATTTTGTAATATTTAGTTATTATTTGTCAATTTAAAGTCAAAAGATACAATTTTTGTGGGATTTTCCATATAAACCTATTAAAAATCAAACTATGCTCATTGAGCCCATTGTCTTAATAAAAAAATGTTGAGCACCCTGAATCTTTTTCATTGTAATCATGATTACCTGACATGAAGGATTGATGATAATGAAATCATCATCATCATTACCATTAATATTACAATAAAAAAACATGAATGGTGATATTTATGATTGAAGACAAAGTTTCCTTAATTCATTTGAAATAATAGGGACATCAAAAAATAGATCATGTTTATCATGTTTTAAAATAAACTCTCAATATGACTCCTCATTTATTGAATGACCTCATGATCCCTATCAACCGCCTATTGAAGTTGAGATTGTTGAAGAACTCCAGCCTCCAGGGATTGACATCGTGCTTCCTTAGCATTTGATATGGTGTTTATCACCATCAATTGGGTTTATCCCTATGTTTGGTTCAATTGATTGAGTTTGTTATGAACATAATCTAGTTTCTGTTGAATATATAACAACTCACTCATGGATTCTTTAATTTGATGGATTATTTCGTTCGAATTCTTGTTATGATCTACCTCGGCCTCATTTAGTGTAGCTTGGAAGCTCTCAATATTAATAATCCATTTATCATTTTTAAAAATGTGCCACATATTATGTTCATACTCCTATTGACAAATGGTTTCATTCATTTCATTGTAGACCGGTCAATAATTAAGTCCACAAAATCCCAATACAGAGAATAATGATGCAAGTTTACTAAAATGGGACGGTAGCTCATCCAAAGGATTCTCAACAATTATACACCATATTTGTCACCAGGTCTTCTTTTGTGCTATTCCCAGAGAATACTGAATCTCAATTTCTAAACCTAAGTAACTACCATAGGGTAAATTATATTCTAGAAATATATCACATAACGATATGCCTAGTTCTCCTTCTCTCGGAATTGTATAAGTATCAATTTATGCTAATGCTTGAGACAACATAGAAGATTCACCTTCCGATCTATCATTGGGAGCTTATAAACCTCAATGATAAATTTGGATGATTTTCAATTTCATAAAAAATGTTAAAACAAATTTATGATCCAAAAAACTGATAACATTCACCCAATAACATGTTGGCCACTTGATTGGATTCTTCTCCAATATTCTATGCTTTGGGAAATTTGAGATTATGTTTCTCGAGAAGGGGAATTCTCCTATGTTTTTCTAGTTTTCATAGTTTAATGCTCTCGAACGTCTCTTAATTAAGTGTCCTCAGCAGGAATTTCCCCAACTTCTTTGGAAGAATGATATATTAGAATTCTCCATTCTGGAAGGCCCGTTGAAACATTTTCTATAGAAAAGATTCATAAAGTGAACATTGATGTGAAGTATCAATGAAAACAAGAATAATTATTTATGAAAAATGAATGAATAAAGACTTACTTCTTTGAAATTCCTAATTAAATCCCCAAACTCATTATTGGAACCTAGAATATCAATATTTGGATTAACGGATTCCATAATTTCAGATTATGCTTCTTAGAGTGTAATAGAATCCTCACCATTTTAGATATCAACAAAATGTATGTTGATTCCCCAATTGTCTCTACTGACATTTTGTTCCATTGGTTCATCAGTTGGTACACCAACATTATATCTTGTCAGGTGAAGGTAAACAACATTATTTAGTTCATATTTCCCTAGATCTTCATTCCTCCCTCCATGAGAAATATTAATACCATTATTGATTGTTGTCGGATCCATTGGAATAGACAACAGATCTGAGATATATGGAAAAGTTGAATATTAGGACAGAATTTAATATTAAAGAGAAATATAATTGATCATACCATAGATTTTCTCTCTCTTAATAGATCCAGGAGAGGGTTCAACTGAATCTATTGATGTTTTATCTAATAAGGTAGTAGATCAATCAATAAGAACTAGGGTTTCTCTTGGGGATTCCTTCTCAGGACATGAAGAATCAGCTCTTAGTACCTTGAGAAATGAGAGAGATATAGATCCTTTATGATGATAAATGAGATTACTAGTGCGTTATCAAGAAAATTATAATGCTCAGAAAATAGTGTAAATACTTAATATTTTTTTCAACACTTCATACCGATTTCATACCTCTCTTGTATTTCTTTTCAAAAGATTGAAGAGAAATTGAATCAAATTTTTTTTTGTAGGTGAAACATGTGGTAATGGATGAGGAATATCTATCTCCATTACAACAGTCATGATTCTCGCTCTTGGAGAAAGTTATGGAGACCTTGGAGAATCATTCGATTTGTCGATGGGGGAACCTGTAGGCCAAAATCTTTGGAATCCCCTAACCGGTCCAGAGTTTCCATCCCTATATTCAAGCTGCAGAAATGCATTTCATAAAGTATAATGATGATTAATGGTAAACTAGAATTGAGACAAAATAAAAGTAAAATATGTTCTCTGTATTAATATAAAGCTCACATTCATCCTTAGTTTCATTAATTACCCCTTAGAGTATTCCTAAGTCCATAATATGTGATACTAATTTAGAGGCTGGGTTTTTTTCATCAATGCATATATAAAAGACTCTAGCTCCGCAATATAATCTTGTACTTTAGCCAAGATATTATCTGGATTTCAATCATATGGTTCCTCAATTTCACCCACATCTGATATTCAATTTTTATGTTGGACGAATGACCAAGCATTCCTAATTTCACTCGTCATGCTCTCCAAATGGTGAATGGAAAAAGGATGCACATAACACGATCTCAGAGTGGTTGATTGTGGAGGATATTCAACACCTTCTAACTATTGACCCTCTTTAGGAAACCCATCTTCATCAGAAAGTTCAATAGATGGAATAGGAATCTCATTTTGATGGCGGTGACTGGATATCCTAGGTGTTGGAGGTATTTATCCTCTAGCACTAGTATTCCTAGAATACCTCATGTGAATATGATTTGAAGGCTATGAAACCTCTGAAAGATATGCATCATCTTTGGACATAGAATTATTACCAAAATTTCGACGCATAACAATCATTATAGCCGCCACTTGATTTATTTCTGTTTCCAAAGACCCTTAAGGAATGAAGAATCCCATTCTTTGGCATATCCATCATCCAATATAATTGATGCATATAATTGAAGGAAATTAATTGATAAGTTGGATATCTCTAAATCCATAATAATCCAAAATTTTCTTACTACCATTGGATGTTTCTCATGTCATTTTTACGTGAGAGGAAATGTGTCAGATTTTTGAAGACATCTTATCTAAGGAGAAAACATATTAGGGACATCAGTCTCATAGATAGTTTCACCACAAATCAAAGTCACCAATTCTCTATCATTGAATGATGTCATTTAAGACAATAGCTAATAATTTTATTATTTACTATCATCAATAAATGTTCTAGTTGGTGGGTTACCAAAAGGAAATAAGTTGAATTCTTTTTTTATATTCAATGACTTTAGCACTATAACATATCTCAAATTCTGAGGCAGAATGCATTAATTGTTTTTCAATAAATAGAGTGAATCAACCATTGGGAACTCTAACTTAATTCCATACTATGTTTGAAAACAATGTGCTGCAATCCCACTCCACAACACTTGGAATGTCCCTTCAATTCAAAATGGAGCCATCCAGTTGTATAAATGTTGCACAAAATAGTAAATTATTTCCAATAAATGATTTTCTAACCCAATATACTTCCCATATACAAATTTAGTTTCAATGAAAAAAGTCCCAAGTCGTACTCCACCTACGAACTCATGAACTAGTATCAAATATATTCATAGCCACATGACAAGGAAGGTTGCTAAGCGTATCGTTGAATTAATATCTGATTTGACAATATTCCCAGTGATTATAGTCACCTCTCTCCAATGTAAGCCAATATGTGCCAATAATTCTCCGGTTATCTATATAAGGACAAATAGTTGGACATCCACAAGTGGGACCATTCTCTGTTTTTGGTTCCAAAAAAAGATTCCATCAACACTATGGCATGAATAACATTATTGTCTTGGGGTAATTTCATTACTATTTTAAATAGTAAATGAGCCAATTATGGTGTTATGGTAACATCACCCCATGTTGTAGCCTATGGAATAAAGACATCATACACTTACTTGAGAATGGGAACCCTATCTATTTTGTATATATCCCACAAACTAAATCCAACTTCACCATGCATCAAATAGTAGCAATTCATTTTCAAACACCATCTTCTCCACAATTCAGGAGTGAAATCCTTTTTAAAAAAATAATTTTGCCCCATCCTGATATCTTCATAAATATAAACATCTAATAGTTGTTTCCTAAATTATTCAAATGTACGACGCTCCCAATATGAAAACATCCATTTAGTTTTCACACCACCTTTATAATGAAGATCACAGTATTCCTTCCAACCATTAAAATGATCTATTTAAGAATCCCAAAACGTTGAATCATATAATTGTGGAGTTGGATCTGTAACTTAATCTTTCATATCAAGAGTACAACGACTATGTTTCATGATGCGACCAATAAGTATTGTTCCTTTATGAATTGGAATACCCATCGTGTTAATATTCATGTAGTGATAATTGGATTATTGAAGAAACCAATTCATTGGGAAGTATTTATTAATTGATGGAATGTGGGCATATTGTAAAATCCCATGCCCATTTAGGGGTAGTTATGGACATTTTGGGTATTCACGTTGATACAATAATAAATTTGTCCATAGTCCAGGAAGAGAACATTCAACAATGTTATAATAATTCAGTCTGACGATCTTCGTCATGTTATTTTGACGAGCTTTAGATTATTCAATCGATGTTATCATATGATCAATTTTCTTGATAAATTACAAAACCCCCCTTATTAGGATTGAATTTTGACTAATGAAAAATAAATTGTTAACATAAATGAAATTAGAAATTTGGCAAAGGGAAATCTTCACATTGGTCCTTTGACGAGGACTGTTGTGTAGGTCCTTCGATAAGGGCCTAAGTGAAACTACTTCGATGATGTCCTTCTGTGTAGCTCCATCCTGAAATTTGTTTCACCTTGAAAAAATTTCAAGGATACTATGTGAGAGAACAACATGTGGAGATTGGATGAAAGAGCTACGAAACGAGAGCCAAAAAATTTGGATACATGGGTTAAGAAAATCGAAAAGGATCAGACCTATTTAGAGCCAACCACAGATCTCCACAACACACCTGTGCGGTTCAGATATCAGGAATACCTTCACAGAGTAGTTCCATGACAAAACTGCATGGTTCATCAATTAATCCATAGTATTTTCCCCACAATTTTACAATAGGACTAAATAATATTTATGATAAGATCCAATACTGAGGGGGGGGGGGGGGGGGTTGTCATGAATTAAGAATACAAAAAGACTATGAAGATAGCCATGGATATTTCAGAATCCTAGGACAAGGTTCAAAAAATTAAAGGGAAAAAAAGTCTCAAATGAACTGTGCGACAGACCTGTGTGGTAGAGCTACGTGGATGACCTGCATGGAATAATACTTTCTGTATCCCTACGCGACAGAAATGTGCGAAATACCTACAAAGAGGGCCTACGAGGACAACATCCCTTCAAATAGGATCCCTCCATTCCTATAAATAGGCCCTTTAGCCTCTCTATTTCCAAGAATAAAATGTTGAAGGAATTATTGAATATCGTAGTGCGTAGATCATTCCCCTATATCTTTCCAATTGTCTCAGGTAATCCTTTAAAAACATTAGAAAAGAGATAATTTGAAGGGATAAGAATTTTGTGAAAATATTTGACAATTTTAATCTCGTGAAGGCTTTGTTCCCCTATGTGAGTCACTTTTTAGTCATCATAATGTCATACATGCCTGCCCTGTGGGGTAATACTACATGGCTTACGAAAGCAATATATCTACGCGGGGAACCTACGCGACAAAGTTGTGTATAAGGCCTATATATCATCTAAGGTACCCTCTTTGAATCCACTTATGGTGTGGTATCTCCTTCCTTGGTTCCCTAATCTAAAAGGGAGTGAGTTGAATCCACCACGAAAACCTCATGACTTATCAAACCTGTGGGAAATGCACCTTGTCAATTCTCCAATATGGGTTTGTATATCCACAGTCAAAGTATTCCCACGGTTGTTTCATAATGGAGTGAGTATTCATGGAGTGTTTTTGGGTTTGTATATCCATATTCACATTAAAATTTCACCTAGGAAAAGTGTTGGGATGTTCTCTGTTTGGAGGATTAGGGTTTGTATTCTATCCTTCCCTTTTCAACTATAAGATCTCGAACCACAGGTCTCTGGTAGAGAATGTATGATTTATGCTTTATTTTTTATATAGGAAAAGGAGATGTCTCCCTCCCCTACCGAGATCAAATAGGGCGGCCATTCTGTTGTAATCCCCTAACCTTTCATGTAGAAGTTTGTAGTCTATCTAATCTCTACCTCCATCACCTTCACTCCTACCATACATTAGACCCCTATCCAATGTAAATTGAATAGTGGAAAGGCTAATCACCTCACCCTCTTCCCCGGTTGCCTCTCCATCTTCCACCATCACTACAGTAGGTGAACCCTCTTCCCCCAATGGAGGAGGAAAAGTGTGGGTGCCTTCATTAAATATTTGGCATCCACATGTTTCTCATACCGATCATAAATCATGTGGTCTTAGATATATATTGTGATTACAAGGTTTTATACACTTGAACTATGAGAACTATGATTCCTATTAAAACAATGGTACATATTAATCTTTCTCATAGCCCGAGCTAATTCGATATCCTCTTAATGAATCCAACCATAATTCTCTTAATCTGGACATCATCTTTTAGAGTATTCCCCAAATTAAATCCACAAATAACAATGTCATCTTCTTTAGGAAGTAATCCCAATATCATTTTTCTCAAAAGACTATTCTCTTTTTGGAGACTTATAGAACTATGTGGGCTTTGATTCCCATCCAAATGGGATATGTAGGAAGCCTCAATGAAGTTCAAACCCAAAGCATCATATATACACTATTCTAAATGGTCCCAATTCTCAATAGGGTATAATATTACTTGTAAACCAATATCCATTCCATGTTCGTTGGGATACATTGGAATAAGTTCCACAACAAACATTGACCAATCACCTTTCGCTTGATTTTCCTTACTATATGACATTAAACTGTATGGTTAGATCATTATCACATGACATTAAAAGGTATGATGTGTCCCATTAATCATCACCAAACTATGATGTTTCTGATTACATTCATAGGGATACATAGGTAGCCCATTTTATGGGTATGATCCCAATATCAAAACAAACCTTCTTCTCTTAAGATGAATATAAATTATAGAGTTCCCCACCTTGTGTCTTAAAATGTGTTATCATTATAACGATGATTAAAATAATATCTAAACAGTATATGAGAGGATACCATTGATGGATAACATCAAATACATATGAATATGACCATTAATAAAGAACCTTGAATACATACAGTTGAATCTAAATTTTACACATGTTAATAAGTGATTGAAAATTCCAAGGGAAACTTATGTTATACATGTTGAAATTATAAATATTTAGGAAAATATCATAAATTTATAAATAGTGTCCTAGAGTAGACAATAATTCCCCCAAAAAGGTTATGATGAGTCCGACCTCCCATCATCTCAAAAAATTCATGTTCTTAATTATCATAATGTTCAAACATAATGAATTCCAGCCTTTCGAAAGCATGTCCATTTTAGATAATGAACATGGGGGAGATTCAAGTTCCATGAATAAATTTAATGGAAACTGCATAGAATTTGTGATTCTTAAAACTAGAACATGTGTTTCAAGGAACTACAAAACAACCGTTCAAGGGGAAGAGAATTTTGCAACTCTATATCTGATTTTAAATCGCAGTTGTAAGGGGGAACATATTCTGGGATTAATTCACATAAAGAAGTTTCCTATTCTACTCCTACCTTGATGGTAGTCACTTTGAGATGATATAGATGATTCACCTCCAATCCTATCCATTAATGTTGATAATTATTTATGGTGAATTAAAATTATGGTTAGTTTTAAAATTATAATAAGAGTGAGAATAATGGTAATATTTGTAACCCTTACCAAACAAGAGGTCAACAACTTGAGTAGACTCCTCCCCAATATTCTCATCTTCAGCACTTTTGGTTTACTTCGTTTAGTGTGGAATTATTTCTTTAACCTCCAAAGGATTATCCAAATGAATCTCATGATGATTTTCCATTTCAATGTTCACCTGAGCAAACATCTCTGCAATAGTGGGATTTAATGTGATATCAATTATTCCTTTAGAATGTCACTATAACATTTTTAATATGTGGAACTACTTATTCAAACAAATAATGGATCAAAATTAGTCATAAGTATATTTATATGATGAAAAATAAAAAATCATGTCCAGTTTTTTTGTATACAAGGAACATCAAAAGCTATTAACGTATTGGCAATATTAATGTGTTCTAATTATGCTTCTCATGTCATGCCAAGATTCATCATAGAATCCAATGATATCACAAATACTAGGTTACTATCATCCATGGGGGAACTTAGAGAGGTTGTTTCATGACCCTCCCCTAACAACGTTTGGCAATAAAAAACTTCCCCATTAACAGATGTGGGGTCAACATTAGTTTTCACCAGGTTTTCTGGTTCATGTGATGATCCTAAAGTATCACAGTGTGAATGTCTGTTGTAGTTACATATATTTTTTCTTGAAGAACGTATGATTTACCAGAGGTCTTCCATCTCATATTATTAGTGAAATGGGAAGTTCCCGGAATAGATGTTGACTCCTCTGGCCTAAATGGCACTTCATTAAATGGAGCCATTTGGTTGGTGGAAATTTGTTCTTGTACGGAAGAAACCTCCATGGTTCTTGGAAGTTATTAGTTAATATACCTAAAAGAAAAAATAGAAAAATTCCATATAATTCAATGAAATTTAAACACCTTATATGAATTATGCTAAAATTATTTATGTTAAGACTGCTAACCACTACTGAGAAAATTATTAACTGATGTTTTATTTTTTTCAATTTTTCTGTTTCATTACATTCTTTCGATGACATGCATCATCATCTCCAAAAACATGTATCAGAGGCCACCATACCCCTTAAATCGCATCCTTCATGGAATGTTGTCCAATATATAACTCTCTTTACTCATGGTGTGATTCAATAGCTCACGGTGCAGTACTACTAGGGCCATACTGTGGTGATGGAACTTTAGTTGATTTTCCCATAGTCAATTTCATGTTAAAATGATATTCCCCTTGAATAATAATTCTTTGACTAAATTAAAATTGAAATTTATAATAAATCATGATAAAAAAAACTTAAATCTTTATGATATAAAAAATCATGACATTCTTCATCAAATAAATGGTTAATCCATTCAACAGAAGCATGATTTATCATCTATTTCACTCGTTTTATTGTGGGAATTGATTCATTATTTTCATATATGAGAATCTCTAGTTCCTGGATATAAGTTCATAAATTATTGGGGATGTTCTGAAAATGAATACAAGAAGATGTTTGTAGATCCCCTATCTCTGGAATACACAACCCTTCATATAAATTTTGCCTTTTGGTTTCAATATCACAATTCATGCTTTTCCATGATTGAAATTTATTTGGTCGTACATATTCAGAGTACATTCCTACTGGTTATGAAGAAGATCCCATAGTTTTAGATTTAATTATCTTCCAGATTCTTTCCATCATAGTTAGTGAATAAAAAAATGGGCCCTACTGATCTTCTGAATGATGTTGACTAGACTGCCACATTACACTACAGTTGGTGATGATGGTGTATCACTCTTGACTATGAAAGATGGATTGTGCCTTACACGAGGACACTTTGGTGATCTTGGATCCTCATCACCACACCCTCTTAATCCAATTAATCATCCTTTGATGATGATGAATTACCTTCCAAATGAGAGGGTTCCTTTATACTACCTCTCTTTACCTTGAACCAAGGGACATAATGGTTTATCACCCCTTCAGGTTATGATAAAACCAAGCTCTCTGCATACCAGATAGTCAATCTTCTTGTCACCTTAGTGATAGGTAGGTTGAATATTGCCGCAACTTTCTCTATGGTCATTAGAAACCATTTTTTCTAGGACACCATCATATGTTTATCACATATAATATAAACTGTAGGAGATATGATAATTTGTTGGAGACATTTGAATTTACATGAAAAACTATAAGCATCATAGGCCACGTATATGATTTCCCAGCCAATACTGGTGGCCAATACACCATCTATATGAGAAAACCTATATGCCCATATCTATAATATGTCCATATCATCATCATCAAATCGCCCCATAGGTGGATTCCTGTAAGGGAAATGAAGAAATTCATTGTACATAAATAACCTAGACATATTTTCATAAGCATTCAAAGACAGAGGTGAAAACCAGATAAACCATGAATAGATGGTGGAAATGAACTTCCAAGAACATGAACCCCACTCTTCACAGCCAATGATTTAATATGAGGGGTGATCCACCCCCATAAAACCTAGAGTGGGTTTTCAATTATAAAAGTAGACTTCCATCTATAGATATGCATCAAGATCATATGGATCTTCGCTAGAATTGGGTAATCCAACGTTATCGTCATTTTCCATTCCTACATGGATACTATAACAAAAGTTCCCAATCTTACGCCTACCATGAAATCTCAGACCGTATATAAATATACACTGAACCAAAATTCCCGAAAACATGCAAGATGAGTCTTCATTGGAATTTTGGAATTGACGTAATCCCCAAACTTTTCAAACTCTCCATTATCTATTGTTGACCTGAAATTGTTTGGTGTACCTCTCTTTTCTCCCTTTGGACATCTTGTTGGATGATTCCAAGTCAGACCTTTCTTATTCTTCTTCATCAAGAATATTTTCATCCACTCATATAGGTGAATATCCCTTCTTGTGTGGGAATTTTCTGTGTTTGTATTCTTGAGATTATAAAATATATTCATTGGCTCACAAATAATGGATGGTGCCTTTTCTAAGTCATTCCATTTTGCCTTTGGTAGAATAAATTCATCATAAATGGATCTAATGATTAATGCTCTATAGATGTTGTAGACATCCCAGAAATGGGTGCATACTTATCCATGTGTCAAATGGAAGGAATTAGTGTTTGGACTCCATTGTCTTAGCAACTCTGGAATGAAATCTTCATTCCAATATACATAGGTTTTCCTAACCCATATAGCCTCGTAAATTCTTAATCCTTTTATATAATCAATAAAATCTGTACATGACTTGTGCACCCAACACTCACACTTTCGTGTAGGTTTAACACCCCCTTCAATGAAAAAATTCAAACTTTTCATATATCCATTTGATTTGTCCAAGAATAAATAAAAATGGAAAAATAGAAGTGGATTTATTACTTTGGTGTTTGCGATTTCAAATCTAGGTCACATAGGTTATGATATATGAAATATAACTTAGGTTCCATCCTAGAATTGATATATCTAACAGAAACAAATATATTGGAAGATGAGAAATTGGGTTAGTCTTGAAACCAAGAAAGAGGAACATAATTCATTGGATCTGGTATGTTAGCATCCTACATATGTCCATGACCATTTAGAGGAAAATAAGTACTCCATGGAAAATCAAGGTGATATTTTCTCATATGCTTTTCCATAACTGGGAGTTTTGTGTCACATATGTCAAACTAATCATGCCTGAAAATCTTCATCATATCATCAATTCTCTTGCTATCTAATTCATTAGAAGTTCCGATTCACATTGGATCCATTGAACCTACAAAGAAAGATCAAAATTTTTCTTAATGTGAGATTATTTTGTTTTGTTTGAAAAAGGAATTATATAAAATTGAAAAATGTATTAAGGTGTGCAAGAATGGATTTAGTGCGCAAGTATAAATCCGGTGCTCATGTATACTTCCCAATTTGTGGTGAAAAAATAAAAAACATATATAAGAATCATGAATAATATTTTCAGTAAGTGAATATGAATGAAAACAATTGTGTTCCCATAGATGGATTTTTGCAATCCTTCAAAATTTCCACTGACTTAAATCCACCATATATATGCAATAATGACTACCTTGAATTCCTTGACCTTGTGTGCTCGTACAAAGAACATTATTAGTCTGTGCACCACATTAATCTCTTTAAACATTTTGAAAACATTAACTCAATGTATGACCCCCTCTTCATTTCAGATCAAATAATGAGAGAATGGGTCTATTTTAACACTCAATTTCATCACATCGATGAAAAAGAGGAAATGGAAAATCCATTAGAAAAAATAGGGGAAAATACATTGAGAATTTCAAGATTTGCGTGATGAAAAATTTGAAATCTCCCTAGTTGAGCTAAGTCACCATCAGTGCACAACCACTTCCACACCACAAGGATGGCGCAAATCCAAAATGTCTGACCGAACTCTTTCTCCCAGGGTCACATATTTGCTTATAAATAGACCCTTCAAATCTTCATTAGTTATGGGATGATTTCCCTGAATAACAATTGACGCTCTGGTTTCCCTAATTCTTTGCCCAATTCTTCTAAATCCTTCAAGGTAGTTCTTTAATTCCTAGGGAAGAGGATTTAAAGGATGATCATAGAACTTAAGTCCCTTCTGTGGTAAAAACCCATAACACTTGCATGACTACAGTGCCCTACCTCCCTAAAATAGAAACACTTGCATGCGACCCATTCCTCATATAGGAACTTGAGCACCCAACTTTTGGGAATACCTGTGAATACTCGTGAAGGCTTGATTCAAGTCTCACACATGTTTTAACCTCCAAATTTTTTGTCACATAATTAAACATCATGTCACCCAAGCCTACATCCACGCAAATACCAGTGTTCCATATAGCTACTTGGGCACCCCTCATTGATTTACATTATCCCATCAGCTTATATTATCCTATTATCAAGCCATCTTCAAATCTATTCATGGAATGGCTTCCTCTACATTGGCTCCATTTTATGAAAGGTATTACATTGAATCCTCCGCAAAAACCACATGACATACCAAACCCTTGGGAAATGAAATTAAGCATGTCTCCCATTAGTGTTTGTATATCCACATCCAGAGCTTCCCACATTTGTTTTATAATGGAGTCAGGATTAATGAAGTGTTTGTGGGTTTATATATAGGTAGTCACATGGGACTTTATCTTAGTAATAGTGTTGGGGAGTTGAGTATTTAGAGGATGAGGGTTTGAGCCATTCCAGTTCATTACTGTCTCTATAACCCGGATACTCAAGCCCCATGTAGGAAATTTATAGTTCACACAAATATTTCATTTTGAGAAAATTGAAATCTATCCCTCCCATACTGGGGCCAATTTTAGGTCATCAATCATAGCATAATATCCTAGACATCTGGTCCGGATCTAATAGCCTTCAATCTATTTTCACATTAAATAGTTCATTACTTCTTACCCTCGTCCATTGTATCCACTATATCCATGGACTCTTCCACGAGTAGAAGAGGAAATGTGTGTGTGCCATTATTGAATCTTTCACATCCTCTTATTCTTCATATAGAGTAAGGATCATGTTGTATTATATATTTGCAATGAACAAAACATTTTCAAAAACACCTCATTGAATGAACTACGAGATCTATGATTTCCATCAAAACTGAGATACATAGGAAGCCTTCCTAAGGACCGCGATCTATCTCATCTCATCCATAAATGGGAATCCTCTATAGGAGTAATCCTCGAATTAAATCACATAATCACCATGACATCATTTTTAGGATGTAATTACAAACCCATTTTCTCAAAGGACTACACTCACCTATGGGACCTCCTGAACTATGTGGGGTTTTATTCTCATCTAAATGTGATACGTAAGAAGCCTCTTTGTGTATCAAACCCAAAAATCTAAATCAACCCTTTCTATAATGGGACACATTCATAGAAGGGTCTATTTAAACATTGAAATTCATATCCCTTCCAGGTTCCATGTGCTACTTCAGTATAAGTCCCATAATAATCATTGATCAGGCATCCTCTTCCTACGTGTCCTTACTACATGATCTTAAATTGTATGGATTGGCCCTTAGAAGATGAACATAAAAGGTATGATGTTTCAGGTTACATGGAACCGAACTACGTGGGTTCTGATTACTTTCCAAGGATAAGTAGGTATCCCATATATGGGTATGATCCCAATATTAAAAGAACTCCCAACACCCTAGATGATGATAAATTATAGAGTTCCTCACTAAGTGGATTTTAAACCAGTGTAGTTGTTATAACGACAAAAAAATCATTAAGTAGTATTCCAAAGAATACCATTGGTGTTGAACCTCATGTATATATATAGATGTCTCCATCGATGACGAACCCGAGATACATACATATGATACTCAAATTATGTACATGTTAATCATTGATTTCCAAATCATAAGAGAAATTCATTGTATACAAAGTGAATTAATAAGGATTCATATACATATCTTAAATATAGACGAGATATATAGTTTAGGAAATAATTCCCACTAAAATTTTGTGATGAGTCCGACCTCCCATCCTCTCGACAAATGTTTTTTCTCAAAAATAAAAAACCAAATGACCTAGCGAATTTCCGCCTTTGGAAAGATGATCCATATGGATTCAGAACCATTATGTATTTTTGATTCCATAAATAAATCCAATGGAACCATATGAGAATAATGACTCATATCAACGTCCCATTTCTGATGGAAGCAGAGTTATATGCTTGCAGAGAATGATTCATAGGTTCTTCCATGTTCTATAATGGTATGGTTTTTGATCCATTGATAATTTATGTTGTATTTTTGGGTGTTTCCCATTTAATTTTTGTAAGGTAAAAAGTTTCATCATATATCTAGGAAATTATTAGTTTCTTATCTAACATATCATGGATTTTAATTCTTCTAAAAATACTGTCTAGAATGGATCAGTCATTCATATAAACTAACCTATGTCAAGTATTTTTTATCACCTAATGTAGTTGTTAGCCACCGATCCATTACATCATTTTAGTAAAGAGGTTGTTTAGATTTTTTTAACTTTGCTGCATAACGTCTTAAATTAGGTAGAGTATTAATATAGAAAACAGAGGTAATTTCTTATAGTCATTAGTATTTAGGTCCCCATGAGAATAACTATACCACCATTGATCTATAATTAGTAGTTTTTTCATTTTCATTTATTTCATTAATACATTGACTCATTAGTTAGAGTTGTGTGGTTTTCATTAATCATTAGAGCATGAGGAATTTCATCTCTTAGTTTAAAATAAAATTATGATAACCACAATGGATGGAATTACACCATGAATATGAAGTATAGATTTATGATATCTCATGAAAGGGTAATTTTTTTGTTGATTTGATAAGAAGTAAGTCATTATGTGAATTTTTTAATAAATTTGGTGGTTATTAGAGTGTTATGGAAGATCTCTATGTGATACATCCTGATATAAGATTGATGGGTGTAGGTGGATTACATTTCTAGATGATGGTGTAGTCATCTTTGTCGAAGGAGTTAGAAGATTCCAAACTAGGGGGCTTTAAGGTGGATGTTTTTTCAGACGTAATTATATGTGGTTATACACCTTATAGACTATATAAGTAAGATCAACACTACATGATATTCATGTGGTTGGTTATAATTCATTTAAAGATGTGTGAGGTTGTTTTGCATTAGTTCTAAAGGCTACCATTATGAATAAAACCTAGGGAGAAATGATCTACCATGATTGGAGACAAATGTTTTCATTTTATAGGATATAAAATTCAATTCTAATGTTTGTTTCTACATATTTATTCTTCCAAAAGATGAAGGATGAGAACCATGTTCATTGTGGTCTTCTTATGCAGAAATATATCCCTCAATATAAGTGCTTTGAAATTAATATGGACATCTTTACTAGTTTGTCTAATGTTTTTAGAGACTATGATTATATATAGGGGACTTTTCACCATTTTACAAAATAAACTGACTTCTTAACAGTCAATGAGGTGAGAACAGTGAAGGTTTTATCAGAGTAGTATATGGAGGAGCTCGTAAGGATTCAAATAGTACCTTAGATGATTATCTCTGATTATGATCTTTATTTTACATCTATTCTGTAGATGTGTCTCAAGAATGATTTTGGATGTTTGTTTTTCCTTAGGACTTATTGTCATATATAGATGAAATGTTATAAAAAACAAAATATCCAGACATTATAGGACATGTTTCATGAATGCATTTAAGATTTTGATAGTTTATTGGGGCATTAACAACCATTAATCATTTTTTTTAAAAATTATTTACAAATAATATATTCGTATATCACCATAAAAATATCTATTTAACTGAAAATTAATTTCTCCACTGTGTTGGAATGAGGTTATCGAGTACTCTACTAATAGACAAAAGTTGTTATAGACTGTGAATGAGAATGTTCAAGTGATCCACTGTTAAATGAGGGATGTGTAGGATGGTCACAAGTCCTATGATAATAATTTGATAATACCTATAGAGTTCAATGTTAGATAAAATTATATCATGAAGGTTAATCCTCATCATGGTTAGTGAATTTTTGTGTATGAGAGTAAGATTTTTCAATGGGATTCTGGGACTTTTGAGGGCATGGCATGAATTGGATTCATCTCATATCAACTAACACGTTCCTCATATATATTCAAGATACATGATGTCTTTCATGTGTTGTACATTTTAGCCTTTATTTATGATGGTTCTCAAATCATCAATTTGATAGAGATAATTTTTTTTCATGTCATCTACAAGGGACAACCTATAGATATTTTGGACCACTAAGACAATGCATTTGTAATATTTCTATTCCATTAGATCATATCTACTTGTTACATGGTAGAATAGAGGAGGGAACCTGGGAATCTAAGTTACAAATACACAATTAGTATCTGAAGGTATTTGCTATTAGTTCGTAGTTTGTTAAATATTATTTTTTTATCTATATATTCATATGGAAGATTTTGTTATTCTATATTCCTCTATATGATGTTTTGGGTCATGCTCATGTTTGAGAGGTATCTACCCCAGGAGAGTATTACATAGTTTATCACTTTATCACACTATGTGTGGCAGTAACATATATTCAAAAAAGCAATTTTATGGGATTTATTTCGTTGGGGGACCCCTTATTCCAATGCTTATATTAGATATTTTCTATATTATTTAATATAAGAATAATTCCTGAGGTATATGATGTAAGGTCCAAGATTTCTGGCATGTTATGTTTTTTTCTCATGGATGTAGGATCCTATAGGGTTGTTGTGGTTTTTCTCTATGAATTTTTTCAATTAAAAATTCACTATTTTACCATACCTAAAATCCCATTTAATAATGATTAATTTCCTTCACATTTTCCCAAATTGTTCTCATGTTATCGTTTTTCCTTCATAAAACTAAATGTTTCCATCGAATGGTTATAATTTGTTTTAATGATCATAGGTTAACTTATCTCGGCCTTATATTGTTATTAGTGTTTCATGATTTCATCACACAACAAAAGTTCTATTCTCATAGTTCAATGTTTTTTCACAAGAACATGTTTCCATCTCACATACATATATTTACCTTTACAACACTACATTTATGTAAACATGGTTTCATAGCACATTCATTCAGTATGTCTGTTCCTTTTCCGAAAATATAAAATTTAAAAATTTTCCATAACAAACTCAGATATAATGGTTATTCATTTTTTAATCAAAAATAGAGTTTTAAAATTATAATTAGGTGGACATAAATTATCATATAAATAAAAATAATCATACCATTTCATTCTTGTACGAATAACATTTTATCTAATTCATTCCATGTCAATTAAAGTTGAATGATATATCTTGTTAATTTATTTCTATTAACCTATTATCTTTAAATTTAGGTAGGAATTATATTTTATCATAAATAATAGAAAATTATATCATTCATTCTTATTATATTCTCTTAAAAAATATGTTTCATAGATTTTTGAATTGATTCATCAAATCCTATTTACCTTTGTTCGATTTATTCCAATTATGTTTTTATACATTGAGTTCAACCCTATTTTAACATAGTAAATTGAGTATGTATACATTCTTCTATGAAGGGGATACATATATTCACATTATTTTTCTGTGAAATCATAAATTGATCATGCTTTATCACATTTGGTAATGGGGGAAGGAACCCTAAATAACAGAATTCCATAATTAAGGAACAAATGTGTTCTGGGTTGTAATGATCACTTGTGTTTATACCATATTGAGGGTTTGCATCTATTTTTTATAGATACAGTGTTTTCTCTTATTAATTATATTTATAGAATGTTTTTTTAATGTAAATTTCTTAATGAATTGAAAGACATTATTAATTAGAAGAAAAATAATAAATAACCCCATTTAATTATAGTCATTCTTCCATGTAATTGATAAATCCATATAGTGTGCTTAAATTAGGATTTAATTATTCATAGACATAAATTTAAAATGCATTCGGAATCATATGGTTCATAATTGTACTAAATAAATAGTTACATTTATAGTGTTAAATAATTGGGTGTTTTTTTTGATAATTATTTAGGGTCGTGCGACCTAGTTTTCTGATGAAAGTAGGATGCATTGGTTATAGGGATAAAATACTCTATTATCTATTTTTTATTTAATTATTATTTATGTGTTTTATCTTAACGAGGGGTTTTTTATGTGACATGATATGATATTTTTATGGATGATGAATTTGAAATATATGGGTGGGGATTATTGGGTTGTGGAAATAACATGATCCTATGATGTTGGGATGGGTGAATATATGTCTGATGGTATTGGATATTGTATAAGAATGATGGCACCAGTTGAAGGTGGTCCTTCCAATTGTTGTTTCCTTTTAAAATATGTGTTGATCACTTCTTAAATGATTTTAAAAAAATGATGGATGGTCATGTTTAATGTTTACAATTATCATTCCCCACAACATAAAATTGTTGGTTGTGTAATTTCTATTCATGATTAATAGATTCTTTGGATGTGTCAAAGTGTTCCTAGAATTATGGAATAATAATGATGAATAATTTTACCCATGGGGTTAGAGGATTAGTAGAAAGATTAAATGGTGATGGATTTTGAGGAACCAAGGGTGAGGATGGAATTATTCCATGTGGGAAATGATTCTAGTTGATAATTATGTAAATATTAAATTTTGGAAGAAAATATTAAATATTAAATTTTCTCAATGTTTCTCTTATATGAAATTTGATCATTAGAATATATAGACCAGTGTTCAAGAGGTTATAGTTAATGTTGTGGTTATGTTAAATAATTCACCAATAGTGTGTTCAGGGTGGTATGTATATATTCTATAGGATTAGTTATTTCATATGCAACCACACCAATAACTTTTGGAAGATTAAAAATAGTTTAATCTTGAGGTTTTTTCCCCAACATCTCGGTAAGTGTCTAATTGATGGACAATTAGCACTATTTCTATACTCTCTTATATTGGTGGTAATATGTGATTGTATTTATAATGGATACCATTACCTCATATGTGTGTACTTGGTTTTGATGATATATTATTTTTTCACAAACATGTATATTAAGATATAATATCCCAAGGGTTATTATAAATATGTCGGGTATGGGTTGTTATTTCTTGATGAATAATAAATAACATAAGGTATTTTTTGTATCTATAAAACAATGTGGTTACTATTTGGAAATGTAAATGTTGATGAAAATATAATACGACTCACTAGGTTCATGTTTTTTTATACTTTCCCATGTCTTTTTATATAGAATTATATATTTTTCGAGAGATATCCTAGGAAGTGCGACATTGTAGTAGAGTTGAAATCTAGTGGGTAAGTGGTAGATGGGTTAGTTAATTTTATATTATGTTGGATATTATATCTTTACAAATATTTTTAAATTAGTGATAAATCGATATTTTTTATTGGAACATAGTATACATGTTAATGTGATGAGTAATTTTTAGTTTTTTCCCAATAGGATTTATTATTCATTTATTATATTTTGAATTAATGGATACATGTTTGATCATTCTATATAAACCTATTATTATCTTCTATAATCGATGATAAATATTTTTTAGGTCTATAAGAGTTGGCTAGAGATTGGGAATGGAATTTCATGCTTACAAAGATGTTCAAGATCTATTTTTAATTTGAGGTCTTTTCTTAGTATTTTGTCCCTTCTATAATTTTAGTATCTTTTATAATTGTTCCATATTTTATGACATTATATGTATGTATTGGGATCATTAATTTATCTCAATTATATTTTTTTGTGCTATCATCATATATTTCTTTTATTGTGTTATTTTTATTTTATAGTGCATCGCATTTTTATGTACGATATATCCTTGGTGATTGTGTACAAATCGAAGATTGCAGCAGACTAGATTCATGCTTTATTATCTACATTCTGTCTTTCATAACACATGAGTGTCATCTTTGGGGGGGGGGGGGGGGGCGGAAAAGAAGCACCTGGGTATCATACAATGAAACGTCAAAAAAATTTAACCTTCAACAGACATATTATATGATTGAAAAAATATGAGTATTATAGAATATAACATAAAATATATCATATTACAAACAAAATACCATAAAGGTAACATTCAACAGTGAGATTACAAGATCACGATATATAACTAAACAAAAAAAATAGAACATGAATTGACCCATGGTTCTATCGCAACTTAACCATATTTCACCGACATTCTAACCCATAGTAAGGAAAATTGATCTTGAAGATTCACCATATTTAGGAGACATTTCCATCTAATTTTATTCTAAAAATCTAGGACAGAAAAATCCTCAATTACAAATCAGTGTGTAAGAACTAAACCTCTGTAGGATTCCAAAAAAGAATCTATTGAAAATATATCAACATGTGTCTATTAGATAAAAAATATAACATATTTTTTAATAATTTTCAATATAAAGCAACATCCTATATAAAAGCATCTTTTTATTTTGATTTTAGATAGAAGATACTTTAAAAATAAGTATGGAAATATAAGATATCATATATCAATTTAACATATAAATATGGACAAATATATATAATGAAATATTACCCATAACATGTTTGAGAATATGAATATTAAATAATCAATAATGTAATGCATCTATAAATATCCAAATGGAAAATCACAACCCAAGGGTGTAAAAAAATATGAAAACAATAATCACAATCCAGTACAACTGAACCCTAATGTATTAGAATCTTTTTACATTAAAAATCAAACACATTAGAAAACATGGAATCAAGGGAAACCATTTGTGATATAAAAATGAAATACTGATTGTATATTTCTTATTTTACCCTATATCACATGGACTTCCCAATGTTCTATTAAATCATTGATAAATTTTGGAAACAAATTTCACATTTCATAAACATTTTTCAATACAAAGCCATTCCATGAACATTTTATTAACAATCCCAATTTTCATAAAATGACTTATATAATTATGAAAAAAATAAACTATACATAAAAATAGTATTCATTTCAGAAAAAAATATATTTACGTTAGTTTACAAATGTCCAGACCTATCCCCAAGGTCCCATTTTGTAACTATCCCAAGCCCGATATCCAAAGGCCATGGGTTGGCGACTAGCACTAAAAAGTAATTTAAATAATATGGGAAGAAATTTCCTCAAACCTTTACACACATAGTTATGGCACACTGAGCACAAGTAAATGACAATAGAAGGATAATGTTACAACCACATCTAAAAAACCTCACAAGTATTAAAGTATGTTCTAAAGTAATGGGACCTGAATATAAGACCAATTGAAATGGAAACTGGAAAAAGGTAAAACATCTCATGAGGTCATCCACTAAGGTTCCTACCTAAAGGAATGATACAACACGTCACTACGGCTCTCCATGTCCACCAGTCACCTCCATACAGAATCAAGTCCTGGCTCCTCGAGACTCAGTCAAAGCTGACATTCTTTTGTAGAAGACACAACAAGGTGTGGGCAAAGCCCATGTATATGTGAGTATAATAATACATAGTAGAGAATCTAAGACCTTAGATGGTATCTTAGAAATCAAAAAATGAAAAAAAACCATGATCTCATTCACAATGAACAAGAAACCGATAGCTCAGACTAGGCATATTATAGGTTAGTAACAATAACATCAACAGTCTCATTGCCGAAAACCTCCACTGTTGGAGAAATACTCCTCTTTAGAGTATAGAGGGCCTAAAAAGTCATACATAGGTGCTTCCCACTAACACTGAACCTCTTAGGTATTCCTCCTCGTCGCGTACCATGGGTTTTCTATGTCATACAGAGCTGTCGCCCACCATGGCCAACTGAGGAAATCTTCCTATCAAGTGCCATCAGTCTACTGGGTCACATAGATCTACTCCACCTATGGGCCTGTAATTTCACCTAGATCTGCTTCCCACTAGGCCGTCGAGTCACCCAGAGTCAATTGTTAGCAGTCTTCTGGTCTTAGCCTATTGCAGGGTTCCACACATAGCACACTTGGGAGAACCGCTACTCAAGCCATCAGTCATATTTCCACCAGCATGAAGACCCTTGAAGAAGTAACCTAGTGATCCTATATGTCATAAGGGTTCCATCTCAATAGACGGTGCGTCAACCAGATGGTCGGTCTGTAAGTTATAGTCATTTTAGTGCTGAGGGCCAAGTTAGATTCTAGTATGATCCACCCCGGAAAAAAATATCTTTTTCTGAATCTCTCATGAAGCATCCCAAAAGGATCGCCTCATTATAAGGATTCTGGCTCCAGAGAATGATTTTCAAATTGATGTCCAATTTAAGGGATACACCCTTTTAAGCATAACTGGGAAAAAGGGGTTCGGGTACTGTCCGACATTGCCCACTAGGCATGGCCCGGTTTGGATGGGCCTTGTCCGACCCATTGGGATGTGGGCTGGACCCACTGGACTGCGGGTCCGTCCCAGGCCACCCAGCTAAGCACGAACTGTTTGGTCATGGAACTGCTCATCCCATTGGCTAAGCACATGGGGTCTTTTCTTTTCCTAAATGGCTTCACCCATTCGGGACTTCAAAACCAAGATTCCTTTTGGTGCTGCACTTCATGGATGGTCCACATGGACCAGCCAGTTACAGAGCCACGAGCATTGGTCCTCCCTCCACCACGAATTGAAGCCACAAAACTCAATTATGGAGCGTTACAGTTCCACACCACCTGGATGAGCGGCGGTGCTGGATGGCGCCACACCACCTGGCTGGTCCATGTAGACTGGCCCACAACTGACCTATGGGCGTGGGTCCACCATCTGCCAAAGCTCGAAGCCATGACCAGCCATTGCGGCACACCGCTGTAGTGTGCCACCCCACTTCAACACATCCAGCGCGGATCGACCTCTCTTTTCTCCGTCACGATGTGTTCAGGCATCACCGTTCCATCACACTTGACAGATAGCCACCGTCGCCGCACCGACCTAACTTCTGTGGGCCACAGGTGGATCCCCAATGATCCGTTTTTATTCTCTTCCGCGGTTAAAGGTTTCTCGGGACAATGCCTACGCTATGCGGCCCTTGGATCCCCCTTTCTACCATATCTTTTGGTTTCTTATGAAGAACACAACAATAACCGAGTTTGCCAGAGGGTCTAAGCCTTGTTTGTTTTTTCTTGCGCTCTCTGTGTTAGAATAATAACATGAGAATCATTTAGAGAATTTTGTAACACATATTTAAAAAAACCCATACCTTGTTTTCATTGGAAGGTGATAGAAATGAAAAAGTAGGGTCTACTTCCAAAGGTGTTTGTCGGGGCTTTCTGTCGTCCATTGATTCCTCTAACTACAGTCGCTCGATCATTTTTCTTTGTCGAAGACCAAATTCATTGGCATTTCACCAGAGCTTCCTCTCGCAGATCTCCCAAATCCCAAGCCTAACATTTGATTAAATATAATAAATGAGGGGAACAACCCACCAAAAAATTAACAAGGTTCATTAATGTGTTTAATTAATGAACATATTAATTCTCAAAATGGTGTTGTTACTCAACAAATTAATTCTCATAGCAGTGTGGTTACACATCATAAGGGTCAAGATATTAAATAGTCTGAAGTTTCAAAACAGTCCCACCGCCCTTATTCCAATGAATGAAAGAAAAGGTAAAGAGAAAAACCATGAGTTATTTTATTATTTTTGGGTAAATTCCAGGAAAACAACTTTTTTGTCCGACCCTTGCCAGTCAAAGTTAATCTTCCTTTAAGAGAATCATGATGCTATGGATTCAAAGATTCCCTAAAAAGTTTCACATGACCACTAGTTTAAAAGACAAAAAATGTCACCCACATGTTTACAAAACGATCCTAAAAAAGTTCGAAAATCTGTTTCGGGCTGTCCGGGCTTTGGAATCACATACCGACAATTTTTAAAGACTCATAATAATACCAAATAATTAAAAAATATATGGAATTTCCAGGTATTTACATTCTCCCCCACCTTAGGAATTTTCATCCGAAAAATCTATAACAAAACTAGGGAATCAAATGGGGGTTCTAAGCGTGATTGTGAGCCTCCCGCTCCAATATTCTATTCAGAAGATTCTTGTGCTACCAACGTACTCACACTATAGGTGATCCTTTATCTCCACAGGGAACTCCACAAACGTCTCCCCACCATCAATATATAGCTCTCTTCAGTCAACAATGTGAGATTGATCATGCACATACCTTTTCATCTACAACAAATGGAAAACATTATGCACCTGGTGCATCTGTGGGGAAATAGATAGATAGTACACCACCTCACCTACAATTTTGAGGATCTAGAAAGGTCCGACTAACCTCGGAGATAGCTTTTAACCTCATCTGAACCTCTGTAATACTCGTGAGGGTGTGACCGATAATAATACATGGTCTCCCTCCTCAATATCCAAGGGTCTCTATCTTCTATCAGCATAAAACATCTATTGGATCTATGCAGTCTTCATTCGCTCTTGGATGATCTGCACCTTCTCTATGGTTGCATATACCAACTATGGAACCATTAGTGCTGACTCCCCTAGGCCTGTCTAGCATAGAGGTGATCTGCATGGTTGCCCATACATGGCCACAAATGATTCCAGGCTGATGGTTGAGTGATAACTATTGTTGTATGTGAACTGTAGTAGTGGTATGTGGTCCTCCCAATTGCTGCAAAAATAATGGACACAAGCACGAAGCTTATCCTGGAGTGTCTATATGGTCCACTCCATCTGACCATCTATCTAAGCGTGAAAGGTGGTCCTCAAGCATAGATGAGTCTCAAACACCTCTTGAAATACCATCAACAAGTGGGATGTAAAACGAGCTTTACGATCCTATACAATTATCGATTGCACGCCGTGAAGCCATACAATCTCTGGTACATAGAGATATCCCAAGACCTCTACTGATCCCTCCTCTCGGATGGGTAGGAAGTGGGACTACATGGTGAGTCAGTCAACGAACACCTAGATGGAGTCATGGTCCTTGTAGGTACGTGGTATCCCTAACACAATGTCCATGGATACCCCATGACACTTCCATTATGGCACCTCAAGTGGTTGAGCTAAGCCTATTGGATCCTGATTCTCATCCTTCACTTGTTGACACATGAGGAATCATGATATGAACTCTTCCATGACAGTCTTCATCATTGGACACCTATAATGTTGTAGGAGATCCTGATACATCTTTTCCACACCCAGATGTACCTCTAAAGGGGATGTGTGGAACTCCTTCAACACCTCCTCTCATAGCGTCACTGGTACCATGGTGCGTTCTTTTAATAGAATTATGTGCTCCCACCATAATAAAATCCTTTCAGAGAATTATCTGAGGATATCTGAACATGTCAAGCCTCCCAATCAATGTCTCCAAGATGAGCCTCCAAAACTCGTTGTAGAATTGGGGGTGTGACAGTCACAGACTAGAGGTAAGATGCTCTATCTCTATTCACGAAGCATATCTGCAACATGTCTAGCTGCTCGATCGCCTCACATAGAAACTGCAGTTTAGATCTCCTGCTGAGTGCATCTCTTAGTAAATTCCCCTTCCCAGGAGTTTAGAATATCTCAAATTCATAGTCTTAGTGTAATTCCAGCCATTGCCATTGTCTCAAGTTCAGGTACTTCTGTGTGAAGATATAACTGAGACACTTGTGATCAGAGTAAAATGTAAATTGTTCTACCATAAAGTAGTGTCTCCACATCTTCAGTGCAAAGACCACTACTTCTAACTCCATGTCATGGGTAGCATAGTTTTTCTTATGCTGTGTCAACTACCATGACCCGTAGGCAATCACCATGCACTCTTGCATCTTAACACAACCTATTCTTATCCCTGATGTGTTGTGGTAGACTATATAACCAACTCCCTCTTCTGGTAGCCTCCCGATGGGGGCACTCATCAATATACTCCTCAACTTTAGGAAACACTGCTAGCACATCTTCATCCACAAGATAGGTTCCCCTTCATCATCACAAATGATAAAGGGTTTCATTACCCTGAAGAAGTCAGGTACAAATCTCTGGCAGTACCCATCCAATCCCAAGAAACTCTACACCTTTGTCACACTCTTGGGTGGCTCCCAAAAAATAACAGCATATATCATTGTTGGATCCACTGAAACACTAGCCTCTAAGATAGCATTCCCCCAAAGTGGACTTCCTGTATCCAGAACTGGCACTTCAAAGCTTTTATTAATGCTGGTGCTCTGAGAGTGTATCTTGAACTATCTTCAGGTGTGTGGAGTGCTCCTCCTGCATCACCGAGTACACCAGGTTGTCATCAATGAAGACTACCATGATATGATCAAGGTAAAGGTTAGTGTTATTGTTCATTGTCCGAAAGAAAATAGCTGGAGCATTGGTCACATAGAAGAGCATCACTAATAACATTTAATCACCACACTGACATCTGAAGGTTGGATTTCGTACATCCTCATCTAGTACACATTACCTATGATAATATAATACGCGAAATATTTTTAAAAACTAATGTGGTCCCTTCAGCTGGTCAAATAGCACATTGTTCCTTGGCATAAAATACATTTTCTTCACGGCCACCTGGTTCAAGCACTGATAGTTCACACAAAGCCTCAGACTCCCATCATCCATTTGGTGAACAAAATTGGGGCTGCCCAAGGAGAAAAACTAAGCCTTACAAACCCCTTCCTCTACATTTCTTCCAACTAGAACCTCACCTCACGAAGCTCCACGGGGTCCATCCAATATGCTAGTTTAGATATTGGTGATGTCCCATGTTAATGGTTGATGTAAATGTCTACTTATCTAAGAGGCTGTAGTCCCGGAACATCATCAGTGAAGGAATCACCATACTAGTCCACTAATATATGATAGCTTAAACTCCTCTCGTCCACTACACCGACGATGAGGCTAAACAACTAATGAGTGATTGGTTTCACCCTGTTTTGAGAAAGTCCATCATATACTACAAAATTTTCCTTCTCACCGTGAAGGAAAAAAAATACCATCATTGTGGATACACCACTCATTGAGCCTAAAATAGTTGATCTGAGCATGGAATGTGGATCGCCATTCCATACATAAGATAAATTCGTAAGGCCTCGACACTGCTACAAGTAGATCCCAGCCAACGCTCTCACCTCCTTGAGTGAGCTCACACTATTTTCACCAAACAGTAATTGTCGAATCCTCTCCCATTGGTTTCTATAATAATAATTATTGAGCCAACAACTCCATCAAAATCCCCAAGTTCTGAACAGGTTCTATGGAAATAAAAGATTGACTTGAACCTGTGTCCATATGAAATACTTCTAGGATTTAATAGACATAGATCATTCATCAAATCATACATAGATCATCATGGTTGCAAAAATCTGCTACATAGATCTATGTTCACCCATGTCCGCCTATGCCCAAGTTTAGGGTGGACCATCTGGGGTGGTGGTGGTAACACCACGAACCATTTCTAACTTCCTTCCACTTGGACAACTCTCCTGCCACGTCTACCATTCAATGGACCTCCTTGCTCGAACTGCTTCTGTTGTGTCAGCAGCCCCTAAACCGTCCTCTGGTCATCCATATGACGGGTTGGGAAGAAACTCACCATGTGTCCCTGCGCACCGCATGTAAAGAGAAGTGTTACCCATGGATGACTCCCTCTTGCCTGGTAGCCTCACACTCTCAACCCTGAGTCGTGGGGTCGTCCTTTGAAAGAACTGGATCGCTTAGGCCATTGCTTCTACTGCCCACTACCTACCAAATAATCTTCCTCTTGGGGTCTCCTAGAAACTCTAATTGTTGGTTCCTTCTATACAAAGATGCACTCCATAATAAGGGATCACTCCAGCACCCCAAATTGGGAAGGGATGCTGAGAGACACCACCATTGACCTGATCTCTTTCCCAAGTCCTTTCTCTAAAGATCAAGCCGTAGGGTATCTCACCATCTCTGTGGAGTAGCGGGAAAGCTCTGTGACCCTTTCTGAGTACTCGGCCACTAACATGCTTCCCTACTGTAGGTGGAGTATCTCCCAAATTCACATAGAGCACAATGCTGTAAGAAAAAACTCCTCTAGAAAAATCCCCTCGAAGTCAACCCTAGTGATAGTCACATCATCGTGAGACTAGATGGTTAAACTCCACCATCTCCATGGTGAGCCATATAGAAGGATCACTGCCAAGATCACCATCTGGTTCGGTGGTTTCCTTAATAAGAATAATACCTTCATCATTGTCTCTAGCTAGTCCTCAATGACATGAGGATCTATCTATCCCCTAAACCTTGGAGGACCATGTCTCTGAAACTCATGTTGGGAACTGTGCCTACCAACATCCTCTTCCGAAACCTCCGACAATTGATGATGTCCATCGAGTTGTGGTTTCATAGGTGCACCACCTGGTGGGACCATCTCAAGGACTGGTCCCATAATAGTCTCTTTGCCGCTTGGTGGGCTATCCTCAAAACCTTGTATCGGGATCCTAGTTGGTCTTCCACATAAAGGCATCCTAAGATAGATCAAGATGTACCATGATAATAAAGTTATACCTGGGTAGATTTCATTTATTCAAAGAATGGAGGTACTTAGGCAACCATTTTTTTCATGTATTGAGCCGAAAAAATAATTCAAGGTCCTACTATATGGATATGTCTACCATAGAATAAACACTAGACTACTAGATTTTGAATGTCAGACACACAACAATTGACCCTATTGCACAAAAAGAAAATGTTAGACTCTATGTCTTTGAGGGTTAATAGACCGACCTTTGATACCACTTTGTCACAAACCATCCCCAAGGGCCCGTGCCATGACTAACTGAAGCCATCCATCCAAGGCCAGGGTTTGGCGAATAGAACCAGAAAGAAATTTCACTAAAATTGTAAGGAATTTCTTCAAAACATGGACACACACAGACATGGCACACTACACACCAATAAACAAATAGAAGGAGAAATGTAACACTACCACTAAAAACCACCAAAATGTGTAAAGGTAAGTACTGAAGTAAATATGACATAATAAAATCCTAACTGAAATGAAAATACAAAAAAACAATGGATAACAGCCCCTGAGGTCATCCGCCAAGGATCTTACCTGAAGGGTATGTAGAGCTCGTCACTGTGGATCTACATGTCCACTGGTCACCTACGTACACTGTCATGTCCTGGCTCCTTGAGATTCAGTCAATGATTCACATTGTCTGTATAAGACACAATATGGTGTGGGTGAATCCCATGCAGGGGTGAGTATAAAAGTAATCAGTAGGGACCCCGAGACCCTCGGAGGTCTATCAAAATTCCATATAGGAAAAACATAAAAGCATGATCTTAATCACAAAGCCCAAGAAAAATATTTCTCACACCAGGTATGTTCTAGGGTAGTAAAAATAGCATCATCAGTCACATCGTTGAACACCTCGGCTACTGTAAAACTCCTCCTCTATTGAGTATTGTGGGAATGCCAAGTCACACATAGGTGCTTCCCACTAACCATGAACTACTTTGGTACTCCTCCCCATCATGAACCATGGGTCTACTAGGTCACAAAAAGGCACTCCGCACCATGGTCTTCTAAGGTACTACTCCTATCGAGTACCATGGGTATGCCGGTTCACATAGATCCGATCCCCACAGTGGACCTGGAAAGTCACACAGAGGTGCTTCCCACCGGGCCGTCAAGTCACATAATGTCAAAAGTCAATTGTATTTATGTCTCAGCTAATTGAAGGGTGCCCCATGTAGCACGCTAGGGAGAACTACTCCTCATGCCATCCGACATATTTAAACAAGTACGAAGTCCCTTGAAGAAGTTACCTGATGATCTTCCATGTAAGAAGGGTTCCATCATAACAGACGACACATCAATTGGACACCTAGTCTATATGTCATAGGCATTTTAGTACTGAGGGAACGATTAAATTCTGTTATGATCCAACCCGGCCAAACTCCACGATTCTTCAAGTCTCTCATGGAGCATCAAAAAAGGAACACGTTTTCACAAGGGTTTCAGCACCGTAGACGATTCTTCAAACGAATGTCCAATTAAGGAGATACACCTATTTAAGAATAACTGTGTAAAAAATGGTCCGGGTACTATCCGACTTGGCCCGCTAGGCCCAGTATGAAGGGGGATGGGATCATCCCATTATGGTTGGGCCTTGTCTAGACCACTGGGCCGTGAATGCAGCCCACTGAGATGTGGGCTTGGCCTTCTGGCTTCAGGATGTGCCTGCTGGACCATGGGTAAAGCCCGGCCCACCGATTAGTGGAAATGCATGGCCCGCTGGCTGAGCGCGGAGGTTTGTTCCCTTCCCCAATGAATTATTCCATTAGGGTATTCAATGATGCGATGCTAGTTGGCACCGTACCTCTAGGCCGATCTCTGTGGACCGGCCCGTTACAGACCGGTGGGTGCAGGTCTGCCCTCCCTCACGGCTTGAAGCCACAACCCTCCTCGGGTGCTAGAAGCTGCGACCCTCCTTCGTGGCTTGAAGATGCGACTCTCCTCTATGGCTAGCTACCGCAGTGCACCTTCAGATGGGGCCACACCATCTGGCCAGTCCATATAGACTTGCCCATCACAGACACGTGGGCGCGGGTTCTCTCTCCACCACAGATCGAAGATGCTACCTTCCTTCGTGAAGCACCGCCGCAGTATACCACCCTGCTTCAACACAACCGGTGCTGGCCGACCACTCCTTTTCCTGCCACAGTGCATTCAAGCACCATCATTCCTTCGCGGCCAGCGGGTGCCAGCCGCCGCCTTCCTGAGTCACTAGCATAGCTTTCGTGGGCCACCAGTGAGGCACCAATGGTCTATTTTTTTCCCATTTTCACCTATGGGACTTTCAATATGATGTCTACATTATGTGGCCCTTGGTTCTACCTTACTGCTTTATATTCTGGGTGACCGTGAAGAACACCAACACAATCAAGTTTGGTGGAGGTTCTGGGCCTTGTTTGTTTCGAACGTACCCTCCGAGTTAGCATAATATCTAGGGAAGCATTTTATGAAGGAGACAACTCATAGGTAAGAAATGAAAACCCCTAACTTGTTTCCATTGGATGGTTATGTAGTTGAAGAAGTAGTATCTACATCCAAAGGTGTTTGTCGTCACCTTCCAGCATCTTTTGATTCCTCCAACAACCATCACTACATCATTGTTCTTCTTCGGAGCAGAAATTCAACAAATTTTCATCAGATCTTCTTGTTGTAGCTCTCCAAAAGCACAAGTCCAAGATTTTTTTAAATAGATGTAAAGAGTATAACAATGCACCCCAAAATAAATGGGGTTCTTTAATGAGTTTAATTAATGAACCTATTAATTCTCCCAATGGTGTAGTTACTCAATCTATTAATTTTCCTAGTGGTTTGGTTACCCAACATAATAGTGATGCCATTAAATTTTTTGATGTTGCACTATGGTCCCACTGCCATTTTTCCAATTTCTGTAATAAAAATAATGTAAAATAATGTGTACTTATTTTATTATTTTTTGTAAATTTGATGAAAATAACCTTTTCGTCCGACCCTTTTTGGTCAAATTTATTCTTCCCTTAAATTAATCTCAGCATTGCAGATAAAACAGTACCTTCATATTTTTAATTTGAGCACCGGTTTAAAAGACAGATTACCTCACCCAAACATTAACTGAACTTAAAAAAAGAGGATCAAAAATCCATTCTAGGCGCTCCAGCCTTTGGAATCAAGTGCCGCCAATTTTCCCATACTCGTTATAATCCCAAATAATTAAAAGAAATTATAGGGAATTTTCGGTTCTTCAAAACAATACATTGCATTCCCATAAAAAATGTAAATGAAAACCCTTTTTTAGAAGACACTAATACAACCATTAAATATAAAATCACCTCTCATAGACTAAAAAAATAATTTCAATATTTCATAATAAAGGCAGATTATATGAAAATACAAAATTCCATGGGATAGACTATATGATAGGGAAACCAACATATTATACAAATGGGTCCTTATTTACATTAATATTGGTGATGATAAATGAATAGAAAGAGTCCTCACAAGCCAAGATATAATGGAACCCCATCATTTCCTCTATAACACACTATAGATTTCGAAATCATAGAATAATACAGATTAAATGAAATAAATAGAATAAATGAAATGATAGAAACTGTATAAAATAAGAGAAACATGGAGAAAAAATGAACATAGTGAATGGTATCCACCCAAATCCATCATGTATTACTAAGGAATAAATGGGAGATCTCTTTAAAATATTATAGTAGAAATTGTTTGAGCTATTATGGGATTGTCTAGATATCAGAGTTAAAAATGATCAATAAAACTATTGAAATTTTCCATGTTAAGAGGTTTAGATTGGGTATCATGGATAGGGAACCCAATATCAAAAGCCATTCAGTAACCAATTAGGTTCCACATTTCCCTGAAAACTATGTAATGTGGATCCCTGTGAATAGTCATAGTCTTATAGAAATGATTTCCAATATGTGTGACAAAATTTTGACCTAATCCATCCTCTCACATGGTATTCTTAGTAGCTAAAATATATAGAAACACCATTCTTAAACCATGAAAAATCTACATTGTAACTCATAGAACCACAACACATAGTTAACATAAGTTTACCAGCAACCATGATCCTAAACTATGCATTAGATAGGTTTTCGACCTAATACACCATGTTTTCTACTATAAACCTTTGAAATACTATTGAATCTCAAAATAAGAAATCAATACTCAAAATTAATCATACATATTAAGCACAGGGAATCACATTCTAAATGAAATCTGATGGAACTCCACATATTTCAACGACAAACAATTAGACATGAGGTTCCATGATGGTATAGTAGGGGGACTATAACAATATATAAGAATATAAATAACACGGAAAATAAAAAAATCCACAATAATAAATTAATATTAAAATGTCTAAAATGATGAAATTAATAGATGTTTTTATAATAAATAAAAAAATGAAATATACACACATACCTTAAACTGGGCACCCACTAGTCCAACCTCATTAAGAAATAAATAATAAACCGAAATTTTCAGAGCATATACTAGAACTCCGACCCTCATTTCATCCCAATCACATGTCCCATCTTAACTAACCTTATATATCAATATAATACAATACCTCAACCCAACATGAACCTATATAATGTTGAATAAAACTGAGGTACCCAAGGGAAATATCCTCTTGACTAGTGTGTGGGAACTTACTAGGACACAAACAATGATATATCACACACAAGTATTAAAAATATTAATATGTGCTGCTGATAATCTCATAAAAATAAATAAACAAACATAATTTCATAAATAAATAGAACAATTAATATATAGAGTATATGTTGACACCCATAATCGATCATTCCCACACAAACCTATACTAAATGTCCATATCTATACTACCATTTCCATGTATATAAATATGTGATCACACAATATCCTCGGACAATGTCCAGGTACCCCCAAAAATATAATAATAATGATAACAAAAATGCCTTGGAATCATGTAAAGTACCCCAATTGTATTTATATATACTAATATTAATTGAAACACTATATCCTTAGAAATATATCTGTAATGAACAAACCTAGGACACCATCCGAACAGGGCCCTGAACCCACCCACCACATACCTTAGTAGAATACCGAATTCCTCTATATAATGATAATATCCTTAGGCATCAAATAAAACTATTGGGTAATATTTCACTATTATGAATTAAAACGTAAATATAAAAGAAATAAATATCAGAAAAGAATCATTGATGCAATACAAGTAGAATCTCGATAAACAACCAAATAATATATAGTTATTTCGCAAAATAAGATCTTAAATAAACAAAATAGTAGTCCGATAAGGCTACATTAAAACTAAAACAAACTGGTTCCATGAAAAGAAATGTCTGATCATAATCTCATGTGACACCTAATTCACCACCATGATCCCAAAAAAAAATATGTTTTTCTTAAGGTCTACGACACCAAAACCATCCCATAATCCCAGACCTATAGAAAAATGCATAGGAAATGAGGGATACATACCAATAATCTTGAGTATGTTTGGTGTTATAAAAATCCTTTATGATACAACCATGATCCCATTTCATTTAATTTATAAATAAAAAACTTATTCTAGTTGGAAAACAGGTCCTGGATAAATATGTTTCTATTACCAGTTAAAATCATGAAAATTAGAAAAACAATTTAAAGTTTTCATTCTGTAGGTGGTAAAATTAAACCCACAAATAGATTCAAATAATTAAAAAGTTAAATCAATGATTGTTTTTAAAATTTTCATCCAATTTACCTTTAAATATTTTACACATGAAATTTGACCTTATAAACAAGAACATGATAAATATAATAAAATAAAACTATATAAGGTCTTAATAAATTCTAATACATGGATGGAACATCACTAGAAAAAAATGATGAACCACAAGATAAATTAGGAATCCAGACAAGTCCATCAAAAAAGTAGAAATGGACAAGCCACTATAAAATAAAGGAATAGCAAAATACATGTAGAATGAGAAAATAATCCATGATACATAACAGGTGGAAGAACCACAAGGAAAAATTGGAAAATATAATACACATATAGGTGGTCCTACTTTTTGTAAGTTTAATTTTATACATATGTTAACTAAATCACTCTAAAAAGTCACCTCGATGATAATAACACTAGCTAGGATTTATGTAAATCTCTATGTACTAGCTAGTGATAAATATATACTATCCTGAAAATGTCCCAATTATTCCAACATAATATACCTAGTCTCCCTGTTGAATAACAATGTAGGTGGTCCATTAACACACAACAAAATCACATGAAAATAAAAAATCCATATAGGCTAAAATCATAATCTAATCCTTACTAAAACGTACACATCACTTAAAATGTCCTCAAATTCATCATAGATCACGAAACATCTAATATATAACCCATATAAAGGAAAAAATAATGAAAGAAACAAGGGGTTCAATAAAAGAATCGTCAAAATAACATCAAATAGTGCCAACAATGCCTTCACTTTTCATAAATAACATTTTGCATTGGAATTTACTACTTTAATTTCTTTTTAATCACAACACAATTCCAAAGAAATCATATTCCTCAACAAGATAAAAAAACCTAAATACTAATGGAATCCCTATTTCACATTATATAATAATAAAACCCATTTTTAAATAATGGAATCATTTTACAGAAAAAGGGAAACCCACTTAGAAAACTCCAATCAGTTTATATGCAGTAACATGTTTTTTTACAAAATGAAAACCATATTTATCATCTTACCAATCATAAATAATATAAAAAACAATATTTCACACCAAATAACCATTTCAATTATGATATTTAAACTATTTACTAAATATAAACCAAACAATGTAAAGGAAGTTTTTTAAAATCATCCTAGATAATCAAAACCCTAATTATCTAAGATAAACATGGAATTAGAAACCCAAATGAATAAAGGAATCTCAAATTAAATAAATTAAAATAGAAACACCTACCTATAAATGTGGGACTATGACACCTTAGATGAAATCCACCCGAAAAGGACCCATACAATAGATCATATCCCTTAAAAATCAATTTCCACAAATTATATGCTTCCATTCATATAAAATAATCCAATCATCACCACTTGTGTAAGAGGATTTGTGGAATAATATTGAAATAAATATGAAAAGAGGAGATGAGATCATTACTATTAATATTAATGAGGAATCACCATAAAAAAACCACATCCACCTCGGATAACCTAACAATATAGGGATGATCCCTTGATATGAATTTTTGTTATTAGGATTTGACGAAGGAATATTGGAGTTAAATCATCCAATAAAAAAAGGAAAGTAAATAAAATACTATAGCTGGGAAGTCCACATGGTTATCTCACGTGGTTTTAAAACCCTTTCACAAATTGGGCATCTTCCACTCAATCAATTCCCCCAGGCCTAATATTCTAGTTTGACATAGTTTCTTAATTCATATGTAGACCATGATATCTCATCTAATATAGCTACTCAATTTGAAAATAATCCACTATGAATTGAATAATTGGGGATACCATGCACAAGACACACAAAAGGGATCTTCCGACAAACCATCACCCCACACATGTTTAGCAATATAGTTGGTAAAATGTTGGACCAAACATTCAATATGGTATGTCATCCCAAAAAGGAAAAATTTCAAAACCTGATAGTACCTAACTCTAAGATCATACCAATAAGTAAATTGATTCTCACTTATGAATAATCTATGACTCATAGGGTGAAAAAAAAACCCAACCATACAAATTTCATCACATAAATCTACTTGGAATCATAGTGAAAGTATGAATTAAAAAAATACATATTTTCTAATAAAAAGTAAAAATACTGACCAATTTTTAAAAACAATAAAAACAAAAATTGAGACCAAAACAAACAAATCTAATGCTTTCCACCATATAATGATTCAGAAATCACAATCATGAAACATTCCAGATTCCCTAATAAAAAAATTACCCACTAAATGATTATGGAGAGAAAATAAAATAAGATGGTGGGATGACCACTCCTGTGATCATCATTGAAATAGAGATTATCAATGGATCCACCACTACTGTACTATCTTCCCAAATTCATATGAAAATAATAGTAAAGAACATAATTATCAACTTCAATACCTTTATGGTTTTTTAAGCTAAACAATAGACCTCGCAAAGAAAATAATCACAATAGATCACTTTATAATGACATAAATAACACAAAAAGTCCTCGAAAATATCTCCCTACCATTTATAATTTTTCCATGATGATGAAACTATAGTAGTGCTCACTTAAAATAATGATATTCACAAAAAATATACAATTCCACTACACGTGATATGTATCTCAAAAAATGAATTAGATTATATCCTTGAGAACATCCCAAAGGTCAATATACATGATTTTCTAGAAATGGAACTCCATTAAATGATAGAGAAAACCCAATATGTGTAGTGGATGCACTGTAGAAGAAATTGTAGCTGCGATGGTACTATAGAAGACCAAGGACTATAGAAGTATTATTCATTCATGGGATGTTTCAGCCAAAAAATGGTCTTTAAAGCCTTGTATTCATGCTACTTGGTTGTGGGCCTTCAGGCTCTGTAATGGGTCTTCATCTACCCAATATAAAGTAGTCTTTTATTTAAAAATAAAATTAGGCATCGACACCAACTTTAATAAAATATTGAATGACGTGGTTCAAAACTGAGGTCATGAGACTATAAGGAGGGTAAATCAAGGATAATATTATGGAATAACACTTATGATGATCTGGAAGAAAATTCTAACCCGGTATCTCACACACCCAACTTGTAAATACCTAATAGTTCCTTCTTAATATATCCCACAGTCAACGTATTCCCATAAAATCCATCTAGAAACCAAAAATATTTTATAGACTAGTCCAAAATACAAAAAACATTATAAATTAACAAGGAATGAACATTACAAGCTATAAAAAATGTCTAAATACCATTTACTCATAATATATAAATTTATTGGGTAGAAAAAATGTTAGTTTATCCCATAACGAAAAGGGGAAATTAAAACAATATGATGATTTCAAGAAACCATTCAGATTCCAAATATCTAATGGAAGAAAATGAAAAAACCACTGAATAAGTAAAATTTTGGAAGAAGATATTTTATTTTGATAAATTAACAGCACACAAAACCTAAGAGTGTGATCAGGATGGCCATACAGATGGAAGGATTTTAGTGGTGAATGAAAAGAATATCAAATATTCCCAGTCCCCCATACTAAAAACATTGAATTGGATATCACTTAAATAAAATAGTAATAGTAGTTGGAGAATATATATTCCCATACTCATCACATTTATTCTTCCACTTCTCACTCACTAATGGATCTTTATTTAATCCTGTAGGAAATAAATCATCCTTTGATGGATGTTTCTAGATTAATATTTTATTAATGATGATGGACATATAATAAAATTCCACAAATGTTGTCAGGATATACTAAATAAATAATTTATACAGTTCTGGATATAGTCTTGACACAAATATCAATACCTTATTGGAATCATCAAAATAAAAATTTATAGAGAAGTACAACATAATAGAGAAATGTTCAATATAGTCATCCATTTACTGATCAGTACAAAGAATATCAAAAACATCATCTCATTTTCAACTTTATATTATTTTTAACTAAATCCCCGAATGATGGTAGCATTGAAATATACCTAGGAGTGATCCTCAAGATAATGGGAATGTATAGTGAGATTTCAATAGTACAATCCCAAACAATCAAATATTGGAATATTTCACATTACTATAAGGGAATAAATAGTCTATAAAAAGTCTAAAATTACACCATAATTATCCAAGAATTCAATTTTCTCATGGTATACCTAATCAATAGTTAAAACAGAAGCATAAAATTTTCAAAAACACTCATTCAATGTATATGATATATGAAGAACATGAATCTACCACTCCATCACTAGTCTAGGTATGTCTAGAGTCTGAAATAAAAATTATTGGTTCACTAGTACAAATACCTATGGAATCCCCTTCATGAAATAATGGTTATTTTCATTTGGATGCAATCAAAAACATAAAAAACCCATAATATTTTTCATGAAAATCAATACAAAAGAAATTACCAAAACAAAAAAAAAACCAAAAAAGATTAAAAAAATTCCAAAATATTTATACATAATGTTACCAAATGTAAATAAAAAAATAAACCATAGTTATATAATCCTTATAATAAATATTCATAAAATTATAAGAATAATTCACACCACACATCTAAAAACATTAAACTATAAGAAATTCAAAATAAAACTTTTTTCCCTATATGACACAGAAATTGTTTTTAAATTTTTTATAAAGACACCTCAACTCACCCGAAACATATGGTAGAGTTCAAAAATCTTTTACACCAAAAGAAACTAAACTGACAAAAACAGGGATTTAAAAACTATATCCAACTATATGTATCAAAACATTACTTTTAAACTACATTCAAAAGACATAATGCCTCACATAAAAGTCTACACACAATCCCAAAATACAAAAGTGGGGATAAAACCATTAATGGAGGGAAACAATCAACTAATAAATATATACAGGGTATGTTTTTTCTTCATATCATGTACTGATAGTGTGAGTTATACTATATGTTTTTTTAGATCGGATTTTCATGGGTTTCCCATGGTTTGATGGACCATGAAAATTAATCGTTCTCCCCATGGATTTCTACTAGATTCAATCTAAAATGACTTATTTCCCATGAAATATTCTAAAATATCCATACAAATATAATTTATATTACTCATCTCCAAAATATATCAATAAATTCAACCATAACCTTAAAAAAAATTTAATATAGACATTGAACCACCATTCACTAGATGAGTTTTGAAAAAGGAAGGGAAGACCATGAAATCCCACTGAGTTGCCACATGAGACCTGAATGTATTATCGAATTTCTACCAAAAACCACCAAATTATACAATGGTGCTTGATGAACCTACACCCCTCTCAAGAACCAATAACTATGATATCAATTTTCAATAAACCAACAGTAGTCACCATCTAATCTGGTACCCAAATTAGACCAATTCTTACCGAAGGAGCATCCTGAATCCCCCTAGATTGATGAAAAATTCTTAGTATATCAAAATAAATCATTATAGATGGTTCTACTATCAAGAATTAAAAAGTAAATTTACAGTCAATGAATAACAGTAAAGAAAGATTTATAAAGACAAATGGAAAAATAATAAATAACCAAATAAAAAAATGTTATAAACTACAACGGAAGCTGAAAGAAACAAAATCCAATAAAAATAAGGGATAAATTAATCCAAATAGTTTGATGAATCTAAAGGTCTATTCCCCATCTCTATGTGAAACATTATTCACTACAATGATTCCAATAAACCTTCTACTTCCTAAGGATGATGGAACAATACCTGACCCAAAATCCATGACCTAGAGGAACGTACACAATAAATGATGACTAAATACCAATAATAATGAGTATGTACTGTTTGAGGCCATGGAACTAGGAAAACATAATTATAAAATTTCATTTACTTTATAAATAAACCTTTTATACTAGTTTTAAAACAAATATTGGAAAAATATCTTTCGATTTATTTTCGAAGTAAGAAAGTATGACCAACATTAATAATATATTACCTCATGGAATTATACTTTAAAAACCATTTCAAATAGATAGATAATTTTTAAAAACAAATATCAAAATACACAAAATCCGTAATATTAATTCATAAAATTTTTTAAAGTAAACCCACACATGGTTTCAAATAAGTCAAAAGATACAACTAATGAAAAAAATTTAAAAACCATTTTCCCATTTTCAATTTAAATATTTAACACACCAATTATTAGTTAATCATGTATATAAGGAAAAAATAATCCAATATAACTAAAGAAGTATAAAATAAATACTAAAAAAATATGGGACATCACAAAAAATTGATATCCCTTAAGTGAAATATGTCATCAAAATAGGTCAATACATCAACTATCATCATGAAAACAACAAAAAAGTAAAATATAACTTATACTATATATAATAATAACAAAAAAGTTGATAGATATCATGAAGTATCACCACAATTACTAATGGGATTGAACATAACACATATAAATGTACTAGATACAGGAAGGTTAACAATTAGACAACTTTAAATTGAATGACTCTAGCCATTATCCTTGTTCAATGTACCACTATCTAGGTGTTATTCTAATTTTGTGTGACTAGCTAGTTATAAATATATAATATCCTATAACCATACCAACACTTCCTACTTAGTAGCCTAGGTCACACTATGAAACAATAAAGGATGTGGTTCATGAAAAAACAACATCATCACATGTAAATGAAAAATACACTTGTGTATAAGCACAATCACATCATTAAAAAAATTCTAAATAACCCTTAATGGGATCCCAAATTCATCAATCATTTTTAATTACATAATAATGAATCCATCAAATGGATAACATAAAACATTTTGAAGGGGGATCAATAATGGCATCATCTACATCATATTCCAAACTGCCAATTAAGACTTCACTTTTCATATATAACATATAAATTTTAAAACCCCTTTTTATGAAAATTTAAAATCTGAAAACATTTCCAAAGAAACCAAAATCATAAATAATAAAAAAAAGAAACCAACGGAAACTCAAGTAATCTTCATAGAATAAAAATATACTATTTTTAAATAACTGAAACCATTTTACAAAAAAATGGGAAACCGAAAATGAAAACTTTCTATGGATTTAATCTCAAATATAGATGATTTATTTAATTAAGACCATTTTTAGAAATTTATAAAACATAAAAGATGTGAAAAAATTATTTCATACGAAATCCTAATTTTAATTACGAAATTGTATCCATTTTTATTAAAAAAACCAAACCATGTCCAGAAACACCATTAAAAAATAACCTCGTTAATCCAAAAAAACATCAAGTAAAACATGTGTATAAAAAAACATGAATTTTGGATCTCTCTAATAAAATAATATGAAACATAACCACTTACATCTAGTGGAGAAAACATGTCACCTTTGAACAGATCCACTTGAAATGGGCCCCTAAAAAGGCCCACATCCATTACAAACCAAGAGCACATATTTTTACCAACCCTAACCATGATAATCAGACAAATGTTGCCACTATAGGAAGAGGAGATGGATAAATAGTGTCAAATGGAAAGATACTATAAGGCTTCATACATCTTGATCTGGATAAAGAACCACCGTTGAAATACTCTAAATCAACCTTATTGAATGAAAAAACATGGGTGAATACCATAGAAGGAATTTAGGTCATTGGGTATGACTGCATTATGATTGGGGGAAAATACTAAAAAAATTAAGGGAAACAAAAAAAAATCCAAACTAAGTACACAACATAGTTGTCTCACATGATTTTACAAACCAATCATAAACGGTTCTTCTGCCACTACCTCAAAACACCCAAGACACACATTCTTGGATTTCTTTGTATCAATAACAATAAATAACCTTTTATCTCCAATCTGACATGCCTGATAAAGTCTTAAAACTTCCACTAGTATTAAAAAGGTTTTGAAAACTATTATCATCAAGTATAAAATGACCCTTCTCACAAACCAACACCCTAAACATGGTTGTCCCCATGGTTTGAAAAACCTTATGCCTACTAAAATATAGATAATTTCATCCAAAAAAGGATAATTTTCTACTCTCAGAACCATGGAATACCAAGAATAAACCCACTAGAAAATTCAAACCCACTATAGGAAACCTTGTGACACCACGTATGACAATACCATAGTCCCCCAATGGTATATATATAATAATAATAATTCACAGACCAAATCATTGGTGTCACATCATGGACCCCAATAGTGTATATATAAATAAAATCATGGGAACACTATATCATTTAAATAACATCAAGGTCTACCAATTGTATATATGTAACAATAATAATGGGAAAATGAGATCCTTCAAAACACATCATGTTATACTAAAAAAATATTATATAATTTCTCATAATGGGAACAATAGATCATTTGAAACACATAATTTTCCAATTAAAATTATTATATAATTATTATAAATGGGCATACTAGATCCTTGGAATCACATTAAAGTCCCCAAAAATTATACATATATAATAAAAATAAAAGGAACCTAATTTCCATAGAATCAATTAAATGTCCCTAAAAAGATATATCATAATAATAATTGGAACACCTAATACATGGAATCCCATAAAGGTCTCCAAATTATATTTATTCACAAAAACATTTAATCAATATGTCACATCAATAATAATTTAATAGAAATATCATATCAATAAACCGTTGAATAAATATATTGAATCAATAAACCATTTATTCAAAGTCATTAATTAATAAACCATTTAATAAATCTCATAAATTACAATTTCAATAATCAACTCAGGTTATAAATCATATGATATATTCAAATAATCATTGGTAAATAAATTAATCAAAAATTAACTCATTTCCATGTGAAAATACCATCACTCATAAAAAAGGAAAACACCAAGGCACCTATTTATGTCCTCTAAATTAATATAAATATTTACTTATATATTCTAATTAGTTTATATATAAATATCTAATAAATTTCATCAATTATTTTGATCATTGGTGTTTAGGATGTTTGACAATTGTATAGAGGACCTTCAAAGACTTTAACAGTTTTTCCAATCCATATAATACACATTATATTTTATTTTACTAAAAACAAATTTTTAATTCTTTAGAAATTTATGATGAGATAATTAATATTACAGGGACCATCTATTATACATCATAAAAATTTATAAATAATAGCATAAACTATAGAGTATTTATTAGGCACAGTGTATATAGATTTCAAGTTGACTTCCCATTTTAATATATCCTAATAGAATATTTCAAGACATATGACTATATTATTAACTAATTATCATAAATTAAAATGTCTTATCTCACTTTTCAAAGATTTATAATTTTTAATAATTAATTATAAAATTTAATCAGAATAGGATAATTCCTAAAACCTCACTAGTGATATCCACTTGGTGGAAAAAACATCAACTTGGTGGAACTACATCCCACCACCCACGAATAGTTTAAAACTCATTCCCATCATAATTTCAATAAAAATTATGATGACGTGACATTATAAAAAATACAATTTTATAAAAATATGTTAGAAACCACATATATGAATTAAGGAAATGAATTACCTTAGCAAAAAAATTCTAGATGGTATGTATACTACACCTCAGTTTTTACTATGTTCTTTATTTCTCGAAAAACATGGGATATCCAAAAATATTCCCTTAAAAACAAAAACATTAAAATTATATAGAAACACCATTTTTAGAGGTGATTTGACAATGATCTTTTGAAATAGTCATATAGTGAATATGAAATTTGTATTGGAGTTATACTATCAGTATAGAGAATATTTAACAGGCTAGGAGAAAAATTCATAAAGGATATGTAGATGGAATAAAGACATAGTTAAATGATGCGATATTGTTGGTTAAACTAGTTCACAGTGAATTAAAATATAGGGTTTTTTTAGAGTGTAATACATTTGTAAAATGATTAAACTATAAAAAACCCTTATATTTAGATATCCATGTAAAATAATATGAAATTTTTAATAAAAAAGGAAGAAATAGTGTAAATATATCACTAAAAACAAATATATCTCTTCACCCATTATGTTGGTCTGATATATTTGATGTGAAACAAAAATTTAGAAAAACAATCCTCCAATATATGATGGTATCCTTTGGATCATCTAAAAAAATTACATTTTTATAGGAAGTAATCACATTCCACATCTTTCTAATGTATTGGGAGTATTGGAAGAAGATTAAGAGGGAATTGGGATATTATTATATTTATCCATGAACAATTAAAATATATAAAATTATCACCATACTATAATTGTCATTTATATAGACCAGATGATTCTCTTCATTGATTCTCCAAAAACACATGTGTTTATAATGAATGAGTTCATCCCACAACAATTTCATACATCATATATAGGAAGGAAACTAACCCGCATTCCCTCTATCTTAGGAAATATATCTTTTAATAGTATCCAATGTGGATGATTTATTGGTTTTCCCTTCAATAATACCAATGAATATATTATAATATATATAAATATATATCATGTTATGAATGGAAATACATTTCTTTCAAGAATATACAATATACAATATATATATATATATATAAGGATTTAGGTAATATATCTCTTAAATTTTATTCATTTCACTAAATATTTAATGAAAATATTATATTTTAAATTATTTTGTATCATGTAAAAAATGGAAATTTAATAAAAAAATCCGTTTTTATATATTTTAATACACTTTTGGAACGATTTAATTCAATTCACCTTTTATCACATGATATGAAATACATTGTAATAACTCCTCCAAAAAACTTTGGGAATAACTCTAAATAACTATTATAGTAGATCATTGAGTCAAAATAAGTTCCCATTCATGAAAACAAAATGTGGAACCCCATTGACCAAAAAAACATAGGCAACAAATACAAATGTATGTGTCATTTTTGGAATGTAATTATATTCCTCTAGAAAAACACCGATGCTACAGAATCTAAAAACAGATCTGGAGTTATCTTCATCAAACACATGTGACAATTAGAAAACTAGTCTATGACCACACATTTATTACATCAATTTTCAAAACAATGGCCATAGGTAGCATATTTCCAATGTTTCTAAAAACCATGTCTATTGACCAACATATATCAACAGTTATACGAAATTGTGATGATAGGGTGTGTGAGAAAACCCAAAACAATGTGGGAAATTGGCTGGAATGGGATAACACCACGGTTTAGTAAACTATAGAATTATGTTCCTATCACCATACATTAATACATGTCCATATTATCCTATATCCATTAATTAAACCACGACAATAGGTGGATATGGACATGGTTTAAAACACAACAAAATATGGGGTTATTTCCATTATTTCAAAACATGTCTATAACCACCTCTTTCCATGGTTTAAACCTTGGTAATAAGTTTCATTAATTTTTTAAATGTTTATTAATTATAATTATATACAATTATTTAAATAGTTATATTTATATTTATATATAAAAATAACTGTGATCCACGTAGTGGTAATTTTTTGGCAGAATATAGCAAATATCATAGGATACAACCCCAATGAGAGAATTTATTTTTTAAGGCTATTGAAATGTTTTCTTACCATGACCATAGCCACCTGTTTCCATGGATCAAATCAATTGACATAGGAACCCATTTCCAGGGTTGAAAACTCTATCCATAGGTCAAACCTAATTACCATGGCCATATTTCCCATAGTTTCGACAAACAGTGGTCGTAGTCTAGGGCCATAATTTTGGACTATATAGACATGATATTTAACCATGGAAATAAGCTGATTTTATAGTTTTGTTTTCCAATATACCTTTTTACACGTTCCTACATAATTTGAAATGGTAAATTATAATATTTTCTCTTGTTCTTAGACATCGACTGGATATGGTACTTGGAACAGGTCAAGCCCACATAGCCAACTCAATTATTCCTGATTCATTATGTTTAGAAAGATCTTATCAATGAGTACATCACATAACATTCATCAGTATTGATAATAACATCACATAAAAATCATCAATTTATATATAAAATATCTAATTGTGGCATCACACCCCCATTATATATCTAATTTGAAGTCCTAAATGTCATACAAATCATACGAGATGAAAAATCCCCTTTTGGATATACTCTACCAAGGATGTGATCATCAACATACCAAACCATCCTTATATTAACTAAGTTAATATGTATAATTTAATCAGTATGTAATCAAAATATGAATGTTTTCATGCTAGGTACCTCTACAAAATTAAGCAGTGTGGAACAAAATATGATCCATAAACCCCGATCATACCAATACATCTTTATGAATCTCACATGGAATAACTTTTAAGTCATCTCATGGAAAAATGTATCATATTTTTTTGAAACCATAATTGATTATTATATATCTCTATACATTATTTATACTAATTATAAAATTAACATTTAATTATAACCTATAATACTTTGATGTGAACATCTATTAGTGATGAAATCCTTGTCATATTTTGAAAGTTATTTTTTTATTTTCATTGATTGAAATATATATACATATATTCATTTATGTATCAAAAGTGAAATATTTATAAAATATTGGATTCTATTAATACGATGTATTTTCATATTCTTAGACTATAATAATATTTAACAAAACCAAAAAAGTAAATTTTTTATCAAATCCATTTTGTAAAAATCCAGATCATAATTCAGGTTGCTATACATTTTGGTGTTGTAAACTAATTACATCATATATAATTTATGACACAACTATATATGTTGGTCTAATAAAATCCTCACACAAATTTATTTATAGGCAAACATCCATAATAAAACCATGGTTGAATAATTGTGATATTTAATAATCAAAATTCAAACCATTCAAACTTCTTACATTCACAACATCAATTAATATGATTTCAACATCATTTTTCTATATACGAATCGTTGTAAATTTTTTTTATCATTATTCTTTGATCCCTATTCCATTAAAAAAATATTTACAATTATTTTTACCTTAAAATTATTATTATATTAAAAATCATAAACACTTTTTGTATATTCAAAGGAAAAATATTTAACATAATATTTGTGTAATAATATAATTTTTATCATTGAACATAATTAATTCTATAAAAATCATATAATACAATTAAAAATTATAGTCTTTATGAAATATTTATAATGTACAAAAAACATGTTATAACATGATTTTTTCATAGATAAATTATATTTTCCATAATTTCATATTTAAACATGTTATAGAAATATTTTAATCATAAAAAACATGTTTTTGTTTAATAATATATTACTTTTACTGGAAAAACAATATTTTTATAATCTATAATAAAGATAAAAATGTAAAAATATAATACTTTTTGAAAAAATTATCTGACACCTTGGTAACCTTGTCCCAAATACAATAATAATATTGATTGATCACAAGGAAAAGTAATTCTATATTGATGATTAATTTCACTTTTTTATTAAAATTATTCACCTTTTAGTTTTAAAGAAATAAATCATCAAAAACCAAAAAAATTTCATTAAGGTTTTAGAATGATTCTATAGTTTATATATCAATAGAAGGTGTTAAATCCTTTATAATTTGTCTCAAGCTATGAAATTCTACTCAATGTTGATGATGATACAATAAAAAATTCAATTTGAACCCTACAACAAGGGTGCAGAAAGTTGGAAGAGCAAGATAGATTGGTGCCAGAAGTGAGACGCACCAGAAAATTTGGCCAAAAAGAGTAGGACACAGTCAGCTGTGGGGAGTGGCGTGGGAGGGAGTGTGCGGGGCGGCATGGGGCCACACGAGTGAGGGACCGGGTTGGCATATGCCGCTTTCTAGATAGGAGGGTACACGAACTCAGTTCATCGAAGGAGAGGCATGAAATGGGGTGAGGGTATCAGACCAGGTAGAAAGGGGGAGTCACGGCTATCCGGCCAGGAGTGTGGTGCAGCTAGGTAAGGGTGCGACGCGGCTTGGTTTCGCAAGTAGGGGGGTGCCATTGCGGCCGGTGATGGAAGTGAGAGGTTTCAAGGAGAACGGAGTCTGGTGCAAGGTAGAAATGCAGAGTGAGGCAAGAAGGAAGGAGGCAGGGCGATGTCGGTCCGAGAGAGGTAGTGCGATCCAACGAGGAAGAGGATGGAGCAGGGGGAATTCCAATGGCGTGTTAGGGTTTACATGGAGAAAGGGGATCTGCACGGGGAGGAAGGGGGGAAGAGAGAGGGAGAGAAGGGGGATATAGTAGGTGAAAAAAAGATAAATAAAAATGAAAATGAAATAAAATTGGGGATAAAATAAAACATAAAAAATAAAACACTAAACTAATTTCGAATATAATTATTGATACTAATAATAATTGTAATATTAGTGTAAAGAAACATGATGTAAAATAAAATTATAATTATAACTTAAAATAATAATAATTATTTCCTCATTAAAATCTTTAAAAAATTAATAATAATTGTAACAATTATAAAAGTGACATGTTGAAAAAATTTATAACCTTTATAATAGTTAAATATTATCTAACTAATTAAAATATTAACTGAAATAATATTTAGAATAATAATCCCCAATAATAATAATAATAATAATAATAAACATTTCTTAAATTAATTAATCATTTTTCATATTTTACTTTCCGCTTAATGTATTATTCAACTCGTTAATTAATTGATTACCCATCCATCGGGTAGGTCGCACAAACATCTGACGAAGCCATGGGGCTTCGCCCGTTCCTTGCCCGTGCGCTGGACACAAGCATGCCAAAACACTAATTTATCATCAAAACACATAAACTCTAGTCGGGTCTGGCATGCTCCTAGATAAAAAAATTTGGTCAAACAAAATTATTATATAAAGGTAAAAATTAATTTCATTATCAATGTGCGATGTATGGGTGTGACAATTCTCCCCTCCAAGACACATTCTGCCCCCAGAAAGTCACTCAGTCAAACGAGCATACAAACATGAGTTCGAAACTGAACGAGGCCAACAAAATCACGGACGCAGTGTGAATTTTCACTCCATCAGTCACAACAAACTAACTTTAAGGGAAACTACAAAGAGAAGAGCACTCAGGAAATGAGGAAGGTTCTCCTCACCACAAGAACCTAACTAGAAAAAATAACATTGAAACTCACAACATGGGACAACTCTGGAAATACTATCTTGAACCAAAGAAAAAATTTCCAACAAGGACCAAACCTTCTACACATTCAAACCCTTGAAGAAGGAACGAGAAGATTTATGGTGGGTCTCCCCACCATTTAAGAACTGACCAGCTTAAGGAAACCTGTATAGACCAACACAAGAACTTCAAACCCAAACCAAAAGCCACTAACACATGAGAAAACTGAAAAACAAATTCTACCAAAAATTGAACATAACCATTACTCATCATTTCCACAAGAGATGAGTATCTCTAAAACGAGCATGTACTATAACAAAGAGGGTCACAATTGTGGAGGCAAAACTACTGGAATTAAAAGAAGATGAGATCACCCCACATTCTTACAAAAAAAGTGGGGTATTAAAAGAACAAAAACCACTATGAAAAACTCAGAAATTTATGCCACTTACAGAAAACCAGAACCTTCAATGATGAGGTATCTTGAATCGGGAAATTTAAACCATCCCTTTTTCAGCACCAGAGACAAATGTTAGACCAATGTGACTCACACCCAATGATTCTTGACTACATGAACGGATTCACTTAGAGACATGTGGCTGGAGCTCTAATGTATTGATGCATACACTACCTCGTAGTCAGGAGAAAACATCTTCCAGTCGAGACTCTTTCTAACATTGCCACTAGAGGAGCCTCTCCATGTTTCCACAAATGGCCACACCTATGACAAGAATTCAGAGGATAACGACATGGAAATTTAAAGTACCCAACCCAGTCACACTTGAACCAAACCAGAGGGTGGCCCGACTAAGAGAAGCTGGAATTAACCAGAAGACATGTATGAGATAGGTTCCTCTGGTTTTCTCTCCTCACTAGATGGGGAACCGTCCTGAAAACCATAATGAAATAGTCCTGGAACCCTGGTTGAAGACCACAGACAAGAACACTTTAACTGATTCCACGACGCTACCTCTAGAGAAAAGGGAATAAACCCCTCTAAATGCCAGACGTAAACCTTTACTGTTTGTTGGCTTTGTTGGACACTCACGAGCTATGCCACTTTCCTCACCTTCACATCCTCGGGTATAAAACATCAGACGAGAGTGGTCTTAAAAACCTTATAAGACATCCCATCATGAAATTACGTTGGGATCATCTTATTTTATCAATCCAAAATTGATCCTTCAAATGATCCTGAACCATCAAGGATTCTATTAGCTACATGAGTTTAAAATAACCTGAAAACACTGATGATTTCACCAAGCCAATCTGCTACCTTCAATAGATCATGACCACCACAGAAGATAGACAACAACCGGCAAGAATCCAATTCCACCACTATGCTATGAGTCTGATTAGAACCATAAATTAGAATAGACTCAATAGAACCCTCTGGTACTTTTTTGGATGGAATACTCAAAAACAAGAGGCACAAATCTATATCAAAATTCATCACAAATCAAAATTCCCCACATCAATCAAAAACTAAATCTCAAACTCAAATCACTATTCCAACCACAATTCAATATGTGAAAACCAAGAACCCAAAAAAAAGAATGTCAAACACCAAAAGAGAACACTAAACAATTATTTACCTTAAAAACATTCAAATTACCTTTTGGAAAACCATTTCCTAGAAAACAAAACAACTGAAGTACCCACCCTTGGTATCCCATAAAGTCTCGCATATACACATACCTTTGTGCTATCTCATGCACTCATCCACACATACCACCAATCATACCTATTCTACATGCGCACCTCTATATATGTGATCCCTCATAAGAATACCAAGGATCAACTCAAGACACTTATCATTTCCAAAACATATCATTCAGCATAAAGAACAAATTCCCAACCAATTTTGAAAAAGTCACTTATCATCAAAGAAATACATTTCCTAATTCCAAAATGACTTTTCCACTCAAAATCACATTCCCTTTTGAAAAACCCTTATTTTAAGAACCACTTTCATCATTGAAATCCACTAAAGTCCGTCAAAACTAATCCCAAACATAAATTACATCAAAACATCCAAAAATAAGGGACTAGTGGCCATGCCAACCCAGTAACATGGCTTAACAGACCATGCTCCGAGTGTGAATCCACCAAAGGAAGTATCATTAACCATGCACTCGAGTCATAAATGGGTCGCTACTCCATGAAATATCGTCACATAACACACAATAACTTCCTTTTTCATCCCTCATCCACAAAGACTAAGCAAAAGAAAAACTCAAATCCCATTCTACACCTGGAAACACGAGTTTCGCGACGGGAAAGGGTTCATGACGTCCTTCCCACACCTACCTCTCGAGTCCCAACACACCTAATCACCAAGCTACCTGACACCTCAAATAACAAGGGCCTCCTATGATAATATCTTGTCACAAACCAACCAGGGTCAACCCTGAACTAGTCACCCGAGTAGGCCCGCGACATGGCCCGAGGGGCGTTCCCTATCATCACGCCCTGGAAACTAGTGTCGAAGATCAAAATTAAATAGGTGGGAACCATTTGGACCAAAAGAAAATAAACTAATCAGGGGAAAATAAATAGAACAAAAGAAAAAAATAAAGAACAAACAACAATGCTACTAACCTGACCATGGCCAAAAATCCATGTGACCCCGTGTGTCACTCTTCCAATACTACAACCAACGTCGCTCAAGGCGAACAACTGGAGGTTGAACCTAAAATAGAACTAAAAACAAGAAAACACTATAGGTGTGAGTTTTAAAACTCAGTAGGATAACCTTATAATTCTATTCTCAATGAACTACCACTAAATAAAGAATTTATCAATTCCATGTTTGAACTAAATTATATAAAATATTGGGTTCCTCACACACACATCCATTTATAAAACATGTAATAGTCCATTAATCTTTTTAAGTTAAAACAAGTTTAATGATAGAAAGAAATAGGTGTGTTGCATTTTAAAACATTTCTGCGAGAAAGTTATAAATTCGAATTTCAATTGTCAGTCAAATGGAAGACCACACAGAACACACAACACTCACTAAGGGAAATGGGGGAGAAGTGGAACACATGGGCCAGCAACCGAACTAGACCTCCAAATCTTCGACCACATAAAAATAAACACTAAATGAAATTTGGTTCTAACCCAGGAGCTCCTGAACAATCCAAAACATACCATACATGTGACTCATCCTGAAAGCATGCTCTAACTCGACAATGTTATAATGCCCTAATGCTTGGTATAGCCCTACATGGCCTATCTCAGGGGCCCAATCCCCATAGAAACAATAACTCAGTATTCCCCTGCTATGGGGCCACTATCTAGTGCATAATCTAAAATAGTGTGGCAATCATTCTCAGAAGATTTACTCACTATGACAGGTTCCCATGTCAACATAAGAAATAAAAAGGGGTGCGTCCACAATGTAAATAAATCTGTCACGATGCGTAAATGTCACATATGTCTCACATAATCAACGCACACCAAAGATCACCCCTGAGTGGGTTTTACAAAATAATTTATTTTATTAAAGTGCCAAACATGCCTTCACAAATTTTAAAGAGAAACCTCATTTCTCGAGAAAACCCAATAAACCTGTTCAGAAGAAATCATGTATCTTGAACACTATAACTACATTTGAAATTCTGTGAATTATTTTTAAAGTCCAAAAATTCATTATTTCAAAACTGGTTGTCCACTCGTCAGGAATATGTTTCAAGAGTTGTATATAAAATAAACGGCTCATATTACACCAAAAAATCATTTAAAAATTAATTACCTTATATTATTTCTTATATATTAAAATTTATAAAATAACAAGCCATTAATAAATTCTAAATTTAAAGGAATGTGTAGTGGGGGACCTACCACAAAGTGGAACCAATCCATCCACTCGGTTCTTGGCACATTCTATCTAAAAGTCGCTGCTCTTGATGATGGCAATTTTAAACCGCATGATCTATACGTATATACATTTTCATATATATATATATACCCTTTAACCCAAGTAAGTATTCTTCACGCCACGAGGGAATATGCGCATGGAGGATATACATACATACATGCTAACCCATTTTTATACCAATAGGTCTTTGTCACTGATGACCAAAACCCACACCGTGATGAGAAAAACACCATACAACGATGCAAGGGAAACTAATAACTACCCAATTCTTCAAACATAACTAAAACAATTTCACTTCCATAAAATAATATGAATTAAGATAAAAATAGGAAAAAAATACACATTTCATGGAAAACATGTCACAAGGCCAATTCGCATCACTCACAACTTAATAACTCATTTATGTAATTAATAAAACTTTTCCAAGATATATAACAAAGCTTCACTAAAAGAAAACATACATCAACTCCCCACTTTAAAATTGAACACACACTAAAACATTTTCTTAAACATGGTGCTCAAACTTTTTAAGATTTAATAAACTACATAAAAATATTTTAAAGAAACTCCAAACAATATCCCAAGGCTTTGAATGCAAAAGGCCAACAAAACCCCCCTTTTGAGGCCAAAAGCACACCACCTACATGTCAAAACAGGATTTTCAGACCTTGCGCACCATATCAAATCAACATAACAGTTGATAAAACACTACGAATGGAACATCAAAAGTTTTCATATAATCAAAACACTCATATCACAAAAACACATTTCTAAAAACTTCGAAATCATATTTAAACCCCAAGAAAAACCATATTCGCACAAATAAGATTAATCACATAACATACTAAAGTGATTAAAGAAGAAAAATAAAAAAAATAAAGATTATGCACAAAACCCTTACCTTGGGTGTTGAAACACCATATTTTAGTGCAAAACATCAACTACTTGCCAATCACACAACAAAAAATTCCATTGAAACCTACAGAAAAGGTGTGGAATGATGGTTGAGCAAGATGGATTGGTGTCGGATGTGTGCTACACCAGAAAATCTAGCAGAGAAGGGTAGGCAGCAAGCGGCTGTGGGGAGTGGCGCGAGAGGGAGGGTGTGGGGTGGTGTGGGGCGACACGAGGGAGGGATCGGGGGGGCGTACACTGCTTGCTGGGCAGGAGGGTGCGCCGACTCGGTTCATCGATGGAGAGGCAGGATAGGGGGTGAGGGTATCCTACCGAGATGAAAGGGGGAGTCGTGGATCTCCTGCGAGGAGTGTGGTCTGGCCAAGTAAAGGTGCGGTGCAGCTAGGTTTCGCAAGTAGGGTGCCATTTTGGCTGGCGATGGCGGCGTGAGGTTACAAGGAGAACGGGGTCTGGTGAAAGGCGGAAAGGCGGAGTGAGGAAATATGGAAGGAGGCAGGGAAACACCAGTCTGGGATAGGTAGCGTGATCCGATTAGGAAGAGGATGGAGCAGGGGGAATTCCAGTGGCGTGATAGGGTTGCCAGGGTGAAAGGGGATCCGCACGGGGAGGAAGGGGGTAAGAGAGAGGGAGAAAAGGGGGATAGAGTAAGAGAAAAAAAAGATAAATAAAAATAAAAAAGAAATAAAATTAGGGATAAAATAAAACATAAAAAATAAAACTCTAAAATAATTTAGAATATAGTTATTGATAATAATAATAATGGTAATATTATTATAAAAAACATGATGTAATGTAAAATTATAACAATAACTTAATAATAATAATAATAATTGCCTCATTAAAATCATAACAAAAATAATAATAATAGTAACAACGATAAAACTGACATGTTGAAAATTTTATAACCTTTATAATAGTTAAATATTATCTAACTAATTAAAATATTAACTATAATAATAAGTAGAAGAATAATCCCCAATAATAACAATAATAATATTATTAAAACAATTATTAAATTAATTAATCATTTTTTATATTTTATTTTGTGCTTAATGTATTATTCAACTCGTTAATTAATTGATTACCCGCCCACCGGGTAGGTCACACGAACATCTAACGAAGCCATGTGGCTTTTCCCGTTCCTTGCCCGCGTGCTAGACAATACCAAGCCAAACCACTCATTTATCATAAAAACGCAAAAAACTCATGTTGGGTCTGGCATGAACCTCGACAAAAAAATTAGGTCAAAAAAATTATTAGATAAAGGTAAAAATTAAATTCATTATCGATGTGAAAAGTCAGGGTGTGATAGATCATGGTTAACAAAGATTGAATCCTAGAAATTTACATGTTAAAGAAATAATTTTGATTTATAAGTTATATATATAATGTCATTGGATTATATTTAATTTTTTTAGTAGCTTAAAAATACTCATCCATAATTTTTCCATTATTGCATCAAATGGATTAAAATATTTGAAATCTGGTAAAAATTCAATGTGATAGGAATTGTGATGAATACCCCAAATAGATGCCCAACCCAGTGGGAGTGGGAATAACAAACTATAAGATGTCAAATGATCATCATACTCAATTTTGAATAGAAACACAGATAAAGAGGATTACCCAAATCCCCAAAGAAATAAAAACCTATAATTGTGTCCATTATGCGAAAAAAACCTCTGACTATCAATGGACTGTATGATCCCTTGAACATTGAAAAATGGATCAACATCATTGAGAATATTTCATTCATACATCAATGTTATGAACTAGAGAATTTTATACTAATGTTTATTATATGAATGGTTAAGATCATCAGGGGGACATTGATCAATAATACGAGGCAAGAGTAAGAGATCGATGAAATTTGATTGATGTAATACTAGATGATTTTTTTCCAAAAATATATTTCTCTGACTCTTCAAATTAAATTGAAAATGTATTTCCTTTCCATAAAGAAATAATTATGTTGAATATATCATGGAATATGTGTAAAACATCACAATACATGAATGATACATCTCTGGCTTTGTCATTACCCATGAATAAAAGTGTGAACACTTCTTTGTTGGGATTAATCCTAGTCTAAAAAAATCCATGGTGACTTGGGAAATTTATATCTATGAGGAAATTATATAATGTTCCCTCAAACTTGAAATGATGATTTTAACAGATATAATTTATCATGGGGATAATAAGGGGATTGTAGAGTTTAATTTTGGTGGTCCGATGGAGAAACATATTGGTGGTAAGAATTTTTATTTTCCAACTAGTCAAAGGTGTGTAATGTACCAATTGTGAAATTTCCTACAGTTGGTGAGAAAATAATTTAAGCGTGGGAACATAGGGTACATATTTAGAAATTGATGACATGAGAAAACCACTAATGCATTGGAGTTAATGAATTATTCTATAAATCCTTAATGCATTGTTCATTAAATTAAATACAATGAAGCAATGAAATTTCCAAAAAAATTCATTAATCCAAGAATTTTTAGATACAAACAATAACCTACAAGGTAGCTAGGGTGATAATTATATATCACAACTGTTGAGTTGGTTCTCAATAATAATGTTGTGTTATGTATGGTACTTATTCATTCATGGATAGAGACCAAATTTTTTATTGTTTTTTTATGATTTCTTTCATATCAATAATGTTTAGTAGAACTATTAACCCCCCCCCACAATGTATGGATGTGATTTTATCCATTAAAACAAATTGGTAATTTATTGCATCCAATGAATATAAATCTACCTCTATCAAAAATTTTAGGATAAATTTCCTAGTGAAAAATTTCATACTGCTTTTTGTGTAATCGGTTAAAATTATATATAAGGATTGTATTTCCCAATATTGAGCCAAAATAAATTTACACAAGAATGAAATCACAATCTGTATCAGGAATAAACTACAATTCTTCTCATGTGTAAAGAGGAGGATATATCTTATCTAGAACCAACATCCCAAGAATCGATTTTGTTTCTGTATGGAAAATAGTATATAGATTAAATGATTGAATGTAAAGAACTATTAAACATCAAAGAAATTTCAACTGATTTGTAATAAAATGATGCGTTTCTCAAGGAATTCCTTTTATTCCTCATATAAGAGAGGTCGAATGTTCATTTGATCTTATACTTGGTTCATTACCATTATCATAGACTCAATATAGAATTTTTTTTTGTCGAACATGAGGATTTAAAAAAATATTGGAAATTTTGGATTAAGGGTTCATATACAAACGTGCTTCACCATGGGGTGTAGTAGTCCTCTATACCCAGATCAAAGACGTGTTAGATAACATTTTCATTGATAATCATGATCTCAACAAGATGATGATAAAAAACATGTATCTTGTAACATATATTAATTCATTTCTCGATTAGCTGAGTATAGAACAATACTTCTTCATAGTGGTTCTATGGTTAGGAAATATCCATGTTAGGGTGAAGATGGAGGATATTCGCAAGAATACTTTTTGTATGATGTACAAGCACTGTGTGTTCAAAGTGATTACATTAGGGATCACTAATGCTCTAACAATAATCATGGAATTGATGAAGATATTTTTTAGAGAATACCTCAACAATGTTTTGATAGACTTTATATATTATATTCTAATATAATAAAAAAAAGTAGGAACATGAGGAGCATCTGAGTGCTATGTTAAGACCTTTTTAAATGAAAAAATTTATGAAAAGTAAAAAAATGATTGTTCTGGGAGAAGTAATTCTCATTATTTGGAAAAATAATCACATTTAGTTGGATATATATAATCACATCAAAAATAGAAGCAATTTAAGGATGGGAGAAATCAACATCTATGAAAGATGTCCATAGTTTCCTTTGATCAGCTCAGTACTATCATCTATTTGGGACAATGTTATCATGATTTTCAATATATCTATCCATGTTAACTCGGAAGGGAGCCAATTTAACTTCAAATAATGGATGTGATGAGTGATTAAAAGAGTTAAAAAAAGGATTATCAATTCCTTATTCTCATAATACCCACATGTGAGAAAATTTTAATGTTATTCAGTTATGCTTGAATGATGGTATTGAGTTGTTTGGGAATGAAGAATAAAAAATTAATATCATATACTTCAGGGCAGTTGAGTGTTTACAACTATTACAACCAAAGACATGATCTTGAGTTGTATGTAGTAATATTCAATTTGAAAAATTATCAATGTTATCCCTTTGAGGATAAGTGAAAAAAATTCATGAATCACAGAAGGATCAAAAAAATATTCACATAGAATGCACTAAACACGCACAAAAAAGTTAGATCTGATCAATGACTAGGGGTGGTTAGTCCACTACCAGCATGGTAATGTGAATAAAGTGGGATGGAATCTATGTAGAATGTAAAAATAGATATATATTTTATGATAATTGATAGGGATCCTATTTTAGTTAATTTTAAAAGGATTGACATGGAAATAACAAATGAAGGAACATCATCAATCTTTTTACAAATGATTACACAATCACCCCTTCATGAAAATATAAAGGATTCTTAGATAAATGAAGTGATAATTTAGATATATTTTTCCTCTATAATAAAAAATAAATCCTTAGAGTTCTATGTTAATGAATATGGAGTTGTGATATTTGAGTCAAGACTATGTGTACAATCAAATCCAATGTTAAAGGATTTGTTGGATGATGACCATAACTGATCCTTCACCATCCACAAAGGAAGAACAAATATGTATTGATATCTATGATAACACTATTTGTGGGAAAATATGAATAATAATATCATTTAATATACATCAAGATGTATTGTACATCAATAAGTAATGGTGGGAAAAATACAAGGGGATTACCTGACCATTACCCATACCTACATGGACATGGGAAAACATCACCATAGAATTTGTCCCTGGTCTTCCAAATACATCAACATGGAATAATTATATATTCATTGTCGTAGATATTCATACAAATATTATTCACTTCATTGTGATTCAAGAGGATTTATCACTTGATCAACTTGCAAGGATATACATTAGAGATATTGTGAGCATGCATCGAACACCACTATTGATTGTACCCAATCAAGATCCAAGATTCATATATATGTTCTAGAAGAATATACAACATGATCTGAATACTGAGTTGAACTTTAGCATGATTAATTAACCTCAAACCAGGGTCCAATTTGAGCTGACTCTTTATATACATTAGGACATGTTGATATAAATCTCATTTTATTTCAAATGAGGAAGAGACAAACCTTATCATCTGGTTGAGTTCCATTACAAAAAATGTTTCCACACAAAAATCCAAATGGATCCCTATAAATCCATTTATGGGTATAGGTTCTAAACGCCTAAATTTTGGGATGAATATAGGGAACATAAACTGCTAGGTCAAGAAAATGTTGAGAAAATGGTGGAATAGGTTAACACTATTTAGAAACACAACAAGGTTGCTCAGAGTCGACATAAGTGTTATGCTAAAAATCAATTATGAGAACTATATTTTGATGTCATAAATGTAGAGTTTCTTTGTATATATACATGGAATAACATGATGTGATCTATGAAGATTGGAAAGCTTAATCCATGATACATTGACCCCATTGAGTTCCTTGATTGCATCAGAGTGGTTGCCTACTGACCATCCCTCCCACATAACCTATCTCAAATACATGATGTTTTCCAAGTATCCATATAGATAATAACAAACTAAACCACTGACATGTACTCAATTCATAGGTGTACCTTTCAAGAATTATTATTCATAAGAAGTGTATCCAGTGAAGATCTTAGATCAAAGAGAAACTATTCTAGTAAATAAGTTAATGCATCAAGTCAATTTGCATTGGAAAAACCACATGTTTGAAGAATTAATATGGGAACAAGATGATGTCATGAAACATAGATACCATCATATGTTTTAATATAGGAAATAAAAATTCCAAGGGTCAAATTTCATAAGGGAGAATATTATAATGACGCAACTGGTTAAAAATAAAAATTTCACTTCTAATTTAATTATATGTTTTATTATGTAATATAGATATAGAAAAGACAATAAATTATTTGGTTTAGTTATATCCAATAGGATTTAAGTGAAATTTGGAGATATTAATCATCGAAAAAACAACTAATAAATTGTGATCACATGATTACTATTAATATAGGGTTTTAGAAAATCAAACTAACACAGACAAAGAATGTGATAACCTCAACCAGTAGGATCATACCCTATAAATCCCATTTATTATAGCTTCTAAGGGCTATATCATCAGTAAGATATTCGAATGAGAAATCCCAAACTGATATTAAACAGCTTAAGCATTAATAAAAACATTTTTGGGTCATGTTCATGATTATCAAGATCACGACCTAAACCATGTACATCAAACCACCCCAGGAATGTCGCACCGTCAAATACCTCACTCTTAGAGGATTTTTTGGTGTTTTAATAAGATATGTCTCAAGACCTCTGAAACATGATTATATACATTATTTTTTATAGAATAATGAATGGATTTTCAACCTATTTTTTTTACCTTATAACTGATTTTTATTTTATATAATAAAATTGGAACAATATTTTTGGGTAATATTTTAATCAAATAAATACTTTTTTTGGTATATTAATGGAATTTTTAAATAAATAATATTTTAATAAAATATTTTTATTAATTAACTTTTAATTAATATATTTTTTCGTATCATTATTATGAAGTCAAATGTCATTTTTTTAATGGATAAACAAATTTTATTGTAAAAAAACCCAGATTACTCCACAAATGTCTGTTATTATTTTAAAATGGAATATTCAAGTATTTAGAAATATAAATCCAAAAAAAAGAATATTATTTTTTATTTATAATTTTGAAATTATCCAATGGAATACCTTTTATAATTTTTTTAATAGTTAATATTTTTTGTAAAAATTAAATACCATATAAATATACTTTGTGTATTATGACAACATAGTGAATGAAAAGTTATATAATAAATTTGATAAATGGTATCCATGAACAAATATATTTATTACTTATAACGAAATTTGGTTTTATGTTTATTTTTTGATTTTTATAAAGCCTATATTAATTATCCAAAACACTTAATTTATTTTAAGGGTTTAAATTCTTTTTGTTAAGAGTATGACCCACTTCCATAGATGAAAGGTTATTATTTTATTATTTTCATCCATTAAATTATAAAATACTGAAAACTACTCCCCCTTTTTTATAAACCTTGTGCACAAACTACGGTATATTATCTAGATTAGTTTATTTTATTATATAGAGTCCAAAACCTCAGTTTGATAAATAATAAAAAATTCCCCACTAATTTAATAATTTAAACCACCCATTATTCCATTTATATTCACTGAAAATCCATGAATCCTAACCATACATATTCATACCCTACCTATATTCCTCCAAGGTGCCCTCAATTTCTTAATAAGATCTTGTTAAGCATTTGGACTCACAAACTCATGTAATGGAACATCAACTTCTCATCATTATTCATGTTTCTTTATTATGATGTACATTATATTTCCAAATAATAATTCTATTATATTAATTTACATTTCCCTCTTACTACTAATGTTATTTATGAATTGTTATTGGGTCTTTTTTCCCTCATCAATAAATTTTATGAATTTTTAATTGATGAGGTTATGCTACTGAAATTTCATAATGATTTTTCATACCAACATAAATGTATTGTGAATAAAATATACATTATATATGAAGGGTTTTCAAAATTATCCACTTATAATTCATTGAATTTTTACTTATGTGTATTAATTACACAATATATTATTGTGTAATAAAATATGATGATGAATGAATCCATGCTGAATGATCTATGTGGAACCGTTAAGAATAATAATGAAATGAATGTGATGGGTGCACCCAACAATTATATAGTGGTCCAATTAATTAGGTATTTCTAAGTCTCATGAGATTTAATGTAGAGATATAATGTGTACCTGATTCCTTTTTGGGAATGTTTCCTCCATGATTTCATTATAGTTAGCCTTAACATGTGATTAAGATATAGTGTTTTAATTTTTTTCCACATTGAAAAAGATTTGATTATCATGATATATTATAAGGACTCAGTATTAACATACATGGATATTTCAACATTTTAGATGAATTTTCAGTACATTAAAAAAGTACATTCCCAAGGACTAAAATAGCTTAGTGCCTTTGGAATCCTGGAAACAACATTCTATATCCTGTTTAAAGACCTTCAAAATCCAAAATAAATATATCCACCTTTATTACATCTAGATAAACATTTATTTATAACATGGGGAATAGAAAAATTAGAAATGGGTGAGCTGAGATGCCCACTAATGTTAAATAAATGAAACTCATATGCATAACATGTATAATTGGTATGGAACTTGGGAATAACATTTGATGATCATAACCTACACATTAGAGAGAATAATAGAATTGTCAGTTCATAATACATTGATCATAAGATAATTAAGAGAATAAGTCATGAAAGAATTACATATGAGTAATATAGGGAATTTTTGGCTAGCACATTGGTGTATAATTTTGTGAACTTGTAAAATTAGAAACATATTCAGTCATTAAGTTAAAGACATAAAATATGGACCCCACATCAACTTAATGAGATGAAACAATTACCATTTATAACACTGTGAACATGTAATTATGTTCAAACATAACCTTATGGACCTGAAACCTGGTTCATGCATAACATTTTGAAATCATAATCACAGTCATGAATAACATTAGGAACATATAATATAGTTCATGTATTAACATATGTAAATGCAATCAGGTCCATGCATAACATTATGAACAAGTAAAAAGGTTGACTCATACCATTGTGAACATGTAATCAGGTTCATGCATAAACATGTGGATATGAAACCAGGTCCATAAATAACATTGTGAACGTCTAATTAGGCTTATGAATAACATTGTGAATAAGAAATAATGTTCACATATAAAATATATAATATTGAGTCACCCATTTTACCCAATGTATTAGAATGTGATATAGATCTCACACAAGACCTAACAAATCCTAAAAACAAGTTCAAAAAGATTATAAAAAATAATTATACCATACCCCATGAAATGAGATAGTAATCATGAACATTTAATTATATCATTAATAATGGAAAATGAGTAGTTCTCATAATATCCATCTGTAAATATAAGTGAGTTTAAAAAGAATATAACATATGAAAGAGATATTAGTTTAATAAAAATTATTTATTAAAATAACTATCCATTCATATCGAAAATAATAAAGGAAGCATTGAATCATTTCCCTGAAAGGAATAAATAAAAACAAAAAATGTCATCAAAGATGGGAAATAATTTTTAATGATATTTTGAAAATACTTCTCGATGTAATATCCATTATTAGTTGATTATTTCCTTTTTAAAACATAATTTTTTTGAAAATAATGTACTTTAAAATAAATATTGAAACATATAAATAATGAATTTAAATATGTTTGAATATTTTTTTCATTGGTAAATTATAATGAATTACTAAAAATTTTATAATTTTTCAAAAATATTCAACATTCTAGAAAACATTTTTCTTCAAAAAAATCGATGAGATCATTCAATGGAAGCTTTGAAAAAACATAGAACATTTTTGAAAACTATTTTCATTGAATACAATATTAATGAAAATAAATTTACATAATATTAAGAATAAATTTCTTCATTAAATTATACTTTTAAATGTATGATGGAGTATTCTAAGAAATGATGGCATGAACATTGGTATGTCTGTTCTTCCCTAACATTCATTTTTAACCTTAAATGTTCCAAAAAATTTCATAATAGAAAAATTACGTGAAGATTAATTATAAAATTTTATATGGTATGAAAAGGTTAATAATGTACTTAAACATCATGACATATAATTAAAACATTTTTAAAAATATTTTTTTTAAATCATTGTTTTCAATGAAAAAATATTTCCGATCAAAATTAGATATCAACATCGATTTTGATTAAAATATTTTCTTAGTTATCATATGTACCGAGGAGTGGAAAATAGAAGTAATATATGAAAATATCATAAAAAATGATGTTTATGATAATTCATTTGTGCTCTTGAGATGTGTATCACGATATTTCATCATTTATAGCATAATCATAAACAATCTCAAAAAATGATGAGATTGTTTTAATGGACTCTTCTCACACGGTAACATAGAATCATAAATACAATGTAAGAAAATGAAATTTCATGAATATTATAATGTCATTAAAATAATATGATTCAAGATATATCATTTTGAATGTAAATGTATATTCCACACAATAAAAGTGATTGGTGAATATTGAATGTATCTCCCGATAATAAAAGGTGTGATGAAATTCCATTACATTGTTTCATGAACCTCAACATACTCATTCAAAAAAAAAAACGAATAAAACATATAAGTTAATGATACATATTTTACATAATTATATTACCATATCTAATACCATATATTCTTTTATCTTTACTGTATATTACCCTATTGATAACAATCATATGTTTTAGTTTCACTTTGGGTAATATTTTCATTGTTCTTCACATGTGTCATAATTTTTTATATCTTTTGTATTTATACTTATATCATGATTCCAAAATGTAATGAAAATATAAATATATTTTATATTCAGTATATGTGTATTATAATAATATATATAATATTAAAGTTTGAAATGGAATACGTTGTTCATAAAGACAGTAATCTATATGTACACATGAACGCTATTTACGTTTTTGAAGTCATATTAAAAGAATGAAGGTAAAGGAGATATTGGTATATGTGTATATATATAATTATTCTAGGAGAATAATTATATCATATATATCATATAGGTTTACTAAACCAATCTTTAATATATTACATGTTTTGTGTGGACGAATCACATCAGTTTTAGGGGACAGTAGTCAACACTTCCCCAAAAAAAATTTAATATTTACACCTAATGGAACGTAAAAATAAATTTGTTTTAAAAAGAATTAATAATATTAAATACATAATAAATATAATATATAACATATATCAACATAATTTCCATCACAATTTCAACCATGATATGCGATAATGGAAAAATGAACTATAATCGTTTAGGGTGGTGGTAGTTTTCCCTACACATAAATTGTGTGTTCGTTTCCCATTAGATGGAGGTGTGTATAAGTTTATGTAAAACCCTTAATAGAAACATTTCTAGTATATTTATTATACTGGTGTTTCTATACAGGCATGGACTATGGATATTGAAGGGGTGGAGAAGGAAAATATAAGAAATGAGATTGAGATAAGATTTTACCTCTTAATTGGGTCACGCCTTTTGGTTTGTTCCAAAATGCATCCTAAGATTTCTATATGAACCAGGGGAGTCTTCTAGGATGAATGAAGGGATTTTAGTAAGTTTATTTTTTATATATTGGCTGAATTTATATTTTTAGTGGGTTCATGAGGAGGGAGTGGCAGTGTCATCTTATAGGGAAGGGAAAGGGCACAATTGGCATTTTTGAAAACATGTTAGGTGTATCTACATTCTTACCCTAAAAAAGTCCAGAAATCCAAACTCATAAATTAAATGTTCATGTCTTATTAATTTATATAAAATCGGTTTTGGATAGGTTCTAGGTCTTATTTGTGTTAAATGTATGGATTTTTACTTTTTCAATGCAGTTTTTCTCTAAACAATTATAATTATTTTTAATCAATTTCAGTAATATTTTTGAAAAAAAATGTGAACATATTTGAAATTAAAAATTATTCTAATTATTAAATTTATAATCCATTTTTCTTAATTTTAATCACATGAGTGACAGAAACTAATTTAAAATTAATATCACAGTCGTGTCTAAAATGCTCATTTTTGAATTAAAAACATTCAATAGGTTGTTATGTTTTTTACCCAAGTTTAAAGAGAAATTAATCTTAGTCACATAAATAGTATTAATTGATGAAAATATTATCTAATAAAACATTTTATCCAAATTAAAATTAATTTTTTGATATTAATAAATTAGATGAATGGGTTATTTTGAAATAAATTCTGGTATTTCTCATTATTGGTCAAAAAATGATGTTTCTCAAAAATATCCCTAAGATAATATAAACATTATAAATTAAAAAAAATGTTTATTTAAAAAAAAATATTTCTAAATTTGAACAAAATTAATAATATTACATTTCATAGAATGGAATTAAAATCAGTTCGTTTAAAAAATATTATTTTCAGACATAAAATAAATTTATCAAAAATTATATCTTTTAGAATCAACATGTTTAATTTAAATGAAAAAATTATAAATAATTATTCAAAAATTAGTTATTACTATTCATATTATTATTTTTAACATCCATATTACAATTATATCATTTAAATAATTACAACAATAACATGATGTTTCATTGAAACTCAGTGTTGCATGTATTATAAGCCATGTTGGTGTTACATGTAATGTACACCAAGTAATTTTTTCATATTCCATGTTCATGACATTTTAAAGGAATGTATGACTTAGTGAAATTTTATTAAATCAATAATATTTAATTAATTCATGGAGAAAAAATGGACCATAAAATATGTTGGGTTTTACATTATACCACTCTTAAAATGATTTTATCCACTATAATTCATATGAGTCATCAATTGGTTTATACTTGAATGTTAATTTCATAGAAACCATCGTTGAAAAAATTAATACTAGAACTTCCTTTTAAAATAGATTTGTTAGAATCATAAGAATTATCCAATGTAATATATAACTAAGATTCTATATTTGTGAACATAGGTTTGGAGTTATGACTGGACATGGAAGAAAAACATAAATATATATATAGAGTGACTAAGGTAATATATCACAAAAAAGTTAATGATAAAATAAATCATGGGGGCATCAATGTCATAAATGTTTGCCGATTTATATGGAAATCAGTTAAAAAAATTACATTATTGGGAAAACCTATTTTTGATAATTATTGTATCATTGAGTAATAATTTTTTTGACCATGAATATAAGGTTATATATACCCATGATCTGTTTCTATTAAAAAATTACATTATTTTGTTTTTCTATTAACTATTTCTAATTAATCCATTTCAGCATGAAATGGATCCCCAAAAAATAATATTGACGTATAATGCACTAAAATACACTATTAGCAGATATTAAGGACCATAAAATAATGAAATGTATAACTATTTTTCTCTAACAATAAAAAATTCAATAATTTCAATAAATTAATCTCTATTAAAAAAATTTAACACTAAAATTTCATCCTAAATAATTATTTACCAAATATAATTATACAGAAATAGAAAATTGTGTAGAATAGTGGTAGGCATGAAACCATTATCAATCTTCGATCATGGGTTAAAGACTCATGACTTTTTCAGACTTGATTGGTTTTCAACCAATATAAATGATGTCCTTTTCTAAAACCACACTAATATATTTTACAAAATATGACGGAAATAAATGAAATAATGTTAATCACTAAAAAACCTTTTAACCACAGTCTTCAATATAATCTCAATACATAAATAATTTCTCAAAATTTTAACCTAAACCTTCCATGATTGATTTTCTTTATAAAGACTCTCAATGTTGAAAAAAAAATCATTATAAACCATGTCATGAAATACGATTACCATTGGAACCCCAAATATCAAAAATTATATCTTGGTTGTCACATCCCAAACATGTGAAAACCCTCAAGGTAAATTCTCCTAGATCATAGAAACAACATGAATTGCCATAAATACTTTTTGGAAAACATTAATTCTTCCCTATTCCAATGGTTACTGGAGATATTATGTTAATATATGATGTTTTAATCATCATACATGATATCATAGACTACTTTTTTAATTGATCCCTTATCAGTTATAAGGGGATCAGTGCTATCCAATTTACATTTTTTAAAACCGATCAACACTTTATCCATGAAAACCACCATTTTATAATCACTATAATCATACTAAGGGTTACCTTCCATGAATAATAATCTCACTTTTATATATATTCATCACCGTTAAATATATTCTTTTAAATACATAATGAAAAATATAGTAAAAATAATTATATATATCATTATTCTTATAACAAAATCATTGAATTCAGAAACATAAGTACTTCATTAATCTAACCTTATTATTAAACAATTAATCAGGCTTCATCAAATTATTCTTTAAACCTATTTCCTAAAATATAAGAATCATGTATCATGGTTCTTCAATATCATTATTATCATGATTCTTATGATTAATGTAAAAAATACGATAAAGAACATAATATACCTTTCACATGTCATTGTGGTCTCTTTATCTTCAGTGGTATAACCAATACTTATACCACCTTCTTTATTCTCATTATGTGCCTTCCACTTGGAAAATATATTTTCATAATACTTATAAATTATATATATGAAACATTAAATTTTAACACTATTTCTTCTAGTTGTCGTCAACAACTAAAACACGAAATCATAGGGTGAGAAAAAAATATCTTATAAGAAAACTACATCACCATTAAAAATCACTTATATGATGCCGAAATTAAGACCCCTTAGGTTTATCATAGGTTATTAATTGTCATATTATTTTCAAATCATCTAAAATGGTTCATGAAGAGTTTGTGAATTTCAAATGCATATACCTTGAGAGTGATAAACATGGAATGCAAAAAGTCATATTGTCATGTACCATATTACCCAAGGTTGGGACCAAAATGTCATATCTGAATTGTAACACATATGTACATCTATTCCAAATTTATATCCACATTTAGTATATAAGAGTTGATTTATTTCTAAGAAACTAGTCTCTACATCCTTCACCATAATTATTTTACATTTTCATATACATTTCCTTATCCTTTGAATTATCCTTATAGATATCCCTTGACATATTCATTGAAATACCCCTAGAGAACTCAATAATAATTTCTGATACTAGATTATAAGGGTTGAAAAAAAATTAATTAATACAAACTATAAATACATAGTATTAATATACATGGATATTACATAATTTTTTATGAATATATATAAAATTACAAAAATTCATGCCCATGGACAATAATAGGTTAGTGTCTTGGAAATTATGGAAACAAAACCATCTATCTTGTTTAATGATCTTCAACATCTAACATAATGATCTCAACCTGCAGTACTGCTACAAAAAACCATTATTCATAATATAAGGAATGGAATCATAAGAAAGGGGTCAACTCAGATGCTTTGTAAGGGTAGAAAAATAATTCCATAATCATAACATGAAAAAGGGTATGGAACATAAGAATAACATATTCAGACCATACACTCCATTTTAGAGATCATAATAAATATTTGAAGTTCATATGACATGGATCATAATATAATTAAAAGGATAATTCATGAAATAATAATAAATAAATAATATATGGAATTTTTTTCATGAACATTGGATTATATTGTTGCGAACAAGTATAAGTAGAAACATATTCAATCATTATGCTAAGGACATGAAATACTTCCCCCACATCAACTTATAGGCATGAAACTAGGTCTATGCATAATATTGTGAACATTTAATCATGTTCATTCATAAAATTGTGACCATGTAATTATGGTTAGCCATAAACTCATTAACATGAAATCAAGTCCATGCATATCATTATGAACACCTAATATGATTCAATCGTAATATTGAGAACATGTAATCATGTTCATGAGTAAAATTTTGGACATGCAACCATGTCCATGTATAAAAGTGTAATCCTTTAATCATGTTCACACATAAAACTTTGAAGATGAAATAAGGTTCACACATAACATATATACTCATGAGTCATACATCCTTTACCAATGCAATGGCAGGGAGATATAGATCCAACCCAAGAAAAACAATCATACATATGAGTTCCAAAGTATTGTAAAAAATAATCATATCATAACCTAATAAATCATATAGTAATCAGGCACATTAAATCATATCATTACCTATAGAAAAGATGTTGGTGTCATAGTCACTACTGGTGAAAATAAACGGGTCGCAAAAATCATATAGCCCATGACTATGAAAAGGGTTTCATAAACATCATGACATCATAACATTAACAATTATTGGAAATAATATGAATGGAAGCATTGAATAATTTTCCCCAAAAAGGCATGAGTAACACAAATTTATGTCATTTTGATGAAAAAATATTTTTTATAGATCTTTTGAAAACACTTCTTGAATAAAATATCCTTTCTTCTTTGAAAAAATAAATTTTAAAACATAAAACCATTTGAAAAATAATTCTTTGAAAATAAACATGATAACATATAAAGAATGATTTGAAAAAAATTTGGAATATTTTTTATTACAAAATATATATATAATTCATGAAATTTTTTAAAATATTTTAAAACCATAAAAATATTATTGATAACCTTTTTCATCAAAAGTATATTCGAAATATATCAAAGGAATCTTTATAAAAATAATTTTTTTTGAATTTTCCTTATTAAAACCCTCCATAAAAATAACATATGTACATAATATTAATCAAATAATTTTTTAAAATTATATAAATAAACATTCAATGGAGGCATTAAGCAAATGATGGTCACAATGATGGTATGTGTGTATGTGCTGAACATTCTTTTTTTTAACATTAAATGATATAAAATGTTCCATGATAGGAACATGAATATAATATTCCTTCTAAGCCCAACAAAGTTGAAAAATGTAAAAAAAAGTTCATTTCCCATCATATTATATAATTTAAACTTTTTATGTCATTTTTAGAAATCGTGGTTTTGAATAATCACAAATGTCTGACCGAAAGATTAAAAAAGTCCTATTTTCATTAAAATATTTTGATAGATATCATAAGTACAATAGAGTGAAAAAATGGCACTATTACAAGATTAAATAATTGAAAAATATATGAGAAGATATGTCTTGGGTTTTCATGAGAGATGGATAATGTGAAGTCACCAATTGAAACATAAACACAAAAAATCTCAATAAACTATGCGATTGTTTGTATAGACTGTTACCAATAAGTAACTGAGAACCATTCTTTCCATGTAAGAAAATCAAATTTCATGAGTATTATAATATCATGAAAACATGAAAATTCTCGGCATTACATTTCAATGGGATGTGTATAAACTGCACAATAAAAGTGAGTGGTGAATAAGTCAAGTATATCACAGTAATAAAAGGCAAGATTTAATTCCCTTACCTTGTGTCTTGACCCTCGTAGTACTCATTCAAATCACCAGTATACAAATATAAAGTTATTATAAATAATTTAATGAACTATATTTTTATATATAATACCATGTATGGTTTTATCATGACCTTATGTTACCCTCTTATAAAAAATCCAATGTTAATTTTTCACTTCGAGTAATATTCTCTTTGTTCTTTTCATGAGTTTTAATTTGTTATTTATTTTATCCTTATACATATATCACGATTCCATAATATAGACCATGATATAAAATGTATATGTATGAAATGGAATAAACCATTCATAGAGAAGGTAAGTCGTACGTATGCATGAATGATGTTTCTTTGTTTATTATCATTTTAATGTAAGATGGTAACAACAATATGTACTTATATATATCTATATTATAGTATAATTATAAAATGTTATATGTTATATAAGATCACTAAACCCATCCACAGTATATTCCACGTACTATGTGAATGAATCACATTGCTTTGATGGGGCAGTAGTCCACAATTCCTAAAAAAATATAATATTTACACCAAATGGAATGTAAAAATATATGGGTTGAAAAATGAATATAGAAGCTTAAATACATAATAAATAAAATATAAGACATATATGAAAATATTTCCCATCATAATATCCATCATGCGAAATAGAAAAAGAAAAATGTATAATCATCGTTTAGTGACGCAGTAGTTAGTAGTACATGTAAATAATATGGTTGTAACCCATTAGATGAAGATTTTTGTAAGAGAAGGTTGAACACAAAGAATAAAAAATCATATTTTATATAAAATACTCTTGTTGTTAATCAAAAATAATATAAGGATTGTTGAAGGGGTGGGGAAGGAAAATATATGGAAGGGGCTTTAGAGAAGTTGTTACCTCTTAATTGGGTGAGTCATTTGGGTTTGTTCCAAATGGATTCCTTGGATTTCATTCTGACAAAGAAGAGGCTTCTAGAATGCGGTTAGGTATGTTTCCAAGTGTATTGGGTTGATATTGGTCGAATAGAAGTGGATTGAGTGGTGTGATGAATAGGGAGAGGTGGTGGCAATTTATTGGGAATGGAAAAGACACAGTTGAAATTTATGAAAACAAGTTATGTGTACCAAAATTTTTCCCAATAAATTAAAAAAACAACAAAAATCAATAATTGATGGTGAATGGATGATTAATGGAAATAAAATTCATGTTGGACGACTGATTAGGTCATTTTGGGTCTTAAATTTATGTTTTAGTGACTTTATCCAACTAATTTATCTCTTAATCATTGTAATACATTTTAATAACTTTCACTAATATTTTTTGTCAACAAGATATTTTCCATTATTAATAATTTTAAATTATGCAACACCCCTAGCTTCCACGATACCTTTCCCCATGAATAATATCGTAGCTTGTGTTATATGAAACATCGAGTTCAAACACACCACAACCAATCAATCTAGCCATTATATATAGTAATACCCATTTTTTAAAATTTTATAAATCTTATCAATCAAAATGGACATCATTTTTGGATTCAGAATATTGAAATTATCCTAGGGTAAAATTTGGGGTATTTTTCTAAAAACATTCAATTTTTGATGAATACTGAAAAACACTAGGTCATTATTATGAACTGACATTTTATTTAAATAATTCTTTATTTTATTTAAATTTATTTTATGTAAAAATAGATACACAATTCAGATATAATTTCAATATAATTCATTAGAGTCAGTTTCTAATAATTTTAGATATATAAAAATTTTATCGAACTTTTTAGTATCTTTTACCCACCTCCTAGGAGCATTTGCAAATTTTCATAAAACCTAATTTTACCACATCTGTGAATTGAATTTCAAAATTCCAAAAAGACTGTTGATATTAGTATGTAAAATGTGGTTCAATAAGATAAAAATAATTTTTGGTGAACAATAACTTTTGAACTATATTTACCACTGTTAAAAGTAAATAGGGTAATTAAGGGTAAAAATGATATTATTATTACCCTAACACATGTACAAATTCTATTGGATAAGTGTAATTCAACCAAAAAAGAACATTATAAATAAAATATGATCCTTTAGGTCCACTTATAATTGATTATGACATTTATTATTATTTAATTCAAAAAATATTACAATGTGTTAAATTCAAGGTTTAATAACCAATCCATTTATAATATATGGATACAAATAAGATAAATTTGACTATAATTATTCATTAGAAATACAATAATATTTCCTATATAATGGTATTTTATTTAAAAAATTTAGACTTTCAAAAATGTAATTTCATTATGACACAATGAGGATTCAGTAATTACCTTATTAATGAAATATTAAAATAATTGATATTATAAATACCAGAATAAAAGTAATTTTATACTTTTAACGAATTACATTAATTTTATATGTTAATATGACATGTTAGGGTTGATTAAATTATTTGTTTCAAATTAATAAGGATGTTATGAATTTAACAAAAATGAAATACCAAATAGGTTCAAAATTGACATAAAAGAGTTTTTAAAACAATTTTTTTATTAATTGATATTCTATTCTTAAAGAAATAAGTATCACTCAAATGTCTTAAATAATATTATATATGTCAATAATTAACCACTTGAGGTATTCTTGGATGTTTATAGTATGTTTATTAACCATATAATATAAAAATACAAAGAGACATGGTAAATGTCAAACTAATTAACTAAGAGGTAAATCTAAAGGATAAGATTAATCAAGTGACCCAAACCTATCTTAAACCTATTAGTTGAGTTTTTTTCTACCCATCCCCACCTTATCCTTGAAATAAATCTTTTTGGATCCATTAGAAACCGAAAATGATTTTATTATAAAACAATATTTGAATCTTTTCCTAAGGTGTCCCTCACCCCTCTTACAAAAAGGCACTTCCACTTCTCTCAAATTCACAACAGAAAAACCTTTTGGCTCGGCCAACGACTTCCCAAATATCCTATCCACTGTCCTCCCATAATCCTAGAAGCCATACATTATCCATAAATCCATTCTAAGGATCCCTTTTTATCAAATCAAACGAAAGACCCTGAAGAAGAGGTAAATATTTCATCACATCTTTCATGTTCTTTTCTTCCGCCACTTCTTCTTTCTGTGTTGTTTCCATTCTAAAATAATAATTCAAGTATCTTCTATATAATATTATGCTATTATAAATATGTTACAACCATATTCATTATTATATCCATCCTTTGAATGGCACTTCACCATACGTGCATACGTACGACTTATTATATCCACGTCGTGGTGTAGTTGTTATTCAATAAATTATTAGTTGGATGGGTATGACAATGGTGTATAATTGATGTAAAGAATAAATATAACATGATAATTATTTTTTATATATGATATACCATCCAATTATATACTATTTAAATATCAATAGGATGATACTGTCGCTCGTGCGTACTTACGGATTACCGTCTCCACGAACGTGATGATATTAATTCCCCATCATATCCATTAAAGACTAATTTTCATTTCATGATTTAATATAATGTTTAAGGACATAATATAATTATGAATATTAATAAGATACATCCTATCCATAACAAACATTACTTATATAACAAATCATATAAAGGAAAACAAATCCATTAAAACCTAAAACGATGATACCACTGAAATATCATTAACAAAGAAATATTAGAAGATCATATTTGATATCATATTAATGTATATGGTTCTTGTATAATTTTATAACAATGATTTAACCATTATACAGAAGGTTAACCGAACCTCGATCAAATAAAATTACAAGGTAAGGGTTAATTTCACAATCTCTTTATTATCCAATGGTTTTTTTACGTAAGTATATACAAGGACCTCTTTATCCTCCACATCCATGTTTCTTAAAAATGTATTCAAAAAATTTTTTAATATTTACTAGACTATGGGTTAAAGTCATTTAAACCCATTTCTGACTCTTTATAAAATTAATGAATTTAATCATTCCATCATTTTCCAAACAAGGTACCTTATAACCTTTTTGAAAAAATTAATTTATAAATGTTTTTCTAACATATATGGCGAGTCCAGCTATTTTCTTCCATTATAACATCTTCAAAGCTTCCCTTAAATGCTAATAAAAATAGTTTCAAACTAACTATTTTCTTTTATAATTACATGACTTTTAAATTATTTCAATATAGAAAGGACATTTCTCAAAAAAAATGTTTTTATATCATCTATTTCATCATCCATTGATGGATTTTAAGTGTAATTGAAGTTGATTTATTATGGTACAAAACATCCATATTGTGTTGAAGGTTTTGTGATATATTTGACTATGGATGTGTTATTTTATAACCATTCATGGTTTATGGAGAATGTATTGACATTTCTTATGCTACATTAAATATGTATATTTATGTTATGTTTGATCCTTTTCATTTGTAAAATGAATTTGACTTAGTAAGTGACGAGTGGAGCCAGCTATAGCTCCTTGATGAATCTTTAGGTATAATGAGGCAAACTAGTGTGTTGGAACTAGGCCTTGACAAAATCGTTTTTAGCCTTGTCACAAGGGCTTGACTATGTGGTTATGAAGTCTAGCCTTATGAATTCCATCATTATGAAAGTGGATATTGATATTTGATGTGATTATTCGACTAATAGAATAACAATGTGAGTATGTAAATGGAATTATTTGATTTTAGCTTTTCCATATTATGCTGAAGATCATGTTTAAAAGGCTTTTATTAAGTCTAATACATTTCCTTAAAAGTTTATGCTTATTTATGAAAGTTTCCATTATATTGTTAACTTAAATAAGATTTCAAGGTCACCCCTTTATATGTTTTATTTTTTCCAGGATGCGAAGAAGTATATTAAGACAGACCTGCATGGATAGTCTTTGGGATATGAATTTGGTTAATGAAGAAATTTTTTTGTTTTTTTTTCATTTCATGATTTAATATAAAACCGTTGAATGTATCTAGTATTTACAAGGATACTAAACAAATTTGTGCTTTGAGACATGATCTCTTGTGATCATGATAATGTTATGTAATAATGCATCAACTATGGTTAAATGGGGTTGGGGCGTTACAGTTGGTATCAAATAATGTTTATTACAATCCTTGGAATCAAGATTTATATAAACTCTGATTAGAGAACATTACCCTAATATAGACTTTGACGATTAGTATAGAGTAACTACCTAGAATTTTGGTATTATAGAGATGTTATGACTTTTTTGAGAAATAAATTCCCTGTCTAGATACAAGCAAGTAGAGGTGGCATTGGATTATATGTAACTAGAGGTAAAACTCAAAAACACCACTTTGAGCTAAACTCGAATGGGAACTGGTGCACGAAAATAGGCCTTGCTACACTCTTGGTTACGACACTCACAGGGGATTCATTTATAGTAATTCTCATTTTATTAACAAATAATTATGATGGGTTTATGAGTAAATACATCCTCAAAGAAAACATTTTTTTGATTATGGATTATATCTATAAAATATTCAGTTTATGTTAAGTGTTTTACAAGTTTGGAATTATATATCTCAATTCATTAACTAATCTATTTTTTGATATTGTTTAGAAATGGCGTATAGTGGAAGGAATGGAAACTGTATCAATGCAAGTAATCCATGTTGGGATTTCCCTCCTACTCAAGATAAATATAGTGGAGCTTGTGAAACAACTAGAGCTGATTATATTATAACCAAACTAGGAAAACTCACTCAGGTTATGAATAATAAGCATTCCCATAAGGAGCACCCTGATCCACATCATGGAGGATCAATGTTAGATCGCTTCATTAGCCAACAACCACCAATATTCATTGGGACTAAAAATCCATTTGTAACTAAGTAATGGATATGTTCCTTAGATAAAATATTTCATGCCATGGGGAGTAGTGAAAAGGAAAAAGTTATCAATGAAGTTTATCCCCTCACCAGAGACGCAGATCAATGGTGGTCATTGATTCAAAACAAAAAAGAAGATGATGATGTATCAAATGTGGATTGGAGGGATTTTAAAGAGCTTTTCATAGAAAAATTCTTTACGCATGACCATCAAGAAGATATGGAATGTCAATTTCTGAGTTTGAGGAAAAATGAGGATGAAAATGTCACAAAGTATGAGGATAACTTTACAAGGTTAGCGAGGCATGCATCAGATTATATACGTAACTCAAGGAGTAAATATTGATCAATTCCTTGATGGGTTAAAACCATTTCTCTGGAAACCATTAGTCTCACAATCCTTTTTTTCATACAAAGATATTATCTCATGAGCTATCAAGTCAGAAAAGGAATTCTCTATGTCTTACAACATTAAAGAAAAGAAATAGAAGAAGAGATCTGCTGAACACTCTAAAAATGAAAATAAGTGGAAAAAGGGAAAAGTTGAATATCCGTCCTATAGTAAATGTGGGAAGAAACACACCTGTACCTTCCTGAAGGGAATGAGAGTTTGTTACATGTTTGGTGAAAAGGTCCACCAAGATCTCAATTGTAAGGGGAAGAAATAGGTTGTCAGTGGTGAATTCTACAATAGTTGAGAAAGGGGGAATTATGCAAATGAATGTTCTAAGCGCCATGGAAACTTACCTCTGAAAAGGATATGGGATCAAGGACATGCTTATACTATCACTACTACTGGGGTTGATGCTCCGAAATACGTGGTGGTAGGTAATTTAATGGTTTCCTTAAGTTGATAAAAATGTTTATTTGATTATGGATCATCACATTATTTCATATCATCCCTATTTCCTAAGAAAATTATATATTTACAATTTGACTTAACAAGGGAGTTTTCATTCAAAACACCAAAGGGAAGTATCATTGCAACAATGTATTGTAATTCAGTTCCCAGTAAGGAATATAAATGATCTTTATCTACAGATCTCATCATCATACCCATGATTGAATTTCATATAATCCTTGGTACGGATTGGCTTTCGGAACATGATGTGAATGTTATTGTATGAAGATGGAGGTTACAATTCTAGATGATGATAAAGAGTACCTTATCTCTAAAGAAGAAATTTCACCACCTAATTATTATCTAGATCTACCCCCAGTAGCTCAACTAAATTCAATTATTGGTGAGGAATAGAATGATATAACTTTGAGTGAGGAAATGAACGTTAAAATAGAGGATGTACCTATTGTGAAAGAATATGTTGATGTGTTTCCAGAAGATTTACCTAGGTATCCTCCAAAAAGAGAAATTCAGTTTTACATTGATTTAATTCATGGTTCAAAGCCCACATCGAAGACCCCTTATAGAATGTCCACTGTGGAATTAGTGGAACTAAATAAATAACTAGATGAATTGAGTAATAATTGATTTATTCACCCTAGTGTTTCTCCATGGGGTGCCCCTATTCTGTTTGTTATGAAGAATGATTGATCTATGAGTTTGTGCATTGAATACAGGGATATCAAAGAAATAAAAATAAAGAATAACTATCCCTTAACTCTCATTGATGATTTATTCGGCCAACTTCATGGAGCTCAATATTTTTAAAATATTGACCTTCGATCTGGATATCATCAGTTGTGTGGAAAAAATGAAGAAAATTCAAAGACAGTATTTCGAACATGGTATGAGCATTATGAGTTTACAATAATAACATTTGGATTGACAAATGCACCCTCTATCTTCATGGATCTAATGAATATATTTTTAAAAGAATATCTTGATGAATTTGTAGTGATGTTTATTGATGACATCTCAGTATACTCCCAACTCTACAAAGATCATGAAAATCACTTGAGCATTACTCTAATAAATCATAGGACAAATGAATTGTATGAAAAATTTTGAAAATGTGAATTATGGCTTTAGGAGATATTTTTCTTGGCCATGTTGTCATTAACGATGGAATCTCAGTTGATCCTTCAAATACCAGTGGAATACAAGAATAGAAAGCTCCAACAAGTATAGCTGAAGTATGTAGCTTTATTTATTTGGTAAGTTATTATTGACATTTCGTCCAGTATTTTTCCCAATTGGCTAACCCTTTAACCAAGATCACACATAAAGGGGTTAAATCTGTTTGGAAAAAAGTGTTTGAAGAATGTTTTTAAGAAATAAAGTGAATATTAGTCAATGCTTCTATCTAGACTCTTCCATCGATGAATTATGTGTTGGTTATTTATAGTGATGCTTAAAAGAAAGGACTTGGTTGTGTCCTTATACAGAATGATATAGTTATTGCCTATGCATCATGATAACTTGAAATTCGTGAACACAACCAAATTACTCATGATCTTGACTTAGAATTTGTAATCTTTTCTATGAATATATGGATACATTATCTCTATGGTGAATATTGTGAGATTTATCGTGATCACAAGACTTTGAAGTATATTTTCTCACAAAAAGAACTCAACATGAGGCAAAGGTGATGGCTTGAACTATTAAAGGATTATGATTTTACTATACCATAAAACCCAGGGAAGGAAAACAAGGTGGCACATGCTTTGAGAAGAAAGGATCACGGTGTTTGGAACAAGATGAGAGTTGAAAGGGATCCTATATTCATGGATCTAGAGAAAATGGATGTGGGAATAATAATGGAAGGTGAAACATCAATACCTTTTCAAATGGTTGCCAAACCATAATTACTAGAAAGGATAAAGAGTTCTCAGACCGATGATGAGGAGTTTCTATAGAATATTAAAGATTTTAATGATGGGAGAATTAATAATCTCGTATAAGAAGATGTGATTTTAAAATTTGGGAAGATAATTTGTTTTTTTGATATACCAGATCTAAAAAGAGAATTTTTGGATGATGCTCATAGCTCAAATTTCTCTATACACCATGGGAGCACCAAGATGTATAATGATTTGAAGGAACATTTTGGGTGGTACAAAATGCAGAGGGATGTTTCTGATTTTGTGTCAATATTTATGGTTTGTCAACAAGTGAAAACTGGAAGGAAACTGCCTGGAAGAATCATGGAACATCTTCTAATACCTAAGTGGAAACGGGATAATATTACGATGGAATTTGTCATTGGTCTACCAATGACTCCTAGAAGGTACGATTAAATATGGGTCATTGTTGATCGTCTTACCAAGCCAGCACATTTTCTTGCTATAAGAGATAATTTACCTCTAGAACGTCTAGAAACACTATATATTAATGATGTTTTACAACTTTATGGAGTACCCTTATCGATTGTTTATGACTGTGATCCCCATTTGATATCATGATTCAGGAAAAGTCTTTAGAAATACTTGGATACTGAACTTCATTTGATCACTTACTACCACCCTCAAACTGATGGACAATATTAAAACCATAGAAGACATATTGAGATCTTGCTTACATCACTTTCAAGGTATGTGGGATCAATATTTACCTTTGGTAGAATGTTCCTATAACAATTTATTCATTCAAGTATTCAGATGGCACCTTATGAAGTGTTATATGGAATCAGATGTCTCACACCAACTTGTTGGTATGATGATGGTGAAAGAAAACTCATAGGCCCAGAACTTGTTGAAGAAATTATAGAAAATGTGAAGGATATCAAACCCCACATCAAAGTAGCTCAATGTAGGAAGAAATGCTATAATTATAACTGAAGGAAGAATAAGGAATTTTAGGTAGGAGATCATGTTTTATTGAAGGTATCTCCATGGAAGGGAATTATATGATTTGGTAAGATGGTGAAATTGAGTCCTAGGTACATAAGACCTTTCGAAATTCTAGAACAAATTGCGGCTATAGCTTATCGTTTGGAAATGCCGCCAAGTCTCTCCAAAGTTCATGATATGTTCCATGTATCACTATTGAGAAAATACATTCCTGACTCAACCCATGTACTCACCTATGAGGAATTAGAACTGGATCCCAATCTGTCTTATTTATAAGATCCTGTAAAGGTTATTGATATGCGAGACCAAGTGTTGAGAAACCAGAGGACTCATCTGGTGAATGTACTATGGAGAAACCATAAGATGGAAAGGGCAATGTGGGAACTCGAGGAACTTTTGATGAAGAAACTCCCAAATCTTTTAATGCAGTAATATTCTAGAAATTATGTGGAAGAAATTATTTGAAGGTGGGGATAATGTGACAACCCAAGCTTCCACGATATGTTTCACTTTGAATAATACAATAGCTTGTGTTGTATGCAACATCATGTTCAAATACCCCACAACCAATTAAACTAGCCTTTATGAATATTAATACACACTTTTTGAAATTTTATAAATTTTATCTTTCAATATAGATTCATTTCTGGGTTCGGAATAACTAAATTATCTTAGGGTGAATTTTTGATATTTTTCTGAAAACATTCAATTTTTGATGAATAGTGAAAACCACTGAGTTATTGTTTAAAACCGAATTTTTATTTAAATAATAATTTATCTTATTTGAATTTATTTAAAGTCAAAATAGATACATAATACATATATATGTTCAATTTTATTCATTTGAATCACATTATAATAATTTTAGACATATAAAAATCATATTGAACTTTTTATCATATTTCACCTCCTAAGACCTTTGCAAATTTTCATAAAACAAAATTTTACCACTTATGTGAATTGATTTTAGAAAATCCAAGAGACATGGTAGATATTGGAAAGTAACATGTGGTTCAATAAGAAATTTTTGTAGTGAATAGTAACATTTTACCTTTATTTACCACGGTTAAAAGTAAATAGGGTAATTAAGGGTAAAAATGATATTATTATTACCCTAACACATGTCTGAATTTAACTTTAAAAGTTTAATTAGACCAAGAAAATCCTTAAGATTAAAATATGATCCTTTAGTTATACTTGGATTATATTAGGACATTTGTTATTATTTAATTAAAAGAATAGATAAAAGTGTTAAATTTAATGTTTAATAACTAAACCATTTATTATATTAAGTTACACATAATATACATTTGATGAAAAATATTCATTTGAAAGATATAAATACTACATACATAATGGAATTTTATTAATAATTTTTAAACATTAAATAATTTAATTTATTTATGACATAATGATGATGCAACAATTACCATTTTAATGAAATATTAAAATAATTGTTATTATAAATACCCAAATAAATGTAATTTTAGACTTTTATTGAAATAAAATAATTTTCTAGGTTAATATGACATTTTAATTTTGATTAAATTAATTTTTATATAAGTGATAATGATGTTATGACTTTATCAAAAACAAAATACCATGTAGTGTGAAACGTGACATAAAAGAGTTTTTAAAACAAATATTATATTAATATTTGATATTCTATTCCTAAAGATCTAAAGGTCGGTCAGAGGTCATAAATAATATTATATATGTCATTAGAGAACCACTTGAGGTTCTCTTGGAATTTTATAGTATGTTTATTAACCATATAATATTAAAATATCAAGAGACATGGTAAATGTCAATCTGTTTAACTATCAGTTAAATATAAAAGATAAGGTGAATATAGTGACCCAAACCTGTCGAAAACCTATTGGTTGAGTGGTTTTCGACCCATACTCACCTTATCATAGAAATAGATCATTTTGAGCCAATAAAATCCAAATAATATTTTATTATAATATAATATTTCAATCTTTTCCGAACGTGCCCCTCACCCCTCTTATAAAAAGGAACTTCCCCTTCTCTCAAATTCACTTCTTCAAAGACATTTGGCTCAGCCAAACCCTACCCAAATATCCTTTCAACTATCCTCCCTTCATCATATAATCCTTCCTTTATTCAGAAAGCCAACCTAATGAGCCCTTTTGATCTAATCAAAAGGAAGAACATGAAGAACAGGTAAATATGTCATCACCTCTTTCACGTTTTTTCTTCTTCCACTTATTCATTCCGTGTTGTTTCCATTCTAAAATAATAAATCTAGTGTCTTATATATAATGTGATGCTATTATAAATAAGCTACAACAATATTTCCAATTCTTTTCATCCTTTGAATGACATGTCACCATACATGCGTACGTATGGCTTACCGTCTCCACGTCGTGGTGTAGTTGTTATTCAATACATTATTTTATGGATGGGTATAATAATGATTGGTAATTTATGAAAATAATAAATATAACATGATAATGATTCTGTATATATGATATAACAACCAATTATATACTATTTTAATATCAAAATAATTATATTTTCACTCATGTGTGCGTACGGATTACCATCTCCACTAATGCGATGATAATCATTCCCCATCGAATCCATTCAAAAATAATTTTAATTTGATGTTTAAAAATATTGTTAAAGTATTAATATCATTCTGAATATGAATAAGATACATCCTATCCATACCAAACATAACTTACGTAACAATGTGTATTATGGAAAATGAATCAGTTAACACCTGAAACGATGATAATACTAAAATATCATTAACAAAGCAATATTAGAAGAACATATATGATGTCGTATTAATGTATATGGTTCTTATATAATTTAATGACAATTATTTCAACATTATTTAGGAGGTTAAACTACCCTCGACTAATGAAAAGTACACTGTAAGGGTTAATTTCAAAATCTCTTTATTATCCGAGGTTGTTTTTACGTAAATATCTATTGGGACCTCCTTATCATCCATATCCATGTTTCTTAAAAATGTATTCCAATTTTTTTTTACGATTTAATAGACTATGGGTTAAATTCATTTAAACCCTTTTTTTACTTTTTATAAAATGTTATAAAAGGAATCCTTCCATCATTTTCCAATCAAAGTACCTTGTAACCTTTTTGAAAAAATAAAGGTAAAAAATGGTTTCTAAACTTATACGGTGGGTGTGATTATTTTTGGATATTATAACATAATCAAAGCATCCCTTACAAGATTATGAGAATATTTTCAAAATAAATGTTTTATTTTATAATTATATTACTTTTAAATGATTTAAAAATAGAAATTGATATTTCTCCAAAAAAACTATTTTTATTTCACTATGTAATCCTCTGTTGAAGGATTTTAAGTTTAATTGAAGTTGATTTATTATGATACAAAACATACATATTATATTGTAGGTTTCATGATATGTTTTACTGTGGACTTGTTATCTTCAAACCATTCATATTTTATGGAGAATTTATTGACATTTCATATGCTATTTTGAATACGAATGTTTATGTTATGTTTGAACCTTTTCATATGAGGAATGCATTGGAATTATTAAGTTATGGGTAGAGGCCGCTATCGGTCCTCGATGCATTAGTAGGTCTCATGAGACAAACTAGTGTCTTGGCCCAAGATCATGACAAAATATTATTTGTAGTCTTGGCACAAGCCATTTACTACGTGGTTATGAAGTCTTGAATTATGTATTCCATCATTATTAATGTGGATAATGATATTTCATGTGATTATTCGACTAGAAGAATATATATGTGAATAAGTAAATGGAATAATATGATTTTTTCTTTTCCATATTATACTAATGTTGATGATTAAAAGACTTTTATTTAGTCTCGTAAATTGCCTTAAATGATTATTCTTATTTATGATAGTTTCTAAAATATTGGTTAACTTACTGAGCATCAAATATCACCCATATCTATGTTTTATTTTTCCCAGGATTCGAAAAGGTATATTATGACGAACCTGCTGGGATAGTCTATGGGATATAAATGTGGTTAATGAAGACAATGCTGTTTTTTTCATTTCATGATGTAGTGTAAAACTGATGAATGTATCAAGTATTTTGATGGCTACTAAACTAATCGGTCTTTCGAGACTTGATCTTTCTGTGATCATGCCAATGTTATGTAATAATTCACCAACTCTGAGTAACTGGGGTCGGGGTCTTACAAATTATGCTGATTATATTAAAGGAATAATTTTTTCATAATAATAGTCATATACTTGGCAGAAATTATTTTAAAATTAATCCTGAAGTGGGGATGACAATGCTTATTTTTAATGTAAAAAAGATTGAAATGATTCCTATGTTTTTCTACACATGTTTAAAGAGAAATTTAAATCAATTAGATAAATTGTATTAAAATATATAAATAATATCTAATTAATCATTTAATTCAAATTAAATTATAATTTTTACATATAAATAAATCTGACGAAAATGATGTTTTGAATTCAAATTTGTTAATTTCCACTTTTCATCCAAAAATGACGTGTTTTTTCGAAAAAGACAAAAAAATTCCCAAATATAATTTAAAAAAAATTAAATCAAAAATTATATATTATATTATCAAATTAAATTTCTCAATTAATGTAAAATTATTTTTATAATTTTTTATAGAAGGATATTAAAAGAGGTTCATTTGAGAAAATAGTTTTTTTAAAAATATAAGAAATCTACCATAAAAAAAATTCTTCAATATAAATGTGTCTTATTTACATAAAACCATTATAAAAAATATATCAAATTAAGATATTGATATTCATATTACTATGTTTAACAACCACGTTACATGTATGCCATTTAAAAATTTATAATAATAAATGTACGTTTCGTAGATACTCAGTGTTGCGTGTAACATACACCAAGTCAATGTTGCATGTAACAACTGTGATGTAATTGTTTCTTATTTCAATATAGTTCCTTGTGAATGGAATGATTGATTTAGTATGATTTAAGGAAACTAACTAAAATTAAATCATTTGGGGAGAAAAAAGTGGTCCATAAAAACGTGGGGTGTTACATATATCGTTCTTTATAATTCTTGTTTTTGATTTTCAGACCTATTTTTCACCATTTATATGAATATTACCCAAAATTAATCACATTAATAAAGGTTTATTAAGTTACTAATCTATATATCTCACAACATTGTTATTTATTCTCAATGTTGTTTTGTGCATTTTTAAATTCCCAGGAATTTAAAAAGGTTGATACAAAAGTTTTCAATAATGTTGTTGTATCCCATGTTCCTGATGTAATGAATTGTACATAATTATTTAAGATAGAATACCACTAAATAATATTGGTTTTATTACATGTACTTTTATGCAATAAATCATTTATTAATGTGTAAAAAATTATTGGTTGTTATAAATAGTATTGACCCATACACAAGAAGGTACCACATAAGCGTACTGACCTATTATCTTTACATGATCCCATTAAAATAAAGCTACATCCTTTTTTCACATTTATGTAGGCATTTTGTAACAGTAATTTTGAAATGATATAGATTTATAAACGTTTATATTACAACTCTACATAAGGGTAATTCTCGCTTAATCTTTACGTGTACTCTGGGGAATGATTGGATAACCCTTATACATGTCGTAATTGATAAGTTTAACTATGTCTGACCTTTTGAAAAAACTTATCAAAATAATGGTATGGGGTAGATTACATTATATATATTTTAAAAAAAATTAAACCTTACATAGTTAATTCATATGTACTAGTAATTTGTTTTCACCCATTTATAGAATAATATAATTAATAGTAAAGAAAAAATTTCCCTTTACAAAGACCCATCTAAAAAAGGGAAATTTTACGGGGACATTTATTTAACCAGGTTTTGTAACGGTAAAATATAATTTTATTTTAAAAAATTAAATCTATAAAAATTTAAAATAATATTATGTTTTATGTTTTATCTTTATTTTAATTTAATATTTTTTTAAACTAATTTATAGAATATTAATTATATGATTTTATTATTTTGTTAATGTACAATAATAATTATTAGATGATTAAAAAAAATAAAAACATATTTTACAAGGATATCAATGAAATTTATTATGAAACTATACATAAAATTAAGATGAGTAAATACTGTAATGTCACACCATTCGTGAGGAAATCAACGGTACATAGATTTTGGTTTGATATGAATGATGTAGCTCACTAAATTAGAAAAATGGTTCCCACATTCATAGGAGTCCATGGGATGATCCAAATCACTCAACACTCATGATGTATCATGTCCCCCCCAATGATTTACTAGATCATCATGTTCAGAGGATGATGATAATGTGGGATTTGGGTTCCTAGTAGGTTTGTCCTAGAACTGTGAAAATGTACAAACTTTTTCTAATCATATAAAATTGGTTTATAAAGAACATACAATTTTCATCATCGATTCATGAATTAACACATAAATTTATAATTTATGAGTAAATTCCTTGGATATTTCATATATCATATTCATAAATGCATCTATCTCCCACTCATTTCATCTTACGAATCATTTATTTTAATAATACCCATGGTGGTGGACTGATAAGTTGTCCCTCCAATACTACCAATGTAGGTAGTATAATATATATATATATATTTATATTTATGAATAAAAATAAGATACTTCATTCAAGACATACAAAAAATATCATATATACATATATTGAAGAAGGATTTAGTGACTAAATATCTTTCTTAAACACCCTCGATAGAGCGCAGAAGCCTTAGTAATCAATATGTGCAACATCAATAGATTAAATATCATGAAATTTTTTAATATAAAATATTTGAAGATCCATCACCAATACAATGAGATTTACACATGGTTCTGGGTGTATTTATTACTCCATTTTTAGGAAGGAAGACCATGGAAACAAAATGTAAGTTATTTGAAAAAACATGGTCATTCTAATCCCAACACACCTTGCACCACATCATGATGAGTTCAAACTAGTCATTGTCAATTTGGTGACACCGAGAGATATACGATTAAAAACAATCCCATCCATGGTTTATTATGGTCTATATATTTCACAGGTGGGATTCAAAAACAACACGAATTCCACCATAAAATGGTCCTTTCAATGGTACACATGAAAATGAAAAAAGGATCAGAATTTCATTCCATTATATGTTACTCAATATGTAACATCAACTAAATATTAAATTAAAATTATTTATTAATTCTATCTATATATTGGGAATTTTGTTTTTATAATCAGGATACGACTCATTTTTTCCACCAAGGGATGGTGAATGTTATGGGGAGCCAATGATTAACCACGAAAATTATTTTACCCTTATTAGGGAATAAAAAATTACATTGAATCAAAACAAAAATATTTTGTGAACCATCAATAGGATGAATATCCATTTAATAAAATAAATAATTTCAATCCTATATACCAAGATCTAAATAGTATCAATAGATGCAACCTAATTATAAACCATAAACATATGAAAAATTATATATAAAATTGTAGATTCCAGACATAAAATAAGTAAAATTTTGTGAAAGAATATATCATGGAAATAATTTCCCAATTAATTACCACATGTTCAAAAATTACAAAATAAAAATGATAACAAAACTCTCGATCTGGATATCTCTATTTATTCCATGTTGAGCAGAAAACTCAGACCAATGATGTAAAAGAAATCATCATGAAACCTAATTATGAGATTAAACAACTTTAAATTTCATAGTATTATATCAAACACATCATGCATATGTACAAGGTTATATACAGTGTGTGAGGAAAATCCTAGTATGGTTCCAACATGATTCTACCTAACACCTTTTATAATTCAAAAAAAAAAGATTCATGTTTGAAAATAATATTTTATAACCAATTTTTAGATAAATTTTTTTATGGTAATTAATTTTTTATATAATAATCCCTAGTGGTGAGTGATAATGAAAAAAAAATTATAAATTATACTAAAGGGAAACAATATATAACTATGTGATCATAATAAAAACCCCATTAGCATTTAATAAATGAATGTTAAAATAAGAAAAAAGGGAATCCATGGAACATTTTTTGTAACATCCCACCCATCCTCAATATCTTGAGAAGGCATAATCATATTTCTAGGCCTTATTTTATATCCTCAAAGAGCTAAATGTTTAAAATAAATTACAGTAGCTCCAATATAAATTGGGGTTGATTTTTCATTTAAAAATGAAAAAACCATTACAATGTATAATAGTAACCAAAAATAACTATATGATGCATGATAATATTTTTATTATAACTCAATGAGATACCAAAAAATGAAAATATCGAACTACAATATAACCAATATCATTATAACAGGAATAAGTCTAAAACAAAAAGATCAATGAATACGAATACATAACTTCACAGCTACTAACATACTCCATTATCCAACTGTATAATAAATCCCAATTTATCATGGAGAATCCATGATGAAATGTGATACCTTATATTTCTATCTGTCTTGATAAAAATTATTAAAAAAATCCCCATAGTTCCAAAGCAGGGGTGAGTAATGAAACTCAGTAGTTTTTCCCCAAATGACTTCAATACTCATGCTAATATGATATTACATGATTAAACATTTATATAATTTTTTTTGATAAATACCTTTTTAAAAATTTTATATTAGAATATTACTAAAATGGAATGGAAAAATTAGTTTTTCCAAACCAAATAAATTTAAAAATAAAGAAACCAAATAACATAATAAAATATATTTATAAACTACTCTTTTGGAATTCTCATTGCATTCCACATATCTACACATTCATTCTTATGTAACAGTTATATAATCATGAGTAGTTTCTCATCAATATAATAATGTTGTCACAATTTAATAATATTCCAGTGTCCCAATGGAACATGACCCTTAAATAGGGTCACATCCATGTAAATGAACAGTAGCCTTCAAATAATTCAAAAACTATTCCAAAATGATTTTACCAAACCATTTCAATAAAACAACTTATTTATTTATAACCTTCCCAAAAAACAATTTTCCATAAATAAAACCATCCAATCAATTTCAAATTATTTATTTCAAAATCATTTTACAAGAACATCACACAAAATTCCAAAATTCCAAAAACCATCACTAAAATGGTTACTACCTAGTTTATCACATCAATATTACCAACAATTTTAATCATTTAATTAAATTTGAAAAAAAAATGATGTTATAAAAATAGGAGTCATGACTAAATTGATCAACTATGAAATTTATTCAAAAATAGAAGAACACCACTAAATTTTCAAAACAATAGATTGAATATCCAAAATCCCTCCATAAATCTCATTCCCTAAAATTAACACAACCACATCTCATCTTGATGTGAATCCACTATCATGGATCTATCACGAATGTGTTTGATTAATGAATTAATGATATGTAAGGGATGTAAATCTAAGGAAAATGGCCATGAACAGAGTCTTACAATGTAATAATTTCTTCAACAGAGTAAGACATTCAGTTGTAATTCTTCTTGGTTGAAGTGGAAAGGCTCTACAGCCATTGAGAAGTATAAAAACCAAGTCAGTATTGAAAATTGTGAAAAATGAATGGTATTTGGTGTAATATCTTGTTAGATCATCCTTTTTAGGATGTAACATTTTATTGTGAATGATTGTCTCACACATTTATGAAAACCATGATCCAAATTTGGAACATCCACTACTTCCCAAAAAAAAATCACATGGTTGGCTCACACAGTATGACAAGTTGTGTGATAACCATGATTTTCTATCTATTCAACATGACATGGTTTCTCCTTAGTGGATACACTATGTAAAAAAATGTGCACCTAATAATGAACCTTGAAATATCCCACTTTCTCCCATTGGTAGGTTCCATATAGGTTCTTCAAAATTTCTACTAATGATGATCAAACTGTGCATCTCGATAAAATCTCTAAAAATAGTACAAAAGATCTCCAAACCTTCCTAATCATCACTAAAACACATAAACATCATTAAATAAGTAATTAAAAGGTTAAAAACTTTAAACTAAGGTGATACATTGTAATGAACACTATAATGTTTCTCCATGCAAAGTTGAAAACCACTATTATCACAAAAGTGTTTGGGAAATTGGTGGACCAATTTTTTTCTCATTACTAAGTCACATCCTACACCTGACAATGATTCCAACAAAACCACATGAGATTGATGCTTTTCCAATGAAATAATCTACATTTACAATCCACAATCCATATTAGCATATTAACCAATGAAATATCAGGATCTATGAGAATGTGACTCCATAGAATCACATGGTTAGGATCAAGATGGCACTATTTCAACTGAGATACATGAAAAAAATTATGAATTTCACTAAACCATGTGGGAAATTATATAAGATATAACACATTGAAAACCACATAAATTATCTAAAAATGGCTTATGTATCTCTAAGATACCCTACCCTGCATCCAAAAATGAAAATTACCATGCCTTGAGGAGACATTATTGATCACATGATCACTCACCATGAATGACAACTGTCAAGGATAATGATTTAAAAATGATTTCTGATGACTCTATGTTGTCTCTATCATTCTTTTGATCAACTAAATCTTCTCCATTGTTTCTAGGACAAGGATCAGACCACCCAGTGATGTCTCACTTATTTCCACCCTAAAATGTGGAGAATATTAAATATTCCCATAAAATGATTAAAAATTATACATATGTATCATGTCTTGAAAAATAATGTTTTATTAGAACTCCACTAACGGTAAGTTCTCCTCTCATGATCCTCCAATGTACATTACACTTTTCAATATCATGTCTTCTAATGTTTGTATTGTCTGTTTAGTTTGCTCATCCATATGAAGATGATATGTTATACTCATTGACAATTGAGTCCCAAGGGATTACTATATTGATTTCCAAAAATGATATGGAAACTTTTAATCTCTATCTAAAAAATTAAAACTAGTACTGCATGCCCCTTTACCACATATTGGATATTGATTTTTGACAGGTCCTCCACCATAAGAGATTAACAAAAATGGATGAAATTGTTCGACATTGGGAGCTAATACTATATTCCCCTAATAGATTAGTGTTTTTGAACTATTATTGGGAGACCCGATATAATGTCCATGAATATCATATCCTATTTCCAAACAGTAATTGGTAAATACTATAACATAAATGTTGGCTTATGGTGCACTAACTAAACCTACTAATAATTAAAGGATCATGAATCCAACTAGGCATCATTACATTTTATGATGAACCACCATAACAATGCTTTCAATACCTTATAAATCTTGTGTATTCTATGTTGGAAAAACCGTCTTAAATGTTGTTAATCTAAATGAAGTTGTTCTTAAAAACCCATATGTACTTGCATCTAATTTAGGAACCACAATACTTAACTTCCATCATTATTTCATACCACAATGATCTCTCAACCTTTGATTTTTTACATCATTTTAAATATTTGATAAAATGTTCGTGTTGTTTTTACCTCTTTAATGTATGAGTTTTTACCTCATTTAAAATGTTTTTACCTTAATGATTGCATTAATTTCCTCGAAAATCACATTCTATGTTAATGTATGATATGAGTGAAATCATATTCCACTCATCTAAATCCTATCGTTCACAATGGGAATATGAATTTATAATTAATGCATCTGTGGATGCATTTCAATTAATCTCTCTATACATCAAATAAAAATTCAATCATTTTAAGATACTCCCTTCATATTATATGTATCTGATTCAAATTAATTTGGGAGAAAATATGAATAAAGATATTATGATCTCTAAACACTATAAATTTATGAAAATTCAGTAATGATTCGAAGTCTTCAAGTCAAATACAAAAATTTCTAACTCCAAATCATGTGTTTGGTAATTATTCTCATGAAACTATAACTTTCATGATCCATAATAATAAATAAGATCTCCTTTATTGACAACACATCTCAAACTAAATCGTGAAGCATTATAATACACCCCATACACATGTCCTGATATTGGAAATATCAAGATTCATGTTTACCTAAGTAAAACATTATTCCCTTAAAAAGGAATCTGAAAATATTCATTTAATTAGAATGAAACATTTTTTTTCAAACAAGAAATTAGTGAAGATAATAATTAGATATCATAAACAAATGTGGGAAATAACCACATAGGACATGGAAATTATGTATCTTGAAGACATTTTTTTGGTTAGTTTCTCTGAGTAGCAAACTATATCATTTAATGATTCCAAAAAAATTTATAGACTAAATTACCATGGAAATTTACTTCTTGCATTCAAAAATCTCACATTTATAATTTGTAATTAAACCTATAATTGCTAATGATTCCCAAAACTGTTTCCACATTTTGCTCATGCTCAACCTTTATCCACGAATACAAGAAAATTTCATCCCCACACACCTTGAGAAAATAATTGAGATTCCATTTAAATGTATAATTAATCAATTACAATATTGTGATTTTTTAAAATAATAAGGCATTGAAACATACTTTTAATGGCCATATATTCATCTAAAAATTGGTTTAGGAGTATCCTCTTTTCAAACCCATAATTTGTGATAACCTGTTCAAAATTCATGTTTATAAAACCAAAAGGATCCTCTAAATTGATAAAATACAACATCAAATTGTTGAAGTGGATAATAATTCTTTATCGTCACATGGATAATTTTAGGATAATCCATAAGAAATCGAATATTTCCATTCGTTTTTTTGACAAAAATAATGGCATTACCTATAGAGACATACTTGGCCTATTGAAAATCATTCTTTACATCATTTCAAAAAACACAATAAATTAACATAAATATGTTTGTCCCATATGATAAGATGTAAGGAAAAAAGGACTAGTACGTATATTGAGATGAATAATACACTACACTTACCTTGTCTATGGAAACCCTAAGAAAATGTTAGGAAAAAAATGTGGAAGTTGATCAAAAACTACTTGAAAAGTACTATTCTTGATCTCTTCAATTGATTCCAATATCAATGAAACCAATTGTTACGAGAGAGTACCAAATTATAGTGAACAAAAGTCCTTTTATTCTACCATTAAATTCCTTTATCCCCTAAAGTCAATCTCGATTCCATAATTAGTATAAAAACTAACCTTTTAGGTATATCAGTTGATGTTAGACTTGAATATAGTTAACCAATCATTACCAAATATTATTTCATTGGCATCTATATCAATCATACAAGAATCTCATATTAATGATATCCATAAAGAGCTATAAAACATGATTTTTACTTAACTGATTGGAATTCTCTTTTAAAAAGTGAGTTTTATTATTTCAAAATAGAAGGAATATTCTAAAATTTTAAAAATGATCAATTGAATGAAGAAACATAAAAAATGGGACGCACATCTATAATAAAATTCATAAATAAGGTTATATTTCCAAAGAATCATATCACTCACCATAGATTGTCTATAAGTTTCATCTATAATAATATTGGCTTCACCAAATATCTATTCACTTGCTTCACTATGTTCCTTATTTCCAGATTAAGATTTCACTACCTAAGGAGTCATGGTATTACTATAATCACCATGGCTAGCTTAATTCTCTTTTTGAGAGGTATTCTTCTACCCTCATCCCATAAAATCAATCAATATTTTCAAAACAAGATCTGTGTCCCAAACACCTGATGTTGGAGAAATAAGAAATTATCATTGACGATTCCCCCACATAATTATAATTATGGCATGCTCTTGGTGGTGTCATACAATCTCATTTCATGTGGTCTAATGAAACATATTGGAATCATCCAACATTACCTTTGGGTCTTGAAGGAATATTTATTGATCAATCCATTTGATTTTGAGAAAACCCATGTCCCTGGATATATGCATCCATATTCTACCTTTTCTTATAATCATAATTCTCTCCATCTCCAAAAGATATAAACATGTTTTCTCCACCTATAGTTCTAGATATTTATATCTTGACCACCATAGATCTATTTAACACATCTATAGAATCTTCTATAGAATGAATGAAAATGATTGAGAGAATTTCTTATGTCATTATTACATAAAAAGTGCACACGTCCAAGTAAACAGTATTTTCAACTTCGAGGGAAATGTTGACTAAATTCATAAAATTATCAACATTATCTCTAACTGAGAGGTTATCTTTTTTCACGGCGAATAATTATATCACTATAGTAATCATGACTATATGGGCGTAGACTTGTTTGATATTTTGTTTTTTAGAATTCTCTTATTCAATTCCTTGGTCAAAAACATATTGAACTATTAAATATCACCATTGGCATATAAGATATTCGATTATATACATTTCCATCACGAATTTAAAATCATATAGTGTTAAAAGGTAATCCATGATTTGATTCATCTTGTTCAACCACACCTACACATTCCTTAGTTTCATATCATAATGAATGATGGCTGTATTTTTCTTCTAGAAAATAATGGAGTATTCCACTTTCCTAGGTTCATCCCTTATATTCCCAAAATAAATATTCGAAAAATATTTGATTACAATATAACCCTATTGTTTCAACAATTGTGGCTCATGTGCAACCATATTCTTAGGATCCTCTTATTGATTGTTTCTATGAAACCTAATATGTGACATTTTCAATAATAAAAAAACAACTCAATAAGTCTCAATCTATGTTAGCTGATGTATTAAAGATCTAAAATCTATCCATGTAACACATATCACAATAAGGATTTCTAAAATTCAACATTTTTCTACATTGACACATTTGGAAAAGCTATCTATGATTTTGAAAATCGAATAATGTTTAAAATACAACTCTTATTACAATTCAAAAATCCCAAATTTAAAAATGATTTTAATACATTTCAAAATTCAATATAATTTCAAATAAATAATAATTAATTAATTAAAAATAAATATTCAATCATGGTGGGATGTAATTTCTATAATTCCTTTTGAACCCATCTCATTTTATTAACCCATGAAAATGAGATTACACTTCATATTAGTGTCTCCAAAAAACAAATTTACCCATCTCCTTAGTGATTTAAAGATTAACATAAGTAGTTTAGAAACATCTATTTATGTTAAAGATTTCATTTCCTATAAATCATAATTCTTTCTACTATCCCATCACCATGACTTGAGAAAAATAAATTTACATACCAAGGCCAAAAATTTATACCATTTTTCAAAAGTATTTGGACTGACCATGACTGATACCATTTTTAAGTCAACAACCAAACAAGATGGTACCACTTGTAGCATCCAAACCTGACCACTAGATTGAGATGGAGGAAGTATATTAATTATCCTTAACTGACATCCCCAAGGTGTAAAAGGGGTGAAATAAATGCAAAGGGATTCAGTAAAATTAGGGTACAATATTCCCTTTGATAATAAAAACAACAATAAAAAAATAACTATATGATGCATCATAATTAATGAAATATGACTCTATGTCAAACCAGTTTAGAAAAATAGAAAAATGCACCATAAACAATATTAGAGTTCAAAGAGAAATACTAAATAAAAATGCTGAAAAATTCAATGAAATAACACCATAAATCAGAACATGCCCGATGCTCCAAATCCACTATAAAAACCAAATCATAATAACACATCACTAAAGAAATGTGATACCTTGCCTTTTCATTTGTTTAAATAATCAATATTTAAAAAATCACCATAGTTACAGAGAAGGGGTGATTATTGAAACTCAGTAGGTTTTCGGAAATGACTTCTGTAATCACTATATAGTATAGAACATGTTAGCACATTTATATAGTTTTTTTAATAACCCTTTTAAAAATTTTATACAAAAATATAAAAAATATATATAAAAATATAGTTTTCCCATAAAAATCCATTTCCAAAGAAAGAAACCTAACAACCCTTTATGAAATGTTTTTCAACATGAGTTTTGGTACACTGATTCCATTTATCATACCCACATATAAACACATTCATTCCTCGGTGAAACTTCCATACACATGAGTGGTTTCTATTCAATCTAATAAGTATTAAATAGGTACCCATATACTAGTTCCGCAATTGAACATTCACCTTGCACAGGGTCACATCAATGAAAATGAATAAATACAAACCAATTATCTCAAAACTATTCGAAATAAAATTTTATAATCATTTAAATAAATAAAATAATTCAAAACCGTAACGACCCAAAGTTTCATTAATGGAAATCCATCTTGATCTAATTAAATTTCTCTTTATGTAATTTTTTTTAAAAATGTCAACTTATTTGGTTTTATGTTAATAAATGTGACCGTTCCTTTTATAGCCGTTGAACAGTGATCACAAGATTTGTATAAATATAGGGCTTTAACAAATCCAATTTACTCAGACAAAGGAAGTGATGGCCTCTTCCAATAGAATTTATCTATAGTAATCCCATTTGATGGAGCTCGGAAATGAGGTGGTGTCTTTGGGCTTTTCTCTTGACCACGCCGAAGCTGATCTTCATCATGTCAAGCGCGAACGAGACCATCTACGGGAAAAGTGGAAGTTGATAGAGATTACCACTCGCGCAATGTTATCTGAGCCACCACAAGAGTCTGTCACCATCGCACACCTTACCCATAGGTCGTATGTGGCTATTTTATGGGGTTATGTAACAAATCTCTAGTACTTTGTTCATGTACATTATCTTTGTATATAATAATGAATATACTTTCTTGTCATTATTGATACATTGAAAATTGTTTTTAAAGTACACGTAGTGTTCTTAGTTATTATTTAATTAAGAAAGCTATTTTATTAAATTAGGGGGTTTTTAAATAAAATAAAATTTTTAAAAAATATTATTATTATTATTAAATTAATTTTATTATATATAAATGATCATATAATTTTATGAATGTAATTATAATTTTTATTAAGGTTTGAAATCAATTTCTGTCAAAAAAAGTGAAAATTCGATAAATTTCTATTTTTATTTTAAAAGTGAAAATTAACATATATAGAAAATTATTTAAATAAAATAAATGACATTTCTGGAATTAGGACATTGAAATTATCCAATGGTTAATTTTTCATAATTTTCTGAGACAGTAAAATTTTTGGGTAAAAATTAAATACCGTTTAAATATATAATGTGTTTTATGAAATCATAATGACCCAATAGTGACGTAATAAAATACTATAAGCTTTATGTTAGGCCAATTTATTTTTTAACATTAAAATAATTTGATTTTGGGTTTTTTTAATTATTATAAAAAGTATTAATGGACCCCTCAAAACTTATTAAACATCTTGTCTTTTTAAATTATTTTCCATGGGAGTGTGACTCACATCCAAATATGCAACCACATTATTTTAAGAAGTTAGGTCATTGGACTTATAAAATATTGTTTTCCTCTCCCCTTTTCCAAAAACCATGGGCAAAAACCAGGATCGTATTTGTGGTTTGGATTAGTTTAATGTATGGGGTCCCAAACCTAAATAATAAAGAATTCACTCACCTTTCTTATATAAACCCACCCAAGCTCCAACTTCCTCCTCACTCAAAGCCTTTGGAGTTCGTAAAAACTCTGACCTACTCTCTCTATAATCCTCCCAAGGTTCCCCATGCTCCCACGAAGCCTCTCTCAAGCCTCTCTCAAGCCTTTGGAATCACACTTCCATGTAAGGGTTTTTTCTTCCTTTCAAATTTTTTGTCCAATTTTCTTAATATTGTTATTCCCTTTTAATTTCAATTATAAATTTTGGGGTATGGTTTCAAACCTACCACATACTTCAATATTATTGTTTTAATGATGGGATACCCATTTCATTCTCATTAAATGCCTCCCATGTACACCCGTTAATATGCCACAATTCCGAAAGGAACTACTGTCTCTTCATTTACAGTCAAGCAATACTTTTGTATAATGAATATAAATTTCATTACAATTGTTTGTACATGTATCTATATCACCCCCTTACTGTCCATTTCATTTAAATATGACGAGACAACCTTTTCTATCTCATCAACCATTTTTATGAATTCTTATGTCACGCCGTTACGCTGCTGAAATTGCACCGATTTTATAAGCCAACGCCTTTGTGTAGTGAATACCATGCCCATTTCTCCATCAAGGGTATTCAACATTATGAACATTTACATATTTATTATAATGTTTCATGTGTGAATTCCATATTCCATTATCATGGAATAAATGATTATGTTTAATGAATCCATGTTTTATGATCCATGAGGCACACTTATTCATGAAATGAAATGTTTAAGAAGGGTGCGCCCTGATAGCGCTACAATGCATTGGGTAAAGTATAGTATCATGATACGTCATGTGAAATGATTGTTGAATCATGCTAATTCAAGTGCAATGAGGTTTTACTCGTGATTCACGTGCAATGAGGATTTACTCATGCTTCATGTGCAATCGGCCTTGGCTCATGCTAATTCCATGTTAAGTGTTGTTGCCACATTTCCATGTTATGATTATGATTCTTTATCATGCCTTTATGTCCATGTTTCTCTTGTACTCTATTGATATTCCTATCATCTAACATGTATATTACTACTCATGTATTCCATATTTATTACCTTACTAGGCATTATAGCTCACCCCTTTTTTTATGCATGTCCTCAGGTTATCCCATTAAATGCTAAGTATGAGGGAATATAGTGGTCATGTAAAGGATGTTTTCAATAAAGATGTTGTATTTCATGTTTTAAGTTGTTATGTAATGATCCAAATACCCAAAGACACTAGACCTCTCGATCTTCCATGTTGTATCAAATGAATAGTTTATGTCCTAAATCCTGTTAAATTTGTAATAAAAGCAGGGTTTTCATAGTTGGTATCAGAGGATAGGTTTAGTTAATTTTTGGGATTAGGATTAGAAAACCCTAGTAAAGCCTTAGAGACAAGGCTAAGTATAATAAAAACATCCCTATGTATTGGTATGTACTGAGTAAGTGGTTTATCATGAAAATACATCCCTGTCTGGATACGAGAAGGTATAGGCGGCTCATGAATAGATGTATCCTAGGTGTAAAACCCAATATCACCGTTTTGAACTAGACTAAAACGAGAACTACTGCACGAAAATGGACCTTCCTGCACTCTTGGTTATGACACTCCCGAGTGATATGTTTTGATAAATTCACAAGCTTAGTATGAACCCTTATTAATGGATTTTTAAAAAAAATTCCCCTAAGAATATATGTTAGAATATAGATCATGAAAATCCTGGACTCAAGCCTATAGACTCATGAGTTAAGGAAATAAATGTGTATTTATAAGTCATCATCTTTTTTATTTGGATTAACCTTTATGTGTTACCCCCTAACTTTCCTTTTATTCCAGCCAATGGCCAGTAATAGGACTCTGGCTAACAACCGATGTGAAAATCAGTGTGGTGACTATACTAATGAGATGCCCAATTCAATGGGAGTAGGAATCAAGAACTTTTTCACGCTTCTCTCTCCGATAGCTCAAGATTTGAATAGAAACAAGGGTCAATAGGAATGTCCAAACCCCCTATGAAGGAACAAGTCACTATCGAGAGCTTCATGTGAAAAAGGCCTCCAACATTTAGTGGATCATGCGATCCCACGATCGCTGAACAATGGATACACTCCATTGAAAAGATCATATCCATCCATCAATGTTCTGAACAAGGGAAGGTTCTCCTGGAAACTTATCATATGGAGGGTGAAGCTGTTCAATAGTGGACGTTGATAAAAAATATTAATCCTGAGGAGGATATTGAGGCGTTAGATTGGAAGGATTTTTTGAAGATGTTTTTCTATAAATATTTTCCGTGCACCCTCCAACTTAAGATGGAAAGGGACTTCCTTTCGATCAAGAAAAAAGACGAAGAATCTGTTGGAGCATACAAGGAAAACTTCACATGTCTTGCACGATACGCTTCTGGACTTTTCATTACCCCCAAATGCAAGGTTGACCACTTCTTTAGTGGGATGAAGCCTATCCTACAGAAAGCATTAGTGATCCGTGACATCAACAGCTATGAAGAAATTGTATGATGATCCCTCAAGGTCGAAATGGTGAATGGGGAATCACAGGGGTATCATGGGGACAAGAAGCATAAGGTGGACATCAATGGTGGCGGTCCGATGGATAAATCCAATGGTGCTAAGAATATCCAGCACCCCACTTGCCAAAAGTGCAGGAAAAAAAACACTTGAAATTGCCTCAAGGGGACGAGGAAATGCTTTATGTGTGGAAGAGAAGGGAACCTAGCTATTAACTGTCAGCATGAAAGACCAGCGGTTGCGACAAAGGAGAGGAACACTCCATTCGAAACTCTATGCATTGTTCATTGCTACAACTGGAAGGAACCAGGGAATTTTTCAAATCAGTTCCCTAATTTGAGGGTTTTCAGAGGAAACCAACAACCTCCAATGCCGCAAGGAAGTGATTTTTCCATCACTTCTGCTGAAGTGAACCCTAAAAATGAAGTGGTGACAGGTACACTAGTTATTCATTCAAGAATAGAAAACATTCTTTTTGAATCAGGTTCTATGCATTCTTTTATATCTCAAAAGTATAGTATATCAATCCCAGCACCACCACAAATCATGTAAGTGAAGATGTCGATGAATATGGAAAATGGGGAAATCATTGCATCCCATGAATATAACTCCTCCCCTGTCATAATATGTGGATTGAATTTCCCAGTGAACCTTATCATACTCCCTCTAGTGGAATTTGATGCAATTCTTGGCATTAATTTCCTTTCCTTATATATATCCATCATAAATTGTTGGGAGAGGGAAATCACACTCCATATGGAGAATCGACCCCCGATTCGTTACAAGTGTAAGGAGGAAGATGAATATCCTTTAGCTCCAACATCTAAAGCATGGATATTACTACCCTATGAGAACCCGTATCTAGATCAGATGATTGAGTCCAAGGAAGAAACCAGCCTTGAAGAAATTCATATTATTAATGAATTCACTAAAGTGTTTCCTGAGGAACTTCCTGGTCTTCCTCCTAAAAAAGATGTTGAATTCTCAATAGAACGTATACCAGGGCTGATACCAATATCCAAGAATATATATGGAATATCTATCATGGAGCTTGAAGAGCTGAAAAACAACTACAGGAGAATCTAGATAAATGGATTATAGGCCCAAGTGCTTCACCATGGGGTGCGCCAGTCCTCTTCGTCAAGAAGAAGGATGGGTCAATGCAGCTTTGCATCGATTGTCGTGAACTTAACAAAATCATGATAAAGAACAAGTATCCTCTACCACAGATTGATTACTTGTTTGATTAGATGTGTGGAGAACAATACTTCTCCAAGGTAGATTTACGGTCGGGATATTATCAAGTAAGGGTAAAGAAGAAAGATGTCCCCAAGACTGCTTTTCGTACAAGATACGTGCACTATGAATTCAAAGTAATGCCTTTCGGACCCACTAATGCTCCTGAAATATTCATGGAAATGATGAATAGAGTCTTTAGAGATTACCTGGAAAGATTTGTGGTAGTCTTTATAGATGATATTCTAATATACTCCAAAACCAAGTAGGATCATGAGGATCATTTACGAACTATACTAGAGACTTTGCGCAAGGAGAAGCTCTATTTAAAGTATATCAAGTGTGAGTTCTGGTTGAAGGGGGTCTCATTCATGGGAAATATCATCACAAGCAATGGGATATCTATGGATCCCTCCAAAACAGATGCAATTGAGGGATGTATGAGGCCAACATCGGTAAAGGATATCCATAGATTCTTAGGGTTAACTGGATATTATCAACAATTTGTGATAAATTTATCACGATTGTACAACCCTCTTATCAAGATAACTCGAAAGGGAGTAAAGTTTCCTTGGAGTGATGAATGAAAATAAATCATTAAGGATTTGAAAAGGAGGGTTATCACTATGCCCGTGCTCACGTTACCCAAATGTGGGGAACCTTTTGTGATATTCAGTGATTCTTCAAAGAGGGGATTATGCTCTGTGCTAATGTAGAATGATAAAGTGATATCCTATGCCTCAATAAAGTTGAAAATCCATGAGTGAAACTATCCAAGGCATTATCTATAGTTGGCGGTAGTGATCATTGCCTTTAAAATCTGGCGGCATTATCTCTATGGGGAGAAATGTGAGATATATACTGACCACAAGAGCCTTAAATATATATTCACACAGAAAGAGCTTAATATGCGCCATAGAAGTTGGATAGAGCTCATTAAGGATTGTGACTATTCAATACATTACCACCCTGGGAAAGAGAACAAGGTGGAATATTCCCTAAGTAGAAGGGACCTAGTGATTCAATCAATGATGAGAATTGAGAAGGATCCAATCTTCATAGACTTGATGTAGATCGACATGGGAATCATAAAGAAGGGAACATCATCAATCCTTTCAAAAATTATTTCTCAACCTACTCTTTTTTAAAGGTTAAAGGATGATCAAAAGGAAGATGTTGGAATTTAGGAAAAAGTGGAAGCTATCGAAAAAGGGAAATCCTCGGAGTTTAATGTTAATGAAGAAGAAATTGTGCGATTTAGGAAAAGACACTGTGTTCCATCAAGTCCAGAGCTGAAAATGGAACTTTTGAATGATGTGAATATTTAAAATTTCTCTATTCACCCAGGGAGCACAAAGATGTATCGAGATCTCCGAGAGTTTTTTTGGTGGGATAATATGAAGAAAGAGGTCGTTGTATATAAATCAAAGTGCCCGGTGTGACAGAAAGTGAAGGTAGAGAGGAAGAAGTCTAAGGGGATGATGCAACCATTGCCCATGCCAGAATGGAAATGGGAGAACATCACCATGGACTTTGTCACTGGACATTCAAGGATATCCAAAGGCAACAATGTAATCTAGGTTGTGGTGGATCGTCTTACAAAGACTGCACACTTCATTGCTATTTGGGAAGATTTCTCATTGTATCAACTGGCACAGATATATATTAGGGAAGTGGTAAGGTTGCATGGAGTACCACTACCTATTGTGTCTGACCAAGATCCATGATTCACCTCTATGTTTTTGATGAGTCTTCAACATGCTCTGGATACTTAACTGAACTTCAGTACAACCTATCATCATCAAACTGATGGCCAATCCGAGTAGACTCTCCAAACACTTGAGGACATGTTGAGAGCATGCCCAATGGACTTTAAATGAGGATGGGATCAATATCTTTCTCTGGTTTAGTTCTCTTATATTAATATTTTCCACTCAAGCATCCAAATGGAACCATATGAAGCCCTTTATGGGAAAAGGTGCAGAACACCAACCTGTTTGGATGAGGTCGGTGAACGTAAGCTTCTTGGACCAGAAATGGTCGAGGAAATGGTGGAGAAGGTGAAAACCATTCAGCAGCATATCAAGGCATCTCAGAGTCGAAAGAAGAGTTTTGCAGATAATCATTGATGATAACTTTAGTTTAAAGTTAGAGACATGGGTTTTCTACGCATATATCCATCAAAGAAGTTCATGATGTTCGGAAATAAAGGGAAGTTAAGTCCAAGGTACATCGGCCCCTTCGAGATTTTTGATCTTGTCGGGGATGTGTCCTATGGACAAGCACTTCCAACTACCATGGCCAAAGTACCTGATGTCTTTCATGTATCCCTCTTATGGAAGTATATACCAGACCCTTCACATGTACTCTTTTCTGAGATGGTATAGTTGGAGGATGATCTTTCTTACGGGGAGAAACCAGTGAAGATATTAGATCGTAAAGAAAAAGTTCTATGAAATAATACAATGCCCCTCGTCAAGGTGTTGTGGAGAAACCAAAAGTTTGAAGAATCGAATTGGGAATCCGAGGAAATGATGAAGCTGAGTTATCGACATCTGTTTTATTGTGGGAAAAAGAAAATTTCGAGGGCGAAATTTCTTAAGAGGGGAATATTGTAATGACCCAAAGTTTCATTAATGGAAATCCCTCTTGATATAATTAAATGTCTCTTTATGTAAAATGTTTATATAAAATGTCATATTATTTGGTTTTATTTTAAGAATTGTGAACGTTTTTTATAGCCATTGAATAGTGATCACATGAATAGTATAAATATAGGGCTTTAACAAATCCAGTTTACTTAGGCAAAGGAAGTGATGGCCTCATCCAGTAAAATTTCTCCATACGAAGCCCATTTTTCAAAGCTCAGAAAAGAGGTAGTGTCTTTTGGCTTCTCTCTTGACCAAGCCCAAGCTGAGCTTCATCATGTCAAGCTCGAACAAGACTGTCTACGGGAAAAGTGGATGTTGATAGAGATTACAACTCGAGCAATGTTATCTGAGCCACCCCAAGAGTCTTTCACCATCGCACACCTTACCCTTAGGTCTTATGTGGCTATTTTAAGGGGTTATGTAACAAATTTCTAGTACTATGTTCATGTACATTATTTTTGTATATAATAATGAATATACTTTCTTGTCATTCTTGATACATTATAAATTGTTTTTAAAGTACAATTAGTGTTTTTAGTTATTCTTTTGTTAAGAAATATATTTTATTATATTAAGGGTTTTTTGAATTAAATAATATTTTAATAAAAATATTATTATTATTATTAAATTAATTTTACTATATATAAATGATCGTATAATTTTGTGAATGCAATTATAATTTTTATTAAGGTTTGAAAGCAATTTCTGTCAAAACCCGTGCATTTTCGATAAATGTCTTTTTTTTATTTTAAATGTGCAAATTAAAATATTTAGAAAATTATTTAATTAAAATAAATGAAATTTTTGGAATCAGGATGTTGAAATTATCCAACGGTGAATTTTTCAAAATTTTCTGAGATAGTCAAGTTTTTGGGTAAAAATTAAATATCATTTCAATATATAATTTGTTTTATGACATCATAATGACCCAATAGTGATTTATTAAAATACGCAAAGTGTTATTTTTGGCCAATATATGTTTTACCATTAAAATAATGTGATATTTGGTATGTTTGACTTATTTTACAAAGCATTAATGCACCCCTGAAGACATATTAAACATCTGATCTTTTTAAATTATTTTCCATGGGAGTGTGACTCACCTCCACATAAGAAACCCCATTATTTTAATATGTTCAGACTTTTTCCTTAAAAAATATATTTTTCCTCTCCCCTTTACCAGAAACCATGGGCCAAAACAATGATCTGATTTCTGGTTTGGTTTAGTTTAATGTAAGTGGTCCCAAACCTAAATAATAAAGAATTCACTCACCTTTCCTATATAAACCCACCCAAGATCCCACTTCCTCCTCACTCAAAGCCTTTTGAGTTCTTCCAACCTCTAACATACTCTCTCTATAATCCTCCCACGGTGAAAAAAGATCCCAAGAAGCCTCTATCAAGCATCTCTCATGCCTTTGGAAGCACACTTCCAAGTAGGGGTTTTTTCTTCCTTTCACTTTTTTTGTCCAATTTTCTTAATATTGTTATGCCCTTTAAATTTCAATTATAAATTCTGGGGTATGGTTTCACACCTTCCCCATACTTCCCTCTTATTTTATTAATTATGGGAGACCCATTTCTCTCTCATTAAATGCCTCCCATGTACACTCGTTACTATGCTAAAATTTCGAAAGGAACTTCTCTCTCTTCATTTACATTCAAGCAATACTTTTGTATCATGAATCTAAATTCCATTACTATTGTTTGGAAATGTATCTATATGACCCCATTACTTTAAATTTCATGTAAATATGATTAGACACCCTTTTCTCTCTCATCAACCATTTTTATGGATTCTTATGTCACACAGTTACGATGCCGAAATTGCACCGATTTTCTAAGCCAATGCCTTTGTGTATTGAATACCATGCCCATTTCTCCATCAAGGGTATTCACCGTTATGTACATTAACTTATTGATTATAAAGTTTTATTTATGTGTTACACTTTACATTATCATGGAATAAATGATTATGTTTAATGAATCTGTGTTTTATGATCAATGTGGCACACTTATGCATGAAATGAAATGTTTATGAAGGGTGCGCCATGATAGCACTCCAATGCATTGGGTAAAGTATAGTATCATGATACGTCATGTGCAATGAGTGTTGAATCATACTAATTCAAGTTCCATGAGGGTTTCTTTTGCTTCATGTGTAATAAGGATTAACTCATGCTACATGTGCAATGGGCCTTGGCGCATGCTAATTCCATGTTAAGTGTTGTTTACACATTTCCATGTTATGATTATCATGATTTATCATGACTTTATGTCCATTTTCTCTTGTAATCTATTGATATGCCTATTGTCTAACATGTATTATACTCCTCATGTATTACATGTTTATTCTCTTACTGGGCTTTATAGCTCACCCCTTTTTTAGGCATGTCCTAAGGTTATCACATGCAATGCTACGTACGAGGGAATATAGTGGTCATGTAACGGAAGTTTTCAATAAAGATATTGTATTTCATGTTTTTAGTTGACATGTAATGATCCTAAGACCCAAAGACACTAGACCTATTGATCTTCCATGCTGTATAAAGTGAATATTTTATGTAATAAATCATGTTTAAGTTTGTAATAAAATCAGCGTTGTCATAAAAACCTTGTTGAATAATCATTTTAAATAAATCAAACCAACCACCCAATTTTAAATTCAACATTTTAAAATCAAATTATAAGAACATGCAAAAAAACACACAATTTTAAATAATAATAATAATGAATGTATCTATATTTACCCAATAATTTTCCAAATCAATTACAATATATTCAAAAAATTTGAGGTTGAGCATAATGTTTTAATAATAAGATTTTTAAATGAAGCCGCTTACCATGAATTTTATTTTTAAAATGAAAAATGATATATATTCTTCAAACAAAAAGTAGTTAAATCTTGAAAACCCTCTTTAGATCACATCCCCTAATAGATAAACATATCTTATCTGGATTGGAATCCATAATCATAGATATATACCCAATGGATCCAATCAATGAATCCAATAGATGTGAGATATGTAGATCTAAGGAAAAACACCAAAGAAAATTGACATTCTAAGGAATCTGATATTCAATGCGGTTATATTTTTAATCGTATCACTCTCTAGTTTAATAATAAAGTATCCACAATATTTTGGGGGTTGAAAAACCATATTATGATGAAATATTGTGAAAAATATCGGATTTGGGGTAAAAAGGAGTAAGATCCACTCTTTTAGGATCTAACTTTTGTCCATTTTTTGTTGGCTCACACAGTTAGGAAAACCAAGTGACTACCATGTTCCAGCCACTACCTCACCACACCCTTCTCATGTTTGGTTTGTAGGGTATAAAAAACCATATTACAACCATGTTTTTTACACTCTTCAACTTTTCACGGTTTCTCATGAGTGGATAAACAGTTTGGAAAAACCATTCTCATAACCATACACTGACCGTGTTCCCAATACCTCTCTTTGTAAGACTTCTAGTATGAGTATCATGGTTTCTACTAAAAATTCTAAAACCATCCACCTAAAAAACCCCCCAAAAACATTCCAAAGTTCTCCAAACCATAAAAACATTCACCCAAACACATCAAATACATAAAATAAATAATGAACGGTTAATTAAATGAAATACGAGGTCCAATATTATTGATCACTTAACTAAATTCTTTATGTATATAGGACTCTCTCATTGATAACTGAAAACCCTATGTGAGATTAGACATGTTGTAATTAACACTAACCTATTATCCCATAGCTAGTGCCTTACAATAATACATTGGTGTGATTATAATAAATTCATATACTAAAGGATTGAATAGTTTAGTAGTTTTCAAATACTATATTAAAAAATGATATTTACTTTTCAAATTGAAAGGTAATATAATATATCAATTCTAATGGAATCCACCATAACTCCGAGATTATTCCTCCACATAATTCATAATATTCATGTTTTCGTCCTATAGTAAAATAATACATAAGATAGTAGTGATATTGGATACTCAATAAGGGTATGTAATATATTAGATGTTATCATAAACATAGTCATTGGCCTTAGTGAATTACTGAAAACATATGACTTTAAATATAAACATTAGAATTATATAGAAAGAATGAATGAAAGGTAAATAAAGCCGTATTACTTATCATAAGAGAATGAAACATGATCATGGATATTATACTTCTAAAATATTTCATGGTATATCAATGAAAAATATCTTAATGAGTGAATGCATAGTTCTTGATAACTTAAATATATCATCAATTCCTCGTCAAAGAAATAGGAAAATACTAGGGTAAGGCACATGCCAAAAACCAATTCTATTTCGTTTCATGATAACTTTTGATGCATCAAGGGAATATAGAGGGACCTAACCATCAATTTATAAGTCAAATTAATTACTCATATGTATATGGATAATCATAAACAATATGAATATAATAAAAGTAAATTACATTCCCCAATTAGTTATCATAATCATTAACCGATATGAGTATCACAGTGACTAGTATCAAGATATAAAATTCATAGTCAAAATGGACACAAACCATTTAATAACAAATAACGAAGTAAATAATAATATATAAATATCAATAAGGAATAAAATTATGCAGAAGATTTGGAATAGATGAAAATACTCATATAAAATCATCATGTAATTCTTGCGAAAAATAGCCCTTATTACTTTGCAAGGAAGAGTTATTTTGTAAAAATCATTTTTATTTGAAATAATATTTTGTATAAAAAAAGTAATTATAAATTATAGTTTTTAATGAAAAATTTAGTGATTTTAGAAAAATAATGGTGTCTTAAAATAGATTATGGATGGAACTTGAAAATTGGTAAGAAATTGAGATGTTCCATTTAATTAGACTTGTGTATGGACAATAATTAAAAATGGAAACTTAAAAAATAGGTATTTCATATAAAAAATGTTGAAATGATATGGAAACATGGGTTTGGAATTTATATACATAATTTAGAAAAATTAAATAAAAACAATGAATAATTACATTGGTTTATATAGGAAGTAATCATAACCCTATTGCAGATGGATGTTCGGTATGAAAACCCATACCTTATGTCTGAATGTGTTCTACATATGACTTTAAATCCGTGATTAATAAAATTCAACACATTAGTTACATATTTTAGGACTGTATATATGTTTATTTAATTTATCATAATTTAATTATGTTCATTTATGTCTCTCATAAAGAGTTATAAGATACAATTTCTTTCACAAGAGTGTTCATTTCTTTGTTTTTCAGTAGAAAAATACTTCTATATGACTACGAAAGTTCATGTTGAATGGTTATAATTCCCTAGAATTTAGATTAAATGATATTAAGGAAAATTTACAAGTGTAAATGGATATATATATTTATATATCATTTTTATATGGCATGGGGATGAATCATTCAAAATGACATTTAGTTATAATCGATTCCATTATTACGATTGTTACTGATCATAAAAAACTCATTTTTTATAGTTTAGTATTATATTTATATATATGTTAATTACAGATCATAAAAAAGGGTTTAAAACATATATTATAATCATTTTTAACCATAAAAATATTTTCATATCTTTCCATGAAAAATAAATTGATGAATAAAAATTCGTCATCCACGAAGGTTTTAAATATGCACCTCTCATATTATGATTTAATTTAAAAAATAAATGGGAGAGAGAAAGGATTTTGAGTATGTATATCCCATTAACATGATATAATTATACTATATATATGATACTAGAATTATCATTCGAATTTGGATGATTTTGGGTGTAGAGAAGATGTTTGCGACGAGTATTTGGAAGACATTTACATGGGTCAAAGATTGTATGGTGTGTGGAGAAGGGATGGTGATGGGTGATATTTTTAGTGGTGGTGAGGGTTGATTTCTCATTATTTTATTATTTTACTAAAGATAATAGATGATGATGATTATTTTGTCTAAATGAATAATAAGTTCATAAGATTTTGAAATAAGGGTTATTAAATCATCAAAACATAACCTATGACGTAATAAATCTTGTAATTATCATTTATCATAAATTGTAGTTTCATTTTATTCACAAAAAAAGTCATATAGTTTAGAAAATTCCCAAAACAATTACCCTACTCTTTTTTAATATATTTAATTAAAAAATAAACTCTATTTTATGAAAATAATTTTCTAAATATGATAAATTAAAATTTTAATTAAAACCATCATTTACTCAAAAAATACAGATTTTACCTCTCTCATTTATTTAATGTAACAATAAATAATTAAATATGTTCCAATTAAAATATCCTAAAATCATAAGACAAGAATATATTTAATTTGAATTAATTTTATGAAAATTAATTTTCTTTTAAATCATTTTATTAAATTAAAAATTTGTAAATAAATATATATTACTTAAAAGAATAACAATAGTTAATTAATAAATTTAAAATATGAATTTAGCTATTCCATGATATAATTATTTCATACATAAATTTATAATGTGACGAAATTTTATTTATATAATAATGGGTAGTGTTACTATTCTTTATAATGATTTACTATTCGTAATGGTCCAATTTCTATCACTAATATCTTGTTAATATTTCATCGCTATAGGTTTGGTAACTTCTATAAATACCTATTATTTCATTAATTATTCATTGATGATGTTTGAATTATGTTATCTAAGGGATTTTATGTTATATATACAATATGAAATATTTATAAGAAGGGATATTTCATTGATAGAGTTTTTATTCATTAAATTATCTCCTCCTATAAAAACTTCTTCCTTGAAATGTCTAGATATTCACCCCACAAAAATATTTGGTTGTCCTTTACCATAAGATCTTTATGTACCCTCGTTGCCTCTTCAGTTTTATGATTTTTCAAATGAAACATTACTAGATGTGTCATCTAATTCCATAACACCTCTTCTTTAGTGTCCAGAATCTGGATAGGCTCTTCAGATTAATATAATTCCAGTTCAAATTATATTACATTAGAAGTGCATACATGTGTTGGGCCTGGCATGTAAATCCTTTGCAAGAAAATGTGGAATACATTGGGTACTTTTGGAATTATATGCAACATTTCAAATTGATACGCTATAGCTCTAATTCACTTCAGAATTTCAAAAGGTCTATTATACCTAGTGCTTAGTTTCCCTTTAATAAAAAATTTCATAATACCATCCACAAACATGATGTCTGGAAACTTCCCATCACTCACATATTTTATATTATTTTCATGATTTTTATCCTTATAATGTAATCTTTTAATTCATTCCAATAAAAATGGTTGTGAAATTATTTAATAAATTAATGTTTTTCACCTTATGTGATAGTTACCATATTCATCTTTTCAAGATCAATGTACGAAAAGAACTTTTTAATCCTTATTTTTTTCAAAAATCCATGATTCTTTCTACTCGATTAATTTTATACATTATTCTACCTCACAGTGTGGTAGTGTATTGAGCAATAAAAATCCTTGAGTAGCTTGATCCATAACATTTTCATTACATTATGTTTTTTCTATGAGAAGTTTTATATTAAAATTTTATGATATATAAATAGCTCAAATAATTAACCATAGAGAGAGTGTGTCAACATATTCCAAGAAATTATTATAGCTCCTAACTCAATATCATGGCTTTGATAATTCAATTCATGAATTTTAATTGGCTTGGTGCATAGGAAATAACTATATCATTCTGCATAAGTACACACCAGATTTCTTTATTTGATGCAACACAATAAATAAAAAATCCACCATTTCCTGATGATAGAGTCAAGATCAGAGCATTCACTATATCCCTCTTCAATTATTCAAAACATTCTTCACATTCATTTTTCCATGAAATCTTAATCCATTTATAAGTAATCGTGTTTAATAGTTTAGCTAATCAGGTGATGTTCTGAATGAAACCCCAATAATAAAATGCTAAACCAATAAAAATATATATCACAATTTTTTTCATTAGTGGATGAAAATTTTAAACCACCTTTTTCTTTGAAGGAACAACTGAAATTCCATCCTTAAAAAAATATCCAAGAAAAGAATCTATTTGAAACTTGAAAACACACTTTTTTAAACATCCTATATAAATCATTTCTTCTGAAAGTCTTTATAAAAATTCACAAGAGATACTCACAAACTTTATAGATTTTAGCGAATTTAACAATAATTTTATCAAGGTATTCATTAAAAATGATATTCATTATATCCATGAATACATATAGTGAATTAGTCAATCAAAATGAAAATAATATAAACTCGTAATGTCCAATCCTAGTTAAAAACTATATCTTTGGACTATCTTCCTTATTGACACAGAATTTATGATACCCAGATTGAAGATTAATTTTTTAAACCTATTGGCCTCTTTAATGTTGATGAAATAAATCATCAATGAAAGGTATTGGATACTTTTTTATTTATCATAATTACATTTATATGCATATAACCAATGCATAGTCTCAAAGAGTTTCATTCCTTCTAAACACAATAAATATGGGCTCCCCCTGGAGAGACACTAGGTCAAATAAACCCCTAACTACTAAATTTTTATTGTTGTCTCTTCAGCTCCACTAATTCCACTTTTTCTATTTTTTAACAAGTCATTAACTTAAGTATTTCACCACGAATTAAATCAATAGAAAACTAAGATTCCCACTAAAAACAATGTCAAGATAAATTCTATGGAAACACATCAAAATATTCTTCATAATAGGCACATCCTTAATTTTAGTATTTCTTTCCTCACCCATGGATATTGTGATATCTTCCTCCAATGGAATTGAATTCTGTAGAGCTACTGTCGGTCGATCTGGATAAGAATCATTTGAAAATGTTTATATGAAAAATATGAGGGTCTCTACATAATTATCAATAATTGTAATATTATAATTATTGATATATATTTTACATCATAATTAGAAAACCAATTTGAACAATATATTATATCAAAATAAATCTTGGGTATGATGATATTTTCAACAACTAAATCATGTTTATGTATTATAAAATGGAATGATCGACACCTCTATGTTTCAAAAATATTTCCCATATGAGTTTTTTCTAAAAACGTATTTATTAAATAAAAAGGGTAATATCAAATTTTCGTGGAAAAAATGGATGATATAAAAGAATGAGATGATCCATAAATAAATAAATCCCTGGAATAGTTTGAAGAAATGATTAATGTTCATACTAAAACATCATTAGGAACTTCAACCTATATTGTTGTCATTAGATAAGCATGTCATTTATCCATTGGAATTTTTTATGGAACTTTTCCTTGGCACATAGGTCAATAATTTTAATAATGTCCCATATATTTATAATGATATCATTGATGTAGGATCAAAGGGTTTTCCATCAACATGTATCACATGTTAGAAAACTCACTTTTTATTCTTCCTTGTACCCATTATTTCCTCCTCCACCCTCTTATTATATTTAATTCCCTTGAATCAATAAGTAAAACTTAATTATTTTTCTTTCTAGATGGACAATTAGACTATACCTTCATGTGATGAGAAATTTTGGTAGAATAGTTCCCCTCAAAGGAATGGTTGTAATTCATAAAATAATCGATCAATATTTCCCCATGGACTATGTATGTAGCAGAAACATGCCATCCTAACCTTATAAAGTTGGATTCATCCTTAGAAACATTATAAACACCCTTTTCCTCATATTGAAGAATTGAATTTCCAAATCCACTCATTGTTTGTGAGGAAAATATTTTTCTTGGATACTTTCATTAAAATACCTCAATTAATATGTAAAATTTTCTTATTCAGACTTTTTTGTTTTGAATTATAGACCACATTTTTTATGAATCTTCTAACAGATCATAAATATTCATAACAACCTTCTATCATTTATTACATCCCAAATATTGGAATATATTCCCAAAAGCAATTATTCACTACCCCAATAAAAATCTTTTTTATTCCCATTTAATGATTGAGTTTGTTGTCACATAATGTGGTATAACATTTTTCTTCCATGTTTTTTATCATGATGCTTTATATGAGAATTGTTATAGTTCATAATTTGATTCAACTCTCCAAGTATAGTAATAAGTTTCTCAACACCAGAAACATCTCCAATTCTGACATCAATATATTTCATAGGTGGTAAATCCGTATATAGGACATGTGTATTGATTTGATTTACATTCATTCACCAATTCAATATTTTTAAATTATATCATACACTATATAAGGTTATGAATTATATTTTATAGTCTCACCAAATCAAAAAACATAACATAAATAGTTGTTTTATGCATATCTAATCTCATAATTATAAACATGGTTTATTTGGGGACATATTAGATTTTAAATATTTAAAAATGGTTGAAAATAAAATGTATCCTATACTAAGCATATAACCTAGGAGTATAAACCCTGGTGTCTAGTAAGGAACGCTGTCATGTACCGAGTTACCCAAAGTTAGGCCTGTGACACATTAATAGAGTTGTTACCCCAGAATACATATGTGCTTGAAACATGCCAACTTATATAATAGAGACATGGAAATATTTCATGGAACATCCACCTAATCTATTCATTACCAAAATTATAGGATGTTCTTTAATTATTATCCTAAAAGGATATCTTTGGGTTGTGATACATAACATATTTTTTCTTAATATAGTTTTCAACGTTTCTACTAAACTTCATATGATACCAATTGAAATGACCCCAACCCCTATAACCCAAATTTATTGTCATATATTATTATAATGATGTTAATAAAAGGAAGTAGTTTCTCAAAGGACTGAATAGTTCTGTATTTTTGGAAAACCAGATACAATCATAATATTCCAATTACAACTTTAAAGGATATATATTAAAAAAATTTCCATGAAAAAATCTACAACTCAATGATTATACCTACAAATAATTCATAATAATCATCTTTGCATCATGGGGAAGAATAAAAAATAATAAATTAGTGATATTATATATAGAACTTAAAAAATGTTTATGAAATCAAGGTGTTCATTTTATTCGAGATTGTTAATCGTGAACAATTGAAAAGGGTACCATGAAAATTAATGAATTTTTATAAAATAATGTGGAACTGATAATGATACCTAATTTTGGAATCTATACACATAATTTTGGAGAATTATATAAAATTTAACATGAATTTCACTAGTGTATAGTGTAAGGAAGCACAACAAGAATGAAAATAAAGGTTCAAGAAGAAAACATGTTCCTTATGTCCAAATGTATTCTTTCACTTGACCTCAATGACCATGATTATAAATCTAATTCCATTAATTAATTTGTTCAAAAACTTTTATAAAATTTTGTTATTTATTATAATTTTATAAAGTTCATTTGTTTCTATTTTTATGAGGTTTAAGATACAAATTGTTTGCTCGAAAGTTTCATTTCCTTGGTTTTCACGATCTGTTTACAAATAAATGTGTGTAGAAGATAAGGTGGAATGTGTATAATAAAATATTATTGAATTTTTATGATATTGATGAAAATAAAAAAGTTTATATAGTTATATATATCATTTTTTAATGGTATGAGGTTGAATCATTAGATAAAACATTTTGTGATAATCATTTGCATTATTACGACATTTATTGCTCAAAATGAACACATTTTGTTTTATGATCTATTATTATGTAAATTTTCTACTCCCCAAAGATAAAAAATGTTGTAACATATATATTATATTATATTTTTAGCATAAAAATAGATTCATTTCACACCATCAAGTTTAAATTGAAGAACAAAATCTGTCATCCATGAAGGTTGTAAATCAACAACTCTTAAATAATGATTTCGTTTAAAAAAATGAAAGAGAGAGAGGTATAAAGAAGTTTTTGTATGAATATTTCATTAAGATGATATCATTCCAACATATAGATGATTCTAGAGTTATAATTCACATTTTGATAGAGTAGGTGAGGAGATAATAATAAAAAAAAAGAACATGAAAAAAAGGAAAAAGAAGATGATTTTACATCTTGAATACACCTGGAGAACAACTTTAAATTGATTGGATTTGGTAATTTGTTAAAACTAATATCTCTTGTATGTGTGGAATTTTCATAGGGAGAGTATTTTTAAAATTCCAATTTTTTAAATGTATGTTAAAATCGAAACACATTTTTTCAAGTAAATAGTCATAATTATCTCTAAACATAATTTTCCCACTTCTGTATTTTGAATTCCAAAAAACAGATTTACATGTTTGCAATCAGTATGTTATTTAGAGTCTGATAAGAACAACTAAATTTTAGTGAAAATTAACATACCCTTAGGAATAGTAAGGTTTTCCTTATGAATTGTAATATCCTCATATGCACAGTATCCTCACAAAATGATAGTATATATATATATATATGATATTTTATTAAAAGTATGATATAACATTATTTTAGAATAAGTAAAAAAATGTTTTAATATTGATGTTCTCGAATAAAATATTATTTTATCTAAAAATTAAATTAAACATATTTATAATATTAATTTCAAAAAACAGAGTTCTTTTTCGAAGTATACACAATGAAAAATGGTAAGGGTGAATTTGAGTTATTTTATTGAAATACATAAATTTTTTATCAATAGTGAAATACAGTAAAATACTATATATATAAATTATTAGTTAAATAATTTATTCCCTGCATTATAGAAGATATAAAGAACTATTAGTTCAAAATCACATTGACTTATTAATATTTTTGGTATTGGAATCAAAACTATTTCTATTCTTATGGAAAATAATTATGTAATGATTAAAATAATGAAAAAATCATCCTCTCCTCCACTATAAATACCACCCACACCCCTCTTCCACCTATACCTATCACTCCTTTTGGCTTGACACATCAATACAAAATAATCCTTTCAAGCCCATTCTCCATGTCGAAGACCTACTGGTCTCACCTAGATCCCAAATCAAATGGAATTAAGAAGGATCTTAATGATAAGAGATTAGCAGGTAAATATCCTATATTGTTTTCATTCGTTTTCTTTTCATTTTACTTTCTATTCTGCATATTTATTCAACTACACCTCTCCAAGAGGCATGAATGATCCTATATATTACATATTCTATATTTCACCATGTTTATGGAAGATTAATCGTTATATTTTTTCTCCTCTCCCACATATTTGGGAAAACAGTACACCATCTGTGATGTGTCGATTTACCGATAACGTGGGTGATGTGATTTAAATTTTGTTTACATCCTTCCAGACTTGCCATGAAACCATTTTTATGGTGAAAAAGGATTATAATTTATGTATTATATTTGATATAATGTATTGGGATCATTTTTTACACAAGTTATTAACTTATAGAAAAAATTGTGTTCCTTATGATCGTAGAATTGCCAAAATGACCTAAACAATTATCAATAATGTTTTAATTTATGAATCATCCTAATTTAATAATTCAAAATAATAAATGGTGAAATTTATAGTTATGGAAATATGAAAATTAAATTCCATTATAAATCATTAGTTTCACTTCTAATTGACAAGAATATCTATCATGAACCAATAATTGAAACCATGTGAAGAATGCACCCGAAAACAATGGAATTAAAAAAGAATTATTAATGAATGGTTGGAATGGTATTTATAAAATGGTCATAAAAGTTGTTATAAAAATTAATATGTTTCAGTAAAATATAAATGAAACTATTATTATCATTCATATAAGAGTTGTAAATATGTTTGAAGCAAGTCTAACCCGAGGTATGGGATCCCCTATTTCCCAATCTTATTTAATAATAAACCCTATGTTATGATCTTTAATTTTTAATGGTCATGTATGTTTTCACACCTCCACCATTCAGAACATATGATATATTAATGATGATATAGCCCAGTTATAACTTATTGATCACTCCCTTTTACACCTTTTACCATGACATATTTCCATAAATGAATTATAAACCCAATTTCAATTATTTGGGTAACTTTTGACATCAGTGGTTTTATCATGATAAGGGGATTTGTGAAATTTAATTTTATTATATTATGAATGTTTATGTTTATTTACAATATATATACATATTACTTTCATTTAATCAATTCTCTTTTAAATATTATGGTATTTCAAAAGGATATTTCCCCTAAAATCATTTTAGTTGTCTCATTTATGAAATCCAATGATATTGTTTCTTTTATCTATGTCATGAGTATTCTCTTATGATTTTATGATGTTTTAATACTACAATATCTCCATTATATGTTTTATTTTTATTTTTGAATAATAATGTTTTCATTATTTTCTGTGAGTAGTGGTGATGTTATGTGGGTAATTTTTTCGAAAAAGAGTTTTTTGAAATGTGAATGTGATTTATTTCAAGGGTGTAAATGAGTTATGAAGTGATTTATTAATGATATGTTCCCTGGAAATTATTTATGTTCATTTTATCCCATTATTGCTCAAGATATTATAGTTTCTCCCCATTATAACTCGTGATATGTTTGTTTTAGCCCATCATAGCTCAGGATATGTTGGTCTGAGCCCATTATAGATTAATATATGATGGGTGAGGCCTATTATAGCTCTCTGATGCATTGGGTACATCAGAGATGGATGTTGAAAAAATGGTTATTTCATGTGAAAGGATGAATATAATATTGGTATGGAAAATATTTCCCAAGGCAACGGCATGATGTTCCTATGCATATGAGTTTTTATAATTATGTGTTTTATTGGTTTTTATGACTAAATATTTCTTTCATTATATCCCATACTGTATTCTAAACTCATCCCAACATTTAAATGTTTTACACATGATATAAGGATGATTAAGAGAAATAAAAGAGTCCTAATTAATGATATGGTGTGTTGTCAAGAAATCATGTTTTATGTATCAATGTTTTATATTTTCAAAAAAATTAATACTATTTCTGGTAGTATCCTCTTTTTATTAATGTGGTCTGTTATGTATCTATGATTTCTTAATTCAATAAAACTCTAATCCCGAAAAGATAATAAATTTGTATAAATGTATGTTATTCACTAAAACTCCTAATTAAGTAATGTTTTAAGGGCATGTCCTTATAATTGGTATCATAGGATGGTTTTTATAACATTAGGATTTAAGATGAAGTCAAGTGAATACAAGAAATAATTTTTAAGATATGGTTAAATTGAAATGTTTATAAATTTAATGATTATTTGTTTCTTTGTATATGATATGTATATTTAGAATTATTTTTTTGTAGATGAAACGTGGATGCAGAAGTAGGAAGGCACCAAGAGGCTATTGTCTCTCTGAATCTGTAGACTAGAATGGAGGGAATCAGAAACGAGAAGTTTGTGACAAAAATGGATCATTTTAATCAAGTAATAAATGGTGATGTTATCCATTCAAGAGAGTAACATGATCTATGACGAACAAGAAATATCATTTATGGAGCATTTTATGAGAAAAAATACACCCAATTTCATTGGAGCCATAGATCCATTGATAGCCAAAGGATGGATCAATGCTCTAAAAAAGTCATTTGATGTCATGAGATGTTTGGAATGTCAAAAGGTAATACTTGGAATTTTCTATTTGGAAGGTGAAGCCAATAAATAGTGGTATCTAGTTAAGACTACGGGATATGGAGATGACCTTGAGAGTCTAGAATGGGGTGATTTTAAGAGTCTTTTTCTGGGAAAATATTTTCCATAAACAATCCAACTCAGAATGAAGAAACAATTCACGGAACTAAATCATAATGATTATGATTCTATAGAATAATATGAAGCCAATTTTACAAGATATTCTTGGCACGTTATAGATCTCTCTCGGGATTTTGATAATAAAATTATCTGATATTATAATAGTATAAAACCATTTTTGTGAAGAGTGTTGGGATACATAGAGTTTGAAAGATATGATAATCTTGTTCATTGTTTTGAAAAAGTTGATATGGAGTTCACTAACATGTATGTTCCTTGTTATGACAATAATACGAAGCTGTCAGGTTAGAAGAAAATGGGGAAAAACTCATCAAAGATGTCTAGAGGTAAGAAAATGAATTACCGTTCATGTGAAAAGTGTCATAAAAGGAATCCTGGTGAATTCCTAGTAAAATCATGGAAGTACTATTGATGTGAAATGTTTGGACACAAGTCTCATGAGTGCATGGAAAATAATTTGAAAATGAATGAGAATCCAATGGTGAGATGCTTTACATGTAAGTTATTGGTTCATTTTCTTAATGTTTTTCTAAGGCTAGTCACTCAGCCAGTAAGTAAACCATAATGGAATAAGAAGGGTGTAAAAAATTACTTTGAGACCACAACAATAGATGTTGAAACCTCAAATGAGGTGGTGTCATGTAAATTTCTTGTATTTGAAAATTTTGAAAATGTGTTGTTTGATTCAAGGTCTACTCATTCATTCATTTCTATGATTTGTTTAGAAAAATTTGGAATTAAACATCATGAAATTAAACCATAAATCATGGTAAAATTACCAGGAGGAAATTTGTGGGAAAAATAAATTACATGAATCCACTAAACATTGAATTTGGAATGTGTTTACCTTCCAAACATGTTTTCATTCTAGTATAGTTTGATGTAGTTCTAGGAATTTACTATATTTTTTTATCATGCTAAGATAGACTTTAGAGAAAAGAAGTTAATTGTTAGAATGAATTATAATTTTTTGTAAATGAATGAACCCATACCATTAATAACATATCAGGTAGATAATAAACTGATAAAATATTGAAATGAAATTTATTTTGATCATATTTTTTAATGATAAGAAACTATCCAGATTAATGATGTACCTGTCATAAATGAATACCTGGATGTTTTTTCAGATGATTTACCTAGTGTAATTCTTGATCGAGTGGTTATGTTTTCTATTGACATAGTCCTGATGCTAATACAATTTCTAAACCCTTGTATTGAATGTATCAAATGGAACTTTTGGAATTAAAAAAGTAGTTGAAAAATTCAATAGAGAAAGGCTTCATCTGACCTAACAGTTCACCATGGGGTTCTCCTATCTTTTTTGATAGACTCCTATATGTTTTAACAATACTTTTCATTTATTATAGAGCCTTGAATAAAGTTACTATTAAAAAAAGATCCATTTCCTCATATCGATGATTTGTTTCATTATCTTTAGGGAGAACAATATTTTTCAATGGTTAACATGTGTTCAAAGTACCATCAGTTGAATTTAAAGGATAAAGGCATCCTGAAGACTGCATTTAATACTTGATATGGTCATTAATAATTTTTATGCCTTTTAGATTAAAAAATTCTCCTAATTTATTCATGGAGATTATGAAAAAATATTTCATGAGTTTTTGGATATGGTTCTAGTTGTGTTTATTTATGAAATTATGGTATATTTTAGAAGTTAAGTGGATCCTAAGAAATATCTATGGTCTATTTTGAAAACATTAAATGAAAAGAAACCGTATGGAAAATTCAAAAAATATGATTTTTTGTTTCAAAAGATTTATTTTATCAGTAACATTATAAATAAGTATGGAATACAGTTGATCATTCTAAAACAAATTTTTTTCATGAATGGGAATACCCAAAAAAGTTATTGAGATTAGTATTCTTCTTGGACTAGAAGGTTATTATTGACTATTAGATCAAAAAATTACATAGTTAACTAGCCTTCTAAATATGTTAACACAAAATGGGATTAATTTGTTTGGACTGAAGAATGTTATACTTGTTTTTAGGAATTGAAAATAAGATTGGTGAATTATCCAATTATGAATCTAGCTTCCAAAAATTGGGAATTTTTCATCTATAGAGATGCTTTTTTTGAAGGTAAATGGTTGTATTCTGATGTAGAATGATCAGGTAATTGCATATGCTTCCAGTCAGTTGAAACCATAGGAGTTAAATTACTCTAATCATGATTTGGAATTAGCAGATGTGGTATTTTCTTTAAAAATATTGAGGAATCATTTCTATGACTTCAAATGTAAAATATATAATGAACATAAATGTTAGAATTTTATATTCACTGAGAAGAAATTAATAATGATAAAGAAAAGATGCCTAAAACTAATCAAGGATTATGATTTCATGATTCATTACTATCCTGGGAAAACAAACTCAGTAGATTAAGCATTAAGATTGAAAAGTAATGCTAAAATAACCCTAATACATTTGGAACGTGATCCTTTAGTAAATGATTTGATAAATTTTGGAATAGTTATTTTTGGTGCAGGAGATAAATCTGTTTTCTTTCAGGTTTCAGGAATGTTATATTTTTCAAAACAATAATGCAAGAATAGATTGCAGATAGATTGCTACCTAAAAAGGTAGAATTTGATAATTTGGGAATGTTGTTATAATTTAACCTTGATAAATATTGGGTTTTAATTTTGTAAAAAGGATGTGTGTGCCTTGTGATTCTCATTTAATGAAATAATTATTAGGAAAAGCTCACATTTCCCAATTTTTAGTTCACCCTGGAAGCACTAAGATGTACAGAGACCTTCGAATGTATTACTGGTAGGATGGAAGAAAAAGGGATATTGCAGAATTTACTGTAAAATTTATTAATAGTCAACAGGTTAAAAAAGAGCGGTAGTTACTGATGGGAATTCTTCAGACTCTTCTACTGCCAGAGTGGAAATGGAAAAATATAAACATGGACATAATTATGGGAATACCTATGACTTCTATAGGTAATAATACAATTTGTGTTATTGGTTATCTACTAAAAAAAATATGAAAATCTTCTCTATATTCGAGATACAATGTCTTTAGACCAACTTTCATGTTTGTACCTCTAAGAGATTGTTAGGTTATATAGAGTGTCTGTTTCCATTGTATCTGACTGGGATCCCAAGTTCAGTTATATCTTTTATAAGGGCCTTTAGAAGTCATTGGGCACAAAATTAAATTTTAGTATAGTTATCCATCCAAAATAAGATGGGCAGTCATAATAAACAATTCAGACATTGGAGGATATACTTCGAGCTTATTCAATAGATTACCAGGGATGTTGGGATCTACATCCTTCTTTAGTTGATTTTTTATATAATAACATTTTTCATTCTAGTATATATATGGAACTCTTTAAGGCATTGTATGGGAAGAAGTGTTGAACTAAAACTTTTTGGGACGATGTAAGTGAATGAAAGTTGACAGGGTTAGAATTTATAGAGGAAGTTTATAAAAAGTGAAGGTGATGCAACATAACATTAGTGTAGCTCAAAGTGGGTAGTAAATTTACCATATAACAAAAGGGAAGTATTATCTTTTGAGGTAGGTGACAATTCTTCCTAAAAATATCTCATTGGAAATGTTTTATTCATTTTCGAAAGAAATAAAATTCCGGTCCACTATTTATTTGACTTTATGAAATCATATAGAAAGTTGGATTGTTGCCTCAAGAGTAGTATTGACTCCATGTTTATCACAGGTACACAATGTTTGTCATGTTTCATTATTGAGAAAGTGTGTGCCAGATTTGCCTCATGTTCTTTCCCCAGATGCTGTTCAGCTGGAAGAGAACTATACAAATGAAGAGAGACCATCTTAGATTATGGGTCGTAGAGAGAAAGTAAAGTAAAATAAGGTAATCTAACACGTAATGGATTTTTTTTGGAGAAACCACATGGTAGAAAAAGAAACATGGGAATCATAAAATTCTACGAAGGAATGACACCCTCATTTATTTAATAAGTATATAAAATTGCGAGGAAGAAATTTTCTGAAGGTGGGGACAATGTAACACCCCATGGTTTTAAAAGTAAGTTGAGATTCATGTAACATTGTTTTATGTAGATAGTTATAATTATCTGTAATCATAATTTTACCACTTTTGTGAGATAAATTTTTAAAAACAAGCATACACGGTTGCAATCAGTATGTTGTTTATAGTCTGATAAGACCAATTTATATTTTGGTTTATTTTATCATACCCCTATGAATAGTAATGTTACTATTATAAATATTAATATACCCTTATAAATATTAACCAATCCAAATTATTATATATATAATTTTTGATTAATATAATGATATAACTATATCAAGGAATAAGTAAATAAATGTTTTAAAATTGTTGTTTTTGAATAAAATGTTAGCTTCCATTAAAATTAAATTAATCATATTTAGAAAATTATTTTCCACAAATGGAGTTTATTTTTTAATTCTACACATTGAAAAATAGTTAAGGTAATATTTTTTTTATTTTTTAAAAATACTTGAATTTTTTTATGAATAGTGAAATATAGTAAAACACCATATTTATATATTATCAGTTAAACACACTTTTACCTACATCAAAAATGATGTACGAAACCATTTGTTTGAACTCATAAGAACATATTACTATTTAATGTCTCTAAATCATAACTATTTATTTTCTTGTGGAAAAATAATTAAATAATGATTACAATAATGTAAAACTCCTCCTCTCCACTATAAATACCTCCCAATCCCCCTTCTACCTCCCACAACTGTCAGACATTGAGCCTTAACAATGTTCTGAAAAATACTCCTCTCATGCCCCACCCCCACTACCAAGACCTTCTGGTCTCACCATGAGGCCAAAACCAAGGGTCATAAGAAGGATATCAAGGGGAGGCGATCAAGAGGTGAACAACCTCTTAGGTTTTCCTCTTTTTATTTTCACATTATATTCTATTTTTCTTCTTTACTCACCTCACCATATCAAGAGGAATTAATTATCCATTATCATACATATTATTAATTTCATCATGTTTATGGAAGGTTCACCATTATACTTTTTCTCCTCTATCACTTATTCAAGAAATCAAAACATAGTATATGATGTGTCGATTTACCGACATCGTTGGCGATGCGATTTCCATTTCTTTTACATCCTTCCAAAATAGACATGAAACCATTTTTATGGTTTAACCAAATTATATGTTATTTATGATATCATATATATGGTTTTATAATCATTTTGTAAACATGTTTTTACCTTATAGAAGAAAATGAGTTCTTTACGATCAAACAATCACCAAAATGACCTAAATAAGGATCAATAATGTTACAGTTTATGAATCATCCTCATGTCATAATTTAAAATGATAAATTATATAATTAATGGTTTTGAAAATATGAAAATACTATTCCATTATAATTATTTATATTCACTTCCAATTGACAAGAATATCCCTCATGAACCAATCACGAAAACCATGTGAAAAATGCACCCGAAAACAATGAAATTAATAGAATATTGTTAATGAATGGGTGGAATGATGTTATAAGATAGTAATTAATGTTGTTATAAACATGAATATGTATATTTAAAATAGTCATAACCCTATTTTATCCTTCATACAAATGTTTTAAACATGATTTAAAGAAGTCAAAACTGAGGTATGGGGTCTTCGATTTCTTAATTTTATTCAAGAATAACTCCTATGATATGATATTTAATTTTTAATAGTGATGTAGTTTTTTCACCTCCCCCATAATTCTCTAATGATATATTCATATTGATATACACAAATTATATATCATGAAAGCATCCCATTTACACTCGTTACCGTGCCAAAATTTCATAAGTGAATTATAAACCCAATTTCCATCCTTTGGGTTAACCTTCAACATTAATTGTTTTATCATGATAACGGGATTTTTCAAATGTAATTTGATTATATATTGTTTTATTATTGGTATTTAAAGTGTATATACATATTAAATTAAAAATTATATCTTAAATGTTATTGTATTTGTAACGGACTTTCCCTTTATAATCATTTTAGATGTCTCTTTTATGAAATATGATGAGATTGTTTATTTTTTCTATGACATTAGTGTTCCCTAATGATTTCATGAAGTTTTAATACTATAGTGTATCCATTATATGTTTTATATTTATTTTTATATAATAAATTTTTCATTATTTTTTGTGAGAAGTGTATATGTTTTATGAGTGAGTTTTAAAAAAAATGGACCTTGAAATGTGAATGTGGATTTCTCAAGGGTGTAAATGAGTTATGAAGTGATTTATTCCTGATACGTTCCCTGTAAATTATTTAGGATGGGATGATCCCATCATAGCTCATGAAATGATGGTTGATCTCCATAATAGCACATGAAATGTTGCGTAGAGCCCATTATAGCACAATATATGTTGGGTTGAGCCCATTATAGCTCATGATATTACGGGTGAGCCCCATTATATCTCTATAATGCATTGGGTACTTCAGGGAAGGAAGTTCATCAAATTGTTATTCCATGTGTAAGGGTGAATTCAATGGTTATATTTTAAATATTTCCCAAGAAAACTACATGATGTTTCTTTGCGTATTAGTTTGTATAATTATGGGTTTTGTTGGTATTTATGACTAAAAATATCTTTCTTTATATCCCTTAATGAGTTTTATACTCATCCCAATATTTCAAATTATTTTTCACATGATATAAGAATGGGAAAGAGAAATAATAGAGTCATTATGACTGATATGGAGTGTTTTCAAGAAATCATGTTTTGGATTTAATGTTTTATTTTTTTTGGAAAAAATGGATACTGTTTTTTGTATTATACACATTGTATGAATGTGGTATGTTGTGTATGTACGATATCCTAATTCTCAGAAACTCATAACCCTAAAAGAACCTAAATGTGTACCAATGTATGTTCTTGAAAAAAATTATATATTATGGGCTCTTTTACGTACTTTTCCTTATAGTATTGGGCATACATTTTACAAGGATCAATTATTGGAAGGTGTGAGGAGGAGGGGTGGTGTGAGATAGTATTTATAGTGAATGAGAGGGGAAATTTCTCATTATTTTATTCATTAACATATTATTTTTCTTAAGACATGAAATAATTTTGATTATTATGACTAAACAAAGTAGTAAATGGATCTGATTTCTAACCAAGGGTTTTTAAATCATCAAATCATCACTTACTAATCAATAAATCATGTATTTAACGTTTAACGTAGATTGTCAGATTTTACAATTCACAAAAATTAATGTATTTTAGAAACATTCCAAAAAAAGTTCACTGACCATTTTCTGACATTTGAAATCTAAAAATAAATTCAATTTTTTGAAATTAATTTTCTGAATATGATAAGATTAATGTTTAATTAAAACCATCATTTACTAGAAAGTAAATATTTTAAATCTATATCTTTTTATAGCACATTTATGAATTAACTATGATCACAAAAAAACTTTCTAAAATCATAAGAAAAAAAAATTTATTTAATAAAATAATTTTTGAAAATGAATTATAATTTAAATCATTTTATAAGAAATAAAATTGTAATTAAATATTTATGACTCACAAAAATAATAACACATAATTAATAATTTTTGAAATATTCATTTACATAGAAAATGATATAAATATATCATAAAATCATTTATAAGGTGTATAAATTTTATTTATACAAACATGGGCGAGGTTACTATTCATTAGACCAATGAACTATTCATAACAGTTATATTAACATTCCGAACATCAAGATACAATTTCATCGATATATGTTCCTTAACTTCTATCAATACCTATTATTTCATTAATTATTAATTTAGGATGTTTGTATTATGTTCTCTTAGTGATTTAACGTGATCTAGAATATATAAAATAAACATAATTTGAAAATTTTAATTCATTTAGTTAGGTACATTACATAATTAATAAGACCCAAGATCCTCATGGAATCCTAGTAATTATCAATATAAAAAATTATGACTAAATATATGGAAGAATTATACTGAAAACATCACATTCAAGTTATTCAACCTATAATATGATAATAATTATAATTATAATATATTAATTCCAGATTCATTACCAAGTAATAGAGTTTTTAAAACAGTAAAAACCGAGTAACCGATTTTTTTAGAAATTATGAAAATCATAGATCAATATAAAACCAAAGGAACAGTAGAATTATGGAAAGAAACATATAATGCATGTAATATTCCATCACTCTTAAAATTTCATGGGATAACATGGTGACATAGAGAAGAAAGGTGTGGGATATAAATAATTGTGTGTAAATAAGAAAACAATAACATGGAAAATATCATACATGCTATACATTATGAATTTAAATGGTTCATAAAATGGGTGAGAATCATTGAAATTGAAAATGATACATGATATAACATGATTACAAGAAGGCAACATGGGAAAGATGAATAAACTTTAAAAATTAAATTATAGGATTAATTCAGGGTCAACCACTAAGAAAATATTACATAATGTGCTTAGGATATCCAATAATACACTGTCCATTATATTTAATGAGAATAAAACAAAACCCATTACATTAGAGAAAAATCTAGGTGAACCCATCAAAATCATATCATGTAAATGGATAAGTGTTACGCATATATCATATAACATATTAACATATTTTCACACAATTATTCCAATGATTGAGGAATGTGTGTTACATACATGTAACTACAAAATCAAATAAGTATATGTAATACTAGGTGAATACCCTTAAGTGGAAATGGGTATGGGTATACACTACACAAATGTTCTGTATGGAAAATCATAGTGACATTTTGGAAGCATAAAACAATACATTAATATTCCTTAAATGGTAAAATGAGATTGAAAGGGTCTCTGATCAGTTGAAATTAAAATAGTATAGTGATAGGGAATTTAAGAAAATAGTCCAACATGAATATTTTGATATTGAAATTCATAAAAAATGATGGTTTAATAGATTTTTTAGATAAAAAAATATGGTGAAATTTTAAAATCAAAACAAGTGTACAAAATTAATAATGGGACTCCATTATAAGTGTGAAATATATATCGCATCACTTAGAAATAATAATTTAATTAAGAATGACATGTAAAATAATATCTCATCAATAGGAATTGGAATATAATTTTCATTACAAGAGTTTCATGAATAAAGAGGAGAAATAGACGATCCCTTAATAAATTTTTGTACAGTAACATGTTAGGTGAATTATATAATTATAGGTTATAAATGATCAATAATTATTCAGAAACCAGTTTTATAATAGATGAGTCATCATAATTCCATGAAAAATTATCCAATAGAGATTCAAAAATTCCAAACTCAATAATGGTTGTTGAATTGAAAAAAAGTGAGGTCCCTTATATTGAGAGGTGTATTAAAAAAGATTGGTAGGAGTTTATTGAGTTATTTCGGGAACCATAGTGGACTATATAGTTGGAAGTTCATATTGGAGATGCAATCAAAATACTTTTAGTGAAGAGTAATGGGGGGCGTGGGTGGGTATATATAAGAAAATTAGGGGTGTTATTTATTATTTCCCAATCCTAGATTCTTGAATATATCTAATAATGCAATCGAAACCACAAAACACCCCAAGGTTCTCAACCATAGTAACATGAAAAAGAATTGTGTTTCATTATTTTATATATTCAAGAACATAAATGATATAAATATTACCCTTGGTTATTATTAAGTGAGTATTTTTTATAATGAAATATTTTTTATACTATAAAACATTTTCTAGGATTTTGGAGGATTCATAAAGGATTTATAATTTTTAAAAAATGAATTATTTTTTTTTAAAATTTGAAACATGGATTTGGTAATGGATAAAATTTATATAATATATTACAACACTATTTGGTCATTATGATGTCACAATAAACACAATAATTTTATTACTCATTTAATTATTTACCTTAATATTTGACTATCATTAAAAATTATTAAAAAATCACCATTAAAAAGTTATTATGTTCACATTAAAACTATTATATTTATTTTACCAATATAATTTTTTAAATATGTGAATTTTCACTTTTAAAAAAGAATCAACATTTTTGAGAAATGTTAAATCTTTTAAAAAAATATTTTTCTAACATTTATAAGAAATAAATTTAAAATCAAAATAATTTTATAATGAATTTTATTAAATATAATTTTTTATAGAAATATTCAATTAAAATATCATTTATTTAAAAAAAATTATTTCATCTAAAATATATTCTTCACTAAAATAATCTTTTTCCCAAAAAACTATTTATATTTTGAGGTATAAATAATATTATTTTTAACAAATTATTTTTCTATATTTTATATAGTAACAAAAACAATATTAACCTAAGATTATTTTGATTTAATGATATAAAAAAATATATTAATTTTTTTATTTTTTTTCTAAATGCTCTATAAAATTATAATAATATTTTTTGAAAAATTTAAATAGATACCATTTCAGATGAAAACATATTATTATGAACAAAACGATATCACAAAAAATTATGTGATTCTTTAATAAGAACACATGAATTAGTTAATTTATAAGGATAAAATTGTATATTTAATAAAATATTTATTCCTCTTAATTACTGCATAGTTAGAAAATAGATTATAATGGTTATATATAAATAATAATTATTTTTTTAGGATCAGTGATGAATATCGCATATGTTATCAAACACATTTTCTTTTTCAAAAATATGGTCTGTTATATTATTCCACTCTTTAAGAAACTTTGTCCACATAATTTGAGCCTTATCTTGGTGAAAGATATTTTTATACTTGAAAATAAATTTTTTAAAGCCAAATTTATAATATGGGTTAACATTACATCCACTTGAAAATAGATAATAATATGTATGAAGGTCATCACATAAAAAATTCTTCTAAATAGGATAAAATTAGTCAGAAGTTAAAATATAGACATTGAAGAAAAAATAACACCCAATAAATAACACAGAGTTATTTAGAATACGGAATGGATAAAATTAAAGGGAAAGAAACTTAAATCAATGAAGGGTGAATGTATCATCAATTCATTGAACATGATCATAATTTAATGAATTTTTTGATTCAATTTTTTTTTCATAAACTAAAGGAATTATTTTACCACCTATTATGGGAATATAAAGAACTATAATTTCTTGAAAAGTACAATTTTTTCTTTTTATTAGTTTCCAACACAATATAATCATATCTCAAACTAATGAGTACTTGAGAAGAATTTTTTATCTATGACGAACTAGAATAAGGTCTTAATGGATAACATTATCCTCAAAATAATAGAAATATAATACTCCTATCTCTACTAAATCCAAAATCATTAGCATAATGTATGAAAATAATGAAAATTAATAAAAATTAATATATTAATTTTGAAAATTCAACAAAAACCCAAAGACTTAACAAAGATAATTGAATAAATAAATATTTCCATATACCAAATAACACTAATAAAATAAAAATTGAATATTGTTATATACTCAAATTTTGTATCACACACTTTAGATTATAACACTAAAAAATAATAAATTTATTCTCAAATAACCCCTTATATTTAACCTATTAGGTATATGTAGAAAGCATGATTTTAAATAGATTGAAACAAAATTTGTTTTGTTTTGTTTTTGACAATTTTTAATAGTGTTGATAGGGGATATTGAATTTTAAGTAATATTATTATGATACATGATTTAGTGTCAAAATAGGCATAATTTTTTATTTCATTTGAATTTTTTATCTCAAAATTTAGGGGTAGGGTAACCTTCCCGAAACATGGATTTCTAGGACCGTCTCATCAATTTTATGTGAAAATAATTGGTCTCACGATTTTTTCACTTATGATGATATGAAGATTCTCCATGGAATATTTTTTCACAATGGGTTTAAGGCTCTCAATTTAGTCTTCACAAAAAAGGGTGAGCCGCAATTGGATGATGGTAATATATGCGACTATGAAATGCTTCAAAAATGGGAGTTTTTTACATGATCTTCATGAATATGGGGAACTTATAGAACATGAATGTTGAGGTTCCTAAAAAGGAATTTTTTTTCAAAATATTTTTGATTTAGGTGTTCTATAAATAATAGTCCACCCATTAGTTGAATAATGATATAGAATTTAGAGAGTGGGTGAAACAATGTGATTTTGCAATGGGGATTAATGATAAAAATTGTTTTTCAAATTTGAAACTCTTAGTAAACTCAATATTTATAAAAATTATGGTTCTAAAATATTTTTGTATAAGTAATTTCAGAAAATGGGATATCATTAAGACATGTATCATCATGATTTTTTGAATCTTTCTGAATGCCGGGATTTTCATGTATAGTTTCCGGTTCACGAAGGCTGAAGAATGTTTTTTTTCAAAGGGGGGTTTTGGATTTCTAAGAGATTCATGAAAAATATTGCTTAATATCTATTTTACATAGATAATTCTTCCATGTTAATCAGTGAGAACAATGTTTCTTTTAAATTATTGGGCTAATCAGTGATAAAGAGATAAATGAAAAATCTATTCAAGTGACCATCATGTTTATAAAATGAGAAAGGCTCCAACCAATACATTGAAAAGGGATAGTTGATGAAAGGGATCAATGGGTGGAAATTAATTATCCCTAAAATTATAATAATTCTTTTCATCCTATAATAGATTGACCATTTTCTATAAATTGAAATCTACATTGTCTTATGAGTATTAGTAGATTTAGGTAAAACTGTCACACTTTATGTGTATGCTCCTTGGACTAGAACCATGTTTTGAACAAAGTAAAAACTATTTTTTATGTTTATATTTCTTCATTTTTGATTTTGATAATGAAATAATTTTATATGTGAGGTTTAACATGTTCCTAAAAAACATGGGAACAAGATCTGACTTATTTAATGAAAAAGTTGAAACCCTAATTCACCCCTCCCTTATCCATGAGTTTTTTGTAGCCTATAAGTGGTATCAGATCCCAAGTTTTGGTTAGAGGTGTTAAATTTGTTCTCTGTGATTTTAATGTATATTTAAGTCAATTTTAGAGGTGTTTCTCAATTTTCTGGAAGAAACCTATAGATTTTAAATAATAGGATGAGATCTCTTCTATTATCCCTTGTGATGAATTTTCATTAAGCCATAGCTCTGTGGATTCAGGTTTCTAATGCATTAGAATTTTTATAACAACAACATATAGGATATTTATTTATGTATATAGAAAATATAAAAATTATCTTAATACATAATTATTTGATCAAATTTATTTGAAGGTGATGAGTGAAAATATTTCTTGGTCTGTGTAGTAGAAAATGGAAAATATATACCATTGCATTAAAAAACTTATGAGCCCAAAAATCAATCCTTACAAAATTATTTCAATGATTTAAAAATAAATATGATTAAAATCTAGATAGTTTCTTTAATGGAATAACTAATGTTATTTGGGTAATTAGAAGAAATACGAAGGAAATTATGATTATTTATATAGGAAATAAAATCCTTAGAAGGAATCCAAGCCTATATAATCCAAAACTATCAAGCCTTGAGTCAATTGACCTATCTATGATTTCTATTTTTGATATTCTAATCAATATGGTGGCATATAGATGTTGGGTAAAACCAAAATATGTAACAAATATTAGTAGTAATGTAAATGACATTTATATCCATGAAGAAGCTTGATATTTGTATAGTTGGTGTTGATGGATATGATGAGGAAGGAAAAATTATTTCTCTCTTCCTAAGATATTCAAGAGATGAAAAAAATGATTTGAAGAGAATATTTCTTTGTAATGTTTTCAATTTTTCATATTATGGTAAAACAAAACTCAGTGCTTAAGGAAATTTGAAAATGTAGAAAGTGAAGCATAAATCATGTAGAATCAAAGGTTCTCTCAAATGGGATAATTCAAAACATGAAAGGTGTTATAGATAAATATATTACTTTACAAATAGTAATATGATTATTATCACTTTTTTGTGGATGTAGAACCAAAGTTTACACATAATGTCAAAGTGTTTATGGTGGAAATAGTTGAAATGGTAGAACCCACCTAAGATGAAGAAAAATAAGAAATCTGTGTCGTTGGTATCAAAGAGGAACACAAAAGTCCTCTTTATGAGCTTTAAATGAAATCTAATAAAAAATAAAAGATCACATCCTTGTAAAAAGATTTCTCAGAATGAGTGGATCGACATGATGCTGAAAATGATCGACTTGAAGGATATACTGTGTGAGGACCTGGCCCCAGAACACCCAGAGTTAATGCATTGAAACATGTTGTGTACATTTTTACAAAAACCTTCTCTGGTAAATTACACATCATTTCCTATCCATAGAGGATCGAATTCAGTTTAGGTTCTTAGAAACCATCCACTTCTATCATATTCTGTTAAATCAAACTGAATCATGAAAAAAAATTAAAAAAAAATGTATGGTGAGCATACAAATGCCCAGTTAGGTGCTTAAAAAATAAACCAATACATCTTTTGAAAACATTCTTTTAGACATTCCATAAAACGTTTTTCTTAATGAAGAGCTATAACACATGTAAAATATTATAAAAATCATCAATTATAAGAACATGCTAATAGGATTAAAAGGATACATGATTCATGTAGTAAATATTTATTGGGGTTAGAAATAAAATACATTCAAAACCTGTATGACATATGAATGTGTAAGCAACAATTAAAATCAATAGTCAGAGTTGCGTATAAATGTACAACTTCATTTTCATTCAATATAACTAAATCACTGAGTGTTAAACATAAGTCATTCCATAAGCTTTTACTTTCCTGATAATCATAAGTACTAGCTCTTAACCGTGGATATTATACTAATAGAATATCCATTTGGTTAATTTATTTCCATACACAAAATGAGGGAAATATATATTTTCAGGCACTTATACCAAGGACTTGTGCCAAGACCTAGGGGGTAACTGTGACAAGACCCCAAACTGGAGATCTTACTTTTACTGGTCTCCAACCCAGAGAGCTTACTTTTACCGGTCTCCAACCAGGAGGGCTTACTTTTACCAATCCCCAAACTGGAACTTTCTTGTCCAATACATTCCTCATATGTCAAATCAGGTCATATATTTAAGTTGTCCCATACCACCCTGAATAATTAAATTCCATCTCATATTACTAAAGGTGTCCCATACCACATTGATTAATTTAATTTCTTATCTTATTATCATGTTATGCCACATGCATGCATCATTGAGTGCATCTTTAGAACGGAAAATGAAACCATTTAATCCATAAACACATAATATGACAGATAACATTAAAATTAATGTAGTAATATTTTATCAAAGGCCTGCATGGTTCATTACACACTCTTTTCACAAGAGACACTTAGCAAAGCACATCAAAAAATGGGTGAGAATGGGTTTTTTCATATGAGATGTTAAAATGATAACTATCTAATTAAAAAAAAATATTCCATGAAAGTAAATACATGTTACTTAATATGTTGCTAAGAAGTGTCAGTGATAAAACAATTAATTTTCATTATGAATTAAGAACATCAATCACCATAGTTGACACAACAATAGGTGAGCATAACACGATCGTATGGTTTAACACAACCATTGATCCTTTAAATATATTTTGGTCAAAACAAAAGTTTATCCCCTTTTTAATCCTAAAAAACTTCATGGTATATTATATAATTACTTTGAAACATATAATCATAAAAAAGATCATATAATTAAAAATTATTTAACTTAAACAAGTTTCACATAGTTTAATGATTAGAATATAATGTTTTACATAACTACCACTTGGTTTAGCTTGTATAGAGACTTACATTAATTCATGTCTTACAAGTATTAATTACATCACATAATTAATTAAATTCAAATAATCCATTCATAAAATTAGGGTATTGGAAATTATAACCATATATATACTATGTATATATATATATATGAGTTCCCAATACTGAACTAAGTTTAATAATTTTTAAGTGGTACTTAAAGCATATTTATTACACCATTATAAAAAAAACCAAACCATGTATGGTTATAACATATGGGCCCATATATACATATATAATCATAAATGGAATATATATATATATATATATTGCATGAGGAAAGGAGTATTTTCATCAAGTTTGCATAACCAAAAGTTCCGAAGGACCTAGAATCGGCTATTTAAGGATTTCCACCCAATCTATAATACTATACATGCATTCATAATTTTATAAATGAAAATTTACAACAAACACATGTTTGAGTATGTATATATAGTACATAAATTAGGTTTTTCTTGTATTAAAATACTCCCTATGATTTTATAACCTCTTGATCTCAACCAAAATATTTATTTTTTGTTTAAGGAAAGGTTTGTTAACTAAACTATAGGATTATATGTATATATACATATGAGTATATTTGTGTATGTACACCTAAAGGAATGAGACAAAAAAAAGTAAATTCCTTACATCCTTTATACCATTTGAACTTGAATACCCAGCTTCAGCACAAAAGAAACTTTAATCTACACCATAATGCTATAAATATATTTTTATGACTATATATGTGTATATAAATATACTCTCAAAGGCATGACACCTGAAGAACATAATACCTTATATTGGTTTGAGGAGGAGGAGAACTCAAGGAAGTCTTGGATGAAGCTTGTTAAAGTTTGAGTGTAGAGGACCCCCGAGGTTCCTAGGTGCAACTGGTTTATATACTATATAAAAATTTATTTTAATGCAACCATTGAAAAAATCGAGTCCAATCGGTTCATTAATTGGCTGTGGAATTCTTGTGGAAAAAGTGGGACAAGAAGGGTATAACAAGCTATCTAGTTTTAAGAATGAAGAAAAAATAAATGGTGCAAATGAGTATAGATTTTGGTGCAGTACACGCATTGGGGAGGAAGAAGACGACGTAGTGGGGTGAAACTAGGAGAAAAATGGACGGTCGAGATTTGATCCGGGATTGATCCAATGGATGGGATACATCCGCTGTTTATAAAAGTGATGGACGACATAGACTGATCTGGGGAATGATCGTGTGGCTCACGATTGTCGTAATGTTTTAAAAACCTCAAATTATCATGATTAGATCGCTGCAGATCGAACGGTCCACATAAATCACAAAGCGAAACGCGGTTATTGAGGGTTGATCGTGGGGTCGAGATCGATAGCCTAGATCATGCGTGATGCGATCCAATGGTGCAGATCCCGTTTTTCCCGAAAATCCTTGTCCCAAATCAAATCGGCAATGGTTCTAGAAACACTTTATAAGCATAATACTTCCACAACATCACCAATAATACAACACACACTAGGGAGACTTACAATTGGACTCCCTCCTTCCCCCACATGCTTCAGCATACCTAATTCATTCCATGAACCTCTGCCTATATTGGCGCCCAATTGTGCTCCTGCTCCCGTGCATGCGCCCTTCAGGGAACCTATTCCAATGCTTGGGATGACCTTTTCTTGGGCTGAGGGATAGGGTTAGCCACTATGTGTGAGCTTCCTCCCTTAGCCTAGTCATAAAGGGTTTGCCCTGGCTGGTCCATTTTTTATATAAAAACAACCATATTTAAAAAAAATATATGTTCGTAATAAAAAATAAAAATAAATTCATTGGAACCATATAAAAAATTAACTTCTTTATAACATGGCTTTTATTTAAACAATTTAAGGTCAAAAAATACAAATTATACATTATCTTAATTAAAAGTATTTCTAAAATTATTAATAAACACTAAAATTTTTATCATAAATTTTATAAATTGAGATTTAGTAAACCTATGTAATAATTAATTAACTATCATCAATGAAAACATAGTTTCATGAAAATCATATTTTAATTTGAAGAAATTAAACATAACTTATAATACGATTTATGAAATGGAAATCTTCACAATATAATTGAAATATTTGCAAAGTGTTTTGAAATCATTATTGTATAAAACTGAAGTGTAACTCAATGTATTATATCATACTTTGGTTTTATCTTATAATTTTGAAATTTATAATGTAGATTTTGGAAAATTATGTTGAACTTAATTGTTCGGTAGTTAAAACATCACAAGACCAACATTTATAGTTATAGCCGTTGGATTTCCAATGGTCACCCATGTTAATGGTCGAGTTGATGACTAATAAAAACTTATCTCAGGGTGTCTTAAACTAACGAAAATGAAGAAGAAGAAGAAGAAGGAGGAGAATATGGAGAAGATGGTGCTTTCCATACCGTTGATGCGTAGCATGGTTTATATGATCATGGTGGTATTGTTCTTCATTTTCACTAACTGGAAGGATCTTCTATATTTACCACGTCTTGTTGACTTTGTATGGGGCCATCCTGTAGTTCTGATCGGGTTTTTATTAGGCATTTTGGGTAGTATGGTTTCTTGTGTTCTTGAGACATTGTAAACACTACAGTGTTATTTTTATTATGAAATGCTTTATGTCCATTTGTGTGTTTTACTCGGTTACATTATAATATAAATTTAAACCATATTATTAATTTATCATGTAAAATATGTTATTTTTAGTTGTTAGGAAATTCAAACCAAAAGTGAACATGAACATATCAAAACATGAGGTTGGAGTTTCGGGGGTGTTAAATTATCTCCCCCTTCAAAGAATTGCATCCTCGCAATTCCATTCACACAACCATGCTAAAATACTCCCTTAAAACATCACCAAAATATCCATCATGGAGGATCCTCAGGTAGGGATAAATAAATACCTATGTTGGTGTTTAGTTCCTCTATTTTTATGGCCCAAACACACTTCAGACAGTGCGGGTTAAACTCATGTTGTGTACACTCGGGCTTCCAAAGAGAGGCTCGAATGTTGGAGAGTTCAGAAATGTATGAATGGAAAATTTCTCTGAGAACCCATCGAGATGAATCCTAGATGAATATTTTGATGACCTCGACATGGTCATACATAAAAATGCAGAGGATCTAGTATATGTATATTTCACGTAGTTCCCCTTCCCATGTAGCATCATGAAACCTCATCATGGCCATGGACTCTTGGGATTGAGTGAAACGTATAAAAAGTCTGTCATGGTACTTTCCCCTTCATCAATACACCACAAGATGATCATTAGCTATACCTGGGTAAATATAGGCATTCTCTTGACTATAATAGAGAGTGTTCATACTATTTGATACCATTTAATGTTTCTGGCATGTTTCTCGTAAGTTTGCGAAAGGTCGGTACTCTCTCTCACATGATTTGACCAAGATGGTCTACAGTATCTCGATATGGAGTTATAAGATATGAGTCCATCCTTACATCTATTTTTTTGATAATACCAATATTTATTAATACCTGATTAAATTTCTCTTTGTTAAAGTTCTATTTTTCTAGAGTTGTCTATACTAATCCCTCTAATTCCAACTATGAGGACCCAGCCCCAGAAGACCCAGAGATGATGCCTCGAAACATGATGTGTAAATTTTATCAAAAACATGTACTGATAAATTACACATCATGTCCCATATAGAGAGGATAGATTTCAGTTCATGTTCTGAGAAACCAGTCACTTTTTTCGTACTCCTTTAACTCAAAGTGAAACCTGAAAAAAAAAATTTAAATAAAAAACCTAGGGTGGGAATACGAATGCCGAGTAAGGGGTTTAAAAATATCAACCAATATATCTTTTGAAAACATTATTTTAAACATTCCATAAAAAAATTTCTAAATGAAGAGATTTAACACATGTAACATATTTTAAAAATACTCAATTAAAATAACATGATAATAGGATTACAAGGATACAAGAATCATGTATGAATTCTTATTTAGAGTAACAAATAAAATACATTCAAAACCTGTATGACATATGAACATGTAAGCACAAATTAAAATGAATAATCAGAGTTGCGCTTAAAGGTAAAATCTTCATTTTCATACACTGGAACTAAATCACTGAGTGCTAAACATAATTCATGACGTAATCTTTTACTTTCTTGATACTCATAAGTACTGGCTCATAACCATGGAAATTGTACTAATAGAATATCCATTTGATTAATTTATTTTAATACACATAGTAAATGAAATTTTTAATTCCAGACATCAATGTCAAGGCCTTCGCCAAGACATAGGGGCTAACTATTACCGAAACCCAACCCGAAGAGCCTACTTTTACAGGTCCCCAACCCGGAGAGCTTACTTTTACCGGTCTCCAATCTAGAGGACTTACTTTTACCGGCTCTAACCCGGAACATACTAGTCCAATAATTTACTGATATATCAGATTAGGTCATGTATTTAAGGTGTCCCATACCACCCAAATTAATTAAATTCCATCTCATATTACTCAAGATGTCCCATACCACATTGATTAATTTAATATCTTATCTTATTATCATGTTATGCCACATGCATGAATCATTGAGTGCTACATTAGAACTGGAAATGAAACCATTTAATTCATAAAAACATAATATGATAGATAACATTGAAATTAAGGTAGTAAGAGTTTATCGAAGCCATGAATGGTTCATTACACATTATTTTCACAAGGGACACTTAACAATGATCCTCAAAAGGTGGATGAGAAGGGGTTTTTCCATATGAGATGTTGAAATGATAACTATTTAATTTCATGAAACATATTAAATGAATGGAAATACATGTTACTTAATATGCTTCTAGGAAGTGTCAGTGATCAAAAAATTAAATTACATTATGACTTAAAAACAATAATCCCCGTAGTTGACACAATATTAGGTGAGCTTAACATGATCGTATGGTTTAACACAACCTTTGATCATTTAAATATATTTTGGTCAAAAAAAATTTTTATCACCTTTGTAATCATTTAAAACATTAAGGTCCATTATACAATGACTTTGAAACCTAGAATCATAACAAAAATAATATCATTAAAAATTATTTAACATAAACATTTTTGACATACATTATGGATTAGAACATACGCTTTTACGTAACAACCTCTTGGTTTGGCTTGTATAGAGACTATCTTTAATTATAGTCGTACAATTATTAATTAATTCACTTAATTAATTAAATTCCAATAATCCATTAATAAAATTAAGGTATTGGAAACAATAACTGTATATATTCTAAGTATATATATATATGAGTTCCCAATATTGAAATATGTTTAATAATTTTCATTAGTAATAGGTACTTAAAATATATTTGTTACACCATTATTTAAATCAACAAAACCATGTTATGTTATAACATATGTGACCTTATATACATATATAATCATAAATGGTATTCATATATATATATTTCATGAGGAAAGAAGTAATTTCTTCAAGTTTTCATAACCGTAAGATTCGAAGGACCTAGAATTGACTATTTGAGGATTTACACCCAATATATGAGACTATACATGAATTCATACTTTTAAAAAATAAAATGTACATCAAATGAATGTGTGTGTGTATATATAGTATATAAATTATGTATATTATATGTATTAAAATACTCACTTATGTTTGTATAACCTTATGAACTCAACCAAAAGATTTATATTTGGATTAATGAATAGTTTGTTCACTAAACCGTAGTATTATATGTATATATACTTATGAGTATATATATGTCTATACTCTCAAAGAAATGTGACAAAACAAAAAAAGTAAAATCATTACATCCTATATACCATTTGATCTTGAAGTCATAGGTTCAGTACATAATAACCATTAAACTATACTACAAAGCTATAAATATATTTTTATGAGTATATATATGTATATACATATACTCTCAAACAACTGAGACAAGATGAAAATAAACCCTTACATTCGTCAGAGGAGGAGGAGTAATCAAGGAATCTTGGATGAATCTTGCTCGAGGTTTGTGAGCAGAAGACCCTCGAGGTTTATAGGTGTAACCTGTTTATAATATTTAATAAAAATCAAATCTTTTAATGCAACTGTTGAGAAAATTGAATCCAACCGGTTCATTAATTGGATGGGGAATACTTATGGAAAAATTGGGAAAAGAAGGGTCCACCTGGGTGTCTAGGATGAAGAAATAAGATAAAAGAAATGATGCAAATGAGTAGTGGGTTCCATGTAGCGCATGCCGCGGGGAGGAAGTAGACGACGCAGCTGGTTGAAAACAGGAGAAAAATGGACAGTCAAGATTTAATGTGGGATTGATCCAATGACTGAGATACATCCATAGTTTATAAAATTGAAGGATGACCCGGATTGATCTGAGGCAAGATCATGCGGCTCATGATCAATGCACTATTTTAGAAACCTCAAACAGTCGCGATTAGATCAATACATATCAAACGGTCCACGTAAATCGTGGAGCAAAACGCGGTTGCTGATTGTCGATCATAGGGTACAGATCAAAGGCCTAGATTTCACGCGACACGATCCAACAACCCAGACCTCGTTTCCCCCGAAAAAACTTTTCCCACATCAAATTGTCAAGCATTCTTGAGACACATTATAAGCCTAAGCCTCTGGCAACATCACCAATAACACATAAAACACCATAGAGACTTACACATGGGCTCCCACCTTCCCCCATAGGCTACAACCTACCCTATTCTCTCCATGACCCTACACCAATAGTGGCATGCCAATGAGCTCTTTCTATAATGTGTGCTCTACTTTGGTAACCTATGCCATTGCTTGGGCCCGCCTTGGCTTGAGCTGATTCCTAGGCTCAGCCACTACATGTGAGCTACCTCTCATGGCCCAGTCATATAGGGCGGGCCCTGGCTGGCCTATATATTTTATATAAAATCTAACTTATAAAAAAAATGTTATATGGTCTTATGAAAAAATACATACATTGGATCCAAAAAAATATTTCTTTTAAACATGGACTTTATTTAAACATTAGAAGGTCAAAGAATACAAATTAGACATTGACTTAATTAAAATTATTTCTAAAATTATTAATAAACACTATACTTTTTAACATAAATGTTATAAATTAAGAGTTAGTAAAACTATGTGGAAATTATATTACTATTATCATAGAAAACATAGATTAATAAAAAACATAATTGAATTTGAAGAAATTAAAAATAACTTATAATATTGTTTATGAAATGGAAATATTCATAATATAATTGAAATATTTGCAAAGTGTTTTGAAATCCTTATTATTTAAAATTTAAGTGTAACTCAAAGGATTATATTGTAGTTAGGGTTTATCTTATTATTTTTCAATTCATAACGTATATTTTTGAAAACTAAGTATTACATAATTGTTCTTTAGTTAAATCATCACAAGGCCAACGACTATAGTTATAGCCATTGGATTTCCAATGGTCACCCAAGTTAACGGTCTAGTTTATGCTCGATAAAACCTTATCATAGGGTGTTCTAAACTCAAGAAAAATATGAATAAGAAGAATTAGAAGGAGAAGAAGAAGAGAATATGGTGTTTTCCATACTGTTGATGATTCACATATTTTATATGATCATAGTGGTGTTGTTCTTCATTTTCACTAATCGAAATTATCTCAGTTATTTATCATGTATTTTGTATTTTTACTGGGACTTCCCATAGTTCTAAAATGGATTTTATTAGGCATTTTTGGTAGGATGGTTCCTTGTGTTTTTGACAAATTTTAAACACTGCAGTTCTCTTTTAATTATGAAAAGCCTTGTGCCCATTTTTTTTGTTTTACTTGATTACATTCTAATACAAATTAAAACCATATTATTACATTATCATGATTTTTTTTAGTTGTTATGAAATTCAAACCAAATGTGAACATGAATCTATAAAAACATGAGGTTTGAGTTTCGAGGGTGATAAATGTGGATCAAAATTCAAAAACTCAAGAAATATTGGAAGAGGTTATGGAATTTGAAAATATTATTAAAGTGTAGGGGAAATTAATCAATGGACTTAAATCGAGACTTGATGAAAATTGTAATATAGTTGAAGGAATAAAAGAAGATGTTGTTACATAATTGAGTAATCTATAAAATGAATAAAAATCAATGGAAACAAATAAAAAAATCTAGTTTCAAATATTTTTAGATGTAGAGATGTTGAAAAGATAGAAATGTTGTTTTGTAAAAGTAGATATTACTATGAATGATCACAGATCCGATTTTATAGGAAATGATGGAACTATTGTGAAAAAAGAACATCAATATATGGAAACATGATGAACCAATTTAAATGGATGATAAAATATTGACATATCACATAAGTACCTGATGTCTTAATAGAGACAACTTCTAAACAAAAAGAAAATAGATTTGAAAATAACATTCAAGTATACATATATGATCTCGAGTAAAAAACATTTGAAAAATAAGTTGACTATTGGAAGAATGGAAGTGAGAATATATGCCCCCATATATAATGTAAACTATGTGTCTTACTAGGGAATACCATTGATTAATATGAAGAGTCAAGAATATACCAAAATTGGGTGGCACCTAGAGGTGAACGATGGAGAATAAAATCATATCCTCTATCACATATAAGGAGTAGTTTTTTTGTGTTGTATATCCAATTTTGTAACTATAGCCATTAATATATTAATTGTAGGAAGAGGATATATGATTCCAATAATAATTGAACTCTTTGAAAAATCATTACACATCAACCATGAATAATTACTATTGAAAATATGTATTACACTCTGGAAATGAGGAATATAAGTATGATGAACCCATCCATACTATAAAGGATATGGAAGGGACATTTTTTCCTAAACTCAATCTGGTATCTCATGGAAGAAAAAGATAATGATGGTTAAATCCAAACATTTCCATATTTCTCTAAAAGATACAAATAATCTCATAACATAGATTCTTGATAGCACATACTCATCCTATATGACATGAAATATATATTGTTTGAAAATTTATTTGAAAATTGTTAACAAAATAGTGATATTAAAAAATGATGGGGCCGTAAAGATTGAAGGAAGTAGACATACAATACATAAAAATGATGATCTAATGAAAATAGAAGTTATTTATGTTGAATGTCTGTATTACAATCTTCTGACTGTTAGTCAAATATGTTAATGTGGAATGGAAGGCATATTTATTCACAAGGTATGCACTATAAACGGAATAGTGGGGTGGTTCTTGCGGTCATGAAGTGCAGCAGAGTCAAGAAGACATCCCATGATATTCTTGTTCTTGATCACCATAGGAATAATTTACAAAGTTAAAGCTTTTGGAGACACCCAGAGTGGGAATAATCTACTGGAGAAGAAGAATCCTGCTTGGTATGTGGGGATGACTATGGGTCCTATGATATGTAACTATTTATTTCCTTTTTGTTGTTTCCATCTTTCTTTACTATGTTTGGCATTGTATTTGGGTCACCAGGCACCCTTTAACTGGCTTTATAAAATGAAAAAAATGATTTCCAGTAGGTTTGAACTATAAACAAAAATATTTTTTATTCTACCCTTATAAGATGTATAATAAATTTAAATTTATATCTGATTGATAGAAAACGAAACAGCTATTTCATAATTATTGATGTTGAAAACAACTTCTAGCTCTGAAGGTGTGGTCACATTAATCAACAAAGGATGGAATACATATCCAATCTACGTAATATTGTTTAAATTAACATACAAAATAATAATTGAGAAAATTCATTGAATTCATGCCTAAGAGGAACGATTGTTCAAACTTCAAATCAGATGTAGAACAAAAGGGCTTAGAATCTTGATGGTCTCATCAACATATATGTCTGTGATCTAAAACATTTTTCTAGATCATATGGATATAACAATGATGATTCTGTGTTTTTTTCTCGTCATTACTATAATGAGTTTATTCAAGTAGTCATGTACAATTAATGTATAATAGAGTTTCTTATAAGATAGTCTATGACACAAGATGAGATATTCAATTCGTGTAATCTATCTCTAATTTTATATTCATCTTTAATGTAATAGTTTCATTCAAAAAAAGAAGGGAATTAAGGTAATTATGGTGATGTTGTAGTTGATGTAATAATCATTGGATATTCAATAAAGAATAAATCCGAAAAATGTTATAATAATATTCCATGAAAGATTGTAGAAGTAAATGTTTTCAATATAACTAAGGTTAGAACAATAATTACCTTGAGGAGATCATATGTCAATATGATTGAAGATGAAGGAGATTGTGGAAGTGGAAAAGGGTCTAATTAAAATACATCAAAAGTGGAAGTATTTCACAACATTAAGGGATCTCAAGATGATGACGCTTCATAAGAATAATTAGAATATATAAAAATTCCAGGAACCATTAATATAACCTGACTAGAGAATTTAAAGAAAAAAAATTGATCAATCATGCCTTATTATGGATTTGACAGCACCTACATAGAGAAGGATAATGATGAATGAAACACATTACGAAACTCTATCAGTTATTTAACAAACCTAATTGGAATAATCATTGAAGGATGAGCCTTGTTTTATGTCCATGAATAATAAACTGTATCAGATTGAAAACTAGAATTCATGGGATCTTATTAAGAGACCACAAATACATAATATTGGGAAAAGATGTATCTTCAAAAAATCTTATTATCAAGAAAATGTTATAAAAAAATAAGGCACACATAGTTTTCTAATTAAATTGTCATATTGAAGGAATATATGTTGAATACATGTTCATATAGTAGGAAAATTGGATTTTATTTGACATTTCCTTTCCATGTAAATTTAAAGTGGGTTTAATGTTTAATATATTGATGTTAAAAAGAACATTATTAAATGGTTTTCTAAAAAAAGATGTCCACATTGAACAACCAGTGAGATTTTTCAAAGGAAATGATGATTTAATGGTTTGAAAATTAAATAAATATCTCTATGATAAAAATAAGGTACCATGAACATTATATTCTCAACAGGATGCTTATTTGACTAAGATATAATTTATAATATGAGCTATTGACCAAAATATCTATTTGAGGAATTCTATAAAATATCCAATATGGGTGCCTGTTTATGTGGATGATATTATTTTATTCTGAAATGGGAATGTATTAGTTGAAAAATATGTTAATAACATGAAACTAGAATTTGAAATTCCCATTATTGGTGAAATGACATACTTTTTTGAGAATTAATTAATTTAAAACACATATTAAACAGTCATTTCTAAAGAGAAATCATCATGAGAACTTATGAAGAAATTCCACATTATTTAATCCAAACAAATTTCAACCCCCATTACAGTTGGAGAAAATTGGGGAATCAAGTGTACACGACATTTATGGATCCCATACAGTAAATGAGAATCATTGGATGCTTATTATACATGAGTGAAACACATATAGATTTCATGGATTGCAACATTATTAACCACTCGCATTGAATGTAATCTAATCGAAGAGAATATAGAATCAGTCAAAATCATAGTTAGTTATATTCATGGTACCCTAAACAATGGATTATGATTTCAAACAGAAATAGATAATGAATTTTCATCAGTTAAAGTTGCTGAATTGGATGGAGATGTGTTTAATAGAATGTCCATGATTGGATGTGCATTATTCAATGGAATAAAATTTGTGGGATTTGATAACATCGAGAAGGAAACAAATTCTCTTATTATTTCCACATATAAGGATATCACTATTAATAATTCATACAATCAACTAATGTGAATGAATAAGAAAATATCACATATTTGATATGAGGTGAAATAGCCAATGGGGATACATTTTTAGAAGAAGAGTTCAATTTATCTTATGAAAAAACCCATTAAACACTATTATATCACTACTGGAAAATGGACCTATCCCCACGGTTCTTCAAAAAACCATGGGTATAGGGTACCCTATACCCACGGTTTTCGAAAACCGTGGGTATAGAGATTATATAGGAACCTATACCCACGGTTTTCCAAAACTGTGGGTATAGGTCATCTATACCCATGGTTTTTACCAAACCGTGGGTATAGGTATTTCTCTTAAGGCCTATACCCACGGTTTTTTCCAAACCGTGGGTATAGGGTTTTCTCAAAAGGCCTATACCCACGGTTTTGAAGAACCGTGGGTATTGGTGTTTTTTTCAGAAGACCTATACCCACGGTTTAGCCAAACCGTGGGTATAACTTTCCTGTAAAATGGCGGGAAAAAAAATTTCGCGAGGGAAGAAAAATATTTGGTGAAAATATGGTTTTCATTAATATAATAATAAACATACACAGGTAAATACAAAAAGTATTCACAGCTTGGTTGGTCAGATATACTATCGTTTGAATGAATCCGCTGTTCGAATCTCGCTGAGTTTTTTTCTAATAAATTACTTATAATTAATATAAGTAAACATATGTCAGAGTAAATAAACAATATTCCCGCAGCTTAGTTGGTTCGGAGAGTTCTATCCTACAGCCGGTGCTGTGTTCGAATCACGCCGTTCTCCTTTTTAGATATGCAATTATATTATTATATTAATAAAGATATATACTTATATATGAAACGCGTTGATAGGTCAGTTGGTTCGGAGGCTTTTATCCTACAGCCGGTGCTGTGTTCGAATCACGCCGTTATCCTTTTTAGATATGCGATTATATTATTATATTAATATAGATATATACTTATATATCAAATGCGTTGATAGCTCAGTTGGTCAGAGAGGGGAGCGTCCAGTTGCGGCGATCCGTGTTCGAATCCCGCGAATTCCGTTTTTGGAATTTCAATACCCACGGTTTTGAAACCGTGGGAGCAGTGGTGTGCCACGCTGGTACGTCAAGGTGCCGCATAATGACATTGCTATACCCAGGGTTTGGGCAAACCGTGGGTATAGCCTCCGACCCCTATTGAGACGGCTCTCAGCCCCACGGTTCCCAAAACCGTGGGTATAGGTTATACCCACGGTTTTGGGGGCTATACCCACGGTTTTGAACCGTGGGTATAGGCCGTATTTCCAGTAGTGTATCGAGCATATTGAGATCATATTTAACTTCATCAAAAATATTGGAGGAAGGTGGGATTCAAATTAATCATATTGGATCTAGTGATCAAGTGGATGACATTATGACTAAGTCATTGGTTGCACAAATGTTTGAGATAGATTGATTGAGCTGCAGGGTTCAACCACCTCCCACTGCACGAGGATGCTCTGGGTATTCCCATATACCTATTTCGTTAACTATATTAATCCTTTTGTGGAAGTGGTCTTGGTATATAGGGGAGATATGTTTCTTAAGGAGTTTCTCCTAAGCATTAAAAGTAAAAATACAGTTTCATTGGGATTATTTCCATATGAGGTGATATTTGAAATTCATAAAATTGTATGTGGTCTATCGAGGCATGAAATTAAATTTGACCACACATTTATTCGACAAATCCCTCTTCTCAAATATAATAAATGTGTTGGATGAGTTATTTCTCTTCTATTAGGTTTTTTTGAGGATGATGATTTATAGAATTTATCATTATATTTACAACATACCGAAATGGGGATATTTTTGGATCTATGGTCTTTTAGATTTGTAAATAGTTTGTCTTCAATGTTTCATTTCAATCCACACTAAGGTTGATAATGGAGTTAGAGTTGGAACTATTCTTATGATTCATGCGAATTCAGTGTTTATGAGTATTTACTAACTTGTGTTCTACAAATTTATGGAGCTTAAAACCATGTGGAAGGGTAAAATTCATGAAACAAGGATTTCTAGGAATGTCTATTCAATAATAAATTAAAGGAACTTGTTTCATAAATATTGGAGTAGTATAAATATATAGAGTTTCAAAAAGGAATTTGGTATCATGAAGGATGGATGGTTCATAAAATATGCTTCACAAAAAAGGCTCACTCGTATTGGGATGATGGTAATATAGATTACTATAAAAATCATTTCGAATGTAATTATTTCACTATATCATCAGGAACATGAGTATCTCCATGAACACAAATATCAAGGGTCATTAAAAGATAATAGTGATCTCAAATTAATATAGAAGGAGGCGTTCTATAAATAAATGTCCAACCATTTGTTTAAGGAATGAAGTGAGTTTGGAGAAATGGTGAACACTCTAATTTTTAAAAGTTACTTCATGAATAAAACCCTTTTTCAAATATAGAACTCTTCATGAACTCAATATTCATGATTTGTAATGTTTATAACTAATTGATGATAATGAATTTTAGAAATGGGTTTTTTTGTGAACAATATGAGATTCATGATATTTTTTTATCTTCAAAAAGGATGGGAGCATCCCAAAAGGGAGCATGTTGTTGAAGGATGTAATATCTTTGAAATTATATAGGTATTTAATAAGGCTAGGAGCTTTGCGAACAATAGTGTTAACTATATGATTTTAGTGGGTAGTGATTCCATGTAAATCAATTCATGAATATTGTTCATGTAGAGTCTTGTGATAATAAGGGACAAATAATCAAATACCCAATTTATTGAATCATACTGTATGTCAATGAATTTTTCTAAGGATTTATCCAAGGTAGGGAGAATGGGGTAGTTGATAAAAGTGTTTCGATGGATGAAGTGAACTATCCAAAATATTCTCGTAAATATGGTGGTCTCAGAAGGTAGTGACCATGTACAAACATTTGTAATGATCATTTACTTGTGATGATTAGTAGATTTAGGTATGAGCAAAAAATGGTCTGCTAATTCTCTATTAAATATACCTTAGTGGATAACCATGTAAAACCATTGTCTTCTGTTTCTATTTATACATATGGGTGTTTGGGAACTGCATGATTCCAACAAATAGGTTTAACATGTTCCTTACAATGTGGGAACATGATCATCTCCATTTGATAAAATAGTTGAAACATTGATTCACCCCTCCCCTCTCAAGCTATTTTAGGGGCCTAAAGTAAATATACCACATTCAAAATAAATCATCTCTTCAAATATTATTAATTTATTAAATACAATCCTGTAATATGTTTCCCAAAATATCCATAATCATTCATAAATTCAATCATAGAAATCACCAATTGTGGAATTTATTATTTAAATATAAGATCAAGTCTATTCATATAATCCAAATACTCTTTTGGTTTATCCCAACATCAAACCCATATTAAGGGTTATCAATCCATCAGTCTCGTTTTTTCCAAAATACTACCTTATCACTAAAACCCATTTATAGATTATATGAACCATTCAAAGTCTGTTTCATATCCATAAGGAAAATAAATTATGAAAAATCCATAGGTGTTTCATAATTCAAATACTCATAATCTCCAAGATATTGTTCTTCTATAAGATAATTATCATATACTAACACATAAAAGCTTCAATCCTTACACTAAAATGATTTAAATAGAATATGTCCTTATATAGAATATCATTTAACACCTGGATTATGGAATTTACTTATATATTTTTTATATTCTACACACATATCAAATTAAAAAAAAAGTGTTTCATAGGATTTAGTTTAATACCATCAATTAGACATGAAAAAACAAAATGGAAACTAGCTATAATATTCCCCATTTTCCACCCATAAAGATTCCTAGGAGCTCGGTTGTTGAATATACATCAGTTCAACATTCCATATGTTTGAAATGTGATAAATTGAATCTTCATTCCTTAAAAACATTTATCAGTTGAACATCCATGAGATGTATTCCTCCTATTATTTAATATATCTGGACATTAAACAATGTTACATTTTATAATTCTTTTTGTGATAGCTGATTTGGAATAATCTCATGATTTCATACATGGGATCCCATCATGTTTGGGATATAATTTATGAATTCATTGCACTTACCATCAAAGTAGCTGTTCACATGTTTCGTCCTATTTCTAGTCATTGAATATAATAAATAGAAAATTAGGGATCAATACTTTTGTAATATTTAAAACACATATGAGAATCCATTATCATTAATGGGATAACATATAAATGAAATATATTTCCATAACATATGAATTTCAATGCTTAAATAAAAGTTTTCAATGATCAATTTCTTAACATAGACTCTTATGGTCATTTTTATGCCATTAATAGTGGTTCATAATGATATTTCCAATTTACCAATTCTTATCCCCTTGGATTTTCAAAACAGGTGTACAAAAATTTCCATATTCAGGATCTACTTCTAGATCTAGCCTAGCTTAATACAATGATTTCAGGGTTTTCAACCATGTGTACATCTTTTCAAGAGACACATTGTATTATTTTTTCTAGATTGGGATGCAATATATTGGAATCTACATAGTATATACAATACAAAACTATTTGGTTGTTTTACGATCTTTATTGTAACACATATAGATTTCTATAGATTTTCCTAATCATAATACCAAAAAATACAAGAAAATCATTTCATATGAACTATTGAAACACGTATCTTTCATACACATTAATTCATCAATTATAATATAAAAATAAACTTCTCAAAAAGTTGAATATCATGAATCCTTGTTTATTTGGTAAATTAGGTACATTAAAAAATATATAATAATAGGTACATTAAGTTTTTTGAAAGCATCCTTAACATGTTCATAATATTCCATCATTATTAAAAATAAATGGCATATCTTCAAGACATAGATAAGAATTGGGTGAACTATAAAGCCCAGTACAGGAAAAAAAAGAATATCATGAAGAATTCATTATATTATAGAAAACATGATTTTTAATTGGACACAATAGAGTGGATACTATTAAACATGAAAAATGAGGCATGATTTAAAGTGATAAAATAAAAGTATGTCGGGAAAGAAAAACCAATTTAAATCTTGAATTTATAAGCATGTGTCAAGGCTAACAACCAAGATAACATAATATAATGTTCCTAGGATAACATCACATATACTATAAATGGTGTTTCATTAGAATAAAACATTAACCAACTCATTGGAGCATTATCTAGGGGCACCCATCATAGTCATATCATGATCATTCATATGTTTCCCACATTGATCAGATAAAATAAGAACATATTTAAACAAATTTGTTATACTAATTAAGGATTATGGGTTATATAAATGGAATTATTAAATCAATGAAATTTACGTACACCTAGCTGAATAAACTTATTTTAAAATAGGTAAGGGTATAAACTTCACAAATCTTTTTACATGGAATAATGCAATGATATTTTATCAACATGACAAAAATTAATAGAGTCATAAAATGGTTTAATGATTAATAAATGGTCTATTATCACATGGAATTCAGTATGATAGTGAATGTAATATCTAGGAACATAATCTAACAAAAAAATTTGAATCACAAACCATAGTACAGAAGGTTGGTTGAATAAAATCATGGAATGAAGAATCGTAGTGAAATTTTAGATGTATAATGGGGGTACATAATGAATCATGGGGGGAAATTATGAGAGTGAAAATGATCCACAATCACATACATATCAAAATATGATTAATAGGTATTTGGATATTAAGATCTCAACCATAGTTATTAGAAGAGAAACAACATTACATAAATTTGGTTATTGAAAAAATAGAAGAAATATAATACCCCTCACTATATATTTTCAAAACAACAACATAGGTAAATGATATAATAAGATGTGAAAATAGTGAAAATATTTTTATTTTACATATAATTTTTAGATATTTACATTATTTAATTGGTGAAATTGTTAAATTGGACTTTTTAAATAATATTATAATGTGAGATAAAAATAAAATACATCTTTAATAATTTTGTTTTCATGCTTCTCATGTTTTTCCTAAATACGAAACATTAATAAAATTCATTCATGTCAGTTCACTAAAACAACTGATGTGGAAGAAACCTTTTCAAACTGGTTATATAAATAACCAACATCAGTGATCCTTGTTTTCTATGTGTGTTATAGAATAACTGATGTGAAATATTATCAAATAATTATTCTTCCATATTTATTTTTATAAAGTTTCCAATATGGAAGAATGTTATTTATATCAGTTATTTGATAACTAATGTGGAAAAGAATGGTTTTTTTTCATGTTAGTTATAATAAACGATGTGAGGAAAAAGAAATTTATTTAAAAAATATCTGAACATATATCCAGCATCTCATATATATATAAGAACATAATATTATTTAGTAGATCAGTTATTATAATATAAAAACACATAAATTTTCATCTAAATATATTATAATAAATATTACGAAAAAACTGTAATTGAATAAATGTTATGAAATGATTTTCTCATGGATTTACTATGTTCTTCAAATATTCTACATGATAAGTTCAAGGGACACCAAAATAATACAAGTTCTAAATAAATAGTTTAAGTTTTCTATTTCATAAAAAAACTAAATATGATATCAATGATAACTCGATAAAGAAATCTATCCTCGTCAAGTTTCGTAACCATACTAGATATAATCAATTAGAATATAAATCATGAAACAATGTATACACATTCATTTACTTCTTGTTTTAAAAATTTATATTTAGAATAATTTATCAATTCAAAATGTCATTTGTATGTAATATTTCTAAATCATAGTAATTGTAAATCAAATTTCACTTTTTCTTTAAATTTTTTATCTTCCCACTCTACTTTTGAGTGTTCCATTTAATGAAATTATATTCCCTGATTGGAAATAATATGAATAAAATAAATTAATTTCATTATAATATAATAATCTATTACAATACTCAAACATACATATCGAATACATTCATAAATGTTTATCTCACTTCAATGTGGAACGAGAAGAACTAGTAATGTGTCTTTTCTCTTTGATACAAAACACCCAAAATACAATAGAAACTAATATAAAAAAAATATTATTTATGATTTGTTATTATGATATTAGATATAAAACAATTTCTGTGGAAAATGTTCCATACTCTATAAGTTAATGGAAACACCATCACTGAATAATTTTTTAATCATATATCTTTTATCAATATGAATTATTTTTCTGTATCTTTAATTTTCATAGTTATAGTTCAAACAGACTACAGATTCATAAGTCCATATACATATTTATTTTCATGTTATAAAATGTTTTTATAAATATTCATAATAACAAAAATAAGTATAAATATCAATTATTTTAACAAATGGAATATTCTTTTTAGTTTATTTACCTAGAGAAAATATGCAACAGGTAGATTTCCAATTGATCTCCTACAATAAGGTTCATGATATCAATATTCAATTGCCCAACATTCATTGAATTCCAAAAAAACATTATCATCAATTTGAATCCATTATATATATATATCCAATATAAAATTTGATTTTATCTATTATCTATCAAAATTAGAAGATACTATATATATTGTCACAAAATATTTTATTTTTATTGGATATACAATTTTTCATTATATTTATTATATTTTTATAAAAAATATATTAATATAGAAACATTAAAATGATAAAATACACACATATCTCAATGGTAATATGTCAAAGAAGTCTAGATGGGTAAAAAAGGAAATGGAAAATACATAGTCCAACTATACTCACCAAATATGCGGAACATGGAATTATTTTAGATAAATTGATAATATCAAATGAAGTGAATATATAAGGATATATATCTATCTTTTTATGTGAAATATTATCACTAAAATAAAAAATTACACTATATGAAACATTATATTTGTGAGCATCAATATATAACTCGCAATAATAACAATTTGTGGAAGAAGGGTTGTAATATAATTATGGGAATGAGTGGGGTTCGTAGGAAGAGAAGTATGAGTATGATATGTATGATTGGGATCAATTAGTAGGGGTGTTGGAGGTGGAGGAGTCCGATCATTTTTTTGGACCCATTTTTTCATGTTTGCAAGCATCATATTAACTGAATCTCTAATATAGTTCTCCATTATCAGATGACTATCTAGAACATTATCGTCACAATAATTTTTTTATAAAAATCATCACATAATGAATATTTAGAATGTGGAAACAACCTTTTTATTGATACACATAATGATTATCCTCATAAATGGCCTAGGGGTTTGGGATGTCTTAATGTTGTAGATAAAATATACTACCTATCGTCATCTATAAAGACCCCATTTGTGCTCAACTCATCAAGTTAATACTTTATGGAATATTTGAAAATTAACCGTTGAATAAAAATATATAAATAATTGATTAAGCATAAAAAAATATGGTAAACATATTTAAATAATATCAGCTTCAACCCTTGACTATTCAATAATATATTTCCATTTTTTATCAACATTACTCTCTTCCATTTTCTTGTCTTTAGGGGTGGTGGAGGGTAAACATCTACTATGCCTAAAGACCCTTCTCATTTTTGTTAATATTTTGAGCCATAATTTTCTATTCTAGTAATGTAAACCCTCCCTAAGATAAATTATGAGGGTACACATTTCTAAATTGGATATCATGATGACATATCATCAATTGATGAGAATTAATAAATAGAAAATCATTAATATGAGTATTAATATAATAAGTATTATATAATGTAACATTTCAGTTACCAAGAAATCATCAATGAATCTTCTTTCAGAAATGTTCATCCAGAAATATTCATCTATAAATGAACATATATGGAATGAATTTTATTGTTGCCTATTCTTAAAAAAAGAATTCTTATGTGAGGGTATATTTAAAATCCCTCTATATCCTATCATCCACAAATAGTCCTTTCTTCCTTAATCCTCCAATTTTAGGTATATCGTAATTTTTTTGATAAAATGGGTGAAAATAGATATTATTATAACCATGTAAATTTAAATTAAATAATAATAAACATGATTACCAACATATTCTCTAACATGGGAGATATTTTTACATTGTCAACAAAAACACTTAACTATCCAAAAACTAACATTACTTATATTATGCACTGATACAAATGTATTAATTTTTTATGTGCACCAATTTGAATATCATTATTATCAATGTCATCTAATTTCCACTAGTCCAGACTACAGGGAATAAGTTATTTTTTTCAAACATCTAAAGCCACGTTTACCCAATATAGAATATTCTCTTCCCATATATAAGTTGATTTCTAAAATAAATAACGATAATGATACTAATCAATAGGAGAACATGTGTGTTCCTCCCACTAGGTATGAGTACAATAATCTATAGATCTATGTGGTGTATCAACTGATGGATCTGTCATAATCATACAAATCATTTCAAAACACAGCTAGTAAAAAAATAAAAATTCAATTATTACATTCACATGTAAAGGAAAAATGAGATATTATCACTCAAAAGGAAAAATATACTAAACATAATACATTTTTATTCACATTATTTATATTTTAAAAAAACCGACAATAATAATGTGAGATGAAATAAAATGAATGAATGAATGAAAATAAAAAATTATTATGTTCATAGAAAACATTTTCTAAATTAATAAATCATATTTACACCAACAAGATTATTTCTGATCATACTCTTATATATTATCATTATATTAATTTTATCTTATTGAAATTACAATTATAAATTTTTAACAATATTAATTAATAGAGAAGTTACCAAATTGTAAACATGGTATAAAAACAAAACAGAAATTTATAAAAAATTAATTTTTCTCATTAGTTTTCAAATGAGTTTTAATAAAGAATATAATATGAAAATATCTATCATTTTTGATATTTTAGTAAGTAAACCAAAACAAAACACATGTTAATTTTAAATTAAGGAATGTAATAATGGATTTTATACCAAATTCCTTCATTAAGAAAATTTTATATTGAATAAACAATGTCTTCATCGTTCAAAATTGTATTATCGATTAATATTTTTTCAGAAGTAGAGGTATATCATAAATTAGAATAATTTTCTAGTTTATCATCACAAAAATACTTTTTTGCTTATAAAATATAAAACACTAAATATAATATTGAACAAGAATATTGATAATATGTTCTTTATGTCTATCCAGGTAAAAAAGTTCTGATCTGTATTTCAATTTATTCATATAAACTATTTTCATTCCAAAGTCAACATATCTAACACATTTTTACCAATGGAAAATTTTAATGTTATGATTGAAACTCGAAATTTAACGTAATAAAAATATAAAATTTCATCAATGACTCCATAATATGAACATGTTGTATATATTGTGTTTTTTATTTAGCATTCAAAAATGGATTTCTCTTTAAAACACCAACACACTACTATTCCTAATGTCACTTCTGTTTTCATGATCATTTATATGAAATGTATATCCATTTATAACAAACCTGTAACATGATATCAAATTTGAATTGGGACCTCCCACTAACTAGATAAATGTTTTAGATGAATTTGATATTCAAATAATGATCTATTTAATCCATGGAAGAAAAGTTTTCATATGTTCAATAAGAATCAACATAACATTATTAGTTGGATAACAGTGTTTCAAAACCATAATATTAATTATAATATATGATTGAAAAATATCTATGTTATTCAAGATGTAAAAATGTACCTTATTTATCTCATCACATGCCAATCATTATACTTTCGATCCATATGTCCAATTTAACTCATATTTGAGTTGTTCATGGATAGATGTAGGCAAATTGATGTGTTCCACTGGATACAAGTATCCTATACAAAACACTGAAATATATTAAGAAATATAAATGTCAACTATATAGGCTTCCGGTCGATATTTATTCTTAACATACACATTTAATATCTTCATATAACGTTCAAATGGATATATATAACATATATATATAAGTCATCATGACTTTATTTATCAGAAAAAATAAATTATTAAATACACCATGATATCAAAAAAAATTTGAGGAAAATAAATTTCCAATTAAAATTTTATATAAAAAAATTTTTTCTATAAATTTTTAAAAGGTTTCAGATCAATCACCATAATACAAATTGAATAGAAAAAATAAAACACCATTATGATAGTCAATCAGAAACAGATGTGAAATTTTCCACGAAATGGATCTAGTGTGAGCTATTGCATCATGACATGAAAATCAAGATTTATTATACCTATCAATATCAAAACCTTTAGGGGATATTTTTTACATTGTAGGAATTAACATATAGCACATTGATATCATAAAGAAAAAAAAATATTTCTCCCTCTAGGATAATGTAAAAAAAGATTCATGATGTATTGTTTGTCTTTTATTTGGAGGGGGTGATAAGTCAAAATATATTCTCATTGAGAGTACCTATACTATTTTATTCTAATCAACTTTTGTATTTCCTTTAATATTTATCAATGATCCAATCATGCTATAAAATATATTATTTTTAATTTGTATGAAATCAATATTATGTTTTTCCACATGTTATATCCAATATTGTTGCTCAAAAAATATTGATAATATCCTACAACAATTTATATCATTATAACATTTCACTGTGATTCAGAAATTAACATCAATTTTCCCCCTCTCAAAATACTTATCAGTTGAAAAATGTTATAGAGCATAAAAAAATTCTTCTGAACCACTCAATGCCTTTTAATATTTGATAATAGTGATCCATAGACAATACCTTTCAATGACCCATGTATACTGTTTTTATCCTATGATGTCGTTGCAAATATGATCTATTTTGTTCAAAGTTGGACATCATTTATGCCCCTTGACACTATATCAATGAAAATTACCATATGATGGGAATTCATTTATGGAGAAACAAATTATTATATGAAGTTGAAAATATATCATTTTATAAAAATTGTACACCATAATACATTCCTTCCATAAAAGATTCAATTCATCAATTAATGGTGAAAAGAAAACATTAATATCATGTCTAGGTTGTTTTGGTCCATATAATATTTTTCTCATCATAAAATATTATTGATTCAAAAAAATTGATGAGATAATTTTTATGAAAAAAATGAAGTCCAAAAACTAGGTGTGCTACTAAGGATTAAATTTTGATTCATTCCATCCATTGACATTCAATGTTTTAGATTTTGAACATCATTTCAAAATTTAGTAAACTTGTGATCAATTTTCAACCATTGTGAAAAAACATATCGATTTAATAATTTTCCAACACATATCCAGTCATATTCAGACTATGTTATACATTTTTCATCCTCTGAATTTGAAAATAAATGTTTGAAATTTTGAATCATATGAAGATACCAAAATGACATGGAATGGGTATTTTTTACTACTATATTAGCATTTGATATTTCATTCAACATAAAAAATGGTTTCGATTGTCTGGTAGAATTTTTCATTATTTATTATTGAGAAAAGATTAATTTGGGATGGAAGGTATTTACTTATACCCTAATCCTATATAGAATAATATTTTATATGAATTATAATTTTTATTGGAAAGGCCATTATCTTTTTTTATAATGCATTTAACAAAATTTAGCATATATATAAACCTATTTTCAATCCATCCATGTTAGTCCATTAGGTCATTCAATATTAACACCGTTGATAAAACCATAAATAATGTACAATATGGATACAATTGTTTTATGACTTCACCAGAGAGATTCTAATTATTTTCATTCTTAGGTTCCACTACATCAATATCATAAATTGTTTCATCATGTTGATCAGATTAATAATCTTATATAGCACCATCATTAATAGATCTGAAATTATTCCCAGTTTTACAAAAACCATCTAAGGGATATATCTCGAATTAAAACCATGGATAATTAAATTATCATTGATATATATCCTTTTAAGCTTCTTAAAATAAAAAGTTATCTGAAATGGATAAAAACATATTTTTTTTGGAAAATATCGTTTAGAAAATTCTAAAAACAATAACGAGACCTTTCTCATATTTATCACTTATTTGAGGTGCAGTAATCCAAATTTAATTCATTATTATCTATAAAAAAGTTAATAAATAAACCTAAAAAAATATATTTTAAAAATAATATTGCGGTGATAAAATTAATTTACAGTTGGAAATAATAGATTTTTTCTATAATTATCATATTTTTATGAAATAGAAGGTAAAATTATCTAACAACATTAAAGGTAAAATGGTGTTATATACCATAATAAATTTAAAATACATTATAGGGATATAATAAATCAACGATCAAATAATTATTAATGTTACATATCTATAGAACATAAATGACAAAATAATCATAATCCTAACATATCATATTGAACGTTTGGTAAATATATTTAATTGAAAATATTTTCACAATTTATTATTTTAACTCATAATAATAAATAAATTAGGTGGTTTGATTATAGTACATATCAATTGGAAAATTAGAAATATTTAAGGGTGTTGACATTGATGAAAATTCAATTATAATAACATTATGAAATTAAATTAAAAAATAAGAACATGTTATATTTAAATTTCATATTAACCATAATTAAAAACAGTATGATTTATTAAATATTATTAATTTAAAAGACATAAAAAATTATAGGAAACTAATAATGTAAATATTGAAGGAAAATGTAAATTTTTTGTTAGAAAATTCATTTACAAGAAAGTAATTAAAAAAAATATTCTATTAAAAAGTTTAAAGTAAAAAATATGTAAATAAAACCTTTTTAAATTATAAAAATATATAATATGATATCTATAAAAGAATTTATATAATACTAACAAATAAGAGAATGATTTTCATTTTAAAAAATTATATTAAGAATAGTCATCTTACATGAAACCAATAGTGTTTGACTACAGAATAGGGAAGAGGCAAAATAATTTCAAAATAGGGAAGACATAACTAGAAATATTGATATATATATATGTATATATATATCAAAATCCATTATATTAATCACCATACACTACCTTTCAAAATAGATGAAACTAAAAATAGTTTATATAAATATTATTTCCTTTCCACTATATTTGAATAATAAAAAAAATATTTCAATATAAATGATGAAATTTTCAAAATAATAACATGAAATTTTCTAAACTGTTATTTTTATGTAATCTAAACAAGGAAATATATATTTATTGGGAACAAATTTTTTTTACTAGAAATAAAATCAAGAACAACAAATTCTTACTTTATAAATGATCTTCTAACTTAAAGACAAGCCAATAGGAGTTGGTAAAATATATAATCGAACACACAACAATGAAGTTTACAAAACCAAAGTGTTTATTTAGATTATAGTCTGATAATGGATTCCACTAGATCAAACAAAAAATAGTTATAGATTCGATACTACAGAATGACTGAACATAGAGAAACAACAATGCGCGATCCTTGCTTCAAAGATGATCAGATCTATCTTTGATGCGTATGATGAGGAAAACAATGAATGAAGTTATATTATGATAATAAGAATATACTGGACCACCAGATAGAATTAATGATATTTTTTTCTATGGGGAGAGATAGAAATGAGACATGTGTCATGGGAATGGAAGACTATGAATTGAATCCTTCATCAATTCCAAAAATTTTAAAAGACATAACATTCAGTTATCATATATCCGATTTAAAAAATATAATCTTTAACAACATTATATGATATAAACCACATGAAATTGTATATAAAATTTATTTTTTACCGTTACTATTATATAACTGATGTAAAAAAAGATTTTCCATGCTGGTTCATGTAACAACTGATGTGAAAAAGAAATATTCACATATTGTCACGTTAATTCTATCTAACCAAAATAAAAAATGTGTTTCCATAAATATTTTTTCTGAAATGGAAATAAATTATAAATAATCATTAGGACATATTTTGGTAATTATAGAGATATATATATATTCCAGAAAACATAAACAACTCAATTTTTAACGAATAAAAATGTTTCTTGAATTGAAAAGAAGAGAGATAGGTCTTTTACCATGAGGGGGTCATTCCAAAATCCATGAAGGATATTACTGAGTGATTTGAGGAACCATGGGAGGACTCTATAGAGTTGAGGTCAAAGTAAAGATGTTATAAAACGATTTTAATTTTGGTTAATGAGGTCTTGGGCTGGTTTATATAGGAAAAGATTGGGTATTTCTTTATTATTTCCCAAACATAGGTTTTGGACTCTTTAAATTAATGTAATCATACTCAAAAACTGTTCCATTGTTTTAATCAATGGTTTCGACAAAAGTATAGTGTTTTTAATTTTATTATATAGAAAATAGGTCATGTCATTATAATATTTCCATGGGTTATGTTGAATTGAGTAATGTTTATAAAGAAACAACATTCAAGCCTTGCAATATTATATTGGTTTTTAAGTATTCGTAATTGATTTATAAAGTTAATAAAATTAACTGAAAATAAAAATATTTTAAAATGTAATAATATATATTATCTTGGATAGAAATTGTATAATTTGTTACAACACTTTTGGTTTATTATGATTTTATAATATAACTCATATATTTATACTATATTTATATTTTACACGAAAATTAAACTATCTATAAAAAATACGAAAAATTAACATTTTTATATTTTATAAAAATTAATTAATAAAAGTATATTTATTTTATTAGAATAATTCTCAAAATGAGTGAATTTACACTTTCATTCAAAAATATACATTTATTGGGGAATGTTGGCATTTTGATAATAACAGTTTTCAAACCCTTATAAAAATTATATTTTACATTATAAAAACTATATAATAATTTATATTCAATATAGATTTTAATAATAATATAAATTAATGTTTAATTTATTAATAAAATTATTTAATCAATAATATTGTTTTGACTAAAATTAAATATTAACAAAAATACTATTTATCTTTTAATGTATAAAAATATAATTTTTTTCTTTTTTTATAATATTAATATATAAGTTAATGAAAAAATGAAATAATTATTATATATAAATTAATATATTAAAATTGATAAAATTATAGAGTCTTTATTTTATGTCATTGTTAAATAATATTTACCATTAATTAACCTATTTTCATTTTACAGTGGAAATAAAACTATATTATCTTTACTATTTAGATAGTTTACAAATTAAACTGAACATATTACATAATATTAATTATTATAATTCAAAATATGGAATATATTTTATCTATATTGATTCACTTAGGTGGTTGAATTTATTTTTAATAAAACCTACAAGCATGATGAAATTCATTTTTACAAAAAAATGTATTTTTATGGAAAGGATTATGTTATATTAACTCTATAAAAGTAAAACATAATTTTATGAATTTATATTTATAAATAAATAAATAAATAAATATTTTTAAAAATTCATTAATATAAATCCATATTATTGTTTATTTTAATAAATAATAATTGAGAAATATTATTCATTTTAAAAGAGTTTGAAGAAAAATGTTTTTTGAAGCCTCAAAATGAAAGTCACAAATTTTTTTGAATAATATTAATTTAAATATATTTAAATTTTATAAATATAAATCAAAAATAATTATTATCTTTTTAAATAAAAATAAAATAATCATTTTACTTTTACATGGTATAAAAAACTAGTTTAAAAATGTGCATCATTCACTATTCAGTGAAAAATCAATATTTTCATAAAAATTCCAATGATTAAACCTAATTTAATTTTTATATGATAATATTTAAAAGGAATATTTTTATAATAAATATTTTATAATTTTTATATGAAATTAATCTAAGATTTTTTACAAAAAACAAATAAAAAATATTTCAGAAAATAATGTACTTTAAATAAGAAAATGACATCACCAAAAATTGAGTGATATTTTTTTTAATAATTAATCAATTAATTTATTTGGAGAATTTTGAGAATTTAAATTTTAAAAATTAGTTAACCATATTAATTCCAAAAAATTTAATGTAATGTTTATAGTGTTTTAATTAAATAATTATTGTTTTATGAGGATTATGGTTGTGTATCTTATGCACTACTGAACATAATTTTCACTTTTATGAAATGGGTTCATTATGTGAACCTATAATAAAAATGATAAAAACACACAAATTTTTAATAATATTAGAAATAAAATACCATTTAAAATCACATTGAAATATTATTTTTTATAATAATATTTTTCCTGAAGATGCTTTTTGAAGCACTTTGTTGGATTAAAATTTATTTTCACTGAAAAAACATAATGAAATAATATTTTTGTCAATTAATTCCCATAAAAATAATAAAACATATATATTGTCTTAAAATGAATCAGTCGGAGACAAATATAATAATTGAAACCAATTGAAATAATAAATAAGCATAGTAAGAAAAAGTAAAATTCTGGATATGATGATACAAATACCTCAAAAGTGATAAAATGTTGGACACCTGTAAAAATATCACAAGATTTGATGAATATGGACCCCCAAATAGAAAATAATATAATAAACGCATAAAAACCAATCCTATACCCTATATGTAGGCCAATATTATTATTAGGATTAGATGTATGAGAATTCAATAGAAAAACACGGATGAAGGGGAAATAAAAAAGTATAAATTTGATAAAAACCCATGAAATTTTACAAGATTTTAGCATTAAACAGAGATGAAACTTCATTAAATGATGGATTATGTAAGAATGAATCATCAATTAGAGCTCCTACGACATGAAAATTTTTAAAAAAATTCATGGAGGTGTTAACATCTAAAAGGGTTCCAATTATAAAGTCTCATTTTTAGGTGGACAAAAATGAACAACATAGCCCTTTCCTTAAATAAAAGATATGACTCACCAAGATCATTATTAGTATATCCTATGGTATTAAAAATAGATAATATATTTTATGAAGGATTGTGGTGTTTAAACCCAAAGGCCTCTATGACACAACCTCTATGTTTTCCTACGTGGTACCACCATAGTGCATGACCTATGAGGTTTGGCATGAAATCCTCCATGGAGTTTCATCGGTGTTCCACATTGGGGAACTACCCTACCACTGATGGAATATATATTGTATCACCATAGAAAAAATCATATATCTCCCCACACCCTCATCACTATGTATCTTATATGACTCTGGCATACAGAACTTAGAAAATGGAGGATTTTCCAACAAAACTACCAGGACATCCTTTTAGGCTCTCCAACACAAAAATTAAATCAATAAGAAAATAAGTGATTTAAATACATAAAAATGTCCCAATTTGAATCAGACTATCTAAATAACCACGAATAAATGATATAATTTTTATCATTAATTATATATTTTATTCATCTCTTGAGGGGGTTTCTAAATATAATTTATGATGATATAAGCATTAAATTATTAATGAATATTAAATATGTTGCCGAAATTTTATTTACAACGTTCAAAAATAATAATTTTAAAATAAATTTTAATATTATTACAAAATGTATATGTGTTTATTACTTGTTAGGAAATAAGGGATCAATTTTAAAAATTTGGTAAAAAAATATTTAATTTAAAAAAGACAACCTTTTTAAAAAATCATTATTATTTATTTTATAAAACATTTTTCAATAAAATATATGTTCATTATTTAATAAAAAAATAAGAAATTTTTATTCATAAAATATATATACCAGATTAGAATTCATTTAATTTTTTTACCAGGGAATAACAATGAAAAAGTCATGTTATGATTGAAAAAAACAATTTACTAAAATAATTATTTGTCATGAGTATTTAAATTAATATTACTTTTTATATGTATTATATTTTCCGCTATGTAATAAATTAATTTCATGTTGGGAATCAATATTAAATAGTTAATATATAATTATTTTATTATTTTTAATTCTAAAAATAATTTAGTACGACAAAAGCTAATGAAAACCTTAAAGGAGAAAATAAGGTAATGGTGAGAAATCATAGGGTAAAATAATATGGTTTAATAAAAACTATCATTAAATTGTTATATTATGTTGTGAAAATACTCCCATCATAGAATCTTTTTTTAAATTGCATCCATATTCAATTAAATTGGATTTTCAATTCATATCAGGTAATAAATATTTAAACAATTCCACTCATATAACTTATAAAAGGACCCCTCCACCATAAATTTAAATACATACATATTATTTAAAATAAACTATGTAATTATCTATATTTCCTTTATTGATAATTCTATCCCACTATTGGGTAGCTTTTGGCCACTAAAGATTTCTCAAATTTCATCAAAACTAAGAATGTGTCCAACAAGAGATATGATTTCTTTTAAATATGTTTTATATTCTTATCATTATTTTTCAATAATGATTTCCATAAAAATATAAAATATTATAATTTTTCACTATAATAAAATATAAATAATATCATTATGCTTCTGGAATGATTATATTATTATAATATCACCTCATAACCATACACAACCATAGATTATAACATATTCATGTTTGAGTCCAATATTGAAAACTATGTAAACAATTTTATAATTTTTAATCGAGGATGATTAAGAATGAATAATTACATATATGACATGATTTTAATAATAAAATAATTTTTTTTGTAATATTCATATTAACATTTTACTCATTATTAAATTACAGCCATTGATTTATTAAAAATTATTTTAAACAATCAAATTATCGATTTGATATTTGAGAACCATAAATGAAAATAACATGGAATACACCATTATATTTACAAATAATTGTGGTGCATATAATAGTGTAACTATTCTATTATTTAGAAAATTAACCATTTATGATTTAACGATATTCAAAACAATTATATTGAAAAAGACATGGAATAGTAAATTTAACAAATAGAAATGATTAATAAGAACTATAAATAAATAAAAAAAATAGTAATAAAAAATACATAATTACTGTACAGAGTAATAAATTTAAATAAACATATCAAATGGATTGTTTTATGTTTAAATTATTATTTTTTATGTTTCTTTAGCACATCCTATAAATAATGATTCTAAGGTATGTTTTTTAGACTCTATTTCCTTTTCAATATTTAGTAGACCATATTCCATTACATTACTTTTCTATGTTTAATTTATTCATAAATTCACATTTTCTCTATGTTAATTCGACCTTTTATAAGATATTACATACCTATATCAATATATATTTCATTGATGTATTTCATTCTCCATAAAAATATAATTTGGTTATGAATATTTCCAAAACATTCCAACCGTATTTATCATTTTAATCCATATTAATTACAAATTTTTTCAAATTTTCTATACATATATACTAAAAATAGTCTCTATTTTCAATTTATACTACATTTATCTTCCATTAAAAGTGGTAAATTATTTTTATTCACATTTTTATGGGTCATTTTTATCATTAATGATAATAGTGTGAAAATAATTTAATTTTTAAAATTTACTTCATATGTGTTATTTAAAATATTTTGACCACTTTTTTTATATAATTAATCTTTTCTTATTTTCTTTGTTTTATAATATATTTTATATAACATTTTTATTGAATTTTTACTCTTAAATTAAATGTCAGAATTTTAATTGAATAAATAATCCTATTATATTTAGCTTAGGTAATTATATTTATTATACTTTGAAATTATAAATTACCACTTAATTTATTTTCAAGGTTAATTTTATAGTATTAATTTATAATTATTTTTCTAAATATCTGCATTTAATCCCAATAAAATGTTTTTATGAAGTAATTTTTTAGATGATTTTTGATAGTGTATAAAATCTTTATAAATAATCTATAACTTCCAATTTCCACTATAACACCAAAGTATCTACCTATTATGAATTAATAATCATGATCATACTCTAAATTATCTTATAATATATTTGGTTGGTTTAGTTTTTGATACAAATTGATTAAATCTTAATGTCATGTTATGTTATACAATTTTGAAATGATAACAAACTCATTTTCATTCCATGGATTTCACATGAAATATATTATAACTGGTTTATTTTATTGTGTATATGTATTATTGGTCATTATGAAATGGTTGGGTCTACTATGTCCTTATGATTCATTGATTAAACTATTATATCCGATGATATAATAAGGTTATATATGGAAATTATTTTTCCCTCAAATATGCATAGTCCAGATTATAATTATCAAGGTTCACATATTTATGTTGTTGGTCGGAGTGGATAATCAAGAGGGGGGGGGGGTGAACTGAGTTCCAATTAAAATTTCTGTTCAAAAGCATTTCACTTAAAATCCCCCAAAATTTAAAAAAAACATTAAACTTTTTTGAATCTATAAAGATTATAAATGTTCACTTAGTTTCTCAAAGATTGATTAGGTCTCAGTTAATTTAATCTCAAGATTAAATTTACTTTTGAAACTGATGTACTGATTTACAAAAATGTAAACACTTGATAACATAACTATCAATATAGCTTTAAAATAATTTTGTATTTCAATGTAACGACAGTGGAATAAATATACAGTATACTTATAGATTTAAATTAAAATGCACAGTGGATTTAACCAAGAGGTTCAGTCTCAAGCTGAGACTTAGTCCTCTCAACAATTTAGATAAATTGATCCACACCCTGGTTCGGGGTTAACAACAGTGAAAACACTTTCCTGGTACAAAGACCTCTACCACAGTTATTTGTGGGAAACAAACAACAGATCACAACTATTCAGGTCTTACTCGACCTCTACCACAATCCACAGTGGGAAACAAAAGAGTTATAGAGTTTGAATGAGGATTTGAGAATCCTCCAGATTAGCACAAGAGACAAAGTGTGTGTAAGATAAATAGGGTACACACACTGCTCTAAATGTAAAGATAGAATCACTAAAGAATGTGAGAAAGAGTTTAGAAAAGATTTAGTGATTGACATTGCGGCTCTGTACACGTTTGATTTGTCAAATAAGCTTCTGACTCCTTCTCTAGTTTTTGTTCTAAAAACAGAGTGTCGTTTTCTTCTTTGGTTCTTGGTCCTAGTTAGCAGCCTGAGTGCATGAAGTGTTTGTTTTAGTTCTTCAGTCAAGGTGAATCTTGTGATCTCCTTGAAAATGAGTAGCTTCGTGTATGTCTAGTGCTTCTGGAGTATGGGTTTAGACATTCACAAATGCACCACATTTGAATGATGTCGAACCCTTTTCTTTTTCATCCGTGTGCCTTCTTTGTTCCTTGATGCTTGTCGTATGCACACCCAGTGTTCTCTACTTCACCTCCTTCATCTATGTCTTTATCTTCCCTTTTGTAGCATTAAGCTTCGGTAGAAAGGAATTATTACTTTTTTTCATGGGTACTAGGTAGGGTTCTCTAACATGGAAATATAATTTATTTAATAACATGGAATGCATTAAAAATATCAAATGTAACCATTAGATTAATAAATCAATAGTATTGAGAGTATAGAGTTTGACTGGTTAGTCAATTAGTATATCGTGTTGGTAAAGGTGTATGGTGGACTTTGTGTATAAGGTCCTTCCATTGGTAGCTTTTTGATCTTGCATCGGTTGCTCTATATACCAGTGACTTCGTTCAATCAGTTGCTTTAGTTCCATTAGTAGCTCGATGTATCGGTGACTGTACATTTATCGTTAGACTTACTATATCAGTAATTATCGGTAAACTGGATCTATCAGAAGACTTCTGTCTATCGATAGCTCTTGTCTGTCAGTAGCTCTAGTTCATCAGTCAGTAGCTCTGGTTATTGGTGATTGTCTGTGCTCGTATCAGTAGACTTACTCTATCTGTAACTACTGGTAGACATGCACATCGGTAGCTCTATACATATCGGTGACCTTTGTGTATCGGTGACTCTGTCTATCGGTAGAATGAGTACCGGTAGCTCTTTATCAGTAGCTACACGTAGATCAATGACTTACAGATATCTGTTTTTATGCAAAACACATCCGATTTGGTTATAATTACTTCAGAACACATATAAACATGGATAAAAAATGATTAACAAATTCCAGATATTATTTTAATATTATTATCATCTTGATCATAGAATATCATAGATTTGAAAGAATTAATATATAAATAAAAATTAATTGGGATAATGAAAGTATATGAAATCATAATTGGGATTATCAAAATAGGTGAGGTCACCAATCTCCCCCTTTTTTATAATCATAACTTATAATATTATAGTTTTAAAATAGTGAGAAATTGAATCAGAGGATATATAATTAAATTCAATATTATTAGGGAAAACATAATTTATCAGAGGTAAAATTAAATGTGATAGTATCAGAGATAAAAGAAAATTGTAGAGACCCTAAGACTGACGTACATAGACATTACATTACTTTTGAGGAATACTTAGTAAATAATAAAAACACACACACAAGGACCATAATATTTTAGTGTATTTGGAAACTCGGAATATAATATTCTAATCGTGGTGAAAGATCTTCAACATGTCCCGTAAAGTTCTCCCTTTTTTTTACCTAAAACCTTTCTTTATATCCTGGGGAAAATAAAACATAAAAGGGTGCTCTCAAATTCACAGTAAGGGTAAACAAAGGAAATATCAATCACATCATATACATAAGAACATAACTTTTGGAAATCTTAACCTGCAAAAGAGATCATAATTTCATAACATGGGATAAATCATAGTAGTGAAATGTAATCCCAATAATCATAACATAAAACATGAAACTTTGTGGCATACACACATAATCATAGAGAATCATTTCTTATTAGTCAAGACTCACTGCCAAGACTATCTTAGTGGACAAAGTCCATTTCTGCACCGAGTTTACTCCTCATTTCAGTCCTGTGTCATTGAACCGGTGTAACCTGCTGTTCCAGCCATGTCTATCTCATGAGATATAAAATCTTTACCCAATTCATTGGAGGGAGATATAGATCCCACCAATCTCATAATGATACCATTCTTATGTGTGCCACAAAATCATAAACCATACATCATAGCATAACCCATGTAATAAAAATGGGAATCTTAAAAATTGTGACATCATAAAACAATTCATATAATATAAAGGAATTCATAAAAATAATTCCATCACAACATAATCAAATCAATGTAATAATAGGTATAGAAACAGAACCCTTTATTATCTTAGATGGAAAATAATTTTGATAAAACACTTGAACTCCATTATTGAGGAAAATATCGTTTCTAATTCAAAAACATTTTTCCTTTCTTAACATGTCATACAATTTTAAACTAAAAGAAGTTGATTAAAAATGAACTTGAAAACTTTTAATGGAAGCTTCTTTGAAATAATGTTTTAAAAATCCATTCATTCCGTATAAGTTTAAAAAAAATATTCTTCTCGTACTTTTGTCAGAAAAGTCAAAAAAGTACCTCGTACGAAAAACAACAAAAGATTCCTTTAATATATTTTACTAAAAACTCACAGAAGGGTAAAATTGGATTTAATCAATTGTAGGTGGATGGAAATAATATTACATATTGAGGAAACATGGATGTGGATGATAAAATGCACCCCAGTAAATTCCAAAGTATAAACAATCTCAGATAAAAATGAGATTGTGATATTTCCCTTACCTGAGGTCCGATTTTCTTCGTAAGTGTCCAAACCTCCTGTATAATGATTTAAATAATTTGATTTACTTATTCCAGAATCATATTCATTGTTATGATATTATATATGGTTCACTTATGTCTTTATATTACCCGTTCTTTTGTAAATTCCATGTTAAAGTTAGTTTTGGGTAAAATTGTTTCATTTGTCCTCCTTGTCTTGACTTGTAATTTTTCATATGATTACATAGATCATGATTACTTAATTCCAGAATATAAAAAATGATTTATATATAATATATATTCAGAATATACATATATATAATAGATCAGTAAATGGAAAGAAATACACCGTTCATGGAGACGGTAGGTCGTACGTACGCATGAACGCTGTTTTCGTTTCATTATTGAGTTGAATGAAATTAAGTAGATGATAGAAATATATATACAAATAAATCCAGTATCATTATTATGTCATATATTTCAAGATTACTTATTATATATACTTTGTAATCATTCATGAATGGTTAAAGTGGAGAATGAATCTTATCACGTCGTGGAGACGGTAGTCCGCACATACGCACGAGCGATGATATCATTCTCATGATCGTGGAATTGTATTGGAGTGTATGTATACTATTTAAGAATTAATATCACTTTACAATAATCATATATAGTTATTATTTACACCATTATACCCATCCAAGTAAGGTGGTGGTGGAAAATAGATTACACCACGGCGTGGAGACGGTATTCCGTACGTATGCACGCGCGGTGATTTCGTTTTCCGTAGGCTGGATAGATGGTGAAATAGGGTTGTTTAATACTTATAATTACATATAAGTATATGATTGATACTGATGTTATTACTTAATGATGAAACAACCAAAGAAGAAGAAGTGGAAGAAGAAATAAAGATGAAAGAATCTGTAACGGGCATTACCTCTTCTTTGAAGCGCTTCTTTGAGACCTCCTTTTAGGGCACTAAAATTTGTCTTTGAAGAAAACCAGGACCTCTAGGATGTCTCTGGGGAAGTGGAGATAAGAAATTGGCAGGGTTTGGCCGAGCTTGAAGGCTCAATGTGATGTGAGGAATAGAGGGAGGAGGTTCCCTTTTATAAGGGAGGAGAGGGGCTCCTTTGGAAAACTAAAAATATTATTTTATTATAAAGTCATATTCGGTTTTAAATAGCTTCAAATTGATTTATTTATAATCTAAGGTGGGTATGGAATGAAATACTCTCATAGAATATAATTTGGACAAGTTTAGGTTCCTATTTTAACCTTATCATTTAGATTTAACATTAAGTTCAATAATTTTACTTTTACCGTGTCTTCTTGTGTTCTTACACTATAAGGTTAATAAACATACTATAACAAGCCAAAAGAACCCAAAGTTATTTATTATTAATATATATAACCATATATAAGTCATTTGGCAGAACCATATACTTTTAGGAATAAAATAACAATTAATAATATAATATTTTTTTAAAAAACTATTTTATGTTAATTTTGACACTATTTAGTAATTGATTTTAGTGAAAATCATAACAGAATTATTAGTTCGAAAAAAGTTAATTAAATCAATACTAACATGTCATATTAACCTATAAAATTAATGGAAATCATAAAAAGTCTCAAATTACATTTATTTGGGTATTTATAACATCAATTATGACAATATTTCATTAATAAGATAATTACTACATCATCGTTGTGTCATAAATAAATTAAATTATTTAATGTCTAAACATTATAAATAAACTATCATTATGTAGGAAATCTTATTAGCTTTCTAATGAATATTTACAATCGAATTTATCTTATGTATAACCCTATATTAAAAATGTTTTAGTAAATAATCTTTGATTTTAACTCTTTTAACACTTCTTTGAATTAAACAATAATAAATGTCCTAATCTAATCCAAGTGGGCCAAAATGGTCATATTATATTCCTAAGGTTGTTTTTGGTCTAATTAAACTTATACAATATAATTAGGACATGTGTTAGGGTAATAATAATAACATTTCTACCCTTAATTACCCTATTTACTTTTAACCGTGGGAAAAAAATAAAAAGTTACTATTCACCAAAAATTATTTTCATATCATTGAACCACATTTTACTTACAAAAATCAACCGTGTGTCATGGATTTTTGAAATTACACTCACATAAGTGGTAAAATTATGTTTTATGAAAAATAAATTTTTCTTAGTACCACTTAGTGGTTTCACTATTCATCAAAAAATTAATGTTTCCAGAAAAATACCAAATATTAGGCCTAAGATATATTTGATATTATGAACTCAAAAATTATGTCTATTTTACCAAATTAAAAACATATTAGTTTCATTAATTAATTTAAAAATTAATTCCGGTCGTCAAAACAAATAGTGTGTTCTTAAGAGATAATAACTATCAAAAGATTGACACTTGTTTATGTCTAGTTTAAATGTAGAATTACATAAAATGACCAACATTGTATTAAACTGTAAAAATATATTCTAAATGTACTTTAAAACCACTCAAATTAATAATTTATCACTATTAATTATTTCAATTAAAAAGGTTGTTTTTAATTAAAATTTAGTAATATTCATTATTCATCAGAAAATGAAAGTTATCTGAAATGTACCAAAATTTCACCCTAATCTAATTTTGATATTCTGAATCCAAAAATGAAGTCCATTTTGAAAAATAAAATATACAAAATTTCAAAAAGTGGTTATTACTATTCATAACGGCTAGTTTTAATAATATTTTAATAACATATCGTTGGTTAGTGAAACTTGGTATTGCGTACTACGCACGCTATCGAGGAAGGTCGCGATTGCATTTAATGCAAGGAAAGTCAAGGATGCGTGTTGTGCAAGCTCCTTTTGGTGTAGCATACAACACAAGACATTAATGAAATTGAAAAGAATATTTTTCATAAAATCTCGGGGTGTTACATTCTACCCCCCTTAAAATGAATTTCGCCCTCGAATTTTGTTGTGGTTATAAATTGTTTACTATTAAAAAGTTTCTTTAATAGAAACCCACATCGTAAAAAGGAATACCAAAACCAATCTTTAAAAACAAAAGTATGAAACTTAATGGTTACCCAAATAAACTAATCATTGGGTTTCCACATATGTGAAAATATGGATATGGAAGAGAAATCTAACCATCATGTTCTGATGGAGTGTGGTAGAGAACATGGCCATGGAAAAGCCATCAATCACAAAGCCATAAAATTTTGATGATCTAAGGTACCATCTGATTCATCAGATATAAGAGCACTAGGACAACATTTTTGGTTTTCATGATCGTTTTCCTAAAGTTGATGAAATTGGAATTAGAAGAAATACTTTCGTGATTTCGGTATAGTCTCACCATTGGTCATTGTTTGGACAATTTTGAATTCATCTCTTAAAGAAATGATGTTTAATTTTTCATTCATGATGTGTTAGAAGATCATGTGAATGAATGATGGGTCATCCCATCTGTCTCAAACAAAAGGTTAGAAAAGTTATCAAAAAATTCATAAGCCCATATATAGTGAGATTAATCATATATGGTTCCTAAAATTGACTTATACTTCATATATTATACTTATTAATATAATAAAACTATTTTCTACTAAACAGGGACTTCCTGTAGGCTAGTGGTAGGCGATAAAGGCAAGTCGCACTTCGGTTGTGGGTTCGATTCCCACAGCCTTGTCTGACACGATGGGCTGTCGCCTGTCCTACATGTTTTCCTTTTTCTAAAACTATATTACTATAACATCCCATCAATAATATCAAAAACACTTATATCATTAAACAATACTAACTTATGTCCAACATAATCCATTCTAATCTTTAGGCTTATCCATAATACTGCAGTCCACTCTCATAATATAGTGAAAATGATTACCAGAGATTTAATACCATCGTTGATCCCCATATATCATAAGATATGTCTTGTTGGTCACATTCCAAACATTCAAAGGCCTTAATCATGTATTCTATTGAATACCCATTGAACCATAGTGAAAACATGAATTCAGTTAAAAGATAACACTTTCCAAATACCAAAATCCTCAAAATTCTATATACTCAAACCATGATATCACTTAGTCCTTATATCAATAATGAGCTCATGAATACTGTCAAATATTTCATTTTCTCGTTTTCCCTTCATTATGCGCATATCAACTTTTTTCCAAAAATATCTCAATCACTTTCCATGGTTACCGGTACCATAAAATTATTGAAAACCACAATAGACCAATACATAAATATTCCAATATTCCACGATACTATATACAACATTATTTTGGAATCCCATTACAAAAACACTTAATCATTCCACCACTTCGTTGTCATATTCAACATCGCCAATGGTGATCGCATGTGACTTTCCTTTGTCCTTTGCCTTAAGTGGTTGCTCATGTCGATCATCACTAACCCTTGGATTAGGTAATTTATTATCATAATGCCCCATTTCTTTGCAGTTTATTCATTGAAGTGTAGTAGGTTCATTCTGTGTATTCCTTTATTTGTTTGCATCATTAGACCTCTTCTTCCCATCATTGTGGAATTCAAATGCCCGATGACCTTCCCTTCCACATTTTAAACATTTACTTGTCCCTTTATTAAAATCTCCACCATGCTTCTTTCCACACTTTGAGCATAAGGAAACATTCATCTTCTTTTCACCATTATTCTGAGATTTCTCCTTGAACTCCATCTTTTGTTTCTTGTCAAAACTATGAGATGGATAAGTAACACCAACTTCCATTTCTACCTTGATAGCACAATGCACAATTTCTTCATAGCTACTGAAGTCTCTTATAGCTAATTCCCTTCGAAGATTTGGTTTTAATCCACTGAAGAATCGATCAACTTTACTTTCAGGTTGGATAATAAATCGAGATGCATACCTTGCAAGACTTGAAAAATTCGCTTCGTATATACCAACAGATTAATAATCATTTTTATTTAGTTCAAGAAACTCCTTCTCCATCTTTGTTCGAAGAATACTAGGGAAGTACTTATTGAAAAATAAGTTCATGAACTCGTCCCATTCCATGGAATCAATTTCATCTCTTTGCCTCATATTCTTGATAAGATTCCACAATTGATCATCTTCACCTTCCTAACGATATACTGCTAAGATGACTTTCTCATTTTTAGAACATTGAAGAACTGAAAATATCTTTTCAGTGGCACTGATCTATTGTTCAGCAAAAAGTGGATCAGAAGATCCACTGAAAGAAGCTGGGCGTTGCCTCATGAAGGAATCAATAGAATATTGTTCCCTTCTCTGCTCATTTGGAAATCTAGAATGATTCATAGCCTGTGTATGTATAGAAATATGATTTTTCACTCCATCTCCCATAGCATTTGTTTGTTCAGGAGGACAATCATTGCATTGTCCATTGCATTGATCAACACGGTTCCTTCGTGATCCAGCCATCATCTAAAACCCAAAAAGAAAAGTGTGAGAGGAAAAAATAATGCTAGGGAAAAAACATAATAAAGGGAGATTACCTTCAATATCTAACATCCTAGGTTTAATTCTGAGATCGTTAGCGCATTTCTTGGAATATAACCTATAAATATACTTATCCTTAGGGACATCCCTAGACATACCTTAGAAATATCTCTAGGGATCTCACTAAAGTTCTCACATACTAGTTTCCAAAGGTTGAATAATCCTTTCCTCTGATACCAACTGTAGAGACCCTAATCCTGACGTACATGGACATTACATTACTTTTTCCGAATACTTATTACATAACAAAAACACACACACAAGGACTGTAATAGTTTAGTGTCTTTGGAAACTCAGAATATAATCTTCTAATCGCGGTGAAAGATCTTCACCATATCCCATAAAGTTCTTCCTTTTTTACCTAAAACCTTTCTTTATATCCTGGGGAAAATAAAACATAAAAGGGTGAGCTCAAATTCTCATTAAGGGTAAACAAAGGAAATATCAATCACATCATATACATAAGAACATAACTTTTTGAAATCTTAACCTGCAAAAGAGATCATAATTACATATCATGGGATAAATCATAGTAGTGAAATGTAATCCCAATAATCATAAATTAAAACATGAAACTTTGTGGAAAACACACATAATCATATAGAATCATTTCTTATTAGTTGAGACTCAATGACAAGACTATCTTAGTGGACAAAGTCCATTTCTGAACTGAGTTCACTCCTCGTTTCAGTCATGTTTCACTAAACCGGTATAACCTGCCATTCCAGCCATGTCTATCTCATGAGATATAAAATCATTACCCAAAGCATTGGAAGGAGTTATAGGTCCCACCCATCTCATAATGATACCATTCTTATGTGTGCCACAAAATCATAAACCATACATCATAGCATAACCCATGTAATAAAAATGGGAATCATAAACATCGTGAAATCATAAAACAATTCATATAATATAATGTTATTCATAAAACTAATTCCATCACAACATAATCAAATCAATGTAATAATAGGGATAGAAACATAACCCTTTATTATCTTAGATGGAAAATAATTTTGATAAAACACTTGAACTCCATTCTTGAGGAAAATATCATTTCTACTTCAAAAACATTTTTCTTTCTTAACATGTCATACAATTTTAAACTAAAAGAAGTTTATTAAAATTATATTTGAAAACTTTTAAAGGAAGCTTCTTGGAAATAATGTTTTAAAAATCCATTCATGACGTATAAGTTAAAAAAAATATTCTTCTCGTACTTTTGTCGGAAATGTCAAAAAAGTACCTCGTATGAAAAACAACAAAAGATTACTTTCATATCTTTCACTAAAAACTCACCGAAGGGTAAAATTGGATTTAAAAAATTCTAGGTGGATTGAAATAATATTAAATATTTAGTAAACATGGATGTGGATGATAAAATGCACCCAAGTAAATTCCAAAGTATAAACAATCTCAAATAAAAATGAGATTGTGATATTTCCCTTACCTTTAGTCTGATTTGCTTCGTAAGTGTCCAAACCTCCTGTATAATGATTTATATAATGTCATTGACTTATTCCATAATCATACTCATTGTTATGATAATATATATGGTTCACTTATGTCTTTATATTACCCGTTCTTTTGTAAATTCCATGTTAAAGAGCGTTTTGGGTAAAATTGTTTCATTTGTCATCCGTGTTTTGACTTGTAATTATTCAAACGATTACTTAGATCATGATTACATTATTCCAGAATATAAAACATGATTTATATATAATATATATTCAGAATAGACATATATATAATAGATCAGTAAATGGAATGAAATACACCGTTCATGGAGACGGTATGCCGTACGTACGTATGAATGCTGTTTTCGTTTCCTTATTGAGTTGAACGGAATTAAGTAGATGACATACATATATATACACATAAATACAGTATCATTATTATTTCATATATTTCATGATTACTTATTATATATACATTTTAATCATTCATGAATGGTTAATGTGGGGAATGAATCTTACTGCGTCGTGGAGACGGTAGTCTGTACGTACGCACGAGCGATGATATAATTCTCATGATTGTGGAATTGTATTGGAGTGTATGTATACTATTTCAGAATTAATATCACTTTAAAATAATCATATATAGTTATTATTTACACCATTGTACCCATCCAAGTAAGGTGGTGGTGGAAAATAGATTACACCACGGCGTGGAGACGGTATTCCATACGTACGCACGTGCGGTGATTTCGTTTTCCGTAGGGTGGATAGATGGTGAAATAAGGTTGTTTCATACTTATAATAACATATCAGTATATGAGTGATACTGATGTTATTACTTAATGATGAACCAACTATATAAGAAGAAGTGGAAGAAGAAATAAAGATGAAAGAATCGGTAACGGGCATTACCTCTTCTTTGAAGAGCTTCTTTGAGACCTCCTTTTAGGGCACTAAAATTGGTCTTTGAAGAAGACCAGGACCTCTAGGATGTCTCTAGGGAAGTGGAGAGAAGAAATTGGCAGGCGTTGGCCGAGCTTGAAAGCTCAATGAGGTGTGAGGAAGAGAGAGAGTGGAGGTTCCCTTTTATAAGGGAGGAGAGGGGCTCCTTTGGAAAACTAAAAATATTATTTTATTATAAAGTCATATTCGATTTATATAGCTCCAAATTGATTTATTTCGAAACTAAGGTGGGGATGGATCTAAAGCCTCTCATCAAATATAATTTAGACAAGTTTAGGTTCCTATTTTAACCATATCATTTATATTTAACATTAAGTTAAATAATTTTACTTTTACCGTGTCTTCTTGTGTTCTTACACTATAAGGTTAATAAACATACTATAAAAGCCAAATGAACCCTAAGTTGTTTATTATTAATATATATACACTTATCAATGTCATTTGGAGAAACCATATATTTTTAAGAATAAAATAGCAATTAATAATATAATATTTGATTTAAAAACTATTTTATGTCAATTTTGACACTATTTAGTAATTGATTTCTTTTGAAATTCATAACAGAATGATTCATTCTAAAAACGTTAATTAAATCAATTCTAACATGTCATATTAACCTATAAAATTAGTGGAATTCATAAAATGTCTAAAATTATATTTATTTGGGTATTTATAACATCAATTATGTCAATATTTCATTAATAAGATAATTACTGCATCATCGTTGTGTAATAAATAAATTAAATTATTTAATGTCTAAAAATTATAAATAAAATAAAATTATGTAGGAAATCTTATTAGATTTCTAATGAATATTTACAATCGAATTTATCTTATATATAACCATATATTAAAAATGTTTTAGTAAATAAATTTTGATTTTAACTCTTTTAACTCTTCTTTGAATTAAATAATAATAAATTTCCTAATCTAATCCAAGTGGGCCTAAAAGGTCATATTTTATTTCTAAGGTTGTTTTAGGTCTAATTAAAATTATCCAATAGAATTAGGACATGTGTTAGGATAATAATAACAACATTTTTACCATTAATTACCCTATTTACTTTTAACCGTGGGAAAAAAAGTTACTATTCACCAAAAATTATTTTCATCTCATTGAACCACATTTTACTTACGAACATCAACCGTGTCTCTCGGATTTTTGAAATTCCACTCACAGAAGTGGTAAAATTATGGTTTATGAAAAATTATTTTTTTTACTACCACTTAGTGGTTTCACTATTCATCAAAAAATGAAAGTTTCCAGAAAAATACCAAATATTAGGCCTAAGATATATTTTATATTATGAACTCAAAAATGATGTCTATTTTACCAAATTAAAAACATATTAGTTGCATTAATTAATTTAAAAATTAATTCCCGTCATCAAAATAAAGAGCGTGTTATTAAGAGATAACAACTATCAAAAGATTGACACTTGTTTATGTCTGGTTTAAATGTAGAATTACATACAATGACCAAAATTGTAATAAATTGTAAAAATATATTCTAAATATACTTTAAAACCACTCAAATTAATAATTTATCACTATTAATTATTTCGATTAAAAAGGTTGTTTTTAATTAAAATTTAGTAATATTCACTATTCACCAGAAAATGAAAGTTATCAGAAATGTACCAAAATTTCACCCTAAGATAATTTCGATATTCTGAATCCAAAATTCAAGTCCATTTTGAAAAATAAAATTTCAAAAATTTCAAAAAGTGGTTATTACTATTCATAATGGATAGTTTTAATAATATTTTAATAGCACATCGTTGGTTAGTGAAACTCGGTATTGCGTACTACACACGCTATCAAGGAAGGTCACGATTGCGTTTAATGCAAGGAAAGTCAAGGATGTGTGTTCTGTAAGCTCCTTTTTGTGTAGCATACAACCCAAGACATTAATAAAATTAAAAAGAATATTTTTCATAAAATCTCGGGGTGTTACATTCTACCCCCCTTAAAATGAATTTCTCCCCCAAAATTTGTCGGGGTTATAAATGGTTTACTATTAAAAAGTTTCTTTAATAGAAACCCACATCGTAAAAAGGAATACAAAAACCAATCTTTAAAAACAAAAGTATGAAACGTAACGGTTACCCAAATAAACTAATCACCGGGTTTCCACATATGTGAAAATATGGATATGGAAGAGAAATCTAACCATCATGTTCTGATGGAGTGTGGTAGAGAACATGGCTATGGAAAAGCCATCAATCACAAAGCCATAAATTTGTGACGATCTAAGGTACCATCTGATTCATCAAATATAAGAGCATTAGGACAACTTTTTTGGTTTTCATGATCTTTTCACTAAAGTTGATGAAATTGGAATTAGAAGAAATACTTTAGTGATTTCGGTATAGTATCACCGTTGGCCGTTCTTTGGACAATTTACACTTTATCTCTTAAAGAAATGAAGTTGAATTTTTCATTAGTGATGTGTTAGTAGATCATGTGAATGAATGATGGGTCATTCCATCTGTCTCAAACAAAAGGTTAGAAAAGTTATCAAAAAATACATAAGTCCATCTATAGTGAGATTAATCATATATGGTTCCTAAAATGGACTTATACTTCATATATCATACTGCTTAATATAATAAAACTAGTTTCTACTAAACAGGGACTTCTTGTAGGCTAGTGGTAGGCGATAAAGGCCAGTCGCACTTTGGTTGTGGGTTTGATTCCCACAGCCTTGTCCGACGCGATGGGCTATCGCCCATCCTGCAGGTTGTCCTTTTTCTAAAACTATATTACTATTGCATCCCATAAATAATATCGAAAACACTTCTATCCTTAAACAATACTAACTTATGTCCAACATAATCCATTACAATCTTTAGGCTTATCCATAATACTGCAGTCCACTCTCATAATATAGTGAAAATGATTACTAAAGATTTAATACCATCGTTGATCCCCATATATCATAAGATATGTCTTGTTGGTCACATTCCAAACATTCAAAGGCCTTAATCATTTATTCTCTTGAATACCCATTGAACCTTAGTGAAAACCTGAATTCAGTTAAAAGATAACACTTTCCAAATACCAAAATCCTCAAAATTCTATATACTCAAACCATGATATCACTTAGTCCTTATATCAATCATGAGCTCATGAATACTGTCAAATATTTCATTTTCTCTTTTTCCCTTCATTATGCACATATCATCTTTTTTCCAAAAATATCTCAATCACTTTCCATGGTTTCCGGTACCATAAAATTATTGAAAACCACAATAGACCAATACATAAATATTCCAATATTCCACGATACTATACACAACATTTTTTTGGAATCCCATTACAAAAACACTTAATCATTCCACCACATCGTTGTCATATTCAACATCGCCAATGGTGATCGCATGTGACTTTCCTTTTTCCTTTTCCTTAAGTGGTTGCTCATGTCGATCATCAGTAACCCTTGGATTAGGGAATTTATTAGCATAATGCCCCATTTCCTTTCACTTGAAGCATTGAAGTGTAGTAGGTTCATTCTGTGTATCCCTTCCTTTGATTTCATCATTAGACATCTTCTTCCTATCATTGCAGCATTCAAATGCCCGATGACCTTCCTTTCCACATTTGAAACATTTACTTGTCCCTTTACGACATTCTCCACCATGATTCTTTCCACACTTTGAGCATAAAGAAACATTCATCTTCTTTTCACCAATATTTCGAGATTTCTCCTTGAACTCCATCTTTCCTTTCTTGTCAAAACTATGATATGGATAAGTAACACCAACTTCTGTTTCTACCTTGATATCACAATGCACAATTTATTAATAGCTACTGAAGTCTCTTATAGTTAATTCCCTTCGAAGATTTGGTTTTAAGCCACTGAAGAATCGATCAACTTTACTTTCAGGATGGGTAATAAATTCAGATGCATACCTTGAAAGGCTTGTAAAATTCGCTTCATATATACCAACAGATTAATCATCCTTTTGCTTTATTTCAAGAAACTCCTTCTCAATCTTTGTTCGAAGAATACTTGGGAAGTACTTATTGAAAAATAATTTCTTGAACTTGTCCCATTCCATGGACTCAATTTCATCTATTTGCCTCGTATTCTTGATAAGATTCCACAATTGATCATCTTCACCTTCCTAACGATATACTTCTAAGATGACATTATCATGTTCAGAACATTGAAGAACTGAAAATATCTTTTTAGTGGTACTGATCCATTATTCAACAACAAGTGGATCAGAAGACCTACTGAAAGAAGGTGGGCGTTGCCTCATGAAGGACTCACTAGAATATTGTTCCCTTATCTGCTCATTTGGAAGTCTAGAATGATTCATAGCTTGTGTATGTATAGAAATAATATTTTTCACTCCATCTCCCATAGCATTTGTTTATTCAGGAGGACAATCATTGCATTGTCCGTTGCATTGATCAACACGGTTCCTTCGGGTTCCAGCCATCATCTAAAACCCAAAAAAAATAGTGTGAGAGGAAAAAATCATGCTAGGGAAAAACATACTAAAGGGATAGTACCTTCAATATCTAACATCCTAGGTTTAATTATAAGATCGTTAGCGCAATTCTTGGGCTATAACCTATATTTATACTTAACCTTAGGGACATCCATAGACATACCATAGAAATATCTCTAGGGATCTCACTAAAGTTTTCACATCCTAGTTTCCAACGGTTGACTAAACCTTTCCTATGATATCAACTGTAGAGACCCTAATCCTGACGTACATGGACATTACATTACTTTTTCAGAATACTTAGTACATAACAAAAACACACACACAAGGACCATAATAGTTTAGTGTCTTTGGAAACCCGGAATATAATCTTCTAATCTTGGTGAAAGATCTTCACCATCTCCCATAAAGTTCTTCCTTTTTTTACCTAAAACTTTCTTTATATCCTGGGGAAAAGAAAACATAAAAGGGTGAGCTCAAATGCTCAGTAAGGGTAAAAAAAGGAAATATAAATCACATCATATACATAAGAACATAACTTTTGGAAATCTTAACCTGGAAAAGAGATCATAATTTCATATCATGGGATAAATCATAGTAGTGAAATGTAATCCTAATAATCATAACTTAAAACATGAAACTTTGTGGTGTACACACATAATCATAGAGAATCATTTCTTATTAGTTAAGACTCACTGCAAAGACTATCTTAGTGTACAAAGTCCATTTTTGAACTGAGTTCACTCATCGTTTCAGTCATGTTTCACTAAACCGGTATAACCTGCCGTTCCAGCCATGTCTAACTCATGAGATATAAAATCATTACCCAATGCATTGGAGGGAGATATAGGTCCCACCCATCTCATAATGATACCATTCTTATGTGTGCCACAAAATAATAAACCATACATCATAGCATAACCCATGTAATAAAAATCGGAATCTTAAACATCCTGACATCAGAAAACAAATCATATAATATAAAGGAATTCATAAAAATAATTCCATCACAACATAATAAAATCAATGTAATAATAGGGATAGAAACAGAACCATTTATTATCTTAGATGGAAAATAATTTTGATAATACACTTGAACTCCATTCTTGAGGAAAATATCATTTCTACTTCAAAAACATTTTTTCTTTCTTATCATGTCATACAATTTTAAACTAAAAGAAGTTTATTAAAAATATATTTGAAAAAATTTAAAGGAAGCTTCTTGGAAATAATGTTTTAAAAATCCATTCATGCTGTATAAGTTTAAAAAAACATTCTTCTCGTACTTTTGTTAGAAATGTCAAAAAAGAACCTCGTACGAAGAACGACAAAAAATTCCTTTCATATCTTTTACTAAAAACTCACCGAAGGTTAAAATTGGATTTAAAAAATTGTAGGTGGATGGAAATAATATTATATATTGAGAAAACATGGATGTGGATGATAAAATTCACCCTTGTAAATTCCAAAGTATAAACAATCTCAGATAAAAATGAGACTGTGATATTTCCCTTACCTTAGGTCCAATTTGCTTCGTAAGTATCCGAACCTCCTGTACAATGATTTATATAATGTCATGGACTTATTCCAGAATCATACTCATTTTTATGATATTATATATGGTTCACTTATGACTTTATATTACCCTTTCTTTTGTAAATTCCATGTTAAAGAGCGTTTTGGGTAAAATTGTTTCATTTGTCGTCCATGTTTTGACTTGTAATTATTCATATGATTTCATAGATCATGATTACTTAATTCTAGAATATGAAACATGATTTATATATAATATATATTCAGAATATACATATATATAATAGATCATAAAATGGAAAGAAATACACCGTTCATGGAGACGGTAGGTCGTACGTACGCATGAACGCTGTTTTCGTTTCCTTATTGAGTTGAATGGAATTAAGTAGATAACATACATATATATACACATAAATCCAGTATCATTATTATGTCAAATATTTCATGATTACTTATTATATGTACTTTATAATCATTTATGAATGGTTAAAGTGGATAATGAATCTTATCGCGTCGTGGAGACGGTAGTCCGTACGTATGCACGAGCGATGATATTATTCTCATGATCGTGGAATTGTATTGCAGTGTATGTATACTATTTAAGAATTAATATCACTTTAGAATAATCATATATAGTTATTATTTACACCATTATAACCATCCAAGTTAGGTGGTGGTGGAAAATAGATTACACCACGGCGTGGAGACGGTATTCCGTACGTACGCACGCGCGGTGATTTCGTTTTCCGTAGGATGGATAGATGGTGAAATAGGGTTGTTTCATACTTATAATATAATATCAGTATATGAGTGATACTGATGTTATTACTTAATGATGAAACAACTAAATAATAAGAAGTGGAAGAATAAATAAAGATGAAAGAATCGGTAACGGGCATTACCTCTTCTTTGAAGCGCTTCTTTGAGACCTCCTTTTAGGGCACTAAAATTGGTATTTGAAGAAGACCAGGACCTCTAGGATGTCTCTAGGGAAGTGGAGAGAAGAAATTGGTAGGGTTTGGCCGAGCATGAAGGCTCAAAGTGGTGTGAGGAAGAGAGAGAGGAGGTGCCCTTTTATAAGGGAGGAGAGGGTCTCCTTTGGAAAACTAAAAATATTATTTTATTATAAAGTCATATTCGGTTTATATAGCTCCAAATTGATTTATTTTGAAGCTAAGGTGGGGATGGATCGAAATCCTCTCATAAAATAGAATTTAGACAAGTTTAGGTTCCTATTTTAACAATATCATTTATATTTAACATTAAGTTAAATAATTTTAATTTTACCGTGTCTTCTTGTGTTCTTACACTATAAGGTTAATAAACAGAATATAATAAGCCAAACGAACCCCAAGTTTTTTATTATTAATATATATAACCTTATCTAAGCCATTTGTCCAAACCATAGGTTTTTAGGAATAAAATAGCAATTAATAATATAATATTTGTTTTAAAAACTATTTTATGTCAATTTTGACACTATTTAGTAATTGAATTTTGTGAAAATCATAACAGAATGATTAGTTCTAAAACAATTAATTAAATCAATACTAACATGTCATATTAACCTATAAAATTAGTTTAATTCATAAAAAGTCTCAAATTACATTTATTTGGGTATTTATAACATCAATTATGTCAATATTTTATTAATAAGATAATTACTGCATCATCGTTGTGTAATAAATAAATTAAATTATTTAATTTCTAAAAATTATAAATAAAATACCATTATGTAGGAAATCTTATAATCTTTCTAAAGAATATTTACAATCGAATTTATCTTATGAATAATGCTATATTAAAAATGTTTTAGTAAATATACATTGATTTTAACTCTTTTAACTCTTCTTTGAATTAAATAATAATAAATGTCCTAATCTAATCCAAGTGGGCCTAAATGGTCATATTTTATTCATAAAGTTGTTTTTGGTCGAATTACACTTATCCAATAGAATTAGGACAAGTGTTAGAGTAATAATAATAACATTTTTACCCTTAATTACCCTATTTACTTTTAACCGTGGTAAAAAAAGTAAAAAGTTACTATTCACCAAAAATTATTTTCATCTCGTTGAACCACATTTTACTTACGAACATCAACCGTGTCTCTCGGATTTTTGAAATTCCACTCACAGAAGCGGTAAAATTATGTTTTATGAAAAATTCATTTTTTTACTACCACTTAGTGGTTTCACTATTCATCAAAAAATGAATGTTTCCAGAAAAATAACAAAAATTAGGACTAAGATATATTTGATATTATGAACTCAAAAATGATGTCTATTTTACCAAATTAAAAACATATTAGTTGCATTAATTAATTTAAAAATTAATTCCCGTCGTCAAAACAAATAGTGTGTTCTTAAGAGATAATAACTATTAAAAGATTGACACTTGTTTATGTCTGGTTTAAATGTAGAATTACATACAATGACCAAAATTGTATTAAATTGTAAAAATATATTCTAAATATACTTTAAAACCACTCAAATTAATAATTTATCACTATTAATTATTTCGATTAAAAAGGTTGTTTTGAATTAAAATTTAGTAATTTTCACTATTCATCAGAAAATGAAAGTTATCCGAAATGTACCAAAATTTCACCCTAAGCTAATTTTGATATTTTGAATCAAAAAATGAAGTCCATTTTGAAAAATAAAATTTACAAAATTTCAAAAAGTGGTTATTACTATTCATAACGGCTAGTTTTAATAATATTTTAATAGCATATCGTTGTTTAGTGAAACTCGGTATTGCGTACTACGCACGCTATCGAGGAAGGTCACGATTGCGTTTAATGCAAGGCAAGTCAAGGATGCGTGTTGTTCAAGCTCCTTTTGGTGTAGCGTACAACGCAAGACATTAATGAAATTAAAAATAATATTTTTCATAAAATCTCGAGGTGTTACAAAAATTAAATGATATCAGAGGTAAAATTTAGTGGTATCAGAGAATTAAATGAAATGGTATCAGAGGATGAAAGAAAAAGTACTAGTATCAGAGGGGAAAAGCATGATAGCTCTTCCTTAGAGAAAATTTTTCCCCCTTTTATTCTTTCTCCCCATTATTTATTCTCCCTTTAAGACTTCTCCCCCAGGGTGAATATTTCTCCCTCTTTGTAGAATCGTGGAAAAATATTTCTCCCCCTTTGTGATAATAAAAAAGTGGGAAACCAAATAGAAGAAAAATAAAAAAAGACAAAGATAAGAGATAAAAACTAGTTTTATTTAATGTTCCAAATAAGGTACACAGAAATAAAACAAAATTCAAGGGATTCCTATCAAATAGTCTTTCCACTTGTTCAATCCACATCCTCAAATGTCAGATTTTCCTTTTGGTTTAGAAGAGGATTTAGGTGGAGAGGAAGCTGGTGAAGGCTTAGGAATTCCAGAAATGATCATAGGAGGCTGAGCCATAGAAACTGTTCCTGGTCTGTACTGAGGAGTCCTTTGTGTGATCATAGGTGTGAGGCTTCGAATTATTAGGGAAGGAGTCATCTGAGTTGGAGAAGTAGTAGAGGCAGAGGCTGGTAAAGATGGAGGTATAATCACTGGCCTAGCATCAACATGTAGAAAAGGAAGCAACAGATTTTTAAAATCCATAATTATTCCTCCTCTTCTCTCCATTGCATAGATGAAGTCATCCTTGTTCTCCATAAACTTTTCCAATGCTGGAGTCAATTCCCTTAGCTTGCTAACTTACTCTGTGAATGCATGATTGATAGGAGGAAGCTTCATATTTTCCAACAGATGTTTGAAGTGATTTTTGAGTTGATGCTTGGTGAAAATCATAGAAAAATAGGAGTCCACCTTTTCTTTCACTTCTTTTTGACAGGAAGAAGCTTCTCTCATGTAGTCTTGGACTATCTTCATTATTTCTCTAGCTGAATCTCTGGTGGAAAGCACAACTCTTCTCAGCTCGGATGAGTCCACAGACCCACTGGTTCATGCTGAACCAAGCTCCTCCTTCATTATAGCTCGAATTTGATTCAACTTTACTGAGGGTTTAGAAGTAATAGAACCAACAGAGAAGGTTATTGTTTCCTTGATGTTCTTAGTCAACCCAGTAAAATGATTTTGAACTTGAGAATCCTGGGTTTTAACATGATCTTTCATGATGTTTTAAATCTTTTGAACACTGAAACGATCTGGCTTACAACACTTTTCACATAAGGTAAGTCTTTATCTGCATGGGATTTTTAGTTCATGTAAGAGTCTAAAGAAACAAGAGATTACTTTAGAGCTTCAAGATCTGCTTCAAGTATAGAAAATTGAGCCTGACATTTATTAGCTTCTTCCACTATCTCACTCATAAAGGTTGTCAAATTACAAGCACAAAAATGTTCAAATTATCCTTCCAACATACTCATCTCCTCAGAGAAACTGTGCTTCATCTCAGCAAGTGAGGCATTAAAAGATTCTTTCATCTCATCCTACAAGGATTCCAGATCAGCCCTTGTGATTATATCAGAAGGTGCAACTGCAATCAGTACTCTTTCAGATGCTAAATTGACCACTGAGTTAGTCATGATCGATTGAACTAAAGAGACCAGAGAGACATCCTTCTTCTTTACCTCTTCTACAAAACTATCCTTAAGAATTTTATTTAATGTATCCAGGTCATGCATTCTGACCACATCTTTAGGAAACAACTCAGATTCAATATTATTAACAATCTTTGTTCTATTGTGAGATGCCTCATTATGTGAATCTGGATAGTCTAAACCACAGACTACAAAACCTGGGTCCTCTACCCAATCTTCAATTTCATCTGCCACTATAACACTTCCATAATTAGTTTGATACTCCACCTCAATGGGTGCATCCTCATGTAAAACAAAATCATTATTAGTAGCATTCTCAGCAGTTCTTTCATCTTGGGGAGAATCTTCCACAATCAATTATTTCTCTCTAATAGCTGGAGAGTCATCCAAAATAGGCAAGGGTATGTCAAATTCATTTGTATCCTTATCAAGCACTAAATATTGTCGAATAACTGGACTATGGCTCAAATAAACTGATAGAGATGCTTCACTCTCATTAACATCTTCTTCATTCTCTACGACAACCTCCTCAACAGCCTCTAAAAGATATTCATCGTTATATAATTCATGTTGATCTAGATTTTCAGGAGTTGGGGTAGGAGGTAAGTCAGGGTATCCTCCATCATCAGTAAAGGAATCTTCCTCTTCTGAATCATCACTGTATTCTGGCTCCCCTTCATCAGGTCCTAGACCTGGATCCCTCACATCCTTAGGTCTTGAATGATGATTCACAAGATTAAATTTGTCATAGACATTCAGGTCATCATTGACCCATTATCCTCTCCAAGGGTTCCAATTTATCCTCATGTATTTGCAAACTATGAATGTGATAAAAAATAATTCTTTACTAATACTGTTTCATCTTGAGACTCAGATACCCCTTTTACATTAATCATCACAGAGATCAATTTATCAAATAATAGGGTATTTGTCTATGATTTCGGCCTTGTCATGTCTTGCATACGGATCATCTTCAATCTGTACAGATTCACCTTTACACAATGTCTTAAGAGGTTTAGGAGATAGATATCCCGATATCTCAAATTTGAAAAGTCTCATCTCCTCAGTATCAAGACATGTTGAAAAAATTTGAACAGCAATCCATTCTATCCATCCATTTCTGTACCAACTACTTGTCTTTGATTTCAATCACCAGTCAGCTCTTCCAAGGCAGTCTCATAAACTAAAATGGCACTAGTAGGTGGCATGGCTCTCGAGACATATCCAGATACACCTTCATGTGGAACTTTTAGGCATTCAGCCCATTCAACCAATGAAAACGACATCTCTTTTCCATTCACAGAAGAGGTTACTCGATTTTCATTCTCAGATTTTTCAAAGGTTACAAACTCTTAAAATTGTTTCAATAATTTTGGAATGTAGGGACCATTGTTATTCGAAAGAAACTATATCCATTTTTTATCTTCAATTACTTCGAGCACTAAGGACTTTCTAGGTAGCATCCATTCTGCATACAGCTCCTTTTCAATCACAATAACTCGATTTTGAAAATGAGGATTTACTAGTTGTCTTCCTAATCTTGTTCTGCTAGCACTTCCACTTGCTTCTGGATCTGACATTTTTTTATTTGCTTTTAGCTCATCAGAAACATCTCTAATGGAAGGGAGTTTGGTTTTTGCCATCTTAGATTCGTGGGATTTAGGGTTATCTAAGGATTTGGGAGCTAAGGTTTGAGGGTACTGGTTTGAGGCTCGGTGGGTTGAGATGTATCTCGGACATTAGTTTTATCATTTAGGAATCATAAAATAAATAATAACAATGAAATAATGAAAAAAATGATTCATATTCTGGAGGCAGACAAAAGTTTAAAACAGCGCGCTCTTCAGTATGAATTCCAATCAGTGAGGTTACATCAGTGAGAGTTTTACCTCGGTGAGGATTCACATCGGTGAGAGTTTTACATCAGTGAGAATAACTACTGATTGACGTTAAACATACCTAACTCGTGTCTAATATAACTTAACCTATCTAAACTCAAAGGTTTAGTGAAGATGTCAGCTAATTGATGTTCAGTACCTATACTTAAGAATAATATCACCCTTTTGGTAATGATCTCTCAAGAAATGGTGCCTTCCATCAATGTGTTTTTTCTTAGAGTGAGGCATAGGGTTATTCGAGATATTTTTTGCACTAGTGTTGTCATAGTTGATTGAAACATGCTTAAAGTCATATCCATAGTCCAAAAGAGTGTGTTTCATCCACAGAATTTGTGCACAGCAACTACCAGCAGCTATGTAGTCTGCTTCGGTAGTGGACAATGCTATAGAATTATGCTTTTTACTACACCAAGATACTAAGGATTTTACCAAAAAATGACATGTTCCAGAGGTGCGTTTTCTATCCAACTTGCAACCAGCAAGGTCAGCATCTGAATAAATCATTAACTCAATGGACTGTCCTTTTGGGAAAAACAAACCTAAGTTTACATTAAGTTTAAGGTACTTAAAAATTCTTTTAACAACAAGTAAATGAGATTATATTGGATTGCCTTGAAATCTTGCACACATACACACACTATACATAATATCTGGTCGACTAGTAGTAAGGTAAAGTAAGATTCCAATCATACCTCTATAATTGGTTTGATCCACTAGTTTCCCAGTTTCATCTGCATCCAATTTACAGACTGTACTCATAGGAGTTTCACTTTCCTTAATACTATCCAAATCAAAACATTTTAAAAGATACTTTTTATGTTTAATTTGATTCAAAATAATACCATTTTCATTTTGGAAAACATGAAATCGAAGAAAATATTTGATTTCTCCCATTAAACTCATTTCAAACTCATCTTGCATACTCTTTGAAAAATTAATACATAACGAGTGTTTGGAAGATCCAAAAGTGATATCATCAACATAGATTTGTACTATCAAAACATCTTTAGAAATTATTTTAATAAAAATAGTTGGATCAACAATCCATTTAGTAAAACTTTTTTAAATATGAAAATTACTAATTCTATCATACCAAGATCTTTGAGCTAGTTTTAAACCATATAAAGCTTTAGAAAGTTTAAAAAACATGATTTGGAAAATGAGGATTAGTAAATCCAGGTGGTTTTTTAACAAAAACATCTTCAATTATAAAACCATTTAGAAAATCACTGTTGACTTCCATTTGATATGACTTGAAATTCAGATGAGCATCATAGGAATGTAAGATCCTAATGGATTGTAATCTGGCTACAGGTACAAAGGTTTCCTCATAGTATATACCTTCCTCTTGAATATATCATTTTGCAACTAGTCTTGCTTTGTTTCTAATTATGTTTCCAGACTCATCAACTTTGTTTCAAAAACCCCATTTAGGGCATATTGTAAAAGTGTCCTTAGGTCTGTCAACTAATTCCCATACTTTGATTATTTCAAATTGATTTAACTCCTTTTGCATATCCATTACCCAAAATACATCATTGATAGCATCATTTACATTTTTAGGTTCTAGCTGTGAAAGAAAGGCTTGATGTTCAACCTGGTTTCATAGAGAAGCTCTAGTCTGTGTTCCTCTACCAAGATTACCAACAACAACATCTAAATGATTATTCTTTAGAATCCTTTTTTCTCTAGTAAAGGTAGTACTAGAAATTTGAGGTTCATCTATAGGTTCAGAATCTATAACAGTTGATTCTAGAATATGTCTAGAACTTGATGTTTTTACAGCAGGTTCTTTAGACTTATCATTAAGGTCCAAAACAGTCAAATCATCTTCAAGATTTTCTAGAGAGGTTTTAGGCTCATGTGGATTAGTTTAATCAAACATGATATGAAAAGATTCTTCCACACATTTGGTTCTTTTATTAAATACTCTATAATATTTTCGAGTTAAATAATAACCAAGAAAGATTCCTTCATTACTTTTAGAAGAAAACTTGTCTAGATTATCCTTTGTATTAAAAATAAAAACATTGCTGCCAAAGACTCTAAAGTAACTAACTTTAGCTTTTCTATTATTCCACAGTTCATATGGGGTCTTCTTAAGAACTAGTCTAATTTAGACTCTATTATTAATATGACAAGTTGTATTCCTAGCTTCACCCCAAAAATAAATAGGCAGGTCATATTCATTAAGCATGGTTCTAGCTATTTCTTGAAGGGTTCTATTCCTTCTTTCTACCACACCATTCTGATGAGGTGTCCTAGGAGTAGAAAAATTGTGACTATAGCCATTGTGTGAGCAATAAGATTCAAACTCTTGATTTTCAAACTCATGTACATGATCACTTATTCGGGTTTTAATCTTAAGTCCACTAAGATTTTCTACGGATTTGGAGTATTTAAAAAAGTAAGAACAAGCTTTACTTGTGTGAGCTAAGAAGTATACCCAAGTATATCTAGAAAAGTAATCTACTAGGACATAGACATAGTTCTTCCCATATAATCTAGAAACTCTAGAAGGTCTAAACAAGTCCATGTGATCCAACTCAAGAGGTTGAGAAGTTGAAACTTCTTTCTTTGATTTAAAAGAAACGTTATGTTACTTTCCCCTTTGATAGGGATTACAAACTTTGTCATTTGGGAATTTAAGTTTAGGTAGGTCTATAACTAAGTTTTTTCTAGTAAGCTTTCTAAGTGAATAGATGTTTCAGGGTCCTAATCTTCTGTTCCATAACCATGACTCTTTATGAAAATCATTTAAGCAAGTAACATTTTGTTTGGCTAAAGAATTTTAATCAACAGCATAAACATTTTCATTTCTTAAGGAAAAGAATACTAAAACATTTTTAGAATTACAGACATTACACGAATCATTTTCAAATGTAACATTAAATCCTTCATCACATAATTGATAAATACTTAATAGTTTATACTTAAGTCCATCAAAAAATAAAACTTTAGAAATTAAAACTGAATCGGTGTTACAAATCTGGCCTAGGCCGATGATTTTTCCATTAGAATTATCACCAAAGGCGACATGGCCTCCATCAACCTTTATTTAACTTTTGAAGCATGAATAATCTCCAAACATATGCCTTGAATAGCCACTATCCATGTACCATACCCTCTTGTGATAACTCTTCAAATAGGTTTCCTACAAAATAGATTTACACAGAAAATGATTTTGGTACCCAAATCTTTGTGGGTCCAGATAGGATTGCAATCAAAGCTTTAGGTACACATATTTTTCTTATGGGTTTCATATAATTTACAGAATCAATAGATTTTTAAAGGTAAACATTATTGGATCTATAACCATATGAATAACTAGTTGATGGATATGAATTTATAGAACTAGAATAAGCACAATTTTTTCCAGACTTAGAGATAAATCGACTTTTAGTGAATTGTCTCTGTCCAGGTTGGTATCCCAAACCAGTAGTGTATTTAGGTGCAACTTGCTTACCTAACATTTGAGTTAGAGTATCTTTTCCATTTCTGAACTTTTCTAAGTCCTTTCTAAGTTGCTCATTAGACATTTTCAGTTTAGTATTTTCCTTTAACAGTTGAGCATTATTTTCCATTTCTATATCAAAGGATGATTAGACATTGGCAGTGAGAGAAGGTTGTTTCTTTAGTGACTTATATTTGTCCTTGAGTTCATTACATGTGTCTTCTAGCATGTTATATTATTCAAACATTTCATCCTTAGACATATTTCCATCATTGTCTGAATCAATGTTATTTCCAGAATAATAATCATTTAGAACAGGGGAAAAATGTACAAAGGATGTGTTGGTCATGAAGCACATGTTGGCACGATTCTTCTCAAAATCAGAAATTTCAGATTCACTTGTGCTATACTCCGAAGCACTCCAGGTTGCTTTCATAGATTTCTTGTACTTATTTTCCTTATAATTATATTTATTTTTGACTTTTATTTTTGGACAATCAGCCTTGATGTGTCCTTTACTTTTTCACTCACAACAGACTATTTAATCATCCTTGTCATCTTTCTTCCAATCCTTTTTCCAGTGCCCCTCGTTGTCATATTTTCCTTTGTAGTTAGATTTCTTGAATACTTTCTTCTTCCTATAAAACATCTTGAATCTCCTAGCTATTTGAGCCATCTGAGTATCACTGTCAGAGTCTGAATCTTTACTTGATGAACTTTTAGTTTGCATTTGAATTTTCTCATTCTCTTTACTCTTAGAAAAAGTAGACTTGAAAGCTACAGATTTTCTCTTAGGTTCATCATCTTCCTCCTTGTTCACATTGAGTTCTTCCTCAAGCATTATAAGTTTACCAATAAGCTCTTTTAAAGGCAGTGATCCAATGTCACATGACTCTCTAATTGAAACAGACGTGCCTCCCCATCGGTCTGGCAAACATCTCAGTATCCTCATAATTTTTTCCTTTGGTGGAACAACCATTCAAATTGAACTCATTCTATTGACTATCTGATTAAACCTGAGATACATATCAGAAATAGGTTCATCAATCTTAATTTTAAAATTGGAATATTTAATAGTATAAGTATTCAATCTCATTTCTTTAACATTGGTTTTTCCTTCTTGAGAAACACCCAAAGTATCCCATATTTCATAAGCAGTTTACCAAGAATATATTCTATTAAACTCTTCATCTCCTAAAGCACAATACAGAGCATTCACAGTATTACAATTTTTATTATATGTAGTCTTTTTAGGTTCATCCCAAGTTGTTATTTCATGTTTTTGGAATTTTATATTGAGACTCTATAGGAGTCCATATATCAAAACCCATACTTTCTAAATGAATTTTAATTTTCATTTTCCACTGGGCCTAGTTGGTTCCATTGAATAATTGTTTCCAGTTAGTAGCAACACCATCTAGTCTATTGTCCATATCTAGATTTTAGAAAATAAATTTTAAAGAGATAAAATTTAAAACTAACTAACATTTACAATCTTTAAAGATACAACTAAAATCATAGTTTAAAAATAGAGTATGTCAAATATCCTTTAACAAAAATAATCATGTGATACCAAATTTTGGTCAGAGTGGATACTCAAGAGGGGGGGGGGGGTGAATTGAGTTCCAATTAAAATTTATGTTCAAAAATTTCTCTCTTAAAACCCCCCAAATTAAAAACAAAGTTAAACTGTAGTGAATATATATAGATTATAAATGTTCAATTAGTTTCTCAAAGAGTGATTATGTCTCAGTTAATTTAATCTCAAGATTAAATTGACTTTTGAAACTGATTTAATGATTTAAAAAAATATACACACTTGCTAATTTAACTATAAAAGTAGCTTTAAAATAATTTTGTATTTCAAAGTAATGGAAATGGAATAAATATACATTATAAATATAGATTTAAATTAAAATGCATAGCGGTGTTAACCATGAGGTTCAGTCTCAAGGTGAGACTTAGTCCTCTCAATAATTTAGATAAATTGTTCCACACCCTGGATCAGGGTTAACAATAGTGAACACACTGTCCAGGTACAAAGATCTCTACCATAGTTCTTCGTGGGAAACAAACAACAGCTCACAACTATTCAGGTCTTACCCGACCTCTACCACTATCCAATGTGGGAAACAAAAGAGTTATAGAGTTTGAATGAGGATTTGAGAATCCTCCAGCTTAGAAAAGGATAAAATGTGTGTGTAAGATAAATAGGGTACACACACTGCTTGAAATGTAAATATAGAATCACTAAAGAAAGTGAGAAACATTTTAGAAAAGCTTTAGGGACTGTCAGTGTAGCTCTTGACTCGTTTGATTTGTCAGATAAGCTTCTGAGTCCTTCTCTGGTTTTTGTTCTAAAAACATAGTGTAATTTTCTTCTTTGGTTCTTGGTCCACCTTAGCATCATGTGTGCATGATGTGTTTTTTGTAGTTATTCACTCAAGTTGTAGCTTGTGTTCTCCTTGAAAATGAGTAGCTTCTTGTATGTCCGGTGATCTTGGAGTATGGGTTTAGCCTTTCACAAATGCACTATGTTTGAATGATTTTCAGCTCTTTTCTTTTTCACCCGTATGCCTTCTTAGTTCCTTGATGATTTTCATATGCACACCCAGTGTTCTCTACTTCACCTCCTTCAGCTAGGTCTTTATCTTCCTTTTTGTAGCATTCAGCTCCGGTAAAAAAGAATGATTACTTTTTGCATGGGTACTAGGTACGATTTGCTGACATGGAAAAAGAATTAAATAAATAACATTGAATGTATTTAAAACATCAAATGTAACCGTTAGCATAATAAATAAATAGTATTGAGAGCATAGAGTTTGACTTGTTGGCCAATTAGTAGCTCGTGTTGGTAAAGGTGTATGGTGTACTTTGTGTAGCAGGTCCTTCCATCGGTAGATTTTTGATCTTGCATTAGTTGCTCTATATACTAGTGACTTCGTTCCATCGATTGCTCTAGTTCCATAGGTTGCTCGATGTATCAGTGACTGTACTTCTATTGGTAGTCTTACTCTATTGGTAACTATCTGTGAACTGGCTCTATCAGTAGACTTCTGTCTATCGGTAGCTCTTGTCTGTTAGTAGCTCTGGTTTTTCAGTCAGTAGCTCTGGTTATTGGTGATTGTTTGTGCTCGTATCAGTAGACTTACTCTATCCATAACTACTGGTAGACATACACATTGGTAGCTCTATAAATATCGGTGAATTTTGTGTATCGGTGACTCTGTCTATCGGTAGACTAAGTCTATCAGTAGACTGAGTACCGGTAGTTCTTTATCAATAGCTCTATGCAGATCAGTGACTTTCACTTATCTGTTTTTATGCAAAACACATCCGATTAGGTTAGAATTACATTAGAACACATATAAACATTGAAAAACAATGAATAACATATTCCAGAGATTATTTTAATATTATTATCATTATGATCATAGAAAATCATAGATTAGAAAGAATTAATATATAAATAAACATTAATTGGGATTATCAAAGTATATGAAAGCATAATTGGGATTATCAAAATAGGTGAGGTCAATATATTTGTTTCTCCAATTATGGTTTTATATTCACACAAATTTATATTGGAATAAATGTTTATTTTAGTTATTTTTATAATACAATGATTTTCATGTTTATGATTATTTTGTATTCATATTTTATACCACATTCCAACATTATTATTTGTGGTTCATCACTAAATTCTCATTCATTATAATTATTATGCCATCTGAGATGTTGGATATATAACAAATTATGATATTTTATTAGGTATTATAGGAAAAAATTATGATTCCAACTTATTTTTAGTCATATATTTATCCCATAATCAGGTTTTCTCATCTGTTATGGTCAAAAACATTATGACACATTGGTAATGATTCCCTTGTTATGTGTTCTAAGTCCCCCATTAATTTCATGCCCACATTCCTATGAAATTATTTGAATATATATATATATATGTGTTTTATAGTGATTTTGTGGGTGTTTTTAGTAGATTTATGTTTCAAAATTACTTGTTGATCTGATCACTAAAGGAACTAAACCTTTTGATTTTTGGACTGTGATAATTTTTGAGATTTAATTTTTAAATTATATATATTATTTAAAATATATATGTATAATGATGGTTCCCATAGTATATATATTTATCCTTTAAAGAAGGATATGATATAATATTGATCTGAAACAACCACTATAATAAGTATCCATAGTATTCTTTGATTTATGAATGTTATTGTGAATTTTAATAAATTATTCATGACTGTTATATCTAATGATAAAATTAGATTAAAAAAAACTATGATAAATTTGTAAAAAAAAATTAAATAAATTTATTCATGTCTTAAGATATGGTTGATCATTACACCTCTTTCCACAAAACCAGGGATTGAGGAAGGTTTTGTGATATAATGTGATGTTTCAAAAAATGTTTTATGATGTTTGGAATTGAAAAATGACATGGTTGTAGGGTATGAAAAATATTAATTAATTTTCATTGGGTTGAATTTCATGACATATGATTTAGAGAAACTGTTGGTTATATTTTCATTATAGACATGGAGGCATTTTTTTGATAATTTAATGTGTTCAATATATACTGAATACTGGAGATTAAAGTTTATATTAACATAGAAGGGGTTGAACATCCATAAAAGTAAATTGAATGTGTTGGACGAGGACTGTGATTTCTCAATACATATCCAACAAATTAAGGACAAAATTTTTGTCAATTTTCAATGAATGAATGATCATGTTACATTATCAATAATAATAATTGAAGCAGGCCAAATAGTCATGGATTTTCAAAACTCTGACAATGAATTCATATGGGAAGGGGTTAAACTATATCTTTCCCAAGTGATTCCACAACCATCCATCTATGTAATAATCAATTATGTGTATTATAAGGATACATATCTACAAAATTTATTTAGTATTCAAATTTTAAACATTTACATTGGTATAATAATAAGATTCAAGAAAAAAAATACATATACCATTAATCCCATAATTAAAAAAGGATCCATTATATGATGAAACTATCTTGTAGTTATATATGTAAAATATAATGAAAATGTGTTATTAATACCTATATAAGATTCTATATTGTGATAATATGAAAACGAGGATGGTAACGTCTATATATCAATGCCCAAAATTATAAAAAAATTATACTGAATGAAAAATTCAACATGGATGATGCAATAATAACCCATAATAGCATTTAATATAGAACGTCACCATTTATTTCACTATAGTGATTAATATTATTTCTAAATGACATAATAATTGTATGTTATATTTGATAACCTTTTTGGGTAAGTTAAAAATATATATTTGAGAATATTTGTCACTTGATGATCCAAATATGATATATATAAATAATGTGGTAATGTTTCATTGAACACCACATTCTATTGTATATGATCATGGTTCACCATATATTTATGGAAATGTTCATAAAAATAATTGAATATGGATTTAGTATATATTAATTATTATATTCATTAGAGTGATACTCAATATAAAAGGAATAGTGAGAGTATAAAAGATATATGGATATCATGTTTATAATATGTCAGATCTCGTACTTCATGTTGTACATTATTTTTAATTTTGTTTGGGGTAACACAATTTTAGTTGTTTAAAGAACTTTGTTTTGAATCTATGTGGAGGATAAGGGGTTTTTAGAAATTCGAGGCATGAAAAAAGGAGGAGTGGGACATCTAGGGTATGTTTCCCAGTTTGAACATGGTACTTTGTAACCATCTTACCAAACAATGCTTGCCTATAAGTGGGTTAAACATTTTGAAGGAAACTAAGAAAGGGGTAAAGAAAAACTATATGGGCATGGATAGATCCATCATATTTGGTCATCACATAATTTTTTCTACAATTTGGGATCCCTAAGTAATTTTTTAGCCTGACTACTCTTGGATATAGGGTTGTACATAGCTGGTGTGAGTTTGGTCTACGGTGCAGAAAAATTGTGTTCCACATTAAAAATGAAATTGTACCATTTTCCCTTGAGGAACTTATGTGTTTTAACTGATTATTTTCCTTATTTTCTCCCCCTTCTACCCCGAGGATGAACCAAAATTTCCAGGTCCCCATAAAGATTAATCTTATTCATTTATAAGATGTTTTATGTGTCTCTAGTTGCAAATTAAATCTCTAGGTGAGTCTAATACTCTTCCTCTCACTTTTTTTGTATTAGGGATTGTGTATAAGTTCTTCATTAAAATGCATAAAAACCTATCATTCCAAAGGAACCATGGCTGGAGTTTTTAGGTTTGTTTGAATTTGAGTCAAAGGACAATATTAAGAAAGAGTATACATTAAAAACATGGGTAGGTTGTCTACATGTTTTATTCCAGAGCCATGTGGTATCATTTATGTTTATGTGGATATACTAGGATTTTTTTGTTGTTTTTTTATTATATTGATATAATTTGGTAAATTAGGTGGGTACATGATGAATTGAACCCATCATGGTCCCCATGGGATAAATTAAGGTTTCTTTGAGAGGTTTTAGGGCCACCCATCAGGTGTTCCATTACTCGAACACATAAAATTTTGTTGAAAATTATATAGTTGAATAATGAGGAAGTAAATCCATGATTAATGTGATACCATATTACATTTTCTTAAAAAATAAATTAATGGTAGTGGTCTGCATTATATTGAATGAAATAAGGTATATATTTGGAATATGAGGAAGGGTTAAATGAATTAAATGAATATGTTAAATGACATAAGAGTAGTAAATGGGAATGTGTAATTATGTTACGATATGAAGAGAAATTATGTATTAAATGATATATAAATATTATATGTTATAATATTTGTAATTGATATTGTTTTTATGGTTGTATATGTGATGAATAGTAATTAAGGCATGTGAACATGGATTCATGGTATTTGTGGTATTGGATAGAGGCTCCTCCCATGGGTAGGTTTGGAATGAAGCTATAATCCCTACCCCTATAATGCATGGGATAAGGAGTTGGACTAACAGTCATGTCCCAAAAAAGTTGAATTGGCCGAGACTACCTAGAATTATTCTCTAATGTTGTCTGATGTAATTGATTTTAAACTGGTTTCCCTAGTGGGATATGGAACATATTTTATTCTATTATGCTTAGTGGTTATCTAAAATATTCCATTCTGTTATAAAAGATTTTACTAACCCTTATATTAAAGATGTAAATTGTTCATGTAAGTTCTGTTAACTAATTCATTGGTATATCTTTTATTAATATTGTTACTCTTTTATTAAATGTATATTGTATCATTATGGACTTCATATTGTATTACACTATAGATGGAGGCATACTTATTTGTACAGACACCCTACCTGAGTCTCTATTGGGTAAGTAAGATGATTTCAATGTTTTAGGCTTAGTAAATCCAAAGGTACATATGCTTGGGGGTAATTGGGCATAGTATGTGCAAGGAGGGGGAGGGGATTTAACATGCTTTCAGAACACAATTTTTTGATTTTTTTTTTACATTTACTTTTGAATATCCTATAGTTGTCACAAAATCAAATGACTTAGCCTACATATTTTTGGTTGTAGGATTATAAATAGTATTTGTAAATGTTTGTAAATACATGTTATTGTTTATTTTTTATTATTGTAACATTTATTACATGTTTTCTATTGTGTATTACACTGAAAAATAGTGTATAGTCTCTCCATATGATTCAATAGACCCATGATGCTAGTAAGACGAATCTAGAATTCATGGAGGCATTCATGAAGTCATGTAGTGACATGGATGAGGGCACCAGATATTATCACTTGTGTAAGGGATGTTACATAGTGTTATTAGTGGAATTTTGTTTTATAATTTTCACGATTTTTTATAGTAGTTGAGTGACTTGGATGTGTTGGGATCAAGCAACGAGATCATTAATGGGATTCACTAACCCATGGATGAGGGAAACAACAATGTTCTAAAGGTGGGATTGTTTCTCAGGATGTGTTTTGTTACCATTAAAAGATATTTAACCATTGTTTGATCCAATTTTTATTTTACATGACTATTTAATTATATTCTTCCCATATCTTAAATGGAATGAGTTTTCACATGCACGAATCATTTTACACACCTAGGGATATTGGTGAAAGAATCTTAGTATAAACACATGAAGAAGATGTGTTGGGAATGAGGAAAAATTTTATAAAATTTTCTTATAAAACATGAAATTTGTGTGTTTAATAAAGATAAATGGTTAAAAATATGTTTGTTGTAAAGTTTATAGATGGTCGAGTGCATAAGTGATAATTAATTTTTGTCATTGTATAATGATTTTAAAGGGAGTAAAATGAATGACTGATGACTATGAAAGCTGGTTTATGCCATGAAGACCATGACCCTTGGTAGCAGTGGTTCTGGTTAGTTATATATAATTTGACTAAACCCATAAAGATATTGTATGATGAACATGTTGTTTAGGGATAGTGGAGGGAATTACTTGGGTAACTATGGAATTTTTATTTTGTGTGTTCTTATATGTGTGTTTGGAATTATAAGAATATTCCACAAAGATGTTTTGTTTTGGTTGGGTGAAAAGAGGATCTTACTGAGAATGATTTCCATAGGTAGAGACATAGAACCATGAGATCCATGGTTATATGGGAGAGGAGAAGTTCTATGATAAATTCAATCAATTTATATAGATGAGGTAATGATACTGATGACGAGTTGTTCTTAGTATGTTTGAGATGACTGGAGTGTTTTAGCATCAACAACCTCTGAATATTGTTGGAGAGGGAGGAACTGGGGAATATGACTTTGAGAAAATGATATTTTAGATGATTCTACATCACCTAGGGACTTTTCTTTAGACTAGAATCACATATTAATTCTACATGTTTCAGCGTAAGAAAAGAGCAAGTGGGATGTTTTGGTTCATGCCTAGCAGGATGATAGTGTGATATGGAATGAATTTCATGAAATGTTATTTGAACCTTTATATATGGATACCTTGAGACATGCGAGTTCTTATTAATTTATGATGTTGAACTAGGGGTCTATCTTAGTGGTGGATTATGTTGGAAATCTAACCGACTCTCAATACATTGTTCCAAAATTGGTAGGGGATCATGCAGATACGGAGATACAATTCTAGAATGGGATTAGACATGAGATTTTATACAAAGAAAATATATTCCACTTAAATAGGTTTACTGAGGTGGTATAATAGGACCCTATTTCAGATGGAAATATCAATGTGGGTTCAAGTGATGTGTATTCTTCTATCATTGTGGTTGGTGAGACACATGCTCAGTTAGTATCCTTGACCACCATTTTAGTGTCGAGCATGATGCATGTTCTACCATGTTATGATTTTATATAAGAACCCACAGTATATGGTTAATTATGGAGAATCAGGGTTGATTCATATTGTATGTAAGAGGATAGTTACCCTATATCTGGAGGCAGTTCAAGATCTACCTACAGTATTAGTCAGTGTAATGCCCACAATACTCGAGGATGATAGTATCCATATAAATAGGGTAGTATGAAATTAAGGTCTTAGAGAGGATCACAATGTAGAGGTGAAGCTTATATTCATATATTTTAGCCAATACCTGGATGTGGAATGGCTAGTCTGTCTAGAGTTTGGGGTAAGATTCTTATTTCTTGACCACTTTCTTATGTATTGTTTGATATAAGATTATCCAATTATTTTATTTATGTTCAATTTAAGACTTTGTTAGGCCTAGAGGTCAAAAAAATATGTGGAGTTATTTGGATTGATCATATATTATGAGTTTATGATGCAAATATAAAGCTTTGTAATGTGTGTTTCCTTTATATTTCTGTTAAAATATTATTTTTGTCTTGATTGTGCTATAGATACTGGGTTTTGATCTAATTATTGGAATGGATTGGCTAGTGTTATACCAAGACCATATTGACTATTACCCCCATAGGGTTATTTTTACAGACTGAGGTGCGAGTACATATGTTCAACATAGGGAATGAGATATATGAGTAGGTCATACATGGATATTCTGTCAACAGTTTGGTGAACTCACATCCCATTCGGGTTATCTTACACTTAATGTTGATGGAGTTTATATACTTTTATTTACTCTTATAGTTGTTCTGTTTCATGATTTTTTTCGAACATCTTATTGGGGATACAACCTGAGATTGATGTCAAGTTAATGTTATAGTTTATACCAGGATAAGAACTAGTTTCTTTCCCACCATATCAAGTGGAGTTGGAAGAAATACAGGATTATGAATCTCAATTGATGGAATTGGGGATCATTGGTTTTATTCACTGGAGTACGTCACCATTTGGATCTATAGTCCATTTTTTCATAAAATATTATGAATCCTTATAGTTTACAAATTAACCTATTTTCATTTTACAGTGGAAATAAAACTATATTATAGTTACTATTTAGATAGTTTACAAATTAAACTGAACATATTACATAATATTAATTATTATAATTCAAAATATGGAATCTATTTTATCTATATTGATTCACTTAGGTGGTTGAATTTATTTTAAATAAAACCTACAAGCATGATGAAATTCATTTTCACAAAAAAAATGTATTTTTATGGAAAGGATTATGTTATATTAACTCTATAAAAGTAAAACATAATTTTATGAATTTATATTTATAAATAAATAAATAAATAAATAATATTAAAAATTTATTAATATAAATCCATATTATGGTTTATTTTAATAAATAATAATTGAGAAATATTATTCATTTTAAAAGAGTTTGAAGAAAAATGTTTTTTGAAGCCTCAAAATGAAAGTAATAAATTTTTTTGAATAATATTAATTTAAATATATTTAAATTTTATAAATATAACTCAAAAATAATTATTATCTTTTTAAATAAAAATAAAATAATCATTTTACTTTTACATGGTATAAAAAACTAGTTTAAAAATGTGCATCATTCACTATTCAGTGAAAAATCAATATTTTCATAAAAATTCAAATGATTAAACCTAATTTAATTTTTATATGATTATATTTAAAAGGAATATTTTTATAATAAATATTTTATAATTTTTATATGAAATTATTCTAATTTGTTTTACAAAAAACAAATTAAAAATATTTCAGAAAATAATGTAATTTAAATAAGAAAATTACATCACCAAAAATTGAGTGATAATTTTTTAATAATTAATCAATTAATTTATTTGGAGAATTTGGAGAATTTAAATTTTAAAAATTAGTTAACCATATTAATTCCAAAAAATTTAATGTAATGTTTATAGTGTTTGAATTAAATAATTATTGTTTTATGAGGATTATGGTTGTGTATCTTATGCACTACTGAACATAATTTTCACTTTTATGAAATGGGTTCATTATGTGAACCTATAATAAAAATGATAAAAACACAAAAATATTTAACAATATTCAAAATAAAATACCATTTATAATCACATTGAAATATTATTTTTTATAATAATATTTTTCCTGAAGATGCTTTTTCAAGCTGTTTGTTGGATTAAAATTTATTTTCACAGAAAAAACCTAATGAAATAATATTTTTGTCAATTAATTCCCATAAAAATAATAAAACATATATATTGTCTTAAAATGAATCAGTCGGAGACAAATATAATAATTGAAACCAATTGAAATAATAAATAAGCATAGTAAGAAAAAGTAAAATTCTGGATATGATGATACAAATACCTCAAAAGTGATAAAATGTTGGACACCTGCAAAAATATCACAAGATTTGATGAATATGGACCCCAAATAGAAAATAATATAATAAATTCATAAAAACCAATCCTATACCCTAGATGTAGGCCAATATTATTATTAGGATTAGATGTATGAGAATTCAATAGAAAAACACGGATGAAGGGGAAATAAAAAAGTATAAATCTGATAAAAACCCATGAAATTTTACAAGATTTTAGCATTAAACAGAGATGAAACGTCATTAAATGATGGATTATGTAAGAATGAATCATCAATTAGAGCTCCTACGACATGAAATTTTTAAAAAAAATTCTTGGAGGTGTTAACATCTAATAGGGTTCCAATTATAAAGTCTCATTTTTAGGTGGAAAAAAGTGAACAACATATCCTTTTCCTTAAATAAATGATATTACTCACCAAGATAATTATTATTATATCCTATGGTATTAAAAATAGATAATATATTTTATAAAGGATTGTGGTTTTTAAACCCAAAGGCCTCTATGACATAACCTCGATGTTTCCCTACGGGGTACCACCATAGTGCATGACCTATGAGGTTTGGCATGAAATCCTCCATGGAGTTTCATCGGTGTTCCACATTGGGGAACTACCCTACCACTGATGGAATATATATTGTATCACCATAGAAAAGATCATATATCTCCCCACACCCTCATCACTATGTATCTTATATGACTCTGGCATACAGAACTTAGAAAATGGAGGATTTTCCAACAAAACTATCAGGACATCCTTTTAGGCTCTCCAACACAAAAATTAAATCAATAAGAAAATAAATGATTTAAATACATAAAAATTTCCCAATTTGAATCAGACTATATAAATAACCACGAATAAATGATATAATTTTTATCATTAATTATATATTTTATTCATCTCTTGAGGGGGTTTCTAAATAAAATTTATGATGATATAAGCATTAAATTAGTAATGAATATTAAATATGTTGCCGAAATTTTATTTACAATGTTCAAAAATAATAATTTTAAAATAAATTTTAACATAATTACAAAATATATATGTGTTTATTAATTGTTAGGAAATAAGGGATCAATTTTAAAAATTTGGTAAAAAATTATTTAATTTAAAAAAGACAACCTTTTTAAAAAATCATTATTATTTATTTTATAAAACATTTTTCAATAAAATATATGTTCATTATTTAATAAAAAAATAATCAATTTTTATTCATAAAATATATATACCAGATTAGAATTCATTTAATTTTTTTACCGGGGAATAACAATGAAAAAGTCGTGTTATGATTGAAAAAAACAATTTACTAAAATAATTATTTGTCATGAGTATTTAAATTAATATTACTTTTTATATGTATTATATTTTCCGCTTTGTAATAAATTAATTTCATGTTTGGAATCAATATTAAATAGTTAATATATAATTATTTTTTCATTTTTAATTCTAAAAATAATTTAGTACGACAAAATCTAATGGAAACCTTAAAGGAGAAAATAAGGTAATGGTGAGAAATCATAGGGTAAAATAATATGGTATAACAAAAACAGACATTAAATTGTTATATTATGTTGTGAAAATCCTCCCATAATAGAATCTTTTTTTAAATTGCATCCATATTCAATTAAATTGGATTTTCAATTCATATCAGGTAATAAATATTTAAACAATTCCACTCATATAACTTATAAAAGGACCCCTCCACCATAAATTTAAATACATACATATTATTTAAAATAAACTATGTAATTATCTATATTTCCTTTATAGATAATTCTATCCCACTATTGGGTATCTTTTGGCCACTAAAGATTTCTCAAATTTCATAAACACTAAGAATGTGTCCAACAAGAGATATGATTTCTTTTAAATATGTTTTATATTCTTATCATTATTTTTCAATAATGATTTCCATAAAAATATAAAATATTATAATTTTTCACTATAATAAAATATAAATAATATCATTATGCTTCTGGAATGATTATATTATTATAATATCACCTCATAACCATACACAACCATTGATTATAACATATTCATGTTTGAGTCCAATATTGAAAACTATGTAAACAATTTTATAATTTTTAATCTAGGATGATTAAGAATGAATAATTACATATATGAAATGATTTTAATAATAAAATAAATTTTTTGTAATATTCATATTAACATTTTACTCATTATTAAATTATAGCCATTGATTTATTAAAAATTATTTTAAACAATCAAATTATCGATTTGATCTTTGAGAACCATAAATGAAAATAACATGGAATACACCATTATATTTACAAATAATTGTGGTGCTTATAATAGTGTAACTATTCTATTATTTAGAAAATTAACCATTTATGATATAATGATATTCAAAACAATTATATTGAAAAAGACATGGAATAGTAAATTTAACAAACACAAATGATTAATAAGAAGTATAAATAAATAAAAAAATAGTAATAAAAAATACATAATTACTGTAAAGAGTAATAAATTTAAATAAACATTTCAAATGGATTGTTTTATGTTTAAATTATTATTTTTTATGTTTCTTTAGCACATCCTATAAATAATGATTCTAAGGTATGTTTTTTTTCGACTCTATTTCCTTTTCAATATTTAGTAGAGAATATTCCATTACATTACTTTTCTATGTTTAATTTATTCATAAATTCTCATTTTCTCTATATTAATTCGACCTTTTATAAGATATTACATACCTATATCAATATATATTTCATTGATGTATTTCATTCTCCATAAAAATATAATTTGGTTATGAATATTTCCAAAACATTCCAACCGTATTTATCATTGTAATCCATATTAATTTCAAATTTTTTCAAATTTTCCATACATATATACTAAAAATATTCTCTATTTTCAATTTATACTAAATTTACCTTCCATTAAAAGTGGTAAATTATTTTTATTTACATTTTTATGGGTCATTTTTATCATTAATGATAATAGTGTGAAAATAATTTAATTTTTAAAATTTACTTCATATGTGTTATTTAAAAAAATTTGACTGATTTTTTTATATAATTAATCGTTTATTATTTTCTTTGTTTATAATATATTTTATATAAAATTTTTATTGAATTTTTACTCTTAAATTAAATGTCAAAATTTTAATTGAATAAATAATCCTATTATATTTAGCTTATGTAATTATATTTATTATACTTTGAAATTATAATTTACCACTTAATTTATTTTCAAGGTTAATTTTTTAGTATTAATTTATAATTATTTTTCTAAATATCTGCATTTAATCCTAATAAAATGTTTTTATGAAGTAATTTTTTAGATGATTTTTGATAGTGTATAAAAGCTTTATAAATAATCTATAACTTCCAATTTCCACTATAACACCAAATTATCTACCTATTATGAATTAATAATCATGATCATACTATAAACTATCTTATAATATATTTGGTTGGTTTAGTTTTTGATACAAATCGATTAAATATTAATGTCATGTTATGTTATATAATTTTGAAATGATAACAAACTCATTTTCATTCCATGGATTTCACATGATATATATTATAACTGGTTTATTTTATTGTGCATATGTATTATTGGTCATTATGAAATGGTTGGGTCTACTATGTCCTTGTGATTCATTGAGTAAACTATTATATCCGATGATATAATAAGGTTATATATAGAAATGATTTTTTCCCTCAAATATGCATAGTCCAAATTATAATTACGAAGGTTCACATATTTATGTTGTTGGTCGGAGTGGATAATCAAGAGGGGGGGTGAACTGAGTTCCAATTAAAATTTCTGTTCAAAAACATTTCACTTAAAATCCCCCAAAATTTAAAAAAAACATTAAACTGTTGTGAATCTATAAAGATTATAAATGTTCACTTAGTTTCTCAAAGATTGATTAGGTCTCAGTTAATTTAATCTCAAGATTAAATTTACTTTTGAAACTGATGTACTGATTTACAAAAAATGTAAACACTTGATAACATAACTATTAATTTAGCTTTAAAATAATTTTGTATTTCAATGTAACGACAGTGGAATAAATATACAGTATACTTATAGATTTAAATTAAAATGCACAGTGGATTTAACCAAGATGTTCAGTCTCAAGCTGAGACTTAGTCCTCTCAACAATTTAGATAAATTGATCCACACCCTGGTTCGGGGTTAACAACAGTGAAAACACTGTCTTGGTACAAAGACCTCTACCACAGTTATTTGTGAGAAACAAACAACAGATCACAACTATTCAGGTCTTACTCGACCTCTACCACTATCCACTGTGGGAAAAAAGAGTTATAGAGTTTGAATGAGGACATGAGAATCCTCCAGATTAGCACAAGAGACAAAGTGTGTGTAAGATAAATAGGGTACACACACTGCTCTAAATGTAAATATAGAATCACTAAAGAATGTGAGAAAGAGTTTAGAAAAGACTTAGTGATTAACATTGCGGCTCTGTACACCTTTGATTTGTCAGATAAGCTTCTGACTCCTTCTATAGTTTTTGTTCTAAAAACAGAGTGTCGTTTTCTTCTTTGGTTCTTGGTCCTAGTTAGCAGCCTGAGTGCATGAAGTGTTTGTTGTAGTTCTTCACTCAAGGTGAATCTTGTGATCTCCTTGAAAATGAGTAGCTTCGTTTATGTCTAGTGATTCTAGAGTATGGGTTTAGACATTCACAAATGAACCACATTTGAATGATGTCGAACCCTTTTCTTTTTCATCCGTGTGCCTTCTTTGTTCCTTGATGCTTGTCGTATGCACACCCAGTGTTCTCTACTTCACCTCCTTCATCTAGGTCTTTATCTTCCCTTTTGTAGCATTAAGCTTCGGCAGAAAGGAATGATTACTTTTTGCATGGGTACTAGGTAGGGTTCTCTAACATGGAAACATAATTCATTTAATAACATGGAATGCATTAAAAATATCAAATGTAACCATTAGATTAATAAATAAATAGTATTGAGAGTATAGAGTTTGACTGGTTGGTCAATTAGTATATCGTGTTGGTAAAGGTGTATGGTGGACTTTGTGTATAAGGTACTTCCATTGGTAGCTTTTTGATCTTGCATCGGTTTCTCTATATACCAGTGACTTCGTTCAATCAGTTGCTTTAGTTCCATCAGTATCTCGATGTATCAGTGACTGTACATTTATCGTTAGACTTACTATATCAGTAATTATTGGTAAACTGGCTCTATCAGAAGACTTCTGTCTATCGATATCTCTTGTCTGTCAGTAGCTCTGGTTTGTCAGTCAGTAGCTCTGGTTATTGGTGATTGTCTGTGCTTGTATCAGTAGACTTACTCTATCAGTAACTACTGGTAGACATGCACATCGGTAGCTCTATACATATCGGTGACCTTTGTGTATCGGTGACTCTGTCTATCGGTAGAATGAGTACCGGTAGCTCTTTATCAGTAGCTACACACAGATCAATGACTTACACATATCTGTTTTTATGCAAAACACATCCGATTTGGTTATAATTACTTCATAACACATATAAACATGGATAAAAAATGATTAACACATTCCAAATATTATTTTAATATTATTATCATCTTGATCATAGAATATCATAGATTTGAAAGAATTAAAATATAAATTAAAATTAATTGGGATAATGAAAGTATATGAAATCATAATTGGAATTATCAAAATAGGTGAGGTCACCAATCTCCCCCTTTTTTATAATCATAACTTATAATATTATAGTTTTAAAATAGTGAGAATTTGAATCAGAGGACATATAATTAAATTCAATATTATTAGGGAAAAAATAATTTATCAGAGGTAAAATTAAATGTGATAGTATCAGAGATAAAAAAGAATTGTAGAGACCCTAAGCCTGACGTACATAGACATTACATTACTTTTGAGGAATACTTAGTACATAACAAAAACACACACACAAGGACCGTAATATTTTAGTGTATTTGGAAACTCAGAATATAATATTCTAATCGTGGTGAAAGATCTTCAACATGTCCCGTAAAGTTCTTCCTTTTTTACCTAAAACCTTTCTTTATATCCTGGGAAAAGTAAAACATAAAAGGGTGAGCTCAAATGCACAGTAAGGGTAAACAAAGGAAATATCAATCACATCATATACATAAGAACATAACTTTTGGAAATCTTAACTTGCAAAAGAGATCATAATTTCATAACATGGGATAAATCATAGTAGTGAAATGTAATCCCAATAATCATAACATAAAACATGAAACTTTTTGGCATACACACATAATCATAGAGAATCATTTCTTATTAGTCAAGACTCACTTCCAAGACTATCTTAGTGGACAAAGTCCATTTCTAAACCGAGTTTACTCCTCATTTCAGTCCTGTGTCATTGAACCGGTATAACCTGCCGTTCCAACCATGTCTATCTCATGAGATATAAAATCTTTACCCAATTCATTGGAGGGAGATATAGATCCCTCCCATCTCATAATGATACCATTCTTATGTGTGCCACAAAATCATAAACCATACATCATAGCATGACCCATGTAATAAAAATGGGAATCTTAAAAATTGTGACATCATAAAACAATTCATATAATATAAAGGAATTCATAAAAATAATTCCATCACAACATAATCAAATCAATGTAATAATAGGTATAGAAACAGAACCCTTTATTATCTTAGATGGAAAATAATTTTGATAAAACACTTGAACTCCATTATTGAGGAAAATATCCTTTCTACTTCAAAAACATTTTTCATTTCTTAACATGTCATACAATTTTAAACTAAAAGAAGTTGATTAAAAATGAACTTGAAAACTTGTAATGGAAGCTTCTTTGAAATAATGTTTTAAAAATCCATTCATGCCGTATAAGTTTTAAAAAAATATTCTTCTCGTACTTTTGTCAAAAAAGTCAAAAAAGTACCTCGTACGAAAAACAACAAAAGATTCCTTTAATATATTTTACTAAAAACTCACAGAAGGGTAAAATTGGATTTAATCAATTGTAGGTGGATGGAAATAATATTACATATTGTGGAAACATGGATGTGGATGATAAAATGCACCCCAGTAAATTCCAAAGTATAAACAATCTCATATAAAAATGAGATTGTGATATTTCCCTTACCTGAGGTCCGATTTGCTTTGTAAGTGTCCGAACCTCCTGTATAATGATTTATATAATTTGATTTACTTATTCCAGAATCATACTCATTGTAATGATATTATATATGGTTCACTTATGTCTTTATATTACCCGTTCTTTTGTAAATTCCATGTTAAAGAGAGTTTTGGGTAAAATTGTTTCCTTTGTCGTCCTTGTTTTGACTTGTAATTATTCATATGATTACATAGATCATGATTACTTAATTCCAGAATATATAACATGATTTATATATAATATATATTCAGAATATACATATATATAATTGATCAGTAAATGGAAAGAAATACACCGTTCATGGAGAGGGTAGGCCGTACGTACGCATGAACGCTGTTTTCGTTTCCTTATTGAGTTGAATGGAATTAAGTAGATGACAGAAATATATATACAAATAAATCCATTATCACTATTATGTCATATATTTCATGATTACTTATTATATATACTTTATAATCATTCATGAATGGTTAAAGTGGAGAATGAATCTTATCACGTCGTGGAGATGGTAGTCCGTACATACGGACGAGCGATGATATCGTTCTCATGATCGTGGAATTGTATTGGAGTGTATGTATACTATTTCAGAATTAATATCACTTTACAATAATCATATATAGTTATTATTTACACCATTATACCCATCCATGTAAGGTTGTGGTGGAAAATAGATTACACCATGGCGTGGAGACGGTATTCCGTACGTATGCACGCGCGGTGATTTCGTTTTCCGTAGGCTGGATAGATGGTGAAATAGGGTTGTTTAATTATTATAATTACATATCCGTATATGAGTGATACTGATTTTATTACTTAATGATGAAACAACCAATGAAGAAGAAGTGGAAGAAGAAATAAAGATGAAAGAATCGGTAACGGGCATTACCTCTTCTTTGAAGCGCTACTTTGAGACCTCCTTTTAGGGCACTAAAAGTTGTCTTTGAAGAAAACCAGGACCTCTAGGATGTCTCTAGGGAAGTGTAGAGAAGAAATTGGCAGGGTTTGGCCGAGCTTGAAGGCTCAATGTGATGTGAGGAAGAGAGGGAGGAGGTGCCCTTTTATAAGGGAGGAGAGGGGCTCCTTTGGAAAAAACATATTATTTTATTATAAAGTCATATTCGGTTTTAAATAGCTCCAAATTGATTTATTTATAATCTAAGGTGGGGATGTATCGAAATACTCTCATCCAATATACTTTAGACAAGTTTAGGTTCCTATTTTAACCTTATCATTTAGATTTAACATTAAGTTCAATAATTTTACTTTTACCGTGTCTTCTTGTGTTCTTACACTATAAGGTTAATAAACATACTATAACAAGACAAAAGAACCCAAAGTTATTTATTATTAATATATATAACCTTATCTAAGTCATTTGGACGAACCATATATTTTTAGGAATAAAATAACAATTAATAATATAATATTTGTTTTAAAAACTATTTTATGTCAATTTTGAAACTTTTTAGTAATTGATTTTAGGGAAAATCATAAAAGAATTATTAGTTCTAAAAAAGTTAATTAAATCAATAATAACATGTCATATTAACCTATAAAATTAATGGAAATCATAAAAAGTCTCAAATTACATTTATTTGGGAATTTATAACATCAATTATGTCAATATTTCATTAATAAGATAATTACTGCATCATCGTTGTGTCATAAATAAATTAAATTATTTAATGTCTAAACATTATAAATCAAATATCATTATGTAGGAAATCTTATTATCTTTCTAATGAATATTTACAATCTAATTTATCTTATGTATGACCCTATATTAAAAATGTTTTAGTAAATAATCATTGATTTTAACTCTTTTAACACTTCTTTGAATTAAATAATAATAAATGTCCTAATCTAATCCAAGTGGGCCAAAATGGTCATATTATATTCCTAAGGTTGTTTTTGGTCTAATTACACTTATCCAATAGAATTTGGACATGTTTTAGGGTAATAATAATAACATTTCTACCCTTAATTACCCTATTTACTTTTAACCGTGGAAAAGAAATAAAAAGTTACTATTCATAAAAAATTATTTTAATCACATTGAACCACATTTTACTTAATAACATCAACCGTGTCTCATGTATTTTTCAAATTCCACTCACAGAAGTGGTAAAATTATGTTTTATGAAAAATAAATTTTTTTTAGTACCACTTAGTGGTTTCACTATTCATCAAAAAATGAAAGTTTCCAGAAAAATACCAAATATTAGGCCTAAGATATATTTGATATTGTGAACTCAAAAATTATGTCTATTTTACCAAATTAAAAACATATTAGTATCATTAATTAATTTAAAAATTAATTCCCATCGTCAAAACAAATAGCGTGTTCTAAAGAGATAATAACTATCAAAAGATTGACACTTGTTTATGTCTGGTTTAAATGTAGAATTACATAAAATGACCAAAATTGTATTAAATTGAAAAAATATATTCTAAATATACTTTAAAACCACTCAAATTAATAATTTATCACTATTAATTATTTCTATTAAAAAGGTTGTTTTTAATTAAAATTTAGTAATATTCATTATTCATTAGAAGATGAAAGTTATCCGAAATGTACCAAAATTTCACTCTAAGCTAATTTCAATATTCTGAATCCAAAAATGAAGCCCATTTTGAAAAATAAAATTTTCAAAATTTCAAAAAGTGGTTATTACTATTCATAACGACTAGTTTTAATAATATTTTAATAGCATATCGTAGGTTAGTGAAACTCGGTACTGCGTACTACGCACGCTATCGAGGAAGGTCGCGATTGCGTTTAATGCAAGGAAAGACAAGGATGCGTGTTGTGCAAGCTCATTTTGGTGTAACATACAACACAAGACATTAATGAAATTAAAAAGAATATTTTTCATAAAATCTCATGGTGTTACATTCTACCCCCCTTAAAATGAATTTCTCCCTCGAAATTTGTTGAGGTTATAAATTGTTTACTATTAAAAAGTTTCTTTAATAGAAACCCACATCGTAAAAAGGAATACCAAAAAAATCTTTAAAAACAAAAGTATGAAACGTAACGGTTACCCAAATAAACTAATCATTGGGTTTCCACATATGTGAAAATATGGATATGGAAGAGAAATCTAACCATCATGTTCTGATGGAGTGCAGTAGAGAACATGGCCCTGGAAAATCCATCAATCACAAAGCCATAAATTTTTGACGATCTAAGGTACCATCTGATTCATCAGATATAAGAGCACCAGGACAACATTTTTGGTTTTCATGATCGTTTTCCTAAAGTTGATGAAATTGGAATTAGAAGAAATACTTTCGTTATTTCGGTATAGTCTCACCATTGGTCATTGTTTGGACAATTTCCACTTCATCTCTTAAAGAAATGAAGTTTAATTTTTCATTCGTGATGTGTTAGCAGGTCATGTGAATGAATGATGGGTCGTCCCATCTGTCTCAAAAAAAGGTTAGAAAAGTTATCAAAAAATTCATAAGTCCATATATAGTGAGATTAATCATATATGGTTCCTAAAATGGACTTATACTTCATATATTATACTAATTAATATAATAAAACTAGTTTATACTAAACAGGGACTTCCTGTAGGCTAGTGGTAGGCGATAAAGGCAAGTCGCACTTCGGTTGTGGGTTCGATTCCCACAGCCTTGTCCGACGCGATGGGCTGTCACCTGTCCTACAGGTTTTCCTTTTTCTAAAACTATATTACTATAAAATCCCATCAATAATATCGAAAACACTTATATCCTTAAACAATACTAACTTATGTCCAACATAATCCATTCTAATCTTTAGGCTTATCCATAATACTGCAGTCCACTCTCTTAATATAGTGAAAATGATTACCAGAGATTTAATACCATCGTTGATCCCCATATATCATAAGATATGTCTTGTTGGTCACATTCCAAACATTCAAAGGCCTTAATCATGTATTCTATTGAATACCCATTGAACCATAGTGAATACATGAATTCAGTTAAAAGATTACACTTTCCAAATACCAAAATCCTCAAAATTCTATATACTCAAACCATGATATCACTTAGTCCTTATATCAATAATGATCTCTTGAATACTGTCAAATATTTCATTTTCTCGTTTTCCCTTCATTATGCGCATATCAACTTTTTTCCAAAAATATCTCAATCACTTTCCATGGTTACCGGTACCATAAAATTATTGAAAACCACAATAGACCAATACATAAATATTCCAATATTCCACGATACTATATACAACATTATTTTCGAATCCCATTACAAAAACAATTAATCATTCCACCACATCGTTGTCATATTCAACATCGCCAATGGTGATCGTATGTGACTTCCCTTTTTCCTTTTCCTTAAGTGGTTGATCATGTCAATCATCACTAACCCTTGGATTTGGGAATTTATTAGCATAATGCCCCATTTCTTTGCAGTTTATTCATTGAAGTGTAGTAGGTTCATTCTGTGTATTCCTTTCTTTGTTTGCATCATTATGTTGGGTCGGAGAGTGATGGCAAGAGGGGGGTGAATTGCCTTTTAAAAAAAATTAACAATTTAAAATCAAAGTAAAAAGTGCAGTGGAAATAAAAGAGGCAAGACACAAAACTTGATAACGGAGTTCGGCTTAAACCAAAGCCTACGTCTCCGCTCCCAACTCAACCGTTGAGAGATTTACTACCGCTTTCTTTTTCATGGTTTTAGGAAGAAACCCACTAGACTTTAAGGTAGTCTAGAACCTATTACAGCTTGCTTTTAATGGTTGAGCAAGAACCCACTAGCCCTCTTACAGGTGAAGGCTATCTCACCTATGACTCAAGCCTTTTAATGGGAAGGATTGACTAACCTCTTCACACCTTGAAGGTGGTGTGAAAACCCAAACAAAAGGAAGATGAGAGAAAGAGGGGTTTGTAGGCACAAACCCAAATTGATGCTCAAAAAGATAAAACAATAAAAACCGTAATGTGGAGAAGTCTTTGGTGGCAATGGATTAATGAAGTTGATAAAGAGCACTCCCAAGCTTCTTTGATGGTGCTGCTCCTTGGATGTGGAAAAGGGTTGGAGCAATTGAGGTTCCTTGGAGGAATCCGCCGGAGGTTTGCCAAATGATGAAAAATGTTCCCGTGGGCTTCCGTACATTTCCGGGGCTTCCTAGTCCTTTATTTATAGAGGGGGAACCCTCAAATGGCCTTTGTGGGGTCTTCGGAGCCGTTGGAGAGGCCTTCGGAGCCGTTGGGAGTCATATGGACAAGTCTGGTCAAAGCCCAACGACTAGTTTGACTGGCTCCACCGGCTGACCAGTACAGATCCACCGGTTGGCCAGTGCTTTGGAAAATGGAGAGGTCTTCTGCCCAGGCACCACCGGCTAGCCGGTGAGGAGGCCACCGGTTGACCGGTGGTGAGACAGTAGGTGTCCCTTCTGTCTGGGTTCCACCGGCTGGCCGGTGATGGGACACCGGTTGGCCGGTAGTCTGGACAGAAAGGATGCCTTCTGTCAAGATTCCACCGGCTTGCCGGTGGTCATCCATCGGTTGGCCGGTGGACTGAAATCAGTCCACTTTTGCCTTCTGGCTTTCTTGGCCCAATTCTTTGGCAACCTGAAATCATGCCTATCATCCAAAAAAACTTAAAACAAGATTAGATAAATAAGAGAGTGATTGTGATCATGAAAATTAAACCATGAGGGGTACGAGAGGTACAACAATCTCCCCCTATTTTGATGATCACAATCACCAAAACAAGCAATGTAAATGACTGAAATGAAAGGCATGCTTTAAAGGATAAATTGAAAAGTAAATCAAAGCATGAGAGAAAGATTTCACCCCCAATCAACCAAGAATTTATCCCCCTTTGTGATTATCAAAATAGCACGGGGTATAAAACTTGATTGAGGGAAAGGTTGAAAAAAAAGATAGAGTTTTTAAACCAATTGAAATTTTTGATATTTGAATTGAAAGTTTTGAATTGAAAGTTTTGAATTGAAGGTTTTGAATTGAAAGTTTTGAATATAAAGCAAAAAGTCTTAAACGATCCTAACTCCCCCTAAATAAAAACAACAAATCACCGGGGAGAGGATTTTGAAACCGAGACAAATTTTGGCCCGGAGAGACTCGCTAAACGAGATTTTTCAATCCAAACTTGTCTAGTGGCGGGTCTTCTCCTATGAAATTCATCATTAAAGGAAATGGTTTTGGGCCTTCCATACCGGGCATTTTTGCAATTGCACTCATAAATTAAGTGCCCAGGTTTTTTACAATAGTTGCAAAATTTATATTGGGAGCTCCCCCATACAAAAATAGTTGGAGCATGGGAAGAGGAGCTTGCTTGGAATAGCCAAGACCTTGGGTGGTTCTAGATACGCCTTGGGAACCAAGGAGCTTCGAGAGGTTATGTTCACCTTCGGTGAACTTAGCTAGGGACTCCCTTAAATCCTTGATTGTTGATTCCATAGAATCAACATCGGGAAGGTTTTGGATCTTGAGGGACAAGTCTTCCTTCTCTTGGAGAAGTTGTTCCTTTTCGGAAGAAAGTTTTTTGAAATTCTTTTTTAAAGCAATAAATTTGGAAGAAAGTTCGTGAAAACCTTCCTCCAATTGATCTCTAGCATGTTGGATATCCTCATAAGATAAATTATTGAAAGAATTTGAAGAACTAGAGGATGAGGAGTCGGAAGAGGATACCTCATGAAATGCCATTAGGAATTTTTTACCGTTGTCACTTGAGGAGGAGGAGGAGGAGGATGTGGAGCTATCACTCCATGTGGCCTTGAAGGCCTTCTTCTTTTCCTTTTGCTTGGCCTTTTTCTTGTTGAGTGGACAATCGGGCTTGTAATGGCCTTTCTTGCCACACCCGTAACATGTTACCTCGGGCTCGGATTTTTTGTTGGGTTGAGCCTTGTGGGATTTCTTCTTCTTGTGCTTCTTCATGAATTTGTGCATTTTGCGGGAAAGATTCTCCATTTCTGAATCATCTCTTGAAGAGGAAGATGATGAGGAGGAGGAGCTTTCTTCTTTTTGAACTTTGAAGGCGATGTTCTTTGGAGTTTTGATGAGATTGCCATCCTTTTCAGCTTGCCTCCTCATGGTGATCTCGTAGGTCATGAGGGATCCGATTAGCTCTTCGACCGGCATGTTCTTGATGTCTTTTGCTTCTTGGATTGCCGTGACTTTCGGTGCCCATGTGCTTGGTAGGATCCAAAGGATCTTCTTGACCATCGTTTCTGCAGACACATCATCACCAAGGGACTTTCTCCCATTGCAAACATCAGTAAAACGTGTAAAAATTTCAGTTATATTTTCAGATGGATGCATGGTAAAAGACTCAAAATCTTGAAAGTACATATCCAATCGAGTATCCTTAACTTTGTTGGTCCCCTCATGGGTAACCTCCAATAGTTTCCAGATTTCATGAGATGAAGTGCATGTGGAAACTCGATTGAATTCATTACGATCAAGGCCGCAATGAAGAGCGTTCATTGCTTTTCCATCAAGCTCGAAATTTTTAATATCGGCTTGAGTCCATTTGGATTCATCGGGAGAATAAAGAGAATAACCATGCATGAAAATTTTAGAAATAGGATAACCTATACTTCTAAGAAAAGTGGTCATGCGGGTTTTCCAATAGGTATAGTCGGCTCCATCAAAGAATGGAGCACGATCCAAAGAATAGCCTTCGGGGGCGAAAGAAGTTGAATCCATCACAAAGGATCTTGAATTTGAAACCGGTTAGGGTATTACTCAAATTATTCCTCTGATACCAATTGTTGGGTCAGAGAGTGATGGCAAGAGGGGGGTGAATTGCCTTTTAAAAAAAATTAACAATTTAAAACCAAAGTAAAAAGTGCAGCGAAAATAAAAGAGGCAAGACACAAAACTTGATAACGGAGTTCAGCTTAAACCAAAGCCTACGTCTCCTCTCCCAACTCAACCGTTGAGAGATTTACTACTGCTTTGTTTTTAATGGTTTTAGCAAGAAACCCACTAGAGTTTAAGGTAGTCTAGAACCTATTACATCTTGCTTTTAATGGTTGAGAAAGAACCCACTAGCCTTCTTATAGGTGAAGGCTAGCTCACCTATGACTCAATCCTTTTAAAGGGAAGGCTTGACTAACCTCTTCACACCTTGAAGGTGGTGTGAAATCCCAAAAAAAAAGGATGATGAGAGAAAGAGGGATTTGTAAGCACAAACCCAAATTTATGCTCAAAAAGATAAAACAAGAAAAACCGTAATGTGGAGAAGTCTTGGGCGCCAATGGATTGATGAAGCTGATGAAGAGCACTCCCAAGCTTCTTTGATGGTGCCGCTCCTTGGATGTGGAAAAGGGTTGGAGAAATTGAGGTTCCTTGGAGGAATCCGCCGGAGGTTTTCCAAATGATGAAAAATGTTCCCGTGGGCTTCTGTACATTTCCAGGTCTTCCTAGTCCTTTATTTATAGAGGGGGAACCCTCAAATGGCCTTTGGGGGTCTTCGGAGCCGTTGGAGAGGCCTTCGGAGCCGTTGGGAGTCAAGTGGACAAGTCTGGTCAAAGGCCAACGACTAGTTTGGCTGGCTCCACCGGCTGACCGGTACAGATCCACCGGTTGGACGGTGCTTTAGAAAATGGAGAGGCCTTCTGCCCAGGAACCACTGGCTGGCCGGTGAGGAAGCCACCGGTTGGCCGGTGGTGAGACAGTAGGTGTCCCTTCTGTCTGGGTTCCACCGGCGAGCCGGTGATGGGACACCGGTTGGCCGGTGGTCTGGACAGAAAGGATGACTTCTGTCAAGATTCCACCGGCTGGCCGGTGGTCATCCACCGGTTGGCCGGTGGACTGAAATCAGTCCACTTTTTCCTTCTGGCTTTCTTGGCCCAATTTCTTGGAAACCTCAAATCATGCCTATCATCCAAAACCACTTAAAACAAGATTAGATAAATAAGAGAGTGATTGTGATCATGAAAATTAAACCACGAGGGGTACGAGAGGTACAAAACATTAGACATCTTCTTCCCATAATTGCGGAATTCAAATGCCCGATGACCTTACTTTCCACATTTGAAACATTTACTTGTCCCTTTATGACAATCTCCACCATGCTTCTTTCCACACATTGAGCATAAGGAAACATTCATCTTCTTTTCACCATTATTCTGAGATTTCTCCTTGAACTCCATCTTTCGTTTCTTGTCGAAACTATGAGATGGATAAGTAACACCAACTTCCATTTCTACCTTGATAGCACAATGCACAATTTCTTCATAGCTACTGATGTCTCTTATAGGTAATTCCATTCGAAGATTTGGTTTTAAGCCACTGAAGAATCGATAAACTTTACTTTCAGGTTGGATAATAAATCCAGATGCATACCTTGCAAGACTTGTAAAATTCGCTTCGTATATACCAATCGATTAATCATACTTTTTCTTTAGTTCAAGAAACTCCTTCTCCATCTTTGTTCTAAGAATACTAGGGAAGTACTTATTGAAAAATAAGTTCATGAACTCGTCCCATTCCAGGGAATCAATTTCATCTCTTTGCCTCGTATTCTTGATAAGATTCCACAATTGACCATCTTCACCTTCCTAAAGATATACTGCTAAGATGACTTTATCATTTTCAGAACATTGAAGAACTGAAAATATCTTTTCAGTGGTACTGATCCATTGTTCAGCAACAAGTGGATCAGAAGATCCACTGAAAGAAGTTGGGCGTTGCCTCATGAAGGAATCAATAGAATATTGTTCCCTTCTCTGCTAATTTGGAAATCTAGAATGATTCATAGCCTGTGTATGTATAGAACTAAGATTTTGCACTCCATCTCACATAGCATTTGTTTGTTCAGGAGGACAATCATTGCATTTTCCATTGCATTGATCAACACGGTTCCTTCGTGATCCAGCCATCATCTAAAACCCAAAAAGAATAGTGTGAGAGGAAAAAATAATGCTAGGGAAAAAACATAATAAAGGGAGGGTACCTTCAATATCTAACATCCTTGGTTTAATTCTAAGATCGTTAGCGCAATTCTTGGAATATATCCTATACTTATACTTAACCTTAGGGACATCCCTAGACATACCTTAGAAATATCTCTAGGGATCTCACTAAAGTTCTCACATCCTAGTTTCCAAAGGTTGACTAAACCTTTCCTCTGATACCAACTGTAGAGACCCTAATCCTGACGTACATGGACATTACATTACTTTTTCAGAATACTTAGTACATAACAAAAACACACACACAAGGACCGTAATAGTTTATTGTCTTTGGAAACTCAGAATATAATCTTCTAATCGCGGTGAAAGATCTTCACCATCTCCCATAAAGTTCTTCCTTTTTTTACCTAAAACCTTTCTTTATATCTTTGGGAAAATAAAACATAAAATGGCGATCTCAAATGCTCAGTAAGGGTAAACAAAGGAAATATCAATCACATCATATACATAAGAACATAACTTTTGGAAATCTTAACCTGCAAAAGAGATCATAATTTCATATCATGGGATAAATCATAGTAGTGAAATGTAATCCCAATAATCATTAATTAAAACATGAAACTTTGTGGCAAACACACATAATCATAGAGAATCATTTTTATTAGTCGAGACTCAATGCCAAGACTATCTTAGTGGACAAAGTCCATTTGTGAACCGAGTTCACTCCTCGTTTCAGTCATGTTTCACTAAACCGGCATAACCTGCCATTCCATCCATGTCTATCTCATGAGATATAAAATCATTACCCAAATCATTGGAAGGAGTTATAGGTCCCACCCATCTCATAATGATACCATTCTTATGTGTGCCACAAAATCATAAACCATACATCATAACATAACCCATGTAATAAAAATGGGAATCATAAACATCGTGACATCATAAAACAATTCATATAATATAAAGTAATTGATAAAAATAATTCCATCACAACATAATCAAATCAATTTAATAATAGGGATAGAAACATAACCATTTATTATCTTAGATGGAAAATAATTTTGATAAAACACTTGAACTCCATTCTTGAGGAAAATATCATTTCTACTTCCAAAACATTTTTCTTTCTTAACATGTCATACAATTTTAAACTAAAAGATGTTTATTAAAATTATATTTGAAAACTTTTAAAGTAAGCTTCTTGGAAATAATTTTTTAGAAATCCATTCATGACGTATAAGTTAAAAAAAACATTCTTCTCGTACTTTTGTCGGAAATGTCATAAAAGTACCTCGTACGAAAAACAACAAAAGATTCCTTTCATATCCTTCACTAAAAACTCACCGAAGGGTAAAATTGGATTTAAAAAATTATAGGTGGATGGAAATAATATTAAATATTGAGTAAACATGGATGTGGATGATAAAATGCACCCAAGTAAATTCCAATGTATAAACAATCTCAAATAAAAATGAGATTGTGATATTTCCCTTACCTTTGGTCTGATTTGCTTCGTAAGTGTCCAAACCTCCTGTATAATGATTTATATAATGTCATTGACTTATTCCATAATCATACTCATTGTTATGATATTATATATGGTCCACTTATGTCTTTATATTACCCGTTCTTTTGTAAATTCCATGTTAAAGAGCATTTTGGGTAAAATTGTTTCATTTGTCGTCCGTGTTTTGACTTGTAATTATTCAAACGATTACTTAGATAATGATTACATAATTACAGAATATAAAACATGATTTATATATAATATATATTCAGAATAGACATATATATAATAGATCAGTAAATGGAATGAAATACACCGTTCATGTAGACGGTAGGCCGTACGTACGCATGAACGCTGTTTTCGTTTCCTTATTGAGTTGAATGGAATTAAGTAGATGACATACATATATTTACACATAAATACAGTATCATTATTATTTCATATATTTCATGATTACTTATTATATATACTTTTTAATCATTCATGAATGGTTAATGTGGAGAATGAATCTTATCGCGTCGTGGAGACGGTAGTCCGTACGTACGCACGAGCGATGATATAATTCTCATGATCGTGGAATTGTATTGGAGTGTATGTATACTATTTCAGAATTAATATCACATTAAAATAATCATATATAGTAATTATTTACACCATTATACCCATCCAAGTAAGGTGGTGGTGGAAAATAGATTACACCACGGCGTGGAGACAGTATTCCATACGTACGCACACGCGGTGATTTCGTTTTCCGTAGGATGGATAGATGGTGAAATAGGGTTGTTTCATACATATAATAACATATCAGTATATGAGTGATACTGATGTTATTTCTTAATGATGAACCAACTATATAAGAAGAAGTGGAAGAAGAAATAAAGATGAAAGAATCGGTAACGAGCATCACCTCTTCTTTGAAGAGCTTCTTTGAGACCTCCTTTTAGGGCACTAAAATTGGTCTTTGAAGAAGACCAGGACCTCTAGGATGTCTCTAGGGAAGTGGAGAGAAGAAATTGTCAGGAGTTGGACGAGCTTGAAAGATCAATGTGGTGTGAGGAAGAGAGAGAGGAGGTTCCCTTTTATAAGGGAGGAGAGGGGCTCCTTTGGAAAACTAAAAATATTATTTTATTAAAAAGTCACATTCGATTTATATAGCTCCAAATTGATTTATTTCGAAGCTAAGGTGGGTATGTATCTATCTCCTCTCATCAAATATTATTTAGACAAGTTTAGGTTCCTATTTTAACCATATCATTTATATTTAACATTAAGTTAAATAATTTTACTTTTACCGTGTCTTCTTGTGTTCTTACACTATAAGGATAATAAAAATACTATAAAAGCCAAATGAACCCTAAGTTGTTTATTATTAATATATATACACGTATATAAGTCATTTGGACAAACCATATATTTTTAAGAATAAAATAGCAATTAATAATATAATATTTGTTTTAAAAACTATTTTATGACAATTTTGACATTATTTTGTAATTGATTTTTTTGAAAATCATAACAGAATGATTCATTCTAAAAAATTTAATTAAATCAATACTAACATGTCATATTAACCTATAAAATTAGTGGAATTCATAAAAAGTCTAAAATTATATTTATTTGGGTATTTATAACATCAATTATGTCAATATATCATTAATAAGAAAATTACTGCATCATCGTTGTGTAAAAAATAAATTAAATTATTTAATGTCTAAAAATTATAAATAAAATACAATTATGTAGGAAATCTTATTATATTTCTAATGAATATTTACAATCGAATTTATCTTATGTATAACCCTATATTAAAAATGTTTTAGTAAATAAAGTTTGATTTTAACTCTTTTAACTCTTCTTTGAATTAAATAATAATAAATTTCCTAATCTAATCCAAGTGGGCATAAAAGGTCATATTTTTTTCCTAAGGTTGTTTTTGGTCTAATTACAATTATCCAATAGAATTAGGACATGTGTTAGGATAATAATAATAACATTTTTACCCTTAATTACCCTATTTACTTTTAACCGTGGAAAAAAAGTTACTATTCACCAAAAATTATTTTCATCTCATTGAACCACATTTTACTTACGAACATCAACCGTGTCTCTCGGATTTTTGAAATTCCACTCACAGAAGTGGTAAAGTTATTGTTTATGAAAAATTATTTTTTTTACTACCACTTAGTGGTTTCACTATTCATCAAAAAATGAAAGTTTCCAGAAAAATACCAAATATTAGGCCTAAGATATATTTGATATTATGAACTCAAAAATGAAATCTATTTTACCAAATTAAAAACATATTAGTTGCATTAATTAATTTAAAAATTATTTCCCATCATCAAAACAAATTCCGTGTTCTTAAGAGATAATAACTATCAAAATATTGACACTTGTTTATGTATGGTTTAAATGTAGAATTACATACAATGACCATAATTGTAATAAATTGTAAAAATATATTCTAAAGATTACTTTAAAACCACTCAAATTAATAATTTATCACTATTAATTATTTCGATTAAAAAGGTTGTTTTTAATTAAAATTTAGTAATATTCAGTATTCACCAGAAAATGAAAGTTATCCGAAATGTACCAAAATTTCACCCTAAGATAATTTCGATATTCTGAATCCAAAATTCAAGTCCATTTTGAAAAATAAAATTTCAAAAATTTCAAAAAGTGGTTATTACTATTCATAACGGATAATTTTAATAATATTTTAATAGCATATCGTTGGTTAGTGAAACTCGGTATTGCGTACTACACACGCTATCAAGGAAGGTCACGATTGCATTTAATGCAAGGAAAGTCAAGGATGCGTGTTATGCAAGCTCCTTTTTGTGTAGCATACAACCCAAGACATTAATGAAATTAAAAAGAATATTTTTCATAAAATCTCGGGGTGTTACATTCTACCCCCCTTAAAATGAATTTTCCCCCCGAAATTTGTCAGGGTTATAAATGGTTTACTATTAAAAAGTTTCTTTAATAGCAAACCACATCATAAAAAGGAATACCAAAACCAATATTTAAAAACAAAAGTATGAAACATAACGGTTACCCAAATAAACTAATCATCGGGTTTCCACATATGTGAAAATATGGATATGGAAGAGAAATCTAATCATCATGTTCTGATGGAGTGTGGTAGAGAACAGGGCTATGGAAAAGCCATCAATCACAAAGCCATAAATTTGTGACGATCTAAGGTACCATCTGATTCATCAAATATAAGAGCATTAGGACAACGTTTTTGGTTTTCATGATCGTTTCACTAAAGTTGATGAAATTGGAATTAGAAGAAATACTTTCATGATTTCGGTATAGTATCACCGTTGGCCGTTCTTTGGACAATTTCCACTTTATCTCTTAAAGAAATGAAGTTGAATTTTTCATTCGTGATGTGTTAGTAGATCAAGTGAATGAATGATGGGTCATTCCATCTGTCTCAAACAAATGTTTAGAAAAGTTATCAAAAAATACATAAGTCCATCTATAGTGAGATTAATCATATATGGTTCCTAAAATGGACTTATACTTCATATATCATACTGCTTAATATAATAAAACTAGTTTCTACTAAACAGGGACTTCATATAGGCTAGTGGTAGGTGATAAAGGCCAGTCGCACTTTGGTTGTGGGTTTGATTCCCACAGCCTTGTCCGACGCGATGGGCTATCGCCTATCCTGCAGGTTGTCCTTTTTCTAAAACTATATTACTATAGCATCCCATCAATAATATCGAAAACACTTATATCCTTAAACAATACTAACTTATGTCCAACATAATCCATTCCAATCTTTATGCTTATCCATAATACTGCAGTCCACTATCATAATATAGTGAAAATAATTACTAGAGATTTAATACCATCGTTGATCCCCATATATCATAAGATATGTCTTGTTGGTCACATTCCAAACATTTAAAGGCCTTAATCATGTATTCTCTTGAATACCCATTGAACCTTAGTGAAAACATGAATTCAGTTAAAAGATAACACTTTCCAAATACCAAAATCCAAAATATTCTATATACTCAAACCATGATATCACTTATTCCTTATATCAATCATGAGCTCATGAATAATGTCAAATATTTCATTTTCTCGTTTTCCCTTCATTATGCACATATCATCATTTTTCAAAAAATATCTCAATCACTTTCCATGGTTACCGGTACCATAAAATTATTGAAAACCACAATAGACCAATACATAAATATTCCAATATTCCACGATACTATATACAACATTTTTTTGGAAACCCATTACAAAAACACTTAATAATTCCACCACATCGTTGTCATATTCAACATTGCCAATGGTGATCGCATGTGACTTTCCTTTTTCCTTTTCTTTAAGTGGTTGCTCATGTCCATCATCAGTACCCCTTAGATTAGGGAATTTATTAGCATAATGCCCCATTTCCTTTCACTTGAAGCATTGAAGTGTAATAGGTTCATTCTGTGTATCCCTTCCTTTGTTTGCATCATTATACATCTTCTTCCTATCATTGCAGCATTAAAATGCCCGATGACCTTCCTTTCCACATTTGAAACATTTACTTGTCCCTTTACGACATTCTCCACCATGCTTCTTTCCACACTTTGAGCATAAAGAAACATTCATCTTCTTTTCACCATTATTCCGAGATTTCTCCTTGAACTCCATCTTTCATTTCTTGTCAAAACTATGATATGGATAAGTAACACCAACTTCCATTTATACCTTGATAGAACAACGCACAATTTCTTCATAGCTACTGAAGTCTCTTATAGTTAATTCCCTTCGAAGATTTTGTTTTAATCCACTGAAGAATCGATCAACTTTACTTTCAGGTTGGGTAATAAATCCAGATGCATACCTTGCAAGGCTTGTAAAATTCGCTTCATATATACCAACAGATTAATCATCCTTTTGCTTTAGTTCAAGAAACTCCTTCTCCATCTTTGTTCGAAGAATAATAGGGAAGTACTTATTGAAAAATAATTTCTTGAACTCGTCCCACTCCATGGAGTCAATTTCATCTCTTTGCCTCATATTCTTGATAAGATTCCACAATTGATCAGCTTCACCTTCCTAACGATATACTGCTAAGATGACATTATCATGTTCAGAACATTGAAGAACTGAAAATATCTTTTTAGTGGTACTGATCCATTGTTCAGCAACAAGTGGATCAGAAGACCCACTGAAAGAAGTTGGGCGTTGCCTCATGAAGGACTCAATAGAATATTGTTCCCTTCTCTTCTCATTTGGAAGTCTAGAATGATTCATAGCTTGTGTATGTATATAAATAATATTTTTCACTCCATCTCCCATAGCATTTGTTTATTCAGGAGGACAATCATTGCATTGTCCATTGCATTGATCAACACGGTTCCTTCGGGTTCCAGCCATCATCTAAAACCCAAAAAAAATATTGTGAGAGGAAAAAATCATGCTAGGGAAAAACATAATAAAGGGATATTACCTTCAATATCTAACATCCTAGGTTTAATTCTAAGATCGTTAGCGCAATTCTTGGACTATAACTTATACTTATACTTAACCTTAGGGACATCCCTAGACATACCTTAGAAATATCTCTAGGGATCTCACTAAAGTTCTCACATCCTAGTTTCCAAAGGTTGACTAAACCTTTCCTATGATATCAACTATAGAGACCTTAATCCTGACGTACATGGACATTACATTACTTTTTCAGAATACTTAGTACATAACAAAAACACACACATAAGGACCATAATAGTTTAGTGTCTTTGGAAACCCGGAATATAATCTTCTAATCTTGGTGAAAGATCTTCACCATCTCCTATAAAGTTCATCATTTTTTTACCTAAAACTTTTCTTTATATCCTGGGGAAAAGAAAACATAAAAGGGTGAGCTCAAATGCTCAGTAAGGGTAAACAAAGGAAATATCAATCACATCATATACATAAGAACATAACTTTTTGAAATCTTAACCTGGAAAAGAGATCATAATTTCATATCATGGGATAAATCATAGTAGTGAAATGTAATCCCAATAATCATAACTTAAAACATGAAACTTTGTGGCGTACACACATAATCAAAGAGAATCATTTCTTATTAGTCTAGACTCACTGCCAAGACTATCTTAGTGTACAAAGTCCATTTCTGAACTGAGTTCACTCATCGTTTCAGTCATGTTTCAATAAACCGGTATAACCTGCCGTTCCAGCCATGTCTATCTCATGAGATATAAAATCATTACCCAATGCATTGGAGGGAGATATAGGTCCCACCCATCTCATAATGATACCACTCTTATGTGTGCCACAAAATAATAAACCATACATCATAGCATAACCCATGTAATAAAAATGGGAATCTTAAACATCCTGACATCACAAAGAAAATCATATAATATAAAGGAATTCATAAAAATAATTCCATCACAAAATAATCAAATCAATGTAATAATAGGATAGAAACAGAACCATTTATTATCTTAGATGGAAAATAATTTTGATAAAACACTTGAACTCCATTCTTGAGGAAAATATCATTTCTACTTCAAAAACATTTTTTCTTTCTTATCATGTCATATAATTTTAAACTAAAAGAAGTTTATTAAAAATATATTTGAAAACATTTAAAGGAAGCTTCTTGGAAATAATGTTTTAAAAATCCCTTCATGCTGTATAAGTTTAAAAAAACATTCTTCTCGTACTTTTGTCAGAAATGTCAAAAAAGAACCTCTTACGAAGAACGACAAAAGATTCCTTTCATATCTTTTACTAAAAACTTACTGAAGGTTAAAATTGGATTTAAAAAATTGTAGGTGGATGGAAATAATATTACATATTTAGAAAACATGGACGTGGATGATAAAATTCACCCACGTAAATTCCAATGTATAAACAATCTCAGATAAAAATGAGATTGTGATATTTCCCTTACCTTAGGTCCGATTTTCTTCGTAAGTATCCGAACCTCCTGTACAATGATTTATATAATGTCATGGACTTATTACAGAATCATACTCATTGTTATGATATTATATATGGTTCACTTATGACTTTTTATTACCCTTTCTTTTGTAAATTCCATGTTAAAGAGCGTTTTGGGTAAAATTGTTTCATTTGTCGTCCGCGTTTTGACTTGTAATTATTCATATGATTTCATAGATCATGATTACTTAATTCCAGAATATAAAAAATTATTTATATATAATATATATTCAGAATAGACATATATATAATAGATCAGAAAATGGAAGGAAATACACCGTTCATGGAGACGGTAGGCCGTACGTACGCATGAACGCTGTTTTCATTTCCTTATTGAGTTGAATGGAATTAAGTAGATGACATACATATATATACAAATAAATCCATTATCATTATTATGTCAAATATTTCATGATTACTTATTATATGTACTTTATAATAATTTATGAATGGTTAAAGTGGATAATGAATCTTATCGCGTCGTGGAGACGATAGTCCGTACGTATGCACGAGTGATGATATCATTCTCATGATCGTGGAATTTTATTGCAGTGTATGTATACTATTTAATAATTAATATCACTTTATAATAATCATATATAGTTATTATTTACACCATTATACCCATCCAAGTTAGGTGGTGGTGGAAAATAGATTACACCACGGCGTGGAGACGGTATTCCGTACGTACGCACGCGCGGTGACTTCGTTTTCCGTAGGATGGATAGATGGTGAAATAGGGTTGTTTCATACTTATAATTACATATCAGTATATTAGTTATACTGATGTTATTACTTAATGATGAAACAACTAATGAATAAGAAGTGGAAGAAGAAATAAAGATGAAAGAATCGGTAACGGGCATTACCTCTTCTTTGAAGCGCTTCTTTGAGACCTCCTTTTAGGGCACTAAAATTGGTATTCGAAGAAGACCGGGACCTCTAGGATGTCTCTAGGGAAGTGGAGAGAAGAAATTGGTAGGGTTTGGCCGAGCATGAAGGCTCAATGTGGTGTGAGGAAGAGAGAGAGGAGGTGCCCTTTTATAAGGGAGGAGAGGGGCTCCTTAGGAAAACTAAAAATATTATTTTATTATAAAGTCATATTCGGTTTATATAGCTCCAAATTGATTTATTTTTAAGCTAAGGTGGGGATGGATCGAAATACACTCATAAAATAGAATTTAGACAAGTTTAGGTTCCTATTTTAACAATATCATTTATATTTAACATTATGTTAAATAATTTTACTTTTACCGTGTCTTCTTGTGTTCTTACACTATAAGGTTAATAAACATACTATAAAAAGCCAAACGAACCCCAAGTTGTTTATTATTAATATATATAACCTTATCTAAGTCATTTTGCCAAACCATAGGTTTTTAGGAATAAAATAGCAATTAATAATATAATATTTGTTTTAAAAACTATTTTATGTCAATTTTGACACTATTTAGTAATTGAATTTTGTGAAAATCATAACAGAATGATTAGTTCTAAAACAATTAATTAAATCAATACTACCATGTCATATTAACCTATAAAATTAGTTTAATTCATAAAAAGTCTCAAATTACATTTATTTGGGTATTTATAACATCAATTATGTCAATATTTCATTAATAAGATTATTACAGCATCATCGTTTTGTAATAAATAAATTAAATTATTTAATTTCTAAAAATTTTAAATAAAATACCATTATGTAGGAAATATTATAATCTGTCTAAATAATATTTACAATCGAATTTATCTTATGAATAATGCTATATTAAAAATGTTTTAGTAAATATACATTGATTTTAACTCTTTTAACTCTTCTTTGAATTAAATAATAATAAATGTCCTAATCTAATCCAAGTGGGCCTAAATGGTCATATTTTATTCATAAAGTTGAATTTGGTCGAATTACACTTATCCAATAGAATTAGGACAAGTGTTAGGGTAACAATAATAACATTTTTACCCTTAATTACCCTATTTACTTTTAACCGTGGTAAAAAAAAGTAAAAAGTTACTATTCACCAAAAATTATTTTCATCTCGTTGAACCAAATTTTACTCACTAACATCGACCGTGTCTCTCGGATTTTTGAAATTCCACTCACAGAAGCGGTAAAATTATGTTTTATGAAAAATTCATTTTTTTACTACCACTTAGTGGTTTCACTATTCATCAAAAAATGAATGTTTCCAGAAAAATACAAAAAATTAGGACTAAGATATATTTGATATTATGAACTCAAAAATGATGTCTATTTTACCAAATTCAAAACATATTAGTTGCATTAATTAATTTAAAAATTAATTCTCGTCGTCAAAACAAATAGTGTGTTCTTAAGAGATAATAACTATCAAAAGATTGACACTAGTTTATGTCTGGTTTAAATGTAGAATTACATACAATGACCAAAATTGTATTAAATTGTAAAAATATATTCTAAATATACTTTAAAACCACTCAAATTATTAATTTATCACTATTAATTATTTCGATTAAAAAGGTTGTTTTTAATTAAAATTTAGTAATTTTCACTATTCATCAGAAAATGAAAGTTATCTGAAATTTACCAAAATTTCACCCTAAGCTAATTTCGATATTCCGAATCAAAAAATGAAGTCCATTTTGAAAAATAAAATTTACAAAATTTCAAAAAGTTGTTATTACTATTCATAACGGCTAGTTTTAATAATATTTTAATAGCATATCGTTGTTTAGTGAAACTCGGTATTGCGTACTACGCACGCTGTCAAGGAAGGTCACGATTGCGTTTAATGCAAGGAAAGTCAAGGATGCGTGTTGTTCATGCTCCTTTTGGTGTAGCGTACAACGCAAGACATTAATGAAATTAAAAATAATATTTTTCATAAAATCTTGAGGTGTTACAAAAATGAAATGATATCAGAGGTAAAATTTAGTGGTATCAGAGAATTAAATGAAATGGTATCAGGGGATGAAAGAAAAAGTACTAGTATCAGAGGGGAAAAGCATGATAGCTCTTCCTTAGAGAAAATTTCCCCCCCTTTTATTTCCATCTCCCAATTATTTATTCTCCCTTTAAGACTTCTCCCCCAGGGTGAATATTTCTCCCTCTTTGTAGAATCGTGGTAAAATATTTCTCCCCCTTTGTGATAATAAAAAAGTGGGAAACCAAATAGAAGAAAAATAAAATAAGACAAAGAGAAGAGATAAAAACTAGTTTTATTTAATGTTCCAAATGATGTCCACAGAAATAAAACAAAATTCAATGGATTCCTATCAAATAGTCTTTCCACTTGTTCAATCCACATCCTCAAATGTAAGATTTGCCTTTTGGTTCAGAAGAGGATTTAGGTGGAGAGGAAGCTGGTGAAGGCTTAGGAATTCCGGAAATGATCATAGGAGGCTGAGCCACAGAAACTATTCCTGGTCTGTACTGAGGAGTCCTTTGTGTGATCATAGGTGTGAGGCTTCGAATTATTAAGGAAGGAGTCATCTGAGTTGGAGAAGTAGTAGAGGCAGAGGCTGGTAAAGATGGAGGTATAATCACTAGCCTAGCATCAACATGTAGAAAAGGAAGCTACAAATTTTTAAAATCCATAATTATTCCTCCTCTTCTCTCCATTGCATAGATGAAGTCATCCTTGTTCTCCATAAACTTTTCCAATGCTGGAGTCAATTCCCTTAGCTTGCTAACTTGCTCTGTGAATGCTTGATTGATATGAGGAAGCTTCATATTTTCCAACAGATGTTTGAAGTGATTTTTGAGTTGATGCTTGGTGAAAATCTTAGAAAAATAGGAGTCCACCTTTTCTTTCACTTCTTTTTGACAGGAAGAAGCTTCTCTCATGTAGTCTTGGACTATCTTCATTATTTCTCTAGCTGAATCTCTGGTGGAAAGCACAACTCTTCTCAGCTCGGATGAGTCCACAGACCCACTGGTTCAAGCTGAACAACGCTCCTCCTTCATCATAGCTCGAATTTGATTCAACTTTACTGAGGGTTTAGAAGTAATAGAACCAACAGAGAAGGTTATTGTTTCCTTGATGTTCTTAGTCAACCCACTAATAAGATTTTGAACTTGAGAATCCTGGGTTTTAACATGATCTTTCATGAAGTTTTAAAACTTTTGAACACTGAAACCATCTGGATTACAACACTTTTCACATAAGGTAAGTCTTTATCTGCTTGGGATTTTGAGTTCATGTAAGAGTCTAAAGAAACAAGAGATTACTTTAGAGCTTCAAGATCTACTTCAAGTATAGAGACTTGAGCCTGACATTTATTAGCTTCTTCCACTATCTCACTCATAAAGGTTGTCAAATTACAAGCACAAAAAAGTTCAAAAGATCCTTCCAACATACTCATCTCCTCAGAGAAACTGTGCTTCATCTCAGCAAGTGAGGCATTAAAAGATTCTTTCATCTCATCCTACAAGGATTCCAGATCAGCCCTTGTGATCATATCAGCAGGTGCAACTGCAATGGGTACTCTTTCAGATGCTAAATTGATCACTGAGTTAGTCATGATCGATTGAACTGAAGAGACCAGAGATACATCCTTCTTCTTTACCTCTTCTACAAAACTATCCTTAAGAATTTTCTTTAATGTATCCAGGTCATGCATTCTTACCACATCTTTAGGAAACAACTCGGATTCAATATTATTAACAATCTTTGGTCTATTGGGAGATGCCTCATTATGTGAATCTGGATAGTCTAAACCACATACTACAAAACCCGAGTCCTCTACCCAATCTTCAATTTCATCTGCCACTATAACACAACCATAATTAGTTTGATACTCCACCTCAATGGGTGCATCCTCATGTAAAACAAAATCATTATCAGTAGCATTCTCAGCAGTTCTTTCATATTGAGGAGAATCTTCCACAATCAATTATTTCTCTCCAATAGCTGGAGAGTCATCCAAAATAGGCAAGGGTATGTCAAATTCATTTGTATCCTTATCAAGCACTAAATATTGTCAAATCACTGGACTATGGCTCAAATCAGCTGATAGAGATGCTTCACTCTCATGAACATCTTCTTCATTATCTACAACAACCTCCTCAACAGCCTCTAAATGATATTCATCGTTATATAATTCATGTTGAACTCGATTTTCAGGAGTTGGGCTAGGAGTAAGTCAGGGTATCCTCCTTCATCAGTAAAGGACTCTTCCTCTACTAAATCATCACTGTATTCTGGCTCCCCTTCATCAGGTCCTAGACCTGGATCCCTCACATCCTTAGGTCTTGAAGGATGATTCACAGGATTAAATTTGTCATACACATTCAGGTCATCATTGACCCATTATCCTCTCCAAGGGTTCCAATTTATCCTCATGTATTTGAAAACTATGAATGTGGTAAAAAATTATTCTTTACTAATACTATTTCATCTTGAGACTCAGATACCCCTTTTACTTTAATCATCACAGAGATCAATTTATCAAATAATAGCGTATTTCTCTATGATTTCGGCCTTGTCATGTCTTCTATAAGGATCATCTACAATCTGCATAGATTCACCTTTACACAATGTATTAATAGGTTTAGGAGATAGATATCCCGATATCTCAAATTTGAAAAGTCTCATCTCCTCAGTATCAAGACATGTTGAACAAATTTGAACATCAATCCATTTTATCTATCCATTTCTGTACCAACTACTTGTCTTTGATTTCAATCACCAGTCAGCTCTTCCAAGGCAGTCTCAAAAATTAAAATGGCACTAGTAGGTGGCATGGATCTCGAGACATATCCAGATACACCTTCATGTGGAACTTTTAGGCATTCAGCCCATTCAACCAATGAAAACGACATCTCTTTTCCATTCACAGAAGAGGTTACTCGATTTTCATTCTCAGATTTTTCAAAGGTTACAAACTCTTAAAATTGTTTCAATAATTTTGGAATGTAGGGACCATTGTTATTCGAAAGAAACTATATCCATTTTTTATCTTCAAGTACTTCGAGCACTAAGGACTTTCTAAGTACAATCCATTCTACATACAGCTCCTTTTCAATCACAATAACTCGATTTTGAAAATGAGGATTTACTAGTTGTCTTCCTGATCTTGTTCTGCTAGCACTTCCACTTGCTTCTGGATCTGACATTTTCTTCTTTGCTTTCGGCTCATCAGAAACATCTCTAACGGAAGTGTGTTTGGTTTTTTCCATCTCAGATTCGTGGGAATTAGGGTTATCTAAGGATTTGGGAGCTAAGGTTTGAGGGTAATGGTTTGAGGCTCGGTGGGTTGAGATGTATCCCGGACATTAGTTTTATCATTTAGGAATCATAAAATAAATAATAACAATGAAATAATGAAAAAAATGATTCATATTCTGGAGGCAGACAAAAGTTTAAAACAACGCGCTCTTCAGTAAGAATTCCAATCAGTGAGGTTACATCCGTGAGAGTTTTACCTCGGTGAGGATTCATATCGGTGAGAGTTTCACATCAGTGAGAATCGTTACTGATTGACGTTAAACATACCTAACTCATGTCTAATGTAACTTAACCTATCTGAACTCAAAGGTTTAGTGAAGATGTCAGCTAATTGATGTTCAGTACCTATACTTAAGAATAATATCACCCTTTTGGTAATGATCTCTCAAGAAATGGTGCCTTCCATCAATGTGTTTTTCCCTAGAGTGAGGCATAGGGTTATTCAAGATATTTATTTCACTAGTGTTGTCACAGTTGATTGAAACATGCTTAAAGTCATATTCATAGTCCAAAAGAGTGTGTTTCATCCACAGAATTTGTGCACAGCAACTACCAGCAGCTATGTAGTCTGCTTCGGTAGTGGACAATGCTGTAGAATTATGCTTTTTACTACACCAAGATACAAAGGATTTTACCAACAAATAACATGTTCCAGAGGTGCATTTTCTATCCAACTTGCAACCAGCAAGGTCAGCATCTGAATAAATCATTAACTCAATGGACTGTCCTTTTGGGTAAAACAAACCTAAGTTTACATTAAGTTTAAGATACTTAAAAATTCTTTTAACAGCAAGTCAATGAGATTATATTGGATTGCCTTGAAATATTACACACATACACACACTATACATAATATCTGCTCGACTAGTAGTAAGGTAAAGTAAGATTCCAATCATACCTCTATAATTGGTCTTATCCACTAGTTTCCCAGTTTCATCTGCATCCAATTTACAGACTGTACTCATAGGACTTTCACTTTTCTTAATACTATCCAATTCAAAACGTTTTAAAAGATACTTTTTATGTTTAATTTGATTCAAAATAATACCATTTTCGTTTTGGAAAACCTGAAATCGAAGAAAATATTTGATTTCTCCCATTAAACTCATTTCAAACTCATCTTGCATACTCTTTGAAAAATTAGTACATAACGAATGTTTGGAAGATCAAAAAATGATATCATCAACATAGATTTGTACTATCAAAACATCTTTAGAAATTATTTTCATAAAAATAGTTGGATCAACAATCCCTTTAGTAAAAGTTTTTTAAATATGAAAATTACTAAGTCTATCATACAAAGATATTTGAGCTTGTTTTAAACCATATAAAGCTTTAGAAAGTTTAAAAAACATGATTTGGAAAATGAGGATTAGTAAATCCAGGTGGTTGTTTAACAAAAACATCTTCAATTATAAAACCATTTAGAAAATCACTTTTGACTTCCATTTGATATAACTTGAAATTCAGATGAGCATCATAGGAATGTAAGATCTTAATGGCTTCTAAACTGGCTACAGGTACAAAGGTTTCCTCATAGTCTATACCTTCCTCTTGAATATATCATTTTGCAACTAGTCTAGCTTTGTTTCTAACTATGTTTCCAGACTCATCAACTTTGTTTCTAAAACCCCATTTAGGGAATATTGTAAAAGTTTCCTTAGGTCTGTCAACTAATTCCCATACTTTGTTTCTTTTAAATTGATTTAACTCTTTTTGCATGGCCATTACCCAAAATACATCATTGATAGCATCATTTACATTTTTAGGTTCTAGATGTGAAAGAAAGGCTTGATGTTCAACCCGGTTTCATAGAGAATCTCTAGTCTGTGTTCCTCTACGAAGATTACCAACAACAACATCTAAATGATTATTCTTTAGAATCCTTTTTGCTCTAGTAAAGGTAGTACTAGAAATTTTAAGTTCATCTATAGGTTCAGAATCTATAATAGTTGATTCTAGAATATGTCCAGAACATGATGTTTTTACAGCAGGTTCTTTAGACTTATCATTAAGGTCCAAAACACTCAAATCATCTTCAAGATTTTCCAGAGAGGTTTTAGGCTCATGTGGATTAGTTTAATCAAACATTATATGAAAAGATTCTTCCACACATTTGGTTCTTTTATTAAATACTCTATAATATTTTCTAGTTAATGAATAACCAAGAAACATTCCTTCATCACTTTTAGAAGAAAACGTGTCTAGATTATCCTTTGTATTAAGAATAAAAACATTGCTGCCAAAGACTCTAAAGTAACTAACTTTAGCTGTTCTATTATTCCACAGTTCATATGGGGTCTTCTTAAGAACTAGTCTAATTTAGACTCTATTATTAATAGGACAAGTTGTATTCCTAGCTTAATCCCAAAAATAAATAGGCAGGTCATATTCATTAAGCATGGTTCTAGCTATTTCTTGAAGGGTTCTATTCCTTCTTTCTACCACACCATTCTGATGAGGTGTCCTAGGAGTAGAAAAATTGTGACTATAGCCATTGTGTGAGAAATAAGATTCAAACTCTTGATTTTCAAACTCATGTACATGATCACTTCTTCGGGTTTTAATCTTAAGTCCACTAAGATTTTCTACGGATTTGGAGTATTTAAAAAAGTAAGAACAAGCTTTACTTGTGTGAGCTAAGAAGTATACCCAAGTATATCTAGAAAAGTAATCTACTAGGACGTAGACATTGTTCTTCCCATATAAACTAGAAACTCTAGAAGGTCTAAACAAGTCCATGTGATCCAACTCAAGAGGTTGAGAAGTTGAAACTTCTTTCTTTGATTTAAAAGAAACGTTATGTTACTTTCCCCTTTGATAGGGATTACAAACTTTGTCATTTGGGAATTTATGTTTAGGTAGGTCTATAACTAAGTTTTTTCTATTATGCTTTCTAAGTGAATAGATGTTTCAGTGTCCTAATCTTCTGTTCCATAACCAAGACTCTTTATGAAAAGCATTTAAGCAAGTAACATTTTGTTTGGCTAAAGAATTTTAATCAACAGCATAAACATTTTCATTTCTTAAGGAAAAGAATACTAAAACATTTTTATAATTACAGACATTACACGAATCATTTTCAAACGTAACATTAAAGCCTTAATCACATAATTGATAAATACTTAATATTTTATACTTGAGTCCATCAACAAATAAAACTTTAAAATTAAAACTGAATCGGTGTTACAAATCTGGCCTAGGCCGATGATTTTTCCATTAGAATTATCACCAAAGGCGGTATGGCCTCCATCAACCTTTATTTAACTTTTGAAGCATGAATAATCTCCAGACATATGCCTTGAACAGCCACTGTCCAAGTACCATACCCTCTTGTGAGAACTCTTCAAATAGGTTTCCTACAAAATAGATTTACACAGAAAATGATTTTGGTACCCAAATCTTCGTGGGTCCAGATAGGATTGCAATCAAAGCTTTAGGTCCACATATTTTTCTTATGGGTTTCATATAATTTACAGAATCAATAGATTTTGAAAGATAATCATTATTGGATCTATAACCATACGAATAATTAGTTGATGCATATGAATTTCTAGAACTAGAATAAGCACAATTTTGTCCAGACTTAGAGATAAATCGACTTTTAGTGAACTGTCTCTGTCCAGGTTGGTATCCCAAACCAGTAGTGTATTTAGGTGAAACATGCTTACCTAACATTTGAGTTAGAGTATCTTTTCCATTTCTGAACTTTTCTAAGTCCTTTCTAAGTAGCTCATTAGACATTTTCAGTTTAGTATTTTCCTTTAACATTTGAGCATTATTTTCCATTTCTATATCAAAGGATGATTAGACATTGGCAGTGAGAGAATGTTGTTTCTTTAGTGACTTATATTTGTCCTTGAGTTCATTACATGTGTCTTCCATCATGTTATATTATTCAAACATTTCATCCTTAGACATATTTCCATCATTGTCTGAATCAATGTTATTTCCGGAATAATAATCATTTAGAACAGGGGAAAAATGTACAAAGGATGTGTTGGTCATGAAGCACATGTTGGCACAATTCTTCTCAAAATCAGAAATTTCAGATTCACTTGTGCTATACTCCGAAGCACTCCAGGTTGCTTTCATATATTTCTTGTACTTATTGTCCTTATAATTATATTTATTTTTGACTTTTATTTTTGGACAATCAGCCTTGATGTGTCCTTTCATTTTTCACTCACAACAGACTATTTCATCATCCTTGTCAGCTTTCTTCCAATCCTTTTTCTAGTGTCCCTCGTTGTCATATTTTCCTTTGTAGTTAGATTTCCTGAATACTTTCTTCTTCCTATAAAACATCTTGAATCTCCTAGCTATTTGAGCCATCTCAGTATCACTGTCAGAGTCTGAATCTTCACTTGATGAACTTTTAGTTTGTATTTTAATTTTCTCATTCTCTTTACTCTTAGAAAAAGTAGACTTGAAAGCTACATATTTTCTCTTAGGTCCATCATCTTCCTCCTTGTTCACATTGAGTTCTTCCTCAAGCATTATAAGTTTACCAATAAGCTCTTTTAAAGTCAGTGCTCCAATGTCACATGACTCTCTAATTGAAACAGAAGTGCCTCCCCATCGGTCTGGCAAACATCTTAGTATCCTCATAATTTTTTCCTTTGGTGGAACAACCATTCAAAGTGAACTCATTCTATTGACTATCTGATTATACCTGAGATACATATCAGAAATAGGTTCATCAATCTTAATTTTAAAATTGGCATATTTAATAGTGTAAGTATTCAATCTCATTTCTTTAACTTTGGTTGTTCCTTCCTGAGAAACACCCAAAGTATCCCATATTTCATAAGCAGTTTACCAAGAAGATATTCTATTAAACTCTTCATCTCCTAAATCACAATACAGAGCATTCACAGTATTACAATTTTTATTGTATGCAGTCTTTGTAGGTTCATCCCAAGTTGTTATTTCATGTTTTTGGAATTTTATATTGAGACTCTATAGGAGTCCATATATCAAAACCCATACTTTCTAAATGAATTTTAATTTTCATTTTCCACTGGGCATAGTTGGTTCCATTGAATAAAGGTGTCCGGTTAGTAGCAACACCCTCTAGTCTATTGTCCATATCTAGATTTTAGAAAAGAAATTTTGAAGAGATAAAATTTAAAACTAACTAACATTTACGATCATTAAAGATACAACTAAAATCATAGTTTAAAAACAGAGTATGTCAAATATCCTTTAACAAAAATAATCCTGTGATACCAAATTTTGGTCAGAGTGGATACTCAAGAGGGGGGGGGGGTGAATTGAGTTCCAATTAAAATTTATGATAAAAAATTTCTCTCTTAAAACCCCCAAAATTAAAAACAAAGTTAAACTGTAGTGAATATATATAGATTATAAATGTTCAATTAGTTTCTCAAAGAGTGATTATGTCTCAGTTAATTTAATCTCAAGATTAAATTGACTTTTGAAATTGATTTAATGATTTACAAAAATATAAACACTTGCTAATTTAACTATCAAAGTAGCTTTAAAATAATTTTGTATTTCAAAGTAATTGCAATGGAATAAATATACATTATACTTATAGATTTAAATTAAAATGCACAGCGGAGTTAACCAAGAGGTTCAGTTTCAAGGTGAGACTTAGTCCTGTCAACAATTTAGATAAATTTATCCACACCCTGGATCAAGGTTAACAATAGTGAACACACTGTCCAGGTACAAAGACCTCTACCATAGTTCTTTTTGGGAAACAAACAACAGCTCACAACTATTCAGGTCTTACCCGAACTCTACCACTATCCAATGTGGGAAACAAAAGAGTTATAGAGTTTGAATGAGGATTTGAGAATCCTCCAGCTTTGAAAAGGATAAAATGTGTGTAAGATAAATAGGGTACACACACTGCTTGAAATGTAAATATAGAATCACTAAAGAAAGTGAGAAACAGTTTAGAAAAGCTTTAGGGACTATCAGTGTAGCTCTTGACTCGTTTGATTTGTCAGATAAGCTTCTGAGTCCTTCTCTGGTTTTTGTTCTAAAAACATAGTGTAATTATCTTCTTTGGTTCTTGGTCCACCTTAGCATCATTTGTGCATGATGTGTTTGTTGTAGTTATTCACTCAAGTTGCAGCATGTGTTCTCCTTGAAAATGAGTAGCTTCATGTATGTCCAGTGATCTTGGAGTATGGGTTTAGCCTTTCACAAATGCACTATGTTTGAATGATTTTCAGCTCTTTTCTTTTTCACCCGTGTGCCTTCTTAGTTCCTTGATGATTTTCGTATGCACACCCAGTGTTCTCTACTTCACCTCCTTCAGCTAGTTCTTTATCTTCCTTTTTGTAGCATTCAGCTCCGGTAAAAAAAAATGATTACTTTTTGCATGGGTACTAGGTACGGTTTGCTGACATGGCAAAAGAATTAAATAAATAACATTGAATGTATTTTAAACATCAAATGTAACCGTTATCATAATAAATAAATAGTATTGAGAGCATAGAGTTTGACTTGTTGGCCAATTAGTAGCTCGTGTTGGTAAAGGTGTACGGTGTACTTTGTGTAGCAGGTCCTTCCATTGGTAGCTTTTTGATCTTGCATTGGTTGCTCTATATACTAGTGACTTCCTTCCATCGGTAGCTTTTTGATCTTGCATTGGTTGCTCTATATACTAGTGACTTCATTACATCGATTGCTCTAGTTCCATAGGTTTCTCGATGTATCAGTGACTGTACTTCTATTGGTAGAATTACTCTACTGGTAACTATCAGTGAACTGGCTCTATCGGTAGACTTCTGTCTATCGGTAGCTCTTGTCTGTCAGTAGCTCTGGTTTTTTAGTCGGTAGCTCTGGTTATTGGTGATTGTTTCTACTCGTATCAGTAGACTTACTCTATCGATAACTACTGGTAGACATACACATTGGTAGCTCTATAAATATTGGTGAATTTTGTGTATCGGTGACTCTGTCTATCGGTTGACTAAGTCTATCGGTAGACTGAGTACCGGTAGTTCTTTATCAATAGCTCTATGCAGATCAGTGACTTTCACTTATCTGTCTTTATGCAAAACACATCCGATTAGGTTAGAATTACATTAGAACACATATAAACATTGAAAAACAATGAATAACATATTCCAGAGATTATTTTAATATTATTATCATCATGATCATAGAAAATCATAGATTAGAAAGAATTAATATATAAATAAACATTAATTGGGATTATCAAAGTATATGAAAGCATAATTGGGATTATCAAAACAGGTGAGGTCAACTTATTTGTTTCTCCAATTATGGTTTTATATTCACACAAATTTATATTGGAATAAATTTTTATTTTAGTTTTTTTTATAATACAATGATTTTCATGTTTATGATTATTCTGAATTCATATTTTATACCACATTCCAACATTATGATTTGTGGTTCATCACTAAAGTCTCATTCATTATGATTATTATGCCATCTGAGATATTGGATATATAACGAATTATGATATTTTATTAGGTATTATAGGAAAAAATTATGATTCCAACTTATTTTTAGTCATATATTTATCCCATAATCATGTTTTCTCATCTGTTATGGTCAAAAACATTATGACACATTGGTAATGATTCCCTTGTTATGTGTTCTAAGTCCCCCATTATTTTCATGCCCACATTCCTATGAAATTATTTGAATATATATATATATATATATATATGTTTTATAGTGATTTTATGGGTGTTTTTAGTAGATTTATGTTTCTAAATTACTTGTTGATCTGATCACTAAAGGAACTAAACCTTTTGATTTTTGGACTGTGATAATTTTTGAGATTTAATTTTTAAATTATATATATTATTTAAAATATATATGTATAATTATGGTTCCCATAGTATATATATTTATCCATTAAAGAAGGATGTGATATAATATTGATCTGAAACAACCACTATAATAAGTATCCATAGTATTCTTTGATTTATGAATGTTATTGTGAATTTTAATAAATTATTCATGACTGTTATATCTAATGATAAAATTAGATTCAAAAAAACTATGATAAATTTTTTTTAAAAATTAAATAAATTTATTCATGTCTTAAGATATGGTTGATCATTACACCTCTTTCCACAAAACCAGGGATTGAGGAAGGTTTTGTGATATAATGTGATGTTTCCAAAAATGTTTTATGATGTTTGGAATTGAAAAATGACATGGTTTTAGTGTATGAAATATATTAATTAATTTTCATTGGGTTGAATTTCATGACATATGATTTAGAGAAACTGTTGGTTATATTTTCATTATAGACATGGAGGCATTTTTTTGATAATTTAATGTGTTCAATATATACTGAATACTGGAGATTAAAGTTTATATTAACATAGAAGGGGTTGAACATCCATAAAAGTAAATAGAATGTGTTGGACGAGGACTGTGATTTCTCAATACATATCCAACAAATTAAGGACAAAAATTTGGTCAATTTTCAATGAATGAATGATCATGTTACATTATCAATAATAATAATTGAAGCAGGCCAAATAGTCATGGATTTTCAAAACTCTGACAATGAATTCAAATGGGAAGGTGCTAAACTATATCTTTCCCAAGTGATTCCACAACCATCCATCTATGTAATAATCAATGAAGTGTATTATAAGGATACATATCTACAAAATGTATTTAGTATTCAAATTTTAAACATTTACATTTGTATAATGATAAGATTCAAGAAAAAAAAATACATATACCATTAATCCCATAATTGAAAAAGGATCCATTATATGATGAAACTATCTTGTAGTTATATATGTATAATATAATGAAAATGTGTTATTAATACCTATATAAGATTCTATATTGTGATAATATGAAAAAGAGGATGGTAACGTCTATATTCCAATGCCCAAAATTATAAAAAAATTAGACTGAATGAAAAATTCATCATGGATGATGCAATAATAACCCATAATAGCATTTAATATAGAACGTCACCATTTATTTCACTATAGTGATTAATATTATTTCTAAATGACATAATAATTGTATGTTATATTTGATAACCTTTTTGTGTAAGTTAAAAAATATATTTGATAATATTTGTCACTTGATGATCCAAATATGATATATATAAATAATGTGGTAATGTTTCATTGAACACCACATTCTATTCTATATGATCATGGTTCACCATATATTTATGGAAATGTTCATAAAAATAATTGAATATGGATTTAGTATATATTAATTATTATATTCATTAGAGTGATACTCAATATAAAAGGAATAGTGAGAGTATAAAAGATATATGGATATCATGTTTATAATATGTCAGATCGTGTACTTCATGTTGTACATTATTTTTAATTTTGTTTGGGGTAACACAATTTTAGTTGTTTAAAGGACTATGTTTTGAATCTATGTGGAGGATAAGGGGTTTTTAGAAATTCGAGGCATGAAAAAAGGAGGAGTGGGACATCTAGGGTATGTTTCCCAGTTTGAACATGGTACTTTGTAACCATCCTACCAAACAATTCTTGCCTATAAGTGGGTTAAACATTTTGAAGGAAACTAAGAAAGGGGTAAAGAAAAACTATATGGGCATAGATCCATCATATTTGGTCATCACATGTTTTTTTCAACAATTTGGGATCCCTAAGTAATTTTTTACCCTGACTACTCTTGGATATAGGGTTTTACATAGCTGGTGTGAGTTTGGACTACGGTGCAGAAAAACTGTGTTCCACATTAAAAATGAAATTGTACCATTTTCCCTTGAGGAACTTATGTGTTTTAACTGATTATTTTCCTTATTTGCTCCCCCTTCTACCCTGAGGATGAACCAAAATTTTCAGGTCCCCATAAAGATTAATCTTATTCATTTATAAGATGTTTTAAGTGTCTCTAGTTGCAAATTAAATCTCTAGGTGAGTCTAATACTCTTCTTCTCACTTTTTTTTGTATTAGGGATTGTGTATAAGTTCTTCATTAAAATGCATAAAAACCTATTTTTCCAAAGGAACCATGGCTGGAGTTTTTAGGTTTGTTTGAATTTGAGTCAAAGGCCAATATTAAGAAAGAGTATACATTAAAAACTTGGGTAGGTTGTCTACATGTTTTATTCCAGAGCCATGTGGTATCATTTATGTTTATGTGGATATACTAGGATTTTTTTGTTGTTTTTTTATTATATTGATATAATTTGGTAAATTAGGTGGGTACATGATGAATTGAACCCATCATGGTCCCCATGGGATAAATTAAGGTTTCTTTGAGAGGTTTTAGGGCCACCCATCAGGTGTTCCATTACTCGAACACATAAAATTTGGTTGAAAATTATATAGTTGAATAATGAGGAAGTAAATCCATGATTAATGGGATACCATATTACATTTTCTTAAAAAATAAATTAATGGTAGTGGTCTGCATTATATGGAAGGAAATAAGGTATATATTTGGAATATGAGGAAGGGTTAAATGAATTAAATGAATATGTTAAATGACATAAGAGTAGTAAATGGGAATGTGTAATTAAGTTACGATATGAAGAGAAATTATGTATTAAATGATATATAAATATTATATGTTATAATATTTGTAATTGATATTGTTTTTATGGTTGTATATGTGATGAATAGTAATTAAGGCATGTGAACATGGATTCATGATATTTGTGGTATTGGATAGAGGCTCCTCCCATGGGTCAGTTTGGAATGAAGCTATAATCCCTACCCCTATAATGCATGGGATAAGGAGTTGGACTAACAGTCATGTCCCACAAAAGTTGAATTGGTCGAGACTACCTAGAATGATTCTCTAATGTTGTCTGATGTAATTGATTTTAAACTGGTTTCCCTATTGGGATATGGAACATATTTTATTCTATTATGCATAGTCGTTATCTAAAATATTCCATTCTATTATAAAATATTTTACTAACCCTTATATTAAAGATGTAAATTGTTCATGTGAGTTCTGTTAACTAATTCATTGGTATATCTTTTATTAATATTGTTACTCTTTTATTAAATGTATATTGTATCATTATGGACTTCATATTGTATTACACTATAGATGGAGGCATACTTATTTGTACAGACACCCTACCTGAGTCTCTATTGGGTAAGTAAGATGATTTCAATGTTTTAGGCTTAGTAAATGAAAAGGTACATATGCTTGGGGGTAATTGGGCATAGTATGTGCAAGGAGGGGGAGGGGATTTAACATGCTTTCAGAACACATTTTTTTGATTTTTATTTTACATTTACTTTTGTATATCCTATAGTTGTCACAAAATCAAATGACTTAGCCTACATATTTTTGGTTGTAGGATTATAAATAGTATTTGTAAATGTTTGTAAATACATGTTATTGTTTATTTTTTATTATTGTAACATTTATTAAATGTTTTCTATTGTGTATTACACTGAAAAATAGTGTATAGTCTCTCCATATGATTCAATAGACCCATGATGCTAGTCAGACGAATCTAGAATTCATGGAGGCATTCATGAAGTCATGTAGTGACATGGATGAGGGCACCAGATATTATCACTTGTGTAAGGGATGTTACATAGTGTTATTAGTGGAATTTTGTTTTATGATTTTCACGATTTTTTATAGTAGTTGAGTGACTTGGATGTGTTGGGATCAAGCAACGAGCTCATTAATGGGATTCACTAACCCATGGATGAGGGAAACAACAATATTCAAAAGGTGGGATTGTTTCTCAGGATGTGTTTTGTTAACATTAAAGGATATTTCACCATTGTGTGATACAATTTTTATTTTACATGACTATTTAATTATATTCTTCCCATATGTTAAATGGAATGAGTTTTCACATGCACAAATCATTTTACACACCTAGGGATATTGGTGAAAGAATCTTAGTATAAACACATGAAGAAGATGTGTTGGGAATGAGGAAAAATTTTATATCATTTTCTTATAAAACATGAAATTTGTGTGTTTAATAAAGATAAATGGTTAAAAATATGGTTGTTGTAAAGTTTATAGATGGTCGAGTTCATAAGTGATAATTAATTTTTGTCATTGTATAATGATTTTAAAGGGAGTAAAATGAATGACTGATGACTATGAAAGCTGGTTTACGCCATGAAGACCATGACCCTTAGTAGCAGTGGTTCTGGTTAGTTATATATAATTTGACTAAACCCATAAAGATATTGTATGATGAACATGTTGTTTAGGGATAGTGGAGGGAATTACTTGGGTAACTATGGAATTTTTATTTTGTGTGTTCTTATATGTGTGTTTGGAATTATAAGAATATTCCACAAAGATGTTTTGTTTTGGTTGGGTGAAAATAGGATGTTACTGAGAATGATTTCCATAGGTAGAGACATAGAACCATGAGATCCATGGTTATATGGGAGAGGATAAGTTCTATGATAAATTCACTCAATTTATATAGATGAGGTAATGATAATGATGACGAGTTGTTCTTAGTATGTTTGAGATGACTGGAGTGTTTTAGCATCAACAACCTCTGAATATTGTTGGAGAGGGAGGAACTGAGGAATATGACTTTGAGAAAATGATATTCTAGATGATTCTACATCACCTAGGGACTTGTCTTTAGACTACAGTCACATATTAATTCTACATGTTTCAGCGCAAGAAAAGAGCAAGTGGGATGTTTTGGTTCATGCCTAGCAGGCTGATAGTGTGATATGGAATGAATTTCATGAAATGTTATTTGAACCATTATATATGGATTCCATGAGACATGCGAGTTCTTATTAATTTATGATGTTGAACTAGGGGTCTATCTTAGTGGTGGATTATGTTGGAAATCTAACCGACTATCAAAACATTGTTCCAAAATTGGTAGGGGATCATGCAGATACGGAGATACATTTCTAGAATGGGATTAGACATGAGATTTTATACAAAGAAAATAAATTCCACTTAAATAGGTTTACTGAGGTGGTATAATAGGACCCTATTTCAGATGGAAATATCAATGTGGGTTCAAGTGATGTGTATTCTTCTATCATTGTGGCTGGTGAGACACATGCTCAGTTAGTATCCTTGACCACCATTTTAGTGCCGAGCATGATGCATGTTCTACCATGTTATGATTTTATATAAGAACCCACAGTATATGGTTAATTATGGAGAATTAGGGTTGATTCATATTGTAAGTAAGAGGATAGTTACCCTATATCTGGAGGCAGTTCAAGATCTACCTGCAGTATTAGTCAGTGTAATGCCCACAATACTCGAGGATGATAGTATCCATATAAATAGGGTAGTATGAAATTAAGGTCTTAGAGCGGATCACAATGTAGAGGTGAAGCTTATATTCATATATTTCAGCCAATACCAGGATGTGGAATGGCTATTCTGTCTAGAGTTTGGGGTAAGATTCTTATTTCATGAGCACTTTCTTATGTATTCTTTGATATAAGATTATCCTATTATTTTATTTATGTTCAGTTCAAGACTTTGTTAGGCCTAGAGGTCAAACAAATATGTGGAGTTATTTGGATTGATCATATATTATGAGTTTATGATGCAAATATAAAGCTTTGTAATGTGTGTTTCCTTTATATTTCTGTTAAAATATTATTTTTGTCTTGATTGTGCAATTGATAATGGGTTTTAATCTAATTATTGGAATGGATTGGCTAGTGTTATACCAAGACCATATTGACTATTACCCCCATAGGGTTATTTTTACAGACTTAGGTGCGAGTACATATGTTCAGCATAGGGAATGAGATATATGAGTAGGTCATACATGGATAGTCTATCAACAGTTTGGTGAACTAACATCCCATTCACTTTATCTTACACTTAATGTTGATGGAGTTTATATACTTTTATTTACTCTTATAGTGGTTCTGTTTCATGATTTTCTTCGAACATCTTATTGGGGATACAACCTGAGATTGATGTCAAGTTAATGTTATAGTTTATACCAGGATAAGAACTAGTTTCTTTCCCACCATATCAAGTGGAGTTGGAAGAAATCCATGATAATGAATCTCAATTGATGGAATTGGGGATCATTGGTTTTATTCACTGGAGTACGTCACCATTTGGATCTATAGTCCATTTTTTCATAAATTATTATGAATCCTTATAGTTTTGTTCTTATTAATGGAATCCTAATTAGATTAATTTTAAGAAAAGATACCCACTTCCTCAAATCGTTTATATTTTTCACCATTTGAGCGGTGTATCCATGTAATCATTGATTTACCTAAGATTCAGATATCATCAAAAAAGCTTGAGTCCTTTTGATATACTGTAGACCACCTTCATAAGAAGGTATGTGTTCTGTGATTTTTTTGTGATGTTAATCGGGTGGACCAATTCACCAACATTTCTTATAGCCCTAATGAGATGAATATTTACCCCATACCTAGATCTGTTGTTTGTTGTGTTTTTTTGATAGCATCTTGATGTACTATATGAATCATTTTGATTATTCCAAACATCTTGACATATTATTGAGAAAACTAAGAGAGAATAAGATTGAACCCATGAAAACCATGTTTCATTTTAGGATTAATATGGTATAATTCATGGGTCAAAAAATTTATGAGGATGGTGTGTTTGTGGACCCATAGAAAGTGGTTGCATTTTTTTCATAGGAGTATCCCATAAATGTTATTTATGCCTGATGTATTCTGGTTCTTTAAGGGTATTCTCAAATGATTAGAGATGATTTTTTATATCTGGAAGCAATAATTTTGGGGTTAAAAATATGGATACAAGTTTGTGTGGATTAAGTAATGTGATAATCCATTCCTAGAGTTTAATAAGTAACTAAATTTTGTACCGATTGTTCTCTTACTGGAGAAAGGTAAGTATTATACCATATTTTATGATGCATCTAGTGTTGGGAATGGTGAAGAATTGATGTAGGATGGTTGGGTTGTGGCATATGGTTCATGATTTAAATTACCCTATGGATTCTCCCAAATTGGATGAAGTGGTTTAAACATGGATTATTTAGTGGAACTAATTGTTAGGATGGATGATTATTGTGTATACTGATCATAAAAATACTTAATTATATCATCTATAAATGTAATTGAAATATCAGATTGTGAAGTTTGGTGGATTACATTAAGTCCTTTTATTTTCAATCAGTTTGAATGATGGAAAAATGGATACAATGTTTCAGATGTTTTAAGTAAGATTACCCAAAATCTGGAAGTTTGGGAATCTAGATCAGAGTGGAGAATGATGGCATTGTTTTCCGAGATGCACTTAGAGGTGAAAATGGAAATATGAAAATAACCCTTTAATCATTAGAAGTTGAGTCAACCATTCTGAGCCAGATTAAATAGTGGTAGTATGAGTGTCCAGATTCATTGTATTTTATTTAAATCTAGGAACTTGGAGACTCAACTTCCAATTAGACTATTGGTGATGATGATATCATTTATGTTTGTGTTTGGGTTTTCATACCTGCATGTATGTAGGTAGAGTTGATGCATGAATTCCACGCCTCAATGTAGTTGGTTCTTACAAGAGTAACCAAAATGTATTATGATCTAAATAGATATTATTGGTGTCCATGAATGAATTAATATGTCTTTATTTTCTAAAATGGTGCCATAATTGATAGTAGGTGAACCCAAACATCAACAAGTAAGTTATTTGTTACATCCACTACCAATTTTGGAATTGAAATGGGATAACATGATGATATATTGTGTGGTGGGTCATCTGAGGGTTAGTTTGAAAAATGATGTTACATGGGTAATCATGGACCGATTGAAAAAGGGGGCACATTTCCCACTGATTTGACAGACCTTCACATTTGATTAATTGGGCGAGTTGAATGTTATGGATGTATTGTGATTTCTAGGTGCGCGAAAAATTATAGTTTCACATTGTGACCCAAGGTTTAAATTATGCTTCTTCTAGGGGTAGTAGAAGGGTCTTGGTTCTCAAGTGTTTTTAGTACATATTTCTACCCACGGATGAATGGGATATCATTGTACCCCATTTAGGTGATGGATTACATGTGGAAGGGATGTTTCATAGCGTTTGGTGGATTTTGGGAGAATCATTTATCTATTGTCTAGTTATCCTATAACAATAGTTACTTGGAATTTATATAGATGGAAGTGTATGAGGATCCCTATGGTATCCCATAATAGTCAAGGTTATTTTAAATAATTTATAGGGAAATATAGTTGTTTTTATAGAGTCTCATATAGGAGACATCATAATAGGTTAGGTTGATTTAGAAAAGAATTGTTATTAATCAGAGTAAACAGATTTTAATGTGGATTTTTGTCACGACCCATCCCCCGGGGCCCGTTCCGTGACTACCCCAAGCCCACCTTCCATAGGGCAGGGGCTGGCGACTAGCACCTAAGGCATAATTCCCTAAATTTGGGAAGAAAATGCCTTTATAACTTTAAACACACAAAATAGAGCACACACCTGGATACAAAACACTAAGTAAAACTATATAACAATTGAGTACTAAAATGTAAAGGGGCCAGAAATACCAGCCCAACTGTAGAGTTCATTAAAGCGGAAGTACAACTAATGGAAGAAAAATAGCTGCTGGGTCATCCACTGGGATTCCAACCTAAAGGGTAGGTAGATATAGCCTCCTCAACACTCCATGTCTGTCAGTATCCTCCAGGTACCAACTCGTCGAGAGGTCCACCTCTGGGTATTTTCTAGTCATAATAATCTCAGCCTCGGTCAGCGCTGTCTATAGTTTGCAACCAAAACAACGAGGTGCGAGCATAGCTTGTGCAAGGGTGTGTATAATAATATCCAGTAGGGTCCCTGAGACCTTCAAGGTCTCTCAAAATCCAACAAGGATAACAACAAAATATGTAATCAACAGATAACCCCACATAGGTATATGCCCATTCATATACCTAAGTTATCAATTAATCAATCTCAATCATGAAGTAAACACAAGAGTTACCAACTCATCTCACACTGGTATACAACTTATATAGAGATATAGATATGCTTTTATGTAGCCACTAAATCATAATCTCTATTGATCCCACGTAAGATCCTAGTAGAGTAATTAGAGTTGTCTAACCCACCTAGAATATGGAACATCAGTCGAAGCTGTCGAACCCACATAGGTTCCTAGAATAGTAATCAGAGCTGTCGAACCCATGTAGGATCTTAGAATAGTAGTCGAAGCTGTCGAACCCACATAGGATCCCTTTTATAACTAAGAATTCAGCCACAGGGTTTCCACACAAAGCACACTTGATTTCGCGAGGGGCCTCTCTCATTCCAAGATTCTATACATCAACTAACAAAAGGTCCCATGATGATGTACCCAAAAAGTTCATCCATGCATTGGTGTCTCAATGCAACAAACATCATGTCAATCGCACACTCAATCTGTGAGTTATTATCCTTTTAGTCCTGGGGGCCTGGTTGGTTTCATGCATGATCTAACCTGACTGTAACTCAACTATTCCCGAAACTCTAGAGGGATATACTCTACAGGACCGTCATACTCCATGATTAACAGTGCCACTGACGGTTCGTCAATTAGATTTCCAGAGCCAAAGGTATAGAAAAAATAAAGTAAAGGGTCACAGTGGGCCCGGGTCCGGTCTGGCTTGGTCGAATCGACCAGGCCCGACTTAGTCATGGCCGACCCGTTGGGTTCTTCCTGGCCTGCTGGCCCCGGCCTAGCAGGCCGCCAATGTTGCGAGTAGCGCGGGGGCATAGACCAGTCGTGAGGGTGCGGACCGGCCACAGGATTGTGTAAGTGCGGTTTGGCCCGGAGGCGTCGTGAGGGGCTTGGAAGGCCTGATTTCCCAGGTGCACATGGGGAGAGGCTCAGCGGCTTGGCTAGGATGGCTAAGGCCAGTTCGGCTAGCGCCGCGAGGGGTGCAGGTCGGGTGGCTCGGCCCGGATGGCCGAGACCTATTTTTCCAGCAACGGTGTAGGGCAAACGGGGTGCACGGGCTAACACAGTATGGCCAGGCACATTGGAGGTGGCCAGGAAGGCCAAAAGGCCTTCGAGTAGGCCAAGAGGCTGTCGGGTAGGCCGACGTGTGGCCAGGAGGCGGACGGGAAGGTCGAGAAGGCGGACGGGAGGCGGCTGGGCGGCCAGGAGGCAGCCGGGAGGGCGGGCTTGCGGGAGGGCGAGAGGCGGCCAGGTGGGGCGGCAAGGTGCGGGCCGGCTTGGGGTAGTGGCTCGGCCCGTCGAGGGGCCCAACTGGTGGGGGTGTGGCCGTGGCCGATTTGGTCAGTGGTGGTGTAGGACGCCGCAAGGGCGGCACAGGTCACGGAGGTCGTAGGTAGCATGACCATTGTATTCACTGCCTTTCTCTCCTCGTCGTTTTGTCACCATGTTAAAGGATATCACAAAAGAGTTCGATGGAGGGTGTCGAGCCATGTGGGTTTGGCCTACACCGTCCATGTTTACGGTGATTGCAATAGGTCCTTTAGAATGAACCACAACAATCCACCTGCAAAAAGAAAGCATCCTCGTTCTTCATTTTGAAAGAAATTAAGTACGTGGAACTGAAATAAAATTAACCCCTACCTTATTTCGTTGTTTGACGATGAAGTCGTGGATTGAAGACGACTTTTTCATCGTTCGTTGTGTCCACTGCACACATACAATCCCGATCTCACACGTCGGTTGTGGAAGACATTTCATGCTGGTAGGATTCCAGGGAAGAATATTAAAGGAGGCCATTGCCAGTGTTCTTTGATGGATGAACGTGTTCATCATTCTTCATTGTTAGATAAAGTTCTTCATTGGACAACTCTATTTCTCCCAAGATCTCCTCTATCAATATTTCACACAAAAGAAAAATTCCATCAAAAATAATATATTATTTTTATCTATTATTTAATTTTTGGTAGAAAAATAAAATGGGTTATTTAATTAGGTTAGCTCAAATTAATTAATTCAAGGGGTTGACACAAACTTAATATAGAGGATTTGGCTCCATAAATACTTCTGCATTAGATTAATTAAGTTGGAGGGGTGGTGGAACCATTAATTGGGGAGCTCAAGAGGTTTCTCCCCACTTAATAGGGAGTTCAAGAGATTTTGCTCGTGGATGGTCCCCACCATATTAAACATGAAGAGGAAGTTAGGTTCAGGTGGGCCACACCACCATAACCTCTCATGGGAGGTTAAGGTGTGGTGGTCCCCACCTTCAAATTCCACATGGAGGCTTTAATGAAAAAATAAAAATAAAGCAACAACTTCATTATTATTTAATTCTTTCATTAAAATCCCAAAAACTATCTTTTATTTCTGACCATCTGTTGTCGAGGTGAATGTATTCCTAAGTGAATATCGGCACTGCGAGTTAAATGGTGCCCTCAGATTTCAATTCCGAGGATCGGTTCAAAAGTCATAAAAACCCACTCGTACGTTTACTGAACATACCCGAACATTACTTTAGAATTTGATTCCAGGAAACCCGGGCCTCGGAATCACGTGCCGTCAATTTTCGCGGTTTCATCATATTTCCATGTATTTAAGAAAACAATTTCCATGGAAATTCCGTGTCATTACAATATTCACCATAAACCCCTTTAGTTTATGTTGGGTGATTGTGTATTTATTTAACTATCCCTAAGGATGGGTAACCATAATATTTGAATGTAGGGTATGTTTGCACCCAGGAACATGGGGCCACTTGATATTTTGGAGAGAACCAGACATGTGGAATACTTATTTTCTATTCATAGAAGTATAATGTCTTGAATAAATTTTTCCATGTTTCACAACATTGATAGTATAACCTGGATCATCTCATTTTATTTATTATAGTGATTTTGAGTATGATATGATCCATCATTTAAGTAGAATCAAGTTCATATTGAGGATTATAGTGAGAATGTTTTATGAGTCAAGACTTTGTCTTTGTTTTGAGTTTCGAGGAATCATGGTAAATTTTTGGAATAATCTTGTGAGAATGTGAAAAATATGAGGACCTAATGGCATGATCATTCTCTCATTAAATGTTTAGTGATTTATGGGACTGTGTCTAAAGGATGAGATGTTATAAGGTGTTGAGGTTGTAAGATGATAACCTTATTGAGTTACATTTATGATAGATTTTTTTTGTTTCAAATATGGTATTTTTTGTTGAAAAAGTGATTTTTTAGTCTATATAGAGGATCAAGGGAGTTTTGGGGGTTTGGTGCCTGAAAAATGTTATAGTGGGATTCACAGTTCATGTTTCATGTTTGGCACACATTAATTAGTAACCATGATCCCAAACTATGCATGCCTGTAGGAGGATAGTTTGAAGGAAACCATCAAAGGGGGAGGGAAAATAGTGTCTTCTTTGATTAAGCCACCATGAATGGACACCACAGGGTTTTTCATACCATTTGGAATCCACCGAAAACTGTACAATCAATGCCCATCGTAAATAGATATTTTTCTGATGATTGTTTCCTGATTAGAATAATCTTACATCAAAACAATATGAACCATTAAAATGGAATTTAATAAATTTTCCCTCTCATGCCTTATGTGTTCTAACAATTTATTTCCCTCATTTCCTCATCCTATAACCCTAGGGAGGAACCAATTATCCCCAATCTCCATAGGGATCAACCTCCCTCACATATAATCCATTTCTAACACCTTTGGTTTTGAATAAAATATCAGGGTGAGTCTAATACTCATCTGCAGTATCCTATTATAATTAAGGCTTCTGTATCATGTGATCTTATTGGGATGCACTAAAAATCACTTTTCAAGAAGATCATAGGTTTTTTTGGGGTGTTTGAATCCTAGTCAATGGAAAATGTTAGGAATGTGTTTATCATTGAAATCAATGTAGGTGGTCTAAATTTTTTTCCCCATAGTCATGAGTTTTTATTTATGGGTAAGTGGTAGTACAACATTTTATTATTCTTATGATTTTGATACTATTGTTATGAATTGGTAAATTGGGTGGGTAAATAAAGAGTTTAAAAAAACATGGTCATTATGAGATGAAATGAGGTTTCAAAGACTAATTATATGGACAACCATGGGGTGTGATGTTGCATTAACCTAGAAAACTATGATGATAAAAATAGATTTAAATTGTCAATAAGTAGAGACATGATAAATATGATACCATGATACCCTATATTAGAAAATTTATTAATGGGAGTTTTGTATACTTTTTATTATGGAATAAGGGGATGTTTAAAATACTGTGATTAGGTTAAGTGAATCAAGGTGAATTCATAAAAGACTTATGAGTTGTAAATGTGAATCAATAAGTTAGGTAAGGAATGAAGAGGAATTTTGAGTAAAACAACCTAATATTTTTACATGTTATATCTTTTGAATGATTCATTTTTCTAAGGTGGTATATATGATGAATAATTAATAATAAATTTCTGCATGGCATATTGGTATCTATGGTGTTTGAGTAAGGATCATCCCACATGTCGGGATGGAATGAGGCTTTAAACCCCACCCATAGAATTAATGGGTTAGGTAGTATAACATTGGATCTCGCCACTAATGGTTTCATTGATTGATACTTTCTAGGATATTGTCTCCAAGGCAGTGTGGCATTTTTGATTTGGGAATTGTTACCCCAGTGAGATAGAAAACACCTTTTATTACCATAATCTTAGGGGATATTTGGCATAGGAAATTGTGTTACAAATGATTTTACCAACCCATGGATTAAATTATATATATGTTTTAAATAGGAATTGTTAACTAATATACATGTTTATAAGTTATTTAACCTATTATTATTTTATTACTTGTATAATATATCTTTTTATAATGGTTATTTTTAAGACACCATTGGTAGTGGACTGTTGAGTTTTACCCACACCATAATCATGTCATCATTGGGTACCCATGAATTTTTCCTGGATGCATGTCAAGACAAAGGTAAGGGCCTTATGCTATATAGTTCATTTGGTAGGTGATGTGCATAGTGAAGGGGACATGACTTGGTGTCAGAACTAGAATTTGTGATTTTTAGTTTACCATAACATTTGGTCTTCCATACACTTGTAGTAGAGTGTCATGACTTAATATAATTATTGTGGGTTGTGTACATGTACCAAATTTTGGGAACTATTTGGAGATGCATTTTATTGTTTTTTGTTTTTTATTTTTATCTATATTTCATTATTTTATTCTAGGGGTTACTTTGACAAATATATAATGTGACATATTTACACTCTTATATGTTCTATTTATTAATGTTTTTTTACAAAAATAAAATTAAGGGTGGTATAATGTTACACCCCATCATTTTAGTATGTTTTTTTCAATATAATAAATATTAGATGTATGAAATCTTTTATTAGGTGAACCACCGAAATAAAATGATCAATTATATATTCCATAATTTAAGAATATTATAATATAAAATTATATAAATTAATATATAATTAAAATAAATATATTTAGTTATATTTCTATGTAAATGAAACTATATTTAAATTAAAAATACAATAAAGTATAATATATCATCATCACAGTCTACTACAGGAATCATACTTCTGATGAAAAATATAAACATATTACAATATTTTGTAAATATATAAACAATATGATAACAAAAATGATGAATATGGTGAATAATTTTTGAGATAAATGTTGTTATATAAATTGGAATGTAATATAATTGTTATATATGAATATATATTATTTATATAGTTACTGGATATATAGATATTAGAAATATGGGATTTTATAATATATAGTTATAAGATATAATTATATATATTATTTACATTGATCATGGATAATTTTTATTAAAATAAAAAAACACTCATATATTATTAATTATGTTATATTGATATAAAAATATTACACATTAATATAAAATTATGTTTGTTATAATTACTATTATTATTATATATAAATTTTTATTGATGTGATTATAAAATTTGATGAATAATAATAATAGAAACATATAAATAGATTTTATTGGGTATATGGTAGTAAATTAAGTTTTTAGGATTTTATTAATATAATTTACTAATAAAAGGATTATTTTTCATTGAATTGATTTTTTAAAATTAATGTTTATTTTTACATTAATAATATATATTGATTAATTAAAATGGTTGATTCTTAAATTATTTAATTTTTTAATATAGAAACTAATAAATTACCACTAATTTAATATGTAATCTATATTAAGTATTATTGGGGAAAAATTAACGGTTGAAAACATAATTTCGAATAATATAATTTTTTATATAATTTATTTTTCAGTTAAAAGTAAAATTACTTGTAATTATAAATAAAATAATATTAAATAGAGTATGAATTGTTAATCATCATAGTAAAATTAATTTTTCCAATTTTATTTTTAAGAATATATGTTTGGGTACATGGTAAATATTATTCACCATTATAGTATCTAAAATTAGGTAAAATATTTAAATTTATTGGGAAAGTCAAAAAATAAAAACAAATTAACTCCAAATGAGTGGATGAGTGGTTGGTTGACCCCCATTTCATATCTCTTTTTTTTCATTTTGTATTCACATTCCATGTAAATGAGTCATTATATAAAAATAACAATAAATGTTTATTTTCCAAAAGTCCACTAATGATAAACCATAAATGTACCCATAATATCATGATACTAACCCTCAAAAATCCATTGGATTTACACAAATTCATATCCAAATTCACCCCGAATCAATTTTATCCCATTATTTATATCTTGGGGTCACTAGAAAATGTCAGTAATTCCTATTTCTAAGGTTCTCTCAAAATAAAAAAATGGTTATGAAGAAAAAAAATATACATGATGGAGATATAGTTAGGGTGGTGGCCCATCGGGTTACATTTAGAAGAATTAAAAATATATACTCATAGTGTTGATATATCCTAGAGTTCATTTCAATGGGAAGCTCATTTTCATAAATTATTCTAGGAATGGTTGGTATCCTTTGGCATAACACCACACTAGATATCATTATGGGCCTAGAGATCATGGTTGCAAAGTACACCCTTGATAAATTGAATGAGTCCAAATCCTTCAATGATTCCCAAGTCTAAAAACCATGGAATAAATTTTATATTCTTTTATATATAGTTAAATTCATCAATTTTTGAAATCCTTTACCCTAGAGAAATGTTTCATAAAATATAAAAATATATCATTTCTCTATTTTAATCCTATACCCTATCAATAAAATTCACCCAACGCAAGCACTAGACAATGAATCATTTTATGTACACTTATATATCAACCTATATAAATGTATAAATATAGAACAAATTAAATATTAAAAATAAAAATTATTATATGATAAAAAATCATTCATTTTAAATAGTTCAATCAATCATTTAACAACTATGTCTACAAGGAGCTTGTGTGAGGGTGCACAGCCCTGAGCAATTATGCTCATGGAGTTACGGTGTGATTGTGTGTGTATACCTCTAACAATGTTACCAAATAGTGAAATATGGTTTTAGTTTGTGGATGTATCCCTATATAAATTTATTTTATTAATGATTCACTGTTTTTGTGATGGTATATATCCCCTTGAATTAATAAATGTTGAGATATATATCTAGTGTAAGGATATACCACTACAAGCTGTACCACCCATGTAAGTAGGGTACTGGCGTGAGGTTGAACCATGTTTGGAATTACCTCCTATGTTAATAAGGTGATTGTGTATGGGTTTACAAACATTGTATTTTATTCCCATAATGGATGTTATTTATTCATAGTTCTCATGACATTAGCATGATAATAAATGTCCACATATTCCAAACAATATTCATAGGTACCACATTATTTATCTAGTAAGGATTTCTTCCATTTAATTTGGCTAGAAATAGAGTTTTTCAGATATAACCACATCAATAGGTGAACCTTCCTGCGATGTAGTGACACTGTCAAATAATCTAATCAATTTCCCATGGCAATAGACTAATATATGATCATGATAATTCCACTCATGGATAACATCCCATGGACCTATATTTTTTATATTAGTGTCTATAAGAGAATATTTGATACTTTAACGTAATTATTATCTTCCCATTGATAATTAAAATTTATATTCTTTGTCCACCTCTTCTTTAATAATATTTATGAATTTGAAAACATATTTTTGGAATCATTAATCTTCATTAATAATGATACAATTACTATGAAATAATATATTCTTACTATTTAAATATCTATTTGATATTCTTCATTATGTTGGTTATAGCACCTACATTCATAATATTATATCACCTGTATCATGAAATGAAAAAAAACATAAACATCGGTTATATGATATAATAATGAATAATTCAAAATGTTTTAGTAATTTTTAGTTTTAATATGCCTATGTATATTGAAAAATGAATTCAAATCTTTTGTACATTCAATAATTAAGGAAAACATAATTTTTAATAATTCCATGATAAACTTATACATATGTTCCAATAAATGACCATGGAAATTACAATCAATGTCAATAATTAATATTACGAATTTATAAAAACTATATAGATTTTGACCACAAGATCATCGAGTAAGGACTATATCCATACTTTAAAAACATTCATGGAATACAGAACAATTAACACCTAAATATTAATTTTAAAAATAAAAATTTATGATTTGTGAAATAAGAAATTTATATTAATGATTTTATATAAAATAAATATTATAATTTTTATTTTATATATGAATAAAAAATTTAATTTAATATGGTTGGAGTTAGAATGTTGTAGACAGAGCCAGAGACTAAGGTAAGGATTTTGTTTTCTAATATTAATGTGAAATCATAATGATTATGAGTAAATTTATATTTAGGGAACTTATATGTTACATGTATGAAAAAACAATATGTATTTTCTTATATGGATTTTAATATGATAAATGTATTTTTACTATTTAACCTCTATTTGATTAATAACTCCATATAAATGATTACAGTAACATGAACTAGGATTATCTCATCCCATTCAATTAAAAACTGTTCTCATTCATATATATGTTCATTATATTGTTTTGTGTATGTCCTTATCGATAATAATATTATTTTATATTGTTTTTATTTTTCATATACTTTGTTTAATGAATTATGAAAGGGACAACCTTGTTAACATTTTCTACATAGATCATTACTTATTGAATTTAAATTTCCTTCAATAATTATTATTAACGTCTATTTTTTATCATTGATGTATGATCACATTCAGCCACTATTTTTATCATTTTTTTCATAATCTCCATTTCAATGTTTTACTATTATTTAAAATGAAAATATATCTCGTATTCTTGATAAATCATTTCCATTTACAATAAAGTATAATAAATATTATAAGTGAATTTAATCTTATTTCTCAATGAAATTTTCAATGATCTTATTTTGTATTTTTCAAATATCATAATTTTCATTAAGAAATATTAATATTTACAAGTGATGTGTTTTAATGAAAGTGTACACATTCTATCCCTAGATGACTTATTCTCTTGTATTGTTGAAGTTTTCATGATATTTTCATCATTAACATTCGATTGTTGTGCTATGATAGAATTGGTATTATTTTCATATTCTTTTTCACATATATGTATATTTTATAATTATTGGATTGATGGGACTGAAATTATATATCCCCCTAATAATTTTCAACAGATATATATCACATGATACAATATGATTCAATTTGGGTAGTAAACCTAATACACTATTGGACTATGTCCCCACAGTTTTGGAGAGTGGGGATTTTGATTTATCAACATTGGGACTTCATCCACTATGTGATGATAGTCTTGATAGTGGAACATTACAGAAGAAATTATTTAATATTCTTTTGTATATTTTCGAATTTTATAGAAAAACTATTTCTTAAGAAAAATATATATTTTATGTTTTCATGGTTCATTAATATTGACCCATAATTCAAAAATATGATTAGTTTTTTAAATTATTTTCCAAAGTATTTATTTCTTGTATCATTATTTATGACCAACATTTTATTGGTCATGGTTATCATAACATGTGTTCATGAACCTTTATTAATTTATCATACTAACATGTTTATTTTTTTAGTTATGATCATCGATTAATATCTCTTTTTTCACATTTTTGTGAATTTGATAACACCCTTACCTATATTTTATTTTCACTTGGAAATGAATAATAGTATTTTATATGATATGTTTATATTGGTATCATGAAGGAAGAATATTTATAGGACTTATTAAATAATATATATAAAAGTAGTTCAATATGTATATAATATCAAGATAAAATAAAACTATAGGTTATTTGTTTGTGATTTATTTGGAATATAAGCAATATTTCCGTTAAATGATGAAATATGTATTTTTGTTTTTGAAGTTTCATCTCAGAACCCTTACATTATGGATTGTATCATCCCATATAATAAGGAATGCATTTATATGCATGAAATTATGGTTTGATCCTCGTATATCACATAAAAATTCCATTCTAAAAGGATCATTGATCCCCATTGTGCTGTGGTCTACAAATTAAAAAAATTAGTTAACTCCTCCAATATATCAAAAGTACCTAAAACACATTTTTAAATAAAACAAAAATTCATTAAATTGAGTTTGTGAGTTCTTATAAACTCATCACTTTTATAATTATCATACATAATAAGGGCCCCCATACATCTCCTCTAAACTATACCAATCAATGGGACTCAGTGGGATTTTAAATGTTGATATCTTACAGGTCATAGTATTTTCAAAAACACACCTAAACTACCAAGACATTAAAAACCCCAACCAAATATAAATATATTCTATCACACACATAATTTATCCCATGGATGAAACATATTTATTAATATTCAATCCATTATAATAAATCACCTATGAATACATTCATACGGTGCCCCACATCCCTTTCCACCTCTAAAATCCCAATATTCCTCACACTAAAATATTAATCGAACTCACTAACACTAAAAATATTACTCAACCCCAATAAAAATTTTTAATTTTCTTTTCAATTATTCCATACACTAATAGTTGATTTTTTTCCAAAAAAACCATCACAAGGTCACTGCTACACCTGAGTATAACAATCAAAATCGAGTCTTAAATCCATTGTCTCGTGATAAATTCTTTAGCGAGATCATAAATAATTTATCTATAGTAACTTTTTTCATTACTTCTATAATGATTGATCGGTTATTTATCAATTAAATCATCATAAGACTCTTTGTAATTTCATATGTCTCTACTATAAGACTCTCATTCTTCACTAGTGAATATAAGTTACTAAATTCAATTATATGACCCAACATACAGTGATAAAACATACATTTTTATGTTTGAGTTTTTTCTACTATACCCAGAACCATTAATCAAATAATATTTATTTCTAAATAAACAACATATAGTTTTTTCATAAAAGCATGTATACCAAAAATGTTACCCAAATTCCCTCAGAATGTGTGTCGCACACTTGGAACACATATGGTAAACTCCCCACCATTATATTTTCCTTATCATTGGACTACACTAAATGAGCAGCCTATATTCCTTGATCAAAAAAACTATGATTCTCATCAGCATTTTATATACCAACTAGATAGACCCATCATATGAGCCTTAATATAATATCTATGAGAAAATTATACTCCAAGTTATCAGTTTTGATGGTCATAAATAATCTATTATCAATAAATATGAGTAAAAATCTCACATTTAATATTCAGAAACCCACTCACTACCATGTTGCTGTAGTTTTTAAACATACTATAGAATCAATAGATGATTGTGTTATTTCATCATACAATTATTTATCATATATTTGTGGTTATGGGTATTTACATAATACTAAATCATAATACCATGTTACTGGGATAATTTGTGTACAATATCATTTACTAGTTATCCAACAATAATTCCCAACCATATAGGGTTATAGATCATTATTTTTGAGATTTGAAATATTCTTTAATACCATAATTTTCATGAAATATTTATTAATATATAAACCTCCCATTCAATCCTTGTATCCTAAATTATATATATATATATCATTCCTTTGTCCATAAATTTTACTACTCACCGGATCATCTCCAGTGTAGAAGAATAATTGGATTAGGCATGGAACTATGTTATAATATATAATCATCTTATAAAAATCTATATCATTCAAGGTGTTTTTTAGGTTTATATTGTTCATTTAAAACCTTATAGCATACTAAGAATAAACAATTATTAAATTCCATCATTATTTCATGGCTTCTATCCATAAAGTCTTGGTACTAAAGATTCCTCCTCCATATCAAATCTTATTGGATACTCTAATGGTCGTATATTCAATAGAGTGACAGGAAATAAAATGTGTTGCTCTATTGAGAAAACCTTGAATACTATGAGCACTTTTTTAAAAACTGTCATCTATTGAAGAATTTAATCATGCCTTCAAACATATTACAATAGCACTCTTATATATATATCTTTCATTTGTATAGATTATCAATGTACTCCCTTTTATCTTTTTTTTCAAGGTATTATAGTATAATCATGATTAACCAGTCACAAAAAATGACACAAATGTCCAATAATTTTCATTCCCATCTCAAATTCCACCGATATATCATTGAATACCCCCTTCAGTTCATTAAAAAGGATTGAGATTATAAAATAAAAAATTAATCTCTCAAGGACACTTAACTGAGAACAATATTGATCATGTCACAAATTCAAGATGGGGTACTGTCAAATTTCACCATTTCCAATAACACATCTCATTTTACGTTGATTTATATTCAAAAAATCAAAGGCTAACATGCCTAATATGTTATCTAGGAATCGTAGTAATTAATTTCAAATAATTTAAAAAGCAACCCACATGCATCTTTATCAATATATCTCAATATATCTCTAATGATTAATCTTGTGTCAGATCAAACATTAGTCTTCTGTATTTAGTATAATATAGGTAATTTTTCTAATTACTGTTATCTATAATTCATTATCGTGCTCAGGATCACCCCTCTCTTAAGGGATAAATTAATATTCCCATACTAAACATGGTTATAATTATGAAAATAACACTATTGTATGTATATATACTATACTATATGTGGAGGGATTTGGGAGATCACATTCCACGATACTTGGATATGAAATATTTATATATCTATTCCCTATCCTGTAATCACAACAACATACTTCTTTCTCAAAAACAATGATTGAAACCTTCTTAAACAAATGTTATAAATTGATGTGTACATTCAATGTATAGTAATATATGATATTTAATGAGTTACAAACTATGTTAAGATATATTACCAAAATGAATTAAACAATGAATTAGATTATTGATTTAAAAATTCCAGGGAATTAATCTTCCAATTATGATACTAGTCAAAGTTGGGCTTTTTTTTCAAACTATAAAAATTTATGTAAATTATTATCCATTGATACTTGAGTGTATAATCTCCCCAATTTTTTTATCAAATCATCTCAACTAGATATTTTCCTCTAACATATGCGGAGTTTCACTTATCATACCATGGAGGCCTCTACCTCTTTATGGTAACTAGGATTAGGATGTCACATTATCTAATATTTAGATTCCTAAATTTCTTCCCATTCATGAAATATTGTAATAATATGAAGTAGTTGAATTTATTATTATTTTTATCTCTATGGTATGAAAATATCATGATTGAATATATTATATTTACATATTATAATTTTTATGAAATTGAAAATACAGTGTGCTTTGTGTACAAGAAATCATAAGATAATGTTTAGAAAAAAGATTTATCGGTCTTACATGAGGAATTGAGTTCCCAAAATTAGTGAACCATTTATAATGAAATGTTAATGGTGTGTAAAGAAATGATGACTAAAAAAGGCGAATCATCAATGAACCCTACAGTTATATGATGTTCGAAGCCCAAAAAAAATTCTATAAGCTTCCTGACCAAACTTTTTAAGGATGACGATAATAAGGGATTTACCCCTCCCAATCCCGACTCCTTTATGCTTAATTACCCACCCTCTCAAATTCATAATGTGTATGATTACACGTGCAACAGTCCATTAATTAATCTCCTAATCCAATATGATATATTAAATTTACTGACCTCCCTTCATTATTAGTGATTCATTATCAACATTATAAAATATAGTTTTGATGATTCCCTTTATATAGAAAATTTGTTTTTGGAACTAATCAATGGTAATCAAATTCATATTTAAATAGATCTGGATTATGTATCAAAAACGTCTAATATGTGTCTCATAATTAAATGGATCCCCTAACCCAGTACATAAATATTGTGGATAATGAAGGAACTTCAATTAAATGTCTATTTATGGTGTTTGAGGAGGGTAATATGGTAACTGATGTTTATGTAACAATATACACTAAAATACTAGAATGAGTCATAAAGGTGAGATTGGATGAATAGTGGGATGGAACCCCTAAATCATAAACAATATGAACTATGTATTATATGAATTCAAGGATTGGATAGCCCTGACAATATATGTTTTATCATGATTCAAATAAAACACAATAAACTATATTTAATTAGGCTAAATGAACTGAAAAATGGTTTTTCTGCTACCATTGCGTCCTTTGAATGTAGTGGTTATCATAATATGGGAAAGACTCGGTATCAATCTAAAATTAATTGATTATGTCTCTTGTTGTATTCAAGCATTTTAAATCTTTTAATCATCAGTTATAGTGTGATGAATGGTACATGTAGTTTGGTAATGGAATGAATGCCTCAACATTGATCTATTATACATGATTTTAAAAATTATCTAGATAAGAGATCACTCGAGATGGAAATCATATCACTCTCTAATTTCATTAAGTTTCCTTGTGATCTGATTAGATAAATCTATTAAATTATTTATTCTGATGGGAATTTCATGTATGTTTATCACACCAATATAACAAGGTAATGTAAATCAGACAATGATGGTATAAATTTATGTGATGTAAATCTTGCAGGAGAACAATTTTCCCGATATATAAGATACCCAAATTGCATGAAATAAAAATAATTGGTATATCTTTCTCCAATTATTATTTTATGTGCTTCTAGGGTTCCAAAACATGTTGTTATTTGGTAATGTTAAATTTGGACCACCATATTATTGATTTTATTTTTTCTACTAATGATAAGAGAAATAGAAATCCATTATTTTTAATTAATTCTAGATAAACATTATATATTAAGAAAATATTTGTAAGGATTATTGAAATTCTATTTTTTTATCGAAATTTATTGGTATGCTTCCTTAAATTGTAATTTATTAACGGATGTTTAAAGGAAATAAGTAAAAATAATTTCACCTCTATGGTCAAATATATTACTTCTCCTAAAATATATATTATTCTATTACAAGATTCTATCACAAAAAATGGCTATTCTGGATTCCATGAATAAAAATGTGATATGTCCTTGAGGCATAATAAACATATAATGTTGATAGAAAACATTCAAAAATACCTCTGAAAATTTAAATGGATTAAGGATGGAGTTTGAAACAGAATTTTCATAAAATATAATAAAATAATTGGAATGATTAACATACCTATTTACATTCAAAAGGATGTTTAAAGACTTCTAGATGAAGGCAATTCTCTTTCAAATCATGTTGTCAATTTCATCATGAATCCTTTTAATGGTCCTCTAACATTGATGGATATTTTGGAATATTTCACACCACGGTGTGTAATAAATGAAGAAAATGGTTTCCATACCTCAATAATTCATGATTTTTAAATAAAATATCCAATATTTGTACTTATTTATTCTAACCTCCATAAAAAATAATGGCTAAAAAATATTTTTTCCAAAATTACTGAGATAATATTCATCATGATTTGTTTTTTTCTTACTCATTTTATAAATGATGCTTCTATAATAAGTGTAATAAGTGCTCAATTTATTTCTTTTATTCTAAATGTGGGAAATTTCTATGATATCACTAAATTCTTGTCGGTGGCTCTAGTAAAAAAGTCATTAAATTATCAGGGAATTTTTTCAAATAGGCTTATTAATATTGTAGAAAATATTATATCATCAAATATATTTGGATTTGATAGAGAAATAACCGTAAAATATTTCCTCATAAAAAAATTATAAGGTATGAATATTGTCAGGAATCCTATTAGAGGAGGTTACATTAAACTTGTGCTTCATGTAAAATAATCCTTTTTTAATATGGACAAGGGATTTATTTTCAATACACTTTCTTATTTTGGGTTTAAGAATAAAAATATTCAGTGGATTAAAGATATGATTATATATTCTCACAAATCAATTATTATTAATGGGTATCCAGTTTGTTCCTTCACTCTGTCAGGTTGGGTTAGATATGGAGCCCCGCTCTCTAACAACTTCTACTCTATTGAAAAAAATTATCTTAGTAGATTTCTCCTCAATATGGTTGAAAAATGTGAAATAAAAACCACTAGATCATCCAGTGGTTTATCATACTCATGGAATTTATTTTATGCATATTATATTACCATTTTATATTGAGTAGATAAAATAAATTTAAGAAAAATTAAAAATGACATTTTTCATAATGAAAATCATTTGGGTCCTGATATTAGTTGGAATAAATCATTTATCTACATTGGTAAAAATAATGTGTCCCATAAAAAATGATCATTAAAAACTAAATTAGAATTGAGGAAGGAATTAAAATGCATTAACATCTCCGTTATTGATTTTTTCTAGAGAAGGAGTATTCATGAAAAAAACCACTCTCCATTTGTTAGAAACAAGGTTGAACACCCCAAACTCTGGGGAATCATGGTTTGAAAAATATTATCATTTTAAATGAATCCCTTCAAGATAATTTTTTAAGGAGGCTTGTAAATGTGAAATAAATCTCATTGGGAACATATAAAAATGGTACTTTGGAAAATTAAATTTTGGACACTTGAATTACAATGGTTCTATCACATTGAAATATATTATTAAAAGAATTTCTATTTAATATCATTATTTATCTAACAAGAATCATTCTATCAGTTTTTTTGATAATCAGATAGGTATTCCACTAGTGAACATGTTGGAAGACACTATTTATGTTTTGAATTTTATAATTATGATTATTTATAATTTTCATGATCCTAACCCTCTTTCGGATACAATTAGGTCAATGGTAAATTAAAATCATTTTTTATTGGGTTGAGTAACTCATCTAGGATATATTATGAAATGGAATCCTAAATTCAATGATAATTTAAATAAATGAAATTCATAGATTCCCCAATTTTATTTTTTATATCCATAACAAACATATTTCACCATCCAATTTTTTTTTCTGGTGGTTGATATTCTCTAAAATTAAAATAGATTCCAACCTGCAGATCGTTGGTATCACCCTTTGGTCAAGATATTTACTCTTTTCTCCACCTAGAGAATACTTTGATCTACTGTTGTTGAGATTCCACATAGATTTAGTTATATAGAATTATATATGTGGAGTATTCTTGGTTCCCCCCCTATGAATTAACATTATTCATAATTATATCATGAAATATTGTAATCTCACGCTCTCAAAGAAACTAATGAACATATTGAAAGCTTCCATAAATAAAATTATTCACATTATTTGGAATGAAATCATCAAATAGAATTTTGATTAGGATTTAATCATCAATCAATCATCCATGTTTAATAATAGAATTTCTATTTAGAATAATAATCATCTTTATAATGGTAACTATGATAACAAATCCAATATTTTTATATATTGAGGCATCTTCATATTGCAGGAATTTATTATTAAACGTTTAAATATTTTGAGGTCATTTGTAACTCACCATTTGTTGGAGGGGTTAGATTAAACTTTAATGGAGCCTCTAGAGGAGACTCAAGCCATGTGGACATTGTAGATGCTTTCAGAGAACATAACGGTGATGTTCATTATTCTATATATGGACCTTGTAAAGATTCCATTACTCTAGAAACTAAAATGCTGCGCTTGATTAATGATGAATATGTTGAATAACAATTGAAATGGTATAATGTATAGTTGGACCATGATTCTACTGTGATTTTCCATGTTGTTATAAATGAGAATATTCACCTATCTTTGAAGACGAAATCTAGATGGGCTAAATTCGTTGAAATTTTATCTATTGTTTACATTATTTATTTGTCTGTTTATAAAATATCTAATTATCCCATTTATGGTATTTCATAAAGTTTCATTAATTATAATTTAATTAATATAATCATGTATTATTTACAGAATTAATTTATATTTAAGGATTTTATAACTAAAATAGGTTTCAAATGTATTAATATTCTAATTAATATATTAATTTTTATTTACATATAATAAGTTAGCAATAATTTTATGATTAATTAATTTGTTATCATTTTATTTTTATTACATTAAAAAAATTATTACATTTAATAATATTTATATTTTAATATAAAATATATTTTGTTATAATGAAATTATATTTTCAATATTTAATTTTATATATTTTTTAATTATAATAAAATATAAATTTTGAATTATGATTATGTCCATATGGTATTATAAAAAGCAAAAATGCTTCATGAGGAATTTTGTGTGTATGAGTGAGATATCATATACTTTAATTGATTGAATGTTATTGTAATGAAATCGCATAAAATTTTATTATCTATATTTGGATTTATTTATATATCCATTAAGCATAGTTACCTTACATAGTGACATTATGCATTAAAAAAAATACTTTACATTGTTCCTTGTATACTAATAACAATATCCCAGGAGTAGCTTGCATTATAGTCTTTATCTAATCAAAATGTAATATTTGAAAAAATATGAAATTCTATCATATATTCCTGATTATCCCAGTTAGGTCATCCTTGAAGCCTGTGCCAATATTCCATTTATTCAATGCTGAATCCTATTTAGTAAAAAAAGAAATTCATTTATAGGATCTATCATTTTAGAATGTTCTATCTATAAATATGAAATTCCAATATTATAAATAAAATATTGATAATATATTTATTGGAAATGAATAATAGTGTTCCCGTAAAACTATCACCTTTTATGATAAAAATATAATAATGGTACTTGTTCTCGTATATGTTTTAGAATAAAAATCATTGATGTCTTTTCTTATGAAATTTTGATGAGAAATATATAAATTTTACACATATGACAAAAAATATATTTTTCATAAAAAAATTGTAGAAAAACACCTATAAATGGATATGATATTGATATATTAACATTTTGAAGAGGCTATTATCCAAATTGATCATTTTGTGAGGAATATATTAGGTTAAATATTTTTCAGGATGATATGGTTTATCCGTGGAAACACCCAATTCATGACACATTTATAAAGTATTATGGTCCTCCATTACAATGGTTGAGGGTTTATTCGGTTTCATATCAATGATTTTCAGGAACTCACATTGGTCAAGTGGATGAGAGGTCATGATACTTGAAAATTTTATTGGGGAATTTTTACCTACTCCTCAGATATATTAATGATTTATATTATGTTCTGAAATCCTTAACATCACCAGATATAGGATTCGTTTCCCCAGTGGAAATGAATTTATCAGAATAATGATTTAATTTCCACAACTGCATGTGTCTCTTATTCTTTATTAGTAACTTTTTTATTCATGAATCTATATTCTATATCTATTATTGGGATATTTGGTGTTTATTTCCATTTTTGTATGTATTTTCTGTTTTTCGAAAAGGTATTGAAGCATGAAAGGGATTTCTACATATCCTATTGGAATTAGAATGAATGCCCATGTAGTTGTTTTGACACTGGTAAAGGATGTATTCAAATACTACATCATAAAGATTAAAATTAGTTGTCAAAGAAAATATAATATAATATAAATATTGCATATAGTAATCGATCATTAGAGAGGAATTTTACATATCCTATAAACACAAGAATCAGTGTACATGTAGTTTGTGTTAGGGGTGTCTTTGTCATTAGAGGGGAAAAAATAGGGTTTGAGTAGTGATTGTACATATATGTATTCACTAGTATTCATGATAGTGAATATAAAAAATTGTGTTTTGAAAATATTTAATCGAATATACATGCAAAATTTGGCCTATATGGTGGAATGTCTGTCCTGAAAAATGAAACAATCATTATTGGTATGAATGGAAAATTAGTAATTATCTGTGCGAGAACAATATATATTAGAATATAGAACTGATTTCATGAGATCCTAAGAATGAATTATAAGATTTTTATACAATGATTTTTTAATGTTATTTGGGAGGTGAATATACATTTTTTTCAAAATTATTTACAAGTAATTATTACTAGTCTCATATAGAATATGGATGTCTGAGAGAGGAGTTATGTGAATTTAAAAGGAGTTTTGTGATGAGAAAAAAAAATATGTTGGTGTTTTATTCATCATAGATAATATGAACAGATGAAATAGAAATATTATAGATATATATGTTAGGCCATTGAAGGAAATTCTATCTATCCATCTGATAATAGCATCATAGGTTTCATAGTTTACATCAATCCTAACTCACTGATGGGTGAGGAAAGATAATTAATACTCATGTATATTATTACCGAAGTGTATAGAAATAATGGAATAATTTAGAGAGTTATACTAAATTTCATTCTCCCATAGTATTATATAATAAGTATAATTTGATCTTGGACTCACGATTCATGATAAATCTAAAAGGATACATATTTACTTAATGTTATTGTGGGTATGATTAACGATTACACTGATGAGGATGGCCTTGTATGAACCCATTTCTCACCCACTGATAGAAAAAGAATGATAATAGAAACATATAATAATTTAGTCCCATGATCTCGGACAATAGGAATACATATGGGCTTATATTAATGTCGATTCCCAATTGACATGATAATTATTAATCCATTGATGGATGAAGAGAGGTGATGACCATGAATGATATATAGATTATGTTTTTATGGAATAGAGGACCATTCAAGAGATCAAAATGATTGGGGTTTATTATGTCCAAAACCTAGTCTATTGTGGAATAAATACAATGGGTTATCAAAAAAAATATAATGGCACTGTATTGACATGGTTTATGTGGACAATACCAGGGTTTCCAATATGAATATGCCAAAATTTCTAATGGTTTCTTCATGACATGGGTGAATATTCAATTGGATTTTTCAGGATTATGATTAAATTTATGAGGGATATCATGTGATAAATGCCACATATCAGAGGGTTTCTATATGAAATGGATAATGTGTCTATGGTATTTACTATGATGAAGAAAACTATACCCCTGGATCATAGAAATATTTCATGGAAAACTCATTCTATGTTCAATATAAAAATGATTCAAAGGAGTTTTTAAGGATTATGTTATGATCTACCCATATTTGTTTCATTCACTCTTAAGTTTGTTCACAAAATAGGGTGAATTAGTAGGGTTCCTAATGGACAATGATGACAAAGTTAATGGGTACATAACCCTAGTTTATCATGGAAACTTATCAAATGAAAGGTGTTCTAGAAAAAAAAATCATTGATAAGTTTAAATGGGAATATAATGGTCATTGATAGGGGTATCTAATAAATATTCATGAATGAAGTATGTAAAATTATCCCATTTCAAACATTTTGGGTAAAGTGATCATCAGGAAATGTATTAGGCTGTATAATTGAGTGACCATGATAAAATCACATGACTGAGGGTGTTATATAAAGGCCACATGGATTCATCATGAGATTTAATATGATTCAAATAATAGAATCACAAGATAGGGTCCCAATAAGCTGTCTCATGAACATATATTTTGTCATGCACATGAAAAAGCATTCATGGTTGGAGGTTCGATTTTCTTATCTTGGAAAATTATCCTATGCTGCACATATGCAACACATAAAATATGGATTACATGAAGGAATAAGAAGATGTTCATAATAGCATGAGACCATTTTCAATTAACGGGGTCACATCATGTTGTATCGTGATGGGTTATCCTGATGGGTTTTCATGTGTAACGATAGAATTTCATTCTGAAAGCTGTAACCAATCCTCCCACACCTATTTCTATATTTACCTATTATATTCACCCTCCCTAATATTTTTCTCTAGCCTCTCTATTGTATACTTTTTTATCATTTAATCAATACAATCCCTAACTCTACTTTATGATCATTAAATGTATGATATATGGGTTTGTATTGATAAGATATCATAATTTGTTACTACTATGCACTGGGTGTATGCCACTTTACTGGATTGGCGTGATGGGTGGTTTATATTTGAGGATTTAAAGCCCTTGCTGTTAATCATAACAATGTGATGTTAATATAGATACATGATCATATGATCTTTTGGAAATGCATCATATCAAAAATCTCATATTCATGAGACATTTTGGAAGAAAAATGCTGGACAATCACAAAATGGCTCTAATAAAGAAGGATGTAAATAAATGGATCTTAATGTGATGATAGATGTAATTCTTTTCATGTAAATACATGGATATGTTTAGATTATTTCCATCTTGTATCCATATGATGATAAATGTTCTAGTGATGAATTGATGATTTTTACCATATAACCATATAATACAGAGAGATTTTTTACAACTATATCATGAAATCACATCTAATGTTCCTTGAATATCAATTGATATGAAAATAATTTTATGAATTCCATCATAAAACAACTGTTTTTATCATATTAGACTGATCGATACAATGTCTATTAACTATCTATAATTCATGACAGAGTATCATGCGATCATATATGGGGCATATTTCTGGATTCTAATTTTAATTTAGTTTAAGGTAATATACCCCATACCTTATTTTGTTGTAGTTTAGGGTTATACAACTCATACCTTCTTTTTCTGTAGTTTATCATCATGTTTTTCTATAAATATTATATCTTAGTTTTTAGATCGATTATTTCATAACTCTCGTGAAATGTTTTGTTTAAGAAATAGATGGTAAATAATAATGAATGGTTTTGACAGACCAAATCATTTTTGAAATTATGAAATATGGATTCCCATGATGGGTTCTCATATTTTGTATATATATTTATATTATGAAGGATATATTATCATAAGTGATTCATACATGCTTCAAATTAATTGAGAATATGAAGGACATATATTTTGGAAGGATTCACTCACCAATAAAATCTTACATAGAATGTGTTTCGTATTAGGTGGTGTAATGATGATGATTTTGATCCCACTATATTAGTTATATTTTGTGACATTTAACTGATGTCTAAAGGATATGGAATCAGGGAATATGAAAATGTGATATAATTCAATGGGATGATCATAAAAAAACATGAGGTGTCAATTTCGGCTATGATTTAATCTTGTTTCACAAGGATCACTAAGCCCCCAAAAAAATGTCAAGACACCTCTAATTGAAAGGCCTAATGCCCTTATGCATATCCCACTCTTACCTGGTCAGGCAGTGGATTACTTACCCTATTTCAAGTGTTTTAGAATATTTTTAACGATTCTAAAACATGGAAAGTGATGTATCTTATAGATTAATGAATATCTAAGGTGGGGTTTGTCATGCTTGGGGGTATTTTAGAGACTACCACCAAAATGGGTGTATTTTGATTATTTTATTGAATCATAAACCCATATTTCATTTTATTTAAGGAAACATGACGAGGACTAATGAATGGTTCATGGTAGACGAACTACATTCATGATTCAATAGTAGTTATAATACATGGTGAAGTAACACTTAGGATGTCGTATCCACATGAATATATTTATTTTGGGTATTTTAAATCATAATAATAGAATATCTGATTTAATAAGAAGTTGAGAATGGTGGGAATTTGATGTCCTTACTAGTTGAAAAATCTTATATCAAATGTAGTCGGAATTATAAATTATGTTTTTAGGGGAATTTACTCTTGGACTCAAACTTCCCCCAAGAAAAATAACCTAGTAATTGTTTCACTCATAAGAAAATCATTGTGGGTTACCTTCAGATTAACCAATTACTATTATCAAAACATTATAGAAAGTAACCAAGAGAAATGAATCATGGTTTTGGGGTTCCGAGAGAAGTGTTACTGTAACAACCCGATATTTTATGCTAATATTCTTTTTAATTTATTTTATGTCATGTGTTTTATGCTAGAAAAAGATTATCTTGTGTTATACGCCACACTGTATTAGCTTGAAGTATACACAACACTATTCTTAGATTGTGTTACACATAATTTCAAGTTCATTTTATAATAGTCATTCTATGAAACATTGAGTGTGTGTGTATATATATATATATATTCAATGTATAAATGAAATATGGTTGGATTCTGTTATACAAAATAATGAAGGATTCTTGCACAACACGCAACCCTGACTTGGCTTGCATTACACGCAATCGCGACCTTCCTCGATAGCGTGTGTTTTACGCAATACCGGGGTTTACTAAACAACAATGTATTATTATAATATTATTATGAACTAGCCGTTATGAATATTATTAACTAAATTTGGAATTTTATAACATTATTATTCATCATACAAATTTTATAGAACATGGTATAAGAACAAAATAAATTTTTCGGGTAAAATAAGTATTTTTCAAAAAATGCAGTTTTGCCGCCTTTTGATGGCGCACCCAATTTAAATCTAGTTTTGACATGTTTATAAGATAAATTTTACAAAATAAAATTATTATTTGGAATCAGGATATAAAATATTACCTTGGATAAATTTTTCATGTTATTCTGACAACTTTAAAATTTTAATGAATAGTAAAACGCGCTATATTTTAATTGAAAACAACTTTTTCCATCGTAATAACTTATGTGGTTAAATTATAATATTGAATGGTTATAAATTATAAATAGAATATATTTTTACTATTAAATATAATGTTTTTCATTAGAATTGATTTTACCATGAATTCGTTGGTTAAATCAATTCAATCTTTTGCAATGTTTTAAACAAAAACCCATTTTCTTTCGACAATGGGATTAATTTTAATTTAATTTCTGAAACTTTTTTGTATTGAATTTGGAAAAATGGATTACATATTTAGAATTAGTAGGTCCAAATTATGTTAATAAGCTACTTTTTTGGGCTTTATGAATAGTAACTACGGTAAATTTTATTTACCCTAGTTAAAGGTAAATCGGGTAATTAAGGGTAAATATAAGATTCCAAAATTAACCTAACTCCTGCCAAAATCTTATTGGATGACTAAAAGTCGACCCATATCACCTAAGGGGCTGATTATAATCATTTAATGGACTTTTGTCCATGAAAATAAATTAATTATTATTAAAACCAATGAAAGTGACAACATGTCACTCTCTTAAATCTTATAAGTGTATTAATTTTAATTTAGTGATAAACTTCATGAAAATTAGAATATTAATAGTCTCCAGAAATATAATTAAATTATATACATCATATAAATTTATTTATAATTTTTAGGTATTAAATAATTTTCATTAAGTTTTACACAATAGGGATGCAAAAATTATTTATTTAGTGAAAAATCAATAATATAGTTTTAATTGAAATATTAATACATATCAAAAGGCCCAAAAATATGAACAAAACTTATTATTAGTGTATATATAAACCCTAATCATCCATTTTCAAAATTTCTGACCATTTGGATCCTTATTAAGATGATTATGACCCTTATATTATTTTTTTTAAATGATGCCAAAGTTGTCACATTCATAATTTAATAAATATAACAATTTAAATATTGTGATTTTAAGATTATAAATTCGATTAAAATTATTATTGTGAAATTTAATAGATTTATCTTCATCATAGGATATTATTTTTAATTTTTATGCAACAAATATGTATATTACATAATTATACAAAAATTAATGTAGTAATTATTTTATTAAGAGATAAACCAAATAAATTGTTTTAAAAATAATAAAATAAATATTATATGAACTATTTAATATTCTCCACTAATTTTCTAGATACATACGACCTTTTATGAATCTAATAAAGCTTCTAGTTTTAACATATCTTAAGTATATAATTTATTTAAGTTCAAATAAATGAATAGTGTCAAAATTGACACAATTGTTATTTTATAAAAATAATATATTATAAAATTGTTTAAAAATCACAATAATATTTACAAATAATAAATTTAAATTTATATGGTAGAAAATGTTATAAAGTATCCAATTATGAAAAATTCACAACAAATAAGTAATTATTTTTTATAATTTATAATTTAGAATGTTATTACCACAAATAAAATTAAATTGATTAAATAAGGATAAATAAAGTTGATAATGTTTAAAATAATTTCCTAACCTGACTAAATTTTATTGGTTGATGCGATTACAACCCTATGTCATCTAATATTCGAATATGAGTCATTTTTGGAGGTTTTTATGTGGGGTTAGATTTATTATAAATTAATATTTTTAAGATTTCCAAAGGTGCCCCTCTCCTCCCTTGTAAAAGGGAACCTCCTCCCTCTCTTCCTCACTCCATTTTGAGCCTTGAAGCTCGGCAAAACTCTACCCATTTCACTTCCCCACTTCCCTAGAAACATCCTATATGTCCTGGTCTTCTTCAATGAACAATTTTAGTGCCCTAAGAGAAGGTCTCAAAGAGGCGCTTCAAAGAAGAGGTAATGTCCATTACCGATTCTTTCAACTTTATTTCTTCTTCCACTTCTTCTTTTTTAGTTGTTTCATTTTGAGGTAATAACATCAGAATCAATAATATACTGATATCTTATTATAAGTATAAAACAACCATATTTCACCATCTATCCATCCAACGGAAAATGAAATTACCGCGCGTGCGTATGTATGGAATACCATCTCTACGCCGTGGTGTAATCTATTTTCCACCACCACCATACCTGGATGGGTATAATGGTGAAATTAATGAATATATATGATTATTGTAAAGTGATATTTATTCTATAATATTATACATACACTTTAATACAATTCCACGATCTTGGGAATGATATCATCGCTCGTGCGTACGTACAGGCTACCGTCTCCACGACATGATGAGATTCACTCTCCATGTTAACCATTCAAGAATGATTATAAATTACATATAATAAGTAATCATGAAATATATGACATAATAATGCTACTGGATTTATGTATATATATATATTTATTTAATCTACTTCATTCCATTCAATTCAATAATGAAACGAAAAAGCGTTCATGCGTACGTACAGCCTATAGTTTCCATGAACGGTGTATTTCATTCCATTTATTGATCTATTATGTATATTCTGAATATTTATTATATATAAATCATGTTTTACATACTGGATGTAAGTAATCATGATCTAAGTAATTATATGAATAATTACAAGTTAAAAACACGAACGACAAATGAAACGATTTTACCCAAAACGCTACTTTAACATGAATTTAGAAAAGAACGGGTAATATAAAGTAATATGTGAACCATATATGATATAATAACAATGAATATGATTCTTCAATAAGTCGATGACATTATTACAATCATTATACAGGAGGTTTGGATACGTAGGAAGCATATCGGACATAAGGTAAGGGATAATTGTGCAAATCTCATTTTTTTCCGAGATTGTTTATTCGTAAGTATTTATGGGGATATTGCTATCATACATGTCCATGTTTTATAAAAGTGTATTCATGTATGTTTAAAGTCCTTTTTACCCATTTTTTACTTTTACTAAATGATATGTAAGTAATCTTTCTTTTGTTTACGTTATGAGGTACTTTTTGACTTTTCCGACAAAAGTACGAGAAGAATGTTTTTTTAACATATAAAGCACGAACATATTTTTACGGTATTATAAATCCTTATTTTAATGAAGCTTATTCCAAAATATTTCATGAAAATTTTCAACAAAATCCTTATCTTTTAAAATTTCATTACATTTTGTGAAAAGAGAATTATTTTGAAGAAGAAAGGATATTTTCTTCCAGAATTCATTTCACGTGTTTTATAAAAACCATTTTTCATCTAAGATGACGTTATTTAATATGTGTATGTTTTATGTATCATGTCTCTATGATTTACATTGTTTCACTTTTCTTATTATGAAATGATATCCATTTCTTTTATATGGATTATTTGATGATGGGATGATGTTCGTGAAACCCATTTTATTTATTGGGTTATTATGAATGATGTATGTTTATTTTATGGCACAAGTAAGAATGATTTCATTATGAGATGGGTGGGACCTACATCTCCCTCCAATTCATTGGGTAAAGGTTTTATATCTCATGAGATAGACATGGCTGGAACGGTAAGTTAATCTGGTTCAGTGTTACAGGACTGAAACGAGGAGTGAACTCGATTCAGAATGGGACTTTGTCCACTAAGATGGTCTTGGCAGCAATGCCTTGGCTATTATGGAAATCATTACATGTGCTTAATGGATGCCACAATTACATGTTTTATTCCCATGCTATTTTATCATGGTTTATGTTCCATTATGATCTATTCCATATGTACTTCCATGTTTTATGTCGTTGCTCAAGATTTTGATGTTTAAAAATTATGTTCATGTTTTTAAGTTCAAATGTATATGGTATGTTTTATTTTATCCATGCTTACCCTTACTGATCATTTGATCCCACCCTTTTTATTTTTTATTTTCCCCCAGGATCAAAAGAAAGGTTTTAGGTAAGGAAACAATAAGTGGAAGATCTTTATGGGAGGCGTTGAAGATCTTTCACCACGATTAGAAGATTACGTTCCAAGTTTCCAAAGACACTAAACTATTACGGTCCTTGTGTGTCTGTTTTTGTTATGTATTAAGTATTCCGAAAAGGTAATGTAATGTCCATGTATGTCAAGCTTCGGGTCTCTACAGTTACAACTCAATGAAATGGTGCGTATCATCTTATATTTAAATGATATTTAGATTATTTTTATAAATTTAATATTTTAGAAGGGTTAAAACACCAAAAAATTCATGTGATTTCATATTAGATATGATATCATGGTTATGGGATAAGGTAATTCAGTACAGTAAAATTTACATTCATCAATAGAGTCCAACCAGCATTGATTATATTTTTCTAGGTTCATATGATTTTCCTCATGAGTTTTATTTGTTTATTATTATTAATATAGTTTTACTAAACACTAGAGTTGAATATATTTGTCAGATAATATTTGAGTTTTGTTTATATGACCCTATTCATGATTTCAACTCCTTAAATAGGAATTTAAAATTTATGGATTTTCACCACCAGAGTCTATAGTTTAATGTCGTAATATAGTGACAAATATGTGTACAATTGATGTTCATGGTAAAAAAAACATATATCAGGATATGGATAGAGAATATCATATTTATGATTACCACGGTCAATAGTACTCCAACACCCATTTGAGAAACAGATGAAGGTGAGGTAAAATGTGTGACAAGGTTCTCATATCATGATTGGTGATATGATAAAATCATTTATAGGATGATTTTGAATCAAATGGTCATGATGTATTCTATTAAAAATCATTCAGGGCTGACGAGGATCATATTCCCTTACACAAAAGTCCATGATTACTCATGTTGATGGGTCAATGTAATTTATGCAGATCCAATGCATAAAATGTCATGATGAATGGTCATTTCTCCTCTATTATGGATTTATGAGCTTTCAAGATTTCCAATATTCTGAAGACATGAATTGTGATGTAAAGGATGAGGTGCATATAATTATGATGGGAGAATCTCAAATTATGGTTTACCATTAGCATAATCTTATAGTCCTTTGATATTAATGGGTGATTGATGATGGTGTGTGCATTTTAATTTATCTATGTAGGGATGCATATTCTGTTATGATTAACATCATGCGAGAAGAATACAATTATCATGTAGTTTAATGTCATAGAACTATGAAATGAGTTTCAGTTAGTTTAACATCATAAAAAATAAATAATGTGTAGATCTGAGAATAATGATACACAATATAAGAAACACCATTAATATTTCATGGGAATTAAAAATTAAGATTCATTTCCATCATAGCATAGGATTATGAAAATATTGCTATATTTCAGGGGACCTTTGTGAATATCTAAATATTGGGCAATTAATCTATACATTAATCTATCGCAAATGTAGAAAAATGAGTATATATTACACAAATATTAAAAAAATGTTTAATGTTTTTCAAATTAGACTAGGGATAGGGTCTTATTAAATTTCTATGACTAGTCTTCATCTAGGGTTCTTTGTTAGATAAAGAAACAATCCATATATAGTTGTTTCAATGAAATATAATAGCATATATCTGGATCGTACATAAATGAGGTTGGATAATTATTATGTTTGGTTTTGTGGATGGGAAAAAAGTTAAATGAATTTTGTTTCACATTGTATATGGATAAAATAGGAATCATGACAATCATAGACTGCATATAGATCCCCTCATAATTCAAAATCATATTTGGAGTCGGAAAATTTTGGTTAGCCCATAGAAAATATTTTTCAAGATCTATCTTCTTGAACCCATATCACATGTTGGAAAGGTTAATTAATCCCTACCTTAGTTCAGAGTCATTATGGACGTGAGGTATTGCTAAAAAGTTCAAAAAACTATCATTGTATGTAATATTATTTTTTAAATTTATGGATGATCTAATAGATGAATGATTCATGGATCACTGCATTTATTATAAGGATATGAATCATTCCATACATAGTTCAATAAAATTTAATGGGTTCCCAACATGGATATGAAGCATATGTTGGGGAAGAGACATTTTATATCAGGAATATGTTTCTACATGAGGGTATAAATGTAAAAATCCATTTAATAGATTACATTAATATACAACCTCGATTCTAGGTTAACATTTGATATTAAATTGAAAATATATCTTCTTGGTGCATGATCACTAACAACCACTGTTACTATTATGTTAAAGGACTCCCAAATTTGGTGTGGTTTTTAGTAGTGGGGGAATATTCATAGTATTTTAGCCAAATTTGGTTGAGATCACTCAACATAAACCAAGCAATAGCTAGGATCTGTTAGTATAAAACCAATGGTTCGGACATGGATAATGTAAACATGAAATACTCTATATCTAGAAAAGTTATGAATAAAACCGATGTATTTATAAAAAAGAATGGTTTTAAGAAAAAATAATTCCTCTTCATGGGGAATGGGGGTTATTGTTTCAAATATTATGATTGGTCCGAATAATAGGGAATCTGAGCATCACTATATTTCCTGTAGTGTCAGGAATTCAGTCACAAGTAGTTATAGTAAGAACAGTCCCCCACACAGATTGGATTTGTTTGTGGGGAATAAGATATGTTATTTCCATAGGTAATCATATTTGGGACAAAAACCATTTGTCACTACATTTCCAATATTTTCATGAATCGATCCACATGTAACTATTATAGAAAAAAAAACATTTTCAGGTCTGAAATATATATAAGAAAGCGTGAATAATTTTGAAAATTTTCGTTGATTATGATTAAGGAATCCATTGGTTACTACATTTATGGAAGGTTCATGAATGAATACAATTATAGTTATTATATTGGATACTCAATATAAATATAAATATTATATTTAAAGAATAAGGGGAATTACTTCTCTCAAAAATAGGTTGAAAGTGTTCCAAACACATTAATAGGGATCAAAATATCTTTTAGGGGAGAAAATACAAAAATTATGTTACCACTAATTTTAGTTTAGAGTCACAAATGATGAAATATCACCACATATTATAACATCATAAGAGATGTAATGTGTCTTTATAGTTTAATATCAGGGGGGGTTACGATGTGTTGTTTTGTGTTCTTATGATCTATTTATGAATTTGGAGGACCATGTTTATGTTGAGTGAAGGTTCATATAGTATAAAATGATTAGGTCAAAACTAAATTTAGTGTTCCAAGGGATCCACCTCATTGTTCATTAAATTCAAAATATATGGATGGGCATACTGAAGATGATGAAAGAATTGTTAGGTATCACTAAGGAATCAGAATCAAGCCACATGTAATTATTTGGAAAGAAGGTCCTCATATAGATCTAATTGATAAATAAAATAGGTAATTGATATTTTATGTATTTATCACTCATTTGGGTAATGGGTTCCATATGGAGGTCCACATTACACATTTTAAGATCATGTAGGATAGACCATGACTTTCTTTGAGTTTAAGATCTAATGGTGGGGGCCTTGTTCCCTATATCAAGAAAAAATACATCTCCAACTCACTTATTAGAATTTAATTCCTTCTTCTCTAAGAAAAAACAATTCATACATATAATGAGGAACATGGGACATATTAGATATCGATAAAAATATATGACAGCGCATAATATGGAACATGTGGGGATGTACAAATTTTAATGGAACTATAACCTCAATATAGATTTGATTCCCTTACAGTAAAATTATAAAGTTTTCCCCAAATAGAGATTTAATCATCACTATGTCTCTCATGTTATAGGAATCAAGAAACCCATAGTTATTATATAAGATATCCTAGTATAGGATTGAAGCATACATAAGGATTGGGAATTTTCCTTCATCATATAGAATGACCGGAAATATTATATCAATAATGTGTACCCAACATGGATTGACCACATTCATATGTATAGGGAATCACTATATCATATTGTATCATGGGAATTGAGTATTCAACTAAGTCATAGACTTATGGCTTGAGTCACATATAAATTCATAGACCTAGTTCTTGTATAGGAAACATTATTCATAGGATATACCGCACAACAAAAATGCATGTATTATAGAATGTAACAAATAGGATTACAAAGAGGAAGGACTAACCTTGGGAATTTGGGACTCCATAAGATAAATTAAGCGCAAAAAATTAATGTATATAAGAATACGATGTAACAATCATTATTTCATAGTGAGTATGATGTAAAAATTAATGACATCTATGAAATCTTATTCTTCTTGAGTAGATGGGTTATAAAAATTGTAAATCATAACCTAAGAATTTCTAAGTCAACAAGGGGAAGGGACTAGTTGATATAGGTCAATCATTGCAAAATGTAGAATCATGTGTCATATGATGTATATAAAATAATTCTTTGATTTTAGGGGAACTCTCTTCTATGACTATAACATCCACTTGCAACACACACATTGGCATTGTGTTTCTCATTAGTCAACCATAATGGAGTTACGTAATAAAATCTAGTCCCTTTTGCCGATATGGTATAGGGGAGATCCAATAGTACATGAGATCCCATTCCATGGGGTTCCTATATTAGTGAATCAACTTGAGGGATTTGTCACTATTAACACTTATATAGAAGGTATGACATTGGTCCATGGATAACATAAAATTCAAGAATGGTTAAAGCACCCAAAAAGAAATAAAAACCTATATTGAAAAAAATTTAGATAAGGTATAATACATGATATTACTGAGTATATAATTTTTTAGGTTATAATTGTTTTCATCAACAAGAACTCATTACATGATGTTTAACACCATGATATAAGTATTTTATTTCCTTTATTTAAATAATTTGAAAATATATCTATCTAGTCATAGATTATTTCTAGGTTCTTCAAGATCACACCAGTCCTCTTCGATTTGTGGAACAATAGATTCCATGGTATTTCAAAAAAATTAATGAGATTTCTAAAATGAAATATGTGGGGAGATTTATATTCTTATATAAGTATGAGTTACTTCAAATATTTTTGATCTCATTGAAGAACAACATTTAAGTTAAAAAATATCCAACGATAGTCCAGAAATTGATAATTACTACATTATTGGGTACCCTATAATGATTGTAATCAAGCAACATAATGATTGTAATCAACCAAGGAAGAGATCATAAATATGGTCCCTAGGTAGACCTGAATGTTACAGAGGGATGAGGAATTTTGTTTGAGGCATATATCCAGATCTAGTATGGTGATTTATCATTAAAGATAAGTCTTGGGTCGAAAAAAATTAAACCTGTTGAGGATTTAGTTTCGTTTCTAGGATTAGTGTGAGACTAACATTTCACCAAGAAAGGATGTTATAGAAAATTCACCAAGGGATAGTAAACCCTTATGATGGGAACCTGTATAAATAAATGGATCATATTTAAAATGGGGAAGGTCGAACAAGCTATGAAATTGATTTTATGTTTTTGTCTATATTATGAAGAACTCTATGTAGTTTAAAGTCTTGAATTATGGACTTTAGATGTATCATATTTTAATATCTTGTTTCCACAAATTGTTTCTTCCAAGTTAACATCATTATTTAATGATGTTATCATGATTTTGACCTCATGAATCTATGATATTGTTGGTAATTTTAACATCATGATACAAGGACATTTTTCATATATTTTCCTATCATGAAGCTATAAATTTTCATTTAGTTTAATGTCATCGGAGTAAAAAATTTGTTTGTATCTTAAATCCATGACAGTAGGATGTTTTTTTGATAATTTAACATCATGTTACATGGACTTTATAGTACATACTCCTCAATTGAGTCATACCACATATGTTGCTTATCTTCTGAACACAGGGAGGTATTTACTGTAATTTACATAAGAATATATACCATTACCCCAAGTATTTTAATCACCACTCTATAAATATTTATATCATACAGGGAACTATTACCTTTCCCTAGAGAAATTTCAACATGGTAAGGTTTTCCTTGGAAATTTTTTGGGATAGGGTCCATGTAATACATATTATTAGTACCATGGGGAGAGATATCATGTTTGATGTCACCTTATAATTAATAAAAAGAGGTATTGAACCCTTGAAGTACTACATATGTTTGTTGAATGGCCTAATGGAAAGTGTAATTGAGTATAGTAGAGATATGAGCCTCATATTATGTCATATACTAAATATTCCAACCATCCATTTGAGGCTGACGTGATGTATTATCCCACTACATGGTGATTTTTAAATAATGAAGATGACTATATATTTTTGTAGGAATATAACCATGTTTTTATGAGCTACTAGGGAATACTGATGATACTCTATATTTATAGACATAATACGATCCAACATTTGTGTGGTTGTTAGATATAGGGGGTTTAATTTATCTTCAAATAAAAAATACCTACCTGAATATAACGTTAGAACTCTATAAATGTAAAAGGAATATAATCCTCCTAATGTATGTCATGTAAATGATGTTGTATTAGTCTCTCATTAGTGAGAGTATGAATATTCACTATGATTCTATAATACATGTGAATATTCCACAATGAATTATTGGTAGTAATATTGGCTTTCAATGTGTTTATTTCTAAACTAAATTCAAAAATACTGTAATTAATAGAAATATGAGGTAACTAATGTATCATTAGAGTATGAAACATTATTTCATTGACATGAATATGTATCAATCCCAAGATGATTTCACTATCTGATTAATAAACCGCTGTCAAAATAAAAATATGTGGCCCGTCATATGCCTCCTTATATATTAGAATATTCCAATAATCCTCCTAGTTGGGAGAAAGAATATTTTATTTCTCTATAGTATCTAGGAAATCATTTTGTACATGTATATCTGCTACTATTTTTGTTTGGATAGAAATATATTCATATCCCTATATCCTGACTGCAATATATTGTCGAATCTCTTTTGTTTCATCCAAAATGCATTGGTTCTTCATAAGGGTATGTGCAAGGGTATAAGACTATATATAATCCATTGATAGGATATGTTGGTTGATGTCCTTGATCGAAGGTGGGATACATGATAACTCTTATATTACATGTTCCGTAGGATTATCTGAATGGATTCATGCCTTGGGTGGACATATACTCCTCACCCATTCGTTCATCAATGATACTCTAGAAGAAATGGTTTCAGAGAGTGTGTATATGGGCCTTATTAATAGTTGTAGTTTAACACAATGTAGTATAGATGTTTTCCTATATTTTGACATTGTCAGACTAGTAAATGGGTGTCCTACAATTTAATCTCAAAAATGTGTAACATGGGATGTCATGTAGTTTAATTTCGCAAAATAATACATTTAACATGTTGTTTAACACCATGTGATATGGATGTTCCATGTGATGTTTGACATCTTTCGGTGAAGATATTATGGATAAGGATAACATATTGTTAAAAAGATGTGTATGATATTATTTAACATCATCCAGTAAGGTTGTTGACATGTTGTTTAACCCCACTAGGCTCCGGAAGAAGTGTATTGGAGTTTAAGGTCGTCTGAGGAGGACATGGGTATCTATGTTGATTAATTTCATTATTTATGGATATAGGTTTTCATGAATACAAAATTGAGTAATTCCTTATACATTTTTGAAGTAGGAAAGTGGGAGAAATAAATAATTTCATTTAAAGATTATATAATATGATTACTATTTGATGATGTGTGAGATTAATGTCACACAATTAGTGTAATATATCATGGTGTCAATAGGTAACATACATTTATGAATTAAAAATACCCTAGGAACAATCTCCAAGAATTTTTAACATTAACCAGTAAATCATACAACTGTCACTTTAGGAAATAAAATACATCCTTGGAACATTCTAAGATGAATTATGTTATTCATCAGTGAATCCTAGTAGGGTCCCTAGAGATCTGTCAACCCCTATTAACAATATTCTATAAGGTGTAAATAAGAGGATGTAGGATAAACATGCCTGAAAAGCTATGAGAGTATTAACTCGTGGTATCTCATGATTCGGACCTGAAAAGAGGTCATGCAGTTTGTTTAGTGGAAAAGGGGGCGTGTATGGTGATTTAGAAACTAAATGAATTTTGGTTTTCATATGAGATACATACCCTAAAAAGATATTTCTCATTAATATAATGGCATAATATTGATTCAACAATGTGTAAAATTCACATATGAGTCATAATGAGGTTATAGGAATGCAAATTAATGTTTGGCTAATAGATGGTGTAAATCATAAAAAACAATACCCGTGTCAGTGGGTTGTAGAGACCAATGAGTATTATTCAACCATTAATAATATAATAATCTCATATCACATAGTATTAATATAATAACAAGTGTAATTAAGAGGGTACTATACCTTAGTATCAAAATATCACATTGGAAGAATCTATTAAGAATCACATTATTCACTATCATATCCTAATATTTTCCATTTAGATCAGTAAGTGCATGTTCTTAGTATGATAATGGGGAACCAATATTATGTTGGATGGGGGTTGATCTGGTTCCAAGAGAAGTATATCGGCTAATTTAATTTTTTACTATCAACACAGATTTTGTAGGTATTATGTTTGATAATGATGAATGTAATTTTAAATAATGTATTTAGAACCCAAATGGATATTCCAATATGTATTGAATATATATTCCTATGTAAGTTATTATACATGGGTTTAATTAAAATAAAATCATTAGAAATATTTATTTACTAATCTTGAATACCTCAAGTGTTGTAGTTTGACATCACGTGGTAGGGATTTGGTATGCAATATTTGAATAAGTTGCATCCTGTTCATTCTAGTCTGAGTGTCTTATAATTTTCTCTAATCACTAGATACATATTCTCATTGTAAGTGTCAAGATAATAATGGTGTTTCAATTAAACTAAATGATATTTCAAGATAGGACACAATGTAAGGATGCCCACATTTTCTAGTTTTCTTGAATCAGTACACATATCTTACTCTCATGGTGCGGTAAAATTGGGGTGATGAGGGTTTATGTCTTGGACTGAAATAGAATATAAAATCATTAGTACATATCCAATTGATATGGGAATCAGTATGGACAAATTTTTTAAGGTTTTTAATGTAGATAATCAACTACACATTTGTATGGGTAATTTCAAATATTCTATATATATCTAACTTAGGAATATTGAATTTTTGAGGAAGATGTATCTTTGATCAAGGTGGATGGAATTAAAACATGAATAAGGTTTCATTATGGGAATTAAGAGGTACCAAAACATTCCCTTGTATGGTTGTTGGAGATAATATATTATAAGATGGTAAAATCCAACACAAAAAAATATTACAAAAATCATAATCATATATAAGAGGGGATTTATTAGACACAAGGTAAACACATATTTTTCTTTTATGTTCATTCCATTAGAACCACTATGTATTTCTATAGTCATTATGTAATGAGCTAGTATGTCCAATGGTATAAATCCTTGTGTCCAGAAAGTGTTTGGTGTAGTTTATAATCATGTGGTAAGGAAATTGTTGTATTTTTGAACACCATGAAACTAGGACATTTTCAGGTTGTTTATGATAATGAATCTAAGAATTTGTTCTATGGATTGACATCACATGAATAATAAACTATCAATAAGATTAGCATAAAAAACAAGGATTTTGTTGTGTAGTTAAGAATTTTGAAACAAGATCATTTTTATTCTATTCATTGTTAAGAGAAAAGAAGATTATCATCTAGTTTAACATTTTCAGACTAGGATATTGTTCTATAGTTTAACATCAGGAGAATATAATATTTTCATCTAGATTAATGTCATGATGATTTTGAATTGTTATACGTTGTAACATAATGCGAATATGATGTTAATGTGTAATTGAATTTTATGTTAGTATGATGTATTTTGTGTAATCATCCATCTAGTCTGGCAACATAAGATTCTTATTAGGGTTGCATGTTTACAATTGTGAGGGGTTTTCTATGGTTGATGTAGATGTTTATATGGTCAAACCCAGTGTTGTGAGTACCTCCATATATAAAGGATTCATTAAAATGTGAGTATTTCCATATTTAGTGAGATATCATGATGATGAGGTTATCCACATTTTCTTGTAGTTGTTGGATCACTATAATCCATCACTAAATTTCCATGTGGAGGAATGTAGTTGAAGTTTTCTCCATTTTCATTTGTTTTAGGTCTTACAATACTCATTGTTTCTATATATATTCATGGTATAACATCAAGTACATTTACATTTATCATAGTAAAAATATGATACTCATCCCACATCATAGCTGGAAAGTGATGACAATACATTTGGGGTTGAGTAGGATAATGAGCCTAATTAGTGGAAGTAATTACAGTATGTTGATGACCATAAATTATTATAAGAATATTATTACACTTTCTAAAAAATACTGGTGTATTTTTTTGACATTCCTTATTGTTGGAATGAATATGATCTATCCATTAGGGGGTTGTCAAAATTGGTCAATCTCTGTTAGTCGACGAAGCGTATAAGACCAAATAATATATGAATTCCTTACCAGAATATTAACACAAACCTATGAAATTAGAGGAGAAATTTATGTATCCTCATGTATATCCTATGATGGATTAAATTGAAGTCCTTCATTTGTAGGAATAATAATATATATAAATTATTGTGTATTTAGAGTATGACTTTATCAATATTTCATAGGATAATTCTCTTTTATAGAGACGAATACCAAACTAGGCTGATGAACCACATTCAAAATAGGAATGTGGGACTAGTCCTATGCCTCATCGGTGTCTAGAATATGTTGATAATCCTCCTATATGTTTGCAAGTATATGAACCTACATTAGAGTATATTTCTATTCATGAATATAATGGTGATATGATTCTCTTACTGTTAGGATAATGATAACTGTTTATTACTATATCATCAATAGAATAATCTATTGATGCTCTTCTATTCCTTGAAAATTGAACATGCACTGTAGTGGAGTATAAGCATGAACATTATCCCAAACAATATGCATTTCCAAAATATATTGATAGACATCTTTGATTGAAGTGGGTATATATTCCCACTCCTTTCCTCCTAGTTCCATCAGAATAAAACAATGAAATTTATGTATGGGGGTATATATATTCATGTCCCAATCATTATTTCAGGATAATCAATCAGATATGGATTGATCGAGTAGGGATATGGGTCCAATAAGAGGTTATTTTTTAACGTTGTTTGGTAAGGATGTTTTCATGATGTCAACATTATGTGATTTAGGTGTGGATTTCAAACAGTTTAGTGTAATTCATTGAGGGAATGAGATGTTTTGTAGTTTTATATCTTACATCCAATACTTGGGAGGATGTCTTATTTAATATCTTTTTACCATGATTTTACTTATTTAGAATTATGTCATGTGATGAGGATATCCTTGACGTTGTTTAGAGTAATATTTTATGAACATTTTCATACAGTGCAATGTCACATTACTAGGACATTTTCTTGCATTTCAATGACATATGACCATGATTTCATTTTATAGTTTAACCTCAAATGACTAGGAGGTTTCCTTATACATTAATATAATGTGACTATGCTGTTATATGGGTTTTTAAGATCATATGACTAGTATATTGTCATATCATTTAACATTATATTACCATGATGTGTTAGTAATAGAACATGTTTTGAGGGAGTGTTTTTTGATAGAAATTAGATAACATATATTAATGTTTCATTAGTTTATAAATTTTCTGAATTAATCATTCAATAATATTTCCTATGAAAATATTTTAATAAAAATTATTGAGGTAAAAATTCATGGTTTTCTCTCTCAGTATCTTAGTCCTTAGGAGCCTCAAAATGTAGTGTAATACTTAAAATAAAAATCATGCATTGTTATACTTGTTCTCAATGTAATATAATGGTTTTAGTTTAATAATGATAGGTGGTTGTATATTAATGGGATTAGGATGGGACCTTTTTTACTAAATATGTGTTGTGTTCTATTCTATTTACTCACATTACAAGACTAGAGAATCAGGTTAGTGTGTTTCCAAAATTCCATTAATTTTCTACTTTCCAATTGAGTACGAAAAGGTAAACAAACTATATTTCATGCCTAATATGTTACTGGAAGGAGAAGTGATTTTAATGGCCTCTAAATAATGCCTCTTTGGGGTACATCATTCCTATGAGTTTTATAAAATAATTCTACATGAAATATATTTAATACATAGAGAAAAGAATATACTTTATGGAATATACATTTCCTTACCAGTCATCAAGATATTGATAAGCACACAACTTCTTGTGTGTTTGAAATATGACACTATTTGTATGGGTACAATGATGAATTTGGTGTATGGTATATGGTTCCCAAATTTTATATATTGGGGGTAGGTGTTGAAAAATTACAAACCTAGATAAGAAATATTTTTCATATATATTAGTTGAATTTATTACTCTGCGAGACCTTGTGGAAATTATTGTGGTCAGAAAACGTATATTGTCCACCATATGATGGTTGGGAAAATGTGGAAATTCACCCTTCCCTATGGTCTAGTGGTATGAAACATTTGAAAATAACCACAGACATATGGGATGGGGAGTTGTGGATTAATGTATATATTTAACCCAAATATTAGGTGAATGACACAAAAATTCTTACAGACCTATGGGATATGGAACCTCATAGAAAAATGACCTCTATGGATGAGATATGATACATTATCCAGGAAAATATTTCATTGAATTTATCCCAAAACTACTCTCCAAATATCCACACTCTGTCATTTTAAGTGAGTAGCTTATTTTTCTGAGGAAGTCTCAATGTCATTATTATTGGATGAATGGAAATGTTCCTAATGGAACTCATTACTTTTTCAATGGTATAGGGGTGGGATGATGATTGGAACATGAATGTGGAATCAAAAGTATAAATATACTAATACCTTTGGAAATATGTTCTATATATATTAAACATTGAGGGTTCCAGAATTTTGATAATTCCTTCTGTAGATGTTGGAAATTTATAATTTATCCCTTCCACACTAATGTTGGGGAAAATTATAGTCCATACTCTTTTTTCTTGGACGACTATAAAAGAGAAAAATCATCCCCATTTGTACTATTCTCATCCAAATCCATTGCAAATTCCTCAAATCTATTTTATGTTGTGTTAATGGATACATAGGTTGGATGGTGATCCTCTTATTTAGAGTTTATATTTTGGCAGGCTACTGCCAAATGTACTGTTTAGTTGTATTTTTTCAACTATATCATTTTTTGTGAGTCAAAAAATTTATGTGATATTTACATTTGACAAATTTATTGAAATTATCTTCTAAATATTGGATGGGGTTCTCCCTAGTATTAACCAATATCCAAGGATGGCTATGATTCCATTTTAGGCTTCTGAATAAAATGATATAAGATTTATTCTATGTCACTTGTATGATAAACTAATAAACCTATGATACTTCGATAGTAATAGGGATATAAATATAATCTATAGCCCCATAAGTTTGAATTTCTAAGAAATAAGTCTTAATGGAATCCCTAGTTTTGATAGTAGGGTAGTAACGACATCCGCTGTATTTCTTTATGCAGACGAAGTCACATGATGATGATGATTACAATGGTGGATAAGTGACTTGAAAGTGAGATTCATGGTGGTTGAGTGGAATTGCATATTCATCTCATAATCCACCCTAAAATAGAGAAATTATAATTTTGCGATCTCTATATATAAGTATCAATTTTTTTAAAATTAGTGACATGAGACACCTTCTTTTTTATAGTCTGTTGTAACCAAGATAGCTTATAATATTTAATCATCTAGATAATTTGATAAGGTACATCAGAATTTGGGATGGGTCCTTTTTTATGAAATTAATGGGCTATGTCAATAAAAACTCAATATATTTTATTTGTTTGTTAAAACACACACCAGGACCTTTAGGATAAAATATTCCTGATGGATGAGGCATAGGATCATTGTGTCACCAAGTTGTACACAATAACATTTGGTGTTATTTTTTAATTATTATATTTTACAATGGTATTATAAATTTTTTTAAAATTTAAAGATTACATTTGGGATTTAGGTAATATAAAATGTAATTGTGAGGAAACAATAAAACATATTTGTGAAAAATCAAATATAAGAGTGTGTGGTGTGTCAATTTATTTTTTAGTCAAATGACTGAAATTAGTTCCACCATGTTTTCATAGGGACATGAAAAACAAACCAACATGATGGGGACATGGATATATACCTATTTACACTCCTGAAGGTGTTGACACAATTAATGGATTAATGTTAGGATAACCATTATAGTATTCATAGCACACAGTAAAAAAATAATACCTTGTTGGGAGCATGAAAATATGTCCTTTTATACCCATTAAATGGTTAAAATTGTTAAATGATTAATGTCAAGTTCAATAAAATTTTTCATGTAACAGGTGAAACAATATTTCCCAATAGGAACTATGAAATATATCTTATCGTACACATAATAGGAATGAAATAGTAAAAGGCTTGACATCATGTTCAACATTGTTTTCAACTAGGCTTGTTTGTAAATGAATAATTATTGGAGGATTGTTATAGTTTCACAATCGTATATGAAAGAGAGAATTATCTATGGAAAGACCTAATGGATCACATAGATGCAAAGGGTTATGGGACTAAATTCTAAAATAATAAAATCATTCTAGTATCTTACTAATGTTGATCGAAAACGTATATTGGTAAAGTGGAAAGGAGGTCAGCCTCTAACCACCCTGCTAGGGGTAAATAATTCCTATTATGGAACTCTCATAGTTTTTTAGGATATGTTCTGAAATCCTTCATAATAAATGATACCAGACTAGTTAACCCTATTCCAATTACCTGAAAATATTATTGTGTTAACAAGAATAACTAAAAATATCACAAGTTCTCAGTTGTTCACTTAGTAATTTATGACACTAGTTTATAGAAATAATTGAGAAGTCTGGATTTTATTTCAATCCATGGTGGTGGATGGTGTTTTGAAATTTTTAATGAACCTCAATTAGGCATCCTACATATTCTCTCAGATCCTGAATTGATGACAAATATATGCAAGTAATGGGAATCCATAGAATAAAATTTTATAAAATAAATCTTATTTGTGGGAAATATTCATATATGGATAGCCTAATATTCTTCATCGTAAAAATTTACCTTCGAGAAAAGATAACATGTAATAAAACATACATCTAAGAGGAGGATATTATTCGGGGAATTTAAATCATTTTTATGGTATAATAATCATCAGCCACTAAGGTCATGTGATTTTGGATCAGTCTGAGATGAAATATGTAGTGGAATAATGGATGCATTTCATGCGATAATTTTGTTGCATTATATGTGGAGGACACATTAGGTTTTTTGGGATATTTGATCAATTATTACACACAAAGTTATCGCGAATATTTGAGATATATTATTACATGTCATATAGAGAATATGGATCTATAAGAGAAGGGTTATGTGATTTCATAAAGATAATTATGATGTGAAAAGATGCATGAGGTTGTTACAGTATTCATTGAGAATACATCGTTGTGATATTGGAACATGAAGAATATAGTTCTCATATAATATGAAGGAAACTATTAGGTCATTCTCATAATAGGATCCTAATATCTCATTGTTTATACAATTCGTTACTCTTTGATGGGTGAGGTTTAGGACCCCAGATCACCCAGGGAGGGGGGAGGGGATGAATTACGTTGGCAACGTTTTATTCTAAAGTGATTAATGTTTCTCCCACATTGTTGGGAACTTGTTAAAAATATCTAATTGAGTAGTGAAATAATAAAAAATTCAAATGAAAAGAGAGACAACACAATAAAGTTACTTGGTTCACTAATAATGGATAGTCCACTGTTCGTAAACTAATATCATGTCGGTCATAGATAAATCCACAAATATTTTCAACATGTAGAATACATTAGTTTTCACATAGTCACTCTGTCTTAGATGCATTGCCTTTGCATGGTTTTAGGGATATCAAACTACGTACCTCAGAACACTTCTGTAGACTACCCCAAGATCACTACTTCGAGAGAAGACTACCTCAGTTTATCGAATTGAAAGTCACATCAATGGTTTAGAATTAAAAACATTCTCCCCAACATAGTATGAGACTCTTCTTGAATTGAATAACTGAGTTGATTCTCTTTGAAAGTACTTTCCAATAAAACCTGATGTTCAATAGTGACTTTTGTGAAGCTCCTTTGAAAATCTCACTACCATCACGAAGCTACCTAACTTCACAGAACAAACTAAACATAATGTTTCGTACTATATTTCATGAAGATCTGTCATGAAGTTCATTGCCTTTGCAAATCTATCTGACATCATAGAACAAATTGCAATCGAGAAGGAATTTTACCTTCACAGAACAAACTCATTCACAATGATCACTGATTTAATACTGAATACCCCATCATAACGATGTACTCAATACATATAACCATTGTAATATATCATGTCTAAGATATCATTTTCACAATTATCAATATTTCGTTGAATCCCTGTTTCTCGGAGCACCCGTGGCTTTGCTTAATTAATGAAAATCAATATTCTTTTTTGGAAAATTTCTTGTAGACTGAATCGGGGTAGCCTCTTATATATAAGCTCAGTCATTCACAATGCTTCAACAACAAAAGAATGATTTCCATATCATTACAAAACACAATTGAGGTGCTCCACCCATCACCATGCTCTAATGAGATTCATTGGTTGTGATGCTAATTAGAGTCATAGAGCCTACCATCAAAACATCGCATAGTTTCAATACTCCCATTCTCGTAATTGTATAGAAACACTGTCTATGTTGGCGATGCTCCTCATTTTGGAAATCATTATCCCATGTTTTGAGAAATCTAGGCCGTTTCTATATTTATGAAATGTTTATTCTAGAAAACTACCATTCGTGATTCTCATCTTAATCACAGAGAACATCGTCAAAATTCATGAATAATTCATGAATCACAACTCATGTAGTCCATCATCATGATATTCATACAATTTATATATTTCTATATGGACATCAAGGATATTCCCTTTTCACTATGCAAGACAAATATATTTTTTTCACCCCATGGAACAAAAACCATACTTCTCTTCCTGAAAATAACATCATTGGTTACAACATGATAAATGATATTACATTATTAGGAATATTATTTTAATATTTTTTTGAAATATATGAATATTTTATGGAATAATATCTTGGTGGATTCCCACATAATATTATCCTAGAAAATTGAATTGAATATGGACTTATGATGTATGATAAATCTGAATTGATACATCTCATCTTAAGGATATTGAGTGAATTATTTAGTATTACAACATATAGGATTTCCATTTATAAAACTATGTATCATCCCCTGGTAGATGTCGAAGGTTTATATCCTCAAACAATATTTTTCCCATGAGTTAGAATATGTAAAATATGGGCGGACATACACCCTAGTGGATACTAAAATCAATTATTCATTCTTTATCCTCTAACATAAGAATAGAGATGATCATGATAAATAGTTAATAAAATATAATTATATGGAATGGAGTCCCATTCTTGGAAAATGGTGGAAATATAGCTCCATGTGTGAAAAAAATTATCCATTTTGGAATCTCTCTAAGAAATGGTGTTCTCATAGAAAAGGATCAGAGGTGGGGGCTCACATGGTTTGATGGTGAATGTCCATGGGTACCAGAATGATAAGGTCAATATTTGTAATTGTGTAATAATAATTTTTATGTTATGTAAAAATCATTTCGGATGATCAGTATTATATGTTCAATGGTAGTAATGTGATGAAGATTGCATGTCCAGGGGTGTATGCATGGAAAAGGTGGTATGTAAATGGTATTTCACATGATCTAGAAGACATGACCAAGGGATCAAGGGTGTAAATATTGAGAAATTATTTGTAAGTTAATCATAAAAATGGTCCACATAAACCTTTTTAGATCACGGGATCCTGTAACATTATGTTGATCACACATTCGTAAGTAAGGAAATGACAAGTGATGCAAGGCCATAGTTATGCATGGAATATTGTGAAAAACACAATGGGTGAAATGGTAAATACTTAGTGCTTCTAATTTTATTCAAATTAATTGATATTTTATAATGATTTAGTAATACACAACCCCATTTTTAGATTATTTAAAATAAAATAATGAGTTTTTTTATGGTGTGTTGGACAATAGACATTGAGCTTCAACGAACCATAGAGTAATATTATTTCAAATATTACCATTATAACATACACATTAAGTAGGAGTGTATGGATAATATTGACCACTCTATGAAAAATACATATAAATCACATACAAAATATAAATTTTTTAAGAAGCACATAATAAAAAATATTAAAAATTTTATTAATGTAATTATATTTCTAAAAAATATGTTCTAATAAACATTTATTTGTATTGACTTCATTATGAATGGTTTCTAATTTGTTTATATAAATTTTGGAAAATTTATTTGATATAATGAAATAATGTTATTTATAATGATATTGAATTTATATTATGGTGATGTTTTTGGATTTTTAGATGTTTTTTATTTTCTAATGAATAGTGAAAATATCAATTTTATGTAAAACTATCATTTATTTACAATAAACCAAGAAAATGAAATCCCAAAATATTTTTAGAGAAAAATAAATATTATTATGTAATATCTATTCTAATTAATCAGTTTTTAATTAACATCATATTTTATTTTAGTATAAGTTTAATTTTGGATAAAATTGTTTATGCATCTAAAAATTGATGAATAGTGAATAATATTTCTCTATTTAAGATAATTAAAATAATCCCTAACGTGGAATGTATGAAATTATATTTATGAATTATATTTAAATAAATTATGTTTCATATTCATAAAAATATAATTATCAGATAATGACATAATATTAAATAATCTTATGCTTGACAAAAATTCACTCCTAAAAAACTATCATTTTCAACACATTAGTGTGTTTTATTAAAAATATAAATTTTCCCACATTTTGGGAATTCAATATAATAAATAATATAAATTTTTGAATTAATCATGTAAAAATTTTATTATGTTGAATTTTTGTGAATATTCATGGTGGAATTATTTTTAGATTAATAGAAAAAAAAACATAATTTTAGTGGAGAACTACATTTTCATTTCAGTTATTTAGTATGATAATCAATATTATAAATTTGGTTTAACGTAAAATTAGTTCTATTAAATATCTATTCTTATTATTTAGTTAATTGGAATCATTTTCTCACAGAATTTTGAGATAATAAAATTCTATAGTTTTTATCTGTATTTTATTGAAAACTATATTCCTCAGCAAGTAAATAATATTTATATTAAATTAAAATATTCTAATTATATTAATTTAATTTGTAAAAATGGATTCCATATTTATAATCATAATAAGATATATTATATATTATGTTTAACGTTTTTTGGACCCAAATTAATACTAAAAATAGTAAATATTAATTATCATAGTTAAGGAAAAAATGTGTTTACTAGTGGTTGAATGGAGAGGATAATGTTAAAAATGAATATAAAACATAAAAAATTTAAATTTTCTCAAAATATTCCAATACTATCATACCCAATTTATATTCTATGTTCACTTAGAATATTTTATTGGGAATATATTATTTATGTTGGATTGTTTTTGGAAAATTTTAAGTAGTTTCTTTGTTTGTTCCTTTCCACAAATTTTATAAGGCCACCCCACCCATCACTTCTATAATACATAAAAGGAATATAGTTTTTCCAAACCCTGTAAAATACCCTCAAAAAATTTATCAACCATGTTATATAGCTACTAGTCCTCCCAAAATTCTACACAAAGGTCCTTAAAAAGAGATATAATTGGATTTATTCTATGAAAAGATAATTATGCTAACTATGTCTCTAATTTTTTATTATGCCTTTTAAAAGGTCAATAAAGCCTTAAAAATATAAAATAATTACAAAAATATATACTATATATTAATATATTATTTTTTAATGTGATAAACTTTAACCATCTCCACTTCCATTAAATGGTTTACAAAAAGAATATTCATGTGTACAAAGGACTACTGTCTCGCTAACTGATATCATTTTTTCCATCAACACCCACCAAGTATGGATATAATTATTTATTAGTTATATATATATATATATATATTATCATAATACATGAATTATTATATCACACATAACCTTATAGTCTCCATTTTGTGGGAATACGACAATGTTGCTCATTTGTATGGTGGACTATCACCTCACTAAGTGATGTGACTCATTTATGATTGTCATAGTCGGTAAGGAAGATATTTTTAATTAAAATATGTGATATAAATGATATTAATAATATTTTTTAATGATAAAATCATAATTAAGTTTCTTCCTATAAATATGAAAAATAAATGAAACAATGTTTACCTAGATGTATGGCATACCATCTCCATGAACGATTTAATTTAATTTTTATCACTGAATTTTATAGATAAATCAAAATAAATATATAATAAATATATTTTATATTTTTATCATTTATAAAATTAAATTTATTATATAATCATTGTCAAATTAATTGTAAAAAAATAAAAAAACAAACCATGTATGAAAAAAAAATCTGATATTACACAAAACATAACAATAACTGGCAATTGTTAATAAAACGTTAATCAAATGTAAAAAATGAATATTATATAGTATAATATATATAAATATATTTATTTAAAAAATATAAAACAAACATATATTTATTAAACATGATGTTTATCATGTACAATTGACATTAATACTTATGGTAACAAATTTTTGTCACACATTTTAATCTATGAGACACAAGCCATATTGACCACCAATTTATATTATTTGGTTTTTATACTTATGATGAATTTATTTTATGATGATTCTCATGAAATTATTTGTGATTTACATAGTAATAATTTTATATCCATTTCATGGGTATTATGATTAAAAGTTACCAGTGTGGTAATGATTTTTTGTTACCATCTCATCGTTTATTTGGATATATTACTATTGTATTTATGATGATAAAATATTTTCATCAAACTCTAATTGAAAGCATTAATTGTTTTATCATATTTTTATCCATTATTTTTTCATGAAATATTAATTTTTTCTAACACAATAGTAATTAAAATAAAATATTTTTTTCTTTTGAAAAACTGACTTTATTCTGCTTATTTTGTTAATATGTTTTCTTCTAAAACAATGTTTTATTAATTTTTTTAAAAAAATATTTTATTATTATGCAATAAATTTTAAAATTAGTTTTTTAACAATTTTTCTATTATTAAAAAAATATTTTTAAATTAATATTCCTATCATTTTCCAAATAATTCCCAATTTGATTTTATCAAAAATGTGAAAGGAATAACTGATTTAATTTATATGGAATGAATGTAACTTCTCGCCACCATGACCATTATTATATTTGATGCTTATATTATATGTTGTCATGTTTATTATAAATGAAAACTTTTTAAACTTTTTTATATTTTACTTTTTTTCAAATTGGCATGGATTAATTCTTTCGTAAATGTTATAAATGATTAAGAAGATTCCGTTATATGTTATCAAGATTATTTCCCAAAACAATATGATTAATAAATCAATTATTAATTTGTATTTTTAAAAATTGATTTTCAAACAGTTTTTATCTTCATAATGAACCATTCCAAGTGATTATTCATTAAAGATAACTATCTATATAGGTTGAAAGTCTTCAAGGTTAGTAATGAATAATTAGGGGCATGATCCATGTTTACACTTATTATTATTTATAAGAATAGTTAATGTTTATGTGTACATGATGTTTATGAATCTATTTTTTCATAAACTGGTTATAAAATGAATAAACTCCATTGGAAACCAATTTTTTTATCATGGGTTATGATATGATGAAATATAGAAATTAGTATGAATCCAATCTCTTTAAAACAGGTTATGATATGATGATATTCGTATGGAATTCATTTCATTTCATGGATGATAACTTAATAAATGTTTTTTATAGTGTCTAAAAACATGTTTGGATTTCCTTAAAATAAGGGTTAGCCCTATATCTCCCTCCAATGAATTTGGAAAATAATTATTTCTAATGAGCCAAAAATGGGAAAAATAAAATGGGCTGGATCCCTTATGGGAACTTTTTGTCTCTGGGTCCACTATGGGAAATATGTGTGACTTGTTCCACTATGTGAAAAAGGTGTATCCTGATCCACAATAAGTTATATGACTGTACTGATGAATAATGGGAAGTAGGTGATGTGTCATGATCTACTATATTTAAAGTATTGGATGTTTACATTGACATATGAAATGGTTTTCAATATTTAGGATTGATTCAAAATATTATGGAATGATATTATGGTTCTGGAATGGTTTATGATAATGCTTCACTCGTATGGCACATGTTATTTAAAAATGATAATTTTCATTCCATGAATCAGGGTTCATATGCATGAAAGGATGGATATTAACTTTTTATTTCATGTTCATGATGACAAACTATTATTCTTATCTTATAATTTCAAACGATCATAGATTTATATCAAATATGTTTAACCTTATTGATAAAATGAGATAACCCTTTCTTATATTTTCTTCCCCGAGTTATTAAGAGAGGTTTAGATTTGGTATGCATAATTGGAGTATGATGTGAGGATATATTTGTGGGACATGTTGAGGATCCATGGCCAAATTAAAATATTTTGTAACTAGTCTCCAAAAACAATAAACTAATATGGTACGAAGGCATCATTTTTTGTAATGTATTTAATATTCATATAAAATTATGTAATATCTATGTTTGAAAATCATGGGTTAATGAAAATGGTATCAAAGGAAATGTTTAATTAACCATTGGAAACAAGGATTAATGAGCTGTGGTAGTACACCTATGATTTTTTCTAATTATATGTTTACAGATTCAATTAAGGATAAATACAAGGATTATTCCATGAAAACGAAATTTTCTATGAATTTTGGTAAAGTATAGAGAAAGATGATTCCATGAAATTATATCCCAGTCTAAATACTATATGTGGTATTGTCTTAGGAACATCAATACTTATAGTAAATAAATTTGAGAATCGTATATTGATCAATACTCTATCCTACCCTAGTGCATGATAATTGTACTGACTACACACATATATTGACTCACTATGTAGATATGCATTGGATAATAAATTTATTTTATGAACTATAAATAAATTATGATTATGAATGACCATGGATAAACATGTAGATTCATTTTATAGAAAAAGAATTTATGATTTGGAAATTATATAAGCAAATTTTCCCATGAATTTTTGGATTCCTACTAATATTATTATCTCTCACAATATACATTTTGGTTTTAGTTGATGGATGGAACTATAAGAAATTGGGTTAACATTGATTGTGATAAAAAATCTCATTTGATGTAAAATTTTATGATGACTGGAGTGAAGGGTATTTTAAATATTTCTAATCAGTTATTGTGAAATATGATTAAAAACATGCTCCTTAACAAACCCTCGAATATAAAAAGGAAGATAAGGATATAGTTTGAGGATAGATTTAGGAGTAAAACCAAGGATGAAAGAAGATTCAGTTTTTTATATGCTGAAATTATGGGATCAATCACTATAAGTAATTCCCAAATGAAATGATAATTTTTTTTATATGTGGATAATAAAGTAATAGTGTATGAAAATTGTAAAGGAAAATGGATATTTCAGTTTATGTAATGGATGTGGATATTATTCTCCATATATTATTACCAATGGTTGAATTATTTAGATCTTGAATGTATGAGATTATGTAAATCAATGTCATTGGGTAAAAACTCATGAATATAATCATTTAGGTAGTAAATTTAATGGTAATATTTATGATGAAGAAGAGACATAAAATGAGATATGAAATGAAATAAGTAATAAGGAATAAAATGATGATTCCTTATTATTTAATTAAGTATGAGGTGAAATAGTTGAATTTTTTATATGAATCATAATCTATATAAAGAGGTTTTGAAGAAGTTTTTCACTAAGAATTTTATAGAATATGTAGAATGGTAAATATGATGTAAAAAATTATTGAATTAAAATGTCATATATTGAATAAGGGAATATAAAAGTTAATATGTTCCTAATTACAACAAAATTGATTTTATTATATATTTGGTGATAATTAATATGGATACATTGAATTGGATAGTGTTGATGATCTCAGAATTGTTAAATCATTTTTTTACAAAGTATTTTATGTTATAATTGAAGGAGTTAAAATCAATATTTGATCTATATAATATGATAAATAATATAGGGATTTAGTCTAGGAAGAAGGAAGAATTCAAGGATTCATTTATGTTTTATAGTAATTTGGGTTTTAAAAATATTTAGTACAATATATGACTAAGGAATTCACATATTTGAAATGTGACCATAAAGAGATACTTTAGATATATGGGGGATTAATGTTATGTTTACTTTGAAAAATTTTGTGACAATATTAGAAATTTTATTTTTATATGATATATAATGTAATCTATTTGTGGGATTTTGTATGTTGACCTTCAGATGAACATTACGAAAATAATGTATTAATCCACTATATAAATATTTATCTATATTGGATACCCAATATAATTCATTTATACTATGGAGAGAGTAAATGATTTATCATTATATTATAGTTCTCATTTAGTGTTGAAGACATAAAAAAAGTCCATCTCATAGAGTAAATGATGAAGTAAAATAATGATCATGGCATAATCATAGTAGGATATTTTTCATATATAATAAAAATATATCATGTTAGCACATTTTCATCTGTTCCTATAAATTAAATTACCCTATATTAGTAAATTCATCTTCAATTTTTTTCCCAATTTATCATAATTTTCAATTCTATGAATGAATTATTTCATCCCTCTTTGTTTTATGGTTTTCATATCATTAAACTTATATAGATCACTCACTCTTGGTAAACAATGATATCTATAATCCCTATAAATATTTAATAATTTCATCCACATCCATACCATCACATACAACCTACATTATACTATTTGGAAATCGAGTATGTGTTCTTCTATAGAACGTTCACCCATAAATCTTTCTTCCTTTGGAGGATTATATATAAATTATTTTTATGATTTGTGTTTTTATGAAGGAATATCAAAATGTTAAATGTTTAATTACAGAGATGAATTTATTATTCTAAATTCATTTTATGCTTAATAGAATATATCACCTGATAATTTTATAAAATATATAATTTTTCATGCCAATTAAAATTTTATGATATCTTTCATAACACGAAACTCTGCGTTTACCATATGTTACACACAACAATGATTTTATTTTATAGCATGCATGAAACCTGACAATGAGAATCAATAAACCATAATGTTTTATTATTTTAAATATGAAAATTATAAAATAAATACTAAATATTTGTTTGTGAAATGTGTTATAGTGTTTATTAAATATACTTATAAATTTCATACTCAATATGATTTTTTTATAAACTCTTAGTAAATAGTAAGTCAATTTTTAGTAATGTAATTATATTCATCAGAAAACTATTTCATTCAAAAATGATTTTTATTTACAGTAATTATAAAAATAGTGCAATTAATTGAAATATGTTTTAAATTTTTTTATAAAATGAACATACTTTTTGCAATAAAAATATAAAAATTATATTTTTGGGAAATTTTGTGATTTTTTTGAAAAATATAGATTTTTTAGTGATCAGTGAATCTAATGATATTTATAAGATGATAATTTCATTTAAATAATTTAATTAATATAAATGAACCATTAGTGATTTAATTAACATATTTATAGTTTATTAATATAATTAAACTTTGTATTTATTTTGAATGAACTTTATATTTGAATTTATTATACGATTATTTTTTGATTTAAATGGTTTTTTGAGAACTTTTTAAATGTGAATGATGTTTCTCCATTTTAATTAATTAAAATAATCTATATCGAAGAAGTTTTTTAAAATAAATTTATTTATTATATAGAAATGGATATTTATTAATATGTATATATTTGTTATTTTTAGAAATAGAGTAAATAGAAAATCATCATGTGCATGAATGAAATTTAATTCTATGGTTTTTCATCACACATATGGGTTTTGTTTTAAATTTAATTTATTCAAAATTTAGATTATTATTCAAAAAATATAAAATATTTTGGAAACCATAATTTCATAATTATTTTAAGGTGAGTTTTTTATAATTTATATAAAATTATAATTTCTCAATGAATAGTTAAAAATATAGAATTTTAATTTAAAATAGATTTTTTTCATTATATTATTTAAAAATTAATGTTATATTTTATATTGTATTTAACGTGACAATACATAAAATATTTATCAATTTATCAACTTTTTTTAATTTTAAACTTCTTATAATGATTCTTTATATAAAAACATCATAATCTTGTTAACTTTTCTCATTGAAAACCCTCTTACTCATCATCTCTCTAGAAGTAATATAAACATAATTTTTTTTATTTAAATTTAATTTAAAAAAATGGTTTCCATATTTTGGAATTAGAATAAATCATATTATAAAATATGATTTACATAATTGTTTACCAAAATTAATAGTGAGAAATGCAAATTTAATTATTGTGGTTAACATAAAAATAAGTTTACTGAGTGTTAATCTAAGAGGATAAGGGAAAAATTACTATAAAACGTGATAAATTTATATTTAATAGAAATATTTCAACATTGACCTTCACAATAATGGATATATGTTCATTTATAATATTTTTTATTTGGAATTGATTTATTATTTTTTTTATTTTGGAAAATTTTCAAGTAGTTTTCAAGTGGGTTTCTTTACCCAACTAATAGAAGGTCCCTACCATCATCAAATTATTCAATGATATGAAGAAAATTATTTATTAAAAATTATTATAAACCCCCCAAAATTTAAATCCATTTTAAGATCTAATATTCCTCAAAAAATACTAGAAATAACATCTTTAATAGAAGATCTAAAAGAGGTTCTTCATGTAAGAAAAAGTTGTCTTTACTAGGACCCTTCTTTTTTGATACTTTTTTACACAATAAATTATTTAATTAAATATATAAAATAATAAAAATCTTATATAATATAACTAATATGATATTATTTTATTTTTATAACTTATAACTATATCTACTTTTATCAAATGGGTTACAGAATCATCATTTGTGTGTATGACTGAATACCACCGCACAAACCGAGGACACAAATTCTTACATTACAAACTCTTAATGATAGAAATAAAGATTGATTTTTTATTTATTTATGATATTTTTGAAATATTTATTCATATGTAATAATTATATTTCACATACCTGCATAGTCTCCACATTGTGGGAATACGATAATATTGATTGTGCGTACAACGAACTACCACCTCACGAAGTAAGGTGATTCCTTCATGCTTTACATAAGTGGTAATAAGGATGGATTAAATATAAATACAGAATATAAATGAAATAATAATAATTATATAAGGATAATATATTATTTATCATTATTTAATTACATATTATAGTAAAGTAGAATCATAATTCTAGCATATGTACCACCTACAATCTCGATGAATAGTGAATTTCATTTTGTATTAGGGAATATTTTGGATTAATCAAAATAAATATATAATAAATATATATTACATTTATTTCATGGTTAATTTATTATATATGATTATATCATCATCAATTTATGATGAATAAAAACTTAAATCAAAACTTATATAAAAAACAAGGCAGTTATTACCCGGAACGTAACATTAGCATAGAATTTTTACTAAATTGGTAAAAAATGGTGCCAATAATGTAATATATTATATGATATTTAAATAAAAAATACTATAATAAATTTATAAAATATATATATATATATATTAAATGGGGTTTTAATGTGTAAACTAGATATTAGGACTTATGTTAAGGGATTTCCATATCATTTTTACTTTCACGAAATACGTTCCATATTTACAACCTATTTCTCTTATAGGGTGTATATAATATCCCTGAATATATTTTATAATAATTACATAGAATATTTTTCGTTTATATATCAATTTTAGTATCTCCCATTTATTAGGCATAACGTTCAATGATTCCAATGGTCTAATGATTTTTTGTTACAATCTCACCGTTTAACAATATTGCTTATGATTATATTTATGATGATAAAATATTATCATCCATCAGTCAAAATATTCATTAATTTACTTATAATATTGGTACCCATGATATTTTCAAGTAATATTACCATTTATTTAACTCTTTTTTTGGTAATATAAATAAGGAAATGAATTTACAAAAATATGACCTCATTTCACTATTCGGTCAGTAAAATTTTCTTCCCAAACAATGTTTTGTAAAATTGTTTCGAAAATGTTTTATTATTATCAAATTATTTTATAAATAAAATATACCATTTATTTATTTTTTTAAACATAAATTTTGTTAGAAATGGTTATTTTATTTCATAAATATATTTTTTATTTTTCCAACAAAGGAAAGAATTTTTTATAACATGTATGACATGAACGAATCATCTCATCATCATGACCATTATTTTATTTGAATATTTCTTTTTATATTTTCATTTTTATTCTAAGAGAAACATATTCTTGAAATTATTTGAATTTTTGAAATGTTTATTTAAAAAGTAATGTATATATTCTACTATAAAATGTATTAATGATTTTTAAGGATTCCATTAAGAGTACCCTTTTTTATTTTAAAATAATATGATTTAAAAAATATTTTACAAAGAATATTTTTTAAAGTAATTTTAAAAAAAGTTTATCTTCCTAAAAGAAACATTCCATTTGATTCGTATTTCAAAAAAATTCTTTATTTATACAGAAATCCTTTTATTTTTTAAACTATTTACCGGGGGGATGATCCTTGGATATAAATATTATTCATTCTATGAATGGTTTATATTTATGATGACATAATTTTTATGAATCATGTTTTTGTACCATGAATTATACCATGATAAAAAATCTTATTACACACACTTCTTTTCACGAGTTCTGATATGATGAAATATTGAAATGATTATGAAACCTATTTTTTCTCATATGGCATGATATGATGATGTTATTGTAAACCCCATTTCAATTCATGTGTTATAATATTGTGAAATCTTCATGATCTTTAGGAACACATATATCTTTTTTTTCATTTTATGATAGGTTGGACCAATACCTCCATCCAACACATTGTATAAAATGTAATATATCATGATATGGAAATGGGATACAATTCTATGGGATCGATCCACCTTGGGAAATAGGTGTTCCCTATTCCACTATGGTGAAAATGCATGTCCAGATCCACAATTGGAAATAGGCATGTCGTAATCATGATTGGGAAATATATGATGAGTCCTAATCCACTATATTGATGGTCTTGATAGTAAAACATGAAATAATAAATTGTTTTCAATAGTTATAGTGGTTTTACTCTTTCTTGACATGATATTATAGTACGTAATTAATTTATTATTATTTCTTTCACTTATTGATCATGTTTTAATGAAATGAAAATATTTTATTCCATAACCCAAGGTTATGATCTATGATAATGTATTTATGAACTTGTTTGTATATATTCATTATCACATAACCTTATTCTTATCATATTCATTCATTTGATCATATATTGATTCCTCTTATGTTTATCTATATTGTTCCTCTGAACTCAATCTTTCATTTGTTTCATTCCCCAGGTTATGAAGAATGTTTTAGGTAAGGTATTCGTAAGAGAAGTACTATATGAAGAGACTATTGTTATTGATGTTGAAGATAATTCACCAAATTGAATGATTGTGTTCCTAGCCTCAAAATACACTGAATTATTATAATCATAAATCTTATTTTTGAGTAATTTATTGGGTATTCATCTATAATGATGAAATATCTATGTATGGAACAACTAGGTCACAATAGGCATAACACTAGATTATCATGGACACTACCCTTATGAAAAGGATTTTTGGGCAAGGATTGATGGATGGGGGATCAAATATACAAGGGGTTCATAGCTGACAATTTAATATAAAAATGAATTCATGATTTACGTGAAATAGGCTAATGAAATCAGAATGGGTTCACATGATCATGGACACATGTTTGAGGCTACATAATCAATAGAAAATAATGATGTCACATTACCAATGAGAGCATGTCAAGGATCTAAAAATGCATTACATGAAATAGTATGAGTGAACTAATGGAGTCACATGGTGGGGTATTCTAATAGGGTATTTTTAACATTTCCTAAGATCCACACATGAAAATGGTCATTAGAATGACATTCATGTATCATGTCAACTGACTAGTCCATGGATGCATTTATATGTCACAAGAGATGGCGTTTTCAGGAATAAATTTCACAATGTTTGTAGATTCGTGATGTAAAATAATATTAGTGGTTTTACACTATAGTGGCTCGATATGGTGTGATATAAAAGGGTTTCTTGATGGGATTTAGTGATTAACTAGATAATTTCTATAAAGGTAGAATATGATTCACACTCACTTCTTTCCTTATTTTCCATTATATTTTCCCCGACATGTATTTTCCTATACCCTATTTTTTTAATTTTTTATCATTAATTTCCCCACCACTTATCTATGTTCTTTTGAAAGAGTAGGAAGTTGTTTAGGTTAGATAATTTTATTCAATATGTATCCACTTTATATGGAGAGTATGTCATGTTTACCAGCTTGTAGTGGTGGTTGATATTTATTTGTGCCTCTAAAAACCAAAATGAATGTAATAATCATTTGAGTTTTTGGAGATACGAGACAACATGATAAATTTTAATGGATATTAATAGTATTTAATGATGGATTTATATGATTTTGATACATAATATTGGAAAAACAATAGAAGATTCTTAAAGGCTTCATGTGATGGAAGATATAAATGACAACATATGTACATGATTAAAGATAAACAATTTTTTATAAAAAGAAACAATGAAAACATGAGGATAGAAAACATGTATTTATATTATGTCTCGTTCCCTCATGATGTTTGGATATTATCCCCATACATTCATTCTATTCATTGAAATTCACAATATGATATCATCTGTTTTCCAATCCAGATCATCGTAGTTCATGCGGGGAAGATAATGATTTTCCAAATTTTTTCACGAGACATATTTTTTTTATTGATGGATGAATGGATTCCCAATCTTATTATACATCATCTTTAAGATGATGTAATCAAACTATCATTTATAACTATTGATGATGATCACATTATTCATATCATTACATGGATACAAAATATCAATAGCATGCATTTCCATAGAATGATCATGAGAGTCTCATTATCCAAGTACAATCACTAACTATGTACAATATATGTAATATACACTAAAGGAGTTGATTTTAGTGGCCAAAAGTTTTCATGAGATTTCATAGGAATTCATTGATGTCCATAATTGAAGATGAAAACATTAAATTATCGGATGGCTTCAAATAATTTTATCAGATGACTTTCATTATTTAATTATTTTTTTATTGCATTAATAGTGTGATATGTGGTTTATATACCATAGTAGACTTCTAGGTTTTTTCAGGACAATTAATATTACTTTTTCTGTCAACCATCAGTCGACCTGTCTATGGGCTTTGACAACTGCAACACTCCATCAATGGTCATGTGACACCCTTGGGCAGCCCATCCGGGAACTCCTATACACCATGTAGGAAACGTTAATTCCCAAATAATACCTCTAATCTATCTATCAATGATATCCCTTGAGTGTGGTCAACTTCAATCCTATATATTTCTTAGTTGATATAGGTGGATAAAAATTATGGTTGGCCATTTTCCTAGTTTAGGAACACTCAAATTACATAGAATAAAATATAATTGAAATGTTTAATAATATAAATACTCACCAATTATTCTCTATAATTACAATTTTATATACTTCATAAAAAATGTTATAATTATTTTTAATAATCATCACCTTATCATATCTCATTAATATAGTTCACAACATTCATTTGAGATGACAACAACCATATTATACAACCAATTTTTTATTAATTACTCACTGTGATACATCTTTGAAATATATTTTTCATCTATTTGTTATGAAATAATAGTTCATGGGAGATATAATATATTTATATAATGAAGGATGAAGACAAAGAATATTTTAATTAAATATAAGATATGATGTAAATGCAAAATTGTTGGGGTTTCTGATGTCTAGTATCCCCCATACAAATTTTGTCATAAAATCATGTTATATAGTCTAGGTTATCATCAAATGGAATGATCAGGAAAAAAGGAGAGTACTGTAGAATATAAAATTTTGTATGTTATGAAGAGGAAAATATGTAATATTAAAAATAATTGAGAGAAATTTTTCATGCACGATGGAATCATATTGTAAATTATATATGTTTATTTAACAATAACTGTGTTGGTTCATCTCTACTGTACACTATAAATAAATATAAAAATAATTTATTTTTTCAAATGATTTGATGTTTAGCCCCTTGATTTAAGATATTTTGGTCATAGAAAAGAAGATTCACTAACCATTGAGGATATTAGCTAGCCAATGCCGAGGATGGAGGATAACATCAATACTAAGTACAAGGTGTAACAATGATCATTATAGTGTTTTGCAAACAATAATTTTAAAAAATTTATATTTTTTTGTGTAATTATTATGTTATATAATTTTTTTATAGTTTTTAATATGATTATTTTTTAAATTGATTTAATTTTATTATTTATTGTGAGTTATTATTTAATGTGATCCTTTTTCTTTCAAATAATTCATTACTCATGAGTCAAGTGGATAAATGATTTATGGAGTAAGTGAATAAACAAAAATGGAATATCACTCTAAGAAATAAGAATAAAAACATTTCAAATCATGTGAGAATAGTTTGGACACTAACATAAATTTGTGTGGGTTGAAAAACCATAAATAGAATGTCAAATTTCATTGGGTGGAGAAAGCTCTCATGAAACCACCAATTAATTAAACATAACTTTCTAGAGGAGATAATGAAATAAAACCATATGAAGACCTATGGATTTATTAGGATGGATTTTGGAAGATATCAATATAATATCAATGAGGGAATAAGAGTGGACTCTCAGTATATCCTCATAAGCAGTAGGTGAGGATGGGTGGCTTAGTTGGACACTAATTCCCCAAAATATATATACACTTGAGGGTTGGAATGTAATTTGGTTATAAATCCTTGGATAATTAATTTTATCCCATAATAGTATATACTCATATATGTTAGAGTTATACCGAACACACATTCTATTCGCCATTATTTTAAATATTCCCCATATAACACCAATTAATAATTAAAATTTCTAAAATCTATATATTTTCTGGAGATTATTAGTTACAATAAATATATATACCTCATAATTTATTACTCAAATGTATAAAATTATATACATAGAGAAATTATAAGTCCCTCTAAAAACAATGGGTGCCTCTGATGAATCTCTTACAAAACCAAAGAGATATTTGTGTGGGAGAATGTTTTATTTTCATTAATTTTATCCACATTACATGTAATATATTTATAACTTTTATATGGAATAGATAATATAAGAATTTATTATATTAAATATTATCTACATAGAATTTTTTATACATACATTAATTAATATAATTTTTTAATAATTAAATGTTTGAATTATTAATGGTAATATTATTTTTTTTACCAAATAGTTATCATATTAATGATTTTATGAATTAGTCTATCTGTTTTACCCAAATAAATTAGAAAATTATGTTTTGAATTTGTTACAAAAATAATCTCTCAAACACACATTTGGAAACATATACTCAAATATTATTCATTATTTTTATTTTATGTCAACCATCACAAAAAAATTATTATCTTGTTTTATCCTATGAAATTATAAGATTTAAAGTGTTCATATTTTATAAATATTGTACATTTTTATCATTCATATATATTTTCCGTTTCAATTTTTTAAAAAATTGATGAAATAAATATTTGCAGTTAAAAATTATGATGAAATGTGGAATCTATATTATCCGAGTAATTTCGATGAAATTTGGAGACCAATTTTCTACTTTTAAGGAATTGAACTAGCTATATATATATTTCTAGATCTATGGGCTCATATGAAATGTGTTTTCTTGTCTCGGTGTACACTTGATTATTATTATAAATATATAAAATATATTAAAATTTTATTTTGTATAAATTATTAATGAAAATAAGATACTCTAAAAAGTTAGCTTAGATCCGAAATCTAAGACCATGGTTGTGTCTGGAATGTAGTGTCTACCAAAAGTCTGACACAAAATGGATCAATGTAATACATTTTGTGTCCTCTATAATTGGCGATATGTTCAATTAATTAATTAATTAATTAATTAATTGTTTCATTTCAATAGAGTGGGTTATTCTATAACAATACTTATAGGTTAAAATTTCCAAGTATAGCATAATAATCATGGAATCGATTAAAATTATATCTTCCCTCTTTTCTTTGGATGATCACATAGGATGTTAACCAAAAGACGGATCAGAGTAGTGTAGGATACATTGAATGCAATGAAATCTATACCTCACTGGATATATATTCCTCATCAATGAATGATATAGAAGATATGTAGTACTTGGAAATTTTTTATTTAGACTGTTTGTTTAAATTGATTGAGAAGATCCATCCATTTTCATTCATCTGTTCCACTGATGGAAAACTGCTTTCACAATGGTAGAAAACCTTAATTATCATCATAGATTCTCTACCCCTAGAGTTTATTCTTGATCATTAGTCATGAACTCCTTAAATAGATGTTTAAAAAATATAAATTTTTCTTTTATCCATAGATTTATATGAGTGACTCATCGGTAGGACCTCGCGGCCCAAGTTTATCTTTCCTTGGTGGTACTGAGCTCAATCGAACCCCTACAACCATGGAAGAATCACATGTGTGGAGTGGATCTATGAACTAAATTAATATATAATTTTTTTATGTGAGGTGGATGGTTTCATAATTTTGGTACTATTAAATCAAGGTAGGAATGATTACTGGCATGCATGATGAACGATGATACATTAATAAAACACTATATATGATTTTAAGAGAATGATGTACTGAATTCCCTATCCATTTCCAAATACATTATTTTCATATGTATTTTTTGTTATATCTATTGTAAAACGAATAGATTCATGTGTAAGGATCATATATGGGGTTTTTTGAAAAAATTATGACTATGCAACAAGTAAAAAGATGAACACATGACATATATCCCCTTGACCCATGGAATTTAGGGTTTTTGTAAAACCTAAAAAATATATGGAATGAATACCTCCTACAAATCATGATCACCTTCACCAGTTGGACAACCCAGTTAGAGGAACACATAATAGGGAAACCATGTAGATGTACATAGTTGGGTACATGATCGTGTACCCAAGTACATGGAAAGGTATATAGTTCATGGACACAAGCTCTGATATGTGGACACGACAAACAAAACATGGCTCGATACCAATTATCCTGGACATGATATGTAGTCCACCTATAATTTGTGTACTACTGCATGGGATGTGATTCAAGTGCCAGATAGGTTCATAGCTAGGTGGTGGAGTGGGACAACACATTGTGTGGATTCCCTCACACACAGTGTACTACTTAACCACTTTATAGGAAACTTAAGTTGATTATATATCCTTCATATGAAATCATATTTATTCATGTGGGTTCCCTATAATATGTGTTTTTTCATGTAGAATATGATGGTTCACTTATTTGATGATTTGGATATATGATGTGAAGTGTTACAACAATATCACTTGTGGAAGTGACGCTCAATGAAACTAGTGAACATTTATAATCAATGGAGAATTCTAAGATGTATCCTCGTGTAGAGTTAGGCACTATATCCCTCGAAATTTAGAGTGGAAAATCCAATCAGAATTGGCATGGTTTCTCTAAATATAGATTCTAATTGGGACCCAACTAGTTTTGGTGTTACACATCAATCACCAGAGTGGAACCCCCCTGATGTACCATGGTGTGGGTCCTTGAATTCATAGTGGAACCCCATATCAGTTAGGATGTGGGTCCTCAATTAAATGATTAAAACTCTCTATCACACCATGGTTTGGGTCCTTAACAAATATAGTGGAACCCTCCATTGTTATGGGCGTGAGTCCTCTACCTTTCTAAGTGGAAATACCTTTGATAAAATGTTATGGGTCATCATGACACTCTAAAGATACAATTAAAGTCAAAACATTTAATATACTAGGGCATGGGTCCTCTACTTCAATTTTCTTCCCCCGTACTATGTAGCATTGTGGTGAGATGTAGCTTGGCTTGGATAGTTACTTCTGGAATGATGCGTGAGATGTTGGGAAATCATATGATGGACATCATGTATTTGTTGGATACTCTTGTTATATAATGATATGTGATATAGATATCTCTTTAATCTATCATTTGTAGTTATATGACTAATAATATATATTTCCTTTTTTAAAAAAATTGATTTTTCTACACTCACTCTAGGAGAGGAGAAGATGCATGTTGTCTTCCTTTTTTATCCATTTTTAAGCTTTATGTAGTTGGATGAGTATACTCTCATACTATAGGCTTTAAAGACTTGACAAGTAGTTCACATACTCACCTTGTTTATCCAGTTGTGTTTAAAAAATATTCATTCAATTAAAGATTGGGTGGAGCTATTCTCTTTGACATTATATTTCATCTAATGTTTTTCTATCAGTGTTATATCTATTATTGATACCCTTTTATCTTTAGGGGTGTCCAAATGGGTATGTATATAGTAAACATTTCATAGAATTTTCAGGCATGTGTCATGTCTTATAAAAACATCAAACAAGTCTATTGTGATTTCAATGTAGATTAGGGATACATGGAAATTTGGATTGCGTACAATGGATGTAGCTCAAGAGTCAGAATCTAGGCTCTAATAAAAATTTATTTTTCTAGTTTATTTAGGATGAGCTTTATTTTTGGTTGGGTGTCTATTTATCCCATTATTTTTCAGCCACAATACCTTAAATTTTTACATTATTGAGGATCATGTATTATTAGTCTACATCATAGCTATATAGCTAATTTTAATATTTTATTTACACTTTTTCACCAGATGGATATATTTGGGCATACATATACTTAGAAAAATGCATCTCCATGTTTGTTATGCCTTCGTAACAAGTCATCAGCCTATATCATATAGAGGTGGGCATATGTTAATTGTGGATCCAGCTCCACTTGGGTCTGATCGTGATATATTGCTCTCTGATGTGGTTTGATCCTTGTTATTTTGTTTGGACTAGACCTCATAAGATATTTTTTTTGGGTTTTGAGAAATAACATCAAAGTGTCTTGATTATGGATCTATGCACAAGGAGTTTAGAAATTGAGTATGAGGATAAAAAACCAATCAAAAAGACCATGAATACATTCTTGTTGACATTGCATGCCATCAACCTGGTTGTGGGGATCAATGGAACATAAATCATATAGGATTTTTAATTTCACTATCCTTGGTGAGTCATCTCTACATTATTTGGTGATATATATATATATATAGATATATTCACATCAAATAATGGAACGCCTTAATAAATATGAGGATACCTCCATGTAATCATTCATCAGGGATACTACTTATTGACTAGGATAAATATCCAATGAGTTTTGAAGCCTAAATTCATAGTCCATTAGGTGTGTCCCTTAATCTCTATGGCCAATTAGTTGCACGTCTATGTATGGAGTAGTTGACTAGTATGAGAGGGAAATATTAGGATGAACAGAGGCTTATTACACTCAATGTGTTCCAGTGCCAGAGCCCGCTGAGGGTCCATAGTATGCCAAATACTCCGGAGGAAAATGATTATCTAGAGCCAGTGGCCCATATCATCAGTCTTGTTCAGACCCTGATGGGTCAACTGGTTGAGATGTTAGGTATCCTTATTCATGGAGTAGTTGGGTGCAGGTGGAATCTCATTATACTGATACACGATGTGTAAACACTCATGTGTACAAAATTAAAATAACTATTTAGAGGGATGTATTGTACATCGTGCTTACTCTCAGTTTAGATCGAGGTGCTTCTAGAACTACATAAGGTAGGGAAAACGGTTTATGAGTATATAGAGAAGATAAAAGACCATAAAAGGAACTCTATTTATAGGATTTGATATGGATACTTCCAAACATTGATGTTTATGTATTGAATACACATAAAGATCTAATCTTATATTGTCCATATAGAGTCCCCGACCATTTTCATATTACATTACATGTATTAATGCAAAATTATATATCAGAGTACATGTGAAGGATCGTTAAATCTAGTGTCTTGGAAGACTAGGTACATGAAAATTAAAACATGGGGCTAAAAAAACATCTTTATTTAATATCCATAAAGAGATACTAATGTCGATTGTGCCCTTATATATGCATAGGGTACTCTAGGGAACCCATGAATAAAGGGATGAGAAAAAAACTCAGTAAGGGAATGGCCATAAGAATACATCCCAATCACAAGAGTTAGGAAGGCATGGAATAATGATATTTAAAGCAAGGAACATATAAAATCATATAATATAAATATAGGATCAAATAAACATGTAATCTTCTAAATTTAGAAGAATCATAAAACATTTCTTTAGTACAGGTCAAGGATAACCTCCAATTCAGTTTCCCATATTAGTACCAGTCAAGGGTAATAACTAATCTCGTTTCCCATTGTAGTACAGGTAAAGGCTAAATGCTAATCCCTTTTCACATATCTTCTCATGAGGCTTAACATTACCCAATACATTAGATCCCTATATAGGATGACCCATCTTAATTTTCATGAACATTTCATCCTGAAAAATAATCAAACATAATCAATCTTACATAAACTAAAGGGTTGCCCATGGAATTAATTGGGTACCAGCATCATGATATAAATCACAACCCATGGGAATATCATGATGGTATCCTTGAATGAAAGGGAGTAAAACATACATGAAAATTAATAAGGTAAATATGAATATAACTTGGTATGAGATTTCTAACATAAGTGAAAAAATATTATAATTGTATTAGTGAAAAATTACCATTAAAACATTTTTGTGCAGTTTTAAGGAAATTACTATAGATATTTCAAAATAGAAAAGGGAACTATATTTTATATAATATAATAAGTTAACCAAGATTGTTTTCATAATAAAAATATTAATTTTATAGCTAAAGTTTTTTCTTAAAATATATAATAGAGTGTAAGTGAAATCAGTTAAAAAATTCTAGAAGTTCCCCTAAAACAAGGTTTCTTACAAGGAATTATTGAAGTGGGAATCACTTAAAATAATGTATATATACCAAAGGGAAGGAGGTATGAGTGTTAAAACATGGGTCTAGAGTAAATAAAAATCATTTATAAGTTATAAATAAAATTAAAATATGACTTCATTTTGGTAAAAAGTTAGATACAACAACCCGAAGAAATAAAGCTGATTCAGGTAGAATTCCTTATTGATTGTCAACATGATATTAGGTGTAGTTAAGAGGGATTAATGAGAATGAAATTTATTTTTCATATTTAATAAATCATGATAAATTATATGGAGGTTAATAATCATACCCATAACTAGAAATTACACATAAAAGGACATAAAATATGGGACAAAGTTTAATGAAAGTGAAATGGAGAGAATACATTACCTTAAATATGGTTGTGTTTTCCACTTCTTATTAATGACCTGAATAAACAAATAACGTTTATTAGTTTAAAATTCCATAACCTCATAAATATGTAATGTATTTATTAAATCAATTTATATTTCATTCAAGACCTTTTTGATTTGTTAAAAGTTTCAATTTGTTTGTCCATGTCCATTATCTTACTTGTTTTTTAAGGATCACGTCATTTTCAGAAAAACCCATATAAAGAAAATTGTTTTAAATAATTTGGATAGTATGTTATTATTGAACATCTGTGACATTACATGTTTATAATATTTCATTTGTTTATTGGTAGTTAAGATGAACTATTTTATAAAACCTTAGTGATAACCGTTTGAGTTAATTTGTGGGGTTTGATTACAATGAACATGTTTTTCTTTATAACATAACTCCATTTATACAAAAGGATTACAAAACATTAATTATGATATATTAAATATATAATAATCTAGTTATACCATAACATAAACGGCTTCATGACCAGAATTATAGATGATAATAGAAATTGAAAAATGGTTGCCCTTGAACATGATAAATTAACACGTCTCAAACAATGTTCTAATTTCATTAAAATAATATATGGGGGAAAGGAGAGAAGATAATGAAGTATCCCATTATAATAATATAATTCCATAACATGTATGTTAACGGAGGTATTATACCATTTAGGTGAATGGGGTTAATGAAGGAAACAACAATAGAAAAGAATATAAATGAAATAAAAGAACTGGAAAGAGGAATTTACATCTTGAGATTGTCTCTTTTGAGAACCTCTTAATGGGAGAGGTTTTGGTATTTTGAAGAGACCTGGGGAATTTGATGTGGGAGGGACATTGGGGAGATATTTTTGTAGAATATGGGCAAGGAACAAGGCTTTAGAATACTGAGTAGAAAAGGGACTGAGAGGGGGTTTTTAGTGTTTGATATGAGGGTTTTCATATTTTTTTAATCATAAGTCTTTTAATTTCACTCATGACAAGAAATAGTGAGATTCCATGACCACAAAGAGTAATGTGAGCATTTGAAATCGAGATAATTGCATTAAATTACCAATATATCATTTTATGGCATCATAATTCATTAAATTATCAATTATCACAAATTATCATATTTTACTATTCATAAAAATTTCTAGTCTTTTAAGAAATCCCAAAAACTCACCCTATACATTTTTTGATGTGAAAAATCCAAAATTGAATTCCATTTTTCAAAAATAATTTTCTAAATATGATTAATTTTATATTTAATTAAAATCAAAATTTGTTATTACAAACCAGTTTTAAAACATTCATTTACATATTCTAAAATACAGGTACATCATGCATTCAATTGAATAATATTTATATACTATTATATGTACAATTCATATTTATTAGGGTATATCAGTATTCATATGTGTATGTTACAATTCTTAAGGTTATGGTACTATTCACCAATAATTATGTTTTTCTTATCGGACTCCAAATAACATACTTATCACAACAGTGTATGTCAGATTTTTTAAATTCCAAACAGAAAAGTGAAACATATGTTTAAAGGTCACATAGTACATCGTAGTTCATTATGATGTGATTTCATGTGAATATATGACATAATTATAAGAAGAAAATTTCCACTGAAAACATTATGTCATGACATTATTTTCCTCTTATTAAATTTTTCTTTTGAAATTCTATTTTACATTCTACACCATAAATAGGTGTCAATGCATTTTCTTCATTGCCTCCTCAAGTTCCCATGCTTCTACTTCATATTTATGGTTTATCCATTGTACCATGATAATGTGTGTAGTTTGGTAACAAAGATCATTATCTCTATGGTTAAAGATCATCACTGGTGGCTCCTCATAAAAAAGATCATTCTCTAATTGTACCTCCTCTGAAGAGAGTACATGTGAAGGGTATGGTATGTAATTCCTTAACTAAGATACATGAATGTAATTATGTAATTTTTCCATGGTAGGTGGAAGTGTAAGTCAATAGGCGACAACCATGACATGATGGAGAATCATGACGTTCCCAATGTTCCAAGGAATTATCTTCCCTTTCTTTCCAATCCTCATGACCATCACCCACAATGGCATGCGTAGAAATACCATGCCTCCATATTTGAACTCAATTTATCGTTTACAATTGTGTGCATAAAACTTCTATCAGATATTGGTTTCCTTTATATATTGTTAAATGTTTTTTTACCTTCCCCACCATTTCATTGACCATTTCAGAATCAAGAAACTTATGATCTCTAGCTTCATCCCAACATACCAGTGTTCTGCACCTATTTCTATAAAGGGTATTATATGTGGCCATTCAGATGCTTGAGTGGAAACTGTTGTTGTAGGATAATTCAACTACTGTAAAACGTTTTTCTTTTCCTCCTTTAATTTCCATAGAATATGATCTCGACATATATTCTAGTTTATGAATAATTTTCTCAGATCGGCTATCAGTTTGAGGATGACTGGCCATACTGATGTTCAGTTCAATTCATAGAGCATGTTGGAGACTTTTCTAGAAAATCGAGGTGAATCTCTGATATCTATCTGATATAATAGGGAATGGTACTCCATGAAACCTTACCACTTATTTGATGTAAATCCATTTAATTTGATCCAATTAAAAGTCCACTCGAATTGAGATAATGTGAGAATTCATCAAAATATGATCTACAATGACCCATATATCATTTTTTTCCTCTAGATGACCTTGGAAGTCCATTGAAAAAGTACATGGTAATGTTCCCAAACTTCCATGCTAGTATTGGAAGTGGTTTCATCATCCCCTAAGACTATTTCCTATTATCCTTCACTAGATGACATACCAAGAAATTTAATGTATATTCAACAATATCCATTTTCATATTGTCCCTCCAAAAGAGTTATTGGAGATCCTGATACCTCTTTGTGCTCATTGGGTGAACAGAGATGGTTGAGTTGTGTGCGTCCTTAAAAAGATCAATCATTATATAAATATTGGATTGTACATGTAATCATGACCCAAATCATAAAACCTCTTCTACATCAATTTGGTAATCCGAGGATTTCCTATTTTAGATAACATCCACCTTTATTTTAATTTCTACATATTTTCTTCAAGATTCCTTTATTTTATCCATGAGAGATGGTTGGGAAGTCATTTGAGAAAGGAATGATGATTCTACTACTATAATGATTCCCATGTCCATCCTCAAAAAATAAATATAGATCATATCCTTTTCAATTCATGTCATTTTTAAAGATTCAAGATCCATTCAACTTATATCATCCACCACCTTGTTTGCTTTAACGGGATGGTATTGGGTTGAGTAGTCATAATCCTTAATCATTTCAATCCATCTTTGTTGGTTCATATGAATCTATTGTTGTGTGAAAATATATTTGAGACTCTTGTGGTTAGTATATATCCCACACATCTCAAAATAGAGGTAATGTTACATGATTTTCAATCCAATGATCACAACCGCGAGCTCCTAATCACACATAAGGATAGTTTTTCTCGTGGATTTTCAGCTTCCTTGAGGCATATGACATCAATTTACCATTTGGAATCAGCACACAACCTAATAAATTATTTTAATAATCACTAAAACCCACAAATATTTATCCACTTATTGGGAGTGTGAGTACTAGTGCATTGATAAGCCTCTGTTTCAAATAGTTGAAACAATATTCACATTCCTGAGTCCAGAAAAACATTACACCCTTTTGTGTCAGCAAGGTAATTGGGACTGAAAGTCACGAAATATTTTTCACAAATCACATATAATACCTAGCTATAAGAAAAAACAATCAAATCTCCATTACAGATGATGGACTAGGCTACTCAGAAATAGCCTTTGTCTTGGAAGGGTCCACAGATATCCTTTTGTTGGTGATAACATGCCCCACGAATGAGGCTTCCTCCATCCAGACCACACATTTAATGTACATTGCATACAAATTCTCCCATCAAAATTTCTTTAACATAGTATTCAAATGCTATTAATGTTCATACTTTCTATTAGAGTATATCGGAATATCACCAATAAAGACTAAGAATTTTTTTGTGGTAATATATAAGGACATTATTCCTTAAATGCATAAAAATTGATGGATTGTTAGTGAGTACAAAAGGAATCACTATGAACTCATAGTCTCCATACCTTGTACAAAATGTAGTCTTTGGGATATCTTCCTTCCACACCATTAATTGGTGATATCTTGACCAAAGGTCCACATTATGGAAATAACAGGCCCCACAAAGCTAATCTAACAATTCATCAATCCATGGAAGGGGATACAAGTTTATTATCATGATTTTATTGATATAAATATAATTAATATATATGTGAATTGATCCATCCTTATTCTTAATGAAGAGGACTAGATAACCCCATGATGAAGCACTTGGGTGTCTAAAAACCTTCTACATATTCTACTGTAAATGCTTCTTCAACTCATCCAGTTATACGATGGCCATTCTGTAATGTGTATTTGATATAAGCCGAGATCTAGGGATATTTTCAATTGGTAACTCAACCACTCGGTTAGGAGGAAGACCATGAAACTCCTCAGAAAAAACATCAGTGTAATCCCTCAAGACAGTCATGTCTTCAAGGACTATTCTCTATTTTTTCTCAATAATTTTTTATAGATATCTTCGATCATGAGTCAACAATATCCTTAATTGAGGCGATGATTCTAAATGAGATTAATCTTCCTCCATATACTTGGAAAGAATTTGGGGACGCTTCAGGTTGTGAAGAGAGATCTCTTTTTCATGATAGTTAATGTTGCCCTTGTATAAAGATATCCAATCCATTCCCATGATTTCATAAAACACTACTAAAGAAAGTGTGGTAAGATTTTCTGGAAGGTCTAGTCCACAAATGTTAACGGGGAGGAGTTATAATCCATGGATGCAATAATGTCACATTCACTATTCTAACAGATAACATTTCCTCCAAATTTTGAGGTGGTGTTTGAATAGTTAGACTAAACATTAATGAATTGAAATAATGTGTAGAACCAAAATCAAATAGTACATTCACTATTCTTGAATGAATACCTAAGATACCTATCACCACATAATTTTATAGCTCCACCTCACCTGTATTGATAGCATAAGAAATTACTTGTTTCTATGGATGTTATTGTTGATTTCCTCTAATAACCCTTAGCATAGGGAAATTGTTGGCATAATTTCCATTCTTCATCCAGTTGTAACACTACACCACTAGTTGAGTGGTGATACGAACCTTCCTTTCTTTTTCCTCATTAGCAGGATTCTTCATATCCTGACGACAGTTTTTATCATGATTACCAAAATTTCTACATATGAATCAATTATTGGTTCCCTTAAAATAGTTACTAGGATGCTTCTTCCAACTAAATTTACAAGGGGAAACATCAGTCTTCATTATATCATAAGATTTTTTTATATAACCTCTAATGTTGTTCTAAAAATTCTTCTTCTTGTCACTAGGCCCACGATACCTCTAAGAGTATCTAATGCCCATTTCAACCTTTACGGAACAACAAGTAGTCTCTTTATAATTGTATAAGTCTCGAATCACTAACTCTTTTTGTAGACTCTCCATTAGTCTTCTAAGGAAGAGATCCAACATGCCTTACGTGTTCATGAAAAAGCCAGAGGCTTACCTTGAATTCCTTGTCACATTTTCTTCATACACCCCAACAGACTCATCTTCCATCTGATTGAGTCCAATGTAGTCTCCATCCATCTTGAGATAAAGGGTTCAAGGAAAATATTTTTTCAAAAAAATTCTCTTGAATTCCCCCAAATCCAAGAAATCAATTTCCACTTAGGGATTTTTATTCTTAATCAATGTCCACCACTAATCCTCTAACCCATAAAAATGATAGGCCGCTAGTACGCAATAATCTTCTTCCGAGCACTAGAGGATGTAGACTGTCTTTTCAATGGAGTAAATCCATTGTTTCACGAGGAGGGGATTAAAAGATCCACTAAACATGGTATGCTTCTATCGCATGAACGATTCTATGGAAACTTTTTATTTCCATGGAGGAGGAGGACGTTCAACCTGATTCAAGTAATTATTCATAACTCTAGCTAGTTGAGCACGTACCTTCGTAATGTTTTGAGCACCCATTATCATAATATCAGGAATATTATTAGGGAAATTTTCACATTTCCCATCACATTTATTGTTAGACCATGTTATTCCATTTCCCTCCATTAACTCAGGAAAATAATGTATAATTAGAGGGCATGAATACTTAGATATTTATCATTAACAGTAAACTTTTAACATATATGTAAAATCTCATAAAGGAGATGTATATCAAGACATGTGATTCATTAGGATTAAATATAGGTTATACATGATCAATTTCTTAACTTATATTCTTATGGGATTTTTTTATTCCCTTAATTTTGGTTTTTTCTAAGATCATGAATTTACCAAACCATATCCCCCATGAGTGTCAATACCAAGAGTGCAGTAATGCCCGTTGTTGTGTAACAAGATACCCCAGGTCAGACCCGAAACTCCTTGTCAGAGTTTTCACTCCTAGGTATATATGTGCTAGAGCTGCCTATAACTTTTTATATCGAGACATTGATGTATTTTCTTTAAAAACCACATAATCCGAACATACCAAAATTTAGGTATGTGTTCATATACATAGTCTTATCCTTCATGTTCTCACTAAGGTTCTCTATTCTTAAACTCTAAAAATAACTAGACCATTCTATGATTCCAACAATAGTGACCCTATACTTTTTAATATATCATTACATGTTTTTAATAATAATTATACATCAATGTACAAGCCACAGGTTGGTAAGTCTAGAGTCTTGGAATACATTGTACATAAAACATAAAACATGGGGCTAAAAAACCTTCTTTATTTAATCTCCATAAAGAGCTCCTAACATCCTTGAGCCCTCACATCTACGTAGGGTACCCTAATGGAACAAATGAATAACGGGTTGAAAAAAAATCCTAGTAAGGGAATGAAAATAATAATACATCTTAAGCACATGAGTTATGAGTTCTGGCATAATGATATCAAAAGAATGAGACATATGAAATCATATCATATAAACATGGGATCATATAATCCTGGAATCATATAAATGTGAAATAATCTTAAAACATGTCTTTAGTATGGGACAAGGCTAAACACCAATTCTGTTTGACATATTAGTATGGGTCAAGGCTAACCGCCAATCCCGATTTCTATATTAGTACCCATCAAGAATAACAACCAATCATATTTCACAAAGAATCTCATGGAACATAACATTTCACAATGAAATTGAGAACTATTTGGGCACACCCATCTCACTTTTCATTAATATGTTTTCCACATAAAAAAATTATACATAATCGATATTACGTAAATATACTAGTTACTAATGGAAATAATTGGGTACCATAATGATGCCATAAAAAACAACCAATGGGAATATAATGAAGGTGTCCATGAAGGAATGTTATTAGAATATACATGGATGTTCATAAGGTAAAATAGACATATATCTTGTTAATTGATTTCAAACATAAGTGACAACATATCTGAAATTCCTTTGAGAAACATTAGCATTAAAACATTTTTGTGCGGTTTTAAGGAAGATACTATAGAGATTTCAAAATAAAAAAGGGACAAATAATGTATATAAAACCATATATGAAACAAGAATGTTTTCATAATAAAAAGAAATATTTTATAAATAAAAAGGTGGCAAAAAATATAGGATAGAGTGTTTTGAAATTGGGTAAAAATCGAGTAGTTCCTTTAAAACATGTTTTCCTATTGGGAATAATTGAGGAGGGAATCACATAAAAGTACAAGTATCCATGAATGGGAATGGGGTATGGTATTTAAAAATGTGTTTTTGTCATAGAAAAAACATGTTGAATTTGTAAATTAAAATTTAAGATAACATCATTTGGTTAAAAAGAAAGATAGAGAAACTCAAATAAATAAAAGTAGTTTAGGTAGAAATCTTTATGAATTATCTGCTTGATGTGAGGTGTTATTAAAAGGGATTAATGAGAGATGAAGGGAATAATAATCCATTATACATCATGAGATCTGTATAGAGAGGTTCTTAGTCATAAACCATCACTAGTAATTACACATAAAATGGCATAACCTAGGGGACAATCTTGAATAATGGTTAAATTGATAGGATTTATTACCTTAAATCCAGTGCTGTTATAAACATGTTTTTAATGACATGATTAAAAAAATTTGGATTATTAATTAAAATTGAAAGACCCTCAGATATATTTAATTTATTTAGTATTACACTTTTTAGTACATTAAATAACGTTTTGATTGGTTATAAGGTTTAATTTCGTAGTTTGTGTTGATTCACTTTCATGGTTTTTTTTGATCAGTTCATGTTTGGATAAATACGCATAATGAAAATGGTTGTCTTGAATTGATGTTTTATGTTATTATTTAACATCATGGATATTAAATGTTTATAACAATTAATTTATTATTTTGAGTGAAGATGAATTATTATATAAAACCTTAGTGATAACTGTTTTGGTTAATCGGTGGGTTTTGATTACAGAAAACGTGTTTTGCATTATTACATAATACCATTTCTAAAAAGAATTATAGATCCTTAAATAGGATATATTTCATAAAAAAATTTATTGTTCAACCATAAATAAAATGGATTCATTTCCACACTTATATATGATAAGAGAAAATGACAAATTGTTGTCCTTGAATGTGCTAAATTAACACATCTCAAATAGTGTTTTTATTTCTTTCAAATAAAATATGGGGAAAGGGGAGAAGATAATAAAGTACCCCATTAGCATAATATCATTCCATTACTACTATGTTACTGGATTTACCATACCATTTCGGTGAAGGGAGGTGAGGACAGAAAAAATAATATTAATGAAGAGAAAAGAAATAAAAGAATCGGAAAAGGAAATTTACCTCTTGAGTTTGACTCCTCTGGGAACCTCTTAAGGGGAGAGGTTTTGGTATTTTTAAGATAATAGGGGTCTTTGAACGTGTGGAATGATCTTGGGGGGATATTGGGGTAGAATATTAGCAATCCACAAGGCTTTAGAGAAGTGAAGTGAAGAGGGGGTGAGGGGTTTTTTTATTGTGGAGGAGAGGGAGATTTTCCTAATTTTTTAATCATTAGATTAATAATATCCCACAAGACCAGCAATAGTGACGATTCCATGAACAAAAATAGTATTTTGTAAATCTGATTTCTAAATAATGGCCTATCATTAGCCATAAATTAGCTTATGACATCATATTTCATGCATTTATCAATTATCTGATATTATCGTATATTATTATTCATTAAAATTTCACATATTTAAGAAAAATACCCAAAATTCACCCTCAATATTTTTAGACCTAAAGAATCCAAACATTAAATCCATTTTTCAAAGATAATTTTCCAAATATGTTTAATTTAATATTTTATTGAAATCTTGATATATAATTAATAACCCAACTTCAAAACATTCATTTAATTATACAAAAGTATTGGTACATAACACATTCATATGAATCTTATTTACATACATTCATAGTTAAGGTTAGTATTCATTAGGGTAAATCATTACTCATAATGGTATTTTACTATTCATAATGGTGGGTTACAACTCAAAAAATACATTTTTTTCTTATCTCAATGCAAATAACTTAATGATCGCAACTATGTATATTGGATTTTATAAATTCCAAACACAAAAGAGATAAAATTATGTTAAAAGGTCAGTAAGAATAGATTAGTTAATTGTTTTGTGATTTCATTTGATTATATGACATAATTATTGGAATAAACTTTCCATTTAAAACATTGGGTCATTACAGTTCCACTGTGTATCCACACCTATATTGGGGTGTTGGAGTGGGAAATAGTGACAGAGAGATTTCTGTAAGAGGGATGATAAATAGTTGGAGACGGTAGGGGGAACAATAGATTTGAGTTTCATGTAGTGTCAAGAAGATTCCATTATCTAGGATCTCAGTTTTGGAGACACCCAGCCCCCATTATCATACATAGTAATGTGGTTTGAGAGAGCATAGAGCACCAGGGACCCTTAAAGAGGGGTGGTTATTTACTTGTGATGGGTAAGGTCACTTTGTGACATACTATAGGACCAGATGTGATTGGTAGAATTAGAAGATAGGTGATGGAACACCATGTTAGAGGTAGATCCTTCATGTGTGGTCTCGGTATAATTGAAAGTGTGGTCCCCTAAGAGGTAGAGAAAGTAGAAAAGCATGTGGATATTTGTGTGGTGGATGACTCTATGATATCCTTCATCCACCGACACAAGATGATATGTTGTAGAATAATTGATTTTTGTACTCTTTATTTTTTATTAGTAGAAATATGTTCCAGTTATTCTGTTATCTATATTCTCATAGTGTGAGTACTAGAGCTCTTATTTGAGGAGGTATCCTACTAGATTTTTCATGTAATTTCAATATGGACTAGTTCTATTGTATCTTTTATCTCTTAGTATTTCATGTTTTTTGTTTGAGGAGATAAGTTCATGTGGTACTTTTTGGTCATCATGATAAACCCATATGACATTATCATGGCCATGGGTTGGCTATCCTTGGTATGATCCGATATTGACATTCACCGCATATAATTCATATGTCAACGCATTGATGAGACGAGATTCTTTTATTTTGGGGAGAGATATCTCATGACACATAAAATGGGTTCTGTATGTAAGAGTCTTCATAACATTACCCATTATTCAGAATATGTATCCCTTAGTGAATCTCTCTCATGTGTCTTATAGGTTCCTTAATTTATGGTTGAATACCTGGATGTATTCCTGGAGGATGTTCTGGGCCTACTGATGATTCAATAGACGGATCTTTTCATTCAATTTAATCCTGAAACCAATTTTATAAATTCTATAGAATATAAAATTTCCCCCTACCATGATTCGGGATCTACATTCATTATTTTATTACTCTCTATAGAATGGTTTTATTAGACCTAGTGTATCCCCATGTGCATCAAAAATGTTGTTCCTGAAAAGGTAGTATGGAAGTTTGCAACTTTTTGTGGACTATCATCACCTAAACGTGTCCATGATAATGAAAAATTATCATGTTCAATGGATTAAGGGAATCATTCAATATTTTTGAGGCACCAGGTGGTTCTTGAAAATCTATCATAGTTTTAGTTACCATTATTTGAGGGATCATGAGGATAAAATTTCAAGGATGGAATTTCTTTGATGCTAAAGACAACATGAGTTCTTAGTGATTCCATTTGGAGTAATGATTCCCCGACCATGTTTATAGATTTGATGAACCATGAATTCTATCCATACATGGAGAAGTTTTTTGTTGTATTCCTCAAAGACATACTTGTATACTCTATATCAAATTAAGAGCATGGAAATAACATGTGGATGGTCCTAGAGCTATGTCAAGAGAACCAAAATTATTGGAAACACTATAAGTGACATTTGAAGATAGTTGAGGTTCAATTTCTAGGATATCTCGTTTTTTTCGTGGTTTATCCATGGACCCAGTGGATATCAACACAATAATTGATTGGGTTCCACCCAAATTTGAGGTAGAGGTGAAGTGATTTCATGTCTTTATAGGGTATTTCAATATATTTAGGGAAGAATTATCTAGAATCAAATCACCCTAGAGAACCTTGATGAAGAAAGGGAAGTGATTTATCTAGTATGAGAAGATCCATTAGACCATTATGGTGTTGAGGTTGAGGCTGAAGAGTGATAATGTGTTGAAATAGTCAGAGGAGGTTGTGAAGTACATATTGTATTTAGATGCATCGGGAGCTCAGCTCAATGGCGTGATGATGTTGGGGTAGGATGTTATCACATACCAGTTGAGTAATTTTACAATCCATGATTAAAACTACAAGAATCATGAACTAGATCCTACAGTGGAAGTCATCACTTTGAGGATACAAAGGTAGTACCATCAGGGAGAGAACATTATGGTCTACATTGACCAAAATAATCTCAAGAAATTATTCACGTAGAGAGACATAAACCTGAGAAAGTGATGTTGGATAGAGTTCCTATAAAAATATTACTTCTAGATAGTATATAATATAGGTGAAGAAAATATTTTAGAAGATTATAATAGAAGGAATTCCCAAGATCGCTTTGTGATGGAGGACTCAGAGTAACTAGCCTCCTTGTATATAACCCTTCGAGAGCAGGAGGGTAATGTATTTCTATAGTCAGTGGTGTTGAATCCTCTATTTTTTGAGTGTGTGATATTGTCCAATCTAGGATAAATTTATTATGAGGTTGTAAATGACCTTATACCCAAAGAATACTCACATTATGGATATTCTAAATGATGGAATCACATCATCCATTTTAAGTGGTAGACATGGGTCCCAATCATGTGGAAAAAGTGTTTGATGTGAGAGTTCCAAAAATATCACCTAGTTTTACATCCCAGTGTGGGGAATGTGTGTACAAAAATTCATTGGAAATTTTGTTGTTATGTAGTGAGATAGAGAATATCGTATTTTTTATCCTGGTTCCCCATATGTCATCTAGTGAATGTTGAACAATACATTTGAGTAGGGTAGTTCAAGCCCCTTAATATCCCAGAGTAGAAATGAGAGGCCTTTTCCTTAGACTTTGTTGTATGTATTCTATGAATATTGAAGGTTCATCAATCCTTTTCGGAGATAGTTTTCAAAATCATGAATTCAGTGCACTTCCTTTCTATTAGGGAGTAGTAATCGATAGAGATTTTGGGGAATCTCAACATATGGATAATCAATTTTCACCAAGGGGTTCCCTTGATGATTATTTATAATGGTGAATCATTGTTTATGTCACGATTGTGGAGAGGTATTTTGGAGGTGTTTAAGATGCATAATATGATGAGTAAAAACTTTTACCCTGGGACCCTTGTTTAGACTGAGGGAATTATCCATGTGTTGGAAGATATGTAGAGGGTGTGCATGTTAAACTTTTTCTGTAGATGGTGTGATCACTTGCCCTTGGTAGAGTTTGTGTACAAAAAAAATTACCACATTATTATCCACTTTGAACATTTTTATGCCCTATATGAGTGACCCCATAGGTCCCCCTTTTAATAGACATAGATTTTTCAGACATCTCTTATGGGCTTAGATATGGAACTGGTGATGTAAAAGTAATCCTATGTCATTCGCGATCATATTAGGATGGCCCAAAGAAAATAGAAATTCTACATAGATCCTTATTGTTGGCCCTTATAGTTTAATAAGGAGTCTACATTTTCAAAATACTCTCCCCACGATAATGATTGTGGAATTTTGTCAAGGAAAAAATTCTATCCCTCTGGGTTTTAGGCCATTTGAGATCATGTTGAGGGTTAGTGAGTTTGGTTACCACAATGCCCTACCCCCCAAAACGTGAGAGGTTGTATGAAATCTTCCACATTTCAAAATATAGATGATATGTGCATGAATCAATGCATGGTATCAGATTGGGGCTAATGGACACTGAGTTTGGGGCCACCTTTATAGAGAATCTGGTGTAGATTGAGGATCAATAATGGATTATCTTTCATGCACATTCCATCCACTTGGACCACATGTTATGGAAGCACGATAATGTGCAAGAGAGTTCCTATGAGAGGGAGATCCAAATGAAGGATCCGTATCCCTAGTTTTTTTATTGTTTTTCTTTTAGGGGATCAAAATAATGAAGGATGAAAAATTGTAGAGACATGGGTTTTGAATTTTAATACTTTTAAACATTTGTATATAAATATATACCAAGTTATTTATTGAGATATTGTGGAATTCTGAGGCCAAATGTGCTAGTAATTTATTGAATAAAAATATTAAATAAAATTTTTATTACTCATAAATATTCTTACATAAAATTTGATAACTCTTAAAATGATTCTGTGTTTATAAATACAAGACCATGGGTGATTTTGGAAATTAGTGTTTACTCTAGGTTTGAAATAAAATGGGTCGCCATGGGAGTGTTCAGACTCCTCACATGTTTGTGGTATGTTTAGTTAAATAAATATGTACATAAACTATTTATTATGTTTAATATTGTGTGTTATTATTTTAATAATTTTTTCATGATTAATTGTCTAGTTTATGCCTCATAATACGAAAATCCCCAATGACGCTCTCCTTACTCATTTACTTGGAGGACCACATTAGATGATGATAAAACAACAGAACTTGGAAGGTCAAGATGTAGTGAACCCAATGATACCTCTCCCTCCATAGAGAGCATGTTATTTGTCAACAAATGATCCAAAATATATGTAATACACTTAAATTGGTTATTTACACCCAATATTTTTTATGATCCATAATATTTTGTGGATATGTTCTAAATGTGTCCCACTACATTTTCCTGTTTAAAAAAAATTATATTCAATTAATTTTTTAAATATGGAATCCAATTTATTGATTATTGGCTAGAAAATTGAAAAAATGTGATTTAATATTTGTTTTGTCTATTTATCCCTCTTTTACATTTCATTTTTCACTATTAGGAGCCGATAGTACAATTTAAACTTTTTTGGGTAAAACTGATCATGATCGGTCCACTAGAATCGTGACAAAATGGCATGCACAAAGAATTCCAATGAACTAATACCATATCTATGTTTTTTTATGTTGAGTATGATTTTTTTTTATTATTTTATCATGGGATGAGATAGAATTATAATGTAGGCCATGTGAAAAAAACATGACAAACCACCAGAGCTAATTTCTAGTAAAATATAGTTGGATTCTTGATCCGTGACCAGATCAGTATGATTCATGAAAATTGAAGGAGAGATATAAGGTGAAATGAAAAAAATTTATATTCTAGCTATTAGATATTGGATTTTTGAAAAAATACAAACAATACATAATGTACAAGTATGAAGACATCAGGTGTAACCCCTCATGGATGACAGCTAGTGTTTTGGAAAACATGAGGACAACATAGTGTGTAGTCCTCCTACACATCGTGTACCCCTTATATAGTGGCTAAAACCATGTAAAGGTTTAAATGTGTTGAATAAATTATAGAAGTGCACATCCGGGTAAATGATTATATCCTCAAGTACATGGAAAAAAGTTTTGGTACATAGGCATGGGGTCTGATACACAAACACAACCAACAGAACACATCCTAGTCTTAATCATCCTGGATATTACATGTAGTCCACCTTCATAGAATATACTAATACATCTCATGGGATTTTTTTTTGGATAGGGAACTATCCAGGTAGTAGAGTAAGACCAGACTACCTTTGGGTCACCTCATACATCGTATACACCTAGACCACTTTTGTGTAAAACATTATCATCTGTGACTACTTCATTTGAACCCATATTTTTTCCATTGTGTAAGATATCATGAGTTTTTACATGTAGAAAATGGTGGTGGAGTTAGTTACAGATTCAATGTTATGTTGTAAAGTGATCTTGGCATAGTGTATATTCAGGTGACACTCGATGATGAAAGTTACCAGCTTGAATAAGTAGATGATGCCATGTTGTACCCTCTAATAGAGAAATGAAATGGATTAATATACATTATGTGTGGAACCCCCCATCATCCAAGGAATGGTTCTTCTACATATACCTTTCGATTGAACCCCCAACGATGAAGTGTGTGGGTCCATGATGACCATAGTGAAAAATCCCTATTGTATCAGGGCGTAGTTCCATAGATTTAATGTGGGCCCCCCTACAAGGTAGTGTATGAGTCCAATATTACAATAGTGGAACCCCAATTTCTCACCATGGTCTCGGTCCTCATCCTATAAAGTAGAATCCCCCAACAGCATGTACAAAGGTTCCCTACCTTACCAAGTGTAACCCCTATAATAATAGGGCACTGGTCCATAGGATAGTATAGTAGAACCCACCATCAACAAGGGTTATTATCCTCTACAGATACTATTGAATTTGAACCCCATGATGTACCAGGGTGTGGGTCACATACTACATGTTTTTGGACCCTATGTTTCACATAAATTTGGAGAGGCACATATAAACTATGATGATTACTTTTGGGTAGATGCATGAGATATGTGGATTTGATGATGAACTATTTGTAACAGATGGACACACTTTTTTGGGATGACGTATAAGGTGGAGATTCATTTACTCTAGCATTTTAGAATCACTGATTTATTATATATATATCCATATTTATCCACAACATGTATTTGGTTACTCTCCCTCTCAAAGAGGAGATGACATGTGCGGTATGCCACATCTTTTCTGTGTTTAGTTTCTGTTTTCTAGATGAGTATACTATCTTGTTATAGGTTTAAAATACTCACCCATTATTTTATATACTCACAATGTTTGTCCCCATCTATTTGGATGATTTTATGTTTCAACTTTTTTTTGAGCCGTTCTATTTGAATATATCAAAAATCTACAATTGTTACATTTCTATTGAATCTCTAACTACACCCCCTTCATCCTCTAGTGTGTACTACTATATGTGGAAATACTAACCCCTACATGGGATTTACCAGCACATGTCATGTCATATGTAGATTATGGAATAGTCAATAGTGAATTCATATATGGTTAGGGATACCTAGTAAATTGGACCATGTATGGAGGTCCAAGTTCGGAATTTTGGATATGGGCTCTCTCAGTAGTTTACATTTCCAGTTTATTGTTAATGGGACATATTTCTTATTGGTCATTAGTTTTTCCGAATTAACATTATATTACACAACTATAATTTGATACTATCTAGAGGTCTTGGATTGGTTAGTTTACTTTTTATTTATGCATCACTTTTTACTATTTCATCTTCCATTTCTCATCAAGATGGTTGTGTGTGTATAGATTCGTATATAGGCATGTCCTCCATGGGATAGTTATTCTTTAGTGGAGTGTCACTTGCCCTTGGAAAATAGTGTTAGTATTGGTGTAGTTTCAACTACTTCCACAAAATGGGTCAGGATATAAAATGAAAGACAATCATTTTTCAAAATAAAAAATATATCCAAATATTAATCATTTATATTTATAGTTTATTTTTCATTTATATAAACCTAATTTTTTAATCTATTTTTATTTAATATAACTTATTAAATTGAGAAGTATTTTCTAAGGTTATTTTAATTTCAAATGATATCATAAATGTACTCCTTTGTAAATGATTTAAGATAATTGTTTTTGAGCTAATTGTCATATAAATAATTATTTTTTTCATTATTTGGGAAAGATATTTATGGAATATTTTTGAATTATTTACTAATAGGTAAATATAAAGATTATTTTGTACATAAATACATATATCTATGTGAGTGATGTGTAAACATGGTTTATTTGTTAGTATGTTTTTTCAAAGTCATTTTTAGGAAGACAAGATTCCAATTTTATATTTTGTTTTTGAGTTGTTTTAACGTTTTAATACCATTATATGATCTAATCCAAATACCATTAATTATATTGTTAATAAAATAATATTAATGATTTATAATCCGACATATATTTGTTAAAATGAAAAACTACCTGTAATTTTTGATTACTAATTATAAATGCTTTTTTAATATAAATAGCCCAGTGAAAACTCTAATAAATAGAACTTCAATGCGTTCAATAGCTATTAATAAGTATAAAGAACAATTTTATAAAATTATCGTACAATTAATATCATTATACACGCAATATATTCTAGTGAATCGGTATTTGGGGATGAATTAAGGTGTGTTAATGTGTATAGATATTGTACATAGGGGGGATATTAGAATAGAGTAAGTAATTTATCTAATATGAAAATAAATCCCATGATTTATCATTAGTTATCCATGATAATAATGAATATCTTGTTATATTGGGATTTATTTTAGTTAATTAATAATCCCTTAAATTATTAAAATATCCCTCTATAATTATTCAGGGAATACCAAATGATAATATGTAATAAGGAAAATTTATGTGATGTGGTGTGATAGTTTCATCAATGGAAATATAATAAAATTGAAAAATTATTAATTTGAAGCGGAACCTCTTGTAGTATTCTAGTTGATTATTATTATTATTGATGATCATTAGTGTAATGATCAAATGTTATTTATATAATTTTTTCTAGTGTGTTATTTAATTTTTTATCTTCTATAGTTTTATATATATTTAATTAGCATAATATTTTTTTCTACTAATGCATGTTTGGGTCATTATGATTTATTTATATCGTATAAAGAAAATGATTTAGTGATTACGAGTTATTTATTGACATTATTGACTGTAACACCAATTAAAAATCTTATAAATTGTATTGTATTATCAATACATTTATTAAAATGTTCATAAATTCATAAAAGTTATATTATAGAAAGGAGAGGTATACTTAAATTGTAATGGAATAAATTCTGTTATGATTCCAATTTACATACCCACCACCCTTCTGAGTTTTAACATAGATTTATAATAAAAATTTATAATCTATTCAATATCAATGTTAGATGTTATCAACATGTTTATTTAAATCAATAGTATTTTTAGTGTTTAAAATAAATAACATGAAAATAAAACATTTTTTTAACTTGGATGACATATATACATCATATGATCTATAGTGATGATTCTATTTTCTTAATATCATATTTATTATTGGGACATGCATTTGGGGCCTCATATATAAAACCAATTTTCCGTATTGATTTATCTTGTCAAGCTTTTTCGTATTATTTTTTACTTCAAAATGGATTAAATCAAGTAATGACACCAACAACATATTAAATGATATTTATGTATACCGATTAAATGAATTATTTTATTTAGTTAGAACCCTTTTCTAGACATTTATTATTATGGATATTAAAAAATTTAACACATCAAGGGAAGAATTTATTTTTTAATAATATTATTATAGTGCTATCAATTTTCAAAAAAACATTCTGAGAATCTGAGATGATTTAAATATTTAATATTATTATAATTTAAAAAACAAATAATTGAATTATTTATTATAATCTATATTTTGATGAAATAATATATTTCGATGATAATAATAAATATTATGTTGAATATTATTTCACATTAATATTGTATTTAGGTATTTTGAATTTTATTTATTAATAATATTATTAAAACCATCGACAAAAAATAAATTTATGAGTGTATTTATTATGGTATTTTTATTATTCTAACAAGAGGTATTTATGGAATGGTTCATTGAATGTGTATAATTGATATTCAAATTTTATATTGACTAAATGATGATAAGTACGGTGATGTTAGTCGGTATTGATTAGAATAATTATGATATAATACGTCAATGTTCAATTAATATGATGAGAGTTCTATTAATTTTCTTATTAGAGACATTAATTATTATATGATAGATGATAAAATTATAATAATATATATTTTTAAAATAACATTAATTACAATTTATTATGTGAATTTTTAATTTGATAACTATATGAATTATTATTATTTAGTAATCGGTGGATTTAGTTGAATTAATATGAATTTATTTTATTATTTTAGCGACGAATGTTTCTTCGGTGAATTATTTGGGTTTGCCTATTATTTTTTAAAAATATATATCTATTCCCACAATATCTTTTATTTTTTAATGGTTGATTTAGTATATGTATATGTGTTGGGGAAATTCATCTAATACACAATATAATTTACCTCCCCTTTTCACAGGATAAATTCTAGTTTACTACAGTTATTTATTAGATTACAAGATATAGGATACATCATTATTTTCATATTATAAATCAAGATTTATATAAGAATGATAAGGACCATGGTTTATTCAGTATTTGTGGTAAGAAACATGATAAATTATCATTATAAACCACTTATGATTATATAATATTAATTTTATATAGTATGGATAAATACATATAGAAAATTAAATAGAAAATAATTATATATATTTCTGAATTAAATTAATTTATAATATTATATGAACAATTATTTCTTTGATATAACTGAGTGATGATATTTGATATGATGAATTTGATATATAATTTAATTGGAATGGTTTTAAAAAAATAATATAATTTATAATTAAAGGCAGAAAAATAATAAATATTTTTTTCTCTATTTCTAATATTTTTTAATGAAAAAAATATAATAATAATTTTATATGAAATTATCATCAATGAAAATGATTAATATTATTTAATCAATTGAGGTTCAAGGTAGGATATTATTATGTTTAAATTTTGTGAATATGAATTTTATTTTATGATATTGTAGTTATTATATTAAAGAGATTATATAATCATGTTACTGATGATATTATATAGAAACCATGGCCATCAACTCTTATTTATACATCATTTTTGTCATAAAAATAAAATAATCAAATTCCAATTATCATGAGGATTATTATATTTAAGAGACTTAGTATAAAATATAAAAAAAATAAACTGAAATAAAATTACATTATTTTAATCTTTATAATATCCCCCTAACACCCATGCTCTCCTAATACACCATTGGATAAACTACAAAATACATATAAAATATTGGTAGATAAATATCTGATTTATAGAATTAACAAGGTAACAAATCATTAAATGTGGTTCAAAAGGAATAATGTGTTATTTTAAAAGAAAAGGCTGATGAATATTCCTATTAAAGAATAATATAATAAATATTGAATCATAATATCTCAGAAAAAGGGATTATGGATGAAACATATATTAGGACATAAATATATGTCTTCAATATCTACTATTAAAAAATAACGTAGTTGGCATATTCCCATTACATTTTAGGTTTTCTCTTTAATCCCATTTATAAAATCTCATTAGATAAAACCATTACCAAATTCAATTAATCACTATATGGGTGATCGCATTATAACACATGTATGCATATGTGTTCCTTTAAAAGAAATTACTCATTAGGAAAAAATACAATAATTACCTATGTTATGAATTGGGTTCCATAAAATTTCCTTATTTCGTTATCAAGAAGATAAAATTAATAATGTGATAAGGAAATGAACATAAGGCTTGTATTACATCCAAAAATATTCATTAAAATGATTTTTATGAAGAATGATCCCATTAATTTTTGGTTTATCCTCTTTGTTTTTACCAAATACTTATGATTGCTAAGTCTATAGTAGAATCAAGGGTGTCTAAGGATTGTTTGGAGCTCAAAACGTATACCAATGGATGAAAGCCATGGGAATCATGTTTATATGGAACCATCCATCCCCGGATTCAGAGTTTCTTGTAATAGTGTGGGTAATTCCTTTGAGTATAATATTTTTAAATGTTTTCCCTAACCAATCGCCCATATCCACTCTCCCATGTAGAGGCTTTTCATTTTTTAAAATCAGAAAATCACATTGTTTGTGCATGGTTTCCCAAACTACTCTCAGGAACAAAGTTGGTTCCATATTTTGATAGTGGACTTGACATAATTATTTTTAGATTTTACCAATAATGCATCAAAACCACGAGACCCATTTACATTTGGTAAAATTATAATTTCCCTTTAAGAAATGTAATTTAATAGACATATCTTGAATCTTCATTCTAGTGGATAACAATTTTGTTTTTCTCCCACTTGAAGATCCTTAAAATCTCTAAGATATATTAATAGATTACTTCCCCTTATGAAATTATAATTAATATATGATCATCTCCTTGGATTAATCAAAGTGATTCAGTCCTTAGGTTCAAATCATCATTTGTCAACCTCTCAATGATTATATTTTGATGGAGGCTTATATGCCTTATTTTCCAAGCATTCATTCTTTTTTAGTTTTATATATATATGTGTAAAAATAAGGGAAGATACTAGAAGATATATTTATTATAGCAATACAATATATTCTATTTGAAATTCCACTAAAACTCTCATTATTAAAATATTTACCTCATTGTGTACAAAATAGCATGACCATGCATTTACTATAAAATTCATATTACATTTATATAATTATTAGCCAAAAATTCTAGAATAATCTTGGAATGTTCTTCATTCCATTTAATGTGGGTACCTCAAATCTATTCACCCCATGTAGGATGTTTCCTCTTCTATGTCTCTTTTACCTTTTGATATTATGTGAAACATTGTTCGGGAGTGAACCACATGACCTTGTAATGGTATGTGTTCCAATATAACTAATATATTTTTTAATTTTTGACTTAATATGAATATTATAAATTTTAAATTGGCATTTTTCATGTCAATTTTTTGTCATGTACTCTATTTCTTATTATCTAAATGAAATCACTAAAATGAAGATTCTAATTGTTAATAAAAGAAAATGATAAATGGCTGCATGTTTATAATTAACCATTTCACTTTGATGAAATCTAATGGAATAATACTAACGAAATATTATAAAGAATTATTATTAAATGAAATAAAATGAATATTGATTTACGTATATGGTTACTATTTCATATGTACCTTTTTGTCTTTATAGGAATGGTCAGACATTATCCACCATTTGATTCCAAAGGGAACACCTTGAGTAATTAGAGGAAAGTATTCCAATTTATTGCTTCATATTCCATGGTATATAATCATCTCGTAAATTCATCATTTTTCTATTATAGTATGCTCGATATGATTCAATAGTATCACTTTTCTATCTCTCCCTAGATTATAATGCCTTGAAAAACACCATCAATTCAACATGAATTTTTCAGGCACACATGGCCGCAAATTCAGCCCATTGGTCCTATTCATGCTGAGTGCATAATTACAAAAAAAACTCCATGGACATAGTTAGGAATATTTATAGTGTAATTCCTTATGTTATCTCCTTGGATTACCTAGAGGCCTCTATTTGAACGATTACATGAGTTACTACTATGAGTTTTCTAAAACCCGAGGTCACATATTCCCTTTTTAACCATGGATACGTATTTACAATTGATTATGATCAATCTTTGTACTATTAAAACCACCAAATGATATATATATATATATATATTGAATAATAATTAATTAAATTTTTTCCTATCTAGATTCCAAATGAGGCTCAGTAATGCATGATTTTATAATTATATAATATCATTACATTTAATTATTTCTCCACAATATATAGTTTATATTCGCAGAATAGATTGTATAGACAATATTAGTGATGACCAAATGAGGTTTATGTCATATCTTATTATGGTTGATATTGGAAACTGGTCAAATTATATGATCGCAGATAGGGAAAATGGTCAGTATCATTCCTTGAACACTTGACTTGATTTATTTTATTATGATGGAACTTGATAGCAGATGATCAAGGTAATGATTGATATTCTTGGATAGTTTTCGAACATTTTGAATATTTTTTACGAAACTATAGTATTGATTTCCTAATTATATATATACCTTCTTTTTTTATAAATAAATTAAATTAAATAATCTTTTGTATGTGATACAGCTTAAAATTGATGGGATGTTTAGTTAGTAAATTGTTTATTATGTATACATTCCACTATCAGGTTTATTGATTTTTATACTACATCTATTATAGGTTATCCATATTTTATTATATCCATTTTTTTTCACTATTACATGAAAGAATAGTCTCTCTGTGGTCACAACCTAGGATTTAACTGATAACTGCTAACCTATAGTGTATTGGGTGGTGCGCTTGGTTCCATTTTTTCATCTAGGTTCGAGGCACCATTGAGAATCATGTGGGTCGAGATTCACAATGTAGAATCAGAGTTGTATATTTTCTATTTGTTCATATTGCTTTGAAGTATAATGTTGATTTGAAATATTTTGGAACTTTTTTGCATAAAATTAATGGGAATAACTAACCCACATTTATATTAAATACCATGATTCATGGGAATAAGGAATTTTTTTTGCTTTCACTTACTGTATTTGAGTTAATTTCAATTATTTGATATTTTACTTAAATTTTTTATTTAATATTTTATATTTATATATTTATTATCTTGATATATATTGTGTAATTTTTACATGGATCATTATAGGAACATATAATTCACTTTTCATTCATATTTGATGACATATGTGTGAATTTCATTAGTTTCATTTCCTATGTTTCCTATGTTTGTCGAGTGACCCATGGGTGTTACATATATTCAAATGGGATACTATTATATTCTATGAGAAAATTAAATTTAGAGTGTAAAATGTAAGCATAAACAATATTTTTTCCTTATATATGATTAAAGTTCCATCTCAAATATCCATTTCGAAGCCTGAAATACATGTACCCTTGGTTACATGTGATTCGATTTGGCTATGATCACATAATTACCATTTTAAATTATATTTTTTATGGGTACTTATACATTGTAAATTTTAATTCAATGGGTCGATCGATCATATTTAATTGATAATTTCTAATAATGAATGTATATAAGGATAATTGAAATTAAATGGATGCATATTTTAGTTATAAATTAAATGGGACTTTATTAACTGGGAAGAAAAATAATTTTAATCAAACCATGTCATAAGAATATAATGAATTATAAACATATATTGTCAAAATATTATATTATATAAAATGGATTCCAATAAATGGAGAGGCCATATATACATTAATGACTGTATTCCTAGATGAATCTCAATTCACCCTTCCCTATACATCAACCCTAGAAACATAAACATGAAAACACACAAATAACATTGATATATATCTGTGTAGTTTGGGGGTAATAAACTTGAGGTAGTGGTCCCTTATGAAATTGATATTCTTCTACTATTGTTTCTATCTACTTCAAATATTTTCATGAGGCATGTTTTTGGAATTTGTAGAGTCATGCCACCATGACATATTTATGTAATGCACCAGGAATGTGGTGAGGACCATGATCAAATGATGGTGGGAAGTGATCCAAAAATATTATAGCTAGTAGTTGCACATGCAACACCACTTTATATTTCCAATATTGGTATTGATGCTCATCATTTAGAGTGTTTTCAATGCCTGATTCAGTCTATCCATTGTGATCAATGACATGCACCAACAATTTTTGATTTGACGGTTTAGTTACCATAATAGAATCTTCCCTAATTTCCAAAAGATATATATCATTAAGTTGAATAATATTGCAAAGAGGCCATCATATCTTTGTTAATGAATATCAATAAACCTCCAAAAAGGATTGTTAATCCTTCCATATACATGCTTTATGATTCCATTATGAGTTTGTGGGATGTGAATACTTTGACTAGACATCATTTGGGTTTGGTTCTAGTGGTATTATAAGTATCCATCTATGACTAAATTTTTCCTAAAACACTAATTTCTAATTAGGATAGAGAATTTATGCACATAGAGTAGGGTAATATGTATTTCATGGACTATTTAGCAAATTTCACTCTGTGGAAAAAAAATTCACCACTTCTAGGTAGTGATGAGAGATATTGAGGGTGATGTTTTGAGGATGGTCTCAAGTATGCAATCCCCTCACAGGTTAATGTATTATACCAATCAACATTTTACGAGATTGTAAATTAGGATGTTATCACTGAGTGCATCTAGAGAGAAGCTGATAATATAGGGAATAGAGATTCTATGCCCGAGACATGGTATTTGTTAATAAAATTATTGGAAGCCTATCTATGAGGTTAATCATTAGAGAAATTGTGGATAAATAATCCACACTTGAAGATCCATTTTATTCCATTAATTTTGATGGAGGGGAACATGATGAATTAATGTTATAGAGACCTGCATGAGTAACATGCTTGCAATCAGATGTGTCATTTTCTTATATTCTACCATATATTTCTAGTTGTTTCTAGAATGCGAGGATCAATGTGATCCCCATAATAAATAATTTTAACAATTATTCCATATACGATAAGAATATAAAGTAACATCGGTAGAATAGGAAGTTGGGTACGTCATGGTAGTGGTCTCCCAAAGTCTCATTTTTAGCTCTAGTAGAGTAGACCGTCTCCGTGTAATCAATCTATAGCACAAGGCCATGGATCAGGCCACTTTCATGACTTATGGATGTTACATCAGGATCATAGTACATGACCATCTACTACACAAGTTATTAATAATGCAACCTATTCTATTGTATCTAAATTATTCCTTATAGTATCCTATAATTCCATTATCTCTATATTATCCATGGAATGTATCATACTAGATATTTAGTAATCCAATGTTGTGATGACCCATGAAACACTATTGGGAGTGTGGTTAGATGAAATATTCCAATGTATAGATCATTCCATTGAGGCATGTGGTTTTTTTCATATAGTACCATTTCATCCTTTATATGATGGAATTCAATGTCATTTTTGTATAGACTAGTTGGTTTCTAACGAAGCCTATGTGGACTGAAAATCGGTGCACTGTATTTTTTACATCACCGAAGGGTGGATGTTTTCTTCACAATATTTAGTGGGATGTCTATGCTAATATATATTTGATAGATAATTGTGGGATTAGTGGAATGAATTTTAGATTAATATCCCTTTTCTGGCTAAGTAGGTCTTACATCAGGCTGACATTCCCATAGTAGTAGATCATTTTAGAGAAGTCTTTCCCAAGGTGTATCATTATTTCATCCAAAAATATACGTAAATTTATGATTAAAATTATTCTAAGAGGAGATTAAATATCTATTCCTCTATAAAATATAAATTAAAATAAAATCCAAGAGCCTAAAATATAATAAGAGGATTTAAAATATAAGAGTATTGTCCAACCAAACACTTTATCTTGGGGTTCACCACTAATTTTCCAAAAAAAAAGTAGATGAGACCCTTAATATATAAATGGATTATCCATGGTTGAATAATACTATGATGAAGAAATTCTATCCATTAAGTGGGATAAAGGATTTTTTCGAGCCACTCTAAGGAGATCAGGTGTTCTCAAAGGTCAAACAGATATCATTTTATCCTCATGTGTGAGTTAAACCATCAGATACAACACACCTGAGATTCTATAATATGTATGGTTTCTATATAAATATTTTTATTCCCTTAGATCACATGAAAGTTCCTTCCATTCTCATATATTTTATGAATAGGGTTTCCCACTCCAATCTGGATTCCTTGGTCATGGTTTTCATTGATGAAAACATGGTGTATTTTCATACTGAGAGAAATCATTGTAGATATCATTAGATCATTTTTAAAACACTAATATAGAATCAATAATTTAATTTTACTTTTATGTTCGACTTATGAATCATCAACGGTCATTAATTTGGTCTAATTTACTTATATTCATGAGTATCACTTGACCAATAGAGGGTGAGATATATAATTTCATGATAGCAACACCAGAAATGGTTTTATATAAAAATTATCTCAGAGATGGATGGATATTACAATCATTTAATACCTAAATTATGACAAAATGATACACCTCTAATGGGTATGATGATGATTGTTTTAATGTTTTTTTTGTATAAAGCATGTAAGAAATCCTTCTACATGAAAAAAGGATGGCTTACCTCAATACTAATTATGATTCCATATGAGCATGGATGAGGCCATAAAATGTTTTTTAATGCATTAAGAATCATTCTGGGTGAAGTATCTTTGCAGGAGGATCAATTTTTTACATATAATTGCCTCTAGTTTATATATCATGATCTTAATTACCCAACACATGACCTTGAGCATGAAATAACAGTTCATGAAACATGCTGCTGGAGACACTACTTGATTGGAGAGTTCTTTGTTGTGTATAAATACAGAAAGTGTCTCAAAATTATCATTACATGGTGAGAATTTATTCATAGAAGAAAACATGGTCCAAATATTTTCAGTATTTTTACATTGAACATTCCTATTCATATTGAAATGGAAATTTGATAGAACATGAACTAAGATATAAAATACTGAAACATACCAAACATGAAGGAAATGATGAATGGAAATTGATAACCCTTATTTCTACAATGAATTTTGAGTTTCAAGGTATTAAATAGTTTTATTTTCTTGATGTAATTTCTATTACCGCTTTAATCATTGATAGGGTGATGAGAAGGTAGTTTTCAGATCCAGAGGGGTTGGTCAAATGAGAGAGTATTTTTGCTGAGGACCTTCATACACATTGGTCTGTCGATGGAGATGACATCCTATGTATTCATGGTTGTATCTGGGTTCTTATGGATATTAAAAAGGAACAGATGTGGTACTATAAATATATATGATATGTGGTTCATCTGGGAATCTCTAACATATATCTTGATATGCATTCCTATTATTGGTGTCCTAAGATGAAATGTTAGATTTCATATTTTCTAAATACGTGTTCCACCTTTGAGTATGTGAATATGATGTACCAGTGACTTTCTATATTTTATTTGTCATTTATGGAATCAAAATGTAAAAGGGAAGATATTTTGATGGTTTTTGTGGTTTCCATAGTAAAATCTCAATGAATTAGTAATGTGGTTTGGGTATTCTTGGATTGAAATTTGAATATAGAACACTTCATTAAAATCCTCGAGATAATCCTAGTTGATGAGTTTGGATGAATGAATTTCCATGATATTATATTGCTACATGATGTCCCACAAACTATTATTTCAAATTGGGATGCTCGTTTCATATTGAGGTTATTGAAAGGGATTATAAAATCTACGTTCACAAAAGTAATTTTGAGCGTAACATTTCACTGCTCAAACTGATGGATGGTTAGATCAGACTATATAGGTGTTATATGACATCATTGACCATATTTCCTTGATTTCAGTAGTTCTGGATAGAATCATATCCCTATAATTGAGTTATCCAATAATATTGGAAAGTATGTGGTGATTCAGATGGTTCAGTATGAGGCCTTTTATGGTAAGACATGCCATTCAACATTGTGTTGGCTAAATGTAAGATATGAAGTAATAATAGGTTCTTATATCAAGTAAGAGATAATGGGTCATGCACATTTGATAAAAAAAATTTGTCAAAAGTTCTGTATATAAAAAAATTATGAACACCATCAACAAACCCTAGAGTTTGAGGTCATGGTATTGGTTTTCTTTCATGTGTCTCTCATGAATAGTAATAGATGGACACATAGTCCCAGGAAGTTGTTCTCTCACTTTTTTTCATTTTGAGAGTTTCGATAGAGATAGGATATTATCATATTAGTTGTTATTACATCATGATGACATTCAATGAATGAATTCATCCATTATTCAGAGCATAATTATTATCATTATAACCTGTCATATGCTTTTGACCCTGAGAGGGTTGGGTTAGATATTTATTCTTCATTTGAGGAGACTCATATATGCATCATTGACCATATCACTGAGGATTTTAAATAGTTGTTTGTCCCTTTTTATGCGATCTATGGAACCATGGCCATATACAGGATATGAATTGGGATCATGAGGTTGACAAACATGCATAATGGCTATTGTTATTATCATACATTGTTCCACTATCCATGGAATGGAAACTCAGGGATGAGTTCCTTTATGTGTGGAAATATATTATAATATTATTTTTATATAAGGTGAAAATATATATTATTTTATACTTTTCTCTTTATTTTTAAATATTATTAATTCTTAGTGAAGAGATGGTGGAATCAAGGGTGTACGGGGATTTGTTAGAGCCTATAACTCTAGTTGGTGGAAGAAAGCATAAGAATGTATTTTTCATAGAAACTATGTCAACCATCATGTATGGTTTCTCCTAGTGTTGTGGGGAATTCCAATGAGTAGAATTAGGTACATGTTTTTTCCAATCTATGAACCCAGGGTAACATGACTATGGAAAGTGTTTTTTGATTTTTATTGAAGCAAATCACATGGTTTCACATAGTTTTCCAAAATATGCACATGAACTATGTGAGTTCCTGATTTGGTTTGTAGGATAAGAAATGTTGGCACATGACATAGACAACCATTTGTATATGACATGAAGCCCCTGTATTGTTAATAAAATTACAATTTTCAAAAAAAAATTGTAATTTTAACACCCCTCACTATTTTCATTATTATAATGATCAAACTCGTTTTTTTCTCTCATTAGAAGCTTCATGGAAACTCTAAGCTAGGTTCTTGGATTACATCACTGAATAGACTCAAAATCAAGGGAAGAAAATATCATTGGATTCCTCTTAGCATGTATTTCTTTTTTAGCTTATATTATTCAATTTTCATCATCTCCCTGACACTATTTTGATGGAGGCTCATATTCTCTATTATCATGATGTTTGTCCATTCATTAATATTCTTAAGATCCGTGAAAATATAAGGTCTGATACTAGATGAGACATATAATAAATGAATAAGTTATGTGTTTTATGACTTTATCCTGAAAAATTGATCGTTTAAAAATTTCCATCATTGGACACAAGCTTCAATCACTAGGTATTGCTTCTAAATTTCATAATCCTTTACTATGATTGATATTGTCCTATTTTATTGACCTTTTTATTCATGATTTTCATCTTTTTGGTGGTTGGGATTTCATCACATTCTAGACTAAGTAGATTTTGTCCCGTATTATACATTTTTTCTTTTTGTATCATGTGATACATTATTCGGGTGTGAATCAGTTGGCAATGTGATGGTACGACTTTCATTATTACTAAATAGGTATTTAAAATTATAATAATAAATAATATTTATAGATATTAATTAACCAATTTAATTATAAGTTAATTTATTTGGGTATCATGTCCTTTATTAATTATCTTATAAATTAATGTACTAAATTTAATCTATTACATGTTTATATATGAAGATGATAGATGGTATCCTCTACATGCACGCAAAACTATCTTGGGAACTACTAGAACAACGTACCCTCTGTGGGAAAACCACGAAAAGCTATAATTTGAGGAACTTAGCTTCAGTGGAAATACTTGACTATCTTATATGGATTATTATTATATCCCTTCTCATAGACCACTAACCTCATTATCGTTGGCTTGTTGGGAATGTGGAGGCTTCCTTCTAGCACCATAACTGGAGCTGGGATGTCAACAACTTTCTAGGATGCTTAGAGACAAACATCACTTTAAATGAAGATATTATTTACCTTCCATTCATAAAGTCGGTAATAGATAGGGATAAAAAGGACTATTTCAACATCATTGAGATGAATGTAGACACTAATATGTCTATTTTTACCCCTCCCCCATTAGGATTTTCACATAAAATGATTTTCATCGGACCATCATCTTGATCGACCATTCAGATGTATGGTATGATATAATTTTGGTTAAAATTTTCCCAAATAAATAAAATTTCATCACCTAGAGGATAAGGCACAAGTAATTTACTATGTATGGTAACCTTAAGAATTTCATGATTAATAATTTATCTAGATGATTGTGTTTTAAGGACCATATGGAGGAAAGTATCTGGCTTCTATAATTTCAGAGCGAGTGGGAGTGCCAGGTGTGGAACAAATTAAGTTAGTTCACCACATTCTTTACTCTTATAATGGATAATCAAACCATTATGAATTGATGTCACCATGGATCTGATGAAGGTGGCCCAAAGCGAATGGCACACACATTGGTGTTGCATGTCGGTTGTTGGAGCCTATGGATGGAAAGGAAGAAATTGAGGAATGAGGGGGTCTCTAAATTGGGAATCTAGATAATTAAAAGTATGAAATACCTCGTAATTGACTTTTTACAGATTTGGGAAACTAGAGGGAGACCCCTTCTTTATGCCAGAGTAATGTAGGGTAACATGGTGAAAAACATAAAAACAACAATACAAGAAACAACTGGGTATGTTTGCAACCCGACTAGGGGTTTGAATCTAAACATGTATGGATCCTACACCTTCATATTCAGGCACGGAGGGGGGGGGGGGGAGTCATTATGCCAATGGCTATATCAAATTATTTTTTACTGCCTGGCTAGTCCATGGTATATCCCTCTATGATGAGGCCATGGAAATGATTATGAGACTCAGATTATGCCGAAATATGGGTCTTGACGTCATAGAGGCCATAACTGATTAAATTTTATATCACAACTCTCTGAAAGGATTCATTGATACTCCTTGGTCAGTTTTCTATATCACCATGAAATGTCATGGAATCTTAGTAACAACTTTTTGGGGACCCACAAATAGTTTGAGGGTAATAATGTTTGGACAACCTAGCCTCACTAGTTATCCCTAGATAGAGAATATGTGGTAGTATAATTTGGATAGCATAAAGCCGAAGGGGTAACATCAGATCAGAGGATATTCCCTTTTTACCATTATTTTAACCCTCATTATATGCATGCTCCTTTGACCTATGGAGGTAGGTTGTGGTTTTATTTTGCCTTAGTTTCATTGACTAAAAATCCACACGTTCATGATGAAGATAATAAATGGGTGCATGTCCTTGATTTCACCTGTCTAATTAATGATAGGTATTATAATGAACATAATTAATTACTACATTTCATGAGTATTTCATGGAATAAATTTAATAATGATATATTTATAAGGTGCCTACAGCATATGGACCTTCTTATCTTTATAGGTAATGTCAGACTTCACCCAAAATAGGATTCCCAATGGAATACCTTAGGCATAATGATCACATATTTTCTAATTGTGATAGTAGGATTACATGGAAGATACACACCTTAAAATTTGGTCCTTGTCTGAGAGAGGATTCATGACATGCTGTGGACAGATCCCTACACAATATATCTTGATATTATAATTCCTTGGATACAATCCTTGGATTTATCTTGATTTATTTGAATGTAGGGAACCCTGAATTTACTTCATTCATCCCATCCATACATAGCCCGTGATTACCATGGATGGGATCCATTTGATCGATTAGTCTCATTTAATGTGGAAATACTTCAGTGAGCCCCTTTTATTACAACCATATCCCTTATTTATATATATAATGAGTATTACTACTAGTTGACCATCCCCTAAGGTCACAAATTCCTTGGTTTAACCATGGATCCTCTTTTAATATTTTTGATGATCTATCTTAGTAGTTTTGAAACCTTCACAAAATTTATCTACATAAACTAAATCACAATTAATTAAATGGTTTAATTATCAGACGTCAGATGAGGCTAAATAAGGTATGTGTTTTTATATTAATATTTAATTAAAATTCTATATTCCTACAAACAATAAAGATCATATTCATATACTAGATTATATAGATTCCATTGGCGGGGGTCTACTGAGATTTTTCTCACACCTTTTCTAGGCCATCATTTATAGCAAGGAATAATATATTATCATTGTTTTGGATAATGGGAATCATCCTTCCTTGGATACATGAATTTTTTCAAACATTTAGATGGATAATTTTAGGATATGTCTAAGCTATTTCTCGGTATATTAGGATAGTTTATGTCCTTTGGAATCCTTTGAACAACATGTATATTACTGGTTACCACATTCCATTTATGCCTACTTTTCTTTTTTAGGAACATAACATGCCATTATATTTTTTATATGAAACAATTTTCAATTTTTGGGATGTTTGTTTATTACATGATTTATTATGTTTATGTTCAGTTGTTTTTCGTATTGTTTGATATATTATTTCCACTATTGGTTACCCATTTGTAATTGCATCCATTATTATCCACACTATAATGGTGTTATACTATCCCTAAGCTCACATCCTAGGACCCCACTTCCAGTTAGATCTTTGGCGTATGGGGAGGCACTCTTGAGGACATGCAGGAAACCAGGTTTGGCCCTAATTTTAGTGGAACCAGGGTATTGATGTTATAGAATGAAGGGATAATAATCTAGGTGTATATGTTAGTAAAATATATAAAAAAATTAGAAGCATTTCATTAAATCAATGTTTTATATAATGTGATTAATGGAATGTTATTTCATAACTGTAAGAAAATGTATGGTTTTGAGAGAACCCTTAAATTATGGTCTAGAACCAATATACACATGAATTTAATATCTTGAAATAAGAAAAAATAAATTCAATAATAAAATAATTAAAAACTATATACAGTTATATAAATTTTTTTATAATTTTGTTTCATGCCTTCAAAACAATTTCAATGACATATAAATTTTAAATTGTATTCCTATAAGGGCTTTCGTTACATGGTTTCATGGTCTAATTGCATGTGTATAATTATTGAGGTTCATGAAAACATGTTCTAAAACACCATAAGATAAATAAAAGTTTTTTTATATAATTCAATAATTAGGAATGGTCCCAAATATATCTTTTAATTATGATATCGGTATGATTTTTTTTTATAAATTTTAACGTTAATCAGTTAGTTCTGTTAGTCAAATTTATCAACCAAAATATACATACATATTTTATTTAATTAAATTTTCATTAATAAATTTTGGAATATGGAATAAGTTATATTATAATAATTTTCATCTTATTTATCCAAAAAAATTGTTAACCTTCCTTGACGTAGGAGGTGAAAAACATAGTTTGTTGTTCATGGTGGTGATGAATAATCCATATTGTAAATAATGATTTCATTTTTTAAAAATATTAAGGGTGTAATGTGAATGTTACATTAACACAATAAATTCCCTATATATTTATGATATTAGAGTATTCATTAGATTTTGGATTACTAAGGGGGGGATAATGTATAAGAATAAATAAATTTAAAAGTTTTAAATTGGGGATATTGCCTTTTAAATTTCATCCGATGAAATATTATTTAAAAAAATATAAAATGGTATTTATATTATAATAAAAGCACTAGGATGTTGAGGATAATCTTTTGAATTGAAATGGGAAGAAATTTTGAAAGGTACAAGGATTATATGTTTTGAGTTGATTGGGTTGTATTTATAAGGGGAGGAGAGAGGTGTGTTGAATGTTATTTTGCTTAGTTTTCTATTTTACAACAAAAATATAATTAGTATTTATTATTGGGAATATATTTAGTAAATGATTCATGTTAATTCAGAATTGTTGTAGCTTTCATTATAAAAAAACAAAAAATTAATGTCTTTAGCTTGCAATGTTAAATACTATAAGTTACACGATTTCTATAATAACAAATCATTAAGCTGCTTTTGAAAAATATAAAAATTCACCTAACCATTATTAAATGTGTATATTATTTAAATTAACTCCATTTAATTAGAAATAATTTTATAAATATAAACGAATTAATTTTTTATATAAAATTCTCATATATTTGAATAGAACAAATTTTAATATTACAATCTACTTTGTAACATTTTTAAACATTACTGAAGTTATCATAAAATTATAATTTCGTTATAATAAAATATTATATTAATTTATTAATCCATTATATGAAGATAAACATTATATTAAGTCATTATAATTATTATAAAAATTAAAAAACATACTACATTTACAAAATTAAACACTTATTTTATCACATTCTATACAGTAATTTACTTGTATCCTAAAATAAATTTATAGTAATTATTATATAATGTTAAATATTATTTTAAATATAAATATTTTTTGATACTATTATTAGGGATAGATTACTATTCTTCATGGACATGTTATTATTCTAGTTGTTATTTCACTTCTCCAATTAGAAAATTGTAATTCCAATGATAATTTTTTTGAAATCACATGGGATCCCTCCATTATTTACATAGACCATAATTCAATAATATGTCAATCTATACTGTTTTCCATCAAATTTGTATCTTTTTTTAATTTAAAAATAAATATTTCATTACTAATATTCTAATTTTATTTCTATAGTTTTATTTTTTATTTTATTTACTATAGTCGATCAAGAAAATCCAAATTTTCCAAATATAGTTGTCTTATTTTATATTCTATTATTCCAATGTAATATTTTTTAAAACTTTCGGCCACTTTTTACTAAATATAAATAAGAAATTTGGTTAATTCAATGTTTTGGTTTCATTATGTTATTAATGTTCTTTATAAAACATTTAAAAATAAAACACAATTATAAAAAGAGAATTTGTATTTACAAAATTCAGTGTCCTTACATTCTTTACCAATGAATATATATTTCCTTGAGTTTTTTGTTTTAAATAGAAAGGTGAAAACAAGTGCAGGTACATATTCTTCATGGAATATTCCAATTCACATGTTACTAGCTCATAATTACATGTTTTATTTATACGTTTACTTGGTGAGTGATCTTGATACAAAGAACTCTTCATACACAATCAAACATATTGACTAGATAATCATCATAAGTGGTATCATTTACTAACTATGACACCAATAAATTTAAATACCTGAGTGGGATACAATATATATTTTCTCAATAGAGATAAATGTAGTACTTAATTTGTTTGGGAAAGAATTAGTAGGAAGATAAATTAATAGGACACATCTATGATATGATCAAGAATCTCCAAGGGGGGAATGTATAACACCCATTGTATTTTAAAATAAATTGAAATTCATAAAACATTTATTTAGGTAGATAGTTACTACAAGACATTAAAAATATTTAGTGCTTCAATGATTTAAATTTAATTAAACGTTTATTTATGGTTATGATCTGTATGTTATTTCATGTCTGATAGAACCAATATTTTTTTTTGATGAAAATTAACATACAATAATGAATAGTCATATGAATTTTAATATTCCCGTAAAAATAGTAAATTGTATTATTAGTATATTTCATTAAGGCTTTATGATAATAACATATTTATTAATTTTACAAGATTATATAAATTGAGTTATAATTTTGAAATTTTAATATATGAATAAAGAATAAATTTTTAAAATATTAAGTCAATAAAAATTAGAAAATATTTAGAAAATATTGAGTTCATTTTTATTTATAATCATTGAAAAAATTTTATGAATTTTTTTTGGGATTTTTCTGATATTCAGGAATTTTTTATGAATAATGACATGTAGAAAAAAATAATATAGTCAAAATATTAGTTAAATACACTATATTAGATATCATGGATTATGTAATCCCACATGTTTCTAACTCACATAACCCTTAAAATATTTTTCTCCCAATAATTAATACTATTCATTGTCCTGGACAAAAATATTAAAATTATGACTTAAATACTCTAAATCCCTCTTCTTATCCAATATAAATACCACCCTCGTTTACCTCTTCTTATGACACCTCTCAAGCAATGAGAATTGTATATGTTCTTATAAATCCACTCACCAATGTTCTTCCCTATACCCAGGACCTATTGGTCACACCAAAAGGCAAACACCAAAGGCCTTAAAGAGGATCTCAAGGAGGAGAGATCAAGAGTATAATGCCTATTCCTTTTTCATGTGTTTTCATTTTGATTCCTTCCTTTTCTTATAATAGACTACCCAAACCTTATATAGCAGTTAGAGAATAACAAATAACTAATATATTCTTTATGATATCATGTTCTTGTAAATGATTCATCACCTTTCTTCTTCTCCTCTCCCTCTTATTCTAAAAATAAAAACATCATTTGTGAAGTGTCGTTTAACGAAATTGTTGAAATTTCACTTTCAATTTCAATAAATTATTTAAAATATGATCCTAAAACAATTTTAATAGTTTAAATAGAATATAATGTTTAATAATCAACTGATACTATTTTATGAAATTCACTTCTATGAGTGACATTAAATTATATAATGAAACATGGTCATGATTATAATGAAACAACGAAAAATTATCTATGAATATTTAATTAATGTTTTGTCTAATTAATCATCATCATATATGATAAAAAATTAATTTATTCTATCATTATATATTTTTAAAAAACATTAATACTATTTAATTCCACTTCTATAATTTCATTTCCATAGGACGAGAAAATCAAATTCAAACAGGCCATGGAAATCATGTAAGGAACACACTAAAAACAATGGAAGGAACACAATAGTAATAATTAAATGTGAAATGATGTTTTAAAATGATCATATACGGTTACATAATCATTAATATGTTTATGCATGATAATAATAACACTCTTTTAATAATTACTTAATAGGTTTAAACATGTTTTATGTTTTAAAAACATGGGGTAAAGTAATTCTTAACCCTATATCAATTCTTTGGGTTAACCTTCTACTACATTAATTGTGTGGTTTTATAATCATATATGTGATGTGGTTTTGTTTATATTATGTTCTATTATGTTTATTTACAGTTTTTACAAGTTTTAATTTCAGTCTATTGATTAAAATTTATATTATATATTATTTATATGGGACATTTCTTTTAAAATAATCAATAACAATTCTGTTATACAAAATTCAAAAGCAACATTTTTATGAAAATTTAATGCTGTTTGATTTGGTTCTGGTTCTTAGGAATTGATATTGATGAATGGTGGGACCTATATCTCCCTCCAATTCATTTTTACTGATTAATTCGGAGGTCAGATATATGGTTACTCCAAGTGTAATGGTGATGGTTACACAATTAAGTAGCAGTGATGGTTACATAGTTTGGTAGCCATGAGGGTTATAAATCATAATGTATTCATGATGGTTACAAAATTTAGAAAGTAATTAAATGATTTAAATTAATGGTTTTAATTATTTTCTACATGTTTTATGTAAATATTTTAGAAATAAATATGTTCACAAATTAATTTTATATGGGAGACAAGTATGAATTTTTTTTAAAATGATTTCATACTGTACATGTATTCCAGGAATATAAAGTTCTTTCATTAATTTTTAAATCCCATAATAATAATTATAATATTATAACATGTTTTTAAATTAATTTCATAGTTTATATGAGTTTTTATGAAAAATAAGTAATCCATGTTAAATTTTATGATGATTTTTCAACAAAAACATGGTTTATTTGAAATGTTTTATATTTTGGAAAAAATGGATACTATTTTTTGTGGTATACTAACTGAATAAATGTGGAATTTTATATATATGGTATATTCTAATTATCTAAATGTATACACAATAAAATATCCTCAATGATAATAGTTGTGAGTTCATTACTAAAATTCAATATTTGGTATTGTAATGAGTCACGGTCCAAATCGTAGGAATCATAGGATGGTTTAGATAAATTTAGATGTTAAGGTGAAGCTAATAGAATACAAAAAATTATATTTACTCGATTATTAATCTGAAATGATTTAGTATATAAATATTACAATGTTCCATTAGCTATTATTTTTATTTTTATAATGGTTTCCCACATAAGAAATAGGGATGTTGAAGTGTAGAGCCACAGAAAGAACGATATCATTTCGAATAAGCTGCATGGAAAGGTAGGGATTATAACTGATTAGTTTTTGATAGTAATGGATTAGATGATACAGGAAATAATTTGTGGTGTCATTTATTCAAGAGAAAAACTAGATGTACAACAAAGAAACATGATGAATGTGGAACATTTTATGAGGCAACACCCTCCTAATTTCAATCGATCTTAGACCCTGTTGTAGTTGAAGGATGGATTAAAGCACTTGAGATGATATTTGATGTGATGGGATGTTCAGATAATCAAAATATAGGTCTTACCATATATATTTTGAAGGTCAATATAATCACTCGTGATAAATTGTCAATAATATCATGGATAGAGAGGATATTAATGCCTTTGTGTTGAATGGATTTAAAAATCGTTTCAATGAATAGTAAATTCCAATGGTGGTTCAAATTCATATGGAGAATAAATTCCTTGAATTGAATAAATTGGAGGGAGATTCAATGGTTGTGTAGGAAGATAGCATTTCCCAAATTTTGAGGAATGGTCCAAATCATATTTTGGATCATTATAGAAAGATAAGAAACTTTTACTCATGACTAAAGCCACGATATCAAATGGAATTGAACTCCTATGAAATAAAAAGTTATGAAAAACGTGTCCGATGTTTTGAGAGGTTAGAAATGGAGTTTTTTTATGATCATGGGATCTTTTAAAATAAAGATAAGAAGTGGTCTAGATTAAAAGTGGTGGTAATAATCCACCAATGAAAAATGATTGGATGATATTCTTGTTTCCATTTTGTGAGAAGTCTTGAAAAAAGTATTTTGGGGAATGCCTTACCAAAATTGGGATATGTTTTCGATGAGGTATGTTTGGTCATATTTCTTGATATTGTAATGAATATGATCATATGTCTAATCCTGACAAGAACACTGTAATGTGTTTTAAATTTTGTAAGATAGGCCATTATGATAATGATTTCCAAAAGATATATCTTAATGATGCAAAGAATCCAAATTATAAGAAGAAATGTGTAATGAGGTCATTTTAAACAATGAAATTAGATGTTGAGCCATCCATTGACGTTGTATCAGGTAACTTATTTATTTATATACATTTTTCAAATGTTTTGTTTGATATGGTGTCTATATATTACGTTATTTCTAATGAAGTTTCTGGTAATCTGGAAATATAACCTCAATAAATGAGTTTGGAACTAATTATTAAAACACCAGGGGAATTTTTTTTAAAAAAAATTAATATTAAGTAACATCCCATTGTTTTCTATGGAAATAAATTAACTAAAAACATTGTTTTTTCCCTATAGATTTTGATATAGTTTAGGGGATGGATTGGATTTCGGTTTATCATGATATGATTGAATATAGTGCTAAAGAAGTGGTTTTTTCAAAAATATTTTCTTTTTGTATTCAAGAACGATCTCATACTATTGATAAAATATCAAAAAAATAAGAACCTACTGAAAGATGAAAATGACTGTTATCATGCCCATATTATATAAAACAAGGGAATTGTTCATATAAATGATGTGCTAGTGGATAATGATTACCTTGATGTTTTTCTGGACGAGTTACCTTGTTTCATAGCTGATCGGGAACTTGAATTAACAATTTACTTAGTTCATGATTATAAGACAATTTTATAACAGCCATATCAAATTGAATAAGAGGGATTAATTAAATTGAAAAATTATTTTCAGGAGTTTGGGGATATAGGATTCATTCATCCTTGCACATCACCATGGGGTTCTTCTATTTTATTTGTAAACAAGAAAGAAGTTTCCATGAAAAATTTCAATTATTATAAAGACTTTAATAACGAACATTATTAAAAACAAGTATCATTCTCCTCATATCGAAGACTTGTTTGATCATCACCAATGAGCTCAGAACGTTTCCAAGATTGACATGTGTTCTAGATACCATCAGTTGATGTTGAAGGAGGATGACATCCCAAAAACAACTTTTTGTACTAGATATGGGCATTATATATTTTTTGTTATTCCATTTGGGTTAATTAATGCACATGATGTATTCATGGATCAATGCAATAGAATATTTTTTGAGTTGTTGGATATGTTTGTGGTTGTGTTTATTGATGAAAATTTAGTATTTTCTAAGAGTAAAGGTGAGCATGAAAAACATCTAAGGTTCTTTTTTTAAGCCTTAATGGAAATGAAACTGTATGGAGTATTCAGCTACTATGATTTTTTTTTGTAAAAAATTTCATTTCATGGTCACATTGTAAATTAAGATAGAATAACAATTGATCCTAAAAAAATAAAATTGGTTGATGAATGTTCAAGACATACAAATGATACAAAAATTCATAGTTTTCTTGAATTATTTTTTTATTACTAACATTTTTTTAAAAAAAAGGCATGGTTATATTGCCCAATAACTATGTTAAACTGAAAAGGGATTAAATATGTTTTGACAAAATAATGTGAATTTTGTTTTTAGGAACTGGAGAAGAGATTGTAAATTAATCCAATTTTGGTCTTGCCTTCCCAAAATGGTGAGTTAGCCATCGACCGTGATACTTAATTGAAGGGACATGGTAGTGTTTTGATGAAGAATAATTAGATAATTGATTAAGTTTCATTAAATCTAAATCATTATTAGTTTAATTATCCAACACATTATTTGGAATTGTCTTTTTTGATTTTCTCTATGAAAATTTAGAGGCATCATTTATACCGAGCCAAATGTCAAATATAAACTGAGCATAAAAGTCTGAAGTTTATATTCACTCTGAAAATATTATACACAGGGAAGATAACATGGCTTGAATAAATAAAATAATATGATTTATTGATCAATTACTATCTAATAAAATAAAACAAAGTGGTGTATTCCTTGAGTCAAAAACATCACACATCATTGACCTTGTTACATTTGGAACATGATCCCTTGATTAGTAATTTGATGAATTTTGGATTAGTAGTTGTTTATTTAGGAAATAAATCTATTTTTTTATGTTTCAATGTAGTCATCGTTATTAGATAGAATTATGAAAGCACAAAAGGAAGACCATGAGCTACAGAAAAAGGTAAAATTGGTTAAAATGTGTATGTTTCTACAATTTAACCTTGATAAAGATTGTATAGTTTAATTTAGAAATATATTTTGTGTCCCTTGTGATTCCCATTTAATGAATGATTTGTTGTGTTAATCTCACAGTTCACCATTTTCATTTCATCCAAGAAGTATTAAGATGTACACAAACCTTCAAGAGTATTATTGTTGGGATTGAATGAAAAGTGATATTGCAGATTTTACTATGAAATGTATGACATGTCAACAGGTTAAAGCATATCGGCAGCTAGCTAAGGTTATGATTCAGCCACTGCCAATTCCAGAGTAGAAATGGGAGAATATATCTATTTTTTTTCATAGTGGGACTTAATAATACTTCTCTACGTATCAATACGTTTTGGGATATTCTTGATTGGATGAGTTAAACAATGCATTTTTTTTCTATTCGAGATATAATGGATTGGGATCATCATTCTCAATTGTACATCAAAGTTATTTTCAGGATACATGGAGTTACCCTTTAAATTCTATCTGACTGAGAATCAATGTTCACTTATAATTTTAATAAGGGAATTTAAAATTCCTTGGGAATATAATTAAATTTCAGTACAGCTTTCCATCCTTAATCAGATTAGAAATCAGAACGAATGATTTAGACATTGTAGGATATCCTTCGACCTAGATCAATGGACTATCAGGGAAGTTGGGATCAATATATTTCTTTATCCTAGTTCTCATATAATAATATTTTTCATTCTAGTATACTGATTGATCCTTTTGAGCCATTTTTTGGGAAGTGGTGTCAATCTCACGCTTTTAGGGATAATGTTTAGGAAAAAATTTTAATGGGACCTAAATTAGTAGAGAATGTGGCTGTGAAAGTGAAGATGGTCCAGGAATAAATGAGGATGGAATAGAGTAGGTAGAAATGTTATGCAGAAAACATGATGAAAGACTTCTTTTGAGGTACATGACAATGTTTTTCTTATAATCTTACCATCGAAATGTTTTATGTGTTTTGTTAAGAAAGAAAAGCTAAGTCCATAGTTCATTGGACCTTATGAAATCCTAGAGAATTTTTGACTAGTAACCTATTGAGTATCTTTTCCAATGAGTTTATATTAGGTACACACTATTTTCCATTTTTCATTGAAGAGAATATAGGTTCCAAATTCATCTCTTATTTCGATCCTAGAGGTAGTCCAGGTGAATGTGATCCTTTATTTTGAATAGAAAATTGATCAGATTCATGATCGATGGGAACAAGTATTATAGAATAAGGTAATACACAAGGTAATGGTGGTTTTGAGAAACCACATGGTTGAGGATGAAACATGGGAGTATTATAATGTTATGAGGAAAAGAAACCCCCACTTGTTTAAGATGTAAATATATAATTATATAAAATTGTGAGGATGATATTTCTCGAAGGTGGGACAAATATAACAACCCATGGTTTTAAAAATAAATTATGATTCATCAAACATTGTTTCTAGTAGATAGTTATAACTATACTCTAAACATAATATTTCTTCTTCTATGATTTCTATATAGAAAATTAGTCATCTATGGTTGTGATCAGCATGTTATTTGGAGTGAGATCGAACCAATGTTTTTTTGGTGAATAGTAACATATCATAATAAATAGTAATATGAATAGTAATATGACTATGATTATAGTAAATTGTATTGTTATTTTTTTCATAAGGATTTAAGATAATAAAAAATTGATTATTTTTCCATGGGGATATAAATTGAGTTATTGTTTTAAAATTGATAGTTTTTTAATAACGTATGATTTTATATAAAAATTAAATTAATAATATTTATAAATTTCTTTTAAGAAAAGGGAGGTCAATTATTAATTCTTCACATTAAAAATGTTATCTTTTATTTTTTTTGGAAAATTTGTGAATTTTTTAGGAATTGTGATGTATAGTAAAATACAGTATGTTACATATATAAGTAAAACACACTATTTTTTACATCATGTGTGATATAAGACCACTTGTTTTAAACACAAATTTTCTCTTTATTATTTTTATCAAAAAATGAATATTATTCATTATCTTGGACAAAAGTATTAAAATAATGATTAACATAATGTATATCCCCTTTTCTCCACCACTATAAATACAACCATCATATACCTCTTCCATCCACACCTCTCGTGGCCTGAAAATATTATAGGTTATGAAAAATACCCTCCCCAAGTCTCTTCCCCAAGTCCATGACCTACTAGTCTCATCAAAAGGCCAAAACCAAATCCATTGTGGTGGATCTTAAGGAGAAGAGATCAAGGGTACGAATCATATTAAATTTTAAATTGTTTTCATTTCAAATCCTTTCTTTCCTTATACTATAATAACGTCCTATATCTAGGTGGTATGAAATCTCCATAATTAGATATATTCATTATGATATTATTTTCATTTAAATGATTCATCACCATTCTTCCTATCCCTTCCCTCTTATTCTAAAAATAAAAACATTTTTCATGAAGTTTCATTAACCAAAATTATATTTGATGCACTTTCAATTTCCATTAATTATTCAAAGATTATAAAAACCCATTTAAATGGATGAAACATAATGTAATGTGTATTATGTAACCTATTTTATTTTTTGTAATGAACTTATATTCATGAAATTATATTATATAATGAAGCAAGTTCAATATTATTGAAGAACCATCGAAAATGATTTAAACAAATATCATTAATGTTTCATCTAATGATACATCATCATATATTATAAAAAATTATTGATGGAATATTAATGTATTCTAGAAACAATTTATTACCATTTAATTCCACTTATAGAATTTCATTCCAATATGACATGAAAATCAAATGCAAACCAGCTATGAAAATCATGTAAATAATGCACGCAAAACAATGGAAGGAAAAAATACTAATAATTAATGTTTGAAATGATGTTATAAAATGATCATATAAGGTATTAAAAATATTAATAAACTTTTATAAGGTTTTAATAAAACTCATTTAATCATAATACATGTGTTTTAAAAATGTTTTATGTAAGATAATCCCAAGGTAGTTGAATTCTTATCATGATTTCCATTCTGTGTGTTAACATTCAACATCATTAATTGTGTGGTTTTAGGATCATTAATGTGATGAATATTTGTATTTATTATGATATATTATGTTTATTTTCAGTTTTAACACATATTTATTTCATTATATTGTTTATCATTTTAATTATATTTTATTTATAATGGAGTTTTCTTTTAAAAACATCTTTAATTTTTTTTTTACAAAATTCAAAAGTACTGTTTTTAGGAAATAAATCATGTTGAATGATTATATTATGGTTCTTGGACATTTTTTATGATGAAGGATGTGTCCTATATATACCTCAAATGCATTAGGTATGTGTATCATGTAGGATGGTCATATTGTTACTCAAAGTGCAACTAAAATGGTTACACAATAAGGTAGTCGAGAGGGTAACAATGTATGGTAGCCGTGAGGGTTACAAATAATAAGGCGGACCTGATGGTTACAAAACTATATAATTAATTCTCCATGATAACATTATGGTCCTTTTTTTGGTCTACATACTTTATGGAAATCATATAGAAATCTCAAATTTCATGATTTTAGTTTATATGGGTGACAAGTATGTCTTTTTTGAAAATGATTTCATATGTTACAAGTATTCATGGACAAATGCATTCTTTACTTATTTTTATATCTCTTACTGAGTTTTTCTTCTCTTCCTTTTTTTAAGTTATATTCACTGGATATAAAGAATTATAATACAAATAAATAATCCAAAATAAATTTTATGAATATTTTTTAGACAAAAAATGTTTTATTTGATAAGTTTTAAATTTTGGAAGAAATGGATACTATATTTATGGTATCCACTCTATATAATGTGGAATGTTATGTTTGAGTTATATACCAATTCTCTAAAAGCCTAAACTTGAAAATATCATCAATGTGAAAAAAAGTGTTTTCATGACTAAAATTCAAAATTATGTAATGTAATAAGGTAGTGTCCTTATACAAAGTACCTAAGAAAAAACATTCCCTTATTCAAATCTCTCTTGACTCTCTTCCATATATATTTGTATATGGATGCTTTATCTCCAAACTCAAACTCCTTATATATTTTATGTTTTTCTCATGGATATTTAGCTAATATTGTGAATCCTTGATCAGATGTGGAATATTTTTGAAATTTTCTACCATTTGTACAAACATTTCATATACCATTAGCTTGAATTCAGCCACATCAACCTAGCGTGCTGGTGTTCAATATTTCTCAAAATAAATGGATTCATATGCAATTTGGATTCATGAGGGTAAACTAACATTGTTTTATTACATGAATAATTAATGGTATTAATCCCATCTTCAATTTAATTCCATCAATAATGCTCACATCATGTATTTATGTTTTTACATAGTTTGAGCTGATTGAAAAATAGTTTCCTAATGATTATCTGTATTGACGTCCAACTCAATTTTTGAACATGAAAGAGAATTTTCTAGAAGATGGAAATAAGTCTCAGAAATTAATCGTTCATCATAAAACCCTCCACCTTAACACTTATATAACCGTTTCATTATTATTCCATCATATGACATGTGAAAACATCCATAGTAATTTTATCACAATTCCATGTTTGTATAGATAATGGTTGTATCATCCTATAAGAGATTTCTATTTAGGCCTTCAAATTATAAAATATTTGGAATCTTAATATTAATTCCATAGTCTTATTATTTATATTATCCCACAAATTTTACTCTCTGATATCCGGTACACCTTTATGATCTCAGAGATTATTGATAAGGTTGAGTGGTGTGAATCATTCAATAACTCCATATTTATATTATAACATGATGTTACACATTTCCATTACCCATATCATATATCTACTTATTAATAATCATAGAACATGTTACTTTTAAATTTTTGGTATAACTTCTAATTTGTTCTGAATTTCAACATCAATTGGTAGATCATATTTTTCTTTCATTATAAGGGATGGTTGAGAAATCAATTAAAAAAGGAATGGTGATATTTTTTATGATTCCCATGTCACCCATTTAATGTCTAATAATATTTGATCATTCTAATCTATAAACCTTGATATGGTACCATGATACCTTCAACAAAGAAAACATTACAATTTATTTTCATTACCAGGATGAAAGTGGATTGAGATGTCATAGTCATTGGTTAAATATAACCATATTTGACAGTTCATATTAAAAAGCTTTGTAGTTAAAAAATATTTTATGCTCTTATGATCCTTTTATATTTCACAATTCCCCCCATAGATATAATTCGACTAAATTGTCAACAGAAAGACCACTATAACTAACTTTTGATCATGTTTTGAGTATTTTTCTTCTTGGGAATTAAACTGCCTTGAGAGGTAGGCTACCAAATTATAATTTTTTATTATCAAATTTTTATAATACAATATTTAAAGCATCAATGTATACAATTTAATCTTCTCTCATGAGTTCATTCTGAGGAATGGCGAAATTTTATGACTAATTTTTAATTCTGCGATCCACTATTCGTATTCACCAATCCAAAATTTCGTTAACCCATTCAAATTTATCATGGTTAGTGCATTTTAATATCATATTATTTTTCTCCCAAATCCTCTATTATAACCATATAGTAGTAGGAAGTAAAAAATCTTCATTATAGAACCTATTTTTTATATTACTCATCTTAAATTATATTACTTTAGTCCACATATATCCCATTTTTAGTGATATATTTTCTTATGAATGATATTTCCTCTACCCAGAACTCTATTTTTCTATAAATTCCATATAGTAATTCCTTTAATAACATAATTAATAAAGTATTAAAATTATTATCACGATTATCCATGATTTTGGTTTATATCAGAATGTAATCTTGAAATACTACCAAAATTTTGTTGAAGTAATCTATTATAATTATATTCGTTAAGTCCATAATTATTTTTGGATCATTAATGATTATAAAGGGAATAACTATGAAATAATAGTGTATATAATAGTTTATAATTCAATTAAAGGGAATATATTCCCATTTAACCATTAATTATTGATATAATAATTGAATGCCAAAACGTTGAGAAATAATTTCCTTATTGTAGTTAAATGAAGTGAAAATAAATCAATAGTATGGGATACTTCTTCTAATCAGTAGTGTCTAATTTTTATAGAGTCATGAATATCTAATTAAATCTAGTAATAATTATAATTTAGAAGCAAACCACTTGGTCATGAGGAATACATGGAAAATCATTAGTGAATACATCAGTGTAATCCATTACAGTGGGAAGGCCATCATGAATTATTCAATCCATTGTATATATTATTTTGTTAAGATATGATTTCCCATAAGGATATGATATCCATGATTGAGAGGAATATTCCCATTGTGATTTATCCTCCACTTACACTGGTATAACACCAATGGATGACATGGTACGTGAAAAGTAATTTTTATCCCTTGGAAGTACATATTTTCTATATATAGGAAACAAAATCCATGCTAAATATAGCATAAAACTATACTAAATGATTTAATAAAAAATTGTATTGGAGTTACAAATGATAAATTCTTACTAGGGAGGAGTTATAATATTTGATGCAATAATTAGTTATATTTTTTCTCATGGATATCTCAACAAAAATGTTTCTTGGTGCTGTTGGGATATTTCAACTAAACCAGAAATATGAAAAAGAATGTATATATCAAAAACTAAAAATAATGTTCACTATTTTTGGATAAAAAACTATTATACCATTCACTACATAGTTGTTAGGATACACCTTAGTAGTCGTGATAGAATTCTCCCCTTCCTTTCTCTTTAGTCCAAAGAGGTTGTTATTGTTCATTTTATATGAATGGCCATGGAATAGAGAATAATATGGCATTATTACTGTCATCGTCATTGATGTAAAACAATAACAGAGGGTGAGTGTGTATCCTGAAATTCTTTTATACTTCCAAATTACTGGGTCTATTAATTTCCATATCGAAATAATATTCCTCATATCCTACATTTCCATATTTTAAGCATATCATAGTTCCCTTATGATAGTTTATAAGATGGTTTTGCCTAATTTTTGACTTCTAGGAGGTGGGGATATTCAACTATTAGATATATCCATTGATTCCTCGTACAAGAACCATATTTTTCCATTGTCTATAAGATCGTGATACCACTAAGAGTCTCTAATATCTATCTTATCCTTGATGGAACAATGGAAAATATATTCATATTGGTCAACTACATGTATAACCAAATACTTTGTTACACTCAGCTGTAATCCAATATATAAATATTCAAACATACTCTTGGAGATAATGAGGACTTCTATGGAACTTCGCACAATCCATGTGATGTTCTCCTCACACACCCCAATAGTCTTGTCATCCGTTTTTCCTTAGTTTGTGGAGCTCCATTACCATTTTATGATGGAGATTTCAAGGAATTAATTAACTAAAAAATCATTAGTCCATCATTTTTTTGGGAATCAATACCCTCAATGGACATTGTTTTCTTGATTAGAGTCTAACATGAGTTAGCTTCCCACTAAATAAGAAATATTGAATGTATGCATTTCACTTATTCTTATAATTGGATGATAAATAATGAATTCAAATTTTAGTTATAAAATTATTCAATGATTATGGGATCAAGAAACCATCAAATGGATTTAGTCCTTTTTCACATAAAGGTCTCGAATGTTATATTTTGTTTGATTTGATGAAGTTGTTCAAATTGAGTCATATTTTATTAATATAACTATTAATTTAATCATGTACATACATAATTAACCATATAAGACTCCCATATTTTTTTGGAATATCATGTGTGTAATAATCACTTATCCTATCAAATCAGTTAATTTCATGGTTTCTCTTCTTTTCCACCATCAAATATACTAATTAAAAAAACAATGAGAATACTTCAACTAAAAACATATATAAAGGAAACAATGAAGGTATAAGAAGTATCACATAAATGAAAAATATATCTAAACATATGTCTTTAGGTTTAAATCATGGTTATCTATTTGAATTTATCATATTCAATATTCTAAATTGAGAGTCTAATCACCTTTATCATAATGGTTCATAAAGTGTTTGTAAATTTTAAAAATAATACCCCTCATTACTAAAAAACCAGGATTGTAGAAAATATTATTTCTTATACACAAGGGGGATGATCATGTTAATACCCAATGCCTAATTTTGGTCTTTTTATCCCTTGGAACAAAGTATCTCGACCCACAAAATTTTTAGTATCTGGACACATATCTAATTATTTTGAAACCTTCCACTCCGTACATCACCAAAACAACTAAAAATATTTTTAAATATATTGACCTATTGGTAGGGTTATCACTATAATTGTAACACCCCAGGTAAATAATGAATATGAAAATTTTATATTTATCCATATTTGTGAATAAAATATTAATATTACATTAAAGTAGATGCTATGCTCGATGGCGTACCCAATACGCAACAACGAGTTTTTGGGGAATCTTACATTGCACTCTAATAATAAAATAATATTATTTTAAGTGGTAGTTAACGCCTAGCCGTTGTAATGGTGGGAATGAACAGAACTAACTACAAAATTATTATATATGTTTTTCAAATATTTTTACTCTTTACAATAAATGTTAGAGGATTAAAAATGCGAATGAATCCAATTTTAGGCGTAAACATTCTAATATTCATTAAAAGGTCGATTAACCACCTTTTGATGGAAAACCTATTTTAAATCAACTTTTTGACAATTTTATTGGTTATATTTGACAAAATAAAATTAACCTTTAGAATCGGGACATCAAAATTTACTTTGTGTAATTTTTTGTTATTTTTTTGAAAAAAGTTCATTTTTTAATGAATAGTGAAAAATGTTGTATTTAAATTCAAAACCACTTTTTAATTTAATTTATTTATATGATTAGATTATATTTTGAATTGGATTTAAAGTTAAATTAGAATATATATTTACCATTTAATCCAATTGTGGTCATTGGAATTAATTTCACTTTGAAATCGGACTTAAACTAGTGTTAATGTTTTGATACTTATTGTTTCATAAAAACACGTTATTTGCTCTGACAACGGGAATTAATTATTAAATTAATTAATGAAACTTATATGTTTTGAATTTTTTAAAATAGACTTCATTTTTTAATTCAGAATATCAAATATTGCTTAGGGTGATGTTTTGGTATTTTTCTGAAGAACTTCAATTTTTGATGAATAGTGAAACCACTAAGTGGTAGTTAAAGAAACTGATTTTTCATTTAAATAAAACTTTTCCACCTATGTGTTTTGAATTTCAAAAATCCGACATACATGGATGTCATTATTAAGTAAAATGTGTTTCAATGGGATTAAAATAATTTTTTGGTGAATAGTAACTTTTATGTTCTTAATCGTGATTAGAGGTAATTAGTGTAATTTAAGGTAGAAATAATGTTTTAATAATGTGAAATGACCAAGACACATGTTATACCCTCTTTGGATGTGTCATGGAAGACCATTAAAATACATGGGTCAACTTGGGGACCCCATTGAGCCAGTTTGGTTGGAAAATGACATAAATAACTTTTTATTTAAAGTTAAAATAAAAATGTCACAAGCATGAGATGTTTCACTAAAACAATTTTAAAATGGGGTTATACAAGTCATATGTTTGACTATAAATATTCATTAGAAAGAAAGAACGATTTACTACATCATGGTATTTTTTTTATAATTTTTAGACATTAAATAAATTAAAATATTTGTGACATCATGATGATGCAACGATTACCTCATTATTTTACGATTTAAATAAAATGAAAAGATAATGTAAAAACTAAAACCTACACTTGTCAAAAACCTATTGGATGGGTATATTTAGAACCCTTATCACTTTATCCTCTAATTATATCAACGTGGGACCATTTAAAACCGAAACACATTTTCAAATAAAGTAACATTTCTTTACATTCCAAGAGTGCCTCACCTCTCCTCTTATAATAGGCCCCCACCTCTACCTCCTTACCCACACTTCCAAAGCCTTTGTCTCGGCAAAACAATGCTGATTTTTCCTCTCCACATCCCTTTATTACTCCTAAAAGCCTCACTTTGGGCATAAGTCCTCCCAAGGAAGCCTTTGAGCTCAAATCAAAAATAGTTACCCGATTTTAAGGTAATGTCTTCACTTGTGTTCTTTTGTTTCATTTTGCTTCTCCATCCCCCTAAAATCTTTTTATTAACTTCATTTGTAAACACTAATGTATATTAAATATACTAGTATGTTGTTATAATAATAATTCTAGCTACACTTACACACACCTACTTCTAATGGTTAATGAACATACTGTTTCTGTTGATGGTGAATTTCTGCATCACAAAACGATGATTGTTCAACACTCATATAACACCTTCAAAGGTGGCCATTAATATTTAACTATATTTATATATGATATATAATATGTTAATTTTTTACATAATATTCATTATTTTTCTTTTGTGTCATACCTTTATGGTTTCCATTGTGGGTAAACATGATAATTTCATTTTAGGAAGTGTGGACTACCACCACCTCAAAGTGATTTGATTCGTTAATGCCATATGTGGGATGTATAAAGGATTTATTTAAAGTTATAGTATATGATTTATGTTACATATAAATTATGAATATAAATTCGGATTTAAAATATACATACCTCTCATTTAGTTTTAATTCCATTAATATGACATAGAAATGAAAGTAGCGTTCATTCGTATGTACGGCTTACCGTCTCCATGAATGGTACATTTCATTTCTTATCTCCAAATGTTATGTACTATTATAAGTACATATATATAATAGAAATATATGTAATATATTACATCTAAATGATAGGTATCATTCTATAATTAATATATATATCTCTCATTTTGTTTTAATTCAATTAATATGGAAAAAATGAATGTAGCATTCATGCGTACGTACGGCCTACCGTCTCCATGAACGATGCTTTTAATTGTTTATCTCCAAATTATATGGAATAGTATAAAATGAATATATACTGGATATATATGAAATTTAAAACATAAATACTATTCTAGAGATGATGTACCTATAACTACATGTAAAATTCTTTTCCAACAAGTTCAATTTTTACTCATGTACTGAACATCGAAAAAAATGTCTGATATGAACTCACTTTATTAACCAATTATTATAACATTATAATATTGGATATGAACTGAATAATAATATTTAAAGGAGGTACGTAAGTAATTATAAATTGACCAAATTTTATTATTTAGGAGATTAAAGAACGATCGAGTCATGTCAGACACGAGGTAAGGGAATCCTACCCCTCTCATTCTTTTTAAGTACACTCTTTTATGTCATTCCTTTTACGCTCATCTTTATTATGATTGGGATGTTATTTTATATTACTCTTATTTTAAGTTTTATGTTCATATGATGAGAGACCCTATTTTCTATCACCAATCCATTTTGAAGGTTTTAAGTGGCGCTGTTAGGCTGCCAAGTTTTCATAAGGAAATTTTCATCTCACTTTTATTTCCCTGAAATTTATGCAATTTTTACCACTATTTCCATTGAGTGTTTTATGTACTACCCACTATTATACACTTTGTGCAGTATAATTTCATTTATTGGTATTTACATCTTTATTTTATGACCCTTTATCGATGGGGTGTACATTTCGAAAGTTACCCAAGTCGGTAAGGGAACCTTTCACCCTCCTCTTTTTAAAATACTTCTGTTGTTATGTATTTTAATTCACATACTATTATGTTGGGATATGTTCTTCTATATCCTTATTAATGTAAATTTCATGTACAAGTGATGAGATACCCTTTTTCTCTATCATAAACTCATTTTATGAGTTTTGATGTGACGTCGTTAGGCTGTCGAATTTCTGTAAGGGAACTTCATAACCCACTTTCAATTCTTTGGGTTAAACCTCTAATTCTTGATTTTATTATGCCATGATTATGTGTGGAATCTATATTTTGTATTTTCCACAAACCATTGTGTGGATATACTATTTCTACACATAATCATCTCATTGATAAATTCTTATGTCATTTAGACGAACTTGTATCAGAAATCATAACTCAATCTCATTTCATTGAGTTAAATATCTATTTCATTGGTTTTGTTTTTCCATGATTATGTGTGAATTACCTATGATTGTTTTACACTTAATATCCACTTATATTTTGTGTATTCGTATTTGTCACACATAATCATGTAATTGATTTATCCTTAATCTAAGGATACCGAATTTGTAAGGGACTTCGTCTCAATCTCCTTTCGTTGAGGCATATTTGGTTTTACACACAACTTTCTTTTATACGGTGTATGAACCCCTTTGACTTTTAATTTTATTCAAAAGGAATCTTTTTATACGAAGCGTTTTACTAAACGAGAAAAAGGAATGTTTCTTTTAACGTACGCGGTGACAAAAACCATTTCCTCCGCCGCGAGTATTATTTGGTCTTTGGCTTCCTCAACAAGACGTAATGTTTTTTAAAATGAAATAAATACCATATACTCTTTTATGTATGTTAGTATTGAAAATAGTTTTTATAAAGGATTTGTTATGTCGATATATTTAAGTGATATATTGTGATCAAAATGTGGAAATGTTTTCTTTCCATTATATTTGTTTATTTTCTTATGATTTTATAATGGTACATGGACATTATAATGGGTGGTGCCGTGAATACTAGGACGGTTGGTTACGTTATAACCTCCAATGCATTGGGTATGGAAGATGGCCGTATGGATATTCAATTAAGTATGTCTGGAAGTCGGTCGTATGGCTATTCCATTAAGTATGTGTGTAAGGCGAACGTATGGTTATTCCATTTAAGTATGTTTATGTCCCAAGTTACCTTTTTCTGTTATGTGTTCTTTATATGGGTTTTATGGTAATCTTTTGGTAAAAAAAGGGTAAGTAATGATCTTTTATTCATTGAAGTGTTTTTTTACTACTTCTAAAAGGTGAAAGGTATTACTTTGATAAAGTATACATGGTTTACTTGTTGTTTTGAAAAACTAACAGTTTTCATTCTTTGTGTATCCCTTACTGTGCTTTTTATGCTCATCCCAAGTTTTTGAAATGTTTTTCAAAGGACATAACACGGAATATGGTCAATTATGGGATCAAGGGAAAGTCATTCTACCTAAAACATGGAACTAGACATGTTTATTTTTAAGAGTTTTTATTTTATGGAAACTTAGTAGAAGTTTCTACTTTGTAATCTTTTTAGATGTAACAGTCATTTCATAATTATCTAGAACTCTACACCTGAAATGATCCTCAATCTGAATTATTCATTTAATTCAATATTAAGTAAGGTTTAAGGCTGGGGCCTTCTAGTTGGTATCATAGGTCGGTTTAGATAACATTAGAGGTTAGGGTATTCTTTAAGCATAAGTGACATTACCATAATGGTTAGAATTTCAGAAAGAGTCCTAGTTTAAGATAAAGTGAATGAGTAAGTTTATAATAGTGTTTACCTTCCTCATTAGTACATGATGGTTATGTTGATATACTCACACTGATATTTCTATTCTTAGTGAATTGATGGATCTAGCAGGCACCAAAGAGACAACAGGTTTGAAGAAAACTGTGGTGGTTCTCTGATTAAGATACTAGATAAAATGGGGGATTCAATGATGAAACTCGTGGTTGTTCTAAACCAACTATCAAGGAGTCATGATCAACCACTTGAACCTTGGTATGATCTTTAATGCATCATGTACTTGATGACCAATCGATGTGGATGTTCAGGTAATAATTATAAAGGTTTCCATTAGAGTTTATATGATCCTTAATTTTGAGTTAATTATTGGTTATTATATGTTATGATGGAAAATGAATGGCATGAGATAACCTTGGAGTTAAAAAATATTATGATCATTTTTGAAGATTTTGTCTCGTTTTGGGGAATGTTTTAAGAATTATATAGTTTTGGAAAAAGGACAACACATAGACCGTGTGACAACCCGTCACGTCAGACAAAGTTGCGGAAATCGAACCCACATCCAAAGTGCGATTGGTATTTATCGCCTACCACTGGACTACGTGTAGTCCCTGGTTAGTTTGACTAATTTTATTTAGGGTGATGATTTTAGGAATCAAGAGTATGTTTATTTTGGGTTATCTATGGAAATGATTAACCTATAATCGAGGATATGTGATTAGGTTAATTATTTTTTAATATGATAATTTAAGATCAGCTGATGTTATTTGGAGATAAAAGATAATTTGTACCTTGGAAGACTTTGTGACTAAATCCTTCAAATATTTGGGTTTCAATCTTAGTTTGGTTTACTTTGAAGAATTTAATGGACAAATTGTTTATTGAATGGTCTTCATTGAACTATGTGTTTTGTTGGACGAATTTTGGAGATTATGAATAGATTTTCTTTTTTATAAAGGATTATCCATTTGTGGATTTTCTGATCTTGTTCTAACAATTTTGGTTTTGGTTTTGGTTAAAGTCTAATGACATGGGAAGTATATAGTTATCTTTTTTGGATTAGGTGATTCTATAGAAGTTGATTATAGTGAACAGGTCTTCCTAAATTCTCGTCTTTTGGAGAAAATATGAGTTTGTGTAAGAAATCTAATAAAAGTTGAAAGTAAACATGATAAGTAATTATGTTTCTTTATGAATAAATTCCTCAATAAAAAAACCAAAAATGTTGTTTATTAACTTTTTTACTGGGGAATCGAATACCGTTTAACCCATCACAAGATTGTGATTTTCTTGTGGATAACTTTCTCCTAAACATGTTTACTATCACTCTCCCTCAGAACACGACACTTTGTTTTTTCTTCTATGTCCATGTTTTCCTACATGGAATTCTAGTATGGGTTAACTCGGGTGACCTTTGTAATTCTCTATCTTTATTTTAAAGTGATAGTTATACTGACTCTTATTCCGATGTGGGATTTTCAATGAAGTTTCCAAGCCCAATTTTAAAATTGTGAGGACGCAATTCCCAAAAGGGGGGAAGGATATAACACCCCAGGTAAATAATGAATATGACATTTTTATATTTATCCATATTTGTGAATAAAATAATAATATTACTTTAAATGGGACACTATGCTCGATGGCGTACCCAATACGCAACAACGTGTTTCTTGGGAATCTTACGTTGCACTCTAATAATAAAATAATATTATTTTTAATGGTAGTTAATGCCTAGCCATTGTAATGGCGGGAATGATCAGAACTAACTAAAAAATGATTATATATGTTTGTCAAATATTTTTACTCTTTACAATAAATTTTAGAGGATTAAAAATGTGAATGAATCCAATTTTAAGCGTAAACATTCTAATAATCATTAAAAGGTCGATTAACCGCCTTTTGATGGAGAACCTATTTTAAATCCAATTTTTGACAATTTTATTTGTTATATTTGACAAAATAAAATTCTTCTTTAGAATCGGGACATCAAAATTTACATTGTTTAAATTTTTGGTATTTTTCCGAAAAAGTTCATTTTTTAATGAATAGTGAAAAATGTTGTATTTTAATTCAAAACCACTTTTTAGTCTAATTTATTTATATGATTAGATTATATTTTGAATTGGTTTTAAAGTTCAATTAGAATATATTTTTACCATTTAATCTAATTGTGGTCATTGGAATTAATTTTACTTTGAAATCAGACTTAAACTAGTGTCAATGTTTTGATACTTATTGTTTCATAAAAACACGCTATTTGCTCTGACAGTGGGAATTAATTATTAAATTAATTAATGCAAATTATATGTTTTGAATTTTGTAAAATAGAATTCATTTTTTAATTCAGAATATCAAATATAGATTAGGGTGAAGTTTCAGTATTTTTCTGAAAAACTTCAATTTTTGATGAATAGTGAAACCACTAAGTGGTAGTTAAAGAAACTGATTTTTCATTTAAATAAAACTTTTCCACCTCTGTGATTTGAATTTAAAAAATCTGACATACATGGTGATAATTAGGAAGGAAAATGTGGTTCAATGGGATTAAAATAATTTTTTGGTGAATAGTAACTTTTATGTTCTTAATCACGATTAGAGGTAATTAGTGTAATTTAAGGTAAAAATAATGTTTTAATAATGTGAAATGACCTAGACACAAGTCCTCCCCTCCCTGGATGTGTCATGGACGAGCAAGACAATCCATGGGTCAACTTGGGGACCCCATAGATCCACTTTGGTTGGAAAATGACATAAATAACTTTTTATTTAAAGTTAAAATAAAAATGTCACAAGCATGATATGTTTCACTAAAACAATTTTTAAATTGGGTTATACAAGTCATATTTTTTACTATAAATATTCATTAGAAATCTAAAACAATTTCCTACATGAAGGTATTTTGTTTATAATTTTTAGACATTGAATAAATAAAATTATTTATGACATCATGATCATGAAGAGATTACCTCATTATTTAACGATTTAAATAAAATAAAAAGATAATTTAAAACCTAAAACCTACAATTGTCAGAAACCTATTGGATGGGTATATTTTGTACCATTATCACCTTATCCTCAAATTATATCAATGTGGGACCTTTTAAATCTGAAACACATTTTCAAATAAAGTAATATTTCTTTACTTTCAAAGAGTGCCCCTCCTCTCCTCTTATAAAAGGCCCCCACCTCTACCTCCTTAACCAAACTTCCAAAGCCTTTGGATCGGCCTAACCCAGCTAATTTTTCCTCTCCACATCCCTATATTACTCCTAGAAGCCTCACTATTAGTATAATACTTCCCAAGGAATCCTTTGAGCTAAAATCAAAAAGAGTTACCCGATTTTAAGGTAATGTCTTCACTTGTGTTCTTTTGTTTCATTTTGCTTCTCCAACCCCCTAAACAATTTTTATTGATTTCTTTTGTAACAAATCCAGTATCTTAAATATAGTAGGTTGTTGTTATAAGAAGAATTTGTGCTACACATACACACACCTACATCTAATGGTTAATGAACATAATGTTTCTGTGGATGGCGAATTTTGCCCCACGAAACGATGATTGTTCAACACTCATATTACACTTCAATGGTGGCCATTAAGATGTCACTATATTTATATATGATATATGATATTTTTATTTTTTAATTAAGATTCTGTATTTTTATTTTATGGCATACCATTATGATTTCAATTGTGGGTAAACACGATAATTTTATTTTAGGAAGTGCGGACTACCGCCCCTTCAAAGTGATTTGATTCATTAATGCCATATGTGGGATGTATAAAAATGTATTTAAAGTTATTATATATGATTTATGATACATATAAATGGCGAATATAATTATGTAATTGAAATATACATACCTCTCATTTAGTTTTAATTCAATTAATATGACATAGAAATGAAAGTAGTGTTCATGCGTATGTACGGCTTATCGTCTCCATGAACGGTACATTTCATTTATTATCTACAAATGTTATGTACTATTATAAGTACATATATATAATGGATATATATGTAATATATTACATCTAAATTATGGGTATAATTCTGGAATTAATATATATATCTCTCATTTTGTATTAATTCCATTAATATGGGAAAAAATGAAAGTAGTGTTCATGCGTATGTACGGCCTACCGTCTTCATGAACGGTGCTTTTAATTTTTCATCTCCAAATTCTATGGAATAGTATAAAATTAATATATACTAGATATATATGAAATGTAAAACATAAATACTATTCTAGAGATGATGTACCTATAACTACATTGAAAATTCATTTCCAACAACTTCAATTTTTACTCATGTACTGAACATCGACAAAAACGTCTGATATGAAATCAATTTATTAACCAATTATTATAACATTATAATATTTGATATGAACTGAATAATATTATGTAAAGGAGGTATTTAAGTAATTATAAATTTACCAAATTTTATTATTCAGGAGATTAATGAACGATCGAGTCATGTCGGACACGAGGTAAGGGAATCCTACCGATCTCTTTCTTTTTAAGTACACTCTTTTATGTCATTCATTTTACGCTTATATTTATTATGATTGGGATGTTCTTTTATATTAATTCTACTTTATTTTTTATGTTCATTTGATGAGAGACCCTATTTTCTCTCACCAATCCATTTTGGATGTTTTATGTGGCGTTGTTAGGCTGCCGAGTTTTCGTAAGGGATTTTTCATCTCACTTTTATTCCCGTGACATTTATGCTATGTTTGCCACAATTTAATTTGAGTGGTGTATGTACTGAACATTATTATACACTTTGTGTAGTATAATTTCATTTATTAGTATTTACATCTTTATTGTATGACCCTTCTTCCATGGGGTGTACATTTCGAAAGTTACCCAAGTTGGTATTGGAACCTTTCACCCTCCTCTTTTTAAAAGACTTCTTTTGTTATGTCTTTTAATTCACATAATATTATGTTGGGATATGTTCTTATATATCCTTATTAATTTAAATTTTATGTCCAAGTGATGAGATACCATTTTTATCTCTCATCACCTCATTTTATGAGTTTGGATGTGACGCCGTTAGGCTGTCAAATTTTGTAAGGGAACTTCTTAACCCACATTCAATTCTTTGGGTTAAACCTCTAATTCTTGATTTTATTATTCCAAGATTATGTGTGGAATCTCTATGTTGTATTTTCCACAAACCTTTGTGTGGATATACTATTTATACACATAATCATCTCATTGATAAATTCTTATGTCATTTAGACGGACTTGTATCAGAAATCATAACTCAATCTCATTTCACTGAGTTAAATATCTATGTCATTGGTTTTGTATTTCCATGATTATGTGTGAATGACATCTGATTGTTTTACACTTAATATCCACTTTTATTTTGTGTATTCTTATTTTTCACACATAATGATTTAATTGATTTATCCTTAATCTAAGGATACCGAATTTGTAAGGGACTTCGTCTCAATCTCCTTTCATTGAGGCATATTTGGTTTTACACACAAATTTCTTTTATACGGTTTATGAACCCCTTGTACTTTTAATTTTATTCAAAAGGAATATTTTTATATGAAGCTTTTTACTAAATGAGAAAAAGGAATGTTTCTTTTATCGTACGTAGTGACAATGACCTTTCCCCCCGCCGTGAGTATTATTTGGTCTTTGGTTTCCTCAACAAGTCGTAATGTTTTTTAAAATGGAATAAATAACATATAATCTTTTATTTATGTTGGAATTGAAAATGGTTTTTATAAAGGATTTGTTATATCGATATATTTAAGTGATATATTGTGATCGAAATGTGGAATGTTTTTCTCTCCATTATATTTTTTTATTGTCTTATGATTTTATAATGGTACATGGACATTATGACAGGTGGTGCCGTGAATACCAGGATGGGTGGTTACGTTATAACCTCCAATGCATTGGGTATGGAAGTTGTCCATATGGCTATTCCATTAAGTATGTGTGGAAGTCGGCCGTATGTCTATTCCATTAAGTATGTGTGGAAGTCAACCGTATAGTTATTCCATTTAAGTTTGTTTATGTCCCAAGTTACCTTTTTATGTTATGTGTTCTTTATATGGGTTTTATGGTAATCTTTTGGTTACAAAAGGGTAAGTAATGATCTTTTATTCATTGAATAGTTTTTTTACTACTTCTAAAAGGTTAAAGGTATTACTTTGATAATGTATACATGGTTTACTTGTTGTTTTGAAAAACTAATAGTTTTCATTCTTTTTGTATCCCTTACTGATCTTTTTATGATCATCCCAAGTTTTTGAAATATTTTTCATAGGACATAACTCAGAATAGGGTCAAGGATGGGATCAAGGGAAAGTCATGCTACCTAAAACATGGAACTAGGCATGTTTCTTTTTAAGAGTTTTTATTTTATGGAAACTTAGTTGAAGTTTCTACTTTGTAATCTTTTGAGATCTAATAGTCATGTACTAATTATATGGAACTCTAAACCTGAAAATATCCTCAATATGAATTATTCATTTAATTCAATATTAAGTAAGGTTTAAGGGTGGGGCCTTATAGTTGGTATCAGAGGTCTGTTTAGATAACATTAGAGGTTAGGGTATTCTTTAAGAATAAGTGACATTACCATAATGGTTAGAATTTCAGAAAGAGTCCTAGTTTTAGATAAAGTGAATGATCAAGTATATCTTAGTGTTTACCTTCCTCGTTAGTACATGATGGTTTTGTTGATATACTCACACTGACATTTCTATTCTTATTGAATGGATGGATCTAGCAGGCACCAAAGAGACAACCGGTTTGAAGGAAATTGTGGTGGTTCTCTGATTAAGATACTAGATAAAATGGGGGATTCATTGATGAAGCTCATGGTTGTTCTAAACCAACTATCAATGAGTCATGATCAACCACTTGATCTTTGGTATGATCTGTAATGCATCATGTACGAGATGACCAATCGATTTGGAAGTTCAGGTAATAATTATAAAGGTAACCATTACTGTTTATCTGATCCTTACTTTCGAGGTAATTATGGGTTATTATATGTTATGATGGAAAATGAATTGCATGAGATAACCTTGGGGTTAAAATATATTATGATCATTTTTGTAGATTTTGTCTCGTTTTGGGGAATGATTTAAGAATTATATAGTTTTCGAAAAAGGACAACACGCAGACCGTGTGACAACCCGTCGCGTCGGACAAAGCTGCAGGAATCGAACCCATAACCAAAGTGCGACTGGTATTTATCACCTACCCCTGGACTACATGAAGTCCCGAGTTAGTTTGACTAATTCTTTTTAGTTAGATGATTTTAGGAATCAATAGTAAGTTTATTTTGGGTTATCTATGGAAATGGTTAACCTATCATCGAGGATATGTGATTAGGTTATTTATTTTTCAATATGAGAATTTAAGAGCAGCTGATGTTATTTGGAGATAAAAGATAATTTGTACCTTGGAAGACTATGTTTCTAAATCCTTCAAATATTTGGGTTTCAATCTTAGTTTGGTTTAATTTGACAAATTTTATGTGCAAATTGTTTATTGAATGGTCTTCGTTGAACTTTGTGTTTTTTGGATAAATTTTGGAGATTATGAATAGATTTTCTTTTCTATAAAGGATTATCCATTTGTGGATTATCTGATCTTGTTCTATCAATTTTGGTTTTGTTTTTGGTTAAAGTCTAAAGACATGGGAAGTATATAGTTCTCTTTTTTGGATTAGGTGATTCTCTAGAAGTTGATTATAGAGAATAGGTCTTCCTAAATGCTCATCTTTTGGAGAAAATATGAGTTTGTGTAAGAAATCTAATAAAAGTTGAAAGTCAAAATGATAAGTAATTATGTTTCCTTATGAATAAATTACTCAATAAAGAAAACCAAAAATGTTGTCTATTAACTTTTCCTTCTGGGGAATCGAATACCGTTTAACCCATCACAAGTTTGTGATTTTCTTGTAGTTATCTTTCTCCTAAACATGATTACTATCACTCTCCCTCAGAACACGACCCTTTGTTTTTTCTTCCATGTCCATGTTTTCCTACATGGAATCCTAGTATGGGTTAACTCGGGTGACCTTTTCAATTCTCTTTCTTTATTTTAATGTGATAGTTATACTGACTCTTGTTCCGATGTGGGATTTTCTATGAAGATTCCATGCCCATTTTTAAAATTGCGAGGACGCAATTCCCAAAAGGGGGGAAGGATGTAACACCCCACGCAAATAAAGAATATGACATTTTTATATTTATCTATATTTGTGAATAATATATTAATATTACTTTAATGGGGACGCTATGCTCGATGGCGTACCCAATACGCAACAACGAGTTTCTTGGGAATCATACTTTGCACTCTAATAATAAAATAATATTATTTTAAATGGTAGTTAATGCCTAGACGTTGTAATGGAATGAATGAACAGAAATAACTAAAAAATGATTATATATGTTTGTCAAATATTTTTACTCTTTACAATAAATGTTAGAGGATTAAAAATGCGAATGAATCCAATTTTAAGCATAAATATTCTAATATTCCTTAAAAGGTCGATTAACCGCCTTTTGATGGAGAACCTATTTTAAATCCACTTTTTGACAATTTTTTGTGTTATATTTGACAGAATAAAATTCTTTTTTAGAACCGAGAGATAAAAATTTACTTTGTGTAAATTTTTGGTATTTTTCTGAAAAAAGTTCATTTTTTAATGAATAGTGAAAAATGTTGTATTTTAATTCAAAGCCACTTTTTAATCTAATTTATTTATATGATTAGATTATATTTTGAATTGGTTTTAAAGTACAATTAGAATATATTTTTACCATTTAATCCAATTTTGGTCATTGGAATTAATTTCACTTTGAAATCGGACTTAAACTAATGTCAATGTTTTGATACTTATTGTTTCTTAAAAACACGCTATTTTCTCTGACAACAGGAATTAATTATTAAATTAATTAAGGCAACTTATATGTTTTGAATTTTGTAAAATAGACTTCATTTTTGAATTCGGAATATCAAATATTTCTTAGGGTGATGTTTTGGTATTTTTCTGAAAAACTTCAATTTTTGATGAATAGTGAAACCACTAAGTCGTAGTTAAAGAAACTGATTTTTCGTTTAAATAAAACTTTTCCACCTCTGTGTTTTGAATTTAAAAAATATGAAATACATTGTTATCATTAGGAAGTAAAATGTTGTTCAATGGGATTAAAATAATTTTTTGACGAATAGTAACTTTTATGTTCTTAATCGCGATTAGAGGTAATTAGTGTAATTTATGGTAAAAATAATGTTTTAATAATATGAAATGACCTGGACACAAGTCCTATATTCACTGGATGTGTCATGGCCGACCAAGAAAATCCATGGGTCAATTTGGGGACCCCATGGAGCCACTTTTCTTGGAAAATGACATAAATAACTTTTTATTTAAAGTTAAAATAAAAATGTCACAAGCATGAGATGTTTCACGAAAACAATTTTTAAATGGGGTTATACAAGTCATATTTTTGACGATAAATATTCATTATAAAGATAAAATGAGTTCCTAAATCATGGTATTTTGTGTATAATTTTTAGATATTAAATAAATTAAATTATTTATGACATTATGATGATGCAGCGATTACCTCATTATTTAACGATTTAAATAAAATGAAAAGATATTGTAAAAACTAAATCCTACACATGTCAAAAACCTATTGGATGGGTATATTTAGTACCGTTATCACCTTATACTTGAATTATCTCAATGTGGGACCTTTTAAATCTGAAACTCATTTTCAAATAAAGTAACATTTCTTTACTTTCCAAGAGTGCCCCTCCTATCCTCTTATAAAAGGCCCCCACCTCTACCTCCTTACCCACACTTCCAAAGCCTTTGGCTCGGCCAACCCTGGATCATTTTGCCTCTACACATCCCTATATTACTCCTAGAAGCCTAACTTTGGGAAGAAGTCTTCCCAAGGAAGCATTTGTTTCTCAAATCAAAAAGAGTTACCCGATTTTAAGGTAATGACTTCACTTGTGTTCTTTTGTTTCATTTGGCTTCTCCAACCCCCTAAACACTATTTATTCATTTCTTTTGTAACAAATCCAGTATCTTAAATATACTAGGATGTTTTTATAATACTAATTCATGCTACACTTACACACACCTACATCTAATGGTAAAATAACATACTGTTTCTGTGGATGGAGAATTTCTGCCTCACGAAACGATGATTGTTCAACACTCATATAACACCTTCAATGGTGGCCATTAAGATGTCACTATATTTATATATGATATATGATATTTTTATGTTTTAATTAAGCTTCTGTATTTTTCTTTTGTGGCATACCATTATGTTTTTCATTGTGGGTAAACACGATAATTTCATTTTAGGAAGTGCGGACTACCGCCCCTTCAAGGTGATTTGATTCGTTAATGCCTTATGTGGGATGTATAAAAAATGTACTTAAAGTTATTATATATGATTTATGTTACATATAAATGATGAATATAATTATGTAATTAAAACATACGTACCTCTCATTTAGTTTTAATTCCATTAATATGACATAGAAATGAAAGTAGGGTTCATGCGTATGTACGGCTTACCGTCTCCATGAACGGTACATTTCATTTCTTATCTCCAAATGTTATGTTCTATTATAAGTACATATATATAATTGATATATATGTAATATATTACATCTAAATGATGGGTATCATTCTGGAATTAATATATATCTCTCTCATTTTGTTTTAATTCCATTAATATGGAATAAAATGAAAGTAGCGTTCATGCGTACGTACGACCTACCGTCTCCATGAACGGTGCTTTTAATTTTTTATCTCCAAATTCAATGGAATAGTATAAAATGAATATATAATGTATATATATAACATTTAAAACATAAATACTATTCTAGAGATGATGTACCTATAACTACATGGAAATTCTTTTCCAACAAGTTCAATTTTTACACCTGTACTGAACATCGACAAAAACATCTGATATGAACTCACTTTATTAACCAATTATTATAACATTATAATATTTGATATGAATGGAAAAATAATATTTATATGAGGTTCTTATGTAATTATAAATTTAACAAATTTTTTTATTCAGGAGATTAATGAATGATCGAGTCATATCGGACACGAGGTAAGGGAATCCTACCCCTCTCTTTCTTTTTAAGTACACTCTTTTATGTCATTCCTTTTACGGTCATCTTTATTATGATTGGGATGATCTTTTATATTAATCCTACTTCACGTTTTATTTTGATATGATTAGAGACCCTATTTTCTCTCACCAATCCATTTTGGATGTTTTATGTGGCGTTGTTAGGCTGCCGAGTTTTCGTAATGGATTTTTCATCTCACTTTTGTTCCCGTGACATTTATGCTACGTTTGCCACAATTTAATTTGAGTGGTGCATGTACTGCCCATTATTATAAACTTTGTGTAGTATAATTTCATTTATTGGTATTTACATCATTATTGTATGACCCTTCTTCCATGGGGTGTACATTTCGAAAGTTACCCAAGTTGGTATGGGAACCTTTCACCCTCTTCTTTTTAAAAGACTTATTTTGTTATGTCTTTTAATTCACATAATATTATGTTGGGATATGTTCTTCTATATCCTTATTAATTTAAATTTTATGTCAAAGTGATGAGATACCCTTTTTATCTCTCATCAACTCATTTTATGAGTTTTGATGTGACGCGGTTATGCTGTCGAATTTCTGTAAGGGAACTTCTTAACCCACTTTCAATTCGTTGGGATAAACCTCTAATTCTTGATTTTATTATTCCAAGATTATGTGTGGAATCTCTATGTTGTAGTTTCCAAAAACCTTTGTATGGATATACTATTTCTATACATAATCATATCATTGATAAATTCTTATGTCATTTAGACGGACTTGTATCAGAAATCATAACTCAATCTCATTTCATTGAGTTAAATATCTATGTCATTGGTTTTGTTTTTACATGATTATGTGTTAATGACATCTGATTGTTTTACACTTAATATCCACTTTTATTTTCTATATTCTTATTTTTCACACATAATAATGTAATTGATTTATCCTTAATCTAAGGATACTGACGTTGTAAGGGACTTCGTCTCAATCTTAATTCATTGAGGCATATTTGGTTTTACACACAACTTTATTTTATATGATGTATAAACCCCTTTGACTTTTAATTTAATTCAAAAGGAATCTTTTTATACAAAGTGTTTTACTAATCAAAAAAAGGAATGTTTCTTTTAACATACGCAGTGACAATGACCTTTTCTGCCGCTGCGATTATTATTTTGTCTTTGGCTTCCTCAACAAGCCGTAGTATTTTTTAAAATGAAATAAATACAATATAATCTTTTATGTATGTTGGTATTGAAAATGGTTTTTATAAAGTATTTGTTATGTCAATATATTTAAGTGATATATTGTGATCGGAATGTGGAAATGTTTTCTTTGCATTATATTTGTTTATTGTCTTATGATTTTATAATAGTACTTGGACATTATGATGGGTGGTGACGTGAATACCAGGACGAGTGGTTACGTTATAACCTCCAATGCATTGGGTATGGAATTTGGTCGTATGGCTATTCCATTAAGTATGTGTGGAAGTCAGTCGTATGGCTATTCCATTAAGTATGCGTGGAAGTCGACAGTATGGTTATTCTATTTAAGTATGTTTATGTCCCAAGTTAACTTTTTATGTTATGTGTTCTTTATATGGGTTTTATGGTAATATTTTGGTTACAAAATGTTAAGTAATTATCTTTTATTCATTGAAGAGTTTTTTTACTACTTCTAAAAGGTGAAAGTTATTACTTTGATAAAGTATACATGGTTTACTTGTTGTTTTGAAAAAATAACAGTTTTCATTCTTTGTGTATCCCTTACTGAGCTTTTTATGCTCATATCAAGTTTTTTAAATGTTTTTCACATGACATAACGTGGAATAGGGTCAAGGATGAGATCGAGGGAAATTCATGCTACCTAAAACATGGAACTATACATGTTTCTTTTTAAGAGTTTTTATTTTATGGAAAATTAGTTGAAGTTTCTACTTTGTAATATTTTGAGATGTAATAGTCATGTCCTAATTCTCTAAAACTCTAATCCTGAAAAGGTCATCAGTGTGAATTATTCATTTAATTCAATATTAAGTACAGTTTAAGGTTGGGGCCTTATATTAAAATTATATTCCTAATAACTAAAAATTTATAATGTTTTTTCAATTACAAATTATAGACACACATTCTTTTAGACAATTTATTATTGGATTTTAAAAATAAATTCCCAGTTAAAAAACCAAAGATAGTGAGGCTTAGTGGTTATGGATGAGTAGGTTCCTAATACATGAAAAATAAACTAAAATGATTTTCAATTAATTAAATAATTATAATTATCACCTAAAAATTATTATACGGAAACATCATATAATAACTCATGGTATTCATAAAAATTTGGTGAGTTAAACATCCCAGTATGGGAATAAACATGGTAACGATGAATATAATGTGAGTAATAAGGCACACCATCATATCGTAAAATATAAGGATGAATATAATCATATAGCATAATATCCTAAGGGACATGGAATCATAAATGTCTAGAAACACAAGAATGAGGAATTATTATTAAACAATATTAATATATAATTCTATAATAACTACTAAATAAAATCACATTGTGGAAAAATTATCAACATATATTCACATTACTATCTAATCCCACAGAAAAAATCTCATTTTAGAAATAAAATACCAAATTAATTAGACTATTATCTCATCACCCAATAATTACATGAAAATGACTACATGTGACATTAATGGAAGTCATACATTAGGTATAAATATATGAATTAAAATGTATAGAAATGGGTTGTATAATTATTTTTAATTTCATAACCATGGAGACCTTTTGAATAATTCATTTGAAAAATTTTCTTATATAATGTATTTCCCCAAAAAAGGAAATGATAATATATCAAGTATATATTTAAGATATATATATATATATATTATAAAAATATTTCATAACATCAATTAAAGAGATAAAAAGTGATTTAGGGGGAGAGATTTTAAAACCTAAATTATAATGTTGGGTTTGAGGGTTCCTTTACCTTATTTTACAGAACCATTATGAAATTTCACTTTTTAGAATAAATAGTTTAAAAAAATAATTTATCTTATAAATAATTATTTTTTACATCTATATTTTATTTTCTATCATTTTTTAAATTAATTTATGACAACATAAATGATATATATTGTTTAATTTTATTGATATGAGGGTGAGAATTTTCTAGTTTCATTGAAAGATCACTTTTTTCATAATTGTAGATATTCTGGTCAAATGAAACTAAAACTCCAATTATAAAACATAATTGTATTAATATAAATAAATAAATTAAAATGGTCCATAATATCCTTCTATGTTTTGATATAGGGATGATTCATTTATTAAAAAATTAATGTAAACATGGTAGCTCATGTGAATGGATTTATTGATCATGATGATCTGAGTTAATTTAATTTAATTATATGATCATTACATAATTTGTGTTTATTAAATAAGTGATATTAATGTTTATATCTTGATATATATATATATATATATCAATAAATTTTTTAATGGCCATCCTTTAATGTAGTGGAGGAAACAAATTTTCTTAATAGTGGTGATAAACGAACCAAATTGTAAATAGCATTATCATTTAATTAATCTATATAAGAAAGGGTCAATGATTGATATTTAATTAACTAGAAAACATTTTAATATATTTTTTACATTGGATTCAAGATTTTATACTTTAGGTGGGCGGGTATGATAAGGTATGGGAAAAATAAAATTAAATGAGGGTAATTTGAGAATATTTTTTGTAAATGTTTTCTCTATAAAATAATCTTTCAGGAAACTTGAAATAGTCTTCCTATTAAACACAAAATAGTATTAAATGAGTGAGGGGTTTAATAATGGATATAAAATAAAATTTATAAATAATAAAAGAATATAAATTAAGATGATATGGGGGTTAATATGGTATTTTTAAGTGGAGGGGAGTCCTTGTTTCATGTTTTATATTCTTTAGTATATTATTTTCGATCATGACTGTGGATAGTTTTGATTATAATGATATTATGTAGTAAATTATGAATGTGATTTTCATCTATTGGTTTCCTAAATTATATATGTATAGAAAATTAATGTACTAATCTTATAATACTAAATATTATATTTCACTATATTTCACTATTCACTAAAAAGAATAATTTATTAACAATACAAAAAATTCATCATAACCTTTTTTTATTTGTAGTTTACAATTTGAAATATATTATATTAATATAATTATTTAAATATGTGAAATTTAATTATAATTTATTTTAATCCCCATTTACATGAAAAATACTAGTTCTAATATTATAATCAATTTTATGTCCCACTAGAAAATTATTTAATACCACAAAAAAATATCTTATCATTATTATAAAACATTGTCATAATTAAAAAAACATTATATGAAAACTAAAATTTCCCTCATTAATTATATTTATTATAAAAAATGAAATTATATATACATATTCATTTGATCCATTTAAGAAAAATTAATTACTTGAATCAGAATATTATTTTAAAATATTTGTTTTTTAGAAGATATATAATTATTATTTATTTTTTCCAAATGTGAGGTTACTATTCTAATAGTCATGATACTATTACAAATAGTCATATTAATATTACATTTTTCTTGTTACTATTCCTACATGTTGAATTCAATTAAAATAAAATGATTTTTAACAAATATATATGATGACAATTTTCTACAGATACAGCATATTTAATTAAATTTTATTATATATTTATTTCCTAAAAATAATTTATATAATCATTATCAAGTCCAATCTATCATTAGTAATATTAATCATTACTTATATAGTGTTGTTTGTGTGTTCAATTGTTATAGAAGATTGATTAGATCCAAATTATCATATTTTGGTTATGTTACTTTTGACATTTACACATTGTTAATTGTTTTATTATTAATTAAATTTTTAATTTATAAATTTAATGTCCAATTTCATTTGTTAAAATTTTTATGGCTTTATCATATAGTTCATATGATTTATACTACACAAAATATATGACACAATTATTAGAAAATAAATTTCAATGATAAAATTCTAGGTCATTACATGATTAAAAAAACATATTTGTGAAATATTATTGAAAATCAATTTATATGGAAAGTATTAGAATTTATAGAAATTGTTTAAATATTTTTCATTTCAACTTAGATGCATTATTCATTAAAAAATAAATATTAAGAGATTTAATTTTATTAAGAGATTATAATAATAAGTATCATGGAATCAATTTTATATACAATGGTTCTATTATAATCATTGTTTGAAAATATTTTTTATCTAGAAGAGTTCATATTGGTTATTAAAAAATTAAAATTGGGAAACATTAAAAGAAAACAATGTTTCATGACAGTCATAAAATATAACATTTCATTATATTCATTGAAAAAGATGTATATGGGATTCATATAAATTTCATTACTCTCTTGATTCTATAAAAATACATTGAGAATTTGTAGTTTGTTAATGATGAATGGTTAAATATTCATTTAGAAAGAGTTTAGGCATGTTTTTAAATTAAGGTTTTTTATTTAGATGTAATTTTTTTATTGTGATTGGATGATTTGATATTGTATTCAGACATATTATAGTTTTGTGAAGAATAATTTAAACTCTAAATATACTATATACTTAGATTTAATGGTAATTTTTTTTGGAAATAAAATATTATATTCCAAATTTATAATTAATATATATTATTATGAAAGATTATGGATGAGATAACCATATATTTTCTTTCAAAAACTACATCACCTTTTAACAATGATAACTCTATGTCTATTCATAATCATGGGGTAGTTCCCAAAAATACATATTTTATTGAATAGTTCTACAATTAGGGTAAGGTGGTTTATGTTTTGGAATAAGTTGGATTATAAAATTGTCAATTGATGGATATTTTTAGGATCATACAGTTTGAGGATTACTATTAAATTTCATTATATAATAGATGGTGATAATTTATAAAACCATTACCTATCAAATAACATCTTTATAATGTTTAACTGTAGTATTACATCAATATCGTAATATATTTCTAAGAATATATAGCCATCATATGCAAACTAGAATGTTATAAACCAAAGATGAATTTGATATCTCCATAGGCTATTATATGTGATAGAGGTTTCATACTTAAAAAAATTGAATCATTAACATATTTAAATTAGAATGAAAAATAGTAATATTCATGACATATAAATAAATAATATATAAATTGATTTTTACATAATAAAATTTAATAGGTAAATAATTTAATTCCCATGTGACTGACTAAATATATAGATCCCAAAACAAATAAAATGAAAAATACAATCATCTACAAGTGACAAAAATCCCTTCACAAACCACCACCTCTATATTCCTTCACCCAAACCACGATCTACTCTAAAATAATGGGAACATAAATAAAATATAAAATACTAATAATTAGAAAATAGGTTAACTTATTCCCTATAGTGAATATATTGGGTGTGGGTGAATTCCAAGTATCATACTACAAATATTCTAGACATTTCGTATTTTTTAAAATATAAGTAATCTAGGTAAGAATCTATTTAATATAATAATATTTTTAAATCTATCAAAAATCATATTTTTTTATCTTTAATATAAAATTAAAAACATCATTCATTTTATATCAAAATAATCCATGACGATAAATAATAAAGAAATTTGAAAAGGTATATAAATTATTTTATGTATTGTAACAACATGATACAACTAATGAGCATAAGATAATAGATGTCTCAAATAATCATAATTATCTCTAAAATTAGCGGGGACCATGACACTATTAACAGTGAAATTTATAAATTGTGGTAAAGAAAATAGTCATATTTTCATCTAAAATAGTTAATTTAATACGAAATATAACTACCAAAAATACATACATAAACTATTCCATCACAGTCTATGAATAATCCAAACCATGTAATGATGTTTTGAGTTGTATAATCTCATATAGAGGGTATAATTTTCTTTAGAATCTGTCAAATGTTCTCAAAGAATTATCATGGGTTTCTATATAATGCATATGATCAATCAAAAGAATGAAATATGATAATGATCTCACAGCTCAACTATAAACACCATTCAAATAAGAAACCCTTTTACACAATCATATATATCATTCATAAATAATGATAAATAACATCTAATTCATATATCATAATAAATAAAAGTGAAATGAATAGAGATGTTTCAAACAATAAATATCATATTCATTTATAAAAAACATGGATTAATGTTTCAAAACAAAATGTACAGTCATAAAATTAAATCTTCTGCAAAAATAAACCAACTACCAAGAATTAATTTTTAAATTAATTTATATCAAAATGACCATTAAATACAATTTATCAAATAAATTATATGGAAAAAATATTTTTATGAAACTGAATCTATATGATATTGAATCCCCATTCCATAAACAATAAATTATTTATTATATAAAAATTATTTTTAAAAACCTAAATATCAAGGGTTTCATAGTACAATTTGTTTTTATGTCTTATAAAATCCTATCCCTAAAATAAACATTGATATTCTATAATAAAATCTAATACATAATTCAACTGAGTATCTTGGGTTCACAATAATACATATATAAAATATTTCACAATTACATTACAAACCAATTATACAGAAAAATTTACTTCTATAAAATCCTTAGTAAGACTATATTGACTGATTATATAAAATGATAATTTATATTATATTGATAAAATATCAATTGAAATGGGAAAGAATCCAATGTTTTAGTATAGAATATAATAATAAACAGAATCACTTCCTCAAGATTCATAGAATAATTAATTCATTCTCAATTGAAGATATATGATGTTTATAAAAGTTATTAAAACCCTTCTGATATCTAAATATATAAAAACATTTGGGGAATATTGTTTATAGGGGAAACACTAACCTTCCCTGAACTCTTAAGATTTCACCATGAAATCAACATGGAAACCCACTGAGAGATGATATTTAGTGAACAAAGGGGAATATCCCCATGATCCACTGACCATGAATGGATGAAGATATGTGAAGTCACTCTTCAATATCAATTTATTCATATACTTATAGTAATATGTTAAATATAAATGTTAAAATATTAATAACATTTTTTACAAAATTTCCCTCACCATTACAATAAATCATCATTAATCCATTATAAAAATCTACTAGATTTTTGAATCCATTTTAATAACAACTTACTATAATCAATAAATAATAGGTAATAAAAAACTATTTTCATGTATCATTAATATTTTAATAAATCAATTTTATAAGCACATTTTTTATAATCCCAAAAACATTATTCAATAACATCACAATAATAAATCAAAAATAAATTAAAAAGGATATCAATAATACATGGAAATGAGAACCACATGTTGGGTCCATATAAAGGAATAAATATTTTTAATTCACCATTTCATAAACCATGAAATAATTTTAGATCACTTTACTACATAAATTTTTATCAAATATATTATTAATATGAAAGGTTTTCCAAATGTACATAGAGTTTTCATTCAAAAAAAACCCCAAATCCATTCATTTTTCATTTTCAATCCAAAGGAATTATTTTTAAAACATTTTATGATAACATGTGGGGTTTAATAATTAACAATAATATAATTATTTTTATATTAAAAATTTCACATAGACCATACTTTTTGAAATCATAATCTAGATTGAATAAAGAAATGATTATAATTTTAATAACGTTTCCTCAAAATAATGATTCATTATATTTATGTGAATATTTAATTAAAAAATATATCATTCGTCATTTTACATCTATATAGGTACTGAAGTGCCCAGATCAGTGTGAATCACTGAGAGGGGGAGGGGGTGAATCAGTGATCCTTTAAAACTTTTTACTAATTGATTCTTAATCAATTAAACCTCTATGGCTTGTTAAGGCCTCGATCCAGTCTTCTTATGTATCTCAACCTTTCCCGGATAATGCAGTAATGAAAAGGCACAGGACACAAGGATTTACAAGGTTCGGCACCAAAGGCCTACATCCTTACCATGCTCTCCCAGCATGGATTCTCCCATTATAATCTGTTAGTATTACAATGGTCGATACAGCTTCCCACCGTATCTCTCCTGAGTCCCACAGGAGGGTCTTTATACTGCTTCACATACTGTTACCAGGGTCCCACTGGCCTGCTCTAGAATCCCACTGAAGACTTCTTCTCCCTGAGTCCCACAGGGTCTTCTCTTGGCTCCTCGAGTCGCACGAGTATCTCTTCTTCACTTTAACTTCTTCAAGTAACTTCAGCAGCCTGGGATAAAGGCTGCTGGCCTTGCTATTCTTCTGATCACTTGTGGTGAATAGGTCTTCTCGTCTTGCTCAGGCTTTATCTCCTTCTTCTCAGGATGACCTGGCTTCTCTCTTCAAGAATCTTCAACAGCCTCTGATAAGGTCTGTTGGTCTTGCTCAAAGCTTCTGATCACTTCTGTTGATCAGGATCTTCTGAATCACTGAAAACTCAGACAACTGATATCTCTAACTTCAGTCTGGCTTCAGTCTGACTTCACATCAACTTCATGCACTGAGTGCATGGTATCTCTGCATCCTCATGCACTGACTGCATGGCCTTCTCAAATCTCTTCAAGATCTTCAAGTCTTGGACAACTCAAATGCACACAACCAGATTTGGCTTTGTTCACGTGTTCATGTGCATGCATGCATGCATGCACTCCCCTTTCTTTCTTCTTGGTGCAATAAACCCACTAAGGGTGTAGTCAATTTTAATCACACACCTTCTCACTTCCTTCACACACTTAATTCCTTTTGATTACACACATAAATGTGTGTTATACATTGGTGTGAGAGACTTCCACTTCTTATAAGTGTCTACACTTTTAGTGCACACACTAGGTTCGGCCTTCACTTGTTAAGCACACACAAATTCTTCACTTTGCACACACACATGAATGAATTCTTCTTTGTTGTGGCCTACACTTCATTTCTTGCACACACCAGCTTCTCAAACTTCACACACTTAATTCAATTTGGTTACACACTTAGAAGTGTGTTATACTCTAGTGTGAGAGTCTCCTTCTTCTTCTCCTTCGTAGTGTGTACACACCACTTAGGCACAAACTAAGGTTCAGCCTTCGCTTGTTTTGCACACACAACTTGTTCCATGTTTTGCACACACTTAAGCTTGGCCTACTCCTCTATTCTTGCACACACTTGGGCCGTAGGTGGATCTTCAAGTTTTCACACACACACAAATGTGTGGTCTTCACTTCACCCACTTGCACACACACTGCCACAGCCCTTTTCTTCTTTTGTTAATCACACACGGCCTCGAGACTTCACTTCCTCTTCAAGGCGCACAAGGTGTGAGTTCACCTCGGGTGTAGCTGGCCGTGCAAGTGCTTGGATGAACAAGGCATCGCGCAAGGGTGTCACTGCCGCGCAAGGATCTTGAGCCAGGGGTCGTGCAAGCCTCGACCAACCGCGGGCACAAGGAGGGCGCGCAAGATCGCGCTGCCCAACCTCTCCTTCCTGTCATGCAAAGGGGAAGCGCGCAGGGGACTCTCCCTTTCTCTTCTTTCGCGCAAGAGGTGCGCAAAAGGAACCTCGTGGAGCAAGGGGTGCTCCGGGCTTCACTGCCGCGCAGGGTGCTGCGCGGGGCTTCGACTTCGCGAGGCACCGAGTGCTTCTCACGGGACTCTCTTCAAATATTCAGCAAACTTCTAAGAGGGCTCGGGCTCTCTTTTTATAGGCAAAGGAATTCCTCAAAACATCCGCGTGGTTCTAAATTCAAACTCTCGAATATCTCGGGTTTTCATGATTTTCCAAAATCTTGTTTCTCCTCTGTTTCACACGGCTCTTTTATCTTCAGCCTTCTCTACGTGCATGCATTTTAAAACGCATGCATGGCTTCATTTAAAACTGGTCCATGCATAGCACGAACACCACATGGCCTCGGCATCTTCTCTTGCCTTCGGCCAAACTCCAAAATCTCTCCTTTGATGCATGCAGAGTCATTTTAATGCATGATCGTGTTCGGTAGGTCTAGACGAGCTCAATGGAGGTCTTAGTTTCGGCAATGGTGGTCGGGAACTCGAAATAGGTCGTCGGAGAGGCCTCTGGTTCGAACGGAGCTCGCGGGTGGCTTCGGGCGAGCTCACGGTAGAAGACGGTCTCGCAGCCGTTGGATCGGCGATTCAATTGATCTTGGACGGCCTGGATCAGATCATCTCGCCGCAGATGGGATGTGCGGCTTAGATCGTCCGCGCAATCAATCGTGCGGCTGGGATTCGCTTCGCGGAAAAATTCCGCATCCCACATCGAAGCGGCCTCCTGTTTTCACGCGGCTTATCACCCAAGCGCTCCCTACAGCCGCTCAGTTGAATCTCCTCCCCTCCCGGTGCCGCCCCGCACCGGGTTCTCTCTGCGGGTGCCCTCTTCGCCCACCTATGCTCCCTGCGGGCGCGCTTCTAGTGCCCACCATGCACTCTTGACACTCCTGGGGGCGCGCTCCTACCCCCCTGCCGCGCTCCTTCGGGCGTGCCCCAGGCGCCCATGTGGTGTCTTGGGTGTGCGCCCTGCCGCCCTGGGCTCGCCCCACGGGTTCCCCCATGTGTGTGGGTGCCTAGCACCCATGCCTTGGGGTTGAACCCTCAAGGTGCCCATGGATGGCCATATTTTTTGGCAAAGACCATGAATAAGACTTTGTCAAATACAAAGTTCTCCTATAAGTATAAGCCAAATTCCAAGCCCTTCAAGCCATTCTTCCTCTTCTCCATTCTTCTTGAGAATTCAAACATTTATCTTCTTGATTAGAAACAACTCCTCAATTTATAATTCTTCTTCATCATCTCATTTTCTACTTAGGAGAGAATTCTCAAGGATCTTCATCAACCGAACTCCTGAATCAAATAACTTCTTCAATTCTCTTTGTTGATATAATCAGAGATCAATTGGATCTTCTTCTAATTCTCATGCACTAAGTGATAGTGCATGGACTTCGTCAGCTCACTTCATCCACATAGGACTTGTGGATGGATCTTCTTCAACTCCTCATGCATTGTACTACAATGCATGGTCTTCTAATCATGTTGTGACATTGTATCTAGTTGATACAAGTTCTTTGAACTTAAAGAGCAGCTCAACAATCGTCTGATTTAACTAGAGAATGTTTCAACCACATCTCCTATGCCACTTAGTGAATCTCCTAAGGGACATGCATCTTAGTACCATGGCCATTCTCCTTCATCACCATCACCATCACATCCTTTGTCATTCACATATTGAAACTCCTTGACATCCATCCATTCATTCCTTGACAACAACATACCTCATTGACAACAAATGCAACACAGTGCACTTCAATCTCCCCCTTTGTATTTGTTGGCAATACACTAGAGCACATATGAATGGGTCAATATGTGTGCCAATATTTCTCCCCCTTATTGGCAATCAAATGCAAAGATGTGGTGTGGCTCTCTTCCAAAATATCACTTCCTCCCTTTGAAAAGTATTTTCTTGAAAAACACTGAGAGAGGGATGATGTCACATGTTCTATTTAGCAAAGAACCTTTAGTAAGTCAACTCTAAGTCTACTTGGGCTAACCCGGTGTAGAAAACACGAGTGATGTAACCAAGGTACTCAATGCTGTCCAACATTCACAATACATGTGAGATCATGCTTCAAGGGGCTTGAAATTTTTCAGATATAACAATGAATTTTCTAAATCCTGCACAACTTCACAAAACCCATTAGAAAGTTCAGGTGCACAGATAAAGCTCCCCCTTTCATCCATTTGACTTCAATCAATACTCCCCCTTAATTGTCATGATGAATACAATTAAGAAACAAGGGATGAAAGTATGATTGGAATACCTTCAGCTTTCCTCAAGATGATATTAAATCTTAGAATACCATCTTCTACAGATTGGCTCCCCCTCAAGGGGTGCACTCCATTCTGTCCAAACCATTCTCCAGTTGAGAATGATCATCATCTTCAATTCCATGTAGTGTTAGCACATGTAAATACAAGTGATTAGGGAATAAGATGGAACCTCCTTGGTTCATCAATGTGAACAACAAGGTTGAGAAGATTCTCTCAACCGAGATGTCCCATTTTCACCATTCTTCACACTTGCACATTTGATCTTCAATGATGTTTGTGCTGGTGTGGATCTCAATACATCTTCATGTGAAATCTTCTTCTTCCCTTTTGCCTTAGCAATTGCCAGAACTTCATCTTCAGCTCTTTGTAGATCTTTGGCAAGTTGCAACTGATTTGGCCATATGACTAACAAGTCATTTGGAAGTGTGGCCTCAGTTCTGGAAGTTTCACATGGTTCCTTTGATGCTGTCAAGCTACCTCTCTTAGGCAACTTGTTTTCAATCAATCCCTTCTGCTTCTTTTGGATTGATTGTCTGTTTGAGTTCAGTTGGCTTCTATTGATTTCCATGGCTTGTTTGCAAAGATCCATGGTATGACCTTTCTTTCCACAGTAGAAGCATGTCTTCTTGGTGGCTCTTCTTGATGCATCACCCTTCTTGGATTTGAATTCCAAGGACTTATTTTCCTTTTTCAAAACCTTCATGGGAGCATCTTAAACATTATTCTTGCTTCCCAAGGATTCCATTTTAGCCAGGTTCAGTGATCTACTCTTCTTTTTAGCTCTGGATACAGTTGTAGATTGACATGTATCATTTTGACCACTTTTGCAATCATCCCAGATGTTGTCAAGTAGTACAAATCTATTTGCAGTAAACAGATGTCTCTGGACCTGTGGATGCTGCTTCTTTTCCTCTGGATTGCTCCCCCTTGGCATGGGCATCCTTTGTGCTTTGACATTTAGTGGATTGTACCAACAATCCTTTGCACAGTGCCCATACTTATTACAACACCAACATTGACCGACAAATCTTGATCTCTTCAGTTCTTCTGATTTTAGGGTACTTTTCTGGAGCTGTTGTGTTGTTTCAAGAGAGCTCTGCTTCTTTATTTTCTTCATCCATACTTGTTTGGAATTGTTTTTCCATCCTGCACTTTTTGTGGAAACACAATTAGAAGCATCAGTACACGATGGTATGGATGGTACCTTATTTCTAGAAGATGTTGCCCTTTTATTAGAGGATGTCTTTCTTTTAGAATCATCCTCTTCAAAGCACACTTGTGTAGCAACATTTCTACTTTCAGCTGACTGGGAGGATTCAGCTTTGGGTGATTGCAGATTTTTCAATATCACCTCTAGTTCTAAGCATTTCATGTTAAGGGAGTTCTTCTCATCCTCAACAGTTCTTAGCCTTCCTTCCCAAATTTCTTTCAGCTGTTCTAACTGGTCTTCATGCACCTTCTTCATTTCTTGTAATGAATTGTCAATCTCCTTTACCCTGTTTACTTTGTCTTCAAGTTGAGCATCTCTGACATTCATTGATACTCTGTGTAATTTTTCAAGTGCACGGAAAAATTCTTTGACCATTGTCTTAAAGATTTGTTTCTCAGAAAGGCTTCTTTGCAATTCTTCAGCAGTGTCTTCATATCTTTCATTACAAAGAGAAACGGTTTCATCTTTAGCCTTCACCAGCTTTCTGAGAGTGTTGGTTATGCCAACCCTTTTTCCCAATTGGACTTCCAGAGAATTGGCTTCATCTTCTAGCTGTAATTTTTCATCTTGAAGATCAAGGAGGAATGTAGCTATACACATTTCCACTTCCTTGGGGACTGTCTTCTGAAGATATTTGATTGCATTTAGAAGATCATTGTTTCTTCCATCTTCATCACAACTAGAGCAGGCTTCATCAGAAGAATGATAAAAGGAATTGTCATCTGATGTGACTTTCACATTTCTTTCCATAGAAGGAGTTTCTCTAATTGCAGCAACCTTCTTCCTCATCTTCTTTGCCTGTTTCTTCATTCTGTTTTTCAGAGTCTTGGCAGATATCTCCATTTGAGGTTGTTCTTTCATTTCCTCAAATCTGCACTCCATATAGACTCTCTTGGATCTTTTAGAGGTAACCTTCCCTCTGATACCAATTGAAGTGCCCAGATCAGTGTGAATCACTGAGAGGGGGAGGGGGTGAATCTGTGATCCTTTAAAACTTTTTACTAATTGATTCTTAATCAATTAAACCTCTATGGCTTGTTAAGGCCTCGATCCACTCTTCTTATGTCTCTCAACCTTTCCCGGATAATGCAGTAATGAAAAGGCACATGACACAAGGATTTACAAGGTTCGGCACCAAAGACCTACATCCTTCCCATGCTCTCCCATCATGGATTCTCCCATTATAATCTATTAGTATTACAATGGTTGATACAGCTTCCCACCGTATCTCTCCTGAGTCCCACAGGAGGGTCTTTATACTGCTTCACACAGTGTTACCAGAGTCCCACTGGCCTGCTCCAGAATCCCACTAAAGAATTCTTCTCCCTGAGTCCCATAGGGTCTTCTCTTGGCTCCTCGAGTCGCACGAGTAGCTCTTCTTCACTTTAACTTCTTCAAGTAACTTCAGCAGCCTGGGATAAAGGCTGCTGGCCTTGCTCTTCTTCTGATCACTTGTGGTGAAAAGGTCTTCTCGTCTTGCTCAGGCTTTATCTCCTTCTTCTCAGGATGACTTGGCTTCTCTCTTAAAGAATCTTCAACAGCCTCTGATAAGGTCTGTTGGTCTTGCTCAATGCTTCTGATCACTTCTGTTGATCAGGATCTTCTCAATCACTGAAAACTCAGACAACTGATATCTCTAACTTCAGTCTGGCTTCAGTCTGACTTCACATCAACTTCATGCACTGAGTGCATGGTATCTCTGCATCCTCATGCACTGACTGCATGGCCTTCTCAAATCACATCAAGATCTTCAAGTCTTGGACAACTCAAATGCACACAACCAGATTTGGCTTTGTTGCACTCCCCTTTCTTTCTTCTTGGTGCAATAAACCCACTAAGGGTGTAGTCAATTTTAATCACACACCTTCTCACTTCCGTCACACACTTAATTCCTTTTGATTACACACATAAATGTGTGTTATACTTTGGTGTGAGAGACTTCCACTTCTTCTAAGTGTATACACTTTTAGTGCACACACTAGGTTCGACCTTCACTTGTTAAGCACACACAAATTCTTCACTTTTCACACACACTTGAATGAGTTCTTCTTTGTTGTGGCCTACACTTCATTTCTTGCACACACCAGCTTCTCAAACTTCACACACTTAATTCAATTTGGTTACACACATAGAAGTGTGTTATACTCTAGTGTGAGAGTCTCCTTCTTCTTCTCCTTCTTAGTGTGTACACACCACTTAGGCACACACTAAGGTTCAGCCTTCGCTTGTTTTGCACACACAACTTGTTCCACGTTTTGCACACACTTAAGCTTGGCCTACTCCTCTATTCTTGCACACACTTGGGCCGTAGGTGGATCTTCAAGTTTTCACACACACACAAATGTGTCGTCTTCACTTCACCCACTTGCACACACACTGCCACAGCCCTTTTCTTCTTTTGTTAATCACACACGGCCTCGGGACTTCACTTCCTCTTCAAGGCGCACAAGGTGTGAGTTCACCTTGGGTGTAGCTGGCCGTGCAAGTGCTTGGATGAACAAGGAAGCGTGCAAGGGTGTCACTGCCGCGCAAGGATCTTGAGCCAGGGGTCGTGCAAGCCTCGACCAACCGCGGGCACAAGGAGGGCGTGCAAGATCGCGCTGCCCAACCTCTCCTTCCTGTCGCGCAAAGGGGAAGCGCGCAGGGGACTCTCCCTTTCTCTTCTTTCGCCCAAGAGGTGCGCAAAAGGAACCTCGCGGAGCAAGGGGTGCTCCGGGCTTCACTGCCGCGCAGGGTGCTGCGCGGGGCTTCGACTTCGCGAGGCATAGAGTGCTTCTCACGGGACTCTCTTAAAAGATTCAGCAAACTTCTAAGAGGGCTCTAGGTCTCTTTTTATAGGCAAAGGAATGCCTCAAAACTTCCGCGTGGTTCTAAATTCAAACTCCCGAATATCTCGGGTTTTCAAGATTTTCCAAAATCTTGTTTCTCCTCTGTTTCACGCGGCTCTTTTATCTTTAGCCTTCTCTACGTGCATGCATTTTAAAACGCATGCATGGATTCATTTAAAACTGGTCCATGTATAGCACGAACACCACATGGCCTCGGCATCTTCGCTTGCCTTCGACCAAACTCCGAAATCTCTCTTTTGATGCATGCAGAGTCATTTTAATGCATGATCGTGTTCAGTAGGTCTAGAAGAGCTCAATGGAGGTCTCGGTTTCGGCAATGGTGGCCGGAAACTCGAAATAGGTCGTCGGAGAGGCCTCTGGTTCGAACGGAGCTCGCGGGTGGCTTCGGGCGACCTCACGGTAGAAGACGGTCTCGCAGCCGTTGGATCGGCGATTCAATTGATCTTGGACGGCCTAGATCAGATCATCTCGCCGCGGATGGGATGTGCGGCTTAGATCGTCCGCGCGATCAATCGTGCGGCTGGGATTCGCTTCGCGGAAAAATTCCGCATCCCACATCAAAGCGGCCTCCTGTTTTCACGCGGCTTATCACCCAAGCGCTCCCTACAGCCGCTCAGTTGAATCTCCTCCCCTCCCGGTGCCGCCCCGCACCGGGTTCTCTCTGCGGGCGCGCTCTGCGCCCACCTATGCTCCCTGCGGGCGCGCTTCTAGTGCCCACCATGCACTCTTGACACTCCTGGGGGCGCGCTCCTACGCCCCTGCCGCGCTCCTTCGGGCGTGCCCCAGGCGCCCATGAGGTGTCTTGGGTGTGCGCCCTGCCGCCCTGGGCTCGCCCCACGGGTTCCCCCATGTGTGTGGGTGCCTAGCGCCCATGCCTTGGGGTTGAACCCTCAAGGTGCCCATGGCTGGCCATATTTTTTGGCAAAGACCATGAATAAGACTTTGTCAAATACAAAGTTCTCCTATAAGTATAAGCCAAATGCCAAGCCCTTCAAGCCATTCTTCCTCTTCTCCATTCTTCTTGAGAATTCAAACATTAATCTTCTTGATTAGAAACAACTCCTCAATTTATAATTCTTCTTCATCATCTCATTTTCTACTTAGGAGAGAATTCTCAAGGATCTTCATCAACCGAACTCCTGAATCAAATAACTTCTTCAATTCTCTTTGTTGATCTAATCAGAGATCAATTAGATCTTCTTCTAATTCTCATGCACTAAGTGATAGTGCATGGACTTCTTCAGCTCACTTCATCCACTTAGGACTTGTGGATGGATCTTCTTCAACTCCTCATGCATTGTACTACAATGCATGGTCTTCTAATCATGTTGTGACATTGTATCTAGTTGATACAAGTTCTTTGAACTTAAAGAGCAGCTCAACAATCGTCTGATTTAACTAGAGAATGTTTCAACCACATCTCCTATGCCACTTAGTGAATCTACTAAGGGACATGCATCTTAGTACCATGGCCATTCTCCTTCATCACCATCACCATCACATCCTTTGTCATTCACATATTGAAACTCCTTGACATCCATCCATTCATTCCTTGACAACAACATACCTCATTGACAACAAATGCAACACAATGAACTTCAGGTACTACCAAATATATTTAATATTCTTATACACAATAACGTCATAATTGGGCCTACATTCAACTCAGGTTCATTGAAATATTCACTAAATAATAAGAATTGAACATTATTTTCATAATAATTTTTTGTTATAAAGTAATTTCCTATAAAACATTTTCCATTAAAAAATCAATTTATTTATCAGAATAATTGAAAATTAAATAATCCATGCATGAATTAAATACATGTAACATCTTAAAAACCAAAACTCACTTTTTTATTTCTCCAATCAAAATGTAAAATTTTCCATCATTATTTCAATCATATCTAAAAATATATTCTTGGTATCTTATTGTCAAGAAACATATATTATATAAAATCACCATCGTATTTTCTTTCGAATGAAAATTTTTATGTTTTTAATTAATATAAAATCCAGAAATAACTATTATCCATTTCATAAGTTTTTCCTATTTGAAGTTGAATTCATATTTTCTACACCACTTTAGAAATATGGGAATTCTATGAATAATAACATAAGAATAGATGTTTCTCAAATAAATGGGGAGGGGGGGTTAAAATAATTTTTTTAGATAATTAACACATTAAATAGTTTAATTTCAAGGATATATAACAATTAAATAATATTGGTATACATTATTGGATTGTTTAGTGCATTCATCATTATAATGCAAGGTTTACTAAATGACTTAAAAACCATAAATTTTAGTTTTGAGTGACATTTATATTTAAGTAAAAAATTTATTAATCAACAATATTTTCTTGTATTTTTTTATTTATATTTAAGAAATTGTTTACACTTTTTGAATTAAACATTATTACAAGGATATTTTAGACACATTCAGTCATAAAACCATTCTATAAATTCCCTTTTAGTTGTGGATGATGTGCTCTTCTGAAGTGTGTCATGTTGGTATTTTATCATGGTCAATATATTAGGTGTTTATTATAGATTTCAATTTTATATATATATATATTATGTCGTTGATCAATGTATCTATATGGTACATGTAGAAGATTATTCAAATTCATGTTGGGTAATGTACATGATGTTTATAGTACTTAATGATCACATAAGACAACTCTATGTAGTATCTTATTACATTAGATGAATGAATGAGGAATTCATATTTTTAATGAAATCTAATAATGATCACATTTCTAGTTAAAATATTCAATGTATGCATCAATGATAATATATCGGTTGAATATCATAAATGATATGTTATTTTATAATTTAAAGGATATATTAATTTGAGGGATTAAAGACCAATGGTATTAAAGGAAATGACCATTAATTTATTAATAGTGAATTAATAATTCTAAATTTTAGAGATATATAGATGTTTAATCTTGATATAATATTTCCTTACATCAATATTAAAATGTTTCAACCAATATGAAGTTATTGTAGAGAACTAGCTAAAATTAGTGGAAAAATAAATTTGTAATCTATCATTAATGATTCTTATTTCTGTGTTTCAAAACACTTACATAAATTTCCTAAATGATCATGAAATTAGTTTGATTGATATTATTGTTATAATACATTATTATTTAATTTTTTAATGATTGTATATATTTAGTAACAATAATAATAGTTTTTGTTCTAAATCATATTATTTTAATTATAACTAGAGTAATCTTATGAAAGTGTAAGATTTTAAATAACTGTTTATATTTTCCACAATTAATATGTAAAAGGAACAACAAATATGAGTTTGCATTGATGATAATATTCCTTTTACTATAATAATAGGTTATTGAGAAATGATTATAATACTTATGACAACTGTAAGCATTTTTCTTGAAAAAGGATATTGAAAGCTGGTTTATGCCTTTTATGTTCTAGCGAAATACATTAATGTATGTCATTTAGATTCAACATATTATTTATACAAAATAACCCTCATTTTTTGAATTTTAATTTCTTAGGATAAATATTTTTCCTATGTCATCAGTTTATCAAATAACATACCTATTAAAAAACTCTTTGGAAGAATGTCTTTAAAGAATTATGATATGATGTTTCTGTTTCATGACTTCCACACATGGATATTTTTTTAGAAATGTAATAGATCACAATTCAAAAAACAAGAAATAATATCTATAGAATGGTTTGAAATTGGATAATTCTTGTGTTTTTGAAAATGATCGAAACATTGTGAAGCTATAATTTCTCATTGATAAAGCATATTATGAGAAGAATATAAGTAGATGAATAAGAGACTCATCCTTCATGTTATTGTGAAAAAATAATAATTTTGTTTAATATTGAAAATGAAATTTAATTAAAGTTTAAATAATTACACAATGAATTTAAATTTTATAAATTGATCTAATTTGAGAAAAATAATAACAGTATGAAGCTATGTTTATAAATAAGATGTGTATTTATTCATCTTCTATAGAACACAAAATGTATTCCATGTTTCATGATGTATTACTATATATTTGTTTCTACTAGGAATTTATTTTGGATATCGTGGAGATATTATGAGATAGTGGATGCATATGAATATGTAGTTTCTCTAAAATTTTGAAATATATTTTTCCATGTTTGATAAATGAATTAATTATATTATGGATATATCATTTGAAAAAAATGTATTACGTAAACACGAGTTTTAAAAAGCATATATTTAATAATAACATGTATAAATGAAATTATGAATTTCCCCTAAACATATGATTTGTTCTTAATGAAAATAAAATAATACATTTTAGTCAATTTACCGTGAATGTGAAAAGAAAAAAGCAATAGAGTGGAAGAAATGGAAATGAATGTTTCAATTGTTGTTTCTTTTTATTATCATTTTTAAAAGAAAACAAAATATAATTGAGAAAATGAATAAAGGGATACCACTAGATCATTTATTATTGAATATAAGATAATAAAACTATGTTATGATGTTATATAAAAATGTGCCTTATGGAATGTGATAAATATGTGTTATGTGTATGAAAATCTATATTTTATTTCACCATAATTAATGAATTATTTCTTAAAGTTAAATATTAAATAGACTCATAAGATCAAGTACCCTATCCTGTATTGGTAAATAGTATCTTAGATTATAAACATGAAAAATTTTTATAATAACATTGTTGAAAAACACTTTACCATCCTCTTAAAAATTCTTAATATTTAGAAAACTATAAGGGATACCACGGGAATGTTCATAAGAAAGGGTGAGCTATAAAACATTACAAAAGAATATATAAATTGTTATACCATGTAAATCCATACATGTCAGGATATATTCAAATCAATGAAACATAATAGGAATGATAATCATAATCTTCTACATTGTACCATGATATAACATGATATAATAGTGGAAACTTGGACATGTGTAGACAATATAAATCCTATCATAAACATACATCAAGTATAACCACCATAATAGCATCACATTGTTGAAGGAACCCTATAATGTTGTTGGTTTCCTCTACTGTCCCATAAATTGTTTCTTATGAGACTAAATTATTACTCAATGCATTGGAGATCTATCTTGGTATAACCACAATAAATATGTATATGATCACGTGTTCTAACTATCTCATTGAACAAAAATACAGTATTCATCACATATAATCTCATAATCAATGAGTGGTGGATAAATTAATGGAAGAACCTAATAAATGAATGGAATTTACTTCTATAGGAATACATTTGAGTAGAAATTTAGATTGTAATTCAAAATACAAATGTTTTTTTTCATGAAATAAACATATTATATTTTTGATAATATTACGAAGATACATAATGATTAATGGGATGTATTATTGAGGTAGATAGAGGATATAATTAATTTTAAATAATAATTATACTAATAGAGATGCATTAAAAAAATCCCAACTTGATCAAATTAAAAGAAATTACATAATATACAATAGGTACTTTAATAAAGAGAATGAGGAAAAGATCCCTTAACATAAGAGGTTTCATCTTGGAGCATTAGAGGAGATTCTTGACAGCTTGGGGGAACTGTGGAAGGGATATATTGATGTTAGGGTAAGGTAATTTCACTCTCTATTATTTATTTGTGAAGAAAAATAAGAGGATCAGTGTTTTTATATATAAAATAATATGGAGTTCATTATTAATTTCCAAATATAGGTTTTCAAATCTATATGATAATGTGATGAAAACCAAAGACCATCCCATGTGGTTTTTCCACAATTTTGGACGATGTGATGTGTTATTCAATATTATATATTCTTATAAACCAAAATCATGAATAGAATTACCCTTTTTATATATAAGTGAGTCAACATATAAATAATTAATTTTAAATAATATAAATATAATATATATATATTATAGGATTCATTCATTCATGATAAAAATAAAAAAATCACTAAAAATTATATGTATTGGGTGGTGTGTATGTTATTATTCTCACATTTTATGGAATATATTTCATAATATTGAGTACATTATTAGTTCATAATTTACAACATATATTTATACCATATTTAATTTTATATGAAAAAACAAATACCATTTAAAATTAAGAAAAACTCACTATTAGAAATATTATATGTTATTGTTTTAAAAATTAGTATAATTTTAATCAAAATCATTATTTAGTTATGTGAATTTAATACAAATAAAAAAAACATTCATATATAAATACCACATATTATTATATGAATATTGATTTAACATCATAATGATCTACACTAGAATAATGTGGGTTAGGTTCTTTTGTAATCTTTGACATATAAAAAATTGGTTCATAAGAAAAAAAAATCATCTCCCACTAATTTCATCTTAAATATTCCCCTTTATAGTCATATCATTCATAATAACTTCATTAGAAACCTATTGTATAGAAATATTAGAAAGGGTGAACTCAGATGCTCAGTAATGGTATGCTGTGGATATATCAGTATCACATTAGCACAAAGGCATGAGAAAATGAGAACTTTTTTTGAAATGGAATACCATGCATGTCATATATAATAAACACAATTCGTGCAAAAAAATATTGGTAGTTTATGAGACATGATTAATAATAGAATCAAATATCATAAATGGTGAGAGATTGGAATAAGGAAAAAACACATAAGAACAAAAAACCTTTTGTTAAGGATACCCAACAAGACATTAACATGTCTATGGAAAAACATCTATTTAACTACTATAATATTTGTATAACCTCTGATTTACCCTCCATTGGGGATTGGAATAACCTTCCATGTTCACACTAAGACCGTAGAACTTAAATCACTACCTAGTACATGTGAGTGTTTTAAAGGTCCCAATCAGAACATGAAACATACATTTGTTATCTATGTGGGATTATAAAATACCCCATAACAAAAAACATGAAAGTAAATGGTTTTAAAAACATTTCATCATTTCATCATAGCATAACCCATATAAAAGGAAAAATTTTCAATGACATTTTGTAACATAGACATACATCATACTGATAAAAATTAATAATTGTATAAGTGTATAATATACCTAATCGATCATATTTTACATCAAATTATCTCATCATATATGGAAAAATATTTTGAATATACAGTAAGAACATTTTTTATTTAAAATAACCATTAATTGAAAATAAAGTTCCAAAAATAAAAAATAAATATTTTTTCTAGAAATTAATTTCATTTAAACAAATCATTGAAATATATATTGGATACATTAAATCATTAATTTTCCTGGTAGTGGAAAATGATAGTCATGTTATCATAATAATTCCTTCCAAAGTTTTGATAAATTCCAAATGGACCCTGGTTTCAAAATGACATGAAAAATCATTTTTCAAAAATCATTTTAAATACACAAAAATATTTAATAATTTTCATAGTAACCACATTAAATAATTTTTACAAATTTGTCAAATCATTTAGAGAAAACATGGATTTGGGAAAAAATATATTTGACTGAAATGAGAAATAAATTCTATTTTGATAAAAAAATATTGATTTTGGATATTGAGTATATAAAGAAGAAGAAATTAATTGAAAAAATTTAGTGTTAATGAATGAAAAAAGAATAAAAAATTAATGATTTTTTTTAAATATATATCATAATATTACCACATCTACATAATAATCATAAATAATTCTAATATGTAGTGTTATTCTAAAATAAAACCCTCCACATAATGGTAATATTGAATCGTAAGCCTCCGAAAATAATAAAATTCAATAAAACAATAAATATAATGAGTATAAATATATTAATTATACAAAAAATTTCATAAGAACTATATATACTACTCATAAAATATGTTATGTTCATAATTTAATGTGTGTCCCGAAGAATAAAAATTAATCCCAAAATCCCTTACGTTTTGTATCAACTTCATTCACATATGAAATAACCTCCTATATAATAAATATATGTTTATTATGTATACATTAAATTACCATAATTATATATAGCATAACATATATGATTTATATATTTTATTTTATTACCTAATTATTGATAATTTAATGTTAAAATCATGTTTGGGGAAATACTCTTTTTGTATTCTATTTTATATTATGATTTTTTATTTTTATTAGTATAACAATGATAATGTTTCTATAATATAAAAGATGTTAATAATGATATAAATATAATATATATTCGTTATATTTTTATTTATAGTAATCAATAAATTTTATATATAGAAAATGAACGACGTTGTTCATGGAGATGGTAGGTTGAATGTACAAATGAATGTTGTTTCCATTATCTACACAGATGAAATGAAAGAAATATAAATAAAAAATTTTCTTTAATAGGTCATTTTTAGTCATATATATCACGTATAATAATTAAATTTACACTAATTAACTTCAAAAAATAACATCAGTTAAAAAAATTACATTGCTCCGTGAGACCAAAGTCCACCGTACACAAAGACATCATTATCATAGCCCCATAGAGTGTATAATGAGAACATATAGGTTATATAAAAACAAAATAACTATAATAATGACAAAAATATATTATTTATTCATTTAAGGTATATTTATTACAATCTATGTGAAACGAAAATTAAAAAAACACGACATCGGTTCGTGATGCAGTGGTCTTCCTTATACATGAGGGGTATTATTACATTCCAACTGTTTGGAAGGTAAAAAGGTAACTGTGGAATTTTAATTACATTTGTATAATAATACCATAAATATAATTTAAAAATATTATATCCATCATTATATATATGCATTATTGGTGGTGATAGAAAATGAATAACATCTGTTTGTGAGGTGATAGACCATCATGCATGATCAATGGTTTTGTTTTCCATTTGAAGGGAAAAGATATGGGTATAAGTTACAATATTAAAATAATAAAATTTATTTATATTGGAGTTGAATTTTTTATTATATAAAATAATTCTATGATTATTTTACAGAGTTATACGAAGATGTAAAATCAAAATGTGCAGTTTTAAACATAACCTCTTGTTTAAACATACTCATTAGTTTTAATGTACAGACTTTATATATTATATTTATGATATAAATATGTAATATATAATATATGATAATAATAATAAATTAATATATTTTGTACGTATTTGGTTTAAAAAATGTTTTTGGAAGTGTGAATAAGAGAGGAGAGGGACGACCTTTTATAAATGGGGGAGGAGATATAAATAGAAATTTTGAAACTAAAAAATTATATGAAAAATATTAACCATCAAAATTCTCCATAATGAGTCTTTGTAAAGCCTATGTGGTTACATGGTCATTATATTTCATGAAAAAGGGGTTTCAGAAAGTTTATTGGTATTTTACCCTTATCTTCTTTAATTAACCGCATGTAAAGTTGTTTTAACATTAACCAAGGAAATTAATTTTTTTATTGTGTCAAATATTAATTATGATAAATATTATTTTCAACTAATTAGAAAGTTATAAATTTTTTCTGAAATATAGAAACCATTTTTCCAAATTAAACTCACATAACTGATAAAACAATGTTTAAAAATAAATTTGTAGATGTGTCAAGAAAGGTGTTTTTCGAAAGAATAAATGACAAAAGATAAAAAAATTGGTTATTAAAATTCAATATTAAAGTGATATCAATGAAATAAATTCTATTAATGAATATATAATTGAAATAATGTTAAATTTTAAACCATTTCCAAAATGTTATTATTTTTATAAATTCTTAAATTGTAAAAGTAGTCATTAAAAAAATTTAATTTCTCAGAACACTTCTAAAATATTATCCTCTAAGAAAATATATATAAATTAATGCAATGATAGTTTTTAGATTTACATTTAAAAAATTATTTTAATTATATAAAATAATATTTATTTTGTTTTCAAAAATTAATTTTAAAATTATGCGAACAAAATTTATAAAACTACTTCATTGAAAAATATATTTTGGAAGTGAAAAATTAGATTTATTCATATCTCATTCCATGAAAACACATAATGTGGATGTTATAATTTTATATTGAAAATAAAATTTAAATAAATCATTAAAATGGTTGAAGAAAGTGATGTATTTAATTCATTTAGGTGAAACACGTGTTTTTGTATAAAAATAAATTTTCTAGAAATGATTTCTATTTTATTCATGTGGTTTTTTCAATTCAAATTATTTAAATAATAATAATTAATTTTACATATAGGTTTAAAAAATAATGTTTTTTATAATTTATTTAATCTTATTATTCCCACCATTCCATTGTACATGCAATTAAAATTATACAGAATAATAATATTTTAATAGTACATCATGTTTCGTTTAAACACGATGTTTATTGTAGAAAAATCTAAACTCGGTGTTGCCTGTAATATATGACAATGTCCAATTTGTGTGTAACACATAATATCAAATGAATATTAAATTAAATTTTAATATATATATACCCATAAAATCTCTGGGTGTCAATTTCAAACATTTAATTGTAAACCCACATTTATTGAAAAGTATGTTTTCTACAATAATAGTTTTCTAACCCTTAAATTCTTTTTCAATATTGTAAAATTATATTGTAATTTAAATAAAAAAAATTATTATTAAAAAATAATATTTTATTAAAAAATCATTTGTTCTAAATACTATTTAATTCATGAAAAATATAGTTTTTGATTGAAACTCTATATTTCACATAAATTCAATTAGTATTTCATTTAATTTAAATAAATATTTATCAAACTAATAATTCAATAATTTTAAATAAAAATAAATGGATAAATATAATTATTATTATTTTACAAGAATATAATCATATAAAAATTCACAAAGATTGTGTTCAATATATATAACAATTTATTACATTAGTGAATATCTAAAGGGTAAGATTTGTGATGGTGAGATTTTCATGGGGTGGTCTGGTGTATATAGTTTGGGTAAGGATCCCAATAAGCGTTAACATATCACATAAATTATTTCATTCATTATTTTTGAATTGAATATCATATTTCTCATGGTCAATGGAAAATCTCGTTGATTTTATCTCCATCAAAATATGTGATAAATGAGATTTATAGAGTGCGTTCTTATTGGTCAAAGATATCACTTCTTCTATATGTTTTAGTTGGACTTTACCAAAACACATTATATATAATATTCATATTATCACTGTTCTATATCTATATCATCAGAGGTTATAATTATAGTAACCCATTCCTTTTACACATATCATTACCTAATATTGAAAATAAATATTTTTTAATTACAACATAAAAGATCATGATGCATAATGTCTTTTAAGACTATTTTTATAATTCCTCCATGAGAGGATCAAATAATCTATAGTTTTTTATTCGACATAATATGTTCGTAAATCCTTTCATGATCCTGAAAATTAATGGGATTACTCGGGGTATATATAAGAAAAGGGGGATATTGAAAATTTCATGAATTGAAATAATACAAATAAGGAAACCGAACATATTAGTATTTGTTATAACATGATATCATAAAAGGGAAGTAACATCAACAATAGCCTGGAGACAATAAAAAGGAAAATTATGTCAATGATCATGGTTTCATTGGAAATGTGGAAAACATGAGACATGATATAAACATAAGTCAAGGATAATTGTTGAGACAATACCATGATGTGTACTAAGTCCTATTATGGATTTGGTTTACTCCCCAATACCATACATGTAACCTCATGAGACTAAAACACTACCCAATTCATTGGATGGATATATAATTCTAGAAAATTCCATAAAATTTAGTTCATATACATTCTTAATTGTTCAAAAAATGAAATTAATCACAAGGGAAAGACATAATAATTTTCTATTGATGGAAAACTAGTTAAATATTCTTTCTTAAAATCATAATAAAAATAAATTTGGAATGATGGAATTTTAGAAATAATAATAAAATATGTATAAACTCATAAAATTCTTCCAGGTTTTGAAAGATAAATACATAAGACACATATATATAGATTTTACAATAATTAAATCACATAAATGTTTTAGGTCATTGATGAATATAAATAATTTTAAAAAGTTGAAAATATATCTTTTGGATAATTTCTTTTCAATATTTAAATAATTATGTGTAAAAATAAAATTCAAAAAATGCATTAGGAATATATATATAGTAAAATATTCTTGAAAATATATAAATTAAATTTCAAAAATAATTATGGTGGATAATATCAATAGTCCCATATAATGAAAAAACATCCCCTTCACATTTATTCTAGAAAATAAAGAAAGTTCCCCATTCATAAAATTAGTGGATAATTAATTTTCTAAAAAATTAAATGTAAAAAATGTGTCATTTTTATTAATAAATCAATATATAATATTAAAATAATCATTCATTTTTTTAGAATACTTGTATTTTTTTGGAAAATTGGATTTTCCAATGGATAGAGGAATGTAATTCAATATTATTTATATTATATTCTCGATAATTTGATGTAAATAAGATAGAGTGAAGATTCAATTAATTGAGGATTTAATATATAAACATATGATAATTTAATGAGTTTCATTTTTTAATTAATAATCAAATAATTTTCATCAATGAAATACAAGAATATACAATCTTGATTAAAATGACATTGATGTATAAACAATTACTGCATTGGATAAATTAAAATAATTACCCCCAAGAATGATGTAATATAATTTTAAAATAAAAAACTATAAATTGTGATGGTTTAATGATATAATATGTAATGGGTATGTTTATATAATATATTAAATAAATTAGGTTTATAAAATTACATTTGTTTGAGGATAAATTGTTTTTAAATGGAAACCATTACATCGAGTCATGAATTGTCATGAACTTCTTTTATATAATTTATAATATACGTATAAAAATTATTTTTTTCAAAGAATTTTCATGATAAATACCTTATAATTAAACAATTTAATTTATAAATATTGATGATTTATTAAATTAATTAATGAGTTATGTCCGCATCACGTTTTTTTTGAGGATGCTCGGTTAATTATTTCATAATTGAATTATTGTGTTGACTATTGAGAAAGTTTTCATTTCTCCAGAATATCGATAATATTAATAATTATATAATAATATTTTAATAATTAAATTATATTTTTTAAAATAACCTGGAATTGTGGTTATGAAAAATCAACTATGTTACTATCATGGATACGATAATCCATACAAACACATGTGTAACATTTCAATTATTTAACGATCACAATGTGAAGAATATAAGGGTGATTATAAATTTAAATAATTTTTATTATATCATAAATTTATTATTATTTTGTTTGATACACATAAATATACCATCTATTTGATGCAGTAATAGAAAATAATTCACTTTTCTTTTCTTTGCTGTTGTTATTCAAACACATGAATGGTGATAGAATTTTATAATGGATTGTATGGTAAGAATGTCTATGGTATATTATTTTATATTATTATTGATTAATATTAAATATAATATATAAAAAATGAATCCATTATAATTATTATACATGGTAGGAAGAAATATAATATTAATTACATTGGTTGAAGTTGTGGTAGTCCCTCATAATCAAAGCCGATGGTCTCCTTTACCATTTTATTAAAGAGAAGGTGAATGATTATTATTCCATAAAAATTATAAAATATTATTATAAATGATATAATTATTTTTTTATATTGAACATTTTGGCCATTATTTATCGTGAAAAAATAAAAATAAAATGGAAGGAGTTTAGTGGCCATTTTTACCTCTTCTTCATAGTCCCTCTCTAGGATTATACGAAAAGCCTTCTATGATTGAATTTAAGATCACTTGAAGGATTATAAGATGATAGAATTGAATTAACTATGTTAATTGGGAAGGAATATTCTAAACCAATTGGTTTTGTATGACTATATAATAGAGTTTATGGGTAACCTTTTATAACCGATCAGGAGTGACATTCTGTTATATTCCCAAAACTATTTAGTAACGGGCATCCACTATCAATTTAGGTGCCTCAAAAATTGAATAATAAATAATTGGTGAGAGATAATTCTACAAAACACTTATACCATTAAATTAAAACACGTTTCAACTGGTTATCCTCTTTACATCTAACGTCAACCAAAACTTCCCTTTCAATTTTTTACCATTACAGTTTTTTTATAGTTTTTAAAAATAATAATGGGAAAAAATTATTTTTACCTTATTATATACAATAAATTATTCTAATTACCACTATTGATTATTTTTCATAACAGTCAACACGTAAAATTTGAATAATAGAATTTAAAATTAAGAACATATATGTGGCAGTTTTCTTTCATGAAATGAATACTATAAGAAAAAAATAACATATAATATTTATATGAAAAGTAATAATAATTAAATTAATTAAAATTAAGATTTATTAAAATATAATCTCTAAATATATTATAAATAATTCCCTATTATGTGTTATCTTAATTACAGAAAATGGTGATATGTTACCCTCATAAAAACCCTTTTAAGAAAGAAAGTGTTTAATGAAAAAAGATAAACAACAATTAAAATTCAATATTAAAAGGATTTAAATTTAATTAATTGGATGAAATAAATATAAATAGTACATATATTATATTTAATTAATATTATTTCTTAATTTTAATCTTATAATATGTAATTTAAAACAATTAAATTATAGTTTCACAAAAAATCATAATTTTTAACTATTAACTGAAAAATCAATATTTTCCATACCATCCAAAAATTTCAACACAAATTAAATTCAATATGATTATTTAAAAATGGTTTTATTTTTTTAATTTAACATTTATAAATTTTTCATAAATTATTTAAAATTTTCTCCTACAGAATCAATATATTTTTTTTATGTAAACATATTCAACACATCATCCTCCATAAGAGTCTATAAATTTCTTATTTTATGTGTTTGGAAATTCAACAATGTCTATTTGTTAATCATAATTTTAGACATTTCAATTGGAATGATAACAATATTTTGTTCAATCATTCATGTTAGTTTGGGAATCTCATTAGAAAAATCATTACATTTTACCTAACATTTTTTATTAGTATGTTTTATCATACTTCTTTCATGTGACGAAAAGAAATTTAAATCAAGATTTGAATGATTTAACATCAAAATTGAGTACTTATAAAAAAAAAGTAAAGAATAAATTATAAATGATAATATATCCAAAATTATGTGTTACGGGGTATAAATGTAAATTATACGTAATTATGATTCCCATTATGTATTATAACTTATGATTTGGTTAAGTATTTCATAATGGACTGTAAATAGTTTCTAAATATCCAAAACATATTCATTGGGAGTGTCAAACCATCTTTGTAGTAAGGTCTATTTTCTTGTAATTTTTAATGATCTTGTCAATCCTGACACACATTTTGGAAGCCAATAGTTTTAGGGAAATATGTTCCAAAACCGAATCCAGAGGTAGTGTAAAGAAATAGAAGTAACTTATATGAAACCAGTAACCTTACACATCAGTATGAATCAATTATTTTTTTATATACATAGTATTACCCTTACAAATATCCTTATGGCCCTCACTAAATTCATGTTATACTAGTTTCCAAAGATAACTAAACTATATCTCTAATACCAACTATAATTAACAAAAACTAATATAAATAATATTACACAATTTTTAATAAATAACTATATATAACATTCAAAAAGATCTTGAGGCCTAGTGTCATTTGATCAATTGTTTAATAACAAAATAATGTGATGCTAAAATAAAAATACATTATTTTTTTTTCTAAAAAGTGACCCTACAACATTAATTGATTATAAACGTCTTGGAATAAAATGGGAAATATATATAAGAAAAGTGTGATCCAAAAATACTCTTAAATAAATAAACATGATAAGTAAGACTAACATGTGAGTTAATGGTAACATATAATATCATAAATTAGAAGGCCCATGGGTAATCACATGGAACCACAAATTAAAATACTTATTACCATAATTTCATGGATTTATAAAAACTATTAAAAATAAAATATGTTATGAAATAAATAAATGTTATCAAAAACATCTGAGCCAAATACAGTAGAGGGATATATAATTATAGGCCCACATATAAAATTTAATTAATGTAAATTAAAATTCCATCAAAATAATAAAATCACTCATAAGACAAAATTAATACCCTTGTAAGGAAAATGGGTCAGAAAATCTTACCTCATATCAGAACGAAGTGAAATGTCACAATGAAGGAAATTGAAAAATGATCATAAGGCATGTATTACCATTTAAAACTAAGAAAGAGTGAGTAAGGTATATATGTAAGAGGTATATATTATGAATTTATAATTACTTCACAAGATTAATATTTGTTTTATTTGATGAACAAAAACAAAATTAGAATAATAAAAACATTATTTAAGAGAATATAATTATAACATTGAAAATACCTTTTGAAAAAAATAAAAAAAATAGTTTTTGAATAATTTACATAAAAAATAAACTTTTAATTATATAATGTATCCTCAAATTAAAATTATGATATATAATTCCACAAAATTCATGTTAGTAACAAATATTCCATTCACATTTTGTAGGAAACAAAATTCCTATTTCAAAAAATATATTTGAATGTTCCTTTTAAAAAATTTATTAAAAAGTAATTCATGATTCCTTATTTCATTAATAAATAACTTTTGAATTTTAAAAACAATCATTAATACATTTTTATAAACAATGGATTTGGAAGGAAAATGTTTTTTGGCTGAAGATTTAGATTACGATGGATTTTGTTAAATGAAATATGTCAATAATATTATTTACCTAAGAGATTAAAATACTTCTATTTCATTAAAATTTAATAAATAAAAACATGAGAATAAATTTGAATACATATATTAAAAATGATAAAAAAAAAATTTTAGTAAAATTTAACCATAAACAATCCCGATGAAAATGATATTGATGCATAAACCCTTTTTGATTTGGTAATATTTGAAGCATAACCCTAATGCATACGGTACTCATAGTAAATATCAAAATACCTTGAAGTATAAAGGATTTAGGATATAATATTTTATGGGGAATAAGGTGAAATAAGTAAAATATATTAACTATATAAAAGGACATGTTTCGCAAAGATGGATGTTTTGTGATGAAAACACTTACACCGAGTCTCGTCTTTTAATGCATAACTTTTATCTAAAACATGATAAACAGATATAAATTCATATTTTTTACTAGGTAAATTTACTTGTTTAATCTCTTTTAAATAAACAATTTAATTTATTTATTTTAATTACTTATTGTATTACATAATTAGTTCGGTCCACACTGGGTGTTTTGATGATGCAATGTTCATTCATAAAAAATTGAATCGGTGAGTTGATCAAGATCCAAGGGTTAATTATTCCATAATTTAAAAAATAATAATAACAAATAGTTATTTTGATGAGTAATTTATCCTTTTAAATATAACCATGATTTAAGGTTATGAAAAATGAACTACATTACAATCAAGCGATGTTTGGCTATATGTATTTTTTATTAACATTGAATTTTTTTAACAATCTTGATAGAAAGGGGTTAAATAATATTTTATATTTAATAAATGATAATAAAATAGGAAATATACTATTTTTTCTTTAAATACACTTACACATCCCATCTGTATTTTGTTATAAAAAATAATGACATCTCTTTAGGAAGTGATTGTCCTCCCAACATATTAAATATGTTATATGTGTTAAATATATTTTACGATACATATGTATATAATATGTTACCTTCATAGAATTATTTATAAGACATTAATAAATTATTTAAATTTTAATAATGTCATTCTGGACATCCATGAGATTAGATTATTGAAAATAAATTACATCTATTCTCAATAAGGTAGTATATCACACACATGAATGATGGTTTGATTTACCATTTCATGGAAGAGGGGAATGATGAATATTATTCCATAAACCAAATAAATTATTATTTTATTGAATATATTGGTGATATTGTGTTGTATTTTTTGGGACATAATTTAATGTCGATAAAAAATATGAAAAAATGAGTTTTGTGAAGAATATTACATTTTCTTGAAAACTTTTCTTTATGATTATAGATAAATCCTTCATAGATTAATTTCCCTATCAAAAAAGGAATCGATCATGTGGAAATGAAATGAATGAATTTATTTTGGAAAGACTCTGATAAAATTATATATTCAATTTTATAATGGAACGGAGAGCATGATCTCATTTATAAGGGATGATAAGTTGCATTCCTATTAATACCCAATATTATTCAATAATTAGTAATAAAAGCCAATCATGTTCCTCAAAAATTGAAAAATAAATGGTTGAGTATATAAAATGACAATAAATAACTCTAAAATTATAATTATATGTTTTTTAGAATGTTATCTTCTTAACCTCTATGTTTACACACTTTTAAAAATTTATTTTTTGTTACATTTTTACCAATTATTTTACTCATTTTACTATATAGACAATTAATTTATTAATAACATATAATTCTATAGGGATATTTCATTATGGTATCATAGTTCACATTCAGTTCATATTGAAGAATAATTATTTAAAAAAATCAATTCCATCATATGTCACAAATATAATATTTACTCATGGAATAAAAATGGGTTACATAATATTTCCTCATTTCATAATCAAAGTATGTTTTAAAATGAAGGAATTTATGAAATCAATATATAGAATGGATTACCTTGTAAAAAGAAGGTGCATTTATTATGATAATTTTTTATGAAACAAATATATATAATTCATAATCACTAAATAACATTAAATATTGTTTTAATTTATGAATTGGAATAGTTTTAAGACTATAATCATATTATTCATGAAAGTAACATTATCACATTGAAAATAAGATTGCAAAAATATCCAACAAAAAATATCAATACCTTTCATTGAAACTAACCTTGAATGTTTATAATGTAACCTATAATTCAAATTATTGATGAAAATTCCACACATGTCGTATTAGTAAAACAATTCCACTCACGTTTGGTAAGAAAAGTAAAAAAGTTCCTCATTTTGAAATAGAAGGGATGATTCATTTTAAACTATTTTTTATAATGTAATACATGGGTAAATGTGTCATTAAATGTTAATTTGATAATACTGAATAAATTCATAAATATATTATTATAAAAAAATTATTTTTAATAAAAAGGATTTTTGAACAAAGAGATAAATGAAGTCGGGGATTATTAAAACAAATTCAACAATTTTATATACCTATGATAGTAAAATGTTATTATGAAATTAAAATTTGATTAATAATAATATGATAATTAAATAAAACTATATTTTAAAAAAATTATTAAAAAATCTCCCATAATTAAATTCCTGAATAAAAAACCCTAATAAAGGAATGATAAACTATAAATACATGCCTATTCTGTAACATTTGAATAATAAGCCCCATTAAGGAATTATGAAAATTGAGTCATAAAATACAATTTTTTATGAATTGTTAGTGATATAATATATTTTTGGGTAAAATATAAACTATATAAATTAAATTGGTTGTACAATAGGACTTATGTCTCAAAGAATGGTTTTTTGAGAAAGAAACCCTTACCACGTTTCCAGTCTTATAATGTAAATATTATATCAATTTTATAATCAAAATATATCAAATTTTTGATTTCATAATTCATATTTATAGTTTTAATCAATTATACATTAACCATTTAATTCATTTATATTAATAATATGTTTAATTATATAATTAGTTATGTCTACATCAGGCATTCTGAGGATGACAATTTTATTTCTTTCAAAATGGATTTGCTATGTTCACAGTGACCAAATGGGTATTTGATTCATAATATAAAGAATAATAATAATTAAATAAATAAAATTTTAAACAAAAAACTATAATTTTCAAAATAACCATAAATTATAGTTTTGAAAAATTAATTATGTTATAATCATGCAGATGGTAAGCAGTACATATGCATTTGTAATATTTTTATTTATAACAATCCTAATTAAAAGTTGTTAAATTTTATTTTTTATTGACATAATGATAATAAAATCATAAATATGTTATTATTTCATTAAATAAAATTAAATATACTATCCATGTGAGGTGGGAATAAAAAACCAATCACATTTCTTCAAGAGGTGATTTATTGTTATACGCTTGATCAAGGTTATCATAGTTAAATGTATAGTTTGGTATGGGAGTATATGATACTGTAATTAGTTAGAATAATTTATATGTCATTAATATCATATATAACAATAAAAACCATATTTATGAATATCCTTGAGAGGTGATGTCAGAAGATGAATTACATCCATTCTCAAGGTGGTAGCCCTCTGCACACAAGAACGATACAATTTTAAAAGGCCAATTTATACCCCTAACATATTAAGGATGTAATTTTTATACATGTTTTATTCTTTACCACTATTGTTACAAACATATACTATTTAATTTTATATACCGTGGTATGCATTTTTTTAATATATTTATTATACATCCAATCAACATATCTAATATTAAAAGGATTCGTGTTACAAAAAAATTATACTCTTTAACTATTAGCTTACACATTTTACCAAATAATTTTGATTTCCTTGGTACCTATTTTTAATCCTTTTATTATTCATTATGATCAAAAATTAAGATGACCTTATTATATACTCTAAATAATTATTATTAAAATAATTAAATTATTTTTATCATATTCATTACAAAAAATTTAGAAGAATTTAATTTAATATTAGCCTTGAAGACAAGTCAAAAAACTGATTTTCATAAAATGCATATCTTTTGATAATAGGAATAACATATAAAAACAATAAGAAAATTTATAATAAGGATTAAATAATTATTGATTAATATATATATATATAAGCAATAAATTTAATTTTTATAAATTCATAGTAGGGTTTATTTTTAATTTGTCAAAATAGAGGAACCTTATCCACATTAAAAAAAATAGGAAATAAATTTTTTTAAAAGATTTAGAATAATCTTATAATAAAATATATTATATTGATTAGGTATATGTAATTATTTTTTGGAAATAAAAATAAATAATACTTATGTTAATTTTAATTGAAATTAAATAATAATATAACATTTGAATTACTTATTATTAAAATAATGATGTGTTTACAAAAAATCAGTATTTCTAATATTCAATGAAAATTGAACATGTTCAAAAAATTTCAAAATTTTATATAATTATAAAATCAATATGATAAATTAAAAAATGATATTCCATTAAAATAATAACTTTTTAAACATTTAAAAAATTCAAATTATTTTTTTCTCATAATAGAACATTTTTTGAAGGAAACATTTATATTTTTATATTAAAATTTGATTATTAATGTTGAGTGATTAGTTATTTGGAATATGTAAATAAATTTTTATGTTGGATGAAATTTATATTTATTTCATTAATTATTTAACACTATTTATACAAAAAATAAATAGATTGGCTATATAATCCATATTTAAATAATAAAATTTTAATATTATATCATTTCTTCTTTAAGCTCAGTGTTGACTGTGACATAAAATATCAAATAAAAAATATCTTTTTTATAAAAAAATTATTTATAATGCAAGTATTTTTATAATGAATCATAAATGTAGTTTATATTTTATAGATTATACAGCTTTTTAAAATATCCAACGACGTCCCTCTGATTTATATAATACCATTTCATATTAATGAATGTAAACATTTTTAATGTTCATAGTATTTATAAATTATCAAGTTATATGATTATTCCCCCCATCAGAAATTTCACCCATTAAAATTTTATTTTATGCACTGAATGATATTAGGGTACTTCTGGTTCATCACCTATTTTGGTTCCCAAGTATCTTCCTCAAATTTTTTGTTCAGCCACAACACTGTGACTATGTGATTATTATTGTTTTTTTATAACATTATATCTATGATCTAAGATCATTAAATAATAGACCTAATATGAATGGTAATTTTACAATTGTACAACTTTGGATTAATTATATGTATTGGATATATTATGTACCTCTATAACAGGAATGAATCTAAGACATTATGCACTTATGATATGTTATGTGGAAGTTATATTCAATAAATCACCTCTGAGATGTGATCTAGGATATCAAAAAGGCCTTTGTGTCTTTGTAAAAAGTTCCCTTCTTATGAACCACATGCAGTTATTCCATTGTGACATATAAAGGAAAACATTATATCTGAACTTAAACTCTAGGCCTCATCGATGATTATTGGAAATGATTTTATATCAAGATTGTGATGATTACTTATGACATTGAGTGGCTTGTAACTTATATACAATCACAAGGCTGAGATCAGGTCCCATCATCCTCCACTCTCGAAAATTGTCCTATCTTATTAGAGCCTTCCACCACTTCCATTACAGAATCTCATAATCTCAAATTTTAATTTTATTATGGAAACTCTTGATACATTATAAATCCAGTAGGTGAATATATTTATTCAAATATCCTTGTAAATTTATTGAATTTAATATTAACATATCATGTAATGTATTAATGGTTCATTTTGACAAACTATTTTTGTGAGGATCCTAAGCCGTATTGAGATATAGTTGTGTATCCAACTTTTTTTGATATATTCTCAAAAAAATTAGGTAAACCATAGATCTCAATCAGTTACAATAGAGAATGTAATTCTATGGTGTATTATCACATCGCATAATTGTATCGTGGAGAGTGGGTGCAGATATGAGTCTTCCCTGATAATAGTGAAAGGTGATGACTTTGTAAGGAAAAAAACTCACACCCATATAAAATTATTTCTTTTTGATATCCTTGGGAGTAGTATGATACTATTGATTCTTATTATTTTACATTTCCTTTCTAGTGTGATAAATTCTATCCTTATAGACATAGACTTTTTTCATTCATCTCGAACATACAAAACACCAATCATCAAAATATGAATTTTCCGATCACTATATACATTCTATAAAATAGAAAATTTTGCTTCAAATATATATACATTCTGGTAATAATTTGATTAATAGATAAGGATTGTTTATGTGTGTCATCTAGAATTTCCAACTACTATTATGGTTTTAATGGGACTAATATTTTGGTTCAGTGCATTATAAACCAATATTCAGCAAAGTTCAACCAATGAATATTCAATATCATATTATGTAGCACTGAATTATATTTTTTCACTTATTGAACTTGTAAATTATGGATGGTTAACATTTTATTTAATAAAGGATGGATTAACATACTTTTATTATTAAAAAACCAATCATTTTCACGTCCACAAATATTTTATCCCTTAAAATCCTCATATATGATAGTGTTTTATATAACTTAATACGTAGAGCATCTTCCACTTTAATCACCATCTCATGAAAGTACTAAATTGAAAAATAATATTCATTGATTAGTTGTAACCACATTTATTGGTGCATGTTATGATACTTAGAGTGAATGTATACATGAGGATTTTTTTATCATAATATACGTCACACTTATATCCATTGAGTTATTTCTGCAGAACCTATAGTGTAAAAATCATTGTATCAAATTCTAGATATTTATTTGTGTAGTTATACTCCTATATAATTAATTAGTTGTTTGAATATGCCTACAATATTCTATCATTCCTGAGTACACAATCCATTCACATTTTGGATGCATCCTTGTAAATCAAAAATCCATCCACATAGGTGGGGAATGTGATAGTATTTAAATTTATAAGACATGTCATGATCTCTATATAACACCTCATTCATTCACTATTATTGACAAACATTTACCCCATTCAATTTAGCTTAGTTTAACATAATTACAATCATGATATGTTTCTCAAAAATAAATTATTTTACCCAACTAATCTAAGGAAACAAAAGATATCAATTATAGAGATCTCTATTTGATAACCTTAAATTTCCAAAATTATTGAAGGTTGAAAATATATAACACTGCAGCTGAAAATATTTCCAATAAATGGTAATTTATCCAACCTTAATTATCATTAACTATACATCACATATATATTTTATTTCAGCATGGTATTCTATATAGTGGTCACATGCTCTGCATGTTCCTCCTTACTTTTAGAACAGATAAGAATATGACCAATAAATGTTAAAAAATATTTTTTGGGTTAAACTCTAGAGACTACATTCATCAAATACATAAAAATTTATATAGAATTAGTGAGTAAAAATTGTATCACAATAAACTCGTAGTTCTCATACATTTAATTAAAATAATTTTTAGTGTTACCTTTCTCATTTATCTTTACTTGTTAGTATCCCAAAAAAAGATCCCAAATAATGAAATACTCGTATACACATAGCTAATTGAAAAATTCAATAATCGATGGTAGATAATACATGTTAGTTATCATGATATTTGTGAAGTTATGCTAATAAATTTAGAGGTTTATTGATCCATACATATTCTTGATGAAGATCACCCGTGCACCCCAAAATGAAGAACATAGCCATATAAACCATTTATCCAAATTCTCTAAATATTTATACCTTATATCCTCGTGTCCAACTAATTCCATTATACACAGAGTTATGAATATTATTTAATATCTAGGAATAATCTTCATTAAAAATGAATATATCATCCAGGAGGACAACTGGGAAATTCATTAGGGAACATATTGTTGAATTACCTTATTGGGGGAATGTTATTAGGGATATATTTTATCTTTAGTGATAATCATTATACAATGATATTATTTCTCATAGGGAAATAAGTGGGGTTAAAATCATAATATTTAACACTGAAGCATGATGTAATATGATTTCACAAAGGGAACATGGGGGTGTGGAGAAAACATAAATCCTATCGTGCACTAAATTTAATGATAAATACAATTAAAATACACATGGTGGAAGGATTCACCTGATGGATATGTTTAATCCCATTTCCCATACATGATATATTGATACTAAAACATTACCCAACACATTCACCACTATATGGGTGTACCCATGATATTATGTATATTTTCTTCTATGAAACATAGATCATTCAACATAAGGAAATTTAATGGAATATTTAATCAGACGATCTTGAAGTAGGTTTTAATAATATACAATTCCCAAATTATTAATCAATATGTGTATTTATGTGAATACCCTTAAGTGGAAATGGTGATTGGTTTTCACAATACAAATGTTTTCGAAAACAAATTTTCAAGATATGTTAATGGCATAACCTGGTTAAATAAAGATTAATGGGAGGCATTAGTGATATGTAAATGGGTCTCTCATCAGAGATACATCATATGATAAGTAAGAGATATTAGTGATAAAATATCCCAACATGAATAACAAAAAATTGTATTACATTTAGATGGTTCTTGAATAAAGAGGAGAAGAAGATGCTCCATTACATTTAGAGTATTATTTTAAAAGCATGACAGGATATTAATGAGACCTTTGGGTAATCATGGGTGGGATATAAAGTGGTATGGGAATATTAAATTCATCATAATATAGTTTTTAATGTGATAAATCTATTGGTGGGTTTGTATATGTAGAAACATATAAGTGAGTTATTTTTAAGTTTCAAAACTATGGTTTTGGATTATTTATGAATGATTAGTGAAACAAATTATCCAATGGGGTTTCCCACGATTTCATAAAACGTGGATAGTTTTAATTATTTATGTTTATTAATAAATAACCTATTTAAAAAAATACGCATTGTTATATGTAAGTGAGTTAAAGAACTAATTTTCTAAACATAAAATATAATATAGATTTTTGATTATTAGTTAATGCTTTATAAAATTATTCGTTCAACCTAAAAAATTTATTTTAATTGGAAGATATTTATTTGGTCATGTATAACATTTATGTCATATTATTAAGACTTTTTGGTCATTATGATGTCTTAATACACATAGTGTATTTATATATTCTATAATTTTTAACAAAAAATCCATTTGTCAATGAAATGTAGGAAAAATTCACCATTGGATAATTTTGAATTTCACATCCAAAAAATCATATTTTTATTATCTCAATAATTCTTAAATATGATAATATAAACATTAAAATAAAAATCCAAATGTAAGAACCTAGATTGTCTTTTTAGTTATGGATCTTGTGATTTGGAATTTTTGAGAAAAAAGCGAGTTTTTAAAAATTTAAGAAGTGCACACCGTGTGCATGGGAGTACACATTCTAGACCCAGATGCCATAGGAAACCATGAATTATCCATGTAATGGCTGCGACAGTGCCACGTGAGGTGACCTATAGATAGCCGAAATTAGGGGCCAGTTGGGGTATGTACACAGCGTGTAAATTTAATGAACATGCCATGTACATTTAATGAACATGCCATATAGTTTTTCTTTTATTTGAATAAACATACCTGGGTCATGTCTAATCCCTAGATTTATATTCTTCTTGCCTTGGATCATCTAAGAGTGACTAATAGGGACTAATCCTCTCTGAGCCACTGTTTCTCAATCCAAGGTCCTATCGAAATTCTGAAAGGTGCATTGGAATCCCACCGGTGAGTTCTTCCTTCTCCGAAAGCTTCTCATCCTAACTCCATATCTCTCACGAATTATTCAAGGTTTAATTTTATTGGAAATTTGGTAGATCTACAAAGTTCTAGGTTGATTCAAAGTATGAGGTTCAAATATTGATCGTAAATTCTCATCGTAGGTCATTTGATTCCTTTTGTTGGTTGTCTTTGTGGTTTAAATGCCAAAGTACCAACCACCCATGTTTCTGGTATTATGGGTTAAGGAAGGTTAAAACCAATTTTATCCACCATAGATTGATTTCTAAATTTACTGTTGTTCATGTGAGATTATGTGAAATTTCATGTTTCAGGAAAACCCCATGGGTGATATTCATTGTTTAAATGTTTAGGGTTGTTTGGTCAAGGTTTCCTTTGTGGAAGAACATGTATCCATTCCTTTTTTTGATAGGATGGAAGTACTTTCCTTTTTTTCATCTTGTTAAATTCTTGTGATATTCAATAGAATTGTTTACCCATTTATTTTTTGAGATTACTTTGGGATTCTAGAAATTTTTTGTGCAGGATTGAATTGCATATTTCATTGAGAACCTATTTTAGTTAGACCATAGAGGTAATTGACGTTGAGTACTTCCTTAGAGTATTTACTATATTTCATGATACAAGACCCGAAGGTTGATTGACAATGATTCTGTAGTTTATGTTACGATACCTTAGGTTGAATTGATGCAGAGTTACCCTCATTGATTCATTAGTTATTCAAAAAAGACCATAGGGGGATTTGACGGTGAGTGCTTCCTCAGAGTGTCTTCATATTTATTGAATAACATAGATAGAGGGGTTATAATGTGTGAGCTACCCGGAGGTTTAATATAAATATTTAATGATTGTTATGATTTATCCAAAACAAAGCACAATCTGGGATTCGGTCCTGTTAGGTAGTCTTATAAAAAACTACTTGTGATGATTGATTAAATGAAGAACTTTAAATGCTAATGAATGTAAATGGAAACTATAGGGGTTGGTTACATTTTTGTACTCCTAATTTTTTTGCTTCATTTCAATTATTACCTACTTTAAATACTAACTAATAGTTTTGCATAGATATTTTGGTGGTTTCCTACTTCGATTCGTCTGAAACTTGGTTTGGGTCATGATTTTAGACCAAAACAGATTATATGGTTGAAGGTATAGATAAGGGAAAGCACCATTCTTCATCAGTTACATGATTATTGTGGAGTTGGAGAGAATGGGACCAATATGATCCTCAAAATTCTACTAGAGTTTCTTTGTTTCTTTTGTACCTTGGTTTAGTACAGTATTTCAATCATTATAAATTGATTGGATTTTTTCCTAAATAGATGTGACATGAATCATTTAAATAAGTGAACCATTTATTTTTCTACATTCAGTCTTCCGCAATTTACTTTTTTATGGTATTATTTCTTCAACTACTATTTTGTTATTTTTTATTCTGTAGTGCATACTCTGCCAATGAGGGAATCGTCTCCCATTATCACACCTAAGGACATCGCTACTAATCGGTAGCCTCTAGAGTTTGGGGAAATGCATTTGAGGCCAAGTGACCAATGAGGTATAAGACACCATTAGGCAGCACCAGGAACCAGGACATTTCAAAGTGTTGTCTAAGGGGGTTATTTTATTCTTTGACATACTGTTTGCAGCCTCTAGATAAGGATATGAAGGATTAGATAGTTGTTCATAAGTAGTATGAGGGAGTTGATAACCCGTGTACAGGGAAAAGCCAATTTACCAAGATTATTGAAATTTGTCTAGTTTTTAAATTATTATAGTTGATTTGATTTCATCATTATGTGATTCACATTATTTTTTCTATTATGATTTATATTATTGATGTTCTATTTATTTTGAATCCCAATGAGATGAGGGTATTCTATCTCATGCATCATATAGGCACATACTATTGATCACATGTCATGAATTTTATCATGCCATTTTTGATGCATTACTGATTTAATGCTGTTCTGATAGATGGAGTGTTAGATATTCACGATCTTCTGATATATTCCGTGATAAAATACCTACTATTTTGATAGGTTTTTATAAAATTTAATGTTTCATTTTAATGGGCACCATCCATTAATCCCTGAGATGTTATGTTCCCTCTTATATTGGAATTTGTTTGGTCGTATTGATCATTAACTGAATTCTACTATGATATGAAACAAATATGATTCCATGCATTGATTTAGGGGGAGTATGGGCCCCCCAGGGATCACAATATTTCACATTAATTCTTGTTTCATGATTTTATGGTATTCCAAATTATTTTATGAGGCTTACTATCTGTAAAAAACTAGAATACACGGTTTGTGACGTTGAATACATGTCATATATCCTTCTGTTCGAGAAGATATTTTCTTTGTTAAGTACAATACATGTACATTATGTACACACCGTGATGTCATTAACCATGTGACTCACTATGTGGGCAGAGACACAAGGTTTGGGAAATTTTTGGTGGAACACGTCATGTACTGGGAGTACACACTATGTTGTAGAGACCATGTTCATGGTCGTGTGACTAACGACATGGGTGGATGAACATTGGGTAGTACACTCTGTGTCCTATGTGAACACACTGTGTGGAAGTCATCAGTGTCTCCAACCATGTGACAATGATAGGGGCCGGTGAAAATTTTCTAGTACATGTCGTGTATGACATAAACATGTCATATAGTTTTGTTCTTAGGGAACTGTGTAGTTCATGTCTTGTAGATGTACTTTGGATTGAGGGAACATTCAAGTACATTTCATGTCACTAGGAGAACATGACGTGTGTATGGGGTGTTACACTACCAGGGTTGGTTGAACTACACTACAATGTAAAGGTTTCAGGGAACACACTGTGTAGAGTATATACACGCCATGTACCCTTGTATTGTAAAACATTATTATTATTTTCTTCTATGGTTCATTTTTTTCACTTATAAGTTTTATTCCATGATAACCTTGAACTATGATGTGCGCTTGATGTTGCAGATTCATGCCATTGAGACATCCTCTCATTGTACACTAGATACAAGAAAAAAATTAGACACCAGAAATGGTAGATCTGGGATTACTGGTAGATTCTCTTATTGTGCTTGTCAGGGCCCTGACTATATCACCGAACACAGGTGATGATTCATAGTTCCGAGAAGACTTCATGTGGATGATGTAGATCTTCTAGGGATCCGTACATCCTGCCTCGTCTATGGAATATTTGACATGGATTTTTTAGCAGTAGCGTCATCTCACCATCTTTAGGGATGGAGGACCTCATGCTGCAGATTCATGGTTGGAAGCCATGTTTCCAATCTCCGAGAATCTCACGACACCATCATATAGTAGGATGAAACTCACTAAGTACATGCTACGTGATTCCTCCAATAGATGGTGGGATGCGATATCAATGGTCCGACACCAGCAAGTTAAGGTTTGGGATGAGTTATAGCAGACATTCTCTGACTACTTCTACATAGTGACCTTGAGGGAAGACCGTGCATGATCGTTCAGGAGTTTTGATTAGGGTACACTCTCATTCAAGGAGTATTCTTCTCATTTCATAGAGATATACCACTTCACACCCATTTTGGGGGTGACGAATTATTTCTTGAGAGTATGCTTGAGGATTATCTCTAACATAAAATCTAATGCTAGGTGAATATCTTAAGGTGGAATTCCATATCTTTTGAAGTTATCCAGGATCTGATCACCGAGTGAATCCTTCGGTATTATGGATCTATAGGATATGGTAGTTAAACATTGAGAGTTGGTACTCTTTTGATAGATAGTAGGAAGTTCCATATGGAGTCTATAGGTAGAGATCCTAGTAGGAATGATTTTCATTCCGATAGGCAGGTGGTGGTATACCAGTACGGGAAGGGCATACCAAAGAAAACTTAGTTTTTAAGATACCCATTTTATTTTTGATCTTGTGGCGAGAGGGGAAATATTCAGAATTTCTAAAACACCCTCCATCTAGAAGATAGCGAGGAGGACTTATTTCAAATCTGCATATTAGAATAGGACCACAAGATCCACATCAGATTGGGGCCTGTATTTATTTAGTTATTTCTGGACAAGGTGGTGGTCATTGATATAGTGGTCAGACACATGGTTTTCAACTTCCGTACGGTGGATGAGCTCAGGGATGACAGATAGCCTCACTGAGAAGCAGTTCTAGGTATGCTTTTGCAAAGGTGAAGATCCAGCAAGAGAAGGATCTTGAAAAATCTATGGTTTGAGGTAAAATTTTTCTTTCTAATTTTTTATCTTTATCTCTTTTTGATATAGAGGGTTCCCATAGCATTATATCTATTCTAGTTGTAGAGAGACTATGAATCAGTATCTTTTCTTATATTGATATCCAAATGATGGACACTCTATTGGGTACAAGAAGGGAATGTTTGTGTATGTGAAAGGAGTTCCCTCATGATGTTGGTTGGAGTCACTTGTTTTTGGACCTTTATGTCATAGTGATTATGGGCTATGAAACCATTCTTGGAATGAAATGGATAGTTTACTTTTATGTTGTCGTCAATTTCTATCACCGTAGGTTGAGTTTCACATCAGTAGAATGAAGGACTCTTCTACATAAGGGGGAAATGGATTTCTAGGAAAGTAGAGCTGGAACCAACTATCCCAAGTTGAGAGGTGTTACAGCCCAGATTTATAATATGTATTTGGATGACCAGGGGACTTCATAGATGGACTTTACTCCAATGTTCAATTGTTTCATGGATATCTGTCCAAATATAATTTAATTTTTACCTTCATATCGGGAGGTATATTTCCATATTGATCTTGTTATTGGAGAGGCACTGGTGTAGATTCCTCTTTATAGGATGGATACATAAGAGTTACAGTAGCTGAAGAAGCAGTTGGAGGAGTTACAAGCATAGGGTTTCATCCGACCCAGTACTTCTTATTGGGGTTTGCCTGTCTGGTTTTCAAAGAAGGATGATGGTATACTCATACATTATGTGGATCATCAGAAGCTGAACTAGTTGACTATTTAGAATCAATATCCCATATCGAGGACTGATGATCACATTGACCAGCTTTGAGGATCCCAAGTGTTCTCTAAGATTGAATCGATATCTTTTTATTATCTTTTGTGCATTAGACCGTATGATATAACTTTTACAGCCTTTTGAATTAGGATTAGTCTATAAGATTATGTTTTTATGTCCTTAGGTCTAACACCCTCCGTCCTTCATTGGACTCTTTTGTGGTTGTTTTCGTGGATGATATCTTGGTTTACTCACACACTCATCATAAAAATTCTATCCATATTGAGATCACTTTCAGTATAATGAGAGAGAAACAATTATATGATAATATCTCAAAATGCCTCTTTTGGATGGACCAGATTCACTTTTGGGTCATGTTATCTTAGAGGATAGAGTTTTAATAGACCTCGAGAAAGTAAGAGCAGTAATTTCTTGGGAGCATCTGAAGAATGTCTTTGTGGTACATACTTTTTGGTGACTGACTAGTTAGTACATATGTTTTATATACTAAGTAAAATGCTTATCATCCCCACTGACATGCCAGAATAATAAGGGTGTGAAGTAATCATGGTCATATTCTTTTTGGTCAGCCTATCAGGAGATGAAGGGAAAGATGACTTTTGCACCGATACTAATTTATCCAGTGTCGAGATAGATTTACACAATTTATTGAAATGCATCAGGTATCACGTTGGGAGAAAGGTTTATGTAGGTTAAGGATTCATTGTGTGTGGTTCTCGGAAATTGAGGTCACATGAGAGGAATTAATAGACGCATGATCTCAAATTGACTGCAGTTTTTCATGCCTTGGGATGTCGGAAGAATTACCTTTGGGGAGAGAATTATTTGGTGTAAAATGACCACACAATTCTCAAGTATATCTTTACCCAGTGTGACTTATATTTTAGGACCCAATGGTGGGTTGAGTGCCTTCAGATCTTTGACGTTCATCTTTCCAACATACCTCAGAAAGGAAACACAGTGGCTGATATATTGAGAAGGGGGACTCAGATAAAGGATGTTCAGGTAGTTAGTTGTGATTTGAAGCTTATTGATCAGTTCTTTGGGATTCATTTATAGGTGCACGACAGACATGGGAATGATTTTATATCTTATGTATCAATTACCTATACTATACTTATTTGAGTGTGAATGAAGCAGCTATCTGATTCTGAAAGCATAGTCCTACGAGAGAGTTTTTCAGAAGAGGAGCCTAATCCTAGAGGGACCGTAGGTGGTGATTAAATCTTTCACTTTCATGGATGCAAATGGGTGTCAGAAGACATATGTGATGTGCTGATGAAGGATTTAATTCCTCAGTTTAATTAGTTCATCATGGTGTCAGCAATATGTATTGAGATTTACACCATCAGTATTGGTGTCCTTGTATGAAGAGTGATTTTTCTTGTTTTTTTATGAGATATTCCAGTTGTCAGCAGGTGAAGGCAGAGCATTAGTGACTAGTGGGGATTTTATAGTAGTTATCCATTAATGAATAGAAGTGTAATGCTGTCGCGATTGATTTTATTAGAGGGTTACTAAGATCTCCTCATGGGAATGATGTGTTTTTGGTTTTTATTGACAGACTCACGAAGGGTGAACAATTATTACCGATCAAGGATACATTTAGTGGTGGTGAAATTATGATATTTTACATATGAGAGTTTATATGGTTGCATGGGTTTCGATGATCTATCATTTCAAATAAGGACTCTTGTTTTACATCACATATCTTGAATGGGTTTCAAAGGACTTTGGGTACAAATGTTCTAATGGACACAACATACCATCGCTAGATAGATGGTAAGTAAGAGAACACGATTCAGGTGCAGGAGGACATGTTTTGAGCATGTGTTCTAGATTTTGGAGGTTCTTGGGAGATGCACATAATCTTATTGAATTTTTCTCAAAATAACATTTTTTAAGGGACAATTTAGATGGATCCTTATGAGACATTGTATGGTAGGCCATACTGATCACCCCTATATTTAGTGGAGGAAGGAGAGGAAGCTATGTGGGGACCTCTTCTTTTCCAAGAGATCACAAAACTTGTCGAGTTGATTCAGAATAGGATTTCTACTACATAGTCATCAAAGAAGTTTTACGTAGATTGATGGAGACAACCTCTGGAGATTGAGGCTATAGATCAAGGTTTCTTACGTGTCACACTAATGTTGGGGGATAAGAGGATTATGAGATATGGAAAGATTTCACCGAGATACGTTGGGTCGTTTGATGTTTTTGAGGGAGCCAGGATAGTTTCATATCGGTTGTAGTTATCTATGATGTAATATATACGCACGATTACTTCTACATATCTTAGCTAGGATTTTACTTATTAAGACTATCTCATGTTTTTCAACCCTAGGCAGTTGAGCTGAAGGTAGACACATCATTAAAGGAGAATCCTATCAGGATTATTGACCAAATCTTGAACGTTTTCTATGGTCAGTCTATTCCTCTAGTATTGGAGTTGTGTAAGCACAACTAAGAGAAAAAGGAGACATAAGATAGTGAGACCGATGTGCGTACATAGTGGCTGGAGGTGTACAAAAATTCTTCTTCTCCACCTTCATGGGGAAATTTGGGGATGAATTTATTTAAGTGGGAAAATATGTAAGTACTGTAATCTTATTTTCAGGTATGGATCTTGTATTATATTTTATTTGAGAAAATTTAGAGTTTTTGGAAATTTTAGAAGTGCAGGTCGTGTACTTGGGAGTACACACCATGTACCCGGATGCCGTGGGTACCCATGTATTGGCCGTATAACTGCTGAGACATGGCTGTGTAATGGCCAAGAAATGGCCATGTGAGGTGACATGGAGACCACATAAAGAAATTTCCAGTTGAGGAAAGTACATGGCATGTACATTAAATGAACCTATAGTGTACATTTTCATTAATTTGATTAAATATACTGGGGTCTCATCTTATCGCCAGATTGATATTATTCTAGAATTGGTTCAACTAGGGTCAACTAAAATTGAAAAATCTTCTCTGAGATGACATTTTTCCATCCAAGGTCTGATCAGAACTCTAGAGGGTGCGTTGGAATCCCACCATTGAGTTCTTACTTCTTCTAGAGACTCCCCTAAAAATTTCTTCCCTCTCTCGAGTTATTCAAGGTTGAACGTTTTTTATCATTATTTTGATCTACAATGTAGTATGCTGATAAAAAGGTTAATGTTCATGTATATCAATCATACAAAATCTAGGTAAGTTTTTTTTCTATTCATTGGTTGTCTTAGTGTTTTATATTCTAAAGTGTCGATTACCCATGTTTCCAGTATTTCGGGTTAATGAAATTTGACCATTGTTTTAAAATCCTTATAATAATTCAAAAATATAGGGTTGTTTATGGGATATTTTGTGAAATTTCCGGATTCAAGAATACCCTTTATGTTATGTTCCTTTTTTAAATGTTTATGTCCAGTTGGTGAAGGTTTCATATAAGGTTGACCTTGTTTATTTTCCTTTCTTGATAAGATGGAACTATTTTCAATTTTTCTGCTTGTTAAACGGTTGCGATATTCATTGGAATTAATTAGATATATATTAGATGAGATTAATCTGGGATGCTTAATATTGTTTTATCATGATTGAATTGCACATGGATGTGATAAACTTGTGTATTTAGACCATATAGTGAATTGACATTGAGCGCTTCTTGAGTGTGTCTGTTATATTTTATGCAAAGAGACCATAGGGGGGGATTGACAGTGACTGATCCCTCAGAGTGTCTCATTTTTATGTTATGAGACCATAATGAGAATTTAAGTTGAGTCTTTCCCCATAATATTTATATTTCATTTGGAAAAACCATAGAGGGAATTTATGGTGTGTGCTTCTTTAGAGTTTCTTCCTTTTTATTTCATTACATGGCATGAGGGGTTATTTTGTGCGAGCTACCCATAAGGTTAATATAAATATTTAATGTTTGTGATGCATCTACCAAGAAAAACCACATGTTTTGATTTGGTCATATCAAATTGTCTATTTAGATAAATATTGTGATACATGATTAGATGATGAACATTAAATGATGTTGAATGTAAATAGAAATTATATGGTTTTCTTAGTTTTGTGTACTCATATTTTCATTTACTCTTTTGTATTATTACCTTCTATATATATTCAAAGACATTTAGACACAAATCATAGGGTGGTTGCCTAATGGGATTTGTCTCACACCATTTTTTATTCATTCTTTTTTACCAAAACTAATTATATAATGTAGGTGTCGATTAAGGCAAGCTCCCTTCTTCCTCAGGTACTTGATTGCTATGGAGCTGGGGAGTATGGGACCAAGATGAGGGTTGCGATGCTGTTGGAGTTTATTTGTTTATATTATATATTGGTTTAGTACAGTATTTCCATCATGGTGAATTTTTTGGCTATTTTCCATGAAATATGTGATATGAACCATTTATATATGTGCTCCAGTTATTTATTTACTTTTTGTATTTCACTATTTACTAGTTGTATAGTATTATTTCTTCTACTACAAATTGTTATTTGTTATTACACTATGCGTACTCTACAATTGAGGGAATAGTTTTTCCACTATCTCACCAAGGTACCTCACTTCTAGGCGACATACTCAAGCATTCGGGGAAATAATCTTAAGGCTATGTGACAAACTGGGTATGGGGCACCCTTGGGCGGCACCTGGAACTAGGATGTTACAACAAATTTATTGGAAGATCCTTTTTTTTGACACTACCTAGTTTCTTTTACAAATTAAAATTTCTTAATCTTTATAAAATAATAACATAATTTATGTCTAATAAATTTTATTTAATAATAATATTTCGTTCAAATATTAATTATTTAAAATATTATTGAAATAAAAAATTTATGATTGAAATTACAAATTTCATATAAATAAAATTTTGGTTTCATCCCATTGAATGACAATTTTATGTGACTTTTTATTAATCATTTTACTGTAATAACAAAATTATTAATGACATTATTGTTGCATTAGATATACATAAACATATATAAATTTACACCATTAGGGAATATATAAATAAATATTTATTACAATATTTAACTACCTATGGGAGTGATGCTAGATGGTAATATTTTCATTGTGGGATTAAGCGTAGATGGTTTGGACTATGATATCAATGACCTTAAATATCTCTATTAAATGTTTTTGTTCATGATTTTGATAAATAATATTAGTTTCAACTTGGTCAATGATAAATCATTATGATTCAATGTCCTTCATATCCATTGGTAAATGGGATGCATATGGTGTGATCATACTGGTCAAGAATATCTATTCTTCTCTCTGTGTCAATTAGACTTCATCCTAAACCATTATAGATTTCATCATGTTTTCACTATTCAAATGATATATCATCAAATTATTTAGGATTAATATCATGTTTAAATTTTACATACTATATTACTATTCAAAATATCAAAATTATTTTTTTTCTTCAATAACTTCATTTACTAATAAAGAATTTAGTCATTTAAAAATAGAATTTAATTTATAAAATTTTGGGTAGTTACAGTCTAAGATTTTTTCAGAATATTTTCACTGAGAGTTGAAGAAAAAGAATGAAAGAATATAATAGGATTGATAATTTATATCTAGAAGGATTTTACTAGATAATATTCATTAGTAGTCATGTCATTGGAGTTTTAACCTATGAATATGACAAAAATATAATCTTAAGACTAATGCATTGGTATGGTGAGAATAGAAGTGTAACATCCCAAGTAAGTAATGAATAATAGATATTTTTATCTATGCCTATTAATTAATTAGATAGTGTTTTAGAGGTATAAAATGAGAATAAATCCAATCTTAAGCATGGAATACACTAATATTTTTAAAAGATTGTTTTACTGGCTTTTGATGGAAAACCATATTTTTAAATAAAACTTTTTAAAATTTTATAAGCTCTATTTGTAGAAATAAACTTATTCTTTATGATTGGGACATTGAAATTTACAATGGGTAAATTTTTTGGTATTTTTCCGACAAAGTACATTTTTTAATGAATAGTGAAAAATGTTGTATTTTAATTAAAAACATTTTTTTAATATAATTTATTTATATGATTAGATTATCTTTTGAATTGGTTTTAAAGCTAAATTAGAATATATTTTTTCCATTAAATCCAATTATGGTTGTTGGAATTAATTTCACTTTGAAATTGGACTTAAAGAAGTGTCAATCTTTTGATACTTATTGTTTCATAAAAACACGCTATTTGATCTGACAACGTGAATTAATTATTAAATTAATTAATTCAACTTATAGGTTTTGAATTTTTTAAAACAGACATCATTTTTTAATTCAGAATATCAAATATATCTTAGGGTGATGTTTTAGTATTTTTCTGAAAAACATCAATTTTTGATGAATAGTGAAACCACTATGTGGTACTTAAAAAACTGATTTTTCATTTAAATGAAACTTTACCAATTCCGTGTTTTGAATTTCTAAAATCCGACATACATGGTTGTCATTAAGAAGTAAAATTTTGTTCAATGGGATTAAAATAGTTTTTTGGTGAATAGTAACTTTTATGTTTTTAATCGCGACTAGAGGAAATTAGTGTAATTTAAGGTAAAAATAATGTTTTAATAATATGAAATGAACATGACACATGTCCAACCCTTATTGGATGTGTCGTGGCCGAACAAGGAAATCCATGGGTCAACTTGGGTACCCCATGGAGCCACTTTGGTAGGAAAATGACACTAATACCTTTTTATTTAAAGTTAAAATATAAATGTCACAAACATGAGTTGTTTTAGAAAAACAAATTTTAAATGGGGTTATTCAAGTCATATGTTTGACTATAAATATTAATTAGAAAGCTAAAACTATTTCCTACATCATGATATTCTTTTTTAATTTTTATAAATTAAATAAATTAAATTATTTATGACACCATTATGATGTAGTGATTACCTCATTTTTTAACGATTTAAATAAAATGAAAATATAATGAAAAATATAAGACCTAATCTTGTCAAAAACCTATTGGATGGGTGGATTTATAACCCTTATCTCCTTATCCTCTAACTTTATAATTTTGGGACCTTTTTTATCCTAAAATCATTTTATAACAAAGAATCATTTCTTAACATTCCAAGAGTGCCCCTCCTCTCCTCTTATAAAAGGCCCCCACCTCTACCACCTTACCCACACATCCAAAGCCTTTGGTTAATCCAAAACCTAAGGTTTTGTCTCTCCACATACCTATCTAACTCTTAGCAGCCTCACTTTGGGCATAAGTCTTCCCAAGGAAGCCTTTGAGCTCAAATCAAAAAGAGTTACCAGATTTAAAGGCTGTGTCTTCTCTTGTGTTCTTATGTTTTATTTTTCTTCTCCAACCCCTAAACTCTTTTTATTCATTTATTTTGTAACAACTAATATATATTAAATATACTGGGATGTTGTTATAAGAAGTATTCTAGCTACACTTACACACACCTACATCTAATGGTTGACAAACTTACGGTTTCATTGGATGGTGAATTTCTGCCTCACGAAACGATGATTGTTCAATATTCTTTTAACACGTTCAAATGTGGCCATTAATATGTCACTATATTTATATATGATATATAATATGTTTATTTTTTACTTAAGCTTCTGTATTTTTCATTTATTCCATACCTTTATGGTTTCCATTATCAGTAATCGGTGTATCTTCATTTTAGGAAGTGCGGACTACCGGCCCCTCAAAGTGATTTGATTCATTAATACCATATGTGGTACGTATAAAGGATATATTTAATTATATTATATATTATATTATACTGGAATTATAATATAACTTTATATAATTATTATTTCCTTCCATTAAAGTATGAGATAGAAATGAAAGTTGCGTTCATGCGTACATATGGCATACCGTCTCCATGAATGGTGCATTTCATTTCTAATCCCCAAATGTAATGTACTATTATAAGTACATATATATAATGGATATATATGATTTATGTTACATCTAAATGATGAATATAATTCTGGAATTAAAATATACATACCACTCAATTAGTTTTAATTCCATTAATATGACATAGAAATGAAAGTAGTGTTCATGCGTACGTACGGCTTACCGTCTCCATTAACGGTGAATTTCATTTCGCACCTCTAAATGATTATGTAATATTATAAATTCATTTATATATTGGATATATATGATATATATTTCATCTAAATCTTGAATATAATTCATGAGATAATGGATATTTTCCAACATGAACAACTTGTAAATATAAGAAGTTCACTTTTGACTCAAGTACCAAATATCGAAAAAATGACCGTTATTAACATAAATAATTATATAATGTTCATAACATGGTAATAAGTGATATAAATGGAATAATGAACTTGAAAAAGGTTCTTAAGAATGTATAAATTAACATAAGTTTATTATTCAGTACATTAAAAAACGATTGAGTCAAGTCGGACCCGAGGTATGGGACTTCGTCTCAATCTCCATTCATTGAGGCATATTTTGTTTTATACACAACCTACATTTATACAGTGTATGAACCCCTTTGACTTTTACATTTATCCAAAAGGAATCAATTTATAGGAAGTGTTTTACTAAATGACAAAAGGGAATGTTTTTGTCGTACATATGCGGTGACAACGACTTCTCAGCCGCCATGACCATTATTTGAGTTTCGGCTTCCTTTGCTAGCCATAGCTTTTTAAAATGAAAAATAAATACCATGTTTTAATTTTCTTTTATTTTTGTATTGAAAATGGTTTTCATAATGTTTTTATTATATCAATGTGTTGTATTGATAACTTGTGGTTGAAATGAGGAAATGTTATGTTTTCTTTTTGTATGTTTTATGTTATACGATTATGTTATGGTTCTTGGGAATTATTATGAAGACAGGTGGTTCCATGATAAACTAAGGGTTGGTGAGCCCGATATAGCTCTCTGATGCATTGGGTAAGGAGGAGTTAAAGTTTGAGGTCTCTCTGAAGAGATTTAGGGAATATACTGTGATGGGTATTCAAACGTAACCAAGAGGGTTACTCCCTACGTAAGAATGTTATGAATGCCTCAAGTTACCTTTATGTCTTATGATTTCTATGATTTATTCATGATTTGATGAGGTATGTTATGGTTCTTCTTTTTTATGTGTATAGTATGATTTCATTCTTATGTATATATGTACTCATGTTTCCTTTTTATATTTTTATATCCCTTGCTGAGATTTTTATGCTCATCCCAAGTCCTTGAAATGTTTTTCACAGGTCAAGGGAAAAGTACATGATATGATGATAGTGTCAAGGAAGTGTCAAGAAATAATCCATGTTTTATTTTAAATATGTTTCTGTTGATGGGAAAAATTAATACTATATTTTATGTAATCACTTTGTTTAAATGTGGAATGTAATGCATGTTTTATGATCTAATTCTCTAAAACTCTAAACCCAAAAAGATCCTCAACATGTATTCTTTATGTAACTCAAGATTATGTAATGTTTAAGGATGGGGCCTTATAGTTGGTATCAAAGGTCGGTTTAGATAAATTTAGGAGTTATAATTCTATTAAATGATCATCCAAAAATATTTTTTTATGGTCAAATTGAAATGATATAGCATTTGAAGATTGCCATTTTGCTTCATCTAAGAAATGTTTGTTCAGAATGGTTTTCCATAGAGAAAATAGAGCAGATTCTCTGGGAAGGCATACTGAGGGAAATGACCTTCCAAATCAGAAACCCAAGATGGTCAGAGACAGAATTGAACAGTTTGGTGGAGTGATGGCTCAGTTGATTTAGGTGATAAATGGTGGTTGTGTTTACTGATGATATTTTGGTGTTTTCTAAAAGTAAATAGGAGAATGAAATTCATTTAAGGGTTATTTTTCAAAAAATAAAAGAAAAGAAATTTTATGGGAAATTCAGAAAGTGTGAGTTTTGGTTGAAAAAAATTTCTTTCCTTGGTCATATTGTTTCTAAAGATGGGATAACTATTAATCCTGCAAAAACAAAGGTTGTGGAAGAATGGTCCAGACCCAGAAATGTAACTAAGATCCATAGTTTTCATAGTTTGGCAGGTTACTACCGAAGGTTTGTTGAAAGTTTTCAACGGTTATCAAGTCCAATGTCTAAGATAACTCGGAAAGGTGTTAAGTTTATCTGGACAAAAGAATGTTATGATTGTTTTCAGGAGTTGAAAAGAAGATTAGTGAATGCTCTAGTTTTGTCACTTCCTTCCAGGAATGGTGAGTTTGTTATATATAGTGATGCTTCATTGAAGGGACTTGGTTGCATCTTAATTCAGAATGATTAGGTAATTGCTTATGCTTCATGACAGTTGAAAACTCATGAGGTAAATTACCCAACACATGATTTGGAATTAGCTCCTGTTTTTTTTTCTTTAAAAAATTGGAGGCATCATTTGTATGGAGTAAAGTGTTGTATATATACTGATAACAAAAGTTTAAAGTATATATTCACTCAGAATGAATTGAACATGAGACAGAGGATATGGCTAGAACTAATAAAGGATTATGATTGTATAATTCATTACCATCCAGGAAAAGCAAATTAAGTGGCTGATGATTTTAGTTGAAAAAGTAATGCTTCATTAGCAATGTTGCGTTTGGAACGTGATCCTTTGGTTATGGATTTGATGAACTTGGGCATAAAAGTTGTTGGTGCAGGATTTCCTTCTATTTTTTTTCAGGTATCAGTGAAATCTTATCTATCAGACAGAATTAAGCAAGCACAGAAGAAAGACAGCAAGTTGCAGAAAAAGGTAGAGCTGGTTAATAAGGGTAAGTTTCCTGAATTCAATATTTATAATGATTTTGTTTTGATATTAGGGATGAGATTGTGTGTTCCGTGTGATTCACAGTTGAAGAGAGATTTGTTATGTGAATCTCACAGTTCTCCGTTTTCAGTTCATCCTGGCAGTACTAAGATGTATAGAGATTTTCTGGAGTATTACTGGTGGGACAGAATGAAAAGGGATATTGCTGATTTTACTATGAAGTGTTTGGCTTGTCAACATGTTAAAGCAGAGAGGCAGTTATCAAAAGGGATTATTCAGCCTTTACCAGTGCCAGAGTGGAAATTGGAGAATATATCCATGGGCTTCGTTGTGGGATTTCCAAAGACACCTCGAGGCAATAATGCAATTTGGGATATTATTGATCGCTTGACTAAATCTGCTCATTTCCATGCTATACAAGATACTTTTTCCCTAGATCAACTTTCCTATATTTATCTTAAAGAGATAGTCAGGTTACATGGAGTTCCTCTCTCCATTGTATCTGATCGTGATCCAAGGTTTACTTCTAACTTTTGGAAAGGCCTTCAGAAGTCGTTGGGTACTGAATTAAATTTTAGTAAAAATTTTCACCCTCAATCAGATGGGCAGTCAGAACGAACAATTCATACTTTGGAGGATATGCTACGTGCTTGCTCGATGGATTATCAGGGATGTTGGGACCAACATCTTTATATGGTTGAATTTTCATATAATAATAGTTTTCATTCCAGTATACAAATGGCACCATTTGAGGCGTTATGTGGGATGCAGTGTAGAACTCTAGCATTCTGGGATGAAGTGGGTGAAAGGAAGCTGATGGGACCAGAATTGGTAGAAGAGTTGGAAAAAAAAGTTCAGCTGATACAGAAACACATGATAACAGCTCAGAGTAGGCAGAAGAGTTATGCAGACAACAGGAGGAAGGATCTCCCTTTTGAGGTAGGTGATCATGTTTTTCTCAAATTCTCAACATGGAAATGTGTGATGAGATTTTGTAAGAAAGGAAAGCTGAGTCCAAGGTTCATTGGATCATATGAAATTTTGGAGAGAGTTGGATTAGTTTCTTACTGAGTGGATTTACCTCCAAGTTTATCTTAGGTACACAATGTTTTTCATGTTTCAATGTTAAGGAAGTACATGCCAGATCCATCTCATGTTTTGAGTCCAGAGGTAGTTCAGTTGGAAGAGAACCTATCTTTTGAGGAACAACCAGTCCAGATTCTTGACCACAGAGAGCATGTGTTACGGAATAAGGTGATTCATTAGGTAAAGGTTTTGTGAAAAAACCTCACGATTGAAGAGGCAACATGGGAATCTGAAAATGCAAAGAGGGATAAATACCCCATCTAATTCGATAAGTAAATAAATTGTGGGGACACAATTTTCTAAAGGGGGGAAGGATGTAACATCCCAAGTAAGTGATGAATAATAGATATTTTTATCTATGTCTATTAATGAATTAGATAGTGTTTTAGAGGCTTAAAATGAGAATAAATCCAATCTTAAGCCTGGAATACACTAATATTTTTAAATGATTGTTTTACTGCCTTTTCATGGAAAACCATTTCTTTCAAATCAAACTTTTGACAATTTCATAAGCTCTATTTGTCAAAATAAACTTATTCTTTATTATCGGGACATTGAAATTTACTTTGGAAAAATTTTTGGTATTTTTCCGATAATGTTAATTTTTTTAATGAATAGTGAAAAATGTTGTATTTTAATTCAAAACCTCTTTTTAATATAATTTATTTATATGATTTGATTAACTTTTGAATTGGTTTTAAAGTTAAATTAGAATATATTTTTACGATTTAATCCAATAGGGATCGTTGGAATTAATTTCACTTTTAAATTTGACTTAAACTAGTTACAATCTTTTGATACTTATTGTTTCATAAGAACACGCTATTTGCTCTGACAGTGGGAATTACATATTAAATTAATTAATTCAACTTATATTTTTCTAAATTTGTTAAATAGACATCATTTTTGAATTCGTAATTTCAAATATATCTTAGGGTGAAGTTTTGGTATTTTTCTGAAAAACTTCAATTTATGATGAATAGTGAAACCACGAAGTGGTACTTAAAGAACTGATTTTTCATTTAAATGAATCATTACCACTTCTAAGTTTTGAATTTCAAAAATCCAACATACATGGTTGTCATTAAGAAGTAAAATGTGGTTTAATGGGATTAAAATAATTTCTTGGTGAATATTATCTTTTATGGTTTTAATCGCGATTAGATGTAATTAGTGTAATTTAAGGTAAAAATAATGTTTTAATAATATGAAATGAACTTGACACTTGTCCTACCCTTATTGGATGTGTCATGGCCGACCAAGGAAATACATGGGACAACTTGGGGACCCTGTGGAACCACTTTGGTTGGAAAATGACATTAATACCTTTTTATTTAAAGTTAAAATAAAAATGTCACAAACATGAGTTGGTTTACTAAAACAATTTTTAAATGGGGTTATACAAGTCATATTTTTGACTATAAATATTAATTATAAATCTAATAATATTTCCTATATCATGATATTTGTTTTATAATTTTTATAAATTAAATAAATTAAATTATTAATGATACCATGATGATGCAGCGATTACATCATTATTTGACGATTTAAATAAAATGAAACTATAATGTAAAATATAAGACCTAAACCTTTAAAAACCTATTGGATGGGTGGATTTAGAACCGTTATCACCTTATCCTAGAAATTTATTATTGTGGGACCTATTTTATCTGAAAATCATTTTATAACAAAGTATCCTTTCTAAACTTTCCAAGAGTGCCCCTCCTCTCCTCTTATAAAAGGCCCCCACCTATACCACCTTACCCACACTTCCAAAGCCTTTGGTTCGGCCAACACCGGCCCATTTTGTCTCTCAAAATCCCCCTATAACTTATAAAAGCCTCCCTTTCGGCAGAAGTCTTCCCAAGGAAGGATTTGAGCTCAAATCAAAAAGTGTTACCAGATTTAAAGGTAGCATCTTCTCTTGTGTTCTTATGTTTTATTTTTCTTATCCAACCCACTAAAATATTTTTATTCATTTCTTCTGTTAAAACACCAATATCTCTAATAGAATAGGATGTTGGTATAATATGTATTCGAGCTACACTTACACACACCTACATCTAATGGTTAAAGAATATACTGTTTCCGTGGATGGCGAATTTCTCCCTCACGAAACGATGATTGTTCAATATTCTTTTAACACCTTCAAAGGTGGCCATTAAGATGTAACTATATTTATATATGATATAAAATATTTTTATGTTTTACTTAATTTTATGTATTTTTCATTTATGGCATACCTGTATCGTTTCCATTATGGGTAAACGCGATATCTTCATTTTAGGAAGTGCGGACTACCGCCCCCTCAAAGTGATTTGACTCGTTAATACCATATGTGGTACATATAAAGGATAGATTTAATGATATTATATATAATATTATACTGGAATTATAATATACCTTTATATAATTATTATTTCTTTCCATTAAAGTATGAGATAGAAATGAAAGTAGCGTTCATGCGTACGTACGGCTTACCGTCTCCATGAACGCTGCATTTCATTTCTTATCCCAAATGTAATGTACTATTATAAGTAAATATATATAATGGATATATATGATTTATGTTACATATAAATGATGAATATAATTCTTGAATTAAAATATACATATATATCATTTAGTTTTAATTCCATTAATATGACATAGAAATGAAAGTAGCGTTCATGAGTACGTACGGCTTATCGTCTCCATGAACGGTGCATTTCATTTCTTACCTCTAAATGATTATGTAATATTATAAATGCATGTATATAACGGATATATATGATATATATGGCATCTAAATCATGAATATCATTCTTGAGATAATGGATATTTCCCTACGTGAACAACTAGTAAATATAAGATGTTCACTTTGGACTCAAGTACCAAATATCGACAAAACGACCGTAATTAACTTAAATGATTACATAATGTTCTTAACATGGTAATAATTGATATAAAAGGAATAATTAACTTCAAAAATGTTCTTAATCAATTAGAAATTAACTCAAGTTTATTATTCCAGACATTAAAGATTGATTGAGTCAAGTCGGACCCGAGGTATGGGACTTCGTCTCAATCTCCTTTCATTGAGGCATATTTCGTTTTATACACAACCTTATTTTATATGGTGTATAAACCACTTTCACTTTTATGTATATCCAAAAGGAATATTTTTTTATTAAGTGTTTTACTAAACGACAAAAGCGAATGTTTTTGTCGTACGTATGCGGCGACAACGACTTCTCAGCCGCCGTGACCATTATTTGAGTTTCAGCTTCCTCTACAAGCCATACCTTTTTTAAATGGAAAATAAATACATTTTTTTAATTTTCTTTTATTTTGGTATTGAAAATTGTTTTCATAATGTTTTTATTATATCAATGTGTTGTATTGATATCTTGTGATTGAAATGTGGAAATGTTATGTTTCATTTATGTATGTTTTTTGTGATACGATTGTGTTATGGTTCTTGGGCATTATTATGAAGATGGGTGGTTCTCTGATAATCTAAGGGTGGGTGAGCCCGAGATAGCACTCCAATGCATTGGGTAACGCGAAGGAGTTAAACATTGAGGTTCTTTGGAAGAGATTTAGGGAATATACTATGATGGGTATTCAAAATGTAACCAAGAGGGTTACTGCCTATGTAAGAATGTTATGAATGCCTCAAGATACCTTTATGTCTTATGATTTCTATGATATATTCATTATTTGATGAGGTATGTTAAAGTGATTATGTTTTATTGGTAATGTATTATTTCATTCTTATGTATATATGTACTCAGGTTTCCTTTCCATAGTTTTATATCCCTTACTGAGCTTTTTATGCTCATCCCAGGTTTTTGAAATGTTTTTCACAGGTCAAGGGAAAGGTACATGATATGATGATAGTGTCAAGGAGGTGTCAAGAAATAATCCATGTTTTATTTTAAATATGTTTCCGTTGATGGGAAAAATGAATACTACCTTTTACGTAACCACTTTGTTTAAATGTGGAATGTAATGCATGTTTTATGATATAATACTCTGAAACTCTAAACCTGAAAATATCCTCAACGTGTATTCTCGAACTAACTCAAGATTAAGTAATGTTTATGGATGGGGACTTATAAAAAGTCATGTTACATTAATGGGTTCATAAATATATTCATATAGTTTTATAAATATCACTTTGAGGAAAAATATGATCACTTTTGTGAGAAATACATCCCAAAAAAGATCTCCAATGAATTCCATAAGAATCATGAAAGGAAAAACCTATGTGTTTAGGAAGGGAAGATGTGGAACCTTTGATATAAAGGGTTCGTAGACATAGTAAGTGTGAACCTATGAATTTATTATTAATATGAGGAATACAAAATTATTTAATAAAAAATAACATTAATACGCTATATTATATTTTTTTAGGTGTAAGAATAAATTTCCATTATATTGATTAAATGATTAAATAATGAAACCATTATTGGGTAAATAACTAATCATTAATGGGAGTAAGACTTTTATAGGATCCATGTAAAAATACCATGTGAATCATTTATATTCATTATGTTAATTGAATGTGGTTCCAGTTTCAATGCTATAACGAGAATGATATAAAAATCATAAAAAATAATATCTTATTACCATTGGGAGTAAATAGTTAATGAAAAATGAATATGTTTTAAATTGCGTTCTATACATGATTTGACCATCTCATAGAACTCTACACCTATCCTTAAAATAATTTCAACATGTATCAGATATAAGGTCACCTATGATTGGATCCTTTTTCTAAAGTACAATTAATTTTCATTTGGGTTAAAGATGTTCTGATTTGAGAAGTTTTAAGATCAACATATGGAATGATACAAATATATTATCATTATTACATAAGTGGAATTCATTACCAATTCATTAAAAACATAGAAAATATAAGTGGTAAAAAAGATGAAAATAGTGTCATGGATGAAAAAGGACCAACTCCAATATAAGGGTACGTAGAATGTTTTTTTCTCTACTATTTAATCAATTGAAAATGAAAATTTTGATGACTCTAGTTAATGATGCCAAGAGAAAGATGAATAAAATAGTGAAATAATTATACACTCTTTAAAAATGTTATATAAAAAATGATATTGATGATTTTAAGGGATGAATACTTGGTTTTATTAAGGAAATATGTGATAGAAAACAATTGATGAGGGATGAATATAGTTCCATGGTGTATTCATTTGAATAATAGGTTGGAAGATTCAACAAAATAACAAAACAATTAGCTGATAGTAAAGAATTTTTATCAAATTAAAGTAATAAAATCTATGTGACTATAAGGTTTCATTTCTATTGGTGTCTTGGAAAAAGTGAAATTGATTGATAAAAAATAGAAGTGTTTACATGTTTCATAATTCATTTAGAAAGGGGGATTAGATATGAATAAATAATGATACCTACTCTATATAAGGATATATCATAGTTGAATGGAGATATATCTTCATAGAATTGATTTCACAACAAGATAATATCATTGAGTTTTGAATGACAGGTGGACACTAATATTTCAAATTATAATATATCCATTTCATAAAAAACGTTTACAAACAATTCAATAGAGAACCACCATAAACTAAGAAGTTGTTAGAAAATAAGACCAATTGATCACATCCTTCAAAGAATCCTATTATAGATGTTGACTAGTGAGTTTGTGCTAGTAGAATAGTGTTCTTATTATAGGGATAGTGAGGAAACATCTTGGGACAGTCCAAGATGTCCATTAATATAGAATTTAATGTGATAAAAATGGAACAATAATAGATTCAATCAAATTGAGAGACGTATGGTTTGTATTAATGGTTCAAATCCATATGAATAAGGTGTGATGTTTCCATAAAAGTGTATGCTAATTATTAATGAATGTGTATATATAATTTGAACCCTGTATGGTCATATGGGTAACAAGTTAGAATCTTTGATTCCAAATAATAATAATTATGTTAAATGGAAAAGGGATTAAACTATTGATTCATAGTAATAAGAAATCTTATTTAATTAAGGAGTAACACACCAAATGATTTATAGGAATGATGATAATGATATATTTAAATTATGGTCAAAATAAAATAAAGTTTTCATAAAGTCATTGTGTTATGAAAATGACAAATATTCTATTCTAGATAATGTATAGAAAAATTACTTTTTTAATTAAATTTTAAAAATATGATGAAGTCCAATCAACCAACTAATTTTAATATTAATAATTTAAAGAAGGAAGTAGTCATGAATAAGATCCATCACATTAGATATAGAATGAAAATTTGTGTAGGGTTTAGAACAATTTCCTAGACCCAATGTAAGAACTGTAGAGAGTATCCTTACTGATGTAGTAAAAAAAATCCCTTGAGGTTGATCTATCATAGAATATATAACATTAAGATGACTTCTATTTCTATATGGAACTAAAATCTAAAAAAATGCAACAAAGTCTAATGGTTTTCTTATGATACAAACTCAATGGGACCTTATATGGTTAATACATATTCTATTAATAAAATGGGAGTGATAGTATAATAATTTTTGGAATAATTAAACATACATTTTAAATTTAATATATTTTATATAATGAGGAGTGTATAATAAAAAATCATTTCTAAAATATGATGTTTACATCCCCTCACATGTCAATGATGGAGTCGGTATCAAATTAGGAAGGCATATGGAAATGTTTTTTCTAGGTTATAAAATATGGTTTTATACATCATGATTTCTGAAATAGAGTTTGGTTAGTCAACTAGTAGATCATTTATATGAATTATTTGGTATAAACATCCACATAAAATGACGAGATATAATCTATCCATGAAGGAGAGAATTTAAAATATGAATAATATAACTGGGGAAATTATTTTATTTCAAGCATATGAGAGAGTACCCTTACATTAATAGTGTGACCAGTTATTCCCTTTAAAAATTCATTTTAAATAAGGGAATTTATAGGAAACTTTATTGACGATTTTATATATTATTAAAAATAATTTCAAATGGAATATTTATGTACCCTAATATATTATGTGAGAATGATTTTTTATTTTTTTTAATGAATACTAATTCTATTTTTTAGGTCAACATATGATTAGAGAACACATTTGAATGATATAATTATTTCCTCAATACATAAATTTAGTTCAACTCATAATGATTGAGTATAATACACTATGACATTATTACATTGTTCCTTGATTGGTTATTGAATCCAGGGGAATTTTAATATTCATTTTGGGGGCACCCATTTATGTGAATCGAGATGTAGAATAATATTATGATAGTTTGAACATATATAAATACTGATATGAGATATGATTTTAGGTTCTGTGGATACCATGGTGAATTGATAATCATCTAGAGGATGACTCGGTGAATGGGTGGTATGGATGATGCAAAACTATAACAACATACAATTTGTGGAATGAACATATGGTTTACACAATTCATGTTCATGGATATTTTTAGGGACTATTTTCCATAATCCATCATAGTGTGCAAAAAGGTTTTAAACTATAGAATGGATATGGACATATATTTAAAAAATAACGGGCAATTTGATACACTTATTTTTTGTTGAAGAATTGTGCATGGGGAGGGCTCTCTACCGGAGCCTCCCATATTTTCTATCAATGATCTCCTCTATGATCTATATAGTCATTTTTACCATTTTTTTTAATTTCATTTAATATTATTCTATCTTCTCCCCCATTCATATTTCCACTATTTTCTCAAGTGTTAAGACAAATTTTTATTAGTGTTTGGTGAAAATTATACATGTGAAAGGTGGAATCATGGAAAATTGATGCGTATTTTTCTCATCATGAATATAGGAGGACCAGAGATTCCATATTCACTTCGTCTCACATTTTTATATGAGGGTTCAGATCTATATGGTTTTTACTATGGGGTTTTGGTTAAATTAATAAAATTGGTCATTGGATTTGCATTACAATTTAGATAAATTTTGTTTTGAAGTCCATAAGGTATGTTTAAGAGAAACACACCCAGGTACATTATGTTTCAGTGACATTGGTCAAAAAGTATAGATTTTAAGAATCTATTTTGAAATAATGTAATTTTTTATATTATTATAGTTAATCTTACAATTTATTTTGTATTTATTTTAATGTTTTAGAGACTCGCAGTGATAGAGAATGTCCATATGGTTTTGAAAAATCAATTGTAGAGTTCCCAAGGTGTGAATGCAAAAGAAATTTGGTTTTTCAGTATTGGTGGTCTTTACACATTTACACAATGGTATTATTTATTCCATTTAATATAATGTGATATGTATGGTAAATCCGATATTATCAGTTGGACCATTTGGTTAATTTAGTTTTTTTCACCAATATTAAATGTATATATACTAGAAAAAGTGCTAATGTAATAGTTAGATCCTTTTCCACTTCCAAGATTTCATCAATCTCTGATAGCTGTGTAATTTATTATTATTATGTTACTAATGATGTTTATACCATTAAGGTTTAATATTAAATTAATTATACATGATATTATATCCCTAGTTATAGATCCCTTAGTGAACTCCAAGTGTAGGGAGAGATTAATTGAAATGGTTTTCTAAGGAAGAGTAATTGAGAATCCTTATGATCATTAGGTCCTACAAGAACATTGATGAAACCATGTGTAGTGGGATCATCCTCATCTAATATGTGATTGCCTATTAATGAAGACCCTATGAATATTTCTCGATAGGTGGGGTTTTAGGACCATCTCTATATGAATTCGGTGCTATATTAGACCTTATTTCATCTCATGAGAGTAATGAAAATGGGTCTTAACCTGTGAGGAATTTAAGGACATGACATAATTAAATTGATATATGGTGATTATATATCCTCTAAGTACCTATCTTGGACCAATGGATATGTTTGAGATTTTGGTACCCCAGTGAGGTTTCACTGTTATGATGTGACCTATGGGACCAGAGTGGATTACATAGTAAGATAATGACCCTAGTGAGTGTCAATAAAATAATTGGGTCATGATGATTACAAGTGTCACCATATAATCCAAATATAAAATTGATTATGAAACAATAAATTTCATAGTGTTACTTCATATGAATTGATGATGATTCCTAATAGTTAGTTTTTATGAATAACACAGAATCTTTCATTGTTTGAGATACTCACACACTTTGGATTTCATTTGGTTCTAGGGAATGAGTGGTTATGCCTAATATTCACAATAGATAGACTTATCTATAAAAATAAGATTTGAACTGATACATAAAACAAGAGTGCATTAGATTTACATGAATCAATTGTGTTTCCTGATACATGATTTCCACAAATAATATCGAATTGTTTATAGTAGCTATTACTCAAACATGCTAGATTTCATAGAATTCTAGGTAATTGGGTATTGAGCCAGATATTCCCATACATATGATATCATAGGGTTCCTAGGAATATTTGGGGTTCCTGTTATATGATCTACAATGACTATAGTAAATTAATCAGGATTCATGTTACCTGGTTGGATTGAATTCTAAGGAATTTGACATAGTTTTATATAGTTAGAAGTATAAAATTTCATTGGATTCTATTAAATAAGGTATTAAGACTACCATTTACATATATTATATTCTTAAAAATAATAGGAAATGGTATGATGATTGAAATTTTATTTCTCCGTACTTCTAGTAATTAGTAATTGTTCCTAATACATTATTACTCCAAATTACATGGAATTAGATTTAGTAGAAGTTACTCAAACACATTCAATTTCCTAGGAAATCTCGTAATCTTACGTAGAGCATGATACATTATGTTTATTTTTGTAACCCCAAGGAATCATTGATTGATAATGCTACTATCATATTTTTTGATTATATTCTAATTACATAGAAGTTATTCATCATTTTATATAGTTTTCGGGTCTAATAATTAGTAGGAACTATTTTATAACATTATCAGAGACACCCTGACACTGGTTGTTGAATTTTGGGGATCATCCTAGGTATAATAGTGCATCCTATAATTTTTTGTATGTTTCTTTATATAGTTTATTTACATTTTAAATCGCTAAAATGAACATTCACGTCGTTGACTAGTTATATAAGAGATCATGTTGGTGGTTCGATAATGAGTTGTACTCATAATCTTATTAGGAAGTCATAACAGTTATATAACCTGAGTATACTACACCCGTTTTATGTTAATGTTAATTCAAGGATGGGAAATGTATCATCGTGTGGTAAAACTCAACCAGGAATTGGGGAACAAGACAAGGTCGAGTCTTAATAATGGATGTAGGGAATCCTATTTATTTTAATTTTTATTATATATATGTGTCAAAAATAGGTCAACTCTCAGTCAGTCTATATGATTGATTATATGCTTTTGGATTCATATAGTGTTTTTTATTTATTTACTTCCATATAATCTTTTGTCTATTTACAATTTAAAGAATATTTTTCTTTTATTTTTCATTTATTTTATACACTAATATCTATTATAGTCTTCCCATGTAAATATTCATTACCTACAATACTATATGGTTCCTTAAGTTTTATGGATAAGAATTCATGAATTCATGTGGAAACCAAATCTAATTATAATTCCTAATGAACTGGGGGGTTTACAATGTCGTATCACAGATTAAGTGAATGATATCATAGAAAGCATATGGGATTTTTTTCTTAATATATGGGGTGATAATATATATAATACATAAAAATGTTTCATATACTATGATGGATATGGATCTAGGGAATATAATGAATATTTTTTCATAGCAATTTCGTATTTTCTGGGTTATGGGATTGTTCATCATGAATTATGTGATTACAATTTTCTAATTCCCATATAGTTTGATTCCCATTGATTTTATAGATTTATATTTTATTATTAATTATCAGTTTTGTGATATAGGTTCACGGGATAATGAATCATTATTAGAATATAGGATTTACGTAAAATTTTCATAATTGTTTATGACATTGATATCGTAGATGATATGGTTCTACAAATTAAAATATCAATAAAAATATATATATAATATTCTCATATCACATAGTTATATAATTATAATCAACTAATCCTAATATGTTTTACTCATATCGATAGAACATATAGATATAGGTTGAGATTCTCCATGATGATGATTATGTCCTCAATTAGTGTTAGGGATGAATAGTTTCACTTTTTTTGTACTAGAATAGGATGCCATTTTTGATAGACCCCTATTTCATAATTAAGATTCTATATCGAAAAGATTAATAATATTTATTGTTTATAATTTCATTAACTACCTATACGGAGCTTTCCCAAAATGATTTTTTTTACATTCCACTTTACTGAGCCCTATTCCCGTGGTATTATTAACACCGATCATGGTAGGTAGATTCCATCATAAACATATATTATAATATGTGAGAATGTGGTAGTTTAGGAGATTAAATCCATATAAATAGGAAGGATAAGGACCATCAATAGAGTGTGATACTCGAGTGTAATCTTGTATACTGATGGCTGGTGAGAATCAATTCCATATATAAGGATTCGATTAAATATTTGATGTCTGGTATGACTCAATGTTGATGAGACCTATATTTTCTATTCAAGTTTTTAATTGAAATGTGATGATTTATATAAGAATATAGTGGGGATCTCTAGTGATATATGTTTTATAGGTGTTATAAAATATGGGGTAGGTGTGAGAGATTTATATTTTAGAAATAAAATTGAAAATTTCTTATTTATGTACTATGGACCAAGTGTGATTTATTATAAGAAGATAACATATGAGATTTTATATCCATTTATTTGAATTCTCTGGATATTATAACATGGTTAGGTACATCATGATCCTATATTAGTGCATATTATGTTCTCTTGGGTGGTTGATTTGGATACTGTTTCCAAAAATGACATTGAATGTGGAACAAAATGGATTCTTTTGGAATTATGTTTTGATTTTAAAGATCATGAAAAGTCTACTTCAAAATAATTTTGAATATGGATAGTCCTCTAATCGTGTGTCTAGATTATATATTAACATTTTTATTATTGAAACATTATCAAAATTATTAGTGATAATGATATAGACTATGAAAAAATTTCAGATTCACAATTTTAAGGATTACCACCAACATTTTTTCGAGTTAGACATGGGATATTGGAAATTGATCATTGATGGCTATTGGATGAATGATCCTAGTTACTATAATATATAACTGATGGTATCATGTGTTGAGTTATGTTAGAGGGTGGTGTTGAAGTTTAAACCAATTAAATGTAGGTTGAATATAGTTTTTATGTGTTTAAGACACATAGTGATACTGATTCCTGAATCAATGATTGTCCTTGAGATGCTATAGAATAATGGGAGTTTTTAATAGTAGATTACACTATTATTTGAATCCATGATGTGAATTTGAATGTTCCCTCCGTGTTATAGGAGTAACCTTTGTTTAATCAAGTTCTATAGGAAGGTAAACTGATGTGAGGGCCACAAAACCAAATTCCAAGGAGGTGTATTTTTAGTAGTTGACCCAAGATGAGTGTGTCTTGGGAGTAGAAACACAAATTTTAATATGGATTCTATTAAGGTAACGCTATATGAAGGATGTAGTGTAATCCTTATAGCTAGCAGTCAAATGTTAGTTGTTTGATGGTTTAATACTCATCATGGCTGGGATTCAATGATTGGTGGGGGAAATGTTCTATTTATTTGGGAATAAGAAGAAATTAATGATTGAATATTCACTGGGGAATAATAATTGTGGCCACATCTAATTATTTCATTTATTTATATAAAAATCACATGGTTTTGTAGGTGAAAACCCATATTGGTATGATCAATGTCATGTCAGGCTCAGCAGTTGGATGGTCATGAGGGACTTTGGGAGACCTATCATTGGTAAATATTATTAATATGGTCCTATATGAAAAAACATAAATGGGATTTAGATGATGTATTTGGATGGATTTAATTTATTGGAATCATACATGGGATAATTTTAATGTAATCTAAGGGATTTTATTTGGGTGAACAATGAGTTGTGAGATGTTTCATGAGACAACCAGGGTTCAACACCTGCTTTACTGGGTTGAACACAATTCATGATATGGTTTATTGGTAGAAGAAAGATTTTTTAAATATTTCAAGGGGTTATCCATGATTAATGACATGGTTTAGTGGGGGATCCATGATTCATGAAATTGTTCAATGGTTGAATCAGGATACATGACATGATTCATGGGTGAATCATGATTTTTGAAACTATTTAGGGGAATCATGTTAAGATATAAAGTTAGGAAGTCAGTTTGGATAAAAATTCATTAAAAAGTAAGAGAATATGGTAAAGTGGTTTTAAATATATTGAATTTGTTATGATGTGGGTATTTGGATGTGTTTTTGGACCATTCATGAAAAACTATCTTATTCAGGCCCTGTTCATGGATGTTGGAGACTCTTATGATTTGGTATGCAATTGGGTTTGATAGGTAGTACCAGCATTTGACTTGGTTTATATCTTTATTTATGTTTTATGAGATTGAAACCATATCAAGTGGGTCCTTGTAATAATGTGACATCATTTCAGTATATGGTTGTAATAGTAGGAAGAAAAAAGAATTAAGATCTTTAATTTGGAACATAATCTTTTACATGTGATAATCGTAATCTAAATGATTGGTTTATTAAAACCAATATAATTTATTCAGATATATTGGAATGGGTATGTGATATATTAGTTTTTCATTGAGGATGATGAGTTATTTCTTGTTTATGTATACATAGTGTTCTTCAAGAGTGGCGGTACACCATACTCTCTCATTCAGTGTTTGGAGATGTAATGTGAGGATTTTATTATGAATTAGAGACAGATGAGTGTTTGGATGGATGGTATAATGGTGGATGAATCATTTTAGGAAAGAAAAGTTATATGGGGTGGAGTTCATAATAACCAATATTTGGATGAATTTGGAATTTAAATGAAATTTTAATATTCGTTTTAGTGGAAGGCTTTCAATATTATGACTCAAAATAATTTTTTTAGAGATTTACCATCTTAAAATAGTGTTACTAGATGTCATTTTAGGTTCCTTGGATGCCTTAAGGATTTGAGAGAGCAATAAGGATTGTTGGGTGGCTGAGGTAAATAAATAATATGATAATAGATCATTCTCTTCATGAAACTATGGTACATGTCAGGAAAGTTAATAGATGGAGGGATGACACATCTAAATAAATGAGTTTTGGATTTATTTATTGGTTCACACCATTAAAGAGTGATAACAGTTGTATATAAGGAATATGGGTCTTAGACCCCATGGATTTAGGAAAAAAGTACCCATGGGGTTGGATATTTGGTGAAGCATCTCACTTCATTCCTTTTTTTCCCACTTGATATAAGGTGGGTTATATACCAATTTATTTGGTTATTTATTATGTTATCATCCTCTACTTCCCTAAAATTATATTTACCTTGTCTACATCTAATTTCTCTCTGATATGATTTCTTTTTACTTCCTATTTAATCATATTATTGTGAAATCAGGAGAAATTAATGGGTATTTTTCATAACATGAGGAATGGACGATCCAAGAAACTATATACAAGGAATCACATATCATTTCAAGGAATGTATGTGATTATATTTTTTTATTCCAGTTTTTGTGAAATATAACCCAATAATTTTTTAACATGGTATTAGTAATTGGGGATTTGAGATTTTTTGGGCCAATGGAACATCTGGAGGGTACTACACCATGTCTCTTACATTTTAGGTACCATTGGGCATCATGGAGAGATTAATTATGTAAATTATTATTTAATTTAAAAAACATCAATTCACTAAACGTTTTGTAACAAATATTTGATGATGCATCAGCTTGATTTAGGTCATCTTAAGGATTGGAGATGGCCAAATGGTTTTGGACAAGGTAGAGTATTTTTTTTCTAATATTAAATTTTTAAACCAGACTTATTTTGAGTTAGGATTTACTAATGTATTTACCCTCTTATATTATAATTTTCATTTACATGGTATGTGATATGTAATGTCTCATCACGATGGAAAATTTTATTTATTTTTAAATTAATGTTTTATTTGAGAATTGAATTTATTGAAGAATACGAATATTTCAATGTTCAATTTTCAAATCGTAAACACTATATTGTTTTCCAGTGAAACAAATATCATTGGACATGACTATTGTGATACTCCATGTGACACTATGATCTTGGGGGATGTGAAATTAACTAAGTGAACCTGATGTGGTGGCACTAGTGTAGGAATCCCTAGGGGAATATTTGCAGAGGTGAGTGATGAATTGAAATGGATGGTCGAATAATTGGCTAGGTGAACCAATAAAATACATTAGATGATTTAAGTTAGTTATTATTTTCATAGTGTGATTGTTAAACATTACTAATTTGTTATTACCTAGGTTGGTATACATAACAGTTATTTCAGGAATGGGTGGGTGTGAGTAGATACCTATGAAATCATTAAAATTGAGATTGACCTCCTGATTTAACTTTTTTGTAATGATTGTGAGGATAACAATATGTGGAGATTGTGTCCATACCCTAAATATGATGATATCATGTGATGTTATTCCTTATTCGTATCAGGATCATCATGAGAGTTTCTTTAGAGATCAAGGGTCTATGGTTATATATCTTTATAATGATGTTACCTAGAAGACTATGGGGTTTTCTTTGGAGATATAATGACTCCAACTATAGTGAATATAAGAATTTAAAAGTGATGATATTTAGTGTCACATTAGAATCTAAATCAACAATTTAATTTGATATTTGATATTTTATTTGATTTATTCTATGTAATTGATGTTGATGCATGAAAATGGAATTCCCCAAATTCTGGGAAATTATCAATAATCCACGATACATGCAAACACTATAATTCCCTTGATGAGAGGTAGTAATGTTTTAAAAATTATATTCAAATAATCTAGATATCCTCATATTTTTGGTAATTATAGTAATTCTTAATAAATGGGATTCACAAGAATCAGTCATGGTGAATGATACATGATTTACTCAAATTTCGATGAATATTTCAAATTTATATATAATAATAGATACTAGGTTTTCCTAGACTCCATGTAATTTGTTGTTTTCCTTGATATTAAATTCCAAAATATTACATATGAAACTTGGGAATTAAGGGGATGCTTAATAATACATTTCATATGATTCTCATGAGTTATTCATGGTTCACGATACACGAATAACTCGAATTCCATGAATATTTTTTAATTAGACATTGTTCATGATATTTGATCATAATTGATTTCCCTACATAATAAGGAATCATCTATTCAACTTAATAATAACATATAATGTATTTTTAATGTCTTATAAGAATAAATATGATTAATGATACATTATTATGTGGGGAAACTAATCATATTCTATGGTTCAAGATATATGATTACCAAAAATTCTATTGAATTAAATATATAGCCTAATACAGAAGCATAATGTATTTATAATTTCACTAGGAAATTTTACAAGGAAAATAGTACTACTGGATTTCCTAGGGTCTCCCCATAGGAATCATGAATTTATCTTTCTATTATGGGATATATTTTATTTTTCATCAGATCCAATATTTATTCATAGTAGCAATTATTTATTCGGAATAGTTAATAGTAGGAACAGTTGTGCGACTTGTTCATAGGCACAAAATAATTCAAATAATAATGGTTGGATCTATCATCCTTTCAATGAATGAACTGAGTATTATCATTTCCTATTTATTTCCACACTAGTTATTTATATTATATTAATTTCTCATGAAAAAGACTATATTTATTAGTGTTATACTTAACCACATTACTAGTTCCCTATTGAATTGTAACCACACCCTACATGGGTTGTCACAGATCTTAGTAACCCACGAAATGGTGAGATCATCATTCTGTGATCACAAAGAAACTGACATTTTGTGATAAAGAATGTAACCGTACATGTAGTATACAAACCATTTTTTATAAAAAATTATAAAAAAATATAATTTTTTTCCTCTTCATATATGATTAGGTTGTATAGTATTATTAAAAGAAAATAATAATCATCACTTGATCCTATAATCCTTTACAATGAGATACATTTATTTTCTATAAAAACTATTGAAATATATTACTGAGGATTTTCAGACATCTAAAATTATCCCTCCACCACACATCATACCATGTTGTAAATAAGCATTAGTATAATGTTTGAAAACATATAGTGGCTTCATTTATGCCACACAACATACATGTGAGATTATTCAGATATGTGAGAATTCATAGAAATAAAGTTATAACAACCCCTAAACATAAGTATAATATTGGAAGCCTTCCATTTTCATAGAAGGTTCACAAAAAATACAATGTGAATTAAATTGAATTTATTTCATACACAACCTACAATTAGAGAATATCACTTTATGTCATGATGAAATGACACATTATCATCTGTGGATCCCATTCTTTTATTATGAATGATAAAATAATTTAGGGAAATAAAACTCATTTTTTAGAAAATAAACCTTAACTTAAAACCTATTTTGTTTATTCAGTATAATCATATTGATTATTAAAAAAATCATTCAAAAAAATATATAGAAAAACTAGTTCTTTAAAAAATGATCAATGTTCCTCATAACCCAATTTATGATAACCATAAATCAATATTTATTTAAAATGAAACATCCTTTAATAATAATTAAATATTAATGAAATAAATATATCATTTCATTAAAAATCATCATAAGTTTTTATAGTAAAATATATATTGTTATTTTATAAGAAAAAATGTAGACATTATTTCTGTTCATAAACAGTATTTATACTTGGTAGCCATGTAAATCCATTTTTATAGTTTTGGTGTCATTTTTTCTCCTTACTATAATTATAAAAAATTAATTATATGAATTGGGATATATAAATTAGATAATGAGCATGTATAGAAGATTTTTTCATTTCCTAATGTTGGTAAACAATCTGTAAACATTCATTGTAGGGTTAAACGAGTACTAGAGTAAATGAGATCAATAAAAATTCCCATAAATCACTTATCATTCATGTTACTATAGTGAGTAAATTCTAAAGTACACATATGTATATTCCTTTAAAGATAATATATGGAGATCATAATAAAGGAATTAGTCCTCATGATGTTAGCTGTTATTACTTAATAAATATAATTATGTTTTCTTTTTGATTTATTTTGTGTTTCTATTATATCATAAAGTTTGAGATTTCTTATTTTAGGGTGTGAAGGCAAAACAAGTTTTGTAATAAATCACACATGGGTGGGGGTCACTTCTCTATGCTCCATAATTATTAGACATTGTATTATATATCTTATTATTTTTTGTATTTTTTAACTTCAACGTATTCACCTATAAATAGTGTTTTAAACCCATCGATACTATGAAAATATCCAACACATTGATTAAGATTCAATTATTTCCCTATACCACACACACATCAATGAAACATTCACTTACCAACAAGAAAATAAATGAGATTAGAATGTTGAATTATGAAACATTAACTCACAGAAATTAAAATAAAATGAAAAATAAATTGAAACTAAAATTAAGAGACAAGAAATAAGACATAACTTGATTTTGACATGCTATACAAATGAAAAAATAGAATAAAAAAATAATAATTATGAATCACTATGATTATTAGTGGAATATTATTTTAGATATAAAATTATCTATAATTTCATGGGCTCACACCCCAATGTATTCCCATTGGTTTAACTATCCTCAATCGTCAATTTTTCATTCCATTATTTTTACATATTCTCATCTATATAGATAATTCCATCAGGCTTCTAGAAGGTTTTAGATAGATCAATTTACTTCAGCAATATTTTATTTAAGCGATCACTCCCCATATATAATAGATTATTCCTTATCAATTTAGTATAAGACTCAATGCACAAACCACTGTAGAATAACATTCTACTCTCTCATTCCTGATAAATATTTATATGGTTTTGTTATAAAATTATATAATAATGAGATTTTTGGGCGGCTTAGGTTTCATTTGAATTATGTCAAGTATGAACATGTTCGATTAATATTCTAATCATGGAATAGAAAAATTTAATTTCGAAATATTAATTTATTATATTTATATTTTCTATTTTTTATTTTATCTAACAAATAATTATTTTATTTGGGGTCATTAATTTGAAAATATAATTCATTTCCAAAAAATGAAAATTTTCACATATAGTAATCATCATTTCCCAATTATTTTTGTAGAAAATTTAATAATATTCCCATTTCTATGTTAATGTACTAAAATTCTATTAAACATATTCATGGAAAGGATTTTTCATAAAAGGATTTGGGTTATTCCTAAATATCTTGGAGATATCATCATTTAATCGCACAATTCTAGATAATTCTTCTGAAATAATGATGACTTATTCATACATATATGGGTACCAAATATAATTACTCATAGAAAGCTCAAAATTCCATAGATTGTTTTATTCATCAATCATTTATCCCTATTCCAATATAATAAATTCATTGAATAATTTGATAAAATATAATGAATATTCAAATTAATAAATATTCATTAAAATATGTGTTTGGTAAAATAAAATATATTGAAAAATACATTATAAAATTATAAATAAATGTTAAATATATATATAAATACATTATTTCGGTTTTGTACAATATTATCAACTAAATATGAATATAATATTTCATAAATTATAGCTAATTATGTAAAAAAATTGATGTTTTGAGAAAGGTCAATATAAAATCTAGAAATTTGAAAATATAATAATTAAATGGGTTTTGGGAAAGAAATCACACTTATATATTTCAAAATTCATAGGAATAAATAGTGAATTTTTTTTATAATCCCTCCCACAAGAATTGACGATGATTATCTTTGGGAATTGACTTTAAAATTATCACAGAGAAATTTATTCTATAACATTATAAATATTGATATATATTTTGATATAGTAATACTTTTTTAATTAACAATACAAAATTTGTGTTGTAAATTTAGAATTTATAATATTTTTTATGTGATACTAAGAATCATACATGATACTGAATACATGGACATGAAGTAGAAAAATAATGGTCAATGAATAGTTGAGAGTGATATGTATCTTGATCCCAAGAATGTGAATGATTATAAAATATGTTATATTCACAAACTTTTTAAAGGATAATAGAATGAAATTAATTTATTATAAATTAAGGTATGGAGAAATGGATTGAACATTCATAACTATAATACAAAATTGATTTTAAATATTAAATATATAATTCCTCAAAATATTTTGATACTTATTTACAAAAATAATTTTACAAATCATTTACAAAATTCATTTCCACCCTCCTGAAAATAGTAGTTTTTCATTTTAATATAATACCTAACAATTCACATGATAGGGAAAAATTATTTTGATTGAATTCCCCTAGAGACATATATTGGAATATACATTGTGAATAATGTTATTATAGGTGAGAAATTCCATGTGTGATGTCTACTATACAATGGACATTCCTTTCAGACTTTTATAGTTATGATATAAATAGGATAACATTAAAAATAATAATTTAAAATTTTAATAAAAAGTAAATGGTATTATAAAAATACATTTTAATAGATATATAAAATTATATAAAAATTTCGATACAATAATGTATTGTTTATGGATATGTAATAGAATTATTATCGACCAAAAAATAGAAATATGCTTGGTTTTTTTATAAAAATTATTATTTTTGAAATTTTAAAATACCATAAATAGGAATCATTGGAGGAAAACATATTAACCACCAAAATATATAATGAATATGAGAATATATTGGGTTGATGAATTAATGTCCGTATAATTATTTATATAGAAATTTAAAACAAAAACATTATTAATATGGTTGTGATTGTTAAGTAATCCTTTAAAAATTTTGTAATATTTTAATGAGAACACATTAAAAGAGAAAAAATGAATAAAATAAATAAATACCAAGAATAATGATAACTTCATGATATATCCTGTCAAAGGGATGAGTATAAACCATACATATTACATTAGTTGCATAATATAAAATATGTCTCATTGGAGTGGAATTGGGATAAAATAAACTTACCATCGATTTCTGTACAGGAAAACACATTATATTCTTTTGGATAATCAATATAAATGTATTTACTAATTCAATAATAACATTTATGATATATATTACATTATTTTAGGACCATATATATGCATTTGATATTAATTTCTTGTATAGTTCATTCTTAAATCGATTACTTTTCTATTTTATGTCAATTTTTATAAAACTATTGTGGTATGTTGATTTTTGTAAAAATGTGTGACTAAATATTAGATTCAACTCATGGAAAGAAATAATAACTATAAATTCAATGTTATTAATTAAAAATAATTTTAGAACTATAGAGACCTAATCCTTAAAATATCAGATCAGTTTCCTGTTAATATTATTTTAACATAAGATACAAGGAACCACATCCCAAAATAATGAAGAGTTTAGCTGTCTTGCTCAAATAGATACATATATGAGCCTTAAATTATATTTGAATAATGAAAAAATGACATAATATTTTTTTAAATGTTTGTAACATTATTCCTCACTGCATATCTCTAGATATAGATCCTAATAAACATCATTGAATTGTGAGGAATAGAATCAAAATAAAAGTGAGATCAAAATACCAGTAGGAGTTAATTAATGTTATGAAAAGATGAACTAATTTGAGAAATCAACATTTAAAGGTAAATAACTGAACAAAAATTCCATTAAATAAATATAGAATCAGTAATCAACATATAATGGTAATGAAATTAACAGACATTCCATTTAAATAACTATATAATGAATAATCGAAACAGAAATGTAAATAATTGAAATCCCATTACATATAATCAATAAAATTAAAATGAAATGAATCCATTTATTTTTTTCTAGTGAAATTATCATGGATAATAATAATTGAATCTAAATAATTTGAGGATTTCTTTTTAGAAACCTGGTTTCCCAGGTACATTGAAACATTACTATCAAAACCGTTCAAAATATAGTTTAAAAAAGGTTTGTTGAAAAGCCCACTTAGGATAGCCAACTCAATCATCCCATGATACTACCAATGCATCAAAAGGATATCTATTATAGGTACCACCTTTGTCGTACGCGACCAAATAATTCCTCATATACCAAATAATAAATTTAATTCCTGAACAATGCTCCATATAATTTTTTTATTGAGTAATGCATATATATTTATTATTATTTCCCCAGATAATCACATAATAGTCACTATAAGAACTCTATGTAATGATTATTTACATTATAATAAATAATCACTTCCCTGAAAAATGAACTGAATATTTAGTGGATAATTAATGTCCAATTGTCACTACAAAGTGAATAACTGAAGGGGAATTTTAAGACTATGTAAATATTTCCTGAAATTGAATGTCAATATTATCAATGGAAAAAGTAATCCCAAGCCATTTAGAAGATGAATACAGATGTTTTCAGTATATCATATACCCATTAGAGTAAGAATATGGGTCGTTGTCATTGTTGGAATAAAATAATATTTTTTATAACATACATGAGGAAAATATAATTTTTAATTAGAGAAGTTATTTGAAAATATTTTTACATTGAAATAAATCATAAAAACGTTTTCATGAAAATTTTTAAAATAAAATTTTAAATAAATATTGCAATGACCCTCTTATTATCATTATCTTGAGAACACAATGAATCATTAAAAGGCCTTAAAAGACATCCCCAAGAATACAGTGGATTTTAATAAGCGAGGAAGGGTTTCAAATGAAAGTGGGGAATGATTTCACCTATAAGAAATAAACCACTAACCAAACAACCATAACCAAAAAACGACAACATGATGCATGATAATAACTTGATAACTCAACCATTGTCTGATAAAAATACAAAAAAGGTATCCTATAGTGGAAGCCAACACAAAAAATGTTATAGTGTGAATGAAAAAAGTTACCAAGATAACCACATGAATCTATTCTCTACAGCTCCATACTCCAACATCCCCAAACATCCCATGTATCCTGTGGTGGTGCTAAATACATGTGATACATTACCTTTTCCCATTTCTTGGAAGATAGCATCTGAAAACATACCAAAATTCCAAGGTATGGGTGAGTATAAAACTTATTTGGTTTCCCCAATAACTTCCCCACTCAATCCACTAGGATATAAAGGTTAAGATATTTTATATAATATATTTTATATAAAACAATTATCCCAAAATAGTTTATAACTTAATAAAGGCATGCTCCAAAACCATTTGTAACTATGAGTAAACTATGGTTATTTTCAACCAAATTTCCAACCAGTCACCCTTACATAAAATCAACGAAACATGTCTATAAAAATATAATTCTCATAATAATTTTCACATATCCATTCTATTGTAACATTGAACACACCCATGCATTCTTTGTTTCATAGTTCCATATTCATGAGGGGTGTCCCATCCAATAAATTATGTCCCAAAGACAAACACCCATAATCCAAGGCCACTAACCTTTCACCCCAAAGGTATGTGTCCCTTATTCAAGGTCTTGTAAAACATAATCTCATAGAAAACATATATTCCAAAACCATTCAAATATACCATTCAATGCATTTAAAGAAACTCGTTATTTTATTAAAAACCATTAAAGAAAAAAAATTCCAAACAACCATTCCATTTCAATAAAATTGTTCCTTTCATTGAATTCCCTTACATCAAATAAATATTTCATAATTCTAGGAAATTCCCATTTCAAAGCATCATTTTAAAATTACGAATAAAACACTTTTTCAAAAGCACCAATTATTAATTTTTCCACCACCATAACCAAAAAGGGTTTTAGTAAATCATTAAGGATCAAATTCATAATCAAATACAAAAAATACTATCAATTTGAAATAATCCTATTCAGTTCCCCTTAGAGGAGTCGATAGTGAATCCACCTATGTCAACTGTTCTGGAAAAATTTGTAAAATGATAATGAATGCTCATGAAATCTAGTATAATCTCAAAAAAAAAATTAGAACTATTCCCCTAAAAACAACAGTAAAAAATATAAACATATTTGGAATCTAAAATAATATATCTACACATAATGGGAATTGGTATGAAAATCCATGAATAGAGGATAAGTATATGAAAATAGATCTAATGAAATGTGACAAAAATTGTAATGAGCAATTATATACCTCAAGAATCCTGCTTCAAATATCAACTGAAAGCATTCAGATTAGGTTTGGATAAATGGGAGAATATTCACTAGAAATAGGAGAGGAAAAATCATGATTTATAGCTGTTTTTGGGGGAAATTTTGATTAAAGGCAATGTGGAAGTAGAATTTTTTTAAGGATGTGGTTTATATCCTATCCCTGGTTTAGTCACACATTTAGAAAAAACAAGAAGTAGATAATTCCAAAAGAATATATTCACAAGACCAACTCACATGGTCTTTTAACCATGCACCAACTATGATTATTCTAATGCCTCAAACCTAATACTACACACCATTTCTCTTAAGAATTCGACAATGTTTTAAAAAATTGTTTTCATCTTTTGCACCTTCACTTTGTACCCCAAAACTCATTGAAGGATCCCCAAACTCTTCCATCCTTCACCTATTAATAATAGATACAAGTGAATAATAATGAAAGGATTACATACCCAAAACATGGGGTACCACATTCTCCCCTCCATTGGAATTTCTGTCCACAAATTATAGAAAACCAATCTTTCCCCAATAGAGTTCTGGTCATTTATATTTCATTTCATTATTGCGTTCCCATGTATTTTCCGTTATGTAACCATGTTACAATAAAACCGACACTAGAACGATGATTTTTTCATGAAAGATTTTATCTTTCCTATCCAAAATCCACTCTAGGATATTTACCAATAAAGCATATGACACTAGGTGGATGTGATCCAATCTTATCACAGTGTCAGGATCATGATGATACATTTATAGATGAGATATGTGGAACACATTATGTACCTAACTGAACCATGGTGTAAACACATACAAATATGAATCCTCTAGAATTAATTCTAGTATCTCAAAGGTCCAATTTATTTAGGATATAACATTTTCTTCTTCCCAAAATGAAGTGGTCTAAGCCTTGGAAAACATCCCAAGAACACATGATCACTCACCATGAATGAAATTTCCTTTGAGGAGGATCTACATACAATTTATTATGACTCCGATCCATCTCCATCTATTTCCTAGTCAACTGAATCTTTTCGATTCTTTCTTGGACAAGTCTCCTTCAAACTAGTGAAGACAAAGATTTTTTCACAGCACAAAATGGAGAATGACATGGACTCCCATACACTGATTCCTAATGATCGACATGTATCGAAACATGATAGCAGTTAATATAAGAGAACTCCACTAATGATATATGCTCATCCCAAGAGCCACTACAATCTATTATGTGAGACCTAATCATTTCATTCAATGTTTGTGTCATCCGTTCGGTTTTTCTATCAATCTTAGGATGATACATCGTACCCATTATCAATTGAGTACTAAGGGATTTTTGTAAGAATTTTTGGAAATGATATGTGTACCTAAAATCATTGTCTATGACTATGAAAACTGGTATTCCCTATCTCTTTATTACCTCTTAGATATATATTTTTGAACTATCCATTACCATATGAGATACATGAATAGTAATGAAGTTGATTTACATTTTGAGCTCATCCACCATCACCCATATAGAATCATGTTTTCAAACTATTCTAGAGAGACCTGTAACAAAATACATGGATATATTCACCCATATCAACACTAGTATAGGTTAATACTGCAGCATACCTATTTTTCATTGATGTTCTCCAATAACATGATGAAAAGCAATACACCTTGAAATGAACTCACCCACTTTTTGAATCATACCAATCGACCAAAACATCACTTTCAAAGCCTAAGGAATCTTTTGTATTCTTGGATTAACCACCCTTCATGAATGTTGTTAAGAATGAATAAGTTTATCTTGATAATAAATATGTACAATCATCCAATCTATGAACCACAAAACCAACCTCCCATTATGTATCTATAAATCAATGGCAACCCCACCATTTTATATTCAACCCATAACCAGGCATTCTGAATCAGATGATTGTGCCTCTTGGACAATCATTACCAAATCAAGAACCACAAATAATTCTGTGAAAAGTGTAACACCACCTTGGTCATTATATTCCATATGCTTATTAGCTAGGACCGACATCAACTACCACTCATCTGATGCTTCTTTTTCCAATAACACATAATAATTTATACTAAATTCGTCAGCCACTGAATTACCTTTTCCCGGTATAAAAATAAAGTAGATGTCAAATATATGAAGATACTCTATCTATCTCATATTACTCATATTCAAATCCCATCACTAGAAAATGTGTTCCAATCCCTTATGATCTGTAAAAAACTAAAATTTCTTACCAAATAGATAATTACACCATGTCTTCAAGTCATGAACAATATCAACTAACTATAAATTTGGCGTAGTGTAATTATTCTCATGCACTCTCAACTTCCTTGAACCATAAGTTACCATATAGTCTCCTATCATGAGAACACATCCCAACCCATATCCATAAGCATCACAGTACACCATAAGCCCCAATCCTAATTTGGAAAAAATGATAGATGTTCATGTAAGATGGACATTCATCTATTGAAAATAATCCTAGAAATTTCCTATACACTATGATGGAATGTTATTCTTTTTCAATGTTTTCATCGGTGATTCTAGTTGCAATAATTCACTCATAATGCATCATTAATAACCGGATAGACCAAGGAAACTACATGTCTGAAAAAAATTATTTAGGTGTTATCAATAGCTAACAACATATAGAATTTCATAATCCACTAAAATAGTTTTACAAAAAATTTGCCTCCAGGAATGAATACCTATTATATCCAAAAAGAAGACTTTGAGAGTTTGATATACAACAAATGTCTCTAATGATTTCTAGCACTTTATCTAAGTGTTCCTGATTCACATAAATTATTTTTGAATACACAAGTATTTCATCCACCAAAACCACAATAAATTAATCCATCTATCTTTGAAATTTCTGATTCATAAATGCTATAAACACTTCTAGTGCATCCGTAAGAATGAAATGCATGACTATAGATTCGTAGTGTCCATGTCTACTTCTATAATATATCTTCAGAAAATCCTCTATTTGAAATCACAATTAGTGATGTCCTAATTTCATATCAGTTATTTTATAAACACTTTACACCCCACAATTGATCAAACATGTCATCATTATGTAGAAGTGGATTTAGATGGTTTATCATAACATGGTTAAGGATACGATAATACACACATGGCCTTAGAGTTTCATCTTTTTTCATTATGAACAGGACAAGTGCTTCCCATGGAGATGTTCTTTGATGAATTAAACCTTCTTTCCATATAATCTAACTAAAAATTAAATTCCTTAAATTTTACTATCGCTATATTATATAACGGAAGGGAAATAAGACTTGTCCCTTGAAGGAGGTAGATCATAAACTCCACTTCACTTAAAGGTGGTAACCCTTAGAAGTATTAGGAATAAATAAAAGAAGTTTATTATTGACATTTTGAAAAATGATATTATCCTTATAATCCATCAATTCCAATGTCAACTATTCCAACATGTAAGTGATCGTTCCCACTACTTTTGCAAAAAACCTATTGCACCAGTCTTTACAACCCTCTGACCCCAGAAGATAACCACGACATCATCCTAAGTTCTATAACTAACCATTATTTTATAATAATCGATGTGATATTTTAATTTTTTCAACCAATACAGACCTAGTATTACATCAAAGATATCCATTTCTATTCATTATAAGTCCCACATCATCTCATTTCCATCAATAGTTATACAACATGCTCTACGCACAATGGCATGGCATTTTCTTTTACTGAGGAGTTTGAAGTTTTAACACTGAGGAAACATATAAATTTTTAAACATATAGAATAAAAACAATAAGAAGAAATGTAGGAATGAGATGAACCATTATCTAACAACACATTCATAAGGGTAGAATTCCAAATAATCTTACCTCTCTTAGTAGATGGTCTGACTTGATCATCTATTATCACCTGCTTGCATCAATTGAAATGTTTCACCCTGGCAGTCTATACCTTTTTCCCTTGATGATATTTCATTTGGTGGTTTGTCATGGTGTTCCTAGAATCACAATGGATATAATTGTTCTAATGATATGTCTGATTCTACTTTCCTCACCCAATCAAATCATAATATTCTTTCATCACCTTAGAAGTGTTTAAATCACCTGACTTCGGAGCATTCTGGTAATGAAGTGGTAGGTTCGCATATTCTTTTATTTATGACATTCTTTAGGTTGTTACACACACTCTTTCTTTTTAAGTGAACCGTATTAGAAACCACCCAAATTTATCTTGGGTAATGTTGGATGGTTCACTAATTTAGATATCTAATTTGGTGTCCCACTCTTATATTAGAAATTGGTGTCCCTCTTCTATTTTCTTCCAAAAATTGAGTTCCCACAATTTCTTGTTGGTGTTATCATAAATCATCCTCCCATAACTCCTGATATATCATGTTTAGCCATTGTCAATCTATTTACCATGGGTATATAATATTTAATACATATCACCACCATCATTGATGGAATATCCTATATTATAAAGGATTTGAAGTTGTGTGCCTTCAAGGTTGAAATATTCACTTCCTCCATTGAGAAGAAATGTAAATTCATAAAATTAGCAGCATACTCTGTGATACAGTGGATAATTTTCATTAGGCTGAATAAATATATCATTTTCTGGATATTTAACGTGTGAGGGTTAAAATATTTTGTTGAACAAATCTTCAAAATCCTCCCATATCATGTACTGATACCCTTTGCCCGAAGCACTAGTTCCCACAACAATCAAGTAATATTCTTGAGTATATATGTTTCCATATTAAATTTTAACACTGCTAGTGTATTGATGAGATCGAGGATACAATTTATCCTATTCAGCCACACCTCTTCCATTTCGGGTTCAGAATCACCCCGAAAAATGGGGTGGATTCTACTTTATGAACTAAAATTAATGACCCACATTCCTTAGATCATACCGGTTGTTTCATGTGCACAAAACATGAATGGATTTTACAGATACTATGACCCAATTATTGATTCACATATGGTTTAGGTGCAACCACAATCTCTGAAACTTCTTCTTGATGGTATCTATGACATCGATAGGGTTCCATTTTCTAAACAAACAACAAACTATTTTTTCAATCACTAAAAAATGATATATTTGGATATAAAATTCTATCACATCACCTGCCATAACATTATTTTCTTGAAAAATCATATTCAATTGATATTGAAAATTTAAATTTATTGTTTTGAAAATTAAAATATTTTTAAAAAATATTATTCATGATGTTTTCAATGAATTTCATTTAAAAAAATTTCCTACTTTTTTTTAAAATTCAACAAAATGAAAAAGTTTAAAATCATTTATATAAAGGAAAAATTAAATAATTGTGTTAATTAATTATTTAAAATGCATATAATACTTTCCTCATTGACAAATCCCATAAAAATAAGATATATAAAATACTATATATGCCTCTGAAACACATCTGTACCCAACTTCCTGGTAACATGATGTTCAACATAAAAAGTTTATCTACGTCTTTATATAATTTACATTTCAAGTCCCAACATTCCTATAACTTAATAACACTATATAAGAAATATTCAAGAACATATTTTATCTTTAAGACCAATAAAATTGATGAATTCTTGTTCCAAAAAGAATATAATAATATAATACCAATTATCTCAAAAATGACTTTGGATCAAACAATTTTATACAATTTTTAATGACCCACTTATTCTCATTGGATTGAGAACCCAAAGAATCACTAGTAGACCTTATGAGACATTCCCAAGACCTCCATGGATAGAAATAAATTTGAAAGGGTTTCAAATGAATGGGGGGAATGATTTACCATTTAATAAATAAACCACTATTTGAACAACCATAACCACACAACCACTATATGATGCATGATTAAAAAGACAAATCAACAATAATCTTGTTTACAAGACTACACCAATATATTATAATATAATAGACCAACTAAATTCAAGGAAAATAAAATAATAACAACTAAGGGATTCATGATGACCACAAGTCTCCATAATATAAATCTCCATGCTCCAATAATGCCAAATTGCCCTTGTATCATGAGGTGGTGCTAAATACGTGTGATAATTTACATTTTATCATGTCTCTGAAGATAGATTTTTTAAAAGAACCATAGATTCATTATAGGGGTGAGTAATAAACATATTAAGTTATCCCAAAAAAATTCAACATACATAACACTTGGGTATAAAGGATTGAATCATTAATATAAAACATTTTATATAATTTTTTCAAAATAAAGTTTATATATAATTATAATGAATATCCAAATCCATTTGTATCCGTGATTACAAAATTCTTACTATCATTGTTTTTTCTAGAAATTAACACATCATGAAAATAAACCAAATAAGGATTTAAAAAAAATCAAATATCATTTTGTCATACCCATTCAGTGGTTCACATCACACACACACATGTATGATTTATTTGATAGTTCCATTATCATGAGAGGTCTCTCATCCAATTACCTTATGTCCAAATGACACATGCCCCGTATCCGAGTTCATACACATTGTACCCAAATGGTACACTTCCATTATTGAGGGAAATTTTGAATATGAACTCACATAATCCATATATGACGAAACCATTCAAAAAACCTATTTAAACAAATTCAATAAAAATGATCATTTTTTAAGCATTAAAAAACAATTCCAAACAACCATTTCATTTCAATAAAATATTAATATTAAATTAAAACCCTTTCTTCAAATATATTGGTCATAATTCTAGAAATAATCAATTTGAAATCATCATATTAAAATCAAAAATCAAACACTTATTCAGAGGAACCAATTTCCCCGAATTCTAAAACCATAACAAATGGTTTCAATTAATAAAAAAGTCGAAAATAAGTGATAAAATACGAAAAAAAGTAACAAATTTGGTTCCTTTCCATTCAAATATACTATCTCGATTTGAAATTGAATCCACCTACCTCAATCGGTTTGATGAAAACTGAATATGGGAGAAGAGTGATCACGAAACCTGGTTGATTGTCCACTAAACAACCTTATATAACTTCTATTAGTGACAAATAGACCAAATCACAACATTTTTTGCCTAAAAAATCATATATATACCAATAATATGTATTTATATTAGAATATAAGAAGACAATATAACTAGATATAAGTAGACCTACGGAAACCTGACCAGAACGATGATGAATAATTACATACCTCCCGAATCCGACATTTAATCACCTAGGGATGCCTTCCGATTTTCTATGGACTGATGGAATAATAGTAAATCTCTATATGAGAAGAAAAATCTTTATATAGACCTAGTTTTGGAAAAAATGAGTGCATTAAAGGCAACGACGACGTAGATCCCCCTTTTAAGGAGGCGATTTTTAACCTGCACACGATTTAGTCGGACAGTTAGAAAAACCATGTGCTAACCGTATATCGGCTACCACCTCAAGAAAAATACTCACAAATTATCTATAACCTTGATACATCCATTCCAATTATAATTCCACAAAATTTATTTTATGAATATTTTATTGTATAGATTCTTCTTGGTTTTGACAGATCGTACACATCCCATACACATTCTCATTATCCCCAAAACACCTAAAATGATACCAAAACTCTTCCAACCATCAACCATAACCATTTTATAAAATAAATTCATAATTAAAGGGTTATATTCCAATAATAACGGGGTAATATAAATATTCAATGAAATTACGGTTTTTAATTTTTTACAACGTAAAAAGAACATTAATTTTTCATGGTAAAAATGGTAGACAAGTTCCTTATTCAGAATGAAATAATAAGAATCCACAGAAAAAATTAAAAATAAAAAATGGATAAAAATTTCTTTTAATATTTAGTTTTTAAATGGATAAAATGATTTTGGATACTTTTTTTATAAAATATGTTCTTTATAAGAAAATATTTTTTCTGACCAAAGATATAAATGAATTCAGGTTCTATTAAAAACATTTTCTAAAACATTTTAATTACAATATTGTGGGAAAATGATTCTATTATATGAAAATAAAAATTAATAACAAAAATAGAATATAATTAATTGTTTATTAAACATTGTTAAAATATTTTTTATTAATGGGAAATCACGATTAAATAATATGAAATAAGATGAGATAGTGAAGTACCCCTTGTAAAGATAATAAAGTTGATGTGAAAATAAACCAATGTTTAAATTATTTTTATAAAATATAAATAAATATAAAACAAGTTTAAATGCCATAATATATAGTCAGAAGTTAGTACACACATAATCTTATAATATTTAATATAATTGAGAAGTAATATTACCCATTAAAAATGAATTGGGTTATGAAATTATTTACCACATTGTAACTTTTAATTAAATTCCCTATAAATTAAATATTTAGAATTTAAATTTAAAATACCTTTAAGAATGAATTATTAATTTTATTACATATCAAGGGGATTTACATATAGCATATAAATTTAATTAGGTGCATAATAGTACAATATGACTCAATGAAATGAAATTGAGACAAGATTTGTTACCTTGAACTTATTTTTTGTAAAACTCACATTAAAATATAATTTAATAGTATTTAGAATTTTAGTAACTTATAATATTACAAAATTAGTATTTTTGATATCATTTATTGTCTTATTTTAATATATTTTTACTAGTTTGTTATTAACCATTCAATATTTTCTTCTTTTGAGATGTTAATTACTTTGATTTTTAAGTATGTTTTGACATTTTATTTAATGTTCCTATTAAATCAATCCTAATTTCATCATATCAAGAATGTATAATTTTTTTCATTAATACATATTATATATATGATAATTTAGAGTAATACAAAATATTTTAGGATAGGAAATGAAATGCACTGTTCATGGAGATGGCATAAATATTTCATCAATTGTTATGACGTATTAAAATAAATAAAATTATGAGATATATGTTAATATTATAATTATTGGTTATATTTTATCTTATATATATGACTTTTTTTATTAAAAAAATCCTTACTATATTCCATGTAATGTGTGAATGAATCACACATCAGAACATGGCAGTAGTCTGTTGTAAACATGAACGACCATATCATATTCCCCTAAAATCGAAATCAACAATGAATATGTTATATTATATATAAATAATAATAATGATATTATATATATAACACATATCATATAATAAATATTAACCCTTAATTACTCCCACTATTTAACGGTTTTAATAGAATAATGAATGGAAACGGTTCATGAGGCGACACTCAGTTGGGCACACAAACGATGATTTTGTATCCCATTTGATGGATGTGTGTGATGTTTTTGGTAATAACATAAACATAAAAATATATCATTATATTTAATATAAATTTTTTATATACAAATTAAATGAATATAAATTTATTTTGTGGAATTTGAAATAAAATAAAAACACAATTAGATGAACATTACCCGTTCTTTTGGTTTCCTCTTTTATTTTTCACTAAATTACTACATTGGTTGGATATATTCACAATTCAAGGATTCTTGAATTTGGTTAGGGATTTTGGGAAATGAGGTTCTGTTTGGATTTGGATGAGCCAAATGGATTTGGAGGTCTTAATATGTTAGGGGAGTGGGTTACCTTTTATAGAAGAGTAGAAGTGGAATTATAGTAAATACAAAAAATTAAACAATAGTATGAGGTATTCCTTACCTCACGTGTCTCTAATAAAGAACCACTATTTATTAAAATGATTATATTTTTTATATATGGTCATAAAATAGTTTTTGTGTCCTGTTTATTGGTCATTTTCCCCTTAAGAGTAATGTTTTGTCCCTTTGTAAACTCGATTTCCCCCTAATAATAATAAATAATTATTACTGTATTATGTAATCATTTTGGTAAAAAAAAATTTAACATTATTTTAAATTATAAATTCATATTATTTTAAATATTTAATCCATTGTTTGAAAATAAAATCACATAATATAAAAAATTTATTTAGAAGCAAAAAAGTAAGAATGATGAGAAAATGGGTTTCTAAATTGGAAATTTTTAATTGTTTACTATGAGTTTTTATATAAATTCCACAATGTAATTATTAAAATTACATTAATTTTTTTCATATAATTAATATAAATCAAATTTAATTTTAATCCAATTTTATAGATAATATACTTTTATGTAATATTTTTATGAATTTTCAATTTTCTATAAAAATTCCGTATTTTCCACTACTTATCACTAAATAAAACCTCTAAAAAATACAAAACAAATTCCATTAGATAGTTTTCGAAATAATAGATCAAAAATTAATTTATTTGGAATATAAAATTTATTATATTTTCATGATTTAGTTTTAATATATGTATGCTAACAAAATGCCACATATATTAATTTAGAAAAACATAACATTTTATGTATAATGTTAGAATTTTTGTTATCCTACTACTACCATATTAATTTGAGGAATTTAGTAATAATTAATAGAACAAATAATATATTAATTTTATAAATTTGATAAAATATTAATAATTTATTTAATTTACTAATACAAAATTCCATTAGAAAATAAAAATAATATTTTTTGAAAACATTTCCATTATATTAAATTATTTTTTATATTCATTTCTAATTAATTGGTAATCAATGAATTCAATCATATATTATCATATTATTTATAATATTTTCAATGAATGTTTTTTGAATTATGGGATAACTTATCATATTAAATAATAATAATAATAATATATTATTATTTGGTAAACCACTACATTGCGTGTAATGAAAACTATTGAAGAAAATCATTATTGTGTTTAACGCAAAGAACACTATCATTTAGGCATTTAATGGTATTTCAGAGATTGAATTTATTTAAAATGATAAATATATATCATGATCTCCAGATTTTATATTCCTATTTACTCTGGGGGTTTCGTTTCATAATAGCAATTGAATAAAGTGTAATTCTGTTAGAATTTTCAGGGTGGTACATTCTCTCCACAAAAAATAAACTGTGTCCCCACATTATAAACATGATCATTGTAATTAAGGGTTTGATTATATGAAATAATATTGACAAAAAAATCTACACCAAAAATGTTTAATAAAATATCTCTATAATAAGTGTGAATGTGGTGTACCGAGGCCGTATCAAATAACACAAATTTTTGTTTCTATGTTGGAGAACTTTGGTGGAATGTTATGATGTGGACATGGAGGAAAAGGGTAAAAAATAAAAATAGTGATTTTGTTCATTGATTTAAAATATTTGAAATCAAATCAAAATTATATGGCCTGAAATACATAAATCATAATGACTTAAAATGCCATTAGTCCAAAACAATATTGTTTTAGGATTAAATTTCTTTTAATATCATTTTACTAATACAGAGTAATTATTTTAATGGATAAACATATTGGAAAATATACTTCACTTGATATATTTAAATGAACATTATTATTTCAAATACATCAAGAAATAAATATATTGAATTTTTTTCTCAAGAAATAAACATACTTTTAATGGACCATGAGAAACATAAAAAGTATTTATATCAATCTAAATGAATTTTCAAAAATAAATTTTCATAATATATGAAAATCCAATATAAAAAAAAAGTTTTAATTTTTTTACTTATTACTATTTATTGGAGTATTTTTTTAACTACTAAATGACATATTTTCCATGACATCGCATAGTCTAGTAGTAGCCATGAAATCCTTAAAATCCTTCGATCATGTCTTCAAGCCGCACCACCTCCCCAAATGCCATGGGTATTCACCATCCATATAAGTTTTCCTTTTTTATAGTACTTTAATATTAATACAATAATGTTTCTAAAATTTATGATAGACATACTAGGAATGTAATTAATTGTTATATATACTTTTACTAGGGTTTTCAATACAAAATATTTTCTCAAAATTTATTCTTATTATTTGAGTATTATTATAATTTCATTAATGATTATATTAATAATAATGGTTATCAGTACCCTTATACTTATCTCCACAAAATTTATTGGGCTTATTTATCAAATTAATTTTAATAAAAAACATGTAATAAATGAAGGAGTTATGTTTCCATAAATGATTACAAAAGATATCCCTAGTCAGTTTAAATTCACAAAAATAATAAAAATATGTGTTTAAAATTTTAAAAATTCATCAAATGTAATGTTAGAGTATTATGATAGTAAATACATTTACTATTTTCAATTTTTAGACATTTAAAATATGATTCATGAATCCTATATGAATAATATCATTTTTAAAATTATTTTACAATAAAATTATTGAATCCCTATAAATATGTCCAAAAATTTATTTAAACATCAGTCATTCCTTGGTCAAGGGGTTATCCTTTTAAAGATGAAATTTCCTAAAATAAAAAATCATAGTGTGGGAATTAGTTATCAAGGTGGGGAAACTATATAATCTACACCATAACAAAATAGATATATGTTCCTATATACTTATACTCAATTTCATTTAAATTATTATGTACATTAATGTATTTTCTCCTAACCGAAGTTTTCAAAATTTCTACTAAACATTATCTAATACCAAATATAGTGACCCAACCCCATAAATATTAGATTTAATTACTACTACTATTACATTTAAATAATATAAATGTTATCAAATCACAATAGGCCGAAGTATTTGCTAGTCTTGGTAAACTAGATACGTACAAGTTTAATACAGTTAATTTTAAAACACGAATTAAATAAAAAAATGTCTTCCTTTTTGAGAACATTGTTTCATCTTGAAAATATCTACACATGAGTCATAGTAATCATGATTGATTCCTAGGTAATGAATAAAAAATATTGGTGATATAAAATGTTAAGTAACTGCTATGTACAATGGTTGATATAATTAATCAATGAACATAACCCAATTGGAACAATAAACGAGTGAACACATATACCATTAAAATTACATGATAATGAATAATCTATATATAAAGTAAAATAGTTGTGGACAAAAGCCATTTAAATAACTAGATATGTAAAAATCATACTGGGTTAAACCCCCAATAATTGTGCCCTCAAACTCATCTCATGAGAAAACCGATGCATTACGAGGCTAACAATAATTTGGCCACAAACTTATCATTCTAGTACAAATAATTCACCACATATCAAATATTAGATTTAATTCATTGTCAAGGAACCCTATCAAATTTCCTTATTGTGTAATGAATATATATTTATAAATATTTCCCTAGATAATGTAATAAATTTAAATGTTTGAAACATATGTAAAAAATAAATAGATTTTTTGGAAATAATCATATAAATGATATATAATTTCGATATTTTGGGGCAATGGATTGGTCAAGGATCACTTAAAATTTTATAACTTAAGGTACTGTTAATGACTATAAAAATGATTCAAGGATACAAATTTTACTACTATCATTGGTAAAAATAATCATAATCTACCTTGATGAAGAATAACAATGGTATTAGAAAAAATAAACCCATTATAGTAAGAATAATTCTTGTTATTGTTGATTAAATAATAGAATATTTTTGAAAACATTTTTGAGGAAAATATACCTTTTATTTTGGAAAACATTTTGAAAATAATTTATTTTAAAATAACATAAAAATATTATTTAAAAATATCTTAATAAATATGTAGTAGAAGTGAAACATATATTATGGTGTGTAATTATATAAAGGTAATATGGTAATTAAATTTACATGGTAAAAATGATAGAGGAAAGAATTGCATTGAAAGTGATAATTAGATTACTCTGAAAACATTTATTAAAATATTAATATTGGTAAAAATGAATTTTTAAAAATATTGATGAAATGGAAAAAAGAATTTTTGAAATATTTTTTAAAAAATTGTGTTTTTTAAGAAAAACTTTCTTCCGACCAAAGAGAGATATGAAGTCAGGTTTTCATTAAAAAAATAAAATTTCTTATGTACCCAATAAATATAAAATGGTATAATTACATAAACAAAATCAGGAAAAATGGGAGGAGAAGAAAATTAATGGTTTTATTAAATAATGATCAAATAATTTTCATCAACGGAAATTCAATTGTAAACAATCCATATTAAAATGAGAATCTGAAGAAAAACATTACAAAAATCATAACATTGAAGTGGGAATCAAATTTTTTTTATTATGGGTGTCTAATAATAATCCATTGAAAATAAATTAAAATATTTAATATATGATAAAAATTAGTTATAGAATAATATTGTAATATTGATGAAAATGGGGATGTTATATTTAGTTATGAAAATGAATTGGTTTATGAAATTATTTTCCACTTGGTTAAATTTAATTAAAATAAAATTAAGTAAAATAATTTAAATTGAAAATTAAAATAACATGAATAATCATATATTCATGATATTAAATGTAATGAGGTAGTATATACACCATATAGAATTTATTATGTGGAAAAAATAATATGCCTCAATGAAATGTTATTGAGATAAAATACCTTATTTAATTATTCCTTTGGTTTGAATTCCATTTAACCAAAAGAAAGAAAGTTTAATGAATTTTATTAACATATATTAATACCATATTAATTATTATGATATCATATATTAATATTTTATAACATATTTTTACCTTTGTACTAAACATTCATTATTTTCATCATTTTAGGTGTTAATTTCCTTGTTATTTGAGTATGTATCGAATTGTTATTTTTCTTCCTTTTAATTAAATCATGGTTTCACAATGAAATGAATTTTAAAAATTATTCACATATATTTATAATATATTAATTTAGATTAATTTATGAAATTTGGGGATAAGGAATGAAATACACCCTTTTTGGAGATGGAAGGTCGTACGTGTGAATGAATGATGTTTCCATTTTATTATAATTTTAAACAAAGAAATTTATTCTATATGTATATGTGTTATAATTAATTTATAATATTTATTATATATATATGAATTGTTTTTATTAAATACATCTTTAATTCATTTCATGCCATGTCTGAACGAAACACATCGATTCACGAGGTGGTAGTCCCCCAAATAGAATTGTTATGTTGTTGAATTTGAAAAAAATGAAAAACATGAAAGTGTGTGTTATTTAAAAATTTAGGAAACATATATAAATTAATAATATCATATATATATATATATATCTCTTATATAAACAATATATATATCTTTATTTCGAACCATGAACGTCATCTGTTCGCGAGGAGATACTCTACCATACACACGAATGTTTATTGTGTATCCCATTTCAATGATGAGTTTGAAGTTTTAAGTCACACCCTTAATATAAAAACATCTTAGTATATTTGAGATATGAGGTTATTAAATAATCTTATTTGAAAATAATTCATGGAGGTGGAGAAGGAAATAAAATAAACACGATTTTAGAATTATATTACAAATTATTCTGGTTTCCTACTTACGTCTGAACTAAATTAAATCCATCACTAGATTTATACCCATATAAACCAGTATATGATTATATTTTGGTTCTTTTAAAATTAATTGTGTTAGTTTTAAATCATTCCAATTTCTTGAGTGGTTTAAACAAGTGAGGGGAGTGGGGTCTATTTTTTAGTGGAGGAGGAGCTGTATTCTGATAAATACAAAAAAGTAAAAGCTATCAGAGGTATCCCATATCTAATGTGCCACCAATAATGAAGCATCTTTAATTAAGGACGTGTTATGATAGAAATATGGATATATATTGTGTCTTTTTTCATGTTTCTATGTCATTATTCATGTCATGTATAATGTATAGTCCATTGGAAAACTCATTTTTATCTTAATATATATAATTAATTTAAATTGATATCACAACTAATTTTTTTGAAAATGTATGTTTAAATTATCATAAATAATAAATTATTCAGACTAAAAATATGGAATCCATTTTTACATATTCAAAACATAGAAGAGAAACTAATTAATTAAAAATTATTCTTGTAGGTTTGATGAAAAAGAGATGTTTAATATTAAAAATGTTCAAAAGATTTCAATGTTTTTATATCTAAATTCGGTTTTTAAATTGTTATAATTTTATAAATTATATTAATAGACATATAATATATGTATTTTTAAATTAAAATATGTTTAAAATATTATTTAACATTATTTATTATTTAGAAGAAAAGATAGTATTCAACTAAAATTCATTATTTTTCACTATACATAAAACATTTACGCATCCCTGAGAAATACCAAATATTGACCATAATATTATTTTACATTCCAATTTAGTAAATAATTATTATTTTTTAATATATAATTTTTAAGCGTGAAACATTATTTGTCAAACAATTACGCAATTAAAAGGAAAAAAAACTAACTTCAGAAAAACAAAGAATTTTCACGTAAAATTGGATTTGTTCATATCCTATGGTTATAATTTCTATTATATGCATGTCAAAAAAATTCAACGAATATATAATTTATAAAAATTATTAATACAAATCACCGATATTGGTTAATTTAATTTCATATGATACAATTTCATTGGCTCATAAGAATAGATTTTTTTTATAAATACATTTCATTAATATTCAATTATTTTATATTAAATTATACATAATAGGTAAAAAAATATTTCATCCTATATTTTTATAAATTATTTAAGACTATATATAAATTCAAATTTAATATATATTATATAAATTATCATATAAAATAATAATAATAATAGTATTTTTTTTTGTAAAACACATTCTTACATGTAAAGTTTTCTATAAGAGAAAAGTAGTGATGATTGTAATAAAAGCTACCTTAGTTTTGTGAGTATCTAAAGCAATATCAAAGATTAAATTTTTATCAAATATTAAATAGTTCCTAAGGTCTCTAGATGTTGTACACCTTTATAAACATGGTGTTGTGTTTCTTACATGGTATTTAATAAAATATTATTCATTCAGAATATTGGGTGTGTTACAAATTCATCCTTGTAATGGGATAATAAAATAATGAAATACGCCATTTATAAACTTGACAGTCCACAAAAATGAGGGATGATTTTTTAATTTTACTAAGGGATATAAAGTAATGTAATTATTTTGTGATTAAAGAGTCCAAAATCATAAAATTTTCATATATATCATATATATTCATAATATAAATCTACATAATCATCTAAATATAAAAAAAATTAAAATTAAATATCACTGCTTCATGGAAGTGGTAATACACATGTACACATGAGAGATATTATCGTGTTGTAATTATTTAATTACAATATGGTAGATGATATATTATATTTATATAATCATAATTACTTTTTTAAAAATTTTAAATATTAAATAATTCCATCTTTGAGATCATCATCACAAAGGGGTGATGAAAAATGATTTACACAACTCTAGGGAAGTTGTATTTTGTACTCATGCACTAAAAATGTTTGTTAAAAACCAAAAATTTAAATAATTTTTTTTAAACTAAATGAGTTCATTTCGATAATATGCTCTAAGAGAGTTAATAATTTTGAGTCCCATAGTGGCATGAATTGTGTTTTTGAACAATATTTAGTGTTCATTATATAAATGTGTGAATGGGGTTTTAAAAAATCTTCACTAGTGTCTGGATAAATTTTTTTGGGGGAACTGATTATCTTAGAGTGTCGGGATTCGTCTAGAAATTGCCTAATATTTTTCAGTGTTTCCCAACAAGAAATGTATTTTTTGGTCATAAATAAAATAATTACATAAAAAATATTTTATTATCAAATCCATATAACTCCCAAACAATAACTGGGATTGGAAATCCGTGTGTACCGTTCTTCATGGGAGGGTGTGTTTCCCTTATATAGAGCTTATCCTTGACCGTTGTGGGATGGGGGTGAAAGTTAATTTGAGTGGTATTTAGATGAAAAAATAACATAAAAAGTTATTTTAATAGTTTCCATCATCATGTAGTATTACCATTTCAGTGATGTGGTGTAGTGACAAGGAGATGATTAATCTCATTTTTGAAAGTCGTTAATTAGTCGATGTAACGATCCTACAATGAAACATAATTGAAATGATGATTCAAATTATTCAAGGAATAGGCAAACAAGAAATGGTGTATTTTTTTCATAATCATGGAATTACTCTAAGCCTTTGGCAGTTGGCGAAAACGAATGTTGAATTCATCTTCATCAACCATTAGAAAAATCATTATCAGCGATGGGATGTTGATCAAGAATGATGAATAGAGGCATGTAATCATATTCTTTCTCAACCAAAAACCTTTTCCTAGGAAGTTTGTTCTATTTTAATTAAATATTTCTATTCAGTGTTCATCAATTAAATGACGAACACATGTTAAATCAAAAAAAAAAAGATAACCCGTGGATCGATCGTTTGTAAGATATGGATAATATTGTGGGGAAAACAGGGATTTATTTGTATGTTATTATTCCACATTATTTCTATGTTCTTTATAATCCTGCTAACAAGAATGCATCTGGGTCAACACAAAAAAATACATGGATTGTTTTTTGGATGTTTCTATGTGAGAATCCTTACCATCTCCTCTCCTTTCTTCTTTCCCATTCTTCGTGACACAACAGAGGCAGCGAATCAGCCGAGGAGATGCCAGAATGAAGGTATGTATCTTGGTGGGCTGTGGCACCTGTGAGAGGTAATGGTGGGAGGACACAAAACATAGCGGCTACAACGTCATCAGCCCGCGGCACTGTAAATGCAGTGGGAGGCGGGGCGCTGGCATCACTCCGCAGTGGTGATAGGGGCCACCGACACAGGGGCAAGGAGCTGCCTGCTTTCGAACGCTTCCACTTGGATGCTTTAGAGGCACCAAGTAGTCCACCATCCACTATGGTGAGGTGAAATCCTGAAAAACCCATGGGCAGTCCATGGGAAATTGGTCTGCATGAGCAGACCGATATAGGAGGTCAGTGCCACGTTGGAGGTGAAGCCCGTGTTAGTGGGGTGTAAATAGCAGCTGGCCCGTGGTCCCCAAAAGACAGCATTTGGAGAAGGGGAGGCCAGCCTCAAATTTTCGCTCTCAGGAAGAAATAGATTCCCATTGGTTTTCTGAACAAGGGTAGAACTGGTCTGCCATGCGAGATGGTGGTTTAGAATGGGACGTTGGGTGGCACGGGCTCGAGAAGAACTGGCCCGCCATTGCGGACCGAGACGATTGGAAAAACATTTCCACTGGGAGGCCAGGATGGGAATGAACCATCCTACCAGTTTCGGGTTGGGAAATATGAAACTGAGTCGTTGTGGGACCTGATAGGCTTGACCCATGATCGAACTGGGTCGAGCATCCGATTGATGCATTGTATACGACGTTGGGACCCTATCAAGTAGACTATCCTTCCGCAATACACTAAGTGAGATTTCATGGTAATTGGGATGTGACCAACAACATGAGGAGTATATTATCCCATAATCAAGCCTACTATGATCTGGAATACTACAATTGGTTGTGATGTGAAGGATATTATGAGCAGGTCTTAGTGATTCTGTTGGACAATATACATGTGTGTCTGTTGATCTAGCCCGCAAAATAGATGAGCATGTCATATTCATCCAGTTGGTCCAGTGATGAGTGTGTATAAATGACATACCTTTCCCTGTGACGAGTGGGTATGATTGATCCATCATTCCTAAGAGAATATTGGGTCTTTGTGATTCCACTATCCTAGGTGATGAGCATGCCAAGATGATGAATTTCCCAATAGTACAAATATTTATCTTTATGAATGATAATGATAATTCTTATTCCTTTAGTTATACCAATTGCTAGAATTTTTTCTATATGATCATACTTTGTTGTTATGATTTTTTATACTTCCTATGTATATTGGGGTCCCTACTAATTATTTTCTTACTCACCCCTGCGCGGGCTTCGCCAACACATGTCATGTATTGTGTAGACGACCGAGGCATTGAATAAGGAATTGGTGGCCTGAGAATAGGTGGTTCCCAATATAATCAGGTAGGTGGAGAATACTTATATAAATTATTGATGAAACTCTATATATACTGATCTGGTGGGGTTTTTTGTAGACCACTTATCAGTGTTCTTTTACTCTCTTTTGTATTTAGTTTTCTTTTATTGAGTTTGTATTCTGGACAATTTACCTTCATTTCGTATTGTACTCACAATAGATGTCTTGTGATAGTGGTAGTTTACATAGTTTTTACCTTTCCACAGTTTTTTCTCTATGTATATTTACATGATTAATGTAAAATTTCATCCCTTTTTGGGATATGCCTATTCGGTTATAGTCTCTAGCCCCTGGCCTATGGAATGCGGACATGGGGTAGTCTGATCATAAGCCCTGGGGGATGGGTCATGAAAATGTGGTATCATATGAGGTTAGTCCTAAATAAAGAACTATGAATTTGTAAATTTTTATGGGGCACCATTGTTTAGTATTTCTTGTTCAATATTCAGGAAAGAAAGTCTACTATTGGTCTGGTGTCCGACGTACCAGTACACCAGGAACACGAATTCTTTTTTTCGAATCTGTACTTGAAAAAATAGGTTTCATGAGTCTTTGAGTGTTTTCTGATGAACATTTTGAATAAGATTTATCTCACAAGGTATAATCTATTGATCTTGGATTATCTGGATCTCTTTCAGGATGCCTCCATGAAAACAACCAGCAATGATTCTTATGTGTGATCCCGAGGATCGTCCAAAGAGTGATGAGGATTTAGTACAAGGATTGTTGCCTATAATGGTACATTTGGGCAGTGTCACAGTAATTCCACTGCCCATTAGTCAACAGTTACTACTGACACTACTCGTAGAGGACACAAATAGGCACAGTTCATTACCTAAGTTATAACGATAGATACCTCCCTGTATTATAGGAGAGGCAGATCCACATGTTGCTGAGGATTGGGTGGAGGCGGTGATTCAAGTCTTTCACTTAGCGAGGACAGAACATGACCTGATTGAGGTTCTAGCTGTGATCCTTCTATAGTCATCAGCCTGTAGATGGTGGATTATGACTATCCAAACTCATGTGAAGGTGAACATCACCTATTCTGACATCAAGTGTCATTTCAAGGAGGAGTTCAACCCCAATAATTTTTACTATGTGTGCATACATGAGTTTCCCTTCTTATAGTAGGGAAACATGATATGGTTGAGTACTCAGTGATTTTCATAGAACTCTCATATTACTGTACAGATAGGGTGTGAGACCTTTTATTTAGAGCCCATACCTTTGAGCTGGGAATTCAACTGGGGATCAGGGCATTAGTGATTTCCCTCAACATCCCTACACATGATTTAGTGTTAGAGAGAGCTCCAATATAAGAGACCTTCCTCGTAGAGATGACTTCAGTGGTGGGAGCCACAAATGAGTGACAGGTGGTCGAGTCATCTATGGATGGTAGCATTCAGATAGTGTAGAGGTCCAAGTAGGCCAAACTATCAGAAGGATTACCCTTGGACTCAGAGCCATTGGGACAAGGACACTAAGGCAGTGGGAGTCAAAAGAGTAGTAGGGTGTGATAATCATACGACGGGCACAACACATGGCTCGTGACTACCAGAACCGCTGCCCAAAAATTCGGTTGATGGGTGAAGGGCCTACGATGTAGAGGTAGAGGATTGAGAGAGCTCTTCTTTAGTGCAACCATTGTGGAAGGCGTGAAAGAATAGTGGTGGGAAGGGGATGAAGGGCTGATGTGCTACCACCATCACCCCCAGGTGGTCCCCCTTTGGCACTAAGAATCAGTGGATAAGGATTAGGACATCCTCAGGCGATGGAGGCCTACTACCACAATTCATAAAGGATTATTAGAGATAATATCTATGTCTTCTATACCTTGGATGTAGCTTTTTTGGCATAGATTCAAGTCACTCATTCCTTTTCACCATCCTTGTTTGATGATCAAGGATTACGGTGGACCATTTGATCGATCATTACGGTTAGAGACTCTTATGGGAGGGGATTCGATGATTACACACTAGTCCCAATAATGTGAGCATACCAGTGGCGATAAGAGAATCATATGGGATCTCCTAGTAGATGTGACGAGGCCTTATGATGTCATCATCGGTATGGAGTAGTTATCGACACTTTATGCTCAGATCGACTATTTTAGGTGCACAATACTGTGTGTCTGCAGAGATGGGAACATGTTTTAATTTGTCTTTGAGAAGGAAAATGAAGTAGTACATGATGGACTCACACATTGGAGGATGCATTTGATCACTCATCAGTTGGGAAGCATGACCCTCATTTTATATGATGAGACGATTCCATAGTTTCCTTCACCTGTGGATGAGTACAAAGACATCATTCCAGTGGATGTTCTATGACAACCTTATCACAGATAGGAAGACATCTATATTGATCTACACAATGAGATGTCAAAAATATCTACACATTCATGCTGGATGGATCCCATAGTGCTCTAGGAGATGTGGGTATTGTTGGAGTACTTACAGAGGAAGGAGTACGTAAGGCCTAGTGCTTCACCATGGGTGGTCCCAGTGTTATTCTCCATGAAGGAAAATAGTCGCTTAATGTGATGTGTAGACATATGATGCATGAACCCGGTATATTTGAAGAACATGTATCATATACCAAGGTTTGAAAAAATCTTTGATCATCTGAAGGGAGCAAGATGGTCCTCACAAAAAGACCTAATATTAGGTTATCACCAGCTTCAAGTGTGAGATGAGGACATCTCAAAAAAGGTATTCATATGTCTCAAAAGCCACTACGAGCACATAGTGGTGTCATTTCGCATGATGAACACCCTATTTGTGTTCACAGGAATCATGAATAGGCTCTTCTAGCCACACCAAAACCTATTTTAGTGGTCTTTATTGATGAAATATTAGTATATTCAGCATCAAAGAAGGAGCATGTGATACACCTAAGAGTTGTAATGGAAACAGTCTGATAACACTACGTTTATAGCAAGCTCTCAAAATTTTAATTCTAGATAAAATATGGTTCACATCGTAGGAAATCTAATCTTAGGGGCTAGAGTTGCGGGGGGTCATGTAAATATTGATGCAGTGCTAGCTTCGGAGGAATCCATTAGCGTTACCGAGGTGAAAAGTTTCCATGCATTGAATCGGTACTATCAGAGGTGTGTACCAAACTTTTATAAGGTGGAATCACCAATAACAGTGTTGATGAGGAAGGAAAAACACATCATGTGGATATAGTGTTTCCAGTGAATCTTTCAACAACTGAGATAGATCTTGATGAGTGCTCCCATATTGAGGTTGCTAAAGGATGACACTAACTATGTAGTGTTCATTGACACATTAGAAACTAATATTGGTTTTGTCCTAATGCAGAGGGAATCCATTATTTCTTATGGCTCAATATAGTTGATATCAAATGAGTTGAACTATTCAACTGTAGACCATGATTTTTCATTGGTTTACATCGAATAGAAAATGTGGCGACAATTCCATATGGGAGAACAATTCATCATATACTCTGACCACATGGGTCACAAGTGTATATTTTATTAGAACGATATAAATCTAATATGGTGACATCAACTAAATTTTTTCCACGACTATGACCTTGATATAATCTGTACTCTTAGGAAGGGGAATGTGGTGGCATAAGCTCTCAGCTGGAGATCATGTTCACAACTATAGAACAATCCCTCAGAGATGTTGGCCTTGATTCAGATATCACATGTGGACAGATATTTGGAATATTATATTTAGTTGATGGTAGATACCCCTACAATCTTATAGTGAGTGAGGGAGGCACCAATCTAAGATACTAGTTGCGAGACACCAAGGGCTCAGATGACCTCAAGAAAAGATCCTGATGGATTTTCAATAGGTTGGGAGCATTTCATCCATTTTAGAGGACGCACTATAGTACCTGTCAAATTACGGGAGGATATGATGAGGGAGTTCATTAAATCCTCATTGGTGGTACATACATGTGTGGAGAAGTTCTACTAGGTCCTCTGATGTCAATACTTGTCATCAGGAATGGAGAAGGAGGAAGTAAAATTTGTCTCGATATGTCTCACTTTTCAGTAGGTGAAGTATGAGAACCAGGTTTGAGTAGGTTTGACACAACCCTTGAGATACTGATGTAAAAGTGGAATGGGGTATTGATGGACTTCTTAAAGAAAATTCCTGCTATGTCTAGGGGGCACAATACCATCTAGGTGATCATAGTTCGAATCATCAAGTCATCACACTTCATACACATTCCAGAACAATGATTTATAGAGACATTGGGATTCCTCTACATTCATGAGATATTTCTCATCTCTAAGTCCCATCTACAATTGTCTTATACCGTGATGCATGATTTACATGCTTGTTGAGGAAGGAATTCAATAAGAATTTTGGGACACATTTGTGCTTGATAATAGCCTTTCACCCTCAAACTAATGATCAGATGGAGATGACCATACCGACATTGAAGGACATGCTCTGTGAATGAGTCCTTGATTTTGGTCAGAGTTGGTAGGAGCACCTACCAATGGTAGAGTTTGCGTACAAAAATAGATACCACTCCACCATCTGTATGACAAAGTTCAAGGCACAATACATATGACCATGCATGTAACCATTTTACTCGACATACCCATGGGAGTCACCACTCATGGGTCCATAGATGTTTAATTCTACTACTGAGAATGTGCAGGTCATCTGAGAGTGGATGGAGACTGCACAGAGCCGAGCGAATTCCAATGCAGAAAGGCGATGTATACAATTGGAGTTTGAGAAGGGGGCCAAATATTATGACAAGGCATTAATTGATAAGGGATAAAGAGATTTGGCTGCGGTGACAAGTTATCTATGAGGTTCTTCAGACCTTTATAGATTTTTTTTAGAGTAGGAGAGGTGGTGTACTAGTTGTCTCTTCCACCATAGTTAGAGAGGGTTCATTACTTCTTCCATGAATCCCATTTGAGGATATATGTCCCAAAACATCTCATGTCATCACCCATGGAGATATAGAGATTCAAAACATGAAAAATAAATAGAGTACCTGCTGAAGATAGAGGATCGACACAAGAGGATCCTTCGTGCATGGTCAATAACTCGGGTGTGTGTTATCTAAACTCATGATAATATCTAGGAGGGAACGTGTGAGAGAGAGGCTAGGATTCATGCTCAGTCTGCCTTTTGTTTGATTAGAACATTTTTTTCATTATGAGGACACAATGCCTTAAAATGGGGTAGTAGTGTAATACCCCATGAATTCCATGATTATTTATAAATTTAATGAGATTATTTAATGACCAAGAACTACGATGGAATGTAATTATAAGTCCTGGAGTTGATGGAACACATTTTTAACTATTTTTAAAGTTCATTAAATAAACGGGAGAGCGTGTTTTTCGAACATTTAAACTGGTGACCGAATATAAAATATAATGGAACCATTAAACTCAGAGCATCGGGATTTTCCTATAAAAGGCCTAAAATTTTCCAACATGGGCCAAAAGTGGAATGTAGTTTTTGAACTTTAATAAAATAATTAAGGAAATGTGATTTTATTTTAAAATCATTATAACTCCTAAATGGTAACATGGATTGGAAATCATAAAGTGTCGTTGAGCTCTTGAAGGTGTGTTTCTATTTGGCATAGCTCAACTTTGATCGGTGCGTGTCAAGGGTGAATGTTAATTTTCAATCATTTTGAAAGAAAAATAAAATAATGTAAAAACGTTAATTTAATTGTTTTCTTCACCATTGTTCTATGGAACATCATGATTGTAGTTTGCAAATGATGGGACAATGAATCTTATAAATGAACATCATTAATGAGTCAGCGTAAATATGTTGTCACACAGACTAACAGAAATGTTGATTCACATTCGTAAATTAATATCTTAACAAAAAATGCAGGAATGTTGGAAAAATCATGGAATTTTTATGAGGATTGGGTGGGTGGCGATGATGAATAAAACTTCTTACACCCTTTTAATAATCACTAGAGATGATGGGTTGTAGATCAAGAATAAAGAACGGAGGCACACAATCATGTTCTTCCTGGACCAACACTCCATTCCCAGGTTGGGGGTTTCTTTTTATGTGAATTTTTCTTTTCCATATTTTTTATTTTAAATGATGAATGAGGTTTATCTCAAAACAAGTTAACCCTCAGATCAATCATTCCAGCTGGATGGTTAATGCTTAGGGATAAAAAGGGGATATATTTTTATGTGATTATTCCACCATATTTCATGGTTCTTCATGATCCAGCTAACAAGAACCCATCCATATAAACAATAATAAGGTACCATATCATTCATTGCATGTTTCTATGTGGGAATCTTCTCCCTCCTCTATCCTTTAATCTTTCACATTCTTCGTGATGCAATGGAAGCATTGCTTTGGCCAAGAAGACACCAGTCGGAAGGGCCATGGATAGGCGGGCCACGACACCAATGAGAGGCCACATCAGCGGTAGGATGTCATTGTAGTGGCACCAATTTATGGTGGAAGGTGGTAGGCAGTGCCCCACGGTGGCTACAGGGGCCACCGACACCGAGGTCGGTAGCTGGAGGTAGGCGAACGCAGCCACCCGACCATGTCGGAGGAACTATGCACTCCATGGACTACTTCGGTGAGCTGGGCCATCAAGAAAGCCCCTAGAAATGTGGCGGGAACCAGTATTCTTGAGTAGATCAATGTATGAGGATGTAGCTGAAAGGGTGATTCATTGGAAGAGTGTCATGTGTTACAGAGCCGTGGCAGGTGACTGGAATGCTATTCCCATAGGGCTGTGTGTGGAGAAGGGGAATTCGTTCTTAGCTAACCGCATGTGTCATGAATCAGACACCATGCCTTTGTACATATTGGGGGAGAACCATTACACCATTCTGGCTAGGCCGGTGGCACGAACAGGGTCTCTCGGAGTCCAATGATGGAGAATAGATGGCCCACCCATGTGGGTTTGGCTGATGGAAAAAACTGGGCAGCTGCGTGGCTTGGGATGGGAATGAACTTGCCTTCTAGTTATGGGAAAGGCTAGACGAAACATAGTTTCTAGGTGACCTGAAAAACTGAACCCATGACCGAACTAGGTAGGGTAATGTAAGGCCCAATATGCCTGAACTAGCAGCCATGCTAGATTGGTCCAACCAGAAACCCATCGGGTGGGACCATTTCGGCCAAACCAGGTCTAGTCATGCGGGACCCCCAGGAAGGGTTGGTCGGGTCACTTTGAGTATTTCAGACTTGGACCATACAAAATAGGGCCCTATTTAATAAAACACAAATAGCATTCCCACCGAGCGTCTGATTGGCTTACCCTTTGTGGGTTTGGGAACCCTATGACGAGACGGTCCATCAAGAATACTCAATGTGATATTTCATGGTAGATGAGATTACATCCATGGGTTGAGGAATAGAGTCTCCCAGAATCAAGCGTGATACGTGCAGGAATCCTACGGCTGGCTCTGACATGAAGGATTTGATGAGCCTGTCTTAGTGATCCAACTAGCCTAGAGAATAGAAGGTCTTGGTGACCCAGTTATCCTAGATATGAGATGGCCTAAGTGATCCTGCTAGATCAATAGACAAGAATCTTAGTGATATAGTCTTCCAAAGACGAGTCGGTATTTGTGATCCAACTAACCCAGAGACAAGTCAGTCTATGTAATCCAACTAGCCATAGATACAAGCATGTCTCATTGATTATGTTGGCCCAAGGGATGAGTTGGCCAAGATGATGAATAACCCATGAATATGAATTTCCATATTTATGACTAATAATTATATTTCCTATACATTGTGTTATACTTGGTGTGAGACTTTTTTCTTTTTTGATGATTCTTTGGGGTTTTGATTTGTGGTCATTCCATTGTGGAGTGGGATCCCTACTGAGTATTGTGTTACTCATCCTTGAACAGTATTATCAATAAAAAGGTCTTCTATTTTTCAGATGACCAGCTTCTAGATGGTGCACTCGGTGGACTTGGACTAGGATGACCCTAGTGACATCAAGAAGGCAGGGCATACTTACATAGCTTCTGGCAGCTACTCCACACTTACCCATCTCGTGGGATTTTCAGTGGATGATTTATTAGGGATCTTGTAATCCCTTTTGTTTGTGGTGGTCTTTTGTTGTGTTTGTATTCTACCCCATTTACATTCAATTTTTATTGTACTCACAATAGTTATCTTGTGACATTTTTGGTTTACATAGTGTTTACCATTTCTACATATTGTGATGTGTCAGAGTACAAGTTTAATAAAAAATACCCTCCCTTTTTGGGATATTCCTATTCGGTGCTAGATGCCATCCCCTATCCTATAAAAGGCGGGATTCGGATAGTCATGGCACGATCCTTGGGGGATAGGTCGTGACATGTTATCCCTCTTTATAGGATGAATGGAGAAATAAAATGGATGTTATGTTTACATAACATCGTATCATTATAAAAATCATGTATATGGTACTATTTTAATATGGCTATTCTATATTTGGATGGGTTTAAGGAATAAATGAAAATAAAAACATGATATGAACATAAACCTCCTCTCTTGGTAATATTTTTGGGATTAAAGCTTATGTTTTCCCTAATTGGTAATATTTTGACATTAGGATCAATATTTCTATAAAAACATGATAGGAATGTATTTTGGTGTTTAATGGTTGACATAAGTAGCTCAATATAATTAGAGAATATTGAAGATGAGGTGAAATTTAATAAGTGTTCTAGCAGAAAAACTAGTAAATACTTGAAACATTATTATATAATATGCGTGTTACAAAAGAAATATTGAATATAATTATGATTATATAATGTTTTTTTGGGTAACATTGAAATAAAATCAAGAAATTATATTCAATAACATTTTTTTTGTTACCATAAATATTTATCCATTTATTTTTGAAGCTTTTATATAATTGTATCATTTACCGAGGAGATAAATATTACCACATGTACCATTTCATTGGAAAAAATTATTTTCAATACATTACCTAGAAATAATTATTTTGATTAATGATATTTAATACAGTTAAAAATACTAAATATCTAAAAGTTGTAATATTAACTTCAGTATTCTTTTTTAAAAGCCATGGAAATATATTTTTTGAAAAAATGAATGATTTTAAAAGAAAAATGGTTTTACAGGAAAATAAAGTATACTTTTATTTAAAAAAGGATTAATTAGATTTTGTTAAACAAATGGAAAATTATTAGTATTTCAAGCCAAACAAACAAAAATGAGCATTTTGGAAACATTATTAAAATCAATGATCCAGAATTAGTTTTTATTTTAATAAAAAAATTACATATAATTCCAAAATGGAAAACATGTATTTCAAAGTTAATAATTATTTATATAAATAAATTATTGTTCATGTTAAATATATTTTTTAAAATATTTCTTTTCAAAAAATATTTAGTCATTCTTATATCCTATTAAGCTAATAAATGTGACAATATTAGTAAAGTCAATATTTATCAATATTCAACCAACAAAAGATATATTTAGGTAAAATGGGAAAAAACCTAGCATAATTTGTATATTTTGAAAATAAAATTGGTTTTTTTATCAAATTCTATTTCTATAATTTGAAAATGTATTATTTAAACAAAAATATAAAATATTATAAAAAAATTTTTATAGAAAAATGACTCTTTAAAAAAATAATTCATCTCAAACTGACATGGATAAATTATTTTCATTAAAAATTGAGTAACTATGAATAGTAATTAATAAATATATTTAAATAATTGAAAAATATATACATATATTTTGTCAAGTGGTTACTCATGTTAAAACCCATTAATACAATTGTGATGGAATACATTTCATATATAAATAATAATATTTCTGTAGTATATCACATTTCTTTGAAGATCATTTTTTTGAGTGTATCAAAAATGAATTTTTCAAACTTTAATAAATTAAAATATAGGGGGGTTATATTCACCCCTATTTTTAAAAAATGAATCCTTGTTATTTATTTACTAAAAAAATATCTAGTCACAAATATATATTAGTAGATGTAAGTTTTTTCATCCAATGTAATCCGTAAGATACAATACATAATATATGTTTTTATTAATTATATATTTGCAAATCCGTGTATTTGACAATATAAAACCCATTTGTTTGAATTAGCTTGAATAAGAATACCATGACACCTGAGGGATATTTCCCTATATTGGACATTATTATATTACCTACCTCTTATTGTGGTTTAGTGAATTATATTACCAATAGGGTAGAGAAGAAGAGAAAATATATTTACTTTAGGTCATTTCATACTTTTATTTTATTTCAACAAATTTTCAATATTTCCATCATCATATATTATAAATGATGAATATATTTGAAGAAATATAATACCCAAATCATGGAAAAATCCATTACAATATCATAATATCAATTAAATAAAAACAATATATTCCCATGAATTTAGCAACTAACTATAACATTATATGATAGTGTGATTAAAAAACATCCCAATATATTATACACATAAAATTTAATATTATAAATACTAATCCTAATAAAAAATATATAATTTTATACTACATAAATTAATTCATTAATAATACAAAAATAATTACCCAAAAAATAAGGGTTTTTAAAGTAATTCATAGGTATATCGACTTTATTTTCTATAGGGATTATTTTTTTCATAATAAAATAAACCCTAAAACCATTCTTGTAGATTCTAGACTCCAATTAGGAATCATAATTAATAAATCCATCAGTAGAATTTCGAGAAATGATACAATATACATGAGTAAATATAAAAGAGTAGATAGATTTGGAATCAATAAATGCAATAGTCTATGATGGAAGTACATAATATCAATACTTAATGGACTTCGAGATTACTTAAAGTAAATTAAAATACTTTTATTTTTTATTTCAAAGTATTTAGAGGTAAATATACTTCATGATTGGGTAACTAGAATGAATAGTTCACCAAGTATATATAGTTGAAATATTAAATATCTTTTAATTATATATCTCTCATGAAATCATGATCTATATAACCCTTTTACCTAATCAGGTTTTAAACAATAATTCCAATTATTAATTTAATAAGATTTTTTTTATAGAATTAATACATTTTTATTGATATACCCTTAAATTATATCATTATCAACATTTTATACATCAGTGGAATGTTATTTTATTTTATCTCGATTTCTTAAAAAAATATACAAGTTGATGAATACATTCTCTATTCTTATTTCACATGACACAATATCATTATTTCATTAAATATTTTGAGAGAGTACATCCCTTCAAAGGAATGTATTAAGTCTTTTAAAGTAATATTAAATCTTATTTTTTGGATTACATAAGTAGTATATACCATGCCATTACAATAACTTATATAGTTTATGATACTAAACAACACTTTCTTATTAATTCTATATTAATTCATGTAATTTCATTTTCATTTTATTTTTTCACTAGAAAGGTTACTTTTTTTGAAAAAATATTTCTTTGAAGGTTATTAATTCAATCCATCTATTTTATTATCCTTAATAGCATTATAAATTGATACCAACCATTGATATGATTATTCTTTAAAATTATAAACAAAAAAATAATAATTTTTCCATTTTATTAGATCCCAAATCTAGAAAATTTATCTTAATGGTCATGATCAATTTCATAGCCACAAAATTAATAGTTGTTTCATTAATGTATTGATTCATCTGCTACATATTTCATTCCGACTTCATTTCAATTTGACAGAAATAAAAAAATTTACTCCGAATAAGAATGGACATTTTTTATATCTTGAGATATATCCTCTTTTGTGTTCATAATTAACTTAGATAAAATGCTATACATATTGAAATTCTATATAGTTAAATCCCCACATTGACCAATATTATTGATATGATTTACCCTCTATCCACAAGTATCCATATAAAAACAATTTCATATAGATAATCAACTCAAAATAATTAAGAATATTGTTCAATGAAATTAAAATACCTATAATGGTAAAAGTAAAAAAATATTCTTAAGGATTTATGTAATTATTTTTAGAGAATTGTTAATTTATAATCTAGTTCCCAGGGTAACACAATTTTTTATACCAAATATTATTGATCTAAATCGATTAATAAGAGTTTTTGATTCCTTTATTTCATTAATAAATTATAATATTGTCCATTAAAAAAGATAATTTTTTAGTATTGGAAAAGTATACATACATGGATTTAATATTACATATTATGATAATAAAAGACAATGACAAAAACTCTGGATATCATGAGATTCAGTCAATGCTTCCATCTTCAAGTTTACTTTAAAAGAAATAAAATAATGTGTGAGATCATATTCTTGATATATATAATAATAAATCATAAGAAATCATGAATACAATCTTAATAAATATACGATTTATTAAATAATCAATTTATATTTTCTTTAATAAAAATTATGACGTAAAATATATATATTAAGGGAAAATAAAATTATTTCATTTATAATAAAAATGAAAATAGTAATGAAGGAAATTCATAAAATTGAAAATAATGAACTTTCAAATAAGGGGTCAATGAAAAACATAATGGAAATTCATATTTTGGCCCTATACCAAAAAAATTTAATTAATGGGAATCCATGCAACAACTACCCAACTCATTTGGCCAAATAATTTTCTCATGTTTCCTATATATTTATTTTTGAGAAATCAATAACTTGGACCCACCCATTAAATACATATATATATATTGAATTCCTCTTATATTAAATAAATTATATGAAACAAAATCAAAATCAATTATTTATAATTAAATATATGTATTGAGTTAATAATGTGGAAAATCAAATATTTACCTTGTAAATTGAATATATTGATTGATAATAATCCTTCAACAATTAACATATATTGAAATGGTATATGGTTAATATTGTATAAAATTAGTTCAAATGATACTGAATAAATCACTGATAAAAAAAATATTGACATTATGGAAAAAAATAATCTCAAATGAATAATGAAGACTGTTAATGAACAAGACCACGAGAAATAAAATGATCCCAAAATATGGTGTGATACATAAATTATTGAAGGATGATAACATAAAATAAAATCAAAATAAATAATAGTTTTATGAAAAAAAATTATTTTGATATTTTATTGGATCATATATGATAACCATAAAAAATCAATCCTTAATGAATTAAATTATTTACCATAACAATCCAATTGAAAATCATTTATAAAATCAATTCCAAAATTTTAGATAATAATACCATTTTATTTATGTATATAAAATATATTGAATAGTTGGAAATGATTTTCATTAAAAACCCATAATAACTTTTAGAGAAATCTCCAAAATTAATAATTGTATTGGAGTTGAGAAAATTATTCATTTTTATATATGTTATAAAACATTCATTTTGTACTTTAAAAAAATTATAAAAATATTTTTGGGAAAGAATTGTTAATATAAACATTAATTCATTATAAATAATATACCTGGTAGTATTAAATACAGTTACTAAATATTTAAATATGGATAAAATATTCCTTTTACCATTTAATGAATATATGTATATAAGATAAATATTCTAGATTTAAAAAGAGTAATACATTATGATTTTCACAAACACATTATTTAATCCATTTAGAGTACCATTGAGAAGAAAATATGGTTGAAAACATTACACCCCCAAAATAATCAGAGAATGATAAAATATATAGATTTTAATTAAAAAGAGAATATAAATTTTCCAACATATATTGTAACCTGAATAATATTGCATAATATTGAGTTTTTAAAATAAAATTCTACAACAATGATAAATTAAAAATAAAAACCCCTTTAAAGATAAAAAAATTAAATAATTATATAAAATTAGTAATGTTTAACTTATGATATACCATTCCAATGTATTAGTGTATAAACCGGGTAAAATAAAATTGTTGATATAAAATATTTCTTATTAGATTGGAATTGAGATGCAAATCGACATCCTTAGATTCATTCAGTGGTTTTTTTCCTCCAATATAATAATTTTAAATTTATTAAAAAACTAAGAGTATTTTTATAAATATTCCAAATTTCATGGTCCTTTGACAGAAATTCATTGTATACTTCATGATTACATCAACCACATATGGTTATTTGGTCAATTACGTTAAAACGATTTTGGTATTTTTACCATGTTCTATGGTGTTTTGAAATAGTAACATCATATATATAATGTAAATAATTATTTTATTATAATTTTTATAGTAGTAAATTAATGCTTATAAATTATTATAAACCCAGAAATGATGATTCAATTAATGTTAACCAAGTGCATATAATTCATATTTCCAACCAGGAATATTTTTTTTCTTTATAATAGAGTCCCAAAAAAAGTATTATTATAACTAAATTCCCATTAGAAGAATTATTTTCTACTTCTTATATAAACTATTAAAGGATGATTAAATATCCCTGAATAAATGTAATAGAGTATGTAGATATGAATCCAACTATATCATGTTCCATTGATTAATGTTCCATCTACCAAACCACAAGGTAGTTGTCTTAATCTATTGTAATTCTAAAAGTTTGACATTTCTCTTTTCTCCTAGGTAGATGTAAATAACCCGAATGATGGTGGAATTAGTTTGAATAGTTCCCAATTTCAATTTTCATAAAAAATAGAATATCAACGATTAATTAATTAAAATTTCATTTGTGATCAAAATGGCCACTATCTTGTATGATCTAACAAAACATCATTCTGTTTAATAATTTACTAGGTTGTTTCCTTCTAATATTATAAAAAGTTTTAAGATTTATCCTTACCTTCTTCTATTATTATCTATTTTTTAATTTGTTATAAATCATAATTTCCCTGTCTTGATTTTTTTAGAAATATATGACCTGGAAAATTATTTTCTATTGAATAACACTTGATACGTTATCAAAATTTGAATAAATTTATTAAGAGGATATCTTTTTTAGACTCTCAGCATTGTCCCATTAAAGAAATATACCCTACTCATATTAATATTACATATATTGTCTATATCATGGCTTGATATTCTTATAAATAATGGAGCATACTCATCCAACCATTCCTTTCCTTTCTTTATGAAATAACTAAATTTTCTTTCTATATAAACAGATTTATCGCAAGGAAAATATTTACAAAATAATGTTACAATAACAGTCTTCCATTTAATTCAATATATCCCTTAATCCTCCTCCTAATTCCAAATCTATAACAACCATTTATCTATATCTCATTATAAATGATATATTTTAATAATATCCAATTTATTTTCCATAAATATTAATGATAGATATTTCTTTTTAGGGTTCTATATTCATTTCTCAATTACCAATGGATAAGTAATTACATTAATAGGTGGAAACATATACAAAAGTGATGGGTTGTTCCATATAGTAAGGTTTCTTATTATTACCTATGAAAACTACCATAATGCAGTCATAATCAATTTAGTTTCATCAACTGTAATATTCACATCTTCAAAAATGAAATATCTTTATTTACCAAGACTTTTATATGATATCCCTTTTATCCAATAGGATCATCATATAAATATTGGAACATATTTATTCAATTCATAATCATAATGAAAGGCAATCCAATGAATAAAAATTTATATGAAGGAAAAATTTATCCAATTTTAAAAGGGAATATCATATCTCATTTTCTAGATATTCCCTTTTAAAATCTATAACTCATGGGTCTTACAAAACATCCTTAGATACAAATATTTGTAACCACAACCCCCGTAACCATAATATATGTTTACATTATTATGTTGGTAAACTATACGATGAATAACCACACGATGGATTGAAAGGTTCTGTAGCTTTGCAAAACTAGATACATACAAAAATTATGAAAAATATTAATTAAAAACCTTTCATGAAAACCGTTGTTTCACACATAATATTCATTCCATGATTCCATCATCATGACCTTGTGAAAGGAAAACAAAAAATGTTTTTTCCCAAATACTAATTAAATGAATGAATTCTATGGAAGATAACCTCAATTCATATTGAATAAAAATGTAGTATAAAACATTAATATTAGATATAAAATTTAATTAATATATTTAGCATTAATATTTATTAATGGAAAAAATTATATAGATAAAAATATGTAAAATTTTAATGATTGAAATGAATAATGGCATATGCCATTATCTTTTTTTCAATTCCTCATAACAATACATCATGAATCTTACAATCAACACCTTATGACAACTCATTCTTATGAATACGTTGGTATAACAAATATAACAACACCAATTTTCAAACTATTTATCTCATGAGACCAACTGGTTCATCAAGTGGCTATTTATATATAGGATCACCCATAACACAAATATTTCCAATTAATTCCTCATATATTGAGTGAAAAATGTAAAAAATAATATATAATTATTATCAATAAATAAATATCTGTATTTAATCAACAATAAAGAACAACCACTTTTTTCGAGTAGGTAATACAACAAACAAAATATTCTTCCATTAACTAAAAATATATATTGAAATGGTATACAATTAATAGAATATTAATACAATATATTTCATTTTTACAATATAGATGTAACTGAACTTTAGAAATTAATTACAAAATTATGGTTAAATTAAAAATGATGAATGATATAAAACAAGATCAGCATACTAAAAATGATAAAAAAAATAAGGTATAATCCCAAAATTTGAAACATATGACAAAAAATTACAATGAAATATAAATTATGATTTAAATTAAAAAGGATTTGTATTGAAACTTTTTCATGAAAATAGAATTGTTGAATTTAAGAGTATTGGTAAAATATGTTATAATTTTTTTTAAGAATTAATTTATTATCCATTTAAAAATTTCATTTCAACCTTTCATAATATATTTCTATAAACCCCCAAGATTTCATAGTAATCTATTTTTTCAATGTAATTCAATAACATGCACTACACTCAACACCGAGTTGAAGTGCACCACGACTTACAAAACTAGCCATTCAAAAGAGGTTATGAGTATTATTAACAAAATATTGAACTTTATATTATCCTTATAATTTTAGAATCCATATTATGAGTTTCTTATACATAATGAGAGAATAAATTAATTTTTTCAGATAAAAGAAGTTTTATTAAATGAAATTTTACAGCCTTTTAATGGAAACCCCTTTATCAATCCAATATTTTAAACTTTTATATATTAAATTTGACAAAATAAACTTTTTATTTATAATTGGGACATCATAATTTGGTTTCACATTTTTTTGGTGTTTTTCTGATAACTTTTATATTCAGTTGAATAGTGAAAAATACTATATTTTCACTGAAAACAACTTTTTTAATCCAAATAATTTTTAGTATTAAATTATAAATTTTAATGGATTATAAGTATAAATAGATTATATTTTTACCATTTAATTCAATGTTATATGTTGGAAATAATTTCACATTGAAATTGAACCTAATCAAGTATCAATATTTCGTTAATTATTATTTCTAAAAAACATGCTCTTTGGTTTTGACAACGGGAATTAATTTTAAATTAATAAATTCAACTTCTATGATTTTAATTTGGTAAAATATACTTAATTTTTTAATTAAAAATATCGAAATTAGCTTAGGGTGTATTTTGTTTTTTGAAAACATTCAATTTTTGATTAATAGTGACAAACACCAAGTTATTGTTTAAAACTGAATTTTTTTTAAATTTATTTTAGGTCAGGATAGATACCAAATACCTATATATGTTCACTTTTATTCATTGGATTCATTTTGTAATAATATTATATATATAAAATATTATTGAACTTTTCACCATCTTTTACCCACCTCCTACGAGCATTTGTAAATTTACATAAAAATCAATTTTACCGATTTTGTTAGTTGAATTTTATAACAGTAAGTGACACAGTTGATATCAGTATGTAAAATTTGGTTCAATAAGATGAAGAAAAGTTTTTTTAATAGTAATTTTCTACGTTTATTTACCATGGTTAAAAGTTAATAGGGAAATTAAGCTCAAAATGATATTATTATTTCCCTAAAACATGTCCTAATTCTATTGGATAAGTATAATTTGACCAAAAAACCTTAGGAATAATATATGAAACACTTTGGTCCACATGGATTAGATTAGGTCATTTATTATTATTTTATTGAATGAAAAGTTAAAAGAGATAAAACCAATGTTTATTAACTAAAACATTTTTAATATAAGGATTTACATTAGATAAATTCTACTATAAATATTCATTATAAAGATAGAATGATTTACTAAAAAATGGTATTTTATTTATAAATTTTAGATATTAAATAATTATATTTTTTTATGACACAATGATGATGCATTAATTACCATATTAATGAAATATTAATATAATTGTCATTATAAAATTCCAAATATATGAGTTTTGAGACTTTTTAAAAATTAAAAAACTTTTCTAGGATAATATGACATGTTAGAATTGGTTAGATGATTTTATTTCAAAGTAATAATGCTGTTATAATTTTAGAAAAATCAAAATACCAAATAGTGTCAAAATTGACATAAAAGAGTTTTTAAAACTAATATTATATTATTAATTGATATTCTATTCCAAAAAATCGAAGGATCAGACAAAGATCATAAATAATATTATATATGTCTTTAATGAACCACTTTTGGTTCTCTTTGAATTTTATAAAATGTTTATTAACCATATAATATATGAATTAAAAGATACATGGTAAATGTCAAAGTATTCAACTAAGAGTTAAATCTTAAATATAACGTTATCATAGGGACCCAAACCTGTCTAAAACCTATAGGATGATTGGTTTTCGACCCATCTCCATCTTAACCTTTAAATAATTCATTTTGGAGCCATTAAAAACCGAAAATTATTATATTATAAACTAATATTTCTAACATTTCGTAAGGTGCCCCTCACCACTCTTATAAAAGGGAACTTCCCCTTCTCTCTAATTCACACCATCAAAGCAATTTGGTTCGGCCAAACCCTATTAAAATACCCTCTCAAATGTCCTCCCTTCATCTTAGAGGCATTACTTTGGTCAGAAAGCCATCTTATGGAGACCTTTTTATCATGTAAAAATGATGACCCCAAAGAAGAGGTAAATATTCCATCACCTCTTTCATGTTTTTTTCTTCGTCCACATCATCTTTCTTTGTTGTTTTCATTATAAAATAAAAACTCCAGTACCATCTATATACTGTGATGTTATTATAAATTTGGTACAACCATATTCATTATTGTATCCATCCTATGAATGACATGTCACCATATGTGCGTACGTACGACTTACCGTCTCCACATCGTGGTGTTGTTGTTATTCAATTCATTATTATTTGGTTGGGTATAATAATGATGTATAATTGATGTATATAATAAATATAACATGTTAATTATTCTGTATATATTATATAACATCTATTTACATAGGATTTTAAATCAAAAGATTGATATTATCGCTCATGTGTACGTACAGATTACCGTCTCCAGGACGTGAGGAGATTCATTTCCTTGTTCATCATTCTGTGATGATTATAAAAATATATATTATTAATAAGTATGTAATATATGAAATAATGATTTTACTGGATATATATATATATATATAAATGTATGTATGTATTTACTTAAATATATCTTATTCACTTACTTCCGTTCAATATCTTATGAAAACGAAAACAGATTTTATGCATACACTCGAGCTACAATATCCATAAACGATGGCTTTTATTTCATATTTACATCTATTATAAATATTTATATTCTAAATATATATGATATATAAATCAACGTTTATATTCAATAATCATTTAAACCATGATATAAATGGTATGTTCAATAATAACAAGTTGAATCAAATACGATAATGAAAGCGATTATTTCAAAAAATGTTAATTTACCAAGGAAATAATTATTAAATGAGTAGTATAAAGTCATAAATGAATCATGAATGATATAATAAATATTAATATGGTTCTAGTATTATTAAATAACATATTATGGGCATTATATATGAGGTTAAATGTACCCTCGACCAAAGAAAAGTGAAAGGTAAGGTTAAATTTCACAATCTCATTATTATCTGAGGTTGTTTTTACATAAGTATCTACTGATATATATTTGTTATACATTTCCATGTTTCATGAAAGATATATCAAATGGATTATTTTAATGTAATTTATTTTTCTAAAAAATCATTTTAAATATTTTAAAATTTTATTATCTTAAATCATTCTCATTATTGTCCATGTTTTCAAAAAGGGTTTTAAGGATTTATTTATATAGACATGAATTTTTTTAAAATGTTAATTACATTGAAAAGATTCAATGTGAAATAGGACACTTTGATTCAAAATGTATTTAAATTTATTCATTTCTAAATTTTGGAACTTTTAAATGTTTTCATGAAAAATGGATATTTCTCTCATAGGGCTTTAAAAATCCTTTTCATATATGTCAGCATCCATTGATGGATTCTAAACTTGTCTGTAGATGATTTATTATGATACAAACCATCCATATTATATTGATGGTTTTTTTATATGTTTGACTTTGGATGTGTTATTTTTACACCATTCATGTTTTATGGATAATGTATTGATATTTCATATACTAGTTTTAATACAAATGTTTATATTATGTTTAACCCTTTTCATATGAGTAATGTATTGGACTTATTAAGTGATTGGTGGAGCCCGTTATATCATCTCGATGCATCGGTAGGTCTCCGGAGGCAAACTAGTGTCTTGGAACAAGGACCTGACAAAATATTATTTGTATTCTTGGCACAAGGCCTTGACTATGTGGTTATGAAAGTCTGGCATTATGCATTCCATCATTATGAAAGTGGCTATTGATATTGCATGTGATTTTTCAACAAGTAGAATATCCGTGTGGGTAGGTAAATGTAATTATTTTGATTTTCTCTTTTCCATATTATGATTAATTTCTTGTTTAAAAGGATTTTGTTTTAGTCTTACACATTGCATGAAATGTTTATGCTTATTTTTGAATGTTTTTGCTATATTTTTTACCTTACTAAGAATCTTAGATCACCCTTTTTATGTTTTAATTTTCTCAGGATTCCAAGAAGTGTATTATGATTGATAAGAATGTTTAAGATAAGGGATTAATGGTATTTTCAAAGAATCATTTATGTTTTGTTTTATTTTATAAGGTTTAATGTATTGTTCTTGCATGTAATCTATTTTCAATGACTGCTAAACTGTTCAGTCTTTTGGGAATTTATTCCTTTTAATCATTCCAATGTATTAAAATAATGCACCGACTATGGGTAACTGGGATTGGGGCATTACAGTTTGTATTAGAGGAAGTTTAGCTATAACTTTTGAAATAGATTTAGTTAAACTCTGATTATAGAATATTACCCTAAGATGGATTTGTGGATTAGTATAGAATAACATCCTTGAATTTTGGTACTATAGTGATTTTGTGAGTTTTCCATTTAATACATCCATGTATGGATATGAGCAGGTAGAGGAGGCTCTGGCATTGATGTACCTAGGGGTAAAACCCGAAAACCCCGATTTGAGCTAGACTCGAACGAGAAATGGTTGATGACAACAAGCTTTGATGCACTCTTGGTTACGACACACCCATAGGATATGCTTAGGATAATTCACATTTTCATTACAATCCATTATGACGGATTTTGGTGTAAATACTTTCTCAAATAATACATTTTATGATTAATGATTAAATGCATAATATTTTCAATTTACATTTAGTATTTTACATGTTTGGAATTATGCACTGTGATCCATTAACTAACATAGTGTATTACATTATTTAGAAATGGTGCCTAAAAGATAGAATGAGGCCTATATCAATACGCATGATCCAAATAGTATGAAGGATCATATCTTTCATTATATTAAGCCAACATTTAGAATGGAACTTGTCTCCCACATTTTATCATCATATAAAGAAATATTATCATGTGTTAATAAGAAAATTAATGAATTCACTGAGTCCATTGGATTTGAAGGGAATCCAGGGAAGAAAAGGATGGTGGAAAGAAGATGTATAAAAGGAATAAGGGAAAGAAGGATTTTACCATCTGTGATAACTATGTAAAGATTCACCTTGGTAAATGCTTTAAGGGAATAAGAGTTTGCTATAAGTGTTGATAAAAAGGACACCATGTATGTGATTGCAAAGGTAAGAAAAATATTTCAAATGTATAATGCTTCATCTATAATGAATTGGGACACAACACGAATCAATGTCAAAATCATCAGAGTATACCCCAAATGATACTATTGGATAGTAATCAAGTTATGATAATACCAGAGATTAAGAGGAATGATTAAGAGTTCTTATGTTGTTAATAAAGTATTGTGTCTTTTTAGTATTTTTTTAATGATGTACATGTTATAAGAATTATACAGTATATAAGGATTTTACTGCATTACTATTTCATTAAGGACTTGAGATTGTGCGGAACCAAGAAAAGTGACACAATGGTAAGTTAATTTTTTAGATAATACATGGTTGAAGGAAAGAGAAAACATTAATATGGTCTTGTTACTGAGGTATTAATTTTGAAATAATAGATGATTGATTGGGATAAATTATATTCATTATTCTTGAATACCTTGAAACTAATTAATGATTTTTATATTCCATCATTATTGGAGTTTAAAACAATTTTTGATATAAGTAGTATATCCAATATTCTATAAGGAATAAGGGAGCATGAATGTAATCAATAAGATTTTATGGTAATTCAGGATGTTAAAATGTTTTAAAAGAATACATGATGAAGGTATTCACATGTTATTCCATGAAAAAAACATATTCATTGTGTTTACATGCCTTATAAATTTTGGACTGTGAGTTTGGATAGAATTATTTTGTATATGTCTAAAGGATGGAATTGTTTGAGTTTGATATTTGATAGTATTTTTATTGTTAAATTATTTCACAATATCATTTTTGGATTGTCATAAAAAGGACAACCTGAACGTCGGGTGACAACATGTCACTTCCGGCTAGGCCACGAGACATGAACCTACAACTAAAGAGTGACAATGGCGAATCACCTACCACTATCCTACATGATGTTCTGGAGTTTATAATGTTGGATAAATAGAATTTTTTATGTTCTATTATCTTTTAGAGTGAAAGATGAGTTTTTGGTATAAAGTAGTTAAATTATAGAAATATACTAGTCAAGTATATATTTTTTTCTATTATTATTTTATGAAGAAATTAATTCTTAAACTTTAGGTAAGGGATCTTAAAACTAAAGATGTGTTATCCTAATACATTATGATTTGTTGAACCGATGATATTTTAAATCATCTTAATTGGATAGTTTTGAGGCCCTCAATACTATATTTTTTTGTGACTAATTAACACAATCGCTCCCAATAAATATTTACATTTTCCCTCCAATTATGTGTCACAAATTTCCATCAATTTTCTCCTAATCGAGATCATAATTTAGTAGTGACTTTTTATTTCCCATTTTCCTCTTATTTGGACAAAATTTTATCAACCCAATTTCAGATGTAGGTTTTCCCAAAAATGTATTTTCAATTTTCAACCAATTATTTTCGAAGATTAATTTCAAATAGTGAGGACCCAATTTATTGAAGGTGGTAAGAATTTAATACCCCAAGATTTCATAGTACACTATTTCTTTAAAGAAATTCAACAACTTTCACTACACAGAACACTGAGATCACGCACACCACGACTTACCGAACTGGCCGTTCCAAAGAGGTTTTGAATAGTATTAACTAAAATTTGAACTTTATATAATCCATATAATTTTAGATTCCATATTTTGAGTTTTTAAGTCATAATGAAAAAACAAATTCATTTTTTTCAGATAAAAGAAGTATTTTTTTTATATGGAATTTTATCACCTTTTAATGGAACATTCTTTTTAAAAACAATATTTAATACTTTTATATATTCAATTTGACAAAATAAACTTCTTAATTAGAATTAGAACATAATAATTCAGTCTCAATAAATTTTTTGTGTTTTTTTATAACTTTCATATTTGGGTGAATAGTAAAAAATTTATATTTTAACTGAAAACAACTTTTTTAATCAAAGTAATTTTTACAATTAAATTATACATTTTAATCATTTGGTAGTATAAAAATATTATATTTTTACCATATAATCCAATGTTATTCAATGTAAATAATTTCACTTTTATATTAACATAAACTAGTGTCAATCTTTTGTTAGTTATTATTTATTAAAAACACGCTCTTTGGTTTTGACAACGGTAATTAATTTTAAATTAATAAATGAAACATCTATGTGATGAATTTGTTAAAAAAATAAATTTTTAATTTAGAATATCAAATTTATCCTAGGGTGAATTTTTGGTATTTTTCTGAAAACTTACAATTTTTTATGAATAGTGAAAAACACTGAGTTATAGTTTAAAACCGAATTTTTATTTAAATTTTTATTTATTTTATATAAATTTTTTTAGGTGAAAATAGATAAATAATACCTATATTTGTTCAATTTAATTCACTGGGGTCCTTTTGTACTAATATTAGATATATAAAAGTTTATTGAACTTTTCACCGTCTTTTACCCACCTCCTAGAAGCATTTGACAATTTACATAAAACATAATTTTACCGCTAATGTGAGTTGAATTTAAAAAATCCGAGAGACACGATTGATATCAGTAAGTAAAATGTGGTTCAATAAAAATAAAATAATTTTTTTTGTGAATAGTAACTTTTTTACTTTTATTTACCACAGTTAAAATTAAATAGGGTAGTTAATGGAAAAATGATATTATTATTAACCTAACACATGACCTAATTCTATTGGATATGTATAATTGGACCAAAAATAACCTCAAGAATAATATATGAACCTCTTTGGTCTACTTGGATTATATTTGGACATTTATTGTTATTTTATTTAAAGAAGAGTTAAAAGAGTTAAAATCAAGGTTCAATAAATAAAACATTTTTAATATAGGTTTATACATAATATAACATTGACTAAAAATATTCATTATAAATATAAAATGATTTTCTACATAACCGTATTTTATTTATAATTTTTAAAAATTATATAATTAAATTTATGTACGACACAATTATAATCGAGTAATTACCTTATTAATGAAATATTAAAATAATTGAAATTATAAATATCCAAATAAATGTAATTTCAGACTTTTTATAAATTTCACAAAATTTCTAGGTTAATATGACACGTTAGGTTTGGTTAGATGAACTGTTTCCGAAGTAATAATGCTGTTATGAATTTAGAAAAAACAAAATACCAAATAATTTTAAAATTGACCTAATAGGGTTTTAAAAAAATATTATATTATTAATTGATATTCTATTCCTAAAAATATAAGTATCTTCAAAATTCCTTAAATAGTATTATATATTTCATTAATGAACAACTTGATGTTCTATTGTAGGTTTATAGTATGTTTATTAACCATATAATAAAAAAATGAAAAGAGACATGGTAAATGTCAAAGTTTTAAACTAAGAGTTTAATCTAAAAGATAAAGTTAATATAGTAACCCAAACCTGTCTAAAACCTATTGGTTGAGTGTTTTTCATCCCATACCCAACTTATCCTTTAAATAATTAATTTTTGCTGCATTACAAATTGAAAATTATTTTTTTATAAACCAATAGTTCTAACTTTTCCTAAGGTTCCCCTCACCCCTCTTATAAAAGGGAACCCCCCTATCTCTAATTCACACCATCAGAGACATTTGGATCAGCCAAACAATTCCCAAATACACTATCATATATCTTACCTTCATCTTATAGTTCTTCGTTTGGTCATAAAACCATCCTAAGGAGCCCTTTTGATCAAGTCAAATGGAAGAACCCAAAGAAGAGGTAAATATTTAATCACCTCTTTCATGTTCTTTTCTTCATCCACTTCCTCTTTCTTTTTTGTTTCCATTATAAAATAAAAAACCCAGTATATCCTTTATAATATGATGTTATTATAAATATGGTACACCATATAAATAATTTTATCCATTCTATGAATGACATGTCACCATATGTTTGTATGTACGACTTACCGTCCCCATGTCGTGGTTTAGTTGTTATTCAATAAATTATTATTTGGATGGGTATAATAATGATGTATAATGGATTTAAATAATACATGTAATATGTTAATTATTCTTTATATATTATATAACATTATTTAAATACAATTTTAAGTCAAATGATTGATATTATTGCTCGTGCATATGTACTAATTATCGTCTCCATGACGCGATGAGATTCATTTTCATGTTCACCACTCAATGATGATTATAAAAATATATATTATTAATAATTATGTAATATATCAAATAATGATACAAATGAAGATATATATATATATATGTATGTACATACATATATCTTATTCACATACTTCTATTCAATATGATATTAAAATGGAAACAACGTTTCTGCATATGTACGACCTACTGTCTCCATAAACAGTGCCTTCCATTTCATATATACATTTATTATACATATTTTTATTTTTTGTATATATGTAATATTCATCAAGTTTTATGTTTTATAATCATTTAAATCAATATCTAAATGATACTGTCAATAATAACAAGTTAAAACACATAAGATAAAGAAAGCGATTATTACCCAAAATGATAATTTAACGTGGAAATCATTATTAAATTGGTAGTATAAAGTCATAAATGAATCATGTATGATATAATAAATATTAATATAGTTCTGGAATAATTTAATAACATACTACGGTCATTACATATGAGGTTAAAAGTAACCTAGATGAAAGAAATGTTCAAGGTAAGTGTTAATTTTAAAATCTCATTATTATCCGAGTTTGTTTTTAGGTAATTATCAAAACGGACATATTTATTATCCATGAACATTTTTCATGAAAGAGATTCCAAAGTGATTAATTTAGTGGAATTGTTTTACTAATACATCATTTTAAATGTTTTAAATATTTATTCTTCTAAATCATTCTCATTAATGTCTATGTTTACAAAATGGGTGTTAAGGATTTATTTATGTAGACATGAATGTCTTTAAAATGTTAATTACTTTTAAAAGATTCAAAGTGATATAGGAAACATTGACTCAAAAATGTCTTCAAATGGATTCCTTTCTAAATTTTACAACATTGAAATGTTTTCATGAAAAATTGATATTTCTCCCAAGGAGTTTTACAAATCATTTTCATCTATGTCAACATCTTTTTGATGGATTTTAAACTTGTTTGAATTTGATTTATTATAGTACAAATATTCTTTATTGTATTGAAGGTTTTGTGATATGTTTGACTGTGGACGTGTTATTTTTATACCATTCATGGTTTAGGGATAATGTGTTGACATTTTTCATGTCAGTTTTAATACAAATGTTTATGTAATGTTTAATCCTTTTCACGTGAAAAATGCATTGGACTTAGTACGTGACTGGTGGAGACTTCAATAGTTTCTCAATGCATCTGTATGTCTCATGAGACAAACTAGTGTCCTCCCACAAGGCTTTGAAGAAATCTTATTTGTAGTTTAGGCACAAAGACTTGACAATGTGGTTATGAAATTCTGGCATTATCCATACCATTATTATGGAAGTAGTTACTGATAGTACATGTGATTTTTCAACTATTAGAATATCCATGTGACTAATTACAGAGAATTATTTTGATTTTATCTTTTCCATATTATGCTAAAGTTCAAGTTTAAAATGCTTTTTTGTCTTCTACAGTTCCTTAAATGTTTATTCTCATTTATGAATGTTTCTTCTATATTGATATACTTACTGAGCATATAAGCTCACCACTTTCTATGTTTTAATTTTCTCAGGATTCCAAGAAGTGTATTATGATTAATAAGAAGGGTTAAGAAAGGTAATTAATGGGGTTATCAAGGGATCATTTATGTTGATTTTTATTTTCTAATGTGTAATGTAATGTTCATGTACGTAATATATTTTCCAAGACTTCTAAACTGATCAATATTTCTAGAATTAATTCCTCTTAATCCTACCAATGTATTAAAATAATTCCTTGACTCTCGGTAGTTGGGATTGTGGAGTTACAATTTCAATGAATATTTAAAAAAAAGATATTATTGTATAAAGATTCATCTATTTGAAGAATAATAGAATTTTTTAGTTGAATTTATATATAGAATAATGTAAATAAATGTGGGAGAATCCATTCAAACATTATATAGTAAAAATAAAATTACATTCAAAATTTTCTTTATAATTTCAAAAAATGGATTCATTGTAAAAAATAAAATATTAGATTTTAAAATTTAAAATTAAAGTAAAATGTCATTGAAAAAAATTCAAATCATTTGAAAAAATATTAAAAAGATCCATATATCGATTACATTAATTTTGATAAAGAATACAATGATTAGAAACCAAAAATATTAATTTGGTCAGATTTATTTAAAATATTATTTTTGTTACATATGGGGTACCCAAGAGAGAATAATTTATAATAAAACATTAATTCTGAAAAAATAACAATTGGAGTTGAATTTATTTTTTTAGGAAATTAATATAATATATTATTCAAATATAAATTAAAACAAAAATAATCCCAAATTAGAGGGAGATTATAAAATCAAACGTTACTACTTTAAAATATTTTGAATAAAAATAGTATAAAAATGAAAAACCAAATTGAAATTTTAATTACCATAAATAAATATAACTTTAGGACATTGTATTTCAATTTTAATTATAAATAACATAAAAAATCAGTTATTTTCATAATAAAATATGTCTCATTAGAGTGTAATTGTGAAGAAAAATACATGAGTTTGATTCATACATGGTAAGAATTGTGATATACTCAAGGATGATAAATTTAAATTTATTAAAAAATTTATTGATAAAATACTTCGTTTATATTCAATTTTTATGTTCATTTTAAAATAATTTTACATTCATTCAATGTATAGTAATTTCATAAAAACAAATAAAGGGTTAATAGTTATTGTTATTCAAAATATTTCTGTATGATTATAATGGTTAAAGATGTTATAAAATAGTTTCTTTATATATTCAAATTTAATAATTTAATAAATACAATATATTTTCACAATATATATATATTTACATATCTATTCAATTTGGTAGTATAAAAATGATACATGTCTTTCATGGAGGTGGTAGTCCACATGTATGCATGATGACATTTTAGATTTCATAATGGTTTGAGTGGAAAAAAGTATAATTATTATTCCTCTATGAATCATATATATATATATATAAAATATCATATATATTGATTACGTTAATAATTATTATCATCATTGTGAATTTAAAATGTTAAATGAAATACATTTCATGATGGCGGCATCTACACATACGAAGGGTCGACATTATCATTGTTCTTAGGAGAAAATTGATTGAAGTAAGATGATATAATATATTTCGATAATCATTTTTTTAAATAAAATATATAAATATTTATTCATAAATTCAATCACTATGACTATATATGTGTTCATGGGATTAGAATCTAATTACATTTCTTTGTTGACATGGTGGTACATATGTATACACATTAAATGTTTTCATTTACCATTATTTAAAAATCATATAGAAAAATAAAGAATCATTAAGATAATAAATTTATAAATATAATAAATATACAAATGTTATTATTTTATTATGGATATTTTATAGTGGAGGACCTTTATGATGAAAGAAATTATGAAAAGATCAGTGGGAACATACACCTCTTTCTTGGGTAAGTCTCCATTCCACATAACTTTATCCTTTATCCGGTGGAATTCACCTGATAACGAGAACATATTGACTAGTAAAATTTTTTTTTAAGGTATTTTGTATGGTATTGGTCATGTTATGTGGCTCGTGATGAGTGAATAATATAAGTGATGAGGCGTGATTTTATAAGTGTGATGAGAATAAAACTAGAACATTCAATATACATTATTATATAACATATGTATTTAATATTCCAAGGGGATACAAATAATTATATAAATAATGGTAATAGTGATTGTTCTGAAAAAACCCAACTTATGATATTAGAGAATGATTTTTTTGTCTTATGGAATCCTTTTTAATTTTAACAAATTTTACCCTATACCATAATGATAAATATTTACCATGGTTACTATTGTTTATGATAATATTATCATGAAATTATTAGATAATAATAATTACAATAATTAAAAATGATTAATTAATTTTTTACGCTTCAATTAATATAATTGGATAAATATCCATTTAATATAATTTTGAAAACATCAATAAAATAATTTTTAGAAAAATTATTATTTAACAATAATAATGACTTTTTAGAAAAAATCAAGTATAATGCTTATTTAAATTTTATTAATTGTAATATTTTAAATAAAAGGATACTTGATTAAAATTAAAAATAAACTGGTCCCAATTTCAACCTTTTTATATATTGAATAAAATATTAAAAAAAAATTTATTTGATTTAAATCATTACATATATTTCGAAAATGATAAACATAGATGTATACAAACAAAATATAGTTTTTATTTTATTAAAATCATTACATATATTTCATGCATACACATGAATTGTTCCGAGTTTATCTTACACAAAAACACAGAGTTCTAATGATTCCTTCCTATTTCATTAATGAAACATATATTGTGTTTACTTATTAGTTTTTAAAGATCAAAATCATCCATGTATTTTAATTTAAATCTATAAAATCATTTTCATTCTTCCCAAAAATATTATATGAGGATTTATATGCATGAAATATTCATATTATGTAAAATGGTGATTAAATATTCACAATATTATAATCAATTATAATTGGGATTTCATCGGTGATAATATTCTTAGTCTTAATATATTCTAATTATTTTAGATCTCCCAAGATTTTAATGGTCGAAGGAGATAACTTACGATTATCAGACAGTCTTGATGATTGAATCAAGTAGATGTGTTTTATCTATACACTTTTAATCATGGGTGAACAACCCAACTATGTAGATATACAACATCACTTTCACACACATATTGAATTTGTCAAATATATCTATGCATTTCATTTGATGCTCAACATTCAGGATGAGTTACTCTCCCATAAACACATGTCACCAATGAGCATCATGGGTCTCACATCACATGTTCTATCTGTGGGAACATTTATCCCAATCTGAATCCATGTTAGCTATTATGGGATATTACTCTCATGTGGTAAAGGTATACTAGAATATGAGTGGGTTTGTAATGGAACCTTGGCTCGTTTGCGTTATCCATATTTTTTATTATGGCTAATTTGAAATAATAATTCGAAAGGTATAATTATAAAATTAATGAATCCCAACATACCTAATATTCTTAAAGAATAATTATTAATATTTTACATTGAAATATTCTATATCTCCTTCTTATTTATCTATTGTTATTTTAAAATAATGTATCATCCATATTTACACATGTCATAGAATATCATAGTGTATCATTAAATATCAATGTTTCAAGGATAAAATTTCAAGCATTCTATCTGATGACATTAAATGAATCAATAAATGATATATAATCATCAAAACATTTCACCATATAATCACAAAACTTATATTGACATTTCATTGAAAATAAATGTATCGTTGGGCCCCAAAATATTACTCATTGTATATTTTTGTCAATATCTCTTCACATATATAAATTACAATACACGTTCTCCAAATTTCTCTCTCATTTTAACAATCAATTGTAATTGGCTTGTGGGGGTTTTTGTAATCTCTTCAATTATCATTATATATATCTCTCCTAATATTTTAGATTATTTCATGAACTAATTTCAGATAGGAATGATTTTTTATTGGTGGTGTTCTTTGATGAGGTGCCCTTTGAAGATAAAACTTACCTGCTGCTTCTGATTTTCTTGAAGTATGGTTCTGGATCAACTGCATAGAACCGATCTGATTTGTTTTCAGTGGAGAAGTTTGGCACATTTTGGATGCTGATGTTCTGATTTCTGAATTCTTGATGCTGCTATCTTCTTTCTGGGGAGCAGCCCTTCCTCAAGGTAGAGTCCAAGTCAGAATAGAGTGATGAGAGGCTTGATTTGTATGGTTTGCACAACAGCATTGAGGACTGTTATTAAGAATTCTGATGGTTGGTTTTGGAGCTTGGTTGTTGTTCGTGATAGTTCCCAGCATGCAGTATTAGACAGGAATATTTTTTTCTGGTCTAGATGAACATGAATGTTTGATGCTACTGTTCTTATTTTTGGAAGTCTTAAGATGGCTGCATAAATCGTGTTCGGTTTGGATGGATGCTCTGGTGTGATCTCTTTGGTGTCTGGACCATCACATGAGCATGAAGATGATCCATTGGGGTGATGGCTGGACTGCACAGACTTTCTTTGAAGATTTGCGCTGGTAGTTTCTTTGTTATATTTTCTAGTATTTAAATCCCTGCTGGTGTTAGTGATTTACACCTCGAGTTTGTAATGTCACTCTTTTATTTTCAATAAATTCTTTTAGACATCTTTAAAAAAAAATTCAGATAGGAATGACATTACAATGATTTTATAGTAATGATCATATATTTAATCAACCATAAGCATAAAAGGTATAACCCTATATAGAAAACAAGACAGATACAACCAAAATTTCCCATACATTATTTAAACTACAATAAATGTTGAATAATGTTCATAAAATCTCTATTCTCACTTAAAAAATTTCCATAATTGGATTTCTTTTTCATGAAATGAAAACATGTACACACTTCCATAATGATATTATAAAAATAAGGTGAAAAAATATATCTTCCCCTTTGTCTCAAATTTTCCGCAACCAAACACTACCCCTATTTAATATGATTAATAAAATTATGGATAATGGATGAAAGTAATATTAAATTATGTAAACCATCAGATTTATATCATCCTATAATAACAATATTCATTAGAACATAGTAAAAGGGTTAATTCATCTCATAGAATATCCCCTTAATATATACACTATTTTCATCCATTTCATGGATTAGAGTAGACTTGGTGAAGTAAATTTTATTAATTCTATTCAGAGGTGATCGCCGAAAATACATTCTTCCATTTCATGCTTGTTATAATAATTCAAATAATATATTAGTTAATAATTACGGACATCCTTGTTCTTCATGAGTGACATTTATGTTGATAACTATCATTCAACTAGGGCCATTATTTTCTCAAAATATGATTCAAAATCTAATCATCATTATGTGGAATACCTATTTCAAATTATGTTTGTATAGACAATTCCTTTCTGTTTTAATTAGTATTTTTTATCTTTCTTCAATTTCTTATCAAATTTCATTTATTTTAGAAAAATTGTTAAGGAACACATTCATTCCATTCTTTATCAATTCAAAATTTACATCACTTTCCACTTTTTCCTAGTAAACACTCATTGATTTCAAAACATAAGGTTATAACTAATAAATATTATCAGGTAGTTTTTATCGAGGATACCATTTTTCATAAGTCATCCATAATCTTATTATAATCACACATATATTTTTAAAATTTAAATATATGATGGATTTATAGCCACACCGCTATTTTTAAGAAAATATATTCTCATATATTAAACTTATCCTCCCATTAGTTCATGTACTATATCTAGAAATGAATTTCTATAAAATAATGAATAGGATTTGTGCTCATACAATTCATATCATCAAAAAACCACAGAAATTGAATCATCCAACATGATATGTATCTTATCAATAATAATTTTAAATATTTTTTTCCTTCAATTTATCTTTGTTTTTATAAGGTGGTGTTACTTTATTTATATAATTCATTTACATATTTCATTAAACCTTGATATAGGGGAATATCATTAACTTTTGTACTATGTATGACTAGTTGTTTATTTATTCTTTTCAACTACAATGCTAGAAATTACAATATTTCGTTGAGATATATTCGGGGAATATTTATCTTTCATATTTAGACCCTTTATTTAAAAGAAAATATAATAACTCACCCTTAATCATAATTTTCATATTGAAAATTATTTACCTCTATTATTGTTGTGTTTTATACCCTTAAATGTAGACCTTCTAGTATTACATGAATTGCCTTATTTTACCATATATCCAATGGAGTTTGACCAAGCTTTCAGTTACCCAAAAAATTGACATTTAATCTATTTCACATATTTTATTGTGTAAAGTATTAATTTTTTATATATTTTCAATGTTTATATTTTTCATAGGTACCACCCCAATTTTCAAAACAGCATAGGGAAAAAACATCCTACATCGTTTCTCATCCACCCTTTATTTTGTGGAATGATCAATGAATTCTCTATTATTATTATTCATTATTTTTGGTTAGAAAAATACTAGCACGTGAAACAACATTAGAACAAATGATAGTTTATATGTTATGGTATACCTTATTATAAGTGGATATTTCAATTTAAATATATTATGATATCATTTTTTTTCTTTGAGTCATTATCCATACTACAATTTTGTGTGGTCACATATTTTTTACCTAATTTATGGGATATTTTTAGCATGTGATTTATCCCAAATATTCTATACCACATAAACCTATAAAAACTTCATGTTAATAGAATTATTATAATCCTCAACCGTTCTCATCATGTATTCCATGTCATCCATTCTATTTATTAATTGTTATACATGAATTTTCTATGTTTATTAAATATATTTTGTAATCCAGATAACCTTGTTTTATTTATCTTATAGTTGACCATATTTTAAACCCAAAGAAATATTGTGAAAAGTTTCACTCTCACTGAATTATTCCAGAAACAAATATCTCAAAAAAACCCATTCTCACCTGCATTTCTTTAAAATTCTATATATGTATTAATAAAAAAATTTCTCCCTTTATTATTTAATTTTTTTGAGAGTGATGAACTTTTAAAAATGAATACATAATCCACTATGAGTTCTTTGACAACTTCATAAAAATATTAATTATCATAAAGAAGTCTATGGAAAAAACTATCAATAAAATATATAAATTCTTTGGTAACATTCTTCAGATGATCTTTGAATTCAAAAAAAATACCACTATGTGATCCATCATCATCCTATCTAGAGCATGATTATTCATATGAATTATTTTAAAATTCATAATTATGATATATATGATAGTGACTACATTAAATTTTGGTGTCTATAAAATTACAATATGAATCATCTAAATTTTATTTACTAATTTTTCATTCTATTCTTATGAGTCTATGAATAAATATCTATTTGAGTTTTATCAATTATTTCATAAATTCATGAATTTATAAAAACTTCTTTGGATATTTTGATAGAACATCCCTCTAATACCACTTGTTGACCCCATACTAGGATATATTCCACTAAGTGTGGTAGTTTGAATATATTATACATTCCTATTTTCAATTATTTTTATCATGAATTCCAACCTCTTGAACATATTAATGTTCTCAGTTCATTCAGAAATTCTAAATGTCTCCCATAGCATGAACCAATGATAATATAGATAATAACACATAGTATTTATAATGTTCAATGTAAGGACCAAATGTTTATGTTGTTGGTTATACCCAAAAACAAATATTCTTGAACTATTATCATTTTATAAATTGAATTGGGTTTGGATTAAATTATTTATACTCATTGGTGGTCGATCCTATTGTTGATCCTAGTTATACCCCCCACAAATACAACTCTTTTATCTCTGTTGGTCACACCCCCACCTCTATCTCCTACTCCCATCTATAATTGGGAGACTTCTTCTTCATTACAGTCAGACGAAAATACATCATAAACTCTCATATCTAGATGAGTGACTTATATCACTCTTATTATATTGATCCACTATAAAATGATCTTATAATCCTCCACCATGATAATTATAAATCAAATATTCACATTTAATCTTAATGTAACTTAAACATCCACTAATTGAGTCATATAGTCTTGTTCAATTATTCATATCACCACTATTGACTAACATCCATAGTGAAACATATTTTCTAGATTTTATTATATCTTCCCTAAGTTATGTCTCATCCTCACATCATTTGTTCTAGTGGTGTAAACAAACCTCATCAATGTCATTTTAGGGTTGAACCAATCTAAATAAATATCTTCTCTTTTTTTATTGAAACCCTATAATATATTGTTTATTTAAATATTATTTTATATGAAGTTATTCATGGTATTAATTCTTATTTTATTCTTCCATATATATATATTGGATTGGGTATCCCAATTCATTATTCAATCACAGGTTCATGTATATTTGCACTTCCATCATCACAAAACCCACTATCTTCCTGGAATCATAATATCTCAACCATCATGTAGGATACTGAATTAATCTATGAAAAAAGCAACACTATACAGTAACAAAATTTCATAATTTTCTCCTTAATTAAATATATATTTTTGTTATAAATACTTGTTCTATTATTCAAAAACATTTCTTTTAATAATAAAATTTTTTATAGATCAATATTTTTATGAATTTCATCATGGAATCATACATTCTCCCTAAAACACATGATTATGAGTTTCACAAATCAAGATGAAAGGGGATAATCATCTTCTCTAAGGAATAAAAAATATTTTGAAATCCCCACCTCATGAAATAGTATTTTCATGGAAGAACTATATTGGGGAAAAAGAGGGCTCACATAAGAAGTAGTAACAACTAATTAACTAGGTTCTTTGATATTTATTGTCACAATATGAATTCATTACACCATCATAGCTCTATTAATTATGTCTTCTAAAAAATTTAATTTTACTTTCATGTAATTTTTTCCCAAAAACGTGAATAATTAATAATTTCTCAATCACCACACAAAAAAACATGGAATCATTATTATTGCTTCTTATCAAGTTTATGATATATTTATAACGTGACTATATTAATTTAAAAAGATCTAAATCTTCCTTGTATATGAATACACTTATAAAAATCTATTTTAATTTATAAAAAAAATATTCATCAAATATTAGCATGTATGCATTATGAATATTCAATAAATGGAGGTTTAGTTCCACGCTATCTAAAAAAAACTCATCTATTTAGGGTTATCATGAGGAATTTTATCATTTCATGCACACACATCAAATATACTATATCATTGTAATGTTAAAATGGTGATGGATAAAAATCAATATGATCAAATAGCCTAGTTAATCAAATTTGGTTGATGAGTTTTACCCATATCATTTTAAATGTGGGTGATAAATATGACTATGTCACTTTCCCACATTAAATTTTCTTCTCAGTTGAGCGATCCCATATACATACCTCTATGTCTCTTTATCCTATCAGTATGTATCATAGCTTTAACTCTGAAACACACACTAAATCATGGGATAAATGCTACACACCACACCTTGTATCATTTTGGTCACATTTATTCCACTATGAAATTACGTGTGTATAGTGGGATATCTCAACCATGTGATAGTTGTATCCACCATAAAATGTATAATTGGGATATCCACATTGATCATGTCGTAGGAAAAATTATTTGAATGTCTAATTAAAATCAATTCAATGAAAAATGTAACTATATGATTCATAAAACAAAGAATTCCACATTTTCCTTAAAATTTAAACATTATGTTTCATGTTATTCTTCTATATATCATTTTTCCTCTTCAATTTTTTTTTGTATATATGGTTTCATCTATATTTAATATTTTCTTTCGAACATAAAAATTATACATCAATATTCACTATTTGAAGAATAATTTTTAAATCGTGAAATCCATTTACATTAAATGAATATATAATAATTATTTATGAATCACAAATTCTCATTATTAACTCATCACACAGACGTTGACACATAATTGAAAAGAATGAAACATTAGGCCAAATATATTTTTCAAAAAATCTATATATTTGAAAAACTACTTCTTTATTATTCATTAGAAAATTTTAATTGAAAATAATTTGTTTTATATTTTTGTTCTTTCTTTGTGATTATAATACATTAGAAAATATATAATATCATGAAATTTACAATTAGTATAGGATAATGAAAAAGTATTTAAATAAGTTGTTCGCAGATAAAAAAATAATTCACTAGTACTCCATGAATTAAATAATTATTTTATTATTTTTCATTAAAATTTAATCACATACTTTTTAAATAATTAATTGGGAATAAATCAAGGTAACATCTTTCAAAAAATTTCCCCTCAAAATTAATAATAATTAAAAATACTACTCATCCTTATTATTGAATTAATATATCATAAATAATTATTCATTCTCATCCATTAATAAAACTATTTACATAACTCTAATTTAGAGTTGAGCAGTCTAATTATTTAAAAAATAAATTATCTATTCTCAATGAAAATATTTAATATTTAAATTTATTAATTTCTAAAGAATTTTTACTTTAGAATTATACTATTTAATTTAACATAGTGTATTCTCCCTTTAAAATTTTACAAAAAAATTGACTTAAATACATACAATATTTTCATTGAAAAGTAAGATATTTTATTCAATGTGTAAAATATTTCCATTAATGGTTAAGATATTTCATTCAATCCATATGATCCCAGACTAAAACATATATTTTTAAAATTAAAAAATTCATCAAAACATAGATTTTTTATTTGATATCAAATAATTGTGTATGATTGCAAAGTTGAAAAAAATAATCTTGACAGTTTATTTACTCTATTAAATAACCGAAGAGAATTTTTTTTTCCCAATGTGAATTGTATAAGTAATTTTTTATACATTGAAAAATTAAACATCATAATATGTTTGTCTAATTTGAAATAAATTTAAATTAAATACATCCTTATATGTAACATCCAAAATATAAAAATATTGAAATAAAATTTAATTTTTTTGAAATATATGGATAGATATCCTGAAATTTACATTATGTAGAATAAATTATAAATGAAATAATGGATTTTTAATCATAAAAACATAAAAAACATGATATTATATCGATAAGATACAATTATATTAAAATATACAGTTTTTTATGACCATGAAAAACTAATTAAACAAAATAATTATAGAATTAAAAAAAGATTAAAATTAATTAATATCTAAAGTAAAATTTTATGATTTTTCATAAATATATTATTCCACACATTTTCACATCAAAAACAAATTTCATAAATTTTTTTAACATATTAATAATTTGACACTAAAATTAAAAAATTGATTAAAATATGAAATAGAAAATAGAAATTATAATGTATATTTTTCATAAATAACAACTAAATTTCAGATTTGAATGTAATATGTTAAAAATATCAAAATTAATCAAAAAATAAATCAAGTGGATAATTTAATTAAATTAGTGATTCTCTGTTAGGCATCTTCAAGGATCAAACAATATATAACTTTTCTTACCCTCCTTCACTAAACTGGTGAACGATAGACTCCACGTTATTATATACATAACACTATAATTTTTAGAAGTGAATAATTCCAAACCATTTTAATATAGAATCCATAGGAAGACCCCCATTCTATAGAGGCTACAAAAAAATGTTTAACATGATTAGGAGAAATTCTCACCAAATGATATGGTCTATTGCATTTAAAATACACTAATCCTGATAAAGAATACGATATTTAGATAAGGAAAATATATATAAAGTAGGAGTAAAAAAATATCCGGATTCTCATCAAATGATATGGATAAATTATGGGACTTCATATCATTATAAAAAACTACATCAAACAAATTTTTGTTGACATATGTCAGTAATTATATTATTTTTATGTGTGGAATCCCATGGGAAAAGAAAATATTTTTAAACTAGTTGCATCTCAAGAATTTTATTTCTCTATTTTCATTGATAGATAATGAATATTTATGGATATTTTAGGTGAGATTATATAATTCAATGACACAACTAAGATTTCATGCTCGTTGAATTCACAAATTTTGAAGTCATGTTACCATACATGTTCTTAATAAAAAATACAATTATATTTCATAGATACTTTATCTCATTATAGTCTATAAAAAATTATCTATATGATCTAGTATATTCTTTTATAGATACTGATTTAATTAATAGCCCTCTCCAATTTATAAAATTAAACCCTATGGTGTATATGATTTTTAAAAAAACCATTACAGAGTTGTTTACAATATTAACAATTCTTCTAATATACATATTGAGTAATCTTTTGATTGAAATATTATAGATATTAATCAAACCCAACACACTGTCCACATGGGTGACACTATCACACATGGAAAGAAGTTATCCCTTCTATTTGATTATATGACTAATTTTTCTATTTATTATAATATAAAATAAATGAGTAAATAATTATTTGATAAAAATACAGACATATATATAGTAAATATGGAAGTTCCTTTATGAAATTATAAAGTGATATTTTGTGAGTATAAAATCCCTTACAAATATGTTTCAAGAAATGGAGGCACTATTAATAGAAACATTGATGCATGTTACACTCAAATTTATATACACTTTTATTTTGTCTTTAAAATTTTGGAATCAAGTAACTCATATAATTTTGGTAAAAAAATTCAATTAAAAATATTGGGGGGGTTCTATATGCCTCAATGTTTGTAATGTTATTACACCAAGTTTCTCTTCTATTAGTAAATATAATTACTTCCCAATTTCCACTAATTTTATTAATATATCATCCTTGATAAGGTCTAGTACCATGTCATATGATATTCGTAGAAAATATCTGTATTCCTTCGTAATTTCATTAATATATTATGTTCCAACACAACGAACATAAAATGTATCATGATTATATTCTCATCCACTACTTATTTTTTCCAATAATTGTTTTACTATATTATAAATGTGGTTCATTAGAGTATAAATAAATTTTTTTCAATTTATTTTTAATTAATAATTCATTCTATAAAATAATTCATTTTTTTCATTAAATTGAAAAAATATCAAAAAAATGTGTTTAGGGTATTCATATATATATGTGGTGAAATATATATAGGATTTTCTATTGTATGTTCATTGTACAAAACATCAACCTTTCCATATATTAATAATAATGAAATCTCTAATTCTGATTGAAATTCATCCATAGATACATAGAATATGAGGAATAAATATATTCAATTTTATGTAGAAAATTTTATCAATAATTTGAATGAACTATAAATAATCAATTAAATAAATATCCCAAAATTTCAATGTAATTTTGGAATTTGAATCTCCAAGATTTCTCATTGAATATTCATTTATCCTGGATAAAATTAATTCAATCATTATGGAAAATATTGGGAAATTTGACATGGACTTTAGTGTGGACAGATCATTTTCATGTTGATGATGGTCTTGAAATTGGAATTTATTTAATTTGGTTATACGTCTTAGAATTCATCTAGTATCCTAAACGTCGAAATTTTGTGATACAACTTGTAAATAATTATCACACGACTCATTAAAATATTTAAATTTATCAACTTTAACTCAACTGCATTATAAAGTAGTCATTATTCCATTCAAAATCTATAATATATAAAATGGAAAATTGGAATTCATATAATATTTATTATTAATGAAGACTCAAAAATAGATTCATAAACATGTCCAATAAAAAAAATATCTCCATCAACTAATTTATATTGATATTTTAAAATATTATTATGTTAATTTTTTTATGATTCACGAATTCTATTCTCAATAAGTTGATTATTATACGAAAATCTTGATTGAGCAATAAATAACTATAATATTTAAACAAAACATATAATTGAAACAATTCATCATTATAAATCATTAAATCATGACATTGAAATGGAGTTATTTTTCCATACTTATTACTCTAATATGGATTCCTTTAAATGAGTTCCCAAATTTAAAATTTCATCATGTAGTTATTGAAATACATATAATATAGTAGTTTTGAACATATTATGATCATTGTATAATTATTATTATTTTAATTTCATAACAATTGAGGAGGGTATTCCATCACCCACTAATACATTATTCCTTATAATAAATTGAATTTAATTATAAAATATTATATTTATATTCTCTACTTCCTCCAAATATTTATATCCATATATAATAATCACTTTTATTCTCAACATCTAAAAAAGATTCCTTAGATAATTGGTCATTTTCCCTAATTAATTTTTCAAAATTAACACAATCATTGGTTGTTTATGTAGTTATATCTCAAGTAACCAAATTTATATCTTTACCAGATTTAAGAAGTTACAACTTTATTTTCAATTATATTTACATAATTAAAAACGTCATATATGTTTTCATATTATTCATCCAAAAAATCTTTTTTCATTATACTAAATCTCTTTTAAGAGAATTAATGTGATTGGAAATATAATCATATTTATCCATATATACATTATCATGATTCTTAAATATTGGACTAGTAGTTTTGGTTGTATACACATATATATTTTCCCTAAATATCTCCACCATATGGGAAATAACCACTTTTTATTCATGAGATTAGCATTCAATTATTATAAGAAGTAATAATATTTTTATGTAACTACTTCATATGAATCCAATATTTTTCCATTAAAAAATAATTAATTTTTTTCAATGATTTAATTACATATAATCAAATTTGTTCATCTAAAAGTATTTATTTTCTATTATAAGTGTTATCACAATACCATAAGGATAAAAATATTGTTTCTTATTTCCATGATATTGGTGGTTCATAAATCAGAAAAAATACCTTCGAATGTTAACATAATTCTCATAAGAATATATAAAACAAATATAAATCTTTGAAAAATAATATTTTGAATTACCATTTTCTTTAACAATCAAAAGTATGAGTAAATTTTGGTTGGACATTATTTTATTGATACAGATCACATAGAATCATTTTCTCAATATTTATTTATATAAAAAAAATATCTAAATCAATAACTTCTATATCATATAACAATATCTAATTTAATAGAAAACACCCAACATGTGTTATATGAGAAATCATCACCCAGTCATGAGAATATAATGAAAATCGATCCATAATTATGTAGATGAAATAAAATATCGATAATATCTAAAACAAATCAAGAATTTTCATATATTTTTCATGCTACACATTAAATATAAATTTATTACAAACTGAAATATTCAACTAAAAACCCTGAAATCCAAAAACCATATTTCAAAATCATATTTCTCTTGTTAATACACTAAAAATATATATATTTCACTGTAAAAAACATTATCCTCTAATTGTTTTTACCTCCAATGTAGATAACAAATCATTTATTTAAATCATTCCCATTGTCAGATGTGAGGTGTGGTTTTAATGATATATGTTTTGACGTCAAGAAAAATACACTACTGGTATTAATTAGATAATATTTATATACCAATTGTATAATCATTTCACATAATAAATTGTGTCCATAATCCATTGAAAATATTTATAACTTGTATCACATCAAAGAAAAATTGTATAAAAAATATTACATATCCAAAAAAATATTTTATAATGAAATAATATTATGTAAAAAAATTACTAATTTTACCTAGGAAATTAATATTACATATGATGAAAACAATCATGTTTCAAGTCATATGTGATTTCAAATACTATACGTAATAAATATAAATCAATATATAAGAAAAAATAAAAAATAGAATAATACAAAACAGAATAAATACAATAATAAAATTAAAATATTAAATATAAGAATAAAAATATTAAATATTTGGATTCATAAAAACTCATCCAATATTAATGAAATTAAAGTTATTAGAATCCTTGGTATTATTGGAAATATATGCTAACTAATGTTCTATATCCACAAATGACATTTATATTTTATCTTTTTTTCTCTGATGTCTCAAGTAATCATGTCTAATTCATATATTTTTTTCAGTAAAATAGATTATAGCGATTTTTTAAATGTTAATTAATGTTATGTTATCACATTTAATTTTATCGTTGGAAAACTCAAACAAAATTCCTATAAATTTTAGTTCATACATAATTCCTGTTCACAATAGCCACCTGTTACAATATATACTCCTTTTTTAGAAGATAACTAAATATATATATTTTTTATTAGTACTCGAAAAAACAATCCTTTTCTATGAAATAAAATTATACTTTTTTAGTTACATATCTTGTATATAAAACCCAATTTTAGTATCATTTTAAGAGATTACAACATAATTATTTTTAAAACAAAAACAAAACAAAGTGTAAATTGAAATGTTTATGTCACTAATAATGAATTTTGGCATATTTTATTTAAATTAATTACACTTTTTCTAAAATAAATCACATATATATAAGTCATACATGATATATGTTGTATAATAAGATAAATATATCAAGATCCAATTATTCATTTATATAATTTTCATTTTTGGATCCGCGTCTTCATATATATCATGGCCTATAACAAATATCATTGGGGATGAATATTTTTTACAAATTTTAAGTACCAAATATGATTTAACTCCTGTAATAGGGGAAATATCAAATCAATTATGGTCATATTATTATAATTTATTTTAACATTAAATCATCCAATTTAACTGGTTATAGTTTTAACGGGTCAATAATCATTCTCAACCTCACTTTCTAATGAAATAAATACAAAATAAATGAACACATAAATTATTACAATGTTCAGATCCATCCTAGAATGTCTCATACTTTTCATGGATTGTTACTTTCAACAACCAGGGATTCATCACTATAGGAAAATAATAATTCTATTTATACATATATATAATATAACAATCCAATTCTAGAGTCTTTCTTGAATATGTAGTGTCACACTGAATATAAAATATCTTATTAATAAAATTAAAAAGTTATAATTTAATATATGATACTAATGAAAAAATTAGATAACCATATCCCATCATGATTGTGTATGGGATTCAATAACACGCTACTCACTCAATACAGAATCATATGTTGACCTACTCCATGATTTTTACACTAAGATTCATTTTGGGGAATTTTTTCGCACTAAAAATATATAATAATTTCTATGAATCATTGGGGACTAAAACATCCTCTTATATAACAAAATCATTAATATAACATAATTCATAAAAACACTTCTCTCTATCTTTGAACACTCAACATACTAAAACATTAGAATTTCCAAATTAAAATTATTTAGGAAAAACAATTTCTAACTCATCATTCTCAATTTCTCTCTCTGAAAAACTATACATAGTGATCCATTATATTTACTCAATATATCAATATCTATAATATAACCCCCAGGATTTCAATGTACATTATCTCTTCAAAGTAATTCAAAATCATGCACTATACACAACACTGAGTTTGAGCGCAACACGACTTACAAACTAGTTATTAAAAAAGAAGTTGTGGATAGTATTAACTAAATTTTGAATTTTATATAATTTTTATAATTTTAACTCCCATATTCTATGTTTTGTATACATAATATAAGAAAAAATTCAATTTTTCAAATAAAAATAGTATTTTAAAAAAATGCAATTTTACAACATTTTAATGGTGAATCCTTTTAAAATCCAATATTTGACACATTTATATATGAGATTTGACAAAATGAACATATTATTTAGATGTGGGACATAAGAATTTATTTTGGATAAATGTTTGGTGCTTTTTTGATAACTTTCCTATTTTGATGAATAGTTAATGATACTAAATTTTAATTGAAAACATCTTTTTAGTCAAAATAATTTGTAGTGTTAAATTATACATTTAAATGGTTTTGAAGTATTTTTTGACTATATTTTTATCATTTAATACAATTTTGGTCTGTGGAAGTAATTTAACATTTAAATTGGACAAAAATAAAAATCATTCCATTGAGAGTTTTTACTTCTAAAAAACAAGCTTTCTGGTTTTTACAATGAGAATTAAATTTAAATTATTTATGGAAAATAATATGATATTAATTTTGTAAAATTGAAATAATTTTTTTATTTTTAATATAAATATTATCTTGGAGAGAATTTTGGGTATTTTTCTGAAAACCTTCAATTGTTGAATAATAGTTAAAACACTTTGTTATTGTTTAAAACTGACTTTTTATTTAAATAATTATTTATTTTATTTAAATTTAATTTAGGTAAAAATATATACATAATACCTATATTGGTTTAATTTAAATCATTCGATTCATTTTATAATAATATTATATTAATAATATTTAATTGAAACTTTTAAAGTCTTTTATTCTCCTTCAAGGCACGTTAGCAAATTTTCATTAAACATAATTTTATTATTTATTTGAATTAAATTAAAAATATCCATGACACAATGTCGAAATTAGTAAAAAAGCTTGGTTGAATATGAAGAAAATAAATTTTGGTGAATAGTAAATTTTGAATTTTATTTACCACAGTTAAAAGTTAATTGGGTAATTAAAGGTAAAAATTATATTATAATTATGGAAACACATGTACTATTTCTATTGGATAAGTGTTGGTCAACCAAAATAACCATAGGAATAAGATATGATCCCTTTTTTTCCACTTGTATATGATTAGTAAATATTTTATTTTTTATATAAAGAAGAGTTAAAAGTGTTAAATTCAATGTTTAATTACTAAAAAATTATTAATATAGGGTTACAAATAAGGTAAATTATACATTAAATAAATTATATAAACATTTATTACATTATTGTATTTTATTTATAATTTCTAGACATTAAATATGTAAATTTATATATCACACAATGATAATGCAGTAATTTACTTATAATCAAAATATTAATATAGTTGATATTATAAATATCAATATAAATGTAAATTGAGACTTTTTATGCATTCCACGTATTTTCAAGTTTAATATGGAGTTTTTTAATTTATTAAATAATTTTTTTAAGTGATGATGTTTTTATGATTTTCACAAAAACCAAATACTCAATAGTGTCAAAATTGACATAAATGAGTTTTTAAAACAAATACTATATAATTTAATGATATAATATTCATAAAATCAAAGGATCACCCAAATACTTATATAATGGTGTATTTTTCATTAATTAACAACTTGAGGTTCAATTTCCATTTTCTATTATGTTTATTAACCATGATATATTAAAATAAAAGAAGACATTGTAAAAGATAAACTATTTAACTAATAGTCAAATATGAAATATATGGTTAATGTGGTGACCAAAACTCTTCTAAAACATATTGTATTAGTGTTTTTCGACCCATCCCCACTATATCCTTTAACATAAACCTTTTGGGGGCAATGTAAACTATAAAAGATTTTATAATAAAGTATTATTTCATTCTTTTCCAAATGTGACCCATGTGTCTTATAAAAGGGAACTTCCCTGCATCTTAATTTAAAATTACCATATCCATTTGACATTGACAAAAACTACTCCAATATCCATCCATCTATCCTAAATTAATCTTAAAGGCCTTACTCTGATCATAAGGACATCCTAAAGAGCCATTTTGATCAAATCAAAAGGAAATAGTTGAAGAAGCGGTAATAATTGAATCACCTCCTTCAATGTTCATTTCATCATCCACTCCCTTTTTCTTTGTTGTTTCCATATGAAGATAATAAATAAATTACCAAATAAATTTTTTTATGTCATTATAACTATGGTACACACATATGCATAATTTTATACATCTTATGAATGAAAAAGTTACCATACGTGTGTATGTACGGCTTATCGTCTCCACGTTGTGGGGTACCTTGTTATTCAAAACATAATTATTTGGATGGGTATAATAATGATTATAATTGATGTAAATAATAAATATAACATGTTAATTATTCGTTACATGTAATATAACATCAAATTACAAACTATTTCTCCATCAATATAATTATATTGTCACTCGTGTGTACATATAGATTTCCATCTACATGAACGTGGTGAGATTCATTCCCCATTGTAACCATTCAAAAATAATATTCATTTTATGATGTAAAATAATTTTCAATAAATTAATAAAAATCTAGATATGAATAATACACATCCTATCCATAACAAAAATGGCTTACATAACACAACACGTAAAGGAAAACGAATCAGATAACACCCGAAACGTTGATACTACTGAAATGTCATTAAAAAATCAATATTAGATGATCATATATGATATCATATTTATATATTTGGTTCATGGATAATTTAATAACAATTATTTCACAATTATAGATTTGTTTAATCTACCCTCGATTATGGAAAAGTACAAGGTAAAGGATAATTTAACAATATCTTTATTATCTATGGTTATTTATATGTAAAAATAAAATTGGAATTCATTATCATCATAATATGTGTTTCTTAAAAATGTACATAAAAACATTTTTACTATTTCTTAGAATATGGTTTAATGTCGTTTGCAGAATTATTATAATTTGTATAAAATTATTTGAGAGGAAACATTATGTCGTTTTCCAAACAAGGTACTTTATGACCTTTTCGACAAATTATTGTAAGAATGTTTTTTAGCTTATATGGCTGGTGTAACTATTTCATGCCATTATAACACCTTAAAAGAATCCCTTACAAGATTATAAGAATATTTTTAAAATAAATTTTTTATTTTATAATTATGGGATTTTTTAATGATTTCATAATTTATCTCAAACAGTTTTGATTTCATCTATGTCAAAATCCTTTAATATATGATAATCTTGTCTGAAGATGATTTATTATGATAGAATCATTCATATTGTTTGGATGGTTTTTTGATTTGTTTTATTGAAGATGTGTTATTTTTATACCATTCATGGTTTATGGTTAATTTATTAACATTTATTATACTAGTTTTAATATGAATTTTTATGTTATATTTCAATATTTTCATATGAGGAATGCATTGGATATGGTAAGTGATAGGTGGATCGAACAATATCTTCTCGATTAATCAGGAGGTCTGTTTAGAAAAACTAGTTTCATGGAAGAATGCCTTGAAAATTATATTTTTAGTCTTGGCATGGCTCCTTGACAACGTGGTTTTGATATCCGACATTATGCATTCAATAATTATGAAATTAGATATTTTTATTAAATGTGATTATTTGACTAGTAGGATATGCATGTGAATAAGTAAATGGAATTATTTGATTTATGTTTCCATAATACGCTAAATATTATGTTCAAAATTCTTGTGATTTATTCATATACACTTCAATAAATCTTTGTACTTATTAATGATCATTTCTGCTATACTGTTGTTCTTATTGAGTATCTGATCTCACCCCTTTCTATGTTTTATTTTTCCCAGGATGCGAAGAATTATATTATGATTAACCTAGAGGAATAGTATATGGGATATGAGTGTGTTCAAAGGGGATATGATTTTGTTTTTTCCCATTTCAGGATGTAATGTAATTATTATGTATGTATCTAGTACTTAAATGTCTACTAAACTAATTTGTCTTTTAATACATGATATCTTGTGATCATGCCAATGTTATATAATAATGCACTGGCTCTAGGAAACTAGGGTCGGGGTGTTACAGTTAGTATTGGATAATGATTAGTACAACCCATAGAAACTAGATTTAGAAAAACATTAATAATAGAACATTACTATAAGATAAATACTGAGGATTAGTATAGATGAACTTCCTAGAATTTTTGTAATGTAGAGATTTTATAAGATTTAGAATAAATACAACCCTGTATGGATAAAAGAAGGTAGTGGTGGATCTAGAATAGATAGACCTAGTAGTTAAAACACCGACAAGGAGTTTCAGGCCTGACCCACAGTATCCTGTTACACGACAATGAGCCTTGCTGCACTCTGCATTACGACACTCCCGGGGGATGTGCTTAGGATAATTCACATTATCTTTAGAAACAATTATAAAGGATTTATGACTAAATAATTTCTCAAAGGAATTTTTTTTTTTTGATAATAGATAATATAAATAAACATTTCATTTTATGTTAGATATTTTAAAAAAATTTAATTATGCATAGAGATTAAAAAATTATCATAGTGTATGCCATTGTTTAGAAATGGTGCCCCATATATGGAATGAGAACTCCAACAATACACATGATCCAAAGAGTAGGAGGATCATATCTTTCATGGCCTTATGCCAAAATTTATAATGGAAATAGTCTCCCATGTATTCTAATCATATAAAGAAATAGTATCATTTGATAGTAAGATATGTATTGAATTCCATGAGTCCAGAGGGCTTTGAAGGGAAGGCATAGAAGAAAAGGATGGTAGAGAGAAAGATGGACAAAGGTATGAAGGGAATGAAGGATTTTTTCACATGTGATAACTGTGGAAAGAATCACCATGGTAAATGCTAGAAGGGAATGAGAATTTTTTAAAAGTTTATTGAATAAAGGACACAATGTATGTGATTTCAATTGTAAGAAAATGGTTAAAATTTACAATTCTTCATACACAAGGAGTTGATACAATACATGAATTAATGTCCAAATCATCTAATTATACCCCAACTAATGCTATTAAATATTATCATGATATGATTCTTCCACAGCTAAAATGAAATAATTAGAGTTCTTTTTTTTAATTAATTTTGACATTAGAGTGTTGTATCAACTATGTACTTTTTATATTAATAAATGAAATAAATATTGATTTCAAAATAATCCTATTTGATTGAGGATTTGAGATTATATTGTAATAAGAAAAATGACTCAACAATAAGTTAATCGTATTGTAAAATACATGGTTGAACGAAAGATAATCCTTAATAGGGTCTTGATAATGATGTAGTGATTTTGGAATAAGAGATGGTTTGTTTGGATAAATTATATCTAATATTCGTGACTACCAAGGAACTAATTAAGGGTTCATTTATTCAATCACTATTGGAGTATTCAAATATTTTGGATATAAGTAATATATCTAGTATTATATAAGCAATAAGGGAGCATGAATGTAATCAATAAGGGTGTATGGTAAATTAGGGTGTTACCATGGTTTATGAGAATACATGATGACGGCACTCACATGTTATTATGTGGAAAAAATAGATCATGATTATATTATATTAACCTTCCTTATAAATTTTTTGTCTATGAGTTTTGACACATGTATTTTTGATAAGTCTAAATATTGGAATGGATTAAGTTGTACATTGGACACAATAGTTTATGGTTAAAACATTTCCTAATATTTTTTTCTAGATTTTTTATAAAATGGAAAACCCAAAGGTCGGGTGATAACCTTCACCGTCCCACAAGGCCGTGAGGATTGAACCCACAACTGAAGGGAGACAAGGTTGGATCACCTACCACATTCCTATGTGATGTCCTAGTTTGTATAATGAATTTTTTAAATGATCTGACATATTAATTATAAATATTTTTTTTGAAATCCTATACGATTAGGATGAATAAAATATTTTTGAGTTCTATTGTCTTTTGGAGTGTAAGATGAATTTTTGATAAAAATTAGTTAAAATATGGAACTCTACATAACATGTTTTTTTAGGGAAAGTATCTAAAAACAAAAAATGTATTATCCTAATACCTTATGTTTTGATGAACCAATGATATTTGAAGTCATCGTAGATTTATGTATTTGAGGCCTTCAATTTTCTATTTAGTGTGAACTAGTTTGTGATTGATGACCTCAATCACTCCCGATAAATATTTATGTTTTCCCTCCAATTTGGTGTCTCAAATTTCCACCAATGTACACCAATTATAAATCGAAATTTGGTGGTTATTTTTTCATTTCCCATTGAATCTTATTAAGAAACAATTTTATTAACCATTTTTTCGATCTGGGTTTTCCACAAAGGTTTTTTTATTTATGAACTTTTATTTTAGAATAACATGTTCAAATTTTGAGGACACAATTTATTGAAAGTGTGGAGAATGTAACACCCTGGGATTTCATAGTACAATATCTCTATATTGAAATTCAATCTATTGTGCTACATGCAATACTGAGTTCGAGCGTACCATGACATACTAAACTAGCTGTTCAAAAAGTAGTTACAAATAGTATTAACGGAATTTTTAATTTTATATACTCTATATAATATTAACATCCATATTATGAGTTTCTTAGACATAATATTACAACAAATCCAATTTTTCATATTAAATAACTATTTTTCAAAAAAAATGCAATTTTACCACCTTTTAATGCAGAACCCATGTTAAATCCAATATTTGACAGTTTTATATATTAAATATGACAAAATAAACATCTTCATTAGAAGTAGGACCTAAAAATTTATTTTGGATATATTTTTTGTCTTTTTTGATAACTTTTATATTTTGATGAATAGTGAAAGATACTAAATTATAATTGAAAACATCTTTTTTAATCAAAATAGTGTATAATGTTAAATCATATATTTGAATGGTTTGGAAGAATAATTAGATTATATTCTTATAATTTAATTCATGATTTATCATTGCAATTAATTTCACATTTAAATTGGACAGAAACACATATCTATCTTTGGATATGTTTTACTTCTCAAAAGCCTACTTTCTAGTTTTGACAATGAGAATTAATTTTAATTTAATTAATTATACTATAATGTTTTGAATTTGTTAAAATATTCATCATTTTTTAATTTGAAATATCAGATTTATCATTGGTTGAATTTTTGGTATTTTTATGAATAGATTAAAACATTGCATTGTTGTTTAAAACCGACATTTTATTAAAATATTCATATATTAATTTAAATTTATTTTATGTCAAAATAGATACATAATACTTGTATTATTATAGTTTTATTCAATGCAGTCATTTTATAATATGAGTAGACGAATAAAAGATTATTGGACTTTTTGACAGCAATTAACCACCTTCTAAGAACGTTAGAAAATTTTAATAAAATGTAATTTTACTGATTTTGTGAATTGAATTTAAAAAATTCAAAAAACAAGGTTGACATAAGTATATAAAATCTGGTTCAACAGAATGAAATTTTTTGGGTAAATATTAACTTTTGAATTTTATTTACCACATTTAAAAGTAAATAGGGTAATTAAATGTAAAAAATATATTATAATCATCCTAACACATGTAATAATTCTATTGGATAAGTTTTTTTAGACCAAAATAAACATTATGAATAGAATATGTTCCATTTTTTTATCAAATTAGATTATATTAAGAAATGTATCATTATTTTAAGAAGAGTTAAAAGTGGTAAATTCAATTTTTAATAACTAAAACATTTTTAATAGAGGGTTATATAGAAGATAAATTCGACTATAAATATTTATTAGAGATATAGAAACACTTCTTACATCATGTTATTTTATTTATAATTTTTAGACATTAAATTATTATAATTATATATGACACAATGATGATGCATCAATAACATATTATCAAATGATTAAAGTAATTGAGATTATAATTATAAAAATAATGTAAATTGAAACTTTTTATGCATTCCATGATTTTTTTGAATTATATGAAAATTTATTTTTGATTAATTTTTTTTTAATGTGATAATGTTGTTATGACTTTCAGAGAACCCAATTACTAAATAGTGTAAAAATTGACATAAATTAGTTTAAAAAAAATACTATATTATTAAATGATATAGTATTCCTAAAATGTTTGGTTCGGCCAAATTACTTATATATTGATATATATTTCAATAAATTATCACTTTATATTCTCTTGTCATTTTATAGTATGTTTATTAACCATGAAATATGAAAATACAAGAAGACATTGTAAAAGTTAAACTATTTAAAGAAGATTTAAATCTAAAAGATAAGTTTAATATGCAAACCTAAACTGGTCTAAAACCTATTGGTTGAGAGGTTTTAAACCCATCCCTACCTTATCCAAGAAATAAATCGTTTTTGAGCCATTACAAACCGAAAATGATTTTATAATAATATAATATTTCAAAGTTTTCTTTAAGGGACCCTCACCACTCTTATAAAATGGTACTTCCCATTTTCTTAAATTTGATCCTCCATAGCTACTTTTCCCTGCCAAACCCTCCTAAAATATCCCCCAAAATAGATTCAATTAATCCTAGAGGCCATAAATTGATTATAAATCCAACTTAATGATCCATTTTCATGAAATCAAAATGAGGCACCTGAAGAAGAGATAATATTTTCATCAATTCTTTCAATTTCCTATTATTATTACACTTCATCTATATTTTTTTTCAATAAAAAATATTAAATACAATAACATATACATAATTATATGTTATTGTAAATATGTTACAACCATATTCATTATTTTTTCCATCCTATTAATGAAAAAGTAACCGTATGTACGTATGTACGGCTTACCGTATCCACATCGTGGTGTAGTAGGTTATTCAACACTTCATTATATAAATGGGTATAATAATGAGTATAATTAATTTAAATAATAAATATAACATTTTAATAATTCTTTATATGTAATATAACAGCCAATTTCATACGATTTTACAATCAATAGAATGATATTGTCACTCATATGTATGTACATATTACCTTCTCTAAGAATTCGAGGAGATTGATTCCCCATCATAACCATTCAAGAATAATTTTCATTTTATGATTTAAAATATTGTTTCATAAATTACTATCATTTTGGATATGAATAAAATACATCCTATCCATAATAAACCTGACTTACATAAAAAACATAAAAAGTAAAATGAATTTGTTAACACCCAAAATGATGATATTACTGAAATATCATTAACAACGTTATATTAGAGGATCATATATGATAATATATTTATGTATGGGGGTATTTTATAATTTAATAACAATGATTTCACCATTATATTGGAGTTTAACCTAACCTTGACTATGTAAAAGTACAAGGTATGGGTTAATTTTACAATATCTTTATTATCTGAGGTTGTTTATATGGAGACATCTACAGGGAATACTTTATCACTTAATGTGTGTTTCATAAAAATGTTTTTCAAAACAATTTTACTATTTTTCAGAATATTGGTTAGTTTCATTTATACCATTTTTTGGTTTTTTATAAAAAAATCAATGTAATCTTTCCTTCATTTTCCAAACAAAGTTATTTAGGGCATTTTAGACAAATTAAGGTAAGAATGTTTTTTAACATAAATGGTGGTTGCAGATATTTTCTGCCATTATAAAACACTATAATCTTACCTTAAAATATTTTAATAATATTTTCAAATTAAATGTTTTCTTTTTTAATTATGTAACTTTAAAATGATTTCAATATTTCTATTAAATAGTTTGTATTTCATCAATGTCAACATTCGTTGATGGATTTTACACTAGTTTGAAGTTGATTAATTATGATATAATATTATATATTATATTGAAGGATCTGTGATATGTTTAAATGTGGATGTGTTATTTTTGATGCCATTCACGGTTTATAGTTAATGTATTACCATTTCGTTTTCTAGTTTTAATATGAATGTTTATGTTATGTTTCAAAATTTTCATATGAGAATGAATTTGACATAGTAAGTGATGGGAAGAGCCCGGTATAGCTCCTCAATTCATAGGTAGGTCTCATGAGAAAAATTAGTTTCTAGGAACAAGGCCTTGAAAAAATCATATTTTTAGTCTTGGCACGAGGCCATGACTATGTGGTTATAATGTCCATCATTATGAATTTCATCATTAGGAAATTTCCTATTGAAATTACATGGGATAATTCAACTAGTATAATATTCATGTGAAGAAGTAAATGGCATTCTCTGATTTATCTTTTCCATATTTTCCTGAATCACATGGTTAAAAGGCTTGTGTTTTAGGCTTATACGCTGCCTTAAATGTGTAACCATATATATGATAGTTTTCCCAATATAGATCTCATTACTAAGCATCTGAGGTCACCCCATTATATGTGTTATTTTTTTAAGGATGTAAAGAAGTATATTAGGATTAACCGGTAGGAATTGGATAAGGGATATGAGTGTTTAAAAAGAGGAAAAAATATTTTTGTTTTTCTATTAAATGATGTAATGTAAAACATATGTGTGTATCTAGTACATCCAATTCTACATAACTCATCGGTCTTTTGAGACTTGATCTCTTGTGATCATGCCAATGTTATATAATAATGCACTGACTCTGATTAACTAGGGTTGGGAAATTACATAATATATTATCCACAATATCTCAATCTTCTCACTAATATTGAAATGCATGTTTATAGTAGAATACCATAAATATATTTATTTTCATTTTTCAGAAATATATATGAATAAAATGCATCTATAAAATTATTTTAGTTTAAAAATGGAAATAATTAATAAAATTATAAGTTTTTTATTCTAAAACTATCTATATTCATCTTCTCACTAATAAAGATCAATCATAACTACTTAAATAGATATCAAAACATAAATAATCTTTATAGATCATCGTAGTAGTTAGAATTTAAATATACAATATATTTGGTAGATTTACTTCAAAACCTATTAAACATTATTATATTAAATATATACCAACAAAAAATCATCAAATTAAAATTTCATATTTTTTGGGGATTATAATTTATTAGGATCCTTTAATAATTATATTGGATATTTGTAGATAACCACATTTATATGTTTAATTATTTCATTTCAATGATGATCCATTCCAAAATCCTCCATAAAATAGCTCGAATAATGTTATTAATGTGATGTTCTTTGAAATGATGATTAGTAAAAGAGTAATTGGTAATACATTTCTTATGAATACTCAAACTTAATAAAATTCTGTTTATAATTATAAAACACCTCATAAAATATATGTGTATTGATTCTTACATAAAAATAATTATGTGTAAAAAATAAATTGATTCTTATGAACTAACAGATGATGGATGAGTAGATAATACATATAGTGTCTGGATTATACATTCAAGAATTTGATTCATCTTTACAACAAATTATTATTACAAAAATAATTTTCACATAGTGGAAGATTATTTTCATCTAGACTATAAATATGCATATGAAATAGACATATCATAGTCCAAAAACTAGTGAAATGGGGATTACATATAAAAATGTTATCAAATTTTTTCTTGAATAAGAATTATATTTCCCCATTAGATACATATATAACCTCTCTAATTTATATTAAATCTTCTCATAACATCTAAAAACCATTCATTATTGTTTATAAAACATCATAATAATTCAACGATTCTAAACCATGATTGAAAAAATAAACAATTAAAAATAATAAAAGGACATAAAAGCTCAATTTGGATTTTCTGTAATAACTAATCAATTCCACACAACAATCCGAGAACTGTTACAAAAAAAAATCAAAAATCAGTTGACTAATTAAATAAAATTCTTTCAATAAAGTCATGTTTCATACACCACAATACAAAAGAAGATAGGTATTATGAGATTATGCCTTTTCTCGATGTCATTAATATGTTTCCAAGTGAAAAAAATTAAATTCTCATGTATAGATACAACATTAATCTCATTAAAAACCCACTACCATAATACATTAACCATATCTGTAGATTCATTGGGTGATTTATGCACCTTCTTATTTATCCCTCCCCTTCAACAAATTGATGGGTCACTATTTCCTCACCTATGTCAACTCAATTTAAATATTTGTTTTAGAAACCTTCCCATATATTAAATTTATATGAGAGGGCTAAACATAAGTTATTATACTCTTATCATTGAAGATCTCTATTGGTATATAATTTTTATTTTTTCCAATAATATGATCTTTTGTAGAAACATATTCAATATTGATTCCTCTAATAAACATTCATCGCTTTTTGGAATGATACATGGTGTCATTGTATTCAGATATATAATTTTTATAGTGGTTCTTTGATATTTTTATTCTATTATGATTGAAAAAAATATCATTAATGGCCCCTTAGTCCCAACATTTACATAATTAATTTATACCCACATTTATAAATCATGTGTACATTAATGGGTAACTAAATTATACATTAACATAATTTTGAAATGTGATACTTTGTCTACTTTCATACTATAAAATTTTACAAAGATGTAAAAATGATTAATGCCTAACCTCATCTAATTTTGTTTTCTATTCTATCACCGTCATAGTATGAATCTGCGAGGAAAGAATGTTTTAATTTGTAATACATCAACACTATAGTAAATTCTTCACATTCTATATATTAGTAAATTTGTTAAAAGAGAAATGTACTATATAATTTACAAATCCATTAACAAATATAATTACATGGTTTTTAAAAGACACACACACAGTCATATATCTAATAAACACAACCCAAAGATCAAGATGCCTAGTGTGATTGGAAGACTAGGTTCACTACATATTAAAATGAGTATACAAAATAATATTTTTATCTTATTATTTATAATGAGCACAAAATTTCCATTTATATTTTAAAAATAATTTGTAAAACCTATGGAATAAAAAAAATTATGTGTTCAAAATCTAAATAAGAAAATAGTAATTGAATATATTCATATAACATGAATACATTATCATAAAATGATATCATAAAAAAGGAAATTCTCTTGAATAATCATACAGAATCATATAATAATTATTATTTAATATTACAATGATTGAATTAGAGGAATAATAATAATGTATAAAAAATTATATTTGAATAATTCCTGGATAACTTCCATGCCAACATCACACAGTTGTAAAGTACTTATCATGGGATATATATACTCCATAATATCACACTCATCGTCACATGAGCCATAAAAATTACCATATTCATTTGAGAACTATCTATTTTCACCTATCATGACTTATACATATATCTCTGTGTGATGTACTAAAATTAAGTAAAAGGTATTAGCATTGAAAAACCTTATATAAAGTAAGTGTGTTACAAAATCATGTCTTAAAAATGTCCAAAATGGGAATTCATTATCAATTCCCTGAAATAATGGAAAAATAATTATATCAATTTTGAAATAAATAAATTATAATTGAAAATTAAAATGACTCAATGTAAAATGAATACATAAAATGGATTGAAAAAAACTAACTTTAGAAATATTATATTAATGTGGGGTTTTATGAAAAAGGGTAAAAAATCATTAAATATGTTATTTGAATATTGTTTTACATAAAAATATAAATTATCTAAAATAATTTTTCTTCATAAAATTAGTGTTTTAGACATATGGTAATGTTTAAAAAATCACAAAGAAGTACTTAAAATGTGGTTGTAAAATATAATTAATCTCTTTTATCTTTACATCAAAATAAATGAAACTGAGAAGGGAACGTTTATAAAATTTATATAAATATATAGAAATTTTGAATTATGATGTGTAAATATTTTTGGGAAATATATAAATAATACTAAATCATTAAATAATAGTAATTAATATTTTAAATGAAGTTAAGAATGAGAGAATCATGCCCTTGAGAATATTGGTTCCTTTTCAATAACCCTTACCTTAGGTCTAGAATATTTATGAAATATCACCTAAAATCCAAAAATAGTAAATTAGATTCATTGATTACTTTATTATTAACCTTTTACTATAATATTTAATTTTATTGTATAATATTATGATAATGTTTTATTATTTTAGAGAGATATAATTCGAGATTAATTTGTTTCATGGGTGTTCATTTAATAGGTCCAAGGATAGATATGTTGTCGAATTTGTTTTCAAATGGGAGTAAAAATATAAGAGTGAAATTAAATTATATTAATATCATTATATTAATTTCAATGGTCCCAAATAACTATATGTGTCCCAATATAGGGATGATCATTTTATAAAAACCCATTAATGTGATACGATTACTTCATTTAGGTGGGTTTTCTAACACTACCCCCAAGGAAAACATAAAATTGTATTAGTAGAGAGAATATATTTTTAAAATGTTGGGGGAGAGATGAGGATAGAATATGAAAGATATGTTTTCTATTATGGAAGTGATAATTTAGGAGGATGAGGTGTCGTTAGGGGAGGTATTTATAAGTGGAGGATATAATTGTTTATGAACCATATATATATTAGATTTTTATTTTGGATTTAGACTAGAGTTATTGATGATTCTTTTTTCTATATATAACATTTATTTTTGGAGATTATATTCCAATTTTCACTTAAATCATCAATGACTCAATTATTTCTTTTATTTTTTATATAATTAAAATTTTCATGTTTGATTTATTTTAATATTCACTAATTGTTCATCTATTTTAGATAAACACATAAGATCATCTCTCACAAATTTTTATTGTTTTGATTCAAAAAATTATATCCTTTATATGAAAATAATTATATAAATTATGGGAATGTATTTTTTATTTTAAATCCTTGTATATTTGACTGATACTAATATAAAAAAATGATAAAATTTATGACCCTAGAAAAAATTACATATAGGCTCGTAAAAATTTATTTTTATTAAAATTAGTTAATTTTTTTAAAATAAATGTATAAAAAATAAATTTCATTTTAAATAATTATTTTTTTATATAATAATTCAAAATAAAATGTATATGGTTTTTACAAAATAATAATTAAAATTTATTAATATCAAATAATTTATTTAAATGCATAATGATATAAATATTTCAAATTTATATTTTCAAGGATACCTAAAAATTATTTCACTTTCATATGAGATGATTATATTCTTACAATACTATTACTATTTCTATTGGACTTATTACCGTTCCAGTCATTTGTTTACTATCACATTATTCATATTTGTAACAGTAATGAGGGTTAAACATTTATCTAAATATCCCCTATTTCATTAATTATAAACTCAACACTACATTCTATGAAGGTTATATGTTTATATATATATATATTCATTTTCAAATTTAATGATTCTGTAATTTTATTTAGCTTAATTTTTTTGGTTTTTGTGAGTTAAAATATTTATGGGGGATAAAGTGATTAACATTTTATATTATTTTAATATAATTTTCTATTTGTAATAGAATTTTAATATTTTATATTCTATTGATATATTTATTATTTATATTTATTCCTTAGTATAATATAATTAATTTTTATATATTTCACTGTATATATAATGTGACCAGTTTAATACTATTTTACTAAATATGACACATTAATATACACATAATTGAATTTTCATTGATAAAATTCTTGGTTATCACAATAATACAACATTATAAAATTGAATCCTAAAAAACACATTTTATATAAAAATGTGAAATCATGTTAGAGTGAATTTGTTTTATTTCATGACCAGGTTACCATGTCCTCTACTATTATTTATTTTTCCACCATTACACATTAAGTTAATGTGTTTTTTTATTACAATGAACATTGTCTCTATATTATAATATTTTCATTCGTTTCTCCTCATAATATATATCATGTTCCCAATGTACCTCTTTCAGATTGAGTATATGTGAGGGATCATGTATGTAATTCTTTATGTGGGATATGTAGAACTCAAATTTTATTTTACACATGTTAGGAGCTACAGATAAAAAAATAAAAAACTCTATTATACGATCATGAATAAAAAAGGAGTTAAAATACCTAATACATATCTTTACCTTATTCCTAATCTCAAGAATATATGCTATGTAAATATATAGTGGAATAAATTATCCCTATACTCTAAAAAAAGGCCCCATAAATGATTATCTATATTTCTCTTTATTCAACATTGAGAATCCATGATGTGTTACTAACTGATTTAGAACAATTTTATTATTTCATTGACCATTTTATGTCCCAGTATTTTGAATTAACCAACTCTATCAAAGTGAAAAGGAGTTTTAAATATCTTTACTTAAATGGACTCCCATAGTTAAATATATATTATTTAGTGAAAGATAATTTTTTAATAATAATATAACCAAAGGAATATGTTCATCAAATATAATATGATATCAACATGTCTACAAGTATGTGGATATTTTTCTTTGGATTTATTTCAATTTTGGTATGATAAGTCATAATAAAGTTTAAATCCAATTATAGAAAATATTGGTAATTTTTTATATCATAGAGGTAATACTACGATCCCATTTTAATATAATCGATCATGGTGTTCCATGCAGCCTAACCACTTTTCTGATAAAAATCCTTACACGTTGGTCAATTTAGAAGTCCTATTGAACAAAAAATAAATGAGATTTCATTACAAGACGATCCACCAAAACCCATATAGAATTATTTCCCATATATTTATTTAATTGATTATTAAAAAAATTATGTTGATCATTTAAAATTTCAATTTTATATATTCAAGGGTTACATATTTCCATTTAACATTTTCATTTATGTATTGACATGTTTACAAATAGAGAAAATTCGTATATATTCGATTATCTCCTTATTTATATTTTTCCACTAATTATTCTCTTAGATACAATGATATATCTCTATTCTCCATTTGTATTTAGAGAGGGTTCACATATATTCATCATTCAATAGATTTTTTTATCTCCATATTTTATAGTACACATAGTCAAGAACAAAATATTATAACTCCTTTTATGTGAATTTTTAACAATGGAGGTTTCCATTTTCATAGAGCTTCCACCGTATTATGTATTTCCACATGATCCATTAGTCAATCAATTTGATTTTCTAAAAGGGATGATCCATTAATCATTCAATAAAAGAATAATGGTATTCCTTCCTTCATGATTTTCATTCCTTTCCTTTTCAAATATAAAAAGATTTGATCATTCTAAATTACATCATAGAATATATTGTATGATCCGGTATTGATAAATCAGTAATCACTTTATTCGCATTACTAATAATGATGTATATTGAGCAGTCATAATAGATGATCAACTCTAACTCTCTTCATTGGTTTATAATAATCTAATAATGTATGAATATATGCCTAAATGACTTACAATCATTATAGATTTCACACTTCAATCTGTAAAGATTATTCAACCACATTTAATGAGTATATTACCCCTGATAACTGTAGATCATACATTGGATATTTTATCTCATGACAAAACATCTATGTTTAGGTGTGTTCTATTACTTCATCATTTTACATCATTACCCATCCCAAACACTTTTATATGAAAAATTTGTGAACCATGAACAATTTCACAATTGAGTGTAGCAGATGTGCTAGAGTTGTGATAATACTATTTTTTAACATCTTGATGCATCATTATCATTCTCCAGTCTAGTAAATACATACTCCCTTCTGATTTATCATGGATTGTGGTTTTGATAATCCTAATATGTTTCTCAGAAATCATCTAGTGTACCATGTTATTTAATGGAATCTATGGATCCCCATTGTAGATACTGGTTTTTACCACTATATAATTTACATTATCCAATAAGGTTCAACATATATCCATTTTGACGTTATATAATCTTCTAAGAATGATACATTCTCTATCCAAAAACCACACATAATGAACCCTTCATGGAAATTCCCAATTTCAATGTTATTTTTATTTTGTTAATATTTTCATCATGGTCATGCTTTATTTTGAAGTGCATCATAATATCAATTATAAATACTACTAAAAAACTTATTGATATAATCTCAAAATACACTATTTGTCATGACAATAATGATATTCGAAAAATTTGTGAGTCTAATTGTAATAATTGAGAGCTCATAGTGTCCCTAGTTTGTTCAAAAAGAACTCGTGAGAATATATTTAAATTTTATATTTTGTTATTGATATCCCAACCAATGACTCATCATATAGATATTTATATGTGAATTCCCTAACTCTAATATCGAATTGTTGGTTGATACTTTATTAAATTAGCACTATGTATAAGGAATCACATCCTGATGAACGAAATAGTTTATTATTCTTGGAAATGTAGATACATCTTTGAATATCATATTAAAATTGAAAAAAATAAATTAAAATATAGTATTTTTTAGAACTCTATTATTTCCTTTACGATATCTGTAAATATCAATCATAATACAATTCCCAGCATCCAATGGAATGAAACATAATAAAGGGGTGATATGTAATACTCATTAATGGTATTCATATTAGGGAATGAATCATTAATGAAAAAGGAATAATCAGTATGGAAAGGTAAATAACAAAACCACATTCCAATAAAAAAATATTTTTTATTTTAGAATAACATTCGAATAAAAAAATATGATCAAATAGATTCATATGTTCAATGAAATGAGAGAGAAAAGTATCAATTGATATTGTAAAAATCAAATAATCACATTAAAATAAATAATTAATCCCATAATGTGGGAATTTGTAATGTCATAAATCATAAGAATATATTCAAAGCCTCATCCCAATACAACAAAAATTAATGGGTATGTCCATATGTAAAAAACTATTCTAGTTTTTCTTGTGATACTTTCCGATACATCGCGCGGTTATAGTGGGGCTCGATCATCACTTAGTATATCCAATTTATTCCTCATATATGATGGGTTGAAACATAATCAATGTATAAATTAATATTAATAATCCTGAATACAAAATTTCTATAATATATCGATTTAATAAACACAATAAAAATAATCCATAATATTATAAAAATAGCATATAAAATGTTTATAATTTCGGAATTCAATAAAAAAATCATAAACCATCATGGGTAATATTGAGAATGGATTATAAATAATACATACCCATTAAAACTAATTATAAATCATCTAGAGAAATAATAATTATAGTTTCATTACATCTAATTCTCAATTCATGATAACTAAAATGATTGTTTTTATCATTAATAAATATAGTTACCTTAAATCGCCATTAATATCATTATGGAGGAAAATAAACTCATCATTTAGCAGATAAATCTTAAAAATATAAAAACATACAAAATATTAGGGAAACAATATTTTAGAGAAAATATTTTATTCTTTTAAAATAATATTAAAATCCAATTGTGTTCATGAGAATGGGAATGTTCTTTTAATCTAGATTACATTAGAACAATAAATCCTTTAACTTTATTATTTGAAAATTCCAAACCTACCATATTCAAAAAATCAGAGGAATGAACCACTTTAAAATTTATATAAAAGTAAAATAATGTGTGAAATTTTCTTTCATAAATCACTTGATTTATGTTTAAAAATTTGTTGAATTATATAGAAGACATTGATTTAGACAATTTTTTTAACCAAAGTGAAAAATATTGTCATATTTTCTTTAAGAAAATAAATTTTTTCATTTAACAAGGATAAAAAATGGTAAAATCATCTGAAAGTTTAATTACTAATTATATTAGTTGGAAATATATTGGTTTAATGATATAAATACCAAATAATTTCCCTATTGGAGACGTAAAATATAAATGGTCCCAAATAATGATGACATTATAAAATAAATTCATAGCACTTTGGTATCATTTGAATCCTAAAACGAATGAAAAAATATCATAAAATTTAACAATATGAATCATTAATATAAATAGGATTTTTTATTACATATTAATGGGATGTTATATATATCACACAAAATAAACAACTCATGATTATGGCATATTTCTTAGGAATGTAATGTGAGACGAGAAACCCTTAACTTTGGTCTGAGTTCATTAATACATTCCTCACAATCATATAAAATAAATATATTTTTAATATAAATTTATTAAATAACCATATTCATAAATATTTTACCATATATTGGGTTTTTATATTATTATCACCGATTTATTTAGAGATCTTTTTTGATTGCACTATTCTCAGGTATATGTGCTTCATTTTTCATTTAAGTTTTAGTTGTTTAGTTTCATTCCATATAATGTTTCCATGTTATGAACATAGAATTAATTTTAACCATGATGTAAATATAATATTAATTCGTTACATAAGTATTTGTAACAATATATAAAATAGAGTGATAGAAAAATGAGTTCTTTTATTCATAGAGATGGCAGGTCATATGATCGCATGGAAGATGTTTTACATTTTTTACTATTGGAATGAAAGAAAGGAATATTTTATTTAAAAAGTATAAAATAATTATTATATCATAAATATAATATATATTTGATTAATATATCATTTTTACCATTCCTGAAAAAAATAAAATTCAATATGATTCCCCTTGTTTCATGGAACTGTTAGTCCACCTATACACAAATGAAATGTTTTAATTTTCCAAAAATATTGAAATATATGAAGGTTTATGTGATATTATAGGCTAATAAGTTTATTTATATAATAAATATCATATATTTATTTATATTTTAAATATATCATTACATCATGCTGTGAGAGGTGGTGATGGAAACTAAATTACTTCAGTTTGTGAGGTGGAAGTCCTCTATACACATGATTGATCATTTCATTTCCAATTTGATGGAAAAGACGATGGATATAGATCATGAAATTAAAATAAAAAATTTGAATTATATTTTCAGATATTTTTTGTTTTTATTTTATAATATTTTATATATTTTTTACTTAGTTAAATGTAGAAATTATAATAATACACGTAGTTAGAACTATACCTCAAATTTTAAAAAACTCATTAGTTTCAAACCAAAATCCTTCATATTTTGGTTATATTAGAAATAATTTATCACTATAGAGTGTGTAGTGATATAATTAAAGAATTTGGTTAATAATTGGTTAAACCAAATGGATTTGGATCTCTGAAGAGGTGAGAAAATGGTATTTCCATTTATAAGGTAGGCAGAGGAACCACATGGAATTTTTAAAAGGAATAAATTATTCCCAATTTTCCTACGAAACATGGATTAAAAATGGATAGTTATTTATCCATATATGAAAAAAGGTCGATATTTCAATAAAATAGTAATTGGAAATGTTTTAATGTCATTTTATCCATTATTGTTTAGTTTAGACCTCGATTAACCTGTCGTAACCATCATTATGAAAGTTAATTTTGTCAGGTTTTACTCTTTATTATGATTAAAATATAAGTTGAAATTTTTATATATTATTAATTATTTTAATTTAAAATATTACATCCACTTTTGGAAAAATAAAATCATACATGTATTAGAATTTAATATAAAATCAAACCAATAGATGCGATATAATTTTTTTTCCAATGTAATTTTTACCTAAATATAAAACACTTTCATCAAATTTTAACATATATTTCATTAAAATGAATTTAAATGGGTTAATTATAATATTATTTTACTCATTTAAAATTATATTTTTTTAAACAATACAGGCTTTGTAAATTATTAAAATGAAACTGTTGTTTTCAATAACAATTAGTATTTTTTTGAATCCATTGAAAAAATAATATTCTTAGTATGTTTTTTATAATAAACTCTAGGCTAATAATTAAATTATTATTTAAAAAATTATTTTCATTTTTTTGAATAAATATGTTATAGGTTGTTCAATTTTATAATATCATAATTACTCAAATTGTAAAGAAATCAGTTTTTATCAGTAAAAAAATATCTAACCAACATTGTTTCCATATAAATGATTTTTTTATTTTTATAATAAATTTAAAACAAATTAATTTAATTTATAATTGTTTGAATCACATAATTTTTATAATTTAAATAGTCCAACTCATATCCAAAAATATAACAACTCGATAATAAGTGTCATGATAAATGATAATATTTTATTTGTATATTATGGTTCGTTTGAAATCAGTTTTATATGTAATTAATGATATTAAGAAAGTAAAATATATTTGACGAAGAATATGATCGAAAATATCATAGTTTTACATTGTACCCCCTTGTGAAAATTTTACCCTATCAATTTTATTTTCTACATCACTAGTCTCACCATTTTTGAAACCCCATATTATAAAATTTGTAAATAAAATTTGATCTATGTAATATAGAAAGGGAAATATGAAGGAAATATAAAACAACACATAAATATGATTCTATATAAATAAAATTTAGTTGTCTTTGAAAATTTAGAGAGATTATATAATCATAAATTATTTTGGATAATGGTAGTGGTCATTGGTCAAAAAAATGTAAAAGTTTAATAGAAAGTCAATAACCCCAACACTATAACTCTGCCTTAGGTGAAAAATAAATATATTATTCAAAAATGAAGGAAAATGTTTTTCATATTCATTTCATTATCCATATCCTAATATTTATGGATTCATCTATTATTAATATAGATAACAACAAAATATATACTTAATTAATATATTTTTATTTCGTAAATAAATATTATCTTTTAGTTGTGCACCAACCAACCAACACATCATTTCTTATTCCATGTCATAAATAACACAGATTATTTTTTAAAATGAAATCCTCAGTGTAATTGACTTTTATGGGATAATATAATGTAAAATAGAATAAAAATATAATTTTATATCATTGTCAAAGATAAAATGGTTAGTATAATGTATAAAAATACCCAAAACGAATAAAAATCTTCATTAAGCTCCAAAATTCAATAATAAAAGCCAATGATATAACATAAATAACACTATACGTATATAAATCTACATCCTAATTAACCTTAATAGACAAAAAAATTGTGAATGTTTTAACATTAATTATTTTCTCATATCCTTCATCTTACACATCCAAATAAATACTATAATTCTTTTTATATAGTTCTTTATGAAGATACTTATGGTTATATTTATCGGAATCCATTAAAATTTCTCTTGAAATAACATTAATAAAATAAAAATATTATATATTCGATCTGTTGTTACGTTTTCCAAAATAAGCCTAATAATTAACAATCAATTTATCTATATAGAAAACATTCTTATTAACCAGTACATCACTTAGTCTAGTGGAAGACACTACACCTGTATCCTTTTTTATTAGAGTTTTTAAGCCCTGTGAATTTTTTGAATGTAATGGAATATTTCTAGGAATGTGGGATGTTTTTTTAAATTATAAAAAACTAATTGATGGTTTGATCCCAAAATATGATGATAATCCACAAAAATTAAAAGAGTCATAAAACTACTTTTTAAACACAATGTCATTATATTAGAATTATTTTATTTTCACAAGGTTGAAAAATAATAAATCACTATTATCACCTTACCATAAATGATTTTTTATCTGTAAAGGTTATAAATAACATTAAAAAAATTTCTCCATAATATAGATTCAATATTCTTCAAGAAAACATCTAATTAAAATCCAAGTTACACAAAAGGGTTACATATACATCAAATGTGTATTATTAAATGTCCCCAACTAACTTCCATCATTAATACTAAGAAGATATGTATAAGATATTGATGTTATGGTTAAACTTAACCTTATAAAACTAGGAAGGTAGCCATAACACTTATGTTAATCATATATAAAGACAAATATTCTTCAAACAATTACCACATGGTAATGATGTGTCATTTCATTTGATGGAATTGTGTCCTCATTGAGTAAATTATCATTTTCAAAAAAATTAAAATGGTTCTATTCATGGAACAATAAAAATCCAATGGTTATGTTTCCATAGGGACCATTATTCCAATAGAATGAATGTCATGACCCATCCTCGGGACCCGTGGCGTGACTACCCCAAACCCACCTCCCATAGACCAGGGGCTGGCGACTAGAACCAAGGCATAAATCCCGAAAAAAGGGGAAGGAATTGCCTTTATAAAGTAAACAAACCACATAATAAGAAAGCAGAAGTAAACACTATGTAAATCTGTGTGAAAAAGTAGTGAGGAAAAGTAAATGGGCCAGAATACTAACCCAAACTGAAAGTAAAGTACAACTGGAAAGAAAGTACAACAACTGAAAGTAAAGCAGCAATGTCGAGCCGTCCACTGGAAGCCCCACTTTATGGGTGGGTACATATAGCCTCCTCAGCTCTTCGGGTCCAACCGTCCGCTCCATGTTCGTCCCGCCCAATGGTCCACCTCCAGGTAACGACTTGCACCAAAAGCCTCAACTGCGATCAGCGCTATCTGCCTTCTGTATCCAACACAATGTAGTGCGGGCATAGCCGGTGCAGGGGTGAGTATACGCTACTCAGTAGAGACCCCGAGACCCCCGATGGTCTCCCAAATTCCAAAAAGGATAATCCAAAAAGGAAAGACACAATCACGAAGTAACAACTAACACTACTTAGGTATATTCCCATACATATACCTAACTCATCAATTCCTGTTCAGCTCCAACATCTGAGCCCATGTTCGATCACGTCCACATAGGAGTACAACCCAATCCACACAGGATAACACAACCCAATCTAAATAGGAAAGAAAGTCAATAATATCGCAGATATTGATTGAAGTAAAGACTTAGCTCACACAGGTATACTTATTCGGTAATAGAGATGATCAGATATATCCACTGATTCATCTATGCTGGGACCCACGTAGGATACTAAACCAGAAAAGCTGTCGGAACCTCATAGGATACAGACCAGCTACTCTGCCAGACCCACGTAGGATAGCAAGAACAGAGTCAGACACTGCTAGACCCACGTAGGATACGATAATAGTAGTCAATCTCGTCGAACACACGGAGGATTTCAGTACGGTCTTCATCGCTGCCGAACCCACATAGGATTTCAGTGCAGTCTTCATCGTCATCGAACCCATGGAGGATTTTAGTACAGTCTTCATCACTGCCGAACCCACATAGGATTTCAGTGCAGTATTCATCACCGTCAAACCCACGGAGGATTTCAGTTTCGTCTTCATAGTCACAGTCGCAACCAGCTCTAGGGTTCCCACACACAGCATGCTTGTTTCCGGGAGGATCCGGTCCACGAGCCAAGGGGTTGATACATCAACTGACACATAGTTCGGAGTTGATGTATATCAGAGTTCTGTCTTGACAAGAGGAACTCAACATGACAGACGGCGCGTCAATCAGACGCCCGGTCTGAGATTTATTGGCCTTTTCGTTCCAGGGGACCAGTTGTTTTTTATGTCAAAACCAATATGACCGCACTCCAAATACGTCCAAACCTTGAGCGGATTAATCCAAACGGTCTGTCTCACTATGAATAATCCAACCAAGTCAATGGTACGTCAATCGGACGTCCGAAGATCAAGTTATAAGCGTTTTCTCTCAGAGGGCCTGGTTTGTTTCGTGTTCGAACCAACCCGGCCATACCCAATGTTCTCCAAAACATTGAGTGTAATATACCTAAATGACCTTCTTGATTCAAGGATCACATCTCAACTGACGGTGCATCGATCGGAGGTCCGCAGCCTAATAAATGAGAAAAAGAACGAACCTGACCATTTTTAGGGGGTTTTGGGCCCGGACAGACCAGGCCCGAGACCCCCGGGTCGGCCCAAACTAGGGAGACCTGAACCGGGGCGAGGTCCGGACCATTAGGGCGCATCCCGACCTGGCCTTAGCACGGCCCGACTCGGCCTGGCACGCACTCGCAGCCCGTGTGGCCAGATTGGCCACGCCGAGATGAGTGGAAGGGGGGGCGCTTTCCCCTGTTTGAGTAACAGCGGCCCCCATGTGGGGGGATGCTCCTTTTTCCAGCAGGGGGTTACGACCACAGGTCTCCACTTGAAACGACCGACATGGTCCGGCTGGCCGGTGTTGCCGCCGTGGGACCCGTCGCGGTCCCGCCCTCCGAGGTGCCGGCAGTCGGTGGTTCTGGCTGCCCCACCTTGAACTGCCGTAGCTTTGAGCCACAACCTTATATGACTGGAACGGCGCGACAGCACCGAGCCCCTCCGCCGCGACCGCGCTCCAGCTGCAGTGTCTTTGTGGTTTTCTGGCATGGCCCGACGGCATCACGGCCCTTTGCTACGGCCCGACTTCGGCCGCGGGTTTGTTCGGCCTCAATGGCACGGCGCGACGGCACCGCGCATCATTGCCGCATTTTTCACGATTCTGCATGGTGTCATTGCACCGCACCGCCTTTTTCGAACTGCAAGAACACCACAACAAAAGTGGGAGGAGAGACGCCCGTGTTCGTGCAGTCCGACCTCCTCCCAATACATTGATATCATGTGGCCCAAAATAAATACGAAGAACAACAAAGGATATTTCACGAACAAAAAGTAATTAACCCATACCATGATAATGAGTTGATGTTCGAAGAGCATCGCAGAAAGTGGCGTAGCGGGGCTTGGTTCCGTAGACGTCGACAGAGAGCATCTGAGGAGATGTCATCTTCTCTTTATCATGGAGATAGGAGAATGATTACGTGTCATTGGAGAACTCCCCCATCGGTGTCTCTTCCCTTGTCATGGAGGAGAAAGGGAAAGGAGATACCAGAGTTGTTGATTCATTCTTCGTTGAAGAGATGACATTCTTCTTGGAAGGATTCAAGCTCTTCGCGGGAGGATGAAGTTCTTCCCCATAGATAGGAGTTTTATCTCCCCAATCTCCACACACAACAACCAACCCTCCCAAATAAAATAAGACTTATCTTATTTTATTACATCAAGCCAAGCATTTCAATTTTTAAAAATCAAACACATAACTCAATTAATTAATTAAGTGAGTTGGCATGATTAATAAAGAGAGGGGGGGGGGGTGAGTGGTCTCACATTAAAGGTGGGTTATGGAGTTATGGAATATGTGGGGTTGGGCTCGTGTGGGCCCCACCCCACCTTTATCCTATCACGGTTGGTTAACAACATGTGGGTCCCACCCCCAACTCCCTTATTTAGGTTATAACTACAAAGGGGAAAATAAATATAATTTTAATATAATTTAATTTATTCCTCACTAAAACCACAAAATTAACAACTCCTCATGAAGAAAACACACCTTCAGAAAAGGTTCTCCAAAGCAATTACTGATGGTGCGGTTTAATCAGTTCCCTCATATTTCAGTTCCGAGCATCAGTTCAAAAGTTAGGAAAACCCGCTCGTTCGTTCATTGAACATACCAGAGCTAAACCTCAGAAATTGATTCCGGGTACACCGGGCCTCAGAATTAGGTGCCGTCAGAAACTACGTTCTTCTAAAATCCCAATGCAAATTAAAAAAAAATTTCCCTTGAATTTTACGGGTCTTTAAATTACTCCCACCTCAGTTATTTACGTTCTTGTAAAGATACATCATAAACTGGGGGAACAAATGTGGATACTGAGCACGCATCTGAGCCTCCTGCTCCCAAGTTCTCTCCTAGAGGTTCCTATGCTGCCATCTGATGCGCACTAGAGGTAACGAACATCCACGTAGGACCCGCTCCTATTGATCCTCGATCTCCACTGGGACCTCCGCAAAAGTCGCACCATCGTCAATGTCCAACTCCCCAGGGTCGATGATATGCGTCAGGTCATGCATGTATCTTCTCAGCTGAGATACATGGAAGAAGTCGTGCACCTGGTGCAACTGAGTTGGTAGAGCCAGGCGATAAGCCACCTGGCCTATCATGTTGAGGACCTGGAATAGTCCGATGAAGTGCAGATATAACTTGCCGCCCTGACCAAATCTCCGTAATCCAAGTCGAGGTGAGACCCGCAAGACGACGTGGTCACCATCCTCGAACTCCAGTGGCCTCCGCCTCCTGTCATCATAAGACTTCTATCGGCTCTAAGCTGTCCTCGTCTGCACCTGGATGCCCTGGACCTTCTCTGTCATGGCCTGAACCATCTCCGGTCCCACAAGTGCCGACTCTCCAGGATCTGTCCAGCACAGAGGAGATCTGCAAGGTCGGTCGTACAATTCCTCATATGGTGCCATCCCTATGGTGGAGTGGTAGCTGTTGTTGTACGCGAACTCCACCAAGGGCTGGTGGTCCTCCCAGCTGTGACCAAAGTCGAGGACACACTCACGGAGCATGTCCTCGAGAGTCTGAATGGTCCTCTGCGTCTGACTATCCGTCTGATGGTGAAAGGCGGTTCTCAGATGTAGTTGTGTCCCGAATGCCTCCTGAAACCCCTTCTAAAGTCGGGATGTAAAGTGAGCATCTCGATCAGAGACGGTTGATGATGGCACACCATGAAGTCATACGATCTCCTGAATGTAGAGGAATCCCAAGCTCTCCACTAAGCCCTGCTCTCTGATGGGTAATAAGTGAACCGACTTGGTGAGTCGGTCGACAATCACCCAAATAGAGTCGTGACCTCTAGAAGTATGTGGATGTCCAGTCACGAAGTCCATAGATATCCCATCCCACATCCACTCCGGGACCTCCAAGGTCTTTACCAAGCCTACTGGTACCTGGTGCTCTGCCTTCACCTGCTGATAGGTGAGGCATCGAAAAATGAACTCAGCTAAAACGTTGTTCATACCCGGACACCAGTGTTGTTTTCTGAGATCCTGGTACATCTTCTCCACTCCTGGATGTACCGCTAAGGGGAAGTGTGCAACTCTCTCAGCACCTCCTCCAATAAAGCAACAGGTACCATGGTACATCCACTGAAAAGGACAACATGATCTCCTCCTACAGAAAATCCATCAGGTGCCTGTTCTGAGGATATCATCTCATGCTGCGTCTCACAGTCAGTGTCCCCACACTGTGCCTCTCTGACCCGATACAGCTGTAGAGGTGTGACAATGAGTGACTGAAGAAAGGATCCTCCATCTCTATCCACGAAGGATATCTGCAAAGTGGATAGCTGCTCTATCGCCTCACGGAGTAGCTGAATTCTTATCCTCGTGCTGAGGGAATTGACTACTACGTTCCCCTTTCTAGGAGTATAGACTATCTCAAAGTCATAATCCTGGAGTAACTCGAGCCATCACCAATGTATCAGATTCAGTTCCTTCTGTGAGAAGATATACCTGAGACTCTGGTGGTCAGAGTAGACTGTAAAGTGCTCACCCATCAGGTAGTGTTGCCACATCGTCAGAGCGAAGACCACTGCTACTAACTCTAGGTCATGGGTAGTGTAGTTCTGCTCATGCTGCTTTAAATGACGTGATCCATAGGCGATAATTTCCCGCTCCTGCATCAGGACACATCTGAGTCTGGTCCCTGATGCATCGCAGTAGAGTATGTACCCTACTCCCTCCTCCGGTAGCCTCAAGATTAGTGCGCTGGTCAATCTCTGTCTCAGCTCCTGGAAGCTCTGTTGACATCTGTCTGACCATACTAAGGGTTTCCCCTTCTTCATCAATGCTGAGAGTGGTGCCGCAACTCTGGATAATTCAGGCACAAACCTCTAGTAGTACCCTGCTAGCCCCAAGAAACTCCGCACCTCCGTCACGCTCCTCGGTGGCTCCCAAGCAAGCACTTCCTCAATCTTCACAGGATCCACCGCAAATCCTACCTCAGAGATGACGTGTCCCATGAAGTGGACCTCATGTAACCAGAACTGATACTTGAAGAGCTTACCATAAAGCTGGTGCTCTCAGAGTGTGTCTAGTAGAACCCGAAAGTGGTAGGTGTGCTCCTCCTCAGTGGTTGAGTATATCAAAATGTCATCGATGAAGACCACGAAAAACTGATCGAGGTATGGCTAAAAGATCCTGTTCATGAGACCCATGAACACTTCTGGAGCGTTGGTTATGCCGAAAGGCATAACCAAGAACTCATAGTGGCCATACTGACATCTGAAGGTTGTCTTCTGTACGTCCTCCTCCCGAACTCTGAGCTGATGATAGCATGATCTGAGGTCTATCTTCGAGAAGCACCTTGCTCCCTTGAGCTGATCAAAGAGGTCGTCAATCCTTGGTAGCAGATACTTGTTCCTCAAGGTCACCTGTTTCGGGCAACGATAGTCAACACAAAGTCACAAACTTCCATCCACCTTCTTGGAAAACAATATCGGGGAAGCCCAGCGTGAAACATTGGGTCAGATGAATCCCTTTCCCTATAAGACCTCCAACTGTACCCGTTGCTCTCGAAGCCCAGCGGGGGCCATCTGATATGCTGGAGTGGATATCGGGGTTATCCCGGGGTACAAGTCAATATAAAAGTCTACCTCTATGCGAGGAGGTAGTCTTGGAACATCGTCAGGTAAACCGTCCTCATACTGATCCACCAATACATGAAAAATAGTACACCGCTCGTCAACATTTCCAAGGATGAGGCTAGACAACTGATGAGTGATGGGATGTCCTCTCCTCTGCATGAGTCCATCCTATGCTACAAAACCTCTCTTCTTGCTGTTGAAGGTGAACATGCTCCTATCAGTGTGAACACACCGCACCTTGTGCCTAATACAGTCAATCTGAGCATGGACTGTAGATAACCAATCCATTCCCAAGATGACGCCGTAAGGCCTCGACGCTACTACAAGAAGATCACAGTTGAAGCTCTTGCCTCCTAGAGTAAGCTCACACTGCCGACAGCAGTGCGTAATTGTTGAGTCTGCTCCCGTAAGAGTCTCTAGCCGTAAGGATCGACCCAACGACTCTGTCAGAATCTACGAGCTCCGAACAAGGGCAGTGACAATAAAATAATGGCTCGATCTTGTGTCTATAAGAACTACAGCAAGGGTGGAGTAGACACAGATAGTACCTCAAATCATCTCTGGTGCGCCGTGGTCATCGGCCTCCTCTACCTGAAGCTGAGCCTGTCTTTGCCTGCCAACTCCCTGTAGTCAGGGTGGAACTCCTGGGTGTGGTTGTGGTAAAGCCTCAAAGCATCGCCCACCACCTGCTTCTCGGCCAACTCCCTTGCCTCTTCCACCTTCTCTCGGTGGATCTCCATGGTCGACCCTCTGCCTCTACCTGGGTGGCCCCTTAATCGTCTGTTTCTCCTCTGCATGGTGGGTCAGGAAGTCATGAGCCATGTGGTCCTGCCCGCCGCATGTGTGGCACTGTCTGCTCCTCAGATGGCTGGCTCTATGCCGTGTCCCCCACACCTCTGAGCTAGTGTCTTGAGGTCTTCTGCCTGATGGTTCGGTCTGCATGGACCCCTGTGTCATCTTTCAACTACCAGCTACAGACGACTCTGCTACGTTTCACCCTATGGTAGGTCTCGCTACTGGCGTAGGCTCACCAAGAAAGCTCTCTATGAGAAGATCTCGCTACAGTACTCCTTCTTGTGTCGGAATGCTGATGGAGATCATCGATGCCCTAATCCCATGCCTCAGTCCCTTCTCGATGGTCCGGTCCCGGAAGAATGGGTCATGTACCATGTCGGTCGAATAACGCGAGAGATTGGTAAATCTCGCCGAGTACTGGGCGACCGTCATGCTGCCCTGCCGCAGCTATAGAAGCTCCTGGATGCACACCGCACGGAGGGTGGTTGGGAAGAACTCCGAGTAGAAGAGTCCCTCAATGTCCATCTAGAGGAGTGATGCCTCGTCATGAACCTAGAGCATCAAGCTCCAACATATGCCTATTGTCGCGTGCAGGAGGCTTGCTGCGAGGATCACCATGAGGATAGTTAGTGTCCCCACTAACCTGAAAACTGGCACAACCGCCTCCAGCCAATCCTCGGCTTCCTGAGGGTCTATCTTTCCACGGAACGTGGGTGGTATCTAATGATGAAACTAGTGAAATGCACTAAGGCGATGTGCACTATCATCGGCTGGGGCTGGTAGCATCAGTGGCTCGACGGGTAGAGGTACCACCGGTGCCTCTGCTGTCAAAGGGCCCTACACCGAGGCCTCGTCGCTCGGTGGGCTATCGTCTCTAACAAAGCTCGGAACCCTAGATGGCTGCCTCCGTGGGGCCATCCTAAAAAGAAACAGGTGAGCCACTTTCAAAATAGTATACCTGGTCAGCTGACACAAAGTAATCACAATGAAAAATTCTAAAACACACATGCAATCAATGTTTTCATGCATTGAGTCGGAAATCAGAAGTCAGGGTCCTGGTGTACAGATACGTCGGCCGCTGCACCATCACTGGACTCCCTGGACTGATAACCACACTCAATACCCTTAACACTATTGCTTCACAAAGAAAAAAGATCAGAGTCCTGAGTTCTGCCGTAGAACCGAACTTCCTCTAATACGAATTTGTCACAACCCATCCTCGTGACCCGTGTCGTGACTACCCCAAGCCCACATCTCATAGTCCAGGGGCTGCCGACTAGCACCAAGGCATAAATCCCGACAAAAGGGGAAGGCATTGACTTTATAAAGTAAACAAACCACAGAGTAAGCAAGAATAAGTAAACACTATGTAAATCTGGGTACAAAAGTAGTGCGGAAAAGTAAATGGGCCAGAATACAAACCCAAACTGAATGTAAAGAACAACTGGAATGAAAGTATAGCAACTGAAAGTATAGTAGCAATGTCGACCCGTCCACTGGAAGTCCCACCTGAAGGGTGGGTATAGACATCTTCCTTAGCTACTCAGGTCTAGCCGTCCGCTCCATGTACATCCCGCCCAAAGGTCCACCTCCAGGTACCGACTTGCTCAACAAGCCTCAACCACGATCAGCGCTCTCCGTCGTCTGCATCCAACACAATGTTGTGTGGGAAAATCCCATGCAGGGATGAGTATATGCTACTCAGTAGGGACCCCGAGACCCCCGAAGGTCTCCCAGAGTCCATAAAGGATAATTCAAAAAGGAAATATCCAATCACGAAGTAACAACAAACACTACTTAGGTATATGCCCATACATATACCCAAGTCATCAATTCCCGTTTAGCTCCAACATCTGAGCCCAAGTTCGATCACATCCACATAGGTGTATAACCCAATCCACACAGTATAACACAACCCAATCCACATAGGAAATCAATTAAATCATATCGAAGATATTGATTGAAGTCAAGACTCATCTCACACAGGTATACGACTTTGGTAATAGAGATGATCAGATATATCCACTAATTCATCTAAGCTGGGACATACGTAGGATACTAAACCAACTATGTTGTCGGAACCACATAAGATATAGACTAGATACTATGAGAGACCCATGTAGGATAGCAATAACAGAGTCAGACACTGCCAGACCCACGTAGGATACAAGAATAGAAGTCATTTCCATCGAACCCATAGAGGATTTCAGTACGGTGGTCATCGCTGCCGAACCCACATAGGATTTCAGTGCAGTCTTCATCGCGATCGAACCCACTGAGGATTTTAGTATGGTATTCATCTCTACAGAACCAACATAAGATTTTAGTACAGTCTTCATCGCCGTCGAACCCATGGAGGATTTCAGTACGGTCATCATAGTCGCAGTCGCAGCCAGCTCTAGGATTCCCGCACACAACATGCTCGTTTCTGGGAGGGTCCGCTCCATGAGCCAAGGGGTAGACACATCAACTAACACCTAGTCCGGAGATTATGAATCTCAAAGATCCGTCTCGACAAGAGGAACTCAACATGACTGACGGTCCGTTAATCGAACGCATGGTCTAAGAGTTATTGGTCTTTTCGTTCCAGGTGCCCGGTTGGTTTTTAAGTCAAAACCAACCCGATCACACTCCAACTTCATCCAAATCACGATCATAGTAATCCAAAAGGTACATATCATTAGAGGAATGCAACAAAGTTGATGGTACACCAATCGGACTTCCGGAGCTCAAGTTATAAGTGTTTCCGCTCTGAGGCCCCGGTTGGTTTTGTGTTCGAACCAACACGGCCGTACCCAAAGTTCATAGAAACCATGAGTGTAATATATACTGAAATGACCGTCTTGATCCAAGGATATCATCGCAACTGACGGTGCATCGATCGGAGGTACTCGTCCAATGATATGAGAAAAATAATGAACCTGTCAGTTTTATGGGGGTTTTGGGCACGGACCGACCCGACCAAAGACCCCCCTGGGTGGGCCCGAACCGGGCGACCTGAACAGGATCCGGGTCCGGCCTGGCCCGGCCCGGGGGGCATGGCCCAGCGCGGCTCAGGGGGCGCAGCGCGGCTTGGCCCGAGGGGCGCGGCCCGACCCAGCCTGGGCGCGACCTGACCTGGCCTAGCGCGCGCTCGTGGCCCGCGTGGCCAGCTCGTCCACATTGACCTAAGTGGAAGGAGGGGGGGGGGGGCGCATCCCCCCTATCTGAGTAACTGCGACACCTAAATGGGGGGCCACTCCTTTGGCCATTCGAGGGTTAATTCCCCCAGTCTCCCCCTTAAACGGTCGGCCCGGTCCGATCGGTCGGTGTTGCCGCCGCGAGACCCACCGCGGTCCCGCCCTCGGAGGTGCCGGCGACTGGTGGTTCCGGACACCTCGCCTTGCATCGCCGCGACATTGAGACATGGCCTTGTACGACTGGCATAGCATGCCGGCACCGCACCCCTCCGTCGCGGCCCCGCTCCGGCCGTGGTTGTCTTCGTTGTTCTCCGGTGCGGCACGACAGCGCCACACCCCTTCGCTGCGGCCCGACTCTGGCCGCGGGTTTGTTCGGCCTCAACAGCGTGGCGCGACAGCGCCATGCATCTTTTCTGCAATTCTCCATGATTCTTCAGGGTGCGGTTGTGCCACACCACCTTCCTTCGAACCACAACAACACAACAACAAAAGGGGGAGGAGAGTCGGTCGTGTTCGTGCGGTCCGACCTCCTCCCGATAAGTTGATATCAAGAGGCCCAAAATAATGATGAATAACAGAAAAGGATATTTCACGAAAAAAATTAATTAACCCCTACCTTGATAACGAGTTGATGTTCGAAGAGGGTCGCGGAAATCGGCGTCGCGGGGCGTGGTTTCATGGACGTCGACGGAGAGCGTCTGAGGAGACGTCGTCTTCTCTTTATCATGGAGATCAGAGGATGATTATGTGTCATTGGATAACTCTCGCGTAATTTTCTCTTCCCTTTTTTCGGAGGAGAAACGGAACAGAGATACCGAAGTCGTTGAGTCGTTCTTCGTTGAAGATATGACGTTCTTCACGGAAGGATTGATGCTCTTCACGGGAGGATGATGTTCTTCCCTAGAGAAAAGTGTTCTATCTCCCCAATATCCTCAAACAACAACCAACCCTCCCAAATAAAATAATACTTATCTTATTTTATTACATCAATCCAAGCATTTCAATTTTTAGAAATCAAACACAGACGTCACTTAATTAATTATGTGGGTTGGCATGATTAAAGAAGAGTGGGGGGGGGAGGTGAGTGGTCTCACATTAAAGGGGGGTTATGGAGTTAAGGAATATGAGAGTTTGGGCTTGTGTGGGCCCCACCGCACCATTATCCTCTGATGTTTGGTTAACAACATGTGGGTCCCACCCCCAACTCCCGTACTTAGGTTATAACTACATATAGGAAAATAAATACAATTGTAATATAATTTTATTTATTCCCCACTAAAACCACAAAATTAAAAACTCTTCCTAAGAAAAAGAACCTTCGGAAAAGGTGCTCTTAAGAAATTACCAATGATGCTATTTCATCTGTGCCCTTGGATTTCAATTCTGAGCACCGTTTCAATAGTTAAGAAAACCCGCTCATTTGTTCATTGAACACACCCAAGCTAAGCTTCGTAAATTGATTCCGGGAACACCGGACCTCGGAATCAGGTGCCGTCAAAAACTACTTTCTTGTAAAATCCCAAATAAAATTAAGATAAAAAAGTTTCCCTTGAATTTTATGGGCCTTTACAAGGAACTCAATAGGTATTTTTACCCATGATTCTTAAGAACATACAGTGGATGAGAGAATGGGGGTCGAGCTCATCACAACATTTTTGATAAATTTTTTGAATACTCTGAGAATCTATTATATATTTAGTATATTTCAATGAACCCTTCATTTCGTCCAAAATATGATGCGGGACATTTCAAATCATAAATCAATTATTAGCAAATATTGAATTTAAAATCATTGTTGTAATCATGGTTAATTATAACTAGAGTTATCTTTCTGTATATGTGGTTCTCTATTGATGTTTTTTTCTTATATACTACTTAGAGATTATTTGGTTGTTATTATTATGATACATATTTTCTAGCCACACAGTGGGTCACTGTGGAGTTTATCTTCATCCATGTAGACTAATGTCACTCTAGAGTTTATTTTCATCCTGGGAGATGATAATTGTTTGATGTGGGAATAATACCCATAAATTGGATTCCTAGATATCCTTGTGACATGAATCAGAACCCACATAGTTCATTTCCACTTATTGAAAAACATCATACCTATTAAGGTCATGTTATGTGGACCTAACCATACAGTTTAACGTCAAAAGACATGGGCATATTAGAGGAAGGTCCCTAAAAAATGACTATTGTAGAACATATACTAAAATATCCCAACGAACATGGACAATATATTATTTTCCATGCTAAATGAAAACTTGTTGGGTATATGAACAAAAATATTAGGGTTGTTTAAGGGTTTTGGTTTTGAAACCTAGGGAGGCTTCCTACGTTTCACATTTAGATGGTAATAGTAGCCCAAATAGTTTTATAATGACAAAAACACCTATGGAGTCCCTAAATGGTATGTTTTTAAGGACTGTATTTCCCTTTGAGATGAATGGTTAGAGTATATTAATGGGAAAAATATCCCATGTGAAGGGACTATGAGGAATTTTTTCACTCATGGTGATCCAGGGGATCTTATCTACATTTACTACTAAAAAGGATACCTAGAATAAGAGAATTATAATTTCATGCTTATTTATAAGTGGATGACCATTGAGCATAGACCCTAAGTGGGTTTCCAATATTTCCTTTAGAACATGAATTAGAGTTCTCATTATTCATCCCATCAAGGTGGATTGTGTGGTTTTCATTATCATTATTAACCTCACTGGCCACATGAGTCATTCTCGATGTGAGAAACAAGAGTAGGCAAATGATTTGACAAAACAGACTCATTTTCTACTTCTCTAGTGGATGTGGATTGGGATATAGTGGATTAGGATGAACTTGTAGTATAAGAGGATAAGGATGACATTAGATGAGGTTGGAGTGACCATTGGATAGGTGAGGAATACAAGATATCCATCTCTTCATATTATGATGTGCATGGCATAAATTTAAAGAATAAGGGTTACAAATTCTTAGGTGAGATGGATGGAATTCCAGTTACCCATCCCCTATCATAATTATTAGATAAGAGGAAGTGTGAAGAAAAAAGTGAAACCTCCAGCATGATGTTCTTGGATATTACACTTTGATAGATTCCCTTTTGAGGTTTGGTTAGGGATTACTCTATTGGAGGATCCCCATATATGATTAAACATAAAAAGTAGTCATGCGATGGGTTGTGAGGATTTTATTAAAGACTGTATTGTCTAAAGTTTCTCAAGGAATCCATGTTGAGAATCTCAACTCATGAAATAAGATTATAACGGAGAAGAGTAAGTCAACTGAAGGAATTTCCATGAGTGTGGAAGAGTATCTCGAATCATGGTATTATAGGGAGAGACATTAAGGACATATATGATGAAATCCAAAATTTCCTCGACCCCAACTAAAATTTTCATGTTATTACTCACCATATTCATAGGGTTAAGTGACAGAAGAGAAGGGATAGGGCCGGAGGGCTAGGACTGTACCCCAACACTAATCTCAAGTGGTGGTGAGGGAGCACAACCCCTACAATAGGACTAGTGAGTTTTATCAAGTGGATCGGCCTAGTTTGGGTCACCCAGGTAGGTCTCCCTTGTTTGAGTCACCCATGTAGGCCTCCCATGTAAGTGTCATCCTAGGTGGATCATCCATGAATGAGGTCACCCAGGTGGTACCTCACCCAGGTGGTACCTCACAAATGTAGTACTAGGATCTTCATCCAAACAATCATAGGATGGGGTCACCAAACTATTGGCCATCCATGTTCTAGACTGGGTTCCATTACGTAGGTATGGAATTCCATGATTGGTCTCCCATGTCTTGATATACTATTTTGGTGGAGGACCTATATGTCTTGATCCCCCTTGGAGAGTTGTGGTCTAAATGTTCATCCATCCTTTGAAAATTTTATATGTAGGGGTCTATTTATAGACCCACTAGAAATGTGTTTATATGAATGCATAGATGGATTTTACTGATGGCTTCTGCAGATGGCTTGTATGGATGGCCTATGTAGACGGCCCGCGTGGTGATGTGGTTTGCTTTAAAAAATTTCCTAGTCTTGAATGTTCAATAACATTTTATCTATATAACCTTTTATCATCGATCTAGTAAATCCAATACATAATCTTTTAGGGGGTATCATTCTACCTAAACCTCATTGTAGTGGAGTCTTATGGAAAATGGAAATCAAAACATGAATTTTATTGAAAAGTCTGTGAAACACATTCGGCGGTGTCAAAAGAATCTCCCTTGAATTAGATTCATTCATAACGAATACAATATGGTTAGGAGGTAATTATAGTGAACCTATATTCATTCAAAAACCATTAAGCTGTATTTGGTGCTATGTCATGTTTGGAAGGATTCCATCTTTTTTGACTATTTAAATGGGCTTAGAAAGATTATGGGTCAACTGAAAGAACTACAACAAGCATGTGATAGGGATAAGAAATCTATTTAATAGATGAAAATTTATTTTGACGGACCCTTTAAATACATAGATGAGAGACTCCATTTTAGGTATGTTCCTATTATTATCCTCTATAAAAGAAAAAAATATTGTTTTTGATCATATATATCTTAATCCATAAATTCCTCATGTAATAGTTATGTCAAATATGATTTTAATTGAATTAGATCATCATATTAGTAAATCATAATTACAATGACAGGGATTTTGGTTCATTAAATTTTACCTAAACCAAGGGTTCTAGTAAGAGTAGATTGACTAACTCCAGGGTCATATGAGAAACCCAACAAACATTGTTTCTTTTAGCTTTTCATTGCTTAATATTGCCTAAATCATAGAGTGTAGGTCTATAGGTTTGAGACTCGACTTTTGTCCAGGGTTCCCTTTTTGGGGATTCTACGTGGTGACTACTTTTCATCTTTTATGGTCAGTTTATAATCATGTATTTTAGGACTAAAATGAATAGTGTCAATGTTCTAAAAGTAAAGACAATTAATTTTGAGATGATAATCCATATAGAGCAAGGTGGATTATGAAAGTTATGATATTCCATAGATACTTCCATGTAGAATCAAAAGCCATTATTATATGCTTAACAAATCATAAACATCACAATTCCAAATAAAGGAGGTCTCTTCTAAGAAAAAAGATACCACTATTTGAAAAACCCCTTATGATTGATATTTTATAAAAGGCCAACTAGGGAATGTACTGCATAGTCAATAATGACATCCGTTGGATGACAATCCCGTAAATGAAAAATTGAGTCCTCATATTAACCAGATTCTATTATTCCACCCACATAAAATTATGCATCACAAAAGATCTTGGAATTCATTCATATCAACCATAATAAAAATGATGAAAACATAGAATAAAAAATAGATGATGGTTCTACGCAAACTCTAATCTGCACCGAAACTGAAAGCAAGCATACAATGAACTAGAGGGCTTCCCCTAAATTTGTGAAGTCCGACATTATATCCCACATTGCATCGTTTGTGAATTTCCAACAAAGAGACAAATATAAAAAAGGTCACACATGACCCATTAGCACCTCCCAATGATGATGATCCCATTTCAATCATGGAGGGATTTGATCGGTAAGAGTATGAAATGAAATAGTTGATTCCAATCAACACAAAGTTTCTATGAAGAATCCATCCAATCAATTCTGCTACCCAGGATATAGGGACGATGGTGCGGGGTTCATGAGACAGAGTAGGCCAATTGCGGGGCAGAAATTTCTACTCGTGCATCGTGGAGGGTCACATGGCTTGTGACTTGCCAACATGCGGTATAGGAAAATAGTGTATGGTTGAGGGACCACTGAGGCATAAAAAACAGTTCAATTGGGGATGTCAACTAGAATCAGGCAGATGTGGTAGAGGAGATGGTCATTCAGTAGGCGGTGGCGGCGATTCAAGGTTCTACTGCCACCACCTCTAGATAGTCCACCATGACCATAAGGAGAAGGTGGACAGGGACGAGCTCAGCTTGAGGAAGTAGAGGGCTATGACCAAGAAACTCTGGAGATGATTAGAGGTATGATCTGTGTCTACTCCGCCTCGACTGTAGTAATTATAGACACATGTTCTAGAAATTATTTTATTTCCACGACCCTCATTCGGAGCTCAGGGATTCAGGTGGAGTCATTGGCTCGATCCTTATGGTGATAGACTCCTACGAGAGAGGATTCAATGATTACACAATGGTGTCGGTAGTGTGAGCTTATTCTAGGTTGCGAGAGCTTCAGTTGGGATCATCTAGTTGCGACGTCGATGTCGTACAATGTCATTATGGGTAAGGATTGTTTATCTGGAGTCAATGTTCAGATTGACTGTATTAGGTGCAATGTGTGGTGTGTCCATGAGGACAGGACTATTTTTTCCTTCTCTAGTGAGAAGGAATCCTTTGAAGTAATGGATGGACTTGCCTAGAAGAGGGTGCATCCAATCAATCATTAATTGGCTGGTCTTCCCCTTGGAGCAGTTGATACGAGGATTTCAAATTACACTGTAGTGGTGGACCAGTATACCGATGTCTTTCTGGATTATGTTCTAGGACTACCTCTTTGTAGAGAGGTAGATGTTTACATCGACTTGTACCCAAGGATGGAACCGATAACTACACTAGAATACTGAATGGCTCTCGTGGAGCTTTTTGATTTACGGGTACAGTTAGAGGACTTATAGAGGTAGGGGATTATATGGCCTAGTTTTTCTCTATAAGTAGCCCTGATTTAGTTCGACCAGAAGGGAGATAGGTGTTTGGGAAATTTTGTATAAAATCAGTTCCTAAACCAGGTGACCGTGAAGAATAAGTATGCACTTCTGAGGAGTGATGGTATTTTCGATCAGCTGAAGGGAGACCGTTGGTTTTCGAAGATAGACCTCAGATCACACGAGCATCAGCTTGGAGTACCATAAGAGGATGTTTAGAAGATGGCCTTTTGATGTCTGTATGGACACTATGAGTTTTTGGTTATGCCATTCGGAATGACAATGCACCATCAGTATTCAGGGGACTCAGGAATAGGATCCTTAAGTGATTACTCCATTAATTTGTGGTGGTCTTCATCAATGACATCTTGATATATTCGGCATCAGTGGAGGATCATGCCTATAATCTGAAGATAGTTCTGGATACACTCCGAGAGCACCAGCAACATTGTATGCTCTTGAAGTGATAGTTTTGGATAAGAGAGGATTAGTTTTCGGGACACTTTATCTTTGAGGTTGGATTTGTAGTGGATCCAGTGAAGAAAGAGGTTGTGCTAGATTGGATTCCCCCTAGAAGTGTGACCGGGGTGTGGAGATTCCTATGGTCAGCTGGATACTACTAGAGACTCGTTCCTGACTTTTCCATTGTTTTAGAACCCTTATTAGTGTTGACGAAGAAGGTACATCCACTCGTTTGGATTGAGGGATGCCATCAAGGTTTTCTAGAGTTGAGGAAGACACTGAAGAGTGCCCCCACCATGAGGCTATGAGAAGAGGGTGTTGGGAATGTATTCTATTGTGACACATAAGGGACTAGACATGTGTGTGTCCTGATGTAGGAGCATGTAGTGATCCCTTATGGTTCACAACAGCTGAGACAACATGAGAAGAACTACGCTACCCATGACCTAGAGTTACCAGTTTTCGTTTTCACCTTGAATATGAGGTGACATTACTTGATGGTCAACCTTTTTATACTCCACTCTTATCATAAGAGTATCAGGTATATATTCTCTGTGATGGACCATAACCTAAGACATCGGCAATGGCTATAATATTTCCAGGACTCTGATGTTGAGAAAGACTATACTCATGGGAAGGGGAACTAGGAACCAGATGCACTCCGTAAGAGGTCTGGTCTACAGTTGCTGATGGAGGGGAAAGAGCAGCTAGCCGCAATTCCAACATCCTTTGTAGATAGAGATGGATCAACTTGCCTCTAGTCTATGAAAGTCACTCCCCTAATTTTTTAGCAAGTTTTGGAGGCAAATCATGGGGGCATTGACTGTGAGGAACGAAATGCTCATATATCCATATTAAAGGCTCCTGATGTATTTATTGAAGATGGGGAGCACATTATCATCTTCTGTGGATGCACCATTGTACTGATGGTGCGATGGGAGGAGGTGTTGAGGGAAATCTATACATCCCCTCTAGCGGTACATCCTAGTGTGGTGATGATATACAATATCCTCCGAAATCTGCACTGGAGGCCATGAATGTAGAAAGAAGTGGCAGACTATGTCTCACGATGTCTCACGTGTCAGTAAATGGAGGCGGGACATCAGGTTCTAGATGTATTATCACATCCACTAGTGGTTCATGATTGGAAGGGATGGGTATTTCCATGGACTTTTTGACAAGACTTCTACATACGTCTTAGGGACTTGATTCTATCTAGGTGATCATCGAACGACTCACAATGTCGGCCCACATCCTACCTATCTGAGAGAAGGGATTTGTAAGGGGCATATGATGCCTCCATGTACAAGAGAATGCACATATTTATGGAGTTCCTTTTATGACTGTCTCTGATCGTGACCCACATTTTACTTCATGTTTGTTTAAGAGATTATAGGAGACATTCGAGACTTATCTTTGTTTGAGCACTACCTTTCATCCACTGATGGATAGTCCGATAGACCAGACCATACATACACTTGAGGACATGATTCGTGCTTGCATCCTAGACTTTTTCTATAGTTGGGAGGGTCGCATTCCCTTGGTGGAGTTCATGTACAACTACAGTTATCTCCCCACCATCGGTATGGCTCCATTCAAGTCTTTGTATGGTTGACCATGCAGATCAACTCTATGATAGACATACCAAGTAGAGTTAGCACTTGTGGATCCACAGTTGGTACGAGATACCATGGGGAAGGTTAAGATCATCCAAAATTGGATGAAGTCTTCCAAAAGCATCCATATTTCTTATGCTGACAGGAGATCGAGACCTTTGGAGTTCGAGGAAGGAGGCCATGTCTTTTTATGGGTCTCACCTCGATGCAGTTTGTGGGGATTTTTCCAGGGCATCAATTTATCTCTGAGGTTCATTGGACCCTTTCAGGTCCTTAGAAGAGTTGAAGAGGTGGAGTATCAACTAACGCTTCCCCCTCAGATGCACCGGGTGCATGACGTTTTTTATGTATCGCAGTTGAGGAGGTATGTTCATGATCCATCGCACATCAATTACTAGGGTGAGATCAACATTGATTATGGAGTGATTTTTATAGAGGTTTCGTTGGAGATTGAGAATTTATAAGAGTGGTTCCTTTGTGGACAATCGAATATTCTAGTGCACATTCGTTGGAACCACGAGAACCTCCAAGAGACACATTGGATCGAGATGTTCAGATCCTTTCTTTTTACCGCCACTTGTTTCCCTAGTTATTATTGTGGATTCCACGGATTAAAAGTCCTAAGTTGGGGTGAATGTAAAAACACAAATTCTTCCAAATAATTTTTTATATATTCTTTTTATTTGGGATTGATGTGAGTTTAAGAAAATTGACGGTGCATGATTCCAAGGAATATTGTGCCCAGAATGAATTTCTTATCGTTCTTCAAGGTATGTTCAGTAAACATACTGAGCATGACTTCCTATCTTTTGAACTAGTGCTTGGAATTGAAATCCATGATCACTTCTCACCATCTTAATTTTATTCCTTGTAATTTTCTCTATATAATTTTCATATCTATATAAATAGTAGTGATTATACATTTTCTGAGCTAGGAGGAATGAAACAATGAATATAGAAAAATAATAAAAAATAACATAATAATATTTTTTCCCATTTATTATAGAAACGCAATAAGGACCAAAAAATTAATTTGAAACAGATAAAATGTTTCAAAAATTGAAAAGTCATTCATATTTTTAAAGGAATTTTTTTTGCTCCCATCTTTTTGATGGATTGAAAACCTTTTGTTTTTTGTAATTAATTATTAGATAGATCCTTGAATAATCAATATTTGGAATTATTACTATATGAATTAGTATTATATTTTCTAATCCTTCTATTGAATTTAAAAAAATTTCATTGAATGGATCAAAATAGGATAACATTTTTTATAAAATAATGATTCAATATTAACATCACAAACATTTTTATTTTTTAATGACCTAATTATTAAATCATAATATGAATCATATAACATGAAAGTGTTTTTATGGAATTTATAATGATATATTTCATAAAAATGAGATATTTTAAAAATGTTATTATTTAATATATAATAAAAAATATAAAATATAAAAATAGTTTTAGGTATAATAATTTTTTCAAGGATAATTAATTTTACATTCTTATTTCGAATTAATATAACATATCCTATTTAATGAATTATTAAAATATTGAATCATAATTTTTCTATTTTAATGTTTACATAATGCCCATTTTTGAGATTCTACTCATTGTTTTGAACATATTCATCCACATCGCCAATCAAATATAAAATAAGAAATGATTTTAGAGCTCCAATGTTCTTAGATAGAAATTTCGTAGTGGTTAAATCCTTACTAATTACAATTTGTTTTATAGGATTTTCACTATAGAATATATTATTTATTTTCAATAAATGACATCTTAGTTCAAAAATTTAAAAAAAATATTTTCATATTTAAAATTCCGATTAGATATATAGTTTAAGGATATATTATTTGAATATATAACAAAATTGGTATTATGTTAAATTCATTATTGTATGTATGTAAATCCAATTTTACTTTTAATTTTTGGTGGATTATGACATCCCAAAATCATTATAACTATGTTGGTCCCAAATATGTATTGATCTAAATATTTTCATAGCTTCACATGTTATAGGGTTCAAATATATAATTTTTTTAATATTTTGGAATTAATATTTTTTCAACTAAAATGTTAATATTATTGTTGGAATATAAATAATGAATATTTTTTAAATACTTATTAATATCATTATATTCATCCAAGGTGATTTCAAGTACAGAGAAAATTTTGAAATATCGAAATTTTCATTTTAATGAAATAAAAAAAAAATTCATTTTCAGAATGACTACAAATAATAGTTTTATTTTATACTATAAATTTAGTGAAAAAATAACCAATTTCATTTCTCACATTCATCATTCTGGTTTGAATCAGAACTATTAGTGAATTCCTCATGTACACAATAGGATTCATATAAAGATTTATTTTGTTTAATATATCTTCCAATATACAATATCATATATTAATACATTGGGAAAAAGTCTTAATTTTTCATTTATCTCATATTCATAGATGTATATTTCTGAAAATTGATTCATTTTTTGTAGAGTAAATTTTCGAATTTCTCTTTCATCCTAAATTCAATAATAATTATATTTTCTATTAATTTATTCATCATATAGAATTTTGTTAATCATCTTAGGTATGTGATATATCTTCTCTTCACATTCTAAATTAGATTTATTTTCATCTTAATTCTCATCCTTGATACATTCATCGAATTTTGACTCATATGTTTTAAATTTAATGGTAATATTCTTGAGTTAAAAATACCTGTTATCGCATTTTAATTTCTGTTTTTATATTATCATGTTCCCATTAAATTCATTAATATGTATTTTTTCCATGTCTATTGATTTACTTATTGAAACAAGACTACAACTCTAACTATTGGGTATTCATCTCAGTATTCATAATAATTGTTTCTATTATCCATAGGATATTCATGTACATTCATAGTGTTAGTAGTACAATTATATATATATATATATATTCTAAAATAGAATCACTATGTTTCATCATTAGACAATCATATATCATGGTACATGTGATTAATCAAAATTTCTTAATAAAAATTTTCCCTTTTATAAAAATAGTTAATGTGTTCAAAATTTTAAATGTAGTACAACAAGAATGGAATCTATTAAACACATCTTCCCCTTATGATAAAATAATGAATTCATAGACATTTATTAAATATAATAATGATAATTAGTTAGAGAATCTCAATCATTACTTTCACTCTTGGATTTATCATATTTCTCCTCTACACTCACTGAATGTTAAATCTCATACTTTGAAAATATATTTTCATTTATATATTATATTAGTTATAGATTTCTATTTTAAAATTAGTAGGTCGTTTAATAACATAACCCTAATTTTTATATACCATAATAACATATTATTAATTTATCATCTATAAGAGATCTTTCCCATGGGACTTAATGAGTGATAAAAAATAAAATAAAAACAATAAAAACAGAGAACCTGAATAAAAAATATTTTTCCCACTAATTCAAAATATTGGTCATTGAATAATACTCAAGAAGTGGGGGAGGGTGAATTATGATTCAAATGAAATTTTTTGTTCATGAAAATTCTATTGTTATGTCCTCTCATTTGAAATTGGTATTCTAATTTATAAATTGAATTGAAATATGTACTTTGATTAATTTACAGACATTAAAAAATGAGACATCAAATCTTTGATAAAATAACATAAATTATATTATATTTGAAAATAATAGTCTTTAATAAAACATATTATATATATATATATAACTTTTAAATGTAAACTATTAGATAAATGGGTTTTTAAACTCTATAAAAAAACCCAGTAAAAATAATTTTTGATAAAATTATTCATTATAGAATTTAATAAATTACATGATATGTTAATAAATAAATCATAGAGTAATTTAATAAGAGGTTATATCCATGATAAAGATTATTGATATCCACTTAATATTAATCCACTTTCAATAACATTTAGTAAAATGAAATAAACAATTATACAAGAATGACCGGATTCATATAAAAAAAACTTCTTAAAATGAAGATGAAGATAGGAAAACCATCAACCATAGTTATATGTGGGATAATGTATGTAAGGATAAATATATTAACTTTTTTTATAATACATATTAATATATTACTAGAACGGTACTTAATAAATATATTAAAAACATAAGAACAATGAAAATATATAATGAAATATGGGGACAAAATATATCTCATGAATTTTGATTCTAATATATTTTTATTTATTTTTAGTTAATAAGTACAACTATCCTCCATTTATGATTATCTATTATATTCTAGATTGAATATCTTATTTATATTTTATTTCTTCTATCTTCTTGTAATTTCGACCATAAAATAGATTTCCACCAGTGAATAAAAATTATTGAGTAATTCCACAGAACACCACCACACATTCATGAGGAATGATTTACTTTTTATAAAGTATTTTATAAAAAGTATTGACAATAAAATTTTTAACCACGCGCTGAATAATCTTTATTGATTTAATAAATCACATTAAATCTCAAAACTACCTAATGTGATTTTGAAAAAATTTCAGGGTAGCCTTATCACTCTCAATTGATGCAGACTCATCTTTTGATTGAATCACCCAAATGTATGATCTCATTAGATCATTTTGTTTTGGTAATTGGGAGGATGTCATCATGTTATCACCCTATCCATGAACTCATGATCTCTATACTTCATTTAATCGGCCATTAGAAAAACTAGTGTGATGCCACTTGAATATTCATCATCTGGTCTCTTAAATACCAATATGTGGTTTCCTCAAAACATTGAAATAATTTATCATCGTCAATCATAGATAATTTAAATCCACATTATTATCAATCCATTTCCTCAGACAGTTGATCCACTTCATAATGATTTTACTATATATCATATATTAATTTATTCATGGATTCTTTATTAGTCATTTGGGTTCTTTCCATTACATGCATTTGATATGCTACACGAGGAACATAAAAACATAATTCAATAAAAACATATAAAAAATGTTTTCATATAATTAAAATAATGAAATATTGGACAATGTCAACATCCCAAAATACCCTTCATTATATTATTACCAATATAGTTTGAAATAAATCACTCTAATAACTATAAACACATATCATCTATTCATAGATCAACCTGAATGCTAGAATTTCGAAAATTAAAATATCGTCTTAAATCACATCCAAACGGGTTACAGGATAATATAAAATCCATACAGAAAAAAACCCCCTTCAAGATAAAATAAAATATTAATTGTCTAATGATTCTTCAACAGCAAGACCATTTTTGAATTCCCATGTAAAATTATAGATATAAAAAATATAATTTCAAATTTATATTAATAATAATCTTCTAATTTAAAATATTTCCTGAAATTTAATGAATAAATAATAAATATTATGAATTAACCATTGATGATAATGTAAAGCATTTTTGTATATATATTTCATCAAAATATTAAAATTATTTAACATTTTATTTTTCATTATATGGGAACCTCATATGTTAAATTAATATGTATTCATATATAAATGGAAGGACTTTTTTAAGGAAAGATTAATGCCTACAATACACCGACCTGTAACTAAGATGGTTGACCCAAGAGTGTTTGGATGACAATTACAAACATTTTATTAAAGTTTAAATATCCTGATGTCTATAATTATTATGTTTACATAGTCAAAACTGACTTTTAAAAAGATTGTATCTATTTTCATATAAAAAATGAAAAATATAAATGTTGAAAATAGTGTACTGTTAATAAAGAAGATAGAGTAGTCAAATATTCAGAAAAAAAACTAATGATCATCTTCAAGCACTAATAGAACATATTCAATAAAACATAGATATTCTCATACCATCACAAAAATAATCATAACAACTTCATATAGTACATACTCAACCTCCAATGATTCACAATGTGGTTTGATAATATATTGAAACTATTAATAACACCAATATCACATTATTTTTCAAGTAAAATACCTTTTTATATGTCATGTATTTAATTTATTTTATTTTAAAAAAAATCACAAAATATTATTAAAATATTTTAAAACCATGAATGAAATTAAATTCATCAGTTATGATCTTTTGAAAAAAAAATTCATGAGATTGGGAAAATCATTACATAGTTTCTTATAAGTTGAACCAATAATCATATCTTTAATATTTCTTTGAACAATGAAAATGATATTAGATAAAATTAAATTAACCAATCATGTATTTTAAAATCCTATTGAAGAACAAATTTAAATAAGTGACCTAATCCTATCAAACCAACCTCTATGTTCTTGTTTATGAAAATATATATCTTTTTTATGTTTGAAAAAATAATTGTGACATAGGTTATTGTGAATTCCAAGTGGGTTTTCATCATTAAATGCATCTATATAAATACTATTTAAAACAAAAATTAACATCAATAAAAATCGATTAAAATTCATATCATATTCATAGGCTAAGATAATTATATTTCTTTCAAATTTAATTAAAATATTGTTACATTATATTTTCAATGATCTCCTTTATTGTGAAATCTACCCAATATTCTATACCTACGTTAAGTGATCTCTACCTTATCATAGAATTTTATTCATTAAACCAATTCAATATCTATTACATGATATTTTGAGGGCCTATCCACTTATCCCAAAACATGTCTATATTAAACTATCTTAAATAATTCTTCATGTAAAATCCCAAAAGATACTATTTAATGAATATATATTGGATTTAATATTATAAAGTGAGATAATTAAATAATGCTTAGCAATATTTAGAGAACATATTATAGTAATAACACCTTAAAATAAACCATAATTAAAAGTTTCATAAGAATGTTTATTTATTAATCTATTATTTTAAGAGGAATAATATTCATTTCTTCAGTTTCTAAAATTTCTATAGAGGTTTATATATGGACATGTTTGAAATAATTATTTATTTTTGTGTTTACTGGTTTTTCTAGTGTCATGTTATTTGTATAATCAGTGGGCCTTCCATTGTGCGATTCCATGTGAGTGAAAGGGTCACTTTTATCAAATTTCAATTTACTTGATTCTTATCCTATCCTTGTTTTCTTCATAAAAAAATATTTATTATGAAGAATAAAAACAAAACCAGATTATCTTATCAGCCTTCAGATGTAATTTACTAAAAATCTACTTTGTAAAAAATATATAAACCATGTATCATTAAACATTAATGGTTCCAATATTAAAATTTAAATTATTCCATAACTCAAAGGAATCTTTCTTGAAAAAAAATTAATATGAGAACACTATTAATGAAATTTCATGATGTATTAATATCTTATTCCAAAACATAAATTGGAAAATTATATTCAAATAATATAGTTCTCTCAATATCATCAATTATAATAGTCATATACTCAAACCAACTATTTTATTGAGGCGTTCAAGAAGAATATATATATATATTCCTGATTTTTAATAAATGTTTTTGAAAATAATTACATTAATTTTATTCTCTATATTCAGATCAAAATTATATAATTTTGGAATAATTTAAATAATTAACTTTTATATATAAATTGATTATGATAATAAATTATTATATTTTAATCCTAAAAATTATAACCAACATAAATATTGAAAAAAAATAATAAAAAACTTTCATCTAAGACTTCATATTAATTATGTTGAAAAACTATTTGTTTAAATATGTTCCATTATCATTTAATAATCTAGTTCACGAATTTTTTTAAAAACAATTTCTCTTACCCATTTGATATATCCAATAAATCATATTTCCATCAAACTTTTGTAATAAAAATAGAAAAATTGAAACATTTCATAATGGTTAATCATTTCAACGCCCAATTCTTCAATGGAAAATCTCTTATTCATTAATTTCATCATTTCACCATTTATATTTTAAAACAATAATCATGTTATACAATATATACATGAAAAAGAGATTAAAATCAAAATATATTTCAATGTTCATAATCAAATGTAACATGACCACAATTAATCATTGATAAAGAATAGAAAATTGAAAAATAGACACTCACACTTATTTAAAAGACAAAATAAAAAAAATTTATCTTTTTTTAAATATGTATAATTCAATATAATAATTTTCTCTAAGATTACTTTTAATTTATATTCTCTATGTTCTAATAGTTTCATTAATTAAAGACATGTGAAGCCCTATATTCTTGATTTGAGATTGAAAAATATTCATTACATTTTATATATTTCTAAAAATATATTAATGATTATCAAAACCATTTGGAGATCATATATATATATATAATTTTCATAAAATCTACCACTAATATAAGGAAAAAATATCTATATATTATTTTCATACTATAACAAGTAATAAAAAATCATAATAAATCTATCTATTTTTTTTAACTACAACATATACATTGATTAAATTTAACAGGATTTTGAATAAAAAGAATTCTTCTTATGTATCCCGACCTTGAGAACACTTACTAAAATATATTTTTAAGGTTTCACCTATAAATAACAATTATTTTAATATACTATTTTTCATGGTAAAGTACTATTATGAGTTATAAAATTTATATTTCATCTTTAATATCAAAATATCCCAATAAATGTTTTTCTATAAAAAATAATAATATTTTATGAAGAAAAATTAATTTCCTATAAGGTATCATAGATATCCTCAAGAATGTACCCATATTTATTGATCTCCGGAATAATTTTATTTTTTATTTTAAAATTATGTTTCTTAAAAATAATGTATTTATTTAGTCAGATCTATAACACAAATATTAGCATGTCTAATTTTTTTCTCATCATTAGATTAAGATCTCAATTCATTAGAAAGAACTTATAAAGAAACCTATATAGAATTCATTACACTTTATCATTTATTTTCTTTATTTTAATTCTTATGAGACATTTTTCATAATCCATATATTTATTTATTTAAGGGTTACCATTATTTCATGGAATTTTTTTACATTAATTAAATACAAATATATTTTAATGTATTATATGATTTTTAGTTTATTGAATGATTTTAAAAATTAATTCTCATATTATATATTTGTTTAATATTCATTTTAATGGATAATATTTATTGACATAATCTTAAAAAAGTTATTTTAATCCATTATGTGAGTTTGAAAAGTTGTCATTAAAAACAATTCCTTTAATGTAGTGAATTTAATGGAATAAATTTCTATATTAACTAAATATCGGTCATTAGCCTTAGGATTCATTTTTTATACATTCAAAAACATTTTTCCATTCATAGTTTCCTGTTTTTCACTCTTATAGGTGAAAATTATCTTATTGTATAAATATTCCACTCGTCTAGTATGTAGAATTATTTAATCATTTAAATAACAATAAGATATAAATATTTTATATCCTATATTATTACATTCTACACTACCATAGTAATACTTTTGATAATTTCTATTATACTATCTTCTTCAAGAATCCTAAATATACCAAAAATTATGAAATTATACTTTAATTTATTATCATTATTAATACATTCATAACCAATAACTATTTTCCCAACCTAGCATAAGAATTAGAAAATTTTGAAACATCATTTAACTGATAAAGGCATAATCCACACATGATGGAAAAATTACATTAAATTTTTGATCAATATCAAAATCATGATGATAAATATATAATTCAAGTTCACCAATGGGTACCTGAACTATACTAACTACATTAATGTTCACATTTAATAAATATTCATTATATAGATTATCATTATATTATTCCAAAAAGTGATATTCCACATTGTTGATGCATTTATTTTCTCTAGGTTTATATACACATTTACTATACACAATAAAGATTTGTAATTTCTATTTTAATGTTTAATTTTTTTATAACACTCCATTCATTAAATTATTTATATTATCAATTTTAACATTTAATTTGAAAATTTAAATTTAAATTACATTATAAACTCATTAACCCAATAATGTTATGTGTTCATATTAAAATACACTATGTTGAATAACTAATTCATTAATAAAAAATTCCTTATATATCAAAGAAATAATATAATATATAAAATATTCGATTAAATTAAAATCCAATAAAACACAGAATGTTAGTCATGTAAAACATTCATGGAGAATATGGGTTCATATACTGCATATCTCCCCCAATAAATTTTTTAATATATATATCTAATTATTATTTCTAAACATTGGAAGAAAAATATATATTTATGAAAGTAAAATCAAGAAATGAAATAATATAAAATGAAAAGGGGTGAAAAAGACAACAATTTAACATAAATTCTTTCCCAGATATTGAGTTGAACCTTCCCCTAGTAAAGAATCTGGGTTGTAAAAACAAATTACGGTTTATAAATATTTTAGTTATTTCTTCAAAACAAATGAAAAAAGAAATTAATATAAAAAATTTATAGAATCAAACTCCCAAACTTCTATTGTGTATACTTCTAACTAGTACTTGTGTTTTAGGTCCTTCATCCAGGGTTCATATTTGGTTATCGTTAATCAGGGGGTTGGTGTATTTTACTCAGATAGAACCACATGTAGTGGTTTACTTATATACACATCAAGATGAAAAATAGTACATCCTATATTAAAGGCTCTATTATAGAAACTTGATTCTCTTATGCTAAAACATCCCCTAGGAATTTCAAATATATAAAAATGATTATGTATTAACCATTTTAGTAATTTTACCTTATTAAATGATTCATTTATAGGGAGGGTAGTATTTATGTTGTGACATATTATTTATAGTATTCATTTGTTTTCATAATAGTTTGTTAATTCAATTATATATTTGAAGTTTTTAATTCTTCCTAATGGACATTATCATCCATTTTTTCCTCTATTTTAGGTTTATCTAATAATTCCAACTATATAACTATAATAGGATGATAAATATTATCCATCATTGAACATATTTCATTTTAATCAACCTCTATGATATGGATCAACTACATTGTTTTCTATTATATGGTTTGATCAAGTAAAAATTACTCAAATTCCAAAATATATTGTTCATTGGACATTTTATCATTTTTTTCTTAATAATTTTTTATTCATGAGAATAAATTTAAATATTATCATTTTACTCATTTTGTGACTATCATTTCATCAACCCAATTTGACACTAAAATGGGTATAGAATACATTTAAAGATATTGTCAAAAAACTAATGTTGATAATTTCACCTCTAACAATTCCATTTCTATTCAAAATTGTAATATAAGTAAAACAATTATTGGTGACCATATTTTATATAATATAGATAATAAATATTATAAATAGAAATTTTTTAATGATGGATGAATCAGGGAATCCCTCTCAATATTATATATTGTGGGGTTAAATATTTCAAAATCATTCATATATGGTTCAAAATTCATACATAACACCCACATCTGATGGGTTGGTTCGCAACATGGTTTTTTTGGAACCAAAAAACTCAGAAATATTCTCATATCTATGATGACTCATGTACATACAATATAAATTTAGAGCATCATTGGGTAACATTTTAATTTAAAATAGAGAACTAACATTTATTGAGAGTATCTGAATTTGGGGTTATGGCACCATTTTGGGTGAAAAAACTACATATTTTCGGACTCTCTAACAAAATTAGTATATGTTCATGAATCATTTTTTCATTCCCATGTATATCAAGTGTTTCCCTTAAATAAATTATTAATTATAGTCTATCATGGTTATAGAATCATTTGAATGTGTGAATAGTTCAACATTCGTGGAGGGATTGGAATGTATTTCAGGATATCAATAAATGATACCTTTTCATATATAGATAATAGAATTTTACTATATTTACCATTATGAATAAATTTATCCTACACTTTTACAAGTACAATTACATGATTTTATTAATATTGAATCATTATATTACAAGTCAATGATCGTAAAATAGTGTCTTGTAAGTCTAGTTTCATAAAACTAAAATCATTGGATGAAATAAAACATTTATTTATTTATTTTTCATAACATTATTCTATGTCCCATTACACTCATAAATCTTTATAGGATGACATGGGGTTATTATGAACAATTGAGTGAGATAAAAAGTCCATTTAGGGAATAATCATAAGAATGGTGAATTAGAATATGGGTTAAAATCAATGACATAATGAAAATAAATGGTTTCGAACAAATAGAATAATAACATATTAATATGGAAGGACATGAACATGGATTAGTATTAATGTTTCAGAAATATAAAATGTGAACTTATCATGAGTTAAGGATCACATCACATAGAGGGTCACAAGTCAAGGTTAACCACCATGATCATTGAATAAGGTCGCATGAGTTAAGGCTAACTGCTAAGACCATTGTACAAAACATCTCTTGATACTAATCATTTTCCAATGCACTGGACTTGTATTTGGGTGAATCCATCATAAATATTTCATGAATTTACTTTCCACATATAAAATCATATATAATCAATCACACATAAAGATAAGGGTATCCATAAAAAGAAATTGTTATCGTAATCATGTCATAAAATATAATTAATGGACGTATCATAATACTATCTATAAGAGAATGTACATAGAACATAAAAGGAAGTAAATAATGGAAAATAGTCATATATCATGGCATGTGTTGTAAAACATAATTGATAACATGTAAAAAGTGTATTTAATAAATATTCAGACTAATACATTTTATTGTAGTTTTAAGGCAAAATACTTACGAGCCTTTATAATAGAAATGGGAATAATATTTTATATAAACCTATAATTGATCCAAGAAGGTTTTCATAATAAATAAATTGGTATTATAAAATAATGGTGGAAACAAACATATAGTATAGTACACTTAAAATTGGTATGAATTTGGGAAGTTCCCTTAAAATTAGTTTTCTTATTGAGATATATTGAGGAGGGAACAATTTAAAAACATGAATATCCCTAAAATATAATAATTAATTGTTCATGATATATGATTTTGGATAATGTAATCATAATTTTTTATATGTACTTAAAAATAATAGATAACTTAATTTGAGTAAAAAGTATGGGAGATCCACCTGAAGGAATAGTGGATGTTCCGGTAGAATCCCTTATATTAATTTTAAAGGTGTCCTTCACTTGATCGTTATTTCATGTATAAGAAAATTAAATTTATTAATAAATATAAAAACCCTATTATTTATGGAATTGATTTATTATAACCTTATTATGTTCATTCATGACCTTTTTCATGGGATAAGAGAATCAATTTCATTATTTTTTTCATTGGATTTCATGACTAGAAAACACATATACCATTATTGATAAACATGTAATATGATAATGGTTTTATATAATTATAGTTATATTTTATTATTAAACATCCATAAGGTTACATGGTTTTAAATTTATTTTGGTTGTATGGAGTTATATAGAATATTTATGTATAAATTCAGTGATAACCGTTTGGGTTAATTGGCGGGTTTTATCAAAATGTACAAATTTTGATTTATAATTCAAATCCCTATGTACAAAAATATTTCAGAACCATTGCTAAGTCATAATACATATATTATAATCTGGATCAACCATAAAAATGGTATCATGACAGGAATTAAAAACGATAAAAGGAATTGAAAACTTGTCGTCCAAAAATGTGATGAACTAACACATATCAAAAGGTGTTTTTAGTTCTACTATAAAATAAGGTTAAAGGATAGATGGTTATAACTTACTAAATTATCATAAAAAATTATATTACATTTATAGTAATTAATTTTTCATAAAATTTGTATGGGTAGAGGTATGGATGGAGTAGAAAATAGAGGAACTTGAAATGAATGTAAATGAATGAAAATTGGAATTCAACACTTGAATTAATATTCCTTGAGTTCTTATTATGGTGTGTGGATTTTTCCTTTTTAGGAGACCAAGGGATGATACATGTGTAGGAGGATATTGGGGAGATATGTGAGAATAATTAGAAAAGAAACAAGGCTTCATATGAGTGATCAGAAGAGGGGAGTGTGGGTGTTTTTTATAGCTGAGTGGAGAAGGGTTTTCTTTTTTTTAATCATTAGTTTAATATTTTTTCTCACAACTATGAATAGTATTGATTATTTTGAAAATAAATAGTAACATGTAAATTTGGGTTTTAACCAACTACCATTTACATTATCCAAGACTCAACAATGATGTAGAAATTCCAATTTTAGCATTTATATTAATTTTTCATATTTTACACTTCATCAAAAAATCAATTATTTCATAAAATTACAAAAATTAACCATACCCATTTATTAAAAAGTAGAATCCAAAAATGAATCCCATTTATCAAAAATAATTTTCTAAATATAATTATTTAATTTATAATTAAAATATTAATATATTTTAAGAATTCATATTTTAAAACTATAACTGAATTTATGATTCTTTCAAAAATTACATAGGGAATTATAATTTCATCATAAAATCAGAAGAAAAAAAATTTATAATTTAATAAAGATTTTTATGAAAATCAATTTTTGTTAAATGTTGTTAATTTGTTGTAAATAATTATTTATGACATACAAAAAATAATAATACTTTTACTATAGTCATATTATCTCTTATATGATTAGTAAATTTAATTTATATATTCATAGGTAAGGATAATTTTTTTTAATATTCATAATGTACATGTTACTATTCATAAGGTTAGGTTTCTAATCATATGTGTTGTTTAATATTCACCAAAAATTATGTTTATTCCATGAAGCTCTAAAAATAACCCTGAATGCAACTGTGTAAGTCAGATTTCTGAAATTAAAAACACAAAAGTGGAAAAATTTTGTTTAGTGGTCACATAGTATTTATTATCATTATATTTCATTGTGTTTCGTGATGTGATTATACTATAAGGAATAATTATAAGAAGGGAATTTCCATTTATTAAACATTGGAATGTTATATTCTTCCCATATTCTGATATTTTGCCTTCAAATTTTCCTTTTAGATTCTATGTCATAAATAGGTGATGGTACTTTTCCTTCATTTCCTCCTCTCGTTCCCATGTTTCCTCTTTGTACATTTGTTTCTTCCATATTACATTGACAAGGTGGGTAGACATGTTATATATAACCTTATATATAAGATCCAAGATCATAAATGGACGATCTTTGTAATAAAGATCATTCTTAAATTGTACCACCTCAGAATACAGTACATGTGAATGATTTGGAATGTTCCTTCTTAAGAGGGAATCCTGGATGACATTTTTGACATTAGACTTGCTAGGTGGAAGTTTTAGTCGATAGACCATGGCTTCAACAAAATCAAGAGCCTAAAAGGTGTTGTTGAACCATGGTCTTAACCTTCCATTCTTCCAAACCCATAGGAACATCTTCCATGAAGATATGTGGAGAAATAGTATGACTCCATCATTAATCCCACGGTCCCGTTGTCAATTATCTGCATAACTCTTCTATTGACATTGGGTTTCCTTGATGTGTTGCCGAATTGTTTCACATTCTCCACACTTTCTGCATCAATTTTAGGTTCTAGCAGTTTAGTCTAATCGAAATCATCATAACATTCATGACATATGCACCTTTTCTTGTAGAGGTCACCGTATAGTGTCATTCAGATGATGTAGTGAAAACTATTGTTGTAGGAGAATTCATCCAGTGGTCAAAGATGGCCCCCCACCCCTTTGAAATCCATATACACACTCTTAAAATATCTTCAAATGTCAATATAGTTTGTTCAGATGTGCCATCACATTTAGGATGATAGTCCATACTGAAGTTTACTTTATATATTATATAATGTTGTAGAATTATCTAGAACATAGAGGCGAATCTCATATCTTTATTGGATACAATAAAAATTGGTACACTATGTAGACTTAAAACGTATTTTATATATATCTCTGACTTTTTAACCAATGAGAATTAAACTAATATTGTGACAATTTGAACTGTCTTTGTATGATGATCCACAACGACTCATATAACATTGATTCATATGGATCTCCATGGATGTCTAGGGGCATAGACCATGGTAATGTTCTATCACTTCCATGTTTGAAATTGTAGTGGTCACATCATCCCCATATAAATTTATCTTTTATCTTTCACTTTTTTACATACTAGAAACATTGATGTATATTAGGAAATCTCATTCATCATATTTCACTAACAAAAGACCTCTCAGAGATCTCAGAACATCTGTGTGGTCTTGGGGTTAGTAGAGAAGGTTGATCTATGTGCGACATTTGAGACCTCTTTCTTTATCTCTAGATTAGATTGTACACATAGTCACGACCAAAATATTACAACTCCTTCACCAATAATCATGAAATTAGAGGATTTTTTATTTCTACTACCATCCACCCTTTTCCGAATTTCCATATATTTTCATTGAGAATACATTATTTTCCCTATGAGGGATGTTCAAGAAAACCTTTAAGAATGAATTGGTGACATTCCTACAATAATTATTCCCAAATAAATCCTCTGCAAACTTAAGAAGATTATATCCCTTACAACTCTCGCCATTGATAATAATGCGGGATTCTTTCTACTTAGAGTAGAATCCACCATATTTTCTTTACCAGGATAGTAGTTGATTCATAAATCATAAACCATGATTATTTATAACCAAATTTTCTGGTTCATATTAAGATCTTTCTATGTGAACAAATATTTGATACTATTTTGATCATTATATATCTCACACTTCTTCATATAGAGATAGTGCCTCCATATCTTAAACGCAAATACCACTACATGCAACTCTAGATCATTTGTTGGATAGTTCTACTCGTGGATTTTTAGCTAAATTTTAGTGTAGGCTTTCAGTTTTTCATTTTTCATTAGTACACATCTTTGGCCATTCATTGAAGCATCACTATATACCACAACGTGTTATCCACCTATTATTAGTATGAGTACTGGAAGAGTGATAAGCCTCTTTATTAGCTTCTTAAAACATCCCTCACATTCTCGAGTCCTGAAAAAAGTCACCCACATTCGTGTTAGCTATGTCATTGGGTTTGACAATCATGAGATGTTTTTCAAAATTTGTCGCTAATACCCAGCTATACCCATAATGCTAGAAAACTCTATTACAGATGTGGTCTAGGGCCACTCTTTAATGCCTTTGTCCTATAAGGATCCACAAGATATCAGTTTTCATGTGATAACATTCCCACAGATTGATACTTCTACCATCTAGAACATATATTTTCTGTATATTTCATAACGTTTATCATTTTTCAAATTCATCTACATGTTATTGAAATTTTCTTCATTCTCCTCCTTTCTATTTGAGTATATCATTATAATATCGATAAGGACTACAACAAATTTGTCGAGATAATATCTAAAGAAAATATTCATAAAATCCAAGTATATTTTCTAAAGCACTAGTGATTCAAATGGCTATCACTATTAACTCATAATGTTCATACCTTCTTTAAAAGACAATCATGGGGATAGGTTCCTTCCTCACCATTAATTGGTGATATCCTAACCAAAGGTCCACCTTATTGAAATAATTGGCCCCACAAAGCTAATCAATCAATTAATCTATCCAAGGTAGGGGATACCTATTCTTTATCGTGATTTTAATATTCTAATTATAATCAATACAAATGATCGTTGATCCATCCATATTCTTTTGGAGAGGACAAGTGAACACCATGGTGAAACACTCAAGTGTATAAAACCATTATTCATATTTTCATATAACTAATTCTTTTCTCTTCCATATCTATAGTGGAAATTCTATAAGGAGTATTTCATATAGAAAAATATTCAAGAATAAGTTCAATTGAGAACTAAACCAATTGATTATGAGTAAGACCATACAATTATTTAGGTAATACGTCAATGTAATATATCATGGTTGGCATATCTTTGAGAAGTATTGTATCCTTTTTCTCAATAATTTGGGCAAGACATGCTTTCTAATAAGGCGCTAATATCCACACATGAGAAAATGATTATAAAGGAGTCTCATCTTCCTCCATACAATGTTAATGAATTTGAGGATTCTTTCAGATGTGATGTTTGATCTCCCTTTCCTAATAGTTGATGTTGGATTTGTATAAAGATATAAAATCCCTTCCATCAATGACATAGAACACCAGTAAATATTGTATGAATAGATTTTTTAGAGGTTTAGTATAAAAACATTTATCGAGAAGGACCTATAATCCCTGGACAGAATTATTTACCCATTTTTTGAACTCACATATAACTTATCCTCTAAATTTTGTGGATGTTTTTTGAATTGTTATACTAAATATGCATGATAATAAAGAATGTGTTAAACTATAATAAAATAGTAAATTATATATGATTTAATGAATAACTATCATACCTACCTTCACATCATTTCCCAAATCCACCTCAGTATTAGATATAGAATAAACCCTTCTGTTTTTTCATGAAGGTTATTGTGGATTTCCTATGAAACCCATTGGTTTAGGGAAATTGTTTTCATAATGCCCATTCTCTATGCAGTTGTAACCTCGAAAAGTAGCCTTATAGTTGATCCAAACCAATCATTATTCTTCTACATTAGTGGGATACTTCATATCCCTTTGGAACAATTTTTTTAGATGTCCCATCACACCATATTTAATGAAATTCTTTGTTCACTTTAGACATTTCCAAGGACTCTTCATCCCGCAATTTTGACATGTGTGATATTCAATCCTTTTTCCATCATTTGATTTATTTTCCGATCAACCCATATTAGACTCTAAATTACAAAAATTTTCACTAAGTACAAGATTCCAATGCGATTTGTGATCTACATTTCAACCTTGAGGATACAACTGACAATCTCATAATAACTATCAAACTCTCGAATCTACGAAAATTTTCATAGACTCGACATTAGTTCGCTAAAGAAGTAATGCACCTTATATTATGTGTTCATGGAAAATACAGAGGCGTACATTCTAATCATTGTAATGTTTTACGAATACACCAAGATGAGATCATCTTCATTATTCTTGATTTTAATGAACTATTGATCAATAATGAGAGGGATGGTTTGAGGAAAATATGTAATGAAAAACTTTTTCATGAATTACTCTCAATACATGTAATAAATATCCAATTAGGAATTTTTATTCATGATCAATTTCCACCATTGATCAGCTTCATCATCAATATGATATACAGCCAGTATGACTTTCTCTTCTTATAAGAACTGGAGTGCCGAGAATATCATTTCATTGAGGTTAATCCACTATTCTGCGAGGAGTGGATCAGAAGATCCACTAATCATGGTATGCCTTTTCCCCATAATAGAATCAATGCCAATATTCTCTTTTACTTTGATGAGTACGTACTTACACAAGATTCATGTTATTATTCATATCTTGAGCCAACTGGGAAAGTACATTAATGATGTTTTGATCACCCATTCACATGATATTTAGTATATCATTTTGGAAATATTCTCATTCCCAATCATATTGATTATTTTCATGTTTTCTTATTTTTACCAACATTAAAAATGAAAAGTAATTTCAAATTAGAGGGCTTGAATACTTATCTATTAGGTATAAAAAGAAAACATTAATCATAAAATGATAAACATGAAAATTTAATGTATATCATAACTTCTGATTAACATGGTTTAAATCCATATTATCCTTGATATATTTCTAATACTATATTTTTATGGGATCATTTCTATTCCCATAATAATTATTTTTACTATGGTCAAGAATTTACAAATGTATATCCCCCATGACTGTCAAACCAAGAGTGAAGCAATACTTGTTGTCTTGCACCAGTTCCTATTCTAGTTTCACTCAATGTGGTGTTTTTTGGTTTTAGACCAAGTTACATCTATGCCAGATCCACCTCTGTTTATTGGTATCATTATAGGGATGTATTTTCCTGATAAACGAATTACTATGTACTTTAAAAAATAAGAGGTTTTTTCTTATACTTATTCTCACCCATATGGTTCTTAAAAAACATATCTATTCCTAATCTTCAATATTAACTAGACCATATTATGATACAAAATATAAAGAATATATCCTTTTACACATAACATTAAATGATTTTATCCATAGAAAATATTCATATAATAATCCAACGATCGTAATGTCTAGTTTCTAGGTAGACTTGGTACATAAAAAATGGAACTAAAAAAATTTATATATTTATTATTCATAACAATCTCATAACTCCAATTCTGCTGATATATCATCAAAGGATAACATGTGGATAACTAGAAAAAAGGGGTGAGCTAAAAATCTCTATAATAGAATAATAATAAAAATAGAGCATTCACACATGATATAAAAGGCATAATATAATGAAGAAAAAATTCATGGAACATATGGAATCATAACATATAGACATTGGATCATATAAAAATGGATTTAAAGTAATTTAGAAGAAACAAAAAATATGACCATAGCATGATTCAAGGCTTATTGCATATATATGAGCATAAGTGAAGGTTAACCACCAAGACCATTGTACATGGTATAACCAATCAAGGCTAATAAAAAAGGTTATTGCACATAACACCTCTGGAGACTAAACTTTACCCAATGTAGTAGAGAACAATCTAGGAACACCCATCATAACATGTTCATGAATACGCTCTCCACATATAGAATCATACATAATCAATCAAACATAAACATAAGGGTCCCCATGGAATGAATTGGGTATCAAAATATTGTCATAAAGCATAATGAATTGGAATATCATACTTGTTTTTATAAAATAAATTAATTAGAACATTCATGGGAACTCATAAGGGAAAATATGCACATATCATGGTATGTATTTTAAATAGAAGATATAACTAGTAAAAATATTATTTAATAATACTTGTCATTAAAACATTTCATTGTTGTTTTATAGAAAATGAAAATGATAATATAAAATATAAAATAAGATGTTATCCAAGAGGTTTTTCCTTATGAAAAATTATTTTTATATTATAAATGGTGACATAAAACATATGGTATAATGTACTTGAAATTGGGTATGAATTCTGGAAGTTCCCTTAAAATGGGTTTGCATATCAGGAAGAATTGAGGAGGGAACAACATAAAAACATGTATATACCTAATAGAGAATAATACATGGATCTTGATACATGAGTTTAGAGAATGTACATAGCATTTATAATATGAACATTAAAATGACCAATAACTTAATTTGGGTAAAAATGGTTGAGAAACCTGACGGAATAATGCAGGTTCAAGTAGAATCCCTTATCTTTATTCTGAAAGTGTCCTTCACATGATATTAATATCCATGAAACCATATAAAATTAATAAATCAAAATGTTCATAAACCTTTATTTATGTAATTTATTTATTATAATCTTATTAAGTTCATTCATGACCATCTAGATGGGTTAAGTGGTTCAATATCATTGTTTGTTTCACTGGATTTCAGTGTTGGTTTACTTAATAAAAATAATGTTAAAAATGTAAGATGATAATTTTTTTCTAGACCAGGTTTTATATTTTTTTATTTAAAATCTATAAGGATATATTGTTGTAAATTTAATTTGGTTACTTCTAGCATAGTTAAATAATTTTTAAAATTCACAGTGATAAACTATTGGGTTAACTGGTGGTTTTTGATCACAACGAAGGCATTTTGAATTATTATTGAAAAACCTGTATAAAAATTATTAAAAAACATACTTGGGAAATATTACATTTATTATAGTTATTTTCAAACATAAAAATAATTTCATGACCCGTATTGAAAATAGTAAAATAAATTGAAATCCATTTGTCCTTGAATTTGATAAATTAACAAATATCGGATGTTGTTTCATTCCTAATATAAAGTAAAGGTAAAGGGGAAACAATAATAATATATTCCATTATTATAAAAAAATTACATTACATTTATGGTTAATTAGTTTTTATAGTATTTGGGTGGGTAGAGGTAAGGATATAAAATAAAACAACGTAACATGAAAATAATGTAAAATAATTGAAAAGAGGAATTTAACACATGAATTAATCATACTTGAGAGGCCATTAATATGAGAGTATTTGTCCTTTTGATGATAAAAAGGGTTCATGGATGTGGATGTATATTTTTCTTATATATTTGAGCATAATTTAGGCAAGGAAGAAGTCATGAGAGGAGTGAAGAGAAGCGGGGGTGTGACTGGTATTTATAGAGGAGGGGAATAGTTTTTTCATAATATTTTAATCATTATTTTAATATTATTTCTAAAAACTATAGATAGTATTGACTCTTATACCAAAAAATAGTAATATGTGCATTTTATTTCAATCCAATGGCCATTGACATCAATAATGACTCGATGATGATGCAGAAATTCTGTTTTTTTCATTTATCTTAAATTATCATATATTACTATTCATATATATTAAAGTATATTAGAAAAATCCCAAAAATTCCCCATAACTATTCATTGAGATGTGAAATAAAAAAATGAAATCCATATTTCAAAACAAATTCTCTATATATGATTAATTTTATATTCAATTTAAATCATAATTTATTTGAGAAGTACTGATTTCGAAACTATAACTAATTTTATAGTGCATTAAAAAATGTCAAAATCTCTTATAAAATCATCATAACACAAAAAGAAATAAAAATAATAAATTATGAAAACCTTTTAGGAAAATAAAATTTCATTTAAATTATTTATTTAATTGCAATTATTTTTTTATGAGTTACAAAAATACCCATAGTTTTACTATAGTCATATAATCACTTATACTATACCTAAGAATTATGTATACATTCATGGGTGAGGTTAATATTATTTTGGACAATTTAATATTCATAAGTGACATATTACTTTTATTAAGGGTAGGATACTATTCACTAAAAATTTTGTTTGTTCCATCAGAACCCAAATACCACCCTTAACATAATTGTGTGTATTAGATTTTCAAAATTCAACAATCAAAAGTGGAAAATTATGATTAATTATCACATAGTATTTATTATCATCATATGTCAATATTATTCCTAATTTGAATACACTAAAATGAATAATTATATGAAATGAATTTTCATTTATTAATCTTTCTGTCATTACAATGAAGATACTATTAATCTACCCAGTGGGTTTTTATAGAATTTACTTCCATATATTGATATAAGAGTCATATTGATGTCATAATTGAACCCATATGTTGGGATTCCTATGTATTTATTTTAAAGGAATAAGATCCCATGTATTTTTATATAACCTAATGGGATACATCATCTTTTATGGTGATGTGATTAAAACAAAACCATGTATTTTTACATCATCTAGTAAGGATGTGGATGTGAATGGTTTATGACCAATGATGGTGTGAGACTTATGCCAAAGTGGAATGATATAGTTAAGGGGATATGAAAATAATGTGTCCTTCTAGATCATATATGACCGTAGATGGGTTTTTTGATAGGTTTAATTAGGGTGAAATAATGAATACCCAGAACCAATATGGCCTTTATGGTTGGGAGAATGACCCTAATAAGAATATGTTCTAGAGATTATTAGGATGAATTTTTTTGATTTAATACTAATGGAGGCTTCCTACATATCCCAATTGGTTGAGAATCAAAGCCCAAATTTTTTGGAAGGGGATGGGGATTATACTTAATTAGAGAAAAATTATAGTATGGTTGGGGATTATATATAATTAAAGAATTATTGAGTGTTTTTAGTTGGGAATTATAGTCTGGAACATGCCAATTTGAGAATAGTTGGGGATTACACCGAATAAGAGGCCCTATGGGGTGAGTGTGGTTGTGGATTAAACTCATGAAGACACCCATTTGATTATTTTTATGGCTTAACCTGAATTAGAGGACATTGGTTTGTTGATAGCATGCATATTTCATGGTTTATTTTTACCTCTAATCCCAAGTGATCAATGCTCATTATGAGAAACGTGAGGATTAATCAAATCTAATGATAACACAATCCACTTGTCCACTAAGGAATGAGGCCTCATACTAATATAATTCGGAACAAGATATATTTGGTGAGATTTTCCATTCTTCTCTAGAATCATAATTCCAAATTGAGAGATAGAGATATATAATGGGCTTTGAGTCTACATCTACGCCCTTATTTTCATAACTGGGGTAGCCACATCCAATTATCTATCCTACTACAGCCTGATAGTCGAAGAGATGAAAAAGTTCCACCCAAAGTATATAATTATAGCAATTAACTACATGAGAGATTCTCAAAATGATTCATTGGAAATGGTGGAGGATAAAAAATTCCACTTAAAATATAATGAAAATTGTGATCTTCCCCCTCCCCACCTGGTACGGGTGTGCCCACATGGGAACCACCATGTTTGGCACCCACATTACCATTGGAATGTTGACTTAATAAAATTATATGGTTCCCATGTGTCATGGAGGTTACCAATATGACACTAGATGCCATGTGTATATAGACTCTAGAAGACATTATGATGTTTCCAATGATATAATCAAGTATTTTTGGTGGCTTTAGAATAAGTTATGGCCTAATTCCATTAGACTGGTTTTAATAGATGCCATAGTGGTGGATGATGGTAGACTAGAGGGAAGTGATGGGTGTTGGAGATAATAATAGCCATGGAAAAATAATTCATCATTGTGTGTTCTAATAATGGATTGGGTTCTCTCCCTATAGATTGTTTTTATGTGGTTTGTGGATCAATCCACATGGTGTTCTACTATGTAGACATTGGTTCCTACCACATAGAGTTTTTTTATATGGGATCAAATTTCTCCCACAAAGCATTTTCATATTTTGGGTAAGGATCCATCCATGTAAAAAAACTTTATGTGGTGTGATCATTTATAAAGTGTTAATCTCTTTATGCAATACATAATGGATTATGCATATTACTTTTGATCTATGGATTTTCATGTTACTATACTTATATTTAAGTTCATGTTATGTAATATATTAACCTTATTTGGTTATCTAATTTAAGTCATTTTTTCGTTCCATATCTTCATTTTCATTTCCCTTAAGGTTCATCCACAAAGGATACAAAAATTGAACAATGAAATGACTGGTCGTTTGTGGTGGGATCTAAGACTTTGTTTTGAGGAAGTCAATACTGTTTCCCTAGCCTACAAACATCTATGCTTGTAGGGATAAAAAATATATTCCTTTTCATCAAATAAATTTTTTTATGTTTGTGGAAGTTTTTAGGTGGTGGAAGCCACCTTATGACCTTGAAAATGATCAGGTTTCATTTGTGGTCACTAATGACAACTGATTTGTACAGTGCACATTTTTGCTTGCCGGATGCCTTGCGGAGAGGCGGTCTGCATACTAATTGTTTCTATGTAGACCATGACTCTATTTTAATGGATTCAAACCATAAATATTTTCAACAAAAAACTATTTGGTTTTATTTTACCCTTATAAAAGTATTCATTCGGGTTTATTTTTCCTATTAAATATTCATGGAGTCTTTATCACCTTTTATGTGGAGTTTTTTGGATAACACAACTTACCCTCACCATAATGCTGTATATAGGGGATGAAAAGGGTAAGGATGAAGGGATGGATGTTATGATTAAGAAATTGGTCCTATTTTGAAGAAGATTACTATAATCGAATAGAGTCAAAATATCGTCCATGCCAATATATATGGGACCTGACTAATTTTTCCTTAAAATGAATTCGTTACAAATTTTTATTTCTTCAAATATATATCGTGTGTGCTGATCCCACATAGAATTCTCCCTTGTAGAAAAATTTCTCATGAACTAAAAAGTGACACATAAGAAAAATAATTCTTCTCACTTGAATAGGGATGACTTAATCCACCTGGTCTCATTTTAGATCGAGTAATTCATGCACCATGCACTGAGCGATGCATGGACCAAGGTTTCACAATAGAAATTCCTCACAGACTTAGCACCTCATAAATTGAATTTCATCACTGAGTTGTGTCTCGTATTCATATTGTTGGAATGTGAAGTAGCATATAGTTTTTAAATTTTCTAAGAACTCTTTTGATTAATCTAATTTACTTCTTTGGGTCATTTCATGTCAATAATATGTGTTTAGCATACAATTTAATTACTTTGATTAAGAGATGAACTTCCATTTTTAAAAACATTGAATATGATTATTGAAATAACATCTTCTCTACGAATTTTATTCTGATGAGTCTCCTTTAACTAGGACTTATATATTACCCTTTTTCTAACATATTAAATCTTCATAACTTTGGACATCAAAAAAATCTACCAACCCATCAATATATCTAAATAATCTGTCTTCCTTACTTGAAGAATCCTTGGATAATGATAAAGAGACCATAAATGTTACCGGGAATAATATTTATTAATTAGATTGAGATAATTTATATATTCTAAATGGTTCCATGTGTACATTGAGAAACTAAAATAATGAAGTTATATCATTGTAGTCTACTATTCATGATTATCATCCATTCTGAACCTATCACAAGAAAATCCATGTATAGTTTGGCATTCCAAATGAGATTCTTGATCTCAAAGAAGCTTTGTTGATGAATTGGATTTGGAATTAAGGGGGAGAAAAATATTCATGATTCTTACTGAATTATTATTAGCTTTTATCGTATACATAAAAGTATGTATTTCATAATTTTTAGTATATTCATCATCTTAGGTCTTACCATAACTAACGATTCTTTTTTTTTGAGAACCAATACCTTAAATAAAACACATGGTTATGTTGGGATCAACATATGGGATATTTATTAAATAGGAGTAATTCCTATAATTGGAAACATGTATGATGAATTCCTTCCTACTATTAACTGAAGGGTAGATATTAAAAAGGTTCCTCCATTAATAAGGTATTTAATGATTGTGTTCGAGAAAGAACTAGGTCATACCTTTAATACACATTATATAATTCTATTGAAGGAATTGATAAAGTGATTTTTATAGGTTAGTGGCTTAAGCATAATTGATTAGGATACAGTAATTCCCCATACACGATAGTTATGATGTATTCAGGGTTCATATTGATCCACTCTTTAGGAAGGAGTGTATACAAGATGGGTATACTAGATCCTACTAGAAATATCTATGGGACATGGGATAGAGGGATTTTTCACCCTATTCTTGGAAGAATGGATTTTTCCAATCCCATTAAACCTATATTATTGGTAGGGTCTGTACAAAAATAATGGTGGACACACTAGAATAGGATATAACCATCAACCTAGTTACAACCACTCTAAATCACATTTGTGAGTTTTTGGGCCATATGTAAGAGGATATCTAACCACATAAAATCTATTGGATGTTTGATCTTTTATGTGGCTAGGTGTTGGAAAAATTTTGATTCATTGAATATTAATATACCATAACAATGCATCTTTTCACCTTTCTCTCCACGGTGCTCAATATTATTATCGTTTACCAGATGTCCCTAGGAATAGATGAACCTATTGAGCTAATAAATGATTTTCCTAATTTTCTTTTATACCTTATCTAGACCAATATAGTTTATTAGTGGATATTATAGGAGGTTAAGTGGATGAACCTTCCTATATCATCTCATTTTGAGATAGGATTCTGATTGTTCATGTGGATGGGGAAACCATTTTAGAACCCTAAGCGTCCTATAGGTTTGCCTTCCAATTTTTATTCCTATAATTAGATCCATGTTTACTCCATACCTAGATTTAAATGGAATAAAACCTACTATTTATTCCTCAATTATGTTTGATTAATACATTTAAGGTTTGTTGGTATATTTTTTTTACCATCCATGAGATCTCTAATAAACATTTCATGGGGTTATGAAAAAATGGTATTGGAATACAATCCTGATGGGATGTTGGGGAAACTAGTTATATTTTTGTTAATACTACTGGAAACTATGGGTTCATTTCCTGTCACACCATATTTTCACACTTATGTAGTAGGAAGACATTCATCACATCATTATTATAATTCATAGGGAGATTTAATCATTGCGTACTCTTTTTGATGGGATTGGTGCATATACAATACTTTTAACAAATACCATTGGAATCCCAATTGATTCTACTACTAGTGGGATAATACCGATTATTCCACTAATTTATGCCAAAATAATAAGCCAAGTTATTGATATTGATCATAAAGAAAAATTAGAGGACTTTCCCTCTTAGGTGTCTTAAATTAGAACAATCATGCCTGTCATAAATTTAATTCTATATTATATTCATATAACAGTGGGGGAAAGGATCTGGATCCCAATACTACTATTGAACATCATGTTGTGTAAAAATGGGCTTGGTAGAAAATTTGAACCATCACCATAGATGATTAATTCGAATGGATTTATGAGTGAACATAATGCATCCATTATCTCTTCCTTTTTATGGTTGAAGGCATGGTCTATTAAGAAAACATTAAGTGTCCTATGCACTAGAATCATATTAATTGTGAAACTGTATATACATATGAATGAAATAATATGTAGTTTAATTATTCCAATCATCCCATGGATTCCCAAATGTATAATACTACTGAACTATGTATCTTTTCTATAGAATAAGAATGTGTTTATGGTCATATGGATTCAGAAAATACCAAGATGTAAAAATATTAGGCTCACATATATAGTTTAAGGGAACAACATTCATAATCAAATGTAGGTCTCAAATCCATAAAATTGAGAGATTAAGATCATAGGGATTTCCTTTGGAAAATGATTCCATTAGCTGATTCTAATGATGGGAAATGAACCAATATGGAGAGGTAACTTGATAGATCACGTGAGCAAGTAGTTAATTTTTTGAATACATCAAGACATGTTTCACTGAAAAAGTACAATTGTTTCTCATTTTCTAGTAACATGAGGTAGATAATCTAGGATGTGGATATTACTTCTATTTTTACATAAAATTAATAAACGAATTATCATTCTCTATCAAATTCTTATACTTTATCTTTTTTAACAATTCAAATCCATCATAATTTTTAATGTGTTGAAATATATGATCCCACTAATATAAATTGTTTCATCACTATATATCAATGAAAATAATCACCGAAATACAAGATTAAACTTATTTGGATATAATTATAAGTAATTCTCTAATATTTTAAATTATTCAAGTGATATATTAAGTATATCGTTGACCATTTCTTCTATCACATGATGAATCATATAAAATTAGTGTCTTATCTGTTATTACATTAATTTTTTTAAAACCCAATATCATGTAGGCTCAGTTGGACTAACTCGACTTTTTCATAGGAAAACATTTTCACATTTTTTGGAATCAAATATATTTTGTATTTTTATATTTTCATTACTCAATTATATCCTAATCCATGCAATGTGTAGGTATAGAGAGATGGTACTTGGATTTAACCAAAGGTTTCCTTTTAGATTTCTCAACATATAATTAATTGTGTTTATTTTGGTGTTTATATTTAATGTTATGAAAAATAGATTATAGACTCTAATTTATTAGATAAAACAAAGTTGACAATGAATAATGTGGTGATGAACCCATCAATTATTGTAGGGCCAAAATTTAACAATTATTTTTTTATTCATGAATATGTTATTTTTTGGAGATTATTTTTGGTTTTTTGGATACATGTTATGATATAGAACCAGTATGCAATAAGTAACAAAAGAGAATGTTTGAAAGGTATTTTCTGGCATGATATTGTTGGTGTGTATGGAGATAGAAAGGGCCTCTACAGAGGGTGAATTTTCCACTGGTTAACAAGATCTTTTTGGAGGATTCTTACAGAGACGACTTGTATATATTCTGAATAGACATCCAATAATTTATTAAAGACACTAAAATTACATTTCATATTAACATTAATTTTTTGAATCATGGTATTTATCATGACCATGAGGGGTGATTTATTTATGAAAGGATTTTGGGAATGACAGGAGAATTTGAATAGGCATGGGCCATGAATTAGAAACCACTCTTACATGAATTTTTCACATGTAATTGATTGATGAATTCTAGTAAAGTTTAATGTTATTAACATAGTACATGAACCACATAGATTAATTTATTACAGTGATGAAATTTTAGGACTATGATTTCTAGTCACTTAGAATTTACTGGAAGAATAATTATTTTCCCTTTTGTTAGTAATCTATATGAGAATATTTTACCATCTTCATGAATGTAGGGTAACAATTATAAGATGTAATATAGTGTTTTATAAATTATAGGATGGATCTGGGATGAAAACATCATTGGGGTGTATTAATATTAAATAGTTATCTTATGTGAAAAAATATTCCTTTGGATGATTTGACTTTTTTGGGTGGTTTATGTAGAGACAACTACGTAATATTATTTATAGCCATACAATGGTTCACTCAAATAAATGACATTAAATTTGTCATGTAATGATAATGTTTATGTAGATATATATATCCCCACATATATAGATTATTTTTCATAGGCGATGGTCTGGAATATATAATAAGAATCACATATCAATGTTACAAGATAAAAGGAATGAATATTTATTAACACTGGTATGAACAATAAAAAATTACAGAGGGATCATTCTCTCTTTTTTCACTATGTCTTGTTTGAGGATATAGTATCCCATTATTTCTATGTATCTCATAAAAAAATTAATCCAAGTGTTTTTATATGAAAATGGTCTCACACATTGATTGAACACTTATGGGAGAATGTGTATTTTTATCTTTGAATATGGGTTCACAGGTGGGGTTAGATGCACATGATACCCTCCTATGATGATTTAGATTGTATATAGGTGAGTGGGGTGGGGTTTTAGGTTGTTTTAGTGGAATGACTGGTATATAGGATTCTAATTTCACTATGTATCTCATCAAATAGAGATTCAAGATAAATGTATCTCTTGTATAAAACATCCATGTGTTTGTATTACCTATACATACGAAATTGTGGCATTTTTATGTTACTACTAGACCAAAAGAGGATATTTGGAAATCAATAAAAATTCTATGATTACATGAATAAATCAAAATGTATTTATTAAAAATCATTAATTTTAGTTTTATGCAATAATGTTTCCATCCTTGTAGTTTAACATCACATGGTAAGGACATAATGTGATTTTGGAGTTTTTTGTCCTATGTCTAAGGCCATATTGTAGTGGAACAATTTTTAAAAAAATCACATCACTCAAGGATGTTATAGAATGTCTTGGACATGAAGTGTGAAAATGTAAACCATGTTTCCAGTGGATCTCATTTCAAGAGATATGATATGGGAAAACATTCAATTTTGGGTTATTGAGATAGAAGTTGCCTCTCTTGTGGATGAATTTTCCCTTGGTTGATATACATTTTTTGTGCGTGATTTTGGCGAAGACAACATGGGGAATATTATATAATGTACAATAATGTTTTACTCAAGAAAATGACTCTCCAATTTAAATGGCCAAGAAAAGAATTTAGAGAAATAATATTTCACCGGACATAGTAGACAATAAGTGGATAGAATTTGACATAGTACATAAGAATAATTCAGAGCATGATTATCCATTGAGTGAAAAGGTACCTAATTGAACCTAAATAATATGTTTTATGTGATATTTTTATTTCCAAAATGTATTAATATATGAGGGAACCCAAATTTATGATATCCAAGATAGATCATTGTTTTTATGTAGGAGGGAGGGATACATATTTCTTCATTGCCACAATGATGGGATAATGATAAGAGTTCTAGGAATTACTATATATCCCTTTTGATGGATAATAAAGACACATGAGTTTTTGATAAACCATGATGTTTATTGTTATGATGTGATGAATTTCGTTCCCCAAATTGAAAATTAAATATTTTGGCATGTCCCTTGATTATTGACCTAGGTATAACTATATATCTTATAATGGATGGAATCAAGAAACCAGTAGTACACGAACATATGTCCAAAATGCTGTTTTATGTCATATGTTAAAGACAACTAGTCTACCTTTTAGGTACTTGAAACTAAGACTATAGAAACTCTGATGTTGATAGACATACATTCACCATACGAGGAATCCATTACCCAAAATAATAGGTCCATGTGTGACACGCTCAGTGAGAAAATGAAGGGCTAGAAAAAATTTATACCTCCACACAAATGATTTAAAAATGAATGAAATGGTAATTATGTTTTTTTGGTTCCTATACTAAGATGTAAAATCCAAGAATCACTATTCTTAGTAGAGTGAGAATCAAGCCATAAATATTTATGTAACTAGATCCATATGTAGGTTAAACCCACATAGATGGAGGGGGGATTTTGAATCATTATGGACGGCCCCTGAATTGGCGATTTATACATATTTATGTATCATATGATTAATGTAATCAATCCCCACATAGTTCCAAATATGATGTTATCGATTTAGGTCTAATTGAAATGTATTAGGAGGCATTTTACGATTTTTTTTAATATTCATACTGGGATAAATGATTTGTCTATCACTATGTATCGAATGATGATATGAATCAAGAAAAACATATTTCTAGAAATATTTCCCTATTAATATAAAACATATGTGACAAGATAGGTAATATTTATTGACATGGACCTATAAATGAATGGAAACTTGTTGGACTCCCTTGAATGGATTCATTCTATATATAGTGGAGGGGGAATTCTCCAAAATTCAGAAGAATCATGGTCCTCGAGTGATAAACTTTTGTTGGTATCAAGGACACGAGCCTTAAAAATACCAATGTCATAAACTGGCTCTTGAACATAATACATCCCAGGTAGGATATCTTTTTAGATCATGTTATACGTGAAGATATAACAACATTCTATGAATGGTGATTCTCATTCATGAATGTGGTTTTAGTTGACTCCCATGTTATTTTGGATCATGTTAAAGATTTATTGGAATTTTAGTATGGATATATGACCATAAAATATGGATATAAAAAATCCAAAAATAATCCCTTGTTGGGATGTTTATTTGTGTCTGGTCTTGTTTTCCCTTTATCATGGAATGTTTCTAATGACCCTCCCATATTGGATTAGGAAGGTGTGTATGTTATTGAGTGATCATCCTATTGTATGGATGAGCCATCCCACATAAATTGGAGGGGTCATGGGTCTGACTCCAAGATATTTTCATTGATCTGATTACATCCTTGATGGATTGTCATATTTGTTTCAAGAATTGGTTTTTTACATTCCACCATTATAAATATATATTGATTAACATAATTAAAAAGAAACAGTATATACACTCATTCTAATGTTAGGGTAAGAATATGAGAATAAAAATGTTCCATAACTGAGATACGTTGACAATGTTCTCTGATTTTTTCCTTGATTGACTGGAGGACTTGATATGCTCGTGGATGTATTTCTATATACCCATGGATTTCACCAATAATTAAATAAAGATCATCATATTTTTGAGTAGGGATTTTAAAATACTTGGTTTCTACTATATCTTCAATATGGGATGTACAATAGTGAACATTAATTTGTGTCTTCAAATTGGATAACACCGTGTTTTCATCACGTGATTCTTCAACCGGAAAAAAATGATCACATGTTTCAGATTATTCTACCACATACCTCAATAATATTCCTAATGGACCTAGGTTTTCATGATGCTATCTTGGGATGATATGATGGAATCAACATCATGGTGAAGATGATGAGCCGTATGGGTTTGGTGGTGATTATTACCAATAGATTCCTTTAGAAAAGACTCCATTTTTGTGTTGATGATTTTGTTGGTAAATACTTCATAAAATTCCATCTGTTAAGGGGGGACCTCATTATCACATTGAGAGGATAAGATACTAAAATTGGTTCATAAGGCTATCGAATCCATATAGTTATCGAGCATTAAATGTCACTAATAGGATGAATTGAGGTGATTTATAATATAAAGGGCCTATAGAGATGCCTCTAGAGTTGGGATAGTACCATTCTAATGGTACTCCCAGTGTAATTCAATTGAAACTCAGTGTTGAAGAAGTTGGGTGAGTGATAGAATCCTTAGTTTGGTCAAGGACCCAGCTTTTGGAGTTAATTACTCGTTCATCTAGAAGAACTAGTGAGGTTTTATTGGATTGAATTTATTTATGGTGAATATTAACTTTTATATATGTGGAAAAAACAAACAAAAAAAACAATCCCTCATAGTATCATCTCCATAAATGAACACCTTTGCCATCAATCAATTTGTTTGGTCCTCATCCATTTTGATAGTGAATGGGGCCTAACGGTAGGGTACCAACATCACCATTGTAAAGAATTCATTTAGAGTTCATTATTTTGTTTCTTATTAATGAATCATGGAGTCCTACTCAGTATGATCGATTCGGGGGGGGGGGGTATTACACAATCATTCATATTTAGTTTACGATTTTTATCTCATACCCACATGTGTCTGGTCAGTTTTCAATTGGTATTGTTCATAGAACTTCAAACAACCAAAGTTTATCATATCTATAATGATTCATGGACCTACTATCTAAATGTAGTCCCTCGTTAGGAAACATTGACAATGATACTAATGAAATCACATTGGTGGAGTGGACGAGAATTATTTCTCATAAAACCCTTTTGGGAGGAACTATTCACTTTTCTAGGACTCTCTTAATAATTTAAAATATGTTCATGAATAATTTTTTATACCCATGTATAACATGGGTTAACCATGAATTAAAAATTAATTTTTATCACAAATGGTTTTATAACCATCACTATGTATTTAAGGTTCCCCATTAATAGAGTGAATGGTATGTATCTTAGATAATCTATCAATGTTGAATTTTTATATGTTGATGATATTTTTTATTATTTTTCATCATTAAAAATATTATTTTCATCTATGAACTAGGGTGCTATTGAATTTACTGTCACCCAGGGAGATGGGAGTAGTTTTTATGTATGAATCATGACCATAAGATTGGATTCTAGTAATGTCCAAAATATTTATCAATGAAATTACATTGTTATATCTTTGTCATATTTTATAAACACATTAAATGACATTAATAACAGAATAAAAACAATATAAATACATAATTTCTAAAATAAAAGGCATTTCTAGAAGTTAAGGAAGATAAATCTAATGAATAATAACATGAAATTTGGAATAGTAACACGATTCGTAAGAGTATTAATCCATACAATAGTATAGTAACATCCCCAATTAATGTATAAATATAATTTATCCATCATATAAGTGACAATATGATATACTTATATTTTAGTATATCTTAATAAATATTTTTATAAATTATCAAATAAATGTTGGTATTTTTGTAAATCAAAAATATTAATATTCAAAATTATAATTAAATTAATTATTCAAAAGAAATTTTATTTTCATAATATTTATTCATAAATTAATAAATTTTATTCAAAGGGTTTTATAATATTTCTATGAAACGTTAGTTAATTGTTTTATGTGTTATAAAATTAGTTATAATTTCAAAGAACGTTATTTTTTGTGTAAATGATGATTTCAGTTAAATCATTCTCGGATTTATATAATTATTTTCATAAATGGAATTCATTTTTGAATAGAACACTTCAAAAAATTGATAGGTTTAGTTTCTGGAATTTATTTAAGATATGTGAATTTTGAAAAAAATAAAATACGTTAATTAACAGTATATATATATATATATATATTATAAGTTAAATACATTATTCCTATAGTCGTGGATTATGTAAGATCCTTTTTTTAAATAAAATTATATTATTAATGTATTTAGTCATAAAAATAAACATTATTTCTTGACTTGGGAAATGTAATAAACTAATGAATTAAACAATGAGAAAACACCCATATCCTCCACTATAAATACCACCTCTCACCCCATCTTTTCCTCACATATCAAAATCATTGATCGTTGCCCAAAATCTACTCAAATATCCTCCCAATCTACATACATAAATATCAGAGCTTTTGGTCTTAACAATAGAGCAAAACCAATCCCCTATAGAGGTTCTTAATAAGAAAGAATCAAGAGGTACAACCTCATTCCATTCCATTTTATATCATATCACGTTCATTAATTTTATTTTTCTCTCATAAAAAAACCTCATTCATCTAGTATGATAACTCCATTACCAAACATATACTGAAATTTTATTATTATAAAGGAAAAAGTCATCCTCATCTATCTTCCCCTCTATTTTTATACTAAAATTGAAAACATCATTTGTGATGTGTTAATTTATCACATTCAAGGGCAGCGATGTTTTCAATTTTCATTACTAACATCAAGGCTGGTCGGGAGAAAAATTATTATAGAAAAAAAATTAATATATATATATATATATTATATCTTATATAATGTTCTGTAATCATTATATAGACATGGTGTTAAATTATGAAACAGGTGATATTATTTGTGAGATAAACTACCCATAATGATCCCCTAAATTATCACTAACATCATATCTAATGATTAATCTTCACCCAAAATAACCAAATAAATTATAAAATATTTTAAAATATGTAATTTCATTAATTACTTATATATATATATATATAATTTTTTAATTTTATTTATATTTTACAGGAACATCTGTACTCTTATATATGTGAATTGATCATGAACACTATGAAAAAAAGCACTCTCGAACGATGAAAATGAACACTATAACCCCTTAAGAATGGCTATAAATGAACATAATAAAATTATAATAAATCAAATAAATTTATAAAATTATATGAATTAATTCATTAATGGATTTATTTTTATAATTTAGGACATTAAGATCATGTGCAAGATAGTTTCATATGTAAGGTTTGGGAGTCTAATTAAACAACCAATTTTTGGTTGGGTTAATCATTTTATATATTTATCCAAATATAATGAATCATTATTTTTATTTATGTCTTAAAAATTATATGTATATGTTCCACAATCATGTATCTAGATCATATCATCTTTATTTTATGGTTTTATACATGTTTTAATAATGTTCACTTCTCAAATAATTTCAAAAAGAAAACCTCATATAATGGAAGAAATAAATTTCTTAACCATTTCCAAATTAACTCCATAATATGATTTAAGAGAGAATTATTATTCTAGAATCACTCATTTTATCTTGAAAAAAATACCTTTGTACAATTCATGTTTTATACAAACAATTATTTCTCTTCCATTTTAAATAATCTTGAATTTTTTTCCTTACAACATTCTAATATGTATTATTTTTAATGTTTCTTACAGGATATTCTCACATTAGTATACTATCACATATCATGATATATTTATATATTATTTATTAATTTCTATGTATTATTTAAATATATACGTTCAAGGACTACAATATGATATACCTTTTTCATATTCCTTTTGACATAAATATGATTCCCAAGTCTGTCCACATGTAACCCTAATGTTTATGCTGGATTACATATGTACAATTACATACGTTGAAAAGATTTTTATCAACATGTTATGAAGGGTATAACTAGATATCACTAAAATTAATTGGGTAATTTTTAGTCTTATGAGACTTTTTGTGCAGTTTTCTTGGTGGCTATCCTTAACTCATGCTCCCTGTGCAGTGGTCTCGGCGGTTAGCCTTGACCGACGCTCCTCTATGTGCAATATTGCTTGACTAATTATAAAATTGTTTTTCATGTTTCTACCAAAAATATTTTATCCCATGGTTAGATTATCCATGTTTTATATGTAATAAATATTTAGGTTTAATAATGTTTCTTTCCTTTTTATATCATTATGTTATGCCTTCTAACCAATGGGCCATGGATTATTATAATCTTAATTTTTTTCCAGAATTTTTAATCATCACATTGATCATGTATTTCTCTAGGTTGTACTATGTATATGTACATGATAAAATAAATTTAATAGATTATAATGGATGATTGATAAAGAAATGTTTTATTTTAAAATATATTTTCAAATTTATGTTCCTAGTATTCCAATGAAACTATAAATTATGATCATTAGATTTTAATTTGTTGTTTATTTCTATTTATAATGATTTAATAATATTGGAATACAGATAGGGTCTCTATATTTTTTATTAGAGAAAGGTCATTCTATTTTTGGATATTAGGAATCATGTACTTTCATAAGAACCATAAGGATAAGACTATGTGTAAGAAAAAATCCCTAAATTTTGGTATGTGTAGATTATGTTTATATCAAAAAAATACATCCCTTCCTGGATACTAAAAATTTAAATGGTTCTAGATTTTCTGTAACAAGGATTTGGAAATATGACAAGGTGTTCTTGGCCTGAATCGGGGTAACAATTTATATGTCAATGATCCTTACTATAGACATGGGTAGACACTCTTAGGGGATGTGAATTGGTAAATTTATAAGTTATTTTTATCCCATTATTATGGGAATAAAAAAATAATATAAGTGTATATGATAGGAACAAAACATGGATAAAAGATATTTAATCCTAGGAAATGCTTGTTAGGATTTCATTTTATTTGAAATATTTATCATTTTTTTGTTCCAATTTCATTTTAAATTCTTATTGGTTATGTATTAAGTCCCTTAATTTTACTTTATTTTTCATAGTTAATAGAATGAAATAGAATAACATGTGACAAAAATCAATGTGTTATAAAATTTGATGATTTCACTGATGATATGAGAAATATTATGCTAATGGGTAGCTAATAATATTTTAAAATATTTTATTAGATGTATCTAGTTATAAATAGTAATTTTAATCATGTGGAATACACACCTTATCTTTTGAAAGAGATAGTTTTCACAGAATCCTTCGTGAATCAATTTCCTCCTTGTTTTAGTGGATCTTCTAATACCCTCCTTATAGAATAATATATTGTCTCCATCGAAAATATATTCTTTTTACTACAATGCCTAGAAGAAGAGAAATTTATACTAGCGGTCTATTGTTTTGGAAGGGAAGCTATTTAGTGGAGGTTGCTGATCAAAAATAATAAGTCGATGATGTCAATGGATTCAATTTATCAAGAGGAATTTAAGAAATTGGGTTTCAATAAATATATTCCTTAAACCCTTCGTGTCACGAGGGGATGAAAATTCAAATAAATTAATCAGAAAGAAGGAGAATATATCATTTCATATGATGAATAAATTATAATAAAATCATTATACTCCATCATCTTTGACATGAAAACTAAAATAAATTGGATCACTTCATTAGTTTACTAAATCTGAGTCTATAAAAAGAGATAGGGATTAGAGACATCAACTATTATAAATATCTTTTTTATTTTTCCTTTAAGGATAAAATGAAGATTAGAGACTATCAATGGTATCATGGTACCAGTGAAAAAAGTGGAAAATAGAGAATACTATGTGTGGAAAAGAAAATAATCCCCATGATGGAAATAATACTGGATATACCACATATCAAACTTATGTGATGAATAATCCCTAGAACTCTATAAATGGAACCATGAAATTCTTCAAATGTGGAAGAATGGGGACTATGGCCATTAAATGATAATGGGATATGAAAAATTCCACCAGTGAGGAAGAATAATAGAAGGTGAAAATCTACTATTATCCTGTAATGAAGTGTTTAAATAGAATTTAATAGTTTCATTTTGAATACCAATTCCCTGAGCCTAGGGTTTTTGGGAGAAAATAAAAAGCAGGTGCAAATGAAACAAGGAAGGTCTTATTTTATCACCACTATTGAGGTGGAGTCTGAAAATGATGTGGTGAAAGGATTTTTTTATCAATCAAGAATAGACAACATACTATTTTTTTAGATCTACATATTCTTTTATATCTTTCATGTTCAATAGAAATAATCAAACATCCCCTCATAAGGTGAAGGTTGAGTTATATGTGAGAATATAAAACTGGGAAATTACAACATCCCATGTTTATAACTCCATGCCATTAAATATTTGTGGACTGAACCTCCTAGAAAATCATTTCATATTCATTTTGGTATAGTTTTATTCTATATTGGGAATGTATTACTTATCTTTATACAAATCCAACATTGTCTTGTCAGGAAAGGTATATAACTCTTTACATTTTTAAATATCCTGAAATTATTTACATGTGTAATGAGGAGGATGAATCTCTATTGAATCATCTTCTCAATTTTCGATAGTGTTTCCTTTTGATAAAGTCTATATTTTCTCAAATTATTGAGAAAAAAGAGATAATCGTACTTGAAGACCTATTTATTTTGATGGATTAACATATGTATTCACAGAAGAGTTTCCTATTATTCCTCCTAATTTATAGATTGGGTTCTCAAATAATATTATTGTGGGATCCCTAAAAATATTAGAGAAATCATATACAATGCACAACGTAGATATGTAATAGTTAAATATGAAGTTGCAGGAGAATCCTTAAAAGGTTTTTATACACCAGGGTTCTTCACCATGGGATACAAAATTCATCTTACTTAAGATGATAGATATATAAGTACACCTCTGTATTGATTATCATGAACTCAATAAAATCATGATAACGAAAAAGCATGTCGTGTCATGGATATATTACATTTTCAATCACCTACATGGGGCCAGTTATTTTTTAAGATTGACCATCAGTTGGGATGTCACCAATTGAAGGTTAGGAAGGAATATATTCCCATGAAAACCATAATAACGTGGAATTAACAATATGAATTCATAGTGATGCCCTTCTTAGATAGTAAATATCTATAGGTTTTTATGGATTAAATGAATACAGTCTTTATAGATTACGTAGACAAATTTATTATAGTCTTTGTCAATTATTTTCTGATATACTCCATGAGTAAGGTGGAACACATGGGGAATTTGAATACAATACTAAAGAAAATGTAGTGGAAGAAAATACATGAAAATTCTAGTAAATGAGAGTTATAAATAAAGTAAGTATCATTATTGGGGAATTTTATCACTGGAAAAGGAATATCTGTAGACCCTTCCACAAAAAAGGTTATTGAATAGTGGCCCATTCCAATATTTGTACAAATGATCAATACTTTCTGCGGCCTAGTAGTGTAATACTGATGATTTTGGACGAACTTATCCAAATTTAAAATTCTAACAGACTAGATTACATTAAAATTGTTGATCATTGTATGGACTCAATAATGTGAGGAAATAATTAAAGATCTCAAAAAGAGGTTTATCATTGTTCCGGTACTCACCCTCCAAAAAATAGTGAACTCTTTCTGGTTCCCATCGATTCTCCAAGAGGTACATATGATGTGTAATGATGAAAACTGATAATTCGATAGCATACGACTCAAGGTAGTTGAATTTCCATGAGAAAAACTACTCTACACTTGATTAAATGTTTGAAATTGTGATCTTTAAATTGAAAATCTTGAGGCATTTTCTCCCCGGGGAGAAGTATAAGGTATATAATAATCAAAAGAGTCTCAAAAATATATCCACATAGAAGGAGATTAATATGATCTATAAATTATGTTTATATCTCATAAATGATTACAATTTCTCAATCCACTATCCTATTAGGGAAAATCAGGTGAATGATACTATATGTATAAAAGGCCATCCAACCATATCAATGTTGTGAATTGAGAAACATCCAATCCTGTTAAACATATAATGGATATAAATGTTAAACATTAAGTGAGGAACCACATAACTCCATTCAAAAATTATAACTCAAACATCCATTATAGAAAATATAAAGAATTAATAATTAAATTATGTGAAAATTTAGAAAATGAGAAGCTATTAGAAATGGGTAATCCTACGAGTTTAAATGAATGTCGAAGGATTCATCCGATTTGGGTTAGGATTATGTTTACTATATTAACAAGAGATAAAGAAGGTGCTTCTAAATTATACAAATAACTTAGCCTTCTATATTAACATTGAGAGTACAAAGACATATCAAGATATCCAAGATAACTATTATTGGGAAAATTTCAAAAAGGAGATCACTAAATATACATTAATGTTCTTGGTATGCTAGAAAGTGAATGATGAAATAAAAAAGTGAAATGGGATGATGCATCCATTATCCGTACCAACAAGGAAGTGGGAGAACATTACCTTGGACTCTGTCAATGGGATTCAAAATCCATTAAGAGGGAAAATTTATATATGGATAATTGTGGATAATCTTACAAAGATATCTCACTTTATATCAATTTGAGAGGACATCTCAATGGATCAAATTTCAGGGATAAATGTCAATGAACTGATTAGGCTACATGGAGAACCGCTATAAATTATGTCTCATCAAGATCCATGATTACCCTCTATGCTCGAGAAAATTCTTCGACATGCTCTATTCATTGAGACAATCTTTATTATAGCATATCAAATTTAAACTAATGACAAATCTATTTGAACTATTTGGAAATTGGAAGAAAAGTTTAGTGTTTGTTCTATGGATATAAAAGGAGGATGGGACCTATATATTAGCTAGGTTGAGTTCTCTTATAATAAAATATTCCATTCTATAATATAAATTTCTCAATATGAACCCCTTTATGATAAAATATTTAAAACAATGATATTCTGAGATTATTTCTGCGAACTAAATATTTTATGAGCTAAAATGGTTAATGAAATAGTGGATAAGTTGAAAACCATTTAGTATCCCATCAGGGAATCCAAAATTTTAAAAACGATCTACATATACAATCATTGATAATACCATGAGATTAAATATGGATACATCGAATTCCAAGGAATTTATCAATGGAATAGTATCATGATATTTGGGATGAAAAGGAAGTGAAGTCCTAGGTACATCAGCCCATTTGATATTCTTGATCATGTTAGAGTCATCGTCTGTTGGTTTTAACTTCCACTAGGAATTCCTCAAGTACATGAAGTATTCCACATATCCCTCTTGATGAATTAAATATCAGATCCTTCGCACGTAATTAATTCTAGGTTGGTATAGTCGGAGAGTGATCTCTCATATGAGGAGCATCCAGTGGAGATCTTAGATCATAGAGATAAGCTTATACCGAGCAAGACCACTCACCTAGTCGAATTGAATTGGTGGAACCATAAGTTTGATTGGACATCATGGGAACCAGAGAATGTGATGAAAAATAAGTACCCACACCTATTTTCAACTATGTATGTAAAAAATAAATTTTGACTGTGAAATTTCTTAAGGAGAGAAGTACGTAAAAACCAAAATCATTTATTAATGAAATTTAATTTGTATAATTATGTCACAATTTATAACGACATAAAATAAAATTAATAAGATAATACAAAAATTGAGTTCGCAGAATAATTAAACAAAAAGAATTTTTAGAACATATGGAACATATTGAAAAGGAAGAGTTCCGTTACAATTTTAATAGTAGCATGGCCCTTACAAATAGTAAACTAGACAATTGAATAGTAACCTAACAAAAAAATTATAAATAATATCTATCAGTCTTATAAGTGATGAGGTGTTAATAATTATATAATAGATGAAGTAAATAAATATTGAAAAAATTATTACTTATGTCTTTGAATTTTATAAATCACAAATATTAAATTATAATTTTATGATTAATTTAGAAATTAAAAATAAATTTAATTTAAATAAAATGTTTTCGTAAATATTCTATTCTTATCTCTAATTGTTTTACAATATTATTATGAAAACATTATTAAGTTTTCAAAGTTTTATAAAATCAATCAGAATTAAAAAATACTGTATTTTATTGTGTGAATGATTATTTTAATCAAAAACTAAATTTCACATAATAGGAAATTATTTTCAAAAAAGGATATCATTTTTAAATTATAAACATCAAAAAATTATAAGGGTAACGTTTTGGGGTTTTTTGGAAATACAAGAATTTTTAGTGAATAATAAAATATAGCAATTTACGGTATATATAAAGTTTATGTAAAATACAATATTACATCTGTAATGGATTACAAAATCACTAATTTTTTAACTCATATGATCTAACTACTACAATTATACTCAATAATAAAAACTATTTGTTTTTAAGAGTTAAATAATAATGTTAGGAAATAAATAATAGGAAAACACCCATCTTCCTTGTGATAAATACATCCTCTCACCACGTCTTCTCCTCACACCTTCCATGCCTTCTGACATGACCAAATTATAATAAAAAATCATCCCAAGTCCCTCCCCAGCATTCTAGATCTTATATATTGGAAAATAATAAAACCAATCTCGTATAGAGGGTCAAAAGAAGAAAGGAACAAATAGAAAAACCCTTATTCATTTACTTTTATTTTTTTTCATGTCCCTTTTTTTGTTTTATTTTCTTGTCACATCCTCTCATACAACTGGTATGAAAAATCTAGTATCTTAAAATTACTATAAATTTTTTATTCATATGGAACAATTCATCACCATGTCTTATTTCCACCCCATTTATTCTAAAAAGGAAGACATCTTCATTGATGTTTCAATTTATAAAATTTAAAGATGAAGAAGCTTTCAATTTCAATTACCTTATTCAAGGATGGCCATGATACCATTTTTATGGTATAAATAGATTATAATATATTTATTATATATTATAATATGTTATAGAATCATTGCATGAAAATGATTTTAAATAATAATAAAATGTGTTTTTTGTGAGTGAAACCACACAGAATAATCCAAACTTTTATCACTATCATCTTATCTAATGATTAATCCTCCTACAAGAAAAAATTCTTTTATGATCATTCATCTAAATGGATATTAATAAATAACATATAAACTCAATTCTAGATTTCTATTTCATTTTTAACTGGACATAAATATTGTTATAAAAGCAAACCAATAATGAAAACTAAGAAAAAAAAACGACTGTCGAATAATGAAATAGAACACCATAACTCATTAAAAAGGCCATTAAAGAACATAATTATTTATAATAAATAAAATAAATGTACAAAAGGTTATTAAATAATAAATTAATGGAGGTAATTTTATTACTAATTACATTAAGATCAATTGAAGAATAATTTCATGCATAAGTTAAGGGATTCTACACAAACCACCAATTTTCCTTTAGAAAATAATTTCACTCACTTTATCCAATTATAATGCTTCTTTATTTTTCGTTAATTTTTATATATTATTTTTTTGTTCCAAAATCATATATCAATATCATATCATCCTTCTATCATGGGATTATAAATGTTTTAGTTACTTTCCCTTGTCAAATCAATCTGAAAAGAAAGCCGGATTCAGTGGAACGTAATGATTTATTTCCAATTTTGAAATTCAATCCATAATATATTTTTATAAAACCTTATTTTTATAAAATCACGAATTATATAAAGCATAACAACATTGGTTTAATAATCCATTTATACAAACAATTATTTCTTTCATATTTTGAATAATCTTGAATTTCTTCCCTTAAACCATACTAAAATGTTTTATTTGTACATATTCTTAAACAATATTTCCACTTTAGTTTGACTTCACATATCATGAAATATTTATATATTCAATTATAAAATTATATTTAGGATTTATACCCATCATTTCATGGAAACAAAAATTAAATTCTATTTTTAAATTACATTCTACATGATTATGATACTTAATTATTTCCATATGTAACCCTTATGACTATATTTTATTTCTTATTTATGGTTAATTATATGGAAAATATATTCTAAAATTGATATAATGTGTGATAAAAGATAGGGATAATGTTTATTGGATATTGATTATTTTCATGAGATGTTATGTGGAAGAGTCATTTTAGTTATCGTGGACTAGTTCTCCAGGTCAAACTATCTTGGTGGATAGAATTGACTTGTGATTCATTATATGAAATGAGCCATCACTCATAATAAATTCCTGATTTATATTATAGAAGCATTACTATGATTCCATTATTACATTATCTCATGTTCAATATGTTATGATTTTTTATTTTCAATCATTTTAATTTCGTTTTTATATCATGATGTTATGACTTCTATCCGTTGTGATATGATTTATATTATTTTTTGTTCATTATTGGGATTCATAGAACATCCTATTATTCATGTATTTTCCCAAGGTAATCTTATGTAGTTGTAAGGGATCAATAGATGTTAGGATTTCATTATGGATGATAAATATATATTTTTTTTCATATTTTTCATATTGATATACCTAGACATCAAAAGACACAAGACATTTTGGTACATGGCTTATAATTCGATGTTTCTTCATGCTTTAAATTATGTTATAATTTGTTAAAAAATATAGGGTCACTCTAATTCATATATATCCTTGTTACAAGAATACTAACCAACATTATTCAACTCCAACTAAAGGGGCATGTCACCTTTTTAGAAAACTTGATTAGGAACAAAAATGAATATCATTATAATATGACAAGGAAAAAAAATGAAAGGTGTTTGACCAAGGATTGTGTGGAAATTATGATGAATTAGAGTAGTATAGATAAAAGAAACTGGATAGAATATAGCCTTATGGATAATATGTGAACCTACAGTAGATGCATATTAGAGATAATCAGGGAGAAATAAGGAGGAAGCACATAGATTATGAAATTACGGGTAGGGGTGACACTATCAAGAATATGGTTTGAATAAGATGAGAATGAAATTGGCTGTTCATTCTGGACCACATGGAGGATTCTTACATCTCCCAATTGTTTGGGATTCAAATGACTTCTAGTATTAAGGTGATTGGTAATCTACAGAATATATGTCCCATTATATTATAGTTATCAATTCCACTAATTTGAAGCCATATTTAATGATTGTGGATAGGAATTACCCATTACAGGATGTCTACTTGAGAATTTTTAGGGAATGAACATAATTAGAGGTCCTATTTAGTGATTATAGTTAGGGATTAAACTTATGAATATTTCAATTTTAATTTGGTATGGGCTAACCCAAAATAGGAGGAGCATAATTTCTTGGGATCATGTGGATTAGATGATCAAGTCTAACCAATAAGACTATGTAATACAAGTTTAGTTTGAGAAAAGGGAGGAAGTATTAGATATGGAGATCAAATAACTCACATTCCCACTAGTCAATGGGTCCTGGCCCCAATGGAAGAAGGAATGGAAGAGCATTGGTTCCCTTTTCCCTTCTTTTTTTGGTATACTGATCATAAAGGGGGAGAGGAAAAGTTATTAGTTCCCCTATTCTATATTATTTTCATAACTGTGATAATAAAATATTATTCAAAATCTAGATATATCGTGTAATGTAAATATGATAAAAAGTGACACTTCCAATAAGAATGGATTGGGGATTACTCCATGTGGGATACCAAAACTTGTTCCAATGGAGAATATGTGGATACGGCACTGCACCTAATGTACAAAGTATATGGTGATCACCCCACATTGTCTTGAATGAGGAGGTCACCATGGTAACCTATATGGTTGAGACCCTCATAACCATGTTCATGTAGACTTTAAATAATTCCATGGGCCCCCATTTTCTACGAGGATACCAATAGTACTCATGTTACGATGTGTTTCTAGACTCGACATAGTGCACTGATGTGTATAATAATCTAATAATACATATAATTTTGAATTGGAAGATGCCTTCGCCTAACTCCATTTGACTGATTCAAAGTGGGACCAATGTGGGGCTAGATCAAAGGATATATGGAGTTAATGGGAGATAAATAGAATAATAACATAAGATACTCCATTCTGCATTGTGTTTTCTTATATAATATTGGGTTTCCATATGCGTATCATGTTTCTATACTAGTCAGTGTTCATCTCCATAGAATTTTTCTATGAATACATGGGTTCTATACACATTTTATTATTCTAAATGGTCATGAGTTACTCTCATGTAGTGTTTTTATATGCGGGGAAGGGATCCCTCCACAAAGAACATTTCTACACTAGGTGGTCATCCAAAAAGGGGCCATCCTTTTGTACTTTTAATAATGTCATCCATAGAAGTTTTTGAGTCTTCATATGTTACATAGACTCTCCTTTTTGGTTTTAGTTAATGTTATTTTTTGAATTTACTTAATTTTTTCCCTTTTTACACTCCTTATGCATTTTCTTATCTTATTTTTCGGTTCTCGTCCATGTATTTTGTAGAGGAATATAGGAACAAAACCCTAGGATAGAAGATCACATAATATGGGCTATGGGGACATATCTATATAACTTATAAAGTATATTTTGGCCCATGAGTATAACATTCCAATATTTTTATGAGATAATTTTTTAAAAAATATTGGATGTTTTATGTTGTACACTACAAAAAGATATGTTTGTTCTATACAGAACACCAGATTAGCTTCCAATATACGAAACACAATGTATGGATTTTATTACAAAAAATATCATGTTCATGTATTAGAATTCATTTCATTAAGGTCCAATTATTAATGAATACTATATATTATAACCATCTCATTATGATTGCGAGTTTGAATATTAATAATTTTCTTCTAAAAAACTATTTAAATGCTAATAAGTCAGTCTATAAAATAATAAAATCACTATTAATGGATTTTATTAATGAAAAATATAGTCAATAAATTAAATATAACATTTAAAATTTATCTTATATTTTTTCTAAAAATAATATAAAACCAAATTAATTTTATTTTGGATAAAGAAAGTAGTTATAAAAGAAATCTAGTATTTCCGCCTTTTTGATGACGCACCCATTTTAAATCTAATTTTACACATTTTTTTCTGAATTTGAAAATATAATATCCTTATTTTAAGTAGATTTATTAAAATTTATGTTTTATGCATTTTTTGTATTTTTTAGATAAGATTCATTTTATGATGAATTTTGAAAATACTGATTTTTATATAAAATGTTTTTCATATTAATGTCATTATGTAGTGAAATTATTTTTTTTATTAAATTTGAATTTGAATTAATTTATTTTTATATAATTATTGTTTTTAAATGGTTTTATATAGTAATTTAATATAAAAACAACTTCCATTTATAATGGGGCATTTAAAAAAAGGCTTTCCTAACATTTTACTAGTTTTATTTTAAATATCATTCTAAAACATCTATGTTTTAAATTTTGAAAAATGTTTGTAAAATTTGTCTTCTTTTGATTCAAATATGGAATGTATGTCAATTTTATTTTTTTACCAATATGTGTAGTGACCAAATTAAATTTTGTTACGATGGTAAAGGGTAAATTATGTAATTTTGGTTAAAAATAAAATTATAATGAAAAAAAATGTCAAAAATACTCAACATATTTTACTTAACGAGTGTAATTGGCCATTAAAACTAAAAGACATATTTTATGTCATTTAATTTGAGGTTTTCCATGAAAATGACGTAAATATTATTTAAATCAGAGAAAGACACCAAGTATCATTTTCATTGACTTTTATACATATTATGTGTCCAAATATGAATGAATGTGTGGTATCAATGAATATTAATGTTACCTTTTCCTTAATAAATATATTTAACTAATTTAAATTTTCTTTTGAATTTATGGGGCCATTTGGGCGATATTATGGTATTCATAATATTTTATTTACTGAAAATATAAAGATATCAAATTCATGTTTTAAATAATATATCATTTATAATATAACTTTATGCAGACCTTATATTCAACTACAAATAATAATTTTAAATCCAATAATTTTATCAATCATGTAAATTTATTTTTAATATTTAGGAAATATATAATTTCATTGAAGTCATATACATTGATGATGAAAAAATTATTTAATTGATGAAAAATCAATAAAATAATTTTATTAAAATGATACTAAGTAATAAAGACTAAAAACATTCTATAATATTACAAGTAGTGTATATCCAGAAAATAATCACCAAGTTTAGTGTTATTGAGAATTTTTAGCCTTATATAAGATATTATGACACTTATATTGTCTTATTTAATGTGATGTTAAACTTGTCACATTCATGTTTTAATATGTATAACATTTTAAATGATCTGTTTTCTAGATGATATATTAGACAAAAAAATTATAATAAATTATGGTACACTTATCTTCATAATGGTAATTTGTTTTTAAATTTTACACATAAATATGTTTATTTAATAATTACAAAAAATAAATGAAGTAGTATTTTTATTAATGGAAATATCTAATTTATTTTATTAAAAATATTTAAATAAATATTACATTAGAAAAATAATATGATAAATTATTTTTAAATATTAAATAGACTCAATAGAGATATTATAAAATATTTTTATCATGTAAAAAATATAATATTAATATTTTTAAAATTCAATGAATTTAATAGTGTCAAAAATGATAATATTGTCGTCTTCCAAAAAAAATATTTATTAAATTATTTAAAATCATAAAATATTTTAAAAAATATATATTAATTATTATATGGTCTAAATTTATCTACATTATTTTTTTATTACTTAATTAAAATCAAATAAATAAATATTTTACCCTTTAAATATTGAAATAATCATTACCCAAAATAATTTAAAATAAAATAATGAAGTGTCAAATTATTAGGATGGTGTCTAAATTGACATAATAAACCTTTCCAAAAAACATTTACAGATGATATTACCACCCTACACGATAACTTCTTATAAATTGGAGATTTTGGAGGTTGTTTAGTGGGGGTTGGGTTTATTATAATTTAATATTTTTGAGGTTCATAAAATTGCCCCACACCTCAATTATAAAACTGAACCTCATCCCTCACCACTTTAGATCAATTTGAACATTTAAGATCATTCATCCCATTATTATTTCTCTTTTAAAATTTTATGATTACATTATGAATGTTTTTTTTATTCTCAAAAGACCAACCATAGTGCTTCAAGATATAATTTAGAGGGAACATGTTGAAGAAGAGGTAATCACATCATCTGACTCTTCCAATTATTTCTTCTTTGAATTCCTCTTCATGTGTTGATTCAATTATAAAATTGTGACTCTTGTATCACTTGCATATAATGTTGTTATAAAGATTATGTAATAACTCTATTCCACCTTCTATCCATACAATGAAAAAGTAAATCGACGCGTGTACTTACGTATGACTTACCATCTCCACGCTATAGCGTAATCTATTTTTCACCACCTCATGACTTATATGGGAATAATTATGGAAATAATAATGATATTTGATATTTATAACAAGTTATTTATTTAGAAACAATATATATACCACCCAATTCAATACCGTTTCAAAATTTATGTGATGATATTTTCGCTCAAGCGTACGTACGACTAATGGTCTCCATGATTTAATGTCAATCATTATACATGATAGCCATTAAATCGTGATTATAAAAACGTAAAAAATAATTATAAATTTAAATATTATATCCATATAATTATTTAATGATGTAACTATAACATAAGAAGGAGAACTATAGCATATTCGACAAAACATGCGTAAGAACATAAAGTTCTTAATACCTTATTAATGTGTAACAATGAAATGTTACTTACCATAAAATGATAATATGATCATATATGATATCATAAAAATGAATTTAATTCTTTAAAAAGTCAATATAATAATTTGAATCATTTTCCATGAGGTTCATATACCAGAAAAGAAAATCAGACCAATGGTAAGTGATAATTTTGTATCACTTTTATTTGTGGGGGACATAATCCTTTTACACCACCTATTTATTTTGTGTGGTGTTTATGCTTCCCATTATGGTTATCTGTAATTAATTTTCTAAATATTATGATAATTAAATATTTATATAATTTTCTTTATTTTATGAGGTATACAATTCGACTGATTTATAAATTGGTAAAGGATAATTTTGCAATCTAATTATTTTATGAGATTAATAACTCATAAGTATTTACGGTGGTATATTTACCATCCACATCTATGATTCGTTAATATATATTTGAGAATAAGTTTTATATAAACCTAAAAATTTTTAAACATCAATTTTACCCATTGATGATTTTTTGTTAAATGATATGAATGTAATCATTTATCGTATTCAGTTGGAGGTACTTTTTGACTTTTCCAACAAAAGTAAGATAACATTGTTTCATACATATACTGCAATAACATATTTTTTACATATTCATAAGTACTTATTTCATTGAATATTACTCTATATTATTTCATGTTTATTTTCACATAATTTTTTTAAAATGTTGATACATTTTCAGAAAAGTATATTTTTTTAAAGAAGATTGAATATTTACTTCAAAAATTAATTTCAAGTGTTTTATCAGTATATGTTATCATCTAAGATGAAAATTTGTTCATAATTATATGTTTCAAGTATATTATCCATATTATTCATATGGTTTTATTATATTTATAATACTTATCGAATCTATTTGTTTTTCATGGATTATGTTACAATGGAATGATTTTTAAGAAAACTACATTATTTCTTAGGTTATTCTACGATGAACGATTTATATTTTTTTGGAAAACATAAAAATTATTTCTTTATGAGATAGATAGGAATTATATATACCACCATTTTATTGGGTAAATATTTATATCTCATGATATAGACATGACTGGAACAATAACTAAATCTAGTTCCGTAATACAGTGCTGGAATGACCTGTATATGTAACATCCCCAAATGATAAAGGGTTAAATGACTAAATGATATGACTTATGTCAATAAGGTGCATCTTCCTTTTCGGGAGCCTACCTGATTAGAACTCCACAGTTAAGCGTGTTTGGCCTGGAGTAGTGATCAGGATGGGTGATCTTCTGGGAAGTTTCCTAGGATGTGTGTGAGTGAGGACAAAGCACACTGGAAAGGACATGTGTTGGCCTGTGGGGACTATCATATTAGTCAGATGACTCGTTCAGGCATGTGGGTGGACCTTAGGGTGGGCCCCACGTGTCTGCGGGGCAACTGGTGGTACCTGGTGGGCCAGGACCCAACGACCATGTTAAGGCGGGGTGTCTGTGCTGTAACCGGGGCACGGTTGTCACATTGGTATCAGAGGAGGAACCCAGCCTTAAGTGCAGTGCAATGCCTGGGTTGAGATGTAGGGCCCACAACGAGGGCATTGTGCTCTAAAGGGGGGTGGGGTGATTGTAACATCCCCAAATGATAGAGGGTTAAATGACTAAATGATATGACTTATGTCAATAAGGTGCACCTTCCTTTTCGGGAGCCTACCTGATTAGAACTCCATAGTTAAGCGTGCTTGGCCTGGGGTAGTGATCAGGATGGGTGACCTTCTGGGAAGTTTCCTAGGATGTGTTTGAGTGTGGACAAAGCACACTGGAAAGGACATGTGTTGGCCTGTGAGGACTATCATATTAGTCAGATGACCCGTTCAGGCATGTGGGTGGACCCTGGGGTGGGCTCCACGTGTCTGCGGGGCAACTGGTGGTACCTGGTGGGCCAGGACCCGACGGCTATGTTAAGGCGGGGTGTCTGTACTGTAACCGGGACCCGGTTGTCACAGTAAATCTGTTTCAACAATACATGTCTAGAATGAAATTTAAATTCAGTTTAGAAACTATGATGGTATAGGTAGTGATTCCTTAGATGCTAAATAAATTAGTATATACTTATGTATTCTCCACACTTCCATGTTTTTTTAAATGTTATACTTCCATGACTCATGTTAATTATTTTTTAATGATTATGTTTTATAAACAACCAATATTTATTCCATGATTCATGTTTATGATATTTTATATATAGGTTATGCTCTTATATTTTCATAATCTTGTTTCTAGTTCCCTTATTCTTATGATTATGTTTACATTTCTCTATTGTTTATGGGATATTTCGTATATCATTCACTATGTTAGTGGAATATGTTCCATGTTTCCATATTCACTAAACTAATATGGAATTTGTGAATCTATTTTTATAATGTATTAAGTATTCCGAAAAGGATAATTAATGTCCATGTATGTCAGTCATTGTTTGTTTGAGTTTTCTTTCAATGTGATGTATTATTCAACCTTCGGAAACTAGGTTGTGAAAACATTAGTGAGCTCTGTATTGATATTTCTAATGATGTGTCTTGGGATTCCCAAAGGATAAGTCTATGTATAGGTAATAATCCAAGAGTTTTTGTCACCATGCTAAATAAACTAGTATTAATGGAGAATATGATAGACCATTGAATGATATTCCACTTGAAAAACTAACTGAAATGGTAGTAGGATGGACAAATAATCTTATTATTCATAATTATAAATCTTATAAACTAATCAACAAAATCAACTATGTTGATTTTCTTGACAAGCCTTATAAGAGAATGATTATGATTCATGGGGACCATACAAAAAATAAAGATGAATCTTCTTCATTTAAATGTTGTGGAACGAGGCATCAAGGAGAATGTTTCATTGGAACTCAAAGAATATTTAGGTATTTGAATGAATTGAATACAATAATGCAAAATAAAAGGTATACATAACACAACAGGAATCAATAATGGTATTACTATGGAATAAATAATTGTTAAATATTTTTAATGTGGAATGTATGTGAATTATAAGAATAGATTCCCTATTAGGAAATTTCCTCGGTATAATCATCATGGTCAAATGGGTAGTATTTATTTCACTGAAAATGAAGAGACTATGAATGATATATGAGATAAAACCAGTGTCAATGAATATAACGATAAATCTTGATCAATGGTTTAAGAAGATATTTAAATGACTTCATATTTATCAAGAATAATTTTGTATAATTAATTTTATTATGGAATTATAAATCATCTATTTTTTGGTCCACTATAATTTTACCATAATGATTTAAGTGCATATAATGAATAGTACTGGAAAACATTAATAGTTATTAAGGTAATATGTAAATATTTTTGGATATACATGATCAAGGGATTGATAACACTTAATATGAGCACGTTAATAAGATATTTATATTTGGATAATGGTATTTTGGACATGAATAAGTAAATTAGATGGTACTGAGTTCCTTAGAACTTATTAAGGATTGTAGAAAATGTGGTTTATGACAACATGGATAATGTTTTTAGCGTTTTGTACTTATGAATAAGGAAACTATCATGTTTTAAATAAGGATTTATGGTTAATATAACACATGATCAAGTTATTAAAATGTATTGAATGTGAATACCAAGAATATCCTTATTAAAATTGGGATAAAAATTTTAAAACGATTTATTTCACCTATTTCTGTTGTTAAAAACATTTAGAAAGATTATAAGGTTATCTATTTATGGATAGTATAAGTTCAACTCTGGATTAATCTATTACTACATCACTATAGGTGGACTTGTTCATATTTTATAACTTGTGATAAACTTTTTGTTTCGAAAATGACAGATGGAATTACCTGTAATTCTATTCATGGATCACATGATCTATTAACGCTTCCGGAATGAAGAATTCATATTCATTTATATGAATAAGAACATACAGGGGAATTGTGTAGGGCACAATAAATATTGATATTGTAGTGAAAAAGTAAGTATATCGTATCATAAAAATTCTTCAATATTAGAAAAAATTGAACATGGAGTAAAAGTGTGTCTTATTATCACCATTTTTATGATATCAATGATAACTTTCACAATTATTTATTTTATGGTTTTGTGGTTCTTATCTCTTACTGGATCACACACTTCCTTGTGATTAGTGATCATTATAAATCAATATGATTATTTATGGTTTTCATCCATACCCAACTCATCACCAATGATCTCCAATGTAGAGACCCTGTAATGATTTACCCAAGTTAACTATTATATTAAAAAAATTCCCTTTTAAAAGGGAGATTTATACTCCATTTTTACGGTGTACATTTCACTAAAAGAAACTCCCTTATATTAATACTTTAGTAATACCGAATAATTTTAAGGGTGAATTTAATTTGAAGGGGGTATAATGTGACACCAATATATTTTTATGATATAGATTCATTTTAATTTCTCTAATATCATCTGTTGTTTGTAACACCGAAATAAGATTGTGCTATTCGCAACACCAAATTATGTTATACTATACACTATTATATACTTGGATTTTATTACCCACAATTTCATGTTATTTTTTTAGAATCAATTTCATGAAATAATTATTATTTGTGAACATATAGATATTATCAACAAGTTATTATAATAGAGGGTATGAATATTATAAATTTTTCTTTCTGAAAAAACTACATAAATGAAACTATGTTATTCAATAAAATAATAAAATAATTATTGGTTGATTGCATTATTAAAACATATATGCAATATGTTAAATATATTTTTTAAAATTTATATTATATGTTTTTGATACATTATATAATAATTAATTCAATTTTTTGTATAAAAGAAGTACATTAAAAAATACAGATTTGTCGCCATTTCATGGCACCCGCAATTTAAGTCTAGTTTTAAAAAATCTTGATATTAAATTTGAAAAATTAATCTTCTTCTTGAAATATAAATATTTTCTTTGGTTGAATTTTATGTATTTTTTGATTAGCTTCAATTTTGTGATGTATTTTGAAAATAATGATTTTTAAAAAAAACATTATTTTTATTTAATGTCATTATATAATAAAATTATTTTTTATATTAGTTTTAAATTTTAAAGAGTTTATTTTTATCCTATTATTATTTTTAGAATTGAATTTATACATTAATTTTTTATAAAAACATTTCTATTTAAAAATAACAGTTTTCCAAAAAATAATTTTTCGTGGCATTTTATCTGTTCTATTATAAATATGATTCAACAAATTATATGTGTTTAATTTTCAAAAAAATATTTAGAATTTTGATTAATGATGTACTAATTTGGTATATATTTCCCTTTTATTTTTCAGTCATATTAATAGTATACATGGTAAATTTTGTTACCACGTTATAAGTAAATTTTGGCAATTTAAGTCAAAAATAACATAATAATGACTATAAAATAACTAAAAAAAATGAGAAAAAATATTCTATGAATGTAATTAGACCCTTATCACATAAAGATCTAAATTATGTCATTTAATGGACACTTTTCTGTGTAATTGTCTTAAATAATATTTAAATCAAAGAAATACACAAAGTGGTATTTTCGTTTTCTTTAATATCTATTATCTATCCACATATGGATAAGTGGGTGGAATCAACAATATAAAAGGTAATTGTTTACCTTAATAAACATATTTCCCAAATATAAATTTATTTTTGACATTTTGGGGCCATTTATAAGATATTAATGTATTTATAATAATTTATAAAATTAAAATTTAAATATGTCACATTCATGTTTTAAATAATATATTATTTTTAATATAAGGTTATAAAGATACTTTATTCAACTATAAAAACACATTTTAAATATAAATTTATTTTCTATCATGTTAATTTATTTTTAATTGATAGTAAATATAAATTATCTTGATGGCGTTGAAATTTATGAAGGATAAAATATTTAATTGTTGAAAAATCAATTACATAATTTTATTAAAATGATAATAAATATTTAAAGACTGCAACACTTTGCCTAATGTTATTGGTCAAGTAGATATTGATCATAAAAATCATATAGATGTGTTATTGATAATTTGGATCCTTATAGAAAATATTATGACACATTTATTATTTTATTTAGAGTGATGTTAAATTGGCCACATTAATTTTTTACTAAGTTTAAAATTCATATTGAATGATTTTGCAGAAGATATTTTTTAATAGAATAATTCGATTACAATTTATTATATTTGATATCATCATAGTTTTAATTTTTTTAATATTTACCCAAAAAATATTTATATTAAATAAATACACAAAAATAATGTAATAATTATTAAATTATTTGAAATATAATATTAATTTTTTAAAAAATATTAACATAAATATAATATGATATAATTAATATTTAAATTTTTTATATAGATTATATAGACAACATATGGATATAAAAAAATATTTTTTATGAAGATAACATCTTATAATTATATTTTTTAATATTTATGAATTAAATTGTGTCGAAATTAATATTATTGTTGTTTTATGAAAACAATATTTTATTATATTATTTAAAAACCCAAAAATCTTTTAAAAGATATATAATAAGAATTATTATATTCCCTAATATTAAATAAGTTATTTAATTTTGATTTAGTTTATATAAATTAAGTAAATATTTCACTCTTTTAATATTGAAATAATTGTTACTGACGTTAAAATGAAATAGAATAACTATGTGTTATCATAAAGTGATGATGTTTAAATTGACAAACAAAATTTTCCAATATTTATTTTTTTTATAATATTAAAACAATATGTCATCTAAAATTCAAAATTGGGGCGTTTTAGAGGTTTTTTAGTGGGATTTAATTATATTGTAAATTAATTTTTTTGAGGTTTTGAAAATTTCCCCTCACATCAATTATATAATGGATTATCCTTCCTCAACTATTAATATCAATTGGAACATTTATGTTGGGTACTCCAAAAAATTGTTCGCTTATAAACATCCAAATTAAATTCTTGAGGTTCTATTCTTCTCAAAATACCAACCATAACACGTTAAGAGGTGATTTAGAGGGAGCAAGTTTAAGAAAATGTTATCTCAACTACCGATTACTTCAAATTATTTCTTATGATACTTCACATTAATGAGTTTCTCCCATTATAAATTAATCCCTATAGTACCACTTGTATTCATTTTTGTTATTAGGAATATGGAACAACCATATTACACATTATATCAATCCTACAAAATACTAAATAACCACACCTCTGTACGTAGAAATTATTGTCTCTATGTCATGGTGTAATATGTTTCTCAACACCACATGACTTTTATGGGTATAATTATGGATATAATAACTATATATGATTATTATATCAGGGTATTTATTCCTGAACATCATATATAGAATCCAATTTGATACCAGTTTATAATTAAATGGGTGATATCATCACTCATGCGTACATATGGCATTGCGTCTCCACGATGTGATATGTTTCTTTTTACTTGACATACATTAAAACATGATTATATGAATTTACAAAATCGGTAAATATATTATATATTATATAAATATAATTTTTTAATAATATAACTATGACCTAATAATATGAAATTGATCATTTTCAAAAAAACATGCATATGAACATTAAGCAGTTAATACACAAATAACGAGTAACAATGAAATGTTACTAATCAATGGATGATAATATGATCATATATGATATCGTAGAATGACTATGATTACGAATTAAGTCAATGAAATTATTTAAATCATTATACAGTAGGTTCAAATATATATACAAGCAATCAGACCTAATGTAATGGATTATTTTTTCTCACTTAGATTTATGTGGGGGAAAGCCTTAAACACAACATATTTATTTTATGTGGTGTTTATACATCCCATGAATGTATTTATTATTATTATGAATTTTATGATAAATAAAAATTCATTTAATTTTATTTATTTTATGAGTCATATGATTCGACTAATTTTTAAATTATTAAGATTTCATTTGTCAATATAACTATTATCTATGATAGTTTACTCATAAGTATTTTTTGGGGTATATTTATCATCTGAATCCATGATTCCTAAATATGTATTTAAAAATATTATTTATATCCTTTTAAAACTGTTTGAATTTCAATTTTACCAAATATTGAATTTTTTAAACTATATGGAAGGATCTTTTTTCATATTTGTTATGAGGTACTTTTTGTATTTTCCACAAAAACTATGAGAATAATGTTTTTTAAATTATACAGCATTAATGAATATTTAAATATTCACAATTCAGTATTTCCATGAAGCGTCCTCTATATGATTTCAGGTTTATTATAAAATTAATTCATTTCTTTTTATATTTTATGTCATTTTGAGAAGTAAACATTTCGAAAAAGAAAGGTTAATATCCGTGAGATTTAATTTCAAGTATTTTATAAAAATTATTTTCCATATTAGATGAAATTTTATTTAATAATGATATTTTTAAAGTATACTATCCATAGTATTCCTATGGTTTGATTATGTTTATGTAATTTGTTAAATCTATATGTTTATTGTGGATTATGTTATTATGGAATGAGTTTTAAGAAATAAATTTTATTGTTTGGGTTATGGGATGATGATTGAATTATGTTTTTGGGGCACATATATTAATGATTTAATTATGAGATGTATATAATATATATCTCACTTCAATGAATTGGGTTATGATATTTATCTCATGAGTTCGACATGACTGGAATGACAAATATATATTGTTCAGTAATATAGGGTCAGAACGAAAATTAAATATGGTTCAATAATATATGGCTGGAATTAAAAGTGAATGTGGTTCAATATCTATGATGGTCTTGGTAGTGATGCCATGGATACAATAAAAATCAGTATATTATTATGTGTTTTCTAACCATACATGTTATATATATATGTTTTGACTCCATGACTCCAGTTCTTTATTTACTCATGATTTATGAATTAAGAACTACCAATATTTATTTCATGATTCAGGTTTATGATATTTGATACGTAGGATATGATATTATATTTTCATAATCATGTTTATCATAGCCTAATGCTCTTGATTATGTCTACAATTCTTCATTATTTACCCTTATTAATAATTGGATCTCAACATTTTTATGTATTATTTTCCCCATGATATGAAGAAATGTTGTAGGTAGGAAAACATAAGGGGAAGACCATTATGGGAGATGTTTAAGATCATTCAACAAACTAGAAGAATGTGTTCCATGTTTCCATAGAAAAAAAATCTAATACGGTCTTTAGGGGTATAATTGTGAAATGTATTAGGCATAACTCAAAATAAATATAATTTCTATATACATCAACAATTGGTTATTAGTTGAAATGATTCATTATCGAGGATGAAAAGGGAAATACAATCATGTAATTGACTTATCAAATGAGGGGGTGGTCATTTTCAAGTGGGACCTCACCGGTCATCCTTGAAAATGATATAGTTTCTTTTTTTGGATTCTAATAGTTAGGGTTGAGTCATGTGAATATAATAACTCAAAGGATACCATGATTAGAATTGGTCATCATAACATCATTTTCTTTGTAGATCATGACTACCTTAAATTCTTCTAATCTATTAAAATTATATTTAAAATCTTCTTTGAGTTTATTTTACCAATACAAATTAATGTCTCCCATCTCATTTATATTTTTACAAAATTAATTGAATCCTTATCTCATTTTATTTAGTGTTTTCTTGTATTGAACAATGTTCATATAGAATATTAAAAAAAATGATATATTATAATGTTGAATTTAAATAGTAAAATATTTTCTTATTTTTATTTTTTGGGTTATAATAATTTTCAACATAATTAAGTTCATTTTCGTAAAAACAAAAGTGAACTAGTTTTAATATTCCAATGAATGGAACCAATTTATGATATTTTTTTGGAAAATATAATAATTATTATGACAGTCCATATTGATCTTCATGGACCCATATTTTTTTACTAGTTCCCTTCATTATATTTATAAGGATTAAAATTTAAGGGGTATGGAAATATAAATGAGAAAATAGGAAATTCCTAAGAATTTTATCTTATCCATGTGAAGAAAATAATATTAATTACTTATATATATGTGGGAAATATATTTATGGTAAATAAGATGAAAAAAGTTTCCATTTCTCAATTATTAGTCATGATTGTATAATGAGAAACCACTATTTTACCCATATAAACACACATTTCAATATAGTATATGGAGACCATAGTGAAACTAATGTATTTCTCAGGGTTGAATATTAAGCATCAATTAGAAGAATGGTGTTCTCACACTATAGTGTTTTTTTCTAGAACTATATCTATATTTTAAAGATATAATATGGATTTTTATCATGTCCAAAAAAGTAAAAATGTTATCCTCACAAAGGTGAGGTATCACTCATCGGGTCACCCTTGAAATAATTAGAATTGTTCCAACTAAAGTTATTTTTCATAACCCTCCACTATCTTTCTATCAACCATAATACAATTTATCTCCCAATTAACACTATTTATTCTCTCATTTATTTCTATCTATTTTCATGTTTTATCCATAACTCAAAAAACACTTGATATCCTAATACTGTCCAATATGATATTCATTAGGATTAGGATGTATAGTTATCAAAGTAATAATCATAACAAATTGAATAATAATTATATCAGTAAAACAATAGTTCTAACTCTAAAAATAGGAAACAACTACAATTTCACATTTTAATATTGCATGGAAATAAAAATGTGAACCCATGGACCAGAGGCCATCAATTTTTAGCTAAGTATATGGAAAAATTGTGATCATACATCTCAATAATGTGAATTTTTACATATTGAAATTGTAATATGTAATTTCATTTCATTTCTCTAGGGTGTGTTGTTTTTTATATGATTTCAAGTTGTATTGTTTTTATGGTTCCCACTCCCTCAAAAAGTGGATGTATTAAAAATTAAAAATAAATGTTGGAGGATATGAAGGGTCATGACTCCTCATGATGGTAAGGTCTAAATTATTATATATCTCATCATTTCTAATATAACTTAGTCCCACACCCAATATTTTCATTATTAGTTTATCCAGTCTCATTACTCACGCCAAATTTCTATTAATCAATGGTTTAGTAAACTCTTTTATTATATTTTTCATCAACCCAAAATTTATTATTCCATATAAATTATAGAATTTTATATATGAATTGAATCCATGTTGTGATGGTTTATTCTATTGATAATTTCACATGGATAGGGGATATAAAATTCTTGATTTTTTATAACAGATTTTTACTTATCCTTCTCTCAAGAATCTCCTTCCATATGTCTTAATTATTGAATATTTTCTTTATTTTGTAATGTAGGTAGGTTAAAATGTTATTTATTTGTCCCTTTTATTACATATGTTCCATGTTGAGTTCAATTTTTATATTCATCCATCATCTCCTAATTTTCAAAACTAAGATACATCTTCAAATACGTTTCCAAGTATTTTCTATTATACATATCATAAGAATTCATTGTTTAAAACAATATATCCACTTTATTCGCATCATTACTATTACATATCTTTTATTCACTCAAACACTTTGATCATTTTCTATAATATAACCTTCATTATTATGTGAATAATCTTACACAATTACATGATAATCTAATTTTCGTAGAAAATTTTATAAACATTAACCATTTTTTTTGGATAAGCTTAATTTTTTATATATCATAGTTACGCTTTAATTTATAGTAAATATTGTTTTCATATTTCACATTGTTCGCATATTATTCATATATGGAATGTAATTATTCATTTCAAAATGGTGGAAAATGCAATTTACTCCAACTTAGCTAAATATTCCCTTTCATTCCTTCTTCCATAATTGACAGGCTTTGTTCCCTCAATATAAATTACATATATAATGGTTATAAATTTTTTTGAAATATTAATTAACTAAAATATGTTATATAAAATCATGGTAAAATTCTATATATTAATATATAATTCATAAAAATTTATCTAAATGTTCAAATTAAATATATAATGAAAATAATAATGATTTATGGTGTGAAAATAGAATTTTAAAACATGTTGAATCATGAATGTAAACAAATGACATAAATTAAGAAATAATATTTATTATTATATTTGTTTATAGAGAACCTAAAATCTGGAAAAAAAATTATTTCCATTGTTTTTGGAATGAAATTAGTCAAAATAATAAATAAATGATATGAAAATAATAATATATATATATATATATAATAAAAAACAAACTACAAATTTCTTAATGAATGTTATTTCTAATTAAATACATGTGCAAATATATAATATTATCGCGAATAATTTTAGTCATAAATTAAAAATATTCCACTTGAAAAGATTATTTACAGACTATACATATTTAATATTGTTGTAAAATCATTCATAATGACTAATCCTAGAATAATTTTATATTATTGAGGGAGAAGGAAAGAGTCTCCTACACATAGTCAATAAAACATTGACACTAATGTATACCAATGATGGATTGGGTTTAAAGATGGAGTTTACACCTATATGATATATAAAACAATATCAAATTCTCATAGGATTTTCCATTATATATAAAAACATTACATTACCATGAATCCTTGATATTGCATCAAAAAATAAAGGTTGAATCACTGTATGGTAATAGTTGAGGATGTAACGAGAAACTCCCTCATTACCATCTGCCCTTACCAGACCCAAAAAATGGTGAGGGATCTCTCCCTTATCATGTTATTTTAATATTTATAACATTATATAAATGGAAATAATTATTATTATAATACCCTTCTCATGAAATTTACAACAATATTTCATCCTTAATAAGTTAAAATGGTTTTTAAATCCTCAATATTATAATATAAACATGAAGAATATAAGAAAATAAAGATTTTTGATAGTTACTTTAAAAATTTTATTTATAAAAAATGGGAAATAAATTTCAAACACATTTAATTAATTATATACCCTAAAATAAATGTTTTAAAATATCAATATAATAGTATTTAGTTTTTTAATGGCCATAGGAACTCATTGGATGAAAATATTAACTATGGTTTTAAGTAATCCCTTACTATTTTTCATAATTTCCCATAAAATATAAAAACCATAAATAACTCACTCTTAATACAATAGGGATACATGGTTATTTTTCATGATTTTTAGAATGGTTCATTGACCAAAAATTCTCAAAAAATATAAACATTTATCAATTTATCAATTTTTTCCCTAAATGTTTTATTATATTACTTTTTTTAATGTGTGTTTTAAAAAATTCTCCCAACTATAGCACTTTTCATCCATAGATTAATCCCATAGGTAATAATTTTTCTAATCACATTTCATTTTGGAAATGAAATGTATCATCAATTTATAATCATTTAGAACATAATTATGTTTAATATAATTCAAATGAAATATTTAAATTAATAAAACTATATTTTTCATTCTTTTGGGTACTCCCAACCATAATTAATCAATATAAACTATTCCTATTTGTACCATTGATCCATATTCCACACAAATTACCATGATATTTATAAAATGGTAAGAATTGAAACTATGATTTTACTCCAAAATAAATAAGTTTTTTGATGATATATTTGTCTCATAAAATAGGTATCATTGAAAAATAATTGTTTATAAATATGATTTATAATATAATAATACTAGTTCTCATAAAAAATATGTGACAATACCATAAAAAATGTCACATTTCCTTTCATTAAATATTCTAGCAGATTTTAAAAATTAATCATCATGATTTAAAACATATTTATTTGGGGTTGTTTTGGCTCTATTGTGATCAATGAAATTTTGGATACATGATAAAAAATATATAATATCATATTGATATTTTCACACAATGGTTGGATTGGTAATCAAGACTAAATAGAGATTTGGATAAAATGTTATCACTATTTGGATTTAAAATTATATTTTCATGTTATCGTAATACAATTGGGATATCTATGGTATATAGAAATGGTATTTTCATGCATAAATATCATATATTTTAAATTTAATATGCCTAAAATCACACAAAGACAAGCTCAAATGTTGTAAAGTCCATAAACAAAAAAGATATCCCCATCTAGTACTCCTCATATACATACCCTACTTAAAAACCATCATCATGGCTGGGAGGAAGGACAGACATGAAAGGGTGTGATATGATACTTAGTTTGGGTAATCATAGGATATATCAATCATTGATCAGATTTAAGAATAATAAAAGCCTATGGGTATAAGATCATTGTTAGGTCCACAAGGCTGAGTACCCTGAGAGGGGGTGAATCAGGGTATGACTAATTTAAAATTAAAGCTCGTTCTGATGTTGTTTCACTGTTAAGAAAAACACTCTTCTCTCTTTCCTGTTGTGCAATGTAAATAGAATGTAATCCATGCACATGACACATCAATTTTTACTTGGTTCTCCACTATGGGATTTGTCCAAGGAGCATACGACGACAGGTTTCTGGTCGTACCAAATTCTACTAAACTGCACTAGATGTGGATTACAAGGTTCGGGGATAGTCACCCTATCCCAAGCTCACTGCCTTTACAAGTTTTAGGGTCAGATCAGTGATTTTCCAAGGGACACTACCTATTTTTCTCCCTCTAGCTCACTACCGGTGGAGAGGATCAGCTTCTTCCTGTTCCTTTTCTCACTCCTCCTGAAAGGATCCACTCACTGTTTATAGACCTATAGGTCTCTTAATTTTCATGAAGGAATGCATCTTCATCTGTATATAGATTCTCTGTTGAAGTCCAGCTTTCACCCGTAGATGAATCTCACATTGCACCTAAGGTATCAGGAAATCGTCCAGCTTTCACGCAGCCCAGAATAACTGTCATGAATCAAACATTACATGGCGCACAAGTCTCGGCACACAATTCACAGCTGGCGCGTAGGTCCACCTTAGGCACTTGTGCGACACAAGCTTCTTAAACTCCACACTTGCACGACACACTTCCCTTTAATCCCAAACCATCATTTGCGTGCAACAAACAACAATCACCGTTCATTAAATCTGGCGCACATGTCCTACATTCACGACACACCATCACTTGAGATACCACCACACCTACGTGACATGAGATCTGATTTTTCAAAGTGTTGAATTCCATTCAAAATGAGGAGGGGTTGTCCAGTATTTATAGTCATTTTGAACACCATGCGCGATGGCGCGCAAGTCTCCCTTTGGCGCGCAAGTCTCAGCACGTAGGTCTCTTCCCCTGCAAGTCACTTGCAAGACCCACTTCCAAACTTGCGCGAACCTCATTCCATTGCCATATTTTGAAGTTCTCATCTTGAAAAACAATAGGCGCGCAACATTCCAATCCTCCTAGGCACCGGAGCGCAAGTCCTTTCTCTTGCCATGCAGGTCACGTGCATGACCAACTCAATACATGCGCGACCTTTATCCCTTTTCCATATTTTGACGATCTGATCTTGTAAAACATATGTCACTCATGTTTTGAAGCCATCAAGTACATGGCGCACAAGCCCCTTTTCCAAAAACAACTTTTATTCTTTTGTCGATTTTGAGGCCCTAACATTTGGAAAACATTGGAAAACGGTGCCACCTTATATCTGTTCTTTTTTGCACCGCCTCTAGATCATCCATTCCTTTGTCGACGTTCTTGAATCAAACATGAATCATTGACCATAGCTCTTGAACTCAACATTCCACGATGAATTCCCCTTTAACACCAAAATTGTATTTCATGGTTTTCTTTGTCAACAATCACAACACAGATGTCCACTTTTTCAACAAACACAATCACCTCAAAAAAATTATTCAATGATACCATGATGAATTTTTTCCCAACAATCATGACTATAAACTGAAACGTTTATACCTAATCTATCATAGACTATATAACATATTAATTGATGAAATCATGGGAGTTAGTCAGATTTTAACCATAAATGACATCAATGAATCAATGAAATGAGAGAATAACATAGATATAGGAATATGGTAAATATATAATTTGATATCATGATTATCATGTGTAAATCTAAATTGGTTCAACAAATATGTTTTGTAAAAGAAATCAGTCCCTCGCATAAACTTATGATTAGAACACCACGTCCATTTATACCCTTTTATAAATGAGACCATGTCCATGAAAAATAGTATGAACATGAAATTGAGTAGACACATAACATAATTTAATAATTATTTATCTATCCATGTTCAATTCATTGTGTAGAGACATAATTATCTCCATAAATTTTTTATAACATAACAACTTTTCCATGGATTATAATGTAACTACCCAACCACAGTTTTAAATGTAACAAAAAATCCTTCACTATAACATAACAACCATACTTGGTTATAAAGTAACCACCACCTTTAATTTATTACGAAACAAACCATCACATTTTCAAAACCATAAATTTTTATTAAACAATATCTTGATACATTTATTATATCATCACATTATAACTCATATAATTGGAAATGGGTTCTGTAAAAATTTCATAATTTTTCTATTGAATAATCCATGAGAATAAATGGGTTTAGTACAGATTTAATCATAATAATTGTAATCCATATAGATAAATAATAAGTATAGAAACTTTCAATTATATCATAGTAAAACATAAGTAACATAAAAGGTTTTTCTTGATGTATAATATAAATTCCATAAAAATTAGATTTAAACCATCATGTTGAAAATATCTATTCTATTTGAAATAACCATTTTTAATATTCATAAAATTTTAAATAAATTAAAGATAAATTTTTATTTTAAAAATATTAACTGAAAATTTTAATGGATTATTTTAATCATTTATCGTTCATGAAGGATGAAAAAATTGTTTAAATTTATCATGTTAAAATAATGAATCTTGTCACATTCTAGTAAATTTTTTAAAATTTCAACATTTGGAAAATAAAATTAATATTGTTTTTAAGCCATTTTTTTTAAAGGTTAAATGGGAAGAAATTTATCAACAAATGGAGGAATGATGAAACATGATTTAAAACACTTATTAATAACAATGATATGGACAAAAATGGATGTTCTACTAAAGAGAGAAAGAAAATTGATTTTTTATAAAAAAATTATTTTGGCCTCTTGCCTATTAAAATAGAATAAAATGATTAGAGAATATGTATTTTAAAAATTAACTATAGAAGAAGAAATGTAATAGGTTTCATGAAATATAGATACTGATATGTCATTATCAGAAGAATAATTATAACTAACATTGATAAACAAGGGGATTATAACATTAAACCTTCACCATATTTGATATATTTTAATTATATGGCCCATGAAAAAATAACCTTAAACTGATATGTAAATATCAATAACATCCATATGATAAATCATAAATGAAATTCATGGGATGTATATTCATCATAGGAATGAAACAATTGTTGAATATGGCATGTTCCCCATAAAGATATAATCGAGATCGATATCCCTAACCTTAGGTATCTAATTTCTATATACATGTTAGATACTAATATTGATTAAGGAAACTATTTATTTTTGAACATAATGCCTTCTCACTAAGAGTTTTTAACCAATATAAGGGCTATTAAAATTCATGATGTATGTAAGGAAGGATACTTTGTAGGGATTAACAAAATTAAAAGGTTTTACATTTGTGATTAGTAGAAGATAGGATATTTACCTTTTTATTGTTGAAATGAACCTCCATGAAAACTGTTTTAATACTTCCCAAAATAATAATAAAAAAATTCATTCCACAGAAAAATGCACCAAAAATCCCCAAGATTCGAATTTGAGGTAAGATAATGATAAAATACAGCTACAAAATCGGATTTTAACAAGTTTTATTTCTAAACATGTTATATCATCCTAAATTATAAATTATTATAAAATCCACATTTTTTAATAACATACAATAATTTTTTGTGTGGAATGTTAATTTTTAAATAGATATGTTTATATTATATTAATAAATGATTAATATCCCTTTTAACCCTTAAGAATATTCTACGGAATATTTTCAATGATGGCCACTAAGTTAGAATAGGATTAGGAGGATAATAAATCCCCTCTATTTATAGATTAAGAATATAAATATATATTCTTCATGTAAATGAGATTTTCCAAAAAAAATATTATCTCCTAACAAATAATTCTAATGAAAAAATTATGACATCCATTATGTTCAGAATACCTGGTTTTCTATTGAAATTACATAACATTGGTGCACATCATACATTTAGTTACATCTCAAATAATAGGAATAATAATTTGTATAATGCTTTTAAAATATAGAAATATTGACAATAACATGTTGATATTGTTTTATTATTGTTAAATTATAAAAATCATGTTTATGTCTATATAAGTATAATGGGTGTGTATATATATAAGATAAATATATATATTACTATATATATACACTTTATGGTGTATATATATACATCTGTGCAGGTACAAATATTTATCTTCTATATATTTTGACTAAATATATATTTTAATGTATACACATGTTTGAGTGTATATTCGAATATATATGTGTGTGTATATAAATTACATGTATATATATATGGGTTAAATATCTATATGTGTGTGTTTGTGTGTATGTCAGTGACTGTGTGTGTCTATGTTTTTACAAGTTTGTACAAATATATATATTGAATATATATAGATATATTGCTGAATGTTATTATATATATATATATATTTTGTGGCTAAACATAATTATGAGGAGAAAAATTAATAAATGGAAATAAATTAAATAGTAAATTATCTTAGAAAAACGGTTATTAGCATGGAGTAAATATATAAGGGGATCCTTTTAATTATCCATTATTAAAAGTATTTATGAGAGATGGAATATGTTAATTGATTATTTAGAAACAACATACAAGGAAATGGATGGGGCTCTCAAATTGTTCATAATGGAGGATGTTGGCAATGTCCTCATACTTCCCTATTTCTCACTTCTCCCTCATTATGTATTATAATTTATATTTAAAAAACATTTACCATAATAATATTCTATGATATTGATCATATTGACATGAAATCATATTCATTGTGTTTGTCTTGATGAGAAGAAATTTAAACCATATTTTTTTCCAAACCTAGTGAGGTTTCTATGTTGAAATTAAATTTATACATTATCATTTATCATCAATCATTATTTTACTTAAGGTAGAAATTCATCTACATTTTTAAAAGATTTATATAGGTTATTATAAGGAGTTTTTGTCTCATGTATATATCCCAATGTGAAACGTATCTTTAGTAATCCAATGAAGTGTATTAAAATTTATATGAGTTATGGGAATGATTATTTGGTGTGTAAGTGTATCCCATGATACCTATGATTGATTCTGGATCAAACGGGTTGTATGTGCTTGTAAACCTAAGTATTTGTTGTGTTTCATGCATATGTATTACATAGCAAATTTTACTTTTTTTAACATGATGTTGATATGTCATATTCAATACATGCTTTAATGCAGTGTCTTGTCTCTTCAGTTGAAGCAGGTGGATCCATATGGATAATCCCATTCTAAGATAGATGTGTGTGATTTAGATCATCATGTACATGGAAAAACCCTTCCAAGTGGTGTTTCAAACATGTTTTGTGAACTATCAGATCAAGGATTGGTAGTTTTAAACAATATTCTATGAATTTACTGCTTGAAACATACTGAATTTGGAATGTTTCTCACAACATGGTTCCATAGAAGGAAGAGCATTTCATCGATGCCTTTGTTTATTATTGGTAAATTTGTGATATATTGTATTTATATTAGTAATATATATATTATTATCGAATTGGGATGAAATTACTCTATAAATAAATCATAAATGGAAAACATAGACTCCCTTATAGTGTTCCATCATAAATTTCAGGTGTTTGGTGATTAATTTCCCATCAATACTTATATTTAATCCACCGTACAGTGTGGAATCTAATTTGGGATTGGTGATTCACCAAAAAATACTATTTAAATCCAAAGACCATAAAACTGGGTCTTTCCTTCAATGATAATACATATGATTCCAATTATCAAGAACATGTACCACCATTTATCTCTCCACTAAGACACTTCATCTTCCCACTATTACTAAATACACCTTTCATACAAGGCATCACCATGGGACCCATTTCAATACCTCGAGCTACCATTACCACTCTCGATCAATTTTTGGGGAATACACATGACACCATGGGTACACCAAGCCTCTGATACCACTTATTGGGATCCAATTAAAGCACCCTTAGGTATACTAATCCCAACACATAATCAAATATGTGTTCAATCACAAACCGCAAGGGTACTAGACGAGTACAAAAGAGGTACCTAGGATATAGTATGAAAAAATGTATATATTTTTTATTATCCTTGTGAATGAGGTGGTTTTTCCCTCTATATATGTGGGTATGTAATGAATATAAAAGTGAATGTGTTCTAGAAAGAAGTATTCACTAAGATATATCTAGAATGGTGATATGTATTTTTATGTAGCTCATGTGATGCATAAAAATTGGTGAAGGAATATTAGATGGTGAGAAATGTGAGATTGTAATGATGTGAGAGATAGATTGTTGACAGTGGTGAATTAAGGAATTGATGTGTGTTAATGACAATATCACTGATGAAGAGTCATGTATGAAAATTCTTATTGGTTGTGTAGATCAATCGGTATATCCTAGTTCCCATGTTCGATGGTACAAAATATAGAGGGTTCATGAGGGTATGACAAAATAAAATTGGTGTGAAATTATTTTAGGTGTGTCTAGAAAATTACAATACATAAGATTTAAAAAATATATTGGGTTTTTTAAAATTCAGTTAGGTGAAATATTATCTCATAGGGAATTTTCTAGTGTTTTTTGTGTCAGCTAAAGCAGTGGCATCAGTCTATAACCCAACAACTATTATTAGTGGGAACTATCAAGGACCTATGATGATTGTGATAGAACAATGATAACTGAAAATTTTTAAATTCCCTTTGAATACAGAGGTCGTGATATATGTTTTTATGGTGGAGTTAACAATTTTGATGATCACAGAGATGATGATGACATTGAAGGTCAAGATGGATGATGATGGTGATGTATTTAAAATTTAAATCATATTTGAGATTGTTTTGGGGTGAATTTTTTATGTATATGAAATCTCTTTCAATTTTTTGAATGATTCTTCCAATGATATGCGATATTTTTCCTTTAGTTTTTTTCAAAATATATGACATGGTGTATATTTTGAATTTGAAATATATTTTTATTTTCTTATAATAGGAATCTTGGAAGGCTGTTATTTACGATGGAATAAGAGAAGGAAACATGGGATTTTGGATACACAAACTAGGGGTCTCTTATTCTCCATAATTACTCTATGTTATTGATTAGTACTACATTGGTAATGGTCACTACAAATATCATAGAAGAAGCTATGGTCACAACAATAGATGAAAGAGATCCCCATACAGAGTTGATATTATTTTTACAATTATAATGTTTAATTTTATTTGAATATGAATTATCTTGATATTTTTTGAAATAGTATTCCTAATATATGAGTTATTTTTTATGACGATATCAGCACCAGATAAGATGTAATGTACCCTCTAAATTTGAAATAGAGAATTTATTTTCCTATAAAATGAAAAATTGAAGGACAATTTTTTAGAATAATGATATATAGAAACATACTATTGTTGATACACTAGTAAGGGGGTCCATTTTTAACTTCATGTTAGAGTAGGATTGTTATTAGTGTTGTTTCATATGTAGTATGTTGGTGAATATGAAAGGGAAGCCATATGATCTTGATAGCATTTTAAATAGATAATCTAGAAGAGATGCGATTGTTGCACCAATTTAAGTGTGTTATTTGTGTCACTTGTATTTTATTGACAATAAAATTACTGATTATTTTGTGAAGTATCATTTCATTGAACCATGATAAATTTTGGTTTTATATTATTTATTTCTAAAACATATTTATTTTTATATTTTTTATAAAATAATAGTTGCTGAACCATTATATTAATTATCATTAAATAAGATGAATATATATTTAAGGAATTATTCCCATATAGATATTTTTAGTGGGAAAAATTATTTCACACTATGTAAATGGTAACTAATGAATATTTTTAATAGTGAATGTAATTGTGAAGAATTGATGAAAAAATAGATCTTGATGAGTAATAAACCTATTGATTGGAATGATATGAGTTTTTTTATGTAGCTGCATTCAATTGTATTTAGAGGAAAATACACTTGGAGATGTGATGAATATAATATATTTGTTGTAGATGTGGATTATTATGGAATAATGTTATAAAACATAATATGTAGAAATCAATTAAATTTGATAAATGATTTCATATCATCGAATGTGTAGAAATTTGATATATGGAGAACAATTTTCAAGAGTTCACCACACTCTTAATTGAATGTTCTTTGATGGTGGTCACGAACGATGATAAAGGCATTATCATGCTAGTTTAAATGGAATAAAGTAGAAAATATTTTCTTATATTTTTTTGTCACCATATTCATATGAGACTATTATCTTGCTATTGATACTTGAAAAACACAATCTGAAATTGGATGTTATGATTTAATTACTTCAAATTAAAGAGACTCTATGGATGATCATTGACGATGGACTATCATGTAATAAAGGGGCGTTTATTCTTTCCTATAGGCATAACAAGAATGAAAAATTAATAGAATGACATAATATCATATGAACAATGTGAGATTCTTGTGAGGATCTAATTTCTCTATCCCATGGTCTTCCATACCCAACCCATAATCTCTTCTCCTAATCCATCCTAAAACCCACAATTTCTAGGAGGAGTTTTCCATCCTTGATTTTATGTGATCGACCATCCTTTATAGAAACTAAGGTGGGATTATTAATTCACCAAATAATCCTCCACTTAAAATATATACCACACAATTTGGTCTTCTCTTCATTTACAATCCATAAGATCCAAATTTCCTTTCACTAACACAACCATTTCTCTCTCCAACTAAAAACATCGTCTTCCCACTATATCAGACAATATTTAAAAATAAGGAACCACCATGAATACACATGTTCAAATAAAAACCAACACTATCTTTCTGAAATTGATTTGGGGAAATCCACGTCACACCTAGGGGCCCATTGAATCTGATACCACTTGTAGGGATCTATTTATTCTAACCCTATGTCTTCTAGGCCCAAAAAATAATTCAATATGAGGATCCAACCAAATGTGTATGGTTTAGAGGAGGAATTTACCATCAAATAATATATTTGAACCACAATGATATGGTAAATTTGATGATGGATTTAATTTTAACCCAACACATGGAATTATATTGTATATAATATGAACCCATCTTAAGGGCCTTTGGTGTTGTCCTAAAAGATTTATACTCTCACCCTACACAAGAATTTAGTGTTCTTGTATATAGCATTACAAGAGACTCATATAAAGAAAAAGGCCCCATTATTGGTAGTTTATAAGGTTGAAATATAGGATTTGGTCATTGGTGGACAGATTTTAGGTGGTATGTCTTCAACTACAATTATTTATTACCATGACCTCTACCCATGATCCATTATTTTTTTGGATACTATATCATGTATCTATACTATGTTTTCCTCATGTATTCTATAATTATTTATATTATTTTTATAATTTTGTTATCATTCATCAATCATATGACATGATATAAATGTTTTAGTCTCCACATACATCCACTCGAGACCCTAACTACTAATTGGAATCCTCTATAATATGAGGTGGTGCATCTGAGGCCTTTTGGCCATCGATCTTAGACCACGTGTTTCGAGGTGGGATGTTAAAAATTTTATTTTTTTCGAAAAATAACTAATATGTCCTTTTCCCATTCCCTGATTTGGGATATGGTAGATGAGAGTTAGGATTGTTGGAACTCATGATGGGGAACCATGGCCATGTCTGATCATCACTAAAAAGTAGACATCCTTGTTTCTATAAGGTGAGTTTTAATTTAATACTATTGGATGCTATCATTGCTCAAACTCACCTTATGAGATACACATGAAGTTCATATAGAATTTATGATATTGTTTTAACATTTATAGACCATGTAAGGAAAATAGTTTTATATTCCATACATAAACCATTCTTGCATTAGATAGATCTGTAACAATTAAAATGTTTTTGAAATTTTGATATATTCCTTAGTAAATTATTTCAAGAATTCCATTATTTGATATTTCTAAATTTAATGAATAATTATATATATGTATATATATATGAAAAATGTGGAAATGTTCTTAATATGGACATAAGCCTTAAATGGGTTGTATGTGTTATTATATTCCATTCAATAAAATTGAATGGAATTGGAATGTGTAGATTGTAAACACCTACAAGGGAATAAAAAAATATTTAAATTGTTCAAATAAAAATTATTTTATTTTTATAAGGAACCTTTTATGGAGGGGAGTGGTGGATCCATGATCTAAATCACTTTTCAAGGAGGGGAAGATTGGTGTTGGGGGGACGTGGAACATCATATATTTTAAATGATAAAAAATAATATTTTTCATATAATATATGTATTTTTTGGATACAATATTTAATTTTTCAATGCATTTGTCCATTATGGCCTTAAGAGAGGGTTTAAACCATGATAATAGTTTTGAATATTCTGTGGAATATTTTTTGAGTTATGGGTTGTTCTAGAAAAGGATTATGAGGACGGTAGATCCTCAATGTTGATTAAATTAGATTTTCAATTTGTTTTATTCACATGGGAGTGACTGTTATGAAAATCTAAAATATATAATCAGTGGTGTTTCCAATTGAAAATATAAGATCACAACTATGTATGTAATATGGGTTTTACCCTAGAGATGACATAACGTTTTTTTAATTTTCCATTTAGTTACATCCCATGTTAGAGTAATATGAATTGGTATCGAAATATTTTTTTTGTCCATTTAGAAATAATAATAATAAAAGTATTATTATTATTATCATTTGTATAAATTATTGATAATATAATTATTTAATTAAATGTTTTGTTATGGTTTAAATAATGTGGGGATAAAGTGATTAATGTATAATTATTAATTATTCCAACAAAATAAAAAAGTGTATTTAATATTAATTTATTATAAATTATATTTATTTAAAGGGTGTTGTTTTTAAAATTTTAATGATAGAAATAATGTGAGATGTTTAATAATAATTAAAAAATAGTTGTTATAATTATTATTATTAAATTGATAAAATAAAATTTTTACTTACAAAGTATAATTTGTGTGTATAAATGATAACAAAAAAATAAATATGTAAATATATAACAAAGTGGGTATATATATGTATATAGGTGTGTGTGTGTGTGTCTGTAACATGAATAAATATTGTTTAATATATTTGTATGTATCTAAATGTCCGAGTGTGTATAATTTTATACAATTATATATATATAAATGTTAACTTTATATATATAGAATATAAATATATATATATATATATAACTTTCGGTGTGCATGTGTGCAATTAAATTTTTATGTGGGTTTATATATATTTATATGGTTGTAAATAAACATATATATAATTTTTATACATATATATGTGTATATGGATGAATTTATATATATATATATATATATATATATTAATGAATGATTAAATGGAATTAAGAGGATACAAAAAAATGACGGGAAATAAATTAAAGGGATAATTATTATTTAAAATGGTGGTAATCTTATCATAAATAAATAATTTTGACCGTTTAATAAGCCATGCATATATTCCTATAGAAGAGAGGTAATGTGTTAATTAATGATTCAATTGATAAATATATACATACCTATAGTAGAGTGGGATACCCAAAATTTTCACTATGGAGGAAGATGATACATCCCTCACACCACCCAATCTCTCACATCTCCACCCCTATGTGTTACCATTTTTTTATATTTTATTTTAAATGAATTTCACACCTCAATAAATTCTATGATATTGATTGGATTTACATGTTGTTAGTGTCTTTGGGTTTATGTCAATCATCAGAATTATAAACCTATTTTTTAAAAAGCAATTATGTTATTAGTGGTACAACAAATTTTGAATACCGACCATTGTTGTCAATAATTATTTCACATAAGGTAGGATTTACTTGACATTATCACATGATTTATAAATGTAATTTCTAAGATTTTGTTTGTGTTTTTGTATCTTAGTAATATACAATTGTGTAATAAGACTTGAATTTTGCATATGTTTTATAAGTACTGTTGGGATGATTTTCTGTTGTGTGTTTAGATCGTCAGACCTACGTCTCATGATTGGTGACATGAGGTGTGTGTGTGTGTGTGTGTGTATAACATTGACTGGGGATTGTTTTTATTGCATATGGATTATTAAAATGATTATACTTCATTTTTTACTTGATATTGATCTGTCATATTTTAAACATGTTTTCATGTACTGATTATTCTCTATAGTTGACTCACATGGTTTCATGGGGACTATACTCATTGTGAAGGATGTCTGAAATATTTATCAGGACGTACATGTGTCATCCCACCCTAAGGATGTTTCAAAAGTGTTTTGAGTGCTTTCCCAAAAATGAGAGGGATATGTTAGACAAGGATGTCAATGTTCGAACCATAATAATGGTGAAGTATGTATGTTAATGTTGTCTTGGTGCCAAAGAAGGTATATGTAGATGCCAAAAAATGTTTAAGTGTTGAAAAATGTTTCAAAACCACAAAGCAAAGTTATTTTCGGACCCGGAGACTCGGTCCTGGGGTCTTGGAGGAGTTGCATGAAACAAATCGTGACGGGTGCAAAAAAATATGTGTCGTGTGGATTGTTTCAGGATTCGTATAGAGTCCCTAGTGCAGGGGAAAAATAATTTCACGCCCCTGCCCCGCATGGTAGACATTCGCGGCGCTGCCTCTGGTGTGCAACTATTTCACATCGTGCAGTTTTCTGCGCCCCCGGACATTTATAAATAGATGGCTACCCTCTTCCATTTTGGGTCTGAAGAATCTGAACTGGATCTTGGGCACGAAATCAGTCTTCTGCATGTGAAAAATGCCCTTCAGGTATGGTTTTTTTCATTCCATGTCGCCCCGGGTTCCGCCTTCGCATGAGATATCCATGGCTTTGACTGAATTCTAATCTCTTCGGGAGCCCCCCTTGCACGCAATCCCTTCCATTACGCACAGGTTGTCCAATTGGGAGCAATTATTCCAATTGCGCTAACCCCCTTTCCTTGCGCGGAGCCTCTAATACTTGCATGCAATTCATACTCCTTGCGTGCAATCCTCCTATCCATGCACAAAACCTCTGCCCCGCAATTACATGAAAATAATCACGGATTTCGTGCCAGCCCGATGTTTTTCACATGGGTCCTTTATTTTTCCTACAATCCTCAATAGTTGAACGCAATTTTATAGGACCCCTCACCACTATGCTTATATTGCGGGTTCCATTCAAAGGTTCCATTTGTGCCCTATGTACGCACATCATGCCCCATCATCCCATGCAACCTTCTAGGCTCGTACGTGGAAACTTCAATGTCCCTTGGACAATTTTTTCTCTTGCATCACTTTTCCTCATGCCTCTTCACATAGGCACACTAACGGATATTGATTCTATGCATAGAAATGCTAATGTGGGCCCCTCGATGGTTCGCTCTGTGACACCCTCTCAGTACGGCCTTGCCGATGCCTTCCCTCCAACAAGGGGAAGAGGGTACCAGTTATGTAAGTCTTAGTGGTGTGGAGAGAACCTACCTCGTCCAAGTTACAGGGCATTAATCTTCCAAGCACTATAGTCTTCAGTACATGAAATTCAACTGTGACATGTCCCCCTGCCACGCACGTAGGGTCCCCCACCTTAGACATTCTCTACGCCCACTCGTCTCCACGGGGATGGAATCACCCCTCACAGGGGATGATATCATCCTTATTAGAGTGGATTTTGTCCGAGGGGATGGGAAGCCACCTTGGTGTAAGCCACTAACCTTTCTTGAACGAGACATCACCCATGTTACTCCTCACACCCTCAGTGCCAAGGACAGCCAAGGTCGTGATGGGTAATGGTGCTTCTCCTTTATTCCATCCCAAAAACCTGTCCCGCTATGCTTTTTCTCCCTCGGGCCTCCATCCTGGCGTAAGTCCCAGCACCTTGGGGTGCTCAACCCGTAAGCCCCTCTTCATTTCCCATGGAAGCACCCTCCATGATGTGATCGTCAGGTATCTGCGAGCTATTGTTTCTCACATCGAGAATGACTCACGTGAGCTTAGAGTGAGAACTGACCATGAACCACCACCATGGGCCGCGTCATACCATAATCCCCAGTCCATCCTGAACTATGGAGACGTTGATCCATGTCAATGCATGGTACATTGAAAGCCTCCAGAAGGTTCAACCCCCAATATCTTGGGCCACCTCAGAGTTTAACCCCCAAATCCACCCCGAACTATGGGGACTTTAATCCATGTCATGGCATGGTATGTAGGAAGCCTCCATAAGGTTCAAGCCCTACCATCTTGGGAAGCCTCAAAGTGTAATCCCCAAATCCATCTCAAACTACAGGGAATTTGATCCATGTCATGGCATGGTACGTAGGAAGCATCCATGAGGTTCAAGCCCCAATATTCTTGGGCCACCTCAGAGTGTAATCCCCAATTCATCCTGAACTATGGGGACATTGATCCATGTCAAGGCATGGTATATAGGAAGCCTCCCCGAGATTGAAGCCCCACCATCATGGGCTGACTCAGAGTGTAAGCCCCAATCCATCCCAAACTACGGGGATATTGATCCATGTCAAGGCATGGTCTGTAAGAAGCCTTCATGGGGTTTAAGCCCCACCACCATGGGCCGCCTCAGAGTGTAATCCCCAATCCATCCCGAAATGTGGGAACATTGATCCATGTCAACGCATGGTATGTACGATACTTCCATGAGGTTAAATCCCCACCGTCATGGGCCGCCTCCGAGTGTATGCCCAAAATCCATCCTGAACTACGGGGACATTGACCCATGTCAACGCATGGTACATAGGAAACATCCATGAGGTTCATGCCCCACCATTTTGGGCCGCATCAGATTGTAATCCCCAAATCCATCCCAAACAATAGAGATTTTGTTCCATTTCAAGGCATGGTATGTAAGAATCCTCCACGATGTTCAATCCCCACCATCTTGGGCCACCTCACATTGCATTCCCAAGTCCATCTCGAACTACGGGGACATTGATCCATGTGAAGGCATGGTACGTAGGAAGCCTCCACGAGGTTCAAGCCCCACCACCATGGGCCGCCTCAGAGTGTAAGCCCCAGTCCATCCACAACTACGGGGACTTTGATCAATGTCAAGGCACGGTATGTAGGAAGCCTCCACGGGGTTCAATCCCCACCACCATGGGCCGCCTTAGAGTGTAAGCCCCAATCCTTCCCAAACTACAGAAAATTTAATCCATGAGGAGGCATGGTACGTAAAAAGCCTCATGAGGTTCAAGCCCACCATCCATCAAGACCCCAGGTCCACCTTCAGATCAGTTTACCGACACCATGGGCCGCCATAGAGTGTAAGACCCAATTCCACCGAACTACGTGGACTTCAATTCCATGCCTCGACGATACGTAGGAAATGTAAACGAGGTTCAATCCCAACACCCATGTCTCATCTTGATCTCTGACTTGATCCCATGTGTCTCAGCAGGCTCATGGCCTAACCCGGGGGGTTCCACTTCCTCTGGGTCACATCCATGCGTCCATTCTCGCGGGTCGCCTACTCAGGTGTCCCATCATTCCACCAAACTACGTGGACTTTGATTCCCTGCCACGAGGATATGTAGGAAGTCTCTTCTAGCCTCAAAAACAAATCCATCATCCATCCTGTTCTTTACCTAGGCCACCACATACCGGTGAGATCATGCCACCTAATACCCCATTCCATTTAACAACATTCGTGAATCCACCCACGCATTGGCCCCAACCTCGGTGTCCCCTCCGAGGGTTATGCCAATCTGATCCACTCTAACATGTTTTCAGATCAGTCTGATACATCTCCGTTGGACGTTAAACATGATTCATAACCTATGTTGAACATGGGATGCAGAGGAAAAATCAGACACATGTCCACGGAATACGATTCCCCATGTCCGATGTGGGATCCCTCAGGCTTCCGCACCCTCGAGAAGCCCTATAATCGGGAAAAAAATGACAGACATGCCAATTTCCCATCATCAAGACACACTAGTGATTCCCAACATGTCTACACTCATAATTGAAGGTTGCTACACTGACTAGACCCCTTGGAATGTCCTGATAGATGTGGCGTAATTAACTTGTGTCAATGAAGATATGGCACTGGGAAGAGTTTCATGAACTACGTCTTAAATTTATGAGGGAGACCCGGACTAGTTGATAAGCTCCGAGAAGGAATCCACAGAAGGAAGAGCCGACAACCCGTCATCTTGTTTTGATCAAGGATTAGACGTCCCTGAATAAGGAGTGGATGCCTCCAACATTTGAAAAGAAAGAATGTGGGGTAATAGTAGTGTGTCACTTGCATGACGGATGCCCGCGTGCCATGGAAAAGTTTATGAAAAAGAAATGGTGGGCCCAATGTGAAAATTCTTCTCCTCAGCATCGAGTCTAGTAGAATTCGGGGCCTCAGTGGATAAGAATGTCCTCTAATCCCGTCATCTGGTACCAAGTCCCACCATGCATGCCCGACGTGAAACTCACCGGATGTTGGGATAGTCATGACATTGAGCATTCCGTCCTGCGACGTTGTCAGCATGAATCCCACATACAGGTTGTGGAAGACAGAATGACACTGGGGCAATGGTTGTCGATTCATTTTCCTAGTAGTATTAATGATTTCATATCCATACTTTCAGGAACCAAGTTAATACATCCAGAGCCTGATCACCTGTCCAGCGGCACAGGAGTAGTGGAAATATTGACGCGGATACCCCGTGTGGTTCTGCCTCTTCTATGACAGCTTCGACTGCCATTTCTAGTAGGCACACAAGACCCCTCCCCACAACATAGATTATCCAACAATGGTTAATTAATGACCTTGTACACAGGTAAGAGGAGGAGGGGGGCATCCCCACCAAGGATATGTCCCGATTTGATCATGAGGTCGCTACGCCTCACCGTCAATACCGCCCCTGAGGGCCGCGCAGGGAGCCGCTTCTCCCCACCTTGACATTCAATCGTTTCAGGAGCATTTCCCTAGAACGCCTTCACAACTCCCTCCACTATGCCGATGAGGTAGGGGATTTCTGGGTTAGCCTAATCGGAGTCCCGCTTAAAGGGCCCTCGGTGAGGGCTCCCACCAGGATGTGTTAGCACCGCCACCCGATTCCTCGGGCCACGGAGTAGGAAAGCCACGTGCCTGCACCACCAGCTCTAGTTCATATGACCTGGTGCCAGCATCGGGTGTAAATGGAAGAGGGCGCCCTCCATGGGGTGTCAATGTCAGGGACTACTATGGCTCGAGCCACTGATGACTCATATCACCAACTCCAAGCATACGTTGATTAGGGGTATCTACATGCCCAAACCAGATCGAGGCCCCAACAGCCCCATGTGCATGTTTGACTGACTCTCCCGATTGTCAGAAGAGGTGATGGACACTGCAAGACAATTTGTAGAAATGCTACACAGTGTGGAGACCAGCTCCCTACCACCACTACAAAAGGTACATTCCCTCCCTACTTTCAACCTCAGTTTGGAGGTCTACCTCGCACCACCTTCAGCCCGTGTAAGGGTCTTCCCCATGACAGTAACACTCAATGTGGTGGTCTCTCCCATTTTCACTACACTGGGTATAGGGACACTCCCCCTTCCGTGGACAGTGATTATGGGGACATTTCATGTCCAGTCACTCACCAACATGGATGACCACCCCATGTCCAAGTTCCCATTAGCGAAGGTCCTCCTCACCCCATCTATCGAAGAGTTAGAGGCGAACCCCACTTCACCAACTCCAAACATGGAGGTCCTCCTTGTGTCCCTTTCGGCATTTTTCCATGTGCTCCCTGCACCTCTACTTTCATTAGTTGAAACCCTCTCCTCCCCATCACCAGTGCAGCCAGAGGACCCCATGTCAGAAATCAACCATGCCCCAAGGAGCCACCCAGGGTAAGGAAGGCGGGTCGTCGCCACTGCAAGAGGAATTTCGAGGTAGGATAGATAGGAATCATACTATTCCACTTCTCATACTCCGAGGTAGAGTATGACTCAGCGCTGGTGTCGTCTCCTCAGGCCTCCGAATCAAGGGCTGGGGAAGTAATGAGGCGCATTAGCATTGTGCTCCCAAAACGCGAGGTCTGTAGGATCCTTGCCTCCCTGTGAAGGTATATCCAGGAGGATGATAACCTCTCATGTCCCCAGGGACCAACCACACGGTATCCACCATCATCTTTAGATGCACTTTATATCATGGCTAGATATGGCAGAGAGCTATTCTAGGGGTCAATGGAGGAAGAGCCTCAGCATGGCCAACCCTCGGCGATGTTTTCTCTGGAATTGGGGATGACCTCGTTGATTAAAGGTTCAAACATTCCAATCGGTTTCTAATGGATTTGTTTGTAGAACCGGAAACATCCAATGATTCCATATCCATTTGGACCTACTTTCCAAAGGTAGGTGCTCATCAGTTGTAGACTGATGAGGCATAAGAATTTGCATTGGTCGAGAGGATGGGAGGTCGGACTCATCACACCTTTTTGAGGGGAATTTTTGTCTGCTCTGGAACTCTCTTTATATATTTATATTATGTTCGTCAATAATTATTACATTACCAAGTATAAAATGAGCTTTCCTTTAGATCTGACAATCAATGATTGATATGTAGGAGATTTAGAGAATATTTTATATGTATTTGAGGTTCTTAATCTGTAAATAAAAGTCTCTTCGTCATTATGATGTCCATAGTGGTTTTAAAGCAACTCAGTGGGGCAGTTGATGTTTAGTGTCATTTAGAAGGGAATGGATTATTTCAGAGTTGGGATCGTGTCAGCAGATGGGTTACCTACGTATACTATGTTTTTTAGAAAAGGAATCAGAACCCACGTAGTTTGAGTAAGGGAATATGATGTTTTATGCATGATTTATGGCTCAAAGAAAGATGTCATAATTACTTTTAAACTAAAAGATCACGTGAGTCATGCTCGGTGTGAGAAACAAGAGGTATTGGTAAAACCAGAAAATTGACCCATCATAAGAAATGATATGGGGCTTATGTATGTATGACTACCCAAATAGATTAAGATTAGGATTTACTTCAAGAAGAAACCCAAGAAAAAAGTCCATAAAGTTATATGTACTTTATGGAGATTTGGATACTCTAATCATGGGGCGTACTCCTAAGGAAATCCCTAAATTAGGAGGGGACTTATGATTAGGTTTTACTACTGAGAAGGAATCCCAAATCAAAAGTAAATTATGACTGGTTATGAGAAATTATTACTGGGGCTTACTCGTGAGAAAGAGGCCCAAGTGAATGGGGTTTGAAAAATTAAGGGGCATGGGGCTTACTTCTATGGAGGATGCCCATATTTGAGACTGGGGTTTATTCCTGAAAAGGAAACCCCGGTTAAGGAAATTAAGGCATGGGAATCCTCTTTAGGAGTAAGCCCCAATTTTTTTTTTCCTCCAGAATTGGTAATGACCTTGTTGGTTTAAGGTTCAAGCATTCCAAGCAGTTTCTAATGGGTTTGTTCGATAAATCGGAAACATCAAATGATTCCATATCCATTTGGACCTACTTTCCAAAGTTAGAATCTCATTAGTTATGTACAGATGAGTCTTAATAATTTTCATTTATCGCAAGGATGGGAGGTCAGACTCATAAAACCTTTTTAGGGAAATTATTTTCTACTCCGAGACTCTCTTTATAGATTTACGTTATGATTGTGAATCCTTATTAAATTACCATGTATAAAATGAGATTTTCTTTAGATCTGATAATCAATGATTGATATGTAGGAAATTTAGAGAATCTATTATATGTATTCGAGGTTCTTCATCGATATAAAATCATCTGTATTTTTTTTGAGATTCTTAGTCAATGGTATCCATTGACACATTATATAGAGGTCTATTGGACATTATGATGGCCATACTGTTTTTAAAGCCACTCAGTGGGGCAATTGATGTTTATAGTCATTCAGAAGGACATGGATTATTTCAGACTTGGGAGCGTAACCACAGATGGTCTACCTACATATCCATTGTTTTTTAGAAAAGTAATCAGAACCCATGTAGTTCAGGTAACGAAATATTATGTTTTATTCATGATTAATGGATCAAAGAAAGATGTCATAATCACTTTTACACTCTAAGATCATGTGAGTCATGATCATTGTGAGAAACAATAGGTATTGGTAAAACCAGACAATTGTTCCATCATAAGAAATGATATGGGGATTATACATTTATGACTGCCCAAATAGATGAAGATTAGGATTTACTTCAGGGAAGAATCCCAGGATCAAATTCCATAATGGTATATGTACATTATAGAGATTTGGATACTCTAATCTTGGGGGTTACTCTTGAGAAAGATGTCTAAATTAGGATGAGACATATGATTGAGTTTTACTCCTGATAAGGGAGCCCAAATCAAAAGTAAATTAATACTGGTTAAGAGAAATTAAGACGGGGGCTTACTCCTGAGAAAGAGGCCCTGGTGAATGGGATTTGAAAATTTAAGGGACTTTTGGCTTACTCCTAAAGAGGATGCCCATATTTGAGATTGGGGATTATTCTTAAAAAGGAATCTCAGGTTAAAGGAATTAAGGCCTGGGCATCCTCATTAGGTGTAAGCCCCAATTTTCTATTTCCTCTGGAATTGGGAATGACCTCATTTGTTTAAGGTTCAAACAATCCATGCGGTTTCTAATGGTTTTGTTCATAGAACTAGAAACATCCAATGATTCCATATCCATTTGGACCTACTTTCCAATGGTAGATGCTCATTAGATATGCACTGATGAGGCTTAGGAATTTGCATTGGTCGAGAGGATGGGAGGTCAGATTCATCACACCATTTTGAGGGTAATTATTGTCTACTCCGGGACTCTCTTTATGGATTTATGTTATGTTTGTGAATTCGTATTAAATTACCAAGTATAAAATGAGCTTTCCTTTAGATCTGACAATCAATGATTGATATGTATGAAATTTAGAGAATCTTTTATACGTATTTGAGGTTATTCATTGATATAGAATCATCTGTATTTGATTAGAGATTCTTAGTCAATGGTATCCTTTGACATATTATATAGAGATCTCTTGGTAATTATGATGACCATAATGGTTTTAAATCCAATCATTGGGGCATTCGATGTTTATTGTCATTTAGAAGGACATGGATTATTTCAGAGTTGGGATCATACCCGTAGATGGGCTACCTACGTATCATTTGTTTTTTATAAAACGAATTAGAACCCATGTAGTTCGAGTAAGGGAATATGATGTTTTCTGCATGATTGATGGCTCAAAGAAAGACATCATAATCAATTTTACAGTCTAAGCTCACGTGAGTCATGCTCTGTGTGAGAAACAATAGGTACTGGTAAAACCAGACAATTGTGACATCATAAGAAATGATATGGGGCTTATGTATGAATGACTTCCCAAAGAGATGAAGAAAAGTATTTACATTAGGGAAGAAACCAAGGAACAATGTCCATAAATGTATATGTACATTATAAAGATTTGGATACTCTAATCTTGGGGCTTACTCTTGAGAAAGTTGCCCAAATTTGTATGGGACTGCTGATTAGGTTTTACTCCTGAAAAGGAAGACCAAATCAAAAGTTTATTAAGACTGGTTAAGAGAAATTAATACTCGGGCTTACTCCTGAGAAGGAGGCCCAGGTGAATGGGATTTGAAAAATTAATGGACATGGGGATTACTCCTAAGGAGGATGCCCATATTTGAGACTGGGGCATATTCCTGAAAAGGAATCCCAGTTAAGGTAATTACGGTTGGGGCTTACTCCTGAGGAGGATGCCCAAATTTAGGAAATTATTACTGGGGTATACTATTAAAGAGGATACCCAGGTTAGGGGACCTGGACCTGGGGCATACACGTGAAAAGGAGGCCCATGTTAAGGAACGTGGGGCTTACTCCTAGGTAGGATTCCCAAATTAATGAGGACATGGGGCCTACTCCTAAGTAAGATGCCCAAATTAATGAGGACATGGGGATTACTACAAAGGAGGACGCCCAAATTAAAGAGGACTTGGGGATTACTCCTAAGGAGGATTCCCCAATTAATTAGAATTTTGACTAGGGCTTACTCCTGAAAAGGAGGCCTAGGTTAAGGATTCTCTCATCTTAAAGAATGAGGATGAATGAATGGAATATCTAATCATAGTGACATAAAGATATGTAAATAACTATGTTTTAATAGATATTCCACAGAATTCCTTTCAGATAAGGAATCCAACAAGGAAATCATGTCATAAATGGATTTGTAGAGAGTTCTGAAGGCTTAATCTTTAAGAGGATAGGTGGATAATCATGTGAGATGTGAAATAGGCAGGATGGGGAAACCAAAAAGAAAGGTTCTTGCAAGTACTGATGGGCGCACAAGTACTGCGTGGGCACGCAAGTCCTGGCTGCGCAGGTGTACCTGTGTGACACATGGGTACTTGCACGATCGTCAATCCTTATGGTCGAACATGGGAGAGGCATTGATGAAACCTTTAATACTACCCCTATAGACTTCCATAAGAGAGGCACTCAAGTTATGTGGAAGGGGTAAGGCGGCACACAAGTGTGGCCATTTCCCTTAAGGGATGGCCACTTTGGGGAGCAAGTGTTGATGAGTTTCAACACTTGGGCTTTCCTCCCTCTTTTTAGATCTTTCGTTCTAGGTAAGAAATTACCTTAGATGTTTTCAGAATCCTTGAGAAGAGACTAGGGTGCCGGGAGCTCAAATATGAGCTTTTGTAATTTTTTTCGTCTTGAAATGGTGGGGCACAGTGGGTATTTATAGGTTGGAGCGACCCTGGGTGAAATTTCAAAGAGGGCGTGCAAGTCACTTGCGTGACCACTGGGAGGCATGCATGTATACTTTGGTGACAATGAGTAAACATGTGCAACCCAAGTGGGAAGAAATCCTTCTTCATTCCTTTGTCAATTTTTGATGTTTCTTCAAAGGATGAATCACTTTGTGTAAAGTTATTTTCCTTTTCATTCATTTAGAATCTACGAAGGAAAGTATCATCAACAAATGTCCCCCCTCAGAGTTGGATCCAGAGAGAAAATAGGATTTGAATCTGAGGTAAATGAGAAAAACCCAGGAATTTGGCAGTTCAAAGTCATGCATGCTGGACTATAAAAAGGATAAAGTTTAGGGTCAAAATATCTTTGACCGAATAGACTAAAACTGACTCAATTCCTTGAAAATTTATCTGAAAACATATTACCACACTCATGTATGAGGAAAAATATGTAAACTACGACTTAAGAAATTTTGAATCTGAGGGACGATATGATAAAATGGATAAAAGGAATTAGAATAAGTAGTTCACAATAATGATGTTACCACTATTTAACAAACCCTTCAGGGGGTTGAATTATGCAGGGTCAGCTAAGGGCATTGGTTGCATAGTCAAATAATAGCATCTTTTGGCTGAGAGATCTGTTACGTAGACTACATATGCAAGGCCGCCTAAGGGAATGTACTACAGAGTCAAGAAAAATAATTTTCAGATATTTACTTTTCTAATGCTAAAAAGCCAGTGAATGTTTATGGGGATTCAAATTTTCCAATTCATAGAGTTTTCTATATGGGGTGAGGTTCTTGAATATGGGGAAGATATTTCCATGCAAGATCTTCTAAGAACTATATTATTGTCACTCCTATGATGGTCTGACCCAAATGTAGGGAAGGAAAATATAAACCATAGACTTGAATATTTTCAGATCATAAAAAAGAACATCGGACAAATATGTTAAGGATGGATATTTTTTTGGATCCCTAAACATTGTCATTAAGACCAATAAGTACAAAAGAGGTTTTCGTTCCAAGAATGAAGTTACCACTATTTAACAAACTAGTTGGGGGGTTGAATTATGCAGGGCCACATAAAGCCATTGGCTGCATTGTCAAATAATGGTATCTTTTGGCTGACAGGTCCATTATGTAGACTGTTTATGCAAGGCCGCCTAAGGGCACGTGCTGCATATTCAAGAAAAAGAAATCTCAGAAATGAGACATTTTGTGACCAGAAGTCGAGAAAAGGGGTAATGAATATCTAAAAATATTTAAGGGTCTGATTATGAAACATAATGATGGGTATTGTCCAATGTATGCAGAGGTACACAGATCAATTCTAACCAAAATCATGTTGTGGTTGGGTCCTTAATTGAAATATTGGACATCACAACCTATCCTGTAATGTAACACCCCAAGATTTTATGAAAAATATCCTTTTTAATTTCATTAAAGTCTTGTGTTTTACTCTACACCAAAAGGAGCTTGCACAACACGCATCCTTGACTTGCCTTGCATTACATGCAATCACGTCCTTCCTCGATAGTGTGTGTAGTACGCAATATCGACTTTCACTAAAAACGATATGCTATTAAAATATTAAAAAAACTAGCCGTTCTGAATAGTAATAAGCACTTTTTGAAATTTTTAAAATTTTATTTTTGAAAAAGGACATAATTTTTGGATTCGGAGTATCGAATTTAGCCTTAGGTGAAATTTTGGTACTTTTCAGATAACTTTCATATTTTGATAAATAGTGAAAGTTACAAAATTTTAATTAAAAACAAAATTTTTAATCTAAATAATTAATAGTGATCCATTATTAATTTGAGTGGTTTTAAAGTATATTTAGAATATATTTTTATGATTTAATACAATTTTGGTCATTGAATAAGATTTCACATTTAAACTAGACATAAACAACTATCAATCTTTTGATAGTTATTATCTCTTAAAAACACGCTATTTGTTTTAATGATGGGAATTATTTTTTAAATTAATTAATTAAATTGATATGTATTGAATTTGGTAAAATAGACATCATTTTTGAATTCATAATATCAAATATAGATTAGGCCTAATTATTGGTATTATTCTGATAACTTTCATATTTTATTGAATAGTAAAAACACGATATATTTTAATTAAAAACAACTATTTTCGTCGCAATAAATTATATGGTTAAATTATAATATTTAATGTTTTTAATGTATAAATAGAATATATTTTTAGCATTTAATATAATTTATTTCATTAGAATTAATTTGACATTGAATTCATAAGTAAAAACATTTCAATCTTTGGGCAATGTTTTAACTTTTAAAAACTCATTTGCTTAACGACGGGATTAATTTAAAATTAATTACTGTAACTTCTGTGTTTTGAATTTTGAAAAATGGATTACATATTTGGAATCATTGGGTCCAAATTATTTTAATTGGTTACTTTTATTTTATTTTTTTGATATTATGAATAGTAACTATGGTAAATTTTATTTACTACGGTAAAAGGTAAATTGGGTAATTCAAGGTTAAAAGAATATTATAATAATTCAAAATTACCTTGACACTTGTCCTAAACTTATTGGATGAGTAGTGGCCAACCATGGGCATCCTTGGGACGATTTTGGGACCCCATTGATCCACTTGGTTGTGACAATGACAATTTGGATTAATTAATTTAATGTAAAGACAAAATTGACATTAACAATAATCTTTTAGTAATTAATTTTTATAAGGGGTTATATAAATTATATTTTCGATTATAAATATTAATTGGAAAGATAATAATATTTTCTACATAATTATTTTTTTATAATTTTTAGACCCCAAATAAATTAAATTACTTATGACACAATAATGATGAAGTATTTACCTCATTAATAAATGATTTAAATAAATAAGATTATAATGATTAAAATATTTTCCAAAACATGTCCAATTCTGATTGGATTATTTTATTTCGACCATGATTCATCTTATCGTCATCTTTAATGATTTTTTGACCATTTGAAACTGAAGATAAGTTTATAATAAAATAATATTTCCACACTTTCCTAAAGAACCCCTCCTCTCCCTTATAAAAGGAGACCACATCTATGCAATTCCACACACCTCTTAAGCATTTTGGCACGTCCAAAATCTACCCAACTAATCTCCCTACATCACTATCTTCCCCCTTGAAGCATTACATTATTCAGAAGACACTCCAATAAGTCCTTCTGGTTCAATCCAAAGGAAGTTACCAAAATTAAAGGTAACAGTTTCTCTTAAGTTGTTTTCTTTTATTCTACTTCTCCAACCCTTAAACTCTTTTTTAGCCTTTATTTTGTAACAAAACCAATAACCTAAATATACTAGGATGTTGTTATGATAATTATTATAACTACACTTACACACACCTCCTTCTAATGGGTGAAAAACATAATGTTTTTGTCATGGAAAACTAACGCCTCACGAAACGATGATTGTTCGATTTTATCCTACCACCTCACATGGTGGACATTATGATGGCACTGTTTTTATATATTATATATATTATGTTTATGATTTCATTATTCTTCTTTAATTCCCAATTACATCAATCCTTTATGGTTTCCATAGTCGGTAAATACGATAATCTCATTTGAGGAAGTGCGGACTACCACCCCCTCAAAGTGATGTGATTCGTTAATACCTTATGTGTGATGTATAAAGGATGTGGTTAATAATATAATATATGATATTATACTTATAATATACCTATTTATAATTATGTTTTAATTCCATTAATATAAGAAATAGAAATGAAAGTAGTGTTCATGCGTACGTACAGCTTACCGTCTCCATGAACGGTGCAGTTCATTTCTTACCTCCATGTGTTATGTGCTATTATAAATGCTTGGATTTTCTAGATATATAATGAATATATATGATATTTAAATCATGATTTACATTTTTTATGTAAGTAAATCATGATATAAGTACTAATAACATCAAGAACAACAAGTCCAAACATGTACGATAAATAAGATAATTTTACCCAAAACGTTGCTTTAACATGGGATTTACAAACGAACGGGTAATATAAATTCATAAGTGAACCATATATGATATCATAACAGTGAATATGATTCTGTAATAAGTCAATGACATTATTCAAATAATTATATAGGAGGTTCGGACACATACGAAGCAAATCGGACCTAAGGTCAGGGAAAATATAACAATCTCATTTTATCCGAGTTTGTTTATACTTTGGTATTTACTGGGGTGTATTTTATCATCCAAATCCATGATTCATCAATATGTAATATTATTTCCATCCACCTAAAATTTTTTAAATCCAATTTTACCCTTCGGTGAGTTTTTAGTAAAAGATATGAAATTAATCTTTTGTCGTTTTTCGTAAGAGGTATTTTTTTTTGACTTTTCCGAAAAAAGTATGAGAAGAATGTTTTTTTAACTTTTACGGAATGAATGTATTTTTAAAACATTATTTCCAAGAAGCTTCCTTTACAAGTTTTCAAGTTTATTTTTAATCAACTTCTTTTAGTTTAAAATTTTATGACATGTTATGAAAGGAAAATTTTTTGAACTAGAAAGGATATTTTCTTCAAGAATGGAGTTCAAGTGTTTTATCAAAATTACTTTCCATATAAGATAATATAGGGTTCTGTTTCTATCCCTATTATTACATTGATTTCATTATGTTGTGATGGAATTATTTTTATGAATTCCTTTATCTTATATGAATAGATTTTTGATGTCATGATGTTTAAGAATACCATTTTTATTACATGGGTTATGCAATGATGTATGATTTATGATTTTGTGGCACACATAATAATGGTATCATTATGAGATGGGTGGGACCTATATCTCCCTCCAATGAATTGGGAAAAGATTTTATATCTCATGAGATAGACATGGCTGGAACGGAAGGTTAAACCGGTTCAGTGAAACAGGACTGAAACGAGGAATGAACTCGGTTCAGAAATGGTCTTTGTCCACTAAGATAGTCTTGGAAATGAGTCATGACTATTAAGAAATGATTTTATATGATTATGTGTGTATGCCACAAAGTTTCATGTTTTAAGTTATGATTATTGGGATTACATTTCACTACTATGATTTATCCCATGTTATGAAATTATGATCTCTTTTGCAATATAAGATTTCCAAAATTTATGTTCTTATGCATATGATGTGATTGATATTTCTTTTGTTTACCTTTACTGAGCATTTGAGCTCAGCCTTTTATGATTTCTTTTCCACGGGATATAAAGAAAGGTTTTAGGTAAGAAAAAAAGGGGAAAATCTTTATGGGAGATGTTGATGATCTTTCACCATGATTAGAAGATTACGTTCCGAGTTTCCAAAGACACTAATCTATTACAGTCCTTGCGTGTGTGTTTTTGTTATGTACTAAGTATTCCGCAAAAGTAATGTAATGTCCATGTACATCAATCTTTGGGTCTCTACAGCTGGTATCAGAGGAAAGGTTTAGTCAACCTTTGGAAACTAGGATGTGAGAACTTTAGTGAGATCCCTAGAGATATTTCTAAAGTATGTCCAAGGATGTCTCTAAGGTTAAGTATACGTATAGGTTATAGTCCTAGAATTGCACTAACAGTCTTAGAATTTAACCTAAGATGTTAGATATTGAAGGTACTCCCCCTTTATTATATTGTTTTCTCTAGAATTATTTTTTCCTCTCACACTATTCTTTTTGGGTTTTAGACGATCGCTGGAACCCGAAAGAACCGTGTAGATCAATGCAATGGACAATGCAATGATTGTCCTCTGGAAGAAAAAAATGTTATGGGAGATGGAGTGAAAAATATTATTGCTATACTTACACAAGATATGAATCATTATGGACTTCCAAATGAGTTGTGAATGGAACAGTATTCTATTGAGTCCTTCATGAGGCAACGTCCACCTTCTTTCAGTGGGTTTTCTGATCCACTTGTTGCTGAACAATGGTTCAGTACCACTGAAATGATATTTTCAGTTGTTAAATGTTTTGAGCATGATAAAGTCATCTTACCAGTATATCTTTTGGAAGGTGAAGCTGATCAATTGTGGAATCTTATCAAGAATACGATGCAAAGAGTTGAAATTGAGTCCATGGAATGGGACGAGTTCAATAACTTATTTTTCAATAAGTACTTCCCTCGTATTATTCGAACAAAGATGGAGAAGGAGTTTATTGAACTAATGAAAAAGGATGATGAATCTGTTGGTATATACGAAGCGAATTTTACAAGGCTTGCAAGGTATGCATCTGGATTTATCCTCAAACCTGAAAGTAAAGTTGATTGATTCTTCAGTGTCTTAAAACAAAATTTTCGAAGGGCATTAGCTATAAGAGACTTCATTAGATATGAATAAATTGTGTGTTGTGATATCAAGGTAGAACTGGAAGTTGGTGTTACTTATCCATCTCATAGTTTTAACAAGAAACAAAAGATGGAGTTCAAGGAGAAATCTCAGAATAATGGTGAAAAGAAGATGAATGTTTCCTTCTGCTCAAAGTGTGGAAAGAAGCATGGTGGAGATTGTCTTAAAGGGACAAGTAAATGTTTCAAATTGGGGAAAGGAAGGTCATCGGGCATTTGAATGACGTAATGATCGGAAGAAGATGTCTAATGATGCAAACAAAGGAAGGGATACACAGAATGAACCTACAACACTTCAATGCTTCAAGTGCAAGGAAATGGGGCATTATGCTAATAAATGCCATAATCCAAGAGTTAGTGATGATCGACATCAGCAACCACTTAAGGCAAAAGACAAAGGGAAGTCAAATGCGATCACCATTGGCAATGTCGAATATGAAAACGATGTTGGGGAATGATTAAGTGTTTATGTAATGGGATTCCAAAATAATGTTGTATATATTATCGTTGAATATTGGAATATTTATGTATTGGTCTATTGTGGTTTTCAATAATTTAATGGTACCGGTAACCATGGAAATTGATTGAGATATTTTTGGAAAAAAAAAGATGATATGTGCATAATGAAGGAAAAACGAGAAAATGTAATATTTGACAGTATTCATGATCTCATGATTGATATAATGACTAAGTGATATCATGGTTTGAGTATATTGAATTTTGAGGATTTTGGTATGTGGAAAGTGATAACTTTTAACTTCATTCATGTTTTTACTAAGGTTCAATGGGTATTCAAGAGAATACATGATTAAGGCCTTTGAAGGTTTGGAATGTGACCAACAATACATATCTTATGATATATGGGGATCAACGATGGTATTAAATCTCTAGTAATCGTTTTCACTATATTACGAGAGTGGACTAACGTATTATGGATACGCCTAAAGATTGGAATGTATTATGTTGGACATAAGTTAGTATTTCTTAAGGATAGAAGTTTTTTCAATGTTATTGATGGGATATTATAGTAATATAGTTTTAGAAAAAGGACAACCTGCAGGACGGGCGACAACTCATCGCGTCAGACAAGGATGTGGGAATCGAACCCACAACCGAACTGTGACTGGCCTTTATCGCCTACCACTGGTCTACAGGAAGTCCCTGTTTAGTAGAAACTAGTTTTATTATATTAAGTAGTATGATATATGAAGTATAAGTCCATTTTAGGAACCATATATAATTAATCTCACTATAGATCAACTTGTGAATATTTAATAACTTTTGCTAACATTTTGTTTGAGATAGATGGAATGACCTGTCATTCTATCACATGATCTACTAACACTTCACGAATAACAAATTCAAATTTATTTCCTTAAGAGATGAAGTGGAAATTGTCCAAAGAACTACCAATGGTGGGACTATACCAAAATCACGAAAGTATTTCTTCTAATTCCAATTTCATCAACTTTAGGGAAATGATCTTCAAAACCAAAAATGTTGTCCTAGTGCTCTTATATCTGATGAATCAGATGGTACCTTAGATCATCATAAATCTATGGCTTTGTGATTTCTGGCTTTTCCATGGCCATGTTATCTACCACTCTCAATCAGAACATGATGGTTAGATTTCTCTTCCATATCCATATTTTCACCTATGTGGAAACCTAGTGATTAGTTTATTTGGGTAACCGTTACGTTTCATACATTTGTTTTTAATTATTGGTTTTGGTATTCCATTTTACGACGTGGGTTTCTATTAAAGAAACTTTCAAATAGTAAACCATTTATAATCTCGACGAATTTCGAGGGCGAAATTCATTTTAAGGGGGGTAGAATGTAACACACTGAGATTTTATAAAAAATATCCTTTTTAATTTCATTAATGTCTTGTGTTGTACGCTACACCAGGAGGAGCTTGCACAACATGCATTCTTGACTTTCCTTGCATTACACGCAATCACGACCTTCCCCCGATAGCGTGTGTAGTACGCAATACCGAGTTTCACTAAACAACGATATGCTATTAAAATATTATAAAAACTAGCCATTATGAATAGTAATAACCACTTTATGAAATTTTGTAAATTTTTTTTCAAAATGGACTTCATTTTTGGATTCGGAGTATCGAATTTAGCCTAAGGTGAAATTTTGGTACTTTTCGGATAACTTTCATATTTTGATGAATAGTGAATGTTACAAAATTTTAATTAAAATCAAATTTTTTAATCGAAACAATTAATAGTGATAAATTATTAATTTGAGTGGTTTTACAATATATTTCGAATATATTTTTACCATTTAATACAATTTTGGTCATTGAATGAGATTTCACATTTAAACCATACATAAACAACTGTCAATCTTTTGATAGTTATTATCTCTTAAAAACACGCTATTTGTTTTGACGATGAGAATTATTTTTTAAATTAATTAATGCAACTGATATGTATTGAATTTGGTAAAATAGACATCATTTTTTAATTCATAATACCAAATATAGCTGAGGCCTAATTTTTTGTATTATTCTGATAACTTTCATATTTTAATGAATAGTAAAAACACGCTATATTTTAGTTAAAAACATCTTTTTTCATCGCAATACATTATATGGTTAAATTATAATATTGAATTTTTTTGAAGTAGAAATATAATATTTTTTTACCTTTTAATATAATGTATGTCATTAGAATTAATTTTACATTGAATTCATAGGTAAAAACATTTCAATCTTTGGGTAATGTTTTAACTTTTAAAAACCCGTTTGCTTAACAACAGGATTAATTTAAAAATAATTACTGAAACTTATGTGTTTTGAATTTTGAAAAATGGATTCCATATTTGGAATCATTGGGTCCAAATTATGTTAATAGGTTACTTTTATTTTATTTTTTGATATTATGAATAGTAACTACGGTAATTTTTATTTACTACGGTTAAAGGTAAATAGGGTAATTCAAGGTTAAAAGAATATTATAATAATTCAAAATTACCTTGACACTTGTCCTAACATTATTGTATGAGTAGTGTACGACCATGGTCATCTTTGGGTCGATTTTGGGACCCCATTGATCTACTTGGTTGTGAGAATGACAATTTGGATTAATTAATTTAATGTAAAGACAAAATTGACATTAACAAAAATCTTTTAGTAATTAATTTTTATAAGGGGTTATATAAATTATATTTTCGATTATAAATATCAATTGGAAAGATGAAATGATTTTCTACATAATGATATTTATTTTATATTTTTTAGACACAATATAAATTAAATTACTTATGACACAATAATGATGAAGTATTTACTTCATTAGTAAATGATTTAAATAAATAAGATTATAATGATTAAATTTTTTTCCAGAACATGTACAATTCTGATTGGATGATTTTATTTCGACCATGAGTCATCTTATCTTCATCTTTAATGATTTTTGGACCATTTGAAACCGAAGATAAGTTTATAATAAAATAATATTTCCACACTTTCCTAAAGAGCCCCTCCTCTCCCTTATAAAATGAGACCACATATATGCAATTCCATACACCTCTCAAGCCTTTTGGTTCGTCAAAAATCTTCCCAACTAAGCTCCCTACATCTCTCTGTTCCCCCTTGAAGCCTTACATTAGGCAGAAGACACTCCAATAAGTCCTTTTGGTTCAAACCAAATGAAGTTACCAAAATTAAAGGTAACAGTTTCTCTTAAGTTGTTTTTTTTTATTCTACTTCTCCAACCATTAAACTCTTTTTTATCATTTCTTTTGTAAAAACACCATTATCCTAAATATACTAGTATTTGTTTATGAGAAGTATTATAACTTCACTTACACAAACCTCCATCTAATGGATAAACAACATAATGTTTCTATGATGGCAAACTAACGCCTCACGAAACGATGACTGATTGATTTTCTCCTACCACCTCTCATGGTGGCCATTTTGATGGAACTGTATTTATATATAATATATATTATGTTTATGATTTCCTTATGCTTCTTTACTTCCCAATTATATCAAGCCTTTATGGTTTCCATAGTCGGTAAAGACGATAATCTCATTTGAGGAAGTGCGGACTACCGCCCCCTCAAAGTGATGTGATTCGTTAATACCGTATGTGGGATGTATAAAGGATGTGGTTAATAATATTATTTATGATATTATACTTATAATATAACTATGTATCATTATGTTTTAATTCCATTAAAATAAGAAATAGAAATGAAAGTAGCGTTCATGCGTACGTACGTCTTACCGTCTCTATGAACGGTGCGCTTCATTTCATACCTCCATATGTTATGTACTATTATAAATGCTTGTATATTCTAGACATATAATGAATATATATGATATATAAATCATTATTTACATTTTTTAAGTAAGTAAATCATGATATATGTAATAATAACATCAAGAACAACAAGTCCAAACATGTATGCTAAATAAGATAATTTTACCCACAACGTTGCTTTAACATGGGATTTACAAAAGAACGGGTAAAATAAAGTCATAAGTGAACAATATATGAAATCATAACAATGATTATGATTCTGAAATAAGTCAATGACATTATTTAAATCATTATACAGGAGGTTTGGACACTTACGAAGCTAATCGGACCTAAGGTAAGGGAAAATATCACAATCTCATTTTATCCAAGATTGTTTATACTTTGGTATTTACTGGGGTCTATTTTATCATCCACATCCATGATTAATCAATATGTAATATTATTTCCATCCACATACAATTTTTTAATTCCAATTTTACCCTTCAGTGAGTTTTTAGTAAGAGATATGAGAGGAATCTTTTGTCATTTTTCGTACGAGGTATTTTTTTACTTTTCCGACAAAAGTATGAGAAGATTGTTTTTTTAACTTATACGGCATGAATGGATTTTTAAAACATTATTTCCAAGAATCTTCCTTTACAAGTTTTCAATTTTATTTTTATTCAACTTCTTTTAGTTTAAAATTGTATGACATGTTATGAAAGGAAAATGTTTTTGAACTAGAAAGGATATTATATTCAAGAATGGAGTTCAAGTGTTTTATCAAAATTATTTTCCATCTACGATAATATAGGGTTCCTTTTCTATCCCTATTTTTACATTTATTTGATTATGTTGTGATGGAATTATTTTTATGAATTCCTTTATCTTATATGAATTGTTTTATGATGTCATGATGTTTAGAAATACCATTTTTATTACATGGGTTATGCAATGATGTACAATTTATAATTTTGTGGCACACATAAGAATGGCATCATTATGAGATGGGTGGGACCTATATCTCCCACCAATGCACTGGGTAAATATTTTATATCTCATGAGATAGACATTGCTGGAATTACAGGTTAAACCGGTTCAGTGAAACAGGACTGAAACGAGGAATGAACTCTGTTCAGAAATGGACTTTGTCCACTAAGATAGTCTTGGCAATGAGTCTTGACTACTAAGAAATGATTTTCTATGATTATGTGTGTATTCCACAAAGTTTCATGTTTTAATTTATGATTATTGGGATTACATTTTACTACTATGATTTATCCCATGTTATGAAAGTATGATGTCTTTTGCAGGTTAAGATTTCCAAAAGTTATGTTCTTATGCATATGATGTGATTTATATTTCTTTTGTTTACCCTTACTGAACATTTGAGCTCACCCTTTTATGTTTTCTTTTCCCCAGGATATAAATAAATGTTTTATGTAAGGAAAAAAGGGGAAGATCTTTATGAGAGATGTTGAAGATCTTTCACCATGATTAGAAGATTACATTACGAGTTTCCAAAGACACTAAACTATTGCGGTCCTTGTGTGTGTGTTTTTGTTATGTACTAAGTATTCCGCAAAAGTAATGTAATGTCCAGGTATATCAAGATTTGGTTCTCTACACGTAAGGATGGGAATCAATACATATGATGTTCTTGAAATACATTTTGATGTCATGTGGGAGGAGAGTATAAGAGATATTAGTTTATGGTCATAGATCTTGGACCATTATAATAAATACATAGTGTGTGTTTTCACAGGTACTTTTCATTCATGGGACATGAAGTGGAATTTGGGGTTAGCCCCAAAATACTTGGGGCTGGATTCGAGGCACACTCGAACGTTCCTACGTATCCCATAAGGATGGGAATCAATCCTACATAGTTCTAGAAATACCCTCTGTACAAATTTGGTTCGTACATGTGAAGGTTGAAAGGGGACTTTAGTGCAATGATGGTTTAACCCAAGATAAAAGGTTAAGGTATTTCCATGTATGCACGTAGTCTTTTGAATATAACATGATTGAAAATCAATGTAAATAATGATTCCCTCTCTGGCAAGGGTATCAAAGAATAATATTGTTTATTGTCGTATTGGACAGAAATGTTGTACAATTTGACGTCGTATATCAAGGACGAAGGTTAAACAATGTAAAGATATTAATTCTAGTTGTGGTTTCACAAATCAACATCGTATGAGATAGAGGTGAACCAATTTTAAGAGATTGGTTTTGGGCAGAAACCTTGGGAGGTTTCCTACGTACCCAGCCTAGAAGGAAAGGATCAAAGTCCGCGTAGTTCAATTAAAGAATGAACAAATGATCAATTCGGTCTTGGGGACAGTGAACAAAAAAATTGTGTTGGGACTTACTTGTGGTTAGTAGCCCAGAGATGGTGGTATGGTTGAAGTTTTCTCTAATCTCACATGATTCATACTCGGTGTGAGAAACAAGAGATAACAACAAACTTAACGATGCACAATTTAATATCATGTAAGACATATGAAGGGAAAATGCATTTTAATGCCATGTAGTTAGGACTATTGGTGCTTCATAGTTTAGTGTCATGTACCAGGGACAAAATACAGTTTAACGTCACGTAGGATGTATTAAATAATTTCTGTATAGTTTACTGTTATGTAGTTAGGATGATGGGGACAACACAGTTTAATGTCTTGTTGGACTAAAAAGGGGAACTATGCAGTTTAATTTCATGCAGTAAAGACAAAGGATGCCACAATTTGACGTCATGTTCAACGTATTAGGGGATTTTTCATAGTTTAACGTCATGTTGGACGAAATAAAGAAGATATAGTTTTAGCGTCATGTTAGATGAAAGTGGAAATAGTTTAAGGTCATATGCATGGACCATTGCTGTATAGTTTAACGTCGTATAATACGATGAAAGGGACATAGTTTAACGTCTTGATGGATGAAAGAAATGCCAATAGTTTAAGGTTTTATGCATGGACTGTTGGTTATGCAGTTTAACGTCTTGCTGGACGTAAGGTACTTCTGTACAGTTTAGCGTCATGTAGTTAGGACGTCACAGTTTAACGTCATGTTGGACATAAGTGCCAATAGTTTAAAGTCGTATGCATGGACCCTTGGTTATGTAGTTTAACATCTTACTGGATGTAAGGGACATCTGTACAGTTTAGCATCATTTAGTTAGGACGTCACAGTTTCAATCATGGTGGACATAAGTCCCAATAGTTTAAATTCATATGCATGGACCCTTGCTGTATTTTGTGATCATACAAAATATTTCTTCAGAAATCAGGCATTGGTTGGAGTAGTGATGAGTTCTCCATCCATTGATATTAATGAATAAGCTCCATTGGAATAGATCTTATGTATTGAATAAGGTCCCTCCCTTTTTGGTTCAATCTTGGGAGGTTTCGTTCCTGGTATCTTTTGAGTTCTGAGAACTAATACCAATTCTCCCTGAATGAATGAATGAAGATGAAATTTTTTGTTGAAAGCTCATGCTATTCGATTCTGGTAGACTTCCATGTGGTGTAGGGTGCACAATATTTTCTCATCTAACTGATCCAATTCATTCAATCGCTTTTGAGATTGTTCATCTATAGATGACTGATCACAAATGGATACTCTAAGCAAGGATAATTGAACTTCAATGGGCATGAATTCTGCCATTCCATATACCAGTGAATATAGAGTTGACCACGTTGCAGTATGAGCGGTGGTCTGATAAGCCCATAAAGCATGAAAGCGTTTATCAGGCTATGACCTCTTGTATTTATCAACCATCTTTTGAAGTATGTTTGAAAGAGTCTTGTTTAAGGCTTCTATCAGGACATGGGCAGCTGCATGATACCAAGATGAAGGCTTAGATTTGATGTTATATTCTTGATACAACTTCCTTGCTTCGGATGAATAGAAGTTGGTTCCATTGTCCGACAATATGGTATTAGAGTCACCAATTCTGGTAATGATGTTAGACTTGATAGATCTAACAATGCTTTTAGAACTAACTTCATTGAGAGGTATTTCCTCTGCCCATTTGGAAAACAAGTCAGTAGCAGTAAGAATATACTTAAACTACTTGGATGTAGCTGAAGGATAAGGTCCCACCACATCCATTCCCCACATGGCAAATGGCCACGAGTATTTAGCTGTATGAATAAACTCTGGGGGTTGATGAATTAAATTGGCATGTACATAGCATGAATGAATCATCATTGTTAAATTAATACAATCTTGTATCATTGAAGGCCAAAAGTATCCAAGGCTTTGAATTTGATCAGACAGTCTATGTCCAAACTGATGGGCACCACAAACTCCTGCATGCACTTCTTTCATAATATCCATTGTCTATTCACCATCAATGCATTTTAATATAACTCCATCAAAACCAAAATTTTAGAGAATTTTCTCTAAGTGATCTAGGCTATCAAAAAAGTGAAATTGACCACACGTCTCCGGACTTGTTCTTTGTCGGCTCTATCAGGTGGAATTATTCCATTTTGAAGGTATTCCCGGATAGGTGTCATCCATCATGTAGTATGGCCATATGGTTCAGGAATTTCACTAATATTATTGATTTCCTCTATTATGATTTGAACATAAGGTGAAATTGAATGACGGTGGACAATACTGATGGTTGTCTCATCCTAATTTGGATCTTCCAGAGCTATGGATATATTAGCTAGTGAATCAGCTTGGGAAGATTTTTATCTTGGGAAATAAAAAAAAATTTAGTTCTGAAGGGAATTCTACCATTAACTCTCTGATGTAATCATACAAAGGGCTTAGTTCTTCATTTCTGATGTCATAATCACCATTTACTTGTTTGATTACCAGGTCTGAATCACCTTTCACCTTTAAGTTACTCTCTTGTACTTGAAGTTCCAACTCTAAGACTATGATGAGAGCTTGGTATTATGCTTCATTATTTGTACCGCCACCCAAAAATGAGAAGGAATAAGGTAACACTATCTTTTCTGGAGAAATGAGCACAATTCCTAAGCCAAATTTTTTGAATTTAGGATTTTCCATTTTTCTCCCTATTGGACTTCTGGAAGCACCATCAAAGTACATTTCCCATGTTTGAAGACTATCTTGAATAAAGATTACTTCCCCATCCGGAAGTTTAATATCTAAAGATGTATCATCTACTGAAGGATGTTCAGCAAGGAAATTAGCCAAATCTTGGCCCTTTATTGCCTTTTCAGACACATATTGAATATCATATTCCTGAAAAATAACCTCCCACCTTGCCAGACATCCTGTAATCATTGGACGACTATGGATGAAATTGATCTGGTTATTGCGAGATACCAATTGGACCTCGTGAGGTTTCATGTAGTATCTCAACTTCTGAACTTCAATGATTAACACTAGATAACACATCTCAATACTTGAGTATCGGGTTTCTGCTTCAAGAATACTATGACTGAGACAGTAGAGGTTGTTTTCATTCACAACACCATTCTTCTGAGAAATAAAGGCACCCAATGATCTCTCTAAATCTTTCACACAGAGGATAAATGGTCTTCCTTTAATAGGTGGCATTAACACCGGTGGACTCAAGAGATACTTCTTAATAATATCGAATGCTTCTTGAAATTCTTAAGTCCACTTGTAAGTGACACCCCTCTTCATCAATTTGGTGAAGGGTAATCTTTTTCCTGCCAAATTGGAAATGAAAGGGAAAATATAGGCTAAGTGACCTTTAATTCCTCTCTATTATTTCAAATTTTGAGGAGGTGACATACCAAGGATTGACTTTGTCTTCTCAAGACTGACTTGGATACCACGATGGTGTACATCAAAGCCGGGAAATTTTCCTGAGGTTACCATAAATTCACATTTTAAGGGGTTCATCTTCAAATTATGTTGTCGAAGTTTGTGGAATATGATTTCCAAATAAGTCAAGTGATTAGAACGTTGCCTGGATATGACCACTAAATCATCCATGTAACATTCAAAAAACTTCCCTGAAAATGGTTTGAAGATATGATGCATGGAACATTGATATGTTGTGCCGGCATTCTTTAGGCCAAAGGGCATTACCCGATAGAAAAACACAGCCTTATTGGCGCTGAATGTTTTAGATTCTTTATTTCTGGAGCCATTCAGATTTGATTATACCCAGAATATCCATCCATGAAGGAAAGTTCTTTATAGAGAGCTGTTGCATCAATTAATAGTTCTGTAATTGGAACTGGAACTTCATCCTTAGGACAATGCCGATTGAGATCTCTCAAATCAATGAAATGTATAATTTGAATGTTATTCTTATTCACTGGAAAATATTAGCCAACCACTTGGGATATTGAACTTATCAGGCAAAGTTAGATTTGATAAGCTTATCTACATCAGCCTCAATTTTGGAAGCCTAGGTTGGGTGTGTTCTTCTAGAATCTTGTTCGAATACTCGATGTTCTTCTAGCAAGACCAAACGATGAGTGGAAACATCCGGATCAAGCCCTGGAATCTCTGTATAGTTCCAAGCACATATATCTCTAATTTTCTTTAGAAAGGAAATATACATCTCTTTATTTTCAAGAGTCACAGCCTCATTAATTAAAGAGGTATGTGGATCTTCTTTTGTACCCAGATTTATTTCTCTGAGTTCCTCCATAGTGGCAGAGATACCCTCTTCAAATTCTGGAGGATCATCCATCAGATCGTCCTCTTCTTCTTCAACATGTGTTATTTCTTCTGTTTCTATTTCCATAGTAAATGATGAAGCATAATTTTCATGATCAAAAGAAACGCTAAAATTTTCACATCATCAAGAAGATGCTTCCATTTCCGACCTGGTTGATAATGAAGTGTCTTCATTGGGTAATAAAGAAGAGATGATGGATTGAGAATCGACATCATCGTTCACCTATAACATTGCTATAACATCTTCTGGACTGGTTGGTGAAGTATATTCTTTCTGGATTTCAGCAGATGAAATTAAGACATATCCATTTGATCTTTCATCATTTCTTGGTGAATCACCACTTTCTCGCTTGCTATATGGCTTGATTGTTGTGATTGAAATTATGGAAGTTTCTATAAGAGTATTTTTATTTGTGTCTATCCGGTCAATTTGACTGATGGGAAATACATAATCTATAATCATATTTGCTAATGGATTTACTGGAATCTTTTCCAAACCATATGGAGCATTAACATTGGTAATCTCATTTGAAGAGGATTCCTCCTTTCCATTCATGTGGTTGAATTCCAACTCAATGTACTGAGATTCACATGTATTGGAAATGGCCTTATCACCATAAAATGTCCCAACATGACCATTGAAACAATATTTGAGACATTGATGATATGATGATGGGATAGCCGCATGTTGATGTACCCAGGGACTTCCAAGCAAGATGATAAAGTCTGAGTCTTGATCATCAACCATGAAATCTGAATTGGATACAATATCTCCAAACTAAGTTCTGAGTGTAATCTCACCCAGTGGTTGTTGTTAATTTTTATCATATCCTTGTAACATCATAGTAGATGGAGATAAATCATATTCTGTGAGGCCCAATTGACAAAGTGTACAAATGGGAACGAGGTTGACTCCAGAACAATTATCAATGAAATCTCTTCGGATGTCTACACCACTGACCTTTCCATATAAATACAAAGGTCTAATATGTCAATGCACAACGTCATCTTCATCTTCATCTGTGAAAGATATCACTACATGGAATTCTGCAAGATTATTCTCTACATGGTAGGCTTTGGCTGTAGCAATATCAGTTTCAAACTCTTGAGGACTTGACAAAGCCTTAATGAGTTCCTCCCGAAGATCCTTTGAAAAATTGAAGGCATCTAGAATTGATAAAATGGCCTGTACATGGCCCAGGTGTTTCAATACATCGTACATTTGATCCAAAGGTCTGTGTTTCCCAACATGAACATGTGGTTTAGCAGGGGCCTTGGAAGATGATGCTTTGTAAGTTGATGCATCTTGTACCGGGATAGGAGTTGGTAATACTCCTGTATTTGGAAGATTAGACCGATTAGGTCTATTTACTTTTTGAGAAGAAGAAGGTGGAACCTCCAACCGATCATCCAGAATAACTGTGCCAAGACTGAATCTCCCTTGTGTAGAAGAACTTACTTGTTCTTGTTGAGCACGTTGAAAAGCTCCACCACAAGTTTTTGCCGCTTACACAGTTCATACAGGGGTAGAATTGGAATAGTTGCCTCTCAATGATCCACGTCTTCTCCTATACCTTGAGCATCTAGAACATCCTATGATTCCTCTATTTGATACAGGGAACCCAGGTTCATCTAATCCAAACCTTTGATTGGAATAAGGATCTATTGAGTGAATCATATTAACAAGACCGAATATTAACTCTTCATCTGATGAATACTCTGCCTGACTATCGAATTTAGGTTTTTCCGTTTGATGGGGCGGTTATTGTTGCTTCGAAGTAGATGGAATAAAATCTTCCATAGTCAAGTACAACATGGGATTTGACACATACTAATCTTCTTCCAATTCTTCTTCTTTCATTGAATTATGTCATTTCATGGTGGATTTTCCCTCTAATGAAGAGGGTTTTTCTGCGGCATTAATTGCAGAAGAAACAATTGGTTTCGTCAATTGTGTTCGCAAAATAGCATGAGTTTGGTTGATCATTTTTCTAACCATCCAATCATTATATTTTTGTCCATTTTTGTTCTTGACTTCTTGCCACTCGCCTTCCTCCTCTGGATCTGTATAAGTAACACATTCTACCTGAGCTAAAGAACCATTATGTTTACTTTTCCCAAGTCGACCAATTTTTACTAGAGGTCCTTGAAAACAAAACACTCCTGAATGGGATCCCCAAACATTTAATGAAACGGGCAATTGTTGGGATGATCTTCATCTCCTTCCTTGTTTGGACTCTTGGGCTATGTAAATTGAACCAATTTATTTTTCAGAGCCAAAATAAAATAACCAGGAACTTGTTCATTTTGGAAAGAGTAAACATTGATCTTAAAATACTCAAATTGTTTTTGTCATTGATCTCTTTGATCATATTAACAAAACAACCTCTGTTACTGGCGCTCAGGAGGTGGATCCCTTCGAGAAGATGAAGGTTTTGAATTAGAAGCAGGTACATGTGATTCTTTAAGCATAATTGTAGCAGTCTCTACCTTACCCATTCTCCTTCCTGGAGCTAATGGAATTACACATGCTTTATCCTTAGTATTTATAAGATAATATTAAATCTGTTGAGTATTTGAAGTAAGGTCTCAAAACCCTCCTGTGTATATCACAGGGATCAGTGGTGTATGCAACTCATCACGTAAATTCGCCACACAGATTGGAAACAATTTCTCTTGATGGAGTTCTATGCTTAGAGAGTATGTCAATCCCTTTCAACAAGAAATGAAATATGTGACCCTATCATTATCCCTTTGTTTACAGTTTGTAAGATAAAAAACTGTTGACTTTTGAAACGTTTAACTGAACTGAAGAAGGAATTTTGGCTGAAGTCCCTCCCATCCATTAATTGACCAGAATTGCAAGCTTTTGTACCAAACAAAAGCAGGTCCTTGTAATGACTGTAAAAAACACCTGAGCTTAACTGGTTCTTGTTACTGAAGGGTTCCCATCATAGGATCGCAACAAGAAACAAAATGTGTTAAGTGTTGCTCTGGGTCTACTGAACCATAAAACATGGGAATGTGGTACTTGAAAAATTTGACTGGGGTGGAATTGCATCAACCCACTCAGGGTAAGCTATCTTTTCTAGTTTATTTTGAACACGATTTCCCTACATAGTTCCCAAACGAGTTGTTAATGACTCAATAGTAGTTATTAACTTTTGAGAAACATTTGGTTGAGCATGGACCTGAATAGGTGCAATGACTGGAGCTGGTACAGATGTGGTGGCTGATACTGCAACTGTTGGTTGCACTGCCAATTGTTGTTGCATGTGACCCCGTAGGATTTGACCTGTGGGGGTGTATTGATAAAAGAGAATATTCTTGATCCATATTAGTTGCCACAGAAAATTAATTTTTCTAACTGACTCCAGCACTCATAGGAGAAAGACTACACTCAAGTAGTTCTAAATTCATATTCATCAATTCCTTCATTTCTTCCTCTTGTTGTGAAAATCTTTTCTTTAGTGAGAGCGATTGACCTTCTCCAGAGGAAGTGTATGTAACCCTATTCTTTCCTTTCCCCTTATTGGATCCCATTCGGAGAGGGGGAAGTGGGTTATTTGAATGATTACCTAGGTTCTGAGTAATCCTTTGATTTCGTGTACACACACCTTCTTCATTTGTGTTTGTGAATAAAACTTCTTGATGAGTAACCTCTTCATCTGATCCCTTTGAGTGAACCTCATCTGGTGGATCAGAAACAAGGGCATTGTTGACATTAATTGATGCATAATTCATTGCATCCCAGCTATCGGCATTTCTGCGATATTGTCTTCTTCCATGTCTTTGATGATACATTGCCTTTTGTTGATTCGATCCCTCAGGAACTTCTTGATGAACCATAATTTGGAGGGAATCTCCTCATAATTTGGCTCTTCGTTCCTCTTGAGGCATCAACCCTAATCGAGAGAAGACCGACTTTCTCTGAGGAAGAGATTGATGATTTGAAAAAGTCCCCAATCTGGTGGTCTGGGGATGTTCCTGATCAACTCCTCGAATCTGATATGTTGATTCCATGGGTTGAGTTAAAGGAGTCCCCATTGTAAAGACCCAAAGCTTGACATACATGGAAATTACATTACTTTTTTGGAATACTTAGTACATAACAAAAACAGACACACAATGACCGTAATATTTTAGTGTCTTTTGAAACTCAAAAGATAATCTTCTAATCGTGGTGAAAGATCTTCAACATCTCCCATAAAGATCTTCCTCTTTTTTTCTTTCCTAAATCATTATTTATATCCTGGGAAAAAAACATAAAAGGGGTGAGCTCAAATGCCCAGTAAGGGTAAGCCTTGAGAACATAAAATAATCCATAAAAATTTGAATGCAAAAACATGAACATAAAATCTAAACATCAAAATCCAGAGAAAAGACATGAATCATGGAATTATGTAAGGCATATATCATAAGGGAACATAAATCATGATAAAATAGCATGGGAATAAAACATGTAATTTAGGCAACCATTTAGCACATGTTATGATTTCCATAGTATCCAAGGTATTGCTGCCAATACCATCTTAGTGGACAAAGTCCCTTTCTAAATCGAGTTCACTCCCCGTTTCAGTCTTGTAACACTGAACCAGAATAACTTACCATTCCAACCATGTCTATCTCATTAGATATAAAACTTTACCCAATGAATTGGAGGGAGAGATAGGTCCGACCCATCTCATAATGAAATTGTTCTTACTTGTTCCACAAAGTAAACATAAAACATTCATCATAACCCAAAGAATAAAATGGGTTTCATAAACATCATCCCGTCATCTCATAATCCATATAAAACAAATGGACATTTCATCATAAGAAAAGTGAAACCATATAAATCATAGAGACATTAAACATGAAACATACAGATATGAAATAATGTCGTCTTAGATGGAAAATGGTTTGGATAAAACATTTGAAATGAATTCTTGAGGAAAATATCCTTTCTTCTTCAAAATCATTTTCTTTTCACAAAATGCCATGCACTTTAAAAATAAAAGTATTTTTTTGAAAATTGTCATATAATCTTGTAGAGTAAGCTTCATGAAAATGAGGCGTTATGAAATTGTAAAAATCCGTTCATGTTGTATAAGATAAAAATAACATTCTTCTCGTACTTTTGATGGAAAAGTCAAAAAGTACCTCGTATGGTAATCAAAAATAGATTCCTTAAATGCCATGTAGTAAAAGTAAAAAATGGGAAAAAGGACTTTAAACATACATGAAAACATTTTTATAAAACATGGACATGGATGATAAATATTACCCCAGTAAATACTTACGTATAAGCACTCTCGGATAGAAAACAATTGAGACTGCAACATTATCCCTTACCTTTGGTCCGATATGATTTGTACGTTTCCGAACCTCCTGTATAATTATTTAAATAATGTCATTGAATTATTACAGAATCATATTCATTGTTATGATATTGTATATGGTTCACTTATGGATTTATATTACCCGTTCTTTTGTAAGTTCCTTGTTAAAGCAGCATTTTGGGTTAAATCGTTTTATTTATCGTACGTGTTTGGACTTGTTGTTCTTGATATTATTACTTATATCATGATTTACTTAATTCCAGAATGTAAAACATGATTTATATATAATATATATTCTATATATACATATATATATATATATGATAGGTCAATTAAATGGAATGAAATACACCATTCATGGAGACGGTAGGCCGTAAGTACGCATGAATGCTGCTTTCATTTCCTTATTAAATTAAATGAAATACATAGATGAAATACATATATATACACATAAATCCAGTATCATTATTATTTTTTATATTTCTTGATTACTTATTATATATACATTATAATCATTCATGAATGATTAACATGGAGAATGAATCTCATCGCGTCGTGGAGAAGGTAGTTCGTACGTATGCACGAGCGATGATATTATTCCCATGATCGTGGAATTGCATTGAAGTGTATGTATAATATTTCAGAATCAATATCACTTTGAAATAATAATAAATAGTTATTTATTTACACCATTATACCCATCCAAGTAAGGCTGTGGTCCAAAACAGATTACACCACGGCGTGGAGATGGTATTCTGTACGTACGCACGCGTGGTGATTTTGTTTTCCGTAGAATGGAAAAATGGTGAAATAGGGTTGTTTCATACTTATAATAACATATAAGTATAGGAGTGATACTGATGTCATTAATTCATAATGAAACAACTAAAGAAGAAGAAGTAGAAGAAGAAATAAAGTTGAAAGAATCGGTAATAGATATTACCTCTTCTTTCAACACGCCTTTTTGAAAACTCCTCTTAGAGCACTAAGATTGGTCTTTGAAGAAGACCATAACCTCTAGGATGTTTCTAGGGAAGTGGAGAAGAAGAATTGACAGGGTTTGGCCGTGCCTGAATGTAACACCCCGGGATTTTATGAAAAATATTCTTTTTAATTTCATTATTGTCTTGTGTTGTACGCTACTCCAAAAGGAGCTTTCACAACACGCATCCTTGACTTGCCTTTCATTACACGCAATCGCGACCTTCCTTGATAGCGTGTGTAGTACGCAATACCGAGTTTCACTAAACAATGATATGCTATTAAAATATTATTAAAACTAGCCATTATGAATAGTAATAACCACTTTTTGAAATTTTGTAATTTTTTTTTTCAAAATGGACTTCATTTTTGGATTCGGAATATCGAATTTAGATTAGGGTGAAATTTTGGTAATTTTCGGATAACTTTCATATTTTGATGAATAGTGGAAATTACTAAATTTTAATTAAAAACAACTTTTTCAATCGAAATAATTAATAGTGATAAATTATTATTTTTAGTGGTTTTAAAGTATATTTAGAATATATTTTTACAATTTAATACAATGATGGTCATTGGATGTAATTTCACATTTAAACCACTTATAAACAAGTTTCAATCTTTTGATAGTTATTATCTCTTAAAAACACGCTATTTGTTTTGACGACGGGAATTAATTTTTAAATTAGTTAATGAAACTAATATTTTTTGAATTTGGTAAAATAGACACCATTTTTGAGTTCATAATATCAAATATATCTTAGGCCTAATTTTTTGTATTTTTCTGAAAGCTTTCAATTTTTGATGAATAGTGAAACCACTAAGTGGTAGTTAAAAAACTGAATTGTTCATAAAACTTAATTTTACCACTTTTGTGAGTGGAATTTGAAAAATCCGAGAGACACATTAGATGTCAGTAAGTAAAATGTGATTCAATGAGATGAAAATAACTTTTTGGTGAATAGTAACTTTTTACTTTTTTTTACCTCGGATAAAAGTAAATAGGGTATTTAAGGGTAGAAATGATATTATTATTACCCTAACACGTGTCCTAATTCTATTGGACAAGTGTAATTCGACCAAAAACAAAGTTAGGAATAAAATATGACCATTTAGGCCCACTTGGATTAGATTAGGACATTTATTATTAATTTATTTAAAGAAGGGTTAAAAGAGTTAACATCAAAGTGTATTTACTAATACATTTTTTAATATGGGGTTATACATAAGATAAATTCTACTATAAATATTAATTAGAAAGCTACAAGTATTTCATACATAATGGTATTTTCTTTGTAATTTTTATAAATTATATAATATAATTGTTTTATTACAAAATGATGATGCAGTAATTATCTTATTAATGAAATATTGACCTAATTGATGTTATAAATGCGCAAATAAATATAATTTGATACTTTTTATGAATTCCACTAATTTTATAGGTTAATATGACATGTTAGTATTGATTTAATTAACATTTTTCGAACTTATCATTCTGTTATGAGTTTCACAAAAATCAATTTCTAAATAGTGTCAAAATTGACAGAAAATAGTTTTTAAAACAAATATTATATTATTAATTATTATTTTATTCCTAAAAATCTAAGGTTCGGCCAAATGACTTATATAAGGTTATATATATTAATAATAAATAACTTGGGGTTAGTTTGGCTTGATATAGTAAGTTTATTAACCTTATAGTATAAGAACACAAGAAGACACGGTAAAAGTAAAATTATTTAACTTAATGTCAAATCTAAATGATAAGGTTAAAAAAGGAACCTAAACTTGTCTAAATTCTATTGGATGAGAGTATTTAGACCCATCCCCACCTTCGCCTCTAAATAAATCAATTTTGAGCTATTTAAAACCGAACTTGACTTTATAATAAAATAATATTTTTAGTTATTCCAAAGGTGCCCCTCTCCTCCCTTATAAAAGGGCACCTCCTCCCTCTCTTCCTCACACAACATTGAGCCTTCAAGCTCGGCCAACCCCTACCAAATTCTCTTCTCCACTTCCGTAGAAACATCCTAGAGGTTCTGGGCTTCCTCAAAGACCAATTTTAGTGCCCTAAGAGGAGGTCTCAAAGAGGGACTTCAAAGAAGAGGTAATTTCCGTTACCGATTCTTTCACCTTTATTTCTTCTTCCACTCCTTCTTATTAGGTTGTTTAATTATGAAGTAATAACATAATTATCACTAATATACTGATATTTTATTATAATTATGAAACAACCCTATTTCACCATCTATCCATCCTACGGAAAACGAAATCACCCCGCGTGCGTATGTACGGAATACCGTCTCCATGCCGTGGTGAAATCTATTTTCCACCACCACCTTACATGGATGGGTATAATGGTATAAAGAATAAATATACATAGTTATTAGAACATCATATTGATTATGATATATTGTATCATCCACTCCAATTCAATTCAATAATTATGGAGACGATATCATTGCTCGTGCGTACGTACGGACTACCGTCTCCACGACGCGATGAGATTCATTCTCCATGTTAACCATTTAAGAGTGATTAAAAAGTATATATAAGAAATAATAATTAAATATAAGACATTATAAATCTACTAGATTTATGTATATGTGTATGTCATATACTTAATTCCATTCAACTCAATAAGGAAACGAAAACAGCGTTCATGTGTACGTACGGCCTACCGTCTCAATGAACGGTGTATTTCTTTCCATTTACTAATTTATTATATATTTTTATATTATGAATATATATTATATATAAATCATGTTTTATATTCTGGAATTAAGTAATTATGATCTAAGCAATCATATGAATAATTACAAGTCAAAACACGGATGACAAATGAAACAATTTTACCCAAAATGCTCTTTAACATAGAATTTACAAACGAAAGGGTAATATAAAGTCATAAGTAAACCATATATGATATCCTAACAATGAGTATGATTCTGGAATAAGTCAATAACATTTTTTAAACCATTATACAGGAGGTTCGGACACCTACGAAGAAAACTGGACCTAAGGTAAGGGAAATATCACAATCTAATTTTTATCCGAGATTGTTTGTAGTTTGGTATTTAATAGGGTGAATTTTATCATCCACATCCATGTTTCCTCAATGTGTAATACTATTTCCATCCACCTACAGTAGTTTATATTTAATTTTACACTTCGGTGAGTTTTTAGTAAAATATATGAAAGTAATCTTTCGTCGTTTTTTGTACGAGGTACATTTTGACTTTTGCGACAAAAGTACAAGAAGAATGTTTTTTTAACTTATACGGCATGAATGTATTTTTAAAAAATTATTTCCAAGAATCTTCCTTTATAAGTTTTCAAGTTTATTTTTAATCAACTTCTTTTAATTTATAATTGTACGACATGTTAATAAAGGAAAAGTGTTTTTGATGCAGAAAGGATATTTTCCTCAAGAATGGAGTTAAAGTGTTTTATCAAAATTATTTTCCATCTATGATAATAAAGGGTTTTGTTTTTATCCCTATTATTACTTTTATTTTATTATTTTGTGATGGAATTATATTTTTATGAATTCCTTTATCTTATATGAATTGTTTTATGATGTCACGATGTTTAAGATTTCACATTTTTATTACATGGGTTATGAAATGATGTCTGATTTATGATTTTGTGGCACACATAAGACTGGTTTCATTATTAGATGGGTGGGACCTATATCTCCCTCCAATGCATTGGGTAAATATTTTATATCTCATGAGATAGACATGGATGGAATGGTAGGTTATACCGGTTCAGTGAAACAGGACTGAAACGAGGGTGACTCGGTTCAGAAAGGGACTTTGTCCACTAAGATAGTCTTGGCAATGAGTCTTGACTAACATGAAATGATTCTCTATGATTATGTGTGTATGCCACAATTTTTCATGTTTTATGTTATGATTATTGGGATTTCATTTCACTACGATGATTTATCCCATGTTATGAAATTATGCTCTCTTTTGCAGGTTATGATTTCCAAAATGTTATGTTCTTATGAATATGATGTGATTGATATTTATTTTGTTTACCCTTACTGAGCATTTGAGCTCACCCTTTTATGTTTTGTTTTCCCCAGGATAAAAAGCAAGGTTTTAGGTTTAAAAAAAGGAAGATCTTTATGGGAGATGTTGAAGATCTTTCACCACGATTAGAAGATTATATTCCGAGTTTCCAAAGACACTAAACTATTACGATCCTTGTTTGTGTGTTTTTGTTATATACTATGTATTCCGCAAAAGTAATTTAATGTCCATGTACGTCAAGCTTCGGGTCACTACAGTTAGTATCAGAGGAAAGGTTTAGTCAACCTTTGGAAACTAGGATGCGAGAACTTTAGTGAGATCCCTAGAGATATTTCTAAGGGATGTCTAGGGATGTCTCTAAGGTTACGTATACGTATAGGTTATAGTCCAAGAATTGCACTAACGATCTTAGAATTTTACCTAAGATGTTAGATATTGAGGGTACTCCCCCTTTATTATGTTGTTTTCCCTATCATGATTTTTGCCTCTCACACTATTCTTTTTGGGTTTTAGACGATGGTTGGAACCCGAAGGAACTGTGTTGATCAATGCAATGGACAATGCAATGATTGCCCTCCTGAACAAACAAATGTTATGGGAGATGGATTGCAAAATATTATTGCTATACTTACAGAAGCTATGAATCATTCTGGACTTCCAAATGAGCAGAGAAGGGAACAATATTCTATTGAGTCCTTCATGAGGCAACGTCCACCTTCTTTCAGTGGGACTTCTGATCCACTTGTTGCTGAACAATGGATCAGTACCACTGAAAAGATATTTTCAGTTGTCCAATGTTCTGAACATGATAAATTCATCTTAGCAGTATATCGTTTGGAATGTGAAGCTGATCAATGGTGGAATCTTATCAATAATACGAGGCCAAGAGATGAAATTGAGTCCATGGAATGGGACGAGTTCAAGAACTTGTTTTTCAGTAAGTAATTCCCTCATATTATTCGAACAAAGATGGAAAAGGAGTTTTTTGAGATGAAGCAGAAGGATGATGAATCGGTTGGTATATACGAAGTGAATTTTACAAGACTTGAAAGGTATGCATTGGGTATTATCATCCAACCTGAAAGTAAAGTTGATCGATTTTGAAGTGGCTTAAAACCAAGTCTTCGAAGGGCATTAGCTATAAGAGACTTCAGTAGCTATGAATAAATTGTGTGTTGTGCTATCAAGGTAGAAATGGAAGTCGGTGTTACATATCCATCTCATGGTTTTGACAAGAAACAGAAGATGGAGTTCAAGGAGAAATCTCAGAATAACGGTGAAAAGAAGATGAATGTTTCCTTATGCACAAAGTGTGGAAAGAAGCATGGTGGAGATTGTCTTAAAGGGACTAGAAAATGTTTTAAGTGTGGAAAATAAGGTCATCGAGCAGCTGAGTGTCGAAGTAGTGTAAAAAGGGTTTCTAATTATGTGAATAAAGCAAACACCGCAGAGAACGCACCACCAACACTTCAATGATTCAAGTGCAAGGAAATGAGGAATTATGCTAATAAATGCCCTAATCCAAGGGTTAGTGATGATCAACATGAGAAACCACTTAAGGAAAAGGACAAAGGGGAGTCACATGCGATCACTATTGGCGATGTTGAATATGAAAACGATGTGATAGAATTTTTATGTGTTTATGTAATGGGATTCCAAAATAATGTTGTATCATGGAGTATTGGAATATTTATGTATTGGTCTAATGTTGTATTCAAAGTGATTGAGATATTTTTGGAAATAAGATGATATGCGCATAATGATGGGAAAACGAGAAAATGAAATGTTTAACAGTATTCATGAGCTCATGATTGATATAAGGACTAAGTGATATCATGATTTGAGTATAGCATTTTGAGGATTTTGGTATGTGGAAGGTGTTAACCTTTAACTACATTCATGTTTTCACTAAGGTTCAATGGGTATTCAAGAGAATACATGATTAAGGACTTTGAATGTTTGGAATATATCTTATGATATATGGGGATCAACGATGGTATTAAATCTCTGGTAATCATTTTCACTATGTTATGAGAGTGGACTGTAGTATTTTAGATAAGCCTAAAGATTCTAATGGATTATGTTGGACATAAGTTAGGATAAAACATTTTTCGATATTATTGATGGGATGTTATAGTAATATATCATTAGAAAAAGGACAACCTGCAGGACGGGCGACAGCCCATCACGGCGGACAAGGCTATGGGAATCGAACCCACAACCGAAGTGCGACTGGCCTTTATCACCTACCACTGGACTACATGAAGTCCCTGTTTAGTAGAAACTAGTTTTATTATATTAAGCAGTATGATATATGAAGTATAAGTTCATTTTAGGAACCATATATGATTAATCTCACTATACAATGACTTATATTTAATAACTTTTGCTAATGGAATGACCCGTCCTTCTATCACATGATCTGCTAACATTTCATGAATAACAAATTCAACTTCATTTATTTAAGAGATGAAGTGGAAATTGTTCAAGGCACGAACAATATTGAGATTATACCAAAATAAAGTAAGTATTTATTCTAATTCAAATTCTTCAACTTTAGGGAAACAATCTTGAAAACCAAAAATGTTGTCCTAGTGCTCTTATATCTGATTAATCAGATGGTACCTTAGATCGTCAAAAATTTATGGATTTGTGATTGTTGGCTTTTCCATAGCCATGTTCTCTACCACTCTCCATCAGAACATGACGGTTAGATTTCTCTTCCATATCCATATTTTCATCTATGTGGAAACCCAGTGATTAGTTTATTTGGGTAACCGTTACGTTTCATACATTTGTTTTTAAAGATTGGTTTTGGTATTCCTTTTTACGATGTGGGTTTCTATTAAAGAAAATTTTGAGTAGTAAACCATTAATAACCCTGAAGAATTTCGAGGGCGAAATTCATTTTAAGGGGGGTAGAATGTAACACCCCGAGATTTTATGAAAAATATTGTTTTTAATTTCATGAATGTCTTGTGTTGTACGCTACACCAAAAGGAGCTTTCACAACATGCATCCTTGACTTGCCTTTCATTACACTCAATCGCGACCTTCCTTGATAGCGTGTGTAGTACGCAATACCGAGTTTCACTAAACAACGATATGCTATTAAAATATTATTAAAACTAACCGTTATGAATAGTAATAACCACTTTTTGAAATTTTGTAAATTTTATTTTTCAAAATGGACTTCATTTTTGGATTCAGAATATCGAAATTAGCTTACGGTGAAATTTTGGTAATTTTCGGATAACTTTCATATTTTGATGAATAGTGGAAATTACTAAATTTTAATTAAAAACAACTTTTTCAATCGAAATAATTAATAGTGCTAAATTATTAATTTTAGTGGTTTTAAAGTATATTTAGAATATATTTTTACAATTTAATATAATGATGGTCATTGGATGTAATTTCACATTTAAACCACTTATAAACAAGTTTCAATCTTTTGATAGTTATTATCTCTTAAAAACACGTTATTTGTTTTGACGACGAGAATTAATTTTTAAATTAGTTAATGAAACTGATATGTTTTTAATTTGGTAAAATAGACATCATTTTTGAGTTAATAATATCAAATATATCTTAGGCCTAATTTTTGGTATTTTTCTGAAAACTTTCAATTTTTGATGAATAGTGAAACCACTAAGTGGTAGTTAAAAAAACTGAATTGTTCATAAAACTTAATTTTAACACTTCTGTGAGTGGAATTTAAAAAATCCGAGAGACGCGGTTGATGTCAGTAAGTAAAATGTGGTTCAATGAGTTGAAAATAATTTTTTGGTTAATTGTAACTTTTTACTTTTTTTTACCACGGTTAAAAGTAAATAGGGTAATTAAGGGTAGAAATGATATTATTATTACCCTAAAACATGTCCTAATTCTATTGGACAAGTGTAATTGGACCAAAAACAAACTTAGGAATAAAACATGACCATTTAGTCCCACTTGGATTAGATTAGGACATTTATTATTAATTTATTTAAAGAAGGGTTAAAAGAGTTAAAATCAAAGTGTATTTACTAAAACATTTTTAATATGGGGTTATACATAAGATAAGTTTGACTATAAAAATTCATTATAAATATAAAAATATTTCCTACATAATGGTATTTTATTTTTAATTTTTAGTCATTAAATAATTTAATTTATTTATGACACAACGATGATGCAGTAATTATCTTATTAATGAAATATTGACATAATTGATGTTATAAATACTCAAATAAATATAATTTGAGACTTTTTATGAATTCCACGAATTTTATAGGTTCATATGTCATGTTAGTATTGATTTAATTAACTTTTTTAGAACTTATCATTCTGTTATGATTTTCACAAAAATCAATTTCTAAATACTGTCAAAATTGACATAAAATAGTTTTTAAAACAAATATTTTATTATTAATTGTTAGTTTATTCCAAAAAATATAAGGTTCGACCAAATGACTTAAATACGGTTATATATATTAATAATAAACAACTTGGGGTTTGTTTTGCTTGATATAGTAACTTTATTAACCTTATAGTATAAGAACACAAGAAGACACGTTAAAAGTAAAATTATTTAACTTAATGTTAAATATAAATGATAAGGTTAAAATAGGAACCTAAACATGTCTAAATTCTATTGGATGAGAGTATTTCGACCCATCCCCACCTTAGCCTAGAAATAAAACAATTCGGAGCTATTTAAAACTGAACTTGACTTTATAATAAAATAATATTTTTAGTTATTCCAAAGGTGCCCCTCTCCTCTCTTATAAAAGGGCACCTCCTCCCTCTCTTCCTCACACAACATTGAGCCTTCAAGCTCGGCCAGCCCCTGCCAAATTCTCTTCTCCACTTCCCTATAAACATCCTAGAGGTTCTGGTCTTCCTCAAAGGCCAATTTTAGTGCCCTAAGAGGAGGTCTCAAAGAGGCGCTTCAAAGAAGAGGTAATTTCCGTTACCGATTCTTTCACCTTTATTTCTTCTTCCAATCCCCCTTCTTAGATTGTTTCATTATGAAGTAATAACATCAGTATCACTCATATACTGATATGTTATTATAATTATTAAACAACCCTATTTCACCATCTATCTATCCTACGGAATAAGAAATCACCACGCGTGCGTACGTACGGAATACCGTCTCCACGACGTGGTGAAATCTATTTTCCACCACCACCTTACATGGATGGGTATAATGGTATAAAGAATAACTATACATAGTTATTATAACATCATATTGATTCTGATATATTATATCATCCTCTCCAATTCAATTCAATAATTATGGAAACGATATCATCGCTCGTGCGTACGTACGGACTACCGTCTCCACGACGCGATGAGATTTATTCTCCATGTTAACCATTTAAGAGTGATTATAAAGTATATATAAGAAATAACAATTAAATATATGACATTATAAATCTTCTAGATTTATGTATATATCTATGTCATCTACTTAATTGCATTCAACTCAATAAGGAAACGAAAACAGCGTTCATGCGTACGTACGGCCTACCGTCTCCATGAACGGTGTATTTCTTTCCATTTACTAATTTATTATATATTTGTATATTCTGAATATATATTATATATAAATCATGTTTTATATTCTGGAATTAATTAATTATGATCTATGCAGTCATATGAATAATTACAGGTCAAAACACGGATGACAAATGAAACAATTTTACCCCAAATGCTCTTTAACATAGAATTTACAAAAGAAAGGGTAATATAAAGTCATAAGTGAACCATATATGATATCATAACAGTGAGTATGATTCTGGAATAATTCAATAACATTATTTAAACCATTATACAGGAGGTTCGGACACCTACGAAGAAAATCGGACCTAAGGTAAGGGAAATATCACAATCTCATTTTTATCCGAGATTGTTTGTACTTTGTTATTTACTAGGGTGAATTTTATCATCCACATCCATGTTTCATCAACGTGTAATATTATTTCCATCCACCTACAATATTTTATATTGAATTTTACCCTTCGGTGAGTTTTTAGTAAAAGATATGAAAAGAATATTTTGTCGTTTTTCGTACGAGGTACTTTTTGACTTTTCCGACAAAATTACGAGAAGAATGTTTTTTTAACTTATACGGCATGAATGGATTTTTAAAAAATTATTTCCAAGAAACTTCCTTTATAAATTTTCATGTTTATTTTTAATCAACTTATTTTAGTTTATAATTGTACGACATGTTATGAAAGGAAAAGTATTTTTGAAGTAGAAAGGATATTTTCCCCAAAAATGAAGTTCAAGTGTTTTATCAAAATTATTTTCCATCTAAGATAATAAAGGGTTCTATGTTTATCTTTATTATTACATTGATTTGATTATTTTGAGATGGAATTATATTTTTATGAATTCCTTTATCTTATATGAATTGTTTTATGATGTCACGATGTTTAAGATTCTCATTTTTATTACATGGGTTATGAAATGATGTATGATTTATGATTTTGTGGCACACATAAGAATGGTTTCATTGTGAGATGGGTGGTACCTATATCTCCCTCCAATGCATTGGGTAAAGATTATATATCTCATAAGATAGACATGGCTGGAATGGTAGGTTATACCGGTTCAGTGAAACAGGACTGAAACGAGGGTGACTCGGTTCAGAAAGGGACTTTGTCCACTAAGATAGTCTTGTCAATGAGTCTTGACTAACAAGAAATGATTCTCTATGATTATGTGTGTATGCCACAATGTTTCATGTTTTCTGTTATGATTATTGGGATTCCATTTCACTACGATGATTTATCCCATGTTATGAAATTATGCTCTCTTTTGCAGGTTAAGATTTCCAAAATGTTATGTTCTTATGAATATGATGTGATTGATATTTATTTTGTTTACCCTTATTGATAATTTGATCTCACCCTTTTATGTTTTCTTTTCCCCAGGATATAAATAAAGGTTTTAGGTTAAAAAAAAGGAAGATCTTTATGGGAGATGTTGAAGATCTTTCACCATGATTAGAAGATTATATTCCGAGTTTCCAAAGACACTAAACTATTACGATCAGTGTGTGTGTGTTTTTGTTTTGTACTAAGTATTCTGCAAAAGTAATGTAATTTCCATGTATTTCAAGCTTTGGGTCACTACACTGAAGTCTCAAAGTGGTGTGAGGAAGAGAGGGAGGAGGTTCCCTTTTTTAAGGGAGGAGAGGGGCACCTTTGGAATAAATAAAAATATTATAAAGTAATATTCAGGTTTTAATAGCTCTAAATAGAGTTATTTCGAAGCTAAGGCGGGGATGGGTCGAAATAATTTCATCCAATTGAATTTATACAAGTTTAGGTTTTATTTTAACCTTATCAATTAGATTTAACTTTATGTTAAATAATTTTTCTTTTACCGTGGCTTCTTGTTTTCTTACACTATAAGGTTAATAATCTTACTATAACAAGACAAAAGAACCCCAAGTTGTTTATTATTAATATATATAACCTTATCTAAGTCATATGGTCGAACCTTAGAATTTTAGGAATAAAATAACTATTAATAATATAATATTATTTTAAAAAACTATTTTATGTCAATTTTGACACTATTTGGTAATTGATTTTTGTGAAAATCATAAAAGAATTATTAGTTCGAACAAAGTTAATTAAATCAATACTAACATGTCATAGTAACCTTGAAAATTAGTGTAATTCATAAAAAGTATCAAATTACATTTATTTGGGTATTTATAACATCAATTATGTCAATATTTCATTAATAAGATAATTACTCCATCAACATTGGGTCATAAATAAATTAAATTATTTAAGGTATAAAAATTATAAATAAAACACCATTATGTAGGAAATGTTTTTAGTTTTCTAATAAATATTTATAGTCGATTTTATCTTATGTATAACCCTATATTAATAATTATTTAGTTATTAAACTTTGATTTTTACTATTTTAGCCCTTCTTTAAATAAATTAATAATAAATGTCCTAATCTAATACAAGTGGGACTAAATGGTCATATTATATTCATAAGGTTGTTTTTGGTCGAATTACACTTGCCCAATAGAATTAGGACATGTGTTAGGGTAATAATAATATCATTTTTACCCTTAATTACCCTATTTACTTTTAACCATGGTAAAATAAAGTATAAGTTACTATTGACCAAAAATTATTTTCATCTCATTGAACCACATTTTATTCCTTGATATTAACTATGTGTTTCGTATTTTTGAAATTTCACTCACAGAAGTAGTAAAATTATGTTTTATGCGAATTTGCAAATTTTCCTAGGAGGAGGGTAAAAGATGGTGAAAAGTTTAATAAAATTTTTATTTATCTAAAATTATTATAAAAAAACTCCAATGAGTTAAATTGAACATATATAGGTATTATGTATCAATTTTGACCTAAAAATATTATAAAAAATAAATAATTATTTAAATAAAAAGTCGGTTTTTGAATAGTAACCCAGTGTTTTCACTATTCATCAAAAATTGAAAGTTCTCAGAAAAATACAAAAAATTCACCCTAGGATAATTTTGATATTGTAAATCTAAAAATGAAGTCCATTTTGAATGATAAAATTTACAAAACTTCAAAAAGTGGGTATTACTATTTATAACGGCTAGTTTATATAACATAGCGTTGTTTAGTGAAACACGGTATTTAGTACAAGACATGCTATCGTGGAAGGTCATGATTACGTCTAATGCAAGCCAAGTCAGGGATGCGTGTTGTGCAATCTCCTTTTGGTGTAGCGTACACTACAAGAGAAAAATAAAATTAAAAATAATATTTTTCATAAAATCTCGGTGTGTTATATTCAACCCCCCTTAAAATGAATTTCTCCCTCTAAATTCGTCAGGGTTATAAATGGTTTACCTCTCAAAAGTATCTTTAATAGAAAACCACATCTTAAAAAGGAATACCAAAACTTGGCTTTAAAAACTGAAGTATGAAACGTAATGGTTACCCAAATTAACTACTCACTGGGTATCCACATATGAGAACATAAGTTAAAATATGGATATGTAAGAGAAATCTAACCGTCATTTTATAATGGAAAGTGGCAGAGAACATGGCTATGAAAAAGGCAACAATCAAAAAGCCATAAATTTGTGATGATGTTGGGTACCATCTGATTCATCGGATATATGGTCACTAGGAAAAAATTTTGGGTTTTCAAGATCATTTCCCAAAAGTTGAAGAATTTGAATTAGAATAAATACATACTTTATTTTGGCATATTCTCATTGTTGTTTGTGCCATGCACAATTTCAACTTCATCTGTTTAAGAAATGAAGTTGAATTTGTCTTTTGCGAAGTTTTAGCAGATCATGTGATAGAATGATGGGTCATTCCATCTATTTCAAACAAAAGGATAGAAAAAGTTATAAGTCCATCTTATGGTGAGATTAATTGTATATGGTTCCAAAAATGGACTTATAATTTATATATCATACTGCTTAATAAAATAAAACTACTTTTCACTAACTAGGGACCTCCTGTAGGCCAGTGGTAGGCGATAAAGGCATGTCGCACTTCGGTTGTGGGTTCGATTTCCACAGCTGTGTCCGACGCGTGAGGTTGTCGCCCGTCTTGCAGGTTGTCCCTTTTTCTAAAACTACATTATAATAACATTCCTGCAATAATATTGAAAAACATTCCTAGCCTTAAACAATACTATTTAATGTCTGACATAACACTTTCCAATCTTTAAACATATCCAAAATACATCTGTCCAATCTCATAGTGTACAGAAAATGATTACTAGAAAGGTCACATAACAAGAACGTGAATAACATCATTTTATCATATGATATATCGTGTTGGTCACATTCCAAACATGTGAATTCCTTAATCACGTGTTCTCTTGAAACAGAAATTACCATAGAACCTTAGTGAAAACATGAATGCTATCAAAAGGTAACTCTTTCCACATACCAAAACCCCAAAATTTTATATACTCAAACCATGATATAACTACTTCCTTATACCAGTCATGAGCTCATGAATACTGTCAAACATTTCATTTTATCCTTATCCATTCATTATGCGCATATCATCTTCTTTCCAAAAAATATCTCAATCACATTCCATGGTTACCTGTTCCATAAAATTATTGAAAACCACAATAGACCAATACATAAATATTCCAATATTCCACGATCCTATATACAACATTATTATGGAATCCCATTACATAAACACTTAATCATTCCACCACATCATTGTCATATTCAACATCTCCAATAGTGATCGCATGTGACTTCCCATTGTCCTTTGCCTTAAGTGGTTGCTCATGTCGATCATCATTACCCCTTGGATTATGTAATTGATTAGCATAATGCCCCATTTCATTGCACTTGAAGCATTGAAGTGTTGGTGGTGCATTCTCTGCAGTCTTTTCTTTATCATTAGTAACCCATTTTACATTACTTCGACAATTAGCTGCTCGATGACCCTCTTTTCCACACTTAAAACATTATCTAGTCCCTTTAAGACAATCTACACTATTCTTCTTTCCACACATTGAGCATAAAGAAACATTCATTTTCTTTTCACCATTATTCTGATATTTCTCCTTGAACTCCATCATTTGTTTCTTGTCAAAACGATGAGATGGATATGTAACACAAAATACCATTTATACCATTATAGAACAACGCACAATTTCTTCATAGCTACTGAAGTCTCTTATAGATAATGCCCTTAAAAGACTTGGTTTTAAGCCACTTATGAATCGATAAACTTTACTTTCATGTTGGATGATAAATCCAGATGCATACCTTTCAAGCCTTGTAAAATTCGCTTCGTATATACAAACAGATTCATCATACTTTTGCTTTAGTTAATGAAACTCCTTCTCCATATTTGTTCGAATAATAAGAGGGAAGAACATATTGAAAAATAAGTTCCTGAACTCGTCCCATTCCATGGACTCAATTTCATCTCTTGGCCTCGTATTCTTGATAGGATTCCACCATGGGTCAGCTTCACCTTCCAAACGATATACAGTTAAGATGACTTTATCTTGTTCAGAACGTTGAAGAACAGAAAATATCATTTCAGTGGTACTGATCCATTGTTCCGCAACAAGTGGATCAGAAGACCCACTGAAAGAAGGTGGATTTTGCCTCATGAAGGAATCAATAGAATATTGTTCCCTTATCTGCTCATTTGGAAGTCCAGAATGATTCATAGCTTGTGTAAGTATAGGAATATGATTTTTCACTCCATCTCCCATAACATTTGTTTGTTCCGGAGGAAAATCATTGCATTATCCATTACATTGATCAACGATGTTCCTTCGTGTTCCGGCCATCTTCTAAAACCCCAAAAAAATAGTGTGAGAGGTAAAAATCATGCTAAGGAAAACAACATAATAAAGGGGGAGTACCTTCAAAATCTACCATCTTAGGTTTAATTCTAAGATCGTTACATTAATTCTAGGACTATAACCTACACTTATACTTAACCTTAGGGACATCCCTAGACATTCCATATATATATCTCTAGGGATCTCACTAAAGATCTCGCATCCTAGTATCCAAAGGTTGACTAAACCATTCCTCTAATACCAACTGTAGAGACGCAAAGCTTGACGTACATGGACATTACATTACATATTCGGAATACTTAGTACATAACAAAAACAGACACACAAGGAACGTAATAGTTAATGTCTTTGGAAACTCGGAATATAATCTTCTAATCATGGTGAATGATCTTCAACATCTCCCATAAAGATCTTCCCCTTTTTTCTTACCTAAAACCATTATTTATATCCTGGGGGAAAATATAACATAAAAGGGTGATCTCAAATGCCCAGTAAGGGTAAACATAGAGAACATAAAACAATCTATAAACATTTGAATGCAAAAACATGAACATAAAATCTAAACATCGAAATCCTAAGCAAAGACATGAATCTTGGAATTACATAAGGAATATATTATAAGGGAATATCAATCATGATAAAATAGAATGGGAATAAAACATTTAAGTTTGGAAACAATTAAGCACATTTTATGATTTTCATAGTATCCAAGGCATTGCTTCCAAGACCATCTTAGTGGACAAAGTCCCTTTCTGAATCGATTACACTCCCTGTTTCAGCCCTGTAACACTGAACTTGATTAACCTACCATTCCATCCATGTCTATCTCATGAGATATAAATCTCTTCCCAATAAATTGGAGAGAGATATAGGTCCCACCCATCTCATAATGAAATCATTCTTACTTGTTCCATAAAATAAACATAAAACATTCATCATAACCCAAAGAATAAATTGGGTTTCATTAATATCATCTCATCCTCTCATAATCCATATAAAAAAAATGGACATTTCATCATAAGAAAAGCGAAACCATATAAATCATAGAGACATTATAATAGAAACATACACATACGAAATAATGTCATCTTATATGGAAAATGGTTTGGATAAAACATTTGAAATGAATTCTTGAGGAAAATATCCTTTCTTCTTCAAAATCATTTTCTTTTCACAAAATTCCATGCACTTTTAAAATAAAAGTATTTTTTTGAACATTGTCATAAAATGTTGTAGAGTAATCTTCATGAAAATGAGGCGTTATGAAACCAATAAAATTCTGTTCATGCCATATAAGTTAAAAATAACATTCTTCTCGTAATTTTGTTGGAAAAGTCAAAAAGTACCTCGTATGGTAATAAAAAAAGACTACTTAAATGCCATGTAGTAAAAGTAAAAAATGGGAAAAAAGGACATTAAACATACATGAAAACATTTTTATAAAACTTGGACATGGATGATAAATTTTACCCTAGTTAATACTTACGTATAAGAAATCTCGGATAGAACACAATTGAGATTGCAACATTATCCCTTACCTTAACTCCGATATGCTTCGTTCATTTCTTAACCTCTTGTATAATGATTTAAATAATTCCATTGACATATTACATAATAATATTCATTGTTATGATATCGTATATGGTTCACTTATGACTTTATATTACCCGTTCTTTTGTATGTTCCATGTTAATTCAGCGTTTTGGTTAAATGGTTTTATTTATCATACATGTTTGGACATGTTGTTCTTGATATTATTACTTATATCCTGATTTACGTAATTCTATAATGTAAAACATTATTTATATATAATATATATTCAGTGTATACATATTTATATGATAGGTCGATTAAATGAAATGAAATACACCATTCATGGAGACGGTAGGCCGTACGTACGCATGAACACTGTTTTCGTTTCCTTATTGAATTGAATGAAATTAATTAGATGACATACAAATATATACATATAAATAAAATATCATTATTATGTCATATATTTCAGGATTACTTATTATAAATTCTTTATAATCATTCATGAAAGGTTAACATGGAGAATGAATCTCATCACGTCGTGTAGATGGTAGTCTGTACGTACGCACGAGCGACGATATCATTACCATGATTGTGGAATTGCATTGAAGTGTATTTATAATATTTCGGAATCAATATCACTTTTCAATAATAATATATAGTTATATATTTACACCATTATACCCATCCAAGTAATGTTGTGGTCGAAAATAGATTACACCACGGCGTGGAGACAGTATTTCGTATGTACGCACGCTCGGTGATTTAGTTTTCCCTAGGATGGATAGATGGTGAAATAGGATTGTTTCATACTTATAATAACATATCCGTATATGAGTGATACTTATGTTATTACTTCATAATGAAACAACTAAAGAAGAAGAAGTAGACGAAGAAATAAAACTGAAAGAATCGGTAATGGATATTACCTCTTCTTTCGACACGCCTTTTTGAAACCTCCTCTTAGGGAACAAAGATTTTATTTGAAGAAGAAAAGAACCTCTAGGATGTTTTTAGGGATGTAGAGAAGAAACTATTCCAGGGTTGGCCAAGATTGATGGATCAAAGTGGTGAGAGGAAGAGAGGGAGGAGGTGCCCTTTTATAAGGGAGGAGAGGGGCACCATTGGAATAACTAGAAATATTATTTTATTATAAAATCATATTTGGTTATTAATAGCTCCAAATTGTGTTATTTCGAAGCTAAGGTGGGGATGGGTCGAAATCCTGTCATCCAATAGAATTTAGACAAGTATCGGTTTCTATTTTAACCTTATCATTTAGATTTATCTTTAAGTTAAATAATTTTTCTTTTACCGCGTCTTCTTGTTTTCTTACACTATAAGGTTAATAAACATTCTATAACAAGCCAAAAGAAACCCAAGTTGTTTATTATTAATATATATAACCTTATCTAAGTCATTTGGAAGAACCATTGATTTTTGGGAATAAAATAACAATTATTAATATAATATTTGTTTAAAAAACTATTTTATGTCAATTTTGACACTATTTGGTAAATGATTTTTGTGAAAATCATAACAGAATTATTAGTTCGAAAAAAGTTAATTAAATCAATACTAACATGTCATATTAACCTATAAAATTAGTGGAATTCATAAATGTTCTAAAATTACATTTATTTGGGTATTTATAACATCAATTATGTCAATATTTCATTAATAAGATAATTACGACATCATCATTGTGTCATAAATAAATTAAATTATTTAATGTCCAAAAATTATAAATTACACGCCATTGTGTAGTAAATTTTTTTAGTTTTCTAATGAATCTTTATAGTCAAATTTATCTTATTTGTAACCCTATATTAAAAATGATATAATTATTAAACTTTGATTTTAACTATTTTAACCCTTCTTTAAATAAATTAATAATAAATATCCTAATCTAATCCAAGTGAGCCTAAATGGTCATATTTTATTACTAAGGTTTTTTTGGTCGAATTTAACTTATTCAATAGAATTAGGACATTTGTTAGGGTAATAATAATATCATTTTTACCCTAAATTACTCTATTTACTTTTAACCGTTGTTAAAAAAGTAAAAAATTGCTATTCACCAAGAATTATTTTCATCTCATTGAACAAAATTTTAGTCCTTGATATTAACCGTGTCTTTCGAATTTTCAAAATTCCACTCACAGAAGCAGTAAAATTATGTTTTAGGTGAATTTGCAAATTTCTTAGGAGTTGGGTAAAAGACGGTGAAAAGTTCAATAAACGTTTTATATATCTAAAATTATTATAAAATGACTCCAATGACTAAAATTGAACTTATGTAGGTATTATGTATCAATTTTGACCTAAAATATATTTAAATAAAATAAATAATTATTTAAATAAAAAGTCGGTTTTTGAATAGTAATCCAGTGTTTTCACTATTCATCAAAAATTGAACGTTTTCATAAAATACCAAAAATTCACCATAGGATAATTTCAATATTCTAAATCCAAAAATGAAGTCCACTTTGAAAGATAAAATTTATAAAATTTCAAAAATTGGATATTATTATTCATAACGGCTAGTTTATATAACATATCTTTGTTTAGCAAAACTCGGTATTGCGTACAACACATGCTATCATGGAAGGTCGTGATTGCGTGTAATGAAAGCCATGTCAGGGATGTGTGTCATGAAAGCTCCTTTTGGTGTAGCGTAAAACACAAGAGATTAATGAAATTAAAAAGAATATTTTTCATAAAATCTCGGGGTGTTACACCCAGTCTGGTAAGCTGGGGTGGCTCTTGAGTTGCTATATCTGAGACCTTCTTGAAAGCTCTTCTTATATTGTGAACCTTAGTCTGGAAATTAGCTGGATGCATCAACCTGCTTACACTTTTATCACCCAGCTCAAAAGACTGTTGGATGATTTCTGACACTTCTGTCACTTGGTGATGTGTTTTCTCCAAATGAGAAGCCTATTCAATATTCTCATTTTTTGATGCAGGAATAATTCAAAAACATGTTCTCTATATGCATGATTTTGAGAGGAACTAGTTGAAGCTTGTTCTTGGGAAAGTTTTTGATTAAAAACAAAACCCATTGACTTTGGTCGGCCAAGGGAAATAACATTGCATGAGACCATTTTCGGTGGGCTTTGATAACTGGAGAGCACATTGAAATGTAGTGCTTTATTAACACCTCATCCCCTAATATGAATACAAAATGGGGAATTGGAAATTAACTGGCGCAATCTTCTTAGTGTGCAATGTCATGGACACTGAACGGGTCTCTACTGCTTTTCAGACTTCGGATATCGAGACACTGAGAGAGTTGCCATGTCAATTTGGTGTTGTAACCCTTCTTTTATCTTGATATGATTTCATATTAATTATAAGATAATATTTTCTTTTTCAACTGACAAAGAGTTTTCCATATGTTGAGACGAAATTCCGGAATTCCAACTTCCGTCATCATATCTGAAATTTCATACTGAGAGTCAGCCATAGGCCAAAAAATGACTGGCACTTCACATTTCGCCGGTTGTTTTCTCATATTCAGTACTTCCACTTTATCATTCAATAAGGATTATACTACCTGATTAGACCAGAGATGGTTCTTCCTTGTTGCATCACCAGATTCAATAAGATTGGTAGAGAATTCACTGATCAGACTAGAAGATGAACAACCAAGGGGTGGTTCGGAGAATGATCTACACCTCGGGAAATCTTCTGATTGAGAAAGTGTTTCACCTGTTAACGGTAAAGCATCAGACATAACTGGATTCACATTTTCAAGTTCCTCAAGATAAGAGGGATTTCTCATCACTACATTCTCCATTGGTGAATTTTCCAGGCAACGTTCATTATTACTACGGAGAGGACTTTTTCTGCTAAATTCATAATCATGGGGAGGACCACCATGATGGGTTACAGAAAAGGATGAAACATTTAGCTCCTTGGTCTTCTGACCACACAGAGGGTTCTTGTGGCTCTCATCTGAAGATGAAACATCAAGATCAACCACATTGTCATGAAGCAAGACTTAAGGAGGAAGTATCTGGCACAATCCTTCGGAATTAATGTTCCCACTATTGGGAACTGAGAGAACAGAATAATGAGTTCCAACAGATAATTGTCTGAGGGCTTCATGAACTCCAGCATCGAGTAAGGCCATGTTACAGATTAGCCCTTGATTTCTTGACTGTGCTGGGAGGGTCTTCTTAATAGATGCCTTCTTACTCATTTTGGGAACCAATTGTTGATGAAAGTTGTTATTATGGGTAGTTGTATGTGACCGCTCAGGAGAAATATTCAGGTTAGGCTGATTATCTCCGCCCAAATCAGGTGTCTGTTCCTGACTTGGTTGTCCGTATGATATGGGGGAGTACGCCCCACAACCCACTTGGACTGGAGCAGAGGTGTGTGTCTATTCTGGAGTGAACTATTGATGTGTCACTCTACTAGCAGGGACTGATTTATGTGTCGTTCCCTGAGATGCTGGAGAAGCTGTTATAATATCCTGGTAGGAATACAGAATATGAGAAGAGATTTGCTTCTGCTCATTCACCATTGATAGAATATGCATGGTGACATCAGCTGCCGGAACAGGGATATACTCCCATTCTGTGCTTGGAGTAGGTGTGTGTGCCTGCTCTTGTCTTCCTTTTCCTGTCAGTGAATCCTAACAGCACTCAAGTGTCGGGGCAGAGAGTTGATTCTGCCTCCTATTTGTCGACGGAGCTTTCCGACTGACTTCTCCAAATGCTACCGAATGTGACTATTGGTATTCTTGATCAATACTAGCACATGTATGAGCCTGCTGATTGCACTCCATCAAACATGGTTGACGAGCCTCCTTCAGCACTGATGGACAAGGCTGCTGGCGTGATTGATGAGTGTAAGCAAGTGTATGTTCCTGTTTACCAGTTGTCACCACATTGGAATGGCGGGCTTCATCGTATATAGTCAGATGATCCTACTGACTAGATGATTATTTATAAATAGGTGTATGTTCCTCTCTATAGTACTCCGTAAGAATTTCATGGTGGGATTGGCGTGATGTTGCCAGACGAGTCTATTGGACTGTGGAATTAAAATGGACGGGTGTATGCGCCCATTCATTTCTTGCCACCATGTTAGGTTGGTGGACTTCTCCAGAGATGAAAGAGATTATAACCTACTCATTGTTGACTGGATTTCTCCTTTGGTGGTTCTTATTTCCTGCTCGGGTTCGAATAACCTCAGACGAACGCCTGGAGTCGATACCCTCGTCTTTTTGCGGGCCCACTGCCACACGAGTCTGGCGGCGATTGTTGATGGGAACTCTCGGGAAGGACTCATGACTCCATGAATTAAGGCCATGAGGGACCTACTCGTTCACCTCCATAGAATATGGGAGTGAATGGTGATTTCGTTCTAGGGGTAACAACCTGAAAGGGTTGGAGATGGTGGTTGGCACCACCTGCTTCTTGATCGCTGGTTGTCGCTGTCTGGATGACCAAGGTGAATTATTGACTTTGAGGGGTTTTCGATCAGCCTCCATAGTTAGAATAGTACCGCTTTGATGGTACTGCTTAACATGTTCATTTGATCCCTAGCGTTGAAGATGTTGATTAGGTGATGTCATCCTCAGAGCGAACAACGATCTCATAGGAGTAGCAGCATAGGTATTCACAGCAGAGGCATTCACATGGGTGAATTTAATAGAATCTGTTTCTGTAACACAAGAGATCTTGGAAAAGTGGGACTGCATGATATAACAGACATAATCAAGATATGTCTAACCACTACTGATTTTGGATAAGCACACATGTTATTTATGGTCTTATTGGCACTCTCATTGAGTATAAATAGGGGCCAATCAAATAAGGAAAACATATTTTTAACATGGTTAAGGATTCAAATCAGGTTCACCATTTTTTGATTCCTTTGGAATTGGGAATGACCTCATTGGTTTAAGGTTCAAACATTCCAAGAGGTTTTTATCGAGTTTGTCTGTAGAACAGGAAACATACAATGATTTCATATCCATTTGGACCTACTTTCCAAAGGTAGAAGCTCATTTGTTATGCCCTGATGAGGCTTAGGAATTTGCATTGGTCGAGAGGATGGGAGGTCGGACTCATCACACATTTTTTATGGGAATTATTGTCTACTCCGGGACTCTCTATATAGATTCTAGTTATGTTCATGAATCCTTATTAAATTAGCATGTATAAAATGAGATTTCCTTTAGATTTGATAATCAATGATTAAAATGTATGAAATTTAGAGAATCTTTTATATGTATTCATGGTTCTTCATCGATAGAGAATCATATGTATTTTTTAGAGATTCTTAGCCAATGATATCCTTTGACACATTATATAGAGATATCTTGGTCATTATCATGACCATACTGGTTTTAAAGCCACTCATTGGGGCACTTGAAGATTATTATCATTCAGAAGGACATGGATTATTTCAGAGTTGGGATCGTACCCACAGATGGGATACCTACGTATCCTTTGTTTTTTTTGAAAAGGAATCAAATCCCACGTAGTTCAAGTAAGGGAATATTATGTTTTATGCATGATTCATGGCTCAAATAAAGATGTCATAATTACATTTACACTCTAATCTCATGTGATTCATGATCATTGTGAGAAACAAGAGGTATTGGTAAAACCAGACAATTGTGCCATCATAAAAAATGATATGGGGCTCATGTATGTATGACTGGATAAATAGATGAAGATTAGGATTTACTTCTGGGAAGAAAACCGGGAACAAAGTCCATAAAGGTATATGTACATTATGAAGATTTGGATACTCTAATCTTGGGGAATAGTCCTGTGAAAGATGCCTAAATTAGGAGGGGAATTATTATTAGGTTTCACTCTTGAGAAGGAAGCGAAAATCAAAAGTTAATTAAGACTGCTTAAGAGAAATTAAGAATCGGTCTTACTCCTGAGATGGATGCCCAGGTGAATGGGATTTGAAAAATTAAGGTACTTGGGGCTTACTATTAAGGAGGATGTCCATATTTTAGACTGGGGCATATTCTTGAAAATGAAAACCAGGTTATGAGAATTAAGGATGGGGCTTACTCCTGAGGAGGATGCCCAAATTTAGGAAATTATGACTGGGTCTTACTCCTAAAGAGGATTCCCATGTTAGGGGACTTGGACTTGGGGCTTACTCCAAAAAAGAAGGCACATGTTAAGGAACTTGGGGACTACTCCTAATGAGGATGGCCAAATTAATGAGGACTTCGGGATTACTCCTAAGGAGGATGCCCAAATTAATGAGGACTTGGGGCTTACTCTTACGGAGGATGCCCAAATTAATGAGGACATGGGCCTTACTCCTATAGAGGATGCCCAAATTAATGAGGCCATGGGGCTTACTCCTAAGGAGGATGCCCAAATTAATGAGAATTTGGACTGGGGGTTACTCATGTAAACGAGGCCTAGGTTAAATATTCTCTCATCTTAAAGGATGAGGTTGAATGAATGGAATCTCAAATCTTAGTGACATAAAGTTATGTATATCACTACTTTTTAAGAGATGTTCTACATAATTCCTTTCAGAAAAGGAAGCCAACAAGGAAGTCATGCCATAAATGGCTTTGCAGGGAGTTCTTAAGGCATAATCATGAAGAGGATAGGTGGATAAGCACAGGAGAGGAGAAATAGGCAGAAAAGGGAACCCGAAAAAGAAAGGGTCGGCGGGTACTGATGGGCGCGCAAGTACTATGTGGGCGCACAAGTCCTATCCGCATAGGTATACCTGTGCGACACATGGGTACCTGCGCGACGGTCAATCCTTAGGGTCTAACTTTGGAGAGTCTTGGATCAAGACTTTAATAATACCCCTAGAGGCTTCCAGAAGAAAGGCGTGCAAGTAATGTGGAAGGGGTAAGGAGGTGCGCAAGTGTGGCCATTCCCCTTAAGGGATGGCCACATAGGCGCGCAAGTGTTGATGATTTTCAACACATGGGCCTTCCTCCCCCTTTTAGATCGTTCATTCTAGGTATGAAATTACCTTAGAAGTTTTCGGAAGCCTTGAGAATAGAATAGGGCGCCGAGAGCTCAAATATTAGGTTTCAGAATTTTTTCGTCATAAAATGGGGGGCCCACAGGGGGTATTTATATGCTGAAGAGACACTGGGAAAAATTTCAAAGAGGGCGTGCAAGTCACTTGCGCGACCACTGGGAGGCACGCAAGTATACTTGTGAGACAATGAGAAAACCTGTGTGACCCAAGTGGGAAGAAATCCTTCTACATGCCTTTGTCTATTTTTGATGTTTCATCAAATGATGAATCACATTGTGTTAAGGTGTTTCTCATTTCATTCATTTAGACTCTATGAAGAAAAGGAGAATCAACAAGTGGGCACTGATGCTGTTTCAGGAGCTTTGGCTGCCTGTCCATCCTATCATGATATATCGGCCGGGTCACTACATTCCATAGAGGACAACCTGAGGTCTGAGGACCAATCAGACCGCTCGTTGTATTCACTATTGGCCAGCCCACCAGCCCAATGGCCTGCCTCATCACCGCTGCCAGTTCCTCAGCCACCCTTAGTTGAAGAGTGGGGAAATCAAATTCCAAACCTTGAATCTGATCCGAGGAGCTTCTGGACCATCTTCGCAGTGGGCCACTTATCGAAGATGTTTTGGATGGTCATAGGGCCAAATTGTGGTACGCCAGAATCGCTAACATCGTAGGAGTTTGAATGGTTCCCCTAGACCCTCTTGGCGACTCACTTATGTCTTCGCCACCGGTGAGTGACTTATCCTACAAGCCAAGAAAACCACGAATACATAGGAGAACAATGTCGTCAGTTTGACCTGGCCACACTCCCCATGGTCCAGCACCCTGAGTCACCTGGTCACCGTAGTACCCTCCAAAAGCAATGCGTGTAGAGTTTCTAAGTACTCTGCATGGTAATTAATGAGGGTACCCCCCATCCGCATGACCATGGCTGGGTGCGGTATTCTTCCCTTCTCTTCATTTATATTCACCAGCAACCCGAATCGCTTAGCGACATCGAGGACATACCCTCAAGAAGAGTCGTGGTCAACCTGACCAATATATTGTGAGGGGGAAATGAGCTGGAAATTCACGGTGGGAACCTCCTTCGTGAGGAAATTCCCCCACTTATAGACCCATCAGAGAGAGTTACTCGCCAGCAGAGGAACCTCCTAGGTCTCCCTATTCTCTCCAAGGCATTGGTACTCATCTGGAAGCTCGGTAAGGGAAAAGAGCATATTGGTGTCACCAAACTCTCCAACCCATCTACCTCAGTGTAGAAGACAGTCGAAGATTCGGAGAAGGCCACACTGTGCCAACAACTTTCCGATGACAAGAAACTCGTTTATGACCTCCCGTCCGAACGCACTGTAGAACAATGTTCGGATTATGGTGTCCCTCATCCAGTACCGTAGGGATAGATGCAGCTTTTCCCCAGTGAATTCCCCAACATAACGATGCACATACTGTCTATGCAGAAAGGGTAGAGACCAGAGCTTACCGCAAGAGGGCGTGGTATGCCTCACTGAGCCCTCCTGAATGGCGCAATAATCAAAGGAACCCCACTCTGGCTCCTCGTGCATCCCCACGGTTCTCTCCACCGGACGCTCCATGAGCCGTTTAGCTTGGCTACCACATTGAAGAGCCCGAAAACACGCTCATGGTTAGGGATCCCTATCAAGAAAGCGACCCACATCTAGTCGATCCATTGGCGGCACTCATCTCCTGCCTAGAGGATTTGGAAACATGACAGGTGGTCATCCAACATGATGGACAGCCATATCCGGCATGGGAGGATGACATGCTAACACCCCTGGGATTCAGAAACCCCACCTTCTCCCCCTTTAATGGGACAGGGCACCCGCTAGAACACCTGGACCACATTAACATGAGGTGTGGGCCTATGTTAGAGACCCCAGCGCAGTAGGAGGATGCCAAGCTCCACTATTTTGTTCAGAAACAAGAAGGGTCGACATTCGTTTGGTACAACCAGCTCGTCATCGGATCTGTGACCAGTTTGGAGGTCCTTTGTAGGCAGTTCCATTACCAGTACATCTCTACCACCCAGAAAAAGAACATTTCAAACCTCATCAAGTGCAATCAAATTCCTGATGAGAGAGTCACTGACTTTGTCTCCCGGTGTATGGTGGTCACAAACTCCCTCGACATGCTACTGACTCAAGAGAAATTATTGATGATGTGTGTAGGGAATGTGATGACGTAACTGGTCCCCTTACAGATCACTCAGAACAATCCTGGAGGGCTCTGAGACTTCTCAGATAAGGACTAGATCCTCGAAGAAGCTCTGCAATAGGCTAGTTAGGCATGCCCGCTACCCACTATTATTTTAGTACGGAGTGATTTCAGAGTCGAGCCCATCATGGTGGCCTAGGTAGAGGACCCTAGGCATCGATAATTTATACAAATAGAGCTAGATCCGTAGCCCCATAGAGGTCCTCCACCACTGGAACAACTTCCAGCCCAGCAGTTCCGACCTCATAATCAGCAGGCACCCCCGCGTAATGCGCTGTCACCTCCAAGAAAAAACAGTCAAGTTCAGCCTCCTCGACAGGCTCTTACGGCCACTCGTTAGGGTCAGGCTTATAGATCCCCCATTACAGACAAAAGGAATCAGGGCTACTCGTTCTACAAGGCTCAGGTCCTCGGTTACTTCCACATTTCCTTATAGCAAATAATTGTACTACTTCCTCAGTGCCGGAATCCAGAAGTGGCCCTTCTCACTAATCACCAGAACAACTTCCCATACCACTAGATTCTAGGACACAACATCATGATATGCTATGTGTTCAAGGATTAGCTCCAGGACCAGATCGACAACAACATAGTCAGGTTGGGCCCAGCCCCGACACAAGTGGCAGGTGTCTTTGTGAGGTCAGATAGCAGTAGAGATGATGAAGGTGAGTGGAAGCAGGTTTCTGACTGCCAGATTCATAATTATAATGACTAGATAGCTCGTAGGACGGTTGCACGCGCCAATGGAATTATCCGTCCATGCCGAAATCAGTTGGAGACTTCAGAAGCTGCAGCCACCACCCATGTGTCATCATCTCAACCATCCTCTTCTCAAAAGAGCAAGCATCGACGTCATAAGAAAAATTAGCATGCCACGCCAATAACACCATTGTCCCACACTCTCGGAGACTTTATGCACCTGGATATGGGGATTCTCCCTTGTATCTACCTAGTGGTGGATGATTCGTCAAGTGATAGCTAAGGGTATGCTTTGGTCAACACTGTCGAGTTGGTAAACCCCTATATAACTCCCAACAAGGGAGATCGCCAGGAAAACCTCCACAACATCCCCATATGATGCCAATGTCGACGGAGCAGTGTCCATATGGGTTGTTAGACAGTTCGCACCTCCAGCCAGGCTGTGTATGCCGCTGAGACTATACAGTAGGCCCATAGCAGAGCTCAGCCCTCGCAGCCTCTCCATCTGATGTCTGCAGGTCTGCCTCCAGCATTGTTTGTGCCACTGGATCAGGAAAAACCACTTTGGTCATCTCGTGACCAGCTTTTACCTGCTATAGGCCAATCTCAGTCGTCCGGTCCTCATCTGGAAGCAACCCTCTGGACTTCGACTAGTGAGAAGCAAGATATTCCCAGTACCAGTCAGCCGCCAGTCTGACCGGCAGGTCCCACCATGCCTTCCATCATAGAGAGACTACCTGCAAGAAAAAGTTCAAGCATGGAATGGAAGTACGACGTTCTAGATCACCTCAATGGAATCCCAGTGAGGCTTTCCATCCTTGAATCCCTTCACCTATCGCCAGATATGAACGATGCACTCACTGAGGCTTTAAAGAGCCCCCTCCATTTTGAAATGGAGATAGCAGCTGCAGAAGCATTCCTTGCTGAAGAAGTTAAGGATGCCGAATGTCAGGCCATCATTTCGTTCTTTGTAGAAGATGAAGGCTCCCCCATACAGGGGCACATCTACTCATTGTACACCACCAACCAATTTAATGGCATGGATGTATGCCACTGTCTCGTTGAAACCAGCTCTGAGATCAACGTTATCCTGACAAGGACACTGCTAATGCCAGGGTTATTTGAAGATGACCTGACTCTCTCTGATATAAGAATCCTTGTATATGAAAGGACTGAGTAGAACCCGGTCGGTAGGATCCGTCTGAAGACCCAGTTCAGTGGCCAAGTTTTCCAGAACTGAATTCATGGTTGTCTCCCAGGACACCACGTATAATGCGTTAATGGGTAGATCATGGCTCCACTTACATGCGCTGGTCCCCTCATCATGTCACAAATGCCTTAATTACTCCCTTACTGGTCGAGTGGCCATACTCCAAGGTGATGCATCTCCTTTTTCATCTTGAGAATCCTGATACTTGGATGCTGAATCTTACAATAGCAAGGATAAACAAGTCCAGGTATGTGATATTTGAGCTTGGCACCTCTACGACTGACCATTGGGCAGGCCTGAATGACGCATACCTATTTCCGATCCATCGGTTGGAGTCCACAACCCCTGATATGGGGAAATGTTTTGTCATTTCCGAGACAAGGGGGAATCATGCTCCCAAATCCAGGAGGCATCAGAAGATCACATTGTATTCTTATAAGAATCAGGATCCAGAGATCCTAGAGCCTCCCACTCCCCTCAGGTATCGAGATGTCCAGCTCATGGTAATGGCAGTACATCAAACTTGTCTGTTCTGCTGGGCTGGAATTATTCGGCTCTGGCTGACACACCACTTCGTCTTTGATATCATCAAGCATGGCCCCTTGGGCTAGAGACTAGATGGGATCGCGTCTATAGCCTTCATAGCCATGGTCTCGGAATCTCCAGAGTTTGCAGATATAATAACCACTGCCGCAAAAAGCTGGTAGCAGCCTCCCTTCAGGGTTTTGTAGCACAGAAGTAGCTTCCCCCATAGAGGATCCCTCCATAAGTGGAGAAAAATATATAGAGGACGCTTCATATGCCTTTGAGGGAGGTGTCTCAGCCACGGTCGACAAGTTGGTACAGGTGAACCTTGGTAGCAAGGAAGATCCGAGACATACATTGATCAGTTCCTCCCTGTCCCTCGAGGAGTAGCAGCGGTATGTGGACTTCACTAAACAGCACTGTGTTGTATTATCTAGGAGTTATGATGAGATTCCAGGACAAGATCCTCATGTAGCGATCCACTATCTCGGACTTCTGGAAAATCATCGCGGATTCAAGCATCCTCGCAGAAAGATGCACCCTTCTCACGGTGCCATGGTCGAGGCTGATGTTGACAAACTCATTAGGGCCAACATCATCAAGGAAGTCTACTACCCCATGTTTTTGGACAACAATGTATTTGTCAGTTAGAATAACTGGTAGATCAGAGTCAGTTTCGACTTCCGGGATCTCAATCGCCATTGTCTGAAGGATGATTTTCCCCTTCTAGTGACAGAATTGTTGATTGATGCTACAGTCAGGTTCTAGGCCTTCTCCTTCCTAGATGGTTATTCTAGATATAATAAGATCCAGATGGCCCCTGAGGACGAGGATTAAATAGGTTTTAGGGTTCCCCAAGGTACTTTCTGTTACCAGGTTATGCCCGTTGGCCTGAAAAAATGCAGGTTCCACCTATCAGTGGTCCATGCATTGAATATTCAAGACGATCCCCGGGACATTGGTTTAGTGCTATGTAGATGATCTGGTTGTCAAATCTCACCAGTTCTAGGACTATATCAAGGACCTTTAGAAAGTGTTCAGTTTCCTCCATTCCTGACACCTAATTACGAACCCATTGATGTGTGCCTTGAGGATGAATTTTGGGATGTTTCATGGATTTTTTTCCTGGTACTGGGTCATTGAGGTCAACCCGAAAAAGATCAAGGCCATCATCTAGATGCCCCCCTAGAGCAATATTCGGGTGCTTCGAGGTCTCCAAGGCCACTTAGCATACTTATGCCAATTCATTTCGAATTTTTCTAGCAAGTGTATGCCCTTTTCTCGGCTCATGAAGACGGGTGCCACAAATGAGTCGGATGAGGAGTGCCAGACTGCCTTTGAGGAAATCAAGTAGTATCTGCTCTAGACACTAGTCTTGATGCCACCCATTTCTTGGAAGCCTCTGGTCCTCTATGTCAATTCCCTGGAACAGTCCTTCGGCACCCTCCTCACCCAGAAGAACAACGAGGGGACGGAGAACAACCTCTACTATCTTAGCTGCATGCTCCTCAATACAAAAACTAGATACCCTGCCATCGAGAAGAGATGCCTTATGCTCGTATAATCTATTCCGAAATTGAGGAATTACCTGAAGCACCACGAGGTATAGCTGGTGTCTCGACTAGACCCTCTAAAGTAAATTCTGAATCGCCCCATGTTGACTGGATGACTGGCGTGGTGAGCGGTGACCCTCTAGCAAATTGACATCAGGTTTGTGCCTCATAAGGCTATCAATAGACATGCATTGGCAGACTTTATAGCTTCCCATCCAACCTCTGCGGATCAGTCCCTAGACCTGTATTTTCCTGATGTGGCAATCCTCTCAGTCGATCAATCCATCCCATGTTGGCAAATGCACATTGATGGTTCCTCCCAGAGCCCCACCGGTAAGAGGACCAAAGATCCTAGAATCAACAGAGTAGGTATGGGTATCATCTTTATCACCCCGATGCGATCCATCCTGCCATACTCATTTCTGTTTTCAAAAGGATGCACTAACAATGAGGTAGAGTATTAGGCCCTCAATACTAGTCTTGAGCTGGCCCTTGAGATCGACGTGCCCCATTTTCATGTGAAAGGGGACTCTGAGCTAGTTATTAAGAATGTCAATGGAGACTGTGTTTTCAGGATTCCAGAGCTCATACTGTCGTTAGAACTCACTCTCTAACTAATGGCTCAGCTCCCTTCTCAGTAAGAGGTTATCCATGCCCCTCGGACACAGAATGGTCGAGCAGATGCTTTAGCTAGTTTAGCTGCATCACTTGTAGAGCCCGAGCAGGATGATCTGATTATCTACATGGCGTATCAGAGAGTCGTAGCTCATATTACTCCGGATGGCGATGATGGCCTACATGTAATCCATCTTTCTGCCAGTGACTCTGTGTTAGGACCCCTAGGTCGTCTGGATGCGGAAAATGTAGTTGTTGCTGATTGGAGGACACCCTTGGTCGAATACATCCATCACGGTAATATCCCATTAGACTGGGAAGAGCGCGAGTGAATCCGATGCCGCGTGCTGTAGTTTACTCTCCAGAGTAGTACCATCCTTGAGCTAATACTCTATAAATGTGGATTTTATGGTGTTCTCATCCACTGCATTAAAGGGGTTGAGATTCCATATGTCATATAAAAGGATCACACCAGTTCCTGTGGTGCCCATCATGATGGGAAAAACTATCTAACTTGATTTGGAGAAAAGGGTATTTTTTTGGCCCTCCATGATCCATGAAGGCATCGAGTTCACCAGGAGGTGCCATGCATTCCATGTTCACCCTAACTTTGTGCATCAGCCACCGGAGCTTCTCCACACTACCATGAACTCTTGGCCCTTTGTAGTGTGGGAATTAGATGTTTTAGGACCATATCCACTTGTAACGGCTCTCCAATTTAGATTCATTCTGACAACTATGGATTTCTTTTACAAGTGGGAAGAGGTAAATCTACTGAAGGAAGTCAAGGCCTATTCTTTCGTTGAATTTGTGAGTTCCAATATCATTTATCAATTTAGAGTACATCACACTATACTCACCAATAATGACACCAACATCAATGCAGCCTAGATGATGAAATTTAATACCAAGTACAACATTCTCTCTAAACATACCTCCCGCTATCACGTGCAAGTAAATGGACATATTGAGGCGTTTAATAAAACCCTCTCTAATATTCTATATAAAATGGTTGGTCAGAACAACAGTAGTTGCCAGATAATCTCCCCAACGCCCTCTGGGATTATCAGACAACAACTGGTAATTCCACCAAGGTTACCCTTTAGTCCTTGTTTTACAGAACAAAGGTTGTTACGACCCTCGATATTTAGTTTCCCTCACTGCGCACAACGGTCTATGACCAGAAAGCGCTGGATAGAGTGGCTGAAATCCATCTAGCTGAATTGGAAGCACTGGATGATATCAGGATTCGTGCCTTGCACAACCTAGAAAGGCATTAGAGCATGATGGCTCAAGACTTCATCAAAAATATTCGCCTCCGCTCCGTCCTATATGGTGACATGGTATAATCCATCCTAGATCCAATGATACCTGGCAGGAAACCACCCAAGTTAGAGCCCAAATGGGATGGACATTTCATTGTTTGTAAAGATTATCCCAATAGATCATACTCCCAGGAAACCATTGATGGTGAGTGTATAACTCCTTCCACCAATGCTAGGTTCCTGAAACAATATTTTTCATGACCCTTTCGATGGTCCTCCATGACTTTAAGCTAGATTACGGTCTTGCATGACCATAAAATGTCGATCCTGAATGACGTTAAACAACACGCTCATCCTGAATGACGTTAAACTTCATGCTCCTCCTGCATGATGTTAAAATGTATATCAACCCACATGACGTTAAACTGCATGCTCATCCCGAATGATGTTAAATTGTATTTCTTCCAAAATTACGTTAAACTGTATATCGTCCTGCATGACGTTAAAATGTATCTTCATGAACTACGTGTGGCTTGATTCCCATCCTTAAGGGATACGTAGGACCACCTGAACATTTAGGTTTAGGGTCCAACCCCATATCTTAGAGATCTCCTGATTCCCTGGTCACCTAGACTACTTGGCCTGTCCCTCTCCATCAGGGGGATATATAAGTGTTGTACAGGGTTATGCCCTCCTTCGAGATGGGTTTTTGGGACATGCCCCCTTCCCCCGGGAATCTTCCATATCTTGGTCACCCTAAAGTTGAGTCCCTTGATCCCTTGTAGTGGTTCTCCAATGTGTTAATGGTACTTTTGTCTACGACTAAATGTGTCATATTTAACTTAGGAATGTTCCTTCCACTTTTCATTCTTCGTGTTCCCATTCATTTGGGCCCTTGTTTTCTTTCACACCTGAAGGGACCCCAAAAACGGCATGGATACCATGCTTAAGGTATCTACTACCGTTTCGAGCCAACACCCCCGAGGGTTTCAGACAACAAATTGATACAAATCCCATGTTGTGAACATGGTCTGCGGTCGATGCTCATATTTATGTCCCCATTTTAGGCTAATGCAATAGGATAATGTGTTGCGAACATTGTCAGCAGAAATCCTCTGTCATCACGCCAGCCCCTTCAGGCCTTGAATGATGGTTGAATGATTCACATTATGTTCCACCCCATCATGTCTAGGTGGAATATTGAAACTCTTAGCACTATCCCTCAGCGAACCTTTGCATGTTAGGGGGACAAAGCTGCAATACGATGTCCTTCGGGGCTCCCATGGTCCGAGCAGTAGGACCATAAACTATGATCCTCATTAAGGGATATGAGTGGCTTGATCCTCATTCCCAAGGGATACATGGGATCACACAAACATCTTACTTCTGGGTCCAACTCATTTGGGAGCATGTTTCCCCTACCACTTATCATCTGGCCCTCACTGGCCTCGTGGCTCAAGGCTCCTCCCCCGGAATCACGCACGGTGTTGATGTGGATCTCATCCTCATTCATGTTGTGTATGATTCATCGTGTCATGGGAAATCCCTCATGTCCAAGCCATATGTCCTTAAATTGTGTTGTCATGTCCAATCACATGACTCTAAACTATGATAATATCGTCTCGGCCGCCCGAAAACAAACGACAATGCATTGTTATGACCTCATCAGAGAGGAAATCACGTTGTGTATCGGTCATCCACCATACTATTTTTCAATGCCCCTATACAGCTTGATTATTGTGGAGATTCCAGGAATTTCTACCCTAGTCCTGTCACTTCACAAAATAACCACATTCACTTTAAAGGACAATCAAGATACTTAAAATGCCGCTTCTTTTTGTGTGAGGGCTAGACTCGCACCCCCCTTTCATCCTTTGCACTGATACCTTATTGTATCATGCCACCACCCTAGAAGTACATATGGATTGATTCTCATTCTCATGAGATACGTAGGAATGGCCAGGCACTTCCCCATGGACCCAGATTAATTTTTGTGTTCGGTCCCTTGACCCAAATACAATCCTAAGGAGCACATTGTAATCCAGACTTATGTCCCCATTCACGTCGGGTTTCATAATCACATTACCATGTTCCTTCTACATTCCTTACTGATCTCTGGTCTGAGTTCTAAGACCATAAACTAAGACACTTTTCAGAACTATGTGTGGATTGATTACCATCCTTATGGGATATGTAGGAACACCCATACATTTGGTCTCTGGTCCAACCCTGGGAATCAAATATCCCATCCTTTACCTCACCATTAGCATATTGTCCAGACCCCCCCCCCCCCCCTGAGGAGTTGTGTAACTGTTGATTTTTCCCTGAACATGTATAGTATGCCCAATGATGACATTGGGAAGTGATAGTTCCCTCACCAGAGTGGTCCTTTCTGAAAATATGGGCGATCAATGATCATATTAATGTGCCCGCATAATGTGCTTCCACCACGGTGGTTTAATTTTGGGAGTGTTGGATTCTATGAAAAAAAACCACCACTTCACTTTCCATGCTTCATGTGACCCTTTATTTGGATCCTAATCCTATTTCACATTTGACGGGACCCCCTAACAGTTATAATTCCTGACCTATGGTCCGCCAGCTATCCTGGTCCATTATTCTAGAAGACTGATCATGTTTGAAGGGACCCAAAAACAGTTTGGATTCTTGACCTATGGTCCGCCTATTGTTCTGGGCCAACATTCCGGAGGACTAATGAATGATATTTGAGTTAGGTCCCATGTTGCGAACATGGTCAATGGTTAACACTAATTTGTTCTCCCAATTTCAGTCTAATGCAATACGGATGATGTGTTTTGAACATGGTCAATAGTAATCCTTTATTGCCACACCCATCCCATAGTGTTCTGAATTTGGGTAACGTGATTTACATTTTTCATTCCCATTTTTTCGAACTAATACCAATTCCCATGGAATTTCCCCACTCCCGTGCTAGTTCACATCAAGATGATGATACATCTATTTTTCTGAGGGCCTCATCCTTTGATCGGGCCTCCCTTATCTCCTCATAAATCCATGTTTGAATTTCTAATTCCCGATTCTTGGTTGACACTTCCATTATCAAACAAAGTGGTAATACGAGCATCCCTTGTTTCTCTCATCGAGTATGACACATGTCAGCTTAGGGATGGCTTACTATTTGTTTTAGGATTATGGTTGATCATGTTAAACCAAAGGGACAACATGTTAAGCAAAGTGGAAAGTATTTAAATTTGTCCATATATACAGTTCAAAAAAGGATTCAAGAAGCAGTAAGGCGAGGTTAGTTTATTGGTTTGGCCAAAATATGGCCTTTATGGGTCGGATTCATGGATTGATCTCTCAAAAGTCGCCACCATTTGGCTGGTGGAATCCAAGATTGCCTCCCTTCCACTAAGGACTCTCTCTTAGTCAGTGGCCGCGGAGCGTAGTTTGCTGACCTTGGCCCGTGCCAGCGCCGGTTCAGCATAGATCTCTATTATCTAGAGTCTCACATCATCGAGTTATTCTTAGTAATCTTACAGCTTGGACCTTAGCTTCTCGACGATCTCAGAGCAGTTTTTGATGAATATCTCATGTTCTTTTGCCTATTCCACAAGGCGTTGGACCTCCTGCTTCGCACAAAAAAATGCTCGGGTACTCCCAGACTCCTCCCGACACTGGGTAACGTTGGAGCACCAGTTTCTCTGACGCATCTTCTCATCTGTGTAATCACAGACTTTTAGGTGAAGGCAATGATCATCTCCCCTCTAGCATTATCGAAACATAGCTAGGTGTTGGGTGATCCCATCCGCTTCAGCCATTTCGTTTGAAGCTGCCAGAGAAAATGTCAGATGCACTTCCATCCCTTGTGTCGCGTCATTCAGCTCTCCTAGGACACTTCCAAATCAGAATCATATATTTCTTCAGGATTGGAGGGCCGAGAGATAGCGAAGACATCCAACAGGCCAGCAACAGGGTCTTCCTCAGAGATTCCTCCTAGAGAAATAGGATCATCAGCGTCTGAGCAGCCTTCATCTCCTATGCCGACCCTGGTAGCGCCTTCGCCGACTTCTAGCCCTGCCCCGACAACAGCGCCACTAGTGTTTGCTGCTCCCTGCTCACCAATTGTCGGGACCAACTCAATTTGGGAGGCATGTTCTAGATGGGATGGTATTTTTTCCATAGGAAAGCTCGCAGATGGTCTGGGCTCATCGACCCAACGAGCCTCCAATGTCGTGATCATTGCACAGACAAGGATCAACCTAATCAGTTATGTTCTATGATGGTAAGCACCGGTATCGAATAGAAGAACATACAAGAACCCATGTCATCATCCTATAGTTCTCTGGCTACCACAAAATCAGTCATGGTAGGGATCCCTCAGCCCTCATCAATTCAACAATAGGCGTCGGTGCTCCACCTTTCCCCATTGGTGCTTCCTCCCCTACTTCGGCTAGGGACTCTTGATTAGTACCAATATGCACATGAGTAGGATAAGAAGGGTGGATTAATAATCTAAAGGTATTGCGAATAAAAAAAGAATAGAGGGATACATAAGGGTAGAATCATACCTCAAGTTTCTCAGTCACGTACATGTCGGAGCTGACGATCTCACCGCTCCCCTGGAGACTCCCTTGGTTGGATGCCCCCTGAGATCCTTCACCATCAGGATTTTCTTCTCCTTCACCTTTATCTTCCAATTCTCATTCTACATCCTCCCCAGTTTCTCCACCCTCTAACTCATCATTACATTCATCTTCCCATGGTGGCATAACTTCCAGATCATGTTCATGGCCGACCATCAGCTTCAACAAGAGAGGTGACTCCACATGCCACCCTGTTGACATGCCTACATGTCCATAGCCGTCAGATATGTATGCCAATGATGAATGTTCACTCTGTTGGAAATCGGAAAAAGCCTGACTTCTTGCAGCTGGATCTCGTCTCGCACTATCTTCTGCCAGAGGACTTTAGTAATCACTAACTGCCGTAGGGTTAGACAAGCCGACCACAGCGCAAGGAAGATGGCATATTGAGAAGGTTGAAGAAGGTATCTTATTGGCTTCCCAAGAAATTATCTGGCCGCTATGTGGGACCCTTATCCTCTAGGCGTCGAGGTCACGACCACGCCATGAGACGCCCCCGCTGCTGAGGTTCGGGCCATCGTGGGTCCCGTTGCCTGACGTGCTTCTAATCTCCCCCCAAACGGCACCCTGGCTGCTCTCTCACCTCCCAGATTCCACAATGGTGACCTTGAGCTTCTGAACTCACTTCCGAAGAATCCCCTTAGGGTATGCTATCATCCAATAATTGGAATAATCAGTTGAGAGGCCAGCGTCGACTCTGGTGGGAGGAAAGGTGATGATGTCACCAGGGCCGTAGGTCGGGAACATTAGCCACAGTTGATGAGGAACATAGGGATGCCTCTCCTCCCAGAAATTTGTGTATACTTATTCTGTCATTCTCTTGATACATCCAAACTACCTAGAAATCCTGGACGACACATAATCCTCACAAAAGATCTTCCCGTCAATCAGGGCCACAAGCACCCCGCCTATGATGCTCTCGATGTACGCCTTCGGCTCTAGTGATCCTTTCACATTGTCTATCAGCTGACCCGTTTGATGTAGGACATTTTTTCTTTTTATCATTGTATCCGTCATTGAGAAATATATTGATTCAATTAAAGGTAAACTTATAACCTCAATATGTCATACATTTCTAGATCATGGATAAATTCTGTCTGGTAGACTCTCGGTAAGATTTACATAAGTGGTACCAGGACATGCATGATAAATTCAATGAATTACTAATTTACAATTAATATTCCCACCTATATCATTATTCTGATCTCGTGGATATATATCTAGCTGAAGATTCTTCCTTTGTAGAGTATCCTATATGAATCATTGATAAAATCATGATGGCTCTCTAAGGATTTCCATTTCATCTAGTATAATTGGTATGTTATCACGACCTTATAAAAAATTACACATGGGAGGTAGAGGCCTACCTCGAGGATAAATGGATGGAAAGTTGGTGGGAAAACTTTTTACCACCCTCATAAGGTAATCATGGGGACCAATTGTTTGGGTGGATAGGGGGTTATGGCATCTGGACATTATTTATGACATATGTATCCTTAAAATACAATTAAATAAAACATGATATATGTTAGTTAGGTGCTTATGAATCAAAATAGTGTCTTGATTGTTTTTTTGGCCCTTTCTGGGCCAACTGGTATATATCAAGGAAGGGTATACTAAACCACACAATTAGTGCATTGTTACTTCAAAACACTAAACTGAACTGTGTTGTTGCTAATGTAAACTATAGAGCACATTGAGGTTAGTTTTAACCATTCCCTTAGGTTTGGATGACCTTGTAGGGTATTCCATTAGGTTGGAAGGGGAATCATGGCTTATCAAAACCATTAACCTAGGGTCACATTCATAGTTCCACATAACCAATGGCTCCGTTCAGTTTTCATTCATGGTTTGAGAAACTATACTTCCAAACCGAGTTCTTCTTAGATTGTCTAAAAATTTAATTTCTCACATAGCCAAATTAATTTATAACCCGAATTGTTTCACATATTTCTCTTGTAGGATCTACTCAGATGCATTGTTCTCTCCCTCTTCCTATGAACGAGGCTTTGAAATAGGTTCTTCACCTAGTGTAAGATATCATCACCATCAGTTGAATTGGATGGCCAACGATTATCTCCACTTTTCACTTTCATCTGTCTTTTTTATCTTTCGCTCATGATTTCTATTTCCATAAAATCTAAAATTCTATATTTTCAGTTCATTTTATCATTTCTACAATTTGTCTCATTTTACATCAAATTTAATATCAATGAAAAAATAGGACTCATGGACCAAAATATGGTAGATAGTTTAGTTATTTTTTTCTAATTTCTAGATGATTTAAATGGAATCTCCTCTCATGCTGCAAAGATTCTCTACGGGCTTATGTGGTTGTTGGTTCAGATCTGTGTGTGTAAGTCCGGTATTCATTGACGGAATACTCTTCGGAGCGCTCTTGGTTTTGTTCTCGGCATCTCGCTGTTGCCCTGCGGTGAGTTTCACAGCGTTTGTAAGACGCGCTCATGCATTCGTGGGGTTTAGACTTTCCCCATGTGAGTGTGTTGGGTTTTTTTGTGTCTGATGTGGACGATTTGGGCTGTGGCAGCAGGATCTTCAGAAACAGGGTGTTGATGGCAGTGACATTTCTTGCATGGTTTGATTCGGTTTTTGGTGAAAGATATTTTAATTTCATTGATCCAATTTTCTACAGTTCGAATAAGGGTTCTTCTCATTTCATATCGTGTCATGGTTGGGTGGTGTTTTATTGCGTTTAATTTCTGAAGGATTGGGGTTCTTATTTTCTTTCTGTGAGGTGGTGAAGGTGTTTACCACGACGGTTTGCGGGGTTGTTTGCGTGTTTTTTTTGGTTTTGTGAATGGACGAAGAGTTGATGGGATGTGTTACTAAAGTTGATGCTGAAGGGGATTCCTTTAGGCTTTGCAGGCATGGTTGATTTTGTTTGTGGAGCGGATGGTGGTTTTGCGGTTGAGTTCTCACCGGTGATGGTTGACAGAGGATTGTTGCTGGATCTCTGCTCCAGTGGAGTTCATGACGGATGGTTGGTTGGCTCGAGACAGCGGTGCATCACGAGCCATAATTTTTATGGCGTATCGGTCATGGATTTTCGACTTCAATGGTGATGATGACGGATGGCAGTGACATGACCCCAGCCGACCCGATGAATCTCCGCGGGTTTGTTGTGGGTTTTGAAATTTAATTTCTTTATAGCCATCATGTTATTCTGGATTCCCACACTCTGTAATTTGGTTTTCCTCTTTCCATAAAGAGGCTTTCTAGAAAATGGAAAAAAATTCATTCAACATTAGGTTTGATTAATATATAATTTTGAGTTTAATGTATTTTTATTGAACCAAATGAAAATGGTTGTCAATGTGTACTGAAACTTGATATTATTGTTTCACAATGAAATAACTTTGTTATATAAATTATCCCACATGAATAAAATGTATAAATGAACTGGAAGAGTTTAATTATTTCAAGGAATATTCCATTTCACTAATTATAGGGTGATATTATGGCCCCAATTAATAATTAACTATTTGGTCTCATTGGTTTTAACATTTAGATATCCCAATTCCTTCAAAATACACTAGGGATGATACGTGTTTTTTATCTAGGATTACGTGGATGGTATTAGATATATGTTTTTATTGAATTTACATACATACATATTATATACATACATTTGGTAACATATGTTCAGTGACATTCAAACTCAGGATGGAGATGCTCATTTCTGTCGGTCATCTCCAAATAAACCTGAACCGAAGTGTTTAAATATATTTACATTCATGCCTTGATTTTTTCCTACACACGCATCATTTTATATGTTCAGAATATATATTTATATACTTATTTGGTGGTATCCATCTGATTATATCTCACAACATGTTCAGGTTGTTAGATAGTTTCCAAAAAGACATTATAGATACTGGTAGTGATAGAGGGAAGACTATTACATTGGATTCATGGTGTACTATCATAGGATTGAGTATGTGAGAAAATAAGAGACCCAATTCTCATCATATCAGTATATATAGATTTCGTTAGTTTTTTTTTGTATTGATGACTACATATTCAAATACAATTCTATCCCATGTAATTTACCTTCATTATATCATAATTAAATAATTATCATTTTTACATATTATATTGATCCTAAATCACCAGGTATATTATATTTGGATGTTATTATTTCCACATTACAATTAATATTTTTTCTCCACTACTTACTATTATTTTATACTGATGTGATACACTCATTTCATGCGAGTATAGTCCTTCCACCATTACACCATACATTGTCACTTATAATCAAAAGCATCTGGTATACATGGCAGTGTTCTTGAGGATATGTGTCCAATTGAGCTTGGTTGAATTGAAGCGAATCAGGCCAAATATGATGCACCATATTCAATTCATTTATAAAAAATTATTATTTTCTGATAATCATATACTTGTACCTATAATGTTTACTTAAATCCTTTATAAAAAATATTAAACGGTTGACCAAACATATGATATGATACAGACTATAGTGACCCCATCATTTAATACATTAAATATTACATCCTTTTATATAAATATGCATTATATTACACAATTCATGACGCTTCTTTCCATCACAAAGTCTAACGAATGGAAAGGGAAATACCTTGAACCCAAAGTGATCATCCATTGAAGAAACATCAAAAATTGACAAAGGCATGAACAAAGGTTCAAATGCACTTGGTTCGTGAAAGATCCACCAAGGTTGCATAATCATACTTGCGCGCCGCCCGATGGTTGCACAGGTGACTTGCGCGCCCTCTTTGAATTTTGCCCAGGGTCTTCACCAGCCTATAAATACCCTCGGTGGGCCCCCCAATCGGGGAAAAATAAAATTCCAGAAACTCAGATTTGAGCTCCTGGTGCCCTAGTCTCTGCTCCAAGATTCCGAACACTTCTAAGGTAATTTCTTACCTAGAACAGAAGATCTAAAGAGGGGGGAATCCTATGTGTTTAAACTCATCAACACTTGTGCGCCTTGGTGGCCAACACTTAAGGGAAATGGCCACACTTGTGTGGCGCCTTACCCCTTCAATAGGACTTTATCACCCCTCTTCTGAAAGCATATAATGATTGTACTAAGGGCTTGAGCCAAGCCTCGCCGATGTTTTACTCTAATAATTGACATGTGCGCAAGTACCCATGTGTCGCGCAAGTGTACTTGCGCGAACAAGACATGCGAGCCCACATAGGACTTGTGCGCCCATCCAGGACTTGCGTTCCCATGCTAGACCTGCACGACACCCTCTTTTTGGATGCCCTTCAAGCCCATTTCACCTCTCTTATGCCTATCCACCTATCCCCTTATAGATTAAGCCTTCAGAACTCTCTCCAAAGTTATTCATGGCATGATTTTCTAGGTGGCTTCCTTATCTGAAATGAATTATGTGGAACATCTCTTAAAACCAAGTGATTTTCATATCATTATTTCACTAAGGTCAGAGATTTCATTCATTCAACCATATCCTTTAAGATGAAAGAATCCTTAACCCGGGACTCCTTTTCCAGAGTAATTTCTAGTCCAAATTCTCATTAATTTGGGAATCCTCTTTAGGAGTAAGCCCCAAATCCCCTAACCTGGGCATCAACCTTAGGAGTAAGCCCCAGTCATAATTTATCAAATCTAGGCATCCTCCTCAGGAGTAATCCCCATCCATAATTCCCTTAACATGTGATTCCCTTTTAGGAATAAGCCCCAGTATCAAATCTAAAAATGTGAGCATCCTCTTTAGGTGTAAGCCCCAAGTACCTTAATTCTAAAATTTCCTTAAACTTGGCCTCCTATTCAGAAGTAAGCCCCAGTCTTCAAATCCATTTAACATGGGCCTCCTCCTTAGGAATAAGCCCCAGTCTTAATTTCTCACAACCAGTCTTAATCTACATTTTTGATCTGGGCTTCCTTCTCAAGAATAAAACCCAATCACAAGTCCCCTCTTAATTTGAGCATCTTCCCTAGGAGTAAGCCCCACGTTAGACTATCCAAATCTCTATTAAGAACATATACATTTATGGACCTTGTTCTTGGGTTTCTTCCATGATGTAAAACCCAATCTTCATCTATTTGGGGCAGTCATACATACATAATCCCCACATCATTGCATCTTTCATGGAATAATTTTATGGTTTCACCAATACCTCTTGTAGTCACACCGAGCATGACTCACGTGAGCTTAGAGTGTAAAAGTAATCATGACATCTTTCTTTGAGCCATCAATCATGAATAAACATCATGCTCGCTTACTTGAACTATGCGGGTTCTGATTCTTTTTCTAAACAATGGATACTTAGGTAGCCCATCTGCGGGTACGATCCCAACTCTGAAATAATCCATGTCCTTATTAATGACAATAAACATCATGTGCCACACAAGCTAGTATTGTTCAGGCATACAAACATTCTCTTTTGGTATCATTTGGAGAAGTCAGTCGGAATGCTCCTGTGACAAACAGGAGGCAAACTCAACTCTGTGCCACCACACATGAGTACTGTCAGAATTCAGTGACAGGAAAAGGAGGACAGAAGCAGGCACAAACACCTACTCCAATCACGAAATGGACGTATATCCCCGTTTCGGCCACTGAAGTCACAAAGCACATTCTGTCAATGGTGAAAGAGAAGAATCAAATCTCTAGTCATATTATGGATTCCTACCATGATATTATAACAACTTCAGTAGCTTCTTGGGGAATGACACATAAATTTATCCCAACCAGTGGAGTGACACATCAACAATTCACTCCGAAATAGACACACACATCTGTTCCAGTCCAAGAGGGTTGTAAGGCGTACTCCCCCATATAATACGAACAACCAAGTCAGGGACATACACAAGATCTGAGTGGAGACAATCATCCTAACATGATCATTTCTCCTGAGTAGGCACATACACCTACACATAATTACAACTTTCATCAACAATTGGTTCCTAAATTGAGAAAGAAGGCGTCTAAAATGAAGACCCACCTAACAAAATGAAGAAATCAAGAGACAATCTGTAATAAGGCCTTGCTCAATGCTGGAGTTCTTGATGCACTCAGAAAATTACCCGTTGCAACTCAAGATTCTACACCCTCATTTCCAAATAGTGGGAACTTTAATTCTAAAGGACTTCATCATACACTTCCTCATGAAGGCTTGCTTCATGACAATTTGGTCGATCTCGAAGTTTCATCTTCAGATGGGAGCCACACGAACCCTCAATTTGGCCAGAAGACCAAGGTGAAAAATGTTTCATCATAGTCTATAACCCACCATGGTGGTCCTCCACATGATAATGAATTTACCTTCTAAAGTCCTCTCTGATGTTATAATGCACATTGCCTGGAAAATGCTCAAGTGGACAATGTAGCGACGAGAAAGCCCTGTTATCTTGGGGAACTTGAAAATATGAAGCCAGTCATGTTTGATGATTTATCACTGGATGGTGAAATACTTTCTCAATCAGTAGATAGCCCGGGGTGTAGGTCATTCTCCAAACCACCCCTCGGTCATTTATCTTCTAATTTGATACGTGAATTCTCTACCAATCTTATTGAAACAAACTAAGAAACAAAGAAGCACCATCTATGGTCTAATCATGTAGAAGAATCTTTATTTAATGATAAAGAGGATGTTTTGAATATGAGAAATCAACTGGTGAAAGGGGAAGTGCCAGTCATGTTTTGGCCTTCGACTAACTCTCTGTATGACATTCTAGAGATGTTGACAGAAGATGGAATTAATGATATTCGTCTCAACATATGGAATACTCCTTTTCAGTTGAAAAATAAAATATTATCTTATGATTAATATGAAAATCATGTCAAGATAATAAAAGGGATAAAATGCCAAATTGTATTGGCATCTCTCTCGGTTTCTCGATATCTGAACGCTGTAAAGTAGCAGAGAGCCGTTGAACATTCATGCCTTTCAGCACAATGATGATTGCGCCAGTTAATTTCCAATTCCTCATCTGTTATTCATATCAGGGGATGGGGTGTTAATGGAGCACTACATTTCACTGTGCTCTCCAGTCAACAAAGCCCGCCAAAAATAGTCTAATGCAATGTTATTTCCCATGGTCGACCACAGTCAAATGGATTTGTTTGTAATCAATGGATTTCCCAAGAACATGCCTCAACAAGTTCTTCTCAAAATCAAGAATACAGAAAAAACATGTTGAATTACTACTGCATCACGAAAATGAGAATATTTAACAGGACTCTCGTTTGGAGCAAGCATATCATCAAGTGACAGAAATGTCAAAAATCATCCAATGGTATTTTGAGCTGGGTGATAAGAGTGGATGAAGGTTGATGCATCTAGCTAATTTCCAGACTAATGTTTGCAAGATCAGGATAGCTTTTAAGAAAGTCTCTGATGTAGCATCTCAAGAGCCACCCCATCTTGCCAGACTGGGGACTGTTTTTACCCAACCCTCGGAATCAACAAATAGGATTTGTGGAGTTGAGCAGGAACAACCCAGTCCACCTGACTGGGGACTTTTTCAAATAATCAATCTCTTCCTCAGAGAAATTCAGTCTTCTATCTATTAGGGAAGAATCCTCAAGAGGAATGAAGAGCCAAATTATCAAGATATTCCCTCCAAATTACAGTTCATCAAGAAGTTCCTGAGGGATCAAATCAATAAAAGGCAATGTCCCATCAGGGACATGGAAGAAGATAATATCACAAAAATTCCGATAGAAGGGATGCAATGTATTATGCATCAATTAGTGTCATAAATTCAATTGTTTCTGATCCACCAGATGAGGCTCATTCAGAGGGATCATATGAAGAGGTTCCTACTCAAGAAGTTTTACGCACAGACACAAATGAAGAAGGTGTGCGTACATGAAATCAATGGATTACCCATAATCTAGGTAATCCTTCAAGTAACCCAATTCCCCCTCTCTGAAAGATGTCCAACAAGAGGAAATGAATCAATCATGTGACATAACCATTTTCTGGAAAAGGCCAATAGCTCTCACTACTGAAAATATTTGCACAACATGAGGATGAAATGAAGGAATTGCGGAGGTTGAACGTAGAACTACATCAAGGTAGTCTTCCTCCTAAGCGTGCTAGAGTATGTCAGCCAAGGAAACTTGTTGTGGCTACTGTGATGGATTATGAATATCCTACCCTACCAGTACACCTTGATAGTTCTAACCCTATGGGTCAAGTGCAACAACAATTGGCGGTGCTACCATCAGTTGCAGTACCAGCCACCGCATCTGTACACACTCCAGTCATTGCACCTGTTTAGGTCCAAGCTCAACCAGATGTTTCTCAAAAGTTAATAACTACTATTTATTCCATAACATCTCGGTTGGAAGCTATGGAGGGAAAGTGTTCTCAAATTCCACCAGAAAAGATAGCTTACCCTGAATGGGTTAATGCAATTCCTCCCCCGTCAAAGTTTCCAAGTACAAAATTCCCAATCTTTAATGGTTCGAGAGACCCAGTGCAACACTTAACACATTTTTTTCTCATTCTGATCCTATGATGGGAACCACACAGCAACAAGAAGCAGTTAATATCGGGTGTTTTTTATAGTCATTACAAGGACCTTCCTTTGTTTGGTACAAAAGATTGAAATCCTGGTCAATTACCGGATGGGAGGATCTTTGCCAATGAATCCTTCTTCAATTCAGTTCAACGTTGCCAAATACAATAGTTTTTTATCATAGAAATTGTAAGAAAATGGAAATTGAAAGGGTTTAGGATATCATTGCTCACTGGAAGGGATTAAAATATTCCATGAGCTTAGCACACGCTCAAGAGGAATTGATGGAAATCTCTGTGGAAACATTGCGTGATGAATTATTCATGTCGTTGATCCTTGTGAAATACATAGGAGGGTTTCGAGCCTTTACATCGATCACTCAACATATTGAAGATTCTCTTATGAAGACTAAGGATAAAGCTCGTGTAATTCCATCAGATCTAGGAAGGAGAATGGGTAATGTAGAGACTGTTATAGTTATGCTTAAACAAGTACCTATACCTGCTGCTACTTCAGGACCATCACCTTCAAGAAGGGCTCTACCTCTTGAGTTCCAAAACAGACGCCGTTTCATAAAGATGATCAAAGATATCAATGAAAAAAACAAATTGAGGATTTGAAGAGCAATGTTTACTCTTTTCAAAATGAACATGTTCCTAGCTACTTCATTTCCACTCTGGAAAATAATTTGGTTCAATTTCCAAGGCCCAAAAGGCTAAACAATGAAGGAGATGAAGACTGTCCCAATTATTTACCCTTTTATCAAATGTTGGGGCATCCCATTCAGAAGTGTTTTGTCTTCAAGGACCTCCTAAAAAATGGCTGACTTGGGACAAGTCAAATTGAATTGTTCTTCCGCTCAGGTAGCAAGTTTTACTGCTACAGATCCAGAGGTGTAAGGTGAGTGGCATGAATTCAAGAACAAAAATTCCCAAAATTATGATGATTGCATGGTCAGAAAAATGATCAACCGAACTCATTCCTTTTTACAAACACAATTGAAGAAACCAATTGTGTCTTCTGTTGTGAATGCCGCAACAAAACCCTCTTCATCAATGTGAATATCCTCAAAGAAACGACATAATTAAAAGAAAGAAGAAGAATTAGAAGAAGATGTGTATGTGTCAAAGCCCATATTGTCTTTGGCTCTAGTAGATTTTATTCCATCTACTTCGAATCAACGATCACCACCCCATCAAACAGCACAACCTAAATTGGCTATTTAGGAAGAGTCTTCAACGGATGAAGAGTTAATCTTCAGTTCTGTTAATATGATTCATTTAACATATCCTAATGCCAGTCGTAGTTTTGATTTCGATAAGCCTGAGTTCCCTGTATCAAATAGTGGAATTAGAGGGAATTCCAGAGGCTCAGGATATAGGGGGAGACATGAATCTTTTAGAGGCCCCTATTCCAATTCTACCCCAGCTATAACTATGTATGTCGAAGATATTCATGGCAGGGCCCTTCAACGAGCTCAACAAGAACAATAAAGTTCTTCCTCACAAGGCATATTCAGTCCTGGAACAGTTATTCTGGAAGATCGGTTGGAGGTTCCACCTTCTTCTTCTCAACAATTAAATAGACATAATCGGTCTAATCTTCCAAAGCTAGGAGTATTACCAAATCCTATCCTGATACAAGATGCATCTACTTCCAAAGCATCAACTTCTAAGGTACCTATGAAACCACATGTTTTTGTTGGGAAACACAGACCTCTGGATCAAAAATATGATGTATTGAAACACTTGGCCCAAATACCGGCCATGTTATCAATTCTAGATGCTTTGAATTTATCAAAGGATCTTTGGGAGGCAGTCATCGAGGCTTTGTCGAGTCCTTTGGAGTTTGAAACTGAAATTGCTACAGCTGAAGTCTACCATATAGAGAATAATCCTATAGAATGCCAGGTAGTGTTATATTTCATAGATAAATATGAAGATGATGTCTTACATGGACATATTATTCCTTTGTATTTATTTGTAAAGGTCAATTTTATAGACATCCGAAGAGCTTTCATTGATAATGGTTCAGGAGTCGACCACATCCCCATTCATACACTTCGTCGATTGGGACTCACGGAATCTGATTTATCTCCTTCTAATAAGATGTTACAAGGATATGATACAAATGAACATGAACCACTGGGCGAGATTAAACTCAGAACATTGTTTGGAGATCTTGTATCCACTTCAGATTTCATGGTTGTTGATAATGACTCAACCTTCATCATCTTTCATGGAAGACCCTGGATACATCAACATGCGGTTATCCCTTCATCATATCATTAATGTCTCAAAAATTGTATCGATGGTAAAGTTGGGACATTGTATGGTGATAAGGCCCCGTTCAAGACATGTGAATCTCAATACATTGAGGCGGAATTCTATCATATAAAGGATAGGGGGAAATCCATAAAAAGGGAGATTACCCAAGTAAATCCTCCATATGGTTTGGAAAAGATTCCAGTAAACCCATTTTCACATGAGAGAACAGATTATGCATTGCCTATCATTCAAATTGATAGGATAGACCCAAATCAAAATACTCTTATGGAAACTTCCATAATTTCAATTACGGTAATCAAGACAATCAACATGGGAAAAATTGGTGATTTACCAAAAATTGATGAAAGATCAAATGGGGATGTCTTCATTTCATCCGCTGAAATTCAGAAAGTCTATAATTCACCAACCAGGCCAGAGGAAGTTATAGAAATGTCAGAGGTGAATGATGATGTTGATTCTCAATCCATCATCTACTCCTTAATACCCATGAAAGAACCTTCATCATCAATAGGGACAGAAATTGAAGCTTCTTCTTCAAGATGTTCAAATTTTAACATCTCTTCTGATCATGAAAATTCTACTTCATCATCTGCTATGAAATTAGAAACAAAATAAATAACACATGTTGAAGAAGAATAGAACGATATCAGGGATTCTCCTCCATCATTTAATGAGGGTATCTCTACCACCGTGGATGAACTCAGAGAAATAAATATAGGTACAAAAGAAGATCCACACCCCACTTTAATTAGTGAAGCTATAACTTTTGAAGACCAAGAGATGTATATTTATTTTTTAAAGAAAAATCAAGATATATTTTCTTCGAAATATACAGTGATTCCAGGGCTTGATCCTGATATTTCCACTCACCGTTTGGGTTGGCCAGAATAACATCAGGGATTCAAACAAGCCCCTATAAGAAAACACCCAACATATGCTTCCAAAATTGAAGCTGAAGTGGATATGCTTATCAAAGATAACTTTGTCAGAGAATTTCAATATCGCAAATGGTTGGCTAATATTGTCCTTCTGAAGAAGTAGAACGGGAAAATTAGAGTTTTCATTGATTTCAGAGATCTTAATCGGCATTGTCCTAAGGATGATTTTCCTGTTTTGATTAAAGAACTCTTAATTGATGCAGCAGCTGGCTATGAAGCACTTTCCTTCAAGAATGGATATTCTGGATATAATCAAATCTGAATGGCTCCAAAAGATGAAGAATCTATAGCCTTCAGAGCCCCTCAGAGTGTGTATTTCTATCGGGTAATTCCCTTTGGCCTGAAGAATGCAGGAACAACATATCAGCATGCCATGCATCATATCTTCAATCCCTTTTTATGGAAGTATTTTGAACGTTATGTGGACGATTTGGTGGTTAAATCCAAACAATGTTCTAATCACTTGGCTGATTTAGAAGTCATAATCCACAGTCTTAGAAAACATAATTTGAAGATGAACCCCTTAAAATGTGCTTTTGGGGTAACCTTGGGAAACATTCTCAGCTTTATTGTATGCCATCGTGGTATCGAAGTCAATATTGAGAAGACAATGTCAATCCTTGATATGTCAGCTCCCCGAAATTTGAATGAATTGAGAGGACTTTAAGGACACATAGCCTATATTCGGCGTTTCATCACCAATTTGGGAGGCAAAAGCTTACCCTTCACCACATTTATGAAGAAGGGAGTCACTTACCAATGGACTGAAGAATATCAAGAAGCATTCGATGTTCTCAAGAAGTATCTCTTGAGTCCACCGGTATTAATTCCACCTATTGAAGGAAGGATACTTATCCATTATGTGACAACTTTAGAGTCATCATTGGGTGCCTTTATTGTTTAGAAAAATGATGAGGGGAATGAAAACAGCGTCAACTATGCCTGAAGCAGAAACCTAATATTAAAGTATTGAGAAGGGATTCCTAGCATTAATATTTGCAGTTCAGATGTTGAGACACTACCTGTAACATCACGAGGTCCAATTGTTATCTCGCAATAAACTCCTCAAATTCATCCTTAGTCATCCCATGATTACATGACATTTGGTAAGGTGGGAAGTTATTTCACAGCAATTTCATATTCAATATGTGTCTCAAAAGGAAATAAAATGACAAGCTCTGGCTGATTTCCTTGCTAAACACCCTTCAGTGGTAGATACATTTATAGATATTGAACTTCCTGACGAGGAAGTCTTATTTATTCAAGATAGTCTTCAAACATGGGAAATGTAATTTGATAGTGCTTCCAGAGGTCCAATAGGGAGGAAAATGGAAAATCCTAAATTCAACAATGTTTGTGTAGGAATTGTGCTCATTTCTCTAGAAAAGGCAGTGTTACCCTATTCTTTTTCATTATTGGGAGGAGGTACAAATAATGAAGCAGAATTCCAAGATCTCATCGCAGGATTGGAATTAGTGCCTCAAGCACAAGCGAATCACTTAAAGGTGAAAGGTGATTCAGACCTAGTAATCAAACATGTAAATGGGGATTATGCCATCAGAATAGAAGAATTAATCCCTTTGTACGATTATATCAGAGTGTTAATGGCGGAATTTCCTACAGAACTGACATTTTCTTATGTCCTAATGTCACAAAATTCCCAAGCTGATGCACTGGATAATATAGCCACAGCTCTGGCAGATCCAAATCAGGACGAGACAACCATCAGTATGGCCCACCGTCATACAATTTCACCTTATGTTCAACCCAGAACTGAGGAAATCAATGAAATTAGTCCCATTCCTGAACCATATGGTCATACTACAGTATGGATGATACCAATCAGGGAATACCTTCAAAATGGAACACTTACACCTGATAGAGCTGGGAAAGAACAAATCCAAAGACGTGTATTCAATTTTACTCTTTATGATAGCCGAGATCACCCAGATAAAATTCTCAACAAACGTGGTTTTGATGGAGTTCTCTTCAGATGCATTAATGGTGAAGAAACAATGGATGTCATGAAAGAAGTGCATGCAGGAGTCTGTGGTGCCCATCAGTCTGTACATAGACAATCTGATCAAATCCTAATTCTTGGATACGTTTTTCCTTCAATGATACAAGATTGTGTTGATTTCACAATGAAGTGTCATTCATGCCAAGTACATGCAAACTTCGTTCATCTGCCCCCAGAGTTGCTTCACACAGATAAATACATGTGGCCATTTTCCACATGGGGAATAGATGTAGTGGGACCATATCCTGTGGCTACAGCCAAGCTTTTGAAGTATATTATTTCTGCTACTAACTTCTTTTCCAAATGGGCAGAGGCAATACCACTCAAAGAATTCAGTTCTAAATGCATTTTTAGCTTCATCAAGTCTAACATCATTACCAGATTTGGTGTCCCTCAAACCATATTGACAGACAATGGAACCAACTTCTGTTCATCTGAGGTGAGGAAGTTGTATGAAGAATACAACATCAAATCCAATCATTCAACTTGGTATCTTGAAGCGACCAATGTCCAGATAGATTCTTTCAACATGACTGTCAAATATACTGAAAAATATGGTGGATAATGATAAAAAGTCATGGCTTGATAAACTTTTTCTTTCTTTATGCACTTATCAGACCACCTCACGCACTACAATGCGGTCAACTCTATATTCATTGGTATATGGAATAGAAGAATTATTCCCATTTAGGTTAAATTAACCTCGCTCATAGTATCCATTTTTGATCAATCATCTACATATGAACTTTCTCAAAAGTGAATGGATGAATTAGAACGGTTAGATGAGAAAAGATTGTGCAATCGGCACCACTTATAAGTCTATCAGAATCGAATTGCATGAGATTTCAATAAAAAAGGTCATCTTCATTCATTCATTCAGGGAGAATTGGTATTAGTTATCTGAACTCCAATGATACCAAGAATGAAACCACCCATGCTTGAGCCAAAATGGGAATGACCTTATTCAATACATAAGGTCTACTCCAAATGAGCTTATTCTTTAATCTTAATGGATGGAGAAGTCATCACTACTCCAACCAATTTCAGATTTCTAAAGAAGTATTTTTTATTAAAGAAATACACCAGGTGTCCAAGAATATGACCATAAACTATTGGCATTTCCATTTGCTAGCAAGATGTTAAACTGCATCATCAGTTAAGGTCCACGCATACAACCTTAAACTATTGGAATTTCTCTTGTCCGGCAAGACGTTATACTGCATCATCACTTACGGTCCATGCATATGACCTTAAACTATTGGCAATTTTTCTATTCATCAAGATGTTAAACTACATCATCAGTTACGCTCCTTGCATATAACGTTATACTATTTGTATTACTTGCATCTAACATGACGTTAAACTGTAATGTCCTAACTAAATGACACAATACTGTACAGAAGTCCCTTACGTCCAGAAAGACGTTAAACTGCATAACCAATGGTCCATGCATACATCCTTAAACTATTGGCATACCTTTCATCCACCAAGACGTTAAACTGTGGAAAAAAATCTATAATACGTCCAACATGAAGCTAAACTATGTCTTCTTCTTCCTTACTGCATAACATTAAATAGCGCCGTCCCCCTTTTCGTCCAACATGATGTTAAACTGTATTGTCCCCATCAACTTAGCTACAAGACGCTAAACTGTACATCACCCTTATTGTCCAACATGACTCAAAACGGTGTTCACGTTCAACATGACGTTAAAATATGTCCCTATATTTTTCCTATATGAATTTAAACTGTATTCTGTCCTTGATACATGACAATAAAATGTGCAGCACCAATAGTCCTCACTGCAAGACATTAAACTGCATAGTCCCTTCATATATCCTACATGACATTAAATTGTGCATCATTAGGGTTGTTTCTACCTATTGTTTCTCTCACCGATTATGACTCACATGAGCTTAGGGAAAACATCCACCATAAACACCCTTTCTGGGATGCTAACCATGTGTAATTCCTAACATCAATTTTTAGGTCATTGTCCCCAAGAACAACTTGATCACTAACTCATTCTTTTATTGAACTATGTGGACTTTGATTCTTTCCTACTAGGCTGGGTACGTTGGAAACCTCCCAAGGTTCTAGCCCAAAACCAATATCCTCACATTGGTTCACCTCCATCTCATACAATGATGATCCATGAAGCCATCCCTAGAATCAATATCTTTACATTGGTTCACCTTTGTCCTTGCTATATGACGTTAAATTGTACAACACTTTTGTCCTGTATAAAAAAAACTACAACATTCTTAAATACCCTTACCTAAGAGGGAATTAATCTTTTCATTGATTTCCAATCATGTTATATTCCAAAGACTATGTGCATACATGGTAATGCCTGAACCTTTTATCTTGGGTCAAACCATCATTGCACTAAAGTCCCCTTTCACCCTTCACTTGTAAGAACCAAATCTGTACAGAGGGTATTTATAGAACTATATGGGTTTGATTCCCATACTTATGGGATATGTAGGAACATTTTAGTGTCCCTAAAATCCAACCCCATGTCTTTTGGGCCTAACCCCAAATTCCACTTTCAGTACCCTAGCTGAAAAATCCCAGTGAAAACACACACTGTGTATTTATTATAATAGTCTGAGTTCTATGACCCTTAACTAAGATCTCATACACTTTCGTCACACATGACATCAAACTATATTTCATGAACTACGTATGGATTGATTCCCATCCTTATGGGATACATAGTGAAGTCCAACATTTCAATTTAGAACCCAGCCACAACATGATTATGGTTGGAATTGATCTGTGTATCTCTAGATACATTGGACAATACCCATTTTTATGTGTCATAATCCTAACCTTAAATATTTTCAGATCATCATAACCATTTTCTTGACTACTGGTCACAAAATGTCTGAAACCGAAGTGTTCTTTTTCATGACTATGCAGCATGTGCCCTTAGGTGGCCTTGCATAAACAGTCTACATAACAGACTTGTCAGCCAAAAGATTCTATTAGTTGACTATGCAGCCAATGCCCTTAGGTGGCCCTGCATAATTCAACCTCTTAACAGGTTTGTTAAATAGTTGTAACTTCATTCTTGGGATGAAAACCTCTTTTGTCCTTATTGGTCTTAATGAAAATATGTAGGGACCTACAAAAATATCCACCCTTAACATATTTTTATCATACCATTTTTCATGATCTGAATGTATTCATGTCTTTGGTTTATATATATCTTCACTATGCTTGGGTCAGACCTTCGTTGGAGTGACATTAATCCAATTCTTAGACAATGTTGTTAGGAAATATCTTCTCCATATTCAAGTACCTCTCTCCATACAGAAAACACTATGCTATGGAAAATTTGAATCCCCATAAAAATTCAATGGCTTTTTAGCATTCAAAAAGTAAATTTCTGTGATTTTTTTCCTGACTATGCGGCACATGCCCTTAGGCGGCATTTCATAAGTAGTCTATATAATGGACCTGTTAGCCAAAAGATGTTATTATTTGACTATGTAGCCAATACCCATAGGTGTCCCTACATAATTCAACCCCCTAATAGGTTTGTTAAATACTAGTAACATCATTCGTGGGAACTACTTCTTCTAATTCCTTTTAGCCCTTTTTCATATAATTCCTCAGATTCATAATTTCTTAAGTCATAGTTTAGATGTTTTCCCTCATACTGGAGTGTGGTAATATATTTTCATATAAATTGTCAAGGAATTGAGTCAATTTTAATCCACTCAGACAAAGATATTTTGACCTTAAATATTATCCTTTTTTTAGTCCGACATGCATGACATTAAACTGCGAAAACTTCTTGTTTCTTCTTACCTAATAGTAAAATCCTTTTTTCTCTCTAGATCCAACACTGAGGGAGGAATTTTGTTGATGCGCATTTACGTCATAGAGTCTAACGAATTAAAAGAGAAATACCTTGATCCAAAGTGATTCATCCTTTGAAGAAACTTCAAAAATTCACAATGGCATGAACAAAGGTTCAAATGCACTTGGGTCACGCAAGTTCCATGAATGTCACATAAGTATTCTTGGGCGCCGCCCAATGGTCGCGCAGGTGACTTGATTGCCCTCTCTGAATTTCGCCCAGGGTCTTTACCAGCCTATAAATACCCCCGGTGGGCCCCCCATTTGAGGGAAAAAATTCCAAATACTCAGATTTGAGCTACAGGTTCCCTAGTCTCTTCTAAAAGCTCTCGAACACATCTAAGGTAATTTTTTTACCTAGAATGGAAGATCTAAAGAGGGTGGAGGGAAAGTCCTAAGTGTTGAAACTCATCAACACTTGTGCACCTAGGTGTCCTGCCCTTAAAGGAAATAGACACACTTGCATTGTGACTTTCCCCTTCAATAGAACTTCAACGCAACTCTTCTGAAAGAATCTAAGGATAGTAATAATGGCTTGAGCCAAGCCTCGCCCAAGTTTTACTCTAAGGATTGACTAGTGTGGAAGTACCCATGTGTCACGCAAGTGTACTTGTCCGACCAGGACTTGCACGACCACGCAGGACTTGCGCGCCTATCCTGAACTTGCACTCCCATGAAGGACTTGCGTGCCACCCTCTTTTTGGATGCCCTTCCTACCCATTTCACCTCTGTTATTCCTATCCACATATCCTCTTCAAGATTATGCCTTATGAACTCTCTCCAAAGTCATTCATGGAATTATTTTCTAGTTGGATTCCTTATCTGAAGGGAATCCTGTGGAACATCTCTTAAAACCTATTGATTTACATATCTTTATTTCATTAAGGTCGGAGATTTGATTCAATTAACCTCATCCATTAAGATGACAGAATCCATAACATGGGCCTCCTTTTTATAATTAAGTCTCAGTCAAAATTCTCATCAATTTGGGCATCCTCCTTAGGAGTAAGCCCCAAATCCCCTCACCTGGGTATCTTCCTTAGGAGTAAGCCCTAGTCATAATTTCCCAAATCTGGCCATCCTCCTTAAGAGTACGCCTCAGCCATAATTCCTTTATCCTGGGTTTCCTTTTTAGGAATAAGCCCCAGTCCAAAATCTACAAACTTGGGCATCCTCATTAGAAGTATTCCCCAAGTCCCTTAATTCTAAAATTCCCTTAAATTGGGCCTCTTCTTCAAGAGTAAGCCCCAGTCTTCAAATCCCTTTAACTTGGGCATCCTCTTTAAGAATAAGCCTCAGTCTTAATTTCTCTTAACCTATCTTAATCTAATTTTTTATCTGGGCTTCCTTCTCTGGAATAAAACCCAATCAGAAGTCCCCTCCTAATTTGGGAATCTTCCTCAAGAGTAAGCCCCTTGTTAGAGTTTGACAATATCCATAAAGCACATATACATTTATGGTCCTTGTTCCTAGGTTTCTTCCCTAAAGTAAAACCCAATCTTCATCTATTTTGGGTAGTCATACATACATAAGCCCCACATCATTGCATCTTTCATGGAATAATTGTCTGGTTTCACCAATACCTCTTCTTTCTCACACCGAGCATGACTCACGTGAGCTTAGAGTTTAAAAGTAATCATGACATCTTTCTTTGAGCCATAAATCATTCATAAACATCATCCTCCCTGACTAAAACTATGTGGGTTCTGATTACTTTTCTAAATAAAGGATATGTAGGTATCCCATCTGCGGTTACGATCCCAACTCTGAAATAATCCATGTCCTTCTAAATGACAATAAACTTCAAGTGCCCCACTGAGTGGCTTTAAAACCAGTATGGTCATCATAATGACCAAGGGACTTGTATGTATTGAAGGATACCATTGACTATGAATCTCTAACAAATACATATGATTCATTATCCATGAGGAACCTCGAATACATATAAAAGATTCTCTAAATTTCCTATATATCTAATCATTTATTGTAAGATCTAAAGGAAATCCCATTTTATACTTGGTAATGTAATAAGGATTCACGAACATAACATAAATCAATAAATAAAGTCCCAGAGTAGAAAATAATTCCCCTAAAAAAGGTGTGATGAGTCCGACCTCCCATCCTGTCGACCAATGAAAATTTCTAAGCATCATCAGTCCATAACTAATGAGCACCTACCTTTGTAAAGTATTTCCAAATGGATATGGAATCATTGGATGTTTCCAGTTCGACGAAAAAACCTGTTAGAAACCACTTGGAATGTTATAACCTTAAATCAAAGAGGACATCTCCAATTCCAGAGGAAACAAAAATTTTATTCCATCAGATAAAAAATTATTAGTTTTGTTGGAGAAAAGATACACAATCATATTATTTTATGTCAGGTCATAAATACTTGTATGAAGGATATCCCCATTTAATTCTCTTCATTGAAAAAACCTATATAAAACAAGTTTTCCTTGATTAGGGGAAAGAAACATAAGAAAATGGTGATCATTAATACATAGTAAGGGTAAATGTGGGAGATCTCAATTGATGATAATATGAATGAAACATATATGCATAAGTGTATGACACCATGACCATAATAGTACAAAGTTCATCCCTAATTAGTCAATGTTAACATAATTGAGTCATGGAATAAAGAATGGAAGTTCATAATACATTAATCATAATGGAAATCAATGACCATGAAACATGAGAGCATAATATTGATATTGGAATGTGTAAACAAAATAGTAACATTGAGAACATTTTCTAACTGATACATGTTGGATCATCATTTTAGAGACATGAAATCATGCATTTGAATAAATGTATTGGCCCAATAAACAGACCAAACATAACATTATGGACAACAAAAAAGGATTTTGGATAACATTGTGAGCCTGAAATAAATTTCATACATAACATAATCATCCTATGATTTATCAATCATTTCCCAATTAATTAGAGGCATATAACAAGATCACATATCGCAACAATCTATTGATACCTCCTTTTTTTGATTATAATATATCCAGCAATATTTGAATTATATCATAATAACATGTCATTGGTTATAAAATAAAAACCATTCATGGTTATAACATGACCACCATCTTTGGATTATATCAAAACTACAAATCACAAAATGAAAACCACAAATATGTGTGAAACAAAATCAGAAAACATTCATGGCATCACCACATCATAACCTTTGAAATGGAAAAGATTCCCACAAATATTTCATCCATTTTTATGGCATCACCCATGTGAATAAATGGGTATCATAAACATTTCATCTTAATAATTAGAAATCATATAGAAAAAGAATAAGGATGGTACTACTAAATTATATAACTGGTAACGAATAACCAATGCCAATGGATTTTATGATTGATATATAGAAATTCCATAAGAATACCAATAAATTTTTTTGAGAAAGATACCCCGTCCATTTTAGATTAACATTTCTAAGAAACCTATCCCAAATATGAAGGAATACATTTTTTGTGAAAATAACCATGAGAACTTGTAATATATGCTTTAATTTATTTAGTGGGATTGATTGGAAGGAATTCCAATGATGTATCAAAAAGTTAAACAATAATTACATTCAAAATTTAATTAAAAATTAATAATTACATCTTTTAGAACACGATAAGATGTTTATTTATAAATATATATATTTATAAATATATATATTTTAAATGGTAAAAATGGGGAAATATATATTTAAGAAATCAATAAAAAACATTGCAATCAATTTTATGTTTTTTATAAAATATGGAAATTAATGAAAATAGATTTTTGAAAAAAAAATATATATATATATATATATAATCAATTTATATTAAAATGTAACTTTTATATGGAAATCCTCTACATAATGTCTCGAATTTCATTTTACACATTTTTTCACTATCATATCCGAAGAACAACTTTATGATTCTTTCTAATGGCTTCTTAAGAGGGATTCCTAACCAATATAAGTACACTTTGATTTAGGGGGAGTAAGGGTGTAATTTGGGATGTGGTTTTCTAAAAAAGTATTGGTATGTCTAATGATGAGTTGAGAGAGGATGTCCTTTTTTATGTGAATAAAGGAAACCATTTGGAAATTTCTGAGAAGATTAAAAATTGATAAATTCATTCCCGAGAAAGATGATTCAAAATTACAATAGATTCAAAATTTTTATAGTATAATGTTTTTATATGTCCAAAAAACTAGATTTAGAAACTTTTTATGGGAAAAAATTAGCATAATCCTTTGATTTAATGATGTCTACCCCCCACTGGGAACATGTTTCAATTTTAACTTTGGTAATGATATTTTTCTGATATTTAATATTAATTATGAAAAAATTAACATATTCCAAAATAGTAATCATGAATATCCAAAATATGGAATCCATTATTCTAAAATAATTTATTTTTTCCATATTATAATTTTACATTCAACATGGAGAGTTGATGAAAATTTAATTTTTAAAAAAAAAGTAAATTTATGTAGAAATTATCTTATAATAAAAATAGACCAAAATTTTATTCTATGGAACTAGATTATATTAATAAAAATATAATATAAATAATTTCAACATTAATACTATTTTAAATTATAATTTACCTATTAAATTTCTTTTATGAAAAAATCAGTTTTCATAATAAAAACACATAATTTATTACAATTAATTGAAAAAATTGTTTTTAAAACTTATATCAAAAAGTCACTCTAATATAATTTTGAAAATATTTTTTAAAAACATAATTTTTTTAAAATTAATTTTATAATATTATAAAAAGGTTAGTTTTTGAATAAATTTTGATTACACTACAAGACTACTTTTCAGAAAAAAACAACATTTTTATAAAAAAACCCGATTCATTATTATATGTTTCTTAAACAATATTTAGTTAACAGTAAAAAACATTATTGACTAATATGTATGTAATTATAATTATTCACAAATATCAACTAATTTAATTTATTTATATAAAAACATTATGCTCAACAATATAATTTTCAAAGTAACGTTTATAATTAATTCAAATGATTGTTTTTATGTAAACTTCTAATTAGTAGATAAAGAATTTATTTATTTTATTTTTTTTGTAAATTATAATATTTTCATAATATCATTATTCATATTAATATAAACCTATTTGTCAACTTGGATATAAATATAAGGATTAAATAATATTTTTTATTTTTATATTATAGTTCTCAAAAACTCATCATTTCTTTGTAATGAAATCTATGGATGGAAATATTTTTTTTAGAAGACAGTATATCATATAATCATGGGGTATTAGGTATGGACAATTAAAATTTCATAAAATATTCTCTATTTTCCCTAAGAGAATATATATTTTTAGATAATTTATAGAATTATTTTCTATAGTATATGGTTAACTAACTATGCGACGACCATATTGAAAGAATTTTAACGTTTTTATATATTCACACTAATGATGCATGGTTTATAAATCCATGAACTAATATTACATTTTAGTTGTCATTGGAAAAATTTTCTACTAAATCCAAGATGATGTTTTTTAAAACTATACATTTTTCAAAATTTCCCAATAAATAATATTTTTTTAAAATATTGACATCAAATATTCCCGACAAACATCAAAATAATAAATATTATATATAAGGGGAATAATATTTTCTTATAAAATTATTCTTCAATGATTTTGGTAAATTACACTAAAAATTTCATTATAATGTTTTTTAAATCTCAAAAATACAAAGGTAAGTCAATAAATCAATATATAATATTCATCATCCAAAAGAAAAATTATTTATCCCATTTGTAACACAGTTGTTCACAATGATGAACTATTTTTTAAAGATTACCTACATTTTCTATTATTTTACTGGATAAATTAACTCACACATCATTATATTAATAATGAAATCTAAAACAAGATTTTCTTGTAAAACTACATTTTCCATGTTGTCCTTTACCAAAATAATTAACATCTGAAAAAGTCACTGATATCAAAATGATTTCCAAATATATCCAAAAAATAATAAGATGACATAACCACTTCAATTAATAAAATGAAAATTAAAAAATAATATCCCCTGAGAATTTCAGAGAATGTTCATTGTAAATACTATTTTCACTCACCTAGAGACGATCCAATCAATGTTATATTCTCCATTTTTTTTATTTTTTTATCCAAAGGTATGTTTTTTCAAATATACACTAACTTTTAGTATCCATAAAAATATTTTATTTCTTGTAAAATAACATAAGAAATATACTTTCCTTTTTTAAGTGTATTGGATAGATAATATGATATGAAAAAATTATTGTCTTCTTACATGGAGTTGATAAAGAGGTTAGAAAGATGTTTGGAATTGTCTATATATTGCATGCATCCTTGAGATCAAGAACATGGAAGGATAAAATATTTTTCATGGTTATTTCTTAATTTTGGATAACCATGTGAAATAACAATGTGGGTACTGAAAAATACTACAGAGGAACACATGTTTAGTTATAAACATTTTCCTTGAGTCATACTGTCTCATGGGGTACTCCAGCTAAGTTGATGGGCCATAGTGGTTTTCCAAATAATGCACTGATGGCTACATGATTTGTACCACTATACTAATGGGGCCTCAAAGTTTACGGACATGGTTTGGAAAACTATGTTATCAATACATGATCATCTTAAAAATTAGTGAAAATAGATTTTTCCCATAGCCACTTTTAAATTTTAGCCCATATTTTTTCTCTTCTATCATTTGAAGCCTCTCCCCACCCATTTGGATATCTTCCAATTCTTAAAACATAGGCTTTGTGATCGGTTCATTATGTGGTTTCTATTTATTCATCTTCACAAGTGTTTGATATCTAATGGAAATCTATTCTTTACACATCCCTATTCCATCATTTATCTCTACTTCGTGAGTTTTATTTATAGGTGATATAATATTACCTATTTTCATGGAAGTTTCATGTTTTTAGGATTTATCTAGTTATACATTAAATATAAAAATGATAATGGATGTAGTATTTTCTAACGAACCAAGGCATGTTATCAGTATCATTTTCAATAATGTATTGATGATTTATAAATAGAATAATTGTGCCATGTACTGGACTATTCTTAAAAATTCTATTAATTATATAATTAACTAAATAAAATGATGTTTCCATAGTTTTTATAGTCTCAAATATCCATGAATCAATGTCATAGGATGCCAACCTTGACATGGGACACCCCTATGTGTGTTCCTTCCTTAAACACCTAAGATCCTGATACCAAGGATTTATATTGAACCACCAATTGATGGGGTTTTATTTTCCCATTGTGAATGTAATTTATTTTACACTAAACGAATTGAAAATGATAGTCCATGAGTTTCCACCATTTTTATTCCAGTTGTAAAATTAATTAATGATATTAAATTAATTATTCATCATGAGTAAAATTTATTTTAGTATGCATTGTGTTTATATATAAATATGACTATTACATTCCACAAAGTCATGTGTGATATAGGGGTATCAATTAAGGATGCCTTAGAAGAGCTCATCAAGTTTAAAAATTAAACATTATAATTTAATTTAAACAAACTAGGGGAGACACATAGATTCATTTATTATATAACATGGATGAAATCATCTAGAGGATTCCTTATAATTATATATGAGATATTATTGGTTACTAAATAGATTACATTAGATGGTCTTAGTTAAGTATTTTTATATACCATACCATGAGTTATAGATTGTTACTTATGTGGTATATAATGGACATGATTATATTGATTTAACTGTATTCTATTCCAAGACTGAACATGGGTTTCATAAAATGAATGCCTTCAATGGACTCATTTGTCGATGGGTTTTCTAGCAGACCTAGATAAATACAAGGGTTCCCTTTTATGGACTGCCCTATATAGTCCTCTAATGAAACATAATTAAAACTGCATATTTTTCGTTGATGTAAATGAACATTCTTGGATTTGTTCCATTCCATATACATGAATTCATTGATATCAAAGTTTTATCTCTATTACTATATACAATGGGAGTTGTGAAACCCCTTATAAGTATGTGTGGATTACATTGGCACACACATCTGGTCCTACATGATATGGTATATATATATATTCACACATAAGTTTGCGCTTTTATATGATATAAATATACATACAGGGTTACATCTGTTCACAGACATTCCAGCTCTGGCTGAAGAACGTAGTGTCAATCAAGTGTCCCTTGGGAATGCCAAAATCATGTGTTTTATTTTGTTTACTTCTATGAATTTATTAGTTCATACAAACTAATACATTTATATTCACAAACTGGATTGTTCTAGAAGACGTTATAGGGAGCCTAAATAGTATATATGAAACCCTATTCAGGATACTGGTTAGTACCCGAATAGACCTTATGGATATATGTATGGAATAAGGGAGCATTCCAACTTTCGATGTCAGAAAAAACAATTCTATCTTGGGGTATGAGATAGAAGTATTGTGCCTATGTTCATGATGCCAGTGGATATAGCTTTACCTATTTTAATATTTTCTATAACTTGTTTTATATTCATGTAACCTATATTTTGTGTATCTAACCTATTGTATTATATAAAAACATGAATCTCATATTTTTATTATATTTATTCTACTTATACACGCAAATTATATCTGGATGGTTTATATTTCATTATATGATTTATAAATCGCTTACCCTAACATAATGTTATTTTTTTACCGATATGGTATACTCTGATAAAAGGTGTATATCCACCCACCTATACCACTATATACACTTGATGATATTTGGTAGCCTTTACCATATGAGGAGGAACACTTGAGTACATGTGGATATCTAGGGTTGGTTACATATAAGTGAACCAGGTTCGAGAGGCAAAAACGTTATATCAAAACTATTTTTCTATTTTTCCATTCTATTTGGATATTATAAAAGAGACATAGAATGTGTTGGAATTTTGTGATGATCACGTTCCTTGGATTAGCTTACTCACCTATAGGGGGATGCCAAATTAGCTAGGTTGGGATATTTTTATTTTTGGATTATCCCTATAACAAATGAATTGATTTAACTTTTTTGGAGAGGTAGAAGTGTATTGATTTTTTAAATTATTGTGAGATATATGCTACCATATACTAATTATGAAAGGTTGTATTATATCATATATCTTGAAATGAACATGAATAATCAAATATAAGGTATATTTCATCTAATGTTTAGATTACAACACGAATTTCTTATTGTATATTATTGGTTCCTTGACTATTTTATAAAAAAATTATATAAGATTTCATACAGGTATAAAATTATTGTATTAATAATAGATTCCATGTAAACCTATATAGGTTTTTCCATATATCATTATAGTGGAACCTTAATTAACCAATTATTCCATTTTTGTGGTATAGAACACTTGTTCAATGGGATAAAAAATTAGATTATTTTTTTTACATGAATTTAAAAAGTAATTTATTATGATTGTATAATATAATTTTGGAATGGTAATTCATATAATAAAATCACTTTATGTGACCTTTTACATCCTGATAATGGATGTAAGGTACAATTTATAGTATCATGGTTTTCTAATTTCAACTTATAAAACCAAATCATTTATAACTAGATAATGGAAGATAATCTAACTAGAACATTACGTCGATACACATGTAAATGAGTATGATCATAAGAGAATATTAATCCAAAGATGATAATGGTTATTGTTAAATGTGGATTCCAATTGTAATGTAATAGGATTCATCTTCTATACCCTGTAATTGGAAGTCAATATACTAGGACCTCTACTTCATAACATGAGACACTAAACCTAGCCCAAAAATATTAATATGATGTTGTCTGTTTCTATTATTTCCTAAGTGATCTTTCCTACCAGCCAGATATGGCCTTAGAAGAAGGAAGAGTGGTGGGACTCATATATAGGATGTTTTGTAACTGTATTATTCTAATATCTATGATCGTAAATATTTTAAATCTTATTTTAGTCTCATGTTTATTAATTATAAATATATTCCACCATGATGTCATTGAGTCAAATACAATGAGGGTGGTGGTGACCATTCTATAGGGGGTGGGACCTAATACACCTATATTTACTCCAATTGACCCCCTTGAGGATACTTATACTATTCCCCAACAATGAATCAATGTCCTATTTAGTGGGATCCTTATAGGAATCAAGAATTATGTAAATATATATCTATGACATTCCACTACTATGGACGAGATGATGAATGAATGTGTGTAATGTCTACAGTCAATGTTCTCCATATTTGAGCATTTGGAGACAACCCTATAGAGGGGGGTCAAGCTTATAACCTACATACATCCAGATTCATCTATGTAATAGTGGGAAATTTTAATCTAGGATGATTAAAATAATTTTATGGTCTATAAAAGCTTATAGATAGTCTTATATGAATACATATTCATTCAAATGATATGAGTTGGCCACACTATGTGATTTATGAACTGAAAATAGGGTTATATGTCTATAATAAATAATTTTTCATGTTTCTTTATAAATCAGGGGTTTACACCAAAACATTCCAGTGAAGGTTTGATGATAGTGAAAAGGTTTAAGGATGGAATTTTGTGCACCATAAGATCATAGGTTAATGTCTTTCAATTGATTTTTTTTGAGATAGTGGCCCATGTCATCGACAATGGGAGAAACTCGAGGTAATCGTGTGTTTTGGGGATTCAGTGGTTCAACATTGAGGTAAGGACACTTTTCCACTAGACTGACGAAATATTTCTTTGATACAATAGGCATATGAATATCTAGATAGATTTCCCATGAAAATAGTTATGTGGTGTGTCAACAATGTGGTCAGGCATGCCATAAAAAGACCCAATGTACCTGGGACCCACATTATGGTTGATCTTTTGGACATATGGTCCCCAATTAGTGTTTTTTCAAAACATTCACTACAATGACAACTGATACTGAAACTACCACACCACAACATTCAGGTACATGGTCAATATATTCCTGTTATGTTTGGAGCTATACTACTACTGACCATCCAGGTAGAATAGGTTCAGATGAATGAGGTTTCCAATAATCAAATATATTTCCCGAATATAGAAGAATTATTATCTTAGTCATGTTGCATCTCTGGTACATATATTTTTCCTAATATATATACTGTGTCTTACTCTTTTTTAGTAGTGTCCTGGGCCATATATAGTTAATGTTTCTATTATAGTAGCCACTACATAAGTTTCTACTTTATTTGGTCTAGGGGCTTCACATTCCTTTATATCTACAACAATTATTGAATTCAATTAATTTAAAATAGAGTACTCATATTTTCTAATGACTCCTGACAATCCATTTTGAATAAAAATTAGTTTCTATACCAATGTAAGGGATTCTTTGAAGATATTGTGGGTTTTCTTTTCCTTATGGGATCTGTTTTTCAATGAGATATTGGGATTCATCATCGCACTCTGGATAGAATGGCTAGTAATTTATCATAATAGTTATTATTTATATCCTATTATTTTTCTTTCACATAACTAGTGAGTGGTATCTATATTAATAATGTTTAATGGGATTTACAATAAAAATGAGAAATCCCCATGAATCATGGACTTGGTGGATTGATAGACTATATTACTCTTCTGCTTATGAGTGGAAGAAGGTATACTACTTAAATAATTACATCTATGGGAGGATCATTTCCCATATCTAACTGAAATAAATTTTCTTTTTTTTCCTTCTTATAATAGAAGTTGACTTCATTATGGAGATAATTTAAGTATTTATACTAGTTTCCATTATGAATTAAAGGTTGTAACCTATTGAGAATTAGGAACATAAGAAGTATCTAATTGATTTTGAAGCTAACTGTATAATATTTCATAGTACTTGTCAATGGTGCTTAACAATTCTATTCACCAAGATTATAGATGGAATCCTTAGTCTTTGTGTGTATTATTTTCAGTTGACCAAAATTATGGTTAATAACTAGTTTCCACTACCTCAAATATAAAACATTCATGACCATCTCTATGGAGAGACAATTTTCTATAAGATATGTTTTACATCAGTCTACAACTGGAATCTTGTTATAGACATAGACATACCATGTACACTGTTATGAAAAAGATATGGAATGTATTAGTATTTGGATATTCTATTTGGTCTTATAAACCATCCAATATTTTTCATTTCCATGATCATCTTATTTTCCATACTTATCTATATTCATTTGTGGTTAACTAGATGAATGATATCTTGTGGTATTCTCATAGATGACATGATCATTCCTAGTATAATGATATCCTTATGAATAAAAAAGTGATAAATAATTTTATTCTATGATAATGAAATTTTATTATGGATAAATAATTTCCACTTTATATGTTAGATCATCTCAAAAGAAGAAGTATATATTAACGTAGAGAATGTGAGATTTGTGGTTTCTTGGGAGAATCCCATGAAATTTTGTGACAAATAATGTTTATTTTTGATGGATTGATGTTATTGTAACTTCATTCTGAATGTCTCACAAAAATCATAAAATCTCATTAACTTGACTAAAATGGATGTCAATTTTTTTTTTCAAAACCATGGGAGATATTATTTCAAGTGTTAAATGTAATTTTGACATCAGCGTCAATCATAATTAGTCTATAAGTGGGGAGAATTATATATATTATTATTATGAATATGGAATCATTCATGGATATGTTTTGATACAATGATATCATGATTTATCATATGGTTCCCACTATCTAATACATCATGAGTAGAAAAAAACTATTCATGAACTTGTTATGGATGTATTGGTTCACAACATATAATGCTGGATGCATTATCAATTGGGTGAGTGGTTCATTATTTACACAAATTTAAAATGTCTCAAATAATTTTCAAAAAAATATGATTTGATTATACATAAACACATATGGGTAGATTACATTAATTTTTTCTAATTTGGGGACTCATAATCAAACCAAAAGGTTAAAGAATTAGATGAAATAATGAGCTGGACAACATTGACACAAGATAAATATGAGACCATTATTTAGTAGAAGTTGATGGAACAATTTTCTGAGATGCACTTAAAGGTGTAAGATTGTCATGAGAAACATATAATCATATTGTTTTTTGTGTTTACCTCTCTTATACAACATTAAATGATGAGATTTATTATTGATTCCAAGGCATTAGACCTGGGGGAGATTTTCAACAGTGTTGATCCACTACCTCATTATGTTATAGATAAGGATGATATTCTACACATTCCTAAGAAACTCTCAGTGTTTATGGAAATATGAGATGAAATTATATGGGAGTATTTTTATGGTAGTATATTTGGGGATTGACCAGATACATTGAGATGTATTCCATCATCATTGTTGTCCATTTTTTTTAAAATAAAATTTGTAAGTTTTATCATAGTGTGTTTCAAATTACAGTACGTGAATATAAAATACTAAAATCATATTGGACTACTACAGCCACTGTCCATTCTTGATAAGAAATGGGATGAAGGCCCAATAGTTTTCATAAAATACTTATTGAGATCCACTAAAGTTAGTGGTACAGTATAGTTGATCATTCATCAGTTGACCAAGGTCACATTATTTATATAAATCAAGGACACCTTTTTAGTATACTATATAAAAGGTTTTACTCTTGCGAGATTATATAGCTTCATGGTGTTCCCCATTCTATCAAATAAAATTGAGATGATCAATTTACAATGTGTTTCTAAAAGGGGTTACATAAGGAATTGTTTTCATAGGTGCATCTGAGTTTATAATACCAACTTAATACTGACACTCAATCTGAGTTTATGATACTTCCATTATAGGTTATTCTTTGGCCATACGTCCCTTATTTAGGAGGTTATTTAAATAAATTATCAATACACATGTTTTCTAATAATAACATATTTCATTATATTCTTATCGGATAGTCTAGGATGAAGACATATACCAACCGTCACCACGTACATTTGGATTTGGATGTTGGCCAACTGGTATTTTATGATTTTATCCATTATTGGGACATAAATTGATTCACTAGTAGGTAAATATATAACCTCATTATGTCATACCTTTATAGATCATTGATAAATTCTGACTAATAGACTCTCGATATTCATTACATAAAGGGTACAGAGAAATTCATGATGAAATCAATGAATCACTACCTCACCCTTAATATTATGACCTATATCGTTCTTCTAATTGTGTGGATATAGAGAGTGTGGAAGATGAAACATTGGTAGAGTGTCCTATATGATTCATTGATAAGTTCTTGAAAGCTCTTTGTGGAAGTCCAGTTCATTAAGAATGATTAATATGGTATAATGACCCTATAAAAAATGGCACATTGGATATATAGGCCTTTTTCCAAGAAAAATGGGTATACCCTTTGTGAGACAACATTTTACCACCCTCACAAAGTAATCATGGGGACAAGTTGATTAGGTGGGGCGGGGGGTGGGGGGGGGGTGGGTTATGACATCTAGAATTTATTTATGAAGAATGTATACAGTAAATAAAATTAAATAACACATATTTTATCATAGTGAGGTTCTTAAGAGTCAAAATAGTGGCTTGATAGTGTCTAGGTCCCTATTGGGGTCGAATGCTCTACATTAAGGAAGGGTATACTAATCCTCCCAATTAGTTCATTGTTGGTTCAAAACATGAAATCGAACTATGTTGGTTCTAATGTAAACTAAAAAGTTGTGTATGGTTACTTTAAACCATTCCCCGTGGGCTGGATGTCCTTGTAGGGTATTCTAGTGGGGTGTAAGGGTCTACATTACTTATCAATACCATTAACCCAGGATCACATTCTTAGTTCTACATAACCAGGGGAACCTTTTTGTTTTGGTTCATGGTTTGGGAAAATATGCATCAAAAACATGTTCTGCTTAAAATTTGAGAAAATTTAAATTTTCCCTTAGCCCCATTAATTTTTTACCCCCACTGTTTCTACATATATCACCTTTAGACTCTGCTCATTTTCATGGTTCTCTTCCACATCATTTAACCTAGGAATTGAAATAGGTTCATTAACTAGTGTTAGATTATGTCATTGTAGGTTGTAATGGATGACAAAAGATTTTTCAACTTTTAACATCATTCTAACTTTTTTACCTTTCCCTCCTAATTTCTATTTCAATAAAATCTTACATTCCATATTTTCAGTGAACTTTTATTGTAACGAACCAAACATTCATTAATGGAAATCCCTCTTGATCTAATTAACTGTCCCTTTATGTGAAATGTTTATATAAAATTTCAACATCTTTGGTTTTATGATAATTATTTTTACCATTGTTTATAAAGCTGTTTAACAGTGATCACATGATTACTATAAATATTGGGCTTTAATGAATCAAATTTACTCAGAAAAAGAAGAAGAAATGGACTCATATATTAGACGTTCAAAATACGAAACCCATTTTTCAGATCTTGGAAAAGGGGTGGAGTCATTGTGCTTCTCTCTTGACCAATACCAAGCCAAGATTCAAAAGGTTAAGCTCGAGCGAGACCACCTATGAGAGAAGTGGTAGTTGATAAAGATTACTACCCGAGCATTGTTATCAGAGCCACCACAAGAGTCTGTCACCATTGCAAACCTTACTCTTCGGTCTTATGCAGTTGTTATAAGGGGTTATGTAAAAATACCCTAGTACTATGAATATGTACATTATTTTTATATATATAATAATGAATATATTTTCTTTTCATTTTTGTTCCCTTGTAAATAGTTTTTAAAGATCAAATAGTGTTTTTAGTTAATATTCAACTACGAAATCTATTTTGACGAATTAATGGATTTTTAATTAAATAATATTTTAATAAAATATTATTATTACTATTAAATTAATTTTTAATAAATATAACTGATTGTATAATTTTATGAATGCAATTTTAATTTTTATTAAGGATTGAAAGCCATTTTTTCCATAACCCATGAATTTTCAATAAATGTCCGTTTTTATTATAAAAGTAAAAAATAACATATTGAAAAAGTAATTTAGATAAAATAAATATTATTTCTGGAACCAGGTCGTCGAAATTATCCAATGGTAAATTTTTCATAATTTTTTAAGACAATCAAAATTTTGGGTAAAAATTAAATACCATTTAAATATATAATGTGTCTTATGACACCATAATGACCCAATAGTGAGGTAATAAAATAATATAAGCCTTATTTTCGCCGAATATATTTTTTTCCATTAAAATAATGTGATTTTTGATTTGGTTGACTTATTTTACAATGCATTAATGGACCCCTCAGAGCTTGTTAAATATGTTGCCTTTATAAATTGATTTCCTTGGGAGTGTGACTCACCTCCACATACGCAACCCCATTATTTTTAGAAGATCAGACCGTGGACTTATAAAATATTGTCATCTACATCCCTTTTCCATAAACCATGTGAAAAAACCATGGTATGTTTTATAGTTTGGATTAGTTTAATGTGAGGTGTCCCAAACCTAAATAATAAATAATTCCTTCACCTTTCCTATATATACCCACCAAAGATCCCACATTATCCTCATTAAATGCCTTTTTAGTTTGTCAAAACTCTTCCATATTCTCCATAGAATCCTACCAAGGTGCTCCAATCCCCCAATAATCCTCTATCAAGCATGTCCCAAGCCTTTGGAAGCACACTTCAAAGTAAGAGTTTTTCCTCCTTTCTCATTTTTGACCAATTTTATTTATGTTGTTATGACTTTTTAATTTTAATTATAAATTTTTGGATATGGTTTTGAAACTCCCCCAAAATTTCGTTTTTTTGTTTTAATGATTGGAGACCCATTTCTCTCTCATTTAATTCCACTTATGTACACCTGTTACTATCCCGAAATTCTGAAAAGAATTTTCCTCTCCTCATTTACGTTCAAGAAATTATTTTGTATCATGTATATAAATTCAATTAACATTTTTGGGACATGTATCTATATAACAACCTTACATTCATTTTCATGTACATATGATGAGGCACCCCTTTATCTCTCATCAATAGTTTTTATGAATTATTACGTCATGACGTTACGCTATAGAAATTTCACCGAATTTCCAAGCCAATGTCATTGTGTAGTGAATACAATGCCCATTTTTCTATCAAGGTTATTCATCATTATGCACATTTAATAATTTATTATATAGTTTCAAGTATGAATTCCACATTCCATTTTCATGTAATAAATGATTATTTTTTATGAATCCATGTTATATGATCCATGTGGCACACTTATGCATGAAATGAAATGTTTAAGATGGGTGTGACCTTATAGCTCTTTAATGCATTGGGTAAAGTATAGTATCTTGATAAATCATGTGCAATAGGTATTTATTCATGCTAATTCATGTTCAATTAGGTTTTACTTGTGCTTCATGTGCAATGAGAATTTACTCATACCCCATGTGCAATGTGCTTTGGCTCATGCTAATTCCATGTTAAGTGTTGTTTCCACATTTCTATGCTATGATTATCATGCTTTATCATGTCTTTATGTTTATGCTTATCTTGTTCTCTACTAATGTTCTTATTGTACAACATATATTGCATTCCTCATGTTAATCTGTGGTTATTACCTTACAGGGCTTTATAGCTCACCCTTTTCTTATGCATGTCGTCAGGTTATCCCTTGCAATGCTAAGTACGATGGAATGTAGTGGTCATTTAATAGATGTTTTCAATAAAGATGATGGATCTCATGTTTTATGATGTTATGTAATGATCCTAATCCCTAAAGGAGCTAGACCTTACGATCATATATGATGTATCAAGTGATGTTTATGTAATAAAATCATGTTTATGTTTGTAATAAAAGCATGGTTGTCATAGTTGTTATCAGAGGATAGGATTAGTTATTGTTGGGATAAGGATTAGAAAACACTAGTGAAGCCTTAGAGATAAGACTATGTATAATAAAATCATACCTACGTTTTAGTTGGTATTGAGTAAGTGTTTTATCCAGAAAATACATTCATTTATAGATATGAGCAGGTAGAGGTAGCTCTGGAACACATGTATCCTTAGGGTAAAGCCCAAAAACACTACTTTGTTATCGACTCGAATGAGTACTGGTGCACGAAAACAGGACTTCCTATACTCTTGGTTACGAAACTCCTAGGGGATATGCTTTATTAATTAACATTCGTAGTATAAACCAGTATTAAGAGACAAAAAATTGCCCATGAATATATGTTAGAAAGCATATCATGGATAACATAGATTGAATCCAATAGATTCTCATGTTAAGGAAATAAAATTTCATTATAAGTCATTATTTGTGTCCTTGGATTTACCTTTATTTCTTACCCCTAACATTCCTTTTATTCCAGCCAATGGTCGGTAATAGGAGGACTCGGGCTAACAACTGATGTGAAGATCAATGTGATGACTGTACTAATGAGATACCCTATCCAATGGGAGAGGGAATTGAAAACATCATCATGCTTATCTCTCAGCTAACACAAGAATTATATAGACCAATGAGTCAAGAGGAACATTCAAACCCCATTAATAATGAAGAAGTCACCATTGAGAGCTTCATGAGACAACGTCCTCCTGCTTTTAATGGATAATTTGACCCCTCAATCACTGAGCAATGGATCAATTACATTGAAAAGATCTTCTCCATCCTTCAATGTTCTGAACAAGAGAAGGTTCTATTAGATGCTTATCAAATGGAGGGTGAAGCTGATCAATGTGGGATGTTGATCAAAAATACAAAGCCAGAGGAGGAGATCGAGGCATTTGAATGGAAGGATTTTCGGAAGATGTTTTTCGATAAATATTTTTTGCACACCCTCTGGATTAAGATAGAAAGGGACTTACTTTCCCTCAAGAAAAAAGGTGACGAATATGTTGGATCATAGGAGGAAAACATCAAAATGCATGCATGATACGCTTCGAGATTTGTCATTACCCCAGAATGCAAGGATGACCGCTTCTTTGATGGGCTGAAACCAAGCCTGTGGAATGTACTAGAAATCTGTGACTTCTACGGAAATGAGGAAATTGTATGATGTACCGTTAAGGTCGAAATGGAGATCGGAGAATTTTAGGGGTAGCATGGGGATAAGAAGCATAGGATGGACTTTAATGCTAACAGTCCGATTGATAAATCCAACTGTGCTAAGAAAATCCAGCACCCCACTTGACAATGGTTCGGAAAAAACACCCCAGAAATTTCCTAAAGGGGACGAGGAAATTATTTATGTGTGGAAGAGAAGGGCACCTAGATATTAACTACTGACCTGAAATACATATCGCTACCACAGAGTAGAAGAACACTTCTTTTGAACCTCAACACATTGTTTTTTGCTACAACTACCAAGAACCAGGGCATCTAGCGAATCAGTTCCATAAGCCAAGAGTTTTTAGAGGCAACCAACAACCTCCAAGGCAGCAAGGGTGAGCTTTTTCCATCACTACTACCGAAGTGAACCCCAACAATGAAGTGGTGATAGGTACGCTAGTAATTCATTCAAGAATAGAGAACGTACTTTTTGATTTTGGTTCTACACATTCTTTTAAATCCCGAATGTTTAGTAGAGCTATCACAGCACCACCACAAATCAGGGAAGTGAAGATGTCAGTGAGTATGGAAAATGGTTAAATCCTTGCATACCATGAATATAACTCCCCCATATCATAATATATGGATTAAAAATCCCAGATATCCTTGTCATACTCTCTCTAGGGGAATTTAATGCAATTATTAGCATGGATTGGATCTCCTTATATCGAGCCAACATAAATTTCTGTGAGAGGGAAATCACTCTCCATGTGGATAATCGACACCCGATTCATTACAAGTTCAAGGAGGATGATGAAGATTTTTTACCTCCATCATCTCAAAAATGGATATTACTTCTCTATGAGAACACGTATCCAGCTCAGATCTTTGAGTCTAAGAGGCAACCATCCTAGAAGACATGCCTATTTTAAGGGAATTTTCTGATGTGTTTCTCGAGGAATTGCATGGTCTTCCTCCTAGAAGAATATTTAATTATCAATTGAACTTATACCTAGGGAATTACCAATTTCCAAAACACTGTATAGAGTGGCTGTGGTGGAGCTTTAAGAGATGAAGAAACAACTATTGGAGAATCTGGCTAAATGTTTTATATGCCCAAGTGCTTCACCATGGGGTGCACCAGTCCTCTTCATCCAAAATAAGGATGGGCCAATGTGACTTTACAATGATTATCATGAGCTCGACAAAATCACGATAAAGAACATGTATCCCCTCCCATGAATTGATGACTTGTTTGATCAGCTACGTGGAGAAAAAAAACTTCTCCAAGGTGGATTTGCGGTCGTGATATTATCAAGTAAAGTTGAACAAGGAAGTTATCACCAAGACTATTTTTCGTAAAAGATAGGGGCACTATGATTTCATATTAATGCCGTTCGGAATCTCTATTGCTCCAAAAATCATCACATACTTGATTAATAGTGTCTTTAGAGATTACCGCAAAATAAAATTGTAGTCTTTATAGATGATGTTATGGTATTCTTCAAAACCAATAAGGATCATGAGGAGCATTATTTAACTATAGTAGAGACATTGTGGAAGTAGAATCTCTATGAAAAGTACATAAAGTGTGAGTTTTGGTTGAAGGAGGTCTCATTATTGAGCCATATCACCACAAGAAATGGGATATCCATGGATCCCACCAAAACAGATGAAATTGATGTATAGTTAAGGCCAACATCAGTAATAGATATTTGTAGCTTCTTGGGGTTATCTTGATATTATTGATGACTTGAGAGAAATTTCTCACCATTTTTCAACCCTCTTACCATGCTAACTCGGAAGGGAGTAATATTTTCTTGGAGTGATGAAGGCGATGAAAGCATCAAGGTGTTGAAAATGACTATTATAACTGTGCATGTGCTCACTTTACCCACAAGTGGAGAGCTTTTTTGGAATTCAATGATTCTTCAAAGAAGGGCCCGGGATGTCTGTTGACGGAAAATGAGAAAGTCATTTCCTATGATTCAATTCAATTGAATGTTCATGAAAAGAACTATCCAACACATGACCTCGAGTTGGTTGTAGTGATATTCGCTTTGAAAAATTGGTGGCATTATCTCTTTGGGGCGAAGTGTGAAATATATATGGACCACAAAATCCTCAAGCATATATTCACATAGAAATTGTGGAACATGAAAAAAAATATGGTTAGAGCTGATCAAAGTCTATGACTACTCAGTCCATTACCACCCTTGGAAAGCGGACAAGGTGGCGAATTCCCTATGTAGAAATGACCCAGCGATTCTATCATTGAAGAGAATTTTAAAGGATCCAATCTTCTTAAATTTGATGAGGATGGACATGAGAATCATAAAGAAGGGAACATCATCATTCCATTCACAACTGATTGCTCAATGATCACTTTTGTAAGGGTTAAAGGAAGCTCAAAAGGATGATATGTGAAATCAAGAAAAAGTGAAAGCTATCAAAAAATTGAAATCCTTGGAGTTTATTGTTAATGAGGACGAAATTTGGATAATTGGGAAAAGACTATGCGTTCCATCATGTCTGGAACACAGAAGCTATATGGACCAGAAATGTTCAAATGGTGGAGAAGGTGAAAATTAAGCAGCATCATATCAAGGTATCCCATAGTTAACAGAAGAGTTGTGATGATAACAGTCGATGAGACCTTGAGTTTAAATTTGGAGAAATGGTATTTCTATGCATATCTTTGATGAAAATGGTCAAGAGTTTTGGATAGAAAGGGAAGTTAAGTCCAAGGTACATCGGCCCCTTTGAGATACTAGATCATGTCTGGGATGTGGCCTATTGACTAGCACTTCCACCCACCATGGTGAAGGTACATGATGTCTTTCATGTGTCCCTCTTCATGAAGTATATAACAGACCCCTCACATGTACTCTCTTCAGAGGTGGTACAGTTAGAGGTTGATCTTTATTATAAGGAGCAACAAGTGAAGATATTAGATCATAGAGAAAAAGTTATATGAAATAAGACAATGTATATCATCAAGGTGTTGTGGAGAAACCACATGTTTTAAGAAGAAACGTGGGAATTAGAGAAAATGATGATGCATAGTTACCCATATTGGTTTTATTGTGGGAAAAGGAATTTTAAGGGTGAAATTTCTTATGGGGGGAAGATTGTAACGACCCAAAAATTCATTAATTCAAATCCCACTTGATCTAATGAACTATCTCTTTATGTAAAATGTTTATATAAAATGTCAATTTATTTGGTTTTATGTTATAAATTTTGACAGTTGCTAATATAGCCATTGAACAGTGATGACATGGTTAGTATAAATAAAGGGATTTAACGAATCCAATTTACTAAGACAATGGAAGCAATGGCCTCATCCAGTAGACATGCCCCAGGCGAATCTCATTTTTCATAGCTTAGAAAAGAGGTGGCATCATTTGTCTTCTCTCTTGACCAAGCCCCTTCCAAGCTTTAATAGGTTAAGCTCGAGCGGTAATGCCTACGAGAGACGTGGAAGTTGGTAGAGATTACCACCTGAGCGATGTTATCGAAGCCAACCCAAGAGTCTGTCACCATCGCACACCTTACACTTAGGACTTATGTGGGTTTTATAAGGTGTTATGTAACAATACCCTAGTAATATGGTTATGTAAATTATTTTTTGTATATAATAATGAATATATTTTCATGTTATTTTTGATACCTTGTTTGTAGTTTTTATAGGAAAAATTGTGTTTTTAGTTAATATTCAACTATGAAATCTATTTTTATGAATTAATAGATTTTTAAATTAAAAAATATTTTAATAAAATATTATTATTATTATAAAATTATTTTTTATCAAATATAATTGATCGTATAATTTTATGAATGCAATTGTAATTTCTATTAAGGTCTGAAAGCCATTTTTGTCAAAACGGATGATATTTCGATAAATGACATTTTTTATTTTAAAATGGAAAAATAACATATTTAAAAAATTATTTAGAAAAAGTAAATATTATATCTAGAATCAGGATATTGAAATTATCCAATAGTGAATTTTTCATAATTTTCTAAGATATCCAAATTTATGGTTAATAATTAAATAGCATTTAAATATATAATGTGTTTTATGACATCATAATGACCCAATAGTGATTTAATAAAATTATATAAGCCTTATGTTTGGAGGATATATGTTTTAACATCAAAATAATGTGATTTTGGGTTTTTTTTGACTTATTTTACAAAGCATTAATGGACCCTTAAAGGCTTATTAAACGTCTTTCCTTTTTAAATTGATTTCCTTGGGAGTGTGACTCACCATCACATAAGAACCCCCACTATTTTAAGAATTTATGACCTAGTACATATAAAATATTGTTTTCCACTTCCATTTTCCAAAACCCATGGTCAAAACTATGGGATGATTTTTGGTTTGGATTAGTTTAATGTGCGGTGTCCCAAACCTAAATAATAAAGAATTCTCACACATTTCGTATATAATCCCACCAAAGCTCCCAATATCACCGCACTCAACACCTTTGTAGTTTGTAAGAACTCTCCCCTACTCCCTCTAGAATCCTAAAAAGGTGCCTCATACTCCCTAGAAGCCTCTCTCAAGCCTTTCTCAAGCCCGTGGAAGCACACTTCCTAGAAAGGGGTTTTCATCCTTTCCCATTTTTGTCCAATTTTCATCAAGTTGTTATGCCCTTTTAATATCAATTATAAATGTTGGTGGATGGTTTATAACTTCCCCCATAATTCCCTCGTTATGTTTGAATGGTGGTAGACCCCTTTCTCTTTCAATAAATGCCTCCCATGTACACCAGTTACTATGCAGAAATTCTGAAAGGAATTTTTTCCCTCTCCTAATTAACATTCAAGCAATTATTTTGTATCGTGAATATAAATTCCATTAAAATAGTTGGGAAACGTATCTATATGAACCCATTAATGTCTATATCATGTACATATTATGAGACTCCCCATTCTCCTTCATCAACCATTTTTATGAATTCTTACTTCATGCTGTTATGCTGAAGAAATTACACTGATTTTATAAGACGATTTCATTGTTTAGTGATTACCACGCCCATTTCTCTATCAAGGGTATTCACCTTTATGCGCATTTACATATTTATTATAATGTTTCATTTATAAATTACACATTCCTTTATTGTGGATTTAATGATCATATTTTATGGATCCATGTTATATGATCCATGTGGCACACTTATGCATGGAATTAAATGTTAGAGAATGGTGCGCCCTTATAGAACTCGAATGCATTGGGTAAAGTATAGCATCATGATACGTCATGTGCAATGGGTGTTTAATAATGATATTTGAAGTGTAACTGGGTTTTAATCATGCTTCATGTGCAATGGGGATTTACTCATGCCCTATGTGCAATGAGACCTGGATCATGCTAATTATATGTTAAGTGTTTTTTCCACATTTCCATGTTATGATTATCATGCTTTATCTTGCCATTATGTTTATTATTCACTTGTTCTCTATTGATGTAATAATTGTATAACATGTATTTCATCTGTAAAATCATCATTACATGATTATCATTTTTACATATAATATTGATCCAAAATACACATCTTTATTATATTGGGATGGTTATTATTTCTCTATTACATTTAATATTTTTTCTCCACTAGTAACTATTATTTTATACCAATGTTCTACACTCCAGTCATGCAGGTATAGTCTCCCCACCATTAAACCATATATAGTCATTTATACACAGATGCATCTAGTATACAGTGCGGTGTTCATAATTCCGTGTGGCCAATATGGTTTTGTTTAATAGAATTGAATTAGTCCAAAGATGATACAACATATTAACTTCCCCTCCAATAGATTGTGATTTTATGATAATCATATACTTATACATAGAGTTTTTACTATATGAATATAAACATAATCTCAAACGGATGACAAAACCTATCATATGATACCGACTATATTGACGCAAGAATTTCATATAAAAATATTGCATCATTTTATATGAATATTCATTATATTAAACAACTTCATTCTATAGGATCATAAATGATTAGTTTCATTAGAGATAGGATGAAAAATATTATTATATAATGGATGTTCATCATGATCTCAATGAAGGATCTCCACATTTAAATCTATTCAAAGGAAAAACCTACACGAAACAACCCTACATGGATTGGGTGAAGTAAATGTATGAATATGGTCATCATAGATACATGGTAAAGGTAAATGTGGGATATCTCAATTGATGATCATATGAATGAAACATATATAGATAAGTGTATGAGACTATGACTATAATAGTACAAATATCATATCTAATTAGTGAATGATCATATAATTGAGTCATGGAATAAATCATGGAAGTTCATAATACATTAATCATTATAGAAATCAATGACCATGAAACATGAGATTGTAAAATCAAAATTGAAATATGTAAAAAAATATTCTAGTATCATTGTGAACATTTGAAAATAGACACAGGATCACTCATAATTTCAGAGAAATTAAATCATGCATGTTGAATAAATGTATTGTCTTAATACACAGACCACACATAAACTTATGAACAACAAAAAAGGACTGTGGATAACCTTATGAACATCAAATAAAGTTCTTATATAACAAAATAAACCAATGATTTATATCCTTTCCAAAATCAATAGAGGAATATTAAATGATCACATATATCAAGATTCAATTAATGCCACCCATCGTTGGATTATAATATATCCCCACATATTTGGTTTATAACATAAATACATGTCATTGGTTATAAAATAACCACCACCATTGGTGTATAACTAAACCACCCATCCCATAATAAAAACCACACATATGTGTGAAACAAAATCATAAAACATTCATTGAATCATCACATTATAACTTTTGAAATGGAAAAGTGACCGATAAATATTTCATCCAATTTTTAGGTAATCACCCATGAGAATAAATGGGATTCATAAAAATTTCATTATCGTAATCATAAATCATCTAGAAAAAGAATAATGATGGTATTACTACATCGTATCACCCATAAAGAATAACCAATACCAATGGTTTTCATGATTGATATATCGAAATTACATAAGAATACCATTAAAATTTATTGAGGAAAATACCCTATCCATTTTATATTAACATTTATAAAATAAAAAAAACTATCCCAAATATTAAAAAAAACATTTTATTTTGAGAAAACTACCTTGAAAACTTGTTTGATAAGAATTAATTTCGTTAGTAGATATTATTATATGGAATTCTAATGATGTCTTACAAATTTAAACAATAATTAAATTCACAATTTTAGAAAAAAATTAAAATTGTGTCTTTTAGAAAATGATATAATTTTTCTTCTTAAATAATTTTTTTAAAATGGTAAATATGGGTAAATATATATTTAAGAAATTGATTGAGAGAATTAAAATCAATATTTCTATTATTTATAAAGAATGGACACTAATGAAAAAGGATGATTGACCAAAGATATAAATAAAATCAATTTATATTCAAATCATTCTTTTATATGGAAATCGCCTACATAATGTCTCGAATTTCTTTGTAAAAATTTGTTCAACATATTATTGTAAGAACCACTATTTGTTTGTTCATAACAGCTTCATTGGAGGGATTTCGAAAAAATCTATGTCATCTAGTATGTAGGAGGTGTATCAGTGTAATTTGAGATGTGGTTTCCAAAAAATTATTTCCATATTTGATGAAGAGTTGAGAGAGGATGTGCCTTTGTAAGTGGAAAATGGAAACCATATGGAAATTTTCATGATGATTCAAAATTGATATAATAGTTCACGAGAATGATACTTCCAAATTATGAAAGATTAGAATTTTGGATAGTATAATGTTTTGATATGTTCATACATGTAGATATAGAAACGTTTTATGAGAAAAAGTATCATAGTTCTTTGGTTTAACCAACCCTCCCCCCAACCGTGAACATGTTTCAACCATAACCGTGGTAATTATTTTTTTATATTCCTAATTAATTTTGAATAAAAAATAACTTATTACCAAATAATAATCATGAATAATAAAAATATGGAATCCATTTTTCGAAAATAATTTTTTTTTCGACAAAATAATTTTACATTCAACTTTGAGAGTTGATGAAAAATTGATTTTTAAAAAAAATATACCTTTAATTATAAAATCACTTATAATAAAAATACACCTGAAATTGATTCTAATGATATGATATAAATTATTAATAATATTATTTAATAATTTTTATCCTTAAAACAATTTAAAAATATAATTACATATGGAATTACATTAAACAAAAATTCACTTAAAAAAACAAAATAATTTTTCACTATTAATTGAAAAATAGTTTTATAAAAAACATCCAATGGTAACATTAATATAATATTGAAAATAGGTTTTCAAAATTTTATTTTATTTATCAAATTAATTTAAAAAATTAAAAATTTATTTTTAAAATAGATGTTTTGTACACAAAAGACTAATTTTTGGAAGAAAAAAAAACTTTTTTTAAAATAAAACAGCATTCATTTTTATATGTTTCTTAAAAAAATATTAAATGAAAGATAAAATGTTTTATTAACTAATATATATATATATATATTTATAATTATTCAAAAATAATGAATAATTTAATTTATATACTTAAAAATATTATGCGGATGATAATGGTTTTCAAATTAACTCTTATCTTTCATTCAAATGATTGTTTTTATTTTTATTTCAAATCAATAGATAAAAATTAATTTATTTTACTCATGTTTAAATAATATGATTTTCATTATATCATTATTCAAATTAATAAAATCCAACTCGACCGCTATGATATAATTTGAATGATCAAATAATAATAATATTTCTATAATATAGTTCCCTAAAACTCAATGTTTCTTTGTAATTATAGCTATTGATGGAAATATTTTTTAACAATCAACTATTTCATAAAATCATGTGGTATTAGGTGTGGACCATTAAAATATATTTGAATATTCTCTCTGTTAATGAACAGAATGTATATATTGGTAGATAATTCATAAAATTCTTTTCAATAATTCATGGTTAACTAACAATGCACAAACCATATTGAAGGAATTTGAATGTTTTTATAAATTCACACTTATGATGCATGATTTATCAATACATGAACTAATAATAAATTTTAGCTAGTATTTGATGATAGTTTTTCTAAATCTAGGATGATTCTTTTTTTAAAAACAATACATTTTTCAAAATTACCCTTTAAAATAAATTTTTTTTAATTTTAACCTCAAAAATTCCCGAGAAACATCAAAATAATGAATCTTATATATATGATTAAAATTTGTTTCTTATACAAATATTATGTGATGAATTTGAAAAATAACAAAAATTATTTCATTATAATGTTTTGTAAATCTCAAAAATACAGTAGTAGATCAATAAATCAACATATAATTTTCATCATTCAAAAGAAGAAACATTTATCCAATTTATAATATTAATGTTCACAATTATGAACCTTTTTTTATAATATAACTACATGTTTACAATTCTTATAATTGATAAATTAACTCAAACAACTTTATATAAATAATAAAATCTAAAATAATTATTTCATATAAACCTACACTAGAAAAGTTGTCCTTTACCTAAATAATTAACATATGAAATAGTCACTGATATCAAATAGATTTCAATATATATCTTAACAATAATAAGAAGAAAAACCACTTTAATTAATAGATATATAGTGTAATTCAATAACAATATAATTAAAAAATTATATCCCACCAAACAATTATATAAGACCTTGGTTGGTTCAATGATGAATAAAATATAAGAAAAACAATTTTCTTTCAAAATTATCTTGAATCTAACAAATATAATTAATCCCAATATAATACAATCTAACTTAAAATCCAAAAAAACAACCACTTTAAAAAAACATGTACACCTTAATTGAAAAATAAGACAAATACAATTACAAGGCCTTATAAATGAAGCATAAAATTAACTAATAAAATTATAGACATATATAGAATTCATCCCATGTCAATGTAATAATAATTGGTATATATATATTTTGTCCATTTATAAATAATAATTATAATGATAATTATAATAATAGTTATCATTAATATTATATGTGGAATAAATAAATGAAAATAAACTTATGTAATTTTAAATTCTGTTATGGTTTAAATATTGAGTGGATAAAGTGATTAAAGTAGAATTATTACTTATTCCAATAAAATAAAAAAGTGTTATTAATGTTATATTATTATGAATTATATTTCATTAAACAATGTTGTTTTTTAAATTTTAATGACGGCAATAATGTAATATGTTTAATAATTAAATAAATTATTATTATTATCATTATTATATTGATAAAATAAAAATGGTATGAACATATGTATAATGTGTGTGTATATATAATAAATAAATAATTAATTAAATTTGTATATATACACAAGTGGGGTGTGTATGTGTGTATATATATATATGTATGTGTCTGTGTGTGTGTGTATGTAACATGTATATATATTATTTAACATATTTGTATGTCTCTATATGTCCGTGGATATATATATTTAGAATTTTTTATATATATAACATTTCTATATATGGAATATATATATATATATATATATCATCGTGTGTGCATGTGTGCGTTTATATGTTTATGCGGGTTTATGTATATTTATTTGGGTGTATATAAACGTATATATAATGTGTCTGTATATATATATGACTTCTAATATATATGTTTTTTTTCATGAATTCTTAAATGGAATTAAGTGGAGAAAATTAAATGAAGAGAAATAAATAAAAGTTATAATTATTATTGAAAATGGTTGTTACATATCATAAATAAATAAAGAGGGCCTTTTCATATGCCATGGATATGTTCCTATAAAAGAGAGGTAATGTGTTATTTAATTATATAATATATATATATAACTATAACTATGTGGGATACTTAATATTTCTACAATGGAGGAAGTTTGAATATACCTCCCACCTCCCCATCTCTCCCATCTCCACCCCTATGTGATATCGATTTTGTATTTTTTGTTTTCCAATAATTTCACTCCTCAATATATTCTCCGATAATGATTGGATTTACATGTTTTCAGTGTCTTTGGGTTTATTTACATCAACATAATTCTAAACCTATTTTTTTAGATGGAATTGACTTTTCAGTGGTGCATCAAATTTTGAACACCGACCATTGCTGTCAATCATCATTTCACATAAGGTAGGAATATCTAGACACAATCACATGATTTTTATAGGCAATTTTTTAGATTTTATGCGTGGGTCTGTATCTTAGGATTAAACATGTGTGTAATATGACCTTTAATTTAGCATATGTTTTATGGACAACTGGTATGATTGGTTGGTGTGGGTTTAGCTCATCAGACCTATGTTTGATGGTTGATGACATGGGGGCGGAGGGCTGTGTAACATTGATTGGTGATTGTTTTTCATGCATATGGATTATTCATATGGTGCTACTTCTTATTTGATGTAATATTGATATATTATATTTCACACAGGTTTTTATGTACTGTTTAGTCTCTATAGTTGATGCAGGCAGTTCCAAACGGGCTATCCTCATTTTGAAGGATGTCTGAGATATTGATCGGGACATAAAGGGACCCTCCCTTCAAAGGGATGTGTAAAATGTATTTTGAGTGCATTCCCAGCAATAAAGGGGATATGTTATACTTGGATGTTAAATTCCAACAATAATAATGGTGATTTATGTATGTTACTATTGTAATGGTGCCAATGAAGGTAGATCCTATCCCAGAGTATCGAACATGTGTTTGGTACATGTCTGATATTTTCTTATATTTTTACCCTATTTTTATCCATGGGATGCAATAATATGTTCTATAAACTATTGTTATGGAACATTGGTGGTAGCTTAATAAGTCTTTTAATCACACCCTAATCGAGTATTTCAGTACCCTTGCAGACCTCTTTACTAGAGACATGGAAAAGGGAAGAGGCCCCATGTAGGATGGATGAATAGGTGGAGCAGGTGTATGTGGTCATTAATGGATAATGTTCGGGTGGGGTGACTACTTCTTCCATTATATATTTTCGTTAGAGATAAATGGGATTGTATTTTTTGTTTCATTTATTATATCATGTATTCCATATTCATATTTTCGCATTATCTCTGAGATTATTTATTTTATTTATATAAGAATTTTATATTTTATCAGACCCATTACATTATGCAGAGCATATGGTCTCCCCATGATTCTATTCAGGTCGGATGCATCCAGTAGACACCCTATTGAATAAATGGAGGTTCATATTAATTCATGTGGAATTATTTCTTGTACCAAATGGTTTGGTTTCAGATTTGATATATACCATTATCATTATTTTCTACCCCTGGTAATATCATTTTAAATTTAAATATGGTAATTAATATTTAATGTTTTAACAGTTTATTATTACCAAAATATATGATAAAATATTTTCCAAATATTAATAATTATGATTCAAAATCATGATTTCATTACCCAATATACTATTCAAATAACAAGGAACAATCTTATTTGAAAATAAACCTAATGACATGATGGAAAAGTTATCCCCTATAAAAATTGGATCTTTAAGTATAAATTTTTCTATATAAAAAATAAACATAAATTTTATTCCAATTTCCCAAATTGGATTTTTCATAATATAATTTATTTAATTTCATATCTAAAAATATTTTAAAAGTTTTTTATATTTTTAAAAATATTATATAAAAATGTATTTTTCAATACAAAATAGCATTTTTTATGAATCATTACAAATTTAATCATTTCATAAGAAATTGAAAAAATCACATTAAGATGACATTGGAATCCTATTTCCAGAAATATAAATTATTTTTTTTGCAAAATAATTCTACAGAAATGAAAAATTTGGTTTTGAAAGAAGTTCATTGAATGCTACAAGATCACATTTTGAAAAATATTTTTTTATCCTAATCCTCTTTTTACTCTTATCACAAGACTAGAAGAAATATAATTAAATTTTAATACAATTATTGAATAAATAGTAGATAACATTAATTAATATCATTTACTAATATTAAATAATATAATATATTTACAAGAAAACATTTTTTACACATTAATGTTTTTTCAGGAAAACATTTCTTTTAAATGAAAATTGTTTTTTTTAAATTTATAATATATTGGTAATAAAATCAATTATATAATTCATTTATTAACTATAAAAATTTCATAATTTATTTATCACTATTTATAACCACCAATATATATCCTTGGTTATAATTATAATGTTTGAATAATAATATTAATTTCATAATTGTGTTTGGTAAAACTCTGTGATTTTTGTAGTGCTTCTAGTTGAAGAAATTAATTTTATTTGAAAAAATAATTCTTTATTAAATCATAGGGTGTAACATCCCACTTATCTTGAATATATTTTATCCTTTTAATTTTATGTTTTTATTAGTAATCAAGAATTTTACAATTGAATATTCTCATCTTGAAAATCAACATCATGGAAGGGGTTAGTAAAACACCCTCTGGAAAAGAGAAAAATGTAAATACTATGGTCATTTGAAATTAAATAAAAATATGTATCCAAAAAAGATAACATTAGTGGGATGTGAAAATATGATAATGGAGGGTAGTATTAACACATATTGATTAATAAAGAGTAATATTGAACATGTTTATGTGAATGATAACTATGACAAAACCATTAATATATGAGGTTTTAAAAGGATATTTATTCAGAAAAAAATTAACTTCATGATACAAAATTATAAACTTATGATAACTATATAATGATTAAAAAATAAATTCTAAAAATATAGTTATAATAAGACTATATATTTACCTGATTTATTTATTTTTCAATGTGTCATATCATCTTTTTTTACCTTAATTGATTTATCTATCAAAAATTAAATCATGAAATTAATGGGAATTTTTCATTCCTAAATCACTAAAACATAATAAGATATATAAATGAAGTATTATATATTTTTCTATATCTAGAAATCATTAAAAAATGGGCTTAACAGGTTATCTAATAAGCCTAATTATTCATATGAGGAAACAATACATTAATCTCTGAAACAAAATTACATGTTTGGAATAAATAGTTCCATAAATTCATAACTTTATATCCTTTAAAAAATATAATTTTTTAAATATGGTCACCAAATATACAACATATACTTACCATTAATTTTAATAACTCATAATTTCTTGTACCATTATGTATATACCATAATCATTTACAAAAATAAAGTAAAAATAAATTCATATCAGATTATAAAATATAATTCAACTTTCACTCCTTAAATAACATCTTATCATAGCCAAAAAAAATTCCATTATATTTTGAGGTTCATCCATGAATATATATATGATCACAAATATATTTATAATATCAATTGTGAATTAATTATTTAATTATTTTTGTTGATATATATAAGAAATTCTTATAATCACTACAATATTCACTAATTAAAGAACAATTACATTTTAATATGGATAATTTAAAAAAAAACGATATTCCCTTCTATGTGGAGTATGATAATTATTCCCTGTTTTTCATAATTTAATTCAACTATTTTGGTTACCAATGAATTCTCGATTTCTATTGTAAACAAAGGTTGTCGGGGATTATCATCCTCATTAGCCCTTGGATTTAGAAATTGATTTTCATACCACTGAATCTCCATGAATTTGAGGCATTGGATAATTATTAATTCATTATTTGGAACCAGATTTCCTTCTATTATATCAACTAGCATTTTCAACACCTTTCAACATTTAATGGCTTAATGACCAGCATTACAACATTTAAAACACTTCCAAGTTAAACTAATGAAATTACATATGATTTTTCATCCCATAATTTATTCATGTAAGAGACTATTTATTCATTCCACAATATGATTTATTCAATTCCTTATGGGACTTTATAATCATTTTCTTGTTAAAACCATGGGAGTGGTGAAAATATACAATTTTAATTTATACCATGAGTTAACATCAAATGATTTCTTCATAGCCACCAAAATATCTTATAGCTAATTTGTTTTAGAGAGTTGGTTTTCTTTTAACCTATAATTGATCATTTTTTATTTCATTACTTTTGATAAAATAATACTCATAACTATCATTTATTTTAAAATTTTATTCATAGGTACCAACAGATTGACAATCCTTCTATTTTATTGCATGAAATTGATTATTCATCCATCTTTTTAGAATAAAAGGGTTTTAAGAAGTAAAAAAACATACTCTTAAACCCATCCCATTATATGTTATCAATTTCAGTATATAAAATCATTTTTTAATAAGGTACCTTAACTGTTTTTCGTTTCCCTATAAATGGCATAAATCCAAAAACAGTTTTCCATGCTCTAAAACGTAGAGGAAGATAATATCATTTTAGTGGTATTTATCAATTTATCAGTGGATAGTGGATCTCTATACCCACTAACATAAGGTTAGTGTTGCATCATGAAGGAAATAATAGAATATAGTTATATTCTATTCTCATTTTTAATATCATCATTATTCATGTATTGGAAATATTTTATGACCATACTATTGTGATTTTTCATTCCACCATCCATAGAATTTTTTTCACAGGAGTAAAATCATTGAATTATCATATAATTAAACATTAACCAAATTCCGACCAGTTTCAACAATTTACTAGAAAAAAAATTAATTATATGAGAAACATTATTTATATTTGGAAAACATATAATGATTAAAAATCATTTATAGGACGTCAAAATCATGAAAACAATTAAATCTAAAATGCATCAGGATTATCCTATAACATCCATTATTATCATCAATTAATATCATTTATAATTTAATGTAGAAAATGTAAATTAAAAAATAATATCCCTTAAGAGTTTCCAAAATGTTCTTTATGAATTCTATTTTTATTCACTCAGAGATGATCGATTCAATGTTCTATGCTTCCGTTTAAATTTGTAAACCATAGGTAAAGCGTCTCTAAAGGAAGTCTAACATGTATTATCCAAAAAAAGATATAACTTCCATTAAAATATCATATGAAATATAATTACCTTTTTTTAAGTCCATTGGATACATAAAATAAAATTAATAACATTCCGTATTATTATACTGACTTGATAAAGAGGGAAAAGCGTGTTATAGAAATGTCTATGGATATTTTGGATCCTAGATATGAAAAACATGGAACGAGAGACTGATTTTCAGGGTTAGTTCTTGGTTATGGATGAATATTGGAAATAACAATGTGGGTACTAAAAAATACTACAAAAGAAAACATGTTTTGTTATAAACATTCCCCTTGGGTCATAAAGTTGCTTGGGGTGATCCAGCTTAGTTGATGGGACACATAATGCTTCCAAATCATGCACACATGGATACATACATACAACCAATAAAACAATGGGGCCACACAATTTAGGGTCATGTTTGGGAAAAATATGGTTCCAATACTTGAACCTCTTAATACTTAGTGAAAATTTGATTTTCCCTTATCCCCTTAAAATTTTTAGCCAATATTTTCCCTCTTCAATCATGTGTAGACTCTCCCAAACAATCTAAAGTTCTACCAATTCCTCCAAATAAGGCTTTGTGATCTGATATTTATCTGGTTTATTTTAATTTATCTTCACTTTTGTTTGATATCCAATGTAAATATAATCTTTCCCCATCCATATTTCCATCATTTATCTGTACCACATGAGTGTTATTTATAAGTGAGATAATATTCCATATTTCTATAAAAGCATCAGGTTTTTAGGATTTATGTAGTTATACACAAAATAAAAACATTATAATGGATGTATTATTGTCTAAAAAACCATAGTTGGTTGTTTATATATGATTCATTAATTTATTAATGATTTATAAATTGAATCGTTGTTCCATGTGCAGAATCGTTCGAAAAAATACTCTTAGTTATCTAAATAACTAAATGAAAAGATGTTTCCTTGCTTTTTATAGTCCTAAAAATCCACAAATCAATGTTATAGGATGACCACCATGATATGAGACACCCATAAGTGTGTTCCTTTCTTATAGACCAAAGAGCACTATGTGATGGAATTATATTGAACCACAAATTGAGGTGTGTTGAATTTATCATTGTGAATTTAATTTATTTAACACTAAAACAAAAAAAAAATGGTAGGCCAAGAGTATCTAAAATTTCACTTCCTATTGTAGGATTTATTAACTACATCAAATTAATTTTCCATCATAATTGATATGATTTTTTGTATAAATATATTTTAACACTAACTATGACCATTACATTTAACCAAGTTGTGGGTAATATAGGGTTACCATTTTAAAATGCCTTAGACGAGCTCAGAATGATTAAAAATTATACATTATAAATTAATTTAAACATGCAAGGAGTGGCCCACAAGTAAATTTATAGTACACCATGGATAGGATCACCAGGATGATGCCTTATAACTATATTTGATAACTCTTGGTTACCCAATGGATTACCAAAGATGGGCATGGTGAGGAATTTTTCTATACCATACCATTAGTGATATCTTGTTCCGAATATGGTATGAAATGGACACAATTATAGTGTTTTATCTATATTTTATTCCATGACGGGACATGGGTTCCTTGTAATGAATGCCTTCGATGGACTCCTTTGCTGATGGGTTTTATAGTGCTCCTCGATAAATATATGGGTTCCGTTTTATGTAATTCCCTAGATAGTCTCTAGAAGAAAAAAATTAAAACTAAATATTTTCCTTTAGAGTTTAGGATCATGCTTGGGTTTTTTATTCCATATACATGAATTTTATAACATCCTTGTTTTATCTCTATGCTCATATATAGTGAGATCTATGAAACCCCTTATAAGTTTGTGTGGATTTATTAGGTACACACATCTAGTCCTACGTTATATGATATAAATATACATATATATATATATTCACACATATGTTTTCATATGTATATTATTTACAAATATACATTAAAATAATATATATATATACATATCAGGTTATATATATTCAAAGACATTCCAGATTAGGCCGAAGCATGTACTATCGATCAAGTGTCAATTGGAAACTGAAACTCTTGTGTTTAATTTTGTTTACTTCTATGAATTGATTATTACTTTCACACTAATCGTTTTATATGCACAAATTGTGTTGTTTTGTAAGTCATTAGTTGTAGCCTAAGGAGTATTTTGGAAACCCTATTAAGGATACTAGTTGGTACCTGAATATACCTTATAGACAAAGGCAGGGACAATGGAAGTGTCCAACTATGGATGTCTAAAAAACTATTCTAGCATTAATTTTTAGAGAGAAGTATCAAGCCTATGGTGTAGATGCCAATGGATATAAATTTGCGACTTTCTGTATTTTCTATAACATGATTCACATTCATGTAACCTATATTTGTGGTACATAACCTATTGAATTATATCGAAACATGATTCTCATTTTTTAGAATGATTATTCAACTTACACACGCTTATTATATCTGAATTGTTTATATTTCTTTATATCACTTATTATTCCCTTACCCCAACATAGAATTATTTTCTACCAATCTGCTACACTTTGATAAAAAGTGTATATTCTCCCTACAATAGCACTATATACCCTAGATGCTAGTCGGTGTCTTTTACCATACGAGGAGGCACAGTTGAAGTTATGTGGCTAACAAGGATTGGTTACATATAAGTGAACCAGGTTCGAAAGGCTAGAAAGTAGTATAAAAACTTATTTATCTTTTTTAAATATAGTTTTGGTTTTTTAAAGAAGACTATGAATGTGTTGTAATTTGGTGATGATAATTTTCTTATGATTAGGTAACTCATGTATATGGGGAAACAAGATTAGATAGGTTGGGATCTTGAAATTTTGGATTATCCCTATCATAATTATTTTGATTTAACTTTTTGGGTGAGATACAAGAGTTTTGATATTTCATATTATTATGATATATATGTTACCATGTCTTGAGGATTAATGGTTTTATCATCTCATATATGATTCTATGAACATTAGTATTCAAATATCAGGTATATTTCATCCAATGTTTTTATTACAACAGAAATTTATTATTGTATGTTATTGGTTCCTTGACTGTTGTATTTAAAAATATTATAATATTTCATATAGGGGATAATTTTTAGATTAATAATATATTCCATTTCTTCATATATATTTTATCCACAAATATCATTAGGCTGGAACCCTAATTAACCAATTATTCCATGTTTGAGTTATGGACCCCTGGTTCAATGGGAAAAAACAGTAGATGATTTTTATTACATGAATGTCAATAGTAATTTATGAAGCATGTGATTATTTAAATTGGGAATGGTTATTCATTTAATCAAAAAACTTTATGTGACCTGTTACGTCCTTATAATGGATGTAAGGTACAATTTATAGTATCATGGTGTTCAAATTACATCTAATAAATATTATGCCTTTATAACAAGTGAATGTAGACTCATCAAAATAGACAGTGATCTCAATATACATATAAATGAGTATTAACATAAATGAATTTAAATTCAAAAATTACAGTGGTTATTGTTAAATGGGAATTCCAATTGAAATGTAATAGGTGTCTTCCTCTATACCCAGTAATTGAAAGTCTATATTTTATTACCTCTACTGCATTATGTGAAACCCTGGCCTTGGCCCAAAAAATAGTTATAAGAAGCCGTCTGTTTCTCTTGTGACCAATGTGATCTTTCCTATCACTATGACCTGGACTTAGAAGAAGGTGAAGAGGTGGGAGACATATATAAAACGTTTTGAAATAGTATTATACTGATATTTATGATCGTAAATATATAAAATCAAATTTTAGTCTCATGTTTATAAATTGTATATCTATTACACCATGTTGACATTGATTCGCACACCATGTAGGCAGTGATGGCCAATATACAGGGGTGGTGGAACCTAATCCACTTGTATTTCATCAAATGGATCGCCTTCAAGATTCTTATCCTATTCATTAACAATGATTCAATGCCCTGTTCTGAGGGAGCTTTACTGGATTCAAGCATTCTGTAATTGTTCTCTATGACTTTCCACTACTATGGAAGAATTGATGAAATAATGTGAGTCATGTAGAAAATACATGTTATCTATTTTTGAGAAATTAGAGGCTGCCCCATATGTGGGGGTTAAGATTATATCCTACATACTTCCAGATTCATCTATGAAATGGAAGAAAATTTTAATCTATGATGAATAAAATCAGGGTATGGTCTATAAATTCATATAGATAGTCATCTATTCTTACATATTACTTTATATGATATGATTAGACCATACTTTGTAATTTATAAACTGAAATGGGGTTATATGTCTATAATAGGTAATTTTTCATGATTCAATAATCCTTAGATTTTCCCCCCAAAACCATCATATGAAGATCTGATGATATTGAAAATGATTAAATATGGGATTATGTGCCCCATATGATCGAAGGATAATGTCATTAAATTAACGAATTTTTGAGATAGTGTCTTAGGTCCTCGACATTGTGAAAAAACTGATGGAATCAGGATTTGAGGGCTTTGGTGATTCATTATCGAGGTATGGATGTTGTTCTTCTAGCATGATGAAATATATCATTGATCCAACAATAATAGGCAGTTCTTATAACATCCAAGGTAAATAAATAGTAATACATTTTTATATTCACTAATTATTTTTGAATTAAATATTAATTTTACTTTAATGGGGATGTTATGTTTGATGTAGTACCCAACAAACAGTAATGGGTTTCTCTGAAGACTTATGTTGCACTTATGGCCGAGTCATACTGAAAAATAATAATATAATATTATTTTAAATAGTGGTTAACGCCTAGACATTGTATTGAAGGGAATGAACATAACTACGTAAAATATGATTATACATTTTTTTGAATGTCTTAACATTTATCCAATACATTTATGTGCCCTAAAATAACAATGGATCCAATTTTATGCATGAAATAATCTAATATTCATTGAAAAGTCAATTTATCGCCTATTGATGGAGAACCATTTTTAAATCTAGATATTGACACATTTATATGTTATATATGAAAAAATAAAAATCTTTTGTAGATTCAAGACAACAAAATTACCTTTGGATGTAATTTTGGTATTTTTCGGATAATGTTCATTTTTTAATGAATACTGAAAAATACAACATTTTAATTCAAAACTACCTATAAATCTAATTTATTTATATAGATATATTATTAATTCAATTGGTTTTATATTTTTTTAGAATATAATTTTTACCATATAAACCAATTAAGGTCATTAGAAGTAATTTAACTGTTAATTTGCGCATAATCAATGGTAAATCTATTGATAGTTATTATTTCATAAAACACGATTTTTGTTTTGACAATAAGAATTAATTTTAAATTAATTTCATCAACTTATGTGTTTGGAATTTGGGAAAATAGATACCATTATTAGAATTAGGATAACCAAATTGTGTAAATAGGTAACATTTATTTTTAGACATTATGAATATTTACTTCAGTAAATATTTTATTTACCATGGTTAAAGGGTAAATATGGTAAATAACAGAAACAATAAGATTATAATAATATTAAATTACTCCAAATGTTTCTTAATCATATTTTAACAAACATGTCGGATCATATCCATCCTATGACGTATTTTAGGACCCATGTAGCTACTTTAATGTGAAACAAACACTTTATATTAATTAATGTAAAGTAAGGACAAAAATAACATAAACATATATCATCATGTAATAAAATTTTATAAGGGTTAATATAACTGATCTCTTCAAATATAAATATTAATTTTAATGATAAAATGGTTTCCTACATCATGGTATTTTATTTATAATTTTTAGACATTCAATAAAAAAATTTAATTATGACACAATAGTTAAGTCGTAATTGCTCCCATAATATAGGATTCAAATAAATGATATTATAAATAGTAATATAAATATTTCTGAAACGTTTTATTCCATCAAAAAATTTTATAGATTAATATGCCTTATTATATTTGAAATAATTAAATTTTGTTTCAAAATATTCATGTTGGATTAGATTTTTTAAAAAAGTCATGATTTAAATAGTATTAAAATTGACATAAAAGTGTTTTCAAATAAATAAATATTTTATTAAATGATAACATAGTTATAGAGAGCTGAAATTCGTCCAAATTACATATATGATGTTAAAATTTTCATTAAGGATCTATTTTGGGTCTCTAGACATTTTATAGTAAATATATATCAATACAATATGAATATATAAGAGGACATGGTAAAATTTAATATGTTTACTAAAGGATAAATAAGAATGATAAGGATTTAAAAATATCCCAAACATGTCCGATTATTTTTGGATGATTTTATTTCGTCTTATATGCACCTTATATTCAAATTAAATATTTTTTTACCTTTTCAAATTGATAATCATTTTATAATAAATTAATACTCTAAAACTTTCATAAAGAGCCCCTCCTCAACCTTATAAAAGGCCATCACCTCTAACGCATTACTCACTCCTCTCAACCCCTTGGATCGTCCAATAACTAAAAAAATCTCCAAATATCCTTATATTCCTCCTTTAAGACTTATATTAGGCAAAAGGAAGTTAATGTAAGCCTTCTGGTCTAACCCACAGGGAGGTACCCAATTTAAAGGTAACGTCTTCCCTCTAGTTTTCTTCTTTTATTTCACTTATTCACATTATTTTTTGTTTATGTTTGTTGTTTAAATAACAAAACAAGTATCCCCAATATACAGGTAGTTTTTATGAGAATTATTTTAGGTACACAAACACACACCTCCATCTAAATGATACGAACATACTGTTTCTTTGTACGTTGAACTATTTCCCCACAAAATGATGATTGTTCGATTATATTCTACCACCTCTCATGGTGGAAATTATGATATAAATGCATTTATATGTGATATATATTATATTTATATAGTCTTTATTCTTTTTTTTCTTTTCATTTATAGCCTACCGTTATAGTTTCCATAATGGGTAAATGTGTTAATTTCATTTGAGGAAGCGTGGACTACACCCCCCTCAATGCGATATGACTCATTTATTCCATACATGGAACATATAATGGATGGAAATATTTAAATTATATATTTTATTATACTAGAATTATAATATACTCATGTATCCTTCTTTTTTCATTCCATTAATTATGAAATAAAACTGAAAGTAGTGTTCAAGCATATGTACGACTTACCATCTCAATCAACAGTGCATTTCATTTATTATCTCCAAATGTTATGTACTATTATTAATAATTAGCTATACTATATATTTATAATAAATATGATATCTAAACAGTAAATATAAATTTAGAGATAATGTACATTGGACCACATGGAAACCTTGTAATTATATGAATTTCATTTTTGACTCAAGTACCAAATATCGACATAACAACTGTAATTAACGTAAATAATTATATAATGTTTATAATGTGGTAATAAGTAATATAAAAGGAATAAAAAACATGAAAATAGTTCTTATGAACTTAGAAATTAACTTTATTTTATTATTCTGGAGATTAAAGAATGAGCAAGTCAAGTTGGACCGGAGGTAAGGGACTTCGTCACAATATCCATTCATTAAGGCATATTTTGATTTATACATGACTTTCTATTATACGGTGTATAAAACCCATTGTGCTTTAATTTAATTCAAATGGAAAATTTTCCCACGTATCATTTTACTAAATGACAAATGTAATGTATCTTTTTAATAGAGGCAGTTACAAAGACCTTTCCACCACCACGAGTGTTATATGATATTTGGCCTCATTAACAAGCTGTATTGTTTTTACAATGAAAAAAATAACACATACTCTATTACGTATTTTGGTATATCAAATGGTTTTGATAATGGAGTGGTTATGTCAATATATTTAAATGTTATATTGTGATTTATATGTTGAAATTTTATATTTATTTTATGTTTGATTTATTTGTTATGAATATATTATGGTTCATATTAATTGATTACATATATTGGTGGTAATATTATAAATCTAGGGAGAGTGAGCCTGAGATAGCTCTCCAATGCTTTGGGTAATGTGATGTGTGTAAACATAAATGTTTCTCCAATGTGATTTTTGGAATATACAATTGTGGTTATTCCAAATGTAACTCCATATGTAGATGTGAAAGCACTAATGTACGTATGTTATGGATCGCAAAAGTTACATTTCTGAATCTTGTTTTCCATGTGCTATTCATATATCATATGATCTTCTATGGTATGTTAATGATTGAAAATTATGATTACATTGACTTTTATGTATTGGTGGACTAATGTTTTTGTTCCATGTATTATAAGTCGTACTAGGATTTTTATGGTCACCGCATGTTTTTGAATTTTTCTTCATAGTATTTAAGGAAAGTGAAGATAAATTAAAAATTCAAGAAGATTTCTATCAATAAAATAATTCTTATTTTATTTTAAAAGTTTTTTTATGAAAAGATTGATACTGAGTATAATTATCTACTTTATAATATTTGAGATGAAATGTAACAATTATGGTCTAATTATATAAAACTATAAAAATGAATATATCCTCAATTTGAATTATTAATATAATTCATGGTTATGTATTGTTTAGGGCTAGGATATTATAGTTGGTATCGAAGGTCAGTTTATTTAACATTAGGAGTTAGGGTATTGTAAAATTAATTCCCATCAATTAATTTATTTTATGATTAAAATGATATAGTATTTATATATTACCATGTTTCTTCACCTATGAAATTTCAATGTTCAGAATGTTTTTCCACAGTACAATCATGGAGGTTATAATGGGATGACAACAGTTGGAAGACAACCTTCCAAATCAGCAACCTATGATGGTCGGAATTGGAAATGAATAGTTTGTTGCAGTGATGGCATAATTGACTCCAGCTATAAATGGTGGTGGTATCCACGCATCTGATCAGCTAGATCATCCACAATGGAATATATCAGTAGTGGAGCATTTCACGAGGTAGCATCCCCCATAATTCAGAGGATCATCTGACCCTGTGATAGGTAGAGTGTGGATTAAAGCACAAGAGATGATTTTGGATGTCATGTGGTTTTCATAACATCAAAATCATAGTCTTGTTGTTTACCATTTTGAAGGTGAAGCTGATCTGTGGTGGTTGATGTTAACAAAACACCAGGGATAGTGAAGAGATTGATTCTCTTCATTAGGATGAATTAAAAGGTATATTTCTTGAGAAATATTTTTCTAAGGTGGTTCTTCATAGTATTGAAAAACAATTCCTGGAATTGAGGAAGGAGGATGAATCAAGGTCCACATATGAATAAAAATTCACTCGATTGGCATTGTATGCTCCAAATTTCATACATGATCATGATAATAAAATCCATTATTTTTTACTCCGGACTAAATCAATTGTATCGAAGGTCTTTAGCTACTCATGAGGAAAAATGTCATGAAATACTTTTTTGATGTGCAGAGAATGCAGAAATGGAGTTTTTCAATGATCGTGTGTTCTTTAACAATGAATAGAATAAAACGATTAGGTGAAAAAAGAAAGGGAAGAACCCATAAAAAGTCTTATGGTATGAAACATAAGTTTACAGTTTGAAAATTGTGGAAAAAAGAATGATAGGGAATGTATATTAAATTATTGTAAGTGACACTGATGTGGTAAAATGGGATATATGTCTCGTAATAGCACTAATAATAATCTGGGTTACATTTGGGGAAAAAGCAGGTTTACAGTCAGTAAAATGTTTTATGTGCAATGAAATGGTCATTATGAAAATGCGTGTCCAATGAAGAACTCAAAAAAAGTAGTTGGCCTACAAGAAGAAAGCGATGTTGAAATCCATTTCAACCACATCAGAAGATGTTGGAAAATTGAATGAAGTAGTATCAAATACACTATTTGTTTATTCAAATTATTCCATTGTGTTGTTTGATTCATGGTCAACACACTCTTTAATTTATATGTTGTTTTCTATTAAATTGTTAATTCTCTCTCTAGAAATGAATCCAGAACATATGGTAAAAACACCAGGAGGAAATTTTGATAAAAAATGAAATTATAAGAACCATCTTGTCATTGTGTACAGAAATTATCTACCTGCAATCATTATTGTTTTTCCTATAGCAGAGCTTTATGTAATTTTGGGTATTGAATAGATTTTTGATTATCATGCTATGATTGACTATAGAGCTAAAGAGGTTTCTTTTCAGAAATAATTTTAGTTTTTTTACAGGAATGAAACCTTACTTATGATAACATATCGGGAAGCTAAGAAACTAGTTAATGATTGAAATGAATGTTACATTTCACTTATTGTGGAAAATAAAGGAACTATTTAGATTAATGATGTGCCGATGTTAAATGTGTATATTGAGGTTCTTCTTGATGAGTTGTATGGTATAATTCATGATTGGAAATTTGAATTTATTTTGGACTTAGTTTTTGATGATATGCCAATTTGAAACCCCCCTTATCGAATAGATCAAATTGAACATTTAGAGTTAATGAATCAATTACAGTATTTATTAGAGAAATGTTTCATTCGACCTAGCACATCACCATGGGGTGATCTTGTCTTTTTTGTTAAAAAGAATGAGGGTTTAATGAGACAATGCATTCATTACAGAGCATTGAATAAAATCACTATTACGAACAAGTATCCTTTGCCTCATATCAATGATTTGTTTATTTAGCTCCAGGGAGCTCAGTATTTTTTGAAGACTCACTTGAGGACGGCGTAGAAATAGTTGAATGTAAAGGATGAAGTCATTCTGATGACCACATTTTGTACTAGATATGGCCATTATGAAATTTTAGTTTTTCCATTTGGATCAACCAATGCACCTACTGTATTCATGGTTCTTATGAATTTTTTTTAAATCTTAGATATGTTTGTGGTTGTGTTTATTGAATAAATTTTCGATTTATTCCAAATGTAAAGTGGACCATTAAAGTCATTAAAGTTTTGTCTTACAATGCTTAAATGAAATGATATGGTATTGTAAATTCAGTATGTGTGAGTTTTGGATACAACAAATTTCATTCCTTTGTCACATTATTTCATAAAATGGAATAACGATTGATCCCTCTAAAAAACATTGTTGAAGAATTACCAAGACTCCCATAAAAGACCAATATCTGTAGTTTTATTGGTTTAGGAGGTTATTACCAGAGTTTTATTGAAAATTTGGCACAGTTATCCTCTCCAAGGATTATGTTAACTCTAAAAGGATTTATGTTCATTTGGAAAAAATAATGTGACGATTGGTTTCTGAAATTGAAATTAATATTAGTGAATGATCTTTTTTTTGGAACTACCTTACAGAGATGAATAATTTTTTATCTACAGTGATTCTTTATTGATTAGAATTGGATGTGTCAGAATGCAGAATGATCAGGTAATTGCTTGTTCTTCATCTTAGTTGAATCCTCATGAGTTAAATTACCCTAAACATGATTTGGAATTTAATGTTGATGTTTTTTTACTTATAAATTTGGAGGCATCATCAGAATTGAAGAAAATGTGAAATATATACAGACCACAAAATTTTTAAGTATATATTTACTCAGAATGAATTAAACATGAGAAAGATGAGATGACTGGAATTAATCAAGGATTATGATTGCACAATCAATTACCATCCATGAATGGAAAATAAATTTGGTGATGATTTGAGTCATAAAAGTAATGATACATTAACCATGTTAAATTCAATCCAAGAAACATTGATTACTGATTTGAGGAAATTTGGAATTTATTTTGATGGTACAAGAGATTCTTCTGTTTTGTTTCAGGTGTCAGTGAAATCATCCCTAGAAGATAGAATTAAAAAAGCGTAGAAAGAAGAAAGTGAGTTGTAGAGAAATGTAGATTTGGTTTAGAATGGTATGATTCCCAATTTTAACATTGGTATGAATTGATTATTTGGATTTGTAAGAGATTATGTGTGTCTTGTGAATCAAATTTGAAGAATTATTTATTACTTGAAGCTCATAGTTCTCTATTTTCAGTTCATCGTTATAGAACTAGGATGTACAAAAATCATCAGTAATATAACTGGTGTGATTCAATGAATATAAATATTTCTAACTTTTTTGGGAAGTGTTTAACTTGACAAAAGGATAAAGAGTGACATTTATCAAATGGGGTGCTTCAACCTTTACTGGTTCCAAATTGGTAATGAGAAAATGTGTCCATTTATTTCATCATGGGATTACCAAAGACTCCTCGAAGTAATAATGAAATCTAGGTTATTTTTGATTTATTGACTAAATATGCACAATTCTTTCATATTCGTGATTCTTTATCTCTAGATCATCTTTCTTGGTTGTATGTTTATGATATTATCAGTTTTCATGGTGTTACCTTCTAAATTATATATTATCATGATCCTTCTTTTACTTTTAACTTTTCGAAAGGCCTTCATAAGTCATTGGGTATTGAATTAAATTTTAGTACACCTATTCATCCCCAATTAGATGGGAAGTCAGAACGAAAAATTCAGACATTGGAAGATATTCCACTAGCTTTCCCAATATATTACCAGGGAAGTTGGGACCAACATCATTCTTTGGTTGAACTTTCTTATAATATCAGTTTTAATTTTGGTTTACCAATGGCTCCATTTGAGGCATCATATGGATAGAGGTGTTGAACTCCAGCTTTTGGGGATGATGTAGGTGAAATGAAACTGATGGGACCAGAATTGGTAGAATATAAAGAATAAAATGTTCAATTGATTCAAAATAACATTATAACAGCTCAGAGTAGGCAGAAAAGTTAGGCAGATAATAAGAGGAAGGATATTTCTATTGAGGTAGATGATTTTGTCATTATAAAAGTATCTCTAGGTAAAATTGTGAATCATTTTGGTATGAAGGGAAAGTTATGTCTGAGGATCATTGGACCCTATAAAATCCTAAAGAAAGTTGGATCACTTGACTATAGAGTATATTTACCCACATGTTTATCCCAGGTACACAATATTTTTCATCAATAAATGCTAAGAAAGTGTATGTCGAATCCATATCATGTTTTGATTTTAGAGGTAGATCTGTTGGCAAATAATCTCTCTTATGAGGAACAACTATTCCATTCTCTTGACTGAAGAGAGTGAGTGTTTTAGAATAAAATAATTTTCCAGGTAATGTTTTTGTTGAAAAACCACATGGTTGAAGAGGCAACATGGGAATCTGAAAATTCTATGAGTTATAAATACCACAACATAATTGATAAATGAATAATGTTTCGAGGAAACAATTTCAAAAAGGGTGAATGATTTTACATCCAAGGTAAATAAAGAATAAATCATTTTTATATTTATTAATATTTGTGATTTTGATATTAATTTTACTTTAAAGGTGATGCTATGTTTGATGGTTTACACGATATGCAACAATGGGTTTCTATGAAGTCTTGTGTTGCATATAAGGCTAAGTCATACTAATCAATAAAAATATAATACTTTTTTAAATTAGGGTTAATACCTAGAAATTGAATAGGTAGAAATGAATAGAACTAAATAATAAATGATTATACATGTTTGTTAAATGTTTTTACATTTATCCAATAAATTTTAGAGGCTCAAAATATAAATCGTTCCAACTAAAGGCATGAAATACTGTAATATTCTTTAAAAGGTCAATTTAAACATTTTGATGGTGAAACATATTTAGATCTAGTTTTTATAACTTTAATATCTTATATTTGACTATATAAAATTATTTTTTAGAATTGAGACATCAAAATTTACATTGGATGAAATTTTGGTATGTTTCTAATAATGTTAAATTTTTAATGATTATTGAAAAATAATGCATTTTTTTAAAAAAAATACCTTTTAATCTAATTGATTTGTGTAGATATATTATTATTTTAATTGGTTTTAAAGTATAATTGGATTAAAATTTTAACATCTAATCCATTTTTTGTCATTGGATGTAATTTATCTCTTAAATTGGACATAAAAAAAGGTAAATATTTTGATAGTAATTATCTCATAAAAACATTGTTTTTTATAACAATGGGAATTAATTTAAAATTCGATTCAGCCAATTCTGTGTTATGAATTTGAAAAAATGGATTCGATATTTGGATTCAGGAGTTCCAAATTGTGTAAATAGGTAACTTTTATTTTTAGACATTATGAATATTTATTTCTGTATATATTTTATTTACCCAAGTTAAGGGGTAAATATGGTAAATAAGGGTAATCAAACAATATTATAATAATATTATATTATACAAAAAGTTTTTATACTCATTCTGGATGATTATTTCCTACGATGGCCATCTTTGGGATAATTTTGGGACCCCATGAAACCATTTTTATGTTAAAATGACAGTTCATATTAATTAATATAATGTAAGGACAAAAATAACATTAAAAGACATATTTTAGTATAAAAATTGTATATTGGGTCATATAAGTGATATCTTTGACTATAAATATTAATTTAAAAGCTAAAATTATTTCCTACATTATGGAATTTTATTTGTAATTTTTAGACATTAAATAAAAAATTTAATTATGACACAATGGTTATACATTAATTGCTTCTTTAATAATGGATTGAAATAAATGAAATTATAAATATTCAAATAAATATATTTTAAACCTTTTCATTCAAAAAAAATCTTTTATAAATTATTATTACTTGTTATCTTTTAATTCGAGATGTTTTTTCCATAGTATAACATCATATTTGAATCTTTTTACAGTCATGATATGAATAGTATTAAATATGACATTAAAGAGTTTTTAAATCAATCAATATTTTAATAAATGATAAAATAGTCCTAAAATTTTAAAATTCGGCAAAATGACATATATGATGTTCAAAATTCCATTAATTATCCTTTTAGGATATCTTGTGATTTTATTGTAATTATATGAACAATATAGTATGAATATATAAGAGGACATGTAAAAGTTATATAATTTAAAAAATGATTAAATAAGAAAGATAAGTATTAAAAAATATCCCAAACCTATTCAATTCATATTGGGTGATTTTATTTCTACTTATATGCACATTATTGTATAATTAAATATGTTTTGGGACTTTTGAAATATAAAATCATTTCCTAATAAAATAATACATTCAATCATTCTGAAAGAGCCCCTCCTCTCCACAATAAAAGTCTATCACCTCTAACCCATTACTCACCACACAAAATACCCTTGGATCCTCCATCATCTACTCAAATAAGCTGCTAGAATCCTTATATTCCTCTTATAATCCTTACATTAGGCATTAGTCACATCAAGGACACCTTTTGGTTCAAACCAAAGGGAGTTACCCGAATTAACAATAACAACTTCTTTCAAGTTCCCTTGTTTTATATTACTTATTTACTCCCTATGCTATTCTTATTATATGACTAAATAGAAACCCCAGTTTCCTCAATATAGATGGTTTTTTCAAGATATTTATTCAATCTACACTTACACCAAACACCATCTAATGGATACGATCATACTATTTCTGTGTACGGTGAATTGTTTCCTCATGAAACGATGATTATTCAATTATCTCCTACCACCTCTCACGGTGGAAATTATGATGGACCTGTATTTATATGTGATAAATATTATTTTTATATGTCTCTAGGATTTGTTATTTTTCATTTATATCACACCTTAATGGTTTCCATAATGGGTCAATATGATAATTTTATTTATGGAAGCGCATACTACCTCCCCCTCAAAGAGATATGACTCGTTAATGCAATACGTGGAACATATAATGGGTGGATCTAATGAAATAATATATTTTATTGTAATTAAAGTATTATATAAACATTAATCATTACATTTTCGTTAAATTAAGTATTAAATAGAAATTAATGTAGCGTTCTTGCGTACGTACGACTTACCATCCCCATGAATGGTGCATTTCATTTCTTATATCCAAATGTTATTTACTATAATATATATATATATATATTGTATATATATGATATATATGATATCTAAATAATTAATATAACTCAGGAGAAATTTTACTTTTGATGAAATGGAAGCCTTGTAATTATAAGAAGCTCATTTTTGACTCAAGTACCAAATGTTGACAAAAATTTCGTTATTAACTTATATGATTATGTAATGATTATAACGTGGTAATAATTAATATCATAGGAATAATAAAAATGCAAAAGGTTCTTAAGAAATTATAAATTTACTTTATTTTATTATTCTGGAGATTAATGAAATAACGTGGCAAGTCAGACACTAGGTAAAGGACAACGTCTCAATCTGCATTCATTGAGGCATTTTTTGATTTATACATGACATTTATTTATATGGTTTATTAACCCCTTTTATGTATCATTTAATTCAAATAGAATATTTTTTTATCATTTTACAAAATTTAAAATGTAATTTTTTTTAACATATGTGGAGACAACGACCTTTCTGCCGCCACTAGCATTATTTGGTATTTCAATTCCATAACTAGCTGTAATGTTTTTAAATGGAAAGTAAATTTCACATACTCTTTTGCTTATTTTTGTATTGAAAATGGTTTTGATAATTGATTGGTTATTTCTATATATTTAAATGATATATTGTGATTGTAATGTGGAATTGATATCTTTCCATTATGTTTTTTTATGTGTTAGTAATATGTTACAGTTCTTGAGAATTGTTTACGTATACTTGTGGTTCTGTGATAAACCAAGGGTAGGTGAGCCCAGGATAGATCTCCAATGAATTGGATAACGTGATAGAGCTAAAAAATAATGTTTCTAAAAAGAGATATAGGGAATATACTGTGATGGGTATTTCAAATTTTACTCCATACAAAGCTATGAAATATAAAACGTTAGAATGTTATGGATGCCACATGTGACCTTTATGATTTATGTTTTCCATGTTTTATTCATAAATCTTATGATCATGAGTTGTATTCAATAGATTGAAAATTATTATTTAATATGTTTTTATTTATTGGTGGATAAATGTTTTCGTTCCTTGTTTTATAACCCTTACTAATATTTTTATGTTCATCGCATGTTTTTGAAAAGCATGTCACATGATTTATGGTAGGGAAAGAGAAAGGATGAAATCTAGAAAATTTATTCCATGAAAATAATTCATATTTTATTTTAAAAGTTTTTATTTTATGAACAAAATTGATACTGATTAGGATTTTTTACTTTTTAATATTTGAGATGTAATGTAATAGCTATAACAAAATTCTCAAAATCTATAAACCTGAAAAGATCATGAATGTGAATTATTAACTTTTTTCTAGATTTTGTAAAATTCAAGACTAGGGACATATAGTTGGTATCTAAGGAAGGATTAGATAAATTTTGGAGTTATGTTATTTTTAAATTAATATCCCTAAATTAATTTATGTTAATATTAAAATGATATAGCATTTACAGATAACCATATCTCTTGGACAAATAAATATTTGTGTTCAAAATGGTTTTCCTCAGAGGAAACAAGGTAGCTATGATGGGATGTTATCAGGGGAAAACAACCTTCCAAATCAGCAACCTGAGATGGTCATAATCCTAACATAATTGTTTTTTGTAGTGATGGAACAATAGACTCAGGTTATAAATTGTTGTGGTATCCATGCATGAGATCAGTTAGATTAACAAGAACAAAAATTTCAGTATTTAAGCATTTCATGAGGCAGCACCCCCAATCATTCAAAGGATCATTTGACATTGAGATAGATGATTGGTTGATTAAACAACTGGAGAAGATTTTTTAAGTATAGGGTTGTTCAAATCATCAAAAGTATAGTCTTGATGTTTACTGTTTTGAAGGTGAAGTCGATATGTGGTGGTTGATGGTAAAAAATATCAGCGATAGTGATGATATTGATGATCTTTATTGGGATGAATTTATGTGTATGTTTCTTGAGAAATATTTTCCTGAGATGGTTCAAATTAGGATGGAAAATGTTTTAATGTATGTGATACAGGAGGATGACTCAGTGGCAGTGTATGAAGCAAAATTAACTCGACTGGCAAGGTATACTCCAAATTTAATATGAGATATTGATAGTAAAATCCATCATTTTTAATCAGGATTAAATCCAATGTACGGAATGGATTTAGCTTTTGGTTAGTTAAAAAGTTATGAAAAACTTGTTCGATGTGCATAGAAAGTGGAAAAAGAGTTTACCACTGATCATGTGTTCATTTTGGAATAACAGAATAAGAGGACGAGGTGGCAGATGAAAGGGAGGAACCCATCAAAAAAGTCTGATCGTAAAAAACTATGTTTATAGTTTGTGAAAATTGATGTAAAACCCACACCGTGGAATATATTTTGAATTCTAATAAGGGCTACTGATATGTTAAAATGGGACATAAGGCATATAATTGCACCAAAAACTATCAGGGTAATCGTGAGACCAAATTTGATTTATAGTCAGTAAAATATTTTATGTCCACTGAAATGGGAAATTATGAAAATGAGTTCCCAATGATGAACTCCACTAAATTAAAGTATTTGTACTACAAGAAAAAAGGGGTATAGAAATCATTTACAACTACTTTAATAGATGTCAGTCCATCAAATTAAGTAGTATGAGGTATATTGTTTGTTTAATAAGATTATTCCAATGTGTTGTTTGATTCGCTGTTTACACATTCATTAATTTCTGAGAAGTTTTCTAGTAAATTAGGAATTCCTCCTCTAGATATGAATATTAATATTATGGTAAAAAAATCAAGATGATGTGATGAGAAAGAATGAAATTATAAGAACCTTCATTTCCTTGTGTGCAGAATGAATCTACCTGCAAAACTTATTTTTTTACCTCAAGTAAAGCTTGATGTTATTTTGGGTATGTATTTTCATTCTCTTTATCATGATAAGATTTACTTGAGATATAAAGAGTATTCTTTTCAGAAATAATATCATTTTGTGTATAATAATGAATACTAAATTGTGATAACATATCATGAATTTGAGAAACTAGTAAAAGATTGAAATGAAGGTTACCTTGAATTTTTTTTACAAACAATGTACATGTTCAGATTCATGATCTTCCAGTGGTAAATGATTATCTTGACATTTTTATGATGAGTTTCCATGTATAATACTTGATCAGGAAGTTGAATATACTATTGACTTAGTTCTGGATGATAATAGAATTTTGAAACCCCATTATCTAATGGTTCAATTTGATCTTTTAGAGTTAAAGAACAAATTTATGGAGTTATTATATTAAGGTTTCATTTGACCTAGAACATCACAATGGGGTGATCCTATCTTTTTTTTAAAAGGAATGATGATTCAATGAGAATTTTCATTGATTATAGAGCCTTGAATAACATCACTGTTAAGAGAATGTATCCATCGCCTCATATCGATGATTTGTTTGATCAGCTCTTGGGGGCACAATATTTTTCAATGATTGACATGAGGTCGGGGAACCATCAGTGGATTGTATAGAAATAATAAAATCCGAACACCACGTTTAGTACACGATATAGCCATTATGAATTAGTATTTATGACTTTTGGATTAAACAATACATCTTCTATATTAATGAATCTTATGAATATAATTTTCCATGAGTTCTTGGATAAGTTTCTAGTTGTGTTTTTTTATGATATTTTGGTTTATTCAAAAAGTAATGAGGAACTTAAAAGTAAATTATGGGTTGTATTTCAAACCGTATATGAAAAGAAACTTTATGGTAAATTAAAAAAGATTGAGTTTTGTTAAAAAAAATTACATTCCTTTGTCACATTATTTCAAAATATGGATTAACTATTGATCCTTATAAAACCAATGTTATTGAATAATGTCCAAGATGCACAAATAAAATCAAGATTTATAGTTTTATTGGTTTATCAGGTTATTACCGGATGTTTGTTGAAAAAATTTCACAGTTATCTAGTTCAATGACTAAGTTAACTCAAGATGTATTAAGTTTATCTGGAGAAAATAATGTGATGATTGTTTTTAGAAATGGAAAAGAATATTGGTGAATGTTCCAGTTTTGGAAATTTCTTAGAGAGATGGGGAATTTGTTATCTACAGTGATGCTCTTCTGAAAGGACTTGGTTATGTCATAATGTAGAATGATTATGTAATTTCTTATTCTTCATGACAGTTGAAACCTAATGAGATAATTTACCCAACACATAATTTGGAATTAGCTTCTCTTCATTCATTAAAAATTTGGAGGCATCATTTGTATTGAGAAAAATGTGAAATATATACTGACCAAAAAATATTGAAGTATATATTTACTCACAATGATTTGAACAAGAGGCAGTGTGGATGGCTGAAATTAATCAAGGAAAATGATTACCTGGTCCACTGCCATTTTGGGAAGGAAAATAATGTTTTCGATGCATTGAGTCAGAAAATTAATACTACACTAACAATGTTACATTAGGAATAAGATAATTTGAGCAAATATTTGATGATCATTGGGATAGAATTTTTTGGTGCAGGGGATTCCTATGTTTTTTATTTAGGTGTCAGTGAAATCATCCCAGCGAATAGAATTACGCAAGCATAGATAAAAGATAATGAGTTGTAGAAAAAGGAAGGTTTGGTTCCGAAGGGTATGTTTTCTTGATTTTAACATTGATAATGATTGTGTTTAGTGTATTTGGAAGAGATTATGTGTGAATTTTGATTCAATGTTAATGTAATAGTTATTATGTGAAGCACATAGTTCTCCATTTTCAGTTCATCTCGGCAATACTAATATGTACAATGATCATTGAGAGTATTACTGGTGGGATGGAATGAAAAGAGTTATTGCTAACTTTATTATGATGTGTTTGACTTTTCATTAGTGTCAATGAAAATAGTTAGTTATCTAAAGTGATGCTTTAGCTTTTACCGGTGCCAAAGTGGAAATAGGAAAATGTGTCCTTGGATTTCATCAGTGGATTACCTAAGACAATCCAAGGTAATAATGCAATCTGAGTTATTGTTTATCGATAGAGTAAATCTTTTCATTTCCTTCATATCTGAGATAATTTGTCTCTAGGTCATAATTATAGATTCTATGTTAAATAGATAGTCACTTTGAATGGAGTTTCCCCTTCCAATTTATCTGATCGTGATCCCATGTTTACATCTAGCATTTGTAAAGCCCTTCATAAGTCTTTGGATGCTGAAATAAATTGTAGTAAAACTTTTCATCCTCAATCAGATGGGTTTTCATGAAAAAAAATTCATACATTTGATGATATGTTATATGCTTTCTCGATGGATGACTAGGGAAGTTGGGGAGAAAATATAATGGGTTGAATTTTCATTTTTTAATAGTTTTCATTCCAGTATACAAATGGCACCATTTGAGGCATTATATGTATATCATTGTCGAACTCTATATTTTTGGGATGATGTAGTTGAATGGAAACTGAATGGACCATAATTTGTAGAAGAGATTTCATAAAAAGATCAATTGATTCTAAAGCACATGAGTACAACTCATAGTAGGTAGAAAAGATACGTGGCTAAAATTTGGAAGGATCTATCTTTTGAGGTAGCTGATCATATCTTTGTCAATATTTCTCCATGGAATGTGTGGTGAATTTTGGCATGAAGGGAAAGCTGAGTCTATAGTTCATTGGAACCCATGAAGTCTGAGATAATGTTGGATGAGTATCGAATAGAGTTGATTTACTTCCATGTTTATCCCCTTTACACAATGTTTTTCATTTCTAAATGATGAGAAAGTATATGCTGGATCTAGATCGTGTTTTGAGACCAAAGGTAGTTCAGTTGGAAGAGAATACCACTTATTAGGAACAAGAAGTCCAGATTCTTGACCGAAGACAAAAATTATTGCAGAATGAGGTAATTCATCATGTAATGGTATGGTAGAAAAACCTCATGGTTGAAGAGGAAATGTGGGAATCTGAAAATGATTTGAGGGAAAAATACCCCCACTTATTTAAAAGTGAATAAAATGGTGAGGATGAACTTTCAAAAAAGGGAAAATGAAGTAACATCCTAGTTAAATATAGAATAATACATTTTCATATTTATTAATTTTGTGGATTTATAAAATAATTATGCTTTATATGGGATGCTATGATCGATGGCGTACCCAACACACAACAATGGGTTTCTCCGCAGTATTATGTTGCATACATGGCTGAGTCACTCTAAAAAAGAACAATATAATTTTATTTCAAATGGTATTTAATGCCTAGTCATTGTATTAATGATAAATAATAGAAATAACTAAAATATGATTATACATTTTTGTTAAATGTATTTACATTTGTCCAATAAATTTTGGAGGCCTAAAATATGAATGGATACAATTTTACGAATGAAGTACTCTAATATTCTTTAAAAAGTCAATTTATTGCCTTTTGATGGTGAACCCCTTTTATATCTAGGTATTTTAATATTTATAATTTCTATTTTTCAAAATAATATTCTTTATTAGAATCGGGATGTCAAAATTTACTTTGGATGAAATTTTGGTATTTTTTTTAAAAATAGTAATTTTTTAAAGAATTGTGAAAAATATTGCATTTTAATTCAAAAATACAATTTAATCTAATTTATTTATATAGTTAGATTATTATTTAAATTGGTTTTAAACTATTTTTGGATTATATATATAAGATTTAATTCAATTTTGGTAATTGGAAGTAATTTCACTTATAAATTGGACATAAACAAAGGCTAATATTTTGATAGTTATTATTTCATAAAAACAAGCATTTTTTTGACCACGACAAATGATTTTAAATTATTTTCATCCTCTTATGTAGTCTGAATGTGGAAAAATTGATTCCATATTTGGAATCAAGAGGTCCAAATTTCATAAATAGGTAACTTTTATTTTTATACATTACAAATATTTACTTTCGTAAATACTTTACTTACCATGGTTAATGGGTAAATTTGGTAAAAAAGGGTAAACAAATAATATTATAAAAATATAAAATTACCCTAACATGTGTCGTAATCCTATTTTATGATACATTTCAATCCATGGGAATCCTTTGATCGATTTTAGGACCCCATGGAGCCACAAAGAATTGAAAATTACAGTTTAAATTAATTAATTTAATGTTAGAACTAAAATAACATAACCACATATCTTTTAGTAAAAAAAATTACATGGGGCTATATTATTCATCACTTTGACTATAAATATTAATTTGGAAGTTAAAATTATTTTTTATAACATGTAATTTCATTAATAAATTTTAGACATTAAATAGAAAAATTAATTATGACACAACATTGATGCAGTAATTTCTTCATTAATAAAGGATTCAAATAAATGTTTTTATAAATATTAAAATAATTTTTTTTGAACTTTTTTATAGAATTCACGAATTTTATAGATTATGATAACTTTTTATATATGAATTAATGTTGTTTTTTTCGAAAAAATCATGTTGGTTTGGATTTTTTTAAGTCATGATAGGAATAGTATTAAAACTGACCTATATGTGTTTTTAAATGAATCAATAATTTATTAAATGATGAAATAGTCCTAAAAATATAAAATTCTTCCAAATAAAATATATGATGTTAAAAATTTCATTAATGAACCGTTTTGGTTCACTTTTCATTTTATTGTAACTACATTGACCATATAATATGAATATATAAGAGGACATGGTAAAAGTAAAATATGTAAACAAACGGTTAAATAAGAAAGAAAAGGATTAAAAAATAACCCAAACATATCCAATTATTATTGTATGATTTTATTTTGACATATATTCACCTTATCTTCGAATTAAATATATTTTGGGCCTTTTCAAACCCAAAATCATTTTATAATAAAAATGTTCATTCAAACTCTACTAAATAGACCCTCCTCTCCCTTATAAAAGGGCATCACCTCTAACCCATTACAAACACATCCCATGCCCCATGGATCATCCAAAATCTTTACAAATAATCTCACATGATCCATATCTGCCTCCATGAATCCTTACTCTAGGCAGAATCCACATCAAGGAAGCCTTTTGGTTCAAACCCATGGGAGTTACCCGATTTAATGGCATCGTATTCCCTCCAGTTATCTTCTTTTATTTAAATAATTCACTCTATATTCTCTTCTTATTAATTTAATAAGACATGTACTTAGTATACTAGGTTTTTTATGATATGTATTAAAACTACATCTACACTCACCTCTAACTAATGGATACGAACTTACTGTTTCTATGTATGGGGAATTGTTGCCTCACAAAACGACGATTCTTTGATTATCTCATACCAACTCTCATGGTGTCCATTATGATGGAACAATATTTATATGTGATATGTATAATATTTATATTTCCTCTATTCTTCAGCATTTTTCATTTATAAAATAACTCTATGGTATCCATAATGGGTAAATACGATAATTTCATTTGAGGAAGCGCGGTCTACCGCCCCCTCAATATGATTAGACATGATCATGACATATGGTCAATGTATAAAGGATAGAGTTAATAAAATTATCTATGACATTATATTGGAATTATTATATACTCATTTATCATTATGAATTCATTCCGTAAAAAAGGAAATATAAATGAAAGTAGTGTTCATGCATACGTATGGCTTACCGTCCCCATGAATGGTGCAATTCATTTCTAATATCAAAATCTTATGTACTATTATAAATACATACATATATTTAATATATATGATATATATGATATCTAAATCATGAATCTTAATTTGGAGAGTATAGATGTTTGACCACATGGATAACTATAAAATATAAGAAGTTCCTTTTTGGCTGGAGTAAGAAATATTGACAAAATGACAGTTATTAACTTAAATGATTATGTAATGATTATAAAATGGTATGAAGTTATATAAAAGGAATAATAACCTTGAAAATGGTTATGAATCAAATAGAAATTAACATTATTTTATTATTCAGGAGATTAAAGAATGAACCTATCAAATCAGACCTGAGGTAAGAGACATTCTCTCAATATCCTTTAATTGAGGCATATTTTGTTTTATACACGACAATATTTTATATGGAATATTAACCTACATTGAATATTCATTTCATTCAATTGGAATATTTTTATACATTTGTTTTACTAAACATCAATGGGAATGTTTCTTTTTAACTTATGCAGTGACAATATCCATTCCACCACCACGAGCATTATTTGATATGTTGATTTCTTAATAAGACGTAATATTTTTAAAAGTAAACTAAATACAATATAATCATTTACATTTTTTGATATTGAAAATGTAATTTATTTTTTATTTTTTATTTCAAAATATTTAAGTGATGTAATGTTATTGAAATGTGGAAATGTTGTCTTTTCTTTATGTTTTTATTTGTTATGAATATGTTATAGTTCTTGGTCATTGTTTATATATACATGTTGTTCCATAACAAACCTAGGGTAGATGAGCTTGATATATCTCTCCAATTAATTGGGTAACATGATAGAGGTAAATGTTAATGTTTCTCCTAATAGACTTAGGGAATATATTATGATGGGTATTCCAAATTTAACACCCTAAGTAGCAATGAAAGATACAACATAATTATGTTATGGATACAACAACAAACCATTATGAATAATGTTTTCCATGTGTTATTCATAAATCTAATGATCTTGTGTGTTATGTTATATATTGAAAAGTATGATTTCATTTACATGTATGTATTTGTGGACTAATGTTTTTGTTCATTGTTTTATAACCCTCACTGAGCATTTTATGCTCATACAATAGTTTTTGAAATGTTTTTCATTGGATTCAATACAAGGAAAGGGAAAGGAATAACTCAAGAAGATTTATATCATTAAAATGAATTTTATTTTCATTTATGAGTTTTTATTCTCTAAAAAAATGGATACTGAGTCAATTTGTCAACATTGTCAAATTTTAGATGTAATGTACCTGTTATGGCATAATTATCTAATACTCTAAAACGGAAAAGATCATCAATGTGAATTATTAACATAATTCAATATTATGTAATGTTTAATGTTTTAGCCTTATAGTTATAGCTATATGTCCCAAGAATATAGCTATGTGGTGTGTTGCTAATTGGATCAGGCATACCATAAGAAGAACCAATGTATATGGGACCCCGTTTACAATCGTTCTTTTAGACATATGGGACACATGTAATGTTTTTTAAAAACATTCACTATAGTGACAAGTGATATAGAAACTACCCCTCCTTCACATTTAGTTACATGGTCAAAATATCCAAGTCAGGTTCGGAGCTAGACTACTACCAACCAACCAAGTAGAATAGGTTCCCATGGATGAGGTTTCAAAAAATATATTATATTTTTTTGAAAGAGAGGAACTATTATTTTAGTCATGATTCATCTCAGGTCCATGGATTTCTCCATTCATATGTAGTGAGGCATACTATTGTAGAGAACTGTCCTTGGACTTATATTATTCTAGGTAGTTTTATAGTAGCTTCTTCTTAGTTTTCTTCTTTATTTGGTATATGGTCTTCACGTTCCATTATATCTACAATAATTATGGAATTCCATGAATTTTCAATTGAGTATTCCTATGTTATGATGACTCTTGAAAATCCATTTTGAATACGAAATATATTTCTAATCCAATGTAATGGATTCTATCATGAGTTGTTTGTTTATTGTTTCTATATGGGATCATTTTTTCCATGAGAAATTGGTATTCGAAATCATACACGAGATATAATGTCTAGTACATTATCATGAAATTGATGATTTATATCCTAATTGAGTTATTTTAACATAAAAAATGGGTGGTAACTATATTCATAAGGTTTTATAGGAATTATAATAACGATGAGAAACCCTAGAGAATCATGGACATGTGGGATTGACAGACCATATTACTCTTCTTCTTATGAGTGGCGAGGGTCTACTAATAATATATAGCCCTCTAGTAGTGGATCATTTGTTGGATTTAATACCAAACAAATTTTCTTCTTTTCCTCATATAATAGAAGTGTAATTCACAATTGATATAACGTTAGTATTGACACTAGTTTCCATTACTAATTAAAGGATGGAACCAACTGAGAATTATGAACATAATAAGGATCTAGTAGATATTGAAGATAATGATTTAATATGTCCTTTTACTTGTCAGTGGTTCATAGAAATGTTATTCTCCCATAATGTATATAAAATCCCTACGAGTTTTGTTTATTATCATCAATTCAACCATAGTATGGTTAATAAATGATATCCACTACATCAATATAGACAAATTTATTGACCATATCTTTGGACCAAAATATGTCTCTATGATATATTTCACATCAGTATACCACCAGAAGCATGTTAGGGACATAAACATACCATGTAAAATGTTAGTAAGAAGATATGGAATGTATAAGTATATCAATTTCCATTTGGTCTTATAAATCTTATAATACTTTTCATGAACATGATTAATCAATTTTCTACCAAAATCTATATTAATTTGTGGTTAACATCCTGGATGATATCTTACTGTATTCTCATACATGACATGATCATTCCAAATATCATGAGATCATTTTGAATAATTAAAAGATAAACAATTTTATTCTTTTAAAACCAAATTTCACTATTGGTTTAACAAGTTCCACATTATTTATTACATCATCTCAAAAGTATAGGTATATTTTAACATAGAGAATTTTAGATTTATGGTTAATTTTGAGAATCCTAAGATTAATTTTGACACACATTTTTTCTTTTTTATTGATAGATATTACTGTAATTTCATACTCTGCATTTCACACTGATCAGAAAATCTCATTAACTTGACTAAAATGGTTATCGAATTTTTTATATTCTGAAGCATGAGAGAGATTATTTCATGTGTTAAATGTAATATTGACCTCAATGTCGATACAAATTCATCTAAAAGTTGAGAGAAATATATATGTTATGATATTGAATCTTGAATCATTCATGGATATTTTTTTATACGTGGATAATTTTTTTATTAATATGGTTCTGACTATATGAGACATCATTAGTGGAAATAAACTATTCATTTTTTTCATATTGAAGTATTAGTTCGTAACCTATAATGTTGGAGGAATTATCTATTAGGTGTCTGGTTCATTATTTACCCAAATTTGAAATGTCTCAAATAAATTTCCATAAAACATGATTTCATTATACATAAACACATATGGGTAGAGTACCTTAATTTTTTCTAATTTTAGCACACTTAATCAACTAGAATGGGAAACTAATTAGATGAAACAACGAGTAGGAAAATTGAGACACAAGATACATATGAGGCCTTTAGTGAGATGAAGTTGACTAAAATTTTTTATGGGATTCACTTGGAGGAGTATGATTTTCACAAAAAACTTATACTCATATTGTTTTTTATGGTTCCCTTTATTATGGAACATGATATTATTAGATTATTTTTTAATTCCTATTGCTTTTTCCTGGGGGATATTCTCATCAGTGTTGATTCACTATCTCATTAGGTTATTGAAAAGGATAATATTATACACATTCATAATAATATATAGATGGATGTGGAAATATGAGCTAAAAATATATGGGATTCTTATTTCTTTGTTTGGGTAGTATATTTGGGGATTTACAAGATACTTTGAGATGTATTCTGTCATCATTTGTGTCCATTTTTTTAAAAAAAATGTCGGTTTAATCACATGGTGTTCCACATTTCAGTAGGTGAAGATAAATCATTCCATTCATACTGGACTTCTACAACCAATATCCATTCATGATAGTAAATGGGATGAAGGCCCCCTAAATTTCATAAAAGTCATATTGAGAATGATCCATATGTGTCTCTATACTATAGGTCATTATTTTCACCAGTATAATTATTAGAGGTTGGTGAGGCATCACTAATGGGACATCATCTCATTATGGAATCCTATGAACAGCTGAATCTTGTTAAAATGTATATTTATATTGGAGGGTCTTGGATGAAGACATATAAAGACCGTTCACCACCTACCCCTGGTGTTGAATTTGTTCCATCTGGCCTTTTTATGATTTCTTCCATGATTGGGACAAAAATATGTTAATAGAAAGGAAAATATATAACCTCATTATGTCAGGCCAATCTAGATCGTAGATATTTTCTGACTAGTAAACTCTCGGTTGGCTCTACATAATAGGTACCAGGAGATGAATTATGACATTAATGAATCACAACTTTACCTTTAATATCCGACCCTATATCGTTCTTATGATCATGTGGATATAGAGCTAGTGGAAGATGATTCCTCTGTAGAGTGTCCAATATGCATCATTGATAAGTTCGTGACAGATCTCTCAGGAAGTATAGTTCCTCATGTATTATTAATATGGTAGCCCAACCCTACAAAACATGGCACATGGGAGATAGAGGATCACAACCAGGCTAAATAGATGGATCTATTATGAGAAAAAATTTTACTTCCCTCAAAATGTAATCATGGGAACCTGTTGTTTGGGTGGGGGGGTTATTACATCTAGACATTTTTATGAGGTATATATACATAAAATAATATTAAATACCACAATTTTTATGCCATTGTGGTACATAAGAGTCAAAATATTTTCTTGATAGTGTTTGGGGCCCTTTCATGCCAAAAATTATTTATAAAAAAATGGTATATAGATCCACACAATTAGTGCATTTTTATTTAAAAACATGAAACTGAACTGTGATGGTGCTAATGTAAACTACATGCCAGTGTAAGGATAGTTTAATCCATTCCCATAGGGCTCTATGACCATGTAAGATATTCTGCTAGGTTAGAAGGGGAAACATGAATTATCATAACCAATCACCGCTAGTCAAATCCTTAGTTCCACCTAACCAGTGGAACCTTTCTATTTTGGTTCACAGTTTGGGAAACTATTCATCCAAACCACGTTCTTCTTAAAATGTGTAAAAATTTAATTTTTCACTTATCCCCATTAATTTTTAACACTAATTGCTCCACATTTTTCACACATAGAAACTCCTCAGATGCATGGTTCTACTCCTCATCCTCTAACCGAGGCTTCGAAATATTTTCTTCACCTAATGTTAAATTAATTCCCCATCAGTTGTATTGTATGGCCTACAATTAGACACAATTTTCACTTTGTTCTACATTTTTTATTTTTCCATCATGATTTATATTTCCAAAAAAATCTATGATTCTGTATTATTAGTGCATTTTTATATTTCAACAATTTCTTTTATTACAAATAAAATTTACTGTTTATAAAAAACTGGTACTAATGGGACAAAATATGGTTGCTAGTTTAGTTATTTCTCTATAATGTATTGATAAATTAAAGGGTGATCTATTTTTTCATACTCCATTACATAATAACAATTCCTCCTAAATGTATAATTGAAAAAATAATTTAATGCTTCCATTATTTTTGTAGTCCTACGAACTCATGAATAAATGTCATAGGTTAGCCACCATGATGTGAGCCACCACAGAGGGTGTTCCGTTCACAATATCCTATGACCGAAATATCATGGAAATACATTTAACTACAAATTTATGTTTTTTTAATATTTTATATTGAATTTAATGTATTTTTTATTGAACCAAAGGAAAATGGTGGGCCATGTGTATTGACACTAAACCTAATTGTTTCATAATGAAATAACTCTGTCAAAAAAATATCCAACATGAATAAAATGTATTATTGAAATATATGTGTCTAATTATTTCTATTAATATTCCATATCACTATTTCTAGAGTAATATAATGGTCACAATTAATAATTCCTCGTATCGTCTTGTTGGTCCTATCATCTAGATAGTCTAATTGAATTGAAACAGACTAGGGATTAATCATGTTTTCTTTTTTAGGATTACATGGATGGTATTAGATATATGTTTTCACATATATGATGTATTTACACACATATATAATATATATATATATATATTCATTGGGTAACATATGATCAGTGACATTCAGACTCAGTATACAGATGCTCATATCGGTTGGTTGTCCCGCAACAAACCTGAACTGATGTCTTTTAACATATTTACATTCAGGAATTGATTTTTACCTACAAACTGTTCATTTTATATGTTCCAAATATATAGTTTTTTACGTACATGTTGGTATCCATCTGAGTATATCTCACAACATTTTTGGGTTGTGGGATAGTACCGAAAACCACTTTATAGATGCAGGTAGTGATGAAGGGAAATTTATTATATTGGATTCATGGATTACTATCATTGGATTGAGAATGTGATAGAAGAAAATATCCAATGCTAATCATACCAATATATATATATTTGGTAATTTTTTATTTTGTATTGATTGCTACATATTCTAGTAACTTGATTCCCATGAAGTTTACATTCATTATATCATCATTACATGATGATCATTTTTTACATATGATATTGATCCAAAATTATCATGTATATTATATTGGGATAGTTATTATTTCAGATTTTCATTTTATATTTTTTCTCCATTACTTTTACTTTAAATTGATGTGCTACACTTCGGTCATGTGGGTATAGTCCCCCCACCATTATATTATACATCATCACTTATTCTCAGAAGCATCTGGCATATGGGGCGGTATTCTGGAGGCCATGTGTCCAATTGGGTTTGGTTCCTTTGAAGTGAATTGGGACTAAGATGATACAACATATTCACTTTATTTCCTTAACATTATTATTTAAGGATAAACATAAACTTATACCTATAGTGTTTACTAAATACTTCTAATCATAATCTCAAATGTTTGACTAAACCAATCACATGATACAAACTATTGTGACCCAAAAATTTCAGACATAAATATTACATATTTTTATAAGAATATTCATTATATTACAAAATCCCATTCCATGGGATCATAAATGATTAGTTTCATTTGAGGCAATATACACAGTCTTTTTATTTCGTGGTAGGTCATAAACATCTCTATAAAGGATATCCCTATTTAATTCTATTCATAAAAAACCTACATGAAATAACATTTCATGGATTGGGGGAATGAAACATATGAATTGTGATCATTGATACATATATAGGGTAAATGTGGGAGATCTCAATTGATGATCATATGAATGAAACATATATGCATAAGTTTAACAAACCATGGACATAATAGTAAAAAGTTCATAAATAATTAGTCAATGATCACATAGTTGAGTAATGGATTAAAGCATGGATGTTTATAATACATTAATCTTATTGAAAATCAATGACCATGAAATATGAGATCCTAAAATCGACGTATGAATGTGTATAAAATCATAAGCTTGTATCATTGTCAACATGTTTCAATTGAGACTGGTTCAATCATCATTCCAGCGACATGAAATCATGGATTTGAATAAATGTGTTGTCCTAATATACGGACCACATATCAAGTTATGGACAACAAAAAGAACTATGTATAACATTGTGAACATAAAATAATGTTCATACATAAAAAATCAACCTATGATTTATCTATCCTTACCCAATTCATTAGAGTCATATAAAAATATTACATATCTAATGTTTCTATAGAAACCACCCATCCTTGGTTTATAGTATATCGAACCATATTTGGTATCTTATATAAAAACATGTCATTTAATATCAAATAAACACCACCCTTGGTTATAACATAACAACATTCTTTGGTATATAACCAAACCACCCATCATATAAAAAAAACAAACATATGTGTGGAACAAAATCATAAACAAATCTTTGCATAATCTCATAATAACTTGTGAAATTGAAAATATTCCCATAAATATTTCATCATTTTTTATTGAATCATCCATGAGAATAAATGGGATTCATAAACATTTCATCCTCATTATCATAAATCACACAAAAAAATAATAAGGATGGTACTACTACATCATACCACCCGTATGGAAAAACCAATTCCAATGGATTAAATTATTTCTCTAAAGAAATTACAAAACTATACCATTAAAAATTGTTGAGTGAAATACCAAATCCATTGGAGATTATAATTTCTAATATAAAAAAACTATCCCAAATATTATGGAAAATATTTTGTGGGAAATAACCTTGAAAACATTTGAGATAATATTTAATAAATATATCATTCAAAATTATAGGGATTTACGATGATGTCTTACAAATATAATCAAGGATTAACTTCTCACATTACAAAAAAATTCAAAATTACATATTTTATAAAATGATATGATTCTTCTTTTTAAATATATTTTTTAAATTTATAATAATGGGTAAAAGCATATTTAATAAATCAACAAAGATCTGTAAATACAATCATTATTTTTTTATATAATATTGGAATCGATGAAAAAATATGTTTTAAAAACAATGTAAATAAAATAAATTTATTTTAAAATCATTATTTTAGATGGAAATCCCTTACATAATGTCTTTAATTTTTTCGTACCCATTTTTTCAGCATCTTATTCGTAGAACCATTTTAGGTTTGTTCCTAATTGATTATTAGGAGGGATTACTAACCAATCTAGGTCTTCTAGGATGTAGGGGGAGTAAGGTTGTAAATTAGGATGTGGTTTTCTAAAAATATTATTTGTATGTTTGAAGAAGAGTTAAGAGGGGATTTCATTTTGTAAGTGGATAACGGAAACCATTTGGAAATTTTTGTGATGATTCAAAATTGATTAATTCATTACTGAGAAAGTTTCTTCCAAATTAACATAGATTATAATTTTGAAAAGTATAATGTTTAGATATGTACATACAGTTGGAATTAGAAACATATTGTTGTAAAAAGTACAATAATCCGTTGGTTTAACCCCCCCATTGTGAACATATTTCATCCTGGATCACTGTAATTATTTTTTTCACGATTCATAAGGAAGAAAATTAACATATTACAAAATACTAATCAGGAATATTCAAAATATGGAATCCATTTTTCTAAAAACATATTCATCCAAATTATAATTTTACATTCAATTGGGAGAGTTAATGAAAAATGGGGTTTTTAAATACATTTAAGTATAAACTATCTTATAATAAAAACATTCCTGAAAATGATTCCATTAAACTAAATTATATTATTATTAATATAATTTAACAAATTTTTACTTTATAACCATTTTAAAAGATGATTTACCTATGTAATTACTTTAAACAAATAATCATTTTCTAAAAAAATCACTATTAATTAAAAAAAATTAAAAATAATATCAGAAAGAAACTATAATATAAATTTGATATTTTTTTAAAAAAAAATTTAATTTAGTTTTTTTAAATTAATTTTATGAAATTATAAAAAATAAATTTTTAAAATAAATTTTTACCACACAACAATACTACTTTTCACAAGAAAAATACAATTTATTTAAATAAAAAATTGGATCCATTATTTTAAGTTTCATAAGAAAATATATTAAATGAATGATAAAAAATTTCATTGGATAAAATATATTTATATTTAGAATTATTCAGAAATAATGATTAATTTAATTAATTTATAAAAAAAGTATATGCGCATCAAAACGGTTTTCAAAGAAAAAGTTATATTTCAATCAAATTACAGTTTTTATTTTCATTTCTAATTAAAAGATAAAAAATTAATTTTTTTATTTGTTTGTAAATAATATATCATTCATAATATTATTATTCATATTAATACAAATCAATTTGATATCTATGATATAATTTTAAGGATAAAATAATTATTTTATTTATATATTATAGTTCTCTAAAACTCGGTGTTTCTTTGTAATGACAGCTATCGATGAAAATATGTTTTTTTAAGACAATATTTCAGAAAATCATGGGGTATTATGTATGGAACATTAAACATTATTATAATATTCTATATATTCATGAAAATAATATATATTTTTATATAATTCTAAATATTCTTTTCTATAATAAATGGTAAACGAATCATGCATGAAGCATATTAAAGGATTTTGAATGTTTTTTTGTATTCTCACTTATAATTCCTGGTTTATCAGTCCATGAATTAATAATTTTTTTTAATGGAATTGGATCAATTAATTTCTAAATCCTTGAATATATTTTATAAAAACTATAAATTTTTTAAAATTTCACATTAAATAATTTTTTTATAATTTTGACCCCAATCATTCCCGAGAAACTTCAAATATATAAATCCTATATATAAGAATAATACTTTTTCCTTATACAAATACTCATCAATGATTTTGAAAAATTACACTTATAATTTCATTATAATGTCTTTTAAATCTCAAAAATACAAATGTACGTCAATAAGTCAACATATAATTTTTACCATTCAAAAGGAAAATAATTTATCCAATTTCAATTATTCTTGTTCACAATTATGATTTTTTTTAAATTTACGTTTATTTCTTAGATTATTTTAATGGATAAATTAACTCACACCACTTTATATCAATAACAATATCTAAAATAATGATTTCTAGGAGAACTACAATATTCAAGTTATCCTTTATCTAAATAATTATCAACTAAAGTAGTAACTGATATCAAATTGATTTCCAATTATATCCAAACAATAATAAGACAACATAACCACTTAATTTATTAGATATATTGTTTAAATCAAAATAATATATTAAAAAATAATCTCCCACTAAAAAATGATATCAGACCATGATTGGTTCAATGCTGATTAAGATATACCAAAAATAATTTACTTTCAAAATTATCTAGAATCTCACAAATTCAATTACACCCAATCTAATATAAACATACTTATAATCCAAAAGTTTTTACTACATTAAGAAAATCAATATAAACCTTATTTAAAAAATCAAACCACTATAATTAAAATGCCATGTAAACCAATCATAAAATAAACTAATAAAATGAAACATACATATAAAATACATCCCTTACTAATTAAATATAAAAATAATAATATTCCCCATCATTAAAAAAATCGATGTTTAAAAATAACAATTAAATTTTATCAATGATATTTTATATAAAAACATTTATACACTATCCAAACAAGATTGAAATTCAATGATTAAATTTAAACACCTCTATTTTATTCATTATAAAATCACCTCAGATGATAAATATTTAGGTATAAATCCATATCAATCATGAAAACATGTAAAATGTATTATTTATTTCGTAAAAACTCCATTACAATTTCTCCATAAATGTAACTATAATTTATCTCTAATTAAAACCAACATTAATCTCTTATTTAAAATATTTTTTTTAATTTTATAACTATTTTTTAAAATAAATTAAAATTCATTTTCATTAAAATTTATAATTTTTTAAAATATTGACCTCAAAATCATTGCATTTAACGTAAAAAATAAAAATGTTATGCTCATATTTTCCAAACATTTGAAATCATTAAACTATAAAAAACTTAGTTTCAATCACCTGCTTTTTTTAGTCATACAAGATTGGACGATATGATTAAAAGTGTAATTTCATCCTGGATAGAATGTCTCTACCAAAAAACAGACATGTCCTATATTCGAGACTTTCTCACAAAATATTTCAAAGTTAATTTAATTAAAGATTTTACGAACCTAAGAAAAGTTAATTCCAAATCCTTTCCATAAAACAATGATGTAAAATTATATATATCCAATAATATAATGTTATCCCAAATACAAATTTAAGCATGATTTAAAATAAAATGTTTAAAAAAGTATTTATACAACACCCCAAACATTTTATGCTATTCTTCTATTAGTATATTCTATTCATAGACTATTTTTCATAATACACTGTGTTTTTTAAACAACAAATAGATATTTAGGAGACAATAATAACATATCCATTAAGCATAAGTTTTATGCTTATATGTTTGGAATTTAAATAATACGGTCGTGTAGAGTTGTGATCAATTAGTCATTAGTACTCTGATAGAACCTACATGACTATTTTTATGAATAGTAACATGATCTTATGGATAGTAATATGAATATTAATATTACCCTTATGTATAGTAAATAATAAAAACCTTTTATTTTCTTAAGGTAATATGATAATGAGATCTCAATTAAATTTTCATTGTGATATAAAACTAATTATAGCTTTAAAATAGTTATTTTTTAAAAAAAATGATTTTATTTAAAAATAAAATTAAATATAAATAAATATTTTTTTCAAAAATTGGAGTTCATTTTAAAATTCTACAAGTCAAAAAATGGTTAAAGTGATTTTTTGGTATTTATTTAAAATATTTTTTTGTGAGTAGTAAAAATACAGTTTAGTGTTTTTAGTAGTTTAATGACATCATAATGAAATAATAGCTAATATAAAAGGCTGGTCAACATGTGTAAAATATCATATGAGATGAAATTTCCCATGTGGCTAAAACCATGGGAAAATACAATGGGAAAGCCAATGGTTTGGAAAAAACCACCAAAGATGTGTCCTTGTTAATTAATAAAAAACTTTCCCTCATTTACTATAAATACACACTCACCCCTTTATATTAATTCATTAAAAAATCATTATCCTAGAATAAATGGTAGTATTACCTTCTAACGAGTCCTCCCATGGTTTCCTCAAACACCCATGGTCCAAACCATCATGTTTTTGGAGTTACTCTACAAGGTAATAAAATCAACAACCTTTCTCTTTTCTTGAAGCGTTCATTTTATGTTTTCTATTTTAATTTCAATTAGATTATGATGGAATATCCCATTTAATGTTTCCCTTAAATATCATATAATGTAATTGTTTTTATATTCTATATTTCTCTTATCATACTATTTTATAAAAATTTTAGTGACATTGTTTGGACGCTGAATTTTCGTGAGAGATTTCTCAAATTTTCTTCTATTTTGAGTTCTATTGTTTTATACTTCTTTTCACATCTCCCCTAATCCAAATTCTATGATAATTAATGTACCTAGTGTGAACATAAATTATATTATTCAAAGGGAATATTTCATCATCATATCTCTTTCCCCCTCCTCTTATACTAAAAATGAAAACACCGTCCGAGATGTGTTAATTTATCACATTCAAGGATGAAGGTTTAACAATTTTCATTTCCATTTACAATTCTGGTCATGAAACCATTTTAATGTCTGATCCAGAACAGTTTATATTTATTCCATCTCATTAATGTTCTATAATCCATACACACTCATAATATAAAATATTAATACCAACTAAGTTTATTATGAACAAAAGTGCAAATTTAATCAAAACATATGTAATTAAATTTTAACTAATGATTCTTCATCATGATATATAAACCAAAATCTTTATAATATAATTTTTATTTATTAATTTTCATTAATAAGATATATTAACATTTATGTACGTTTAACCACACAATAAGTGAACTTCCATTCATCAATAAAATTAAACTGATCCTAAAAACAATGAAAGAAAGTGGTTCCAAAACAATAAAATTAAATCCCTTAATCCCATAAAAAGAATCATGAATATCCGTAATATGGTTACAGTAAATCACTTTCATGTATAAGAGGTTTTGGACATATTAATTAATGAATCAGAATTTTATTATTCAGATCATCAAAACAAATTATGAACACACTTGAGCATAAGGTATGGGGTTTCTTATCTCACTTTTTATTCTGTGATACTTCCATTGTTCAACACTTATTTCAGGATTGTGGTATATGTGAATGGAAATTAGATATATAATATAATTATTTTATTTATTTTCAATGTATTGAATTATTTTTTTGATAATTTTTAATTCTTGGACACATGAATCGATTGATTACAATGTGGTAATGGGCTTTGTATCAGCCGCTTTGGTGGTGGCGTGTGGGTGATGTTTTGTTATACAACAACACTATTATTTGGGAGGTTCAGGGTTCAAATCCTGAGAGTCTACCTTTGGGACAAGCCACTACCCTGGGATCCACCCATCTATATGGGTCACCCGGTCTTGACTAGGCGTGAAAAATGAGGTGCGACCCAATGTGCTGACAGATTTCATTGATGAACCATCGTCGATCGGGCCGTCACCCTCTGAGACACTCTGCCATCTCGGCTGGCAATGACTCTGTCCCTAGCTAGGCCTCTACCGTAGGGCAGATACCCCTTCATGGGGGAGGATTATTACCTTGTGTGGGGGGTTTTGAAAAGGCCAAACATGGGAATTCATGTTTCAACAAGAATTGGGCATCGTTTCAATTTCCAATTTCACTGTGGCTTACTTTGTATTGTACACATAATAATTCTTATGTGATGTACCTACATCCCATTTGAGATCACATTAAATTTGAAATAAATTTCTATTCTATATCGATATTCTATTATGATTGATATGTTTATTGTCTGAACTGTATACCATTTTTACATGCGGTGTTTATTGGGAATTTTGTATTAATTGTGGAAATATTGATGAATCTGCATCCTCTACTCTATAAAAATATTGAGAAGGTATATTTAACATATATTAAATCTATGGATAAATAATTCTTTGTACATAAAGTGGTCGGTGGGTCCTGCTATAGCCCCTAGATGAATCGACACATCTCATGAGACATATCACTTGGCAACAAACCCTTCGAGTTTGTTTCCAAAAATCAGACGCGTTTCTACACACATAACTATACTATTTTAATTGTATTATGGAATTGTGTTCCTGATACATGAAATCAAATTAATAATAATTCTCTTTATCCATATCTGTTATTTATATCCATGATGTTTTCACTATGAAAAAATATGTGGATGAAGTTTCATTCAATGTTTATTAATGGAGTCGGTTTTTTATTTATTCACCATGACATATTGATTATGTCAAATTTTTTATGATTTGATTATTATTGAATTAATTATTCCTCTATTTTAATCCCTTACTAATCATTTGATCTAACCCCTTTCATTTTTTTTCCTTCAATAGGTGATGAAGAGGAGATCATTTATCGAGTTTATATGGATGCATTTATACGTTTTTTAATGTATTGTATTTTGTAACCTTTTCCAATGTAATTTGATTTAAATATATATAAATTGTTTCTTCATGACAACTATACTAATATTTCATTTGGTTTTTCATTCTTTATAACCATTCCATTAGAAAAAGTACTACACTGGCTCTAGTCTAGTGGGGTCTGGGTGTTACAGTTTGAATCAGAGGACGTTTTGTAGCAAATATGAAAAAAAGATTGAAAAATGTATAGTCGAGAATAACTATATAAGGAAGTATTTGAGGATAAATGTACAATAAAGTCCTAGTATTTTGGTATGAAATAGATTAAGTGAACCTTTCTGTCAAATACATCCCTGTCTAGAAACAGACAATTAGAGGTGGCTATGGCACAAAAGTACCTAGGAGTGAATACTCCAACAATTAGTTTCAGGAATGACACATGGTATCCCGGTCCACAACAATGGTACATTTTACACTATTGTAATTAAGAATCCTGAGGGATATTTTTATGATAATCATCATTTTCTTTACAAACCATTATGAAATATTTTAATGTAATGTTTTCCTGAGAGTACCCATGTCTATGAGATTATCTATGCATGGTATTTCAATTTATGATAAGTACCATTTTAGGAAATATTATAAATTATGATTCATAACCTAACCAAGTGTTTTCTATAATTTAAAAATGGATGATAATATAAGAAGGGGAATAAAAACCCATTGGAAATGTAAGGATTTCATTACTGACCAAGTCAACCCAGTTAATGTTGGAGCAGATCAGATCATGACCATATTGGGACAACATACTCAAGTTGTAATGAATAATCATTCCACACATATGTTGGATCATTTCATGTGTCAGAATACCCCATATTCCAGTGGGACTACTAATCTATTGGTTGATGAGAAGTGGATCCTATCCCATGAAAAGATAATCATGGAATTAAGATGTAGTGAAAATGAAAATCTAGTACTATTTGTATATTTTCTTATGGGAGACGTTGATCAATGGTGGGACTTGATTCAAAATAACATGAAGGAAGATGAAATAGAACGTATATAAATCATTAATGTTAAGATCATGTTTTTTGGACAAATATTTCCCTTAAGAGAAACAGACCGAAATAAAGAAAAAATTCCATAGATTAAAGTAAAGAAAATAAAACAGTTTTGCAGAGTTTCAAGATACCTTCACTAGACTATCCAATAATTTCATAGATTATATAGGATACTTGGTAGGACATATTAACCATATATTTTAAGGTCATAATACAACTCTTCTAAGGGAACTGGATTCACATAAAATTTCATCATATGATGAAATTTTATCAAGAGACCTCAAAATGGATAAGGAGTTTGCTAGATGATATTTGATCATGGGAAACAATGATAATAAGATGTACATTGATAAACATGGAAAATGAGAAGAACTAAAGAAGAACAAGAGAATGAATAAATTCCGGTTATGTGTGAACTGTGGAATGAATCATCCAAGAGAATTCTTGAAAGGATTGGATTTCTATTATAAGTGTGGATAAAATGGTCATCGATCTGATGAATGCATGAAGAAGAAACAATTCAATGATATTCCCTGGTACTATTGTTGAGATAATGGACACTATGGAAATGATTTTACTAAGAACCAAGGAATCATGCCTTAGAAAAGGCCCAGGGAGAAAGGGAGATCTTATGCAATTACAACCATGAAGGTTGAAGCTCATAATGATGTGGTGGAAAGTACTTTAATTGTGTAATCAAACATAGAAAACACTTTATTTGATTCTGGATCATCGAATTTATTTACATCTTCCCCGTTTTCCATGAAAATTAGATGTGTCTAATTTGATTTAGTAATGGAGTTATTAGTCAAAACTCAAAGTGGATGCATCCTTGAAACAAAGGCATGTCAACTAGTCCCTATAGTGACACATAAATGTGATTTAGTTTCTAACTATATCATTATACCAAAGCATAAATTTGATATAATTCTCAATATTAATTGTCTGTAAAACTATGTTGCGATGATTTGTTACCTGAAAAAGGAATTTATAGTTTTTGAAAATTGTGTAGACTTACTTATAATTAAATATGAAACCTCTCCATCTGATTCTTTTCTAGACCCACCCCTAGTATCTCTATTTGATGCAATTCATGGAGAGGAAGAGAACCCAATATCTATGGTATAGAATGAAATTTTCAAATATAACATGGGAATATAGTAGAAGAACAGATTGATGTATTTTTAGAGGATTTACCTAGACATCCTATAGAGTAGGAAATTGAGTTTTCCACTAAAATATTTTTTGGTGAATGACCTCTATCAAAAACCCTATATAGAATGGCCACTGTGGAGTTAGTGGAGCTAAAATGAAACTTTAGGAGTTGTGTGAAAAAGTATTTATTCTACCAAGTGTTTCATGATGGGTAGCCCTTGTCCTATTTGTCAAGAAGAAAGATGGATCCATGAAGCTATGAATTTTTTTACTAATGTTTTTTAAAGTTTGGGGCTGAAGCCTAATTTTTATTATTAAATCAAAGAAAAGACCTCTTTATCTTGGTAAAGGGAGACACATTACATAGGCAGAAAGCCCAATGGACATTTTATCCCATTACATAGCCAGTTGGCCCAAAAGTTTGGCCCAAGGCCAATTCTATGAATAGTACTGCTACATTACCTGTGCGGCTACATTTCTGCACAGTACCCACCACTGATATTGTGCCCATACCGCTCCTATAGTGCCCCTACAATCGCTATAGTGTCATTGTTTGAACTGTATATCGGCTACTACAGTAGCAAAATATTGTTGTTATAGTACCTGCGCGCAATGGGGTTTGAACCCCCATTTATCATGTATTATTATGCGGTGCTTACCACTAAGCCAAACCACAATTATAGTTTCGTACAAACATGTTGTTAGGTAATGATGTATTGGGGTGGCATCCCCACCTACACGCCGCACATCCCCAGCGAGGCCCAAAGTGGCCAACCCTTGGGCTTAGGCTAGTTCCCAAAGGGGTAGAGGGACCCAGGAGTGTTTTGTTAGCATATAGTGTGTGTTGACTTGCGAGGACTCGAACCCGGATCCTCAAGATCAGGACTCCACTAGCATTAACCAACTCACTCGTTCCATGAAGGCACCATGTGTCTATGCATTGATTATTGGGAAATCAATGCTATTTAATGAGAGAATAAGTATCCTCTACCCTGGATTGATGATTTATTTGATTAACATCAGGGATCTCAATACTTTTCAAAGGTTGACCATTGATCTGGATATCTTCATCTACGTGTGATGAAATAAGATATTCTGAAAATAGCATTTTGAACTAGGTATAGGAATTATGAGTTACTGTGATGCATTTTGGACTCACTAATGCACCCTCTATTTTAATGGATTTAATGAAAAGTGTTTTCTTGGAATATCATGATACATTTGTTGTGGTATTAATCGATGATATCCGGGTATACTCAAAATGCAATTTAGACCTTCAGAATCACATTCGGATTATTCTGGAATCTCTTTGAAGAAATGAATTACATGGGAAGTTTAGAAAATTTGAATTATGCCTTCAATATGTTTTTTTCTAGTGCATATTTTCTCTATGGATGGAATCCTAGTTGATCATGCAAATTCAAAGGCCATCCAATAATGTCCCAAGCCAATTATCAAAACTGAGGTACAATGTTTTATTGGCAAAACAGGATACCATCAACGTTTCTTTCTAAGTATCACTTGACTGGATAACCCGCTACCCAAGCTCGTAAGAAAAGGAGATAAGTCTGTCTGGAAAAAATAATATAATATATTCTTTTATGTATTGAAATAATTATTGGTAAATGGACAAATTTTGAATCTTCCATCTTGAAATGATCGATTTGTAAAATTCAGTGAATCTTCAAAGAATGGGATGGGTTGCATCCTTTTGAAAAATAATAATGTTATTGATTATACATAAAGGAAGTTGAAGACTCATGAGTAAAATTATATAACACATTATCAAGACTTTGTAGCTGTAATCATTGCTCAAAAGCTATGGATAAATTATCATTACGGTTTTAAAATTTCAAATATGTACCGATCCGAAGAGTTTGACATACCATTTTAGACAAAAAGGAATCAACATGAGGTAGAGGATATGGCTCGAGTTACTCAATGATTACGATTGTTCAATACTCTACCACATAGGAATGAACAATAAATGGCAGATGCATTAGTCATGAATGATCATGGACTTCTTACTCAAATGAGGATTGGGACGGATCCTATATTCATGAATCTACTAAAAATGGATATGTGTATTATTAAGGAAGGGGAAACATATTTCCTCTTTCAAATGAATGTTAAACCATATTTTCTATAGAGGACAAAAATATCTCAATGTAATGTTGAATAGTTACACCTTATAATTATTACAATTTAGGATGGAATATTGAAAGACATTCTGTATGAGGAAGGATTTATGATGTTGGGAAGAGGTAATGTGTCCTATCATTACCTGAGCTAAAAAGGTAACTATTAGATGAGGCTCTTAGCTCAAATTTTTATATACACCCAGTTAGCAAAAGGAATTATAGTGATCTGAAGTAATTATTTTGTGGGATAATATGAAGTGGGAAATTGATGACTACGTGTCGAGGTGTGTCGTTTTTTCGCAAGTGAAGGCAGAGATACAACATGATGAAAGAGTGATGAAACCTATACCTATTCTTATGTGGAAGTGGGATTACATTACGATGGATTTTGTCCCCATACTACTGAGGACACCTAGAAGGAATGATGTAATATGGGAAATTGTTGATCTTCTAATTAAATCTACACATTTCTAACCCATAAGAGAGAATTTACCACTTCAGCACCTAGAACAACTTTATATTAATCATGTTGTAATAACTCATGGTTCACCTCTATTGATTGTGTCAGATTCAGATCCCTGATTTACATTAAAATTATGGAAAAGTCTTTAGAAGTCTCTGAATAATGAGCTTCGAATGAGTACTACTTATCACCCCCAAATCGATGGATAGTTTTAAAGTACTATTCAAACTCCGGAAGACATGCTAAGATCATGCTCTCTAGGTTTTCAAGGTATATGGGATCAATAAATACCATTTTTGGAATTTTACTACAACCATACTTTCCATTTTTGTATTTAAATGGCTCCCTATGAAGAATTATATGAAAATAGATATCAAAATACAACTTGTTGGGACAAAGTTGGTGACAGGAAACTTATAGGCCCAGAACATATTGAAGAGACCACGAAAAAGGTGAAGAAAATTAAATCCCATATTAAAGATTCCCAATGTAGGAACAAGATATATGATGAAAATTAGTGAAAGGAAATGGATTTAAAAGTGGTCGATCATGTATTTCTGAAAATATATCAATGGAATGGTGTATTAAGGATCTAAAAGAACGGGAAATTGAGCCCCTGGAACGACAAACCTGTTGATATTCTGGAAAGAATTAGAGCTATATCGTATAGTTTAAAAATGTCACCATGTCGCTCCAATTTTCATGATGTGTTTCATGTGTCTTTTTGATGAAATATATGCCAAACCCAATGCATGTACTCACCTATAATGAAATATAACTGAACTTGATTTTTCATACTGTGAAGAGCCTATCGGGATTTTTGACACAAGGCATCATGTATTGAGAAGTCAAAAAACTTGTCTAGTAAAGTAACTTTAGTGAAACCTGAATATATTGGATGAAACATGGGAACCTGATGATGTTATGAAGAAGAACAACCAATGTCTATTTGGTAGGATTTATACATAAAATATAGAGGACAAAATTTAAGAACAGGAGAATAATATAACACACCAATCATTTTACAGTATGATTATCCTAAATATATTCAATTCATAACCTATATTTTAGATAGCATATTGTTCCATTGAAACTACACTTGGATATTTAGAAGATAGTCATTACCTGTCCATTAAACATAAAATTTCCACTTCTATGTTTTGAATTTCAAAAAATTGCCATCTAGAGCTGTGACCTTGAAGTCATTTGGAGTCTGATAGAACCAACATGAATTTTTTGAATAGTAACATACCCTTATGAATAGTCATATGAATAATAATTTGATGATTATGAATATTAAATAATGATAATATTTTATTTTCATGATGTAATAAGATAATGAGATCTTAATTAATTTTTCAATGTGATATAAAACTAATTATACCTTTAAAATAGTTCTTTTGAATAAAGTATGATTTCATTTAAAAATTAAAATAAAAATACATAGAAAATGATTTTATAAAAATGGATTTTATTTTTAAATTATACACATATAAAAATTGTTAGGGTTAGTTTTTTTATTTCTCTAGGATACTTGAATTTTTGGCGAATAATAAACATACAGTTTTGAGTTTTCAGTAGTTTAATTTCATCATAATGATATAATAGTTAATATAAAATGCAGGTAGATATGTGTATATAAATATATGACATTTGGTGTCCTAAATAGCTAAAACCATGGGAAAATACGATGGGAATGCCAATGGTTTTTCCAAAACCATTAATGAGGTGTCTCTTTTAATTAATAAAAAATCCCTCTCATTTACTATAGATACCCACTCACCCCCATTGTTTTCATTCATTCAAAACTCGTTATCATTCTTTACCCCTCCACTTATACTAAAATTGAAAACATTGTTCGAGATGTGTTAATTTATCACATTCAAGGACGACAAGTTCTAAATTTTCATAACCATGTTCAATTCTGCTCATGAAACCATTTTTTGGGATGAACCATATCAGAATATATGTATTTAATCTCATTAATTTTCTTGAATCCATACACACTCATAATATAAAATAATAATTCAAAACATGTTCATTATGAACAAAATCGCCAATTTAATCCAATCGTTTGTAATTAACTTTTAACTAATGTTCCATCATCTTTGTATATAACCCCAAATCAATATAAGATCATTTATATCCCTAAAATTAAATAAATAATATATATTAACAATTCTGTATGTTTAACCACACATAAAAAATCTTTAATTTATCAATACACGTAAATTTATCATTAAAACCAAGGAATTAAATGCTTCCAAAACAATAAAATCGAACCTCTTAAAGCCATAAAAAGAGCCATGAGTAAACCTAATAAGGTTACAATAAATATGTTAAATGTATACGAGGTTCGGGAATTATTATTTAATGTTGATAAATTTTTTTATTCAGGTCATTGAAAATAATTAAGAACCCACTCGAGCATAAGGTAATGGATTTATTATCGAACATTTAATTTTTTGAGATATCCATTGTTTTCCGCAAATTTCATGAATGAGGTGTATGTGTACTACCATTAGATATATAAGATCATGATTCTATTTATTTTCATGGTATTCAATGAATCATTTTATAATTATGAATTCTTGGTCACACGAAATGATTGGTTACAATGTGGTAAGGAGATTTGTGTCAATTTTCCATTTCGCTGTGACTTACTTTGTGTTGAGTATCTAACAATTCTTATGTGGTTTACCTACTATCTACATGAGATCGCATTTCATTTGAAATCATATTTATATTAAATATAGATATTCTCATATCCTGGATATGTTTATTTTATAATCCATATACCATATTTACATATAGGGATTATTTGGAATGTTGTTTTAATTGTGGAAATATTGTTGAATCTGTTTCCTCTATTTTGTACAGATATTACAAAGGAAGATTAAAATTTTATTAAATAAATGTAAAAATAATGATTTGGACATACTGTGATGGGTGGGGCCCTCTATATCCCTTCTATGGATCGACATGTCTCATTATAAAAATCAGTTGGTGACAAACCCTTCGAGTTCATTTCCAAAAAGAAGATGAGTTTTTACCTACTCAACTATACCGTTTTAACAGTATTATGGTATAATGTTCTAGATATGTGATGTCCAATTAATAATCATTCTCTTTATTCTTTATAGTTTATTATTATCAATGAGTTTTTCTCAATGAAAAAAAAATCTATTGATGGCGTTTCTTTCTCAGTTTATTAATGGTGTGAGTTTTTCATTTATTCACCTTGCCATATTTATTATGTCAAAAAAATAAATTTGATTATTTTATTACATAATTCATGCTTCCCCTAATTTTAACCCTTACTAAGCATTCGAGCTCACCCCTTTTTTGTTAACCGTCAACATGTGATGATGAGGATATCATTTATTGAGTTTCTGTGGATGCGGTTTTTTTTATGTATTGTATTTTGGAACATTTTCAAATATAATCTGATTTACATCTATGTATCTTGTTTCTTCAGGAAGAATAATCTACTCATTACATCGATATTTTACTCTTTATATTATTCCAATGTAAAAAGTAATGAAAAAATCCTGTCTAAAGGGGTCTGGGTGTTACAATATATAGCTTTTATTAAAACATATATTCGAAGAAAATTACCACTTAAATATCATAAAGATATAAATTTTTTAAACCATAGTAAAATATAATACATCAAAACCATTTTATCTGAAAATCTAATTTGTTTAGTGAAATGTTTAGTTATAAATATTCATTCTTTAAAAAAAACCAAAAATTTATTTTGGTATGTAACACAAACCAAAGTTTTTTTTTGGAAAATAACATAAATAAAGACTATCTTAAAACACAAACAAACATGATTTCATTCTGACATGCGATATTAAATCTCACTATAAAAACACACACATAAAAAAATTAAGCAGAGCCTGAATTGAAACTACCTTATAATTAAATTATTTTATTTAAAATTATCTATGAAATTTATTTAGTGAATTTTGAACTTATATAACTCTCAATCTATTATACATCTTCCAAAAACCAAAAGATAATTTAGCAAAATCCACAAATCTTCAATAACCATATGACATATAATAAAAATATAGATAATTGAATATGTTACTTGTTGTAATTTACATAATATAAAACCATTTTAAATATAAAAAATATATATGGTCAATGTTATGTCCCATACCCGGATTCCACTAAATAGGTTTCCTGAGCCCAGTGGTCCACATGGCCTCAAGTTTATAAAATCAAATTATAGAGGGTGATGAATATTAGAGAGGGCCTAAGATGTGTCCATGGGGAGACTATTACCTCATTACCAGAGTGTGTCAGATCATACAAATAAAAACAAGGAAAACAGTAGAATCAATCTAAGTAGATCAAAGGAACAATGGAAATATACAATGTAATTTATCTACTAGGTTAAAAATAATTAAGTCAACATGAAAAACTGATGTTGATATTTCATTTCACTAGAAAAATATAAAATCGTGGATATAATAAAACATGCATAACATTTTTGAGAAAAGTTTAATTGAAAGAAAAAGGATATCTTTTGTATTCTGAGATCTGGATCAGTCATATACTATCAATATCCATCCAAAAAAATAATAAACAATGTGTTTAAAGTATTATGCTACCCTTTATCAACACCTTCATTCATGTAATCTCACACAGGAATGAAATGATGCTCATAGAGGGTGTGTGATAAATCTCAGTGGGCCACAACCAACGGTTTCTACAAAATTAGGCATGTGTAATAGAAATGTAATAGAGTGAAAGCATGAAAATATAATGTAAATTAGTATAATGAAACTAAATACCCTAGTACATACTTCATTCATTGTATGGTGTCTCAATATATAAACAATTCATTATTTTATTACATCCTTTTTACAGATGAGTCACATGATATCTATAGTGAGGGTTCTCAGATGTATCCAGGCAACATGTAATGATATTTAATAATGATTTTCATAGGTACTAACCATGGTAACATAGATGTAAAGGGTCTCCAAATTAGTATTGAATATAGTTTGGCTAAGGGAAATAGTGTAACCCAAAGATTATAGTATATGGAATTCCATTATAATATGTCCACATAGTTCAAGGAGTTCAGAAAATGTAAAATAAGGCTAATCAATGATGGGGCCTGATGGGATTTAACCATGGAACCTAATTGTCATTTCTAGATCTAAGTAAATTATCTAAGGAATACTAAAATAATACATGATGTATCCTTTCGTGTCATACTGGGAAACCAATGTTAGGATCAGGATCTCAGTTGGTTTCATCCTCTACAATCTGTATCCTTGAATTGAAATGAGGTTCTTGAGTGCACAAGTCATTCCCAATGGAATTGAAGGAAAGGTGGAGTCATGTAAGAATCCAAAACTTCTTTTTAGGTATGTTTTAATTTTATGGTCGTTGTTGAGAAAATGTGAAAATTCTCGAAATTTTCGAATTACACGCTGTGTACTTTATGAGTACATGTTGTGTACTCTGTTACTGCAGGTATCCAGGTTCTGGCTTTGTAGTGGTCACGCACATGACCATGTCGGGTTGACATGGAAGTTTCCTAATGCAGATTATAAAAATAGAGAGTACATGTCATTTACTTCAAAATTACATGCCATGTACTTTATTTTTTTCATTAAATGCACCGGGGTCCGGTCTAATTTCCAGAACACACTTCTTCTAGGGTTCGTTCGACCGAGAGCTCTGTACGGCCATGGGTCTTCGACAAACCTCCGATAAAGCGTCTGTCCTCCGAAACAACCACCATCATTTGTGTTAGAACCACATCAGTGATTTCCGGCTTCTCATAGAGCACCATCTTCTGATTTCTTATCTCTCGTGAGATATCATGGGTTGATTATTTTAGATGTTTTGGTAGATATACCACATTCTAGGTCGATTCAAGGGCCAACGCCAGAGTATATAAATCTATGTACGCTAAGTTAGGTGGTTTGTGACTTCATATTGAATGGATTTGAGTATTATGTGCAATTCTGACCAATACCCTTAAACATGGTATTGCGTGTTTATCGTTTTATCCCTGTTGATTTCCTGCCATTCTTATATTCTTGTGTAGAAGATAATTGGATGTGAATATGGTTGATTGTTATGATTTTTAGGTTTCACCCATGGATGATCGGTTTAAGACCGTTTGGTCCTACTTGGACATTTGGACACCTTTCCTATTTTCATGCATGTTGTTGTAGGGTGGAGAGTTTGACTTCTTACATGCTTGATATGTTGTAGACTGGTTAACCAAGTAGTTCTATAGGTTTACATTGGAAATGTTGCATTGTTATGCTCGTTAACCTACAGAGGTTCGTGAGAACCTGGTGTAAAAGACTATAAGGGGAATTGACTGAGTGAGCTTCCTCAGAGAGTCTTTGACCACTTTAGGCTATAAGGGGGATGGGCCGAGTGAGCTTCCTCAGAGTACCGATTACCACTTGGGGATATAAGGGGAATTTAATGAGTGTGCTTTCTCAGAGAGTCCTTGAATTCTTTAGACTATAAGTGGAATTGATCATGTGAGATTCCTCAGAGAGTCATTGAATTATTTGAACGACTTTAGGCTATAAGGGAAATTGACTGAGTGAGCATCCACAGAGAGTCCTTGTCCTTGGGGCTATAAGGGGAAGTGACCGTGTGAGGTTCCTCAGAGAGTCCTTGACTACTGTAGAATATAAGTAGTAATGAGAGTGTGATCTTCCTCAGAGATTCTATTTATATATTCCTATGATAGAATCAGAGGGGATGGGATGTGAGTACTTTCTATAGGGTCACCTATTTTTGTGTAGCTTCTTGTTTAAATGTTGCTTGATATTGATATTGTGGATTGTTTACTACTGAGTACTTTTCTATTTACTGCATTCCATACTTTTACCTTCCATATATTTTATGACTGTTAGGCATAGATCATCAGGTGGTTTCCTACTGGGATTTAGTCTCACACCCTGTTTGGGCTATGCTATTGGGTACAAACATATTATATTGTTACAGGTATAGACAAGGGAAAGCACCCTTCTTCTTCAAGTACTTAACATGTCGTGGAGCTAGAGAGCACTAGGCCAAGCGCAGGCTTTCGATGATGAGGAGCTGTTGATTTTTTCTTTTTGTACTTTGGTGTAGTACCATTTGTATTCATAATTGAAACTTGTTTGGAAATTTTCCTAGACATATGTTTCATTCATCATTTTATATATATGTGCTGAAATTGATTATTATTTCAGTCTTCCACAATTTTCTGTTATTGGGTATTTACTACATTTGATCTTGTATATTTGTTGATCTTCTTCTATGTTACACTTCCAACGAGGGCATAATTTCCCCACTGTCACACCCAAGGCCCTTGGTGCTAGTCAGCAGTCTCTGGCCTTCGGGAAAATGTGCTTGAGGCCAGGTGTCCTACTGGGTTCGGGATGCCTCTCGGTGGATTCCAGAATTGGGACATTACAATGTAATTATAGGGATTATTTTCTTCTTGACTAACTATTTGGAGCCTTCACCCATTGATAGGATAGGATAGGTATTTGGTAACAAGCTGTGATCGGGATTAGCTAACCAGTTTATAGTTAAAAGCCAATCTAATTCAGTGATTGAAATTTTTTTGGTTAACAATTTTACAGTTGTAACACCCCAAGCTTCTATGGTACACTTCTCTTTGAATAATGTGATAGTGTGTGTTGTACGCAACACCGAGTTCTAACACACCATAACCAATCAAATTAGCCGTTATGAATAGTAATACCAACTTTTTGAAATTATATATATCTTATATTTCAAAATGGACGTCATTTTTGGATTTGAAATATTGAATTTAGCCTAAGGTGAGATTTTGGTACTTTTGAGATAACTTTAATATTTTGATGAATAGTGAAAATTACTAAATTTTAATTAAAAACAACTTTTTTAATCAAAAAAATTAATAGTTATAAATTATGAATTTGAGTATTTTTAAAGTATATTAAGAATATATTTTTACCATTTAATACAATGTATTTCATTGGACATAATTTTACAATTAAACCGGACATAAACAAATGTCAATCTTTTGATAGTTATTATCTCTTAAAAACACACTTTTTTTTAACAACGGGAATTAATTTTAAATTAATTTCTGCCACTTCTGTGTTTTGAATTTAAAAAAATGGATTCCATATTTGGAATCAGGATTTTCAAATTGTTTAAATAGGTACCTTTTATTTTTAGACATTTTGAATAATTACTTCGGTAAATATTTTATTTACCATGGTTAAGGGTAAATCCGGTAAATAAGTGTTAACAAATAATATTATAATAATACTAAATTACCCTAAAACGTGTCCTAGCCATATGTTTTGATACATGTTAGACCATAGTCATCTTTGGGTCGATTTTGAGACCCCATGGAGCCACATGTAGGTGATAGGGACACTTATTTTAATTAAGTTAAAATGAATACAAAAATGACCCAAGCATATATCTTATAGAAAAACAATTTTTACTTAGTGTTATATATGTTGGAATTTCGACTATAAATATTAATTAGAAAGATAAAACAATTTCCTACATATTGATATTTTATTTATAATTTTTAAAGATAACATAAGTTAATTTATTTATGACACAATGATGATGCAGTAATTACAATAATAGTGAAAATTTAAAATAATTGATATTATAAATAAAAAAAGTAATATAAATTGAGACTTTTAATAAATTAAAATAATTTAATAGTATAATATGACATATTAGGATTGATTTATGTTACTTTTTTCGAAGTAATAATTCTGTTATGAGTTTCACAAAAATCAACTATTGAATAGTGTCAAAATTGACATAAAAGAGTTTTTAAAACAAATATTATATTAATAATTGATATTAAATTCCTAAAAATCTACGGTTCGGCCAAGAGACATATATCATAATATGTGTATCATTAATGGACCACTTGGGGGTTTTTTGGATGTATATAGTAAGTTTATTAACTATATATTATAAAAATACATAGAGACATTGTAAAAGTGAAACTAATTAACTTTGAGATAATATTTAAAGATAAGGTTAATATAAGTACCCAAACCTGTCTAAATTCTATTGGTTGAGTCTTTTTCGACCCATACCCACCTTAAAATTTGAATAATAAACTTTTGAGCCATTAGAAACCGAATATAAATTTATTATAAATTAATATTTCTAGATTTTCCAAAGGTGCCCCTCACCCCTCTTATAAAAGGGCACTCCTCCTTCACATTTATTCACACCTTCAAAGCCTTTTGGTTCTGCCAAACTCTGCCCAAATACTCTCCCAACTTCCCTCACTACAACCTAGAGGCCTTAGTGTTATCATAAATCCAACCTATGGAGCCCTTTTGATCAAATCAAAAGGAAGAACCCGAAAAAGAGGTAATGATTTCACCACCCTTTTCCAAGTTCCTTTCTTCTTCCACTTCTTCTTTATTTGTTATTACCATTCTAAAATAAATAGTTCAGTATCATATATATACTATTATGTTATTATAAATATGATACAACCATATTCAGTATTCTATCCACCCTTTGAATAACATGTCACCATACGTGCGTACGTACGACTTACCGTCTCCACGTCGTGGTGTAATTGTTATTCAATATATTATTATTTGGATGGATATAATAATGATGTGTATCTCATGTAAATAATAAATATAACATGTTAATTATTCTTTATATATGATATACCATCCATTTATATATTATTTTAATATCAAAATAATGATATTGTCGCTCGTGCGTACGTACGGACTACCGTCTCCATGAACGCGATGAGATTCATTATCCATCGTATCCATTCAAGTATAATTCCCATTTTATGATTAATAATAGTATCTAAGGACTTAATATCATTATGGATATGATTAAGATACAAACTATCCATTACAAACATGGCTTATGTAACAAAACATATAAAAGAAAATGAGTAAGTTAACAGACTAAACAACAATAATACTATGATATTATTAACAAATCAATGTTAAAAGATCATATATGATATAATATTAATGTATATGATTCTTTTATAATTTAGTAACAATTATTTCACCATTATACAGGAGGTTAACCTACCCCAACCAAGGAAAAGTAAAAGGTAATGGTTATTTCACAATTTCTTCATTATCCGAGGTTGTTTATACGTAATAATATACTTGGATCTCTTTATCATCCACATCCATGTTTCTTAAAAATGTATTTCAAAAAAATTTTAATATTTAAAAGAATATGGGTCAATGTAATTTATACCCTTGTTTGAATTTTTATAAGAGTTTTATAAAGGAATCTTTCCGTCGTTTTCCAAACAAGGTGCTTTTTAACCTTTTCGACAGAATTAAGGTAGGAATGTTTTTTTTCAACGTATATGGCGGGTGCGGATATTTTCTGCCGATATAAAGTCATCAAAGATTCCCTTACAAGCTTATAAAAATATTTTCAAAGAAAATGTTTTATTTCATAAATATAACACTCATAAATAATTTCAATATAGAAAGAGATATTTCTCTAAAAAGAGTTTTGATTTCATCTATGTCAACATCCTTTGATGGATTTTACGCTTATTTGAAGTTGATTTATTATGATACAAAACTTCTATATTGTATTGAAGGTTTTGTGATATGTTTGACTGTGTATGTGCTATTTTTATACCGTTCATAGTTTATGGTGAAAGTATTGACATTTCGTATGCTAATTTTAATACGAATGTTTATGTTATGTTTAAACCTTTTCATATGGGAATGCATTGGACTTAATATGTGACGGGTGGAGCCCGCTATAGCTCCTCGATGCATCAGTAGGTCTCATGAGACAAACTTGTGTCTTGGCACAAGGCCTTGGAAAAATATTATCTGTATTCTTGGCACAAGGCCATGGCTTTGTGGTTATGATAGTCTGGCATTATGCATTCCATCATTATGAAATTGGTTATTGATATTGCATGTGATTATTTGATTAGTAGAATATCCATGTGAATAAGTAAATGGCATTATTTCAGTTTACTTTTTCCATACTATGTTGAAGTTCAAGTTTAAAAGGCTTTTGTTTTAGTTATACATTGCCTTAAATGTTTATGCATATTTTTGAAAGTTTCCTATATATTGTTATCCTTACTGGGCATTTGAGCTCACCCTTTTCTATGTTTTATTTTTTCCAGGATGTGAAGAACTAATTTATGAATTACCTGCAGGGATTTTATTTGGGGATATGAGTGTGGAATATGGAGACTATGTTGATGTAGTATTTTTTTCACATTATGATGTAATGTAAAACTTTATGAATATATCTAGTGTTTCCCAGGCTACTAAACCAATCGGTCTTTCAAGATTTGATCTTTTTTGTGATCATGCCAATGTTATGTAATAATGCACCGACTCTGGGTAACTGGGGTCGGGGCCTTACAGTTGGTATCAGAGGAAGTTTAGTAAAAACCTTGGAAGCTAGATTTAGATAAACTCTGATTAGAGCACGTAGACCTAAGATGAACTTTGAGGATTAGTATAGAGGAACTTCCTAGAATTTTGGTATTGTAGAGATTTTGTGAGTTTTTCGAGCAATAAATCCCTGTCTGGATACGAGCAGGTAGAGGCGGCTCTGGCACATATGTACCTAGGCAAAAAACCCAAAAACACCGCTTTGAGCTAGACTCGAATGGGAACTGGTGCACGACAACGGGCCTTGTTGCACTCTTGGTTATGACACTCCCGGGGGATATGCTTAGGATAACTCTCATTTTCATTACAAATCATTATGAAGGGTTTATGAGTATATACTTCCTCAATGAAAACATTCTTATGATTATTGGTTATATCAATAAATAGTTCAATTTATGATAAGTGTTTTATAACTATGGGATTATGTATTTTGATTCACAAACTGATCTAGTTTATGCCATTGTTTATAAATGGCGCCTAGTGGAAGAAATGGAAACCGTATCAATGCACGCACTCCATGTAGGGATTTCCATCCTGCTCATGATAAATATAGTGGAGCTGGTGATGCAATTGGTGCCGATCAGCTAATCACCATACTGGGACAACTCACTCAGGTTATGAACAATAACCTTACTCATATGATGCACACTGATCCGCAGCGTGGAGGTTGAATGTGAGATAGATTCATGAGGAAACAACCACCAACGTTCAATGGGAGTAAAAATACCTTAGTAGCTGAGCAATGGATAAATTCCCTAGAGAGAATATTTCAGGCTTTGGGGAGTAGTGAAAGGGAAAAAGTTATCATGGCAGTTTACTACCACACTGGAGATGCTGATCAATGGTTGTCATTGATTCAAAACATGAAGGAATATGATGAAGTATCAAATATGGAATGGAGGGAGTTCAAAGATCTGTTTTTAGAAAAATACTTTCCTCATGACCATCGAGCAGATATGGAAAGGCAATTTCTGAGTCTGAGACAGAAGGAGGATGAGAATGTCGCAAAGTATGAGGCTAACATTAAAAGGATAGCAAGGTATGCTGGAGATTATATATGTAACCCAAGAAGTATGATTGATCATTTCTTTTATGGGTTAAAACCATTTCTCCATCGAGCATTAGTCTCACAATCCTTTTCATCGTACAAAGACATTGTCCCAAGTGCTATCAAGACCGAAATGGAATTCTCTATGTCTTATTACTTTAATGGAGAGCAAGAGAAGAAGAGACCTTCTGATCAATCTGGGAATGGAAATAAGGGGAAGAAGAGAAAGGTTGAATATCCATCCTATGGTAAATGTGGTAAGAAACACCCCGGTACTTGCTTGAAGGGAACATGAGTCTGTTACAAGTGTGGTGAAAAAGGCCACCAAGCTCGTGATTACAAGGGGAAGAAGGTAGCTACCAATGTTTAGTGCTACAATTGCAGGGAAATGGGGCATTATGAAAATTAATTTCCTAAGTGTCAGGAGAACTTACCACAGAAAAGGCCAAGGGATCAAGGCCAAGATTATGTTATCACTACTTCTGAGGTAGAAGCACCAAAAGACGTGGTGGCAGGTAATTTAATGGTTTCCTCATGTTTCTCAAATGCATTATTTGATTCTGGATAATCTCATTGTTTCATATCTTCCCAGTTTTCTAAGAAAATTAGATATTTCCAATTTGATTTAAAAAGTGAGTTGTCAGTTAAAACTCGTAAGGGAAGTATCATTGCAACAAAGTGTTGTGAATCAGTCCCCATTAGAGCACATAAATGTTCTTTATCTGCTGATATCGTCGTCATACCTACGATTGAGTTTGATATAATCCTCAGTATGGACTGGATTTCGGACTATGATGCGAGGATTTATTGTAAGAAGAATGAGGTTATGATTCTTGATGATGACGATAAGGAACACGATATCATTAGAGCAGAATCATCACCACCTAATTCTTATCTTGATCCACCCCCAGTAGCTCAACTAAATTCAATTATTGGGGAGGAAAAGAATGAAATAACTGTGGGTGAGGAAAGGAAAGTTCAAATAGAAGATGTACCTGTTGTGAAAGAATTTGTAGAAGTATTTCTGAAAGATTTACCTGGATATCCTCTAGAAAGAGAAGTTATGTTTTCCATTGATATAATTCCTGGATCAAGGACTATATCAAATACCCCTTATAGAATGGCCAGTGTAGAATTAGTTGAACTAAAGAAACAACTAGAGGAATTGAGTAATAAGGGATTTATTCACCCTAGTGTCTCTCTATGGGGATCCCCTGTTCTTTTTGATAAAATGAAAGATAGATCTATGAGGTTATGAATCGACTAAAGGGAGATCAATGCTATAACAATAAAGAACAAGTATCCCCTACCACACATTGATGATTTATTTTACCAACTACTTGGAGCTCAATTCTTTTCAAAGATTGACCTTCGATTTAGATACCATCAGTTGTGTGTGAAAAAGGAAGACGTTACGAAGAAAGCATTTCGAACCAGGTACGGGCATTACAAGTTTACTGTAATGTCTTTTGGATTGACTAATGCACCCTCTGTATTCATGGATCTGATGAATAGAGTTTTCAAGTTGTATCTTGATGAATTTGTGGTGGTATTTATTCATGATATCATAGTATACTCCAAAAGCTACTAAGATCATGAAAATCACTTGTGCGTTATCTTGAATACTCTGAGAAGGCATGAATTATATGGGAAGTTTAGCAAGTGTGAATTCTAGCTTCAGGAGATTTCTTTTCTTGGCCATATTGTCTCTAAAGATGGAATCTCTGTTGATCCTTCTAAGACAAAGGAAATCCAATAATGTCCAGCACCTATGAGTGTAACTGAGGTATGTAGTTTTATTGGTTTGGTTGGTTATTATTGACGTTTCATCCAGAAATTTTCCCGATTGGCTAACCAATTATCGAAGCTCACACGTAAAGGGGTTAAATTTGTTTGTACAAAAGAGTGTGAATAATGTTTCGAATAACTGAAGAGAAGATGAGTCAATGATCTTATATTGACTCTACCATCAGGGAATGATGGGTTTGTTATTTATAGTGATACATCGAAGAAAGTACTTGGTTGTATCCTTATGCAGAATGATAGAGTTATTTCCTATGCATCACGACAGTTGAAAATTCTTGAACAAAACTATCCTACTCATGATCTTGAGTTAGCAGCTGTGATCTTTGCTTTGAAGATATGGAGGCACTACCTCTATGGTGAAAAATGTGAGATTTATACTGATCACAAGAGTTTGAAGTATATTTTCTCACAAAAAGAACACAACATGAGGCAAAGGAGATGGCTTGAATTGCTCATGGATTATGATTTTACGACACACTACCACCTGGGGAAGGTAAACAAGGTGGAAGATGCTTTGATCAGAAAAGATCATGGAGTTTTGAACAATATGAGAATTGAAAGGGATCCAATTTTCATGGATCTAGTGAAGATGGACATGGGAATAATCAGGGAAGGAGAAACATCAATGCATTTTCAAATGGTTTCCAAACCATCTTTACTATAAATGATTAAGAGTTCTCAGACTGATGATAAAGAATCTAAAAAGAATATTAAAGCTGTGAATGATGGGAGACTGAGAGACTTTGTGTATGAAGATGGAATTTTGAAATTCGGGAAGAGACTTTGTGTTCCCGATATACCTGATATAAAAAGGGAATTGCGGGATGATTCTCATAGTTCCAATTTCTCTATACACCCTGGGAGCACCAATATGTATAGGGATTTGAAGGAACATTTTTGGTGGGACAACATGAAGAAGGAGATTGCTGATTTTGTGTCAAAATGTATGGTTTTTCAACAAGTGAAAGCTAGAAGGCAACACCCTGGATGAGTCTTGCAACCTCTTCCCATACCGGAGTGGAAATGGGACAATATTACGATGGACTTTTTCATGGGGCTACCAAAGACTCCTAGAAGGAATAATCCAATATGGGTTATTGTTGATTGTATTACCAAGTCAGCACATTTTCTCGCTATAAGAGAAGATCTACCCATGGAACATCTAGCAAGACTATATATTAATGAAGTTGTGGGACTTCATGGAGTACCCCTATCGATTTTTTCTGATTGTGATCCCCGTTTTACATCAAGATTCAGGAAAAGTCTTCAAAAATCCCTGGATACTGAACTTCATTTGAGCACTGCTTACCACCCTCAGACAGACGGACAATCAGAACAGACTATTCAAACCATAGAAGACATGATGAGATCTTGCTCAGTTGACTTTCAGGGTATGTGGGATCAATATTTACCTCTGGTAGAATTTTCCTACAACAATAGCATCCATTCGAGTATTCAGATGGCACCATATGAAGCATTATACGGAAAGCGATGTCACACACCAACCTGTTGGGATGAAGTTGGTGAATTAAAACATGTAGGTCTAGAACGGGTAGAGGAAACGATGGAAAAGGTGAAGGTAATTCAAAATCACATCAAAGCAGCTTAGAGTAGGCAGAAAAGCTATGCCGATAATCGAAGGAAGGATTTGGAATTTCAAGTCGGTGATCATGTTTTCCTGAAGCTATCTCCATGTAAGGGTGTCATACGTTTTGTTATGAAAGGTAAATTGAGTCCCAGGTACATCGGACCTTTCGAAATTCTAGAACGAATTGGGTCTGTAGCTTACAGTTTGGCAATGCCGCCAAGTCTCTCCAAAGTTCACGATGTGTTCCATGTATCTCTGTTGAGGAAATACATGCCTAACCCAATGCATGTACTCACCTATGAGGAATTATAACTGGAACCCAATATTTCTTATTGCGAAAAGCCCATCAGGATTCTTGATATAGAGAACAAGTACTGAGAAACCGGATGACACGTCTGGTAAATGTTTTGTGGAGAAACCATAAGATGGAAGAGGCAACGTGGGAAACCGAGGAACTTATGATGAAGAACCACCCGAGTCTTTTCATGCGATAATATTCAAGAAATTTCGAGGACGAAATTACTTGAAGGAGGTGTGAATGTAACACCCCAAGCTTCTATGGTACGCTTCTCTTTGAATAATGTGATAGCGTGTGTTGTACGCAACACCGAGTTCTAACACACCATAACCAATCAAACTAGCCGTTATGAATAGTAATACCTACTTTTTGAAATTATATATATTTTATATTTCAAAGTGAACTTCATTTTTGGATTCGGAATATCGAATTTAGCTTAAGGTGAGATTTTGGTACTTTTCGGATAACTTTAATATTTTGATGAATAGTTAAAATTAATAAATTTTAAATAAAAACAAATTTTTTATTCAAAATAATTAATAGTGATAAATTATGAATTTGAGTAGTTATAAAGTATATTTAGAATATATATTTACCATTTAATACAATGTTGGTCATTGGACATAATTTTACAATTAAGCCCGACATAAACAAGTGTCAATCTTTTGATAGTTATTATCTCTTAAAAACACGCTTTTTGTTTTAACAACGGGAATTAATTTTAAATTAATTTCTGCCACTTATGTGTTTTGAATATGGAAAAATGGATTCCATATTTGGAATCAGGATGTTCAAATTGTGTAAATAGGTAACTTTTATTTTTAGACATTTTGAATAATTATTTCGGTAAATATTTTATTTACCACGGTTAAGGGTAAATCCAGTTAATAAGGGTTAAAAAATAATATTATAATAATACTAAATTACCCTAGAACGTGTTCTATCCTTATTGGTTGATACATGTTCGACCTTAGGAATCTTTGGGTCGATTTTGGGACCCCATGGAGCCACTTGTAGGTGATAGGGACACTTAATTTTACATAAGTTAAAATGAATACAAAAATGACACAAGCATATATCTTTTAGAAAAAAAAATTTTACATAGGGTTATATATGTTGTATTTTCGACTATAAATATTCATTATAAAGATAAAATGATTTAATAAATAATGATATTTTATTTATAATTTTTAGAGATTACATAAGTTAAATTATTTATGACACAATGATGATGAAGTAATTACCATAATAGTGAAAATTTAAAATAATTGATATTATAAATTCCCAAATAAATATAAATTGAGACTTTTAATAAATTAAAATAATTTTATTGTATAATATGACATATTAGGATTGATTTAATTAACTTTTTTCGAAGTAATAATTCATTTCTGAGTTCACAAAAATCATTTATTGAATAGTGTCAAAATTGACATAAAAGAGTTTTTAAAACAAATATTATATTATTAATTGATATTAAATTCCTAAAAATCTACGGTTAGTCCAAGAGACTTATATAATAATAGTTGTATCATTAATGGACCACTTTTGGGGTCTCTAGGATGTATATAGAAAGTTTATTGACCATATAATATAAAAATACATAGAGACATTGTAAAAAGGAAACTAATTAACTTAGAGTTAATACTTAACGATAAGGTTAATATACGTACCCAAACCTGTCTAAATTCTATTGTATGAGTGGTTTTCGACCCATCCCCACCTTAAAATTTGAATAATCAACTTTGAAGCCATTAGAAACCGAATATGAATTTATTATAAATTAATATTTCTAGATTTTCCAAAGGTGCCCCTCACCCCACTTATAAAAGGGCACGCATCCTTCTCATTTCTTCACACCTTCAAAGCCTTTTGGTTCGGCCAAAATCTGCCCATATACTCTCCCAACTTTTCTCAATACAACCTAGGGGCCTTAGTTTGATCAGAAATCCAACCTAAGGAACCCTTTTGATCAAATCAAAAGGAAGAACCCGAAGAAGAAGTAATGATTTCACCACCCTTTTCCAAGTTCCTTTCTTCTTCCACTTCTTCTTTCTTTGTTATTACCATTCTAAAATAATAACTCAAGTATCATATATATACAGTGATGTTATTATAAATATTATACAACCATATTCAGTATTCTATCCACCCTTTTAATAACATGTCACCATACATGCGTATGTACGGCTTACCGTCTCCACGTCGTGGTGTAATTGTTATTCAATATATTATTATCTGGATGGGTATAATAATGATGTGTAACTCGTGTAAATAATAAATATAACATGTTAATGATTATTTATATATGATATACCATCCATTTATATATTTTTTTAATATCAAAATAATGATATTGTCGCTCGTGCGTACGTACGGACTACCGTCTCCACGAACGCGATGAGATTCATTCTCCATCGTATCCATTCAAGTATAATTCTCATTTGATGATTAATAATAGTATCTAAGGAATTGATATCACTATGGATATGATTAAGATACAACCTATCCATTACAAACAAGGCTTACATAACAAAACATATAAAAGAAAACGAGTAAGTTAACACCCGAAACAACGATAATACTAAGATATTATTAACAAATCAATGTTAAAAGATCATATATGATATCATATTAATGTATATGATTCCTGTATAATTTAATAACAATTATTTCACCATTATAAAGGAGGTTAACCTACCCCAACCATGGAAAATTACAAGGTAACAGTTATTTCGAAATCTCTTCATTATCCGAGGTTGTTTATACGTAATAATCTAATAGGATCTCTTTATCATCCACATCCATGTTTCTTAAAAATGTATTTAAAAACAATTTTACTATTTAAAAGAATATGGGTTAAGGTCATTTAAACCCTTGTTTTACTTTTTATAATATTTTTATAAATTAATCTTTTTGTCGTTTTCCAAACAAGGTACTTTTTAACCTTTTCGACAGAATTAAGGTAAGAATGTTTTTTTAACTTATACGGCGGGTGCAGTTATTTTCCACCGTTATAAAATCTTCGAAGCTTCCCTTAAAAGATTATAAGAATATTTTGAAAGAAAATGTTTTATTTCATAAATATAATACTCTTAAATGATTTCAAAATAGAAAGAGATATTTCTCTAAAAAAAAGTTTCGATTTCATCTATGTCAACATCCTTTGATGGATTTTACCCTTATTTGAAGTTGATTTATTATGATAAAAAACTTCTATATTGTATTGAAGGTTTTGTGATATGTTTGACTGTGGATGTGATATTTTTATACTGTTCATAGTTTATGGTGAAAGTATTGACATTTAGTATGCTATTTTTAATACGAATGTTTATGTTATGTTTAAACCTTTTCATATAGAAATGAATTGGGCTTAATATGTGACGGGTGGAGCCCGCTATAGCTCCTCGATGCATCGGTAGGTCTCATGAGACAAACTAGTGACTTGACACAAGGCCTTGGCAAAATCTTATTTTTAGTCTTGGCAGGAGGCCTTGGCTATGTGGTTATAATAGTCTGACATTATGCATTCCATCATTATGAATGTGGTTATTGATATTGCATGTGATTATTAGATTAGTAGAATGTCCATGTGAATATGTAAATGGCATTATTTCATTTTACTTTTTCCATACTATGTTGAAGTTCAATTTTAAAAGTCTTTTGTTTCAGTTATACATTGCCTTAAATGTTTATGCTTATTTTTGAAAGTTTCCGCTATATTGTTATCCTTACTGGGCATTTGAGCTCACCCCTTTTCTATGTTTTATTTTTCCCAGGATGTGAAGAAGTAAGTTATGAATGACCTGCAGGGATTTTATGTGGGGATATGAGTGTGTCATATGGAGACTATGTTGTTGTAGTATTTTTTCACTTTATGATGTAATGTAAAACATTATGAATATATCTAGTGTTTCCAAGGCTAATAACCAATCGGCATTTCGAGATTTGATCTTTCTTGTGATCATGCCAATGTTATGTAATAATGCACCGACTCTGGGTAACTAGGGTCGGGGCGTTACAATAGTTGATTTGATTTTCACCATTGGGTGACTCACATGTATTGTGATATTATCATTAATGATATTGAGGTTCTATTTTTTTGTCAAAACCCAATAAGATGAGGGTATGCCATCTAATTCATCATATATGTTGTTGCTAAAAATCACATGTCATGCATTATTTCCATGCGATCTAGGATGAATTAGTGATTGCATGTTGTTGTGATAGATGTTGTGTACAATATGCATGTTGTTTGGATAGATTCCTAGATAAAAATATGCATTGTTTGATCGGGTATTTCTTGTGTAAGGTTATTTTTGAATGACTGCCAAATTTTGGTTCTTGAGGTGTTATGAGACCTCATGGGCCTGAATTTGGTAGATCATTTCCTTGTTTTCTTTGTTATAACATGTATATTTTTCCATGCTTAGATTAGCGGGGATTATGGGCCCTCACAGATCAGAATTTGGAACCAAAAATGTTTATTTCAGTGCTTTTATGGGTTCTCGAGTAGTTTTTGAGGCATACTGTCAGAAAAAACCCAGAATACACACTGTGTAGTTTTGAACAAATGCCATGTGTTCATCTATTCGGGAAGAAACAGTTTTTTTAGTAGACTTCGTGTAGTCTCTAACTGTGTCATCGATCATGTGGGAAGTTACATGGGATAGGGAATGTCTTATGGGAACACGTTGTGTACCTTTTGTACATGTTGTGTAGTGTTGACCATGTATCCGCCCATGTAACTAACAACACGGATGGATAATCCTTAATCTATACACACCTTGTTATTACTGAACACGTTTTGTAGTATGACTCAGGTACCTGGCCGTGTCACAAACAACATGGGACGGTGTTATCCGTTCACGTACATGACATGTCTTCATTGAACACATTGTGTTGTGTGAGCCGTGTGTCAGGCCGTTTCACTAAAAAAACTCGCATGGAGAATCCTGTTTAGTAAACACCGTGTCAACTTTGAACACACCATGTAGTCTTGTCATAGGAGAGCTGTGTGGATTAACCGTGTAGTAGGACTCGAGCATGTAAATAGGATTCAAGTACACATTGTGTGTTAGGACAACACGACGTGTGTGTGGGGTGTTACATGACCACTTTATGCAGGAGTACACGGCCATGTAAATGACTCAGGGAAACACATTGTGTTGTAATTATACACGCCATGTGGTCATGTATTGTGAAACTTGAGTTCTTTCTTTAAATGTTTCACTTCTTACACTTCTAGTTTTTAGTCCTTGACAATATTTTTTTAAGTTTTGTGATTGACCTATGAGATTCATGCCACTGAGACGTCCTCCAGTTGTACGTCATTTGATAGGCGGTGATCAGACACCGGATATGCCTTATCAGGTACTTCCTACGGATCCTCCTTTTGTGCATGTCTTGGAACCAGCCGTTATACCCGACAAAGGTGTTGATGTACAATTAGGAGAGGGCCTTTTGAGGATGATGCAGAACTTTCAGGGAGCACCGCCTCTTACACCATTAATGGAATAATTGATGCGGGTCTTTCAGCAGTAACATCCTTACACATTCCTAGGGGATGGATGACCCCAAGCTATAGAGTCATGGATATAATCCACACTATCAACTTTCGAGCATCTAGATATACCACTATAGAAGGGGGTGAATCTTGCTACATACTTGCATCAAGACTCTTCTATGATATGGTGATATGTGATCTCACAGGAAGTGCACCAGAAGAATATGGCTTGGGATAAGTTTCGGCACATCTTCTATGCTTACTTATATCTGGAGACCTTGAGGGCCTATCAAGCTCTAGTGTTCATGAGCCTGGAGTAGGGTACTCTTACAATTATGGAGTATTCCTCTCAGTTCAAAGAGCTTCAGTGTTTCAAGCCTATTCCAGAAGGTGATGAGTTGTTCCTTTTGCGGATATATGGGGATGGTCTGAGGCACGACATCCGATTGCAGGTGAAAATCATTAGGGTGAATTTTATAACCTCTATTGTAAACCATGAACTGATCAATGAGCATGACATGAGGGATTCTGGGGCTGAGAGCCAGGGCGGTTTGGCATCAACGGTTAGTTTTCCTCCTACTGATAGCAGGAAGCATCACTGGAAGACTGTACAAGGATATCAGATTAGGCGGGATGAATCTTCTAGAAGCCAGGTGGTGTGGTACCAGTGTGGGAGGAGTGGACATAGGATGCCACAATGCTTGAGAGACCCATTTTAGTGCCGATATTGCGGCAATATGGGTCACCTTCAATGCTTTTGTCAGATCTTCTCACCAGCAGCTGGGGAAAGGGGTTCTTCCATGATTTCATGATCATGAGCCGCACCACAAGATTCACACCATTCTACGAACTGGAGTTCCATCAACCATTCAGTCCAAGGTGGTGGTTGTGGTAGTGGCAGCCAGTTGCCATTAATTCTGTGGCAGTAGGGTGGATTGGCTCACAGTGGTCTGGTAGGGTCGTAGGGATGCGACATAAGTCAGATTTTTGCAGTGTAGAAGACCCAACAAGAGATGGATCCCGGAACCTCTACAGTTCGGGGTACAATCTTAATAGCCTCAATTTTAGCTTCTCCTCTTTTCGAGTTAGGGGATTCCCATTTCATTATATCTTTTTTTTTGTGGAGAGCCACAGGCACTGTATCTTTTCCACTGCCAATATCTTGACACTAGACACTCCATTGGGGACTAGAACAACTAGTTTATGTTTGTGCGGGGAGTTCATTCTAACAGTCTGTGGGTGTCACTTCCTATGGAATCTCTATGTACTAGAGATCACAGGCTACGATGTCTTTCTTGGGATGGTCTAGTTAGTTCCCTTCTAAGAAGTTTTCGATTTTTATCACCATAGGGTGAGTTTTGTATCACCAGATAGTGGATCATTTCTTCATAGGGCTAGTGGGTTGTCCAGGCAAGCAGAGCATGACTCGAGAATCATGGGTTAGGAGGAGTTATATCCCAGATTGCTAGACTATACGTGGATGACAAGGGGTCTTCATAGATGGACATTCCTCCAGTGGTGGATTGTTTCAGTGATGTCTTTCTAGAGGAATTTTCAGGTTTGTATCTAGAGTGTGAGGTATACATTTCCATTGAGCTTGTGCCAGGAGTGGAACTGGTGTCCATTACTCTTTATAGCGCAGATACAAGTGAGTTTCAAGAACATAAGAAGTACTTGGAGGTGTTTATGGAAAAGGGTTTCATCTGACCCAGTACGTCTCCTTGGGGTTCACCAGTCTTATTTGTGAAGAAGGTTGGCGATAGCTTCAGGCTTTGTGTGGACTATCAGAATATGATGCAGTTGATAGCCAAGAACTGATATCCCATAACTAGGGTTGATGATCTCTATGATCAGCTTCGAAGAGCCCGAGTGTTCTCGAAGATTGACATGAGGTCTGGTTACCATTAGTTTCATGTTAGACCATCGGATGTACCTCTTAAATCCTTCAAGTGTAGGTATGGCCTATACTAGTATATAGTTATGTCATTTGGTTTCAAAAATGCACCAGCTATTTTCGTGGCACGTATGAACCAAGTATTCCATCCACACATGGAATCTTTCATGGTTGTCTTCATGGATGATATCATGGTGTACTCTCATATTTGACATAACCATGCTACCCATACTGAGATTAGTTTGAGAACACTAAGAGAGCATAATTTATATTCTATGGTCTCAAAATTCAACTTTTGGATGGAACAAATTCACTTCGTGGGTCATGTTATCTCAGAAACATGAGTATAATTCGACACAGAAAAGTGAGAGTAGTAGTCTCTTGGGATCATCCGAAGAACGTCTTCGAGGTGGAGTGTTTTCTGGGGTAGGATGGATACAACATACATTTCATTCAGAAGTTTTCATGCTTAGCAGCACCACTAACGGGTTTGAGTAAGACGGGTGTGATGTTCTTATGGTCAAGTTTTTGTGAGTCATCCTTTCAGGTTATGAATGGGAGGTTGACTTCAGCACCAATAATAGTCTTCCTAGAGCTATAATTGAGATATATTGTTTACTATGATGCATCAAGTATCAGGTTGGGAGTTGTTCTTATGCAGCGAGATGGAGCCGTTTCGTATGGGTCTCAGCAGTTGAGGCCACACGAGAGGAACTACATGATGTACGATCTCGAGTTTGCAATAGTTGTTCATTCATTAGGATGTTAGAGAAATTATATTTTGGGCGATCATATTTGGGTTTTTACCAACCAAAATATTCTCAAGTATATCTTCAGTCAGCGTGATCTGAATTTGAGACAGTGAAGGTGGGTTGAGTACCTTCAATCCATTGACTTTGAGCATGCCTATATATAGAGACCCAAAGCATGAATTATAAGGACATTACAATACTTTTGTGTAATATCTAATAAATAACAATAACATACACCAAAGGACCATAATAGTTTAGTGTCTTTGGAAACTCGGAATAAAATCTTCTAATTTGGTGAAAGATCTTTAATATCTCCTATAAATATCTTCACCCTTTTCTTCATACCTCAAAACTCTCGTTATATCCCGGGTAAAAGAAAACATATAAAGGGTGAGCTCAAATGCTCTGTAAGGGTAAGCATGGAGAAAATAAAACAAACCATATACATTTGACCTTAAAAATACAAAGATAATGTTTAAACATCAAAATCTTGAGCAATGACATAAAACATGGCATTACGTAAGGAATAGATCATAATGGAACATCAATAATGATAAAATATCATGGTAATAAAACATGTAATTTTGGAAAACCATTAATAACTTGAAATGATTTCCATAGTAGACAATGCATTGCTGCCCAGACCATCTTAGTGGATACATTCCTTTACTGAATCGTGTTCACTCCTCGTTCCAGTCCTGTATCACTGAACCATATTAACTTGTTGTTCCAGTCATGAATATCTCATTATATATAAATATTTACCCAATGAATTGGAGGGTGATATAGGTCCCACCCATCCCATAATGAAATCATTCTTACATGTTCCACAACTTAAACATAAATCATTCATGATCACCAAAAGAATAAAATGGGTTTCATAAACATCATCCCATCATAACATAATCCATATAAAACAAATGTATATCATTTAATCATAAGAAAACCGAAACCATGTAAATCATTGAGACATTATAGATGAAACATACACATATGAAATAATGTCATCTTAGATGGAAAATGGTTTTGATAAAACACTTGAAATCAATTATTGAGGAAAATATCCTTTCTCCTTCAAATGTATTTTATATTCACAAAATGCCATGCAATTTTAAAAGGGGTGGATTTTTTTGCAAATAGTCATGAAATATTTTAGAGTATGATTCATAAAAATAAGGCTTTATAAAATATTGAAAATCCTTTCTTGCCATATAAGTTAAAAAAATCATTCTCCTCGTACTTTTAACGAAAAAGTCAAAAAGTACCATGTATGGTAATCAAAAGAAAGATTCTTTCCATAACACAAATTAAAAGTCAAAGAGTGGTAACCATGACTTTAAACATACATGGATGAATATTAAACACCGTATTAAGAACATTTTTATGGACATGAATGAAAAATATAACCCTAGTAAATACTTACGTATAAGCAATCTTGGATAAAAATGAGATTGCAAAATTATCCCTTACCATAGGTCTGAAATGCTTCATACGTATCCAAACCTCATGTATAATGATTCAAACAAATTAATTGACTTATTAAAGAATCATATTCATTGTTATTATATCATATATGGTTCATGTATGACTTTATATTACCCGTTCTTTTGTAAATTCCATGTTAAATCAGCATTTTGGGTAAAATCGGTTTATTTATCATACGTGTTTGGACATGTTGTACCTGATATTGTTATTAATTATATCATGATTTACATACCACCATCATTTAAATCATGATTTATATTTCATATAAATTCATTATATATATATATATATAATATAGATAAATGAAATGAAATACACCGTTCATGGAGACGGTAGGCCGTACGTACACATGAACGCTGTTCCCATCTCCTTATTGACTTGATATAAAGTAAGAACATGACACACGCACACAAACACACACATATATATATATCCAGTAGCTTTATAATGTCATATATTTCATTATTATTCATATATATACTTTATAATCATTCTTTAATGGTTAACATGGACAGTAAATCTCATTGCATCGTGGAGACAGTAATCCGTACGTACGCAAGAGTGATGATATTGTTACCATAATTATTGATTGTAATTAGAGTGTATGATTTATAAGAATCAGTATCATGTTATAATAATCATATATAGTTTTTATTTACACCATTATACCCATCCATGTATGGTGGTGGTGGAAAAACATATTACACCACGCTGTGGAGACGGTATTCCGTAAGTACGCACGCGCGAAGATTTCGTTATCCATAGGATAGATAGAAGGTGAATTGGGGTTGTTTAATTTTTATAATAAAATATCATTATATTAGTGATACTGATGTTATTACTTTATAATGAAAAAACTAATGATTAATAAGTTGAGTAAGAAAGAAACTTTGAAGAATCGGTAGAAGAGATTTCCTCTTCTTCGATGCACCAATTTTATGTTTCCTTTTAATGCACTAGAGTTGGTATTTTTAGGAGACCAGAACCTCGATAATGTTTATAGGAAAGTTGAGAAGGAAAATGGTTACGTTTAGGCAGAGCATTAAGGCTCAAAATTGTGTGAAGAGAAGAGGGAGGAGGTGCCCTTTTATAAGGGAGGAGAGGGGCAATTTAGGAAAAACTTAAAATATTATTTTATAATAAATTAATATTCGGTTGATAATGGATAAAAAGTGAGTTATTTCTAATATAAAGTGGTTATGAGTCGAAATAATCTCATCCAATAGGTTTTAGACAAGTTTAGGTTACTATTTTAACCTTTTCATTTAGATTTAACTCTAAGTTAAATAATTTAACTTTTACCGCGTCTTCTTATTTTAATACACTATATGGTTAATAAACATACTATAACAAGACAAAAGAACCCTATGTGGTTAATTATTAATATATATAATCTGATATAAGTCATTTGGATAAACCATATATTTTTAAAAATTGAATAAAAATTAATAATATAATATTTGTTTAAAAACTATTTTATGTCAATTTTGACACTATTTGGTAATTGATTTTTTTGAAAATCATAACAGCATGATTAGTTCTAAGAAGATTAATTTAGTCAATACTAACATGTAATATTAACCTAAAAAATTAGTGCAATTCATAAAAAGTCTGAAATTATATTTATTTGGGTATTTATAACTTCAATTATGTTAATAGTTCATTTATAAGCTAATTACTACATCATCATTGTGTTATAAATATATAAAATTATTTAATGTCTAAAAATTATAAATAAAATACCATTATGTAGGTAATATTTTTATATTTCTAATGAATATTTATAGACAATTTTATCTTATGTATGACTCTATATTAAAAATGTTTTAGTTCTTAAACATTGATTTTAACTATTTTAATTCTTCTTCAAAAAAAATAATAATAAATTTCCTAATCTAATCCAAGTGGACCTAAAGGGTAATATTTTATTCGTAAGTTTGTTTTTGGTGGAATTAAAATTATCCAATAGAATTAGGACATGTGTTTGGGAAATAATAATATCATTTTTACCCTTAATTACCCTATTTAGTTTTAACCGTGGTAAATAAGAGCAAACAATTACTATTCACCAAACATTATTTTTATCTTATTGAACCAGGTTTTACTCTTTGATATTATTCGCGTATCTTGAATTTTTGAAATTCCACTCACAAAAGAGGTACAATTATGTTTTATGTAAATATTCAAATTCTCCTTTGAGGTGGGTAAATGATGGTGAAAAGTTAAATAAAATTTTATATATGTAAAATTATTATAAAATGACTCAAATGAATTACATTGAACTTATATAGCTATTTTGTATCAATTTTGTACTAAATTAAATATAAATAAAATAAATAATTATTTAAATAAAAATTCGAATTTTAAATACTAACCCAGTGTTTTCAATATTCATCAAAAATTGAATGTTTTCAGAAAAATACAAAAAATTCAACCTAGGATATATTTTGATATTTTGAATCCAAAAATGAAGTCCATTTTGAAAGATTAAATTTATAAAATTTTGAAAAGTGGGTTTTACAATTCATAACGGCTAGTTCATAATAATATTATAATAATTTCTCATTTAGTGAATCTCGGTATTGTGTACTACACATGCTATCGAGGAATGTCTTGATTGTGTGTAATGCATGCCATGTCAGGGCTGGATGTATTGAAAGCTCTATTTGGTGTTGCATATAACATTATCAAAACTTATTTCAATTATACATTAAAAAAAATCTATACATAATGTTGCATAGAATAATTTGTACAAAACAAACATGAAATTGTGTGTAACACTAACCAAGAATAGTGTTTCATATAATGAAATATAATACGGTGTTTAGTTTAGGACAAGATAATATTGGTGTAGTTTACAATAAGAGATATCAAATATATTAAAAAGAATATATCTCATAAAATCTAAGAGTGTTACATTCTACCCCCTAAAAATGAATTTCTCTCTCGAAATTCGTCGGGGTTATAAATGGTTTACTATTTGAAAGTTTCATTCATAGAAACCCTCATCGTAAAATTGAATACTAAAACATCATTTTAAAAAGGAATGTTTAAATAATAACGGTCACCCAAAGTAACTCAGCATTGGGTTTCCACATAGGACAACATAGGTGAAAATAAGGATATGGAAGAGAAATCTAACCATCACGTTCTGATGGAGAGTTGTAGAAAACATGGCTATGCAAAATACATCAATCACCAAGACATAAATATGTGATGATTTAGGGTACCATATAATTCATCGGGTATGAGGGTACTAGGACAACGTTTTTAGTTCTCAAGATCATTTCCCTAATGTTGAAGAATTGTTGAATTAAAAGAAATACTTACTTGATTTTGGTAAAATCTCACCGTTGCTCGTGCCTTGAACAATTTCCACTTCATATCTTAATTAAATGAAGTTGAATTTGTCATTCGTGAAGTGTTAGTATATCATGCGACAGAAATATGGGCCATTCAATTTGTTTCTATCACAAAAAGTTTAGCACAATTTATTAAATATACATAAGTCCATCTATGGTGAGATTAATCGTATATAGTTGCTAAAATGGACTTATACTTCATATATCGTAGTGATTAATAAAATATAACTAGTTTCTACTAAATAGGGACTTCCTATAGGCCAGTGGGTGGCAATAAAGGCATGTCGCACTTCAGTTGTGGGTTCGATTCCCACAACCTTGTCCGAAGCGATGGGTTGTCACCCGTCCTACAGGTTTTCCATTTTGTAAAACTACACTATTATAACATTATTGAAATAATATCAAAAAACATTCTAGACATAAACAATACAATATGATGTCTAACATAATCAATTCCAATCTGTAGTCTTATCCAAAATACTTTTTTCCAATCTCATAGTATAATGAAATCGATTACTAGAAATGGCATCTAATGAGCATGTGAATACCATCAATTATCATATGATATATCTTGTTGGTCATAATCCAAACATGTGAATACTTTAATCATGTATTCTATTGAAAAATTAATACCCATTAAACCTTAGTAAAAACATGAATGTTTTCAATACTCAAACCTCGATATCACTTTGTCCTTATATCAGTCATGAGATCATGAATACTAACATACATCTCATTATCTCCTTTTCCTTTCACTATGAACATATCATCTACCTACAAAAAATAATTGAATAAGCTTTCATGGTTGCCCATACCATTCATTATATACTTAAAAAACTCAAGGAAAGGCAACAGTGTAACAATCCTTAGATTTTACTTTATTCCATAGTACCATACATTATTCTTGATAAACATACAATCATTCCACTACCTACTTAAACCACTGACTGAGCTTCATCATTTCTTTCACCTCATATATCCTTTGTATTCTATTCATCATCATCCACATAAATACTACCCATATGACCATGCTCATTCTCATCATGACAGTTTCCCTTTGGGCATTGGTTTCCATAATTCCGTACATTCCACATTTAAAACATTTAATCGTCGTTGATGTCTTAGCAATAACATTATCCTTGTCATGGTTTTAACTGATCCTTTCCATTAAAATTACTAGCATTATGACATTCTTTTCCACACCCAAAGCATCATCCAGTTCCTTTGAATCATTCTCCCTGATGCCTCTTTCAACATGATTTACATGAGGGAAATTGAACTTTCTTTCCTCTTTGATCATCATTAAACTCCATCTTTCTCTTATTAGCTGAGTCAGGAAACTTAAAAAAGTTGAGATTATTGATCATATTATGAGATTTCTGATTATGAATAATAACTATATGTGGACTTCCAGAGCCAATTCCATTTTGTTGGTCATGAAGAATATCATTCCATTGTCCATCATATCCTTCATTATCGTGAATCTTCCAATTTCCAGACATTTTCTAAAACCCAAAAAAAATAGTGTGAGGTCAAAATCATAATCAAGTGGGAGTACCTTCAATATATTACATCTTAGGTTAAATTATAAGATCATTACCATAATTATAAGAATATATCCTATAAATATATGTAACCTTAGGGACATCCCTAGACATACCATAGAAACTTTTCTAGGGATCTCACTAATGTTTTCACATCCTAGTTTCCAAAGTTTAACTAAACCTTTCCTCTGATACCAATTTTAGCGCTCTAGAATTACTTCCAGTGGATTATAATTGATACCTATCAGGGCACTGAATGGGTGGCTACAACCCCTAGGTGGGACATACCACCTTCCCTAGTGGCAACCATTTCTTCATGAATCCCTTGGGCGGAGAGCCATGCTTCGTCCAATGCTCACATGTGAGAGTTCCCATGGATCGAACTAATTCCTACCTACTTTTTCTCTAATAACAACTGTAGGGACCCAAAGCATGACATACATGAAAATTACATTAATTTTTTGGAATATCTAACACATAACAAAAACAGACACCAAAGGTCCATAATTGTTTAGTGCCTCTGAGAACTCGGAATATAATCTTCTAATCTTGGTAAAAGATCTTCAACATCTCCCATAATGATTTTCCCCCTTTTTTCTTACCTAAAACATTTCTTTATATCCTGGGGAAAAAACATATAAAGGTTGAGGTCAAATTCTCAGTAAGGGTATCGATGGAGAAAATAAAACAAACCATATACATTTGAACATAAAAATATGAAGATAATGTTTAAACATCAAAATCTTGAGAAATGACATAAAAAATGGCAGTATGTAAGGCATAGATCATAATAGAACATAAATCATGATAAAATAGCATGAGAATAAAATATGTAATTTTATAAAACCATTAAGCACTTGATATGATTTCTATAGTATCCAAGGCATTGCTACCAAGAGCATGTTAGTGGACAAAGTCCCTTACTGAATCGAGTTCACTCTTTGTTCTAGTCCTGTATCACTGAACCGAATTAACGTTCCATTCCAGCAATGAATATCTCATGAGATATAAATCTTTACCCAATGCATTGGAGTGATATATAGGTCCCACCCATCTCATAATGAAATCATTCTTACTTGTGCCAAAACATAAACATAAATCATTCATCATAACCCAATGAATAAAATGGGTTTCATAAATATCAACCCATCATAACATAATCCATATAAAACAAATGGATATCATTTCATCAAAAGAAAAGTGAAACCATGTAAATCATAGAGACATTATACATGAAGCATACACATATGAAATAATGTCAACATAGATGGAAAATGGTTTTAATAAAACACTTGAAATGAATTTTTGAGGAAAATATCCTTTCTTCTTCAAAATAATTTTCATTTCAAAAAATACCATGCAATTTAAAAAGAAGAGGATTTTGTTGAAAGTAGTCATGAAATATTGTAGAGTAAGATTCATGAAAATAAGGCTTTATAAAACAGTAAAAATCCATTCTTTCCGTATAATATAAAAAACATTCTCCTCGTACTTTAAACGAAAAAGTCAAAAAGTACCACGTATGGTAAACAAAAGAATGATTCCTTCCGTAACACAAATTAAAAGACAAAGAGGGGTAAAAATGACTTTAAAATACATGTAAGAATATTAAACACCATATTAAAAACATTTTTATGGACATGGATGAAAAATATAGCCCTAGTAAATACTTACATATAAACAATCTTGGATAAAAATGAGATTGGATAATTATCATTTACCTTAGGTCCGATATGCTTTGTACGTATCCTAACCTCATGTACAATGATTTAAATAATGTCATTCGATTATTAAATAATCATATTCATTGTTATGATATCATATATGGTTCACTTAAGACATTATATTACCCCTTCTATTGTAAATTCCATGTTAAAGCAGCGTTTTCACTACTGGAAAATCTGTCTATACCCACGGTTTTACAAAAAACCATGGGTATAGGGGTAGTATGTGAACCTATAGCCACAGTTCTAGAAACCTGTGGGTATAGGCCACCTATACCCATGATTGTAACAAAAACCATGGGTATAGTTCTCTTTGAAGACCTATACCCACGATTTGGGAGAAAACTGTGGGTATAGGGTATTTTCTGAAGACCTATACTGACGGTTCATCAAAACCGTAGGTATTGTGTTTTTTTTAAGACCTATACCCACAATTCACTAGAACTGTGGGTATAGCTTTCCCGCGTTATGGCGGGAAAATAAAATTAGTTGGGACATGAAAAAAATTTTGCGGGAAGGAATTTATTCACGGTTTAGAATAATATATTTATATAAATGTAAATAAATAATATCAAAAACTCAATAGCTTGATTGGAAAACCGTTCTCAGCGTCTGCTGTAGGTCACCGGTTTAAATCCCTCTGGCCACATTTTTTTATTTAAATAACCACGTGCATTATATTTATATATATAAGAGGAAGTAAATATCTATATCAAATATAATTCATAGCTCGGTTGGTTGTTGTGGGTGTGGCCGTGAGACTTCGCGTGGGATACGGGTTCGAAACACGTTGGGCGTTTTTTTCGAATTTTAATACAGGGTATTAATTTATATAAGCAGATCCATGTATATATTACATATTGATGTCATATCTTTGTGTCCTCTTGGTTGGGCGTGTTCGCCAGGCGCAGCGCGAAACCGGGGTTCAAAACCCCCTGGGGGCCTTTTTTGAAGATTAAATCCCCACGGTTTGAGAACCGTGGGGTCAATGCGGTGCCAGCGTGGCCATGCACCTGCCACACTGTGCCTATCCTATCCCCACAGTTTCTTCAAACTGTGGGTATAGGCCGACCCCTATATCCTGACGTCGTCCCAGCCAACGGTTCCCAAAACCGTGGGTATAGCCTATACCCACAGTTTTGGGGGCTATACCCACGGTTTTGAACCGTGGGTATAGGGCAGTTTTCAAGTAGTGTTTGGGTAAAATCATTTTATTTATCTTACATGTTTGGACATGTTGTACTTGATATTATTATTACTTATATCATGATTTACTTACCTCCAGAATGTAAATCATGATTTATATATCATATATATTAAGAATATATATATATATATATAATAGATAGATAATTTAAATGAAATACACCATTCATGGAGACGGTAGGCCGTACGTATTCATGAACGATGTTTTACTTTCCTTATTGTCTTGAATGGAAGTAAGTAGATTGAACATATATATATATATATATATCCATTAGCTTTATTATGTCATATATTTCAATATTTTCATTATATATATACTTTATAATCATTCTTGAACGGTTAACATGGAAAATGAATCTCATCGCGTCGTGGAGACGGTAATCCGTACGTACGCACGAGCGATGATAACGTTCCCATAATTATTTAATGGAATTAGAATGGATGATATCCCAGAATCAGTATCATGTTATAATAATCATATATAGTAAATCTTTACACCATTATACCCATCCAAGTAAAGTGGGGGTGGAAAAACAGATTACAGCATGGCGTGGAGACTGTATTCTTTACGTACGCACGCGCGGTGATTTTTTTCCATAGGATGGATAGATGGTGAATTGGGGTTGTTTAATATTTATAATAACATATAATTTTATTAGTGATACTGATGTTATTACATTATAATGAAACAACTAAAGAAGAATAAGTTGTAGAAGAATGAAACTGGAAAGAATCGGTAGAAGGGATTACCTATTCTTCGACACTCCTCTTTTAAGCTTCCTCTTAAGGCACTAGAGTTGGTCTTTTGTGGAGGCCAAAACCTATATAATGTTTCTAGGGATGTTGAGAAGGAAACTGGGCTGGTTTTGGCAGATCTTGAAGGCACAAAACATTTTAAATAGAAGAGGGGGGAGGTGCCCTTTTATAACGGAGGAGAGGGGAACTTTAGGAAAAACATAAAATATTATTTTATAATAAAGATATATTCTGTTTATAATGGATCCAATGTGACTTATTTTGAAGCTAATGTGGGTATGAATATAAATATTTTCAACCAATAGGTTTTATAAAAGTTTATGGTAATATTTTAACCATATAATTTAGATTTCACTCTATATTAAATAATTTAACTTTTACCGTGTCTTCTTGTTTTCTTACAATATATGGTTAATAAACATACTATAACAATCCAATAGAACCCCAAGTGGTTAATTATTAATATATATAACCTTATATAATTCATATGGCCAAACCGTAGATTTTTAGGAATTGAATAACAATTAATAATATAGTATTTGTTTTAAAAACTATTTTATGTCAATTTTGACTCTATTTAGTAATTAAATTTTGTGAAAATAATAACAGCATGATTAGTTCGAAAAAATTTAATTTAATCAATACTAACATGTCATATTAACCTAGAAAATTAGTTTAATTCATAAAGTGTCTCAAATTACATTTATTTGGATATTTATATCATCAATTATGTTAATATTTCATTTATAAGGTAATTACTACATCATCATTGTGTCAAAAATAAAATAAATTATGTAATGTCAAAAAATTATAAATAAAATACAATTATGTATGGACTCGTTTTATATTTCTAATGAATATTTATAGTCGAATTTTCCTTATGTATAACTCTATATTAAAAATGTTTTAGTTATTAAACATTGATTTTTAACAATTTTAATTCTTCTTTAAATAAAATAATAATAAATTTCCAAATCTAATCCAAGTGGACCTAAAGGGTAATATTTTATTCCTAAGGTTGTTTTGCGTTGAATTACACTTATCCAATAGAATTAGGAAATGTGTTAGGGTAATAATAATATCATTTCTACCCTTAATTACCCTATTTACTTTTAGTCGTGGTAAATAAAAGTAAATAGTTACTATTCACCAAAAATTATTTTTATCTTATTGAACCACATTTTACTTCTTAATGTTATCTGTGTCTCTCAGATTTTCGAAATTCCACTCACAGAAGTAGTAAAATTATGTTTTATGTAAATTTTCAAATTCTCCTAGGAGGTGGGTAAAAACGGTGAAATGTTCAATAAATTTTTTTATATATCTAAAATTATTATAAAATGACTCCGATGAATTACATTGAACTTATATAGGTATTATGTATCAATTTTGACCTAAAAAAATTTAAATAAAATAAATAAATTTTTAAATAAATTTTGGTTTTTAAATAGTAACCATGAGATTTCACTATTCATCAAAAATTGAATGTTTTTAGAAAAATACCAAAAATTCACCCTATGATAATTTTGATATTATATATCAAAAAATGAAGTCCATTTTGAAAGATAAAATTTATAAAATTTCAAAAAGTTGTTATTACTATTCATAACGGTTAGTTCCTAATAAAAAATTGGGTACAACCGCGAAAGCGGCACACATGCAAGGAAGAAAATTACATGTAAATCACAAGCCCGGGGACTTGACCCTGAGAGATGCCCCTCACCACCCAAGACCTTACCACCCCACCACCGACGGTGGGTCCTATTTCATAATAATATTATAATAATATCTCGTTTAGTGAAACACGGTATTGCATACTACACATGCTATCGAGGAAGGTCTTGATTTCATGTAATGCAAACCAAGTCCGTGATGCATGTAGTGAAAGATTTTGTTGGTGTTGCATATAATATAATAAAAATTTATTTCATTTATACATTAAAAAAATCAATACTTAATGTTGCGTAGAATAATTTTCACATAACGAACTTGAAATTGTGTGTAACACGAACCCAGAATTGTCCTTCATATACTGCAAGATAATAAAGTGCTACGTATAGTTCAAGATAATCTTGGTGTAGTGTAAAATAGAAGAAATAAAAAAAATTAAAAAGAATATATCTCATAAAATCTCGGGGTTTTACACTATATTCCAGGGAAAGGCAACGCTGTGGCAGATGCGTTGGGTAGGAGGACTCTAATACAAACTGTTCAAGAGGCTAGTTGTGAGTGGAAGCTAATGGCTCTGTTTTTTGAGATGCATTTAGAGGTGTACAACAGTCAAGGGTAGATGTTTCTTAATTTTGTAGCATTTATATATACTCTTCTTGATCGAGTACAAATAAGGCAGCTATCAGATTCAGAAGGCCTAGTTCTATAAGAGAGTGTGTCAAGATATGACCATATTTAGGGATGAACCATAGGCAAGGATGAGAGCTTGTGTTTATAGGGGCACGTATGGGTTCCAGTAGATATACGCGAGGAGGGGATGCGGGATTTTCATTCATCAATTTGGGTAGTTCATCCTGGTGTCACCAAGATGAATCAAGATCTACACCATCAGTACTGGTGGCCAGATATGAAGAGGGATGTTGCTGGTTTCGTCATCAGGTGTTCCACCTGTTAGCTGGTGAAGGCGGAGCATCAATAGCCAGAATGGATTTTACAGCTATTTCCCATTCCCGAGATGAAGTGGAATGATTTTCTGATGGATTTTGTAATGGGGTTGTCGAGGTCACCTCAAGGGAATGATGCAGTTTCAGTTGTTATTGAAGGACCCGTGAAGGTTTCCCACTTCTTGACGGTCAAGGAGACCATCAGTTATGATGAGCTAGGGCGATTGTACATCCGTGAGATTGTACATCTGCATGGAGTTCCACAATCCATTTTTTTCAGATTGGGATGCTCGTTTTACATCTCAGGTCTCATAGGGTCTTCAGAAGGCTTTGGGATAAACGTGTAATTTTGAGTACGGATTTCCACCCCCACACATATGGCTTGTCCAAGCTTATGATTTAGGTGTTTGAGGACATGATCTGAGAAAGCATCCTATTTTTTGGAGGTTTTTTAGAGTAGTATATACCTCATGTGAAGTTTTACGACAAACAATAGTTATCATGAAACAACTCAGATGGCACCTTATGAGGCTTTGAATGGTAGGCAATGTCGATCAGCCTTATGTTGGCTGGAGACAGGAGAGGGACTTTGCTGTGACATTGTCTTGTTCAAGAGACCACATAACAGATAGAGTTGCTTCAAACGAGGATGGCTACTGCATAGTCTTGATAGAAGTATTATGTTGATCAATAGAGAAGACCTCTAGAGCTCAAGGCTGGGGATCTGGTTTTCCTGCATGTCACACTGAGGATGGGGAACAAAAGAATTAAGAGGCACGGTAAGCTATCACTGAGGTACGTCAGGTCGTTTGAGGTGTTGGAGAGAGTTGGGAATGTTTCTTATCAGTTGTAGTTTCCTTAGTGGTACCATGTTATGCCTGAAGTTTTTCACGTTTCACAGCTCTGACATTAAATTTCGGACCTGTATCATATCATTCTACCTGAGGAGGTCGAGCTCGAAGTGGATACGCTGTTTGAGGAGCATCCTATCAGGATTTTTGATCACAGTACAAAGGTTCTCTGTGGTCATTTTGTTCCTTGGGTACAGGTGATATAGAAGCACGGGCGGGTATATGAAGAGACTTGGGAGAGGGAGGTCGATGTATGAGCTCAGTTTCTAGAACTGTTCTATCTTTTTTTCTATGCCGTGCTAGGGAAATTCAAGGATGAATTTCATTAGGGGGGATTTGTATGAAATAAAACTTTCATTTCAGGTATTCTCTCCTTTTCTGGTCATTTTTTTGAAATAGATGAAATTATGGAATGTTTTTATATACACATCGTGTACTTTATGAGTGCACGCCGCGTACTTGGATAATGCAGTTAGCCAGTTGCTGGCCATGTAGTAGTCATGTACATAACCGTGTGTGGGTGACTTGGAGGCCAGTTTAAGAAGAGTATAGAAACAGCGAGTACACACCGTGTACTTCAAAAGTACACTCCGTGTACTTTCATTTTTTCCATTAAATGCACATGGGTCACGTCTAATCGTTGGAACACACTTCATCTAGGACCTGTTGAACTGAGATCTCCGTTCGACCACTGATCTTCAACAAACCCCCAAGAGAGCATCTGTCCTCTAAATTAAACACTGTCGATTACATTAAAACTGCATCAGTGAGTTATCTCTTATCCTATAGCACTATATTCTAGTTTCTCCCCCATCATGAGATATCATGGGTCAAATGTTTTAGATGTTTTAGTAGATCTAACGCATTCTAAGTCAATCCAGTGGATGATGACAGAGTATACCGATCTCCCAATGCTGAGGTAGGTGGTTAGTGCCATTCCATTGAATGTATTTGAGTATTATTTACAATTTTGCGCAATACCCTTGAATGGGGTATTGCGTGTTTACCATTTTACCCCTATTGATTGCCTTCCAGGAATGTATGCTAGTGTAGAGGTTAATTGGATGTGAATATGGTTGATTGTTATGCATTTGATGTTTCACCCACACATGATCTCTAATCGACCATTTGGTCCTGCTTGGCCTTTTGGCTGCCTTGCATGTTTTCCATGCATGTTGCTGTAGGGTAGAGTGTTTGGTTTCTCACATTCTTGATATGTTGTAGATTGGTTTTCCATGAAGTTCTGTTGGTTTGCGTTATCCATATTGCATTGCTATGCTCGTATACCTACATAGCACCGTGAGAACCTGGTGTAGTAGACTATTTGGGGAATTTACTGAGCGAGCTTCCTCAGAGTGTCTTTGAGAACTTTAAGCTATAAGGGGGATTGATAGAGTGAGTTTCCTCCGAGAGCATAGGACCACATGGGTCTATAAGGGGAATTGTCCAAGTGAGCTTACTCACAGATTCCATGACTACATTAGACTATAAGGGGAATTCACTGTGTGAGCTTCCTTGGAGAGTCTTTGAATTAATTGGAATTACTTTTGGCTATATAGTGAATTGACCATGTGAGATTTTTTAGAGTGTCCATGACCATTGGGGCTATATGGGGTTTTGGCTATGTGAGATTCATCAGATAGTCCTTGACTACATTAAACTATAAGAGGATTTGACTGTGTGAGATTCCTCAGAAAGTCTATATATATATTCTTGTGATACAACTAGATGGGATGGGATGTGAGTACTTCCCAGATAGTTACATGTTTCTGTATAGAAGCTTGTTTAGCTATTTCATGGTATTGAAACTATGGATTGTTTACTGATGAGTACGTTCCAATTTACTACTTTCTGTACTTTTACCTTCCATATATTCACTGACTGTTATGCACAAGTATTTGGGTGATTTCCTACTAGGATTTAGTCTCACACCCTATTTGCGCCATGCTTTTGGGCCCAAACAAATTATATTGACGCCGGTATAGAAAAGGGAAAGTGACCTTCTACTTCAGGTACATGACTTTCTGTGGATATGGAGAGGATATGACCATGCTAAGGCTTGCGATGCTGTGGATTTGTTTATATGTTTCTTTTGTACTTTGGTTTAGTACCATTTGTATTCAGCATTGTGACTTCTTTGTATGTCTTCCTAGACATATGTATCATGCATCGTTATATATATATGTACTCAAATTTTTTATTACTTAAGTATTCCAATGTTTAATGTTGTTGTGTATTTACTTCTTTTATGATTGTATATTTTTTATCTTACATTTTGTTCCTCTACCAATCAGGGAATATTTTCCCCACTATCACACCCAAGGCCCTTGCTTCTAGTCAGTAGCCTCTGGCATTCAGGGAATTGTGCTTGAGGCCATGTGACCAACTTGGTACTGGGTGCCTTTGGGTGGCTTCCACAACCAGGATGATACAAGTCAGGCCCATCTTATTTGATAATTATGTCATATGATATTTTATATGTTTCAATACATTACCATTCATTAGTGTGACTATGACAACCCTGCTTTTATTACAAACATAAACATGATTAATTACATAAAACATCACTTGGTTCAACAATGAAGACTGAGAGGTTTAGTGTCTTTGCGTATTAGGATCATTACATAAAAACTTAAAACATGAAATACAACATCTTTATTGAAAACATCCTTTACATGACCACTATATTCTCTCGTACTTAGCATTGCATGGGATAACCTGAGGACATGCTTAAGAAAAGGGTGAGCTATAAATCCCAGTAAGGGAGTACGCATGGAATAACATGAGGAGTACAACACATGTTATACAATTGGAATATCAATTGAACATTAAAGAAACATGAGCATAAAGGCTTGATAAAGAATGATAATCATAACATGGAAATGTGGCAGCAACACTTAACATGGAATTAGCAAGATCCAAGGCTCATTGCATATAGAGCATGATTAAATCCTCATTGAACAGAATGCACGAGTAAACCCTCATTTCAATTGAATTATCATGATTCAACAATCATTTCACATGAAGTATCATGATACTATACTTTACCCAATGCATTGGAGCGCTATATGGGTGCACCCTTCTTAAACATTTCATTTCATGCATAAGTGTGCCACATGGATCATAAAATGTGGATTCATAAAACATAATCATTCATTCCATGATAAAGTATTGTGGAATTAATAAATGAATATTTATAATCAATAAGTAAATGTGCATAAAGGTTAATAGACTTGATGGAGAAAAGGGCATGGTATTCACTACACAATGGCATTGGCTTAGAAAATCGGTGCCATTTCGGCAGCGTAACGGCGTGACATAAAAATTCATAAAAAAATGTTGATGAGAGAGAAAGGGGTTACTCCTAATATTTACATGTAATGGAAAGTAAGGAGTTCATATAGATACATGTCCCAATAATTGTAATGGAATTTAGGTTCATGATACAAAAGTAATACTTGAATGTAAAAGAAGAGAGAGAAGTTCCTTTCAGAATTTTGGCATAGTAACGGGTGTACATGCGAGGCATTTAATGAGAGGGAAAGGGGTATCCCATCATTCAAACATCAATAGGGAATAATGTGGAGGTGCGAAACCATACCCCAAAATTCATAATTGAAATTAAAATGGCAATAAAACTAAAAGAAAATTGACAAAAACGAGAAAGGATGAAAAACCCTTACTTGGAAGTGTGCTTCCAATGGCTAGAGAGAGGCTTGTAAGAGGATTCTTGGGAGCTTGGGGAACCTTGGGAGGATTCTAGAGAGAGTATGGAAGTGTTTGGACGAACTCCATGTGCTTTGAGGGATGCGTAAGTGGGATCTCGGGTGGGTTTATATAGGAATGGTGAGGGAATTCTTTATTATTTAGGTTTGGGTCCCCTTACATTAAATTAATCCAAACCACAAACTATCCCATGGTTTTTCCCATGGTTTTTGGAAAATGGAAGAGGAAAAAAAATATTTTATAAGGCAAAAGTCTTAACTTCTTAAAATATTAGGCTTTCTTATGTGGAGGTGAGTCACAGTCCAATGGAAATTAATTTAAAAAGGCAAGGTGTTGAATAAGTCTTGAGGGGTCCGTTAATGCTTTGAAATGTAAGTCAAAAAACCCAAAATCACATTATTTTAATGTTAAACTATATATTGGGAGAACATAAAGATTATTGCAATTTATTACCTCACTATTGGGTCATTATGATGTCATAAAAAACATTATATATTTAAACTGTATTTTATTTTTACCCAAAAATTTCACTATCACATATAATTATGAAAAATTCACCGTTGGATAATTTCGACGTCCTGATTATAGAAATAAAATTTATTTTATCTAAATGATTGTTTAAATATGTTAATTTTCACTTTTAAAATAAAAACCGATATTTATCATAAATTCACGGGTTTTGATAGAAATGGATTTCAAACCTTAATAAAAATTTTATTTACATTCATAAAATTATAAGATCATTTATATTTAATAAAAATTAATTTAATACCAATAAAACTATTTTATTAAAATATTATTTAATTCAAAAATCACTTAATTTAATAAAATAGATTTCTTAATAAAATAATAACTAAAAACACCATTTGTATCAAAAATGACATGAAATTATATTCATTATTATATACAAAAATAATGTACATGAACATAGTAAAACTTATTTGTTACATAAACCTTTAAAACAGCGGCATAAGAACTAAGGGTAAGGTGTGCGATGGTGACAGACTCTTGGGGTGGCTCGGATAACATCGCTCGAGTGGTAATTTCAATCAACTTCCACTTTCCCCGTAGACGGTAAAATTCGAGCTTGACATGATGAAGCTCAGCTTGGGCTTGGTCAATGGAGAAGCCCAAAGATGCCACCTCTTTTCCGAGCTCTGACAAATGGGCTTCATATGGGGCAATTCTACTAGATGAGGTCATTGCTTCCTTTGTCTGAGTAAATTGGATTTGTTAAAGTCCTATATTTATACTAATCATGTGATTACTGTTCAACAGCTATATTATAAATGGTCAAAATTATTAACATAAAACCAAAGAAGTTTCCATTTGATAAAAAAAATTTATATAAAGAGACATTTAATAATATCAAGAGGGATTTTCCTTTAATGAAACTTTGGATTGTTATAGTGAAAAGGATAATTTAGAATCCAACCTATTAATAATGTCTTAATTAACAAATAAGTCAGTTTGGTTTGAACCTTTCCTTTCATTCGTGTGGCAAGTCCAAGTAGCATAAAACCATTTATCTAACCCATTTATGTCCATTTCAATAATAATGGATCACTCTGATACATCCCATTTACAATTTATGGGGTGTTGTGGACATACAACCTTTTATTTATTTACCTATAATAAGGTCAAGTTTAATACATAGAACATGTTCTTATTTCCATTTCACATAAAATAATTGAGTGAATCACTTACCTTAGGAACGTCATGGGGTGAGAAAACATGGTACCTACGATTATGAAAATCACAATTTTAATCACGCCATTTAATATATAATTCCTTACCCAGAGAATGGTCAATCCAAGGCACTCATGAATGGAAGCTCAAATGTGCCAGAAAAGTAAAACGAAAATTGTGTCAAGACATCCTACATAGTATGGATAAAGTTATGATGGTAACCACTATAAATTAATCACATATTTTAAAATAGAATAACCATATGGTTCGAATAATTATATGTATATAAAATGAATTAAATAAATGACACTTGATGAAATTAGCGGGACCCACATGACAATTATAATATTTACTAACTTGAGGAATGAGTCATAGACCACCCAAATTAGCCCGATACAACTCTCATCCATTATCAGCCGCTAATTCAGCTTATTTTGGAGAATGTCTAATAAAAAAGAAAAAACACTCAATTCTCTATAATTATGATGAGATCATGAGAGATGAAAAATTGGGCAAATGGACATGAATACTTATTGTTGGGAATCCAAAATGATGAATGGATGCTCAAATAGATCTTTAGAGGAGGATATCTATTTATACCTAGTTTAATCCATAAAAAAGATCCAAAATGGTAGAAAATGGATCTTATCCAACAAGAAAGTATTATAGGAGGAAGAATGATGTTAAATTAGATCATTATGGGTGAAAAGATAAAATTAAACAACATTTAGTCAGGGGATGGTTTGTCTACAAGGGTTCAAAAACACTGTCCAAACCACGCATCAGTACCGAGTTAAGAGGGTCACCCAAATGGTTAGCATGTACTATTCCAGAATCCATGTGCAAACCGTGTGTGATGGATTTCCCGAAAACATAGAATATCAACATAATAAGATCAATCTATGTTCCATTCCCGCTAGATTCTCTCTAACCATGTGACTTGTACATTTTTTAAAAAATGGTTCTGGTCTCCGAATAAGACTAAAATACCCATGGGACCTATGCTAACACAAAAGTAATCCATATTACATCTAAAATAAATAATTAGAGAAAACTTTAATGGATCAATAACTGATTGAAATACCATGTTCTTATAATCTTCCCCCCCTTAAAAGAATGTGTCCCCAATATCACCTTCTAAGGGTGGTGAACAACTATTTTAGGAAAAATCTAGACAATGATAATTTATTTTGGCCTCCCACTCCAACGTCTCATTCTATATACGGCTTTGGTACCATAGAACCTATACAAGTGGGACATACCAACCCAAGAGAGCATGTGTGCTTCGCTGAACAATGCGTTCTGGATACTCCTTAAATATAGAATTTGTATCTTACACAACATTCTCAGGATCAACGGTTTGGGATGAGTTGACATGATAATTTAGATGTTTTGAAACCTTGAATTACTATTGCATTTAACATAACCTCTAACGTAAAATCAATCGATAATATAACAACCCAGCACTCTATAGAATCTTAAACAACCCTAAGTAATAAGGCAGTAGATCCCCTTGCTTCTATAACCATCTATTCTCTAGCCTGGGTGATACTAGAAGGAAAACATGATCCCTTTCCTAGAACTCTAGAGGTCATCAAAATTGATCAACATAAGATTTAGGTCTTGAATTAGTAGTTGTAATACACTTTTTGATCAGTTGACCTTGTTCCCATTTCTCTTGAATGAGAAGAGGGCCTAGTAGTGCTGCATCTTCTACCTTTAGCTAGTTGATGGGTGAACAACATGGCCTACCATACAAGGTTTCAAAAGGATCCACATAAATCTTACATGGACCCTATTATTATAAGTTAACTCAATAATAGGGATATACCTCTCCCATTAAACTCCAAAATGAAGAAATCATGCTCCAACCATATCCTCTAGAATATAAAATGTCTGTTTTGATTGTACATTGCATTGACGGTGAAAATATATTCTTAGAAGCACCTGTTTTCCCATAGAATTCTATAATCCCTACATGAACCTTGATTTTAAATGAGAATCCATATATGAAATGATAGTGTGAGGGGTTACATGTAGTCATATGATCCCACAAACATACATGTTTCCTAGGTCATCAAATATTAAATTCACATGAATCAGAATTGTGTGGGAGACATTCGTTAGTCAGTCAAAAACACCCCATACAATTGCGCTACCCTTAGTTGACCAAGGAAACCATACTGAAAATTAATTGGAAACATATTCCTATTTCTATTACAAGACAGGAAGTGGTTATATCAATCTTGTAGGTCTCTGGTGCTATACCTACACCTATAGAATGGTAGATTACCTAGTGGTAAAGCATGTTATATGATGTTTCATTCTAGGACACCAATACTGGCATCACATATCTCAATACATCTTGGGGATACCAAGATTAAATACCCACTATGATGTGTGGTACTCTTGAATCAAATCCTCCTTCATATATTTAGGAACCCAGAGAAATCCATTAATACATAAGATGAATTCACTACCCAATGAAAAATATTAAGGTAGTTTATCCCCTAATATAACCAGAGGGAGAACCAATCCCTGAGGATCTAAATATTTTCTACACTTCACCTTCTCAAGGAGGGAAAAAGAATATACCATGGATGATAGACAATACTTCTAATGAATATTATGAAACTCCATATTCTTCTTAGATATGTTTTCCATTAATTTCAATTCATCAATATCTTCTATTACGACATGTTCTTGAGTTCTCTGACTCATCACATCTGTAACTAAATTTTAATTTCCAGTAATATAAACAATCTTAAAATTAATAGATTATATATAATCTACCCCTATCAACTATTAGTGGTTCAATAAATAATGAGAATGATATAAATATATATATGATATTTTTGTAGTTTAGGTATACCACAATAAGCTCACCAATCAAATAGTGTCTCCATCAATATAATGAATGAACAACTACTGCTAGATATTGGTCATGTGTTTTGTAATTTCTCTTGTGATTCCTCAACTATTGATATTCATACACAACGACTCTATCATATTTCATCATAACAGTTCTTTAGCCGTAGTTGTATGTATCCAAGAGGATGATATAAATTCAACCATACTCTGGTAGGATCTAAATAGTTGTTGAGACGAGCATCCCTTTCTACTCCGGAATTGATTTCCCTTAGTCTTTTGACTAGTAGAATTGAACACACCTATTTGTACGGATATTAAGTGGTAATATAATCCATGATAATACTCATGTGAGATTATTATAACATCAATAAAGCCCCAGGAAACACCATATATCAAATGCATTCTTGGGATGCATCCAAGAAACTACATCATGAACCTTTTCTTTTCAACATATACTCTTGATTCTGATATAATATTGCCTAATAAGTGATAATTGTTTTCCTAAATTTCCAAATAGAAATCTTGGAATAAATAATATTCTATCTCTCTGTACTCAAAATGATCTCAAAGTGTATTGAATGGTCACTACTATTGTGAAAATACCCCAAGTTGTTTTCCACATAGACTAACAAATCTAAATAGGGTTTGAACACCCTATTCATTAGATCCGTGGAAATGGTGGGTGCAATCATCATGCCAAATGGAATAAAATGGTACTCATAGAGACCATACCTATTAAGAAAAGATGTACAAGGTATGTATTTTGGACATACTCATACTTGGTGATATCCCGACTATAGGTCGATCATAGTGAACACCCCATATCCCAGGTTCTAGTTAAAGAGATCATATATTGGAGGCAATGGATTTTGGTTCATCACCAAAAACAGGTTCGACCTTGTATAATCTAGGAATTGATGTAAGGTTACATCTTCATTCTTAGTGAAAATATATGCTGAACCCCTAGAGGATGAACTGGGCCATAGAAAACCATTGGCCTCTATATCCACTAATTATTGTTTCAGCTCCAGAAGATCTGTAGGTGATATCTTATATGGAGGAATATACACTAGTGATACTCTTGGAAAAATCTTTTTCATAAACACTACCTCTACCTTAGTAGGTAATCCATAAAATCATCATGAATTATGTATCATTACAGATCCACTTTTTTTAGAAAATTTTCATGATGCAAAACCTAATCCCTCATGCAGTTATTTTCTACCTGTGCAGTCACTCCACATGGGAAATGATGCTATGGTCCAGCTATACTAGTCCTCACATCCCATTAACCCTTAAAAAGATAATTTAATCCCTCTAGTTATTATAATGATACCCTATGGATATAGTAGTTAACAAATTCATGATACAAATCCAACCAATCATTGTCAATAATTATATCAAATCATGTCATCATGTGATCTACGAGGTCCCATAAGAATGGGTAATGGTCTATCTCAAAGGGGGAGTCCCTACATTAGTGTATTCCCTCATACCGCACAACTAATGGTGTATGTAAGTTTATTACACAATGGTAATATTGTATCTCAAATATGAGACAATCCATGATATATGCATTTATAAACAAGTTCGAAGTACCGGTGTCCAATAGATTAGAAATTATGGTAGATGCCACTAGATTTGTACCACATATTATACATGGTTATATAGAATGATCCCCAGGTATCAGCTATTATGGATAAAACTGGCCTAATCTACATCCATTTATAATAGATAGACTACCACGATTATAACTGCATGATTTCTAATATTGGGAACCAATAGTCTCGCTACTAGGGCCACGACTTCCTCCTTGGTTAGTCCAGATGATGCTATTCCAACTCCCTTCATGACATGGAAAAAAGGTCCCACTCTAGAAGGTGGATCTCGTGTTGATATGGTTCATCTCAATGATGGCATAATGGTCTTGTAGAAAAATTTAATAATTCCCATAAAACTATAATCCCAGATATCCATTAGGTCTCTATCACACTGAGGATTCAAATGCCACCATCATCCACACTGACGACACACCAAGGAGTTATCAAAATGTGTACGGATGGCGTACACATGCCCATCATTGATGTTTCAAGCACGTGAATGTTCATCACCAGATAGAAGAAGTTAAAAGTGTTGTAACTCAGTGAAACACATTGAATATTCCATAAATAACATAGAACCCATCTCAAGATACATGGAATCTTTGGATCTGTAATCTCTTAGATTTTGAGGATTGAACTGATCATAGAACATAGTTTAGAAATCAGCCCAAAATTTTCCCTGATGATGACAAGCCTAAGTTATTAAATCCCACTGTCCCTTGGATGAATCATTAAACAAGTATTTTGAAAGCTTCACCCTCGAATCTAGATGTATCATTAAATTCTCAAAGATAGATAGGGAGACCGATAGACAAGACTCATCAGCCTCTGCACCACCATCCCATGGGAATTTTGGTGGATGTTGATACTAGAAAACTAATGCCAGATCATCCACTATATGCGAATACAATGGAGCACCATTCATGTAATTCATTAGACGTATGAAACAATAAAAAATATGGGTGTTAGTTCCAAAATCAGGTAGAATAGGTGGTTCCTTGTGTCTAACATCTTGAGACAAAACTGATGTATTATTTCCCCCCACGTATATAGCATGACTATCTCTACCTTATCAATGTACAATAAATAGAAGAAGAGGTGGAATTGGTCAACAAATTTCAAGAACATACCTCAACACAAGATTTGAATAGATAGATAATATAACCCGTGGAATTTGAACACAATAAAACTCACTACCCAATGCCTACATCCCCAACTACCCATTTATATTTTCAAGCAATGATAATTACTCATGTATATGTTTCATTTCATTTTACATTTAATCACTAGGTTCACTCTTTTATATTTCATAAACATGATAAGGTGGTATAAGGGATATCTACCATTTCATTTTAGATGTCATGTTTCAATTTATAATGGATATACATCCCAATTTAATCAATAAAAATACAACTTATCAATGAAAACAACAACCTTTAATGTATAGCATAATGGCATGACTCAGTAAATTAATCATTCCAACCCATGAGGGCCCATACACCGCATGAATTGAGACAAGAAATAATTCAATCAACACTATGTAATATCAATTGTTTACATTAACTATTAAGGTATAATTCAACAATTAATGCTATACAAATCAATTAATGTTGTGAATTGAACATATGTGGCTAATAAATATGACTATCATGTGAATTCTAGGATCCAATATGTATCATGTAACAATTCATGTTAACCATATCTCATTGTAACAAGGATAAAATATAATATTAATAATAATAATTATCAACAAAACCACATATCGTTGTGTTAACCAATGGTGAAATAATTTCAATTATAATAGGTAAAATAAAAAAACAATTATATTTTGGTTAACATGGATTTTACACTAAATATGGGTTAAGAAGACCCAATAATATATTATGACCATGTCCCACAACATTCTCCAATCTATTATCTCCATATAGAAAAACATGAAAGGAAATCCACTACTGATTCCACATTGTGATGTCCCAGACCTACATGCCACTTAATAGGTGCCCCAAGCCCAGGGGGCCACATTCCCTCAAGCACATCTCCGTAGACACAAAGGGTTATGAATATCAGGGAGGGCAAAGCATGTGTATGTGGAGAGACTATTACAACACTACTAGAGTGTGTCATAGTTGATAAATATATAATGGGGTAAATAAAAAAATAAAAGTAGATCAAATGATGAATTGCAATAGACAATGTAATGGATCGATATGGTTAAAAATAAATAAATCAACAAGAAATGATGATGACAATATATCATATCACTAGAAAACTAGAAAAACAGGGATTCATTATATAAATAATTACATGATTCAAAAAATTACAAAGAAAAAGATGACCATCCCAATCATCTGGATCTCTGAATCAGTCTTCTTCTATAAAGATATATCCTAAAATGCAAGAAATCAAGTGTTCGAAGTCATATTCTTCCCTTTATAGACACCTATATTCATGTAATCTACCACGATTAACAAATGTCTCCCAAAGAGGGTATTAGATTAATCTCAACGGGCCACCACCAATAGTGACTATAGCATCCGGCCCAGGTAATGGAAATATAACATTGTACAGGCATATAAATATAATGTAATGCATTATATTGAAACTAAATACCTGTGAACCACTTTAGCACACAGATGGTGTCTAAACACATATCCAATTCATTAGTTGATTATTACCAATTTACATATGAGTCATATGATTTCTATAGTAAATATTCTAAGATGTAACAATGAGTTATATAATGATATTTAATGGATACAACAGTGGCATACCAAGATTCTAAATATAGACAATGATTATGTTCCAGGTTCGTGTCATACATTGCATGTTGCATCCATGAATCATAATGGGGTTCCCGACTGCTTATGGCATTCCATTTGGAATCCATGGTGATCTCAAGTTTAGACACTCATATTTGATAATGATTTCAAATAATATTTAAAATGGTTAAAGAAATTACGTTCCATTAATGTTACAAGGCTAATTAAACAGAAAATCTTTCAATCATATCTTTTTTAACCAATATGTCTGTTTGAGTCAATCCATTTGATTCAACAGTTTGATAAGGCCTAGTAGCATGAAAATATTCACTTAATCCATTTTTGGTCTTTTCAACAATAAAGGTTCACTCCAATACCTTCCATTAACATGGTACAAGGTTATAATGTAATTAAAACAATTATTCAATTACATATAATATGTCCAAGTCATATTCTAAGTATACTTTCCAATTTCCATTTCATGTTAAATCATTGAATCTAGAACATACATTCGTTGGGATACATTGTGACAATACATGGTACCATCCATTATTGAATTCATAATTTAAATCAACCCATTTACTATTTAATATATTACCCTTAGAAGGTTCAATCCATGGAACACCCGATAGGTAGCTCAAATGTGTCAAAACACTAAAATGAAAAATAGGTCAAAAACTACAATATGGAATGGGTGGACTTGTGGGCATAATCATTAAAAAATAATAACATATTTGAATTATGTATTGTGCAGTTACCACTAACCTATAATGTGTGTTTTAGTAAAAAAATATTTGGATGAATAACATATTTGTAATGAGTTTAACCATAGAGTTCTAAAGATTATTAAAATGTCATATGAATTAAATAAATTCCACCTAATGAAATCGGCTGGCTCAATGTGAAAATTAAAAAATCGACGAACTGTAGGGTTGAGTTATAAACCACCCACATTAAGCTTGTATGACTATCTCATCCATTATCAACCTTATATTTATCTTGAAGTAGAGTAGATATGAGGAAACAGGAATAATTCTCACCCCTTGATGACTAGGTCGAGAGAATGTGAGGTGAAGAATGGATCAAATGGACTGGAATACATTTCATTAAACATCCAATGTAATGAATAGAATCTCAAAAGTATCCCATATAATGTATATCAATTTATCCATATATTATCCCTTCAATGAACACCAAAATGAGATAAAATGGAGGTCATCCTAATTGAAAATTGTATAGTAGGATATAGGAGGTTAAATATGATCATTAAGGGTAAAATTCTAAAAATACAAAAAATATAGCATGTGAATGACTTGTCTGTATGATTTAACAAACCATGGAAAAACCATGCCTGAGTACCTAGGGAATAGGGGAACTCACATGGTTAGTCTAAATGGGTTGGGAAACAATGTACCAGAAAGGTGATATAGATCCCCCAAAAAATACAGCCCATGAACATGGTTAGATCTATCTATGTTCCCTTCCCACACAGTTTACTCTAACCATGAAATGTTGAATTGTTTCCCAAAATGTTGGGTTCTGATCTATGAACAAGTCTCAGTCACCATTGAGACCTTCACAAACACAAAAGAAATCCATATTTAGTCTAAAATAAATAATTAGACCATGATTTAAAGGATATATACCTATGTGAAAAATCAGGTCCTAACGTTTCATATTATAAAAACAACTAATAATAGTCTTAATCATTTTCATCATACCATAAAACATTTACCATTTGAAATTAAAATCATTATCCCATCACTTTAATATATATATATATATATATATTCAATTCCTTATTGAAAAATAAGTTATTCTTTCTTAATATAAAGTTATTTTTATGTTTATATTTTAGTATTTATCATAAGGTTAATTATGGATTGAATTTAATGATTTCTGGAGAAAAGATGAAGAATATAAGGGAACATCTACATTAATCAGGTAAAAACTCTTATGGATATGAGAAAATATTAAATTTATTGAATTAAATCATTAATACATGGAAATGGGCTATATGATATAATAGATCTACATTGTTGAATGTCTGAGAGCCACATAAGAGTAGCTTGAGGATACTTTAAAATGTGGAAAATATAATGAAATAGTTCTTTGGAGAGCTAAGATGATATTATGCAATGATGGATGTTTCCAATATTTTAAGGATTCATAGGCCCAATACAAATTATATGAGTAGCATGAGATTATTATGTAGTCTACATATATTTCTTATGAAGATGATATTAGAATTTAACCATAGGAATTCTTAGGATTCATGTGTCAGTTGATTCATCAATCATGATACATCAAAAATGAATAATAATATGAGGATGTGTAACTCATTACTAGAATTTTTCTTTTCTCACCACGATCCTTAAATAATTAAAATTTATATATTGTGTAGACAAGTTCATCATGCCATATTTAATACCCATGAAACAAATATTTCTCAAAGTAATTGAGACATTATAAGATGATACCTATTGAAATTATGATTAATATGGTACCTAATTGATGGATGATTGTTCAAACCCCGGAGATATATATTTTATAGTGAAATGAAGGCCACCAAACCATGATTTGATTGATTAAAAGGAAAAAAATGAAAATTATTTATTTTTTACATTGTCAAAATTGTTATTTAAGAGATATTGTGCCTTATTTCTTATTCCATGGATCAATAGTTCATATTCAAAGGTAATAATATAAATATCATAGGTGATATAAACATTTTTTTGAATTGAACATACCCATCACAACCATAATGAAAAAGTTAAGAATTTTATTATCACCTATGTGAGCAGCATTATAGTTTCATTAAATGAATTATAGTGTGGAGAGACTATAACATGATTTTTGGATTACGTAAAAGATCATATAAATATGGGAACGCACTTACCTTAATAGGGTGACCTGTTTTTCACCATTAATGACTTTTAATAATTCAATTGGGTGGGATTAGATCACCACTATAAGAGTTTGATAGGTAGAAAAATTTGAAAATAAATTATTTATATATATATTGTTATATTTATCTCTGTAACATTAGATTAATTCTATAAGAATACATAATTTAATAATTGGGATATTGTAGATAGGTTATAATTATTATGTCTCATTAGGATCCTCATGATTTCATAATTGGATTTGTGTTATTTTTCTTCACATTTCATGTATGTTTTACATTATTTAACATAGTGTCCATAGTAAACATCTATCATTTAAATTTCATAGATTATTAAATAATAATTTAAAATTGATGTTCTGTATCTATAATCATAGAATAGAATATGTTTCATAGAATATGATGTGTGTGAAATGTTTTTATTTCTTATCACTAATGACATGATCTTATTCATAAGTAAATATTTAGAGTCAATTAATTCATCATATAGATATCAAAATAATTAAATTGGAGAGTTTAACAATGAATTACATCCAAAATAGTTGAGTTAATTTAGTTATGAACAACAAAATATATTTTTATTTTTATTTTGGTTCTGGTTCATAATAAAAATTATTTGTTATTATCATTATATCCATTTAAATTCAATATTTTCTTTCATTTCTTTTCAAATCGACTAAATATATTTCTATTAAAATTATAATCACTCAACTTTACATTTGATTGATTTCAAAATTGAAATAGGGTAATTATCCTGTTATGAAAACCAATCGATGGATGTTAATTCCTACAATTCATTATCATCATTCCAAATTTATACATTAACAATGTTATGTTTTATAGTTTTGTATGAAAAATAAATTCACCCCACTGAAATGATTGTGAAGACCATGACAATTTAATATTTTTTTTCAAATCAATTTTCATAGTCCCTTGGAGGATTGATCTTACTATTTCACTATATTATTATATTATATCAGTTATGATTCTGAGGATTATAATTGTTAATAATTTTACACCACATATAATTTATGATGAATCTAGGGACATAAATTTTTTATCTTCATTATTTTAAAATAAAAAACAAGGAAAGGTCATGTAGTGATTGAGTAGATCAACAAATATTCAAAAACCAATAGAATTTTCTAATTCTAGTATAGGTTTTGTTTTTATTCTATTAATATTGATGGATATGGTAAATTTTTATTTTGGATTAAAATTTCAAGGATGTAGGCCTACATATTCTTGAATATAAAACTAGATATCTTTTCTCAAAAATATCTACACCCTAAAACATTATTCAAAAACTAATATGATGAGATATAATACAACCAAGAGTGATATTCTTTTAATAAATCAAGTCAACCAAATCTAACACAATTTTAATTATAAATTTAAATCAATAAATGGTTTGAGATTCCAAATAATGTAGATATATTGTTATCCAATAAACCAAAACCAAATTAAAAAATCACTATCAATAACATCCATAAAACATATTGAGTCACGTAAATACCCAAGAACATTTTATGTTTATATTTTTAGATAATTGTAAAAAATTGATTCATAAAAAATATAATGTATTACCTACTAAATAGATATTCTCTACAAAAACCAATGGGACCTTATTTTATTATAATTATAAAATGTCTACCACAAGTTATCAAAAAAATGAGGAAAATATATGAATTTCATACATGATTCTCTTATTTATATAATTGGAAACAAAATGAAATAAAGGGTGAGATAAAACTCTCAATAAAGTTAAACATATGAAATTATAATCACAGATCACATGTGAGAAAATGATCTACCTGTGGGTATGAGAATGTTAATAAGGTGTGATAACATAACATACATGAATCATACAAAGTTAAATATAGATCATAAGTCATGAATAATAATATATGTCTTTTAGAAATAATAAGTAGCTACCATATCATTATGGAATCATATTATTGTTCAAAAAATATAAATTATGAAAATTTACAAATAATTAAAGAATCACTGTTATGAAAACCTAAAAATATGTATAGAGCACCATATTGGATTGTGTTTACTCACCAAACCATAATATATCATATCATGATATATTAAAAATTACCCAATTCATTGGATTTATATATAATAATATCCATGTAGTAAAATCATATTATAAATACGAAAATATATTCCATATACTATAGTGTTCATAATTTCACCAAATAAAAATTAACGTTATAAAAAATTGTATTCTTGAATATTTTCATAAAAACATTATCACTGGTCATCTATATAAGAAAGATATATTCTACCATTTTATAAATTCATAGTAATTTATAGGTCTGATTAGATGACGCATACCTAGATAAAAAACACTTCTAAAAGAATATGGGTTTCTCAACACATTCAAATTGAATCCCTTGATAAAATATCAATAGTTGTATTTTTTGATACATTAATTTCAATATTAGAAAATAAAAACATCATAAGATCATATATATGGTAATAAATAAAATATCCATCCAAAAAAATTGATGTTTTAGTTTTTATTGTAAAATTAATGATGAATTATAAATATTTTATTAATGATATTTATATAGAAAAATTTATAAGTAAATTAAAAATTATTTTTCATGGGGGTGAAAAATTGATGTTGAAATAATTTATTTTAATATAATTATATATATGGGCACCATGAATTTAATTTCTATAAAACATTAAAAAAATAGAGTTGAATAAAGAATATATATATAAGTGGATTGAAATTTCTTTATTTCTTCTTCTAAAATATCATCCATTTTTAGAAAAAATAAGAAATTTTTATAAAAATTATAATATGTAATACTTTCTAAAACCATAAAATATTGATGAAAAGTATTCATTTATATAATAGATAATAAAATTAAAAAGGTGTTTGATTTGGAAAATGTAAAAATGATATTTTTTTCACACATTCTTTAAAATTTTCAATAATATAAAGTGAAAATAAATTTTGAAAAAGATTACATATAAAAATTTGTAAATAAAGAAAAACACATTATAAATTGAACTCAAAAAAAAATATAATTATAGAAAAAACATTTATTATATAATATATATATTATAAAATGGATGTGAAGGATTCATAATTATCAAGATGTAGTTTGTTTGGAAGCACTTAAAATCATATATTCATTAAAATTATGATCCATAGTGATTTGAAAGGTTAATAATAAATTTATACAAAAAATACCATTTAAGAACAATATAGATGGTGTTCATCATAGAAATATCTTTCAATTTCCACATAGAAAACATTGTTATAAAAATCATGAATTTAATGTAATATGGGAGATAAAATGTTTTAAAATAATCTATAGTATGAACTATAAATACACAAGGGTATAAAAGAGATCATAAAATTCTTTAAATATTGAAGTAATATATAATTTTAAAAATTCTAGGATATTTTTTTCAAAGAAGATAAAATATGTAATTATTGAAAAATATTAAGGAAGAGTAAATATTTGGAATGGAAACCCTTCCAATATCATATAATGTGATGTAATAAAATATTAACGAAGATATTATTTTAAATAACTATAAAAAACTAAATAACATAATAAAAAGAAGAAATTATAATTTATAATTGAGATAATAATTCAATATGGAATTTAATGAAGGATGAAATAACTCATTGTAAGGAAAATGAGTCCAGAAAACCATTATGAACATTAGAAAAATATTAATAATATAAGAAATAGATAATGTGATATAAATTTAAATAAGATGAACCAAAATTTATTGATGATTAATTAAATCAATTAGACATTAAATAGCCATTTTATAATAAAATAATAGGTTTATTACATGTATAATCTCTCAAGAAATGTAAATTTACACAATGAACCATTATATTGGATTCCCACTCCGTGTGACACATTCTGATCACTTTTATAATTAAATAATTTTTATAAATCATTTATTTCATATTATTATTCAACTACATTTCATTTTATTAATTTATTTCTTTTTTCATATTACATTCATTTATCTTATAGTTTTTAATTACATAATCCCCTTGGGGTTGTTATATCAATTTCTCCAAAACTATATTGAAATAATGAACATTCTCTATGGTTTTTTTAATAACATCAAAATCTAAAAAATTATAAAATTATCAATTTTTTATCAATATATTTTTAATATGGTTGAATATAAAAATATATAATTAAAAATACAATTACATTTTAAAATATGTGTCAATATGAGTTTTTGTGTGGTTAAATTTATTAAGATCATTTATTGTTAATATTATTAATATAATCAGAACATTTTTTTAAATCCAAATAATTTTATAATTTGTTTTAATTATTTCAAAAGAAATTAAAACCATTGAAGTATGAAATTTATAAAAACTAAAATTTTTCCCTCATGGTTGTGGCGAACAAACCATCATACGAGAGTCATTTTTATTTAGGAAATTGATTTGTGGATTGTATAAAATGATTATTCCATTAAAATAAAAAAAATTTAAGATACATATTTATTAATGTATCTTTATATTATGATCTATAAAATAAATTTTTTGGAGGTATAAGAATAAAATTTAATGGAATATAAATTAGAATGGTTTTAGGTGTTCTATTGTTAATCCTTTGGTTAACCCCTATGATAATTCGATTATAACATTTAATGTTTGAATTCTGATGAGATATTAATATAAAATTAATAGATATGAGTATTTATGTTGGGTTTTGTATCTATTTTTATGGTGGGTGAAGTTTAGGTTTCTGTATATGTTGAGTGGTGAACGGTACTTTTATAAGTGAGAGGTGTTTCATTTCATAAAATATTAATATCTATTTATAAAAAATGAATTGAATATTTGAGTAAATTGAATAATAAATATATTATTAATGATTATTACAGGATTTAGTTATTCAAAACTACTTATCAAAAAACTTATATATGATGTTTTGTGATATAAGTTGACATTACCTCGCGATGAAACATTTTTACCCTATTTTATCCATTACTATGATGGCTAGTTTTTGACATGGAAACATGTTATTATTCACAAAAATTTAAGTTATTTTATTTACTAAATTATAGTATAATAAAAATTAAAATTAACTGTATATTTTTTATAACTATTTCTAATTGAGACAAAAATTAAATTTAATTTAAATTCACATAACACAAAAATTACATTTTTTCAAAAACAATCAATCGTACGAACTAATTATCTAGGCCAACAATTTTTCATAAAATTGAAAAATATGATATTTACTGATTTTAATTATAAAAATGCATGTTTTTTGGATTTTAAACTAATCAAAAACAAAATGGTATATTTCAAATACTTAAATAAATGAAAAAGTCCAAAAATAGATATTTTCTATAATAAAATATAATGGTGGTTACAAAATATCAACCATAACTTAATAGATTGACAATATTATTAATAGAAGATTATTTTTAGTTCTGAAATATATATTTGGTACAAATAGATCTTTAATAAATTGTTATGGAATATTTATATCATTATGTTTCCATTAAATTTATCATACCGGTAGAAAATATATTACGTACTATTCAACTAAAAATAATCCTTTTAAAATGATTCTTAAAAAAATACAGCTTAAGATAACAGGGACATGATGAATAAAAGAATAAATTAAATTTTAACAAATTAAATTTAAAAAAACTTTGATGTTAACTTTAAAATGATGATATAAATTATAATAAAAAATTTTAAAATAATTATCCTTTTCTACTATAAGGGTAATTTGTTTTTCATATTAATTATTAATAAATTTTCAATAATTTATTTTAAAAATAATAATTTTATAAAAACTTTCTTTTAAATGTGAATAAAATATAGAAAAAAATTCATAACAATTTAAAAATAGTTGTTTAAAAAATATCACTTATATAATTAATTAATTTTAATCAGATATCATAAATTATTTATCATATAACAGTTGCATTATCATTAATTTATTGGAATTAAAAAACATAGAAATATGTTTGACAATAAAAATATAATAAAAACAATAACAGTAATATATATGATATTATAATATATTTTTCATCATACATAATTTTTAATAATTTTTATATTTTTTTTCCGGAGGGTTTACTCTTCTAATAATCTTCATTACTTCTTTATTCAATTTATTCTCATAAAATATTAATGTTTTTATTGATTGATATATATATATATTAGTTTTTTTATTTGGTTGTATCTTTTGATATAATAAATTACACATTTATTTATTAAATGTTAAAAAATGTATATAAATCATAGGGTGTAACATGTTATAGCATTAATCAAAATTTCATCATCATAGTATTAATATCTCCCACAAATGATAATATATGAGGTTGTTTTAAATATATTATTAACATAATCTATAATTTGAAATGATAAATTATCATTTTTATCATCGTGTAGTCTAACACAATCATTTATCTTCATAATAGATATTTATATATATTGTATTTTTTTCAAAACCATTTTTACAAATATACATAGTGATACAAAAGTACGTGTTTATAATTACATACCATTCCCTACTTAATTTCTTTGATATTATATTAAACCAAATATTATATATAAAACGGTTACGATAAAATTCATCAAATATATTAATATTAATAATCAATCAAAAATTTATTATCCATTGAAACATTTTTTTCATCCAATTGTATATCCAATTCATCTATTATTTAAAATTGTACCTCATTTAATAAAAATTATAATTGATCAATATTTCCATGGTCTATGAACATAGTCAAATAACCCAAAAGGTCTCGTGTATTAGCTTGGTTACCTACCCAGCACACCATAGTATATGTTACCCATTAAGGTATATTATCAGAATAATTATTTTCCTTAAATATTAACATTTGTTTTTTAGTGTATATATTTTCACTATACACTCCCTAGGAAATTTTATAGGAGGTCACCCATTGTCACAATCCAACAAAACAGGGTCGAGCCGCAACTCCCCATGCCCACCTCATAGGCCATGGGATGGCATTCTACTCTGAATAAGCTATCACACACAAGGAGGCCATAGCCTGAAGAACCAATACGCACAGACCCAAATACACGTACATGAAACAATGAAGAGATATATAAAAAATGAAAATTAAAATGCATGAATACATCTATCCCAACCCAGAGTGCAATAGATGTATAAAAAGGGAAAATACCGGTCCCACAAAAAATAAAACTGCAAAAGTATCCAACCTTCTCTAAAAGAGGTGATCGCATTCAAACACCCACTGATAAACTCCTAAGCAATGATCAGATGAAAAGACCGGTCAATCCCACTTTTATGATCTTCCTAATATGGGTTCCATAAGGATTCTATATAATGAAATGTGGTCTTCATAAGACACTAGAAATGTGTTGGAAAATCTCATTCATGAGTAAACAAAATAACAGTCATTAGTTGTAACAAAAACATCAAACCAAAAAATGGGTAATTGATAGGCATCTGTTAAGTTGACCCAACCTGAGAAAACCCAATCAAGAGAGAAGCTCCATCTTGAGACCACCCTTAACAATAACTGACTAGTTACCTCAACTTCCATTGCATGTCAACAAAACAACTCCTTCCTTGGCGGCTGCTAGATCATACCCAAATATACTCATTTCTATCACCAAGTCTAATGTTCACAACCATAGAATGTATATAGTAAAAAACATGTGGTTCCAATGAAACACTTGGAATTGTCTAATGAGGTGCCCACCTCATAGAAAAGAATAATGACTAGCCTTCCAGATTGTTCGCAAAATGAAAGAGGGAACCATTGATAGCTCGATGTTAAAGAGAAAACCACACCATCCACGATAGCACTCAACTGATTGATGCCACCAACACAAAAATATGCCCTACGTAGGGTCGAATGTACTACGAAGAGTCTCATTCCTCACCACTACACTATAGCCGAGGGAGTAGTAGCTCATTACGAAATCTGAAAATCCCCTATCACTCCTTTCTGAATGGTCCCACACCTAATTACGGCATGTGATCGCTAAATACTGACAAGGAATCATGTGTAACAATTGGAGGGGCACGATCTCACCTAAAACATCTGTTGTCATGAATTGTCGACCAGGAACATCAGCAAAGTTCCACCCAGTGAAATGTGAGCCCAGACATAATCATGGTAGGGGAGATCCACTACGGAAAACATGATCCTATAACCTTGTTATGGGAGCTCCATTGGGAGATACTTGAGCCCACACCCATAGAAAGGGATCCCCACTGCTTGATATGTGAGAACACACCCACGGTAGGGGTGAACCACTCCAAGTGATGTGAGCCCGAACCCATTGTAGGGGGGCACCACATGGTGAAACATGATCCTAGACACATAGTTGGAGAGATCCATTTAGTGAAACATTATACTGCACGCATAGCAGGGGATCACCACTGTACCATACAACGAGATTGGAGAGCCCACACGTTGTCCAGGAAGGGGAGTAGTCCAATTGTATAATCTTCATGGAGAACCCATACACTAGTCTATCAGGAGAGTAACAACACTAAATAAAACCAAAAAAGGTAATGAACCCACTCCCACTATATGTAGATCAACATATAATCCTATGCATAGAGGTAAGGGAAACATGTTCCCTGGTGCCATAGTGGAGTACCATACCCAACATCTATCTTCACAAACAACTAATATAAAACATCGTCCAAGAATCACTCTACAATAATCACACTCGGTTTACACCACCTCATGCCTTGAAATCCATAACAGAGACCACCATTGTGTTCTACCCAGAAAAAAACACATGATATGTTATTTACTTTCCCCAAATGGAGAACTTGTTAAACATGTACTATTCACTAGAAAATTTTCAACCGGTCCTCATGGGGCACATTCATCGATCTAGAAACACATCAAATAAATCACCCCATTTCTATCCACATGAAAAATACATAAGAAAAACAAGTCATACACCCAAAACAGACGCCTGGTAAAAAAGGCACATTTTTTCGCAGTGACACAAACATGCCTTGTGGGTCCTGCTCCGCGATTTTGGTTTCATCATACGAAACCTATTTGAAAATTTCCAACATTAAGAGAGGGTCTCAAATCCTCTAATGACGTGCAAAATGAGTATCGGACACAAGATATACATATGATACATGAATTGAAAAATTATAATTATTAAAATAATTTTATTATTTTAGGACATTTTGTACCACCAAGCATTTAGGCCAACTAAAATAGTACTGAATGTGGCCTCAAAAGGTCGAACTAGAAGTGGGGTTCATATCGCTACACACAACATGTGAATCAGACACATGGTTGGTTATAAATAGGGGATTTAAAACCGATAGACAAAAATAGGTCGGACCATAACAGACGCCTACCGGACCATCGCCGGACCCACCACCTTGCAGAAACCCCTGAGCCACACTAACAAATGGCGATAGAGATTCTATAGACTACTAGGACCACTCCGGTGATCCAAAAATCACATTGAGACTTGTTTTGGGACCATCAGAACAATAGTGACACAAACTAAATAACAATTTGAACAAAAATGGTTAATAACTAGTGGATGGGTTCAAAGAACAAAACAACTACCTTGTGGAAGATAAGTGAATATTTATATTCTGAACAATGTCTGCAACGTTTTGATGCTCAATCGGCCAATGAATGGTGCCAAAAATGGCCTCATGTCATACCTTCATGGCTCGTTCATCGATGAGTAAGGGGAGTTGGGGCTGGTTCGAGGAAAACAACAAGTATGGTGAGGGTGAGGATATTTTTTTATTTATTTAATTAAAACAATATACTTACTTAACACCCTTTCCCATCACACCTACGACCTAACATCTGATGCAGAAAAAAATTATTTCCCGCTAAAGGTAAAAACAACATTCTGAACTCAACTGCGATCTCAAATATTTGATCTTAGACTTCATTCAAATGTTATTTGATCTATCTTCAAAAATAAATTAAATTATTTTAATTAAGATAATTCCATTGAAAAATTTTTCTATAGCAGGCCCAAGCCAAATAACCATACACATAAATGTGTCCTCATATTTCTGATCTGAGCTTCAATTTGAGAGATAAAAAATTTTGTTCATGTGCAAAATATACCAAATACGTATTATTTTTAAAAAATATATTTTATGAATGTCGGGCCATAGAATCAATAACCAACTATGTGAAAACTACGGAGTTACTTATAGTGATATTAAAAAGTCGGGCAGGCCCTAAACCGAGTCTCTAAATCCTCCCCAACATATATATTTTTGTCACCGAAAAGAAAAATATATGGACTAAGGGAAAGTGTTGGGTCCACTAAGACTCTCACAGCATAAGTCTCACAAAAGGTACCTATACCGCAACAAACATGCACCTATTATAACAGTTATACCAGTAACAAACGAGATATTTTACAAACCTCAGAGGTACCATGACTCCGAAACTAACACTCTGGACCCTCAACAAGACCCATCCAAACCCAATACCTCATGGAAAAACACCCATGGCCACCCTCGTCCAGCTACAATCACCCCAAACGATCCCTGACAGACCCCAAACAGCTCCACATGGTTTGTTCCCCAACTAACATGATGCCATGGAAAATGGCACATCATCACCCAATCTCTTATTGTGATTGCTACAAACTACAAACATCATAAGGTTTATGCACTACCAATATTTATAAAAATCCATCGTGAGCACAACCAGTGGATTTTCCATCACATGAGATCTCACAAAAAATCCTCATCACATCAAGGAAAATGTCTCCACCACCAATATAACAAGTAGGGTCTCCCATGTGTATACACTGGGTCATTAAAGCCCCCACAAAAAAATCACCAACGCATGAAATAGACCTCGATTTCATAGGTTGAAGTAACTCAACCACCGCACATCGAAACTATAATCATTCGGTGGCATTGACTCTCCCTCATGGTTTTAGATCATGCTATAAGGATGTCTCTTACTGGAGGAAGTGTCAATCCTTCCTAGAAATTCTAATCCACAATGAACCACACCCAAACGACCTCGATAATCCAGTGTACAAGATGACACCATGCACAAGAGGGATCCAAAAAACAAAAAATCCCTGCCCATATGCTCAAAATTAGTTTTACTAGGCCCTCAGCGACCAACACAGTACCATTCCATTTAAGCATAAGTCAATGAGAATCAACCACTACAACTCGATAATATCCGCTTTGGGAAAAAGTCACTCACCCACATGGTTTTCATCATGTCACAAAAGCTTTTCCCGATGGGGGAAGGATCCATGTTGCTCATGTAATCAAAGCTATTTCGAACAAATCCATATCCAACATAGCCATCCATGGCATAGTCTGAAAGGATCAATGCACCCAAACCTATAGATGTGGGTTTACGTTCTACACGATGGGTGGTTTCCCCACTGACTATTCAACCAGAGGAGAACCAACCTTGTCCCTGGGCCCCTACTAGGTGAACTCGTCACAAATCCGTTCGTACACCAAACCAATATGTGGAACACTTGAAGTCTACCATTGTGGAAACACCTTGAAAAAATTCTATAAGAACCACATCACAGCGTATATCTAAGGACATAACTCAAGAAATACATGAAAACCACAAAACTCAGTCCTATATTATGCATGTACCATTATTACCCTTTGACTAGTGTCTTAATGTGTCAAGTCAAAAGGCATTTTTTCAGAGTCCCATTGAATTGATATGTGGGTCACCCATAACACCAATAGAGTCGTTACCTTTATTCTAAACACAAAACATTCAAACAATGATGTTATTTCACCCAATCAAAGCTCACAGCAAGAACGACTACACTAGGAGGTCACAAAGGTGGAAACTGGCTGTGATACTGCTCAATCATGTCTTTCCCAATAGATCTCGAGCCATGACCCCCCTATCCCACCTTCATAGTCCAGGGGAAGTCATCCAACACCGACTAGGCTATCACACACAATGTGGCCTTATCCAAAAATATCTATACACATGCACCCACATACTTCTCCATGTAATTGTGTATATATATATACCAAAAAATGAAATGTAAAATGCATGCATATATATTTCATAATACATAGTACTGCAAAAGTAAAAAATTGGAAAAAACAGGGCCCACCAAATGAAAACATAAAAAGCATCCAATAGTCCCTGAAGGAGGTGATCACTGTCAAAAACTAGCCAATAATCTCCTCATCCTAGCTCTACTGAAAACACCGGTCAGTCTATATACTATGCTCTGCCCACTATTGGTCATATATGGACTCCATCGAAGGACCTCTGGTTTTAATAAGACACAAGGCTTGTCTGGTAAAATCCCATGACAGGGTGAGTTTAAGAATACTCAATTTTTACAATATATACTCTAAACTAATAGGGAGTAATAGATATAAATCATTTAAGTAGACTTATACTAATGATACCCAAAGGATAAAGAAGATTCATATATATACCATCATTGGTAATACCCGACTAGAGAGATAAATGTCCCTGACATGTCAAAAAAATTACAAATTCCTCTGGGAATCCTAGATCATACCTAAATATACTAAACTCTGTCACTAAATATCATGCTCCTAACCATAGTCTATCCATAGTGAAAAAACTCAAGGTTCCAATACCACAATCATAATTGACTCCAGAGGTACTAACCATATAAATAGAAACGAGAGACAATCCATCCCGATAGCTCTCAAAATGGAAGGATGAAATCATTGAATGTTTGAAGTCGATGAGCCAACCACACCATCCTAGTGGGATATTAATCCAATAATCCCACCAACACTAACATTCTCCCTATGTAGGGTTATATGAATTTTAGAGAGTCCCACTACATGCCAGTGCCCCACTGTCAAAGGAGCACATGATTCCAATCCAAGCCGTGAAACCATTACCACCCTAGATTGGAGGGGCCCACACCTCAGTATGTAAAGGGTGTGAAACATCCTAACTATTAATCATGCATAACAATTGGTGGGGGTCATTATCTACTTCTACTCGTGACTGGGGGAGTACTAATCCGTATGTTTGAAACCATGCCATAGTAGGATAGGGGAGAACCACCCTTTGAAATGTGATCTAGCATCCTAAAATTGTAGGGGAGAACCACCCCATAAAATGTGAGTCCACACCCATGATAGGGGAGAACTACTACCTGAGACGTGAGCCTACACCAATGGTAGAGGGCACCAGTACAGAAGATGTGATCATGCACCCATTTTAGGGGATCAATATTATGAGTGTTTTGAGACAACTCCCATGTTAGTGGAGTACCACACTATGAAATGTGATACCACACCCAATATAGGTGATCACCATTTGGTAAAATGTGAGACCACACCCACAGTAGGGGAGCACCACTCTACCAGACAATGTGATTGCAGAGCCCACACCCCATCACGTTAATGGAGTAGTCAAACAATACAAATGTTAAACCATACATTATTCCATCAAGGGAGTAACATCCCTGAATAAAACCACCTGAAGGTAACGAATGCACACCCATGACATAGGGAGTTATATATCTACATATGTTAAGAGTTAAGGGAAACACATTCCTTTATGCCCTAGGGGAGTACCTGATGCCATTTCTCACTTCACAAGCCACTGATCTCAAACATCTACCTTCCAATGGTCCTCAATGGTCATGATTGATTCAGGCTACCTCATATTATGTAATCTATAACAGATGCAACCATCATCTTCAATGTGGAGAAACACACAAGATATTCTATTTACACACCAAAAATTGAAATTCGGGGAAAATGACACTATTCACCACAACCATCCTGAATGTGCCATCTTGTGGCCAATGTCTCGATCATAGGAAACATCAAACTGTTGAAGATATTTTTATCCTCTCAAAAACATGCATGGGATCGACTACGCATATCCACAAAATAAACACCCGATAAAAAAGGAATATTTCCCCACAAAATTTAAAAAATGTGCCTCAGGGGGCCCAGACCGTGATTTTGGTTTTATCACCCGAATCATATCATAGAATTTCGATATTTACATAAGATTATCAATGCCTATAAATACACATAATTTGAACATAAAACATATGAGATAAATCTGATTCAATAATCACCGAATAATAATAATAAACATATTTTTATTATATTTTGATGTTTCATGCCATTGAGTATTTATCCAAATACCAACTTTGTCAAAAATGTCTAATAAGGTTCTTCTTCAAGTAGGGTACACACTATCATAAAACGATTGTGAATCAGACACCCAGTTAATGAGAAACAGTGATTCAAAATAGACGGAATAAAACTCATCAAACTACCACCACTGCCTGCTCACCAGATTCCACCTTTGACACTTCCCAGACCCCCCCCCCCCCCACAGGATACCACCACCAAGTCACAGTATTCTGACGACACCACTACTGACTTTCATACTAGCGCTGCATCCACCACCACATTGGAAAATGCCACCGAAGAATCATTAGACCACTGGGACCAGTATGGTTGTCCAAAAATTAATCTGAGACCTATTCGGGAACCATCGGGACAAGATATGCACATAATCGATGAACACTCTATGATTATATGTTCCTAAATTTTTGGCTGGATTAAATATCATACTTCCTACCTCGAGGAAGATCGTCAAAGATTCGGGTGCAGAACATCACCTGTGACATGCTGATGCTCTATCTACTAACAATCAGTGCCAAAAACATCCTCATATGTCATCTCCTTCGATCGTTCAATGATAAGGAAAGAGAGTTGGGGCTATTTCATGTGAAACAAAACCGAAGGTGTGGGGTGATGTTATTTTTTAATTTTATTAATAAAAATCTAGTTAACACCCCAACACAACACACCTCTAAATTGACTTCCAACACATAAAAAATTATGTCATTCCTAGGGTAAACATGACATTATGGACTCAATCGCAATCTCAAATGTTAGATCGAAGACTCTAATCTGTAGTTATTTAATCCGACATCAAATTGAAATAATTTAATTTAATTATAGAAATTCCATTGATGAATTTTTCCATTGAAGTCCCATCCCGACAATTCTTATACCCCACCTAGGGATAAATACAAGTTTCATATATAATAGTGGCCTCAAGATTCTGATCCAAGCTACAATTTTAGATATAACTTGTTTCCACCAATTGTAAAGTATAAAAAATGTTTGTTATTTAAATTAAATTTCTTCCGAGCATTCTGGGCATGGAATCACACATCGTCTCTTTTCCTAGATCTGAATTATTCATATGAGTATTCTGATGTACGATAGGGCCAAAACAGAGTCTCTATAACCATCATTATCACTGTTTGAGGATAATATTTCTTAACTGTGGAGTTCTAATCATGTAGGCTCCAAAAAATAATGGTGAACCTTGATGACATGGGTAATAACATTTAGCCTTTTATGTCCAAAATATCAAGGGTGTTACGCTACGAATACCTATAAAGAACAACACCCTAATTGTGGACACTCCACACCAAACCTAGGTAGTAAAACATCTTTTTTAGCTGGCTAGTGTCTCTGATACCATTTTTCATAAACCAACTTCAACAAAATTATTACTATATTCTAAAAAAATAAATCATAGAAACTTATAAACTGTGAAATCCACTTTCCCTTTATCCTAAAACATCATAATATTGATTTCAATCAATATAACATTACCCTATATACTAATAATAACATATTAATATTTTCCAAAAAAAATTATCATGACATTGAATTACTTTTCTATATCCATGGTCAAATACTCTTGTGATTCTTAGATCAATTAACCATGTGTCCCAATTAATAATAATTACCATGATGTCAATTCACATTCTAGAAAGATTTTATATTTGTACATAAATAATGTATTCACCCCAAAACCTAAAAAACTTCTCTCAAAATATCAATATTATCCATAAAAATATAATTTATTAATACCTCAAAAGTTGTATCCATGAAATTAAATATATGATCATATCTAATGATATTAACGTGCGATTGTATTAAAAAAATCACAAAATATCAACATCTGATAACATCCCGAACTATAGAGTTATGTAATCCCATCTAGGATACCAACTGAGAACTGTAGAAATGAACTACAATATATGTTGCTAAAAACATATTTTTTACTTACAGGTTTTGATACCAACTAATTAAACCCAAAATTAAACATCCATCATTGCAATTTCAATAAAAAATATTGAAACACATATATCCCTATAGTATTTTTAGATATCTATTTGAATATATTTATGCTTAAAATGTTACTAAAAACCTATTTTTTCAATCAAATTTACCTTTTTAATACTTAACCAAATATTTCTTATTTTACTATATTTCATTGAAATCACCCACAAAATATTCAAAAAATTAAACACATATGAAAATATCATATGTAATACACTTCCTTATAACATTGGGATGTTTAAACATAAGAAATGTTAGAAAAAATTCCAAATGGGGATATATTAATGTTATAAGAATCATGGAACTTAAGTGAGAATAATATGAACATATAGGAATTAGAACATGATCATGATTTAAATGAATAACGTATCTGAATGATGCGTATTATAGAATATATAATAATTAATTAGTCATATCATAATAATTTTTTAATAATGAAGTATATATAATTGGATCATGGAATTATAAAAATGTGGAAACTAATGAAAACAAGCCATTATAAGAATAATTTAATGATCCAAAGAAAGAAAACCTAACATAGTGGAATGAGTCCCATAGTGGATTGGGTTTACACCCAAGTTCTTTATATATCATCTTCTGTTATAAAAAACATCAGTTGAAGCATTATATAGATATATAATAATATTCCCATCCATCACCTTAGAATATGTACATGGAAATGTCATCCATATGTGAAATAAATTAAAAGTTGATCAAAACATAATTAATAGTAGAATTTAATGGGTTTCATGATAATTTACATAGAACATCATCTTATGTCATTAAATTAAAAAATATGGATGGTATGGTAAGGATATATCCACAGTGGATTAAAATTACAATTAGAGTTTGTTGAAGTAGATAATAGACACTATTATAAGAAGATTAGTTTCTTAACAAATTTAATTTGTTCATAATATGATGAGATAAATGATTGGATCAACTGATATTGTAAGTTCAATCCCTTAAATGATAAAAATATTATCATATCATTTTTATGGTAGTTCATGAAACAGAACAAAAAATTAGATATATGTTGTATAGATTTAGAGGAAAATAGTAGAAAACTTTTAAGTAGTATATTCATTAATCAATGGTTCTAAAAGGAAACCAATAAGTCAATTCAAATAACCATTTAAGGAGGGAATAAAAATGGACAATAAAAATTATAATTTAAATAAAATTTAAAGTATTAAAATCTAAATATTAAATTCTGTTAATTATTAAAAAAGTGTTGATGAATATAAATTTGTACCTAGGTATAATGAAATACCTATATTTTTTCTTATAAAAGTTTTGCAATATTTTTTATTGAAAAGTTCACAAAAAATGGGAATTGTGATTATTTGAGAAATCCATTAAATCAGGAACAGAGAGACTCAATAATAAAATAATGAATAATATCTGGAGGATGATTTCTTGTGAAAAAAACGAAAAAAGATATTTATTTGACAGTTGTGTAAACATTGTGCTGAATCTACCAAACCCAAATCAATAAATTGATCTTTTTTATAAAAAAAATTACAAAGAAATTAAAATATTGTGGAAATTTACATTAATATATTGTTCAATTATAAAAAATGACATTCATTTAGAAATTTATAAAATATGGATGTGGAAGAGAATGATAATAAAATATATTGATTTAGAAACGTTGTCTCGACTAAAAATCCACATTTTTTGTTAAAATGTGACCAGAAGTAAAGTAGAATTGTGACAAGAAAAGTCATCCCCAATAATCTCCAATAGAGTGAAATATAGATGGGTTTTACGAGTGAAGGAGAATACAATTTTTAGAGATAGAAAATTAGTCATAAACAATCATGATTTCAATGTGGGGAAGGACTGAAAATCCACATAAAAAATTAATTTCATAACTATAAATTCTCAAGGGGAAAAGAAAACATATATTTATTTGAGAAAAAAGTTAAATAGTATTTAAATAATTATTTATGTTTAATTTAATTGATATTAGATGAAATATTTAATTGAATGTCAGTTCAAGAAAATATTAGAGATTTGGAAAGGAAACTCTAAACAAGATTGTATCATACCACCTCTCCTCATTGGCTTGAGAATGTGGTCGAATATTACTTTTCCTTAAGGAAAACCTCTATAATGAAAACTGTTTGAAATAAATAAAATGGGATTCGAAATAATTTTGAGACAATTGCCCCATTAAAATTAATGTTCCCAACCTAAGATAACTGTAACTAACAACCACTACATGCTACTTGATAAAAATGTAATAGTAATATATTTATAGTCATCCAATCTAATATTTATTTAGAGTACCAAGAGAAAACAAAGACCAACAACAAAAATACAAAGATAAAGACAAAACCAATAATGATAAAATACTCCAAAGAGATAAACGAATAAACTCCCAACGTTATCTAGGATACAACTACACAATCCATGCTTACTTATAAAGGAGAATTTATGAAGATATGTGATACTTTTCATTTACCTTTTCCCAAATAATTTTTTTTAAATTATCCAATTTTCACATGGATGGGTCATTAATGGAACACATAAGGATTTACTCAAATTACATCCATAAATACTCAAATAGGGTAGAACATGTGAGAACAGTTATCAAAATAAATTTATAAAAAATTATTTATAACATTTGGTCATAAATTCAAAATAATTTACAAACCAAAGCAATTTTCTAAACTAAAATTATTTTCCAAACCAAAGTCTATTTCCATGGAAGGTAAACAGAAAATTCATTTAATAATTTCCAAATTTCCTTTGGAAAATATATTCAATTTTAAACAACTAAAAACACAAACTAAACTATACATTATTGGTGTTACCATTTATATTGTAAATTCACATCCATACTCCATCCCTTTTATTGTGGTACCTCTCCGTTATTATATATCCATTTCAACTCACGCTTATCCATGCGAGATGATAACTATTAAGTGAAAATATTTTCTAAACCATTTAAAAAAAATAATTTCCTTGAAAAAAAATTTCCATAAATAAAAAAAACCATTTTATATTTTTCATTTTAAAATCATGTTACTACTTTCACATTCAACCAAAACACTAAATTTCTACTATTATATAAATAGTCACAAAATAGTCTATCCATAAAAAATTTCAAAAAAAAAGTAACAATACATTTCAAGTAAAATAAATAAATTTCCAATCAATAATTCTAGATTTATAAATAAAAGTTTATAGTGATGTGAACTACCATAGAAATAACGTCCTAAATGATGAAACATGATAATTCTTCAATAAACATGGGAAGTACTACAAAACATCACCTAAGATCTCATTCTGTTACATAAAAACAGTCAAATATCATAATTATTATAATCAAATATAGAATATATTCCCATAAAATATATCTATAAATTCATGATAGGTTATAATAATATATATAAAAAACACCACTAATGACGACTTTCCAAACAGTTTGGCCATCAACACATCATGATTTTCCAATGGATCTCTTCTGAATCCAGAGGAGTGGTCTCCAAAACCATTGGAAACATATGAATTGATAGTGGGTTGTAATAGAGTGAAAACATTCCCTTAAGGAGAATAAATTATTTAGATCCAAAATATTTGGATGTAATTTATTCCATTCATGGTTAGTGTATATGGATAGGAAAACCATGCACTAATGGTGGAAATGCATATGTCCCCAAATTCAATTTTTCTCATAGGTGGTGACATGGATTGATTGAACCATTCACCTAACTGTATCAATAACAAAATCCTACTGCCTCACATTTTACAGTATTCAATAAGAGTTTAAATTTTTTTACTAACCGTGCTAAAACCGTGAACCACTAGAAAATCCCCAAAACATTCCAAATTTACACCAAACCATCCCAAAAATCACCCAAACACCTTACTTATAACAAATATAGAAAACGTTGTGTAATTAATTTAATCTAGGGGTGTTTTATTCTCCCCATCACTAGACATTCAATCACTACAAGGTAAAAAAACTGTTTCCAGAAAGAGTTTGGGACATTGATCGACTGTTCCCTTTTCATGTTCATTTTTTTTGGAATCTAACCATCTTTTAAGAGAACCATCAGTAGACCCAAACTTTTCCCCAAAATACATTCCAATTACTATAAGAAATATGCATAGTCACATAAACCCATGTAGCATCAGGATCATGGTCAACGTGATTCCATTTAATCGCATGGAAAGGATTAGGCTGATAATTTTTCAACTAAGATCCCTAAAACACATTATTAACAAATTTGAATTTTGGAGGTAAATCCAACTGATATTCCACATAACATTATCATTATTGTATCTCATAATAGATTATGTATCATGGAGATAAAGTTTATTTCTTCCCAAAATGATAATGTCTTATCATAGGAGAGATTCTCAAGAGAACATGATCACTCAGCCCGAAAGACAATGACCATCGAAGATGATATACATATGATTTGGGATGGACATGAGCTATTGTTTCGCACGGATTTTGGGGATGACCTCCTGGACGGGAGATTCAAACGTTCTGATCGGTTTCTAGAGAGTTTGTTCGTAGAACCGGAAACATCCAATGATTCCACATACGTTTGGACCTACTTTCCAAAGGTAGGCGCTCATTAGTTTAAGGACTAATGAGGCTTAGGAATTTGCATTGGTCGAGAGGATGGGAGGTCGGACTCATCACACCTTTTTGAGGGGAATTATTGTCTACTCCGGGACTCTCTTTATAGATTTAAGTTATGTTCATGAATCCTTATTACATTACCATGTAAAAAAGGAGCTTTCCTTTATTTTTAACAATCATTGATTAAATATGCAAGAAATTTAGAGAATCTTTTATATTTATTCGAGGTTATTCATCAATAGAGAATCATCTATATCTGTTTAGAGATTAGTGGTCAATGGTATCCTTCAAAACATTTATATAAAAGTCTCTTGGTCATTATGATGACCAGGCTAGTTTTAAAGCCACTCAGTGGGGCACTTGAAGTTTATTGTCATTTATAAGGACATGGATTATTTCAAAGTTGGGATCGAACCCATAAATGGGCTACCTACGTATCCTTTGTTTTGGAAAAGGAATCAGAACACACATAGTTCGAGTAATGGAGTATGATGTTTATGATTGCTGGCTCAAAGAAGAATGTCATAATTACTTTTACACTCTAAGCTCACGTGAGTCATGCTCAGTGTGAGAAACAAGAGGTATTGGTAAAAATTAGACAATTGTTCCATGAAAGATGTAATCATAGGAAATTGTTTGGGGCTTATGTATGTATGACTGCCCATATAGATGAAGGTTTAGGATTTACTTTTAGAGAGAAAAACCAGGAACAGGTTCCATAAAGGTATATGTGCTTTATGGATATTTGAATACTATAATCTTGGGGCATACTCCTAAGGAGGATGCCCAAATTAGGAGGGGACTTATGATTGGGTTTTACTCCTAAGAAGGATGCCCAAAATTACGACTGGGACTTATTCCTGAAAAGGAGGCCCATGTTAGGGGACTTGGGGCTTACTCCTGAAAAGGAAGCCCAAGATTATGACTGAGTCTTATTCCTGAAAAAGAGACCCAGGTTAGGTATTAAGGTTTGGGGCTTACTCCTTAGAAGGATGCCCAAATTTGAGATTGGGGCTTACTCCTAAGAAGGATGCCCAAAATTAGAGGACTTAGGGCTTACTGCTAAGAAGGATGCATATATTAAAGGATTATTATTGGGGCTTACTCCTGAGGAGGATGCCCAAGTTAAGGAATTACGGTTTGGGGCTTACTCCTGAGGAGGATGCCCAAGTTTGGGAACTTTAAGAATTTGGGGCTTACTCCTGAGGAAGATTCCCAGATTAAAGGACTTATAACTGGGGATTATTCCTGAAAAGGAGACCCAGATTAGCATTCTCTCATCTTAAAGGATGAGGTTGAATGAACGAACTCTCAATCTTTGGTGACATAAAGATGTATAAATCACTAGGTTTTGAGAGATATTCCACCGAATTCCTTTCAGATAAGGAATTCAAATCAAGAAATCATTCCATAAATGGCTTTGAAGAGTATCTTGAAGACTGAATCTTGAATAGGAAAGGTAAAATGGCTTAAGAGGGGTAAAATGGGAAAGATGGGCACCCAAAAAAAGTAGGGGCACACAAGTCTTGAAAGGCGCGCATGTATTCCGTGGGCGCGCAAGTATTGGTCGCGCAGGTATACCTGCGCGACATGTGGGGTATTTGCGCGATTTTCAACCAGCATTAGAAGACATGAGCGACTCTTTATTAATCACTTTAGAATCCTCTTGAGGTTCTTATAGAAAAGGGACGCGCTAGTTATATTGAAGGAAATAAGTCGTCACGCAAGTATTGATAAGTTTCAACACTTATGCCTTCCTTCTTCTCTTTAAATCCTCCGTTCTAGGTAAGAGATTACCTTAGAAGTGTTCCAGAAGCTTTGAGAAGAGAATTGGGCATCTAGAGCTTCAATCCGAGTTTCTGGAAAAAGATCCTCCTGAATGGGGGGCCCACAAGGTCAATTTATAGGCAAAAGAAGGCCCTGGGCGGTTACCGAGTGGTTATCACTTAGGTTGCGCAAGTCACTTGCACGAACATAAGGCATCATGCAAGTAGACTTGCACGACCACTAGGCAGTGCACATGTACTTGTACGACCACTAGGCGGCGCGCAAGTGTACTTGCGCGACCATGAGGGAACTTGCGCGACTTACGGGAAATGCTCTCCTTGTTCATCCCTTTTTCGAATTTTGATGTTTCTTCAAAGGACGAATCACTTTGGACCAAGGCATTTCCTTTTTTTAGTCCTTAGACTCTGTGACGGAAAGGAGCGTCAACAAAAGTCCCCCCTCATAGTTGGATTTGGAGAGAAAAGAGGATTTGACTCTGAGGTGAAAATAAAAATAAGAAATCTGGCAGTTTAAAGTCATGCATGTCGGACATAAAGGGGCTAATGTTTAAGGTCGAAATAGCTTTGACCGAAATGTACTAAAAATGATTCAATTCCTTGATAATTGATCTGAAAACATATTACCATACTCAAGTATGAGAGAAAAAATGTAAACTATGGCTTAAGAGTATTTGAATCTGAGGAATGATATGAAAAAGAGCTAAAAGGAATTAGAAGAAGTAGTTTCCAAGAATGAAGTTACTATTATTTAACAAAACCCGTTAGGGGGTTGAAATATGCAGGGCCACCTAAGGGCATTGGCTGCATGGTTAAATAAATAGCATCTTTCGGCTGACAAGTCTGTTATGTGGACTATTTATGTAAGGCCACCTATGGGCACGTGCTGCATATTCAGGCAAAAGAACTCCCAGAAATTTACTTTCCTAGTGCTAAAAGCTAGTTAAAGCTTATGGAGATTCAAATTTTCTAAAGTATAGAGTTTGTTGTATGGAAAGAGGTACTTGAATATAGAGAAGATATTTCCAGACAAAATATCGAAGAACTGGATGAATATCACTCCTACGAAGGTCTGACCCAAACGTAGGGATGAAGAATAAACCATAGACGTGAATACTTTGAGATCATGAAAAAGGATATGGGACAAATATTTTAAGGATGGCTATTTTTTTCGGATCCCTACATACCGTCGTTTAAGACAAATAAGGACAAAAGAGGCATTCTTCCCAAGAATGAAGTTACCATTATTTAACAAACCCGTTAGGGGGTTGAAATATGCAGGGCCACCTAAGGGCATTGGCTGCATGGTCAAATAAATAGCATCTTTCGGCTGACAAGTCTGTTATGTGGACTGTTTATGCAAGGCCACCTATGGGCACGTGCTGCATAGTCAGGCAAAATATTTCTCAGATGTTTGACATTTTTGTGACTAGAAGTCATGAAAAGGGTTATGAAGATCTGAAAATATTTACGGTTAGTATTATAACACATAAAGATGGGTATTGTCCAATGTATATAGAGATACATAGGTCAATGATAACCATAATCATGTCGTGGTTGGGTCCTGAATTGAAACTTGGACGTCACTACGTATCTCATAAGAATGAGAATCAAGCAATACGTAGTTCTTGAAATGCAGTTTAACGTCATACAGGACGAAATTATGAGAAATCTTAGTTTAGGGTCATAGAATTCGGACCATAATAATGAATACATAGTGTGTGTTTTCATGAGGATTTTTCAGCTAAGGGACTGAAAGTGAAATTTGGGGTTAGGCCCAAAAGACTTGGGACTGGATTCGAGGGACACTCGAATGTTCCTACGTATCCCATAAGGATGGGAATCAAGTCCACATAGTTCTAGAAATTCCCTTTTTACAAATTTTGTTCGTACATGTGAAGGGTGAAAGGGGACTTTAGTGCAATGATGGTATAACCTGAGATAAAAAATTTAGGGATTACCATGTATGCACATAGTCTTTTTGAAATAAAACATGATTGAAAAAAATCAATGTCAATAATAGTTCTCTCTCAAGTGATGAGATCAAAGAAAATTGTAGTTTATTGTCGTACCAGACAAAAGTGTTGTATATTTTAACGTCATATAACAAGGACGAAAGTGAATCAATGTAAAGATATTGATTCTTGGTGTGGTTTCACGAATCAACATCATATGAGATGGTGGTGAACCGATGTGAAGAGATTGTTTTCGGGCTTGAACCCTGGGAGGTTGCCTACATACCCAGCCTAGAGGGCAAGGATCAAAGTCTGTGTAGTTCAATTAAAGAATGAATTAATGATCAAGTTGTTCTTGGGGACAACGATATAATTAAAAAGTTGTTGGTACTTACACATGGTTAGTGGCCTAAAGGGAGTGTTATGGTTGATGTTCGCTCTAAGCTCACGTGAGTCATACTCGGTGTGAGAAACAAGAGGTAACAATAACCTTAACGATGCATAGTTTAATGTCATGTAGGACATATAAAGGGACTATGCAGTTTAAAGTCTTGCAGTTAGGACTATTGGTGATGCACAGTTTAGCGTCATGTAGTTAGGAAGAAATACAGTTTAATGTCATGTAGGACATATCAAGGATTTTCTGTACAGTTTAGCATCATGTAGTTAGGACGATTGGGAAAAAATAGTTTAACGTCATATTGGACGAAAGGGGGACTGCGCAGTTTAATGTCATGCAGTAAGGACAAAATAACACACCATTTACGTCATGTTGGACGAAAGTGCGAATAGTTTAAGGTCATATGCATGGACCGTGGATGGTGCAGATTAATGTCATGTTGGACCATTGATGATTATATAGTTTAACGTCTTTCCCGATGTGAGGGACTTTTATACAGTTTAGCGTCATGTAGTTAGGACGTCACAGTTTAACGTCTTACTGGACATTAGGGATTTGCAAATAGTGTATGGTCATATACATGGACCAGGGATGATGCAGTTTAAGGTCATGCTGGACGGTTTAGGGAACTCTTTCACAGTTTAATGTCGTGTGGGGCGAAGTTGCAGTTTAAAGTCTTACTGGACCATTGCTGTATAGTTTAACGTCATATAGCAAGGACGAACTGGTGATGCACAGTTTAGTGTCATGTTGCAGGGACATCTTATTTTCTATAGTTTAATTTCAACTTTGAAGAAAAAAAGGGAAAATAGTTTAAGGTCATATGCATGGACCGTGGATGATGATGCAGTTTAAAGTCATACTGGACTAACGAACATGTGAATAGTTTAAGGTCGTATACACGGACTGCATAATTAAACGTCATCTTTGATGAATTAGAAACTTTTTAACAGTTTAATGTCATGTAGGACAATTCAAGTAACTATTACAGTTTTAACGTCATGTTGGACAAATGAAAATTTATACAGTTTATCGTCATGTTGGACGATAGAACATTGCTGTACAGTTTAAAGTCATGCAGCTAGGACTAAGGTGAACCAATATGAGGATATCAGTTCTGGGGACGTTTTACAGTTTATCGTCATGTTGGATGCTGGAAGTGCCACACAGTTTAATTTCATGTTGCTAGGACATAATATAGTTTAACACAATACAATTTAGTGTCATGTAGGACATAATAGTAACCAATGTGACAGTTTAACGTCACGTTGGACGATAAGGGAACTGACACAGTTTAACGTCATGCTGGAAGATGAAAGTTCCACACAGTTTAATTTCATGTTGCTAGGACACAATATAGTTTAATGAAATCTCGTAAAAAATATAGTTTAATGTCATCTCGGACAAATAAAGAACTTTTGTACAGTTTAATGTCATGTAGATAGGACATAATACAGTTTAGTGTCATGTAGGACATATCATGAAACAATGTGATTGTTTTGGATCTGGGAACAATATTTTGTGTTTATAAAAAATACTTCTTCAGAAATATAGCATTAGTTGGAGTCTTGATGTGTTCTCCATCCATTGAGATTAGAGAATACGCTCCATTGGAGTAGACCTTATGTATTGAATAAGGTCCTTCCCATTTTTGTTCAAGCTTGGGAGGCTTATTTCCTGGTATCATTGGTGCTCTGAGAACCAATACCAATTCTCCCTAAATGAATGAACGATGATGAACTTTTTTGTTAAAAGCTCGTGCTATTCGATTCTGATAGATTTCCATGTGGTGAAAAGTGCACAATTGTTTCTCATCTAACTGTTCCAATTCATTCAACGGCTTTTGGGATTGCTCATCTATAGATAACTGATCACAAATGGCTACTCTGAGTGAGGGAAATTGAACTTCAATTGGCAAGACTGCTTCTATTCCATATACCAATGAATATGGAGTTGACCGCGTTGCATTGCGGGTGGTAGTCCTATAAGCCCATAAAGCATGAAAGATTTTATCAGGCCATGACCTCTTATCTTTATCCACCATCTTTTGCAGTATATTTGAAAGAGTCTTCTTAAAGGCTTCTATTTGGCCATTGGCTACCACATGATACCTAGATGAATGGTTGGACTTAATGTTGTATTCTTGATACAATTTCTTTACCTTAGAAGAACATAAGTTGGTGCCGTTGTCCGTTAATATGGTATGAGGGACACTAAATCTAGTAATGATGTTAGACTTGATGAAGCTAACAATGCCTTTAGAACTGACTTCTTTGAGAGGTACTGCTTCTGCCCATTTGGAAAAGAAATCAGTAGCAGTAAGAATGTACTTAAACTTCTTGGCCGTAGCTGAAGGGTAAGGTCCCACCACATCCATTCCCCATGTGGAAAATGGCCACGAGTATTTAGCTGTATGAAGCAACTATGGAGGTTGATTAATGAAGTTGGCATATACTTGGCATGAATGACACTTCTTTGTGAAATTAACACAATCTTGTATCATTGAAGGCCAAAAGTATCCAAGCCTTCGAATTTGATCAGACGGTCTATGTCCAGATTGGTGGGCACCACAGACTCCTGCATGCACTTCTTTTATGACAGCCATTGTCTCTTCACCATCAATACATCTGATGAGAACTCCATCAAAACCACGTTTGTAGAGAATTTTCTCGAGGTGGTTTGGGCTATCATAAAGAGTAAAATTGACCACACGTCGCCGGATTTGTTCTTTCTAGGCTCTATCAGGTTGAAGTGTTCTATTTTGAAAGTATTCCCTGATAGGTGACATCCATCCTGTAGTATGACCATACGGTTCCAGAATGGGACTAATTTCATTAATTTCCTCTGTTCTGACTTGAACATAAGGTGAAATTGCACGACGGTGGGTAATACAGATGGTTGTCTCGTCCCGATTTGGATCTGCTAAAGCTGTGGCTATATTAGCCAGTGCATCAGCTTGAGCATTTTGTGATCTTGGGACATAAGAAAATGTCGCTTCTGAAGGGAATTCCTACATTAACTCTCTGACGTAATCATACAAAGGGATTAATTCATCTTTTCTGATGGCATAATCCCCATTGACTTGTTTGATTACCAGGTCTGAATCACCTTTCACCTTTAAGTAATTCACTTGTGCTTGAAGCGCTAACTCCAAGACTGTAATGAGAGCTTGGTATTCAGCTTCATTATTGGTACCACCTTCCCACAACAAAAAGGAATTAGGTAACACTGCCTTATCTGGAGAAATGAGCACAATTCCTAAACCAACTTTGTTGAATTTAGGATTTTCCATTTTCTTCCCTGTTGGAGTTCTAGAAGCACCATCAAAATACATTTCCCATGATTGAGGACTCTCTTGAATAGAGAAAACTTCCTCATCAGGGAGTTCGATATCTGAATACGTGTCTTCCACTGAAGGATGTTCAGCCAGGAAATCAGCAATAGCTTGGCCCTTAATTGCCTTTTGAGACACATACTGAATGTCAAACTGCTGTAGAATAACCGCCCACCTTGCCAGACGTCCTGTAAGCATTGGACGACTAAGGATGAATTTGAGCGGATTATTATGAGATACCAATTGGACCTCGTGATGTTGCAGGTAGTGTCTCAGTTTCTGAACTGCAATGATTAATGCTAGGAAACACTTTTCAATACTTGAATACTGGGTTTCCGCTTCAAGCATAGTTCTACTGAGATAGTAGAGACTATTTTCATTCCCAGCATCATTCTTTTGAGCGAGAAAGGCACCCAGTGATCGCTCTAAAGCTGTCACATAGAGGATAAGCGGTCTACCCTCAACAGGTGGCATGAGTACTGGTGGACTCAAGATGTATTTCTTGAGAACATCAAATTCTTCTTGACATTCTTCAGTCAACTGGTAAGTGACTCCTTTCTTCAATAATTTGGTAAAGGGTAAACTTTTGCCTGCCAAATTGGCGATGAAACGCCGGATATAGGCTAAGTGTCCTTGAAGTCCTCTTAATTCTTTCAAATTTTGAGGAGGTGACATACCAAGGATTGATTTGGTCTTCTCAGGATCGACTTAAATACCACGATGGTGTACAAAAAAGCTGAGGAATTTTCCTGAGGTTACCCCAAAAGCACATTTTAAGGGGTTCATCTTCAAATTATGTTGTCGAAGCATGTGGAATATGACTTCCAAATCAGCCAAGTGATTAGAACGTTGTTTGGATTTAACCACCAAATCATCTACATAGAATTCAACAAACTTCCCTAAAAGAGGTTTGAAGATACGATGCATGGCGCGTTGATATGTTAAACCTGCATTCTTTAAACCAAAGGGCATCACCCGGTAACAAAACACACCTTGAGGATCTCTGAAGGCTGTATATTCCTCATCTTCTGGGGCCATTCGAATCTGATTATATCCAGAATATCCATCCATGAAAGAATGTACTTCATAGCCAGCCGTCGCATCAATTAAGAGTTCTGTAATCGGAACTGGGAAATCATCTTTAGGACAATACCGATTAAGATCTCTGAAATCGATGCAAACTCTAATTTGCCCGTTCTTCTTCTTCACAGGGACAATATTAGCCAACCACTTGGGATATTGAACTTTTCTGATGAAGTTAGATTTGATAAGCTTATCCACTTCAGCCTCAATTTTGGAAGCATAGATTGGGTGTGTCCTTCTCACAGCTTTCTTGAATCCTCGATGTTCTTTTGGCAAACCCAAATGATGGGTGGAAACATCAGGATCAAGGCCAGGAATCACTGTATAATTCCAAGCAAAAATATCTTTATTTTGCTTTAGAAAAGAAATATACATCTCTTGCTCTTCATGGGTCATGGCCGCACTAATTAAAGTGGGGCGTGGATCTTTCTCTGTACCCAAATTTACTTCTCTGAGTTCATCCACAGTGATAGAGATACCCTCTTCAAATGCTGGAGGAGCATCTCTAAGATCTTCCTCTTCCTCTTCATCATGTGTTATTTCTTCTGTTTCTACTTGCAAAGTAGATGAAAAAATGAAATTCTCATGATCATAAGAGATGTCAAAATTTTCACATTTGGAAGAAGAAGCTTCCATTTCCAACCCTATTGATGATAAAAGGTCTTCTTTGGGAAATAAGGAGGAGATGATGGATTGAGAATCGACATTATTATTCACCTCTGGTGTTGCTATAACTTCTTCTGGCCTGATTAGCGAAGTATAGACTTTTTGGACTTCAGCAGACGAAATGAAAACATCACCACTTGTGCTTTCATCACTGCTTGGTAAGTTAACAATTTCTCCCATGTTGTCTGGCTCGATTGCCGTAATTGACATTATGGATCTTTCCATAAGATTATTTTGATTTGGGCCTATTTTGTCAATTTGACTGATAGGTAACACATAATCTGTACTCACATGTGAAAATGGATTTATTGGAATTTTCTCCAAACCATATGGAGCATTAACTTTGGTAATTTCCTTAATTGTAGATTTTTCTATTCCCTTCATGTGATAAAATTCCGCCTCAATGTATTGAGACTCACATGTCTTGAACGGGGCCTTATCACCATACAATGTTCCAACTTGACCATCGGAACAGTATTTGAGACATTGATGGTATGATGAAGGAATAGCTGCATGCTGATGTAGCCAGGGTCTTCCAAGCAAGATATTGAAAGCTGAGTCTTGATCAACAATAATGAAATCCGAATTGGATACAAGATCTCCAAACTGAGTTTTGAGTGTAACTTCTCCCAATGGTTCTTGTTCATTTGAATCATATCCTTGTAACATCATGGTAGAAGGAGATAAATCAGATTCTGTGAGGCCCAATCGATGAAGTGTATGAATGGGCATGAGGTTGACTCCTGAACCATTGTCAATGAAAGCTCTTCGAATATATACACCATTGACTTTGCCAGATAAGTAAAAAGGATTTATGTGCCCATGCACAAAATCATCTTAATCTTTATCAGTAAAAGATATCACTACATGGCATTCTACAGGATTATTCTCTATGTGATAGATTTCAGCTGCAGCAATTTCAGCTTCAAACTCCTGAGGACTTGACAAAGCTTCGATGAGTGCTTCCCGAAGATCTTTTGACAGATTCAAAGCATCCAAAATTGATAAATTGGCTGGAACTTGGGCCATGTGTTTCAATATATCATACTTTTGATCTAGAGGTCTGCGTTTCCCAATAGGAATATGCGGTTTAGCAGGTACCTTGGAAGCAGATGCTTTGGAAGCTAATGCATCTTGTATTTAAGTTGGAAACATCCTTGGTTTTGGAAGATTAGACTGATTAGATCCATTTGCTTGCTGAGATAAAGAAGATGGAACCTTTAATCATTCTTCCAAAATAACTGTGCCAAAACTGAGTTGGCCATTGGCAGAAGAACTTGCTTGTTCTTTTTGAGCTTGCTGAAGGGCTCTACCACGAGTTTCTGCTGCATATACAGTGCTAGCAGGGGTAAAATTAGAGTAGTGGCTTCGGAAAGATCCACGTCTTCCCTTATATCCTGAACCTCTAGAACTTCCTCAGATTCTCTTATTTGATACAGGGAATTCAGGCTCATCAAGACTGGAATATGGATCTGTTAATTGAATCATATTAACAGAACCAAAGATTAACACTTCGTCTGATAAAGACTCTGCCTGGTTAGCCTGTTTAGGCTGTTCCGTTTGATGGGGCGGTGCCCGTGGCTTTGAAGTAGATGGCATGAAATCTGCTAGAGTTAAAGAAAATTTAGGCTTTGATACATACTCATCTTCTCCTGATTCCTCTTTCTTCTTTGAATTGCACTGCCCTTTTGAGGATTTGTCTTTTGATGGAGGCTTTACTGCAGCTTTTGTAGGAGACATAATTGTCTTCTTCAATTGTGTTCGCAAAATGGAATGGGTCCGATTGATTGTCTTTCTTACCATCCAATCATCATATTTTTTCGCAGTTTTGCTTTTGACTTCCTGCCACTCGCCTCCTTTTTATGGATCTGTAGCAGTAATACACGCTACATGAGCTGAAGAACCCTTCAATTTGACTTGTCCCAAGTCGACCATCTTTTGCAGGAGGTCATTAAAAACAAAACACTCCTGGATGGGATTCCCCAACATTTGATGAAAGGGACAATAATTGGGACGGTCTTCATCTCCCTCCTTGTTTGGCCTCTTGGGCACTGGTAATTGAACCAAATTATTTTCCAGAGCTGAAATGAAGTAACCAGGAACTTTCTCACTTCAGAAAGAGTATGTTTTACTCTTCCAATCCTCAAATTGTTTTCGTCGTTGATCTCTTTGATCATTTGGATGAAACAGCCTTTGTTGTTGGCGTTCAGGAGGTGGAGCCCTTCGAGAAGATGAAGGTTTTGAAGTAGAAATAGGTATAGGTTCTTGTTTAAGCATAACTGTAGCAGTTTCCGCTTTACCCATTCTCCTTACTGGAGCTGATGGAATTATACGAGATTTAACCTTAGCCTGTATAAGGGAATCTTCAATCTGTTGAGTGATTGAAGTAAGGTCTCGAAACCCTCCTGTGTATTTCACAGGAATCAATGGAGTGCGTAATTCATCATGAAAATTTGCCACACAGATTGGCAACAATTCCTCCTGAGGGAGTTCTAAACTCAGGGAATACGTTAATCCCTTCCAACGAGCAATGAAATCAAAGACTCTTTCATTATCCCTTTGCTTGCAATTTGTAAGATCGAAAACTGTCGTTTTTGGAAAAGTTGAGCTAAACTGAAGAAGGAATTTTTCACGAAGATCCTCCCATCCAATGATTGACCGGGATTGCAAGCTTGTATACCAGACAAAAGATTGTCCTTGCAAGGTTCGCACGAAGCATCTAAGTTTCACTGCTTCTTGCTGCTCTGGAGTTCATATCATAGGATCACAACAAGACACGTAATGCGTCAAATGTTGTTCAGGGTCGCCTGATCCATTGAAAGTAGGGAAAACAGGGTTTCCAAAACTGGATGGAGGAGAAATTGAATCTACCCATTCAGGGTAAACTTTCTTTTCAGGTTGAACATGCGCCAGTTTCCATTCCATAGTTTCTAACCGAGTTGTTAATGACTCAATAGTAGTTATTAACTTTTGAGAAACATCAGGTTAAACTTGGTTTTGGGTAGGTGCAATGAATGGAGCTTGGACAGACGTGGTGGTTGGTGCTGCAACTGATGGTAGTGCTGCCAACCGTTGTTGCATTTGACCTGTAGTATTAGACCTCTGAGGGTGTACTGATAAAGGATGATATTCCGGATCCATCTCAGAAGTTATAACAAATTACTTCGGCTGTCAGACTTCAGCATTCTTAAGAACAAGACTACTCTGAAGTAGTTCTGCATTCAACCTTCTTAATTCATTCATTTCTTCCTCCTGTTGTGAAATCCTTTGCTCTAATGAGAGTGATTGACCTCCTTCAGGGGAAGGGTGAGAAGTAACCTGATTCTTTCCTTTCCCCTTATTGGATCCTTTTCGAAGAGGGGGAAGTGGGTTACTTGAAGGAATACCCAGATTTTGGGTAAGCCTTTGATTACGTGTGCGCACACCTTCTTCATTTAGGTCTGTGTGTGAAACTTCTTGAGCATGAACCTCTTCGTCTGATCCCTCTGATTGAGCCTCATCTGGTGAATCAGCAGCAATGACATTGATGACATTAATGGATGCATATTGCATGGAATCCTTTCTATCAGCATTTCTGTGATATTGTCTTCTTCCATGTCCATGATGAGACATGGCATTCCGTTGACTTGATCCCTCAGGAACTTCTTGGAGAACCGTCACTTGGAGAAAATCTACTGATAGCATGGATCTTCGTTCCTCTTGAGTCTTATTCCCTAATCGAGATAATACTGACTTTCTCTGAGGGAGGGATTGAGGATTTGAAACAGTCCCCAGTCCGGTGGACTGGGGATGTTCCTGCAGCTTCCGCTCAACTCCTCGAATCCCATTTGTTGACTCTGAGGGCTGGGTTAGAGAAGTCCCCAGTCTGACAAGCTGGGGTGTCTCTTGACATGCTATGTCTGAGATCTTCTTAAAATCTCTCTTGATCTTGCGAATCTTAGTTCGGAAATTAGCTGGATGCATTAACTTGTATCCACTTTTATCACCTGGTTCAACAGATCGTTGGATGATTTCCGAAACTTCTGTCATTTGATGACGTGTTTGCTCCAGACGAGAGGCTTGTGCAATATTCTCGCCTACTTGATGTAGGAGCAATTCAACAACTTGTTCTCTATATACTTGATTTTGAGAGGAACTAGTTGAAGCCTGTTCTTGAGAAAGCTTTTGATTATGAACAAAGCCCATTGACTGTGGCCGGGCAAGGGCAATAACATTGCATGAGACCATTTTCAGCGGGCTTTGCTGACTGGAAAGAACTGCGAAATGTAGTTCTCCATGAACACCCCATCCTCTGATATGAACATCAGATGGAGCATTGGAAATTAACTAACGCAATTTTCTTAGTGCGCCAAGGCATGAACGTTGAAGGGTTCTCTGTTGCTTTTCAGCCTTCGGATACCGAGAGACTGATAGAGATGCCAAATCAATCTGATGTTGTAGCACTTCTATTATCTTAAAATGATTTTCATATCCATCATAAGATAATACCTTCTTCTTTAATTTACAAAGAGTTTTCCATATGTTGAGACGAATATCATGGATTCCATCATCCGTCAACATCTTTGGAATGTCGTACTGGGAGTCAGCCAAAGGCCAAAACATGACTGGTACTTCACCTTTTACCAGTTTTTTCCTCATGTTCAGCATTTCCTCTTTATCATTAAATGAAGATTCTTCTACCTGTTTTGACCAGAGTTGGTGTTTCCGTGTTGCTTTATCGGATTCAACACTATTGGTAGAGAGATCATTAATCAAACTAGAAGATTCATGACTTAGGGGTGGTTCGGAGAATGACCTACACCCTGGGATATCTTCTAATTGAGAAAGTATTTCACTTGTTAGCGATAAAGCATCAGACATGACTGGTTTCGCATTTGCAAGTGCCTCATGATAAGAGGTCTTTCTCGGTACTACATTGTCTACTGGTGTATTTTCCAGGAAATGTGAATCACTACTGCGGAGAGGACTTTCGTAGTGAAATTCATCATCATGGGGAGGACCACCATAATGGGTTACTTCAAAAGATGAGATCTCTTGCTCCTTGGTCTTCTGACCACACAGCGGGTTCCTGTGGCTCTCATCTGAAGAAGAAACTTCAAGATTGACTGATTTTTCATGAAGCAAGTCTTCATGAGGAAGTGTTTGTTGAAGACCTTCAGAATTAATGTTCCCGTTATTGGGAACTGAGGGAGTAGAATCTTGAATTCTGATAGATAAATGTCTGAGGGCTTCAAGAACTCCAGCATCGAGCAAGCCTTGGTTATAGATTGGCCTTTGATCACCTGACTGTGTTGGGCGGATCTTTTTCTTAGATGCCTTCTTACTCGCTTTAGAAACCACTTGATGACGAAAGTGATTGCTCTGAGCAGGTGTATGTGCCTGATCAGGAAAGATGGTCAGGTTAGGATGACCATCTCCACTCAAATCAGGTGTATGTGCCTGACTTGGTTGTCCGTATGATATGGGGGAGTATGCCCCATAACCCTCTTGGACTGGAACAGATGTCTGTGTCTGTTCCGGAGTGAATCGTTGATGTGTCACTCCACTACTAGGGATAGATTTATGTGTCTGTCCCAGAGATGATGCTGAAGCTGTTATGATATCCTGGAAGGCATCCAGAATATGAGAAGGAATTTTCTTCTGCTCTTTCACCATTGACAAAATATGTTTGGTGACTTCAGCTGTCGGAACGAGGATATACGTCCATTCCGGGCTTGGAGTAGGTGTATGTGCCTACTCCTGTCCTCCTTTTCCTGTCAGCGAATCCTGACAGTACTCAAGTGTGGAGGCAGAGAGTTGAGTCTGCCTACTGTTTGTCGTCGGGACTTTCCGACTGACTTCTCTGTGTGTTAGCAAGTGAGACTGTTGGTAGGCTTGATTAGTATAAGTAGGTGTATGTGCCTGCTGATTACACTTCTCCAAACGCGGTTGACGAGATCCATCATATGTAGTCAGACGAGCCTGCTGACTAACTGGTGATGTATAAGCATGTGCATGTTCCTGCCTATAGTACTCCACCGGAATTGCCTGGCGGGATTGGATTGATGCTGCCAGACGAGTCTGTTGGACAGCGGAATTAAAACGGGCAGGTGTGTATGCCTGCTCATTGTTTGCCACCAAGTTAGGTTCGTGGACTTCTCCAGAGATGGAAGGGATAACAATCTGCCTATTGTTAACCGGATTCCGTCTCTGGCGGTTCATCTTGCCTGCTCGGGTTCGAGGAACCTGAGCTGAATGCCTGGAGTCGGTACCCTCATCATGTTGAGGGCTCACTACCGCACGAGTCTGGTGGCGATTGTTGATGGGAGCCCTCTGGAAGGAATCCTGTCTTTTTGAATTAATTCCCTGAGGGACCTACTCATTCACTTCCTCAGAGTAAGGGAGTGAATGGAAATTGCGTTCCGGGGATAACGACCCGAAACGGTTGGAGACGGTAGTCAGCACCGCCTGCTTCTTGATTGCTGGCCGCTGTTGTCCGGACAACCAGGAAGAGTTGTTAACTTGGTGGGCTTGACGAGCGGCCTCCAGAGTTGGGATAGTACCGTTGCGACGGTACTCCTTAACCAGTACATTAGAAACCCAGCGTTGAAGACGCTGAGTTGGTGATGTCATCCTCAGAGCAGACGATGTTCCAGTAGGAGTAGCAGCATTGGTTTTCACATCAGCAGACCTCACATTAGAGGTGTTCACAGTAGCAGTATTCACAGGGGTGAATTTAAGGAAAGCCATTTTGCAGAAGATCTTGAGAAAAGAGTGCATGTTCCATATAACAGACATAATCAAGATGAATCCAGCCACTGGATCTTTTGGATGAGCACATGTCACTGATTGATTTGATGGCCCAAGGGGCCTAAGAAATAAGAAAAACATCACTTTAACTTGGTTAAGGATTCACATCGGGTTCACCATTTTTGAATTGGTGGGACATGAGGTTTTAAAAATTGTTTTTAAATTTAAAGGGGAGAATATTTATAAATATAATCATTTGTTGAAAAAATATTTTCAAAAAGGGAAATGTATTGATTTAGCCTTTAGTTTTTGTTTGACTGCTCAATTGTAAGGATGTGTGTGAGGAAGTGGATGATTTATAGAATTAGTGGATGGGTTCTCAAATTGTCATTGTAATATCCATTTGTCAGTCATTATGGAATTACATTAGCGAGAATACAACCCATATTGTTTTTTTTCTCATTTCAGTAGTGTTTTAAGATAATTTTTTTGGTACATCTTTAGAATGATTTCTTTTTATTTTTAAATTTAGTTTTAGTTGTGTTTGGATTTTGTGTTTTTTGGAGAGTTGGATTTTGATTGAATTCATAGTTTCATTGTTTTTTAGTGTACTCCCTTCTCCCTTGGGAAGGACTTGATGGATGTTTGAGGGGTATCTATGGGTGTTTTATCATTATATTAACATATAGTAAATAAAATGAAATATTTTTTCCTTTTTTAAGATGAATAATTATTTATTTTATGGTCAATCAGACCCTCTTGGGGAGGAATAGTGGATTATGGAAATCGAGAGGACCATAAGTTCTCTTGAGTCACATGAATCTATAAATGTGTTGTTCGATACATTTTTTATTAATGGTATGAGATGAAATTGGTGGAATTTAGTCACTTGTACCTAGCCTCATAATGTCATATCATGAGATTTCATCAATGATTTGTTCATTTGGATGTATTTATATGATTTTCTGACTATGAATAAGTGGATGGAGATATGCTATGTTCAAAAGGGTGATAGATTTGTGTTGGAATTGGTTAATAGTTTTGAGGATTTAGTTCCCTATTATACAGAGTTATATGAGAATTATTCTACGAAGGCATCACAATTTTAGAGTGACCTTCATATTGATCTTTAGTGGAAGGTGATATCTTCATCTATGACCTCTTTTGATGAAGTGGTGAGGTGATCTAAGTGGGTCAAAACTATTTTAGTAAGAGATCATATGGTATTCAACCTTCCTCCAGCCTCTACATGTGGTAAAGAGAATTCCAATAAGGATATTGGGAAGGAGTATGATGTTGGTGTTGGTGTTCATGGAATCAAGAGGCCTTTATCACCACTTTATGGGAATATGCTTCTGTTGTTTCATCAATATGTCAAGCCTAGTCCCAATAATCCATCATGTGCACACGAATGAAATACCATACATACTCGTGGATGACTAGGTCCCATTCAATGGTTTGGTGGGGGTATTTCAATATAGAGATGTGGATCTTGATCCAACCCTTAAAAATAAACCAAATCCCATTTGTAAAAGTGTGGTTTTGGTTGGGGCCTAGTTGAATGTTCATTTTTATAAAAGGGTTCTTTTTGTTTTAATGGTTTTACTAACAATTTTTTCATCGTCAATTTTAATGGAAGCATGGAATTTGTTATTTTTGACCATTTCCATATGGAGTGGAGGTTTGTTACATTGTGTGACATGTTTCTATAGTTTCTTATTTTTGTTGAAACATTATAATGCATGTTTATCTTATAATCTTCACTTAGGATAAATTGACATTTTGGAGTGAAGTGTGCCTTGTGGTATGTTAGGAAACATCCATTATTTATGGAGTATTCATAGGGTTGTTGACATATATGGTGTTGGTATTTTTCCACTGATGTTTGTTTCACACCCAACATTAATTTTAAAATGGTGTGGAGTCTATTATGGCCTCCAATGTTGAACATAGTGTGTATAAATTTCATTTAATGTCATTCATTCTTTTTCCTTTCTATAGTGAATGTTGATCTCTTAGAGTAGGTTTCATGGTTTATATTGTTTTAGGGTGTTGGATTCGAGTATCCGGTTTTATATATTATTATGGGGAATGGGTTATACATAATGGCTATTTTTGGGTAGATGTGTGATTTTTTGGAAGTGATGGATATGTTCATTGGTTTGTGGAGTTGAAACATGTGAATGTCTAAAATGTGTCCTTCCAAATAAAACAACTATAAACACTATGGAATTAATTGGGATGAATGTGTAATGGTGGGGAGAATTTTTAGACCATAGTTTTTACTTCCTTCTTTTATTTTATCTTGTTATAAGTTCAGGGATTATCTCTCTGATGTTTCTAGATCTCGAGATTTAAATTCTAGTTTTCAAGAAGTATTTCTCTAGTTGAATGATTTAGGATCATGGTAGACGGTAACCCATGAAACATCTTTTGTATGGGTTTCATTTTAGTTCATTTTCTTATTTGATATTTCGTGTGATGTGGTTTCTACATGGGTTGGTCCAAATATTACAGTTCTAAGGAGAAATTCTATAGTTCATTGAGTATATTGGGTTGAGGGTGATTGACCTATTAATTGTTATTGAAAACATGAAGAAATAATTCATATGGTTCTGAAAATTTTTACTGAATTATGTTTCATATATTCCCATACCATGTTATTGACCAATGTGTCTCGTAAGGGGCACATAGTTGGTGCACAGTTTGGGAAACCATGCAGCCTAACTGCGCCCACATCATTGTTGACTTAATAATTTTAAATTACCTTTCTACCATATCTATGAAAATAATTCTCTTCATTAAACACATAAACATTATTTATTACATAAACATTCACTTAAGACACCTCTACGGACTAAGTGGTCTAGTGTATTTGGAAACTAGGAACATTACATAACAAGTTAGAACATACAACACAATATATTTATTGAAAACATCAATTTCATGACCTCAAAATTCCTTCGTACATAGCATTGAATGGGATAATCTGAGGGAATTCATTAGAAAGGAGTGATCTATAATGCCATGTATGGGAGTAAACAATACATAACATGAATAATATAATATATTCATGTAAATAATAATATCAATGGAGCACAAGGGATTTCATGGATATAACGACATGATATAGCATGATTATTATTACATGGATAAGTGAAAACAAAATTTAACGCGATTTTTTCATGAGCCAAGGGTCATTGAACATGGAGAATGAGTAAACCTAAATTTCACATGAATTATCATGAGTAAACCCTCATTTCAATTGATGTGTCATGATACTAATCATTACCCAATGAATGGGAGCACTATTATGGGACACCCTTCAAAATCATTACATTTCTTGAATAAGTGTGCTACATGGATCATATAACATGGATTCATTAAATGTAAAAAATTTATTCCATGATAAAATAATGTTGAATTCGTACATGAAATTATATAATTTGTATATAAATTGGAATAAATGTGAATAACCTTGATAGGGAAATGGGAATGGTATTCACTACATGAAAATTTTTTCATGGAAAATTGCAGTGCAATTTTCGCAGCATACCGACATGACATAAAACTTCACAAAAAATAGATGATGAGAGATAATGGTGTGTATCATGATATTTAATTAATATGGATTTTATTGGGTTTATATTGAAATATGTCCCAACATTTGTAATGGAATCTAGATTCATAATACAAATGAACTGCATGTATGTAAATGAGGATAGAAAAATCCCGAACGAAATTTCAACATGGTAACATGCGTTAATGGGAGAAATTAATTAGAAATAAAGGGGTATATCATCATTAAATTTTTTTGAGTGATGTATAGGTGAGGATAAAAATCATACCCCATCATTGTTAATTGAAAATTGAAGGGTATAGCAAGAATAAGAAACTTGGACAAAAATGGGAGAGGAAAAATACCATTATTAGAAGTGTGATCCCAAAGGCATGGGAGAGCCTTGAGAGAGGCTTCTTGAGAGAGTGGGGAATCATGGAAGGATTATTGGAAGAAGAGGGAAGATGTTGGTTGAGTAGCAAAGGATTTTAGTGAAGAGGAAGTGGGAGCTTGGTTGGGTTTATATAGGAAAAGATATATATTTCATTATTATTTAGGATTTGGACCCTACACATAAAACTAATAAAATCCACTAGACATCCAATGGGTTTTTCCAAATTGGAGTGGAAAAAATATTTTATAAGTTAAAAGGCCGAACTTCTATAAATATATCTCTTTCTTATGTGCAGGTTAGTCTCACTCTCATGGAAATCATTTTAAAAAGTAAAAATGTTTTATAATTATTCGAGGGTCCGAAAAAGAATTTTAAATAAAATAAAACAAACCTAAGGTCACGTTATTTTATTGGTAAAACATATATTGGCCGAAACAACAATTTATATTGTTTTATTACAGTACAATTGGGTCATTATGATGTCACAAAACACATTATATAGTAAAACGATATTTAATTTTTACCCAAAAATTCAACTATATTAGAAAATTATAAAAAATTCACAGTTGGATAATTTTGAATTATTGATTCCAAAAATAATATTCACTTTATATAAATAATAATATATATATATATATATATGTGAATTATTACTTTTACTATAAAAACATAAATTTATCAAAAAAACATTGGTTTTTTCAAAAATAGTTTTCAAACCATAATAAAAATTACAATTGTATTCATAAAAACTTTTTGATAATTTATATTTAATAAATGTAAATTTAGTAATAATATTTTAATCACATATATTTCAATTCAAATATCCTTTAATTCATAAAACTATATTTCTTAATTGAGTATTTTCTAAAAATACAATTTGTGATTTAAAACCCATTTAGAATGTAAAAATAATAAAATAAGTGTATATTCATTATTATATACGAAAATAATACACATAATTATAGTGATAAGCTTTTGTTACATAACCACTTATTACCCCAATAGAATATTTAAGCGTATGGTGTGTGCTGGTTATAGACTCTTGTGATGGCTCAGATAACATCACTCTAGTGGTAGTCTCAATCATCTTCCACTTCTCTCGTAGGTGGATCCGTTCGATCTTAATGTGTTGAAGCTCAGATTAGGCTTGGTTATGTGTAACTTCCAATTAATCCTAATCCTTTTAGAGCTTTGAAAAATGGGCTTCATACGGTGCAATTCTACTGGATGTTTCCATCACTTCCTCTTTCTGAGTAAATTATTTTTGTTAAAGACCTATATTAATATTAATCCCTTGATCACTGCCCAACGACTATATTAGCAACTGTAAAAATTATTTATGTTATTTTGAAATCAAAAATCTGAAAACTCAAAAACTTTATATTTTTTATATTACCATTTCACAATATAAAATTGAAATTGATCAAAGGAATTCTTATAAATAAAATATTGGATCGTTACAATATTCCTCCCTTAAGAAATGTTTCCCTCCAAATTTATGTTTCCCACACTAAAACTGATGTGGGTACCTCTGCTATGTCACTTCCTCTGATTACCTCGTTTATTCTTCAAACATGTGTTTTCTCCAAAAAACCTTGACAAGGGGAGTTGTCTTATTTCATATAAAATTTTCCCTTTGATCTATGATCTTCACCAGCTTCACTTCGTTAGAGATGTAATTATATAATGGTAACACTTTAAGATTCAGTACATGCGATGCATCTGGTATGTACTTCATCAATAATGAGTCATGGAATATTTCTTGTACTTGAGATTGGTATGGTGGGAGTGCTAGTCAAAAGTCCACTTCTCCAATGTGATCAAATATCTAAAAATGGACATTGTACCATGGACTATGATTTCCCTTCTTCTCCAATCTAAATCTCTCTTCCATGGTGATATGCGGAGGAATACCATGTCTCCAAAATCAAACTCTAGTTCTTTTGGTTGATTATCAGTATAGTGCTTGTGATGACATTGATCAAAATTAATGAGCTACTGGTGGGACTTGACCTTCTACACAATTTATTAAACCATTTTGGGACCTAAGAGTTTTTTCTCCCCATATTCATCCCAACATGATTATGTTCTTCACCTCTTCCAATAAATGGCTTCATAAAGAGAAATTTGGATTCATGAGTGGGAAATGTTATTGTATGAGAACTCAACTAGAGGAAGTTTTGTATCCCAACATCCTTTTATGTCCATTTAGTATGAACTCAATATTTCCTCAAGTATTTAGATAGTCCACTCAGAATGGACATCAGTTTGAGGGGAATAAGATGTAATGAAGTTCAACATTCTATTCAGAGCATGTTAAGACTCTCCTATAATATATAAGTGAATCTTGGATCTCGGTCGGATACAAAAGATAGTGGTACTCCATGTAGCCTTACCACTTCACAGATATTTATCTTTTCTAGTTGATTCAATTATATATCCTCTAAAATTTCAATGAAGTGTGCAGTCTTTGTAAGACGATCCACACCAACCCATATAGTATTGTTTCCTTTTCATGACTTCAGATGTCTGGTGAAAATTTCCATGGTGAGGTTCTCCTATCTCCATGATGGTATGGGTAATGGTTGAATCACCCCATTAGACGTATTCCTCTTATACATCACTTGGAAACATACCAGGCACATTGATATGTGCTCAACACTAAATTTCTTCATGTTATCCCACCAATAATTCTTTTTGAGATCTCAAAACATCTTTGTTTTTTCAGGGTGATTGGATAATTTCAAACTTTGTGAATCATCCAAAAGTTCATTCTTTAACATTCGACTTGATGGAACACATATTATTTTCCCATTTCTCACAATTCCTTCTACATTAACATTAGTCTTTAAGGATTTATCTATTCTGATAGATTCCACATTCTTCAAAATTCCTGCATCATCCTTTCAAACATATATTATCCTTTCCAAAATAGAGTATTGAACAATCATTTTGGAAAAGATTGATGATGTTCCATTCTTTATGATTCACAGTTCCATCATCATCAAATCTATGAGAATTGGATCCTTTTCAATTCTCAGGAATTATAGAATCAATGGGTCCTTTATACTTAGATCATCAGCCACATTATTCTCTTTCCTAGGGTTGTATTTGATTAAGCAGTCATAGTCTTTAATCAACTTTAACAATCATCATTGCCACTTTTTCAACTTTTTTGTGTGAATATATACTTGATGTTTTTGTGATACATATATATTTCACACTTCTCCCCAAAGTGGTAATGTATCCGTATTTTTAAAGCGAAGATTACTATTGCAGACACTATATCATGTGTAGTATATTTCTTCTCATGTACTTTCATTTTCCTGGAATCATAGGCAATGAATTTTTCATTTTGCATCAACATAGAGCCCATGGCCATATTTAGAGCCTCACATAATACCACAAAAGGTATCCACTTTTGGATAGTTTGATCATGGACATAGTGATAAGACTCATTTTCAACTCTTTGAGACTCACTTTTCATTCATCACACCACGAATAAATGAATCCTTTCCATGTTAAATTGATGAGGATTTTAAAATCCTGAGAAATTTTTCACAAATCAATCATAATATCTAGGTAACCCTAGGAAGCTATAAATATCAGTCACCGATTTTGGCCTCATCCATCCCTTTATTTTATCTTTCTTGAATGGATCCATAGATATCACATATCTTATAATGATATGTCCTTTGAATGAGACCTCCATCAACCATAACTCACACTTGTTATACTTTTCAAAAATCATCTCCTTTCGCAAGGTGTCTTGTACAATGCATAGAAGTTTCTCATGCTCCTCCATGGTTTTGGAGAATATTAGAATAAAATCTATAAGTACAACTTCAAATTTTTCAATTTAATATCTAAAGACTCTATTCATCATTTCCATGAATATTTCTGGAGCAGTAGTGAGTCTAAAAGGGATTAATATGAATTCCTAGTAACCATATCTTTTACGAAAATCAGTATTGGGGATATCCTCCTTCTTCACCCTTACATTGTAATATCCCAACTACAAATACACTATGAAGAAGTATTTTTCTCCACATAGTAGATCGAATAAGTCATCAATTTTGGGAATAGGATACAAGTTATTTGTCGTGATTTTTTTGAGCTCACAAAAATCAATGCATAGGTGCATCGACCCTTCCTTCTTCTTGATGAATATGACTGATGCACTCCATGGTGAATCACATGGGAGTATAAACCCTTTATCTATGTTTTCCATAGTTTTTTATTCATCTCCTCATGATCCACAATTAAAATTATATATGGAATATTGGATATTGGAAATTCCCCTGGTATAAGTTCAATTGAGAATTCAACATCTCTTCTTGGAGGAAGACATGTCAGTTCCTCAGGAAACACTTCACCGAACTATCTCACAATAAGAATGTTTTCAGGGATGGTTGATTATGTATAATCAATCATATGGGAATGATACGCGTTCTCATAGGGTATTAATATCCATTCTGGAGTTGATGGTGCAGAAAACGATTCATCATCTTTATACACTTGTATAGAATTGGGGGACAATTTTCCATATGGAGGGTTATTTCCAACTCATGGTAATTTATGTTTTCTCTATATAAGTGAAGACAATTAATTCCACTAATTTCATATAATTTCACAAAATGTAGTATGTCTTGGTTCATTGGGATGAACAATCAAAAAATTATGATAGGGGAGGAGTTATATTCAGTGGTTTCAAAAAAATTTCCATCGTCCATTCTCACATACATTGTTTCTTTGATGATTCGTGGTGATGTTTGGATTGTTCTACTAATCTTTCGTGATATAAAATAATTCATAGAACAAGAAAAATATATTTTATTCTCTATTCATGAATGAATAACTAGTGTACCTATCACAACTTCGTTTTCGGGGTATACAATGATGATAATGATGGGAAAAGCTCTCCCTTGCTGCCTTGGAGGTTGTTGGTTTTCACTGAAAACCCATAGCTTAGGAATTGGATTACAATGTTCTCTGATTCTTTTCAGTTGTAGAAATGAACAGTGTGTTGATTTTTGAATGGAGTGTTTGTTTCCTCTCTCACTACATCATGATTCTCTTAACGGCAATTAATGGCTAGGTTCCTTTATCTTCCACACCTAAAGCATTTTCTCACATCCTTTAGGTATTTTTCAGGGTGCTTATTTCCAATCCATTAGCATGTGGGGGTCATATTTTCTTAGCAGCATTGTATTTATCCATCAAACATCCATAATTAAATTATACCTTATGCTTTTTATCCCCATTATACCCTTGAGATTCTCTGATCTCCATTTTGACTTTGAGGTCACATCGGACAATTTCTTCATATCTCTCGGAATCATATATTGATTGGGATTTCTGTAGGCTAGTTTTTATCCCACCGAAGAAGGGGTAAACCTTTCATTTATGGGTAATGAAAAATCCAGAGGCATCTCATGAATTCTTTGTGATGTTTCCCTCATACACTTCAATGGATTATTCTTGTTTTAGCGTTTGGTAAAGAATGTTCCATTCCATCTTCAGTCAGAGCGTGTGATGAAAATATTTGTCTAAAAACAATTTGCAGAAATCCTTCCTTTCCAATGCCTCAATGTCCTCCTCAGGCATTATATTATTGATTAATGGCCACCATTTTTCAGATTTACCCTCCATACGATAAACATATATAAAAACCATCTCTTGTTCAGAACTTTTAAGGAAGGACAAGATCATTTCAATAGAGTTAATATATTGTTCGACAATTGAGGGATCATATGATCCAGTAAATGTAGGAGGACTTGGTCTCATGATGCTTTGGATTATGAATTTTTCATTGTTTGGGGGGGTTAATTGTTTCTCTTGACCCATTATTCTATTCAAAACATGATAAAACTGAGAGAGTATCATGACAACGTTCAAGATTCCAGTGTTCATTAGATTGGGAATCTCATTAAAACATTCATCACATTGATCATCGCATTGGTTGTTAGCCTCAGTCCACCAATTACCAGACATTAGTTTGAATAAAAGAAAAGTTAGGGGTAACAAATAATGGGAAATCCAATGAAAAAATACATGAATTATAAATTAATTTTATTTCCATAACATATGAATTTGTAGGATTCAATCGTTTTTATCCATGATTTAATTCCCATCATATATTTTTAGAAGTCTTTTTTAATTCCCGTAATAATGGTAAATATTATTCTTATGAATTTACCAAAGCATAAACGTTGTTGGTGTCATAACCAATATTGAAGAATGGATTGTTGTCAAGCACGAGTTCCAGTTCGAGTATAGCTCAAAGCATTGTTTTCAGGTTTTACCCCTAGATACATCTATGTGAGATTCACCTATACCTACTCATATCTATACAGTATTTTATTTATAAACCACTTATAAAATACTCACCAAATTTGGGGATGTTATTTATACTTAGTCTTATCCCTACGGATTTAACTTGGGTTTTCTAATACAAATCACAAATATAACAAAACTTATCCTATGATAACAACTATAACAACCCTTCTCTTAATTACACACATAAACATGATCTGTTACATTAAATTATACTTAACACAACTCTATGGATCTATATTTCTAGTTTCATGGGAAATTAGGAACGATACATAACAACTAATAACATAAAACACTACATATTTATTGATATCTTCTTTTTCATGACCTTAATATTCCTTCATACTTAACATTACATGGGATAACCTGAGGGAATGTAAAAGAAAAGGGTGAGATATAAATCCCAATAATAGAGTAAACAAGGAAATACATGAAGAATATAATATATGAGGGAAAATAGGCATATCAAATGGAGAACAAGAGAAACATTAATATAAAGGAATGATATTTCATGATGATCATAACATGGAAGTGTGGAAACACCATTTAACGTTATATTGTCATGAGCAAAGGCACATTACACATGGATTATGAGTAAACCCTTATTAAAACTCAATTATCTTTAGTAAACTCTAATTGTAATTTATGTATAATGATACTAATCTTTACCCAATGTGTTGGAGTACAGTCATGTCATACCCTCGGTAATCATTTCAGTTCATGCATAAGTATGCAACACTGATCATATAACATGGATTCATTAACAGTTCTCATTTATTACACAAAAAGTAATTTTTAATTATTAAATGAAGCTATATTTTCAGTATGTAAATGTGCAAATTTTTGAATACACTTGATGGAGAAATAGGCATGGTATTCAACACCTGAAGACTTTGGCTTGGAAAATCACTGTGTAATTTCGGCAGCATAATGGCATGAAATAAGAATTCATAAAAATTGATGATGAGGGGGGATTTTGTGTCTCATCATATTTACATAAAATTTATAGAAAAAGGGTCAGATATAAACATGTCCCAACATTCTTAATGGAATTTATATTCACAATACAAAATAATTTCTTGTTTGTAAATTAGGAGAGATAAATCCCATATGGAATTTGGGCATCATAACATGTGTACGTGGGAGACATTAGTGATGGAGAGAGGGGTTTTTTAAAATTAAAATATAAGAGGGTATGTATAAGAGAGGTGAAAAATTATACCCCCACAATTTATGTCAAAAATTCAAGGCTATAGAAATATAAAAAAATATGGACAAATATGAGAGAGGATGATATCCCTTACATGTATGTGTGATCCCAATGTCATTAGAGAGGCTAGAGAGTGGATTATTGGGAGAATGGGGTCACCTTGGGAGGATTTTTGAGGCTGGTATGAAGAGTTGGTTTGAGCGCCAAAGGCTTTGTGTGTAGAGGATGTGGGTGCTTGGGTGGATTTATATTGGAAAAGAGATAGAATTCATTATTATTTAGGTTTTGGAAACAAGACATTCAACTAATCAAAACAAGAATCCATACAATGGTTTATTCTCATGTTATTTCAAATTTGGAGTGTATATAATTATATTTATAACTTCAAGGGCGACAATTTTAAAATATTTGGCTTGCTTATGTTGAGATGAGTATCACTTTCAAGGAAATCATTTTAAATGGATAAATGTTTTATAAAACTTCCAAGGAACACTAATGATTTTTAAAATTAATAAAACTAACCTGAAATGAAATTATTATAATTCTAAAACATTTATTGGAAGAAATTCCTATTTGTATTTTTTTATTACATCACTATTGGGTCATTATGATGTCCTAAAACACATTATATATTTAAACGGTATATAATATTTACCCAAAAATTCAACTATTTCAAAAAATTATGAAAAATTCACCATAGTATAATTTCTACGTCCTGATTCCAAAAATAATAATCATTTTACCTAAATATTTTCATTAATATGTTAATTATTCTCTTTTCGAATAAAAACCATCATTTATTGAATGTTCATGGGTGTTATCAAAAATAGATTTCAAACCTCAAAAAAAAAATATAATTGTATTCATAAAAATTATACAATCATTTATATTTAATAATATTAATCTGGTAATAATATTTTGTTAAAATATCATGAAATTCAATAATCCATTAATAAATCAAAATAGTTTTTTATTTTATTATTAACTAAAATTAATATGTGTGCTTTAAAACCCTTTTACAAAGTAACAATGAGAAAATTAATGTATATTCATTATTATATCCAAAAATAATTCAAATAAACATAGTGATAATTTATTTTTAAATAATCCAATAAAAATACCCACATATGGATAAAGGGTAAGGTGTGTTATGGTGAGAGACTCTTGGGGTGGCTCAGATAACATCGCTCTGGTGGTAATCTCCGTCAACTTCCACTTCTCCCGTAGGTGGTTCCATTCGAGCTGAACTTGTTGATGCTCAGATTGGGCTTGGTCATGAGTGGAACCCAATGACACTGCCTCCTTTCCAAACTCTATAAAATGTTCTTTGTATCATTCAATTCTACTGGATGAGGCCATCAGTTCATGTTTCTGAGTAAATTGGATTTTTTAAATCCTTATATTAATACTAATCAATTGATCATTTTTCAATGGATATACTATAAATAGTAAAAATTCATATCGGTATTTTAAAATCCAAAATAATAAAACCAATGTGCATTATATGTTTTATATAACCGTTTTACAATTTGATATTGAAATTGATAAAGATAAATTTTCATTAATAAAAATTTATGTAATTACACTATCAAATTTTAACCTCAAATTTCTTATCACTCCTTATGTTGGCTCGTGTGGCCTAAGGGTAGCTTCTACCTTCCTCTCTAAGCCTATACTACCCTTAATAGGGTGGAATCGAGTGTTTTTTCAATAATTGTGTTGAATCATAAAGGTTATCTCCTTATCTCTTCACCCCCTTCTATGTAATTCCATTTTCATTCTATTTTCTCATCTTCCATGGTCTCTTCGATCTAGGTTATATGTTTCATTGTGATTAAATTGTGTTTTGTTAATTTTATGTTTTTATTGAATGTTATTTCTTCTTGGAACCCTTATGGTGTTGTTGTAGGTTTTTGCTGTTGAATCACTTGTGGTTTGACTCATGTTTCTGTTTTCACATTTTAGCTAAATTTAAGAATCATTTATTTATTGAATTTTACACATTCCATGCATACTAATTAGTGATTTATGTTTTTTAGAACAATTTTTGTATATGAAATTAGTTTATTTAATTTATCTTAGTAATTACATGGTATCTTGTTTTCAAGCTACACAAACCAGGTGATTAATAAAAAAATTATATGGAGGCTCTACTGGACTCATAGCTCATATAGTTTCTTTTTTATTTTTAAAATGTTATGGTTTTTAAAATAGAAAATTAAGATTCATAAATTAACATTTAAGTGGATTTATATTTCCAAATTAATTATTAGGTTTACAGGAAAATAATTTTTTTCTTAATGGTTTATTGAAGAATGATTGGAAATTTTATAAAAATGATTCCCTTAGATACTCTCCATTAATGATCTGATTTCCTTGGTTATGTTTAATGAGATGGTAGGAAAATGGTATGAGGCTACCTCATTAAATATTGATTGGAAAGAAGGGATTTATCATTGAATTTAATTTTGGTGATTATTTTGTGTTATGCTTTTGGGTATGATACATATATATATGGTTGTTGTCTTATTTTAATTTTATTGACTTACCCCCCCCCCTTAGTATTGATATTGGAATGTGGTATAGCTAGTGTATATTTTTTTTTTAATTTTTTTTCACTATATTAGGATTTTACATTGGATAATGTCCCTCTGTATCGGCCTTTCGCAACTTTGAGAATTTTCCCCTCTGTTTGGCATTGTTGGGTAAGGCTAAGAATGTGGGAAAATTGATGTCATCGGTATAGGCATGATTATCATATGAGCGAGGTGTTATTATATTTTATATTATCAATTGATCTTATAGTTTCCCATTGTTATTTTTCATTCAGTGTTCCTCGGAGGTATATTCAGAGTACACGTCTCTTGGTTATTCTTACGTTCTATCTTCTACTTCCCTTATTATGTGATTAAATCTGACTCACTATTGCATGTTGCTTTTATTTTATAAATTTTTAAAAATTGTTTTTAAAATATTTCCTAATTTTTTAAGAAATATTTTAAACCTTCATTTACTTTTTAATTAATAATGTTATCTATTATTCCCTTAATTATTTCAGTAAAATAGTAATGGTCTTATTAATGAAAGTAATAATGTTTTAACTAAAAATTGAAATGGTCCCTGTTTTTCTTAAAATAAAAATGATTGCAAAACCTATAATTTAAATTTTTTATTTCAAACCTGAAGTTGATGTTTATTTTTTTAATTAAAATGAATTTTGAATTTATTGTTCATGAACACATATTGAGATTTAAAACTCACACATAAATTTAAATCATATTTTTAGTCCTAGGTGTAGGTTCTAGCTTGGTATCAATAATTTTAATAATGGTTGGTTTTGAGATTTTAGAATGAACTATGAGGTCACACGACTGGGTAGTGGTTGTCAGGTTCATTTGGAATAATTTTTATTGGTGTTGTTTTTGTTTTGTTATGGATTTTATTCAGTTTTTTTGTATTTTATATCTGGATAATCAATATAATTTATGTTTCGCATATTAATTATTTTTTGAAAAGTCATTCGCTATGGTTTTCATTGATTCCCCTACTATTGGTCTCCATCCTGGGAGGATTATGATCACCTCCCGGTCCTTGTCACGACCGTACATGGGTGACCAGTTTGGGGTTCAACTTGGATGGTTCATGAATATAAATCAAATCAATGAAAAAAAATTAAGATGCTCTATCCATATTCTATGACTCAGATTCAAAACACATAATGACAAAATATATGTCAAGATCTTCAGATATGTAAACATAGTAAATATATCACCAAAGGGGTAGTGACGCCGAGTCATAAAAGCATTTAATACAAATAAATCGTTGTAAATAATGTTTTGGTCAGTTATCCTCATGAAACCATAATGTTCATGAGCCATAGGCTATGACATGAATTCCCTATATGAGAAAACACCACTTATGATATACAAATGATTTATAATACACCACATACACACTTCTAGATTCCAGAAAAATCTTTATTAGGGTTTATGTAAAGAGAAAAATAAAATATTGATATGAATTTTCATATTCTACATTCCTATGGAATGGAAAAAATTTATTGTCATAGTTGTAATTGGTCAAGATAGTCATTAATTCATGAAAAAAGGGTCAATAATAACTATCCAGCCCATGAAAAATTCATATATCAAAGACATTATTTCAAGGCTTCTATGACATAATAGCTTCTACCTTTTCTGTATCCAAATAAGAACCTCTTTTTAAGATATTGTGACCAAGTAAACATAACTCATGTATAAAAAATTCACACATTGATAGTTTCTAATATATAGCATGATCCCACAAAATTTCCCAACCCTATTTCTAAGTGTTTCAAATTCATAGCCATTTTCCTTAAATACACCAACATGTCATCCATAAACACTACCTCAAATGAATCCATATACCACTAAAATATCTAATTTATCAATTTAATATAGTATTTTTGTTCATTAATATGACTAAAAGGCATAACCACATACTTGTAATGTCAATATCTACATTTTAATGTTACATTTGGAATATCCTACATTCTAACTCATAATATGTGATATCCCAATCATATGTCAATATTATAGAACCGTTAGGCTCCACACAGTTGAAAAAAAATAATTGTGTGTATGTGGATGACAATTCATTAATATAATTTTGTTGAGGTTATTATAATACACACACCAAAAATAGATTTATAACATATTTTTTCACAAATAAGACTGGTGATGCCCACTGAGACATGATATTACAAATGAATCAAGTTCCTTCTAACTCTTCTAAATAGACATTCCATTCCGTCAAGTATAATGGTTCCATCTGATAAAATAGTGGGGAAATAGGACTCATTCCTAGAAGGAGATCAATTGTATTGTTTACATCTCTACTGGGTGGAAACCATAATAAATTATTTATATAAACACATGTAAACTGATCAATAACTTCTAGAAAACCCCTATAGCCAATCTAATCCGTCGAAGCCAAAGTTAATGATTCAAATTGGTATGATATCATTTATACTACTGGGTAAAACATGACTGTTGCAACTACCAATACATTATAGTATCCATGAAAGAGATGCTCGATGTTATCATCAATTTTAAAACTAATCCTTTAGTTATGAAAATCCTATGAGCTTTTAACATTGTTAGTCAATCCATAACCATGATTATTTTATAGACTTCCATGCCAATAGTTTAGAAATACCATATCTGTCATACCCTAAGATTTTAAATTATTATTTTTTTATTTCCTAGCTTCATTTATCCTTTTTAATGTGTGGGTTGAGTGCAAGATTTTTTTATTTGGTGTTTTTTGGTGGGTTTCAGACCGATGCACGAGCACCGCATGGTTAGTAGTAACCATGTAGTTGGTCTAGATTTTTCCTAGAAGTTACGCAGTACCTAAAATAATAAAACCTTATGAGAATGAAATAAATTAAATGTTTAAGATATAATAATATTTACATTATTTTTTATATTATTCTATTTAATAAAAATTGTTAATGATCTGATTATCATTAAAATTTTATAAATATAATTATTATTTGGTTATTATTAAAAAAATTATTATTTAAAAAAATTGATAAAATTATGATTATGAATAGTATTATTATTGTTAATATTTTTGTTATAATTAATAAAATTAATGGCATTGTTATGAATATGTACGTTTTAAAATTATTTTAAATATTTTCATTAAATTATTTTTATTATTAATGTTATTTAAATTTTTATCCATAGAATCCTCATCATTTATGTAATTATAATTATTATAACCATATTTTGTTATTTCTAATTGTTACTAATTTTAATTTTTGAAAAGTATTGAACATTACACTTTTTTATCCATAACACTGACCCCTCTTATCATTATTCCCCATGGACCTCCCTCTCTCTACTAGCACCTCAATCCATACTCCCCCTCTCTCCAATTTATTCCCATTATTTTTATATCCCTATCTCCAATCACCCCGCTCATTGTTTTACCAACCACACACCTACCTATCTCCACTCATCCCTCTCTCCCTAATTATTCCACATAATTCCTCCTTCTCTACCATTTGATCCATTTATTATTATTTATATCATACTTTCCACTCTCTCCTATCTCCAATAAAGACTTTATTTCATTTTAACAATAATGGCTCCTTTGTTTATCCCTCACACATTATCCCCTCACCCCTATTACCTATATCACACACCCCTTTTCTACTATTTCCCTTAATGTAGCCCTCTTCCCCTTACCCTCCCAATAATGACTCCTCCCCTCTAGCTCTCTTTCTGGCAGTCGCTCCTCCCTCTAGTGGTTCCTTTCAGTGAGTTCTCTTACCCTATTCTCCTCTCGTCATTCAATTTTTATATTTTTCATTAGGGGTTTCTTATTTCCCAAACCCTAAATTTTAGGGGTGATGTGTATCTCTCATTTACATTGGATTTAGGTTGTTAAATTTATCTTCAAGGGAATGTTCTCCCTCCCTTTAATGATTCATTGCAATCGTATGTGGTTTCGGTATGTGTTTCCATGTTTTTCATTCATAAAGACTTTCCTGTGCTTCTTGAAATTTTACATAAATTTATAAACTATTTTCTCAGCTCTATGATACTCTTTTTAAATTAATATATTAATTTAGAATTTATTTTGTTTGTTAAAAATATGGTTTAAAGGAATTTTTGAGTAAATTTCTAAGTTTTATTACACATAGAAAGCTTGTGTGAATTGCTTATGTTTCATTATGAATAAATTGGGCTATTATGAAATGTACTATTGTTATTATGTTGCAATAACATTTTTTATTAATGAACATGGTTTGGTTGTGTTATGGCATGCTTATTATTTTAAGACACTATTGTAACAGTTTAATGGATTCAATGTTATTAGTTTTTGTTCATTTAAAATAATGTTGTGATGTGGTGATTTTAGGGGAAAACATTAAAATGGATTCTTGAGGTGTTTTTTATTTCCAAAGTGTATTATTGGTGTGTATGATTTTATGTTGGTATAGCATGATAAACGTGTTAAATTTTTTTTGAAACAGATTAATGTTTTTTGGATTGTATTATGTTTTATAAATAACATAGGTGGCCAGTTATGTTTTTACGGTAATTGGTGTTTTCTTGGAAGATTATTTTTCAAAATGGATTTTAGTTTTCAAATAAGTTTGGTCCCGATGAATGGTTTATAAATAGTATTTTAATGATTGTTTTGTAAAGTGTTGCTTTATGTGTTTTGGAAATAATGGTTTATAATGTGTTCTTTATGGTTTGACCATTAGGTTTGAAACATGTTTTGTTCTGGGATTGAAATATATAAAATCATGTTTGAAAATTGAGAAGTGTTTGAATGTATGTTTAGAACTAAATGGATTGATTAGATTTTTAAATGTAATAGTGGGTTTTACACGATATTTGGAATAAATATGTGAGCTTTGTTGCAAACTGTAATTGTATTCAAAATTGTTTTAAAGTTAATAAGTTATAGCAACCCAGTTGGAACAATGTTTAATGTTAAATAATGGAATATGTATATGGGGCACTTGTTTCTAGTGTAATACTTAATGGGTTAATTTATAGGAATAATCCTTATTTGGGGTAGGCAAGTTCAGTGACGTCATAGTACGATGAGTCACGTGTGTCGGAGCCTCCTAATTTAGAGTGTTATTAATATTATAACCATCATGGGTTTTTTTCTTGTCTTTTATTTGATCAAGTGAGGGTTTCTTATCAGCACATATTAGAATTGTCTGTACGCACTAGTAGGTATAGATTTTACATGGGGAGTGCCCCTGGTTTCAATTCCTTTGAGGGTGGGCAATGGGTTATATACTTAAGAGCTTCACCATACACCGATAGGTGGATCCTAAACGATTATGGCTAGTGATAATATAAGTATTTATAGGATATCACATGGTTACATAATCACATACATTTTCTATTAACATTCATCTACACTTGTTTTCTAACTTATATAATTATCTATATCTTTGTAGCACAACCATGGTATCTCTTTTCATAGATTTTGTTTATAAAATGTCCAATGATATTAGGAATGTATATGTCGTGTGAGTTGGAATTTCTAAACGGTATAATCATGTTACTTATTTTGAATACATGAAAACCTTACTTTAATATTTTATTCCCAAATATGTGTTAATGGATTGTGCTGGGAAAGAAGGCCTTGGATTCAATGGTTTAATTTTGGCATCCCTACTGAGCATTTTTGTGCTCACACTTATCCTTTACCATTTTAGTTGGAGGTTCGGCTATTTTTCTGGAATTTCCATAGAGGCTTCCCATGGGGAGGAGTTTTGGGCTTATCATTGGAGTCAACCAAAGGGGGACACAGATATCATCTTAGTGGGGTCTGGTTTCGTGTTTTGTTCTTTCTAATTTAACTTTTATTCTGGATTCGTTATTTTCATATTTTATATCTAGTTGGTAGTTTTGTTGTGTTCTCTATTTTCTAAATTTATTTATACATTACTTTTTGTTTATCATGGGATTAAATCATTCCCACATGAATAATTTGATGTACAGTTCTAGTATCCGGCCTTTGGGGATGGGAAATTCCCTTCCGGCCATGCTTTAGACTGGCTCGGGAGACCGGTTCCAGGTGGACCTTGGTTGGTTCATGAAAAAATGGTAATAGAGGAGGCCCTTTTTACATGGGGTGTTCGGTAGATGGAGAATAAGACTGTTGGGACTTGGGTGGTAGCTACAAGAAATACATTATAGAACATTTCCCATTCTGAACATCGAGTGACTAGGGGTAGTGTGGGATTTCAGTGTTGGGTAATTGTTTTGGATTGAAGGGTGACAAAAGAGGCAATCCAGTGTCACATCGTTACCTCACATAGAGTAGTGACCCAAGTGGAGTCTGAGTGAATGGTTTTAGTTCCTCTTAGTTGTTGATTATTACTTGTGGTGTGGCTCACTACCATGTTGACATGTTAAGTGTAACTTTTATTTCCTCATTCTAGTGGCTCTTTGTAATTTGTACTATGTTTGGTTCCAGTTGTTGAAAGCATGCTTTTGGAAATGGAAGTGGTGATTTTTAAATATTTTTTTCTCTATATTGTTTTTAAAATGGTAACAGGAGTTATAATATTGGAATCATTTTAGTAAATTCTTGGTTTTCATTGACGGAATGATGTGGTCCTTGTTACTCTTTATGGAATATCACGTGTGTGGGAGTGTGTATGGTATGTGTGTGGGGAACATGTTTATGGATTATGGAATGGAAGAGAGAGGACGGACATGTGATGTACCATATGATTCCTAAGGTGAGTTTTAATATAAAATGGTTTTTGAAATTATCTTATCCAAGGAAGTAGATTTTTGGTTTGTGAGAAGTGGTTTTTTTATGTAAAAAATGAACATGGGATAAGTCCATTTGAAAATTTAAATGAAAATGATGATTTTAGAAAAGCATTTTTTGGTTGTGTTTATAATTAATTATCTTTTGGCCCAGTAGTTTTGGAATGGGGTGTTATTTTCGACTGTGTTCTGTATTAAGGAATGTTTTTTGATTTGTTCTCTTCTGTTCTTCTGAATATGCCACCCAGAACGGTCCCTAGTGTTTCTAATGAGTCATGCCCAGGTTTCGGTTATTTATTTTTTCATCTCATTTTGAGGTGATGGCGGTCTGTTAGATGTTGTGGAATGGATTGAGGTAAGTGGAGTTTGTATTTTGGTAGTTGGTAACTCCCTAGGTTGTTATGGTTTGTGTCTTTTGGGTTTGTTTAATGGATCAGTTTGGGACTAGTGGAGGTACATTGTCTTATCCTTGTTAGAGTTTGGGGACTATTTCGTTATTGTTTTTTTTGTTAAGGTTCCATATCAAGAGGGGGGACAGTGTAGAAGGATCCTTCTCTAAGAGGTTATATTTTTTGATCCTGGCAGTGAGTTGTTCAGGAAGTAATCAAGCATGCCATCGATAAGGCTGGTTCAGGCATTGCAAGTCATCTGCCCACATACCACCTAAGTCATGTCATCATTGTGGCAGTTCAGGTCACTTAGGGATGATCTGTAAGAAGCATCATTTGAGTTAGGAGTCATGATAGTGGTATTCTAGTGTTTGATTGTGATGCAAAAGATGCATGAGCCATCAGAACCCCATCCTCATGCCTCAGGGCGATGATCACGCATAGTCACCTTTTCAGAGGAATGTGAGACCATTATTTGGTTCTTTATCATTTTTCATGGAATAAAAACATACATTGTTCTCTTGTTCTTGTCTTCCTTCAATAATAGTTCTTATTTTGTGGTGATAGTGTGTTGAACAAAACCTTTCATGATCATAGTAGTTGAGTTCTTCTAAATGGGACATTTAGAATAGATCATTTTTCATAAACATGTTTTTGGACCTCAAATGGGTTGCTCCTTGTTTTATTAGTGATAGTTTAAATATGTTAGGTGATTTATAGTTATAGATCAGTGTGGGGAATTATTAGTTATAGTGGTGTTGTTATATGGATCACCTTATTTTGGTTCCCCCATATGTCAGAAGGCTATGTAGTGGTTTCCTGTTTAAGTCCCAGTGGTCCAGTTCAACCCATGTGGAGAAATTAGTAATTTTGGTGGGGAGTTTCCAGGTTCCCCCCCGAGGTGTTGTTTTTGAGTTCAAATTATAATATTAGGGGAATAATTGTGGTGGGGAAAACCCTCTTGTGTTCACCCATTGTTTTTTTCAAGGGTTTCTCTTTATGTCGGTTTGTTGTTACTTCTTGAATAAATAGTCTGCTCGACGCACATATTCTATTTCTTTCTCATCAGTTTTGGTTGGGTATAGACCTTAGTTTTGGTTATCCTTCAACTAGGTGAATTTTTAAGGGAAGAATCATTTTTTGTTGGGGATATTTTTCATACACGAACATTTTAAATTATTTAAATTTATTATTTCTTGGCTTCAGTTTTCCTCTCCATTGTGTGGGTTGAGTGCATGTTTAATTGTTTTATAATGTTGATGTTTTTGGTGTGTTTCAAACTGATGCATGAGCATTGCATGGTTGGAGGTAACCGTGTGTTTCGCTCTGATTATCCCTTATGGTTACACACTACATAAAACAATACAACATCAGGAGAATGAAATAAATTAAAATTTTAAGATATAATAATAAAATTATTATTGTGTGTATAGTTTTTCAATTATAATTTTTAATGATCTTATTATAATTAATATTTTAAAAATATTTGTATTATATTGTTTTTATTAAATTTTTTATTATTTAAAATAAGTTGAATTAAATTATGATTATCATCATTATTTATTTTTATTATGATTATAAACATTAATATTAAATGAGTTTTTATGACTATATAATTTGTAAAATTATTATAAATATTCTCATTAAATTATTATTATTATTGTTATTGAAAGGGTTATAATTATTACCATTTTAACTATTATTATTATTATTTTCCATATTATTATTGACATAATTTTTATCTTTTTGTTGTTATTAATTTTATTTTTTATAGGGTTTTAATCATCACCCATTTTTACCATTCACACTCACCACTCATTTCTTTATTCCTTACCCACCTTCCTCTCTCCACTCACACCACTCTCCACACCCCCCCTCTCTCCCATTTTTTCGTTCTCTTTTTTTATCACACTCGCCAATCGCTACCCCTACTTATTTTACCAATCACGCACCTACCTCTCTCTACTCACCCATATCTCCTTAATTATTCCTCCCACACCACCCATCAATCGCATTTAATCCTTTTATTATTTTTTTTATCCCACTCTCCACTCACAAATCTCCATTCAAGACATTCTTTTCCTTTTACCAATCGTGCCACTTTTTTTTACAATCCCTCACGCATTCTCCCCAATACCCTTTTACCCATTGAGCACACCACCTTTCTCCCATTTTCCCTCACATATGCCTCTTCCCATTACCCACTTAAGAACCCTTCTTCCCCTCTAGTGCTCTTTTCGATAGCTACTCCTCCACCTAGCGGTTCCTTTCGGTGAGTTCTATTCCCATATTCTCTTCGCCTAATTAAATTTATATCGTTTTAATATAAGGTTTCATGTTTCCTAGACCCTAAATGTTAGGGTTAGTTTGTATCTAGGGTTTACATTGGATTTAGGGTCTGCGATTTGTCCACAGAGTGTAGTTCTTCCCCCCGTTGAAGATTCATTCCAATCGCACGAGGTTTCAGTATGTGATTCCAATTTTTTCATTCCTATTTCCATTAATTCAACGATTGATATTTTAAATAAATCGATAAACATGTTTAGAAGCTATACGACACCCTTTTATAAATTACTATAGCAATTTGGAATTTATTTAGTTGTTAAAAATATATTTTAAATGTGTTTTGGTGTAAATTGCATTGTTTTATGATAACTTGAATGCCTGTTGAAATTTATTAAGTTTATTTAAGTAGAAATTGGACCCTTATGAAATGTATCACCATTATAAAGTTGCAATGACATTTTTGAATAATGAACATGGCTTGGTTGTGTTATGGATTGGTTATTGAGTTAATACACTTTTGTAAGGTTTCATGGATTCAATGTTTTTAGTTGGTGTTCATTGAAAATAATGTAGCGAAGTGGTGTGTATACGGGAAAGAATTTAAAATGTTTTCTTGGTGCGCCTTTAATTTCAAAAGTGTATTTCAGGTGTTTCTGGTTTGATGACTGTATAACATGATAAATTTGTTAAAAAATTTTCTAAAAGTTTTATTTTTTTGGATTTTTTTTGTTCAATAAATAAATTAGGTGTTTAGTTATGGTTTTAAGGCAATTTTTGTTTTTCAGATATGTTTAATTTTCTAAATGGATTTTAGTTTTCGAATAATTGTGTTCACCTTGAGGGGGTTTTAAAGATTATTTAAAATTATGTTTTTTAATGTGTTAAATTAAGTATTTTGGAAATCATGGTTTATATTTTTATCATTAAGGTGTGGAAATTCTGTTTTAAACATGCTCTATTGTGGGACAGAAAAGGGTAAAATCATGTTTCATAATTTTGAAGGTTTTGAATGTGTGTTTAGATCATATGGGCCCATTTATATTTGTAAATGTAAGAATTGTGTTTGCATGATATTTTGAAAAAATGTGTGTGCCTGGTTGGAAACCTTATAGGTTTTGAGAAATATTGTAATGTTTATATATTATAGCTTCCCTGTTGGTACTCTAGTGTATCCCTTTATGGGTGAATATATAGGAAGAATCCATGTTTTGGGTAGAATGTGTGGTAATGTCATATTAAGATGAGTCACGCGTTTGAGGGAAACCTACTTAAAATATATTATTATTATTATTGTAAAACCCATGGGTTTCGGGGATTCTTTTAATTGATCACATTATAGCTGATTATCATCCCGGAATAGATGGGTTAGTACCCAGTAGAAGGTATAGAGTCCATATAGGTAGTTCCACAAGTTTCTATTGATGTATGGGAGGACAGTTGGTTATAGACATTGGAGTATCACAATATGACAATATTTGGTTCCGAACCGAGTATATCGAAGGGTCTTCTAGGGATGGTTTGGATATCTTATGGATTCTTAATTAATAACATTGTTTTTTAAACTTCAGATATACTAGTTTTATAACTTATATAGTTATCTATTTTTTGGCACAACGATGTTATCTATGGTCATAAATTTTGTTTATAAAATGTAACATTATTTTGGGAATTTATTTTTGGAATGAATTGGACTTTCAAAAAGGTGAAATCATGATACTTATTTTGAAAATGTGAAAAAATACATTTATATTTGTATTTCCAAACCTATGTTATTGTACTATTTTGGGAATGAAGACCTTGCATTTTGTGGTTTACTTTTGGCTACCCAACTGAGCATTTTTTTGCTCACACCTATCATTTACCATTTTAGTTTCAGGTTTAGCTATTTTTCAAGATTTTCCTAAATGGTTGCTCAATGGTGGGGGGAGTTTTGGGATTTTCATTGGAGGTGACCAAGGTGTCACATAGAGATCATCATTAATAGTTCCTCTTTCACATTTTATTTTTTAGTGGTACTATGTATCTTCCTTGGTTATTTACTTATTTGAGATCTTGTTGTTGAATTTTATGGGTTCTATATTTTATTTATTTATTTACATGTTCTTGGTTTTTTTATCATGGGCCTAAATTGTTCTATATTATATAATTTTATGCCCAAAAGTAGTTTCTATCATGTATGGAGGAGGAGCACACCTCAGGCCATGCCGCAAACTGGCATGGGTGACAGGTTCATGGTCGGCCTAGCTTTTTTTAGAACATACCATCTTAGTTCCATCAAATATTAATGAAAAAGATTTTCTTAAAAATTATCGAGATTCCCTTTCACTAAGAAGAGTTTTATGTCTCAAAATAGAATATATACTCTCATAATTTAAACGGGAAGATCGATAGTATTATACAATATAAATTAAAGGGATGCACCTGCATTAAACAGAGCTTTCATAAACGCACAATTCAAAATAATCTTCTCTTGTCATCCAATCTCACATTATTTTCCACATAGAACTCATTTAACTATTTTATTTTATTCCCTTTTTAGATTTACCTTGTCGAGGAGTCATCGTAATTCAAGAATCTCTATGGGTAGTATGACTCTACTAATAAGAAATATATAGATTCCATATTCCCATAAAAAGTAATTGCATCTGTGAAACTTGATATGTGTCTTGAAAAGCTTACCTCAGAGTAGGACGAACATAGCATTGATGATGCCCCATATAGTTGAAATTTTCTAATGGAATGAATTTTTTCATAAAATCTCAGATCATATAATCCAAAAGACACTGTTAAAAACAACCCAGCATGCTCTTATGATTTGGATAACGCTTGACTAATCCATCCATCTGATTATTTATCATCCCACTACCATGGAAATAGGAGTAACTCTACTAATATTTCATAGTATTATAGTTCCCACCATTTAACATAGGCAACTACATGATCCCTCCACATATAGATCATGGAAAAACCCTTTCTTACCCTAAATCTAAATTTACTATATAGATATATAAATTATAAAAATAATGGGAATCTTATATCAAATCTCTAGCCTCATATCATGTACAATTTTTCATGAATTCATGGATGTAAAAGTATGATATTCAGGAACAAGGAAGAAAAATTATTGAATTTTTCAAAAATAATATATCTCCGTGAGATTCTTCTCCTTCAAACTAAAAGAGTGTGTTCTTATAGAAATCATGAACATGTGATGAGAGAATTGTTTATTGATCAATTATTCAAAATCATCCTAGGAATTGATTTGGTCTAATATATCCTGAATCACAACATTCATCCACTAGTTGTCAAGATCCTCCATCATATATGTCACCATCTTGACTTTCAACTCTACTTGTGTTCCCAGAAAATGGAAGGTTTCATTAATCCTATTCGGCCACACCTCCAGATTTTCTATTTCAGAATCACCCAATAATATGGGTGGATTATGGTTTTCAAAAAGAATAGAATTATCAAGTTACTTTGTTTTATCCCTCATGTTTCCTCAATCCACTACTTAAAAATATTAGACTATTCTAGGAAATAACTATGGGTTCACATGTGGCTCAAGGGAAACAGCAGTATCCATATCTTCTTCTAGTGGGAATCTTCTATGCCTCCATGTTGGATTTTATATAAACACCTCAAACACCATAAGTCTCATTCTCTTGAAACTAAATACATAATAATTCAACTTAACCACATCACAACTATCAAAATAATACTTTACATAATTTCACACTTTCTATTTTCGACCAATATTTTAAAATTTCACCTTTATATTGAAAAATAATCCATATTCAAAATACTACTACCATGCCTTTTCATAATATATCTTTCGAAAAAAATTAATAAAAATTCAAAAATACACATTTTTTCACCAAATCATTAATCATTACTCAAAATAAAATATTCACTCTTTCTGGGAAGTAATTTATCTCAATTAATATCATGATATTACAATAGGTTAAAACCCATGATAATGAGATTAAACACCTATAAGTGTCTAAAAAACTTCTTTTCCCAAATTAATTGTAACATGAACCTCAACATAAATGGGTCAACTGCATATTTTTTAGGCTCTAAGTTTTCATTTGTTGATGATCCTACTAGATTATACCCTCACAAACCATTAAATAAACGAGAATGTTTTCCAACTCAATGACCAGTAAACCAATTCCATTTTTTCCAAAATAAAATATGGACCATACATGATTGATACAACATATAATATCCTTCCCCTTATTATTAGATTGATATGGTTGGGGGAATAATAGCATTCCTTTTGAAAAATCCCCAAGATGATAAAGGTTGGAAATAAATTCCACGGGAATCACTACAATTCAGGGAGTCAGTATACCCATTGAATGTAACCCAACAAAACCAAGATAAACATAACCAAAAACCAGTACATAATGAATAATAAAAACATAACAGTACTGAATGTATTATCACCCAAACATAACATTATTAGAGTACTAAGTAGATTCCAAGAAAAACATCAAAATATAAATAGAATGAAAAAAAATCAATGATAAAAGATTCTTATGTCACCAAAAGAGTAAATCACAGCAATCTCCAGGAATTAACTCCTTAATCCATTACCAAATATCATGAAATACCACTAAAATGATGATAACATTTCGTTACATATTTCTGGATTAAAGAATGACAACAAACCAATTTTCTTAAAAAGGGGTGAGTATGGACACTCATTATGTTTCCCCTAAATAAATTCCCTACTCATTCCACAATGATATAAAATGTTATTATATTTATATAAAATTATTTTTATTAAATTATTTCATTCTTTTTATCTCATATCCACTCAAACATCCAAAAAAATAGTTTTCAAAACTAAAAAAGTTTTTTAGACATCATCCACCACTAATAAAATAAAACAAAACAATTATTTTTTATATTTACCATATTAATTTTTGGTCACCCATTAAATTTCACATGACCACAGACACACACTCATCCAATTAATCTTGGGGTTACAATTGATTGTGGAACTTCACACCCATACTTGGTTCTTTTGATGGTCATACTTCACGAATGTATATATCCCATTCAACTCAAAAATAACAATTGAAGACAACAAACATTCAAAAGAAATCTCTTCCAAATGATTCTTATAAAAATACTTTTTGTTGAAACCTATTTTCTTGGAATAGAAAAATAACAGATATTTTAAAATCATGTTACCACATTCAGTTTCCACCAAAACACCCAATTTTCTCAATTCCATAATCTTTCATTAATGATGGTTTCCATATAGAATTTCCAAACAATTTCAAAATAAAATTAATGAAAAACAATCAATTTTAAAAAATCCTTCTAATTCTAGAAATATGACTCTATAGAGAATCCCCATTCCTCAGAATCTATGGAGGAAATGAAGAATGACACAAATTCAACAATAATACTATGTTGAAACACAGAAACACTCACATAGATCTTCAACCCATACATTAATGTTTCCAAATATCATCAAAATTGGAATCAATTATAATTTATATATCCCTGGAAAAATTTATCTCTGAATCTAAGAATAGATAGAAGAATGGATCTAAGAAACCCCATAAGAACATAAATTTACCAATAATTCCAACCTACAGTACATAATTAATTTCCATCATATCACACCCAGATCAAGTAGAACAGTATCCACTACCTTCTAAAAGAGAGTAAATAGATTTAGGGTCATAATAGAAGAAAAATGATACATTAAGACCTAAAACATTATTACATCCATATTTTTTAGATATGATTTTTCATTCATGGTTAGGTTCATTGTTAACAAAATTTTTCCCTAATTGTCAAAATACATCTTTTAATAAGTGCATGACATCTCATTGGGGGCAATATTGTTTTGGAAACCCATGATCCAAAATATGTTCTTAGATAGATATCAATACCACACATTTCATGGTTTGTCCTAGGAGTTTCATTGTATGTACTAAATGTTCCAAACCATGATCCTAAAAAAACTGATCATTAGTCCAAAGGTCCTCCAAACCTTCCCAAACAACACCATATCCCATCACATACATAAAATAAATAAATAACTTGGTACAATCCAAAATCTATGGATTCTAAAATTATCATAAAATAGGATTTAATAATATATCAAAGAATGAGATTATGTGAAAGAAATGTAAATCCACCTTAATCAAGTAGATTTTATACACAAAATAGTCAGGGGTTATAATGAAAAAAAATCATTGAATAATGCATTCATTAAAGAGAATATATATTTCAATGAAATGAATTTATTTTTTCAATAACTATTTGGATCTTCCCATCCATTAGATGCATGATTTAGCACATGATAAGGATCAAGGGAATTCTCAATTCCCATGTGCTAGAAAATATTATTATAAATCACCAGAAAACCATTGGGGAATGACTATTTTCAAAAATTAATTATAAAAATAATCATTATAAATGATATAAAATTAAAGAATGACCTATCTATATGTTGTAGTACAAAAAAATAATAAAAACCATAAAAAATATAAAATAAATATAAGAAGGAATAAAAAAATTGTTCATAAAAAACATCCACCATCACATCACTATCCTAATCATTTAAGGTTACGATTCCCACCTGATGTATATTTATATTCCCATCAGTAGCTATATATTTTCAAATTTTATTGAAATTATTTAAATTATATCTTGATAATGTGAAAAAAGAAATGAAATGAACCAAGACAAGAGACATACCTTCTTTCATGTGGTCACACAATTCATCTCCAAACAAATATCTACAAAAATACCTATTTAATTGAATAATATATATGATACATTAGAAACTAATAAATTATTAATATATAGGTGTGATTATCATGATTATAAGGGATTTCAAAAGATAAACCACACCATATTCTATACCATTAAATTTGAAACCATTTCAGGCTTTTATGAAAATATTGATATAAAAAATTAAGGATTTACTTTTCATTAAAAACATGTAGTGAGGCAATCCCTAGAATAAACAATTTACCTTTTATATTGAAAACAATTTCAATATAATTATACATGTTACAAATACCTATTTTAATGAATAATATTGTGTTGGAAAAAAAATTCAAATGAGAAAAAATAATAGTATAAACCATATAAAAACAATATAACAAAATAGGGTACTGTAGAATATGTATAAAATGGTAATAATGTAATTATTACTAACATAAAACATCATAAAGTATGAATTATATAAATTTCCACAAAAAAATGTAAAATAGAGTTGAAATAATAACATAATCATGGAGAATTAATGGACACTATGTGAAGAGACCCTAGTTGACCCTTGGTTGGAACTATCATCCATCCTATTAATGTAACACATAATAAATAAAAAACCTACCTTCTCACAACTAGCCTAAATATTGAGAAATAATCATGGTATTTCTTAACAATGTTGATCTAGTCTATTTAATAGTGAAAATATATAAGCTTCCTTGTTATTCTCGCAATGATTCCAAGGATTCCATGATTTTAGAAAGGGGGAGGTGGGAAGGGATTTGGTTTGAAAAATAATCATGATTGATGATTCTTATTCACATTCTCCCAACCCACCTCCCCTAATTCAACCTTGTGAATTCCACTATATAATGGGGAGTATCCATAGAGTTATTTTCCCTTTAGGAAAAACCTTCAACAATAACAACCCGGCCCAATCATTTTGAGGTTTTAGAATCATTTAAAATTAAATATATTTATATTCAAAAGTCAGTTTTGAAACCCAATGAATCGTCAATAATTTTTTTAGAGGTCCAAATAAACCTTAGTATTTAGAAAAATACATTTACTATTTATAATCCATTTTCAATTTAAATATATTTATGTTCCAAAACAATCATTACACCTAAAAACATATGAACCATAATATATATATATATATATATGACATCCCATTGACCCGTCATACATATTAACACAACTCTATGAGAATATGAATAATGTCATTACCTATGTATATAAATATATATGAAAATGTGTATATTAAAAATTCCACAATGTGGGAGAGAATTAGAATCCATTTTTATGATCTTTATTAACCTAAAAAGCAATTGGATATTTATAGAAAATCAAAAAATGGCCAAAACCCGATATTTATATTAAAACATCACATCTAAAAATATTTGGAAATAAATTCTCACATCAATGGTTCTCGAAATTCAAACATGATTGAAATAAATATTTAATAGGTTAACTCCATGATTAATGATTATAAAAACCATTGGAAACATGTGGGATAATATTTTCAATCATCACAACCATGTTCTATAATATATTTACATTTTAAAATAACAAAATCACACATTAAACTAATCATGAAATCAGATTTCAAAATTTGATATTATTGAAAACGAGTAACCTAACATGAACTCACAACATTTGAAAGTGGTGACACTATTATACAACAATGAGGTTTGAAATTCACTTGAAAAAAATAGATACCCAAACATAACCAATTACATAAATCAAATTCAGCCAAATATGATGAATGAAATAAACCCTACAAGAAATGAATGAGTAATTTTTGGCCATCAATGGTGTTAGTTAAAGTTGAACCCAAAAGGACTCAATTTTTTTTTATAAAGGAATAAAAAAATGATATTGGGATTTTTCAAGGTGTTTGATTAGTGAAGGGAGATTGGATAAATTGATGGTTATGGAAGGAAAAAATGAAGAACATTACTTTAATTGATGAACTATATCTAGTAAAAAAACTAAAATGAAATTGTGAAAGAGGTAGATGGATGGGAGGTAGAGGGGTGTCCGAATCCTTATTAAGGATTTGTTTGACAGATAGTAAGTAGGTAGGTGGTTTCATGAACTATGATGAAAAATGTAATAAAATAAAATGAAAATTAAAAAATAAATTCCAATTTTTAATGGTTGTCCATTGTGGATGTTATTTGAAACCATCCTCTAACCATGTTATCCCTACTAGAAGGTATGTATAATACGTTATGAATGTGGTTCATGGTAAGGAAATTGTTTTTTCGGCTCTAAAAAGTCTTAGATGCACTAGAATATTCAATATATAGTTCCTACTAACATGATCTGACAATGTTGCACGAAAAAATTAAAAAATTCCGAAATTTTAAAACAAAATAACCCAAAATTGATGTTTAAATTAAACATAATTATTAAAATAAATATAAATGAAATTTTACCTGGTTGTGGAGTGAAAATTCTCCCCACTATAATAGTTACAACCCCTAGAGTGTGTCAACTAAATTATATGAATCTCTAAAAATACGGGATGATTTTTTTCAATATAGATAATTTCTGGAAAATCCAAGGAAACCCAATAATACCTATTTCTAGAATCTATGTCACTAACTAAAATATTGCACAATATTCTCTGAAGCTCAATCCAACTAATTAAAACATATATTAAAGGACATAAAAACTCCCTTATATGATAATTTTTCTATTAGGGATATTAAACGGAATCAACAATGGTGATGGAGTAAAATTATGAGTGTTATCTCCTCAACATACTGGTACTAAACTAAAATATTCATCTATAACCAGAACTAAGGATCAATACATACTAAAATATAAACATATCAAGAAATTTACATACACTAAACATACTTAATATAAACCTTTGAACCTAAATAATAAGGTCCAAAATATCAAGGTAAAAATATAAGTATTTGAGATCGATACTTTATCTCCCCACTATGGAGACACAACCATGCAATGAGTTCACTTGAAATGGATAATTACATATGGTTAAATCTACTACTATGAAATGTTCCAAGATAAAGGGGGATAACTAAAATGTCTAATTGAAAACATATCCATAATATCCATCTAACCAAACATCTAATTCTTTTAGATCATTAAACAAGCACCACCTCAATAAAATACTAGATAAGGAGTCAACATTAAAGAGAAACATGCACTTAAAAACAAACCCAAAAAAATGTTCTAAAAATGATCAGTTAAAGAAATAATTAAAATAATTATGGAAAGGGAGGAATATCAGTGTGTTATATGAAAAGAACCAACAACCTAGAGATACCATCTAATTTGGAAAGGCAACAGCTCAGATATCACATATATTTGGGGGTATCACAAGTCCCAATTACTAAAATCAGACCCTTGGGTTGGATTTCCCAATTATTCAAATTGTTAATAAAGACATGACTATCATGTCCATGTTATAATTGGAACCACTAATCTCAAATGTTATAAAATCACTAATAAGGTTTAAATTTAATTGAGGGGGATTAAGGGAAACTCAAAGAAAAAACCAACTAATGGAACTCATGAAGGGATAAACTCATAGGTAGTGGATTTGGATTTTCCAGTAATCATGGTTTCTGCTTAAATAATTCATCTGAAATATTCTCTCCTAAACTATATGAGACAAATCCTAGGGAATTATTGTGTCCTACATTTAAAAAACTCATTTATATGTTCTGGGAAAAAACTCTCTAAAAAACAGAAAACCAATGAGTTGCATCAAAATATAATTATACCAAATTTATTAAACCATATTAAAAAAATGGAAACCATAACAATAAAAACCCAATAACCCCTATTCAATATCAAATTAATAGAAAAACAACAACAACCACATTTATATGAAATTAAAATAATTCAAAATACCATTTGAAAATCCTAATAAAAACAAAAACAGTTTTTCCAATTTCAAAGAACCACAAAACATTGAAATCTTGTTTTTCATTGAAAAAATAAACGATTGTTCATTCCAATTCATTTTTTCAAATTTTCAGTATTAATTTCCAACATCACCTTCCAAAATAATGTCAATTTTCAGAATAAAATATCGCAAAAAATGTAAAAAATATATATAGGTTTTTTGAAATTATTTATATTTCACAATTCCAAATCATTTTATAATACATTATTTATCAGATTTTAATTTAAAATGATTTAAAAAAATATAAATAATAGATATAATATTTTTAAATTTACAATATTTTCATACAACGATTGAAATTAAATATTCCCAATAAAATACACCTTTATATATTTTTGTGTTACCAAACATTTTATTCTTTTTATGTAAGAACCCTGATCTTCATTTCAGGTATGCCTTTCCCTTTTCTGGAGTTTTTGAGAAAAGGGGAGTTTCTAAAAAAAATTAAGTACATGCTGTGTACTTTATGAGTACACACTGTGTACTCCATTGTCACGCCAGGCAATGTACTGGCTGTGCCCGGGCCGCACACACGGTGTGTAGGGGTGAAGTGGAGGCTGGTAAAAGTGGAGTACGGAAAAACAGAGCACACTCTGTGTACTCTAAAAGTACACACCATGTATTTTTTTCATTAAACGGAGCAGGTTCTCCCATGATGGAAAGAACACTCTTCTTCTCCAGGTTCGTCATTCGGGAGCGACCCAGATAGCCTCGATTTTTCATTGAGACCTCGTGCCTCTGTCTGATCTCTGTTTCAGCTATCGTCTGTTGCATTTGAACTACATCGATGATTTCTTCCTTATCCTAGATCCTTGTTTTACAATTCATCCTCTTTCTCAAGGTATCATGTGTTGATAATTCTTGACATTTCCTCAGATCCTCAACATTATAAGGAGATTCAATCATCGTGGTTCACGTATATATTTCTCCTAGCATCGAGGTAGGTGGTTTGTGCCTTTTTGTAAGAGTCTGTGCATATTTTTGTGCAAATTCCACCAATACCGTCAATGGGGTATTGGGTGTTTCCTGTTTTTCCCTTGTTGTTGCCTTCATTTCATGATTGCTTGAGTAGAGGTAATTACTTGTGAATAGGGAAGTTTCACTGTACTCTGGATGGTTTCCATGCTTGTTTTGCTTAAATGGCATTTTTCCACTTTCCATGCCTAGTTATAGGATTGTGGAACTATAATACTGTTATGCTATTATACTTTAGAATGATAAACACGTAGTTCTTGAGGTTTGATTAGGTCGATATTTGCACTATGCATGTTTGTTTTACATAGGGCTGAGAGAACCTAGTGTAGTGGACCCTAGGGAGAATGGACATAAGGGCTTCTCCAGAGTGTCTTTAATTTATGATGCGAGACCATAGGGGGAATTGGTGTTCAGTTCTTCCTCAGAGATTCTATAGTTCCTTGACGTGGGCCACAATCATAATTGACATTGAGTGCTTCCCTAGAGAGCCTTTAGTAAGAAACGAGACTATATGGGGAATTGAAAGTGAGTGCTTCCTCAGAGAGTCTATTCATTAGCTGAACTAGAGGGTCGAGACTATGTGTGTTTCCCAAAGGGTTTCTAGTACTTGTAGGTTGAACCATAGGTGGTAGACTATGAGAACTACCTAGAGGTTACTTTTTTTGTTCTACTTTCTTGAGTGTCTATTTCTTGTTTGTAGATTATATGGTTGAAATTTTGGGTTGTTACTGCTCAGTATTACCCTATTTACTGCTTACTGTTTACAACTTACTGTTTACCACTTACTGTACTTTTACATGCCATGTATTCACTGACTGTTAGGCATAGATATTTGGGTGGTTTCCTACTGGGTCCTTGTCTCACGCCCTATTTGGGCCATTATTTTGGGCCTAAGAAGATAATATTGTTGCAGGTATAGATAAGGGAATGTGCCATTCTACTTTATGTTCATGATTGTTGTGGAGCTGGAGATCATGGGACCAATCTGAGGCTTGTGATGTTGAGGAGTCGGTCATCTATTTTTCTTTTGTACTTTGGTTTAGTACAATTTTTAGCATTGTGACTTCTTTAGATGTTTTCCTAGGCATGTATATATATCATGAATTATTATTATATATGTCTGCTCCAGTTTTCTTCTTTCAGTTTTCTGCTGCTTATTTCTGTACGGAATAGTTTATCATCCGCTGTGTACTCTGCCCATGAGGACATAATTTCCCCACTATCACACCTGGTGCCCTCGATGCTAGTCGGCAACCGCTTTCATTTGGGGAAATGCGCTTGAGGCCATGTGAACAATCGGGTATGGGGCACCTCTGGGTGGCTTCCGGGACCTGGATATTACATTTTATTTGAATATGAAATAAATTAATCCAAAAAATATTACCTCACTACAACAAAACATCATAAAAGTTATTATGGAAGAAAATTATGAGGATACATGATTTAGTGAACCTTGTTCTAAGTGAACAGCCTCCACAAAATGTCATGTTTGACCATGTACTCAAACTCCACATTGGTTTCTATATCATTCATACACACATTGTGTCACTAGTTCACTCCCAATTTCTACCCTAAAAGTGGAAATAATTTAAATAAACCAAAAAACCATAAATAAATAATGGGTTGAAGCACAATTTACCATGTAAACTCAATTTTCAAAATTAAAATTATTTTCTTGGAACATTTTTTATGTACCTTGAATGTTTGGAAAAACCAATGTATATCAAATTTTACTTTGTAAATAATATAGGGATACTTTAATACAATTATCTTTAAAACAACCCTGGAATACCATAAATCATATGCCTGACATACCCATAAATAAGTCTGAAAAGGTTGTTCCCGATCCTGATGGAATGATATAGGTTCTTAAAATTCATGGAACTAATTATTGGGAATTATTTAACCCAATAAATTATAAGAAAAATCACAATAAAAAATAAAATTAAATTCTAATATTACCTATTCATGTGTTAGATTCCCATACAAGTCTAAACTAAACCGAAAACCCTCTAATAAAAAAGTAAGAAATTAAAAAATAGAAAAATGCCCCAAATAAATCCCCCACCATAGATGTATCATTCACATATAACAAAATGAAACAAAGAAGATTAATTAGATTCACCCACCAGTATTTATATATACACTCCTTCCATAGAAATAAGTAAAATACTATGTGGACAATACCATAAAATACGTAAAATAATACTGAAATACAAACATACCTACTACCATATTACTATTCTAGTCACCACTCAATAAATCAGAACCAGAATTCCCCAAGGGTGAGAATATAATATAACCAGAATCTATAACTGAATAATTATAATTATATGGTTATGAGAATTAAGATTATCAATAGTGTTACGAAATGAAAAACCATAACTTATGCCTTTTAATTTAGTATAAAACCATTAATTTGTGTTTGATAATTTAAATATAAAAAATGATTTCTTTTCCTGTAAAATCAAGTAGTGAGCTGATGGATAGAAAAAACCCTTATTCTTTTAATTTTAAAAACTATTTCCAAATAATGGTCGATTCTAAAATATGTATTTTTAAAAAGAAACATGTGTGTGAAAAAGAATTTTAATCTGAAAAATAATTGGATAAAAGAAATCACAATCTGTTAAAAATATGGTAAATTAAAATATATAAAAACATGTTCTAAAGTAAGAGTTTCCTTCTAAAATCATCATATTATAAGGAATTTATAATGTTACAAAAAAACCAATGAAACCCATGTACATGTATTGTAGCTATAACAATATATTCCTATAATCATATCTGAGAGACCATTTGAAATCTTGATTTTGAACCATATGTATTCTTGTTGATGTGAAAAATTATAAATAACCGAACCATACTCCCTCAAATATCCTCAGTAGTCGCACACCCAACATAGTCCTTACCTTTCTTGGGGATCTGGTCCATAAAAACAACACTAAATAAAAAATTCCTATTTCCAGTCACTATGATTCATAAGATCCAATGGATATATAAAAATGAGGAGGTGGTTGGAATTTTAATGGAATACCACAATCAATATAGGCCTTGCTTGACCACATTTTCCTATCCCAACTCTATAATCACATCCATGGGAACTCCGCACTCATAATGGGGGTTTATGTAGGGAGTTGTATATTATTTATGAAAATCATTCAAAGGCACTATCCAAGAATTATAATTCTAATGATTCAAAATCATTACCACAGAAACATATTTCTACGTCCAATCATATAATATTATTTAGAAAACATTTATCATTTAAAAATATCAATCCAAATATTTTCATGTTCCATATAAACTCTTTATATTTAGCCACATATGTAGCTATATATATATATATCCAAATACCACCAAACCCAATATTTATAATCACACTACATTATTTCAATGTGTACAAAGAGGTTACATACATATATGTATATATGTATAATCTATATTTAAAAAAATTGAGGAAATTATAAACCATTTGGAATCTCCTTAGAAACCAATCATTCAATTAGGAATTTATATAAAACTAATTGAAATACAATATAATCATCATTAATTATAAATTCACTCACTTAACATCATTTTAAATGAATGTACAACACCCATGGTTCTTGGAATTTTAATCAAGAAGGAAATATTAATTTTTATAGGGAAACCCATGATGGAATCTTAGAAAAAATATTGAAAAATATTTGGATACATATCAATGAATAAAATCCATTTTCTATAATGTATTTTATCTTAAAATAATAAAAAACCCATGTTAATTAAATCTCGAAATCATAGTTCAGAAATTAATGTATTGGACATAAGGTAACCTACCATAAAATCACAACCTTTGAAAATGGAAGCGTAATTTGACATAAATGGGGTGATAAATTTTCTATAAAAATAGAAAATTACAAAAAATCATTTATAAAATTGAAAAAAAATATGAAGAATGACTTAAAAACAACAAGAAACTAATTATATATTCATCACATTTAATATCCATTTCTATAATCAGCTTCAAGGGGGCTTCTGATACCTATGTGGTATGGATTACAAAATAACTCCAAAAACATTATCGGGGATGCATATAAATAATGATAAATGATGATAGAGTGGATAAATAATATGTAATAGATCATGGAAGGAGGAATGTTCCTTATCTAGAAGAACTGAACCCATAGAACATTAAAAACCTTGAAATCATAAAACATGGGATATGTATGGGAGGAGGAGAAATAGTCGATCCCTCTCAAATTCTACATGTAATATAAATGCGAGGGAGAGGTGGTGGTTATACCTTATAATAAAATGTTAAATTAGTTTAAAAACAAAATTAAAAAATTATTTTTGAATAGGTATGGAATTGTACACAGTTTGGATATATGGCTTGAATACTATGTGCCAACTATGTTCCCCCTGTAGGATGTGCTAGGTCACACTGCATGGATAGAGAACACTATTATGTAATCATTTTTTAGGTAATCACTTTTAGAAATTTTATTTTCTAGAGTGAATATATAGTGTCCATATCCCATTAGAAATATATTTACTATATTTTTAACATAGATATTGATTTGTAGAAAATAAGGATTAAAATTAAATAATTTCATTGGAAGATAATGTTCATTATACATTAAAAGGATATTAAAACATTCCATATTTATTTTTTTCTTCATAATGATCTCTTGAATCCACATGAGCTCCTAAATACATTTACTAAAACATGTGGAAGGTATAACAGAAATGGGTGAGATAAAAACCAAGTAAGTGAATAACCAAGATAAATAAAAAGAATTTTTGAGTCAATTTAATAACACGAGTTCCTTTTTATTTTAAAATGAAATTAATAAAAAGGGATAAACATAATAATTACATAAGAAAATTAATGTCTTTGATAATAGTTCCATACTTCTAAAGAGAATGATATTTCATAATAAAAACATTTTAAAACAACATAGATCATGTATTATAACATAAAAGTAAGGGATAATAGTAAATTTATATTTTTATAACACATATATATAAATACTTTTTATGAAATCCATAACATCAAATGATGTCATTATTATTCAAAATGTCTTTAAAAATGACATAAAATATTTCATTAGGAAAATAACCTTTTCACATGGAAATGAATTATATAAAAATCCAAAACATTGTAGAAATTATTTTATTTTAATATAAATTAATAAATATATTATGTGAACCTCATAAAATTTAGTTTTCTTGCATATAGGAAATTTATTTAATGATTTATAAGTTAAAAGAAAACATTCATTTCTAATTGTTTTTTAAATTTAAAATATACCGCAGTCGGAAAATTAATTAATGATTAATTTTAAAACATTTTTTTAAAAACTTAACAGGGTTAAAAAAGAATTAAAAAAATAATTTTAGAATAATAAAAATAGTTATTAAATGTTTTTAGTAAATTATAAATATTGTAGATGTATATTTTATGACTTAAAAGATGGAAAAAGATCGATACCACTTTCAAAATACTTTATTGATGTTTTCTTATTAAATTTTCAAGGAAATAAAAAATAAAAAAATAAATCACATTCATATATAGAGGATAAGTAATTGTATGTGGGAAAAAAATATAATTTTAATTTATTTTTCAAAAGGAACAATTAATATATACAGTCTCTAAATAGAAGGAGATAGAAACATAAAGACATTAACTCTTAATTACATTAGAATAAGATGATGTAAAATTAATTATAACCTATATATTAATTATATATGAATGATTCATGATATAATATATAAAGGTTTAATATATACCCCCATAAAAAATAAATTGATGTGTAACAGTAAAATATGACACAACGAAATGGAATTAAGACAAACTCCCTTAAAATGATCATATCATTGAAGTGAGAAATAATCATGGAAATTATTATGAGTGTTAACAGTAAATATAAATAAAACTATTTAAAAAATCTCTTTAAATAATATAACATTATATCAATGAATATCAATGATAATTAATACACAATTTAACCTAACGAAAAACAATTCAATTATAAAATACATTAAATCGATAATAATTCATCACATGCATTCTTTATATTCTAAATGAATGTATAATATTAATTAGTTAATTTCATAATAAAAGTTTTATGCCTATTATTACATTTTTTTTATTTATTATAATAATATATTCATTTATTTAATTATTTTGTGTCAACAAGGATGTTTTGGTGGTGTTTGACACATTTTACCAAAATCCTTTTTGATAGTTTAATGTAGTCAGAGGGATTAATATTTAATCCTATCAATACAAATAATAATTAAATATTTTTTATATGTTATTTAATATTTTAAAACTATCCTTGAATTTTTTAAAGTAAAAATGAACTACATTACAATGGTGGAGATAATAAGTAGTATGTGTGCTTGAGAAACATTTACAATTTTCAACATTCACGATGAAAAGATGATAAGTATTAATTTATCATTAAATTATTATTATTTTATCATTAAAATCATATTTTATCCTCATAAAGACCTATATACATAATCAATTTTATGTGTAAATAAAAAAAATACACATTGATTTATTGATATTGTAATCTATATTAAGCATAAAAGTCTTTATTATTTTTCCATGACATGATATCTCGGTAATTATATGATATTTTAACATTATAAATAATAAATATGTAATTAATTTCATATATATATATATATTAAATCCACCATTAAAACTATCCATGAATGATAGTGATGGAAAATTAATTAAATTGGTTTGTGATGCGGTTGTCCTCCAATATATGAAAAAAAGTTTTATTTTGAATTTAAGGGAATTTGAGAAATATATAGGGAATGATATAATCATACCCAAATATAATTATATGTCAAATAAATATGTTTCCAAATTTTCATGTTTTGAAATATTTATCAAAGCGGGATGAAGAAATAAATAAAATACTATCACTGACAAATGATGTCACATCTTTAGAAAAATTGATTAGTTTTTCAGAAAAACATTCACAAGGATGGTTTTATGAAAACCAATTGTTGTATATAATGGGTAGTTATGTAATTAAGGGAATATTTTAGGTATTTTGAAAAATATAACTCATTTTTTTGAATATATTATATGATATGCTTTCCAATTTATGATATAGTGGAGTAGACTCTTGAAATTTCATAAAAGATTTAATTAATATAAATTACGTACAAAATTAGTATTCATGGTAAATTTTTGTATTTATTTATATAATATAATCCAATTAATTTTTGACATATATAGTTTAAATTTTTACCCTTATCATTTTTTATCACATTAGGGGATAATGAGGTTCATATAAAAAGATAAAAGGCCCATAAATGCTCCAAATTTGATATTATAAACCATTTCCCATTAACCTGGAATATAATTGGCGTTTTAGGAATTATAAGTCAATTAGAAATACATTATTTATTGCACAAAATAATTATTGTATGATTTGACACTATTCAATTAATTTTACATTAAATAGATCAAGAACAAGATGAAATTATAAAATATATTTTTAACACATTCATATGATTTTATAATTATCTAAAAATTACTATATTACCATAATTATTTAAATTTTCAATATTTTTGTTAGTTGTAAAAACATTTATTCTTTAGGTAATTAATTATTATGTCGGTAATGATTAAGAATTTTGGATAATTATATAATTAATAAAAACTATAACAATGAAAATAATTTCATCAATATTAAAATAACTATTTATATTCAATCATAACATATTACTTTACCTTTGGAAACATGAATGTCATTTCTAAAAGAGAGTGACATGTTATCCTTTTCTTTACATAAATTATTATAAAGTTATAATCATGGCCATATTACTCCAAAATCTACTCATTTCATAACATTGCATAATTAAGGTATAAATATTAATATAAAAAGTAAATTATATTAGTTTTTAAGTCAATATAACTCATATATATTTTGATTTACCCCTGGTAAACTAGTTAAACAATATATGTGGTAATATATTTTTATTTGTGTTACTATAAATTATGAATAAAATTAATTTTTACTTATTAAGTAATATGTTTTATTATGATTGAAAATAATTAGCAAAATTTATCAAATTAATTTAATAAAATTGGATGAATTTAATCTTCAATTTATCAAAAAAAGATTTTCCATAAAAAAAAGTTTATCAAATAATAAAATTTTCATGAATTTCATGGTCTTATATAAAATTTATGAATAGTGATCACCATCGTATGGAAATAAATAAATTTATTTTTATATATAGAGAATATATTTCAAACAAAATTATTCATTAATTTACGTTATTTTATTTAATGTAAAATGAAATAAAATTTCTATGATAAATATTTTTCAATAAAAAACATTATATTCACAATTTGTTAAAAATTCCAACCTTTTATAAAATTATCATGACATAACCATTTGATAATATTCACTATTTGACATAAAAATTTATTTTTTTTCAAATAATTTTATTAAAATATGAATAAATTAATGAAATGTTTTACTGAAAAAAAATCGGTAAATTGTTTTTTTTACAAAATTGAATTTTTTTATTAAAAAAATTTATTCATAAAAAATTGAATGATTTTATAATAAAAAGATATCAATAAAAATATAGTAATTATGATATATATAATAAATTAGGAATTATTTATATACAGTCCCTCTAGTTTAAAAACTAAGCTTTAAAAAACATGTTTAAATTATAATTTTTCTTTTTGGTTTAGGCGTGGTGTTTCATGTTGTATCTTCTAATGAAGATTATTTTAGTTTTATTAAAATAACATGGATTAAAATTATACCCCATTGAATAAATTTTACCCTAACAAATTTAATTTGAACACGTTATTTAGTTGATTAAAATTTGGAAATAACATTATTTAAATCAAAAATCATATTAACTGATAATAAAACATTATTTTGGAAACAGAGAAACACAAATAAGAATTTAATCATCAATAATCCATAACTAAGTCTCCAAATAATAGAAAAATGGTGGGATGTGAAAATATGGACAACGACGAATAAAATATCAACTAATTAATAATAATGAATTGTAAAAATAATGGTCTGGAAAATGTTAATGACCACAAATCCATAAATCTATGATGGGTGAGAATACAATTCATTCATCAAAATTAAAGGTAAGTCCATAACATTTTTATTTCAATATCATTCTCCCAAATGTTGATGTGTAATGAATATATAAATATAGATAATACTAGAAAAAATAATTAAATTGTATCTTCTTGTTTCATAAGAACAATTTAATCCTTTGATTAGGCTTTGATCTATTTCAACATCATCTCTATCTCCATGTAATGAAAATTCCAGATGATTATTTCACTCCCAAATCAATAAATTCAACATTTATTAGTCTAAATAATTCCATAAAATGGTTACATACTATTCTTCCTCACTTGATATATTAAACAAATCTGAAATGGTTAGTATAAGGTAATATATTTCCCAAAATGACCAAATTTAAATATAAATATATTATATATTAATCACTAAACACTAATAAAAATGGATGCTCAAAAAAATATCATTCCTTAAAAAAATAAACTTATATCCGAAATAACCCATAAAACATCATTATTAATGAATTTTATAACATAAATGGTTATCTCATAAGCTTCATGTGAAATATTTTAATATTTTACCCAAATAATCTTTTACCTTTAACTAAAATGTTATATATACCTTATCAAAACGAAATTTGTCTCGAAATATCTTTCCTCTCATAAAAATCATAATGAAATAAAACTAATATCCAATAATAACTTTCCTAAAAAAAGTATTTAATATCCATCAAAACATTTTATTATAAAAAATTTTATATGAACTAGTATATCACATTGGTCAGTGGTAGGCCCGAAACCCTTATTTCGCTTTTATTTTGTGTTCAACCCCCATTAACATGATGGTTTTCATTCAATTTCTCCTAAAAATAAAAGTTTGTTTTTTCAAAATATATTAAAATAAATTCTAAAAAATAACCATAATATGATAACCATCCTTAAAAAAACATTAATGAATTAATAACATTGTAACCACTTAGATTTTCTATTAATATTTTTAAACTAAAAATTAAAAATATTATCTGATTATTATATCCTTCAAATCTATGATAAGATAAAACCTAAATGTAAAATATGAATTTAATCATATGTAATCATTATATAAAGTTATTTTTCCCCAAATAATATTATAACCCATGTTAATCCTATGTATTATATTACATTAAATTTATGCTAACTAATACATAATCATCTTATAAATACATAAATTAAAACCTCTAATGGAGTATTTATTCTTCAAAACAGGTGACCAACCATAGACATATGAACCCAATACATATTAGTTTTATTATTTTTCACTATTTTGTGTTATAGGAATTAATAGGTCATATTCTCTTATTCATCATATTATTTTATAAGATAATTATGAATTTAACAAAGAATATCCCCCATGAGTGAAAAACCAGGTGCTCAGTAAGGGACCACTCTCCAAGCATGAATATATAGGTTAGGATATACTAAAACTAACATGTTTACTATTTCCTACTCATGTATGTGTTTCTAACAAAAAACATTCCACTACAAAAATCCAAATTGTGATTTATTTCTTATAAAATCACATAATCACTTCATAAAAATAATATTATAATGTTATAATATATTTCGACATATACATAGGGGTTTTTACTAAATTACTCTAATAATATCACCTAGAATAATGGCACCTTCATCTAATATCTAATATAGAGAACCATTACTTTTACACAAAATTGTTCATTATTTTTAACATGGATATCCATTAATACAAAAAAATGAATGAAAATCCATAGTTTCTTGGTTTGATATAATTTTCAATACATTGAATGGAAACAAAAACATTCTATTGTTATATCATTATTGTAAAATTGATCCTAAAACATGTTTTTATTCTAAAAATTCATTAAAAATATTTTATAATTTATAAAAGAAAGTGTATTTTCAAAAATCCCATTAAGGGAATAAATTGGATAATGAAACACAATGTGTGACTTGACTGTATTAAAAGATATCATAATAGAAAAAACCATGAATTATCATGTAGAGTCATAACATAGTTATTATGGTGTCGTAATATCATTAATATATAGTATAAGGTGGAACAAATATATAACATGGAAAAAAATGAGTAATGTCTATCTTCCATAGACAATATCACAACATGTAAAAAGTCATATAATTGATAAGGTTTACTCTCTAATCCCATAATCAAGTATCTTGAGACAAAAATATTTACCCAATTATTTGGAGCACTAATTGGTCACACACATCATAATATGAACATGATTGTGTGGCATAAAAAATGGAAATCAATCACAGGGTATAAATGTAAGAATACCCCATGGAATGGAATCAGTTACATAATCTTTCCCTGTTTCATTATCAAATAAGAATTAATAAAGAGAAAATTTGATAAATCAAATTATGTTATGTATTATCCTATTAATGGAAGGAATAATAAGCTCAATTTATAAGTGATATGTATATAGACATAATTTATATTCAATCAGTAACCTGAATGGTATTCATCATTGATGAAAAATTCATTAAAACATTATATTGAATTTTTTTTGAGAAAAATATGTTTTCCTTTAATATCCATAATTTATAAAAAAATAAAATCCATAATTTCATAGAAACATATTTCAATTATTATAACCAAGGGTACACAAAAATGAATCATTATATAATTTATTTATCATAACTAATGTGAATTCAGTATATCAAATATATATTAATAGAAATCATCACATTCAAAATTTTATAAAAAGAAAAAAGAACCTTGTTCAGAAAATGAATGAATGATTACATTAATTTTTTAAAAAAATGATTGAAATCATGAAAATTCTATTTTTTATTTCATTTTAGAAAATTGATACCATTCAATAAAATATTCCATGGAAAATATATACAGGGAAGATAAATATTTTTTGACCAAAAAGATGAAAAAAGATTGGCACTAATTACAATCTACACTCTTAAGGATTCTTTATTCAGTAAGGTGGTACAAAAAACCAAAAAAATGAACCACATTCTTGACAATAGACGAATAAAATAGACATGGATCAAGGGAATTTTTTAATATTATTTCTTCTAAAGGAACCATGAACATAAAAAATCTTGAAAATTGAATGTGATTTTATCATCATTCCACTAAATATTTGGAAACATTTGAATCACAACCCCTTGGATGATGTAAATGAATTACATCATAAAATAATATTAATTATTAATGATTAATGATATAAAATTTAGAATTTAATGTATAGATACCATATGAAATCAATTGGTTCATAAATTTATTACAATACTCAAAGAATGGAAATTGAGATAGAAACATAAACATATATCAGATCATTGAAGTGATAATTTGACAAGAATGTTACTATGAGTGTAAAATGTGAATAAAAATAACAAATTTCAAATGAAACCTAAAAAAACTAAAGAAAATTACACCTGAAATATTTTAATATTAAAGAAAATGAAGAAGTAATTTAACCTAAAAAGGAAATTTAAATATAAAATCCATTACCCCAAACATGATTGACAATTAAAAATAGTTATCTTATTGAATAATAAATCATGAAAATTACATTCATTCATAATATCCTACTAAAATATTATTATTCATTTTATTTTATTTATTATCTTGATATATCAAATTAATTAAATATTTAGGTTCATGTGTGGTGTTTTGTTGATGTTTGGCTCATATGTCCAAAATCACATTTGAAAGTTGAATATGGTCAATATATATTTTTATTTCATATTATCAAAAATAATAATCATTAAATTATTATAATTTTTTATGTCAAATATAATTTCAAAACAAACCATGAAATATGGTTTTGTAAAATGAACTACAATACAATCATAGATATGGTATGAGTAACATTTCCATTTTTAAATGTTCATGATGGAATTATGGAAAATATTATATTACCGTTAAAAAAATTTATTTATATCATAAATATAATATTATTTATTTATATACACTTAAGTATTCAATCTATGTAACATGGTAATGAATAAAAATTCTTATCACATCATATAGATTGTAATCCACACAAACGCACGAACGACATTATCAATTTTTTATGAAATGATAGGTAAACCACTTAATGGTAAAATATGATTATATAATCATATATTCTAAATTAATATCTTTAATTTTGTAAATAAATAACTATAAACATTTGTTTTGAGTTGTGATTGAAAATGAATTACATCGGTCTATGGAGATGTAGTCTATTGTATACATGAATGAAAGATTCAATTCAGATTTTATGGAATAATACATGAACATGGGGCAGTCTATTAATATATAAAAATTATATATATTTAAGATAATTAATATATTATATTATTTATTTTAAATATGTTTTTAAGGAGTCTTACGAAGAAACTTACACTCAGTTAAGAATGATACAACTTCATCAGATGACCATAATAGATTTGCACCAGAAGATTCCCTTGGATGGATTTATGATCATGACACATACTATTTGATGTGGTATAGAATTTTTGTAAGGGTATTATTAGTTTTTATTGAACTAAATGTCCATTTAAGAGTGAATAAAAGATAATAAAGTGTTATATTTTATAAGAGTGGGGAAAGGCACTCTAAGAATTTCCTAAAATAATAAATTTATTTTTAAGAATTCTCATATTTAAATAGATATAAATTGAGAATATTATAGAAATATATAATGTTGGTTTATATATTCTATCATTAGATAAAAATCATAGGTTTGTATTATGGTTTATCCAATATCATTTCTAACCAACGTTAGACCCTTTGGCAATTATTGTGGCATTGAATGCTTTCTCTTAAGGGGCCACATATATTAGTATAAGAGGTAAAAATGATATTAATTGAAAATTGTTCATATTATAAAACATTTACAATTCCTTTGATTTTATATATGTTTTGTCTCTATATTCAATTCTTCTAATAAGTCATATTTTATTATAAGATAAAATTAATTTCTATTTTGACAATATTCATTATATATTAATTTTATCACTACAAGACAAGGATGAGAATAGAATATATAACAAGAAAAATTATTTAAAATTTTACAAATATCTAAAAAAAATATGGAATAAAATAATTCATTCAATTAAATTTAATATTATTATTTTTAAAATCATTTAATTTATCATCTATTTAATTAAATTATTACTATGTTTGTGTAGATTAAATATTTATGTAATTTTATTATTAATTAATACTAGAAATAAGTTATCCTAATAAAATCAATTTCATTATGATCAAAATAGCCATTTAGATTATTATAGACAAAATCAATAGTCCATTTGTGAACCATTAATGTAATTTTTAATGATACAAAGTGACATTTTGTACTTTTCTTCACATAAATTATTATAATGGTTATAATACTGTCTATAAGGCTCAAAAATTTGAATATTAAAAAATTAATTATATAAGGTTGTCTTAAAGTAGAAATTATACAGGTTTTTATGTCATTATAACCATTATCTCTTTAGGTTATCCTGTAGTAATCTTATTTTACCCATAACTTTTATAGCATGTTTTTATCTATTTTTAATATATATTATAGAAAAAAATTAGGTTGATATTACTATAAAATATTAATTTTAAAAAATCCAAATATGGAATCATTTTATCAAATTATGTTTAAATAAGGTGATAGTTTAATCTTTAAATAAACCTACAAATAGTATCAAAATTAGTAATATAGTGAATGAATTTTTTAAGTATAAGATGATATTACATCAACTATAGTTATATTGACCATAATTATATGTATATAAATGTATATAGTTTTTTATATAATCTATACATATTAATTAAAATATTAAATATTATATATTATATAATTTAACTAAAATGAAAATATATTACAGATATAAATAAAATTTTCAATAATAGTTAAATTTTATACACTTTATTAAAAATTAACACATTTAATAATATTATTTATATTCACAAAATTATTATTTTAAATTAATAAATTTAAAATTAATGTTTTTTTCCAAAAAAAATAAATTTAGAAAAAATAAATTATATTATTTCATCACAAAAGCCTGTAATTTTTTTTAAATAAAATATATTTTTGTGTACTTAAATTACCTAATTAAAATTTGAGTACTCATTTCATAATAATATAACAATAAATTAATATTGAGTATCATATTTATATAAATTTAAAAAATTTGTTATCTGTGTGAAAGAATTCAAATTTAATTGCTGGGATATAATGATCATTTTAAAATAATTACATTTCATCGTAGGCTCAATTTCATGTGTAGTATAGGCCAACAAACATTGTTTTAATATTATAAAATCATAGGGTTTTATAAACTCACATTATCCATGCTTGATTCTATTATATAATGTGCAAACTGATCTCTAGTGAGAAAAACTAAGTTTTCAACATTTTATAATGGATTCACCCAAAAATAGTGAGATAAACTAAATATATCTATTTTAATACATTAATAAAGAAATAAAATACTCTATGGTATGATATATTTTATGAATTATCTTGAAAATATGTGTAAAATATAAGAAAAATTCACATAGACAGAGATAACGATGGAGGAATTTAATTTAAGTGAATAAAATGTGACTTATTATTAAATAAGTAAATAGAATAGTTAAAAAATGTTACTACAAAGAATAAATTTAAAGGTATGAATTATATAATTTATTATTTATTATTATTTATCTTATCATCCTGATGTTTTTATTTTGAATCAATAATCTAATGGGAACGAAATGCTTGTACTTGGTTAGCTTATAATTAGTGATAATTGTATGATAAACTTGTAAAAAGTCATGTCTTTCCTAAAAGGAAATTTTTATAGTTGGAGAAGGATTTACATAAACACATTTCTGACCTATATGACTTCCCTAATAATGCTAGTTACACCTATAATATTGGCACATGGTTTATAATACTCAGTAACCAAACTATGTTGTTTGTATAGAATTTAAAAAAGGATTATTTAAAATACAATATTTACATGAGGTAATTTTACTTTCCTAACCCCCAATTTTATACCATTTTGGAGCTAAAATATCCCTAACACCATATACACAATAATACCTCCCCTGGAGTTTTGTTTTGTGGAACTTATTTAGAGATTCTATATGAATTAATCATTTTGTTTCCTCTTCACTTCTCCTTTGAATTTATTCTTCCCAATTTTAATGGTTTTATGTTTATCTCAATTTATATAGAAAAATATTTATTATTCTATTCAAACATAATGGATTTTTAATTAACATTTGTGTATAATTTTTTCATTCTATGGTTATCTTTCATTAATAATTTATATTCATACAAGTAACATGAAATTTATCTTATAATGGTAGGTGTTTTTATGTTATCATTTTTTTAGGATTTTTTATTAGATTATTTATATTTTAATTTAATTAATAAAATCATACAATATATTTTTATGGATTACTCTAATGATTTTATTTTCTTCAAATGTGATGTCCATAGAAAATTATGCAGATTCATGAAATTAAAATGGATTTAACGAAATATTTTAAGGTAATTTTAAATAATTTACAATATAGTTGATGGAATTTTTTGTAAATGATGGATATTTTTATTAATTAAAATTCATGGGAATCCATGAGTTTTTATTATGGATTACCTATATCACGATGGTTTTCTTTACACTAGTTTAGTGTACTACCATAACTAGTGAAATAACTTTTATAGAACCACCACCAGCTAGTGAATTCAATTTATATCCATTAGAGTAATTAGATGGTGATGTAATTTTATATCCATTATTTTAATTAGATAGTGATGTTATTCACTAAGTGATTGTGCCTCAATGGCCCTAGGGTGAACTGTCATTATGCTTTATTAAAAGGATTGTATTGTTATTCATTAATTAGTTTATACAGGGAAAATATATGCATTCATCATTATTTATAATTAAAACATCATTTATTAATTTATTTTATTTATTTCAATGTAGAATTATTTGGTTATTTCAAATGTTGGTTGTATAATGAACACTAAGATCGATCGTATTGTACATTTAATGTTCATAGTATACAAAAACCAATGTTTGTATGTTGAACTTTTTTAGATGATGTGGGAAAAAGAAATGTGATGATTAGAGGATGTGGGTATTTTGAATAGCTTCATTTGAGATTATAAAGACAACACCGTGGGATGATTCTCTCATGTCACATATTTGTTGGTAACATGAATATTTTTAAAATTTTAGGCTCTATGTGTGTATGTAAAATGTGAAGATAGGATGGAGGTGAATTATGGAAACTATACATCAGTAAAGGAAAATAATAAGGTTCAACCCCCATCCACAAGTATCAAATACAGTGTTTTTATAGAATATAGAGAAACATCTATTTCTACAAATCCCAACAACACTAAAGTGGATGTCTCCCCTCTGTAAGGTAATAATAGAGCCCATGTTAAATCCAATTCATTTCATGATATTCCAACTAAAGTTTATGCTGACAATACTTCACTGTTGCATGCTAAGGACTGTAGAAATACATTCTTTTTTGTTCCAGCCTTTTCTCCACTTAAAGAGGCTGATGCACATGATACTATGATTACCCATAGCTTGTACCACAAACCCACTCCAACTGGGCAGAATGAACAGACCAGTCAATTGAAGGAATATGTCCATGCCTCCTCTTCTAAAATGCATGAAGACTCTCCTAGATTGAAGGGAATAATGAATGAAAAAGTGGCAGGATCTCCCCATCCTCCACCATGTTGTGGCACCCCACAATCTCAAATTCAAAATGTGATGAAAATGGTGACAACCAATAATTCATTTAAATTGCTTGCATCTTCCAGTAGTGACGAAGACAGGAAAACAATATAAGATCAGGATGGAGTTAAGCATGTAAACATTGATGTACCTTTTGAGTTCCCAGATGATGGTGGAGGTCCCTGGATGTAGGAAAAGGCTAGGCGGTGGGGGAGACATCCATGTGGCGGGGGTGATCAGACATCTCATCACAGTATAAACAATCGATCACGAGTGCACTAGTATCATTTTTATGGACCTGCATTGTTGTGTTTGATCATATGTATTTACTTCTTTATGACATTATTTTTAATAATAGGGGCCATTGCGCCTCAACATTTTATAAAAAAATCATATAATTCTTCCCATTGTCTATTATTTTTTTCCCTACAATTTAGTTTTTTATTAATATTAGATAATTATGGGCATGGTATTCCAATGTATTGAAAGATATGCCATATTATCCATTGAGAAATATGATATATAATTACTCTATGGAATAAATAATTATTATTGTCATGTAACATGTTAAGTAAACACAATTTTCAATCCCATGGGGGTCAGGAACACACTTAAAGATATGTCATTGACTGGATTCTGTTCGTCAGTTAGGGGGAACCCTAGTTTCATTTTAAAAATGGTATTTGATCATAATGTTTTTTATACTATTATTTGGGGTTTCATACAGATAGGGGAGGAGACTATTTTTAAAAAACCAAATTGTATGAATAAGGGTCTGACCAGTACTTTTTGTACCCATTCATGAGTAACCCGAGGATGTTTGGAATATGATCGTCATTTTGGATTTAATTTCATATTATATAAGGGGGAGTTCTTGGACATCATACCATGAATACAAGAGATTTTTTAATGAAAGGTATTGGTGTTTTGGTGTTCTTGTAGGAACCTTACATCTCATAACAATTATAATATAACAATTTTAAAATATACAACATAATTATGTTATAAATCTAGGATAATAATTTTTAGTGTCTCGGGAAAATTTGGCTCATACATTTCCCAAAAATAATGAAAAATTAACATTTATTTAATTTTTTCATATTTATACCTAAATTATCACATTAAACATAGTACATGTCATCACCTGAGGATTTATATCAAAGAATGTGGTGATAAAATGGACTAGTAAGATAATGAATAAAGAACATGATTCAATGTACCATGGGTGAGAATAATAATAATCATCGTATCATAAAAATAGGACCATTATAGACATAGTGAGCGAAACAAGTGATAATGTTTTCTTATTTAGGAATTAATAAAAATGTAATATCATGTTATTGTTTTCAAATACAATATATAGTTTTGAACAAATCAAGCATCACATTGAAAAATTACCTATGTTAGTAATCATAACATCATCATGTTAACACATATTAAATATTGTCTCATTATATATATCATATTTCTCAATTTATTGGATTGATATTTTATTCTGGGCATACCCATCACATCACAGGATTTTTATAATCATGCTTGGAACTTATAATGACTAATAATCATAGTCATGAAATAACCAATGGAATGGAATTCTATTCACATGTATTTGATCAAACATAATTTCATAAATAGACATGTGGTTTCAAATGATAATGGAAAAAAATATGTTTCATAATAATCAAAATTCATTACTAAAGAATAAACAACTGAATAGTAGTAAACGATTTGTTTTGGAGAGAAATTGTTTTTTGAAAATCAACATATTTGATTCATAATTATATGTGGAAGCATATATAACCATAAAAATAAAATGTAGGGATATTGAAATAATATTTAATGAAAAATGTATATATATACATAATTATTATTTTCTGAATGTGGAATAAACCAAATAAAAGGAGTATTGTTCTTGAAAACCCCAACCTTTATTCCCTCTTTATTTTATCATTTTTACACATCATGAATAATAAACCTAAATTTATTACAATACTAATATAGATGTGAATTACTGTAAATTTTATCATTATTTATCAATTGTAGTATTATTATTATATTTCATTATTTAATAGGTTATAGGTTATTTATTTTTATATCATGTTTTACTTAAATGATTCTACTTTTTCTATGATTTGTCTACCTTGTTCAATTTAATTTGTACATTATTATAAATATTTCCAAAAATCATATGATAAATATAATTATATTTTTAAATATTTTAAATATTTTATAATATTAATTTGGGATTAATGTTATATTTTTCACCTAGAAATATATTTGAAGGTGGTTATTATACCTTCTTCTGGACGTTTCCTGGATAGGGGGAAGGGATGTTTGAAATTTTTTTATATATAGTAGATAAGATAATTTTAGAAGGGTAGTAAAATTTATATTGTGTTAAATTATATATTGAATAATCTAATATGTATTGGATGTGACAGTTGTCGGGATAAATTAAAGAGATGAAGAATAAAAAAAGTAGAACACTTTGTTTAAACTTACTTAATCCTCTATGTAGCTTCTCTAGTATTCCACTAAAAATTACTATATATTATGTCTTAATTAACATTGCATCATCCATATGTAATCTAATGGTCTTTCAAGTGATGATTTGGGGAGAGTATTGGAATATATAAGAGGGGTATAAATGATATTCCATGGGGATGGTATGTGGTTATTTATAATTAAGGGGAGATAAATTATTGTAAAAGAATATTAAATAAAGTAATTAATCAATGTTGAAAAAAAATCTTCAAATTATTTATAATACAATACATATAAAAATCATAATTTTTTTAATTAAAATTCAATTTTTTATTTAATATTCAGGTGGAATGGAAGCATACTGTTTATTTTAAGGGCTCACATTTGACCATAGGTTTCACAAAAAAAATGTTGAGTTAAAATTATAGAAAATTTTATTTTAATGAATCATATTAAAAATATTAATTTTGTTGACTAAATAAGAAGTCTAATAAATTATTCAATAATTATTAAATTAATAATGATTTAATCTAAAAAACACTCGTTATGTGAAAAACTCTATTTTTAGTATTCAGTTAATAACTGATATATTTTAAAAAATTAACAATATAATACACTAAATATTTATATGTGATGATTTTAAAAATTATTTTTATTATTAAAAAAATTTAAAAAATATTTATTTTTAAGTTTTAATATAGAAATTACGACTCTTACAAATTACATTAATGTAATGTTTATTAAAATTAAGCTTCGTTTCAAATTGAGTTTTTAATCATGGGCGTGATGATTCTAGTAGATTGTGGTGATCCTTATTTTTCCATTTTGCCTTTTATTTTATATATTTTTCATCTAATTTTAATGTTTAAAAATTTAATTTGTTTTATTTCTAATAAGTGTAATAATATTTACTAATGAAATAAACATTTTTCCTTTTCAGTATGTGTATAATACTATATAGTTTAGGATAACACATATTTATTTTTATTTCAAGAGAAAAATATAGTTTATAAACTATGGTTTTCTACAATACCCCCTTTCAACATTAAATCCATGAACATTCAAAACATAATACCATTTATGAATAGTTTAGCATAATTCTATATCATTTTTCCCTCTGGTTCCCATATCACGTAATCATACATTTTGGGTCCTCCTCGATATATTTAGAAGGTGAATTGTTTTTTTAGAAATTTTTCTATATAGTTGATGGTCATCACTAGATTCCATTTATATGATATAGAATTCTCCAGTTGTACCACCTCTTATGTATGTACATGTGAGGGATCACGTATGAACTTCCTAAAAAGTGATAGGTGGAACACATCAAGAACATGAGTAATACATTGTAGAATTTCTAGCTGAAAGGCCCCAGACCATATGTGATCAATGATTAAAAAGGGTCTAATGTACCTTGGGATATTATTACCTTTATTTACAAACAAAATTTCTCTCTTCAATTGTATTATTTTAATGATGAAATTTCATCAACAAAAAAATTCAAATTCCCTCCAATTGATTACATCATATCACTTTTTTAGACGTTGAGAATATTCCTTATGATGATCGATAGTTTCAACCTTCAATGTTTTCCCTTTAAAGAGGTCGTCCCGAGGATTATTTCATTCACCAAAATTATCTTAAGAGGCTGAAACTCAACATTACTTACCATACAGAGCATCATAAGGAGGTATTTGAATTCTGTAGTGGAATATATTTTTAGTTGATAATGTTTATATAAACCATATTGTAATTCTATTTATCTTGATCATATCATGACCTAGAGTGTCTATATTGTAATATCATATTGGATATTAGATTATGGGTGATATTATATGCTAAAATTCATTTCAATACTCAAATCATGTCAAAAACATATAAATATTTTAGATTTGATGCTTTCATCATGATCTACGACAATAAAATTTAAACACTCGCCACTTGGATCCCAATAATGTTGAAAAGTTATTAATGTGATAAATCTTTAAAAATTGAAATGATGTAGGACGTTTGGATGAGACGATCCACCATAACTCATATGACCTTTTTTTATATGGTTTTATTCAAGAGACCAGTTAAAAATACCATAGAGACATTCTAGGATTTCCTTGTGGGTGTAGAAAATGGTTATATTTATCCTCTAGATATATATAGATATTATTCAATATACTATAATACCAAACACCATGATACATACTATGAAATATCCTTATTTATTTTCTCCTTCCAGAATAGTTCTCAATGATTGATACACAATTTGGTACTCCCTGTGAGTATAGAGAAATAAAATCAATATGAATCATCCAATATATCATTATTTATCACTAGTATTGAAGGAAAACAAATACCTACATCCAAGTTGAATTACATTATTAACATGTTTTTGGAACTAATAATGCATCTATTCCATTATTTATTTCATCTTCTATTATACCTCTAGAACTTCACATTGTACCACCATGGTATTGTCATGGAATGATGGTGGGTAATAACTTTATAAAGTTTGGATGAATTCCCTTTTTTATGATTTCAAGAACCATCCATTGCATATCCATTCAAAAAATTTCTTTTCTCAATCCACATCTTGGATAGAGTAACAGGTTTTTTCTACAAGGAGCATAAGCTACCGTGTTAACTTTTACATAATAATAGTGAATAGATTAGTTGTGGTCCATTATTAGCTCTAACCATATTCATTGATTCAAGTTAAAAAACTTTTGTGTGAATATATACTATAAAATATAGTGACTAGTATATATATTACACATTTCAAGATAGTGGAAGGGTTGATAACTCTTTTGAGAAAGATATATCGATGATATATCTAGATCATGCATATGGTATTTCTTCTCATAGATCTTAAACTGGAAAGGTTCAAAGGAGAACACTTTATTATTATACACTAGTACAAAACCAAATCCTTTCCCCGATGAATCACTATATATCTCAAAACATACTCCACATGTTAGAGTTGTTAGCACAAACGTCGTTGTTATCCTATTCATGGTATCTTTAATTCTTTCCCCACATTGTTATATCAAAACATACATTAACCCTATCCATGTTAACATAGATACTGGGATAGAAAATAATGTGTAATTACCCACAAAACATCATTAGTACCAAACTAATCCAAGAAAACAACAAATTTCTATGACACTAGTGGGCCTAGGACATTCCAAAATAACTTCTTTCAATTATGGTTTCACATAAATTCACTCTCCTGTGATCATGCTCCCCAATGAATGTGACTTGATTCATTATAATGTCTAACCTAGTTATTGGACCTTGTATTTTCTTATTTAATATTTCCATCTCATTCCTAATATAATGTTCATGTTCATCATCACTCTTACTATAATTGATATTTTAATCAATATATACTTCCACAAATTTTTTGAGGTAGTCTATAAAGACTCAATTGATATAAAAAATATATATTTTAGGGTAATTAGTAAATTTTATAGTAATAATTATGAATTTATAGTTATGATACATTGTACAGAATGTAGTCTTTTGAATACCTTTATTATGAACATTTTATTGATGATATATAGAATGAAGTTCCTCATCTATGTAGTAAATAGTACATCATAGTTGATTAATAAATCAATCACACGTTATAAGATGTTATATTTTCTTTATGGTGGTCTTGTTTATCTCACAGTAGTAAATACACAACCACATTTTTCAATAATTATTCATGAAAAATACCATTGATTGATGGTTATTTCCAAATAGAGCCCTCAATTTTTATTTTCTACTTTATTGGAGAGGATGGTCATTCCATGTGGTTATGGTGATATTTCATGGATTGATACTACTGATTAAGGATCACTATAAATTTGTGAATTCCAACTCTCATGAAAGTGGGGATGTCATTCAAACAATCATTTCTTTTCCCCTACATGGATTGGTATCATGGTTTCACCTGGTTCCCACCCTATTTTAAAATAAAATTGGATTAATAAATATTTACACCATGAAAGAATTAATAATTTATTCATTTATCCAATTAACACTAATATCATGTCTTATGAGATATTGATGATTATCATTTTCTAAAAATATCCTTCAATGATGCATTACCTATAAAAAGGAATATAATTAGATTTTCAGTATTTTTACTTAAAACTAATTCCCCAATTAATTGAACCACACCCTAATTCCAACTATAAATACCCTACATTAAATAAAATAACTATTACATCATTTTTCATATAAGAAACATAATAGAGTTATAAATTTGAGTTCAAATGATTTACTGCCTTGAGAATATTATGCTCACACATAACATGTATATAATAAAATAAAAAAATATATTTAAATACATTAATTTTTTCTATAAAATATAATATTATCCATAAAATCTGTAAACACATGAGGATATACATGATGGAAGGATTAAAATAAAATTATAGTAATAAGAAAAATAAAGGACCAGATCTAATGTAACATGGATATCCATAATATGTATAATATCATCAAAGGAATATGATCATAATCAAAAATATTGGCGGGGGGGGGGAATGTGATAAGATCATGGAATATAGAAGTAAAAAAATTATATATCATTACATAGTGGTCAAATAAATCACACAGCCTTGACCAAACCTGGAATTTTTCACACGTAACGTATTTGAAAAATCACAACATTAACATTGTGAGAAAAGCTAGTATCATGTTCATACATAACATATCTACATACCCAGAACATCATCATTGTGAAAAAATATGGTATAATGCCCATATATATTACATAATATTACATGAGTTATATCTCTATAACCAATTCATTATAGTTTAATATATTTTTCACCCACCCATCAAATCATAATATTTACAAAATCAGTTATTCCACATAGATGGAAGAACAATTGTAGTATGTTAATAACCCATGGAAAGGAATCAATTTTATAAGGATTATAGAAAACATAATTTCATGAATAAAGATATAGTTTAAAAATAATTAATTCAAAACATATTTTTCAGAATCATAATAATTCTGTAGTGAATTTTAAACAACTCGGTAGGTGTAAAAGATGTGTTTTGGAGTGAAAGCCTTTTTTGGAAGATCATTGTATTTTGAAAATAATTCATGTTAGAATAATTTATATCCAAAAAAGTAAATGATAGAATATTGAAATGATATTTTGTGATCAATATAGAAATATACACATTGAAAGGTGTCAATATATTTTATTAACATTAAGAAAACATGAGGTGTTCCAGAATCCCATAAACATTATTCAAGATTTAATTCATCATTGTTTCACCTCACGAATAAAAATTAATAATAATTAAATATTTTTCTACAACATAATTATTGTAATTTTTTACATATTGATCCATGATAGTATTTTTTTTATATTTCCTAATTTCATTGTTCATAGGTTATTCATTTTAATATCAATTTTTACTTAGAAATTTCCAATATCCCTCAATGTTACTACTTTGTTCAATGTAATTTATAAATTAGTTTAATTAATTATAAAAGAAAATAAAAATATAATTAAAATTTATATATTATATATAGTATATAATATCCATTCATTATGATGGTTTTTTTTGAAATGGAAATGACTCTATTGGTGGTTAATACACCATTAATGGGATAATATCAAGGGAGATGGAAAGGGGATATTGAAAAGTATATATATAGTATATTAGATACATAATATTAGAAAAATAATTATTTTAAATTCATATTACTTAATATTTATTATTATATGGCTTCTTTATGAATGGGGTGGTGAAAAAATAATAGGTGAAGAAGAATAATAAATAAAAAAGAAGAAGAGTTGAATGGAACATATTAAATCCTTAGTGCTGCTTCTTTTGTGCGCCACTTCAAATTCATTGATGTTTGGAGTAGGATTTATCTCTAACATCCATAAGGATTAAAATGTTATTTATTTGGAGTATTTAGGTTGATTATTTCTATTAGAATTTGTGGTATAATAGTTTTTTAACATGGAGGGAGTGGGGTTATTTATACATTAGGTGAGGGGTATTTTTAAAATGAAATTTTAAATAATATAATATATCAATGGTAAAAAATTGAATAGTCATATGGTGAAAATATAATTAATATTTAAATATAATATAATGAATTATAATACTATACCCCTCATTATTAATCAATTTCAGTTGTCCATTAAAAACTAAAGTGAAAAGAAAGGAAAACAGGTAATTATAAGTAACCAATTTGACTTTAGTTTTTGGAAATTATTTTTAGGTGTTGAAATTAAGATTATTCTATTTTAATGATTAATTTATTGAATTAATTTATTTTTCCAAAACTCTAGTTTTATTTATTCATAGGTTATCATTACATCGTTGATGATGTTTATTATGATTCACATGTTATCTGAAAAACTTTATATTAATTGATTGTCCTAAAATTTAAGTTTTTAAAAAATTCCAATAAATAAAAAAACCAATTTATATTATATTATATTAAAAATTATATTAATTTTCTCAAAAAAAATTTCAAATATTTTTCTTTTTAAAATTTAAAATTAAAATTAAGAAATTCGTTAAATATATTAAAATATAGTTTAGAAAATATATTCTTATATTTTTATCTCTTATTTAATCATGATATTAGTTAGATCCACAATAATTCAATTCTCATTAATAAATATTGATAAAAATTATATATTTCACAATATATTATTTTGAGGTAAAATTTTTATTCCATCATCCAAGATAATATTCCCAACAATTTGGTTTCTATTCTCAACAGTCACTTTACTATCCAAAAAAGACGCATAACATATTATAAATATCTAATGGTTCCTTCATTCATTATTCAATTCAATTACTATTATGTTAATAAAAATAAATTTTCAATAATTATGACTACTTTACTAATTTTTTGTTTCTTAGTATAGTTTTTTCTATGGAGGATAATGATTCATAAAGAATCAGGAAATCCTTTTTTCCCATGTTAGATCATCTATATTATATTATATATCTAATTGTAATGCTTGGAATATTATTTGTCTTAGTTTATGATTGAAATAAAATTATTTATTAATAAAATAAATAATTATTTGTTTTATTATGTGTATAATACTTATATAGTGCAGAATAACACAATGTTATTTCAAGAGACAAATATCTTCATTAATCTCTTTGTTGATATAGTTTATGGTTTATTTTTAATAGGTTATTTAAAACAATATATTTTTATGGATAATTGAATATCTATTATAATAAATTTATTTTATGTAATTTATCATATAAATCATAAAGTTATGTTGAAGACATCTATTGATTCCACTCGAGGGAGAAAAAGAAAATTCCCTAAGAAAACCCTTCTTCTAATTAGACTCTAATTAAAGTATCCATAAGAGTAGTCCATGTTATGTAGTGATGAATGAGATTAGGTCCATATAATCCTCAAATAGTAGGTTCATTCCCTAATAAGGAAATGATCCATGCCCTAGATTATCTATACCATAAGACATTTGGGTCACCCTTTTATATTATGAAATATTATTTTCAAATGAATTTAATTTCATTTTTTATTTTTTCTAAGGGAAATACCATATTGAAATTAGTAGTAATAGAATTTTAAATTATTATTTAATAAAATATGTTAGTAATAATTTGTGATTTTTTTAATATTTATATATTATTTATTCAATAAAAGTTTTTAACATCCATTTAATATTTTTTAAGCATGATAGTAGAATAGACAATGTTTCATGCTTAAAAATATATTTTCCCAATAGAGGTTTTCATTACATTTATTATTATCATTTTACAATTAGTTTCATCAACCATTATGTAATAAATTTGATAAAATTGATTACAAATTATTAATATGGGGGTTCAAATTTGGAAAATAGTTCAATTTTATTTTTTATCAATATTAATAGTATCGATATAAACATTTATCACCATCATAAATGCTAAGTTGTGTTAAACAAGGGTAAATGTAATATATAAGGTAAAAATGTTTCTTTTTAAGTTTCATTTTATTTAGGAAATATTACACTAATCCCCTTAGTACTGAATTTGTGTCTTAAATTGAGAATTTTATATTAAGATGACTTATATAATATCTAAATAATTGAATGTTATAAAATCCAACCCACTTATTTTTTAATATATCTTATGTGTCGATATTATAAAAAATAAATGATAAAAATGGAATAATTGTGTGTTTTGAGACAAATTAAATTCATTTTATTCTAAAATATTATTTATGAATTTTATAAATTCACTAATGAATATAAATTTGTATCCAACACTAATGATTTATTTATTCAATTAATAAAAAATATATATATAATGAAAACAAAAAAATAAATATATTATTTTTTGATTGAACTAATGTGTGAAAAAACATTATTCGATGTATATGAAATTTTTGTTTTATATTAAATAATAACATTAAACTTTTTACCTTTTCTTTATTTATTTAATGTCAAATAAAATAAATTGTGTAAAAATTTTAAATAATGGTAATTTATGGATAATGTATTATATTAAATTACATGAAAATGATTAAAAATTGAAAAATGTTAATGGGGATAACATTTAATAAAAAATTTCAATCATCACCCATTAATGCACCACATTGAACTATATTGTATGAGGATGACTAAATATATTTTAATATTTTATGAATGTTTAAGAGTTCCCCTCACCTCATTTATAAAAGCGAATACCTTCAATTCCTTATTAACACCACTATAATCCCTATATAATGACCAACCTCTAATAAGTTAATTTTTATTCTTCCCAATCCATATAATATGGTTTCTGGTATTTCTAAAAGACCAACCATTGTTCCCTTAAGGGATCTTTAATGTAGTTATTTCAAAAAAGATGTAATTTCCTTATTCAATATTTATTTGTAATTATTAATTTACCTTTTCTAAATATATATTTTCTATCATAAAATAATAAATTAGCAACCTATGTATACAAAATTGGTTTTTATTATCAATCCACATTTGATAACACCAATTCCTTTAAATGGTATGTTAAAATATCGCTCATGTGGACGTACTGCTTACCATCTCAAAGTAGTGATATAAATAATTTATCATTAATATATTTTATTGATGGGTAGTATGATGGGTATATATTTTAAATATGTTAATTATGACATAATACTACATTTTTAAATAATTATATTATATATATCAGTATACCTTACTACCCGTTGGGCAACGATTATGTCAATTGTGCATACATGTAGACTACCAACTTCACAAAGCGATGTCATTTATTTATAATTCCTTTCAAATTTACTTGGTTTTTAATAATTATGCATTTAGTGAATATAAATGATATTTATTATGTAATACAGTTCATTTATATTTTTTTTATTATTTATATTTATTTTATTTTATCCATAAAAAAATGAAAAGAAAATTCATCTCTACTTAGGGACCACCATCTCCATGAATGGTGTATTTAAATTTTCTATATTTAACTTTAAGAAATAAATCTAAAAGTTTATATAATGAATATATATGATATCTATATGTAAATAATATATTATATCATATATATTATTATATTAATTTAATAGGTTTACAATTAATATATATTTTTATTTATGAGGTTACAACTCAACCAAATGATGCACGACCAATGGTACGATATTTGTTTTCACACTTTTATTTGTAAGACACTTATTCATATAACACAAATTATTTATTCTGTGTTCTGTATCTATAGGATGTTTTAAATGTTATATCATCAATGAATCTATTTCAAAAATATCTTATTTTTATTCATATTCTATTCTTTCATGGGTTTGATGATTTAATGGTTACCAAAAGTTGTAATAGATTTTTTCTTAACCTTATTTGTATAAGACACATTCCATAACAACCACTTGTTTATTTTATGTTGTATATAAAATAATTAAAAAATTTATTTATTAGTGATTTTTCATATGATTATTACATGTCTATATAATAATATTTCATTCATGTGGGTTATGATGAAAAATTAACTAATATGGTATGATTTTTGTGATACAATCAAATTTTTTATAGGGAATGTATATGGATGATTTTACAATTTGAAATAATATTATATAACACTAAAGATACTAATAGTTATAATGTTACTCTAGTTATATTTTTCATAGATCAGTTATCATTTCATTACACACACATTATGTTCTCAAGAGATAAAAAATATGTTTTATGGAAAGTGGATTTCATTTTTCACTTCTCTTGAACACCCCTTCTCTTTCATATCCATGTTTTCATGAAATTCATTAGTGAATTTCTTTATGATATTATTATAATTTTTTAAATTTTTTTACAGCCCTAATACTATATTTAAATTATTTTGGAAATGTAATCTTACGATCATTTTCTGAATGAGTAATTTTTCAACCTTCTCTACAAACATCTAAAACGTTTGTTTTACAGTAAGTTATAAATTATGAATGGAATTTACCAAAATATTTTTTTATTAATGTTTTGAAATTAAATTTAGAATTTTTCAATTTTCCATTCAAAAATAAAAAATTTCTTAGATTTCTATATATTTTTTATTTTAAAAATATATATTTCAATGTGGAAGGATATTTTCCATAAGATTTTCTCAAGTAATCATTCCAAATCTATTTCCATTTAAGATGGCATCCATTGATATAATTTAATATATAATTTGGATATAAACCAATTTTAACATTTTTATTCTTTATTTATTTGGTTATTTATGAAACCCATTCTATTTCCATGGGATATACTACCATTAAATTTTGTTATATTTTATGAAACTTGTTTCATTTCCACATGTTATAATTGGATTAAATGATTATGAACCATATTTCATTTCAACATGTTATAAAATAATGAAATATTTTTCAATCCCATTTACAATCATAGGTGCTATTATAATAAATGTTTTATTATCTTTTGGTATACACATATATTGATTTGATTAGGTGACAATGGTTAAATTCTATTAGTGAATGGTGGTTTCATTATAACCATGGAAATGGTTTCATTATAACCAAGAATTAACATAATGTTTTAACCAATAGTGGTAATTAAATTACAACCAATGATGGTGGTTAGATAATAAATATGTAAGGGTAGGACATATATATCTCTCCAATTCATTTGGTTATGATTGAAATCTCATGAGATTAGTTGAATTGGAATGGGGAGTGAAAATAGATTAATAAGTTATAGTTTCCGCAATAATAATATTGGGAGTGAACAAAGACTCCCAAGAAGGCATGGGGAGTGAACCCATTCAATTTTTATACTATTTTAAATCATCCATAACTTCAATGGTAATAATTTTCTATGATTATTTGTATTTCACAAACAAATATATTATGAAAATTTCTAGTTTCACAGATTAGGTTCATTGATTTCATACGAATCATGACTAACGAACATCTCTGTTTTATGAAATGATTCTGGAATTTGATACATGATATATAAGGTGTTATTCTAAAATGTGATTCTCAATTTTTAATACCGTTATATTCAGGTTATTGTAATGTTATCATTGAAATCTCATTTTATACACTTATTATGTATCTAAGACCATCGTTTTTAATTTTTCCTTACCCAAGGATATGAAACAATTTACAAAGTATGATATGTCAATGAATGGTTATATTATAATGAACTTAGTGGGTGAAAATGTAGATCATTTATGAAACATTTGTTTTTTTAATTGTTTTTAAAAAAACTATACCTATTTATTATAACACTGATCATTATATTATTTAATTATTGTTCATATATTTATATGTGATATATAATAATCAAATCTATGGGTCAATAAAATTGCTTTTAGGGAATGTTATAGTTAACCATTGGAATCTCGTATGAGAAAATATTAGTTGTAAGCTTATAAATTAATATAATTATAATAATACATCCAAAATATCATGTTAATGACCATTGATGAACTTGTGTGTTATATATTGAAAATTGTGTTTCATGATTTATATATCGCATGAATGATTCATCACAATAATAAAATAATATAGATGGCCATGATGAACATTTTTTTTTAGTAGATTATGGAAGATGGATAAATTAAGCTTGGGTGGTGACCTGAATAGTCAAATATTGAAGTATATTATATGATCTTAGTTTTATAAATTGACATTTATCATTAAATGTATTTAGGAATGATAATTAATATCCCAAATGATTATATATTGAATTATCTATGAAAACCCACAATGTTAATATTATTCCATCAATTATCTATAAATATTATTCAGTTGATGTTTTTAAAAATCTTCCTCAGATTTTCTATTAATTTTTTAAAAAAATTGAGCATCTAATTGATATTAAATCCATTCAATGGGCCATGATTCCTATTGAAAAGGTTTATTTATCTCTTCTAGTGGGGGAGAAACTCCAAATAAAAGATCATACAATTCTAGAAGATGTTTTTAATACTATTATAGAATCATTTCCTGGTATTCCACCAAATTGTTAAATTGAGTTATTGATATAACTCATACCGGGTTCTACGCGTACTTAAAATATTGCAAATATAATTCCCTTTATTGAGTTATTGGAACTGAAGATGAATATCCATGAGAATAATAGAAAGGGATTAATTCATCCATTTGTGTTTCAATGGGGTTATATAGTTCATTTTTAAGATAAATAATGGATACATTGTAGTATTTATTGATTTACATGAATATAACAAGATCACTAAAAAGAAGAAGTATCCCCAACCTCATATTGATGACTTAGTTGATCAAATTCATGATGGTCAATACATTTATAATATTTATATTCTTTATGGATATTATAAATTTTTTGTAAATAAATTGGACATACACAGGAAAACATTGAATATTTAATATTTACATTATGAATTTATAGTGATTCCAATTTGTCATAAAAATTCCCTAATCATCATATTGGATTTAATTAAGATAGTAATTAGAGATTACAATATTCAGTTTTTTGTTGTAATTAAAAATTTTATTATTATATATTCCATGATTGAGTAAGACTATGATGATAACAACCTATTTATATAGTATACCCTTATGAACGATCATCTTTATGCAATATTTACCAAGTTTGACTTCTGGATTACAAATCATACATTCTTAGGTAATATAATATCATGTAAGAATATATTAGTAGATCCTTTAGAGAGATATGTTATATGACATTGACCCTTCCCATCCAATTTTACACGATGTTTACATATATTAGAGTATAGGGGGAAAATGGCCAAATTAACCCCATCCAATATGAAAAGGTAATGTTTCAGAGAAACTTTAAATCCTTATCTGAATGTCGTATCCTTATTTGATCCCCTTTACTCTTAATTGGGTGACCAAAATTTATTTTTTACTATTAATATTTATAAAAAATTAATGGTACTAATTTATATAATTTGATCGTACTAATTCTAAATATGGAATAGATTTTTCAACACTGAAATTCCATTATTGTCATAAATTAATTATAATATATTTTAAAAAAATGTGATGTAATACATTTTTTGGAAAAATATGTTATTATGAAAAAAATGGAATAATTATTATACCATGTTTTTTAATAAATATTTGCTAATATGTAAACAATGTTTTGAACAAATAATATATACAATTCATTAAAATTACTCAAATTTTTTTAACAATTTAATTTAGTAAGAAAAAAAATAAATTGTGTTGATGAATATAATTTTGTATAAAAACACTTCATTTACTATTAAATGGTTTTAATTTTTATTTATAATCTATTCGTAAATAATGGATTTATTTTATACATATATATTTCATTCTTTATTTTTTCCAGTTCATACCGACCAATTTGAAAACAAGTTTATAACCACATATTATATTACGTTTCATCTAGAAACATGGTTCTTTTTCAGAGAAGATACAGAAAAAATTATAAATATAAATATATATACTAAACAAATTTTGTATTACAATCTACCCCAATAAAATTATTGTCACAAAATATTTTATCACTTGGTTTATAAAGTTGACAATATCTCTTTTAGATCACATCAATAGTTTCCCAAGTATAATATTTTTATGTACCACCCTAATATCCTGAAACTGATAAATTATTTATAAAATTTCAATAAGATCAATGAATCACATCCCAAATAAACCAAATCGTTAATTATTCTTAGTAAACTAGATACATAATTTAGTATTGCATTACTGTTGAAAACCAAATTATAATATTATTTTTTAATTAATATCATTATTCTATAAATAATGAACTATCATGTCTATCATAGCACTATTTCGAGATTATTTACAATGGATGAAAGATAATGGTGATCTCAAATTATTTGTAAGGGTTATATACAATATAAGAAATCCAGAACACATGTGCAAAGGTAAATTTATAAACAGACATTCCATGGGATCAATAAACTATGAAATATGTGCATCGAGAGATAATATCAATGTGAAAATATACTGGATAATAATAAATATGACCTGGAAAATAATGGAAAAAAATCCATATAATTGACAGCTGAGAATGAAATGAATCTAGGGATAATATAATTTAAAAAATCTCATGGATAATAATTACTGAATTTTAAATGAATAAAATGAATAAATACTAGATTTCATTAACTAGAGATCATGATATGTGTACCATCAAGATCCTTCACATGACTGATTTAAACTAAATGGTAAAAACAGTTTGTTCATTTAAATAATTTTATAATAGAATTACACTTATCTTCATGATAATATAAATTCATCCATGGGATATGTATTACCCATCATTAAATGTGTCTGAATTCCCAAACGATTACTCATATATCAAATAATCGGTTTAATTCCTTAACAATATAAATTATAATCAAATTCAACTATTGAGTATGAAATCATGATTTTTCTATTTTTTTAGATAAATATCAACATTAAATATAGAACACCATATGTGTAAATGATATGTGATTTACATAAGAAATTTTTTTAAAAATAATATACATATTTAAGGAAATTTTAATTTCCGTATGAAATAGAATAATTTAATGAAAGATAATAACTACCAAAATCAATCAAGGAATTGAATGTCAATACATTCCTTCATCAAAATGATCATAAAACTTCCAGAGGAAGAATAAGGATGGTATCAATACAACATATACCCATTGTAGTAAAAATATAGGGTTCTTTTCATTTATTAATATAAAATACCATAAAAATATTATCAAAAACATTCTTTCTGAAAAAATTAATTTCATTTTGAATATAAATTTTGAAAATAAAAATTTAATAAAATATTTTCTAACACATTTTTTGGAAATTAATCATTCCAAATAATAAATGAATCATTGATAAAATTAGTGTTCAAAAGTGTTGGATATTTATTTTATTTCGTATATTAGGAAACATAAATTGGAATCACTTTATTGGTAAAAGTGAAACATCAATTCTTTCTAAAATGACATGATGGTTCCTTTAACTTTTTGAAAAGAAATAAATTGGAAAATGTTATTTAATAAATCATTTATAAAAGGTCAAAATAGTTTATGATTTTTTTTTAAAACATGGTTTTGAAAGAGCATATATTTCCAACTGATGACATAAATGAAGTATCATTTTATTAATATAATTTTCTCAATTATTTTAAGTATGATAGTGTAGGAAATTCATAATATTTATTGAAAATATCATGAATAACTAGACAAGGATAAAATTATATGGGTTATAAGAAATTGTTTAAATAATTTAGTTAAAATAAAATTCAATAATAAACACTGTCAATGAGAATGAGACAATGAAATAAACACTTATCATAATCATGAAATTGATGTTAGAATTTGTAAAAGTATCAAATATATGAATCGAATATAAATAAAAAAATAAAAAGTTATAATGAAAAATAATATATTAAAATGTCATGAAACATATAATAATAGAATATAAATTTTGATTAAGAAGTAATATAATCCAATTAAAATATATTGATCTATGAAATTATTTACAACTAGGAAAATCATAAGTTAAATATCATTAAATGTAATAATTAAAAATAAAACATAATATTCCATTAATTATTAATGATTCATTATTTTATATTAAAATCTTATTTATATATAAAATATAAAATAAATTACATCCATAAAATTATAATATGACCAAATGAAATGAAATTGAGACAAATTCCTTTACCACATGCTTCCATTTTTTAAAAACATCTTTAACATGTTGGATATTGTTTTTAAACAATTTATTAACATATAAAATAAAAATATTATTATTTATAATATTATATATGATAATATTAAAATATCTTATCACCATTGAGTTATTAATCTTTAATGTTTTCATAATTTCTGTTATTAATTTCCTTATTTTCTCCGGAAAGTTTGTCCTGAATGATCCAGATATTACATATATTATATTGTTTTATCATCTTAAGAAAAATATTCATAAAATATTTCTCAAATTTATACATGAATTATACATTTAATGCTGATAATAAAATTTTTTTTGAATAATGAATTAAATTAGAGTTATGGATACAGTATGCCTTTCATATGCTTGAATATCATTTCCATTTTACCAATTATTATTATGGAAAATGGTAAGTAATAGTTTATCATTAAAAATAATAATACATTCATTATTTCTAATTTATATTATTTAATATTCTTTTGTATGTCATCTATGTGGTGTGGTGGTGAAATGAGACTCGAATCACTTCATTAAGGTGGTAGTCCACACATAAACAAACGATGTTATAATTTTTAAGTAATTGAGAATATATGAAATAATATTTTTATTTAATAATGATATTTATTTCTTGAATATAATAATTATTTAATTCAAATAACATATAATTGTTAACATTAACCATATTAGATTCCATTTAATGCATTAGTGATTGACGAATCACGTCACTTCATTTGGAGGTAGTACATCATACTCATGAGGGATATGATCATATCCCATAAGTCATTTAAATAAAAATTATATATTATTTAATCAATAAAAAGGTAAAAGTGTTTTTAAAATTATATATATATATACATTTTATCTATAATTATACATAATAGTTAGAGGGGTTAATAAAAAAGGAATTCACATCAGGTCAAATGGTTGAAGTTCAATATACAAAAGAATGAATATTTTATAACACCTTTTATGACATTGGGGAATTTTTTGGTAATACCCAAATTATAAAAATATATTAGTTTATTAAATATTTTTATAATATTATTTCATTTTTAATTAATATGATTTTTGTGAGGGGCGAAGAAATATATAAAAACCTTTTGTTGAATAATGTTACCTCTTCCTCAGGTAAACACCATATAAATGCACCAGAAGTATTACTAGTATTTATTTATTCCCATAATACGGAATGCTGAAAGTGAATAGGGAATTGGGGAAGTGATTTTTTATGTTTTATCCAAAAAGAAGTACATAAATGTTTTATGAATAGAGTATATTGGTGGCTTTTATAAATGATGGGAGTAGTAAATTTGTAGTTTTTGAAAGGAAAAAGGAGTGCCCATATTGTTTACATGCCATAGGGGACTAAAAATAGTAATATATTCCCTGTTACATGATATGGTTTTTCTATGACCATAAAATATATTTTGGAAATGTTTTTTTTCTCATTTTATCCCTTATCAATTTTGTTTAACCCCCATTAAATATATTTTATCTATAAACATGGTAAATATGTTTTCTTATTCTTATATTAATATTAACCAAAAATTATTTTAACATTATTAGATGATAGAAATTATAATTATTCAAAATATGGAATACATATTTTGTAAATGCACACACAAAAGTATAAAAATTAAAATTAAAATTAATCTAATAGTCATAAAAAATGATCCTTTGAAAAAAATATGAAAAAAATATCCTAACGATAATTTTCATATTATAATTTCAATAATGGTGTTTTTTTATGAAATAATTTTTCTAAATTCTCAAAAATTAATTTTAAATTATCTAATAAAATAACTATTAAACTTTCTTCTCAAACAAATATTGTTCTTCATAAAAATATATTTTTCATTTAAATGATTTTCATTTTATCAAAATTAAATACAAAACAATAATTTCTATTATATAGTTAATAATATTAATACAATCCAATTTAAAATATTGGTTATAATAGTATATTTTCATATGGTTTATTTTGAATCAAGGTTGCATGTTAAATATTCTATTAGAGTGATTAAATTTAATGAAATATATGTATTGTGTCACATAAGCTATCAATTTCCAATTGTATACACTAATGAATAATATTTTAAAATTTTAAAATCTTTGGGTGATATAATCTACCATTAATTAAAAATGTCATCCAAAAAATTTAAACATGATCTCTTTAATCAATGTATTGTTATTTGAAAATTGTTTTGATGAATACCCAAATCAATAAAAGTGTTCATGAAACATCGTATAAATTAGAGACAAGTATAAGTAAAATAATTATATGGAATAATATAATTGAGAGTTTTCAAAGTATGAGATGGTATTTTATAAATTTAATCATTAATAAAATAGAATACTAAATCTAAAGGACTAATGTATAGTGAAAGAGAGTATTATTGATAAGAAAGTGGGTTACTAATAAAAGGTTAGCGACCACCAAACCATAAACTAAAGTTGTGTAAAAATAAAATCTAATTCATAAAAAAAGATGATAATAGGACAAATTTGTATTTCAATGTCATTTTACTAGATTTGAATAATAATTTTACTCTATCTAAATTTAAGGAAATAAACTATCCAGACACATTTCTACATCAAAGTAAAAATATCATCATTCAGTATTCCTTTGGTCAATATTTAGTTCAATACTTATTCTGAGAAAGGAAAATCAAATAAAAATATCTAATACATGAAGCAATAACTTTTCCTTTTAACGAATCATAGGATCCCTGAGTATTGGGAATTATTTCCATCATTATGAAAATATTTTACAAAACAATTGTGGTCAGTACATGTTCTCTAATATAATACAGTAGTCTATAAACATAAAAAAGAACATAAATTGTTCATGATTAATATTTATTTTTCAAAACATTTAACAAAAATAATAGGGACATATTAATAAGGATATCATAGTGTCCAGTAGTTGGTGTTAAACCATTATCGTCCTTTGGTCATTGGATCCCATAAGCTACCTTTCTGGATGCGACTTGTTTTCACCAAGCCAATGTGTAGTCCTTTTATAAACTATATTGATATAATTCCAATAGATTTCCACCAAATAATATAATGAACACACTAGAAATAAAATTAATCATTTGAAAAACATTTTAATATGATTTTTAATGGAACCATTTATTCACAAACTGTAATAATCATATTTCACTATAAGTATAATTATAATAAATTTTTTGGTAACCCTAAAGGTTATAATTACTAAAAAATTTATATCTATAAAATGTAAAGGTTTTATTCAAAAAAAATTTGAATACCAATCCATTAGTTTTTTTTCCTATTAATGATTTCCAAAAATACCTTTAATCATGTAAAATTACTAAAACATAATATTTCCAAAAAGGTGTTTAAAAATATTTACTTTTGATATACCTTAAACTCATAAACCCATGGAGATTTACATAAATCATTTGATAATAAAGACAATGGATCTTCTAAAATGTAATATAATCCTAACATTTTTTGTGATTCTTATAACCAATGTACCGTTGGTATAACATTACAAAAAATAATTTCATCAATACCAATACATGAATACATAATCAATTTTATTTCAACATATATAATTACACAGTCTACAATTTGACCGTTAGAATATGTAATTGACATGAATAATTACTATGTTATCCTAATTTAAGATAAAAAATTATAAATGGATCAATATGATTATATTTCTCTTATTCATTCATCCTCTTTATTAGTCCTCTCTATTTATTGTCATTGTGCCCTTTCATTCCACACAAAAATAATTTTACCATTCCATATAGAAAACATCTTTTCAATCAATGACACATTAGGTTTAACCAAGTTAATTCATTTCCATAATTTATTCAAATTAAATATAATGGGTTTTAATTGAAATGATAATTGTATATTGAATATACACAATGAATGTCAAACCTAGTGTATAGTAAATCCCATTTTCATGGACCATGTGGAAATCAATTCAATCAAAATGTGGCTGTTTTAGATTTATTACCCCTAGTTATATATTTTACCCAACAACATCAACTTTTTGTGTCCAAAGGGTAATTTTTTCATGAAAAACCCAACAAATTAATTACATTACCTAAACTTTAGGATGATCAATTATACTTATCCAAAATTTCTATCATTGGGTTATGATCCCCAATCTATATTTTCATAAATATATTTACCATTGTTTCTACTAAATTTATTCTACTATCAACATTAGTATACTCAATCCTAGTAGCACATATTTAGTGTATACCTTATTACATTGAAATGAGAAATTGGGAATCAGATCCTAAGGGACCTAATAGTTTAGTTTTCTTGGTAAAATACATACATACGTGTGTCTCCATTTCATTTTAAAACACATAATACAATATATTTATTTTGAGAATATCATTTTACCATATGGAATATACTTTCATACGGTTTATAGTAAACATCCTACATTCATAGTAAAGGAAGAAAAATATGGGTGATATCAAATGAATTGTAAGAGTTTCTTAAATTTGAAACAATCATCAATAAATAATCATAATCAATAAGGAAAGTTGAATAATAGAACACACATATCATGTAATTAATATAATGAAATGTAAGTACATTAAAAGATAATATCAATGTGTAAATATCATTGGGGATAATTATAAGGACCTGACCTTAAAAATTACATAATATTGATTTAAATGAATAATTCAGATTGTGGATCTTTTTAGGTTTCGAGTTTTATATAAATAAGCCATAACTATTACATTAGAACGTGAATATTACAAGTAGACACTACTACTCAGTAGCCATTTTTATCATAAAATAAAAACTCTTACAAAGAAACATGTCTAGTTCCAAGTTTTAGATAGCTTGAATTTTCCTTGATCCCTTCCTTGACACTATTCATCTTTAAGTCCTGTGGAAAACTTTTCAAAAACTAGGGATGAGCATAAAATGCTTAGTAAGGGTTATAAAATAAGGAATGAAAACATTATCCCTTCAATAAATAAAAATCAATGTAACCATACTTTTCAATCATAACATTCCTTATGAAATCAAAAGATTTATGAATAACACACACAAATCATAAATCATAATTTTTACTTATAGAATCCATATCAAACTTACATTGTTTTTATCAAAACTACATAGGGAGTTACACTTAGAATACCCATCATGGTATATTCCCTAAATCTCATAGGAGAAACATCACGTTCACCTCCGTCACGTTACCCAATGCATTGGAGAGCTATTTCTGGCTTACCCACTAGGTTTATCACAGAACCACCCATATACATAAACAATGCCCAATAAAAATAACATAATCATAACACATAACAGAGGTATAAAGGAAATATATCATTTTCACATTCCTATATATCAAATCAAGATATTGAAATAAACAACACTTTATCAAATCATTTTCAAAACAATTTAAAAATAGATTTTTGAATCAATGTGTCACTTACCACTTTGAATCTTTTAAATGAGTTTTCATTTGAAAAAATCAATGACAATATGATTAAATCCTAAAACCCATTTTGAAAACAAGGACATTAATGAGAAATATTTATAAAAATAAATCATTAAAATATTTTAAACGATATTTTTTATAGAGTTTTTTAACAAAAAGAGATACACTAGAATACATATAATTGAGGAATAAAATTTAATCATATCTTTATAATATCATGAGAATAAAGGGATTAATGATATAATATTTCAAAGTACTGTATATACACCATATAAAAATGAATTGGTTCATAATCACAATGAAGACTCAATGGAAATGTTAATTGAGACGAAATCCCTTATAAAGATGGTATCCATAGATTAAAGATAAATCAATTACATAATGATGTGTGAAGAATATAAATACACTCAATATGATTGGATTTTCAGCGTAAATTAATCCGAGTAAATTCACACATATTCTGGTATAATGAACTCCAATGAATAGGATGTTCAACTCAATAAATAAAGATTGAGTTAAAATCACTCTTCTCAAGATCATATCGATGAGTTGAGAATTTATCAACGGAGTGATTATTTGTATCAAAAGTATATCCACAGAAAGGGTAGTGGAAATTAAAACATAAATAATAAATAGTGATTCCCCAAATAATCATATCATGATATAATCAAGAATTAGAATATTAACCTAATGAATGGAAATTGGGTTAAAATTTCCCTTACCGATTTGGAAAATTAGGAAACATACAACCCATGAAAGAAGGATCATAAAATGAAGATATAAAAAGTCATAAATGAAATTATATTACACAAAAATTACAATCATGGGCAGTACATACACCACACAAAAGGAAATAGCTGTAAATATAGCATGAATCTCACGTGAATAAAAAGTGAGACAAAACCCTTTACCACGTGGTAATCAACTGAGCTGTATGAACAAATGTTAATAACCACAAAATGAATCACATAATACCATTAATATAATGAGAATATTGATAATATATATCAAATTTTAGTTCACAATATACCACATGAAATGAATAAGTGGTGAACAATGTAAATATCACGGAAATAAAAATGAGATAAGAAAATCCCATTCAAAAATTCGGTAGCCTAACGACGCCACATAAAAATTCTTAAAATGAATTCATTAGAGTAAGAGGGGGTATCTAATCATATGAAAAAAAAAATTATTTTATGGTGAATATAAAAGAACATCCTATAACATAAGAACATGGAGCATAAAAGAAATGACATAAAAGATAGTTTTTGAAAAGAAAGAGAGTGGTCGGATCCCTTACCTCGTGTCCGACTTGACTCGATCATTCTTTAATCTCTTGAATAGTAAACTAAAGTAAATTTATGCTTTATTATGAACCATTTTCATGTTTATTATTTCTTTTATATCACTTATTACCATGTTTTAAACATTATGTAATCATTTATGTTAATAATGTTCGTTTTGTCGATATTTGGTAATTGGGTCAAAAATGGACTTCTTATAATTACATGTTGTTCATGTGGTCATAGTTTCATTATATTAAGAATTATATTCATGATTTATATATCACATATAACATATATATCCAGTATATACATGTATTTATAATAGTGCATAACATTTAGAGATACGAAATGACATGCACCGTTCATGGAGACGGTAAGTCGTACATACGCATGAACGATACTCTCATTTCTATTTATTATTTTAATGGAATTAAAACATAATTAAACATAGGTATATTATAATTCCACTACAATATCATATATAATATCATTAACTATATCCTTTATAAATCCCATATAAGTCATTAATGAGTCACATCACTTTAAGAGGACAGTAGTCTGCACTTCCTCAAATGAGATTATCGTATTTACCCATTATAGAAACCATAAAGGATTGATATAATTGGGAATTATAGAAGCATAAGTAAATCATAAACATAATATATATCATATATATAAATACAGTGTCATCATAATGGCCTCCTTGATAGGTGGTAAGATGTAATTGAATAATCATCGTTTTGTGAGGCGTTAGTTTTCCATCCACAGAAACGTTATATTTTTCATCCAGTAGAGGGAGGTGTGTGTAAGTGTCGTTTGAAAAATTCTCATGAAAACATCCTATTGTATTGAGGATAATATTTTTGTTACAAAATAAATTAATAAAAAGAGTTTAGGCGTTGGAAAAGTAAAATAAAAGAAAACAATTTAAGAGAATCTCTTACCTTTTATTTGGGTAACTCCATTTGGTTTGAACCAAAGGACTTCTTGAAGTGCCTTCTGCCTAAGGTAAGGCTTCATGTAGGAGTATATGGATGTAGGGAGCTTAGTTTTATAGAGGTTGGATGACCCAAATGGCGTTAGAGGTTTGAGGAATTGGTTAGATGTGGTCTCCTTTTATAAGGGGGAGGAGGGGCTCCTTAGGAATGTGTGAAAATATTATTTTATTATATAATGACATTTGGTTTGAAATAGTCCAAAATCCTTAATTATTAATATAATATGACTCATAGTCGAAATAAAATCATCCAATAACATTGGAAATGTTTTGGATAATATTTTAATCATTAAAATCTTATTTATTTAAATAATTTATTAATGAGTTAAATACCGCATCATTATTGTGTCATAAATTATGTAACTTTTTTTACGTATAAAAATTAAAAAACAAATACCATGATGTAGTAAATAGTCATATATTTCCAATTAATATTTATAGTTGAAAATAGGACTAATATAACACTATATAAAAATTAGTTACTAAAATATTTTTGTTAATGTCAATTTTGTATTTAAAAACATTAATTAATTTATATTGTCATTATCACACCCATGTGTCTCAAATGGGTCCCAAAATTGACCCAAAGATTCCCATTGTCGTAAATGACTCAACCAATAACGTTTTGAAATTTTTAAATGTAATTTTTAATTATTATACTATATTTTTAACCTTGAATTACCCTATTTACCTTTAACCGCGGTTAAAAAAGTCAACAGTTACTATTCACCAAAAATTATTTTCATCTTAATGAACCACATTTTACTTTTTGATAACAACCTTTTATGTAAGATTTTTTAAATTCACTTCACAGAAGTGGTAAATTTTCATTTAAATGAAAAATTCAGTATTTTTAAATACTACTAAGTGGTTTCACTATTCATCAGAAATTGAATTTTTTTAGAAAAATACCAAAAATAAATCCTAAGCTATATATGATATTATAAATTCAAAAAATATTTCTATTTTGAAAAATTAAAAACCTATAATTGGAATTAATTAATTTTAAAATTAATTCCCATTATCAAAACAAATTGCGTGTTTCTGAGAAACAATAACTATCAAAAGATTGATACTTGTTTATGTCCAATTTCAATGTGAAATTATTTCTAATGACCAACATGTTATTAAATTGTGAAAATATATGTTAATTTCACATTAAGACCAATTAAAATGATAATATAACCATATAATTAAATTATATTAAAAAGAATCTTTTGAATTAAAATACATTATTTTTCACTATTCATTACGAAAATGATCTTTATCGGAAAAATTCCAAAAATTTACACAAAGTAAATTTTGATTCCCCCAGTATAAAAAAGGATTTTATTTGGTCATATAGAATGTATTATTGTGAACAAAACAATATTTAAAAATGTTTTTCCATTAAAAGGTCATAAATCGCCCTTTTAATGTAAATTATGCTTAAAATTAGATTCATTCCCATTTTAAGCATCTATATTTTATTGGATAAATGTAAATGCATTTGACAAACATGTATAATCATATTTTAGTTAGTTTAATTCATTACTTCCAATACAATGGCATGGAGTTAATTACGGTTTAAAATAATAATATATTATTAGTGCACAACATAAGATTTTAAAGAAACCCGTTGTTGCGTATCAGGTACGCTATCGAACGTAGCAGCCATTTTAAAGTAAAATTAATATTTAATTAAAAAATATCAATAAATATTAAATATGTATTATTCTTCATTTACATGGGATGTTACATCCTTACACTCTTTTCAGAATTGTGTCCTCACAATTTTAAAATTGTTCTCAGGAACGTCATAGAAAGCCCGACATCGAAAAAAGAGTCAATAAAACAATCACTTTAAAATAAATGAAGAGAAGTAAAAAGGTTACACAAGACAACATATACCAGTTTTCCATGAAAACATGGATATATAGAAGAAAAACCCATCAAGTTCTGATAGATAGTGATATAAAACATATTTAGGAGAAAGTTAACTACCAGAAAATCAAATACATTTGATGGGTTAAACTATCTATGATTCCCCAGTGGGAAAAGTTAATAGTCAAGTTTTTTATTTAAAGATACATTTAATTGAGGAATTTATTTGTGATCTTAACCAAAAACATAAGGAAATATACTTACATGACATATAGACATTCATCTTTTACTAGATTTCTAACAAAAACTCATATTTTCTCCAAACAATGAGTATTTAGGATGACCTTATTTCACATTAAGATTGCTATAATCAACTATGAGAGAATCACATAATATAAAAAAGATTAACTATATATTTCCCATATTATAAGTTATTAACTAACACCAAAAAAATTTATTATAAGATTAGATAATCCTCCAAAAGTATAAACTTTGACATAAATAAAAGCTTCTCTTAATATCCTAAATTTGTCTAAAAAAACCCAAATTTCATTAATGAACATTCAATAAACAATTTTACCTAAAATTCTTCAAACTTAATCCAAACTGTGATTGTAACACAAATCTCATGAGGATTTAATCACATAGTCTTCCAAGTTAAATCATAACATTTATCTCCAAATAACATCAGTTACTCTTAAAGTCTCATACTGAAAAGTAATGAACCTAACCAGATATCCTCCATGATTGGTTAATAATTTCCATAGATAACCCAAATTCTACTTATTATTGATTCATAAGATCATATAACTAAAAAATAATTAGTCATACTAACCAGGGACTTCACGTAGTCTAGTGGTAGGTTATAAATACCAGTCACACTTTGGTTGTGGGTTGGATTCCCACAGCTTCGTCCGACGCGACGGGTTGTCACACGGTTTGTGTGTTGTCCTTTTTCAAAAACTACATAATTTTATAACATTCCCAAAAAGATATAAATTCATAAAAAATAACTATAACATATTTTAACCACAAATGTTATCTAATAACATTCATTTTTCATCCCAAAATGTATTAACTGGTAATTGCCTCAAATTAAAGAATCATATAAACCCAAATGGTTCTTTATAACTATATCCACAAAAGAGAAGATAATTATTTCTTGAATAAAATTTTCATATATCAAACATCATGGTTACACATACTATAAAAATAATTCTAATGTAATTCCATCATCAGAAGTGCCTTAATACAGTTAGTCATTTCACCATCCTAAATTCTACCATAACTCTTGAATCCCAATTATGTTGACTTCTTACTCATTCAACGTTATTCATGATCCATTAATCATTCCATTCCAACTTATTCTGAAATAATTCTTTCCTACAAACATAATCATGAATCATACCCTACAATTTCAATAATTGGAAAACATATTTTACGAAATAATCCATACATTTCATTGGTCATTATCAGTTTCTTCATCCTCAATTGGAATGGGATTAGGTATTGGTTAATGGATATTTATATGATCCTAGTGATCCCATCACCAAAAAATCTTTGTAGGAAATGTGTTTTAATAATGTCCATGGACACCACATTTAAAACATTCAATTGATCCCTCGAAAAGGACTTCTTCCCCTTTCCTAGAGTCAACTAAATGCTTCCTTTTTCCATGATAGGTTCTTGCTTTATGACCTTCATTTCCACATCTATAGCATCTTTCTGCCCCTTTGAAACATTTTCCTAGGTGTTTCATTCAACATCTCTGACACATTGGTTTTTGAACAGACTGACCATTATGATTATTACCTGAACTTCTGTAGGGATTTGTTTCATGCATATATGATGCCTCATAAAAATAACTAAGGTTCAGGTGGTCAATCATTATTCTATATAGTTGGTTGAGAATAACCACATGTGTTCTCATTGCAGCTCCCATATCACTCAGTTCCTTGTTTAGAAAACCGTCAAAGTTTTCTTCACATCCAATGTTACTTAGGTGCCTACTAGATATAGCCACTTACTAAAACCAAAAAGGTCAGTGTGATTATATCAGTAAAATCATCATATATTATCTTATGAGGAGGGTGAACACAAAGATATACTTATTCATGTTATCTTAAACTCATTTAATTTATCTAAAAAACTATGACTATTTCTTAAATCCTATCCATTATGGTAATGTCACTTATGCTCAAGGACAACCCTAACCTCTAATGTTATCTAAACCGACCTCTGATACCAACTATAAGGACCCGACCTTAAACATTATATAATATTTAATAAAATGAATAATTCACATTGAGGATCATTTTTGGTTTAGGGTTTTAGAGAATTAGGCCATAAATATTACATTACAACTTTAATATTACATGAAGACACTACAACTCAGTATCTATTTTTTTATAAAATAAAAACTCTCAAAAAGAAAGATGTCTAGTTTCATGTTTTACATAGCTTGACTTTTCCTTAATCCCATCCTTGACCCAATTCATCTTTATGTCCTGTGGAAAACATTTCAAAAACATTTAATGAGAATAAAAAGCTCAGTAAGGTTTATAAAATAAGGAAGGAATCCATTATCCTATCAATAGACACAAATCAATGAATCCATTATTTTCAATCATAACATACCATATGAAATCAGAAAATTTATGAATAACACACAAAAATTATAAATCATAAAGGTTACTTAGGGAATCCATATCAAACTTACATTTTAGAAATCACAGCAATATAGGGAGTTACACTTGTAATACCCATCAGGGTATATTTCCTAAATCTCTTAGGGGAAACCTCACGTTTACCTCAGTCACGTTACCCAATGCATTGGAGAGCTATCGCGGGCTCACCCACCCTAGGTTTATCACGGACCCACCCATATACGTAAATAATGCCCAATAACCATAACATAATCATAACACATAACACAATTATATTGGAAATATAACATTTTCACATTCCAATATATCCAATCATGCTATTTAAATAAACAATTCTTTATCAAATGATTTTCAAAACCATTCAAAAAAGATATTTTTGAATCAATGTGTCCCATTCCACTTTGGACCTTTTAAATAAATAATCATTTGGAAACATTAATTTCCATATAAAAAAAATCCTAAAACCCATTTTTAAAACATGGACTTTAATGTGAAATATTTATAAGAATAAATCATTAAAACATTCAAAACGATATGTTAGATAACGAGTTTTTTAACAAAAAGAGAGACACTTGAATACAAATAATTGAGGAATAACATGTAATCGGAACATTATAATATCATGAGAATAATTGGATTCATAATATAATATGTCAAAGTACAGTATATACACCATATAAGAATGAATTGGTGCATAATAACAATTAATTCTCAATAGAAATTGAAATTGAGATGAAATCCCTTATAAAGATGGTATCCTTAGATTAGGGATAAATCAATTAAATATTTATGTGTGACAAACATAAATACACTAAATATGATTTGATATTTAGTGTAAATCAATCAGAGGACATTCACACATATTCTTGTAAAATCAAAACCAATGAATAGGATGTTTAACTCAATAAATAGATATTGAGATAAAAGTACTCTTATCAAGATCATATCGAGGAGTTGAGAATTTATCAATGTAGTGATTATGTGTATCAAAAGTATATCCACATAAAGGGGAGTGGAAATTAATACAAAAATAATAAATAGTGATTCCCCACATATTTATATCACGACATAATCGAGAATTAGTAGATTAACCCAATGAATGGAAATTTGGTTAAATGGTTCCCCTACCGATTTGGTAACTTATGAAACATACAACCCATGAAAGAAGGATCATACAACGAAGATGTAAATACTCATAAATGAAAGTATGTTACACAAATATTACAATCATGGGAAGTACATACACCACACAAAAGTAAATAGTGGAAAATATAGCATGAATCTCATGTGAATAAAAATTGAGATGTAACCCTTTACCACATTTTACTCAAGTGAGTCGTATGACCAAAAGTTAATAACCACATAATTAATCATGTAATACCATGAATATAATGAGAATAATGATAATATATATCAAATGGTATTACACAATACACCACAGGAAATCAATAAGTGGCGAACAATGGAAATCTCACGAAATAAAAAATGAGATAAAAAATACCTTACAAAAATTCGGCAGCCTAACGACGCCACTTATAAATTCATAAAATGAATTGATGAGAGAAAGAAAGGGAATCTGGTCATATGAAAATAAAAATTAAATTATGGTTAATATAAAATAACATCATCCAACATAAGAACATGGAGCATAAATGAAATGACATAAAAGAGAGTACTTGAAAAGAAAGAGAGAGGTCGGATCCCTTACCTCATGTCCGACTTGACACGATCATTCTTTAATCTCCTAAATAATAAACTAAAATTAATTTATACATTCTTAAGAACCATTTTCATGATTATTATTTCTTTTATATCACTTATAAATATGTTATAAACATTATTAATCATTTAAGTTAATGATGTTCGTTTTGTCGATATTTGGTACTTGAGTCAAAAATGGACTTCTTATAATTACATGATGTTCATGTGTTCAAAGTTTCATTATATACAGAATTATATTCATGATTTATATATCATATATATCATATATATCCAGTATATACATGTATTTATAATAGTACATAACATTTATAGGTAGGAATTGAAATGCACAATTCATGGAGACGGTAACCCGTACGTATACATGAATGCTACATTCATTTCTATTTCATATTTTAATGGAATTAAAACATAATTATACATAGTTATATTACAATTATAGTATAATATCATATATAATATCATTTAATCTATCCTTTATACATCCCATATAAGGCATTAATGAGTCACATCACTTTAAGGGGGCGGTAGTTCGCACTTCCTCAAATGAGATTATCGTATTTACCCACTATGGAAACCCTAAAGGCATGATAGAATTGGGAATAAAAGAAGCATAAGTAAATCATAAACATTGAATATATCATATATAAATACAGTTCTATCATATTGGCCACCATGAGAGGCGGTAAGATATAATTGAACAATCATCGTTTCGTGAGGCGTTAGTTTGCCATCCATAGAAACATTATGTTCTTCATCCATTAGATGGAGGTGTGTGTAAGTGTAGTTAGAATAATTATCATAAAATCATACTAGTATATTGAGGATATTTGTGTTTTTATAAAATAAATGAATAAAATAGTTTAGGGGTTGGAGAAGTAAAATAAAAGAAAACAATTTAAGAGAAATCGTTACCTTTAATTTGGGTAACTCCCTTTGGTTTGAACCAAAGGACTTCTTGGAGTGCCTTCTGCCTATGGTGAGGCTTCTAGTGAGAAAATAGAGATGCAGGGAGATTAATTTGGTAGATTTTGGACTATACTAATGGATTTAGAGGTGTGAGGAATTGGTTAGAAGTGGTCTCCTTTTATAAAGGGGAGAAGGGGCACTTTAGGAATGTGTAAAAATATTATTTTATTATATAATGATATTCGGTTTCTAATGGTCCAAAAATCATAAAATATGAAGATACGATGACTAATGGTCGAAATAAAATCATCCAATAATAATTTTACATGATTTGGATAATATTTTAATCGTTATAATCTTATATATTTAAATAATTTATAAATGAGGTAAATACTGCATCATTATTGTGTCATAAATAATTTAATTTATTTGATTATAAAATTTATAAAAGATATACCATGATGTGTTAAATCTTTTTATATTTCCAATTAATATTTATATTCTAATATAGGACTTATATAAAACTATATAAAATTTAATTACTAAAATATTTTGGTTAATGTCAATTTTGACAATACATTAAATTAATAAATCTATATCATCGTTATCACTCCCATGTGGCTCAAATTGGTCCCAAAATCGACCCAAAGATTACCATGGTAGTAAATGACTCAACAAATAAGGTTTGAACATGTGTTAAGCTAAATTTGAATTATTATAATGTATTTTTAACCTTGAATTACCCTATTTACCTTTAACCACAGTAAAAAAAGTAAAAAGTTTATATTCACCAAAAATTATTTTCATCTTAATGAACCAAATTTTACTTATTTATAACTACCATGTATGTAGTATTTTGGAAATTTAATTCATAGAAGTGGTAAATTTTCATTTAAATGAAAAAGTCGTTTTTTTACTACCACTAAGTGGTTTCACTATTCATCAAAAATTGATGTTTTTCAGAAAAATACCAAAAAATCAGTCTAAGTTATATTTGATATTCCAAATTAAAAAATGATGTCTATTTTTTCAAAATTCAAAACATAAAAGTGGAATTAATTAATTTTCAAATTAATACCAGTTATCAAAACAAATAGAGTGTTTTTAAGAAACAGTAACTATCAAGTGATTAATACTGGTTTATGTCCAGTTTCAAAGTGAAATTAATTCAATGACCAAAATTGGATTAAATGGTAAAAATATATTTTAATTTCACTTTTAAACCCATGAAAATGATAATCAAACCATAAAAATAAATTACATTAAATGGCACTTTTGAATTAAAATACAATATTTTCAATATTCATTAAAAATTGAATTTTATCAGAAAAAGTTGAAAATTTTAAAAAAAGTAAATTTTTATGCCCCCATTATAAATAATGATTTTATTTGTTCATTTATAATGTATTAAAGTGATCAAAACTAGACTTAAAAATGGTTTACCATTAAAAGGAAATAAATCGACCTTTTAATTTAATGTATGATGAAAATTAGATTCATTCACATTTTAAGCCTCCAACTTTTATTGGATAAATGTAAATGCCTTTCAAAAACCAATATAATCATACTGTAGTTAGTTTCATTCATTCCCGCCAATACGATTTCTAGGATTTAACTACCATTTAAAATAATTATATATTATTAGAGTGCAATGTAAGATTTAAAAGAAACCTGTTGTCGCATATTGAGTACGCTATCGAATATATAAACCCTTTTAAAGTAAAATGAATATTTAATTCAAAAATATTAATTATGTCCTATTCTTCATTTACCTGGAATGTTACAATATTCATTTTGGAAGGGTAACAAATTGAAGACACGTGACATTTAATAAATAACATTAACATGATAACTGGATAAGGCATAATAAATTTGTCAAGGTAAATATCTAAAAAAACAAGTCATATGATCAATGACTCTTAATGAATTGAATATATAGATAATATCATTATGAAAAAAATTTATAATAATTATTGAATTATTAATGAAATAAATTATTAATTATTGATCTTAATGAAATCTAAATCATGACACATATAGAAACTATAACATTTACATGAAAGATTAAAAATAACTGGTACAAACTCATTAGGTTTGGCTAAATAGTTTTAACATACCTTATTGATTCACCTTAAGAGATTACCAATGCATACATGGGGTTATCTACAAACAATATACAACTATCTCTTTATTTTTTAATCTTTCATAATATATCAATTTAATTATTTAATTAATCAAGATTGTGTCTTATCATAAAATATCCATATTATGTAAGGAATTCAAATATATCTATATTTCCCAATATAAATAAATATATTTCAATATATAACATAGTATGATAAAATATTATAAATATTTGAAAGAAACATATAGATGATAAAAAAATATGGATATTTTAGGGTAATTTAATATCCCCCAAATAGTGAATGATTCCAAGAAATGTTAATTAATAAAAAATGAATCACAGAAGTGAATATCAAATTTGTTTTTTCTAAAAATTATTATAAAACATCTAATTATTTAAAATTGATGCAATCAATATTATATAGACCCATATGAGTAGGAATAATTTTTAATGTTTTTAATGAATATAAAAACCATAAAAATATATTTAGAAACATTATTTTTGAAAACATCTTTCTAATATTGTTAATCACTATTAAAAAATAAATGGTGAATAAATAGAAAATATATTTTTTCCAAAATAATTTTTCAAAATTATAAGTGAATCATTAAAATATTTGATTTTTCATGATTTTTTTATATCCCATTCATTTTTACATGATAAAACAAATATTCTCTTATCATTTTCGGTAAAAGAAAAATTGGCATTGTTTTGAAAACCACAAGTAGACTAAATTGATGCTTTTTTAAAATAAAAATATCTACAAATGTCATTAAGAAATCATTAGGAAATGTTTGAAAACATTTTTTAAAATATTGTTTTAGATAAAATAGATATATATATGAAGAGTAAAATGAATTCATGTTTTATTAATACTATTTTCAAAATTATTTTACATATTAAAGAGAGGAAAATGTTCTACTAATTGAAGCTATCATGAATAAACAATTTTGGTGGAAATTATTGGCATGAATTATAATATTATTAAATTATTTCCTTCTATTTATAGTCATTAATAAACAAACTTGATGAGAATGAAATTACGCAATACACCCTTATAATAATCATAATGTTCAAGTTATAATTATTCAAGGAAATTATTTTTTGTATCAAATAAAAATCCACAAAAATTAGTTTATAATACAATTAATATAAAAAAAATCAGTACAAACATAATAAAATATAATCAAAGAAAATTAAATTGTAAATAACCAAATGAAAATATATTGAGTTATGAAATTATTTTCTACTTGGTAACTCTTAGGTAAAATCTCCTTCGTTAAAATAATTAATATTAAAATATAAAAATGTCATAAATTATTAATTAATAAGCATAATAACATTAAAAGTGAATTATATAATATATATAAAGGTAATTAGGTTCATAACATTAGGATATGTCACAAGGAAATGAAATCGAGACCAATTCTATCACCTCACAATTCCATAAGCAAGATCGTGATTTAAAATCATATATAGTGGTTTTAAAAATATTATTGACTAATAAAATAACCGTATTAAAGTTTCTAATATAATATATGATCCTTTTATAAAATATTACCACCCTTCTATTTATAATCATTCATTCGTTTCATTGTTTTAGGTGTTAATTAGCTTTTTTTCTCTAGTGTTTTGTAATGAAAGATCTAGTTTGGGAAAATATTACATAGTTATAGAATATACAAAATAATATTCATGATATAATATTCATATTAATATTTTAATTATAATTTTTAGAAAAATCATGAGACATGGTTTTTTAATATCCAAACCAATCCTTTTTCTTTTTATTTCAAAAGAACTTTTTAGGAAAAAGTGGGAAACCTGAAAATGTCCAAAGCATAGGTGTTAAACACAAAAAGAGCCCAAGAAGTTGTTAATGAGAATAAAAATAATGTTAGAACCAACCACCCTATAAATCTTCTAATAAAGAGTGGTTACCTAAGTATTCAGGTCATTCCTTAGAAGATTTTCGAAGTGATCCAGCATCATTTCCCATCCATGGATATATTCATCTGCATGGATCTTTCCATTGTTAAAACCCAGTGTTAAGATGTTGTTCTGTTTTTTGATCCGCTAAAATTGCTTAAAATTAGTTCCAGCTATACTCAACCTCTCATATATTCGGTTGGAAACATACTGTGAAGAATTAATCTCGATGTATTCTTCATGCACTTCATCCTCAGACAATATAACAAGTTGTAATCGAGTCTCCACTTCCATCTATCCCACCACTCCATTTAAGGTTCCGTTTGGTATTGTACCCAGGTTCAACCCCTTTAATTAACCATTAGAGGCCTTGAGTCCCTTACCAAGAGCTTTCTTGGCCAACTCTCTAGGCAACTGTTTACCACCTTGAACACATTTTGGGTTCCCCGGATATTTCTCTATCTCATTTTTCTTTGTCCTCTCTGAAGATCTAGTATCAATTGTCTTTTGGATATTCGAGTAATCTTTACTGGGTCGAGCCTCCCCCCCCCCTTAATTGTGAAATTCCCAATGACAATGTTCCCTTGATTGCCCTTTCTCAAGATCGACCCAACCACCCTATCCCCTTGTGAATCATCCTCATATTCCATCACTACCAGAGAGTCTGCTTCTTTATCAAATAGATCAGTGCCCGCAAAGGACCTCGACATGGCCTGCTTTAATTTCCATTTTGGAACGTGAGATTACCATCCTTCTGGGTCTGCATTATCCTTCCCTATAGCAAGCAAGGTTGTGAAATGATTGTGATATTGAATAGACCCTGAAGGATATTTTTGGGTCGGACATGGAACTCTTCCGTCATCATGGGCATCATCACTAGATACAGTGAAGAGCAAGACCTCATGGCCCTTAACCTTCACTCCATACATAACAATATAAACATAAGAAGATCTATACAAAGGGTTCTGATAAGCTCTCTTAATACCAGCCCAGTCATTGTTCTGTCTAGAAAAAATATCCACCACCTGTGGATCATGAATCCTTGATGCGGTCTGCTTTATAGACACCTTCTCATCATACTCATAAAATCCTAGATCCTTCCAAGACAACGGACTAACATCTGAGAGCTATGCCCTTGCATCTAAATGATTTCTTCCCTCTGAGAGACTTTAGGATTCTCCAAACTCATATACACAGCATGATTGGGGTTGGATAAACCAGATGCAGGTATCCCTCGAAATATTTCTTTCTCGGCCAGGGCCTCCTAAACGTGCAAGAGAGGAATGAGGGATCCATCATCCCTGATCCACCTCTTCTCACCTCCTCAATCCCACCTTTTAGACTTAAAAAGTAGTCTGAAACTTTATGGTCCCTTTGAACATGTCAGTACTCTGCAGCCGAATTCCCCAACCATTTGCAGTACGAGCGAAAAGCATGCCAAGACTCAAAAACTACAACTTGTTTCCATCTGAACTCTTCCACGACTGCAATCCAGATCCATTCTTTATGGGGCATTGAGATGTCCACCAAGTCTAAATTCGATTTAAAATAGGGTGAAAAATAGCAGTGGTCCTATTATCAGAGCATAAAAACCTACCTACCATGTTCCCCAATATACAAATTACAGACAGATTTTGGAAAGGCAATGGTAATTCAGGGAAACCTACCCACACCTCTGAGGTAGGAGCTTCCCGTTTCTTGTTTAACTCGAAATGAAAATGAAATAGGTAGAAATCGGACTCGTTGAAGGAGCGTGGATGGATGGACTAGGAAGTAATCAGGTCAGCCTCCGAAGAAAAACGAACAATCAAATGTCATCGATCGAGAAGACCAACCGCCACTCGTTCGAGAAGACCCCAAGAACCGAAGATGAATCGGTCGAATGCATTGACTGAAGGAAGTTTATTACGAAAGAGATCCACCAGTTTTAGACTGTGAAGATCCAAATCCTCGAGGAATTCCCTCAAGGAAAGTGCCATCTGAGGAGAGCCATTGAGGAGATCGGGAACCTAAGATGAAATCAAAATCACTTGGAAAGGAGGAAGAAAATCAGGGTTAACAAGCGGGCTGAAGGGATGATGCATAGTAGAATACTCCTGGAAGGGGTCAACACCGCCCCCCTCCCCCGGAGGGGGGGGGGGGGTTTGGGGGTGTGTCCATCGCTGACGAACGAAACCCTTAGAAAGACCCAAGGTTTTAATATGAATAAAATTATGATCATGGAGATGGCAGGTCATGTGTATTCTATGGTAACATTCTCAATTTCAACGATCATTATGAAAATAAGGAATGCAATATTTTATAATTGAAGAAATATAAATATATAATAATTATAATATTATAACATTAAATAATATTATTTATATAACCAGTGTGTTGTTGTGATGAAAATAGAGCCACACTACTTTATGAAGGTGGTAGTCCCCACAAGATCTATAATCATGAATCAGATAATATACCAACAGATTAGAATTTCATTCCATTCAAATTCAATGATATTAATTCAAAACAATTCATAGAAATACCATTTAAATATATTCAAATTCTCTATTTCACTGAAAATTGTGATTATAAATTTTCTGACTGTTTTGAGCATCTATTATATTCGACTGAATAGATCTCTCATTCTTCTCCATTCCAGTAGCTAAATCATGTCCAAATATAATTCATTCTCCAAAATCATCCAAAAAAATTAGATTTGTTGCACTTCCATCCATTTTAAAATTAATAAGGATTCATTTGAAATCTAAATTGTATTATATTATGGTTTCAATGTTAAACTAGAAAAAGATATTGAATACAATATACATTGAAATATAGATAATAGGATCTCAACATATTTTCAAGGTTTTCAATACTTCTCCTATATCGTCCATTTGCATGAGGATGATAAGAAGTGTTGAAAGGTATCTCTACCATCAGATATTATAAAGATGTCTCTAGAACATTAAATTAATGATCTAATCCCAACTAGATTTAATAAAAAAATTTAATATATAAAAACATAAATATTACATAATGATTATAATTGAATGAATATATTGTTAGAGAAAATTTCTAATGGTATTAAATTGTGTTGACATCATTTATTTATTTACTATCACTATAATAGAATTTTTCCACTTATATGATTTGTGGGGTTCGATACTGAAATCTATGGTTCTGTTTTTACACATATATTCTGGTATGGGAAGTGATTGTATCACCCCATTACACATATTTCTCTCATCTGTAACTTATTGACATTCAATGTATCAAGATATATACTATACAATATATATTATCATGATGTCACAACAAATACTATTTTATATATTTTTTACATTTTCATGCACTCATGATTAATAGATAATGATGAACAATTAGCTTCATCTAATAGTTCACTATGTATATCTGGTATTTATGGGATTAATACATGGTTCCCAAACAATATAAATCTATCGATATCCATTATAAATCATAAATATTTCTAACCTTCTTCTTGTTCTCCACATATACATTCTCCATCTATTTAATCTACACTCAAATGGATGGTTGGAAACTCCTTTGAGTTATATAGGATTAATACCCTTACATTGATATCACAGGATAAATCCATTTCAGATCTAGAAATATTGAATCCTATTTACCCTTATGATAGGTAAGATTAAATGATATTTTTTACTCAAATAAAATGACACCATCTTCACTTTTCCTATTTCAAAATTTATTGAATAGTAATAGCCATTAATTAGATGAAAAAATTATCTAGAATATTTTATAATCCGAATATGTTGAAATATACCTCAAAAAGTTATTAATTATATATATATATAATTCTTTTCTCTGTAAACACAATGAATATGTTTCACTAATGAAACATTTACCATTTCTATCTCCAATTAATGAGTTGGGAAATTTCTCTAACTTCTTTTCAATTTCATTGAGTAATATGCTATCAAAAAATGGTATTTTCATGAGGATTCATCTCATTCCCCTTATAAAGTAATCAGTAATAGTGACAACCCCATCTCAAATATATGGAAATTTGACCATAGTTTCATTAAACAACCTTTATTTATTCCCCTTACAATTTTCTCTATAATCATCTATCCACAAGAATTTATACCCATTTCCAGACAACACAATTAGATGATTAGATATTCAAGATATATATCTCAAATATAGATGTAAATATCAATCCAAACCATGAAACATTATGTATTTTAGTTATAGAAGATGTTTTAGACCATTGTTTAATAACTTTTGTCTTTCAAGGGACCATTGATATGCCATCACAAAAGATTATATAACACCAGAATAAAATATTGTCAATCAAAAATTAAAACTTTTATATTTTTAAATAATGTTAACAAAATTACCATTTTTACTCCATTATTAAATAATCTTCAATATCTTCCATCCTATTTAAAAATATAACAATATTATCTATAATGACAACCATAAACTGCATAAGGTAATATCTAAATAATTACTTCAATAAATCCACAAAGATTATATGTGCATTGATAAGTCAAATTGACCACAATATAAATTCATAATTATTGTACAATGAATGGAATGTTATCTGGGTTATTTCCTAATTCGTAAACATTAATTTATAATATCCATAAAACAATGCTAAATCTCAAAAATATTTTTAACTCCTTCTGATTTTTAAAAATAATAATTGATATAAGGTAGGGGATAACTTTTCATGATAGTGATATTTTTGGTCAAAAATAATAAATTCAAACACACAATAAATTATATTTTCTTAATTAATATAAACAATTCAGCACTTGGTGATGCAATTGGTCATATAAGTCCCTTAACTACATTTTTCTGAAGTAACTTCTAGAATTCCAATAAAATAAAAAGGGAAATTTTATAAGGAGTCATTAAGAAAGTTTTAACCCCTAATATATGTTCTATTGAAATGAATCATCATGAATCAAAGGTATCATATAAAATTCATCAAGAAATGAATCAAATAAATACTTGATAATAAGAATATCCTCTATGTTGGGTTTATCCACAACAATCTGAGATAGATTCCAATTAAGGTTATGAATTTGGAACCATATCATATATTAAATATACATTAGAAGTTCATATTAATACTCTCACCAATAACGATCATTGGTTCATTCAGAATATGAAGTGTAACATCTGTTACTCTGTAATTAATATACGATAATATCCTAGTCCATTTCTACCATCACATGAAATTAATCTAAAGGGAGAATAATAATATTTTCCAATTTCACTATCCCACAAACATAAATCATAGTGGAACTATACAATTGATATGAAACAATCTTTCGATTGGAAATTTTCATTACAAAATCGCATTTTAATTATTGAGGATGTATCTTTATACAACTATAAAATTCAATAAATATAATAGAGTGGGTAGATCTAGAAAAAAATAATACATTAGTTTTTGTAATTTATATTAAAATATTACCCTTCACCAGATAATTATCATAAACCTTTTTTTTCACAATAACAGGATGTATCCCCTATCATTTGGATTGACAAGATATTTTTTCATATCTTGATAAAAAAACCATTAGATTTATGCATTGGTTAACATAATGACCATAATCCATTAATTTTAATAATGGGAGAGTGAGTTATTCATTTGTTGGAATATTTATTCCGACCATTTCAAGAAATAATATATTATTTTTCTTTTTGAAATTTATAGGTTTTATGACCCTAATTTCAATATTTAAATCAAATTTCTATTTTACTCTATCAATTTAATTGATAAATCATCCAACATTTTTGGAATATATATAGACTATATTTATGTCCACATTGTCATTTATCGATTTTTCTAAGACACCATCATAATTTTCATTTCAAAAACCATGGTAATGGTATAAATATCCAATTTTCATTTTAATATAGACTTAACATCGAGGGATTTAATTATTGATAATATAGTATATTCTAGATAATTCATTTTCGAGACATGTTTTTATTCCACTGATGAATAAGTAACTTTTACTTTTATGTATAGTAATAAAATAAGATAAATAAGCTACAAGTATTTTATAATAATTCTTATATTTACCAATGGATCAATCATCCCTTTCTTATGTTCAAGGAATTAATTCTCAATCATGATAAATAGAATATGATTTCAGTAGTTACTAAAAATATATTATATAAATCATCCAATTCAATGGACTATATTAATTCCTCTTGACATGGATTATTAAAATGATTCTACCATGGATTTGTATCTCCTTCCAAAGAATGAATAACTATGAAAACCTTTTAATTGTATGAGTTCTGTCTATTAGAATATTTTTTATACAAGTTTTTGATACTTCACTCAGACACTAGTGGATCGGTATACCGACTAAATGAATGTGGATGTTTCCTTATAATTGATTAAATAGTATATTGTTCCCTTCCTTTATAATATGGATGATAATTATGAATCAGGGAATGTGAAGGATGTATGGGAATAGAAAAAATATTCTATGTTTCTACATCCATAACCTTTGTCTTCTCATAAGGGAATTCATTTGGATTTTCCAAAAAAAATAAGCACATAGTCCTCAGGTTATATCCACTGACTAAAAAAACATTATGAATAATGATATAATAATTATATTGAGAAATTAAATAATAATGGCATATAAATCCTAAGATTTCTAAATCATCACACCTTCATATTAATCTATATAACCGTATGATAATCATAGTTTATCTATGGCCATTAACAAAACATTAGGATGTTATACATTACCTAGGATAATTAGTAGGGGGTTTCAACAATTTTATCTAGTCCTATTATCCAAATAATAGCTTGACCCCACCCTTAATTTAACTTTAAAAAACTAATGATTTTTATAAATAAATATTTCCTCCTTTTAGATGAATATTACAAATATAAAATTAAAATCCATTCCAGAGGCATAAATGATTATAATATTTAGAAATTATATAATCCAACATCTTTTATTATATATAATTTTCATTATCTACCATAATTTCCTTCCACCTTTTTACCCTTATGGAATATGTTACATACCCATTTCATCATAACCTAGGGAAATGAAACATAAGAATGTGAGATATGTTTTTTCTATTAATGGTAAACAAGGGAGTTATAAATATCGGATCATATAAAAGATTAATATAATTATAAGGCATTTATATAATAACAATAAATTAAAAAATTTGTAAAAATATACATCAACGATCATAAACATGATCCCAGGAGAAAAACATTATCATTTAAAAAGGGATGTATCATATGAGTGAAAAATATTTATATATAAATCATAAAAAATATCTTCATGAAATAAAAATTTGTGGTAATATTAGCTATATAAACCATTTCATCTTTTAAGGTTTACTAATGATACTATCAAATCATAGTGCATCAAAAATCCTCCCCATTATCTCATTGGGGATTAAGAAAATAAAAATCTTCTTCGTAGTGGATCAAGCATATGTACATGTTTTCTCCAATTGTCTCATGATATATGATACACAATCTAATTAAATTTAGGGAAATATAATTATGATCTCACCTATAAAAAATTAAATCCATATATATGTATACCAGATGAATTTAAAACATTCATCATATCATCATATTATAAACCATCAAACTAAAACAGTTTTTATAGAGATGTCCTGATTTCATCAAATAATAAGAGAGGAAATAAATTAGTTTGAAAAAATATAATGAGAACACTAAGAACCATTCAATGAGAATAAGTATAGACTCACTAGATCATATCATCAGTAAAACATAATTATAAATAGAAGATGATATCAAAGAAAAAAGTCATCAAAAATATTTATTAGAATTTTTTTGAGTAAAATAACTTATTCAATTTAAAATGACATATTTAAATAAAAATGTCTCCATTAAATTACATAAAAATAACTTAATTTCATTTATCTTTTGAAATTTATACAATTGGATTCAATTATTAGGACATTAAAGACAATGTGAAATTCATTTCCTGTGGTATATAATGAATGAAAACATTCTACTTATAATTGTCTAATTTTTTTTAAAGTACATCATTCAAAAAGTCAATGGAATATAACCTTAGAAATTCATTATAAAGTTTCAATAATTTTTAAATTTAATTTTAAACAATAATATATAAAATTAAAACATTCTTGAAAATATTTTTTTTATAAAAATGGATATAGAAAATAATATTTTTGACTGATGTGTGAAATAAAGTATGTTTTTCTAAGATATTTCATTCTATATTTTATGTAGTTAAAAATTATAAAATTAGATAAATAATGTAATAAAAATAAGTAATATATCAATAATATTAAATGTATTTATGATATAAGGATCATATAATTCCCAAAATGGAAATTCATGTTTAATCAATCCAAATTTACATGAGATTTAATGACAAATCCCTTACCTCAAGTATCATATTTCTTCAAAAACACTCAAACCACCCGAATAATGAATATAAATTTTGTAAAATTTAATTATAGATAAATATTCATATCCATATTACCATTTATTATATACCAATTCCCTCTCATTACCATTTTGATAATATTTTCTTAAAAAACTAATCATGATTATAAGTGCTACATTTTTCTTTAGTTTTTTTAGATATAATATCATTGTCCTTGTACATTGATCAATGTTTCATCGTAAATATTATATTTATCATTATATCTACATATATCATATAAATTTATTACAGAATTAGATATTCATAAATTGGATAAATAGATAAATTAATTATACATGTCATATAGAAGGTTGGTCTTATATATGCATGATTATTGTTTTCGGGATTAAATTAACAGTACCAAAAAATAACAATTAAAAATAATATAAAATCATTATTATATATAATAAACCATATATAATCATTAAACATATAATTATTAATATCAATGTTAAATAGAAACTTAAAACAAATCAGATCGCTTCATAGAGGTGGAAGTCCAAACGCATTAACAAGAGATTCCATTGCATTCCAATGGATGAAAATGTAATAAGTTATATGTGTTATAATAATTCCATAAGTTTAAATTTTTCATAAATTTAATATATAACATTTAAAAACATCATTATTACAATCCAAGAAATATGGTGATGGTAAATAAATTATATAACTTGGTGGAGATTGTATGTCATAAATATCCCCAAGTGATTAATTTAATTCAAATTGGATAGAAAAGAGGGTGGATAATGAAAATATAATAATAATAATAATAATAATAATAATATAATTTCCTAATGATATTGTAAATTTTATTTTCTATTGGGAACCATGAAATTATATGAATGATAATAATAATTAAATCAAAACAGGTTACCAAATATGATTACATTTCATTGAATTGGTATCATTTATGTCCCTTAAAAATGAAACATAAAAGGGTCTTATAAGATTAAATGAAAAAATAATTAATTTCTAGTTAGTTTTATATGATACATTAATATGTTTTAGTCCATCTACAATGCTCAATGTGATGTAAAGAAGAGGAATAAGGGGTGTCCTTTTAGGATGGTGGTAGAGGACACACATAGAATTTTATAAATGAATAAAAAATAATAAAAAATTTCTAAATAAATATTATTTAAAAGGCACATCAATTCATAGAAAATGTGTCTACAATAAAAATAATGTCATCTAATTAAATTTAGAAGTTTTTATTTTCCATTTTAAACCAACTATTTTTTATAAACCTCTCCATTAACCATTTTTTCCCTTAGTCGTAGCAACAACCATTTCAATCATCAAAGAATAAATTTTTTACAATAAATAAAAAAGTGACTAATAAATGGAAAATATAAGATATGTTCACCCAAATTACATTATCATGTCTAAATATAATTTTTTTTTATTTGTAAAACATTTAATAAAATGTTAATTTTTTTAATATCATTAATGTTGAATTTGGGTAAATTCATTTAACTGGAAAATAAATACACCAAAAAAATTTAGAATTTGAATAAACCCCATTTAAACATTATAAATATGTTATGTTTGTCTTGAAAATTTTGGGTAGAAAAAATTCAATCAAATTATGTTACTTTTAATATTTTTTAAATTATTATTTTAATTGTTGAATTTAATTGATGAAATATTGCGACGTTGGTGAATTAGAAATTAAGGTAACAATATAATCACTAAAAACAATCAATAAACATAGTGAATGAAAATAATAATTTATCGTTAAAACTGAAATTTATATATGTACATATCTTCTTTTTATCCATATGTAAATATTTAGAGATATTAAAGTCAAGATGGGGATAATTTCTATTTATTCTTGTATTAAATTAATTTAATAGTCATAATCAAATAAATATGGAACCAATTTAACATATATTATAAATTTCTTAAGTAAATGTATTACATAAATTCATAATGTTAGATGATGTCAAGTGTCAGATGTAAGAACCTAGAACATCAGTTTCAGGTACGGATCTCTTTTACAGGCTTTTTAAGAAAAAATGTAGAATATGGAAATTTCCAGAGTATACACCATGTACTTTATGAGTACACGCCGTGTACTCCTCGGCCACTTGAAGCCATGTCTTGTCCGAGACCGGGCCACACACACAGTGTGTAGGGGTGATGTAGAGGAAGATTTTGGCGGAGTACGGAAAATACCACTACACACCGTGTACTTTAAGAGTGCACGCCGTTTACTTTTTTTATTTCATTAATCGACCCGGGGACGCGTCTAATGACCATAAACATCTTCCTCTTCGCCTAATACTGTATAGAACATCCAAGAAGGTAGATTCTTCTTTGATCCACCGTTCTGTCACCGTTTTTCCGAATCAAACTCTGTCGGTTGCAGAAGAATCTTAGCGGTGAGTTATTAGTTCTTCTTTAGCCTCATTTCATGATTCTTCCTCTCATGTATGTTATCTAAAGTTGAACATTTTAGACGTTTTTGTAGATCTAATCCATTCTAGGCCGATTCATGAGTCGAGGATCAAGTATATTGATCTCCGAGAATTGAGGTAGGTGGTTTGTTTCCCTACATTGAAGTTATTTGAGTTTTGGTTGCAAAAGTTCCGGATACCCATGTGTCGGGTATCCCGGGTTTCGGATTTTTGTCCTATTGTTTATCTTCCCAATTTTTCTTGTTATATTATCATGAATTGCTGCTAATTTATGCTTTGTTTCATGTTTTAGGATCACCCCATGGGTGTTTACCTCTCCTGTTTGGCTGTTTATCACTGTTTGGCACCGTTGTCGTGAGGCAACCCTATTGCAATTGTTATATTACATGTTATCACTGATTGCATGTGTTGCCTACATTTTTAATTCTTTTGATGTATGGTAGCTCTTGTCCAAGTAGTTTTTTAACTTACTTAGGGCTGATAATAGTCGATTACACATGACTGGACTACTGAGGGCTACGAGAACCTGGTGCGGGAGATCAAAGAGTGAATAGACGATTAAGTGCTTCCCTAGAGGGTCTGTTGGTTTTAATTTCATACGCAGGACCTATGGGAATAGGAATTTGTGTTTCCCAGTAGTGTTCTTAGTTTACCCACTCATCGAGACCACATGAGGAATTAGACGCATATGCTTCCTCTGAGAGTCTGTATTTATTGTTGCAAGACCATAGGGGAATTGACATAAGAGCTTCCTAGAGTGTTTGTGCCTTGTTTGTTGACTGAATTATATGGGTATGCTAGTTTTATCCACCCAGAGAGTCATTGTGTATACTTGATGGTTGGTTGTGATGAGTCCACCAAGCCAAAGAACAAGCATGGGTTTATACTTCTTGTGTTCAGTAGTCTTTTTAGATACATGTTGCGTAACTTTCCTATCTTGGAATAGAAACCATGCCAGTTTTCCCTGGTTGTGTAGTTAAATGAATGTGAATGGTAATTTGTAGAATTGTTTACTGCATTTATTTACCTTTACTTTTTCTATGTCACTCACTCATAATAGGGCACAAATCTTGTGGTGGTTGCGTACTGGGATTAGTCTCACACCATGATTGGGTCCTGATTTCGGCCCAAACAGATTATATGGTTCCAGGTATAGTTAGGGATTTTGGCCCTTCTACCTCAGCTACTTGATTGCTGGTCGGATATGGAGAGAATGGGACTGGGCTTGGCCCGCGATGCTACTGGAGTTGCGGTTTATATATAGTACTTTGGTTTCAGTTTTATTTGAGCACGTTGTTTTGGTTACTGCATTCCATAGATACATGTACCATTCCACATCATTATTATATTAGACATTTCTTTTACTTTCAGTTCAGTTGTTTCATGCTATTTACTGCTTCAGCTATTTTTTATGCTTATTCTTCTACTGAATACTTAACCAAATGAAGGCATAGTTTCCCCATTGATTCGCCAAGTCCCTCGCTACTAGTCAGCATCCCCTAGAATTTGGGGAAACACGCTTGAGGTAATGTGGCGAACCGGGTACGTGGCATCAGTTATGCGGTTCCGGACTTGGGTCATTACAAAGTGGTATAAAAGGAGTTTTCTTCATTTCTATTGCCTTACTGTTTTGAAACCATAGCTAGGGATAGGAAGAAATGGGTAGTTAGTACTTAACTGTACCCAGGAGTAATTAACTCGTGTACAGGGAAAAGCTATATTACCTCATAATTTCAATTTCCCGTTTTTTCAAGCGTTACTGTTTATTATATTTCACCATTTGGTGATGCGCATGTTTTGTGTTGTTATAGTTTATATGATTATGGTTCTATTTGGTTGCAACCCAATAATATGAGGGTGTTCCATCTCATGCATCATATAGGCACTAGGTAGGAAATCACTTTTCATGCATTTTACTATGCCATCTAGGGTGCATTAGAATTGCATGATGTTATGATAGATGTCGTGATAGATTATGCATGACGTTGTGTTAGTTGTGGTGATATTAATACTTGATGCGCCGATAGATTATTACTTCTTTTCCAGCAAGTTTAGCATGGGCACCAAGCTCTGGTCTTGGAGGTGTTATGGGCCCTTGAGGATCGGAAATTGTTGGATCATTGTTTGTTATGATGTTTACTTGTTTTATGCATTGTTATGATGCCATGATTTGATTCACGGGGAGCATGGGCCCCATAGATCGGAATTTGGCACATAGCCGGTTGTTTTCCAGTGTATCTGGCATTCGGAGCAGTTTCAAAGATACTTCCCGGAAAAACCTAGAATAAACAGAATTTACTTTATTCATACGCACCGTGTAGTTTTTAAATAGTGTTACTATCTGTGTAAACAAAAACACGGGGTGTCAGAATGTCTTCAGGGACATGCCGTGTACCATAAGTACACACCGTGTAGTAGAAAATCGTGTACCTGGTTGTGTCACTAACAACACGGGTCGGGGATATGCATGCAGTATATGCCGTGTGTTATAAGAACACACCTTGTAGGTATCTTCTGGGTACCTGGCCGTGTCACGAACAAAAGTGGTCGGTGTTATCCATCCTTATACATGCCGTCTTTGTTCGGAACACGTAGTGTAGGGGTCATCCATGTAGCCAGCCATGTAACCTACTACACAGGTCACTAAGCCTGTCTAGTACATGCCAGGTGTTATAAGAACACGCAGTGTAGTTTCTTCTAGGTACCTGGCCGTGTCACGAACAACACAGGTCGGTGTTATCTTCTTTGATACATATCATGTTTGTTCGGAACACGCCGTGTAAGGGGTTAGCTGTGTGGCTGGCCGTGTAACTGCTACACGGGCCACCGAAGCATTTCTAGTACATGGCATGTCCTTAGTGCAAACTCCGTGTAGTATAGACTTAGGAGGACCGTGTAGATTTGCTATGCAAAGAGACTCAGGTAGGGGAGTGGAGTTCAAGTACATGCCATGTTTTGGGGAAACATGCTGTGTAGTCTGGAATGTTACATGATCAGTGGTGGTAGAATTACATGCCCATGTAAATGGCTTTAACAAACATGCTGTGTAGTTTAAATACACACCGTTTAGTTTAGTTTTTCAAATTTATGTTTTTCTCTCTCTTGTTCCAATTTTGTACTCTTGTTTTTTCGGTCCTTGTTGATACTAAATCGGAGGCATGCTTTGGACCATTCAAGTATATGGCACCAAGACATCCTCTCGTGGCACGTTAGGAACCAGGAGGTGACCGTACGCCTGATACAGAAGACCAGGGACTACCAGTAGTTCCACCGATTGTTCCGGATATGGCACCTACAGTGATTCCGGACACTAGTGCAGACACTTAGCTTAGAAAGGGTTTCATGAGGTTCATACAGACCTTCCAAGGAGCTCATCATGCAGCCCCATCTATGGGAGAGCTGATGAAAGTCTTTCTGCACTAGAATCCTCACACATTCACAGGGGATGGAGGACCTCAAGTTGCAGAGTCATGGCTAAAATCCATGCTTTCCATATTCGAGCATCTGGAGACACCCCTAGATAGATGGTGATGCTCGCTACTTAAATGCTGCGAGATTCATCCAAGAGATGGTGGGATGTAGTCTCACATGCAGGATGCCAGCGATCTATGGCTTGGGACGAATTCTAGCATACATTCTATGACTAATTCTATCCAGCGATGCTGAGGGCCGACAATGCCAGTGAGTTTATGAACTAGGAGTAGGGTACTCTTATGGTAATATATTAATCCTCCTGCTTCACTAAGTTACAGCATTTCTCTCCCGTTCTTGGAAATGACGAGCTGTTTTTGGTAAGGATGTTTGAGGAAGGCCTCAAGCCAAAGATCAGATCACAGGTGAACGTTTTCTAGTTGACTTCTATTACTCTGATAGTCAACCATGCACTGTTCACTGAACGAAATATGTGGTCGACTGGTGTTGTTGACTAGAGAGGCTCAATATCCAATGTTGATTCATTTCATACTGACAGCAGGAAGCGCCACCGAGAGTCTACACGAAGTGACTCGAGGAGGTGAGGTATATCTTCTGGTAGACAGGATCTTGCTTATGGCAACCCAGTGGTGTGTTATCAGTGCGAAAAGAGAGGGAATAAGAAGTCTAAGTGCCTGAGAGATCCAGTGGAGTGCTGAGCTTGCGGTAGGATGGGTCATCTGTAGCATTTTTTTGGGGTTCTTCTTCCAGTGGCTAGTGAAGGAGGTTCTGTTTCTACCCCTCGTTCAAGAGCAGGATTAACTGTCCCACAGTAGACTAGGGGCTGGAGTTCTTCGGGTCGTGCAGGCCAAGGTAGAGGTCATGGATGCGGTAGTCAGGCTCAATGGGGATCATCTCAGGGATATTAGGCTACTTCACAGTGCTGTGGTACTGGCCAGATGTTTTCAGTAGAGAAGATCCATCGGGTGCTGGATCCTGGACCTTCCATAGTTCAAGGTACAATCATAGTAGCCTCAGTTTTATCTTCACCACTTTTCGATAATGGTGCTTCACATATCATTATCTCTGTTGCTGTCATGGAAAGTCTGGAGCTCTATGTCTTTTCGTCTGCTGACATGTTTACTCTCGACACGACCAAGCAACCCATCTTCAGATGGTTTTGAGTACACTGAGGGAGCATCAGATTTATGTAAAACACTCAATGTGCCACTTTTAGATGGACGAGATACACTTCATGGGTCATGTCATCTCAGAAAGAGAAGTATCAATAGACCCAGAGAAGGTGAGAGCAGTAGTTACCTGGGAGCAGCAGATGAACGTCTTCGAGGTATGGAGCTTCTTGGGGCAGGCTGGTTAATACATGAAGTTTATATAGGACTTCTCACACTTATTGGAGCTGTTGACGGGCTTGACTAAGAAGGGGGTGAAGTTTTTTCAGTCAGAAGCCTGTGACTCAGCCTTCCAGGAGATGATGGGGAGATTTGCTTCATCACTGATTCTAGTTCTGCCAGAGCAGGGAAAGAGTTATACAGTTTTCTATGAGGCATCTGGCATCGTGCTTGGATAAGTGCTTATGCAAGAAGATCTTGTTGTTGCGTACAGATATAGGAAGTTGAGTCCACATGAGAAGAAATATCCTACACACGACCTGATGTTGGATGCTGTTGTTCATGCTTTGCGTTATTGGAGGCACTATCTCATGGGAGAGAAATTCATTGTATATACTGACCACAAGAGCCTCAAGTACATATTCACACAATGTGACTTGAATCTGAGACAGCAGAGGTGGGTCGAGTACCTACAATCATTCGACTTCGGGCTTGCTTATACACCTGGGAAAGGCAATATTGTGGCAGACACACTGAGCAGGAGGACTCAGTTGCAGACAGTTCAGGAGGCCAGCAGTGAGTTGCATCTCATGGATCTGTTCTCTGAGATGCATCTGGAGGTGCACAACACACAGGGTCAGACAGTTCTTTCTTCTATACATGTTACCTCTACCCTTTTTGATCGAGTTAGAATGAGTCAACTATTAGACCTTGAAGGCCTAGTCATACGGGAGGGTGTGTCAGATAGAGACCCTACTCCGGTGTAGACAGTGGGTGATTACGAGGTGCTACGTTTTCATGGACGTGTATGGGTTTCAGTGGACATACGAGAGGTGCTGATGCAGGAGTTCCACACTTCATCTTGGGCAGTTCATCCTGCTATCAACAAAATGTAACGAGACTTGCACTGTCAGTATTGGTGGCCAGGTATGAAGAAGGATGTGGCTAGTTTTGTTATGAGGTGTTCCATCTGTTAGTAGGTGAAGTCAGAGAATCATTGACCAATATGGATTTTGCAGTAGTTACCCATTCCTGAGTGGAAATGGAATGATGTCGTGATGGACATCATGACAGGTTTACCGAGATCACCTCAAGAAAATGATGAGTTTTGGGTTGTTGTGGATAGGCTCATGAAGTTTGCACACTTCTTGCCGATCAAGGGGTCCTTCTTTGTTGATGAGATGGGATGGTTGTACATCCGAGAGATTGTACAAATGCATGGAGTTCCACATTCCATTGTTTTAGATAGGGATGCTCATTATACTTCTCACATCTGGTAGGGGATACAGAGGGCGTTGAGTACACATGTACTTTTGAGTACAACATACCATCCCCAGACTGATGGCCAGTGTCAGCGTACAATCCAGGTGCTTGAGGATATGATCTGAGCATGCATCGTAGACTTTGGAGCTTCTTGGGAGAAGCATATTCCCTTGATGGAGTTCTCCTACAATAACAGTTTTTAGGAGACTATTCAGATGGCACCTTACATGACTTTGTACTGCAAGCCATGCCGATCTCCTTTATGATGGCTTGAGGTAGGAGTGGCAGCTTTGTTGGGACCTCGTCTTGTTCCGGAGATTTCAGTACAGATAGAGTTGATTAGGAAGATGATGGCGATATCACAGTCTTGGCAGAAGTCTTATGCTGATCAGCGGAGACGACCTCTGGAGTTCGAGGTCGGGGATTAGGTTTTCCTGTGTGTCACACCATGGTTGGGACACAAGAGGATTCGGAGATAGGGTATGCTTTCATCAAGATACGTCGGGCTGTTTGAGGTCCTGGAGAGAGTTGGGCTGGTTGCTTACAGGTTGAAGTTACCTCAGAGGTACCAGGCTATGCATGACGTCTTCCATATTTCGGAGCTTCGACAGTATTTCTCAGACCCATCTCATGTTTTTCAACCCAAGGAGGTTGAGTTGGAGCAGGATGCATCTTTCGAGGAGCATCCTATCAGGATTGTTGATTGTAGGAAAAATGTAAAATGTGGCCAGTCTATTCCTCTGGTACGGGTGCTATGGCAGCACGGTCGTATATAGGACGAGACATGGGAGAGGGAGGCTGATATGCGATCATAGTGGTTGGAGTGTTTTGAGTATTCCTCTTCTACGTCATTCTAGTGAAATTCGAGGATGAATTTCTTTGAGGGGGGATGATTGTATGAACCCGGAGCTTCAGTTTCAGGTACAGATCTCTTTTCCGGGCTTTTTAAGAAAAAAAATGGAGAATCTAGAAATTTCTAGAGTACACACCGTGTACATTATGAGTACACGCCATGTACTCCTAGTCCACTTGAAGCCGTGTGTTGGTCGAGACTGTGCCACACACATGGTGTGTAGGGGTGATGTGGAGGCCAATTTTGGCGAAGTATGGAAAAACCCACTACACGTCATGCACTTTTAAAGTACACGTCGTGTACTTTTTTTATTTCATTAATCGACCCAGGGTCACACCTAATGACCGTAAACGCCTTATTCTCCGACTAAACCTATCTAGAATGTCCAAGAAGGCCAATTCTTTTCTGTGCCACCGATCCCTCACCAGTTGTCCGAATCAAACTCTGTTGGTTACAGAAGAATCACAGCGGTGAGTTCTTGGTTCATCGTTATCCTCATTTTCAGATTCTTCCTCTCTTGTATGTTATCTGAATTTGAACGTTTTAGTTGTCTTGCAGATCCACTCCGTTCTAAGCCTATTCACAGGTTGAGGTTCATGTATATCGATCTCCGAGGATTGAGGTAGGTGGTTTGTTGCTCTATGATGAAGTTCTTTGAGTTTTGGTTGCAAAAGTGCCAGATACCCATGTGTCGGGTATCCCGGGTTTAGGATTTTGGTCCAATTGTTTATCTGCCCTAGATTGATTATTACCTTATGATGAATTTCTGCTAATTTATGCTTGGTTTCATGTTTGAGGATCACCCCATGGGTGTTTACCTCTCCCGTTTGGCTGTTTAGCACTATTTGGCACTGTTGTCGTGAGGCAACCCTATTGCAATTGATAGTTTACTTGTTATCACTGATTGTATGTGTTTCCTGCTATTTAAATGATTTTGATGTATGGTATCTATTATCCAAGTAGTTTTTTCACATACTTAGGGCTGCTAAAAGACGATTATGCCCGACTGTACTGCTCTGGGCTGCGAGAACCTGATGCAGGAGATCAAAGAGGGAATAGACGATTGAGTGCTTCCCTAGAGGGTTTTTTGATTTTAGTTTCGTATGCAGGACCTACGAGAAAAGTACTTTGTGCTTCCCAAGAGTGTTCTTAGTTTACCCACACATCGATACCATGAGAGGAATTAGATATAAGTGCTTCCTCAGAGAGTCTGTAGCTATCGTTGCAAGACCATAGGGGAATTGACGTAAGAGGTTCCCATAGTGTTTGTGCGTTGTTTGTTGACTGGACTATAGGGGTCTGCTAGTTTTAGCCACTCAGAGAGTCAGTGTGTATTCTTTATGGTTGGTTGTGACGAGTCCACCAAGACAAAGAACAAGCTTGGATTTATACTTCTTGTGTTAGGTAGTATTTTTAGATACCTGTCATGTTACGTGCTTATATTGGAATAGAAACCTTGTCGGTTTTCCCTGGTTGTGTAGTTAAATGAATGTCAGTGGTAATTGGTAGAATTGTTTACTACATTTATTTACCTTTACTTTTTCTATATCACTCATTGACAGTAGGGCACAAATATTATGGTGGTAGAATACTGGGATTAGTCTCACACACTATTTGGGTCCAGCTTTCGGCCCAAACAGATTATATGGTTGAAGGTATAGGTAGGGATTGTGGCCCTTTTACCTCAGGTACTTGATTGATGGTTAGATCTGGAGAGCATATGACAGAGCCTTGGCCCGCGATGCTGCTGGAGTTGCTGTTTACATTTAGTAAATTGGTTTCAGTTGTATTTCAACACGTTTTTTTCTTACTTCTTTCCATAGATACATGTACCATTTTACATCACTATAATATCAGACATTGCTTTTACATTCAGTTAAGTTTTTGCATGCTATTTATTGCTTCATCCATTGTTTATTCTTATTCTTATACTACATACTTTACCAAATAAGGGAATAGTTTCCCCAGTAACTCACCAAGGCCCTTGCTGCAAGTCTGTAGCCTCTGGTGTTTGGGGAAACATGCTTGAGGTCATGTGTCGAACTGAGTACGGAGCACCAGTTATGCGGCTCCGGACTTGGGTCGTTACATCAGAAAAATTTAAAATACTTCCCACAATGTTTTGACCATATATTATATATTTTACCCTTGTGAAGCTGATTAAAACTTATCATCGTTCCTATTCAGATTAACCGAAGATAAAAGAGACATATTTATAAAATGTAGTAATCATAATCAAATATTTTGAATAAATTAGTTATTATTAAATTTCAATATGTGGTGATAATTGATCCTAAAATATTGTAAAAAATGTGTTGAGAATTGTTTTCTAGAAAAAATAATTTTTAAGAATATAACCAAATTTACTCTTATACCATTGTTAGAAAAAATATTTCATGATAGTTAAATTTTGTATTGAATATAAAATATATAAGTTTTAGTTTAAATCATTAACCAATAGAGATCATTTATATTTATTAATACAAAAACAAAATTTTCTCAAATAAAAAGTTTTCCATAAAAAACACATCATTTACTTTAAAATGTTTTTTTAATTTTATTTCAAATAAATTGAAAAATTGATGTTATCATTTACATCAATTATTCATAATTTATTTTTACCTATTCATACATTCCAATTTAAAATATACTTTTTATTAAGAACTATATTGCAGTCATTTAGATTTTGGGATATGTGTATCATAAGATATCATATTTTATATATTTGAATGTAAATTTACATTAAATGTGTTGGTTGTCAGAACAGTAATTTTAAATAGATATATTTCATATATTAAAATAGTTCTATGACATATATTTAATTGTAACCAATTGAGTCATTAAATGAATGGCCATTCTAATGAGATCTATATTTTATAGAGGAATGGGCAGCCATTATTTTGAGGGTAATATAGGAAAAAATAAGAAATATTTATCCAATTTAGAGGTAGATTATTCCCGCAAGATCATTTCGTTAACATACAAAGTCTAGTGATGTCAAAATCTTGTTTTTGATGTGGGTGACTATATTTTTTAGAGTGTTTTATACATTTTGAAATTGGAGGATTTGGAGTAAGGGGAATATAGAACCCATACTAATAGAGATATTCTTTGTTACTGAGAGGATGTGTATAATATCATATTTATTAAATCTACAATATAGATAAAGTATTATGAATTATATATTTCATATTTCTCCACTACACAGATATCATTAAACTCAATCTCTTAATGTTTAAATTGGCAATGTCATGAATGAAACTAATGTGTCATAAAATAATTATCCTATTTGAATTATTGATCAGAGCAAGATGTTACATTAATGTAAGGATGAATGTATTATTTTTGAGTGATGGAATAATTTATTGATTTGAAAGAATATGTTTCATTGTATGTAGATCATACATGCATTGTGGATGTAACATTTCATTAGAGAGGCTTGAGGATACATTTTGAGGATATGAATATGTATATTGGGTACTTTATAATTATCCCCACACACTATGGTACAAATTTTATTTTATTAATGAAAAGTTTGGGTATTGGTTTACCTATCCTATTTTAGTGTCAATATAATCTATAATATTTAGTAATAAAAAAACATTACGTAGTATTAATTGACTATGGATGATAGATTTCATCAATTACTTTGTGGAAAATTATTATTGAACCTAGTTTTCAAGGAAGTGGGGGTTTCTTTTATGGTCTATTAGCTAGATAGTGGACCTTATTTTGATATCATGTAGGTTACCAAGTATACAATGTATTATTTCTTAGTCATTCCTTTTAATATTGAATAAAAATATTTTATTGTTTAAAAATTATGTTTTTTTTCTTTCTATATAGGGCCTCATGGATATGTAATTCTATATTAAACCATATCTCATTCTCCTTAATTCAAAAGGTATAAAACTATTGAAAACTGTTGTTATAAAATTCAAACCACTATTTGAAATTATATTAATGGTGTCCCGGTCATCCAAGTGTGGATATTATTCTCTAATATATAACCCCATCATAGATTTAAGATAATCACATTGACCACTAATTGAATACATCAGCGTGGACATCAATTTATTATATAAATTAATAAATTAATAAGATAAATAATATTAACTAAGAAGGATGTGTTTATTTTTTAGGATGGAGAATTATTTTATCATCCCCATGATATTAAAACATCTTGATATGACAACCATTTTATTGTTGTGAAATTACAGGGAAATTTTAATTTTTATCTCTATGTGAGGTGAACTCAAAATTTGGGACTCATATAGAAGGTTTGATTTACTGGTCATATATGTGATATGTTTTTAAAGATGGAATGAGATATAATTTTAAGAATGGTTGATATAGTGGATGCCAATAGAGGCTAGGTTTGACTATGGAGATTAAGGCTTTTCCTGGTAGTAAATGTGGAGCATTAAGACCTATGATCACCAGGGAGAACACCTACGTTATGCGTTTACTTCCAGGAAATGGTATGCTTATAAGATGTAGTTCTCAAGGACCTACATGGTTTGAAATATAAATTAATAAATTTATATTATATTCATTTTTTGGGAATGATAAATGAGTTGTGAAACCTTTGTAAAATAGTGAAAGTGAACCCCCCTAGTTTGGTTGTTTTTTAATATATATTGGAATGGGTTTTCCAATATTGACTACGGTTATGTACCATGCCATAGTGGCTGACATAGTAAAATGGGACGATCATATTACACCATGAAGATCTTGTAGGATCATGGTCGTGGTGTTGGGTTTATCAATTGTTAGCTAGTTTTCTACCATGGAATAGAATATGTCATTGTGTAGGCTATAAGGTGTATCAGTTTTCACAAAATGAGGCAAAACACATTTGACCCTATTGATTTAAAAACCATGTAGATTATTTTTTCTTTCTCACACATAGTCAACTAAGGGGATATTTCCTCCATCGATTCCTTTGACCCCTAAAAATGTGGTGATTTCATGGGTGTTTAATATTAAATAGTGGTGTGAATCCACCAAAATTTATTTATTGTCTTATTTATTCTCCCTCACATATCTCATGTGATGAAATTTATGTTCTCATATTACAATTATTATTCATTATGAATTTAATTAGGTTTTTTATTCTATGTTAATGTAAAATAAACTTTTATTTGGTTCTCAATGTTATGTGTTTTACCCTGTATAAAACAAAGGTCACTCCTTGGACAATCCTCTAGTGTTCGAACACAATTATAATTTTGGGAGGATGTCAATTATGTTATTATCAATTTAAATCAAATAAAATTAATTTGAAAAATAAATAATCTCTTTTTAGTTAATATAAATTGTTTATAAATAATTTTTTGGATTTTATATAATGAGATATGTTCTTTTAATCATGGACTGAGACCATTTGAATAATGATGTTCGATTGTAATAGTTGAAGGGATGAAAAATAAAAGAAATGAATCCTCTATAGTTATGTTTTCTTATGTATTCTCATTATTGTATTATTCATATTTTATGTGTCATTTGATTTGTGTGTTCTCTTCCTGATATTTGATTTACCTATTAAATATATGAAATATTTTATTAAAAATGAATGCAAATGAACGATCTTGATAAAGGTATGAGGACCTTAAAGAAACCTTATACACTAGCTTGATTCGTTTTCCATCGATAACTGAGGCATTATTTTTGTTTTTGTGAACTTTGAAGCACATGCCTAGATGTTTTATATTTAAATGAAATTACTGATTGTAGAAGACCTTGATAGGTGAAATTAGTGACCTAAAATTGAAGGGGAGTGAAAAATTGAGATAGATGGCATTATGATTAGAAAGGTAGAAAAATTTAGATGCCTTGGAACATTCAGTATAGTTATGATTAGAATGGGAAGAGAGTTGCTCCACCCTAGATATTTGAGAACGAGATTTGATAGGTTGGGTACATAAGGACTGATCAAACAAATACTTTTGAAATGAGAATGGTATTATGCCTCCTCCATGGAGTGGTGCACAATGGATTTACATTATGGTCCAGTGAGGCATTGAACATATATTCATAACGTTGAGTTAATAAAATTCCTACGAGGGAATGAATTATACATGAGTGATAGAAATGGGATACAGGAACCCTTTAATGGTGTCTTGGTAGATTTCTGAACTAGAGGTCCATGGTAGCTTCCCCAGTGATATATCAACCCTGGAATGTGTGTTCATGAGAATGTGTAGTAATTATTGTTAGTCTCACCTAAAAATTATATTTTTCTATAATCATGGTATGGATCATATATCAAATGATAGGTTATAGACATGAGAGGCTGGCCATGAATTTTGTGATTGGTTCTCGGGGATCGAAGATCACATCATGTTATTTTATTATTATATGATTTGTGTGTAAAACACATCCCAAAATGATATACTGATATATATGGGATGAATCAGATACTGTAATTGGATATATCTTTCATTCCTTCTACTAATTGAATTATTTTATTCAAAAACACACTCCAGTAATATATATATATGGATATTAATAGTATTTCATGTATTTTTTTGATATAGACTTTATTCCTAATATATTATGATGGAAGTGAGGGATGAACAACCTATGATATATACATATATATATATGAGACAATCTATGAGAGACACAACACCCCCAACTGACCTATATACCATTGGATTCATAACACGTTACCATATGATCAAATTATTGATCTTGATTCTACTAGATTATGTTGAACATGCTCTTGGGAATTGATCATTGGCCTTATACATGATTTCATTGTTATGTATCATTCTTAGAGATTATATATAAATGACCAATATATATTTGTGTTAATCTCTTGAGTCAAATTAATTTCTTAATTTTGATGGTGATTAATTTTTTATGCTTTTACATGGAATTTAGTATTCCTCATATAATTAAAAAATTGAACAGATTGAATTTACCAGTAATATAAAATAATATATTTGTGTTAACCAAATTTAATATACTCAGACCCTTTTTGTGAATCCATGGGACTTTATTACCAGAGTATGTCATTATTTTTTACTTGTTAATCTTGGGTAATATATAATGTTAGTATCATTTAGTTTTATTGCTCAAATTTTTTTTCATGACATTAATTGTGGAAAATATTGGGCAAAAAATAATACCATAGTGAATTTATTTCATTTTATTATCATTTAATTCCTATTATTCTCGTATGTGAAAAATTATTGTATGTTGACATGGTCATAAGATTGTATGACTATTTACATTAATATTTAATTTCATATAGATTTGTAATTTCTAATTAGTTATGTGTACTCAGATTTACTATGATTGATGTTACATGTTCTATTTCGATTACACTTGTTACATTGATAAGGGCATATATTTTTGTTATGGTACTACCCTAATACCACCATACTATCCAACAAACTCTCGACTATGGGGAGGCCATCCCATGGTCCTGTCAGCCCTATAAAATGGAAAATGATCTATCATCTAGTAATGTGGTGTTATAAATTATTATAAGAGAATTTAAGTGGTTGATAAAAAATTTTGTACTAAAAATGTATTTTCTGATTGTTTTCGATATAATAGATGTGTGATATAGGAATGAGGCATATATTTTTATTTTTATCAAATTTCTATTTCACAAACATATTTTCTAGTCATAATTCAAGGTTACCAAGGATATGGTAAAACAGTTCTTGGTATTTTTTATGATTTCATCTAATGTTACACACTTAGGTTTTGTGAATTTTATTTATTTTTGTTTTTAGGATATTGACCTCATAGAACGTGGCCAGTTTTCTTACATCAATTTTCAAATAGGATTAAAATTAAATTCTTGTACTTTGATATGATAGTTTTATATGAGGAAGGGGTTTCTATTTTTAATGTAACACCTCATATATCAAATCACAGTTCATGGAGAATCAGTCCATCATAATAACCATAATTCAAAAATGTCACTGGTTGGCACATAAGGGGTATTAGTCCATGTGTCCAAACTGTATCTGGTATGCCTTTTCCGGAATCTCCAACAACTAGGTCACAAGTTAGTAAACATGCAGTATAGTTCAACGAATTGAACCTGGATACAGAATTCCTTGTCCGACCAACTCATCCTTGATATGGAATTCTCTATCCATACCCTTCGATTTAGGAGCATCGGTCCCTCCCAAAAAAACCATTGTGCATCGGGGAGTAGAAATACTTTACAACATACCAAAAAAATTAATCATCGATCGGAAAACAGGGAGCATTAATCAATGAATCCAATAGTGACATGGAATTCCATGTCCTACAATCCACCATCATTCAATAAATAACATCAGTTGTTTATATATCATCATTTCAGAACCTAAAACAAATTGTGAATTTCACATTTCTAGATTCTAAATCCTACAAAACACACATACATGTGATGTCACATTCACTATACCCAACTATATAAATTGATGTTATTGAAACCCTAGTCTAGTACAAAAACTATATCCTTCATCTAGGATCGATGTGGAGCCTCAGACCAACAATCTCAATCACAGTTGTATAAATCCTTAACCATGGGTCATCTTCCCATCCATATCAATGTTCACTACCTCAACCAGTAAATCATGTACCAAAACATGACAACCTAACTATATCAAACCGCCATGTCAGATTAATTCATGTCTCAACCTCAAACAATAAGTATCAAGGGTTGGATAAACATATATCTCTCTCATCAAAATATCAACCCCATCATCTCATACATCAAACAGGGTCCCATGGAACTCTAATAATCAAATAAAATGGCACACACATCAATTTAGGGTTTTTCTATCAATTAATCCACACATGACCCTCTAGGTCCACACAAAATTTGAGGCATCCCTTCTTTGGATCCATATAACTTATTCTCAAAAAAGTTATCATCCATTATTTATAGTAACCACAAAACTCTCAGGAATATCTCTAACATAAGAAACATATTAATGAGGCCCTCAATGGAAAATCACATATTCTTGATCAAATACATGCCACTAAGGCATCTAAAATCAACCCCATGTCGCACAAGCATTCCCAACTGTCCACCACAACATAAAATGATCACATAACTAGAAACAATCACTCCGAGGGAGTCGTAATGAGTAACTCATCATCATATCAACAACACAATGACACTATTCCATAACCACAATACTATGGTATCATCTTATCTCAATAGTCACCGTTGACACTAATCCTAAAATTTATGGTGTAATCCTCAAATTTTATAACCTAGAGTCACTAGTCCCGATACATGATGATAAAAATATCATCCCATAGATGTTACTCAAATCCAATATTAAAGTATTCTTCCATGATTCCTAATGAAAAACACCATGGTATGCTAAAGTAATATCAAACACTGAGATCACAACCCTCACTTTTGTTTCCAAGCTATAATCTATCCCAAATAGGGATTCTAAATTCCATATTCAATGTAATACTCCTTATGTAACAAAATTATAATAAAAGAAAATTTTTATGACCTCTATTTTCCAAAACGATCCCACAATTTCGATCAATGAAGAAGAGCGCTCAATATGGACTACTCACACACCCAGTTTTGACTTCCAGGGCACAAAATACCCAAAACCTCTATATTGGTAAATCTATATGTTCTGTAAATTAGGGTAAATGGTGTGCAATCTCATACCACCCCTGGACATGTACCTTTCCATGGCCAGACAAATATCATTTCTCCATGTGTCCTACTACATGGAATGTACATCAAGTACATGACATTTACATTCTTGAAACCATCATTTAATGATCTTTTTCATGTGCCCTGAATCACTACAATGTACCCCACACACATTTTCCTCATAGGTAATGGAATGAAATTTTATGATGTACTTCTTCCCTAAACAAGATGATCAGATGGTTTGTTTTCATTGAACCACATGCGGTATTGTTGGGATTTTTGAATGGGAAATCCCTGAAAATTTACTAAGACCCCTATTTTTTCCAAAAAAATAATTGACTGACCCCCCATGTAGACTTTAACAGTTATAATAAGGAAATTAAACATTAAAACATCTAATATATGTGTATTTGTGAAATGAAACTGAAAACTGACCTACCTCATGGTGTAAACATGGAAGTTTTGGGTCCTAATATGCTGCCTAAAGCCTCTTCACCATGATTTGATGCCAATCTATGCCAAGGATGATGTCCGGTGACATGTCATTTCTTCATACTGTTGGTCCAGGTGTTACCTTCAGATGATAACCCTCTCTCTATCTTCTGTTTGAGTAGGATCCTCAAAATGTGGGAGGGGTTAACTCGTTTAATTAATTACTCATTTAGCACTTGTCTCGCATCCCAGAACCTAATGAGAATTTATATCTCACTTATGAATTACCCTTTTTTATGGACTCAACTGAATATTTAGAATCTAATTTTTAAAATCCTTTCAATTAATACATCCATTTGATACCACTGAACTAATTTAATTCTTAATTAATGAAATATTAAATATTCATCCAAAACTGCAACTACTCAGAATTCCAATAAACATTGATCCTAGGGTAAACACTTTTTTATGGTACCAACAGAGTGGTAGGAAAATTTATTTGAGACCAAATTCTATAAAAAAATAAAAATTTTACCCATTATGAACACCTGAAAACAAAAATACTACTTTTTGTACTCAAAATTCAAAATCCAAAAAACTCGGGTCTCCAAAACTACCCCACCTTAAACCTTCTTCTCCCTAAGAAGCCACAATGATATTACAACCACACATCCTGAACGACACTGGCCATCAAAAAAAAGATAAACATCATACGTTCTACCCCAATATGTCTTCAAAGATTCCCTATATAACTTCGATGATAGGGCATAAAACCCATCAAATGTCAATCCCCAATTTTCCACCATTAATAAACCACTCTAACAACTCTTAATAGGACTCTCCCTTCTCAACATTACACATCACCATTTTAAACTCATCATCACTCTCACGGTGATCTCCACCATATAACTCAACCCAAATTTACTGATTATGAACCATAACACTTCCTATCATGGAATTCCCTTTCAAAAACATTCTTAGCAGTCGACAACCCACTTGATATAGTCCTCATTGTATCATCGACCCTTCCCACACTAGGGTAACACCACCATATACGATATGCGTGGACATCCATTACATTTCATTGAGATTAGGGCATCGGTCCTTCCCCTAAAATCATGGTGCACTATAGAGTGGATCATTAGTCCATCCTCCAAAAACATTTTATCTTGTGTATGAAAACATGGATAATTGATCCACGACTCCAACAGGGAAATCATCCCCAATCATTCAATACCTAAAATATGTGGTTCCTAGAGCATCATTCCAGGACTAAAACAAAACTGTAAACTACACCTTTCCAGAACCATAGACAAGCACCAACCACATACATGTTACGTCACATTCACTATAACCAACTGTATAAATTGATGTTCACAGAACATCAGTCCCACACTCACATTATAAACACCAACTGAAATCGATACAGAGAATCAACCCAACAATATCAATCACATATATCTGGAATGTTACCCATTGATCATATTTCAATCCTTATCAATTTTTATTCCCTATACTAGTAAACCAGGTTCCAAAACATGGTAACCCGTCTATATCAAACAACCTTGGGGCCTTAATCCATGTCTCAAACTCATCAACTAAGTAACATGCGTTGGATAATCATCCATCTCGCTCATCAACATTTCAACCATATCGACACATACCTCAACCATGGTCCTAACAAACTCCCAAATTCAAACTAGTTGGCACACACACCCACTCAGGTTCTTCCAATAGATCATCCCACACATGAAACTCTAGGTCCACATGTAACGACCCAGACCTAGCTAGCCACTCGAACAGTGCCGAACGGGTCTGGTGTCACGACCTTAGGCGCACCACCCCTGAACGCCAAAGGCTTCCAACTAGATGCGAGGGTCTGATAGGTATAGTGAGGAGGCTATACCCACTTAGAAGATCATAATAAGGGTACTAGTCCAAGTATAACAATAAAGATGCAGCAGAAATAAAGACTCAATAGACTCGATCCAGACACACAGAGTGGAAGCATAAACAATATAGATAAACAGCGGAAGTAATAAATATAACAACATCAGCGAAAATAAACATAACAGCAAGCTGATAACATGTAACTACTACTGAATAGTAAAACATACATCAAAGAAGGTCAGCATTCAAAAGGGTGCTAATGGCTAACCAACTGTAGCTACATAACAGATAAGCATGCTAAATATGGAAAAATAAATATAACAATGTAAACCCAGTGAGGAATGACCTCAAGGTCCATACCATCTCCATGCAACAACTAACGTAACCGATCTCTTGAAGCTGGCCTCTTTCCTACACGTAAATCCAAAAAGTCTGCACGTGTCCCAAAGTGCCCATCCAGGGTGTGAGAAAAATCACAGTAGGATTCCACCCAACTGTGCGTACCAATTATATGTGTTTAAGCAGTCATGTATTTACAAGGAATGAAGTAAACATTACAATGCACACATAAACACCAACTCGAATGGTGCTCAACAGCCACCACGGAGTGTCACCTGCTTTGGAAAATGCCAGAATCTCTGTCGTGTAACCCAGCACCATGTGCCACCTGACACAATGTGTCTCAAGTACCAACGTCCCAAAGGAACGCCCAAAAATAGTAACCTGGCAGCATGTGCCTCCTGAAACCTCGTGCCACAAGTACCGATGTCCCGAAGGCACGCTCGAAAATAGTAAACTATCACCATGTTCTTCCTAACACCTTGTGTCTCATGTATCAACGTCCTGAAGGTAGGCCCATCTCCTGAAGGATCCTCACCTCCCACGTGGCTTTCTACGTCAATCACCCCCAACCAAAATACCTAACCACAATCACGGGGGCCACTACCCACATGAGTGGTCAAAACCACCTCATCACCGAGTATCTCTGTTTGCACACTACTCAATGTCCCGGGTGAGCGGTAATCACCAAAATAGTCTTAAGACACCAAAATGTATGACCACTCGTGTCCCTGCGACCATTCCGCTCAAGACTGATGGCATCACCACCATAGTATCCTAGTTCATGCCCAACCTGACAGTCGTACTGCCTCAAGACGGCGTCTATGACGCCCAATCCCAGGGTCAAAACCACCCAAAGTAACCCGGGCAAAGCCCCAACCTATGATCAGAATCAGTCTAGCATAATTGGGCGAAGACCAACACAACCCAGAGGGTCTAGAAAATGCAATTCAGCAATTTCATATATAACATATTTAACCAGAAAACATAACTGGGAAAAACCAACTAAACAGTCGAATTTCACTATACCAGTTGTTGTCTCATACCAGTACTAAGGTCTTAAATGCCTCCAACAATTATAACAGGCTTTAACAAAGTAAACAAAATAGTTTATAACAATCATATTTCAATTAAAACCATTTTGGTGTTTGCTGACCAAAATGCCCCGACAAGCAATGACCCCTCGCTCGGCACTGCTCAGGCAAAATGGTAACTTGGTATACCCAAAAGCATCCCAGAAGTCCCATAAGCAATACAATATAAAAAAACAGATAAAACAGGTCCCGCTCAAAATACTTGAAAATGCGCTGAAGGCCGCATCACCCAAACAACTATGAAAACACAAAATGAGGTATGCATTACCTACCTGAGACTTGTACTATAATTCTCCTCCGGTAACACCATCCAATTCGGTCTAAACCACGGTAAATTTATACAAGATTCAAAACCACTCAATGGTATATAACTCTTTATAGAACTAAAATCAGAAAAAATGGCCAAAGAGGAATCGAGGCCTTACCAAGGGGGTTCCAACACACTAATCAATGATTGAATCGTGTCTCAGACGGACGAACGAGAGGAGGAGAGGTGTTTGGCTAGCCTGGTTCGCATATCCGGGTGGAGGACATGAGGTACTGCCACAATATGAGGCTACTGCCCGTTTTGAGCGAAAAATATAAAGTACACGGCGTGTACATTTGGACTACATGCCGTGTATATTTCATTTAAATATTCCAAAGATGGATAATTCTGCTGACTTACATTCCAAACCTGCCGACATGAGTACATGGCATGTAACCAGGGGTATGCGGAATGTACTTGGTTCCTCCTGATTTCCTCACCGACATACCCACACGCCATGTGTTTCCCTTACACACTGACAGAATACACGATGTGTCCCTGGTTCCTACCCAGCCAGTGGCCTACACGGCATGTATGGACTCATACGTTTGGGGTTCTACACGGCGTGTTCAAAACTACATGTCGTGTAGTTAGAAACTACTACACGTTCATTAATCGACATGTACTCGGGGAGCGCACGATCGATACTCGCTTAACATATACACAGCATGTAGTCTTCAAATTTCCAGAAACTCTGCATTTTCACCAGTTTCCTCAGAAACCCATCAAAAATTAAAACAGGGTTGGAATTTTGACCCATTCTGAAAACCTTGGTTCTTACAAACGCCCCAACTTAACATAGCTCGTCCCCAAGCTACCAAATGAAACCAGGGGATGGCACCGAACATGCTCATCCCAGTTAATCAACCCAGACTACCCCGGTCTCAAAGGTTCCGGATAAATTCCTCAAGGGGGCTCCCCACCTTAGGAATTGCCTTACCTGGTCCCAACCCAACAAAACATAAATTAAATAGGGTTTACTAACCTGTTTTTAGGACGCAAAAACCTTTCGTGACGCATCTTCACCCCTGCACCTCATTGGTGCTCCTCTGTCGTGTCTAACACCCAAAGTATCCCGCACCACATCGGTGTCCGCCTCCACGAGGTCCTGGTGCCTAGCACCTCAAGTATCCAGCATCCATGATGCCCCGATCCCCACAGCACCTCATGTAACCCACATCCACGATGCCCTGATTCCCATGGAACCTCAAGTAACCCGCATCCACGATGCCTCGATGCCACGCATCTCATATATATATATATATATATATATATATATATATATATATATATATATATCACGCACCCGAGATGGTTCCAACCCACTGACTAGCATCTACTCAGTCCATAAAGATCCGGTGCACCTCGTTCACTCAAAACAGATATACCTCTATAGGTCATTCCAAAAACGAAACATGGCGATCACGGCCACACCGCGGTGTACCTCTAACCGTCGTCGGCTCAACAGCCTGCTCAGCCTCTGCAGCTCCACGGCGTGCACCTGGCCTGAAACACGACAGCCTGACGCCTGACCTCCCTATGATGCTGCTCCAGTCACTGGCCATTGACCCCTCAGCCAGGTCCCACCGTCTCTTTCACGACCTCTGCGCACAGCTGATCCTCGACTACCCTCTCCTGGTACCGAACCTGAACCAACTCCAGACACTGCAGTCTGTCCTGGTCCCTGACTGGTGGCTATTTGAGAAGGCTGCCTGAAAAACCACTCCAGATGTCCGTCCTATACACATGCCCGACACTCCTTCGGAGGCCTATCGCACTGCACCCGAACATGTCCCAGTTTTCCACACTGGAAGAAAATCGCCGAAGAACTCCCACGAGGTGGTCTAGCTAAATCCCTGACTTGACTGCCCTGCGGAGACTCATCCCATCCATGATTCCTGATGTGTGAACCGTTACCCGAAGCTTCTGTCCTTCCCAAGCGATATTTATCTCTCATGTTTCCCTCAGCAATGAGTGCCTGATTCACTGCCTTGGAGAAAGAACCCAGCCTGAAGATGTTCACCTGGACCCGAATTGCGTGTCGTAAGTCATCCTCAATGCGCCTCACTCTAGATACACCATCTCTCACAATACCAGGTGCAAAACGAGGAAACTTTGTGAAAGTAGTTGCGTATTCCATGATGGACATGTCTCCCTGCTAAAGACTCAAAAACCCCCGAGCTCTCTCTGCCCTGAGTGTCTCTGGGTAGAAGTGCTCAACGAACCTATCCTTAAAATCCTTCCACTCTAGTCCCTCGTGCCTACGAGCATGTACCTCTATGTCCCACCAACGCTTTGATGGTCCTCTCAGAATGTATGTCACCAGCTTGACACTCCGCCCTGGATTCATCTCTAACTGCTTGAAGATCATCTACATACTCTCTATCCAGTTATCGACCACCTATGGACCACCCTCGCCCTGAACAAGTGGTGGGTGCTGTGACGGGAACTCCCCCGTCAGATACGCCATAGAAGGCTTTGTACTCTGCGTGCCTCTACCAATACCCTTCATGACGCGTTCCATGCTCGCTCAGAGATGCTCATCGATCCACGGCCCGAATGATGCAAAACCTGGCTGCTATGCTGCCTGCACTGGATCCTGAGCCTGATCCGGCTCCTGGGCATGTACCTGCGGCTCATGCTCTTCCTATACCGAATTCTAACCCCCATCATGTGGCACTACATCATCTCCTTCCTGACGCTCCATGGAGCCATGAACGAGTAACCTGCTGAATACCATAAATGGTCAGCCAGGCCATATATATATAAAAATATATTCTATGCAGATAAGGAAAGTAGTAAAAGGTAGTGCATAAAAACTACCCTTACTCCCCCTCACCGTAACCCATGCCCCACGGAATCCCGACCTCACGGTCTCTTTACCCGCCCTCTACAGAGTCAAATATCAATTGTACCTCGACCCATGCCCATCATGACAACCAATGTTGCCTCAAACCGAAGACCGAGTCACCCAATCCTAACAGTTACACTGCCTCCGTCATAGTATCGGCCTTCTCTCAAAATATTCAGAACCAATATCCCGCCACATGCAATTTTTACAAAAATATAAAGCCTGGCATACACATTTCACAAATAGAAAATCTATCAGTAAATTCACCAATTTAAATTTCAATGTATATTAAGCATGGAAATTGATTTTTATTCACATGGTATTATCACTTCACAAAAAATACGTGAAATTATTAAATTGAAATACCCTAAAAAAATGTGCCTATCAAAATCCAACAGCAAGCCTTCCCATACCAGGCCAAGGTCTAATTCTCCCTTACCATACCGGGTCAAGGGTCTCATGTCACAATCCACAACATCACACAACAAGTGATCCACCGAGGTTGAAATCATATAAACTGTAATCTAAGAAAAAGCAAACAGTAATTACCACCCATGGAAACTTGGCCCATCCTTCGTACTTGGGGCTACAGGCACCCAAGCACAAGATATGAACCTAGTTCCAGTAAAAACCTATCTCCAGTCTACCATATCTCAAATAGTAAAACCAGCAAAAATAAAAAGAGAATTTTCAATCTCATTAGAATCCAGAAAACACTCCTACTAAATCCTTGTCAAGAACTCCTCTGATACCACTTTGTAACGCCCCAGACCACGCTAGCCACCCGAACAGTGACAAACGATTCGGCTGTCATGACCTTAGGCGCACCTCCCCTGAACGCCAAAGGCTGCCGACTAGCAGCGAGGGTATGATAGGTACAGTGGGGAGGATGTACCCTATCAGAGGATCATAATAAGCGTATTGGTCCAAGTATAACAGTAAAGATGCAGCGGAAAGAAAGACCTAGTAGACTCGAACCAGACCCGCAGAGCGGAAGCATTAACAATATAGATAAACACCAGAAGTAATAAATATAACAACTACAACGGGAATAAACATAACATCTTGCTGATAACATGTAACTACTACTGAACAGTAAAACATGCATCCAAAGCAGGTCAACATTCAAAAGGGTGCCAATGGATAACCAACTGTAGCTACATAACAAATAAGCATGCTAAATACTGAAAAGTAAATAGAACAAAGTAAACCCAGCATGGCATGAACTCAACGTCCATACCATCTCCATGCAACAACTAACGTAACCCATCTCCGGAAGCTAGCCTCTTTCCGGCACGTAAATCCATAAAGTCTGCACGCGTCTCGAAAGGCCCGCGCAGGGTGTCAGAAAAATCTCAGTAGGATACCACCCAATGGTGCGTACCAAATATATGTGTTTAAGTAGTCATGCATTTACAAGGAAAGCAGTAAACAGTACAATGCACAAATAAACACCAACTCCACTAGTGCTCAACAACCACCACAGAGTGTAACCTGCTTTGGCCAATGCCAGAATCTCTGTCATGTAACTCGGCACCATGTGCCACCTGACACCCTGTGTCTCAAGTACCGACGTCCCAAAGGCACGCCCGAAAATAGTAACCTGGCACCATGTGCCTCCTGACACCTCGTGCCTCAAGTACCGACATCTCGAAGGCACACCCAGAAATAGTAACCTGGCACCATGTGCCTCCTGACACCTCGTGTATCAAGTACCAACATCTCGAAGGCACGCCCATCTCCGGAAGGCTTCTCACCTCCCACGTGGCCTTCTACGGAAAGCACCCCCTACCAAAATACCTAACCGAAACTATGGGGGCCTCTACCCACACTAGTGGTCAAGACCACCTCATCACAGAGTGTCTCTGTGTGCACACTTCTCAAAGTCTCGGGTGAGCGGTAATCACCAAAATAGTCCTAAGCCACCAAAATGTATGACACCTCGTGTCCCTGCGACCATGTCGCTCAAGTCTGTGGGCATCAGCACCCTAGTATCTTGGGCCAGGCCCAACCTGACAGTCATACTGCCTCAAGACGATGTCCATGACACCCAATCCCATGGTCAAAACCACCCAAAGTAATCCAGGAAAAGCCCCAACCTGTGATCAGCAATACTCTAGCGTAACAGGGCCAAGCCCAACACAACCCAAAGGGTCCAGCAGATGCAATTCTGAAATGTCATATATAAAATATTTTACCAGAATACATAACCGGGAAAAACCAACTAAACAGTCGAATTGCACTATACTAGGTGTTTTCCCACACCAGCACTGAGGTCTTAAATGCCTCCAACAATCATAACAGGCTTTAACAAAGTAAACTAAAAAGTTTATAACAATCATATTTCAATTAAAAACATTTTGTCGTTCCCCGGCCAAAATTCCCCGACGAGCAACGACCCCTCACCTGGCCCTGCTCACAGAAACTGGTAACCGGGCATACCCAAAAGCATCCCAGAGTTCCCATCAGCAATAGAGTTTAAAAAAATAGATAAAACGGGTCCCGCTCAAAATTCCCGAAAACGCGCGGAAGGCCGCATCACCCAAACTACTACAAAAATACAAAACGAGGTATGAACCACCTACCTGAGACTCGCACGATGATAATCCTTCGGTAACACCCACCAATTCGGTCTAAAAAGTGGTAAATCTACAAAATATTCAAAACCGCTCAAAGGGATACAACTCGTTATAGAATGAAAATCAGAAAAAATAGCCAAAGATGAATCGAGGCCTTACCGAAGGGGTTCCAACGCACTAATCAGGGATCGAATCATTTCTCAGATGGACGAACGAGAGGAGGAGAGGGGTTGAGCCGGCCTGGTTTGCATATCCGGGCAGTGGATATGTGGTACTACCTCAATATGAGGCTACTGCACATTTTGAGCGAAAAAAAAGAAAGTACACGGTGTGTACTTTTGGACTACACGCCATGTATATTTCATTTAACTGTTCCAAAGACGGCTGATTCTGCCGACTTACATTCTGAACATACTGACATGAGTACACGGCGTGTACCCAAGGGTACACTGCGTGTACTTGGTTCCTCCTCCTTTCCTCGCCGACATACCCACACGCCATGTGTTTCCCTTAAATATGGCTAGAATACACAGTGTGTCCAAAGGGAACATGACGTGTCCTTAGTTCCTATACAGCCAGTAGCCTACATGCCATGTATGTCCTCACACGGTTGGGGGTCTACACGGCGTGTTCAAAATTATAGGTCGTGTAGTAGGAAACTACTACATGGTCATCACATGACATGTACTCGGTGAGCACATGGCCCACACTTGATTCACATATACAGGGAATGTACTGAAAGTACACGACGTGTAGTCTGGAAATTTCTAGAAACTCTTCATATTCTCCAATTTCCTTAGAAACTCATCAAAAATTCAAACTGGGTCGGGATTTTGACCCATTCTGAAAACACAGGTTCTTACACCACACTGTTGTCGATGCATCCCTTATACGAACCTTATAACTTGTACATAGGAAAATCTATCATCCCTTAATCTTTTGTAACCACCAAACTCACATTCTAATACATAAAACAAGATGCATACTCAAGCATCCCTTAATGGCCTCCACCTAATCCTTGATCAAATTCATGACACTAAGGAATCATAAATCAACCTCAGGCCACAAATTCATTCTCAAATGTCATCTACTACATAAAATGATCACATAACTAGAAACCTAACCTAAATTGGAATAATCAATAGTACCTCATACTCAACTCAACACCACAATGATATTATGCCATTACCACAATCCTATTGTGTCAATATAGCTCCAAAGTCATCATTTCCCTTGATCTTCAAATGTAGAATCTAAACCTCAACTACTCTAACATCGAGTCACAAGAACCGATATGCAGGGACAACCATAATCATTTTACAGATGCTATGTAAATCCTATCTTATATGGTTCATCCAATAAAACACATGAAAAACACCATGGTATGCTCCAGTTATATCAAACACGATGCACACAACCATCAACCTGGTATCCCACCTCAAAACCCAACTAAGAGAATGATTTTGAATCCAATCGTCATGGAAATCCTCCTTATAAAAAAATTCACTAAAACATATTTTTGATGAAATATTTATGTCAAAAGGATCCCAACATTGTGATTTATGTGAAAAAAACTCATAATGTATTACTCACACTCCCAATTCTGTCTTCCAAGGTACAAAATACCCAAAACCTCTAAACTGGAAAAAGTACCCGGCATCTGATTAAGAGTAAATGGTTTGTTCACTCATCCCTCCACATGGCCATGTAATTTTTCATGGATAGACTGATGCGGGCTCTCTGTGTTATAATATATACTGCATGCTTAATGTACACAATGTTTAAATTCCAAAAACTATCATTCCATGTTCTTTTTCCCATGGTCGGAAACATGGAAATGTACCACCACATAGAGTGTACTAAGAGTACACGAAATGTACATAGTAAAATTAATTCTTCCCCAAAATGGAATATGACATGGTGTGTGTTCATTGAACCACACGCCACATTGTTAGGATTTTTAAATGGTATATCCCTTCATATCTCCCTGAAACCCCCATACTACCAAAAAAATCATAGATCGACCACAGTGGATTCTATAAAAGTCATAATAAGATATTAAAGCCTACATAGAACTAATATATTGGGATTTGGGGCCTAAAACAAAAAACAGGACTACCTCATGCTGTAAACCCTGAATCTTTGGGTAAAAATCTACTCGTTGATGCTACTACAACTCGATCTGGTCTCAATCTACATGAATGATTTTGTCTACTATGATCTTCTTTCCTCCTCCACTTGGTAAGGGTGTTGCGCTCAAGGGAGAACCCTTTCTCCTAATCCAGTTGTGGATAGAAATCCCAAAATTGGGGGGAACTCAAATAATTTATTAAGTAATTAAATAATTGATCACCCATTTAACACCTATCTCGAGTCCCGAAAACTGAATCGATTTTATATAACTCCTAGGACCCCCCCCCATTCCAGACTCAACCACGGAGTGAAAATCTCAATCAGACACAGTATTCAAGAGATACAACCACCCAAAACTACCGAACTAAATTAATATTTAAATAAATAAATATTAAATATTCTTCCAAAACTCCAACTACAAAGATTTCGACCAATATTTTATCATATGGTAAACACCCAATACCGAGGAAAAAAAGTGGTTAAAAAATTTATTTGAGAAAATATGCTATACTAAAAGGACCATTTTACACTTTTTGATTACCCTGGAACAAATATTCAATTTTCTCCTAGAAATTTGAATTCCAAAAAACATGGGTATCTATAATTGCGAAGAATATATCCTCAATATCAGAATACATATATCAAAAACTTATAAAATAATGAATACTAATAGTTAAATAATATATAAAATTTTTGGTATATCAAATGATACAATATAATATAAAAAAGACTTACAATTTCACAGTTTCATCTACTGTATATTCATACAATATGAAAATAAATAATGATACTACGATATCACTTATGATTTAATCTTGGTACTACCTCTAAACACTGTGATATGAATCTTTAAATACCTGACATTAGGATCTTCACCATTCTCAAATACATAATCTTGATAAAATTAGGAGTATCATGATATACATGTTGGGTGTGAGTAGAATCCTAATAGGACACCACCTAGGCATCTTTAACAAATGTCCACATACATTAGTATATTATTCAACAAAAATGTTACTTTTTAATCAATCCTCAACATATCATGGTCTAAGTGATAGTGTGATAACAATGTACCCACAAACACTATCTGCACCTTCCTAATTCTCATGATTAATGAAATGTTAAAATGGATTTCAAAACCATTTTGGGCCACTAGGTCACCCCAAGTAACCCAGAGTGGCATGAAGGACAGTTAACCTCTAATAAGAACCAATGGATTTTCATCCCTTTTTTGTTATGGGTCATTCATCAAGGCCAACATATTTCATCACTTCCTCAAGTTGGTCTATATGGCTATTTTACCCCGAAACATCCTGGGTCTAACCTATAAGTACATAATATACTAGAAATTTTATAGTATAGGAATCAAGGATGACTGAACCCCAACCTATGAGTTCTTGCATCATCACTATCACTATATTTCTCACATGATCAATCTATATGGTCTATACAACCCACAATGGTTCTTCTATCACATGATTCAATAACAAAACCCTCCATTGGCTGAAAAGTTATTCAAAAAATGTCATGTCATGTATTGTCACATACACTTAATATAATTAGAATGTCTCATTAGATTTACTTAGAGACATGTTTCGTCAACTTAATTCATGTTCATCATGGGCTATTTATAAACACAGACGTACATGTTTTCAATGAAAAACATGTGTCTCAGATGATTCACATGAACATACATATGATCAATATATATATTATGGACCATAGACTACATGCACACATAAATCTGATAAATAAAATTCATCGGTATCATATTATATACATATATGATTTGGTTCGTAATACCTCATTTATTTTTATGGAAAAGTCAATATTGTTCATGATATGCTTCGAAAATCATGAAACCAAAAAAACCACATCAAATCCATATTTAATGAATCACTATATCCAATATTTATTTTTTATAAAGGGATTATAGAAAGTAAATCATGAAGGAAACTGAGAATTTTTTTAGAATCAATATATTATATACTTCTACCACCACTATCAATGGTTAATTTGAAATATTTATAAGTAAGATAACCCTGTATTTCATAGAAATAGCAGTAAGGGAAGTGAATTGAGATCCAAAGATCATATACCAAAAAACATTTTTATGTAAATGATTTATTTTCCTTAGTATGTTTCTCAAAAAAGAACCCACTGATAATTAAAATGATTTCTTAAGAAATCATAAAAATTAGTGTAATTTATATTAGGAGGAAGTATAATCACTTAATTGATTAAAAAAACTAATAATGAATTAAAATTTACTTAAATATTATAACACATGTTGCATTTTAAATATAATGACTCCCACTAAATGATCTATGGTCGAATTAGCCATTTAAAATTTTAAATTATCCATCACCTGAACATTGATACTTCAGCCATGATCATGGTTATCTTGATTACATTTTTCCTTACAAGCCTGATATAATGGCTCTCTAGGTTGTGGTGTTAAAATATTTCCCATTCTAACCAATTCAAACCTTCGACCATGGTGTTGTGTGACCACTCAAGCCATGTTCCCTAGGTGAACTTAAAGAGCTGCATGTCGAAGACCACATATTAATGTCCTAATAATTTTACATAAGAATTATATAGTAATAAAATTTTAAAAAAGAGGGTATTTTTATATCTATGGTGCACCATAAAATTCAAAAAACATCATTTATGCCATTAATAACCTCTATGTTATCCAATATATAACTTAAACCACCCCAAGATACAAAAAAATGCATTGGAATTTTCAAAAATTAATTAATATACATTTTCAAATTGACATTGTTATAAATATACAATTTTAATGACTTATAATCATTTAAAATGTTCATCTTGTGATGTTTATAGGACATATTTTGCCATTGATCCTGAACATCTGACAAAAATTTCTTCATCGCCCCTTAGATATTTCAATGAAACCACAAGAATTGATTAAAATGATATTTAATATATAGGAAAACATTGTATTGGCCATTCTGTAGTCTACACCGGGCCCATTATAAATGATGCATCTAGTTAAAACTAATCATCCTAGCATCATATGATATACACTACATCATACTCATACCTCAATGCTAAGAGATATTGAACCATTTACTCATAAATTAATATATTATAGTATGTAAGAGTCTATAAGACTCTTTTAGGATTCTATAAGGGATCCTAATATGCCACCACAAACCATTGTGGATGGTTCCCTTTTTTCTGAAGATTCTGATTTCAAAATGAAGGTTGAAACACCATGAAATCCTAGATTCCCACAATGAACTACTTTGCTAATCTCCACAAGTCAATGTATAATCATTGACTAATATCATCGGTACCCAATATATTTTTAATCACCTATATAAAATCAATGAACTCCTATACCATACTCTACTAGACAATTTCCACCTCAACTTACTCAATCCTATATAACTATGATATAAATGACCAACCATGAGAAGACTGAAATGTTTCCATTTAAATAAATCATTATAAATAATTAATGTACGTTATCTATATTGTGCCCGTATGATCATGCCATGCCTCTCCAAATTTTATAACTCATGAGAAAAGGATATCATCCATGATCTTCATCACCCTTTCTAACATCACATTGTTTTATAAATGATCTTTCATACTCAACATTAACTATGTAATTAAATCTATCACGACCTAAACCTATGCGAGGATCAAGACACTACTATCCCAGGACCACCTCCATATCATAGGGGGTGAAGACCACTGTTGAAGGAATAAATAACCCAGGAAGGGATTTTTATAATTATATAAATGCACAAACACATTGATATTTATTTAGAACTATAGAGAAGGAATAATAAAATGTTATAAAACAATAAGGTAATAATGATTCATGTAAAAACTCTAGAAAATAAAATATTACTTTTCGATAACCTATCATGTAAATAGAGAAAATACATACCAACCTAGAATGTTGTCCCAAACTGAAATAACTATAATGTAAAACACCTTGATATCTCAGCTTCTGATCTATATGTTGTGATCACCATACATGATCCGAAGTACCAAGTATACCAATGCTCCACTGAAGTCACTGTCATCCAGTCCTTTATCTGGATAAGACACGAAATGTGTGGGAGAAACCCATAGATGGGTGAGTATATAAATATATAGTATGACACCCTAAAAACATATGGTGGAAGTAATAATTTTTCTTCTCAAATATTGTTGATAGAAAACAGGATGATGAAATAAATGAAAAAGAAAATATAAAACCGGGCCATGAGATAAATGTAGGGAGTAATCTCATCCAAACATAGGGGAATCAACACAGTGTGAAAATGAGCTACATGTCATGTCTTTTCCGTCCATTTTAGGATACTAAACTCATCAAACCACAATAAGATAGAAATTGTTTTGTGTGGCATACTCCTCATGGCATCATAGCCCATGGTATGTGATTAACTGAATCCAATTGTATGGATACATATGGATATGCATATAATCTCAGAGAAAGAATCCCAAATGGGTGAGAAGTTGGATCTTCATCTCGAATCTTTTCCCATTAAAGGAGTTACCAAATGATCCAAATGTCCATCAACGATGCCTAATAGCTCATGCGCATTCTAGTAAGTCATCATATGAATTCCCATGACTCATCTATATTCAATACAGTTGAGGGGACACAAACAACATGTAGAATACATATGCCCTAGTGTGCCAAGAGGGTTCTACTCTATTTGTTTACATAGAGGACTCATACCCATGCTTATAGGGGGTTCCACTCTATTGTCAATAGGACCCACAACCTATCTTATAGGGGGTTCCAAATGGTAGGTATATACATAGGACTATCACAAAAAGATGATAGGGGTCACACTAATGTGTCACGAGGACATAAACCCAATTGTATAAGGATGTTCCATGGAATATGAATTTTAATAGGAATTTTGCACAAGATTATGGCGGGGGGGGGGTTACACTAGAGGGATGAGGACTAGTGGCTCATCCAATAGGGGGTTACACTATTTCCATTGAGAACCTATATCCTATCGAATAGGGGTGTTACAATCCGATGGTAGAGGATCTGCACCTATGATTCTATGGGGTTTCACCTTATAGGATGAGGACCCACACCCGGGTGTGATATGAGGTTCCCCTATGGTCTCCAAGGACATGTGTCTGATCAGAGAGGGATTTCAACTCATTATGTATCTTTAGAGGACCTTCATTTATGCTGCTATTTATTTCCACTCCATATCTCTACTGATCATCATCATGATCACTATCGTCATTGGGTGCCACAAAAATAAGTGTCATTCTGGAACATTTTACATCGTATACCCAATTAATAAAAAAAGGGAACCACCATGTTTTATGTTGAAAAACAAACCAGATAGGCTATTGTTGATCCAAAATCCATGTTCAGATCAATGAGATACTGAATATTAAATTTTTCTCAATAGTATCCATGGGGTACATGGCCTGTAAGGGGACCCATGACATGTGTGGTCCCACTTTTACACTTTATTGTGTACTTGGAGATACATGTCATGCCTAATATGTCGGGTTACATATCATTTAGTGGATGTACAAGTTGTACCCATGAATCTAAATATCCCACCTCAGTGCTTGGTCATGATTGTGTATTCAATTTGTTTTTGAATACTTTCATACATGGAATGCCTCTTCCCTTGGGGTGTTGCCCTTGATTATAGATGTTCCAGTTTAATCAAGAACATGTAATGTTTCTTACCATGTGGTCCTCAACATAGATCATACACAAGGTAAAAGATACTATATGACATGTATAGAGTTTACCTGGTGTTTAAAGAGGCTATTCAGAATTGTGTCCTTATGAATTTCCAAGACCCTTGTTGCTGCAGCCAGTGAGTAGAAAATCGTGTGTTCTATAAACTACCTGTTGTATAGTTTAGATGTTTCTAGAATCAAAAAAACATTATATACTATTATAATATATTAAATTACCTATATATATCTCATAAACTTCATTCAATATTAGTAGATCTAGTTTTGGACCATCAATTTCAGACTACGTTTTTCAGAGATCAGATTTCATCATTCTTATGAGGTTTCATTATATGAAACACACATCCCAATTCAATATATCAATGATTATTTAATATTTGATAATAAAAATGGTTATCCAAGTCCAATATTCATCCTAATTATTTAATTTATTCTTCAATTAGACCCTCACATGTTGATCAATCAGGATTTCAAGTTTCTAATTGGGCTCTTTACCACACGACAATGTCAAACTGGGGTTGTGGGGTGAAACCGATGTAGAATGAAAAACGTTGATGAATTAGGTGAAAGAAAACGGTTTAACGATCATTTTAAATATTTTAGGTCTACTATTCCTGAAGTTTGGAAAATTATGGTCATACAACCATAATATTTAGCTATTAATTCATTATGAAGGTGCATACTCTGGAAAAAGTTGGCACAGATCGAAGAAGGGGATTGATAGGCATAATAAATATAATAAAAAAGTCATAAAGAAAAATAATTACGAGCCCTACCAATATATTGGATATTTAATCATCAAATAACACACCTTCCAATTAATGGAGGAAGTAATTTCATTCATTTCATCATGATCTCATATGTTCCAGAGTTTTTTCTTCATTAGATGTGATTCAACAAGGGAAGGGGTGGGAGAGCATATTTTAGTAATTCGAGGGTTATGAGGATAATCCTAGGATGGAATCTATAATGATTGTGTGATAGGAAAATAATTTTAGGATTAATGAATAAATGTATAAATGAATGAATTAATTAATCAACCTAATGTACCGCCAATGAGTGTGATATCTGAACACCTTACCCCGACCTGTTTTAGGTCGCGCCTTGGCTAAACACCATGTTGTAGACTCAACTGTGGTATCAAGAATATAATATAAGCATCTGTTTAAGTGTTATCCAAATTTATTTATGAAACTGCACCAGTGTAGTAGAATGTATATCTACTATTTTTATAAAAATAATTTTGGGCATAGTGGGACATAGAACCACATGTCCTCTTTGATCTAGCTCTAGAAATATATTAATAAACATTTCATTGTATTATAAGGATTGTTGATGAAATATACATCATTTTTTATTAAATCTTTTCATCCCTAAAATGAAAAAAAATTGGAATATTGATGCTATATGTTGTTCTAATACTCCAACGACCTCTCATGTATATTCTTATTCAGCCACAACATGAAAAAATGGAATTTTCTACCCACACAATAGGATCTCCTATCGATCCTTAATCTCTACCGGGTACTCCTCAAAGGTGGCTCCTTCATGGATGTTTAACTCTCTGTAGTTGATAACATATGTATGTTCATAAACATAACTCCTCAGTTGTAACTTGTGGTGGATGTCGTGCACCTGATTCAACTATGGGGATAGGGTGTGGTGGTAAAAAAAACTCCATCCCTCTCTACTGTCTTAGATAGCCTCATGTACATCCATTATTGCATACCTTCCTTCCCAAAACATAAAAAAAATTTGCATGGTATACTTTCTAGAAAATTTACTCTCCCTATTCGAACTCCATGGGAATATGATTGTGATATCTACAATATTTTTTTCTTCTCTAAGTTATCCTCATACTCTAATGAATGGAATGGAAATTCTGTTTCGATGTTTACACTAACAAGGTAACCACAAAATATATCTCTAAAATATACCAAGGGAATTTGATCCTCCCAACTCTAGCAAATGTCTATATGGTAAACGCACAACATATCCTCCAGCACATTGATAGTGCACTACATCTTCCAATCATTATGGGGTGAGATGATATTATCATCCTCATTTTGGAACTAAACACATCATGAAGACCACTCTAAAATAGTGATGTAAACCATGAATCACAATCGGATATAATTATTGAGGTCATTCTATAATGTCAAAGGGTCTCTTATAGGTACAAAAACCTCAAACACTCAACCAAACAATACTCCATAACAGTAAATATGTGTTCTAAATTTGTGATTCAGAAAATTATAACCTAGATATCATCATGTACCTTCATTGTGCAGAGAAACCTTATCCCAAATTCAATATATATGTCATATTTTTTCACTATGTGATATCAAATAGATGAATAAAACCATCAAATCCCGGTTCTTAAACTTCACCTATTCATAGGTCATGAACTTAGATAAGAAAGTAGAAATAGGTTTTCTCATTTCAGACCCCCAAACACTCTACTAAATGGATTTTTTACATCTTCCCCACACCATGATGTACAACTAGGAGAAAATTGTGGGACACTCGCATCACCTCCTCCTAAATCATGAATAGAACCATCATCCATCCATGGAAAAAAAATTATTTGTTTTCGTCCTTCAAAATATCCATATTATGAATCCATCATTAATATCTGATCACATGATATCTCATATTCAATGTCTCCCAGCTGTGACACTCTCACATGATAGGGAAGTGTACGAGACAATACCATTGACCCTAGAAAAGTTGTACCCTCTTGCTCCACTGCGGTCTACTATAATGAATCCAAATTCTCTAAATCAACCAACACCAAGTGATCCTAAAACATCATACTAAATCCATTTTCTATAATTCTTACCTTCTCCAAAGTATAAACTACCTCTATTTCATATTTCTATAGGAACTCCAACCCGCACTATTGCCTCATGTTCAAATATATATACATGAAGATGTACCTGAGACTATGATAGTCCGATTTTACCACAGAGAACTCTCTTAGAAGATAGTTCATCCACATCATCTCACGAAAGAGTAATTCTTCTATATTTAGATCATTAGTTGGGTAGTTTATCTCATGTGATCTCAAATTCCTTAGAACATATGCGATAATTGTCTCATACTACATCATCATACAGCCACGCCCACCCTCTGAGTCATCCCAATACACTATGCAGTACACAAAACTCTCTTGTAGTATCAACATTGGGGAACTCGTCATCCGTGTTCTGAAATCCTCGACAGCCATTAGGATCTACTGTTTCTATGTGAATGGATTCCATTTCCATGTAAAGGTAGTAAAATGGATACAATCCTAAATAATTCAACCAAAAACCTCTTATAATACCCTTCGAATATACAAAAGTATAATACCTATGAAAATCTATTTGATATCTCCCAATAAAGCATTGCACTGATCTTTATATGGTTCTTGACTAAACCATGCTCAGAAACGATTTCTCCAAAAATTGACCCTCGTGAATCTAGAACTGACTCTTGGAGGGATTTATATAATACTAGGGATCTCAACGAAAATATAGAATCAACATCAAATGAACCTCATCTTCATTATATGATATATTGTATATGAGTTTTTCTTTCTATGAAATAGGCCACATAATTGTCCATGTACTCTTAAAAGACCTCATTCATTAAAACCAAAAATAAGGTGTGTTTACTTTTCACACCAAATTGAATTATCAATACTCAAAAAGACTATATAGACAATGAAATTCATAATTTAGAATATCATACTCACAAAAACTAAAATTGTGCAATCTGGACCAATGATTGATCTTTGATAACCATTTCATTCTTTAAAACTAGTAAAATCTGTCCTCAATCCTCGTTAAGGGATATTTTGTTTATTATTCTCCATTTCAAGTGAAGATAATCAATTAAAAAAACATGCTCCTATCTAATTTTATTACACGAAACATTATAGTTTGTCATGTTAACTCATTGGGTCATACTAAGACATATATTAATAAAACCTTCAACCACACCACTAGCTCTCGAAGCCCCATGAACTCATCTGGTGTGCTAATACAAACGTCCGGTCATTACTAGTTCATGTCTAAATGGAGGTCCATCGTACTATGCATAATTAATCAAAACATATCATCATACCCTGACATTATTGGAGGGTGATTAGAGCTCATAAAATCCATTAGTCCAATGGTATTACTAGCCAACTTATACATTGGCTATAACATATTTTGAATGAGATCATCCTGATAATTCTAAAGATCAATCCTCATCCTGATGGGAAAATCCTACCAATATCTTGGAATCACTACCATACTCATTAAAGGAAATTATATGATCATTGAAGGTCAACAGAAAATAAACAATAATGAAAACATCATAAGGATTCACTTTCACCACAGAAATATCTACTGTGAGGCTCTCTCTCCTCGTGGAATACATTCTCCACATCCGTGGGAACATGGGACCACCATTCCTTTCTGTACGATCCTCCAAAATAAGGGTTAATCAAAAGTGCCTCATCTGTTATGTCTTGGTCTTGAAAAAAGGTCTTCAAATAATGAAAATTGTCTTTAGACATTGTATTAACAACTACAATAGAAGCAGGAATGACATAGGTTGTACCCTGAACCACAATCGAGCCCCATCTAGAAGCTCCATATTTCAAGAACGCATTATTTCTCATTCATGCCTAACCTCCTCAACAATATCCCCATATGACAACCCAATAACATCTAAAAATCTCGATCATGTAAGTCAAACTAAATCCTCTATCACACCTTTATATAATCTGATTTTTTATGGTACTGACTCTCCTTCACATTTTTCAATCACATTATAAGGATGAATCATGGTTAGGGAAGTGTTGTTAATCATTTAATGTACAATTCCATTTAAAAAAATCACTATCAAAACACTTAAATGATGTCCAAAATCATGAAAATAATTTCTCTCCGAGAGGATCACCATCAAAAGGGTTCCTAACTAAACAGGATATCCAACCCATAAGATCAATAATATACTAAACCACCAAATAAGGTAGTATAGATCAAATCAAAACCTACATGATCCATATCTCTAGAACCTGCAATGTACAATCATTAATGGTGAGTCAAATGCTGGTACCATAAGAACAAACATAAGCTCCATGAAGATCACTAGTTTCTTGTGAACCCATCTTCTATGTTGAGATATTCACAATTCGAAAATATCCAATCGCCAACTCAATCCAATCCTATACTACATGGGGATATAGATAATCAAAGAACTATAGAATCCTATATTATTATAAATCATTAAAAATGATAATATTGTGCTAATAATCAGCCTACTATAATGCTATTGTATGTTTCTCAATAGGTGGTAGGGTTTATACATGCCCACCAATAGGAAGTGGCTCACAAGATGGACCACAAACAAAGGCCTCATTAGTCTACAGATCACCTTTGTGGTCTAGAAATGGTATCCTGGATGGCTATCATCATGGTGGAATGAATAACTTTTAATAAATATGAAGCGTGGTTATTTTATCATATAAATACATATAACAACAATGGTGATTTGATTCAAGAAGTATAGTCAAGGTCTCAATCCTATACGATTCACATACGATTGATCCCTGCAACCAATGTCTTGGTATTCTATGTCAAAATTCAGGTAGTCAAGGTCCATGTGAATGGATATGATGGAAACCAATACCGTCACATTATTACCTATCCTTAGAGCCACACATGAAACTAATTGACACTGTTTCCCTAATCCAAACAAAATTTTTATAAGGGGACTACACACAACACTATGACAATCTTCAAACCAGCTTTGATACAAATTTATCATGACCCGACCTTAACCAAGTCTATAGCTTCAACTACCCCATGATTGTTTATATAGGCATGGGATGGAGAATAATGTTGAACGTGCAACTAACATGGGTAGTAAATTTTACTATGTATATTTATGCACACACACATCCATCTTCATTCAGAAGTGCATAGGAAGAATTATAAAAGATTAAAAACACTAGGTGAATAACCATGTATCAAAAACCTCTAGACATTAAAAGAGTATGGTGTGTAAATTAAAAAGTAACGGCGAAAAATATATTCCCAAATAGAATGATGTTCCCACGTGATAAAATTGGAACATAAAACATTGAGATATCCCATCTCTTCATCTCCATGCATGGACAACCATAAGCAGTCAAAAGTACTATGTATCCAAAGATCCTCTCAATTCAACGCCGATCTGTCCAACATTTACATAAGACACAAAATATTTAGGAAATTCCATTTTAGGGTTGACCATATACATACCTTGTTATATTCGACCAAATACAAAGGGGGTAATTAAGAGATAAAAGTGGAATAGAAATTTCATTGATAACACAAATAATGCAGAAAGTAGTGAATTGTAATTTCTAATCCTAAACCATTATAGAGATAGAGAGAGAGTAACCTCATCCAAAATTAATGGGATAAACATGGAGTGTATATGATCTACACATCAAGTCTTTTCCACCCATATCTGGAGAGTGAACTCATCCAACAGTGAGAAGGTAAACATGGGAAGAATGTGACATACCTCACAGATCTTCTAAACCCAATGTAGGAGGGTAACCAAATACAAATTTCTAGATACACATGTATATATATATATATACTTAGTAAAAGAATCTAAAATGAGAGTGAAAAGGGGTCTTCATATCACATATCATCCTAGTAAAATAGTCACCAATAGTTCCAAAATCCCATCAATGAAGCTCAACATCTCACAAATATATCTAGAAGTAATTGTGTGATGGAACACACCAATTGATTATGTCTCAAAAATCATGTGGTAGAAAATTCAACTAGAGGACCCAAACCCATGTGTGCTTAAGAGTTCCACTCTATATGTATCTATATAGGATGTGTCCCAATATTATTGGGGGTTCCACTCTTGTTTCATGAGAACAATCACAATCTGATAGGGTCTTTCCACTCATTATTTATTAGTAGAGGACTAATGGCCATGATGATGAGGTTATCACTCTATTTACATAAGGTCACAAGGGCTATCCTATTGGGGTGGGGGTACCACTCTAGTCATATTGGACTCACACCATATATGATAGGGGTGTTCCACTAGGAATGTAGAGGAATCACAACCATGGTGATGAGGGGTTCCCCTTAGTTGGTTGAGAACCTTCTCCCTTATTTTATAGGGGGTCCACTCATGTCATCGAGGTCCCACCACCTATTGGATTGGGGTTTCACTCCGTAATTTTCAGTAGAGGTCCCATTCCAATGATGATGGTGGGTACCACTCTATAAATTTGGAAATCCTCTTCCTGAGCACATCCATTGTGGGTCATCACTAAATAAGCATCGTGCATATAAAGTTTCACATATTGTCCAAAAATTGATAATGAAGGGTTCCATCGCTTTATAATTGGAAAAAAAACATTTGATATGCTTCTCATGGGAAAACTTCGACATTCAAATGATGAAGATATTGAGGATTTATGTTTTCTTAAAATGATCCATGGATATCAAGACATGTGTGGGGACCAACACAGTGTCTGGTCCATCTCCTTCACATGGCCATGTCCCTAGAGGTACACACCACCCCTACCGTGTAGGTGTATATGTAGTTTAGGTGATATACACAGCGTACCCATGCCACTCAGGGGGGGGGGGCTCCCATGTGATTAGACATGTTCATACTCTAAATCCATGTTTGTGTTATTTAGTACATGTTGTGACTCTTTACACGTGGTGTCGTCCAAGTCTCTGATAATGCCTATATACTCAATCACATGGTGGGTTCTTCTCTATTTTCCTCACCACATGCCTCATAAACACTAAAAATGGGATACACGATGTGTAGGGAGTTTAAATGGTGATCAACCCATATGGATTTCAAAAACCCTTTTCCACCACAGCCAAGGTCTGACACAAAAAGTGTTAATCAAGACACATTTTGAATAGTAAAGATTCTTCCAGAATGTCATATATGTTCTATCATTTTCATGACTGGTCATTTCGTCATAGATATCACCTTAAAACCATCCAAAATCGGTGGATCTAACCCTGGATCATCATTTTACTCCACCTTTTTCTATAAATTGTATTTCATCATTCCTCTAAGGTTTGATGTATGTACTACACATCCTGATTTACTCTATTGATCATGATTTTATCTATGAGAATTAAAAAATCATCCATAACCCACAAAAATCATAGATCAATCATTGGTCCATTGATATATCCCTCCAACATCAATCTTATATGATTTCAGGGGGTCCCATCAGGCTCGATGTTACGTGGAAACATCAAACCAGGACTGTGACTCCCAAATAGTGGTGAACTTGAATCAATTGAGGGTGAAATTTACAAGAACAATGTTTCAATGAACTTTTCAATGAATTACTAGACAATGATCAAGAATGGGTACATTCAGGGTTATAAAAACAAAACATTTAGAAATTAAATCGATACGTGGGAACATACTCATGAAAAAATTAGTGCATATCAATAAATTGGATTGATCTACTAAATCAATTTAATCAAAAGGCTATAATCTAAAAAACATGATGTTTCCTACCAATATATTAGATATTTCATCTTCGATGAATGGGAAAACTATTAAATGGTGGAATTATTTGAATTCACTATGTTCTAATCTTATATGATCTATAGATTCATCGTCATTGGATGAGATTTTCCAATGGAAGGAGAGGCAGAATTTATCATGTAAATTTTTTTTGTAATGAAGTTAAACATGGTTAGATTTCAATAAAAAAATGGTCAATTGGAAAATATTGTTTGGATAAATGATTGAATTAATGATTGAATTAATTAATTATTACACTAAACATGATATTAATGAGTGATATATTTAAATTCCCTACACTGACATATTTTAGATCACACACTGAGTAAACACCATGATCCAAAATCAACCAAGGTATTGGATTTCTGCAATAATAGTCCATTTAACATATATCTCATTTTCATTAGTAAACATCATGAAAAAATAAAACATATATTTTAATTATTTATAAAATTAATTCTTTGAACATCGGTCCATATGACCGCACATCATCTCAATGAAAATCTCTTGAAATATATGTAGAAATATTTCAAAATCATACAATGAAAAAATCGAGTATCTACAAAACCCTTTGTCATACCGTTCTAAAAATGAGATATTAATGCCCATAACTTTTTATAATGATTCTATAATTTAATCTATCAAATATTAACATCAATTCAATATAAATATTTTCCAACTCATTAACTAATTTATCCGCTTGAAATTAATGTAAGTGTTCCACATTCATTAGTAGTCTAATTATCACTCTCTTAATATCTTAACATGTTAATATCCATGGAATCCACCTAAAAAATCCCATAATCACGTTACCCCACTTCCATATACGCACATTATGTGGATGAAGTGAACATCCTAGTCATTGTTGTCCCACTGTTATCCTTATATATTTCATGAAATTAGAGACCTGGCATGTGATACAATTCACTATTACTAGCCACTATATGAATCACATAATCTGTTGATATATCATCAATAAACCCTGGAACACCAAAAACTATTTTGTATATGTGTACCTTAAAATAACTTCCCTAATGGATAAATCAAACAAAAATCATCTATAAGGAATTATTAAAACATGTTTTTATCCTTTGTCCATTATAGAACACAGTCACATCTAGCCAACCTCTCACACGTCATATAGAATTAGTAATTTGAAATAGTCCTAGTATTTTCCCTTCCTCAATTATGAAAAAATAACCAACATAGAACATTTTAAATCCATAATTTTTTAAGATGAATCCCGCAAACATTATTCCAAAAAGAATATCAACCAATTTTTTTCCTCTGATGGCTACTCTCCAAGATCAATTATATCCATACTAAGAGAATATTTAACTGATTTTCACTACTAAGAATAACATTCAATAACAAATTTAAGCCTCATTAGAGTCTCTACATAGTTATTCTATTATATATTTATCCTCCATTTATATAAGATGTAATGAAAACTCTTGTTGTCCTTATATAAGAAAAATATATCATCGAAGTGATAATGGAACAAAAAAATTACATCATCCACCACAACTCCAAATTCCATGTCCTGCATTTTTTTTCTCCTCATGGCTTGATGAATGAAACCTTGAATAAAACCTATTGAATTTATATATATATATTTCCTAAAACAAAAATCATGGAATCATAATAGACCAGATATTTAATCTCAGAATTAAGTAATGTCACAATATAAGATAATGTTAAGCTCTTAATTAACTATAGGAAGGAATATTAATAGAGTTCTATCCAATTTAACTTTACTAAATGATATGTATTCCTATTAATAAGATCTTATAGACTAGTTTACTATTGAAATAACCAACTATAATACCCATGTTGACTATTAAAACTTCTAATCTCAAAAAAAATTTCATGCCTTTCCAAAGACATCACAATCTATACCATCTATATGTCCATATAAATTCTCATCATTGAGATCACATGACCATGAAAATGTTCATCCTTGATATTAATGTGGAAAATTATGATATTTTATGTGAGATTATGTGCTCAAACAATGAACCAAATTACCTAAATATTTATTTCATGTTTCACTAGATCTATAAATATTTTATGATATCCTAAAAAAACCCCATAATAGATGAGTCATGATATTTATGAAAAATACAATTAAAGAGGGAAATGAACATTGATTAAATATTTATTTACCCAAAATGTTTGAAAATGTACTAAAACACACTTTATCTACTTCTATATTTTGAGTTATAAATATACTTCCCATTGACCAGATGTTTTCTTTGACCCGATTATAACTCAATTTTTGTGAACTAATAGACTCTCTAAAATTGATTAGAGGGTTCATTTATTCATAGTAATGAAAATATATTTTGTACGTATAATAGTTTTATTTTTTTATAGTCTAGAGACAATAGAATACAACAATATTCCACAATATGGAAATACACCAAATCACCCAAATGATATTTTCATAGTTAGATAATATCATTGCTCATATTCATCAAACATCACATTATGTTAATTAAACTCTTCCAAAATCTTATGATATGAGGTATTTTAATAAGTAAACACTCCTAATATTTTTTAAAATTAATAATAAATCCCTTGTAGACGCCGGAAAAGTCCGTTGTTCCCAAACGAAGCTCCGGATGCGGAAAGCGAAGTGATATTTGGAGTCAGAGGCACGTTCCGGAGGGCCCGGAGGACTTGCGTGAAATTTCAGAGGTCCGCGCGCAAAGTTGAGTCTCGGCGCGCAATCCTCCCGGGATGCGCGCAATGCGCTGGGCCGGCGCGCTATTTTGCGCGCCCGTGGCCTGCGCGGCTCCCTTGCGCGCCGGGTCCTGATTCCGCGCCTGCGAAGGGAATTCCGCGCCCGAGACCGGATTCCGCACCCGGGGTTGCCTATAAATATAAGGCGACCCCCGACGTTTTGAAGGTTGCCAGAATCCGAAGCGTCGCTCGTTCGCGCAATCCAACCCCTTCCGCGCGCAATGCCGATCTTTAGGTAACCTCCTTTATTTCGCACAATAGAGCCTTGGGGTTCGCCTTCGCGCGCAATCCCCTTGGCTCCTTTCCTTTGAATAAATCCTTAACCCGAAGGCCTTTGCGCGCAAAAGAAGCCTCTTGCGCGCAATTTCCCCCGGGTGCGCGCAATCCAGCCCGATTGCGCGCACCCCCCATTTTCAAAGTGGCCATTCGTTAGAGAATGAGTCGTTGCCCCCGCGAGCTGTCCGAAGCCCGATGCGCGCAATCTCAATCATCTGCACGCAAAGGGCTGGCCCGATTGCGCGCCAGCCCGCCATTTTGCGCGCCGCCCTGCTGTTTTGCGCGCAAAGCTCCTCTTTTGCGCGCAATCCGCCGGGGGCGCCCCCTTTGACCCCCTGAGGGTACCCGCCTGCGTGGCGCCCGATGGTTTTCATCCTGGGTGCCCGCACCGTGCGTTGCCTTTCCGTGCGGCCCTCCAGGCTTGCGCGAAGTGACACGGACCCATCGGCGGCAACCAACGTCCAGCATGACGTTAAACTGCACATTCGTCCCGCATGACGCTAAACTGCATCCGTCCAACATGACGTTAAACTGTACTACGTCCAAGCTGCACGACGCTAAACTGCCTAGCCCCTATCGTCCGTGCTGCAAGACGTTAAACCGCCATGCACCTTCGTCCTCAACACACGACGTTAAACTGTACTTCGTCCGGCAAGACGTTAAACCGTCCGCTTCATCCTCAACACACGACGTTAAACTGTACTTTGTCCGGCAATATGTTAAACCGTCCGCTTCGTCCTCAACACACGACGTTAAACTTTACTTTTTCTGGCAAGACGCTAAACCATCCGCATCACCCGATCCCGTGCCTCGCACGCAGGGTCCCCCCCCCGGTTTGGATGTGGCCCCCACCCGCTCGTCTCTGTAGGGATGTCGGGATTGCCCCTCTTTAGGGACGATTTAATGGGAGTGGCTTTTCCCCACGGGGGGTAGGGTATTACAAACCCCTAGTTTCTTGTGGGGGGATGCACATGTGTATCTCCATTGCGCTCCCCCACTGCCGAAGCCAGTAGAGGGTGTGACTGGGATCGAGGTGTTTCCTACTTTTGGTCCAAGTCCCTTCCAACTGAGTTTTGCCGCATCCGGGCTGCCTCAAGTGCGTAAGTCCTGACAGAATGAACTACGTGGACTTTGATCCATGTCTTCTAAACAGGGTACATAGGAAGCCTCCCTGAGGTTCAAGCCCACCACCTGGTCGTCCCGGTCGTATTCACGTCGGTTCGTCCATCAGTGGACCCCTCCAGGGTTCATGCTTGCGTCGATTCACCTATGAATCCGCCCCTGTGGGAGACTGCCCGTGTGTATCTCCACTGTGCCTCCCCACAGCCCCTTTTTCCATCTCTTTTTTCCATCGTCCAGCATGACGTGAAACTGTGATCCACCCGGCCGTTCCATCCCCCCCTGTGCGAGGTGGTTCGGTTCAATCCTCCGCCCGGCGGCCTCGACCCCTTCGTGAGTCGGCTTGCCGACGTCCAGCATGACGTTAAACTGTATACCTGAACTACGTTGACTTTGATCCGTGCTAACGCGCGGTACGTAGGAAGCCTCTACGGGGTCCAAGCTCTTCACTCCATCATCCATCCTGATCCTTACCCGGGCCGCCACATCCCGGTGGGGTCATGCCACTTCTCTCCACTCCACATCACTTGGGAAGCCGCCCATGCGCTGGCCCCAGCGTCAGAGGTTCCCCGCAAGGGGTTCTGTCATCTGATCCACTTTTCGTGTTGATCGGTTCGATGTCGTCCCCGCTGGACGTTAAACTCGCGGCATACCCCGTGTTAAACATGGGAAGCCGAGGAAAACCTCGGGTGACACAGTTCCCTGCACCCAGTGCGGGATGCCTCAGGCCATCATGCCTTTGAGAAGCCCTATTAGGGACGGAAGACAGACGTGCAGAGCCGCAATGTTACGACACGCCCCCAGCACCCAGAGCCACCCGACCTTCTCACTGCAGGTTGCTGCCCCGACCAGACTCCTTGGAGCGTCCGGGCGGAAGTAGCGTAATTAATCGGTGTCCATGAAGATATGGCGCCGGGAACGAGATTCACGAACATTCTTAAATCTATGAGGGAGACCCGGATTAGGGGACGAGTTCCGAGGAGACGTCCAAGGAAGGAGGAGCCGACATCCCATCATCCCGGTTTCGATCAAGGAGCAGATGCCCCTGAATAAGGGACGGATGCCTCCCGCCTTTGGAAAGCGGGACTGCGGGACCACAAGCCGCGCGCCCATCCCCTCGGGTTGACGGGTGCACGCGCGAACGCGTCCTGGCGGAACAGCGTAACCCGACGCACATCCGCACCGAAACAGAAAAATGGTGAACCCGACGTGAATCTCTTCTCCACGATACGAAGACCGATGGCTTTCAGAGGTGTTGGAAGACCGGCATGTTGCCCGACCAAGCATTCAGTCTTACCCGCCAGGGGCTAGGGAAGGGACATCGGGCACTCCGTCTTGCAACGTCGAGGGCCTGGGTTCCCCCCACGGAAGGCGTCGTGGCGCTAATGGTTGGTTGTCGATTCCTTTTTCCTGTCAGTGTTAATGGGTCCTTCTCCCTGATTTCAGAAATCAGGTCGCCCGATCCAGTGCCCGATCGCCACCCACCCACTGGCGCAGGGGTAGGGGAAACATCGACGCGGCTACACCGCGCGGTCCCGCCCGTTCCACAGCCGTCCCAGCAGCCGCAATTGCGGGACGACCACGCCCTCTCTCCCCCTCGGAGGTCATCCAGAGAAGGGTGATCAACACCCTGGTGCGGAGATATGAGGAAGAGGGAGTCATCCCCACTAGGGACATGGCTCGCCTAGACCTTGAGGAGGCTGCACCTCGCCACCACCGCCGCCCCCAAGGGCCGCGCAGGGAGGCACCACTGCCTACCTCAACGTCCAACCGCTTCGGGAGCTTATCCCCGGAGCGCTCTGACAGTTCCCTTCCCTATGCGGATGAGGTGGAAGATGCCCGGGATCACCCTATCCGGGATTCGCTCCAGGGATCCACGGTAAGGACTCCCGCCAGGCCACGGTGACACCGCCGCCAGGCCTCTCAAGTCGAAGAGCGGGCTCTCCACCTGCCCGCGCCGCTCATCCCGACTCGTTTGTCCCGACGCCAACGTCGGGCACGAGCGGAAGAGGATGCCCACCTTGGGGCCCTAGCAACAGCGGCCGCATTGGCCCAAGCCACTGTTGGCTCCAGTCGCCAGGCCCCTGCGCATCCTGAGCAGGGGAACTTCTATGCCCGACCTGGATCGAGGCCCCGACCGCCCCAAAGGCAGGTTGGGTCGACTCTCCCGGTTGCTGGTGCAGGCAGTAGCCACCGCGGACCACCTCGCGGTAGCGCTATTCACCAGCGGGATCTACTCCGTGTGGCCGATCCCGGAGGCATGGGTCATCCCACCTTCCGATCCTGGCCTGGAGGCCTGCCCGGAATCATCTCTCCCCGCGTCCCCTTTGATATCTGTCCAGGTGCCCCTCGCACCTTGGTTTCCAGTCCTCTTGGCCCCAGCACCAGTGCGGCCGGAGGACGCCAGGACAGAGATCAGCCCTGCCCCGAAGAACCACCCAGGGGCAGGAAGGCAAGGCGTCGACGCCGAGAGAAGAATGTTACGGAATTCCGGACAGAGATCCGACCGGTTCGCTTCTCTGATTCAGAGGCGGAGTATGATTCGGCGACAGAGCCCTTTCCCCAATCCCGCCAGTCAAGGGCAGGGGTAGGAATGCGGCACGTCAGCCTCGTGCTCCCCGAGAGCGAGATCGATGTGATCCCCGCTTCTCTCCGAAGGTATATCCAGAGTAACGAGGGCCTGGTAGACCCCCAAGGATCAAGCTTGCGGTTGGTACCGGCCCCTCCGGAAGTTCCTTCCGTCTCGGTCGGAGAAGCCGGAGACTTTTTCTGGGGACCGACGGTCGAACCACGATCTAGTGCACCCTCGGCGAGCACCGATGCTACGGCAGGATGTTCACTCGCCGGCCCATCCTATCGTGATGTGGTAGCCAGGGCACCGCCACCCTCAAAGGGCGGCCCGGGTTATGGAGGCCAATCGGCCTGTTCGCCGTATTCACCGCCGGCCAGCCCGTCAGCCCGGCGACCCGCCTCGGCACCACTACCGATTCCCCGTCCGTTCCTAGCCATTGAAGAGGACCGAGGAGATCTGGGTCCCGAGTTTGAATCGTGGATCTTCTGGACCGTCCTTGCAGAGTGCCACTTCCCTGAGAAGTTTTGGCCAGTCGCGGGACCGGGCTTTGATGCACCCGAATCGCTCACCCCGGATGAGTTCGGATGCTTCCGCCGAACTCTCCGGGAGACTCGCTCCTGTCTTCACCGCCTACAAATTCCATACCCCGGGAGTCAAGTGCACCTGGAGGATATTGGTGAGCAGTGCCGTCAAATTGACCTGGCCATGCTCCCCGCGGTTCGGCACCCCGGGTCATTTGAGCACCACGAGGCCCTCCAACAACGATGCGTTGAGTGTTTTCAAGTACTCCGCAAAGTTATCGAGGAAGCCACTCCCCACGTGTATATCCGTGGATGGGGGCAGTACGCTGCCCTACGCTTCAGTGTGATTCGCCGACAGCCCGATTCGCTGGGTGGCCCTGAGGGTATATCCCCAGGGACGGAAACAGTCAATATGGCTGACCTGTCGGGAGAGGGGAACGACTTGGAACTTCTCGACGGGGGCTTCCCCCCCGAAGACAAGCCGTCGTCAGAGCCATCGGTGAGAGTCACTCGTCATTAGAGGAACCTCCTGGGGCTCCCCGCACCCACTGGAGCACTGACGTTGAGCCGAAACGTCAGTAAAGGAAAAGAGCACAGCGAGGCTATAAATCCCGCCGACCCATCTGCCTCCATGCAGAGGGCAGAGGAGGATCCCGAGAAGGCTACGCTACGTCAGCAGCTCGCCGAACAGAAGAAGCTGGTTGACCAGCTCCTCGCTGAGCGCGCTGCAGAACGGCGGCCTGACTACGGTGATCCTAGGCCAGGACAGCAGGGACCGGAACAACCGCTCCTCGACGAGACTCTCCTGGGAAACCGTGATTACGCCGTGTTCGCCGACAGGAGAGAGGCCATTGCCTACGGCAAGATGGCGCGGTATGTTTCGCCACACCCTCCCGAGCGGCGTGACTACCTAAGAGACCCCGCTCGGATTCCTCCCGCTGCCCCAAGGGCCGCTCCGCCCGCCATCCCACGAGCTGCCGAGTTCGACGACCCGGTCGACGACCCGATTGAAGGGCCATGCAATGCGCTCGTGGTTAGAGATCCTCGCCAGGACTGGAACCCATGTCCGGACGATCCGATGGCGGCACTCATTGCCCGCTTGGAAGCCTTGGAGACTCGGCAGGTGGCGATCCCACCGGACGGCAAGCCCTCCCCAGCATGGGTGGATGACATGTCGGCGCCTCCGGGATTCGGGAATCCCACTTTCGCTCCCTTCAACGGGACTGGAGATCCGCCACAGCATTTAGCCCACTTCAACTCGAGGTGCGGGCCTAGGTTGGGGACTCCGGCGCAGCAAGAGGCCGCTAAGCTTCGCTGCTTTGTTCAGACACTGGAAGGGCCAGCATTTGTCTGGTACAGCCAGCTCCCCGTCGGGTCGGTAACCAGCTGGGAGGACCTCCGTAGACAGTTCCTCTACCAGTTCAGTTCCACGACCCGGAAGACAAGTATCGCAGACCTCTTCAAGTGTAAGCAGAGGCCTGATGAGCGAGTCGCGGACTTCGTCGCCCGATGGAAGGGTCTCACGTATTCCCTTGACATGCCATTGACTCAGGAGCAGTTGCTGACAATGTGCGTCGGGAACGTCAAGACCGAGCTGGTCCCTTCCCTGATCACTCAAAATTACCCCGGAGGGTTCAGGGACTTCTCAGACAAAGCTCAACGTCTTGAGGAAGCCCTGCAACAGGCCAGCCAGGCACACCCGCTGCCTCCTATGATTCCTGCAAGGAGAGTCAGCAGGATTGAGCCCGCTGCTGTCGCCCAGATAGAGGCCCCCAGGCCATTGGAGCTGCTGCCGGTGAGGCCAGCTCCACAGCCTCACAGGAATCCGCCTCCACGGGCTCAGTTCCCGGCCCAGCAGCGGCAGCCTCAGAACCGGCCGGCCCCTCCGCGTAATGTACCGCCACAACCCAGGCGAGATAATCAGGGTCCACCTCCTCGGCCGGCCCCTCCAGCCCCTCGTCAAGACCACGCTCCCAGGGGCCCGCGACACCTGACTTACTCGTTCCACGAGGATCTGGTCCCCGGTTATTTCTGGAGCGCCATGGAGCAGAGGATTGTGCGACTGCCTGAGTGTTGGAGGCCAGAGGAGGCACATCTTACGAATAACCCCCGCTACTGCCCCTACCATCGGGCATTGGGGCACACCATCCAGCGGTGCTATGTGTTTAAGGATTGGCTCCCAGACCAGATTAACAACAATGTAATCAGGTTGGGCCCAGCTCCGGCACAAGTGGCGGGCGTGTTCGTGGGATCAGATGACGATAGTGGCAATGAGGACGAATGGCAGCTGGTCTCCAACCGCGGATCACAGAAGTATAATAATTGGATGGCCCGCAAGACGACCATTCGCGCCCATGGAATCATCCGTGCGCGCTTGAATCAGCCTGAGCCCCCAGAATCTGCGGGTGCTGCTTCGGAATCGTCGTCCCAGCCTGCCTCTTCCAAGAGGAGCAAACGGCGGCAGCGCAAGAAGGAAGAGCGCGCCCCGCCAGTTCCGCCACTATCCTGCACTCTCGGCGATTTCATGTCCCCGAAGATGGGGGTCCCTCCTCGGATCCGCCCGGTGATGGATGATTCGTCCGATGACGGTGTTGGGTACGCTTTGGTTAACACCGTCGAGCTGGTAAATCCATTTTCGGTTCCCGACGTTGAAGAACACCAGGTGGACCTCCCTAGTGTCCCCGGTCGTCGCCACCGTCGGACGAACCGCAGCAGCAGGAGTCGCCGGGGCACAGCCGTTGGTACCTCCAGCCAGGCCGTGCACGCCACTGAGACTAGGCAGAAGGCTCAAAGCCAAGCACAACGTGCGCCGCCCCCCCATTCGGGGATGACGGATTCGCCTCTGCCGCTGTTTGTGGTGTGGGACCAGGCAGAACCGCCTCAGCCGCGTCGCGACCAGCTCCGCCCTGCCACGGGTCCATCCCGGCCTCCTGACCCCAGTATGGTGACCATTTCCCGGACTGCAGCCAGTGAACAGCGAGATACGCCAAGTACCAGTCGGCCGCCGATCCAACCGGCAAGGCCCGTCATGCTTCCAACCGCGGAGCAACCTCCTGCAACCAGGGGCTCACGCTTGGCCAAAAAGTATGATGTCCTGAAGCACTTGGCTGACATCCCAGCAAGGCTCTCCATCCTTGAGGCTCTGCGCATGTCATCTGAGATGCGCGAGGCACTCGCTGAAGCCCTGAAAAGCCCCCTCCAGTTTGAGACAGAGGTTGCGGCTGCAGAGGCCTTTCACGCCGGAACGATCGAGGACGCCGAATGTCAGGCAGTTATCTCGTTCTCTGGTAAGGATGAAGACCCTCCTATACAGGGACATATTCGTCCGCTGTATGTCACTGGCCAGTTCAATGGCCTTGAAGTCCGGCGTTGTCTTGTCGACACGGGGTCCAGGATTAACATGATTCCAACTCGGATGCTCCGGAGATTGGGGTTGTCTGAGGATGACTTGATTCCCTCCCACCTCAGGATCCAGGGGTACGACCGCACCGAGCAAACCCCGGTCGGCAAGATACGTTTGAAGACCCAGTTCGGTGACTTGGTTGCCAACACCGAATTCATGGTAGTCTCTCAGGACACTGCGTACAACGCATTGATGGGCAGGCCATGGCTCCACCTTCACGCGGCGGTTCCCTCGTCATACCACCAATGCCTCAAATACTCCCTTAATGTTCGAGTAGGCGTGCTTCAAGGAGATGCCTCCCCTTTTGCCTCATGTGAAGCCCGCTATCTGGACGCAGACTATTACAAGAGCAAGGATAAGCAGATCCTGGCAGGTGAGGTTGAGCCTGTCGCTGTTGCAAGTGATCCCTGGGCAAGTCTGGATGACGCTTACGTCCTCCCTGTTCAACGGTTGGACGTCGCCATGGTCTTGACGGCCCGCGAGTCTCATAATGAGATGACCGCGACCGCCCGTGCCAGCACCAGTGGCCCAGTGGGATCTGGTAGCCCCAATGCAGTTTCCAACACAGTCTCTCCCGTGGACGATCCCTCCCCGAGTGGAGAGGACGTGGAAGACGCACCCCCAGCCTTTGAGGAGGGCGTCCCCGCCACGGTCGATGAGTTAATACAGGTGAACCTTGGAACCGAGGTCGATCCAAGACCCACATTGGTCAGTGCCGCCATGCCCTCTGAGGAGCGGCAGCAGTACGTGGACTTTCTCAGGCAGCACCGTGATGTGTTCGCCTGGGGCTATGACGAGATGCCGGGGCTAGATCCTCAGGTAGCCGTCCACCGCCTTGGTCTCCCGGCGAACCATCGCGGGTTCAAGCAGCCTCCCAGGAAGATGCACCCGTCCCACGGTGCCATGGTTGAGGCCGAAGTTGACAAGCTTATCAAAGCCAACTTCGTGAGGGAAGTTCAGTACCCCAAATGGCTGGCCAACATTGTGTCGGTCAGGAAGAAGAATGGGCAGATCAGAGTCTGTATCGACTTCCGCGATCTCAACCGCCACTGTCCGAAGGATGATTTTCCCCTTCCAGTGACAGAGCTGTTGATTGATGCCACGGCAGGGTTACAAGCCCTCTATTTCATGGATGGATACTCCGGATATAATCAAATTCGGATGGCCCCTGAGGATGAGGAGTTCACTGCCTTCAGGGCCCCCCAAGGTACCTTTTTCTACCGGGTCATGCCTTTCGGCCTGAAGAATGCAGGTGCCACCTATCAACGGGCGATGCACCGCATATTCAAGCTAATCCTCGGCACACTGGTGGAATGCTACGTCGACGACTTGGTGGTCAAATCGCGCCAGCGTCAGGACCATCTCAAAGATCTTGAGAAAGTGTTCGGCTTCCTCCGGTCTCGCTGCCTGAAGATGAACCCGTTGAAGTGTGCCTTTGGGGTCACCTCCGGAAAGTTCCTTGGATTTGTGGTAAGATACCGGGGTATTGAGATCGACCCAGAGAAGATCAGGGAGATTAGCCAAATGCCTCCCCCAGGTACCATCCGGGAACTGCAAGGGTTCCAAGGCCACTTAGCCTATATACGCCGATTCATCGCGAATCTGGCCGGCAAGTGTAAGCCCTTTTCTCAGCTCATGAAGAAAGGTGCCACCTATGTATGGGATAAAGAGTGTCAGACCGCTTTCGAGGAAATCAAGCAGTACCTGCTTCAACCTCCGGTCCTGATGCCGCCCGTATCCGGAAAGCCGCTGGTCCTCTATGTGACCGCCCTGGAACGGTCCCTGGGTGCCCTTCTCGCCCAGAAGAACAACGAGGGAATGGAGAATAGCCTCTATTACCTCAGTCGCATGCTCCTCGATGCGGAAGTTAGGTATTCCCCCATCGAGAAGAGCTGCCTGGCGCTCGTATTTTCCGTACAGAAACTACGGCACTACTTGCAGCACCATGAGGTAAAGTTGGTTTCTCGGGTAGACCCATTGAAATATATCCTGAGCCGACCTATGTTGACTGGCCGTCTAGCGCGGTGGGCTGTGATTCTCCAACAGTTCGACATCAGGTATGTGTCTCAGAAGGCCATCAAAGGGCAAGCATTGGCAGACTTTCTGGCAGCTCACCCGACCTCCGCGGATCAGCCGCTGGATCTAGGCTTTCCTGATGAGACCATTCTCTCGGTTGATCGAGCCGATCCATGCTGGCAGATGCACTTTGACGGTGCCTCCCGGAGCCCCACCGGTAGAAGACTCGATAATCCTAAGCTCAACAGAGTGTGCTTGGGCATCGTCTTCATTACCCCGGAGCGATCCGTGCTGCCATACTATTTCCTGTTGTCAGAGGGCTGTACCAACAATGAGGCGGAATACCATGCCCTCATCACCGGCCTCGAGTTGGCTCTCGAGATCGACGTGCCCCATCTGTGCGTGAAAGGGGACTCTGAGCTGGTCATTAAGCAGATCAATGGCGACTATGTTGTCAGGAAGCCGGAACTTGTGCCATTGTTGGAGTGCACCCTCCTTCTGATGGCTCGATTCCCTTCTCGGCCAGAAATTGTCCATATTCCCCGGTCGCAGAACGGTCGAGCAGATGCTTTGGCCAGCCTTGCTGCGTCACTTGCAGAGCCTGAACAGGACAACCTGATCGTCCGTGTGACGCGGCGCAGGCTCATCGCTCCCGTTATCCCGGAAGAAGATCGCGGCCCGTTAGTAAGTAGTCTCACCACGGTTGCCCCTATGCTCGGAGCCTCGAGTACCCCAGATATGACAGTCGGATCAGCCCCTGATTGGAGGACGCCTTTGGTTGAGTACCTCCAACATGGAATTCTTCCATCGGATCGGGCCGAGCGCGAGCGAGTTCGACGCCGCGCATCGCAGTTCGTCCTCCAGAGCAGTCCCGGCCTGGAGCAGATCCTCTAAAAACGCGAGTTTGATGGTGTTCTCCTCCGTTGCCTTCAGGGAGTTGAGATCCCACGAGTCATGCAAGAGGTTCATGCTGGTTCATGTGGCGCCCACCAAACTGGACCGAAGCTGTCCCACCAGATTCAGAGGTTGGGATACTTCTGGCCCTCCATGATCCATGACTGCATCGAGTATGCCAGGAGGTGCCATGCGTGCCAGGTTCATGCGAACTTTGTGCATCGGCCACCAGAGCCTCTCCATACCACCAGGTATTCCTGGCCCTTTGCAGTCTGGGGTATGGACGTTGTGGGACCCTACCCGCCGGCGACAGCTCGCCAGTGCCGGTTCATTCTGACCGCCACAGACTTTTTCTCCAAATGGGCAGAGGCGATTCCGCTCAGAGAGGTCAAATCCTGTTCGATCGCTGACTTCGTGACCTCCAACATCATTCATAGATTTGGAGTGCCTCACGCTATCCTCACGGATAACGGAACCAATTTCCGAGCAGCCGAGTTGAAGAAGTTGTATGCCAAGTATAACATTCGCTCGAACCATACATCTCGCTATCATGCGCAGGCGAATGGACAGATCGAGGCGTTTAACAAAACCCTCTCTAACATTCTGCAAAAGATGGTTGGTCAGAACAAGAAGAGTTGGCCGGACAAGCTCCCCAACGCCCTCTGGGCTTATCGGACGATGACTCGCAATTCCACCCAGATGACCCCTTATTCCCTGGTGTATGGAGCTGAGGCCGTCCTGCCCATTGAGATCCAGTTGCCGTCCTTGTGCACTGCGGTCTACGACTAGCAAGCGCCGGACAGAGTTGCTGAAGCCCGTCTAGTCGAGTTGGAAGCACTGGATGAGAATAGACTTCGCGCTTTGCACAACTTGGAGAGGCATCAAAGCAGAATGGCTCGAGCTTTCAATAAGAAGGTTCGCCTCCGCTCCTTCCTGCAGGGTGATCTAGTGCTAGCCCTAAGAGCACCGATGATCCCCGGCAGGAAGCCGCCCAAGTTGGAGCCCAAGTGGGAGGGACCTTTTGTTGTCCACAAGGTCTATCCCAATGGCGCGTACTCCCTAGAGACTATGGATGGTGAGCGTGTCACTCCTCCCACCAACGCTATGTTACTCAAGCAGTACTTTGTCTGAGTGTGCCAACGTCCTGCACGACGTTAAACTGCATACTTCCGCGCGGCAAGACGTTAAACTGCCAAGCACCATTCGTCCAAGCTACAAGACGTTAAACTGTTCAGCATACGTCGTGCACGACGTTAAACTGCATTCGTCCAGGCTACAAGACGTTAAACTGTTCAGCATTCTCCCGCGCTGCAAGACGTTAAACTGCCAAGTGCCACGTCCTGCACGACGTTAAACTGCCTACGTCCTGCACGACGTTAAACTGCATTCGTCCAGGCTACAAGACGTTAAACTGTTCAGCATTCGTCCGCGCTGCAAGACGTTAAACTGCCAAGTGCCACGTCCTGCACGACGTTAAACTGCCTACGTCCAAGCTGCACGACGTTAAACTGCCTAGCATACCGTCCGCGCTGCAAGACGTTAAACTGTCAAGTGTTTCGTCCAACATGACGTTAAACTGTACTACGTCCGAGCTACAAGACATTAAACTATTCAGCATTCGTCCTGCACGACGTTAAACTGCCTCTCGAGAACTACGTGCGGCTTGATTCCCATCCTTATGGGATACGTAGGACCGCCTGAACCTTCATGTTTCAGGACCAGCCCCATCCTTCGGGAATTTCCATCCCATCTCGGGCCCTTGGCCCAGTTTCCCCCGGGTGTGCGGTGTATGGTGTGAGCACGGGGCTATGCCCTCGTTCACGTCGGTTTGCTCGTCACGCTGTACGCCCCCCCCCCCCCACGTTTGGGGATGCCTTTGGCTCCCCCCTTCCTTTTTTATCTCTCATCGTCCTGCACGACGTTAAACTGCCTCTCAAGAACTACGTGTGGCTTGATTCCCATCCTTATGGGATACGTAGGAACGCCCGGATGTTTGAAACTTCGGGTCCATCCCCCCACCTCTTAGAGATTCCCCCTTCTCTGGGGAATCCGCCGCCTTCAGGTCACCCTCAAGCCGTGTTCCCCGACCCCTTGCAGTGGTCCACCGATGTCAAGAGTAATCTGGTTTATTGCCAGGAGGGTCAGGATCCGCTTGGTCAGGTTTCCTCCACTTTTCAGGCATCGTGCTCCCGTTCATTCGGACCCATCATCCATGCCCTGGGTGGAGCCCCCGTGAACGGTTCGGACACAATGCCTCAGTGCTCTCCCACCGACTCGGGCCGGTACCCCCAATGGCCTCGGGCAGCAAATCGATATGAATCCTGTGATTGAGCGGTCGATGCTCGTTTGCTGCCTCATTCCACCAACGGTTAGTGCGATATTGATGCTGCTTTTCCGCCACGGTCGGCAGTACTCCCATATCGTTACTCCGGTGCCCCCAGTCCTTGAGTGAATGGCCGCATGATTCACATTTTCCACCTCCCATTCTGACCAGGAGAAACCTCGACACTCTTGACACTATCCCTCAGTGCATCTTCGCATATCCAGGGGATAGGACCACGATGTGGCGTACTTTGAGGTCCTTATGGTCCGAGCTCTAAGACCTTAAACTAAGATCTCTCCTTATGGTCCGAGCTCTAAGACCTTAAACTAAGATCTCTCCTTATGGTCCGAGCTCTAAAGACCTTAAACTAAGATCTCTCCTTATGGTCCGAGCTCTAAGACCTTAAACTAAGATCTCTCCTTATGGTCCGAGCTCTAAGACCTTAAACTAAGATCTCCCCTTATGGTCCGAGCTCTAAGTCCTTAAACTAAGATCTCCCCAAACGGGATTCTACGTCCTGCATGACATTAAACTGCACTCTCAGAACTACGTGTGGCTTGATCTCCAGCTTGATGGAGTACGTAGGAACGCTCGGGCATCTCAACTCGGGTCCAGCCTCAGGGATCGTTAAGTCCCGCCCCTCCTCGTCGCCGGCCGTCTGGCCTGGCTTCTGGTAGAGTGGTGCAGTTGTGATATTCTCCCCGATTCAGCTCGGGATGCCCCATTGCAATGGTGGGAAGCGACGGTTTCCTCGTCAAAGAGGTGCTGTCTGAGAATTGGGGTGATTCACGGCCAGATTAGTGCATCCGCTTAATACGCTTTCCCCACGGTGGCGCATTTCTGAGAGCGTTGGATTCTGTCTGAACAATCGTCACTTTGCCCCACGCTTCGCATACCCTGTTGATCTGGATTTCCACCCTTGTGTCTGAAGGAACCCCAAAGCGGTATTCATGATGACATGTGGTCCGCCTCCTGCAATATGAATGATGACCTTCGGTCCGTCTATTGCAGTTGTTATGGTCGATCCACTGTCCGCCTACCGTCTTGGGCATTTCCTGGAAGGCCGACCGTTGTGGATGTCTAGATTCGGGACACGTGATTGACCCTTTCTCATTTCCCTATGTTCGGATAAAATCTCAACGCCCCTAGCGTTGTCCCGCTCGTGTGTTGGAACAAGTTGGGGGGATGATACATTGATTAGGTCTGAGGTCTCCTTTCCTAGGAATGACCTCCCTCTTTTCTCCAGCAATCCAGGCCCAACTATGGATGCCTGATGCTTGGTTAACGCTCCCGCAAGACAGTGAATTGTGGTTGAGCATGTTAAGACGAAAGATGCAGATAAATATATTGATTCATACAAATGGATCAAAGTAGAGGAAGCAAATGTTTTGGGAACGGCAAAACAGAGCCCCTAGGGATTAGCGTGCTGAATGAGTCTCTCTAACGCCGCAACCCTTTGGCTGGCGGCCTCCAGGGATGCTTCTCGCTCTCTGCGTGCCCTCTCCTCGTCGGCGGTCGCAGCACGCAGTTCGTCGATTCTGGCATGTGCACGCTCCCGCTCGACCTGAATTGTGACCATCTGTTGGCCCGCCTCCGTCAGCTGTACCTGGGCATCAACCAGCTGGGCTGCTAGTTGCTCCACAAGCTCGGTACACGTTGCGACGAAGGCCTCCTTCTCTGCCGCCTGCCCTTCGAGGCGCCGGACTTCCTGCTCCGCCGCGAGAAGCGCCCGCGTGCTCTCCGACATGTCCCGACTTTGTGTGACGTCGGCACGCCGGCAGCTCTCGCGCATCTTTTCGGCCATGAAATCACGGACCGTCAGATGGAGGCGTTGAGCATCAGCTCCCCCGGCACACAGGAAGCGCAGCCAGGTTTGAAGTGATCCCATGCGCCCCAGCCACTCCGATGGGTCTCGCTTGAGGAAGCGTTGGATGCACTTCCACCCCCTGCGGCGCGTTATCCGGCTCTCCTCGACCGCCTCCGCGTCCGAGTCATCCATCTCCTCGGGGTCGGCAGGCCGGTAGGCAGGGAAGGCAGCCAGCAGGTCTGCTGCAGGGTCCGCCCCTGGGAGGTCCTCATGAGGGATAGGTTCCCCAACATCTGGGCGACCTTCTTATCTCTCCCCAGCGGCGCTGACACCCTCGTCAGCCCCCGACCTCTCTCCGATGTCAGCACCGCCGGCGTCCGCAGCCCCCTGATCAGCAGTTGGTGGGGCCGGCTCGGTTTGGGAAGTCTGTTCCGGAGCAGGCGGCATGTCCACCACTGGTCCACTCGTAGATGGCCCGGGTTCGGCAACTCGACGAGCCTCCAATGTTGAGATCACTGCGCGGGGCATGCCATGGTTAGTCACGGATCGTCAACGGCAGGCACCAGCAGTAAAGCAAGGAGACTTACGGGAGGTCAGAGCGTCATCTTCCGCTATCCCGGCCGCCGTAGGAACAGTTGCAGCAGGGGGCCCTTCCGCGCCTGTCAATTCGATAATGGGTGCCTGGCCCCCGCCTTGTCCTGCTGGCGCCCCTCCTACTCCCGCTGAGGACGCCTGACCAACATCCGTGCGCTCCTGAGAAAGATGGAGAAATGGGTTAGAAGCTGAATAAGAGAATGGATGAAGCAGATTGAGTAGGGATAGAAGCGGACCTCGAGGAGCTCGGTGACATCAACATTGTCAGAGCCGGCCACCTCGCCGCTCTCCCGCGGACTCCCCTGATGGGATCTTCCCTCGGAGCCTTCATCCTCCCCCATCTCCTCCTCTTCCTCGGAGTCGTTGTTACTGTCGTCTTCTTCCGGCGGCATCTGTTCCGGAGCGGGCTCTAGACTGAGCATCACCTTCACCAGAAGGGATGGCTCCGCACGCTGACCACGTTGGCGCGCGTAATCATCCATGGCCGTCAGATACGCATACTGCCGGTTGAAGTCCACCCTGTCGGCAATATGGAGGCGCCTGACCTCTGGCAGATGGATTCCTTCTCTGAGAATCTTTCGCCAGATGGCGTCGGTCCCCAGTGACTGCCGCAGGGTCATCCAGGCCGACCACAGCGCCGGGAAGACTGCATCGTGGGAGGGTTCGAGCAGACGTCTCACCTTCTTCCCGGGCCGCTCTTCGACCACCGCACGTGCCCCCTCTCTGGGCGCTGAGGTCGTGGCGGCAGCTCGCGATGTGCCCGCCGCCGAACTCCCTGCCCGCGCCGGCTCCGCTGCTTGGCGCGCCTCCGTTCTCCCCCATGTGGCGGCACCTCGCCTCCTCCCTTGACGCCCGGTCTCCGTACGGGTAACCTCGAGCCGCCGAACTGGCTTCCATAGAAGCCCCTCGGGGTACGCAATGGCCCAGTGTTCGGCGTACTCGGTTGCCAAGCCTGCGTCAACTCCGGTAGGAGGGAGAGTGATGACGTCGCCAGAGCCGAAAGCGGCAAACATCAGCCACATCTGGCGAAGGACGCAAGGGTTCGTCTCCTCCTGGACAGCATTGAATACCCTCTTCGGCATCCGCTGAAGGCACCCGAACTGCCTGGCGAACCGGGTTGGCACGTAAGGCTCGCAGATCACCTTCCCGTCGATCCGAGCCACGGGCACCCCGCCCCGCATGTTCAGGAAGTATTCATGCTGCTCCAGCGGACCCTTCCCGTTGTCGATCATCTGGCCGACGGGAGTGGGGAACAGACTGAAGTTGAAATTGGCATGATTGCCAATCCGAATCCTCACGCCCTCTTCACTTTGGGTCATCGGAGCGACCCCCGCGATGTTCAGCAGGGAGGGTCGCAGGCCGTTGCCCGGAGGAATGATGGCATTCGGAAACGTGTACCCACCGAGGTGAGCAGCCACCCAGCCGTGGAAGAACTGAAAGGGCCCACAGATCCTTCGTGGCGACCCCCCTCGTGAGATGCATCCCAGGATGGCATACAGCCTCGCCAGCACTGGGACCCCGAGGTTGTATCTTTTGTTGGCGGCCATAGCGCCCGCCACCGCCAGTGTCGCCGGGCGAACGCCCATTATCGCGTCCCGCACTGGCAGGAGCCACCCACTCAGAAAGGCGGCCAAAAACGCCGCATACCGGACATTTGGGTCCCGGGCCTCGAAGACGCGGTACCCCCATGAGCGGTAGTCGCCCGTCTCCAGGACCCGCCAGTACGACCCGTTCCGGCTCCTCTGAGCTGCGGTCGGGCACCGCTTCCCCCTGCCTGGCATCTTGACCACCGGGTCATGCTCCAAGAACTGGCCGAACCACTCCTTGTAGGCTATGTCCTTCTGGAAGTCCTTGACCCCGAGCCGCTCTGTAGCCAGGTCCAGCAGATGCCACGTCAGGATGGGAGTCCGTGACCTGTCACCCCAGGTGTTCCTCGGAGGCAGGAACTCATCATACTGGTAGCCCTCCAGCGGGATACCTCCGATGCAGTGGATGTCCCAGAGACCGATGCCGACCTCCCCATGGTGAAGATGGAAGGTGTTGGTATCCGAGGACCAGCGAGTGAACAGCTCCGGCCCGAGCTCGGACTGCTGGTAGAAGTGGAACTGCGACGTCCACACCGCCTTAAATAGGCCGATGTACCGCAGCTCCTCTGCGAAGTGATCGCAAGTGTGGCGTACCCAGAACGCCCAGGCCCACTCGATGGTGAAATTGCCCCCAGACCGCAAGTCCTAGTCCTTCAGCTAGCCCTTGGTGTCGTCAGTGACACTCTGGCGATATGTGCTCGAGTAGAGGGCTGGAGAATTCTCCGCAGTAGGCTCACCCCCGTCAATGGTTCGCATCCTCGGGTTCAGGACATAGACGTCCAAGTGCCTGGTCTCCCTGGCAGGATGCCCATTGTTGGTGATGTTATAGCGGGGAAGCTCGTCCTCCCGAGTCACCCAGGTCCGTGGCGCATCAACCTCGAACCCTGGCACCGGAACCTCATCTAGGATGCCGAAGTTCCAGAGCGGCAGGTTGTCCGACAGTGGATATGTCTTCTGGGCCGGCGTCAGCAAGTCGAACAGGGATTGATTGTTGGAAACAATCTCCTTGGCTCCGTAAACCTCCTCGTTCGTCGCCATCTCAGCTCTGCGAGTGGCGGCATCCCCCTCATTTCCTTGATGCGCGGCCATCTCAGAAGTTTCGGGAGTCGTGCGGGTTAAGGGATGAAGCGTGCGGGATCGGACGAGGCTGGTAGAGAAGTTTGAAGGTTGGCGCGCAATCCAAGTGGACGGCGCGCAATTGGGAAGAATTTCGCGCAAAGTTCCGGGTTTTCGCGCAAAGACAGGCGAATTCCGGATGGTTTTGCGCGCCGATCGGGCGAATTTCGCGACCGGAAAAGGCAATTTCGCGCACAAGAGCATTGAAGCTTATCGCGCGGAAGGCCTATGTACGGAACGCGGAACCCTGGACCCCTATTTATAGACGAGGCCGGGATTCCGCGCTGCGCGGAACGCTCGATTGCGCGACCGCGGCTGCGAATTGCGCGCCCGGCGCCCCTTTTTGCGCGCCTACGTCCCGCGCAGCCCAGGACTTCGGCATTCCGGCGTCTCCCTCGGAACCCGATCGTTGCGACCTCTCGCCGATCAGATTCCGAGGGGGGGATTTTGTAGACGCCGGAAAAGTCCGTTGTTCCCAAACGAAGCTCCGGATGCGGAAAGCGAAGTGATATTTGGAGTCAGAGGCACGTTCCGGAGGGCCCGGAGGACTTGCGCGAAATTTCAGAGGTCCGCGCGCAAAGTTGAGTCTCGGCGCGCAATCCTCCCGGGATGCGCGCAATGCGCTGGGCCGGCGCGCTATTTTGCGCGCCCGTGGCCTGCGCGGCTCCCTTGCGCGCCGGGTCCTGATTCCGCGCCCGCGAAAGGAATTCCGCGCCCGAGACCGGATTTCGCGCCCGGGGTTGCCTATAAATATTAGGCGACCCCCGACGTTTTGAAGGTTGCCAGAATCCGAAACGTCGCTCGTTCGCGCAATCCAACCCCTTCCGCGCGCAATGCCGATCTTCAGGTAACCTCCTTTCTTTCGCGCAATAGAGCCTTGGGGTTCACCTTCGCGCGCAATCCCCTTGGCTCCTTTCCTTTGAATAAATCCTTAACCTGAAGGCCTTTGCGCGCAAAAGAAGCCTCTTGCGCGCAATTGCCCCCGGGTGCGCGCAATCCAGCCCGATTGCGCGCACCCCCCATTTTCAAAGTGGCCATTCGTTAGAGAATGAGCCGTTGCCCCCGCGAGCTGTCCGAAACCCGGTGCACGCAATCTCAATCATCTGCGCGCAAAGGGCTGGCTCGATTGCGCGCCAGCCCGCCATTTTGCGCGCCGCCCTGCTGTTTTGCGCGCAAAGCTCCTCTTTTGCGCGCAATCCGCCGGGGTCGCCCCCTTTGACCCCCTGAGGGTACCCGCCTGCGTGGCGCCCGATGGTTTTCATCCTGGGTGCCCGCACCGTGCGTTGTCTTTCCGTGCGGCCCTCCAGGCTTGCGCGAAGTGACACGGACCCATCGGCGGCAACCAACGTCCAGCATGACGTTAAACTGCACATTCGTCCCGCATGACGCTAAACTGCATCCGTCCAACATGACGTTAAACTGTACTACGTCCAAGCTGCACGACGCTAAACTGCCTAGCCCCTATCGTCCGTGCTGCAAGACGTTAAACCGCCAAGCACCTTCGTCCTCAACACACGACGTTAAACTGTACTTCGTCCGGCAAGACGTTAAACCGTCCGCTTCGTCCTCAACACACGACGTTAAACTGTACTTCGTCCGGCAAGACGTTAAACCGTCCGCTTCGTCCTCAACACACGACGTTAAACTGTACTTCGTCTGGCAAGACGCTAAACCGTCCGCATCACCCGATCCCGTGCCTCGCACGCAGGGTCCCCCCGGTTTGGATGTGGCCCCCACCCGCTCGTCTCTGCAGGGATGTCGGGATTTCCCCTCTTTAGGGACGATTTAATGGGAGCGGCTTTTCCCCACGGGGGGTAGGGTATTTCAAACCCCTAGTTTCTTGTGGGGGGATGCACATGTGTATCTCCATTGCGCTCCCCCACTGTCGAAGCCAGTAGAGGGTGTGACTGGGATCAAGGTGTTTCCTACTTTCGGTCCAAGTCCCTTCCAACTGAGTTTTGCCGCATCCGGGCTGCCTCAAGTGCGTAAGTCCTGACAGAATGAACTACATGGACTTTGATCCATGTCTTCTAAACAGGGTACGTAGGAAGCCTCCCTGAGGTTCAAGCCCACCACCTGGTCGTCCCGGTCGTATTCACGTCGGTTCGTCCATCAGTGGACCCCTCCAGGGTTCACGCTTGCGTCGATTCACCTATGAATCCGCCCATGTGGGAGACTGCCCGTGTGTATCTCCACTGTGCCTCCCCACAGCCCCTTTTTCCATCTCTTTTTTCCATCGTCCAGCATGACGTGAAACTGTGATCCACCCGGCCGTTCCATCCCCCCCTGTGCGAGGTGGTTCGGTTCAATCCTCCGCCCGGCGGCCTCGACCCCTTCGTGAGTCGGCTTGCCGACGTCCAGCATGACGTTAAACTGTATACCCGAACTACGTTGACTTTGATCCGTGCTAACGCGCGGTACGTAGGAAGCCTCTACGGGGTCCAAGCTCTTCACTCCATCATCCATCCTGATCCTTACCCGGGCCGCCACATCCCGGTGGGGTCATGCCACTGCTCTCCACTCCACATCACTTGGGAAGCCGCCCATGCGCTGGCCCCAGCATCGGAGGTTCCCCGCAAGGGGTTCTGTCATCTGATCCACTTTTCGTGTTGATCGGTCTGATGCCGTCCCCGCTGGACGTTAAACTCGCGGCATACCCCGTGTTAAACATGGGAAGCCGAGGAAAACCTCGGGTGACACAGTTCCCCGCACCCAGTGCGGGATGCCTCAGGCCATCATGCCTTCGAGAAGCCCTATTAGGGACGGAAGACAGACGTGCAGATCCGCAGTGTTACGACACGCCCCCAGCACCCAGAGCCACCCGGCCTTCTCACTGCAGGTTGCTGCCCCGACCAGACTCCTTGGAGCGTCCGGGCGGAAGCAGCGTAATTAACCGGTGTCCATGAAGATATGGCGCCGGGAACGAGATTAACGAACATTCTTAAATCTATGAGGGAGACCCGGATTAGGCGACGAGTTCCGAGGAGACGTCCAAGGAAGGAGGAGCCGACATCCCATCATCCCGATTTCGATCAAGGAGCAGACGCCCCTGAATAAGGGATGGATGCCGCCCGCCTTTGGAAAGCGGGACTGCGGGACCACAAGCCGCGCGCCCATCCCCTCGGGTTGACGGGTGCACGCGCGAACGCGTCCTGGCGGAACAGCGTAACCCGACGCACATCCGCACCGAAACATCCCTCTATTAGTTGGGAGTCTAAAAGATTATTCTGAAAAATGTATTGGAATGGTCTAAAAATAATGGAAATGGGGATGGAGAGAACATCTTTTCTATTGTAAGAGTCATGAATCCTGCATTTATTTTAATAGATCAAAATTGTCATGATTATAGACTAATTATATATGCACCAACATTCCATTTATTTTTCGGAACAACCCCCCCATTAGGTGTAGTAAATGATATTCTTCACTTGTAACAATAAATGTGCTCCTAGTATCTTGTCATTCATTTTCTGAAACAAAAACATTGCATCTAGTCATATATATGATATTGAGGTAACATATATTTCTACACTCAGAAAATAATATTGTAGATTCAAAAAATATCTTAACAAGATAAATATTCCATCCCAAGGGTGTGTCATAGATAATAAATCAGAATATATGTTGTCCAACAAGTAAACATTTGATTCCCACTAGGTCACAAGAACACCTATGTTGAGCATTGATTATTATCCTTTAGGTCATAGAACATTTCAGGGGTAATGGGTTCAAAAAGGATTTTGAGATAAATTGAAAAGGCACAAATTCATGTTTCACTGTTAGTTTAATAAATTTGTAACTATGTTGTTTGCCTCGATGATTTTCTAATAATTTTTTGTATTGTTTGAACACAATTATTCAAATCTTGTGACATTCCCTATGAATTATTTTGCATATATAATGGTTTTCTAGGGGTTTAAAATCATTTCAGCATGGTTTTTTTCTAATTTTTAGTCCATCAAATTCAATCCATGAACCTTAGAAAAGAATTTATAGTGGGGTAGCTTGGTTAAGGCACATGGTTAGTTTAGTCATGCGACCTCCCACAGGAAACCATACGACCACCCATCAAACTGTGAAAGTTGGTTTCATAATTTTTGATTTATTCATTTAAATAACTAATCACCCCCTTAATATAACTTTCGATCATCGTAACCCATACCCTATATATTTGAGGTATCTCCCCATGGATTGAAGGTTTAATTTCATCATCATTGACAGTTCAGGGAGAGGTATGTTGAGGTTTTGATCTAATTTAACTTCTCATTTTTAACATATTTTTAGATATATTCTCATATAATGTTTTTCAATCCCAAATAGGATGTTATGTCATATTAAAGGGGGTTTATGTAGGATTGTTGTTTTTTATTATGGATCTAGGATCATGTGGACCTGATCTACACTTACTCGATCTCCATTTTTTGCAGGCAGTTTGTTCTACCACATTTTCATGGATGTGTTTACATAAATTGGGTTAATTATATTAATTACATAATTGATTTTATTTTTTCTTGTATGTGATTTATTATAAAGATTCATTTTTTAAATGGGGTTTTCATTAAAACTATGTTTATGCTCACCGAGTGTTTTTATTAAATGATTGAATGGTTGTTCTGATCAGAAATTGGTTTCCAATTAGAAAAGTTAATTAGACTAGATTTGAAATTTTTTTATAAAATTTTAGAACAGTTTTGAAATGTTTCATGATAAATGTAGAACTTTTTGGACATTTCGTGCATTGGGAAATAGATATAGGTGACACTATTATGCGTGGCACCAATCATTTTTATTTTTCTAATATCATTTGACTATAACAAGACTCAATATAATTTATTTCAAAACAATTCCTAGTATAGGATCATTAATTACTACTACACATTCCGATTTTCTATTTCCCAATACTAAATGATTTTCCATTTAATTCATGTTTTTTACATGATGGATTTTAGCATGGATTGTTTCTCACATGTTTTCACATATGGTTGTATAACAATGATTGAAATGGTGGATTCTGCCCAGGATATGTGTTTACATTCATACCTTATGGGTTGAAGATATGATTCCCATATTTATCACATATTATTTTCATATACTTTCAAAAATTTAGAAGAATGGTTTTTATGAACAACAAAAGTAAAATGATGTAAAAATGTATTTTAATTTATGAAGGTTTTTTGTGAAACTATTTTTATTTAAAAAGCTAAAAATGTTTCGTATACCATGTTTTAGACATGGATATTAAGGAAGTTTGAATGAATTTCATAGGAACATTATTTAAATGGTATTTTTAATTATTAAATAATTTGTTTTCATTGATATAATTGGAAATTTATTAAAAAACGTGATTTTTGAAATCATATATATTAATTCTTGATGCCAGTCCTATGATATTTGAATATTCCCTAATGATTATTAAAAAATGTATTATACATAATAGATAATGCCTCAAATAAGAGATCATCCAAAATTCATCTAAGGAATCTATGATAAAGGATCCATAGCAAAATACAATAATAGACCCCTTATTGGTTGAATATATAATTTGAACAATTCAGACTATGGCTAAAGATACATACGAGAATATTGGATGTATGGGGGATCATAAATCAAAATCCACTATGTAGAATCCACTAATATCCTATGGTGATAATAGGCCCCCAAGATCTGAGTAGTTACTTGAGATTATTGAGAGGATATTCATCTTCTTGAAGTCACATGATGACCTAAGATGGGTTTCACCATTTATATTCATTGATTGACTGTAAAAAAGATGCAGTATTCCCTCATGCAATATAATTATCATTCGGACATTACCTGATCAAAATTCATGAAGATCTTAAATCTGTAGTTTTTTCCTAATACTTTACATTATGTGAAGATAAATGGGTATCAAAACCTCGAGCAATTATAGAATACCATGCTGGAGTATTCCACATGCATTACAGAGTTAATAAATTTGGAATCGGAGCTTTTCAACAATGAGTAACAAATGTCCTGGAGGTTTGATTAGGGACTTTGGCCAAATATTTGGTGGATTTTGATTATCATGTGTCTTCTAACATTCATGATGATATTTCAAAATGATCTTTTGGTTGAGGAATTCATAACTAGAAAGGAATGTTTGGGTGGATCTTCATATGCTGGAGAGTTTATCCAAGGTGTGTCTTTTATCCACAAAAGGATGATAAATGGTGGTTTGTCTTCTATAATACTAGTTTCATTGGATTTTTCATGAAATCAATAGTTTTCTTCTATAAATGTGAAATTAATCGATATACCAACCTTGAAAATATGTAGGTTACTAATAATTGTCTTTGTTAATGATTATGTAGCAAAATTAAATGTTTTTATTAAAGGATATCCCATGCTAGTATGGTATGATCCAATCTCACCTAGAGACTACAGGTACGTAAGGATAATTACATGGGAGGTGGTTAAAATCCTGATGCTTGGGGGATGTTCATGTGGAATAGTCCTCAAGGATTTATGATAATATATATTCACTTGAGGAATATGGAGTAGACATGTATACAAATATTGGAATTATTTTTTTATGGTGGTATGTTTGTTTCATATATGTGATACTCAATATTTTATATCATAATAAAATTTGACATGTTGGGTTTATATTCATATGTTATGTTGAACATGTTGAAGACTTCCGCACCATTGGGATATATGTCCAAACAACATTTCAAGTGATCAATATGTCAGGATATGATAGATGAATATGTGGTGATATGGGAACTTTTAGTTCTCAATTTTGACATCATCGAGATGATACATGTCATGGATCAATTGATCATCTTATGCCCCATATAGACCGTTATCATCATCAAGTTTTCTTCTCATATTCATTTGGGGTCACTCTTGTTTTTACGGGTGAGTGGGACTCTAGATCAATAAGGGAGGGGTCTGTTGTTCCTTACAGTAGGGTAATATCATTCCATCTATTTGAGATTTTTTGTGATATCATTGAACCTTTTTTGGTAATCTAATTTCTTTGGTTGTGTGGTTTGTACCCCATAGGTTTACTATATTCATTGGAATTTCCTTCCATATTTTCTAAGAAGTAAAATAGGATCATGTAACATTAAATGGATTTTCAGAAGTTAAATATGGTTATTTTTAAGAAAGAATTTGTTTTAACTAGATTTTATGGTATCTTTGAACACATTATAGGATCATGGTGGTTTTCCATCATTGACCATCGGTTAAGGTACCACCAGTATAGAGTCTGAGAAATGGATATACTTATGACATCATTTAGAAGCCGATATTAGAGTTTTGAGTTTTTGGTTATTCCATTTAGTATAACTAATGCTTCTATGTTATATAGGTATTTAATGAACTGAAATATTATTCAGTTCATGGAATCTTTTTTTGGTGTGTAATTTGATAATATTTTGGTGTGCTCCAAGATATAGGGTGAGAATATTGACCTTTTTTGTATCATTCCTCATATATTGAATGATAATTTCATGTACGGTAAACTATTAAAATGTGTGTTTTGTTTTTGGGAATTTATATTTCATTGTCATGTTACAACTTATATAGGAGACTTAGTGGATCATGAGAAATTATAGGCTTTTATATCAGTTGAGTAGACTAAATTTTAAATGATATTGTAAAGACCCATAAATTTCATGGAAATTTTATTTATAAATACTTTGGAATTTTGCAAGTCTACAGTTTCTGAAGAAACTTGATTTTGAGGCCCGGTGTGCCCGAAGGGAATTTCTGATTTTTTTTAGGTACATTCAGTAAACGTACATGTGGGTCTTTCTATCATTTGAACTGGTGCTCAGAATCGACATCTAAGGGAACCGATGAACTCATAGTGCCAGTATTTGCCTAAGGGGACCTTAACCGTAGTTGCCTTTTATACGGGATGATAGGTAATTTTTGGGGATTTAGAATAAAATAAATTAAATTTTGGAACCCAATTTTATTTATATTAGTTAGTTTTATCCTACAAGGGGAAGTTATTGGTGAGGCCAACACCCACATAACCTCTCATGAGAGGATATTGTGAGGTGGGATACACATGACACCATACTTATCACCTCCCCTTAAACACCAATTTTAACTCCCCTTCATTAATTTTTGACAACTCCCCCCCATTTATTTTGGTGGAGACTTTTCATCTCCCTAAACATCAATTGTGCCAAAAGTTTTAACTAATAACATATTTAATTAATTAATATAGTTTTGAATAAATTTTAATTGGTTGTAAAATATTTTAAAATAGGGGAAAGCCTTATTTTAATATTTTCTTCGCAGATATTTTTGTATAACCTTTCGAATTAGAAGAGAGATTCATCCTTCCATGAAGAACGATGCCCTCTTTGATGAAGAATGCCGATTCCACCTATGAACGATGACATGTATTCCCTCCTCTTCCATGACAACAAGTGAGGAGATGCCACTTATTCCTCGGACACATCCCAATGTCATCTTTGAATCCTCTTTCCGTAGCTCGATGATCTGCAGCGTCATATCCAAGGTAGGGGTTGGAATTTAGGTATGATTATATTACCATGTTCTTCATTTAAGAACACAGATGTTTTCTTTTGTGGGTTGGGAATAATCTTTGTGGGTGGATAGGGTTTGATGATCTTATTTAAGTTCTTGTTGAGGTGCCTGTTACCGCTCTAATGCGGAGGGTGCAGGCCATGGTAACATGGCCGGACCCCTCTATCGTTCCTCATGAATGGTGTGTTAATTGTGATGGAAGGTGGCAGCTTATTGATGGAGTGAAGAATGGAGAACCCCCTTTTATTCACTATGAAAACCCTTCCATGTGCCTAAAAAATTATATAAGGAGCTCTCCCACCATTTGAAAATCGGAAAACCCGCACAAGGCACGAGTGGGATGAAGAATGTGGAAAAGATGCGAAATCCCGAGTGGCCCGAGACATAAAATCCTAATTTTAAGTGGCTGCATAGTTTTACAGCATTTTTTTTGAAACCGTGCGGCAACCATGTGGTAGACACTGTCCCATTTAGGGAATTAGCACGGTTTGGCGACATGATTTAACAAACCGTGCACTAACCGTGCGGTATTCACTATCTCACCCAGAGACTTCGCATAGCCTGGCTTCACGGTTTGTTAGATCGTGCACAAGCCATGAACCCCTATACAAACCTCCATAACATTGGTACCGGGCATTCTTTTGATGAACCATTAGCGGCGCTGGAATCCTTGGAGCGAGATGGTTCCTTGAGTATTCCCAACTTGGGATTTGGGTTGAGATGGAGTATGGTCATTTTGGATCGATCACGAATCCGACTAAACCCAAGAACTAGAGGGAAAATAACTCAATGAGAGGGAATCTGATTGACACACCATCTGTCGCATTGTGTTTCTTTTAACGAGATGGAATTTTAAGATTCGTAAAATCTGGACTTCATGATAGTTGAAGTATTAACCCTTGTATTGAGTAGCAGAGCCTCACTGAATCAAATATGTTGTGTGCCGAAACCCTAGAACTAGGTGCAACTGCTATGCCTACTGTAAAAGAATCCTCCATGGGTTCTACAATGACGATTACCTTACTAGAATCCTCTATGGGTTTGGCTATGATGACTACCGCTCTGGAACCCTCCTTGGGTTTAGCGACGACGACTGCCTTACTGGAATCCTCCGTGGGTTCGACGTCAATGAATATTGTTCTTGTATCCTACGTGGGTTTGATAGTTTTACTTCTGTTCTTGTATCCTACATGGGACCGATATAGTAGCTGTTCTAGTATCCTACGTGGGTCAGGCATCTTAGTAATTATAGTATCCCACGTGGGTTCGATAGCATAGATGAATCAATGGCTACATCAGATCATCTTTATCACTTTTTGAAATATGTATAATTGTGTGAGCTGAGTCTTGACTTTCAATAATTAAAAACAGTGTGATTGACTTCTTTCCTATGTGGAATGGGTTGTGATTGGGCTCGAAATTTTGGATCCGAAAAGGAATTGATGACTTAGTTATATGTATGGTCATATACCTAAGTAGAGTTGGTTGATACTCTGTGATTGTACCTTTTCATTGTGGTTTATCCTTCAAGGATTCTGGGAGATCTTCAGGGGTCTCAGGGTCCCTACTGAGTAACGTTATACTCACCCCTACATGGGATATGACCGCACTACATTGTGTTGGATGTAGACGACGGACAACACTGATCATGGTAGAGACTTTTAGTGTTGGGCGGTACCCGGAGGTGGACCACTTGGCAGGACGTACACGGAGCGGACAGATGGACCCGAGGTGTTGAGGGGACCATCTGTACCCACCCATCAGGATGGATTCTTGAAGGATGACTTAGTGGTTTCTTCTTTACTTTACTACTATTGTACTAGACTTTCAGTTTTACTGTACTTATGGTTGGGCTTGTATTTCTGGCCCCTTTCTTTTCAGCACATAATTTTGTATATAGTTTTACTATGTGCTTACTTCAGTTTCATACTTTGTTGTGTTTGTTTACTTCTATAATGGAAATTCCTTACCAATATAGTGATTTATGCCTTTGGTTCTAGTCCCCATCCCCTGGACTATGGAAGGGGGGCTTAGGGTAGTCATGGCACGGGCCCCAAGGTTGGGTCTTGAAAAATTGGTATCAGAGGAGTCAGTTCTACAGTATAAAATAAATCATCAATCTATCTTACTGTGAAATAATAGTGTTAAGATTATTGATTGTGGTTTTCAGTCTAGAGAGTCCAGTGTTGGGGTGGCATCTGATGTATCCATACACCAGGACCCTGGCCTCTGATCTCCGACTTAGTGCATGAAAACACTGATTGCGTGTGTGTTTCCTTTGAAAATATTTCGTTGTGATTACTTTGTGTCAGTTCATCAGGTATACTATTTTTACTATGTAAAACCTATTTCTTTTCAGGATTCCCCCATAAAGGAATCTAGTGAGGGTTCCGAGTTACATGTGGTATAGTTTCCCACCGAGCGACGAGGCTTCAGTGTAGGGCCCATCACAGCGAAGGCACCTGCGGTACCACAACCCACTGGGCCACCGATACCACCAGCCCTAGCAGCAGAATGTGCATGCTACCTCAGTGTTGTGCACGAGTTCCAGCGACAGTGGTCATCGAGGTTCTGCAGAGAGACCGACCCTTAGGCAGCTATGGATTGGATGGAGGCTATCGTTAGGTTTCTCGTATTGTTGGGGCCACCAGCCGACCTTATGGTGGTCCTTGCCACGTGTCTCCAATACGCAGCAGTAGTAAGACGGTAGAGTCTAATGCTCTAAGTGCATGACAAGGCATCTTTACTCTGGATAGACTTCGAGAGTCTCTTCCACTTGGAGTTTGTTCCGGGCACCCATTGTGGTGTGCGGATTAATGAGTTACTTGATCTGCGGTAGCGCAACATGGCATTAGTTCAGTACTCAGCGAGGTTTACCAACCTCTTGTGCTACTCCACGGACATGGTACATGACTCATTCTTCTAGGCGCAGACCATTTACTAGGGACTAGGACATGAGATCAAGGCTTCGATGATCTCCCTCAGTATTCCGATGCAGGCGGGAGTGCTGGAGGAAATCCTTCTTATGGAGGGATTTCTCGTTGAGGCGACCCTAGCAGTGAGACTCACCACAGGGCGACATGTAGCTGAGTCTTCTGCAGCTGGGAATAGAAAGATGACACAGACGTCTAAGTGGACCAGTCCATCAGGAGAGCGACCACAGGATATAGTTATGGTTGTCTAGGGCACACGGAACCGAGCCGACTAAACATGGAGTAGGCATTGCTATGCATGCGGTGGGCATGGTAACATGGCTCGAGACTGGCTGACCGGCCATGCAGATGAGAAGTAGACAGTGGACGCACCTACCGGGCAGAGGTAGATTTTTGACGGTAGTGGTCCCCCGGGAGTAGGCAGACGAGGCAGAGGAGTTGGCTGAGCAACAGGTGGTGGACGAGGTTTCGAGACTACCACCACCACCACTAGGAGGTCCACCCCGACCACAGGGAGCTGGCGGACATAGGTAGAACCAGCTCCATTTAGTCAAGGACTATGACCACGACGCTCCTGAGATGATTCAAGGTACTATCTATGTCTACTCCACCCATACTGCAATACTTATAAATATAAGTGCGGTTCATTATTTTATTTCCACTGCCCTTGTTCAGAGCACAAAGATTCTGACGGAGCCGTTGGCTCGATCCTTATGGATATAGTCTCCTACGAGAGTAGACTCGACGATTACACACTAGTGCCGATAGTGTGAGAAAACTCTATGAGGTGAGAGCTTCAGCTGGGATCTTCTTTTAGTAGTGTTGAGGCCTTACCAAATCATCTTGTGGATGGACTAGTTATCTCTAGCCCAATCTCAGATCGACTGTTTTACATGCAAGGTTCGGGGTGTCCCCATGGTTGGGACCAGGTTCACCGTCACTAGTGAGAAGGGGGTCTTTGAAGCGCAGGATGGATATAAGAAGAGGATATGGCAGCTGACCACACATCAGTTGGCCAATCTCATACCCAGAGCATTTGATGTGTGGAGTCCATGTTTTCATATTGTGGGGGATCAATATGCAGAATTTTTTCATAAAAATGTTTGAAGAATACCTCCTCATAGAGAGGTATAATTATACATAGACTTGTACCCTGGGACAACAATGATATCTACTCCAGCATATCAGATGGCTCCCACCGTTCTTCGTGAGCTGTGAGTATATCTGGAAGACTTTCAAGGGAAGGGATTATCTGACCAACTCTTTCACCTTGGGATTCTCCGATTTTTTTCCTAGAAAGTATATGCAAGCATGCGATTGTGTGTCGACTACCATCACCTGAATCGGGTGACCATAAAGAAAAAGTACCCACTCCCGAGGATTGATGTCATCTTTGATCAGCTCAAGGGAGCACGATGGTTCTCAAAGATAGACCACATGTCAGGATATCATCCACTAAGAGTTCGAGACGAGGATGTGCAGAAGATAGCCTTCGGTTGTCGGTATGGCCACTACAAGTTCTTGGTTATTTCTTTTGGCATAACCAATGCACCAGAAGTGATCATGAGTCTCATGAACATGATATTCCAGCCTTACCTCGATCGTTTTGTCGTAGACTTCATCGAATACATAATGATTTACTCGACTACTGAGGAGGAGCATGCCCACCACTTGCGGGTAGTACTGGATACACTCTAAGAGCACCAGATTTATGGTAATCTCCCAGTGTGCCAATTCTGGATTTGAAAGGTTAAAATTCAAGGACACGTCATCTCGGATGTTGGAGTTGCAGTGGATCCAGAAATGATCAAGGCACTACCTACATGGTAGCCACCTAGGAGTGTGACGGAGGTGTGATGTTTCCTGGGGCTGGCTGGGTACTATTGAAGATCTATTCTAGACATCCTGAGAGTTGTAACAACACTTTCATCCATGATAAAGAATGGGAAACCCTTCGTGTGGTCAGATACATGTCAGTAGAGATTTCAGGTGCTAAGGCAGAGATTGACCAGAGTGCCCATCTTGAGTCTACCAGAAGAGGGCATATGGTACGTAGTTTACTGCGACGAATCAGGGACTAGACTCAGGTGTTTCCTGATGCAGGATCCAATAGTGATCTCCTATGGTTCACAGATGTTGAGGCAGAATAAGCTGAACTATGCTACCCTTGACCTGGAGTTTTCATTAGTGGTCTTCGCCTGGAAGATGTGGCGGCACTGTCTGATGGGATAGAGCTTTACAGTTTACTCTAACCAGCAGAGTCTTAGGTATATCTTCTCCTAGACTCACCTGAACCTAATACATCGGTGATGGCTTGAGTTCCTCTATAACTATGACTTTGAGATACTCCATACACCTTAGAAGGGGAACACTGTAGATGATGCTCTCATCCGGAGATCGAGCATTCAGCTACTAGGAGAGGCGATAGAGTAGCTAGACGCGTTGTAGATATCCTTTGTGGATTGTGATGGAGTAGACTTTCTACAGTCTCTTAGAGTCACTCCTCCACTTCTTCTGTGAATCAGAGAGCAACAACATGGGGACATTTATTGTGAGACGCGACATGCTCAGATATCCACAGGGCAGGCTTGTGATGTATTTTTTGAAGGAGGGGATCACGTCATCCACTTTAGAGGATGTACTATGGTAACAGTTTCACTACATGAGGATGTGCTTAGGGAGTTTAACACTTCTCCTCATGCGGTACATCCAAGAGTGGAGAAGATGTTCAAGGACATCAGACGATAGCCCTGGTGGATGGGTATGAAGAAGGTTTTAGCAGAGTTTGTTTCATGATGCATCACTTGTAAGTATGTGAAGGCGGAGGACCAGGTTCCAGCTGCCTTGATACAAACCTTAGAGGTCCCATAGTGGAAGTTGTATGGGATATCCATGGATTTGGTGACAGTGCATCCACGTACATCCAGAGGACATGACTCTATCTAGGTGATTGTCGACTGACTCACCAAGTCGGCCCACTTCCTACCGATCAGAGAGCAGGGCTCAGGGGAGATCTTGGGATGCCTCTGCTTTCAAGAGATCATAAGACATCATGGTGTGTCATCGTCTATTGTTTCCGATCAAGAGGCTCGTTTCACTTCCTGGCTATGGAATGGGTTACATGAGGATTTTGGGATGAAACTACATATATTCACCGCCTTCTATCCTCAAATGGACGGTCAGGTTTAGAGGACCATTCATACTCTCAAGGGCATGCTTCGTGCATGTGTCCTTGACTATGGCCACGGTTGGGAGGATCACCTACCCTTGGTTGAGTTTGTGTAAAACAATAGCTACCACTCCACTATCGAGATGGAACCTTAAGAGGCAATGTATGTCCAACCTTTCAGATAACCTATGTGCTGGACCGACCTAGGGGAGTCAGCACTGGTAAGAGCAGAGATGGTTTAGGATACAATGGAGAAGGTGAAGATCATCCAGGAGCAGATGAAGATTGCACAGAGAAAACATAGGTCCTATGCTGATAGGTGATGGAGACCCCTGGGGTTCGAGGATGGAAAACACATCTTTCTAAGGGTATCACATCGATGGTGTCTACAGAGAATTGGCTGGGGTAGCAAGTTATCTCTGAGTTTCATCGGACCATTCCGTGTCCTCGGAAAAGTAGGCGAGGTGGCTTACCGCCTGGCGCTTCTACCTCAGTTGCACTGGGTGCATGACTTCATCCACGTATCTCAGCTAAGGGGGTATGTGCATGACCCATCCCACATCATCGACCATGGGGAGTTTTACATCATTGATGGGGTGACATTCACGGAGGTCTCAGTGGAGATCGAGGATTGACAGGACTGTGTCCTACGTGGGAGGTCAGTTTCTCTGGTGTGCATTCGCTAGCAGCACGGGAACCTCCAGGAGAGAACATGGGCGTGTGAGGATCAGATGTGTTCTCAGTACCCCCATTTGTTTTCCTACTATTTGTTTTAGCTTTTCAGGGATGTAAGTCCCTAATGTGGGAGTAATGTAAAGACCCGGAAATTTCAATGAATATTTTTTCTTAAATACTTTGGAATTTTACGAATCTGAGGTTTCTGAGGGCACCTAATTCTGAGTCCCGGTTTGCCCAGAATCAATTTCTGATGTTTTGTTCAGGTACATTCAGTAAACATACATGCGTGGTTTTCTATCTTTTGAACTAGTGCTCAGAATCAAAATCTGAGGGCACCGATGAACCCGCAGCGCCGATATTCTCCTAAAGGTACCTTTACCACAACTGCGTTTTATGCGGGTTGAGAGTTAATTTTTGGGGATTTTGAATAAAATAAATAAAATTGAGGACCACAATTTTATTTATATCTATTATTTCTATCCTACAAGGGGAAGTTATTGGTGGTACCCACACCCACATAACCTTCATGAGAGGATATTATTGATGTGGGGCCCTACACGATCCCTAACTAATCACCTCCCATTAAACCCCCATTTTAACTCCCATTCATTAATTTCTGACTACTCCACCTCATTTATTTTGGTGGAGTCTTTCAATTTCCCTATTCATCAATTGTTCCAACTCTTTTAAATAATGACTTCTTTAATTAATTAATCTAGTTTTGAATCAATTTGACTTTGGGGGAAAATATTTTAAAATAGTGAAAAGCCTTATATTATTATTTTCTTGGAAAATATTTTGTTGGAGCCTTTGGAATTAGAATAGGGATTCACCCTTCCACGAATAACGACACCCACTTTGATGAAGAATGTCGATTCCACAAAAGAATGAAGAATTGTCTTCCTTCCTCTTAAACCACAACAAGTGAGGTGATGTCGCTTCCTCCTCGGACGCACCACAACATTGTCTTCGAATCTGCTTTCCGCAGCTCGATGACGTGCAATGTCATATTCAAGGTAGGGGTTGGAATTTATGTATGATTATATTCCCATGTTCTTCTTTTAAGAACGTGGATGTTTTCTTTTGAGGGTTGTGAATAATATTTGTGGGAGGTTACAGTTTGATGATTTATTTAAATTCGTGTTACGCCACCTGTTACCGCTCTAATGTAGAGGGTGTGGGCCAAACTAACATGGACCAACCCCTCCGCCATTCATATTTAATAGTGTGTTCATTGTGATTTAATGTGGAGGCTTAGAGTTAGGGTGACAACCATGTGGTAGCCACTGTACCATCTGGGAACTTCACACAGTTTGAAAAACTGTGCGCTAACCGTGCGGTCGTCACTATCTCAACTAGAGACTTTGAAAGGGCATGGTCGCACGGTTTGTTACACCCTGCGCAATCCATGCTCCCCTGTACAAACCTACATTACATTGGCAACAGAAATCCATTTTATGAACCATCAGTGGAGCTGGAATCCTTGTATCACGATGGTACCTTGAGTATACCCCAAATGGTATTTGGGTTTCTGTTGTGTATGGTCATGTTGGATCGATCATGAATCTGACTGAACCCCAGAACTAGAAGGCGAATAACTCATAGACCGAGCATCCGATTGACGCACCGTCTATCACGTTAGGGTATCTTTTAACAATACGAGAAATCAAGATACATCAACACTAGACTTCATTATAGTTGATGTATCGACCCTTGGCTGGAGGAGGGGACCCTCCCGGAATCGAGTATGCTATGTGCGGGAACCCTAGAGCTGGCTATGACTGCAATGCCTACCGTACTGGAATCCTCCGTGGGTTCAGCGACGAAGACTACCATATTAGAATCCTCTGTGGGTTCAGATTTGATGACTACCATACTGGAATCCTCTGTGGGTTTGGTGATGACGACTACCATACTAGAATCCTCTATGGGTTCGACGATGATGACTACTGTTCTTGTATCCTATATGGGTCCAAAAATTTGAATTCTGTTCTAGTATCCTACATGCGTCCGACAGAGTAGCTGGTCTTGTATCCTACGTGGGTGTGACAACTTAGCTGGTCTGGTATCCTACGTGGGTCTGACAACATATATGACTCAGTGGCGACATCTAATCATCTTTATCACTTTACAAAAGATGTATACCCGTGTGAGCTGAGTCTTGATTTTCAATCATCACCATCGGTGTGATTGACATCATTCCTATGTGGACTGGGTTGTGCTTGGGCTCGAGAGTTGGAGCTGAACTGGAATTTATGACTTAGGTATATGTTGGTCATATACCTATGTAGAGTTTTTTGATACTTCATGATTCATTCTTTTCTTTGTGCTTTATCCATCCTGGATTCTGGGAGACTTTGGGGTTCTCAGGGTCCCTACTATGTATCATTATACTCACCCATACACGGGATATGCCCAAACTACATTGTGTTGGATTCAGACGATGGAAAACACTGATCGTGGTAGAGACTTGTAGATCTGGGCGGTATCTGGAGGTGGACCACTGGGCAGGACGTACAGGGAGCAGACGGATAGACCCAAGGTGCTGAGGAGACCATATGTACCCACCCTTCAGGTGAGATTCCCAGAGGATGACTCAGTGGTTGCTTCATTACAATACTGATGTCATACTAGACATTCAGTTTTACTATACTTACTGTCGGTCTTGTATCTCTGACACCTTTATATTCTGTACATAATTTTGTATATAGTTTTACCATGTGTTTACTTCAGTTGCATACTATTTTTTGTTTGATTACTTCTATAAAGTAAATGCCTTCCCAGTATGAAGATTTACGACTTTTGTGCTAGTCACCAACCCCTGGCCTATGGAAGGCACACTTGGGGTAGTCACGGTACGGGCCCCAAGGACGAGTCATGACAGATATCCAAATATTGTTGGGTTGGCAAGTTATTGTAGATGGTTTGTCTAGTCTTTCATACAGATCACATCTTTGATGAAAACATTAACCCATGATATTATAAAGTCTTAATGGAATAAAAAATTTGTCTGATCTTAATAGGATCTTAAGGTGATGTTGAATTCATCACTAGTTTTTATTCATCCCAAATTGGGTTTGTTTTATGATGTTTTATACGATGCTTTTGGTATGGATTTGGGATGTTTTTTTTGTATGGAAACTACCGGTGACCTATCCTTATCACCAGTTAGTCCATCATAATAATATCTGCTGTACAAAATATTGTTAGTGATATGATGTTTTGAATGGACTCAACACATGTAATTACTATATCATTGGGGGGCAGTTTTAATCATTTTTTTTCAAAAGAAGCTCAAATATATTTTTAATCAAAGGGATCTAAATTTTTAATAGAGGAACTCAGGAAGGGGAGTATCATCAGAATTTCGATTTTGGTATTTTATAAAATTAAAGGAAAGGTAATGTGGATTGTGATGTGTATAATAGAAACGTATCGACACAAGATGTAAAGGAATTAGTTAAGGAGTGTTCATTTGAAGGGTTTTTTTTTGCTGAAATGTGCTTGGGAGTGGATGAAGATGGTGGATATGTGTGCATTTTATCGATGAATGTTGGATCATATTTGGATGAGTGAGTTGATTTAGAGTCGGTGAAATACAATAAATGAAAACTATTATGTAAAATTATTTATGTCTGGGATACCTCGCGTTTGTGGTCTCAGTCTCCATGTGGAGATTTATATACTTTAGCATTGTGGGTATTACGATTTCTCTGAGGCAGGTGTCTATAGATAATGGGTACAAGTTTTGTTGGTTTTTATACCATGGGTATTCCAATTTTTACGATGAATTGATACTATGATATTGGTGCCAAGAGATGAAGTGGTTGGTTGCATATTTATATTTATGGTGTCTCACATGACATAAAATTGAGTTGAAACACAATATACTTTATAGTTATGTGAAACCTTTTAGTATTTTGATATGGAAGAGGGAAAATAATTACATGGGCATCGTAATTATTTTTCCTATGGGCTCTTAGTGGTAAGGATACAATTTCTGGGATATTAGATCAAATTACTAAATTTTCCCATTTATTACATATCAAAAAGATAGTGAAAGTGTAAATGCTTAGTGACCTATACATTTGAGAAATTCTTAGGATTCATGTGGTCCAATATATTGATTATTATGAAAGGTAATTGAGATTTAAATCCTTGTTGTTGAATATTTTTCCAGACTAGATGGGTTCCTTGTTGAATTTTAGCATGAATTATCATATGTATATGGATTGGAGGATAGATAAATATATCAATGTTGCAGAGAATATTCTGCGTCCATATGTTCATGATTTTGGAGGATCTTGGAAAAGAAAATTTCTTTGGTTGAATATTATTAGAAAAATAGTAATAATACATTTATAAAGAAGGATCCCATTAATGTGCTTTATGGTCCACCATGTTGAACTTATGTATGATAGATTGAGTTGGGATATGGATCCTTGATTGGTCCATGTATCATTCAATATATGAGAAAAATGTTCACATGACCTGGAAGTGGATGGTTATAACATAGCACATTCATAAATATTATACATACCATCACCGTTGTAAAATAGAGTTCTATTTTAGTGATTGTAATTCGATTATAGTTTCACATTTATTTGGACATCATCAATTTGGTATGTATGGTAGTTGGTACCAAGGTGTGTAGGTCCCATTGAGATCAGTGAATGACTTGTAATGTTGGAATACTAGTTGGACACTATTTCATACAAAACATTGATAGTTGATTTGTTTCTTGTTTCCTAGATTTTTAGGTATCAACCAAATAATTACAATGTGATTTAATTGGTGGATTTTGATCTTAATCCCAAATCCACCATTTTTGAGATACTACGTCAAGTTATGGATCTCCAAGATAATATATTGTGTTGTAATATTATTACCATTATACAGGCAGTGTGGTAGTGTGGATGGGATATCCTGAAGATGTGAGAGTGGGAATCATTGAAGAATATATTTTAGGATTCTCACTTTATATATCTATGATATTAAGGAATTTCTATGGACAAAAATATCTTATATTGTGGATAATTTTTAGGCCCTTTGGGTCATAGGTATGCCTTATTTGCAACTTTTTTTCTCTTTTGGGACCTGGAATGATTTGTAGGATCATAGTATAAAAATAATTTTTTTTAGAAAATAGATAATAGAACAGTTAAGGTGCACAGTTATCATAACCATTCAATAACAATTTTTTATACTTCAATGAGGTTTTCAGGACCATTTTTTCACTGTGTGTGCTTGGCCAGTCAAACTGTGTGACCTGACCTCTAGGGGTTTTGGTGGTTGTCTAGGGGTGTCACATGGTTTGAGAACAATGTTTTTTACAGTTTGAACCTCTAGTGGAAATGATGCACCCCATAAAAATGTATAGTAGGGGGGAATGATTAATGATCATGATATGTTTAACTGTGCAGCCTCCTCTAGGAAACACTCTAACTTCCATCCGAACTATGAAATGGTGGAATTTTCCCATATTATCATTTTCAATATAGTTCATAATCACACCATATTCTGATTATGGATCATCTAAACCCATTCCTTATGATTTGAAGGTCTCTAACCATAGATTGAAGGTGTAAATTCTTTTTCTTGATTGATCACATCGAGGTATATTGTGGTTAAGATCTAGTTTCCCCACTTCATTATTGGTCAATGGTAGATCTCTTCACCGATCATATTATTGGAAACCAATTGGGAATTAATACTATGAATAATGGGTTTGATAAATAATTGACATTTGCTCTTATGAATCTAGGATGATGAGGACATGATCTACTATTCCCCGGTCTCATTTTTTAATGGAGAAATTTTATTCCTATATTTTAAGGTTATTTGTTTCTATAAAATAGGTAATTTCCATGAATTTTTTATCATTTTGAAAAAATAATATGTCTTATTCATTAAATTGAATAAATTTTTGTTTTTAAGAGATTTTTAGGGAATATTATGGCTTTTAAATTGGGTTTCCATTAAAAAAATTCATATTCACATAATGTGTTTGACTAAATTCACGAATGGTAATTTTTATTTTGAAATGGGTTTTCAAAAACCATTGTCGATTTCCATGGATTTCAAAAATATTATATGAAATGTTATAATTATTTTGAAATGGTTTCTGAATAATAATTTAAATTGGTTACATTGGTCACCGTAGTGTATGTTGCACCTATTGGGGTAACATTTGTGACATTAATAGACTAAGGAAGGAATTTATATCGGTTGGTACCAGTATATTTCTATAATAGGATCATTTATGCCTTGTATATATTCCAATAGGCTGGGTCTCAATATGGTTTTCTTTTACATTTACTTTTTTTAATCACATGATGTATTTTATCATGGATTATTGCTCCCATGTTTCAGCAGGAGGTTATATTGCATGAATTTCAATGAGGGATTACATCGTGGATATGTGTTTTATTTCATTCCATGTGATGTGGGTAGGATTAACTATTCAATCACTAAGAATCATCATATTATTTAATGGAGGATATGAATGGATTTTATTAGAAACTAATGTAATATGATTTACAAAAGGGTTTGGATTTATGAAAATGAATTGAAAAACAATTTCTGAGTTAATATATTAAACTATTAAATTATTCTTATTATATATTTTATAGAATATATGGTGTTATCATACTACCCTTTATTTATATACCTTACTTTTCCTTTATGCAAGTTAGAAATTTTTTTATTTTGATTTGTATAATGGGAAGGGAATCATATAGCATGATGGCTTCTGTTTTCATCATTTCTTTCATAGCGGGGTGGTTTTGAGGTTATGTTTAGTATCACTGAGACATATTGGTATTATCATTTTATAAATAATGGATTATCCTGTTATAATTAAATTTCTTTGAACATGGATTTATCTCTTTCTTCTACATTGTACTCTGGTAGTTTTTCTTGTTTTAGATTAATCATGTTTTGTTTTTGTTATCCTACTGCACCTCACGACTACAACCACATGTCTTGGGTGTCTTGTCTAGTTGAATTGTGATAGTTCAGTATAGAATTGCTTCAATATGTCTAAAATATTTAAATTAATGGGATTATCTTGTTTCTAATAAATATGAATAAATGATATGATTTATTTTTATCATACATAAAACAAAAAATTGTCCTTCCCCACTATAAGTTGGGAAATATTCCATTTTATAAACTCCACCTACATTTATATCCATGAGACTATCCGTGGAGGACATAACCTTATGTGGTAATTGTTTTTTATGAGATCAGATTTTTTGGGTGATGACCTCATGTATATCCCCAGTTAAATTTTTATATCTTTTCTAATAACCTATTGGAACCTAATGAGACTCAATATAAACATGAAATAAACAATATGTTGATAAAATGGTGTAGAATTTGCATCCAAAAGTAGGATACCAACCCAAGGAATAAAATATTTAGTTTATACGATATTTATTACATGGGAAATATTATTTTACAACACATGAAATTATTTCTCCATAATCATGCTATGATATACCGTTTACGACATATTTAACGTGATATTAGCATCTTCATATCCTACATAATTGAAACATAATAATGGTGTGAGATCATAATATCTATACTTTAAAAACATAACCAAGGTTTATCACAAAAAATTATAAATGATGAAAATTATAATTTATAACCTAAATTATATGAACCACCAAGCTTAAACAAGCACAAAATATATTTATTTAAATTTAATCTCTTCAGTAGATTTTGGTACATGCAACCCCAGAGCCTAAATAAAACATAATATAGTGTATCATTATAACCGTAACATTAAATTAGAAGATATAAATAGTAACAACATAATGACTAATATTATATTTTTAAATTTAATATGAAAAAAAGAATAATCCTTCAAGAGAAAAAGTAATCTTTTCGAAAAAACTATATTTTTTTCTAAATAAACTTTTAGGCGAGCTTCATACTCATAATTGAAAATAATTTTTTTTACCAATTTTACAAAAAATATTTTATTAAAAAAATTCTGTAAACTTGAATATAAATATTATTATTCGGTGAATTTTTGGGTTTTTCTAAAATAGTAAATTTTTAGTGAATAGAGAAAAACAAACATTGTTTTTTTAAAAATGTATTTTTTTTCAATAAATTATGTAATTTAAATGTACTAATATGATTTTAATATTATTTGACATCAAATAAGTATTAATTAGTTAATTTTAGTCATATTAATTAATTTTTAAATAAAATTATATTGAATTTTATTATATGATTCATTTTTGAACTAAAAAATGTTTTTATAAAACTGTTTTAAAGTGAATAATGTATCTTCTTTTTAAAAATAATACTTAATGAGGATAATATTAAGTGAAATTAATATATTATATATCAATATATAAAACTTTTGTTGAATAAAAAAATTATTACTAATCATATAGTTGATATAAAATCAAAATTACATTGAAGAATACACTTCTTGAAAACTCACTTTTTCATCATATATATGTGATTTATTTTAAATTTTATTTTTCCACTTATATAAATTGAATTTTGTAAATTAGATTAACTATTTTTAATCATTATCATTTATATTATAAATTAAATTCAACTTACATTTTTAACACATGGAATATTTAAAACCATAAACATTAATTCCCACAGTTATGGTAAAAATGGGTGTACAGGGTGTTAATCTAAAAAGTTAAGGGTAAAAGTTACCTTATCACTTGTATAAAATCTATTAAATGGAAATATTTCGACCTTAATATTTATATAGATATATAATTACCCATTTTTTCCTCGTTTAATTTGAATAATATGGGTAGAAATTTTTCTTTAAAATAATTTCAAGGGTTCCACACATGTCACGTATAAAATGCCACCTCTATCCTCACTTCATCATATCATAAAAAAATTATTTGATCGAAGAAAATTTCACTTCTCAAACTCATATCAATAATTTATGAATACTTTTTTTCTTAATAAATCCATTATTGTAATAATTTTTTACAATCCTAAATATGTCGTATGAGAAGAGGTAAAATAAATATATACAGGTTTATGTTGTATTACATCATCCACCTCCTTCAAATAATATTAATTTTTGCTTATATAAAAGAGGAAATACCTAATATAAACTTATATATTATTATATTCTATCCATAACCTACATTTATCTTTTATTCCCTCATATGGGAAATGATAGAATCACTCTTGTGTACGATAGAATACCACATAACAGCCTAATATGACACATTTTCCATCAGCGCCTCTCATGGTTGGATATGATTATGTATTTCAATTTATATTTTATATTTATGAAATTGTTTTTTTATCATATGTAATTATATCATATATAGAATTTTAATTTCCATTCATTAAGGGATATTATAACGTTTTTCATGTTCATGGCGGACTACCACCTCATAAAGCGATGTTATTCATTATTCACTAATGCATTAATTTTTAAGGTAATAAGGATATATTCAATGAAAAAATATGATATAAATTACATAATTATGATATTAATTACTTCATATTAATTTATAATATATAATATATGATTTTATTTCTTACATTGAATAATGATTAAATTGTTCCTAATAATGTCTACTGCCACCTTTTTGATGTTGTGTGACTCCCTATTAATCACGACACTCAATAAATGATATACATAAGCACATTTAGAGAAATAACATTGTATATATGATATTTGTTTAATTATTTAAATTCAAAATATAACTTACCTTATTCCAATTATGGTTGTTGAAAATCGAGACGTAACTCACACATACATATGACCTACCATCTCAATGATTGTAATAGAGTTTATATTTCATAACAACGATTAGTTATGATTTTAGTAGTATAAATGAAGTATAAATATGATAATTATTTCATGATTATTATTCAATATATTTTTATAAAATTACAACTTTGACCATAGTTAACCAACAAAATTCATATATTGACACATAAGTCGATTATTGATGAAACATCTGATATAAACATAATTCAATAAATAATCATATGTAACAGGGAAATTATTTAAGAAAGGGGAAAATCAGAAAACAATTATTATTAAATTAAATAATTAACATAATATTATTTTTCATGAAGATAATGAATGTCAATGTCAATTCGGACTCAGGGTAAGGGACATCATCTTAATTTCCCTTCATTGAGGAATATTAAAATGTTTTGCACAAAATTTCTTATATATGGTGTTAATAGAGACCATTTTATATGTAATATCATGAATAATAAATAATTAATTGTATTTTATTTTTTAGTTAAAATTATTTCATCCATGACGATTGTACATTTATGTTACCATGTAGTAATGAATTTCATAACTCAATTTCTTTTCATTATGTTATATTTCTTCTTATTTCACCAATGATTTTTTAGGATATTATGTATAATGAATTTTAATTATATTAGATTTAATTTAAATTTTCTCTCTCTAGATTCACAAATAATTTATTTATTTATTAACTCTCACTTGAATTTTATATTCATTGTAATGAATTTTGTCTCAATTTATGTTTCATTGAGATATAATTATTAATATACAAATATTAACATTTGTGTGGTGTATAGAATACCACTTTGATTTATTTAACATCAAAAAATATTTATTCATGATAGTAAAAGATTTAATTTCATTTTATTTATATTCTTCATTTTTTGATATACATATTCCTGAAATTGTATTATATTCTTGCATACAATGTTTAATTTAATTGTCATTTGATAAATTGGGGAAATATTGATTAATTATTTATCTTTAAATAATTCTTATATTTATTTATAAATAATATTATTCATGAAATAAATTGATTATTCAACATAGGATGGATTCTTTGGACATGTAGTGAGGGTTGGGGCTAGTAATCATATAGCTCCTCGATGAATTGACAGTCTAATGAGGGGATTCATTAATCTGAAATTGAATAGGTTTTTACATGTAGTTTTCAATCCATAAGGGAAATTTCAGGAACATTGAGTTATCATGTTCTTGTGAACATGATTTCAAATAATAAATCATTGCCCTAATTAAGAATTCATTTATTGTTATCAATGGGATTTCTATAATCATATTATCTATGGATGAATTTCATTCCATGTTTATTAATTAAATGGAATGCGTATTAAATTAATCACCTTTCCATTTTTCATATGGTATATCTACTTATCCAAGATATTTCATAATGATAAATTATTTAGATGTATATCATTCTCATTTTTTTTATCAAATTTATTTTTTCTTCAGTTATATACTTTCCAATATTTATTATTCATATTGATTCATTATAGTGTCGGATATACATAACCCTCACTATTAATTTGAAGTCTCCCTAATTTTTCCATTTCGTAGGAATCCATGAAGTATATTATATTTTATATGAAAATATATATTTGAAATAATAATGATTTCGCTAGAAAAAACTGATGTCAATTTTTTTTCAAATATAATATAATAATCATGTATATATCTATTTTACCCAGACTACTAAAATTTTCACTCATTTGAGATATGATTCCTTATATCCTATTCCAATGTAATATAGAAGACACACACTCCCGTCAACTAGGCTCAAGGTCTCTATAGTTGGTATTAGAGGATATTAATGTAATATCTTCACTATTATGATGATAATAAAATCCTTATTGTGAGAAATTATTAATATCGCATGTTAAAAAAATGATTTATCAGTTATATAACGTAATTAAATGCTAACTAATTTCCATGCAATAAAAATCTCACTCAAAAAATTATAATATTCAATGAAATATTTTCCGAGTCAAACACTATTTCAGTGTGATATTATATGGACCGTAATGCCTTGCTAAAGAAATAGTGAAAATATTATATATATATGTATAATAAGTAAAAGAAATTTATTCAAAATAGTTGAATAACTGCAACACAGTGAATCGTATGAGAAATATGAAACCACCATAAGGTCTTGAATGTCTTTTTACCCTATAAAGGGTGTACTATCTGTTTGTGTTGAATGATTTGATAGATTCATCATGATAAAAACCTTGTTTGTTATCAATTAATTATGAATTCAATTCTCTAAATAATAATGAATTAATCTCTCTCTAATTTTGAGTTTTGTGAAACATTTGAGACCACCATTGGGTCCAGAATGGGGTGGTTCCCTAATGTAGGGTGTAAATTTTATACACAAAGGATGTCTGATCTGGTCATATAATTATTTAAGTGTGTTAATATTTAAATTATTTAATTAATTTTATTAATGTAATTTAATCCTATTTAGTTTTAATTCTTCTTCCCAGACATCGTTTCCACAATTTTTAATGGTTGGAGCATTTGGGACCATTAATGTAATGTGTTTTTGAACAATTCAAAAACTTGAAACATCAAAATGAGATGTGTTGAACTTCTCCACATTTATTATTTCAGATTAAATCTCAATTCAAAGGTGTATTAAATTTTCCTTTTTTTGAAACATAGACGGTTCCATATGAGCCAATCTAATTCTAAATTTTGGGGATTCTATCACGGTTGGACTATCCCAACAGTCCCATTTCATATGACTAATGATAATCTATTGATCTAATATAGATATCGTGTTCGGTTTCATGAACAGTAGTGACCCCATTTTTTTATCCTTTATGTTTGTAGTGCCCCTATATTCGAGTTTTTTCTTCTTTCATTCATTATTATATATTTTCCCATATTCTCAAATCATTAAATAAATTTTAATGAATTTAAGTTATACAGGAAAACATAGATATATAAAATATAATCATGAAGTATATTATCCAAATATAAATATACAAAGTTATCTAATCTAATTAGATGGGAAAATATATTATCAAAATTACCGTACATTAATTATGTGGTTTAAAAATGAAAATTATTTATATTATCAAAATAAAATTACATGATGTTATCAAAGAATAATTATTGAATAATTTATCCTTAGATAAATATAATGTATTATTACATGATAATTTCTTTAGTAAAGTATAATTTTATATATGTATATACACATATATATATATATATTAAAAAAAGAATAATTATTTAAAATTCCATCACTATTCCCTCCTTTTTTTAGTGATATAAATTTTCAAAGATGGTTTATAACTATTCTTGGTGGTAATTTGTGTGATTTTATATATTGATATATAATGATAATGTAGAGAATATCATAGAAAGAGAAAATGTTATCAAATGTGATATTTTATTTCATTGTGAAATAAAATAAATTTTTAGTTATAATAATCCCTTGATACATCTCGCCCATCGACATGAAGACAACTCAGGACATTGACGTATCTCCTTTGACGTTAATAAAACCACAAAGAGGACTTCCTAAATTTTGTGGTAGGAATATCCTTTAATTCTAGGGCTCATGTTTATACATTTTTCCTTAATTATTATATGTGTTGGAATTTGGATTGACCATGATTTATCATGAATTCATTTGTGAGTGAGTGTGTGTGCAGCCCATAAAAACTATCATGATTCCATGAGTGATATTAGTGTATCTGTTATCCATGTTTTATAATGATTACATGTTGTTGTGTATACTGTAATATAGTCATGTTGATATTGTTTTCCAACTTGTGGTCTCACATATTATATGTATCACCACGCCCAATTTGTTGTTTCTGGTATTTAAGATAGGTGGACCATCATGACATATTTTTTACCTGGTGGGGGAAATATTTGAATGTTACAGTAGTGCCGAGGGACCAGAGTAGAGGGTGGAGGTACGCAGACTCTACTCATCATTTCAAGGGTGTGTTTGAGGATTATGTGATTCCTTGTTTCATTCAACATTTGATAGCATAGCTAGTGTGTGTACTTTTTATTCTCATCAAGAAGATCTAGTGACGTGGTACACTTTAGTGATAGATGAAACTGGTTATCACCTCCAAAAGACAATCAAAATTCTATATAGGGGCTAGTTTTTTTCATCTGACCCTTCATATATCATCCGGCGTGGAGTCAAATCAGTTATGGCCATGGGGTGTGGCATCTTGGGGAGCTCACTACCGCCTGATTTAAGATTTTTTGTTATGCACTACCTTCATTTATCATTATCATGATACAAATATTTCATGAAAGACCACAGGAATGGTAATGTCCCAATGGTGAATGGATGAGATGCTGGATTATGGAGTGGGGGCGAGCAAGGAGAGACATTGTAGCATCATACACTTCTTTTAATTGTCATCTATTTTATATATTCTAGATAGTATTTCCACACTAGGAATTTTTTCCTATACTTGTACATTCATTACATTCACACAAATAATCTTATTATTTATTATATTGTCATTATTTATTATTGATCCTAGGAAATGATACTTATGGTATAGTCTCCACAATAAATGACTGAAAACCTCTTTGTTAGATTGAAATCTTTGCATACGTGGAGGCCCGCATGAGGTCATGTAGCATTCCAAATGAGCCCTAACAGTTTGGATCAGGATGACACAAAATGGTATTAGAGGATCAAGACCCACTAACCACTTTCTTATCATTTCAATGTTTTGGATAGGGTATACAAGAGGTATGACATTGCGACTCTGGAATGGGAAAAATGTCAGTGTCTCACCACAACTACATAATAGACTTCTATGTTTCCATATAGTAAAATTTGTGTTCTTTATTTAACACTTATATAAATAACCTCGAGTGATGCACATGATGTTATATGTTATTTAGAATATTTAACCTATTTCCATTAATCATGAATATATACCAGGTTCAGATTCCACATATATACCTATTGTTGTGTGGTATAGAATCACATTAATTAAAATCCATGATTTGAGAAATCCATTTAGGATATTTTATTATGTGAGATATATCTATGTTTCCATGTATTTCGATATATCATATTTGGAATTTTTTATTTGAATTGAGAGTACAGTTGTGTTGGTTTATATACGATGACTATTACTAACATGAAATGAAAAAATTAATGGTTAGTACTAGGGTTGTATACCTTGAGTTTAGAGTATTCTCCCATGAAAACCTTATTTGTCCCCATAGACTATTTAGTACCATTCATATTCCTATCACACTTTCTATTTTAGAAGCTACCTATTTGGAGATGTTTGGTTGGACTGCCTGCTGAGCAGGCTTCTCATAAGCATGTTCTCGCGGCATCTCTAATAGAGAAACACATGTTTCCATGTCAGCTGACACTATGATACATTGTTGACTACACGACGAATTTCCAGATCCAGTATCCTCCAAACATCCAGGGAAACGGTGGACTATATGATTTTGAGGATTGAGTGGATATATTATAGGGTATCTTTTTTCCTTAGGGATATTACATCATATAGGAAGGACCATCTTGCATTATTCATGCTACAAAGACATTCTATGCATTGGTAGGGATTTATGCAATAGGATGGACTACAGGAGGGTCTCACCTAGGAGGCCTTCAAGGACCTATTTTCAGAGTATTTTTTCCTCGACATGACGTAGATCGATTGAGGATAGGTTTTTATGGTGCTTAATCAATGTTCCATGACAATATCAATATATTATGAATGATTTACAGAGCTACTATATTTCAGAAACCTTATGGATGGTAATGAGTGTCAAAAGGCCAGTAATTTTGAAATTGTTCCTCAGCCCAACCGTAGACAGAAGGTATAAATCTGGTCCCTACCATCATACTCAGAGGTTCTCAAAAATTCTCTATCCATTGAGAGGATTCATGAAGATGGAAAAATAACATAAATTTTTCTTCCTTTCACTACTCATACCAATGGATCATTCACAGATGTTGTGAAAACCTATTCTAATGGTAGGAAGAGGTAGGATAATAAAATTTAATAGTGTAGTGGCCTAGAATGGTAGAAGAGATCAGATATTTAGTCCATTGAAGAGGTGATCCACAATTATTTAACTATTGTATAATTGAACACTACATTCGGGTGTTCATGGGTCCCCAAAGACAATGCCAAAAATGAATAAGGACATGAAATAGGTATATCAACATAGAATGTGGGAAGAGTTCCAAGAAGGGACATCATAAAAATAAGAACACTTCATAGACATCATCTGTTTTGGTACATGGTCATAGATCTAAGCTCAAATGATTTTATGTAGTGGATTATATTCCAACAGATGATGGAGAGGTACCTTAAACTGTTTGAGGTATGGTTTTGATCACTCTCACTCTCTCTATATCTTTTTTTGATAGTTGTTCATATCATTATTTCATTTCATAAAAATTAGTTATGGACTTTACATACCCATCAATTTATCTTCTAATTTAGCCTCCCATTATACATCGTTGGTCACGATATTGGATGTTCTTCACTAAGTCTAGAGTATTCAGTAGTTGTTTTCAGTCATGTAAATATGTGTGAATTTTTTATTATAGATAAGACTAATTCTGATGTGATCCTAAAAATGGAATACATGACCATCTTCCAAGTCCACATTGACTATTTTCATAGATTGGTATCTTTTACTTCTCCAATGGGAGAGAATTTATTGATGATCGGGGAGTGGGAATTGGGAGTAGGTAGAAGTAGAAAAGACATGAGTTAGCTCAAGACAATTGAAAAAATGATGGAAGTATTATATTATTCATTAGGATCAATGGTATAATTAATACCATTTACAATAGCAATGGATATCTATATTCAGATGTTTTGTCAAATTTATTTTTAGGACTTCTTCTTTAAAGAAGAGTTAACATTGAGTTATAAATCATACAAGGTGCGGAACCAATTTTGATACCTTTGTATTGGATGGATTCAACTGATCTAATGAATCTTAAGGAATAAATAAATGAGTTTGAGATTTTAGGGTTTTATCTGACTTAGTACTTCACCATGGGGTTGAAATGTTTTATTCTTTAAGAAAATGCATGATAGTCATCGGTTATGCATTGATTATTGGTAGTTGAACAAGGTGACAGTGAAAATTTGATATGTACTACCCAGGATCCATGATATGGTTCATCTGATACAACGATCCCTATGTTGATCCAAAATTGGTCTTTGATCGGACGAGAAGCAATTGCGAGTTTGAGAGGATGAGATTCCAAAGATAGCATTTCAGAGTAGATATGTGCTATATAATTATGTGGTTATGCCATTTGGGATGAACAATTCACCAGAAAATTCCATGGACTCATTATGAATAACTTACGTATATTATTAGACTCATTGGTCATAATAGTCCTTAAAAATATCCTCAAATACTCACTAGATTGAGAACAACATGAATGCCACCTAATGATTGTCTTGTGTATGCATCGTGAACTAAATAATCATGACAAAATATCTCAGTGTGACTTATGTATTTGAGAGGTGAAATTTATAGACATTTTTTGTTTATGTATGTTATATTTTTAGTCCCCTTGAATGTTTAAGAAGCCATTTCGTGTACATGTTCCCGAAATATGATTGAGCTGGATTTTACATACGGTGTAGCTATGACCTCTCTCTAATTTATGCACCCATGAAAACACTACAAAAGAAGGGATTGTTGTACATGTGGTCAATCTAATTTTAAGAAGATTTCCATTAGCTTAAGATAATGTTGATGAAATATCCTGTACTGATACTCCATATTCCCGAGATTTGATATGTAGTGTTATGTGTTGCATCAGGCATTGGTTTCCAGATATTTTTAGTGAAATTTGAGAATGTATTATCAATTGGGTGTCATAAAAAATGGCTCCATGAGAATAACTACCCTACACAAGAATTTAATCTAATAGTCTTGGTCTATTCTCTCAAGCATGGGAGACACAATCTCTTCAGTGAGAGATTTACTGATTACACAAAAAATATCCTTCTCTATATCTTAACATAGAGGGGCCTGGACCTGAGACATTGGTGATGGGTTGAGTATTTAGAAATGCTAAAATTTGATATGAAATATTTACCAAGGAATAATAAAGTCTACACATATTCTCTTATCCATATGACTCATGATGAGAAGAAGATTGGTGAGGGGCCCTTAAAAGGGCAACAACAGTTGACGTTATTATTGGATAAATACATATTCAATTCCTTGAATGATCGGGGATATATGATTTTCCCCTTCCTAATTACATTTTCTCTTGTGGGTTAGGTAAATATTACTTAAGATTTAGACCTTGGTTGTGTTCTCATATGGGAGCATCTAGTGGGGGTGACATGAAATAGTAATGGACATTACGAGAAAATGATGTGATCCTAATTCATGAGAGATTGGTTGTCCCAAAATACATCATATATGAGATGATCAAGGATTAAAATACACCTATATGGTTCATACATCTTAGTGAGACAAAGATGTACAATAAATTTTAGAGGTAGTTCTGGTGGCCTAAGATGAAAAGAGATAATTGTAGTTTCATATCCTGATACCTTGGCTGTCATAGGGTAAAAGGTGAGCACTAACATCAGGGTGGATTATAAAAATCACTATTTATACCTATGTTTAAGTGGTCGGAAAACACGATGGACTTTGGGATGGGTTTACCTAGGACCCTGAGGAGTCGTGAAACATTCGAGGTGGTCTTCAATTGGATAACATAGACTGTCACATCTACCAAATAGTGTGAAACTCGGTGGAGGAACTAAGAATGATCTATGTCTATGAATTTGTGTTCATTTATTGAGTCCCTTGGAGTATTGTGTAATATAGAGATGAAAATTTTACATCACCCTTTTGGTAGGGCTTGCAGATATCCCATGGGACTCAGCTGATATTATGTATAGTGTACCATCCACCGACTGACCGATATTTCGAGATAACTATAAACATATTTGGGGATATATTACATTCATGCATGCATGATTTTATAAGATCATGGGATGAACAACTTTCCCTGGACGAGTTCACTTAAAATAATATTTTTAATGATTTGATTGAGATGACACCTTTTGAGGCTCTATATTGGTGTTTGTTTCCCACATCTCTTTTCTATAATGAGGTTGGTAGGATAGAGGTTGTTGGCCCTGAAATGGTTCAAGATACCATTGAGAGAGTGTAGCTAATATTGAAGCTATTAATCACCTCTTAGAGTAGTAAAATTTCTTTTAACGATCTTAGGAGGAGACCCTGGGAGTTTCTATAGGATATCTTGTTTTCTTTATGGTCACTCATTAGTTAAGGCACAAACGTATGGGAAATCAGGGAAATATAAAACCATGATTGGTTGGACCCTTTTTGGTCACTTAATAGATAGGAAAAGTGCCATATCAATATGGAATCCTTTATAACTATTGATATATGCACGATGTGTTCCATGTGTCACAACTTAGGAGGTACATACCCTACCCTAAACATGTTATTGGTCATCAGGAAGTTGAGTTGGAGACAGATACAAAATTCGATGAGGGTCCAGTGCAGATCATATGTTAAAGCGAGAAGGTGTAGTGACATATGATATATAAGGCCCATCATTAATCAATATATAATCATGAATTATGTTAATAATTCACATTGAGGATCATTTCAGGTTTAGAGTTTTATATAATTAGGCCATAAATATTACACTAAATCTCAAATATTACAATGTAGACAATTTTAATTACTATACATTTTTTTCATAAAATAAAAAAACTTAAAATAAAATAATAATTTCATTCATGATACAAATCTTATTTAATTCTTCTTTTTTCATTCTAATTATTAAATCAAATGAAAAACATTTCAATAACATGGGATGAGGACCAATACTCTGAAAGTGTTAAAAAACAAGGAACATAAACATTAGTCCACCAATACATACAAGTAGATGAAATCATATTTTTCAATATTTATCATACCAGAAACTATCATATCATTTATTAATAACACATGGAAAACATAAATCTTAAAGGTAACTTGTAGGATCTATAACATATTACGTTACAGTTTTCAGAGCTGTGTATGGAGTTACATTTAGAATACCCATCATAGTATTTTCACTAAATCTTATAGGATTTAATTTAATGTTTACCTTTTTCACATTACCCAATGCATTGGAGAGTTATCTCGAGCTCCCCCGCCGTAGGTTTATCACAGAACCACCCACATACGTAAACAATTCCCATGAACCATAACATATTCATAACACATAAAACAAACATAAAGGAAAGACAACATTTCCACATTCCAATAACAATATATCATTTTAACATATTTACATAACCAATCCATTATCATAAACATTTTCAATACCAAAATATGTAAAAAGCATATGGGATTTATTTTCCATTTAAAAACATTATGGATTGTTTAGATATCCAAATTTCAAATAACACATGCGGTGATGGAAATGTCGTTGTCATTACATACGTTAAAAAAACCTTCTGGTTTGTCATTTGTAAATGATTTGTAGAAATGTATTCCATTAGAATTAAATTAAAAAACAAATAGTTTGATAAATAGGTTAAAAGAACATTGTGTATAAATCAAAATATAACTCAATGAAAGGAGATTGAGACAATGTCCATTAACTCATGCCTAACTTGACTCATTCATTCTTTATTGTCCTGAATAATAAACTAATGTAAATTTATAAATACATCATAACATTTTTGAAATTTTTATTCATTTTATATTACTTATTATCAGTTTATAAATATTACATAATCATTTATGTTAATAAAAGTCATTTTGGTGATATTTGGTACATGTGTAAAAAATGAACATCTTGTAATTACATGTTATCCATGTGGTCAAAAGTTATTATACCCAGAATGATATTCAAGATTTATATATCATATATATCATGTATATCATGTATATATATGTATTTAAAATCGTACATAACATTTGTGGATATGAAATGAAATGCACCGTTCATGGAGACGGTAAGTCGTACGTATGCATGAATGCTACTTTTATTTCTATTTCATATATAATGGAATGAAAACATAATGATACATTGGTATATTAATAATATGGTACAATATCAGATATAATTTTATTATCTATATCCATTATATAATACATGTATTGAATTAACAAGTCATGTCACTTTTCGAGGTCGATAGTCCCTGTTTCCTCAAATGAAGTTATTGTATTTACACATTATGGAATCCATAAAGGTATCATATAAATGAAAAATACAAAAGCATAGAGACAATATGAATAAAATATATATCACACTATAAATTGAGTAACATCATAATGGCCACCATGAAAGGTGGTAGGATATAATCAAAGAATCATCATTTCATGACGCGTTGGTTTCCGTACATAGAAACAATATGTATGTATCTATTAGATGGAGGTGTGTACAAATCGTAGTTTTAATAATTCTCATAAAAATAACCTAGTATATTTTAGATACGTGTGTCTTAATTTAATCAAATTATAATAATTTTATAGGGTGTGAATAAGTAAAATAAATGAAGAGAACTTCAGGGATGACATTTCTTTAAATCAGGCAACACCCTTTGGTTTGCACCAAAAGGATTCTGTGAAGTTCCTTCTTCATAAGGTGATACTTCTAGGAGGAAGAGAGGGATCTTGGGAACTTATTTGTCCATATTTAGGATGAATCAAGGGCTTGATAGGTGTGAGATATGGGTTAGAGGTGATGGTCTTTTTACGTTAGAGGAGGAGGTTTTTATAAAATTTTGAAAGTATTATTTTATTATAAAATGATATTCAGTTTCAAAAGATCAAAAAATTATTTATTTCTAAGATAAGGTGAATATAAACCTATATAAAATCATCGAATAAGGATTGATCAGGTTTTTGATGGATTTAATCCTTGTATTTTTATTTAAACCATTCTTAACTTATTTAACTTTTATCGTGTCCTCTTATATATTCATACTATATAGGTAATATATTTAATATAAAATTCCAAGCGGCCCAAAAAGAATAATTAATCATATTAATAAAATCATATATGTAATTTGGAAGAATTTTTTATTTTTAGGACTATTTTATCATTTAATACAATATTGATTGATTTAAAAACACCTTTTTGTCAATTTTAAAACTATTCATATCGTGACTTTTAAAAAAAATCCAGCCCAACATGATAATTTTTTAAAAAACATCATTAAATAAAAAGATAAAATTTCATAATAATTTATAAAATTCTTTCAGGGAAAAATGGTTTAAAATAAATTTATTTTAATATTCATACTACCATTTATTTTAATCCTTTATTAATGAAGCAATTAATGCATCACAAATTTCTCATAATTAAATTACTTTATTTAATGTCTAAAGATTATGAATAAAATTCCATGATGTAGGAAATTGTTTTATATTTCAATGAATATTTATATTCGAAGAGATCATTTATATAACCCTATATAAATTTTTTTTAACAAAAAGTTATATATTTCATTTATTTTTGTTTTTTACTTTGAATTTAGTAAAATAAGGTGTCATTTTATCTTACAAGTGGATCCATGTGGTCCCAAAATCGTTCCAAGGATGACCAAGATCAGACATGTATCATAAAATAGAATTAAGACACCTGATAAGGTAATTTAATATTATTATACTATAATTTTTATACCCATATTTACTAGATTTAACCTTAATCCATCGTAAAAAAATATTTACTGAAATAAAATATTCATAAAATAAAAAAATAAAAGTTTCTTATTCTCATAATTTGGACATCCTGATTCCAAATATGGAATCCATTTTATAAATTCAAAACAAAGAAGTGGAATAAAAAAATTTCATATGAAATTTTGTGGTCAAAATAAAAAGCGTGTTTTTATGAAATAATAACAATCAAAATGTTTATGTCATTTATTTCTAATTTAAGAGTGAGAATACTTCAAATTACCTAAATTAGATTAAATATTAAAAAGATAATCAAATTACACATTAATACTAATTAATATAATAATAAAATTGTATAAATAAATTATAGTAAAAGGAATTTTTGAATTATAATGCAATATTATCCACTATTCATTAAAAAATGAACATTATAAGAAAAATAAAAAAATTTCATCTAATGTAAATTTTTATGTCCTGGATCAAAATAAGAAATTTATTGTGTCAAATAGAATATATAAAAGGGACAAAAACTATATTTAAAAATTTCTCTCCATCAAGTATAATAGTAATTTATTTAGTTTTATTCATTCCTACCAATACAACAAATAAGCTTTAACTACCATTTAAAATAATATTATATTTCTATTTTTTACTATTACTCAGCTTTGGGTGCAAGATAAGACATCATGGAAACCCATTGTTGTGTGTAAGGTAAACAATCTAACATATTATCCCCTTTAAATAAAATTTATATTTAATTAACAGATATTAATTAATATGAAAATTCTTTACTCTTTATTTAACTGGGATTTAACATTTTTCCCCTATTTTGGAAATTGCATCCTTGAAATTTTATTCACTTATCAATTAAATGGGGGTATATATCCCTCAAATTATTTTCAGATTCACACGTTGCATCTTCAACCAAGTGGATTTTCCACAAAACATTTATTTGATGAATTAACTTATTTTTCCACACCTGCTCTCTTTGGTCAAGAATTAGGATTGGTTGTTCCTTGTAAGGGAGATTCTCTTCCAGTTGTACTACCTGTGGACTCAAAACACGAGATAGATCTGGCATATACAGTCTCGTAAATGAATCCTGAAAAAAAATTTCTACATCGAATAAAAATAGAGGAAAATGAACTTTTTAGGAAAATTATCAAACTGTCTCTATGATTTCATAGGGTCAAAGAAACCTTAGACTCAACATTCCCTTTTTACTAAAACACAACACAATTTCGTGGAGAAATGTTGAAAAATGCATGATCTTCTTCCTCAAAAGAAAGATAATTCCTATGTTTATCCACATAACCATTACACTTTCTCTAATTGGTTGTCATTTTCTTTTAATCAATTGAACATTTAATGTTATCTCATCAACCAATTCTGGTCCCATCAGTTTCCTTCCACCTACTTCATCCCAAAAAGATAGAGGTCAAAACTGCTTTCCAAACAATGCCTCTAATGGGGCCATCTGTATACTGGAATGAAAACTGTTATTATATGAAAATACAAAAAAAAAAAAAAAAAATGGTCCCAATATCCCAAGTAATCCGTTGAGAAAGAACATAATTGTTCTTTCTGAATTCCCATCTGACTGAGAATGAAAATCCCTACAAAAATTTAATTCATTAACCAATTACTTATGATGGCATTTCCAAATGTTATAAGTAAAACAGATATCTTGATCACATAGATTGGGGAGGGGAACTCTATGAAACCTCACTATCTCATTAACATACAACTGAGCAATTTGATCTACAGACAATGTATCTCGGATATTAAGGAAGTGAGAAGATTAAATCAATTGATTAACAATAACCCAATTTGCATTATTAACTCTAGAATTATTTGGTTATCCCACAATGAAATCAATGGACACACATTATAATTTCCACTATGGCACTAGTAAAGGTTGAATCATCCCTATCGGTAATTTCCGCTCTTTATTAACCAGTCGATAAGTCTAATAATTCAATTTAAAGTCAGTAATATATCTTTGTTTCCATCCCACTAGTAATACACTCAATGATCTATGATGTATGAATGGTAACCCAGTTATTTATTTTTGAAATATAGAATGGGAATGCAGTAATTATAATGTGTAATGTATCAGAGGTTACATGGGAATTTATGTATGTATTAAATATTTGGAACATGTTAATTCAATTATGTGAAGAATAAATGGAAACATGGGCATTCAATTATGAATTAAATAATGACTATAATGGAATTTTGAGATATTATATCCCTTAGAAATACCTCGGGCTCTAGTTTGATCTAGATCTGGTATTGAGGTATGCGTGTCTATGGGTACATCATTGTTTTTGTTGTTAAACAAATATTAATTAACTATCTGATAACATCTTACTTAATAATTATAATTATTTAATTATACAACTGTATACACATTTATTTTTCTATATAATGTAGTAGACATTGTTCAAGGGGTCATATTGGGTTGTATTAACACTATGCATGGGTTCCCTAAGCGACATCTGAATAGATTTTATGACTATATGACCAGTTCAAGGAAATGGCCCCTTATTAAAGGTATGAATGGTATGGAGAATAATGTGGGAACCAGACATGGTTTCGAGGCATGCATGGAAGAGTAGTCAATTTCTTAAACTATTTCTGTTTTTTATTTTCAAATATACAATGTACTTAAATAAAGAATATCTACTATTCAATTTTGATATTTTACTTCTAGTTTTGGTCTCCTTATGGTATTGGTTTGGTTTTCTTATGGGTTTTATTATTGGTTAATCTTATTTATTTCAGAACATGGGATACATTGATAAATATTATATAGTCTCCCCATGATCGATAGTAGAACATCGCTACTAGTTGAAATTCTCTATTATAAGGGGAGGCTTTGATGAGGTCATGTGACCGACCGACTCAAGGCATTGGTGTGTAGCACCCTGGTTATGATGTTACATAGGGCTGTGTTCAATAATATTATTTTTCTATATTCTGTTTCCATTGTATATATTAATCATTCTCAAGTACGAATACTAATAACCTTGATTCTAGTATCCAAAAAGTAGAGGTTAATTTATTAAATTTTAATAAGACAACCATGATCACATCACAATGGACCTGCCATTTTAGTTTTCAAAAATGATGTTATTCATATTTTATTCTCAATTTTTATATTAGATATTAAATATTAGATATAGTAATCGAAAACATTCGATAGGGTTGATATCATTTGTAAAATTATTCTTCATATCATGGGTAAATGAATCAAAATAAGGATGATAATAAATAATATGTTATAGTTACGTGAAAAATGATAAATCAATAGTAAATATTGAATAATCAAAATATTGATGTAAATAATGAAAATCACAATCCATTTTATAAATAACTTGTTCTTGAATCACATCCATTAATAACATCAATACAATAATTTTATGGATAATAATATCTGAATTAATAATGATGGAAATTCATTATACATTATTTCATGATCTCACACATCATGATATTTGTACCGTTAAATATTTTTTCCAATATAGAATAATTAATCAATTGGAATACATTAGAGACTCATTTATTTTTTCCAAATGACATTTCTCGTGATATCTATAAATTCTTTTAGAGGATATCTATAATTTGGCCCACACATCACTATATATGAAATGAATTCCTCAAATATGTATTAGTCCATTAAATTCATGGACAAAAGTTATTTTCAATAAGTATATAATATTTTTAAATAATATGTATTTATCAATATTTTCCATATATAGTCAAATAACATTAATAGTAAAAAGCCATATATAACTATTGAATATAATTTATGAAATAATGAAATCTATTATAAAAATAAAATTAATATTTAACATAAATTTAATTTTCAATCATCATAAGAAATTTTATGTTTCAATAGAAAATTAATGATTATAATAATAATATTTGAAAATGAGTTTCCATTAGTTCAACAAAAATTGTTTTTTCATAACAAAATAATACCTTTTATAAAAATTGATAAAATATAACCATAATTTTAAAAAAATTCTTCATGGAAAACTATTATTTCTATAAATAAAAATCATCATAAAAAAGGAAAATATTGAAAAAAGGATGTGACATCACAATATTATATTAAAGATGTTTACGTTAAAAGTTTTTTATTGGAACAACGGAATAAAAAATTTCACCCATAATCTTTTTTTGATATTTATTTTAAATAAATGTTAAAACTACTAAAAAAGAAATATCTTTTTCTGATTAGTTTTTATAAAAAAATATATTTTGTAATATAATTTTAGAAATATAGACATTGAAGAAAGCAATATGAATGAAAGATAAATAATATAATGTTTTCAGATAAACATTTCATTACATAAATCAATTTCCTTAAAGAGTAAAATAATGTGGAAAATATAGAAAATACATAAGAATTCATATGATATTAAAATAATTTTATTTTATGAATGATTGATTATTAAATTCCTTCAATAGAAATTATTGAAATCCAAATAAATGGTAATTATAAAATATCATTACCACTTGGGTAACTTTTAAATTGTCAACCCATGAATAATAATCACGAATTAAAAAAAATTTAATCCTAAATAAGTAGGTATTAATGCTAAATATACCAATGTGGATGTATATAAAACACATACAATTGAATAGGTTCATAACATTAAATATATATCAATAGAATGAAAATTGATAAGAAATAAATTACAGCATGCATCACATTAGTCAAATATGCATTATATTCTTATAAAATGGTTTTAAAATGGTATTAATTTAGTCTTGATTAATATAAATTATTATAATATCATATATTATACTTATATGAAAACTTATCACCCAATTGTTTTTAATATTTCACTATTACCATTGTTTTTTGTGATATCTACCACATTTTATAATTCATGTTTAATAATATATATTCATATTATTGTTCATAAGATATATTATCATAAACTATATAATAAAATTAATGTTATATACAATATTCATATTCATTATAAAATTTTTTATATTCAGTAATGAAATTTGAACTTGTGGAATTAATAACATCGCTTCATAGAGGATGTATATTGTACGTATGCACAAGTGATGTAATCATTTTCGTAATTGGTGTAGGGAGAGTAATTCAGAGATATATAAATTTTATAGAATCAATATTTTTTCATTATATAAATATATATTTATTATTTAAATCATTTTCTCTATCCATGTGAGTTGGGGATGGAAGAAATTACCCCAGTTCACGAGGTTATAGTTCTCCATACACATGGGTGGTGGTTCGATTTACCATTTGATAGATATGTATATTTAGTATCATTATTCCATAAATAGAATAATATATAAATATTTGGTAGGTAATATTTATTTTATATAGCAAATGAGAATGATCTTGCAGAAGATGACTGATTTCGCTTAGAAAAACTTCCATTAGTTTTATTATTTAGAATAATATGGATCGTAAATGAAGAAAATAAATTTCTAGAATGTGTATAGTTATGTTGGTGAATTATTAAGTTAATGTTCAGTCAAGATAAATGTATCAAGAGTTGTGATAAACATATGAAAGTAGGTCAACTTTTTATACTGTGGTAAGTGGAATACATGTAAATGTGTAATTATTTTTTAGGTCACATTCAAGAAAAAATGATTTTAAAAATAATAATTTTATACTTTTATAAGGTTATTGTATACATATTAACAAGAAAATGAGTTTTATTAGGTTTTTAGGCTATTTAATCCCTTTATGTGTATATTTATACTCTAGGAATCCTGGTTTGAACATATCACAAGTAATTTAATTTTATTATTTTATCAATTTTATTTGAATGAATTTTTAGATAACATTTTTACCGAATATTAAGTGTTTAGATTATAAATATGGAATCAATTAAATCAAATCGAATTCGCATTTATAGAAGAAAAAAATTTAAAAATAAACATAAAAAATTTGTAAGAAAATTGTCTTTTGATAATTGATTTTTTCGAGACTAAAATAAAATTACATTGAACATATGACAAGTGGTAATTATTTTATAGATTTAAATACATATAATTAGATATTTATTAAAAATATAGAAATTAATTTTTAATTATTAGTGATTATTATTCTTAACTAAAATGGTAATATATTATGTGTCCAAAATATCCAAATCATTTTATCTTTATTTTTATAAAATTGATAAAAAAATAAATCAATAATTATAAATATTTTACCAAAATATTTTAAATTAAATAGTAAATAGTAACGTAATAAATTCGTTTCACTCATAAAGTTCATTTCCACTGTTTAATTTCAAAAAACCTTTCTAAGATTATTTTTTCATGAAAATTAAAAATCTACATCCATCTTATCAAATTATATTTTTTGGTTGTTAAAATATTAAAAAGTGGATTATATTATAGTTATATTAAATTATATTTTTCGCATACTATAATTGGATCTCATATGTTTCACTAATTGGTCTTTCCCATCTTAATATTATGTATTTTTATACATTCAATATTCCAAAAAAATATTAATTTTGTGTTGAATACATTACCAGGGAATAATTTTTTACCATATTCCACCTCAAATTAATTGGGTTTAAATTTCTATAATTTTATCACACAATAAATCATTTTATTTAATAATTAAAATTATCATCGTAACAATAATTTTGTTCATTGTTCAAACCCCATAATTGTTTTGATGAGGTCAATTTTTATGTAATTTTCTATAAAATATATCTTAATCTAGATACTAGAATGTGGATAATACATTGGAAGAGATTAAAATAATGGTAATAAAATAAAAAATTATATATTATCATTTAATAAATCTTAACTCGAATTCATAATGATTAAGCCATAGACTATACATAATGTTATACAATGCTAAGGGATATTCTTTTAAATATTCACACGCTCTATATCGACCATTACGATGGATTTTCTAAAATGTTATTAGTCTCCTGAAAATTAAAATCACAAAAAATTGTTATAATATCCTATATAAAAACCAAAAAATTCAATGTAACCTCAACACTATATTTCTCTTAAATTGATACCTAAAATTAATTTTATTATACCACATAACTTCTAAATTTATTGAGTTATTGTCTCAAAGAAATCTGCATTATTCTATTTGATGGGGGAAGAATTTGAATTTTCTATTTCACATTAAATAGTGACCCATATTTTTATTATTACATTGGTTCCTTATAGTATACTGTGAAACTTTTGTTTTACACTTGTAGTTAATTAACTGAAAACTAACTTGTTATGGGTGAAAACATAAATTATGTATCCCATTAAGGCATTCACTGGTCTCATGGTATAAAAGTGACTGGATTTTGGAGTATATTTTTCATTATCTTAGTATATTTTCATTTTAAAAATATACGAAAATAGGTTTTTTTAATAGTATTATTATTGCATCAGTTTTAGTTAATTTATTATTGGTGCCCATTTTTAATACATTATAATTGAAATTACAGACCCTATAATTGTTTATGGATGTAATCATATAATCAATTCATGTTTTAGAACATGATACATGTTTAATATATGATATCATCCTTTATGTACTATATTTTAATAATAAAATGTTCTCTAAAAAGATTTATATCCTTTTCCTAGGACTCCTAGGGGATAATTTTTTTTTCAATCATATGATGGAAGTATTAAATATGATATAAAAATTTGTTCATAATATATCTTAAGTTTTAAAATGTAATGTATATATATATATATGTTCTTAAAGGACTAATCTACTATTATATTTTAGTGAACACAATTATGTTTTTTTATAATAATTAAATATAACAACCAGATCTACGTTATTAGAGTTATTGATGTTACAGATGTTATTAGAGAATGTTTTGGGGGGGTCCATGGGGACTAGTTTAAGTGGGAAATATTTAGTAATCCCATGTAAAATAATTCCCCTCTTGTTTTTTATGGAACACTCTATAACAAATGTTTTAATAAATATTTTATAGTTAAATTTCATGATTCAATTATGTATATACCATTAAAAGGAGTAATATAATCTATTCCAACACAAATACTTAATGTAGAAATGATTCCCCCAAGAAATTCAATGATACTAGAGTTGACACTAATCATATTATAATAATAATAAAAATTAAAACTGATGCATCCTATAAAGAATATTTTCACTGTCATAGATTGACCTACTGATCAATAATGTGGTCTAAAGATATTTGACCACCTAATGGGACAAGTACCTCCGGTAATCAATAGAACTATTAATCCCTTGGATGTTAAAAAATGTATAACTTCTCTTGATAATATTTCATTCAATTTTGGTTTTAGTGTAAAAAAATAAAATCATCATGTAGGCCAGTTGTATGAAATTTCATATAGACTAAGGATGGATTCTAATAGAAAAGACTAAATAAGAAAATGTGATAATGAACCTAGAATGTGAAATTTTTAAATAGATCATAATTAAATAAGGTGATGTGAGATTTTTAAAAGAATTTCTTTAATAAAATAATCCATATAGACCTATTATAAAAATAAATTGAATTAAGTTTGGTACTCAAGACTATTTTAACAGTATGGTGAATTTAATAATGTCGTGCATGATAATTTAGTGTAAAATAATTTATGGACTATTTAGGATGATATTAAACAATTCTATAAAAAACAATATATATATATATATATATAATATGGAATTTCACTGAGGATTATGTATTGGATCATGAATTCCTTAAGTATATCCAATGAATTGGAGTTGTGAGATTTTTCTTAAAAAGGCGATGTCATGACTTATGTATATTGGTCCTGTTAAAATACTAAAAGGAATTGGTTTTTATAGATTATCATATAGAGATAAAACTGAACCATTAATGAACACAACACCCATAATATTTCATTATTAATGAAAATCAATCCTTATTAAATCATTGTGATCTCATATTATAAAATATTTTTTGTGTCATACTTGTATAATAGTGAAGAGCCTTTTAGGATTCTTAAAACCATATAGAAATACAATTGGATTCAGATAAAATGTTTGGTGACTCTTAATAGGATAAATTAATAACTAAAAGATGAAATATAAGATCCTATAGAATCTATTAAGATTTAATACCCTCAATATTTCAATTTTTAATATATAACCTAATTTCATGGATGGAATTATTTATGTGTATAGATAATGAAAAACAGAAGACCATATAATGGTAGGTAAACAACCTATCATTAAATATTATTAAATAATCTGAAGTAAAATAATTCATGTGTATATATATATTTAAAATTATGGGTTTGCAGAAATTTATTTTAATAAATAAATAATTTTTAAATTTATCCATAATATATTAGCATCAGAATAATTTTTTGGGTTTTTGTCGAAGTGATTGATATTTAGGTGAATAGTTTAAAAACTATTTTTGTATAATAAGTACTATTTGTGTAATAATTAGTTTTCAATGATAAACTAAATCTCATTGGACCCTTTTCAAGAAAAATTTAAAATTTATATATAAATGTATATATTTTAAAATATAAGTTTAATTTATATAAATATATTTTTTGTTTAAATACATATTTAATAGTTTTTCATATAATATCTTTAATGAATTATACGTTTAATATTTTAAAAATAACTTACAATAAATTTCAAAATATCATCAAATTATGTTGAATTGTAATTTTGACTCTGCAGGTCAACATTTTGAATTGAGTATAATTTTATTTTCGTAAAAAAGATAAATTAAAAATTTTAAAACTATTTACCATGGTAAATAATAAAATATAAAAGGTATAAAATCAAGTGGATATGATATGAAAAAATGATTAATTTTTTTAATTGATGGAATGGACTTAGTTGAAAATATTTATTCCCTACATTATTATTTCTCAATTTTGTATGCACAATCCTTGAGACTAGCTTAATATTATTAAAATATTATAGATATCTAAAGAAATACAATATCTTTAAACTTATAAAATGTCCATCCCACAACCACATAAATATAAATAAAATTTATGTTTCATAAAAAAAAAATTCCTTCCATGTGAATCCTACACTCCTTCCATTATCTTTTTTCAATATTTTATCCAAATCCTTTCATTTTTGAATGTTATTCAAACAAAATATCAATGTGATAAAAGTGAGTGATGATTTTTTACTTCACTACAATCAATTATGTTTTGAAATTACAAGTATAATAATCATATCCATATGTGGTAACATTAATATTGTTTATATACACAATTTTATAATGAAATGTGAAAAATAAATAAACATTTCTCTAAAATTTTGAAGAAAAACAAAAAATTTAATTCCAATGTATGTAGAGACTATGGATACCACAAAACAAATGTTTTCCATTTTCCTTCACCAGCTAACACAGATCGTCCAAAAGGGTAACATTATAATTATTTATCATATTTATGTTTCTTATATAATAAATTATTTGAACCCATTATTCTGTTCTAAATTAATTGTAATCATTTTTTTATGTATTCGAGGATTGTATTGTTCTAGTTTCCCTTATAATAACATACATGTATATGATTTTATTATAATATTTAAGAGGGTAATGAAAACATTCAAATATATACAGAAAGTATATCATATAATGTAATGGAATTGGGAAAATGTGGGGTTTGGGAAAAATATTTTTTAAATTTTGAAATAATAAACCTCTATTTAGAATGATAGTCATTATAAATGAATGAGGTATAATGGAAGGATTCATACATTTTAAATACCTTATTACCTATATTATTCACGTTATGATAATGGTGTGTCACTAGAACAATAATGTTCGTTATATTAATGGAAATATTTCTTCATAGATTTGGAAATCCATTTTGATGGTAATAATAGGGTACCTTGTCAATGATACTACTGGGTTTAGACTGGTTTGCTAATTTTTTTTAATAAACGCAGTTATAAAGTATTATAAACATAAAAAATTTAATCAAAAACATCATATTTACATGAAGTATCAGAGAATGAAGACTTTTCACCATGCCTTGATGTAAATGATGAAAAACTATCAATGATCTTAGTATCTGTGTTATGATCCCTTCACATTTCATTGACTAGTTGTAGGTGCACTTCAAATAGATACATGAAACTAGATATCCAAATGACATTATAATTAATATTTCTATATGTATATTGATTATTTAGTATGATAATTAAAATTACAAGTGAAGATCAATCTCAAAACCCATTGAAATCTCTCATTTTAATATTTTATCCAACTCTAGACAGATTGTGAGTAGGTAATATCATCTCAGTTTCTATCATGATAATTAAAAATTATCACCTATAATATATTTCATTTATAATATTTATTTCATTATAGATCCATCGTTTTCTATAAAGGACATCTCTACTCATCCATCTTTAACCCTACTAATGGATATCAAAAGATATTTTAATAATTTATTCCTAACATCCTAAGGGGATAAATTAGTTTGTGAGACCCACAAAAATAGATAGGTGAACACTTAATAATATTATGATTTTATATTATGGGATCACAACATGAATCACTCTTGGATTTATATGTTCAATAATACAATAATAAATCCTTCATGAAATACCCGGGTTTGAAGTATTTTTCATGGAAGGAGCCCTATAGATGTTTTCATAGAGTGATTTATTATCATTCTATTGTATGTTTTTTAACTAACCATCACATAGAGGATATAGATCATCTATGTTTATGTTTTTTCTACCAAAACACTATATAATTCACTTTTTGTCCACATTTATATTCCTTGATTTAGTGAATTATCAATTATTATCATATCCACTCCTTGCAATCATCTATAAATTTAACAAACACTCGTCAATATATTACACGTTGTTGTGGTATATTTATTCCACATCATATAGAAATTTAAGAATTAGATTATTGTTGGAAAATAGAAGTTCAATATCCATTTGACATTATCATGTCTTATTATTACATTAATGGATTATAAACCTATTAAATTAGTTCACTATTATATGTATGGTGTATACTGACGTATCCTCAATCCCTCAGGGTGTGGTTCATTCTTTTGGTATTTTAATAATTCTATTATTAGGTATTACATATTCCTTTTTGTATAACTTACTCACTATATGTTGAGATTATTTGATTTATCAATGAGCAGAGTATTGTTACATACATTAGATGGTCAGATATTTTGTTGGATACTAACTTAAATACTAGAGTTTATGATATAAAAAAATATATACATCTCTTGATAAGATTGATGGAATATGGATGTACTTACTTGATTTAATTGACACTATTTAAATTTTAATCACTCGTTAATATCATTAATAATATATTATTGTGGATGGATTGTATAGTGAACCATGATTTTAATACATTAATATTATATCATTTTAGATGAATATTCAATACATTACAAAACACACTCCTCTGGATGGTAATAGTTTTGTGTATTTGGATGCTGGGAATACAATATTTTAATTTGAATAAAAATATTCTACATATCCAATAAAAATCATCCCCTTTAATATTATTCGAAATTACAACCTAACTAAAACCATTCTTCATAACCTATGTAATGTAAAGATATTAAAGTGTGAGCTTAGATACTTAGTAATAGTAATAGAGGGAGATATATAATCATTACATGAACATAGTGATGTGAGAACATGATAAAATTACATAAACACCGAAACATTCATATCAAAGATCAGTTTTTAGAGTCATTTCCTAAATATTTTATATTAATAATACATTAATCACACCGAAATCAACGAACATGATCAATGATAAAATTACCTTATCATAATAAAAAGAATTGTAGAATTTGCATAAGTATTAAAATTCATTTCCAAAATAGTCATGGATAAAATCCAAGGCCATAAAAGTACAATGGTTCACTCCAAAAACCATTATAGCAGTCATCATTCACTATTACTACCATTATTATGGACAAAATGTATTATATAAATATGCTAACTCCTTATTCCAGACATATATATCTCATGGAATAAAAATTATTATGTAATGCATTAAAGTGATAAATATCTCCAACCCAACACATAATGAAAATAATATTCATGTATTGTAGTATATGCTTAAACATTAATCACATCATAACTAGTGAAATGAAATGGGTTCCTTATATGTTTAATCATATCATAAAATAAGGAAAGGATAACAGTTTCATAATCATTTCATCATTCCATAAAAACATAACCCATGGAAAAATAACCTGGTTTCATTAAATTTTACACCATTATAACATGTTGATGGGAAACGAGTTTAATAAATACCATTCTATCATAAACCATTCAGATAAAGAAAATGATTGATATCACTGGTTCATATCCTCATTAAATCCTACGATTCTTAAAAGTATATCATCATATCAGGAGATTTATTTTGAATCATAAATCACATTAAAATTACAATGTGGAAAATAACATTACATGATATAAATATTTACAAGAATAAAACTTTTTGGAATTTCTTTTCATTAAACATAACCACAATGATAATAAATGAAGAAAAAAAAATAATATATAACATTTATTTGAGAAAATATCATTTCTTCATTGAGTAACCCTTTTTAAAAAACAATACATTTTGAAAATCTTATTCTTTGAAAATTACCCAGAAAACATATAATATCGGATTTAAAATTCATTAAAAACATTTCATATGGAAAACATATTTTTCCAATATAAAAATAGATTCTAATTCATTTTTAAGAAATAATTATTTTTTTCTTATTTTAATATATTTAATTAATATTTAGAAATTTAAAAAAAATGTGCTGGAAAGATGTTCTTTTAAATGATCATTTTAAAAATGAAAAGTTATCATGAAATCATTTAGATCTAATGACATTAATATATATAATTCATTTCATACATGTTTATAATTATAATTGTTTACATTTTATATTTAATCAAAATAAGCATTGTTTTGAAAAAACCATAAATATGCCATTAATTTTATTTGTAAAAAATATAACATTTGTAAAAATGACATTAATAAACCATTTTTTGAACTATAGAAAAATTGAAATCATATTTATAAAATAAAATTGTATGAAAATGTGTTACCAAAAAAATATAGAATTAAATATGATTTTTCATAAAAATAATATTTTGAACTCTAATTTATTCAAATTGAGGAAAATTAAGGGAAAATACATTTTAAATATTTAAAATAAATTTAAAAAAATCAGGGAGTTTTTTGAGTGATGGATCATGTGATTTTAACATTGTAAACATAATATTAAACATTACTAATAAATGATGAGAATATAAGATAATGTAATTACTATATTGGTAATGTTCAATTGTGATCCCTTCAAAGACAAAAATAACATGAAACCTTAAATACCCTGAGGATAAATATATTCATGATATCACATGTGAAATATTATTTATTTACACCTATTAAATTAATATAGGTTCATAACACAACATATATCTCAAATAAGGTCAATTAAAAAAATTACATTATATATTGTTTAGCTTTTGAACCATAAACCCCATGAAATTTAGTACCTTAAATAGACATGTACATACAAAAAATATTCCATATAATCACAATAAAATACCTTAATGGGATGTGTATAGACCATAAAAGTTAATCAAGTTGTGAATTTTCATATGTCTCCCAGAAATTAAAGAGATACTAGAAATCTCATACCATAAGTCTCGACTACCGTCATACATATTAAAAATGATGTATAATAAATATATGTTTATTATATATTTTTTATTTTACTATATATATAATTATTATACCATATATGAATTAATAATGTTAATTTATCACCAATTTATTAACAACACCTTGTTAATGACCCATTTCGGGTTATAATCATTTTTTTCATATATGTTTTTTAATTTGACGGTCTCACTCCTCTTATATTGATGATGGATACATCATCACATAGAGTAGAATAAAAATATAGTTATCATATATATAAATATATCAATTATACCATTAATACCTATCAAGAATTATGGTTTCCTAAATGAAGTATGTTATGATCATGGAGATGATATACCATACATACATGTGAGTAATGCTTCCATTTTTTAATGATCACTATAGAAAATATGTATTTAATTTATTATATTTTTATAACTATCAAAATATAATAAATACCATATTAGGGTTAAAAATATACCTAAATATATCATCTATGTGGCATGGTGTTGAAAATAGATTTCCATAGCTTCCTGAAGGCGGTAGTCCACATGTACATGAAAGACATAATCATCTTTCTTTGAGTGAAAAGTTATGTAGAACATAAAATATTATCATTTCAAAATGATGAATATGAAGTTAATATCATAATTATGTAATGAAGTTTATATATATTTATTAATATTAACCTTATTATCTTCCATGTAAGACATTAGTGAAAACGAATCACATGTCATCATGAAATGGTAGTCCAATATACACACGAACAATATTATAGTGTCCATGGTGGAACGGAATGTGAAAACGTCTTATATGATATAATCACTCAACATGTATAATTTTTATATAAATATGAAATATATACTTCTTATACATCATCATACCCAACAGTGAGAGGTGTGAATGGAAAAATGAATTACATCATTACTTGATGTGGTAGTATTCCATAGACACAAACAAACATTCCAAAACCTATTGGTATTAGGCCATTTAAATTACATAATAAATGTAAATATATGTAATATGACAATTTTATTATATAAAAATGTGATCTGTTTATGTGAAGGAGGTGGAAAAAGAAAAAAATTACTCATCAAAGAACTTTAACATTGCTTTGAGAATACTCAATATGTTTTCAAAAAGAAATGATATTAAAAAACTCAAAGTTTTTTGTAATTAAATATATAATCATTGTTCGTTTTAGTGATTAATATTTAAATGGTTAAATTCATTTGAAAAAATATATATTTCACAAAATCATAAGTTGGTATATTTTACCCCTTAAAATGAACTTCTCCAAGAAAATACATATCACTCAAAAAAGGTTTAATATTTGATAATTCCATCAGTGAAATCAACAATCATGAAAATAAATAAAAAAACATCCATAATAATGGGAAATTTGTAAACATATAGTTTACCAAAACTGATATAGAACATGGCTTCTACAATGGATAACAATCATGAGAAATGTATATTTTTACGTGGAAGAGAAGTGTAAACAATTCTGCAAATTTATATTGATCATCGATCATATGAATGTAGTTGATCTAGGGAATGATAGTGACTAAAAAATATAAACTATTTATGTATTAAAAGTTCATTTTTATTAGAAAAATCATGATAAAATACCAAATTTTTATTTCAAGATAATTTTCATTATTTTGAGACATTTTCATGAGATAATAAACAAAGATGATTTAATTTCACTTCATAAGCACAATATCAACATTTGGTTATGAATTGATCAATTTTAACATCATCTATTACTCTTGGAAAGGGAGGTTAATTCTTATTCTATATGAACTAAAGGATCATAAGATCTATAAATATAATGATCTTACATTCCATAAATTTACAGTTATCATAACAAATAAATAGTGATAACATGATATGTAATATTCATAAATCTTCATAAGGTGCAGAAATACATTAATATCTAATTCATTTTGAAATGTTCAACATAAACCATTACATAAAGGGTTAACCTTATAACCTTCCAAAATTAAATGTTGACAAAAATATCTATAAATTTCTAATATTCAACAAAACACTAATCCCAAATATATCATAATGTATATAAATATTGCCACATAAAAAACATTACAATACATTTATCATGTATTCCTTTGATAAATGGTAATAAAAATGATTATGTGTAAAACCATATTTAAAACCTGAATTCATCCTTATTACATAAATAAATCATATATTTATTTATATATTCCTTTAATACAAAAAATAATTCAAACCCCGTCAGTGATAACATAAACCAATTTGTAAAAATATTATTAATCAGTTACAAGGTTATCAGTATTATCTAATTTTCTTAATCATTTCGAATATATACATATCCATACATCACTCTCTCAATATATTTAACATATTAAGGGTTATATTCCCTTAATAAAAATATAATAATTCAATTAAATCAATTTTCTCATTCATCCTTAACATTTCTCCAGTTTTATTTCAAATTTTTTACATAAAATATACACTGAAAATACATATATATTTCATGATTCATATAATGTAAACCATGAATTTTAATAAATTAATACTTAAATAATCCCAATATTTATAAAAACCTTAAATAGGATTTATCATCTTATTAATTACTACCTATATCATTTTATATATCATTCATTGTCTCCTAATCATCTACAAAAAACCATTAATGATACTACATTTCTAAGGAAATTCATGATCATTCCCACTAAGGCATAGATTTTCATAATTAATATTTATTAAAAATTGGACACCTTCAACTGTACATGATATTCTAGGGAGTCCAATATTACAATCCATTATAATAGAATACATATTTTCCTCCTCAATTACTTATATTTTGTCATTTTTGATAATTGAATCATTATTTCATTCCTCTAATACATTCACATGTGTGTTTCTTCAAAAATTCTCATCTTATAGGTAAGTATATAATTTTTCCTTTATGATCCCAATTACTTGAACTCTCACTGAACTAAATATTTTTCATCTTTGGAGAGTTTTGGTGTTGGCTATGTTGAACATTGTTAATCATGGTCCATGAAATATTATTAGTCATAATCAATAAATTTTTCACTTTAGTCATCATTGCATTTTTTCACATTAAATATTTTCCATCACATTAAATGTAAACCTACATCTTTATAGTTCACTCCATTGACTAAAATCAAAAAATAGTGTGTGAGAAATGATAATCATAATAGGAAACTAAATAATCATGAATTTCACAAATACGATTTCTGAATAATGACAACATATTTAAAATCTATTACACCTTCATAATCACCATGGTCACTCATGGTCATAATAAATTTAAATCCATCATGGTGGTTTGTAATTATTCTTTGAGTATACGAAGCATACCCCAAGGGGGTTCAGAACCATGTTAGTAGTATGGCCCATTTATTTATAGTAGGTGTTGGTCATTTCCTTATCCATGTGACCTTTTTGAGTTATAATCACTATTTTCATAAATTCTAGAGACACATATATTTTTTGTATTATTATTAGGATGCAATTTTTTAAAAACCACTCACACTATCCTTCAGAAAAATTCTAGACAATTTCATGTAAATCGACTCATCATTAAACATATCTTTAAATACATCACTTTACATATCTTTAGATATAACCATAATGATCCATCATATATATTCTCATTCAAGTTTCCAAAGGCTGACTAATCCATTCTTCTTATACCAAATATATGGACAATGATTTATATATATATATATATATGTTACATAATATTTGATGAATATTAAATACATCATTCAACACATTCCTGATGATCTAATAGATTATTTTCATTGAAGACTAGGTAAAAAATATTCTAATTGAGATGAATCTATTCATTATATCCCATTAATATATTACCTTTTATTAATCATTAAAAACATACCTTATGTTAATCCATTCCCCATATACTAGGGAAAGGAAACAAATGATCGGGATAGATGAAATGATCAGTAAAGGTCAAAATAATGCTATGTAAGAATGCCACGAACATATAGGTATGATAACGATATCATTTCATGTGAATATCATACCATGAAATTTATAGATTAAAATAATTAGTCATTAAATAAATATTGATAGTAAAAAACAATAATCATATGTAAATAAAAGAACATGATCTATGATAGAATAACATTTTCATAAGACCGTGAATTATATGAAACACACAATAATACGAAATCAATTCAATAATATTCAAGGATAACTTAATAGAATATCATTGTGTAATAGGTAGAAACACCAAACAAAAGTTGATAAAAAAATACATTCTTGAGAGAATCTTAGTTGAAAAACATACCATACTGAACCAGGTTCACACCCTATTGAAGTCCTCTAGGTCTCATGGGATATAAATAATCACACTAATAATTGGACCGAGATATATTAATTACATATAACATAATGATATTAAAAAATATGTACTCCATAAGATTAAGAAACATTCATCATATCTTATCCTATAAAATAAAGTATGTTTATTAATCATTTCATTATATCATTACCTATGCAAAAGAGGGATTTTTCAATGAAATTTCCTCAATTCATCATAACATAACCCATGGAAAAAAATTATTGTAGATAATATACCTTTTATCATGGTATAAATCATTGATTTGGAACATGTATCAAAAACTTCATGTTGTCAAAATCCATTCATAAAAATAATATTAATGGGATCATTGGTTAATATCTCCAGAAAAGCATAAGTTACATTAATATACGTAGTATTAAATATAGAATTATTTTCATTGATAAAAAAAATATTTATAGAGTAAAAATGATTTTATTTCAATATATATTTTTAAAAAATAATACTACTATAAAATAGTTTCATTGAAAATAGCATTGAAAACGAATAGATAAATTGATATAAATATTTAAGAAATTTATTGAGGAAAACAACCACTACAATTTGAAAAAATTTATTTTAGAACTTAACAAATTTGGAAAATAATTTTCATTTAAAATAACATCGAAAAATTATAAAGTACAATTGAAAATAATTTATAATATTTCCTGAGGGATGTAACCCTTCCAATTTGAATAAAAAACATTTAGAAAAATATCCAATTACTTTTACAAAATTGTAATAATTTATTTAGTACATAAAATATTCCCAGAAAATTGGGTTAAAATTTTCACTGAATGTAACATTCAATTCATGTAATGGGTGAGTGGAATATTTTTATTTTCATTATCGTGGGAAATATTATTTATATTTTTAATGCCAAATTATTTTCACATTTTCAGTAAAACCCAAATGATAAATATTTGAAAAATAATATGAAGATTCAATTAAAAAAATATAAAATTAATTAAATGGATAAAAATTTATAAAATAATATGTTCTAATAAGTTTAAAATAATTACATACTTTAGAAAACATAGTTTTAGAAGAATATGTTATTTCAACTAAACCGGGTGGTAAACACAAATAATCTTGAGAACATTATTTCAAGATCATGAGAATATAAATAATGAAAAATGTTGTAATAATTTTTCTCTCATTAAATAACTACATGGGAATAAAATTAATGAATTTTATAAGTGATTTATCATATGATTTTATCATTGGAAAAAAATCATAAAATATTATCATAAAGATGAGATTGTAACATAATTTCTATACCACTTAGTTAATCATGAAATGTAACAACTATGTATGAATAATATATATTTAGACCTTAAATATCATGGGGATAAATAAAATCATTAAATAAAATATAAAATGGGCTTTATATACACCTTGTGGTCGAATATTGGAGTATCATATAACATATGTCTAAATAAGGAAAATTGAGACAAAAAACTCTTACCGATTTGGTAAATTTTAAATTGTAATCCCCATTAATGTGTGATACATAAATTAATATTTAAATCCTAACATTATAAAGTATAAAAATCTTTAAATTAAATCATGTGTATAACATAGACCATAAAAAATAATGCTGGGTGAATTTCCATTAGTCTCCCATAAATAAAAGAGTGACAATGAATTCATTACCTTATGTTTTGACTTAATTCATTCAGATTGAAACCAGCAGTATAATAAATTTAATATTGATATAAATAAATAGTATAATTATATTTATATATATCATACCATATATTATTTAGTTATTTCTTTTAATTACCCATAATAATCAAATTAAATAATAAAGTCACATTTTTTGAAACTACCACATTGTTTTTTGTATAATATTTTGTTTGTAATTTTTTTTCATCTTCCATTGATCATGGTTTTGTTAACTATAGAATAATAATGATGATATAAATATAATTTAAATAAATATATTCTAAAATTAATTACAATACTGATTTATATTTTTTATAAATGATGTACATTATGATCATGGAGACGGTAGGCCATATATACACATGGGTAATGATTTCATTTATAAATAATCATTATGGAATTATGGTAAGTAATTTATTAAAATTATATAATGATAATAGAATAATAAATAAATTATTATTTATTTAAGTATAATTTTATATATCGTCCAAGTGGTTTGGTGATTATAATATATTAATATCTCTTATTTAAGAATGTAATACACATATACATGAATAATGTTATCATACTTATGTGAGTGAAATTGTTTGAAGGAAAATGATTTATAATCCATTAAAAGTGAAAAATATTTCATTATTATCATTATTATTTCATCTATATAACATATATTAATTTATTTATATATTTTACCATTATTATGCTTCATTTAAAGTGTTAGTGAAAATGATTCACTATTCTTCACAAAGAGGCTGTCCTCTGTATACATGAATGACATTATCATAACAACTAAAACATGGAATGTAAATATTTACATATTATAAAATTACATGAAAATTATGATTATATAATCAATATAATATATATACTTTATATTTATCCCCTTTCAGATGATTGATAGGTGGTAATGGAAAAATAAATGATATCTGTTCGCAATGTGATATTTTTCCTTACACATGAACTATGATTTTGTATCCCACATAATTGATTTATTGATTTTTGTCACTAATTAACCTAATATAAAAAATTATTACAATATTTAAAATACTTTGGAAGCTATATCCTATTTAATTAATAAAAATGTAATCGGGTGGTTGGAGAAGTAAAATAAAAATTCTCTTTGAATAACATTACCTATTCTTTTGGAAGACTCCTCTGGTTTCACTAATTTCAACCATATGTTATAATTATGTAAATAATAATTATTAATAGATTATACGAGGTAATATGTTAATTGTGTTTTAGTTATTTATTGATCCAAAAAGGTTTTATGTTGTTAAGATGAGAGTATAAAAGGTGTCCTTTTATAAGTCACATGAGTGGAACACCTATAATGTTTTGAAAATAAAAATATGTACCTGTGTTTTTAATTTTTTAACCCCAATCAACCCATTTTTAACAAAAATGTAGTAACAAATTTTTATTATATTGAATATTAATTTTGGATAAAAATTATTTTGACCTTATTAGATAATTTATATTATAATTATTATAGATATATATCCCATTTTGTAATATTAAAAAAACAAAAGTCTAAATTTTATTTTAAAACTATTCGAGTAAACATAATGAGAAAGTGGCCTTTCAAATAGAAAATGTTCCATTTTTTTATTTTTTTATTTCAAATGTCAAAATGAAATTTTATAAAATTACCTATATTATATTAATAAATATATAATTTAAATAAACTAATTTTTAAAATAATATAAAATATAATTTAACTTTATAATTAATTTAAACCAAATATGATTTTTCAAAAAAAAAAATTCATTATTTTCAATAATCATTAAAAAGTAATTAATTTCATATAATTATAAAATCATAACCCTAAAATAATGATGTCATAATAATTTAAAAATATAAAATTATTTTGTAAATTAGCTTTTCAAAATGTTTCAAAAAATATATTTAAATTATGTGTGAAAAGAGACAAAACAAATTTTTAGATAAATAATGTTTCTTGCGTAAAATAGTATTTAGTCTCATCTCCTATCTAAAAAAACAAAATAGGAATGTTAAAACATTTATTAAATATATATTATAAATATACCGTTAAATATATTCCATAATTTTTTGGGTTTAATTTATTGATGTAAAATGTGTTTGTTTGTATAAATATAGTTTTTTCAAATGATTTCATTATTTTGAAATAGTTTTTACATTAATTTTTTTAATCTGTAAAGAATAATTAATTTCATATACATGTGTAAAAAATGTAAGTATGTAATTTATTTAATCTAATTCATAGACAACACTTCAATATCTAGAATATATCTATCATAATAAGTAATTAATTAATAATAGTAAGTCGTGTTTCATTTAAACTGGGTCATGTGTGCAATGATAGAGAAATTTTATGTTGTTTATAAGAAAAAGTAAACTCATTGTTAAGTGTAACTAAATATATTTTAATGATTAAAATCATTTGAAAAAATATATTTCCCACAGTTTTGGTGTATTATTATCTGGCCCAAAAAGATGTTAATGTTTTGGCCATATCTAGATATATATCCTTTATTGGGAATTATTGCACTTATCTGATAAAGGCCATGGTAAAACAATGTAATTTATATTATTTTTAAAACGTTTATTAATATATTAGTATTTAATGTGTAAAATATCACAACTTTTATAAGAAAAATCAATTTTTATTTGAGTAACGTTCTTATATATATGAACAAAATGAAATTTTTTTATTCATATTATTTAAAAGTTTCACACAATAATCTATTCATTTAAATCTACTAAATTTTAATATATAACACTAATAAAAACTAAATAAGATTATTTTTATTTTGTAATAAATATATTGCAACTAAATAACTTCTTATAATTTTTTTATATATGGTATGTCTGTATTTTGTTTTTTTACCTCTTATTTTTAAAATATTATCCATTTAAATAATTAATGTATATGGTAACACAATATACAGTACACTATGATAAAAATGTTTATATAATGGTTATTAAAATGTATATATATAACATGACATTAATTAAGTCATTTATTGAGAAAACAACCTTCATTTTTAAAGAATCACGAAAATATTCTTTATAAATATTTCAAATTCATGGATAATGACCTAAAGTATAATTAAAATAAATTTAAAAACATTAAATTATTAATAATATAATGTAATATATATATTAATGGCAATATAATTAATTAAGTTATTATAAGAATAAATATATGTAGTACTATTATGAAACTAGTATAAACGATCAAAACAAAAACACATAAAGGGGGATATAAGAAATAACATGCCAGAATTCATGTAGTTGACGATGATATGTGAAGATTATAAATATAAATGTATATGATTAATTTTTAGGATGGTATTTTTTTGTTGAAACCAGATTAAAAATTAATCTTTCAGATGTAAGGATAACATGTAAGGTATTTCAATGAAAAAATTACTCTCTTTGAAACATGTTTGTATATGTGATTCCAACTTGAGTTTATATTTTTGTGCTTCTCACCATTCACTACTTCTAATGATACTAAACAATTGTATATTTTTATTAGTTTTATATTTGTGATGTATAACTACTTTGAAATCATCATAATTGTACTCAATGTAGGATACATGAATCTGTGTTAAGGGATGTTTAAAAGCCATAAAATAAGGAAAAAGTTCCCTGGAATCATGCTAATGAATGTTACATGGAAACATTTTTAAGACAAAGGACACACGCATCACCTACTAGAATGTGTATACCATTATCATACCGGTTTCTTGACCACGTCCTTCAACTTGAAATATATTCCCCTTGGAAACCTGTTGAGATATAATGGGATAATTAGTGGGTATAGACAGTGAGTATATATTTTATAGGATACCACTAGATTTTTCTTGATGATTCACCATATAGAAAGTTCTTGATTGCATTATGAACTAAATTTAATGGATTCAACCACATACCAGTTGGAGGCTACCGATTACATGGTGGCATTAGGTATACTTATTTGAGGACCTCATTTATTATGGTGAATATTCAGTAAAAGTGTATTTAATAATCATTTTAACTACTAATATTTTCCAAACTATTTACAAAAAACATAGATCCTATAACTAGAGACTATTCGTGGCCTTATAAATATTCTCAATTAAATGAATAATTTTTTTCATATATTATTTAATTTCATCTTAGTTAGTTTCACTAAAATATATCCCCTTCAAAATCCTCCCATTTCGTCTAGAGTGTGAGAATAAATTATAATATCTAATCCCTCTCATATGTTTTTCTCATTTTCTCTCGTTGTTCAATATATTATTGTTAATAACTAAGATAAGTATTAAAATTTATTTCTTCAAAGTTAGATCGTCATTACTCGTATTTCTTCTAAATATGATGCTTACTACCCTTAATTTTTATGGGTCAAAAATAACATCACATTTTTTTAAACTACATGGTGATATTTTTTTGAGGTTTCTCGAACCACCTTTAAATAGATTTTATCTATTATATATTTTTTATAACAATAAAATAAAATCAAAATGAGAGTTTGGTTATATTTGATAACAATAAATCATTGGGACAAATAATATAAATTCACTAGTGATTTTGTTTTTTTATGTTTTGGATGTTCTTAAGAACTATTATTGAACTTACATATACAATATAAGAACTCTTTTACATTCAAAAAAATTAATTATTTATCAAATTAAAAATATTTTCTTTTTTAATCCACTAATTATAATTTATTCACAGAATAAGTATTTTTTTCAAATAAATTATCCTTTTAAAAATTACAATATTTACCTCCACTGTTATTATGTTATTATTTCACAACCGAATGTTGATTTTTATTTAGATAATCATTTTTTGAAACTATTTTAATCTTCTATATGATTACATTAAATTTTTTAAGTTACAATTCAACACCACAAATAATTCTCATTTACCCATCAAATAGCTAATTTTTTATTCCAATTGAATATTTATAATGAAATTTAATTGTTTAATAAATTCAATGATTCTATTTTATTTTTTTAAATCATTTAATTGTTTCTAAAATAATGACCTCTTTTTATTTTTTTTACATTCAGGGTATTTGAAATGTTAAATTCTTTGGTTGTGTTCTATTTTTTATTGTAATTAGTGTTATTACAGAACTCACATTTCTACTTATCTAAGCTCTATTGTATATCCTTTTAACAAAATTTTAAACGTGTTTATACTCATAATATAGAAAAAAATCAATTGAACAACATTTCTTATTTTTAATTTTTAATTAAATGGAAAATTTATGACTTTTTTTCTTTTTATATACAAATAGGATTAATTTAGTTGAATTTATATATGAAAAATTTCAATTTTTATTAATTTTTAGAAAAAAATCATTATTGAACTGGATATGTTAATGTAACCAATTCATATATGTTTATACAAATGTTTTATAATTCCTTCATTATACCATTTAAATATTTCACTTATTTTTATCTTTAATATAGATATTTTTTATGGTCTAAAATATCATAATGATTATATTTGTTTATTGATTATATCCAAGAAAATATTTTCGAAATCATCAAACAGAGGACATAGTGTGACGAGAATCCATGATGATAAAGACATGAAAATCATTGAGAGTTAAAAATGACATGGTTATCTTTTTTATGTCTATGATAAGTATGATAACATAAGAGAAAAATGAATCTATATAGGTATAAAAAATAAAAATACAATTACATTAATTGAATAAAATTAAAAATCATCTAGGTGTGACACAAACATTTCCAAATTTACCAATATGAATGAAATGTATTATAATAAAATATCCATCACAAATATCATAAATAAAAAATCATGAATATGTGGTAAAATGTTCAAATTTGGAAAAGAAGGGCCACTTCAATCTATATAGACCCATGAATTAGATGATTTTTGAATAAGTATATTAAGGAATGAAATAATATGTGGAATAAAAATTGATAGAATAAATGACTCCATTTCTATATAGAAATTAGTCATAGAAACGAAAACGTGTTTAGTGGATAATTTCAGGGTATGTAAGGAATTGTATTCCATAAGTTCAATTATTACCTCTTCTTATTTGTCTAATTATTATATATCTTTATTAAATTATTAATATCTAAAAAATATAAAAATTTATATTCAATATTATTTTTGGTAATTTATATCAAAACTCCAAGATCTCATAATGAACAATAATCTTCTTGTTTCTGAAAATGATCAACTTGTAAATGAAAAAGTTAATTATCTATTATATTTAAATGATCAACCTAAATGTATCAAATTTGGAGTTTCTGGTTTTATGTACAAAATTAATCATATTACAAAATAGGAATTCAGTTAAAAAAACTTATAGTGAAAAAATTTAAAATTTAATTATTATGGTTTTTAAAAATAATATATTATCCCCAATACGTTTCTTTTATAATTGGAATTTCTCAACATTAATTTTTTAATTATTAGAAATATGTTGGTCATCATGATAATGAATTAAAAAATTCATGAATGGAACATGAAAAATTCATTCACCAATCTTCCCAAAAACTAAATGGGAAAAGAATTCTTAATCAATTTTGGATTCCATCATCATTATTAGAATACTTATATGGAGTGATAATATGGGTACTTAAGAAAAAAAATTATTATATTTTATTGATCCAGTGAAAAATCACAGAAGTGGTATATTATATGTATTAATGGTGAGAATATAAATAGTGTATCAATCATTCTCATTTAAATCGTCATGGAGATTTTTATAGTAGACATGTCAATACTAGGAGGAGAAATAAATTTGAGGTACAGTAGTAGTACTGTAGAATGTATTGTAGCATGTACTATTTGTTACTGTAGCATGTAATGTAGTAGTTGCTTTAGCATGTACTGGACAATACTGTAGTAGCCGGAAATATTCACCTTGGGACACCAGTTTGGGTTTCAAGTTCTTAAGGCCTTTGATCCAACCAGGCATTCGAGGCTGTTAGTCTTTCAGGCCACCATTAACGTATTCAGGCCTCCTCATGTCCTTCAGAACACATGATCAGTCCAGTTCCTCAAGGAAACTCTACAAAAAAGTAGCATCCTCAGGGGAGTATCCAGAGAAGGCAGTCACACTAGAGAAAAACCAACAGATTTAGAAGAATAAGTGGGTATTTCAACGCCATCAAGACCATCCTTATCATGAACTATCCCCCGGGGCTTGTGTCGTTACTACCACAAGACTTCCATTTATAGTCTAGGGGCTGTCAACGAGCATCGAAAGGTATATTCCATAAAATGGGAAGGTATTTCCTTTAAACCTATTCAAACACACAGTCTGAGAACACAATAAGAAGCAACTGTAACATAAGAATCTATAGAAAATTAGTGCTGAAAGCTAAGGTGTCGGAATACAAGCCCAACTGGAAAAATACTAATACAACTGAAAAGTACAAGACAACTGAAAAGTTTACAAGAAGCTCCTAGAATGTCCTCCATAGATCCTATATAAAGTGTAGGTACCGCTCACGAACAATAGTTCCTACATCATGTCACATCAAATGGTCCATCCTGGATTCTACCTGAAGGGAAGGTACAGCTCACGATCAGTCATCCCCGCATCATGTCACAACAAATGGTCCACCACTGAGCATTATCCCATCATATCCCCCTCAACCTCTATCAATGTTCTATTAGGTCTATATAAGAAACAACATGGTACGGGTGAAGCCCATCCAGAGGTGAGTATAATGATACTCAATAGGGACCTTGATACCTCGTAGGTATCCTAATGTTCCAAAATGGAAAATCCACAATGCAAGCCATCATTTCTACTTAGGTATATGCCCATACATATAACTATATTATCCAGATATACACATCTTGTACATGAGGGAGGTATACCACAATGGTGACAACTATAATGTATATGTACCACACAATTAACACCACAAAAAATGTACTATTAAGGTAAAATACTTAGTTCAAACTGAGACTCACCTCAAACCATGTATAAAACTCCAAGAAATAGGAATATGATGATGATCCACACAGAATCATTATAAATGCTAATAGCCAGCCACAAATTCTCTTGGACTAGGAACAAGTTCCATTCCCAATCACAACGTCGAACACCTCGGATGTTGTAGAACTCCTCCTTTATCGAGAACAGTGGGCCTGCCGTATCACAGAAAGAGGCTTCCAACTAACCTTGAACTGATGAGGTACTGCTCCCCACAACGTATCATTGGTCTTCCGGGATACACAGAGCCTCTCCCCCACAATTACTGGCTAATCTACTTTTCCCCATCTCGTACAATGGCTGCTCTATATCGTGGCATGTTGAGGTACTCCTCCCCATCACATACAGTGGCCCTCAAGTCACTCCATGTCAAAAAGTCAGCAGTTGTTAGGTCTCAACAAGTCACAGGGTTCCATATGTAGTTTTCCTGGGAGATCCACTCCCCAAGCTATCAGATGTATTTCAACCAGCAAAAAGTCTCACAAAGAAGCAAAGCGATGATCATTCTTGTCATAACTGTTACAACACAAAATATGGAACATTAACCAGAATCCCAGTCTATGCATTATTTTCATTTTAGTGTCGAGGGCCTAGATGGATTTGTGTGCGATCCAACATGGCCATACTAAATATTTCTCCAAATATCTCATGGATTAAGTCCAAAGGACTATCTCACTCCAATGTTCCCAACGCCATAGATGGTTCTTCAAATGGACGTCAGATTCTCGAGATAAGGCCCTTTATGTGTTTCATGGACCCGGTTGGGCCCGGGTTTTGTCCCACATGGTCGGACCCACCCCGCCTGACCCGATTTGATATGTGCCATAGTGGATTCATCCCACTTGTTCATGGTCTTTCCCAGAACATAATAAATGGGAGGCCCGCAAGGGATGCCTGACCCTTATAGGGAGGTCAACAATGGCGGCCCCTCCCGTATAGTTCGGCCTACAAACGGGCGGTCCGACCCGCAAGGGGGAGACCCGCATAGGTGGAGTCCAGAGAGGCTGGTGGCCGAGGAGGGTGGCATCCCGGGAAGGCGGTGTCCCGGGAGGGAGGCGTCCCGGGAGGGCGGCGTCCCGGGCGGGCGGCGTCCCAGGAGGGCGGCATCCCGGGCGGGCGGCACGCGGAGGGGCGGCGGGCTGGTCGGGCGGCGACCCGCTAGGGTGCGGACAATGGGGTGTGGCGTCCCAGGAGGGCGGCATCCCGGGCGGGCGGCACGCGGAGGGGCGGCGGGCTGGTCGGGCGGCGCCCCGCTAGGGTGCGGACAATGGGGCGTCTGCAAGGCAGTTTTGGCAGAGTCGCTCCCCCGACATCCCAAACATCTAGAGGCCATTTGGCCTCTGAAGTGATGGCGTCGCCCAGTTGTCATGGAACCCGCTAGAGGGGTGTGTTCCTCCTCCTCTACTGAGGCTTCAACTAAGGTCTCGTAATCACCATCGGCGTGTGGCGGCACACCTCTCTTCCCTTCCATGGCTAGTTTAAGACCCAACCACCTTCTTCGACTACTGCGGCTGGCGAGCCACGCACCCTTTGCACACCGGCGGCATGCAACAGCACGCCGTATATCCTCTGCGGTCGGCTAGTGCTGGACGCTCTGATGTTTGTCACAGCTTCTTGTCGCGTCCTCCTCTAGTGACGTGCATTAGCGTGTTGCCACTTTCATTTCCTATTAGTGCCTCCATACTATAGGTCTTCCCCAAAAGGCACAAGGGTCACAAATTTGAGGGTGGATCAGTCTGGGTTTCTTAGGATCGTGCCTGATGCGTTACCTTGTGATCCAAGGGAAGATAAAAATGGGTTTAAAAATTTCTGGTATTAAAAATCAAAAAAACCCCACAAGGATAAACTGTAACAAATTCGTGCAAAATGAATGAATCGTGGATCAATCCATTGGTTTTTTGACCTGCGTTCATATAATTTCTAGAACAGGGAAGAGGGAATTAAAAACTGCACAAACAAAATAACCCATACCTTGTAACTTGTTGGAGAGCATCCGCGACATGAAGGCGGATCATGTAATTTGTTTCTACAACTGGTTAACAATGACGACACTCACACATCGACCATCAGTTCATGGTGCGGTGTCGCTATCACCTCCTGCTATGATCAGCACTGTCCTCTAAGGGATCGGTGATGCATCACCTCTTCAACACATCGTTAATTCGTGAAGATATGACGATACCCCTCCAAAAGACCCATATACATACGATATGTGGAGGGTATGTAATGACATTAGAGTTTAATTTGGATCCACAATTAAGAATATTACTAATTCCCATATGATGTACACACATAGGGTTGGTAGGTAATGCAATTTATTGGCTTGAAATGTCACTGTTCCCACCCATTTGCTTGTCCATTGTAGGATATGAAATAAGATAATAAAAGTATGTTATTTCATATATTTTAATAATTATAAAAACATAAATTTTCTATAAACATACTTCGCTTAATGTGAAGCCTCCCTTAAGAAAATATTTGTGCAGTAGATTCAACGGTGCCCCCATATTTTTAAACCAATCAATGGTTCTAATGTTAGAAAATGCCGCTCACGTGCTTAAATAACGTACACGAAAAAATGTTCAATAATTTATTAGAGTTCACCCTAAAACTGCTCAAGTAGAGGTTAGGGTCCTCCTAAGGAGAAGACACCCCAAAAAACCAAATGATAATCTCAGATATTCAATTAGTGTTACTATTTAGAAGTTATGTTTTTTATAATAAAATAATTTCCACTAAATTATTTTATTTACAGCAAAACTCTAACATTATCTGGTGGCCTGTGCGGGCAAATTTTAGTATCTGACAAAGGAAATAATACCCTCAAATGTTCAGAGCTGCTCTCATACTTTCAATCCAAATTACCGTTCTATGTTGTAATCATTTGAAAAATAAAATTATTTTATTTAATTATTTTATTTATTGTTATGCGATTTTCGGGTTTTCTCACGGGAGGCATGTGCCGACTTAACATATGTCACACCTAGGGTAAAACTTCCATCCTGACACAACGGAGCCCTCATATTTCTAATTAAGGAAACCCATTAAGATTTATTCCAATTTGTTCGTAACACTGCTTATGCACACTATTTTAAGTTTAACAAAACCTTGATGGATCATTTTGAGCACTCCAACCGTTAGAAACATGCAGTATCAGTTTTCGATATCTCGAAATAATTCTATATAATTAAAAAAATATATAGAAATTATATGATATTATATTCTCCCCCCATAGGGATTTACATCCCCGAATGCAAAAACAGTGGAAAAACAAACAAATGATGGTAAAAATCATGAATTTGAGCCTCCTGATCACATGTGCTCTCCTATAGGATCATGTGAAACCAGAGAACGCACATCATAGGTATCGACTTCCCATAAAGGACCTGCTATTGTTGTTCCTAAAACTCCAATGGGAACTCCGGAAAAGTTTCCCCATCGTCAAAGTACAACTCACCATAGTTGATGACATACAATGTATCAGGAACACATCTTCGCTGCTGTGACACATGGAAAACATTATGCACCTGGTGCATTTGTGGGGAAGGAGATAGACTGTACTCTACCTCACCCACTCTTTTGAGAAACTAGAATGTTCTGATGATCCTCGAAGGTAACTTTCAACCCCAACCAAATCTCAACAAACTGCATCTAGGTGAGACCAGTTGGAAGAAAATGTTTCCCTCCTCGAACTCAAATGTTCTCCACCTCTTATCAGCATAAGACATATGAAAACATTGTGAAGTCTTCACTTGTTGATATGTGTGGCATCGTGAAAAAACTCTAACATTGCATCCTTCATCCCTTGAAACTAGTACTGAAGATGGAGGTCCTAGTATATATTCTCTACTCCAAGATGTACTATTAAAGAAGATATATGGATCTATCTCAACACCTCCTCCCGAAGCATCAATGGAACCATGGTGTGTCCACTTAAGAGGGTGATATGCTCCCCACCTTGAGAAATTTTTTTAGGATACTGTCCAGAGGATATTTGAGCACGTTGGGCTTCGCAGTCGACATCCCAAGCTATGCCTACTGAATTGTCTAACGAATTGGGGGAGTGACATTGATAGACTGGATGTAAGCTACTCCATCTTTTTACACGAAGGATATCCACAGCACATCTAGCTGCTCTAACACCTCACTAAGTAGTTGTAGACAAGAACTCTTCATGAGTTTATGTTTTACCATGTTCCCATTCCAAGAAGTATAGATTATCTCAAATTCCTACTCTTGGATGAACTGTATCCATCCTCAATGTCTCTGGTTTAAGTCCATTTCTGAAAATACACGCCGTAGACTATTGTGAGAAGAGTAAATAGTAAACATATCACCCAATAAGTAATGTCACCACAGCTTCAAGATGAAGACCACTATTGTTATCTCCAGGTCATGGGTGGCGTAGTTCTGCCCATGTTGTCTTAGTTTTCACAAGCCATAAGTGATCACTGCTTTCTCTTACATAATGACACACCCATGCCCCATCCGTGATGAATCACAATAGTCAAGATACCCAAACCATCTTCTGGTAACTTCTATAGGGGGTCACTCGCCAGTCTCCATCTCATGTCTTTGAATCTCTTTTGGCATCCCTCTATCCATTCTAATGGATTCCCTTTCTTCGTCAACACTAAAAAGGGTGCCAAAAATCTGAAAAAGTTATCCCTGGACCTCTGGTAGTACCAACCCAACCCCACAAATCTATGCACCACTTTCACACTCCTGGGTTTCTCCCTCTCAACCACAACCTCTAACTTCAATGGATCCACTGAAACTCCAGCCTCTAAGATAATGTGTTCTAGAAAGTGGACCTATCATATCCAAAAATGGCACTTTGATAGTTTACCATAAATCTAGTGCTCTTTGAGTCTATCCAGAACAACCTACTGATGATAGGCCTGATCTTACTTCATCACCACGTATACCAAGATGCCATAGATGAACAACACTACAAAGAGATTAAGGTATGGATGAATGATCAGGTTCATGAGTCCCATGAACACTGCTAAAGAGTTGGTCATTATGAAAGGAATAACTAAGAACTCATAATGGCCATACCTACATCTGATGATTGTTTTCTGCCCATCCTCATATCATATCCTGAGCTGATTATAGCCAATTCTGAGGTCTATCTTCAAAAACCAATGATCCCCCTTCAGTTGATCGTAATGATATTAAATCCTCAGAAGTCGATACTTGTTCTTAACGATCACCTAATTAAGGTGATGGTAGTCCACACAAAGCCTTAATCTCTCATCTGACTTCTTGGTGAATAGAATTTGGGCTACCCAAGGAAAAGCATTATTCCTTATGAACCCCCTTTCACTGCAATTCCTCCAACTGTACCCATATCCCACGAAGCACTACGGGAGACATCTAATATGCTAGTGTATATATCAGTGCTGTCCTGGGGTACATGTCCATGTAAAAGACTACCTCTTTGCATGGAGGTAGTCCAGGAATGTCATCAGGAAAGACATCAATATACTGGTCCACCATTATATAATCTCTCAGACTCTCAACATTAGCTTCTCTGAGCGTAAGGCTAGCCAACTAATGAGTAATCAGGTACACCCGATTCTGGGTATGTCCATCATGTGCTGCAAAGGTTCCCTTCTCACCGGTTAAGGAAAAAACTTGTCCCATCACAGTGGACACACCACTCATTATGCCTAATACAATCAATATGAGCAAGGAATGTGGATAAATAGTATATTCCCAAGATGATGTTGTAACACCTCGATGCCGCTACTAGGATATCCCAGTAGAAGCTCTCGCCTACAAGAGTAATATCACACTATCGGAACCAGTGTGTAATCCTCGAATCCACTCTTGTATTAGTATCTAGTCGTAAAGATCAAGCCAATTTCTCCACCAGTTTCTCTATGCTCCAAACAAGGGTTGTGGAAATAAAAGAGTGACTGGCACCTCTATCTATATGTACTGTAGCTAAGGTAGGGTATAAATATAATATACCTCTAATAATATCAAGGGAAATGTGGTCATATGAATCAGCTACTTGAAGCTGATCTCTTCCCTATTATCTTCCTCCCTGGGGTGGGGGTAGACCACCTGGCGGTGGTGGTGGTAGAAACTCGAAACGCCACCCACCGCCTGTTGCACGGCCAGCTACTCCGCCACATCTTCCACCCTAAAGACCTCCATGATCGAAACTCTACCTCTACCTTGGAGGTCCCGTGACTATCTGTTGGTCATATGTATGGTAGGTTGGGAAGTGGAAAGCCATGTGACCCTACCCGGCACATGTGTAACATTGTGTGTCCCTTGCTAGTCTTCCACTGCCTTGTGAACCTCACAACTATAACCATGTGTATCAGGGTCATCCACCAGAAAGTCTACTCTGCATAGACCCTTATGCCATCTGCCTATATCCTACTGTAGAAGACACTAATACCTGACATCTGGTGGTGGCTGTCGTTGTAGCTTCTGGCTTAGCTAGGAAGCTCCCCAACAATAGTGCTCGATCTAGCTCCCTATCCTGAGTCGATATGCTGAGAGTTACCATAGATGATCTGATCTCCCATCAGAGACCCTGCTCAATGTTCTGGGCCATGAAGAAGGGTTCTCTTACCATGTCAATGGAGTAGTAGGAGAGATTAGAGAACCTCACCAAGTACTGGGCCACAATCATTTTGCCTTGCTATAAGTGCATCAGCTCCTATATATGCAAAGAGCGTAACATTGTTGGGATGAAAATTTCCCTAAAATGGCCATCAAAGTCCTCCTAGATTATGGTCTCCTTATCGTGTATCTGGAGAATCAGGCTCCACCATCTCCCTATAGCTGTCTCAAAAAGGTAGGCTGCTAGGATAACCATAATATCAGCTGGTGTCCCAACCAAGTGTAAAAGTATTTCCATAGTTCTTATCCAATTCTTAGCCTCCTATGAGTCTATCTCTTCATTGGACCTCGGTGGCCTCTACCACCAGAACACGTGAAACATTATTAGTCTTGAGGAATCCTCTACTGGTGAAGATAGTGATAAGGGTTACCCAATGGGTAGTGGTGCTGCTTCTACCCCACCCGATGGATCCAACGCTGTAAGATAGCCCTGCACTGAGGCCTCATCGCTCAGTGGGCCATCATCACACAATCTCTCGGGAATCCTAGATGGCTGTCTACATGGCATAATATGGAAAGAACATAGGTGTGCAGCAATTAATAATTTATAACTGGTGAGATGACTTAAGAGATCAAAAAAGAAAACTTTTCAAAACACATTAAATCAGTGTTATAATGCGCTATGTTGGAAATCAAAATTCGATGATTGAGTGTATGGATACATCGTCCACCGCACCAACACTGGACACACCAAAATGAAAACCACACTCATAACACTTAACGTTGTTTCTTTATAGAAATGATATTATTCCCAGTTCTTTGTTATAATCGAACTCCTCTGATACCACTTTGTCACGACCCATCCCCCAGGGCCCATGCTTTGTCTACCCCAAGCCCGACTTCCATAGGCCAGGGGAAGGATACTAGAACTGAAAGAATTATTCCCCAAAATGAGAAGTAATTTCCTTTAAACCAGTGAAAACACATGGTCTGAGAACAGAAGATGAAGCAACTGGGATGTAAACTACTATATTAAAAGAGATATGGAAGGGAAGGGGTCAGAGTACAAGCCCAACTGGAACAGTAAAAGTAAAAGATAACAGTAAAAAACAACTGAAATGCTGAAAAGAAGCTCCTGGATCATCTACCCCAGATCCTACCTGAAGGGTAGGTACAACTCACGATCAGTAGTCCCTACATTGCATCACATCAAATGGTCCACCCTTTTTTCTACCTGATGGGTTGGTATAGCTCATGGTCAGTAGTCCATAATTCACATCAAACCAAATGGTACACCCCCGAGCATCGTCTAGTCCTGGCTCCTCTAGCCTCGATCAATGTAATACATCTTCTCCATAAGACACAACAAGGTGAAGTTGAATCCCATGTAGGTGTGAGTATAAAGATACTCAATAGAGATCCTTAGACTGCGTAGGTCTCCTAAAGTTCCCCAAATGAAAATACACAACGCAAGACATAAACTCTACTTAGGTATATGCCAATACATATACCTAAGTTATCATGATATACACAACTCATATATGAGGTAGGTATACCACAAAGGTAACACCATGAAGGTAAATGTACAATACAAGTAACAACATGAATATAGTACCATGAAGGTAAAAGACAATGTTCAAATAGATCCTCAGCTCAATCCAGGTATACAACTCCGGAAAAACACGATTATGATGCATAAACATAGATGATCGATATGATTGCTGATAGCCAAAGATGTATTCCATAGACCTAAGAACATGTTACATTCTCATTCACAATGTCGAACACCTCGGTTGCGGGAGAACTCATCATCTATTAAGTTCAGTGGGCCTGCCACGTAACACAGTGCTGCTTCCCACTATTAATGAACTAATAAAGTATTCATTCCCATCAAATAACAAGGGTCTTCTTGGTCACATGAATCTGATCCCCCATGGTGGCCTGGTAAGTTACTCCTCCTCATCTTGTACAGTTGTCGTCGACTAACTCCGAGTCAAAAAGTCAGTAGTCGTCAGGTCATAGCTAGTCGTAGGGTTTTGTACATAGAATGATTGGGATAAATTGTCCACAAGCCATCAATCATAATTAAACTAGTACAAATTCAAACAAATAAGTTACCGAACGATCCATCATTCAACAAGAGTTCAAACGCAACAGACGAAGCTTCAACCAGATGCTCGGACTGTGAGTTATTGGCATTTTAGTGCTGATGTCCCAGTTGGATCTGGTTGTGATCCTACTCAGATGTACTCCATGTTTCTCAAAAAAAAAACTCATGGATAATGTAAAAAGGACCTTCTTTCCATATGTATCCCAATGCCTCATATGTTTCATCAAAAAGACGTCAAGTTATCATGATAAGGACCATTACGTGTTTATGGGCCCGGTTGGGCTGGGGTCGTGTCCGACCCGGTCGGGGTGAGGCAGCCTGACCCGGTCTCGGCTGGGCCGTAGAGGAGTCGGTCCGCTAGGCCGAGGTCTAGACCGAACCACAAAAAGGTGATACCGATAGGGGCGGCCCTACCCGTATAGGGAAACCCACAAAGGGGCGGCCTGAACTACAATGGGGCGGCCTGCTAGGGTGGCGAGCAAAGTTATCGATGGCCCGGTTAGAAAGTGGCCCGGTTTGGTTGTGACCCACTAGGATACGTACCACGGTGATTCCGCCAAGAAGATTGAGAGATCCGCTAACCAGAGATCCTGAATGGCCAGAGGTCGTTCGTCCATTGAAGTGGCAACACCACGTGGGCACCACCATTCCCTTCTCCAATTGGCCGACGAGCAGGCCGCCTTCTCCAACTACCATGGATGACGAGATGTGGCCCCATTGGAAATCGGTAGGGTGTGATGGTGCACCATACATCCTCTACGGCTGGCCGGATCCTGCCACATTGATATCTGTTGTGGCTTCGTGGCACATCATCCTCTAGCAACTTGTGTTGGTGTGTCGCCTCCTTCGTAGCCAGTTGGTTCCGCCGCACTAACAGTCTTCCACGAAAGGCACAAGGGTAACAATGTGGTAGAGGGTTTGGGCTGGGTTCGTTAGGCCTATACCCTATGTGTTATCTCATGAACAAAGGGAGGATAATAATTGGTTTAACAATTTCTTGTATTAAAAAACAAACAAAACACCATAAGGATACACCGTAGAAATCCCCCACAAAAATGAATAAATCACAGATCAACCCTTTAGTCAGTCGACCTACATTCTTCGTATAATTTCCATAATGGGGACAATGTAATTGAAAAATGCACAAACAAAATAACCCTACACCATATCCCATTGTAGAGCATATGTGGCTTGAATGAGGACCATGTTCTTCGTTTCCGCAACATGTTACCAATGACGACACTCGCATATCGTCCATCCATTCGTGGTTTAGTTTCTCCCATCACCTCCTACTAGGATCTGATCTATCCTGTAAGGGTTTCGTGTTGTGGTACTCCTTTAGAAATTAGTTTCTTGGAGAAGTTGTGTCGGGACCTCTCCCCAAGCTCCATTTATATAGGAGAGGGGGAGGGTAAGTATCAATGTTGGAGTTTAATGGGGCTAATCAATTAGGAAGCTTTATAATTCCCCAATGATGTTTTTTACATAGGGATGGCATGTCATTCAATTTATTGGCATGACACATTGCGGACCAACCCCTTTTCTTTTCCATTGGAGGATATGAAATAAAATAATAAAATTATTTCATTTCATTTTTAAAAAAATTCACAAAACATAAATTTTTATGTGGACCTACTACGGTCAAATTAAAGCATCCCTCTAGCGAATCATGGCACTATTGATTCAACGGTGCCCTCTGTTTTTTAATCAAATCAATAGTTAAAAAATTATAAAATGCCACTCAAGCATTTACTGAATGTACCTAAAAGAAAAATCAATATATTATTGGCATTCACCCTCGACTCGTGTTGGTTAAGGATAAGATCAACATAAGGGGAACACAACCCAACATACCCAACATTACACCTGGATTTTCAAACTTAGTTTTTGTTTTGATATTATGGATTTTACAATAAAATAATTACCACATCATTGTTATAATTACAGCCAAAATTTATGTTTTAATGGTTGCCCTCACTGGGCAATGATAATATTAGCCAATGAAAAGAATACTCCCACCAGATCTATAGTGGTCTCAGATTTTGAATCTGAGCTACCATTCATGAGTTATAAGAAATTGAAAAATATAATGAATTTAATTATTTATTTTATTAACGGTTATGCCATTTTCAGTGTTTCTTAGAGGTGGCCCACGCCGACTAAACTTAAATCATTCAGAGGGTAAACCCACAATCCATTGCGCAATGGTGCCCCCTGATTTGTGATCCTGGAAACCATTTAAGGGTTATTCTACATTTTTAGAAAAACAACTTACGTGCTCTATTTAATGTTTAAAAAACATTAAAAAATCATTCCAGGAACTCTTGGCCTCGGAATCATGTGCCATCAGATTTTTTGGTCTTGAAATAATTCAAAATAATTAAAGAAATTATACAAAGATTTCCGGACATTACAATCCTTTTCGAGCACGATAAGCTTAGTCGAAATTCCATTTGAAGGTGGAGGGATACCATCATGATGAAAATGCTTGGATGAGACAATTCCTTATAGTTATAGTCAGGTTTATTTCCCTATAACCATTAGGTCATGTAATTTCTATTAATCCTTTAGGCCTTGTTAGGGTTCCCCGTCATCCCTTGAAGGATGGGTTATCAAAACTCAATAAAAACATAAGGCCTTTAGGCCATTCAGGATCAGGTGACAACTCTAATTGTAATAATTTTTTATTTGTATTATTGAATTATCCAACTCATATTAAATAAAATATATATTATTTATTATATTATAGTAGAATAATTCTATAATAATTGGTAAATTATGTTATAGTAGTCTCAATATTCCATTCAAAATGATTTAAATGATGTTTATAATATTAATTAAATTCCTTAATTTTATAAATTCCTTGTTCAAAATACTGATGTTATTGAATTTAATTCTCTTGCATGTCCAAATTTACATTGTTTATGTGAAAAATATAACTATTCCTGGTTTTGGAATTGGAACCAGGTATTTTTTAATATAAATTTTCTTATCCAGCTCAACCATAACAATAAATTTTTAGAATTACTAAAATGGAATTCTAAAATAAATTAGTTTGCAATCTGTCCCAACAAAGTATGGAAAAAAACTACTGTATATATCAAAAAACATTTTTACCACATTTGTATACATAGAACTAGTCCACTATATAACAACCCCTTCCCAATGTACCTGTCTTGGGAAAATAATTATATAATATATATAATGACTCTATAATGAAACCTCTAATAGGCCATGGGTTGGTGACTATAAACTTGTGTATTAAATTCCAGCATATAAGAGGCATTACACTCCAAAATTCAAAATGTATGTGGTATGATGAATTTTAACACCAATGGCTTCCCACTTAGAATATATAAATCATTAATCCCATTAAATTAACGCATTGAAATGAAAATGATGAGACTAAAAACTATAAAATAGATAATCGACATTGACCGCATTGATCTAATAACTCCCCAAATATGTAATGCCCAAATTAATCCATAACCAACCCCAGAAGACCAGAAATTTCTTCATATATCTGTAGGATGATTTTAAATTATATACACTCTATGATCCTACATATAGTCTTTCATAAAATATACAAAATAGTCTTGATAAATCCTGTTGAGTAAAAAATTGAAACTAACTCATCACCTAAATAGGTTTACATTTCATTTCCCCCTTCTCGCAATGGACCAATCACTGATTATCCCATTTATATAATCATATAATATCCAACCTAATACCAAATGATATTACCATACTACACCTACCATGTTTGATTTCTACCGTATCGTAATGTCGCACATCCTAATATATATAAATCTAAAATTAATAAATCCCGAAGACACATGTGATAATGTATTCCATCTTAGTGAAACGTCATATTATTTTATAAATCATACCCCATTTATATCATATCATCACAAAATCCCAACCATATTATTTTATAGTTAACTAGTAGTTTGCAATAGAAAATGAAGCCCAAACTTCATGTATTATAACTAATGTTGTGACTTCCCAATCCGAACATCTCTATAATAACAAATAAGATAATATAACAGATGATATGTTTGTGAAATAAAAGAATGTTATGGCCTTATATAAACATATATTTGGATATAAAACCACCCTTCATACTATCACATAATTATTCATAGAGAATGGACCAGGTCAGAGGGGGTAGTTAGCCATCCATTATTTTCTAACATAGTTATTAGAAAAAACAACCTCATATTGTTCATTAGATCACAGTCACCCTACAGACAGAGGTTGGGTATCATGTGGAATCACAAAAAATAAATGATAAATTTAATGATTAAAATGACCATATCTGATTCTACTTATCCTTGTAGAATTTTTATTCGAATGTTTCATAAGAATTCCAATCTCCACTAATAATGACATGTTATTAAATTAACATTTTTTTGTCCTAATTGGAATCCACTAACAAACCAATTAACCACTAATTAAGTAAATATTAATTTATTATTCCCAATATCCTCTCCAAGTATAATATTTTAATATTCTTAGTAATTTTTATAAAATAATATTAATTATATTATTTTATTCAGAACTATTTCATTATTATATGTTAGAAAAAATATGCCACCTACTCATATAATTAATAAATTTATCATTAAAATATTTTCTGAACTATATGGATCAACCTATGTTTACACATAAAAGATTAATTTAAAACATATACCATCAATATACATCACATTTATGGTAACTAAATATGTAAAAACACATATTCATAAATCCATTAAAAAAGAATTACTTATGATGAACATATTAATGTCCAAGAACTACTCTAATTTATTCCCAACATTCATAGTTTCATCCTAGGAACTACATCAAATTATATCACTACTAGAATAAATTGAGAATATAATCTTTGTATGGGGAACTCCATGACACCATAAAAGCCCTAGGTACTCCCACCATCCATAATTGTCACAACTGGAACCCCTGGCCACTATCAGAACCTCAAAAATACCAACCCATTATTCCAGTAACAAAAATATTTCACTTGATCGTATCTACACTCTAACCTCGTAGATAATTGTCACAGAATAGATTTATTATTCCACAAATAAGTTTAAAGGAAACTATGGAAGAAAAGAAAAGTTATTCCATCACTAATCAAATAAAACAAAACTCATTCATCCTCATAGAAATTATTTCATTAATATATAATTATTCAATTTAAAGTGAATATTTCCTTCTAGTATTATCCATTAAAAGTCACAAAGCCATATAATATTTATGTCATCTAAAATTCTAGTTATATAAACAATTTTGATATCTATTATTTCAATATAACACTGTTTATTATAAAAATAAATTATATACTTTATATTGTTATTTATTTTCAAATACCATCAACCATGAATAATAACTGTACCAACAGATGGAGAACAATTTGTTAAATCTTATAAGAGAAAAAATATTTCCTAAACATGTGATCACACATCCCAAATATTTAATGTAAGAGTCAAAATAATCCAAATGCGATAATATATATGGATCATAAAATATACTTAATTTCCAACTTACAATAATACTACTAAATTAAAATTAAAAATTTATATATGAAACAATATTAATAAAAAATAATATTCACATTGGTACATGTAATAATGTATATCAGTTTCCTAAATTACAATTTTTAATCTATCAATTAACCCAATGTACGTGTAAAAAATCATTTCACGAAACAATATCAACTTGATAATAGATATTCAATTAAATTCAGTAATATACACTGTTATAAATAATATTCTCATTAGCTTTATTGAATTATTTTTTCACAATAATGTCCTATCATTTTGATTATACCAAATAATAAATAGTAATAATCATGTGATTATCTATTTCTCTATCTTGGATAATTTTATAGATTAATTATCATTATATAACAATAATTAATTAATTATTAATATTTTCTTTGATAATAATAAAAATTGTAGAAAATTGAAATCTACTAAATTTTGTAAATCGCTAAGTATCATTCAAGGAATTATCATAAATAATATTTCACATTATTATTTCTTAATCATATTGTATATTTCATATTTAAATTATATAAATAACTATATTAAAAAAATTCACCATATGTGGTAGATGTTTTCAGTAAATTATTGAAATATCAATAATTTGTAAATAGAATTATAAGATGATATTTTATTATCAATTCATTCTATTTTATGAAAATTCAATCCTTCCTAATTTAATTATTTTCAATATTGTAGTCTGATTAATTTTTGTTAAATTAATATAAATAAGTGAATCAAAATAAAGATAATTCTATATTTTTAAAATATAAATGTTGATTTATGAGAAATTATACCTTGTATTTCACTTCCAATGTAAATCACTATAAACAGAATGATGGTTGATAAAGAAATATTTCATCATATTGGATGTAAATGAATAGTTGTGTGAGGAGGAGTCTTATTTTATTATTCGTTTTCTACAATCAAGAAAAAAAATAATAAAAAAATTGGTGTCATGGAATATATTTAATATAAAATCTATGAATTATATCTATCTGGGTAGATAGAGACCAATTACATAGCTTTCATGTCCAAGGTAATGCTTCCTAAATCATGCTCTTAACACTTTATTCACATGTTATTCCAATGTCACTATATTCCAACATCATACCAAAGTCATCAGACCCAGTGTATGTTCCTAGATCAGTACCTACATCATAGGTCCAGTAATGTGATTTCTAGGACATAATCATGGGTCATTTGGATGCTGAATTATAGGATTTACCAGTCATGTTCCACCACATATTCAAGTCAATAAAATGTTTTGATATAAATCATACTCATGAAAATGAATTAGTATTCTAATGGGGGTATTTAGTATCTTAGTGTATACAGATACATCATCCATAAAGAGATTAAATACATTGTAAATTTCAAAATAAAATACATTATAATAAATTATTTCCCATGAATTGATTCAAAAACTCCTATATTTAAAATGATTAAAATATATAATTAAATAATGATTTAAACCCACTTATTTACCACTTAAATCTTATAATAAATCCTTAAAACTCTTTTCATAAATTTATTTGATGGAAAATGATGATTATGACATTTCTTATCTCATTATTGATACCCTAGAACTACATTATCATAGAATGGATTTACCCTTTTAAGGATTATTAAAATTTTCAAAAATCCATTGTACCATTATATGAGCTTTTGAATTTACATATTACGATTACACAAATGATTTTCTATCATTACCAATGACTGATGAGGGATTTGTTAACTTTTCATATAATTGTTTTTAGCCATAATATTTTCTTAAGAATCACAAAACTACCCATATCCTGGTTAACTATAACCCATATATATAGACTAATATATCACAATAACCCTTATAGAGAAATGGAGTTACCTTTATGCCTAGAATTTTATTCCTTTGTGTAGAATATATGTGATCTAATCTTCCTTTACATAGACTATTGAAACTTTTTTGTACATTTACTAAATAATGATTAAATTTATATAATCCATACCCAACACATATATAATAATAATTTCCCTTACATACCAAAGGATGACTCATGGGTACAATTATGAAAGCCATTAAAAAAATATATTACCATTATATAGATGCATGGTCTTCTGTAAGAATATGAGTATCATTAAAAATATCTAAATGAAATTTTTTAAAATATTATAATCGATAAGTTTTATTACTGTTTTTAAATATTATAATAACATTAACAAAAAAAAATTAATTTCCCAAATAATTTTAGTGAATATTGAAATGACTTATAAAATTTTTAACACCTATTTAAAAGAACATCTAAATTCATAAATTTCTCTCAAACCCCCAAAAATCATTTAAATAAATAAGAATGGGCCATGAAATTATGTTACCATACATTAATTACATATTGAATAATTATCTTCCTTGCAAAAAATGGAGGGTGATGGAAGATGACATGGAGATAATTTTACCACACCTCAAGATACCTCTCATAGTTCTCGCAATATTTGTAACAAATACACTACTATATATGTAAAACCCCATCCTTAGTTACCCAGAGTTGGTGCATTACTTCGTAGCATTGGAATGATCACAAAAGATCAAGTCTCGAAAGACCGATTAGTTTTGTAGCCTTGGAAACACTAGATACATTCATAAATGTTACATTACATCATAAAGTGAAAAACTACAATAAAAAAGTCTCCATAGTCCACACTCATATCCTATTCTGACTATCCCTATAGGTCATTCATAAAATAATTCTTCACATCTTGGAAAATATTAAAACATTTAAAGGGGTGAGCTCAGATGCTCAGTAAGGATAAAAATATTGCGGAAGCTTTCATAAATAAACATTAACATTTAAGGAAATGTATAACTATAAAAAAACCTTTTTAAACATGAACTTCAGCATAATACGGAAAAAATAAAAGTAAATAATGCCATTTACTTACTCACATGGATATTCTACTAGTCGAATAATCACATGCAATATCAATAAACACTTTCATAATGATGGAATGCATAATGCCAGACTATCATAACCACATTACCAAGGCCTCTTGCCAAGACCACAAATAATATTTTGTCAAGGCCTCGTGCCAAGACACTAGTTTTTCTCATGAAACCTACCGATGCATCGAGGTGCTATAGCAGGCTCCACCCGTCACTTATTAAGTCCAATGAATTCCTCATATGAATAGGTTTAAAAATATCATAAACCATAACATAATCATATCACATAAATTATTCATAAAGGAAACATAACATTTACACATTTCAATCACAAGATATCAATAAAACACATTGATATAATAAAAACACTTTCAAAACAATTTTCAATACAAAAATAAATGAAAATTAAAACTTGATATTTATTTTTTTCATTTAAAAAATGTTAAGGCTTGTAGAGGAAGCCGAAACTCAAATAATGGTCACGACGGCGGAGATGTCATTGTCTCTGCATACTTACAACAAGAAAAACATTCCTTTTTGTTGTTTAGTAAAACACTTCATATAAAAATATTCCTTTTGAATAAAAGTAAAATTCAAAGGGGTTTATACACCGTATAAATGAAAGATGTGTATAAAACCAAATATGCCTCAATGAAAGGATATTGAGACGAAGTCCCTAAAAAGATCATTTTTTTAAATAAAATAGATCTATTATTTGTATTCACTATAAGTACACATAAATAAAGTAAAAATACAAGATAGGACATAATAATGTCATGACATAATTTGAAAGTAAGAGATTAACCCAAAGAATGGAAATTAGGTTAAGAAGTTCCCTTACCTAGCATCATGTCTTGACTCGACCGTTCTTTAACCTCCTAAATAATAAACTAGAGTTAATTTATAATTTCATAAGAACCTTTTTCAAGATTATTATTCATTATATATCACTTATTACCGTGTTATTAACATTATTTAATTATTTATGTTAATAACGGTCGTTTTGACGATCTTAGGTACTTTAGTCAAAAATAAACTTCTTATAATTACACTTTGTTCATGTGGTAATATATCCATTATATCCATAATTATATTCATGATTTATATATCATATAATTCATATATATCCAATATATACATTCATTTATAATATAACATAACATTTAGAGGTATGAAATGAAATGCACTGTTCATAGAGACGGTAAGCCGTACGTACACATGAACGCTACTTTCATTTCTATTTCATATTTAATGGAATGAAGTTATAATTATATAAAGATATAATATAATTCCAGTATTATATAATGTATAACACCATTTACTCTATCCTTTATACATCCCACATATGGCATTAATGATTCAAATCACTTTGAGAGGGAGGTAGTCCGCACTTCCTAAAATGAAATTATCACGTTTACCCATAATGGAAATCATAAAGTATGCCAAAAATGAGAAATACTGAAGCATAAGGAAAACATAAACATAATATATATATCATATTTGAAAACAGTGTCATAAAAATGGCCACCATTAGAGGTGTTAAAAGAATATTGAACAATCATCGTTTCGTGAGGCAGAAATTCGCCATCCACAGAAACAGTATGTTCTTTAACCATTATATGTAAGTTTGTGTCTGTGTAGCTCGAATAATTATTATAAACACATCCTAGTATATTGAGGATACTGTTTTTGTTACAAAAGAAATTAATAAAAAGAGTTTTGGGGGTTGGAGAAGCAAAATAAAACAATACAACATTAGAGAAGACATTACCTTAAAATCGGGTAACTCTTTTGATTTTAGCCAAAGTCTTCCTTGGGAAGAATTCTTCCCAAAGTGAGGCTTCAAGGAGTAAGAGTGGGATTTTGGGAGAGTATTTGGGCAGAGTTTGGCCGAGGCAAAAGGCTTTGAAAGTGTGAGTGTGGTGGTAGTGGTGGGGGCCTTTTATAAGAGGAGAGAAGGGGAACTCTTGGAAAGTAATAAAATGTTACTTTATTATACAATGTTTTTCAGATTCTAAAGGTCCCACACTTATTTAATTCGAGGATAAGGTGATAAGGGTTCTAAATATACACATCCAACATGTTTTTGACATGTTTAAGTCTTAGATTTTACATTATCGTTTCATTTTATTTAAATGTTTAATTAATGAGGTAATCACGATATCATCATGGTGTCATAAATAATTTAATTTATTTAATGTCTAAAAATTATAAAATAAATTATCATGATGTAGGAAATAATTTTATATTTCTAATGAATATTTATAGTAAATAATATGACTTTTATAACCCCATTTAAAAATTGTTTTAGTAAAACAACTTATGTTTGTGACATTTTTATTTTAACTTTAAATAAAAGTTATTTATGTCATTTTCCTACCAAAGTGGCTCCATGGGGTCCCCAAGTTGACCCATGTATTTTCTGGGTCGGCAATGAATCATCCAATAGGTGTAGGACAAGTTTCAAGGTCTTTTCATATTTTTATAATATCATTTTTACCTTAAATTTCACTAATTTCCTTTAATCGCGATTAATAAAATTTAAAAGTTACTATTCACCAAAAAATATTTTAATCCCATTGAACCACATTTTACTTCCTACTGACAACCATGTATTTCGGATTTTTGAAAATCAAACCCCAGAATTGGTAACATTTCATTTAAATGAAAATCAGTTATTTAACTACCACTTAGTGGTTTCACTATTCATCAAATATTGAAGTTTTTCATAACAATGCCAAAATTTCAGCCAAATCTATAATTGATATTCCGAATTCAAAAATAATTTCTATTTTAAAAAATTCCAAACATATAAGTTGCATTAATTAATTTTATAATTAATTCCCTCTGTCACAACAAATAGCGTGATTTTAAGAATCAATATATATCAAAAGATTGACAATTGTTTATGTCTAATTTCAAAGTCAAATTAATTCTAATGACCACCATTGGATAAAATGGTAAAAATATATTATAATTACACTTTAAAACCACTTAATAGTATAATTTATCACTATAAATTATTTTGATTAAAAAAGTTGTTATTATGTATTTTTCACTATTCATAAAAAATTGTTTGTTCTCAGAAAAATACCAAAAATTCAACATAGGCTAATTTTGATATTCCGAATCCAAAAATGAAGTCCATTTTGAAATATAAAATTTATATAATTTCAAAATGTGGGTATTACTAATCATAACTACTACTTTGATTGGTCGTGGTGTGTTAGAATCTCGAACTTGCGTACAATGCAAGCTACTGCATTATTGAAAGAGAAGTGTATCGTGGAAGCTTGAGGTGTTACATTCTTCCCTCCTTCAATAAATTGAGACCTCTCAATTTGAAAATTTTCTTTGAAAATAAAAGGTTGAAACTAGAAAATACATTTGTGGAAAACCCATATCGGAATTAAGGTTAATAAAAATATAACTTTAAAAGAAAGAAAGAAATATACAAAAGTCTCCCGAGATAGCCCATACTAGGATTCTATGAAAATATGGATATGTAAGAAAAAAAACAATCAAGATCTGATGGAGAGTTGTAGAAAACTGCATTAGGATAAATTTAACCATAAGAAAATCACAAACTTGTGATTGGTTAAATGGTCATTGAATCTCCAGTTGGAAAAGTTAACCGACAACGTTTTTGTTCTAAGTTACCATTTATAAAGATGAGGAATTTATTTAGGAGATTTACTAAGAACGTAAGGGAATATACATACTTGTCTTGTAGACTTTCATTCTTTAATAAATTTTTACCACAAACCCATCGTTCACTCTAAAAGGTAATAGAACTCAAAAATATTCTATTTATCTGAATTGTATAAGGTTCCAAATATTAACACATACCATTTGGATTAGTAAAACTATTTTTTAAAAACCAGGGACTTCCTGTAGGCTAGTGGTAGGTAATAAAGGCCTGTCACACTAGGGTTGTGGGTTCGATTATTGCAGCTTTGTCTGACGCGACGGGTTATGCCCCACCCTGCAGGTTGCCCTTTTCCTAAAACTATAGTATTATAATATTCCAAAAATAATCTTCATAAATGTTTTAAACTTAAACAATACAATCCAAGGTTCAACTTATCCCATTACAACCTATATAGTTATCCAAAATACCTTTGTCTAGAATTTTTCTAAAAGGTCTCTAAATTCCAAAATCAATTGTAACATCAGATTCCCCAAACAAAGTAAAGTTTCTCTTATTGTCACATACATAAAATTTGATTACCTTCATCATATTAAACCCTTAATGAAAAAAAGTACTGCACTATAATCCTTATATATATATATCACATTATTCTTATAACCAGAATATAATCCTTGTTTCCAAAAGAACCAATACATTAATTATTCCACATCAACTGTAGTAACTGCATAATATTTTCCTTGATCCCTTGGCATTTTCTGAGGTATGTTTCCCTGACGTTTAGGACATTCATTTTCATAATGCCCCATTTCCCTACAATTGTATCATTCAACTTTGATAGCCACTATCTTTCCCTTGCAATCACGATCCTGGTGTCCTTTTTCACCACATTTATAACAAACTCTCATTCCTTTTAGGAAAGCATCAGGGTGATTCTTCCCACAATTATCACATAATGGAAAATACATCATTCCCTTTTTCCCTTTATCCGTCTCTTGTTCCACCGTTCTCTTCTTCTATTGCTTTACTTTTTTGTCACAAGACATAGAGAATTTATTTTCTGTCTTGATAGCACGCGAGACAATATCTTCATACGATGAGAAGGATTGTGATACTAAAGCTCGACAAAGAAATGGTTTTAACCCATCAAAGAAATGATCAATCATACTTCTTGGGTTACGTATATAATCGGCTGCATGCCTCGCTAACCTTGTAATGTTAGCCTCATACTTTGCGACATTCTCGTCCTCCTTTTGTCTCATACTCAGCAATTGCCTTTCCATATCTACTCGATGGTCATGTGGAAAGTATTTTTCTATGAAATTCTCTATTAACTCCCTCCATTCCATATTCGATACACCATCGTCTTCCTTTGTATTTTGAATCAATGACCACCATTGATCAGCATCTCCAGTGAGGCGGTAAACTGATATGATAACCTTTTCCCTTTCACTACTTCCCAAGGCGTGGAATATTTTTTCTAAGGAATTTATCCATTGCTCACCTACTAATGGATTTTTACCCCCATTAAATGTTGGTGGTTTTTTCCTCATGAATCGGTCTAACATTGATCATCCACGTTGTGGATCAGGGTGCTCCATACGAGTAAGGTAACTATTCACAACCTGAGTGAGTTGTCCCAGAATGTTAATAAGTTGATCAGCACCAGTTGTATCTCCAGCTCCATAATAATTATCTTGAGCAGGAGGGAAATCCCTACACGGAGTGCATGCATTGATATAGTTTCCATTCCTTCCACTAGGCGCCATTTCTAAATAATGTCATAAACTATTATAGTTTATGAATTAAAATACATAATTCAATACTTGTAAAACACTTAACATAAATTGAACTATTTATGGATATAATCCGTAATCATAAAAATGTTTTCTTTGAGGAAGTATATACTCGTAACCCTTCATAGTGGTTTGTAAAGAAAATGAGAATTATCCTAAGAATATCCCCCAGGAGTGTCGTAACCAAGAGTGCAGCAAGGCCCGTTGTTGTGCACCAGTTCCCGTTCGAGTCTAGCTCAAAGCGGTGTTTTCAGATTTTACCCCTAGGTACATCTATGGCAGAGCCGCTTCTACCTGCTCGTATCTAGACATGGATGTATTGCTCAAAAAACTCACAAAATCTCTATAACAACAAAATTCTAGGAAGTTCTTCTATACTAATCCTCAAAGTCTATCGTATGGCTATGTGATCTAATCGGAGTTTATCTAAATCTAGCATCCATGGTTAGTACTAAACCGCCTCTGATACCAACCGTAACGCCCCGACCCCAGTTACCCAGTGTCGGTGCATTACTTCGTAGCATTGGAATGATTACAAAAGATCCAGTCTTGAAAGACCGATTAGATTAGTAGCTTTGGAAACACTAGATACATTCATAAATGTTACATTACGTCATAAAGTGAAAAACTACAATAACAATGTCTCCATATTCCACACTCATATCCTCTTCTGACTATCCCTGCAGGTCATTCATAAAATACTTCTTCACATCCTGGAAATATTAAAACATTTAAAGGGGTGAGTTAAGATGCTCAGTAAGGATAAAAATATTTCAAAAGCTTTTATAAATAAACATTCACATTTAAGGCAATGTATAACTAAAACAAAATCCTTTTTAAACTTGAACTTCAACATAATATGGAAAAAATAAAATTAAATAATGCCATTTACTTACTCACATGGATATTCTACTAGTCCAATAATCACATGCTATATCAATAACTACATTCATAATGATGGAATGCATAATGCCAGACTATCATGACCACATATCCAAGGCCTCGTGCCAAGACCACAAATAATATTTTGTCAAGACCTCGTGCCAAGACACTAGTTTGTATCATGAGACCTACCGATGCATCGAGGTGCTATAGCAGGCTCCACCTGTCACTTATAAAGTCCATTTCATTCCTCTTATGAATAGGTTTAAACATATCATAAACCATAACATAATCATATCACATAAAATATGCATAAAGGAAACATAAAATTTCCACATTTCAATCACAATATATCAATACAACACATTGATATAATAAAAACACTTTCAATACCAATTTCAATACAAAAATAAAAGAAAATTAAAACATGATATTTATTTTTTCATTTTTAAAAAATGTGAAGGCTTGTAGAGGAAGCTGAAACTCAAATAATGGTCACAGCGGTGGAAAAGTCATTGTCGCCTCATACGTACGACAAGAAAAACATTCATTTTTGTTGTTTAGTAAAACACTTTGTATAAATATATTCCTTTTGAATAAATTTAAAAGTCAAAGGGGTTTATACACCGTATAAATGAAATATGTTTACAAAACCAAATATGCCTCAATGAAAGGAGATTAAAATTAAGTCCCTACAAAGATCATTTTTTTAAATAAAATAGATCTATTATTTGTATTCACTATAAGTACACATAAATAAATTACAAATACAAGATAGGACATAATAATATCATGACATAATTTGAAAGTAGGAGATTAACACAAAGAATGGAAATTGGGTTAAGAAGTTCCCTTACCTTGCATCATGTCATGACTCGACCTTTATTTAACCTCCTGAATAGTAAACTAGAGTTAATTTATAATTTATTAAGAACCATTTTCAAGTTTATTATTCAATTTATATCACTTATTACCATGTTATGATCAATATGTAATTATTTATGTTAATAACGGTCGTTTTGACGATCTTGGGTACTTGAGTCAAAAATAAACTTCTTATAATTACACTTTGTTCATGTGGTAATATATCCATTATATCCATAATTATATTCATGATGTATATATCATATACATCATATATATCCAGTATATACATTCATTTATAATATTACATAACATTTAGGGGTAAGAAATGAAATGCACCGTTCATGGAGACGGTAAGTCGTACTTACGCATGAACGCTACTTTCATTTCTATTTATTATTTAATAGAATGAAGTTATAATTATATAAAGGTATTATATAATTCCAGTATAATATAATTTATAATACCATTTACTCCATCCTTTAAACATCCCACATATGGCATTAACGATTCAAATCACTTTGAGGGGGCGGTAGTCCGCACTTCATAAAATGAAATTATCACATTTACCCATAATTGAAATCCTAAAGGATGCCACAAATGAGAAATAAAGAAGCATAAGGAAAACATAAACATAATATATATATCATATATGAAAATAGTTTCATCAAAATGGCCACCATTAGAGGTGTTAAAATAATATTGAACAATCATCGGTTCGTGAGGCAGAAATTCGCCATCCACAGAAACAGTATGTTCTTTAACCATTAGATGTAAGTGTGTGTAAGTGTAGCTCGATTAATTATTATAACAACATCCTAGTATATGGAGGATACTGGTGTTGTTACAAATAAAATGAATAAAAAGAGTTTTGGGGGTTTGAGAAGAAAAATAAAACAAAACAACAATAGAGAAGACATTACCTTAAAATCGGGTAAGTCTTTTGATTTGATCCAAAGGCTTCCTTGGGAAGAATTATTCCCAAAGTGAGGCTTTTAATAGTAATAGTGGTATTTTGGGAGAGTATTTGGGCAGAGGTTAGCCGAGCCAAATGTCTTTTAAAGTGTGAGTAAGGTGGTAGTGGTGGGGGCCTTTTATAAGTGGAGAGAAGGGGCACTCTTGGAATGTAATAAAATGTTACTTTATTATACAATGATTTTCGGATTCTAAAGTTCCCACACTTATATAATTCGAGGATAAGGTGATAAGGGTTCTAAATCAACTCATCCAGTAGGTTTTTGACCAGTGTAAGTCTTAGATTTTACATTATCAATACATTTTATTTAAATCATTAATTAATGAGGTAATCGCTAAGTCATCATGGAGTCATAAATAATTTAAATTATTTAATGTATAAAAATTATAAACAAATTATTATTATTTAGGAAATCTTTATAGATTTATAATTAATATTTATAGTCAATCATATTACTTGTATAAGGCCATTTAAAAATTGTTTTAGTAAAACAACATATGTTTGTGACATTTTTATTTTAACTTTAAATAAAAGTTATTTATGTCATTTTCCTACCAAAGTGGCTCCATGGGATCCCCAAGTTGACCCATGTATTTTCTTGGTCGGCCATGACTCATCCAATAGTTGTAGGACAAGTGCCAATGTCTTCTCATATTTTTATAATATCATTTTTACCTTAAATTTCACTAATTACCTTAAATTTCTATTAATAAAACTTAAAAGTTACTATTTAATAAAAATAATTTTATTCCCATTGAACCACATTTTACTTCCAAATGACAACCATGTTTGTAGGATTTTTGAAAATAAAATCCCAGAAGTGGTAATATTTCATTTAAATGAAAAATCAGTTATTTAACTACCACTTAGTGGTTTCACTATTCATAAAAAATTGATGTTTTTCAGAACAATGCCAAAATATCCCCCTAAGCTATAATTTATATTCCTAATTCAAAAATGATGTCTATTTTAAAAAATTCCAAAAATATAAGTTTCATTAATTAATTTTATAATTAATTCACGTTGTCACAATAAATAGCAAGTTTTTAAGAAATAATATATATCAAAAGATTGACAATTGTTTTTGTCCAATTTCAAAGTCAAATTAATTCTAATGACCACCATTGGATAAAATGGAAAAAAATAAATTCTAATTACACTTTAAAACCACTCAATAGTAAAATTTATCACTATAAATTATTTTTATTAAAAACGTTGTTTTTAAGTATTTTTCACTATTCATAAAAAATTAGAAGTTCTCAGAAGAATACCAAAAATCCAACATAGGCTAATTTCGATATTACGAATCCAAAAAGGAAGTCCATTTTGAAATATAAAATTTATATAATTTCAAAAAGTGGGTCTTACTAATCATAACTTCTACTTTGATTGGTCGCAGTGTGTTAGAATCTCGAACTTACGTACAATGCATGCTATTGCATTATTGAAAGAGAAGCGTATCGTGGAATCTCGGGGTGTTACACTATAGAAACATTTCGTAATTATATTAAAAACATTTAAATAGTCTCAAAATAATCTACTGAGGAAAATACATCTCGAATAGGAACATGTATAATAATAAAACATTACACCAAAGGGGGAAACCCGTCTTATATATATTAACATTATATCATAAATATTATCAATGATTTAATAAATGTTTGATATTGAGGAAACATCATTAAATCTTATTCCCATGAATGGAAATACATTCATATATAAATTCATACAGATAAAAAACAATCATATAATTCTTATTAATAAAAAAATATTTTTAAATTATGAACCTTCAAAATGATCACAACATATTGATTTTTTATATAGTATATCATCATTTATGGTATAAATCATTACTATATCTCATAAATCATTAATTTTACTTAATCATTACATCAAATAAAAATATATTTATTATTTATTTCAATGTATCAATATTGGGGATTTAATTATTTAATTTCATAACGTAATATAAATAATACATCAAGACCAGAGTTTGTAAGAATGATTGTTTTTCAATTTTTTAAAAAGTATATATATTAAACTCAAAATATTTCATTATGTCATTATGGATAAAATGTGAAAAACATATACATGTTTCTGAAATTTACCATTATTTCTAAAGACTTATCCAAATATTAAACATTTAAACTCCTTAAATTTAATGTCAAGAAGATTTAATGTATTCACTGTGTCCCTTGTACTTATAATGTTGAAGGTTAATATATAATCAAACAAAAACCATTTCAAATATCTATTCATAATATGTTTTTTATCGAATGGTTATTTGAGTAAATATATTAAATACATTTCCAAAACATATTTTATATAAATACATTTTTATGATATAAATAAAATTATTCTTCTATGAAAACATGTTTTTAAAAAATAAAATTTATCAAGGGGATATCAAAGAATATTATAATTCATAATGAATTGAATATATATAGATGAAAAACTAAATTTACATTTTCTATTTAGAAAAACCATTCATCTTTAACATGAGTTATATGGTTACACATTTACATAAGAGATTTATATTATATCATAAAATATTGTTTATCCTTCAAACACATATCTACAGTACCCTTATGGAAATTAAAATTAGAATTTATATAAATTAATTCATATTTAACATAATAAAATGATTATAAAAATCATGAGGCATTAAGAATCTATTTAACCATCCAAAAAAAATTTATAAATTGTTTTTAAAATAGTAATTTTTATCAAGGGAACAGTCAAAAAAATTATATAATAGTTGACATACTACTAAAGATATTTTTTATTTGAACGCCATTACATTCATGAGTCAAAAATTATCAAAATATAAAATTCCATAAGAAAAAAATGAATTAAAATATCATAATGAAGGCGTCCACAAACAAAAAAATTTAAGAAACCCATCCTCAACATGGTGATAATATAAAATTTGGTTGGAATGGAAGTAGGTGCATGTTTATAAGTTGCATCTTGAAATTAATTCATCCATATCGGTGATGTGCATACTTAATCGCACAATTCACAACATATAACCCACATAAACAGTATCAAAAATTCATTTTTGTGATATAATTGCACTATCCCACTATCAAAAAAAATATGTCTATAAATATAACACACAATATTCAATAATAAAATACATAACAGATAGTGTAATAAGTCCAATAGTAAGGATAAATAAATTTAAAATGAAAAACATAAAATATTGATATCTCCATAAACAATGTCCTATATTACCTAACATGAGTTAAATGTGAATTTATCAAGTAAATTTAACACATAAAATATTCCCTCCACCAAACCCAATAAATACCAACTCAATCATGTGAGAAGAGTAATGAATAAATTTTTTGATAAGAACTCCTCACCCAGTCAAAATGGGGACTATGGGATAAAAATTTTACCCCTCCACCCGAAACCAAAAAGGGTCTCAGGATTAATTAATATAATGATATAATAAATATCATAGAAACTACTACCCCAAAAATATATACATCAATCCACTAAGTAATATGAATGTTTTATAATTAACATATATTGATAAAATTAAATGGGGTGTGAACCAAAAGTTTTATGTGATAAAAATAATCATAGATCATGGATTTATTAGGTGGGATTTAATCAAACATACAAGGAATTTTTTTTAAAATCATATTGAAGAATAAAATATCCTAAAATGATAATAAAACATCTCATTTACATAAATGGGATAAAAATAAATGGTTTTTAAGTTAATTTAAAATTATCAATGGCCTAAAAAAATATCATGTCTGAGCACAAGGATTCCCAAGAGACGGAAAATATAACCTACTGAAAATCCAGTGTTATGATTAAATAGAGAAAAGATATCCTGAAATGTTTTCCCCAAACATCCCACAATAAAAAATCAACTCTTCCACAACTCTGATGAATAAAAATTACCACAGTTTATCTAACACACCTAGCTTCTTGATATTTTTTGAATCATAGTATTCTCTATGAGTATGATTTAAAATGAAGGATTCCCTGAACTATTATGAAAAATCCCATATCATTGGATCAAAAATTGAAAGATCATAATTCTATTGAATCTGGTACTAGAACTATTTATGTATCCTCTTATGAGAAAAATTCATTTTTAGCATTGAAACTAGAAAAATATAAAGAAAAATTGTGTTATTTTTCTTGTACATGATCCAACTGAAGACTTAAACCTTAAGATTATCCTATAAAATAATAAAATTCCGTGTCTTTTTAATTGGGATAATTATTTCATTGGGTTTATTTAATAAAAAGTTTTTTTATTTTTTTCCAATTTTATGCCATGTTCAGATATTGTTTCAAGAAAACATGATACAAGATCCCTTCATAGTTTTCCACCCCAAAAACTACATCAATTATCTTATCACATCCAATGAACATGATGTTCCTAATGTTTTATAATAGTGGTTTTGAAAATATCATATCCTAGATGGTCTTCTTTGTCTACATCATATTTTTACTAACAATATATTCTTACTACACAAAAAATATTTACTAGTACCTTTCCCAAAACGCCATACAATATATCCCAAATTACCATTGATACAATTATATAACAACCCCATATCCCCAAAAGCCCACATCCAAGGCTAGTAATATGAGTTGATAGATTATTATTCATACATCTATCCTCAAATGTTTCATAGGTTCATGACTTGACCATTTATTATAACATAAATAAATATAGGAGGCCCATACCATATATAATTTTAATAGAAACCAATAATGTAAGAGAAACCAAGAAAACAAATGATATAATTAATAAATCATCAATCCCAATACATGAATATATTGATATAATTCTAAAACAAAGAAAACAATAAAATAGATCCATTATAGGGACAAGGAAGCACAAAAATATCCTAACAAATTCTTCAAACTAATACAATCTATATCATTCATTAACCTACTCTTACTAACCAATAAAATATATTTTATATACATAGGTTGTTATTGACATTAATACTAAATAATATCATCCATAAAACCTCATGTTCATGATTTTAGTGAATCATATTGGAGCCTAGTGAGTAAATAAATGAAACTAACTAATCACAAAAACATGTTTACAAAATGTTTCCACATCCTCAACATGGTTCCCCCACTAACTCGTATATACATGTAATCATATATATTAACATATAATATCAAATCATGGCACCCCTATAACACTTCACACTAGTTTTCTACTATACTCCAATATTCCATGTCCTAAATTCTATCTCTAAAAAAATTAATATATTCAATGAAACCTGGGAAAATATATGTCATCTCGAAGACCAGTTGTCTAAATTACATTATCATTGATCTAATTTGTTACATCAACTAACCATCCCAATCACATATCAATACTTTATCCCAGTAGTCTATTATATGTCTGAAACCATTTATTTCATGCATTTTTCCTCAAGACATCAAATACTAAATATACAATTCTTATAATAAAAATTTTGATACTATATACAGATATATATATATTTTTAAAATATCCAAAATCCATTATATACCCTAACCCACACACACATGAGAAATGATAACCACCATTCATTCTATCACATATTATTTCTAGGTGAGGAGATCATGGATAGCTGGGGTATTCAACCATGTATTCCTCTCTAAACATGTTGATAGGGGGAAACCTTCTATAGTACACTAGGTGTTGTTCAACCAAATCAAACGGGTGGGGCAGTTTATGAAATAAAAAAAAGATATATAATGATAAAAAAATATGATAAACCACCTAGAATGAGGATCATCTTACACTAATGTACAACATGACCCACATCTTCCACTGTTATTTCCTAGGTAAATAATTGTCACAATCCCACTCTAGATCAATTTAATTAATTAATTAATTAATATATAAATAAATAACGTATTATCTACTTATATTCTAATATTAAAATTTAAATACTCTATTCAATTTTTGAAACAAAGTTAAATATTTTTTTGTCATTTATAAAAGCATCAAAGCTAGTGTGAGTAATTAATATCATTAATCAATTATTTCATTTATCATTCATAAAAACATGTTTAATCAATGACCATGATGAAGAAAATCATAAAATTTTCACTAATAATATATAGTTTCAATGATATTCCACCAATTTTAAATTAATTATTTTAAAATAAAAATACATTGTTGTATTAAATAATAATTAAGAAATAGTAATGTGTATACATGAAATATCATATTTGAACTAAACCAAACATTCACATTTTAATTCATGACAAAACTATATAGTGAATCGCATATGGAATCACATGCCATTTCCATCATTACAACTAGAAACTCATTACACAATCATAGCCTGAGTCATCCCCTACCACTATCACATCGTAATAAACACAATGATCCAAAATCATTGCATCAGAAACCCCCTCTGATTAATCCAATATCACCAGGTTTTAATTTACTAACATGAATTATCTAAACACATAGGGAATAAATACATGTTAAATTAAATAATCTTTAAATTTTTGGAAACAAAACTATGGAAAAATAGAAATGGAAATATATTCACAATCCAGAAATGTTAGGATCACTCAGGACTAAAGTAATGACTTCCCAATTAACTAAATAAACATAAAAAACATTAATTATTTGATATATATATATATAAACAACAACAAAATTATCATAAAAAATTTATCATGGCTAAATATTAGTTATTTTATATGGTGTTCAATATTATTCTATTTTTTCATATATCAATAATATTGTCTATAATTATTTCAACATGATTTTATAAGTATTATTGAAACATTATTATAATTATGATTTCATTTAATTTATATGAATAAAACCCACTATTAACAATTATAACAAAATATAAATCAACATCTTGTATTTCCTACTAAAAAAATATATATATAAAACATCAGATCACAGATCCCAAATGATATGGACCTGAATTTAAATATACTCACATGTGATAATAATTTTGTTTACTTGAATTCTTGAAATTCTAACATGTGTTATTATTCATAAACATGAATAATTATTATGAAAATGAAATATAATTCTTAATTTAATAATAACACAGAGGATAATCTGATAAATAATATTCTTTTTCTTGAAATATATTGTAAATTTAAAATTTACTCTGTAGAATGTGCTAACAATTTATTCATGGAGAAAAATATATTTTTTAAAAAGAAAGATAATTTCCATTTCAATTTCATAATATATAAGATAATAATTCCAACTATCATCAACATTATTTAGTCTATTTAACACAACTACATGCTATGTTATTTATTAATCTGAATAATAATTAAAAAAATCACACCATTACACATATCTCAAGAATATTAATTATAAATAATAACAATCCTTATAGTACAACATCAAAATAATTATTTCCCTTTGTTATGATGATCATATAGATAATCAAAAAATATTATCCACTAAATGTAAAAAAGTAGTCAATTCCATTCATGTGGTTATAATAAGTAATATGTAATATTGTTCTATCAAAATGATATTTAGTTTTTATAAATCCAATTTTTTAAATAATTATATTAAAAATGATTCAACACATCTGATATAATTATTATTTAATGTCATGAAATATATATATTCCATAAATCGAATTAAAAGCCTGAATTATACACTCTAATTATATAATTTCCATATTATCATTAATTTGTTCCTATTTTAATTATATTCTCAATTATTTTCTATTTTTGTTTAAAAATTGTCATGGTAACATACGAATCTAATGGATTATAATATTATATTTTTATATTCTAACATGATATTATACTTTTAGTGTAACTCATTTAACATTGATGTATAAAGGAGAGGGATATATATTTAATTTTCATGGATGTCATAATCCTATAATATGATTAAATATCACTAGTCAATTGTATATGGGTCCCAAGACTCAAGGCTATGTTTTTGGATCAGCCATAAATTTGAAAAAAGTATATGAATTGGGAAATATGATAATTTAGAATATAAGGAAACTGGTTCCACACATAATCATAATTAATATAAAATTATATATTAAAAAAATTAACTTTTAATTATTCATATGATTCATTTTTTAAATTGAAATTATTCATTAGGGTCATAAATCTAATTAAAATTTGTTTAAATGACTTATTTCTTAATAATTCCAAATATTCAGCGCTAATAATATTTTTAGAATATTTTCTCCAGATACAATAATTTTATGAAATTTAAACTACTCATTCATGATATACTAGTATTGAATAAAGGTAACATTTTCATCCCTTATATTTATCATGACTGTTAAAAATAATTTGAATGTGGATGTGTACACATTTGTGAGATTTTATATTTATAGGCTACAATTGTGAGGCTAAGGATCTACCATTACACAAGCATGAGGGTGCGTAGTTTTCCATTGCAAAATTATTTTTTTAAGAACAGTTTTTCTAACATTACTGCCAACTAATCTTTTTTAAAACTAAACTATAACACATACTTAATGATGCAAAGGTCACAAGATACCTTTACATAGTGATGGGGTGACCCTTACATAGCAAACTGTCTACCTTTATGCAGATCATATGTGCTCCTAGGTATCATTATGTAATCAAAAGAAACTAATGTTTCCCTTTACAAAACAATGATAAAAAATTTAATTCCCCTTGTGAAAAACATATAAAATACCACATACCCATACACATAAAATTAAATTTTATAGTTATCCTCAGAACACATTTAAATAGTTGTTACCCATATGAAGAACTATGTACATGCATAAAAGATAGAATATAATTAATAATATTTTATTTTAATTACAAAAAACATATTAATATTGATGATATGTTTTTATTATCTATATAAAAATATTATAATAACATTAAATAATCATCCAAATTAATTTCCAAAATAAAAATTTACATATTAAAATTATTTTCATATTTTTAGTTTTCATTTTAATACAACATTCAAATATAAAAACTTTCTCTTGTACCATAGGACATCTCATAATGACAATGGAAGGGATCTTCAAAATATGTACCAATGAATACATTAAAATTATCAATTATCTCAATTTTTTGTACAATCTATATAAAATACATCATTTTAATTTTTGATAACATCACTAGATATATTATTTTCATCTTAAATCTTTAAAATGATTTTTTATTGTAACTATTATATTTTAAATTAAATTAAAAAATTTTAAATTTTATAAACAATTTTCTTTTCAATGTAAAAATTTTAGATTATCTGATAGAACATTCATTCATATGTTCTATTCTTTTCAATGTTATCATAAATCATATTCCTCTCCATGAAAACTTCAATAAAATGGTGTTGTTAAAATTGAAATGGGGCCCTGTAAGAAATGACTTGAACTCCCCTAAATGAGGTTTTCCTTCCAGAATTATTTTGGGTCCAATATGGCAAGACTAATTTCACCATCATTAACTGTTTTATAATAATACATGTCTTATAAAATCATTTTATGAACATTGGAAATAAATAATTAAAAATGTTGGATTCATTATAGCCATCAATTATAAATTAATTATTCATAAAATCAAGGACAATTTATGAAATATAGACCCTAAATTGGATGTTTAAAATTTAAGTGGGAGCTAAAATGAATGTAAATCCATTAATGATTTTAATAGGAAGAAAGAATCATATAAGAGTAAATTCACAAACAACTTCATGAGAAACCTCCAAAATATCTTCTACAATGTCATGATGATGTTGACTAAAATATTTTAACCCTTCCTCAAAATAAATATTATATGTATATTTAAAATTTTACGGTTTCCACACCATCTCTATTAACCAAGTCGTATAATCAATCGAAATATCATCCTATTGATAATTATATTATAGATTTAAAATCAAGTACCCATACTAGATGATCGGTATTAAACGAGACTAAACAATATCATTTTCCCTATCACGCTGAACATCATTTCCTTGATAAATATATTATTTATTAGTGTTGGAGATATACATACGATATTAGATGAAATAATTTCACTGTAAATATGTTTGTAATATAAATTCACATCATCCTAATCATCTAATTGATATCACTTAATGGGGTTTTAAAAAAACATAATGAATAATGAAATGATATCTATATCATGGATTGACCATTTAATAAAGAATATAAGTTTATAAAAGGTAATTTATTTTTACAAAATATATAACCACATTTATAAACATGAAACCATTATACACTTATTCTTATTCAACTCTCATATTAACTTATCTGTTTTTCACATCAATTCCAATTGTTCTTTTCTAAATGGTTTTATTTCTAAAAAATGTTTTTATGGTCCAAGCACCTATTTTTTAAATCCCTTGTTTTCAATTTCTATTATTTAATTAACAAATTATACATGTGATTTATAAAAAAAATTCATGGGCATGGTTTGTAAGGTTTATTTAATCTAATTTATCAAAACATTTCAAATTAAAAAAGATGATTCAATTGTTTTTTCCAATCATTTCCCAATGTTTTTTAATCGTTCAAATTTATTATGAAACTATATTTTTGGATCAAATAATTTACCTCCTTGAAAATAATTTTCCACATTATTGAATATTTATTTTGAAATTATTTTTATGGGGGAATATAAATTATTCCATTTTTATAAAATATACCCAAATTTTTATTTCATTTTTTAAACACTAAAAATAAACTAATAAACTTCTTATAAATTGTTCGATGGAAAATTCTAAATAATTTATGAATCCCAATAGCAAAACATTTGACCAATCATTGGTTGAAGCATATCAATATTTTGAAATAAATTTTTATCCTTTTATGATTTTTATTCTATGATATCGTACCATAACTCATCTAGACATCAGGTCATTTTATAACTCTACGATAATTTTCATTATAATTTAATAGAGTCGCATTATCAATCCCTCAAAAATATATCCTCCAAATGAATTGAACTACAAAACATGTATTAATTTTTCTATGTAGAGGGATATTTTTAATATTAATCATTTAGGTTGATTTTGGAGGATGCTGACTTGATAGGTATATTAGTAATTGTTCTTATAATATACTATAAAATTTCATCAACTCATTAGGTAGTATGAAAAACATTATGTTTCCATTTCAACAAAGCAAATGAAATATTTATCAAAGAGGAGTTGTGAAAAAAAAGTAATGTTGAAGAAATATATACTGTTAAATTTAATTATACTATATTATTCAATCCCTATAATGTTAGAAAAAAATATTAAAAATCGTATTTGTAACAATAGTATCTAATACTCATGAAATAATTACATGGAATTAATATACCATTTTCAATGTGGTCACATTAAAAAATATTGCATCATTATTTTCTTTGTTATCACCAACCATCAATGTAACATCATGACCCTACTCATTGTCTTGTTAAAGAAGTAATACATTACATGGACTTAAGAGAAATCTCCAAGGAACCATTGGATTGAAATAACTTCCAAGGGCTTCAATAAATGTGGGGGACGATTTTACCTTTTCAAAAAAAAAGTAACACAACAAAACATTCCTTATAAGATAACTAATACATAATGAAAGATGATATTGGAAAACAATTAAAGGTAGTATCATTAATATCAAAACAAACTCCAAAAGAGTACCATAATTGATGATTACTAATATGAAATTAAATAACGGAAGAAAAAACCAAAAAACCAAAGGTATCTATAGAAAAAACTACAAATTTCCTAACATATTGTATACTCCAACTCCAAAAAATAGTTTAAGCATCACGATGAACAACTAATCACATTAGATACATTACCTTTAATTTTGTATCTAAGAAAAATATCTGTAAAATCCTAAAATTTCAAATGTATTATTGTGTAATGAAAATATGTTGGATTTCCTTATATAACTTTCATAAACATTCCCCTAGGATAGATAATGATTGGATATGTATATATATATAAATTAATATAAACAATTGAAAATATTTTATATCAAATCCAATCATTTTAATATAAAAATGTTTTAAATAATAAATATTTTACCTATAAAAAAACCAAAAAAATGATAAAACCAATTCAGGAATTAAATATTTGACATAAAAAATCCAATCCCAAATATAAAAACATAAAACCATGAATGGAATAATTTACATACCTATAATTTCTAGTGATGATCCATCTAATCACTATGTTTTCACTTCATGAACCATTTTTAATGGGGAGTGTTCATACCCTTATCCATCCCTCAAAAAATTTGAGAAACATTACACACTAATCCTTCATGAATGAACACAAACACCGACATAAACTTTAGGATTAAAAACCATTTCCAAAAGAATAATTTCCACTATTTCAATAAAATTAAATTTAAAAAAAACATTTTACGAAACCATTTTAAGAAAACCCAATTCAAATACATTCAATAAAGTTTCTATTTTTTAGAAAACCATTCTAATATATAATTTAAAAAAATGTATAGAAAAAAACTTCTCCAATAATAATTGAAAAAACCCATTTTGTTATAAAACGTTTACAATAATTTATCAAAAGGCATTGTACAACAATTTTCCAATTTCACAAAATAACCACAAAAAATCAAAAAAGGAAGTTTCTAACATGCTTTGATCAAAATGATCAAAAAACAATTCAATCAAAAAAATTCATTTGACAACACTACCACTCATTATAATTTTATTATTTGATTATGAAGCCAACAACCTTAGGAACTATTCCTTAGATGAAGAATAGAATGAAAATGGCCACCAAACTAGGTTATATCTCCAAAACCCGCAACATATATCTTCACCAAACATCAACAAGGGAAAATATTAAAATGATCGATGTCAAGAACAATAGACAATTTCAAACTGTACTATATATTAGAAATCAATATTGGGGAAAAGTATAAATATGGGAAAATATGATGAAACACAATAAATTATGACTTACATAGGGAATCGGGCATCAATAGAGAAAGAAATGCCTCCAAATTGGTACTAATTCAATGGGGAGATGTTCCACCATCTATAGGAGGGAGAAATATCCTTTTATAGTAGTTCTGGAACAAATAAGATGGGTTTATATTTAATCACATACAATAAACACTCTTTTTGGGTCTTGCTTTTAAACTATGTGTGGTTAGTAGCATGATGAGGAAAACTTGTATGCTAAAGGTGTGCTAGGATCTACCTCATGTATGACTTTGAAAGATTATCCATAAAGTTTATACAATTGTGCCCCTACAATGAAAAATACCACTTTCCAACTATTCATGGTTTCCCCAATGACATCACAAGGTTTTTGATAACTATGCGCATAACTATGCACCATTCTTTTCACCAAAGTCTCACTATACACAGTATCTTATTGGAGTTCCATAGTTTCTACAAACCGTGAAAGAACCAATCACCTTTAGAAAATCCTCCAAAACATTCCAAAATTCGTATGAAGCATCCCAAAAATCACCCAATCCCCTTACATACGTTAAAATCATTAATTATTGGTTGCTTAAATGAAACTGGCGGTTGCTAAATTCTCTCATTCACATGAATTTCCTTCCCTAAAATGTTTAGAACCATCACTTCTTTGAAATATATATTAACAATGCTCTTTAATTTTCTTCTCTTATTCCCTTGTCTCTTCTTAAATCATACCATGTTTCCAAAAAACACACACTAGAATGATTCTTTTCTCTTGCATGACATTGTATTTCATTTCCATAATTCACACAGCCACATGATCTAACAATGGAGATGAATCCAGGAAACTATGATATCATAAAATCACATGGTCAGGATCAGGATGATATTTTTTCAATTTAGACACAAGATACATATTATGGAAAACACCGAACCTTTGAGGAAAATCGATTAAATATTCCACCTCACAAACCCATTAGAGTATCTCTGAAGGAAAATTGTATCATGGAAATATGTTAACCTACATCAAAATATTGTTGATCTTAAATCCTTGGAGATATCCTCAATAACACAACATCACTCAACTCGAACGACAACAACTATCCACAACGACCCAAATATGATTTATTATGACTTTGAATTATCTCCAATTGTTCCCTAATCAATGAAATCATTTATTCCATCTCTTAAAAAAGTTTCAACCCATCTGATGATGTATCGCCAGTTTCTACCCAAAACAGTAGAGAACATTAGGGATACCCAAACAATGATTCAAAAGGATATATATCTATTCATTTTTGATAAATGTTGTTATATGAAAACACCATATATTATATGTTCTCTTCCCGTGAGCCACCAAATTCCATTACAAAATCCCATGACATGCCTTTCGATGTTTGTATTGTCTATTTGGATTGTTCTCCTCCTGAAGATGACACAACATACTCATAAGAAATTATGTCCTAATGGATATCTATAAGTACTACTAGAGAAAATATGTAAACCATATTTCTCTATTCGATACTATCGAAACTGGTATTAAATTCCACTTTACCAGTTCTCAGATATTGATTTTTGATAACCCTCTAAAGTATGAGATTCATAAATAAGGATGGAATCGGCCTAAATTTTGATCCAATTCACTATCAACCATATGGAATTGCGTTTATATACCTTAATTGGAAGACCAACCCTGAAATCAATGACTCTATGCTATAATTTCCAATCAAAAATAAGTAATGACTGAAACATACTAGCTGTGTTCTGATGATCTACATTAAAATGTTGACATAATAATCTTGAAACAAACTCTTCCACATTCACGTTCATACATTCCCACCAAAACTATCATTTCAATGTTCTATATATCTTATGTATTCCCATATGATCAAACAATGTTTAATTGTGGAAAAAATAAACAAGATATTTTTGACAATCCATATATATGACCATCTGATTTATGAACCACAACATTGAACTATAATCAAGCCTTTATTCATTAATGTTATCTCATCCATTGAGTTTGTGCATCATAGAAACTAATTTTGAATCCAATTTTTGAGCCTCAGTATGTGTCCCAATCAAATCAGGAATTAATGTAACATTAATGAAAACTATAAAATCACATCATTTTTCACATTCCATGTTTATATCTGTTATCACTGACATTGACTTCTACTAATCCAATGCTTCATTTTCCAACCGATAATATTATATTCCTTCTAATGAATATTCCACAGTATGTCCTTTACCCACTGTATAGATCCAATAAAAATAAATCATTCAGGGATACCCCATCCATATTTATTGTCTCATGTTCAAATACCTATTTGAATAAATATTTTTTAATAAATAACTATTCATAAACAAGGTAAATTTCCACCAAATAGGTAATGATTCCATGTCTTCAACTAATTGACTATGATATCTTACTATAAATAATATTTTGGTTATTTCTTCTCAGGAAACAATAACATCCTCGATCCAGAAGAAAACATGTGATCTCCCTACAAGAGAACACAACCCAATCCAGATACAAATGCATCACTATACACCACATACCCATTTACATATTTTGGTAAAATAAAGATTTATTATTATGTAGGGAGAACATTAAGATAATGAGAAGACTTCTAACATTAATCACTCCATTATAGTTGAATATTCTCATTTTCAGAGCTATCATTTGTGAATATAGTCATGAAAAATCATTAAAAAATGTTTGTAAAAACCATCCAATCCATCAAAACTATGTATCATGATGTAATTATTTAATATTTTCTGAGAGATAATACCCTCTATCTTTTATGGATCTATTGAAACTGTAAATCATTAGTCATAAAATTTCATGATATTTCATTTTTGTCGTGAAATTACATTATCTAATATTGAGTATATTTTTTGGATTTCATTTTTAGAGAATTAGGTCAAAACACATATATAAAATCCGACATTATAACCAAGAGAATACATATCACACAATATCAATTTCTTCATAATATAATTTTTTAAAATGAAACATGTATTATTTTCACAAAAAAATCTTCATAACATCAAACTCAACCATTCTCTTTTCCCCACCCATCCACATACTCGAGGAAAAAACATAAAATACTTAGGATGACAATAAAAACTCAATAAGTTACATAACATAATAAAAATAAATTTTAGTACATGAATATTATAATCACATGAAAACATTTCAGCAAAATTATAATTTTCACCCATACAACAAAAAACAATTCTCTTAGTTAATGAAATTGTAATATTCTTGTAAATGTGCATAGCAACCATTATTCATAATGGTTACATGTAGCATCCATATAATTATAAGTCTGTAGTTTTTAAGGCTACATTGGGAGAAACCTTAATGGTAATGTTTGGATTACCAATCATAATATATTCTCTTAATCTCTTTGGAGAAACCAACCCATTTAACTCCCTCCCACTACCGAAGGCTTTAGAGAGCTATCACCCACCAATCTCCCTCATTTTATCAAAAATCCACTAAAACACATAATCAATACTCATGTACCAAAACATAATCCTAACACCTAATATAATTGTAATGGAAAAATTAATATTTCTACATTGAAATCAAATTTCATTTTTAGAAAACCAGTCACTTATAAATGAGACCACAATATTATCAAATAAATTAGTAAGAATTAATAGAATGAATCAAGACATCAAATGATCCTAAAGATGTCAAAATGTTTCCATGTCTTATAAACTAAAATCTAATTCCTTAATCTTTTTTAAAAATAGTTCAATGATTTTCATTAAACATGAATTTTAAAAGAAAGTCCCTTAACATGACTCTGAGTCATCACATAAAATAATTATCGTCCAGAATAATAAACATTGGGTAAATATTTACTTCCATAAAACAATTTAAATTTATATTTTTCTTTTTATATTACATAATCTCAGGTAATAACAATTACATAATTAATTATGTCCATATCAGGCGTTCTGTCGGTATTTGCTAATTGAGTCACAAAATAACATTGAAATGATATATATATTTAAAATGGTCATAATTAAAACATTTTCATAATAATAATAATTAGATAACAATTACTTTTATACATAATTTTTAATTTTAAATCAATCCATTTAATTATGGTTATGAAAAATGAACAATGATGTAATCGTGGAGATAGTAGGTCGTACGTACACGTTAGTAACATTTCCAATTTACATATAGAATTTATGGATATATGATAATATCTATATTATCCTTACAAAATTGTTATAATAATAATAATATAATATTAATCAATTAAATATACTTATTTATATCATCTATTTGATAGGGTGGTGAAAAAGAATCATATCGCTTCATGGTGGTGATAGTTCACTTATAAGCTCGTACGATGAAATCATTTTAAAGTTCATTTAATGTTAATAAAATAAATTATATATAAATTTCTTAATAATATTAATATATATTAATATCACAGAAATAGTTTGGATAGATGGTTAAGGAAAATTAATTACTTTGGTTTTCTAGGTGGTAGTTTACCATGTACATGGAAAAATAATTAATTTCCCATTGGATGAAATTTTATATTGTTTTAGGTTATGATATTAATATAATAAGACATATTATATATTTAATATTCCCTAAAAATTATTTAATCAGTGATAAATTTTATTTCTTGGATCTTTAGGAAGAAATAAAATAAAAACTCTTAAATAAAAGTTATGCCTCTTCTTCAGATGATCACATGTGATTAACACCGTAACACAACTGAGGAGGATTTTATGAATAAAATATAGCCCCTAAAATATGGGTAAGGATTATATAAAGGTAATTAAATAGATCATTGATATACCAAAATGGGTGTGAAGTGTAGGGAAAATAGAATATTGTGTTCCATTTTATAAGAGAGGTGAGGGGCACTCATTGAAATCTTTAAAATATTAAATTTATATAAATTAATTTTCATTAAAAATGGAAAAATTGATTTATTTATAAGATATGATTAGTATGGGTGGAAATAAAATCATCCAATGAAAATTATATAGTTAGTTATTAATTCTTAATCATTTTATTTTTAAACCTTATTAATTCTTATAGAGATATCATGAAATTTACTCTTTGAGGGTAAATATAAATACTATCACATGCCAAAAGGCAAATTATTGAGAAATTTATGAAATAAAAAAACATATCGTAAATATTTTTCATATTATTAATTTATTTCAAATAATATATCATTTAATAATATAACATATATTTACAATATCATTATTCTCAATTTTGCACAATTCATTTATTGACTTTTAAAAATAACATAAAAACATGATATCTCTTGAAAAAATTAAAACATATCTAAAATTTTAATGGAATCTATGAATTTTTTATACAACACCAGTTTAATCAAATTATACTAATTTTAATATTTATAATATCAATAATTTTATCTTCTTATTAATGAGTCAATTACTACATCATCAATCTGTAACCATTAAATATAAATATTTATTTCCTAATAATTATAAATAATGTACCCTAATGTACAAAAAAATTATCGATTTTTAATTAATGTTTATAGTTGAAGATATCCCATCTATAAGCCCATATTAATAAACCATGAGTTTTCATAAACAAGGTTCTGTAAAAATATGTATTTTCATTAAATATATTATTATAAATGTATTTCTCCCACCCAGGTGGACTCCCATGTATATAACATCAACCCTATGATTGTTTTTGAAGAAACCCTATCATCTAATGAAATTTGGCCATGTTTTTGTGTTATTTTATCATACTTATAATATTATTTTTTAAATTAATTACCTGATTTAACCATAAACATGGTAATATAAATATTTACTAAATCTATTATTCATAAATTTGAGAAAATATTATAATCCTAATAGATCATAAATTTCACACATATTAATACATTTTATGTCCATTTTTCATATTTAAAAACATAGAAGTGGATAAAAGTAATTTAAAATTATTCTCATTGACAGAATGGGAAAAAAGGGATTTTACGTAAATTAGTTAAAAGGTCACATTGTTTTTATATCCAATATTAATGTAAATTTGATTCCAATTACCTAAATTAGATTAAATGGATAAAAAATAATATAATGATACTTTATAATAAATTAAAATGATAATGTATCAATATAAATAAATTATCCGAAAAAAAATCTTTATTTATAATTGATTATTTGTAACTATTCATTAAAATATGAAATTTATCATAAAAATACCATAAAAATTTACCAATTTATATTATAATATTATTGAATCCAAGAAGAATATTATTTTGTGGAAAATAATACATAATAATGACAAAAAATAGATTTCAAATAATCATTCCATCATAAGGTGATAACTATTTTCAGAAATAATGTTTTTAACCATAAAACTTGTTTTCCATATATGCTTTTTTGATGTTATTATCTCTATCAATTAATATAAAATTAATAAATATTACTATATATGAAAAATAATTATTATATCAATACATAGAAAGATAAATTCTCATCCTTTTAGAAATATCATCCACTCAATTTTATTCTGTTATTAGAAAAGTGGGGATATCATTCCCTAATAGATTTTTCAGATTAACTTATTTACTCTTGAACCATATGATTTATCCAAAAAACCATAACCCAATGCCTCACCCTTGTTCAAAACAAATAATCTCTATATTCAATAATTTGGACTGGATGTTACTAATAATAATGATTATCTTCCAATAAAACTATTTCTTGATCGAAAACATGATATGGAAATGGAATATACTTTCATGTCATTGAAACATGAATAATATTGTGTACCTTGTAAATAATTGAATTTAAATCCATGTGGTAGGAAACTAATCCATCATTCTTATTAATTTATTTGGGACCAATAATCCTTGGATTCAGCTTCCCCCTATTAACAAAAAATATCACTCTTTTCCATGGAGAATCATTGATAATGACATGATAACATAATATGAAATATTTGTCATTACTCCTATTATCCTAAATGAATTTCTTCCATCTATGTGCTATCCTCAAATGTCATTGAATGAACCAAACATTATATACCGTTTTGACTACCAATTTGGATCCCCTCGACTTTCGGCCACCTACTTCATCCCAAATAACGTTTGAAAACAATTTGTATAGAATTCCTATTATTGGTCCAACTGTATACTAGATTGAAAATGTTATCATAAGAAATTTATACCAAAGAAATATGTTGATCAAGAAATCAATGGTAATTTATTTAACACACACATATAATATCCACAATAATCTGATTTTTTCCTTCTAACTAACCATGTGATGGATGATGAACAACTGTACTGAAATTTAATTTATTGCCAAAAAAACATATAAAGGCCTTCCCAAAAGATATAAGATATCCTATGATAACTATTTGATACAATAGAGAGAGAAACTTCATTTAACCATATCATCTCTTTATGATACTATAGAGATAGATGATCTTGAGATAGAATGTCTCAAATTGGTGGAAATTGATAATATATAGTTAGTCGATTACGAATAAATCAGATCACATTGTTACCTCATCAATTCTTCAATTATCTCAATATTTTATCCTTGAATACATTTCCCCATTTCCACTATTGCACTGGAATATGACAAAGCTTACCTTTCGTTAATTTTCACCCAGCTTTATCCTATTTACAATTTAAACGTCTTAGGATAATGTTAACAACATATGTTTTTATTCCATACCTCCAGTTATACTCATGAATTTCTTCCTACATCTTAGTGCTACCCCAATGAATATATCATAGGGAACCATGGGCTTCACGTAAAAACTTTTTCATCAATTGAGAATCACATGTCATGCATAAAATCTTCCCAAATATCAAAACAGAATATTATTCAATGTTGAATCCAAGCAACATACCATTTATAACCAATTTTACATTATTCACCGTCTCACAATCATATTTATGTGTTTTATTAATTCCAACTAATAGTAACTATTACATTGAAACATGAATGAAAAATGAGTAATTTCATTCACCATCAACTTTAAAGACAAAACTCAAAAAATAATTAACTAAAGGGTCAGATTAGAAATGTATCATGGTTAATGTGTCATTAATTTTTTTGACTCAATGTTGAAATCAATTTATTTGTTTTTCTAGGATGTTAATGAATTGTTCCTTAAAAATAATTGATAATTTCAAACCATATTCTCTATGTCATGTTCAATTATTTCAAAATTAATATATACATAAATATTTTTAGACGAGGATGTATCTCTCACTTTACTCTATTCAAATGACGATATAAATTTTTAATTCCAAAACACCATTGACTAATTAAATATCATGTTTATGCTAATTCAACATGTTAGTTTTGAACTAACATAATGAATATGTAATTACCTAATAATTATTAATTTGGAAATAACCATCTCTTCTCAATAAAGAATAAATAATGATAACAAATCCACTATTTATAGAAGGAAATTGAAAGAAATGGATCATTCACCAATATTCGTTTCAATCCCAGACAATTATCATAAAAATCATTTATACAGATGAACATATCACTCTTTTAGTTAACATAGTCATCTTTCTTGATAAACATGTGTTGTTTTCACTAATCCTCATGTAATATCTCATGTAAACTAATAAATCATATTTATATTTATGGGCCTTGTCTATTTTTTTTATAATTATTTTTTTGAGGATCAATTATTGTAAAATATATAAAAAAATCTTACCATTGAATGATATTTTTTGCAAAAACAAATAACAATTTCTGAATTTCCATTTTATATTATTTTATTTTTTAGATTTGAAAACTACCCTTGGATTTATTTCATGTTCCACATTAGATTTAAAATATTACAAAATTCCATCATTAAAAACAGTTACCGACTTATCCAATAACTTATTAAATATTCTATTCATAAGTTCCATGAATTTCATTGGTTCGTAATTTAACCAAACAAAATAACAAATAATCATAATCTACGTATGTTGTTTGAATCATAGTCTTCCCAATATCTTCTTCCTTTACATTGATCTTATGGTACCCCAAACTCATATCAAACATAAAAAATTACAATGCATCCCAGAGATGATCAAAAAACTAATCGATATGTATTAAATGATACTAGTTCGTAAATGTTATGTTATTCAGGTCTCTATAGACAATGAATTTTTCGTGTAACCATATTTATTTTTAAAAAAAAATTCATGTGCACCCCATGGTTATGTACATGGTTGAATGAACAAATTATTTTATAAATCCTACATATTCATTTAAAATTATAGAGGTTCCATTTTAAACATTACATAAGGTGTTTTTTAAATTGTTTTTGATATAGGAACAATGTAAATGGTAAATTCAAATTTATGAGAAGGTATATTAACAAAATACCCCTTAAAAAACATCAAGATATTCATTTACCATCTACACATAATTAATCTGAATATTTCACTTAGTTTTCAACAATATATTAAATATATATTTCATTTACATATATTAATAGTTTCTAGGTTTCCTGAAATGTTATCAGTTATAAGGGTTATATTGTTTTATACAAATGAAAATACTTTCTAAAAATAAACATCATTCCCTCTATATTGTATCTTAACGTGGTTAACAGAAATAAAATCCATACCTAGAATATCGCAAAACTCTAAAAGAGAAGAAAATGTTTCAGTTGAATTCTATCCAAAAATAAATACATGAATATTCTTATAATCTCTTTTTTCTTTTAATGGTTCCTCCATATATTTTTCCCATAATAAATAGATTCATATCTTATGGTGCAATTTCAAATTTATCAGAAAATTTCCAAGAAATTTAAGAATTTGTTGACCGCATATCAAAAAACATGTTATCACAATATGAAGAAACAATCATTGTACCTGATAAAACTATATTTTATGTTCCAACATCCACTAAATTAGTTTCAATGGATTTCATTACACCATCATGAAAATTGTGTAGATGCATCCCATCATTTGAGTTATTCTTCATAAAATCATTCTCATAATGAACCATCTCATTACCATTAAAACATTTTATTGAGTGTAAATTAGATTTTTTTACAATGCCATTATATTATTTATTGTATTTACAAGATATATATCCCATTTTACCACATTACAAAAACATACTAAAATTTAATAGGCATTCTCCAGTCTATTTTTACCATAACTTTTAGAAACATTGAAAACGATTTTCATTCCCTCATAATGTTTCGATGATTTTATCTCTTTTAACTTCCACCTTGACCATTTTGTTTAAAATAGTTTTTAAAAAATAATTTTAGGGTCCTAAAAATTCCACCATGGGAAGAATATACCCCGATAATCACTTTTCAGAAGGAATAAAGTACATCTACAAATCTACAATGGTGAACAGACTCAAATTGAGTTAAAATTTTCAAAATATAAATGAAGTAATTCTAGATTTAAATGAATTTCATGTGGCTCGTGTACCATAACTAGGAATGGTACGCAGACCACCTTGATCATGAACCAACAGCTACATGGAATTATCCGCGAACCATTTGCCAGCGGAGCAATCACTAGTGAACAAGGTTGACTGTGTACCGTGTCACCAAAGGAATCATGCATGTGAAGGCTGCCAATGTACCATTTTTCAAACTCATCAGTTCAAAGACCATGAAAATAGTAGGGTTCCATGAACCATAATCGCGAACCAAAGCTTTTAAATAGACCAGATTGATAGTGCCTTTCACAGGTCAAGGTATCTCCTCGTGGGACTCCACAAATGGGGCAGCGTCCCGAATCGATAAAATTGTCCTAATGCTCTATGAATAAATCAAAATTGAACAATGATAGGATGAATGAAAAAATAGTGAATTGAACCCATCAGTTAGTAGAAAGAGTTCATTGAAGACTCTGGAAATAGTCTTCATTCATCGACAATGACCAAATCATGAACAACTCTCTCGGCAGGTACAACTGGCAACGAACCATAATACGGTGGAATGTGATAATAAAAAGAATATTGTGAAACTAATTGGTGAACCTCAAACCATGGAATTCTCGGGGATAAACTCTCCAAAAATGATAACCCCCCAGACCCTCCTTTAATATGGTCAACAACATAGTATATTGTTACACAGACAGAACCCGACACCATGTACTGCATCTGTATGTGGATAGAACAATAAGAGGTGTGATGGGACACATTCCACTATAGTAAATAGTGATCTATACCCATGCTCGTGTACCACATCTATAGGTGGATGACCCATATTCCCTCCAACCACTATGGAATATGGAGCCACCCCCATCCTACATAACAAAATAGTATAGTTATGGGGTTTTTTCTTGTATTATTTTCTTTGATTCTAACCTCATCCTTTCATTACCATCCAGTCCTCCATGATCCCTCCACTAATAAGTCATCTTGCATCAGGAATATTTCTCCCCCAAATCCACCAGGACCATATGATCAGACAATCATGTGTATCAGCGCACCCCATTGAGTCTACATACACATGATAATTGAAGTCATGAAAGCACTCCGCACAATGGTTAAGTCTTCGGGAATGTATATGGGTCAACATTCCCATGGTAACCCAGAGACAAACCCTAGGATGACTACATGAACATCCAAATTATAGGTTTTATGGTTGATCACTCCATTTTCCATTCAATGATGAACAATGATCAGTCGAAGGGGTTTTATCCCCTCCCCCCATATATGAGGACGAAACACCACCCATTCCTTGCACGTGATCAGGGTCCCTTCCATTGAGCTATGTCCTCAATCTTCTGAGGTTGGGCCACATGACCATCAATTAAATTTCAAATGGAATGCTTCATTGCTTTGTACCCTCTCCCACAGTCACCTCGGCATCTTCCGTCGTGGGCTCTCCCTCCCAATACTAATGGGGTGGATGTAGAATCGTTTTTGAATAATTCAAATCATCTTGTTTGTCAAACCGTGAACGACTCTCATGTCCTTAGAGGTGTGTGATGATTACAAAATCTACATGGAACTAAACTACAATAACTCTTATTCCTGACCAAATCAGGATATTTAGGATGCCTACCAGAAGTCCCATGATCAAAATGGTGCCCTCCCATAAACGGTCCACCCAACCATGACCGAAAAAATTTGTATCTCCTATGTGTAAGCCCCATCACAACTAACCCATGATAAATCTGATTCCTTGCCCAATAATAATATGTAGGAAGCCTACCCGATGAACCCAGACCAATAGGGGGAACTCTTATAAAGGGTCCAACCAAACCTCTACCATCAAATGGGAAGCTTATATGTAGAATCCACATCACTAATGAACTACTAGAACTCTGATTCTTGACTAAATCAGAATACGTAGGATGCCTACCAGATGGCCCAAGATCAAAATGGTGCCAACCAAAAAATGGTCCACCCAATCATGTCTCATAAAATTGTTATCTCTCATGTGTAATCCCCACACCATCCTAACAATGTGGTTTCTGATTCCTCTCTCTATGATATTAAGGAAACCCATATTATAGGTATGATAAAAACATTAAGCCACCTTCAATCCCCCCTTGGATAACTATAAACTCTAGATGGCCTTTTTTATATATCTCATGTTATTATCACCTTTGTAGCATCAAATATATTTATTATTATGATGATATTTCTACCCCGGGTAGCCCGTGTACACACTCTTTGGAAATTAACGAAGGATTCATGAAAATATGAAAAGGCGTTAAATATGTAAGAGTCCTAGAATAGGCAACAATCCTACCTCGAAATGGTGCAGTGAGCCTGAACTCTCATCATCTCAACCAATGGAGTATTTAAGTGTCATTGGAATAATCATCAATCAATGAGCACCTTACTTTGAAAAGAACGTCCATGAATCATGGATACCAGGGCCATTGGACATTTAAGTCTCCACAAATAAACCTGCTGGAGACCATCTGAAGAAGTTATATCCGAGGAGAACCGATTGAACAATTACATCACCCCTGGAAATAAAATGTTGGGATAATCTGACTGTGGTACCTCCTTCATAGTACGACATAGGTGAATAGCCCATTCCCCATCGGGTTAATCAAAACATCAATAAAAGATAATGACAGAAAACATGTCAAATGAAAATGAAAGATGAATTTCGTTGGAAACTGTCTCTGAATAGAGGGATGTGTGATGATACTATTCAGATCATTTCCACACCAACCAAAATGATCCACCTAGAAGGAAAAAAATGGTGATCATGATGTGAATTTTTAACCAAGTTGGCGGTTCTACGCAAATGATAAAATACAAAAGGAAATTGCATGTTGGCCCATTTTATTCGACCTAGTCCACAAAAAATGTGCCACCCTAGAAGTAGAACAAAAATACAGAACCTAATGTGAATCCTTATCCAAGGTGGCGGTTCTACCCCAATGATAAAATACAAAATTACATTACACATCCGCCCATTTTGTTCACCCCTATCCCACAAAACACACCACCTTAGAGGAATAACAAAAATAGTGAACCCGATATGAATCCTTAACTGAGGTGGCGTTCTTACCCCACTCAGGCCCCTTCACCCCACCACAAGATAAAGGGGATGGTTCCAAGACAAATTTCCAAATCTGAATATTATTGAAAGAGTGCTACATTGGGGAGGTTTTATGGTATTTATGTCATATATGGAAATTTCATGTTCTCGTAGAGCAACCTTTGATCCAAATTTCAACCCAACGACCCTTGTGGACAAGAACATCAGTAATCCCATGGGTGACTGAGGCCCTAATGAACTATTTGACCCCCTCACCTACCCAAAAAATTCAACTCTATTTATCCAACACACTGATAAAAGAGTAAAACAAAAATTGTACTCTCCCCAAGATGGAGGTATCAAGACAAGCCCCCCAGTTTGCAATGAACCACCTATCGCATCATTTCCTACTATCGGAACCCCATCAAATGGCACCCCCTATGGTCATATCAAGCCTTTTTAGGATCTTGTCCCCATAATATGAAAATGAGTACCTCCCTAATCATAGGTAAGAAGATGAATTCAATGATGACAACATCATCCCAAGTGTACATGGGTCCCATCCACGAGCCCCCACCCGAGAGCGGCATCCGTGACACCAAATGATGATGACTCCTCTCTAAAAAGAGGACCTTATGATGAGGACACCTGCCAATGTCTATGAGACCCATGCCCCTTTGTATTCCTTCAAATGTCGATGAATATATAATTAAGAACAAATTTTCACCCTTGGTTTAGAGAATAAAATCATGCGTAATAACGTGGTAGAATTCAACGGGAAGACATATGACTCATCCCCCTCCAATCAAACACACCACAAAAAAATGATGGGATAACTAGAGAAAAAGAACGTTCCAACTAGTGCTCATTGGTGACAATGTGTAGGTTGAGCGACAAAATACAGACAGGTGCAAATATATGCCGATACACAACAATCTCTTCAAAAAAATTGGGCGGCACTATGCAACACACAAGAACAAACATATGTTGATTCATTTCAAGACTTCAATCATTATATGGTGGAAACATGCTATATATAGACAAAAATACCTTCTAAATCATATCAAACACTTCATCTATATAGGGGGGAAACCAAATATGAGCAGAGCCAAATTCATGCAGAGGCACGCAAATCCCCTTAGACAAATACAACTAAAATAAACTATATTAAGATGCCTTCTAATGAATATAATGCCCAAATGTAAAATAATGTGGAAAATGGAAATGAAAGCTGGTGGAATAATCGTTACTCTATCCCGATACTTGAGAACAGTGTGTATCTACTAGAAACTCATGGTGGACTGAAGCAGGCACAAACTCAAGCTCCGACATCAGAATGGACCTTCATACCTGCTCCAATGAAATATGTATATATTCACATCCTAAAATGAAATAAGGTCATATGATGATTCCAGACTATATCCTCCAATGATTACAAGTTATCATTGTATCATCAGTACATGAGATAAATCATATCCACAACCTCGTTTCCTTGATTGGAATGACTCACTCGCCAAATGAGTTAGTCACCCTCGAGTAGTTATGCATCCCTAGTCCAATTTCTATGGGTCAACGGAAATATCATGAGAAACATGGATAACCAGATCGGGAACAAATTCCCATTACAACTAGGGGATGCAAGTCCATCGTGTTGGCCGCTCCAGGGGAGACATATATCCCTCCCAAAATTAATGATGCTCGTCGGCGCATCCTGACGACATCATAGGTACCAAAATTTCATGGAATTAGGTATGAAGTCCATTAATAAAATTGGATGGCCCCAGTTACCCCTAAGAGAGCACAAAAAAGTATCCTCCAAATGAAAAATGAAAATAACATACAAGGTATTACTCTGCTGGAAACCTGCATTCACGACGTCGTTAAACATATATTAATAATGTATCAAGGTCTAATCATTAAATTACAACATTACTGAAGTGGTAGTAGAAGTTTGAATGGTCATACCAATAATATTACTACCAGGAGCTCTGTTGGTCCTCCATGGAGCACCCATGATGGCTCAATCCATGGGTCATGAATGATCGATCATGAGACCATATCGCTTGAAGCTCGTCGGGGTATCCATCACCTCAACCTGAAGATCAGATAGTAAAAAGGTCTTCCCCTTGTTTTTATCCACCATAATGGTCCCCCAGGTATACATTGTTGATATCATTCACCATATTGCTAGATATCAAGTCATGATTATATTTCTCGTCATGATGACAATCATTGCAAAGTCCCTCCCTGCAATGACTTTTTGTATTAATTCCATACCCATAGTAACGTTAATCAATTAGATGTTACTCCTCTAATTTTAGTATATCTTGAATGTCCCTGCCAAATATTTGAATGCATGAAATTCTTTATACAGCCATGATTCATGCATTGATATTATTATTCGCCATCAAAGCATTCATCGTGAAGTTCCTCCCCTAGGTTAATCCAAGCATCAAGAAGGTCCTCCACAAACTACAGTCTTACCTGAAGGTCACCCCTAGGTTATTTTCTGTAAATAATATTCTCACAGTTTGGAATCAAGTTTCAATAGTATCCCTTGACATTGAAACACCAATTTTGAAGGTCCTCCCTACAACCAAAATCCATACTGGCAGGAAGGTCCTCACCATGCCTGATGAAATTTGAGAAAGCCCTCCTATGATGGGGCACTAAGAAAGGAGTCTAAAACATCAGGCACCCCTCTAATAATGATTGATATTCATTCTAAGAAATAGGATAGCCTAAGGACACTATCATCTTTTTATCCACCCCTGCACCATCCTCAAATTAGTGAAGCTCCCACAAGCCCAGTTTCATAGAACAAAATTATTAAGAAGCAGTCATGGTTGGAATATCAGGTAGAGAGGCATCCAGAAGAACAATAACAGGATATGTTTCCTGTGAGAAGAAAAATGTCTAATGATAATATACTAGTGATGTATTGGGATACAAAAACTTCTCACTTCGACATACCAAATGAATTGTCTAGGGAATGCATGCATGAAATTCCTCTCAACATATGGACCACTCTTCTTCTGCTAAAATAAAAATTCCTACCCTAATATGGGTATGCATTCCATGTCCATACATGTGGGGAGAGTCTCCATATAATTGACATAGAATCCCTCTCATCCACAAGGAAGTTACAATGAGAAAGGCTAAAGAAAAAACATCATCTTGATTTCCTCCATGCACAACATAAGTTGTGTCGCCTCATTGGAAATTCCCCAACTAGAGTTCACACTCAAGGATGAGGATAACATGGAGCTCTACACTTCACCCAACATACTGTCCAGTTGGCACCATTGGAAAAGATATCATGCAACGTCATCACCCGAAGGTAGCAATCAAGTTAAAACCCTACTATGTAATGATGGGATACTTAAAAAAATTAACCCTGAGTAAGTCTCAAAGGCATTAGAGCTGAAGAGATCAAGCCATCGAAAGGATCTGAGTCTATAGACCAAAACATTATGTTGGTTTCCTACCTTAGGAAATCTAACCAGTATGCGGTGACCACATCATCAAATGACCATAGACTCTTAATAGGCCAAATTCAATGCTCGAATCACACCAGCATGGGAGCACGTGAAATGGAAAGGGTAGAAACAATAGCGGCTACTTCCACAATACATGAACAACCCCAACCCACATGGATGGTGGAATTTATAAAACAAAATACCCCTATTTTTTCAAAGAACTCAAGATGAAATGCATCAACATAAAAACGGAAACAACCTCAACATGTAGGACTGGAGGAATTTTTACCTCATGTCCCCACAGAGCAGATGACATTCTTCGCTCGTCATAGAATTACGATGGAATGTGGAGTTACTTGTTCCACCTATTCTCATGTTTTGCACCATACGAGACAAAGATGTGTTACAAAGTTAGACCAGGGATACCTTTGGGTCAATATTCACCAAGAAACTCGATGAATACCATAGAATGGAAGGATATAGTCCAATAATGAGCGCAGAAAACCTTCATACCATTCAGCACAAGTTACTCCACCCCAATGTAGTATGACTTAGTGAATGTGTTAAACATAAACCCCACAGATCTCATAGTAAATTACACAGAGGAAAAGGATGTAAAGGCAGACCGTTCCCTCACAAAGTCATCCCACACCAAGCTTGATGGTGTTCATACCCGGAACAAAAGAGAGATCCTAAATTTGGTATCCAAATCATTAAATCCTTCATTACCTCCCCCGCAAAACCCGCACAACAATAAGAATAAATCCAAGGCCATCTATGACCCACCTCCTCCTCCCCTAGAAATGTATCTCTCACCCTCTTGGAAAGGATCACCAAGAAAGATGACAAAGTGAAAGCGCTTGTGAAAATTAATGATGAGCTGCATTAAGGGAGCTACATTGTTGGATGTGTTCCCACTGCCTAACTTCAGTAGGTGCTTCCAGAAGAACTACCCATGCCACATAAATCCATCCTGATGAATGAATCCATGAACAGAGGTCCATTAAAACTAGCCATAAAAGGACATCAAGACATCCCCCACTGGGAAGGAAACCACTAAATATTCATGTAAAACCAAAAAATATTCCTTGGGCTCTGTTTGAAGAAAAAAATTTAGCAGTATCGTCATGCCCAGTCTTGGCCGCTGCCGCACCATCCCAAGAGCATTCCAAACTAGATATGCATCAAGGTATCATAAACACCATCGAGTAATAAACTGCTCAACTAAAATTTATGGAGGGGTGGTGTGCTCTAATACATCCCGAGTGAAACCCCTATCCAATGTGGGTGAGAATTGTTCTGCCACATCTAATCTTTGGAAACCCCATATTGGTTGTATTCAATGGCTTGGGGACCCAAAACATTATATAATTCACTATGCCTTTTATTGGGACCTCATGATTAGCATTCTGGTGCAGGAAGAAGTAGTAAATATTAGGTTCTTCATATGAACCCTGCAGTGCATGAATTTCATATGGTATACTAGCCCGCCAGCAAATTAAATCACAAGCTAGGAAGACATCCATGTAATATTATTTTTTATTTCTCTTCAATGCTTCTTAAGATGAAGGTTAGTGATCTCATAAACTAAAATAAGTGAGAGAAATAAACAGTCATAGACTTCATTGTTATATTTTATGTCCTCACATATTCCATGAACTATCCCCTACCCCAGGATGAGATGATCTCCATGTGCATCGATAAGTTGGGGATGAATTGCAAACATCTCTTATCCCATTGAAGTACATGAGTGGGTTTAGAGAAATATCCTCCATTTCCCAAAGGAAATAATACTATATTCAGTTATCTAACCTCAACTCCCCAGTGGCCCCATCAGCCCCTGGGAAATGAAAAAGAAATGATGGAGCAGCTTCTGTCAAGCATATGCCACACTGGCACTAGATACAGTTGTGCGGCCCCCACCAAACTGTGTGGGACCCCTAGACTCCAATAGCCTCCCCCAAGTAGGCATGATGAGAGGAAATGTGCTAAAATAAATCAAATCTAATAATGAAGAATTAATGTTTACTCATTCTGAGATGACCAGGTCTGGGTCTATTTCGAAGCCTCCATGAATTAAAAATTTCTCATGCTACCGGAGCCAAAGTGAGTTGATGAAGTGGGCCTCGATAAGCATCCAAAATATTTCCCCTACCACCAAATATTGGTACATACCGTTCATGTATTATTCTTTTTCATGAATCTCGTACAAAATATGGTGGATTCTGTAACACCCGAGAATTTTATGTTATATAAATCATCAAAGGAATCTTTTTCTACACAACACTTGCTTGGCTTGCTTTACACGCAATCACGACCTTCCTCGATAGCTTTCGTCGTACGCAATACCGAGTTTCACTAAATAACAATATGCTATTAAAACTAGCCGTTATGAATAGTAATAACCACTTTTTGAAATTTTATAAATTTTATTTTTCAAAATGGACTTCATTTTTGGACTCAGAATATCTAAATTAGCCTAGGGTGAAATTTTGTTATTTTTCTGAAAACATTCAATTTTTGATGAATAGTGAAACCACTAAGTGGTAGGTTAAAAAACTGAATTTTGCATAAAACTTAATTTTACCGCTTATGTGAATGGAATTTCCAAAATCCGACAGACACGGTTGATATCAGTAAGTAAAATGTTGTTCAATGAGATAAAAATAATTTTTTGGTGAATAGTAACTTTTTACTTTTTTTACCGCGGTTAATAGTAAATAGGGTAACTAAGGGTAAATATGATATTAATATTACCCTAACACATGTCCTAATTCTATTGGAGAAGTGTAATTCGACCAAAAACAAACTTAGGAATAAAATATGACCATTTAGGCCCACTTGGATTAGATTAGGACATTTGTTATTAATTTATTTAAAGAAGGGTTAAAATAGTTAAAATCAATGTTTAATAAGTAAATCATTTTTAATATAGGGTTATACATACGATAAATTCGATTGTAAATATTCATTAGAAATCTAAAAAGATTTCCTACATGATTGTATTTTATTTGTAATTTTTAGACATCAAATAATTTAATTTATTTATGACACAATGATGATGCAGTAATTATCTTATTAATGAAATATTGACATAATTGATGTTATAAACACAAAAATAAATATAATTTGAGACTTTTTATGAATTCCACTAATTTTCTAGGTTACTATGATATATTAGTGTTGATTTAATAAACTTGGTTCGAACATATAATTCAGTTATGACTTTCACAAAAATCATATATCAAATAGTGTCAAAATTGACACAAAATAGTTTTTAAATCAAATATTATATTATTAATTGTTATTTTATTCCTAAAAATCTAAGGGTCGGCCAAATGACTTAGATAAGGATATATATTTTAATAATAAACAATTTGGGGTTCGTTTGGCATGTTATAGTATGTGTATTAACCATATAGTGAAAGAAAACAAAAAGACATGGTAAAAGTTAAATTATTTAACTTAGAGTTAAATCTAATTGATAAGGTTAAAATAATACCCTAAACTTGTCTAAATCCTATTGGTTGATAGGATTTCGACCCATCCCCACTTTAGCTTCGAAATAAGACCCTTTGGAACCATTATAAACCGATTTTGACTTTAATATAAAATAATATTTTGAGATATTCCTAAGGTGCCCCTCTCCTCCCTTATAAAAGGGCACCTCCTCCCCCTCCTCCTCACACAAATTTGAGCACTCAAGCTCGGCCAACCCCTGCCATTTTCTCCTCTCCACTTCCCTAGAATAATCCTAGATGTCCTGGTCTTCTTCAAAGACCAATCTTAGTTCCCTAAGTGGAGGATTCAAAGAGGCGTTCCAAAGAAGAGGTAATATCCATTACCGATCTTTTCAATTTCTTTCTTCTTCAACTTCTTCTTCTTTAGTTGTTTCATGATAAAGTAATAACATCAGTATTACTTACATACTGATATGTTATTATAAATATGAAACAACCCTAATTCACCTTCTATCCGTCCTACGGAAAAATGAAATCACCGCGCGTGCGTACGTACGGAATACCGTCTCCACGCCGTGGTGTAATCTATTTTTCCACCATCACTTTACAAGGATGGGTATAATGGTGTAATGAGTAACTATTTATGATTATTATAAAGTAATATTGATACAGAAATAATATATATATACTCCAATATAGTTCCACGATCATAGGAACGATATCATCACTCCTGCGTACGTACGGAATACCGTCTCCACGATGTGATGTGACTCGTTCTACATGATCATCATTACATAGTAATTATATAAATGAATTGAATGAATAAATATGATATATGTTACACTAATACCATTCTGGATATAAGGTATCTATAACCTTAAAAGAAGAATAAGAATTTATTCGGCAAAACACGCATAAGAACAAAAGGAAATAAAGACCTGAGTAACAAGTAACAATGAAATATTTCTAACAAGAAGCTAAGAATATGACCATATATGATATCATATCAATATGTATGATTCTGGAATAAGTCAATAACACTATTTAAACCATTATACAGGAGCTTCGGACACGTACAAAGCAAATCGGACCTAAGGTAAGGGAAATATCACAATCTCATTTTTATCCGAGATTGTTTATTCGTTAGTATTTACTAGGGTGTATTTTATCATCCACATCCATGTTTCATCAATATGTAATATTATTTCCATCCAACTAAAAATTTTTAAATCCATTTTTACTCTTCGGTGAGTTTTTAGTAATATGTATGAAAGGAATCTTTTGTCGTTTTTCGTACGAGGTACTATTTGACTTTTCCGACAAAAGTACGAAGAATGTTTTTTTAACTTATACGGCATGAATGGATTTTTAAAAAATTACTTCAAAGAAGCTTACTTTACAAGTTTTCAAGTTTATTTTTAATCAACTTCTTTTATTTTAAAGTTGTATGACATATTATGAAAGGAAAAATGTTTTTGAAGAAGAAAGGATATTTTCCTCAAGAATGGAGTTCAAGTGTTTTATCAAAATTATTTTCCATCTAATATAATACAGGGTTCTGTTTTTATCCCTATTATTACATTGATTTGATCATTTTGTGATGGAATTGTTTTTATGAATTCCATTATCTTATATGAATTGATTTATGATGTCATGTTGTTTAAGAATCCCATTTTTATTACATGGGTTACACTATGATGTATGGTTTATGATTATGTGGCACACATAAGAAAGGATTCATTATAAGATGGGTGGGACCTATATCTCCCTCCAATGCATTGGGTAAAGATTTTATATCTCATGAGATAGACATGGCTGGAATGGTAGGTTATACCGGTTCAGTGAAACAGGACTGGAACGAGGGTGACTCGGTTCAGAAAGGGACTTTGTCCACTAAGATAGTCTTGGAAATGAGTCATGACTAACAAGAAATGATTTTCCATGATTATGTGTGCATGCCACAAAGTTTCAAGTTTTATGTTATGATTATGGGGATCTCATTTTCACTTCTATGATTTGTTCCATGTTAAGATATTATGATCTCTTTTGCAGGTTATGATTTTCAAAATGATATGATATGATTTTTACTTCCTTTATTTGCCCTTGCTGAGCATTTGAGCTCACCCTTTTATGTTTTCTTTTCCCCAGGTCAGGAAGATGGATATTAAGTAGAATATGCAAAAAGGGACCCTAGATATGATGAAATAAATGGGAGACACTGTAGAAGATTTATGAACCAGTTGTTTATGTTTCCCAGTTTCTAAAGACACTATACCTATACGGTCCTTTGTGGTTTTGTCATATGTTGTAATAAGTGTGCTTCAATTTTGACGTATTAACAATGTATGTAAAGTATGGGTCATTATAGTTGGTATCAGAGGAAAGGTATAGTCAACCTTTGGAAACTAGGATGTGAAAGCCTTAGTAAGAACCCTAAGGATAAGTCTAAGCATAGAACACAATCTTAGTGTTTTATAAATGGCCTTGAATAACCTAGGATAAGACCTTAAGCATGATAATTTTATTCTTGAATTATGTGGTTTTCCTATTATAATTAGTGTTGCTCACACTATTCTTCTTGGTTTTAGTCAATGGTTGGAACCCGAAGGAACCATGTTAATGTGGAATGCGATGGGAAATGCAATGATTGTCCCCCTGAGAAACCAAACGATATGGGAGTTGGAATGCAAAATCTTGTAGCCATGCTCACACAACTTTCTCAAGATATGAATCATGCAGGACTTCCAAACGAGCAAAGGAAGGAGCAACATTCTGTTGAATCCTTAATGAGGCAGCGTCCACCTTCTTTCAGCGGGTCTACTAATCCATTAGTTGCTGAACAATGGATTAGTACTACTGAAAAGATATTTTCAGTTCTTCAATGTTCTGAACATGATAAATTCATCCTAGCAGTGTATCGTTTGGAAGGAGATGCTGATCAATGGTGGAATCTTATTAAGAATACGAGGCAAAGGGATGAAATTGAGTCTATGGAATGGGACGAGTTCAAGAACTTATTTTTCAATAAGTACTTCCCTCGTATTCTCCGAACAAAGATAGAGAAAGAGTTTCTTGAACTGAAGCAAAGGGATGATGAATCTGTTGGTACCTATGAAGCAAATTTTACAAGACTTGCATGGTACGCTTCTGGTATTATTATCCAACCTGAGAGTAAGATCGATCGATTCTTTAGTGTCTTAAAACCAAGTCTTCGAAGGGCGTTAGCCATAAGGGACTTCAATAGCTACGAGGAAATCGTTCGATGTGCTCTCAAAGTCGAGATGGAGATTGGAGTAATCCATCAGTCACATGGGTTTGATAAGAAGAGGAAGATGGAATTCAAAGAAAAATCTAAAGAGCACACGGAAAAGAAGATGAGCTTTTCCTTATGCTCAAAGTGTGGAAAGAAACATGGAGGGATTTGTCTTAAAGGGACATGTAAATGTTTTAAATGTGGAAAGGAAGGTCATCGGGCATTTGAATGCTGTGATAATGGGAAGAAGATGTCTAATGATGCAAACAAAGGAAGGGATACACAGAATGAACCTACTACACTTCAATGTTTCATGTGCAAGGAGATGGAGCATTATGCCAATCAATTCCCAAATCCAAGGGTTGATGATGATGGTCGATGTCAAAAAACTCTTAAGGCTAAAGACAAAGGAAAGTCACATGCAATTTCTATCAGCGATGTGGAGTACGATAACTATGTGGTGAAAGGTACACTTACCATCCACTCTAAAGTAGAAAATGTTTTATTTGATTCTGGATCCACCCACTCTTTTATTTCTGAAGACTTTTCTAAGGGTATCACCGTATTACCTCAACAATTAGATGTTGAGTTAGCTGTGACAACACCTAATGGCACATCAATCGCATCAAAAGTTTATAATTCTTCTCCGATTGAAGTTTGTGGGAAAGTGCTTCCTGCAAATCTTGTGATCCTTCCTATAGTGGAATTTGATGTGATTCTTGGCATGGATTGGCTTTCTTTATACGGAGCTCATATCAATTGCCAAAGAAGGGAAGTCACATTTCATATTCCAGATCAATCTATGATCGTCTATCAATGCAAGGATGAACATAACCTTCCAGTGGAAATTTCTTCCATTTTATGGGTATTGATTCCCCTAAATGAAGGTTATTTATCTCAAATGGTTGGTGAGAAACTCACGATTAAGAATATGCCCATTGTACGGGAGTTTGATGATGTCTTTCCGGAGGAATTGTCGGGTCTTCCACCAAATCGTGAAGTTGAGTTTTCAATAGAACTCGTACCGGGTGCTTTGCCTATTTCAAAGACACCTTATAGAATGGCCCCAATTGAGTTGCAGGAATTGAAGAAGCAACTCCAAGAGAATCTTGATAAGGGATTCATACGCCCTAGTGCGTCACCTTGGGGAGCACCTGTTCTATTTGTTAAGAAGAAAGATGGATCAATGAGACTCTGCATTGATTATCGAGAACTTAACAAGATCACTATCAAGAACAAATATCCTCTCCCACGCATTGATGACTTATTTGACCAACTACGCGGAGCTCAATACTTTTCCAAGATTGATCTTCGTTCAGGGTATCATCAATTAAGGGTCAAAAGGGAGGATATACCAAAGACGGCTTTCCGTACAAGGTATGGACACTATGAATTTATAGTGATGCCATTTGGTCTTACTAATGCCCCTGCTATCTTCATGGATCTAATGAATAGAGTCTTTAGAGACTATCTTGATCAATTTGTGGTAGTCTTTATAGACGATATTCTTGTCTATTCAAAGAGAAAGGAAGAGCATGAAGATCACTTGAGAATTATATTGAAGACCCTGAGAAAGGAGAAGCATTATGCCAAATTTACCAAGTGTGAATTTTGGATTCAAAAAGATGCATTTTTGGGTCATATAATCTCAAAAGAGGGGATATATGTGGATCCAGCAAAAACAGAGGTTATCGAAAGATGGTCGAGACCAACAAAAGTAACTGAGATCCGATGTTTTCTTGGTTTGGCTGGATATTATCGACGTTTTGTAAAAGATTTTTCACGATTATCTCATCCAATCACCAAGTTGACTCGGAAAGGAGTTAAGTTTGTCTGGACAGAGGAATGTGAAGAGAATTTCAAGGAGTTGAAAAGAAGGTTATCCAGTGCACCTGTGCTCACACTGCCTTGTAGTGGAGAAAGGTTTGTGATCTATAGTGATGCATCCAAGAAGGGATTGGGGTGTGTTCTAATGCAAAATGATAGGGTGATAGCTTATGCCTCACGACAGTTGAAAATCAATGAGAAAAATTACCCAACACATGATTTGGAGTTGGCTGCGGTAATCTTTGCATTAAAGATTTGGAGGCATTACCTTTATGGTGAAAGGTGTGATATTTATACTGATCATAAAAGTTTAAAGTATATTTTCACACAAAAGGAGTTGAATATGCGTCAAAGAAGATGGTTGGATCTGATTAAGGATTATGACTGCTCAATCCATTACCACCCTGGGAAAGCAAACAAGGTGGCAGATGCATTAAGTCGACAAGACCATGCTAGTTTATACATGATGAGGATCACAAAAGATCCAATATTTATGGATTTACAAAGGATGGATCTTGGAATTATAATGGAAGGGGAAAATCTTATCTTTCTCAAATGAATGTTAACCATCTATACATGTGAAGATTAAAGAGGCACAGAAAGAAGATGTCGAGTTACAAAAGAAGGTGAGAAATGTTCCTGAATTCAACCTTGATTGTGATGGGATAATAATGTTCAGGAATCGGGTTTGTGTTCCTCCCATCCCCGAATTAAAGAAGGAGCTGCTGGATGAGGCTCATAGTTCATCATTCTCTATTCATCCTGGAAGCACGAAGATGTATAGGGACCTGAAAGAGTACTTCTGGTGGGATGGCATGAAAAGAGATGTTGCTGAATATGTCTCTCGATGCTTGGTTTGTCAACAAGTTAAAGCTGAGAGACAGAAGTCTAAGGGGATGTTACAACCATTACCCATACCCGAATGGAAATGGGAAAAAATCACTATGGACTTTGTCACAGGACTTCCTAAAACATCCAAAGGCAATAATGCTATTTGGGTAATAGTTGATCTTCTTACAAAGTCTGCACACTTCATTGATATTAGAGAGGATTTCTCTCTAGATCAGCTTGCCAGGATATATGTAAAGGAAGTGGTAAGATTGCATGGAGTACCACTTTCTATTGTATCTGATCGGGATCCAAGATTTACCTCGAAGTTCTGGGGAAGTCTTCAGCATACTCTGGATACAGAGTTGAGTTTCAGCACTACTTATCATCCCCAGACAGACGGTCAGTCTGAGAGAACAATTCAAACCCTAGAAGATATGTTGAGAGCTTGCTCTATGGATTTCAAAGGAGGTTGGGATCAAGACCTACCTTTGGTGGAATTTTCTTATAATAATAGCTTTAACTCCAGTATTCAGATGGCTCCTTATGAAGCTCTCTATGGAAAGAAATGCAGGACTCCAACTTGCTGGGATGATGTTGGGGAAAGAAAGCTATTAGGACCTGATCTCGTTGATGAAATGGCAGAAAAGGTCAGATCTATTCAACAACACATAAGAGCAGCTCAGAGTCGATAGAAAAGTTATGCCGACAACCGAAGAAAAGACCTAGAGTTTTAAGTGGGTGATAAAGTGTTCTTACGAATATCTCCCTGGAAGAGGGTTATGAGATTTGGAAAGAAGGGGAAGTTGAGCCCTAGATATATCGGTCCTTTCGAAATACTGGATCGTGTCGGGAAGGTAGCATACCGATTGGCGCTTCCACCGAATCTCTCTCAAGTTCACGATGTGTTCCATGTATCTCTCATGAGAAAGTACATACCAGATCCTTCACATGTACTCAGCTCAGAAGTTGTACCGCTGGAGCAAGATCTTTCTTATGAAGAACAAACGATAGTTATTCTGGATCGCAGCGAAAAAGTCCTACGAAGCAAGACCACTCGATTGGTGAAAGTTTTATGGAGGAACCACAAACTTGAAGAAGCTACACGGGAGCTTGAAGATATGATGAGGGAGAAGTATCCTCATCTGTTTGTTACAAAGTGATGAATTTCGAGGGCGAAATTCTTTTTAAGGGGGGTAGAATGTAACACCCGAGAATTTTATGTTATATAAATCATCAAAGGAATCTTTTTCTACACAACACTTGCTTGGCTTGCTTTACACGCAATCGCGACCTTCCTCGATAGCTTTCGTCGTACGCAATACCGAGTTTCACTAAATAACAATATGCTATTAAAACTAGCCGTTATGAATAGTAATAACCACTTTTCGAAATTTTATAAATTTTATTTTTCAAAATGGACTTCATTTTTGGACTCAGAATATCGAAATTAGCCTAGGGTGAAATTTTGGTATTTTTATGAAAACTTTCAATTTTTGATGAATAGTGAAACCACTAAGTGGTAGGTTAAAAAACTGAATTTTGCATAAAACTTAATTTTACCGCTTCTATGAATGGAATTTCGAAAATCCGACAGACACGGTTGATATCAGTAAATAAAATGTGGTTCAATGAGATAAAAATAATTTTTTGGTGAATAGTAACTTTTTACTTTTTTTACCGCGGTTAATAGTAAATAGGGTAACTAAGGGTAAATATGATATTAATATTACCCTAACACATGTCCTAATTCTATTGGACAAGTGTAATTCGACCAAAAACAAACTTAGGAATAAAATATGACCATTTAGGCCCACTTGGATTAGATTAGGACATTTATTATTAATTTATTTAAAGAAGGGTTAAAATAGTTAAAATCAAAGTTTAATAAGTAAATCATTTTTAATATGGGGTTATACATAAGATAAATTCGATTGTAAATATTCATTAGAATTCTAAAACGATTTCCCACATGATGGTAGTTTATTTGTAATTTTTAGACATCAAATAATTTAATTTATTTATGACACAATGATGATGCAGTAATTATCTTATTAATGAAATATTGACATAATTGATATTATAAACACCAAAATAAATATAATTTGAGCCTTTTTATGAATTCCACTAATTTTCTAGGTTACTATGACATATTAGTGTTGATTTAATCAACTTGGTTCGAACATATAATTCTGTTATGACTTTCACAAAAATCATATATCAAATAGTGTCAAAATTGAAACAAAATAGTTTTTAAATACAATATTATATTATTAATTGTTATTTTATTCCTAAAAATCTAAGGTTCGGCCAAATTACTTAGATAAGGATATATATTTTAATAATAAACAATTTGGGGTTCGTTTGGCATGTTATAGTAAGTGTATTAACCATATAGTGAAAGAAAACAAAAAGACATGGTAGAAGTTAAATTATTTAACTTAGAGTTAAATCTAATTGATAAGGTTAAAATAATACCCTAAACTTGTCTAAATCCTATTGGTTGATAGGATTTCGACCCATCTCCACTTTAGCTTCGAAATAAGACCCTTTGTAACCATTATAAACCGATTTTGACTTTAATATAAAATAATATTTTGAGATATTCCTAAGGTGCCCCTCTCCTCCCTTATAAAAGGGCACCTCCTCCCCCTCCTCCTCACACCAATTTGAGCACTCAAGCTCGGCCAACCCCTGCCATTTTCTCCTCTCCACTTCCCTAGAATAATCCTAGAGGTCCTGGGCTTCTTCAATGACCAATCTTAGTTCCCTAAGTGGAGGATTCAAAGAGGCGTTCCAAAGAAGAGGTAATATCCATTACCGATCTTTTCAATTTCTTTCTTCTTCAACTTCTTCTTCTTTAGTTGTTTCATGATAAAGTAATAACATCAGTATTACTTAAATACTGATATGTTATTATAAATATGAAACAACCCTAATTCACCTTCTATCCATCCTACGGAAAAATGAAATCACCGCGCGTGCGTACGTACGGAATACCGTCTCCACGCCGTGGTGTAATCTATTTTTCCACCATCAGATTGCAAGGATGGGTATAATGGTGTAATGAGTAACTATTTATGATTATTATAAAGTAATATTGATACTGAAATAATATATATATACTCCAATATAGTTCCACGATCATAGGAACGATATCATCACTCGTGCGTACGTACGGAATACCGTCTCCACGATGTGATGTGACTCGTTCTACATGATCATCATTACATAGTAATTATATAAATGAATTGAATGAATAAATATGATATATGTTACACTAATACCATTGTGGATATAAGGTATCTGTTACCTTAAAAGAAGAATAAGAATTTATTCGGCAAAACACGCATAAGAACAAAAGGCAATAAAGACCCGAGTAACAAGTAACAATGAAATATTTCTAACAAGAAGCTAAGAATATGACCATATATGATATCATATCAATATGTATGATTCTGGAATAAGTCAATAACACTATTTAAACAATTATACAAGAGATTCGGACACGTACAAAGCAAATCGGACCTAAGGTAAGGGAAATATCACAATCTCATTTTTATCCGAGATTGTTTATTCGTAAGTATTTACTGGGGTTTATTTTATCATCCACATCCATGTTTCATCAATATGTAATATTATTTCCATCCACCTACAATTTTTTAAATCCATTTTTACTCTTCGGTGAGTTTTTAGTAATATGTATGAAAGGAATCTTTTGTCGTTTTTCGTACGAGGCACTTTTTGACTTTTCCGACAAAAGTACGAAGAATGTTTTTTTAACTTATACGGCATGAATGGATTTTTAAAAAATTACTTCAAAGAAGCTTCCTTTACAAGTTTTCAAGTTTATTTTTAATCAACTTCTTTTATTTTAATGTTGTATGACATGTTATGAAAGGAAAAATGTTTTTGAAGAAGAAAGGATATTTTCCTCAAGAATGGAGTTCAAGTGTTTTATCAAAATTATTTTCCATCTAAGATAATACAGGGTTCTGTTTTTATCCCTATTATTACATTGATTTGATCATTTTGTGATGGAATTATTTTTATGAATTCCATTATCTTATATGAATTGATTTATGATGTCATGTTGTTTAAGAATCCCATTTTTATTACATGGGTTACACTATGATGTATGGTTTATGAGTATGTGGCACACATAAGAAAGGATTCATTATAAGATGGGTGGGACCTATATCTCCCTCCAATGCATTGGGTAATGATTTTATATCTCATGAGATAGACATGGCTGAAACGGTAGGTCATACCGGTTTAGTGAAACAGGACTGGAACGAGGGTGACTCGGTTCAGAAAGGGACTTTGTCCACTAAGATAGTCTTGGCAATGAGTCATGACTAACAAGAAATGATTTTCCATGATTATGTGTGCATGCCACAAAGTTTCAAGTTTTATGTTATGATTATGGGGATCTCATTTTCACTTCTATGATTTGTTCCATGTTAAGATATTATGATCCCTTTTGCAGGTTATGATTTTCAAAAAGATATGATATGATTTTTATTTCCTTTATTTGCCCTTGCTGAGCATTTGAGCTCACCCTTTTATGTTTTCTTTTCCCCAGGTCAGGAAGATGGATATTAAGTAGAATATGCAAAAAGGGACCCTAGATATGATGAAATAAATGGGAGACACTGTAGAATATTTATGAACCAGTTGTTTATGTTTCCCAGTTTCTAAAGACACTATACCTATACGGTCCTTTGTGGTTTTGTCATATGTTGTAATAAGTGTGCTTGAATTTTGACGTATTAACAATTTATGTAAAGTATGGGTCATTATAGATTCCGGGAATGTTATGTTGGGCCCGCCACCATCACAAGTGGTATATGTTTCCACCTCATAATTAAAATAGTAATAGTAATGGAAAATAGATTCCAATAAAAATTTGAAACAATTACACCATTAGATGACCTGGAATACAACCAATTATGTCCATGGAAATCCCCATATATAGTTGAATCTACCAACTATGAACCCAATTGCTCCCAATACAACACATTCATCTTCATCAGCCATGTGGTTCCTCTTACGGCTAGAGGGGCAGAAAGAAATAGCAAGAAGATGAGATGATACTATAGCTGATGACAGTGTTGACACTTTCATACATGATTCCAACAAACTTGGTGTAATGGGAACCACCCCACCAAATGGTAAAATAGTCACCACCTTCCAACGTGGACCATCAGAAGAAGACAGATAAAAAAAAAATTTCGGATCAAGAACTGATCATCAGCTCCATTAATGTCATTCACTAGATGGAATCCATTTCAGATAGGGACTATGACCACATTACCAAATTCTCCATGCCTAACTAGAGAGCTGGAAGAATATCCCTTAGAGGCCATAGGTTTCCTAGAAGGCGTGATCATGGAAGGAGTCAAATTGATAGCCTTTCCATAAATCAAACCACTAACATCAGAGATATTCGGGGAAGGACCCTCCATAACACATGAAAAGAACTGAAATTCTCCTCAACCATTGTTGAATAAAACCCAAGACCTATTATCTTGGAATATCCATCCTGGGAAAACCAATTATTAAATCACACATGGCATGTAGGTGGACCAGTTTAGCCAAACCCAAAAAGGACCATAGCACCACAGACACTAGGTAGAGAGGCTGAACAATCTATGTCAAAATCCGAAACCCATATTTTTTCAATGAAATATCAACCACGGGCTGAGAACCGATGACCTATTATGATAATGTTTGATATTCTAATGTAGATGGAATCATTACTAGAAACGATGTCAATCCTGGATTTGTTAAACCTATCCAAAGATCGTAGGGAGGCACTCATCGAAGCCTTACTAAGTCCCCAAAATATTGAGGATGAAGTAGCAGTAGTCAAAGTCTACCTAATGAAGACATGTCCTGAAGAATGACATGTCATCATAACCTTCACAAAATGTAATTAAGAAGTAATCGTGCAAGGTAACATAAAATCCTTATATGTGTCATTCAAGATAAATTGAATTGATGTCTGGAAGATCTTCGTCAATAATGGATATGGAGTCAACCACCTCCTGCAACAAATTCATCACCAGTTGGCCTATGAAGAATACTTTCTGACACCCAACACTACAACTATAGTATGATATAGTAATTGGGAGTAGAAAACATTGGGAACAATCATGCTTAATACATGGCTCGAGGATCTCATTCAGATTCTGAGTTAGGGGTAGAACGAATAAGTATGAACTTCAACGACTTGTTAGGGGGGCCTTGGCTATATTATCAAGTCAAAATTCCATCATGATACCATCAGTGTGTCAAGTATTTAACTAGTAAAAAAATGGGACATTTTACACCGATAAATCCTTGTTTGAGTCTTATGTGTCTCACTATATTGATGCAAGGTTCTATGAATTAGAAGAAAAACGAATTTCTACCGATGTCATTGATTGGATCAATTCCATGAATGGATTGGAAAGGTCTCCCACAAACCTCATCCAACAACTTGGGAAATATTATTTATTAACCATAAACCATGTTGAATGCATTAGTGAAAGTTTGGATGCATACTCATTTGTCTGCATGATCTCTATGATGGCCATCGAGTCCAAATACACGGATTAGCGGGCTAACTCCCATTACATCTGGAGAAGTCCTATCAATGATGCTCCTAGTCCATCCTAGGGACATCAAACTACCCTTTCCTTGTACACTTAGGAAAAAAGATAATATCTCACCTAAAATTTTAGTGTTCATATAAAAAATCCACTCTCCAATAAAAGAGGAAGAAGATGGAGATGATGAAGAAGAAGAGAAAGTGGAAGAACACCTCAATGTTTCCCCTCCTGAATTCAATAAAGTTGCCTCCGCAAAAATTTTCGAGCATTGGGAGATTAATCTGGTAACTGAAATTTACCCACATCCCATTATAATCAATGTGACTATGCCTGTTGAGGAACATAAGGGATAAACCTCTTTCGTAACGAAGAATCGAGTTGTGTTTTCCTATAACTACAATGAAATGCTAGGCCTTGATCCTGTGGGAGCCACTCACTATCAAGACTTACCAGAATATCACCAGGGCTATAATGAGGCATCACGAAGGACCCACCCAATTCATGAAGCCTAAATAGAGGCTGATTTGGACAAGATGATCAAATAAAAATTCATAGGGGACTACTAATATAATATCTCACTGGGAAACATAGTCCGTATAAAAAATAATAATGTACATATTAGAATTTTAGTTGACTTCAGGGACCTCAATCAGCATTTCTGAAAAGATGACTCCCTTGTCCCGATAACATAATTATGGATCGATGAATCAATCAGATATGACGCCCTATATTTCATGTATGACTATTCTAGATACAATAAATTTTATATGGCCCACAGAGATGAAGAATATACCATTTTTATGCCCCCTTAGGGATTATTATGTTATATGGTTATTCCCTTTGGTCTAATAAATGATGGATCCACATATCATAGCGCCATTCACCACAAATTCAATCCCTTCTTGGGAATGTTCATTGCATATTATGTCGATGATCTGGTTGTTAAATCATTACAGTTATTGAACCACCATGTTGATCATGAAACACTCATCAAAAAATTGTGGAAACTGAGTTTAAAGATGAATCCCCTAAAATGTGCCTCTGGTGTTACCTCATGAAAATTCCTCAACGTTGTCATATGCCATCGTAACATTTATGTCAACCCTGAGAAGGAAAAATTCATCCTTGGATTGTCCCCACCTCACAATCTCATCGAGTTGGGAGGTCTCAAGGGATCCTCGCCTACATTCGGTGCTTTACATCAAACATGGAAGGAAAATGATTACCATTCATAATGCTTGTGAAGAAATTAGTTTTGTATTAGTGGAATTATGATTTCTAAGAATCATATGACAATACAAAAAGATATGTCCTGATCCCACTGGTGATAAGGCATCCAATTGATGGAAGCACACTTATTTGATATGAAACCACACTGGAATGGTAATTAGGAACCATCCTCGCAATGCAGAATGATGCTAATAGTGAGAACAAATTCTATTACCACAGACAGAAAATGATTAGTGTTTAATCACGTAATTCAAAAATTTAATAATGCTGCCTAGCCTTTATTTCGGTTCAGAAACTCAGGCATTAGCTGATGCACCATGATGACCAACTAGTTTTTAGCTACAACCCGCTCTATTATATCCTCAATATTCCCATGCTAAATGGGTGCCTATCCTGATGGGCAGTCATCCTACAATGGTTTGACATATGGAATGTACCCCACAAAGCCATCAAAGTCAATGTGTTGGCATACTTCTTGGATGAGAACCCATCTAAAGAAAAAAATGTTGTTAGATTATGAACTTATAGATGATTAAGTGTTCTCCATTTCCTAGGACCCCCAAACATGTGAATTGTACGTCGAATGTGCTTCCCTAAGCCCAATAGGGAAAATGATGGATGACACCAAGATCAAACAATTGGTCATGGGTATTATACTTGTATCCCCCTAATAGGCAATATTACCTTACTCTTTCCTACATTCAGAGTGGATTACAAATAATTATGTGGAATGTCAGGTCTGCAACTGGCACTTAATGTGCTAGCCACACACATAAAAAATTGTAATTCAGAGCAAGTAATCAAACTGTTCATTGGCTCCAACACCATCAAGAATAATCTATTGGTTCCCATGATGAACATTGTTTGAAAACTGATGGAAAATTTCCCATCATAACCAAATTTGGATTATGTTTCCTACTAAAAAAATTCCCAAGATGACACCATGGAAACTTTAGCCACAACCTTGGCCGATCCAGACCGGGATGAAATAGTAATCAACAATTTGGATTGTAGGATGGTCATTACATTCAACTAGAGAAATACATAGGTGATTGATGAAATTAACCCCATTTCAAAGCCTCATTGTCACACTGCTGGTTGGATGATGCTCAATGAAGATTTCCTTCAGAATGGGGAAATAGCACTAGATAGGGCTGGAAGGTAACGAGTCTGAAGATAGAATTTCAGTTTTTTATTCTCTAATGGAGTAAACCATGAAACGGTTCTCTTCAAATGAGGCCTTGATAGAGTCATTCTCAGGTGAATTGATGGAGATGATACTGATGTAATCATGAATTATGTGAACACTGGAGCTTGTGAAGGAAACCAATTAGCTACCATGCACTCTTAAAAAATATGAAAGCATTGATATTACTAGCCCACTATGATACATGATTGTTCAATATTCACCAAGATGATCTATTACTACCATGTTCATGGAAATTTCATACACTTCCACTTGGAGATACTTCATACAGCTATGTAATTCTGGCCATTCATTCCATGGAGGATGGATGTTGTGGGAAAATAACCTTCCACCACATCCAGACTATTCCAGTTCAACGTCAGAACAACTGACTTCTTTTCTAAATGGGTCGAATTAATACAACATAAAAAATTCAGGGTGAAAAAAATAGTCATCTTTGTGAAAGAAAATATCATTACTAAATTTCATGACACTAATACAATCATTGTGGACGATGGCACCAACATCTTCTCTACTGGGTTAGACATGCAAAACTAGGAGTATGGAATTAATGCCAATTTTTCATCCCATTGTGACATGACGACCGATGGTCAGATAGAGGCTTTCAAAAAGACTTTTTCCAATATAATCCAGATGATGGTTGATAAGAAAAATATATAATATAAAGAAAAGCTCCTTCACACTTTCTTGTCTTACCAAACCATGTCCTGAACAGCCCCCAAGGAAACCTTGTACTCACTCGTGTATAGGGCATAGGTAGTTTTTCATGTCAAAATCCAAGTGCCTTCACTTCATGTGTCCATTTGTGATCAAATGTACTTAGACAAGAATTACTAGAGACTATTCGATGAGTAGGAGAAGCTAGATGAAAAAGGATGCACACTTTACACCATTTGGAAATGTACCAAGATCTGATTTCAGGAGCCTTCTTAGAAATGGTTCACCTTCAATCATTCCTCGAAGGCGAAATGGTTTTAGTGCTCATATCCCAAATGATACTCGATACGTATCCCCTATAGAATGAAGAAATGTTGGAAGGACCATATGTAATACATAGAGTCAATTCCAACGGAGCATACTCCTTGATATCAATGGACGAACAGATTATCACGGCTACCACAAACACGATGTTCTTGAAGAAATACATAGCGTAACAACCAACCATGTTGTGGTTCAAACTCTAAGACCTAAAACAATTAGTATGTTCCAAATTTTATGACATTAAACTATGAATAACTTCCCCCCCAAGTTATGCTCCAAGCACAATGACCTTAAACAATTAGTTAAAATACACAATTTTGTCATTATTACTCTATTACCATAAACTATGAGTCATTGTCCTTTCCACATAATGTTAAGATGTAAGGAAATCATCATGGAAACGTGAAATTAAATTGGGACATAGTTCCTCATTGTATGATGTTAAAATACATGTCACACTGCCGCTAAATTTCATTACTATAAACTGCATGATCACTCAAAGAACAACATAATGCTTGATTTCTTCACTTTCAGGATATGTAGCGATGCCTCGACCCTTGTTCATGGCCCAGAAAACATAAAAAAATTCATTCTAATTCCCCTTATCCAACATTATTCATATTTTAAACCCTTATCACTCCTTGTTAATCACATTGATTATAACTCATTGAGCTTGAGATTTGTGGTGGGAGTTCACTTTTGAAAGAAAACAATGTGGCAGACCTGGAAAATATGATGGATAGTACACAAAAATTTCAAATTGTATGGACAAATCCATATTGGTACATTGAACGTTTAGAGCTAAGTGTGGCTTGATTCCTTCCTTCACAAGATACGTAGTGATTCCTGAATTTGGCATCACAGACCAACCATTATCATCAATGAAATTACAACAGATTTCCTTGCACATTGGGGAGAAATTTATAGGTTACATTGAGAACTACATATGGCTTGATTCTGGATCATGAATGATATTTAGTGACACCCATATATGGAATCCTAGCCGAGACACCATAATAATAATTCCCCTCTCTTGTGTATAGGGAAGACATGTATGAGGGAATCCATTAAAGGTCCAAATCGCATGACCATAAACAATATAATTCCTGAAGAGTCATGTGTGGACTAGTACTCAATGTTATGAGATCCCACACATGCCCCTAACTCATGAGAAGTCAAATGATCAGGCTTCTCCCTATACATATGATCTAGACATATGTGGAAGCCTCGGTAGTTCACAATGAATCCTGGTCTGGTTATTCATTACATATCCAGGCACATCATCCCCATTTGTCAAACTCCATATCCCGGGAAAACATGGATCCCAAAACTAATTCAAGGACGTCTAAGATAGAATGAATGTGTCATGTGGACACCTTTTTTGAATACGCACATCTTCCCTCGGTGGATCTACATACGTTTCCCACAGCAATGGTCGTCAATCAAATTAATTTTGTCCCTATGAGAGTCCCCTCCTATCTCAGTACGTCCAATGGATTCAAAGCATCATTCCATCCCTCTTAATTCATGTTTCCCCTAAGAATATAGTTTACGCCATATATCATTATTCATATCTAAACAAATGTCGGAACATCCTGATTTTGATTAACCTAAAACTATTATATATTTTTGTTATACTATAATCATTTTCTCAGCCTGACTTTAAATTGCACATCGCTATGTACTCACTGCACGACATTAATCTATGAGGCCAAAATCATCTTTTTTGTATGACAATAACCTAGATAGAATTTGATTAAGCATAAAATTCCCTCTATTGATGAATTTTCAATTCTTTGGAAATGACCCAGATACCTCGTAATCCAATATTTCTCACACTGAGAATAGATCAACTTGCATAGGGATCCTAGATAGATATCTACCATGAGATTATGGAAAAATAGTCCAAGAATTTGATCCTAGCTTCACAACCCTAAATGGAAAGTCATGGTTCCCTTCCATGAGAGGTCCCCCATATCATTGCCATGTGACATTAAATGACCAGGTACCCCAAATATAGAACGAATGCCTCATCATGTGTATGAGTTAGATCAATGAAAGGTATACTAAATTCCATGAGTACATCACAACCCAAATGTCCCAAATATGTCCGGATAGACTCCTGTCATAACCCAAACTCCATGCTCTGATTAATATTGAATTTACATAACCATCCATGGCCATCTAATATGGAAGGAAAATGTCATGAAGACACATTTGTTTGAAAATTAACATCATTCCCCAGTGGCTCTGCATATCGTTCCCTCAAAAATGGCTATCAAACAAAAGAAAATTAATCCCTAGGCTAGTCATCCCCTATCATAGAATGGATAATTCTTTCCAAGACTCGTTCCATCCCACCTAATTCATGGCCCCTCAAATTCATGGCTTACATCTTCCTTCTTATAAACATGTTATATATAACAGAACATGCAGGATCGATTCATCTTGGGTCCATTTTGAGGATTCAAAAGATACCCCATCCATATGTGTGAAGATTATCTATATATAAAAGCGGAGTTCCTCCACTCATTTATGGGAGAAGATCATTGAAAATTCCACCTTTTGTGTTCAGTTTCACCGCTTATCAAAGTTCATTTACTATATTCAAAAATTTCACAATCTCTATAATATGTCATAGCCATCAAAGACAAAAAATCCAATGTCTTACGAACACCTTTGTTTGATTGTGTACATCATGCCCCAGTGGATAAGAATTTTTTCCCAAAAATATGGTCACCCATTGAAGGAAAATTCATCCCTAGGGGAGTCCATTCCAGCTTCCATATGCTCAAATGACTGTCATGTCCTATCACACCCCATATTTGGAAAACTCTAGGATAAAGACTTACATAACATCTTCTTCTCAATTTCCCGATACATAGAAAAATACTAATAACTAAAATAAACACTCACAAGCACTCCCTTATTCTAAAGGAATTGGGTGAGAGTGTTTCTCTACTCAAAGCAGAAAATAATGTTATAAATATTTTCAGAGACCACTACTCAGGACATCCACCCACTATGGCTCCCAACATCAAAATAAATTCAAAATGTTGAAAACCCCACCAAGGCCATCGGAGATGTAAGGCTAGCTTCCTACGGACAACAATGTTTAACTACTCACATCATTACCCAATGTCTCTGCATATGTTACACACACAAAAATAATCAATAAAAGGTATATTCGTCCCTAGTAGAGTCTTTTCCTACCTCTGAATTCCTAAAACGACTCCTGAGCCTCATGAATGTACATAATTTACAAATTAAGGGTTAAGAAAAATATAGAATCCTTGTCTGAATGATATTAGGATATTCTCGACTGATGTTCCAAAATTGGATCCCTTGCACGGTTAACATTGGTCAAAGCTGTTCGACCTAAATCATTAGTAATATTTTTCATTGGAAAGATTATAAAAATCTAGCAAAAAACACATCATACTTTCTAGAGGGAAAATCTTCAGAAGGCACCAATGTGTAAAAGACGAGTACAGGTTTGTTAAAAACGTTTAGCTATCAAGAACGGAGTAAATATTGTTAGGAAAAAAGGAGGCCGAAGAAAAATCATGTTTTCCAAGCTAATCTCGTGCAAAGTAGGATTAGAAAAAAAAATAGGGTACTAATGAAAAATGCATAAATGTTTGGGGGGTTTTCAATGAATTCCCAAAAATAGTCAAACAATGCTCACATAGTCCAATGGATATGGAAAACATTTGAGCTTAATTCGATTATTTCAGTTTACTTGTTTCATTTCAGGGATTAAAATTAATACCTAAATAATATGATGTTTATATGACTGATTGATCAAATTAAATTATTGGAAAATGAAAAGAAGAAGTATTCTAAGAAAAATAAGTTCCATCATATTCCATTAAAATATATGGTCTACATCCACAGCCTAGAGTCTCTCCATGTAATCAAGACATGACCTTTACAAGAGACATTCATTAGAGTCACATTGATTCAGCAATGATTTGTGTGACTCCTCAATGGTTTGGCCAAGAATCCCTAAATTTGTAGTCTCAGCCTCTATACTTGCTCGTAGTTCATGTGCGTCCCTCATGGCATAGAGGCCAGTCCATTCTCTCTCCTTCATTTACCACTGCCCCTCCTCAATGGTGGTTGTGTCACGAGGCCTATAACGATTGAGGAGTCCAATTTCTAGTTGTTTTGTTACAAATCCTAGTAAGTTTGTTCTCTCAAAGACTCTTTCTTTTTGAGTTCATTTTTCTACTTTTCAACCATTCCATCATTAGGGGTAGAATCTTCCAGGATAATTTTCCATGTAGCATCAAAATATGATTTCAAATTTACCAAAAATGTTGACATTCAAACTCACCAGTTTCTTCCCACCTAGGAACCACCAGCCTTACTGTATCATAAATGCCACAATAGATAAATCCAACAATTCACAGGACCACAAATTGGCAGTGTAACCTTGTAAATCTCACTGACATCTCATACAATGGAGTCTTGGAGATTAATATCCAAATGTTTCACTGTGCCTTTTTCCATGCGGGATTAAGATCTACCAATAATAATCGATTTTTCTCAAAATTACTCCCTGAAGATGAAATGTAGTCAGGAGTGAACGTCACTAGAGAGGGAATTGATTGGGCACCTACAACAAGGGTTGAACATGAAACATCCATTTCACTATTAATTTTAATAGATGACATGGTAGGGGAATCCTCTACCACTCCCAAGACTTTTGGTTGTCCTTCAGATGTTAGAGGGGAGGTGGCTTCTCTACCTGTCATCCCAACAGGGCACCACTATCTAAAAAAGTGGTTTTGAATCTTCAATCATCAGTGGCTCTATGTGGATACACAAAAAATATGAGGACCCAGGAGCATGTTTGGCCAAAAAATAGCCCACAAGGAAACCCTCAAAAGGTTGTTGGATAATATAAAGACTATAGGGATTTTCAGTCCAGATAAAAATAATGGTATTGGAATCCTGGAGGGGAAAACATTTCCTCTCTTAGAACATGAAAAAATGTCATGATAGACCACTCAAAATGGTCATGGGATGTAACATCAGCCTCCTCGATTGTGAATTCCCCAAATCCACATTCTGCATACGAAACATTAATCTATGAGGTTACTACCTCTATACGGGAATAATCCACTCGATCATGATTTATTGGATCCTAGATATTTGAAGTCCCTCCTAGATCCACAACTTCATGGGGGAAAAACATTAGAGTTAGGCCCTACTATAAAATTCATCATGTATCTCTCCAAGAGATTCGACACAACACGATCATATGATCCCTCAACTTCTAGATGTCTTTTCATCATTGGAGAAGAGATTATTCAAACTGGAGTAGGCACACTAGAGGGGTCAATAGCACACCCAGGCTCTTTAAATGGAATTTTATCTCTATTTAAATTGTCCATAATAGTTGGAGACCCTCCCTCTACCCTAAAAGTTACTAGAGCTATTGATTCCTGAGTAGTCGTCGCCTTTTCACAAATACACCCTACTTCAAAGTAAATATTTGTACTAGTGATTTGACATGAAAATGGTACTTGTTTCAATCACCAAATACACAGTCAATTACTTGTGACCCCCCATTGAATACACTTGGACAACTGATAGGCTTGCGTGCGTTTCCTTGATTTCCAGGGGATGATTCCTGAATTAAATCACCCAGAGGACTTGGAGGTTGAAACGTGAAAAAAGGTTCTTCAGTAACTTCTTACATATGTTCTTGGGCTCTAGAGGATCCTCCTGATGTATGCCTTATCATTGATAGGGTGCACTCCCCAGCTGCAGTACCTCTTGTATAGTAAGTCGGAGAAAGATACCTTTCTCATGATCCTATAAGGCATTCAAAATAAAGAGAATATAGGGAACCTGTCATCATCATTGAAATATAAGATTTTAAGGCCAAATGTTGAGGCCAAAACAACCTATCCTGTCAACCAGGGGAATATTTCCATTAATGCCCCACTGTCCGACTTGTAACGCTAGTCTACAGGTGGGTTAAGACACCTATCCGTTTTAGTCAAGTATGATTCCACCACATTACGATCCTCGTTGGTTGAAATACCAGTAGGAGAAATTTCTCCCCTAAAACCTGGATGATTGATGTGTTTCCACTAAAGAATCATCCATATATATTCATTTAATTATCTCCCAATTAATTCATCTCAAACCCTACAAGCCTCTAGAAATGGAGATGTAATTGGGATGGCCAGTGCTGGAAGGATGGTACATGGGAGTAGAGTATGTTTTTACCACCTCAAACATTTCCATGGTATCCATGGAAGCTTAAAAACTTGAGAAGAGGAATGATTATTAGACGATGGGAGCATGTAAGAATTTTTTTTGAGGATGTAGTTGGTGATACTAAGGCTTCACCATATTTATAAATAGTTTATAGGCTTATCTTGTAAATTACACAATGAGTGTACTTACAGTCACAACTTTGACAGTGGATGACTACCCCATGGTCCATAAGATATCAACACACCCTATCTGGATCCTCATCATATGAAATTTTAGTCGGTGCTGATATGTAGTCAATTACACTTTGGATTACTTCACTTTTATTTAATTTTTTATATAAATCATGAAGTGACTAGTCATGAGTTGATGTATGGAGTTTAAAAAGTTAATATTACCTCCAGGACACTAGAGAATTTCCCTCAGATGGAATAGATGATGCACTCAATAAAATCCAGCAGCTTGTTCGGCCACCCATGAGCTCATAACCCCATCTTAGACAACTTTCCATGGGGAGAGAATAGACCTTCTGAGGAATTTTCCAAGATGAGAGTGTTCAGAAACTCCCTTTTTCTTCCCATTACACATTTCCTTTGATTCCTCAGAAGTAGTCCCATTAGGCACTAGGTAAGAAAATTGTCCATCTGGATATGATTTAACTTATGCATTATAGTAGTTCATGGAATGAAATGATATAGAATCCACAGAATATTGAAGTCTTCCATGGATTTGTGTGTCCCCTAAGTAAACATTAATAATAATTTACAATCTATAATCATATGTTTCTTCTGATGAGAACTGCTGAGAGAAGGAGGGTAAAACTTCTGGATACATTTGAATTGTCGACTAAATCTATAGTGTGCAAAACCCTGAAAAAATTGTTCCCCTCTGATATGGTTAACAAGGGTGACTTCTTGTAGACAAAAAAAGTAGCCTCAATTTTTGAAGTCTTTGGATGCATGTTTTATAATAGTACCAGTAGGGGAATCCTAAGGTTGGTATGATAATTGTTCGTAAACATTAAGCAAAACCATTAAGTCATTCTCGTTCTTTTTTGTTTTCCCATCTTAATTTTCTTATGAAGACCATGCCGACATCATGACCCCACTGGTGTTTTGGATGTACAATCAGAGGGTGGAATGCAAAAATGTTAGGTAATTGAAGATGGAATTACCCCATGTGTCTTCTCACATCCATCCCTAAACAATTTGAAATGTTTTAGTAATCTGTTAAGGTGACCCCCCCTTTGCAGATTCAACGCAGTAGGAGGTATATCTTGGCCAACATTGGGATAGTGAGATTAGTGCATTTGATAGTGGCCAAATAAGCATCCAAGATTAATGTTTATGCTCTTGAATGACTAGATTCCCACACTTGTTGGATCCACCCAATCAAAAACATTGCCATGAAATCCACTAGTGCAAATAATTGATCGACTTTATGGATGATCCCTCATCCCCATTTATAAAACTTCCCCTCTTTCATGATGGGCCCATAAGTACCCACTCTCCCCCTGGTGGATTTGGTGGGGAAATCCTTGGGTCTCCATGTATCAGGCTTGACACTAGTATTCCTAATAGAAGCACCAAAATAGTCCTCAAAAAAACATCCTACATTGGACAGGGATCACATACCATTACAACCACCTTCGCATGGATAATGAGTTCTTTTGGCTTGGGGGGGGGGTCCTTTCCTCATCGTCCCATGTAGAGGATAGAGAAAGAAATTCATCATACATGTCACGAATGATAGGGATTCCTTAAATTATCCAGATGTCCCATAGACCGATTCTGACCTCCTCATGGGTCAAATGGAAGGTATTGGTATCTAGAATCCCCCTGCTTAAGATTTATGAAAGAAGGGCATTTGTACAATGGGATTATGTCTGAGAGTCCCTAGAATCCTTGAACAGTCGAATAGTCTGTAGATTAGTTTTGAATTCTTCACGACTCTGGAGAACCCAAAAGTCCCCCTTGTCCATGCTGAATGATCCTCAAGGACAAAGTCCCCACCAGGATGACCAATCATGATTCTAGTTCTCTATTACATTTCTTGAAATACTGTGGTATCACTGGGCCATTTTATCGGGATTTCGTTGTACCCCATGTAATGTTAGAGGTGCATAATTCCGCAAGGACCTGGAGGTAGTATTCCTCTTAAGATACCTCCCATTGAAAGAAATCATATAATTTAGAATAAAGGTATTAATTATCCAGGTGGTAGGCTGAACAATCATGTTTGGTGTTAGGATTTCAATTTTAAAGAATAAACCAAACCCGTTAGAAGGAAGCCTATCTGATGTAGGGTACTCATGTTGTCCCGTTATAAGTAGATTCTCTTGTGATTGGTGAAATGGATAGACTGAAATTTTTTCTTCAACCTAATACTTCATGCCCATCGACTATTCTACATTAGAATAAATAGGGCCACCAATAATATCCTCAAAAAAGAACTGACATCAGAAGAAACCTGTGAATCATCTATTGTAACATGCACAGGAAGATCCAGAAGCTGGTAGAAAATCAGTTCCATAAAACTTGTTAGATAAAGGATATGGAATAATGGATAAAGGGCTCAAAATATGTTAACATAAGGCTCCAAATACTGTTTATTGATATTTTAGGTGATTGAAACATCTAGCCTACTACATAGTATGTGGAAGGCACAATCTGTGTACTATATGATACACTAAATAAACCTGGCTACAGGTACAGTATGTAGATTCATTTCACTATGTACAGCCATGGTATGTGAACCATCCGCACGACGTTGGCCTATAGATCATTGGTCAGCAAACATAAAGAATTACGGAAATAGGTTACCACGAACAAAGTTCTTGATTATGTTCATATTCAGAAATTTTCTATTAATGATTTTTTAGGATTATTAGTTATTAATTTTTCGTTCGTTGAACCATGTTCGGTTTGTGGGCACCCGAACATTGTTGTGTCATCCAAACTGGAATCAGGATTTTAGTTATAAAATTCTTAAATGTTGTTTGTAAAAACCAAATTATGGTATGTGGACATTAAATTGGGGAGAATATTGGTTTGCGGTATGTAATAAGCGTTTTTACAAATGGATTTTCTCAAGGAACACGGTACACGAGAGAAGATGAATATGCGAAAATAGAGAGTACTTTTTTCCAAATTAAATGGTAAAGGTAAAATGATATGGTGCCCTATATATAGGTGTGTCCCCTCCTACTAGGTCCATTTTTTCTACCATGAACCATTTCAGTTCCGGACCACTTCTATATCAAAATATTTCCCTCTTTATTTTGAACAGACCACATTCCAATGAGGGACATTTTTAGGGTCCTGAAAATTATGCCAAGGGAATCCAATACCCCCTCAATCACATTGTAGATGAAAGACAGTAATTATTCTACTCCTGCAAGTTAAATGGAATCAAATTAATTTTCATATTTTATAAGAAACTAGAAGAAATTCATGTTTTAAAATCATTACAAGTGGCCTATATAACATCATTGGGAATGATTCATGGGCATGCTAGATTGTGAACCAACAAGTATGTGGAACTAACTACGAACTGCTAGCCCACAGGGAGATAACCAGTGAACCAGGCGGAACAAAAATCGTGTCACCGAATGACTCATGTAGGTGAAGGTCTCCTGCATGCCATTCCGAGAACTCATCAGTTTGTGGACGGAGCACACCAATAAGGTTTCGTGAACCATTATCATGAACCGAAGCCTCCACAATACCCAGATTGACTGAGTCTTCTGTAGGTCAGGGAATCCCCTCATTGGCCTCCACAAATGGTGTTGAATTCCCAATTGAAACAATTGTCCATATTCTCTATTAAAGTAGAATATTATAATTGTAATGACAAAAACTTTCCTTAATGGAAATCCATATTGATCCAATTAAATGTCTCTTTATGTAAAATGATTATATAAAATGTCAACTTATTTGGTTGTGTGTTATTGTATTTTAAAATACTATTAAGAATTGTGACCTCTTCTAATATAGCTATTGAAAATTTATCACATTATTAGTATAAATATAGTGATTTAACAAGTCCAATTTACCCAGACAATGGAAGTGATGGCTTCATCCGATAGAAGTGCCCCATTCGAAGCCCATTTTTCAGATCTCAGAATGGATGTTGCATCTTTCGAAATCGATTTTCTCCATTTCCAATACAATCTTTAATATGTTATGCTCGAGCGGGACCACCAACGAGATAAGTGGATGTTGATAGAGATTACCACCCGAGGAAGGTTATCTAAGCCACCTCAAGAGTCTGTCACCATAGCACACCTTACTATTCATTCTTATGCGGGTGTTATAAGGTGTTATGTAACAAGACCTTAGTACTATGGTTTTTTACATATTTTGTTATATTATAATGAATATACTTTCTTTTTATTGTTGTTACCTTGTAAATATTTTTTAATGCACAAATAGTATTTTTAGTTAATGTTCAACTATGAAATCTATTTTGATGAACTAATGGATTATTGAATTAAATAATATTTTAATAAAATATTTTTATTATTATTAAATTAATTAATATAAAATATAAATTATTTTATAATTTTGTGAATGAAATTGTAATTTTTAGTATGGTTTGAAATATATTTTTGTCAAAACCCATGAATTTTCAATAAATGTAAATTTTTATTTTAAAAGTGAAAATTAACCTATATAGAGAATTATTAAGATAAAAAAATATTATTTATGGAATTAGGAGGTCGAAATTATCAAATTGTTAATTATTCATAATTTTCTGAGCCAGTCAAATTTTTGGATAAAAATTAATTAATTTTTCAATATATTATGTGTTTTATGGAATAAAAATGACCCAATAGTGATGTAATAAAATACTATAACCATTGGGTTCAAAAAATATATGTTTTACCATTAATATAATTTGATTTTGGGTCTGTTTGACTTATTTTACAAAGCATTAATGGACTCTTCAAGTATTATTAAAAATCATGCCTTTTTAAATTGTTTTTCTTAGGAGTGTGACTCACCTCCACATAACCAACCCAATTATTTTAATAAGTTCAAAATTTTGCATTATAATATATATTTTTTCACTTCTATTTTCAAAAAACCATATGAAAATACTATGGGCTGGATTATGGTTTGGATTGTTTAATGTGAGGTTTCCAAAATCTAAATATTAAAAAATTCCCTCACCTATTTTATATAACTCACCCGGGCTCCCACTTCCTCCTCACTCAAAGCCTTTGGAGTTTCTCAAACCTCTACCCTAATCTCTCTAGAATCCTCCCATAGTTCCCCAAACTCCCAATAATCCTCTATCATGCCTCTCTGAAGGCTTTGGAAGCAAACATCCAAATAAGGGTTTTTTCATCCTTTCTCATTCTTTTCCAATATTCTTTAAATTGTTATTCCCTTTTAATTTCAAATATAAATGTTGGGGTATGGATTCAAAAAACCACCATAATTCCATATTTATGTTTTAATAATGGGATACCCCTTTATCTTTGTTAAATGTCTCCTATGTACACCCATTACTAAGCCGAAATTCTGAACGAAATTTCTCTCTCCTTTCTTACATTCATGCAATTATTTTGTATAATGACTCTAAATTCCATTAAAATTGTTGGGACATGTTTCAATATAAAACCCTCATTATCCATTTCATTTAAATATGATGAGACACTCCTTTATCTCTCATCAACCATTTTTTTAAATTCTTACGTCACGTCGTTATGCTACTGAAATTGCACTGTTTTCCAAGCCAAAGTCATTGTGTTGTGAATACCATGCCCATTTATCTGTCAATGGTATTCAACAGTTTCACATTTAATTATTGTCTAAATAGTCTCATTTATTTCTCCCACATTACATAGTCATGGAATAAATGATTATGTTTTATAAATCCATGTTATATGATCCATGTGGCACACTTATGCATGAAATGAAATGTTTAAGAAAGGTGCGCCCTTATAGCGCTCCAATGCATTGGGTAATGTATAGTACCATGATACATCATTTTCAATGGGTGTTTACTAATGATAATTAAAGTGAAACAAGGTTTTACTCATGCTTTATGTGAACTGAGGATTTACGAATGCACCATCTGCAATGGGCCTTGGCTCAAGCTAATTCCTTGTTAATTGTTGTTTCTACATTTCTATGTTATGAGTATCATGCTTTATCATGCCTTTATATTTATTCTTATCTTTTTAACTATTGATATTTCTATATTCTAAAATGTATTGTATTCCTCATGTAATTCCATGATTAATCCCTTACTGGGCTTTATAGATCACCCTTTTCCGTTGCATGTCCTCAGGTTGTCCAATACAATGCTAAGTACGAGGGAATGTAGTGGTCATGAAAAAGATGTTTTCAGTAATGATGTTGTATTTTTTGTTTTAATTTGTTATGTAATGATCCTAATCACCAAATAAACTATGCCTATCGATCTTCTATGTTGTATCAAGTGAAGATTTTATGTATTATATCATGTCTATGTGTGTAATAAATTTCGGGTTGTCATATTTTGTATTAGAGGATATGATTAGTCATTTTGGTGATTGAGACTATAAAACCTTAGTAAATACTTACAGACAAGACATTGTATAATAAAAACATCACTATGTTTTGGGGAGTTTTGATTAAGTGGTTTATCAAGAAAATAAATCAATGTCTGGATACGAGTAGGTAGAGGCGGCTCTGGATGTAACACCCCATGATTTTATAAGATATATTATTTTTAATTTCTTTCATATCTTATATTGTACACTACAAAAATATTATCTTGCATTATACGAAACATTGTATTATCTTGCAGTATACACAAGACTAATATTGGATCATGTTACACACAATTTCAAGTTCATTTTATAGAAGATTTTTTACACAACATTTAGTGTGTATATATATATATATATTCAATGTATAAATGAAATATGGTTGGATTCTATTATATGCAACAACAAAAGAATCTCGCACTACATGCAACCCTGACTTGGCATTTATTACACGCAATCGAGACCTTCCATGATAGTGTGTGTTGTACGCAATACTGAATTTTACTAAACAATAATATGTTATTAAAATATAATATAAACTAGCCGTTATGAATAGTAATACCCACTTTTTGAAATTTTATAAATTTTATCTTTCAAAATTGAATTCGTTTTTGGATTCGGAATATCGAAATTATCCTAAGGTAAATTTTTGGTATTTTTCTGAAAACATTCAATTCTTGATGAATATTGAAAACACTGGGTTACTATTTAAATATAGAGGCTTTATTTAAAAAATTATTTATTTTATTTAAATTTATTTTATGTATAACATGATAAATAATACCTATATAAGTTCAATTTAATTCATTGGAGTCATTTTATAATAATTTTAGAAATATTAAAATTTTATTGAACTTTTCACCGTTTTTACCCACCTCCTAGGACAATTTGAAAAATTAAATAAAACTCAATTTTACAGCTTCTATGAGTGGAATTTTGAAAATCCAAGAAACACGGTTAATATCTAGGAGTAAAATTTGGTTTAATAAGATAATAATAATTTCCTATGAATAATAACATTTTACTTTTATTTACCACGGTTAAAAGTAAATAGGGTAATTAAGGGTAAAAATGATATTATTATTACCCTAACACATGTCCTAATTCTATTTTATTAGTCTAATTCGACTAAAAATAACCATAGGAATAAAATATTACCCTTTAGGTCCACTTGGATTAGAATTGAACACTTATTATTATTTTATTTAAAGAAGAGTTAAAAGGGTTAAAATCAATATTTAATAACTAAAACATTTGTAATCTAGGGTTATACATATGATAAATTCGATTATAAATATTAATTAGAATTATAAAAATAATTCATACATAATAGTATTTTATTTATAATTTTTAGACATTATGTAATTTAATTTTTTTATGACACAATGACGATGCAGTAATTACCTTATTAATGAAATATTAACATAATTGATGTTATAAATACCCATATAAATGTAATTTGAGACTTTTTATGAATTAAAATAATTTTATTGGTTAATATTCCATGTTAGTATTTATGTAATTAATATTTTTCGAACTAATCATACTGTTATGATTTTCACAAAAATCAATTACCAAATAGTGTCAAAATTGACATAAAATGGTTTTTAAAACGAATATTATATTATTAATTGTTATTCTATTCCTAAAAATTTAAGGTTCGTCGAAATGACTTATATAAGGTTATATATATTAATAATGAACCTCTTGGGGGTTTTTTTGGCTTGTTATAGTATGTTTATTAACAATATAGTGTAAGAAAACAAGAAGACACGGTGAAAGTTAAATTGTTTAACTTAGAGTTAAATCTAAATGATAAGGATAAAATAGTAACATAAACTTGTCTAAAACCTATTGGTTGATATTATTTAGATACATACCCAATTTAGCCTCGAAATAAATCATTTTGGAGCTATAATAAACCGAATATGACATTATTATAAAATAATATTATATTTTTTTTCCTAAGGATCCCCTCTCCTCCCTTATAAAAGGGCACCTCCTCCCTCTTCTATTTACACAATTTTGAGCTTTCAAACTCAACCAAACCCTTCCCATTTCCCTTATAAAAATACCTAGAAACATTATTGTTGTGCTGGTCTCCTCAAAAGACCAACTCTAGTGCCTTAAGAGGAATCATAAATGAGGCACGTCGACGAAGAGGTAATCTCATCTACCGATTCATTCATGTTTTCTTTCTTTTTCAACTTCTTCTTATTTTGTTGTTTCATTATAAAGTAATAAAATAAGTATCACTAATATACTGATATGTTTTGATAAATATGAAGCAACCCCATTTCACATTCTATCCATCTTACGGAAAAGAAATCATCGCGCGTGCGTATGTGCAGAATACCGTCTCCACGCCGTGGTGTAATATGTTTTCCACCACCACCTTAAATGGATGGGTATAATGGTGTAATGAATTACTATATAGTTATTATAACATAATACTGATTCTGTGATATTATATAATCCACTCCAATTCAATTCAATAATTATGGGAATGATATCATCGGTCGTGCGTACGTACGGATTACCGTCTCCACGACGCGATGAGATTCATTCTCTATTTTAACCATTCCAGAATGATTATAAAGTGTATATAATTAATAATAAGGAAATATATGAAATAATAATTCTACTGATATATGTATATATATATATATATATATTTCATTTACATACCTCCATTGAAGTCAATAAGGAAAGGAAAACAGTGTTCATCCGTACGTACGACCTACTGTCTCCATGAACGGTGTATTTCATTTCATTCATCAATATATTATATATATATATATATATTGAATATATATGATATATAAATCATGATTTAAATTCTTGAATTAAGTAAATCATGATTTGATTAATAATAATATCAAGAACAACAAGTCCAAACACGTACGATAAATAAAATGGTTTTACCCAAAACGCCGCCTTAACATGAAATTTAAAAAAGAACGGGTAATATAAAGTCATAAGTGAACCATATATGATATCAAAATAATTAATATAATTCTTTAATAATTCAATGACATTATTTAAATCATTATATAGGAGGTTCAGAAACAAAAGAAGCATATCAGACATAAGGTAAGGGATAACCGTTCCAATCTCGTTCTTATCCGAGATTGCTTATTCGTAAGTATTTACTGGGTTATTGTTATCATCCATGTCCATGTTTTCTAAATTTTTTTCATGAATGTTTAATGTCCTTTTATCCATTTTTTACTTTTATCACATGTTGTTGAAGGAATCTTTCTTTTGTTTACCATACGAGGAACTTTTTGAGTTTTCTGACAAAAGTACAAGAAAAATATTTTTTTTAACTTATACGGCATGAATAGATTTTAAGGGTTTAATAATGACTTATTTTAATGAAGCTTACACTACAATATTTCATGATTATTTACAAAAAATCTCTTTTCTTTTAAAATTTCATGGCATTTTGTGAAAAGAAGATGATTTTAAAGAAGAAAGGATATTTTCATCAAGAATTCATTTCAAGTGTTTTATGAAAACAATTTTCCATCAAAGATGAAATTATTTCACATGTGTATATTTAAGTATAACTAATCTATGATTTACATGGTTTAAATTTTCTTATGATACAATGATATCCATTTGTTTTATATGGATTATGTTATGATAGGATGATGTTTATGAAACTCATTTTATTATCTGGTTTAGGATGAAAGATTTATGTTTATGTTGTGGCACACGTAAGAATAATTTCAATATGATATGGGTGGGAACTATATATCAATCAAATTAATTGGGTAAATATTTATATCTCATTATATAGACATGGCTGGAATGGTAAGTTAATCGGATTCAGTGATACGAGACTGGAATGGGGAGTGAACTCGATTCCGAAAGGGACTTTGTCAACTAAGATGGTCTCGGCAGAAATTCCTTGGCTACTATGGAAATCATATCATGTGCTTAATGGTTTTCCACAATTACATGTTTTATTCCCATGATATTTTATCATGATTGATGTTCCTTTATAATATATTCCTTATGTACTTCCATGATTTTTGTCTTTGCTCAAGATTTTGATGTTTAGATTTTATGTTCAAGTTTTTGCATTTAAATGTTTATGGATTGTTTAATGTTCTATATGTTTACCCTTAGTGAGCATTTGAGATCACCATTTTTATGTTTTCATTCCCCCAGGATATAAAGAAAGGTTTTAGGTAAGAAAACAAAAGTGGAAGATCATTATGGGATATTTTGAAGATCTTTCACCATGATTAGAATATTATTTTTCTGAGTTTCCAAAGACAGTAAAATATTACGGTCCATCTGTGTTTTTTTTTGTTATGTAATAGGTATTCCGCAAAACAAATGTAATTTCCATGTATTTCAAGTTTGGGGTCTCTAAAGTTGGTATCAGAGGAAAGGTTTTGTTAACCATTGGAAACTAGGATGCAAAAACTTTAGTGAAATCCCTACAGATATTTCTAAGGTATGTATAGGGATGTCCCTAAGGATAAGTATATGTATAGGTTATAGTCCTAGAATTATGATAACGATATTAGAATTAAGCCTAAGTTGTCAGATATTGAAGTTACCCCCCCCCCTTTATTATGATTTTTACCTCTCACACTATTTTTTGGGGTTTTAAGAAATGGTAGGAAACATGAGGATTCATGTTAATGGAAAATATGATGGATAATTGAATGATATTCTTCACGAGAAACCAAATGAAATGGTATTTGGATGTCTAAACATAGTTATTATTCCTAATCAGAAATATCATAATATGATCAATAATATCAACTTTGGTAAGTTTCCTAACTCGGCTAATAAGAGAAAGATGTAGTTTCATGATGATCATAGAGGAAAGAAAGTTAATTTTCCGTCATGTAAATCATGTGGGAAGAGGCATCAGGGAGAATGTTTCAATGGATCTGGAAGATACTTTGGGTGTTGAAAAGAAGGACACAAAGCCAATAATTATAAAGGAAAAGGTTTAGTTAACAACATGGACAAGGATAATGGTATTGCTTTGACATAAAAAATGGTTAAATTTTTTAAATGTGGAATGTATGGGCATTGTGGAAACCAATTACCTAAGGGAAAATCTCTTGAAGAGAATCAACATGGTCGTATGAGTAGTATTTTTGTTGTTGATGATGAAGAAAGTACAAATGATATATGTGAAGAAAAAATTGTTGATGAATAAAATGATGAAGCTCGGTCAATGTTTTAAGAAGGTAGTGGAATGATTGTATGTTTACCCAGAGTAATGTTAATGGTACTATAGAATAAAGAAACACATATGGATTGTTACACTATTGTTTTTCCGAAAGTATTTGAAAGTATATGTTGAATGGTACCTATAACCAAGAAATGTTATTCAAATATTTTTGGAAGGTAGATGATATGTGAATAATGAAAGGATAAGGAGATAATGAGATATTTGATAGTATTAATGAGCTCATGACTGATATAAGGACAATGTGATATCATGGTTTGAATATATAGATATTTTTGGATTTTGGTATGTGGAAAGAGTTAAATTTTGACAGCACTCATGTTTTCACTAAGGTTCAATGGTAATACGTGATTAAGGTATTCACATGTTTGGAATGTGACCAACAAGATATATATCTTATGATATACGGGAAATAAATGATTGTATTCATTTCTTGGAAGATGACCTTTCTAGTAATCATTTTATTTATACTATGAGATTGGATAGAAGTATTTTGGATAAACCTAAAGATTGGAATAGATTATGTTAGACATCATATAGTATTGTTTAAGGCTAGAACTTTTTGTTATAATAGTATAGTTTTAAAAAAAGGAAAACCCGTATGAAGGGAGACAACCCTTCACATCGGACAAGGATGCAGAAATCGAACCCACAACCGAAGTGAGACATGCCTTTATTGCCTACCACTGGCCTACAGGAAGTCCCTGGTTAGTATAAACTAGTTTTATTTTAGTAATCCCTATAATATATGATGTATAAGTCCATTTTTGCAACCATATACGATTAATCTCAGTATAGATGGACTTATGTATATTTAATAAATTGTGCTAAACTTTTTGCGATAGAAACAGATGCAATGACCTATCATTCTATGGAATGATCTACTAATACTTCAAGAATGTAAAATTTAACATTATTTCTTTAAGAAATTAAGTACAAATTGTTCATGGATGGAACAACAGTAATATTTTACCAAAATCAAGTACGTATTTCTTTTAATTCAATAATTCATAAACTATAGGGAAATGATCATGAAAATAAAAAATGTTGTCCAAGTGTCCTTATACTCGATGAATCAAATGGTAGATTAAATCATCACAAATTCAAGGCTTTATGGTTGTTGAATTTTTCATACCCATGTCCTCTACCACTCTCCATCAGAACATGATGGTTATATTTTTCTTCCATATCCATATTTCCACCTTTGTTCTCCTATGTGGAAACACAGGGATGAGTTAATCTGGGTAGCCATTACATTTCCTACTTTACTTTTTAAAAATAAGTTTTAGTATTCCATTTATGATGTGGTTTTTTACGAACTAAACATTCAAGTAGTAAATGATTTATAATACTGGAAAATTTCGAGGGCGACATTCATTTTAAGAGGGGTAGAGTGTAACACCCCAAGATTTTAAAAGATATATTCTTTTTAATTTCATTCATATCTTCTGTGGTACAATTCACCAAGATTATCTTGTGTTATACGCAACACCGTATTTTCTTTCAGTATACACAACACTAATCTTGTGTCGTGTTACACACAATTTCAAATTTGTTTGATAGAAGTTATTTTATGCAAAATTGAGTGTGTATATATATATATTAAATGTATAAATGAAATATGTTTGGATTCTATTATACGCAACAATAAATGAATCTTGCACTACATGCAACCCTGACTTGGTTTTCATTACACACAATCGCGACCTTCCATGATATCGTGTGTTGTATGCAATACCGAGTTTCACTAAACAACGATATGTTATTAAAATAATATATAAACTAGCTGTTATGAATAGTAATACCAACTTTTTAAAATTTAATAAATTTTACCTTTCAAATAGGATTTCATTTTTGGATTCAGAATAACAAAATTAGCCTAGGGTGAATTATTGGTATTTTTTCTGATAACTATCAATTTTTGATGAATAGTGAAAACACTGGGTTAGTATTTAAAAACCAACTTTTTTTAAATAATTATTTTTTTTATTTAAATTTATTTTAAGTAAAAATTGATACATAATACCTATATATGTTCAATGTAATTCATTGGATTCATTATATAATAATTTTAGAAATATATAAACTTTATTGACCTTTTCACCATCTTTTACCCACCTCTTATGAGAATTTGGAAATTTACATAAAACTTATTTTTACCACTACTGTGAGTGGAATTTTGAGAATACAAGAAATAAGGTTAATATCAAGGAGTAATATGTGGTTCAATAAGATATTTTTTTTGGTAAATAGTAACTTTTTTCTTTTATTTACCACGGTTAAAAGTAAATAGGGTAATTAAGGGTAAAAATGATATTATTATTACCCTAAAACATGTCCTATTTCTATTAGATAAGTGTAATTTGGAAAAAAATAACCTTTGGAATAAAATATTACCCTTTTGGTCCAATTGGATTAGATTGGGACACTTATTATTATTTTATTTAAAGAAGATTTAAAAGGGTTAAAATAAATGTTTAATAACCTAATAAATTTTCATATAGGGTTATACATAAGATAAATTAGACTATAAATATTAATTAGAAATATAAAAATAACTCCTAAATTATGGTATTTTAGTTATAATTTTTAGACATTATGTAATTTAATTTATTTATGACATAATGATGATATAATTATTACCTTAATAATGAAATATTAACATAATTGATGTTATAAATACCCAAATACATGTAATTTGAGACTTTTTTTTGAATTAAACTAATTTTCTAGGTCAATATGACAAGTTAGTATTGATATAATTAATTTATTTCGAACTAATAATACTGTTATGATATTCAGAAAAATCAATTACCAAATAGTGTCAAAATTGAGATAAAATAGTTTTTAAAACAAATATTATATTATTAATTGTTATTCTATTCTTAAAAATCTAAGGTTAGTCTAAATGACTTATATAAGGTTATATATATTAATAATGTACCACATGGGGTTCTTTTGACTTGTTATAGTATGTTTATTAACCATATAGTGTAAGAAAACAAGAAGACACAGTAAAAGTTAAATTATTTAACTTAGAGTTAAATCTAAATGATAAGGTTAAAAAAAACTACATAAACTTGTCTAAAACCTATTGGTTGAGATTATTTAGATCCATACTCACTTTATATTTTAAATAAATCAATTTTGGTCCATTATAATCCGAATATGACTTTATTATAAAATAATAATTTATGTTTTTCCTCAGATGCCCCTCTCCTCCCTTATAAAAGGGAACCTCCTCCCTCTTCTATTTACACAATTTTTAACATTAAAGCTCTGAAAACCCCTGACCATTTAACTTCTCAACTTCTCTAGAAACATTATAGTGGTTCTGGTCTCCTCAATAGACCAACTGTAGTGCCTTAAGAGGAATCTTAAAGGAGGCGCGTCAAAGAAGAGGTACTCCCTTCTACCGATTCTTTCATGTTTTCTTTCTTCTTAAAGTTCTTATTTTTTAGTTGTTTAATTATAAAGTAATAAAATATGTATCACTAATATACTGATAATTTATTATAAATATAAAACAAACCCATTTCACCTTCTATACATCTTATAGAAAAAGAAATCACTACGCATGCGTACGAACGGAATAGCGTCTCCACGCCGTGGTGTAATCTGTTTTTCCATCACCACCATACTTGGATGTGTATAATGGTGTAAAGAAAAACTATATATAGTTATTATAAAATCATACCGACTCGGTGATATTATATCATCCACTCAAATTCAATTAAATTATTATGGGAATGATTTCATCGCTCGTGCGTACGTACGGATTACCGTCTCCATGAGGCGATAAGAATCATTCTCCATGTTAACCATTCAAGAATGATTATAATGAATATATAATGAATAATAATGAAATATATGACATAATTAATATACTGGATATATTTATATATATATATATATATATTTAATCTACTTACTTCCATTCATGTCAATAAGAAAAGGAAAACACCGTTCATGCGTACGTACGACCTACCGTCTCCCTGAACGGTGTATTTAATTTCATTAATCTATCTAATATATGTATATATACTGAATATATATGATATATAAATCATTATTTAGAATCTAGAATTAATTAAATCATGATATAAGTAATAATAATATCGAGAACAATAAGTCCAAACACGTACGATAAATAAAACGGTTTTACCCAAAACGCTGCTTTAACAAGGAATTTCCAAAAGAACAGGAAATATAATGTCATAAGTGAACCATATATGATATCATAACAATGAATACGATTCTGTAATAATTAAATTACATTATTTAAATCATTATATAGGAGGTTTGGATACATACAAAGCATATCAGACATAAGGTAAGGGATAACTGTTCCTATCTCGTTCTTATCCGAGATTGTTTATTCATAAGTATTTACTGGGTTTATTGTAATCGTCCATGTCTATGTTTTCGAAATAGGTAATCATTTATGTTTAATTCCTTTTACCCAATTTTTACTTTTATCTCATTTTATTGAAGGAATCATTTTTTTGTTTACCATACGAGGAACCTTTTGACTTTTCTGACAAAAGTACAAAAAGAATATTTTTCATAACTTATACAACATTAATAGATTTTTATAGTTTTATATCTCCTTATTTTCATGAATCTTACTCCACAATATTTTATGATTACTTTCAAAAAAACCCTTTTCATTTAAAATATCATGGCATTTTGTGAAAAGAAAATGATTTTAAAGAAGAAAGGATACTTTCTGGAAGAAATTTATTTCAATTGTTTTATCAAAACAGTTTTCCAGCTAAGAAGACATTATTTCATATATGTATGTTTAAATTATAATGTCTCTATGAATTACATGGTTTTAATTTTCTTATGATGAAATCATATCCATTTGTTTTATATGGATTATGTTATGGAGGGATGATGTTTATGAAACCCATTTTATTATATGGGTTAGGATGAATGATTTATGTCTACGTTGTGGAACACGTAAGAATGATTACAATATGAGATGGGTGGGACATATATCTCCCTCCAATGCAGTGAGTAAAGATTTATATATCATCAGATATACATGGCTGGAATAGTAAGTTAATCCGATTTAGTGATACAGGACTGGAACGAGGAGTGAACTCGATTTAGAAAGGGACTTTGTCCACTAAGATGGTCTTGGAAGAAATTACGTGGCTACTCTAGAAATCATATCATGTGATTAATGGTTTTCCACAATTACATGTTTTATTACCATGTGATTTTATCATGATTGATGTTCCATTATGATATATGTCTTACATACTTCCATGATTTATGTCTTTGCTCAAGATTTTGATGTTTAGATTTTATGTTCAACATTTTGCATTCAAACATTTATGGATTTTTTATGTTCTCTATGTTACCATTACAGAGAATTTGAGCTCACCCTTTGTATGTTTTCTTTTCCCCATGATATAAAGAAAGGTTTTAGGTATGAAAACAAAAGGGGAATATCTTTATTTGCGATGTTGATGATTTTTCACCATGATTAGAAGATTATTTTTCCGAGTTTCCAAGGACACTAAACTATTATGATCCTTGTGTGTTTGTTTTTGTTATGTATTAGGTATTCCGAAAAACTAATGTTATGTCCATGTTCGACAAGTTTGGTGTCTCTACACTTTCTTAGATGTATCCTATGGTTAAAACCTGAAAACACCACTTTGAGCTAGACTCGAATGGTAAGAGGAGTACGACAATGGGCCTTGATGCAATATTGGTTATGACACTCCCAGGTGATATTCTTTTCTAAATTCACAAGCTTAGTATGAACCATTAATAAGGGTCAAAAAAATTCCCTAAGAAAATATGTTAGAAAGTAGATCATGGATACCATAGACTGAAGCCAATAGATTCACATGTTAAGGAAATAAAATTTATTTATAAGTCAGCAATTTCATCCTTGTATTACCCTTTATGTGTTACTCCTATCTTTCCTTTTATTCCAGCCAATGGTCGGTAATAGTAGGACTTGGGATGACAACCGATGTGAAGATAAATGTTATGACTGTACCAATGAGACAACCAATCCAATGGGAGCAGGAATTGAAAACTTTGTCAAACTTCTCTCTCATCTAACTCAATCATTTAATAGAAACATGTGTCAAGAGGAACGTTGAACCCCCCATAAGAAAGAACAAGTCACTATCGATATCTTAATGAGACAAAGGCCTACAACTTTTAATGGATCATCTCATCCCTCAATCATTGAATAATGGATCAACTCCATTGAAACGATCTTCTCCATCCTTCAATTTTCTAAAAAGAGAAGGTTCTTCTGGATGCTTATCTTATTGAGGGTGAAGCTGATCAATGGTAGACATTGATCAAATATAAGAAGCCTGAGGAGGATATCGAGGCATTGGAATGGAAGTATTTTCAGAAGTTTTTTTTTTGATAAATATTTACCATGCACACTTCAGCTTTAGATCGAGAGGGAATTCAATTCCATCAAGAAAAAAGATGACAAATCTATTAGAGCGTCTGAGGTAAACATCACAAGACGTGCACGATATGCTTCAGGCTTTGTCGTTACCCACAAATGCAATGTTGAACGCTTCTTTGATGGGATTAAACCGAGATTGTGGAAAATGTTGGGGATCCGTGACTTCAAAAGCTATGAAGAAATTATCTGATGTTCCCTCATATTTGAAATGGAGATCAGAGAATCTCAGGGGTATCATGGTGATAAGAAGCATAAGGTGGATTTCAATGCATGATGTCCGATGGATAAATCCAACGGTTCTATGAAGATCCAGCACCCCATATTCCAATGGTGTGGAATGAATCACCCTAGAAATTGCCTGAAGGGGATGAGGAAATGCTTTAGGTTTGGATGTGAAGGTCACCTAACTATTAACTGTCAGCAAGAAAGACCCGCGGCTGCGACAGATTAGAGGAATGCTCCATTTGAACCTCAACGCATGGTTCATTTCTACATCTGGAATGAACCAGGGACTTTTGGAAATCAATTCCCTAAACCATGGGTTTTCAGAGGCTACCAACAACCTCCAAGGCAGTGAGGGAAAGCTTTTTCCATCACTATTTCCGAAGTGAACACCGACAATGAAGTGGTGACAGGTATGCTAGTTATTAATTCAAGAATAGTGAACATTATTTTTGATTCCGGTTATATGTGTTATTTTATATCTCGATAGTTTAGTTGAACAATCCCAACACCACTAAAAGTCATGAAAGGGAAGATGTCGGTGAGTACAGGAAATGGGGAAATCATTTTATCCCATGAATATAACTCCTTCCCTGTCATAATATGTGGATTGAACTTCCTAGAGAACCTTGTCATACTCCCACTTGTTGAATTTCATGCAATTATTGGAATGGATTGGGTTTCCTTATATAGATCCAACATAATCTTCTGTGATAGGGAAATCACTCTCCATGTGGAGAATTGACCCCCTATTATTTAGAAGTGAAAAGAGGAAGATGAATATTCTTTAGAACCATCATCACATGTGTCGATATTACTGACCTATGAGAACACATATCTAACTCATATGATTGAGTATATGGAGGAAAACATCCTAGAAGACTCACTTATTGTGAAGGAATTCACTAGAGTGTTTCCCTAGGAATTGTCTGGTCTTCCTCCTAGAAGAGATTCTAAATTCTCAATTGATATTATTCGTGGGGCGTAAGAAATATCTAGGACTCGGTATAGGATGGCTGATGTGGAGCTTGAGGGGCTGAAGAAACAACTACAGTACAAATTTGATAAAGGATTTATACGCCCAAGTGCATCACCATGGGGTGCACCAGTCCTCTCCATAAAGAAGAAGGATGGTTCTATGTGCCTTTGCATCGATTATTGTTAGCTTAACATGTTCATGATAATGAACAAGTATCCTCTCCAACGAATTGATGACTTTTTCTATCAGCTGTGTGGAGAACAATACTTCTCCAAAGTGTATTTGCGATCGGGATATTATCAAGTATGGGTGAAAAAGAATGATATCTCTAAGACTACATTTCGTACAAGATACAGGCACTAGGAATTCATAGTAATGCCTTTGGGACTCATTAATGGTCCAAGAATATTCATGGAAATGATTTATAGATTATTTAGAGATTACCTGGACAAATCTGTGGTTGTCTTTATAGATGATATTCTGATATACTCCAAAACCAAGGAGGATCAGGAGAAGCATCTATGAACTATACTAGAGACCTTACAGAAGGATAAGCTCTATTGAAAGTATAAAAAGTGTGAGTTCTAGTTAAGGAGGTCTCATTCATAGCCCATATCATCACAAGCAATGTGATATGTATCGATCCCTCCAAAATAGATGAAATTGAGGGATTGTCATGGCCTACATCAGTTTCATATATCCATACCTCATTGGGGTTAGCTGGATATTATCGACGATTTGTGAGAATTTCTCATGATTTCCCAACCCACTTACAAAGATAACTCAGAAGGCAGTAAATTTTTCTTAGAGTGAAGAATGTAAATAAATCTTCAAGGATTTGAAAAGGAGGTTTATCACTGCGGTCGTTCTCAGTTTACACCGAAGTGAAGAACATTTGTGGTATTCAGTGATGCTTCAAAGAAGGGACAAGGATGTGTGTTGATGAAAATGAACAAGTCATTAATTATGAATCAAGGCAATTGAATGTTCATGAATAGAACTATCCAACAGATGACCTTGATTTGGATACAGTTATCTTTCCTTTGAAAATTTGGTGGAATTATCTCTTTGGGTAGAAGTGTAAAATATATACAAACCACAAAATCCTAAAGTATATATTCACACAGAAAGAGTTGAACATGCACCAAAGAAGATTGTTAAAGATGATCAAAGACTATACTTCCCAATCCATTACCACTGTGGATAAGAGAACAAGGTGGCAGATGCCCAATGTAGAAAGGACCCAATGATTCTATCATTGATGAGAATTGAATAGGATCCAATCTTCTTAGATTTGATGAAGATGTACATGTGAATCATAAATAAGGGAACATCATCAATCCTTTCAAAAGTGATTGCTCAACCGTCACATTTGGGAATGTTAAAGGATTCACAAAAGGATGATGTAGTAATTCAGTAATAAGTGGTATCTATCAAAAAAGGGAAATCCTCAGAGTTTAATGTTAATGAAGAAGGAATTTTGAGATTTGAGAAAAGACTATGTGTTCCATCAAGTCTGGTGCTGAGGAAAGAACTTTTGAATGATGCACATATTTCAAATTTCTCTATTCACCCAGGAAACACATATATGTATCGAGATCTATGAGAGAATTATTGGAAGGATAATATGAAAATGGTTATCATTGAATATACATAAATGAGCATGGTGTGTCAGCAAGTGAATGCAGAGAGGCAGAAGTCTGAGGGGATGATGCAACCATTACCCATACCATAATGGAAATAGGAGAAAATCACCATGGATTTGGTCACCAGACTTCCAAATAAATCCAAAGACAACAATGAAATCTAGGTTGTTGCGAATAGTCTTATAAAGGTTGTGCACTTCATTATTATTTGGGATGATTTTTTATTGGATCAACTGGCACAGATATATATCAGGGAAGTGGTAAGGCATCATTGAGTACCACTATCTATTATGTCTGATCAAGATCCAAGATTTACCTCCATGTTTTGGAAGAGTCTTCAAAATTCTTTGAATACTGAACTGAACATTAATACGGCCTATCATCCTCAAACTGATGGCCAATCTGAGCGGACAAACCAAACACTTGACGACTTGTCAAGAGCATGTTCAATGGAAATTAAATGAGCATGGGATCAACATCTTAATATGGTTGTGTTCTCTTATAATAATAGTTTCCACTCTATCATCCAAATGGAACCATATGAAGCCCTTTTTTGGAAAAGGTGAATAACACTGGCGTGTTGGGATGAGGTCGGTGAGCGTAAGATGCTTGGACCAAAAATGGTCGATGAAATGGTGGAGAAGGTAAAAACCATTCAGCAGTATATCAAGGCAGCCTAGAGTCTACAGAAGAGTTATACAGATAACCGTCAAAGATACCTTGAGTTTAATGCTAGAGACATGATATTTCTATGCATATCTCCATGGAAGTAGGTCACAAGGTTTGGAAATAATGGGAAGTTGATTCCAAGGTACATCATCCCCTTCGAGATTCTTGATCATGTCATGGATGTGGCCTATCGACTTCCACATCCACCTACCATGGAAAAAGTACATGATTTCTTTAATGTATCCCTCTTTAAGAAGTATATACTAGACCCTTCACATGTACTCTCTTCCGAGGTGGTACAGTTAATGGATGATCTTTCTTATGAAGAGAAACCAGTGAAGCTCTTAGATAGGAGAGATAAAGTTCTTCGAAATAAGATAATTCCCCACATCAAGGTGTTGTGGAAAACCTACTAGTTTGAAGAAGCGACATGGTAATCGGAGGAAATGATGAAGTAGAGTTACCCAAATCTGTTTTAGTGTGGGAAAAGTAAATATCGATGGTGAAATTTTTTAAGGGGGGAAGATTGTAATGACCAAAACATTTATCAATGGAAATCCCTCTTGATTTAATTAAATGACTCTTTGTGTAAAATGTTTATATAAAATTTCAACATCTTCAGTTTCATGTTTTTTTATTTTAAAATAATTTTATTTATTGTGATTTTTTCTATAATATTTTTTGAATAGTGATCACATGATTAGTATAAATATTGTGCTTTAACAAATCCAATTTACTCAGATAAAGGAACTGATTTTTTCATCCAGTAGACACGCCGCATACGAAGCCCATTTTTCCGAGCTCGGAATAGAGGTTGCGTCTTTGGGATTCACTCTTGACCAAGCCCAAGCCGAGCTTGAATATGTTAAGCTCGAGTGGGACCGCCAATGAGTGAAGTGGAAGTTGATAGAGATTACCACGCATGCAATGTTATCTGAGCCACCCCAAGAGTCTGTCACCATCACACACCTTACAATTTTGTCTTATGAGTGTGTTAATAGGGGTTTTTAACAAGACCTTAGCACTATGGTTATGTATATTATTTTTTTATATAATAATGAATATACTTTCATTTCATTATAGTTACCTTGTAAATAGTTTTTAGACCACAAGTAGTATTTTTAGTTAATGTTCCACTAAGAAATATAATTTGATGAATTAATGGATTTCTCAATTAAATAATGTTTTAATGAAATATTATTATTATTAGAAAATAATTTTTTATTAAATATAAATGATTGTATAATTTTTTGAATGTAATAGTAATTTTTATTAAGGTTTGAAGCCAATTTATTCAAAACCCGTGAATTTTCAATAAATGCCAGTTTTTATTTTAAAAGTGAAATTTAACCTACTTAAAAAATTATTATGCTAAAAATATTATTATTTCAGGAATTAGGATGTCAAAATTATCCAAAGGTTTTGTTTTCATAATTTTTTGAGATAGTCTAATTTTTGGGTAAAAATTAAATAACGTTTAAATATATAATGTGTTTTATGACATCATAATGACCCAATATTGATGTAATAAAATATTATAAGATTTTTTTAGGCGAATATATGTTTTTTCATTAAAATAATGTGATTTTTGGATTGTTTGACTTCTTTTACAAATCATTAATGGACACTTCAAGACTTATTAAACATATTGTATTTTTAAATTGTTTTCCTTGGGAGTGTAACTCACCTCCACATATTCAACCCCATTATTTTACGAATTTCGGACTTTGGATCTAGAAATATTTTTCCAACTCCCTTTTCCAAAAACCATGGTCAAAAAACATGGTATGGTTTGTGGTTTGGATTAGTTTAATGTGAGGTGTCACAAACCTAAACAATAAAAACTTCCATCACCATTCCTATATAATCCCACCCAAGATCACACTTCCTCCTCACTCAATGCCTTTAGAGTTCTTACAACTTCATCCCGACTTTCTCTACAATTCTACCAAGGTTCCCCAAATCCCAAAAGCCTCTCTCAAGCATCTCTCAAGCATTTGGAAGAACACATCCAAGTAAGGGTTTTTTCTTCCTTTCTCATTTTTTTCCAATATTCTTTAAATTTTTATGCCCTTTTAATTACTATTATAAATGTTTGGTTATGGTCTCATACCTCTGCCATACTATCCTATTTATGATTTAATGATGGGATACTTCTATCTCTATCATTAAATGCCTCCCATGCACACCCGTTACTCTGTTGAAATTCTGAAAGGAATTTCTATCTCTTCTTTTACATTCAAGAAATTATTTTGTATCATGAATCTAAATTCCATTATTGTAGTGAACCGAATCATGACATACATAGACATTACAATACATTTTCGGAATACTTAATACATATCAAAAATAGACACCAAAGGAACGTAATAGTTTAGTGTCTTTGGAAACTCGGAACGTAATCTTCAAATCATGGTGAAATATATTCAATATCTCCCATAACGATCTTCCCATTTTTGTTTCCTTACATAAAAAGTTTTTATTTATCCTTGGGGAAAATTAAACATAAAAAGAGTGTGTTCAAATTCTCAGAAAGGGTAGTCGTGGAGAAAATAAAACAAACCATATTCATTTGAACTTAAAAACATGAACATAATATTTAAACATCAAAGTCTTGAGCAATCACATAAATCATGGAAGTACGTAAGGCATAGATCGTAATGGATCATCAATCATGATAAAATATCATTTGAATAAATAATGTAATTGTGGAAACCGTTAATCACATGTTATGATTTCCATAGTAGCCAAGGCATTTTTGCCAAGACGATCTTAGTGGACAAAGCCCATTTCTGAATTGAGTTCACTCCTCGTTCCAGTCCTGTATCACTAAACTGGATTAACTTACCATTCCAGCCATGTCTATCTCATGAGATATAAATCTTTACCCAATGCATTGGATGGAGACATAGGTCCCACCAATCTCATTATGAAATCATTCTTTCGTGTGCCACAAAATCATAAATCTTACATCATAGAATAACACATGTAATAAAATGGGATTCTTAAACATCATGCCATAAAAACATAATCCATAATAAAAAATGGATATCATTTCATCATAAGAATAATAAAACCATGTAAAAAATAGAGACATTAACATATTAAATAATGTCATTTTAGATGGAAAATAGTTTTGATAAAACACTTGAAATGAATTATTGAGGAAATTTCCATTCTTTTTCAAAAGCATTTTTTTTCACAAAATTCCATAAAATTTAAAAAAAAGGGTTTTTTTGAAAATAATATTTCAATCTTTTAGAGGAATCTTCATGAAAACTAGGCATTATGAAATCATAAAAATCTGTTCATGCCGTATAATTTTAAAAAATATTCTTCTCGTACTTTTTCCGGAAATGTCAAAAAGTACCTCGTAAAAGAGATATTCCTTACATAACATGTAGTAAAAGTCAAAAATGGTTAAAAAGACATTAAACATACATGAAATAATTTTTAGGAAACATTGGCATGGATGATAACAATAACCCTAGTAAATACTTACGAATAAACCATCTCAGATAAGAACGAGATTGGAATAGTTATCCCTTACCTTATGTATGACATGCTTCGTATATATCTGATCATCTTGTATGATGATTTAAATAATTTCATTGACTTATTACAGAATCATATTCATTATTATGATATCATATATGGTTCACTTATAACTTTATATTACATGTTCTTTTGTAAATTCCATGTTAAAGCAGTATTTTGGGTAAAAAAGTTTCATTTATCGTACGTTTTTTGACTTGTTGTTCTTGATATTATTACTTATATAATGATTTAATTACTTATATAATATAAATAATGATTTATATATCATATATATTCAATATATATCATGAATTTAAATTTATTTATAATAGTACATAACATATGGAGGTAAGAAATGAAATGCACCGTTCATGGAGACGGTAAGTCGTACGTACGCATGAACGCTACATTCATTTTATTTATTATTTTAATGGAATAGGTATATTATAATTCTAGTATAATATCATATATAATATCATTATATCCTTCTTTTATACATCCCACATAAGGTGTTAATGAATCCCTTCTCTTTAAGGAGGCGGTAGTCCGCAATTCCTCAAATGACATTATCGTATTTACCCACTATCGAAACCATAAAGGCTTGATATAATTGGGAAGTAAAGAAGTATAAGGAAATAATAAAAATAATATATATCATATATAAATACAGTTCCATCATAATGGCCACCAAGAGAGGTTTTTGGAGAAAATCGAACAATTATCATTTTGTGAGGCGTTAGTTAGCGATCCACAGAAACATTATGTTATTCATCCATTAGATTGAGGTGTGTGTGAGTGGAGTTCTAATCCTTATCATAACAACATCATATTATATTTATGTTACTGGTGTTGTTACAAATGAATGGATTAAAAGATTTTAGGGGTTGGAGATGTAGAATAAAGGAAAACAATTTAAGAGAAACAGTTACCTTTAATTTGGGTAACTTCCTTGGGTTTAAACCAAAATGACATCTTGGAGTGCCTTTTACCTAAGGTAAGGCTTATATGGGGAGGATAGGGATGTAGGGAGATTAATCGGACAAAGGTTGGACGATCCAAATGGCTTTAGAGGTGTAAGGAATTGGATAGAACTGGTCTTCTTTTATAACAGGGAGGAGGGGCTCTTTTGGAAAGTGTGAAAATATTATTTTATTATAAACTTATCTTCTGTTTAAAAAAGGTCCAAAAATCATTAAAGATGAATATAAGTTGATGCATGGTCTAAATAAAACCATCCAATCAGAATTCGACATGTTATGGATAATATTTTAATCATTATAATCTTATTTATTTAAATCATTTATTAATGAGGTAAATACTGCATCATTATTTTTTCATTAATAATTTAATTTATTTGATGTCTAAAAATTATAAACAAAATAAACCCATGTAGGAAATATTTTCATATTTACAAATAATAATTATAGTCTAAATGATAATTTATATAACCCCTTATAAAAAATAATTACTAAAAGATTTTTGTTAATGTCAATTTTGTCTTTACATTAAATTGATTAATCAAAATTGTCATCATCACTACCAAGTGGCTCCGTGGGGTCCCAAAATAGACCCAAGGATGCCCATGGTCGGCCACTACTCATCCAATAAGGTTAGGAAAAGTGTTAAGGTAATTCCGAATTATTATAATATTCTATTAACCATGAATTACCATATTTACCTTTAACCGCGTTAAATAAATGTCAAAAGTTACTATTCCCCAAAAATTATGTTCATCTTATTGAGCCATACATTAATTCTTTATAAAAATCATGTATGTCAGATTTTTTAAATTCAATTCATATAGGTGGTAAATTTTCATTTAAATGAATGAGTCAGTTTTTTTAACTACCACTATGTGGTTTCACTATTTATCAAAAATGATGTTTTTCAGAAAAATAACAAAAATTAAGCCTAAGCTATATTATATATTCCGAATCCAAAAATAATATATATTTTTCCAAATTTAATACATAGAATTTTCATTAATTAATTTTAAAATTATTTCTCGTTATCAAAACAAAAAGTGTGTTTTTAAGAAACAATAACTATCAAAAGATCGACACTTGTTTATGTCCAATTTCAAATTGAAATTACATCCATTGAACAACATTGGATTAAATGGAAAAAATATATTCTAATTACACATTAAAAGCAATTAATAAGATAATATTACCATATAAATTATTTCAATGAAAAAAGTTGTTTTTAATTAAAATATAGCGTGTTTTTAATATTCATTTAAATATGAAAGTTATCAGAATAATATGAAAATTTCATCCAAAGTAAATTTTTATATGCTGATTCTAAAGAATAATTTCATTTTTTCGAAATTAACTAATAAACATGTCAAAAACTATATTTAATGTGGGTGCGCCATCAAAAGGGGGAAAATACATTTTTTGAAAAATACTTACTTTAATCAAAAAATTGATTTTGTTCTCATACCATGTTCTAGAAAATGTGTAAGATGAATTATAATGTCATAAAATTCAAAACATATTTAATAATTCTCATAAAGACTAGTTTATAATAATATTATAAACATATATCATTATTTAGTGAAACACGGTATTGCATACAACACACGCTATCGAGGAAGGTTGTGATTGCATGTAATGCAAGCCAAATCAGGGTTGCGTGTAGTGAAAGACTCCATTGTTGTTGCGTATAACAAAATGAAACCATATTTCATTTATAAATTGAATATATATATATATACACTCAATGTTGCGTAGAATAACTACTATCAAAAAAACTTGAAATTGTGTATAACACAATCCAAGATTATTGTTGCGTATACTGCAAGCTAATATGGTATTGCGTATAGAGCAAGATAATCTTGGTGTATTGTATAATTCAAGACATCAAAGAAATTAAAAATAATATATCTCATAAAATCTCGGGGTGTTAAATTCTACCCCCCTTAAAATGAATTTCACCCTCGGAATTTTTTGGCGTTATAAATAGTTTATTACTTGAGAGTTTCTTTCATCGTAAATAGAAATAATAAAACGTACTTTAAAAAAATGAACGTTAGAATCAAAATGGATACCCAATGTAACTCATCACTTGGGTTACCACATAAGAGATCATAGGTGAAAATATGGATATGGAATTGAAATATAACCTCATGTTCTGATGGAGAGTGGTAGAGAACATGGCTATGAAAAATCCAAGAGTTACAAAGACATAAAATTGTGATGATCTAAGGTACCACCCAATTCATCATAATTGAGAGCACTAGGACAACATTTTTTTTGTTTTCAATATCATTTCCCTAAAGTTGATGAATTTGAATTTGAATAAATACTTACTTTATTTTTGTACCATCTCACTGTTTCTCATTCCTCGAACAATTTCCACTTAATCTCTTAAAGAAATGAAGTTGAATTTGTCTTATGTGACGTGTTAGCATATTATGTGATAGAATGATATGTCATTCCATCTATTTCTATTAGAAAAAGTTTAGCACAATTTATTAATTATACAGAAGTCCATCTATGCTGAGAGAAATCGTTGCTAAAATGGACTTATACTTCAGCTATCATAGTGCTTAATAAAATAAAACTACTTTCTACTAACCAGGGACTTCATGTAGGATAATGGTAGGTGATGAAGACCTGTCTTACTTCGGTTGTGGGTTCGAGTCCCGCATCCTTGTCCGACGCGATGGGTTGTCGCTCGTCCTATGGGTTTTCCTTTTTCTAAAACTATACTATAATAACATAAAAAGTTATATATTTAACCAATACTATATGATGTCCATTCAAACGTTTAGGGTTATTGAACATACTTCTTTTCGATTACTTGAAATTTCATCTATCGAGCATGTTAATTCCTTCATTTGTCACCCATGTATCATAAGATATATCTTGTTAGTCACAATCGAAACATGTGAATACCTTAATCATGTATTCAATTGAATAGTTAATTCCCATTAAACCTTAGTAAAAACATTATTGTTTTCAAAAGTTATCTCTTTCCACATACCAAAAATCCCAAAACTTCTGTATACTCAGACCATGATATCACTTAGTCCTTATATCAATCATGACCTCATGAATACTATCACACTTATTATTTTCTCTTTATCCATTCATTATGGCCATATCTTCTACCTTCCAAAATATTTTAATCACATTTCATGGTTACGAGTACCATATTCTTATAGAAAACCACAATGGACCAATACACAGATATTTCAATATACTATAAAAGTACCTCAACAACATTATTATTGAATTCCAATTCTTAAGCCCTTAAATCCATCCTCTTCGATGATTGTCTTGGAATAGGTCCTTCATTGATTTATAAGTAACTTATTATGTCAGGGCATTTAGTTGTGTAATTCCCATGTTCTCCGCAGATAAGACAATGGAGTCCATAATAGTCTGTCACTCAATGACCCTTTTGTCCACATAGATAACATCTTCCCCTCCATTTGAGGTATTCCTCAAGCTTATTCATCCCTTATTTAGAAATCTCAATCTTCCTTCCTCTATTCTACTCAACATGCGAACATGCATAAAAGTCCATCATCCTCTTATTTGATGAATTGAGAATACAACTAAAGTTCACCTTGTTAATCATATATCACGATGACTGATTCAGAAAAATCACAAAATATTTCTTTCAAGGAATTACGCAATTTCTTTTCTCATAGTCACTAATTTGTCAATTGGATTCAATGTTGACCCAATTCGTTCTAGTTCCCTCCATTTACTAAAAGCAAATACCATGGTGTAAGAAACAATTAAAATAATGATGAACCACGTAGTCATAAAAAGTTACTTATGGGATGTCTTACTTATCACGTATTCTTTAATCAATGACACCTTAGGTTCACCCTAGGTAATTAATGATCGTCAACATAAATTTAGGATTGAAACCTATAGTTATAATATACCTTATTGACATCCCTAGACATACCTTATAAATATCTCTACGGATCTCACTAAAGTTCTCGCATCCTAGTTTCCAATGGTTAACTAATCCTTACCCATGATACCAAATGTAGAGTCCTGAACCTTGACGTACATAGATATTACATTACTTTTACGGATTACATAATACATAACAAAAACTAACACCAAAGGACCGTAATAGTTTAGTGTATTTGGAAACATGGAGCGTAATTGTTGAGTCAATAAGGTTTTCCTTATGACTATTTCATTCCTTTTTGTTTTGAAAATCACAAACACGTTATACTTTAGAAAATGTATATTTTACTTATATAATGAAACTTTCCTTCCTTAAGGAAATTTTCCCTAATCTAGATTTTCATACACATATCAATATTTTTCTTAAGAGTAAAAATCGGATTCATAAACAAAATCTAGGAATCATATAATACTAATGTATGAAGCATTCTGTTTTTAGGATCCTAATTATGAATAAGAACTCTAATGATGTTCCAATCATAATTCTAGATAAGAACTTTTAACTAGTTTGACTCCAATCTTTTAATAGTTATACTCCGAAAATTTAACTAGTTCAACTCCGATCTTTTATTAGTTCGACTCCGAACATTTATTAGTTCAACTCCGAACTTTTAACTAGTTCGACTCTGAACTACTACATGTTCGACTCTGAAAATTGTAAGATCAGATTCTGAACTCTGCTGAAACTGGACTCCGAATTTCCTTTGAAATTCAGACTCATGGTCTCTACAAAATTCAAGTTCCCAATTCCTTTAAAACAGAATCCAAATATCCTTTGTATCATAGACTCTGAATTCCATTTTTGTTAGACTCTAAACTTTGGTTTACTTGCATTCTGAATTCTACTTTTTTTTAATCTTATACTTGTTTCATTGTAAAATGATGTCGTGATTTCAGTTACACATGTTTTGTTATAAAACAATGTTGTCCTTTCTATTTCTAAAAAAACTGGTGATTTAGTGACACATGTATAGGTCTCTCCAAATTTAAAGAAAAATATGACCATTGGAGGAGGGAGCCGACCATTGGAGATTTGCCTATAAATAGGTGCTCATTTGAAGGAGATCAATACTGAATTCAACAACTTGAAAACTTGTTCTTACATGCTGTTGAAGTGATTTCTAGAGAGAGAGGATTTTATTAACTCTCAAGCTTCATGCAGAAAGTTTGATCTAATTGTTTAAACTTTTCCTTGTGTAGATTTCTTTGTGCAACTCTGAATTTTAGTGATTACATTCGAGGGCTTTTGGGGATAGGAAGACAGAGGTGTCGACTACCTTAAAGTTCTAGGGATTCCTTGCTGAGGAAGATAGAGGTTCCAACTACCTTGATGTTTAGGGCTTGCAGAATAGCAAGACAGAGACTCCAATATTCGTATCGAAGGCTTACCCTGGTGTGGGTAAGACAGACTTGTTTGAAAGTATAAATCAAGGGACCTTTATCCAAGGTTGTTGGATACCCATCTCTTTAGGTTAAAAGACTTATATATTGTTACTAGTAGTTTTACTACTTGTTATCCACTACATTTCATATTATAAGGAAATTATAATCTTCTTACATTTACTTACACTTGTACTCTGATTAGTTTAGATTCTATATGATTTAAGGAAGAATCTCATATTGAAAACATTGGTTATGTTTCAATTTCCGGATCCATATTTCCAGAAACAGTTTTTAGGAATCACTTTCCATATTTAAGCAAGTGCATAGAACTAGAAGTTTGTAACTTCATACCTTGTTACAATTCTCCAATTGGTGTTAGAGGTGTTGTGAATTTTCTTAGTTTAACTTTGTTAAACTTAAGGTCCTTCCTTATTTAAGGAAATTTTTAATGTATACAATTATCCCCCCTCTTGTATATTGAGAATCTATATCTTTATTTCGATCCTACAATTGGTATCAGAGCAGTTATATGAAATACTTATACCCAGATATAAGTTTTCCTTGTTCAGTTTTTTCATTGTTCTATATTTTCCATGGTTAGAAATATATTTCCTTGAATATGAACTTTTATTATTAAAATTGTTTTGTGTAGAAATACATTCTTAATGATGGAAGGTTTAAATGCTGGCTCCATCGACAACCTAAATCCTACAAGACCACCAATGTTTGATGGAAATGATTTTGATTATTGGAGAGATCCAATGAATACTTTTGTTATCAATACTGGGGTAGATAACTTTGTTATGATTACTGGAGGTTATAAAATTCCTGATTTGGAAGTGAGTGCTTTCACAAACCAAGAGAAGAATGATTATCAGTTAAACTATAAGGTACACAATACTCTACTATGTTCAATGACTAGGAACATATATAGTCAAATTTCATCATTTAAAATATCTAACTGTATATGGATGAAACTTGAGGTTACACATTTTGGTACATCTAAGTTCATTGAGACAAGAAGAGCTATGTTGAGAGCTGAGTATCATGGTTTTAACTTTCCATATGGAGAACCCATTTCCAAAGTGAAACAAAGATTTATGACTATCGTGAATATCTTACAATCTATGGAAGAGAAAGGTCTTGATGATGAAGCTCTTGTAAATAATATTATTGATATTATTCCCAATGAGTGGGAATCAAATAGAACAGCTGTTGATGAGAATAGGAAGGTCACTCAAATTTCCTTAGATGAACTATTTGGAACTCTTCTCCGACATGAAACAAGATTGAAGAGGGATGATGAAAACATCAAAAAGAAGAATAGGAATGGTACTGTTGATTTTAATAATACTTCAAATCACATGAAAGAAAAGACTCCTGAGAGTGTAGGCAGATCCATGTCTAAGAAGGTTACTATCCAATCCGAATCTAGTGAGATTGACATATTAGAAAATGAGTTAGTAAATCTTGATCGAAGAATGAACAAGATAGCTGGTCAAAGAAATTTCCAATCTAGGTATAAGAAGAAGGAAATGAAAGATATGAATGATTCAGAGGTCACATGATATGAATGCAAGAAAAGTGGACACATACGAACCGATTTCCCTATGCTTAAAAAGAATGAAATAAAAGAAAGGCATTCTGAAAGGATCATGAACAAGTTTCACAAAGCTAAATCTAAGAAAATTCTGAAAGCTAATACTACTTGGAAAGATAGATGTGGAGACTCTTCAGAAAGTGAATCTTCAGAATATGATTCATCAGCTCAGAAGAATATGGGATTCATTTCCAATACTTCTTTTCCACATACATGTCTTATGGATAAGGTACGCTTTGCCGAAGATTTAATAAACATATCACTTGATAAGAACTACTATTCCAAAAATAGAACTTAAAATGAAGATACTTCATCCTCAGAAAATGAGGAACCTTCATATGAATAAGTGTCTATATTTTCCAAGATACATGAAGAAAAAAATTGTAAACTTTCTAGGAAATTAGACAACGAAAATACTAGGTAAGAAGTTCTTACAAAAAATATTTCATATCTTTCTTTAGATATTAAAAATAAAGAAGTTCTTTTAGAAAATCTTTCTAAAGACATTGCGAAAGAAAAATCTGATAAGGAAAAACATTTTAAAGAACATAAGAATGTTATTTCAAAAATAAAAATCATTGAGGAAAAATCAATCTCTATGGAAATAATTCCTGATGATTGGAATTTAGTCATTAGACTAAAATCCGATATTTTTCCCCTAAAAAAGATCCTTGCAAAATTTACCTCTACGAAGGAAAATTTTGACAAGATGTATTCTCAAATTAAACCTAAAGGAAACACTACTAGATTAAGTTATACTCACCAAAAATCAGTTTTCAAAAACAACTATTTTTTTCCATCTGGAGCCCCTTTTTTCACTATGTGTCAATGTAGTGGGAACTGGAAGAAAAATTGTTCCTTGAATATAGTTCAATATCTGGGGTTTCATAATGCATATTTCTCTAAACAAATGTGGATACCAAAAATTTTGTTATCTGAAAATCTCATATACAAACAATATTGGATCCGAAAGTCTAACACTTTTCTTATTTTCATGAAGATAAAGGAAGTAACAACAACAATACTTGGTACATGGATGTTCCAGGCATATGACTAGTAACAAATACTATTTTAAAAAGATTATTAAACTGAAAGGAGGAAAAGTAAATTTCAGAGATAATGCCCAGGGAGTAATTGTTAGTATAGGTAACATTGTTCTTCTTGAAAAAAAAACATTGATTTCAAATGTTTTATTTCATAGGGATCACACACTTAAAGGAGATATCATTCTACAATTCAACAGAACGCAAGATCAACTTGCTGATATTTTCACAAAACCATTACATTTTGATAGATTTTAATACATTAAACAGAAGTGAGGAATGATAACCGTGATGTAATCCTTCTCCATTAACTTCTTGTTGAACAATTCTCCTTACAGTTATAATAACCTTTTCATAGGGGGAGTACATTTTATTTTGTAATCAAAATTTTCGTAATCAGTTTTTATGCTTTTGTAATCAAAATTGTCGTAATCAGTTTTTCATGCTTTTATAATCAAAATTTTCGTAACCAGTTTTTCATGATTTTGTAATCAAAATTTTCGTAATCAGTTTTTCTTTTTTTTAAGAAGTTTTTCTTGCCTTCGTAATCAAAATTTTCGTAATCACTTTTTCATGCTTTTGTAATAAAAATTTTCATAATCAGTTTTTCATTCTATTGTAATCAAAATTTTCTAAATCAGTTTTTCTCCTTTTGTAATCAAAATTTTATTAATCAGTTTTTTAAGGCTTTTGTAATCAAAATTTTCATAATCAGTTTTTATGATTTTGTAATCAAAACATTCGTAGTATGTTATTCAAACTTTTGTAACTAAAACATTCTTAATGAAGTTTTCAAAACTGGAAACTTTCTTAATGATGTTATCGGAACTCAAAATTTTTGTAATGTCATTTTCAGAACATAAATTTTCGTAATGAATTTTTCAATACTGAAATTTTTGTAATGAAGTTTGTTGAACTGAAATTTTCATAATTGAAATTTTCTGAAATGGAAATTTCATTCAGAAATTTTCATACTCATACATTTCATACTTAAATCTTTCGTACTCATTCGTTTCATACTGAAATTTTTTGTACTCATACTTTTCGTACTGAGTTTTTCGTACACATAGTTTTCATACTGAGATTTTCGTACTCATACTTTTCGTACTGTAGTTTTAGTACTCAAAGTCTTTTCAAATTTAAATTTTTCATAGTTAGTTTTTCGTAGTCGAATTTTTTTTCAAGAAGAATATCATCTATTTTGAATAAAATTCCTCGCCAATCCGAAAGGTAGGATTTCCTTACGTATGATTTCGTAGTCATATTTTTATTACTGGTATTTTATTATGAGTTTTAAAAAAATTTCACAGTTTCAAGTTTTCTTAAATCTGATTGTTTTTCTTAAAACCTCAAAAGATCAAATTCAAGATTTCCTTGCTGGTATGTTCTAAATCGTCAGATCAGATTAAAAGGATTCTTAACCATTTGATGGTTTTTGGAAGATCAAACATCACCTCCATCACCTATAAAAGGGGACCCTAAGAGTCATCCCACGTCGGTTTTTCAAGGCATTTGCGGCTCAAAGCCCTTACTCTCTTCTTAAAGACCATTCCGATCTTTTTCATAGCCATTCTAAATCTTCCAGAACTCTCCACTCTGAATGTCTGTTGAAGCTACATCTCATTATATGTCAACTACAAAGCCAATTTCAAAGTGGTTAGTCTTCAAGGAATGGTTAGTGAATATGGATTTCAACAAGTTTGATTCTCTTATAACTAGGAATATCATACTGAATGGCTAGGAAGATGTTTTCTTTTCTATGTCAGAGAAGCAGGATCCGGGTTATACACATTTACTTGTTTAGTTCTACGAGTCTGTTTCCTTCCAGTAGGAAGATGGAAGAGAGTATTTTCCTTCACGTCTTATGGTTATTATTACAAATTATCTTTCACCAAGGATGTAAGCTTGGTTGGTTTACCCTACGAAGGGGAAGCTGAGTTTTTCTCACATAAGCTTCCGGATGAGCAAGGAAGTTTCAACAAGGTTAAGGAATTGAAATGTATTGGACTCAAATATACCAAGACTTCTAAGATTCATCATCTCACCCTGAATTAGCGAATTCATCAGTTGTGGGTACAAGGCTTTCTTGTACCAAGAAGCGGTGATAAGGATAATCTGAAGAAGAGTGACATCTATGTCCTAGATTTCATCGTAAATCTAAGGAAGATAAATTTGATGAGGCATTTATTGATTACGTTTAAGAATATAAAATAACGGAATGTGGGAGCTCAAATAATTATGTACCCCACCCTACTATCAAATATGATAGTTTGGGGCTTAGATTCTTTCAATGATTCTTGTAAGTAAAATGTTCGGAATTTTAAACATATGCTTGTCAGTGATGATACTTTTAAAATGATGATGATGGGTTTTTCTGATGAATTCGGAGAATTCTATACTTTACCAGTGGGAGAGGATGAGGCCATTCTGGAAAATTTCGAGAAGGCCGAACCAGTGAAGAAAGATTCAAAGAAGAGGAATCTTAATGAAGTGGTTGGTGATGAAAAAACTCCCAAATCTAAGAAAACTCAATCTGCACCACCCAAGCCGAAGAAACAGAAATCTTATATAGATGAAGTGGAAGCCAAGTGGAGGGAAGACAAGGACAAGAGAAAAGAAGTGGATCCACGGTTCTAATTGGACCCTACTAAGGCAAAGGCCTTAAGGGAAAAAGCTGCAGATGTGTTAGAAAAAGAAGGACAAGAAAAGAAGTTGAAGAAAAAGTTGCCTAAGACCGAGATTATGCAATCTCTGTTATGAGATACTGAAATAGCCTCTGAGAAGATTCCCATTTTGGAAAGATTTTATGTCCAATATTCTTTACCAGAGACTCCAGGAAAAAACAATGTCACTCCAGAAAAATCCAAGGGTAGAGAGGTAGAAAAAGAAGCTGTTGAAAAATAACAGGAAGAGGATGTTCAAGAAGAAGAATAAGAAGAAGAAGAAAAATAAAGTGATGATCTTGATGTTCTGATCATACAAGAATAATATCATCAAGGAAAATATGAATCTGCAATATTACCCACTCTGTGAAAGGTAGTTGAGAAAGAAAGTGGTAAAGGTGAAGATGAGCAAGAGGAATAGAAGGAAAATGTTTTATATGATGAGGGAGAATCCTATGAAAATAATTTCCTTGAAGAAGGGGCAGAAAAGGAGAAACCAGATGAATGACAGATTGTGCAACTATTAGAAAGTGAGGAAGAGTCCCCAGATGATCAATCCATTCTGAGAGGTGACAAGGGGAAGAAAGTTCTTTTAGATACACTAATAAAATATATTATCAGGAAAAAATAAGCCGGTGGTGCTTATGAAAGGAAGATGGTGAATTTTGAGGAAGAGCAATCTCAAAGAAAATTATCTGATTCGGAGTCATCATCTCATGGTCATGATTTTGTGGTAGAATCACTGAAGAAGTTCATAGACACCATTTCTATTTTTCTAACCATAGATTCCAGATTCCAGATGATGCATCATAGTTTGAATCAAAAATCAGAAGTCTTATCTATGGTGATGGATATCTGTATAAAGATTCAGGCCGACCATATAAGTTTTCTTATCAATTATGACGTACAAAAGAAGACTTACAGAAAATAAATTTGTGGTCCAAGAAAGTTGAAGAAGACATGGCTGATTATGATAATTTTTAGAATGAGGTAAAAGATGCCTTTGACACTGAGGACAGAAAGATAATGAATCTTCAAGATGATCTGATTTTTGAGCAGAGTTCTTGGAGTCAACAAGTGAAGGAACTGAATGATAAGACTAAATCTCTTTCTCAAAATTTTAAAAGGGATAGAGATCTCCAAATTGATCTTGAGAAAATACTGGTAATGTAAGATGAGCTAGTGAAGATGCAGCAAGAGTCCATGAAGGCTCAGGAAGAAGCCTGGAATGCCCAAGAAGAAAGGATAAAATCCTCCTAGAGGAAAGCTGAGGAAGACCAAAGAGACTTAAAGAATCTCAAAACTTAGTACAAGCAACTGACCCCAAAGGAAAAGGAAGAAAAAGAAATCCATTCTGATCTTTTGTTGTATTTTTCTTTCCATGTAAAAGTTTTCTCAACACTAATGAAAATTTGGTTGGTGGTATCTTGTTATATACTAATGTTTCAGGTACCATATATTCTTTTCCATTCCCTAAATTATTTTTGAAAATCACAAATGGGGAGAAGGAAAAAGAACTATTCAAAAGAGAAGAATGAAGAACTTAAAATGGAGAAGGAAAATTTTCTAAGTGAAATATCCTTAATGAAAATGGGAGTTTCTCATTACAAAGTTTTTCATTCCCATGATAAAGAAAAATCCACTCTGGAAATTCAGAATAAAATCCTTAGAGTTTCAATGCTTAAGGGGAGTTATTTGTATTCACTATCATCCATGAAGAAATGGATATAAGTTTTAAATTTCAGATTGTAATGAAAATTTTCAAAGTCCTTATATTCTTTTTCATAAGGATGTTTGTGACTTCTAAAAAAGGGGAGATTGTTGAGTCAATAAGGTTTTACTTATGACTTTTTTATTCCTTCTTGTTTTGAAAATCACAAATGCCTTATACTTTAGTAAATGTATATTTTACTTCTATAAGGAAAATTTCCTTCCTTAAAAAAATTTACCCTAATCTAGATTTTCATACACATATCAATATTTTTCTTAAGAGTAAAAATCGGATTCATAAACAAAATCTAGGAATCATATAATACTAATATATGAAGCATTCTATTTTTAGGATCAAAATTCTGAATACGAAATCTAATGAACTTCCACTCCGAATTCTAGATACGAACTTTTAACTAGTTTGACTCTGAACATTTATTAGTTCGACTCTAAACTTTTAACTAGTTTGACTCGGAACATTTATTAGTTCGACTCCGAACTTTTAACTATTGATACTCCAATCTTTTATTAGTTGGACTCCGAACTTTTAACTTGTATGACTTCGAACACTTATTAGTCCGACTCCGATCATTTATTAGTTCGACTACGATCATTTATTAGTTCGACTCCGAACTTTTAACTAGTTCGATGCTGAACTACAACAAGTTCAACACCGAACAATGTAAGTTCAGATTCTGACCTCTGGTGAAACCAGACTCCAAATTTCTTTGTAAATTAAGACTCAGGATCTCTATAGAATTCAGTTTCTGAATTCCTTTAAAACAGAATCCGAATATCCATTTTATAATTGACTTTGAATTCCATTTTGTTTAGACTCTAAACATCTATTTATATACATTCTGAATTATAGTTTTTCTTATGAATACACTTGTTTCATTGTAAAATGATGTCGTGATTTTAGTTACACATGTTTTTTTGTAAAACGATGTCTTCCTTTCTGTTTCTAACAAACTGTTGGTTTAGTGAAACGTGTACAGGTCCCTCCGAATTTTAATGAAAATATGACCATTGTTGGAGGGAGCCGACCGTTGGAAATTTGCCTATAAATATGAGCTCATTTGAGGAGCTCAATAATGAACTTTGAAAACTTGACAAATTGTGCTTACATGCTGATGAACTGATATCTAGAGAGGGAGGCTCTTATTAACTGTAAACCTTCATGCAGAATTTTTGAAAAACTTGTTCAAACTTTTCCTTGTTCATACTGCTTCGTACGACTCTGAATGTTGGTGATTACATTCGAGGGCTTCTGGGGATAGGAAGACAGAGGTGTAGACTACCATTTAGTTCGATTCCTTCCTTCCTAAGGAAGACAGAGGTTCCAACTACCTTGAAGTTGATGGATTGTGGGGATAGCAAGACAGAGACTCCAATCTTCGTATCAAGGGCTTACCCTGGTGTGGGTAAGACAAACATTCATGAAAGTATAAATCTAGGTAACTTTATCCAAGGTTGTTGGATACCCTTCTCTTTGGGTTAAAATACTTATATCAAGGTACTAGTATTTTTTCAACTTGTTTTTTTCAGCATTTCATATGGTATGGAAAGTATAATCTTCTTACATTTCCTTACACATGTACTCTGATTAGTTTAGATTATATACGCTTTAAGGTAGAATCTCATAATGTAAACTATGTTTATTTTTCAATTTCCGGATCCATATTTCTGGATCCACTTTTTCGGAATCACTTTCGAGATTTAAGAATGTGCATAAAACTAGAAGTTTGTAACTTCATACCTTGTTGCAATTCTCTAATTGGTTTTAAAGGTGTTGTGAATTTTCATAGTTTATCCTGGTTAAACTCAGATCTTTCCTTGTTTAAGGAAATTTTTAAAGTATAAAATTCACCCCCCCTCTTGTATATTTAGCATCTACATCTTTATTTTTATCCTACAGTAATCTTCTAATCATAGTGAAAGATCTTCAACATCTCCCATAACGATCTTACCCTTTTTGTTTCCTTACCTAAAACATTTGATTTAATCCTGGGGGAAAAGAAATCATTAAAAGGGTGAACTCAAATGCTCATTAATGGTAATTATGGAGAAAATAAAACAAACCATATACATTTGAACTTAAAAACAGGAACATAATATTTAAACATCAAAATCATGAGAAATGACATAAAACATGGCAATACGTAATGAATAGATCATAATGGATCATAAATCATGATAAAATAACATGGTAATAAATCAGTTAATTGTTGAAACCATTAAGCACATGTTATGACTTCTATAGTATCCAAGGAATTGCTGCCAAGACCATCTTAGTGGACAATGTCCCTTTCTGAATCGAGTTCACTCCTCATTCCAGTCCTGTATCACTGAAACAGATTAACATACCATTCTAGTCATGTATATCTCATGAGATATAAATCATTACCCAATGCATGGGAGGTATGTATAGGTCCCACCCATCTCATAATGAAATCATTATTTCGTTTGCCACAAAATCATAAATCATACATCATAGCATAACCCATGTAATAGAATGGATTCGTAAACATCATTACATCATAACATAATTCATATAAAAATTGGATATAATTTCATCATATGAAGAATAAAACCATTTAAATAATGGAGACATAAACATATTAATAAATGTCATTTTAGATGGAAAATTGTTTTGATAAAAAGCTTCAAATGAATTCTTGGGGAAAATATCCTTTCTTCTTCAAAATAATTTTCTTTTCACAAAATGCCATGTAATTTGAAAAGAAAAGGGTTTTGTTGAAATAATCTTGCAATATTTTAGAGGTAGATTAATGAAAATGGGGAATTATAAAACCGTACAAATCTGTTCATGCCGTTTAGGTTAGAAAAACATTCTTCTCGTACTTTTTCCGGAAAAGTCAAAAAGTACCTCGTAAAAGAGATACTCCTTACATACCATGTAGTAAAAGTCACAAATGGTTAAAAAAGACATTAAACATACATGAAACCATTTTTAGGAAACATGGACATGGATGATAACAATAACCCCAGTAAATACTTATGAATAAACAATCTCAGATAAGAACGAGATTGGAATAGTTATCCCTTACCTTACATCTGATATGATTCGTATGTATCCGAACCTCCTGTATAATAATTTAAATAATGTCATTGACGTATTAAATAATCATATTCATTGATATGATATCATATATGGTTCACTTTTGAATTTATATTACTTGTTCTTTTGTAAATTCAATGTTAAAGCAGCATTTTGGGTAAAATAGTTTCATTTATCGTACGTGTTTCGACTTGTTGTTCTTTATATTATTACTTATATCATGATTTAATTATTTCCATAATCTAAATCATGATTTATATATCATATATATTCAATATATATCCAACATATAAATGTATTTATAATAGTACATAACATATGGAGGTAAGAAATGAAATGCACCGTTCATGGAGACGGTAAGACGTATGTACGCATGAACGCTAATTTCATTTCTATTTATTATTTTAATGGAATATGTATATTATAATTACAGTATAATATCATATATAATATCATTAACTCCATCCTTTATATGTCCCACATAAGGCATTAACAGAACACATCACTTTGGGTAACTTCCTTTGCTTTGAACCAAAATGGATTTTTGAAGTGCATTATGCCTATGGTTAGGATTTTAGTAGAAGATGAGGACCTTGGGAGATTTTTTGGGCATGGGTTGGATGATCCAAGGGTCTTGAGAGGTGTTTGGAATGGGTTATAGGTGGTGTCCTTTTATAAGGGGGGAGGGGCTCTTTAGGAAAGTGTGAAAAAAGTATTTTATTTTATAGTGTTATTGGGTTTTAAAGGTCCAAAACTAATTAAAGTCGATGATAAGATAACTCATGGTCGAAATAAAATCATCCAATAAGAATTGGATAGGTTTTGGATATTATTGTAATATTAAAAGTCATATTTATTTAAATCATTTAATAATGAGGTAAATACTACATCGTTATTGTGTCATAAATAATTTAATTTATTTGATGCCTAAAAATTATAGAAAAATTACCATAATGTAGTAATATTTTTATATTTCCAATGATTACATATCGTTGATCATATGACTAATAAAACCCCATGTAAAAATTTATATACTAAAAGATATTTTTAATGTCATTTTTGTCTTTACATTAATAAAATTAAAATAAAGTGTCATTATCATTCTTATGTGGCTCCATGGGACCCCAAAATCGACCCAAGGATGCCCATGGTCGTCCATCACTCATCCAACATGGTTAGGACAAGTGTTAAGTTAATTTTTAATATTATAATATTCTTATTACCTTGAATTACTCTATTTACCATTTACTATGGAAAAGAAAAGCCAAAAGTTAATATTCACACACAATTATTTTCATCTTTTTGAACCACATTACACTTACTAATAACAATAATTTATGTTGTATTTTAGAAATTCAATTCACAGTAGTGGTAAAATTTCATTTAAATGAAAAGGATAGTTTTTTTAAACTTCTACTAAGTGGTTTTACTATTCATAAAAAATTGATGTTTCTCAGAAAAATACCAATACATTAGACTAAGTTATATTTGATATTATGAATTCAAAAATGATGTCTATTTTACCAAATTCAAAATGTAGAAATTGTATTAATTAATTTAAAATTAATTCCCATTGTCAAAACAAATAGCGTGTTTTTAAGAAACAATTACTATCAAAATATTATCAGTTGTTTATGTATAATTTCATAGTGAAATTAATTCCAATTAACAAAATTTTATTAAATGGTAAACATATAATATAATTATACTTACAAAACATTAAAATTCATTATTCAACACTATAAATTATTTTTATTGAAAAAGTTTTTTTCAATTAAAAATTAGTAATTTTTTCACTATTCACCTAAAAAATGAAAGTTATCAGAAAAACACCATGAATTTATCTAAACTAAATTTTTTTCTCCCGATTCTAGATAAGAAGTATATTTTATCTAATTGAGTATATAAAAGTGTCAAATATTGTATTTCAAAAGGGTTTACCAATAAATGGTTGTAAAATTTCATTTTTTTGAAAAATACTTCCTTTATCCAAAAAAATGAATTTGTTCATATATTATCTCTAAGAAACACATAATATGGATGATAAAATTATATGGAATATATATATAATTCAAAATAAAATTAATAGTATTCATAACTAATTCTGAATGGCTAGTCTGATAAGTCGTCGTGCGCTCAAACTCGGTGTTGTGTGAGGTGCAAGCTATTGAATTTAAAGAAAATAACATACAATGAAATCTTGGGGTGTTACATACAAAATCAATGAAAAACCTTGAATCTCCATTGGAAAATAAAGTCTCCCCACCACCACATCAAGAGGGACTTTGATCTATCCTAAAACCACGAGCATTGACAATGAAACACCAAGGTTAAACCCTAGGATTGAAACCCTACCCTGGTCATTTAGGACATCAATTAAATTAAATTTAACATCATTAAAAGGGGGGGAACTAAGGGGGAGAGACACATACTGGTGATTCTTTGAAGATCCCCCACTATTCCCTCATTCAATATAGGATTCTAAAGAGGTTTTGGGTGACTTAAAGGGATGAAAAGTTTTTAGGATCTAAGAGGATGAGGAGGGGTAAAATTTATAATTTTAATGGAGTAAAAAAAGTAATAATTGTGAGATTTGTGAAATAAAGGGGTTACTTCTTAAAATTTGGATGATTTCGGAAACCATATATTATTATGCACTAATTCGCGATGAATATGAGCTCCAAAGATGGGGAAAGGGGATGGGCATGTGGCTGCGTTAGTGGGCCTGGGATACTATTGGAATCACCAAAACATCGTTAATGCTGAACAAGTTATTAATTAAATATTTTAAAAAAAACTAGAATGGGATTTCGAGCTGGACTTATTCTTTAAAAGAAAACCCAAATCCACCATTATTATGGATTTCAAAAGGGTCCAAATTAAAATGGAGATGTTAATAGGTCAGGTTATGAAATTTATATATTGGAATGGGTGAAAAATAATTAAAAATTTAATAGTTATAAAAGAAACAAAATTGTTATTTAAATCTGCAAATGGGGTCACAGTTTGGACCGAATCATGAAGACTCACCCTTTCCTCCAAAAAAGATTTGTAATCCCCCAAAACAAATATTTAATGGAATTAAAGGACATTTACATTTAAAATATGTGATGTATGTTTCAATTCTCCCCACCATGAAAGACTTTCCACCCCAGAATGTCAACCTGAAGCTTGATTGGAAAACCAGAACATGTACTCTACCTCGACCAAAGACATCCACTCCCATGTCTCATGTGTATCATTCCAATTATTCAAAAGAACCCGGTAAAATGGAATGGACTTCCCTCGAATCACTTTATTTTGGGAATCCACTATTTTCACTGGCTGCTCAACAGCAGGCAACTTAGGCTCTATCTTCAGTTCTTCCCAACTAAGCATATGGGACAGATCTGGGTTGTATTTCTTGAAATGGGAGATGTGGATTTCATCAGGGATGGATGTCAATTGAGAAGGTAAATACTACCTATATGAAACTTTTCCAACATTCTCAGTTATCTTAAAAGGCGTGACATACCATGACATAAGATTCCCTTGCATCCCCAATCGACAATGGCCCAGATGAGGGGAAATTTCATGAATACCTTGTCACCCAAAAAAACCCAAAGTAATGATGCCTGCAGTTAGCATATAATTTATGGAATCTATGATCTATCAATAAACATTGCCTGATCAAATTGACCTTCTCAGACATCTCCTGCACCAGACTCGGCCCCAGTAGCGAGGTCTCACCTACCTCGGCCCATAATAGGTGGGGACGACAAGGCCAACCATAGAGTGCCAAAAAATGAGCCATTAGAATTGAGGATTGGTAACTATTATTATAAGAAAACGCAAACGACCTAAAATGTCATTCTCATGAACCTCCAAAGTTCATGACACATGCACAAAGAATGTCCTCCAAAATCAGATCTGCCCGCTATGTCTGACCATCCCTCTGAAGCTGGTATGTCTTGATCATCTTAATCTGAGACCCCAGGGAATTCGGAAGGCCTTACCAAATCCTATAAGTGAATCATGGGTCTCTATCATAGACAACTGCTAATGGAACACCATGAAGTCTAACCACCTCCTTAAGATACAAATGGCCCAAATCTTCCACTTAAGTTGTATCTATGATCATAATGAATTGGGATGATTAACTCAGATGATCAATCACCACCCAAATGAAATTATTACTCCATGGTGCATCAAGTAAGCCAACAATGTTGTCAATAGTGACCTCGTCCCACTTCCAGGTAGGAATGGGTAATGGTTGGATCAATCCCGAGGGCCATTGATGCTCTGCTTTCACCTACTGGCATGTGTAGCATCTCAACCAAAAGTCTGTAATGTCTCATCTCATACAAGGCCACCAGAAGTCCAGAAGAATATCCTAATACATCTTGGTGGCACAAGGATGGAAATACCACTGAGGCCGGTGGCTATCCTCCATCACCACCTTCTATAGAGATAACGAAACTACTAAAAGGCCCATGAAGCACAAGATGCCCTTGAGAGACGAAGACCAATCAAAGGATGTCACCCCACCATGAAGAAACTTCTTTGGCCACTGAAAAAACTAATCACTGGGTTTTACCTATTGAATCACCTCCAATAGATAAGGAGTCAACATGATTCTCACCAAGAACTCACGTCCACTATGTTCCCCAGTCTCCACATGCATATACAAAAAGATCCTCATCTAAGTCCACTCATCACTGGACCACCTTAAGGAAATCACTGGAACTATTCTACTCATAGAACCAGCCACCACATTACAATTTCCTAGGGTATATACAATTTCAATGCGAGACCCCTACAAGTACTTGATCCAACGACACTGCCTCAATTTTAGGTCCAACTACGAGAAGATATAGGCCATGCATTTGTGATCAGAGAAGACAAAAAACTTCTCCTCAAATAGGTAGTGATGCTAAGTCATAAAAGCATGAATCACCACTGCCAACTCCAATTCATGGAATAGGTAGTTCAGTTCATGTGGTCGGAGTTGGCGAGAGCCATATGCCACCACGTGATCATCCTCCATAAGAATTCACCGAAGACCCATACGTGGAGCATCTCAATAGACCACATATCCCTTTCAAACATCATGAAAAATAATCATGGGGGCGGTAGTCAATTGACTCTTTAGATCCTTGAATGATGCTTGACATTCTAGGCCTCATAAAAACTTCTCCCCTTTCCACGTGAGTGTGGTCATCGGTGAATCAAGCCGAGGGAAATCACGAAGGAATCACTTGTAATAACCAGCTCGGCCAAGGAAACTACTGATCTCAAACGCATTCTTCAGCTGATCCCATATCCTAACCACACTAATCTCCTTGGGGTCCACTAAAACCACCTTCTTAAAGGTCACATGCCCCATAAATCTCACTTCCATGATCCAAAAAGTCCACTTTGACATCTTTTCATAGAGACGGTGATCCCAAAAAGTTCCCAAGATGATCCTCAACTGATGTTTGTGTTCCTCCTCATAGACATAGTATACTAGAATATCATCCATGAACACCACAACTAAGGAATCAAGATACCGATGGAACACCATGTTCATGGGTTCCATAATGACCGCTAGAGAATTGGTCAATCCAAGTGGCATGACCAGATACTCAAAGTGTTCGTACCTGCTTAAGAAGGTTGTCATTGGGATATCTGACTCCTTCACCCAGAGTTGATGACACCTGGAACATAGTTCTATCATTGAGAACCACATTTCCCCAAACAACTGATTGAAAAAATAATCTATTTTGGTAAAACGGTATTTGTTAATAATTGTTACTTTATCCATCTTTTAGTAGCCAATACAAAATTGGAAAGATCCATCAGAATTTTTCTCAAACTACACAAGAGTGGCCCAAGGATAGACGCTCAGGAGAATGAATCCTTTATATTCTAAGTCATCCATATGTATCTTTAATTCCCTCAGCTCAGTGGGTGAAAAACAATATTTGGGAATGGACATCGGCTATGTTCCTGGCACTTGATCAATTGAAAACTCCACATCTCGCTCAGGGGGAAAACCTTAAAAATCATCCGAAATACCCCCAAAACTCATTCACTACATGGGTTAGTTAACCTTCATGGGAATTAATGTCATACTCTAGAACAATTGAATATAACTGTATGATAAGACTTCCCAAATCATTTATTAGATTCCCAATGTGACCCAACTGAGGATCCCATTCTCCACGAAAAACTCGATGACTCCAATGAGGTGATGTGAAACTCACTCGCCATATGTAGAAATCAATCTGTTCTAGGATGTGTACATTAAAATCCATGCCAGGTATTATGTCAAAAAGTTCCATATATAGGTCTTTGAGGTCCCACTCTATCTCATCCCATGACATAGAAAGTGCACACGAGGGGCACCAGAGACCCATCTTTTTTTTCTTTCCCAATGGTGTCACCCACACCATTGAAAAAGACAACAACTCAGTTGTTATATTCACCTTGTCCAAAAAATAGGAAGAAATGAATAAAACAAATTAAATAATATCCAAAAGGGCCAATGATATAGAATATGAAATCAAAAACTGTACCACGAATTGTCGATGGTCTCAACTTTGATCCTCTTGGAGCCTGATCTGCCACATGGAGATGTTCGGTCTCTTCCTGAGGATGACTGATAGTCTATGGAATTTACCTATACTATATCTTCCTAGAATATGACTAAAAACTAACACCATAGACTCCAAATTGGGATCCCCTAGTCCTCGATGATTCGGATTTTGTTGGCACTCCTCTTGATGCCACTAACCCTGCCCCACTTGGAAGTTGACGTGCCACCCTGCAGAAGCGCTGTAAATTCTCCATGCCTTCACACTGTTAAGAATTATTTGGAGGAAGTTGGAATTTTGGTTAGATGTTCCTAGTCTTCCCAAACTAGTTGCACATGACTTACCTTGCATCAGAAGCCACAGGTTAAAACTGTCTGTATGAGTGGCATGAACTGCCACCTTCTTTCATCACCTATTAGTCCTTCTTCTTTTTCATCTCTGACGAGCTTCTATTGCCCACTACTAATACTAAAATAGATATACCAACCATACCTTTCCTGTCAATATACACCAAACATTCTCGGACAACTATCTCATCATAGGTCCTTACCTTGAACAGGAAAACCTTGGAGTATATCTCTGTTCGCAATCCATTCTCGAACATCGAGGCCTTAAATTTTTCATTCAGGGTGACTTCTTGGGAATACCAAACCAAATAACTGAAATAGTTGGACTACTCCATCACAAAAGTATTCCCCTAAACAAGGTCCATGAACTATTTGGACCTAGCATATTTCAAGACCTCATGGAAATATTCATCATTGAAGATGACCGTGAAATCTCCCCAGCGCATCTGCTCATTCTTATGGTGTCTGAAGAACTAACTCCAACCACATATGGCTAGGACCCTCAAACATAAAGGTGCAATGCTTCTCCATGAGCTCCTCATGTTCCTCTAGTAACTCCAACATACAGTCAATATTCATGATCCATTCCTCTACATCCTGGGGTTCTGAGATGCCTCAGAAGGTATGGAGATTGTTTTTCAGAAACATCTAAACCTTATCTTCTCATGGACCCATCTAGTATGCCCTTTTAGGAATAGGAGTAGGATTAGGCCCCATTCCCTAGATCTTAGATAGCCCGCAGAATAGCCACGACAAGCCTCTGATCAATCGGTGATGGATAACTCTTTCCGGCATCCTCTCGTGCGTGCGTGGGAGCATTCTAGGGAGGCATGTTGAAATAAAATGAAACAGTCACAAAATAATAATCAATACCCAAATTTAGAATATTTTAATCAAATACATCAAATATAAATAATCTAAACACATTCTAGTAATAAAAGAAACGTCTACTCCACCTCCACCAGATGTCCACGTGTGGTCTGCATCCCAAACACCTCACCTGGAAGTGATGTCAATATGTAAATTCCGATGTCCCTTGGTGACTCATGGTCTTCTATGAGAGGTGTGAGACATGAACCCTACTTATAACCAAAATCCCATGCCCCAATAATCCTAGCTTCTGTATATCCCGACTCATCCCAAAATAGTAATATATCCCAAAAACATTAACCAAACTCTGATACCATTTTGTCAGGAACCGAATCTAGTCACCACCAATACCGACACCAAACCCAGATCATGAAAAAATACAAAAGGATTTCCCTATCACCATGTTCTGGCACAAGTTTCCATTAATTATTAATTTAGTTTTGAGAATTATTTAACAGAGTATGAAATCATAAAGGGTTAAATACTATCCATAATATAGATCAGAAATTTTCAAGCCAAACAGGTCATAATAAAAAACCATAAATCAATACTTCGGTTTAAAGACAATACATGTGGTAAAAATAAAAATAAATATATAATACAGAAAGCCCAAATAACTCCACATGACAAGGTTTCATCACCCACAAGTCGTCTCCACAACATCGCACCAAGGATGGGAACTAACACCCCGAACCACCCCCACCCAAAGCCTTTCCTTTATCCGAGTCAAACATAACCAAGTATAAATACACCCAAGGGGTGTAAGTAGTGTGTGAGACCTATCGTAATAGGATTAAATCCGATGATTCCAATGTGCATGAAATAAAATTTAACAAAGGAATTAGTTTTAATATGCAATGAAAAGCTGTTATATATTTCAAGAAACCTAACATTCAATTGAAAACTATTTTCAAAATAAAAGATTTATACTTTTAAAAAAATTTACTAATAAATGTTAGATACTGTAATTCACACCCACACACACTATAATACGTGGAAGAATACCACATATCCAATGATTAATAAATTCGGAACACCCCTAGGCACTATATTTTCTCGGGCCCTATGTCTCTCGTAACATGTTGTAATGTAACCATAGAAATACACGTTATCAAGCATGAGCCACTCTTAGGGAACATACCCATAACCTAGGGGTCCCCAATATAAAAATATATTTTAGTTAGTGTTTTTTATCCAAATTATATGTGAAATAGTTTTAAAACACATTCGGCTCACAGGTTGTACTAGTACAAATCTGCCCTCCTAGGTCCCCGAGATTCCCCTTTGTGCTCAAACAATTTCACAAAGATACATATATCACTATTTATATAAACATCCCTACCAGTCACATATAAATATAAAAGTATATCTACACACATTTTACCTCTTAAATCACAAAAAAACATTTTTTATTTTTTTACAAAAAACATCACAAAAACTTACATTGCTTTGCACACAAAATTCACCTATAAAACCCCAATTTCAAAACTATGTGCATAATAATATTTTATAAATCTTATTTTTTAACCCCAGAAATATCTATATTAACCCATTACATGAGTTTTAAAACAACTCCAATAACCATCACATAGAACAGCCATGTTAAACACCCAATTTGACAGCAAATTGGTACTCAAAAATTCATTTACATAACAAAAGTCACCCAAAACTAATTTAATAGAGACAAACAAAGGATGTTAAAATTTAAAACATTATTTTCAGCCCTAATAATATTCAACTAAATCAACTAAATAATTTTAGGGAAACATTTAATGATCTACTATATGAGTTATATAGAAACCCCCCAATTTCAAAAAAAATTGGCACTTAAAATTCATTTTCATTATAATTTCCACCAAAACCAATTTTTTTTTAAAAAAATTAAAATTAAATAGACATGAGAATACCATAAACACTGCATCTAGGTCACACTGATGGCATACCAAAAATTATCACCTACCAAATCAAAAGAAACCTTTCAATCACTATGCAAAAATCATGTCGTTGCACCGCCGCATGAAGAGGAACAATGATCAAACAAAAAAACACAATAAAGGACCAATAAAATCAAATTATAAACCCTATGTTCAAAACCCTACACCATGGTAATCATTAACTTCAATGATATTGATATAAACATCATGGATGGGGGAGAAACTAAGGAGGAGAGACAATTACTTGAGATTATTTGATGTTCCTCCACCCAATCATCCTACAAAATGGGGTTCCAAAAAGGTTTTGACCAACATGAATATGTTAAATGAATGTTTTTCTCTATGAGGAGTAAAGGTGTAATTGGTAATTTAAAGAGAGTAAAAAGGGTTAGAATTGAGAGAGTTATGATGGAAAATTTGCCTCTTCAAATCTGGACGATTTGAGAAACCCTATGATGTTATGCACTAATTCATGGTAAATTCGACCTCTAATGAGGGATGAAAGTGGATGGGTGTGTGGCTAGGATCCATGGTCTTGGGTGAAAATTGAATGTACTGAAAAATTCATAAAAGGGAATATGTTATTAATTAAACAAATTTCTATTTTTAATACTGGAAATGTGCTTTTGGGCTGGCCAAATTCCATAAATAAAAACCCCAATCAACAATTTTTAATGATTTATAATGGTTCCAAATTGAAATGGTGATGTTAATATGTCAGGGGAGGAAAGTTATAAATTTTAATAGGTGAAAAATATTAAAAAATAAAATAGTTATAAAATAAACAAAATTGGCCTCTAAATCTAGAAATGGGCTCACGGTTTGGCCCCAATCATGAAAACAATCCCTTTCCTCCAAAAATTCTCGTGAAACCCCCAAAACCAACCATGAATGAAAATTAAATGAAATTTACCTTTGAAATATGTCATGGATTTGACAAAGCACTATAACTGAGATCTGAAATATCAATGGTCATTATACATTTTATCATTTTTTAGAGAATTTGTCACAACTACATATCCACCCACCTTGTAAATTTGGAAGGGTTCATGTTTCATGGATGTTTGAGTGTATGGAATTCTTCTTGGAAGATAAAACATGTATATTAAGATCAAATATGCATACACTACCCTATATTTTAGAGGGTTTTGTAATAACTAGTGATGCATCTATGAAAGTATTGAGATTGTTCAACATTAAATATTATACGGATATAGTTTATGACTCAAGTCAATTTATGTTTTTTGAAAAATATTAATAACTCATAATTTTGAGTTAGCTGTGAAATTTTTTTAATAGTTTATATGGATGAATTTTCTTTATATATAATGGTGAGATATATATTCTAATAAAAAATGTTTTAAATATATATTCACTGAAAATATATAATTAATATATATATAATATGTTTTGATCTGAATAATGGTTATTAAAAATTAATATATTACCACAATGGGAATAAAAACATTGTGGTTGATAATATTATTTAAAAGGACCATATTAGATTTTCTATCATGTGGATCAAGAGTGATCAGATACTCTAATATTTTAAAATGATGTATGAATAGATTTTAAAGGATGTGGATAATATATATAGATCAAATTATTGTTCAACAGTATCTCTATGTAAGGATTAATGAGGCTAAGAAGGATGATAAAGGGTCATAAATTATGGTGATAATTTTTTTAAGTTTAATGTTGATTGTGGTGAATGGATATTGTTTCTAAATCGTGTCATTCCCTTATATACTACTTTTGACTATGGATTTTTGGATGAAGTGTATAGTTTTTAATTATAAATTCATTATGGATGTAGAAACACCTATATAGATTTGAATTTATAGTTCTGGGTGGACTTTATAAGGAGATATAACGCATATTTTGTATCTCTATGCTTAATATGTCATCATGTTAATAATGAGATACCACTAACGTAACATTAGAATCATTAGTCAAACCAATGTTGAAATTAGAAAATATCACCATATATATTGACATTAGACTACTCAAAATGAAAATAGTGCACAGTTCCATATGGGTTATAGTCAATAAATAATGATATTGTGTACAATTAGTTTTTAATAAAAAAATATCTCTAGATTATAATTCTTGGATATATAATAAGAATTTGGTAAGGATTAATGGACTACCTAATTTAACTTTTTTTGATTGGGATCAAAGATTTACATTGATGTTTAGCTTAGGTATTCATGATGCATTTGATAAATTATCAAGTTTTAGTACATCATATCAACCATAGACAGATGGTAAGACCCATAGTGTTATTAAAACTCTTAAAAATATTTTTATATGTATCTCAATGTAATTTAGTGGTGGTTGGAATCAAAAACTTCATGTGTTTTTATTCTAGTACAATAGTATGTTTCACCCAAGAATTTAGATAGATCCTTATGAATCCATACACGGTAGAAAGTTTAAAATACAACTGTGATGGAATAATGATCAGGAATGACTGATATTGGGTCTTTTCCTAGCTGATGAGAAGGATGAGATGGTCACAACCATTCACAACTAAAAAATGGACCTACTGCCATGGATCTATAGCCACTGTTTTAAAATCATGTCTATCAGTTGATATACCCATAGTTAGCTGGCCTATAGCCATAGTTTTGTGGCCAAAGGACATGGTTTGAATAACCATGGATTTATTCCAATTTTTTCATTTCTCTATACCCACGATTCTCCAAAACTGTGGCTATATGGGTCCTGCGCTTCTGTGGGAAAAACATTTCCCTCACAAAAATTGGCAGAAAGACCTATCACCACGGATTTGAGTCTATTCTCATGGGTTTTATTATTATAAATATCAAAATATATATATATCTATATATATACCCAAATGGTGGCGTGGTGTAGTGGTATGGTGGCTGGACTGCATAGTGGAGGTGCAATGATCAAATACCACTGGGGACATTAATAATTTTGGCTATTTTCATAGTTTTCTGAGGCTATTTCCACAGTTAAAACCATGGAAATATCCACATATAGCCAAGTTTTAAATCATGGATATTGGTCAACTATCACAGTTTCAAATTAGGAGGCATATTACCACAATGTTTAACACCGTGGCAATAAGTATCTATTGGAACTGTCAAAACTGTTGTAATAGGCCAGGACCTACTTCCATGATGATAAAGGCCACGGTTGGAAAAATCCATTGTCGTAGCCTTAGGCCACATTTTTGGGGCACATTTCCACGATTTTGAAACATGGGAATATCCCATTTTCCAGTTGTGATTATCCAGAATATAATGAAATATCAGATTCCGAAAAGGAGTTTTACTGAAAAAATGTGGATGAATTTGAAGATCGAATTTCATGAAAAGGTGTTCTTATGATATTCATTCAAAAATAGCATGATGGTATTTGGAAAAAATGGAAGTATGATCCCAAGGTATTTTGGTCCCTTTGAAAATCATGATCATTTTGGGATTACAGCATATCAACCAGTGCTTCAAAAGTATCTCTCTTATAATCATTATATCATTAATGTAACTATCATGAAGAAGAAAAAACATGATCCATAACATTTAATGGATTTCTATGTCATACTAACAGGTTAATATCCCTCCTATAAGCGAATTTTTTTTGAGATTCTAGATCAGGGAGTTTGTTCTATGATATATAACTACTCACCTGGTAATGGTTTTTTTAAAACATTCAGTTTGAGGAATCTATGTCTGAAAACAAGGATATAATAATGAATAATTATCCCAATTTTTCATAAAATTTAATGATTTATGATGGAAGATTTCATTTTATGTTGTGTATAGTGCAAAACCATGGGCATTGTTCAAGAAATTTTTTTTGAATAAATTTATTTCATTGATAGTTTGATTCAAATATAATATCTACTCTAAATAAAATGTTGAATTATATAAGAATATTATTTTAATATATTATCACCTAGCATTTTATAGAATGTAATGAATATAACTGATTATATTCTGATGATTTATTTAAAACACATTTGTTAAATTAATTCATTTATTATCAAATACTATGAAATCAATGTTATTTTAAAAAAAGGAGTTGTTATGTAAAAAAATAGATTTGCACAATGTATATTTATATAAATAAAATAAATTCAATAGTTTATTATTTTAATTAAATTTCTATATAATATATTAAATATATTATTATAAAAAATCACATAATAGGCATGGGATAATATTAAATCTTGTTTTATGCTTAAAAACGGTACTTTTCACAAAAATGGGTTTTCTCATAATTTCAGAACATAGATTAAAAATAAATTTATCCACCTATAGGAAATGAATTTGATAAAATTAATTCAATTCAGAGTGTCATCATGTTCAAATTTTGTAAATAGTTCCATTTTATTATTTTCAATATCAATAATCTATGTGGTAAAATTTATCACCTCGTTAAATGGTAAATATTGTTAATATAGGTCCAAACTAAGTGATAAGTCCAAAAAATTCCATCTCTATTATTTTTAGAAGAATATGATCCAACTCATATAACCAGATGATTTAAAATGTATTTTTAATGAATCATTTTCCATCAAAATTAATTTAATGGTATTTAAAAATATAATGGCACAAAGTGTCACACCACTAGTATTATATATCAGTAATGTATTCACATAGGGATAAAAACAAGTAATCAATGAATATATTTAGTAACTATGATATTGATGAAATTATTTTAATGATATAAATTTATTCTTAATTTTTATTAGTTATATATTGGCATCAAACTATCATGCAACCAAAAATCAATATTTCTCAATTTTAAAAATAAATTAAATAGTTTTAAATATAATTAATTTAGTATAATGAATTGATTTGAGATAAGACATAGTTTACCAAAATATTTGACTATCAATGGTTATTTAATGAAAATTTAATTTTCGTGAGTTCGATAGGGGTAAAGTTATTAGACCCTTGATAAGATGAAAGTCATTACTAATACATACACTATAAGACTCAAAATTTGAACATTTGAGAAAAGGTATAAATTAATTTCACCGACAGAGTCGAAACACTTTGAGACTATATTTATGGATACATGAATATATAAAATATCTAAAATTTGATCCAAAATATATCAAATATTTATTGTTTCAATTCCTAAAATTATTTTTCCATATAACTTTGGATCCATTTAATATAATCCATAAACAACAAATTGAAACTCATAAAATAAAATAACCATGTTATCTCTCAGTTAGATAAAATTTGTAATTACACATCATTTAATCAGCATCGTATAAATAAACATAAATTAAAATAGTTATTTCAAATAAAACATCCTCATTCTCATGTAGACCACCTATAATTTCTTCAGTTGTAGCAATAAAAAAAGGATTACGTTAATAATATAATTTTGAGCAATATTACAATCAACAAGTGTTGACATCTTCAGGGATGTGAATAAAGGATAATTCATGTTCATTACTAAATTATATATCCACTGATTTACATCCAATAATGAGAATCAAACTAAGTGGTTCTCCTACTATATTCCATTTTATTCCACGATTTGGTTTGAATTGGATATTAAATTTCTGCTGGATAAAAAATTGAAATGCTATCCATATAGTTAAAATTATAAATATAATAATTTAAATTAGTGTTTCAGGGTATGATTCAAGATAGACAACTTAATGTTGTTGGTAGATTGCCCGTTTCTTATCTAAGAAGAACAATAATAGAAAATGCTTCAAAGTATTAGAATATTTATTATTTGTATCCAGTGTAGTTAAAAAAATATAAACACAATTGTTTTTTCAACTATAATTATTTTATTTTAGGAGTGAATATTTTAACTAATATATAGATGCTATATATAATAGTATTTGATTCCCTTCAACTATTGGCATCAACACAAATCGGATTCATATGAATTTATTGACATATTAAAAAACCTACTAATAACCATATCACTATATATAATTGACATTTATATTAATGAACATAGTAAACAATATTAAATTTCCTACATAAATTTTTATTAATAATCTATTGTATTAAAGTAATCATTTAATCCAAATAAAATATTTTTCCCTTCTAATAAGGTTAGATGTTACAGATCACTTTGTTTTTCTTGGGGCCAACATTGATGGCCTAATTTCATAACATGGAGACTAAATTTTTTCCCAAAATCACAATGAATTTGAATTTCATGGGTTTTACCTACTTTCTATATTTACAAAATATGTTGGCCACTATTTTATTCTTGGTGATAATATAAAAATATGATATTCGAAAACTAGATCATTGAGGTAAAATTCCACATCTAGTAAGAAAAAAACAGATGATAATAAAAGGAATGGAACATTGATAGGTTGAACTATCAATACTCATAATTACAATGATTAATTGGTAAAAATATACCCAAAATAATTGATGAAATATTTTTCACCCTCATCCATATATCTATTATAATCATGTTGTTAGTGAACGTAATTTCATAATTGAAATGATAAGGAAAAATTTGTTTTATTAATGAAATGATTGATGATTTTAATTTGGAAGCCATCAATTGGTAACTCAGTGTATATATCTCTAAATTCAATATAATCAATGATTTTACCATTCATCATATTTTCAATGATGATATTGGAAATCATTATTGGGGAATATACAATCTCAATGATGTTATCCATAACAATATTTTAAACATAAAATATAACTTTTTTCTAATAATTACTATATATTATCCTAGAAGACTTATTTTTATCTTTTCAAAAATATATATGACGCGTTGCAACATCAAGATCAAATCCATGTATATTTTTCTAATTCTATGAAACTAAATTTCACTCCTTCATCATGAATGATATATATGTATCTGGTTCATCGGGTGAAAATGTGATTCTATTCACTGTGTTTCCAATGTTATCCTCTATATCCAAATTAACATGCCTTAGTTAATCAGTGGTGGTAGATATTATATCCTAAAATGATGGAGGTCCATATTTCTTATCTTCCACAACATATTCTTCTTCTTCAATATTGGTAGAATTTAATATCCATGATAAATTATTAGGAGTGAAAAAATATTTAGGGGTATTCATATCGGTTTTAATTGATGATTTGTTATCTCTTGGTATTTATTTTATTATGTTATGAAAATTATATTCTATGGTACTTTGGAAATTATCCCAATCATATTTATATATGACAATATGGGTATGTGGATGTGGTTAATGGAAATTTTCAATGATATTTAATAATATGATAGCATTTATTTCTTTTTTGAATGATGATGTTCCATCACTTTGAAAAATTCACTAATTTGTAACAATTGTCATTAAAAACAGCGTGGATATTCTATATATCGTCTCTTATATAAGTAAGGGAAGATGAAGTTCCTATTACCTGTTATTTTATATATTCCCTGGGGGATTTACATTTCCTACAAGAAATGTATGAGTATCATCTCATAAAAAGGAATATTTAATGGCCTCCAGTTATTTTGGTTAAATAGAGCAGTAAATTCTTTTTTGAGTTATTTTTTACTAAGAATATATACTTATCTAAAATTTATGGATTTATTGACATGAATAATAACATAAATATAGATGTGAATGTTCATAAATCCTGAGTTGACCACCAAACTCAAGGGTTTAAGTTGATCCCACATATAATATTTAACTATGTTGTTTGATTACTAGATAGATTGTCAATGATGTAGAGACATTAAGGAGTGAGAATAATTTTCATTGACATCAATTTTTCCCCTTACTCAATCATTATCTCCAACTCATTGAGGGTAAATTAATGGACATCATATTATAGGAAGGTGGGTGAATTATATTTACATTCATACGAGATTAATCTAAATTTATTATTAACTAAATCCAATTTTATTTCCATGAATCTATTGTTGGGAAATTAAAATTCATCACATTTTTTCTAGAATGGGGTATCATGGGCCATATCTAAATAGTTTTGGGTTGTAATATTTGTGTTATCATGTATATGATGTTATTTTTCCTATCTCTATTTGAAGTCAAAATCTATATTATTATATTTTGGGTATAAAATATATTATAATCATTATACAACAATCAGAACATTTAATTGATATGATATTCAAGGATTTAATATTTTAATGAATGTGTCGCTATAAATATGAAAATCACTTGTAATTATTGTGAGACATTGAAATATATAACCTGTTGAAAATCCATTATATCTTAATCTAAAACATGGTATCAAAATAGATCCCTAATAATTATTCGACGAAGATCCTTTTTTAATCTTTTAATATGCGATTGAATTATCAATGTGTAGTTTGAAAATTTATAATCTATACTTACAAAGAATCAAATTATCCATATTGAAGTGATATTTATCATATAACCATTTTCAATAATATATCAACACATATCTATGTCTTCCAAGTTTCTATAAATGTACTGAGTCTTTGTATTTAACTATATATATGTCTCCCAATCGTGAACATTGAAGTAAATGAGCATGAAAAACAGAACATAGACATTTTCATCCATTTTTAATAAAAAAATGGTGACCTCAACATAAAAATAATCAGAGATTAGTTTCACCTCAACATCTAATTACCAATGATTTTTAAAAAATATGGGGTTTCAAGATTTGATATCGTTGAATTAATGAAAATAAGCTACTTTAAAATTTCATAATGTTGGGATAGGGGTATTTACATCATTATAGGTGGGTTTCCCTTATTCTGGGGCTTATTTTTTGGAGTTTATGTCACTTATGTATATCTTCCCAAATCTATGTAGAAGGAAATCTATCTAATGACTATACAGATTTGTTACCATACAAATATTTGGATGCTGACTAGATGAATGATTATTTTCTATTAAATCATCCATCATAATGAGACTTCATGAACTTGTGTATGGCTATGGAGGTTATTGAAATCCTATGGATCTCATTTATTTTCATTTCATTATATTTCTATAATGTATATGTAATTTAAGGGTTATGAATATAATTTTTATATCTATATCGACATGATTTTTCCCAATACCACGAGCCTTGGATTCCTCTTCCTCGTTCTATTTGATTGTGAGAGGGGAACTTTGTTCAATATTTATATTCTTCTGTTAAAGAATGGATCATCCTACTGAAGTACATCCAAAACTGAAAATATTAATTCTTCAACTAATTGGGATTCCATTTCATGGTTTAATGAATATATAAATGTCTTCAGGATCAGTTTCCATTGGATATTTTGATAGAGATATTCCCATTCTCCCAATACCGAAGGCCTGCAGTTTATGAGGGTTTAAATGGTCCTAGGCTTCAACAATATTTCCTCCTCTTACATATTATTTTTCATAAATTTATAGATCTAGTAATTATAAGTATTCATTTATATTGTTTTAGATTTTAGAGATTCGTCTAGATAACATTAGAAGATATTGGTCATACATTTAGTTGATTATGGTATTTCTTAATAATGGAATGTGAATTATTTACTGTAGTTTCAGTTATCCATCATTAAATTTAAGTTAACTATTTTTTAAAATTTCATTAAATTCCAATTCCTCTTCTAGTTAGGTGGAATAAACATACAAAAATATTGATGGTAGTTTTTGTATTAGAAAGTTTTCAAAATAGACCATTATTTAAAGGATGACATTAAAAAAAATCACTCCAACATAACGAAACCATTATTCTGTGTAAGGGATACTAATTTTATCTATCACTATTGAAAACCGGATCTAGAATCATATGATCATGACACATCAGAAAAAAATTTATATGGATGTGAAATAGTAATTATTTTCCTTATCATATTGAAAATATAATTCCCAATTATTCTATTCCTTATACGGGAAGTCTCCCAACTATTTCTTACTTCTTGGTGAAGGTATTTCTGTTGTTGTTACCATTGAGTTTGATAAACCATGCAATATTACATATTATTAGGTGTTGGTATTGGTTCCATTGTTGGTTTTTGTGAAATAGTGGTTGTTTCTACTTTTAAAATAAAAAATCGCCATGTTGTAACAAATAGCCCTGTATAGTACACCATTAACATAATTGAATCATCCATGATTTCTTAAACAATAACAAAGTCACCAAAGATAGCATTGTAAGATACTATGATCATTAACATTATTACTCATAAAATTTATTTTCAAAAATGGATTTATGATACACATCATAGTGATTTTTTAAGATATATATTTATGTTATTCACTTCACACTAGTAATTAAGTCTAACTATCTCTCATTGTCATGTTATTTTCAATTGGAGACATCAATTATTATTTCCATTCTCATGATAATTAAAAATATGAGTGGAATAGTAAATGGAGGCCTTACTAACAATTAGATGATATAGCTAGAAAACTATTATACTAGAAAAGTATTATCCATACTGAAATTTTATAAAAACATTGAGTTGATCCCTCTCATTTTTATGGGACCCAATCATGGTATAATAATATAAATTGATGTGGGATAGATTTTACTCTAGGTCCATAGTACTATTAGTAGTTGGGAATGTCGGATTCAAGTGGTCCATCCAAGGAAGAGTGGAATCCATCCATTTTGGGTATGATTTTCATCCATGTTTCACATGTTAGCAAAAAATATCCATATCCACTATTCATATTTTTAGTGAAACAAAAAAATTTTAATTTCTAATGGATATATTGTTTTCCAAAACATTAATTTATAAATAATAAGTATTTCCTAATATTTTATTCTTACAAAAGATTGTTTCTAATGACCTGTATGGGTTGGAATATTTTAGGTCACCTAATATGGATTTGGATTCAATCCCAATAAAGGGATCTCAGAATAATCTATATACACTGGATCTAGGTATTCTGGGAAAACTGAGTATTTTAAATCAACCAATTTTCACCTTATATATTTAAGAACATATTCATTATGATGGAATATATGTAAATAAGTAGAAATTTTAAAATATTTATTACTTTTATCAAATTTAATGCAACGTTTGTTTGGATTAGTATAATGTCCACTTACCTACCATACATATTAATCATATATGATACCTCATTCCACTATAAAACGTTTCTCAACATTGATGGGTGGTAGTTGGGATATGGTCACTCATTTCCCCCTTGTATTGGATGAATCCTACATGGGAGGTGGTAAAGGACCATTTGAGGAACTCCTTGGCTTTTGGAATTGTCTCTATGGAAGAGTATGAACACCTTATACAAATATTTTTTTATAGTCCTTATTTTTAATATAAACTCTTTTATATCATTCTCATGTAACATTGTTGTGTTGTAAATCATCATTAGGGACAATGTTTTAATCATTTCTATATTCATGGAGTGTTATTGTTAATATTCCCACATCATTGTGAAAAGGATATTATATTCCCTTTAAATATCCTTTATGTATAAAACCATGACTCCCATTTCCCTTTTGTTTATGAATTATTTGTTTTATATTATTTCCATTCAATGGAATCAACTTCTCTTTCTATTTCATTCCTGAGTCCATTTTATAGAATTTGATCACAATATAGTCCTCAATCTCAATTTCTATGATGGTCCAAAAAGAGATATATAGGCCACTCGTTAAGGTAAAATATTGATTTAATTCCTTTGAAATTATCCATTTCCTGAATATGATGTAATTAAATAATATAATGTGGTTGTTGTGATAAAAAATATCATTCTCATGTGGGATAGAGACAAATTGGAATTAGAATAATAAATTCATGAATTGTTTTGTGATTTACTTATCATGAGGTGGTGGTGGTGGTGGTCAAATATTTCTCATCACCCAATGAAGGGGTTATTTATATAACATATATAATGTTTCGCATGTTGCACCGCAGATTATTTACTGGGTATTTATTCAGGGTTTTTAAGGATATATTTGAAGCTCCTAAAATTAGGAAATCAAAATTAAGGGTAGTGATTTAGAAAAATTTAATGGGATTTTTTGACTGTGAGCCTTCGAAATAATATGTTAAGGATCACTAAATTTTATTTTCAAAGAATCTATCTCTTATTGATCATGAAAGTTCTATAATTTAAAAATAGAACGACAATGATGTATATACCATCAAGAAAATATATAGTAAATGTCTAAGACTATTCATGTGGAGATGACATTACAAGAAATATCAAGAATAAATATTTATTTATTGGGGAGTAAAGTGAAATGAAATAATCTATTTTCAGCCAATCCATTAATTTATAAATAATTTGAATAATCAAATATCAAATTATTTATGGATATATATGAGATAATGTATGTCACGAACCAACCCGGGTTGACCCTGAAACAGACACCTGAGCCGGTCCGCGACATGACCCAAGAGGCATTCCCGATCCTCCCGAGCTGGCGACAAGCACCAGGGCATCAACAAGGGGCTAGTGGGAATGATTTTTCCCAAAATAAATAAAACAACAGAAACAATACAGAGTAGCACAGAAATTATAAACCAAATAAAAGGATAAATAGGAACAAAAGAAAACAAAACTAACCAAACTCGATGTCCTAACTAACTCCATGTGACCTCGGGGGTCACTCTTCGTCACAACGATCAAGCGTCACCCATAGCGAACACACCCAAGCAGTAGCATGCAAAAACATGAAAAACAGAAAAGAATTATAGGTGTGAGTATTAAAACATTGTAAGCTAGCCCAATATCTATTCCCAACGAACTACCTTTAAAGAAATAAATTTACTAATTCTAAGTTTGGACTAAATTATATAAAATATCTGTTTCCACACACCATTTAATTTCTAAATCAAGTATAAGAATATTTCACTTTTTAATTTAAAAACATGTTTAATGATTGAAAGGAATATATATATTTCTTTTTAAAACATTTTTTACGAACAATTTAGATATCCAAACTTCATTTATTAGCCAGAAATGAGAAACCACACATAATACACAACACACACCCAGGACAATGGAAAAAGTGGCACACAGGGGCCAGCAACTGAACAAGACCTCTCAATCATCTACCACATAAAAATAAACTCTAAAGGAAACATGGGTTGAACTATGGAGATCAGGAACAATCCTGAATATACTATACATGTGACTCATCTCGAAAGAATCCTCTAACTCAATGATGTCATAATTCCCTAATGCTAAGTATAGACCTTCATGGCCTAACTGAGGGGCCCAATCCCCTTAGCAGCAATAACTCAGTATTCCCCTGCTATGGGGCTACTAGACAGTGCGTAATCTAAACTAGTGAAACAATTGTTCTCAGAATATTCACTCACTATGCCAGGTTCCCATGTCAACATGCATTATAAAAGGAAAATGGGTGAGTCATCAAAGTCAATCAGGTAGCACAAACATCACACACAACATATCTAGTAACATACACCAAAGGTCACTCCTGAGTCAGCCCAAAGAGAGTTTTCCAAAATATTTTATTTTTAATAAAGTGCCTAACGGGCCTTCACCATCTTTAATGAAAAACCTCGTTTCTCCAGAAAACCCAAAACACATGTTCAGAATAAATCATTTATCTTTAAAACCAGATCCTCATTTGAAATTATATGAACCATGTTTAAAGTCCAAAATAGAATTCTTTCACTACTGGGTGTTCGCTCATCATGAAAATATTTCAAGAGTCATGTATAAAATAAACGGCTCTTTTGACACCAAATAATCATTTAAAAATTAAACATCTTATATAATGTTCTATTTATTAAAATTAATAAAACATCATGAAATTAATAAATTCTAAATGTAATGCTGAGTTCAGTGGGTGAACTACCTCGAGACCGAGTTGAAAAGTAAGACGGACGTCCGACACAACGCAGTAAGGTCCAACGTCTTGAAAACAAAACACTAAGAACTCAAAAGACAACAAAAAATCCCAATTAATGTATATGAAACCATGCGGCGGGAAGAAAACATCACCTCGAAATTTAAGCACGACGATGACGCAAACTCGGAAACCTGGCACGGTGATCACTCTCACTTGGAAACGCCCCACACGTGTCCTAGAAACTCAAACAGAACCAAATGAAATTCAATTAATAAAAATTCTAATCAAACTAGGGTATATATATATATCAAATAAATATATCAAACTGAGCATAAAATAAATACGTACCAATGGGGGGGGTCGCGACTGGAAATGGACCGCAGGAGGGCGTCGCACCGGAACAGCGGAAAGTGTTCGCACGGCAAGACACAGACGGACCAGGGGGTGCGGAAAGGGCCAACGAACATCGGTGATGCGAGACAGCTGATGGGAAGGGTGCGAGTGAGCCGAGAAGCGGCATGCAGTGGTGTGAACCGGGACCGAGTAGGGGTGCCGAGCATGTGCGGTGGAAGGCAGTGCTACAAGGGGGGAGGCAGAGGGCCTATCGACTGGAGCATGGAGGTCCGAGGAGGGTAGGTCATTGGCAGGCGACTAGAGCACTGGTGAGGCAGTGCCTCTGGGGCTGGTCGTTGTAGGGGGCTGTAGAGGTCATGCGATGGGTTGGCTGAGCAAGGTGCGTGACAGAGATAGCCAACCCGAATGAGGTGGCGGATGGAATGAGGCTAGACCTGAGTATAAAGAGGGTGGTGCGAGGTTCCGAACAGGTACGCAGTGAGGGAGGGACATGGGCACACTATCGAGGGGAAGCCAGAGCTCGCAGAGGACTAGAGAGGGCGAGCGGGCAGGATGCACGGCCGACAGACAACAGACAGATGAGGGAGCTCTAGGCTGCTGCGAACCCGCAAGTTGAGGTGGAGCCCGCTGGGTCGGCTGATCTAGTGCACTGAGGAGGCCAGATCGGCAGGTGTTACTGCACGCAGCCAGAGGAAGGGAAGGCTATGCTAGGTGGATCCTGGGAACAGGGTGCGCCGTCGAGAGTGAGCCAGAGCTGGCGGAGGGCTAACAGAGGTTGGCAGAGGGCTAGAAGAGGATGCAGTAGAGAATGAAGGAGGGGAGCGCATGAGAGGCGCTGTGCAGGGGTGTGGCGCGGCAGGTGATCAGGACTCACACGGGGGACTGAGCGGACGAGGGTGGAGAGATGACCGGGAACCGAAAAGGGAGTCTGGGAGGCTGGCGCTGCAGTAGGGTGGAACCGGACAAGGAGGCTTGGGTGAGGTCGGCACTACAGGAGGGCTCTACTACAAGAGGCCGAACAGGAGGGATGGCGGGCTGCTGATGTGTGTAGCACGAGGCTGGGGTGATATCACAGGGGGCGGACGCCCCGGCAAATGTAGCATGAGGGAGAGGGGAGACATGGGGGAAGACCTCGGGGTGGTCGCCCGGAGAACATGTGGACATGGGGGGAGCAGCACATGTGGAGAAGAAAAGACGAAAAGAAGAAAGGAGAAGAGAAAAAAATGAGGATAATATAAAATAATAAAAATTACGAATGTAAATAAATAATAATAATAATCTAATAATAATAATAATAATAATCCAATAATAATAAAAAAAATTATTAATAATAATAATAACAACAAAAATATTATATATTATTATTATTATTAAACATTTTATAATATTCTTTTCAATTTAATTTTTTCTTTTATTTTTATTATTTATCTAAACAGTTTGGGAAACCGTGCAGTCACCAGGTCCGGACGCACGATTGGACTGAATGTTTGGTGACTGCGCACCCACCCGGACCAAATGCGCGGTGACCGCTAGCAGTGCGGCGACTGCACACTAGCCCGAGACCCACCGAAAATATCAATGCTTAAAAAAATCAAACTCGGACCCAAACACGATTCTACCCAAAGTCGGGGGGACAGAGAAAAGAGTAAAAAATAGGTATATGTGGTCGGGGTGTGACAATTCTGCCCACCAAAAACACTTTCAGCACATAGAAATCACCCAGACAATAGTTGACAGAACATGAGTTCATTCCCAAACAAAATCATAGAGAACCGAGAGCTTCTAGGTGATCATTCCCAACAAACATTACACCCAACCAATTCAAGGAAAACCATTTTCCGTGATTGTGGGGATAACATGAGGGGGTTCTCCCCACCATAAGATCTCTAATACAAAAACCCTTGAAACCCTAACAAACCACCCAGGTGGGGCGACACGGGAACTCCCAAACCAAACTCATTCATTTTTTCCCACATGTACCAAACAACACACCTGAGACTTGACGAAAATCCTGCTACAGAACAATCCAACAACATGAGGATGAGAAATTAACTCATTAACTCCAATCACTTTATCAAAATGAGCATTCCGCTATTGAACACAGCTAGGACCAACTCAAAATCAGAATTGGTCCATTTATTCACGGGCCCACACCATTCTGAGAGACCACAAAACATATGAACCACACTGAGAGCAGATAAGACCGCTTTAATTGTGGGGGAATGAGCTCATCATGCCACCACAACAAGGATTAGCTTACGATAGAAATGGGAATAGAACAAGGGAGATTTTGGATATTTTCATTCCAAATCTGAAGTCATTTTCTGGACCGAGGTTCCACACACCCTCGACAACTCCTGACTGTGCGCGAGCTTCACCCCAAGACCTGTGGATGGGGCCTTGATAGCTGAAGCGTCTCCTGCCTCATAGTTAGGCATTTTCATCTTCTGGTCTCTAACTCCTTTTTCCATTTGATGATGCCATCAACCATGATGGTTATTCATTTTCAAAGGGATGCAACATGATTACTCAGAATGTCCGGATTGGCCATATTGGTGGCCCACAAGAGAGCGGTCTGACGAACTTGGAGTCGGTAGTGATGAGGATGGTTTCTTGGAGACATGATACACTTGCCCGCACTCCTTGCGAGGTGGGGAAACTTAGCATAAGTCTACCACCATTAATCACTCCCAAAACTCTAACGAAGATGAGGCATTTTGTAAATACCCGAAGCATAACGTACATGGAAATTACATTACTTTTGTGGAATACTTAGTACATCACAAAAATACACACACAAGGATCGTAATAGTTTAGTGTCTTTGGAAACTCGGAACGTAATCTTCTAATCGTGGTGAAAGATCTTCAATATCTCCCATAAAGATCTTCCCTTTTTTTACCTAAAACCATTCTCTATATCCTGGGGAAAAGAAAACATAAAATGGTGAGCTCAAATGCTTAGTAAGGGTAAACAAAAGAAAAAGAAATCACATCATATTCATAAGAACATAACTTTTGGAAATCTTAACTTGCAAAAGAGAGCATAATTTCAAAACATGGGATAAATCATAGTAGTGAAATGAAATCCCAATAAGCATAACATAAAACATGAAACTTTGTGGCATACACACATAATCATAGATAATCATTTCTTGTTAGTCATGACTCATTGCCAAGACTATCTTAGTGGACAAAGTCCCTTTCTGAATCGAGTAACCCTCGTTTCAGTCCTGTTTCACTGAACCGGTATAACCTACCGTTCCAGCCCTGTCTATCTCTTGAGATATAAAATCTTTACCCAATGCATTGGAGGGAGATATAGGTCACACCCATCTTATAATGAATCCTTTCTTATGTGTGCCACATAATCATAAATCATACATCATCGCATAACACATATAACAAAAATGGGTTTCTTAAACAACATGACATCATGAAACAATTCATATAAGATAAAGGAATTCATAAAAATAATTCCATCACAACATAATCAAATCAATGTAATAATAGGGAAAAAAACAGAACCCTTTATTATCTTAGATGGAAAATAATTTTGATAAAACACTTGTACTCCATTCTTGAGGAAAATATCATTTCTTCTTCAAAAACATTTTTCATTTCTTAACATGTCGTACAAAAGAATTTGATTAAAAATAAACATGAAAACTTATAAAGGAAGCTTCTTGGAAATAATGTTTTAAAAATCCATTCATGCCGTATAAGTTAAAAAAACATTCTTCGTACTTTTGTCGGAAAAGTCAAAAAGTACCTCGTACGAAAAACGACAAAAGATTCCTTTCATACATATTACTAAAAACTCACCGAAGGGTAAAAATTGGATATAAACTATTGTAGAAGGATGGAAATAATATTACTTATTGAGGAAACATGGATGTGTATGATAAAATACACCCCAATAAATTCCAATGTATAAACAATCTCGGATAAAGATGAGATTGTGATATTTCCCTTACCTTAGGTCCGATTTGCTTCATATGTGTCCAAACCTCTTGTATAATGATTTAAATAATGCCATTGACTTATTACAGAATCATATTCATTGTTATGATATCAAATATGGTTCACTTATGACATTATATTACCCGTTCTTTTGTAAATTCCATGTTAAAGAAGCGTTTTGGGTAAAATCGTTTCATTTATCGTAGGTGTTTTGACTTGTTGTTCTTGACATTATTATTACTTATATCATGATTTACTTACTTAAAGAATATAAAATATGATTTATATATCATATATATTCAGTATATATATATATAATAGATATATAAATGAAATGAAAAAACACCGTTCATGGAGACGGTAGTCTGTACGTACGCATGAACGCTGTTTTTCTTTCCTTGTTGTCTTGAATGGAAGTAAGTAGATGACATACATATATATATATATATACATAAATCTGGTATCATTATTATGTCATATATTTCATTAGTACTTATTATATATACTTTATAATCATTCATGAATGGTTAATCATTAAGAATGAATCTCATCGCGTCGTGGAGACGGTAGTCCGTACGTACGCACGAGCGATGATATCATTTCCATAATTATTGATTTGAACTAGAGTGGATTATACAATATATCAGAATCAATATGATGTTGTAATAAATATGTATAGTTATTCTTTATACCATTATACCCATCCATGTAAGGTGGTGGTGGAAAATAGATTACACCACGGCGTGGAGACGGTATTCCGTACGTACGCACGCGCGGTGATTTCTTTTTCCGTAGGATGGATAGATGGTGAAATAGGGCTGTTTCATACTTAATATAACATATCAGTATATGAGTGATACTGATTTTATTATTTCATAATGAAACAACCTAAGAAGAATAAGTGGAAGAAGAAATAAAGATGAAAGAATTGGTAACGGTAATTACCTCTTCTTTGAAACGCCTCTTTGAGACCTCCTCTTAGGGAACTAAAATTGGTCTTTGAGGATGACCAGAACCTCTATGATTATTCAAGGGAAGTGAAGAAGGTATTTTGGCAGAGGTTTGCCGAGCTTGAGTGCTCAAAGTGGTGTGAGGAGGAGGGGGAGGAGGTGTCCTTTTATAAGGGAGGAGAGGGGCACCTTAGGAATACCTCAAAATATTATTTTATATTAATGTCAAAATAGGTTTATAATGGTTCCAAAGGGTCTTATTTCGAAGCTAAAGTGGGGATGGGTCGAAATCCTATCAACCAATAGGATTTAGACAAGTTTATGGTATTATTTTAACCTTATCAATTATATTTAACTCTAAGTTAAATAATTTAACTTTTACAGTGTCTTTTTGTTTTCTTTCACTATATGGTTAATACACTTACTATAACATGCCAAACGAACCCCAAATTGTTTATTATTAATATATATATCATTATCTAAGTCATTTGGCCGACCCTTAGATTTTTAGGAATAAAATAACAATTAATAATATAATATTTTATTTAAAAACTATTTTGTGTCAATTTTGACACTATTTGATATATGATTTTTGTGAAAGTCATAACAGAATTATATGTTCGAACCAAGTTTATTAAATAAACAATAATATATCATAGTAACCTAGAAAATTAGTGGAATTAATAAAACGTCTTAAATTACATTCATTTGAGCATTTATAACATCAATTATGTTAATATTTCTTTAAAAGGGTAATTACTGTACCATCGTTGTGTCATAAATAAATTAATTTATATAAAGTCTAAAAATTATAAATAAAATATAATTATGTAGGAAATAGTTTTATCTTTCTAATTAATATTTATAATCGAATTTATCTGATGTATAACCCCATATTAAAAATGTTTTAGTTATTATACATTGATTTTTACTATTTTTACTATTCCTTAAATAAAATAACATTAAATGTCATAATCTAATCCAAGTGGACCTAAATGGTCATATTATATTCATAAGGTTGTTTTTGGTCGAATTAAACTTATCCAATAGAATTAGGACATGTGTTAGGGTAATAGTAATATCATATTTACCCTTAGTTACCCTATTTACTATTAACCGTGGTAAAAAAAAGTAAAAAGTTACTATTCACCAAAAATTATTTTCATCTCATTGAACCACATTTTAGTCCTTGATATTATCCGTGTCTGTCGGATTTTCGAAATTCAATTCACAGAAGCGGTAAAATTATGTTTTATGCAAAATTCAGTTTTTAACCTACCACTTAGTGGTTTCACTATTAATCGAAAATTTAAAGTTTTCTGAAAAATACCAAAAATTAGGCCTAAGCTATATTTGATATTATGAACTCAAAAATAATTTCTATTTTACCAAATTAAAAACATATCAGTTGCATTAACTAATTTAAAAATTAATTCTCGTCGTCAAAACAAATAGCGTGTTTTTAAGAGATAATAACTATCAAAAGATTGACACTAGTTTATAACTGGTTTAAATGTGAAATTACATCCAATGACCAAAATTATATTAAATGTTAAAAATATATTCTAAATATACTTTAGAACCACTCAAATTAATAATTTATCACTACTAATTATTTTGATTAAAAAAGTTGTTTTTAATTATAATTTAGTAATTTTCACTATTCATCAGAATATGAAAGTTATCCGAAAAGTACCAAAATTTCACCCTAAGCTAATTTCGATATTACGAATCCAAAAATGAATTCCATTTTGAAAAATAAAATTTACAAAATTTCTAAAAGTAGTTATTACTATTCATAACGGCTAGTTTTAATAATATCTTAATAGCATATCGTTGTTTAGCGAAACTCGGTGTTGCGTACAACACACGCTATCGTGGAAGGTCGCGATTGCGTATAATTCAAGCCAGGTCAGAGATGTGTATTGTCAAAGCTCCTTTTGGTGTAGCGTATAACACAAGACATTAATAAAATTAAAAAGAATATTTTTCATAAAATCTCGGGCTGTTACTTTCTACCCCCCTTAAAATGAATTTCGCCCTCGAAATTCGTCGGGGTTATAAATGGTTTACTATTTGAAAGTTTCTTTAATAGAAAACCACATCGTAAAAAGGAATACCAAAACTTGGCTTTAAAAACTAAACTATGAAATGTAACGATTACCCAAATAAACTAATCATTGGGTTTCCACATAGGTGAAAATATGGATATGGAAGAGAAATCTAACCATCATGTTCTGATGGAGAGTGGTAGAGAACATGGCTATGGAAAAGCCAGCAATCACAAATCCATAAATTGGTGATGATCTAAGGTACCATCTGATTAATCAGATATAAGAACCCTAGGACAACATTTTTGATTTTCAAGATCGTTTCCCTAAAGTTGAAGAATTTTAATTAGAATAAATACTTTCTTTATTTTGGTACAATATCATTGTTGTTCATTCCTTGAACAATTTCCACTTCATCTCTTAAATAAATGAAGTTAAATTTGTTATTCGTGAAGTGTTAGCAGATCATGTGATAGAATGACGGGTCATTCCATCTGTCTCAAACAAAAGGTTAGAAAAAGTTATTAAATATACATAAGTCATTCTATAGTGAGATTAATCATATATGGTTCCTAAAATGGACTTATACTTCATATATCATACTGCTTAATATAATAAAACTAGTTTCTACTAAACAGGGACTTCCTGTAGGCCAGTGGTAGGCGATAAAGGCCAGTCGCACTTCGGTTGTGGGTACGATTCCCGCATCTTTGTCCGACGCGATGGGCTGTCGCCCGTCCTGCAGGTTGTCCTTTTTCCAAAACTATATTACTATAACATCCCATCAATAATATCAAGAAAACTTCTATCCTTAAACAATACTAACTTTTTTCCAACATAATCCATTCCAATCTTTAGGCTTATCCATAATACTGCTGTCCAATCTCATAACATAGTGAAAACGATTACCAGAGATTTAACATCATCGTTGATCCCCATATATCATAAGATATGTCTTGTTGGTCACATTCCAAAAATTTAAAGGTATTAATGATGTATTCTCTTGAATACCCATTGAACCTTAGTGAAAACATGAATGCAGTTAAATGTTAACACATTCCACATACCAAAATCCTCAAAATTCTATATACTCAAACCATGATATCACTTAGTCCTTATATCAATCATGAGCTCATGAATACTGTCAAATATTTCATTTTCTCATTTTCCCTTCATTATGCGCATATCATCTTTTTTCCAAAAATACCTCAATCACTTCGAATACCACATTAGACCAATACATAAATATTCCAATACACCATAAAAGTAACTCAACAACATTATTCTTGAATACCAATACATAAACACATCAGTCCATCCACTTCAATGATTGTCCTGGAATAAGTCCTTCCTTGATATAGAAGTATCTTTTTAGGTCAGGGCATTGAGTTTGGTAATGCCCATGTTCTCCACAAATAAGACATTGAACTCCATAACAATCTGTCACTCTATGACCCTTTTCTCCACACAGATAACATCGGTCCCTCCATTTGAGGTATTCCTCAAGGTTCTTCTTCCCTTCTTTAGAAATCTCAATCTTCCTTTATTTATGCTCCTCAACATGCGAACATGCATAATAGTTTATCTTCCTATTCTTTTATGTATTAGTCATACCACTAAATTTCACCTTGTTAATCATATATCGCGATGACTGATTCGGCATAATCACAATATCTTTATCTCTAGGCATCACACAATTTTGTTGCTCATAGTCACCAATTTGTCCATTAGATTCAATGTTAACCGAATTCCTTCTGGTTCCCTCCATTAACTAAAACACAAAAAGAATTTTGTGAGAGGTGAAATCATGCTAGGGAAGACAACATAGTAAAGGGGGAGCACCCTCAATATCTAACATCTGAGGTAAAATTCTAAGATCGTTACCGTAGTTCTAAGACTATATCCTATACGTATACTTATCCTTAGGGACATCCCTAGACATACCTTAGAAATATCTCTAGGGATCTCACTAACGTTCTCACATCCTAGTTTCCAAAGGATGACTAATCCTTTCGTCTGATACCAACTGTAAAGACCCGAATCCTAACGTACATGGACATTACATTACTTTTGCGGAATACTTAGTACATAAAAAAACACACACACAAGGATCGTAATAGTTAATGTCTTTGGAAACTCGGAACGTAATATTCTAATCGTGGTGAAAGATCTTCAATATCTCCCATAAAGATCTTCACTTTTTTTTACCTAAAACCATTCTTTATATCCTGGGGAAAAGAAAACATAAAAGGGTGAGCTCAAATGCTCAGTAAGGGTAAACAAAAGAAAAATCAATCACATCATATTCATATGAACATAACTTTTGAAAATCTAAACCTGCAAAAGAGAGCATAATTTCATAACATGGGATAAATCATAGTTGTGAAATGAAATCCCAATAAGCATAACATAAAACATGAAACTTTGTGGCATACACACATAATCATAGAGAATAATTTCATGTTAGTCATGACTCATTGCCAAGACTATCTTAGTGGACAAAGTCCCTTTCTGAATCGAGTAACCCTTGTTTCTGTCCTGTTTCACTGAACCGGTATAACCTACCGTTCCAGCCCTGTCTATCTCATGAGATATAAAATCTTTACCCAATTCATTGGAGGGAGATATAGGTCCCACCCATCTAATAATGAATCCTTTCTTATGTTTTCCAAATTATCATAAATCATACATCATCGCATAACACATATAACAAAAATGGGTTTCTTAAACAACATGAAATCATGAAACAATTCATATAAGATAAAGGAATTCATAAAAATAATTCCATCACAACATAATCAAATCAATGTAATAATAGGGATAAAAACAGAACCCTTTTTTATCTTAGATGGAAAATAATTTTGATAAAACACTTGAACTCCATTCTTGAGGAAAATATCCTCTATTCTTCAAACACATTTTTCCTTTCTTAACATGTAGTACAAAAGAATTTGATTAAAAATAAACATGAAAACTTGTAAAGGAAGCTTCTTGGAAATAATGTTTTAAAAATCCATTCATTCCGTATAAGTTATTGGTCTTTGAGGAAGACCAGAACCTCTAGGATTATTCTAGGGAAGTGGAGAAGGGATTTTGGCAGAGGTTGGACGAGCTTGAGTGCTCAAAGTGCTGTGAGGAGGAGGGGGAGGAGGTGTCCTTTTATAAGGGAGGAGAGGGGCACCTTAGGAATACCTCAAAATATTATTTTATATTAATGTCAAAATCGGTTTATAATGGTTCCAAAGGGTTTTATTTAGAATCTAAAGTTGGGATGGGTCGAAATCCTATCAACCAATAGGATTTAGACAAGTTTAGGGTATTATTTTAACCTTATCAATTACATTTAACTCTATGTTAAATAATTTAACTTTTACCGTGTCTTTTTGTTTTCTTTCTCTATATGGTTAATACACTTACTATAACATGCCAAACGAACCCAAAATTGTTTATTATTAATATATATATCATTATCTAAGTCATTTGGCAGAACCTTAGATTTTTAGGAATAAAATAACAATTAATAATATTTTATTTTATTTAAAAACTATTTTGTGTCAATTTTGACACTATTTGATATATGATTTTTGTGAAAGTCATAACAGAATTATATGTTCGAAACAAGTTGATTAAATCAACACTAATATATCATAGTAACCTAGAAAATTAGTGGAATTCATAAAAAGTCTTAAATTACATTCATTTGAGCATTTATAACATCAATTATGTTAATATTTCCTTAAAAGGGTAATTACTGCATCATCGTTGTGTCATAAATAAATTTATTTATTTGATGTCTAAAAATTATAAATAAAATATCATTATGTAGGAAATATTTTTAGATTTCTAATGAATATTTATAATCGAATTTATCTTATGTGTAAACCCATATTAAAAATGTTTTAGTTATTAAACTTTGATTTTAACTATTTTAACTATTCATTAAATAAAATAATATTAAATGTCATAATCTAATCCAAGTGGACCTAAATGGTCATATTATATTCATAATGTTGTTTTTGTTCGAATTACACTAATCCAATAGAATTAGGACATGTGTTAGGGTAATAGTAATATCATATTTACCCTTAGTTACCCTATTTACTATTAACCGTGGTAAAAAAAGTAAAAAGTTACTATTCACCAAAAATTATTTTCATCTCATTGAACCACATTATAGTCCTTGATATTAACCGTGTCTATCAGATTTTCTAAATTCCATTCACAGAAGCGGTAAAATTAAGTTTTATGCAAATTTCAGTTTTTAACCTACCACTTAGTGGTTTCACTATTCATCGAAAATTGAAAGTTTTCAGAAAAATACCAAAAATTAGGCCTAATCTATATTTGATATTATGAACTCAAAAATTATGTCTATTTTACCAAATTCAAAACATATCAGTTGCATTAACTAATTTAAAAATTAATTCTCGTCGTCAAAACAAATAGCGTGTTTTTAAGAGATAATAACTATCAAAAGATTGACACTAGTTTATAACTGGTTTAAATGTGAAATTACATCCAATGACCAAAATTGTATTAAATTGTAAAAATATATTCTAAATATACTTTAAAACCACTCAAATTAAAAATTTATCACTATTAATTATTTTGATTAAAAAAGTTGTTTTTAATTATAATTTAGTAATTGTCACTATTCATCATAATATGAAAGTTATCCGAAAAGTACCAAAATTTCACCCTAAGCTAATTTCGATATTACGAATCCAAAAATGAATTCCATTTTGAAAAATAAAATTTACAAAATTTCAAAAATTGGTTATTACTATTCATAACAGCTAGTTTTAATAATATCTTAATAGCATATCGTTGTTTAGCGAAACTCGGTGTTGCGTACAACACACGCTATCGTGGAAGGTCGCGATTGCGTATAATTCAAGCCAGGTCAGAGATGTGTATTGTGAAAGCTCCTTTTTGTGTAGCGTATAACACAAGAAATTAATAAAATTAAAAAGAATATTTTTCATAAAATCTCGGGCTGTTACACATTTCATCCTTACTAGTCCAAAATTGAACCCTCAAATAACTCTATGGAAGTACGAACATTAACTACCCTGGGAGTTCCCAATAACCCAAAGACACACTATCTTTCAGAACTATGCAAAATCCATTAACAGACATTGATTACCTCAATAAGCAGGCAACACAAAAAAGAACTGGGAACTCGACACAACTCAATAACAACATTTGTAGTCTTTCTGATCGGTATAGTCATGAACACATGAAAAACAACATCGAAACCAGAATCATGCCAACACTCAATCAAAGCAACAACACAAACCAAGGGAAAAAGGACCATGAGACAAACATGTACAACACAAGGAGAAATCACTTTTCCAAAACTATTATTTCTTTAAAATTTTAAAAACTCACTGATGACACCTTATGAACCGTCACATGTGCGTTTATTCAATCTCGCTCACATCATCTACAAACAAGTGCCCCCATGCACTTTCCGTACATACCCACACACGTGTGACCCTCCATAAAGAGTGCCAATGTTAAAACACTTCATTTCCTTACCAAATACAAACCTAGATGATGATTTTCAAAACCAATAGAACTTATCTTTAGAAACCCTCTTTATTAATTTCAAAAATATTTTTTGAAGAAGCACTTCTCCATATCAAAATCAATTTCACTTTTAACGCATAATCAAATCATCCAAGATTAAAACAAAACACAAGCAATAATAACCCACTGGAATGATGAACTAGGGAACATGTCCGGCCCAGCAACATGGTGGTCAGCCATGCCACATGTAAGGAATAACACTATGAGGACCTTAAATCGAGCACTTAGACTCCACTTGGGTCACCACCCCATGTGAGGCTGCAATGTGAACCGATTCACCCCTATTTTCATTCCTCGATCCAAAACAACCAATGACAATTGATTAAAATCATGAACTGACCCTGGTAAATCAGGACTGGTCACGATCGGTGGTGATCAGGCACCGACCCAGAACCTACCTCCTGAGCCCCGTCAATCCTAATCTCCATCTACTGGACATCCCAAATAACTAAAGGGAACTCTGAAAAGAGAGGTCCTCTATGGGCCAACCTACTCTGATAACATTTTTTCAAGAACCAACATGGGTTGACCTTCAACCAGTAACCCTAGCTAGTCTGCGACATGACACGAGAGGCGTTCCCAATCCTCCTGGTCTGGTGACAAGCACCAGCGAATCAACAACGAGAAAGTTGGAATGATTTCACCCTAAATAAATGAAACATTATAAATAATACAGAACAACACATAATAAATAAACCAAATTAAAGGCTAAATAGGATCAAAATAAAATAAAACTTACCAAACTCGATGCCTGAGCTAACTCCGTGTTACCCCGTGGGTCAATCTCTGGCACAACGATCAAGAATCGCCCAAGGCGAACACAGCCATGATGTAGCATGAAAAAATACTAAAAATAGAAAATAACTATAGGCGTTAGTATTAAAACTCAATAGGATTTTCGTGATGTCTATTCACAATTCACTACATTTAATTAAATAAATTTACTAATTCGAGGTTTTGGACTAAATTATATAAAATATTAGTTTCCACACACACTTTCATTTCTAAAACATGAATCAGTCCGTTGATCTTTTTTAATTTAAAAGAAAGCTTAATGATTGAAGGATATATGTATATTTCTTTTTGAAACATTTTTTGCGAACCATTTAGAAAACCAGACTTCATTTATTTGCAAAAAAGGAGAAACCACACATAATCCACATCACACACAAAGGACAATGGAAAAAGTGTCACATAGGGGCCAGCAAACGGACTAGACCTCTCAATAATCCGCCACATACAAATAATCACTAAAGGAAACATGTGTTAATCCTAGGAGATCATGAATAATCAAGAATGTACTATACATGTGACTCATCCTGAAAGAATGCTCTAACTCAATGACGTCATAACACCCTAACGCTCAGTATAGCCCTTCATGGGAAAACCAAGGGGCCCAATCCCCATAGTAGTAATAACTTAGTATTCCCATGCTATTGGACTACTAGCCAGTGCATAATATAAACTACTGCTGCAATCGTTCTTAGAGGATTCACTCGCTATGTCAGGTTCCCATATCAATACGCATAAAAAAATGAAAAGGGGTGAGTCAGCAATGTTAATCAAGTAGTAGAAACATCACACAAATCAAATGCAGTCAACATAAACCAAAGTTCACTCCTATGTCATCCCAAAGAGAGTTTTCCAAAATAATTTATTTTTATTATAATTTCAAATGGGACTTCACCATCTTTAAAGAAAAACCTCATTTCTCAAGAAAACCTGAAACACTTGTTCAGAATAAATGATATACCTTTAAAAGCAGAACCACATTTGAAATTCTTTGAATTATGTTTAAAGCCCAAACTAGAATTCTTTCACTAATGGGTGTCTACTAGTAAAGAAAATATTTCAAGATTCATGTATATAATAAATGGATCTTTCTTACACAACATAATTATTTAAAAAGTAATCATCTCATATTATTTTCTATTTATTAAAATTAATAAAACATCAAGAAATTAATAAATTCTAAATTTGAAGGTGAGTGCAGTGGGTGACCTATATAGAGACCGAGAAGAAAAGGAAGACACACGTTCAACACCACCCATTAAGGTCTGACGTACTGCAAAAAAACAGTAATAACTCAAAAAAAACCAAAATCCCTAATTAAAGTATATGAAACCAAGCGGAAGGAAGAAACCCTCACCAAGAAATTGAAGTGCGATGATGACGCAAACTCTGAAACCATGCGAGGGGATGGCGGTCACTCGGAAACGCCCCGTGTGGGTCCTAGAAACTCAAACTGACCCAAATAAAATTTAATTAATAAAAATTATAATCAAATCAGGGTACATATACAAATATATCAAATAAAAATATCAAATAGAGCATAAAATAAATAGGTACCAACGGGGGGTCACGACAGGAAATGGGCTGCCAGAGGGCGTCATGCCGGAACATCAGAAGTCGTTCGCACAGATAGAGGCGATCCGACCAGGGGGTGTGGCATCGGCTGCTAGATAGCAGTAATGTGAGAAATTTGATGAGCTGGGTGTGAGTGATCCAGGCAGCGGTGTGCAGTGGCGAGAGTCGGGGCTGAGCAAGGGTTTCGAGTAGCTGTGGTGCAAGGAGGAGCTACATGGGGGTGGTCGAGGGCCGATCGACTAGAGCAGGGAGATTCGAGGAGGGAAGGTCTTCGGCAGGATACTCGAGCACACGTGAAGTAGTGCTGTTGGGGTTGGATCACGACAGGGGGATGTAGAGTGTGTGTGACAGGACAGCTGAGCGGGGCGCGCGACAGATACAACCAAACCTACTGAGGGGGCGGATGTAATAAGGCCGGACCGGAGTAGAAAGAGGGTGAAATGGGGTCCCAAACAGGGAGGAAGTGAGGTCGGGACATGGGCGCACCGTCGAGGGTGAGCTACAGATAGCCGAGACCTAGAGGAGGTGAGCAGGCTGCAGGCGCGGTCGGCAGACATTGGACATAGGAGGGAGCACCGGGCTGCTGAAAACCCACAGGGTGAGGTGGATCAAGTTGGGTCGGCTAGTCTGGTGCACTGAGGAGGGTAGATCGGCATGTGTTACTGCACATTGGAAAACAAAGGGGAGGCTGTGCTAGGCAGAGCCTGGGAACCGGGTGCGCTGCCGAGAGAGAAATGGAGCCGGCGGAGGGATAACGCATGCTGGGAGAGGGCTAGATGTGGGTGAGGCAGAGAATGCAGGAGGGGACCACATGGGAGGCGCTGTGAAGGGGAGTGGTGTGGCTAACGATGAGGACCCGCATGGGGGCTGAGCGGATGAGGGAGGAGAGGAGACTGGGAACCAGACAGGGATGCTGGGAGGTTGGCGCTGCAGGAGGGCGGAGCCAGACAAGGATGCTGGGGTGAGGTCGGCGTTTCGGCAGGAGGCTAGACAGGAGGGATGGCGGGGTGCTGGTGGGCGGAGCGCGTGGCTGGGGTGAGATCAAGGGGGAGAACACCATACATTATGAAGCACATGGGAGAGGGCAGACCCAGGGGAAGACCTCGGGGTGGTGGTGTGCAGATCATGGGGAAAATGGGGGAGCAGCACGCGTGGAGAATAAATGAATAAAATAAGAAAGGAGAAGAGAAAAAAAAGATGATAAGAGAAAATTAAAAAAAGGAAAGTGAATAAATAATAATAATAATCTAATAATAATACTTATAATAACAACAAAAACAATAATAATAAAAATCCAATAATAATAATAATAATAATATTATTAATATTACTATTATTAAAAAATTTATAAAATTATTTTCAATATAATTTGTTCATTTATTTTTATTATTTATCTAAAATTTGGGAAATCGTGCACTCACAAGGTCCAGATGCTTGATCAGACCAAATGTGAAATGACCGCACACCCACTCAGATCGAATGAGTGGTGGCCGCTAATAGTGTGGTGACTGCGCATTGGCCTGAGACCCACCAAAAATATCAAAGCATAAAAAAAATCTGACCCAGACCCCAACCCAACTTTACCCATAGTCAAGGGACTGAGAAAAGAATAACAACATAGGTTCATGTGGTCAGGGTGTGACAATGTTGGGGTATTTGAGGAATATATACTATATCAATAATTTTGTCCGTTGTTAAAATCAAATGGTGTACCAATATATCTAATGGTGGTATTATTATATTTACTAAAAATTGTTATTTGTTATTTTATAGTGAATTTTACTCCACTAGGCAATTAAGACTCTTCTATAATAACTGATAATGATTTTCTATTATTTTCACTTTCAGTATATTTGGAATTCTATATTGATAAATTCATATATTACAGAACCTAATAAGAATGATTCCCTTTTCTTGTTGTATCCTTGACATTGCGTAATTCTATACATCTATAGTGATATATTACTCCTCATGATCTAAAATTATTAGTCACATACAATAAAACATCTTAATTTTAGTGATATATGCAAGGACATTATCTTTTAAACTAAAATCAATGATAACAAAATTCATTAATGAAAGTAAATGCCTTTATGGTGTATTTTAAGTTTATAAATAAAATCACTAATCTTATATAGGGAACTAGATGTAAGGGGCCACAATATGTTTAGTTCCTCATCATATGAGAGGTTTCTCATAATAGGTTTATAGGGTGCATACATTCTTATTTATGTGAAATTTTACTACATGTGGACCTTAACATCAAATGTTATGAAGGGTAGGATGATATTTATGGATTAATGATTTTCCAAAACGTGGATTCATGTATTATATTCAATATAAAATTTTTTATGGTGGAAAATAGAAAGTTTATTATCACATATCCCATTGATTATCTAATCCTGAGGATTATTGCAATGGCCCAAATCATTAGAACAAAACTTGTGATCGAACATTATATTTACACAAGGAGTAAATTTTTGATAAATAAATTGGGGAGAACCTAATTTGTTTTTGGTAGGAATTTTATGATGATTCCCTACATAATTAATATTACACACTAGATTGAATAATTATATTTTTTAATATATGGACACTAATGAAATGAATTTTAGTCCTTTAAGAACCCCATTGTTATGAAACATGTGATTATGGGAATACACATGATTTTTTCCTTTGCCTCCTTATATTGATTGTTATATGTCATTTGTAGGAATTTTAGTGTCAAATGTGGTGCGTAAATAAATTCATATATTAGTGAATCCATAGGTGACCCCACATAAATATTAATCCTGATTGGTAGTTTTATTCACAGTGAGATAAGTGTGATTTTTCTTCTTTTTTCATTTAGTATTTGATGATGATATTAAATTTAATATGGTGAAATAAAATATTTCATTCTACTTATTGATAATTAAAATAGATAATAATGTCCAGGAAAATTATTTATGAATATTTTTCTTCCCTAATGTGGTATATAAAATGGTTCAATGTTCTCCTGTTGAAATTGTATCATGTGACTGGTATTTTTTCTCATAATTAAATAAGATCTATCGGTGACACTTCATATTGGGATTAGGGATGTTTTCTTTATCCTGATTATAAATTTTATATATTGATCAGATATTATGGAATTGGGGAATTTAATGTGTTCCTACCTAGTGAAGGATGATGTGATATGTCAAAACCCATATTCAATTATCAATGATAGGATTTACTAACATGTTTTTATTATTTATAAACAAATATATACCATTCCATTCATTTCTAGCATAATTTTTTAAAAGGATTAAATAACATGAATGGAAATTTGTGACCATTCCTTTTTGGGAAAAGTAATATGTGATGATCCCTTTCCCATGTCATCTACATTATATGATAATAGCACTGGTGTGTAGTGGTGGGAATGTATTTCCAATCCATGTCTTATTCTATTTTATTCATACTTGTTTCCTTTGATACGACCGGTGGGTAATTTTTCCCATGCTATTTGGGAGATGGAATATTTTCTTACTCAACAGATTCTGTAAATATATTTTTGATGGATTTTTTTACAAGTAGATATATAATCATAGATCATATGGTTGGATGCTCTCTAAGAATAAAATAAAATATTATATTCTATTGTTTAAGAGTCTATATCAGGGGTTTCATAGATAGTTTCATTGGAAGGATGTTGAATGGATGATGTAACAATACCCTAATGGGTGGGGGGTGTTATAATGTCACCCCTTTGAGGAAACTCATGAATTATTGTTGGATGAAATATTACCATTATTCATTTGAGTAGGAAACTCGAGAGGGGGTGAATTTAGTTCTTAATAAAAAAAATTCTATGTTTTGTTTTTAAAATTTCCCCAAATCAAAAATCAAATACGGCCTAGTTAACCAATGTATAATATACAAATGAGTTTTGATATTTTGTAACATTTCTCCTAGATTTATTATTTCTCAGCTAAATCAATGTAAATAATTATTCTAGATTCTGTAATCAATATACTAAAAAATGTATAATATAAACAATATTAAATATAAACTATCAATGTGAAAGAAATGGTTTCCCGGAATCAGTAAATCAGTGAAAACAAATCATTGAAAGATACAATGGATATAAAATAAGAGTTTATTTCCCAAGATGAGACTTAGTCCTCTCCACATTGTTTTCACCTTCAGCCATGCTATTTAAATAAATATATTTGATCCACACCCCAGATCAGGGTAAATAAAAATATAAAAACTATCCTAGTCAACAGACCTCTTGCACAGTTCTCAGGGGAGTGAAAATTAAAACAAGGCACAAAAAGACCTCTTCTATTATTATCCATGGTAGTTTAAGGTTTAAAAATATATGTTTTAGATTATATCATTGTATTTTCTGGTTTGGCATGGGAGACTGTGTGTTTTTAGAAGATAGAGACACACACAAACTGCTCGAAATGTAAATAATGTACACATGTGGAGAAATATGATGATAATATTATTTAGAAGGATTAGTGTGGTGTTATTTGATACTTTTGAACTCCTTATATATGGAATAAGTGAGTCTATAGTGAAATTATAAAAACAAGAAGAAAAATAGAGTGCCGTGACTACTTCTGTATTCTGTTTCCAGTGAGGTGTTAGACCATGTGGTCGTGATATTGTTCATAAATAAAAAATTTCTATCATTTGGGATATTATTAGAATTTCATACTGTTCACATTGAGAAATTATTATATTTTTCTTTTGAGCACAAGCAACTCATTATTTTTTTCAGATCATGTCACATTTCATGTTGATCTAGATATTATTTTATATAGTGTGTTATATAAGAAGCATGTTCTTCAGTACAATAAAAAAATACAATTCTCTAAAATACATTACATGTTGTCTAAAAAAGAATTACATGATCATTAATATAATAAACAGTGTTCTGTTTCTTAAATATGGACATTAGAAGTAATTTGGAATTTAAATGGGAAATGAAGGAATGATGGTGTCTCATGATTAGTAGTTGAGTATCTCGGTGTCTCAAACATTCGATTTCTCATCCTATTAGTGTATCATACTATAAATTTATCAGACTATTGAAAGGTTGGTCTATTGATTGATCACTATGTCTGTGTGTGATGAGTCAGTGGGTGAGTCGTCGGTAGCTCAGTCAGTCAGTCACCCATCTATAGAATTTTCATAATGATAATTATTTTATTGGTTATTAACATAGCTAGTAGGTTACTTTTTCAGTGTAAAACAATTTCTCTAAATTATACTTCTAACAATGACTCATCCTTAGAGAAGTTATATAGAATATGTTAGGAGGTACTCTATCGGTAGGTCACCCTTAGGGAAAATTCTGAGATGCTGTCTATAGGTCATGTATTTATGATCTATAATTGTCCAAATCATGGTAACCTATCTTGTGATGTAAATAATAATATGAGAGGTTTAGATAAAATGTAAACATGGATTAACAAGATTTATCATAGTAAAACATAATTAGTCATGATTTTTGAGTATTAAAACAAGAGGAGGCCAGCAATATCCCCCTTTTTGATGATCACAAATCATGGAATTGTATATTTTTTTATGACCAATGAATGTTTTCAATAATATTGAATACAAATCATAACAGATATAATTCTTTGATGATCAGAAAAATTTTATAGATCACATAGTATGGTTTTTGTTATAATATCATGCTCCCATTAAGACAAATGACATACATATACACATTCCATGGACATTCTTTCCCTTTAATGATTAAGAAAATGGAAAAAAGAATGAAATAATTAACATATAATGAGATGAAAACATAGAATATATTCTATTATTCAATTATTACACGTGGTTACATAAATAGTATTATAGATCCCTATCAAAGATTCATCTAATCACTTCTTCTCCAAAGTAAATTGCATCACATTTTTACCATTATTAGATGCTGTAGTGATAGGAGTAGGATGTGTTGATGTAGTGGTTATAGTGGTAGTGTAGGTACTGGGAGAAGGAAAAGGAATTATTGTAATGAAAAAAGAAGCATGGCTCAGGCTAGAAGGGGAACTAGTCTAGTACGCTCATCATGAATGACATGTTTGGTTTGGATTAGAGAATTAATTTGAGTCATGGATAAAGGTGACAAGGGTGTATAAGAAGATGTAGAATGGTGAAAGACATGATTAAGAGGATAATCAACAAGAGATAAAATTGTAGTACTGTCATGATCCATGTATGGATTTAGCATATTAATGAATTTCATGATTATATGACCACCATAATTCATATCCACTTCTAAATAAACATAATTTGACATAAATTGTGATAAATAAAAGTGAAATACGTAATCTGATAGACATGAACTTTAAAGGCTTGAGTAACATGAGGTAGTCTCAAATTCTCAACCAGAAACATTAAATCACTATTTAAATTATGATTTTTATAAAATATCTTATATTAGTAGTATAATATCTAGTTTATCTCTTCTTAATCATTTGTGGTCCTTTTTTTAAAAACAAGCCATGTCATATATAAAATCACTATTTTGTAAAATATTGATTATGATTTATTGCCCTATTCTATCCATCATAGTCATATATAATTCTATTATCACATTTCTAATCATATCAATATCAATAGGATGAACAAAATGAGAATCATAAGTGGATGAAAATTGAAATATAACTCTGATATATTATCTCAACTGATTCAAATAAAATGTTGGAGGATAAGGAACATCAATCCAACAAGATTCATCCTCAAATATTTTCAACTCCTTTTCTAGAGATGTCATATAACTAATTTTTACATTATTAATGGCTGAACCCATATAATTTAGTTAATTTCACATTTTTTATTGACTAAGATAGTCGTATCCAACACATATATAAACCAAGGGTCAACCTGAGAAGTAATATTCTATGTGATAAAAAATTAATCACTTTCATTAATTCCTTCCACCAGATCTAGTTGATGTAGAGGGATAGATCTGACCACAACTATAAAATCTTCCTTAAATGCATTTAATTCAGCCATACTCACAAACTCAAAATGATAAGGTACAACTATAGGAGTAAGAGAATGAACAACTATCATATCCTCATAATAATATTACACCAATCCTAAATTCACATAACATGGATCGTTTCTCCACACAGGCACAACTACATATCAATGGGAGAAAGAACATCAACTTTCACTCTTTTAGATCATCCCACCACATAAAAAAAGACTCCATCTAGAATAATAAAACCATTTCACTAGAACCACTGACACATATCCATCAATATTAACTTAATCATGCATATGTACGTTAGGAGCTCTTTCCTCAATCACGACTAACTTTGGAGCATAATGGGATTCTAAAACAAGTGATGTTCTTGTTCCATTATATGAGAATAGACACTAATTTCATTCTTATAAGGATCTAATGTAAGAACAATAGGTTCAGAATAAATACCTTGATCAACATCTTGATGATCTGATATGTCGTCAAAATCATCACTTCCTTTTTGTTCCTCATCACATCCATATTCAGCATCTTCTATATCAGATTCCTCATTATATTTTTCATTTTTTCCCTTTTCTCTATCAACATTATCTCCATATTAATATCTACCTCATTTTACATAATGACCATTTGACTTCTCATCACTATCAGATCATCCATAATTCACAAAATTATATGACTCTCCAGTCTCCTCATCTTCATCCAAAGGTATACGTGGTTCATTTTCAAGAAGATTCATAGGAGAGAAAACAACACCATAGGTCATCCTCTCAGGACATTCAGCTATATCAAGGTAACTTATATCATAAATTATTGACTTATTTACTTGATCTTCCAAAGTTACATTATCCACATGTGAATACCCACTGTCTTTATTCGGTCTAAGACAATGGTCAACTATTTTCCTCGACCGTGAGGGATGATCAACTAGATTAAAATCCTTATACGGTTGTTAATTTTCCTCAACCCAAATATTTTTCGAGGGGTTCCAAATAGATTTCATTCTCTTATATATATATATATATATTTGAGATATAAACTATCACAGACAAAGTATTTCTTCATCCTCATTCACTAAACCTTATCATTCATCATAGTAGAGATAATTTTGGGATTAAATGATGAATTAGTTTTGCAGCAATGTTTTAATATTTTAATTATATGCACATTCAATTATCCATAATGCTTAACCAAATATCCCTTCATCAAAAGATAAAGTAAATATACATCATGGTAATTTAGGAATGAAAATTAACCTTTACTAGGAATGAACTAACACTGAATAACAATTAATTACATCTTGCATTCACTATCACTTTCTATTTCTATTTGACTTCTATGATATCCATTATCATTAATATCATCCAAATATTCCACAAAATTGAATATATCACTAGGTCGTGGTACTCTTACCTGATTTTCATCATAGACACCATCATGGGGTAACATCAGTCATTATTTCCAATTATTGGATAAAAACAGAATCAGTTTCCATCTACTATGGATTTTATTCAATATAACTCTAAGCCTTCATGAAAAAATTATGCACACATATAGAACTCATGCACTAGACATGCATAAATATTTATTTCATTGTTAGAGAACAACTCCAACCATAATTGGAATTACAAAAAATTTAACATGATAGAATTAATTTTGAATATAAATTCTGAGTTCACTATATTATCAAGAGATACTATATAGTTCATATGTTTCGGATGAATAGGTTCTGGTTTAGGTTGACTAGTTTCACCAAATTGATACATAGATGTATGTGAATCATCCATATATCTCGTAAAAAAATGTATAACTCAAGTCATTAGAGAGATTTCAGGGATTTGGTATCAATGTAGAATTTTAGTTGATGTTTGGGAGAGAATGTTTCAAAGGAAAGTGTGCAAAAGCAAGAGTGTCAGAGTAAGAATGAGTGTTGGATAAACCCATAATTTAATCATTTGGGGATTTAAAATAATAAAATTATAAATTAGGAATAAAAAAATTATTAATAAAATTAAATTTTATATGCTAAACTAAAATATTACTAAGTATCAATCGGTGAGACAGATCAGTGAGACCTATCAAAAACTCACCATCGATAAGTCCTATTGGTGATTCATCATTGATAAGCCTTATTGGTGAGTCATCCTTGGTAAATCCTATTGGTGAGTCAAATTTGGTTAGTCATCTAGGTGAGTCGTCAATAGTGAGTCTTGTCAGTGGTTCATCATCAGTGAGTCATGTTGGTGAGTCGTCATCATCAAAGTTGACACATCATCAGTGAGACATCATCCATGAGACAATATTAGTGTTACAACATCAATACAGAATCATCGGTGAGATATATTATTTATTCAATAAATTTTGATCATTCCAAACTCATGACTAATGATACTAACTATCTCAAAATTTAATGGATTATTAAAAATTTAAGTAAGCTGATGTTTTGGGATAATGAATTTAGAGTTATATCACTTTTTTAAAATGATCTCTAAAAAATTATTGTCTCACAGCAATAAATTTTTTTCTAGAATGAGAAATTGGATGATTATAATAGTTAATAGCACATGTGTTATCCTATTTTACAGGTACATGTCTAAATTGATATCTATAATCATGTATTTTTTTTATCCCCAAAAACTGATCACAACAATTCGAGAAGCTATGTATTCATCTACAGAAGTAGATAATGAAACAATGTTTTTTTTTATATCTAAGTCTAATGGGTGTCCTCTATGGAAGAACATTCCTAAGTTGGTATTATATTTGACGTATTTAAAAATTATTTTATCAAAAAGTATATATGACTCTTTATGATTTTCTTGAAAATGATCACACATACACACTATAAAAATAATATCAAGTCGACTAGCAGTTATGTATAGAAGACTTGTAATCATACCTCTATAATTGGTTTGATAAACTTATTTTCCATCTTCATCAAGATCCAATTTACATGTTGCACTCATAAGATTATCACTACATTGTGTAATATAGAACCAAAAACATTTTAAAAGATATTAAGTTAATTTATATTGATTTAAAAAAGTACTATCTTTTTTGAATGATTTGAAATATGATAAAGAATTTTACTTCACCCATTAAGTTCATTTCAAATTCATTTTGCATCATTTCTGAGAAATCAATTTATACAGTGTTTTTAGAAGATCCACAAATAATATAATTAAAAAATATTATTACATGTAAAACATATTTATAATTTATTTATTTATATAGTGTTGGATAAGCAATACCTTTTGTAAAAACATTGGAAATAAGATAAGTGTAGAACCTATCATACCATGCCCTTGGAGATTGTTTTAAACCTTACAATGATTTGGTTAATTTAAAAACATTATTTTGAAAATGAGGATTTATTAAACCTTGTGGTTTTTCAAAAAAATCCTCAACTATATATTAATTTTGGATTTCACTTTTGATATCCATTTGATAAAGATTGAAATTATGATGTACTACATAAGCTTGAATAATTTTAATGGACTCATGTCTTGAAATAGGTCTAAAGGTTCGGTTGTAATAAATTACCTCTTATTCACTATATCCTTGTGATACAATTCTATCTTTATTTCTTTCTATACTTCCAGCCTATTCTAATTTAATTCTAATTTCATTGAAATAAAAAAAGAAATCATCATGGATTTCATCATTGATGTTATTCGGTACATCATGTGGCAAAAAAGCATGATGTTCAACCTGGTTCCATAGAGAAGTTGTTGTCGGTGTCTATTTATATATTCCTTCAACTACATCATCTAAGAGATGGTTATTTTTTTTAAACAGATCCTGAAAAAAAGGATAATTATCTCTGGTTCATATATAGGTTTTGGTTCCCTTTAGTTATAATCTGAATAGTTTCCAGAACTGGATATTTCTAATTCCATAATAGAAGATTCCGAAACTTTTGGATTTTGATGTAGATTTGGCAGATTCTCCTGCATAGATTCTATAGAGTTTTTAAGTTCATGTGGGTATATTTCATCATGTTTGATATGTACATATTCTTCAACACACATGGTTCACTTATTAAATAACCTATAGGATTTCTAGAGGTTCAGTTACATAGGAAAACTCATTCTTCACTTTTGGATGACAATTTGACAAAATTATATTTTTTATGATGGATATGGACTTTTCAATTGAAAACATTGAAATAATCACCCTTGGATTTCATATAATTACACATCTCATATAATCTTTTCTTAATGATAGGTCTAATTAAAAATCTGTAAATTATGTAACAAGTTATATTCATATCATCATCCCAAATATAAAGAGGTAAATCATATTCACTAAGAGTAGTTTGGGATATCACTTATAGGGTTATATTTCTCATTTATTATACTCCAATCTTCTAGGGTGATCTAGGAAAAGATAATTAAAGACTAAAGCCACTTTGTGAGAAAAAATATTCATTATTTTTATTTCCAACTCATGTTCATGGAAACTTATTATGGTTTGGATACTATGTCGACTTTAGTTTTCTACTGACCAACCATAGTTTGTGAAATAACAGTAGGATTCACTTTTATTATATAAACAAATTTCCAATTATATCTAAACAATTCATCTACTAGAAAATTGGCATATTTATTCTTATTTAAGCAAGATACTCTAGATGGTATAAACAAAACCATGTGAACCACCTCAAGGGGTTGAGATGTTTTATCTTATTTCTTTGGTTTCAGATATATTTTCTGGTGTATTCATTGTGATAATTATTATAGAATTTATCATTTGGTATATCATGTTTTGATAGATCTTTGAATAGTTTGTTTCTAGTTATCATTCCATGGGAGTGAATGTTATAGTGTCATATTCTGCTATGCTAGAGCCATGACTCATTATGAAGGCCAGTTAAACAAGAATTTTTTTGAGAAACTAAATAATCTAATTTAACAGCACAAACTTTTTCATTTATAAAAGAATTTTTTACTAAATACTTTTTTTATTGAAAACACTACAATAATCATTTTTAAATATAAGTTGAAATCTATCATCACATATTTGTGATTTACTAAGAAGATTATAAATATGACCGTCTACATAAATAACATTATTAATTAAAATTGTTTAACTATTATCTATTTATCAAAGTCCAATTATTCTTCCATTTACAACTTCACCAATGGTGAATTCTTGACAATAAATCTTGTTTAGGTTCTTAAAGCCCAAATAGTCCCCTATCATATTCCTTGGCCACAAATTTTCTATGTTTTATTAGATTCTACAAGAACTCAGCCAAAACCATTCCTAAAAAAATAAGTCAATCAGGAAAATATTTTTGTACCCATACTTTATTTGGTTTATAATATTAGAAATTAAATATTTGGGAACCAAATTTTTTTATGGGTTTCCAATAATTATTTTTTTATAGTCTTTGAAAAATAATAATTATTTGATCCAGAGTAACTAACCATAGTAAATGTACTTCTAGTGCTAGAAGTTGCAACTGATTTTTTAAATTTCGACATAAAACTGGATTTTCTAGATATTGATAAAAAATTGGAATTAAAAAAATTACATCTTATAGGTTGATAACTAATACAAAACACATATTTTTGAGAAATTTGTTTCGAATAATTTAAATTAAGGAGTCTTTAAAAATTTCTATCTTTTCTAAATTCTTATTTAATTGGTCATTATATAGTTTATGTTCTATATTATCAGTGATCATTGAAGCATTATTTTCAATTTCAATAACATGTTTCGAATTCTTAGTATAATAAAGAGCATGATATTTCTTGATAAATTTTTATTTATTATTTATTTCATGACATGTATCCTCAATAATTTTATAGTATGAAATCATTTCATAAATTTTCATGTTTTTCTGAATCAGATTCATCTCCAGAATAATATGAACTCAGTATAGAAGATTCTATAGATACATATATTGTGTTTTGTAGGAAAAATTTATTGGAATTATCATACTCCTCATCATTTTACAATTCAGATCCACCGGAGAAATACTCTTAGGGACTATAGGTGGACTTCAATTCCATCTTGTATTTTCTATATTTTTCCTCATATTTTATTTTGAAATTTATCTTAGTACTCTCAAACTTTATATGTCCTATTCTATTACAGTCATAGTTGACTATTTCATTTGTTTGTTCATTTCTCTTCAAGTACATTTCCCAAATAATAGTGATTTCATAATTTATTTTATAATGGGGGTTTAAATATAAATTATTATTTTTATAGAACTTTTTGAATCTTCTAGCTAGCTAGTTAATTTCTTCAAGTTTGTCACTTTGTGATTCATCATTAATGGATTGTTCTTCTTGAACATGTATTTTTTTGTTTTCTCTGTATTTAGATGTAGTGGTTTTAAAGCCACTGAATTTCCCCTTGGTTCATCGTTTTACTCTATATTATCCTTCAATTCTTCTCCATACATCATTATCTCTTTTACTATTAGTGAATCTATGTCATGATATTATATAATTGAATCTAATTTCTTTCTTTATCATTCTTGAAGACATATCATGATCCTCATGCTCTATTCCTTCTAGTGATTGTATTTAATAGTGAGATCATTGCATTCAAAGACACATTGATCCAGATATATATCTAAAAAAAGGATCATTATGATTAATTTTAATGTGATCATATTTTTTATTATATGTTTTAAGAATATTTTAATTAACATTACTGTTTCATTCATGTGGAACAACTAAAGTGTACCAAATATCATAGGGTGTTTTACATGTATAAAACCTATTAAATTAATTATCATCTAAAAGTAAATATAAATCATTCCTTGGTTTGAAATTATTATTGTAGGATTCTTTATTGGCATCATACCAAAGGTTTCTACTGGCAGTAATAATTTAATATTCCTCAAATATAGTATACCATATTTGAATTCCTAGAATTTCAAAATGCGTTTTCATTTTATATTTCCACTAAACATAGTTATTTCCATTAATGTATGGATGTATGTGGTGTTAGAACCTTATTTTCTATTTTCAATATATAAATTTTTTTAAATATAATAAAAAACAATAAGTTCTGAACTGACTGAAATTTAAACATATTAAATAAAAAACAAAAACAACATATGAAATTATTTAATATTTTAAAATCATTAAAAACTAAATGGTAAAACCACTTATAAAAAATGTTAGTCAGTATAAGTCACTCAGGAGAGGAGTTAATGAAGTCCCTATAAATTTTTTTTTCTTAAATGATTTATTTAAAATTCTCTCTAATCTAAAATCAACAATTACCAAGTTAAAAAATTTAGTATACTTATAAGAGATTTGATAATTTGATATATTTCTCCAAGATTGATTAGATATTAGTTAATATAATATGGATTATTAGTATAAATTTTAAAATCAAGAAAATAAACCAAATTACAATATAAACACTATCTATGACTAACTATAAATGTGAATCATATTTTTTTCATGAATCAATAAAATAAAGAAAACTGAATATTGAAACACACAGATGATTTAAAAAAAATTCGATCTCAAATGAAACATATTCCTCCCCATTTCTTGGTCACCTTTCCATTAGAAAATTATATAAGGAAATTTTATCCACACCATGGATCAGGTTAAGAAAACGTGTACAATCATCCCTCATCAACAGACAACTACAACAGTTTTTATGTGTGTGAAAATTATATAGTCCACTCATGGAACACATACACATTATATTTGGGAGTATAGGGTGTAAGAAGATAATTTTTTTGATGATATAAATGTATGTTCTAGTTTGGATAGGATATAGTGTGTGTTTATAAAACAAGGACACACACGCACTACTTGCAATGTATATAATGTATATAGAAATAGGAAAATGTTTAAAATTGGGTATAGAAGGCTCTATGTGGTTTTTTCATCGTCTGAAGTCCTTAGTGCTGAAATAAGTGAATTTGAAGTCAACATCATAAAATTAGCTTCTAAAAAGTGTTTTTGAGTGCCTCTATCATCTATTTCCAGAGAGTTTAACGACTTGGTTGGTGATCTATTCTTGTTTCAGTAAAAATGAACTTGCGTTTAGTGCCCTCAATGATATAGCATCATCATCTCAATGAGAAAGTTTTGTATCGTTCTAGGGTTTATTGGAACCTCTATATATTATCCCACATTGTATCATTGTTCTTATTGATCCAGATATACCCTTTATATAGTTTAGTAGACAAGAATCAAGCTCTCTATTAGTCTATGCATTGTACTATTATTTTATATTTATTAAATGTTGTCTATAAGATATAGAGAAGAACATTTATATAATAAGAATTATTAGGATTCCTAAATATGAGTGTTAGAAGTAAAATTTGATTTAAATGGATATGTAAGTAATGTGGGTGTCATAGTATCATTAGTTTAGTTTGTTGGTATATCATATTGTCAGTGTCTTAGTCTATTGGTGTCTCATACTGTAAGTGTCTCAGTCTTTTATTAGTTTAGTCTATCAGTAGATCACTCTAACCGTAGTTGATGGGTCCTTAGGTGATGTGTTAGTAGTTTGGTTGGTCAGTCAGCTATCAACATCTTATACATTGGAAAAAAATTTAGTATCGTCTAGTGACAGTATTAGTAGTTTAATCTCATAGTATCACATGTCATCAGTAACTCTGACTTTTGATGGTGAATATTCAATAATTTATTTTCTAATAATTTGTTGTTATGTACTCTATTGGTAGGTACTCATTCGGTAAGTACTATATCATGATCTTATCCTTAGAGAAAATTTTGAGAAGCTATTTGTAGTTTAGGTATCAGTGAGATATACTAAATTGTGACTTATTTTTTATCAAATAATTGTAATATGTCTTATGATGCATAAAATAACAATAGAGGCTAATATTTAATTTAAACATTGTTATACAAGATGTAACATAATAAAACGTAATTAAATATGATTTGTGAGCATGAAATTAGAAAAGTCCAAATAACTCCAAATACACATTCTTGATATAAGATAGGTACATGTTTGAATGTTTCATAGAGGGACACTCAAATGGTTTGAGGTGGTGTAAGATTCCGAAATCCCCTATTCGGCCCAAAATTTTGTATACTATCATTGACTCTTCATGTAGACTATGGATTCCCAAAAAAAATATTGAGGAAAAATTGTCATTTTTTTTTGATAAACATGAACTTGATAATTTTCCCCTATAAATTAAATTAGTATATTACTTTTGGATATATTAGTCTCTGACCTTTTCAAAATATTTAAAAAAATTAATTGTTTTGATTCCATGATTTTATGTTTAAATGAAATTTATTTTTAGAAATTAAATGAATATGATATTTATAAATATTAAAACATTCATTGATTAGCCATAATTAAAATACATTTTTTAAAAATATAAATTCATTGTTAAAGGATTAATATTAGTCCATGTAATATATCATGAGTTTGGTCTGATGTTAGTTAATATAAATTTGGTTATGGTAAAATATTCACATTGGGTTCACCATTTTTTGACAAAATTTTGAAATGGGACTGGCATGATGATTAATATGGAAAAAATGGGTGTGGATTCACAGTCCTCATATCATATCACTCTTCTCATTTTAATAGTTTCTGATAGGGTATCCAGGAAATTATAAACACCAAATACCTCCCAAATCCATCATAATGATTTAATTACTAACATAAAATCATTATCATAGATGGAAAATGTGGATTCTTATCGAAGACACATTGTAAGTCTCATATGTTAGGAGGATGGCGTGTTAGTCTTCTTGCAAACTATTAGGGAGAATATACTACAATTATGGAACCCTATAATAGATTTATATCACATTCATTATTCTATCCAATGCCCAATTAGAGTTTTTTACATATATAATAGTAATAAGTTATTATCATTCAGAAAAAATCCTTTTCTATAATGTTTTTATGATTCACATCTATGTGAAAATCTATATGTATTATAGATTCTCTATTTATAAAACCTTTGTATCTTTTAAATTTCATACAACTTTAATATATTGTTATTTACAGTTTTTAGTTTATATGTCCCTATAGTTAAAAGCTAATATGATATAAACTTTATAGTTTATCATTATCCAGGAAGGTGTGAGATGTTATAAGAGTTAGTATTGATCGCAAGAAAATGAATTTATTTAGATCCATATGAAAAGTATCAGAACACATCCATTTTTTCAAATAAGGGAATACATTGTACCATATGTGGCCATGTGACAAGGAATGATCCATTTAGTTCAACCGATTATGATAAGAACAAGTTGAATGATTTATAGTAATGTACTCAAAGGGACCTAGGAATATGAGACCCTTTATAGTTTACTATTAATGGATGGTTGCAAGATAAATATTGGTTGTAATCACACGGTCTATTTCCCTACAAGGATTGTACATAATGGGAATATAAGACACAATTGATGAAAAGATAATTCCAGGAATCAATATAATCCTCTATAATGGGGAAAGATAAATCATGTAATATAGCTTATTGAAACAATTTTAAATAAGGAATATTGTCCTAATGATTGGGATATACAGACTCATAGAATTATATAAAAATGGTGGAAGTATATGGACAATCATATTTGTGAAATTGAAAATTTAGGTTTTAAAAGTAATAATTAGGAGTTTATCTTTCAACCTCATGGAGGAACCCTATGTATCCAATTGATGTATAAATAAATCACATGTAGTTCAATTGTTGCAGTTAATGGTCACATTAGATTATTGTACCATGAAGATTAAATTCATTTGGTAACAATATATTGAAATTTTATTTAATTAAAAATTTATGCTTAAAATTTAGTTTACCATCATGTTGTGGGGAAACATATTCAATGAAATGGTGAAAAAATAGGGTTGTGGGTGTACTGTTCTTTAAATATTTCCATTAGGATAGAATCAGAGGCCAACACATAAACATTATTCTATGTTATAAATAATAAGACTTTTATTGACATGATTAACAAATGTACCCAATCCCAAATGAGAAATTTTTGTTGTCAAAGGTGTTATCATAAATTAGTTGTAATAATATGTGAGAGGAAACATTTAATTTTCGATTGTACTTTTAACTAAAATGGAGGCCCAATTCTATCATGTCAACCTATTTACACACTTAGGTAGGCTGTAGAGGTTGAATCCAATAATATTGAATAGGGAGATTCATCGAGAGGGACTAACTAAAAATATATTGATCCAATTATAATGTAAAATACCTATTTTATATTGTAGGTAATTTTTCAATATTTTCATAAAATGGAATATCATTATAAAGGGTATCCGTAAATTTTTGGATTAGGAAATATTATAAATTATTGATCAGGTACGAAAACTTATTTTATAATATTACTATACTTATTCATTTCTAGAAATTATATATGAAATAATACAACATTATAGTATAATCTATGTTTCAAAATCATGTATGGAAGGAAGGTCATAGACTCCCCAAAAGAATCTATTTGATGTGGAAAATATGTGATCACCAAAAAATTTATCAATTTTATTTTCCCTTATTATTATTATTTCATGTTCTATAAACATATATATAACATATAGATCCCAATAAAAACAACATTATCATAAATCAGTCACAAAATAAATTATATTAAGTGAAATTAAGGAACCATTACTAATGGAATAGTATCATGGATCTTGGAATAGTAAAATGATAATTCAGAATAGTAATCTAGAAAATATAATATTAACCTCTCATGTGAAAATATAAATAAAATTACAAATCTCATAAATTAAAATAAGAGATATATAAATATATATAATGTTATAAGTAAATATATGTTTTGAAATTGATATATTATGTGTTGGGATATTTTTAAACCATAATTGTTTATTTTTAATTTTGCAACAAATATAATTCTTTAATGTAAAATTTTCCAACATAAAATAGATTCATAATTTTTTTAATTATGATGATAAGATAATTTTATGACAACATAATTAATTTTTCAAATACTTTTTAAACAAATTATATTATTAAAATATATTTTTTTGAAATAAATGATCATTTTGTATAAAAATAATTTTCATAATATTTTGAAATTATTTTCAATAAATAGATTTCATTTGTTTACTATATGCGTCAAACAATTTATAGGGTGAAATATTGGAAATTTTAAATATATTTGAATTTTTTGTAATGAGGGAATTACTATAATTTCTGATTTAAGATAAATATATGATTTTTTTTGATTCATTAATGATGTATAGATAATGTATTCCCATAATATTAGACACTCCTTAATTATTTTTTATATTTTTTATATGTTTATACATAGATGATAGGCTTGATAAAAAATAATAATATAATAAATATAATAATAAAGAAAATCCCCTCTCCTCCCCTATAAATACAACCCCTCACTACCTCCTATCATCACACCTACAAATCCTTGAAGCATATCCAAATTATTCCATTTACATTTCCCAATATACTCTTCCACATACATGATATTTTTTCTTATTAAAAAACGTATCCCAATTTTCTTGTTGAGGTTCTCAAAGAGAATAAATTTAAGAGGTAAATTCAAATTTCATTATTTTTTAATTACATTTCCTTTCATAGCCTATCCTTAATTCCCCTATCAGAATGAAAATGACTCCAATGGTATAATATATATACTCTAATTTAATAATTTTAAATTAATATCCATCATAAAATCCCTTATCTTCTACATTTTATTCTAAATAGAAAACAACATTTGTGATGTGTCAATTTTTCACCAGCATGAATGAGATGTTTTCATTTTCACAAACGACCATCAGGGTTGGTCAGAAATCCATTATTATGGTTAAATAATATTTTATAAATATTTTATAATTTATATTAGTTTTTGAAACCATCATACAAACATGATATTAATTAATAATATTAATGTTAGTTATGGTCGTAAAACCCACAAAGATAAATTAAATTATTTTCATCAGAATTTTTTCAAATGAATAATACTCATAAAATATTCCAAATGATATATACCAACCATTAAACATAATTATGTACTTTAAAAATATATTAATTCAATTCAATATAAATATTCGAATTTTAAATGAACTTCCATACACATATAAATGATAACCAATACTTAAATCCATGAAATAGAACACTCCGAGAATGGTGAAATTGAACTATATAACTCCCCAAAATAGCCAAAAATGAACAAAAAAAATATAATAAATTATACATATATGTATATATATATATGTTGGTTTGGATTTAGTAATTAATAAACTTATTTTATTATATTGGATATTGATGTGATGATATAATTTGTAGATAAGGTAAGGGGATTATCAAAAAAAAAATTCATTCTTTGGGTTGTTCGTCTTTTGTGCGAAACATTGATGTGAGTATTCAATTAATACTCATGAAATATAATTTCATTGTACTTATATTTAAATATATTTGATGTACATGTTACAAATTTATTATTATGAAAAATAAAAATATTTTCTAAATAATCTCTTCCTTCCGAAAATATTTTTAACCCATCTTAGGTTGTTTCTTGGTATGTCAAGCATGATGAATTTTCTGAAAATTATGTTATTATAATTCATTTTTGTTAAGTGTTGAAGTGATGTTATATTTTTTAGTACTATTTGTGTTATTTTACCACTATGACATGATGTACTAATTTTTTAAATTTCCACATCCCATACCATTCTCTAGTACTCTATTGAATGATTATACTACAGAGTATTTGCTTATGTTTTGATGATGATTATTATGCCCACCCTTTTTTATATTGAATCAAGTTATTATTTTCCCTCTTAATATAATTTTTTATCATCCCTTTCATTGATGTATATCATTATGTGGCTACATGTACTTTTTATATCATGATATTTAGAAGGATTATAAATAAGATTTAAAATAATTTTTTATTTTTATTATGTATAACTGATCTATAATCCATATTTTCCGAAAAATGTATACCTTTAAATATTTTTATTGTAATAATGGTATTTTTATATCATAAAATGAAGTAATTTTTTTAAATGAAAAATGTAATTCATTGTAGTTGGAATACGATAACAGTTTAGTCAATTTGAGAATTAGGATTAGAGAAAATTAGCAAAAACACATAGTATGATACTATTTGTATGTAATTACCCAAGATGACTTATTTTTGAAAACTTATAAACATTGTTATATCATATGCTATTATTTTAGAGTTAATTTTAGGATGCAATAAATTATTTATTTATGAATTTATGAATTATATTTTTTTCAAACCATTTCTATTTTAAAAAATGATGGAAACTAGGAGAAACCTGAAAAATCCCATGTGAGGTATAATCAATTTAATTCATTAAACGAATCCCAATTATTTGGAATGTTTAGTTAAAAATTTAATAGAAATTTTTTCATGGATATCATAGGCATTGAAAAATTAATTGAATAAGGTGGAACACCACCATTCTCCTAATATAAAGAAAATGGAAATCCGACATATTATGAGGGAATATCTAACATGTTTTAGTGGATCTTTTGATCCACGTGTTGAGGAAACATGGGTCAATACAACCGAAACAATCATTAAAACACAGAACTATTTTGAGATTGAGTTGGTGAATATTAAAAATTATCATTTAGTAATATAGTTTGATCAATGGTGGGAAATGATTATGAATGTCAATCTGATGGAAGAAATTGAAGAGATGGAGGGGGAATAGGAAAGTAAACATTTCTTAATAAGAATTACCCATGAACTAATCATATAAATATTGAGTATTAATTAGTGTATATGAAGAAAAGGGAAGGAGAATTAGTCATGACATAAAAAGAAAACATCCTAATGATTTAAATGTATGCATTGTTTTTCTTATCAAAAATTTTATAAAAATAAATAGATTCTCTACTAATTTAAAACAACACTTTCAAATGACTCTACATATTTGAAGCATTGGGGTTTATAAATGTATTTTTTCTATGTCCTATCTATTTGAATATTGATATTTGATAATTTTCCCATGGAAATGAAGATATTAAATGAATGATGGTTTCTTATGGTGTATGATCTAATGAAAAATGAGTAAAGAAATATAAAAAAAAATCATGTCAAAAATGTGGGAAGAATCATCATGGGAAATGTGACAAATTGATGGGGAAATACCTCATGTGTGGAAGAGAATGAATATAGGCTCAGGAACATTATAGATACATGAATATTATATCCAACATGATGGGGTAATTGAGGGCACAAACCATGGTTCAATACTTCAACTATATGGTGCAAGGGATATATGCATGCTAGTTCATTAATCCTAGAGTCATTATGGGTAATCAATATCTACAGCCACTAATGAAAAATGATTAAGTGAGGGATTATGAAATCACTACTGTTAAAGTGGATCATGAAAATGTTGTTGTGAAATGTAAATTTCCTATTAACTAAAAAATGAGAAAATTCTTATATTATTTTTCTTCTACACATCCCTTTATATATTACTGGTTTTATAAAATTATTGAATTGAATCCCTGAAACATCGAAGTAGTGATATTTTTACAAACACCTAATGTTGTGATTATTGTAGCCTAGGTGTCAGAATCCTATTCTATTGGTGTATTATGTGGGATTCTATCAGTGAATTTCATTATACATCTAATGGTATAATATTATAATATACTAATAACAGATTGGATCTCATTATATAGATCAAATATAAACTATCGTGAAATGGAAATATCATTTCATATTCCATTATATCACATTCTCCACTATAAATTATATGAGGAAAATGAATCTCTTTGGAAAATCCCATAATAGTGTGGATATGGAGGCCCTATTAAGAATAATAATTCTACCAAATGGTTGAGGCATTAGAAAGAATCAACCTAGAGAAAATTTCCATTATGAGGGAATACTATGATTTATTTCGAAAATAGTTATGTAGAATTCCCCCAGTTCATGAGTTGGTGTTTTTAATAGAACATATATCTGCATCTACATCTATCTCGAAATTAACCAAAATAATGGTCTCTATTAAACTGAAGTATGTAAAGAATCAGCTATAATAGCATTTGAAAAAAAGGTTTATATTCCCTAGTGAACTGCCTTGGTGTTTTCAAGTTCTCTTTATAAATAAAAATGATAGGTTGATGGGGTTTGGTATAGATTATCAAGAACTCACGAAGATCACCCTAAAACTATTATCTTATTCACTGGATTTTAGTCATTTTCTATCTACAATGAAGAGATCCATACATATCATAGGTGGATATTAATTTTAGATATCATCAACTACCAGTGAAGAAGTATGATATTTAGAAGGCAACTTTCAATATAATGCATATGTACTGTGATTTTATATTCATTCCCTTTTGAATTAAAAATTACCCAAAAATATTCATAGAGAAAATTAATAGTGTCATTAAAAAATACCTTCTGAAATTTAGGGTATTCTTTATTGATGATACTATAATATACATTAAGACAACATATTAACATGGATATCATATTTGTATTTTTTGGGAATCATCAAGGAATAAGAAATTGTATACCACTTTAATTAAGTGTAACATTAATAGGTTGAAAGTCACATTCATGGGACACGTGATCACAAGTGAGGTAACTTATTTGGACCTATCAAAAAAATCTATTTGATGAATGGGTCATTCCCACAAGTGTCATGGAAATTTAATTTTTTCTTGGATTAGTACGGTATGAATGTTGTTTTGTTAGAAATTTCTCATGATTATCATGCCTGATAACTAAGCTAATAAGGATATTGTCTATTCAATCTGATTGAATAATGTGAGAGATATTTCATAGAGATAAATAAGTGTATAATAATTTTAACTGTAATCACATTTAAAATCTGTGGATAATGTTTTATTATATACAGTGATGCATAAATGAAACTCTTCAGTTTTTTTACTCACGATGAATGAAACTTTTATGGATTAATCCTCATGAAATTTTATGTTCATTGATAAAAAATACATGACTCATGATGCAGAGTAAGCAGTTATTATTTTTTTCCATGTAAATTTAGATGAACTACCACTATGGTGAAATGTGTTACACAGATTCTGATCAAAATAGTCCATAGTATGTATTTAAAAATAAGGAACAGAACATGAATAAAAAAGGGTTTTTTGAGATAACCATGGACTATGATTTCTGTATTCATTGTCATACAAGGAAGGTAAAAAGTTATAAAACACACTTAGAAAAAATAATGGACTACTCTATCCATGATATAGATTGGGAAAGAACCTATCTTGATTGGTATGGATGGGTTGGAACATTTAATCATAATAGAAGGGAATAAATATTAGGTTTTGAAATTTTTGTCCCAATCATATATCCTATAGAATATCATGGAGGTATAAAGGAATGATCTGGATCTTCAAAAAAATGGTAATACAGTAATGGATGGGAATCTTTAATAATTCTATATTGATGATGGTGGTATGATTTGGTTTGTAATGAGTACATGTGTTCCTTCCATACATGAGATAAAGAATGATCTACTAAATAATTGATGTATCTAAACATTCTTTATCCATCTAGGAAGCACTAAGACATATCATGATCTTCTCGAACACTTATGGTCATAAAACAGGAGGAAGGAAATTATAGATTATATATCATGGTGTTTGTCATGTAAGTATGTTTTTCAATAGTAGTAAAATTCCAAATTAATATTGGAAAAATTTATTATTCCAATTTGAAAATGGAATAATTTCACTATGTACTTCTTTATTGGTCCCTCTAATATATATAAAAAATAATGTGGTATGTTTTTCGTATATTAACTCCCCATGACTTCCCACACTATTACTATTTGTGAATATCTTATTATAAAAAACATTCCAATATTAATGTTAATTAAGTGGTGATGGTTCATAGGGTTCCACATTAGATCATATCTGATTGTTGGCCCATGGTTCACATCATGATTTTGTAAAGCCATTCAATAATTACCGAGGACTGAATTGATTTTTAGGATGGTTTATCACCCAAAAACTAATGCTAAACAAGAAAGGAATATTCTGATGATCGAAGAAATATTATATCCTACTCAATGGAATTAAATGTACTATGCGATTAGGTTCTCCCATTGGTTGATATATCATACAAAAAAACCTTCCACACAGGTATTTGGATGGCTCCATTTGATGATCTAAATGATAAGAAATGTAGAAATCCAACCAGATGGGATGATGTTGGTGAATGAAAGCTATATGGACCTAATATTATGAAAGAGATGACAAATACGGATTAATCAATCTAGACGCATGTCAAAGATACTTTGAGTACGTAAACTAGATGTTTTGACAACCATAAAATGGATATGGAGTTCAATGACATAGACAATTTATGTAAAAGAAAAATTTGATGGTTAATATTCAAAAGCAGAGAAGAAACTAACGACTCAAACATTTATCAATGTAGTTTTTCCCTTCTTATTATAATGTAGTATTGTATAAAACACATATAAAGCTTCTATATTCTAATAAAAACATCATTCTCAATAGATATTAATGAAATACATTATATTTAATTAAATCAAGGAACTTATACTGATTGAATAGTAACACGACCATTTAAATAGTAACATTAACATTAAGAAGAGCAATTTATCCAATAGAATGTAACCACGGTTATGAAAGTATCAATAAAATATTTCAGTCATATAAATGAAGATATGATATAACTATATCATAATAACAGTAAATAATTTTTTAAAAAATTATAAATTAAGTGTTGGTATTTTGGTAAAAGAGAAATGTTTATATTAAATTTTATAATTAATATAAATATTTAAAATAAAAATTATTTTAATAAAATAGATTCATTATTTTTTTATCTCTTATGAATATATTTTATTTTTATGAGATCGTCAAGAATTATTTAATTTTTTGTAAAATCAATTAAAATATTAAAACTGGTATTTTATAATAAATGAAGATATAAAATAAAAATAAAAAATTTCATATTTAGAAAGTTATATTCATAAAATGGATTCCATTAATTCAATATAAACATCCAATAAAACTTAGGGTTATTTTTCTATTTTTCTATATTTTTTATATTTCTTGTGAATTGTGAAATAAAATAATTATCCATATAAACAATATACATGAGTATGATAGTCATGGATGATATACCGAAGATTCAATGAAATAATATTTAATTTTCACAAATTATTTAATATATTTAGTGATAATATTAGACACTATATTTTTTATTGATTGAAAATAATAATATAATAAATATAATAATAAACAAATACCCCTTCCTCACCTTTAAATTCCACCCCCACCACATATTCTAGTCACACATCAAGATACATGAATATTGTCCAAATATATCCCAATAATATTCAAAATCCTCTCCCATTCATCCAAGATCTTATTTTATCAACAAAATAACAAACCCAATAATCATAAGGATTTTCTCAAAGATAATAAATCCACTAGGTCGACCACTCTATTGGTCTATTTTAATTTATTTGAATTTCATTTCATTTGTATCCTATATATACCTCTTATATACAAACATGAATGATTACTCCATTATGTTATATATATATTGAAATTTTTTTATGTTAATTTAATATCTATCATCATTCTGCTAATATTCTCCCTTTTATTATAAAAATGAAAACATTGTCTATGATGTGTTGATTTACTACCATTATGGACAATGCATTATTTTTTCTGTTAAATTATTATTGTCTAGTCATAAAGACATAATGATTGTTAAATAATATTTTATTACACATATTAAAATTTATTTAATTTAATATAAATAATGTATGATGATGATATAAAAAATTTATATCTATTTGTGATGGTCATAAAAACCACAAAAAATAATTAAATCACAGTCATTTACATTTTATAAAATGAATGATATTCATACCACAAAAAATGATATATAAGATCATTTAAAATCTTGTAATTTCATTAATAACACATTATTTCAATTTTTTTATTTAATGAAATTTTGAATGAACTTTAATGCTTTTATACAACTGAAATGATCATGAAATCCAAGAATGTGAACACTCTTGGAATGATGAAATAAATCAATATAACCCACCAAAATGGACATAAAAGAACATAATAAAATAATAATATGTATAATACATGAATAAGGGTTTATATATTTAATAATTTATTAATATAATATTATTAACCTAGTTATTAATGTGATGAAATCATTTATAGAAAAGGTAATGGGAATCTCGAACCCAACTTCTTTTCATTGGGTTTTCCAGATTCTCAGCAAAATTTTATTGTAAATGATCATTCAATATTCATAGGAAATAATATTAATGTTCTTATGTTTTCTTATTTTGAATTTCATTTTTTCTAATATAGTTTCATAAAAAAAGACATTGAATTTCCCAAATAAATCTTCTTTCGAAAATAATTTTGGACTCTACAAAGGTTGTTTATTATTCCCTAAATAATTATGATGTTTGTGACGTGTATTTTTAAATTTTTATTTATGAAAACAATTATATTAATTATTGATTCAATAAATATAAAACTCATTCATAATACATGGTTTACTTTATTAAATTTATTGATATACTTTCTATGTTCCATACTTGAATATATAAATTAAATGATGTGACAGGTTCCCTCAGATGTATATGTGCTACAATGAATACATAAAATTGATCTATCTCTTGAGATTATTTTAAATATTCATGAAAATAATACATGTTTTATTTAAAATGATGATTTTATTATTATTCACTGATGTTAGGTGTTAAATTGATGCTAGATTTGTTCTCAAATATGTGTGGTATTTGACAACTAAGTGACGATGATTCATTTCAATATATTTCCACATTTCAGAACCTTATCTTAAGTTTTCTCCCATGATTAAGATGATGATACATGGATTGTGTTATAATTATTTATACTATTCTCACACATGTTTTATAAATTAATGTTCTTATCTATCCTTTTACTATTATTTTATCTCACCATTTGTATTGATGTATAACTTTTGGTGAATACATATACTACTGAAATTTTATATTTTATAAGAACATTGAATAAGTAATTAAATAATTTTATTTGATTAGGAATATGTGGTTTATTGTCCAAATTTGTCCAATGTACTAAACTATTGGATCATTGTTTTGTAATATTATTATGTTTTTAATTATAAAATGTTTTAATAATCTTGTAATAAAAAGTATTCTCTACATAAAAAATACAATAAAAAACATACCGACTAATATATACCAATGAGTGAAAAATTAAGGGATATATGAGTGGTCCAGGTCATAGAACATTTTATAGTGGTTTTTATGGCCATTTTTCCTAAAATTTGTTCCATGAGGGATTCCATGATTATCCTAATAAATGGAGAGATGATTGATCTCATCCCATGCACTTCGCAGGTGGATGATTGAGATAAGATAGTTCAAAAGGAGGGTGGAGGAATAATCTAAATTAGTCTATTAGTTTAATGGTGGATCGATAACAATTAGGGGAGTAGGATATAGGATGATTGAGCCAAGTTCAAAAATTTGGAGAGAGAAAGATAAACCTAATATATCAAACTTGGTGTGTATAGGAGGATAAAAATAAGGGTTTAAATAGTTTGAGATTTACATATGGTATTATTTATGTATTTCTCAATATATTCATCCCTAATTTATTTTATAAATAACTTTATTTTATTGGAAATTATGTTACATAATGAAAAATATGAAAAAATATTCCTATATAGATTGCAAATTCATTGTGCCATAGGATGGAAAAAATTATTGTCACTTCGACTCTACACAAAATGGTTCTAAAAATCAATTTTCTATTCACGTGGTTTACCATCACATAGTCAAGTAAAATAATACATACCATGAAGAGATCCCTCATACTGTAATGAAGAAATATATGGGGATCTCAACCTTGTCTTACATTAGTTTAAAAATGATATATAGTGCACCAAGTCTTTGATGGAGAAATATATAGTTTTTCCCCACATATAAAGTTGAGAGTATAGAGTAGGATTAACATAGTTCCACAATAACGGCCAATGATTATTCTATTTGGATGATGGGTGATGATTGGGAAAGCCTTTGCATGATCGAGTTTGGGGCCCATCATCATTTTGTCTTGATCATCAGTGGTCAAGTTGTTTCTTTCTCGCCATGGCCTATTATTCATGGCATGGGAGATAATAGACATATATCTAAAATATCTATTTTACCACCTAGATCTGTGAAATGACACATATAGAGTGTGAATAGATGTTTTCAAATTTTTACTATGATAGTCTTTTCTCTTTTTACTACTTAACCGATTATGTTAGATGTATTTCACATACAATTCTCCTCTTTGGTTTCTATATATGTAATATATGTTTGTAAATAAACAATAAGCCATATGGTATATTTTTATAAACATCAGGTTTAACGTAGATAACTATATAACCAATGTATAATGGTTTTTATCTAACTAAAAAACTATATATATTATTCTTCATGGTAATGAACTGTTTTGGGTATATCCTTACAACTGTATTATTGGAACCAACCATTTAACAATAATAGAATACATCTCAAAAAAGAAATCCCACATTGAATCTTCACACCAATACACTATTAGGTAATTAATAAATAAATAAATTATTTGTATCATGCCTAATTATAAACTTATCATCAATATAATTCATGTCACATAAACACTATAAATGATAAAAAATATATATTATTTACTATGATCAAAACACAATGGATTCCACTTTTATATAGAAATAAAAAAGGTTATCTTACTCCTCATTGTTCCTCATGATATTTTGGAATCACATTCCAATTTTCTATGTATTCATTAATGCATCTGATGATTTTTAGTAATAGTATCTACGAGTCTCAATTTTATTATATTCACTAATTTTGATTTCTGGTCACCTAAAACTGAATTGGGGAATATATATTTAGTTATCATGCATCATATTTTATCACACATGTTTTGATATTCTCAATAATTATATACACTTATAGATTCACTTTTAATAAAATGTTAACAAATACTAATGAGGAATATTTCATATATATAAACATTGACAATTTAATAATTATATTATTTATCCTCAACATCTTCACCTTTAAATTTTTATTATTATTGATCATTAATTCTCATTCATATTGACTCATGACTTGTATTTAATTCTTTTTTTCCTTCATAATTACTAATTTCCAGATACATTTTCAATGAATTTTTGATCATTTATATATAATTAAATTGTTATATAGTTCCCCAACATTATTCCTCATTATTATTCCTTGATATTCCGATTATCATTTCAAAAACAAATATAAAAAATTCATTTTATTATCCATGTGTACCTAAACACATGCAATAAAAAATATGTTGAATGTTTTAACGAATGATCCAAAATATTCTCTATTACAAAAATGTGATTCAAGTCATGATTATTAATTGTGTCATTATTCTTGTTTCATCACGAAATCTACTTCTTATTCATCAATATTCATCACCTAAATATTTATCATGAATAATGTGTTACTTACAAATGGAATGTGATATTAATTCATTAAATAATATTATTAACACCCTGAATTATGAATTTCATTGTTGATGTTTTAATATCACAAAAACATGAAGTATTATAAAAATATTTAGAGTTAATATTAAATATATAATATAAACATAGAATTTACTTTATTTTACTATTGAAAAAAAGGAATCACATATTAGATTCTATTATTCATAAACAAATATAACATGTACACTTGTTAAATTAAAATATGGTCTTCTAAATGACTAAAATATATTTTATGTGTCTTAGTTTTCTTATAAAAATATAGATATATCATTATCCGAACCAAATGATTGTCTATATTTTTTTGGTTTTCATATTATAAATTTTGTATGATATATTCCATTATCAGACATACTTCACTATCCTACATATTATCCATTGCAACTCACAACCCATATCGATTCATATACTATATAGTATTTTTTTCTTCCACTTAATTATATAATATTAAACATTTGATCATTAAATCACTTTTTTTATAGATTCCACAATAATTTTATGGTAGATAATAGAATTTCATTGTGATAACATGATATTAATCAATATATACAGTTAAATTATCACATTGAAAAATATAATTCTAAAATAGAAAAATATTATTTTACTTTAATAGATTATTTCTATGGAATATAAATATAATCTTGTAAGAACCCGTGTTTTTTCGGACAGGCATTTTGAGCAGAAATTTGAATTTTTGATATTGGATGCTCGTGCGGGGTAAAACCGTCATTTTCTCCTACCATATGATCTCGTATAATTTATCTGAAAGCTCCATTTGTCCCAAAATAGGGAGTTCGCACTAGGATAAGAGTTTGCAGGAAATCTGAGCTGTTCGAATTTTGGCGGAATATTTTTTATATTTAATATTATTAAATTAAATATTAAATTATTCACGTAGGTTCTTTTGAAAATAAATTTTAAACGGAGTGTCGTATTGAGTTTTCATCTACTCCGTTGAGTCCGGAATGCGTAGTTTAGCTTAGGGAAGGCATAAACTCATGTCGGGCGTTGGGGCCGGCCCGAGCCCCTTTTTCCTTCATTTTCTATTATCTTTTCCTTTTCTTTTCATCTCTATTCTTTCCTCAACCTCCATTTTCACATCTCCTATGCCACCCCTTGGGCCGTGGCCTGTGGAAGATATGTATTTTGAGAAATATGGAGAGTTGAAATCCAATAAGGGTATCGATTTGAAGCTCTCGACATGATGAGTCAGAGTGCGATAACCGTGAGCCATGAAATCAACCGATGCTTCAGTGGATTCTGCCTGAAGGTAGGGAATTTTATGTTTTCACCATAGATCCCTGTAAAACATTATCTTCTGTGTTTTTAAAGACTTTTAATACTTTCTTGTATTCCCATGGGGCTCAATCTGTTGTTTCAGGGGTGAAAACGGGTGAATAGTGTGTTTTTTGGGATTTCCCGTCAGAAAACCCAGTATACATGGCATGTATTCCCCGGGAACAAGCCGTGTGTTCTTCCTGTTTTGGGGAAGGTGAATTTTTCATATGTACACACCGTGTAGTCGGTGGTCATGTGGCTAGTCATGTGAAATAGACCACAAAATAGTGGTTTTTAGTGAGTACACGCTGTGTACTTTAAGTACATGCCGTGTAGTGGCACATGGGCATGTGTTCAGGTGAAAACGGACATTGAGTAGCTTTTTGTGAATAGTAAACTCCATGTATAGTAAAGTACATGCCATGTACTATTACACAGGAATTCCCATTGTGCTATGTCCATGTACTCTGGCCTATGAGGCTTTGAGACCAGGTACTTCTAAGGATCCCCTGAGGGATGCCTTTGCATGTGTGCTGACATAGGGAGTCCCTTCTAGGATATCTCTCTTGTTCTTAATTTGACAGGAACCATGATATAGAATGCTTGTGTTGTCCATCCTTTGAGGATCTCATGTAGTATTCCTCCCTTACTATTTTATAAGGATCTCTCGTAGGATGCCTTCTCTTGTGTTTACCTGGATGATCCCGAGTATGATGCCTCCTCAGTGTTTGACCTGAGGGACCCAGTGGGTGCCCGTTGTTTGACTGACCTTGAGTAGTTATGTCAGCTTTGGGTAGAGATGGTGATCGGGTGTCACCTAGAACCCATGCCAAACTGGTATTCCCTTTGGGATTTGGTTGTTTGTTAGGTTGGGCGTTCGGGCCACCCTCATTGTTTGTTTATATCTAACTTGGTTTGCTGATGTTGTAGTGTTTACTAGAGGTGCTTCTTGGTTGGTGGCTGCTGAGCCTGACACAATGTGTCTTTATTTATTGTTTGAATTCCTATTATTCTTTTTGTACCTATGTAGAGGTATCATGATTGTAAAAAATGTATTTTAACTTTCATGGATGTTTTTCCCATGCTTATCTGTTTACAACCTTTTGGTCTTGTTTAGCCTTTGGCCATTATGCTTGTTTTCCTGCCTTGTGACTGTATGATGGAGTGTTATTCTTGACATGCTTGTTATGGTGTAGACCGATTACCAAGTATCTCTATAGGTGTACTTTGGACTTATAGCTTTATTATGCACTGATTGGCACAAGACCTTAGAGAAGCTAGTGCTATTGATTATAAGGGATTGACTGGGGGAGTTTCCCAGAGAGTCTTGGAATTTATAGACTAGAGGGGATAGACCGAGTGAGCTTCCCAGATAGTCTTGTACATTATAGACTATAGGGGTTAGACTGTGTGAGCTTCCCATAGTGTTCTGGATAATATAGAATATAGAAGGGTAGACCGAGTGATCTTCCTCAAAGAGTCATTACTTTGTTTGAATTTCTTTAAAACCATTACATGCTAGAGATGGAATTGACTGAATGAGCTTCCATAGAGAGTCTATGATAGACCTGAGGCTATAGGAGGAATTGACTGAGTGATATTTCTCAGAGAGTATCTAGACCTTGGGGATATAAATGGATTGGACCAGCTGATCTTCCTTAGAGAGTCCTTGACAACTTTATACTATAAGGGGAGTTGACTAAGCGTGCTTTCTTAGAGAGTCTTATAATTTTTGTATGAAAAAACTAGAGGGGTTAGGTAGAGTGTTATGCTCAGAGGGTTGTTGGTACTTGTTAGGTAGGAACAGAGGCGATGGATTTGAGTACTTCCCAGAGGGTAACTTGTTGTGTTAACTGCTTTCATGTGTTTATTTGGTTGAAATATAGTGGACAGGCTATGGGTACAACCCGTAAGTTTACTTGTTTTTGTTTCTCTTGTTCAGAGACATATTTCCCGGTGTTGGCCGAAGTAGGTACATGTCAATGGGATTACTGACCCATAGATTGACTTAATGAAACATGTATTGAGTGGCACGACATCCAACTCATTTCCCTTGCACAGGATGTCAAGGAGATCGGGCTTATGGTCCCAAGGATCGACTACATATTTTGTTTCGTGTTATTTGAATCACTTAATCATGAATATACATATTTATGTATATGTTTATAGGTATTGGACTATACATGTGTACATATTTTGATATGTACATACATGGTGGAACATCCCCAGTTGATAGGGATTACACACCCTGAGTTCAACTGTGGTTGAACATTTGGATTACTTCCTTTTGTTGTGTTCCAGCTACACTGAGCACATTGCAATTGCGTACACTTTTAGTAGCACAGTTATAGGTTGCTTGTCGAGGTGCCCTACTGAGATTATTTTTCACCCCTACACGTGCACCTCGATGGATGTGTAGACCTTATATATTCTTTTCAAGTTGAGCACGAGTTTCATAGTGGATAGGTCTGAGGCCTAGTGATGCATGATCGAGGTGAGCTGCTCAAGTGGTTTTACAAATTGGGTTGCTGCAATTTGACATTGTCTGGAGATCGGGTATGTGGATTGGCTCAGAATTAGTAGTATAGCCCTGTACTTTTACTTTCAGTTTATTTTATACTTGTATCTATATTTTCAGCCAAGTGGGTGACCAGTGTTGTATTGTATTGCATAGTTGTTCGAGCTTTTACAGCATTTTACTATTACAACTTGTTCTATTTCAGTTGTTTATTACTTTCGTAGTCTGTTTACTTTCTACTATGTATGATACTTTGATATTTTCGCTTTTTTCTTACTCTGGTATGAGGGAATAGTGTCCCCACTATCACACCCTAGGCCCTCGCTGCTAGTCGGAAGCCTTTGGCGTACAGGGAGGCGCGCTTGAGGCCTTGTGGTGAACCGGCTCAGAGCACCAGTTTAGTGGCTTCCGGGTCGGGACGTTACAAAGTGGTATCAGATGAGTTTTCATACCTTGTTATTACTATTTCGGATATTGTATACTAGAGTATTAGGAATGTGTCGGAACCTGTGATGGATATCAGGCTGGTGCATCGCGAACACTTGTTTCGTTAAAGAGTCATAGTTTCCAGCGATTGGGATTACTGTTCTGATTTTGGGATGTTACAATTTTATATGATTTTTTCCTTGAGCGATGCACATGTTTTGTGGTGTTTTGACTTACTATAGATCTCTGGATCTTGTCCATTGGAAAGATGCTAGGGATGGATTTGGACTCTTGGCCGGCAAAGTCAAGAGGCATCCCATGCATGCTATTAGGCATGTAGGATTCAACATATTGGCCCAGTAGTGTGTGTTTTACTAACGAATGAGACCTTTGTGTCTTCTTACAATTACATTTTACTCTGATGGCAGGTTATGTAGATATATGTTGAGGCGTTGGTGTGAGGATGATGACTCCATCCTCGTGAATAGGTGGTTCAATTACCCTAGTTGTTCGATGTGTCACGTGATGCCATCTATTTAACCCCTTTATTGGGTATTGTTTCTCAGGTCTATGGTAATCTAGTCGGATCATTAAAAATGATGTCGATATATACCAAGACATTTCTTGTGAACTAGACCTCCTTTTGGTATTTTCGTATACAGATACCCAATGGCTGTTAGCTCACCTTGTCACTTCTGTTTTGGTTGTGACCGTCAAGTAGTAGTTCCCTCTGAGGATGCTTAGAGAGGATTAGGGCCCTTATAGGCTGTGTTTCAGTTTTGACATCCTTTGTTTGTTGTTATATTTACCATCTCTTGAGTGGTTTTAGATCTTTTGGGCTAGATGGTTAGACCTTGTGACCCAGTTGTGTAGTGATTTTAGTATGGCTATGTTGAAGACCTAGATACCCTTGGTTTTGACTTGATCCTTTGTTGGTCGATGTCTGTTCCTTTCTAGGGGAAACTGTGTGAAAATGGTTGACCCATGCTTGAATCCTGGTCAGGTTTTGGTAGGATGTTAGTGTGGCTCGAAGGGAGCTAGACACGGCTTCGGTGAAATAATATTGTACTCTTATTAGAGACGATCATGTACTATCTTGATTCATCTTGAGTGTCTTAATAGCTCTTCGACCCTACATCAAGCTCCTTTTTCTTTCCTAATGTTCATCCCCAATTAGGGTGAAACCTATTCTGGTTGTGCTCTCGAAGCGGTGTAAGGAAATCCATATGGTGGGGACTGAAATATAGGACATTTTGAGGGTGCATTTTCTTATTTAGGTTAAACTTCAGTGTTTTCTAGTGGGATTTTGAGCTCGGAGTTTTCTTTTAAGATGACGACATGGGTGTTCTTATGTTGGGGAGTACCAGTTGGTCGTAGTTGAATGTATTCTATCTAGAAGGTGGCAGTTAATGCTACAAGGTAGGTCATTGGACAGTCTAGATAGCTTGGTTGTGTAGATGCTTCGGTTATGAGCATGGTTGTTGGTTCTTCCACTAGGCTTCTCGGGGATGAGAAGTTTTATGGTGGAGATTTTGTAAGAACCTGTGTTTTTTCAGACAGCCATTTTGAGCATAAATATGAATTTTTGTAGTTGGATGGTCATGAGGGGTAAAATAGCCATTTTCCGCTACCATCTAATATCAGATAATTTTTCAGATAGCTCCTTTGGTGCCGAAATAGGGATTTTATCTTAGGACAGGAGTTTCAAGGAAATCCGAGCTGTTCGAATTTTGGCACAATATTTAATGTTTCATATTATTAAATTAATTATTAAATTATTCATGAAAGTTCGTTTGAAAGTAACTTTTCAACGGAGTGTCAGATTGAGATTTTGTCTGCGCCGTTGAGTCCAGAATGGGGATTTTTTCCTAGGTAAGGCATAAAATCATGTTGGGTGGTGAGGCCGGCCCGAGCCCCTTTTTCTTCCTTTTCTTTTCTCACTTACTTTTATTTTCTTCTTTCTTCTTTACTCCTCCTCATTTCTCATGTCTCTTATTCCGCCCATTTGGCTGTGATGTATGAGAGATATGGATTTTGAGAAATATGGAGATTTGAATGCCAAGAAGGGTACCGATTTGAAGCTCTCGACGTGCTGAGTCGGCGTGCGGCAACAGTGAGCCGTGAAATCAACTGAAACATTAGCAGTTTCCACCCGAAGGTAGAAAAGTTTATTTTTTTTCTATATATACCTTTAAAAAATGTTTTTTTAAGTTTTTAGAGCCTTATATTTCTTGCGTTTATGCCCATGGGGCTTGATCTGTTGTTTCAGGGGTGAAAACGGGTGAATAAGGCGTTTTTAGAGATTTCCCATCAGAAAACCAAATATACATGGCATGTATTCCAGGGGACATGCCCTGTGTTCATCTCATTCTGGGAAGAAAATGTTTTCTTAAGTACATGTCATGTACTTTGAGTACATTCCATGTAGTCGGTGGCCGTGTGGCTGGCCATGTAAAATAGAGCACAGAATAGTTGTTTTTAGCAGGTATACACCATGGACTTTAAGTACACACCGTGTAGTTGTACATGAGCATGTGTTCAAGTGAAAGCAGACATGACATAACTTTTTTTGAATTTTACATGCCGTTTAATATTACAATGGCATGCCCATTGTGCTCTGGCCATGTAATCTGGCCATGTACTGCTTCAGTTTAGTAATTTTGAGATATATTGGGCTCTGGAAGTCAGAATTAGGCATGTGAGTAGTTGATTCTAAGCGTTTTCCATGTATATTGAAATGGTGTAATCCTTTTGAATTTTAGAGGTCATATAAATAGGGATTTGGGGGTTTCTATCTAAATGTATGGGTTCTACCTCCACTTATTGAGTTCATTTGTCAACTGAGAGTGAGACTTGGGTGAATGATAGGTTGGGTGCTCAGACCAACTTAGTTGATACCTTTAATAGAAGATGAGATCTAAGATATCTCCCAAACCCCATGCTTTAGAGGATGTTTCCCTTGTGAGACGTTCCCTTCTGGACTATGAGGCTTGGAGACCAGGTACATCCAAGGATCCCCTGAGGGATGCCATTGATTGTGTGTTAACCTAGGGAGTCCCTTGTAGGATCTCTCTCTTGTTCTTCCTTTGACAGGAACCATGTTATTGAATTCATGTTTTGTCCTTCCTTTGAGGATCTCGTGTAAGATACATCCCTCACTCTTTTCTAAGGATCTCGCGTAGGATGCCTTCACTAGTGTTTAGCCGGAGGATACCGATTATGATGCCTCCTCAGTGTTTGACCTGAGTGACCCAATGGGTGCCCGTTGTTTTACTAACCCTGAGTTGTTATGTCGGGTTTGGGTAGAGATGGTGATCAAGTGTCACCTAGAACTCATGTGAAACTAGTAATCCCTTTGGGATTTGGTTGTTTGTTGTGTTGGGCATTCAGGCCACCCTCACTGTTTGTTTCTATCTGACTTTGTTTGCTGATGTTGTAGTGTTTACCAGAGGTGCTTCTTGGTTGGTGGCTACTGAGCCTGACGTGATGTGTAATTATTGTTTTTTCAGATGCCTACTATTCATTTTGTGCCAATGTAGAGGTGGATTGGTTGTAAATAGTGTATTTTACCTTGCATGGATGTTTTTCCCATGCTTATATGTTTACGAACTTTTGGTCTTGTCTAGCCTTTGGCCGTTATGCTTGTTTCCATGCATTGTGACTGTAAGATGGAGTGATATTCTTGACATGCTTGTTATACTATAGACTGGTTAGACAAGTAGATCTATAGGTGTACAATGGACTTATAGAATTATTTTGCACGGACTAGCACGAGACCGTGAGAACATGGTGTTATAGACTATAAGGGATAGACCGAGTGAGCTTCCAAAAGAGTCTTGGAAATTATAGACAAGAGGGGATATACTGAGTGATCTTCCCAGAGAGTCATTGAAATTATAGAATTTAAGGGATAGACAGAGTGAGTCTTCCCGAGAGTCTTGGATATTATAGACTACACGAGGGTAGACCGAGTGAGCTTCCTCAGAGAGTCTTTTCTTTGTTTTAATTTCATTAAAACCTTTCTATGCCAGAGAAGGAATTGACTAAGTGGGCTTCCTTAGAGAGTCTGTGATAGACCAGATGCTATAAGAGGAACTGACCGAGTGAGCTTCCTTAGAGAGTCTCTAGACCTTGAGGCTATAAGGGTCTTAGATCACGTTATTTTCCACAAAGAGTCCAGGACTACCTTAGACTATAAGTGGAATTGACTGGGCATGCTTCCTGAGAGAGTCTTATAATTTTCGAATGACTAAGCCAGAGGGGTTAGGCGGAGTGTACTGCCTAGAGGGTTGTTGGTACTTGTAAGGTAGGACCAGAGGCGTTTGCTGTGATTACTTCCCAGAGGGTTACCTGTTGTATTATCTGATTGCTTGTGTTTGTTTGGTTGAACCAGAGCAGATAGGCTGTTAGTACTTCACATAGGGTTACTTGTTTTTGTTTATCTTGTTCAGAGACATATTTTCCAGCATTGGCCAAAGCAGGTACATGTCAATGGTATTACAGTACCATAGATCGACTTAATGGTGCACGACATGAGTGGAACGATGTCCAACTCAATTCCATTGCACAGGATGTCCATGTGATTGGGCATATGGTCCCAAGGATCAACTGCTGATGTTGTTTCCTGTTATTTGAATCACTTAATCATGAATATTCTTATTTATGTTTATGTGTATAAGAATGGGACTATACATGTGTACGTATATAGATATGAACATCCATAGTGGCACTTTACCAGTTGATAGGGATTACACACCTTGAGTTCAACTGTGGTTGCATGTTTGGTTTACTTCCAGTTGTTGTGTTCCAGCTAGGCTGAGCACATTGGTGTTGCATACACATTTAGCAGCACAGATATAGGTTTGCTTGTCGGGGTGCCCTACTGAGATTATTTCTCACCCCTCCACGTGCACCTCGGTGTTTTTGTAGACCTTATTTCTGCTTTTCAGGTTGAGTATGAGTTGCATGGTGGATAGGGTTGAGGCCCAGTGTTACATGATCGAGCGGAGTAGCTCGAGTGGTTTTACAGATCGGGCTGCTACATTTCGACATTGTCTGAAGATTGGGTACATGGATTGGCTCAGAGTCAGTAGTATAGCCCTTTTCTTTTACTTTCAGTTTTTTTGTACTTCTATCTGTATGTTCATCCCAGTGGGTGACCATTGTTGTATTGTATTGCATAGTTTTTTGTGAATTTACAGCATTTTACTATTACATCTTGTTCTATAGCAGTTGTTTATTACTTTCATACTCTGTTTACATTACGCTATGTATGATACTTGTTTATTTCTGATGTTTGGTTACTCTGGTATGAGGGTATATTCTCGCCACTATCACACCCTAGGCCCTTGCTTCTAGTTAGCTACCTCTAGCGTATGAGGAGGCGCACTTGAGGCCTTGTGGCGAACTGGCTCGAAGCACCGGTTTATTGGCTTCCGGGTCCGGACGTTACAAATCCAATATATATAAACAATGAAATATGTTATTAATATACATGAAATAAATTCTAATTATATTTAAAAAAAATTAATCTCAAACCAAATTTAATCCTTCCCTATCCACACTAATATACCAAAAAACAATCCAAATAATCTTTTTATTTCTATTTCATAAATTTTACGCCTTTCGTAGTGAATTTTCTACTTCACATAAAATATTTTTAATCATGAATTAACTAATTATTAGTATTTATTTATTATAAATAAAAATTAAATAATTTCATTGACATATAACAACCTTCAACTTCTATAGATCATTTTCAACATCAACAGTATACATGTGAATTCTATATATACCATTATTAATGTGTGAAAAATAATAAAATTGTTAATCAAGTTTTTCTTCGTCAAGAACATAATAACATGAACTCGAATTTTCATATTTCTTTACATAGAATAATTATTCAATAATAATTGTAATCCTTGGAAATGTACATCCACTTCATTATACATTTCATTGAATGAAAGTATATATGATAATATATTCAAATGCATCCTCTCATTATATTACATAAAAAATCAATTTTCAATATACTGTCAAATATCCTCAATAATCACATACTGATATCATTGATGAGTTCTTCATTCCTAATCTTATCACCATCTCAATTTCTTATAAAATAGTCCAACCATTATTTTTCTCCAAATATATATAATTATCATGACATTATGTAAAACAATAAAACACTTCAAAAATGGGTTCCATAATCTCCCTATTTTGATTTATTGTAAATAAATTTATATATTGAACATGTCAATATCTTCTATTCAAGTTTATTTTTATCTCAAACATGTTGATAATAATTATATATGTTTCTAAATTAATTTTCCAATATTTATTAATCCACTATATGCATATCTGAGAAATTATATATATATATATATATGAAATAGTAATTTCTAATCAATATTTGATTACATGTAATCCATAGAAATGTATTCATAAAAAATGTTAAATTTTTAGTATTTTGAACATTCATATATCTCAGAAATTACATTTGAATTGATATTTTCCAAGACTCTTGTAGGATAATACATTAAACTTACATTTCAAATGAAATTATTTGTCACGTTTCAGAAATTATGGGTTCAAATAATATGGTATAATCCCTAAGATTTATAAAATCTTCACCCCACAATAAGAGAAATCTATCATATCCTCATCATTGTTGATATCATCATTAAATATATTAAATGAAACTAATTTATAAATTCACATTCAATGTTGAAGCATTATTTAGTTACAAGAATTTTTATTAGTATTCACTTAATAAAAACTCAGTCGTCCCATGTGTACCCTTTTATTAGATAGGAAATGAAATGAAGCACAATATATTTTAGAGTAAATTAGGAACTCCAAATAATATTACTAGGTGAAAACAATCATATATTATTTTTTCTATCAAAAAAACTCTTTGAAATTACATTTATTATTTACAGGAATGATTCTTTTGTATAATTTTTCAAGGGAATTAACATTCAATGTATACAATTTTAATCACAATATATTCATGTGAAAATCATCCATTTATATATATAATCATGATATTATAGTTAAATAATGTAATCCTGTAACATGTGGATATCATGAATATACTCTTAACAATGCATCATAATAACATGATATCCTTTTTTTATTACCACTCACAAAAAAGGACTTCTTATTCCTGTGAGATTTAAAATATCATAAAATAAAATCCTTTAAGATGTGATTTTTTATAGTAAAACATTTCCAATAATGGTAGAAAAATATAATTCCTTTTATATGTAATATTTTATTTAATTTAAATATTACACATGATTTCTTATTAATCATTAAATTACCATTTTTGAATCTTCTGTTGACATTAAAATTATTCCTTAGAGATGTATCCTACCAATTCATTCCACCTGTTTTGTTTAATATTTATTTGTATATTTTTTGTCTTTTAATACATCCAACCAAACCACAATATTTTTATTTCTTAAAATATATAATTTTTTACTCATTCCATCAGTAATATAAGTAGATACATGTAATTATTATGTATTGTCCTTTTAATTTCTATTGGTAGTGTTTTGATCAAATTTTTTATTTTATTTAAATAAAATTTCAATCATATATCCTCTGTCATTTTTGTATCTCTATCATAATGTACAATATACATTCATAATATACCTATAGAACATTATTAGTTGATTTAGAAAATCATGTATATTCAAAATAGTAATTTTGATTGAAAAATATAATACGGATAATTACATAGTTAATTATTTAGTTTTATTTTTGAGATAGACATATTCAAAGATTTATTATACATAATTTACATTAAATAAATAAGTATTTATATTGTTTAGTATATTTAATACATTGATTAACATTTAATTTAAATACGCAATTTTTTTAAATTTGAATAACTCACAGGACATATAGTACATAAGAAATCATATTCTCTAGTTTTTATACAGTCTATGTAAATCAGATTCTATAATATGTTTTTTAATTACATCCTCACGTTGGTATTATTATTTAGGGATTAATTTCATTCTCATGATACTATTAAAAATTGTGACATTTTTTCTATTTCTTATAATATTTCCAAATACATATTTTCAATGAATTTTAATTGGTACATACCACATTAATGAAAATACTTTTAATGTAAAATGTATTTCCCAAAAAATGTTTCCCAAAATTAGTTTTGGCATGTTATTTAGAGTTTTATGATTCTATTTTATTCCATCTATTACATAGTGGTATATAAGTATAAAAATACACTTATAGAGTATTCTATGTGAAATCAATAATTTTATTTTGATGTAAAGAGTATTATTGAACAAAACCATAATTTATTAATTTAACATCCATATATATACAGTTCATGTTTATAATTATTTTTTCAACCAAAAATGAAATAAATTTTACAAATGGTTTCCTAAACATTTATTATGAGACTTAAAATTTTCAAGATCATTTTATCATACTCAAAATGAAATATATTTTTACATTCATAATGTACATTGATTTCTTCTTACATATCAACAGAATAACCTTGAATAAAAGTGAAAATTAGTTTGGAAAATTATCCATGGATATAATAAAATACGTATATATATATATATATATAACTCATTGGAGACTATAGGTCCTTGGGATATATAATGTAGTCAAATATGATACTTATAACGGGTTTTGTACCAACCAAGTTGATATATTTCATTATATACATAGTGAGGTATCATGACCCCTACCTGTTTCCACTTAATTATGAAAATATTTTGATTTAGATGAGATAAATTTTTTGTCTAACATATAACTAATGTATTCTCCCTGAATATCATCTCAATAGTTTCATGTTTTGAAATCTATATGAGTTTAATTAGATGATTCAGATTATATATCCTTTTTTAACAATAATATTTCCATCTTTACTCTTCTCATGTCATTCTCTTTTTACTTTTGCTGAGTCAATGAATAGGTAGGGTCCTTTACAGAAGTTGATGCATAATTTACATGTTGTCAATACATGGTTCCTTGGGAATTAAAGATCATAAAATAATATCATAAATTATAAAGAATTAATACATATGAGAAAGCTAATTCTCCAATATGATTTTTTGATTCATCAACATCTGGGAAACATTTTTTCCTGAATTTAATCTATGTGGTTTAATTTTTTGTTTTTAAACATTGCCCGTATTTACAATTTCAACTATTCTGATGATTAGATCACACAATCTCATCGAAAATTTAGTTTTTTTAATGTAACATTAGTTTAAAATGATACAATAAAAAAAATTTGGTTTTGTTAATGTTATTCACCTAATATATGGATTATTATATTACTTGATTATATTTTTTTATATATCACATGCACACTGTATATTAAGTATTAAACTTATAAATAACATGATTGGTTATATAAATAAACCTATAGTCAAAGATCTAACTATATTTTATCCATGAAAACAACCTGTATATAAATCACAAACATCCAATATTCACTCTATGAAAACAATTAGGACCACCTCATTAATTAAAATATTCAACATTCTTCTAATTGAATAATGATCAGTAAGAAAACATATGTATCTTCCAGACTATGTATAAATTTATCATCTTTTTTTTCTATGAAATAATTACAAGGGATTCCTAATTTTTATTCAAATCATAAATACTATCAGAGTCTTCCCATGAATTATGATATTGGGGAATAATAAGCATGCCATCTTAATATTCAAAAATACTTCTGGATGTTTAGTACAAATATTATAGTCCCAATTGAATATTCATAACTTCACTAATTGAGGATGGTATATTAATATTAGAATTAGATTCTCTCTTATTCTATAAATCTCATAATATTCCATCATAATTATTCTAGTATTCTAACATGTATTCTAATTATATAAATCATGTTTTTAAAAACTATTTGAAATCCATCGAATGAAATATTCCATAAATATCCTCATTATGACAACTTAATAATTTTTTCTTCATTATCCCATCATATAATAATACATTATTCATTGTTCTCAAATTCACATCAAAGTGACTCATAATATTCATTTAACTAATAATTAATTTTTATCAAGTTATTTTATAAATTTATATAGAGAATATCTCCATATTAATTACCATTAAAATTATTTTTTATTTTTATAAATGACTATTTTATTAACATTAAACAATATTCACCTTAATATTCAAAAAAAATGCCTCTTATATCTTCTACTTATTATTTACTTCAATGTGAAACCATTCATGTATCCTTGTGGTAAAAAACATTACCTAAGAAAACATTATCCATCACAAGTAAATAGTTATTGCATTCACTGTTCATTTAATATTACTTCATATCTCACTAGGTATTCTCACTGTTCTTCTTCAATCACCACCGATGAACTATTTATAATGAACCTAGGCTTACTCATTAAAGTATCATTATATTTACACATTAGAAAAAAATAGCATCCTAGTAATTTTGTATCACATGGCTGAAATGTTAAACACATTAAATAATATAAGGCTTCAAAATTTCATTCAAATTGAATCATACTTATTCATTATATATACTAACTAAATATTTCTTATCATTTGGTAAAATTTACATGTCACAATAATGATATCATTTTTATCTAATATATACTTTCATTAAATTTTAAATGTATTTTTAATATGAAGTATGTTATGGTAGATCATTCATGCATAAGTTATCCTCTATAACACCAAATATATATTCTTCCTAACTAGATTAATATTTCAAATTAATGTTTCAGTTATTTGTAATTTTGAGCTATTATCATCTATCTCAATATCATTTTTAATTCAAATTCATTAAAAAAATTTATCACTACTCCAAACTCTTTATGAAATCTCTTCTGGAAAGTGATTCATCTTCAAATTCATCAACTGTTCTTGAACATTTAGAAATTTATTTCTCCATTTAATAACAAAAACATTGTTATTTTAATATAGAAGTTAATTTAAAGGAGAAAATAATACACTTATCCCAATTTCTAATGTCAATTTTTTTATATTTATTTTGATTCATTTTTAAAAGATATTATTTTCTAATTATTTTTATTATGAATTAAATAAAACATAGATTGTCATAAATTAAATAATTTTTTTAATACATTAGATAAATTACTCCAATATTTTTACAGGCCATCTCAAATATTCATTAATCTGTATACATTAAATCCAATTAATCTCCCAAAATGCCAAATAATTTATATATAATATCATGATATTTTTTATAATTTCCCTTGAAATTTTCTACTCCATCACTATGACTTTGAGATATGATGTAATTTATTATTATTAAATATCAAATTATTATGAATAATATTATCTTCAATAAATATTTGGCATCCCTAAATTTTTTTATCTCTTCAAAAACATCAACATTATTCATGTGACCTGAATATAAAAATCATACATGAAAAAAATCATGGATAGTACCTCATATCGTACTTCCTCACATACAAAAAACCTCAAATACTGTATTCTATATTCCATCACAAGTACATAATATTCAATAAGAACAACAACGCTTGGATATTCTGACAGATGTTTTTTCAGAAAATTAAAGTTATTATTTGTATAAAATATATGTATTCTAATTAACATATATCACTATAAAATATAAATAATCAAATTACAGTATATAATAATAATACAATTTTCCCTATGTAATAGAATTTTATTTTTCATATAAAAAAAATTAAATGTGCAATATTACTCTTAAAAAATTTAATTTTTAAATATAAAAATTTTTCTCCAAAAAATAAACATCATTTTATATTTAGAGTATCAATGTTTTATTAAGGTGAATCTCTTTATTTTTTTAAACAAGGATATTTTTTTACATTAAGTAAAAAAATGATGCATTTAAAAGAACGATAATATTTATAGATTTTTAATGATATAAGAATGACATTAATATATATTAAAATTTTATCAAAAATAAATATTTATTTTTGGATAGTATAATTTATTTACATTTTATATATTTAATTTAAAGATCTATCAGTGACTTATTACAAAAAAATATATATTTCATTACAAAACTTGTCTTTATTCATCTCATAATTAATTACTACAAGTGATCCATTAAATTTTGGTTAAAACTGAAATAAACATACAATTCGATATCTTATATATGAATTATTAAATATCAAAAAAATAAATACTATAAATTATTTTGCTGTTAATTTGTTTGATTTGGTAAAAGTTGAATTTTACCAGGAAACTAATTTTTTTTCTATAATAAGTAATTTTATTAAAATAAATTCATACCACTAGAAGAAATATAACCTTTTCAATTTTATTATAAATTTATAATCATCTTGTTATACATGGTTAATATGTTCTATTTTAGTTTTAATAAAAAAAAATCATATTAAATTTTTTTCACATGATTAAATATTAAAATTCATAAAGTAGATTATATAAAGGAAAAATTTGAAAAATATCATTAAATTATTTCATTAAATGTGTGTATAAAGAATTTATATACCTCCCCATTATTGAATGAAATTTTAATCAATTTTAGATCAAATTTTTATTATAATTACATTACAGTTTTATATTATGAAATTATTATTACAAATATTCCTCAAATGAAATATATAATAGGACCCATACAACACCCCACTTCTCTGAATACCATTGGGACATTATATCAACTAATATTTAAATAATTAATTATTCACCCCTTTTTATCACATATTTGAGATTATCAACTTCCAAAAATAGGACTCTAGGATTTCATAAGCTGTGAATTAATGAAAAATATCCAAGGAAGTGGTATTTGTTTTAACAATGAAATTTTATGATTATTAACTCAATACTTCTATAATATAACCATAAAAATACTAAAATAATTAAATAAATTTAATTATAATACATAAATATTATATTTTTCAAGGATCAATTATGTTCTTCCTCCTTCATTTTAGCTAGAAAATAAAATCATCACTCTTTTAATGTATAGAACACAAACTCCATCAATTATGTATTTCAATTTCTATCACTTTATGTTTATAATGGGGAGTTTACTAAAACAAATAGTATATTTATAATATTATTAATTTTTTTGTATGACAATATACCATTAATTGTAATCAGACGAACAATAAATAATCGTCAAAAAATTTAATGGCCTAAAACATGTGTATAAAGACACTATTTTAATCTATTATGGTTCACCTATTAGAAAATAAAAATTAATTTTTCCTAGATTGAAAATGAATTTATATCTCTAAAATAAGGGTGGTGATCATATAACATTATAACCCTTGTGAAAAAAATTCAATGTACCGATGAATGTTTTGGAGGAATTAACTAAAAACCCAAAATAATTATGACTTGAAAAATAAATGATTCTTCATAATAGATGAAATGAAAAGAATATTAATTTTTTAATTTACATAGAAAAATTCTTAAACATGAAAACAATTTATATAATTTTATTAATATGTACAGTATAAAACGTATGGATCAAGTCAGGGATTGATGTATCTGATATTTTTAAGACTTTTTTTAATTTTTTATTTATAATTGAAACACATTCACTTTAATATAAATATTAATTCATGAATATTATTCATTTCACATGAAATTTTTCATATTTTCATTTACACACATATTTATATTTTTTAATAGGACATAAAATGAATTTGTTTAATATTTTTTATATCATATATATCTGAAATTATTTATATGGGTATTAAAATATTATTTTTATTATTTTTAGATTGATCACATATTCGCACAATAATGGAAATTCATTATTGTTATCATTATTATTAAATATTACATGGTCATATAAATTAAATTAAATTTTAATTTTTATGTTATTTTTTCATTAAAAATACTTATTCTATTTAAGGATAACAATAGTTATTATTTTTAGATAACAATGTGTAATTTTTCATCATGATTAAGAATTATGTTGTTATGAAATTTATGATGAAATAAAATGTCTCTATCTATTGTATTCGTTTTATAGTTATTTGATATTATATATACTAATGAATTGGTTTAGTGTTTCTTTCTAATTCATTGGTAATGATTTATTAAATAGGGAAATTATTTTGATCAAATTGGTGATGATATTCTATCATAAGGTTGATTCTATGAGTTATATTAATATGATACCTCATGTTACCTTTATGACTATGTTCTTCCAGTTTTATTTCTTATGATACAATTCATTCCAATTACTCAATATTATAGCATATAAAGTTTGAAATTGAATATTGATTTCTTACATCGTGTTCCAAATTCAATACAAATCATAAAATGAATTGGGATATACAATTATAATATTATTATAGAACAATAATAACATGAAATTTGGTTTAGTTGAAATTTATAGAAGTGTTTAATTTTTCAAATATATTTATTAGGTATTCTATAATGAAAATTTACATATTATTACCATACTTAAAAATATATAAAGTATATAATACTATATTAGATAGTTTTTAAAAAAAATATACCCATAAAAAATTTATATAAATTTTAAATATGTAAATCATAATAGGTGAATGGATTTTTTTAAAATTTATGTAACATTTATTTAACATTATAATTTTGTAATTAATATTATTAGGGTTACTAGATTAGGAATGACTATAATTTCTATTAACATATCAATAATAAATTTTATTAAAAATTATTTTAATTGTATTTTGTAACAAATATAATTATTAATTAATTATAATTTTATAGATTTTATTTTATAAAATGAAAATAATTTATTAAATATATTTAAAAATAAATATAAATATTTTGGTATTTTATAAAAAGGTTTTTATTTGGAAAATATTATATTATAACGACTTTTGAAGAACTAAAATTTCTATATTTAATTATTCTAATATCAATATCCAATTTGGTTTTAAAATTTTTTAATTGAAAAAAGTTTCATTTATTAATGATTATTCGAAATATTATATGAGAAACCATATTATATATGATTAGAGTATAATATGCTTTTTATGATTGAAATGGTTTTAGTATTAATAAAATGGGTTTTCATGGCATTTTGTGAGAATAAAAAATATAAATGATTCCCCATCTATAAATTATAACCAGAAAGATATATATCATATTTCTATTCGGGGGGATAAATTTATTAGTGAGGATGATTTCATTTTGTCACAATGAATATCAAATAGAGAAAATTGTCATAAAAAAGGTATAGGGTAATTAATATTAATGATGGATAAACATTTATTACAAGGTATAAAAATACCAATATAATAAATATTTAATTATTTTTTAAAATATAATCATCTGGTCAAAGCAATATTCCAATTTGGCCTCTCATTTCTTTGATTACAAAATTAACAAAATATTATATTATTTAAAATAAAAAAGCCCATTTCTCAACATTATTATGTTTTGATAATATAAATGATTATATAAAATATATATGAATGATTTTCAATCACCCATGGCCCTTACGCCATCATAATTTGTGGGAAATCCCTTGGGGGGCCATGACCTGCACTTTTTTGTTGTGTGTGTTGCATTTCTTTGTTTAATTGTAATTTTAAACCTATTTACCTATAAAATATATTTCATTTAAATGATTATTCATTTTTTGAAGATGTTATAACTACCTTAAATGAATACGCAACACCGTTTTAGCATTTTTTAAAGTTGTAGAAAAAGAATGTAATTTATATATAAAATAAAAAATATTTATTTGAATATTTTTATTCTACGAATTTAATAGATATTAAACATATATATTTTTCCAAGAAGGGTTTTTAATTTATTTATATTATAGACAATATGTATTTCAATTATGTTCCCTAAATATTTATGATAATGTCTTAAAATCATATTTCATGTTTATAAATTATTTTTAGGCCATTATGATATATTTTTTTTAACAATACAAAAACTAATTTCAAATTATTGATCGTATCATCAAGGGTTCACCTATGTAAATTTTTTAGTTTCAAAAATTACTTCAATAATCTCAAAATATTATAATTAGTTATAACTATTGATGTTAAAAAGAGTTATAAGGTCTTAAAGTAAGCGATAATGTTTAAAATGTTAACTAAAAATGACTAAATATTATTGGTTGACATTATTTAGACCATATCAGCATTTTATTATATAAAATTTATTTTTTGTGTGATTTACCATAAATTTTATGCATATTATATTATAACATCCCAATTTTTTGAACTGGAAAACATTTCAATGCAGTTGGAATATATTTTATTAGAAGGAACATTTCTAAAATAGTGGTTCGTAATGAAATTCCAAGAGTTGTAACACATCAAAAAGTTTGTATTGGAATTGGGTGTAGTCCCATGAGGTTCCTCATGTGACCCAATGAGTTTCGATAGTGCATGACCATGGACACTCAAATTGGAAGAGTTCTGAATCGGGTTTACAGTTTTTCTGAAACTGTGTGGCCCTCAGTAGGAAAATATTCATCCATGTGCATTTGGTTGTAGTGGTGGTGTGCTTGTTTAGTTTTTTTGGTTTTATCTCAGCAAAATTCACCACATGGTTTTTGAACTATCTTTCTAAATATTCTATTCAAACTGTGTGCTGTTATATTTTTACGAAAATAAATTAATAAATTAAATTAAATAATATTTAATAATAATAATAATTTTATTATTATTTTAGGTTCTAAGAAAATCCTAATGGGTTGTCACCACTCTCCCCTCCAATTCTCATGACACTTCCCCTGGGGTGCTGCAGCTGTGTGGAGCACCCCTCTTTATTTTCACTCTTTTACACCAGTTTTGACATGAATTGCTTCGTGTTTCTCTATCGATACGTCATGCTTTGATCTCTTATTCCCTCTACTTCCTTTTCATTGGCATATTTCCCTTCCCCATAATCTTACCAATGTGTCCAAACCCTAGAGTTGTGACTAATCACGATTATTGGTTTCTCTTCTGGTACTAGGTCATTCAAATGCCTTCACGAGTAAGCCATTTTAATATTTAGACATCCTCCACCAAATGTGTTGATCTTCAGATCATCACATACATCACCATCGACTTTGGGTATAGTTTTTCCTAATTATTCATTATTTTAAATTTTTTTTTGAGATATTGTATTTTCTATTATCATAATGATTAAGTTTTTTTGGTAATTTTGGTGAGGTTTAGAGTCATCTTATGTAAAGGTGACTTACCATGTATACCTAGGAGGGAAAATTTATATGTCTGTTCCCCCATTATATGTATACACATATTTGTAATTTAATATATATATATATCTATATATAAATATATAACGGTATGTGTGGTTCCATGTAATATGATAAATTTATACATGGGTGACTGTTAATGGGTATATTAAAATGTGGGGATATTTGTAAGGATCCCCATTCACAAATTTATGAGAATTTGTATATGTACATGGGTTATAGGAGTCCTTATATATATTTGGAAGGTGCATATGATCGGAAGAATAAAGTGAAATCATTTAATGATCATCAACAAAGTGTCACATGATAAAGTGTTCGTCTTCGTACTCTTCCCATTGATGTAATATCTGATATTATTTACATTTAAATTATAGAATTAACTTCCTTGAATTAATTACCTTGTGGTGTGTTTTTTTCCTTATGGATCACTTGATTTGTGATGGGAGAGAACTTGGATTCCATTTTATATATCCATGTATAGACGCACAGTCCTTAGGTGGTTATACAATTCTGTAGTGGGGGTGATGCATTGGCATCATAGGAGAGGGTCTCCTAGATGGTTTATTGTGTTCTTGAGTGATACTGAGTTCATAGGGGTGAAAACAGGGATGTGACTATGGGATAGATGGTTATGTCTTGCCTTCTGTGGCACCTATTACCCTATTATATATACCTTGTATGGACTCAGAGTTAGAATTCCTTTAGTGATACTTCAGATTCTATATAGACAACCTTTAATAGACTGTATTGTATACGATTATCAGATGTTCGCATCCTGAAACATGAGATTTTTTTAGATCACATTAGATCGGCACCAGACTATCCCCTAGTTTTAATAAATCCATTAATTTGTTTCTCATGTGTGATGTAAATTTATTAAAATTAAGTTTTTAAATTTTATTTTATAATCACTCTAGTAGAAGTAGTTATTCTATACATTAAACTTCCAATAATATTAGAACATTCACCTATGACAATTCACTACTTATTTTTAGTACATATGAATTATGATTTGTTAATTAGACCCAAATCCAAAAAATATTATTGGGGGTGTCCCTATTCTTGGGTTTCCTTTTTTACTTTGAAAATTTTATACACATTATGTATAACACAAGTACCCTATTCAGACATCCATTTTAGTCTAAAGCATATGATAAGGGAAGAGACTCCATTTAAGAACCCTGACGAAGTTGCTATTTTTCTTACTTATCATCATTGGTATATATTGGTACACATCTTATTTGTTTTCTACACGAGAAGGATTGGACTAGAAATCTTGTGTGTCAGTTATTTATATCTCACACCAATCTCAAGAATAAATTGGAACTAGAGAACATATTTTCGCTCGCATGGATTTGGATTCATTGCTCGTGTTGTGCAATGTACATGGGAGAAATTGAGAACAAGACTAGGCTCATAATAAGGATTCTTGTGAAATTGATCATTCAGTTTTTCTTTTCAATTTTTATATTGTGCTTCGTGTACCTTGAATTAAAACCTAAAATTGGATTATTCATTTTATGGAAATGGTATTAGACAATTGTTCTAGTTTTTTTATTTTCCTTTCTTCTAATATTTCTGACAAATTTAATAAACTACTTCCATTGTTTTATTTTATATAATTTGAATATACAAATTTGATACTCTTTTGTGAGGGTATATTCTCCCAACTATCAACTCCTATTACCCTTACTGCTAGTCCGGAGCCTCAACCATATGAGGAGTGATTCGTGAGGTCATGCGACCCATTTCTCCCTCTACTATCTTAGTGGTCAGTTTGGTGAGGACTTTAAAAAGTTGTATCAAGGAAAAGCACTATTCCATTCACATACTACTTTGGGATGGTATTTAGAATACTAGTAATGTGTCTATGGTTGTTAAATATTTGATTCTGTGATTGATCTCCAAACACACGGGGAATTGACTAGGCGGTTGGGGTTTGGAATGATGTTCGTGTTGTTTTCTATTATCATTTAATCTAATTTCACCTTGAATTATTTTTGTAGATTACAATGTGAATTGATTTATCTATTTTTTTGGGAATTTAACCTTTCCATGGTATTGAAATGATAAATAATTACTTACATCTTAAAAGGCATATAGAAAATCACATTCCATTCTATGTAGTAGGAATATTCATCTACGTGCAGTTTTGATTATGTGCATTGAGTTCTATTCCATGATTTTGGTTATCAGTACTCCATTTTTGGTATATTAGTAACATTTTTATATTTGTACCTATTTGATTAATTCATAGGAATTCATAGTCATATAATAAGTTTCGGTAATAATATTTCAGGCTTCATATTTATCTAGCATTTCATTCTTATGTACGATGCTCTTGTGTTTTTTCATACAATATTGTTTACTAATTATATGAACTTCTATTTTTGATGTGTATAAATGGTTTGATAGAATAAAATTTTTTGGAAAAAATTACTATGTGATCTAGTTTTCAGTTGTATGTTGTATGTTCTTTATATAACTAGGAAAAATAAACCAGTGTATTTGAACCATACCAATATCTTGTTAAATGTAAAATGTTGAAGTGGATTGGTTTAGATTAATGGGAACTAATTTAAATTTATGATGTTAATGGGACCTACATGAATTTGAAATGGAAACCCATATTATATATAAAGGCAAAATTTGTTTTGAAATGGTTTAAATTCAATATATTTTTTATTTTAATTAGTAATGAATTTCTCAGCTTCTAAAATTCATAGTTCGAAAAAGTATGGGTTATGGGGAATGTTCCCTATGAGACAAACCGATAAAATATATTTATAGATTGAATAACTAAGAAACATATATTGGGTATCATTCTAATAAACCGAGGAAGGCTTCGAGTCACCCTTGTATGTCGCCTCATATATGAATATGAGTATATATGATAAATTTCCTAATTAAGGAGGGATGTCATTAAATGATTAAATGTTTAAAATGATATTTTATGATTCTTTTTATGTTATGTCTGGTACCTTGTTTGAAATCATATTTAGTGGTTAAATATGGAATTTGAATAAATTTATGTGACATAAAATGGAACATGTATGTAGTGAACTTAGTATAAATTACTTCTGAGTTTCCTTGGAATGGGACTATAATATTTTTCCATAGGCATATTTCTTTTTTACCATGGCTTGTATGATTGGATCTTGTGCCTTGTGAAATATATTTGGCATGTCCTAGTGATAGGATCAATGTGTTTGGAATTGTAATGGGCTATAATGTGGTTGGTATTACCCTTAGAGAATATTTCCTAACTAAATGTCGTGATTTTATGAAAATTTTTGTCATTCAGGTGTCCTTTTCCAATTTAGGACTTTTAGATTATAGATAAAAGTCTTTGTAGGCTGGGTGTTTATTGAAATATTTTCATTTTGTATGGATGTAAGCATAAATAAATTCACTTAATCAGCTATTTAGTCATTCCCTAGGCACGGTAATCCTATTCATAGGTCACATGACCCTTTCATCTTTTCAATGATGGAAAACACAGTAGTCTATCATCAATGATATTTTTCATATATGGAAATGAAATCCATGAAAAAAACTATAGTTAACTTCATCCAATACTTGAATGAAAAGGGATGATAATCCTATGGGTATTATTTATGAGGATCCATTTTTTATTCTATCTGTGGGGTTTTATCAATTGATTTATATAGTACCTTTGTGTGTTTAATCTGATAACAATATGGTTGAGTTTAGTGAAATTATTGATCCCTGAGTTGTTGAGTATGATATCAGGTCATTACTAGAGTAGTGCGACTTGGCAGTTAGAGTAAAATCAATTTCATCCCAATTCATTGTAGAAATTTATGAAGAATCATGGTTTTTGACATGTTAGTTAGTTCAGTTGGGGTTTTCAATACAAATTAAACAATGTTTATATCCATGACTCAAGTATGTATTACATGTGTGTTTAAGGGGAATCTGACCTAGTGCACTTATGGGTGCCTATTCTATCTCTCTTTTCAATGACTACAACAATCCCACTGTATGGAGAATCATGTTAGTTTACTGTTAATTGTTTCCTTTTAAGTAGAAGGAAACTAAACTAATATGACTATTTTTAAATGGTCAAATTTTCTTATATGTCCTTATCACATGCACGTATTAGATCATGTCAATGTTTTCTAGGTATCATGACCTTGCATGTGGTTGTATGTTTAAGTAAACTGTTGAAACATGGTTGGTATTAGAGGACATCAGTGAGTAATATTGAAAGATCACAAGATTCCAAATTTGGTGAAGGAATTGTAATTTATTAATGAAATTGTGGTGGTATGGGAATATTTGTTTCCATGAAGTCAACTAGTTTTGGTTCGAATATTCATCCTTCTAGTAAGTAGGTATCATTGAATAGAACCCATTCAAATCCACTTGGGTTACTCTAGAATGAGAAGTACATGGTCCATGTCTTGACATCATCTTTGATGCACTACAATATAATTTATCATACATGGTGCGAAATCATTAGTGGTTTTTGCGATTATTTGGGTATTTATTTCTATTCGTATGATGGAAATGTGGTTCTTATTGAGGTTCTATTAGTCTTGACTGACATTGGGATTCTTGTGAATGAATTTCTTAGATGATCTTTTGGGCATCATCCTTTTCATTTTTCATAACCGTTAAGTGAATGACACTATGGGCTTAGTCAATTATCGGAAAAGGGATTTTTGGCCTCATACCGATGTCTTGTTTTTAATAATTGGGTATGGATACCCTATATTAGCTCCATAGAATCTAGTTTAAATGAAATTAATGTTACCTGGCTTTTCATTTTGAGCTATGAGATTCTTCTTAAAAGGTGATGATTCAAATGGGTTGGATAAGGGTTACTAGTAATTTGATCTATGTAATTTAAATGGTTAGGTGATGGTATGATAAAATAATGTAACCCGAATCTAGGTATGGGCTTTAGTGGATGTTGTTGAATATTTTTTGTAATAATCTGGGAATATAAGCAGATCATTCTCTGAAAAATCCATTTAGAATGAATTGTCATATGTCCCACTTGTTAAATTTTAATGGTTGGTGAGTAAACATTTAAAATCATGTATCTAGGTTTGGTTGAGTGTTTTTTAATAGTCAGTTGTTTATTTTAGAGAGTTCTTCTGGTAATATTTTTGATTATGATTATCGGGACTCATCCACTACATCTTGATAAGGCCTTTGATATGATTTCAAATGTAATCAGTTCATCCCTGTTAAATAAAACAGTAGAGAATAATTGATAAAATTCTTATTGAAATTATATTTGTGAAATTGTAATGTTGGGAATTGATGTGGCACCAAATTGGCCCTCCATAATTGTAAATACTATTGTGGAAAGTATCCTTTAATTATCGTTTATGATATGATGCAGTTTTCTTGTTACCATCCAAACGAGCACCAGTAAGTGTGGTATCGATTTTTTGTTGGAAATACTATCATTGTATTCAGTTTTAATGACTTATGTTCCATGATTTTAAGTGATGATGAGAGGTGATTAGGGTGTTTGGAAACAAAATATGGAAATTTGAATGATTCTTCATGAACCATGTAGGTCGGGATATGTTTAAATTGTTCCAGAAGAATTATTGGGTATGATAAGTTCTATGTTGGGAAGGTTGTAACATCACATGTTTTTTATTCAGATGAAAATGAAAATTATTTTTTATTTCTTCATTTAATGCATGTTATGTTATATAAACCAGTATTTAGAAAGTAATATTAAGAGTTATAACACATCAATGTGTCGGTTTTGGTATGGGTTGACTTCATATGATATTCTTACGGTTTCATAATGAGTTTCAGGAGTGTTAGACTCCAAAAACACAAATCGATAGAGGTATGAACAGGGTAGATAGTTTTTAATAATTTGTGTGGTCCTCATCAAAAAATTATGAAACCATGTGCAGGTGGGGTGTGGTGTTGTGAGCCAGTTGTGCATGGTTTTTCAGAAAGTGAACCTAGCTCATATGATGAGTATTTTTTGGAGTACCTCAACACCTTTAACGGAACAATTTTCCCATTGTTTGGATAACCATGTGCCATAAACCTTGAAGTATATGATTTAAAAGAAAATTATTTAAATAAATTAAAATAAAAAATTATTTTTAAAAGACTATTATTATTATTATGATTATTACTAAATGATTATGTTTTATGAAAATGATATCATGTGATGACCCCTCTCCCCCCCAAATTTAGCAACACCCCCAGGGTTTCTTCAGTAGTGCATGATGCTCCATAGATTCTCACTGGTGTGTCGGTTTTCACCAAATTTTAATATTGTTCCTCCTTCTATCTGTCATGGTTTGATCAATGGTTCACTCTCATTCTTTTTATTTGGAATATTTATCGTTCCCATTTCCCTAAAAATATTTCCACACCCAAGGGTTTCTGATAATCCTTATTTTTTATTCTTCTCTTAGTGCTAGGGTGTGAGAAAGGCTTCCTGCGCCTGCCTTGTTCATATTCTGGAAACGGCCACCAATGAAGAATCTATTAGTGTCCTTTCGGCCCAATGTCATCAATATTGGTGTGTGGGTTTCCTCTGTTATTCATCTTTTATATGTTCATGGCTGTTAATGGGTATATTAATATATAAGCAGCCATGTAAGGATCCCATTGCACATATTCATGACCATTAAAATATGTGGATAATGGCCATGTTTCCCAATGTATGATTTTAGGTTCATATTCGGGGATATAGGAAAAGGAATATTTAATGGGATGATTATGAAGGTTCAAGTGCTGATGTGTTATTCTTGGTATTATTCTAATTGATATTGGATCTCATTATTTTACCCTTCATGTTAAATATTTTATTTATTTGAATTAGTTTCATTATGATATGCACATACAATTATGAAACACTTCATATAGGGAATGAAAGAACTTGGGTTCCATATTAAGTAAAATTTGATGGAGTCACCGTGCTCAGGTCGTTATACCATGAAATGTCGGGGGCAGTGCTTGGATTTCCAGGCGAGGGCTTCCTAGGAGATTTATTATACTCTTAATTGATACTGATTCCCATGGGGAGAAACCATGGAAGGAATTGGTTACAAGATGGTTACATCATGCCTTGGGTGATAATTAGTCCCCTATATGAGACACCAAGGACGGACATAGAGTTACCGAGCCTCTAGTGATTCTTGGGATTCTTTATGAGTCATCTTAGATAGACCTGGTGGTATTGGATTATCTATTGTTACAATTGAGATACATTGGATTCCTTTTAGATCTCCTAATATTATTTCATGACTTGGCATTGGATTTAACAGATCAATTATTTGTCTGATCATGTGTGATATTTATTTAATGGAATGAAATTATTTGATTTTACATGTTTGATTCATTTGGTTAAATTGTGAATTCTATACTTGTTTCCTCAATTTATATTATAGCATGAACTTCTGACGTTACTCTCTTTCTTTATAGCACACTTCAAAGATGGCTTCTAAATTAGACCCCAAGCTGAAGTACAAGATTTGGGTGTACAACTTTTTGGTTATCCATTTTTAATTTTTCCCTGGTATACACATTATGTATTTCACAGGATCTATATTCAGACATTTAGCTTATGCCAATGTATGTGATAACTAACGGGTGACTGTTTGGGAACCCAGAACAAGTTGATATTACATAATATGTTTACGACACATTATTAATATATATTTACACACTATTTTTTTTACTATATTCCATGTATTTCCCTAGGAATCATGGCTACCAACCAACTAATATTATATCTCACAACCTTTTTGGGCACTATTTGGAACCCGAGTAGATCCACATTATTGTAGGTCTTTGGATTTATTTCTTGTGTTTTACTATATACATGGGTTATAAAGACCACAATACAATGATTGTTCTAAGGACTCTCATGGATTTTACCATTAGGATTTTATTTTATTTCCATATATTTTACTTATTGTAACTTTTACCAACACCTAACATTACATGCATCATTGTATGGAAATCCAATTGGAAAATTTATTTATGTTATTATAATTTTCTTCCTCTGTTATTTTTCATTCATTTATTAATCTTATTGAACTATTTTATGTTATTTATTGTTATTAAACTTATCTGTTACTCAGATATAAAGTTACAATATCCACACTATCACCTATTAGGACCCTTACTACTAGTCAGCTTCCTCTATTTTGTTGGAAGAGGCAAATGAAACCTTTTTACCCACCTGTCCCACAATCATATTAGTTGTCAGTCAGGTCGGGACATAATATATACAGTTACAATTCAGGTATCATCAAATTTAAAACCAACCTCAATTAAAAAAAATATCTCCTCCCCTTATATCTTCCTCATACAAGATGATTCATTTAGATAAACCATGACCTACATAGATTCCCTTATAAAAATCATCCTTGTGTTCTATATGTTATGGAATCAAAAAATGACTATGCTTTATTTAAAACTCTATGGCCCAAATTTTGAAACCCGAGGATAATATATATTATCTAAATGACTAATTTCATGTATATGTCTTAATTTAAAACCATAAATAATGATATAACAACTATAATATATTTAAATTAGTATATTATAAATTATAATTTATAATATATTTATAGAATATATCTATTGTATCTATTTTACATCCTATGATAATTAAATTCATCAAACATTCATACACACAGAATTACCCCTCCATGAAAAATGTGATGTTTTTTTCATCATCACCTCACAAAGTTGATTATAATGACATAATTACTAAATATATACAATTTTTATGAAATTATTATGAATATATATTTTTATAATACTACTTTCTTTTTTACCATTGAATTGTACTGAAAATTATAACTTGGTTCTTGTGTACATGTATAATACTACATCCATGAAGTGATGTTATGCATTTCTCATTACTGTATATCACTGTTGGTAATAAGGAAAAAACGTTTTAAAAATATGATATAAATGGAGTAATAATGATTCTATAAAATAAAAATATAACATACCTGAAATATTTTCTATCAAGATTTATAAATGAATGTGTCACTCATGGGTGTGTGTGGACAATTACCTTCATGAAAAATGTATTTAATTTTCCATCTCAACCATCATTAGACAATTCTAAATAAATTATAATATATATTTAATTTTTTTTATTATTAAGATATTTTTTATGTTCTACCAATGATCTTTTTTTATATAGCCAAATAGAGTCATTTTAATGTTATAAAATAAACATCCAATAAACAGTTTATGCGAACATAACAATTTTCCAATTATATAACACAAGAAATCAAAATAAATAGAAGGATTAGGTACAATGGAATTTACAAGTGGATATTTTATAATCTAATTCATTGAAAATATAATATTATTTAAGGTAATATATAAATATGAATTAATTGATTTTGGATTTTAGGTAAGAAACATTTCTTAAATATATTGTTTTTCTGTTTTCCATTAAAAACATTAACATTAATTTCTTGGATCATTTAAATGTTTCATAAAAATATTTATTAAACCTTTAATGGAACCTATTATTAATTTTAATCATCTTTTTACTTTCTATGGAATTTTTTAGAATGAAATCATTTCAATGTTTTGGTTTTTGAAATTGAATTAAAAAAATTGAATATTTATATTTTAGATTATGTATTTACCACCATTTCCCACAATCATAGCTATTATATTTTATTAATAATACTTTAATTGATAACATGGACTTTGAAATAAGATTTTATATCCAATATTCATGGGTTTATCTAGTTTAAAAATATGTTCTAATTAAATGGAAATTTCATCAAATTTATAAGGGATAATATAATGTTTATTAAATTTGTGCATTAATAACAAATCAAATTTGATTTATATTTCATTTAAAAATAATTTATTCTATTTTTTGTTCTTATACATTCTATATCATGGATTGGTTATCCCAATTGTTCCTTTGTGATGTGTGATCCATATATAGCTGTCCAATTAATTTGGTAATCTGAAGAATCTTACGGATGAATTATATCTCCTAAGAGATATGGGAAATATATGGTCAAATGATTCCTTTATAAGGGTTCTTATAAGGATGAGGATATGTATAATTTACCTAAGTACCAAAAAGATATTATTTCTATGGTTTTTAATGAAAATATTTTTTTTCATAAGGAAAACACTTGAGAATATGATTTTTGGGAATGTTAAAACATTTTAAAAAAAGGCTGAAAGGGATGTTTTATATGAAGTGTTATTTATGAGATTTCATTCTTCCAATGATACCCCAACATTTTTTATTATAAATTTATTCTATCACATGTTTTTTTTCTAAAATCTATGGATAAATTATATTTATTTCTTAAGAATGTAAATAGATATTTATGCTAAGATTATTATTACATAAAATGAATATTTCATTATAGATTTTTGAGGGTTAAAACTCAAATATTGGGATTTATTTATTTTAATTCCCTTATTAATTTTTTTATCATCCTTCATTTAAAAATGATATTTACTCAGTAAAAGACTAATTATAAACATAAAAAATTTTATATGTCATGTTATGGGAGTTAACCTAGTATAAAATTGTGTGAATTTATAATGTAATTGTTTGTTGAGAAAAATAAAATATCATTATTAATTATACTTTTCAATGTATCAAATTTCATAATTTTATATAACTCATAAACTATATTGGCAACTTTAATGTACATGGTCAAATATAATCCATAAACTATGATATATTATTGATGATTATATAAATATTTTTAATTTACTTTAAAAATGAAATGGTTTAGTTAAAATTTATGTTTTGGATGTTATTCGACTATCTAACAACAAGGATTAGTAAAATAGTGCTCTTCAATAATATAAAAGTCATTAATAAAAATAAGTGATAATATGTTTTGGATAATTCTATTATTTATTTTCTAAATCAATCAAGTTGAATAGAATATTAAATTGGTAATGATACCATACATTTAATCATTTTTATAATATGGGTTATTCTTATTTTAAAAACTCAGACTGAAACCTCTACATTATAATAAAATGAGTTGAACATGGAGGCACCTGGTTGAAAATTGTGTGAGGTAAAATATAGTTTTTTTAGAATAAATCATAGAATAATGTTTGGACATGATTTAAGACTAATATATTTATTCCTAATTGGTTCTCTCAAACTACTAAAGATAATATCAACCATGGTGAGTTTCATAAGACACTGAAAAAGAGAAATTTAAGCATCAAAATTTATATTATGATAATGACCATAAATTAATAAATGTTCACCATCCAACACATAAATAATGTATTAATAATCATATATTCAAATATTTCAAAATATAGAGAAAATTTTTCATGGATGGAAATGTAGTATATTAAATATAAATTATTATTCGAAACTAATGATTTCAGATAATTCAATGGATGTGAATTGATAATTATAGGTTTTAAATTTGGTTAGTATTAGAATTATTAAAAACTATTCCATTGGAGGAACTCTCATATTCGGAATCATTGATATTATTTGATAAAATTATTAGAGATGTATAAGGTTATTACAATTATATATAAATAAAAAATAAAATGTACCAAAAGGTATGTGATTGGTTGCACCAAATTTTACCCATGTTTTGTGGTGTATGATTTCTCGTATATACTCACTTGGGTAAGCAAATACATGGAGTCTTTAAAAAAATGAAACAAACATTCCAGGGGTGATATTTTTCTATGAAGTGGCCAACATGGTATTAAAAATAGTAAATTATTAAAAAAAAATATGTATGTGATCTCAATTAAAAATATAGTAGTACCATGGTTATTAAAAAATGTTGATTTGGTGAATTTATTTTAATGTTTTAAATGAATTGAATTTGAGAGTGTTCTTTTTAGCGAACCAGGAACTTCCCAAACCACTCATGGGTTTTATCCCTATACAAAGGTTAATCATCTATACACTTGGATGATCATATTTACCGACACTCCAACGTAAAGAGTTTTTCTAGAGCTAAGTATTTATAGCCAAAAAAGTTGTGATATCAATTGATAACTAAAATCATTGATTGATTATATCAAGAAAATAAATTATTATGAATTATTAAAATGACAAATATTATACAATCCATCCCCTTGCTACTCCGACAGATTAATCAAATAGAGGGTTATCTATCTATTGAATAAAATCTACAATAGTAGTGGGTAGTATACTTATGAGTTCTGAATATATGAATAAAAACATTTAAAAATAATCATTACACTTGGGTGTGATGCAATTATCAAGGGTTTTTTGTGAATAAGTTCACACCATTATTTAATGGTATAAAAGAGTTAATAAAATGGAAGTAAAAGGTGAATATGAAGAAGAAAATATAAAAACTTTTTAATAATCTAAATTCATAAAATAAATAAATGGGAAACAAAAAAAATTAAAAAAATAGAGATAATAATGAAAAATGAATGTATAATAAGGTTTTTAAATGTCGGTAGAGAAATCAATGTAAATTCAACTAATAATATAATGAAATAAAATTTATTGGATCCATACATCGTATGGTTGTTCAAATTTGACATTGATGATGCCTAAATTTTAAGGGGTCACAAATTTGAAATATCTTCCACCTGGTATTCTTTAATATCTATAAAATGTCTAGTTCAATTGGATTTAGAATTCCAAACTTATATTTGAAATACTTGATTAGTATTATAGGCCTTAAAATCATTCCCAAAAATTAAATATAAATTTACACTCCTGATATCTCCTTGAAAACATTAGAATTAGCTCATAAATTGTATAATGAAATGATCCCAAGAATTTTATCTTTCTAACAATAAAATTTGTGCTCCAATGGCTTGATTTTTGGGCTCTAGGTATTTTTGATGGGCCTAAGGCCCATTGTGATTTCTCGATAAATTTCTACATTCATTTCAATAAAATTTCCAACATCCCTTTTGATTTATCCATTAAATATAAAATATAAAATATACAAAATAATTTTATCAATATTATATATATAATAATAATAATAATAAATAAATAAAATTTATTCCACAAGATTATTATTATTTAATCCCAAATTGAATTGTTATTCAAGAATTGCACATCTATTGATTAATGATCTTCCATTATATATTTCACTATAGCTAGTATTTATAGTCATTGAAATGAAGAAATATTAAAATATATTAAATGATTATTAGACTCCTTCTATGTCTAAGATCTCTCCCCAAATTGAGTTTTACTAGTCCCAGGAAAAAAGTCCCTCTAAAATATGAAATAGAATTCATTTTCCCAAAAACACATCAACATAAAATGCTATCCAAAATACATTATTCCTAAAAATCCTTAAACCTATAAAAATTATTTCATACATGTTATGTTTTCAAGAATTTCCCAAGATCAAGTAGATTCTATTGTTCAAATTTATAATCACATTTCATCAAATTTAAATTAATCACAATGATGTGTTGTGGATATAAATTTATATGTGTCCCATTATCTTTTTCAAGGGGAAACAAATTGAATCATTTTGTGGAAATCATATTATTTCGTAAGATGTGTAACAAATTTTATCTTTTTATCTCTTTTATCATTTTTTGTTTTCATATTTTTGTTTTTTAGTTTTTTTTGTGAACACAATAAAGATGAAAACACTACCTATGGTTAAGGAAACTATGGATGCATGATCCCCAATGGTAAACTTCCACACATATTTTCAATTCCATTCTCTACAATAGAGATGTAAATCCTACCTCCAGGAATTTAATTATGTGTTCATGATCCACATGTGTCAAATTCCATGAATTTGGACAAAAAAATTCTCTACATGGTCATTATTTTGATATTTATGGATACTCAAATAGAACTAATTGTTAACTCAATTCATATTCTATAATGAAATCGTAGAACTCAATCATACACCAAAAATAAAATAGATGTAAACTGTGGAATTTTTATTTTGAGGATGAAAATGAAAATGATAAAAATTAACATAGGATCACCACACTCTCAAAAAATGTTCCCTTGAATATAAACATGTATTAAAATAATAATCATGGAATTCTAAGCCATTTGAAATTTTTTTTTTATGATTTTACCAAAACATTAATGTAAGAAAAGATAATGAATTTATTTTATGTCACGAAGTTTTATTTTTCAAAATTTAAAAAAATAGAAAATACACTATTCTCACACTAACAACATATAATGAAACTTACATCAATTTTGACTACAAATTGAATAGAATAATTTTAATTGGGATAAAATATGGGGGTATTTTATTTTAACTAAAATTACCAAACAAGAACCCCAGGTTTGAATTTAAATACCCGCTGAAAATAAATTTTCCACCCTACCATCACGTGCCAAGTAGATTCACTGTGGATGACTAATGTCTTTGATTGAACATTAGAAATCATGGGTTTTATTTGGAATAACTAAAATCATTATACTGAAAAAACTCACCCATAAGAGTCATATGATTATATTGGAAACCCTATGCGGATTCCCTAATAAAAAAATCCAAAAACACAAAATATAAATAAAATAATGTAAAACAATATATGATAAAAATCCAATTTACATCATAGAAAGAAATTATTTTCAAGTCAATATGTCAAAATAGAATATCAATATTATATCATACCAACATTCCACAAATTTAAGACCTCATTGTTTCAATAGCTATATTATATTGACATATATTTATTATTTAAAATTTGTCTCATATAATATAATATTTTCTACAATGTTTGGGAAATCCATGAAATATTATAAATGGTTGATTTAGTTTAATTTGAGACATACCTAAGTCACCAAATAACATTTAAGAATTATTTGTCTCTATATAATAATTAATAATAGCTAAAATGTATTGGTTATCACATATGAATGTATTCTTGTGTGGGGATGGAAGTAATTTTATTTAGAGCACTTGTTAGATAAATAAATTTTAGATAGAGTTATGAAATTTTATTTAACCCTAGTTTCATTTTCCAAATTTATTTATAGAAGAGGTTACATTTGAAGAGAATATTCAACATAAAAATTGGATAGAAATAATTTAGGAATTAGTATGGAAACTAAATGTCTTATTTCTCCCAATAGATTAGTGACTGGGGTTTCTAAAAACCCATTAATCGATACTAATTCTTGAGACTCAGTTAATGAAGAAACATTCTCCTCTTTGAATAAAAAATAATTTTCCTTCTGATTTAAATATCCTTCAAAATTATCATGATTTTATTCACTTGTCCTAATTACAATGCTCATTTGTTCAATATATTCATGGGAGAAATGTGGTAGATAAGAAAATTTAACCAATAATTATGAAGGTAAATCTATAGTGGGAATGAGTTCTTTATCCATTTAATTCCTATTAGTGATGAGCTCAAAGATTAAACTTTGGAATTCATGTTGTCATTTTTTCATACAATTTTCAAAGTTTTTTTGTGTATTATTATCTATAGAAATTTAGATGTCATGGTCTTCAGCAAGATTTATTTCTTCAACATTCCTTGTGATTATAGGAAATATATCGTTTAAATGGTCATCCTTCTAAAGACTATACATGTTACCAAGTGTGTGGTAATCAATAAATTGTTGAACGACAAAAGATATTAATTTAGGGGATTCCAAATATTGATTCCAAATTTGATAAAATCTAGAGTATAAGATGGGGTAATGATAAAGATAATCCGATGGAGTATAATGAAATTTATATTTATGATTTTGAGGACACAAACAAATATAATGTGGAAAAAGATATAGAATTGGGAGGAGAAAAGAGAAATGGGGGAGAATTAAATCATTTTATAAGATAACATTATTGGGTCCCTAGAAATGAAACCAAATTTAAGTTGTGCACAAATTTAATAGTTATTTGTGATGTAAGTTGTTGCTGGTAAAACATGATGGGTTATAAAATCCTCAAAGACGTAAGAAGAAACTTATATTATTTGGGGTTGATTATTCTATGAAGATTCCAACACGGTATTCAATTTATATTATTATTAAATAGTTTTAATGATTAATATTAAATAAATTAAAAATATGGGTAAATTATAGGTTATTATATTAGTAGTATTTAATTAATTTATTTTAATGAATTTAATGTCTTGAATTTGAGTGTGTTTCTTTCTACGAAATATGATCTTCTCAGATCAATTAGGGATTCATTTGTTTTCTCTATTCTAAGGCTAATCACATATACACCTAACATATTATAGCCATCAGCACTCCATGGTAGAGGATTGTTTTAACACTCGAGATGTGTAGACATAATTTAGTGATATAAATAGAGAAGAAGCATTTATTAATGAAAATATAAAATTAAAAGTTTAAGAATTATTAAAATGAGAAATACGATACAATACAAAAATATTATACTCCATTGGATCAACCCACTAGAGTTTTATCCCTCAATTGATTTTATTCTACCAAAGGCATTTATTGTTATATGTATGAGGGTATAATTTCAGAAGAAAATTATTCAAAAAAATCACTCCTTTGTTGTGTGAAAAATTTAACAGGGGTTTGTGGGAATAAATTCACACCAAGATTCAATGGTATTAATGTGATATTAAAAAATAAATAAAAATTGAAGAAGAATAGGAACATTAAATGGTTTATTATGAAAATAATGAAATTAAAAAAACAAACATGGGAAAAACAGATAAGAAATTACAAAATAAGAGAAATATATTTCAATTTAAGGAATAATAAAAACAATTTGTTCCATTAGAAGAGGATTAATTGGCCCTAAATTGACACATTAAACCATAATTTCCCACTTGATTACAAATTACGTTCAATTAATATAATTCACTAATACCAATATTTATGGTCAATTAAATTCTTTATTATAATAATATAATCAATGAATATTATTTTGTTTCAGTGGATATTCAATAATATTTTTATATGTTTTCTTATATATAATTATGGAAATTTTATTTTTTCAGACCGAAAATTTTTATGATATTTGTTCTATGTTTTATTGCATGATTATTGCGTCACGACCCACCTTCATCAGGACTAGGGAAGGGACAAAAAACTGCCATACCGTTCCTAATGTTGAATGAGAGATAATGGCCCCTAAGTCCAACATTTAATAGTCCCCATTGTGGAAACTAGCACAATGGGTATAAAATCACACGTAATATGGAAGGTGTTACCTATTTTTATTTAGTAGGATCAGGGGATAAGATTGTAAATTCATAACATCACCAAAAAACGATGTAAAAGTGTATCCAGAACATTCCATTCCCATATGCATGATTTAGTAATAAGTGCTACAAAAAGAAAGAAATAAAACTCCAAAGGGAAGTACCCAAATAAAATAAAAGCAACATCAAAGGTCCCGGGGTCCAAGCTAATACGGTATGTCATTGTCATAGAAGTCCTCATGTATTCCTAAATGTAGTTTTATATACATAGGGTGTGTATACAAGTATACTAAGTATGGGAATTCAAAATCTCTTGTGCATAAGCGGGGAGTCATTCTAATGTCCAGTGAGAAAAATAGAAAACCAAAGCACCTAGAAAGGAAACTATCCACCCAAACCTCACCAAGTAACACTCCCCAAAGAACTAAAGTCATGTAATACAAAATTAATAACACATTGATGTTTGGGTACCCCGCACCACTTTCCCAATTGGTATTGAACACATCCTATGTGTCAGACCTCTCACACCATTCTCACCGCATTCCCACTACCTTATCCCACTAGCACACACCTGGCATACCAAAACCAAACATCCCTCCTACAAACACATGGGCCACGACAACCAAATGTATCCATTCTCGCAAACACCTGGTCTCAAACAACAACTACCACACCCAAAGACACCTGGGCCCGAACAACTACTGCCACACCTGAAGACACTTATGCCTCATCTCGAAGACACTTAGGAAACAACCTTCCTGCACAGACCTGGGCCAACAACCACAACATACACTAACATAAGAATCATGGGATATAATTGAACTCATGCTGTCAAATCCCACCACAAGAGTCTTTGGATACTAGATAAATGGAGAAGAAAAGGTGCTAATAACCATCCACCCATAGGAGTGTTGGGAAAAACACACTCCCCCATGAAATGGGGGTGTTCATCACCAAATTCTCAATGTTGGTGGGGAGTGAATAAGAATCATAAGAAATAAATTATACATATTTGTAAAAAAGAACTCATATCAACCAACGGGTTTCAAAACCATCCCATACACAAAAATACTTGATACTATTCATCAATAAAAACACAACAACCTAAATAAAGACACAAATTATTCCTAGAATGCAATTACCCATTGAACCCAATCTTGTTATCACATTAAAGTGGTTTAAGTTTAATACATTATTCAGTACTGGGAAACTAATAAGAATAGCCACAATCCAATGAATAAAAAATACCTATCTATTAAATTAAGTATTCACACCCAGTTCTCTTGTAAGGTAACAACCACAAATGGGAACTGTGTGATCCCTCTAAGTAATGGAACCAAACCAAGCCCTATCATAAAGCTCCACATGGCCTCATATCCACAACCAACAACTACTCAATAGGGAATCCCATCCCCATCCACGTCGCGTCACAAGCATCATGGTGAACAACCATAAACATCACCAGAATAGAGAAATGGGGTTTTTAGATTTCAACACGCCACTCATTTAGTTTTTTCTTTTCGTTTGGATAATAGGGGTTACCGAACAAGGATTCTAATTCAATGGCCATCCATTTAATCAAACTATTTTATGTGATTAACGGATTTACGTGTTATAGTCGATCAATCAATCAAATGATTTTATAGAAAATAGAAGATCATTTGTGTGTATGAAAGGACCACCAACGACACCAATTTTCCATGGACATAATCCCAAAAACATACAATATATATTTAAATATTAGAGATTAGAGCTAAATCCTCAATCACACATGTTAAATATTTAAACCCATTTATTATCTTCATTATGGTTTTGTTTCATCTATCCTCATAAAAACATTATCATACCCACCCTGCATGACACATAGTAAAGAGAGGTGAAGGAAATAATCATACCAACATGATCAATAATAGATGTTTTTCCTACTCATGCCATGAACTCGGGATGCGCGGCATGAAGGGGAGGATCTACAGGGACTCCAAGAGTTAGCAGAAAAGGCTCCAGCATAGGCGCACCACTAGCCTTAGAAAGGGGGACTCTAAACGCACCAAGGAATGGAAAAGGGACCTGCCAAGAAGAAGAAATAATTATCGTGCGATAAAAGTAGAGATACTAGAGTTATGAGATTAGAAATAATGAACATCTTTAATGGAGGATTGTAGTTTCACCACACTGTTGGATGGTTACACACAATGGAAGAACTCCCATGCGATAACAGTGTCAAAATGTTTGGGTATGTTGTGTGCCGCCCCACCCTTAGGGGTTTTAAAACATTGTTTATGGGGATAAAAATGGATTCACAAAACTTCAAAAGGGTTAAAATACATAAAGGTGGCGTTAATAAAAAATTTGGAATGAAAAATACACCACCATGGAACCAATCATATGTGGTGCCGATCACTGACTCCTCGATCTGGGACACACTGATAAGTGACACACCGATCGGTGTCACCAATGGGTGACACCACTATGAAATTCTTCCACAGACACGTAGTCCATTGGAATTACAGATTCGGTCCATGTCAGCCCAACCACTAGAATTGGAAAAGTAATGTATTAGGAGGGTTCATGTCATTACATTAGATACCTCTCAAACTATTCTCATCCATGAGAATACAAGAGTAACTGGAAAACCCACTATATAAGATACCTCTCGTGGTAAATATCATCTACTTCTATGAACACCTCACCCTCATGTAACCACGCAATCATACAAAGGTCACACCATCCACTCATATGTATTAGGTAGCCCCTTCCTCCAGGTCAATATTATATCCTCTTTAGGTTGCACGGACTCACAAGAAAGTGTTTAATTACATCCAAATTAATGTGACTTGTTTTGGGATCCGGTCCTCCTCTTATCCTAGTTAGGTCCCTCCACCCACATTCATAAATCAAGGAAAACAACACATTCCATAGTTTATAGGGTCCTACATAACATAATTATCATGTACCAATCAAAACAGAAAAACATTCTAAACAACTCTTGGTACTAGGCATGAATCTAATATTTTCGCTCCCAAGTACAGTCCTCGAAGACACCATGACTCCAAAACACACGATCCAACGTAACGGTTCATCCATGAATTACCCTCTCCCCATGACCTTTGATCCTCACTTTTCTCTCCACAAATGAAGCATGGTCCCTTATATCCAGCTTTACCCAGTCAAGGACATGTGAATCATCATGTAGATATCAATAGTGATGAGATGCATGGAAGAGGTCGTGCACCTTTAATAGCAGAAGTGATTACCCCCGCTGATTAGCCATTTCCCCAACCCACCGCATCACCTCGAAGGATCCGATGAACCATGGATAAATCGTACTCCCGCTCCCGAACATCAGCTGCCTATACCGATGAGATACCTTCAAGAACACATGGTCCTCAACCACAAACTCCAAGGGTCTCCTCCTATGATCAATAAACATCTTTTACTGGTCATGATCTACTTCATCCCCTTCCATATATGTTGAACGTTTTCTTTCGTTCCCTGCACAACCTCCGGGCTGAGAACACTAGCTTCCCTGCCCTCTACCCAGCACACGGTTGAGAAACAGGGACTATCGTATAATGCATCGAACAGAGACTTTCCAATGAGTGATAGATATTGTTGTTGTAAAACTCCACCAGAGGCATGTGTCATACCCATGACAAACAAAGTCCAAACCCCATGCTCTTATCATATCTTCAATGTTTGGATTGTGCGCTCTGTCTGCCTATCAGTATAGGTTTGGAAGTAGTTTTGAGACATAGATGGGTGCCAAAATCATCTTAAAATCCTATGAAGACCCATGAGGTAAACCATGTATCCTGGTATAAGACTATGGAACTTATAACTCCATGAAACCACGTGACCTTGTACACATACCTCATCAATGTGGAATCCACAATACTATACTCTTTGATTTCTAGTAAGTGAGATTATTTCATTAGCTAGTCTACTGCTACCCAGATTGCGTCACATTCTCGATGAATACTGGATAGTCATGTGAGAAAATCCATCTAGATTTCATCCCACTACCACTTGGGGAAATCTAATGGTTGTAACATACTTCCTAGGATGAGGTGTTAATCCTTCACCTAGTGACACATGAGACACTTTGCCACAAACTCACCACCTCCCACTTCACCTCGGGCCACCAAAACTGACTTCTTGAGCCCCAATAAATCTTGGAAACTCCTAGATTCACCAACATGGTAGAGTTTTAGATCTCACCATGAAATATCTTTCTCATTTCCGCCAGGTCACAAAACATTCCATGAAACTACAACTGGTTCTGCCTCATCTTCTGACCATACCCCTGGAGCATCACATTGGATAACATGATCCCACATCATTTCAGCCTCTATGTCCGCCGACTGAGACTCCTCCACCTACCATAATAGTGAACAAATCACTGTCATATGGAACAGGAAACCACTTACAACCTCCACCTGTGAATCCAGGTTTAGGGAAGCAAACTCCTCCATCGCCTTCCAAGAATCTAGAGATTCTTGAACCCCATCTTTCTATGAATACTTGCTCAAGTCATCGGCCACCATGTTCCCCTTTTCTGAGGGGTAGGAAATTTTAATGTTGTAGTTCTAAAGAAACACCATCCACCTATGCGGTCACATGTTCAGTTCTCGGTGAGAGAATATATACCTCATGCACTCATGATCCGTGAAGACCACAACATACTCCCTGATGAGGTAGTGCCACCATAACATCAATAAAAACACAATCGATGTGAGCTCCAAGTTGTGGGTGGCATAGTTACGCTCATGGAAATGTAACAACCTATATCAATAAGAGATCACCCCTTTATTGCATCGGAAAATACCCCAATCCTTGGCCTAAAACATCCCAGAACACCTCATACATCACCCCTTCTTCTGAAAAACTCAACATTGGGGTACTAACCAACATCATATTAAGATAACTAAAAGCTGTTTGGCACTGCTCACTCTATACAATAGCCTTGTCTTGCTTGGTCATAGTTGTCAAAGGTTCGGAAACTCGGGCGAAATAGGGCACGCATCTTCGTTAGTAACCTATTAAATATATGGAACTATGAACCTCTACAATGTTCTTGTGTTTTTTCCCAGAAACCACCACGTCTACATTAAATGGGTCCATTTCGATTCCCTTATCAGACACCCCGTGTCCAATGAAGTGAACCTCTTGTGACTATAACTTTTACTTGGATAACTTCTCGTAATGTTGGTGATGTTAGAGGTCCCCTAAAACCACTATCAGATTATTGGCATGATCCATCTCTCATCATGATTAGATTAGGATTTCTTCAATAAACATGACTATGAAAAAGTCCAAATAATCTAGGATAACATAGTTCATGAGACCCATGAACGTGGCATGTGCATTCATAACACTAAATGATATGACCATGATCTCAATGTTCGCATATTTTCACCCGATGGCAGTCTTCGAGAGGGCTCCTTCCTTTACCCTCAACTGGTTATATACTGACTATAGTTAGACCTAACCATATTTCCCTATTTAACTGATCAAAAATTTTATCTATCTTAGGGAGAGGGTAACAGTTCTTGACCATTAATATTTTAGTCTCTGATAGTTTATGCATATCCTAAGACCACCATCTGCCTTCTTTGAGAACCATACAGAAGCACACCCTAGTGACACACATTTTCGGACAAAATCCTTTTTTATCAGATCGTAAATATGAATCCATAACCCCCATTTCTTTGGAGGATCCATCTAATAAGGAGTCAATAAAATAAGACGGGCACCAGGTTCAAAGTCTATCTCGAACTAAACATAACATCGAGGGTGAAGAGGCACCACCTCTTTAGGGAAGAAGTCTATGAACTCACTGAAGATCCTTGGGGAATCAACCATCTATATATCCCTTGAATCCACTAATTCCATAGCTAACAAGGAAATGAGAGGTTTCACTCATCAGCTGTTATCCTGGAAACACCGCTCACCGATGAAAGTCACACGTCAGACCCCCATATATGAAACATTTCCCTTCTCCAAATGTAGTCGATAATGGAACACATATAGAACAACTAGTAGATGCCTAAAATGACATTGTACGACTATATATATAGAAAAGAAAGGTTCCCACTAGACTGAGGTGGTCAAAAAATCAGTCTACATCCCCAGCATACATGTGACATGCTGGTCTGAACTCTGACTAGCATACTCAAAAACCAGGGTCATAAGAAGTCTCTATATGTCTAGACCTATAGAATGGTATATATTGTGTGAAAAAAAGGAGTGTGAAGCTTCTGAATCATTCAATGTGCATGCAAGAGTTCTAAAAAAGTTGATCGCACCTCGAACGACTTCTTGCCCTACAAGAACTACTGCCTCTGCGAGGTGAAACTACCGAAGAAAAGATTCTCTACCCCTCTATTGACGACCACCTCACCAACCATACCCATGGTCGAGGTCCCTAAGGATAACTATGAGGTTAGCCTCCTCTTAAATTTTCTACTCTTAGAGGACCGGGAGATCGCTGTCCTGGTTGATTTTGTTGAAAAGTCCTGACTGGAAACTTTTTTTGCTAATGTAGGCACTGAACCATCCCACCCCGACTATACTTCACTATGTCCATGAAATGATTTCGAAGGTTCCCACAACATCTATAGATGAAGCATCTATGTCTTGGTCCCTGAAATAAGGTTGAGGACCAGGAGGTCAATATTAGAACTGTTGGGTGATTATACCCACTGACCGAAACTTGGAAGCCCCCGACGTGGAAGGCATGCTGCTAATAGCCTTCCCCTTTGACGGGCCTAATAGGATCCCCTCTTGGGGAACACCTCCCAACCTGGGAATCCTCTCCACCACTTCAGCATTTTTCTAGACCTCTAAGTATGTCTTCAGTGTTAAGGGAGTAATATCATACTAAATAGATGGTAAATATGACACCACTAAATGTCTTTTCTAAGACTTATATTCTTGAGGGAGGTCTAGAGCAAAGAGAATGAGATCCTTGAACTTTATCTCCAACACTATCACTAACATGCACCCTTGTGGAAGGAAGAGTAACTCCTACCTCTTATCTATCATCATCTTAGAAGAGATGAATTCTGCCCGAATTTCCCCATCGATATCAGTCCACGAAACATCTACCTCCCTCTTCTCCCCATGTTAGAGTTTCCACCACTAACATGAATCTCCTCACATCTAGGTTACATCTAGAGGAACCACGTACTCCATTTGATCCTTGATCAAGCTGAAAGCTATATCCATCTCTTCATGATAGCTCACTCTCTCCATGTTTGATACGCCACCCTATTACTTCCCGAGGGTCTACCTTTGAATGGTGTTAAGTGTCACCATCCACTGGTCGTCCTCCTCCCCTCAATCATCCCTCTACTGATCAAAATAATCACCTCGCTGGTCCTTGATTTCCCACACTAACCACGGTCACCGTCCGTGTCCCGTAGCTGATATGAAAATAAGAATTCCTAAGCCTGATTAGTGTAGAATTTTGATTTTATATTTTAATTACACATTTTATTAATTTTAAATCAAAAAAATACCCATGACTCACAAGAACACAAGCCATTATGATGAATTTACCATTATAAGGGTCTCTACCCTACAATCAGTGTAGCATCACATGGTAGTTCGGTAGGTCAAGAGTCCTTGCTTCAGTTCATGGGGTTGGGCGGCTAAAATCACATTTCCTAGCCAGTGTTCCCTGGCCTACTTCACATGTCAGTATTGCCTATCACTATTACCCTACCATCCTATGCAATCATCATTGTTCATAACTCTGAACTCCATCATAACTCACAACCTCGTGAAATGATACCATTCTGTAACAACCCGCCTTCATCAAGATGAGGGAAGTTGAAAAAACATCTAGACCCTTCCCTCAAGTTGAAAGAGTGATAATGACTCATGAGTCTTACCTTTAGTAGTCCCTAGAGTGGAGACTAGCACCAAGGGTATAGATTCTCATGTAATATGGAATGCATTGCCTTTTTTATTATTTATAGGGATTGGGAGTTAAAATAGTATATCCAAAAAAACACCAAATATGAATGTAAAAGTGAAGACAAAACAATCTATTCCCATAAGCATGTTTCAATAATATGTTCTACAAAATGAAATACAGAAAACATTAAAGGGAAGTACTAAAAGAATTTAAAAGTAACGTCAATGGTCCCGCCATCCAAGATTACAGGGTAAATCATGGTCCTGGATGTCCTCCTATTAACATGAATGTAGTTTTATATACATTGGGTGAGTATACATTTAAAATCAGTTGGTAAAACCAAAATCTATTGTGCACAAGAGGGGTGGTATTCTAATGTCCCATGAGAAAAGGAGATAACCAAAGCACCATGTAATGAAACTATCCACCCAAACCTCTCCAAGGAACACTCCCCAAATAATGCACATCACGTAATGTAAAATAAATTACACATCTAAGTTTGAGTACCATGAACCACATTCCCACTGGTAATTGAAGGCATCCTACACATCAGACCTCTCCTGTCATTCTCACAGCAGCCCCAGTTCCATATCTCGCACCCACACAGCTGGGATACAACAACCACACATCACACATGAAAAAACATGGTACAAAATAACCACATGTATCCACACCCTCAAAAACCTAGGCCCGAACAACTACTACCATGTCCGATGACACCTGGGCCCGAAAAAATGATTCCACACCCAAAAACACCTATGTCTCATCCTGAATACATATGGGAAACAACATTCCCACACACACCTCGGACAACCACCACAACGTACCCTGCCCAATGAATCTTGGGCTATAATAGAACTCAGGCCGCCACATCATGCCTGAAGTGTCTTGGGTTACAAGGGATATGGAGCAGAAAAGGAGATAATAACCAATAACTCATAGGAGTGATAGGAAAAAACACCATCTTCAATGAAATGGGTGTTTTTGGCACAATGTGCTCTACATGTATGGGGCGTGAATAAGAAACATAATATCTTAATTATACATATATTTATACAAGAACACATCCTATCCTGGGAGTTCCAATACCATCCCCCACACAAACACCCCTGTTACAGTTCATCCATAAAAATGACAACAACCACAACCAATAAAAAAATTTCTTGGAAGGAAATTACCCATTGAACCCAATATTATTATCACATTAATGTGGATTAATTTTAAATAATTATTCACTATAAGTAAACTAATAGGCATAACCACCTGTCAAGGAATGAAAAACATCCAAACCACAAATTAGGCATTCACACCCGGTTGTCATGTAAATTTACAACCACTAAAGGGATCAGCGTGATCCATCGAAGTACTAGAACCAAACTATGCCCCAAAAAACATTCCCCCACAGCCTCAGATACACAACCAACAACTGCACAAAAGGGGATCCCATCCGCATCCACATCACCTCGCAAAAATTAAGAAGAACAACAATAAACATCACCAGAACAGAGCAAGGGGGTTTTAAGATTTAAACACGACACTCATTTAGTTTCTTCTTTACTTTTAGATAACCAGGGAGACCATATAATGATTCTTTTTCAATGGGAATTCATTTATTCATCCGATTTTATGGAATAAACCAGTTTCCATGTTATAGTCGATCAATCAATTAAAGGATTTTCCAGAAAACAGAATAACATTTGTGCATAAGAAAGGACAACCAACGCCCACAATTTTCAGTTCACGTAACCCCATTTAATTCACAACATATAATAAAAATAAAAGAGTCAAAAAACATCATCAAACAAAAACCTTCATATGTTAAAAATCCATTATTATCTTCTTTAGGGTTTGGTTTCATCCATCCTTGTTCGAACATTATCATTCCCATCTTGCATGATACACTGTAAAGAGAGGCGAAGGAAAAAAAACCCTACATGGATGATCAATGATCAATGTTTTTCTTCTTCTGCCATGAATATGGGATGTGAAACTGGCTGGGGAGGAACTCCCAGGACTCCAAGAGATAGTTCGAAAGGCTCAAGCATAGGTTCTCCAAAATCCATGGGAATGGGGACTCCGAAATCCCCAATGAAAGTAAAAGGGACATGCCTAGAAGACTGAATGAATTCACATGCAATAAAAGCCAATATCCTGGACTAACGGGATATGAAATCATAAACATATTTTATGGAAGATTTTGGTTTCACCACACAGTTGTATGGTTACCCATAATGGAATAAATTGGTATTTATTAATTCTCATAAGATAGATGGCTATAATAGCTATGCGTTAATGAATTTCATTTAAACAAAGGAAATCGGGTAACAACGTTACATATTTTGGGTCCATTGAGGGTTTCCCCACCCAAAGAAGATATAAAAACATTTATGGGGATAAAAACAACTATAAACCTATTAAAAATGTTAAAATACATAATGGTTTCATTGAAGGAAAACATGGGAAGGAAAACCTGGACACCCCCCCCCCCCATGTAGCACTAATTGGGTGTGTCACAAAATGGTGACTCACCAATATGGGCCACCCCGATGGGTGACACACCAATTAGAGACACCCCGAGGGGTGACACCCCAATCGAGGACACCCTAATGGGTGACACATCTATTAGTGACTCACTGATCAGTGTCACTGATGGGTTACACCACGGGGACATCCTTCCACTGACACATCGCCCTCTAGACTTACTGATGGGGTCCAAGACACCCAAAATGTAATGCCCTAACCCTAGTTAACAAGAGTAAATAAATTTTTACATTACATTTCCATCATTCAAGGAATCATGTCTTTAAAGACCAATCAGTTTAGTATCTTTGGATGTACTAGATACATTCATAAGTTTTACATTACATAATAAAATGACAAAACAACAACAGTGTCTCTATTTACCACATTCATATCTACTAGACTATCCATGCAGGTATGTCATAATATACTTCTTCACATCCTAGGAAAAACAAATCTTATAAAGGATTGAGCTTAGATGCTCAGTGATGATAACAATATAACATAAACATTCATAAATAAACATAAACATTTAAGGAAATGTATAAGACTAAAACAAAATCTTTTTAAACATAATATTCTACATTATACGGCCAATAAAAATCAAATAATTCCATTTAATTATTCACATGGATATTATACTAGTCGAATAATCACATGAAATATCAATAGTCACTTTCATAATGATAGAATGAATAATTCTAGACTTTAGAACCACATAGTCAAGGACTTGTTCCAAGACTACAAATAAGATTTTATCAAGGCCTTATGACAAGACACTAGTTTCTCTCATTAGACTTACCGATGCATCAAGGAGCTATAGTAGGCTCCAACCGACATTTACTATGTCCAATGAATTTATCATACGAAAGTTTTTAAATATAATATAATAATTTCTATTAAAACTAGCTATCAAAATGTCAATAACTTATCCATAAACCATGAATAGTATAAAAATAACCCATTCAAAGTAAAACATAACAAAAATCCTTTAATACTATATAAAATATCGGTATAATAAGTCATCCCTGATTAAGAATAATATCCTTTAAAGGATGTTGACATAGTTAAAAATGATCAGTAAAAATCATTGAGAGAAATATCCCTTTTTATTGAATATATTTAATTATCGCACTATTTATCAAAGAAGTCGTTTAAAACAGATTTTTGAATCAAAGTGTCCCATACCACTTTTACACGTTTAAAAGGAAATTTAATTTCAGAAAATTTATTTCCATATGAATAAATAAATAAATTCATTTTTTAAACATTGACAATAATTACAAAGATTTAGAAGAATATATATTTAAAACATTTACAACATTATTTTAGTTAAAGAGTTCCAAACCAAATAAGAGACACTTAAATACAATTAATTGAGGAATAAAATAAATTAAAGCATTATTATATCATGATAATATAGGAATTCATGATATATTATTTCAAAGGACAGTATATACACTATATTAAATTAAATTGGTGGATAACGACAAGGAGGTCTCAAAGTAATGTAACTTTAGACCAAATACCTTATAAAGACCATATCCTTAAATTTATGATAAATATATGAAACAATTATGTGTGAAAAAAATAAACACAATAAATATAATTGGATATTCGGTGTAAATAAATCATATTACATTCACAAATATTCATGTAAAAACAAAACCAATGACTTGAATGTTAAACTCAATGAATTGAAATTGAGTTAAAAATACCCTTAAAATTATAATATCAATGGAATGTGAATTTATCAATGGATTGATTAGGTGTATCAAAGGTTTATCCACAGAAAGGAGGGACCGATGTTATCTGTGTGGAGAAAAGGGTCATAGAGTGATAGACTGTTAGGGAGTTCAATGTCTTATTTTTGGAGAACATGGGCATTACCCAACTCAATGCCCGGACCTTAAAAGTCACTTCTAAATCAAGGAAGGACTTATTCCAGGACAATCATTGAAGTGGATGGACTGAAGTGTTTATGTATTGGTATTCAATAATAATGTTGTTGAGGTACTTTTATGGTGTATTGAAATATTTATGTATTGGTCAATTGTGGTTTTCAATAAATTTAAGGTACCAGTAACCATGAAAAGTGATTCAAACATTTTGCAAAGTAAATGATATGGGAATAATGAAGGGATAAGGATAAAATGAAATGTTTGACAGTATTCATGAGCTCATGATTTATATAAGGTCTAAGTGATATCAAGGTTAGAGTATATAGAATTTTGATGATTTTGGTATGTGGATAGAGTTAACTTTTAACAGCATCCATGTTTTCACTATGGTTCAATGAGTATTCAAGAGAATAAATGATTAAGGCCTTTGAATGTTTGTAATGTGACCAACAAGACATATCTTATGATATATGGGGATCAACGATGGTATTAAATCTCTCGTAATCGTTTTCACTATATTATGATGGTGGACTGCAGTATTATGGATAAGCCTAAAGATTGGAATAGATTATGTTGGACATATGTTAGTATTGTTTAAGGATAGAATTTTTTTCGATATTATTGATGGGATGTTATAGTAATATAGTTTTAGAAAAAGGACAACCTGCAGGACGGGCGACAGCCCATCGCGTCGGACAAGGCCGTGGGAATCGAACCCACAACCGAAGTGCGACTGGCCTTTATCGCCTACCACTGGCCTATAAGAAGTCCCTGTTTAGTATAAACTAGTTTTATTATATTAATCAGTATGATATATGAAGTATAAGTCCATTTTAGGAACCATATATGATTAATCTCACTATGGATGGACTTATGTATTTTTTGATAACTTTTCTATCCTTTTGTTTGAGACAGATGGAATGACCCATCATTCTATCACATGATCTGCTAACACATAACGAATGAAAATTTCAAGTTCATTTCTTTTAAAGATGAATTGGAAATTATCCAAAGAATAACAAACGGTGAGAGTATACCAAAAGCACGAAAGTATTTCTTCTAATTCCAATTTCATCAATTTTAGGGAAATGATCGTGAAAAACAAAAATGTTATCCTAGTGCTCTTATATCTGATGAATCAGATGGTACTTTAGATCGTCACAAATTTATGGATTTTTGATTCCTAGATTTTCCATAGACATGTTCTCTACCACTCTCCATCAGAACATGATGGTTAGATTTCTCTTCCATATCCATATTTTCACCTATGTGGAAACCCAGTGATTAGTTTATTTGGGTAACCGTTACGTTTCATACTTTTGATTTTAAAGATTGGTTTTGGTATTCCTTTTTACGATGTGGGTTTCTATTAAAGAAACATTCGAATAGTAAACCATTTATAACACAGACGAATTTTAAGGGTGAAATTTATTTTAAGGGGGGTAGAATGTAACACCCCGAGATTTTATGAAAAATATTATTTTTAATTTCATTAATGTCTTGTGTTGTATGCTACCCCAAAAAGAGCTTGCATAACATGATCCTTGACTTTCCTTGCATTACACGCAATCATGACCTTCTTCGATACTGTGTGTAGTACGCAATACCGAGTTTCACTAAACAACAATATGCTATTATTAAAACTAGCCATTATGAATAGTAATAACCACTTTTTGAAATTTTGTAAATTTTTTTTTTCAAAATGGACTTCATTTTTGGATTTGGAATATCGAAATTAGTTTAGGGTGAAATTTTGGTACTTTTTGAATAACTTTCATATTCGGATTAATAGTGAAAATTACTAAATTTTAATTAAAAACAACTTTTTTAATTAAAATAATTAATAGTGATAAATTATTAATTTTAGTGGTTTTAAAGTATATTAAGAATATATTGTTACAATTTAATAAAATTTTGGTCATTGGATGTAATTTCACATTTAAACCAGTTATAAACAAGTGTCAATCTTTTGATATTTATTATCTCTTAAAAAAACGTTATTTGTTTTGACGACGGGAATTAATTTTTAAATTAGTCAATGTAACTGATATGTTTTGAATTTGGTAAAATAGACATCATTTTTGATTTCATCATATCAAATATAGCTTAGGCCTAATTTTTTGTATTTTTCTAGAAAGTTTCATTTTTTGATGAATAGTGAAACCACTAAGTTGTAGTAAAAAAAAGAATTTTTCATAAAACTTAATTTTACCGCTTTTGAGAGTGGAATTTCAAAAATCCGAGAGACACGGTTGATGTCAGTAAGTAAAATGTGGTTCAATGAGATGAAAATAATTTTTTGTGAATAGTAACTTTTTACTTTTTTACCACGGTTAAAAGTAAATAGGGATAAAAATGATATTATTATTACCCTAACACATGTCATTATTCTATTGGATAAGTGTAATTCGACCACACAAAACCTTAGGAATAAAATAAGACTATTTAGGCCCACTTGGATTAGATTAGGACATTTATTATTATTTAATTCAAAGAAGAGTTAAAAGAGTTAAAATCAATGTTTATTTACTAAAACATTTTTAATATACGGTTATACATAAGATAAATTCGATTGTAAATATTCATTAGAAAGATAATAATATTTCCTACATAATTATATTTTATTTATAATTGTTAGAAAATAAATTAATTAATTTATTTATGACATAATGATGATGCATTAATTACCATAATAGTGAAAAATTATAATAATTGATATTATAAATACCCAAATAAATATAATTTGATACTTTTTATGCGTTACACTAATTTTCTAGGTTAATATGGCATGTTAGAATTTATTTAATTAACTTTTTTCGAACTAATCATTCTGTTATGAGTTTCAAAAAAATCAATTACTAAATAGTGTCAAAATTGACATAAAATATTTTTTAAAACAAATATTATATTATTAATTGTTATTTTCTTCCTAAAAATATAAGGTTCGGCCAAATGACCTAAATAAGGTTATATATATTAATAATAAACAACCTAGGGTTCTTTTGACTTGTTATAGTAAGATTATTAACCTCATAATGTAACGACACAAGAAGACACGGTAAAAGTAAAATTATTTAACTTAATGTTAAATCTAAATGATAAGGTTAAAATAGGAACCTAAACTTGTCTAAATTCTATTGGATGAAAGGATTTCGACCCATACCGACCTTAGCTTCTAAATAAATCAATTTGGAGCTATTTAAAACCGAATTTGGCTTTATAATAAAATAATATTTTTAGTTATTCCAAAGGTCCCCCTCTCCTCCCTTATAAAAGGGCACCCCCTCCCTCTCTTCCTCACAACACTTTGAGCCTTCAAGCTCGGACAACCTCTGCCAAATTCCTTTCTACACTTTCCTAGGAACATCCTAGAGGTTCTGGTCTTCCTCAAAGACCAATTTTGGTGCCTTAAAAGGAGATCTCAAAGAGGCGCTTCAAAGAAGAGGAGGTTCAGACACATATGAAGCAAATCAGACCTAAGGTAAGGGAAAATCTCACAATATCATTTTTTATCCAAGATTGTTTATACTATGGTATTTATTGGGGTGTATTCTATCATCCACATCCATGTTTCCTCAATATGTAATATTATTTCCATCCACCTACAATTGTTTAAATCCAATTTTACTCTTCGGTGAGTTTTTAGTAAAAGATATGAAAGGAATCTTTCGTCGTTTTTCGTACGAGGTAATTTTTTGACTTTTTCGACAAAAGTACGAGAAGAATGTTTTTTAACTTATACAACATGAATATATTTTTAAAACATTATTTCCAAGAAGCTTACTTTACAAGATTCCATGTTTATTTTTAATCAACTTCTTTTAGTTTAATATTGTATGAAATATTAAGAAAGGAAAACGTTTTTGAAGTAGAAAGGATATTTTCCTCATGAATAAAGTTCAAGTGTTTTATCAAAATTATTTTTCATCTAAGATAATTAATGGTTCTATTTTTATCCCTATTATTACATTGATTTGATTATGTTGTGATGGGATTATTTTTATGAATTCCTTTATCTTATATGAATTGTTTTATGATGTCATGATGTTTAAGATTCCCATTTTTATTACATGGGTTATGCAATGATGTATGATTTATGATTTTGTGGCACACATAAGAATGGTATCATTATGAGATGGGTGGGACCTATATCTCCGTCCAATGCATTGGGTAAATATTTTATATCTCATGAGATAGACATGGCTGGAACGGTAGGTTATTCCGGTTCAGTGAAACATGACTGAAATGAGGGTGACTCGGTTCAGAAATGGACTTTGTCCACTAAGATAGTCTTGGAAATGAGTTTTGACTAATAAGATATGATTCTCTATGATTATATTTATATGTCACAAAGTTTCTTGTTTTATGTTATGATTATTGGGAATACATTTCACTACTATGATTTATCCCATATTTTGAAATTATGATCTCTTTTGCAGGTTAAGATTTCCAAAAGATATGTTCTTATGAATATGACGTGATTGATACTTCTTTTGTTTACCCTTACTGAGAATTTGAGCTCACCCTTTTATGTTTTCTTTTCCCCAGGACATAAAGAAAGGATTTAGGTTTAAAAAAAAGAAGATCTTTATGGGAGATGTTGAAGATCTTTCACCACGATTAGAAGATTATATTCCGAGTTTCCAAAGACACTAAACTATTACGGTCCTTGTGTGTGTGTTTTTGTTATGTACTAAGTATTCCGCAAAAGTAATGTAATGTCCATGTACGTCAGGCTTCGGGTCTCTACATAATCAATATATACAAACATATTAAAACTATAAAAATGAAATTTAAATAATTTCCCAAATCAGAAACCCGAATCATAAACTATCTATAGTAATATGGGGAATGGTATAACAATAGTGTAGCCCTAGTCAAATTTATCTTAAACAAATCTATAATATTATGTTTATAATAAAATAAGATATAAATCATAATCAATAATTATAAATTAATACAAGTGATGCATATGGAATGAAATGGGTATTATAATCATGTCATAAGGAAATAAAAATAAGCATATCGTAATAGTGTCCAAGAAATAATGGTTATATATCATATGTGGACAATAATAAGGAAAAATATTCACATATCTCATGATAATTTATTTCTAACTGAAGTGAAAACATATAAAATTTTTGACTAAGAATATTTATAAACTAGCAAGTTCAGTTTGTTTTAATGGAAAATCTAAAAGACTCTGTAAATAAGAAAATAAAATAATTATTTACATAAAACAATAAATTATCAAATATACTTTTTCATTATATAAAAATTGATTTTATAATTAGATTTTTGTCTTAAAATAGATTGTGGAATGTTCATGAAAATGGGTGTGAAATTGGGATGCTCCCTTAAATCAGGCATTCTGGTGAGGAGTAATTTAACATAGATCCTTATAAACATGAATGTCACCATCAAATATAGAATAATTGAGCTAGTTACATATCATTAGAACATATATACAAAATATAATAGGATTATATAAAAATAAATAACAATTACATTATGTAAAATTCGTAGAATGCATATCTTGTATGTAAAATAGATGTTCGTGGATAATCTCATAACTTATATCTGAATGTGTTATCCACTTTCACAAGCACATAATGAACTGGATAATGAAATTTGAATCATTAACAATAAAATTGAAAACCACTTAAATATTTATTTTATTTATTATAATTTTATAATCATTTATGGCCTTTATGATGAGTTATAATATTTAATTTCCTCCTTTAGAGGTGTTCATTTCCTTGGTTTTCATGATTGGTTATCTTGTATACATGTATAGAAAATCATGTAAAATGTTAATAGTTATCCATAATTAAAATAATAAGTTACTAATGAAATTTTTAATTATTAAATGGTATTACATATCATTTTTTATAGACATAAGGCTGATTCATTAGATAAAATATTAATCATAACCATTTTTATTATTTTGGTGTTCTTTAGATCATCCGAAATAGTTCTTTTAATAATTAATAATATGTAAATATTAAATTTCTAGAATACTATATAAATTATAATATTTATAATAAATATTTTCTAATGATTACAATGGTTTTATGATATCAAATTAAGGTGGTATATGAAAAAAATCATCATTCATGAAGGTGGTGAATTAACACCTATGGGGTGATGTATTACATTTTAAGAAAAAATTAGAATAAGGTAAAATAGATAGAATATATACCATTATCATATAAATATTATACTATATATATGACACTATTTATATAATGTTACTTTGGGTATTGTAAGTTATGTAAGAATACGAAATGATTATAAATTAAAAGAAGGGGAGGGACGGTTTTAATAGTTGAGTGTCATCTCCTTGAAAACCTATTTATGTGACTTGAAAAGTGACCTTTTAAGAGAATAGAACGAATATAACATGATAATGATGTTTGGGAGAGTAATTGGGAAAAATATTAGCAATATCTGTAATTCCATGACCCTAGTTACCTAGAGTCGGTGCATTATTTTAAAACATTGTCATGATTACAAGGAATCAAGTCCCGAAGGACCGATTAGTTTAGCAGTCTTGTAAAATAGATTACATACATTAACATTACATTAAAATTTGATGAATAAAATAGATCATATATATTTCTTTTAGAATTCCATTTTCCCTTTCGCTTCACTCTGCATATCAATCATAATATACTTCATGGAATCCAGGGAAAATAAAACATAAGATAGGGGTGAACTCGGGTTCTCTATAATGGTAAATAATTAAGCGGAAGCTATAAAATTTTAATGAAAGATGTGTAATAAAAATAAAATCCTTTTAAACATAAACATGAAAATAATATGGTTAAAATAAATGAAACATTACCATATAAACATGCACATGTATATTCTACTAGATGAATAATAAATTGTAATAAATAATTTCACAATGAGGGAGTGACTAATACTAGAAATCGTTACCACATAGTCAAGGCCTGATACCAAGACTAAAAAAAAATTTCAAGGCCTTGTTCCAAGACACTAATTGTCTCATGATACCTATTGATGCATCGATGAGACATAGAAGGCCCCACCCATCACTTACATAGTCCACTGCATTCCTCATTTGAAAATGTTGAAACATAACATAAACATTCGTTTTAAAACTAGAATACGAAATTTCATTTCATTAACCACAAACCATGAATGGTATAAAAATATAACATCCATAGTCAATCATATCATAAATCATTCAATACAACATGGAATATTGTATTATAATAAATCAACCTCAATCAAAAATATTATCCAATAAAGGATGCTGACATTGTTGAAAATGATGAGTAAAACATTTTGAGAGAAATATGCTTTTTGTAAAATCATTAAAAAGTCACACATTTATAAAGAATGTAATTTAAAATAGATTTTTTAATCAAAGTGTCACATTCCCCTTTGAAACATTTGAAAATAATTATCATTTCAAAACATTCATGTCCATATAAATAAATCCTTAAAATCATTTTCAAAACATGGACAGTAATTAAAATGATTTAGAAATATAAATCTTTTAAAAAATTAAAACAATGATCTTGATAAATATTACCCATCAAAAATCCTTAAAATATTAATTTTGAAATAATTTTTTAAAAAAATGGACATGGATGATAAAGATGTCCCATTAAATACTTACACATAAACAATCTCAGATAATAATGAGATTGATGAATTAACCCTTACCATTTTGGTAACATACAAAACATAAACCCCATGAAAGGAGTATCATACTATTAATATGTAAATACACGTAAATTAAAGTGCATTACAGAAGGAATAAAATTATGGGCAGTACATACACCCCACAAAATGTAATAGTGGCATTATGGCATGAATCTCAACGTAATAAGGAGTGAGATGAAAACCCCTTTCCTTGCACTTTCCTTTAGTAAAGGGTACGTTTAACCTCCTATATGAATATCGTCATATGTTATTAAATTTAACCATAAACATATTAATATTTATGATATCATACATGAATAATTTATGACTTTATACTACTACAACTTTATAATAATTTTCACGTTAAATTAACATTTCGGGTAATAATCACTTTCTTTATCGTACGTATTTTAACTTGTTACTCTTGATTGTATCACTTAGAAAAATATTTAAATAATTCCTGAATATAAACATGACTTATATATCATATATATTTACAATATAAGTATGTATAATAGACATTAATATACGAAATGAAAAACACTGATTATGGAGAGGATTGTCTGTACGTACACATAAACGTTGTTTCCGTTTTCATATCGTATTGAACGGAACTATGTGAATAAGATATATGTAAGTACACACACACACACACACATATATATACATATATCCAATGGAATTATTATGTTATATATTACATATTTATTATTAATATATATTTATATAATCTTCGATGAATGGTGAACGTGGAAATTAATCTAATCGCGTCGTGGAGACGGTAATCTGTACGTACACATGAGTGACAATATCATTTCATTAAACGTGTGGAATTGGATGGTATATTAATTTTACAGAGACATTTTCAGGTTATTTTTCGTATTTATATACATATTACTCATCATTGTATCCATCCAAATAACAAAGTGTGGAATAACATATTACACCACGGCGTGGATACGGTAAGCTGTATGTACGCAAGCATGGTGACATTACCATTCATAAGATAGATTGAATAATTAATATAGTTGTTACATATTTATAATAACATACAATTATATAAAATATACAGGATTTATTACTTTATAATGGAAACAATAATGAAATAATAAGTGGAATATGATAAGAACTTGAAAGAGGGTTATGAAATTATTACCACTTCTTCGGGTTTTTCCTTTTGATTTGACCAAAAGGGATTATTAAGATGGATTTTTGACTAAAGGATGGCCACTATGATGAAGTGAGGATATTTGATAGAGTATTTGGGACGGTTTTGGATGAGAAAAATGGCTTATAAGGTATGAATTAGAGTGAAGGGGGAGTGCCATTTATTAAGAGGGGTGTGGGGCACCTTAGGAAAAACAAGAAATATTATTTAATAATAAATTCATTTTCGGATTACAATGGCTTAAAAATGTATTATTTAAAGTATAAGGTGATTATGGGTCTAAAAACACTCAACAAATTGGTTTTAGACAAGTTTAGGTTCTCATTTTAACCTTATCATTTAGATTTAACTCTAAGTTAAATAATTTATCTTTTATAATGTATTTTTGTATTCTTACAATATATGGTTAATAAAAATACTATATACTGCCAATCGAATCCCAATTGGTTCCTTAATATCATATATATTATTATATAAGTGTTTTGGGTGAACCATAGATTTTTGGGACCATTATATATATTACTAATATAATATTCATTTTAAAAAACATTTTATTTCAGTTTTGACACTATTTGGTTTTTTTAAATAATAAGTGCATGATTACTTCAAAAAAATTACATTTAATCTATCATAAAATTTCATATTAACCTTTAAAATTCGTGGATGTCATAAAAACATTGAAATTATATTTATTTTAATATTTATAGTACTATTTATTTGATTCTTTCATTAATAAGGTAATTACTGCATCATCATTGTGTCATTAATAAATTTAATTATATAGTATCTAAAAATTATAAATATAATGTTATTATTTTGGAAATATTTTTAGATTTATAATGAATATTTATAGTCTAATTTATCTTATTTATAACCAAATATTTACAAAAAATTAGTTTTTAAACATTGATTTTAGCTCTGTTAACTCTTCTTTGAATTAAATAATAATAAATGTCCTAATCCAACTAAGTGGACCTAAATAATAATATTTTCTTCCTAAGGATGTATTTGGTCGAGATACACATTTACAATTAAATTAGGACATGTGTTAAGGTAATATTAATATCATTTTTAACCTTAATTATTCTATTTACTTTTAACCGTGGTAAATAAATGTAAAAAAGTTATTATTCACCAAAAACTATTTTTATCTTATTGAATCACATTTTACTCCTTTATATTAACTGTGTCTCTCTTATTTTTGAAATTCAACTCACAGAAGCAGTAAAATTATGTTTTATGTCAATTCACAAATTCTCCTAGGAGGTGGGTAAAAGACGGTGAAAAGTTCAACGCAATTTTTATATATCTAAAATTATTATAAACTAACTCCAATGAAATAAATTGAAATTATATAGGTACTATGTATCTACTTTGACCTAAAATAAATTTAAATTAAATAAATATTTATTTAAATAAAATTTCGTTTTTAAACTATAACTCAGTGTTTTTCGCTATTTATAAAAAATTGAAAGTTTTCAAAAAAAAAACAAAAATTCACCCTATGATAATTTTTATATTCTAAATCCAAAAATAAAGTCCATTTTACCAAAATTAAAATGTATAAGTTGAATTTATTAATTTAAAATTAATTTTCGTTGTCAAAACCAAAAGCCCTAGTTTATGAAACATTATCTATCAAAATATTGACACTTGTTTATATCCAATATCAAAATGAAATTACTTAAAATGACCAGCATTGGATTAAATAGTAAAAATATAATCTATTTATAATTCCAAACAATGAAAATTTATAATTTAACACTATAAATTATTATGATTAAAAAAATTGTTTTCAGTTAAAATATTTTTTTCTCACTATTCACCCAAATATGAATGTTATCAGAAAAACACAAAAAATTATCAAAACTAAATTTTTATGTCACAATTCTAAAGAAGATGTTTATTTTGTCAAATTGAAAATATAAATTATTGAAATATTTTATTTTAAAAGGGTTCACCATTAAAATGCGGTAAAAGTGAATTATTTTGAAAAATAATTATTTTATCTGAAAAAAATGAATTAATTATTACATCATGTCGAAGAAACTCATAATATAGATTCCAAAATTATATGGATTATATATAGTTCAAAATTCAGTTAATACTATTCATAACCACTTTTGAACAGCTGGTTTGGTAAGTTGTGGTGCACTTGAACTCGGTGTTGCGTGTAGTGCAAGTTATTTAATTACTTTGAAGAAATAACGTACTATGAAATCTTGGGGTGTTACATTCTTCCCTCCTTCAATAAATTGCATCCTCGCAATTTGAAAATGTTTTTCGAAAAAAAAATTTGAAATAGAAAATACCTTTGTGGGAAAACCGACACCGATAATTGGGTTAATAAAATTTATTCTTAATAAGAGGAAAAGGGGAATGAAAAAGTCACCACAAAATTAAGGTCTTGATTAGGAGAACATTGGTAGAAATTAGAGAAACATAATTGGAGGAAAAACATAAATATTTATAGGGAGTGATTGAGGTCATCAATCATAAACAATTATATAATTATTTTCCTCAAAGCCACTGATATATGATGATTTAAAATACTATCAGTTCAACTTAGGATAACACATTTTTTGTTTTAAGATCCCTTTCTAAAGTTGAATAATTAATTTATTCATAAAATAAGAGGGAAAATATATATATATATATATATATATCTATATGTGTGTGTGTGTGTCTACTTGACAAGTAGTGTTTCATTCTTCAAATAATTCCTACCACAAACTCATCTTTCACTCTAAAAGATTTCAAATATATATATACATATATTCTATTTATCCTAATCTTATAGGGTTCGAATAATAATGAATTTATAATTCACATATCAGACCATTTAAAAAAACTACATTATTCAATCCAGGACATCACGTGGGTGAGTGATAGGTGATACACCATTTCCTCCCTTCGGTTGTGGGTTCAAGTCTCGCAGACTTTCCGGATGTGACGGGTTTCCACCCAACCACTGGGTTGTCCTTTTTATGGAAATCCAAAAATAACCCTAACAATATTTTCAAATTTCCAACATTGTCCATTCCACCCTTTAGAATTATCCAAAATACTAATATCCAAACTCTCAGTTCAAAATTTATAAGGATGTTAAACATAATTAGGAACCTTTCTTCCAAGTAATAACATGTGAATGCCTTCATCATGTATTCTTTTACAACACCGCAACATCCTGAATTACCAAAATCAATCATCTCTTATTCCAAAATCACTACCACAGTATCAGGACAATATTAAGGATTTCCTTTTCCCTCAACTGTTTATTTTCCAAAAAAGTGTAGCTTACTATTATGTCACTTTTCTTGGAGCCATATAATAAGAAATCCTCAATAAAATATTATAGAAGTATTATCTTTATTTATCTCCATAATTCATGTAACCATTATACTGTTGATACAACACTTAAATGAATTAATTTTATAACAACTAAATAAGAACAATAGTCATTCATCTTCATCTGAGGTAGTATCATAACATGATTTTTATCCAATAACATCATTTGCAGTATCATCTTATAAATGGGACATTGATTCGCATAGTGTCTCAACGCCTTTTAGATGAAGCATTTTACATTTGAAAACTTTTTCCTACCCTTTCAATCATGTACCTGGTGTCATTTTTCTCCACACATATAACAAACTCCCATTCCCTTCAAGAATTTACCACGGTGATTCATTACACATTTATTGCATATTGAAAAATCCTTTCTTCCCTCTTCCCTTTATCCAGCTTTCCCTCTTCCATTATTTTTTTCTCTTGATTCCCTTCAAATCCACAGGACTCAAATAATTATTTACATAAATTATTAACACAAGATACTATTTCTTCATATGTTGAGAATACATGGTAGACTATTTTCCTCCTAAATGTTGGCTTAATAATTTGAATGATATTATCCATCTTACGCTTTGGATCATATGTATTTCTAGAGTTCGCATTCCTTCTACCGGGTGCCATATCTATACAATGTAATACACTAGTTCAGTTTATGAATTGCAATGAATAATTCCAAACATGTAAAATGCCTAAAATAAATTGAACTGTTTATAGATATAATCCATAAAAATATTTTCTTTAGGATTGTTTCGCACGGAATCTGGGGATGACCTCCTGGATGGGAGATTCAAATGTTCCGATCGGTTTCTAACGGGTTTGTTCGTAGAACCGGAAACATCCTATGATTCCATATCCGTTTGGACCTACTTTCCAAAGGCAGGCGATCATTAGCTTGTGAGCTAATGAGGCTTAGTAATTTGCATTGGTCGAGAGGATGGGAGGTCGGACTCATCACACCTTTTTGAGGGGAATTATTGTCTACTCCGGGACTCTCTTTATAGATTTAAGTTATGTTCGTGAATCCTTATTACATTACCAAGTATAAAATGTGCTTTCCTTTAGTTTTAACAATCAATGATTAAATATGCAAAGAAATTTAGAGAATCTTTTATATGTATTCGAGGTTCTTCATCAATAGAGAATCATCTATATTTGTTTAGAGATTCTTGGTCAATGGTATCCTTCAAAACATTTATATAAAAAGTCTCTTGGTTATTTTATGATGACCAGGCTGGTTTTAAAGCCACTCAGTGGGGCACTTGAAGTTTATTGTCATTCAGAAGGACAGAGATTATCTCAAAGTTGGGATCGAACCCATAAATGGGCTACCTACGTATCCTTTATTTTGGAAAAGGAATCAGAACCCACGTCGTTCGAGTAATGGAGTATGATGTTTATGATTGATGGCTCAAAGATGAATGTCATAATTACTTTTACACTATAAGCTCACGTGAGTCATGCTCGGTGTGAGAAACAAGAGGTATTGGTAAAATTTAGACAATTGTGCCATGAAAGATGAAATAATAAGAATTTTCTTGGGGCTTATGTATAGATGACTGCCCAAATAGATGAAGGTTTAGGATTTACTTTTAGGCAGAAAATCCATGAACAGGGTCCATAAAGTTATATGTGCTTCATGGAGATTTGAATACTCTAATCTTGGGGCTTACTCCTAAGGAGGATGCCCAAGTTAGGAGGGGACCTATGATTGGGTTTTACTCCTCAAAAAGGAAACCCTAATCAAAGGTAAATTATGACTGGTTAAGAAAAATTTAAGGGGACTTGGGGCTTAATCCTAAAAAAGAAGCCCAAGGTTATGACTGAGTCTTATTCCTGAAAAGGAGACCCAGGTTAGGGATTAAGGTTTGGGGCTTACTCCTGAGGAGGATGCCCAAGGTTTGAGGTTGGGGCTTATTCTTAAGAAAGATGCCCAAGGTTTGAGGTTTTGATTGGGGCTTACTCCTGAGGAGGATGCCCAAGATTAGAGGACTTGATTGGGGCTTACTCCTGAGGAGGATGCCCAGATTAAAGGTTTTATAACTGGGGATTATTCCTAAAAAGGAGACCCAGGTTAAGGATTCTCTCATCTTAAAGGATGAGGTTGAATGAATGAACTCTCAATCTTTGGTGATATAAAGATGTTTAAATCACTAGGATTTGAGAGATATTTCACCGAATTCCTTTCAGACAAGGATGTCAAATCAAGAAATCATGCCATAAATGGCTTTGAAGATTATCTTGAAGACTGAATCTTTGAATAGGAAAGGTGAAATGGCTTAAGAGGGGTAAAATGGGCAAGATGGGCACCCAAAAAGATAGGGGTGCGCAAGTCTTGAAAGGCGCGCAAGTCCTACGGCGGCGCGCAAGTATTGGTCGCGCAAGTATACTTGCGCGACAGGAGGGGTACTTGCGCGATTTTCAACCAGCACTAAAATGCTTGAGCGACTCTTTATTAAACCCTTTACAATCCTCTTGAGGTTCTTCCAGAGAAGGGACGCGCAAGTTATATTGAAGGAATTAAGTCGGCGCGCAAGTGTTTGATAAGTTTCAACACTTAGGCCTTCCTTCTTCTCTTTAGATCTTCCATTCTAGGTAATAAATTACCTTAGAAGTGTTCTGGAAGCTTTGAGAAGAGACTTGGGCGTCGGGAGCTTCAATCCGAGTTTCTGGAAAAAGATCCTCTCGAATGGGGGGCCCACAAGGTCTATTTATAGGAAAAAGAAGACCTCGGGCGGTTACCGGGCGGTTATCAATTAGGTCGCGCAAGTCACATGTGCGACCAAGGTAGCCGCGCAAGTATACTTACGCGGCAGTGGTATCACTTGCGCGGTGGATTTGTTGTTGATCCTTTGTTCATGCCTTTGTCGATTTTTGATGTTTTCTTCAAAGGATGAATCACTTTCAGCTGAGATATTCCCTTTTCCGATCATTAGATTCTGTGACGAAAGGAGCGTCAACAAAAGTCCCCCCTCATAGTTGGATCCAGAGAGAAATGAGGATTTGACTCTGAGGAAATCGAATCCTTCCAATGGAAAAGGGAGAGCGCGCAAGTCTTTCAGTGCGCAGAGGGTGGCACGCAACTATGCGTCGCGCAGGCCTTAAGCGCTCTGGGTGTGGCGCGCAGGTAGGCTTCCGGGCCTATAAATACCCGGCCTCATCTCTGTTACATTCATCTGGATTTCCGGATTTCTCGAGCTCTCGCCGCGCAAGTCTTCCTCGCCGCGCAAGTCTCTTGATTTCACTGTTTCCTCGCTGCCGCGCTACTCTCAAGGTAATAGGGCTCGCACGGTAATACTTGCGCGACAAAAACTTGCGCGGCACACGTATCACTTGCGCGATATCTTCATACTTGCGCACCTTAATGCCTTAGCCATTTTTTCAAATTCTTTCACAAATTTTATGAAAAGAATAATCCCATTTAAGAGTTTAATTTATTCAACTCCTGTGCAGATTCAATGGCTCTTAGACCTCGATTAATTGATGAACTGGCTAGCAAGCGGATAGATGATATGATGGATATCATTGGTCCTGATTACTATACTGTCAATGACAGTACTCTTCCAGATTTGGCCAAGTATCTGAAGAAATATCATCACTACTTTCCTCACTGCACTTATCTACCTTTGTATGGTCATGGTCATCTGCAAGAAGTCATTATTCGAGAAGTAAAGAATTATCTTCCATTTTCCTGGTTTCAGAATTATACCAATTTTTCTTCAGCAAATATCTCAGGCGGAGGAGTATTTCAAACTGCTGGAACAGTGGAGAAGGCTTATGTGATGCATCATAGCCCTTGCACACCAGATCTGAAAAAACATACACCTGAGCTTCAACCACATTGTCATCCTTCAATCTTCCGAAATGCTCAGATGGATCAATCCAAAGGCTGGAAGAAAAGTTGGGATTTCCGTCCTAGGGGAGGTGTGAAGCCATCTTGGATGTGGGTATACTGGGTGCGATAGACTTGTGCAGAGTTTATTGAGGATCTGAAGTGAGCTGCAATATATGAGGCTGTTTGGGTTGGGCAAACATATATTTAGAGACATGATAACTTCGTGCCAGAGATACTCAGCCACTGGAGCCGAGAGACTAATTCTTTCCATTTGACTCATGGAGAAGTAGGTATCAGTTTGTGGGATGTCCACAAGATTTCAGGAGCTCCAATCTTGGGCGATATGAATGATGAATTCATTCCTCCCAAGGTGACTTGGAATGATCCAGAGAAGACTCCTGCTTTGGCTCGAGAATTATTTAAAATCTTTCACAGGCTTAAGAGTTCAGAGACCTCATTAACTCATTTTAGAAAAGATATTCATCCAGAATAATGGATGAATGTGTTTCTTACTGATAAGAAAGGGATGGAGCCAAAAGAAAAAGGATCCAAGAAAAAGAAATCCAAGGATACCCGGCCCAGACGTCCTACCACTTGTCAAAAACCTGAGAAGAGAGGAGCTCCTGGCACATTCTGGCCAACTCTAGAAGCAGGAGAGTTTGAAAAATGGGGCTATGAAGTGAATCAAAGAATTCCAAAGAAAACTCGTCTGGCGGGTTTCTTGGCAATGTGGCTCAGTGTTTATCTCTTGCCGGTCAGGGATTCGAAGGGAGGCGTTAGGCCAGGGACCTTCGTCATTGCGGCCAAGTTGGCTGAGGGAAAAATGGTTGGGTTAGCTACCCCCATTTTAGCAAAGATTCACAGGAGTTTACTTCACGTATTCCAGGGTAAATCTCCTTTAATAATAGTGGGACCATTCCAGGTTTTGTGGGGATGGATCGCCACTCACTTCAGGACTTACAATGTACAGAATGGATTACAAATTCCTGGAAGCTCTTTCAGACCGTCAGTGCAAGTATTCTCTGGAATTGCTCCATTAGATGTTAATGGTTATGACATGAAAGTAAGACTAAACATGTATAAGGAATTCAACTTCTTTCCTTATGGAAGTCCGCCATCTGGGTGGTTTGTTGATGATGGGAAAGCCCATTTGGATTTGAGGGCATACATGCTAGCTTGCATGGATGGCGTGTTAGTAGCCAGGATTGATGGAGAAATCATATGTGAGGCATATGCTCCATATAGATTTGCACGCCAATTCAAATGTTTGCAACAGATTGTTGTATCCCCTCTAGTACATGTCAGGTTAGAGCAACATCCGATGGTTGCTCGAAAACTATGGTTGCTGACATCAAGAGAGAAGACTGGGGCAGTATTTGATCTACCAGTTGAAAAAGCGGCACATTATCTGACTACATTTTATGCCGAACACTGGATAGCATCATACCCTAAAGGGATATTGAATCACCTAGTATATCAAGTGGGAAAGAGGAAGAGGACTGTAGAGAAAGAAACTCTTCCTCATGATGGTGACGCTTCTCCACCTGAAATAGGTTCAACAGACTCCTCTTCTAGAACTGATTCATTGGATTATCACGATGGGGATGATGAGGCACAACCGGCAGCAAAGCGGTTTCGTGCCTGATATAATCCTCCGGCCAGAGTTAAAAGACCCACTCCATCAGCTCCTGGTGAGTCATTTTATTGTAATAACTTCAGTCACTTCTACTTTATAATGTAATAAGTCTTACTTTCTTATTCTCTATCTGTAGTTGGAGGAGTCGGGAAGAAATTAAAATCAAAAATTGTAGGACCTTCCTCACAGCCTTTATATCTAAGACCAGAGGATGTTCAGCTATGGCAAAGCTTATACTGTGATACTGATACCGCCTAGCTGGATTTGTGTGAGGGCCTACAACTTCCTGGAATAGGATATCTTCTAGATTCTAAAGATCTTCAATACGGAGATAACCCCAATGAAGTGCGAGCTTACATCAGAGAGCTGGAAATGCTCATATATGCCACTGATAATTCGGTTCCTATCACCAGGCGGGTGAAGGAAATGATTGATCGTGGCACTACTGAGGGGGCTGGTGGTTCTGGAGATGAAGAATGGCAAGAGTACGTGGCTCCTGAAGATGTAAGTTTTCATTCCTTATTTTCTTTGCAACTTGATTTTAGTTGAAGCTTTGTTAGTTAAGGAAGTTATTTTCTTCATCTTGCAGCATGCAAAGAAAGGAACCGGGGTTCCTTCGCCATAATATAGCCCTGGTGGTACTGCTATCAGGGCTGCTGCTGATTCTCCTTGCGAACCAGGCGAGATATCTCCAGGACAGCAGGCCATGAATGAGGCACTGGACATAGCCTTCCATTCGCCAATCCAAGTGCCAATAAGGGAGACTACTGATACTCCGAAAAAACAAAAGAAGCCAAGGCAACGAAGGAGGAAATCCATAGCTAAACATTTCATTAGCAGTGGTAAGTCCTTCGAACAATCATGAGTTTATACCCATAATCATATGGTTACTCATATTTCTGAGGATTGCAGGGGATTCTTCAATTTCTCCCTTGAGGGAAGGGACTGATCCTTCTTCAAAGGTCGTGGAGGGTGCTGTAGAACAATCACAGACTCAGGCTGACTTGGTTGCTCCTGGAGAAGAGCTACCATCCATTCCCAGTATCCCTCCTATCACTGAAGATGCTGTCCAGGGTAAGGGATTGCAGGACATAAGTCGGCAAGAAGACGTAGCAAATTCTCCCACTGGTGAGACTAATCAAGATTCTGAAGTATCATTGGATGAAATGATGAATCAAGGAATGAATTTGGAAGAATTTTATGATCATGCTGAGTTGTCATGTGATTTAGAAGACCTTGGGCGTGAGTGTTACCCTTCGCCCAAATTTTTATTTAAAAAATATACTTCTAACCATTATGTAAAATAATATGCAGTTTCTTCCGTAGAAGCTGCTGAACTGCCAATGCCCGAAGAAGGTGTGGACACTGATGTCAACCCTATCATTGCAGAAACATTAGCTCAAGTAGAGCTAAATCCAATAAACTCTCCTGAGACTCATCTTGAAAATCCTATTGAAACTGGGAAAGATATGGAGAAGTCTTCTCAGGTTGCTGAACCACCATTGGGTAATGGATAACAATATTTGTGATTGTAATTTATTCGCAAAACAATCCATTCTTTTGTTATCCTTTGAAGCTGACTAAACCTTTCAATTAATCATGCAGGACCATCAACTGCAATGACTAGATCCGAAGATGAGGCCTCAGCCTCTGCCCCAACGGGAATTGAAAGTGAAGAAGCACAAGTCAGAGGGGAAAGAGCAGGACAAGGCACCTCCCTAAGCGCGCTAATTCCAGATTACATACCCCCTTCTGACGATGATATTGAATCAGATCCAGATATGCTTAAAGCATTCATCTTTTCACGACGTAAGGCATGGAATAACATATGGAACATCATATCGGGGGTGCCTTTAGAAGAGCTACCACCAAAAATTTCCCGATTGTCATCCCAATTTGTTATAATGGGACTTGGTGGTTTTGGGTATGAAAAGGTCCATGCTGCGGTGAAACAGATCATTTTTAGGAGAGAGCAAGTGCAGACAAGTCGCGAAGATTTGACCAGAGTGAAATTGTCAGTCAACATAGGCGAATTTGAGGCTGCAATATCCCAGGCTGAAGCTGATTATGCTGTCAAGATGAAGGATCTGAAGCAAAAAATCAAATAAAAGGTCGTCCAACAGGTGCAACTCCAGCAATAGTTAGATGCTGTTACTGTGGAACTTGATCATCCTAATAAATCATTGGATGAAACTCATGTGAATGGCATGAAAGCCATCGCAGATGCTAAGAAGGCACTTCAGCAAGCTGAAAAGAATGAAGCTGGTCAAGTGCACGAGCTTCAAGTAACTGCTGATAAGGCTCAGGATGCTATACATCAAATGAAGACTTATGTTGACAATCTTCTGTAATTTCTTGAAAGAGAGAAGAGACTCCAGTCTATGGATGTCCTTCTAACTCTTGTGTATCAAATGAAAAACACTTTTGTCTTCAATCATTTGTACTTGCATTCTTCCATTACCTGCTTCAAATTTACTTAAGCCAATGGGCTTAGTAATCATAGTTTGATTTTTACTAGGATTATTACAAATAACCCTACAATCTTTGAATCTTTTAACTGCTCAATATTACCTAAATCATACAAAAATGTATATTTAGTGAGCTGGAACTTGACTTTTATTCAGAGTTCCTTTGTCTTTTGTGTGGGCAGTTTAAAGTCATGCACGCCGGACCTAAAGGGGCTAATGTTTAAGGTCGAAATAGATTTGACCGAAATGGATAAAAATGGATTCAATTCCTTGACAATTTATCTGAAAACATATTACCATACTCAAGTATGAGGGAAAAAATGTAAACTATGGCTTAAGAATATTTGAATCTGAGGAATGATATGAAAAAAGAGCTAAAAGGCATTAGAAGAAGTAGTTTCCAAGAATGAAGTTACTATTATTTAACAAAACCCGTTAGGGGGTTGAAATATGCAGGGCCACCTATGGGCATTGGCTGCATAGTCAAATAAAATAGCATCTTTTGGATGACAAGTCTGTTATGTGGACTGTTTATGCAAGGCCACCTATGGGCACGTGCTGCATAGTCAGGAAAAAGAACTCCCAGAAATTTACTTTCCTAGTGCTAAAAGCCAGTGAATGTTTATGGAGATTCAAATTTTCTAAAGCATATAGTTTGTTGTATGGAAAGAGGTACTTGAATATGGAGAAGATATTTCCAAACAAGAATATCGAAGAACTGGATGAATATCACTCCTACGAAGGTCTGACCCAAACGTAGGGAAGAAGAATAAACCATAGACTTGAATACATTCAGATCATGAAAAAGGATATGGGACAAATATGTTAAGGATGGCTATTTTTTTGCGGATCCCTACATACTGTCGTTTTAAGACAAATAATGACAAAAGAGGCATTCTTCCCAAGAATGAAGTTACCATTATTTAAAAAACCCGTTAGGGGGTTGAAACATGCAGGGCCACCTATGGGCATTGGCTGCATGGTCAAATAAATAGCATCTTTTGGCTGACAAGTCTGTTATGTGGACTGTTTATGCAAGGCCACCTATGGGCACGTGCTGCATAGTCAGGCAAAAGAACTCCCAGAAATTTGACATTTTTGTGACTAGAAGTCATGAAAAAGGGTTATGAAGATCTGAAAATATTTAAGGTTAGGATTATAATACATAAAGATGGGTATTGTCCAATGTATATTGAGATACATGGGTCAATGAAAACCATAATCATGTTGTGGCTGGGTCCTGAATTGAAACTTGGACTTCACTACGTATCTCATAAGAATGAGAATCAAGCCATACGTAGTTCTTGAAATGCAGTTTAACGTCGGGCATGACGAAAGTATAAGTGATCTTAGTTTAGGGTCATCGAATTCGGACCATAATAATGAATACACAATGTGTGTTTTCATGAGGACTTTTCAGCCAAGGGACTGAAAGTGAAATTTGGGGTTAGGCCCAAAAGACTTTGGACTGGATTCGAGGGACACTCGAATGTTCCTACGTATCCCATAAGGATGGAAATCAAGTCCACGTAGTTCTAGAATTACCCTTAGTACAAATTTGGTTCGTACATGTGAAGGGTGAAAGGGGACTTTAGTGTAATGATGGTTTAACCTAAGATAAAAAGTTCAGGCATTACCATGTATGCACGTAGTCTTTTGAAAATGAAAACCATGATTGAAAAAATCAATGTCAATAATGGTTCCTTCTCAAATGAGGAAATCAAAGAATATTGTAGTTTATTGTCGTACCGGACAAAAGTGTTGTATAGTTTAACGTCATATAACAAGGACGAAAGTGAATCAATGTAAAGATATTGATTCCAGGGGGGGTTTCACACATCATCATCATATGAGATGGTGGTGAACCGATGTGAAGAGATTTTTTTTGGGCTTGAACCTTGGGAGGTTGCCTACATGCCTAGCCTGGAGGGCGAGGATAAAAGTCCGTGTAGTTCAATTAAAGAATGAATCAATGATCAAGTTATTCTTGGGGACAATGATCTAAATAAAAAATAATGTTGGGACTTACACAAGGTTAGTGGCCCAAAGGGAATGTTATGGTTGATGTTCGCTCTAAGCTCACGTGAGTCATACTCGGTGTGAGAAACAAGAGGTAATAACAACCTTAACGATGCACAGTTTAATGTCATGTAGGACATAAAAAAGGGACTATGCAGTTTAATGTCTTGCAGTTAGGAATATTGGTGATGCACAGTTTAGTGTCATGTAGCAGGGACAAAATACAGTTTAATGTCATGTAGGACATATCAAGGACTTTCTGTACAGTTTAGCGTCATGTAGTTAGGACGATGGGGATAAAATAGTTTAACGTCATATTGGACGAAAGGGGAATTGTTCAGTTTTAATGTCATGCAATAAGGACAAAAAGAGTGTACCATTTTAACGTCATGTCGGACGAAAGTGGGAATAGTATAAGGTCATATGCATGGACCGTGAATGGTGCAGTTTAATGTCATACTGGACCTTTGAGATTATATAGTTTAACGTCTTTTCGGACGTGAGGGACTTTTATACAGTTTAGCGTCATGTAGTATAGGACGTCACAGTTTAACGTCTTGCGAGACATAAGGGATTTGCAAAATAGTTTATGGTCATATATATAGACCAGGGATGATGCAGTTTAAGGTCATGCTGGACGGTTTATGGAATTTTTTCACAGTTTCATGTCGTGTGGGACGAAGTTGCAGTTTAAAGACATACTGGACCATTACTGTATATTTTAACTTCATATAGCAAGGACGAACTGGTGCTGTACAGTTTAATGTCATGTAGCTAGGACTAAGGTGAACCAATATGAGGATATCAGTTCTGGGTACTTTTTTTACAGTTTAACGTCATGCTGGACATTGGAAGTGCCACACAGTTTAATGTCATGTTGCTAGGACACAATATAGTTTAATGTCGTCTCGGACAATTTATAGTTTAATGTCATATCAGACAATTTAAGGTGACATAGTTTAACGTCATGTTGGACGAGGTTGCAGTTTAAGGTCATACTGGACCATTTATGGTATGAACCAATTGTAAGAGTCTTGGTTCTGGGAACAATATTTTGTGTTTATACAAAATACTTCTTCAGAAATCTGGCATTAGTTGGAGTCGTGATGTGTTCTCCATCCATTGAGATCAGAGAATACGCTCCATTGGAGTAGACCTTATGTATTGAATAAGGTCCTTCCCATTTTGGTTCAAGCTTGGGAGGCTTCTTTCCTGGTATCATTGGTGCTCTGAGAACCAATACCAATTCTCCCTGAATGAATGAACGAAGACGAACTTTTTTGTTAAAAGCTCGTGCTATCCGATTCTGATAGATTTCCAAGTGGTGCAAAGTGCACAATCTTTTCTCATCTAACTGTTCCACTTCATTTAACCGCTTTTGGGATTTCTCATCTGTTGATAACTGATCACAAATGGCTATTCTGAGTGAGGGAAATTGAACTTCAATTGGAAAGACTGCTTCTGTTCCATATACCAATGAATATGGAGTAGACCGCGTTGCATTGCGAGTGGTAGTCTGATAAGCCCGTAAAGCATGATAGAGTTTATCAGGCCATGACCTCTTATCTTTATCCACCATCTTTTGCAGTATATTTGAAAGAGTCTTGTTGAAGGCCTCTATCTGGCCATTAGCCGCTGCATGATATCGAGATGAATGGTTGGACTTAATGTTGTATTCTTGATACAATTTCTTTACCTCAGAAGAACAGAAGTTGGTGCCATTGTCCGTAAATATGGTATGAGGGACACCAAATCTAGTAATGATGTTAGACTTGATGAAGCTAACAATGCATTTAGAACTGACTTCTTTGAGAGGTACTGCCTCTGCCCATTTGGAAAAGAAATCAGTAGCAGTAAGAATGTACTTAAACTGCATGGCCATAGCTGAAGGGTAAGGTCCCACCACATCCATTCCCCATGTGGAAAATGGCCATGAGTATTTATCTGTATGAAGCAACTCCGGAGGTTGATGAATGAAGTTGGCGTATGCTTGGCATGAATGACACTTCTTTGTGAAATTAACACAATCTTGTATCATTGAAGGCCAGAAGTATCCAAGCCTTCGAATTTGATCAGACAATCTATGTCCAGACTGGTGGGCACCACAGACTCCTGCATGTACTTCTTTTATGACAGCCATTGTCTCTTCACCATCAATACATCTGAAGAGAACTCCATCAAAACCACGTTTGTAGAGAATTTTCTCGAGGTGGTTTGGACCATCATAAAGAGTAAAATTGACCACACGTCGCCGAATTTGTTCTTTCTCGGCTCTATCAGGTGGAAGTGTTCCATTTTGAAGGTATTTTCTGATAGGTGACATCCATACTGTAGTATGACCATATGGTTCAGGAATGGGACTAATTTCATTAATTTCCTCTGTTCTGACTTGAACATAAGGTGAAATTGCACGACGGTGGGAAATACATATGGTTGTCTCATCCCGATTTGGATCTGCTAAAGTTGTGGCTATATTAGCCAGTGCATCAGCATGAGCATTTTGTGATCTTGGGACATAAGAAAATGTCAGTTCTGAAGGGAATTCCGACATTAACTCTCTGACATAATCATACAAAGGGATTAATTCTTCTTTTCTGATGGCATAATCCCCATTGACTTGTTTGATTACCAGGTCTGAATCACCTTTCACCTTTAAGTGATTCACTTGTGCTTGAAGCGCTAACTCCAAGCCTGTAATGAGAGCTTGGTATTCAGCTTCATTATTGGTACCACCTTCCCATAATAAAAAAGAATAAGGTAACACTGCCTTATCCAGAGAAATGAGCACAATTCCTAAACCAACTTTGTTGAATTTAGGATTTTCCATTTTCTTCCCTGTTGGACTTCTAGAAGCACCATCAAAATACATTTCCCATGTTTGAGGACTCTCTTGAATAGAGAAAACTTCCTCATCAGGGAGTTCGATATCTGAATACGTGTCTTCCACTGAAGGATGTTCAGCCAGGAAATCAGCCAGAGCTTGGCCCTTAATTGCCTTTTGAGACACATACTGGATGTCGAACTGCTGTAGAATAACCGCCCACCTTGCCAAACGTCCTGTAAGCATTGGACGACTAAGGATGAATTTGAGTGGATTATTACGAGATACCAATTGGACCTCGTGATGTTGCAGGTAGTGTCTCTATTTCTGAACTGCAAAGATTAATGCTAGGCAACACTTTTCAATACTCGAATACCGGGTTTCTGCTTCAAGCATAGTTCTACTGAGATAGTAGAGACTATTTTCATTCCCAGCATCATTCTTTTGAGCGAGAAAGGCACCCAATGATCGCTCTAAAGCTGTAACATAGAGGATAAGAGGCCTACCCTCAACAGGTGGCATGAGTACTGGTGGACTCAAGAGGTATTTCTTGAGAACATCAAATGCTTCTTGACATTCTTCAGTCCACTGGTAAGTGACTCCTTTCTTCAATAATTTGGTAAAGGGTAAACTTTTGCCTGCCAAATTGGCGATAAAACGCCGAATATAGGCTAAGTGTCCTTGAAGTCCACTTAATTATTTCAAATTCTGAGGAGGTGACATACCAAGGATTGATTTGGTCTTCTCAGGATCGACTTCAATACCACGATGGCGTACAACAAAGCCGTGGAATTTTCCTGAGGTTACCCCAAAAGCACATTTTAAGGCGTTCATCTTCAAATTATGTTGTCGAAGCTTGTGGAATACGACTTCCAAATCATCCAAGTGATCAAAACATTGTTTGGATTTAACCACCAGATCATCTACATAGCATTCAACAAATTTCCCTAGAAAAGGTTTGAAGATACGATGCATGGCGCGTTGATATGTTGCACCTGCATTCTTTAAACCAAAGGGCATCACCCGGTAACAAAACACACCTTGAGGAGCTCTGAAGGCTGTATATTCCTCATCTTCTGGGGCCATTCGGATCTGATTATATCCAGAATATCCATCCATGAAAGAAAGTACTTCATAGCCAGCCGTCGCATCAATTAAGAGTTCTGTAATCGGAACTGGGAAATCATATTTAGGACAATACTGATTAAGATCTCTGAAATCGATGCAAACCCTAATTTGTCCGTTCTTCTTCTTTACAGGGACAATATTTGCCAACCACTTGGGATATTGAACTTCTCTGATGAAGTTAGCTTTGATAAGATTATCTACTTCAGCCTCGATTTTGGAAGCATAGGTTGGGTGTGTTCTTCTCGCGGCTTGCTTGAATCCTCGATGTTCTTTTGGCAAACCCAAATGATGGGTGGCAACATCAGGATCAAGGCCAGGAATCTGTGTATAATTCCAAGCAAAAATATCTTTATTTTGCTTTAGAAAAGAAATATACATCTCTTGTTCTTCAAGGGTCATGGACGCACTAATTAAAGTGGGGCGTGGATCTTTCTTTGTACCCAGATTTACTTCTCTGAGTTCATCCACAGTGGTAGAGATACCCTCTTCAAATGCTGGAGGAGCATCTCTAAGATCTTCCTCTTCCTATTCATCATGTTTTATTTCTTCCGTTTCTACTTGCAAAGTAGATTAAAAAACTAAATTCTCATGATCATAAGAGATGTCAAAATTTTCACATTTTGAAGAAGAAGCTTCCATTTCCGACCCTATTGATGATAAAAGGTCTTCTTTGGGAATCAAAGAGGAGATGATGGATTGAGAATCGACATCAATATTCACCTCTGGTGTTGCTATAACTTCTTCTGGCCAGATTAGCGAAGTATAGACTTGTTGGATTTCAGCAGACGAAATGAAAACGTCACCACTTATGATTTCATCACTGCTTGTTAAGTTACCAATTTCTCCCATGTTGTCTGGCTCGATTGCCGTAATTGACATTATGGATCTTTCCATAAGAGTATTTTGATTTGGGCCTATTTTTTCAATTTTACTGATAGGTAACACATAATCTGTACTCACATGTGAAAATGGATTTATTAGAATTTTTTCCAAACCATATGGAGCATTAACTTTGGTAATTTCCTTCATTGTAGACTTTTCTCTTCCCTTCATGTGATAAAATTCTGCCTCAATGTATTGAGACTCACATGTCTTGAACGGGGCCTTATCACCATACAATGTTCCAACTTGACCATCGAAACAGTATTTGAGACATTGATGGTATGATGATGGAATAGTTTCATGCTGATATAGCCAGGGTCTTCCAAGCAAGATATTGAAAGCTGAGTCTTGATCAACAATCATGAAATCCGAATTGGAAACAAGATCTCCAAACTGAGTTCTGAGCGTAACTTCTCCCAGTGGTTCTTGTTCATTTTTATCATAACCTTGCAACATCATGGTAGAAGGAGATAAATCAGATTCTGTGAGGCCCAATCAACGAAGTGTGCGAATGGGCATGAGGTTGACTCCTGAACCATTATCAATAAAAGCTCTTCGAACATCTATACCATTGACTTTGCCAGACAAGTACAAAGGTTTTATGTGCCCATGCACAAAATAATCTTCATCTTTATCAGTAAATAATATCACTGCATGGCATTCTGCAGAATTATTCTCTATGTGATAAATTTTAGCTGCAGCAATTTCAGCTTCAAACTCCTGAGGACTTGACAAAGCTTCGATGAGTGCTTCCCGAAGATCTCTTAATAGATTCAAAGCATCCAAAATTGATAATTTGGCTGGTACTTGGGCCAAATGTTTCAATATATCATACTTTTGATCTAGAGGCCTGCGTTTCCCAATAGGAATATGCGGTTTAGCAGGTACCTTGGAAGCAGATGCTTTGGAAGCTGATGCATCTTGTATTGAAGTTAGAAACATCTTTGGTTTTGGAAAATTAGACTGATTAGATCCATTTACTTGCTGAGATAAAGAAGATGGAACCTTTAATCGATCTTCCAAAATAACTGTGCCGAAGCTGAGTTGGCCATTGGCAGAAGAACTTGCTTGTTCTTTTTGAGCTCGCTGACGGGCTCTACCACGAGTTTCTGCTGTATATACAGTGCAAGTAGGGGTAGAATTAGAGTAGTGGCTTCGGAAAGATCCACGTCTTCCCCTATATCTTGAACCTCTAGAACTTCCTCGGGTTCCCTTATTTGATACAGGGAATTCAGGCTCATCAAGACTGGAATATGAATCTGTTAATTGAATCATATTAACAGAACCAAAGATTAACTCTTCGTCTGATAAAGACTTTGCCTGGTTAGCCTGTTTAGGCTGTGCCGTTTGGTGGGACGGTGCCCGTGGCTCTGAAGTAGATGGCATGAAATCTGCCAGAGTCAAAGACAATTTAGGCTTTGATGTATACTCATCTTCTCCTGATTCCTATTTCTTCTTTGAATTGCGATGTCCTTTTGGGGATTTGTCCTTTGATGGAGGCTTTACGGCAGCTTTTGTAGGAGACACAATTAGCTTCTTCAATTGTGTTCGCAATATGGAATGGGTCCGATTCATTGTCTTTCTGACCATCCAATCATCATATTTTTTCGCAGTTTTGCTTTTGACTTCCTGCCACTCGCCTCCTTCTTCTGGATCTGTAGCGGTAATACACGCTATATGAGCTGAAGAACCCTTCAATTTGACTTGTCCCAAGTCTAACATCTTTCGCAGGAGGTCTTTAAAACAAAACACTCCTGGATAGGATGCCCCAACATTTGATGAAAGGGACAATAATTGGGACGGTCTTCATCTCCTTCCTTGTTTGGCCTTTTCGGCACTGGTAATTGAACCAAATTATTTTCCAGAGCTGAAATGAAGTAACCAGGAACTTGCTCACTTCGGAAAGAGTATGTTTTACTCTTCATATCCTCAAATTGTTTTTGTCGTTGATCTTTTTGATCATTTGGACGAAACAGCCTTTGTTGTTGGCGTTCATGAGGTGGAGCCCTTCGAGAAGATGAAGGTTTTGAAGTAGAAATAGGTACAGGTGCCTGTTTGAGCATAACTGTAGCAGTTTCTGATTTACCCATTCTTCTTCCTGGAGCTGATGGAATTACACGAGATTTAACCTTAGCCTGTATAAGGGAATCTTCAATCTGTTGAGCGATTGAAGTAAGGTCTCGAAACCCTCCTGTGTATTTCACAGGGATCAATGGCGTGCGTAATTCGTCACGCAAATTTGCCACACAGATTGGCAACAATTCCTCCTGAGGGAGTGATAAACTCAAGGAATACGTTAATCCCTTCCAACGAGCAATGAAATCAGAGACTCTTTCATTCTCCCTTTGCTTGCAGTTTGTAAGATCGAAAACTGTCGTTTTTGGCAAAGTTGAGCTAAACTGAAGAAGGAATTTTTGACGAAGATCCTCCCATCCGATGACTGACCGGGATTTCAAGCTTGTATACCAGACAAAAGCTGGTCCTTGCAAGGTTCGCACGAAGCATCTGAGTTTCACTGCTTCTTTCTGCTCTGGAGTTCCCATCATAGGATCACAACAAGACACGTAATGCGTCAAATGTTGTTCAGGGTCGCCTGATCCATTGAAAGTAGGGAAAATAGGGTTTCCAAAACTGGATGGAGGAGAAATTGAATCTACCCATTCAGGGTAAACTTTCTTTTCAGGTTGAACTTTCACCCGTTTCCCTTCCATAGTTTCTAACCGAGCTGTTAATGACTCAATAGTAGTTATTAACTTTTGAGAAACGTCAGGTTGAACTTGGTTTTGGGTAGGTGCAATGAATGGAGCTTGGACAGACGTGGTGGTTGGTGCTGCAACTGATGGTAGTGCTGCCAACCGTTGTTGCGTTTGACCCATAGGATTAGACCTCTGTGGGTGTACTGACAAAGGAGGATATTCTTGATCCATCTCAGTAGTTACAACAAATTCCTCCAGCTGTCGGACTTCAGCATTATTAAGAAGAAGACTACTCTGAAGTAGTTCTGCATTCAACCTTCTTAATTCTTTCATTTCTTCTTCCTGTTGTGCAATCCTTTGCTCTAATGAGAGCGATTGACCTCCTTCAAAGGAAGGGTGAGAAGTAACCTGATTCTTTCCTTTCCCCTTATTGGATCCTTTTCGGAGAGGGGGATGTGGGTTACTTGAAGGAATACCCAGATTTTGGGTAAGCCTTTGATTACTTGTGCGCACACCTTCTTCATTTAGGTCTGTGTGCGCGACTTCTTGAGCAAGAACCTCTTCGTCTGATCCCTCTGATTGAGCCTCATCTGGTGAATCAGCAGCAACGACATTGATGACATTAATGGATGCATATTGCATGGAATCCTTTCTATCAGCATTTCTGTGATATTGTCTCCTTCTATGTCCATGATGAGACATGGCATTCCGTTGACTTGATCCCTCAGGAATTTCTTGGAGAACCGTCACTTGGAGAGAATCTCCTGACAGCTTGGCTCTTCGTTCCTCTTGTGGCTTATTCCCTAATCGATAGAATACTGAATTTCTCTGAGGGAGGGATTGAAGATTTGAAAAAGTCCCCAGTCCGGTGGACTGGGGGTGTTCCTGTTGCTTCCGCTCAACTCCTCGAATCCCATTCGTTGACTCTGAGGGTTGGGTTAGAGAAGTCCCTAGTCTGGCAAGCTGGGGTGTCTCTTGACATGCTATGTCTGAGATCTTCTTGAAATCTCTCTTGATCTTGCGAATCTTAGTTCGGAAATTAGCTGGATGCATTAACCTGTACCCACTTTTATCACCTGGTTCAACAGACCGTTGGATGATTTCCGAAACATCTGTCATTTGATGACGTGTTTGCTCCAGACGAGAGGCTTGTGCAATATTCTCGCCTGCTTGATGTAGGAGAAATTCATCAACTTGTTCTCTATATACTTGATTTTGAGAGGAACTAGTTGAAGCTTGTTCTTGAGCAAGCTTTTGATTATGAACAATGACCATTGACTGTGGCCGGCCATGGGAAATAACATTGCATGAGACCATTTTCGGCGGGCTTTGCTGACCGGAAAGCACTGTGAAATGTAGTGCTCCGTGAACACCCCATCCTCTGATATGAACATTAGATGGAGCATTGGAAATTAACTGACGCAATATTCTTAGTGCGCCAAGGCATGAACGTTGAAGGGTTCTCTGTTGCTTTTCAGCCTTCGGATACCGAGAGACTGATAGAGATGCCAAATCAATCTGGCGTTGTAACCCTTCTATTATCTTAAGATGATTTTCATATTCATCGTAAGATAATACCTTCTTCTTTAATTGACAAAGAGTTTTCCATATGTTGAGACGAATATCATGGATTCCATCATCTGTCAACATCTTTGGAATGTCATACTGGGAATCAGCCAAAGGACAAAACATGACTGGTACTTCACCATTTTCCAGTTTTTTCCTCATGTTCAGCATTTCCTCTTTATCATTAAATGAAGATTCTTCTACCTATTTGGACCAGAGTTGGTGTTTCCTTGTTGCTTCATCGGATTCAACAAGATTGGTAGAGAAATCACTATTCATGCTGGAAGATGAATGACCCAGGGAAGGTTCGGAGAATATCCTGAACCCCAGGCTATCTTCTGATGGAGAAAGAGTTTCACCTGCCGATAGTAAAGCATCAGACATGACTGGTTTTACGTTTGCATGTGCTTCGAGATAGGAGGGCTTTCTCGTCACTACATTGCCTTCTGAAGAATTTTCGAGACAACGTGAATCACTACTGCGGAGAGGAATTTCGCAGCGAAGTTCATCACCATGAGGAGGACCATCATGATGGGTTACAGCAAAAGATGAAATCTCTTGCTCCTTGGCCTTCTGACCACACAGAGGGTTCCTGTGGCTCTCATCTGAAGAAGAAACTTCAAGATTGACCGAATTTGCATGAAGCAAGTCTTCATGAGGAAGTGTCTGTTGAAGACCTTCAGAATTAATGTTCCCGTTATTGGGAACTGGGGGAGTAGAATCTTGAATTCTGACAGATAAATGTCTGAGAGCTTCAAGAACTCCAGCATCGAGCAAGGCTTGGTTACAGATTGTCCTTTGATCTCCTGACTGTGCTGGGCGGATTTTTTTCTTAGATGCCTTCTTACTCGCTTTAGAAACCACTTGATGACGAAAGTGATTGCTCTGAGCAGGTGTATGTGCCTGATCAGGAAAGATGGTCAGGTTAGGCTGACGATCATTTCTCAAATCAGGTGTATGTGCCTGACTTGGTTGTCCGTATGATATGGGGGAGTATGCCCCATAACCCTCTTGGATTGGAACAGATGTGTGTGTCTGTTCCGGAGTGAATTGTTGATGTGTCACTCCACTGCTAGGGATAGATTTATGTGTTTGTCCCTGAGATGATGCTGAAGATGTTATGATATCCTGGCAAGCATCCAGAATATGAGCAGGAATCTGCTTCTGCTCTTTTACCATTGATAAAATATGCTTGGTGACTTCAGCCACCGGAACGGGAATATACGTCCATTCCGAGTTTGGAGTAGGTGTATGTGCCTGCTCCTGTCCTCCTTTTCGTGTCAGTGAATCCTGACAGTACTCAAGTGTGGAGGTAGAGAGTTTAGTCTGCCTCCTGTTTGTCGTCGGGACTTTCCGACTGACTTCTCCGTGCGCTACCAAGCGAGACTGTTGGTAGGCTTGATTAGTATTAGCAGGTGTATGTGCCTGCTGATTACACTTCGCCAAACGCGGTTGACAAGATCCATCATATGTAGTCAGACGAGCCTGCTGACTAACTGGTGATGTATAAGCAGGTGTATGTTCCGGCCTATGGTACTCCGCCGGAATTGCCTGGCGGGATCGGCTTGATGCTGCCAGACGAGTCTGCTGGACAGCTGAATTAAAACGGGCAGGTGTGTATTCCTGCTCGTTGTTTGCCACCAAGTTAGGTTGGTGGACTTCTCCGGAGACGACAGGGATGAAAACCTGCCTACTGTTAACCGGATTCCATCTCTGGCGGTTCATCTTGCCTGCTCGGGTTCGAGGAACCTGAGCTGAATGCCTGGAGTCGGTACCCTCATCATGTTGAGGGAGCACTACCGCACGAGTCTGGCGGCGATTATTGATGGGATCCCTCGGGAAGGACTCTTGTCTTTTTGAAATAAGTCCCCGAGGGACCTGCTCATTCACTTCCTCAGAGTAAGGGAGTGAATGGAAATTACGTTCCGGGGATAACGACCCGAAACGGTTGGAGACGGTAGTCAGCACCGCCTGCTTCTTGATTGCTGGCCGCCGTTGTCCGGACGACCAGGTAGAATTGTTAACTTGGAGGGCTTGACGAGCGGCCTCCAGAGTTGGGATAGTACCGTTGCGACAGTACTCCTTAACCAGTGCATTAGAAACACAGCGTTGAAGACGCTGAGTTGGTGATGTCATCCTCAGAGCGGATGACGTTCCAGCAGGAGTAGCAGCATTGGTTTTCACAGCAGCAGACCTCACAGTAGAGGTGTTCACAGCAGCAGTATTCACAGGGGTGAATTTAAGGAAAGCCATTTTGCAGAAGATCTTGAGAAAAGAGTGCCTATTCCATATAACAGACATAATCAAGATGAATCCGGCCACTGCATCTTTTGGATGAGCACATGTCAATGATTGATTTGTTGGCCCAAGGGGCCTAACAAATAAGAAAAACATCACTTTAACTTGGTTAAGGATTCACGTCGGGTTCATCATTTTTGTTTCACACGGAATCCGGGGATGACCTCCTGGATGGGAGATTCAAACGTTCCGATCGGTTTTTAACGGGTTTGTTCGTAGAACCGGAAACATCCAATGATTCCATATCTGTTTGGACCTACTTTCCAAAGGCAGGCTATCACTAGCTTGTGAGCTAATGAGGCTTAGGAATTTGCATTGGTCGAGAGGATGGGAGGTCGGACTCATCACACCTTTTTGAGGGGAATTATTGTTTACTCCGGGACTCTCTTTATAGATTTAAGTTATGTTCGTGAATCCTTATTACATTACCAAGTATAAAATGTTCTTTCCTTTAGTTTTAACAATCAATGATTAAATATGCAAAGAAATTTAAGGAATCTTTTATATGTATTCGAGGTTCTTCATCAATAGAGAATCATCTATATTTGTTTAGAGATTCTTGGTCAATGGTATCCTTCAAAACATTTATATAAAAAGTCTCTTGGTCATTTTATGATGACCAGGCTAGTTTTATAGCCACTCAGTGGGGCACTTGAAGTTTATTGTCATTCAGAAGGACATAGATTATCTCAAAGTTGGGATCGAACCCATAAATGGGCTACCTACGTATCCTTTGTTATGGAAAAGGAATCAGAACCCACGTAGTTCGAGTAATGGAGTATGATGTTTATGATTGATGGCTCAAAGATGAATGTCATAATTACTTTTACACTCTAAGCTCACGTGAGTCATGATCGGTGTGAGAAACAAGAGGTATTGGTAAAATTTAGACAATTGTGCCATAAAAGATGCAATCATAAGAATTTGTTTGGGGCTTATGTATAGATGACTGCCCAAATAGATGAAGGTTTAGGATTTACTTTTAGGGAGAAAATCCATGAACAAGGTCCATAAAGTTATATGTGCTTCATTGAGATTTGAATACTCTAATCTTGGGGATTACTCCTAAGGAGGATGCCCAAGTTAGGAGGGGACCTATGATTGGGTTTTACTCCTCAAAAAGGAAAACCTAATCAAAGGTAAATTATGACTGGTTAAGAGAAATTTTAGGGGACTTGGGGCTTACTCCTCAAAAAGAATCCCAAGGTTATGACTGAGTCTTATTCCTGAAAAGGAGACCCAGGTTAGGGATTAAGGTTTGGGGCTTACTCCTGAGGAGGATGCCCAAGGTTTGAGGTTGGGGCTTATTCTTAAGAAAGATGCCCAAGGTTTGAGGTTTTGATTGGGGCTTACTCCTGAGGAGGATGCCCAAGATTAGAGGACTTGATTGGGGCTTACTCCTGAGGAGGATGCCCAGATTAAAGGTTTTATAACTGGGGATTATTCCTAAAAAGGAGACCCAGGTTAAGGATTCTCTCATCTTAAAGGATGAGGTTGAATGAATGAACTCTCAATCTTTGGTGATATAAAGATGTTTAAATCACTAGGTTTTGAGAGATATTTCATAGAATTCCTTTCAGAAAAGGATGTCAAATCAAGAAATCATGCCATAAATTGCTTTGAAGAGTATCTTGAAGAATGAATCTTTGAATAGGAAAGGTGAAATGTCTTAAGAGGGCTAAAATGGGCAAGATGGGAACCCAAAAAGATAGGGGCGCGCAAGTCTTGAAAGGCGCGCAAGTCCTGCGGCGGCGCGCAAGTATTGGTCGCGCAAGTATACTTGCGCGACATGAGGGGTACTTGCGCGATTTTCAACCAGCACTGAAATGCTTGAGCAAGTCTTTATTAAACCCTTTACAATCCTCTTGAGGTTCTTCCAGAGAAGGGACGCGCAAGTTATATTGAAGGAATTAAGTCGGCGCGCAAGTGTTTGATAAGTTTCAACACTTAGGCCTTCCTTCTTCTCTTTAGATCTTCCATTCTAGGTAAGAAATTACCTTAGAAGTGTTCTGGACGCTTTGAGAAGAGACATGGGCGTCGGGAGCTTCAATCCGAGTTTCTGGAAAAAGATCCTCTCGAATGGGGGGCCCACAGGGTCTATTTATAGGCAAAAGAAGACCCCGGGCGGTTACCGGGCGGTTACCAATTAGGTCGCGCAAGTCACCTGCGCGACCAAGGTAGCCGCGCAAGTATACTTGCGCGGCAGTGGTATCACTTGCGCGGTGGATTTGCTGTTGATCCTTTGTTCATGCCTTTGTCGATATTTTATGTTTTCTTCAAAGGATGAATCACTTTCAGCTGAGATATTCCCTTTTCCGATCTTTAGATTCTGTGACGAAAGGAGCGTCAACAAGGATATATATACTTGTAAATCCTTCATAATTTTTTGTAATGAAAATGACAATTATCCAAAGCATATCCCCTAGGAGTGTCGTAACCAAGAGTGCAACAAGGCCCGTTGTCATGCACAAGTTCCCGTTTGAGTCTAGCTCAAAGCGGTGTTTTTGAGTTTTCCCCTAGGTACATCTGTGCTAGAGCCGCCTCTACTGGCTCGTATCCATATTGGGATGTATTTTCTTGGAAAACTCACAAAATCTCTACATTACCAAAATTATAGGAAGTTCCTCTATACTAATCCTCAAAGCATATCTTTTGTTAATGTGATCTAATCAGAGTTTATCTAAATCTAGTTTTCAAGGATATTGCTAAACATTATCTGATACCAACTGTAACGCCCTGACCCCAGTTACCCAGAGCCGGTGCATTATTTTAATACATTGGCATGATTAGAAGGAATAAAGTCCCGGAGGACCGATCAGTTTAGTAGTATTGGAAAATGGATTTTGTACATTAACTTTACATTAATATTTGAAGAATAAAACACATCATAGATAGTTATTTTTGAATTCTATTTTCCCTTTAGCATTACCCTGCATATCAAGCATAATACACCTCTTGGAATCCTGGGAAAATAAAATATAATAAAGGGGTGTGCTCAGATGCTCGGTAATGGTAAATAATTTTAGAGAAGCTATAAACTTTTAATGCAAGATTTGTAATAAAAACAACATCCTTTTAAATATAAACATGAACATAATATGGTAAAAATAAATAAATAATTACCATATAAACATGCACATAGATATTTTACTTGTAAAATAATATCATGTAAAAACTAATTTCACAATGAGGGAATGCCTAATACCGGACATCATTACCACATAGTCAAGGCCTCATGCCAAGACTACAAATAAATGTTTTTGTTAGGGCCTTGTTCCCAGACACTAGTTTGTCTAAAAAGACATACCGATGCATCGAAGAGTTATAGCGGGTTCCACCGATCACATACTTAGTTCACTACATTCCTCTTATGAAAAAGTTAAAACATAACATAAACATTCGAATTAAAACTAGCATACAAAATTTCATTACATTGACCATAAACCATGAATGGTATAAAAATAGGACATCCACAGTCAAACATATCATAACTCATTCAATACAACATAGAATATTTTATTATAATAAATCAACCTCAATAAAAAATTATATCAAGTAAAGGATGCTGAAATAGTTGAATATGATGAGTAAAACTTTTTGAGAGAAATATCCTTTTTTTTAAATCATTTTAAAGTCACACATTAATAAATGAAGGAATTTAAAATAGATTTTTGAATCAAAGTGTCCCATGCCACTTTGAAATGTTTTAATAGAATTATCATTTCATAACATTCAAGTCCATATTAATAAAACCTTAAAATCATTTTGAAAACATAAACATTAATTAAAAATATTTAGAAATATAAATCATTAAAACATTTAAAATTATGATCTTGATTAGGAGTACCCTTCAATAATCCTTAAAATATTCATTTTCAAATCATTTTTATGAAAAATGGACATGGATGATAAACATGTCCCAGTAAATACTTACACATAAGCAATCTCGGATAATAATGAGACCGAGGAATTAACCCTTACCAATGTGGTAAATTACGAAACATACACCCCATGAAAGGAGTATTATACAGTCGATATGAAAATACACATAAATTAAAGTGTATTACATAAGGAATACAATTATGGGTAGTAGATACACCACACAAAATTTAATATTGGTAACATGGAATGAATCTCACAGGAATAAGGAGTGAGATGAAAACCCATTTACATTGCACTTTCCTTTAGTCGAGGGTAAGTTTAACCTTCTGTATAAAGATCATAGAATGTTATTAAATTATACCAGAACCATATTAATATTTATCATATAATACATGATTTATTTATGACTTTATACTACCCATTTAATAATTATTTCCATGTTAAATTAACATTTTGTGTAATAATCGCCTTTTGTATTGTACGCCTTTTAACTTGTTACTCATGATTTTGTAACGCCCCAACCATAGTTACCCAGAGTAGGTGCATTACTTAGTAACATTGGCATGATAAAAAAAGATCAACTCTAGAAATACCGATTAGTTTAGTAGCCTTGGAAACACTAGAAACATTCATAAATGTTACATTATATCATAAAGCGAAAAACCAATAACAAAGTCTTCATAGTCCACACTCATATCCTCTTCTGACTATCCCTGCATGACATTAATAAAATACTTCTCCACATCACGGAAGATATTAAAACATTGAATGGGGTGGGCTCAGATGCTCAGTAAGGGTAACAATATAGCGGAAGCTTTCATCAATAAACATAAACATTTAAGGAAATGTATAACTAAAACAAAAGCTTTTTAAACTTGACCTTCAACATAATATGGAAAAAGTCAAATGAGAAAATGTCATTTACTTCTTCACATGGATATTCTACAAGTCGAATAATCACATGCAATATCAATAACCACTTACATAATGATGGAATGCATAATGCCAGACTATAATAACCACGTAGCCAAAGCCTCGTGCCAAGACGACAAATAATATTTTGTCAAGGCCTCATTCCAAGACACTAGTTTGTCTCATGAGACCTGCCGATGCATCGAGGAGCTATAACGGGCTCCACCCGTCACTTATTATGTCTAATGCATTCCCCATATGAGTAGGTTTAAACATATCATAAACCATAACATAATCGTATCACATAAAACATGCATAAAGGCAATATAACATTTCCACATTTCAATCACAAGATATCAATACAACACATTGATATAAAAAAACACTGTCAAAACCATTTTCAATACCAGAATAAAGGAGATTTAAAACGTGGTATTTATTTTTAATTTAAAAAAGTTATGGCTTATAGAGGAAGCCGAAACTCATATAATAGTCACGGCGGCGGAGAAGCCGTTGTCGCCGCATACGTAAAAAAACATTCTTTTTGTCGTTTAATAAAAGTGCTTCATATATAAATATTTCTTTTGAATAAAAGTAAAAGTCAAATGGGTTTATACACCGTATAAATGAATGTTGTGTATAAAACAAAATATGCCTCAATGAAAGGAGATTGAGATGAAGACTCTTAAAAAATCATTTTTTAAATAATGTAGATCTATTATGTATATTCACTATAATTACACATAAATAAAGTAAAAATACAATATAGTACATAATAATATCATGACATAATTTGAAAGTAGAAGATTAGCCCAAAGAATAGAAATTGGGTGAAGAAGTTCCCTTACCTCGTGTCCGAATTCACTCGACCGTTCTTTGATCTCCTGAATAATAAACTAGAGTTAATTTATAATTTCTTAATAACATTTTTCAAGTTTATTATTCATTTTATATCACTTATTACCATGTTATGAACATTATGTAATTATTTATGTTAATAACGGTCGTTTTGACGATCTTACGTACTTGAGTCAAAAATAAACTTCTTATAATTACACTTTGTTCATGTGGTAATATATCCATTATATCTATAATTATATTCATGATGTATATATCATATACATCATATATATCCAGTATATACATTAATTTATAATATTACATAACATTTAGAGGTAAGAAATGAAATGCACCGTTAATGGAGACGATAAGCCGTACATACACATGAATGCTACTTTCATTTCTATTTCGTATTTAATGGAATGAAGTTATAACTATATAAAGGTATAATATAATTCCATTATAATATAATTTATAAAACCATTTAATCAATCCTTTATACATCCCACATATGGCATTAACGATTCAAATTACTTCGAGGCGGCGGTAGTCTGTACTTCCTAAAATGAAATTATCGCGTTTACCCATAATGGAAATCATAAAGTATGCCACAAATGAGAAATAAATAAGCATAAGTAAAACATAAACATAATATATATATCATATATGAAAATAGTGCCATCAAAATGGCCACCATTAGAGGTGTTAAATGAATATTGAACAATCATCGTTTCGTGAGGCAGAAATTTTCCATCCACAGAAACAGTATATTCTTTAACCATTAGATGTAAGTGTGTGTAACAGTAGCTTTAATAATTCTTATAACAACATCCTAGTATATTGAGGATACTGGTGTAGTTACAAAAGAAATGAATAAAAAGATTTTTGGGAGTTGGAGAAGCAAAATAAAACCAAACAACATTAGAGAAGACATTACCTTAAAATCGGGTCACTCTTTTTGATTTGAGCCAAAGGCTTCCTTGGGAAGAATTCTGCCCAAATTGAGGCTTCTAGGAGTAAGGGAGGTATTTTGGGATAGTATTTGGGAAGAGTTTTGCCGAGCCAAAAGGCTTTGATATTGTGAGTAAGGTGGTAGTGGTGGGGGCCTTTTATAAGAGGAGAGAAGAGGCACTCTTGGAAAGTAATAAAATGTTACTTTATTATACAATGGTTTTCGGATTCTAAAGGTCCCACACATATATATTTCGAGGCTAAGGTGATAAGGGTTCGAAATATAGTCATATAATAGGGTTTTGAAAGTTGTAAGTCTTAGATTTTACATTATATTTTCATTTTATTTAAATCATTAATTAATGAGGTAATCGCGGCATCATCATGATGTCATAAATAATTTAATTTATTTAATGTCTAAAAATTATAAAAAAATTATCATGATGTAGGAAATCTTTTTATATTTCTAATGAATATTTATAGTAAAAAATATGACTTGTATAACCCCATTTAAAAATTGTTTTAGTAAAACAACTTATGTTTGTGAGATTTATATTTTAACTTTAAATAAAAGTTATTTATGTCATTTTCCTACCAAAGTGGCTCCATGGGGTCCCCAAGATGACCCATGTATTTTCATGGTCGGCCATGACTCACCCAATAGGTGTAGGACAAGTGTCAAGGTCTTTTCATATTTTTATAATATCATTTTTACCTTAAATTTCACTAATTACCTTTAAGCGCGATTAATAAAACATAAAAGTTACTATTCACCAAAAATTATTTTAATCCAATTGAACCACATTTTTCTTCCTAATGACTTCCATGTATGTCGGATTTTGGAAATTCAAATCCCAGAAGTGATAATATTTCATTTAAATGAAAAATCAGTTATTTAACTACCAATTAGTGGTTTCACTATTCATCAAAAATTGAAGTTTTTCAGAACAATGCCAAAATTTCACCCTAAGCTATAATTGATATTCCAAATTCAAAAATGATGTATATTTTACAAAATTACAAAAATATAATTTTCATAAATTAATTTAATAATTAATTTCCGTTGTCACAACAAATAGCGTGTTTTTAAGAAACGATATATATCAAAAGATTGACAATTGTTTATGTCCAATTTCATAGTCAAATTAATTCTAATGAACACCAATGGATAAAATTGTAAAAAAATGTTTCTAATTATACTCTAAAACCACTCAATAGTATAACTTATCACTATAAATTATTTTGATTACAAAAGTTGATTTAAGTATTTTTCACTATTCATTAAAAATTTGGAAGTTCTCAGAAAATTACAAAAAATTCAACATAGGCTAATTTCGACATACTAAATCCAAAAATTAATTCCATTTTGAAATATAAAATATATATAATTTCAAAATGTGGGTATTACTATTGATAATGGCTATTTTTATTAGTCGCGGTGTGTTAGAATCTCGAACTTGCGTGCAATGCAAGCTATTGCATTATTGAAAGAGAAGCGTATTGTGGAAGCTCGGGGTGTTACATTCTCCCCTCCTTCAATAAATTGCGTCCTAGAAATTTGAAATTTTTCTTTAAAAATAAATGGTGGAAAATAGAAAATACATTTGTGGAAAACCCACTTCAGAAATAAGGTTAATAAAATTTAGCCTTAATAAGAGGGAAAGGGAAATGAAAAATTCACCACCCAATTATGATCTCGATTAGGAGAACATTGGTGGAAATTAGAGACAAATAATTGGAGGAAAAACATAAATATTTGTAGGGAGTGATTGAGGTCATCAATCACAAACAAGTGTCAAATTGAGGGCCTCAAATCCTTCAATCTATGTTGATTTCAAATATCATCAGTTCAACAAGACATAAGGTATTAGGAAAACACATTTTTTTCTTTTAAGATCCCATTAATAAAGTTTAATAACTAATTTATTCATATAATAAGATATAGGTATATATATATATTTATGCTTGACATGTAGAGTTTCAACCATCAACTAATTTCGACCACAAACTTATCTTTCACTCAAAAAGACAATAGAACTCAAAAATATTATATTTATCCTAATCGTACAATGTTCAAAATATGAACATATACCATTTAGATTACGAAAACTATTTTTTAATAACCAGGGACTTCCTGTAGGTTAGTGGTAGGTCATAAAGGCCTGTCGTAATATGGTTGTGGGTTCGATTCCTGCAGCTTTGTCCGAAGCGACGGGTAATCACCCAACCTGAAGGTTGTCCTTTCTCTAAAACTATTATTATATTCCAAAAATAATATTCAGAAATTTTTTAACCTTAAACATTAATATTCAAGGTTCAAATTAATTCATTCCAACCTTTATAGTTATCCAAAATACTTCTGTCCAACTCACACTCCAAATTTTATGAAGAAGGTAAACATAATGAAGATCCCCTTTTTTCCCGTGTAACAACATGTGAACACCTTCATCATGTATTCTTTTAAACCACTGCAACATCCTGAATTACCATGATCCCTTATTCCTTATAGAATACTAGATATACTCCTTCTATCCAAAAATGTATACAAATCATCAATCAGTTCCAAGGAAGTTACGAATATCCAATATAATTTATCCAAATCAATCATGTCTTATTCCAAAATCACTATCTCGGTATCAGAACCATATTATGGTTTATCTTTCTCTCAACCATATATTTTCCAAAAATTTAACCTACCATGGAGTCACTTTTCATGGTTCCACACAATCTCAAGTCCTTGATGAAATAATACTACAGTACAATCCTTATATACTCCATAATTATTATAACCAGTACATCATTGATACAACAATCAAATTACACAATTCTTTAATAACAACATAAGAACTATAATCATTCCTCCTCATATGTGGTAGTATCATAACTTGATTATTATCCAATAATATCATTTGGGGCACATTGTGATGATTTGGACATTGGTTTGCGTAGTGTCCCCACTCCTTGCAGATGAAGCATTGTATATTTGAAACCTTTTTCTTACCCTTTCAGTTAGGCACGTGGTGTCCTTTTTCTCCACACTTATAACAAACTCCCATTCCCTTCAGGCAAGTTCCAAGGTGTTTCTTCCCACAGTTATCACATATTGGAAAATTTTTCTTTTCCCACGTCACTTTTTCCATCATTCTCTCATCCATCCCTTTCCTCTCTTTCTTCACTTCAAAGCCATAAGACTCAGAGAATTCCTTACTTATCTTATTAACACATGATACTATTTCCTCATATGTTGAGAAAACATGGGAGATTATTTCCCTTCTAAATGTTGGCTTAATACTGTGAAAGATATGATCATTCTTACGCTTTGGATCATACGTATTACTAGAGTTCACATTCCTTCCACTAGGTACCATTTATATACAATGGAAAAAACTAGGTTAGTTTATGTATTGCAATGAATAATTCCAAACTTGTAAAATACGTAACATAAATTGAAATATTTATGGATATAATCCAAAATCATAAAAAAAATTCTTTGAGGAAGTATATACTCATAACCCTTCATAGTGGTTTGTAAATAAAATGAGAATTATCCTAAGCATATCCCCTGGGAGTGCCGTAACCAAGCGTACAACAAAGACCGTTGTCGTGCACCAGTTCCCGTTCAAGTCTAGCTCAAAGTGGTGTTTTTGGGTTTTACCCCTAGGTACATCTGTGCCAGATACGCCTCTATCTGCTCGTATCCAGACAGGGATTTATTGCTCGGAAAACTCACAAAATATCTATAATACCAAAATTCTAGGAAGTTATTCTATACTAATCCTTAAAGTCTATATTCGGGCTATGTGCTCTAATCAGATTTTATCTAAATCTAGCTTCCAAGGTTAGTACTAAACTGCCTCTGATACCAAGAGTAACGCCCTGACCCCAGTTACCCAGAGTCGGTGCATTACTTCGTAACATTGGCATGATCACAAAAGATCAAGTCTCCAAAGACCGATTAGTTTAGTAGCCTTAGAAACACTAGATACATTCATAAATGTTACATTACATAATAAAGCGAAAAATTAATAACAAATTCTTCATAGTCCACACTCATATCCTCTTTTGACTATCCTTGCAGGTCATTCATAAAATACTTCTTCACATCCTAGAAGATATTAAAACATTGAAATGGGTGAGCTCAGATGCTCAGTAAGGGTAACAATATAGAGGAAGCTTTCATCAATAAACATAAACATTTAAGGCAATGTCTATCTAAAACAAAATCATTTTAAACTTGAACTTCAACATAATATGGAAAAAGTAAAATGAGATAATTCCATTTACTTCTTCACACAAATATTCTACTGGTCGAATAATCACATGCAATATCAATAACCACTTTCATAATGATGGAATTCATAATGCCAGACTATCATAACCACGTAGCCAATGCCTCGTGCCAAGACCACAAATAAGATTTTGTAAAGGCCTCGTGCCAAGACACTAGTTTGTCTCATGAGACCTGCCGAAGCATCGAGGAGCTAAAGCGGGCCCCACCCGTCACTTATTAATTCCAATGCATTCCTCATATGAGTATGTTTAAACATATCATAAACTATAACATAATCGTATCACATAAAACATTCATAAAGGCACCATAACATTTCCACATTTCAATCACAAGATATAAATACAACACATTGATATAATAAAAGCATTATGAAAACTTTTTTCAATACCAGAATAAAAGATATTTAAAACTTGGTATTTATTTTTCATTTAAAAAAAGTTATGGCTTATAGAGGAAGCTGAAACTCAAATAATAGTCACGGTGGTTGAGAAGTAGTTGTCACCGCATAGATAGGAAAAAACATTCCTTTTGTCGTTTAGTAAAAGCGCTAAATATAAAAAGATTCCTTTTGAATAAAAATAAAAGTCAAAGGGGTTTATACACTGTGTAAATGAATGTTGTGTATAAAACAAAATATGCATCAATGAAAGGAGATTGAGACGAAGATCCTTACAAAGATCAATTTTTTTAAATAAAGTAGATATATTATGTGTATTAACTACAAGTACACATAAATAAAGTAAAAATACAATATAGGACATAATAATATCATGACATAATTTGAAAGTAAAAGATAAACCCAATGAATAGAAATTGGGTTAAGAAGTTCCCTTACCTCGTGTCCGAATTCACTCGACCATTCTTTGATCTCCTGAATAATAAAATAGAGTTAATTTATAATTTATTAAGATCCTTTTTCAAATTTATTATTCATTTTATATCACTTATTACCATGTTATGAACATTATGTAATTATTTCTGATAATAACAGTCGTTTTGACGATCTTAGGCACATGAGTCAAAAATAAACTTCATATAATTACACTTTGTTAATGTGGTAATATATCCATTATATCCATAATTATATTCATGATTTATATATCATATACATTTTATGTATCCAGTATATACATTCATTTATAATATAACATAACATTTAGAGGTAAGAAATGAAATGCACTGTTCATGGAGACGGTAAGCCATACGTACGCATAAACACTACTTTCATTTCTATTTCGTATTTAATGGAATGAAGTTATAATTATATAAAGGTATAATATAATTCCAGTATAATATAATATATAATACCATTTACTCCATCCTTTATACATCCCACATATGGCACTAACGATTCAAATCGCTTTGAGGGGGCGGTAGTCCGCACTTCCTAAAATGAAATTATCGCGTTTACCCATAATGGAAATCATAATGTATGCCAGAAATGAGAAATAAAAAAGCATAAGTAAAACATAAACATAATATATATATCATATATGAAAATATTGTCATCAAAATGGCCACCATTAGAGGTGTTAAAAGAATATTGAACAATCATCGTTTCGTGAGGCAGAAATTTGTCATCCACAGAAAACAGTATGTTCTTTAACCATTAGATGTAAGTGTGTGTAAGTGTAGCTCTAATAATTCATATTTCAACATCCTAGTATATTGAGGATACTGGTGTTGTTACAAAAGAAATGAATAAAAAGAGTATTGGGGGTTGGAGAAGCAAAATAAAACAAAACAACATTATAGAAGACATTACCTTAAAATCGGGTAACTCTTTTTGATTTGAGCCAAAGGCTTCCTTGGGAAGAATTATGCCCAAAGTGAGGATTCTATGAGAAGGTAGGTATGTTGGGAGAGTATTTTGGCAGAGGTTGGCCGAGCCAAAAGGCTTTTATAGTGTGATTAAGGTGGTAGTGGTGGGGGACTTTTATAAGAGGAGAGAAGGGGAACTCTTGGAAAGTAATAAAATGTTACTTTATTATACAATGATTTTCGGATTCTAAAGGTCCCAAACTTATATATTTAGAGGCTAAGGTGATAATGGTTATAAATATACTCATAAAATAGGTTTTTGACAAGTGTATGGCTTAGATTTTACATTATCGTCTCATTTTATTTAAATAGTTAATTAATGAGGTAATCGCGGCATCATCATGGTGTCATAAATAATATAATTTATTTAATGTATAAAAATTAATAAAAAATTATCATGATGTAGGAAAGTTTTTTATCTTTCTAATTAATATTTATAGACAAAACTATGACTTGTATAACCCCATTTAAAAATTGTTTTAGTAAAACAACATATGTTTGTGACATTTTTATTTTAAATTGAAATAAACGTTATTTATGTCATTTTCCTACCAAAATGGCTCCATGGGGTCCCCAAGTTGACCCATGTATTGTATTGGTCGGCCATCACTCATCCAAGAGGTGTAGAACAAGTTTAATTGTCTTTTAATATTTTTATAATATCATTTTTACTTTAAATTTCACTAATTACCTTTAATCGCGATTAATAAAACTTAAAAGTCACTATTCACAAAAAAATTATTTTAATCCCATTGAACCACATTTTACTTCCTAATGACAAACATGTATGTCGGATTTTTGAAAATAAAATCTCAAAAGTTGTAATATTTCATTTAAATGAAAAATCAGTTATTTAACTACCACTTAGTGGTTTCACTATTCATAATAAATTTATGTTTTTCAGAACAATGCCAAAAATTCACTGTCAGCTATAATTGATATTATGAATTCAAAAATGACATCTATTTTACAAAATTCCAAACATATATGTTTCATTAATTAATTTTAAAATTAATTCACGCTGTCACAAAAAATAGCGTGTTTTTAAGAAACAATATATATCAAATGATTGACAATTGTTTATGTCCAATTTCAAAGTCAAATTAATTATAATGAACACCATTGGATAAAATGGAAAAAATATATTATAATTATAATTTAAAACCACTCAATATTATAACTTATCACTATAAATTATTTTGATTAAAAAAGTTGTTTTATGTATTTTTCACTATTCATAAAAATTTGGAAGTTCTCAGAAAATTACGAAAAATTCAACATAGGCTAATTTAGACATTATGAATCCAAAAATGAAGTCAATTTTGAAATATAAAATATATATAATTTCAAAAAGTGGGTATTACTATTCATAATGGCTATTTTGATTCGTCGTACTGTGTTAGAATCTCGAACTTGCGTACAATGCAAGCTATTGCATTATTGAAAGAGAAGCGTATTGTGGATGCTCGGGGTGTTACATTGTATCACTAAGACCAATATTTAATTACATCAAGAATATAAATCATTATTTATGTATTAAATATATTTAGAATATAAGTATGTATAAAAGACAGATATATATGAAATGAAAAACACCGTTTATGGAGACGATAGTCCATACGTACGCATAAATGTTGTTTCCGTTTTCATATCGTATTGACCAGAACTAAGTGAATAATATATATGTAAGTACATATATATATATCCAGTATAATTATTATTTTGTATATTACATACTTATTAGTAATATATATTTTAATAATTCTCCACGAATGATGAACGTGGAAATGAATCTCATCGCGTCATTGAGACGGTAATTCGTACGTACGCACGAGTGGCGATATAATTTCCTTAACGGTATGGAATTGGATGGTATATTAATTTTACAGATAAATTATCAGTTTATTTTCATTGTTTGTATTCATATTAGTAATCATTATATCCATTCAAATAACATGGTGTTGAATAACAAATTACACCACGACGTGAAGACGGTAAGTCATACGTACGCACACATGGTGACATTATCATTCATATGATGGATAGAATAATGAATATAGCTGTTAACTCTTTATAATAACATAAAAGTATATATAAGATACTGGGGTTATTACATTATAATGGAAATAACAATGAAAGATGAATTGGAAGATGAAGAGAACTTGAAAGAGGGTGGTGAAATTATTACCTTTTCTTCAGGTTCTTCCATTTGATTTGATCAAAAGGGCTCCTTAAGTTGGATTTATGACTAATGTAGGGCCTCTAGAATTAAGTGAAGATAGTTGAGAGAGTATTTGGGCCGAGGATTGCTATGCCAAATGGCTTAGAAGGTGTGAATTAGATTGACGGGGGATTGACCTTTTATAAGAGGGGCGAGGGGAACCTTAGGAAAAACATAAAATATTATTTTATAATAAATTCATTTTTGGTTTATAATTGCTACAAAATATATTATTTAAATTCTAAGGTGGGGATGGATCGAAAACCACTCAACCAATAGGTTTTAGAAAGTTTTTGTTACCATTTTAACCTTATCATTTAGATTTAACTCTAAGTTAAATAATTTCACTTTTTTCGTGTCTTCTTTTATTCTTACACTATATGGTTAATAAACATACTATATACTGCCAATCGAACCCCAAATGTTTCATTAATGTCATATATATTATTATATAAGACTATTGGCCGATCTAGGATTTTTGGGACCATTATATCAATAAATAATATAATATTTGTTTTAAAACAAATTTATTGTAATTTTGAAACTATTTGGTATTTGTTTTTTTGTTAAAATAATAAGAGAATGATTACTTTAAAAAAATATCGAATCAATACAAACATGTCATATTCACCTAGAAAATTCGTGGATTTCATATAAACATTGAAATTACATTTATTTTTATATTTATAATACTATTTATTTGATTCTTTCATTAATAAGGTAATTTCTGCATCATCATTGTGTCATTAATAAATTTTATTATTTAATATCTCAAAATGATAAATAAAATAACATTATGTATGAAATATTTTTATTTTTATAATTAGTAATTATAGTCTAATTTATCTTATGTATAACCCTATATTAAAAAATTTTAATTATTAAACTTTGATTTTAGCTCTTTTAACTATTCTTTGAATTAAATAATAATTAAAGTCCTTTTCTAATCAAAGTGGACATAAATGATAATATTTTATTTGTAAGGTGGTTTTTGGTCGAGAAACACTTGTCCCATAGAATTACGACATGTGTTAGGGTAATATTAATATCATTTTTACCCTTAATTACCCTATTTAATTTTAATCGTGGTAAATAAAAGTAAAAAGATACTATTCACCGAATATTATTATTATCTTATTGGACCACATTTTACTTCTTGATATTAACCGTGTCTCTCGGATTTTTTAAATTCAACTCACAAAAGTACTAAAATAATGTTTTCTGTGAATTCGCAAATTCTCCTAGGAGGTGGGTAAAAGACGGTGATAAGTTCAATAAAATTTTTATATATCTAAAATTATTATAAACTAACTCCAATGAATTGCATTGAACTTATATAGGTACTTTGAATCTATTTTGACAAAAATTAAATTTAAATTAAATAAATAATTATTTAAATAAAATTTCAGTTTTAAACTATAACCCATTGTTTTTCACTATTCATAAAAAATTGTAACTTTTCAAAAAAATACAAAAAAATCACCCTAAGTTAATTTTGATATTATGAATCAACGAATGAAGTCCATTTTATGAAAATAAAATCATATAATATTAATTTATTAATTTAATATTAATTACCATTGTCAAAACTAAAAGGCGTATTTTTATGAAACAATATCTATCAAAATATTGACACTTGTTTATATCCAATCTCAAAGTTAAATTACTTGAAATGAATAGAATTGGATTAAATGGTAATAATATAATCTATTTATACTTCCAATACATTAAAATTTTTAATTTAACACAATAAATTATTTTGGATAAAAAAGTTTTTTTCAGTTAAAATATTTTATTTTTCACTATTCACCCAAATATGAAAGTTATCAGAAAAACAACAAACATTTATCAAAAAAAATTCTTATATACCGATTCTAAAGAAGAATTTTATTTTGTCAAATTGAAAATATAAAATTATTAAATATTGGATTTAAAAAGGGTTCGCCATTAAAAGGCCGTAAAAGTGCATTTTTTGAAAAATCATTCTTTTATCTGAAAAAATGAATTACTTCCTAAATTATGTCTAATAAACTCATAATATGGAATATAAAATTATAAGGATTATATATAGTTCCAAATTTAGTTAATAATATTCATATTTTCTTTTGAACGACTATTTTGTAATGTTGTGGTGTGCTTGAACTCGGTGTCGCGTGTAGTGAAAGTTATTGAATTACTTTTAAACAATAACGTACTATGAAATCTTGGGGTGTTAGAATATCAATTTCATAGAAGGTGTGAGGAGAAGTGATGGTACGAAGTTAGATTTATAGTGGGGAGACCGGTGTTTTTTTATTATTTAATTCATTAGTTTTTTTTCTTATGTTTTTCAAATAAATATTGATTATTTAACCAAAATGATCCATGACATGAGATGGTCACCCAAACCATATCACTAAAAAAAGTTAAATAAAAAGTTATAACTCTATATACATGAGGTGTAATGAGCTTACACCATCTAGTATGTAAGGGGAAAAACAAACATTCTATCATACACACATAAGTGAAATGCCCCAATATGAATATTGACACCCAGAACCCATTGATGGTTCACCCTTCTAGCATTCAAAACTAAGATTTGGTGATTTAACCCACCCTTTTTGTGAATCATGTACGAAATCATGTTCCCCCATGCACCCCTGGAGGTCCTTTCCACTAGTATTCATACTCTTAGCAACATGATCCAAAATTCCCACTACTGTTGAAGAGTTTGGTTGTCGCATGGTGTTTTTTGGATCTCTATTTCCAGAGCGGTTGATGTAGATTTGATATTTATTTCTAATTTTTTCCCATATTTTCGTTCTTCTTTCCTGAGGTTTCATGCAAAAAGTTTTTAATCTCTTGCAATAAAAATAAATAGAGGCAATGTGTGATGTGAAACCATATATTTTTCTCACTAAAGGATTATCCTATATAAATATAGTAACTATATAATATTAGTTTTATATAATATCCACCTAAATCATCCATGATTCAATCGTGACACATAATTTTATTAATTTACTTAATATATTAAATACAATAAATGATTTTATTTCACTATTTAAAAAAATATTTAAGAAAAATATAATAATTTTCCCCTTCCTTTTTTGATGTTTAGATTTCAAAAATTGAGTCCATATTAGTAAAATAAATTTATAAATGTGATATAATTATTTTTTAATTACAATAATCATTTACTAGAATAATATTTATTTTAAAATTAAACTGATGTTATGAAACAATGAAAATTTAATTAATGTCTCAAAAAATAATCATTCGATAATAAGACACCAAAATATTAATTTTTTAATATATTTCATGATAATTAGTATTCTTTTAAATCATTGTGTTGATAATAAATTTTTAAATATACTTTTCGAATTCATAAAAATTCCCATACTTATTTTTCTATTTCTTAAACATTTATTTACTTATTCAATGATATATATATATATATATATTATTTTCACTCATAATAAACATAAATTTTATTTATAGTTTTATATTTGAGGATACTATTTTTTTGGTTGGATTACTATTCCTATTTGCAAGACTTCTCTTATAGGAGTCTAGTGAATATTTTATACAATATTTTCGTCTTAAACATAGATTTAAGTGCAAAATAATCTATCAAAGACGTCAGATGATAGAGAGACATATCATTAAATTTCAGGGTGTTATATTCTACCAATCATCAAAAATATCAACCTTCAAATTTCTAGAATGTCACCACATAAAAATATTTGTTTCCTTCGACATCATAAATTTATTAATTCACATGGATCCTCTTCAATTTTTTGATTTTTCAAAAGTATATTTACTAGGCGAGTCATCTGATACATCAACACATGTTCTATAGTGAAAATAATCTGGAGAGGATATTTATAGTATGGATAACCTAGGATGAAATTCTATTCTTTAAAAAGTGATAACTTTCATCCAGTCTAGAATTTTCGTTCATAACAAATAGATGTGGAACTAATTGAATACTTTAGAAACTCTACACATAATTCCCAATTGATATGCCACAACTCCTATTATTTCAATAAATATAAAAGCATCAATGTACCAAGGGATCAATTTCCCATTCATTCAAGACATTAGGAATTCAATCTGTGGAGGTACATTCAGAATGAAATAATTTCACACTTGAAACTCCAAATCCCTTCACCAGTTTTCAACATAACATCTTTTTCGACTTGGAGCTGATTTGAAATAGTTTTCAATATTTATTAACTTCATTATTGTTTCCATTAAAATATATAGGCCTACAAGAATAATTTCATGAACTTCATCCCAAAAATTTGTTTTATAACATCTCTTTCCATATAATTCTTCATATAGTGACATTTGAAAACATGAATAGAAATTATTGTTATTCGAAAATTCTACCAAAGTTAAATAATGATATCACAAACCTTGAAATTCTTTTGAATATTATATTAACATGTATTCTAGTGTTTGGATCATCATTTTAGATCATCCATCAGTTGGTTGGTGACAATAAGTACTCAAATAAATACTAGTATACAAATATTTATGAATTCTTTTCAATAATTTTTATGTAAATCCTAGATCACGATAATAAAATATTGAAAATTGTGCTCATTGATGTCATAAAACATCATTAATATATGTATGTTTAGGGTGATCATGTGTAAAATCCTTACATATAGTGAATAAAATTACATATTTTGTAAGCTGATAAAAAATAAAAAAACTCCATCATTCTCCCATGGAGTTATTGGTAATTTACTGACAGTATATATAGTAATGCCTTCCCATTCAAATTTAATAATAGTAAGTGGTTTCTGGAATCATCTAGGATGATGTATTTCGGCGAGAACTTTTTGACAAACTAAACATTATGATACATAATCACAGATTTATAACAACATATTATCTCACCAAAAACAATCCATCATATCTCTAAAAAATTTATTACATCTATGGTGTATAGAAAAATGTAATCTATGTTCATCATACAATATATAATTCCTTAGTATTAAACATCATATATTATTTAATTATGTTAATAATTCATATTGAGGATATTTTTAGGATTAGTGAACTAGAGAATAAGGCCATAATTGTTACATTACATCTCAATTAATACAAAGTATACAATTCAACTCAGTAATATTTTTTAATAAAATAAAAACTCTTAAATGGAAATATTAATTCATTTCTTGATATAAATTATCTTATATTCTGCCTATCTCTTTCTTTGCCTTAAATCCTTTGACAACCATTTCAAAAAAAATGTATTAGCATAAAATGCTCTTTAAGGGTTATAAAACAAGGAATGGAAAAAATTGTCCACAAATAAATACATGTAAATGAAATCATAATTTTCAATATTTATCATACCACACAAGATCATAAGATTTATGAATAACACATGGAAATCATAAATCATACTGGTAACTTGTGGCATCCATAACATACTTACGTTATAGCCTTCATAGATACATAGTGTGCTACCTTTGGAATACCCAAAACAATATATTCCATATATCATTTATGAGAAACATTAACATTTACCTCTGTCATATTACACAATGCATTGGAGAGATATATCGGGCCCACCCGCCCTAGGATTATCACGGAACCACCAGTATACGTAAACAATGCCCAAGAACCATTACATATTCATACCACATAAAACTAACATAAACGAAACATAACATTTTCTCATTTAAATAAAAATATATAATTAGTATGTATTGATATAAACAATCCCTTATAAAAACAATTTTATATAAGAAAATATTTAAATGAGTGTATTGTATTTATTTTCCATTTAAAAACATTACACCTTTTAGGAAAGCTAAAAATCAAATAATCCTCATGATGGAGGAAATGTCAGTGTCCCCACATACGTTAATAAAAACATTCCCTTATTTAGTTTTCTAAAACACTACGTAGAAAATGATTCCATTTGAATAAAGTGAAAAGAAAAAGTGGTTCATACACCGTTAAAAATAATGTCTTGTATAAATCAAAAGATTTCTCAATGAAATTAGATTGAGACAATGTACCTTACCACATGTTCGACTTGACGTGTTCATTCATTAATCTCTAGAATAATAAACTATATTTAATAACTACCAGCTTAAAAACCTTTTTTATTATATTATTACTTTTATATTACTTATTACAATGTCATAAACATCATATTATCATTTATGTTAATAACTGTGTTTTTCTTGATATTTAGTACCTGAGTCAAAAATGAACTACTTATAATTACATGTTTTTGATGTGATCAAAAGTACATTATCTTAAAAATGTTATTCATGATTTAGATATCATATATATCAAATATATCATGTATATATATGTATTTATAATAGTACATAACATTTAGATATAAGAAATGAAATGAACCGTTTATTGGGATGGTAAGTCATACTTACTCATGAACAATACTTTCATTTCTATTTCATATTTAATGGAAGGAAAACTTAATGATACATTGGTATATTATATTTACAGTATAATATAATATATAATTTCCTTAACTCTATCATTTATATGTTCCACATATGTCATTAACGAGTCAAATCACATGGAGTGGGTGGTAGTCCGCACTTCCTCAATTCAAATTATCGTATTTACCCAATATGGAAACCATAATGATATACTAAAAATGAAAAATACAGAATTATTTAGAAAATAAAAATATAATATACATCACATATAAATAAATTACCACTATAATGGCAACCATGAGAGGTGGTGGGAGATAATCGAACAATAATCGTTTCGTGGTGCAACAGTTCACTCTATACAGAAACAATATGTTCATATCCATTAGATGGAGATTTTTATAAGAGTAGTTTCAATACATCTGATAATAAAAACAAAGTATACTGAGTATAATGGTTTTTTATTTAAAAATAATAATATGAATATCATAGGGAGATTATAATTAAAATTAAAGAAGATATCATGATAGAATACATTAACTTTAAAACGGGAAACTCCCATTTGGTTTGAAACAATAGGCTTCCATGATGTGCCTTCTGCCTAAGGTGATACTTCTAGGAAGAAGAGAGGGATGTTAGGGAATTTTTAGTTAAATTTTTGATGATACAATGGCTTTAGAGTGGTGAGTAATGGGATAGGGTTGATATCCTTCTATATGGCATTTGAGTGGCACTTTTGGCATGTTTGAAAATTTTAATTTATAATAAAATTATTTTTGGTTTCAAAAGGTAAAAAACATATTTATTTATAGGATAAGGTTCATATATATCTAAATAAAATCCTTAATTAAAAATTGGATAGGTTTGGGATATTTTTTAGTCCTTATCTTTCTTATTTAACACTTTGTTAACTTATTTAACTATAACCATGACCTCTTTTATATTCATACTTTATGGTCAATATATTTACAATAAAATTCCATGTGACCAAAAATGGATCATAAATGACATTTTTAACATCATATATGTAATTTGGATGAATTTTAGATTTTTAGGACAATTTGATCATTTAATAAAATATTGATTTATTAAAAAAATCTTTTCTGTCAATTTTAAAGCTATTCATATCATGAATTTTTATAAAAAACTAACCAAATTGATTATCTTAAAAAAAACTTCATTAATTCAATGATAACATGTCATATTAATATATAAAATTCATGTATTTCATAAAAAGGTTAAAAATAAATTTATTTTATAAATTACAATATCATTTATTTGAATCCTTTATTAATGAAGCAACTACTACATCCCCATTGTGTCATAATTAATTTTTCTAATTTATTTTCTAAAATTATAAATAAAATACCCTGATGTAGGAAATAGTTTTAGATTTAAAATTAATTTTAATAGTCCCATAGATACCTCATATAACCCCATATCTAATTGTTTTACTAAAAGATATGTTTTTATGTTATTTTTGTCCTAAAATTTAATAAATTAATATAATGTGTCATTTTCACTTACATTTATGTCCATGTGGTCCTAAAATAAAGGAAAGGATGACCATGGTCATACATGTATCATCCAATAGTATTAAAAAACATGTTATGGTAACTTAATATTATTATAATATTATTTTTACCCTTATTTACCGTACTTAACATTTAACAATGGTTAATAAAATATTTACTGAAAAAAATATTCATAATATCTAAAACTAAAAGTTACCTATTTAAAAAAATGGTCCTATTTATTTTAAATATGGGATCTATTTTTCTATATTCAAAATAAATAATTTATAGAAATTAATTTAAAATTGATTACTGTTGTCAAAACAACAATCGTGTTTTTATGAAATATTAACAATCAAAAGATTTAACTTTTTCTATGTACAATTTTGGCATTAAATTACATACAATGACCAACATTGTATTAAATGTTAAAAATATAATCCAATTACACTTTAAAACCAATTAAAATAATAATCTATCTATATAAAATTATTTGATTAAGTGGTTGTTTTCAATTAAAATGCCGTATTTTTTACTATTCATTAAAAAATGAACATTATCAGAAAAATATCAAAATTTCATCCAATACAAATTTTTATGTTCTGATTCTAAAGAAGAATTTTGTTTTGTCTAATAGAATATATAAAAATGACAAAAACATGATTTAAAATTTTTTCACCATCATAAGGCTGTAAATTGTCCTTTTAATGAATATTATAGTATTTTATGCATAAAATTGCATCAATTCTTATTTTAAGACTCTAACATTTACTAAATAAATGTAACGACATTTAAAAAACATGTATAATCATATTTTAGTTATTTATATTCATTACTTCCAATAAAATGACATGGTAGTAACTATGATTTAAAATAATATTATATCATAATGTTTTAGTATGAATTTGGGTTGTTTGAAACATAAGACATTGGAGAAATGCATTGTTGCGTGATGGGAACACCATTAAACATTGAATTTCCTTTGAAGTAAAATTAATATTTAATTCACAAATATTAATATATATGAAAAATTATTTCCCTTTATTTACCTGTGATGTTACATTCTTCCCCCCATTTTAAAACTACGTCCTCACAATTTTATTCACTTATCATTTAATTGGGGGTATTTATCTCTCACAGAATTTTCAGATTTTCACGTTGCCTCATCAACCATGTAGTTTTTACACAAAAACTTTACCTAATGAATTACCTTATTCTGCAACACTTTCACTCTTCGGTCATGAATCATGATTGGCTGTTCCTCGTAATAGTGATTCTCTTCCAACTAAACTACCTATGGAATCAAAACATGAGATATATCCTACATATACATTGTAATCATTGAAACATGACAAACATTGTGTACCTGGGATAAATATGGATGTAAATACACTCTACAGAAAACTGATCCAACATTTTCTTGGATTTCATAGGGTCCAATGAACCTCGAACTCAACATTCCCTTCTTACCAAAACAAATCACATTTTTTCACAGAGAAACATTGAGAAAGACCTGATCACTAACCTCCAAAGAACGATCATTCCTCTGGTTATCATCAAATCATTTCATCCTGATATGATTTGTTCTCAAGTGCTCTTGAATCAATTGAACTTTTTCTGCCATCTCTTTTACCAATTTTGGTACCGTCCATTTATTTTCACCTACATCATCTAAAAAATCTTGAGTTTGACAACAATTTCAGTATAATGCTTCGAATAGATCCATCAGTATACTATAATGAAAAATTTTATTATAAGAAAATTTAACTAAAGAAAGATGTTAGTCCCAACATACCTATTAATCCATTGAGCAAGAATATAAAATATATTCCAATGTCTAAAAATTCATGTTTTTACTGCACATATAATTGTTGATGAAAAGTGTAATAATATTTAATTTAGTACCCAATGACTTTTGATGTTCTTTTGAAAAGTTAGAAGTAATCCTGGGATCATTATCAGATACAATGGAGAGTGTAACATCAGGAATGATGACTACCTTTTTAACATAAAACTTAAAACGTTCATCTATAGAAAAAGTATCATGGATCAGATAGAAATGATCAGATTATTCAATTGATCAAAAATAAATCAGATTTCAGTATTACCACGAGAAGTCTATGGTAATTCCACGATAAATCCACAAATTTTTTCCCATTTCTAGTATAGTTCTTTTAAAACCTGAAGCATTCATTTTAGTAAATTTTTCTCTGCATTAACCCATTGGCATGTCAAACAATTCATTTTAAATTCACAATATCTCTTTTCATTCCATCCCACCAGTATTACTCTCGATGATCTCTATACAACATAGTACTACTGGGATAAACTGACAATGGGGAACTATGAGTTTCACATAATAACTCTTTCTTCAATAGTGAATCACAATGCAGGTATAATATCTTCCAAAATCTCAGAATCCAATCATCAGAAATGATAAAATTAGGTAACATACCCTTCATAACCATCTCTACCTTTTTTTGCAACTCAATGTTTTCTTTCTACGCTTTCTTAATTCTGTCTACTAGGGATGATTTCGCTGACACCAAAAAAATAAATGAATCTCTTTCACCAAGAACATCTATTCATAATTTCATCTAATCGTTAATCAAAGTATCTGGTTCCAAACATAACATGGTTAATGTATAATTACTTTTCTGATTCAAATCATATCCACTTTATTTGAATTTCTAGAACGTGCACTCACAATCCTAGATTAATTCCATCCATATCCTCTATCTCATGTTCAATTCATTCTGAGTAAATGCATACATCAAACATTGTTGGTCCGTATATATTTGACATTTTTCTCTATACAGTTGATGCCTCAAAATTTTTAAAGAAAAAAAACAGCTAGTAATTCCAAATCATGTATTGAGTAATTTAACTCGTGAGTTTTCTACTGACATAAGGAATATGCAATTGCCATATTATTCTTCATCATGACACAACCATGTCCTTTCATCAATGAATAACTGTAGTAAAAAAACTCACCATCTCTAGAAGGATGAGCCAAAACGGGATTATTGACCCTTCTTATTTTATATTCTTGAAAAAATCATCACATTCATTTGTCTGTATGGACTTAAAACATTTTTGAGTTAAATTAATCATTTTCAAATATAAATATGAAAAATATTCAACAATCCTCATGTAATAACCTATTAAACCACAAAAACAACAGATCTCAGTTATATTTTCGGGTTTTGGAAATTCTTTTACATCATTTGATTTTGTAGGATAAATAGTTATGCTATTTCTGGAAACAATGAGACCAAGGAATGAAATTTTTTGTAACAAGAAATCACTATTTCTGAATTTCCAAGACAATTTATTTTCTTTTATAGTTTTCATGAAATCCCTTAAATTACTTTAATGTTCATTATTACTTTTGGAATAAACCAAAACATCATCAATAAACACAACCAAAATCCTATCCCAGAACTCACTAAAAATTTTAATCATAATATCCATTAATACAGCAAGTGCATTGGTTAATCTAAAAGGCATAAATCATATTCGAAATGGCCATATGTAGAACAAAATTCAGTCTTCAGAATGTTTGTTTCCTTTAATTTCAACTGATGATACCCTGAACTCATGTCGATCTTAGAAAATTATTGAGCACTCTAGATATGATAAAATAAATCACCGATATGTGGAAAATGATACTTTTTCTTAATAGTTATGTTATTCATTGCTCTATAATCAATGAAAATTCAACTAAAACAATCTTTATTTTTACAAAACAAAATAGGAGCACCCCATGATGATGTGATAGGTCAAATAAATCTTTTTCTATGAACTCATATAATTGCTTATTTAACTCTAAATGTTCAATTTAAGTCATTTGATGTGGGGGTTTGAAATTGTCTTGGCATAACGAACTAATGCAATAGTAAATTCAACTTCCAGATCAGGTATTATACCAAGAAACTAATCAAGAAAAACATTAAGATAATCATTTACCACTAGCATATCATTACTTGAAATAGTTCATTTATTTTCAACAATATGTTCACGGTAAAATTCATTTCTATCTTTTACTAGTTTATCAGCTTCCCGATATGTTAAAAAAATTAAGGGTTCATTCTTATACACGAACTAAAATTATTTCTGAAAATAATCCTCTTTAGATCTATAGTCATTTTTTAAATGATAAATAGAAAGACAATCCATACCCAAAATTCCATCAAACTCTACTAGAGGAAAAAAATTATAGATTTCAAGTAGATTCTATCCGCACACAAGGACAAGAATGTCCTTATAATTTACTTTTGTCTCAATATTTCTTCCCCTTTTTTATACAATAACATCAAGATTCATATCTAGAGATGGAATTCCCAATTTACTAGAAAATATCTCATATTTTAAAGAATGTTTAGTCCCTAAATCAAATAACACATTGCCATAATCTGAATAAACAAATAGTTTATTTGATACTACTTTATTCCATGGCCCATCATCTGTTGAGATAGTTGTAAAGGATTTCACCACCCATTTATTCTTGTAAACTTACTTCTTTCCTTCAGCTACGTTCTTCGTTGGTCAGTAATTTTCATAATAAACCATTTCATTGTACGCAAAAAAATTTACTAACTGTAAATCATATTTCATATTACCATTACCTTCATCATTTTCAGTGCAATTACGACCCTTATGTCCCATTTTACCAAATCGGGAGCACATACTGTAATTCAAAAGAAATTCACTAATGTGTTTTTTACCATATTTCCCAGAAAATGTAAACTTATGTTTCGTACTGTTAGACCTTTTTGATGAGTTAATCCCTTTCTTATGCCACCTCATCCTCTTATTCGGTTGTTTTCAATGAACACCTGATCATTTTAAAACTCCATTTCCACCTTCTCCTCACATCAAACAAGTTTTTCATAAATTTGGAACTCACGAGAATAAAAATCCATTTGATACTATGGATTTAATTTAAAGTAAACACTATTGATTTTACTATCATGATCTCATATTAAATTTGGTTCATATATTGCCAGTCGCATGAATTTTTCATCATAAACAGCCAGATAGTCATCCTCTTACATCAATTTTCAAAATTGTTTTTCCACCCTAAGATGAACCACTGATGGAAAATATTTCTCAAGAAGCATACCATTGAATTCATCCCAATCTAGAGAAACAATCTCCTCATTATCCCTGAAATGTTTTACCATCGACCACCACTATTCAGATTCACCATCAAAACTATAAACAATAAGTCAAACCATTTGATGTTATGAAAACCCTAGGACATCAAAAATATTCATTAGTGATTTAATCCACACTTCAGATAGAACAGGGTAAAATAATCCTCTGAATTATGGGGGATGTTGCCTCATGAAATGTTCTACTACTGACATGTTTTTTTGTGGTTGATCTGACTGATCCCATGCATCGATACCACCACCATTTATAACATGAATAAATTTTTCAATTACTATAACAAAAAGTTTAGTTCCGATTCTCACCATCTCAGGTTGCAGATTTGGAAGGTTTTCTTCCCCCTCATTTAATCCCATCATACCTTCCCTATTTCCTCTATGGAAAACCATTCTGAACACTTAAATATCTTTAGAGAAGAAACATGGTATTATGTATATTCTATATCATTTAAATATTAACATAAATTAATTTATGGAAATTAATTTAACAATACCCTAAATACTAAAGATATATATAGCGATATATGATACCAACAATAAAGATCCACCCTTAAGCATTACATAATATTGAATTAATATAATAATTCACATTTAATATCATTTTCTGTTTAGAGTTTTAGAGAATTAGGCCGTAAATGTTACATTACATATCAAATATTACAAAGTAGACAATTCCACTCAGTATCTATTTTTTCATAAAATAAAAACACTTAAACAAAAAAAATAATTATTTTATTGATAAAAATCTTCTTAAATGTTGACTTTATATTTTTGTGACTAAAATCATGTGAAAAATATTTAAAAACATTGTATCAGAATAAAAATCACAGTAAAGGTTGTAAAATAAAGAATAAAAAATTAGTCCACCAATAAATAAATGTTAATGAATTCATATTTTTCAACATTTAACATACCACATAAGATCATTATATTTATTAATAACACATCAAAAACCTAAATCATAAATCTTACTTGTGGCATCCATAACATATTTATGCCGTAGCTTTCACAGTAATGCAGGGAGTTACATTTGGAATACCCATGGCTGTATATTCCCTAAATCTATTTGGATAAACATTAACATTAGCCTCCATCATGTTGTACAATGCATCAGGGAGCTATCTTGGTCTTACCCGCCTTAGGTTTATCACATAACAACCTATATAAATAAACTACGACCATGAACTATAACATATTCATAACATATAAAACAATGATAAAGGAAAGATAAAATTTACACATTTCAAACAAAAAATATCATTTAAATATATTGACATAACCAATCTAATATATAAATCAATTTAAATACAAAAATATGTGAAAATTATATAGTATTTATATTCCTTTTAAAAACATTACAACTTATTCATGAAGCCAAATATCCAATAACACTCGTAGCGGCAGAAAAGTCATTATCACAGTGTACATTAAAAAGAAACATTCCCTTTTATCATTTAGTAAAACACTACATAGAAAAATATTCCATTTGAATGAAATTAATAGTAAATGGGTTTTACACATCATATAATTGTATATTATGTATAAATAAAAATGTGACACAATGAATGGGGATTGAGACGAAATCCCTTAACTCATGTTCAACAAAACCCGTTCATTTTTTAATCACATGAATAATAATATGAAGTTAATTTATACATTCTCCATAACCATTACATGTTTATTATTCCTTATATATTACTTTTTACCCCTTTATAAACATTACACAATCATTTATGTTAATAATGATCATTTTGTCGATATTTGGTACTTGAGTCCAAAATGAACTTCTTATAATTACAAGTTCTTCATGTGATCAAAAGTCCATTATCATTATAATGATTTTAATGATTTATATATCATATATATCAAATATATCTATTATATATATGTATTTATTAATGTACATACCATTTGAAAATAAAAAATGAAATACACAGTTCATGGAGATGGTAAGCCGTACGTATGCATGTATGCTACATTCATTTATATTTCATATTTAGTGGAAAAAAATCATTGTGAACCATGGGTATATTATAATTCCACTATAATATCATATATAATTTTATTATCTTGATACTTTATATGTTCCATGTATGTAATTAACGACTCATATCACTTTGAGTGGGCGGTATTTCGTGCTTTCTGAAATGAAATTATCATATTTACCCATTATGGAAACCATTAAGGTAAGCTATAAAAGAAAAATATAGATTAATAAAGACAGTATAAATATAATACATGTATAATATAAATATAGTTATAACATAATTCCCCCCATGATAAGTGGTTGGAGATAATCGAACAATCATCGTTTTGTGAGCCATCAGTTCGCCGTACGTAGAAACAATTTGTTCATATTAATTATGTGTAGATTGAATAATTCCCAAAACAACAACATAGTAAAGTTTTAATATTGGTGCTGTTATTTAAATAAAGAACAATAAGAGCATAGGGAGTGAATAATTAACATAAAATAAGAGAACTTGAGGGAAGGCGTTACCTTTAAATTGGGTAACTCTCTTTGGATTGAACCAAAAGGCTTCCTTTAAGTGCCTACTGGCTAAGGTAAGGCTTCTAGGGGTAAGGGATAGATCTTGGGAGATTATTTGGGCATAGTATTTATGATCCAAGGGGATTGTGAAATTTGAGTAATGGGTTATAGATGATGGCCTTTTATAAGTGAAAGGAGGGGCTCTTTAAGAATATTAGAAATTATTATTTTATTATAAAATGATTTTCGGTTTCAAAGTGTCCAAAACATATTTAATTCAAATATGATTTGTATATAAGATGAGAAAAATCATCCAATAATAATTGGATAGGTTTGAGATATTTTTTTAATCTTTATCCTTTTTGTTTAACCCTTTGTTATCTTATATAACTTTTTCCATGTTCTCTAACATATTCATACTATAGGGTTACTATATTTACAATAAAATTATAATAGACCCAAAATGGATCATTAATGAAATTTTTACCATTATATATGTATTTTGGACGATTTTTAGTTTTTTAGGACTATTTATCATTTAATATAGTATTGATTTATTTAAAAGTGATTTTTTGTCAATTTTAATACTATTCGTGTCCGGAATTTTGAAAAAAAACCAAAAAAACTTTATTCATTCGAAAACAATAACTTATTCAATGATAAAAAGTCATTATTATCTATAATATTAATGGATCGAATTAAATGGTTCAAAAAAATTTATTTTAATATTTATAATTTCCTTTATTTGAATCCTTTATTAATGAAGTTATTATTACATCAGAGCAGAGTCACAATTAGATTTGTATATATAATATCTAAAAAATATAAATAAATTACCATGATTTAGTAAACCTTTTTATGTTTCAAATTATTATTTATAGTCAAAGAGATCACTTTTATAACCCCATAACCATTTGTTTTACTGAACAATATTTGTTTATGTTATTTTTGTCCTTCCATTAAATTAATTAATATAATGTGTCATTTTTGCATACATGGGGCACCACATGATCCCAAAATCAACCCAATGATTCCCTTGGTCAGACATATATCATCAAAAATGATTAAGAAACTTGTTAGTGTAATTCAACATTATTAAAAAATTGTTTTTTAACCTTGTTTAACAGATTTACCCTTTAACCTCGAAAAATAAAATGTTTACTGAAATAATAATCATAATGTCTAAAAAAAAGTTATCTATTTATAAAATTTGGACCTCATGATTTAAAATTTAGAATCTATTTCTCCAAATTCAAAACACAGAAGTGGCATAAATTAATTTAAAATAAATTCTCGATGTCAAAATAAAAACCGTGTTTTTATGAAATAATAACTATCAAAAGATTTACCATTGATTATGTCCAATTTAATAGTGAAATTACATACGTGGACTAAAATGGGTTTAAATGGTGAAAATAAAATCCAATTACAAATTAAAATCCATTCAAAGAAAAATCTATCTATATAAATAAAGTATATTAAAAGGAAGTTTTGAATTAAAATTAAATATTTTTTACCACACTATAAAATATGAACATTATCATAAAAATAATAAAATTTAATAAAAAGTAAAATTTGATGTCCCGATTCTATGGAAAATATTATTTTTTCAGATAAAACATATAAAATTGACAAAAACTGTATTTAAATAGTGATCCCCATTAAAAGGATGTAAATTGAGCTTTTATAAAATATTAGAGTATTTATTGCTTATAATTGGATCCATTATTTTTTTAGGCCTATAAAATTTATTGGCTAAATAAAAAGTCATATGAAATCCATGTATAATAATATTTTAGTAATTTATGATCATTCATGACACTACAACGGCTAGTTGGTAACTACAATTTTAAATTATATAATATTTTTATTTTTTAGTATGACACAACATTGTGTGAAACATAAGAATTCTTAGAAACCCATTTTTTCTTTCCGTGTATGCAATCGAACATAGCATCCCATTTTATAATAAAATTAATATTTATTTAAAAATATTAATAAATATGAAAATTTCTTACTCTTTATTTACCTGGGATGTTACACAATAATTCCTTTTTTTGTCTTGGGTATATAGGGAACAAAAAGCCTCTTCCAAAATATCAATATACACTCTTCATATAAGAAGTATATCAACATCCCATCATTCACATATTTTATTTATATTCAAAACTCCTCATCATTGGACAAAATAAATTTAATAATTTTTAATAAATATGTATTGGAAACCATTTGTAAATTTATTGACGTTTTACTTACCGTTATAATTCCAATATCCATTTTACTTGATCTATAGATACATCAACCATATCAACCCTCTATTTGTTCATAACTCTAGGATCCTTTTTACTCAATTTATTTACTACCATATTTTCCTTCCTGGGGTAGTATAGTATAGAAAAATATTTATCCTTGTGTATCTCAAGCCATCACCTTTGTCTTATACTATGTTATTTATCGAGAATATATATTTTGATATTTTATGATCTATATATATCATTGATATTAACAAAAGAGATATAGTCTGTAAATCTTAAAAAAAATGTTAAAGCTACCCAATAAAAATAGAGGGTGCATTTGTCCGACCAGAAGATATTACAATAAACTTTTCATTCCAATATATGTTTTTTGAAATAGATCATTTTTAATGTCTTCCTTCATTTACCATAATTGATGATATCCATACTAATGAATAATCTTGGAAATATATTGATCTCCATAAGGTTTGTGAGTGAAGTCCTCAATATTAGTGAGTGGGTAATTTTTCTTTATCATAATATCATTTATCTACCTTTAGTCAATGCATAGCCTCATAGATCCCTCTTTCTTCTGAATGAAAAGAACAAGTGGGATCCATGTTGAATCAGTAGGGTGTATAAAACTTTTATCACTCAATTACTCCAGTTGTTTCATTAACTATATTAACTGAACTGTTTCCATTCTATAGGGAGACTTTGATATAGGACATTCACTAGGTATTAATGTAATAGAATGATCAACAAAATTATCTGGAATATGTCAAGAAAAATCTTACATAAATGCATCAATTTAATTATTTACAGTGGTTACATCATCAATTTGATGATAAAAGTTATCATCAGTAGGTTTTATTTATTATTATTCTCCATGAATATCATTTATATGTTCTTAAACCGGTTTATCTAGATATTAATAAGTTAATTAAGTATCGCCTATTAAGATATGAAATTCCACATCGACATCACATATCATATTTTACATCAATTTTAAAAAATATGTTATATATATTGATATTTGGTCTATACCAAGGATAATGTTGAAATCAACCATATGTTTGATAGGAAAAATAATCTAATATATAAATTTATATATCATAATCTATACTGCTTGACACTTTTTTTCTTGCAATAATGTTCCCACAATGTGTTTTGAATGAAAAATACCTTGTAATGAATAATCAGAAATATCAATTTTTATTGAAATAATAAAATATATAAAAAAATTTGATGATCTAGAATCAAATAAATTTTTTTTTAAATTAGAGGCGGTGAATAATTCTAATTCCACAATACCATGAGGAATGTTAACCTCAACTACTATGATTGCATAATCATGGGATTGTTCCCTTGACCTTTTTGGGGAATTGTTCCCTTCACACCAATAACATTCATTTTCATAGTGTCCTATATCCTAACTGTTGATGAAATTTTCATTGATCACTTCATTCATGCCATTAAAATCATAGTAATGATGACCATTTTATAAACACTTGTAACAAACTCCCATTTCCAATAAGAACTATACATTATGATTTATTCCAAATTTATTGGAAGATTGAAATTCTTTTATTCCCTCAATAACTCATGATGGATTATATTTTCAATTGTACTCAATATCCCTCTCCTTATCCTGCATTCCATTGAAACCATATGGTTTTGGAAAATTATTTCTCTATTTTTATGGAATATAATATTATATCATTTTATGATGATAATGATTGGGATAATTATTCTCTTAGTATAAATGGTTTAGTATCATCAAGAAAAAAATCAATCATTCCACTTTATTAGGTATGTACTCTACAATATTCCATTCTATAAATGTAATCATGTCTTCAAACATATAATGTTTTTCAATCTCTTTCTACCTCAGACATTATAATTTACACTCATATATTCTTGATGTACACGATGAAATTTTTTTTCATTGAATATTTCCATGAAATCATTCCATTAAATATTTTTTATGTCACTAAAATACATTGTGTTTTGGAAGAATAACCACCAATGATCAATATCTCCTAAAAGATGATAAACATACATGGTTTCCTTCTCCCATTTATTAATTGTGAAATATTGAAATATCATGTCTAACAATCATATCCATTAGCTTGCTATAAATGGGTTTGTAGTCACACTAAATTGTATTGGTTTTTTTTTCAAAGGAGGATGTCTAGCATTGTTATACTATGTGTTGTATTAGGTTTCACAAATAAAATAAGTATATAGCTAATATCTTGATTAATTATTCCCAATATAATCATATTTTTTTCATCTATAATTATACCTCTAGCTCCAACATCATTATCATGAATAAGAGGGAAAACCATATATGGAATTAGAGTGTTTATACAGTTTTCATTCCTTCCACTACGAACCTTTTCTAAAAAATGGTATATAGTTCATTACAGATTAACATTATGACATATATTCTATAATAAAAAATTAGTAATATACATAATATAATTTAAAAATTTGTTGATACATAATCACTAGACAATAATATCAGTTATTAATTAAATATTCGCAATGTTGGTTATAGATTTATACTTCCATAATCTATGTTTTCATAAATCTAGTTTCTATATTTTCTACTAAACATTCAATATTACCTAATATAAAGACCATAACCCTATTATCCAGAGCTGGTGTCTTAATATAATACAGTGGTACTATCAACAATCAATTACATCCCAAATGTTTGAATATTTTAATAGATTATTAAAACAATTTGTAATCATAAATTTTAAATTAAAATTGATATGTAATAAAATATAAAATCTAAATTATAATATATCCCTATTCCTCAAGATTATCGATGCATGTCAATAATAATATACATCATTGAATATTGAGAAAATATAAAACACAATAAATGAGTGATAATTGATACTTAGCAATGATAAAAACAAAATGGAAGCTATCACAGATAAACATATATAATAATATTGTGTGAATAACTAAAAACACATTCCATTAAAAATTAATATTGAGTATAATATGGATGAAATAAAAACAGATCAAATAATGGCATATAAATAATCACATGAGAATGGAACAATACCATGGAAATTTTTCTAGAAAATTAATAAAATTTAATATCAATATTCAATCTATTATTTATGTATGTATAATACAAGAAATCATAAATATACAATAAAGTCCACGTCCAAGAAGAAAACGTAAAAGGGTAGTTCTTTGTCCAATACCTAGTCTATAATGTATCATTAGAAAAAAAAATTAATCACTGTGGGGCTACAATAGAGCTCACCCAACACATTCTATGTACATCGAATTCCTCAGATGAAATTTGTGAATCATAAAAGAAATATACAATCGTATTGAAACATGAATATGAAATGAATATAATTTCTTTAATTAGAAAAAATAATCAAAAACTATCGATAGTAATAAAGAGAATTTTACCAATATAGTTCATCCCCAGTCTCTATTATCATAAACCATTCAATAAAATATTGTATAAAATAACATAAGAGATCAATAATAATAAATCATATGAAATTAACATAATTGTTACCCATGTAAATAAATATGTATAATAATCATACCGTAAAGAAAGAAAACAGTAGTGTATCATAATATTGCCCATAAATGAATAGATTCAAATCATAAATTACAATTAATAAGAGAAAATATGTATATAAATCATTACAATTGATGTCTAAATGAAGTTAGAACATGTAATATGTGTTTTTGAGAAACATTAGAAATGATACAATTTTGTACGAGTTAAGGGGAAATATAATATTTATTATAGTGGAAAAGGCATAATTTTTTGATTCAAACATGAAATTAAGAAAGATATTTTACATTTAAAAAGGGTGGGCTTAGAAAACAAATTTCCTCATTGAATGATTGTCAGTTGTACTTGTAAATGTGCATGATATTGAGATGTTCCATTTAATTGGTATTGATTACAAAAAGGAATTAAAAAGGAACCTTATAAAACATGATTTTTAACCATCAGAGAATCTATAATTGATCTCAAAAATATAATTAGAACATACACATATTATTTGTGAGGATGACATGTGAGTAAATAATAATTAAATTATAGTGAATATAAATATAGTGAAAACCGATTAAAAAATTGACGTTCGGGGAGAATCCCCAACCATACGAATAAATGTGTTTTACAGTTACACTTAATTACCTATATAATTAAATTAGATTAATTTTTAATTTACATCAAAACCTATTAATTTTTTTGATTTAATAAAAAATTATTAATCTCATTCATGTCTTTTGGGATACATTTTATGATTTAATTTCTCTATTTGGGAGTGTACATGTTTGGGGTTTTCATGATTGGTTCACTTGTATAAATGAAAAAAACATGAAAAATGGGAATAGTTATGGAAATTTAAAATATAAGTTCATAATATAAAAAATGATTATAAAATGGTTTTATGAATCATTTTTCCAGATATAAGGAAGATTTATTAGATAAAATTATAATGATATCCATGTTAATTATTTTATACTTTTTTAGTTTATCAGAAAGTAATTTTTTTATCAATTAATTTTGTGTATATATAATGGATCAAAAAAAGTTCAAATATACATTTATGAATTCTCTTTAGATATTATAATAGTCTTTTAACCACTCATTATTTTGGTATTATAAGATGAAAAATTCACCATCTATGAAGGTGGTGAATCAAGACCTCAAATCTGATGTTTTTAATTTTAAGATAAATGGTGAAGAAAATATAATAGATGGATGATATATCATTAACATAATAAAATTACAATAAATATATGATACCATAGATATCATTTTATTTTGGAAATGGGATATGAGGGAAGGATAAGAATGTAAAATAAATTTAAATAGAGGTAGGGATGGTTTTACCTCTTCCATGTAGTCTCCTTCAGGCCCATATTATGGGACCTAGAAATAGTCTTTTAGTGAAACCATGAAGACCATAACATGAGGAAGAGGTTTGGAAGTGTAACTAGGTAGAAAATTATCAAGCTCAAATCATTAAATTGTGTGAGGATAATTTTTGTTAATGGATAGTATTTGTAGTTGAGGAGAGGTATATTTTAATTATTTTATTCATGAGATTATTATTTTGGTTGAAGAATATCAATATTATTTATTATTGTGACTAAATAAAGTCATTGGAGAATGTGAAATTGAGATAATGGAAACAAATATTTTCCATGAATCAACCATGATACTGTAATTCAATTATTTTCTTATAATGCTTCATTTCATAAATTATCATATTTAACTACTCAACCAAAATTCAAATATTTTAGAAAAAAGCATCTACCAGACCAATTATTGATGTTTATTTTTCAAAAATAAACCAAATTTTATGGAAACATTTTTTTAGATATATAAAAAATATTTTATAATTAAAAGGAATATTTATTAAAAAAATATTGATTTTAAAAATATATCATATTTTATGACACTTTAGAAAAATTAAATAAAAAATCATAAAATTATATTATAATCATAAGACAAAAAAATATTATGTTAAGATTATATTTTATGAAAGGTAATTAATTTTCAATCATGATATTAATTATTTAATTTTAAATAAATAATTATGTTTCACAAAAATACCAATACTTAATTTATCATTTTTGAGACATTTATTTACATATTCAATGATAAAAAAATATACTATTTTCATTAATAACAGAACTAAATATATATATATATATATACTCATAGATGAGGTTAATATTATATTGGGTGGATTACCATCCAAAAAATTTATGTTAATATTTTATATTATATCATGATTTTAAACATGGTGTTGTGTGAAACATAAGAAATCAAATCTGTAAAATTTAATAGTGACATAGCATAAAATATTGGGGTGTCCCAAAAAAACCACGTGAAAAATGGTCTTATCATGTTGGGAAATGTTTTAGAACTACTGACACACATATCTGTTAAACCTGAATGTGATATTGAAATTGAGTAGTAGAAGCTCTCCAACCTTGTAATTCAGAAATATGACAACTGGTTGACCCATAGAGTAGTTTGTCACGCCCATGGAATCATTCAGTTTTATTTAGGCTAGAAATATATGCATGATATTGTTTTGACTTCCACAAATACCACTTATGTATCCACATCTTATCATTCTAGGTACATTAAGAGTAGGTTATGACTACGAAAGGTAATGAAAATCCCCCCACTAATGCCAAATAAATATCATTCTATTAGTTAATTAATACTTCCAAAACTGGGAATCACAACAAATGTATTCCTCTCATTGAAGGAACCATCTAGTAATTAGAATGAGTATATCTATATCAACACCACCAATTTAGTGGATGGCTTCATATTCCCCCATTGATGTGGATTACTTTACAAACTCCGAGGATGCCTTTGGGAAACATTGTCGATGGAAAAGAAAATGGCATGAAAACTAGATGAATATTCAATAATGTGCTTGAAGTCGAGTTATGAATACTAATATGAATATAAACTAGGTATGGTGTAATAATCGTATAGAAAATTACTCTCAACTAGATCTGTTAAACACACTACCACAGCCAACAATTCTAAATGTCAAAGAAGAATAACCGCAACTGCATGGTGATATTCCATGCCGAGCTAATGTAAAGACTTAGCAATCACATAGGTATTCAGTAGTCATTATGGGAGTGTTAGCTGGTGAGATAATGAAAATTTATATCACCAACCAGATTCCAATGGAATATCCAGTAGCACATGTTTCACCCCCTGACAATTAGAGACAACATACGAGCAAAAACATGAATCTGGAATTAAATTATTATGGATTGAATATCCTCTCTACCATACCTGAAAAAATCTCAATCCTAATGTATCAATTATTATATAAGTAATTTTGTGTGTCCCTTGATTAATCAATGTGAACAACCCTTTGGTTTTAATGATGATTTTCTTTCATATGGAATTGCAATATACATGAGTCTGGGAAAGGAAAATGCAAAGACATTAGGTTCTGCTGGGATTCGCCCCACTTATAATCATCTGGTTCTTCGTGTTCAGTTGCTTCAACAAGTGCAAGACTCGTAAGGGTATCTGGAGATGAATACATTCATAAAATCATCATCACCTATCAATTTTAAGGACATGTGGTACTCCTATAGTAAATTAAATCCCCCAACACTACTATGTATTGTATCTATTAATCTTTGAAAGCACATAAGACTTCCTCTCAATGGACCAACCCAGTGATATATATCACATTAGTAGTGAGATACCTCCACCACACCTGAGCAGTGGTGGTCTTCTCTTAATTTACAAATTCCTCCCATGTATTTGAATATTCTATGTAATCTAAAATATTCATGAAATTTACTCATTTATGATGACCTTGAATACGTACCCTTTGGAACTCCCCAGATGGACCCTCTTCTTCTCATACCCACCAACACAGATGCATCGAGTTTAGTGTTTTTCCTCTAGATATAGATCATAAATGTTCATGAACATGGACTGATGAACTTACTGCTATTTTCCTAATTGTTGGACCTTATCTTCTTCCTTGATGCCATCATACCACTATTTATCCTTTGCCTCATGGTGGATTGACCACCCCTTTATTGGATTGGGTGGGCCATTACCTCATAATGACCCTAACATAAGCGCTCTCCAAAATTATTTTGAAATCTTGTGTAATCTAATACATAGAAGTCAGTGGCGGTAGCTCATTCCCAATATCCATATCTTTTCGAGTGAAAATGATCCATAGTTTCCTCACAGCCATCCGAATGATTTCTGTTAGTAGCGAGCTTGATTTTGGTAGAATCTAATACTCAAGATATCAATCATAAATAAACCTCCATATCATCTACAAAAGTGAATTTAAAAAGTATCTCCTCATCATGATGGTCACTATGCTTCAAACAGATCGTCAATCGGATGTACGGTTAGGATGTAATGTTCATTTTATTTAAAAGGGGTCTGATGGGCTGGCCTCGACCCGACTCGATTGGTCAAATCCGTCTTAGTTGGGTGTGGGCTGACTGAGTCTGGAAAGGCCTATGGGCCAGTCCCATTGGGCCTATGAGAGCCAGCCTATTAAAAAGCGGCTCCATCCCAACCATTGGTGACATGTGGATTTCTACCATGTTGGGCCACCCAACGGCCTAGTTTTCCATGACTTGGTCTCGCCTTGATGTAGTAGGCACCACGTACACCCTACTAGTGACATAGTTCAAAACATCCAAAACCACCTTCTCTACGGTGCTCCCCCAGCATTAAATGCATCCGGTACGCGTCTACCTCTGGCCCTAGTCCACCACCTGCGACGGTAGCTATGAGCTCCCCTTACTCTAGCCTTTTGTCACCAATGTGGCCTGCTAGGATGTGACTCTCCATCAGTTCTCAAATGATCCCATGTTGGTTGTCATTGACCATGCACCATTTTCTTTCACAGCCTCATTCCCGGCTTTATCCACCGTTGTGGTATTTCTTGAAACAGAATTTTTGCCACATCAGGATGAACGAAGGAAATGGGAGGAGTAGAATGATGCACAAGGATCACATGAAGCATAGACTATGACCGCTGTTCAGGTTGGCATGATCATTCGTCATCAGAAGTTTAATAAAGTATAAATATAATGCGAATCCAACTTCCCATAATTCCCTGCAAAAAAAAATCCAAAATCTAGAATGAACAAATGACCCATGGATCAACCTATTAATTCGTTGATCCACATTTATTTTTTACAAAAAAGGAACATGGAATCCAATTCATAAAAAACTAAACCCAAAATTGGGTTTGGATCAATCACTGATGAAAGGTGAATCTAGTGTTCACCATTCTACAATCCATCAACATCTGATCTGAATTTGTTCATTGATCCATCATCATTCCACATTCATCATTTCACGTCCTTGTCCAATGAATTTACACAAAGGCTTCTCAACAGAATCCAGGATCCTACCTTGATCATGAATATATGTTAATTATTCTAATGGAGGAATCAGGTTTCTGTGGTTCAATTACACCATGTCAGTGGGTCATTATTATTTTTTCCTTTATGAAATGAAGCAACATTTTTATTACTCTTGAGATAGATCATTGTTACGTTATTTCATTTATGAAATGAAATAGATGGATCAAATTTTCATTACAACAAAACACTTTTGGATTAAATAAACATTAATAAGTTTATTTTATTTTATTTCACTAAAACGCCCAAAAATATACATGGAAAATCATCTCAAACTATTCAAGTTTAATCCATGCTTAAGAAAAGCATACCCTCATGAGCTCAATGGTACTCTCGTATTTCAAATTTGAGTTACCATTTTTTAGTTATAAGGATATTAAAAGATATATATGTAATTATTTTATTTACATCCATAAATTATATTCCATTGATTGCATGTGATAGAAATGGTTATGATCGTTTTAAGGAAATAACATCCTCGTGATCTCAATGGTGGTCTCAGATTTTAAATCAGAGTTACCATTCATGAGTGATATGTATTTGGAAAAAATAAAATAATTTATTTTTTATATATATGGAAAAAACAACTTTCCATTGTTGGCCCATGTCGGCCAACGTTAGGATTATCCAATGAATAGAACCCTTAGGGATCTCAACACCGGTCTAATATTTTCAATCTAAGTCATCGTTCTTGAGTTATAAGGATTTCAGAAATAAAATAATTTTATTTATTTATTTTATTTACAGTTATGCCATTTTTTGGTTTGCTAATTTGGAGGACCATGCCAACTAAACATTAGTCGTGCCTATTGTAAAACTGCCATCACAAACACAATTGTGCCACTAGTTTTCTGATCATGGCACCCATATATGTGTAACACCACATGTAAATAAAGAATATTACATTTTTATATTTATCCCTATTTTTCAATAAAATTTTAATATTAATATAAAGGGAACTCTATGCTCGATGGCTTACCCAGTATGCAACAATGAGTTCTTTTGGAATCTTACGATGCACTCTAATAATAAAATAATATTATTTTAAATGGTAGTTAACACATAGACGTTGTAATGGCGGGAATGAGAAGAACTAACTACAAAATGATTATATATGTTTGTAAAATATTTTTACTTTTTACAATAAATGTTAGAGGATTAAAAATGCGAATGAATCCAATTTTAAGCGTAAACATTCTAATATTCGTTAAAAGGTCGATTAACCACCTTTTGATGGGGAACCTCTTTTAAATCCACTTTTTGACAATTTTATGTGTTCTATTTGAAAAAATAAAATTCTTCTTTAGAATTAGGACATCAAAATTTACCTTGTGTAAATTTTTGGTATTTTTCCGATAATGTTCATTTTTAAATGAATAGTGAAAAATGTTGTATTTTAATTCAAAACCACTTTTTAAAATAATTTATTTATATGATTACATTGTCTTTAGAATTGGATTTAAAGTGAAATTAGATTATATTTTTACCATTTAATCCAATAGTGGTCGTTGGAATTAATTTCATCGTGAAATTAGACTTAACCTAGTGTCAATATTTTGATACTTATTGTTTCATAAAAACTTGCTATTTTCTCTGACAGTGGGAATTAATTATTAAATTAATTAATGTAACTTATATGTTTTGAATTTTTTAAAATAGAAATCATTTTTGAATTCGATATATCAAATATATCCTAGGGTGAATTTTTGGTAATTTTCTGAAAAACTTCAATTTTTGATGAATAGTGAATCCACTAAGTGGTAGTTAGAGAAACTGATTTTTCTTTTAAATGAAACTTTACCACTTCTGTGTTTTTAATTTCAAAATTCTGGAATACATGGTTGTCATTATGAAGTAAAATTCGGTTCAATGGGATTAAAATAATTTTTTGGTGAATAATAACTTTTATGTTTTTTATCGCGATTATAGGTAATTTGTGTAGTTTAAGGTAAAAATAATGTTTTAATAATATGAAATGATCTTTAAAAATTTCCTACCCTTATTGGATGTCTCATGTATGACCAAGAAAATCCATGGGTCAACTTGGGGAACCCATGGAGAAACTCTGGTTGGAAAATGACATTAATACCTTTTTATTTAATGTCAAAATTAAAATGTCACAAACATGAGTTGTTTTACTAAATCAATTTTTACATGGGGTTATATAAGTCATATTTTTGACTATAAATATTCATTTTTAATATAAAATTATTTCATACATCATAGTATTTTTTTCATAATTTTTATACATTAGCTAAATTAAATTATTTATGACACCATGATGATGCAGCGATTACCTCATTATTTAACAATTTAAATAAAATCGAAAGATAATGTAAAATATAGGTCCTAAACATGACCAAAACCTATTTTATGGGTGGATTTAGAACCCTTATCACCTTATCCTAGAAACACAACAATGTGGGACCATTAAAATCCGAAACGCATTCTAAAATAAAGTAACATTTCCTTACTTTCGAAGAGTGCCCCTCCCCTCCTCTTATAAAAGGCCCCCACCTCTACCTCATTACCCACACATCCAAAGCCTTGGGCTCGGCCAACCCCTGCCCATTTTGTCTATCTACATCCCTCTCTAACTCTTAGAATCCTCACTTTGGGCAGAATGCTTCCCAAGGAAGCCTTTGAGCTCAAACCAAATGGAGTTACTCGATTTTAAGGTAATGTCTCCACTTGAGTCCTTTTGTTTTATTTTGCTTCTCCAACCCCCTAAACTCTTTTTATTAATTTATTTTGTAACAAAACAAGTATCTTCAATATACTAGGATGTTTTTATAAGAATTATTCGAGATACACTTACACACACCTACATCTAATGGTTAAAGAACATACTGTTTCTGTTGATGGAAAATTTCTGCCTCACGAAATGATGATTGTTCAACATTGTTCTAACACCTTCAAAGGGGGCCATTAATATGACACTATATTTATATATGATATATTATATGTTTTTGTTTTACTTAAGCTACTGTATTTTTAATTTTTTTCATCCCTTTATGGTTTCCATTGTGGGTAAACATGATAATTTCGTTTTAGGAAGTGCGGACTACCGCCCCCTCAAAGTGATTTGATTCATTAATGCCATATGTGGGACGTATAAAATATGGATTTAGAGTTATTATATATGATGTTATACTGGAATTATAATATACCTTTATATCATTATTATTTTCTTTCCATTAAAGGATGAGACAGAAATGAAAGTTGCGTTCATGCGTATGTACGGCTTACCGTCTCCATGAACGGTGCATTTCATTTCTTATTCCCAAATGTAATGTACCATTATAAATACATATATATAGTGGATATATATGATGTGTGTTAAATCTAAATTATTAATATAATTCTGGAATTTAAATATACATATCTGTCATTTAGTTTTAATTCCATTAATACGACATATAAATGGAAGTAGCGTTCATGTGTACGTACAGCTTGTCGTCTCCATGAACGGTGCATTTCTTTTCTTACCTATAAATGTTTATGTAATATTATAAATACATGTATATTATGGATATATATGATATATATGATATCTAAATCATTAATATCATTCTGTATATAATTAACCATTGACCACATGAACAACATGTAATTGTAAGAAGTCCACTTTCGACTTAAGAACCAAATATCGACAAAACAAACATTATTAACTTAAATGATTACATAATGTTTATAACATGGTAATAAGTGACATAAAAGTAATAATGAACTTGAAAAAGGTTCATTAACAAGTATAAATTAACTCAAGTTTATTATTCAGGACGTTAAAGAACGATCGAGTCATGTCGGACACAAGGTAAGGGATCCTACCACTCTCATTCTTAAGTACACTCTTTTATGTCATTCCTTTTAACATCTTCTTTCTTATGATTGGGATGTTCTTTTATATTACTCATAATGTAATTTTTATGTTCATCTGATGAGTGACCCTATCTTTTCTCACCAATCCATATTGGATGTTTTGAGTGGTGCCGTTAGGCTGCCGAATTTTTGTAAGAGATCTAACTCTCTCTTTCTTTTTAAGTAATCTCCTTTATGTAAATTATTGTACTCTCCTCTTTGTTATTATGGGGGATGTTATTTTATATTCCTCATACTTTACTCTTTATTTTGATATTATGAGAGACCCTATTTGTTCTCATAAATCCATTTTTGGAAGCTTTAAGTGGCGTCGTTAGGCTGCCGAGTTTTCGTAAGGGATTTTTCATCTCACTTTTATTCCCTTGAAATTTATGCTACATTTTCCACTATTTACTTTGAGTGGTGTATGTACTTCCCATTATTATACACTTTTTGTAGTATAATTTCATTTATGGGTATTTACATCTTCATTGAATGACCTTCTTCCATGGGGTGTACTTTTCGAAAGTTACCCAACTCGGTAAGGGGACCTTTCACCCTCATTTTTTTAAAAGACTTCTTTTGTTATGTCTTTTAATTCACATACTATTATGTTGGGATATGTTATTCTGTATCCTTATTTATGTAAATTTTATGTCCAAGTTATGAGATACCATTTTCTCTCTCATCAACTCATTTTCTGAATTATAATGTGACGCCGTTAGGCTATCAGATTTCTGTAAGGGAACTTCTTAACCCAATTTCAATTCATTGGGTTAAACCTCTACTTCCTGATTTTATTAGGCCAATATTTTGTGTGAAATCTCTATTTTGTAATTTCCACAAACCTTTTTGTGGATATGGTATTTCTACATATAATAATCTCATTGATAAATTCTTACGAACTTGTATGGGAAATCATAACTCATTCTCATTTCATTGAGTTAAATATCTATCTCATTGGTTTTTTTTCCAATATTAAGTGTGAATGACCTCTGATTGTTTAACACTTAATATCCACTTATATTGGGTGTATTTATATTTCTCACACATAATTATGTGATAGATTTATCCTTAATTTAAGGATACCATTCTTATAATGGATTTAATCTCAATTTACATTTCCATTGAGACTTCATTGTTGTTATGCACCAATTCACTCTTATATGGTGTGTATACTATCCTTTGACATATTATATCATGAATCCCTTTATTCTTATGATATTATGATGCTCTTATTACATGTTATTCCACAATTATTTGTATTCAAGAGTCTCTCATTTTGTTAAAAACTCTTTAACAAAAATATCATTTTAAATGTTTTAAAGATTCATTATTCTAAATATTTATTTTTAATGTCCACGGTTTCAAAATGGTTTTCAGTATTTATTTATATGGACATTACTGTTTTAAAATTATAATTCCATTAAAAGAATCAAAGTGGTATGGGACACTTTGATTCAAAAATCTCTTTTAAATGGTTTTTGAAAATGGATTTCTTAATTCAATATCTTGGAATTACTTATTGTGATTGCAAATGAAATGCTGTTATTGAAATGTTTATATTTTCAATATTTTATGTGTAATGATGGTACTTGGACATTTTACGGGTGGTTATGTGATAAACCATATGACGGGTGGTACCATGAATACCAGGACAGTTGGTTATGTTATATCCTTCAATTCATTGGGTATGGAAGTCGGTCATATGGCTATTCCGTTAGGTATGTGTGGAAGTCAGCCGTATGGCTATTCCATTAAGTGATATGTGTGGAAGTCGACCGTATGGTTATTCCACTTAAGTATGTTTGTGTCCCAAGTTACCTTTATATGTTATGTGTTATTTATATGGGTTTTATGGTAATATTTTGCTTACAAAAGGGTAAGTAATGATATTTTATTCAGTGAAGAGTTTTTACTACTTCATAAAGGTGAAGGTATTACATTGATAAAGTATACATGGTTTACTTAATGTTTGAAAAACTAACAGTTTTCATTCTTTGTGTATCCCTTACTGAGATTTTTATGATCACCCCAAGTTTTTTTTAAATGTTTTTCACAGGACATAATGTGGAATAGGGCCAAGTATGGGATCAAGGGAAAGTCATGCTATCTAAAACATGGAACTAGATATGTTTCATTTTAAGAGTTATTATTTTATGTAAATTTAGTAGAAGTGACTACTTTGTAATCTTTTGAGATTTATTAGTTATGTCCTAATTCTCTAAAACTCTAAACCTGAAAAGATCATCAATGTGAAACCTTGTAATAACTCAAGATTAAGTAAGGTTTAATGTTGGGGCTTATAGTTGGCATCAAAGGTCGGTCTAGATAACATTAGAGGTTAGGGTATTATATAGGCATAAGTGACATTACCATAATGGTTAGGATTTCAGAAAGAGTCCTAGTTTTAGATAAAGTGAACGAGTAAGTATATCTTAGTGTTTATCTTCCTCAATAGTACATGATGGTTTTCTTGATATACTCACACTGACATTTCTATTTTTAGTGAATGGATGGATCTAGCAGGCACCAAAGTGACAATAGATTTGAAGGAAACTATGGTGGTTCCCTGATTACGAGACTGGATGAAATGGGGAATTCAATATGGAAACTCGTAGTTGTTCTAAACCAACTATCAAGGAGTCACGATCAACCATTTGAACCTTGGTAAGTTCTGTAATGCATCATGTACAAGATGACCAATCGATGTAGAAGTTTAGGTAATAATTATTAAGGTAACCATTACGGTTTATATGATCTGTACTTTTGATGTAATTATGGGTTATAATATGTTATGATGGAAAATGAACGGCATGAGATAAACTTGAGGTTAAAATATGATATGATTATTTTTGAAGATTTTATCTCGTTTTGGGGAATGTTTTAAGAATTATATAGTTTTGGAAAAAGGATAACACGCAGACCATGTGACAACCCGTCGCGCCAGACAAAGTTGCAGGAATCGAACCCACAACCAAAGTGCATCTGGTATTTATCACCTACCATTGGACTATGTGAAGTCCCTGGTTAGTTTGACTAATTATTTTTAGTTAGATGATTTTATGAATTAATAGTAATTTGATTTTGGGTTATCTATGGAAATTTATTAACCTATATTGGAGGATATGTGATTAGGTTATTACTTTTCAATACGATACTTTAAGAGAAACTACTGTTGTTTAGAGATAAATGTTATGATTTAACTTGGAAGAATATGTGACTAAATCCTTCAAATATTTTTGTTTCAATCATAGTTTGGTTTACTTTGAAGAATTTTATGGACATATTGTTTATCAAATGGTCCTCGTTGAACTTTAGGTTTTGTTGGACAAATTTTGGAGATTAAGAATAGATTTTCTTTTTATAAAGGGTTATCCATTTCTGGATTATCTGATCTTGTGCTAACCTTTTTGGTTTTGGTTTTGGTTAGAGTCTACAGACATGGAAAGTATATAGTTCTCTTTTGTGGATTAGGTGATTCTCTAGAAGATGATTATATTACTCTTAATATGAACAAGTCTTCCTAAATACTAGTCATTTAGAGAAAATATGAGTTTGTGTATGAAATATGATAAAAGTTGAAAGTCAACATGATAAGAAATTATGTATCCTTATGAATAAATTCCTCAATGAAGAGTAACTTAAAACAAAAATATTGTCTGTTAACTTTTCCTACTGTGGAATCGAATTCTGTTTAGCCCATCACAAGTTTGTGAGTTTATAATGGTTAACTATCTCCTAGACATGGTTACTATCACTCTCCCTAGGAACATGACCCTATGTTTTCTCCTCCATGTCCATGTTTTCCTACATGGAATCCTAGTATGGGTTAACTCGGGTGACCTCTGTACTTCTCTTTCTTTCTTTTAAAGTGATTGTCTTATAGACTCTTGTTCCGATGTGGGACTTTCAATGATGTTTCTGAGCCCAATTTTAAAATTTGAAGGATGCAATTCCCAAATGGGGGGAAGGATGTACCACCCCAGGTAAATAAAGAATATGACATTTTTATATTTATCCCTATTTTTGAATAAAATTTTATTATTAATATAAATGGAACGATATGCTCGATGTCTTACCCAAAACGCAACAACGAGTTCCTTTGAAATCTTACACTGCACTCTAATAATAAAATAATATTATTTTAAATGGTAGTTAACGCCTAGCCGTTGTAATGGCGGGAATGAGCAGAACTAAAATCAAAATGATTATATATGTTTTTCAAATATTTTTCGTTTTACAATAAATTTTTGAGGATTAAAAATGCGAATGCATCCAATTTTAAGCGTAAACATTCTAATATTTTCTAAAGGTCGATTAACCGCCTTTTGATGGAGAACCTTTTTTAAATCCACTTTTTGACAATTTTATGTGTTATAGTTGACAAAATAAAATTCTTCTTTAGAATCGGGACATCAAAATTTACCTTGTGTAAATTTTTGGTATTTTTCCGATAATGTTCAATTCTTAATGAATAGTGAAAAATGTTTTATTTTAATTCAAAACCACTTTTTAATCTATTTTTTTTATATGATTATATTATCTTTTGATTTGTTTTTAAAGAGAAATTAGATTATATTTTTACCATTTAATTCAATAGTGGTCATTGTAATTAATTTAATCTTGAAATTGGACTTAAACTAGTTTCAATCTTTTGATACTTATTGTTTTATAAAAACACGTTATTTGCTCTGACAGCAGAAATTAATTATTAAATTAATTAATGTAACTTATATGTTTTGAATTTTGTAAAATAGAAATAATTTTTGAATTCGGAATATCAAATATAGCCTAGGGTGAATATTTGGTAATTTTCTGAAAAACATCAAGTTTTGATGAATATTGAAACCACTAAGTGGTAGTTAAAGAAACTGATTTTTCGTTTAAATGAAATATTACCACTTCTGTGTTTTGAATTTCAAAAATCCGACATACATGGTTGTCATTAATATGTAAAATGTGGTTCAAGGAGATTAAAATATTTTTTGGTGAATAGTAACTTTTATGTTTTTTATCGCGATTAGAGGTAATTAGTGTACTTTAAGGTAAAAATAATGTTTTAATAATATTAAATGAACTTTACACATGTCATACCCTTATTGGATGTCTCATGGACGACCAAGAAAATCCATGGGTCAACTTGGGGACCCAATGGAGCCACTTTGGTTGGAAAATGGCATTAATACCTTTTTTTTAATGTTAAAATTAAAATGTCACAAACATGAGTTGTTTTACTAAACCAATTTTTACATGGGTTTATACAAGTCATATTTTTTACTATAAATAATAATTGGAAATCTAAAATGATTTCCTAAATCATAGTATTTTTTTATAATTTTTAGACATTAACTAAATTAAATTATTTATGACACCATGATGATGCAGCGATTACATCATTATTTAACGATTAAAATAAATGGAAAGATAATGTAACATCTACGACCTACACATGTCCAAAACCTATTGTATGGGTGTATTTCGAACCCTTATCACCTTATCCTCGAAACACATCAATTTGGGACCATTATAATCCTAAACCAATTCTAAAATAAAGTATCATTTCCTTACTTTCCAAGAGTGCCCCTCCTCTCCTCTTATAAAAGGCCCCCACCTCTACCTCCTTATCCACACTTCCAAAGCCTTTGGCTCGGCCAACCCCTGCCCATTCTGTCTCTCAACATCCCTCTATAACTGTTAGAAGCCTCACATTGGGTAGAAGTCTTCCCATGGAAGCCTTTGAGCTCAAACCAAAGGGAGTTGCCCGATTTTAAGGTAATGTCTTCACTTGATTCCTTTTGTTTTATTTTGCTTCTCCAACCCCCTAATATCTTTTTATTAATTTATTTTGTAAAAAATCAAGTATCTTCAATATACAATGATGTTGTTATAAGAAGTATTCGAGCTACACTTACACACACCTACATCTAATGGTTAATGAAAACACTGTTTCTGTGGATGGCAAATTTCTGCCTCACGAAATGATGATTGTTCAACATTCTACTAACACCTTCAAATGTGGCCATTAAGATGACACTATATTTATATATGATATATTATATGATTAATTTTTACTTAAGCATCTGTATTTTTCATTTTTGGAATACCTTTATGGTTTCTATTGTGGGAAAACATGATAATTTCATTTTAGGAAGTGCGGACTACTGCACCCTCAAAGTGATTTGATTCATTAATGCCATATGTGGGATGTATAAAGGAGGTATTTAAAGTTATTATATATGATTTTATACTAGATTTATGATATAGATTTATATAATTATTATTTTCTTTCCATTAAAGTATGAGATAGAAATGAAAGTAGCGTTCATGCGTACGTATGGCTTACTGTCTCCATGAACGGTGGATTTCACATCTTATCCCCAAATGTAATGTACCATTATAAGCACATGTATATAATGGATATATTTGATGTGTGTTACATCTAAATGGTTAATATAATTCTGGAATTAATATATACATATCTCTCATTTAGTTTTAATTCCATTAATACGACATAGAAATGAAAGTAGCGTTCATGCGTACGTACGGCTTACAGTCGCCATGAACGGTGTATTTCATTTCTTACCTCTAAATGATTATATAATATTATAAATACATGTATATTATAGATATATATGATATATATTATATCCAAATCGTGAATATCATTCTGTATATAATGAAGCATTGACAACACGAACAATATGTAATTGTAAGAAGTCCACTTTCGACTTAAGAACCAAATATTGACAAAACAAACATTATTAACTTAAATGATTACATAATGTTTATAACATGGAAATAAGTGATATAAAAGTAATAATGAACTTGTAAAAGGTTCTTAAACAAGTAGAAATTAACTCAACTTTATTATTCTGGACGTTGAAGAACGATCGAGTCATGTCGGACACAGGGTAAAGGATCCTACCCCTCTCTTTCTTATTAAGTACACTCTTTTATGTCATTCCTTTTAAGCTCATATTTCCTATGATTGAGATGTTACTTTATATTACTCCTTCTGTAATTTTTATGTTCATATTATGATAGACCCTATTTTTTCTCACCAATCCATTTTGAAAGTTTCGAGTGGCGCCGTTAGGCTTCCAAATTTTCGTAAGAGATCTAACCTCTCTCTTTCATTTTAAGTACTCTCATTTATGTAACTTCTTTTATGCTCCTCTATGTTATGATGGGGTATGTTCTTTTATATTCCTCATACTTTAATTTTTATGTTCATATTAGGAGAGACCCTATTTGATCTCATAAATCCATTTTTTGAAGCTTTAATTGGCGCCGTTAGGCTGCCATGTTTTCGTAAGGGATTTTTCATCTCACTTTATTTACCATGACATTTATGGTACATTTACCACTATTTCCTTTGATTGGTGTATGTACATCCCATTATTATACACTTTTTGTAGTATAATTTCATTTATGGTTATTTACATCTTCATTGTATGACCCTTCTTCCATGGGGTGTACTTTTCTAAAGTTACCCAACTCGGAAAGGGGACCTTTCACCCTCCTCTTTTTAAAAGACTTATTTTGTTATGTCTTTTAATTCACATAATATTCTGTTGGGATATGGTCTTACATATCCTTATTTATGTAAATTTTATTTCCAAGTGATGAGATACCATTTTCTCTCTCATCAACTCATTTTCTGAATTTTAATGTGACACTGTTAGGCTGTCAGATTTCTGTAAGGGAACATATTAACCCACTTTCAATTCATTTGGTTGAACCTCTGCTTCTTGATTTTATTATGCCAATATTATCTTTGGAATAACTATTTTTTAATTTCCACAAACCTTATTGTGGATATTTTATTTCTACACATAATCATCTCATTGATAAATTCTTACGGACTTGTATGGGAAATCATAACTCAATCTCATTTCATTGAGTTAAATATCTATGTCATTGGTTTTGTTTTTCCATGATTATGTCTGAATGAACTCTGATTTTTTCACACATAATATCCACTTATATTGGGTATATTTATATTTCTCACACATAATTATGTGATAGATTTATCCTTAATTTAAGGATACCATCTTTATAATGGATTTCATCTCAATTGACATTTCCATTGAGACTTCATTGTTATTATGCACCAATTCACTCTTATATGGTGTGTATACTATCCTTTGACCTATTATATCATGAATCCCTTTATTCTCATGATATTATGAAGCTCCTATTACAAGTTATTCCACAATTATTTGTATTCAAGAGTCTTTCATTTTGTTAAAAACTATTTAACAAAAATATCGTTTTAAATGTTTTAAAGATTCATTATTCTAAATCTTTATCTTTAATGTCCATGTTTTCAAAATGGTTTTCAGTATTTATTTATATTGACACTAATCTTTTAAAATTATAATTCCATTAATATTTTCAAATTTGTATGGGACACTTAGATTCAAAAATCGCTTTTAAATGGTTTTTGAAAATGGATTGCTTAATTCAATATCTTGGAATTACTTATTGTGATTGCAAATGAAATGTTGTTATTGAAATTTTTATATTTTCAATATTTTATCTGTAATGATGGTACTTGGACATTTTATGGGTGGTTACATGATAAACCATATGACGTGTGGTGCCGTGAATACCAGGACGGGTGGTTACATTATAACCTCCAATGCATTGGATATTGAAGTCGGACGTATGGCTATTACATTAAGTATGTGTGGAAGTCGGCCATATGGATATTCCATTAAGTGATATGTGTGGAAGTCGACCGTATGGTTATTCCACTTAAGTATGTTTATGTCCCAAGTTACCTTTATATGTTATGTGTTCTTTATATGGGTTTTATGGTAATCTTTTGGTTACAAAAGTGTAAGTAATGATATTTTATTCATTGAAGAGTTTTTACTACTTCATAAAGATGAAGGTATTACTTTTATAAAGTATACATGGTTTACATGATGTTTGAAAAACTAACAGTTTTCATTCTTTGTGTATCCCTTACTGAGCCCTTTATGCTCACCCAATGTTTTTTTGAAATGTTTTTCACTAGACTTAATGTGGAATAGGGTCAAGGATGGGATAAAGGGAAAGTCATGCTATCTAAAACATGGAACTAGACATGTTTCATTTTAAGATTGTTTATTTTATGGAAATTTATTAGAAGTGACTACGTTGTAATCTTTTGACATGTATTAGTTATGTCCTAATTCTCTAAAACTCTAAACCTGAAAAGATCCTCAATGTGCAATCTTGTAATAATTCATGATTAAGTAAGGTTTAAGGTCGGGGCCTTATAATAAGAGTTATTACACCTTTTAGGAAAAATTATCTTGGGTCCAATTTTAAAATTTATCAATTTGCAATGGACTATTCTCTGGACACTGACCCAATCGCACGTCATCTCTGCACCAAGTCTCATAATTTTTTAATAAAATTTCAAAAAATAAAAATTAGAAAATACAGGTCATTAAATCTTCCCAACCATATGGATTTGCATCCCTAAAGTCCTTACTAAGGAATTCTAAAAAAGATGAGGGTACGAGTACGATCATAAGACTCCCGCTTCCACAAGCTCTCCTAGTGGTTTGTGTATTGAAACCAATTGAACATTAGAAGAAAAAATCACCCATGGAAGGTCCTCTCCTATCGATCATTGATATACACTGGAAACTCTAGAATAGACACCATGTCGTCAATGTCCTTCTTTCCCTAGTCAATAACGTGTTATGGGTCATGTACATATCTACATAATGGGGATATGTGGAAGATTTCATTCACCTGCTCTAACTAAAAAGGTAAATATTAGGGTTATGGAACCTTAATCAGCGACTATTATTGATAGGACTTCTTGGAGTTGAACTATCCCCTTCCCGTAGAGGTATCTCGAGCACTTTAGGGGACTTCGTTCCCAAAAATATAATAAGTGAATAACCTCATGAGTTTGTCAACGGTTAACTAGATGACAACATGTCCCCTTGACGTGTGTGATAAACATATCATATATTCCTTCGATATTCGTTCTCACTCCATTCGTGGCACCCCAAGGAACAAAATCATTACCCCTTCCATGAACTGGGGATTGACATGGTGTTTTTCCGTCCTTTAATGAAATTAAACAAGAGATCAACTTCAATATCCACATGTAATCCCATCTTCAACCTATTCATTTATCCTTATTGTCTGCCTTAACCCCCACGTGAATATAGGCATGCATCATTCCACTCCAAGCATCTGCTGCCCCTACTGTGTATCTTTTGAAAGGAATGGTGCGTTCCATACCTTTAAAATATCAATCAAGGGTATTCCATGAAGAAAACATAGAACATAATGACCCAAAGTTTGTTCCATAATGTTGGGGCTCCATAACTCACTTTATGAGTAGGGGTATCAGTCATTTATTACAGCTAAGATACATCAACTCTATCCATGAAGGGTAACTGTAATGAGGCCAACTACTTTGTTTCCTCATTTAGAAACTAATAATTGGATCTCATGCTCATAGTGTTAGCGAACAAATTCCACTTATCAAGAATATTGACTACATCAATGTCATAGTACTGGGGGAACCTAATTAATCATCTCTATCTCATGTCCAGATCCTTCTAGGAGAAGATTTACATGAGAATCTTGAGGTTAGAGTATATTCTAAACTGTTCTCCCATAAGTAAGTGTTTCCACATATTCAATGTAGTGACTAACACTACCAACTCATGTTTGCGGGTTTTTTGTTCTACTTATGTGTTCTCAACAAACGTGAACCGTAATAAATCACTGCTTGCCTATATATTAGGACACAACCATGTTTGATACATAGTGCATTAAAAAACACGACATATTAGGCTCCCTCCTCTGGAAATATCAATGTCGAAGAACTCATAAATCTCTGTCTTAGCTACTAAAATGCCTACATGAACATTATAATTCACAAGAAAGCCTTCACATTCAAGAGATTGAATCGTTCATCGATCATTTGTTATTGGGTAGTAGTTCTCCATGACCACATGGTTAATGTGATGGTAATCTACACATAACCTCAAACGTTGGGTATTACTGAGCTCTTCCACTACATGTTCCCCACCAACACCCTTATCTCGTGATGCTCTACAAAAACCATTAGATATACTGATTCTAATATCTGTAACATCTTCGAGTGTCGAATGATATAGAATTCCATATTCTTACTGTGTAGTAATCCATGAAATATCTTTTGGATAGATTCCCATGTACTCCACCACTACTTCTGGGAACTGAAAAATCAAAACATCCACTAACACATGGGTGGGGATAATTGACTCAAGTGGGATCGGCTACACCCTCCTATGCATGAGTTTACCCCGTTCTGCATTGGATTCCTTTTTCTTAGACCAAGGAAAACCCCATTACAGCATTGTGTACATATCACTTCCTTTAACCTAAAACATTAAATTTTAGAATAAAATATTGATAACCAGTCCATATCCAAACTATCATTGTAAGTCCTCAGTGCTTCCACCAAGTGGTTATAACCAATAATCTACACTCAATGGTTAGATCAATCCATCTCCAAAAGTGTGATTATCAAGTCTCCTCCCATAGGTATCTTCAAATGTAAAGGTCATGTCAACGGTCTAACTGGGAACTCTTCTTCTTGAAAAAGACTTGTTACATGAAGTGATGATTATTACCCGTGTCTATTAATACGATATCTAAGTGTAGACACATACCATACCTTGATTCAGTCCTACAACCCTTGGTTCATATTCCTTGACTGCATGCAGTCGCCCCTTTCTTTTTATCTTCTAGCTCTATTAGCCTAGTGAAAATCAAATTGGAGTGGGGGTGGTAACATGTCAAAATGTATACCACATCATACATCTCCCACAACACTTCTTCGATATATTCTACCATAAAGATTCATCTTTTCCTATCTCTATCTCTACCATGGTCGCCCGTCCACCATTTTACTGTCATCACGATGGGCTAGAAAATCGGTAGAGTGTTATCCCCTTCCATTCTTGTAAAAACATTACCTCTTTCTAGGATGATTAGACTCATCATATGAGCCATGAGATATATATCCCATATGTTGTGACCCCCTTTCATAACATCTCACATGTTTAGTCTATATCATCTTCTGAGTGAGGCTTATAGAATCACGCCTTTTTAATACATAACGCTTCATTACATTTTACATGCCTAAGATCTTTCAAGTGTAGTGTCTTGGAAATCAGGAACATAATACATGAAAACTACATAAAACATTCTTATTAAACACTTGAAAGGATTATTCATTGTTCATATTTTGTTCATTACAACATCTCATAACCTAGGAGCAAACATCAAAGGAAAGGGTGAGTAGAAGTCCCAGTAAGGGAAACCGGTGAATCATTTTACATGTGAACTTGAGATACATCATTAAAGTCAGGATAATGAAATTTAAGTCATGAGAAAGAGATCATGAGGCGTATCATAATTAAAATAACGTGTTTTAGAACTTGAAGATGTTGATACAAAATTTAAAATTGAAAATCATTTCTGTATCACCAATGTTCATCCCCAATGTTTCATTGAAAAAAATACCATGTTTATTCACCATGGTATCGTTAAAATGGTAATCTCTATAGATTATGTCTCCACCCAATGCATTGGAGAAATATCTGGGTGCACCCTTAATTTGTATTTATTATCATGTGATCCACATATATCATCTTCAAAAATTTCATAAATAACCCATATAGAATAAAAGAAATTCTTTTCATTTCATAAACATAACATTTTAAACACTGCTTTAAAGACATCATCTTAATGTCACATTAAGCCAATGGAAATGGAAAGATAGTTTCATGTATGTAACTCCTAGAATTTAAAATATAAAATTTTGGTATATATGTGAATACCCCTATAGAATAAATAGTTTTGAGTATTCACTTAATAAAATAAATGAATTTGAGAAAAAGAGGGAGACATTTTGAGACGAAAATTGAGAACTATAATGGTTGTGTTGCAGGGTTTCAGAAAATATTGAAAAGAGAGGGGACATGGGTCACTCACCATGAAATGATCCATAAAACAGTAGTGGGACAGAATATAAAGTATATAGGAACATGGTAATGAAATTTTAAGGACATACCATATGAAATAAAAACATGATATGAAGACAAAAATAAGATTTCTCTTATGAAATTTCTGCAGCATAATGGTTGTGTTGCAGGGTTTTAGAAAATATTGAAAAGAGAGGGAACATGGGTCACCCACTCATAAATGATCCATAAAACAGTAGAGGGCCAAAATATAAAGGATATAAGAACATTGTAATGAAATTTTAAGGACATACCATATGAAATGTAAAACTTGAAAGGAAGACAAAAATAAGAGTTCTCTTATGAAAATTCGGCAGCCTAACAGCGTCACATAAAACATGAAAAAATGAATTGATGAGATCAAATAGGGTCTATAATCATATGAAAAAAAAGAGGAAATTGTGATGGATATAGAGATAATACACCCACATAAGAAAAAGTAACTCGAAAGACATGACATTAAAATAGAACTTTCAAAATGAGAATGGTGAAAGAATCCCTTAAAAAAATTTGCAGCCTAACGGCGCCACTTAAACATTCATAAAATTAAATGATGAGAGAAATAGGGTGTCTCTCATCATATGAATATGAAAAGGATAGTAATATAAAAAAATTAACATACCCAACATAAGAACATGGAGATTAAAATAAATGACAAATACAGAGAATACATGGAAACAAAGAGAGAGGTATGATCCCTTACCATGAAGAGTAACATCGAAATCTTGATGTTTGGGACCATGGGAGGCTTGAGGGAACCTTGGTAGGACTGCATGGGAGGTAAGTAGAATATAACGTCATTGATGAGGATTTTGGAATGGAAAGTATGAGAGATTGTATTTTTATTCGTAGGGGAAGTGAGGGGACAAGGCATGAATGGCCAAGGGACACCTCATTGGTGGTATTGACAAAACCATGGGCCTGACCATGGTATTTTCCCATGGTATTGGCCACTTGGGAAACCTCATACCATATATTACTATTTATATGTCGACCAAAATTATTAAAAAATTATTATATCCTTAATTATGTCATTAAACACCCGAAACTCAAAAACTCTATTTTCATTATTCAACGAAAATTCAACTTTCTCAGAAAAAACCCAAAATTTCACCTTAACAAAATATCGATGATCTTATTTCCGAAATGAACTCCATTTTATGAAAATAATTTTCTAAATATCTTTAATTTATTTTTTAAATAAAAAACTATTCATTGAAAATTCAATCATTTCAGAAAAATCTCAAAAATTCACCACACCCAAATAATGATGATCTGATTTCAGAAATGAACTCCATTTTATGAAAATAATTTTCTAAATATTTTAAATTTAATTTTTAAATAAAAGTTTTATTTACTTGAACAAAATAATACTTACCAATAATTTCTGAAATAGTTATTTACCTATTTTATTGAATCACATTACTTAATCAAGGTGCCTAAATTATATTAATACTTTTTTTAAGTCAGATTACTAATCCATTTGGTCACATTTCCAATCCTAAGCATAAAATCACTATTCATAATTTACTATTCACAAAAAAAGAAGTTGATATTTTTAGATTCTAAATTTCATAATGAAGACATTTTTAGAAAACCATTTTTTGAAAATCATTACACATCATCAATTATTTAAGGTTTATATAAATATTTTAAAATATCCCCTTTTCCAAAATTTAAAAATAATATCCATAATATATTTATTCGGAAATTGGAAATTCACAAACATCACCATAAGAAGAAATCACAAATATTATTTAAATCAATGGATTACATAAGGCACTTACAGTCTCGTTACATAGCCCCCTATAACACAGGCATAGGACCTAAGAGTATGGCGTGCTTGGGTGATAGAATCTTGGGGTGGCTCAACCAACATTGCCTGAGTAGTGATTTCTATCATCTTGAACTTCTCGTGAAGGAGATTCCATTCTAGCTTCACACGATGAAGTTCAGCTTGGGTTGGGTCCAAAGAAAAGGCGAAAGGTGTTACCTCCTTCCCGAGTTCCGTCAGATGGGCTTCGATCAACCCGAGACTACTGGATGGGGCCATCGAATCTTCTTTACATATTAATTAATCATGATCACATGTATTTATAGAGAATAATAGAAACTTTTAGTTTCCAACAGTCATATTGACCAATAGTAATATAACAATCGAAACCCAACAGTCTAATTTTAATTATACACATTTTATTAAATGAAATAGTTTTCTTGAGTATAAAAATGAAATAACCCACAATGTTAGCAAAAAAAATTTATTTGAACTTTCGGTTCTTTACAATATTCCCCCTTAAGAAATTGTGTCCTCTCCATTTTAAAATTCGGCATGGAAATTCCATTGAAAGTCCCACATCTAAAAAAGTTTCAGTAAAACTATTACATTAAAAAAAGGAAGGAATGTACAAAGGTCACCCATGTTAACCCAAACTAGGATTCCATTTAGGAAAACATGGATATGGATGAGAAAACAAAGGGTCATGTTCTGATGGAGAGTGATATAAAACATGATTAGGAGAAAATTAACCACAAGAAGATCACAAAGTTAATATGTGTTAAACGGTCTTTGATTTCCCAGTAGGAAACGTAAACCAACAACATGTTTGTTTTAAGTTGTTTTCCATAATATTGACGAATTCATTTATGACATAAAATAAAAACATAAGGAAATATACTTATCTTCAGGTAGAGTTTCATACCTTAATATGTTTCCACCAAGAATAATCTTATCTCTAAATAATGAGATTTCAAAAAGACATGGTCTCATCAAAAGCACGAGAATCATCTTCTAGAGAATCACATAATCAACAAAATAATAACTATATTTTTCCCTTATTTTTAGTCATCAACTAAAATGAAAAATGTTAGTATGAGATCATATAATCCCCAAAACGGATTATCCATTATAAAAAGAAATAATAATATTAATCTAAAAAATTCAGAAAAAGTCCCCATATTTCCAGAAAGACCATTTAATACACAACAATCATTAAAAGTCATCAGAAAAAAACTAGGATTAGAAACCAAAACTCAAAAGGTTTTAATCACATAGTTTTCCACAATAAATCATAATATTTATATCCAAATATCATTGAATACAATTAATGTCTCATACTAAAATGTAATTAACCTATTCACATATTCTCAATGTTAGGTTCATCATTTTCTAGAAATAACCCAAATCACAATATGTCCACAATAAATACATAAATTCTAAAAAAAATTCAACCATTCTTCCTCAATTTAATACCTATAGAATTTTATTTCTTGTACTAAAATTTTACATCAAAAGAGAAAACATCGTCCAAAATAACCTTTATCATTTAATCACTAAATCATTTTCCTATATAAAGAATGTACATTTTATAAAACATATACTTCCAAAGTAAAATTAATCTTGATCTATAAAAATAGCTGGTGAATTACTCCGTCCGAAGGGCATAACAAAAAACACATAATTCCCAGATCTTGACTGGAATACATATTTTGGAATATCATCATTATTCACCCTCAAATGATGATAAATAGAATAAAGATCAATATTAATGAAGAATTGAGTCCCATGAAGTTGTTCAAATAAGTCATCACTTCATGAAAGAGAGTATTTTTTCTTCACTATGATCCTATTCAGTTCTCTATAATCAATGAATAGCTGCTTCGATCCATCCTTCTTTTTTAGAAAGACAACTAGTGCTCCCTAAGGAGACACACTTGGTCAGATAAACCCATTCTCCAAAAGATCTCAATTTGTTTAATTCCTCAAGCTCCACATTTTCCATATTATAGGGGGTCTTTGATATTGGATTAGATCTAGGTACAGGTTCAATGGATAACTCTACCTCTCATTCTAGGGGAGGTCCGGATAACTCCTCATGAAATACGTCAACGTATTCCTAGATAATGGGGACATTTTCTAAAGGAATAAAACCTTCGTGAGAAACTTATTTCATTTATGAATATTTTAACTAAAAAGGATTTTATGTCTTAAAATATCATTCTTAGACAATTAAATTTTCCTTATAATTCCTTCACAATGATTCATAAAAAGGTTAATATTAACAAAACATATCCCATTGTAGTGTCATAACCAAGAGTGAAGCAAGGCCCATTGTCGTGTACCAGTTCCCATTCGAGTCTTGATCAAAATGGTGCTTTCAGGTATTACCCCAATGTACATCTGTGCGAGAGCCACCTCTGGCTGCTCGTATCCGGATAGGGATGTATTTGTTTGATCAACCAATAAATATATACTTACCAAAATACCAGGATGTTTTCATATATTTAAACATTTATAAAGGGTTATTCCTAAAGATTTCACAGATTAATTTCATTAAATAACAAAACTATCCTTTGATACCAAATATAGAATCATTCCTTTTTAATACATAACTATTCATTAAATTTTACATATAGATGATCTTTAAAGTCTAGTGTCTTGGAAATCAAGAACATAATACATGAAAACAACATAAAACAATATTCTTAAACACTTGAAAGTCTTCATCATTGTTCATCCTAAGTACATTACAACATCTAATAACCTGGGAGCATACATCAATGTAAAGGGTGAGAAGAATGCCCAATAAGGGAAATAAGACAAACAATTTACATGTGAACTTTAGATACATCAATAAAGTCATGTTAAATAACATAAAGGCATGAGAAAGATATCATGAGGCATATCATAATATGAATAACGTGTTTCATAACATGATTATGTGGATACAAAATTTAACTTAGACAATCATTTCTGCATCACCAAGGTCCATCCCCAAGGTGTCATAAAAAAATAACCAAGTTTATTCACCAATGTATCATTAAAATGGTCATCTCTAGAGATTAAGTCCTTACCCAATGCATTGGAGCGCTATCAGGGAACACCCTAAATTTTAATTTATTATCATGTGATACACATATATCACCATAAAAATTTTCAAAAATAAACCATATAGGCTAACAGAAATGAGTTTCATTGCATAATCATAACATTTTAAAAACTGCTTTAAAGACATGATCTTTATGACACTTTAAACCCACAGAAATGGAAAGCGGGGTTCATGTATGTAACTCCCAGAATTTAAAATAGACCATTTTGGTATATATTTGAATACCCCTATAGAATAATGAGTTTTTAGTATTCATTTAATAAAATAGATGAATTTCAGAAAAAGAGAGAGACATTTTGAGACGAACATTCGGTAGCATAATGGCTTTGTTGCATGGTTTTAGAAAATATTGAAAAGCGAGGGGACATGGGTCACCCAATCATAAATGATACATAAAAAGTAGTGGGATAGAATATAACGGATATAATATCATGGTAATGAAATTTTAAGGACATGTGATATGAAATGAAAAACATGAATAAAAGACAAAAATAAGATTTCTTTAATGAAAATTCTGCAGCATAACGGCTGTGTTGTAGGGTTTTAGAAAATATTGAAAAGAGAGGGGACATGGGTAACCCACTAATAAATGATACATAAAATATTATAGGGACAAAAAATAATGTATATAATAACATGGTAATTAAATTGTAAGGATATCCCATATGAAATGAAAATTCTGAAAGGAAGACAAAAATAAGATTTCTATTATGAAAATTCGGCAACCTGAAAGCGTCACTTAAAACCTAAAAAAATGAATTGATGAGATGAAATAGGGTCTCTACTCATATTAACATAAAAGGGACAGTATTATGGATATATATATCACAACCAAACATAAGAAAAAGTAACTCTAAAGACATTACATTAAAATAGAACTTTGAAAATGAGAAGAGTGAATGAATCCCTTACAAAAATTTGGCAGCCTAACGATGCCACTTAAACATTCATAAAATGAAATGATGAGAGCAAGAGGGGGTCTCTAATCATATGAAAATGAAATGGAAAGTAATATGAATATAAAATAACATCTCTAACATAATAACATGGAGCTTAAAAATGTCATAAAATAGAATACATGAAAAGAACTAGAGAGGTATGATCCCTAACCTTGAAGAGTAACTTCAAAATCATGAAGTTTGGGACCATGAGAGGCCTGATGGCACCTTGGGAGGACTCCTAGGGAGGTAAAGATATCATAACATTGTTGAGGGGGATTTGTAAGGGAATGTATGATGTAATTTCTTGATATTTTTAGGGGAAGCGAGGGGACAAGGCATTAATGGCCAATGGACACCTCATTGCTAGTATTGGAAAAACCATGGGCTTGCCCATGATATTTTCCCATGGTATTGGAAACTTTGGACAAATGATACCTTTTCTTACTATTCATAAGTTGACCAAAATTATTTCCTAATTATTACATCCTTAATTATTTCATTAAACACCCGAAACTCAAAAACTGTGTTTTCACTATTCACCGAAAATTCAACTTTCTCATAAAAAACCCAAAATTTCACCTTAACCAAATATCGATGCACTGATTTCAAAAAATTAACTCCATTTTATGAAAATAAATTTCTAAATATTTTTAATTTAATTTTTATATAAAAAACTATTCCCTGAAAATTCCGCAGTTTTAGAAAAATCTCAGAAATTCACCGTAACCGAATATCGATGTTCTTATTTCAAAAATGAACTCCATTTTATGAAAATAATTTTATAAATTTTTTTAATAGAATTTTTAAATAAATAACACTATTCAACTGAAAAAACTAATACTTAACCAGTAATTTCTAAAATAGTTATTTAACTATTTTTTTGAATCACATTACTTAATCATGGTGCCAAAATTATATTGATACATTCTTTAAGTATGATTATTAATCCATTTGGTCAAATTACTAATCTTAAGCGTAAAATTACTATTCATATTTTACTATTCACAAAAAAATAAGTTGATCTTTTTAGATTATAAATTTCATACTGAACACATTTCCAAAAGACCATTTTTTTAAAATCATTACACATCATTAATTATTTAAGATTTACATAAATATTTTAAAATATCCCCTTTTTCCAAAATTCAACAATAATATGAACACTATATTTATTCAGACATTTGAAAATTCACAAACATCACCATTAGAATAAATCAAAATTTTTGTTTAAATCAAAAAATTACACAAGCCGGTTGCGGTCTAGTTACATAGCCCCTTATAACACCAGCATAGGATCAAAGAGTAAGGAGTGCTAGGGTGATAGAATCTTGGGGTGGCTCGTCCAACATTGCCCGAGTAGTGATTTCTATCAGCCTGAAGTTCTCACGAAGGCGATTCCATTCCAGCTTCACACAATGATGTTCATCTTGGGTTTGGTCCAGAGAAAAGCCCAAAGGTTCTACCTCCTTCACGAGTTCCGTCAGATGGGCTTCAATCATCCCGAGACTATTAGATGGGGCCATCAAATATTCTTTCTATATTAATTAAACAAGACCACTTGTATTTATAGACAATAATCACAACATTTAGTTTCCAAAAGTCATATTTACCGACGGTCATATAACAATAGAAACCCAACGGTCTAATTTTAATTATATTAATTTTATTAATTGGAATAGTTTTGTTGTGTATTAAAATAAAAAAACACAATGTTTGGAAACAAAATTTATTCAAAATTCCGGGTCGTTAAAGGGCTTGCCTCAGAACCCAAGGGGTCTCTTTCATTGAATCTCATGAATTGTGCTCAACCCGTGCATCTCATCTGATTGCACTATGAGAATCATGTGCTACTCCACTTGTGGTGGTATTGATGGTACACAACATAGTGATGTAGTCTATACTACAAACATTAGAACCCATCTCTTCACCATGTATATCTTCCTCATGATCACGTGGTGGAATCCATGATGGCTTTCCACATAGATGTATCTTCAAAAAGATCCATATTTACTCCAATCAATAGTGTATACATGGTGAGATTACTGAATTAGAACATTGAAAAATAAAACCATTCCTACACTATTCATGCACCTTCTTGTTTTCATGAAATTTGTATTTTCACGTACCATGTTGAAAAAGATAATTTAGTGTCCTCGTGTATGGATATGTATGATGCCTCACCGACACTAGAATCCCCTACCTAAAAGCGAAACTCGAAAAACATAAAATTGTTTCCCAAATAGAAACTAATAAAATTTTGGTTCTTTGGATAAAACTGACCTCCACTAGTACCACTCTGTCAAGAAAAATCTCCTGGGTCCCATGTCGTGACTACCCCATGCTCGCCTCCAATAGGGAAGGGGCTATAGATTAGCACCAAGAGGTCATATCTCAAATTAATGGGTGGAATTTTCCTATGTACCTGTACACACATACACAACTCCAATCCACAGTTTCCAGAAGCTGAATACACTATGTAAATAAACACAATGTACGATAGTATAAAACATAAGGTAAAAGGTTATTGAATACATGACCAGTTGAAAAAAACATTTAAAATTACAAGTCTCTAGAACTCCTCTGTATAAAACCCTAACTGAAGGGTAGGTACAGTAATGGCTGTTTGAATTTGCAGATGCACATCTCGTCTATCGGGTCACTCTAAGCACCATATTCCCTGGTCTACTAAGCACTTTTCTAATTCATCAATCCTATGCACAAGATACGACTCGTTAGGGAGAATCTCTTATAAGAGTGAGTAAAACAATACTCAGTAGGGAACCCAAACCAAAAATTATTATCATAAAGAAACACACAAAGCAGAATACCGAAGAGGTACATGAAGTGTAAACTCTAATATTTTGATTAAATAGAGTCACTAGAGTCAGCTCAAATCGGTATAACCTAAAATATATAATCTTAGATTATCAGTTGTAAATTTTAATATCTTCTACAACTAATTTACTCATCCCTGATGAGTCACTGAGATTTATCGATCCACTTAACTACACTCATCTATTGGGCCATGGAGATCCACTCAACTGCATGTCCATTGAGATCTGCTTGTGTGTCGGGCCATTTAGGTCTGCTCGGCTACCAGGCTACTTATGTCCACTCGGATACCAGGCCACCGAGGTCCGCTCATCTTTTGGGCCATTGATGTCCATTCATCTACATGTCCACTGATATTTACTCATCTATGTGCCACATAGGTCTACTAGGCTACCAAGATACTATTGTCCGCTCATCTCTCGGGCCACTGAGTTCTTCTCGGCTACTGGTCCACTGTGGATCGCATGTCTATTGGTCCACTAAGTTTTCCTCAACTACCAGTCCACTGAGGTAGGCTCCTCACTTCATTCTTGTCATATCTAGCAGTATGGTTTCAACTTGTAGTGTTTTTAATTTTGTGATAATCTTCTCCTCAAGACATCAGTGACAACACAACCTCCACATGAACTCACATGGATTATGTGAAATAGACTACCTCATCAGAAGGGTCCCAAAACTGCAAACAACTCTTCAAGAGGGTGTATGATTTGCAAGATATAGTTTTTTTACTGAAAATGTATTATTTGGTTCTTGGTTAGGTCCTGCCTGGTTAGACCGAACTGACCTGATTCTGCTAGAACAACCCAATGTTGTCTTCTATAGCCCAAAGTTGAGTCCTATTGGGCCTGTAGAAGCCAACTTGTTGGGCTACCAGTCCACTGAACTTCCCATCTAGGCAGCCCAGTTTCCCATTTTCTAGAGTTTGGTCTATCCTGGATTTGGTAGGAACCTAGTCCACTTTATGTTAAAGTGGAGATAGCCTCCCCCAGATGGAGTCTTGCATACTACAACCCCTAATCAACTCATGACCTAGTTGTGAGTCTCTCGACCTGACATGGTGCCATACATGCATAGAGGTTGCGCTCCGTCACAACCTCCTTTTATGTGGTGAGTCATGATTCCACACAACCACTATCACATGGTCGCCTACCGATGGCCTTGGTCCACTGCCTGTGGCAGCTACTGCGGGTTCCACTGCTACCAAACTTCTGTTGCTACTACGGCCTTCTGTCGCCGCCACTAGCTCCAATACTGGCAAAAATTCTACCTACACCACTGTTTCCCTCAGCCTCATGTACAGGCTGATCCACTGTTGTGGTCCTTCATTGAGCATCAATTCCCTTACATCAAAAAGAACAAAATAAATGGGTGGATTAAAAAGCGTGCAAGAAACACACAAAGCACAGAACATGAACATTGTTCATGTCTATGTTACTCATCCCTGTTTAAAGATTAAAGAAGGATAAATAAAATGTTAATCCAACATCCCATAACTCTCTGCATGAAAAAAATCCCAAATCTGGAATGAAAACATGACCACGTATCAACATTCTAGTGGGTTGATCCACCTTATTTGTTTAGAAAAAAGAAACGGGGAATCAAATTCATAATGAATAAAACCCCTAACATGGTTTGGATCAATTTTAGATAAATGGTGAATCCTGGATTCCAAATGGATCAATCCGCTAGCGTATGATTTGAATCCATTTGTCGGCCCATCATCATTCATCATTCATTGCCACTCGTCATTTGCCAACTAATTTACTCCAAGGATTCAGGGAAATCATCAGGGTCCTACCCTGATCCAATGTCTTTGATAATCAACTTAATAGTGGAAATGTGTTTTAATGTTTTTGTTACATCGAGCCTCTGAGTCATTACATTGTTTCAGTAATGAAATGAAATATCATATTTGTTATGCATGAGTTGCCGTGCCATTACGCTGTTTCATTTATGAAACAAAACAACTTTTTCGATGTTACGTTTCAGCGAAACGCTTTTGTAATAAATAAACGATCTTATGTTTATTAGTTTTATTTCAATAAAATTTCGAAAAATTAACATTTACCATCAAACCTCATTGTAATTGTTAGGCCCTATCTAAGGAAAATTCACCCTCATGAGCTCAATAGTGTTGTCAGATCTTCAATCAGAGTTACCATTTATGAGTTAAAGGATTGGAAAATAAAATAATTTTATTTAATTATTATTTATATGGACAAAAACTAAATTCCATTATTGGAAAGCACCGAAAAATGATAGGATCTACCTAAGGAAATCACATCCTCATGATATCATCAGTGGTATCATATTTTCAATCCAGATCATTTTTTCTGAGTTATATAGATTTGAAAATAAAATAAACTTATTTAATTATTTTATTTACATCTAAAACTATATTCCACTATTGGCCAGAATCAGACAATGTTAGGCTCTACCTAAGGAAAGGACACCCACAAAATCTCAATTGTGGAATCATATTTTCAATCCATGTAACCATTAATGAGTTCTAAGGATTTTGAAGATAAAATATTTTTTTGTTAATTATATTTATGGCTAAACCATTTTCGGGTTTTCTCACTAGAGGATCATGCTGAATAAACTTAAGTCGTACCTAGGGTAACCCACCATCTTGAACACAATAGTGCCCTAATATTTTTGATTCGAGCACTCATCTGTAGGTTATTAAATTTTTTTTGGAAAAATATTCAGGCAATATTTTTAGGAACATAAATTTTTTTAGCGGACCATTCTAGGGACACCAGGGCTCGGTATCGCATGTTATCTCAATGCCTAGTCTTGGAATTTTCCAATAAATTTTCATAAAATAAAACAATGAAAAACTGATTCATTAAAATTTCAATATTCTCTATGAAAGTTAATGATATTTTGAATTGGTATGAGTAGTGATATTTCAATCATATTTATAGAATCATTGGAGTGATAGGTTATTACCAATGGTCTATGCTTTATTTCTCAAATATGGATTCTCTATTCCCTAATATTACCCGTAATTGATTATGTATAATTTCATATTAAAATTTTTGGGATCCCGTTAATAATTTAATGTATCATTTGTTATAAACTTCTCTGTCGAGTTTTCTAGATGTTGGGAATCGATATGTGGTCTTCTGTGATTCATCAGGTTAATGTCTGTTCAACATTTTTTAGATATCAAATAACATTTTGGATTATGGTTCCAGTCAGTGACTAACAGGTAAGAAGATATATCCAAAAAATGATATCAAACTCAAAATTATATAAAAGACATTTATGTGTTAGTGGAATTAAATTTTTAAATAATTTATTACAATTTAATCAGATTATAAATGATTTAGATACATCTTCATAAAAAAGATATAAACTTTTGGAAAATGAAATGTGTGGGGTACCTAATATATTTTAGAATATAAATTTTCTAAAACCATGTTAATTTTATATTCATTAATGATTTCTTGGACATTAATATTTTATCCCACATCATGAATGAATCATTTTAGCAATGGAATCTTCTTGAACCCTATGCACTTATGAATATGGATTTTGAGGAAAACAAGACCATGTTTTTTGTTCAATTGATATCATCGTGTCTCAAGATATTTCTCTAAAAAGAGAATATTGAAGATGAATATGAATAGATTATGGGTTATTGATATGTTTTTATGACCAATGATGATTGGTATCTACATTTTAAGGGTGCACTTTTATGTAATAAACAATTTTTATTTTCACTTACTATGAAGATGGATATGATGTGATTTTTTCACCATTAATAGTGGGTGGTACACCATAGCTTATATTTAGATGAATTATTATTTGATTCGATGATTCTAGTGTCTATGAATGATTTGATACCATGATTATTTTTTTCTCTTTCTTATACATGCTATAAAATTAAATCCAATCAAAAGATGAATTTATGAATTCATTAACCACTTCCCACACTGACATGGATGTGGTATGAGATATCAATGAAACTTCATCTACGAATTCGATGCAATCATCATGTAATTATAATTTTTTGGGTTTTAAATAACTGATTGAAAAAATATTCCAACATTATTACCATTCATGATTCCACTACATTTAGGGAAAATAAAATCTATATATATATTATATCCTTAGATTACATGGATTTATATCTTCCATATATCACAATGGATTTCCACAAAATAAATCCCATTTTTTTAAATAACTATAGTATGAAAAGGGATCATCCATAATGTTGAACAAAATGTACCATCCTTATATATAAAGTTCCATAATTTTGGTATGACACATTTTATAATTCTTTCATTGACATAAATGGAAGATTTTATTTCCACTAGAAACTCGTAGAGCTAAACTAAAATAAAATATTACCATTCTTCCATAAATATGGAACTCATTAAGGCATTTTATGAATGAACATATAAATATCCACTCTATTGGTTGGAGATTGTTGATTCTTCCCAAATTGGACAATGATTTATCCAAGAGATGATGAGAATGATTCATATGATTCACAGATGAATAGTAATGGATTAATGATTCTATAAATCTCTAAAGATTTTTGTTTATTACAATTGATGTTCTCCATCGGTGATCTGGTTATTTTATTATTTTCAACTTGTATTGTTCACTTATATCTTCAAAAATAGGTATATATTATATTAAGATTCATTATACCATTTCATGTTCTTTAGAAAATTATATAGGTGGATTATTATTAGTTTTTACCACCTTATATGACATTTATGTATACCGTGTTACACGAATATCACCTCTGATTGGATATATCCATCGCCTCCCATGTTTTTAGTAGGTAGTACATTTATGTGCAAACTAATTTACCTATGACTAAGCATCCATTTCAGATTTTTGATTCTTAGATATAGGCCATTTATGTTAGATATATCACCTTGGTTCATGTGTTTTGGAATAATCGTTTTGATTCTCTTGAGAGGTGGGATCACAGGCCTTTAATATGATAGAAGTATCAGAACATCTTCTTGGGTTAGATTTATTTGTAGTATTTCTAGGGGGAGAAATAATTTATTTTTTGTAGTCTAGAATATCTCATTATGAGTATGATGTTAGTATTTCATGGTTCTTTTTGTTTCTTTATTGGTCTCTAGTTGTTTCAATATTTTCATGGTTATATCAATTTTTCATGGCTATTTTACCAAAATTTAAGCACGTACATGGGAGTGAAATTTTTTCTATTCCAAGAGGATAATAGACGGATGAGGGTTTAACAGATGACAACACATGTAATTGTATATTGAATTTTTATAGGTGTCCCCATGAATAGATACTGAGGGCCACAAACTGGAATAAGGTTAGTTCCTAAAAGAACACCACCTTCCTACAGGTGGAGCTCCGAGGTGAATTGGAATTCTGGTAGGCACCTCCTGGTAACTTGTGGATTCGACCAGCTGGTTGTTAATGCTAATAACCATTTTGAATGGAATGTAAACATTTTTTTTTTATTTAATTTAATTTTTTTTATATTTATAATCTCATAGAATATGATATAATTAGATAATTTTTTTTGGAGACCCTGTTGAGTTAATAATGGACATTTCAACCTTGTTTCTACATGGATCAATTTGTTAATTTATGTGATGGATCTCTCCTAGTATGTCATTTATCAATTTGAACTTCAAATAGCATTTCCATATCTCTATCACTCTTCAATAGTGGGGAATCCTTATATCACTTATATATTTATATATATCATTAAATGATGAATTTTGAATCTATGTTCCTCCTTTGGTCATTATATATCTTGATGCTCTGTTGGAAGAACCGATGATTTAGTTTGTTGATCATTCATTAGGTAGGTGATTTTGTAGTGTTATCTAAATGAAAATTGAATAATTTATTCTTATATATTTTAAATTATTTTTCTAATTAATTTATAACTATTTAATTGAGTTTCTAAATAACTTATTTGTAATATTATTGTCTACATGATTAATCCCTTTCACTATGAATTATTAAAATTAATTATTTATTTTTATAAAATTATAATGATTTGATAAAGATTTGTCAATATATTTTTTTTATGAGATGAAATTTTTTAATTTGATTTTGATTTGTAGTGAATTGTGGTGACATAAAAGGTTTTTTTTACAAAATCCATTCATTTTTTAAAATTAAATGGCATGTTTTTGAAACATTAATATGGGGTTGATTTTAAATGAATGATTAAAAAGGATGATGACCCCTTGTATGTTTGATTTTCTTAATGAACATGAGATCTAAGGTAATTTGATGATAATATTGAAATAAAATCATATAATATCTCTACATATATATGAATTTATGATGAAGATCCTAATGTAACATTGATGAGGGAAAGGGGAACAGTCTATGTGGAATTTATGTCCTCCACTGAGTATTGAGATATATGGATCCGGGCACACATAGAGTTTTATATCATTGATTTGTTTGGAATAACCTATTATAATCATACCCTCCACCACATATACATAGTTATATTATAGTAATTTATTATACATCACATTTTTGAATTGAATACACATTTTGCATTGTTTTAATTAAGAAAATTACTCATACAAATATTTCAAGATTTGTTTATATATATTTTAATTGAAAGAAATTAAAATTTATACATATTTTATACTGTACATTTAAATATTTCCCATACGTATAAAATTTGAAAATATTTCAATTGCATTTTGTATTTGACATTGAGAAAAGTTGGTTTAATTTTTTATAGATTACTTATGAATTTATTTTTAGAATCCTCATTGAAATTATTTATCCATCATTACATTTTCTGTCATGAGTTATTATATTTTCTTAATAGTGGTATAAAAAAATGAAAATGAATACTAAGAGGTTTTGGGTTTTCTTGATTAAAGTGTATCAAAAAACCTTCAATTATGATTTGGTTATCATCATATGTATGATAACTCTTATTTGTTCTCAGAATATGTATAATAATGAAAATGTCAAAATTGAATATTCCTCCCCATAATTAATCCATTACATTTCCATATTAATACCCCAAACAGAGTCATATGAGTAGTGGTCATGTAAACCCATCAAGTATTATGTGATCCCCATGACATCTATGCTACAATATATAAAACTGCTTTGTCCCAACATCTTCAACACCCAATGTTATAATGTGACTTTACAGTATGCAACGAGAAAATGATACACTATGTGTGAGTGGGATGTGTCTATATCCACACAACCAACCTCTTAGAGAATGAGATACATCACACATGTAATGAAATATTCTATAGGAATCATCCACATGTAAGCCCCACACCATCTCTCATTGATGCTTTTTTCACAACACGAGCATCCGGTCTACTACTTCCTCTTGTTTCTCACACAGAAAATGAATCACATTGTATTATATGCTAGTAGTGACAATTACATCCACCCAATATCCACTATAGTCCATTTATATATATATAGTCCTCCCCATACTCTGTAATTGGCATCCATATATGTGTAATCCCCAACAACCATACTCAACCCATGGTCTGCTTTCATGTGTAGTCATTGTCCACAGGATTCCTTGGGCCTCATTCGTAGTTATATGACCCATATTGTTCCAAACTACATTTTCTTTGATTCCCACCTAACTATGATACATATGAAACGTCTCTTCTGTTCAACCCCAACTTCCACATCCCCCCACATTTTCAATATGCCAAAACACCTTTATGATCATGCCCCTCACATGGGAGGTCAAGTAACATCTAATACATATGGTACAATTCAATGAATAAGACACACACCTTCAAACCAAGTGAAACAATCCTTTCAATGAAATCGTACATGCATAATAGACACACCATCATTATTCGATGCTCCCATCATGATGTGATCATCCTTACTGCATGGTGTTTAACTGCATGGTCTTTTACTATGACACTACCATAAAATAAGACATAAAAATATGTGGGTTCCGATCGATATCCCTTTGATATGGTATAAAATTTTCATCCCTAATGTTTAATCCTAATCAATGGAAATAATAGGTAATTCCTCCTAGAGACGTACCTCCCAGATCCACTTCCACAAGGTGTTCTGAACCATCATCCTTCATTGTGTGACATCTTACCACTACGAGACACACCACCCAGAAGCCACCTCATGTTGGAGTTGAAATCCATAAAATTGGTAAACATTTCATGTTATCCCTCCTAGGCAGGTACCTCCCTAATCCACCTCAAGGGGTTTCTTGATCAACCATCCAAGTGTGACATCTCCCCCCTTATGGATAAGCCTCCTAGATCCATATCCATGGGGATTTATTAATAATCAACATCATATCCCCAATTAATTAATCTCATTCTGTGATCCACCTCTACAAAATGTTTTAATTTGTCCCCATAAGAAGTTTAATTTTTTAATCTCAAATACATACATCATGAAAAACCAAGAATGCTCAAGGTGAAATACCTGAATGTTATGAGCCCCTATAATACCCTATATTTTGAATAACGAGGGATTATTGAGGTGAGAGGCTTTTAATATATTTGTTTTAGGTATTATATACCATGTGATCCTCATATGAATTATTTGTGATCCATATATAAGATTCCTTAATGAGATTCCACCATAATAGGAAAACTATATGTGCCCAATGATCCCCGAAACCACACATGGAAGTCATTCCCAACAAGACTATACTCTTGAATAAATGTTGTTTCCATACCAAGACACATTAAATGGTAAAAAAGTATGTCTAATTAAGAGGCATCCACAATGAGATGGCACTAGGAATGAGTTCCATGAACTGGACATAACTCTATGAGGGAGACCTAGAGTATAAAAAATGTTACAATTGGAATCAATGTTAGGAGGAACTGACATCCCATCATCATATTTCCGTCAAGGTGAATACATAACCATTCAATGGGTTGAATGCCTCTTTCCATGGGAAGCACATAATGAGCGGTAAACATCATACTAGTATACATTAATATAGAGGTTATAGCCCCAATTAAAGCATTATAAACAATAATTTTTAACAATATGAGAAACAGTACACATAATCATGTGTACAAGTAGTGTAATATACATTAGTTGTTTGTCATGTCATTAGATTTAGAGATTCAGTGGTATATCTGACTATGAAATTGGTGGGGCCAACATGTAACTCATCGGATTTTGGGGATGTCATCATTGGTCATTCCTCAGTTTATGACATCATTAGCACATATCCCACTACTTCTATGAAATATATGACAATTCTAGAGAATTGGACATTGATTTCATTATATATATATAATAATGTCTGAATCCACCAGATTTGTAGGATCAAATCCCTAGAAAATAATACACGCAACACCAATAGACATAGTTGTAGGATAAATGTTAAAGGGTAGATCTCTCATGACTCCACCTCCACCATGGCTTGTCCTATGAATACATCTACAAGGTATTCACACAACAAAAAAATCTTCATGATCATCCATATTAGGATGACGGAATCCCTCATACATGTTACGCCCTGACTATAGTTACCCTGAGTTAGTGCATTATTAAATAACATTGGCATGATCACAAGAGATCAAGTCTCAAAAGACCTACTAGTTTATCATTATTGGATGTAGTAGACACATACATAAGTTTTACATTACAACACGTAATAAAAAACAAAATTGTGTCCCCTTTGAACACATTCATATATGTTAGCCTATCCCTGCAGGTCAATCATAATAAACTTCTTCACATCATGCGAAAAAGAAACAAAAGCAATAGGTGAGGTCAGTTTCCCGGTATGGATTACAATATAGTGAAAACATTCAAAATAAGAAAAAACATTTAACACAATATATAAGACAAAAACAAAATCCTTTTAATCTTAAACATCAGAATAATATGGAAATAATAAATCAAATAATTCAATTTACTTATTAACGTGGATATTCTACTTGTCGAATAATCACATATAATATCAATAGCTATTTCTATAATTATGGATTGTATAATTCTTAAAATCATTACCACATAGTCAATGCCTCGTTACAGGACTACAAATAAATTTTTTTCAATGCCATATGCGAAGAAACTAGTTTGTCTCTTGAGACCAACCAATTCATCAAGGTGGTATAGCGGGCTCCTCCTATAACATAGTAAGTCCAATTCATTCCTCATATAAAGAGTTTGAAACATAACATAAACATTCGTATAAATATTAGCATATGAAATGTTAACACTTTACCATAAACCATGAATGGTATAAAAATAAATCATCCACGGTCAATAATTTCACAAAACCTTCAATACAATATAGAAGACTGTTTCATAATAAATCAACTTCAAACAAGTGTCAAGTCCATCAAAGGATTTTGACATATATGAAATCAAAACTATTTGAGAAAAATATCTCTCTATATTTTGAAATCATTAAATGTACATGTGATTATTAAACATATATTTTTAATATGTTCTTATAAACTTTAAATAAAATCATCAAATGTTTTATAATGGCCTAAAATTGCTCAATCTGTAGTATACGTTATAAAAACATTCTTACCTTAATTTGTTAAAAATTCTGTAAAGTACCTAGTTTGTAAAATGACAGAAATAATTGATTAGATACATTTTATAAATAATCAAACAAGGGTATAAATGACATTAACCCATATTCTAGGAAATAGTAAAAAAATTGAAATATGTTTTTACGAAATAGGATTGTGGATAATAAATAATTTCTAGTAGATTCTTACATATAAACAACCCCAGATAGAAATGAAATTTTAAAATTAACCCATACCATCTACTTTTTCTTAGTCGAGGGTAAATTAACATCCTGTATAATAGTTAAATCATTATTATTATGTTACAAAAGAACAAAATTCATGAATATGATATCATATATGATCTTATAATATTTCTTTGTTAATAATATTTTAGTAGTATCATTATTTTGGGTGTTTAATGATTTGTTTTCCATTATATGTTTTGATATGAAAGTCATGTATTTTATCGATATAATGTATTTGATTCATAACCATAATGATACTAATTTATTAAAATTTATTTTAAATTATAAAATGAAAATTATTCTTGAATGGTTATGATTGGTAATTAATTTCGTCATGTTCGTGGAAACAGTAGTCCATAAAAACGCTTGATCGAATATATCTTTCTACTTATGGGGAAATAATATGTAATTTGATTGTATATTTTATATAAATATTAATTAAAATTTTATATTTATTATTTACATCAATTATACTCATTATTATACCCATCCATCTAATATGGTTTTAAAACCAAAATACACCCTGATGTGGAGATGGTAAGTTGTACGTACACACGTATTTTGACGTTGTCATTAATAGGATGAATAGAATAATGAATATGGTTTTACCATATATATAATAACATAACAGTATGTAGAAGGTATTTGAGATATTAGTTTGGTTTTGAAACTCCAAATAAAGAGGAAGTATAAGAAGAAAAGAACTTTGAAAGAGATTATGAAATAATTACCTCTTCTTCGGGTGCATTATTTTTATTTGATAAAAATGAAATCATAAGTTAACTATATTGATCAAATTAAGGCCTCTTGGTTTAATTTATGGTAGTTGGCAGGATATTTACGAAGTGGTTGGAAGAGAGAAATTGATTTGGAGGTGTGTTTTTGAGAGAAGGGGATGTACCATTTAATAAGAGAGGTGAGGGATACTTTAGGAAAATTTGGAAATATTATTTTATTATAAAATAATATTGAGTTTATAATGGCTCTAAATGGAATTATTTGGAGTATAAGGTGGTTAGGAGTAGAAATTATCACAACTAATAGGTTTTATACAAGCTTAGGTCACCATATTAACCCTATCTTTTAGATTTAACTCTTAGTTAAATAGTTTATCTTTTACAATGTCTTTTGATATTTCTATATTACATGGATAATAAACTTATAATGAGATGCCAAGAGAACGTCAAGTGGTATGTTAATGACTTATATATCAATATATTAGTTACTTGGTGGATCCTAATGTTTTTAGGAATATTATAGCAGTTAATAATATAATATTTTTTTTAAAAACACATTTATGTCAATTTTGACACTATTTAGTATTTGGTTTTTTGAAAGTAAAAACAACTAGATTTCTTCAAAAAATACCTTAAATAAATCCTATCATTCCATATAAACATATAAAATTCGTGGAATGCATTAAAAATATATATTTAATAATATTGTTATATTTATAATATCAATTATTTTAATCATTCTTTAATAAGGTAATTTCTACATCATTATTCTGTCAGAAATAAATATTAGTATTTAATGCCTAAAAAATATAAATTATATAACAATATGTAGGATATCTGTTTCAATTTCTTGAAGAATATTTCTAGACTAATTTATCTTATGAACAACCTTATATTATAAATGTTTTTCATTAACATTAGAATATAACACCTTTAACTCTTCTTAGAATAAAATATTAATAATTGCACTAATCATATCCCAGTGGAAATAAAAGGATCATATATTATTGCTAATGTTGATTTTCCCCTAAATACACTTATAAAATCGAATTGGGACATGTTTTATGTTAGTTATAATATATTATTTACATTTAATTTCCTTATTTAATTTTAATATTTGTAAATATAAATCAAAATTTACTATTCAAAAAAAAATTATTTTCATCCTATTGAACCACATATTACATAATGATGTCAACAGTGTCTCTCTGATTTTGGAAGTTAAATTCATAGAAGTAGTGAAATTATATTTTATGCAAATTTGCGAAAGATCCTAGAACTTGGGTAAAATATATTAACAAAATTCAATAAAACTTTACATATCCAATCTTATTATAAAATGACTCCAATTAATTTAAATGGTTCTATATATGTATTATGCATCTATTTTGACTTTAAAATAACATCAAATAAAAATAATTATTATTTAAATAAAATGGCTGTTTTTATGTACTATGCTAAATTGTTTACTATTTATCAAAAATTGAATGTTTTCAGAAAGATATCAACAAATCACCCTAAAAAAATTATGATATTCTAAATCCAAAAATGAAGTCAATTTTACCAAATTCAATTTTTAGGAGTTTTTAATATTATTTTAATTATTTTTCACAAAAGGGAATAAAAAGTAGTTCTTTTAAGAAAATAGTGTTTCTAAATATATAACTATTTTATCAAAACATATACATTTAATTTAAAATATTATTTAGTTGTGTAAAGACTTAGAAATATTAATAAACATTTATAGGTTACTATTCATATAAAAATATTTAATTGATAAATAAATACATTTTTAAAAAAATAATTAAACTAATGTGTTGTTTCAAAGAAACTCAATCTTGAGTATAACACAAGCCATGTATCTATTCCGTGCAGTATACACTATTGAATTATTTTATAGATATTAATTACAATGAAATCATAGTGTGTTACATTCTATCATCCTTTAACAAATTGCGTCCTATTAATTTGAAATTGTTCCTTGAAAATAAAAGCTTGAAAATAGAAAATACATTTGTGGAAAACCCACATCGAATATAGGGTTAATAAAATTTAGTCCTAATAAGAGGGAAAGGGTAATTAATAAATTCACCACCAAATTAGAATTTCGAACAAGAGAAAAAATTTTATAAAGAACCTAAAAATTTATATTGAGTGGTTGAGATCATCAATCACAAACAATTAAATAATAAATATAAAATTGAGGGTATGAAAGACATAAATCAATGATGAATTAAAATTTCATTGGTTCATCAAAACATAAGTTTTTAGTATATCAAATTTTTGGTTTTATGATCCTTTACCTAATTTTTATGAATTAATTTATTCACAGAATAATTAAAAAAATATTTAACAAATAGAGTTCCATCCTTTAGAAAATTTCTTCCACAATCTCATCTTTCACTCCAAAAGATAATATAACTTAAAAATAATCTATTTATCCAATTCGTATAGTGTTTCATAAAAAATAAATATATAATTCAACTATAAGATAATTTAAAACCTACATTATACAAACCAGGACATTGCGTAGGCTAGTGGTAGGTGATGTAGCTTTTTCGACCTTCGGTTGTGGGATCAGGTCTAGTGGCCTTTCCAGATGCGAAGGGTTGTCTCACAACTCTCAGGGTGTCCTTTTTAAAAAAAATTAAATACATTTTTTGGAAATGTTTTAACCTTAAAACATAGAATATAATATCTAACACAATCCATTCTAATCTTTAGACTAAAGCACAATAATTGTGTCCGAACACATAGTCCAAAAATTTATATGGAATGTCAACATAACATAATAAAGATCTCTTTTTTCCACATAATAACATGTGATTACCTTTATCATGTATTATTTTATGGCATGGTAATAATCAAAATTACCAAAAAACAATATTTGAAATTATGTGTACTTATTTATAACTTCTGTAAAACATATAATTGTGGATATACTCATTAAATCCAACAATATCATAATATCCAACAATGATGGAATAAACAAACCATTAATCTCATCCAAGTATGTCAATAATATCCAATATACTTCACCCATATCAATTATCTTTTATTCCAATATCATTACCATAGCCACATGATAATTTTAACGCTTATTATTCCCTCAACCATATATTTTCCAAAACTATTAACTTGCTATTGAGCAACATTTCATGGTTCAAAAAAATTTCTAATCCTTAATGAAATAGTACTGCTGTAAAATCCTTATATACTCTATAATTCTTATAACTTTTACATCGTTAATATAATACTCAAATCACAGAATTATTTAACAACAACATAAGAACACTAATCCTTCCTCTTCATCTGTTGTAGTATCATAACATGATTATTATCTAATAGCATCATTTTGGGTATACTTTGATGATTAAGATATTGATCTACCTAGTGTCCCAACTCCCTACAGTTTAAGCATTTTACATTTAAAACTTTTCTCATAACATTTCAACCAAAAATGGTGTCCTAATTCACTACAATTATAAAAAACTCTCATTCCTTTCATCCACTTACAAATGTTATTCATTTTACTGTTATCTCATATGGGAAAATCCTTCTTTCCATTCTCCATTTATCGATATTTCTCTCTACCATCATCTTCTTCTGTAACTACCCTTAAAATCCATACTACTTAAGGAATTATTTACTTATATTATTAAAACATAGTACTATTTCTTCATATTATGATAATATGTGTGAGGCTATTAACATTCTAAATGTTGGCTTATGACCGTGAAAGATATGTTCCTTCTTACTCATGGGATCATGCGTATTACTTGATTTCTCATTCGTTCTGCTAAGAACCATTTCTAAATAATGGAATAAACCAGGTTTGTTTAGGAATCACAATGCATAATTCCAAACATGTAAACTATCTAACAAAAATTCAACATTTTATACATATAATCTATAATTGGGAAAAAATTTCTTTGAGTAAGTATTTACTCATAATAATTCATAATGGTTTGTAATTGAATTTAAATTATCATAAGAATATCCCCTATGAGTGTCAGACCAGGTGCGTAGTAAAGCTCTTTGTCGTGTACTAGGATACACTAGGTAAAGCCTGAAACTCCATGTCAGAGTTTCAAATCCTAGGTACATATGTGCGAGAACAATGTCCATTTGTAGTATCCAGATCAGGATGTATTGCTTGTAAAACCCAGATAATATCTACATTACCAAAATCATTGAATGTTCTTAAATACTATTCATCACTGTTTATAAAAAGGTAATGTTACCAAATCATATTTTATCTATATTTAGTTACCATGGTTTCTACTAAACTCTATCTGATTCAAAATATAATTCCATGACCCTAGTAACCCAGAGTCATTACATCCGTAAATGAGATTGGCATGATCCCAAGAGATCATTTCATGAACGGAGGATTAGTTTGGCACCCATGGACATACTTGAAACAAACAAAAGTTTAAAATTACATCATAAAAAAACATTACATCCCCTTTGAACACAATAATATAACTTTGCATATCAATAAAGGTCAATCATAATATACTTCTTAACATCTTGGGAAAAAGGAAAAATAATAAAGGATTGAGCTCATATGCTCAGTAAGGATAAAAAGATAGCAAAAAAATTATAAATATGCATAAAAATTTAAGGCAATGCATAATACTAATACACAATCCTTTTAAACATAAACATTAGTATAATATGGATATATAAATCAAATAATTCCATTTATTTATTGACATTGATATTCTACTAGTCTAAAAATCACAATTAATATCAATAGCTAATTTCATAATGATGGAATGCATAATTCCAGACATCATAACAACATAGTCAAATCCTTGTGTCAAGGCTAAAAATAAGATTATGGCAAGGCCTTTTTCCAAGACACTAGTTTTTCTCATGTGACCTACCGATGCAACGAGGAGCTATTTGGTGCTCCACCAATCACTTATTATGTACAATACATTACTCATATGAAAAGGTTAAAACATAACACAAAAATTCATATTAAAACCAGCTTAAAAAATGTTAATACTATAACCATAATCTATTAATGGTTTAAAAGTAACACATCAATAGTCAATCATATCACTAAAACATTAAAACAATATGTAAGACTCTATTATAATAAATTAATATCCAACAACTATAAAATCCATCAGAATATGTAGACATAGATGGAATCAGAAATATTTGAGACAAATACCTCATTAAATATTGAAATAATTTGAATTTCACACAATTACAAATGAAAAAATTTATTTTGAAAATTTTATTATAGTATTTTAATTAAATCATCCAATGTGTTATAACAGTGGAAAATAGACACACCCACCTTATAAGTTAAAAATATTCATACGTAAATTTGATGAAATAGTCATAATGTACCTTGTTTGGGAAATAAAAGAATGATTCATTTAAAAACATATTTTAAATATTCAAACAAATATATAAATTAAATTAACCTGAATTCTTGGAAATATTAAAAATGTTTTGAAAAAAAAATTTAAGAAACATTTCTGTGGATGATAAAGAATATATAGTAAATGTATACATATAAACAACATCGGATAATAATGAGATTGCAAAATTATCCCTTAACCTGTACTTTTCCTTAGTCGACGGTAGTTCAACTTTCTTGAATCATAGTTAAATCATTGTTATTAAATAATACCAGAACCACATTCAAAATTATGATATCATATATGATCTTCTGAAATTTCATTGTTAATAATATTTTAGTAGTATCATTGTTTTGGATGTTAACTGATTCATTTTCCATTATATGTTTTCTTTCATAAGTCATGTATTTTATGGATAAGATGTATTTGATTCATATAAAGAATAATATTATGTTATTAAATAATAATTTTCATCCTAATATGAAAATTATTCTGTAATTTTTTCAATGGGGAATGAATCTCATCACGTTCATGGATAAGGTAATCATTACGTACGCACAAGCAACAATATCATTCTATTAATAGTGAAATAAAATGTAATTGGATGTTATTTAATATATACCAAATAAGTAACATGTTATATTTATTATTGAAATCAATTATACTCCATATTATAAAAATCCAGATAATGAAGTGTTTAATAAAAACTACACCACGACGTAGAGATGGTAGGCCGTACGTATGCACGTATGGTGACTTTGTCATTAAAAATATGGATAAAATAATGATTATGGTTGTACCATATTTATAATAAAATCAAACTATGTATAAGGTATTCGAGATATCAATTTTTTATTGAAACAATAAACAAATAGGAAGTGGAAGAAGAAAATAACATTGAAAGAAGTGACGAAATAATTACATCTTCCTTAGGTTTTTTTTATTTGACAAAAAGGGATCCATAGGTTAGATTTTTGATAAAGGTAAGCCATCTAGGATGAATGGAGGGTAGTTGGGAGAATATTTTAGAATGGTTTGGCCGATCCCAATAGCTTGGGATGTGTGATTTGGAGTGAAGGGAATATACCTTTTTATAAGAAAGGTGAGGGTCACTTTAAGAAAACATTGAAATATATTTTTTCTAAAATAATATTTGGATTATAATGGATCAAAATGTATTTATTTATAGTTTTAGGTGGTTATGGGTCTAAATAATTTCAACCAATAGGTTTTAAACAAGTTTAGGTCACCATATTAATCACATAATTTAGTTTTTACTCTTAGTTATGTTGTTTAACTTTTACAATCTCTTCTTGTATTTTTATATTACATTGTTAATATAATTATTATGAAATTCCAAGAGTACCTAAAGTTGTTAATTAATGAAATTTATATCATTAAATTAGTCATTTGGTAGAACCTAATATTTTTAGTAATATTATATCAGTTAATAATATCGTATTTGTTTAAAAAAACATTAATTTCAATTTTGACACTATTTAGTATTTCGCTTTTTTGTGAAAGTAAAAAAACTCTATTACTTTTAAAAAATAAATTAAATAACTCATAACATGTAATATTAACCATTAAAATTCATGTAAGGAATTAAAAGTCTCAATTAACAATTATTTTTATATTTATAATATCAATTATTTTAATATTTCTTTAATAAGGTTATTACTATATCATCATTGTTTCATTACTAAATATAATAACATAATGTAATAAAATTATAAATTAAATAAAATTAGGTAGGAAATTTTGTTGTATTTTTATTATTATTTATAGTCGAATTTATCTTATGTATATTTCTATATTAAAATTATTTTATTTATTAAAATTTGTATTGAACACTTTTAACTCTTCTTTGAATAAACTAATAATAAATGTCCTAATCATATCCATGTGGATAAAAAGGGTCATATTTTATTTTTAAGGATTATTTTAGTTGAAATAAAATTATCTACTAGTATTAAGACATGTGTTAGGGTATTTATAATATCATTTATACCTTTAATTACCCTATTTAATTTTAATAGTGGTAAATAAAATTCTAAATTTATTATTCCTAAAAATTTATTTTCATCCAATTGAACCATCATTTTGAATTCTGATGACAACCTTGTCTTTTTTATTTTTTAAATTCAATTCACATAAGCGGTAAAATTATGTTTTATGCAACTTTGTAAATGTTCCTAGAAGGTGGGTAAAAGTTATTGAAAAAATTCAATAAAATTTTACATATCAAATCTTATTATAAAATCCATCCAATTAGTTAAATTGGACTAATATAATTATTATGTATTTATTTTTACTTTAAAATAAATTTAAATAAAAAATAATTATTTAAGTAAACATTCTTGTTTTTATGTACTATGCCATATTTTTCACTATTTATCCAAAGTTGAATGTTTCAAAAAAATACCAAAAATTCACCCCAAGCTAATTTTGATATTCTGAATCCAAAATGAAGTCTACTTTACCAAATTCAATTATTAATAATGTATAATAGTATTTTTATTATTTTTCAGAAAAGGACATATGTAACACCCCGACCCCAGAATCTAGGAGTCGATGCATTATTTTAAGACGTTGGCTTGATTACAAGGAATCAAGTACCAAATGAATGATCGGTTTAGTAGTCTTGAAAAAAATATACATACATAAGTTCCACATTACAACATCAAAAAATAAACACTAGTTTATTCCATTAAAAAACATCCAAGCTTCCAAGATTATTCTAGCAAGTAACCCATAACTGACTTCTTCACATCATGGGAAAATGAAACCTGAGAAAGTGGTGTGCTCAAATGCTCAGTATGAGTAATCAATATAGGGGAAGATAATATAAACATTAGGAATGATGAATAATTGAAAACACATGCCTTTGAAAATAGTAAACATGAACTTCTTGTGGAATGAATATGAGATGATTAAATAATGCAATAATAAAAACATATTCATGGGTATTCCACTAGTCGAATAACCACATTAAATATAAATAGATAATCTCATAATGATGTAATAAAAAATTACGGACATCATAACCACATAGTCAAGGCCTTTTCCAAGACTACAAAAATTATTTTGTCAAGGCCTTGTGCCAAGACAGATGTTTGTCCCATGACACCTAATAATGCATCGAGGAGATATAGTGGGGTCCACCTATCACATACTAAGTCCAATTCATTCCTCATATGAAATGGGTGAACCATAATATAAACATTCATATTAAAACTGGCATTTGAAATGTCAATAAATCTTCCACATACCATGAATGGTATAAGAATAGCACATCCACCATTATAAATAACTCATTCAATACAATATTGATGATTTTATTTTAATAGATTAACCTCAATTGAGATTAATGAAGGATATCGACATAGATGAAAATAATCATCAAAACTATTTGAGAGAAATATCCCCCTTTTTCTTGAAAACATTTAAAAGTCAAACTATTTGTCAAGAAGCCATTTAAAAATAGATTTTTCAATTAATGTGTCCCATACCATTTTGAGACTAATAAAAGGAATTAAAATTTTGAAACATTAACGTAAATATAAATAAATCATTAAAACCATTTTTAAAACATTGACATTATTGAGAAATATATAGAATAATACATCATTAAAACATTAAAATGATTTTCTAGTTAGAGTTCCTAACCAAAAGAGAGACACTTGAATACAAATAATTGATGTTATAAATTCATTATAATATCATGAGAATAATGTAATTCATGATATACCATGTCAATGTACATTATATACACCATATAAAATTGATTTGGTGTATAACAACAATGAAGTCTCAATAGAATGTAAATTGTGATGAAATCGTAAATAATGGTTGTATCCTTAGGTTAAGGATAAACCAGTGACATAATTATGTGTGAAAAATATATATACACTCAATATAAATGCATATTTAGTCTAAATCAATCATAGGACATTCACACATATTCTTGTAAAAACAACACTAATGAATTAGATGTTTAAGTCAATAAATGGATATTGAGTTAAAATTAATCATATCACATTCATATCAATGAAATTATAATTTATCAACTATGTGATTATGTGTATCAAAATTATATACACAGAATGGGGAGTGAAAATTATGACATCAGACAATTAATAGTTATTCCACAAATAATCATGGAGTGAAATAATCAATGAAGTATGCGTAAAGCTGAATGAGTAGAAATTAAAATTTCCAATTCCCTTATCGAATTGGTATCTTACGAAACATTAACACATGAAAGAAGGATCATACAATTATGATGTAAATATCCATAAATTAAATTATATTAAATAATTAATACAAGAATTGGTATTACACACCCCACATGCATTAAATTAGTGGTGAATAATGGAAATCTCACGGAATTAAAAGTGAGATAAGACCTGTCTTACCTCCAGTCTGACTTGTCTTGTATGTTCCTTGTTCTTCCAGAATAATAAACATAAGTTTATTTATATGTTATTGAGAACATTTTTCAATTTTATTATTCCTTTTATATCACTTATTACATTCAATAACAAATCGTTAATTATTTGAGATCATATTAAAAATTTTATCGATGTTCTGAAATTGAGTCAAAAATGAACTTGCTAAAATTACATTTTTTTCTATGTGGTCAAAATACCATTATCTATAGAATGATATAAATTATTTACATATTATATATATTATATATATTTAGTATATATATATTTATTTATTTATAACATTACATAACGTTTTGAAATAATAATTGAAATGTACATTTCATGGAGACGATAAGCCGTATGTACGCATGAACGCTACTTCCATTTCAATATTTTATTTTAATGGAATTAAAACATAATTATAAATATGTATATAATAATTCCATTATAATATCATACATATTATTAATAAATATATCTTATACAAATCCCACATAAGGCATTAATGAGTCATATCATTTTGAGGGGGCAATACTTCCTGAAATGAAATTATCGGGTTTTAACCATAATGGAAACCATAAAATAATGATATAAATGGAAAATACAGAAGTATAAAGAATAAATAAACATAATATATATATCATATATAAATACAATTTCATCTTAATGGCCACCATGAGAGGAGGTTTGAGATAATCGAACAATCATCATTCCGTGAGGCGTTAGTTTTCCTTCCACAGGAACAATATGTTCTTCACCTATTAGATGGAGGTGTGTGTAAGTGTTGTTCGAATACTTCTCAAACCAACATCCTATGATATTGAGGATACCAGTTTTGTTATAAAATAAAATAATAAAATAATTTAAGGGGTGGTAGAATTAAAATAAAACATAATAAAATAATGGAATTTAAGGGAAAACGTTACGTTTAATTTGGGTAACTTTATTTTGTTTGAACCAAAGGGAATCCTTGAATTGCCTTGTTCTAAAGGTAAGGCTTCTAAGAAGAAGAGGGGGATCTTGATAGATTATTTGTCCAGGGTTTGGACGGGACTAGGGGCTTGAGAGGTGTGTGGAAGGGGTTAGAAGTGGTGTCCTTTTATAAGTGGGAGGATGGGGAGTTTTGGACAGTGTGAATATATAATTTTATTATATAGTGTTATTCTATTTCAAAAGGTCCAAAACTAATTAAAGTAGAAGATAAGATGACTCATGGTATAAATAAAATAATCCAATAAGAATTGGACAGGTCTTGGATATTATTTTAATATTAATAATCATATTTATTTAAATTATTTTTTAATGAGGTAAATACTACATCATTATTGTGTCATGAATAATGAATTTTATATAATGTCTAAAAATTATCAAAAAAATTACCATAATGTAGGAAATAGTATTATCTTTCCAATGACTATTTATAGTTGAACATATGACTTATGTAATCCCATGAAATAATTGATATACTAAAACATATTTGATAATGTCATTTTTGACTTTACATTAAGTTAATTAAAATAAAGTGTCATTATAATTATTAAGTGGCCCATGGGGTCCCAAAACCGATCCATGGATACACATGGTTGGACATGACTCATCCAATAAGGTTATAACATGTTTTATGGTAATTTTGTATTATTATAATATTCATTCTACCTTCAATTACCCTATTTACCTTTAACCGCGGTAAATAAAAGTCAAAAGTTCCTATTCACCAAAAACTACATTCATCTTATTGGACCACATTTTACTTACTAATAAAAACCATGTATGTAGGATGTTCAAAATTCAATTCACAAAAGAGGTAAAATTTCATTTAAATTAAAAATATAGTTTTTATAAACTACTACTAAGTGGTTTTACTATTCATCAAAAATTGATGTTTTTCAGAAAAATAACAATACATTAGCCTAAGATATATTTGATATTCCGAATTAAAAAATTATGTCTATTTTACCAAATTCAAAATTTATATGTTTCATTAATTAATTTATTATTAATTTTTATTGTCGAAACAAATAGCATGTTTTTAAGAAACAATGATTATCAAAATATTGACAGTTTTTATGTATATTTTAAAAGTGAAATTAATTCTAGTTACCTACATTGAATTAAATTGTGAATATATAATATAATTATACTTCCAAACCATTCAAATTTGTAATTGAACAATATAAATTATTTTGATTAAAAAATTTTCTTTCAATTAAAATTTACTATTTTTCCACAAATCACCGAAAAATGAAAGTTATCAGTAAAACACCAAAAATTAATGAAAACTAAATTTTTATGTCCTGATTCAAGATAAGATGTTTATTTTGTATAATTTAATATTTAAAAGTTTCAAATATTGGATTTAAAAGGGGTTTACCATTACTATATTATAAAATTTCTTTTTTTTTTGAAAAATACTTCTTTTATCCAAAAAATGAATATGTTCTTATATTATATCTAATAAACACATAATGTGGATGTTAAAATTATATGGAATATATATATAAATCAAAATTCAATTAATACCATTCATAACTTATTTTGAACAGCTAGTTTGGTAAGTCATCATTCTCTTGAACTCGGTGTTATATGAGGAGAAAGCTATTGAATTTAAATAAAATAACATACTATGAAATATTGGGGTGTTACATTCTTCCCCCCTTTTAGATATTATGTCATTGAAATTTTAAAATTGGGCATGGAAAATTCATTGAATGTCCCACATCGGAAATAGAGTCAATAAAAATATCTATTTAAAAGGAATAAATTGAAGTGAAAAGGTCACCTGAGATAACCCATACAAGGATTCCATGTAGGAAAAATTGGACATGGAAGATAAAATAATTGTCATGTTCTGATGGAGAGGGATAGAAAACATGATAAGGAATAAGTTAAAAACAGGAAAGCAACAAACTTGTCATTGGACAAACGATCATTAGTTTCCCAGCAGGAAAAGTAAACAGACAATATTTTTTTATGTTACATTTCATAAAGACGAAGAATTTATTTATGTGAATAACTAAGAACATAAATAGATATACATAATTTTTAATTAAAGTTTAATTTCCTTAAATATTTATACTACTAACTAATTTTTTTAAATGATGAGTATTCCAGATGACTTGGTCACACCGTAATAGCTAGAATTAACTTCTAGAGAATCACATGAATCACAAAGGATAAACTATATATTTACCTTGTCTTAAGAGATTAATTGAAACCAAAATTGTTAATATAAGATCAGATAATCCCCCAAAAGCATATTGCTTTGTAGAAAGAAACAGTAATCTTAATTTATAAATTTAAAATTATAATAACCCAAATTCAAATAAATAGCATTCAATGAACAATTGTCCTTAAAACCCTTCAATATAATCAAACCTAATATTGAAACCCAAAACAGAGAGGAATTTGGTTATGTACTCTTCCACGTTAAATTGTATCTCTAAATGACATCGACTACTCTTAAAGTCACATACATAAAATTAATTAACCTAATCACATATTCTCTATTATATGTTTGTCGTTTCTATAAATAACCCAAATCACTATAAATCCATAATAAAAACATAGATAAAAAATCCACTATTACTCCTCAAATTAAATATTATAGTATTCTATATTCCTTTGGCATATAGTGTGCCCAGTAGAGAAAACATCTTCCAAAATATCATTTATCACTTAATCACAAAATTATTTTTTAATAATAAGGGTATTCATTTGATAAGACATAAGATCACAAATCAATTTATTATTTATGAATAAAATCATTTAACTGAAAATAATTAGTCACACTAACCATGGAATTCACGTAGTCCAGTGGTTGGCAATAAATCCCAATCACACTCTGGTTGTGGGTTCGATTCCCACATCTTTGTCCTTCACGATAGGTTATCATACAGTCCGCGTGTTGTCCTTTTTCAAAAAATATATTTTATAACATTACAAAAATAAAATAAATTACAAAAAATAACCATAACAATATTTAACCACAAATGTTATCTCATATCATTCATTTTTATACTAAAATATAATAACTTGTAATTGCCTCAAACCAGGTGATCATATAAAACCAAATGGTTTTTATAACTATATCCACAAAAGGAAAGATAATTTTCATATGACAGACTGATGAGTTATAAATACAGGAGAAAAGTATTCCAAAGTAATCCCATCAACAAGGAGCACTAACACTTTTAATCATTTATCCAACAATTTATTTCCACATAGCATCTTTTTTTACCAAAAAATATGCTACAGAATAGGGCATTCACTCAGGTAATGGCTAGGTCCCCTACATTTACGGAAAATGACCGTAAATAGATTCTTAGGACCATTATTATTTTCTTCAATAGAACTATCCATTTTTCCTCGTCAGTTCATTTCTTTATGTCCATCATTCCCACACAAAAATCATTACATTGTTCCATTGAGACACTTTCCTGGGTGTCTCCTTCCACATTTCTGGCATGATAGAAAGTGGTCATTATTCTCTCCATGGTCTCAACAACTGGACATCTTATAATTCACTACCTTTCTCTTCATTTTTGATTATGGGAGTTGGTTAATATATATGTTGTTGATCATATTTTTTGGAAAAATGATTCAGCATGAAGACAATATCTTTTACGCCTATCAACAATTCCATTTTGTTTCTCATTTACACCACTATTCCCTCCTTTTACATCATGCTTAAGGCTACTAGGTCTTCCATGGAATCCAATCATTGTCTACAAACTATAATTCATTCTATGAGTAACAGTAGTCATAAAATAATTTAGAGAATATCATGACACCATATTTTTAATTTGAAACACCTTAGGATTAAGCAAGATCATTTATTCTCATCTTATATTAAAATCCATCAAATTGGTTTTCAAAGAAAATGTAATTACCCTATGCATATCCCCAGAGAGTGTTATAAGAAAGAGTAAAGCAAGGCCCATTGTTGTGCACCAGTTCCTGTTTGAGTCTATCTCAAAGCGGTATTTTCGTGTTTTACCCCTAGGTATATATATGCCAGAGCCACCTCTACATGCTTGTATCTAGAAAAGGATATATTTCTTGGACAATTCACAAAATATCTAAAACACCAATATTTTACGAAGTTCTTCTATACTAATCCTCAAAGTCTATGTAAAGCTATGTTCTCTAATTAGAGTTTATCTAAATCTAGTTTCCCATGTTAGTACAAAAATTTCTTTGATGCCAAATGTAATGGCCCGGCCACAGAATCCCAGAGCCAATGCATTATTTTAATACATTCGCATTATTACAAGGAATTAAGTCCTAAAGGACTGTTCAGTTTAGTAGTCTTGGAAACAAGATATATACATGAGTTCAACATTACAACTTGAAATGAAAAAAACTAATTTATTCCATTAAAAACATCCAATCTTCCATGATTATTCCTACGAGTCACTCATAACTAACTTCATAATATCCTAGGAAAATGAAACATGAGAAAGGGGTGAGATCAATTTCTCAGAAAGAGTAGGAAATATAGCGGAATATAACATAAACATTAGGCATGGTGAATAATTTATAATATATGACTTTACAAAAAAATAAACATGAACACCTTGTGGCGGGAATATTAGCTGAGTAAATAATTCAATAAAAAACATAGTCATGGGTATTCCACTAATCGAATAACCACATGAAAATATCAATAGGTAATCTCATAATGATGTAATAAATAATGTCGGACATCATAACCACATAGTCAAGGCCTTTTCCTAAGACTATAAATATAATTTTGTCAAGGCCTTGTGCCAATACACTAGTTTGTCTCAAGAGACCTACCGATGCATCGAGGAGCTGCAACAGGCTCCACCCATCACATACTAAGTCCAATGCATTAGTCATATTAAATGGGTGGAACATAATCTAAACATTCATATTAAAACTAGCATATGAAATTTCAATACTTTATCCACAAACCATGAATAGTTTAAAAATAGCACATCCACAGTCAACCATAACTCATTCAATACAATATGGAAGATTGTATTGTAACAGATTAACCTCAATCATGAATAATGGAGGATATCAAAATAGATTAAAATGATCATTAAAACTATTTGAGAGAAATATCCATCTTTTTCATGAAAACATTTAAAAGTCACACTATTTGTTAAGAAGCCGTTTAAAACTAGATTTTTTAATCAAAGAATCCCATATCACATTGAAACTGTTAAAATTAATTTTAATTTTAAGACTTTAATTTCCATATAAATAAATAATTTAAAACATTTTTAAAACATTGACATTAATGATAATGATTTAGAATAATAAATATTTAAGACATTTAAAATGATATTTTAGTTAGAGTTCCAAACCAAAAGAGAGACACTTGAATACAAATAATTGAAGAAATAAATACTTTGTAATATCATGAGAATAAATGGATTCATGATATACTATGTCAAAGTTCAGTATATACACCATATAAAAGTGATTTTGTGTATAATAATAATAAATTCTTAATGGAATGTAAATTGAGTTGAAATCTTTTATAAAGACCGTATACCTAGGTTATGTATAAATAAACGAAATAATTATGTGTGAAAAATATAAATGCACTCAATATGATTGAATATTAAGTGTAAATCAATAAGATAACATTCACACATATTCTTCTAAAAACAACACCAATGAATTGTATTTTTAACTCAATAAAAGGAGATTGAGTTAAAATTACTATTATCAAGTTCATATCGATGACTTGAGAATTTATCAATTTAGTTATTATGTGTATCAAATTTATATCCACATAAAGGGGAGTAAAAATTATGAAATAATAAAATTAATATTTATTCCACACATAATCTTCGAGTAAAATAATCGATGAAGTATGTGTAAAGCCGAATGACAGGAAATTGAAATTTCAAATTACCTTATCTATTTGGTAACATATGAAACATACACCCATGAAAGAAGGATCATTCAATGATGATGTAAATATAAATAAATTATATTATAATACATAATGAATATAATCATGGGTAGTACACACACCACATGAAATAAATAAGTTGTGAACAAAGGAAATCTCACAGAATTGAATGTGAGATAAGAAACCCCTTAACTCAAGTCTGACTATTCTTGTATGTTCTTTGTTCGTCCTGAATAATAAACTTATGTTAATTTATACTTGATTATGAACATTTTTTAATTTTATTATTCCTTTTATATCACTTATTACCTTTCTATAACAAATAGTTAATTATTTTAGTTCATATTGGATATTTTATCAATGTTCGGAAATTGAGTAAAAAATAAACTTGTTATAATTACAATTTTTTCATGTGGTCAAAAGTAAATTATCTCCATAATGATATAAATGATTTAAATACCATATATATTATATATATTCAGTATATATATATATATATAACATTACATAACATTTGTAGATAAGAAATAAAATGTACCGTTCATGGAGACAGTAAGTCGTACGTACGTGTGAACACTACTTCCATTTTCATTTTGTATTTTAATTAAATTAAAACATTATGATATAGAGGTATATCGTATATAAAGTACAATATCATATATAATATCATTAAATAAATCCTTTATACGTCCCACATTTGGCATTAACGAGTCATATCAATTTGAGGGGGCGGTAGTCTGCACTTCCTCAAATGAAATTATCACGTTTTACCCATAACGGAATACATAAATTAATGATAGAAATGGAATATAAAAAAGCATAAAGATAAAATTCCTAATATATATATATCATATATAAATACAGTGACATCTTAATGGAAACCAAGATATGCGGTAGGAGATAATTGAACAATCATTGTTTTGTGAGGTGTGATTTTTCCACGCACAGAAACAACATGTTCATCACCCATTATATGGAGGTGTGTGTAAGTGTAGTTAGAATCCTTCTCGTAAAAACTACTTAGTATATTGAGGATTCTTGTGTTTTTATAAAAAAAAGTAATAAAAATATTGTAGGGGGGTTGGATAAGTAAAATAAAACAAAATAAAACAAAAGAATTTAAGAGAAAGTTTTACCATTAATTTGGGTAACTTTCATTAGTTTGAACCAAATGGACTTCTTGAAGTGACTTCTGCCTAAGGTTAGGCTTCTATGAGGAATAGGGGGATCATGATAGATCATTTGAGCTAGCGTTGGATGAGCCAAGTAGCTTGAGAGGTGTTTGGAGTAGGTTAGAAGTGGTGTCTATTTATAAGGGGGGGCTCTTTATGAAGGTGTGAAAATATTATTTTATTATATAGTGTTATTCAGTTTCTAAAAGTCCAAAACTAATTAATGTATAAGATAAGATGACTAATGGTCTAAATGAAATCATCCAATATGAATTGGATAGGTTTTGGATATTATTGTAATATTAATAATTATATTTATTTAAATCATTTATTAATGAGGTAAATACTATATCATTATTATGTCCAAAATAATTTAATTTATTTGATTTCTAAAAATTATAAAAAAATCACCATAATGTAGAATTTTTTTATATTTCAAATGATTATATATATTCTAACATATGACTTATATAACCCCATGTAAAAAGTGATATACGAAAAGATATTTGTTAATAAAATTTTTGTCTTTACTTTAATTTAATTAAAATAATATGTCATTATTATTCTTAACTGGCTCCATGGGGTCCCAAAATCGACCTAAGGATGACCATGGTCTTAGGTGACTCATCCCATAAGGTTAGGACATGTTTTAAGGTAATTTGTATTATTATAAAAATATTTTTACCATGAATTACCATTTTTTCTTGTAACTGTGGTTAATAAAAGTCAAAAGTTATTATTCATAAAAAATTATTTTCCTCCTATTGAACCACATTTTACTTACTAATAACAACCATTTATGTCATATTTTTGAAATTAAATTCACAGAAGCAGTAAAAATTCATTTAAATGAAAAATTCTGTTTTTTTAAACTACTACCACATTATTTTACTATTCCTCAAAAATTGAAGTTTTTCATAAAAATACCAAAACATCATCATAATCTATATTTGATATTCTGAATTCAAAAATGATGTCTATTTTACAAATTGAAAAACATATATGAATCATTAATTAATTTAAAATTTTTTCCCATTATCAAAATAGATAGCGTGTTTTTAAGAAACAATAACTATCATAAGATTAATAGTTGTTTATGTATAATTTCAAAGTAAAATTATTTCATATTAAAAAAATTGGATAAAATAGTAAAAACATAATCTATTTATACTTCCAAACCATTCAAATGTATAATTTAACACTATAAATTATTTTTATTAAAAAAGTTTTTTTCAATTAATATTTAGTATTTTGTAACTATTCACCCAAAAATGCATGTTATCAGAAAAACTACCAAATTTTATCAAAACTAAAGTTTTATGTCTCGATTATCCCTAATATGTTTATTTTTTCGAACTGAATATATAAAACATTCAAATATTTTATTTAAACAGTGTTTACAATTAAACGGTGGTAAAATTCCATTTTTTGAAAAATACATCCTTTATCCGAAAAAATAAATTTGTTCTTATATTATGTATAAGAAACACATAATATGGATGTGAAAATTATATGAAATTTAATTATATTTCATAATTTACTTAATATTATTCATTACAGATTTTGAAGGGCTAGTTTGGTAAGTCGGTGTGCCCTCGAATTCTGTGTTATGTAAGCTGCAAGCTATTGAATTTAACCAAAATAACATACTATGAAACCATGGGGAGTTAAAACATAAAAAGTATCTTTTTAAAAAAATTCTAAATATATAACTATTTTAACAAAACATATACATTTCATTATAAATATTTATTACTTCTGTGAAAACATTATAAATAATAATAAAAATTACTTTTTTTACTATTCATATCACATTATTTAATTGATAAATAAATACATCATTTAATTAATTATAACACCAATGTGTTGTTTCAAAAAAAACTCAATCATGAGTATAACACAAGGCAAGTAGGTGTTGTGTGTAGTATAAGCTATTAAATTAATTTATAGATATAACACACAATGAAATATTGGGGTGTAACATTTTCCACTCCTTCAATAAATTGCATCCTTGCAATTTGAAATTGTTCTTCGAAAAGATAAGGTTAAAAATAGAAAATACATTTGTGGAAAACCGACATCGAAAATAGGGTTAATAAAATATAATCTTAATAAGTGGTAAAGGTAAAAGAAAAAAGTCACCACCAAATTTGAATTTCAAATAGGAGAACATTGCTGGAAATTTGAGACCCATAATTTTAGGAAAAACATAAATATTAATAAATAGTTATTGAGATCATCAATCAAAAACAAGTGAACAATAAATTTAAAATTGAGGGCCTGAAATCTATAAATCAATGATGAATTAAAATTTCAACGGATCATCAAAAATGTATGGTAATAGTATAACACATTCTCATGTTTATGATACTTTCCCTAATTTTTATGAATTAATATCTTCATAGAATACGAAAAACAACATTTGAACAATAGAGTTCTATTATTTAAATAAATTCTTCCACAAACTGATCTATCACTCAAAAATATAATAAAACTATAAAAATATTATATCCATATTATTCGTATAGGGTTTCAAAATATTTAATTTACAAATCATCTATCAGATCATTTAAAAAAAATTCATTATACAAACCAGAACATCACGTAGACGAATGGTAGGTAATGCACCCTTGTTAACCTTTGATTTTGGGTTGAAGTCTTGTGGGATTGCTAGAAGTTATTGGTTGTCACCTAACCTTCGAGTTGTACTTTATAGAAAAAATTAAAAAAAGAATTAGTAAATTTTTTAGCCTTAAACCATAGTATCCAATGTCCATATTAATCCAATCCCTTCATTAGACTTATGCACAATACTTGTGGCCAAACTCATATCCCAATAATTTATAAGAAAAGTAAACATAACATAATTAAGCTTACTTTTTTCTATATAATAGCATGTGAGTACCTTCATGATGTTTTCTCTTAAGACATGGTAATAAACTGAATTACCAGAAAAACATATTTGAAAAGGTACACACTTCATTATTCCTTATGTAAAACATATATTTGTTGATATACTCTTTAAATCTAAAAATGGTGTAATATCCAACAATTATGGAATAAACCAACAATTAATTTGTTCCATGCATGTCAATAATATCCAATATACATTGTCCAAATAAATTATCTCTTATTCCTAAACCATTACCTTTTCCTCATTAATCTTTTAAGGTATATATTTCTCTCAACTATATATATTCCAAAAAAAGATTTGCCTGCTATTGACTCACTTTTCTTAATTCCAGACAATATCAAATCCTTTATTAAATAGTACTTCATTAAAATCATAATATACTCTATAATTCTAATAACATCTACATCATCAAAACATTACTCAAATGATACTATTCATTAATAAAAACATAAGAAAACTAATCATTCTTTATTATCTATGGTAGTAACATAACTTTATTATTATCTAATAGAATCTTTTTGGTTATACTCGGATGATTGGGACATTGATACGTGTAGTGTCCCAACTCCTTGTAGATGAATCATTTTACATTTAAAACTTTTCTCATAACCTTCCAATCACAAACATGGTGGCATTTTTCTCCATAATTATAAAAAACTCTCATTACCTTCAAGAACATCCTAAGGATATTATTTCCAAAATTATCACATATGGGATAATACTTTATTACCTTCTCACTTTATCTATATTTCTCTCTACCATCATATTCTTCTCTGATTACCCTTCAATTACATACGACTCAAAAAATTATTTACATATATTATTAACACATTGTATGATTAGTAAATTTGATGAGAATACATGGGAGGCTATTTCCCTTTTATATGATGGCTTATGACCATGGAAGATATGATCCTTCTTACTCTTTGGATTGTGCATATTTTTGGAGTTATTGTTTATTATATTGGCACCATTTCTAATACAATGGAATACACTAGGATATTTTATGAATCTAAATGCATAATTTCAAACCTGTAACATACCAAATGTAAATTGAAATTTTTATGCATATAATCAATAATCATAAAAAAGTTTTCGATGGGTAAGTATTTACTCATCAACCTTCATAATGGTTTTTAAATAAATGTAAATTATAATAAGCATATCCCCTGGGAGTGTCAAACTAGGTCTGTAGTAAGTCCTGTTGTCTTGTACCAGGATACCCTGAGTCAAGCTAGAAACTCCCTTTCAGAGTTTTAACTCTTAGGTACATCTGTGCCAGATCTGTATCTATATGTAGAATCCAGACACAGATGTATTACATAAAAATGCACATTATATCTGCATTACCAAAATAATTGGATGCTCTTCTATAATAATCCTCATTGTATCTAATAGTATAATTTTATGTAATCAGAGTTTATCTGAATCTAGTTTCCATGGTTTTAACTAAAACTTCACTAATTCCAACTATAACACCAAGACCCAAGTTGCTAAGAGTCACTGCATTATTAAATAACATTGGAATGATCACAACAGATAATTTCTCTAATGTATAATTAGTTTTTTACCCATGGATGTACTAGATACATTTATAAGTTTTACATTACATCATGAAATAAAAAAACAATATTATATCCCCTTTTAACACAATCTTATCCCTTAGAAAATCATTGCAGGTCATTCATAATACACTTCTTCACATTATGGAAAATAGGAGAAAATAAGAAAGGGGTGAGAAAAAATACTCTATAAGGATAAATATATAGAAATAACATTCATAAATAAGAATAAAAATTTAAGGCAATGCATAAGACTAAAACACTATCCATTTAAACAAAAAAATTAGTATAATAAGAAAAATATAAATAAAATAATTCTCTTTACTTATTGACATGGAAATTCTAAATGTCGAATAATCACATTTAATATCAATAGATAATTTCAATATGAAGTAATTCATAATTCCAGAAATCATAACGACATAGTCAAGACCCCATTCCAAGACTACAAATAAGATTTTTTCAAGGCCTTGTGCTAAGACACTATTTTGTCTCATGATACCTACTGATGCATCATGGAGCGATAGCGGGCTCTGCCAGTAACATACTAAGTCTAATGCATTCATCATTTGAAAAGTTTGAAACATAATATAAACCATCATATTAAAACTAGCATATGAAATGACAATACTAATACCATAAACTATGAATGGTATAAAAACAACACATCAATATTCAATCATATCACAATACCTTCAATAAAATATGGAATATTGTATTATAAAAAATCTTATTGAAACAGGCATAAATTCATCAAAGGATGTTGACATAGATGAAATCAAAACTACTTGTGAGAAATACCTCTTTCTATATTGAAATAATTTTAATATCACATAATTATAAATGAAAACATTTATATTGGAAATATTCTTATAATATTGTATGGAAATATTCAAAGGTCTTATAATGGTGGAAAATAGTCAAACCCAACGTATAAGTAAAAAAACATCTTAACATAATTTTTTCAAAAGGTCATAAAGTACATTACTTGGGAAACAACATAAAGATTCATTTAAAAATATATAATAAAAATTATAGAAAGGGTATAAATGAATTTGAACCAAATTATTGAGAAAAATTAAATATGTTTTGAAACAAATTTTCAAGAATCACATATGTGGATTATAATGAATTCACAATAGATGATTACGTATAAACAACCTTAGATAATAAATAGATTCTAAAATTATCCCTTAACATGTACTCTCCCTTAGTTGAGGGTACTATAACCTCTTTTATAATAGATAAATGTTTTTTATTAAATTATACCAGAACCACATACATAAATATGATATCTTGTACAATCTTTTGATATTTCTTTGTTAATTATATTTTAGTAATATCATTTTTTCACATGTTAATTGATAATTTTCCATTATACGTTTTGTAACATAAGTCATGTATTTTATGGATAGGATGTATTTGATTAATATGTAGAATGATATTAAGTTCATAAACATTATTCTTACTCAAAATATGAGAATTATTCATGAATTGTTATGATGGGAAATTAATCTCATGACTTTCATGGAGAAGGTAATCCATACAAATGTAGGAGCGAGAAAATCATTCAATTGATTGTTAAATCATATGATATTTAATGTTATATAATATATAAATAATAATTAACAAGCTATATTTATTATTTAAATCAATTATATTCATTATTATGCCCATTCAATTAATGAAGTGTCAAATAAAAACTACACAAAGACATAGATCTTATTGGTCGTACGTACGCACGTATAGTGAATCTTTCATTCATAGGGTGTATTGAATAATGAATATGATTGTACCATATTTACAATAACATCCCAGAATGTAGAAGGTACTGGAATTTTTATTTTTTAATAGAAACATTAAATAAAGACGATGTGGATGAAGAAAATAACATTGAAAGAGGTGATGAATTAATTACTTCTTCTTCAGGTGCTCCTTTTTTATATGATAGAAGAGGATCCTTATGATCGACTTATAATAAAATTAAGGCCTCTAGGTTGATTTGAGGGTAGATGGGAGGATTTTTTAGAAGGATATGGCTGATCCAATAAGCTTTGGAGGTGTTATTTGGAAAGAACGGGAAGTACCCGTTTATAATAAAGGTGAGGGTCACATTAAGAAAAGCTTGATATATTTTTTCATTATAAAATCATCTTAGGTTTATAATGGCTCTAAATTTATTTATATAGAGGTTAAGGTAGGTATAGGTTGAAATGATCTCATCCAATAGGTTTTAAAAAAGTTTATTTCACCATATTAACCTTATCATTTTTATTTAACTCTTAGTTGAATAGTTTAACTTTTATAATGATTTCCTGTATTTTTATATTTTGTGGATAATAAAAATATTACTAAATTATAATAGAACCAAAAGTGGTTCATTAATGACATATCTATCATTATATGTGTCCTTTGGAAGAACCATATATTTTTAGGAATATTATATTAATTAATAATATAGTATTTTTTTAAAAACTCATTTATGTCGATTTTGACACTATTTAGTATTTGGTTTTTTTGAAGTCCAAAAAACATGTGTTTCCGACGCTTTCGCCGGGGCGCGCGCATCCGTCTGTGAGGACGCGCGGCTGTGTTTCCCCGCATTCCCGCTTTCCAAAGGCGGGCGACATTCGCTCCTTATTCAGGGACGTCTGCTCCTTGATCGAAACGGGATGATGGGATGTCGGTTCTTCCTCCTGTGGATTCCTCCTCAGAACTCTTCACCTAGTCCGGGTCTCCCTTATAGATTTAATACGTAGTTCGTGAAACTCTTCCTGGTGCCATATCGTCATGGACGTCGGTTAATTACACTACTTCCGTCATGACTTTCCATAGGGTCTTGACATGGTAGCGACCTTCGGTCGGAGTAAACGGCAACATCAAGAATGTCGGGGCATCTCTGGGTGCGTGGACATTGGGGAACCTGTATTCTTCCTCATAAGAGGGCATCTCAAGGGTGCAGAACCCGAGGCATACATCTGAGGTTTTCCTCAGCTTCCTGTGTTTAGCACAGGGTATGTTGCACGATTAACGTCTAGCAGAGACGGTTACACCAAAGGCGTTCCATCCGAGGTTTTCCTCAGGAATCTCATGTTTATCACGAGGTAGGCCGCGAGTTTAACGTCTTGCGGAGACGGAATGAGGGTGATCAGAACGTCCCATAGAGACGGACCAGATTGGTATATCCCTATGAGGGAACACCTGGAAGGTTTACCAAGGCGATGGATCAGAACGCCCAATGCGGACGGATCCGAGGTGGTGCACTCCCTATAGGGGAAAAGGGAGATGAATCGGGGTGTACACAGAGGCAGCGACCCGGAGATATGATGGGGCTTACACATGGAAAGCGGCCCATGCGCCGCTAGGAGCAGTGAGGAGGTGGATGGCATGATCCCACCGGGATGTGGCGGCCCGGGTGAGAATCAGGATGGGTGATGGATGGATGAGTGAAGTGGAGGAGGATGAAATGGGACCATCGCAGGGGCGACGGTGAAGTTGGGCTTGAGCCTTGAAGAGGCTTCCTACGTATCCCCGTGGCAGGGAATCAAAGTCCGCGTAGTTCGGGATGGTGCCGGTAAACCGACGTGAATTGGCGGATGGGTGGGCTTGAACCTCGTGGAGGCTTCCTACGTACCATGCCTTAACACGGATCAAAGTCCCCGTAGTTCAAATGGGTGATGATCGCAATGGCTTACCACTGGACCAGGATGGGACCCGACGTGAAATGACGGGTGGGTGTGTCGGTGAGCCGACGTGAAAGTGGACCTTGGTCCAATGGGTGGTGGTATTGAACCTCATAAAGGCTTCCTACGTACCATGCCTTGAAACGGATCAAAGACCTCGTAGTTCGGAGAATACAGTTTAACATCATGCGGGACGAAAGTGACCCCGGACGTGAATAAACGACGGGTGAGCTTGAACCTCGTGGAGGCTTCCTACGTACCATGCCTTGACATGGATCAAAGACTTCGTAGTTCAAGAGGTCACAACGGCTTACCGCTGGACTGGAATGGGACCCGACGTGAATGAGCGACGGGTGGGGTGTATCGGTGAACCGACGTGAAAGTAGACCTTGGTCCACTGATGGTGGGCTTGAACCTCGTGGAGGCTTCCTACGTACCATGCCTTGACATGGATCAAAGACCTCGTAGTTCAGGTGGTCACAACGGCTTACCGCTGGACTGGAATGAGACCCGACGTGAAAGAGCGACGGGTGGGCTTGAACCTCGTGAAGGCTTCCTACGTACCATGCCTTGACATGGATCAAAGACCTCGTAGTTCAGATGGGGTTTGTGGATCGCAATGGCTTACCACTGGACCGGGGTGCAGTTTAAGGTCGTGCTGGACGGGGGTGAAACCCGACGTGAAAGACGGGTGGGCTTGAACCTCATAGAGGCTTCCTACGTACCATGCCTTGACATGGATCAAAGACCACGTAGTTCAGATCGGGTTTGTCAGGGTCGGTGCTCACTCTAAGCCCACGTGAGTCATGCTCGGTGTGAGAAACAAGAGGTTGCAAGGACCTGACGATCACGTCGCGAAGGGTGCGTCCGTGAGAAGCGAAGAGGGGATTACGCGTTGAGCGGCCCATGGTGTTGGGACTTACTCCAGGATGGAGGCCCAGAACGGCTTACCGCTAAATTGGGTCACAACGGCTTACCGCTGGATGGGGATGTCAACGGCTTACCGCTGCATAGGATCACAACGGCTTACCGCTGGATGGGGATGTCAACGGCTTACCGCTGCATAGGATCACAATGGCTTACCACTGGATGGGGATGTCAACGGCTTACCGCTGCATAGGATCACAACGGCTTACCGCTGGATGGGGATGTCAACGGCTTACCGCTGCATAGGATCACAACGGCTTACCGCTGGATGGGGATGTCAACGGCTTACCGCTGCATAGGATCACAACGGCTTACCGCTGGATGGGGATGTCAACGGCTTACCGCTGCATAGGATCACAACGGCTTACCGTTGGATGGGGATGTCAACGGCTTACCGCTGCATAGGATCACAACGGCTTACCGCTGGATGGGGATGTCAGCGGCTTACCGCTACATAGGATCACAACGGCTTACCGCTGGATGGGGATGTCAGCGGCTTACCGCTGCATAGGATCACAACGGCTTACCGCTGGATGGGGATGTCAACGGCTTACCGCTGCATAGGATCACAACAGCTTACCGCTGGATGGGGATGTCAACGGCTTACCGCTGCATAGGATCACAACGGCTTACCGCTGGATGGGGATGTCAACGGCTTACCGCTGCATAGGATCACAACGGCTTACCGCTGGATGGGGATGTCAACGGCTTACCGCTGCATAGGATCACAACGGCTTACCGCTGGATGGGGATGTCAACGGCTTACCGCTGCATAGGATCACAACGGCTTACCGCTGGATGGGGATGTCAACGGCTTACCGCTGCATAGGATCACAACGGCTTACCGCTGGATGGGGATGTCAACGGCTTACCGCTTGGTAGGATCACAACGGCTTACCACTAGATGGGGATGTCAACGGCTTACCGCTGCATAGGATCACAACGGCTTACCGCTGGATGGGGATGTCAACGGCTTACCACTGGATAGGATCACAACGGCTTACCGCTGGATGGGGATGTCAACGGCTTACCGCTGCATAGGATCACAACGGCTTACCTCTGGATAAGGATCACAACGGCTTACCGCTGGATAGGATCACAACGGCTTACCGCTGGATGGGGATGTCAACGTCTTACCGCTGCATAGGATCACAACGGCTTACCGCTGGATGGGGATGTCAACGGCTTACCGCTGGATAGGATCACAACGTCTTACCGCTGGATGGGGATGTCAACGGCTTACCGCTGCATAGGATCACAACGGCTTACCGCTGGATAAGGATCACAACGGCTTACCGCTGGATGGGGGTCGCAACAGTGGATGGGGCTTACGCGAGGAAGCTTCCCGGGTGCCACTAAGGAGTGGCACTGCTAAATGGGGCTTACGCTAGGAAGCTGCCCGGGTGCCACTAAGGAGTGGCAATGGTGAATGGGGCTTACGCAAGGAAGCTGCCCGAGTGCCGCTGAGGAGCAGCACTGGTGAATGGGGCTTACGCTAGGAAGCTGCCCGGGTGCCACTAAGGAGTGGCACTGGTGAATGGGGCTTACGCTAGGAAGCTGCCCGAGTGCCGCTGAGGAGCAGCACTGGTGAATGGGGCTTACGCTAGGAAGCTGCCCGGGTGCCACTAAGGAGTGGCACTGGTGAATGGGGCTTACGCTAGGAAGCTGCCCGGGTGCCGCTAAGGAGCGGCAATGGTTAATGGGGCATACGCTAGGAAGCTGCCCGAGTGCCGCTAAGGACCGACAATGGTGAATGGGGCTTACGCTAGGAATCTGCCCGGGTTCCACTAAGGAGTGGCAATGGTGAATGGGGCTTACGCTAGGAAGCTGCCCGGGTGCCACTAAGGAGTGGCAATGGTGAATGGGGCTTACGCTAGGAAGCTGCCCGTAATGTCTTCCTCATGTCTGGCCATGAGGGCATCCCAACTCACTGGTGAATTGGGCATCCTATCATTTGTTAGATAGGGAGAATACTACAGTTTGGAGTCATGTAGGTAGGACTATTGTCATCTCATGATAAGAGAATGAGGCATCTATCGTATAGGGCAAGAGGCATCCTGTCATTTGTTAGATAGGGAGTGCTACAGTTTAAAGTCAGGTAGATAGGACTGTTGGAGGCTCATGCTTGGAGCATGATGCGTCTCTCGTATAAAGCGAGAGGCATCCTATCGTTTTTTAGATAGGGAGTACTACAGTTTATAGTCTTGTAGATAGGACTATTAGGCAGAAGGTGCCTAGAAATGGTTGGTGTTGGGACTTACGCAAAGCAGCCCTTTCTGGTTGAACCTGGAATAGGAGCCAAGTGATCGGGTTTGGAGGAGTTGCCTGAGGGATGGTTCGACTCGAGGTACTCGGGGAATTGATGATGATAATCTCGACTCACGACATGGAATGAAACCAAGAGGATATGTCAACTCAAGGTATTTCATGGTGTGTGGAGGAGTATCTCTAATCATGGTATTCCATAGGTGGAAGGTGGGAGCGCATAAGGTAGGATCCTCGCGAAGGATGGGTCTTCACGAAGTAGCTTCGCGAAGCATGGCCTCGCGGAGCAATGGTCTCTCACGGAGCAAAGGGCTCTCGCGGAGCTTGGTCTCGCAGAGCAGCATCGCGGAGCTTGGTCTCGCGGAGCAGCATCGCGGAGCAAGGGCTCGCGGAGCAAAGGGCTCTCGCGGAGCTTGGTCTCGCGGAGCAGCATCGCGGAGCATAGGCTCGCGAAGCATGGACTCCTGGAGTAGCATCGCGGAGCATGGGCTCGCGGAGTATGGACTCCTGGAGTCTCGGCTCGCGGAGCAGCAACGCGAAGGAAGCTGCTCGCGGAGCATGGCTTCGCGGAGCCGCAATGCGGAGCTCCGCTCGGCCGCCCAAGGGGCGAAGTGGCCGTGGCCGTTCTTGGCCGTCTGGAGAAGGGGGGTGAGCTGGGTATTTATAGGCAAGGGGCGCCGCGAAGCAAAACTTCCGCGCCGCCTCAGGAGCTTCGCGGAGCGCTTGCGAACGTCAAATGCGTTCGCGGAGCATCATCGCCTCTGGTGCTTCGCGGCGGCTCGCGAACGTCAAATGCATTCGCGGAGCATCACCGCCTCTGGAGCATCGCGAGGCCGCGATGGTCGGGGCGCTTCGCGGCGGGGCTTCGCGGGACCGCGCTGCACGGGTGCTTCGCATCGGTGCTTCGCATTAGTGCTTCGCGAGGGGTCTTCGCGGAGAATCGCAAACGTCAAACGGGTTCGCGGAGCCTCTCGCCTCATTGCTTCGCGGCGGCGCTCCGCGATCACGGAGGGGGGCTTCGCGGATGGGCTTCGCGAACCAGATTTCCAGCCCAACTTCAAACGTCCATAACTCCTAATCCGTAACTCCGTTTGGGCCCTACGACCTACCAAATCGAAGCTTGCGAAATGGACTACAATCTTGGATCATGTATGGAAGAATTTGGAAAACTTTGGGGACGCGTTTTTCGAGGTCTACAAAAGCCACCCCTAAGAACGGGGTCCCACGAGGACGAGAAGGGCGAGGCGGACCGCGTTCTGAGGAAACGACTGAGGAAAACGCGTGCATTGGTGTCCATTGTACCTCGATCACATTGAGGATAAAATAAACTAAATCTCTAAGCCTGTGTGAGCTATGCTCTGTGCAGGAAACAAGAGATAATAGGAGCTCCTATACGAGAGTGTAAACCGACGGAAGGTGCGGGGGGATCGACATGGGACGTCAATCGCCATTTGGGGGAATCCTAAAAGAGAGAGGGGTCATGGATGGAGAGTATGTCTCTCTGAACAGCCGACCTGCTTTTCCCACCCTGCTCTGGTGCACGAGCGGGGTAACGCCAGGGGCGTTAGAATCAATCCAAACAGAGGGAAGTGGTAGGTGTGAATCACAATACCCAAAATCCGGAACACTATGGATGCAGCGTGACAATAGAGGACAACCGTTAGCCGTGGCGGTGAAACGGTATCCTTATTGCGTTAGCCTGAAATGGGGACAAAAAATGAGCATTGAACGCTGACCATATTCGCAACACGGGATTTTATCAATTTGTTGTCGATCAATCTTTTGGGTCGTTGGCCCAGGACAGTTGGCGGACCATAGGTCAGACATCCATACTGTTAGGGGGTCCTTTCAGACATGACCCGTCTTCCGGAACGTTGGCCCAGGACGGTAGGTGAGCCGATGCGGCATGAGACCAGGCCGTTAGGGGGTTCCTTCAGACATGAAAGAGGACGAGGGTCCGAATAAGGGGCATGCAAAGCGTGGAACATGGAGTGATGGTCTGTCCGAACAGAATCCAGCACTTAGGTAGTTACACCACCGAGGTGGGAGTACGCCAGATGGGCGCATCGGCCTGATCACGGATCATTCTTTCTTCCAGACAGGGCCTCTGGCGAGGGGGCCTGTCGCTTCCCAATGGGATCATGGGGCATCCTGAACTTGTTCAGGGCAGAATTGCAGCTATATAGTTCCCCCCTAGGGGTCAGGCCAGAGGGCCAGAAATGGGGAGGAACATGATTTTGCGATTCATGGGGCTGGACCCTATGTGAAATGCCTGGGTGTCTCTACGTATCCCATGATGATGGGAATCAAGCCGCACGTAGTTGTGGAAGCGCAGTTTAACGTCGTACTGGACGAGGAGCAGCCTAACCGTGTTGGTACACATCCGGCCAAAACTACTAAGCCCACATGAGTCGTGCTCGGTGTGGGAAACAAGTAGTAGTGGTGGGAATTTCCCGACGCAGAGAGGGGCAGGTTGGGGCAAAGGGATGCTCGGTGACTACCGGCCCAATGACACTAACACGATCATTCAGCGCATCTAGATGCGCGAAGAGAAAGAGCCGAGTATGGTGGAGTTCCACTTGAACATGAGGGAGTGGAAATGTGTGAATCATGACGCTCAAGATTCGGATCACGATGGTGACGGCGTGGCGATGGAGGACAACTGCTGACCATATTCGCAACCCAACATCCTATCGCGTTAGCCTGAAATGGGGACAAACATATGAGGGTCGACCGTTGACCATGTTCGAAACACGGGACCGTGTCACAAATGTTGTCGAATATCCGTAGGGATGTTGGCCCGAAACGATTGTAGGGCCCTTAGGTCCAGCATTCATGGAGAGCCCTTAAGCTTAGTATCCACGTCGTCCGAGGGTCCTTTTGGATGTGGAAGAGGATGAGGATCCAAATAGTGAGCTCACGAAGCTTGGTCATGGGATGAGGGGAATGTCCCTGTGAAAATCCCATGCTTCGGGCTTTTTGTCAAAACACATCTGAATACGTCAACGAAACGTATTAGAGAGAGGGAGCAGATTCCTTTCCCTTGGGGAAATCTTAGTTTATGGTCATAGAATTCGGACCATGGATTGGAAAAAGGGATCAGGGGACGCATGACATCACAACCTGACGTGAATGAGCTCGAGTCGAGGGACCGAACACCAGGGTTAGGCTGGACCCGCGGGGAAGTACCCGGGCGCTCCTACGTATCTCATGAGGATGAGAATCAAGCCATACATAGTTCTGGAAGGTGGTAGGGTAAGGTACCAGTGCCAGGGGAAAGGGGAAGTGCGGACGTGGCCCTTGCACTAAAAGAAGCGGAATTTGATGTATCTTGTTTGTTCTTTGAGGTGAATGGTTTTTTTTTGTGAAGCGACAGGCCTAGAACTGTAGGTCGTGATATCGCCACAAGAATCAAGCCATGATGGGCGTTGACAAATGGCATGGCGCGTGGCCAGTACCCAACGTGGTGTCCTCTACAGCGAGGTCGCCACAATGCGGTGCCGTTTTTCGTCGTGCGGCCAGGACGATAATGTCACAGTTTAGGGCCGTATGATGGGACCAAGAATGCATTTTATCGTCATGCAGCGCAGACGTAGCAGAGACGATGCTAGGCGGGAAATGTGCGCAGTGTTATAAAACACAATTGACGGAGACATGATCCCACATCAGATTGTACGCCATCCGGAGGTAAAATAGGGAGAGAGACTGGCTTCCCGAATGGGTTGTACCCGGAGACAGGGCGTCTTGGCGGTCCTACGTATCCCATGAGGATGGGAATCAAGTTAAACGTAGTCCCGAATGGATCTTAGTTTATGGTCTTATAGCTCGGACCATGGGAGCCCCAAAGGGTGCCAGATTGCGACTTTGTCCCCCTAGCATGCAAAGGTGCACTGAGGGATAATGCCAAAAGTGTCGAGATTCCACCTGGACATGATGGGGTGGAAAATGATGTGAATCATGCAACCAACATTCAAGGACTGAAGGAGCTGGCATGACGACAAAGGATTACTGCTGACCATGTTCGCAACACAGCATCCTGTCGCGTTAGCCTGAAATGAGGACTAATCAAAACGAGCATCGACCGCTGGCCATATTTGCAACGCGGGATTTTATCGATTTGTCGTCCGTAATCCTGGAGGGCATTGGCCCATATCGGTAGGAGAGCCCTTGGGCGTAGTATCCAGGCCGTTCTTGGGGGTCCCTCCGGGTGTGAAAGATAATGGAAGTCCGAATGGAGGGGAACACGAAGCTTGACAAGTGGAAGGAACTTGACCAAGTTGAATCTGACACTCTTGGTCCTAGACCAGAGTACTCTCAACACATGGGTGAACCACTACAGGGAGCCAAGGGACTCAACCTTGAGGGTGATCGAGAGATGGCAGATTCCCAGGGGAAGGGGGGCATGATGCCCACAACCTTGTATCATACCTACGCACCCCCCACTGGAGAGGGATGGACCAAGTGGCCTAGGTGACCGGGAAATCAGGAGATCTCCCCGAGATGGGGCTGGACCCGAATTTTAGACATTCAGGTGGTCCTACGTATCCCATTAGGATGGGAATCAAGCCACACGTAGTTCTGAAAGGTGCCTTTTAATGTCATGCAGGACAGGGGATAGGAGGACTGAACCTCAGAATGGGGGCGTGCGTGGTGCAGCTATTGCGTACCCGACGTGAATGAGGATGTAATCCTACACTGCGCCACGCAGTCCTGTGATCAGGGTCCTGAAGGCAGGATTAGAGAGGTAAATTCGCTGAACTCAAGCCGGGTCCAAAGACAAGGGGTCTTGAACGTAGTTCCAGATGAGAGTCTTAGTTTATGGTCTTAGAGCTCGGACCGTGGGTGGTGACAACTCCCGAGTATGCACAGAGGTCAACCCAATCCCTAAGCCCACGTGAGATAAACTCGGTGCGAGGAACAAGGGGGCATCCTCATTGTAATACTTGGGGCATCCATTAAAGGGGAGTCAGCTGAAAGTTCCGAAGGACACCTTTGATGTAGCTTGTTCCTCAAATGCGCAGACGTGCACGGAGGAAAAGTACCAAGAATCCCGAGACTCTACTTGGACACGATGAAGTGACGAAGGGTGTGAATTGTGTACCCGGCATTTGGTCTTAACGGGTTGGCGTGGAGACAGAGGAAAACTGTTATCCATGAAGGAAACACAGCGTCTGTATCGCGTTAGCCTGAGGTGGGAACAACAAACGAGCATCGACCGCTGACCATATTCGCAACGCGGGATTTTATCGATTTGTCGTCCGAAACCCTGGGGGGCGTTGGCCCGTATCGGTAGGAGAGCCCTTGGGCTTTGTATCCAGGCCATTCTTGGGAGTCCCTCCGGGTGTGAAAGATGGTGAAAGCCCTGATGCGGGGATACGCAAAGCCTGGAAAGCGGGTGCGGACGTATCCGAGTAAAGCTTGGCATTCCAGGTAATGAACCAGAGTACTCTTAAGCACATTGGAGAACCGCCGAAAAAGATGGATCGACGAAACAAATCAGCAGGGGGTGGGAGCATGGTGTGGTCATCACGAGACCGTCGTGAATGAGGACATAATCCCACACCGCACCATATGATCCCCTCATGGAGGAAGGATAGGCCAGGGGGCCAAGATGGGATGAGGATTCCCGAGGAATGGGGCTGGACCCGGATCATGGACATCCAGGTGGTCCTACATATCCCATCAGGATGGGAATCAAGCCACACGTAGTTCTTGAAATGTAGTTTAACGTCATACCGGACGAGGAGGGGAATAACATATCCATAAGCAAGGTGTACAGTATGGCAAAAAACCGACGTGAGGACATAGCCCTACGCCATGCCGTACAATCCTATAAGATAGGTCCTGGGCCGCGGCCTGGAAAGGCTGAGGGGCCTGGGGCTGAGCCTCGGAAGTGGAGTCGTACGACATGGTACATGATCCCGACGTGAATGAGGACGTAGTCCTACACCACACCGTACGCTCCGGGTGAGGAATCCTGGGCTGTGGGCCCGATCACTAGCACCACCTGGGGAAGTTTGTCACCTCAGGATGGGGCAGAATGAATCACTGTTGACCATATTCGAAACACAGCGTTCCTATGGTGACCCGCATGGGGGCAACAAATGAGCGTCGACCGCTGACCAAATTCGCAACGCGGGACTTGTTTCGATTTGTTTCTTGAGAAACCCTCGGGGGCGTTGGCCCGTATCGGTAGGAGAGCCCTTGGTCTTTGTATCCAGGCCGTTCTTGGGGGCCCCTCCGGGTGTGAATCCATCCACGAAAGGGGAAAACACCTCCATGGGGGAATGTGCAGCCGGGTCGAGGCTTGCTCGACGTGGGTCGGGGCAAAAGTGTGCACCCTGCCGTGTCTTGACCCGAGGGGAAGATTTTGGCTTTTGGGCTGGGCCAACGGACGAAATGTCCGGGCGTTCCTACGTATCTCATAAGGATGAGAATCAAGCCATACGTAGTTCTTGAAGGCCATGAAGTTTAGCGTCATGCGGTGAGGACGTGGGAGGGTAGAAGAACAGGAGTGGGCGCATGGTGCGACCCCCACAATCTTTGCGTGAGTGGGGTTGCATGAGCGGGGCCAAGAAATCCGATGCCCTGCTACACAAAGATCCTCCAAGGAGACTATCCCAGGGGGAATAGCGGAAGAGAAAAGCTTGGGGCTGGGCTCAAGACGAGGCGTCTGAGCATTCCTACGTATCCCATGAAGATGGGAATCAAGCCATACGTAGTTCTTGGCATGCAGTTTAACGTCATGTGGGATGAGGGGCATCTCATTCGGGGATGTGTACGGTATGGTACATGATCCCAACGTGAGGACGTAGTCCTACACTGTACCGTACGATCCCGTAAGAGGGTAAGTCGGAGAGAAACGAGGGGGCCTGGGGCCAGACCTCGGTGGAGACGGGGCCAGGGGCCCAAAGGGGCCGAGGGGCCTGAGGCTGAGCCTCGGTCAGGAAGACCTGACTGACTTGCAGTTTAACGTCTTGCAGTGAGGACGGAGATGCAGTTTAAGGTCATGCGGGACCAAGTCGCAGTTTAGGGTCGTGCAGGACCAATGCAGTTTAATGTCGTGTAGGACGATAATGTGCAGTTTTACGTCATGACGGAAGAAGATGAACAGTTTTACGTCATGCAGGACGATGATGCAGTTTAATGTCATGCATGACGATGATGCAGTTTAATGTCGTGCAGGACGATAACGATCAGTTTTACGTCATGACGGACGAAGATGAACAGTTTTACGTCATGCAGGACGATGATGCAGTTTAAAGTCTTGCAGGACGATGATGATCAGTTTTACGTCATGACGGACGAAGATGAACAATTTTACGTCATGCAGGACGATGATGCAGTTTAAAGTCTTGCAGGACGATAATGATCAGTTTTACGTCATGACGGATGATGATGATCAGTTTTACGTCATGACGGACGAAGATGAGCAGTTTTACGTCATGATAGACGAAGATGAGCAGTTTTACGTCATGACGGACGAAGATGAGCAGTTTTACGTCATGCAGGACGAAGATGAGCAGTTTTACGTCATGCAGGACGATGATGCAGTTTTACGTCATGACGGACGAAGATGAACAGTTTTACGTCATGCAGGATGATGATGATCAGTTTTACGTCATGACGGATGAAGATGAGCAGTTTTACGTCATGCAGGACGATAATGATCAGTTTTACGTCATGACGGACGAAGATGAACAGTTTTACGTCATGCAGGACGATGATGCAGTTTAAAGTCTTGCAGGACGATAATGATCAGTTTAACGTCATGACGGACGAAGATGAGCAGTTTTACGTCATGCAGGACGTTGATGCAGTTTAATGTCGTGTAGGACGATAATGATCAGTTTAACGTCATGACGGACGAAGATGAACAGTTTTACGTCATGCAGGACGATGATGCAGTTTAAAGTCTTGCAGGATGATGATGATCAGTTTTACGTCATGACGGACGAAGATGAACAGTTTTACGTCATGCAGGACGATGATGCAGTTTAATTTCATGCAGGACGATGATGCAGTTTAATGTCATGCAGGACGATGATGCAGTTTAATGTCGTGCAGGACGATAACGATCAGTTTTACGTCATGACGGACGAAGATGAACAGTTTTACGTCATGCAGGACGATGATGCAGTTTAATGTCATGCAGGACGATGATGCAGTTTAATGTCGTGCAACAAGGACATGGTTGTTACGCAGTTTAACATCATGCAACTGGGACGGTAAACCACGCGAATTGTGTCAGTAGAGGAATGGTCATATCTACTCCATTCTAGTGGTTTGAGATGAGGGGGGATCTGTATGAGGGGAATTCCTTAAAACCCCCTGATCATGAAGATCCTTCCGCAAGCTGGTTTCAAGGCCACAGGGAGGACATCTATGGTTGATGCAATGTGGTAGTTGGGATGACACAGAGTGTCGCAAGGGTAGTAGGTATGACTACATTACCTTGACCTATAGTGGAGAAGAATCCAGGAGCGTCGGTACGACGGGGCGAAGGAGGCCGGAAGGCGTGGAAGCCTGGAACGTCGGTACGACGGGGCGAAGGAGCCCGGAAGGCGTGGAAGCCTGGACGTCGGCACGACGGGGCGATGGGGCCTGGAAGGCGTGGAATCCTGGACGTCGGCACGACGGGCCGATGGGGTCGGGTGGCGGAGCCACCTGCGCGGCCTCTTGAGGCGGCGGAGTCGGCGAGGAGCCGATGGAGTCGGGTGGCGGAGCCACCTTGCACGACCTCTTGAGGCGGCGAAGTCGGCGAGGAGCCGATGGAGTCGGGTGGCGGAGCCACCTGCGCAACCTCTTGAGGCGGCGGAGTCGGCGAGGAGCCGATGGAGTCGGGTGGCGGAGCCACCTGCGCGGCCTCTTGAGGCGGCGGAGTCGGCGAGGAGCCGATGGAGTCGGGTGGCGGAGCCACCTGCGCGGCCTCTTGAGGCGGCGGAGTCAGCGAGGAGCCGATGGAGTCGGGTGGCGGAGCCACCTGCGCGGCCTCTTGAGGCGGCGGAGTCGGCGAGGAGCCGATGGAGTCGGGTGGCGGAGCCACCTCCGCAACCTCTTGAGGCGGCGGAGTCGGCGAGGAGCCGATGGAGTCGGGTGGCGGAGCCACCTGCGCGGCCTCTTGAGGCGGCGGAGTCGGCGAGGAGCCGATGGAGTCGGGTGGCGGAGCCACCTGCGCGGCCTCTTGAGGCGGCGGAGTCGGCGAGGAGCCGATGGAGTCGGGTGGCGGAGCCACCTGCACAACCTCTTGAGGCGGCGGAGTCGGCGAGGAGCCGATGGAGTCGGGTGGCGGAGCCACCTGCGCGGCCTCTTGAGGCGGCGGAGTCGGCGAGGAGCCGATGGAGTCGGGTGGCGGAGCCACCTGCGCACCCTCTTGAGGCGGCGGAGTCGGCGAGGAGCCGATGGAGTCGGGTGGCGGAGCCACCTGCGCAACCTCTTGAGGCGGCGGAGTCGGCGAGGAGCCGATGGAGTCGGGTGGCGGAGCCACCTGCGCGGCCTCTTGAGGCGGCGGAGTCGGCGAGGAGCCGATGGAGTCGGGTGGCGGAGCCACCTGCGCGGCCTCTTGAGGCGGCGGAGTCGGTGAGGAGCCGATGGAGTCGGGTGGCGGAGCCACCTGCGCACCCTCTTGAGGCGGCGGAGTCGGCGAGGAGCCGATGGAGTAGGGTGGCGGAGCCACCAGCGCGGCCTCTTGAGGCGGCGGAGTCGGCGAGGAGCCGATGGAGTCGGGTGGCGGAGCCACCTGCGCGGCCTCTTGAGGCGGCGGAGTCGGCGAGGAGCCGATGGAGTCGGGTGGCGGAGCCACCTGCGCAGCCTCTTGAGGCGGCGGAGTCGGCGAGGAGCCGATGGAGTCGGGTGGCGGAGCCACCTGCGCGGCCTCTTGAGGCGGCGGAGTCGGCGAGGAGCCGATGGAGTCGGGTGGCGGAGCCACCTGCGCATCCTCTTGAGGCGGCGGAGTCGGCGAGGAGCCGATGGATTCGGGTGGCGGAGCCACCTGCACACCCTCTTGAGGCGGCGGAGTCGGCGAGGAGCCGATGGAGTAGGGTGGCGGAGCCACCTGCGCGGCCTCTTGAGGCGGCGGAGTCGGCAAGGAGCCCATGGAGTCGGGTGGCGGATCCACCTGCGCAACCTCTTGAGGCGGCGGAGTCGGCGAGGAGCCGATGGAGTCGGGTGGCGGAGCCACCTGCGCGGCCTCTTGAGGCAGCGGAGTCGGCGAGGAGCCGATGGAGTCGGGTGGCGGAGCCACCTGCGCAACCTCTTGAGGCGGCGGAGTCGGCGAGGAGCCGATGGAGTAGGGTGGCGGAGCCACCTGTGCGGCCTCTTGAGGCGGCGGAGTCCGCGAGGAGCCGATGGAGTCGGGTGGCGGAGCCACCTGCGCGGCCTCTTGAGGCGGCGGAGTCGGCGAGGAGCCGATGGAGTCGGGTGGCGGAGCCACCTGCGCGGCCTCTTGAGGCGGCGGAGTCGGTGAGGAGCCGATGGAGTCGGGTGGCGGAGCCACCTGCGCGGCCTCTTGAGGCGGCGGAGTCGGCGAGGAGCCGATGGAGTCGGGTGGCGGAGCCACCTGCGCGGCCTCTTGAGGCGGCGGAGTCGGCGAGGAGCCGATTGAGTCGGGTGGCGGAGCCACCTGCGCGGCCTCTTGAGCCGGCGGAGTCGGCGAGGAGCCGATGGAGTCGGGTGGCGGAGCCACCTGCGCGGCCTCTTGAGGCGGCGGAGTCGGCGAGGAGCCGATGGAGTCGGGTGGTGGAGCCACCTGCGCGGCCTCTTGAGGCGGCGGAGTCGGCGAGGAGCCGATGGAGTCGGGTGGAGGAGCCACCTGCGCGGCCTCTTGAGGCGGCGGAGTCGGCGAGGAGCCGATGGAGTCGGGTGGCGGAGCCACCTGCGCGGCCTCTTGAGCCGGCGGAGTCGGCGAGGAGCCGATGGACCGTAGTCTTCAAACACCGAATGTTACTCATCCTCTCACATATAATGGAGAGGGAATTCACATGGATGATGCCTCGAGTTTCCCAACACATTTGGTGTACTCGCTATTGAAGGAGAAGAGATTCACGTCAGGTTCACCATTTCTGTTTCCGACGCTTTCACCGGGGCGCGCGCATCTGTCTGTGAGGACGCGCGGCTGTGTTGCCCCGCATTCCCGCTTTCCAAAGGCGGGCGGCATTCGCTCCTTATTCAGGGACATCTGCTCTTTGATCGAAACGGGATGATGGGATGTCGGTTCTTCCTCCTGTGGATTCCTCCTCAGAACTCTTCACCTAGTCCGGGTCTCCCTTATAGATTTAATACGTAGTTCGTGAAACTCTTCCCGGTGCCATATCGTCATGGACACCGGTTAATTACACTACTTCCGTCAAGACTTTCCATAGGGTCTTGACATGGTAGCGACCTTCGGTCGGAGTAAACGGCAACATCAGGAATGTCGGGGCATCTCTGGGTGCGTGGACATTGGGGAACCTGTATTCTTCCTCATAAGAGGGCATCTCAAGGGTGCAGAACCCGAGGCGTACATCTGAGGTTTTCCTCAGCTTCCTGTGTTTAGCACAGGGTATGTTGCAAGATTAACGTCTAGCAGAGACGGTTACACCAAAGGCGTTACATCCGAGGTTTTCCTCAGGCATCTCATGTTTATCACGAGGTAGGCCGCGAGTTTAACGTCTTGCGGAGACGGAATGAGGGTGATCAGAACGTCCCATAGAGACGGACCAGATTGGTATATCCCTATGAGGGAACACCTGGAAGGTTTACCAAGGCGATGGATCAGAACGCCCAATGCGGATGGATCCGAGGTGGTGCACTCCCTATAGGGGAAAAGGGAGATGAATCGGGGTGTACACAGAGGACAACGACTCGGAGATATGATGGGTCTTACACATGGAAAGAGGCCCATGCACCCCTAGGAGCAGCGAGGAGGTGGATGGCATGATCCCACCGGGATGTGGCGGCCCTGGTGAGAATCAGTATGGGTGATGGATGGATGAGTGAAGTGGAGGAGGATGAAATGGGACCATCGCAGGGGCGACGGTGTAGTTGGGCTTGAGCCTTGAAGAGGCTTCCTACGTATCCCCGTGGTAGGGAATCAAAGTCCGCGTAGTTCGGGATGGTGCCGGTAAACCGACGTGAATTGGGTGATGGGTGGGCTTGAACCTCGTGGAGGCTTCCTACGTACCATGCCTTAACACGGATCAAAGTCCCCATAGTTCAAATGGGTGATGATCGCAGTGGCTTACCACTGGACCAGGATGGGACCCGACGTGAAATGACGAGTGGGTTTGTCGGTGAGCCGACGTGAAAGTGGACCTTGGTCCAATGGGTGGTGGGCTTGAACCTCATAAAGGCTTCCTACGTACCATGCCTTGACACGGATCAAAGACCTCGTAGTTCGGAGAATATAGTTTAACGTCATGCGGGACGAAAGTGACCCCTGACGTGAATAAACGACGGGTGAGCTTGAACCTCGTGGAGGCTTCCTACGTACCATGCCTTGACATGGATCAAAGACTTCGTAGTTCAAGAGGTCACAACGGCTTACCGCTGGACTGGAATGGGACCCGACGTGAATGAGCGACGGGTGGGGTGTATCGGTGAACCGACGTGAAAGTAGACCTTGGTCCACTAATGGTGGGCTTGAACCTCGTGGAGGCTTCCTACGTACCATGCCTTGACATGGATCAAAGACCTCTTAGTTCAGGTGGTCACAACGGCTTACCGCTGGACTGGAATGAGACCCGACGTGAAAGAGCGACGGGTGGGCTTGAACCTCGTGAAGGCTTCCTACGTACCATGCCTTGACATGGATCAAAGACCTCGTAGTTCAGACGGGGTTTGTGGATCGCAATGGCTTACCACTGGACCGGGGTGCAGTTTAACGTCGTGCTGGACGGGGGTGAAACCCGACGTGAAAGACGGGTGGGCTTGAACCTCATAGAGGCTTCCTACGTACCATGCCTTGACATGGATCAAAGACCTCGTAGTTCAGATCGGGTTTGTCAGGGTCAGTGCTCACTCTAAGCCCACGTGAGTCATGCTCGGTGTGAGAAACAAGAGGTTGCAAGGACCTGACGTTCACGTCGCGAAGGGTGCGTCCGTGAGAAGCGAAGAGGGGCTTACGCGTTGAGCGGCCCATGGTGTTCGGACTTACACCAGGATGGAGACCCAGAACGGCTTACCGCTAAATTGGGTCACAACGGCTTACCGCTGGATGGGGATGTCAACGGCTTACCGCTGCATAGGATCACAACGGCTTACCGCTGGATGGGGATGTCAACGGCTTACCGCTGCATAGGATCACAACGGCTTACCGCTGGATGGGGATGTCAACGGCTTACCGCTGCATAGGATCACAACGGCTTACCGCTGGATGGGGATGTCAACGGCTTACCGCTGCATAGGATCACAACGGCTTACCGCTGGATGGGGATGTCAACGGCTTACCGCTGCATAGGATCACAACGGCTTACCGCTGGATGGGGATGTCAACGGATTACCACTGCATAGGATCACAACGGCTTACCGCTGGATGGGGATGTCAACGGCTTACCGCTGCATAGGATCACAACGGCTTACCGCTGGATGGGGATGTCAGCGGCTTACCGCTGCATAGGATCACAACGGCTTACCGCTGGATGGGGATGTCACCGGCTTACCGCTGCATAGGATCACAACGGCTTACCGCTGGATGGGGATGTCAACGACTTACCGCTGCATAGGATCACAACGGCTTACCGCTGGATGGGGATGTCAACGGCTTACCGCTGCATAGGATCACAACGGCTTACCGCTGGATGGGGATGTCAACGGCTTACCGCTGCATAGGATCACAATGGCTTACCGCTGGATGGGGATGTCAACGGCTTACCGCTGCATAGGATCACAACGGCATACCGCTGGATGGGGATGTCAGCGGCTTACCGCTGCATAGGATCACAACGGCTTACCGCTGGATGGGGATGTCAACGGCTTACCGCTGCATAGGATCACAACGGCTTACCGCTGGATGGGGATGTCAACGGCTTACTGCTGCATAGGATCACAACGGCTTACCGCTGGATGGGGATGTCAACGGCTTACCGCTGCATAGGATCACAACGGCTTACCGCTGGATGGGGATGTCAACGACATACCGCTGGATAGGATCACAACGGCTTACCGCTGGATGGGGATGTCAACGGCTTACCGCTGCATAGGATCACAACGGCTTACCGCTGGATGGGGATGTCAACGACTTACCGCTGGATAGGATCAAAACGGCTTACCGCTGGATGGGGATGTCAACGGCTTACCGCTGCATAGGATCACAACGGCTTACCGCAGGATAAGGATCACAACGGCTTACCGCTGGATAGGATCACAACGGCTTACCGCTGGATGGGGATGTCAACGGCTTACCGCTGCATAGGATCACAACGGCTTACCGCTGGATGGGGATGTCAACGGCTTACCGCTGGATAGGATCACAACGGCTTACCGCTAGATGGGGATGTCAACGGCTTACCGCTGCATAGGATCACAATGGATTACCGCTGGATAAGGATCACAACGGCTTACCGCTGGATGGGGGTCGCAACAGTGGATGGGGATTATGCGAGGAAGCTGCCCGGGTGCCACTAAGGAGTGGCACTGGTGAATGGGGCTTACGCTAGGAAGCTGCCCGGGTGCCACTAAGGAGTGGCAATGGTGAATGGGGCTTACGCTAGGAAGCTGCCCGAGTGCCGCTGAGGAGCAGCACTGGTGAATGGGGCTTACGCTAGGAAGCTGCCCGGGTGCCACTAAGGAGTGGCACTGGTGAATGGGGCTTACGCTAGGAAGCTGCCCGAGTGCTGCTGAGGAGCAGCACTGGTGAATGGGGCTTACGCTAGGAAGCTGCTCGGGTGCCACTAAGGAGTGGCACTGGTGAATGGGTCTTACGCTAGGAAGCTGCCCGGGTGCCGCTAAGGAGCGGCAATGGTTAATGGGGCATACGCTAGGAAGCTGCCCGGGTGCCGCAAAGGACCGACAATGGTGAATGGGGCTTACGCTAGGAAGCTGCCCGGGTGCCACTAAGGAGTGGCAATGGTGAATGGGGCTTACGCTAGGAAGCTGCCCGGGTGCCACTAAGGAGTGGCAATGGTGAATGGGGCTTACGCTAGGAAGCTTCCCGTAATGTCTTCCTCATGTCTGGCCCTGAGGGCATCCCAACTCACTGGTGAATTGGGCATCCTATCATTTGTTAGATAGGGAGAATACTACAGTTTAGAGTCATGTAGGTAGGAATATTGTCATCTCATGATAAGAGAATGAGGCATCTCTCGTATAGGGCAAGAGGCATCCTGTCATTTGTTAGATAGGGAGTGCTACAGTTTAAAGTCATGTAGATAGGACTGTTGGAGGCTCATGCTTGGAGCATGAGGCATCTCTCGTATAGGGCGAGAGGCATCCTATCGTTTGTTAGATAGGGAGTACTACAGTTTATAGTCTTGTAGAAAAGACTATTAGGCAGAAGGTGCCTAGAAATGGTTGGTGTTGGGACTTACGCAAAGCAGCCCTTTCTGGTTGAACCTGGCATAGGAGCCAAGTGATTGGGTTTGGAGGAGTTGCCTGAGGGATGGTTCGACTCGAGGTACTCGGGGAATTGATGATGAGAATCTCGACTCACGACATGGAATGAAACCAAGAGGATATGTCAACTCAAGGTATTTCATGGTGTGTGGAGGAGTATCTCTAATCATGGTATTCCATAGGTGGAAGGTGGGAGCGCATAAGGTAGGATCCTCGCGAAGGATGGGTCTTCACGAAGTAGCTTCGCGAAGCATGGCCTCGCGGAGCAATGGTCTCTCGCGGAGCAAAGGGCTCTCGCGGAGCTTGGTCTCGCGGAGCAGCATCGCGGAGCATGGTCTCGCGGAGCAGCATCGCGGAGCAAGGGCTCGCGGAGCAAAGGGCTCTCGCGGAGCTTGGTCTCGCGGAGCAGCATCGCGGAGCATAGGCTCGCGAAGCATGGACTCCTGGAGGAGCATCGCGGAGCATGGGCTCGCGGAGTATGGACTCATGGGGTCTCGGCTCGCGGAGCAGCAACGCGAAGGAAGCTGCTCGCGGATCATGGCTTCGCGGAGCCGCAATGCGGAGCTCCGCTCGGCCGCCCAAGGGGCGAAGTGGCCGTGGCCGTTCTTGGCCGTCTGGAGAAGGGGGGTGAGCTGGGTATTTATAGGCAAGGGGCGCTGCGAAGCAAAACTTCCGCGCCGCCTCAGGAGCTTCGCGGCGCGCTTGCGAACGTCAAATGCGTTCGCGGAGCATCATCGCCTCTGGTGCTTCGCGGTGGCTCGCGAACGTCAAAGGCATTCGCGGAGCATCACCGCCTCTGGAGCTTCGCGAGGCCGCGATGGTCGGGGCGCTTCGCGGCGGGGCTTCGCGGGACCGCGCTGCACGGGTGCTTCGCATCGGTGCTTCGCATTAGTGCTTCGCGAGGGGTCTTCGCGGAGCATCGCAAACGTCAAACGGGTTCGCGGAGCCTCTCGCCTCATTGCTTCGCGGCGGCGCTCCGCGATCACGGAGGGGGGCTTCGCGGATGGGCTTCGCGAACCAGATTTCCATCCCAACTTCAAACGTCCATAACTCCTAATCCGTAACTCCGTTTGGGCCCTACGACCTACCAAATCGAAGCTTGCGAAATGGAATACAATCTTGGATCATTTATGGAAGCATTTGGAAAATTTTGGGGACGCGTTTTTCGGGGTCTACAACATGATTAATTAGAAAAAAATATATTAAATAAAACCTAAAATTTCATATTAACCTGTAAAATTCACGGAATGCATTAGATGACTCCATTTACATTTATTGTAATATTTATAATATCAATTATTTTAATCAGTCATTTAAAAGGTAATTACTACATAATCAATGTATCATAACTAAAATTAATTAATTAATAACTAAAATTTATAAATAAAATACCATTATTAATGAAATATCTTTATATTTCTAATGAATACATATAGTAAAATTTATCTTATGTATAACTTTATATTTTAAATGTTTTATTTATTAAAATTGGAATTTAACACTTTTACAACTTTTTAAAATAAAATAATAATAAATGTCTTAATCTACACCATGTGGATAGAAAATTATCATATGTTAGTCCTAAATATAATTTTGGTCAATATACACTTATCCAATAGAATTAGTACATGTGTTTGGGTAATTATAATATCACTTTTATCTTTAATTACCCTATTTACTTTTTATGGTGGTAAATATAATTCAAAAGTAACTCTTCACAAAAAATTATTCTCATCCCATTGAACCAAATTTAACTTACTAATGTCAACTTTTTCTCTCATATTTTTAAAACTAAATTCACAGAAGCGGTAAAATTCCATTTTATGGCAATTTTTAAATATTCTGATAAGGTGCGTAAAATATGTTAAGACAATTCAATAAAGGTTTATATATCTAATATTTTTATAAATTGACTCAAATTAATTAAATTGAACTAATATATGTATTATATATCAATTTTGAGATTAAAATAAATATTAATTAAAATAATAATTACCTTTTAAAAAAAGGCAGTTTTTATGTAATATGCTGTATTTTTCACTATTTATAAAAAATCGAAAGTCTTTAGAAAAATACCAATGATTCATGCTAAGATAATTTTGATATTAAGAATCCAAAAATAAGTAAATATTACACAATTAAACTTTTAGGTGTGTCTATTATTAATTTTATTATTGTTCAAAAAAGGATATAAAATGTAGTTCTTTTTAAAAGATTATTTTCGTAAATATATAACAATTTTAACAAAACATATACATTTTTATACATATATGGTTTATTTATGTGAAAAAATTATAAATAATAATTAAAATTTATTTTTTACTATTCATATCACAATATTTAATTGATGAATAATTATCTTGTTTAAATAATTATAATAATAATGTGTTGTTTCACATAAACTCAATCTTGCGTATAACGCAAGCCAATTCGGTGTTGCAGGCAGTATAATAAATTAAATTTCATTATGGATATAAATTTCTATGAAATATTGGTGGTTACAGTACAATAGTATAATATGGATATGGTCATTCTGATAAGGGATATTCCCATCCCAGACCTGGAGGAATCAACACCATGTTCACACCACCACACCCCGGTGACACGTTAAGAGAAACCTCCCCTCTTTCTAACATCGAATCACATTTGGAGTCATTCCCTAAATAATTTCATGAATAAATACAATATTCCAAGGATGTGTGGCATTCCCCTTTCACCACATGTACAACTACTTCTCACGATCAACCAAGAAGGGATGCCACTATGCACGGTTATTTCCAGCAACGTATGGTATTTTAGGCCAATGAAATGGTCTCCCATAAAACTCTATTTTTCTTCCCATGAATGGAACACCCAGTTTCTACATTGATCATAGGCCATACAGAATTCCCATAAAAAGAATAATCATCCACAACTCCAGTGGACTCTTCCATAACTAGAGAATTCCACTAGATCCCTTGGATTCATGATTCAACATCCATCAATTCCCAAATGGGATCAACACCTTATCCACCATTAATGTAATATAGTACGACACAATAAATCAGGGGATCTACCTATAATCATTACAATCAATCCCTTGATAATGAATTTTATTTGTCTATGTACTCATCACATCAACACTAACCCAAGAGGAGGTCATTAATTCTCTCACAATTGTTGTGAAGGTCATCCTCATTAAATTATCGGTTAAAGTATAGGTCCCCGCACATTGACAACCTTTACATAGGTCCTCCCCACTATACTACCCCAATCAACATGGTGGTCCTCCCTATGTCAGAACCAATTTGTGTGTAGGTCCTCCTCGCACCATTCCATGCTCATGTGGAGTCCCTGCTGACTCTAGCAACAATCAATGATGTTTTTCTTCATCACATCATCAAATATGTTTATGATGATCCACTATGTTCAATCACCAACATCCCACATAATGGTCCCCCCAAATACACAAGCAATCGCAATGGATGTCATCCCCACTACTTCAACATTTATCATAGAGTCCCTCCCCATTATTCCACCTATAAATGTGATGTTACATCGCATGCATTCAAAAACCCATGTGGGGTATTCTATTTATTCCTGGTCCTCATCATGGAGGTCCTACCCATTTCAATTTTGATAACTGTGAATGTCATCCTCATTCATCGACTCTAAAATATGGAGGTCCACCACATTCCATTACTACCAGTTTTCATGGAGGTCCGCCCCACGCCCCCATCAACCCGATCATATTCTTACCTTCTCCATTAAGAAACATAGATGAGGTCCTCCTCAAACCAACAACATTCAAAGTGGAGGTCTTAAATTTTCTATAAATAATTTATATGGATGACCTCCATGTCTCCCAACTAATAATTACAATGTTCATCCTCGTGCCCTCAACCACCATCACATTGGCCCTCCCTATGCCAATGATTTACTGATCCCTGAAAAACTATCTTAGGGTAGAATAGTGAACCCCCCAATAGATAATATATATAGATGCACCATGTCAAAAATAACACTATCACCCTATCACATTGATATAGATAATTTTACTCCATGATAGATCATTCACCCTATTCATCAGTATCAGAGTCTGGGGAAAGAACCCGATATGTGTGTTTCACCTTCCCAAAAGGTGAATTTAGTATATCCCAAAAATCCACTTTTAGGTTTACGTAGGATGGGGAATATTTATAACCCTTCCAAAGGATCATTGGGAATCCATCTCTGACATCTACAATATCCCTCTCCATCTCTAGCCATGATCATTGAGAACTATTCTGGAGTAGGATATATGATGATCACCCTACTGAGACACCAATGAGTGTTTCATCTCTTTCAACTACGGGTTGTGGTGATCATCTAGTCCTAAAAAGACGTTATGATTTGGTTTTTACCACCCTTTTGATAAGACCTAGTTTTTAGTGGGCAGTCATATCAGAGAAGGACTCAACAATTAGCTTGCCAATTGATACACCAATCCTCATCTTTTTCGCTACCAATTTCTCATCCAATTACAAAATTAACACAGCATGACCAATAACATGTATTAATTAAATGAACGATATCCAATGGTAGATGCTAAATACTAGTCAGTTGTTGATAGTTTTCTAGGTAACCCTGAATTCGAACTTCAACATACCAGAGTCCCTCACTGTGGTCTATGAAAACATTTTTCTCCAAATTATCTGGGTGACACTTCTTTTCCTTAATATCTCATTGTTTTTCTATTCATGAATATTGGATAATTTAAAAATAATTTATTAGTAGTGATAAACTGTTGAGTATCCAACGTTCCCATGGGATCTGCACCCTTTATCTCTAGTCTACCACTATACCCTCTAATAGTGATATGTTATGATCCTCATAGAGCTCCATATAATCATTGATGGTGAATCTCTATATGTGAACATCTAGAGATGATGATAGTATGATGCTCTATATATTATACCTATCATGTGGTAGCCAGACTGAATCCTTGATATTGAGTACTTTCTTCCAGTTATAACTATGGAAAACATGGTTTTCCACAATCCATCCAAGGATGCAGGGACTGACGCACTATCCTATAGAGAAAACCAGCCTCGTAGGGTAGTGCAGTATCAGGTAGACCCTCATAAAGATGTCATAACCCCCCAAAAATGAATGCAGATGACCTTTTGTATCCCTCCGCATCACAATCTACTAATTTAAAAACTATTAATCAAAAGGGTCCCCATGATCCCTCTGATCCGTCAGATATCTCACTGATGAAAAATGCCAATCCCACAATTACTGCCTTTCTATGAAAGCTCATAGACTAGGGAAGGATCATCAATGAACTCTTTTTATGAAGAACCCAACTTAGGGAGCTCTTGTTAGGAAAACAAATTTCATCCACTAGGGTATCAACAATTACCCATGTCTAGTTTCTTTCAATTAAGGATTGAATCCCCACACATACTATCAAAGGTGATGTAGGATAGTGTGGAATGTGACTAAGGAATGATTCACTAAATTATATTTAGTATTTTTATAATCTTCCTTAGACCTTTCATGCTTCTCCATGAGTCAAAAAGCCATCTTAAGGAGTTGATACGCCTATAAATGATTTTTTTGGTAAGGGATCCACAACATGAACGGAACCACCACCAAGATAATTTGATAGCCACTCTAACATTTTTTCTTGAAGTCTATGACACATGACATATGATGATACCAACTGATAAAATTTCATAACCTATATAGATGGATGGAATTAAATGCCCCATATTTTAAGAAACATAGCTTTTTTACAAAAAAATGCAATGGGATACCCAATTCATTATATGGCCCACCTCATATCATAGTTTGGGACCTTGTCTGTAACCCTAGGGTAGTATGAGTCTAAAATGATCTATATCATCATATAGGAATTATGTTGGCCTTAATTGGCCAAGTATATCCAATTACCCATTGGGGAAAAAATGTCTATAATTATATTAGCGTTAATGTCCTCTACTAGTTCATTACTAACACATGTATGATAAAAATTTAAACGCACTTCAATTTAAAAAAACATAATGAGAGTGTCATCGATTTTTTTCCTTGTGGAAAAGAATAATGCATTAAAATTAAATTTTTATTAATAATGTTTAGATGATGAAGATGTATGTGGGGAATGTCAAGACTGAGTTGATCCCTACGCACATCACTTATATATTTCCATGTGGGTTTCATTATTTATCTAATAAGGTCCAGAATTTTGAGTAATCCTTAATGCAGATAGGAAATGACATATATGGGCTCCTCTGATTCCTATGATAATTTTTCCCATAGATTAGACTTACACTAACATACAGGTAGTGTTCATATAGATTCTATAGTTAATTCCCCCTTTGAGGGTTTAATTCTTCCGAGCGTAGAAGAATCACTAACCTCATCCTTGTCTAATGCATAATTGGTAGGCATCACCTTGCCAAATATGGCTACCTAGATGATTGAATGCATCTTCATCCTATCGTATGGATTCATCCACTTGTCAGGGTTACGATACCATAGTTCCATTCATTAATAGTAGGGAGGGGACATTTTCACCAAAAGGTGTAGTGGATCTACATTATTTCATGTATTCCGTGGAATAAAGAATTTTGAGGCGTCCAGATTGAATGGAGTCCCATGAAGATAAGTATACTGATCACTTTAACCACTCCTCTTACCATGGGTTAGTTGTAAATAAAACAAAATAATGTTTCATGATATAGGATTGGTAAAAATACCCTGAACATAGTTTCCTATATCTAGTAACACATATTATTACGTTTCTAATATGAATTAGAGATCACATAACATATAACTGGAATGATTAAAATATTTGGAAAACTAGATACAATCATAACTATTACATTACAAATTGAATTTTAAAATATAGAAAACCCCTTAAAAAACAAAATTATTTTATATTATCCAAGTATTGGAATCATGATATAAATCGTACAATCATAGAGGAAAATAAAACCTATGAAACATGTGAGTTGAGATGCTTAGTAATGGAATGAATATAAGGAATGCTATCATAAGTAAACATAAAAAATTAATTTTAAGTGAATAACTTAAAATAAATTCCATGAAAACATACTCTTGAGAATAATATAGTACGGATAAATAAAAATAATATAATTATATATATATAATTACATTAGAATGAAACATAAACACGGATTCGTCTACTAGTCGATAATAAAATTGATTATCAATACTTTAAATCAGAAGGAGTGATTGCATAATGTAGGAAATCATTAAATTACCATTAATTGCTTGTCCAAGAAATCTATATAAATGTGTCAGGACTTTGACGAAACATGGAAATGATTGTCTCATGAGACCTATTGATGCAACGAGGGGCTATAGTGGCCCCCTCCCAATACATACTGAGTTCAATATATTTATCAAATGAAATGGGTGAAACATAATCGACAAATACAAACATATTGAACCTAGACAAAATTTATTTCATTAATTTCCATAATTAGAAACTTTAATTATAATCTATATAGAGTAATATGGGGATTGGTATAATTATAGTGCATCACCAGTCAAATTCATCATAAATAATTCTATAATATATGGTATATAATAAAATAAGATATAAATCATAAGTAATAATTATAAATTAATATAAGGGATACATATGGAATGAAATTGGTATCATAATCATGTCATAAGAAATTAAAATTAATCATATCATAACGGTGTCTAAGAAATAATGGTTATATATCATAATTGGACTATAATATGGAAAAATATTCACATATATCATGATAATTTACTTCCAATAGAAGTGAAATCATTTAAATGTTTTGAAGAATAATTTTTATAAACTAGCCACTTCTGTGTGGTTTAATGAAAAAAATAAAAGAATATTTAAATAATAAAAATGAATAATTATATTTATGAAACCAGAAATTATCTAATATATTTTTTCATTATAGAAAAATATTTTTAATAATTTTTTTTTCTTATAACAGATTATGCAATGTACAGGAAAATGGGTGTAAAAATTCGATGATCCCTTAAATCGCGTATTCTTAGGTAGTGAAATTTAACATGGAACCTTATAAAACATGTATTGCACCATAAAATATATAATAATTGAGCTAGTTTCCTATCATTTCAAAATATATCTAGAAAAAAATAGGATTATATAAAAATAAATAACAATTTCATTATAGAAAATGCGTAGAATGCGTATCTTGAACGTATAATGAAGGTTAGTGGGTAATCCCTTACCTTATGTCAAAAAGTGATTTCCATTTTCACATGACCATAATGAACTAGATAATGATATTTGAATCATTATATATAAAATTGAAAACCACTTAAATATTTATTTTATTTATTATAATTTTATTTTCATTTATGGCCTTTATGACGAGTTATAATATTTAATATCCTCATTTGGAGGTGTTCATTTCATTGGTTTTCATGATTGGTTTACTTGTATACATGTATGGAAAATCATTAAAATGGTAATATTTATCCATAATTAATTGTATATGTTTCTAATGAATATTTTTATGATAAAATGTTTTTATATATCATTTTTTCTAGACATAAGGATAATTCATTAAATAAAACATTAATGATAACCATTTTGATTATTTTGGTATTCTTTCAATCATCACACAATAATTATTTTAATAATTAATAATATGTAAATATTAATTTTCTTGAATACTAAATAAATTATAATATATACATTAAATATTTTATAATGATTATAATGGTTTTATGAAAAGACATGAATGTGGTATTATGAAAACAATCATCGTTCATGAAGGTGGTGAATTAACACCTGAGGGGTGTTGTATTACTTTTTTGAAAAAGGGGAATAAATGAGAATTGATGGTGTATATACCATAAACATATTAATATTATAGTATATATATGACACTGGTTCTATAACATTACTTTGGATATTGGAATTTAGTGAATAATATGAAATGAATATAAATTGAAAGAGTGGAAGGGATGGTTTTAACACTTGAGTGTCGTCTCCTTGATAACCTCCTTAAGTGACTTGAAAATTGAATTTTTAAGGGAACAAAACAAATAAAACATGTTAAAATTGTTTGTGAGGGTAATTGGAAAAAATATAAACAATATCAATGTCTTATAAGGTTTGAGGAGAAGGGGTGGTACATGGTGAGATTTATAGTGAGGGAGACATAAGTTTTTTGATTATTTTATTCATTAGTTTGTTTCTCAAGTTTGTCAATAAATATTGATTATATGACAAAAATTATATGTGGCATGAGGTGGTCACCCAACCCATATCAATAAAAATTTTATTAAATAAAAATTTATAATAGTGTACACAGGAGGTGTAATGAGCTTACAATATCTTGAAAGTAAGGAGAAAAGTAAACATTTTATCATACACACATAAGTGAAATGCCCCAAAATTAAGATTGAAAATCAGCACCCAATGTTTTTTCACACATATAGCATCCAAAACCAAGATTTGAATATGTCACCCACACTTTTTGTGAAGAAGGTTCAAAATAATCTTCCCCCATGCACCCTTAGAGCACTTTTCCACTAGTATTCATACTCCTAGAAACATGATCCTCAATTCCTGCTGTTATTGAGGAGTTTGGTTTCTGAATGGTGTTTTTATCTCTATTTTCAAAGCATTTGATGCATATAGGATATTTTTTTCTAATTTTTCCCATCATTTCAGTCTATTTTACTTGTGGTTTCCAATAAAAAGTTGTTAATCGCATGCAATAAAAATAAATAGAGGAAGTGTGTGATCTTCAACCGTATTTTTTTCTCACTAAAGAATTATCATATATAAATAAAGGAACTTAATAATTTATGTTTTACATAATTTACACTTACATCATCCATGATTCAACACTGCCACATAATTTTATTAATTTACTTATAATGTTAAATAAAATAATATATTGTATTTTACTATTCAAAAAAACTATTTTAGATAAATTCAATAAATTTCCCATTCTGTTTTCAATGTTTATATTTCAAAAATTGAATCAATTATAAGAAAATAAATTTATAAATGTGATATATATATATTTTATTTAAATCATCATTTTTTGGAAAAATAATGATTTTAAAATTACAATTGATTTTATGAAACATTGAAAATGTAATTAATGACTCAAAAAATAATCATACAACAATAAGACACATAAATATTAATTTTTTAATATATTTCATGATAATTTGTTTCCATTTAAATCATTGTGTTCATCATAAAATATTACATGTACATTTATATTTCATAAAAATTCCCATACATAATTTACCATTTCCAAAACATTTATTTACTTATTCAAATATATATATATATATATATATATTATATTTTCATTCATAAGAAAAATAAATTTTAATTATAATTTTATATTTGAGGATACTATTTTATTAGTTGGATTACTATTCATAATTGTAAGACTACTCTTACAAAAGTCATGTGGATATTTTATACCATATTATGGTCTTAAACATTGAGTTACATGGAACATAATCTATCAATGATGTTAGATGTTAAAGAGAAATATCAATAATTTATTCGGTGTTACATTCTCCCAATCATCAAAAATATCAACCTTGAAATTTCTAGAATGTCACCACATAAAAATATTTGTGTACTTAGACATCATTAATTTACTAATTCTCATGGATCCTCTTAAATTTTTTTATTTGTCCAAAGTATATTTACTAGGTGAGTCCTATGATACCTCAACACATTATCTATAGTGCCTATAATCATGAGAAGATATTCATAGTATGTATAACCTAGGTTCCAGTTATATTCTTTCAAAAGTGAGAACATTCATTGGGTCTGGAATTTTCTTTCTTAGTAGATAGATGAGGAACCAATTGTATACTTTAGAAACTCTATATAGAATTTCCAATTGATAAGACACAACTCCTATTATTTCAAGAAATAGAAAAGCATCAATGTTCATGGGGATTATTTTCACTTACATACCTGAAATTAAGAATCCTATCCATGGAGATACTTTATGAGAGAAATAATTTCCCACTTGAAACTCCAAATCCCATCACATGTTTTCAACATAACACATTTTCCAACGTTGAGTTGATTTGAAATAGTTTTCAATACTAATTAACTTGATTATTTTTTCCTTTACATCATATATTCCTATAAGCATAATTTCATGAACTTCATCCCAATAATTTGTATTACGATGTATATTTCCATATTTTCTTCATATGGTGCCATTTTAAAACATGAATGGAAACTCTTTTTATAGGAAAACTCAACCAAATGTATATTAGGATCCCAAAAACCTTGAAATTCATGTGAAACTGATATTAACATGTCTTCTAGTGTTTGGATAATCCTTTTAAATCCTCCATCAGTTGGTGGGTGACAATAAGCACTCAAATAAATACTATTATACAAATATTTCTGAAGTCTATTCAAAAAATTTAATGTAAATGCTATATAATGATACTTAAATATTGATTTTTTTTCTCATTGATGTCATAAAACATCATTAATATAGGTATGTTTAGGGTTATCAAGTGTAAAATCCTTCTATATAGTGGAGAAAATTACATATTTCGTATGGTTATCAAAAAAATCCACCATTCACTCTCGGAGTCATTGGTAATCTAGTGAAAATATATACAGTAATGCCATCCAATTCAAATGTAATAATAGTATGTGGTTTCATGAATCCTCTATGATGATGTATTTCGGACATAACTTCTTGACAAAAAAATCATTATGATATATAATCAGAAATTTATAACTTCATATTATCCCACCAAAAACAATCCTTCATATCTCTATAAATATTATTATTACTATGGTGTATAGTGAAATTTAATCTATGATCATCATACAATATATAATTCCCCAGCGTTAAACAACACATAATATTTAATTAATTTAATAATTCAAATTGAGGATATTTTTAGGATTAGTGTTTTATATAATTTGGCAATAACTATTACTTTACATCTCAATTATTACATTGTATACAATTCTACTGTGTAAATATTTTTTTTAATAAAATAAAAACTATTAAAAAAAATATGAATTATTTTCTGGATATAAATCTTCATCAATTCTTCTTATCTCTTTCCCATCCTTAAATCATGTGAAAAACATTTCAAAAACATGGGATTAGCATAATAAGCTCAGAAACAGTTATAAAACATGGAACGAAAAAATCAGCCACCAATACATAAATGTAAATGAAATCATACATTTCAATATTTATCATACCACACAAGATCATAAGATTGATGAATAAAAAATGGGAAACATAAATCATAAAGGTAACTTGGGGAATCCATAACATACTTATATTGTATCATTCACAGCTACATAGGGATCTACATTTGGAGTACCCAAAAAAATATATTCCGTAAATCTCTTATGAGAAACAGTAATGTTTACCTCTACCATGTTAGGCAATGCATTGGACAGCTATCTCGGTCCCACCCACCCTAGGATTTTCACAGAACCACCAGTATACATAATCAATTCCGATGAACCATAACATATACATAGCACATAATACTATCACAAATGAAATATAACATTTCAACATTTAAATCACAATAAATCATATAAATATATTGAAATAACCAATCCATTATAATAACAATTTTATATACCAAATTATTTAAAATGGATTATGGTATTTATTTTACTTTTAAAAACATTACGACTTTTTAAGGAAGCCAAATATCAAATAATGCTCGAGATGGAGTAAAGGTCGTTGTCACCACATACGTTAAACAAGAATTCCGTTTTTTTGTTTTCTAAAATGATACGTAGAAAATGAATCTATTTCAGAGAATTAAAAAATAAAAAATGGATTTATACACCGTAACAAATAATTTCATGTATAAATCAAAATATACCTCAATGAAATTACATTGAGACAATGTCCCTTAAATCGGATCTGACTTCACACGTTTGTTCTTTAATCTCGAGAATAATAAAATATAGTTAATTTCTACTTTCTTAAAAACATTTTACTAGTTATTTAATATTATATTTATATTAATTCTTACTATATAATTAACATTACATAATCATTTATGTTAATAACAGTTGTTTTGTCGATATTTGGTACTTGAGTCAAAAATGAACTATTAATAATTAAAAGTTTTCGATGTGGTCAAAAGACCATTATCACCAGAATTTTATTCATGATTTATAGATCATATATATCAAATATATCCAGTATTTATATATATATAATTATAATAGTACATAACATTTTGAGATATGAAATGAAATTCACCATTCATTGAGACGGTAAGTCGTATGTACACATGAACACAACATTCCATTCTATTTCTTATTTAATGGAATGAAAAATCAATGATACATGGGTATATTATAATTCCAGTATAATATCATATATTCTTTCCTTTAACTCCATCATTTATATGTTCTACATATGGAATGAATGGTTCATACCACATTGAGGGAGTGGTAGTCTGTGCTTCCTCAAATGAAATTATCGTATTTACCCAATATGGAAACCATAGAGTTATACTATAAATGAAAAAAATCATAGAGACAATATAAATATAATATATATCACATATAAATATAGTACCATCATAATGTCCACCATGAGAGGTGGTGGGAGTTAATCTAACAATCATCATTTCGTGGCGCAGTAGTTCACAGTACAAAGAAATAGTATGTTCATATCTATTAGATGGAGTTTTGAGTTAGTGTAGTTCGAATCCTTCTCATAGAAACAACCGAGTATATTGAGGATAAGGGTTTAATTATTTTAAAAAAATAAGAAGATCATAGTTAGTGAATTAGTAAAATTAATGAAGTAAAATTGGGGGAAGACGTTACCTTTAAATCGAGTAACACACATTTCTTTAAAACTGTGCTTCCTTGATGTGCCTTCTACCTTAGGTAAGGATTCGTGGAAGAATAGATGAATATTGGGTACATTTTGGTTTGAGGTTGTATGAGCAAAGGGGATTTAGATGTTTGAGTAATGGGTTATAGTTGATAGCCTTGTATATAGGATTAGAGTGTCTCTTTTAGAATGTTTGAAAATATTAATTTATAACAAAATTATTTTTTGTTTCAAAAATTCAAAAACATATTTATTTAGAGGATAAGGTGAAAATAAGTCCAAATAAAATTCTCAATTAATAATTTTATAGGTTTGGGATATTTTTTAATCCTTATCTTTCTTATTTAACACTTTCTTAACTTAGTTTACTTTTACCATGTACTCTTATATATTCATACTATATGGTTAATATATTTACAATATAATTACAAGGGACCCAAAATGGATAATTAATGACTTTTTTAACATCATATATGTCATTTTTTATAATTTAAGATTTTTAGTAATATTATATCGTTTAATAAAATATAGATAACTTTAAAAAGACTTTGATGTCAATTTTAATAATATTCATATCATGTCTTTTTTAAAAAACAAAAAAACTTGATTATTTTAAAAAAAATCAATTATTCAAAGATAAAAAGTCATATAAATCCAAAAAAAGTTATGGATGGAATAAAAAGGTTAAAGATAAGTTATTTTAATATTTACAATATCAATTGTATGAATCCTTTATTAATGAAGCAATTACAGCATCACCATTGTGTCATAATTAATTTTTTCTATTTAATGTAAAAAATTATAAATAAAATACCATGATGTAGGAAATAGTTTTATATTTAAAATGAGTTTTAAAAGTCCAATATATCCCTTATATAACCCCATAAACAATTGTTTTACAAAAAGATATAGGCTTATTTTATTTTTTTTCCTTACATTAAATTGATTAATATAATTTGTCATTTTCACATACAAGTATCTCCATGGGGTCCTAAAATCGACCTAAGGATGACCATGGTCGTACATGTATCATAAAATAGGATAAAGACGCATGTTAGGGTAATTTAATATCATTATTATAATATTGTTTTACCCTTATTTACAAGAATAACCGTTTAACGATGGTAAATAAAATATTTATTAAAATATATATTCATTATGTCTAAAAATAAATGTGACCTATTTACCAAATATGGACCTCCTAATTCCAAATATGGAATCCAATTATCAATATTTAAAAAATAGAAGTGGTAGAAATTAATTAAAAATTAATTACATTTTTCAAAAAAAAGAGTGTTTTTATGAAATATTAACAATCAAAAGATTTACCTTTTTCTACGTACGATTTTAGCATGAAATTACATAAAATTAACATTATTGGATTAAATGATAAAAATATTATCCAATTACACTTTAAAACTAATTAAAATAATAATCTAATTATATTGAAATGTTATATTAAGAGGTGGTTTTCAATTAAAATGCATTATTTATCAGTATTCATTAAAAAATTATCATTATCAGAAAAATAACAAAATTTAATCCCATATAAATTTTGATGTCACGATTTTGAAAAATAATATATTTTAGTTGAATAAAACATATATAAGTGACAAAAACATTATTTAAATGTTGTTTACCATCAAAAGGTGGTAAAATTACCTTTTTACGAATATTAGAGTATTTAATGCTTAAAACTAGATCCATTATTATATTAAGCCTCAAAAATTTATTGGATAAATGTAACAACATTTAAAAAACATGTATAATAATATTTTAGTTATTTCTGTTCATTCTTGACAATACAACGACATAGAGGTAACTACTATTTAAAATAATATGGTTTATTATTTTTCAGTATGACTCATCATTGTGTGAAACATAAGACTTTGGATAAATGAATCTGTGCGTGTCGGGTATGCCATCAAACATTGCATTTCCATTGAATTAAAATTAATATTTAATTAAAAAATATTAATAAATATGAAAATGTATTACTCTTTATTTACAAGGGATGTTACATCCTTTCCCCCGTTTTGAAATTATGTCCTCACAATTTTATTTACTTATCGAATAAGTAGGGGTATTTATCCCTCATAGCTTTTTCAGATTTCCATATTGCCTCTTAGACCATGTGGTTTACCCAGAAGACCTTTACCTGACTAATTAACTTATTCTACAACATTATCTATCTTCGGTGTTGAATCTAGATTGTTTGTTCCTCATAAGAGTGATTATCTTCAAACTAAACTACCTATGGATTCAAAACATGAGATGGATCATGAATATACTTTATCAACATTGAAACATGACAATCACTGTGTACCTGGGATAAAAATGAAGGTAAAGGCCCTTTTTTGGAAACTGATCCAACTTTTTCTAGGATTTCATAGGGTCCAATTAACCTAAAACTCAAGTTTCCCTTCTTACTAAAATGCATGACACTTTTCCACGGAGAATCATTATGAAACACATGATCACCAACCTCAAATGAAAGATCATTTTTCAATTTATCCTAAAAATGTTTCTTCATGATCTGATTTGTTCTCATGTGATTCTAAATCAAATGAAATATTTTTTCCATGTCATCTACCAATTCTGGTCCCATGAGTTTCCTTTCACGTACATCATTCCAAAAAGATAGAGTTCGACATTGATTTCCATGTAAGGCCACAAATAGATCCATCTGTATACTGTAATGAAAACTGTTGTTATAAAAAAATTAATCCAAAGAAAGATGTCGTTCCCAACATCCCTGGTAATCCATTGAGCAAGAACATAGAATATCTTCCAATGTATAATTTTTTTGTTCTAACTGCACATCTGATTGTCGGTGAAAAGCTATACTAATATTTAATTTAGTAACCAATGACTTTTGAAGGCATTTCCAAAAGATAGAAGTAATACTGGGATCACGATCAGATAAAATGGTGTGGGGTAACATTATGAATTATGACTATCTCTTTAACATAAAACAGTTAAAGTTGATCTATTGACAAAGTTTCATGGATCAGAAGTAAATGAAAATATTATTCAATCGATCAAAAATACCTCAGATTGCATTATTACCTTGAGAAGTCTCTAGTAATTTGATGATAAATCCACAGAAAAATTTCCCTATTTCCACTATTGCACTTGTAAAAGCTGAAGCATCCATTTTAGTAAATTCTGATCTGTGTTAACCTATTGGAAATTCAAACACATCATAGTAAATTCAGCAACACCTCTTTTCATTCTATCCCACCAGTATTAATCTCGATGATCTCGGTACATATTAGTACTGCCAGGATAAACTGACAATAGGGAACTATGAGCTTCACATAAATACTTTTTCTTCAACTGTGAATCACATTGTATGTATAATATCTTACAAAATCATAAAACAAAATCATTAAAAATGATAAAATCATGCAACATTCCCTTCAGAACCATCTCTAACATTTTATGCAACTCACTGTATTCTTTCTGTGCTTTCTTAATTCTGTCTACAGGGTATGATTTCAATGACACCTAAAAAAACCGAGGAATCTCTTACACCAACAACTTCTATTCAAAATTTCATCAATTTTTTAATCAATATATCTTGTTCCAAATGTAACATGGTTAATGCAACATTAATTTTCCGATTAAAAGCATCCGCCACATTATTTGAACTTCTCGGACGTGCACTCATAATCATAGATTAGTTCCATTAATATACTCTATCTCATGTTCAATTCATTCTGAGTACATATATACTTCAAACTTTTTTCTTCTGTATATGTTTCAAATTTTTCATCATAAAGATTATTCCACTAAATTTTTAATGAATAACAACAGTAGGAAATTCCAAATCATGTATTGGGTAATTTAGCCTATTAGTTTTCAATTGACTTGAAGCATAAGCAATTATCAGATCATTATTCATTATGACACAACCATGTCCGTTCAATAAAGAATATCTATAGAAAACAAATTCAACATCTCTAGAAGGAAGTGCCAAAACTAGGGCATTCACCCATCTTCATTTCAATTCATGAAAACAATTATCACACTCATTTTTCTAGATGAACATAACACATTTTTGAGTTAACTTAGTCATTTTCCAGGTCAACTGGGAAAAATATTCAAAAAAACTCTGGTAATAACCTGCTAAAATATGAAAACTACAGATCTCAGTTATATTTCTGGGTCTTGGAAATAATTCAACATCATCATATTTAAAAGAATAAATAGTTATGACATAGTTTGAAACAATGAGAACAATGAATGAAATTATTTGTAACCAAAACACACTATTTCTGAATTTCCCATATAATTTATTTTCGTTTGTGGTTTTCAGGACAACCCTTTAATGATATTCGTGTTCATATTTAATTATGGAATAAACCAAAATATCATCATTAAACAAAACCAAAAACATATCCTAGAACACACTGAAAATTATATTCATAAGATCCATGGATATAGCAGGTGAATTAGTAAATTCAAAAGGCATAACTACAAATTCATAATGGCCATATCTAGAACGAAATGAAGTCTTTAGAATTTTAGTTTCCTTTACTTTAAACTGATGGTACCCCAAACTCATGACCATATTTGAAAAATATTGGGCTCCCTAAAGCTGATCAAAAAAATCACTAATATGTGGAAAATGCTACTTTTTCTTAATAGTGATTTTATTCATTGCTCTAAAAACAATGAAAAGTCTCATTAACCAATAATTATTTTTAAGAAAACAAGACATGAGCACTCCATGATGATGTTCTAGGTTGAATTAAACCTTTATCTAATAACTCCTACAATTTCTTCATTAACTCTAAAAGATCAATTTTAGTCATTCTATGAGGGGGTTTTTGAAATTGGCATGGCATCAAGAACTAATTCAACAGTAAATTCAACTTACGGGTGAGGTATTATAACAGGAAACACATCATGATAAATCATAAAGATGCTCATTTACCACGGGCACATCAATAATCTGAACAGTTCCTTTATTTTCAACAATATGTGCAAGGTAACATTCATTTCCATATTTCACTAGTTTATCTTCTTCCTGATATGTTATCAAAATTAAGGGGTAATGATTATAAAAAAACTACAATTATTTCTAAAAATAAACCTCTTTAGCTCTATAGTGAATCATAGATCGATAAACAAAAAGAAAATCCGTATCCAAAATGACATCAAACTCTACTATAGGAATAACAATAAGGATTTTGGGTAGATTCTTTCCACACACAAGGACATGAAAGTCCTTATAATTTATTTTTTTCTCAATATTTCTTACCATTGTTTATAACATAAGTTCAGGATTCATATCTTGAGATGGAATTCTCAATTTACTTGAAAACATCTCAGATTTGATAGAATGTGTAGTCCCTGAATCAAACAACACATTGGCATGATCCGAATAAACAAACGTTGTACCTAATACTACATACTTCTATGGACCATTATCTATTGAAATAGTTTCAAGGGATTTCAACACCCCAGGTAAATAAAGAATATGACAACTATATATTTATCCATATTTGTGAATCAAATATTAATATTACTTTAAAGGGGATTCTATGCTCGATGGCGTACCCAATACGCAACAACGAGTTTCTTGGGAATATTACGTTACACTCTAATAATAAAATAATATTATTTTAAATGGTAGTTAACATGTAGCCGTTGTATTGGCGGGAATGGATAGAAATAACTAAAATATTATTATATATGTTTTTAAATGTTTTTACATATATCCAAAAAAATATAATGGCTTAAAATATCGAAAGAATTCAATTTTAGGCGTATATGCCCTAGTTTTCACTAAAGGTTCACTTATCACCTTTTGATGGTGAACCATCATTAAATATAGTTTTGCTCACTCTTATACATTCTATTGGACCAAATAAAACTATTCTTAATAATCGGGACATCATGATTTACTTTGTGTAAATTTTTGGTATCTTTCTGATAAAGTGCATTTTTTTAATGAATAGTGTAAAATGTTGTATTTTAATTCAAAACCTCTTTTTAATCTAATTTATTTATATGGTTAGATTATCTTTTGAATTGGTTTTAAAGTGAAATTAGAGTATATTTTTACCATTTAATCCAATGGTGGTCATTGGAATAAATTTCACTTTGAAATTAGACTTAAACTGGTGTCAATCTTTTGAAACTTATTGTTTTATAAAAACACGCTATTTGCTCTGACAGTGGGAATTAATTATTAAATTAATTAATGTGACTTATATGTTTTGAATTTTGTAAAATAGACTTCATTTTTTAATTCGGAATATCAAATATAGCTTAGGATTAATTTTTGGTAATTTTCTGAAAAACATCAATCTTTAAGGAATAGTGAAACCACTAAGTGGTAATCAAGAAAACTGATTTTTCAGTTAAATGAAATTTTACCACTAATGTGTATTGAATTTTGAAAAATCCTACATACATGGTTGTCATTAGTATGTAAAATGTGGTTCAATGGGATGAAAATAATTTTTTGGTGAATAGTAACTTTTTTTCATTAATCGCGATTAGAGGTAATTAGTGTAATTTAAGGTAAAAATTATATTATAAAATTGTGAAAACACCATGACCCTTGTCATACTCCTATTTAATGAGTCATGGCCGACCAAGAAAACCAATGGGTCGATTTAAGGGACCCTATGGAGCCTCTTGGGTGAGATAATGACTTTAATGCTTTTTTTTAAAATAAAGGTGAAAATGACACTAACATAAATTGTTTTACTAAAACATTTTTTAGAAGGGGTTATACTAATCATAATTTTTTCAATAAATACTATTTGGAAATATAATAAGATTTCCTACATCAGGATAGTTTTTTATAATTTTTAGACATTATATAAATTAATTTAATTATGACATCATGATGATGCAACGATGACCTCATTAATGAACAGTTTAAATAAAATGAAACGATAATTTAAAATCTAAGACCTACACTTGTCCAAAAACTATTGTATGGTAATATTTCGAAGCCTTATCATATTATCTTCTAAATATATCAATTTGGGACATTATAAATTCGAAACACGTTTGCAAATAAAATAATAGTTTCATGATTTGCAAAAGTGCCCCTCCTCTCCTCTTATAAAAGGCCCCTACCTCTACCTCATTTCACACACTCCTCAAGCCTTTGTCTCGGCCATACCCTGACCATTTACTCTCTCCACATCCCTCTCCTCATCCTAGAGGATTCCCTTTGGGCATAATACTTTCAAAGTACGCCTTTAGGCTCAAATCAAAAGGAGTTACACTTTTACAGGTAATTCATTCTCTCATTTTCATTTGTATTATTTTGCTTCTCCAACCCCCTACACTCTTTTTATTTACTTCTTTTGTAACAACACCAGTATCTTCAATATACTAGGATGTTTTTATAAGATTTATTCGAGCTACACTCTCACACAACTACATCAAATGGTTAAAGAACATACGGTTTCCTTGGATGGCGAAATTCTGCCTCCCAAAATGATGATTGTTCAATACTCATTTAACACCTTCAAAGGTGGACATTATGATGTCACTATTTTTATATATGATATATAATATGTTTATTCTTTCCTTAAGCTTCTGTATTTTTCATTTATTGCATTCAATTACTGTTTCCATTATGGGTAAACACGATATCTTCATTTTAGGAAGTGCGGACTACCGCCCCTGAAAGTGATTTGATTCGTTAATACCATATGTGGAATGTGTAAAGGATAACGTTAATGATATTATATATGTTATTATACTGGAATTATAATATACTCTTATATAATTATGATTCCATTCCAGAAAATTAGAAATAGAAATGGAAGTAGCGTTCATGCGTACGTACGGCTTACCGTCTCCATGAACAGTGCATTTCATTTCTTACCCCCAAATGTAATGTACTATTAAAAGTACATTTATATAATGTATATATATAATGAATGATATATATAAATGATGAATATAATTCTGTATTAAAATATACATACCTCTCATTTAGTTTTATTTCCATTAATATGACAATGAAATGAAAGTAGCGTTCATGCGTACGTATGGCTTACCGTCTCCATGAACGGTGCATTTAATTTCTTTCCTCTAAATGATTATGTAATATTATAAATACATGTATATGCTGGATATATATGATATATATGATATCCAAATCAGGAATATCATTCTGGATATAAAGAACCTTTGACCACACGAACAACATGTAATTGTAAGAAGTCCACTTTCGACTTAAGAACCAAATATCAACAAAACAAACATTATTAACTTAAATGGTTACATAATGTTTATAACATGGAAATAAGTGATATAAAAGGAATAAGGAACTTTAAAAAGGTTCTTAATAAAGTATAAATTAACTCACGTTTATTATTCAGGACGTTAAAGAACGATCGAGTCAATTTGGACTTGAGGTAAGGGATCTTACTCCTCTCTTTCTTTTTAAGTACACTATTTTATGTCATTCCATCTAAATATCATTTTCTTGTTATTGGGATGTTATTTTATATTACACATACTGTAATTTTTATGTTCATGTGATGACAGACACTATTCTCTCTCATAAATGCATTTTTTTAAGTTTTATGTGGCACCGTTAGGCTGCTGAGTTTTCGTAAGGGTTTTTTTTCATATCACTTTTATTCCCGTCAGATTTATGCTACATTTTCCACAATTTCCTTTGAGTGGTGTATTTACTTCACATTATTATACTCTTTGTGTAATATACTTTCGTTCATGAGTATTTACATCAATGATTTATTGTCCTTCTTTCAAGGGATGTATGTTTTGAAAGATACCCAAGTCGGTAAAGGAACCTTTCACCCTCCTTTTTATAAAAGACTTCTTTTGTTGGGTCTTTTAATTTACATATTGTTATGTTGGGATATGTTCTCATATATCCTTATTGATGTAAATTTTATGTCCAAGTGATGAGATTCACTTTTTATCTCTCATCAACTCATTTTGATGTGACGTTGTTAGGCTGTCAAGGGAACTTCTTAACCCAATTTTGATTTCTTTGGGTTCAACATGTAGTTGTTGAATATGTCATCCTTTGAATATGTGTGAATGACATTTGATTATTTTACACTTAATATCCACTTATATTTGGTGTATTCATTTGTCACACATAATTATGTAATTGATTTATCCTTAAACCAAGGATATCGTCTTTGTATGGGACTTCGTCTCAATCTCCTTTCATTGAGGCATATTTTGTTTTATACACAACCTTCTTTTATACGGTGTATAAACCCCTTTGACTTTTACATTTATTCAAAAGGAATATTTTTTATACGAAGCATTTACTAAATGACAAAAGGGAGTGTTTTTGTCGTACGTATGGGGCGACAACGACTTCTCCGCCGCCGTGACCATTATTTGAGTTTCGGCTTCCTCTACAAACCATAATTTTTTAAAAAAAAGAGAAATAAATACCATGATTTACTTTTCTTTTATTTTTGTATTGAAAATGGTTTTCATAATGTTTTTATATCAATTTGTTGTATTGATATCTTGTTATTGAAATGTAGAAATGTTATGTTTCCTTTATTCATGTTTTATGTGATACGATTATGTTGAGCTTCTTGGGCATTAATATGAATACGGGTGGTTCCGTGATAAACTAAGGGTGGGTGAGCCCAATATAGCTCTCCAATGCATTGGGTAACGTGAAGGAGTGAAACGTTAAGGTTTCTCAGAAGATATTTTGGGAATATACTGTGATGGGTATTCCAAACGTAACCAAGAGGGTTACTCCCTACGTAAGAATGTTATGAATGCCTCAAGTTACCTTTATGTCATATGTTTTTTATGATTTTATGAGGAATGTTAAAGTGCCTATGTTTTAGGGGTAATGTATGATTTCATTATTATGTATATATGAACTCATGTTTCCTTTCCATATTTATATATCCCTTACTGAGCTTTTTTATGCTCATCCCAAGTTTTTATAATGTTTTTCACAGGTCAAGGGAAAGGTACGTGATGTGATGATTTTGTCAAGGATGTGTCAAGAAAGAATCCAAGATTTATTTTAAATAGGTTTTCGTTGATGGGAAGAATGAATCAGGTCTTTTATGTAACCACATTGTTTAAATGTGGAATGTAATGCATGTTTTATGATCTAATTCTCTAAAACACTAAACCTGAAAAGCTCCTCAATGTGTAATCTTGTATTAACTCAAGATTAAGTAAGGTTTAAGGCTGGGGCATTATAGTTGGTATCAGAGGTCGGTTTAGACAACTTTATGGATTAGGAGTTTTTGTGAGACACATGATTAGCCCCAATATCTATTATTTCAGTTAAATCCTTGTTTTATAACTTTTTTTTTTCAGGTTAAGTAAAGTCGGTTACGAATGGAAGGAGAAGGATCTCAAACGACATTCCTATATCTTCCTGATGACATTCTTGCAATAATTATTACAAAGTCATCTTCGGATGATTGTGAAACTTTTTATAGCATACAACTCACTTGCAAGCAGTTGTTTGAGATATCAAACACCTCTACTATACCTCGTTATCATCGTGGATCATGGGTTGTTTTTAGATAAATACTATTTTCACAATATTCTCATATTTTCAAGAAAGGTAAATATTATCAAGGTATTTTCAAATATTTTACCTTATCACAAGAATTTGAAGCATATTATGATTTTAGAAATGGTGCTAAGGAAGGAGACCCTTGCACAACTTATTTATATTTGATTTTAAAATATAGTCTCACATCACATACGTTTGGTATTTTAAAAGGACCAATAATAGAAAGTTTCAACTCAATTTCGGTCTGACTATTTTATAGAAATCAGGTTTTATCAGATGTTTTGGAATTATATGTCATACATGATTATTTTCCAAAACTATTTTTCTGTGAACACCCATATGACCCATGTTGTACGAGGTGTATTTGGATGGAGGAAGCAAATGATTTTGAAGGATCACTAAATCATTGTTGTAATGCATGGGACTTCTACCTACGTGAGCAAGATGATGATGAAACCGAGTGGATGCCATGATCATGGTATGATGATATTCATTTTGGGAATAGTTTTATTTTATCTTATAGTGGTGAAATAAGACTTCAAGAATTAAGATGTTGAGATCGTAACGAATTTGGATGAAAATTAAAGGTATAAGGAAATGATTGAGGTTAAAACATGTTAGGGTTATTTTTGGAGTTTTAAAAAAAGGACAACACGCAGACCGTGTGACAACCCGTCGCGTCGGACAAAGCTGCGGGAATCGAACCCACAACCAAAGTGCGACTGGTATTTATCGCCTACCACTGGACTACGTGAAGTCCCTAGATAGTTTGACTGATTATTTTTAGTTATATGATTTTATGAATTAAGAGTAATTTGATTTTGGGTTATTTATTAAAATGATTTACCTATCATGGAGGATATGTGATTAGGTTAATTACTTTTCAATACGAGACTTTAGGAGCAACTGATGTTTTTTGGAGATAAATGTTACGATTTAACTTGGAAGACTATGTGACTAAATCATTTAAATATTTGGGTTTAAATCTTATATTGGTTTACTTTGAAGAATTTTATGGACAAATTGGTTATCGAATGGTCCTTGTTGAACTTTGGGTTTTATTGGGCAAATATTGGAGATTAAGCATTGATTTTCTTTTTAAAGGGTTATCCTTTTCTGGGTTATCTGACCTTGTACTAACATTTTTGGTTTTGGTTTTGGTTAAAGCCAAAATACATGGGAATTATATAGTTATCTTTGGTGGATTAGGTGATTCTCTAGAAGTTTATTATAGTACTCTTAATGCGAACAAGTCTCCCTAAATACTCGTCTTTTGGAAAAAAATATGAGTTTGATTAAGGAATCTAGTAAAAGTTGAAAGTCAACATGATAAGTGATTATGTTTCCTTATGAATAAATTCCTCAATAAAAATTAACATAAAAAAAATGTTGTCTATTAACTTTTCCTACTGGGGAACCCAACACCGTTTAACCCATCAAAATTTTGTGATTTTCTTATTGTTAACTTTCTCCTAAACATGTTTTATATCACTCTCCATCAGAACATGACCCTATGTTTTCTCCTCCATGTCCATTTTTTCCTACATGGAATCCTAGTATGGGTTAACTCGTGTGACCTCTGTACTTATCTTCCGTTATTTTAAAGTGATTGTTTTACCGACTCTTGTTCCGATGTGGGACTTTCAAGGAAGTTTCCAAGCTCAATTTTAAAAATTGCGAGGACGCAATTCCCAAAAGGGGGGAAGGATGAAACACCCCAGGTAAATAAAGAATATGACATCTTTATATTTATCCATATTTGTGAATCAAATATTAATATTACTTTAATGGTGATGCTATGCTCGATGGCGTACCCAATACGCAACAACGAGTTTCTTGGGAATCTTACGTTGCACTCTAATAATAAAATAATATTATTTTAAATGGTAGTTAACATGTTGCCATTGTATTGGCGGGAATGGATAGAAATAACTAAAATATTATTATATATGTTTTTAAATGTTTTTACATATATCCAAAAAAAGATAAAGGCTTAAAAAATGGAAAGAATTCAATTTTAGGCGTATATGCCCTAGTTTTCACTAAAGGTTCACTTATCGCCTTTTGATGGCGAACCATCATTAAATATAGTTTTTCTCACTATTATAAATTCTATTGGACCAAATAATACTATTCTAAAGAATCGGGACATCAAAATTTACTTTGTGTAAATTTTTCGTATCTTTCCGATAAAGTGCATTTTTTTAATGAATAGTCTAAAATGTTGTATTTTAATTCAAAACCACTTTTTAATATAATTTATTTATATGGTTATATTATCTTTTGAATTGGTTTTAAAGTGAAATTAGAGTATATTTTTACCATTTAATCCAATGGTGGTCATTGGAATAAATTTCACTTTGAAATTAGACATAAACTGGTGTCAATCTTTTGATACTTATTGTTTTATAAAAACATGCTATTTGCTCTGACAGCGGGAATTAATTATTAAATTACTTAATGTGACTTATATGTTTTGAGTTTTTTAAAATAGACTTCATTTTTGAATTCAGAATATCAAATATACCTTAGGATGAATTTTTGGAAATTTTCTGAAAGACTTCAATCTTTAAGGAATTGTGAAACCACTAAGTGGTAATCAAGCAAACTGATTTTTCAGTTAAATGAAATTTTACCACTAATGTGTATTGAATTTTGAAAAATCCGACATACATGGTTGTCATTAGTATGTAAAAATGTGGTTCAATGGGATGAAAATAATTTTTGGTGAATAGTAACTTTTTTTCATTAATCGCGATTAGAGGTAATTAGTGTAATTTAAGGTAAAAATGATATTACAAAAATGTGAAAACACCATGAAACTTGTCCTACCCCTATTGGATGGGTCCTGGCCGACCAAGACAACCCATGGGTTGATTTAGGGGACCTTATGGAGCCTCTTGGGTGAGATATTGACTTTAATGCTTTTTTTAAAATAAAGGTGAAAATGACACAAACATAAATTGTTTTACTAAAACATTTTTTAGAAGGGGTTATACTAATCATAATTTTGTCAATAAATACTCTTTGGAAATATAAAAAGATTTCCTACATCAGGATAGTTTTTTTTATTATTTTTAGACATTATATAAATTAATTTAATTATGACATCATGATGATGCAACGATGACCTCATTAATGAACAGTTTAAATAAAACGAAATGATAATATAAAATCTAAGACCTACACTTGTCCAAAAACTATTGGATGGGAATATTTCGAAGACATATAATCTTATCTTCGAAATATATCAATTTTGGGCCTTAGAAATTCGAAACACTTTTGAATATAAAATAATAGTTTCATGATTTCCAAAAGTGCCCCTCCTCTCCTCTTATAAAAGGCCCCTACCTCTACCTCATTTAACACACTCCTCAAGCCTTTGGATCGGCCATCCCCTGCCCATTTACTCTCTCCAAATCCCTATCCTCATCCTATCGGATTACCATTGGGAAGAATTCTTTCAATGGAAGCCTTTAGGCTCAAATCAAAAGGAGTTACACTTTTAAAAGTAATTCATTCTCTCATGTTCATTTGTTTTATTCTGCTTCTCCAACCCCCTAAACTCTTTTTATTTACTTATTTTGTAACAACAACAGTATCTTAAATATAATAGGATATTGTTATAAGATTTATTCGAGCTACACTCTCACACAACTACATCAAATGGTTAAAGAACATACAATTTTCGTGGATTGCGAAATTCTGCCTCCCGAAACGATGATTGTTCAATACTAATTTAACACCTTCAAAGGTGGCCATTATGATGTCACTATTTTTATATATGATATATAATATGTTTATTCTTTCCTTAATCTTCTGTATTTTTCATTTATGGCATACCATTACTGTTTCTATTATGGGTAAACACGATATCTTCATTTTAGGAAGTGCGGACTACCGCCCCCTAAAAGTGATTTGATTCGTTAATACCATATGTGAAATGTGTAAAGGATAAAGTTAATGATATAATATATGTTATTATAATGGAATTATAATATACTATTATATCATAATGATTCCATTCCAGAAAATATGAAATAGAAATGGTAGTAGTGTTCATGCGTACGTACGGCTTACCGTCTCCATGAACGGTGCATTTCATTTCTTACCCCCAAATGTAATGTACTATTAAAAGTACATTTATATAATGGATATAAATAATTAATGATATATCTAAATGATGAATATAATTATGGAATTAAAATATACATGCATCTCATTTAGTTTTAATTCTATTAATATGACAATGAAATGAAAGTAGCGTTCAAGAGTACGTACGACTTACCGTCTCCCTGAACAGTGCATTTCATTTCTTACCTCTAAATGATTATGTAATATTATAAATACATGTATATGTTGGATATATATGATATATATGATATCCAAATCAGGAATTTCATTCTGGATATAAAGAACCTTTGACCACACGAACAACATGTAATTGTAAGATGTCCACTTTCGACTTAAGAACCAAATATCGGCAAAACAAACATTATTAACTTAAATGGTTACATAATGTTTATAACATGTAAATAAGTGATATAAAAAGAATAATTAACTTTAAAAAGGTTCTTAATCATGTATAAATTAACTCAAGTTTATTATTCAGGATGTTAAAGAACGATCGAGTCAATTTGGACTTGAGGTAAGGGATCTTACTCCTCTCTTTCTTTTTAAGTAAACTCTTTTATTTAATTCCCTCTAAAGCTCATCTTTCTTGTTATTGGGATGTTATGTTTTATTACACATACTGTAATTTTTATTTTCATGTGATGAGAGACCCTATTCTCTCTCATCAATCCATTTTTGTATGTTTTATGTGGTGCCGTTAGACTGCCGAGTTTTTGTAAGGGTTTTTTTTCATCTCACTTTTATTCCCGTGAGATTTATGCTACATTTGCCACAATTTCCTTTGAGTGGTGTATGTACTTCCCATTATTCTTCTCTTTGTGTAATATAATTTCGTTTATGAGTATTTACATCAATGATTTATTGTCCTTCTTTCAAGGGGTGTATGTTTTGAAAGATACCCAAGTCGGTAAAAGAACCTTTCACCCTCCTTTTTTTAAAAGACTTCTATTGTTGGGTCTTTTAATTAACATATTTTTATGTTGGGATATGTTCTCATATATCCTTATTGATGTAAATTTTATGTCCAAGTGATGAGATACACTTTTTATCTCTCGTCAACTCATTTTGATGTGACGCCGTTAGGCTGTCAAGGGAACTTCTTAACCCAATTTCGATTTCTTTGGGTTCAACATGTAGTTATTGAATATGTCATCGTTTGAATATGTGTGAATGACCTTTGATTATTTAACACTTAATATCCACTTATATTTGGTGTATTCATTTGTCACACATAATTATGTAATTGATTTATCCTTAAACCAAGGATACCGTCTTTGTATGGGACTTCGTCTCAATCTCCTTTCATTGAGGCATATTTTGTTTTATACACAACATTCTTTTATACGGTGTATAAACCCCTTTTACTTTTACATTTATTCAAAAGGAATCTTCTTTATACGAAGCGTTTACTAAACGACAAAAGGGAGTGTTTTTGTGGTACGTATGCGGTGACAACGAATTCTCCGCTGCCGTGACCATTATTTGAGTTTCAGCTTCCTCTACAAGCCATACTTTTTAAAAAAAAGAGAAATAAATACCATGTTTTACTTTTATTTTATTTTGGTATTGAAAATGGTTTTCATAATGTTTTTATATCAATTTTTTGTATTGATATCTTGTGATTGAAAGGTGGAAATGTTATGTTTCCTTTATGCATGTTTAATGTGATACGATTATGTTGAGGTTCTTGGGCATTAATATGAAGACGGGTTGTTCCGGGATAAACTAAGGGCAGGTGAGCCTGATATAGCTCTCCAATGCATTGGGTAACACAAAGGGGTGAAACGTTAAGGTTTCTCCAAAGATATTTAGGGAATATACTATGATGGGTATTCCAAACGTAACCAAGAGGGATACTTCCTACGTAAGAATGTTATGAATGCATCAAGTTACCTTTATGTCAAATGATTGTTATGATTTTATGAGGTATGTTAAAGTGCCTAAGATTTATGGGTAAAGTATGATTTCATTCTTATGTATATATGAACTCATGTTTCCTTTCCATATTTTTATATCCCTTACTGAGCTTTTTTATACTCATCCCATGTTTTTAAAATGTTTTTCACATGTAAAGGGAAAGGTACGTGATGTGATGATAGTGTCAAGGATGTGTCAAGAAAGAATCCATGTTTTATTTTAAATAGGTTTCCGTTGATGGGAAGAATGAATCCTGTCTTTTTTGTAACCACTTTGTTTAAATGTGGAATGTAATGCAAGTTTTATGATCTAATTATCTAAATCTCTAAACCTGAAAAGATCCTCAATGTGTAATCTTGTATTAACTCAAGATTAAGTAAGGTTTAAGGCTGTGGCCTTATATAATGGGTCAAAGATTATGTGCTCCACCAATATTACTATATCGAGTAGTTACCCCATACCCAACATTAAAGGGTGAATCCACATTATTTCATGTTTTATAGATGGAATTTTGTTTTGGGATGGGATATTTTTTTGGGTATTAAAATCCCAAATGTGTGTGGTCACCCATATATATTAAAAATGAAAAATCACACACACAATGGTGTCTTCACATTATTGATGTGTTCATGTACCTGGTATAACATCACTATTACTAGGAAAGAACGGTTGACATGCTTACATGTCACCAAAATCCCTACAATTTTGATTTTTATTGGATGAACATCAGTAACTCATCACTCGTTGGGATCATCAATATAACAACCCTTCTATTTATTTCACACAAAAACATGATTTATATCCTAAAAATGCACTTAAGAAAAATCTGAGGATCGAGAGGTCTAGTGTCTTGGGAAATTATGGACAATAAAGGATAACATAAGGCATAAAATACAACATCATTATTGAAAACATCTTTTACATGACCACATGTATTCCTTCATACATAGCATTGTATAGGAAAACCCGAGGACATTCACAAGAAAAAAGTGACCTATAAATACTTGTAAGTTAGAAAACAAGGGATAAGATGAAAATTTCAGTGCATGTTAGGCTATAGGAATATCAATGGATCCTAAGAAAAACATTAACATGAAGGCATGATATAACATTATTATCATAACATGGAAATTTAGAAACAACACTTAACATGATATTAGCATGGGCCAAGTCTCATTGCACATGGAGCATGTGTAAACCATCATTTGACATGATTTATAATGGGTGAACCGTATTTCACTTGATGTATCATGATACTAATCTTTACCCATAGAATTGGAGTGCTATAAGGGAACACCCTTCATTATCATTTCATTTCATGCATCAGTGTGCCACATGGATCATATAACATGGAGTTATTAAACATCATCACTTATTCCATAATAAAAGAAAGTGGAATTAATTCATGAAACATTATAATCAAAATATAAATTTTCATAATGGTGAATACCCTTGGCAGATAAATGCCCATAGAATTCACTATACAATGACAGATCTTGGAAAACGTTGTGCAATTTCGATAGGAAAATAACAGGAAATAATAATTCATAAAAATTTCCGATGAGAGATAATGTGTTTTATCATCATATATAAGTGAAATGGATAGTAAGGGGGTCATATTGATATATTTCCCATCATATTTAATGTAAATTAGATTCAAAATAAAAAATAATTTTTTAAAAGTAAATGAGGTTAGAGAAATTTGTTACAGAATTTCAGCATGGTAGTAGGTGTAAATGGGTGGCATTAATGAGAGATAATGGGTCAATAATAATTAAAAAATAATTAGGGATTTATGGGGGTGGTTATAAATCGTACCCCATCATTTGTAACTAAAAATAAAAGGGCATAACAATGTAATAAAATTTGGAAAAAATGAGAAAGGAATAAATCCGTTATGGAATTTTAGCATGGTAACAGCTGTACATGGGAGGCATTAATGAGAGAGAAACGGGTCTCTAATCATTAACAAAATCGTGAGGGGATTATAGAGGAATTTATAAATCCTACCCCAACAGTTTTAATTTAAAATAAACATGCATAAAAACATTATGATGTTTGGATAAAAAGATGAGATATGAGGAAATCCCATATATGAATGTGTGATCTCAAAGTCTTAAGAGAGGCTTGAAAGATGCTTATTTGGAGCTTGGGGAACCTTGGGAGGATTCTATAGAGAGGATGGATGATTGTGTTCATTCCCCAAAGGCATTAAGTGATGAAGAAGTTGTAGCTTTGGTGGGTTTATATAGGAAAATTTTGGGAATTCAATATTATTTAGGTTATGGACACCACACATTAAACTCATCAAAACCACAAACCATCCCCTGGTTTTAGCAAATATTTTTTTTTGAAAAAAGGGAGTGTAAAAAAATTTATATGGCCAATGGTTGAAAATCTTAAAATATTAGGCTTTCTTATGTGGTGGTGAGTCACACTCTCAATGAAATCAATTTAAAATGTTAAAATGTTTTATAAGTCATTAATTGTCCACTGAGGATTTGATAAATAAATCAAGAAAATATAAAATAACATTATTTTAATGGTAAAAAATATATTGGATGAACATCAAATTTATAGTATTTTATTACATCTCTATTAGGTCATTATTTTATCATAAAACAAATTATATAAATAAATGGTACTAAATTTTTTCCAACAAATTTTTCTCTCGTAAAATTATGAAAAAATCACCATTGGATAATTTAGATGTCCTGATTCCAAAAATATGATTCATTTAATCTAAATAATTTTCTAAATACGAGATTTTTTTATTTTTTTAAATAAAAACATATATTTTAGGAAATTCATGGTTTCGGATAAAAATGGCTTTCAACCCTTAATAAAAATCAAAATTGTATTCACCAAAATTATGCGAACATATATATTTTACCTACGGTCCAAGATATTCACTAGATTCTCTTCATAAGAGAGTTCATTTTCCAATTTTGTGATATATGGATTGAGTATATGTGATTGGTCAGTTATATAGTTCATCAAAAGTGATACATGGAATACATCATGTACTTGAGATAGGTTTGGTGGATGTTCTATTTGACAGACCACCAAAATAATGTGATCAAGAATCTCAAATTGTTTGATGTACGTTGAACGGATCATTTCCTTCTTCCGAAATCTAAAAACACTATTCCGCAGTGATATAAGGAGGAATACCATGTATCTAAAATCAATCTCTTGGTATCGTCGATGATTATCATCATATATCTTTTTTCAACTCTGAGAAACTTTAATGTGATGTTGGACGGTCGTATCCTTCTCCACCATTTCCATGACCATTTTAGGCCTATGGAGTTTTCACTCACAATCTTCATACCTACATATCGGTGTTCTTCACCTTTTCCCATACATGGCTTCATAAGGAACCATTTTTATTCTTGAGTTGATACTATTATTATAAGAGAAATCAACCAGAGGAAAATGTGGATCCCACCCTTCTTTGATATCCATTAAACTTGATCTCAATATGTCTTCAAGTATTTGGATAGTCCACATAGATGGGATATCTTTTTGAGGATGATACATCATACTGATGTTCAGTTATGTAGTCAAATCATGTTGAATACTCCTCGAGAACATAGAGGAGAATCTTGGATCTTGATCAGATTCAATAGATAGTGTTACTCCATGTGCCCTGAACACTTCTCTAATATGTATCTGTAACAGTTGATCCGGTGATAAATACCTTAAAATTGCAATGATGTGTGAAGTATTTGTAAGATGATCCAAAACAACCTAGATAGCATTGTTTCCTTTGGATATCAACCGATGTATGGTGACAAAGTCAGAGGTGATGTTCTCCCATTTTCGTGATGGTATGGGTAATGGTTGCATCATCCACATAGACTTCTGCCTCTCAACCTTTACATGCTTCCATACCCATACATTGATGTATACTCAACTATCTCATTATTCATGTTATCCCACTAATAAAACTCTCAGATAAATCGATACACCATTGTGTTTCCTTGGTGAATGGATAAATTAGATCTATGGGCATCACCCAAAAGTTCTTTCTTCAACTCCGGATTTGATAGAACACATAGTCTTGACCAAAGTCTCATCATTCTTTCTTCATTTAAAATTAAATTCAATGATTTCACTTTTATATTAGTTTCCACATTATTATGAATTCCCACATCATAAATTTTGAGCATCCATTTAACTTTCCCACGGATATGGTTGAGTAATAATTGTTGAATATATTTATGGTGTTTCCTTATTTTTGAATCTCATGTCGATATTAAGTAAATCAAAGAAGATTGGATTTTTTTTATTCTCATCAATGATAGAATCGCTAAGTCATTTCTACTTAGAGCATCCTCCACCCTATTTTCTTTCCTAGGGTTTTAATATATTGAGAAGTCATTGAATTTGATCAGCTCTATCCATATTTATTGGATAATATACAACAATTTATGTGTTATTATATATTTGAATCTTTTGGTGTCCATATAAATTTCACAATTCTCCCCAAATAGGTAATGTTTCCAAATTGATAAAAAAATATTGCAGCCAACTACTGATCATATGTTGGATTGTTTTGATCATGAGCATTCAATTTCCCTAGAGTATAGAAAATGATGTTGTCATTTTTCATAAACACACTACCCATGACCATCTTTGAAGAATCACTAAATTCCACAAATATTTCTCCATTAGTGGGTAGTGTGATCACATACACAGTGATAAGCCTCCTTTTAAAATACTTGAACCTCTCTTTGAATTCATCACTCCAAGAAAACTTGACTCCCTACCAAGTAAGCTATGAACGATGGTTTGAAAATAGTGAGAAATTTCTCATTTATCGGATATAATTTCCAGGTAACCCTAATATGAAACGGATATCCATCATAGATGTTGGCCTTTACCATCCCTCTATAGATGTTGTCTTGAAGGGATCCACATATATCCCGTTTCTTTTAATGATATGACCCAATAAAGAGACTTATTTCAATGAGCACTCACACTTGTTATACTTTTCATAGAGCTTCTCCAATCTCAATGTCTCCAGTACAGTTCTTATATTCTACTCATGATCCACCTTGGTTTTGGAGTATATTATAAAATCATCTGTAAATACTACAAAAGAATGGTCGAGGTAATCTATAAAGACTCGATTCATCATTTCCATGAATGTTGATGGAGAATTAGTGAGTCCGAAAGGCATTACAATGAATTAATTATGACTGTATCTTGTACAAAAACTAGTTTTGAGGATATCCTCCTTCTTCACCCTCACTTGGTAATATCCTAACTGCAAATCCACCATGGAGATGTATTATCCCCACATGGTTGGTCAAACAGCTCATCAATTAGGGGTAGAAGATACTTGTTCATTATCATGATTATGCTGATCTCACGATAATCAATGAATAGGTTCATTGATCATTCATTTTTCATGACTAAGAGGACTGGTGTACCCCATGGTGAAGCACCTGGGCGTATGATCCCTTTATCTAGATTCTCTATTAGTTGTTTATTTTTATCCTCATGCTCCACAATATAAATTATATACAGATTCTTCGATATCGGAAATGTACCAAGTATAAGATCAATCAATAATTCAAAATATTTTCATAGGAGGAAGACTATGAAATTCTTTGGGAAACCCATAATCAAATTCCCTCATAATAGGAATGTCATCAAGGTTGGTTGATTCCTTAGAATCAATCATCTAAGCCAGATACTCATGCTCATAGGGATGTAATATCTATGATTGATATGATGGTGATAAAGAATATTCATCTTCATCATTGCAATTATAATGAATCTGAATTAGATTTACCATATGGAGGGTAATTTTACCCTCGCTCTAATTTATTTTGGCTATATATAGGAAAACCAATCCATGCAAAGTATTTCATCAAATTACACTACTGTGAGTATGACATGGTTCACTGGGAAGTTCAATCCCCAAGTTATGGAAGGGGAGGAGTTATATTCATGGGATGCAATGATTTCCCAATTTTCAATACTCACCGACAACTTTACTTCCATTATTTTTTGTGGTGTTGATATTATTATACTAAACATTTGTGATATAAAAGAATATAGAGAACCCGAATAAAAATGCACCTTTTATACTCTTGAATGAATAAATATAGAACATGTCACCACTTTATTGTTAGGATACACTTTGGAAATAGTGATGGCAAATTCCCACACTTGCTAACTTTGAGGTTTTTGGTTGCCTGGTAAAAACAATTGTCTTAGGGAACTGGTTGCAAAGTTCCTTGGTTCTGTGGATTTGAAGCAATGAACAATAATTTAAGCATCGAATGAATAATTACTCTCCTATATCATTGTCTTTGGATTTTCTTGTCTACAGCTAATGGCCAGGTGGCAATCTCTTCCACACCTAATTCATTTTCTCAACCCCTTCAGGAAATTTCTGGGGTGCTTTATTCCACATATTTGGAAAGGGGGGTGATGTATTTTTTATAACTGTTGGATTTATCATTCGGACCACTATAATTCATTTCCATATTTTCCATTTTATCCCCATGATACCATGGAGATTCACCAATCTCCATTTTATCTATGGGGGAACATCATACAGTAACATTAAAGATCTCAAAGTCAAAAACATATAGGGCATTCTATAGGCTGTGTTTTAGCCCCTCAAACCAGTGGTCAACCATGCATTCAGTGGTAGCGAAAGAGTCAAAGGCCTATCATACAATACATGTAATGTATTCCTCATATCATTTGATGGATTCATCTTATTTTTTCTTATATTAATGGATGTCCATTTCCATCCTAAGTTGGTGGGTGTGAGGAAAATATATTTCAAACAACATTTTTTTAAAATACTTCCATTACAATGCCATAATATCAACCTCAGGCTTCATATTTTTGATCAATATACACCATTTATCAGTTTCAACCTCTATATGATAAGATTCCAAAAGTATAATCTCATGTTCAAAACATTGAAGGATAGATAAGATCGTCTCACGAGAGTTGATCTATTGTTTGGTTGTTGGGGGATCATATGTTCCTTTAATATTCGGATTCCATTATAACACGAAGCTCTCGATTGGAACTCGTTCTCTCTTAGGGTGGGTTTTATGTTCCTCTTGAACAAAATTTCTATTCAAAACAAGATTCAACTATTACAGTATCATGGAAAATATTTTCATTCCCTCTCTAATGTGATTGGGAATCCCATTAGAATAGTCATCACATTGATCATCGCATCGATTTTTTTCCCAAGTCATCCTATTGCTGGACATTGGCTGGAATATAAGGAAATGTAGGGGTAATACACGAAGTGTAATACAAATACCAAAACAGATGACTTATAAATTTCATTTATTTCTTTAACATATGAAATTATTGACATAAATATATGTTATCCATGATCTACCTCCCAAAATATATTATAAGTTTAATTTTTCTTAATTCCCATAATAATGGTTCATACTAAAATTATGAATCTACTAACTCATAGCCCTTAGGAGTATAATAACTAGGAGTGTAGAAAGACACATTGTTCAGCAACAGTTTCTATTCCAGTCTAGCGCAATGTGGTGTTTTCAGGTTTTACCACTAGATACATATGTGCCAGACCATATTCTACCTACTTGCATCCAAACATGGATGTACATCCTTGATAAACCAATGACTTAATAGTCAAATAAATTTATGGATTTTTTTATACATAGTCTAATCACTATGTCTTTGAAAGATTTTTTCAGATCCTAAAACAAAATTAATAAACCTATCCTCTAATACCAACTATAACAACCCTTATCTTAATTTCACACTTAAACATGATTTATTCATAAAAATGTAATTAAGAAAACATAGAGGATCGAGAGGTCTATTATATTTGGAAATTAGGGAATTTACATAACAACTAATGTCATAAAAATACAACATCTTTATTTGAAAATTCATTTACATGACCACACACATTACATCATACTTAACATTGCATTGGATAACCTAAGGAAATGAATAATAAAATGATGATATATAAGGACCAGTAAGGGAGTAAACAAGCCATGATATAATGAATATAGTTCTTGTTAGACAACATGTATATCAATGAATCATAATAGAAACATGAAAATAGAGGCATGATATAGTGTGATTGTCATAACATGGAAATGTGGAAACAACACATAACATGATAATATCATGATCCAAGGACCTTTGGAAATAGAGAATGATTAAACCATCATTTCACATTAATTAGTGTGATTAAACCCTCATTGAACTTGACGTATTGTGATACTAATATTTACCCAATGCATTGAAGCACTATCCGGGTTAACCCTTCTTACTCATAACATTTTGTTCATAAGTGTGCCACAAGGATCCTATAACATGTATTCATTATACATCATCATTTATTCTAGGATAAAGGAATGTTGAATTTATAAATGAAACTCTATAATAAATATTTAAATGTGTATAATGGTGAATACCCATGATAGGGAAATAGGAATGGTATTCTGACTATGCTCTAATGAAATGTCAAATTGATTATGATTTTGGGGTTGATTTGTAGTCTATGTCAGACCCTATGTCATCTCTCAATGAGCTTTAGTGGGATAAGAGTGTGATTTTTTAATAAGAAGAACTAAAAGAGGGTGGTTTAAAAACAGCTTAAAGAAAATTACATTTTTTAAGATTTTAATAGTTGATAAATAAAAGGGCTGTTTGAGAATTTTTAGATATGGGAATCATTTAATTTTCTCTACACATCATGGTGAGTTCATCATTATAAAAAATACACATGGTTTAATGGATTCCTTTTCATGAGAATTGTCATGATCTCAACTTCCCTCTTGCGTCTTAAACGATTCTCAAAGAACCACCCCTTGACAAAACAATCATGTTTTCATGGATTGAGTGTAAATTATAGAAAATAAATACTAACACAGAATACTAGAATCATAAGTATGTATGAGATAAATATAACTCATGTCTTGTCCTATCGGAACAACCCAATATTCCCACTTGAATCCTCAATCCAGTCAGTGTTGAAATAAAACGTGCTTCACGTAATTTTTACAATAGAAATGCAATCTGAGGATAATAATGTCAAGATAAGAAATAAGTGAAATATTTTTCACACAAATTACACAATACCATTAGAATAACAGGTTCTAGAACTCCCTCTCATGTGAGTGTAGCTCTTTCGAAATGACTGTCCGCCGTTTAGCTCGACATTCAGAGGAGGAAGCTTAGGTGGAAATTCACATTCATCCATGATCCCCCTATAATGTTAGAGGCCTCTAGAACTCCTTGGATGATGATAGGAATTTTGTGGGTCCCCATAATACTAGATATTTTCCACTTAGCCGAACTCACATATGGGGAGCTCAAGCTTCCATTTTATAGGCAATGTGGAAGGTGGTTTTGAGCATCCTGATTTCGAGAAACCGATTGGTTTGTGGTTTTCGATATCTAGACAGGCTTATCTCACTTTTTACAAAACTACAAAGTTGTATACCTACCTCATGAACATCTCCACTGAATGTTTATAGCGATTTGGACAATCGAAGATCTAGATATAGACAAATTATAGAATGCCACTTTTGATAGTGTGTAAATTCAGTGGCTTTGAAAGATTAGATCTGATAGACCCCATATAAGCCAAATCGGAATTTTGATCATTGATATAAAATTTATCCTATATAATATTGGACTAGGGAACAGAATTTCATCCCAATTTGATGCAAGATCTAGTAGAAGTGTGCCGAATGATCCATTTTTGAGCTTGGTCTTCTGTAGTTTGGCCCATTTTTCCTGTACTTCATCAGGGGTCCTCAAAATCACCTCCATATTCAATTAAATTATCAAAACATGAAGCATTTACCTTTTTAACAGTGGTAAATATATATTAATTGAATCAAATATGAAGTGAATTTTGTTATTAAATTTTGGAATTTACAATTCAAATTCAGTATAATACAGTGGTGTAAGGGTGAAAATGACAAACTGAATTGTGGTACGATCACACCATCACACCTAGACATTTTCTCTCTTGGGAAAATTCACATATCCAAAAATTATTCATGTAGATATTTATAACATCATAAAGATTTTACATTCAGTTAATATTAAATCAGAAAGAAATGTGATCCAAGAAAGAATCACATAGAGGGGTTATTTTCAATGATCTTTGAAAAAGATATCTCAAAAATTATGTCCTAATGAAATTCTAAGATATGAATGATAACAATAAATGAAAATAATTCAAAAGATAAAAATTTCACAAATTCTCCACATGTACACGCGACTACCATTTCTTGCTATTTTTTCCACTTTTTTTGAGTAAATATAAGTTATTTCAATAATTGTCAACTTACAAGATCCTTTACACTAAAAATTTGTAACAGCCCGATCAAAGAAGCCCAGTGTTGGTGCATTATTTTAATACATTAACATGATTAGAAAAAATCATGTCCTGAAATACCGATTAGTTTACTAGTCTTGGAAAATAGATTACTTACATAAACGTTACAATAAACTTTACAACATACAACATAAAAAAATCCAATGAGAATGTCATTTTTCCATTAGCTTATCCCAGCATCTTAAACATAAAAAACTTCTTAGGATCCTGGGAAAATAAAACCTAAGAAATAGGTGAGCTCAGATACTCAGTAAGGGTAAATAATTTAGCGGAAGCTATAAATATTTAGGGAATAATGTGTAATAAAAACAACAGTCTTTTTAAACATAACCGTAAACATAATATTTCAAAAATGAATCAAGCATCACCATATAAACAAGCACATGGATATTATACTATTCAAATAATCACATGTGATAACTAATTTTATAATGAGGTAATGCCTTAGGCCGGACATCATTACCACATCTTCAAGGCCATGTGCAAAGAATACAAATAAAATTTTGGTCAAGGACTTATGCAAAGACACTAGTTTCTCTCATGAGACCTACTGATGCATCGTGGATCTATATAGAGCACCACTTTTCACTTACTAAGTCCACTGCATTCCTCAAATGAAAAATTTGAAACATAACATAAACATTAGAATTATAACTATCATATGAAATGTCAATACATTAACCATAAACCATGAATGTTGTAAAAACAGAACATCCACATTCAAACATATCATAACTCATTGAATACAATATGGAGTATTGTATTATAATAAATCAACCTCAATCAAAAATAATATCCAAAAATGTATGCTTACTTAGTTGTAAATGATGAGTAAGATTTTTTATGGAAATATCATTTTTTGTGAAATCATTTATAATTCGCACATTTATAAAGGAAGTAATTTAAAATATATTTTTTAATCAAAGTGTCCCATAACAATTTGAAACTTTTGAATAGAATTATCATTTCAAAACATTCATGTCCATATAAATAAATCCTTAAAGACATTTTGAATACATGGACATTAATTAAGATTATTTATAAAGATAAATCTTTAAAACATTTAAAATTATGATCTAGATAAAGAGTACCTTTAAAAAATCCTAAAAGTATTCAATTTAAAATAATTTTTATGAAAAATTAACATGAATGATAAATATTTCCAAGCAAATACTTACACATAAACAATCTCAGATAATAATGAGATTGAGGAATTAACGTTTACCTTGCACTTTCCTTTAGTTGATTGTACGTTTATCCTCCTGTATGAAGATCATAGTATGTTATTAAATTAGACCAGAAAGATATTAATATTTAATATAACATAAAAGATTCATTTATGACTTTATACTACCCATTTAATAATAATTCCCACGATAAATTAAAATTTCGGGTAATAATCTCTTTCTTTATCTTATGTGTTTTTACTTGTTACTCTTGATTGTATCACATAGTTAAAGATTTAAATACATCCAGAATATAAAAAATTATTTATATATCATATATATTTAGAATATAAATATTTATAATATACATATATATGAAATGAAAAACACGGTTTATGGAGACGGTAGTCCGTACATACTCATAAACGCAGTTTCTGTTTTCATATTGTATTGAACGGAACTAAGTAATTATGAAATATGTAAGTATATATATATATATCTAGTATCATTTTTATGTTATATATTACATACTTATTAGTAATATATATTTTTATAATCGTTGGTGAATGGTGAACGTGGAAATGAATCTAATCGTGTCATGGAGACGGTAATCTATATGTACGCACGAGCGACAAGATCATTTCCATAGAGGTGTGGAATTGGATGGTATATTAATTTTACAGAGACATTATCTTGTCATTTTAATTATTTATATACATATCACTCATCATTATATCTATAAAAATAACATAGTGTTGAATAACAAATTACACCACGGTGTGGAGACGGTAAGCTGTATGTACGCACGCATGGTGACATTATCATTCACAAGATGGATAGAATAATGAATATAGTTGTTCCATATTTATAATATCATCACAGTATATAGAATATACTGGAATTATTATTTTACAATGGAAACAACAAAAAAAGAGTAAGTGTAAGAATAAGTGAACTTGAAAGAGGGTGGTGAAATCATTACCTCTTCTTCGGGTTCTTCCTTTTGATTTTATAAAAGGGCTCTTAATGTTGGTCTTATGACCAATGGAAGGCCTCTAGGATGAAGGTAAGATATTTGGGAGTATATTTGTGCTAGGTTCAGAGAATCCAAATGGCATTGGAGGTGTGAATTTGAGATAAGGGGAAGTGCCTATTTATAAGCAGTTTGAGGGGAACCATAGGAAAAACATAAAATATTATTTGATAATAAAATCATTTTAGGTTTATATTGGCTCAAAAATTAATTTTCTAAAGGATTAGTTGGAATAGGTTGAAAACCTCCCAACCAATAGGTTTTATAGAGGTTTATGTAAACATATTAACCGTAACATTAAGATTTACTCTTAGTTAAATAGTTTGACATTTACCATGTCTCTTTGTATTTTTATATTATATGGTTAATAAACAGACTATATACATTCAAGAGAACCCCAAGTGGTTCATTAATGATACACCTATCAATATATAAGTATTTTGGAATAACCTTAAATTTTTTGGAATAGAAAATCAATTATGAATATAATATTTGTTTTAAAACAATTTAATGCAAATTTTGACACTATTTGGTATTTTTATTTTTCTGAATTCATAACAGCATTATTACTTCGAAAAAAAATCATCTAAACAACCCTAAAATGACATATAAACATATAAAATTAGTTTAATTCATAAAAAGTCTCAAATTAAATTTATTTGGATATTTATAATATCAATTATATTAATATTTCACTAATTAGGTATTTACTACAACATCATTGTGTCATAAATAAATTAAATTATTTAATGTCCAAGAAACATTAATAGTATAACATTATTTATGAAATAAATTTATCTTCCTAATGAATATTTATAGTCAAATTTATCTTATGTCTAACACTATATTAAAAATTTGATAGTTATTAATCTTTGATTATAACTCTTTTAACTCTTCTGTAAATTAAAGAATACTAAATGTCAAAATTTAATCCAAGTGGACCTAAATGATCATATTTTATTCATAAGGTTTTTATGGTCTAATTACCCTTATCCAATTGAATTTGGAGATGTGTTAGGGTAATAATGATATCATTTTTACCGTTAATTACCCTATTTAATTTAACCGTGGTAAATAAAATTTAAAAGTTACTATTCAACAAAAATTATTTTTATCATCTTGAACCACATTGTTCTTACTTATATCAACCGTGTCTCTCAGATTTTTGAAATTACACTTACAGAAGCAGTAAAATTACATTTTATGTGAATTTGGAAATTCTCTTATGAGGTGGGTAAAAGATGGTGAAAAGTTCAATAAAATTTTATATATCTAATGTTATTACAAACTAACTCCAACAAATTTCATTGAACATATATAGATATTATGTATATATTTTTACCAATAATAAATTTAAATAAAATAAATAATTCTTTAAATAAAAAATCGGTTTTAAACAATAACTCAGTGTTTTTCACTATTCATCTAACATTGAAAGTTTTCAGGAAAATACCAAAATTTTACCCAAAGCTAATTTTAATATTCTGAATTAAAAAATTAAGTCTATTTTACCATATTCAAAACATAAAAGTTGCATTTATTAATTTAAAATTAGTTCTCATTGTCAAAACAAAAAAGCGTGTATTTAAGAAATAATAACTAACAAAAGATTGATACTTTTTTATCATCAATTTCAAAATTGAAATTATTTACATCGAATAAAAATAGATTATATGGTAAAAATATAATCTATTTATACTTCAAAACCATTATAATTTATAATTTAACATTACAAAAAAATTTGATAAAAAATGTTTTTTTTAGTTAAAATATATTATTTTTCACTATTCATTCAAATATAATTGTTATCTGAAAAACAAAAAAAATTATTGAAAAAAATTATTATGTCCTGAATCTAAAGAAGAAGATTATTTTTTAAAATTTATTATATAAATGTTTCAAATATTGTACAAAAAATTGTTCACCATTAAAAGGCGGTAATAGTGAATTTTTTTTGGAAAAATACTTCTTTTATCTAAAAAAATGTATTTGTTCATACATCATGTCTATGAAACTCATAATATGTAATAAAAAAATATAAGTATTATATATAGTTCAAAATTCAGTTAACACTATTCATAACTGCTTTTGAATGGCTAATTTAGTAAGTCGTGGTGTGTTTGAACTCGGTGTTTCATGTAGTGCATGTTATTGAATTACTTTGAAGAAATAACATACCATGAAATCTTTGGATGTTATATTATTCCCTCCTTCAATAAATTGTGTCCTCTCAATTTGAAAAAAAAAATTAAAAATTTAATGTTGAAAAAAGAAAATACCATTGTGGGAAAACCCACATCGGAAATTGGGTTCATAAAATGTAGTCTTAATAAGAGGAAAAGGGGAATGAAAAAGTCACCTCCAAATTATGATCACGATTAGGAGAACACCGGTGTAAATTATAAACACATAATTTAAGGATAAATTTAGAAATTTATAGGGAGTGATTGGGGTTAACAGTCACAAAATATTGTATAATTGAGGGTCTCAGACCCATCAATCTATGATGATTTAAAATGTCATCTGTTCAACAAAACATAAGGTATTAGGATAAAAATAATTTAGTTTTAAGATTCCATATCTATATATTAAGAATTAATTTCTTCATATAATCAGAGAATAAATAAATATACTTAACATGTAGAGTTCCATAATTTAACTAATTTCTACCACAAACTCCTTTTTCACTCAAATATATAATAGAACATAATAAATTATTATATTTATTCTATTCTTATAGGGTTACAAATTAATGAATTAATAATTCATCTACCAGACCCCTTAAAAACTACATTACTCAATACAGGACATCACGTGGGTCAGTGGTAGGTGATACACCCTTTTCTCCCTTTAGTGCGGGTTTATGTATCACGTGCTTGTTGAATGCCACGGGTTGTCACCTGACCAACAGTTTGTCCTTTTTATGGAAATCCAAAAATAATCTCAAACTAGACTTATCCAAAATACTTCTATCCAAACCCAGAGTCCAAAATTTATATTGAATTTAAACACAATGAAGATCCTTTTTTCATGTAATAACACGTGAACACCTCAATCATGTATTCTTCTAAAACACAACAACATACTGAATTACCATAACACCTTATTGATTATATTCATTCTCCCTTATTCCTTATATAAAACTTTATATACTCCATTTATCCAATAATTTGGTAAACTGAATCAATGATGGAATATTATAATCATTAATCAATTTCAAGGTAGTCAAGAATATCAAATATAATTTATCCAAATCAAACATGTAATATTACAAAATCACTACCTCAGTATCCGAACCATATTATGGTTTATCATTCTCTAAACCATATATTTTACAAAAATTTAACCTCCTATTGAGTCACATATCTTGGTTCCACACAATCTCAAGTCCTTAATGAAATAGTACTGGAGTAAAATCCTTATATACTCCATAATTATTATAACCAGTACATCGTTGATACAACACTCAAATGACATAATTATTTAATAACAACATAAGAAATCTATTCATTCCTCCTCATCTGTGGTAGTATCATAACTTGATTATTATCCAATAACATCATTTGGGGCTTACTCTGATGATTTAAACAATGGTTCATGTAGTGTACCAACTCCTTACAGATGAAGCATTGTACATTTGAATCTTTGTTCGTACCCTTGCAATCATGTTCTTGGTGTCCTTTTTCTCCACACATATAAAAAACTCTCATTCTGTTCAAGAATTTACCAAGGTTATTCTTTCCACAGATATCACATTATGGAAAATCCTGATTTTCCCTCTTTCGTTTATCCATCTTTCCCTCTTCCATCCATTTCATCTCTTGCTTCCCTTCAATGCCATAAGACACAGATAATTCATTACTTATTTTATTAACACATAATTCTATTTATTCACATGTTGAGAAAACATAGTAGACTATTTACCTTCTAAAAGTTGGCTTAATTCCATGAATGATATGATCCTTGTTACTCTTTGGTTCATACATATTGCTGGACTTCACAGTCCTTCTACTAGGTGCCATTTCTATACAATGGTATACACAAGGCCAGTTTATGAATTGTAAGGAATAATTCCAAACTTTTAAAATACCTCATGTAAATTGAAAAGATTATGGATATAATCCATAAAAATATTTTCTTTCAAGAGGTATATACTCATAATTCCTTCATAATTATTTGTAAAGAAAATGATAATTATCCTATGCATATCCCTCGGGAGTGTCGTAACCAATAGTGAAGAAAGGCCCGTTGTCATGCACCAGTTCCTATTCGAGTCTATCTCAAAGTGGTTTTTTTAGGTTTTACCCCTAGGTACATCAGTTCCAGAGTCACCTCTACCTAATCTTATCCAGACAGGGACATATTTTCTTGGAAACTCACAAAATCACTACATTACCAAAATTATAGGTTGTTCTCCTTTACTAATCCTCAAAGTATATCTTACGGTAATGTGCTCCAATCAGAGATTATGTAAATCTAGTTTCCAATGTTATTTCTAAACTTCCTATGATACCAACTATAATGCCCTGACCTGGAAGCCCAGAGTTGGTACATTATTTTAATACATTGGCATGATTACAACGAATCAAGTCCCAAAAGACAGATCAGTTTAGCAACATTGGAAAATTGGTTACATACATGAACGTTACATTACACTTTCCAACATAAAAAAAACTTTTGATAATTCCATTGTTCCATTAGATTAACCCTGCATCTTAAACATAAAACACTTCTTGGGATCCTTGGAAAATAAAACACAAGGAAGGGGTGAGATCAGATGCTCAATGAGGGTAAATAATTTAGCGCATGCTACAAACATTTAAGGCATGATGTGTAATAAAAAACAACCCCTTTATACATAATATTGTACATAATATGAAAAAAATAAATCAAACATCCACATATAAACAATCATATGGATATTATACTAGTCTAATAATCAAATGTAATAACTAATTTCATAATTAGGGAATGCCTAACTTTGGACATCATTACCACGTAGTCAAGGCCTTGTGCGAAGACTAAATTTTTTTTATCATGGCCTTGTACCAAGACAGTAGTTTGTCTCATGAGACCTACTGATGCATCGAGAAGCTATAGTGGGCTCCACGCATCACTTACTAAGTCTACTACATTCCTCATATGAAAAAGTTTAATAATAACATAAACATTCGTATTAAAAAAAGCATACAAAATGTCAATACATTAAACATAAACCATGAATGGTATAAAAATAGAACATCCACGGTCAAACAAATCATAAATAATTCAATACAATATGGAAGATTGTTTTATAATAAATCATCCTCAATCAAAAATAATATCTAGTAATGGATGCTGACTTAGATGAAAATGATGAGTAAGGCGTTTTGAGAGAAATATCCTTTTTTTTGTAAAATTGTTTATAAGTCACACATTTATAAAGGAATTAATTTAAAATAGATTTTTGAAAAAATAATCCCATACCTCTTGGAAACTTTTGAAAATAATTATCACTTCAAAACATCCATTTCCATAAAAATAAATCCTTAAAATCATTTTGAAAACATGGACAATAATTAAAAAGATTTATAATGATAAAAATTTAAAACAATTAAAAATATGATCTTGATAAAGAGTACCTCACAAAAATATATAAAATATTCATTTTGAAGTCATTTTTTTGACAAATGGACTTGGATGAAAAAAATTTCTGAATAATACTTACACATAAACAATCTCGGATAATAATGAGATTGAATAATTAACCCTTACCATGCACTATCCTTTAGTTGAGGGTATGTATAACCTCATGAATGAAGATTGTAATATGTTATTAAATTATACCAGAAACATGTAAATATTAATGATATCATACATGATTCATTTATGACTTTATACTAGTCATTTAATATTAATTTCCACGTTAAATTAACATTTCGGGTAATAATCATTTTCTTTATCGTACGTATTTTAACTTCTTACTCTTGATTGTATCACTTAGATAAAGATTTAAATAATTCCAGAATATAAAAATTAATTTATGTATCATATATATTTAGAATATATATATTTCCAATAGACATATCTATGAAATGAAAAACACCGTTTATGGAGATGGTAGTCTGTACGTACGCATAAATGTTGTTTCTGTTTTCATATCGTACTGAACGGAATTAAGTGAATAAGATATATGTATGTACATATATATATATATATCTCTAGTATCATTATTATGTAATATATTACATAGTTAATAGTAATATATATTTTTTTAATCATTGATTAATGGTGAACGTGGAAATGAATCTCATCGCCATGTGGAGACGGAAATCCATACGTATGCACGAGAGAAAATACCATTTCCTTAATGATGTGGATTTGGATGGTATATTATTTTTACAGAGAAATTATCATGTTGTTTTTATTATTTATATACAAATTTCACACCATTATATCCATAAAAATAATATAGTGTTGAATAAAAAATTACACCATGGCGTGTAGACAGTAAGCAGTACGTATGCACACATGGTGGCCTTATCATTATTAAGATGTATAGAATAATGAATATGTTTGTGAAATATTTATAATAACATCACAGTATATATAATATACTTGTTTTATTATTTTTAATGGAAACAACAAAGAATGAGTAAGTGGAAGAATAAGAGAACTTGAAAGAGGGTGCTGAAATCATTACCTCTTTTTCAGGTTCTTCCTTTTGATTTGATCAAAAGGGATCCTAATGTTGATTTTATGACCAAATTAAGGCCTCTAGGATGATGGTAGGATTGTTAGGAGTATATTTGGGTAGGGTTTTGCCGATCCAAATGGCTTTGGAGATGTAAATTTGAGATAAGGGAAAGTACCCTTTAATAAGAGGGATGAGGGGCACCATAGGAAAACCAAAAAATATTATTTTATAATAAATTCATTTTCTATTTATAGTGGCTCAAAAATAAATTATTTAAAGGATGAGGTTGGTATTGGTCAAAAACATCTCATCCAATATGTTTTAGACAGGTTTAGGTAACCATATTGACCTTAACTTTTAGATTTACTCTTAGTCAAATAGTTTGACATTTACCTTGTCTCTTTTGTATTTTTATATTATATGGTTAATAAAAATCCTATATTATTTCAAGAGAACCACAAGTAGTTCATTAATGAGACACCAATCATTATATATTTCTTTTGGGAAATCTATAGATTATTAGGAATATAATATCAATAAAGAATATAATATTTTTTTAAAACTATTTTATGTCAATTTTGAAAGAATTTGGTTTTCTGTTTTTTCTAAATTCATAAAAACATTATTACTTCGAAAACAATTCATCTAACCAATCCTAACATATCATATTAACCTACAAAATTAGTTTAATTCATAAAATGCCACAAATTACATTTATTTGGATATTTATAATATCATTTATTTTAATAATTCCCTAATTTTGTAATTACTACATCATCATTGTGTCATAAATAAAATATATTATTTATTATCCATAAAATATAAATAAAATAACATTATGTAGGAAATTTTTTATCATTCAATGGAATATTTGTAGTCGAATTTATCTTATGTTTAACCCTATATTAAAAAAATTTTAGTTATTAAACATTGATTATAACTCTTTTAACTCTTCATTGAATTAACTAATAATAAATATCCTAATCCAATACAAGTGGACCTAAAGGATAATATTTTATTCATAAGGTTGTTTTGGTTAAATTACCCTTATCCAATTGAATTTGGACATGTGTTAGGGTAATAATGATATCATTTTACCCTTAATTACCCTATTTACTTTTAACTCTGTTTAATAAAAGTAATGATTTATTATTCACCAAAAAATATTTATCACATCGAACCAAATTTTTTGACTGATATCAGCTGTGACTCTCAGATTTTTGAAATTCTACTAACAGAAGTAGTAAGAATATGTTTTATGTGAATGTTCAAATTCTCCATGGTGGTGGGTAAAATATGGTGAAAAGTTAAATAAAACATTATGTATTTAATATTATTATAAATTGACTCCAACTAATTACATTGAACATATATAGGTATTATGTATCTATTTTGACCTAATATAAATTTAAATAAAAAGCCAGTTTTAAATAATAACTCAGTGTTTTTCACTATTCCTCAAACATTGAATGTTTTCTGAAAAAAAAACTAAAATTTTACCCTATGTTAATTTTGATATTCTGAATTTCAAAATTAGGTCTATTTTAACAAATTCAAAAAATAGAAGATTCATTTATTAATATAAAATTTATTTCCATTGTCAAAACCAAAAAGCATGTTTTTAAGATATAATAACTACCAAAATATTGATACTTGATTATGTTCAATTCCAAAGTGAAATTATTTCCAATGAATAACATTGGATTAAATGGTAAAAATATAATCTATTGATATTTAAAAACTATAAAAATGTATAATTTAACAATAAAAATTATTTTGATTAAAAAAGTTGTTTTCAGTTAAAATATAGTGTTTTTACTATTAACCCAAATATGGATGTTATCAGAAAATCACCAAAAATTTATTGAAACTAAATTCTTATGTCCTGATTCAAAATAGGAAGATTAATTTGTCACATTGAATATATAAAAGTTTCAAATATTGGATTTAAAAAATGTTCACCATTAAAAGGCAGTAAAAGTGCATTTTTTTAAAAATTCTTCTTTTATCTGAAAAAAATGAATTAGTTCGTACAACATGTCTAAGAAACTCTTAATATGGATTTTAAAATTCTACGAATTTTATATAGTTGAAAATTTAGTAAATACTATTCATAACTTCTTTTGAATGGCTAGTATGGTATGGCGTGGTGTGCTTTAACTCGGTGTTGCATTTAGTGAATGTTATTGAATTAATTTGAAGAAATAATGTACAATGAAATCTTGATGTGTTATAACTATCAGCTCATCCATTATAATAAAATTTTAAGACCCACTCAATTGATCATTCCAAGAAGTCAAACATTGAGATCCCAGCCTAGATATCATTATATGTTGTACATTTCATCACTCCCCTCATCTATTATTTTTACACAAAAGATTCACTTGGGAAAAATCTCACACTCTTCTCCCATCCCATGTTTAATATCCTCACAACACAAATTTTAATATTTATATCAATATAAAAGTTAGAGGAAGGGTGGTTTTTGACATACAGAATATACAACAATTTTTTTATTGCATTCAACAGTCAAATAAAAGGAAGACATACATAGGTCAATCTGGTATAGTAATGAAATAGATCGGATAAAGATTTAATATATAGAATAATGATTTTCGAATGTAGAGAAACATCCACCAAAATTATATTTACCTTCCATTAAGTAAATGTTTTCCACATTTCGTGGTTGGGTGAAAAAATAAGTTGAGAAACTAAGTGACACAATTTTCTCTTAAACTATTCACAAAAAGGGCACCATTCTTCTCAAAGGTTTCAAAATGATACATCCATTTTTATCATCAAAGAAGAAAAAAAATTAAAATAAAGTCACACCAAAATATTGAATTCTTTATGATGTTTACATTTCATTATAATTTTTTTGAATGTTAAATAAACATGAAATACAGACATTCCACATGAATTTTCAATAACATACATGATTTAACGAGCACCATTTTCTATGATAAAGTGTTCATAAAAAAGTACTATTCTGCCCAAAACTTAGGGGTAGGGAAGTGGGAATGTAACAATACAATTCTTTAAGCTAAAAATAGAAAAAGAAGAAATATGATGAACATTCCTAAATAAACTCGGAATATACCCATCCCCCACACCTAATGATTTCAGTGTCCTCACTGTAAGAAAATAAAATGTGGAATGCAAGGATAAAACCTGGTGAGTTTCATTCATGGATTCCTTCTTGAGAATGGATTTCCTCCATCGGGGAATCCAGAATAGATTCATGGAAGTGATTTATCCGTTACACATTGATTGTGATGGATTTCTTGTTTTATTCATCGTGAACCTAGAAAACACCAAATGTATAGACGTTAGTAACAGTTTATGGTTGAAAATATCAATAATTATGATTAAATGGATGAATCTTAAGACATTAATTATAGAGGAGGACCTCTATCTCAATTCAGAACTGGCGATGAAGGATAAGACAATCATGGAAAACATTCGTTCCCTAATTATAAATCTGAGAGTTCTCATATTCATCTCTTCTCAATTCTTCCAACCCTTGAATATAAAACATCCTTTGAGCAGCTGGACCAAAAAGATTATAATTTCATATTTTGATGATCTAGTAGGCCCGGTTCTCAATCTCAATAGGGATGTGACAGCTCTTTCCAAACACTAACCGATATAGTGACATTCTAGTGGGGGTTTTGGTAGCAGTACGATAAGACAATAATGAATCATAAATTCTAAGACTCCAATATTTTCTATTGGGTTGAACCATTTTTTCATGAATCTAAATTATCTCTCTATTTGACACCTTATATTAACCATTAGTTTGAGGTTGATAAGGTGTAGACATTCGAAGACCCACCCTATACAGATGCAAAAGTTATTGCATTGTTTGGTTGCAGAAATGAGAACCTTGGTCACTGATGATGAACCTCCCAAAATGACAAAATATTTGCTTTTTCAAAAATTCTACAACTACTTTATAATCATCACTCCTTGTACCTCAGGCATTAACCCATTTTTACACATAATCAACTACTAGAAGAATTTATAGGTTTCCAATGGAATTGGGAAATGGTCCCATAAAGTAATTTCCCCAAATAAAAAAAATATAATGAATAAACAATGGTTGTTGTGAAATTTAATTTCATATATAGTCATTCCCCAATCAATGAAAATGATGGAAGGATTTGGAAAAATAATGGGAGTACTGAAAAATTGGTGGACAAAAGAGATCACAATCATGAAACTTGCGAACAGTCTGTTGAAGGCCAATGTGGCCCCCACAAGAAAAGTTCTGGTAGAATCTAAGGTAATGCTGAAACTCACTATCTGGAACAAAATTCTTATGGACGTGATCACTACAGGTGCGCCAAATGTAGCGGTCATCTCAAATGTACTAATGGGAATCATATTTAAGGCAGTCGGCCTTTTTTTTTAAATTATTTGGAATTAAAAATGCTACCAAATAATTTTCAATTTCAGTATAACTAGGGATATCATCTTGCACTCGGTAAAATTGTTCATCCTAAAACATATCATTAATTGGAATACAGGTGGATGAGTCAATGATTGAGGATTGGGAAATCCTACTGATATGGTCAGACACCACATTCTCTGCTCCTTTTTAACTCTAATTTCTAGATAGAATTATTGAAGGAGTAGCATCTAATGAATGAGAAATTGTTTGGATTCTGGTTTCCTAAGAAGATACCATAGGGCTGCGTGGTCTGAGAACAGAATGAATTTGGACCCCAAAAGTTATGAACTGAATTTTTCAAAGGCAAAAACAATGTTAATATATTCTTTTCATTTTTTATGTAGTTTTCTTGGGCAGGGTCCAAAGTACATATGTCATTGGCAATGACATGTGGTGCTCCATCAACCCATTGTGACAAGACTTCCCCAACTTCGTTGTTAGAGGGATCCCACACGAGCTCAAATGGTAAATCCCACCGAGGTGGCTGGATTGTCGGGGGTGATGTGGGACTCCATTTTAACTTAGAAAAAGAAACCTCAATTTCTTTTTCAAAAAAAAATTCTTTTTCTTTTTGGAGTAACCGGTAGAGTGAGACTGCAATCTTATTAATGTCATGAATCAAACTATGGTATAATGCAGCATGACCTAGGAAAGACCACACATCCTATCCATTTTTTATAAATAGTAATGAATAAATTACATCCACATTTGATTTATCTACATGGATACCATCCATATAAATGGAATTCCCCACAACTATACCTTATCGCACCATGAAATGGCATTTCACAATATTTAATACAAGATTCTTTTCAATACAGCGACGTACGACTAATGTTATACTAATCAAACATTCATCAAAAGATGACCTATAAACATTGAAATCATCAATGAATACTTCAATGAAATTCTCCATGAAATTTGATAAAATACTAACCATATATCGCTGGAAAGTACCTAGAGCATTGCACATAGCAAATAGAATCCTTCTATAGGAAAATGATCCAAAGGGGCAAGTGATTGTCGCATTTTCCTGGTCTATAGGGGAAATATGGATTTGAAAGTATCAAAAATACCCATCATGGTAACAGTAGTGGGACTTTCCCACTTGCCTCTCTAGAATTTTTTCAATGAATGGAAAAGGGAAATGTTCATTCATGGTGTGTTGGTTTAGTCAGCGATAGTCTATGTAGACATACAAACTATTCTTCAGACTAGTTGGAGCCCATTCATTGTTTTCCTTTTTGATTACTGTAAGGGTAGTTTTTTTAGGAACTACTTGAATGGGACTGACCCATTGGCTATCAAAGATGGGGTAAATGATTCTAATAGCCAATAATTTTGTATCTCCTCTTCCATAACTTCTTTAAGGATTGGGTTCAATCGACGTTGTTCCAGCCTCACTAGTTTATCATCATTATTTAATAAAACATGATGTATGAAAATTGATGGCCTAATACAAAAAATGTCAGCAGTTTTCCATCCCAATTTTGGTTTATACTCCCTCAAAAGTTCAAGTAGTTACAATTCATGCACAAGAGGGAGTGAACTAGTAATGTTGACGGGAAACTATTTTCTATTCTCAATATATAAATATTTTAAATCTTTAGGCACATGTTTTAGTTCCAATTTAGGTGGATTTTGGATTACTGGGGTTGTGTGTGAAAGTGAGAAGTCACGAATCTCATCTATCCTCTCTATGGAATCATCCTTCGATAAGGAATGAGCTTTTACAAGCTTATCAATATCATCGATGCTCATTGGGTCCTCAGTATTCAAGAAACGATAAATTTAGAAATAAGCATTACACGTCACTATACCACTACAACAATCAATTCATGATTCATTACTATGAATTTTGATCATGGATGAAAACTAAGAAAGTGGATTGGGGGAATGATAAGAAGTGTTTTCATGATGATGGAGTGAATCAATTGAATTAACAGATAGAGAGAATGTTCTTCTGAGGGGTGATTCTTGGAATCAAGGATGTTGAAATGGACTATGTCACCACCAAATTACATTTCTAATGTTCCATTAAGTACAATAATTATGTTTTTGGTGGTTTTCCGGAATGTTCTCCCCAATATAATCGGGGCATTTCCCTTCATCCTATCATCATAATTTTTTTTGCAAATAATAATCAACAAGAAAAATTAAAATTTTCACTCTCACAAGAACATCCTATAACTCAGAAGAAGGGTGTGCGGTACTCCGGTTGGATAGTTAAACAATAGTTCCAGTGGGAATTCGTTCCCCAACATGAAATTAATATTAAATTAAGTGAGGCATTATGTTTATAGGAGCACCTAAATCAAGCATACGATTGGAAAATGAATACTCCCTTAAGGATCATGTAATAGATAAGGTTCTGAGATCATTGAATTTGGTAGGTAGTGATGGTGCTATCAATTATTATACATTTATCCCAAATATTACCTTCTCATCAGCCTGATATCTCCTTAGGTGTGTACACATCTCCTTTAGATACTTTTCCTATCTTGAAATTCTTGTCATGACATCCATCAAAGGAAATTTTACCTGCAAATTTTTTAAAGATTCCAACATTTATTTATCATTTTCAGTTTCCTTTTGTATTCACAGTTGGGTGGTCCTTTTAGGAAATGAAATAGGAATGGTTGGGATTAGTGACTCTTTTACATACGAACTCTTTCCTTTTTATGTGCTTCTCTTAGGATAAATATTTTCATCTCTAGGACCATTTACAGCATTTGGGATGGTGGTTTCTGGAAATGTGGATGAATATAATAGAGGGTGCATTTGTGTTTTAATTTGTATCCCACTCATAAGGGTGATGTCACTAACATTTACATTATCCCAAGGGTTAACTACTAGTTGAGAGGGTAGTTTACCTGACCAATGACTTTGAATTTCCCCCACTAGGTTATCTAGTTACCCTAAATGGGTTTTAATGACTTTTATAGATACCTAAGTGGTTTGTTAGAGTTTTATATTATTGGAAACCATTTATTTAGTCATATCATCTAAGATAGGCTCAGGTTTGGAGGGATTTGTTAGAATGGCCTTTGGGGTGGTTGGGGATTTCTGGGTGGGGGTTATGGATGACTGCTCTGTCCATGATGGTTCCATGGTTGATGGGTATGGTTTGAATAACCCCCTCACGTGTAGGATTAGTTTTATTTCCACCCAGGGTTGGATGGATAGTATGTTTCTTGCCTAAATCATTGGTTATAGGGTCATCATAGGATGATTGCCTCACAAATCTCAGATGTTTCTCTCAATTAGGAGCATCGGTCACAATAATGGGTCTCAGAAGAGAAAATTCCACAATGGATAGTGGAAGAGATTGAGATTTCCCTTGGGGGAGAGTGAGTTCTTGTAAAATGGTAATTACCAATTGAATCATTGTTGCCTAATTCTTCTCAAATTCAGTACATTTCTCCTCATAGAAACCACAAATAGGTACACTGGACCTTGTACAAAAGATTTGAGTGTTCTATGCCATGTTCTCAATTATGGTTCTTATAGCAATTGTAGTCTGATCAACTAGAACACCACCTGCAATAGAAAATATCATATTCCGATCAATTGGAATTAAACATTCATAAAAATAATGAACTAAAATTTTATCACTTATTTTTTGGTGCAGACAACTTGAACATATTCTTTTAAAATTTTCCCAATATTCATGATGTTTTCCCCCTTGATATTATCTCATCCCACATATTTCCTTCCTTATTTTTGTAGTTCAAGGGGATATGAATTTTTTTTACAAAAATTGGGATTCATGTCTACCCAAACACTTATTGGTGAATTAACATAGTATAACCAATCTTTCACAGTGTCTTATATATAAATTGGAATCCCCTAAGATTTACGTGTTCTTCATCCACATTAGAATTTTTTAATGTAGACCACCCACTATGAAAATATTTTTAAGTGCTTATGTGGGTCCTCTCCAGGAATTCTATGGAATCATGGTAAAAGATGAATTAAACAAGATTTTATTTAAATCTTTAGTGCTTCTCCTTGAATTTGATTGTATGAGGGTTGGATACCAACATGAGGTGAGGATAGTTCTATAAGTTTTATACAATTTTCAACAATTTTATACAAGTTTATTTCAGTTTTGATGTCAGTTCTAGAAGAAGATGAAGGGCGAGGAACAGTTTCAATGTGTGGTGTGTCCTCCTTCAATGAGTTGTCTTTTGTGTCTCAATGTCATTGACATAGGGTCCTATCTGATTCAGGTTCAAAAGGTGATAAATATCCGAGAATAGAACACGTCATGAACCAAACCTACACAAATAATAGATCCTAACAAAAAGATATTGAAAAGGTATAAGTGAAAACCATGAAATATTCACAAAAACTAAAAAAACCCTTATAAATAAACACACACTGAAAAACAAATCACTCTACAGAAAGAGTACACAAATTTTACCATGTTGTCATAACATGTAAAATTAATTATGATTTTAAGGTTGATTTTTAGTCTAGGTCATAAAATATGTATTCATTCAAAGATCATTCGTGGGTTTAGAGTTTGTGTATTTAATAAGAATAACTAAAAGAGGGGTGGTTTAAAAACAGTTTAAAGAAAATAAAAGGATTAAAAGTAAATAATAGTTGATAAATAAATGTTTTGTTTTTGAATTATGAGATAACGAGATCATTTCATGTTCAATAAAAATCTCGGTCAGTTCATCATTCCAAAAAATAAAATTTTTTTAATGTAATCTATTGGTTGAGGGTTGTCAAGATCTCAACTTCCCTCTTTCCTCTTAAACGATTCTCAAAGAACCTCCCCATGATACAATAATAGTGTTGTAAATATTTGAGTATCAAGAATAGAAAAGAAGGACTATCAAAAAACACTAATATCTTATTTATCTGTGATATAAATATGACTCTTGTCTTGTCCAATCTAATCATCCCATGATTCCCACATGAAACCTCCACCCAATTGGTGTTGAAAAAAAGTGTTTCGCTTAATTTTAACAACTGAAATGAAATAAGAGGAGAATCTTGTCATGATAGGAAATAAGTGAAATATTTATAACTCAAATTACACAAACCCATTAGAATAACATGTGTCGGTACTCCCTTTCAAGTGTGTGTAGCTCACTCAAAATGACTGTCCACTGTTTAGCTTGACATCGGGAGGACGAGGAAGCTCGGGTGGAACTTCGCCTTCATCCTTGATCCCAATATGAAGACAGGGGCCTCTAGAACTAAATGGATGATGAATGAACTTATACGGGTCTCCAAAATACTAGAACATTTCCTCCTAGCCAAACTCACATATGGGGATCCCAAGAATCCATTTTATAGGCAAAGTTGAAGGTGGTTTAGAGTATCCTGATTTCGAGATACCATTTGGATCATGGTTTTCGATGTCCAGAAAGTCGTATCTCAAATTTAAAAAACTAAATGGTTGTATCGCCTCCTGTAGACTATCTACACAGAAATTGTTGTGCCATTTTCACAATCACTTCTCTTGATGATGACATATTATATAACGCCACTTTTGACATTGTGCATATTCAGTGTCTTGGACATATCATTTCAGATGGCCTCCATTGGAGCCAAATTAGGATTGGGATCTTTGATATGTAATGTATCATCATAAATATTGGACCTTCTCAAAAAAATTCATCCCATTTGGATGCACGGTCTAGTATAAGTTTGTGGATTGATGCACTTTTGTTCTTGGGTCTTGCGCAATTTGGCCCATTTTTCCTGGATTTCATCATGGGTCCTCCAACGCACTTCCACTTTACATGAAATTATCAAAACAATTAATATTTCCCTCTTAAATTGTGATAGACAGAAATTAATTAAATAAAACATGAATTGAATTTTGTTATTATATTTGTAATTTACAATAAAAATATAGTTAAATACAATGGTGTATGGGTGAATATGACACATTGAATCATGGTACGATCATATTCACTACAAAATGAGTTTGTCTTGAAAAATCACGATGCAATTTTGGCTGCATAACAGCGTGACATAAAAATTCATAAAAATGGTTGATGACAGAAAATGTGGTCTCTCATAATATGTACAAGAAATGGATTGTAAGGGGGTCATATAGATACATGTACCAAAATATGTAATGGAATTTATATTCCTAATAAAAAATAATTTCTTGAATATAAATGTTGAGAGAGAAGTCCCATACAGAATTTTGGCATTATAACATGAGTACATGAGAGATATTAATGAGAGATAAAAGAGTATCACATCAATAAAAAATAATAAGGGAAGTATTTTGGTTGTGTTAAACTATACCCCAACATTTTTAATTGAATATAAAAGGGCATAAAAACATAGGTTAATTCGGAAAAAAAGAGAAATGAAGAATTCCCTTACGGAATTTTGTCATGGTAAAAGGTGTACAATGGAGGCATTAATGATCAACCAAGGGGTTTATAATCATTAAAAAATATAGAGGGAAGTATAGGGGAGGTTCTAAATTATACCCCAATATTGTTAATTGAAAATAAAAGTGTATAACAAAATAATGAAATTGGGACAAAAATGAGAAAGGACGAAATCCCTTACTTGGAAATGTAATCCCAAAGGCTTGGGAGAGGCTTTAGAGAGGCTTATTTAGATATTGGGCACCTTGAGAGGATTATTGAGAGTGGGGGAAGAGGTGTGTCTATCACCAAATACATTTAGTGAATCTTAATTAGAACCATGGGTGGAATTATATAGGAAAAGATAGGGAATTATTTATTATTCAGTTTTTGGACAACACACATTAAACTAATCAAATTCACAAACAAGCCCATGGTTTTTCCCATGTTTTTTACAAAGGTTAGTTGTAAAAATTATTTTATAAGGATAGTGGCCTATATTATTAAAATATTAGGCTTGCTTATGTGGAGGTGTGTCACACACTCAAAAAAACAATTTATAAAGATAAAATGTTTTATAAGTCCTGAAGGGTCTACAAAGGCATTGTAAAATAAATCAAAAAATATATAAAATAACATTATTTTAATGGTATAACACATATTTTTGAACTTATAATTTGTATAATTTTATTACAACTCTATTAAGTCATTATGATGTCATAAAATTAATTAGATAATTAAACGTTATTTTATCTATTCTGAAAAAATCAACATGCTCAAAAAATTATAAAAAATTCACCTTTTTATAATATTGATGTCCTCGTCCAAAAAATAATATTTATTTTATCAAAATAATTTTCTAAAGATTTCATAATATTGTTTTTGAAATAAAAACAATCATTTATTGAAAATTCATGGGTTTGGATAAAAACAGAATTCAAACCCTAATAAAAATCACAATTATATTCATAAATATTAAACAATCCTTTATATTTTAAAAAATAAATTTGGAAGTAATATATTATTAAAATATTTTAAATTAAAAATTACATTAATTCATAAAAATAGTTTTCATAATGGAATATTAACTAAAAATACAATCGGTTCTTTAAAAAATATTTACAAAGTAACAATAATAATATGAATATATAATTTTTAATGTATAAAAAAATAATTCACATTATCATATTTCTAAGATATTGTTACATAACCCCTTATAACACTATCATAATAACTAATGGTATAGTGTGAGATGTTGAAAGACTCTTGGGGAGGCTAATATAACATCTCTTGGGTGGTAATTTCTCTTAACGTCCACTTATCTAATAGGAAGTTCTGTTCGAGCTTAATGTGTTGAAGCTCGGCTTGGGATTGGTCAAGAGTGAATCCCAATAACACAAACTCCTTTCCATGCACCGATAAATGGGCTTTATATTATTAAAATATACTGGACGATGCCATCATTTCCTTTGTCTCGGAAAATTTGATTTCTAAGAGTCCTATATTTATACTAATCATGTTTCACTGTTAAATGACTATATTATCGATGATATCAATTAATAATGGTATTTAAAAACTAAAAAACATAAAACCAATAAAGTCCATACGCTTTAGAGTATAAATTTATATAATAAATAATTTTATTAGATCATGAGTATTTTTCATTAAAAAATGTTTTGGTCATTACAATAAAACAAAAAATGAGCAGCGTAATGAATCCTACCAGCTGGACTATGGGTTGAGCCTCATTCATCACACTATATATATATGGATACCTATAGGTATCATTAAAAATATATCATTATATTCAATACATTACCATTTTTACATTCTAGTTAATTTATATGGTCTCGTGTGAAACATGTTTACAAGATTTTACCCTTCACCGGGATCTTATGTTTGTTAATTCAATATGTGTATGAACCACTGCTAAATGGGAACTTCCCTTTTCATCATCTTCTATTCACTGGTACCCTGATAAAAAATATATTTGGTCCATTTATGAGGATGGGAACTACCATTATCCCCACATAAAATTTATATAAGGAGAAATTAAACATATATCTCACCCAAAAACATGATCCTAGTGAAATGATGAATGTACCAGAGGCCAACTTTGAGCTCCCCATGATTCAAATAAAATGTGTTGGTACATGTTGTACATATTCTCTGGAGCTCAAGAATAATTTCATGTGGTTGGAAAACCTGGAGGTTTGAAGACCATGCAACTTCATAATTTCCTAACATCATCATAAATACAAATAATTCCTTACATAAATAGCATCACATTTGGCCCAATCAAAATCGCCTTTTCATTTATCACCGCTACACAAATCCTCTCCATTATTCCATCCCTTCTGGAGATCCCCCAAACTCTAATTAAGAATATTTTGACACTTAATACTGGATACCTTCTCCTCTAACATATCCCCATTACTTTTTTATATGGTTAAAATTGTAAGATGATGTTATGGGTGCGGAGTCTTTCTACATGTGGAATGAAATATACGTTTTCCACTTGTATTATTGTAGTACACCTAGGAACTAGTTGGCCAGTTCTTCTCCAATATTCTCTCAGATTAATATATTTTCATAGAAACCAAATACATAGTGTGGAATCGCATTTCAAAAATTATTTTTCATTCCATACACTGATAGTAGTGCCAAATGTCTTTTGGGGTATGAGGTTCCTCAGTTGCACTCTGCAATAATGACTTTGTTAGCCATGTCATCCCTCTAAGTGAAATCATTGATGAATTCTTATGTAGCCACTAGATTCAAGACTCCACTATTTTTCTGTCGTGTTTAATAATTTATTTCTTGATTCATGTTCATGAATCCTAGTTCATGTATCTCCATGTTTCAGGTCTCACTTCACATAGATATGGTTCGTAGATTCTAGTTCACTAAAGAAGTGTTCATGGGGAATGTCCGTAGAGATTATGATCTTCATGAAAAGAAATAAGTTTAGTATACCTTAATTAATTTTTATTATATTTGATCCCCCCCAACTATTTATAACTCTATGGTGTCCCAGGATTCGTGATGGACATCTCACGAGGTGGAAATTCTGAATGACATATCACGAGTGAAAATTTTGAATATCATTTATTAAAAGGACTCAATTGCTAATATCTGGTGATACTCCCTTATTGTCTAAAAACATATGTTTCCCATTCATCTCCCATTATGAGGGGTACATGTTTGGTACAGAAATACATACCATGGGAATATTAGATGAAGAAACTACAAATTCATAGAAAATACGATCAAAAAATGGCCCAAAACCATTCATATGGGTCGGCTTTGTAAAGAAATACATAATCATGAATTTTCAAAAATCATAGACATGAAATCACCATTAAAAAAGGGAGATGTTGTGATAGTGTTACTCCATGTGTCTGATGGAAATTCATGGATTCATTTAGGATTTACTTTTTTCCTATGGGAGTCTAATGATGCTTTTCAAAAGCACGAATGATAAAAAATGTCCTCTGTGATACAGAAAGATCCGTTCCCATTAACAAATCCTAAAATTCTTTTGTAAACTAATTAACTTATTTTTGAATGTCTTTCCTATAAATATAACCCACATTCCATCCTTTTAATGACATTAACCCTACCATTCATCTCCTAATGGATCCCAATTCGTGGATCTCCTGTGAATTATGGACTAATCCAAAAAAGGGATCATCCACGTTTTCCCAGCTTCACATAAATATTTTCATTATGTTATTTTGAACCTATATCTTGAGTATAGATTCCATTAATGAAGTCCCACACCCCTAATGAATTAATAAGATCTTATGAGGCACTTGATGGTTCTTGGAGAATTTTGCCTTCCTAAAGAACTCCTTCCTGGATCTAGGACTTCATCCAGAGCTAGGGTCACCCTATTTCATCAGGATTACTCCATGAATCTCATGAACTACACGATGCATAATAGATTCATGAAAACCCAAATTAAAAGATATTATTCTTCATGAAACCACTCTTCTAGGACCATCGCTAATTCCTCCCATTAACTGGCACGACCTCATGATGGTTTGGTTCCCGAATCCCCCAATCTAATGAATTATCAATCCAACTTCACCTAAAGACCCTTTGTGACCTATTCCTCACGTTCCAATTTCCCAATCCAAATCATGTGAGGTCTATGACCCCCTTTTACCAATTTCATCTCAACATAGGTACACTAATTAATTTTTTTTATCATTATAGGTATGCTAATGTGGACCTCATGATTTTACACTCATCTCAGTCATTACTCAACAGAATTTCTAGATCCACACCTAGATTAGAGGACAATGAGTGTTCATTATGTAATCACATTTTGTAAGAAGTGTGTAACCCAAATTTGGGATACATGGTGTAAATGTTTCTTGTCATGGTGTCTTTATAACTTTATGTTAAACTATATATTTACCCATTGTAATAATTAAAAGATGATCCATGAGTGAGTGGAATTGGATGGTATCCACACTTATTAACATTACAAATAATGAGATCCTAATCACATAGAATGAGATACTCCTTAGGTGGAATGAATTACTTATTATAAATCTTCCACACATAGTCCCCAACCCATCTCCTGCTGCAACTTCTTTCACGACAAGAGAAACAGGTCTACTAATTACTATTGTCTCTCACACAGAACAAGACTCATGTGGGATTAATGCTCATTAGCTACCATTAAATCTGCCTAATATCTATCATGTACTTTCTCTTTAGATATAATCCCCAACTTACCCTCCATCGGGCTTCCTCCTGAGAGTAAGTCCCGACATCCAAAGACATCCCTTGGGCCACTTTCTTGCATTATCCCTAACCACATACTTGTTTTGGTTTCCTTTATTATAATCCCTTGACTATTCTGAACTATATCATATTTGATTCCCAACTAACTGGGATATGTAATAATCCTTACATATATCCATACACAACGTCCACATATATGTGATTTTATATGAGCCACAACCCCTATATAACCATTCCACGAACATGATGGCCACATCTCCTCCGGGTCATATGGGTACCTAAAATGCATATGCCAACAACAATAAAACCAAAATGAGTCCTATTACAAATGGAATCATAGATGAACCCCCCATCCCCTTCTCATCGATGCTCCCTTTGTTGTATGAGTTTCCTTTCCGGATGACATTAAACTTCATTGACTGGTCCTTTCACATTAGCTTAATATACAACATCTATGTACATAGGTTTTGATTCATGTATTCTTGATAGGGTACGTAGGACACTTACCTAAGGTTCAGTCATGAGTAATTGTAAAATTTGGTTCTCCATCATAATGAAGTACGTTGTTAATCTTCTTCTTGTGAAATTTTGATAAATCTAACTTCATTGTGTGACATCATCCCTTTATAAGACACACTTCCACTATTCCTCCTCTATGATATTTTATAATCCATCCATCAGTGAACATTTTTGGTGCTCCTGCCTAGGGATTTTCTTCCTTAATCCACCCTTAGGGGTGTCCTGGTCAATGTTCTAGGTGTTAAATACCCCCAGAGAATAACCTATATTATTTACATAAATGGAAAGTCTTGAACAATCAATTTTATCTCCACATAATAGTACAATCGTACTATGTTCCATCTCTGCAGTAAATTCTGACCAGTCTCTAAATGTTGTTAAACATGGGACCCAAAATATTTACAACATGAAAATAATGGGATACCCGTTATTAAATACTTTCAATATATTTTCACATGACATAAACTACCTAATGAAAACCATGAGATGCTACTGGTGAGTGTCTTGGTAGATATTATCCTAAAGTGTTACATAAAAAGTGAATAATATTGAATTTTTTGTCATCCATGCCTAAGATGCCTCCATGAGATGCCCTCCTAAGAGGATAAATATAGGTGACGAATGTTCCAAGAATATAGAGAGGCTGACAATATATAATATGAAAACAATCTTGATTAATGATTAAAACCCAATGGAATTTTCATATTGATGTAGTGTAATGAAATATAATTTTTAATGAGATGGAACCCAGAATGTCTTCAATAAACATTAATTTACTTTGTGGGGGAGATGTAGACTAGAGGACATGTTCCGAGGTAGAATCCATATTAGTAGGAACCAACATCTCATCATTTCTTTTTGATCATAATGAAAAGAAATTCATTGACATTGTTGAATGATACATGCAATTGGAAATCAAGAATGTGGGGTAACAATCACATTATCACAAATTTACACAAAATAAGTGTCCCTAAGAAAAGCATAATAAAATTTAGCTGTTTTATCTTGCCCAATTCATTATAATGGGATTAGAATGTTATTTGGTTAAAAGGTGGTTAAAGATATTTTTAATTACGTATAATATGTGGAGAACTTTATAAGAATAAAGTAAATTATTATTATATTAGATGAGTATTTATTTTAGAAATATTATTTTAATAATCATTTATATTATTCCACGATTTTATTATGGATTGATGGTGATTCTTGTTATTATTAAAAAATAACCATATTCGAACTAAAATATGATCCGTGAATAGAAATTTTTTATATGAGACATTTTCAGTGATTGATATTATTTTTTGATAAATTTTATGTTGATGTTGTAAAGATATATGTTTAAATTATTTTGAGTATTAGTTATAAAAATATTTCTGCGATATTTTGGTTGGGATTTTTTGTTAAATATTTAAAGACTGTAAAATATTTAACATTAGGTGTTTTTTTGTTATTTGGATATTAATTTTTTATTTAATAATATAATAAATATTTAATATTGTTTATTATCATATAATATGATAAAACATGTATTTTTAGATAATGGAAACAATATATAAGAGTAAATTTTCATGCTTTTACGAATCTTGTGATCGACTAGAAGTTAATTCTAGTACATTATGAATGAAAATTTTATCATCTAGAATATGATATGAAATTGAGGGGAAATATTATTGAAACATAACATATTGATGAAATTATATTATTATTATAGAATGTTGTTAACTGTGTATATTGTATCATATTCCCAATACTGATGGGTAAATAATTCATCAAAATAGAGCATTAAATGTTAAATAAATCAACTATATAATATATCACTCTGTTATAATGGAATAATTTATGAAACTAATTCACTATAATGACTGATTTTATAAGGAATTAATGGGTTAATAATAATTATGAAATAACAAATATCCTCGTCCAATATCATACATAAATTTCCTTTTGAAAATTAAATGTTATCAATGACGATTAAAATGAATTTTACCTAATTATGAATATTTATCATCCATCCCATATAATGTATGAAAAAAATAGTTGTTTTTATCAGACCATAGCTATATTTGAAGAGATAATATTTCCCTTAAGGGTGTATAATGAAAATCCCTATCATTTTAATTTTTATTCATTTATAGATAAAATTTTATTCTATATCCTTTTAGTAAAAACACAATGAAACATATGTATGGAATATTTCATTATAATATATATGTTGATAAATGACTATAAAATTAGAACTCGATTTTTCTAAAAAAATATACATAAAAAATTAAATGAATTAATTTTCATAATGCTATTTCATGTTCATAGATCATTTTTATTAGTTTTAATTATGTTCATAATAATATAAAAACGATTTTAATAAAATTTATCATTACTGTGTTAAATTAAATTAAATAATATTCATATAATATTATGTTATTGGTAAATATTGTGTAAAATTTTTATTATACATAATAAATCATTTTCACCAAATGTACCTATTATCACCTTTTTAAATGGATTTTATGATATATTTTACCATTTTTTGAGATATAATTTGATACATTTTAATTCATTGAAAATAAATATTTTTAGAATAATCATAATATAATTTGATGTTATTTTTCATAAAATGATGATTTTGGACGAATAGAGAAAATTACCAATATAGAAACAAATAATTTTATTGTCTTTTAATGATAATAATTTTAGTCTTATTTTTTAGATTTTTTACGTTAAATAATAGTAATTAAATGTGAAAATAATATTTAATTCATTGTGGATTTACAGTATACATGAATTTGGAATCGTAAATTTTTTTATGATATGGAGATGTATTTTCCTAAAAACCTTTTTCCATTTTGTATTCAAAACATATAATAAAAATTATTAATTCAAATTATGGAAATTTTTGCATAAAAAGTGGATTATATACTTGAATCATGATGTTGAAATTTATTAATGATATTAATTACATTTTAACTTTATAAATAGTAATGAGGGTGTGAAAAATATTCATCACAATAAAGTGTAAAATGGGTTTGAAAATGTTGGAATATTATGATACATTCGAAAAATATGTTATGTAACGCCCCGACCCCAGCTGCCCAGAGTCGGTGCATTACTTCGTAACATTGGCATGATCACAAGAAAGATCAAATCTCGAAAGACCGATTGGTTTAGTAGCCTTGGAAACACTAGATATATTCATAAGGTTTACATTACATCATTAAACGAAAAACTACTACAACAACATATTGTTTCCATAATCCACACTCATATCCCCACATAATATCCCTGCAGGTCATTCATAATTTACTTCTTCACTTCCTGGGAAAAATAAAACATAGAAAAGGGGTGAGCTCAAATGCCCAGTAAGGATAACAATATAGCGGAAACTTTCATAAATAAGAATAAACATTTAAGGCAATGTATAACTAAAACAAAATCCTTTAAAACTTGAACTTTCAACATAGTATGGCATAAATGAAATGAAATAATGCCATTTACTTATTCACATGGTTATTCTACTAATCGAATAATCACATGAAAAATCAATAACCACTTTCATAATGATGGAATGCATAATGCTAAACGTTAATTTCTTTGTCTAGGCCTCATCCCAAGACCTAGGGGTTACTTCTAACCGGAACCCAACCCGGAGTGCCTCTAATAACCGGACACCAACCCGGAGTGCCTCTAATAACCGGACACCAACCCGGAGTGCCTCTAATAACCAGACACCAAACCGGAGGGCTTACTTTTACCAGTCCCTAACCTGGAGGGCTTACTTTAACCAGTCCCCAACCTGGAGGGCTTACTTTTACCGGTCCCCAACCCGGAGCATACTTGTTTATCACATTCATCTGAAGAAAAGTTTGAAATATAACATAAACATTCGGGTTAAAACTAGCATACGAAATGTCAATAGTTTCACCATAAACTATGAATGGTATAAAATAGCACATCCACATTCAAACATATCAAAAAACCTTCAATACAATATAGAAGTTTTGTATTATAATAAATCAACTTCAAATAATCTTAAAATCCATCAAAGGATGTTGACATAGATGAAATCAAAATTCTTTTAAAAGAAGTATCTCCTTTTATTTTGAAATCATTTAAGATCCATATAAAATAAAACATTTTCTTTGAAAATATTCTTATAAGCTTGTATGGAAAGCTTCGACTATTTTTATAACGGCGGAAAATAACCGCACCCGCCGTATAAGTTAAAAAAACATTCTTACCTCAATTCTGTCGAAAAGGTTAAAAAGGACCTTGTTTTGAAAACGACGGAAAGATTCCTTTATAAACCTCTTATAAAAAGTCAAACAAGGGTATAAATGAATTTAACCCATATTCTTGTAAATAGTAAAAATGTTTTGAAATACATTTCGAAGAAACATGGATGTGGATGATAAAGAGGTCCCAGTAGATTATTACGTATAATACAACCTCGGATAATGAAGAGATTGTGAAATAACCCTTACCTTGTACTTTTCCTTGGTTGTGGTAGGTTAACCTCCTGTATAATGGTGAAATAATTGTTATTAAATTATACAAGAGTCATATACATTAATATGATATCATATATGATCTTTTAACATTGCTTTATTAATAATATCTTAGTATTATCGTTGTTTCGGGTGTGAACTTTCTTGTTTTCTTTTGTATGTTTTGTTACGTAAGACATGTTTGTAAAGGATAAGTTGTATATTATTCATATCCAGAATGATATCAAGTCCTTAAACATCATTTTTAAATCATCAAATGATAATTATACTTGAATGGATACGATGGAGAATGAATCTCATCGCGTTCGTGGAGACGGTAGTCCGTACGTACGCACGAGCGACAATATCATTCTTTTGATATTAAAATAATATATAAATGGATGGTATATCATATATACAGAATCATTAACATGTTATATTTATTATTTACATGAGTTACACAACATTATTATACCCATCCAAATAATAATACATTGAATAACAATTACACCACGACGTGGAGACGGTAAGCCGTACGTACGCACGTATGGTGACATGTTATTCAAAGGGTGGATAGAATACTGAATATGGTTGTACCATATTTATAATAAAATCACAGTATATGTAAGATACTGGAGTTATTATTTTAGAATGGTAAGAACAAAGAAAGAGGAAGTGGAAGAAGAAAGGAACTTGGAAAAGGGTGGTGAAATCATTACCTCTTCTTCGGGTTCTTCCTTTTGATTTGATCAAAAGGGATCCTTAGGTTGGCTTTCTGATCAAAATAAGGCCTCTAGGTTGTATTGAGGGATGTTGGGAGAGTATTTGGTCAGAGTTTGGCTGAACCAAAAGGCATTGAAGGTGTGAAGAAATGAGAAGGAGGAGTGCCCTTTTATAAGAGGGGTGAGGGGCACCTTTGGAAAAGCTAGAAATATTAATTTATAATAAATTCATATTCGGTTTCTAATGGCTCCAAAGTTGATTATTAAAAGGTTAAGGTGGGGATAGGTCGAAAACAACTCAACCAATAGAATTTAGACAGGTTTGGGTACTTATATTAACCTTATCTTTAAGTATTAACTCTAAGTTAATTAGTTTCACTTTTACAATGTCTCTTTGTATTTTTATATAATATGGTTAATAAACTTACTATATACATCCAAGCGACCCCAAAGTGGTCATTTAATGATTAAACTATCATGATATAAGTCTCTTGGCCGAACCTTATATTTTGAGGAATTTAATATCAATTAATAATATAATATTTGTTTTAAGAACTCTTTTATGTCAATTTTGACACTATTCAATAGTTGATTTTTGTGAAACTCATAACAGATTTATTACTTCGAACAAAGTCAATTAAATCAATACTAATATATCATAGTATCCTATAAAATTAGTTTAATTCATTAAAAGTTTCATATTATATTTTTTTGGGTATTTATAATATCAATTATTTTAATTTTTCACTATTATAGTAATTACTGCATCATCATTGTGTCATAAATAAAATAAATTATTTAATGTCTAAAAATTATAAATAAACTATAATTATGTAGGAAATCTTTTTATATTTCTAATGAATATTTATAATCTAAAATCCAACTTATATAACCCTATGTAACAATTGTTTTTCTAAAAGGTATATGCTTGTGTCATTTTTGTATTCATTTTGACTTAATTAAAATAAAGTGTCATTATCACTTACAAGTGGATCCATGGGGTCCCAAAATAGACCCAAAGATGCCCATGGTCGACCATGTATCAACCAATAGGGTAAGACACGTTTTAGGGTAATTTAGTATTATTATAATATTATTTTTTAACCCTTATTTACCGGATTTACCCTTAAGCATGGTAAATAAAATATTTACCGCAGAAATTATTCAAAATGTCTAAAAATAAAAGTTACCTATTTACACAATTTGAACATCCTGATTCCAAATATGGAATCCATTTTTCTAAATTCAAAACACAGAAGTGGCAGAAATTAATTTAAAATTAATTCCCGCTGTCAAAACAGAAAGCGTGTTTTTAAGAGATAATAACTATCAAAAGATTGACACTTGTTTATGTTCGGTTTAATTGTAAAATTATGTCTAATGACCAACATTATATTAAATTGTAAAAATATATTCTTAATATACTTTAAAACCACTCAAATTCATAATTTATCACTATTAATTATTTTGATTAAAAAAGTTGTTTTTAATTAAAATTTAGTAATTTTCACTATTCATCAAAATATGAAAGTTATCCGAAAAGTACCAAAATTTCACCTTAGGATAAATTCGATATTCCGAATCCAAAAATGAAGTCCATTTTGAAATATAAAATATATATATTTTCAAAAAGTAGGTATTACTATTTATAATGGCTAGTTTGAATGGTTATGGTGTGTTAGAACTTGGTGTTGCGTACAACACACGCTATCACATTATTCAAAGGGAAACGTACCGTGGAAGCTTGGGGTGTTTCATTTTAAATTTTTGATGTCCCCATTTAGTCAAAAAGTTTAAAATATTGTATTTAAAAAGGTTTCAATATTAGAAGTTGATAAAAGTGAAATACTGAAAATGAATCTGTTCTTGCATTATGACTAAGAAACTCATAATAGGGATTCTAAAATTATAAGGATTATATAAAGTTCAAAATGTAGTTAATACTATTCATGACCTCTTTTAATGGTGTGATTGAACTCGGTGTTGCGTGTAGTGCAAGTTATTGAATTATTTTTAAGAAATAACACACTCTGAAATCCTGGGATGTTACATTCTCCCCTCCTTCAATAAATTGCGTCCTCGCAATTTGAAATTGTTCTTCGAAAATAATAGGTTGAAAGTAGAAAATATATTTGTGGGAAAACCCACATTGGAAATTGGGTTACTAAAATTTAGTCTTAATATGAGGAAAAGAGAAATTAAAGGGTCACCACCAAATTATGATCTCGATTAGGAGAACATTGGTGGCAATTAGAGACATATAATTGGAGGAAAAACGTAAATATTTATAGGTAGTGATTGAGGTCATCAATCACAAACAAGTATAAAATTGAGGTCCTTAAACTCATCAATCCATGATGATTTTAAGTACCATCGGTTCAACAAAATATATGGTATTGGGACAACACATTTTTGACATTTCAAAATATCTTAGTTGAAATCCCACATCGAAAAATGAATTAATGAGGCCTCTATTTAAAATAAAGAGTGGAAAGTATGAAGATTACCGAAAATAACACATACTAGGGTTCCATGTAGGAAAATATGGATATGGAAGAGAAATCTAACAATCAATTATCTGATGGAGAGTGGTAGAGAACATGGCTATGAAAAGGCCAACAATCCCATAGCCATAAATTTGTGATGATTTAAGGTACCATCTAGCACAACATTTTTGTTCTAAGTTTCTATTATTAATGTTGAGGAATTTATTTATGAGATTGGATAAGATAATAAGGATATATACTTACTTTATAATTAGAATTTTACCCATTAATAAATTTCTACCACAAACTCATCTTTCATTCTAAAAGATAATAGAACGTAATTTTTTTTTCTATTTATACTATTCGTACATGGTTCCAAAATAAATGAATTATAATTCATATACCATATCTTTTAAAAAAACTACATTATTTAATTCAGGACATCTCGTGGGACAGTGGTAGGTGATACACCCTTGTTGCCCTTCGGTTGCGGGTTCAAGTCTCGCAGCCTTGCCGGACGCGACGGGTTGCCGCCCGACCTCCGGGTTGTCCTTTTATGGCAATCCAAAATAATACAAACTAGAACTATCCAAAATACTTCTGTCTAAACTCACAGTCCAACATTTATAAGGAAGGTAAACATAATATAGATCCTTTTTATCCCGTAATTGAATATGAATACCTTCATCATGTATTACCATATTCCTTATTAATTACATTCATGCTCCCTTATTCCATATAGAATGCTGGATATACTTCATTAATCCAAAAATGTTTTAAACCCCAACAATGATGGAATATACAAATCATTAATCAGTTCCAAGGTAGTCAAGAATATCCAATATAATTTATCCAAAACAATCACATATTATTCCAAAATCACTACCTCAGTATCAGAACTATATTATGATTTATCATTCTCTCAACCATATATTTTCCAAAAATTTATCCTGCTATTGAGTCACTTTTCTTTGTTCCACAAAATCTCAAGTCCTTAATGAAATAGTACTGCAGTACAATCCTTACATACTCCATGATTATTGTAACAAGTACATTGTTGATACAACACTCAATTGACATAATCAACATAAGAACTCTAATCATCCCTCTTCATCTGTGGTAGTATCATAACATGATTATTATCCAATAACATCATTTGCGGCATAGTCTGATGACTGGGACATAGGTTCACGTAGTGTCCAAACTCCTTGCAAATGAAGCATTGTACATTTGAAACCATTTTCTTACCCTTGCAGTCACGTACTTTGTGCCCTTTTCCTCCACACTTATAACAAACTCCCATTCCTTTCAGGCAAGTTCCAGGGTGTTTCTTTCCACAATTACCACATATGGGAAAATTCTTCTTTTCCCTCTTCCCTTTATCCATCTTTCTCTCTTCCATCCTTTTCTTCTCTTGCTTCCCTTCAAAGCCATAGGACTCAGTAAACTCTTTACTTATCTTATCAACACACGATATTATTTCTTCATATGATGATAATACATGGGAGACTATTTCTCTTATAAATTCTAGCTTAAGACCATGAGAGATATGATCCTTCCTTCTCTTTGAATCATGTGCATTTCTGGAGTTATCATTCCTTCTACTGGGCGCCATTTCTAAACAATGGCATAAACTAGATTAGTTTATGAGTCAAAATACATAATCCCATACTTATAAAACACTTAACATAAATTGAACTATTTATGGATATAATCCATAATCATAAAAATGTTTTCTTTGAAGAAGTATATACTCATAAACCCTTCATAATGGTTTGTAAAGAAAATGAGAATTATCCTAAGCATATCCCCCGGGAGTGTCGTAACCAAGAGTGTAGCAAGGCCCGTTGTCGTGCACCAGTTCCCGTTCGAGTCTAGCTCAAAGCGGTGTTTTCGGGTTTTACCCCTAGGTACATCTGTGCCAGAGCCGCCTCTACCTGCTCGTATCCAGACAGGGATGTATTGCTCGGAAAACTCACAAAATCTCTACAATACCAAAATTCTAGGAAGTTCTTCTATACTAATCCTCAAAGTTCATCTTAGGTATACGTGCTCTAATCAGAGTTTATCTAAAACTAGCTTCCAAGGTTTGTACTAAACTTCCTCTCATACCAACTGTAACGCCCCGACCCCAGCTGCCCAGAGTCGGTGCATTACTTCGTAACATTGGCATGATCACAAGAAAGATCAAATCTCGAAAGACCGATTGGTTTAGTAGCCTTGGAAACACTAGATATATTCATAAGGATTACATTACATCATTAAACGAAAAACTACTACAACAACATATTGTCTCCATAATCCACACTCATATCCCCACATAATATCCCTGCAGGTCATTCATAATTTACTTCTTCACTTCCTGGGAAAAATAAAACATAGAAAAGGGGTGAGCTCAAATGCACAGTAAGGATAACAATATAGCGGAAACTTTCATAAATAAGAATAAACATTTAAGGCAATGTATAACTAAAACAAAATCCTTTAAAACTTGAACTTTCAACATAGTATGGCATAAATGAAATGAAATAATTCCATTTACTTATTCACATGGTTATTCTACTAATCGAATAATCACATGAAAAATCAATAACCACTTTCATAATGATGGAATGCATAATGCTAAACGTTAATTTCTTTGTCTAGGCCTCATCCCAAGACCTAGGGGTTACTTCTAACCGGAACCCAACCCGGAGTGCCTCTAATAACCGGACACCAACCCGGAGTGCCTCTAATAACCGGACACCAACCCGGAGTGCCTCTAATAACCGGACACCAAACCGGAGGGCTTACTTTTACCAGTCCCTAACCTGGAGGGCTTACTTTAACCAGTCCCCAACCTGGAGGGCTTACTTTTACCGGTCCCCAAACCGGAGCATACTTGTTTAGCACATTCATCTAAAGAAAAGTTTGAAATATAACATAAACATTCGGGTTAAAACTAGCATACGAAATGTCAATAGTTTCACCATAAACTATGAATGGTATAAAATAGCACATCCACATTCAAACATATCAAAAAACCTTCAATACAATATATAAGTTTTGTATTATAATAAATCAACTTCAAATAATCTTAAAATCCATCAAAGGATGTTGACATAGATGAAATCAAAATTCTTTTAAAAGAAGTATCTCCTTTTATTTTGAAATCATTTAAGATCCATATAAAATAAAACATTTTCTTTGAAAATATTCTTATAAGCTTGTATGGAAAGCTTCGACTATTTTTATAACGGCGGAAAATAACCGCACCCGCCGTATAAGTTAAAAAAACATTCTTACCTCAATTCTGTCGAAAAGGTTAAAAAGGACCTTGTATTGAAAACGACAGAAAGATTCCTTTATAAACTTCTTATAAAAAGTCAAACAAGGGTATAAATGACTTTAACCCATATTCTTGTAAATAGTAAAAATGTTTTGAAATACATTTCGAAGAAACATGGATGTGGATGATAAAGAGGTCCCAGTAGATTATTACGTATAATACAACCTCGGATAATGAAGAGATTGTGAAATAACCCTTACCTTGTACTTTTCCTTGGTTGTGGTAGGTTAACCTCCTGTATAATGGTGAAATAATTGTTATTAAATTATACAAGAGTCATATACATTAATATGATATCATATATGATCTTTTAACATTGCTTTATTAATAATATCTTAGTATTATCGTTGTTTCGGGTGTGAACTTTCTTGTTTTCTTTTGTATGTTTTGTTACGTAAGACATGTTTGTAAAGGATAAGTTGTATATTATTCATATCCAGAATGATATCAAGTCCTTAAACATCATTTTTAAATCATCAAATGATAATTATACTTGAATGGATACGATGGAGAATGAATCTCATCACGTTCGTGGAGACGGTAGTCCGTACGTACGCACGAGCGACAATATCATTCTTTTGATATTAAAATAATATATAAATGGATGGTATATCATATATACAGAATCATTAACATGTTATATTTATTATTTACATGAGTTACACATCATTATTATACCCATCCAAATAATAATACATTGAATAACAATTACACCACGACGTGGAGACGGTAAGCCGTACGTACGCACGTATGGTGACATGTTATTCAAAAGGTGGATAGAATACTGAATATGGTTGTACCATATTTATAATAACATCACAGTATATGTAAGATACTGGAGTTATTATTTTAGAATGGTAAGAACAAAGAAAGAGGAAGTGGAAGAAGAAAGGAACTTGGAAAAGGGTGGTGAAATCATTACCTCTTCTTTGGGTTCTTCCTTTTGATTTGATCAAAAGGGATCCTTAGGTTGGCTTTCTGATCAAAATAAGGCCTCTAGGTTGTAGTGAGGGATGTTGGGAGAGTATTTGGTCAGAGTTTGGCCGAACCAAAATGCTTTGAAGGTGTGAAGAAATGAGAAGTAGGAGTGCCCTTTTATAAGAGGGGTGAGGGGCACCTTTGGAAAAGCTAGAAATATTAATTTATAATAAATTCATATTCGGTTTCTAATGGCTCCAAAGTTGATTATTAAAAGGTTAAGGTGGGGATAGGTCTAAAACAACTCAACCAATAGAATTTAGACAGGTTTGGGTACTTATATTAACCTTATCTTTAAGTATTAACTCTAAGTTAATTAGTTTCACTTTTACAATGTCTCTTTGTATTTTTATATAATATGGTTAATAAACTTACTATATACATCCAAGCGACCCCCAAGTGGTCCATTAATGATTAAACTATCATGATATAAGTCTCTTGGCCGAACCTTATATTTTTAGGAATTTAATATCACTTAATAATATAATATTTGTTTTAAGAACTCTTTTATGTCAATTTTGACACTATTCAATAGTTGATTTTTGTGAAACTCATAACAGATTGATTACTTCTAACAAAGTCAATTAAATCAATACTAATATATCATATTATCCTATAAAATTAGTTTAATTCATTAAAAGTTTCATATTATATTTTTTTGGGTATTTATAATATCAATTATTTTAATTTTTCACTATTATAGTAATTACTGCATCATCATTGTGTCATAAATAAAATAAATTATTTAATGTTTAAAAATTATAAATAAACTATCATTATGTAGGAAATCTTTTTATCTTTCTAATGAATATTTATAATCTAAAATCCAACTTATATAACCCTATTTAACAATTGTTTTTCTAAAAGGTATATGCTTGTGTCATTTTTGTATTCATTTTGACTTAATTAAAATAAAGTGTCATTATCACTTACAAGTGGATCCATGGGGTCCCAAAATAGACCCAAAGATGCCCATGGTCGACCATGTATCATCCAATAGGGTTAAGAAACGTTTTAGGGTAATTTAGTATTATTATAATATTATTTTTTAACCCTTATTTACCGGATTTACCCTTAACCATGGTAAATAAAATATTTACCGCAGTAATTATTCAAAATGTCTAAAAATAAAAGTTACCTATTTACACAATTTGAACATCCTGATTACAAATATGGAATCCATTTTTCTAAATTCAAAACACAGAAGTGGCAGAAATTAATTTAAAATTAATTCCCGCAGTCAAAACAAAAAGCGTGTTTTTAAGAGATAATAACTATCAAAAGATTGACACTTGTTTATGTTCGGTTTAATTGTAAAATTATGTCTAATGACCAACATTATATTAAATTGTAAAAATATATTCTTAATATACTTTAAAACCACTCAAATTCATAATTTATCACTCTTAATTATTTTGATTAAAAAAGTTGTTTTTAATTAAAATTTAGTAATTTTCACTATTCATCAAAATATGAAAGTTATCCGAAAAGTACCAAAATTTCACCTTAGGATAAATTCGATATTCCGAATCCAAAAATGAAGTCCATTTTGAAATATAAAATATATATATTTTCAAAAAGTAGGTATTACTATTTATAACGGCTAGTTTGAATGGTTATGGTGTGTTAGAACTTGGTGTTGCGTACAACACACGCTATCACATTATTCAAAGGGAAACGTACCGTGGAAGCTTGGGGTGTTTCATTTTAAATTTTTGATGTCCCCATTTAGTCAAAAAGTTTAAAATATTGTATTTTAAAAGGTTTCAATATTAGAAGTTGATAAAAGTGAAATACTGAAAATGAATCTGTTCTTGCATTATGACTAAGAAACTCATAATAGGGATTCTAAAATTATAAGGATTATATAAAGTTCAAAATGTAGTTAATACTATTCATGATCTCTTTTAATGGTGTGATTGAACTTGGTGTTGCGTGTAGTGCAAGTTATTGAATTATTTTTAAGAAATAACACACTCTGAAATCCTGGGATGTTACATGTTATTAATTAAATTTAGATTACTATATTTTTGAAAAATAATCATTTCATAAAAAATATGGTCTTTTTGATATTATTTAACTAAAAAACTTAGATTGAATTTTGTTCGGAGTAATTAATTACTTTCACTCACACTCAATTGCTATGTTGTTATTACATGGATATTGATATAAATTATATATTATTATTTATACGTAATAAAAATTTATAAATACAAATTATTTTTATTGAAGTAATATATTTAAAATTTTTAATTTTAGATTAATTACCTTCAAGGATTATGCAACCCCATGGAAATTCATTCCAAAGAAGTATAAAAATAAGAAGAAACTAATTTGAAAACATTAACGAAAATTAAATTTGGATATATTTTGGTGTCATATGAATTTATATGATAACTATAATTTATAAATGATTAGAAATAGTGAATAATCGAATTAAAGTATTTCATTTCTGTCTTTAATGTAATTTTTTTAAACTATTGTCAAATATGAAATTAAATTAGATCTAATTATAAAATATATTGTTAAATCATTGGAATTTCATTAAAATTTAACAAAAATTAAAATGTATGGAAAATAATCTATCCAATAATGAATGGTTAATCTATGTCTATATTTCAATTAATTAATTTTTTTTATAAACCAGAAATGTTGAAAATATTATTATAATGTTTAATGATAAAAACATTAACAAGGGGATTAAACAAATATATAATGTTAATAATGCAACATAAAAATATCTAAATTTTATTATATGATTTAACTTATTCCTTATTTTATATTTAATTTAATCAAGGGAATTTTTTATCCATTTTAAATGTGTTATATAAATGTTATAAATTAACATTTCATGTACTTGTATGTGTGTGCGCCACCAAAATTATAAAAGAGAAATTATGCTTATGTCCTCCTCACAAAGCATGAGGTATTTATCATGACCATTTTCTAAAAAAATCTAATGCCAAGCTTCCTACATACGTATTATATGGTTTTAATCACTAAATTCCAAACCTATATCATATAATTTATAATTGAAATAGAGATAACTAAGGAAAAGGTATAAGTCATAATCAAGATATTTCTTGTTTATTTAATCTTCGACATAAATACATATTAAATCCACTTTAGCATATTTAAATTAAGAACTTCAATATACTAGAATGTTATTATTTTTAAAGAAATAATTTTAATATATAATTAAATTCATATGGTAAATGAAAAACATTGCTAATCAGTCTAGGTGGACAACAACCTCTCTGATGTGAGGATTTTTTTTAAATCACAATCTCACTCCGATGGTTATAAAAATATAATAAAATAAAATATATAATTTTTAAAAAGAAAATATGATTCTATTATTTTATGTTATTTCCAATTATATAACCATTCTATATATAGAAAATTATAACATTGCTCGTGTGTATGGGTTGGATGTCACCACCACAATGTGTTGTGAGTCATTTTTCACTCCTTCCTAAATTAAATTGTCATAAGGATAGAAATAATTTAATAATATTACAAATATAAAAAAATAATGATCATATACAATTTATATATAATATAATATATTACATTTTCGTATAGTAAAAAAAATAGAATCATTGTTCGTGTGGACATGTTTACTACAACCTCCGTGATACATCAAATTTCAAATACCATGTACCCCATCCATGAATTGTGCTAATAATGTTTTGGGCAAAAATTAAAATATTCTCAATTTTAATATTTATTATACTACATGATTATGATCTTTATAATATAATTCATTCTATAAAATTCATTTTTTAGTTTTAAAATTAATCTTTTACAAATATCTAACTATAATGTGACCATTCAAGGAAATAAAAAAACATGGTGTAAAATAAAATAAAAGGAGTAATAATAATTTAATTAACATGAAAAAGGTTGTTAAGAAAATATAATAATAATAGAATATCATTTCATTTTATGTTTGACAAAGGAATGAAACACATTACGACTCAAGATATTGGATTTCCTTTAATAATATTGTTTAAATGTATTCCTTCCAATTAATTAACATTAATTTTAATGATCCATGAAATATTTAAATAATTGATTTTTTACGAAGCAATGATGGATAAATATAATTTAAAACTATTTCATTAAAAATTTATAATGCATAAGTAATGTGTATTTTTTATCATTTTTAGTATAGTTTATTTTTTAAATTGTGAAAAAGTACACAAATAATGTTATGTGAAAATATGAGGCATTACCACCTACTTATTCCATCATGTAAAATAATCCCAACCAATATTCCATTACATGTTAATTTCATAATTTAAGGTAGTTTATATATTTATTTTTCTATTAAATTTTAGTTTCAAAAAGATTCTCTATGTACAATATATGTTTAATATCTTGTTTATTTGAAAAATAAATGAGTTATTTCTTATGGGATTTAATGGAAATTAAATTATTCATATTGTTTCAGTTCAATCTACATGTGCATTATTTTTTAAACTCTATTAAACTAATGGGTCAGTTAAAATATTTCTGATTACTGGTGAACCCTATATATCACTCTTATTCAATAGATAAAGAGTTGAGCTTTTGCATTGATAAGATAATCTTATGATTTAAGTGGTACATCATATTAAGATATTCTTTTAAATGTGTCCATGAAAGATTGTATCAACTGATAATGTCCAAATATAACTTCATTATATTCTCCAACAACATTTAAAGTATATATTATTATTTAAAAATGTATGAAATGTGATTTTATTTTTAATATTTGTTTTTGACAATTTAAGTAATGGTTAATGGATTGTTTATCTAGTAAATGCAGTCATTTGTTTATATTATCTATGAAACCATTATATTTATGACTTCCCTATAACTATTTTTGATAAAATATTTGTGTAAATTTATTAAGGTATTGTGATTTTTCTGCGATAAGTAAAAGGATATTTTTCCTCAAATGATTATTAAGAAAAATTCATTCCTTATTATAAAATTTTCATATTTAAAAATTTAACACACTAGAATTTTGATATATGATATCCTTTAATTATTTTAATGTGTTCGGTAGTATTTTCCAAACAATAAACTAAATCAAGACATATTAATAGTGAATTAAAACCACGGTGTTTAATAAATGTGAATGAAAAGGGTAAAAAAATTAATAAAATTTTTATAATCAAAATAATGAATAATATTATTATAAATGAAAATCAACTGGTACAACTAAAATGATGAATACAATCATTTTTTCATATAAATGTTTTTACAAAGTATTTCATTTATATGTGATATGAATATATTTTTTTGGAAATAAATATCAATGTGGGATGAATAAATTGGATATGAATAATTGTTTAATATTAATTCAATTTTTAAATAATAATAAATATGACAGATAATGGTTAATATTTTAAAAAATATGGTTATCATTGAATAATTAATTCATTATATCGTAAAATTATAATAAAAAATGAATTTATAAATTTTTTTATTTTAAATGTAATGAAAAATTACATTTGGATTCATTAAACTAATGTTTTCTTAAGAATAATCTTTTTATTTTTCTAAAATAATTGCTTTTAAATGAATTATAAAATATATAGATTTTTCAAATTACATTACTTTTATGAAATTGTTATTAAATGTTTATAGATTGGATGTTCAGAAAGACATCATATAAGTCCGCATGTATATATATTTTATGGCTTTATAATTTTTTATTGGAATAATATATATTAATATACCAATTTTTAAAAACAAGATACCACATTGATTTTTTAAAAGGATAAAGTAAGAAAATTAAATGGATTTAAACGATTAAAAATAATTTTTGAAATAATTTGTTTTGATATAATTGAACATATATATCTTTCCATAGAGTTTTCATAAAATATTTTTCCTTCGTGAAATTTTTAACATGTTCATCATTCATATTTATTTAAAACATTTAAAAAAATTTTAATCTGACAACTTATAAAAAAGTTCACTAGCAACCACAAAAATATAACTCTAAAAAATATTTTACTATGAGAAATATAAACAATTTAAATAGAATAAAAATTTTTTTAACTCATTTTAAATTCATGTCACCTAATATTATCTTATTACATGAATTTATGATGGATCATTTAAGGAAATATTAATGTGATCAATATGTAAAATCATTTTTACTAAACATGATTAAATTCTATTTCTATATTACAATTATACCATAAAAATACCAATTTCATAAAACTATTATTTGTTCTATGGTTTATCTTATTATTTTATATGAATAATCATTAATTTAATTTCACATTTCCCCTAATGAGAAGTGGAAATTTCATTCATTTTTTGGGAGAGAGAATAACTGCCTCTGTAAAATGACATTTTTCATTTTACATCACTAGATTTCAAGGATGGTGTGAAAGTAGAAATTAATAAAGAATTATTATATTGAATTTATTTTATGGTTGTTAGAAAACAACAAATATTTGTTCTTCATCCTATATTATGATAACGAAACCATCTTCCATGTATATGTATAGATTATTTCCCCCTATAATGATGTATTCAATTTTTCATTACTACCTTAACAGGTGGTTCATGATAATAGTTTTCAATGATAAATATGAAATTTATTTTATTATTGTTGATATTTTATAATAAATTATGGATACGATTTGTTATATGGCCAACAATGACAATTATTAAGTAAATTACTTAAAATGAGCACCAAAGTAGGAAGTTTTTCACTTCATTCAATGTAATGTATTTATATAAAATACCATAAAACACCTTATAATCATCTATTATTCTTATTAGGTTCATGATTATTTCTTTTTAATGACATATATGATGAATACAATAAATTTATATCATCGATGACAATTAGAAACTTATTTAATTTTATAATATTATATAATTACGTAATTAATATTTTTTCTATAAATGTTTTATCAACAGTTAACTAATTAAATAATTGACCACCTTTATACATTAAAAATTAATAAAACATGCTCACTATCGATTGTATAATAATGTATCATACACCAAAAAAACAATTAAATAAAATATTTCCTTTATAAAATTTTCTAAATAATTAATAATTAATAATATATTATATAATAGTTATTTATTTTTAATAAATAATTGATTCCAATACTATATTTATTAAAACAGATTTATGCAATAACAATTTTACCCACCTAGTGTTGAAAATATGGAAAAACTGTATGGTATTTTTATACAATGGAAAGATATAAATGAGGAATATAAAATATAATAGTCAAGAGTATTATTTTTGGGTATTAATTTATTTATATTCAATTTATTATTCCTGAATATTGGTTCAAGTGCTAAACAAATAAAGACCCATATATAAGTTTTAGCTCGAATTTATCTATTGCAGATTGAACAAGAATTATATAGCTAATATCATTTATCTGGTTTGTATTCTTCCTTAAAAATCATAGTAATTTATAAATTAAAAATTTTCATATCTATTAATATTTTTTAATTTAATATAAATTTTAGTTTAATGGTTACACTATATAGGTAATGACCCAGGTATTTATATAATAAGTTTTTTTAAATTTATATTAATATTTCGGAATAAGATATTTATTTTCTGTTAAAAAGGAAACTTTTTATGATATTATACTCAACAATAAACAATGGGATTCCTTGAAATCTTATCTTGCAAAGAACATTGAGTTATACCAAAAAAATAAGATGATAATATTATTAATTTAATTGTAGTTAACACATAGTCGTTGTATTTCCAGGAATGAACATAACTGACTACATTGTGATTATATATTCTTATTAATTTTTTAAACATTTATCCAATAAATGTTACTGGCTTAAATTAAGAATGAAACTTGTTTTAATCATGAAATACTTTAATATTCCCTAAAATGTTGATTTAATGCCTTTTTATGGAGAACCCTTTATAAATATAGTTTTTGCTACATTTATAAGTTCTATTTAAGAAAAAAAAATTACATAGAAGAGGGAAATAAAAATCTACTTTGGAATAATTTTTCATATTTTTTTGATAGAGTTCATTATTTATGAATAGTGAAAAATACTGAATTTTAATTAAAAATTACCTTTTAATATAATTTTTTATATAGTTATATTGTACTTTTTATTTTATTTAAATTGTAATTAGATTATGTTATTATAATTTATTCTAATTTTGGTCTTTTTTGATAATTTAAATTTGAAATTGGACTTAATAACATGTCAATCTTTTGGTTGTTTTTACTTCTCAAAAACACTTTTTTGGTTTTGACAAAAAAATTAATTTTAATTTAATTTCTGAAACTTATGGGGTTTGAATTTGAAATAATAGATTCCATATTTGGAATCAGGTGGTCTAAATTTTGATCATAGGTAACATTGATTTTTATTCATTTTGAATAGTAACTTTAGTAAATTATTTAACAAGTGTGGCTAAAGGGTAAATCAGGTAAATAAGTTTATAAAAATATTATTATAATAATATTATATTTCCCTAACATGTGTCTTAATCATTTGGTATGAGATATGTCAGACCATTGGCCTCCTTGGGTTGATTTTAGGACCCCATGGGATCACTTGTGTGTCAAAATTACATTTAATTACTTGGAATTTAATGTTAATGAAAATATAACATAAACATAATACAATTAGTAAAAACAAATTCACAGAGAGTTATATAGGTTATCTCTTTGACTATAAATAGTCATTATAATGCTAAATAGATTTCATGAATCAAGGTATTTTATTTATAATGTTTAGTCATCCAATATATAAATATATTTATGAAATGATGATGATGTAGTGATTACCTTATTAATGAATGTTTTAAATAAATGTGATTATAAAAATTAATATAAATTTATTTTGAAAATTTTTATTACATAAAATAATTTAGGGATAATTTTGGCTTTTTAAATTTTAACTGAGGAAGGATGTACAATATAATCATGTTGTTATGTATTTTTTAAAAACCATGATATGAATTGTCTATAAATGTACATAAATGAATTTGTTTTAAATTATTAAATGATATAATAGTTATAAAAACATAATATTCGGCCAAATGAATTATTTAATGTCGAAAATTTCATTAATGAACCAGTTGAGGTTCTATTGGGATATTATATTTACTATATTAACCATATAGTAGTAATATACATGAAGACATGGTAAGAGTCAAATAAATTAACTATGGGTTAACGTTAAATGATAAGGATATATTGGATACCAAAACATGTCTAAAAAATATTGTTTGAGAGGATTTATAACAATTTTTTATATATATATGAATTAAATGTGTTTTGGAACTTTTAAAAATCAATATTCAGATTATAATAAAATAATGTTTTAAACATTCCTAAAGTACCCCTCCTCCCTATTATAAAAGGACACCACCTCTAACCATTTATGAAACCTCTCAATCTCCCTCTTCTCATCCAAACTAATTCCATGATAATCTCAAAACATCATTCTACTCCTCCTAAAATCCATACCATTACCAGAAGGTAATTCCAAAAGTCCTTTTAGCTTATCTTAAAAAGATTTAACATATTTGAGGTAATGTCTTCTGTCATGATTTTTCTTTTTATTTTCCCTTCTCCAACACAATATACTATCTTAATTATATTATTTTATAAAAACACCTATATATTCAGTATACTATGATTTTTTATGTTAATTACTCTAACTACACGTACACAGACGTCTATTTTATGGATTTAGAAAATATTGTTTCTGTATACTACGAACTACTACCGCCCGAAACGGGGATTATTCAATTCTCTTGTACTACCTCTCATGGTGGACATTATGAATGATGTATATATATATATGATCTATATTATTTTAATATTTTTTATAATCTTTTATATTTTTCATTTATATAATTCTTTTATTCTCTCCATAACGTGTATCTATGATAATTTTATTTGGGGAAATGCATATTACTGATCCCTCAAAGTGATATGACTCATTCATGCTATACATGGAACATATAAAGGAAGGAATTAAGGTACTTATGTATCATTTATAACATAAATATTATACTGTTAGTATAATATACCTGTGTATCATTTAATTTTTATTCCATTATATGTTAAAAAGAAATGAATGTAACATTCTTGCGTACGTACGAATCACCATCACCATGAACGGTGCATTAAATTTCTTATATCCAACTATTATAGAATATTCTAAATACATATATATTAGAATTAAATACATATATAATTTATTTATACTATACTTTTATCAGGAATACAATTCTGGAGATAATGGACTTTTGACCACATGGACAACTTTTAATTTTATCAAGTTCATTTTTCTCTTAAGTATCAAACACTGAAAAAATGACCGATATAAACTAGAATAATTATATAATTGGTATTACAAGGTAATAAGTGATATAATAGTTATAATAAACATTATAATTTTATGAATCAAGTATAAATTAACTTTAATTTATTATTTCGTAGGAACACGGAACATACGTGACGTGTCCGATTCAATGTAAGGGAATATCTTAACTCAATTTCAATTATTTGGGTTTATCTTATTCTTTATGATTATTTCATGAAATTAATATTTGAGAATATAGATTTTGATATCTTATCTTTTATTAATACTTTATTTTTGTGTTCTTTTACTAAATATTCATAATTGTTCTATTTTATTTATAAAATGATATTTGTAAGGGAATTTTTCATCCTCCACTTTTAGTCAAAAAAATAATTTTTGTTATATCACATAATTTACATTTTCATATGTTTGGATATGTGATTCTATATTATTAATATTATACATTTTATATCCATGTGATGAGAGACCCTTTTCTCTCCCTTCTAAAAATTTTCTAAATTTTAATGTGATGGCATTAGGCTATCAAATTTTGATAATGGGTTTGTCTCAATCACATTTCATTGAGGAATAGTTTGATAATATAATCCTCCTTATTTTACATAATTTTTAATAAACTCCTTCTAATTTTACTTTCATTAAAATGGATTTTTTATCTATGATGTGTTTTACTAACCAACAAATGTAATGTTTTTAACTTATGTGGCAACAATGACCTGTCTGCCGCCTTAATAGTTATTTGGCTTCCTCTCTATTCCATCATGTTTTTAAATGAAAATGAAATCCATGATTCCATTTTTTGGGTGTTTTGGTATATAAAATGGTTTTTGAAAATGATCTAAAATTTCAATAACTTGAAATGATATATTGTTATTGAAAATAAAATTATCTTTGTGAAATGATGATATTTTCAATATTTTATGTGTTTTATTATATAATGGTACTTGTACACTTGACCAATGGTAACATGATAAACCAATGATGGGTGGTTACATGATAAACCTAATTATCGGTGGTTCTGTGATAAATCCAGGATGAGTGGTTACGTAATATCCTCCAATTCATTGGGTGTGAAAGTCGGTCATAAGGCTATTCCATTTAGTGATATGTGTGGAAGTCAACCATATTCTTATTCTATTTATTTATGTTTATTTCCCATGTAACCTTAAGAAGTTAAATATTGCATTCTTTAGTAATTATGATAATATTTTAGTTAAAAAAATATTCAATGAGTTTATATTCAGTGAAGTGTTTTGGAAACTGTTTATATGTGAAGAGTATTACACTGTGATAACATTTTCATGGTTTACAGGTATTGACAAGATGAATATTTTTCTTTCATTATGTTTCCCTTACTGATATTTTGAATCTCATTCCACATTTAGAAATGTTTTTTCACATGACATAATGAAGAGTAAAGTCAAGGATGGGATCAAGGAAGGTTTATGTTGTTAAAACATTAATCAATGTCATATTTCATTTTAAAGCGATTTTATGAAAACAAGGCTAGTGAGTAGAAGTATCTACTTGTAAAACTCATGATATTTTGTATATGTTATGACATAGTTCTTTAAAGATAAAAACCTAAAAATATCCCCAATATTAATTGTTAGCATAATTAAATATTATGTGATGTTTATGTTTGGGGCTTTATAGTTTGTATCATAGGTCGGTTTTGATATCATTTGAGGTTAGGGTGATATTTAACCATATATGACATCTTTTATATATCCAAGTGGTTACAATATTAGAAAGATTAGTATTTATTTTAGATAAATTTAATGAGTTTAAGAGAACATAAATAAGTATATCATTTTCTTTACCATACTCATATGATAGTATATGTTGATTTTACTAATATACCCACACAGAACTTTTTGGTTTTAGTAAATTACTATATATTAAAGGCACCAAAATTAACAATGGATTTGAAGGAAACTGTGGTGGATTTATGAATGACAAACTGAATGAAATGGGAGCTTCAATGAGAACGCTTATGTGTATTCTTAACTAACTATATAGAGTCATTAATGACCACTTGAACCGTTGTAATTTTTCTAAGGTATCATATATGTGAGAAACAAATTACTATGGATGATCAAGTAATAATAATAAATGTTTTTTTGATTAAAACCCATATGTGTCAATGATATGGATTGAACCCCCTAAGAAAATTCTTCAAAGTGATGGGCACATGTTATAGATGCGGTAATGCTGGTCGTAAAGTGATAATGTACCATGGAAAAATTAATAGTTGAGATATATATAGTAAATGGAAAGATATTATTTCTTTGGGATCAATTGAATGTTTTAAATGTGGTGTGAATTGTCATTACACAAATAGATTTCATACAATGAAGGATCGGGAATGAGATCAGCATGACCATGAAAAAATATGTTTACAAAATCCGAATTCCCTTTTGATTGAGGATGTGGAACATGAAATGGCCAATAAAAGGTATGGATTATTTTATAGCTATTGTTTTGATATTTTTGAATCTTAGGATATGAATCATGATTATTATTTTAAAAAATATGTATTGTGGATGAAGTTTAAAAAAATTCTAAGGGATCATGGAGAATGATGGATGATTAAGATGTCAACATTTTAGAAATTGGAGAGTTATGTCAATTAACTAGGTGATGATATTTTTAAAAATATTAATTTTTTTTGATAGGATTACATTAGAATAAATTTATATTGTATTATTAATCCTGCAGTTTGTTATATGAAAATTAAATTTGAAGAAGGATTATCTATTCATATTTAGAAATAGTTATAAAAACCCATTTCTGTTAATATGATCCTTGTGACAACACATCGCGTCGGAAGAATCCATGGTAATCGAACCCACAACCAAATTGTGATTTGTATTTATCACATCCCACTAGATTATATAATGTCCTTGGTTGGTTTGACTAATTATTTTTTGTTAAATTAATTTATGGATAAAGAATGTATTCATTTTAGGAACTTAACATTTATCAAATTTATATCCTTAGTATAGGAAAATGATTTGATGATTAACTGATAAATGTTGTTTGGGAATCCATTCTCTCTTTTGGGAACACTATATGACTATGGAAAAGAGACTACTATGGGATTTTATTTTTGGAGAAATGGTAGAATTTTATTTTTGATGAAACTATGTTTTTAATATGGAATTATATAAATTTGGTTTATTTATGGGAATGATGAACCTATCTTTCAAAATAAGAGATTAGGTCAATTATTTTATTGTTTGTGACATTAAGAGTAGTAGATGTTATTTAGAGATAAATGTTATGATATGTTGTGGAAGAATATGTGATCACATCATCTTAAATTTTTGGTTTCAATCATAGAATAGATTAATTTGATGAATTATAAAGAAAATTGTTTATGGAATAGTCTTTTTAGTGATTAAGAGGTGTATTTCTTTTGATATTGGATTATCCTTTTTTTAGATCATCAGATCGTGTAGTAACAATTTTTATTTTTATTAATTTTCAAAGACTATGGAACTATAAAAACCATCTTTTTTAGATTATGTGATTCTCTATAATATTATTGTTTCTCTTTAGGAGTGACCTAGTCATCTTTAATACACATCGTTTGGAGAAAATATGGGTGTGTGTTATAAATAAAGTGATGAATGAGTCTCTACTTGAAAATTAAATAAAATTCTTTATGTTATTATTCAATCTCATTAAATAAACTCTATAACATTATGAAAAAGAACTAAAAAAACATTTCCTGTTCACTTTTCCTACTAGGTAGTCAGAGATCATTTAACCAATCACATGCTTGAGATTTTTTTGGTTAACTTTATCTAGATCATGTTTTCTATTGAAACGCACGGCCAATTGTCGCCTATCGACTGGTCAAGATTCCGGTGCTCTGCTAATGTGTATAGCAGCACTCGGGTCGAATCTTCGGCGATGATACTTTGAAATAGTCGTTTTTTTAGTTGATTGTATTCTGATTGGGGTTTTTTTTGTAGAGAATAATTGAAATGAATAATTGATTATGATTGATTTGACAAAATGATAATGATTTGGGTGAGGTTATCATTAGGTTAGTCGATCTTGTGATGTCATTGAGCTTTGCTTTATATTGCATTTAAATTAACACCCATGTCACAAGTTGACGTTGATTTGAATTCCCAAGTGTTAAGGCTTTAATACAAGACTTAACTTAACTTAGGGTTCTAATATTGATCATATCTTGTTTATGGTAGTGTATTTATGGTTCCAATAATCCATGGAAACCACACTTTAAACAAAACAAGTCATTAATCCATGACATGCTAAGTCCAACATACACAATGTTAATTCAACGCATCCTCATCGAGCGAAAGATCTCAATCGATTAACATAACTAAATTAAAACTAACCCCAATGAGTGATTTACTCAGCCATTAGTATTTTTTATAATCTGGGTTTAATGGTTATGGTGATGATTTAAAAAGATTAGAAAAATAAAGGGACATGAAAAGAGTAGTGTGCCGAACACACACACGAAATATTTTGAGAATCAAAAATGGAATTTCGATTGAATGAGGATGAAAAATAAGGGATGGGGATTAAACTGAATTTAAAATATTTTAAGACCATTAATATTGTAATACATATGGTGGAGACGAATAAGAGGTATTGAAGAAGAAACAAGAACTAAAATTTGATTGAAATGAAAACAAAGTTACACAATTACAATGGAAAGAAAACATAAACAAACATGAAAGAGAAGTTGAGGAGAGTTATCTCTTGTTTAAACAAGATCAAAGCATATCCACCTAGAACCTTTTCAAGGATCTAGTAATTCCAAACCTCCTCTTTAACTATTGAAGTGCCAACCTCTTGGAAGGAGAGGAGAGGGATGTATTTATAGCCCAAGGAGTGGACTGTTTGCATTCCAAATCTGTCCCTCCACTTGACCCGTATATTTACCAATTTAGACAGCTGAATCACGAGATGTTGTCTTCTTCATAAATGTATATATTGTTCTCTTCTGTCTACCCTCAAAATCTTGCGTTCATTGGACTTTTTTATTCAATGTTATGGCTATTTCATTAAACAAATCTAAAATGTCCATTTCTATCCATGACTTTTCAATGAATGAAATGTGAATGGATTTTTGAATAGTAATATGCCATCAAAACTGGATAGTTTCTTGAATGACGTTGGCCGACTATATCTCCACTTTAACACTGCAAATTCTCACCTCAAATTCATTTATATATAAGGAGAAAAGAGCACATTTGTGTGCTGATTTTAATTCCCGGCCAGAATGGTGGGCTGGACTTCATAGAATCATTTGGGCCACTTGTTGAAGACTTAGAGCCTTGAAATTTTTATACACGATGTCACATATTGTCCCCCGAATTATGGTGTAGAATCAACCTCTTTGGATATCTGGATTGAGCCTAGTAAATAAATCTTCATGGCTGGTTCAGTTTTTTCAGAAATTCATTGGGCTTTCTTGGGTGTTACATATGAACCTTCAAATGGACTAATAGGCACATGATCCATTCTAATTAAATGTTCTAAATTGAAATAGGAATCCTAAAAAATAAAATCCATGAAATTTGGATCAGTACAGTAATAGTTATAGATAATACATTAAACTGACTCAAATATGGATTTATTCAAATAAGGCTCAAAATTATATTTAATATTAAAATATGAATATTACACACAAATTATGCACTTTTCATAAAAAATCACTATAGTGAGTTATTAAAATGAAATTAATAAATGAATAACATCATCTATCACTCTCCAACAGAACATGATGGTTATATTTTCTTCCATAACAATGTTTTCCTAAACGGAATCTTATTATGTTTTATTTGGTTTACCTTTTTTACTTCTTTTTAATTCTATTAAAGTTATAGTTTTATTTACTCTTTTTTTTATTTGGGACTTTCAATAATGTTTCCATGCGCAATTTTAGAATGGAGAGGACATTATTTTTAAATGGGAGATCGATGTAACGACCCATGTATTTATTCTATAATAATTTTTTTTCATTTGAATTAATATTTATGATTAAGATATTAATATTATGTAAAATAGGAAATGTTTTCAAATATCATACTCAAAACAGAATAGTGGGTTTCCTGGAAATAATAAATTACCCTCAACTTTAAGTTACACCAAAAAATAAAATATTATTATTATTATTTTAAATGGTAGTTAACACATAGTCAATGTATTTCCAATAATGAACACAAATAGCTAAATTATTATTGCACATATTGGTTAAATGTTTTTATGTTTATCAAATTTATTTTGGAGGCTTAAAATAAAAATGAATCTGATTTTAAGCATGAAATACGTCAATATTCTTTAAATGGTTATTTCATCTTCTTTTGATGGATAAAGATTTTTAAATATAGTTTTTTGACTATTATATAAACTATTTCAAAAATTAAAATTCTTTATTTGAACTGGGACATGAAAGGTTCATTTGGGTGAAATTTTGGTTTTTTTGTGATAATGTTCCTTTTTTATGAATCGTGAAAAATATAACATTTTAATTTATAGCTTTATTTTAGTCTAAATTATTTATATAGTTATATTGGACATTTATTTATTTTAATGTATATTTGTATTATATTTTTATTATTTAATCCATTTTGGTCATTTTATTTAATTTTACATTCAAATTGAACCTAAACACATGTCAATATTTTGGTAGTTTTTACTTCTTTAAAAAACGCATTATGGTTTTGACAAAGAGAATAGATTTTAAATTAATTTATGAATATTAAATGTTTCTAATTGGTAAAAATGGATTCCATATTTTTAATCAAGATGTTCAAAAGTGTAAATAGGAAACTTCTATTTTTACACATTATGAATAGTAACTTCAGTAAATCTTTTATTTGACCAGGTTAAATGGTAAATCTGGTAAATAAGGGTAAAATATATTATTATAATAATAATAATAAATTACCCTATCATGTGTACTAATCATATTTGATGATATATTCTCAACCATGGTAATCCGTAGGTCTATTTTAGGATTCCATAGGGCCAGTTGTGTGTAAAAATGACATTTAATTAATTTTAATTTATTGTTAAGGAAAATATTACATAAGCTTATATCTATTAATAAATAATTTTATATATAGGGTTATATAAGTTATATATTCGAATATAAATATTAATTAGAAGTATGAAAATATTTCCTACATAATGGTAGTTTATTTATAATGTTTATACATACAATATATATATATATTTAGGAAACACAGATGATGTAGTGATTACTTTACTATTGAATTATTTAATTAAATGAGATTATAAAAATTAAAATAAATTTATTTTGAATCTTTTTATTCCATAAAAAAATTTAGTATCAATTAAGACATGTTATATTTTAATTAATGAAGGTTGTTTGAAATATTTATGTTTTTATGGATTTCTTAAAAATCATGATATGAATCCTATATAAATAGACATAAATGATTTTTTAAAACAAATACCTCTTTATTAAATGATATAACAGTCCAAAAATTCTTATACTCTATCAAATGACTTATAAAAGGTTTAAAATCACACTAATTAACCATTTGTTTTTTTATTCTAATTTTATAGTAAATATATCAACCGTATATTATGAATATACAAGAAGACATAGTAAGAGTCAACTAGGTTAGATAAGGGATAAATCAATATTATATAGTTAAATTTGAATCCAAAACATGTCTAAAAACTATTGGCTGAGAGGATTTAGAACAATAATAATCTTATCATAGAATGAAAAGGGTCGTGGACCTTTTGAAAACAGAAATTTATTTTATAATAAAATAATATTTTAAACGTTCCTAAATAACCCTCCTCCCTCTTATAAAAGGCCACAAACTCTAACCCGTAATCACACCCCTCAGGCCCCATTGGATCATCCAAACACTGTAAAGATAAGATCCCAAAATCACTCTCTTCTTCCTTGAATCCTTACCTTTCGCATAAGGCTATTTAGCTTCATTCAAAAGGAGTTAGCCGATTTGAGGTAATATCTTCTCTCAGGCTTCTTCTACTTATTTTTGATTCTCCAACCCCCTAAAATTACATTATATAATTATGTTATAAAAAAGGTAGTAGCTTCAATATAATATGATGTTTATATGAGAAATATTCGAACATAAATTACACACACCTCCACCTAATGGATTTAAAACATACTGTTTCTGTGGACGAGGAACTACAACATCAGGAAACCATGATTATTAAATTATATCCTAACGCCTCACATGGTTTCCATTATGATGGCACAATAGTTATATATAATATATATTATATGTTTTTCTCTATTATTCTTTATTTTTCATTAAAATAATACATTTATTCTTTCCATAATGAATAAATATGATAATTTTATTCAAGAAAATGCGGACTACCACCCCCTCAAATTGATATAACTCATTCATGCTATGCATGGATCATATAAAGGATGTAATTAATGAAATTATGTAACATATATAACATATAAATTATACAGGAATTATAATGTACTTATTTATCAATTATTATTCATTCCTTTAAATATGAAAAAGAAATGAATGTAGTGTTCATGCATACGTACGACATACTGTATCCTTGAATAATTCATTTCATTTCTTATATCCAAATAGTTTGAAGTATTATAAATTAACATATATTGTTTATAAAAACATATATAATAGATATATATGATATTTAAATAATGAATACCATTCTGGAGATAATGGATCTTTGACCACATGTATAATTTGTAATTATAAAAAGATATTTTTTCACTCAAGTAGTGAACATCAACAAACCTAACGATATGAACATAAATATTTATATGATTGTTATAGAAAGGTAATAAGGGACATAAAAGTAACAATAAACCTTAAATGGGTTATTATGAATATATAAATTAACTTATGTTTATTTTTTCAGATGAAAAAGTAACATACGTGACGAGTCAGATTCACGGTAACAGAACTTCATGACCCAATTTCCATTATTCGGGTTGATCTTGTAAATATTAGTATTTAGTTATAAGATTATGTTAGAAATGATTTTTGATATCTTAAATTGTATTTATACATGCTTTATGATTACTTAAAGTGAATATAGATAATTGATCTATTTTAATTATCTTTGTTAGAGAACTTTTCACCCTCCTCTTTTAGTCAACAACTTATTTTATGTTATGTCTTTTAATTTCCATTTTTTCATGTTAGGATATGTTATTCTATATCCTTGTGGTTGTACAGTTTATTTCCATGTGATGAGAGTCCCCTTTCTCTCCCATCGGCTCATTTTTTGAATTTTAATGTGACATCATTAGGCTGTCAAGTTTTGATAAAGGACATTGTATCAATCTCTATTCATTGAGGAATGTTTTTATAATATACATCTCATTATTTTACATGATTTATAAAAAACACCTATCACTTTTACTTTCAGTCATTGGGAATCATATATCTACTAAGTGTTTTTATTAATGAGAAAAGTAATGTTTTAAACGTATTTGGTGGAAATAACCTCTCTACCAACATTATCTTTATTTGGAATCCAATATAAGATTTAAGGTTTTTAAATCAAAAATTTATCAAAAATTTAATTTTTTTGTTTTTTATTATTGAATATGGTTTTTGGAATTGATTGAAAATTTCAATATTTGGAAATTTTATCATGTATTTTCAAATGAAATGTTATTAGGTCAATGTTTATATTTGCAATATTTGTATGTGTAATGATTATATAATGGTACTTGGAATTTTCTAGGGTGGTTACATGATAAACCAATGACGGGTGGTTACATGATTAAACAAATTATGGATGGTGTTGTGACAAACCAGGGATGAGGGGTTACGTTATAAACACCAAATCATTGGTTATAGAAGTTAATCGTATGACTATTATATTTTGTGATATATGTGGAAGTTGACAATATAGTTATTCCATTTAAATATTTTTATGTCCCATGTTACCTATATATGTTTTTTTCAATGGGATTTATAGTAAACTTTTGGTTAACAAGAGGGAAGCCAATGAGGTTATATTTAATGATTTGTTTTTTCTACATCTTAATGGTGAAAATTATTACAATAGTATAATGTTTTCATGGTTTACATGTATTTGAAAGTCTAACAATTGTCTATCACTATGTATACCATACTGAGCTGTTTCTGCCCACCCCATGTTTTGAAAAGATTTTCACATGACATAATAAAGTCTATATTCAAGGATGGGATCAAGGAAATGTTATGTGGTTAAAACATGAATCAAGGTTAGATTTCATTTTAATGAGTTCTATTTGATGAAAAAAATATAGTGATTAGAAGTGTCTACCTGTAATCATAATGATGTTATGTATAATTTATGGCCTAATTCTATAATTCTCTAAAATGGAAAAGATCCTAAATGTGAACAATTAACATAATTCATGATTATATAATGTTTAAGTTTGATCCCTTAGAATGTATGATAGTGCACCTGGAACTCAACAACTAATTTTCCAAAATCATTCATTGCACACAATAATAAGTTATAGAGAAAAATAATACAACAATAATATTAATATTTTAAATGGTAGTTAAAACCTAGATTTTGTATTTTAAGGAATGAATAGAATTAAATATATGCTGTTTTTACATATTTAATAATTGTTTTTTCATTAATGAAATTAAATTTAGAGGATTAATATGAGAATGAATACAATTTTAAGCATAAAATGCTCTAATATTTTTAAAAGGTTAACTTATCTCCTTTTTATTGATGATAACTTTTTAGAAATAATTTTGGCCAATTTTATATGTTATATTTGATATGTTTTTGTTTTCATTTATAAAAGGGAAACAAAAAATTACTTCAGTTGAAATTTGGTATTTTTATTATATAATATATATTTTTATGAGTAGTGAGTAATACTGTATTTTAATTCAAAAAATTATTTTCATCTATTTTTTTATATATATTTAATTTCATTTTAATTAGTTTTAAGTGAAAATGTTTTATGTTTCTTTCTTTTAATCCAATTTTTTTTCATTTAAATTAATTTAACATTGAAATTGGACATAAAAACATGTCCATATTTTGATAGTTTTGACTTCTTAAAAACCCTCTTTCTAGTATTGATATTGGAAATAAATTTTAAATTAACTTCTCTCAATTATGTGTTTTATTAGAATCATAATGTTCAAATTGAGTAAAAAGTTGCCTTTTATTTTTGGACATTATCAATAGTGACATTTAATAATTATTTTTATTTACCATGGTGAAAGGGTAAATAATTTAAATAAGGGTAAAAAATATAACAAAAATATAAATCTACCGCAACATGTGTCATAATCCTATTGAATTTGTTATGGCTGACCATGGGAATCCATGGGTCTATTTTAAGACCATATAGAGCCCCTTGTGTGTGATAATGACCTTTTATGATATTTATTATAATGAAAAGGGAAATTTAACATAAACATGTATCTCCTAACTAAATCAATTTTTATTCTGTTTATATAATTTATATCTTATACTAAAAATATTTATTAGAAATATAAAATTATTTCCTACATCATGGTTTTTTATTTAAATTTTTTAGACATTATATAAAAAAATTTACTTATCACACAATAATGATACAATGATTACATTATCAATGAAATATTCAAATAAATGGTATTATAAATATTGATGTAATTGTAATATTATTATTATTATCGAATGAACAATTTTTATTGATGACATAGAAATGTGATGGATGAGTTAATGCCTTTAGTTCTATTGAATCATGTTGTCATTACTTTAAAAAAATATATTACTTAACAGTGTCAAAATGAACATAAATGAGTTTGTAAAACAAATAATATATTAGTTACTGATATAATAGACAAAATAATATATGATTCAGTAAAATGACTTATATAATGTTAAAAATGTAAATATTTATCCACTTTTGGTTTTGTTGGTATTATATAGTATCTATAGGTACCATATATTTTGACCATACATGAAGACATGGTTAGAGAAAATATTTTTAACTAAGGGTTAAAACTAAATAATAAAGATGATTTTGTGACCTAAACATTTCTAAAACCTATTGGATGTACGTATTTAAATTCATAATCATATTATCCTTAAATGGTTTCATTAGTTTACTCATAGAATTTGAAAATCAATATTTAAAAAAATAACATTTCAGGACATTCCTAAAGTGCCCCATCTCCCTCTTATAAAAGGACACCACCTCTACCCACATACTCACACCTATCAAGACCTTAAGCTCATCTAATGTCTTCTCAAATAATATCCCATCATCTCTACCTTACTTCTATAAATTATTCCATGGTAATAGTAAAATATAAAGATGACATTTATCTCAAATCAAAAGTAGTTACCCAATTCTTAGGTAACGTCTTCTCTCAAACTCCATTCCATTATTTTTCTTCTCCACCCCTATGCTATTTTAACTGAATTATTTTACAAAAACACCAGTATAATAAATATATATTATGATTCAGCAATTTTAAGGGTTCAGTCTACACATACACACTCCTCGATCTAATGGATATAAAACATTTTGTTTCTGTGTATGCTGAACAAATTAGTCATGAAACAGTGATTGTTCAATTTTTTCCAACCACATATAATGGTGGCCATTATGATTAATATGTATAAATATAAGGTATATTTTTTATATATATTTTTCTCTATTATTAATTAATTATTTTTTCAATATACATTTATACATTCTATATTGTGTAAATATGATAATTTCATTTGAGAAATTGTGGACTACTGCCCCCTAAAGATGATATAACTCATTCATTCCATACCTGAAGCATATAAAGGTTGGAGTTCATAAACATTTGTATTATATATAACATAAATATTATACTATAATTATAATATTCCAATGTATCATTTATTTTTTATTTCATTAATATCACATTGAAATTAATGTAGCATTCATGCTTACGTACGACCAACCATCTCCACGAACGGTGCATTTAATTTATTATCTATAAATTTTATAGACTATTATAAATACATATATAATGTATATATATGAATTATGAATAATTATTAATATTCTGTAGATAATATAATTATGATCCCATGGATAATTTTCATCAAAACCATATCAGTTTTTACTCAAATTCAGAACATCGATAAAACTTCCCATATGATCTCAAAAGATGAAATATTTACAATAACATGGTAATAAGTGATATTAAATGAATAATAAACATTAAAATGGTTAGAAATAAATTAACTGAAAATTATTATTGAAAACATTATTGGACTAATGAGACAAGTCAGACTCAAGATAAGGGACTTTGTCTCAATCTCCTTTCATTGAGGAATATTTTGGCAAAATACACCTCACATTATATGCTATATAATAAAGCCCATTTACTTTTAAATTCATTCAAAGTGATTCTTTTTTAAATGTTGAATTTTACTATTTGAAAAAAGGAATGTTTTAACGTATCTGGCAACATCAAATTCTCTAACGCCATAACCATTATTTGATATTTGGCCTCCTCTATAAGACTTACAATTTTTAAATGGAAAAGAAATACATTATTCTCTTTTTTGGGTGCTTTGGTATTGAAAATAGTTTCAATATGGATTTACTACATCAATATCATTAAATTATTTCTTGTGATTTCAAATGAAATTTTAATAGTGAAATGATGATAATTGAAATCATTTACAAGTTATGATTATATAATAGTACTTAGACATTTGAGGAGTGGTTACATGATAAAACCATGTCGAGTGTCTACATGATAATCCAAAGACTAGTGTTTCCTTGATAAACCAATAATGAGTGGTTACCTTGTAACCTCCATTGAATTGGGTAAGGAAGTTGTCCATATGGCTATTGAATTTAGTGATATGTGTGGAATTCGACCGTATGGTTATTCTATTTAGTAATATTTAAGTTCCAAGTTACCTTTATATGTTATATGTTTCATTATATAGACATTATAAAAATATTTTGGTTGCAAAATTGGTAGTCAATGAGCTTATATTCAGTGAATTTTATTTATTAATTATCAAAGGACAAAAAAATTACATTATTATAATGTATTCATGGTTCTTATGTTTTCTCAGGACTAAATTTCTTCCTTCCTTGTGTATCCCATAAATATCTTGTTATTGTGATCCCATGTATTGATAAAAAAATATAAGACTTCATGAAGAATAGTTTTAAGTATTTGGTCACAGAAAAGTCATGTTGTTTAAACACCGAATGAAAAATGTTTCTGTTTAAAAAGAATTATTGTTATAAATTTTTTATAGTATATTGAAGTGTCTAATTTGTAATAATAAAATTCACATGAATGAGTTATGACCAAGTTATCTAACTCTATTAACGTTAAAAGATCCTAAATGTAAATTAATGTCAATTGTTATCTTGTCTCAGTATTCCATAATGTTTATCGTTGGGGCCTTATAGTTTGTATTAGAGGAATGGGCTAGAAAAAATTAGGGATTATATGTTTTGGATAAACACATTGTATGTCTCTATACCAAATCATTCAGTTAAATCCTTTTTTTTTAAATTTTTATGCCATAAAATGTTATTGGAAAATGGATATAGGAGGATCTCAAACATCAATCATATCTCTTCTTAATAACATGATTTCCATAATTATTTAAAATTCATGTCTAGATGATAGTGATTATTTATCAATCATACAACTTAGTTGCAATATTTTTTTTTTTGAGATATCAAAACATTCACTATACGTCAATATCATCATTGATTAAAGGTTGTATTTAATTAAATCATATTTTCGTAAAATTCTCGTATATTCAAGAATGGTTAATATAATCAAGGCATTTCAAGATATTTTACCTTGTTAGAATATTTTGAAGAAAATTATTATTTTTAAAAGGGGGTTGATGACGGGTACCCTTGTGCAACCTATTTATATTTTGTTTTTAAATGTAGTATTTCAACACATATATATGGTATTTTTAAATTACCAATGATTGAATGATTCCACTCAAACTTGGTCTGATTGTGTTATAAAAATAAATTTTTATAAGATGTTTCGAAATTATATGCCATATATGATTAATTTACAAAACTATTTTTCTATAAACTCACATATTACCATAGTTGTTCCATGTTTATTTGGATATAAGAAGAAAATAATTTTGAAGAGTATATAAATAATTATTGCAACTCATGGACCTTCTATCTATGTGAACTACATGATGATGAAAAAAATGGGACACTATGATCATGGTATGATGATATTTATATTGGGAATGGTTTTATTTAATTATATGGAGGTGAAATAAAAAAATCCATATATTTATATATATGACTTATTGAATTATGATGTTAAGGTCATTAAGAGTCGGGATGAAAATTGGAGGTATAAAAAAACCATTATGGTTTAAACATGTTGGGTTTATTTTTATGATTCATAAAAATGGAAAACCCAAAGGATGGGTCACAACCCGTTGCGTCTAGAAAAGACATGATAATCGAACCGATATCTAAAGTGTGATAAGTGTACATTGCCTACCACAAGCCTACGTGATGTCCTTGGTTAGACTGATTACTTATTTTTAGTTAAAAATGATGATGAGATAATAATAGGTTTATTTAAGGAACATATGTTTTATCAAATTTATATCCTTAGTATAGGAAAATGATTTGGTTATTAAATGATAAATGTTATTTTGGATGACGTTATCTTTATTCCTATATTTACATGATATATGCAAATAGAATACTATGGGATTTAATTAAGGGGATATAATTGATTTATATATGGGGTATAATATATGATTTTAAATATGGGAATATGTGTAATTAGATTATTTAAGGAGACAAATTACCGTTATTTTAGATTATGTGAATAGGTGAATTTAATTTTGGTATGACTCATTAATAGTGTTTGATGTTATTTGTAGATAAATGATAAAAATAATCTTGAATGAATATCTTATTAGAACATCTTGATTTTGGGTTTCAAACATTTATTGGATTATTTTTTATGAATTATATGGAAATATTTTTTATTGAATGGTCTATGTGGGACTTTCGATATTTCTGTTGAATTTGGAATTTAAATTGTAGTCTTTTTTACTTTTTAAATATTATTCTTTTTGGGGGATTATCGGATATTTTACTAACTATCTTGGTTTTTGTTAATGTTTCAAGACTATATGAATAGACCATTAAGCATTGTTGGTATAATTTATTCCATAGAACGTGATTCTAGTTCATTAGGTGTGCCCAAGTCATCTTGAATACTTGTCATTTGGAGAAAATAATTTTACTATAGAAATTTATTAAATAATGAAACTCTACTTGTCAAGTAAGTTTATTTATTTATGTTTTTATGGTAAGTATTAAATAAATTCCCCAACTTAATGAAAATGATAATAAAAAATATATCTTATATATTTAAATAAAAAAAAATAAGTATAATTTTACCCAATCACATATTTACAGTTTTCTGATTGTTAACTCTCTCATCATCATGTTTTCTATCACACTCCATCAGAACATGATGGTTTGTTTTCTCTTAAAAATCCATGTTTTCCTACATGGATTCTTGAATGTGTTATCTCAAGTGATATTTTTACTTCTCTATCATTCCTTTAATGTGATGCTTTTATTGACTCTTTTTCTGATGTGGGGTTTCACATTAAACTACATTGCAAATATTAAAAAAGTGATGTTTTAATTTCCAAAAATGGGGGAATGATGTAACATCCCATGTATTTACAGAATAATACAATTTCATATATTTTAATATTTTTGTATTTAAAATTATTTTCTTTAAAGGGGACACTATGTATGATCTCATACTAGACATGAAACAATGGGTTTATCTGAAATCTTACATTGCACACAAACTAAGTTATACCGAAAAATTATACAACAATAATATTATTAATTTAAATAATAGTTAACAACTAGTTTTTTTATTGTATGGAATGAATATAGTTAACTAAATTATAATTTTATATATTTTTAAATGATTTGAAGTCTATCCAATTAATTTTAGAGGCATAAAATGAGTATAAATCTAGTTTTATGTATAAAATAATCTAATATTTATACAAGGTTGTTTTACCTCCTTTTGATATAGAACCCTTTTTTAAAATAGTTTTTGTCAATTTTATATGTTATATTTGATAAAATAAACTTATTATTTAGACTTGAGTGAACATAAATTACTTTGGGTGAAATGTTGTTATTTTTATGATAAAAACCATATATTTATGAATAGTGGAAAATACTGCGTTTTAATTCAATACTGTCTTTTCATCTAATTTATTTCTATAGTTAAATTTTCCTTTTACTTGGTTTTAAAATATTATTGATTTTTGTTTTTATCATTTCATAAAATTTTGATAATTTTTATTAATTTCATATGGAAATTTGACATAACCACATGTCAATATATTGATAGAGTATACTTTATAAAAATTAGATTTCTATTATTGACAAAATGAATTGATTTTAAATTAATTACTATCAATTATTTTTTTAATGTGTAAAAATTGATTCTATATATTTAATTAGAATTTATAATTTTTTTTAATATGTATCTTATATTTTTTAAAATTATGAATAGTAACATCAGTATTTATAATTTTTTACCATGGTTAAAGGGTAAAATCATGAAAATAAGGGTTAAAAAATTATATTACAATTATACAAAACTACAATAACTCGTCTTCTAAACCTATTCAATTAGATAGAGATGACCGTGGAAATACATGGGTCGATTGTAGGTCCCCATGGAGCCTCTTGGGTGTGAAAATGACCCTTTATAATATTTATTTTAAATAAAAGGGAAATATTACATAAACACGTATCTACGAACCAAAAAAATTATAATTCTTATTATATAAATATTATATTACACTATAAATAGTAATTACAAATAAATAAAAATATTTCCTAAATATTGGTATTTAATATTTTATTTTATTAAATTACATAAATATATTTATTTCTGACATAATAATGATGGAGTTATTACCTTATTAATTAATGGTTCAAATAAATGATATTATAAAGATTAAAATAATTGTAATTTGAACATTTTTATACCCAAATGTTTTGTTCTAAATTGACATGTGTAGGATGATTTAATTCCCTTTTTTCAAAAGATTCATTTTATTATGACTTTAACTAAAATCAATTACAAAATACTATCATAATTGAAATAAATGATTTTTTATTGGCATTTTATAGTGACTATAGTAACCATATATTATAATAATACAAGAAGACATGATTAGAGTAAATGTTTTTATCTAAGGGTTAAATTGAAAAGATAAGGTTACTTTTGTGGAATAAACATGTATAAAACATTTTTTTAAGATTATATACACAGATACTCTTCTTATAATAAAAAATTGTAACTTTTAAAATATTATTATTCGAAAATTATTTTATAACAAAATAATATTTCTTGACTTTCCTAAAGTGCCCCTCCTCCCTCTTATAAAAGGACACCACCTCTACCAACTTACTCACATCTCTCAATCCCTTTGTCTATTCCTACATATGCTCAAATTAGCTCCCAAATTCCATCTCTTACTCATTAAATCCTTAACTTGGTAAGAAGTAATCTCAATGAAACCTTTTGGATCATATCCAACAGAGTTACCAAATTTTTTGGTAATGACTTATATAAAGCTCATTTCTATTATTTTATTTCTGCACCCCCTAAAATTTATTATTCAATTATTTTAGAACAAAATAATTATCCTAAATATACGAGGATATTTTTCTCTAAGGGTTTCACCTAAAATGACACAGAACTCCATATAATAGATATAGAATATACTATTTCTGTGCCCGACTATCTTCAGCCTCAGGAAACCTTGATTTTTTAATATTCACCTACCACCAATCATGTTGACCATTATTATAAAACTGTATTTATATATGACACATAATATATTTATATTCCATCTATGCTTCTGTATTTTTTATTTAAAACAGACATTTATTCTAACCACATTGTGTATATATGATAATATCATTTGAGGAAGTGTGTCCTACTTCCCCCTCGAATTGATATGACTCATTCATGCAATACATGGAATTGATAAAGGATTGTGTTATTGAGAATATGTAACATATGTAATATATATATTATACAATAATTATACTAAACCTTTTTATCATTTATTTATTTATTATGACAAAAAAATGAAAGTGGTGTACATGTGTATGTACAACATAATGTCTCTATGAACGATGAATTTTATTTCATATCTCTAAATCATATGGAATATTATAAATACATATATACTGTATATATATGATATTTAAATCATGATTAATATTATAGAGATAATGTAATTATGACCACATGGATAATTTAAATTAAAAAAGATTAATTTTTTTCTCTAATACTAATCCTCAACAAAATGTTTAATATAAACTCAAATAATTAACTAATTGCAATAACATGGTAATAAGTGATAAAAAATGAATGATAAACATTAAAAAGGCTCCAAAAAATTAGTTTAGGATTATTATTAAAGAAAATAATGAACGAATGTGTCAAGTCGTACTCCTTGTGAAGGACATAATCACAATCTCCATTCATTGAGGCATATTTGGCTAAAATACACTTCTTTATTTTATAGGCTATATAATAATGCCCTTAGAATTTTAATTTTATTAAAATGTATTTATTTTATAGGAAGAGTTTTTCTAAACAATAAAAAGGAATGTTTTAATGTGTGTAGGGTCAATGAATTCTCTATCGGCGTAACCGTTATTTGAAATTTTTCTTCCCCTATAAGGGTTATTACATTTAGAAGGAAATAGAGTCCCTCTTTCAATTTTTTTGTGTTTTTGTATTGAAAATGTTTTAGAATTTGGATTTACTACATTAATATCCTAAAATGAATTCTTATGATTTCAATGGAAATTTTATGAATGAAATTTTGATAATTTAAATCTTTTACTTCTAATGGATATATAATGGTACTTTGACATTTGATGTGTGGTTTTGTTATAAACCAAAAATTGGTGGTTCTGTGATAAAGAAAACGATGGGTAGTAGTGTTATAACCTCCTATACATTGGCAATGGAAGTTATCCATATGGATATTCTATTTAGTGATATGTGTGGAAGTCGAGTGTATGGTTATTTTATTTATGTATGTTAATGTCTTAAGTAACCATTATTGGTTATGTGTTGCATTTTATGGGATTTATGGTAATATTTTGGTTACAAAAGGGTAAGAATTGAGCTTATATTTAGTGAAGTATATTTAATACCACTTAAAGGTGAACAATATTACTTTATAATAATTTATTCATAGTTTTCTTGTTTTTCCATGACTAACAATTTTCCACTTTTGTGTATCCAATATTGAGGTTTTTATGCTCATATCGTGTTAAGAAATAATGTTCATATTCATTAATAAGATTAGAGTAAAGGATCGTATAATGGGAACTCATTCTCTTCAAACATGGAATGAACCAGGTTTATTTTTAAATGTTTTGATTTTAAAATAAAATTTGATAGTGATATGAAGTGTCCACATTTTAATAATTATTCTGTAATTTATGAGTTATGACCTAATTATATAAAACACTAAACCTAAAAACATCCTATATGTGAATTAAATTCAGTTGTAGAATTTTTTGAAGAATAAATAATTTTTAAGGTCAGACCGTATACTTCCATTTAGAGATATAATTTCATGAATTTTCTGTGAATGAAGATATTTTATTTTAAATTAAAATCCCTATCACTCAAGGAATTTCTATTAAATGTATCTTATTAATAATTGTTATTTAATCACAAAAATTAATTCTATGAGATATGTTTATGTTCTGTGTAATGAATTTCATATAAATATGTATTCACTTACCATGGATATGTTATTATCATTTCTATTTCGTATATATTGTATATATTATTTGAAATTAATTATATTTTATCAAATTTATTTCAAACATTTTTCTAACCATGTTTTATGGATTTTTAATTACTCAATTTTCATTCATGAAGTTACAGTAGATAATCTGGAACTTATTTCACATAATTTTGGTATATTAAAACCATGTATAATATTATGTGTTATTTTATTTATTTACATTTCAACCACATAAACCCACTTCTAAAAAAATCTTATATTTTATGGAGTATGATTCCCTCATGGTATATTGATAACAAAAGTCACCTTTCCATGAGATTTATTATTTCTTCATTAGTGTATTACTTTAATTCATTAGTTTATGTACCCATGTATATTTTTATATTGTAATATATCAAAAACAATGTGGAAATATATTAGTTAAATAAAAATATTTTTTGGTTACTCTTTTTAAAATGTGAGAATTTAACAAATCTATATAAAAAATAATTAAAAAAATGTGTATCCTTTATCATTCATTTCTATTTTATTCCTCCCCTATTTTATCCAACATGGTCATTTTGTCTTTATAAGGTTCCAATTTATGTTTTTTTAATCAAATTATTTTTTATTAAATTATTTTTCATCTACTCCTTGAAATGTTTCTTTTGAAAGATAGAAATAATATTATATTTTAACATATTGTTATCTATCCTTTCTAAAATTTCATGAAATATCTCCCATAAACAATATTTTTCACATTAAATTTAATTTATAATTCATCTAATTTAAGGTTTTATAATTAATCCTATAATTTATTTTTATCATTTATTTGATATATATCGCATCTTAAAAAAATTTCATACATTATTAACACTTTTGATATATTGTTTGATGAGTTATTTTTATGATCTATTATTTCATTTATAACAATATCATTCTATGAATATTTTTCAGAGCGTGTATATATTCTTTTTTAACCATCCATGATCATTATTTGGGAAGCTCGTTATTTGTTCTCCTATTCTGAGTTATCCATTTACTCATTTTCTTATAATATGGGAAAATATAATTTTATAAAATTTATATTAGTGGATGTTAACCTTGATATAATTTTTTTATTGGTTGGGTATTTATTGTGGTTCATTATTATTATAAAATAATGAGATATGTTTATTCTGTTTTGAAATGAATTATTTTCATTATATGAATAGATATGTTCCTAGTCATACAAGGGATCCTAATGGAATTATAGGAAATTTAATGTAGCAATTTATAGTATATAAATTGGACATAATCATGTGATGGGTGTGTACCATCATTAAATACCATATAGAGGACACAATATGACTCATTTGACAAAATTTCTTGGGATTTGGTGTTTCCATGTCCATATATAAAAAATGTTGATTTGAACAAGTCCTTGAGGTTATTAGTTGATGTCCAACATTATTAAATGTATATGCATGTGATTATTAAATATTTTTATCCTTGTTATAAATCATCTTAAATGATATTACATTTTCATTGATTCAGTTGATTGTGGAATTATTCAGAACATTTTTTCAAAAAATGTTATGTATATCATGAATATATATTTGAAATATTCACAAATATATTTCATTTAATTATAATTTATTATATCCCCTAACTATGATTCTAATTTTCTAGGTTAGGTTTAAATGCATTACACATTATATGAAAAAAAGGTAGCATGAGTGGGAATTTTGTCGGAGTAGTTGATAAAATTATATGTATTGTGTTATTTCATATAGTGTAAAAAATATACTTATTTAAGGCTACTAAGGGACTTATGAGTTTACATTTCTTCCATAATTCTAATAATCATTAATCATTAATGTTATTAGGAATTTATGTAATGAAATAACTGAATTAAATGTTGTAGTTACAGAATATTTATGTTTGGATATATATAATTTGTATTAAATGAATAATGTGATTTATTTGTTTTCTCCAATAGATTCATGTGTGTGGTTATGGGGTATCACATTGTGAATCATTGAATGGATTTAGATATCATTGGAAACAAGGGTGTATATTTATAATAATTTTATGTAGAATAAATTATTGCGGATCACAAATTCAGCAGTATATTAAACTCATTGGGGTAGCCTAAAGTTTACCATTAGGTTAATAAGGATTTTTTTTGGTATTTGGGTAAGGGAATTTTTTTGAATACCCTTTGGATATGTCTAAGTGGGAATATTAGGTGTTGGAAAATATTTATTATTTTTTATAAAGTAATTATTTTGTGCATCACATAGAAAGTGCATCCTATTATAGATATTTCGTGTGCATTATAGCATTGGAATGAATGATCTTAGATGTTAAAATCTAAAAATTTGATGAATGGGTATTAACTTTATATTCACCTAGTTCATAAAAAGTCAAAATTACACAACTAGTTTTACACTCCCTTGAGATATGATTTGGATTACTGACATTTTATTAATGATTAATTAATAAGTGTATGAATATGTTTTGGTTATATAAGTTAATATGAATGTTAGAATAGAGAAAAATAATTGATATTTAGTGATTCATATGGTATGGTATACATTATATTAGATGTGAATTAAGTTACTAAGGATATGTTGGATTTTTAAATAAAAAATATCAATGATTGTTTATTTTTTTATTTTTTAAGAATGATCGTTGTAATTGGAAATTATATATTACTTATTGGGTTTAAAAATAAGAGAGAACTCAACCCATTATAACATAGGATGATCCATGAAAAATATATGTTATATGTATAGTTATATATGTTCAACAGATTATGTTACAATTACAGTTAAAAAACTATGGGAATATATGAATGTTTTATAAAATGAGACATTTTGAGATTAAATATTAAAATGGTTATTTATGATAATTCCCTTATAGTAATCATCTCTATGGTAACCTATTTTACTTTTAGAAATGGAAACCCCTCAGAGGAACCATCCAAAATATAAATTACAATATAATGAAGTGGTTATCCAAAAAAATCCTAACATGATAAGTTCTATGTTGAGAAGTCATTTGATTTTGGATAACATCATATCAAGAATTTATATTTACTTGAACATAGTTCAAATCACTATAAAAAATTATAATTATGGAATCATCTAGAAATTGATTATTCCAATATGATAAATGAAGGTATAATAATTTTTATACTTTAATAATATTTTAGTATAAACATGGTCAAATTCCCTACATGGGACATATACATGCGTATGGGTATGATGGTCATCAAACTCACAATTGTAAATGAAATATTAGAATCATAAAATATTTATTGAATAAATATAAAGAGATTTATATTTACAAGTCCCATTCCATGATAAATTGAGGGAGACTGTCCCAAATAATCATTCAAACAGGGTAAATACAATACAACTACATTTTATTTTGTAGGTATTGAGTATTAAATATACATTTTCTAGTGTCATATCTCAAGTAATTATTCATTATCTACTATATATATAGATTTAAAAACCTAGTAATATGATGACAGTATAACGAATTTTATAGTATTGTATAATTTTATTTATTATATTTATACATGTTATTCTATTTTTTAAATTATATTTGAAATTAATATTTTTTTTGTTCATTATAAAGAAACAGTAAGAAAGATACATATTTTTAAATCACATATATTTTCCAAAATAAACCACCAATCATCTATTGGTGTATGGTTAATTATTATTTTCATATTGATATATATATATTTTTTGTCATATTTAGTAGACACAATTTATTTAATGGTGTATAATTATACACCACGAAAGATTATTATATGATTAAATTTAAATAATAGATTATGTTCAATAGTCTACTCCACATGTAACACAAAAATAAAATTTAACTGATATTTAACTAGATCATTAAAATATATTCATCAAATCAATGAAAATTAATATGTTTAAAAATATTATGTAAAATGTATAATAATAGTAAATGATATATTTAATTGAGATAAAATAAATTGGTAGAAATAAAATTAATAATATGGTTATTTTATTTATTGAAATATATTTTTTTTAAATATTTCCTATCTGTGTGACCTAGATTTCTATTTTATGATATATATGATTACTAATGATAAAATAAAATTTTTTGGAATAGTTTCTTATTTATAATTGCATTATTAAATAAATAGATATCTCAATTATAATAGATAATATGATATAAAATTCATTTTCCAATAAAAAATGTTTCCATAATATCTCATCATTATTATTAAAATAAAAAAAAAAAATTTTACAATTTATGATTGAAAATTTAAAATTATTTTTTGATTCATCGTAGTAAAATTGTCTTAATATTATGTTTTTATATATTTTAAATGATTGATTTCTATGTGATTACTAAATGGTATTGTTTTAAATTATAACATGGGTTTTAGGAAATTATATCTATATATGAATGAATTAGAAATTAATTAAATAAATTTATTTGTTCAATTGATTATTTAATAAGTTGAATTATAAATTTATAAATGGTTTTTTATACAAACTGATATTTCACATTTTATATGTTAATTTAGTTTTTTTTAGAATAATATTATAATATATATTCAGTATTTAAAAATTGACTTCTAATTCCTTTTATAATATAAAACTGAAAAAATGAATTTAAAATTTGTAATCAGTATTTCCATATTATGAATTAATAACAAAATTATTTTTATGCATGAACATTAAGTTATAATAGGAAAAATATATTAATCGTTGTAAAAGATTAAATATAAAATATTCAAGTGGTAAAGGTGTAGACACACATTAAAAATAAATTTTCAATTGATTGGTTGGGATATTCTCAATATTATCACATCCTCTAATTAAATTTTGTTTATTTTTCGAGCCAAAATACATCTTTATCATGAGACCCATTTATATTAAGTTACAATATTTACACGAAAATCCATGTTCCCCTTCTATAAAAGGGTTATCTCACCACCCCTTCAATGAAAATCTAAATTTTTTTATTTATATTAAAAAATAAATTCTTAAATTAAATCATAATATCTATCCAATTTTATCTTCTTGTAAATAGATATATGACTATGCAATACATTTCCAAGGGTTCTTCCACCAAATTGAAAAACTTCTCAATGTGAGTAATCATTTATTCATAACTTCTATATTTTCAATTTTTCATTTTAAATTATAAATTAATATATATATATATATATATATTATACATATACATAATTTAATTATTCTATATTAAAAATCATTTATTAAATTATTCATTATTCAAATTTGTAAAAAAGAAATAATATTCATGTGTTCCTATGCATATTATAATAACCAAAAAACACCATGTTTCTTTTTCCCGCACCACCTTACAATTCTAGTGTTAAAGGGTTGTTTAATAAGAAATTTTGAAATATATTTTTATTTTGTGATTTTTTAAAATACCATAAATTTTACACATTCCCTCATTCAATTATCACAAAAGAACAAATCATTTATATGTGCTAGTGGCCTCCACCATGAAACCCTGAATTCAATTTTTTGTTACAACCTTTAAAAATGGACATGTCAATTGGATTTAAAAATAAATAAGAATTTTATTATATCATGATGGGTTTTTACAGAAAAATGACCTTATTATTCATATGATCAACATAAATGACAAGAATTAAATAAATTAAAACAAGTTTGTTTAGAATACAATGATATTTAATTTGTATGCAATAATTTTATATTAATAATGTCATCATTTCAGTAATTTAAAATTCTATAATACCAATAAAATAATACTAAAATGTAACAATTTTTTTATAATAAGTTATATTAATTCTATACTTCCCCATAATCATTCATTAATCATGTTTGATTAATTTTTGGGTCATTTTAACTATCAACATTAAAAATAGTAAATTTTAATGTAAGAAATGACTGTGAGAAATTATTTAAATGAATAATATGATATAATTATGTAAATATTTACTTTTTAGTTTCATAAATGGTTATATCATTATATAAATTGAATAATATTAAATCATTCTTCATTTTTTTAGAAAACTCGAAATTGTTTTGTCATTGGTATTATCGTCATTGATGATAACAAAAACTACCAATAAATGAAATTAATTCTTTATAAAATATCATATATTATGTACTCAAGTAACATTAATGATATAATAATAATATAATTTTGAAATTTTAATTATATTAACACCTCAATAAACAAACCAGTTAAAAGAAATAATGATTACCAACACTTGATTTAGAAAATATATAAAATAAATAGAATATATAAATCTATAATGATTTAAAATAAAGATTTTAAATTTAAATAATTATATATAAATTGTTTTTATATACATTTAGTGAGATTAATATAATTATTGGTTAAATTTCGTGCTTGTGCATAACAATTATTGACTGAAGTACCATTATTGACAAAAAAATTCCACTCATTAATGATTGCTCGAAATTATGAACATAATTTTAGAAATGTGGTATATATACTTCCAATTTGAGATATCATATAACGAATTATATTAAATTTGATGTTATTTAAATTTTAATTATATTCCTTCCCTTTCAAGGGGTTTTCATTGAAACGATACTCTTGTAGTGTGTCATGAACTGATGACCCTGTGACATAAACTTGGTCATCTAAACCCAATGGTCTCTTGTAACTAATTTTTTGTCAATTAAATTACACCACATAATATTTTCTCACATGGTAAACATATAAAACTAATGACATTACCCAAAATTCATCATAAATTGCTTCATTGTTTCATTTCCTAACTCAAACATACCATGGAGAACATTTAGGAGACCGACCTTCTTAATAATACTACATAGCATAGGTGAAATAATTATTAACAAGTAGTTTGTTTCCCATAAATAATGTTTCACATTACTGACACAGTAACTAATATGTTTTATTTTATGTCATTTTATTTTATGGGTGTTACACTATACCCTTTTAAAGAATAACACCCTCATTGTTGAACACACATCAAAAACCAATGTAGTGGAATTTAACTTCTAACTACATATTTCCAATCATGAAATTTATTATGACCCCAAAAACCTAATCCTTGAACTAGGTCTTCTGACCAAAATCGAATCTGGTTATATATTAGATTAATTACTATCACACCAAAAGTTATTTCCCCTCGATTCACTTATTAGACCAATGATTACTCCCACATGGAAATAAATATAGCTTTAGTCTACTTTTTCCTCCCACACACATGCATCCTATAAAACATAACATCGTGTCTCCCATCCTAAAAAGAGTCTAGGTCATGGAATGATTATATATGGAATTATAATTTTTTATTCTTTTGAAAATAATGGTTCACCTTATATAAATTGGTTATAATATTTTTCCTATTAATTCTAATTTTTTATGGCTTTCACACAATAAGGGTTCATTATCTTAGACATTACTTCTTTCAAACATGTTTATGTTATACACCATGTTCTCCTTTGAATGTTTTGTTCACTTCAAATTGAAATATATTTATCATATATATTATTCAATCAATTTAAATAGTAAGTTAAATATATTTTGTTTACTTAGTTGTTACCCCAATTGAATGGATTTTGGGTTTTTTTAATTTAAATTATCGAGATATAATCTATACTCATATATATCACAAATTTTATTGACATTATACCATTGCATTTTATTATATGGTATTTTCTTTATGTACATTACCTCCATAGAAAATCCCACATTTAAATATTTTTTTCATCAATGAGTCAGTTACTGGAAAGGAATATTGATTTCTCAAGATTACATTCCATGAGTTAGATTGTTTCATCATGAAATTGATTCATCTATTATTGCTTTCATCAAAGATAATATGTTATTATAGTCTAAAATCATTTCATATATGCTTGATTAATATATTTTAATTTAAATGTATATTTTCTAACATTTTAATATTGAATATTTTAGAAATAGTATTTTCAAAATAATAAAATTATTTTCCCAATTCACTTTTACATGTTTTTCTCCCTATCATCATTTCCCCAAAATAAACATTATTTCATTTCATGGATTCATTATTTTATATTATTTGGAAAATTAAACATTTTATAAATCATTTTAAAGGTGTTTTTAATGTTTCATTTCTATGTAACATGTATGATTTTATTCTCTATAAATGTAATAAAACATTCCTCAATGATATTTTATATTCTCACAAAAACATTAATTTTTGCATTAAAGAGTATTTTTCTTTTGTGGGTTACTATTCCAGGATTTATCCTCAATTTAATATTTTTCATTATAGTGATTGAACATAGTGTATCAAAAAAAATTGGACAATGATATGTTCATTTTTTATAATGTTTAAATAATTAATTTTCTTATGTATTTTTTCTTTCATAGAAGGATAATGATATTTTTTTTAAAGTAGGTATAGAATATATTAAAAGAAATATTTTTTTCCTCTTAATATGTTATTCAAACATTGAGAAACAAATATACTCATTACCATATTAGGTGTCATCGTTTTAGTTTATAAAATTTTATTAGAGGATATTAACTAGGGAGAATGTTTATTTTTTGATGGGGGAAATATTAACATTATTTTCCACTATTGGAAGATAAAAAAGTAATATTATTTTTTCAAAATTAAAATAATCAATTATACAAAAAAACTATGTACTTATTTATACATAGGATCCTTAGGTAATGGGGAGAAATATCATTTGGAAACATATAGTGAATGAAATTTTCATAATCAATTGATTTGTAAGGACCGAAATTATATATCCCAAAATTCATTAATAGATATGATGAGAAATATTTAATGGGTATTAGTCTATACCTCTCCCATTTTCCATATAGTTTCTTTGAATAAGTCCTTTACCACATGTCATTATCCCCATTATAATTAAATACATTAGTATAAGATTAGAAATTTTTAGTATTTATGTTTTAATTTATTATCATTGATAAGGAATGATATTAGTTTTTGTTGATTATAGATTTATTCAAATAATATATTCCTTATTTATTATTTATACTATGATTAATTTTTTAAAAGAAATAGATACTCAATTACATTAATGTTATTTTCATCTCACTGTATCTTATTTTCCCATTTTATAGGCCATAATGATAATAATTACATATTATATTTGTTTAATAATTTGATCATTGAATGATTTTAGGGATAATTTCAAGACATTATATGGATTATGATCTTTCTTACAGCGGAATAAATTTCATTCAATTAAGAAACCTATTTGATTAATTAGTAATGATTTTTAAAAATAATAAAAAACATTAATCCTAATAGGTAATCAGAGTGTATGTAATGAAATATCATCTTTATATCATATAATTAGATGATAGTTAAGTCGATGAATATAGTGTTCGAATTGAAGCCAATATATAATGTATTTATTTTTGGTATGGTATTTTAAAGTGTGAGTTTTTGGCATCATAAAAAATATATTATTGAGTATATTTTCATTTACGAACCTTTCTAAGATTGAATAATATATACCACATTTTTAAATGATTTTTCCAATGAAAAATTATGAGTAACAATATCATAGAACTAGTTATGTGAGTAGGATTTAATTAATAATGTTTTTAATTATAAAAAACATAATTTGGTTGAAAAAATGGACAATGTGATGAAATAAAAAATTTATAATGAAATAGATTTTCTGATTCTCTAAAACTAAAATAAATTTTAATTTCCATATTTGTTATGAAATATACAAATAAGTTATGAATTATATTGAACTATAATTTATATGTCATTATATTTATGAAAAAATTTGGGAAATGAATATTTTATCATGAGTAATGGATTATTTTATTCTAATTTTTATAATATAAATATAATATCCATTAAGTTACAATTTTAGTTTTCTATGGCATAAAAACCATTATTTTTATGTATTCATTTCTGATAATAATTTCTCCATCCCATGTTTTTAACATTTTAATCTGCTTTAATAATTTATCGGATCTATATTATGTGAGAATACAAATATGGATACTCATCATGAATAAAACTACTATTTCATAAATAAAATAAGTGTGTTACTTTCATAACATAATTATATAATAGATGTATACTATATGGAATTATTCTAAATTTTAATGTATTTATTTTCCTAATTTTCTAGTCAAATAGAAATAAAAATTCAACTGAATATTTATTGAAAAATATTTTTATTAAATCATATTGTTATGTACTAATTATATACATGATTACATAATTGAACACTTCATCAACACCATCAACATTTTTTACTAATGAATTTATTTGATGATTTATATTAAATTTTAATTATCATATTGGTATATCAAAAATAAAATCATTGAGGTTCTCAAAATATCTAAACATAATAATATTAATTTTTTTTCATCACTCATTTTCCTCATATCACATGTTATTGATTTAAAACTACATTATGTGTTACCTTATCAGAAAACATTGACATTGTGACATTGGTTGTATATAAGATACCATGAATTTTGTTTCATAAATATAAATATTTTTTAAAAATTATCCACCTCTATTACATATATAAAAATCTCATGACATATATTTATAGAAACATGAGCATTACATAAAATGATATAACATCTATCTAGTGGAATATTCAATACATTACACAAAAACATGTCTGAGGAAATTAACGAAACAAATCTTCTACTTTTGTGAAATTTCATTAATATATCCCAAAAGGATATTCTCTTGTAGAAATTATCCCAAAAATACCACACCTAAATACATTCAGGAAATCCTGGGGAAAGGAACCATTAGAAAGGGTGGTCTTAGATGCTCAAAAAGGAATTAAGTTATATAAATAAACATAACATGGACATAAGTGTATCATAAGCTGACAAATAACATATAAAAACTATACCCGACATATCAAATATCATAATCTTTATTCATAAAATAATGATTTGATGTTCATGTGACATGAATCATAAGAGAACTAAAAATATGACATATGAGATCTAATCAATGGAATATGACATATAATTTTGGCATTCATATAGGCATAGAAAATAATTTTCAATTGTATAAATGGATCATTGTCAAGGTTATAATAGTGGAATGGGTTCACTAACAAAACCATCATTATCATCTATTTTCACTCCCACAACAATCATAACGGACAATATTCTTCATTAATTTGTGTTCACTCCTAATTTCGGCCCTATATATCTCTAGATATACAAATATTTACCCAATGAATTAGGGAGAATATAGGTCCCACCAATATCATAAAATACAATAACTTTATCTATTCCAATAGATCATAAAATATTCCTCACATAAAAATCACTGATATGAAATGGGTTTCATTGTCATTTCATCATATCATAACCTTTGGAAGAAGATAATGATTTCAAAATAATTTCATCATTTCATCATAGTATAACCGATGGAAAAAGAATAAATTTTAATGCGATATTTATCATGTTATAACCTGTTAAATAGGAATGGATTTCATAATAAACTATTGTAATAAATAAAAACAATGGTATACATGTTTCAAATCTCTATTAAATAATAGGTAACATCAACCGATATTATGGTGGATGGAAATTGTTTTTGAAAGATAAATTATGTATAACATTTAATGAGGAATAATTTTTTATTTTGAATCCAAATTTTAAAACACCACTCATTTTGGATATCCTTTTCCCTAAAAATAATTATTGAATACTTATAAAATAGTTTTTAAATATATATTGAAACATTTCTTCAGAAAATAATATTTTGTATTGAAATCAACTATCTAAAGCATAAACTTTTTTGAAAATAATTTTATATGAAACTACCCTTAAAATATTTGAATGGATACATCATTGAAAACAATTGTTATAATTATGGGAGTTTTTTTCATATTGTAAAAGTTACAACAAATATCACATTCCCACTTTTAGTAATATCGGTATGGGAGTATTTTGAAAAAATGAATAAATATTCCACATAAAAATTAAAAAATATAACTTGTCAAATGAAATTTCATTAAATTCATAGTATAATAGTAAAAAATTATATTTTTTTATAACATATGGTTTATTACAAAAACTAATTTCTAATCAAGGAGATAAATGAAGGTGAATTTTTCTAAAAAAATATTTTCCCAAATATTATTAGTACCAAGGAGTGGAAAAATCACAATATTAATATAATTAATAACCATAGTAAAATAAATTTCTTAATTTTTTATTTGATTGTTCATAATAATTTATCATCAGAGACATAATCATAAACGATCTCAATAAATAATGGTATTGTAACCTAAAATCGATAGAAATTTTATAACATTGAATTGTACACTGCATGATGGGATATCATTAAATAAATCCTTAATCATCATGATGATAAATAAATTAATGATATCACATGTCAAATGGTATATGTATATAGATCATAAAGTATTATATTTTAATAACATAATCGCCTGTGTCAAAGAATGAAAATTGAGACAAAAATCATTTATGATTTTAGTATCATTTGATCTATTGACACCATGAATGAGAGATCCAAAATGCTTAACTAAATCCTCAAAATTTTAAATACAATCCTAAAAAAAATAATATTAATTGGAATAATATATACATGATCAAATAAATGTGAGGAGAATATAGAATGTTCCACATAGAAATTAAATGGGAGAATGGAATTTTGTACCATAAGTATATACTTCATTCGTAGTAGTTCAGAACTAATTTCAAAAATACTACAAGCTTCTCTTAAATCACTAACAAAAAAACATACATACTTCATACCATATATGATTTGATTATTTCCTTTTATTATCTATTTATTAATAATTCAATGTGAATATAACATTTCATGTAATAGACAATTTGTTTTTTATATATGGTTTTCATTTGATTTTTTTGAATCATATTACATTTATCATTGATCAATAATTGATAAAATAATAATAATTAATTAATTTTTCTATATAGATAAATTATACTTTTAAGACTAATCATGAAATATGGTTTTATGAAATGATGTATATTACTGTTGAGGAGAGGGTAGGTCATTTCTCTAAATTAGTAACATTTCAATTTTCAATGATTATTATCAAATTTAGGTATTTAATGTCTCATATTTATTGGATAAGTTAAATATATATTACAGAATATTATTTCTTTTAATATACATAGACATATCATCAATTAGGTTTGGTGATGAATAGAGAGTCGTATTGCTTCGTGAATGTGGTAGTCCATGTATACTCAAATGACACAATAATATTTATGCGGGTAAAAATTTAACAAATTAAATGAAATATTATCATGTAATAATGACAAATATATCCTCAATTTCAATATTAATTCATGTATATTACATATATATTTTTTTATTATCATTCATTAAAGCGTTATGAGTAAAACGAATCACATCACTTTGCGAGGTGGTATTTTATCACACACACGAGAGACATTATAATATCACATATGAAATTGATTATAAATATATTTCTATGTAATATTTAATCCATAGGGTTATATATGTTATACATTTCATATATATAAATTATATCCATCACTATACCCATATTTGAGAGGGGGTTGTGAAAAAATGAATGAAATCATATGGCGAGGTGGTAGTCCACCGTACACATTATTTACGATTACAAAACACATTTTTATTGAATTAGAGAAGGTATAAGGTAAATAATGTAACAAAAAAATATTTAAATACATGTAATATATCTAGTTTTTTATATCATAATGGGTTTACAAAAATTTATGGTGGCGAAGGAAGAAATAAAATAAATACGCTCATTGGAGAATGTTACCTCTTTTCACATATCCTCTATAGGATTTTATCAAAAGCTTTCACAGTATAACATTATTCTGAACTAAGGATTCTAGTATGAGATAAATGATGTTCTGATGTTATTTGGGATGATATTTTTCAAACCAAAAGGGTTTTAAGTGGTCAAAATGAGGGGAGAGCGTGTGGCCTTTCAAAAGATATGGTGAGTGGCACACTTGTAATGTTTTGAAATGGAAACATTTTAGAAACATTTATCTCTTAAAATATGACTAAAAATGGTCAATTGAAGATACTTTTGCATAATATAGCTGGAATAGTTCCATATAATATAGTTAATACATGATTTCATTTCATATTTATTTTTATTATTTAAAATAACCCATGTTAAACACATTTTTACCGTTATAGATTTAATTAATTAATATTGTTTTTACTATTAACATTGTACAATTATTATATCCCATTTATAATATTTTATTAATTAATAGAAATCAAAATATAAAATTAATTTTTAAAAATTCAATTCAATGTCCTGTAAAATTTAAATTTAATATTACTTCCACAAAAGTGGTGTGAAATCTTGGTTTCGATGAAAAATTATCAAAATTTCATAATGTTTTTGATTAGAAATAAATATTAAAAAGAAAAAAATGTAATAACTTGACGTCATAGATATATAATTTAACTAACATTCAATGAAATAAATTTAAAATATAAATAATCATTATAATACATTTTTTTTCAAACACTTTGTAATTAAAATTCATTATTTTCAATATTCGTTACAAAAAAATGGTCTTATAAATTTTTAAAAAAGTTGACCCAATAAAATTTTGAAGATATGACATAAATAAATTCTTATTTTCTGAATACATATTTTTTTTCTTAAAAAAATAATTTTAAAATATGTGTGAAAAAATTAGAGCAAACAACATCTTAACAAGATATAGTTTTTAAATGTAAAATTGGATTTATTATTAGATCCTATATATAAAACGCATAATATGAATTTTAAAAATATTATTGAATTTATAAAATATATTTGTCATTAATATCATTCACCAAAAGTTATTTTTTCTTTCTATTAATGTACAACATGTCTATGTTCATAAAAATTGTATTTCAAAAATAGATTTCATTTATATGCGTATAATATTTAATTTTATTTTTATTTAATTGGTCACAAATGAATCCATTTTATATACATTTTTAAATAATATTTCATTTATAATGTAGTTAATCCTATTCATACCCACTATTCTTATGGCCCATTGATAACTATCATATAATAATATTTTGACATGTTTCCTTTATACTTTTTGTTGTGTGTTAAATAAACTATAATCGATGTTTCTTGTAAACAAATACAAACTTAGCAGTTCATGTAATGAATCGTAAACTCAGTTTTTTATAAAATGAAAAATATATAAATGATTAAATTTAATTGAAAAATTATTTATATCATAAAATCTATGGGTATTATATTCTACCCCCAAAAAATGAATTTCACCCTCAAAATTCATCCCATTTTTATCGATAACAATATATAATTACGCATCATTACATTCATATGATTCCAAATTAAATCATCATTATAGTGTTTCCACAAAATAAAATTACCTGCTATGAATTTTTGTTTCATGTAATATTCATTATATAGTTAAATATTTATCTGTTGTGCATTATAAGGAATATCATTCTCTATCTCTACAATTATAAAATTCAGTATATGTGATGGGTATGATATTTATGTTGACAAGATATATAAATGGAACACATTTTAAACCTGGGATAGGTTTTTTTGGAAACACCAATTGATATGCTACCATCTTGATATAATATAGAATTTCAAAAGGTCTATTATATATAGTAATTAGCTTTCCTTTTTATCGTATCAAATATTTCATCCTTGGGTTTCACTTTATTAAATTTACACATCATCTCTTAATCATATTAATGAATGTGTTTTTTATTCCCGAAGAATATAAAAATAACAATATACATATTATAACTATAATACACCCCTTCTATCTTTAGTTTAATATGTTAACACTTTTTATCCAATGTAGATAAATTATTATATGGTGATGAAATTTGTTAATCTATAAAACCTCATAAAATGTTCAGCATACACAATTCTATAAATAGTATAACTAATAACCCTTAAAAATTCAAAAGTTATTAATAATGAAACTATAATTTTCAATTCCAACATTACATTAATAATATAAATTTTAATTACAATCTCTTAATGACCACGTACCAAAAATGTAAATATCTTGGTCATATATTTTAATTAATATTATTAATATCCAAAATTAATATAAAACCTGAATGAAAAAATTATTTCCTCCAAATTCCATGAATAAAACAACAATTTATTAAACATATTCCATAGATATAATAATAATTTAAAATACATAAATAATAATAACAACAAATTATTCTACAAATATGTTATTAGTTATAAAGTCATCAATACTATAGATTTTAATTTTTCTATATTATTCATATCGTAATCGAAACTAAACATAAACTTCTTTACCTCTAAATTTTATTATGGATTATATTCCCTAAATAGTGTTGATTATATAAAATATTACACTTATATTAAATAAAATTTCTTCTTCATGTTGTTATTCAATATATATTTGACATCCATAAATAAGACATATACTGAAAAACCCTTGAACATTTCATGACTCATTTAGCATAATCCTTGAATTATAATAAATTAATACTTCAATAATATCACTTCATTCTACAGCTATTAACTAGGATTGATCAACTTATTCCTAAATAACATATTCCTATTCAATTTCACATATTGTTCTACCCATAATCTATTCATAACCCCTCAACAAAAGATTTTGATACACATCATGAGTACATTACTTAATGATAACATCCTTATATATCAATTTATTATATACAAATAGTATTCATCCTAAAATATTAACCATCATGGAAAGAAACAAAGCATGATTTGTGTTTCCAAGCTCTCATGGAATGTAACAAGCACTAGGGTATCGTACAAAGAATCATGGAAAGGATTTTACAAACTAATATACATAAGTTGTAATAGAATCAAACAATGTATCACAAAATCTCTTCAAATCATTTCATTTGTAAAAACTAGAATAACATAATAGTAACAAGGAAAAACTAGATAACAAGATATATGTATCAACCTTATACATTAATAACATGTAACCCAAAGACACCCATGTTTCAATCTCCTCATGACCATATGTCACCACCATCCCTACCAACAAGAAGGAAACATGATGTTGGATAGTTATACTATACAGGGATCTAATCCATTATTTCGTACAAAAACATGATGATAAAAACACAATTAAAAAAAGTAGGTTTTTATTAATAAATCCAATTATTGATCCATTAAATAATCCTTATAATTTCAATCCACATGAATCCATTAGATCACATATCAAAAAACATTCTATGACATTTAATGATAAATCATTTATTTTCAGTATAAAATCATCTTGTATGATTCATTTAAAAAATATACAATATTATATTACAAAAATGAATATGACAGAACATATATCTATGAGGCACCATCAGATTAATAGACTAGGTTTTTAGGCATAAATATCCAAATCATGGTGTAAAATAACCAAATCAATTAAACATTAAGGCGGGGTATCAAATATGTTTTGAATGGAAATCCAAGACTAGATAGTGTACACAATAAAGACACATAATGAAATACTTTCCAAAATAAGTAATTCTAAATATCTATGTAACATGTTACCTATGAAAGGAAAACCACTAGTATCCATGTTTTCATGAGAGAATATCCAAATGATAGATTACACAACTATGGATTGAATGTTTTTTTGTTATTTCATATACCCCACTGTATCCCAATGTTCTATATATCTACATTATTTTTTAATAAAATCAAACTGAAATTTCATAAAACATATTCGATAGTGATGAAAAATTAATTGAATGCATGATTAAAAATTTATTTTTGAATCATTTATAAATAAGTATATCAAATCTATATTTAATAGTTAGAGTATGTTTTTTAGGGAATCCATTTTTAGAAAACAATTTTCTCTAAAACATAATTCGTGACACATATCATTAATCTATGATAACAATTTCTTTATTCATGAACCACTATTAAACTCAATAAAAAAATCATAGCAAAGGATAGACAACATGATAGAGACACCTACATTTGAAAAAAATAAAATCCTTATATTTTTCATGGCTACTGATGGGATAGGAAGAGATGTAGTCCTCATGATCCTATGTCGCCAAATAAAAAACACTAGTGGAATATAGTTACCCTAATCCACCACATAAGGAATGAAGAATAAAAAAACCATAGAATAATATGATTAATATGAAATCCAAAAAAAATAGATTATAATATTTTTATTAATTTTTTATCATGTAAAAATACATGTTAATACGACTCAATTTTTTTTCAAAAGGATTGAGTGACCACCCCTATAAGATCTGTTGTTTTTAAAGGATATCAATTTTTTAAAACCCCCATCACCATGACCAATTGTTTCCCACAATAGCATTGAGGCATCCTATAGGTTACATACCTTGTTGACTGACCCCATGTGATATATATATATATATTGTCCATCAATACCCTAAAACAAGCCATGATGGTGTTCATATTTGTTGTTGGGCATAGGTGGAACTATTTACTCTATACTAAAGACCATGATGATCACTGGTTGTGGTGTCACTATATTTTCATTGAATGGGGCTAAATGGCACACCATTTCTAACATTAGGGTAATTTTACTACCCTTCATGCACCATATTAACATAGAAAATTTTTTTATTCCACAATTATCTTCCAACACATTTAATATATAAAGGGAAAATAGAAAAGAGGATTCATACCTAATTATATATATATCATGCGAATGTATTTCTATCTACCTCTCTTCTGATAAATTTTTTTATATACTAGGTTATGTAAATAGATGTATATAAATTATCTAAGAAAAATCATATTTATTCCGACTATTTATAATTTTATAAATTCATATTTCAATTTATTTTTTCCCATTTATTTATTTATATATAAAAAAATTATTAGTCCTGGTAATTTGTCTCCATTTTCATTCCATTCAGAATAGTTGAAATTATGCCCCTATTATTATTAAATATAGTGTAATAACATCTCAATTTATTTATTATATAATAAAAAAATTATTATTCATTTTATTTGTACCTATTTTTCCTGATTTATTTTCACAATCTTTTAATTCATACATTACCGTGGTTAAAATGGTTTTTTGACAAAATATTTATTTTATAGGGTAAATGTCAATATTAATTAGTAATTGTTTTCTATGACTACTATATTATTACCATTTTTATATTCCATGTGTTATCTTCTCATACATTAATGGGATATTATCATTCATTTAATAAGTAATTTTCTATTCATTACATAATATAATGTTATTTTGGTAATACAGAATAATTCCCCTCTTTATATTCGACATGTCTCTTATTTATCTATACTCTTTCTTACAAAAACTCTTTATTATAAAATTTATGAAAGAAACATATTTATTTTTTCCATTATACTATATTTTTAACTTTATATATCTTCAAACATAAATATTATAATTCTTTTGAAAAATTTAGGAATCATTAACTGAAAAAAAATTAAATATTTGTATTTATTTCAATTTTGGTATATTTTATGTATTTATATATAAATTTCATTTAAATAAATCATAATATAAAATTTCATTGATAAATTATTTTATTATTGTTTTAAAACATATACTATTTCATGTGTTTTTAACCGTATAATATTTTGAAATTGAAATATAAATTCATTTCCAGGATGTCTTTATGAATATAATAAGAAATTTATTATGGGGATTTAAATTATATTTTATCCTCCCTATACATAAAATATTTATATTAAATTACGTGATATTTCATTAAATATGAACTAAATTATATGATTATGTGATTATTTTGGGTTACTAAATTTTGAATAATGCTCTATCATATTATTGTTGAATGAATAGGTACATGGAGAGGGGGAACATAAAATTATGAATGATTATCCCCTATGAAACCTAATCAGGGATCAAATATGATGAACCATTAAGGTAAAGTTTGTAATAAAAGAATAATTTCCTCATTATCAAGAATAAAACATGTATGTAAGGATTTGAAAAAGCGTAATTATTACCAAATAATAGTAAATCAATGTGTAAATTTTCTAAGGTATCAAAGTAGTGAATTTTTGAAATGGAATATATCATGCATGTCTCATTGGATATGAATATTATTAAAGTGGTGCATTCCTTATGTAAAAATACCATTATTTATTAGAACCTTATTTATTTTAATTAAACACCTATGAAAATTGATGATTTATTCAAAATGACCAGCTTTCTGTACGATTTATTTTATTAGAAAATGATATCCATGGTAAATGGTTTCTTGCATATCAACATCCCATGTATTTATATCAAATGTAATGATTTTGAATTTGGTTCATTTGTCAAAAACATGGTTTTATTCACATACAAAAGTGTTATTCCATTTTATACACTTAGGATTTTTAAAAAAAAATCCCTTGTATGGGTGGTGATCATTGTCCCAATACACATTTGCTGGTATCCAAAAAACATAATGAACATTTCTATTACCTTTAGGTATCCCATTAGAATATCTAAAGAGATCAAGATATCCATGTTAGATAAATTTTTTGGGATTATTGTTGAGATTTATATGTCCAAACCAATAATTGAAATTTATTTATAGTCTATGAATGATGTCAATATCAACATGAAAATTGATTATGAGAACCTTATAAGATTATATATGGACTACAACATAATTTGACATGAAGTTTAGATATATAGTATATAAATTTTCACATGTTTATTATTCAAGATAAATGGACATGGAATTATATATTATAACAATAAAATAAATTCTGAATAGGGAATTGGAGATATCACAGAAATGGATGTAGTCACATTAATGGAAATGAATTTTGGAAAATTAGATTGTATGGTAAAAGGAAATTATGAATTTTAGAATGTTTGTAACGTCTATCATGGGTGTGGATCATAGCCAGGGAATCATTTCCAATAATTTGAATGATGAGAATGATACCAATAAATAACATTGGTTGATGTTATAATTAGGATATTATATAGGATCCAAAGAACCATGTACATCTTATCCTCAATGAACCTAATGGTGTTAAAATGTTGTCCCATATACTAAAAAAATTAATGTATGTGTTATTTTGGAAGATTTTTTCACTCATATATATTTTAAAGTGGAATCAAACTATTTATATGAAAAACATTATGATAATTATGGTTGTTGGGATGTGAATTTTGGGTTTTCACATAAACAAATTTCCTTTTGGATATTTTAATTTCAAAATGAAGATCTTGTTTTGGAACTATCTTAGTATTGGTTATTATCCTACTCTAAAAACACATAGAAACATAACATTCCCCAAAAATCCATTCCCGGTGGGGGTTACTAAACTAAATGTCATTTTTAGATATATAATAATCATAACTAGACCTCTGTTTATTACTATTTTAAATGATGAATCCATCATGATTGTTTAATGGAAGCCCTTTGGGTTTTATGTCACTTAAGAATATAGGTAACATTTGTTCAAGAAGAATGGTAACACATTTCTATCCTAGTTTTTCTTAGGGTTTCGGTTCTTATATACACATTAATATGCATCAATCACTTATATAAATTTTAGGGAAATTTGGAATGGATTTTATAAAACATTAGATCAAAATTCTCTAGAATAGATCACCGTTTATGACATTAAAAATGTTCCTAGAAATGATAACAACTTTTAGCCATCATTCAAAAGAATTTATTTCTAAGAATTTAGGTCCAATTATTTCATCAAAATCTATGTGGATTTTTTTTCCTATTTATGGATTATAATTCCCTGACACCATATATCCTAGATCTAGTTCATTATTTTATTTCATTTCTATATATACAGGTATTAAATACCAAGGGACTGAATAGTTTATTAGTTTTGGAACACCATATTACATACCTTATACTCATATTATGTTGGGAAATTGAAAAAAAAAACATAAGATAAATGAGGAAATAATTTCACCTATGTCCTTGAAATCATACTCAAATATTTTCTTCTTCATAACATGGGGAAAAGAAACATAAAATTGGTGGGATGAAATGATTTATAAGGCTAAGTAGAGAAAAGGTAATAATGAATCAATTAGACTAACCCACATGGAAAGGTTGATAACTCATAACAAATTCCATTCAAATAAATAGATAAGAAAATATAAATTTGGAAAAGAATGAAATTGAATCTTATTCTACATAATCAATGAACTAAGAATGAAATTCATCCATATATATGTTGATGCAAAATATCATGGATAAGAATTTTATCATAAATGAATTAAATGATTTAATATTGGATCACATATATCTGGCACGAGAATCACAATACCATTATGATCTATTATCAATATGGTTTGAAAATTTATCATTAAATAAGTGATTCATCTCTCAATACTAAATATGTATTGAGGGGATATCTATAATAGTCATTACCTATATCTACTGTCCAAATAATTCCTCATATATCGAATGATCGATTTAATTAATAAACTGTGTTCCCAACAACCAAATATCATTATTGAATAAGGGATAAAAATTTAGAAATAATCTTAATATTTAAGGATAGGTAACTTAAAGGTTTGGTGACATTGATAAATGGAAATACCAATAAAGGATAAATAAAACATTTTTGATAAAAATTATATTTTTTCATTCCAATGTGTCACACACACCTTTGAAACATTTAAATCAAAATCATCATGAAGTTGTAACATTAAATGAAACATATTTTATAATTAAAATAATAATAATATAGATATAACATTGTAAAGGGACATATATACACTCTATTAAAGTGAAATATTTTATAAGAACAAATAAGACTCAATAGAATGTAAATTTAGATGAAATGCATTTCCATGATTCTATATTGTCTTTTGTGTCATTATAATCAGGAATAATGAATTTATGTTAATTATTAAATTTCATGAGAAAATTTTAAAATTGTTTAAAAAAAATTGCATCACATATTAAAATGGTTTAAAAAAATACTTAATCAATTTTGTTTGTGTCGGTTGTTTTGATAGTATTTGGTTTGTGTGTCAAAATTGAAATTGGTATGTCCACTATGGTCAAAGGGATCATTATATAAACATCTAAAGAATAATTATTACCACATAATTATCATATTTATACATAAATTATAATTTTAAAACCTATCAAGAATTATTGTTATGAAAAATGATCGACCATTGCAATCATATAGATGGTATGTCTTACGTACGCATGAGTAATGTTCCAAATTTTGAATGACCATCCTGGAAATTAGGTACATAGCTTTGATATTTCAAGAATTTTACCTTATATATTAAATACCATATTATTTAATCCTAATTACTAATATATATATATATATATATTAATGTAAAAGGAATCACATCACGTAGAGGAGGCCATAATTCACACGTCCACGAATGACGTTATGAATTTTTATGTGTGTGAAAGAGAAATGAACAAAATGATAAATAAAATATTTATATAATTGTTATTATTTCATTAATATCATATATATATATATATATAATATTTATTTCATATTATTTTCAAGTCCTTATATATTCATTTCCAGTATGGATCATGAATGTGTCATTTTTAAATAATGAAGAATTGGAAAATTTCTTAAGTACACGTCATGTACTATTGATTACAGGTTGTATACCTGACTCATGTGTGTAACCATGTACTGGCTATTTAACAGGTGAGTACATGGTCATGTAGGTGACTTGGGAGACCGCTAAAGGCATGACCCATTGGATGTTAGTACATGATGTGTATATTAAATGAACACATAATGTAGTTTCTTCTTAATTTGTTTATCAAAGCGGGGTCACTTCTCTATTCTAGAAATACTTTCTTCTCCCCTCAATTTATATAGGACAGTGATGGACGACTGGGAAAATCCAATCCTATTCCGATTCATCATTCGATCTCTAATTGAGATTCCACATGGTGCACTCGATTCCCTATGGTGAGTTCTATCTTTCGCTATAACCTATAACTCTGATTCCTCTTCTCCCGTGGGTTATTCAAGGTTGAATGATTTTATCATTTTTTAGATCTAAATCATTTAGGGAGATTCAAGGCTGACTTTCAGGTGTGTTCATTGTACAATATCGAATTAGGTGGTATGGGCCTTTATTTGATTTTATTTGGATTTTATATGCTTAATATGATGAATACCCATGTTTGGGGTATTGTGTGTTTTGGAATTTGACCTTATTTAAAGCCTTATGAGGTTTGATTGTTTGATTAAGGGTTTCTTCCAATGCCTGATATTTTATACCATTGTTATGGGATACCCCATGGGTGTGTCCCCTTGTTTCCATGCATTCAATTGTTTAGGATAGAGTTGATTGATTTATGAATTGTATGTTTTGTTATTATGGAATCTGTACATGTAGTAGTTGTAGATTACATGTGATGCATTGATTTTATATGCACACTAATATTCCAATGGACCATGAGAGCATGGGACAGGGAAAATTGTGGGGGTTTCCTTGTTTGTTTTCACAGGACTATGAGAGCCTTAGTGTAGACATGATCTATGGGTATTGCCTATGATAGCAACCCAGTAATTTGTTCATGATTTATTTATATTATGTTTACCCATGAGGTACTGACCTTTAGAGCTACCCAAAGGTCGTGTATAAATTATTGATACTATTTTTACCAAAGGGTATTGTACGTTAGGGATACCCAAGAGGTTTTTTTCATTACTCTGTGATATGTGGGACCATGGGGGATAGACCGTGATAGCATTCCTTGAGAGTGAGTTGTGGAAGATGAAATGATTTTGACATGTGTTGTAATCTAAAGCTCAAGCTTAGACACAATCTAACTTTGTTGTTTTGATGGTCTTTTAAGATGTATTTTTTTACTATTACACAGAGGGATAAAAAGCAATGGATAGATCCCGAAATTCATTATTCAATAGTTTGAGTAATTAATAAATGGAAATGAATGTAACATTAAATTGAAGGATTGTTTACATTTAATACTTCCATGTTTATTGCTGCTTTTCTTCATATTTAATGCTATATATATTGATTGATGGATAGAAATAGATATTTTGGTGGTTTCCTATTAGAATTCATCTCAAACCCTATTTTGGTCATGCTTTTGGACCCAAACAGATTGTATGTTTGTAGGTATATATAATGGAAAGTGCCCTTATTTATCAGGTACTCAATCTCTATTAGAGACAGAGAGCATGTGACCAACCAGAGGCTTGCGATGATTTTGGTGTTTACATTTTTTTCTCTACATTGGTTTCATTATTTTATTTCTAGCATTGTGACTAGTTTTTATTTTATCTTATATACATGTGACATACATCCTTTATTTTTATATATGTTGCTGTTGTTTATACTATCAGTCTTCTATTGATTACGTTTATTGTAAGGTATTATTACTTTTGATATTGATTTATATTTATGTTTCTCTATGTATACTCTTCCAATAGGGGAATTTATTCCCTAATTTTTTACATTTTCCCTCGTTGCTAGTCATCAGCCTCTTATATTTGGGGAAATGTTCTTGAGGTCATTATACCAACCGAGTATGGGGAACCATTGGGCGGCACCTTGATCCAGGACATTGCAAATTGTTATTAGACAAGATTAATTCTAATATATATTACAATTTTTTTCATAAAGATAGGGATATGAAGGAATGGGTATATTCTAATAAATAGTTCCATGAAGAATCTAACCCATGTACAACGAAAATCCTTGTGACCATAAATATTGAAATTTTTCTTGTTTTCAAATTTTCATAGTTGGTTTTGTTGGAATCACTTGTTTTGATAATCCCAAATCATGCTTAACCATTGATTATGATGTATTAGAACCCTGCATTAATCTTATTATTCTATGCTTAAACGTATTTTATTCTAAACAGTTCATATTCTTACAGTAGTACTTACAGTAGTATTTACATAAGTTTAGTATTGTTAGCTAACAGTCAGAGTTTTCTTTTCAAAGTCACAGTTACAGCTAACTGTCACCTTAAGTTACTGTTGTAATAAGTTCACAGTTACAAGGTTACAGTCGAAGTCTAATACAAGCTTACAGTCACGAGTCTACCGCTATCTATTGTCAAAGCTCACAGACGAAGGTCACAGTTACAAGAATTCTGTTCAAAGTTTTCTCTGCTCAAGTTCACAGTCGAACAAGTCTACAGTCGGAACAAGTTCGCAGTCGAACAAGTCTACAGTCATAAGCCTACAGTCAAGGTTACAGTTAGACAGCGTATGTCGACTAAGTCTACTGATGATCGAGGTCTACAGTTGACAAAGGTTACAGTTCTACAAATTTGATATTACAAGTCTACAGTTAGAGAGGCTACAGTTACATGGAGTAAAAGCTACCATTGCAAGCCTACAGACAGCAAGCCTTTTGTTGAAGTCATCAGTCAGAAGGAAGTCCACAGTTGGAAGACCACAGTTGAAGTCCACAGTGACATACATTCTCGACCAGTTTATTATTATTATATTCCTACTTTTTTCTTTACCAATTTGATTAATACTAATCTAACGGTCATGTCTATCCAAATTGATACACCTAACATTATTTATTAATATTTGCAGACATATCAAGAAATAATACAATGTACGAGGAAGATCGCACGTGTAACTCAAGACTATTTATCTTGTCGGCCTCGGGTGAACAAAAAGGGCATATATGGAGGAGTATAAAAAGAAGAGAGAAGCATTCAAGAAATAGAATGAATGGAAGAGTCTAACATCTACAACTGAGAAGGAGATACACATATACACAAAAAGAAGAACTCTCGAGCATACAAAAGAGTCTCAAGTGAACCGACTGAAAGAACCGTCTCCTAAAAGCCATGCTGTGAAGCACTCAAACTCAAAGAAGCTGATCACTTGAACATCTGGAAGTCTGGAAATCACGACACTCTGTTTTAGTGTCAACTTAAAGAAAAAGGACCAAAGCTTCAAGTCACTCATTCCTACGAGTCCAGAACTGATCTGCCAACACTATAGAGCATTCTAAACCTTCTTCTTTCTATCTCTTGCTCCACTGTGTTTTAGTTTTCTACATTTTGAGCAGTGTGTGTTATCTGATGTATTAAACACACACACTGACTCCTGTACTTTCACTGGAGGATCTGTAAATCCTCAGAAAACCCTTTTACACTTCATTTCCCACTGTGCATAGTGGTAGAGGTCTTGTGACTTGGACAGCTGGCTGCTGTTGTTTGTTTTCCCACGAAGAACTGTGGTAGAGGTCTTGTGACCTGGACAGTGGACAGTGTGTTCACTGTTGTTAACTCCGATCCAGGGTGTGGATCATTTTTATATAAACTTTTGAGAGGACTAAGTCTCGGCTTGAGACTGAACCTCTTGGTTAATTCTCTGTGTTTGTAGTTATACTCTATATCCATACTATACATATTTATTTCATATTCCGCTGCTATTACTTTGAAATATAATCTATCTTCAAAGCTACTTTGATAATTAAATTCGCAAGTGTTTATATTTGTTATAAATCAGTAAGTTAGTTTCAAAAGTTAATTTAATCATAAGATTAAGTTAACTGAGAATTAATCAATCTTTGAGAAACTAATTGAACCTTTATAATCTATATATATTCACTACAGTTTAATTTGTTTTTGAAATTGGGGGATTTTAATAGAAATTGTTTTTAACAGAAATTTTAATTGGAACTCAATTCACCCCCCTCTTGAGTGTCCACTCCGACCAACATTTGGTATCAGAGGATGTGTTTATCTCTGTTATACTTGCTCAAAGTTTTATTTTAACTCTCTGTTTTTAAACTGTGATTGTAGTTTTATCTAAAAGATCTTAAATTTCTGTTAGTTCTAAATTTTATCTCTTTAAAACATTTTCTAAAATTTCCTTATGGATAATAGACTAGAAGGTGCTGCTAGTAACAGGCCACCCTTCTTTAATGGTGTGAATTATGCCCAATGGAAGCTCAAAATGAAAATTCATTTGGAAAGTATGGGTTTTGATATTTGGACAGCTATAGAGTCTCAATACAAGATTCCAGAAACTGAAAGAATAACTTGGGATGAACCTACTAAGGTAGCTTACAATAATAATTGTAAGGTTGTGAATGCTCTCTACTGTGCTCTAGGAGATGAGGAGTTCAATAGAATTTCAGCATGTAAAACTGCTTTTGAAATCTGGGACACCTTAGCTGTTTCTCATGAAGGAACAACTAATGTCAAGGAAATGCGGTTAAATACTTATACTATCAAATATGATAACTTTAAGATGAAAGCTGATGAACCTATTTCTGATATGTATCTCAGGTTTAAGGAGATAGTCAACACAATGAACTCACTCGGAAAGATTGTTCCAGCAAAGGAGCAAATCATGAGATTATTGAGATGTCTTCCTGACAGATGGAGAGGCACATCCGTTTCAATTAGAGAATCCTGTGATATTAGAACTTTGCCTGTCAAGGAGTTAATTGGTAAGCTGATGATCTACGAAGAAGAGCTCAAGGTAAATAAAGAGGAAGATGAGGAACCAAAACGAAAATCTGTAGCTTTTAAGTCTACTGCATCAAAGAGCAAAGACAAGGAGAAAGTGCATATACCAATTGAAAGCTCATCTAGTGAAGACTTAGATTCTGACAGTGATGCCGAGATGGCACAAATAGCAAGGAGATTCAAGAAGTTCTATAGGAAGAAGAAGTTCTTCAGAAAACCAAACTACAAGGGTAAGTATGATAGACAAGGTAAGTGGAAGAAAGATTGGAAGAAAACTGATAAAGAAGAAGGCATAGTTTGCTATGAATGTAAAAGGAAAGGACACATCAAAGCTGACTGTCCTAAGTTAAAAGTCAAGAAGAAATATGAGTACAAGGAAAAGAATTATAAGAATGCTATGAAGGCCACCTTGAGTGCTTCAGAAGACAGCACAAGTGAATCAGAGTCCAGTGATTCTGAATGAAATCGTGCTAATATGTGTTTCATGACAAACACATCTGAGGTAACCTTAGACACTCCCACTTTAAACTCTTATTATTCTGAAGGTGAAGCAGAATCTGGTTCTGATTCTGAAAATATGTCTAAAGATGAATTAATTGAATACTGTAATATGCTGGAAGAAACGTGTAATGAACTAAAGGATAAATATAAGTCTTTAAAGAAACAACATGCTCTTACTGCAAGTGTCAAGTCTGCACTTGATGTAGAAAAAGAGAAAAATGTTCAATTATTAAAGGAGAATACAGAACTGAAACTATCTAATGAACAACTTAGAAAGGACTTAGAAACATTCACAAATGGAAAAGATACTCTAACCCAACTGATAGGAATGCAAGTTGCACCTAAGTATGCTACTGGCTTGGGATACCAACCTGGACAAAGACAGTTTACTAAAACCCGATTTATCAAGTCTGGAAAAAATCCTGCTTGTTCCAGTTTTGGAAATTCGTATGCCTCAACTGGTTATTTAAATAGTTTTAGATCAAATAAAGTATATCTCTCTAAATCTGTTGCTTCTATAAATTGTATGGGACCCATAAAACAAATCTGGGTACCTAAATCCTTGATTGCTAACATATCTGGACCCAAGAAAATCTGGGTACCAAAGTCATTTCCTGTCTAATCTGTTTTGTAGGAAATCTGTTTGAAAAGCAATTACAAGAAGGTATAGTACTTAGACAGTGGATTTTCAAGACACATGTCTGGGGACTATTCGTGCTTCAAAAGCTTAATAAAGGTTGATGGAGGATATGTCACTTTTGGTGATAACTCAAAAGGAAAAATCATCGGCTTAGGCCAGATTGGTAACACTGACTCAGTATTAATTTCCAATGTTTTATTTGTTGATGGACTTAAGTACAACCTACTTAGAATTTCTCAATTGTGTGATGATGGTTTTAATGTCAAGTTTGAAAACAATTCTTGTGATGTTTATAATTCCAAAAATGCTTTAATATTTTCTGCCTTAAGAAATGAAAATGTTTATGCTGTTGACTTAAACACTTTAGCTAAACATAATGTTACTTGCTTAAATGCTTTTCATAAAGAGTCTTGGCTGTGGAATAGGAGATTAGGACACTGCAACATTCACTCACTTAGAAAACTCTCTAAGAAACACCTAATTAGAGACCTACCTAAGCTTGAATTCCCAAATGACAAAGTGTGTAATCCCTGTCAAAAGGGAAAACAACACAGAGTTTCTTTTAAACCAAAGAAAGAAGTTTCAACTTCTCAACCACTTGAACTGATTCACATGGATTTGTTTGGACCATCAAGAATTTCAAGTCTAAATGGGAAGCACTATGTTTATGTTCTTGTAGATGACTTTTCTAGATATACTTGGGTATACTTTCTAGCTCACAAAAGTGAAGCCTGCTCTTCCTTTGTTAAATACTCTAAGTCTGTATAAAATCTTAGTGGACTTAAGATTAAGACCTTGAGGAGTGATCATGGCCGTGAGTTTGAGAATCAAGAATTTGAATCTTACTGCTCACACAATGGCTATACTCACAATGTTTCTGCTCCTAGGACACCTCAACAGAATGGTGTAGTGGAAAGAAGAAACCGAACCCTGCAAGAAATTGCAAGGACTATGCTTAATGAATATGACCTGCCTGTTTACTTTTGGGCTGAAGCTGTAAATACATCCTGCTATGTTATTAATAGAGTCTTGATTAGACCGGTTCTTAAGAAAACCCCTTATGAGTTGTGGAATAATAGGAAGCCTAAGGTTAATTACTTTAGAGTTTTTGGTTGCAAAGTCTTTATTCTGAATACTAAAGATAATCTTGATAAATTTGCTCCAAAAAGTGATGAAGGAATTTTCCTCGGTTACTCTATGACTAGTAAAGCCTATAGAGTGTTCAATAAGAAAACCAAATGTGTGGAAGAATCTGTTCACATCAAGTTTGATGAGACTGATCCACATGAGTCTAAAACATCTCTTGAAGATGTTGAAGAAGACTTATCTGTTCTGGACCTAAATGACAAATATAAAGAACCTGTAATAAAAACATCCAGTTCTGGACTTTTTCCAGAATCTTCCTCTGTGGAACCCGAACCTATAAATGAACCTGAAATCTCTAGTCCAACCTTTACCAAATCAACTAGGATTCTAAAGAATCATCCTTTAGATGCTGTTGTTGGTAATCTTGAAAGAGGAACACAAACTAGAGCTTCTCTAAGAAATCATGTTGAACATCAAGCTTTTCTTTCACAGCTTGAACCCAAAAATGTCAATGATGCTATCAGTGATGAATTCTGGGTAATGGCTATGCAAGAAGAACTAAATCAGTTTGAAAGAAACAAAGTTTAGGAATTAGTGGAAAGACCTAAAGACACTCTTACCATAGGCACTAAATGGGTGTTTAGAAACAAAGTTGATGAGTTTGGTAATATAATCAGAAACAAAGCTAGGCTAGTTGCACAAGGGTATAGTCAGGAAGAAGGAATAGACTATGAGGAAACCTTTGCACCCGTGGCTAGACTAGAGGCCATTAGGATATTACTTGCTTATGCTGCTCATCTGAATTTCAAACTATATCAAATGGATGTTAAAAGTGCTTTTCTAAATGGATATATAATTGAGGATGTATTTGTGGAACAACCTCTTGGTTTTACAAATCCCCATTTTTCTAATCATGTTTTTAAACTATCTAAAGCTTTATATGGTTTAAAGCAAGCTCCAAGAGCTTGGTATGATAGGCTCAGCTCTTTTCTTATTTCGAAAGGATTTACTAAAGGGATAGCTGATCCTACTCTTTTTATTAAATGGATTTCTAAAGATGTCTTAATAGTACAAATTTATGTGGATGATATTATTTTTGGATCTTCTAAAAATTCTTTATGTGTTTATTTTTCAAAAATAATGCAAAATGAGTTTGAAATGAGTTTAATGGGAGAACTCAAATTTTTCCTTGGATTTCAGATCTTTCAAAATAAAAATGGTATTATTTTGAACCAATGTAAATATATTAAAGATCTTCTAAAACGTTTTTCTTTGGATGGCACCAAAGGCAGTGACACACCTATGAGCACCACTTGCAAGTTGGACAGTGATGAAACTGGTGAACCGGTGGATCAAACCAATTACAGAGGTATGATAGGTAGTCTACTGTACCTTACTGCCAGTAGACCTGACATCATGTTCAGTGAATGAATGTGTGCTCGGTTTCAAGCCAATCCAAAAGAGTCTCATTTGACTGCTGTTAAAAGGATTTTCAAATATCTAAAACATACTCCCAATTTGGGATTATTTTATCCAAAAGGACAATCATTTGATTTATTAAGTTATTCTGATGCTGATTTTGCTGGCTGCAAGTTAGATATAAAGAGCACCTCTGGAAAATGTCACATTTTAGGCAAGTCACTAGTATCTTGGTGTAGTAAGAAGCAGAATTCTGTTGCATTGTCTACTGCCGAAGCTGAGTATATAGCTACTGGTAGCTGTTGTGCACAAATCTTGTGGATGAAACACACTTTACTAGACTATGGATATCAATTCAAACATGTCTCTATAAGGTGTGACAATACAAGTGCTATTAACATTTCTAAAAATCCAGTATCTCATGCTAGGACAAAACATATTGATGTGAGACATCACTTTATGAGGGATCATTATCAAAAAGGTGATATCACTCTTGAGTTCATTGGCACTGAACATCAGTTAGCTGATATTTTTACAAAGCCATTGAATTCTGAGAGATTAAGTTACATCAAACATGAGTTAGGTATGATTAATTATAGCACAGTTGAAACCTCACAATTGAAACCTCACAGTTGAAACCTCACAGTTGAAACCTCACAGTTGAAACCTCACAGTTGAAACCTCACAGTTGAAACCTCACAGTTGAAACCTCACAGTTGAAACCTCACAGTTGAAACCTCACAGTTAGACCTCACCGGTGTACCTCACTGTTACATTTCTCTGTAGGCTGTTTCGCTGTTTAACCTTATTTTATTTTGCGGGAATTCGAACCGTTTCTTTTCTTTATACTTTTATTTCTAAATCCCTAAATGATAAAACTTAGAACATCGAACATATCTCAATCCACTCATCTCGACCCTTGCTCTCTCATGTCCTAAACCCTAAACCTTCAACCGAACCTCGAAACCTCATTCAGTTCCAATGGCCAGAACAAAGCGACCCCCGACTGTCAATGAAGATGCACCAATGCCAAAGAGGACTCGAGTCGAATCCAGTGGCACCGGGAACGCCTCGATAAGACCTGTTAATCCACATCTGACTAAGAGAGAAATAGTTGCTGATAAGGAGCTAAGTGAAGAGTGGATTTTATCGAGCGGATCATTAGTACTGGCAGTACTTAATGAGCAAGGATGGACCGAATGTTTCGCAAACAATAATTGACCGTACTACCCGAAGCTGGTGAAGGAATTCTATGAATATCTACAGTTCGAGGAAGAGGATGATCTGCATAGACTAGTATCCAGAGTAAACGGCAATAAGCTCAGTTTTTCATCCGTTGAAAGGGCTGCATGTTTAAGAGTTCCTCATGAGGGTATTTACAACTACTATTCTGGAGCAGCTCCTCCAAATAGTAGAATCTTTGATCATGAGACCGCTCTGGAAGAATTGACAGGCAATGGCACAGTAAGAAAGATTATTGCTGCTGAAATGAGTGGAGAGGACAGGCTTCTGTTTAAGTTTATTCAGCATGTACTGAGTCCTAGAAGAGGAGATTTTGCAACTCTGAAGCACCAGGATATTTACTTGATGTACTTATTAAAACATGGAAGGAAGGTCAACCTTTGTAGGTTGCTGATGGCTCGGATGGAGGACATGATAAAGGCAAGCTCAAAATCAAGTTCCTTGTTCCATGCTAAACTCAAATCGGTTATGTTGAAAGTGAAAGGTGCAGCTGGAAGTCAGGAAGAGTTGATAGTGGCAAAGAACAGTGTATGTATCTCGAAAGTAATCTGCAAATTCATGAAGATCAGTTGGAATCCCTGGAAGAAATCATGGGTGAATGATGAGGAGAGAATCTATGAGAAATTTAGCCCTTCTACTCATCCCTCTAGACCGAGAGATAGGAGAGATCCAGGCTTAAAGCCTGATGAGCCTGAACCTGTATACTCAGATGATGAACAGACTGCAGTAGTTGGTGACTCTGCAAGAGAGAACACCCCAATTGATGAAGGGAGTGATCCTGATACTACTCACAGTCCTGTCAAGACAGTGACGTTTGGAGCAGCAAGCCCTCCAAAAGAACTACCTAGTAGAGAACCTGTTCTAAGAGACAGTGAGACTGAGTCTACAGAAGAAGAAGAAGAAGAATCTCAATATTTTGTCAAGGACACCTCTGACGAGGATGATACAGTCGAAGTAGAAGAGGCTGGAACTTCAAATGAAAATCAAGAAACTGTTGCAGAAGATGAAGAGGAGATCCGTGGTGAAGAAACAGAAGAACTTAGTATGAGCCCTCTGATAGGGTATACAGACAAGTCAGTGTCTGACCAGGAAGCAGGAGTGGTCTCTACTACTGTTGTCATGGAAGTGGTTGATGACTCAATAGAGAGGGAGGCTAACCTCACTGCTGAACCTACAGAGGAAGCAAATATGGAACCTGCTAGAGCTACAGAAGAGAACTTAGAGTTACCCAGAGTCGAGCAGATAGTAGAAAATGTTCAGGAAGGAGCTCCAAGTGAGGGGGAGCGTTTTGGTTCAGTCTCTGTACTGTATGATATAGAAGGATGGACCTCAGATCCAGGATACATGGTGTTAGGACTCAATTATGAGGATTCAGATGAGGAAAACCAACCACCAAGAAATCCAGTTATCCTAACTAACAGCTCTCCAGTGTTAGAAACTGAAAGATTGGCCACCAAGGAAGACCTTGAATCCTTAAAGAATGAAATGAAGGAGACCATCAGACAGTCTGTTTCTGAATTGAAAACCAGTCTTTTTGATGAGCTGAAAAATGTAGAACAATCCTTAGAATTATCTCTAGGATGTGTTGTGGGAAGTCCAATCAAAGAAGTGATGGATGAAATGAAAGTGTGCCACACTCAAATTGAAAGATGGACTGGAGCAGTAGTGGCCCTCAGACAATCAGTTGCTTCTCTAACTGCCCTGAGCAGTTCTCAGACACAAGTGGCCAGTGAGATTCGATACATCAAAGAAGTGGTCAAGCAGTTTGTGGAAGTATTTGAGGCTTTCAAGAAATCAGTAAAAGAACACTTTAGCAATCAGGATGTTGTCATTCAGAAAGTGATTAGAAATCTGACTCAGTCTTTCAAGGAGACAGTGGCATTCTCAGTCAAGTCCCTTCCTTCATCTAGCTCTCCTATGGACCTTGAGCATTTTAGAAGCCTGCTCAGAGAAGAGCTTACTCAGGCCCGTGCAGATGACACATCAGACCTACAGATCCTTGCTACTACAAGAGAAGTCAGTGGCTTTGTTCGTGAGCACCTGCAGGCTGCTACTGCTTCTCAGGAGGCCATCAAAAGTAAAGTGGATTATTACTTTGATAGGATTTTCACCAAGCATCAGTTGAACCATCACTTCAAGCTCATGCTAGAAACTATGAAGCTGCCTCCTGTAACTCAAGCTTTGAAATAACAAGTTAGAGAGCTATGAGAGTTGACCCCGGCTTTCGATAAATTCTTGGAAAACAAAAATGACTTCTTATCTGCCATGGATAGAGGAGGAAACATCATCATGGATTTCAGAAATCTGCTCCTACCTTTTCTTCATGTGGACTGCACACCTGTTATAGTTCCTCCTGCCCTACCTGTCTCCAACCCCAGTGGTTCTTCAGTAATGTCTCATGCTGATGCCCTCAGAAGCATTAGACCACTGATACCTTGGCATGCTACTCACTACAGGCCTTCAGGAGCATCTGTTGCTGCCCCTCCAGACATTCCTGCTGCAATTCCTCAGCCTTTTGATCTTTCACCTACTGCTCCATCTTCTTCCTCCAAAGGAAAAGATCCCTTACCTACAGATGAAGAGGATTGAGTCTGTTTATGTTTTTTTTAATAGGGATCATGTATTCACGCTTTGGGTCATGTAATGTACTCATTATTAATACAATGTTTATTTTCTCTCTCTCTGTCTTTATTTTTGTTAATCACAAAGGGGGAGAAATAGGGAGAAATAGATAGGGAAAAATAGGGAGAAATAGGGAAAACTCAGGGGAGAAATGAACCTATACAAAGAGGGAGAAATCCTTGAGGATTATACCTAATTTTTGTGCTCATATTGCTAATACTGTGTTTTGCACACTTCTCTCTGATACATCTATATTTCATTCCATACTGACATAATTTGTGATTATCAAAAAGGGGGAGATTGTTGTAATCATGTCACGACCCGTCCTCGGGGCCCGTGCCGTGACTACCCCAAGCCCGCCTTCCATAGACCAGGGGTTGGCGACTAGCACCAAAGGCGTAAAATCCCGATAACTGGGAAGGCATTGCCTTTATAAGGAAAACAAGCACCACAGAGTACAAGCGGAAGTAAAACACTAAGTACAAAAAGAAGAGCTGAAAAGTAAAAGGGGCCGGAAATACAAGCCCAACTGTAAAGTACAACTCAAAAAGGAAAAACAGCAACTGAAAAGTAAAACTGCTACGCCGAGCTGTCCACTGGAAATCCCACCTGAAGGGTGGGTACAGATAGCTCCTCTGCTCCTCGGGTTCTGCCGTCTGCTCCGAGTATATCCCGCCCAGTGGTCCACCTCCGGGTACCGCCTCGTCGTATAGTCCACCTCCAGATACCGTCCAGTCCTCGAACACTCGGCCTCTGTCAGCTCTGTCCGTCGTCTGCAACCAACACAACGAGGTGCGGGCATAGCCCGTGCAGGGGTGAGTATAACGATACTCAGTAGGGACCCCGAGACCCTCAAGGTCTCACTAAAACCAACAAGGATAAACACAAGAAGATCTCAACAGATAAACTCTACTTAGGTATATGCCCATACATATACCTAAGTTATCAAGTAACCCATCTCAGTCATGAGGAAACACAAAGGTCAAAAGTCTCAGCTCAAACCAGGATTTTCATTATCGAAACCGTAACTGCTGAAGAGCTCCGTCTCTAGAGTGTACAGTGGTCCTGTCACGTCTCCGAGGTACTGCTCACTAACCTAAGACTGCTGAGGTACTCCTCCTGTCGAGTACTGCGGGTTTGCGGCCAACTACCTGGCGCTCCGTCCGCTGAGGGTCTGTCGCCAAATACCGGGCGCTACCCAGATAGCCTGCTGAGGTACTCCTCCTGTCGAGTACCGCGGGTCTGCTGCCAACTACCAGGCGCTCCGTCCGCCGTGGGTCTGCCGCCAAATACCGGGCGCTCCGTCCACTGGGCTAGTCGACTCACTCCAAGTCGAGTCGGTCAAGCAGTCGTCAGGTCTCAGCCGGCTACACGGTCTCCGTACTCTGCACGCTCGTCTCCACCGTCGCGGGTCTGTCGCTACAACCAAGCTCTCCACCTCCAAGGGTCTGCTGCTGCATCCAAGCGCACCACCACTGTCAAGTACCACGGATCCGCCGCTACACCCAAGCGCTCCCCCGCCCGCTCGTCTCCGGAAGGGTCCACTCCACGAGCTACTGGTCGATACTCCAAGTATCTCAAAGTCCCACGAAGAAGTGCCTCAAAGGTCCGTCTTGTCACAGGGGTCTCAACGCAACAGACGGCGCGTCGATCGGACGCCCGGTCTGTGAGTTATTAGCCTTTTCGTCCCAGGGGCCCGGTTGGTTTCGTGAGCGAAACCAATCCCGGCCGTATCTCAACTGCACCCCGAACTCCCATAGGGTAAACTCAAAGGGACCGTTACTCAACGTAACCACCAACGCTGCTGACGGCTCGTCAAGCGGACGTCCTGTCTGAAAGATATCAGCTTTCCCGTTCCAGGGGCCCGGTTGGATTTCGGGTACAATCCAACCCGGCCATACTCCGACTGTATCCAAAACTCGGGCGGAGTATGTCAAAAGTTCCGTCTCATCAAGAGAAGGTCCACGAAACAGACGGCGCGTCAATCGGACGCCCGGTCTGTGAGTTATTGGCTTTTTCGTCTCCGGGGCCCGGTTGGTTTTTAAAGCAAAACCAACCCGACCGTACTCCACCTGCGTCCAAACCTCGGGCGGAGTATGCCAAAAGATCCGCCTCATTAAGAGGAACGCAACGCGACTGACGGCGCGTCAATCGGACGTTCGTGGCTCGAGATATGAGCGTTTCCGCTCCGAAGGCCCGGTTGGTTTCGTGAACGAACCAACCCGGCCGAACTCAAAGTAACCCGAAACCTTGAGTGCGATATATCGAAACGACCGTCTCGATCCAAGGATCGCGTTGCCGCAGACGGTTCGTCATTCGGAGGTCCGAGGCTCAAGATATGAGTCAAAAACCGAATCTGGTTCGAAACGGGGGGGTCCGGGTCCGGGCCGACCCGGCCCGACCCCCCCCCCCCCCCCCGGGGGCGGCGCGGCGGCCGGCGGCGGCGGCGACGGCGGCGCGGCGGTGGCGGCGCGGCGGCGGGCCGCGTGGCGGCGGCGGCGGCGTGCCGCGTGGCGGCGGCGGCGGCGTGCCGCGCTGGCGGCGGCGGCGGGCCGCGCTGGCGGCGGGGTGCCGCGAGGTGGCGGCACGGTCGGCACGCGGGGGCTAAGCCCCCGCTTCCTCAAGGTCGGCGCGGCTATGCCGCGCCGTTTTGACAAATGGCCCCCCTCCAGGGGGCCCGCTTCTTGGAAAACCGGGGGGGCTGTTGCCCCCCTTGTCATAAATGGACCGCCCCCCCCCCCCCCCTCTCTTAAAGAGGGGGTTTTATTTAAGTGGCCGGGGAATTAAATTCCCCGGTTTTAATGGTATCCGGCCGGCCACCTGGCCGGCCGGTTTTCTCTAACGGGACCGGAAATTCCGGTCCCGCCCTCGACTTCCGACGCCGGCGGCCCGGCCGCCGGTCTTTCCTTCCGCCGCGGCCCGGAACCGGCCGCGGTCTCCTCGTCCCGCCGCGGCCCGGAACCGGCCGCGGTCTTCTCGTCCCGCCGCGGCCCGGAACCGGCCGCGGTCTTCTCGTCCCGCCGCGGCCCGGAACCGGCCGCGGTCTTCTGGTCCCGCCGCGGCCCGGAACCGGCCGCGGTGTTTGTCGTCCGGCGCGGTGCGATGGCACCGCGCCCCTTTCGCCGTGTTTCGATTCTTTTCAACGCGGCGCGACGGCGTCGCGTTCTTGAAGATTCTCCTCGGCGTAGCGCGACGGCGTTGCGTAAATTAAACGCACGGTAAACCGCGTGGTGCGACGGCACCACGCCACTTTGCTTCCATCGCAAGAATTAAACAAGAACGTTGGAGGGAGGTTCGGCCGTGTTCGTGCGGTCCGGCCCCCCTCGCGTTAATAATAATAACGCAACTTAAAGAAAATCATGTCACACGTTAATCTTGCTAAAAGCACGATCAAGAATAAAATAAGGAATCCAAAAGAAATTCGACAACCCCTACCTCGGGTTTAAGATTCAAAGGTTCGGCTACGCTCCGCGGAAGACGGCGTCGCGGAGGTCGGGTGTCGCGGAAGCCGTTCGTCAAATCCGATGACGAAGGGATGCGTTCGAAGAGTCACGTCGTTGGCGAAACTTGTACGCCGACGAAGATGGTCCGAGGAGGAAGCGGCGTTTCCTCTCGTTGACACCGAAGACGAAGAAGAGAGGCGTCGTTCTTCGTCGGAGTTTGAGCGTTCTTCGTTCTTCGTTCTTCGTCAGAGTTGAAGATGAAGAGGAATGCTCTCAAAAGCTCTCAAGGGAACAAACGATCAACCCAAAATAAAATAAGACTACATCTTATTTTATTCTCACTTTGCCAACCTTTCAAAAATTAAAGTTGAATTCAATTCATTAATTAAGTCTAGAGTTGACAAAATTAAATGAAAAGATAAATTGGCAAGAGTTAAAGTAGGGGAGTGTTACATAATTAAGAGGGGGGTTTTGAGAGGTTAAGGAATTTGAAAAGGAAAAGGGGTTCGTGTGGGCCCCACCACACTTAATCCTCCCAAGGGAGGTTAAGTGGGTGTGGGTCCCACTTCTAACCTCCTTTGGTAGGTTTTTAAAATAAGTTAAAATAAAATTTGTTTTGCACAAATTTTATTTAACTTAACTGAAAAACCCCAAAACGTAACTTTCAACCCGCAACAAACGCAACTCCCGAAAAGGTCTCATTAAGCGAATATCGGCGCTGCGAGTTCATCGGTGCCCTCGGATTTCAATTCCGAGCACCGGATCAAAAGTTAGGAATTCCCGCTCGTTCGTTCACTGAACGTACCCGAGCCAAACTTCGGAAATTAATTCCGGGCACTCCGGGCCTCGGAATCAGGTGCCGTCTGAAACCGCGCTCTTGTAAAATTCTAAAGAAAATTAAGAAAAAAATTTCCCTTGAATTTTACGGGTCTTTACATTACTCCCACCTCAGGGCTTTACGTCCCCGTAAAGCTACATCAAAAACTAGGGAAACAAAAGAGGATACTGAGCACGCATCTGAGCCTCCCGCTCCCAAGTGCTCTCCTGGAGATTCCCGTGCCGCCATCTGTTGCGCACAAGAGGAATCGATCGCCCATGTAGGACCCGCTCCTGTCGATCCTCTATCTCCACCGGGACCTCCGTAGAAGTCGCCCCATCGTCAACGTCAAGCTCCTCAGCTGGAATACGTGGAAGATGTCGTGCACCCGGTGCAACTGAGGTGTTAGAGCCAGGCGATAAGCCACCTCACCAACTCTGCTGAGGACCTGGAAGGGTCCAATGAAGCGCGGAGATAACTTGTCGCCTCGGCCAAATCTCCGAATACCACGTCGAGGTGAGACCCGTATGAATACGTGGTCACCATCCTCGAACTCTAGTGGCCTCCGCCTCCTGTCAGCGAATGACTTCTGCCGGCTCTGAGCTGTCCTCATCCGCTCCTGGATGACATGGACCTCTTCTGACGTGGCCCGGACCATCTCTGGTCCCACAAGAGCTGCAAGATTTCTTCTTTTCTGAAAAGAGAAACCTGGTCTCATCCCCTGGATGAACCACATTCTTTGCCTAAAACAGTCAATCCTAACATGGATGATACTAATCCATACCAAGGATGACGTCGTAAGGCCTCGACGCTACTACTAAGAGATCCAACCGTTACTCTCGCCTCCAAGGGTTGAGTCACACTGTCGGCATCAGTGTGTGGTAACTGGGTCTCCTCCAGTAGATGTCTCACAAGTGAGGGTCAAGTCAACAGTCAACTGGAACCTCTTAGTAACATAACAAAAGAGGACAGGAATGAAAACATCACAAAAGATGCGTCTTTTATTAATGTAGCTCATAATACAAGACGCTACACAAAAGCAACAATGAACCAGAAGTACTAAGGACGTATCCACTAGTTCTGCTCCTGTCCATCGGCTCCCAGAGCTCCATGATCGAAGGCCTCGGCTGCCTGAAGCTGAGCTCTCCCCTGCGGTCGGGGTGGACCTCCTGGTGGTGGTGGTGGTAGAGCCTCAAAGCGTCGTCCACCACCTGCTGCTCGTCCAACTCCTCTGCCTCGTCCGCCTCCTCCCTGCGGACCGCCACGGTCGAACCTCTGCCTCTGCCTGGGAGGTTCTTCACTTAACTGCTGATCATCAGCATGGCGGGTCGGACAGTCATGAGCCATGTGACCAATCCCGCCACAGGAGTAACACTGCCCACTCTCGGCACGCCTGGCTCTGACTCCACCCCGGCTTCCCCGTACAACTGAGCCTGAGTCGTGCAGTCGGCCACCGGTAGGTCTGGTCTGCCTGGAACCCTGAGTCATCCGTCGGCTACCTGCTGCAGATGACTCTGCCACGTGCCGCCCTGCGGTGAGTTGCTGTGCTGGTGTAGACTCAGCAAGGAAACTCTCGATCAGAAGTGCCCACTCCAGTACTCCTGTCTGAGTCGGTATGCTGAGGGAGATCAGCGATGCCCTGATCTCGTGTCTCAAACCCTGCTCGAAGGTCCGGGCCCGGAAGAATGGGTCCCGTACCATGTCGGTCGAGTAGCGCGAGAGATCGGTAAATCTCGCCGAGTACTGAGCGACCGTCATGCTGCCCTGCCGCAGCTGTAGAAGCTCCTGGATGCGCACCGCTCGGAGGGTGGCCGGGACGAACTCAGAGCGGAAGAGGCTCTCGAAGTCCGTCCAGAGAAGAGATGCCTCATCGTGCACCTGGAGCATCAGGCTCCACCATCGTCCTGCTGCTGCGTGTAATAGGCTCGCAGCGAGGATCACCATGAGGTCTGCTGGTGTCCTCACTAGCCTAAACACTCGTACTACTGCCTCCAGCCAGTCCTCTGCTGCCTGGGGATCCGTCTCCCCGCGAAACCTGGGCGGTCGCTGGTGCTGAAACTCATGCAGTGCGCTGAGGCGACGTGCATCGTCAGCGGCTGCTGCTGGAAGCATCGGGGGCTCGGCGGGTAAGGCTACCGCCGGTGCCACTACTGGAAAAGGGCCCTGCACCGAAGCCTCGTCGCTCGGTGGGCTGTCGTCACGCTCGACTCTCGGAACCCTAACTGGCTGCCGTCGTGGGGCCATCCTGAAAGAAACAACGTAACACGATCAAACGATTATACCTGGTGAGCTGACCTGGTTTGAGCTGTTTTAAGGGGAAAAACCTTTGAAAACACACACGCAATCAGTGTTTTCGTGCACAAAGTCGGAAATCAGTTGTCAGGGTCCTGGTGTATGGATACGTCGGCCGCCCGCACCAACACTGGACTCCCTGAACTGAAAACCACACTCGGTACCCTTAACATTATTGCTTCACAGAAAGAAACATCAGAGTTATAAGTTCTGCGGTAGAACCGAACTCCTCTGATACCAATTTGTCACGACCCGTCCTCGGGGCCCGTGCCGTGACTACCCCAAGCCCGCCTTCCATAGACCAGGGGTTGGCGACTAGCACCAAAGGCGTAAAATCCCGATAACTGGGAAGGCATTGCCTTTATAAGGAAAACAAGCACCACAGAGTACAAGCGGAAGTAAAACACTAAGTACAAAAAGAAGAGCTGAAAAGTAAAAGGGGCCGGAAATACAATCCCAACTGTAAAGTACAACTCAAAAAGGAAAAACAGCAACTGAAAAGTAAAACTGCTACGCCGAGCTGTCCACTGGAAATCCCACCTGAAGGGTGGGTACAGATAGCTCCTCTGCTCCTCGGGTTCCGCCGTCTGCTCCGAGTATATCCCGCCCAGTGGTCCACCTCCGGGTACCGCCTCGTCGTATAGTCCACCTCCAGATACCGTCCAGTCCTCGAACACTCGGCCTCTGTCAGCTCTGTCCGTCGTCTGCAACCAACACAACGAGGTGCGGGCATAGCCCGTGCAGGGGTGAGTATAACGATACTCAGTAGGGACCCCGAGACCCTCAAGGTCTCACTAAAACCAACAAGGATAAACACAAGAAGATCTCAACAGATAAACTCTACTTAGGTATATGCCCATACATATACCTAAGTTATCAAGTAACCCATCTCAGTCATGAGGAAACACAAAGGTCAAAAGTCTCAGCTCAAACCAGGATTTTCATTATCGAAACCGTAACTGCTGAAGAGCTCCGTCTCTAGAGTGTACAGTGGTCCGGTCACGTCTCCGAGGTACTGCTCACTAACCTAAGACTGCTGAGGTACTCCTCCTGTCGAGTACTGCGGGTTTGCGGCCAACTACCTGGCGCTCCGTCCGCTGAGGGTCTGTCGCCAAATACCGGGCGCTACCCAGATAGCCTGCTGAGGTACTCCTCCTGTCGAGTACCGCGGGTCTGCTGCCAACTACCAGGCGCTCCGTCCGCCGTGGGTCTGCCGCCAAATACCGGGCGCTCCGTCCACTGGGCTAGTCGACTCACTCCAAGTCGAGTCGGTCAAGCAGTCGTCAGGTCTCAGCCGGCTACACGGTCTCCGTACTCTGCACGCTCGTCTCCACCGTCGCGGGTCTGTCGCTACAACCAAGCTCTCTACCTCCAAGGGTCTGCTGCTGCATCCAAGCGCACCACCACTGTCAAGTACCACGGATCCGCCGCTACACCCAAGCGCTCCCCCGCCCGCTCGTCTCCGGAAGGGTCCACTCCACGAGCTACTGGTCGATACTCCAAGTATCTCAAAGTCCCACGAAGAAGTGCCTCAAAGGTCCGTCTTGTCACAGGGGTCTCAACGCAACAGACGGCGCGTCGATCGGACGCCCGGTCTGTGAGTTATTAGCCTTTTCGTCCCAGGGGCCCGGTTGGTTTCGTGAGCGAAACCAATCCCGGCCGTATCTCAACTGCACCCCGAACTCCCATAGGGTAAACTCAAAGGGACCGTTACTCAACGTAACCACCAACGCTGCTGACGGCTCGTCAAGCGGACGTCCTGTCTGAAAGATATCAGCTTTCCCGTTCCAGGGGCCCGGTTGGATTTCGGGTACAATCCAACCCGGCCATACTCCGACTGTATCCAAAACTCGGGCGGAGTATGTCAAAAGTTCCGTCTCATCAAGAGAAGGTCCACGAAACAGACGGCGCGTCAATCGGACGCCCGGTCTGTGAGTTATTGGCTTTTTCGTCTCCGGGGCCCGGTTGGTTTTTAAAGCAAAACCAACCCGACCGTACTCCACCTGCGTCCAAACCTCGGGCGGAGTATGCCAAAAGATCCGCCTCATTAAGAGGAACGCAACGCGACTGACGGCGCGTCAATCAGACGTTCGTGGATCGAGATATGAGCGTTTCCGCTCCGAAGGCCCGGTTGGTTTTGTGAACGAACCAACCCGGCCGAACTCAAAGTAACCCGAAACCTTGAGTGCGATATATCGAAACGACCGTCTCGATCCAAGGATCGCGTTGCCGCAGACGGTTCGTCATTCGGAGGTCCGAGGCTCAAGATATGAGTCAAAAACCGAATCTGGTTCGAAACGGGGGGGTCCGGGTCCGGGCCGACCCGGCCCGACCCCCCCCCCCCCCCCCGGGGGCGGCGCGGCGGCGGCGCGGCGGCCGGCGGCGGCGGCGACGGCGGCGCGGCGGGGGCGGCGCGGCGGCGGGCCGCGTGGCGGCGGCGGCGGCGGGCCGCGTGGCGGCGGCGGCGGCGGGCCGCGCTGGCGGCGGCGGCGGGCCGCGCTGGCGGCGGGGTGTCGCGAGGTGGCGGCACGGTCGGCACGCGGGGGCTAAGCCCCCGCTTCCTCAAGGTCGGCGCGGCTATGCCGCGCCGTTTTGACAAATGGCCCCCCTCCAGGGGGCCCGCTTCTTGGAAAACCGGGGGGGCTGTTGCCCCCCTTGTCATAAATGGACCCCCCCCCCCTCTCTTAAAGAGGGGGTTTTATTTAAGTGGCCGGGGAATTAAATTCCCCGGTTTTAATGGTATCCGGCCGGCCAGCTGGCCGGCCGGTTTTCTCTAACGGGACCGGAAATTCCGGTCCCGCCCTCGACTTCCGACGCCGGCGGCCCGGCCGCCGGTCTTTCCTTCCGCCGCGGCCCGGAACCGGCCGCGGTCTCCTCGTCCCGCCGCGGCCCGGAACCGGCCGCGGTCTTCTCGTCCCGCCGCGGCCCGGAACCGGCCGCGGTCTACTCGTCCCGCCGCGGCCCGGAACCGGCCGCGGTCTTCTCGTCCCGCCGCGGCCCGGAACCGGCCACGGTGTTTGTCGTCCGGCGCGGTGCGACGGCACCGCGCCCCTTTCGCCGTGTTTCGATTCTTTTCAACGCGGCGCGACGGCGTCGCGTTCTTGAAGATTCTCCTCGGCGTAGCGCGACGGCGTTGCGTAAATTAAACGCACGGTAAACCGCGTGGTGCGACGGCACCACGCCACTTTGCTTCCATCGCAAGAATTAAACAAGAACGTTGGAGGGAGGTTCGGCCGTGTTCGTGCGGTCCGGGCCCCCTCGCGTTAATAATAATAACGCAACTTAAAGAAAATCATGTCACACGTTAATCTTGCTAAAAGCACGATCAAGAATAAAATAAGGAATCCAAAAGAAATTCGACAACCTCTACCTCGGGTTTAAGATTCAAAGGTTCGGCTACGCTCCGCGGAAGACGGCGTCGCGGAGGTCGGGTGTCGCGGAAGCCGTTCGTCAAATCCGATGACGAAGGGATGTGTTCGAAGAGTCACGTCGTTGGCGAAACTTGTACGCCGACGAAGATGGTCCGAGGAGGAAGCGGCGTTTCCTCTCGTTGACACCGAGGACGAAGAAGAGAGGCGTCGTTCTTCGTCGGAGTTTGAGTGTTCTTCGTTCTTCGTTCTTCGTCAGAGTTGAAGATGAAGAGGAATGCTCTCAAAAGCTCTCAAGGGAACAAACGATCAACCCAAAATAAAATAAGACTACATCTTATTTTATTCTCACTTTGCCAACCTTTCAAAAATTAAAGTTGAATTCAATTCATTAATTAAGTCTAGAGTTGACAAAATTAAATGAAAAGATAAATTGGCAAGAGTTAAAGTAGGGGAGTGTTACATAATTAAGAGGGGGGTTTTGAGAGGTTAAGGAATTTGAAAAGGAAAAGGGGTTCGTGTGGGCCCCACCACACTTAATCCTCCCAAGGGAGGTTAAGTGGGTGTGGGTCCCACTTCTAACCTCCTTTGGTAGGTTTTTAAAATAAGTTAAAATAAAATTTGTTTTGCACAAATTTTATTTAACTTAACTGAAAAACCCCAAAACGTAACTTTCAACCCGCAACAAACGCAACTCCCGAAAAGGTCTCATTAAGCGAATATCGGCGCTGCGAGTTCATCGGTGCCCTCGGATTTCAATTCCGAGCACCGGATCAAAAGTTAGGAATTCCCGCTCGTTCGTTCACTGAACGTACCCGAGCCAAACTTCGGAAATTAATTCCGGGCACTCCGGGCCTCGGAATCAGGTGCCGTCTGAAACCGCGCTCTTGTAAAATTCTAAAGAAAATTAAGAAAAAAATTTCCCTTGAATTTTACGGGTCTTTACAAATCACCTGTTTTGATAATCCCAAATCATGATTAACCATTGATTATGATGTATTAGAACCTTGCATTAATCTTATTATTCTATGCTTAAACGTATTTTATTCTAAACAGTTCATATTCTTACAGTAGTACTTACAGTAGTATTTACATAAGTGTAGTATTGTTAGCTAACAGTCAGAGTTTTCTTTTCAAAGTCACAGTTACAGCTAACTGTCACCTTAAGTTACTGTTGCAATAAGTTCACAGTTACAAGGTTACAGTCGAAGTCTAATACAAGCTTACAGTCACGAGTCTACCGCTATCTATTGTCAAAGATCACAGATGAAGGTCACAGTTACAAGAATTCTGTTCAAAGTTTTCTCTGCTCAAGTTCACAGTCGAACAAGTCTACAGTTGGAACAAGTTCGCAGTCGAACAAGTCTACAGTCATAAGCCTACAGTCAAGGTTACAGTTAGACAGCGTCTGTCGACTAAGTCTACTGATGATCGAGGTCTACAGTTGACAAAGGTTACAGTTCTACATATTTGATATTACAAGTCTACAGTTAGAGAGGCTACAGTTACATGGAGTAAAAGCTACCATTGCAAGCCTACAGACAGCAAGCCTTTTGTTGAAGTCAGCAGTCAGAAGGAAGTCCACAGTTGGAAGACCACAGTGGAAGTCCACAGTGACATACATTCTCGACCAGTTTATTATTATTATATTCCTACTTTTTTCTTTACCAATTTGATTAATACTAATCTAACGGTCATGTCTAGCCAAATTGATACACCTAACATTATTTATTAATATTTGCAGACATATCAAGAAATAATGCAATGTACGAGGAAGATCGCACGTGTAACTCAAGACTATTTATCTTGTCGGCCTCGGGTGAACAAAAAGGGAATATATGGAGGAGTATAAAAAGAAGAGAGAAGCATTCAAGAAATAGAATGAATGGAAGAGTCTAACCTCTACAACTGAGAAGGAGATACACATATACATAAAAAGAAGAACTCTCGAGCATTCATTCTGAAGAACAAAAGAGTCTCAAGTGAACCGACTGAAAGAACCGTCTCCTAAAAGCCATGCTGTGAAGCACTCAAACTCAAAGAAGCTGATCACTTGAACATCTGGAAGTCTGGAAATCACGACACTCTGTTTTAGTGTCAACTTACAGAAAAAGGACCAAAGCTTCAAGTCACTCATTCCTACGATTCCAGAACTGATCTGCCAACACTATAGAGCACTCTAAACCTTCTTCTTTCTATCTCTTGCTCCACTGTGTTTTAGTTTTCTACATTTTGAGCAGTGTGTGTTATCTGCTGTATTAAACACACACACTGACTCCTGTACTTTCACTGGAGGATCTGTAAATCCTCAGCAAACCCTTTTACACTTCATTTCCCACTGTGGATAGTGGTAGAGGTCTTGTGACCTGGACAGCTGGCTGCTGTTGTTTGTTTTCCCACGAAGAACTGTGGTAGAGGTCTTGTGACCTGGACAGTGGACAGTGTGTTCACTTTTGTTAACCCCGATCCAGGGTGGGGATCATTTTTATATAAACTTTTGAGAGGACTAAGTCTCGGCTTGAGACTGAACCTCTTGGTTAATTCTCGGTGTTTGTAGTTATACTCTATATCCATACTATACATATTTATTTCATATTCCGCTGCTATTACTTTGAAATATAATCTATCTTCAAAGCTACTTTGATAATTAAATTCGCAAGTGTTTATATTTGTTATAAATCAGTAAGTTAGTTTCAAAAGTTAATTTAATCATAAGATTAAGTTAACTGAGAATTAATCAATCTTTGAGAAACTAATTGAACCTTTCTAATCTATATAAATTCACTACAGTTTAATTTGTTTTTGAAATTGGGGGATTTTAATAGAAATTGTTTTTAACAGAAATTTTAATTGGAACTCAATTCACCCCCCCTCTTGAGTGTCCACTCCGACCAACAGGTTTAATTTCACCATTGGGAGATTGACATATTTTCTGATGTTATTATTTATTCCATTAAGGTTATAATTCTATTGCAACCTGAAGAGATGAGGGTATTCAATATCATGCATCATATAGGCACGTGCTAGAGATCACATTCCATGGAATCTTGTCATGCCATTTATGGTGAATTCTTGATTTCATGTAGTGGTGATAGATGATGTGATAGATATGAGTTTGTTTTGATAGATTCCATGATATAATACCAGCTATTTTGACAGGGTATTAGAATATGTAATGTTTCATTTGTTAATATTCCAAAAATTAGTCCCTCAAGTGTTACGGGCTCTCTTGGATTAGAATTTGTTGTGTCATGTTTGAATAATAATTTAATATTTTCATGTTTTAATGTAAAAAATGATGAAAAATATGATTCACATAGAGTATGGGTTCCCCCATGTTCGTATTTGTCATGACTTGGACATTTTTTTTTGTTTATATGGATTCCAGATATGTTTCAGAGGCATACATTATAGAAACCAATACAACACAACATGTTATGTCATGAAAACACTCAATGTGTTCTTCTATTATGTAAGAAAAAACTTTCCGTATATACCCGACATGTACTGGGTGTACTCGCCATATAGTGCATGACTGTGTGACTGGCTCTATTATCTGAGATATGGGGTTGGAAAAAATTTGGTAGAACATGACATTTCAAGATTAAACACACCATGTTGTAACGAACCATGTATATGTCCATGCGATGAACAACACAGGTGGATACAATATATGGTTTACATGTCTTGAAATTATTCTACATGACATCTAGAGTCTACTGTGTTTCTGACCAAGTGACTAATTACACAGGTGGTAAAAACATAAATAGTACATGTCGTGTCTATGGTGAACATGCCGGATAGTGTTACCCAGGAGAGAAACATGTTGTATTAGACATGTAGAGTACCTGGGAATGAGGGAGGAATCATGTAGACATTGTGTATCAGGAGGAAATCCCATGTGTAATGGTGCTACATGACCAGTATTGGAAGAGGTGCATATCATTTTAAAATCCTAAGGGATATACATGCCATGTAACCCAGTTTTGTAAAACATGAATATTTACTCTCATGTTACTTTCATGAACTAATAAGTTGTCTTCCATGATAATCATGAACTATGGTGTGCTCTTGAACTTCAAAATTCATTCCACCAATACGTCCTACAATTGTACGCCAGATATAGGCATGATCAGACACCATAAATGGTACACAAGGTACTAGCAGCAGATCTTACCACTGTTCCCGTCATTGAACTATCTATTTTACTGGACACAGTGCTGATACAGAATTCCGTGAAGGATTAATGAGGATTATGTATACTTTCTAGGAAAAAACACATCCTTCATTGATAATGGTAGAGATTACGTGGGTGTTCTAGAATCAAAATCCTCCCACTTTTTTAGGGAATGGAGGGCCAAAGGCTATAGAGTCATGGTTGGAGTCCATTTTTATTGCCTTTGAAAATATGATGACACCTCAGGATAGGATGGTGAATCTCATGAGGAACATGCTATGTGATTCCGCATAGAGATGGTGGGATGTTGTCTCACTGGTTGGATGTCATTGAGAAATTACATGGGAAGTGTTTCAGAAGAACTTCTATGACTACTTCATAGATGAGACATTGTGGGCCGATCGATCCTAAGAGTTCTTGCACTTGGATAATGGCTATCTTTCAATGATGGAGTACTCTTATCATTTTTCAGAGCTTCAACGCTTCACACCAGTTCATGGAGGTGATGAGTTAACATAGGCTTGGCGGTTTGAGTATGGTCTCAAGTATGAAATCTTACCATCGATGAATGTCATTAGGCTGGCATTAGTGATAGCTATAGGAAGTGGTTACTGATTACCGAGCATAATTTATGGTATTTTGGAATTGTTATATAGGGTGTTTCAACATCTATGGATGGTACTACTTCGTTTCATAGAAGGAAGCACTAGAGGGATCCTTCACAATGTGATTATAGTAGCAGGGATGTAGCTACTGGTATCCAGGTGAGGTACGACAAGTTCATGAAGAGTGGGAACACAATACATTAGTGCCTGAGAGGACTAGTTGAATGTTGAGCATGCTACAAGATGGGTCATCGTCAGAGTTTTGTTTCAGGTTTTCTCACAAATAGCTAATGAGTGGGGATCTATTATGACTCCATGTTCAATAGTAAGACCACATGTTACCCCTCAGTTAGGCAATTGGTGTTCATTATGACATTCATTCTATAGATTTGGTCATTGTCGTGGTATTTAGGCGTCATGTTTTTCTAGTAGCATGGTGGATCATCATAGGGTAGTCAGGTAGGTTTGTAGGGTCATAGAACAAGTCATACTTTTCTAGTGGAGCAGTCGTAGCAGGAGAAGGATCCCAAACCCTCTACGGTTAGAGGTACAGTTATAGTTTCCCAAATTTTCACTTATTTTCTTTTGGATTGAAGGGATTACTATAGTTTTATGTTTATTTCCATTATGGAGAATCTTGGCCACAATATTGTTAATTTTATGGATTTTAGGAAGCTAGAGACTCTGTTGGGGATTAAAAAGACAACTGTACGCCATTTCACGGAGTCTCGTCTTGATGATGGTGGGTGTAACTTCTTATAGAACCTTTATGTCTCAGAGATTAATTCATAGAATGGACTAGTTAATCACTTTCCTTGCCATTATTTACATCTATCATCTTAGGGTGAGTTTCTCATCACCAGAGGGTGGGTCTTTTCTATACATCAGTGAATGGGATGTCCATGCGAGTAGTGTGGGACCTGAGCATCAAGGGGTTGGAGGAATTACCCCATATATTTCTAGTTTATATCTGGATGACCAGGGGACTTCACAAACGGGCTTTCCTCAAGTGGATGATCATTTTAGATATGTCATTCCAGATGAAATTTCAAGGTTACCTCTAAAGCGTAAGGTATATTTCTCTATTTATCTTGTTCCAGGAGTACAATTAGTGTCCATTCCTCTTTATAGGATGGCTAAAATAGAGTTATAGTAGCTCAAGAGGTAGTAAATGGAAATTCAAGCAAAGGGTTTCATCTGACCCAATAATTCTCCTTGGGTTTCACCTATCCTTTTGTGAAAAATGAGGAATGCACCCTCAGACTTGTTGTGTATAATTGGAAGCTGAACTAGTTGACTATCAATAACCGGTATCCCTTTCCATGGATTTATGATCTCTTTGATTAGATTTGAAGAGTCCAGGTATTCTCGCTGATTGACTTGTTATTCAGTTATTATCAGTTTTATGTTAGACAATCAAATATACCTCTTGCTGCATTTTGGAGAAGTTATGGTCTATATGAGTGTTTGGTTATGACATTTATTCAATTGAATGCACCAATAGTTTTCATTTAATTGATGAATATAGTGTTCCATCCACACTTATATTCTTTTTCCTGGTCTTCATGGATGATATATTGATGTACACTCACACCCTATGCGCCAATCCATACATCTTGCGATTGTTTTGGGTGCACTGGGAGAGCATCTGTTATATGTTAATCTCTAAAAATGCTACTTTTGGATGGACCAAATTAACATATTTTGTAGTGTTTTCTCAATGAATGTAGTATCAGTATACCCATAGAATGGGAGTTCAGTAGTTTTCAAGAAGAAGATGAAGAACGTCTTGGATGTACCGGGTTTTCTGGGGATGGATAGTTAATATAGAAACATTATTCGGGAATTTTCATCCTTATCAGTACCACTGAGATGCCTCTAGGACCGTTGGATTCCCACCAGTGAGATATTTATTTTCCTAGATCCTCTCTCCCATATTTCTCATCTCTTTTGATTTATTCGTGGCTAAACGATTTTAATCTTTTTGTAGATCTAGATCAATCTAGGCTGATTCATGGGGTGACGTTCATGACTTTCAATCATACAATATCGATGTATGGGGTGTTTTCCTTTCTATTAATTTATTTGTATTATATGTTCTTAATGTGATGAGTAACCATGTTTGAGGTATTGCGTGTTTTGGAATTTGACCATGTTTAATGCATGTTATGGTTTTATTTTTTGATAAAGGGTTTTTTCCTATGCATGATATTGTATAACCTTTTCATGGAACACCTCATTCATGTGTTACCTTGAGTAGTAGTTTGTGGCTAGGTGGACTAGGTTGCCTATGAGGAATACCTTGTTTTCATGCCTTAAATTGTTTAGGAAGGAGTTGATTGATTATAAGAATTTCATGTGTTGTGCTTGTGGATGTTAGACTTATAGTAGTTATAGATTACATGTGATACATTGATATGATATGTGTGATGATCTTGCAATGGATTTTGAGATCCATGGACATAGAAAACAATCGGGGTTTCAATGTTTGCTTACACGGGATCATGGGAGCCTCTTTGTAAACTTCACCCAGGGGTATTGACCAGAGAGCTACCAAAGAGGTCATTTACGATTTATTTATAATTTGTTTACCTAGGTGGGATTGACCGCGAGAGCTACATAGAGGTCATATATAAATTATTGATACTATGAGGACCTAGGGGATATTGACTCTAAGAGCTACTTAGAGGTCGTGTTAAAATTATCTATGATATGTAAACTAGGGGTATTGACCATGAGAGATACCTTGGAGGTCATTATCATTACTCTATGTTATGTGTGACCATGGGGGTTATACTGTTAGAGCATTCCATGTGGGTCAGTTCTGGATGATGGAATGATAGTTCAGAGTCTGCCAAGCCGAACCACGTGCTTGGAGTCTGTCTTACATAGTTGTGTAGATGGTCTTATAAGACGTTTATTTTTATTATTACACATAGGGATAAGAATCTTAGGATAGATCTCGAGATTCATTATTCAAGGTTTTGAATAAATAATAATTGGAAATGAATGTAATTGAAAAATGGAGGATAGTTTACTTTTTATTACTTCCTAGATTATTGCTACTTTTTTGTATATGGAATGCTATATATATTCACTAACTATTAGGAATATATATTTTTTTAGTTACCTACTAGGATTCATATCACTCCCTATTGGGGTAATGATTTTGGACCCAAATGGATTATATGGTTGCAAGTATAGATAAGGGAAAGTAACCTTATTCATCAGGTACATGATCACTGTTAGTGCTAGAGGGCATGTGACCTAGCTGTGTTTTGTGATACTTTTGGAGTTTATTATTTTTTGTACATTGGATTAAGTATTGTATTTCTATAATTATTACTTGTTTGGATACTTTCTACGATACTTGTGACATACATAATTTGTTTATATATATGTCGTAGTTGTGTATACTATTAGTCTTCCCTAATTTTCTTATTTTATTGTATAACCTCTTCCTATATTTCTTTATATTTAGATTCCATTATGCACACTCTTCTAATGAGGTTATAGTTTCCCCAATATCTCACATTGGCCCTTGGTTCGAGTTAGAAACCTCTAGCATTTAGTGAAATGTACTTGAGGTAATTTGACCAACTAGGTACACATCACCATTGGGCGGCACCCAGAACCAGAACATTACATTATTAATTCAAAATATCCTTTGTATGTTAAATTTATAGTATGAACGAATTGCATCGCTTTGAAGAGGTTACAGTCCACACTTTCGTAAATGTTATTATTATATGTATACAAAATGGAATGTATATGTGTATATGTTATAATAGAATTAAAAAATAAAGACATAATAAATATAATATGAAAAATATATAAACATATTTTAAATCATAAAACACAAACATTATTATTGGTAAATGAATCATGAATAATATTCATTTCATGAGGCGGTATTTCACCAGACACATAAACACTACGTTTCTTACAAATAACATGGATGTGTGAGTGAGTGTAGGTAGGAACATTGTTGGAAAACATAGTAGTATCTTTATAATTGTAGGGTTTTATATAATAATTGAATAAGAAAATTTTAGGGGTGGATAATGGAAATAAAATTAAAGAGTTTAAGGAAAGATGCTACCTCGTCATTGGGTAACTCCTTATGATTTTCACCAAAGGGCTTCCATTGATGGATTAATTATCAAGGGGAGTATTAGTGGATGAGCAGATGGATGTTGAGGAGAATGTTTTGTAGAGATTGATCTACCCAATGTTCCATTATAGATGTTAGGAGGTGTGAGGAGACGATCCTTTTTATAATGGAGGAGGGGAGGAACTCTTGTAAATTTTGGAAAAGGGAATTAAATCATCACTTTAACCATTCAATGTGGATCCAATTATGTATATATTTGTTAAAATAAATTATACGGTGTATATATTTCTATAAAATTTATTTTTTACTATTATCATTGTCATTTAGACCCTTTTGTATAAGGTAATGTCCTTTGTTAAGCTAATTTTTATGTTAATAATTGTAAATAAATTTAATCACCTTTACATATATTTTTTGAAAAAAACCAAGATGAAATTATTAGAGAATATATATTATTATGAATAAAAACATTGAAGAAAATTTTCCAAATTCAAATCACATATGTGGAAAATATAAATTTAAAATTAATCCCGATGATGGGATGACAATGTGGGTTTTTAAATTAAAAACATCCAAAAGTTTTCAAATATTTATAATGAATTTCAAATTATAATTTCTTCCAAATACATAAATTGGATTTTTTTTAAAATAATTGATATTGTGTTATTTTAAAAAATATATAATAATTTTTAGTACTATAATAAAATTGGACGAAATATTATTCTTCAAATATAATTCTGTATTTTTATAACTCATTAATAAATGAAACATCAGCAAAAAATAAAATAAATACATTATAATCAAATTTTTGTGTTTATATTTCAATGGTTAATTTCCTTTTGACTTATAACATCTATAAAAAAGAAAAAATTAGATTTAAAATGGATTCTCTATTAAAGGGGGATAAAACTGCCTTTATAAAATTATTAATTTTTGTGCATAACATTTGTTTTAATCATATATTATTCCTATAAAATATATTGGAATATTATAATAATTATTTGATAAAGTATATAATATATATTTCAGTAAAATAATTCAATAATAGTAACTAATTTGATTTAGTAAGGTAAAACATGTTTCCGTGCATAAAAATGGTTTTTATGAGTAACAATTTCCATTGTATTCAATATGTTATTATAATCATTTCTAATAAATTTGTGACTATTTAATTAACATTATATTTTTGAAAACTATATATTGTTAGTAATATTCATAGATACTAATTTAAAGGCATGGTTAAGTCTTATTATATTAAATAATAAAATATTATTATTTGGCTATAACTTTGCCTTGCATGTAATTCAAGATATTGAACAAGGTCATTCATACATGTAATAAATGATAACATAATATTTCATACATTTTTTTCTATAGAACATACTAATATTTATTGAAATAATAATTATAATGTAAATTCTCTGGATATTACATTCCCTTGAATGGTTGGGTTTGCGTGGGATACACACTATCAAATATAATGTTCTTAATTTAGAAGTTAGTGGTGTTACATCCTCCCCACTATAAATAAATTGTGTCCTCACAACCTAAACATGACCATGGTAGTCAAGGGTTGATATTTGAAAATACTATAGTTGAAAAACCAAAATCATATATTGGTTTAATAAAACCTCTTCATTATATTAGAGAAATAAATTTACAATGGTCTCGTAACTTGGTTTATTAGTATAAGAGCATAGTTTGGAAATAGATACATGTATAAGGAAGAGAAATATAACTATAAAGTTATGATTGTGAGTGCTAAAGAAAATTTTTAGATAAAATATTTTGACCACAAAACCATATACCAGAGGTGTAAATAAATGTTATAGATATCATTAAAATGATGATAATAGGATGACTTTTTAGTATCAAAACAACATTATTTCCTATACAAACATGTAAAAGAAAGGAGTAGTCAAAAATTGAGAGAACAATTGTAAAAAGACCCATAGATGCCAACAAGAATGAAGAAACCATTATACCACTGTAGCCAATGCCTTTAGAAAAGTTGTATGAATCCTCTAACTCATATAACTTATCTGACTGAGAAACTTCCTCCAGTGGGGATGATTAGAATGTACATGCATATATAGTTTTTTTCAAATAGAATAGTATTTATAATTTTCAAAAGACCTAGATTATTGGATCGAATAGAATGGAAAAACTACATTCCAACAGTAAAAAAATGGTGACATGACTATTGAGACTTAACTTGAGCTCTGAAATAGAATGATTATCATGGTTGAAGTGGAGTTTAAGAAAGATCCAAATTCCAATTTCACTAAGATTACATGGAATTTAGCTTGTTTTTTTCTTAACATGACTAGATAATGGAGATTTTTTTCATTGTTTAGACTATGCTGTTTTTGTTTCATATCAGGCTTCATGCATTTTTTAGTGTTCATCACATGTTGACTCACCTATTCGAAATGGGTGATCTTTCTCTGTTTTGAAAGGTCTGATGTTATGTTTGCGGTGAATTCTGGATTAGGGAGATGTAATTCTCTCTTGAGGCCTCCTCTTTCAGTTTGGATTACAATATTTCTTTACTTACTTTAATGAGTCTGGTCCAGTATATCTGCAACCTCATCCTAGTTTTCTCTAGCAGCTTGTTTATGGTCTGCCAGTTTCATCTCATTCTTATGTTGGTGGATTTTTGAGAAACAAAGAATTCTCTCAAGTGGTTCTTATTTCCTTGGGAATGTATGGTCGTGTTATGGTTCCACTTTGGTAGGCTAATCTCATGTTTTTCATTGGGAATCAAATGACCTGCTACAGTAAGGTTTGATTTCTTTCAATGGGTTTTTATGTCTCTCATGTTTGTATTTCATTCAATTCCATAATGGTGTGATCTTATCAATCATTACAATTGTACTGAACCTTTTTATATTTAATAAATTTCATCATACATGACTTGATTAACCAATTCAAGATTCAATTATCTCAAAAAAATATGATCATGGATATGGAAGAGAAATATAACTATCATGTTCTAATAGAGAGTGTTAGAGAGAATGTTCAGATAAAAAAATTTTATCATGAAAACTTTTACCAGAGGAGTTAACATATGTTATTTATATCATAAAAATTATGATAATAGAACAACATTTTTGCCTCAAAACAACATTATTTCCTATATATGAGGATTTCATTCACTCTAAAAGAATATTAGAAAAAGATATTCTATAAATGCAACCTTATCATTCGGTTTCCATATAAACTATTAATACTTTTATATTATACGGTGATATAATACCAGAATATCTTAACCAATTTTAATGATCAACCTAAAACATTTTATAAATGGTTAATAGTTCAAAAATGTTCTATCAATTTAGATGGAAGGTCAACGAATTTAAAAAAAAATGAAATTAAAATTATTCGTAAATCTACATGACGTATCTCTTCAATCATTACACATGAAATATTTTTTCACACTCATAATTAATTTTTAGGAAATATTTTAATAACTAGAATTATAATCGTAATTTATTAGCGACATGCCTTCTTTCTTATTACTTATGTAAAATAGAAGTTATTGAACATGTTACATTTATCCAAAATTGATGTAAACTGCATCAATGATATAATAAATCATTAATCCTTTATAGGGTAATTAGGAATTTATTTTTAAATGTATCTAAACCAATAATTAAATTACACAAACATATTTATCATAACATGATGAACAAATTAATATTTATCGTTCCCTCAACCTTGTGTTTTCAATATAGTTTTACATTATACTGGATCAATCTTCTTGGTAAACTTCAACATATGATCATAGATATTTAACTAAATGGTACTCTAGAAAAATACATACATATTTCATAATTAATATGATGAGGGAATCATCAATAAAATACTTTGACCACGTATTTAAATGATCTAAGAAAAAAAAATAAAATTATTCCTTGTAGTAATGTTTTATCACACACGTTAGCATGGCCTTGAACCCTTAAATTCCTTTATGTCAGATTACCTTGATTCTTGAAAATTTTATTTACACAATGACACATCTCAATTCAATTATAATAACAAATATAAGTGTTTTGGTTCTTCCATTTTCATTCATTTTTAGTAACCCTTATCTCTAATCTTATAACATACTCCCAATAGATACATATATTTACCAGGGTGATTCATTCCACTGTTATCATGTGTGGTAAAATCCTTATTTCCATTTTTATTTTCCACATTCACTTGTTCACGGTCCTCATATGGCCTCTTCTTGTCTTTGTTTTAGTGAAATATATTGATTATAGATTATTTCTTCTCTTCCTTGATGGCACATACATCAATTTCATCATATGATGAAACATTTTGGGATACCAGTGTTGTTCAATGATTTATCTTAAGACCAGAACATAAATAATCAATCATGCATTCTATGATTCATATGACATTTATAGAAAACCTTGATAACATTCTAAGGAAGCTTCATACACTACAACACTTCCGTCATCCATTTTATTTTTACTAGGTAAAATTCAACTCATCTCAGTTTGTTGATTACAAGTGGAGTACTAATAAATTAATTTCTCCTTTAAATTGAAAAAATCAATGACTTCAATATCTTATTTCACATCATTGTTATATATTAGTATCCAGCATTAATCAGCATCACCAAGGATTTAATAAACCATAATTGTAACATTGTTCTTTTCACTACGGCCTAATTCCATAAATATCTTCTCCAAGGAAGTAATCTATTGCTCAGTTTCCATTGGATCTATAGTACAACAATATAATGGATTTCATTATTATATAAAGAGAACCAAAACAATGAGATTCTCTCAGTGAAATATGATTCTCCATTGAAGAATTACTATTTTTATAACCTGATTTTGTTTCCCTAATATTTCCATAACATTATCAGTTCCAATACCCGTAGTATTGGATTTCATAGTATGGAAAACCATACATTTTCCATGATTACTATTACCATTATTCCTTCGAATCACTATTTATATAAAATGTAATACACTAGAATATATCATAACATTTTGTATCATAATGTATATTCCCCAAACTAGTGAAGCACTTCTAAAAAATTGATAATATCTTCTATAAAAAATGGCATAATATAAATGATGGTTTCTTTGGAGATATATTTAATTTCCTATCCTTAATAATGGATTATAATGAAAATGTGATTCTATCTTAATTGCATCTCTAGGGTGTATAAAAACATTTTCGCTGTAAGGCCCAGTTTCTGGTACTAGGTTATGCTGATTAAGGTCGGACACACATTTTTAGATTTTTTACTCCAATATAAATTTCATCACAAACCACGTCCACTTGTAGTATCTAGATAAGGATGTATTCATTGGAATAACCGCATAATATGTACCTTAGAAAATTGTTAGAATGTTCTTATATACATATCCAAAATGTATTTATTAGGTTTATGTTCCATAATCTATGTTTTCTAAATCATTTTTCCAATATTACTACTAAACCTACTCTAATACCAACTATAACGCCCCGACACTAGAAAATGGTGAGCTAGTGCATTACAATATTATATTGACATAGATGGAAGCATCAAATCAAAAATTGACCGAAAAAATTAGTAGTTTTTGAAATCTATATTACATATATGATACCCATATTACATTGGAAAATATTAAATAAAACAATATAGATAAAAAAAGAAATTGAATTCATCCTTGAAATCATATTCAATGATTGGTTCTTCATAACCTGGAGAATGTAAATATAATAATGGTGAGCTCACTTTCTTAGTAAGGTTATGTAAATTGTAATAACTAATGAATCAATGAGACTAATCAATATATAATGTTAAATAACTGATAACACATTTCATTAAATTAACTAGATAAGGAAAAATAAACATGGAATTGAAAAAAAAATTAAAAAATACCATTTAATAGGTGAAATAACAAATAAATTCATCCATAGATATGTTAATGAAAAATCTAATGGATAAAAACGATATCTAAAACGAAGGAAATTATTTAATATTGGATATCTTGTATCTTGCACGTGAAACACTATTCCATAAAAATATATTCATTATACATTTTACACAATTTTCATTTGTCTAAATGAGTCACCTCATTATAGTACAGATGCATTTAGGGTCTATCATTAACCCCCCCCCCTAAATCTACCAGTCCAAAGTTTTCCTCATTTATCAAATAATAAATTCTATTAATAAATGGTGTTCTTTATCACTAGAAGTCTTTATTGAATAATGGATGAAGTTTTATAAATAATTTTCATAGTGGATGATAATTAACAATAAGTGATATTAATGTTGATGAATGAAAATAAAATATAAAGATCATTACAAAAATATCATGTAATTTAATCAGTGAACATTTCCAAGTGTCACGTACCACTTTCAAACTTCTGATTCATAATAACCATGAGTAGATAACAATAAATGAAACATATAATATCATCAAAATAAGTAAATTCATGATAAAAAATGGTAAATATAACAATATTATCCATATAATAATCAATTTGTATATAACAAAAAATAATTTTCATTGGAATACAAATTGAGATGAAATCACATTCCTTAAGGCTGCCCAAGTCATGTGTGTATTTATATTACTAAATAATAAATTTATGTTAACAATTTACATTGTTGAGAACTTTTTTCAATATCATTATAAATTTTTCTTCACTTATTCCGATTTCTTATACAACTACCTAAATAATTATATTTACATAAAAATTTTGGAAAGAATTTGGTGTATATGTCAAAAATGAAATTTGAAGGTCAAATATAGTCAAATGAGTATTATATAAATATATCTATAATAATAATAATAAATTTATATTTATCATATTTATAAGTAAATAATTATTTTAAAACCAATCATGGAGTTAGGTTATGAAAAGTTATCCAATGATCCAATCATGAAGATTATATGATATACATACGCATGAATATTATTCCCATTTTTCAATGATCATTATGGAAAGAAGTTAAGTAACTAATATCATTCAAGAAAATTTGTAATATAATATATTTCATTTTAAATAAACATATATATTTATATATTTAAATATTTTGATGTAAAAATTTTCACACCATGTCGAGGAGGTTTTAGTCCACACGTCCATGTATAACGTTAACACTTTTTAAGTGTGTGAAATGGTAATAAAGAGAAAGATATTTGTTATAATTTTTAAAAGAAATTTATGTCATGAATATTAAATATATGTCATTTATTTTATATATGTAAATTTGAAACCATCCTTTATATGTTCCACGTATATTTTGATCAAATCCAATCACTATGAGGAGGCAGTAGTCCAAATTTCTACAAACGATGTCATCATACAGGTATTTTTTATAAAATAAATAACTCATAATAAAATAAAAATAAAAATAATATATGATATATATAAACATATTTTACATAATAATTTACAAAAATGAATGGGGGTATTAGAATATTTGAATAATCATCATTTCAAGTGGTGGTAGTTCATTATACACATAAAAAATATTTTTGTTACCCATTATATGAATGTGTGTGTGATTTAAGAAGAAAAAATATAATTTAGAAACACTATTATATTTTGGATACATTATTATTATATTTTCATTAAATAAAGATAGTTTTGGGGATGAATAATGGAAATAAAACTGAAGAGCATAAATAATGATGTCACCTCTTCAATATGCAACTGCTTCTGGTATTCAAAAAAGGATTAATTGGATGGATTTATACCTGATGGAAGGATTCAAAGATGAATGGACTGATTTTGAGTATAATGGTTTCTAGATCATTTTGGATCCAATGTTCCTTGAGTTGTGTTAGTATGTGGTAGGAGTGGAGGCCTTTTTATTGTTGAAAATGAGTTGGAATCCTGTAAAATTTTGGAAAAGGGGAATCCACTAATGTTTTTATCATTTAAATGGGTCCCATAATGGACCCAATTAGATCCTAGTGATTATATGTTCAAAAATAGGTCCATAAAATGTATTCTGGACAAGTTATATGGTAATTTAGATCCTTAAAATCGATAGTTAGTCATTTATTTTCAAACCTTCCCCTTTAATCGTTATAATTAATTGTAATCCCATTCAATAATATTTGTAGTAAAAAATTAAAATGAACATATTATAAATTTTAAATTACGCTGATTCAAAATATGAAAGAAAATTTTTTGTATTCAAATCAAAAAAATTTCAGAATTTGTTTTCCATTAATCCTGTAGATGGGATGATAATGAGGGTTTTTAATATAAAAACATCCAAAAGTTGTGTTTTTTGAAATTTTGGGGGGAAATCCCCAAAAAATATTATTAAAAGAAATGTTTAGAGAGACATCAAGAACAGCCAGATACAAAATCAAACAAAACAGAATAATGTTTTCAAGAGTCCCTTTCCGGGGGACTGATATTATTTCTGATTTTATCTACAATGATCTTCTCCTTGCTCAGTATCTCATTCCATAGATCGATATTGATGCTCCCACACCCATGCCCACACACTCGCCCTCTATTGTATTTGGCTTCTATTTCCGCAGATTGTTGTAGAAAGATTTCTATGTCCTCATCAGAACTGCCCTCTTGTGACATCTCTCTTCTCTTATTTTCTTCAATTCTTTTATCATTATTCTTTTGAATTCTTGTTCTATCCATCTGCAATTCATTCCCTTGTATCTCATCATTGTTATCTTTTCCTTTCGTAATCCACTTATCTTGCATAGCTGGGGTGATCATTCCATGCACACTAACCACAGTTTGGTGATCATATAGGACTTCCACGTATGTACTCACCTTATTATCATCCGAAGGTTGGTCAGCCTCCACATCTGGTAAATGTGAATGAGAGGACTATTTAGATGAAGTGACCAGAACCGAGGCATGGTTCTGAACATCCCCAGCCACAGCCTACGGATCAAAAATCGAATCATCCACTCACCCCGTCTGTGGGTCCACGTGTGTATGACATGAAGTAGGATTTTTAACAGGTGTGATTTCACAAGTATGTCCATGAATCTCATGCACGGTAGGTTATGAAGATGATTCTAATTCACCATAAGGGCCGGTGTTCATTTTTTCAGGAGCAGATTCATACAAGGGCCTGGATTATAGCCGAGTAGAATCAGAAAAAACAGTAGCTTTTTACCTTTTTCATTCTGGAGGGAGACAGGAGATGAGGGACGTCCCTCCTCAACCACCTCTTCCCATGATTTTCGACCTTCAATGGGATTCACCATAACAAGTTCATCTTTACTTCGAGGAGCAGAATTGGAGGGAGACAACTCTGCATTCAATTGTTCCAAATGCAAAGTAGCAGGAGCATCAAGAAAAGTAGACTTGGCATCTTTTTTTAGGTGACCATAATTCTCCCTCCGTGAATTTAGACATGATTTGGAATCATGTCCACTGAGGGAGTAGTAACTTCACACAATAGACCACCTTAAATTTGTATAGTCATGTCATATGACATTACAATCAATGCATAATTTTGGCAAGTTTTCATATTCCACTTTCAGTCCAAGTTATTCCTCATCAGTAGATAAGTAGACCTTGTCAATCAGAATAAAGTTAAGATCAATTTCAACAAGATACCTGGCACAATTCCCACATCTAGAAGATTGTGTCTCCCTATCCATCCTGATTGGGATGCCAATAGCAAGAGATAGATCATACAAAATGCATGGATTCCACAGAATCCAGCTTAAACCATAAATTTTATTCCAGATTTGCATAGACGAGTTACCAATTTCTGAAGGGTTGATGCATCTGTCCCACTGTCTAATGTGGGAAGCACCTGGTTTGAGAGAAAGTGAACAGAAGCCCCAGGATCATCGTTTCAGTTCTTCAGATGGAATAACCAAGTGGTAATATCCCTTCCCGAGTGATACACATTTCCAGGTCTCAAACCCCCAGATGATCGAAATCCTCCATGTGAGCTTCTCCATCATCCCTGGCTTCTCCCCTTTAGGTAAAATCAGCTGAGCAATGATCGAGTGCGCTCCCAATTCCATTCTTTCAGAAATTGCAGTCAGATCCGCCTTCACGTGAGCAATAGAACTCTCTTCCAGATACCAACCCATGGTTCCTTAATAAGTGAAAACAATTGAGCAAAGTAACTTAATGTAAAGTATTTCTCCCAATTGTTTTCACCACTCCGTGAATCATGCAGTTCACCGGTGGCGTTCTTATGGGAATCAAATCTCCCTAGAGCCAAGAAATCAGATTCCATTAAGAATTAGGAAAACGAAGGAGCTGAAGGAAACCCTAGCAGCCATTCTAAGACGAGGGAGTGCGCTCACGGATGCTTGACTTTCTCTCCATCACTCTGAAGAAGATTGATTAATTCTAAAAACGTCCAAAAAATTTCAAGGATTATATACCAAAATTCAAAGTGGAATACAGTCTAGTTTCCTAAATTGAATTAATTTCTAAATAATTTATATAAAACTAATTTAAAAAACCTCGATTATAACATCAATATATAAATAAATTATAAGAATGTTTTTGAATTATAATTTAGTATTTTATATTCATTAATATAGGAAACAATCCAAAAAATACCAAATATTCACCCTACGATAATTATAATTTTTTGATTTTAATCAATTTTTTTTTATATTGAAATATATATTATATAAAAGTTGAAAAATCTATATTTTAATTGGTTCTCCATTAAGAAGCATAAAAACATCATTTATTAATATATTAGGTTTTATGAATAAAATGTTGTCTGTTCATATATTATGTGTATCAATAATGTTAGACAAATATGAAAGCTATTTTACGAATAAATATATAAATATATATTTATATCATTATAATATGACCCTAATAGTAACTAATTTAATTTATTAAGGTAAAACAACATTGGTTGTAATGAAAATATATTTTTATGAAAAACAATTAATTTATTTTCAATTGGTTATTATAATCAACTATAATAAATTTAGCTAATGAATTTATTTGATATTTCAAAAAACTGTATATTTCCATAAGATATTTAATACTATTTCTAACCCCAAATTTAACATATAGTTAATGAATTTCTATATTAAGTATTAATATTTTAATAATATATTGTTGTTCTTTTAATATGTGGTCTTGCATGTAAATAATTCTTATGAGCAAGGTTTTTCTTACATGTAAGGAATGTTAACATAGTCTTTCCGTGCATTGATCTCTATTGAATAAATAAAATTTATTTAAAACTGAATTAATATTGTTCTGTATATGGATATTACATTCCCATACATTCTTTGTGTTGTGTGTTATAAACACTATCAAATAAATTGTTCCTACATTAGATATTTGTGATGTTATATCCCACCTACCTACAAAAATAACATCCTCTCAATGAAACTAGACAGTGAAAATAAATTGATTGATATTTGAAAATATAATTCAAAAATATCTAAGATCATAAATAGGGGTAATAAAACTATGTTTTTATAAGTGAAAAATGAAATGACAATGGTTACGTAACAAGGTTCGATAAAAAGAAAATAATCATGGGAAATGGAATTATAGATACAAAAGAAAAACATAAGAATCAAATTCTGATGAGGATTTATAGAGAACATGTTTAGATGAATGTTGTTGACCAAAAAACCATAAACCATATGTGTGAATAATGGTCATTGATGTCATAAAAATGATGATAATAGGGAATCATTTTTCTTTTATAATCACATTTTTATAGAATTGAGGACTTTATCACTCCTGAAGAATAGATATAAATATACATTTCTATAAACATAATATTATCATTTGGATGTGACTAGAACTATTTCTATTTTTTATGTAGTGAAGTTATAAAACATTATCAAAATCCTTAAAAATTATCAACATAAACCATTTCAAAAAATGATATCTTTTCCAAAATATAATGATCCAAAACTTAAGAAGTAAGGTCCATAAATTTCTAAAAATAAACATGACATTATCCTTTAATATACATGTTGTACATACTTAATCATTACACACAAAATATTTAATCAGCTTCATCATGAATTCTCTTGAAATATGGCAATAACATGAATTACAATATTAATTTATTAGGAAAATGAATTCTACCTTATTAATTATTTTAAAAAAATTTATAAGATATGTTCCATAAATTCAAAATTGTTGAAAACTCCTTCAACGATAGAAAAAATCATCACTATTTTGTATGATAATCATCACTGATCTTATTCAAGTTATTTAAACAAATAATTTATTTTTCAAAAAATCATTCCCTAAACATTTGGAACATATTAAGGGTAATAATTCTGACAAAACTATGTTTTACAAATAAAATGTCTTTCTAATTAATCACTTATCTTGGTACCATTCATCATATGATCTAAACTATTTAATGAAAATGTTTTCAAGTTCAATATTTATATATTTCGTAATTCATATCATCAGGACATCATCCATAAAATACATTTATAATATATTTCAAAGATCCAAATACATAATAACATTAATCATTACACATAGGCTATATCAATAAAATAATCACAACCTTGATCCCTTGACGTATTATATGGTAGTTTTGATTGATGCATTAGGAATTTATTTTCATAGTACTTCATATCTTTATGGTTGTAACCTCGAATGATAATGTTTTCTTTCATCCCATTGAATTCATTTTCCTAGTGTCCTTTCTCTATGTAATTATATCATTCTTCCATTCACTTCATTCATTTACATGGGTGTTCTATCCATAATTATATATTTTTGGGAAAAACATTCTTTCCCCTATTATATATCTCATAAAATGTTTCATGGAACTCAAATGGCCTCTTATATTCTTCGTTTCCCTTTACAAAATTGATTTTATGAAATTCCCTCTAATTCTTGATGGAATATAAAAATATTTCATCATATGATGAAAAATAGTAGGATGTATGTTCTCCTTGGTGGGTTTCCTTTAAAAAAGGAAATGATCAAAAATACATCATTTGATAAATACGAAATCTATAGAATACATTAGTAATCCTTGTAATTGTAGATTTATACTTCATAAAACGTTATTCTTACTTTTTCTTCAAAAAAAGGAACATTCTATTCATCTTGATATTTAGATCTTGATGTATGTATTTATCAATAAATTTATCCTTAAAATTCCTCCTTTCCATGTTTTCTGTCTTTACTACCTCCCAAGTGTTATGTACCAAATACTACAATTGATCATAATCACCTTGGAGTTAATAAACAACAAGTGTGACCGTTTTACCTTTCCCCACAACCTATATCTATAAATATATTCTACAATGAAATAATCCATTTCTTTACTGCCATTGGGTTAGTAGTCTCACTAAATGATGGGGGTGTTTGAAAAATTATGAGATCAAACATAGAATATTCTATCCGAGTGATAGGTTTCTCTATTCTAGCAATGACATTTTAGATGACCTGATTAATCTTCCATAATACTACCATAACATTCTTAGTTCCAAAATTATGTGTACTGGTGTCTGTTGTAGAGAAATATATACATTTTCAGTGATTACTGAATCCATTATTCCTTCTAGGTTCCATTTATAAACAATAGCATAGATTGGATTAGATCATAACCATATATAACACAATTTAAAATCCTAAAACTAGTGAAACACTAATCAGAAAATGAAAATTTTTCCATAACTATTCACATAACAATAAAAATGGTTCTTTGGGGAAGTATTTACATTGAAATACATCAAAATGGTCTGTATAGAAAATGTGAATTATTCTATGTGCATCCCCTCATACTGTCAGATCAGGCATGCAGTGAGTCCCATTTTCATGTTCCATGTTATTCCAAGCTAGGCCAAACACACCTTGTCAGAGTTATTACTCATAGGTATATCTATCTGAGAACCACGTCCACTTAATGTATCAGCACATGTATATATTTATATGAATACCCACATAATATATACCTTACAGTAAAAATAGATTTTATTCTATACTTATCATCAATGTCTATATTACAGGTATGTTCCCTAATGTATGTTTTTTAAATTATGATTTTATGGTTTCTAGTAACCTTTCCCAAAAACAAACTGTAATTCCCCAACCAATGAAATCTGGGTGTCGGTGCATCACTTTATTACATTACCATTAATACAAGATTAATGTCACTTGGTACTAAATAGTTATAATTTTTAAAAAACTATATTACATTCATGATACTCAAATTACATTTGGAAATAGAAAATAATACATGATTTATAAGAAAACTAATTGAACTAAATCCATCAATTCTATTTTAAATAATTTATATTCATAACCAAGGGAAAAAATAATAAGGGTGATCTCAAATTATTTGTATGGATAATTAAAGTGGAAGAAATAATGATTCAATGAGAATAATAAACATGCTAAGATGATTAACCAATAACAAATATCATTTAAGTAACCACAAAAGGAAAAATAAATTTAAAGGGGAATGAAATTTAATCACATGTAATTTAATTACTTAATTAAGAATTGAATTCTTCCATAGATATTTTGATGGAAAAACTCATGGATAAAAATTATACATGAAGTGAAGGAAATGATTTAATATTTGATGTTATATATCAAAAACATTAACCACATTACCATTGAGATATATTTTCATGAATTTTAAAACTATTCCAATTCGGATAATTGATTTAGTTCATGATAATACAGATTCATTGAGGTGATATCTATAACTTTTTCCATCTTATATCTACCAGTCCAAAGAATTTCTCATAAATAGAGTAATTAATTTTATTAATAAAAAGTTGAGCTTATCAAAAAATATCCATATTGTATAAGGGATGCATATTTTTCAATAATTTCCCCATTAGGGTATATATAGCAGTAATGGAATTTTTTGTCGATAAATTTAAATATCATTGAGAAATCATTAATACATTCTTAATGAAAATAATATTTAAACATTCCAATATTTCCGACACAACATTGAAAATTTTTATTCATAATTCCAATGATGAAATAACATTATATGAAAATTAAATATTAGTAAAATAATGATATACATGGTATTAAATGTCAAAAGGTAGTATATCTACCATATATAAGTGAATTAGTAATTAACCGTAAATAAGTCTCACCGAAATGTAAATTCTGATAAAATTAGTTAACATTAGTCTACCTTGTCATGTGTGTTTTAAATTTTCACAATAATAATATTATGTTGATGCCATGGTGTTCCTCCTTTTCACCGGCTAAAGCTGGATCTCTGTGCATTTTGGCCTGGATTATCTGGGACCGGCGTAACGAAGCCATTTTCAATCTTTTTCAATGTCCCCCCAGATTTTGGTTTGACTGGGCATCATCTTGGATTGCGGGTTGGCAGCACCACACTGAGCAGTAAAGATTTTTTTCTCCCCCTCACCACTCCCTTCATTTGTTCCCTCCAATAGAAGGGACTATTAAGATTAATGTGGATGCCTCCCTCCCTAAGGATGGACTTGATGGACTTGGTATACTGGCCCGAGACAACCATGGACATATTATTGCAGCCAAACATGAATCACGCCATGCACTTTGGGAGCCATCAGTTGTGGAAGCCACTACCATCCTCGATGGGATAATTTTTTCAAAAGACTAGGGATAGGACTCAATTCACATCGAATCAGATAGTCTCACCATCATCAATACCATCAATATCAACGATGGAGGGCTACGATCTTTTGGATCCATCTCTCGGATTAATCACTCTCTCTGGCCAAGCTTCACATCCTGTATTTTTAAATTCATCAAAAGGGAAGGAAATGAGGCCACTCACCAGCTAGCAGCTGTAGGACCTCCTTACGATGATCTGATCTGGCTTGATCACTTCCCATAATGTTTATCTTCGTGTACTTCTACTGATCTTCGTTATTAATGAATTAGTATTTTTTCAAAAAAAATTACATGCCGAATTTTTTTTATATTTTTTATTACATTTAATTCACTTATTATAGTGTTTTAAATAACTACATAAGCAATTATGGTTATGTAAGGTGTTTGGAATATATTTGGTTTATTTGTCAAAAATGAATTTGGTAGGTATTGTATGGTCAAAGGGATGATTATATAGTCAAATATAAAATAGAAATCAGAAAATAATTATCATATTTATATTTCAATGTTATTCTTGAAATACAACATGGATTATTTTTTCAAAAATAAAAATGTTACAATCATTGAGATGGTAGGCCATATGTTTGAATGTGTAACATTGTCTGTTTTCAATGATCGTTATGGAAAGAATGTATGCAAATTAAATAATTCCAAAATTATCATTATATCATAAATTACATATTATTTAATCCTAATTATTTATATATATAATTCTTGTTATGTAAAAATACTCACATCATGTTGAGGAGGCAGTAGTCCACTCTTCCAATAATGATGTTATCAATTTTTATGTGTGTGAAATTTTAATAAAGAAAATGATATATATAAAATTGACAGAAAGTTAATTTTTTCTTTAATATCATACGTTGATCATTTATGTTAGATTTTTTATTCAATTTATCCTTCATATATTCCATGTATAATGTTATGTAATCACATCGCATTGAGAATGAGGTAGTCCACACTTCGATAAATGGTGTTATTAAATTTACACAAAATTACAAGTATAATGTTTTTTTAAAATATCTAAAAGAGAATAAATAAATAATATATATATGTCATTAATGTAAGAGAAATAAAAAAGTGATGTGGAATAAGATCTATATTCCATAACTATAAGAATGTGGTATAAACAAACAATAACAAATGTAGCTAAAAACAACAAAAACATGTCCAACTTAAAAGGACCCAAACCAAAAAAATAATCTGAATGATGCAATGGAAAAACATCCACAATATAACCATTGGATACACAACTAGTTTGTATGACTCTCATCACCTCACAATTTCACATTTCCAATCCCTGCATCATGAGACAAAAAAAGTTCAATGCCCCACCAAAGAGGTGTGCAGAGTGTGAGCTAACATGCTCTTTAGGATCCCACACTATTATTCTATAAGAAGCCTCTGTATAATAATTCATGAATTCCCATATTAATTTTATACATGAAATGATGAGTGGTAATGAAATTTTATAAAAAAACCTGGTAATCATTTCCCTTTTCCATAGTTTTAAAAGATATAGGTATGTATATTTCAAAGAACATTTGACCTATGATTTTTCACAAGAATAAACAATCATATTAATGCTAACTCTAAAAGAGATAAATTAAAAAATAGAAACACATGTATCACATTACCATGGAATAATATTAGTCTAGGCCATATAGTACTCATACCATAATAATCAAGTGAAAAAAACCATTCACATAATAATAGGCCTAGTATGTAGAGAAATACCCAACGAGTAAACCCCCAAACAATATCAATATCATTGCCACAAAATATTGGACCTAAGAATCATAGGGAAGACCCATAAAAAATAATTTATATTCCCAAAATAAGGGATGATGTACCCAAGATAAATCCCCTACCAATGTTCCCATGATGACCCATGTGCTCTTTTCCATAATTCAATTCATATCTTTGAAACCCATTTCAAAACCATTTCAAAAAATCCATTTCAATGCTTCGAAAACACCCATTTGCTATCCATAATTCAATAATTATGGAAAATTAATTTTTATTAAAAACCCACTTCAATAAACACAAAAAAAAATTAAACCAATTTATATATGAATTAATTTTTAATAATTATCAACAAAATCCATTAACGTAGACGAGAGATGGAACCCCCAACCTCAAAACTCGGGTTGCAGAAGCCCGTAATGGAATCCAAAAATAATAAAAATATTACTATGACAATGAAGGCCCTAGATTCAGAGCCACATAAATATTGATTCAATTTATAATACAAGGGGTTATTGGATAAGAGGAATCTAACCTAACTCAATGAAAACTACTACCCACACCATGACCAAAGAAGAAAAAGTCCTCCGAAATGACATCATATAACAAATCATGGATGATCCAAGAAGTTAAAACCATCATAAACCAATGATTCCAAATACACCACCCAATAGTGATATCGTGATCAAAATCAATGAACATGTTGAAGGTTTCCTTACCAGAGAGAGGCACCACATGCAAAATATAGATGAAATGCCGAATATATCGATATAGGAGGAGTTGTGTCTCAAAAAAACACAATGGAAGAGACATAGATCGAGATTCAAGAGGTCCAGGGGATGATTCGTTACAAAACCTCCACTAACTCTATTTTAAATGTTGATGTGGCCCATACCATGACATGTTATATAGTTACACTTTGTGAAATCCGCAGTTTGCATATATGTCAAAATATCAGAAAAAACAGATTAAAATTTAGACATTTAAAACATTACTTCCATAAATAAACCAAAAATGATGTGTAATATTTTACTACATCAATCCACATTCAAAAAATGTTCCAAAAAATTTTACTCGACATGTATCAGAGTAATACATTATGAAACATTCCAAAATCATACAAAAAGTATTTTTATGTTTAAAGTACAATAAATCATTGCGCTCACCATTATATGTATCTTTCTAATCTCATTAGAGGGGAAATCATATATTAGGTTAAGAGTGTAGCTTATAAAATGGTAATGGTATGTTACAATTAGAAACCATGAAAAAAATTAATGTTAAAATGAATATTCATCATTTTGTGTGTTGGAAGTTCACTATACATATAAACTATATGTACATTTTCAAATAGATGTAAGTGTGTGTGAGTGTTGGTAGAACCCGTATCCTAAAAAATCCTATTATATTTAGGATACTGGTTATGTCATACAATAATGTAATAATATAATTTGTGGGTTGGATAATTTAAATAAAAATGATGAGATTAAGGAGAGATGTTACCTCTTCTTTGGGAAACATCATTCGGTTTTCAGAAAAGGGATTCCTTGGAAGGATTATTTCACAATGGGAGGCTTCTATGATTTGGGGATTTATGTTGGTGTGAAATTTCTCACGATTTTTTTGATCCAATGTGTCTTGATTGGTGTGATGATTTTGAAGGAGAGTGGGAATTTTTTTTGTGGAGGAGTTGTGGCACTCATGTTTATTTTGGAAAATGGAATTCCACACAAGTATTTTTAATTTAATGTTTATCCAATAATAAATATAATATAGAACCAACAAAACATTGGATCAATTTATGTCCATATAATTTATTATGGAATAGTATCTTGGTCATATGTACTTTTAGGATTGAATTTTAGTCTTTTTTTAGGCTAATTTTTCACATAATCATTACAATTAATTTTGATCACTTAACAAATATTTTTTTGATAAAAACTAAGTTAAACGTTTTTTAAATAAAAAATTATTCTAATTAAAAATATGGAATCGCTTTTTAAAAATCCGAATCACATATGGTGGAGAATTAAAATTAAAAATAATCCAAAAATGGGATGACAATATAGGGTTTTAATGTAAAAACGTCCAATGGTTTTTAAAGAAATTATATCCAAATGTAAATGTGAAATTGAATCCACTTATCGAAATGGACGTAATTGATGAATAATTTATATAATGTGACTTTAATATTGAAATGAAATATATTATTTCCATATAATTAAATTACATGAAAAATCATATTTTAATTAAAAATCATTATTACCAAAAATTCCTTTACAACAAAAACATCACAGAAATATACCAAAAAAATAACTGTATGGTATTATTTTGTTATATTTCAAATATGATATTTATTTTGACATAGATACTCTATAAAATTTCCAAAATTGGTACCTAAAATAGATTCTCTATTAAAATTTGGTAGAAATACCTTTTTAAAAAAAGTTGATTTTATGCATAAGATTGGTTCTGTTACTATCTTATGCATATCATATCTATGAGATTAATGTAAGAAATATTTTATTTAATATATAAAAAATATATTTCATTAAAATATTTTACCAAATATTAATTGAGGTAAAAATCTTATGGGTTCATAAAAATTGGTTTTTATAAAAACATTACCTTAATACTCAATTAGTTCTTATATTCATTCTTAATTAATTTATAACTAATGAATTTTTGTAAAACTATTGACTCTCAAAACTAAGTTAATAATATTCATGACAGATATTTTAATGGATATATAAGTCTTATTTTATTAGTTAATAATATTTTAATAATTCATTCTTGTTCAGCAGAAATGTTTTCTTCTATTAAAATGAAATATATCCAACAAGGATAATCTTGCTTGTAAGGGAAGATAACATAGTCTATCCTTGCATTCCACTCTATTGAATATATAAAATTTAATTAAAATACTAATTTTATTATAAATTATCATTATTAAATATTCCCTTATGAGTTTGTTGTTTCATGTTCTATATCCTATAAAAACAATGTTCTTATATTATAATTTTTGGGTGTTACATGGATGATTTTACATAGTAAGGGAATATAATCAATGGGAAGTGGGAAAGTGGGAATGATAGATACTTGTTTCATATGAAGTTTGTTGTATCAAATGTTGATATATCCATCTGTTAAAATTGTATATATAAATTGTATCACAAACTTTTATTAATGTATATTTTTTATGATTTATCAAGAACATATCCTCATCCATTCATGTTCACCCTAATCGATCTTTTTTATTTTATAGAAGAAAAAATATGTTCTTGTCAAATACTATCATTTAAATATTTAAAAATATAAACTTCGTGAATCCAAATATAGAATTACATGAATTCTTCGTACAAATACATGAATTCAATATATGAAATCAGAACATGATCACTTTAACACAAAACAACATTTGGCTATTATATATGGATCTATAAAATACCATATAAATCTAGGTATTTCATGTTGATTTCACACTATAAACCATGATGTCATTTCCATCATAATATTTCCTTCATCATTATCTAATGATTATCATCAACTATGATGATGATAGCCCTCATAATAAGAGACAAACCTCATCAAACAAGATACATAAATCTAAAATATCACCAAACGATCATCAACTAAATCAACCCACACAAGACATAGATGAACCAAGAAACTTCCTAGATGAAATAAAATAATGAATGACATCAAGGATCCAATATAAGAAATGTTTGTTCCAGTTTTCCTTCATAGAAACCATTGGACACATAAAAAGAAATAAAAAAATTCCTTAGAGAACACCTCAACCGACCAACTAGGAAAGAATACTGCAACTAGGAAATCATAGAGTGGTAAGGTTAACAAAGGCATCGGCATATGACCACTCTATAATAAGAAATTATGCCCCAAATGAAACCACATTATCATATTTTTGGATGAAATATAGTAATATTTTTTGGCCTTATCACAATAGAACTATGAATTGTCTCCATAAATCAAAATAAACCATATCTATGAAACTAAAAACACCTCATCCAACTAAATAATCATATCAATGTAATATTAAACCATAAAAAAGAAAAAAATTACAATGTGTAGGGGATGAGTAATAAAAAACCAATGAAGAGAAGGAATGAAGACTACTACTATCCAAAGTCTAGTAACAAAACAAGTTGAACAAAAACCCTCATCAATCCATTTCAAAATGGGTTTGATCATGATGGGTTGGCAAGAAAGTCAATAGAAGGATATGAAAATAAGACATAACCACTGACACTGGCCTAAACTAACTAAAACACAATCCCAAAGGTCCATAATGGGCATTTGATACTCATTGTTAGGAGAAAAGAAGATTAGTTTGAGATGTATGGTTTCAACACCAGAAAAAATCATCAGTCTAGAAGGAGGATGGATTATTTGGGGAAGAGAATAGAAAAAGATCCCTTCAAATAATATTAAACAATTGACCCCAAATGAAACTACAAAAAAGTAGAAGGATGTAGATGAAGAATAAGATTAATGGGTGCTCAGAATGTTGGAAAAATACGATGTCATTCCCATTAATTTTCATCAATGGTTGTCTCATAATCCCTGGTTGTGGGAAATTTGTAATTCAGGGTTTCTAAAATTTTTTAGTGGTATCCAATGATAAATTTTTCGGAAGTTCATAAAAAAGTAAATTAATTTTTGAATGGATATAGAAAACATACTTCTACCACATATATGATCAAATAAAGAATATAGAATAGGAGTTGAAATATTTCTAGGTGGTCGATAAAAACTATAAATATATCATTTGGGAAGAAATAAGTCATTCTTCCAAACTATAAGAATTAGAATTATTAAAAGAGATGCTCATGAAAATATTTTTTTAATTTTATATAGATGCAATGTATATATTGTAATACTATGCATATTTCATTATCCTCTTTATTTAAAATGATTAATGAAAGTAGACAATTCTATTCATGTGAATGATGATGTTTTTACCACTGATGAAGATATTTAATGGGATGTTATTTATTATAATGAAAATTTCAATTATGATGGTGGTTGGTATCATTTTTTCCAGCTCATCAGAAATATATAACCCTTGGTGGTGATAATCAAAACGAGTAGGTAATTATTTTTTTAACTTGAGTTGGAATAAAAAATTCTATTTTCTCACTGAATTTTCAATGTATAATCATTTATATCATTGTTATAAATAATTATATATGATTTCTAGGGATATGATCCATGGGTATGTTATTAAGGTATTCTAAGAATATTTTCCACATTCATGCATGCCCCCTTAGATGAATTCCATACTCAATGAACTACTACCTCAAAAAAGATAAAAATATTGATATGAGGGACCTTTTAATAGTGGTAATTGGTATCACCCCCTCAAAGATCATTAGAAATATTCTAGAAAATATTATTTTCTAAATTTCACATTCTTGGATTACAACTATTTTTTTAAGGTTGAGGTATCCGTAATTTTATTTTTACTACATGATAAATAATTAATTTTCTAAAGAAAAAGATTATGTATAAGATATTTTCACTTTTGGAATATTTCTCAATGGATTTTAATATTATCAAGTGGAATTAAATCATGGATATACTTAATAAATTTGAGTTTTCAAATTAGATTATGATATTGATATAGTTAATTCTTAAAAATCACCAGATTATATATTTTTGTTAAAAGGTAACATTATACTTCTTTTGGATTGTATATAGGATATAAGAAGGGAAATAGTCCATTAAGGATCCTATTTTCCATTACTAAACACTAACTAAGATTATGTATTTATAATTTTGGTCAAATATTCCTCTATATGAAAGTCAATGTTGGGAATGGATAGTTTACACTCCCATAGTTATTTTATTGATATGATATTCTCGTAATTATAGATTCCTCAGGGAAAAATCAATACTATATAAATGGAATTTTCCAAAAAAATTAATGAAATTTATCGTGAAAATATTAATTAGATTAAGTAATTAATTATATTCTAAAATGGTCTCTGAGTCTCAAAGAAGTGAAAATCAGTTATATTTCATATATTTAAAATTCGAACGTTTCCTTTTGATTAAAAGTTTATTCCATTATTTAATAGTAATTTTAGAAAAAAAACATCTTGATGAAATATCATATAAGGTAATTCTCCAATTGGCTATATAGAAGGGATGGTGTATTTCATAATCTTGATGGTTATGTTTGGATAAATATGTTATTACTTTTTTTAGTGCACCTTCAATATTTATATGGATATATATTTTAACAAACAATCTTTAGAATAATATTAAATATTTCACTCGAAATGGTGTCTCAAAGAAATGAATCATGAAATTTTTTAATGGAATAAGTGCTCTACGCCTATTTTTATTTTTTTTATCGGGGTGGTGGATCTTCAAAAATTCAATAATACATTAATTAGTATGTTTACATAAAATATCCTAACCTCAAATAGTGACTCTAAATATTTCACGAAAGAGTAGTTTCTTCCAATGCATAAGAAAGGATACCCTCGTTATATGGTATCATAATTCTTTCATACCATGGAGGCATATTATAAATAGAAGGTGTATTGTTCAAAAAATTTTGATAGAAGGGAATCATGCCATTAATATTTTAATGTACCAAGGATTGGATTTATACTACATCCCTAATTAAATATCATGTAAAAATTTTAAATGATTGTCATTTATAATTATAGAAAAAACATTATAGTACCTCATGAATTTTTATTCGATGACAACATAAACTACATGAAAAAATATCAATTTTTTAGAATTGATAATTGGATTTTTATTCACAGTATTTTTAGATCATTCCCATACAATGATTCCTATAGAGAATAATTTCCCAATAATGATAATGTTCGTAAATCGATATAATGTTTCTGGAGACGCATTATTTCTCCCTCAACTTCAATGATCCTTTATATATTATGGTAGTAGTGAATACCAATGGATGATATGATCTATAAAGCTAATTTTAAAATTTAATTAGCCTGTAATTAAAGTTGAGATGATTGAAAAATCCAAAATCATAAATTCTTCTCCAGTCTATTTTAAAAAATAAGCAATCTCTATGGATGTGATTTTTTTATAAAAAATATTTATTGTGTATGGAATTCATGATCTCATGAAATCAATTATGGATAAAATTTTATGCGATATGTATAAAATAATTTCCTTATTGCTACTGAAGTTTTCATATATATTTTTTTATAAATCAAAATTAATCCATATTTGATAACCATATGGCCCCTCTCTATGATGAAATAATCTCAAATCACAAGGATATATAAACTACTGTATAGATCCAAAGAGGTAACATGAGAACCAACCAAACTAAATATTTCATATTTCATATTAATTGAGTTTTAGGAAGGTTCAAGAAACTATTTTCTTGATGTAAATTATATGGATCCCTCCTATCTCAAATTAGATAATAGTGGATGTTAATTAGGCTTATCTAGGAGAAACTAGACTATCTGGGGGTAGTTGGGTATTTTATATAATTTGTTGCTTTTTAAAATGGGGATTTAAAAAATATATTTGAAATTAAATTTAATATGAAGAATAACATTGAATTAATATTTTTTCAATTAAATATGTAACGATGTTTTGGTGGGACAATATATTGTTTAATTTCAACTCATCCCTTATGTTTGTGGATTTATGAAATAGAAAAAATAACTTCTCATGAAGTATTCTCATAGAATGGTTATACTTCTAAAAAACATGGACTACATTAAAGAGAATTTTGATCACATTTATAGGTGGTAAAATAGGTTTTCTATTCCATGTTAATGAAGTAAATTATTATATTTTCAATGTGGTTGTATATAAAGACCTCATTTTGTACATATTTTTTAATTCTAATGCCTCATAGTGTTTTAAATCCCATTTATGTAATTAATTTTTTAACTTTTGAATATTCACTTTTTACAATATTTCATAATGATTGGTCTCCTCTAAATATTTGACTGTTGTTGGTTCACTCATTAAATTTTTGTATTCCTCTTTATATGAAATATTTAATTAATGATATTTTTACGATTTTATTTTGATTGGGTAATTATGAATTATGAATAGTTAAATTTATTATGGAATTGGTATTTATGCTAAATCTGTATATTTTTGGTGGGATATATATATATATTTAATGTGTTGGTAAAATAACAACATCATATACGGCGAATACATAACCTACCCATAAAAAATTATTATTTATTTCTAAAATGAAAACCCATTAAATGACAAAGTTTTTATAAAAAATATGGATTGATAACAATAATGAGAATGATGGTATGGGGGAATGGGAGTACCCTATTTCAAGAGGGATCTAACACCATGAACAATTATATTTTAACCCTCTAATGAAATGAGTAATGTTAACTCATAATACCTATAACGAGATAGTGTTGAATGGAGTTGAATAAAAGTTGAACTAATGGATCAATGATGCATAATTATAAATAAATTAAAAATGTTTTCAACCACAGTGGGGTGAATTCAACTATGATCATGGGGAATCTATATAAAAGGGTTGTATGTTTTAATGAATTTACAATTACTATACCTCACACCCTAAAACCATATGTAATTTAAAAACCCATTATTTGAATGTTGGAAGGTGTCATTAAATGAACCATGACATTACTGATGATTCGCAACCCCTAGAAGAAAACTAATGATTCTCAATATGAATATTATATATCCACCCATTATTTCAGATCACTATTCCCATTGACATGGAATAGTGAGAAAATTATTGATGTTTCACTCCCTCCTCATATATCACAACATCACCTTGACCAACAACCATTTTAATTGACTTATCCATTACCATGGTTCTTTTTTTTGATAGGGAAACATACCATTTGTATCACTATCCGAAATGTATAGCATTTGGAATGGTTCCATAAGCATCCAATGGAAAATATCCATCAACCATCCCATAACACCACTCCATATCCCATAGAATTGACCCCTCCAAGGATACGACAATAACCATATCATATACCACATTCCTCATTTTGACAATTCACATCACATTTTTTCATGAAACTCGAGTCTCATTTATCATTTTGACAACCTAAAAATAGACAACAAGGAGACAACTAATTAACCTACGAAAAAATTGTGGTGAACATATAGTACGACAAAATATCTACTATACACTTATTTTCAGCACCAATCATCCTCTATTCACTACCAACCCCAAATTACATGCAGAGTGAGGGACTCAAAAACTGATAATTTTTTTAATAGTCCTTATGACGAATATGGATACTATTAAAAATTATCGTTTTATAAAATTGTATCTTTTTATATATTCCTCTTATTTTAATGTTATGTTTTATAACTAATAATATTTTCAAATATATAGGATGATAACTATAATGAAAACCAATAATTTTCAATCCTTGCATAATGTCTTGGGTTATATCCTTTGGATTGAGACAAAATCCTTTAGATGTGTGAATTTTAGTCATACCAGGTCTAAAGGAAATATGGTGGAGTGTTAAGATAGATATTTTAGTTTATATTCTTCAAGGGAAATAGTTTACCATATGAGGAGAAAGTGGTGGTGGTGGGTTGTTCATATAGTCATGGGTGATTTTTATTGTAGAAAAATATATTGATTAATTATCTATTTATGAAAAACATATTTAATTATGCTTATTTTATTACAATTATTAATTATTATTTTAGAAAGTGTTATTGCTTTAAATTTTAACAAACTAACAAATTTAATTTTATTTAGAAATAAATTTTACTATAAAAATAATTGAATATTTTTTTTTATTTGAAAAATACACTGTAATTTTTTAAAAAATTAATTTACAATATTTTAAATTAAATAAGTAATTTTAGTTTACTTATTTTAAAATTTTTATTCATTTAATATATTGAGAATTCTATTTCAAATGATGGTGTTTTATTCATTTTATAATGAATTCAAAATTATTTTGATATTTAAAATAAAATCCAATGAAAAAAATAATTAATCAATTTTTTTTACAAAAAACTCATAATCGTTTATTTGTACATTCCAATTCAAAATAACATTTCAATTTTATAATATTCATGTTTAAATAATCAAAAATATTCCGATAAAGAATTTATATAATATAAAGGAAAAAATATATCTTATGTATATTATTTTTCATTAATTATAAATTTTTTCATATCTATTATTCTTAATTTATAATTATTTAATGTTATATAATAATTAATAGAAACTAAGATATTTTTAATATAAAATTTTATAAAAATTACCTTTTCATTTGAAACGAGTCAAAGATTGAGGGGAACTCCACCGATGTTTTTTTCATCGTAGATCTCACAATATGTAATGGTTTCAATTTAAAAACTCTAATGAGTTCCTCAATCTGCTAAAAAGAATAAAAATTATGATTTAAAATATAAAAAATAATCCTAGTATCATTATAAATGATCTCTAATAGAAGAATAATTACAATCATGGTTTTCCAGTCATTCATCTTTTTTCCGGACCCTATATATTTATATCATTAGAATGTGGGGGAATATGGTTTTTCCTATATTTCCTAGACATACCATATACCATCATTCTAATCATTATGTTATCTCACCTTGATCAATTATTTACATACATTAGATAGAATATTCATAACAAAAATAGCGGTAAATAAAACTGATACTTATGTGATTAAATTTATATAATATGAGATGTCATATTATATCAGTGAAATAAATATTTTTAAAAATTATAAAAATGTGTCTTTTTAATCTTCTTATAATTTGGGTAATATTATTATTTCATCATTTGTTTTTTTAAGGGTATGATAATTTTTATACATCATTTTTTAACAACCTTGTTACTGCATTATTTATTCAAGCACTTTTTATCAAATATTCTAAATTTAACATTAAAAAAATATAAAAATATGTCAAATATTTAATTTTATATTTAATGTTTTTTGTGACTATACTAATTTTATCATACAACAATACACGTAAATTCCTAAGTCTTGTTATGTTGATTATATTTTCTTATTTTCACATTTTTCTATTTTCAATATTATCGATTATGTTCATACATCATCTCTAATGTTGAATATTTATATAATAAAATTATATTTCATATTCATATAACCTCTTAGTGATCTATTATTCACAATGTACATGAATGTAATGCACACATATCAGGATATGTAAATTATTAATATTTTAATTACATGCAAACTATATTCATTGAAAAATCTTTAACATACTGACATGATATTTTCCATTAAAATATATGTATGTGTCCAACATTTAGGTATCTTAAACAAAATAAAAAATATTCAACATTTAAAACAATCTAATAATATACTTTTTCATAAATAAATAAATTAAACACCTAGGAAAAATAGAAAATATAAAATAAAAATAAATAAAATGGGTTCCAGGCATAGAAAATAACATAATTTTATTTTCATAATCATAATCATCATTGTACCATAAACTAATTATTATTGCGATTAGTATTGAAAATTAATTGAATTATTTTTATTTTCATTGGAATATGAAAAGAATGTCAAATTTAACCTATGATGAAATATGGAGAATAATTAATGAAACATTTTTGAATAATTTGTATAAATTATAATAACAATACGATCACCACAAAAGAAAATCAGCCGATATATAAAACTACCAAGATGATATAAATAGTATCTTGGTGGTTATAACTATTATATGGAAATATTGATATTAAAAAAACTTATAAAATAGTATAATGACTCATAAAAGATTGTTTCACTATTGATTTATTTAATTATAAACAATAGTAGTCCAAAAAAATTATAGAATACAAAAGAAAGAAAAAGTTCAAATTTTCAAGTTTAATTCAATAAAATCCCTATTTCATGACCCTAAAAATTATAATATCTTCTGAAAATAATTCTTTTTCATAAAATTAACTCTTTTTTAGATATAACATGTCGAAATATTGAACGAAATATTAATTTTTTAAAAATTATTTATAAACATAAATGTTTAGATGAATATAAAAAAGAAACGTTTTTTAAACTACTATTGTTTTATGATTTCATATAGATGAAATAATAAAATAATAAATATGAATATTCATAGTAAATTAAATACATATTCAATATGATAAATTATTCATTAAAATAATTTAAAATTCAAATAAAAAAAGTAATTTCAAAAATCAAAAAAAATATCTAATTTAATAAAAAATAATATATCATATTTTATTTTTTCCCTTTTGTATAAACTAATAAGTTATTATTTCAACTGACTTATAGGATAAAAGTAATTACATTTTATTAAAAAATCATAATAATTTATAATATAATAGTTAATTCATTTTTTATTTGAAAATAAAAAATTATTCAATATTTTAAACATAAAATACCACTTCCCTCATGTATAAATACGTTATATATATGCATGTGAAAAAATCATATGACTTATCCGTATTTTGTCAAATTTCATTAACTATAAATTTTAATAACCCAAGGGTTGTTTTAGAGTCATCCAAGATAATGAATTTATGGAATTAGAGCCTTAATAATATTATGATTTTAATGAAAACCAACATTTCTATCCCTTTTGTTTCACTTTCCTCCATCCAATGTTTGAATGTATTACCCCTGTCTAAAATAAACCTCCAATATTTTTAAAAAATAATATCTCATATTGATATTATTGATATTATTGATAATATTGATATTATATGACAATAATAACAATATTTTCCAAACATTGCTTGTATATCTTTTATCCAAAATATTTTGACATGTTCTATTGGGGTTATAATGTATCTTCCAAAGATGAAATATAAAATTCATCAATTATCCACAATATAATTGATATTATTTCTATCTAATCTATAATGTATCCTAATGTATGTTTATATATTTTTATTCTTATGTAGAAAATTTTTCATATACTAAAATATCATTGAATAAAAAATAAAAAATAAATATGTATAATCGAAAATTACAATAATCTAGTAAATGATCCATTATCTCTTAAGTGGATTAGAAATATATAAATTCCATTCATTATGATAGATCATAAAGGATAACATTGAATATATTATTCTTTAGTAATAACAGTGTAATAAACATGTGGTTATTATACTATTGGTGGGATTTTGATGAGAAAATGAAATATTAGTAACATGGACTCTCAAACCAACCATATATTTTAGGTTAAACTTTACTACCACTATTTTCCATATTTTTTGGTTGAATTAGTATCATGTTTCATGTTTTTCATCATGAAATTCCATCAATACATGATATTTTTTTATATACATCAAATATAATACATTCTATTATTTTTATCATTAAATAATCAATGTCATTTATTTTTTATTATTTTATGAAACATAGGGAAATTATTAAATGATATAATCCTAACAAAACTAATATGTATCGAGTTCCATTCACATCATTTTTATTGATGGTTTTTATGAATACATATTGATAAAAACTTATGTGGTGAATTATTAGGATAAATTTATGAATTAAAGGGTTGGAATGATGTTATACATCCCTCTAATAAATTCAGTAAACTAATATATCTCATGATATGACTATTATGTATGAGCATGATTCTATTGTTTTCCAATTTTTATGAATTAATGATTTTCCACATTTTTTATTTGTAAACATGTGTCTATGAGTGGTCATTATCTATAGATATTTTATTGTTTCATTATTATACATATGAAGCATTCCTCACCTCTTTAAACTAATTATATTGCACATAAGTTTATAACTCTACACTAATTATATAATGATTTTGATTATGCTCACCAATGTAATATACCAATCCATGTCTCCTGATTCTTCCAAATTATACCTCCTCTTACAAGGACTCTAAATCTCATTATATGTTATTTTTACATTTTCGACAACATGTATTAAAGAGGTATTAAATCATATTAAAAGAATATAATTAAAAAATTCAAAATGATTTATGTTAAGTATGTACTAATGTTTTATGGATTTAATTTTATAGAAATAACTAAATGTTGATATTTTTTAATTTAATTAATTATTTATGTTATTTAAAAAAATGTAAAAAGAAACGAATGAAACGAGACAATATTTTTCATATTAGAAAATCATTTGGTTTATTTCAGAATTATTTTAGTAAAATATAAAATAGGATAAGTTTATGGATTTTATATTTTAATACATTAAAATATATTTTCACAAGTGAATATGTTACTAACTAATATCCATTTATTGGTATTTTATTCCATAATTTTTTATTTTTTAAACTAGTGGGATCTATTGAAAACTAGGATAATAGAAAATGTGGTGGACAATGAAATTATATTCCAAATAGATTTTCTACCCCGATCAATTTTTGGGATAAAAACCTCATAAAATTATATAACCACATTTATATGGGTTTTGAACAATTAACTATAGTACGTGTAATATCATTCATCAAACATGTTGGATAAATTATTTATTATGTGTTTTATGTCACATTTTCAGGATCCAAGCCATAATACTATCAATCCTGACACCCAACCCATCCTGTGACATTTCTTTTAGGGGATTCATGATTCCAAAGAGCTGGAAACTATTGCATGGGCATTAAAATTGACTCTTTTAGGGAGGATTTCAACCAAAAGATCAAAATGAAAACATTTATCAAGTATAAATAATCACCACATGTTTAAAACCACTAAAATAATAAAAACCCATTTTACAAATAAAAAAACTTATAAAATTAACCAAAATCCATAATTGGGGGGTGTTGGAACTAGAAAACCAAACACCTGCAGGTAGAATGTGGTTCAAAACCTCGTGATAGAACCACCAACACTTGAAAATAAGTTACCACTAGAAACCATACCCACCATTACCACCATCGGATATCTTACCCTTTATGTTGACCACCCATAACAAAGAGTTAATATACAAAAGCATTTATATAAGGGGTGATACAAATCACAGTAGGACATCACACAGAAATGATTCCATTACATTACATAATGGGATAAATCAACATTAATATTTTCAATATAATAAAAGAAAAATTGAATACATTTTTTAAATATTAATTTACAAAAAATAAAATGAAACATTTTCTGGAAAAAAAATTGAAGTTAAGGTCATTCATATTCTGTAGATATTCATAGTATCACATGATCACATCATTTGACACCTAATGCACTAGGGTTAGGGGGAAACTATAATCCTCATATGTTGGTGATATATTCTATCAAGGAAAACCCACAATGTCTATATTCACGAGCCACTAGAGTGGAATACATCCAATGTTCAAGTCGCATGTAATCATCATTATAATTTAATTAGTGTTGTACTATCAATCCAACTATAGAGAACATTGACTTAGCATTATATGTCTACCTAATATACTTGACCTAGTCATCTGTACCTAGTTTCCATGGGTTCCCTTTAAGATAAAATTCAACTTTTCATTCACATGAACCACCTCTTACATATTCAAAAATTCAATAATAGAAAACACACAAAGAAACCATCAATTTTCAAAATGGAACACCCCTTTAAAAACATTATGCACATGAAAATCCCATGAAAACACAATTCTCATGAACCATGAAATTCATTGTTTACATTTGGAAAAATATAAATCATAAAACAATCATACCACAATTTTAAATCGTATAATCACCTACCTCAATCTCAGAGAATTCTATAATCCCGTGGAAAATGAAAACACTGCTTCAAGGGGACCCAATATGGTCATGATGGTTGCATAAAAAATAAATGTTAAACATAATAAACCATGTTCCAGAACACAATATTTAATCATATCAAATAGAGAAAGAAGAACCCACGGAATGAGGAAGGAGGATCCAAGAAGAAGCGAGAAATCATGAAAGGATGGGCTTACATGGTGATTCTAAAATATTCCACACAAAAAACACCCATGATTTGGTGGTCTAATGGAGACATTTAGAGTGGGGGGAATTTCTATGGATGATAATCCCTAATGTAGGAATAACTGGGTGGATATGGGGCTTAAAAATGGGGGATGAAAATTGTGGATATTAAACCTGTGAAAAGAACTAGACATGTTGTATGGTTTGGTCACAAGGTGTCGAAAACCATGTGTAAATAGTGTGCCCCCCTCTTTCCAAAGGGGAATGAGTTCACACAGTTCTAAGGTGTGGTTACATTCTTGTTTGGTAGACCTCGTGCCTCACATAGAACCAAAAATCTAGGTGTACGGTAGGATTCATTATTATGCATTTGTCCATGATTCTTGGATAATTTCACTATCTGTGGGACACGATCTCTCTAGGGAATCATAAAAGTTTGTACTAACCTTTTTAAATCATGTTCCACCTTTTATTGGGTTAAAATAGAATATCACATCACAAAAAATAATCATGAAATCTAAGGAACCATGATAAGAAAAAAATAAACAATCAAATATCCCAAAATAAATTCTTCGATGAGAACATTCTCACTGCCATGAAAAATTTACACCATCAAAACATCATCTTGATGTCTAATTAGAGAACAATCATGGGTATTGTTCCCAAACCCAGGAATTCCTCTCCCATTACTCTTATTCATCATTACCCTTCTTCCAGTGGACTCAAAGCTATAATATTGACATCCAATGGTTCTCTTTCTCAAAGGAATATTCATTCCAAACTAGTCTCTCAAATAATGAAAAATCTGCTTCCAACTCAAACTGTCCCTAAGTTAGCACATGAGAATAGTCAAGTTTATAATTATTTTTATGGGATATATAGAACAATATGTTAAATAATGTCAACTATGATGGAATACCTAACTGTTATTATGCATTAAAAACACTTTCAGTAATCTAGAATGGTCAAGCATATAGTAATGTTATCTTTCTGTTCATACCAAGATGTTAGTGAACCTAGAAAGGGGCCACATTCAAAAAAACCCAGATCCCTGACAAAGAATTACATGGCTAATAATTGATGAGCATATTAGGGATTATGGAAACTTTTAATCTTCAATGAATTCCTCGTTGACAACATGACTTCATAAGATGTCTCCTGTACTCATCTCAGAGCAAAAATAAAACAATGTCTCTACCACATTTTCCCAGAAGACAGGACACTGACATGGATATAAATAATGTGCATCAAATTGATCCATTGGTATTTAGGATTGGTAACTATGTTTATATGAAATCGTGTCCAATCTAAAATGGATATCCCACAATAATCCTAAATCCAACACACATTTATAGAGAATCTCTTCCGATAACTTATTCTTCCTCACAATCTACCTATATATTTGAGGATGGTATGTCATTCTCAACTTGATCTATGACCTCATTTCTTTTATAATGAATTCCTTGAACTTATATGTGAAATGGGGTGCTGTTTTAAAAACGATGGAGTATAGAACCCCAGGAAGCCTCAATATATTGGGAATATACAATCAACCCAACTCATCAACATTCACTAAATCATTAATCATAATGAAATTGGATAATTTTTATAGATGATCAATAACTACATAAATTAAATTCATTCTCTATGTCATGAAAGGTATTCCGATAATGAAATAAATGGAAACCTCATCCCACTTATAAATAGTACTAGGTAGGAAATGAAAAAAATTGCAGTTCTGTTAGTGATCATATTTAACCTAATGATATAAATTAAAAATGGACACAAATTAATCTATGTCACATTTTATACTCGACCAGAAAAACAAATGATGCGCACCATATAACATCATGGTGGTCCCGAGATGAATGACCCATTTCCAATAGTGGTTATCCATCATTACAACCCTCCTCAATGAAAATGAAACACAAATTAACTCCTAAAGAAAATTTCTCCCTTAGTAGATATCAATTAATCATTAAGAACCTTTCCATCAGGAAAATGCGGCATAGTCCATTGAGAAAACTCGTCACCAGACATATCATATCAAATCAACTAGTGAATAGATGGTGTTAGCTTAAATTTGAATAGGAACGTGCCACTATTGTAGTCATTTTTTTCTTAATGTATCTAGGAAAAAGACGCATGAAATTCCACTCATTACTATACTATTTCAAAGTATGAAATGGGTTCTTCTTTCTTAATGAATCAGATTCCACATTAACATTTCATGGTATATTCATGACATAAATCATGGACCACTAATGGTACTCTACCCAATGGAACAGCCTCAACATCAAATCATTCTTAAAAAATTGTAAGGAAATATTTTATTATCTGAGTAAATATAAACAACTTCTCAATGAGATAACGAATCTACATATTTAAGGTATAACTATATTATTCTATTAGTTGTCCCTGGGTTGGGTAATTCATTTTATGCAATCCATGTTGGTGAGAACTATACGCCACCACATACTCATCAGGCATCAACACACACCCAATACCCATACCTAGATCAACATGTTAAATCGTTTACCCCATTTGAGATTATAGAAATAGAAAAGTGGGGTATTTTGTTATACTACTTCTTATTCTCATAGAACGATTCCAGAAATTAAAATATCTATTAAAATTATATCAATTCTAGGTAAATGTGGTCCTAGGAGATGTAATTTTTGATAAAGATGTGATGAAACACATGAAGTACTCTTCCAGACTAAAAAATATATTGATCTTGGAAATGTTATTCAGTTTCTCTTGTGAAATAACCAATGAAATCACCTAAGGGTCCACTAAAAAACATCAGATCCATGATCCGGAAGGTATACATGGAAATATTTTCATGGATTTGATGATATCTAGGAATTCCTTGGACAATCCTCAAGTGAATCTCATTCTATTCTGTAGTCGCTAAATATATTAGGAAGACACGGAAAAGAAAAATAATAAAGTAATCAAGGTATTGGTGTATCACCCTATTCAAAAGCACTATAATTATTACAGGAGCATTCTTTTTCCTAAATGGAATCAAAAAATAATCTAAATGACCATACATCAATGATATATTTTATGAACATCCACATCTATGAATCTGACCTATCTATACCTGGAAAACATGTCCATATATTAGAGAACCACCATTCCCACTTGATCTGATCAAAGAGTTTGTCAAAATGATAAATGATAATTATTAATAATTATCCCTTTATTCTACTTCTTGTAAATAATACACAACTGAAGAGATCGATTGGAATTCCTTGAAAAAATGGGGTTTCTACAAGAGAGAAGCTCATTAGATTGAATTATTTGGATTCGAAGTCATCAAGTTGTATCTTCAATTCCCTAAACTCAATGGGGTCCAGATGGTATGAGGGAAGAGATATCAGTTGTGTCCATAGCACCAAATCATTAGTGAGCTCCACATCCCACTCTAAATGTAATCATATAAAATCCTATATAAATACCAATAAGAAAAAATATACCACAATAGGTAGTCCACCATTAAAACATCAAACATTCTCCTCCATCATGGGTGAACAAATCTAGAAAAAAATGTATTTTATCTCCAAAACTGGATGTACTGTACATCCTATTTGAGGATCCCATTCACTCTCAAAAACTGGTGGTCTTCCATCAAGTGACACAAAACTCACTCGCTACTGATAAAAATAAATATACACCTGAAATTTTTCTATTTAGTCCATACTTGGGATCACATTGAGGAGGTGCATTCTCAAAACATGGATATCCCATTCCACCACGACACAAAATAATGTGAATGTAGAATATGGAATTCCAAAATCCTTCTCTCACTTATTACCATGTGGTATTACTATCTCCATCACAAATAGAATTATCATGGTTGGAAATTTCAACATATCCACAATTTTTTAAGATATTATAGATTTTGAAACATTGTTATCATATATAACAACTAAAATAGATAAAGAAATAAGAATTATACCTCAAAAAATCACAATCCTAACCTCATATTCCACTAACATTTCATCAATCTCAAAAAAATTGACTACTTTTTACCTGATCCATAGAATGATCAATGAAATGTGGCTATTCCATATGTTGAATCATCCTTGAGGAAGATCTAACCCAACAACCAGTTCCAGCAAACTAAGAACCTTCTATCCTTGAAGGTTAAAACTATGATATTATTATCCAATAGGGTACAGAACCAAGTCCACCATGATATGGATTTGTTTCTCCAAAAAAACCATGAAAGTGTCCCAAATATCCTCACTTATGGAAATGTTTATTTGGATTTGACCATGCTGAGGGAATATGTACATCCATAAAACATTAATTTCAAAGAACTGATCAAAAAACAAAAACCATATATAGATATTGAATGTTGATTTCATAAGAAACAACATCCCCTCTTTTATTACTTATCTCTATTTTAACCATTCATAGATGAACTTCCACTACTCTAGACCACTGCAAAAACATCCCACTAAAGCCTGGACATTTCATTCTGATTAATATCCACCATAAAATATCAATTTGTCACCTCAGTATATGTATTCAATCTAAAAATGTAGATCTCACATCAAATATCCAATCACTACCCCATTTCAAAACATTGAGTCTTTATATTTTTATTGGAAAGTACCTCAAGTGTGATACTTATTTACTTTGTGAAATGGTTTTAAAACTCCAACACAATATGACCCCTAGTATAGATCCAGGAACTCCCATGTCTTGGAGAATTCCATGTTCTCATTGGAATATTTATCATTAAAGATAACCATGATGAATTTCTATCATGTATTCTCATGTTTCAATACTTAAAAACATATTCCTTCCACCTATGAATAGTACCATCCAACATGAATGAATCACACTTAAGGATAACAACTCTGGAGTATCAACGAACCCAGACATCCAATCAATTTTCCAAATCCAATCTTCTGGTAATTAGGGGCTTATGCTACCTCAGAAGGAATGAGAATATATAATGATGAACCCTTGTTCCTTTTCATTTCCAAATCCTAAATCCACCACCTTACCCGAGGGGGGATATGTCCCACTCCCTACCCTAATTCAAGGAATTTTTAATCAATTTCTTTCATAATAATTGATAAATTGGTGGGGATAACTCTCTACAACAGCTTCCCTAGGTTTCATAAGAAGTCTCATTGGTATCATGATACTAAATCAACCGATAAGCACAATGAAACAAATAATACAATATCAAAAAAATCCCACAACAAACAATTCCCAAAAACTCTATAAAATCCAACTACACTAAAGTAATCACCATAAAGATATTGACCACCCACCCCTTTAAGAGTCTATTCACATTCTACATCCTGTACATATATCATTAATGTGGAAAAAATAATTACGAGAATCCCATGGTGACCCATGGGATTTCAAGAGGTGTGTTGACCACACACACCACTTGTAAATAGAACATATTGATATGCCTGTCCAAGATCATGGAAATCAAGAATCTACAAAATCACATGACCCAAATTTGGGTGACGCCCCCCCACCTCTATCATTATTTGATCCTGAACCCGACATTTTTTTCATTAAAACTGAAATGATCCTCGACCTATGGCATAGCGTAAAAAGAATTCCTCATCCCCACATACTATATACTAGTTCTTAGTAGTTAAAAAGTTATTTTTGTGAATAATTTCACATAGGAAAATTTAACAAAAACCATCATAAAGAATAAAACATGATAACAGGCCAACAACAAAGATGAAAATAAAAAACATTAAACAAAAACCCAAATGGGTATGGGAATAACAATACAACTTGAAACCTCTATGTGAATTGAATCTCAGCCCCCCATTCCACCACCACAATTGGTAAAAATTGAGGAACCCCTTTTATTCTAATCCACCATCACTACCGTGGGACATATTTTCTATTCCTTGGAAAAAATAAATTCTACATACACAGAAGGGTGTATTTAGTATGTAAACCAAAGACTAGTTGGATATCATCTAAATTAGATTCCATGTAAAAGAATAATTGGACAAATCAACATGGTTGTTTTTAATATAGAGAAAATAAAATTTGAATACATTTTTCAAAGAGTAAGGATTTGAAAATAATATAAGCTACATGATCTGCAACATAAATGGAATGTAATGTCCACCATATTCTAATTGTAGTATTAGAAACATAGTAGAAAATTAATTATCCGCTATGTTACTAGGGTTATTTTAGAGTTCTAATCCTCATACCTTGATGATATGGTATAGAAACCATGACCCACATCATTCTCATGTATGATCCACTAGATGGGAATAAATCCAAATTTTAGTGGCCTCCAATCATCATCATATTTTAGTTATAATTGTAGCATAAATTCTACTAAGGGCCTATCCTTAACCCTAATAATCCGCCTAACATACTAGTCCTATTACACCATAACTAGTTACCATGGAGTATTATTATGGTCAATTTTTTCATTTTGTGCCTCATGAACCACATCATACACATTCAAAAAATCCAAAATAGAATACATCCAAAGAAACCACTATATTTCAATATGGAAAAACCCATTTAAATCCATTACATAAGCATAAATACAATGAATACAAAGTATTCACCACCATCAAAAATTATAAAATATATTTAAATATCATGCCATGCATACCAAAAATCATCTGATAGTGATAATTCATGGAATAACCAACATAAATCATAAAAACATTCATAATATTGTGGAAAGGAACAACTTCACCAACTGGAAAACCTATAAAGGAAACACTACTGGAAAACTAACCTTTAACAACGGTTTGGAACTGTTGGTATAGGCCTCCAAACCGTTGGTATAGCCTATACCAATGGTTTGGAGAACCGTAGCCAAGTAAGCTGTTGGGATAGGTCTATACCAACGGTTTGTGGAAAACCGTTGGTATAGGTAATATGAAATCTATACCATTGGTAATGGAACCGTTGGTATATAAAATCCAAAAATAAAAAACCCGCTGGGATTTGATCCCAGGACCCCTCGTTTATAATCGAACGACTTAACCACTAAGCTAACATCACTTTTGTAAACATAATTTCATAAATATATATATGTATTATCATAATTATTTAAAATTTTGATTTATATAATGTTCTCGTTTATTAGAACTGGAAAAAAAATAAAGAACCTATCCCAACGGTTTTCAAAACCGTTGGGATAGGTTAGTGGTGGGTTGAGTAGTTTTTGGCCGAATGTTGAATTCCTGGATGGTTTTTCCCAACGGTTTTGGTGAACCGTTGGGAAAGAGGCTCAAAAGACAGCCTTTCCCAACGGTTTTTGTGAACCGTTGGGAAAGGGTCACTCATTCCCAACGGTTTTCCAAAACCGTTGGGAAATGTGGGGAAATATATGGATTTCCCAACGGTTTTGGTGAACCGTTGGGAAAGGCCACCTATACCAACTGTTTTTACAAACCGTTGGTATACAAGTGTTGGGAAATATCATCTTTCCAGTAGTGAAATAGCATACTATAAATATTAATATTTAACCATAGATAAAATATATTTAACCTTTACTAGGTCAACCCATCTATTGGAGAAATAATATCCCAAAGAACGAGGAAGGAGGAACCATAAAGTAGGAGATATCATTAACGAAATTTCTTACTTGATGATTCATAATGTTTCTACACCAAATACACTGAATTATTTGTAGGTCCAAGGGAACCAATTTGATAGGGGTAGGAACATAAGGATGATAATACTGAATGGGGGATGAAAAGGGTGGATTTATGATAATATCATCGAAAGGGAAAAGTGGAAATTCAATATTTTCATTTATCGAGGTTAGACGTATAATTTTTCTACACTGTATTGTAGAAAATGGGACAATATTATGTTCCCCTCAATCCAAAGAGGAATGATTCCACATAGTTTTTGTGTTTGGTTACACACATCAGTGGTCGATGTCTTACCATATTAAAACCCAATGGACTGGAACATGGACAGTCGCACGCCAGTTTTTAGGTCATGTTGAATGGATAATGACACTTTCTAGGGAACATGGTTTCTACTAATTATGTTACAACATTGCGCAACATACATTCATGTCAAAAACTCTATTATTTCTCTATAAACACATAAAAATATTATATTAATCCTAAAAAGACCACAATATACAAAACAAATACCTCCAAAATAATTCATAGATGTGACACAAAGTGATCACTACATTTATATGCTCATAAGATTCAATAATTATATAAAAATTACCTAAAACCTATAAATATATTCTTCAATATTCATTATTCATATAAAAATGTTACATTATTCATCTAAATTTTTCAAAAAATGTTCATCAATATTGGAAATTGATTACAAATACGAACATGAATGATGGTGTTGAGTAATTGAATGAGAATAATGGGATAAAATATTTCATAAAAATATACACCTAGAGTCTTAAATCAAATATAGAGGTACGTTTTATTGTTAAAAAGGGGAGTTAATATATCATAGGATGTGATATAAATTTATCAATGGTTTCTAGGAAAACAGCTAGATTTGTAATTAGCAATGATGAAAGCATAAAAATTATTTATTTTTTAAAAACCATATCATCAAAATGATCATGATTTATATAAAATTGGGAGATAAATAATTGTGGGGTTGTGTGATATCAATTAAAGTATATATTCTGTATAAATGTTACATTAATATGGTGGTAAGAGATATATATTTTATTTTTATGTTTTATTGTCAAATGATATAATAAGGGAAAAGATAAAACAAATCAGATATACAAGATGTTTAAAGAATCCCCTTTAGAGATACATTCATGGTATATTGAATTTATAAATTTTTCATATATAAGAATATTAGTCTCATTAATGTTGGGGTTACTGGAAGTATTAACCTAATATTTTGAATGAATCAATGGCCCCAATCATTTCCCCAAATAGGGATAATCCTTCTATAATAAAAAATATGGGAACTATATAATATAGTCGAAATAAATAATATACTTTTATGGTTATAAATGTAAACAAGTAACTTTGGAATGTGAGTAAGAGAATTATTTTTACATCAAATCCATTAAGGAGGACTAAAAAATGGTATAATCCAATGTACAATATATATTCTATTATGGATGGAGACATTTATATCTAATTTTGGATTAATGAATTATTTTATATCTGTTATCATTTATATACATATTGATTCAAATCCATAATACCTTGACATTGGGATATATACGAAAAAATAAATTTGGATATCATTTCAACCCATGTGTTGGACTATTCACCTAAATGTGTGGTTTGGATGATTATATCTAAACTAACATATTTTTTACCCTAGTAGAATTAAATGTTGTAGTGGTAATGGGTTGGATCTCATTATATAAATAAATTTTCAAGAAAAAAATGGATATTTCATTGCATATAATTATAAATAATTTTTCTCTAACTAACTATATTGAATATTATGAATATCCATTGTCAAATTTTTTGTTGTATATGAGATAACACACAATAAGGAAGCATAAAAGTTTAAAATAATTGATATAATATAATGTATTAACATTTAACTAAACTATATTGTAATTTCATATAATAATTTAGATGAAAAAACAATTCATTTTTATTCCGCCATATATTATGGTATAATTCATTACATAACATATATAAATATTCAAACATATATTAAAGATCCCCAATATGATGTAAATGATACAAATACTGGGATAATAGAATAATATATTAAAGAATTTTGATATTGGTTTCATAAACATTTTTCCATCACCATAGGTTCTACAACTATTATTTAGCATGAATAAGGACAAATCAATGTGGTTGTGCCTGAGATACAAATAGATCAAAAAGATCATCACATAAAACATTCAAACCTTATTATGGATTGATGTCTTGTTCTATTAATATCAACAAAATTAGTGCATCACAAATGATATTCCATAATCTTAATAAACTTTTCTAATGTTGATGACAAAAATGGTCAAAATATTTTTTTAATAATGATATAAACATAATGTATTCATAAAGATTCTAGTAATATATAAAATTTCATTATAATTATTCATATATACCTATAATATAGACATTAGTTATTACCTTCATACATTTTTTAAATTCATTATTAATTATATTATATTATTGTCTAAGATATTGGATGACCATTATGAATACCTTAGGATTTTGTTCATGAAATTAATGATGGATATTTTAAACACTAAAATGGAAAAGTGTAACATTTGGATATATCGTGTCACATTATTGGATCATGTGATCATATGTTAAAGAATCTATATATATATATATATATTAATTTCAAAAACAATTATCGAAATGAATATTAATATAAATAACATTAAGATATATAGTTTTCAAATATTATTATGTTATTTAATATTATTTTCAGGTAATTTGAATCGATTTGTCATCTCACTAACTTCATTAACATGGAATGGGGTGAATCAAATATGGGTGTGAAAATTTGAAAATAGATTTCAGGTTATTATAAATAGAATAATAACTTTCCATATAGTTATAATAACCCTATGTGGAGAGGTATTTTTTATATATAATGACTTATAAAATTATTTATTGGGTTTTTGACTCGATAAAAAAAGTTAATGTTATATAATTTGACTCATGGAAATTGAGAACCAATTTGTATGACAACTTGTTTCATTAATTATATTTATCTATTTTGTATTAGAAGTGATGTTTTGTAAATTATCTCTATGAAGTGGAGTATGATATATATAATTAATAAAATTTATTTTTTATATTTTATGACTAAATGATTTATTCGGTTTTCAAATAATATATTTTTTGTAAATAAAATAAATTGATTGGTCAATTTAATAATATCCCAAAATTAAAATAAGTTAGTTGGTACACATAATATAATGTAAATTACAACCCAATTTATGATGAGGATTAGTAAAAACCTTATTATTATATATATATATTCAAAGGATGAATTTAAAAATAATAAAGGAAGTGGATATGTCCAACAATCATTTAATTATTTGACAAGAATTTATCACAGATTATATCAAACAAGATCCAATGGAAAAGGGTGGTGATGTAATGATAGGGAAGAATCATGAATAAATATTTATAATGATGTATTATTTATCTTATAAATAAACCTCATTGTTCTAACATTAACAATGATAAATAAATAGAAATTAGACGATTCATATATAGAATCCTTCCCCGCCCATCTTGTATTTACCACGATATATCATGTTATTTTAGAAAAATTAAGGATTAAAAATATTAAGAATAAGAATTATGATTATAACTCAAACATCATGTTTTTTTATGAAGTTATGTATTATAATCCAAAAAAATGTGTTACCACAACCATTACTTATTTCAATTTTTTTTGTGATAACACTTTCATTGAATTTATCAGTATTCATCAGAATGTATTTAATGGAAATAAAATCATATCTATTATAGTTGATAAAATCCCAAAGATGGATTAATTCATATTTATTTTTTAATATTAATCAGTCAATCCACATTCCATAATATATTTAAAGGTAGATGTAATGATACAAGGGGAAAACAATAGATCTTTTTAGATCAAGAAACATGTTTCAGAAATTTTGTTTCGAGAGGTCTTCAATATTCCAGAAATACTGAGTTTATCATTACTATATATTATCCTCCTTATACTCATATCAAATTATTAATTATTTTCTAAAAATTTTATTACAATCTCAGATCATGATTGATGAACATATTTTGTTGAAATGATCAATATCATACCATAGTTGACATCTCATACAATACTATTTCCAAAAAATTTATTCTTATGGACTTATATGAAGCTAATTTTAGATGATTAATAGGATTATGATATCGATTAAATAGTTTTTTCCCTGAAATTTTATTAAATATCTCAATGGGGAAGAAACTTCCTAAAATTGTTAATCCACACAAAAATATATTAAATCATTGTAAAGTGGACATCTGTTATATTATGAATATCCATAATGGTAAATAATGTTTTTAATGATATAGAAATTATTCTATTGAATATTACATTAGAAGATATTTTTGATATTTTTGTTATGTGAAAAGATTAACTATAGTTGTATTTCCCCTCATCCATATCCATGATCACATATTAACTGTGAACTATTGATGAAAACTTCCTCCACACCATGAACATGTATATGACATGTTCTACAAATATCTATTGAGGATGTACGTACATGGTAAATAACATGTTAGAAATGTGAATGCATTTCAACTGGGGAATTCCATATCTTCTATGGAGAAAGTATGGTAGATCTTGGTCTACAGAGACAATTTTCGGCAAAACTTGACTAGTCACTATTTCAACATTATTTTGCGAATCCTTTTCTATGATGTGGAAGCTTGGGATATTTATATTATAATAAACATAATAACCTGTAATTATTTTCAAATGGGGATATGATCGGATATTTTGAATTTGAAATTTCCAATTCGGTAGATTTTAATTACTAAAGTATCCCTATGTGATATTATCCATTAGAATGTATATGTGTTTTTGTGTGTGTGTTTTTTTCTATATTTCAGCACCTGATATGGAATAAAATACAGGAATCGTATTTATTATAAATAAGATAAAATAATTTCCAACACTATAACATTACAACATAATTATTTATATATTCAAATAAATTAATAGTAGTTCACTTGTATGAAAAAATTGATAAGACAGAATAATTATATTTTTATACTCTAAAATGCCATTGTCCACTAAAAGTAACATATTCACAAATTATATGGTTAAGAATTAAAAAATACATTACTATTATAATCTATATTTTAATAATTATGTCACAAAAAACATTTAATAATTTTATTTCAATAATAATTTTATAAATTTTGGGATATTTATAGGAATTATAAGACCAATATTATAATATGAATTGTAACATTACCTTTCAAAATAGTAATCTAATGATTAATTAAAGTAAAATAATGATTAGACTATTAAATATTCTATTATAGTATTATCAATGTAATTATGTTTTGTAATGAAATGAATAGAATATTTCCCATCAATATAGTATGTTTATATAAATATAATAATTCCATAAAATACATTGAAACTCAATGAGTGAATTTGTACAACTTCTATAATTCATAATATAAGGAAAAAAATTATTTATAGGAAAAATTATCATTATTAGAATGTTATATTCAAAATTTAAATTTAATTTTTTGAATACTCACATAGATATTTTCTATGAGTGAATTTTGGTTAATTGTCCCATAAAAATTATATTTATGTGATTAGAAAAATATATTTTTTGAAAATATTTTTTATACATTGTATTTCTTTGAAAAGTTAGTGTACAAATCCCTTTATATTAATAAAATTAAATTAAACACGGGAAGATATGAGAAAAAAATTTCACACAAGGTTGCATTACCACCATCTGAAGTACCCAATTATTTTCTAATCTTTTTTCTTCAATCTTGTGGTTTTTATCTCACAGGGCTCCCCAATCCATTCCATGTCCTCACCCTCATCCATGACCTCTACATATAAATGCTTCATTTTTTCAAACCTATTGAAGAAGACTTTTAATGACTATATCATATGAGTCAGAATATTATAAAATGTGGTTCTTCTTTCCTAGTAGTCAAGTCTTCCCAATGGCGGCTCCTCCCACAACATCAGGTATGAAATCCTTATTTCCATGATTTGAAATGTTACAAACATCCATTTAAATCATCCTCATCTACAACATATGAGAGGTTCATTCTTATTTGTATTATAATGAATTTATAAATCATAAAATGTACTGTTAAATCAAAATATATATCTTCTAAGATATATAATATATTTAAAAATACTAAAATCAATTTCTAGTCATAAAAATTATTTTCAAATGTAAAATATTATAAACAATATCATAAAAATAATTTTTTATTCATTAAATATATATAAACTAATCGACTAAATTGTGGGAAGGATTAATACATATAAAATCATATAATTTAAATATAGTATTATTCTTACTGTGTGAAATTTCAATTACTTCATATTCTGTATAAGAAATAACAAATGTTTCAACTTTTAAACAATACCCATCACATCATGTATAAATACCACATATCCCTCTCCATGGAATATCACATCAAATTCCCCAATATCTACTAAATTTCAATGTCTTGGTATTAATATATTTATAAAGCAATCTATCAATCCTCATCATTTATTCCTCTAATTAATTCTGAACTTATCAATGGAATGACATCATTTAAAAGGAAATTTTTATCTTTTGTTCAGTTTCCTCCATTCATTGTTTGATTATCCTACTCTTTTCTAAATAAATATATCCATTAAATATTTATTAATAATATGTAGATTATGTTACTAGAAATAAATTGATAAAAAATAAATATTTATTAACTATAAATATCTCTCTATCTATCCCATTTAAAAAGACATGTTAGTCATTGGTTTATTCTGACTATTAAGGAATTAAAAATTCATTAATTATCACAGCATTCATTGATTTATAGATAAGATATTATAAAAATATTAACATTAAAACCTATTTATTTTTATTCATCATGGGTGAAATTTACTTTTTAAAAATAAAAATGATTGGATACCAAGAAATGCATATACCAATAAAAATATTCAAATATCTATATAGCCATGAAATTTTCTATTTAAATAAATAATAATGAAAATCCAAAATTTTATAATTGATCATTAATGAATTGAAATTTTATAATATATTTATATATTAATTTATTTATATACTCATGTTTATTATAGTTGATGATTAAAAATGAAAAAAATTGAACTATTGTAAGGGAAATCTAAAGGCCAACTCTTTCTTAGAGTTTATCTTATATTTAAATATATATTTAATTATTTTCATCTTGAATCCCCATATCACTTTCATCTAAGACAATACTTGGGAATAAATGTTTTCTTGAGATGTTGATGAGACTCTACTAACCTAAAATCTTGGGTCTTCTGGTTATAACCCACAGCTTAAATTACATCATTGATACCTTATAAGACTCTCTAGTGCCACACTCATAGGTAAAATGCTAAAAACCTATTGATTACACAAATGAATATAAATAAATATATATTAACGAAAAAAATATTCATATATTTTATATAAATTTATTTATTTTAACATTTATATCTTCTAAAAATAATAAAAATCTAGAATCAAAATGATTGATGTATTTATTGATTAGTAATACAAACAACTTATTATTAACTATTGTTAACATTTATCCAAAATCACACCACCCTCAATCCCCTAATAGATTTTATTAATTATATATTTATTTCAATAAAATAGCTATTTTAAAATATACTAAGGGGTGAAATGAAATGCTCATCTAGAGAAATACTTATTGATGATTGAAAGAGGTTCAGATCATATGAATATTTAAAAACATGAATATAGGGGTAATATATGATAAAAAAGAGTAGAGAAAATTAAAAATTTATTTAATAAATTATAGAAGGTATCATAATATAAAATTATTAATCATATATGATAGAATAAGAATTAAAAAATGTGAGACTATAAACACAATTCTTGGTATTTATACTAGTCATGTAATATAATATAAAAATTCAAAATAAATGGGCGACACATGCATAATCATACAATATCATTAATTTGTGGATCATGTTAACATTAACTATTTGTATTAGATTGGGAAATTACCTTATATTGATAAAATATTATCCCCATTTTGAACTTATTATAGTCATAACTAATGTAGAAATAAAACACAAACGTATCCCAAAGGATTATATCCCTTAATGTAGAAATAATGATTGGTTAAAAAATAGTGTGAAATGAATCGATGGTAATGTGGTTTAATTCTACGTAAAACATTTTTAGAACCATTAAAATTATGTATTGAGAATCTACACACCACCAATATCCAAAATTTTTTTATCTCCCACCACAAATCCCATCTAAGATCGACAAAAATGTTATTTTCTATTGAAGATCCACTAACCATTATTTAATCGTCCTCAATTGAAAATGGGATGTGATTACCACATATTATGCCACAACCTTAAACATTAAATAATCTTGAGTTATGTAAAGAATTTTACATTAAGAATCATTTTAGGTTTATAGTTTTAGAGAATTTGTCCATAACCATTACATTGCATCTCAAATATTTCAAACTGGACACTTCAACTCAAAAAAAATTTTCATAACAAAGAAACTGATTAAATAAAACATTAATTATTTTATTGATATAATTATTCATTAATTTTTCCACTCTCTTACCCTTCCTTATACCATATGAAAAAAAATTCGACAACATGGAATGAGCATAAAAATATCATTAAGGGTCATAATGTACTTAAAGAAAACATTAGACCATCAGTACATACAATCAATAAAATAAAATTTGTCACACAAAAAAAACATATTCTATTTTACATACCACATGAAATAATAAGATTTATTAATAAGTCATTGAAATCATAAATCATAAAGGTAACTTGTGGCATCAATAACATACATACATTGTATCTTTCGTATCTGTCTAGGGAGTTTCGTTTGGAATTACAATCACATTATGTTCTCCAAATCAATTAGAATAAACATTAATGTTTACCTATGTCGTGTTAACCATTGAATTGTAGTGCTATCTTCGGCTAGACCACCCTTGGATTATCACGAAACCACCTGTATACATATACGATTCCCTTAAATAATAAAATAATCATACCACATGTACACGCATAAATGATAGATAACACATCCACATTGAAATCAAAGTATATCAGTTAAAGATATTGACATAATAAATCCTCTATCAATAACATTTTCAATACCATAATATGGAAAAGGGTATCTATTATTTTCATTTAATTAAACTCTACATTAAAAAATATTCCATTTGATTGAAATTATAATTCAAAGAAGTTTACACACCATATAAAATGAACTCATGTATAAATCAAAATATACCTTCATGAAAGGAGATTGTGACAAAGACCCTTACCTAGAATTTGACTCAACATGTTTGATACTTATTTCAACTAAATAATAAACATAAGTTAATTTATAAATGCATCAGAACATTTTTATGTTTATTATTCCTTTTATATAACTTATTACAATGTTAAAAACATTACATAATTATTTATGTTAATATCAAATGTTTTTAGATATTTGGTACTTTAGTTAAAAGTGGACTTTTATAATAAATAATTGTCAGTGTGGTCAAAATTCAATTATCTCCAGAATGATATTAATGATTTAAATATCATATAAATCTATTATATATATATACATGTATTTATAATAGAAAAAAACATTTGGGGATAATAAATGAAATGCACCGTTCATAGAGATGGTAACCCATACGTACGCATGAATGCTACCTACATTTCTTTTTCATATTCAAAGGAATGAAAACTAATTGGTACATAGTTATATTATAATTCAATTATAATATAATAATTTTATATATGTTACATAATATCATTAACACAATCATTTATATGTTCCATGTATGGAATGAACGATCCATCTCACTTTGAGGGGGCGTTAGTCCACACTTCCTCAAATGAAATAATCATATTTACCCATTATGAAAACCATAAAGATATTCTATAAATAATTAATAAAATAGAATATAGTCAATATAAATATAATATAACACATATAAACACAATTCCATCATAATGGCTATCATGAGAGGTGGTAGGGTAAAATCGAACAATCATCGTTTCATGAGGTAGTAGTTCGTTGTACATAGAAGGAATATGTTATTATCCATTGGTTGGAGGTGTGTGGAAGTTTACATCAATTTTTTCTCATAAAAATATCCAAGGGTATTATTGATACTTTTTTTCTAAAAGTATGTAATAAATATACTTTTGGGGATTAGATAAGAAAAATAAATGAATGAACCCTGAGACAAGACGATACATAAAATCGGGTAACACCTTTTTATTTAAGCTAAAAGGTATCCTTGAATATTATTCTGCCTTAGGTAAGGCTTATAAGAGGAAGAAAGAGATTTTTGGAGCTTATTTGGGCCAATTTTGGAGAGTCCAACGGACTTCATAGGTGTCAGTAAGGGGTTAGAGGTGATGCCCTTTTATAAGAGGGAGGAGGTGTACTTTAGGATTGTCTTGAAAGATTATTTTATTATAAATTGAATTTCCATTATAAAATGGTCAAAAATTCAATTATTTATAATATTAGATGAGTATTGCTAGAAATCCTCTCTTCTAATAGGTTTTAAGCATGTTTTGTTTTGAAATTTAACCTTATCATTTTGCTTTAACCATTAGTTAAAAATTTTACTTTTACCATGTGTTCTTGTATATTAATACTATATGGTTAATATAGATACCATAAAATTACAATAGAATATCAAGTGGTAAATTAATTATATTTACAACATTATCTAAGTCATTTCTATAAATTATATATTTTTATGACTATTATTCCATTTAATAAAACAATATTTGTTTTAAAAACCAATTTATGTCAATTTTATACTATTCATATGATGACTTTTTTAAAATAGATAACAACTTTATTAATTAAGATAACATTATTAATTAAAATATAACAAGTCAAAATATTCCTTAAAATTCTTGGATTACATAAAATGTTTTAAAATAATTTATTTTAATATTTTTAATCTCATTTTATTTAAAGTATTCATTAAAAAGGGAATCACTACATCATCATTATGTCATAAATATATTTCATTAATTGGTGACTAGAAATTAAAAATAGAATACCGTTATGTAGGATATTTTTTATCATTTTAAATAATATTTACAGTTGAATATATCACTTATATAACCCCATATTAATTTTTTTTATTAAAAGATACATATTTAGGTTATATTTTCCATAATATTAAATTACATGTAATTAAATGTCATTATCCCACACAAGTGTCTACATGGGGTCCTAAAATCGCCCTAGGGATGCCCATGGTCTAACATATCTCTTACAAAAGGATTAGGATATTTTTTAGGATAATTAAATATTATAATATTATTATTATTTACACTTATTTACCAGATTTACCCTCTATCCATGGTAAATAAAATATATTCTGATGTTACTATTAAAAATTTCTAAAAATAAAAGGTACATATATTCACAATTTGGGCCTCGATATTCCAAATATTGAATCCATTTTTCCAAATTCAAAACCAAGAAGTTACAGTTATTAATTTAATATTAATTCCCATTGTTAAGGCAAAAAAGTGTTTTTAAGAAGTAAAAACTACCAAAATATTGAAATGTGTTTACATCCATTTTGTATGTGAAATTACATATAATAGCCTAAATTGAATTAAAAGAAAAAAATATAATCCAATTAATTTTTAAACCCAATTAAAATTAAAATCATAACATATTAATAAATTAGATGAAAAGGCAATTTTGACCTTAAATGCAGTATTTCACTATTCATTACAGAATGAATAGTATTAAAAAAATTCCAAAATTTCATAAAAAGTAGATTTTGATGTCCTGATTCTAAAGAAGAAGTTTATATTTTCAAAAGTAACATATAAAAGTGTCAAAAACTTGTTTTAAAAATGGCTCATCATCAAAATGCAGTAAATCCACCTTTTAAAAATATTAGAGTACTTATGCTTAAAATTTGATTCATTATCAATTTAATCCACTAAAATTTATTTGATAAATGTAAATACATTTACCAAAAATGTATAATTATATTTTAGATAGTTTTTTTCATTACCTCCAATATAATGGTTATGTGTTAAAAACTATTTATAATAGTTATATTATTATATTATTCTTTGGTATAAATCAATGTTGTGTGCAACGTATGATTTTGGGGAAATTTGTAATCTCTGGTTGAGTAAGATAACAGACATAGAATTACCTTTAAAAAATTTAATATTTAACTCACAAATATTAATAAATATGAAAATTTCAAATTCATTATTTACCAGGGATGTCACATCCTTCTTCTCTTTTGGTAGTTGATTCCCCACAATTATTTTCACTTATCAAATAAGTGGGTGTATTTATCACTCATAGAATTTTCATACTCCCATGTTTCCTCTTCAACCATATGGTTTTTAGAAAAAATATTTTACCTAATTAATTACCTTATTCTGCAAAACTTTCTCTCTTTGTTCAAGAATCTAGACAGGATGTTCTTCATAAGAAAGATTCTCTTCTGAAAAAACTACCTTTGGACTCAAAACAAGAGAGGGATCTAAAATATACTTTCTCAACAATGAAACACAAAACAATTTGTGTACCATTGATAAACATTGAGGTAAATTCACTCTATTGCAAACTAATCTGACAATTTCTAGATTTTCAAAGGGTCTAATGGACATCAGACTCATCATTCTTTTTTTACCAAAACACATCACACTATTCCAGGGAGAAAATTCAAGAATGACATGATAACCAACCTCAAAAGAAAGATCTTTCCTCCAGTTATCTGTATAAATATTCTTCTTTCTCTGATCTATTCTCATGTTCTTCAAAATCAAATGATTTTTTGCAATAACGTCTACGTATTCTGGTCACATCAACATCCTTTCACCTATTTGGCCACCAAAAGATGGAGTTCAGCACTGATTTCCTTATAATTCCTCAAATGGTGTCATCAGTATACAATAATGGAACCTGTAATTATAAGAAAAGTCAACAAAAGAATTATTTTGGCCCCAAATTCTGGAGTAATCAATTGATGAAGTGGATAGAAAATCCTCCAAGGTCGAAATTGTTCGTTTTGACTATCCATATAATTGTGGATGAGAAGATGTACTAAAATTTAATTCAGTACTCAACGACTTTTGAAGGCCCTTCCAATAGTTAGAAGTTAACATCAGAACTTGATTATATGCAATGGACAGGGGAACTTGATGAAACCTGATTATATCTTTAATATACAATCATAAAGTTGGACTAGAGATAGAGTATCTTAAATAGAAATAAAATGAGAAGATTTATTCAATCGTTCAATAATACCCTAGATTTTACTATTACCACAAGATATCTTTTGTAATAAAAATACAAAATACATGGACACATTCTACCATTATAACTTTGTAATTAGAAAAATTGGAAGCATACCTTTAAGTATCTTCCATTCTACTTTATCCTATTGACAAATTAAACACTTCATAGTAATTTCAGCAATATCTCTTTTCATTCCATCCCACCAGAAATACTCCAGAAGAACTATGTTCATCTTAGTACTTATGGGATGAACTGAAAACAACTAAATATTCTCTTCCCATAATAACTCTTTCTTCAACTGGGAATCAGATGGAACACATAATCTCTTCCAAAACCTCAATGAAAAGTAGTTCTCATTGTTAAATTCATGTAACGTACCCTTCTTTAACCAATATACCTCTTTCTAAAACTCACTATCTTCTTTATACGATTTCTTAATACTGTCTGATATATATGATTTCACATCCACCTACAACCAAAATAGAGGAATTCCCTAAACCAATAACATCCAATTGAAAATTCTTCAAATCCAAAACCAAATGATCTATTTCAGAATGTATAATGGTTAATGTAGCATTACAATTATAGCTCAAAGAATCAGCCACATTATTTTCCTTTCCCATATTCTAATATTTCATGAAGTCATAATCCTTTATTAAATCAAGACATCTCCTCTGTCTCATGTTTAATTACTTATGAGTGAATATATACATCAATCTTTTTGGGTCATTATATATTTCACACTTTACACCAAACAAATTACGCCTCCACATTTTTATTGTAAAAACAATAGAAGCTAATTCCAAATAATGTGTTGTGTAATTTATCTCATGAGAATTCAATTATTGTGAAGCATAAGCAATTACCTAATCATTATGCATACACACACAATTGAGTTCTTTTCAATTAAACATCACTATAGATAACAATTTCACCATTTCTGGAAGCCAGTGCAAAAACTGGTGCATTCACCAATGTTCTTTTCAATTCCTGAAAACATTTGTCAAATTGTTGGGTCTAGATGAACATAACAACTTTTCAATTTAACTTATTTTGTGGGCTAGATAACCATAATATATTTTCAACAATCCTCAGCTAATAATCTTATAAATAAAAAATACTAAAAATCTTGGTTATATTTGGGGGTCATGGACATTCTTTAACATCTTTTTTATTTGCATCAATAGATATGCCATCTTTAGAAACAATGTGACCAAGGAATGATATTTTTTGTAACCAAAACTCAAGAATTCTGAATATCCCATACATTTTATTTTCATTTATGGTTTTCATTATTACCCTTCAATGTATTTCATTCTCCTCTTTACTTATTCAAAATACAAAAATATCATTAATAAGAAACACTAAAAAATATCCAAGAACTCAAAGAAACGTTTATTTTTATGACATATGAATATAGCATGTGTATTGGTTAACACAAATAAAACAACTAAAAATTCATAATGGTCATATCTAGTATGAAACATGGTCTTTATAATATCTGCATCCTTTACTATCAAATAATGATACCCCGACCATAATTTAATCCTCAAAAAATATTGAGCTTCCTAGAGCTAATTAAACAAATCGACGATATTAAAGAAAGTAGACATTTTCATAAAAGTGATATTATTCAAGGAACTATAATAAATAAAAAGTCTCATTTAACTATATTTCATTTTAGTAAACATGACAAGGCCACCACATTGATATGTACTTAGTCAAATGAAATCATTATCTAATAACTCTGTCAATTTCTTCTTGAACTCTAAAAGTTCAATATGAGCCATTCGATAAGGTGGTTTGGAATGCTACTCAGCAAAATGAACTAAGTTAATTGTAAAATAAAATTCCTGGTCAGGTATTATACCAGTAAACTCATGAGGAAAAATATCATGATACTCATTGACCAATGGTACATCGTAAATCTGAGTTGTTCCTTTTTTATCAGAAATATTTTCAAGTTAACATTCATTTCAACCTTTTACATGTTTCCTATCTTCCTGATATGTTATAAAAATTAAGGGTTCATTATTGTACATGAAATGAAATAATTTATGAAAATAAACCTTTTTATCTCTATATCCAATCATTTCATGATAAATGGAAAGCCAATTTATACCCAAAATTACGTCAAAATTTACTAGAGAAAAAATGATATGGATTGTAGGTAGATTATTTCTACACATAAGTACAAGAACGTTATTATAATTTCTTTTTCTATCAACATTCCTTCTATGTGTTTTTACCAAATGTTAAGGATTCTTTCTAGAGATATAATTCCCAATTTAGAAGATAATTTCATAGAAATGAATGGATGTGTATATCCTAAATCAAAAATCACATTTCCATAATCTAAAAAAATAGAAAAAGTATCTGATAGTACATCATTTGATTTCCCAGCATCGTCTGAAGTAGTTTCAATGGATTTCACCACCCATTGATGCTTTTATTCTAGCTGCATTCCATCATTTGTTTTCATCATTGAACACTCATTTCCATAATGACCCTCTTTATAAAACTTAAAACATTTTACAGACTATAAATCCTATTTTGTCTTACCATTACCACAATATTATTCAGTACAATTATGATCCTTGTGTCCCATTTTACCTCATTGGAATAATTTACCAGAATTCAATAGTCATTCCCCTATTTCATTTTTTCCACATTTTTCACAAACTATAAACATCAGTTTCTTACCATTAGACTTTTTTGAAGAGTTATTCCCTGTCATCTACCACCATGACCATTTATTCTGTTGTTTGTCAAATAACAAAATATCATCATCAATCTCCATTTCCACCTTCTTCGCACATCAAACAAGGCTTTCATAAATTTTTATCTCACAATATGATGAAGAACTTTAACACATTGGAAATAATCCGATGTAAAAATGAATGATTTTACTATCAATATACCATTTTAAATTTGGAGCATACCCTTCCTGGTGAGTGAATTGTGCTTCAGAAGCAGGCACTAACTCATTCACATGCCTCAATTCCAAGACATGTTTTTCCAAACAATGTAAAACCTCCTAAGGAAAATATTTCTCAACAAACATAAATTTAATTAATCCTAAACATGAGAATCAATTTCCTCACTATCCCTGATATTTACAACCATCAGCCACCACATATTGGCCTCAACATCAAAATGGTAAAGAGAATGACAATCCCATTGATGTTCTAAACACCCCATTACATAAATAATCTTTCCTAGTGCATTAATCCCCCCATAAGATAGCACATGTTCAGATGATCCTCTGAACTATGGGGTATGTTGACTCGGGAAATTCTCCTCTACTTGTTCTTTTTTGGTGGATGTGGTTGATCTCATGTATGGATACCACCACCATTTATATCCCAATTCAAATGATCCATCACTGTATCAAACTATTCAGTTATGATTCCGACAATCTCATGTTTCACATTTGAAATATTCTTTTCCTCTTGATGGTGTACCATCATTACTTCATGATTTCATCTACGACAACACATTCTAACATAAAATTATCATAGGTTAAGAAACATGGTAATCTTAAAATTCTCTATCATTTCGATTTTACCATAATTAAATTTATAGATATTAATTAAATAATATCCTAACTCATAATGATCTCTTAACAGACCTCTGACACCAACTATAAGGCCCCATCCTTAAACATTACATATTCATTAGTTAATTCATGAATTTGACATTGATGATATTTTCAGGTTTACAATTTCAGATAACTATACCATAACCATTAAATTATAGATAAAAAATAAAATGCATATATTTCTACAATATCAATTTTTTTCACAATAATAAAAACCATTAAATAAAAAAATTCTTTTCAGGAGGTAAATCTTCATAAATTATTCATTTATCCTACCATTCCTTATAATCTATTATAAAAAATTCCAAAAACATTGGATGAGCCTAAAAATCTCAGTAACTGCCAAAATATAATGAATGATAACCTTATTCCATCAATACATACAATCAATTAAATCATAATTTTCACATAGAAAAAAATAATCTATTTAACACACCACATGAAATCATAAGATTTATTAATAACATGTAGAAATCATAAATAATAATTGTACCTATTGGAATTTATAACATACTTACATTGTAGTCTTCACAACATAATGGGAGTTACCATTGGAATACCCATCACAATATATTCCATAAATATCATAGGATAAAAATTAACATTTACGTCTCTCATGTAACCCAATTCATTGGAGATCTATCTCAGGATCACCCACCCTATGTTTATCAATGAACCAACCAAATACGTAAACAATACCCATGAACCAAAACATAATCATAACATATGAACAAGCCTAATTGAAAGTTATCATTTCCACATTGTAATCACGAGACATAAGTTTAAGATATTCACACAATCAATAAATTGTCAAAAGAAAATTAAATAAAAGAATAAATAAAAAAATTATGGTATTTACTTTTCCTTTCAAAAACACTAATTCTCATTGAGGATATCAAATATCAAATAATTCTCGTGGTGGCGGAAATCTCATTGTCACCTCGTACTTCAAAAAGAAACAATAATTTTGACAGTTATTAAAATTATTCATAGGAAAAATATTCCCATTGAATTAAATAAAAATTAAAAGTGGTTTATACACAATATAAAATCATGTCTTGTATATATCAATATATGCCTCAATGAAAAACGATTGAGATAATGTCCCTTACCTTGAATCTGACTCATCACGTATAATACTTATTCTTCTTGGACAATAAACTTAAGTTAATATCTACTTGATTCAGAATCAATTTTAAGTTAGTTATACCTTTTATATCACTTATTACCATGTTATAAGAATTAGATAAATATTTATCTTAATATAAGTCGTTTTGTCGATATTTGGTACTTGAGTCAAAATTCAACTTATTATAACTACAAATTATCCATGTGGTAAAATTACATTACCTCAATAATTATATTCATGATTTACATATAATATAAATATAGTGCATATATATGTTTGTATTTAAAATAGTACATATCAATTGTAGATAAGAAATGAAATGCACCATGGAGATGGTAAGTCGTACGCACGCATGAACATTCTTTCATTTATTTGTCATATTTAAAAAAATAAAATCTAAATCATACTTAGGTATATTATAATTATATTAGAATATAATATTTTATATATGTTATATAAGTTTATTAACACAATCCTTTATACATTACATTTATTTCATGAACAAGTCATATCACTTTGAGGGGGTCGTAGACCGCACTTCCTCAAATTAAAATTATCATATTTATGCAATATGGAAACCATAAATGTATGAGATAAATGAGAAATTACATTATTATAGAGAATCTATAAATATTATATATATATATATATATATATGACATATAAATACATTTCCATCATAATGGACTCCATGAGAGGTGGTAGGAAAAAATCGAACAGTCATCATTTCATCCGGGTGTAGTTTGCAATATATAGAAACAGTATGTTTGTATCCATTAGATTGAAGTATGTGGAACAATAGTTCAACTAAATCTCATAAAAAAATCCTCATATATTTATGATACTAGTGTGTATATAATAGAATAGAATAAATACAGTTTAGATGGCTAGAGATGTAAAATAAATGAAAGAAATATGGGAGAAGTCATTTCCTCAAATAGGGTAACTCATTTTGATTGATGATAAAAGGAATTATTGAATTGATTTTTCCTAAGGTATTTCATATAGGAGGAATAGAGGTATTTTAGGAGATTATTTTCGATAGAGTTTAGATGATTCAATGGTATTGATTGGTGTGAGTAAGAGGTTATAGGTGTTTCTCTTTAAAAAAAGGGAGGAGTGGTACTTTAGGAATGTCTAGAAAGATTACTTTATTAGATTTTTAATTTATATATAAAAAAGGAACACACATCATTTAATTCTAATATATAATGATTATTTTCCTAATTAATATCAACCAAATGGTTTTAGACATGTTTTTGTTTCATATTTAGCCATATCATTTAGCATTAACCATTAGTTATCTAATTTAATTTTTACTATGTCTTCTTGTATATTCATATTATATTGTTAATATAAATACCATAAAATTACAATCACTTTTTAAGGGATTCATTAATGACATTTCAAAAACTATATAACTCATTTGGTTCAGTATTATATTTTAAGGACTATTATATCATTTAATAAAGTCGTATTTGTTTTAAAAACTCATTTATGTCAATTTTATACTATTCATATCATGAATTTTAAAAAAACCATAACCACATAATAATATGGAAAAAACTTCATTAATTAAAATATAAAATTTCCTAATCATCCCAAAAAAAATTTACGGCATAAATAGTTTCAATGTAAATTTATTTTAATATTTATACCCTCATCTATTTAAATCATTCAATAATAAGGTAATTATTACATCATCATTATTTCATAAATATATTTATTTACATGATGTATAAAAATAAAAAATAAACTACCACGATGTTGGAAATATTTTTATCATTATAATTACTATTTGTAGTTGAAGACATCACTTATATAACCGCCTATAAATGTTTTTAGTAAAAGTTTCATTTTTAGTTTATATTTTCCTTAACTTTAAATTAAATGTAATTAAATGTCCTTTTTACACGAATGTGGATCCATGGGGTCATTAAATTGACCCAATGATGCCCGAGGTCAGAAATATATCATACAATAGGATTAGGACACACGTTAGGGTAATTTAATTTTATTATAATATTATTTTTTACTCTTATTTACCAGATTTACCCTTTTACCATGGTAAATAAAATATTTACTGAAGTTACATTTCATAAAGTCTAAAAATAAAAGGTAACTATTAAAAAACATTATACCTCATGATTCCAAATATGGAATTCATTTTTTCAAATTCAAAAACATGAATTTTTGGTTATTAATTTAAAATTAATTCCCTTTGTGAAAACCAAAAAGCATGTTCTTAAGAAATGAAAACTACCAAAACATTGACATGTGTTTATGTCCAATTTTAAAATGAAATTAAATTAAATGACCATAATTGGATTAAATGATTAAAATATAATCCAGTTACACCTTCAAACTAATTATAATTACAATAAAACTATATAAATAAATTATAGGAAAATGATGTTTTGGCTTAAAATGTTTTATTTTTTACTATTCATTACAAAATGATCATTATCGGAATAATACAAAAATTTCATCTGATGTAATTTTTGAGGTCCTGATTTTATATAAAAAGAATATTTTTTCAAAAGGAACATATAAAAGTGACAAAAACTACATTTCAAAGTGGTTCTCTCTCAAAAGGCATGAAAAATACCTATAAAAAATATTAAATATTAATGCTTAAAATTAGATTCATTCTTAATTTAAGAATAAAAAATTTTATTGAATAAATGTAAAGTCATTTAAAAAACATGAATATTCATATTTTAGTAATTTATGTTTATTCCTGCCAGTATAATAGATATGCATTAATTACATTTTAAAATAATAATCTTATTATGTTATTTTTCGGTATAACACAACACTGTGTGCAACATAAGATTTCGAAGAAATCCATTGTCGTGTTTTGAGTATGATATCAGACATATATCCCCATTTAAATTAAAATTAATATTTAATTAAAAAATATTAATGAATATCAAAATTTCATATTCATTATTTACTAGGAATGTTACACCTATTGGCTGAAACCCACATTAATGGAGATCCCTTCCATAAACGGTATGACAGGGATAAATTCCAATGAATCACATTTTTTAGGAATTGAGAATGAACTCAATTTAAATTATGATGACTACAATTCATGATGAACAATCCAAATATAGTATATATTCTAGTAACTGCAACAATGTTATAAATATTGTGACTGAAAATGGACCCTAAAACCCCAATAGTAATCATAGAACCATTTCTATTTCTAAAGGAAATATATGAGTTAGAATGTCTGCTGGCATAGAATGAGGCATGATAAATCTATGAATAAAATTTTTCCTCTTAAAAATTATGGAGATGTATTCGTGATTATAGTGAACTACTAAAAAATATATATGGGCTAAAAAACTCATCAGAGAACCAACAGAGTTTGAACATGAAAACCCCCATAAGGGAAACTAGCTGAGGGATGAAAATCAATATTTGTGTTACACTATGTATACTGTAACGTCCCAAGTACAGAGACCCCCTACTGGTGCCCCGTACCCGGTTCACCACATGACCTCAAGTGTGTTTCCTCGAACACCAGAGGCTGCCGACTAGTAGCGAGGGCCTTGGTGAGTCAGTGGGGAAACTATGCCCTCATTCGGTAAGGTATACGAGGTAAGAAAATCACAATAAACAGCGGAAGCAGCAATAAACAAGCACAACAACAGAAACCAAACAGTAGAAGCAATATAGATATATATATATAACTATGATGAAAATGATGCAGCATGTAAAGTATCAAAGGAAAATAGAAAACACAACAAAGTGCTGAATTACAACTGAAACCAAGTGCAAAAGAAAACAAAGTAATCTCCTCAGCATCCCGAGCCACGGCTAGGTCCCATGGTCCCTAGCTCCTGGTGCTATCATGATCCTAATGATGAAGGGTGTTGGACCTTATCTATACCTGCAAAAACATAGTCTTCTTGGGCCCAAAATCATGGCCCAAATAGGGTGTGAGATACAATCACAGAAGGAAATCACCCAAATATTTGTGCCAAATAGTCAATGAATACATGGAAATACTAATACAAGAAGCAGTAAACAGAACGCACAAATAGCTACAAACCACAGTTATACCATGTATACCACACAAGTACGTAGCCAACAACAAGAGGAAAAACAGGTAACCCTCTGGGTAGCTCTCACAGTCTAACCCCTATGGTTCAACCTCTAAGTACTAGAAACCCTCTAGGAGGCACACACAGTCTCATCCCTCTGGTTCAGCTACGTAATTAAGCAGACTGTCTGAGGAATCACTCACAGTCATTTCCCCCTATAGTCTCGTATCATGCTAAATGCTCTCTGGGGAAGCACTCAATGTCAATTCCCCATGTGGCCCGCATCATGGATCTACATACTCTATGGGGAAGCACTCAACGTCAATTCCCCCTATAGTCTTGCTTCGTAATTAAAAGACACTCTAAAGAAGCCCTTCTTTCAATTCTCCCTTTGGTCTACTACTCTAGGTTCTCACAGTGCTGAGTATATCTAAGCATTCTCAACGCGTGTGTATCATCCAAATAAACCTCAAGAACTAATTTTATATCAACTAAGGCTCAATAGAAATAATAAAAAAATAGTTCCACTATCCTATGACTAAGTTTGGCAACTGGAAAAATGCCAAACAATCCTAGCAAGGATGGAAAAGAAATCTAAGCACAAACAAAATACTCTAATCATAAGAAATAACCTCAACTAACGCCATCAAGAAAATAAGGCAAGTAACAAGGGAAAACAGGAAACACAGAATACCCGTTCAAGGGTATTGGTGGAAATTGCACAAAATATTCATCAACTTTCTGCAGAAAGGCACAAACCACCTACCTCGATCCTGGTAGATCGATATACGTGAACCTGGACAATATATTCCCCTTATAATGAGGTAGATCTGAGAAAACCCACAAAACGTTCATCCCACAATAACTTGAAAACATGGAGGAATCAAGAAACAAGGCTCAAGAAGAAGGAAGAACTCACTGCTGCGATTCCAACACAATCGACCATGCTTGAATCGGAGAACAGACAGTGAGGCGGATGCTCGGAGAAGATTCGGCCATACGGACGCTCCCGGATGGTTTAAAACTGAAGAAGAAGATGAATATGGGGGTTAGGCGCGACCCAGGTCCGTTTAATGAAAAAAAGAACATGGCGTGTACATTTAAAGTACACGGCGTGTATTGGGTCCTTTCCATACACCACCAAAACGGCCTCCACCTCAGCCATACTCACCATGTGTGTGCCCCAGACATGGCCATCACAGGGCTTCGAGCCAGAACAGAGTACACATCGTGTACTCAGAAATTACACGGCGTGTACTTTGAAAATTTCCAGAAAAACTATTTTTTTTAAAAACTCCAGAAAAAGGAAAAACATACCTAAACGAAGGTCCAGGTTCTTACAAACTTCCCACCTTAAAGAAATTTGTCCCCAAATTTCCCTAACGAGGTGGAGAAGATGGATCCCATAACAGCTCTGGCCACTACGATCATACATCGGCCTCCCTCTCTCAGGTCTCGTCCTGTACTCGCCCGTGCTTCTATAGCACTCGTACCAGAGGAATAGACCGCCCATGGAGAACCTTCACACTATGATCGAGAATCCAGATAGGATGCTCCTTGAATGACACATCTGCTTCAAGCTTGACTTCCTCAGGAAGAAAGATGTGAGACGGGTCTGAAAAGTAACTTCGGAGCTGAGAGACATGGAAGACGTCGTGCATAGCTCGATACCTCTGAGGTAGCTGTAACCAATAGGAAACTGGCCCCACTCTCTCCAAAACCTCAAATGGCCCGACGTACCGTGGAGAGAGCATACCCTGTCTCTAAATCCTTTTGTGTCCCAACCTCGGTGCGACACGTAGGAAAACCTGATCACCGACCTCGAACTCCAGAGGTCGTCTCTGCTGATCAACATAAGACTTTTTTTGAGACCGTGCCATATCCATCCTCTTTCGAATCAGCTCTATCTTCTCTGAAGTCTCCTCAACAAGACGAGGTCCTAGCAAAGCTGCCTCTCCTGCCTCCGGCTAGCATAAGGGTGATCGGCATGGACTACCTTACAAAGCCACATATGGTGCCATCTGGATGGTCGCCTAGAAACTGTTGCTATAGGCAAACTCCACCAGAGGAATATTCTTCTCCCAAGAACCGCCAAAGTTAGGGATGCAAGCTCGGAGCATATCCTCAAGCGCCTGGATCGTGTGATCGGACCGTCCATCAGTCTGGGGATGGTATGGTGTACTCAAAAGTACCTGTGTACCCAAGGCCTTCTGAAGTCCCTGCCAGAACCGAGAGGTAAAGCGTGCATCTCTTTCTAAAACAATAGAGCACGAAACTCCATGAAGATGCACAATCTCTCTGATGTAAAGTCGTCCCAGATCATCTAAACTAAAGGTCTCCTAGATCGGAAAGAAGTGAGCAACCTTCATATGTCTGTCGACGACAGCCCAAACAGCATCATTACCTCGAGGTGATCTCGGCATCCCGGTCATGAAGTTCATCGCAACATTGTTCCACTTCCTCTCCGGAATGGGTAACTGCTGTAAGAGCCCCACTGGTCGCTGATGCTCTTCTTTAACCTGATGATATGTAGAACATCTCATGACAAAACCAGAAACATCCTTCTTCATACCCGGCCACCAGTACTGGCGATGAAGATCCTGATACATCTTGGTGATGCCAGGATGAACTGCCCAAACTGAGGAATGGAAATCCCTCATCAGCTCTAAATGTATGTCTGCTGGAACCCATACGAGTCCTTGGAAACACAAGATCTCATCCTCACCCACTGTCCATCCAGGAAGAGGGTCCCTCCTGACACACTCTCTCGCAGGACTAAGCCTTCCGAGTCTGATAGCTGCCTAATCCGTACCCAATCATGTAGCATGGAGGTAACAGCTATAGAAGATAGAAAGGTCTGTCCCTGTCTATCGTGCACCTCTAGGTGCATCTCAGAGAACAGATCCATCAGCCGACACTCAATACTAGCCTCCTGAACTCCCTGAATCTGAGTTCTCCTACTCAATGCATCTGCCACGGTGTTGCCCTTTCCCGGTGTATAGGCAAGCTCGAAGTCAAAGGACTATAGATATTCATCCCACTTGTGCTGCCTCGGATTAAGATCTCGCTGAGTGCAGATATACTTGAGACTCTTGGGTTCAGTGAAGACCACAAAGTGCTCTCCTAAAAGATAGTGTCTCCAATAGCGTAAGGCATGAACAACAGCTGCTAACTCCAGATCCTGCGTAGGGTAGTTCCTCTCATGTGGCCTCAGCTGCCGAGACCCATACGCAACAACTCAATCTCCCTGCATAAGAACAACTCCCATCCCGATACCCGAAGCATCACAGTAAATAATGAAGCTCTTTCCTGGCTCTGGCAAGACTAGTATCGTTGCTGACGTCAACCTCCATTTTAGCTCCTGGAAGGCTGAATCACAAGAATCTACCCATAAGAACTTCGCCCCATTCTTGGTCAGACCTGTCAAAGGTGTTGCTAGACGAGAAAAGTCCTGAATGATGCGTATGTAGTAACCATCCATCCCTAGGAAGCTCCGTACCTGAAAATTGTTCTTCGGCTGCTCCCAGGAAACTACAGCTCTCACTTTCTCTAGGTCCACAGATACTCCTGCCTCTGAGATGACGTGACCCAAGAAGTGAATCTGATCCATCCAGAAGTGCCACTTCGAGTGTTTATCCTAAATCTCATGCTTTCTTAGTGTACTGTGAACGATCTCAATATGTGTGGAATTGTTGTGTTGAGTGTGAGAGGGCATCAAGAAATCATCCACGAAGACCATGATGAAGGAATCCAAGTAATGATGGAACACTTGGTTCATCAGTTCCATAAAAACTACAGGTGCGTTCGTGAGTCCGAATGGCATGACTGTATACTCGTAAAGACCGTACCTACTTCTGAAGTCTATCAGAGGTATATCTGAGGTCCTAACGCGTAACTGATGATAACCAGACCTCAAGTCAATCTTCGAGAACACCCGATCCCCTAAAATTTGATCGAAAAGGTCATCAATCCGCGACAAAGGATATCGGTTCTTGATCGTCAACTAGTTCAGCTTCCGATAGACCACACAAAGTCGAAGGGTACCGTATTACTTCTTCGCAAACAGAACAGGTGAACCCCAAGGAGAAGTACTGGGTCAGATGAAACCCTTTGCCTGTAACTCCTCCAACTGCTTCTTCAGCTCATGCAACTCAGGTGTGGCCATTCTATATAGATGAATGGAAAATGGTGACACTCTTGTAATGAGCTCAATAGAGAATTATACCTCATGATCTGGAGGAAAACCCAAAAAGTCCTCTGAAAAAACATCCCTGAAGTGATCCACCACAAAAGGAATGTCCCACAGTGGAGTCCCCTGATCATCCAGGTAAAGACTATAAATCTTGGTCGTCACTCCTCCTAGCCCAATATGCTCGAGTCCTACACGACTCGCCCGAACGTCTCATTCACCTCTATGAAGGAAAGATTCACCTTCTGGTGAGATGAAACTGACTCTGCGGCAATAGCAGTCGACGACTGCCCGGAAGGGAATCCACCAGTCCATGCCAAAGATGACATCATAGCCTATCTTCTCTAGGACAAAGAAGTCCCATAAGAAGCGATACACAGCAACTTCGATAGGGCACTCTCTACACTGGCGTACACTAGATGTATTCATTCCCAAAGGAGTATCTAGTGTCAAAGAGTTGGAAGAAGAAAATATGCAGAGTCCAAGTCTCTCCACAACAGCAATAGATATAATGCAATGCGTAGCACCAATATCGAAAATGGCTGAAGATAAAACTAAGCCTACTAAAATTTTACCTCGAACAGTTGAAGGGTAGAGATCCTCTTCATGATAAGTCTTCTCCACGGAGAAAGACTGGCCCGTGCCACGACCCTGCACCCCTGGATGACCACTCTAAGCTGAACCTCCCTACTGGTGCTGAGGGAGTGGGGGCTGACCGCCACGGCCTCGACCTCCACCTCAGCCCGAATGGTCGAATGAACTCCAGTTCCCTGACTGGTGAGAGACTGGTGGGGCTGCTCCTGAACGAGGAGTCATGGAAGAACCCCAGTCACCTGCTTCAGGTGAGAAAACCTGGAAGAAACGCTGAAGGTGACCCATATTGCCACAAGATTGGCACTCCATGGGGTCTCTCTGGCACTGCGGCCTCATGTGCCCTGTCCGGCCACACTGGTATCATGTCACCTGGCTGCCTGATGAGGCATCTCGGTTCCTCGAATCACCGCACGTAGGCTCCCTATGATGCTTCTTGCTATCATCTGAAGGAAAGCTATCTCTGGAAGAAAAACCGATGTGACTCGCTGCTCGAGAGTCTCTCAGATTACGCTCTGCAATCAGTGCCTAGTTTGCGATCGATGTAATGGATGTCAGCTAGAAGATGTTCACCTGTGAGCGAATCTCCCTCCTGAGTCCATCCTCAAACTTCCTCGCCAAAAACACCCCACTCCCTTCCCAAAGGGGTGTAAAATGTTACAGCTCAGTGAAATGAGAGAAATACTCCATGAAAGATAGAGTACCCTGCTCTAAGCTCATGAACTCCTGGGATCGATAGGCCCTCAGGGTCTCCGGGTAATGGTAGTCATAGAACACGCGCTGGAACACCTCCCATGTCATAGCCTGCTGCTGACCCGCCTGTGTGATCACTTCCCACCACCTCATGTCAGAGTCTTTGAGCATGTAGGTGGTGAGCTTGACCCACCTCCCTGGAGGTGTCTAAAGATGGTTGAATATAGTCAGAATGGCTTCCATCCATGACTCTAGAGCATGAGATCCTCCCTCCCCCAAGAGCGTGGGAGGATGTTGCTACTGAAAGACCCGCGTCAAGTCATCCATTGACGAGGCAGGAGGCGGTGCTCCCTGGAAGGCCTGTATCATCCTCATGAAACCCTCCCGGAACTGCGCATTGGCACCCGCAACGGGTACAACAACCGGTGCCAAGACTGGCTCGGCTGGGGGATCGACAGGAAGTTCCTGATCATCCATGTCTGGCATCTGATCTCTGCCTGACGACAGACATACGACCGAAGGACGTCTTGGAGGCATAACTCTGAAAGATCAAATGCACAACTAAAATCACGAAAATAAGGACAGATAACACAAGAGTACAAAATAGGAACTGGGGGAATAAACACACAAGATTGCAAAACATGACTACACAACGTGTATAAAACTACACGGAATGTCTACTTAAACCACTGACATGGGAGTGTACTCCTGCCCTACGAGTCGTGTACAATATAAAATACATGAAATGTTGACCCCCACACACAGCGTTTACCTAAAAACTATTCCCCTACCCGAGGCTTCTTACACGGCTAACCCACATGGTCTGACTCAACCCGAGACTACACGGAGTGTTTGAATCAAACATGGCGTGCACTAGACGAGGCTTCGGCGGTCTGTGTTGTTGAGTACCCGTCCATCTACACGGCTGGACCTTACACGGCGTGCTCTGAACAAGCACGACATGCATAGGCGAAGGCGACACCATTCTGTGTTGTTCATTACACGGCCGGGTTCCTAGCAAGACTACACGGAGTGTTCCAAACAAACATGTCATGTGGAAAAGGAGGTCACGCCGGCCCGTGTTGTTCATGACATGGTTAGGTACCTTGACAGGACTACGCAGCATTTTCCCTACGGACACGGTGTGTTCTACCCGAGCTTCCCTAGCCTGTGTTGTTAGTGACACAGCCGGGTACACGGCTCCGAACTCACACTGCATGTACCAATGGTACACGACGTGTTCCTAATGTTACTCCTACGAAACCGTGTTATGCTCACACTGTTAGTGACACGGCCTAAAAACTAAACGGCGTGTATCTAAAAAGTACATGCCGTGTATTCTGGGTTTTTCTGGGTAGTATCTCAGAAACTACACAAAATTCCAGAACACAAAAACAAGGCGAAAAGTTCCAAATTCCGATCTGTGAGGGTCCATAACACCTCAAGAACCAAAATTTAGCGTTTACATTAAGCAAAGACCAAAAAAACAGTCTTCTCACATAACATCAGAGAATCTATCAAGCATCTATCACAACAACATGCATAATTTACACAGATCCTATCACAACAACATGCAATCGCTAATGCACCCTAGATGGCATGGCAAGAATGCATAACATGTGCTTTTTACAAGTTCCAATATGATGCATGAGATGGCATACCCTCATATAATTGGGTTGCGACAGAAATATAACCAAAATATCAAAACAATAACTACACAAGTCATACAAATCACTCTAGGTGAAATTAGATCAACTATAAAATCTCAAAACCAGAAAAATGCAATTAACGAGGTAGTATGGCTTTTCCTTATACACGGGTTATCTACTCTCGGGCACAACTTAATGCCAAGTACCGGATCCTTCCTATCCATAGATAATGTCTCCAAATAGTAAATCAAGAGAAAACAACTCCTCTGATACCACTTTGTAATGTCCCGAGAATGGAGCCCCTCCACTGGTGCCCCGTACCCGGTTCTCCACATGACCTAAAGCGCGTTTCCCTGAAATCCAAAGGCTTCCGACTAGCAACGAGGGCCTTGGTGAGTCATAGGGGAAACTATTCCCTCATTCGATAATGTATACAAGGTAAGAAAACCACAATAAAGAGAAGAAGCAGCAATAAACATGCACAACAACAAAAACCAAACATTGGAAGAAATGTAGATATATATATAACTATGATGAAAATGATGTAGCAGGTACAAGTATCAATGGAAAACAGAAAACACTACAACATGCATAAGTAAAACTAAAACCATGTTCAAAAGAAAACAAAGTAATCTCCTCAGCATCACGAGCCACGGCTCGGTCCCTTTCTCCCCATCTCCTGGTGCAATCAAGATCCTGAAGTAGAAGGTCATTTGCCCTTATCTATACCTGCAACAACATAGACTACTTGGGCCCAAAAGCATGGCCCAAACTGGGTGTGAGATACAATCCCAGTAGAAAATCAACCAATGATTTGTGCCTAACAGTCAATGAATACATGGAAGTACTAAAACAAGAAGCAGTAAACAGAAAGCACAAACAACTACAAACCATAGTTCTATCAAGTATAACACACAAGTAAGCAGCCAGCAGCATGAAGATAAATAGGTAACCCTTTGGGTAGCTCTCACAGTCTATCCCCTATTGTTCAACCTATATGTACTACCAACCCTCTGGGAGGCACACACAGTCTCACCCCTCTGGTTCAGCTACGTAATTAAGCAGACTCTCTAGGGAAACACTCACCGTCAATTCCCCCTATATTCTCGTATCGTGCTAAAGGATCTCTGGGGAAGCACTCAACGTCAATTCCCCTAGTGGCCCACGTCATGGATCTACAGACTCTCTGGGGAAGCACTTAACGTCAATTCCACCTATAGTATCGCATCGTAATTAAAAGACACTATGGAGAATCCCTTCCGTCAATTCTACCGTTGAAATACTACTCTAGGTTCTCAATGTCCTGAGTATAACTAAACATGCTCAATGCCTGTGTATCATACAAGTAAAACTCAAGAACTACTTGGCAATCAACTAAGGCTCAACATCAATAATAAAACAACAGTTACACTATCCTACGACTAGGCATGGCAACTGGAAAAACACCAAACCGGACGAACAAGCATGGAAAAGCAATTTGAGCACAAAAAAAATACTCTAATCACAAGAAATAACCTATACTAAAGAAATCAAGAAAAGTTGGAAAGTAACAAGGGAAAAACAGGAAACATGTAATACCCCGTTCAAGGGTATTGGTGGAAATTGCACAAAATATTCATCAACTTTCTGCGAAAATGCACAAACCACCTACCTCGATCCTATGAGATCGATATACGTGAACCTCGACGATAGATTCCCATTATAATTACATAGATATGAGAAAACGCACTCAAAATTCATGCCATGATAACATGAAAACACGGAGGAATAATGAAACAAGGCTCAAGAAGAAGGAAGAACTCACCACTGCGATTCCAACTTAATCGACCGTGATCGAATCAGAGAACGGACGGCGAGGCGGAAGCTTGAAGAAGATCCGGTCGTACGAAAACTCCAGGACGGTCAAAAAATGAAGAAGAAGATGAATATGGGGGTTAGGCGCGACTCCGGTCCGTTTAATGAAAAAAAATTAAGTACACGACATGTACTTTTAGAGTACACGGCGTGTACTAGGTCCTTTCCGTACACCGCAAAAAACGGCCTCTACCTCAGCCTTAGAAACCGTGCGTGTGGCCCGAACACTGCCAGCACACTGCTTCAAGCCGGAACAGAGTACACGGCGTATACTCAGAAATTACACGGCGTATTGTTTGAAAATTTCAAGAAAAACTATTTTTTGTAAAAACTCCAGAAAAAGGAAAAACATACCTGAACGACGGTCTGGGTTCATACATATATGACAAATCTTGTCCATAATAATAAGTTATATGTGAAAAGCATTAGTTATGGCTAAGAGGGATCTCACCTCCAAATTCTAGGAAAAATAAATTATTATTAAAGATAACATTTACATTATTCATCTATAACTATGTGAGTACTACAATAGTTTCCATATATCATATCATTAAAAAAAATTCAATACATAATGTTGAGAAAATAACAACAATGTCAAGTAAGACCATAATTATATCATGAGATATAGATCATTAACCAATAAATATATCAATATAGCCGTCACTCCCACCACCACCATAGCACCCACCTACCAAATCCGCTAGGTTATATCAATATGCATATCTTCACCATGAATTAAATAATACACTCTATAAATAATAACCCATGTAAATGGGATTCATATCATTTCAAATGGTATCCAATAATATAAAACCATGAGTTTAATTGGACGATACAAAAATTAAAGGACATTAAGAGATCAAACCATATTTACATTTATTTGGTTATTCTATAAACATAAATCTACGGTAGATAGTAAATTTATAGATAAATCTAAAATTGTAAGAGAAATAAAATAGTGTTTTTTAAAATATAACATAACAATTTCTAAGAAATATTTTGTTATGTGTCTCTTTCAATACTTTAATTTTATATGTTAACATTAAGAACATTATAAAAATTTATTTAGAGATAAAAACCAATATTAGAACCATTAGTAGAACCATTAGTAGAAATAATTTTTATGTAAAAGTGATACCATAAAATAAATTATATATAAATGTAAACCGAAAATACATTTCTAATATAAGAAATACATTTATATAAACCCACTGTAATAAAATGTATAATAAAAAAATATTTTGAAGAAAGTTAATAGGAAATACAATGATCAAAATATATAATATATATTTTTATTCTAAAATAACTATGTAAATCATTTGTGGAAATATTTAATATAAAAATTGAGAAATAAAAAAACATTACAATGGATGAAAATTATCCTTAAAAACATCATACACTTATGACACTAAAATTCACTAAGGTTGATGATTTTAAAAATCATCATTTTTTTAAAGAGACAAGTAATATGATATAGAAGATAAATTGTAATATTGTAGGTAATTTAAAATATTTGAGATCATATTGAACCGTTAAATGTCAATAAAATAAAATTATTTTAGAATAATCAATTACCACATTTTATGTGAATGAATTAAAATATCATCAATTATATAGTTTGATATGGAATTTTAAATCACCTGATTTAATATATAAATAATACAATGAAAATTTATAATAGTTGAAAATAAGGAATTTTTTTTAATGAATTTGAATTTTGGAAGTAAACCCTTATGATATTTGTAACATTTGTACCAATCAATAATGAAACTGAAAAATTTGAAATATAAAATAAATTTAAATTAATAAAATGATATTTCTAGTAAAATATATCATAGGGATCTATGTAAACCATAAAAATTAAAATAGGTCCATAATTTGAATCACGTCGAAATAAAATTAATTTGAAATGTGAAACTAGTTCATTGAATTAATTCATTGTTAGAATATCTCTATGATATTGAATTATAATAACATATAATATTCATATATATTTATAAAACTTATTCTAATATATTATATTTGATAATATTAAATTATATTCATTTTGTATATATTTATTAGTTAGATATATTTTATTTTCTTCATCAGATATATGTGATTTGTATAATTTCTCACACATTGTAATGTCGAAGTATATCACCATACATTGATAACATTTTAATAATAAATATATTATTTAATATAATGTAATTTTTGTTTCAATGTGATTTATATAAACTTTAATTCATTCAATTGGTGATCTGGTTATGATTCATTGTGATGAAATCTGTTATGAGTATTTTCTATGTTTTTAGCTATCTAATGGAATTATAATAACAATATGGTTTATTATTTAATTCACCAATAATGAATTCAAATAATTTCATAAATATATTTTTTATTCATTAAATATAATTATAAAACCATCTATGTTGAGTGGTAGTGAGGAACCAGATTCATTGTTCATAGAGGCGATAATGTTCACATAACATAGAGAAAATTTCATTTTAAAATGGGTGGTAGAGAGTATTGTACACCCACATTATGGTATATAACCCATACCTAATTATTTTCATTATTATAATGTGATAGGGTGAAGTATGGGAGAGTTGGGTGAACACAAAATGTGTTTTTGGGGCTAATGTAGGTGTGCACAGGCTGCACACAATTTTTCAAAACCCTGTGGATATTCATGGAGAAACCATATGTTGTTATAGGTTTTAGGAAGTACCTTTAGCATGGTTTGAGAATAGATAGAAATACTATGATAACATTCCATGTTCTAGTTTCTATAAGGAAGTATCTAACACATGTTCAGCGCACGGTTTGTCTAACCGTTAGAGCTAACTCTTTGCGGGGTTAAAACATGATCCTAAAAAGTGGATCTGGGTCTTCCATTCTGTTAATCCACATGTTTTTTCCTATAACTATTTATAACACTGGTTTTTTCTCCCTAATCCAATGAAGGATCTCCCATCGATCTAGAGGCAATCTGTAGGTTTCCCTTATTGATTTGAAGACATATTCTTAATATATGTGATCATACATCATCTTTCATGGAAAGTTTCTTAGATATAAGTATATCTACATCTCCTATCATCTTAGTTTTATATATCTACAACAATTATGTGTATATCTATGATTATTTGATGCAAAATATGTTGAGATTTAGTCTGTATTATTATTTGGGAAGAAATCAATGATAGTTTTGTGTAAAATCTACCCATCTTCTTTTTCATTCTTCGTCTGTTGTTTGGCTTCGTCAAAACCATTGAGGTATGTAGATTGTATCTAGAATACTCTTGCTATAATTTATAGAATTAGTTTCAAATTTATTAATTTGAATGTAATTGAGAGTTAAATATTGGGTCAATGCATGAATAAAACTTCATTAGCAATGATCTATCGTTTTTTTTCTAATTTTATTTACTTGGTGAATTGTTGTGAAAATTGTTTTATTTAAATGCATTTAAATTTGTTATTTTTAATTATTTATTTTATGGAATTGAAAAACTTATTGATGAAATTATTTTTTCAATAAAATGGGTGATTAATGAAAATGGTTTGGCGTTGAATTGGTTTTCACAGAAACGGTTTTCAATAAGAAGGTGTTTTTACTGAACGTTTTTTTGGCATGAACCTTGGATATATTGTTGTATGAATTTGTATATAATTTCTAGGGAATGTTTGAAATATATAATATGATCAGTTCCAAAGTTCAATGAGAACATTATATATAATTACCTTATGATGAGTTGGTAGATCGACGGGAAACCGACCAGGATAATTGAAATGTCATATCGTAGAATTCATGGTTGGGTTGTATGGATTTGTGGAATGGATTGGGTATTCCATAAGAATATTGAGAAATGGTTTTATGGATTTAAATTGTTTTTTATAACAATAAATTTCTTGAAAATTGGTTTCAATTTCATTTTTATACTTGATTACAAATGGTTTTGGGAACATTTTTAGGTTTAGTTATAAATTCTTTTGAGAAATTATTTTATATAAACTGTTTTATAAAATTGTTGTTAACTATTCTATATTTGTGGTGTAAGTATGGGAATAATTAGGGAGATTTCACTATGTTTTATACACAAAACTTATTTTTAACTTTGGTTATTTTTTAGATATTATCTTCTAGTACATGGGAAACGATAAAGTATCACATGTTTTTATCACCACCTCCTGATACATGGGTTGTTCGGTTATTGTTGAACTTGGAGCTTTTGGATCATAGAGTCATGTGGTATTATAACTATCTTTAGTTGTTTATCATATATTAATAATGATTCTGGTCTTGTATTCTTCTATTTCACACATTGTAATGGATTTGATATAAATATAGTAGTCATTTTGTATTTCATTTTTCCATGCATAAAATAGTGAACTGCTTGGATAATGTTTTTATTCATTAATGGAAAATTGTCCCCACATGTATTCGAAACCCTTTCACATTTATTTCCATCATTTTGAATCTTGGGGATGCCACTTAAGGCCATGTAATGACCTGGTGTATTCTCAAGCCAACGAGAATTAGCAGGTTGTTACCAATGGTATCATCTTGACTAATCATTACATAACAAGTAGTTTTAACTATCTTGGTCTTGGAGTTGATTAATCATTTTCTATTCATTGGGTTGTGAACTTAGAAAGGATTATTATTTTTGTTACTTTTAATTTATATCATAAAAGGACATAGGTGACCCATTTACGCTAAACATTATGTTACCATTTTGTTGGATGTAGAAGTGTTGCAGTTACACTTATAGGATCCTGGAATCCCATTTTCATTACATTATCCAATTAGATGATCATGTCATTCTGTTGGTGGATTAACTCCCACTAGGACATCATATTTCATATGAAATAATGATTTATAATCATGTAAAAATGTTTATATTGTTATTTAAAAATTATATTTATCTTTCAAATGAATGATTTTTAGAAGAGGATACAAGGTCTATTTTGAAAAAGGTTTGATATTAAAAAAAAGTGTCTATTTTTTCAAAAAAATTGATCATCGTTTAAAAGGTTGTTTTTAGAAAACAATGTTGTGATAGTTGAAGTGACAGAAATTTAACTTCTAATTCATTAGTTACTATAGAGTGAGACTTACCATGTTTGCTGTTTTTTTGTTAATGTCCCCTATTAGGCATTGTACAATCCATAAATATGATATTGTGGAGAATATTGTTTCACACGAACCATACGTGAATCAATAACTAGTTCAGAGTATCATTCAATCTTTTCAAGCAGTGTACAAGGGAAACTGGATGGATGAGCCAAGGAATATTGATCATTCCATCCAGTTCATAATGCCATGTCCACTAATCTTAAGGGGTGATTCTGAACCTGAAAAGGTAGAGGTTTGGGGGAGTAGGTTGATAGTATCATTCAGTTCATTAGCACATAATTGAATATTAACATCAAGATGGTAACATATATGCTTGAGGATATTGCAATCGAGTGGTTGGAACTTGTGTTTCATGCTAAAGTGGATCATGGCCTTACATGGGAGAATTTTTAGGAATTAATTAATAAATAATTCCATCCTCAAGTGTTTAACATCCAAAGGATGAAGAACTTATTATCCTAAAACAATAGAATCTATTTATTTTTAGGATATGTGAAAAAATTGATGAATTTAGTATTATTTCCTCTAAAAGATATGGTGAGTGTGTCCCAGAAGTCATGCTTCTTTGAATTTGGGATAAGGTAGGAAATTGTATTGAATATTTTGGTGCTTAGTATCAATGACTAAAGTGATATGGTGAACAAATGGGTAGTGGCTGAGTGAGACATATCATATGATATGGGAAGAGGATGTATGAGGACCACTTCTAGAAATGCTGGAAACTTCAATGATCAGAGTAAAAAAAGCGGGGAATCAATTTATATGGTTGGAGTGGGATTCAATATCATAGAGGTGGTTTAGTTATTCATCCTCCATGATTGAAGAACCAAGAAAGATGCAACCAATGTGGGACCTTTGACCACATAAAGTGGGAACGTACAATACCACAAATATCATGCCATAATTGCAACAATATTGGACATATTATGTGATTTTGTCATAGTACTCCATGTTTAGGTGCTCGAGACACTTCTCAAGTGTTAGTAGCATCATATGCTTTGATAGGATGAGGATAACATACTATGTATTTTTATTAGAGCAGATCTAGCCATGGAAATTCATGGAATACCGTGATTTCTCAGTAAGGGGAATATAAACATGGAAAAAAGAGATTATTGTAGTTATGATTTAATTGTATGGATCAGTGTAGCTGTTTATGGATGATCATGTTGGACCATCAACATTCATATGTATGATTAATTTCAATAATACATTTTTTCATGTACTGTTTGATATTAGTTCCTTCCATTCCATCATATATTCTCACTTTATAGAGATACTATATTTAAAACATGATATGATTCCCTCTATGATAAAAGTATAATCTACCCTCAGTGAAAGGTAATATCAATCCATTGTGTGTGTAAAGGATGTGAAATTAATATTGATGGATATGAGATGAAATGGGACTTCTCGATATTGTATATAGGTTTCTATGATTTAATCATATGTATGGATTATTTTAAAAAGATCAAGGCTCCCAATGGAAATTATAAAAGAGTAGTTAGTTTCACATATGTGGAAAACATCAAGCATCACTTCAAAGCAGATATGGTTTTGATGAAACAAGCAATGGGATTGTGGGAACCAGCAATGAGAAAAATCACTTTACAGTGGGAGTCATTGAATATGGCATCAATGGAAGAGATTCAAGAAATCATTTCTCCAATAGTGGTGGATCAATTTTTAGATATGTTTCTCGAGAACATTTTAGGGTTACCACAGATAAGGAAGTGGAGTTTATAGATGATATTCATTGGACGAAAAATCCATTTTTTCATCCGTATTATAGGATGGAAACAATAGAGTTAAGGAAATTGAATGTTCATCTGGATGAGCTAGAAAGAAAGGGATTCATTTGGGCATTTACATCTCAGTGGGAAGAACCAATCATATTCCTAAAGAAATAAAATTGAACTCTAATGCTTTGTGTGGATTATTGTAATCTTATCCACGTTCTAATAAATAATTAGGATCCACATCCACTCATTGATGATAAATATTATCAATTCTGGGGTGCTAAGTGGTTATCTAAAATTAATTATCGATATGGGAATAATCAATTAAGAGTTTGAAAGGAATACATTCCAATGATTGATTTCATAAGCAGATATGGACACTATGAATATGTAGTCATGCCTTTTGGTATTATGAATTAACTTGTAGTCTTTGTGGATTTAATGAATCAGATAATTCATTTATATCTAGATTCTTTTATTGTGCTATTTGTGGATGACGTACATGGGTATTCAAGGACCTGGACTAAGCATAAGAAACACTTTGAGACAATTTTTCAAATCTTTTAGAGATCACATTTTTGTATGTCAAATTTTCAAAGTGCTACTGTTGGATCCAATATGTATGCTTTCTCAGACATGAAATTTATGAAAAAGGTGTTTCTGTGCACATTGAAAAGATTTATTATGTTATATCAGGGAAACCTCTGGAAACTATCATTAAGGTACAAAGTATTCTAGGTCTAGCTGTTAATTTATGATTCATTGTGACTGACTTATCATTGCTAGCCTCACCAGTGAATGCATGGAAAAATATGAATGATCCATTCCAATAGACAGAGGAATTATAGATGTTTTTCCAGAAGCTGAATTTTCCCCTTACTTCCCCACCCATATTGACTTTCTCATAAGAATGATGAAGATATGTTGTGTATTGTTATGCTTCGGGATTAGTGTTGCCTCATGTTCTTTTTTAATGATACCATGTTGTGGATTATAGTTCACCACAGTTCACAGTGAATGAGAAGAACTACCCAACATGTGATTTGGAGTTAGATTTAGTCTTTCAGGCTTTCAAGACATTGCGTCATTTTCTCTTTGTTGATAAATTCATTGTGTTCATGGATCATAGAAGCTTGGAACACATTTTCTCAGATTAATATTTAATTATTTGTAAAAGGAAATCGTTGTAGTATCTATAGATGTTTGATATTTACTTGATTTAAACACCGAAAAAAGGGAATTCAATGGAAGATGCATTGAGAAGAAAGACACATTCTTAGTTGGTGATAGAAGCATTAGATGAATTTCAGTTGATGTCAGTTTGAGGTGAAATTCTTTTGGAATGTTCCAAACAAGTTGATGTTGTAGTTTCCATTTCACTTATGCTTGTTCAGAATTTGATAAATATTCTCAAAGAAGTGAAAATATCTGATGCATAATTCCTGTTTATGGGTTCAAAACTCAATGTTGGGGAGACCTTTGAGGGAGGTAATCTTAATGGGTGTTCTTTTTGGTGTTTCAATGATTGGAGTTTTGTAACTATGGAATTTCAAGCATAACTTCTTCATGATTACCACCATTCAATATGGGTTATTCATCATGGTACATCGAATATGTACATGGAATTAAAATCATAGTTTTTGTAGATTGGATTGAAAAGGAAGGTGGTCGAGTTTTTCTCATGGTGAATAACATGTTAGCAATTTAAACAAAAATAATCACTGATCAGAATGTATGTTAAATTATTTATCTATCCTACTATGGAAAGATATCAGATAATGATGGATTTTGTTACAGAAATCCCAAGAATTGTTCAGAAACTCGATGCACTTTGTGTGAGAGTGGATCATAATACATGGTTGGCCTATTTCATCCCAATTCATGAAAACACATACAAAGTAGGATCTATCAAAAATATATTCAAAAAGTGGCAAAGTTGCATGTAGAACCAGTTTCAATCGTTTCAGATAGAGATCAGAGGTTCACATCTCATTTTTTCAAATTCCTAAAGATATCCTTTGGAACTCGGGTGAATAAGAGTTTGGTGTATCATTCTCAGACGGACGACCAATCTGAAAGAAAGATATTATTGTTGGAATACTTGTTGTTGGATTCTGTAATGGATTTTGATAGATCATGGGTAGATCGTGTAACCTTAGTGGAGTTTCTGTATAATAGCAACTATCAAGACTCGATGCATATGGCTCTGTTTTATGAAATGTATTAGAATCCATATCATTCTCCACTATGTTGGGAGGAAACATGTGTAACATACCTAGTTGGAGTGAGACTTGTCCATAAAACAAAAAATCTGATTCATTTAATCAGAAATATGATTGAGATAGCTCATAGTCATCATTAATCTTATGCAGATCATCATCATCAATGTTTTTCAATTTCCATGAGTGATCATGTGTCCTTCAGGATCTCTCAATGCATTGGACATCATTGTTTTGGGAAGCATGAAAAGATATAACCTTGATACATTGAACCATTTGATATTTTGGAATGGTTTAGATAGGTTGCATATGGGTTGGCATTGATACCATCATTCAGATCAGTCCATAATGTGTTCCATGTATCTCAATTGATAATGTATCAACCTAATCCTAGCCAAGTGATCATATGGGATCATGTTGACCTAGATATGGATGCATAATTGGTTCATATGAAATTATAGATTCTAGATTGTCAATAAAATGTATTTCATGGGAATGTAATTGGTCTAGTGTGAGTTTAATGGAAACATGGTCAGATTCATGAAGGTTCTTCGGAACATTATAAGGAAATGAAAGTTCAATAGTCGGAACTCTTTTATGGTAGCAATGGTTTTCAACAGTATGATGAGGGAAAGACCAAGGTTTGGAAGAATGTAATACTCCCAAATTATGGTATATAACCTTGAAATGTTTCTTTTCATGGTTATAATGTTTAATGAAGAAGGATGTGTGATTTTGGTGATCTTTAAATTTGATTTTGGGGCTAAATTAGGTGTTCATGGGCTTCGTACAGTATATCTAAATCGTGGGGATATCCAATGAGAAACCATGTACATTTGTATTTATTAGGTAGTAACATTATCACGATTCGACCACTGTTAGAGAAACTATGTTAAGAGGCCATGAGAGTGTTTCCTTAAAGAATTATCTTACGAATGGTAAGTCTATAGTTTGTCTCACCGTGCAAGCTGACCTTGTGTGTTGCTAAAACAATTTCCTAAAAAGATGATCTGGGCAGGCCTTTACATTAATCAACTCAATTTTACGCGAAATATCTCTTAATCAAGAGTATATTTCTCCATATTCCAGAGAAGTTAATCCCACTGTTGATATAGAAATCCGAAGGCTTTCCATGGTGATTTTAAGCCATATTCCTGATGAATGTGAAAAATATTCATCATTCTTGGTCTTTTTTGTAGATATACTTAGTCATACTTCTACTATCTTATTGTTTTCTATGATCTACACCCATTGTTGGTAAATATTAAGTTATAGATTCTAAATATGTTTAGATTTGGTCTTATTCATGATAGGATAATATATCAAAGGCATTTTACTGTTGAATAGAACAATTTTCTAGTGCATTCCCCGTCTTCTATTGTGTTTTTTCAAAACTATTACTGTATGTGGATTCTCACTAAAATCATGATATAATTGATTTTAATATTATCAATTGGAATACATTAAATGAGATTGATTGTAAAATATGGGTTCTTCGCATGTCATAAATCTTTTTATTAAAGATTTATTATTTTTTTGGAATTGTGTAATCTGGGTAAATTGTTTTGAAAATTATTTTAGTTTCATTAATATAAAATGGTGAATTTATATTTTTGGATTTTAATGGAATTGAGAAATAGTTTCATTGGAAAAAAAATTTCTATAAAAAGTGTGTTTTATCGAAATGGTTTTCCATTGAAATGTTTTTAAATAAAAATGTGTTTTTAACGGGTTTTTTTTGCATGATCCTTTAGAATGTTAGTCTGTGAATTCATATTGAACTTTTATAGCTTGGTTGAAATATTACATATATCTTTGTGTCTAAGGTAAACTGGAACATGGGATTTAATTACACTGTGATGACATGATAGATTGATGAGAAACCCATCATGAGTATGGAAATATCATCGCGAAGCATGCATGGTTGGTTGTGTGGAATTGTGGAGAGGATTGTGTATCCCAATTAAATATTGAGAAATGGTTTTAAAGAATAGATTAGATATTTTTCAATAAAAAAATTCTGAATTTTTTGTGCAATTTCATTTATATACATGGTTATAAAGGTTTTTGAAAAAATATTTATATTTAGTTATAAACTGTTTTGTGAAATTATTTTTAAATAATTGTTCCCAAATTATCTATCATAGAGGCATGTGTAGGGAATTCATTTGGGAAGACCTACAGAGTGTTATACTCACCCCTTATTTGGTACTTTCATTGTTTTTTAGATGTTATCATCTAGGACATGGTCAATGTTAAATTATCACATGTTTTTAGAACCACCTCGCGATGCTTGGGTAGTTTAGAAATTGTAGATCTTCAAGATTATTGAGCATAGAGCATTGTCGTATTTTGACAGTCTTTAGTTATTTATCTGATGTTTACTATGATAATTTTCTGTTCTTCCACTATTTCATACTTTGGAGTGTATTTCATATAAATGAACTATTTGTGTTGTCTTTACTTTGTTTCTTGCATTATATAGTGAGTTGTATTGTTAATGATTTTATTTATATAAGATAAATCATCTGACACTTGTATCTTAAACCCTTCAGAATTTATTTCCAAATTTCTTCATCTTAGGGATGTCTCTTAAGGTTATATAATAACTTTTTATTCACTCAAGAAAATGATAATTGTTAGGTCATTACAAGGAGAACGAAAATGATTGTTCCCAAAATATAATAAAATATATGAATAATAATTATAATAATTTAATTATATTAGTATAGTTACAATATATTAGTATTTGGGTTCTGTGTCAAAATATGGAGTGTAGATGGTTCATGAGTGCATAATACTCATGATGAGGGCATAAATCCTTAATTTAAGGAAATACTTGAAATGGAGGACATGAGACACTTTATTGTAAATAATATATTCAAAACCTCAAGGATGGATCCACGGGGAAAATATGGGATGATATTCAAAAAAATAAAATATTTAAGTATTTATAGAAGTGGCTTGTGGTGAACTCCTTTTCTATTTGAAAAATAGGGATATTTCATAGTGAATATAGGTTAGTTGAATGATAATGTTGGATTCACATGCTAGTTTAGTGTTATATGTAAATTAATAATAGTGTGTTAGGTTGAATAGAATTTCATAAGAAAAAAATTCCCATAGAATACTTTTTTTGAAAAATTAATCATAAAATGTTTGAGACACATTAGTTTACCTCATTATATTCCCATTAGCATTGAATAAATATTTTTCATAGTAATTATATATTTTAAAAAAATTATCTACTCATATTACATAGTTTCCATGATATAAATCCAAAATTTCCCTAATTTTTATCTATTTTCAGTTCTAATGATTTTAAAATTAATAATAAAATTAATTCATATGGCATAAAATCAATATTTTTTGGAAAATTTCATTTTAAACATTAACTTGTTTTGTTCTTATATATTAATAATTACTTATAATATTAATGTTAAAATATATAATAATATTTTTAATGATAAGGAAGGATTCATTATAAAATGATAAATTTTATTTGTTTACATAAAAATTACAGAACGTATATATAAACTATTCATTGAAAAATTACACTTTTACCATTGTAGTTTATTCATTACATCCATAAATTATTTTTAGGTTAAAAATAAAAATACCATTATTAAAAATATTATTATTCTGAACAAAAATATTAAAACCATTTTATTATATATTATTTATTTTATTTATAAAATATAATATTGTATGACATAGAAAAAAATATTCTATGAAAACTAACTCTTTTAACCCTAAAACATTTATTCTTACTACAATTTATGTAATATCAATTAGGATGGTGTTAATTTATATTGTCGTATATATTTGGAATAAATATCATAAAAACACATCAATATTTGAGTTTATTTAAAAAATTCAGAAATAGTTAAAAATTATTTCATTTAAAAATATGACATTGATATGAAATATTTATCACCAAATACTATATATATTAATTATTTATATTCTAAATTTAAATTTCTTCGATTTATTAACATTAAATTAGTTTTTAAAATCATAATAACTTATCATATAATTATTTCATAATAATAATAATAATATACGTTCATGAAAAAATATATTTTTATAAAAAAATCAAATATATTATTATTTATATAAATTATATTAATTTTAAATTGTCAATAGAAATACAAAACATCAGTATTAATAATTGAGGAATATGTATTGAATATACATATCTCTAATATCTATATTTCTGATGACCATATTCCATATTATAAATTTGGGGGTGTAATTGAGAGTTTAAAAAATTAGAATTATTGTAAGCATATAAAACCCCTTTCCAACGATCACCCATACAATGAAATTGAAAAATGTAAATAAATTGGAAATGAATAAACTATTTTTAAATTCAAACCATTCACCAAAGTGATTTTATATCATCTTTATCTATTTCAAAATCCATTCACTGTTCTTCATAATTAACACTCTGCGGCGACCAAAAGTCGTCACAACACTAGAGTTATCTATGAATCATGCTGAGTTATTTGCTTGATGAAATAAATTCAACCCTCCCCCGTTAAATATGAGGTCCTATAACTGGAGGAAGTAAGATGATAACAATGGTAGGTGATGAAATTTTTAAACAAGAATAATGTGATCATAGACTTCTACTTCCATTCCATGGTTTCCATTTATTCATTCATTATAACACATTAATAACTGTTATAACCAACCTTATTCATATAATTCATGTATATAAATTCTCAAATAATATTTTCATTTTCGAAAAATATTTTTAAAATGTAATTTAAATATGATAATAATAATGAATTTTGATGTTTTATAAAATGCTACACAATATGAAAATCAAGATTTTTAGGAAATATAAAATAGCTTATATATATCATATTGAAGTAAGGCTAAATGGAATATCTATATTAATCTACCACCTAAAATAAAACTAAAAACAACCGGTTCCAATTCACCTTATATATTTTAATAACAGGTGAATCCTTTTCCAAAAAAAACATTTTTGGAAATCATCCAAAACACTATTTGAATGAAATCATTAGTTTCACAATATATCCCATCATATATAATACCTTATGAATTCATATCCCAAAAACATTTTAATAAACCATAAAAAATAATTATTGTTGGTCTTTTAGTGAAAATATACATCTATATGGCCAACCACAATGTGTTCCCCAATATAGCCTTTATATAATTCATAAAAAAATATTAATCTCTGGATACATTAATATTTACAAAGGTCATCCCCAAGAATATAATTATTGAATCACATGATATAAATTGATATTATGTGATATCTATCAAAGAAAAGTATCATTTTACCTTCACCCAGAATTCTTCATCATATGAAAACATCAAATCTCGTATTTTCCCTTTGTCCATGATATTGAGTGGCCATGGAAAAAAATGTAACTCAATTTCACAAGTATATAAATCAATACTTGAATTGTATAGTATTAAATAAATTTGTTGCTGAATACTTCACATGTAATTCATCAGTTATATGATGACATCACATGTCACTTAGAAAAATATAATACCACAATATATGTACATTTTACGTCTTTCCACACACTTTATTTTAAATTCCATTCGAGGGACAAGAAGATATATTTGACATAATAAAGTAAAAAATAATCTTAGTTAAGGTCAAAAGGATGGAATGAGTATATTAATTCCAAATCACCCTTATACTAGCTAAGTCAACATATTGAATTATGATAGTATGGTACTAATATATAATCATTTTCATGGTAGGTTTATTTCCCCATGTATGGTAATTTAGACATAAATAAGACTCATAGACCTATTGGATACTAAAATAATTTTTATGAAAATCAGTGAGGTACACATAATGGGATATCTAGAAATAAAAAGGAATTGTGTTCATTGAATTAAGCCTCACAATAATATTTTGTATCTCTATATGAGAAAATACCTATTATACCCATAAATTTAACTCATAAATAGTAGTACTCAATAAACACATCGCTTATGGATACACCGAAGAATATATTGAGAGTTAAATCCACATTAAACATCAATAAATTTAAGTCAACATATAAATTTCAATATCAAACATGAACAAATGATGAAGTAGAGATAGCATATAATATAAAACATTTTAAATCCAAAAAATGCTTTTAAAAATAATTAACAATCCAAATATAAGAAAATATCAATCATATCATATATGATAAAAATTAATATTGAACTTCTATATACTACACTTTTATGAATTTTTTACACTCATTAAATCATAAGTAATACATTTCAAATTTCAATGTATGAATCAAATAAGACTGTATAAATAATTATTTTGGGAGAGTCGTGTATGAAGTAATTCAGTGTAAATAATTGTGATAATTATTTTTTACATTCTTAACTACAAAAAAAATTGGAAAATTGAAACTTCATAACATCATCACATCAAATGTTACTGCATCAACTTTTATTTTCTACAAATTTCATTTTCTATATGAATCATCGTTTTCCTTAGAACAAATTTGAATACAAATTTTCTTTAAAATGTTTGGATTAATATAACTATTTGAATTATTACATTACCATCACAAAATAAATGATATTATTATAAATTAGAAATCAGTTTAATATTATAATTAAATATATATTTTAAAATTTGTAATACCACAATATCCTAAACACTTATATGATAATGTGTTATCACCATGTTCAGTAAATAGAACAAAATATGCATTTCCATTTATAGAAATATTCTAAACTATATTTAGGTAATAATTAAAATTTTAATTTTAATTTTATTGGAACTATCTATTTGGAATCAGTAATATTCAATTTTAATGAAAAATTGCTTATTTTAAATTGTTTATTTATTATTATATATCATAATACATTTGAGCATAATTTGAAATGACACAATAATTGTGGACAAGTAAAATTATTTTTGAAATATTGATATACATATTCTATTATAACGAAATATATGTATAAATTTTTTATTTACTATCAAACATCTATAAAATTTAGTATATTATGTTGAAACCACTATAATTTTAGACTAGTTTAGTCCTTTTTTGCTCACATTGAATTTATTTATGATCAAAAATTTATCCTATAATCTCTTAGTCATTATGTTATTTTATTATATCCTACTACGATAAAAAATTATATTTTATTTTTACTAAAAACACTTATTTCTTCTTACCTAGAGTACATAAAAAATAAACTATTGGTACCAAATAAAATATATTAATTATGGATCTGATATGTTTTTATTAAAAATAAGAAAACAAATTAAAAATTAAATAACATAAATAATAAATCACAACCCTCTATATTAATTTTTTTTACATATACCCATTTACCCATCTCATATATTTATGTTTGTTATAGAATACGATGAATCATAATCAATTCTAAGTCTAGCCATCTCAATATCATTCTAGAAAAATAACTTTTTTTAACCAATTATGTTATCATATAAATGAAATGTGATATAGTTTCATAAATTTAATTGTATTTATTTTTCATTGATATATTCAAATAAATTCAAATTAAATGTATTCACTCCATTATTAATATAATTAATTGAAATAAAAAAGATCAATTAATTCACATTTTATTTTGAAATCGTGTATATAAACAAATCATTTAAAATATACATTTATTGTTTGATTAAATTCATTATTTATGAATTAATTTCTATGAAACCAATACTAGACATGTACTTTTCATAGAGTTTTATAAAACTCCTTCATATAACTAGAACAATTCCATATAATTGAACCATTACACATCCATCCATATTTTACCTTTAGGATGAATAGTCTTGATATTCTAAATTATGAATCATTATTGAACTTCATTAAAAATCAATACTTATTCTGAGTTGGTCTTTTACCCACTGGTAAAAACAATACAAAACTTATAACCTATACATCATACTCATCATTCATTTTTAAAATTACCTTAATGTATCATCTATAAATTTATTGAATTTAATCTTTTTTTAATATATTTTGTTAAAAGAAAATATGCTAAATTTAAAAAATAGAATAGGCCATTTTAGATCTTTCATAATTCATGTTATATAAATAAGAAAATATAAAACTACGTGTTTCAGGAAAAATTACCTCAATTAATTTATACAACCATTTTTTACATAATAATCCAAAAAATGACAATATACATATCTTATGAATTGTTCACTTGAGTATCGAGCATCTATGTTGGAATGTATATATTAATTTTCTAATTATATTATGATTTTATATTCAGTTTCATTCAATTTACAAAATTATTTGTATCTATAAATATTTTAAATCATATTTTTGATATCACACGTCTATCAAAAAAATATTTTTAGATTCTGTAAGAAATTATGAATTATAAAATCCTAAATATTCACCAATTTATCATCATATTCTATATTCTTGAATATAAATTTTCATTCCAATAATAATCAATATATTTGAGGGAAAAATTCCTTAAATTATTTATCTACCAATACATTTTGATTAAATTTATGGATATTATGATTTCATTCATCAGTTTAAATCTAATATATTAAGAATAGTATATGAATTAATCTATGATTCTATAAGAATATATAATCATTTATTAAATAGAATCAACATATCATTACTAATAAATAAACTATAATAAAACGTAAAATTATAGGTATACATGATGAACTTTTTATGTTTCCAGTCTACATTAAGAATGTTTCTTTTATTATTAATCGTAGGAGTATCTTGAATTAACCACATCCTTCAAAATATTAATTTTAATATTTTTATACATGATGGTTTTATAATTAAATATATTTCAATATTAAATTAGTTGAGAAATAGTATTATTTTCCACTAAATAAGGAATATTATTAAATTGTATCCCTCAAAAACAATTACCCTAATATAAATTTAATCAAATCCATCAGTGGTTAATGATCAAAGTTTCACTACATATCCATTCACATTAGTAGTTATCAAATTAAAATTCTATTTAGATGTTGAATCATCCTAATTACAATAGTTTGGACTATTGGATATTTGAATGGAACACTTTTTCATGTCCACCATATGTATAATCCCAACACTATTCCTTTTATAGCCTAATCCATTTATAGTAACTCGGCTAATTTCATCTAATGACTCCTTCTTAAACCATTTAAAAAGGTAATTATAGTATCACCAAGATTATAAAGAACCACCCAGTAGAATAGCTTTCATCGACTTTTTGAATTTGTTTTCATTATATAAGATAACCATTGGGAATGTAAACATCGAAGTACCACCATTGCTGGATAGTCATGTTCATGACAAGTTGAGATATACAATAATTAACACATATTTAATTGAGAGTATGTAATATCTGTATATTATTTCATTTTATTCCCTTATAGGTACAAATGCTTTCATTTATGTATATTGAAATCATATTCCAGTCAATATACCAATATGTACAAATTAAATTGATGTGTGTCTCATTACCTAAACAATAAGTTTCTGTTACTCACTGAAAGATATATTCCTATTATATTTACACATATCTATACAAAACATATGAATACGGTACAACATGAGAAATCACATAATGATAAATATCTGAAATAAAATAACTTTCTAATAAAGGAGTACTACTATACATTGGAATGTAGTATGACATGAATCCCATTCAAATGTGGGAACATTACAAAATATAAATTTCAATTCATCAACACTATATAACAATATATTCTTAAAAAATATTCCTGATCTAAATTCAAAATCATAACATCAATTAAACACTGAGGCAAATTGCTGTTAAAAAGTAAATTACCTTTCTTTCCTTTAGTGTAATGCATGGATCAATATCTTTTAGGTTGATTAATATTTTAACTCATGTATATTGGATTAAAAATATAAAAAATCTGTAGCAATGAAGAAAATATTTACATAATTTCTAAATATATAAAAAATTAAAACATTAAAAGTAGACATAATTATTTATCAATAATTCACAAATAAAACAATATTTAATATTTAATATTTAAATATTAAACATTATATAAAATTTATAATTTGGAATGATGTAATTTTTTGTTCATTTAAATATGAACTGTTTCATATCAAACATTATATAGTATTTTAACTTAAAAATTGTATATTTTAGGAATTATAAAATAATTTAATCAAGTTTCTATTATGTAAAAATTCTATATAATCCAAATATCATATAATTTATATTTTTTAAGAATTGATCATATTTATGAGACTTTTATGTTTTATAAATAATATCTAAAAAATACCTTTAATTTTAACAATTTAAATCAATTAATCTTGATCATTTCATAATTTTAATGTAACTATTTTATTTTTTTGTTCCACTTTATGATATTTATGACTCATTATAAAATTATTATTCTAATTTCTAAATAATATTTTCGCATCACGTATTATGAAATATAGTTAATTAAAAGGTATTTGAAAAAATAACAATATAAATTTAAGGAATATTTCATTACACATGATTCATAAATTTTAATTAAATAATTTTAAGCCCTTTCAAATTAATCAGTAACAATACTATAACAGTTATTATATTTCCAGAAAAATAACATTAATTAAAATTAATGAAAAATATATAAATAATTAAAAAAAGAAATAATATATAATTTTGAAAAATTATGATTACCTTTATGACTAAACCCCTTTCAATTGAAAGGATATATTATTTAAATTTATCACTATCACATGTTTTATTTGTTTTGTAAAAGTAATCCCAATTGAACATTAAGTAATGATACTCCATGAAAAGATTCCATAATGGGAATATTTTAGATAATAATAAAACTTGAATTATCCTTATTGAAAACCACTCATGTATAAATAGATTGAAAATCCATTTATGTGATACTTTAATACTACGAGAACCTTCAAACTTCCTTCCCATGATTTATTCATGTATAGGTTTGTCTATGACTCATTTTATATAAACCCATAATGTTAATATTGGTATCTAACTTTGTTTTTATGAAAACATTTATGTAAAGTTATATCCTCAAATATCATTATGTGAAACCATTTTATAATTAAAACACCATATTGGACTTTACATTACATTGATATGTAATGGTAAAACAATTTGAACATAATTTCCCTAAAATGATCATTTGAAGCATAATTTTATGTTTAATTCCACTCATGATTTATAGTAAAAATCTAATTCATGGGATGTATTTTATACATTTATCTATATATAAAATATGCTAACAAAATTATGTACATCATTATAAGTAGAACAAAATACCATTTTGAGGATCTAATATGAATGACATCTGATTTTTTTAAAACTGGAAATGTAAATACTCTTGTGATTGTGTACTGTTAATCGTAGATAATTTTCACCTTTTAAATTAATTTGAATTATATTGAGTTTTCATGATAAGAATCACTATATAGTAGCCAAAAAACATCCCACATCTAGAGGAATCCATGGGTACAGATTAATATACATATCACTAATAAGAGTCATGTATCCTTACTAGAATGTAATTAACTCCAACATGATGTAGGATGAAATATATATTTTTTAGTAATGAAGATATACATTCTAGACTAAATAAATTAAGCAACCCTGCATTGATCACAAGTATGCGGTTTAAAATAAACTCAAGTACATCCAATGGGTGATGTTTAATTTATTCAAATATAATAATTTATGAATAAATTATAAGTCTAGAATCATTAATATAATACATTAAAACATATCATATGGTAAGTTTTTATTTTATGAAACATCTTCTATATATAATATATTACATGGTTAAACAACATTGAATTAGTCGCATGCAAGAAATTATACACCCACATTAAATCAAAAAATATTTGAAATATAAACAATCATCAATATAACAAATATTTATTAGTATTTAGGTCATATCACTATTAATAAATGATACATTACAAAAATAAATTCTTATAAATTAATTCCACTATTTAATCTCAAATCACACTTCTCAGTACATTAATATTAATTTAAAATTTGTAATTATTATTTACCCTTTAATGATGTTTCCCCACATTTTAGGTTTGGATATACTAATTATTATTCCCTTGAATGAATATGATCCACACGATTTTCTAGAAATAAAGTAACTATTTTTTCATATTTAATTTCATGTTTTTTAGACTATTTCTATATTTAATCATCTGTTGTATATAACCACAACTATAATTTTATATCATTTTCATGCACTCTTATAGTAATGTAGAATTATTATTTAATAGTGTGTTCTAATTTTAAATCAAATGTTGTATTTACTTTTTCCTACCCTAAACTTATTCTTCTAAAAGAATAGAATAACTTTTATTTAGGAATATATATTTATAATATAGGTAAGTAAAATCAGTGTAAAAAAATTTGTGTTTTATTCCATATAAAAAAATAAATTCTGCCATCACATCCTTAATTATATCTTACTAATAATAATAGCCGTGGATATCAAAATTGTTGAAATGGATTAAGCTGTATGTTCTATAAAAAATATACCTTGCTATTTCAACTAATACAATGATATGAAAATTTACCATTATAATATGAATATACCAAATACATAGTTCTTTCCTTTGAATTTGAGTTAATACCCCACATGTTTGGGTATTGAGGCGCATATTATGAATTTTTTTAAAATTTTTTTATAATCATACATGAAATAACACATAATAATGGGTTGATTTTGGGTATGATATTATAATATAGTTTTTTAATAATTGATATGATCTATTTGTTTGGATAGTCAATACATTCCCAACATCACTTCAGATTTTATTGAGGGAACAAGTACTTGATATTCAAAAAGGTTTTTCACAGATTCCTAAATTTATAAAAAAATTATAACTTTTGGAAAAACGTCTGTAACATGTATATAGTCAATGAACTATCAGGTGATCTCACCAATAATATAATATCAAATTTTTTATGTGGCACGTAAATATTCATAGTAAACCAAAATGATATGGAATAATGAAAATATTTATTATCAAGGAATTAATATTTATAAGATTAATAATATAGAATATGTTAGAATTAAAAAAATTAAATATCATGGATATTTTTGAAAAGCTTCAACTCGTGGTTTTTATGGTTTGTAGTGATACGTTTTGGTGGTTTTTGGCAGTGATGATAGACTCAAGTGGTTGGTTTCTCCGATAACTAGTGTGGTTATAGGTCGAATACAATGATGATTGTGGTAGGATGATAATGACGACAGTAGTGTCTCATGATAATGATTGAAGGTGATGTCATGAGACCTCAAGTAATATTGGTCCCTCATGGATGATGATATCCTTGGGTTTCATGATCATTTTATTTTTTTAATTTTTTAATTCTTATTTTTCTTTATATAATTTGTATCCCATGAATGATTACCATTCATTCTTAAAGGAATTTTTTGAATAAGAATAAAATAAATTTTCAGTAAATGGAATCATTAAATTAATGAAAGTTATGGTAAGATCAAATTGATAAATATATGAAAGGTAATATTGAATTTTGAAAATGTTAAAAATAAATTACCTATATAAAAAATCAGAATCCATATTCTTAAATCAAGTTTATTTATAGGAATTTTCTAATTAGTTACTCTATAATAACTAGTACTTAATAAATCATTTAATTTAATAATTAGAATTTAAAATTTTTATTAATTGTTTGTAGCAGTAATATGAATCACTATAGAATATCCCTTGATAGGTTCAATTTATGTGTGAGATTAGGGAAATTAGATATAAATTATTTAAGGATTTATTAAACACCCAAAAAAAAATTTCATTTTTTATTAAACCTAGTTTCATATAAGACAGATACTACATCTAAATTATTTTATCCATGTATGGAATTTATTTCTAGGAAACCATAATGTCTTTAGTTTACTATAATTTTATTTTATTTTCCTATATTAAGTATAATTTTATGATATTTATAGAAATCATTTCACATCCCCATCATTATAAATAAATAAAAACTTCATGTATAGAAACTACGATTCCATCAAAATGAACTCATGTGTCCAGTGATAGCATTTATGAAATTAAATTCACATTCTGATAATACATGATAAATATTTAACCAAAATAAAATTTCTAGTAAAAATAATACTATTTATGAAAATTCATTGATATAATGTGAGATTACCAAATGTATAATTAAATAGAGTTTACATTATTTTCATAGATGAATAATTCAATCTAAAAACAATACCACATTTATAGAACATGATGTTTTTCTAGAATTTTAAGATAGTTATATAAAAAATAAAAATTTATAATAGTGAAAATATTTGTCTATAATATCAATAAACTAGATCCCCATATAGATTCTTCATATGTTATACTCATATCCATAACCTTGTAATGAGAAAAAATAATAAAGGGTCTTATCAAACACATACAAAGAGAACACCCTATCAAAAAATCATAAAGGGATTAATTGTAAAAATATAATAAAAATATATATAGTAAAAATATCTGACAAAAAGGATTATGGAACAATAAGAATTTTTCATGAGGCACGAAGTATAGATAACTAATTTCTAATGATCAATGACATACCCTAACATAAGAATTCCAAAACATGTGACTATAATCATAATACGATGAGAATATAAAAGTAATTTCACCTAACATAAAAATATTGCATGATAATGTTGAATACACAATTAATTGGATATTATATACTATTGGAAATTGTCATCATTAGATAAATAAAATTTTTTAACATGAAGAAAATGTTGATGCATCATCTTATAAACAAAATAATAGTATAATTTTATCGATTTGAAAATAAAAAAAAGAATTATCATCAATATATTAGGAGACTTAATACATTTATTAATTCATTATGGGTATATATAGGACCCCATGAAACAAATCCATACATTCTTGTTCCTCATGAAATAAATCTTATATCAATTAATGAAGAAACAATGGAAACAAAATAGTAATCATATCATTAAAAATGGTATCAAAAAAATTAAATCGTGCATTTGAATGAATGATAAAAATATTTTTCCAACAAATGAAAAAATATCATAAGTAAATTTAGTGGGTTATTCTTGAAACATTACTATATAATATATATATCATTTAGAGATAAATAATATTTTAAAGGTGAAATATATCTATATTTTTATTTAATAAACATTTAACATTATTTAAAATAGGGAAAATTATTAGCTACGCTCAGAATTATGTCATTAATTATGGACCTGAATTGCATATCAAAGAATGATTTAGAATAAAAAACAAATATTTTTTTCAATTATAAACGAATAAAAATTCGTATGAAATTTTGAGTGGAAGATAAATTATATTAATGTGAAAGGAAAATATCTTTATATTATTTTTAGGTACATTTATTTAATATATAAAAATTAAAAAGTGATAATAAAACAATTATTGAATATTTTTAATGATAAATATTAATATTAGTAGATATTAAAGACCAATTATTATTCCAAAATAATATTTTTATAGATTTTTGTACTGAATAAAAATTGTTTGATAGAAATAATATTCATTAATAAAAAGGAAAATTATTCTTAACAATAGTATATTTTTTGGGAAATGAACTCATCAACTAATAAAATTTAAAATAAAACATTCATTTCCACATAAGATAAAAGTCAAAATATCAAATTAAATAAGATAATTAATAATATAAGAAGAATTAGAAAATGGAAATTGTGAAAAAGTATATTTTACTATGGGAAATCAAATTGGGTTTGTAAAATCCCTTACCACTAGTGTAGTGTTTTAATTTTGGGATCATTAAATAGTTATTGTGAAATAGACAATTAAATAATTGGAATAAATTTGGATTGTGATGAAATTAGTAAATGAGGCAGAAATTACACCATGTCATTGTAGAATGTGTAAATAATATTAACTCACGACTTGATGGAGTAAAAGTTGTTATGAAATACGTTGTACATTGCAAAAAGGTTGAATCAATACCAACTGAAATAGAAAATCCTAAATACAAAATTAATTATGATGAATAAAAATATATTTATTATAAGACTTTTCAAATACACAATATATATGTGTTCATAATATTAAATATTTCTATAAAAGAAAATATTAAATCAAAAACCATTACATTGAATTCATGTTTCTTTTCAAATTCTTTATAATCTGTTATGATAGTCAAAGGAATCATAATTACATATTTCAAAAAAATATTCAAATAATATATCTATTTTTATTTGATTTTTTATTTATTATAATTGGATTCATACCTTTGTGATTATTTTCATTATATGATGTTATTTCATTGGATTATTTCTCACATAATTGGTATTGACGATGTCGGTCAATATATGTTGGTACAACGTATATCATTCCAATATTATACATGATACTCTGCAAAATATTAAATAATAAATTATAAATATACATTTTTATTATAGGATAGTCTAATTTATGAATCAAAAAATGTAATATGTAACGTTCATTTTTTATTATTTTTAATATACAGAAGGTAACATATCAACCAAAAGTTTAAATATTATTGTTATATTTTTATAAAATTATTCATTTATATAATATAATTATTTTCTACATGAATACATAGAACCACTAATCTTTGGTGGTTATGTAGAATGAATGAAATTTACTCATAGATGTGATTGTCTAAATAAAACATTGGTGATGTTATCCATTCACAATAGATTGTGGTGATATATAATGGTTTATCCTTTACCATAATAAAATTTAAGTATACTAATGATATTAATTAGAATATATTATTTTGTTAATAATATGTTCGATGGTGGGGTCATTGACAAAAATATATACCACAACTTTATGGAGATAAAAATACACTTTTGAAGACTAAAATCAACACTTGAATGTTGATATGAAAAGAGATGATTCGGGGTAGATTATACTAACTAGAATATAATAATTTATGGATTTCAAATGGATAAATTTTTTTATATATTTTAATTTTACAACTAGAGAAGGGGGTATCGAGTAAATTTAGATTTAGACTACAAAATTTAGAGGGTTTAATATTAATAATTTAATTTTTAATATGTATTATGGTTGAGTCAGTGGTATAGGTAATTGACAGTGGTGTAGAATAAGGCTTGGAGGCCTTGCTAAAATTTAGTTTTAGTATAAAATTAAAATTAAAATAATGGGTTATACTTGTAAAAATTATAGAATCATGCCACCTAGGGATGATGATTCTTGTCACGGGGTGGATGGTAAGGGTATATACCCATAGAGTTGGTAGATAATGCTATGATCCATGGGTTTAGAGTAAATTATTATAGTGAATGTTTTATTTTTATAGTAGCATTAATTAATATCACACACACATGGTCTTGGTGTTTTTTTAAATTCAGGGTAGGCCAATATTTTTGGGGGTCAACCCCCTCTAGTACGTAGTTGAGAGGCCTTCTTGGGGAGTTCCATTCCCCTGTATCATCCCCCATATATCCATTATGTGAAACTGCCTTGCGATAGTGAGATCATGTTGTGTTTTATTTATATTATCGGTACATATGTTGATATGTTTTTAATCTATTTTATTTCTTTTATACATAAGTTTTTTAATTTTTGTTTTTTATGTTGATTCCATAAAATCATTGTGTAATTTTTTTTTCTGGTGGGGTTTTTTCTATTTTAGAAAGAGGATATCCTAAAAGGATGAACACATATCGTTGGGATATGATAAAATATAGAGAGGATGTTTTTAGATATTTTTTTATTGATCCACATTTAAAGGTTTTGAAGAATAAATTATTAATTTTTTAAATTAATTATTTGTGTTTGTATTGTTAGACAGGTATTTGGGAGCATATAAGAGCATGGTTGGGGAATAACAGAGCTATACAATATTTAATCTAATGAATTTAGGTATGTTCCCAATTTAATAAAATTGAATATATCCTTTTATACCTAAGTGTACTTTATTGTTTAATACATCTGGTTTATGTATGGTCTATAGGGACAAAGGTATCCCTGAAGTGAAAAGGTATGGAGGTATTAGGCCTCATATGATCTGAGTAAGATCTATTTAGCACATATAAATTTAAGATCATCCAATTTCAAACACACTATGTTTAGATATTACTATAACATTATATTTTAGTACCTAAGGTGATATCATCATATGGATGGTATGTGGGTGATATATTGGATTGGAATTGGAATCTTATGGTTTTGTGATGATGTGGGAGATTTTTTTATATCTCTTCAGTGGCAAGAAAATATTTCTTTTGGTTTAAGGAAAGAATTTATTTATGTGATTAGTGTCATAAGATCTAATTATATTGGATTTGGTTTTGAAGATGATTTTTATTTCCTGTAAAATGTTTATATATCTCTTTATGATTTATGAGAAAGGTCCTAGGTATGAACAATGGAAAATTTTCAGGACTTTTGATCTGGTAACCAAAGAGAATATGGAGGGATTGACTTTGGTGACACCAATGTGACATGTCCAATAGTGTGAAGGATTTTTGATGAATTCAAGGTAGCAAATTATTTCTATGATAAAGAGTCATGGATGTTGTTGTGTCCCCTATGGGTGATAGTTTTGATATGGTATCAATGGGAACATGCATTCCTTGTTTGGGATGATATATTGGCTACTCAAAAAAGGGAAAACATTTCTGCTTGATTAGGGTTAATTTCATGATTCACAAGGTCATTTGGAACATCTAGTGCGTTATTTATCTGTTTTATCAAATATATGAAACTTCATGTGTATACATTTGTGGTATGTGGGATGGAGATGACATTAGATATGGACTCTAAGGATTTCCCCTACAAATAGAGAGAGATTTAGCATACTAGACTATCTTGGGTGAGATGAATTCCTCATGGTCATGTAATCGATTCCATTCCATGGTGATAAGGCTTTTAATTTTGTAGTGGACCCCATCGTGTGATTTATTTATTCATGATAAGATGTTGGGCATTGGAAATGCACCCGACCATGAGTAATAGTTTCTTAGGATGATATTTTGATTAAACCATATTGTTTACCTTCATTTAGTAGATCAATGTCATTAATAATTACTATCCTTATTAATTGGGTATGGGTTGAGATATGTGATGTAAAAAAAGAAAATGAAATGAATTAATTCTATATTACAACCAATGAAAGTATGTTCGAACACTGTGGTGTCTTAGTTAGCACATAAGGCATGATTGGTGTGTGTTAATCATTGAGTATCATGGTGTGCTAGTAAGAATATGATGGCCTGAATAGCTATATTATATCATGTGTTTACTTCTCCCAGGCATACACATGCTTATGAAATCGTATGATATTGGTTATTAGAGATACCATTCTGATATTGGATTCTGTAACTCAATACGAGAACTCTAGTGAATGTGATGATCTTATGATATCTTTTATGGTGAGTACAGAATGTTTAGTTTATTAATATTTAGAAAATGGACTGTATATTTTGTTAAAAAATGTATTTTTCCTTGAAATTTTAGTATGTCCACTATTTGTTAATTATTTCTTATCTCGCATAATGGATCAACATGGTTTTTGATCTCTTTATGTTTTCAATGAAACTATTTTTGTGTTTATCGATTCATTGATATATTATTTTATTTTTCGATTATTCCTACACTAATCATGTGACATATATTTTATTTATTTTCTAACTATGGTAAAAACATTAACATGAGAGAATTGTTTCCCCACTATGTGTATTAGGCTCTCACTACATGTTTGTAGACTCTGTCTTGTGGGGAGGCATGCATGAGTTCATTTAAATCATTAGTTTCAGGAATTATAGTGTAAATTTAAACTAGGGTATTACATAGGGGAGACCAAACATTGATGAATGATCCAAGGGAAGTAAATTGTGTATTCGTTCAAGGAAATTTTTATTGAGCTGAGTCACTTTATGGACATGGATGTTAGGTTTTTTATATGTTAAAAAGTGATACATTTCCATAGATATTAATGTCTTGTGTTATTATGGAAAAATTTACATGAGGTTTAGTTAATTTATGTTATAAAAATCAGTGAGAAATGATGGAATGAGTTTTTTTCACACAAGGACATTCTTGATGGTCTTTCATTCATTTTAGTCATCAAAATTTCAAGAAATGCAAGTTTACCCATTTTTACACCAATTAACCATGAATTGTTTTTACCATGGTCATTATAATTGAACTAAAAAGATATGATAAATCCTCTTATGAATTTTTAACATTGGTAATCATTCATTATACATTTTTGAATATAGTTTAATTTTGATATATGACATGATTAACTTCTAAAGTAAAACAATATATATATATAAATAGATTCTTTAATAAAATTATATATTAAGAGTTTCTATTTTTATCTCCAATTAATTATTAATTAAATAAATTCTAATATATATTCTTGTTTCATTAAAAAAAATTTATCAAAATTATTTGAGAAATTTTATAAAATATTATAAAATTTATATAATAGTCCCAAACAATTCTGTAAAAATTAATTGTTTTGTTAGGGTACATAATATTTAATTTTTGACTTATGATTATCATAAAAATGGGATTATATTTATTATAAAAATTTATATTATGATTATAAATATGATGATATTTTCTTTAGACTCAATAAATTGAGTTAAAAAAATTATTTTTACTATATTTTTGAAAAATATATAAAAAACAATTTTGACAAAAATATATAATTTAAGTACAATGTAAAATAATTATTATTATGTTTCTCGTAATGAATATTTGTTATATATTAATTTATTTATATTTATATGTTATTAATACATTTATTTAAAATAATTTATTATTATATATTGATAATAAAATACAAAACACAAGAACCAATTCTTTGAAAATATTTATTTTTAATTATTTAATATGAACCAAATTCCATTACGATATAAAATTTATATTCTAAAATTTTAATTTTCAAAAATAAATTTTTATAAAAACAATTAATTAAATCTTCTAAATACATCATTTATTTCATTAAAAAAATAATATTGAAAAAATATAACAAAATATTTAATGTAAAAATTACATATTTTTTAATATATTAATTGTGAAAAATAATATTTATTTTTTCTTATTAGATTTTCTAAACTCAAGTGTACCTATTTTATAAATGTATATCAATTGATATATTTCCAATGACAATATTTCCCTTTATATTACCTTTATCACTCATTTTAAATCTTATAAATTCTTTTTGTTATTTTATTCTAAATCACATTTCTCATTTAATTAATTTCAATTTTATATTTTAAAACATAATTTATCCTTTCAATGTTTTCATCATAAATTTAGGTCTAGATTTATAAATAGTGACCACTAAGAATGAATGGGATCCAACTAATTTTATTGATTTAAGGATATTACAAAATTTTATTTATTGTTCCTTTATAATTTATCAACTTCATATATATATAATAATCCCTAGAATATAACAAAGGATAAAATATTATAAATATTTTCATGTACATTTATTAATTTTTTCCATAATGTAAAATATAAAATATTAAAATTAAATCACCTCTTATATATACTATTTTCTCCAAAATATTACATTTTTAGTTAGTAAATATAAAGAACATTATTCATAATTATAGATATATATTGTAAGGACTGAAAAATGGGATGAAAAACTGGGGGTGTTAATAATGGTATTCATTCATTTGAAAATTCCAACTTTTGATAATGAGTTTGTCTCAATATATCTAATTGATTTTTTATATATTCATTATTCCCCATTCCATGTAATTTAATCATTATTTTGTTAATGATACATATAAAAATCAAAAATTATCTACTCACTTATTCTTTTTGGGAATATTCAAGGTTTACTCATTTATATATGCATCATCAAACCATTATGAAACCAACTATTTCTTGATAGGATTCCATGATATTTATAATTAATAACTACAACCATTTAATTTCGGTTGTATAATTATACGAATTTAATGTTATGAAATATGATCTAATAATTTTATATCACACTAATAAATTTTTTAATGTGATATACCTCAGGATATGGGTATTACATGTGAATTTTATGATAGATTTGTAAAAATTTTAGAAACTCGTGGATTTTAAAAAAATATTTACATGAACATGTTTTCATGTTTGACCACATTCATTGTGTATGATTTTTTCCACATATGTTATAGTTATTTTTTATTATCAGTCTAAACAATTTAATTTCACACCCTCAATTTTTTTGTATTCATGTTATTGATATCATATGCATATGATATAATGATGATTAATATTCTCACCCATGTACTTTATGGATTTTGGTTTATTGATTCACTATATCTATCAAACCCATTAGTGGGATTTTTGCTCACCATTTCATAAATTTTTTTATTTAGAAGATTTCACATACTAAAGAGGTCATATAATCTTATATAAGGACTATGATTAAAATTAAAAATAAATAAATGATTCTTATGTAATTTTTAATATGAAAATTATTTTACTAAAACTAAAAACCTATCAAATTTGGAATTAGAATAATTATGGGTTTTTTGTCTCAAAATAATTTAAATTTTATTGATTTATTTTGTATATCTACATGTGTCTACCACATAGAAAAGGATACTGATAAATAATTAACAATTATTGAACCAAATATGATGATATTAGAAACACAATAAAACAATAATTATTTTTTCATAAATATATCTTGTATGAAATCAAGTAGAAGACGTATTATGGGATTTTATAAAAAAAATTAATGAACCTATATTTTTTTAATTAATTTACCTATCAATGAAAAATAAATAGCCTGAAAAATGTTATTAATTATTTCATAATAGGGGAAATTGTTCAATAAAAAATTATGAAATTTGAATTCCTATTAGTAAATTCGATAAGATTATTCTGTTTATAAAAACGTAAAATATACTAAAAAACTTTCATCTAAAAAATTTATATTTTTGGGAAAGAAACAATGATTGAATTCCGATATCGAATAAACTCAATAATTTTTCTAGTATTATGTCTTTTCATATTTTAAAAATTGGAAATGAAATATAAAGTGAAGAACATGATCACTGTAATGTGAGAGAGAATGACGTTTTTTACATTAAGGGAGGAAATATAAATAAAATTATAATGAAATAAATTAAATATTATAGGTGAATGATATATATATATATATATGTCTGTGTGTGTGTCTATATATATCTTGGTATTGATATACATATATCATCAATAATATTAATGTGTTGGAAAGACAACCTACCTTGATTTCAAAGATACTTCAAATTCTTGAATAATTTATTTAATATTAATGTTTATTAATTAATTAAATTCTGAAAAATCATTTGAAGTTTTATTTTATAAATTTAATTAATTTACTATAATGTTTTTTCATTTATAATCTTAATATTGGACGCATAGATTGTTTTGGAATTGTATGGTTATTAGTTCCAAAATATCCTTGATAGAGAAGCGATAATAATAATACACCTTCAATTGCATCTATAAGATACATATGTTCCTTTATACATGGTTTAGATAATTATTCTAATGTTGGAGTCCAATATATAATTTTAGACTCAAACATTAATATATTTTACCTCATTATAATAATTTTTATAACTAAAAAGGACAGTTATTTCTTTTAAATAATATAATAATTATAATAATTATATATCCACTTTTGAATCAATACAATTGAATTATTTTTTAAAATATATTATATTAATTCATCAAAATTATGTATATGATTATCCATGTAATGTAATGGCTCAAAACTCTCATGTTTTTCCCTACACTGAATTCTGGTGTCTGAGGTGTTTCGGGAGGTCAAGGTGACATATCCCCCACACATTTCCAAATTTCTAGTTATGTGAACAGTTCCACTGGTGAGGTCGACGTGAACAGTTCCACTGGTGAGGTCAATGTGAACAGTTCCATCGGTGAGGATGACATGATAAATTCCATCGGTGAGGTTGATGTGAATAGATCCATCAATATGGTGGATGTGAACAGTTCCATCGGTGAGGTTGAAGAGAGCATTTACATCGGTGACGTTGATGTTAATCGTTCTATCGGTGAGGTCGACGTGAACGATTCCATCAGTGAGTTCAATGTTAATAGTTCCATCGGTGAGGTTGAGGAGAATTGTGTCAATATTGAGGTTCAGGAATAGTGTTTTTCCTTATCCAATTTTTGAGTTCATGAATAGTGTTTCCATTACGGTGAGGTTTCCAAGGTGATGTTCATAAATAGTGTTTTCCTTTTTCCAAATTTCGAGTTCATAAACAGTGTATCCAGAAGGGCAAGGTTCCAACAATAGCCTTTTTCGATTTCCAAATTTTGAGTTCATGAACAGTGCTGCCAGAACGGTGAGGTTCAATCAGGAAGGTTTCAATGGTGAGGATCATGAACAATGTTTTTTACTTGGCCAAATTTCGAGTTCATGAACAATGTTTCTATCTTCCTATATTTTCGCCTCTATGACATTTCCATTGACGTAAAATCCTTTTAAATTCTATTTTTAATGACTCTACGGCCTATTCGAAGGCCATAATTAGTATATTAATTATCCGAATACATGGAATGTTTTTACTTGGTCAAAATGTGTGGCTTCAGGTTATCAGCATATAATAGAAAATCTAGCATATCTTTAATCAATGATCTGTTAAATCATCGAAAGGGATGAGATATCTTCCTCCCCAGTACTTCCTTATTATTCTCGAGTGTGTGATAATTGAACCATACATTCCTTCCCATAGGAGATGTGTGATCTAGAATTCATTCATGGATTGGTTCCCCTCTGTTATTGATGTATCCAAGCAGTATCAATCATATTCTATATAAGGAATGATCAATAGCCATTTTTTGGTTTCATATCCTTTGGTTTATCCATTCCCTTTTATGTATTGGTATCTCCATGTTCCTAATACACCTTTCATGGGTTTTGACAGGTGTGTTGGTGACTCGGCATCCTCTGGTGGAGACAGTTGTCATGACGGAGGAAATTGTAACCTGTTGTGTGGCTCGTTCTCGAATAAAGGACATCATAAACTTCTTGATGAAGGGGATTTGTTTATCCTCTGTTCTTTTATGTGAAAATGTATAGTTAGCATGTTTTATCCAGCTAGATCAGAATGGAATTGACATAAAAAATATTTGATCTAGATAAATTAATTGATATTGATTGTATGTTATTGCCTCTGATTTTGTTAGATAGTGTGATATTTATGCTTTCTTGGTTTAGCTATTTGTTCATGATGGAAATTGGTAAATAACGTAATGTTTTAATTAAGTGATTTATTTTGTTTACAGATAAAGTGACATATGAATGAATCTTATTGTTATTGTTGTAATTTGATGCTAATAAAATTGATGCAGTAAGCATTTTTACTCAATTTATGGTTCTTTACTGGTTAGGTTTCCCATAGTTGGATCCTATGAATAATAAATCAGTTCATTATAGATGGATTAAAGAACCGAGTGTTTGATTAATGATAATTCCTTCTAGGGGTTTGAGTTACCCTCTTTCTTGAATAAGGGCCACAATCCCAACTAATATGATGTTTTTTTTCAGCTTCATGGGTTGTGATGTGAGCCTGGATGGCTGATGTAATAAGTGGGGGTAGGGAGACCGATTGTGTGAGGCAGTAGTTGACACCTAGAGAGGCGAGATACATCTGTTTCTGTATGTGGGTGTCGGGGAGGACACCGACGATGATGGAACGAGTTGGATGTGAATGGTTAGATTCTTTCTAATTGTTATTGGTTGTTTATCTTCATTAATTACCGCAGTACTCAAGGAACCTATTCTTTCTTACCATTCTTTCGAAAGGGGAAAAGAGGCATGGGGTATGCCATATGCGTTCCATGTATTGCTTATCAGGGAAGGATGGTTCTACCCTCTTACTATTGGTGGTAAAGACTCAATGGCTAGTACATCTACTCGCCGATTTGAGCCCCCTGCGTTTAGTAGAATATAAATTTTTCACCAGAATGAATGATAATTGGGGAAAGTAATGCTATAAATACATAATTGAATAAATGATGTTAAAACATTGGGTTGATGCTTGTTGTGGAGCAATGATGAAGTTGTAATTAAATGTAATAGTGAACATTAGGTGATATTCCAATGAAATATAATGTAAAATTGTTCATGGTTAATTAATGTCTAAATAATTAATTACGATAATGTGAAACTGATAAAAATGGGATGATGTAATATAATAAAGCACTTTAAATCGGTATGTGCTTATAGGATACCTATTATTTGATGTGGTATCCGGGAGTCTGAGAGATGTTATCTGTAGTTGTGTTTAAGACTAGATTATACACATTATGTGGTTGTGATACATAGTATATTTTGTACATTTTCTGTTTCATTATGCTACATTGCCATGTCAGTTAGTGAAACATACACCCAGGGTATTCTGAGCCATGCGGGGTGTTTTCCACAACATTCTGGTGATTGGATGAATGGCTAACAACCCCCATTGGATCCTCTCTCTTCTATTGGTAGTTACTTGTGTCGGTACGTACATAGGTTAGTTTTCCCTATTTTGGTTTGTGGAGGGATGTAATGGGTTGTGGTTATTCACACACATATATTCTGGATATAGTTTTCTATGGACTACAATAGGCATAACATGTATAGGATTTAATAGCATGAAGATTCTTACTCAGTGTGTGGGTTGTGATGGCTGGAGATATAATACCTGATGTATGATACACGTTATGTGGGATTTGGTGGCTCCCAAAACTACCTGGTTAATGTTCTTGCGTGGATGTGGTGGTTTTGCTGCACGAGGTGCATGTTGTGGGGAATTTACAGGTGTCTGTGGGGAATCCTTTTGGGAGAGAGATGCTTAGGGCATGTGACGTTGGGGAAAGGATGAAAACTAGTTGGGAAGTAGTATCAGGGTACCCTTCATATTCAGTATTATATTATATACTCTTTTATGTGATACTTGGTGAGATTATCCATAGCGAGGTTGGGATATTTTTATACCGGTATAGGTGATGATTTAGTTTCACTTGTTGTTCACCGTGATTTAGGATGCTTTATTTAGTTTTTCATGAGAGGCTCTAGGGAGGATACTACTGAGTATACTGTTATACTCACCTGATTTATATATAAACTATTTTTCATGTCACCTGGAGAAGTTTGGATATCAGGAGGGTTTTTACTATCTTGGGATTGCAGGAGCTGTTCAAGATTTGTGTTTGCTATTGTTTTCACATTTTATTCGGTACTTCTATGTTTCCCCTTTCAATTGTTGTAGTTTTTCAGGACATTACATATCTGCACTAGGGATTTATTTTATATTGGTGTCTAAGTTGGAGTTGGCTGGTGTCAATCTTATATCTATCTTCTGCATGTGTTCTCTTTGAGGGCAATTCCTCTGATCTTTTTGTTTACTATTCCCTCAGTGATAGTCACCAACCCGAGGCCTACTTGAGGTGGCACTCAGGGTATCATTATCTCCCTTCTCACATTGCTGGCCTAGGAGGGGTACACCTTATGGGGAGGGGGTCACGACAGAGTTGTATCAGAGGTCTAGTTGAGTGATAAGATGGAGTTGAGTGTTAGGAACATGTGAGTTTACATGGGATGGTAGAGAAACAATGACAGTCATGTTTAGAAATTAATGTAAAAAATGGATATTGTCTGAGACATTACTATTATGGGCCCCCTATAATATGATGTATGTAACTTTACATTTATAATGGATACTAACCAATTTCATACTCGATGTAGGGTAGAGATCTTGGAAATTATAATGCATCATTTTTCAATGTGCTTGTGTTTGAATGGGTAGACCTTGGGATAGGATAACCTAAAATTAATAAATGAAAAAAATTAATTAATAACATTGAGTCTTCTATATTCAAGGATTAGGAGCTCTAAATTTTTTAGATTTTGATGGTTTTGCTTCCGGCCTATGTCCTTATCAAGATCTCATAAAATATATCTTGTAGTTTTTTCCTGGAAATCACCGCTGGGTAGAGGATTATGACGATGACACTTGGATAAGGACACTACGATAGTTTCAGTGCCATAGTATGAATAAGTACGAGGGATCCATTTCATATGTAGTCATAGAATACTTGTTGGAGTAGTTAGAGATAGGATTTAGTTAAATCCATTCTCAGAAAAATAATTTGGTGTCCTTTGTTGTGACGATGCTGCATGGAGCAGTGAGGAAGTGGTCGTTCATATTCCTTAGGGATCACAAGGAGTAAGCGATATCATGGGAGGAGTTCATAGAGGAGTTTAGAGTCGAGTTTCTTTCATTGACGATGAAGGCGTCCAGTCGACATGATCTTCTTACCCTTAGACTGGGGAACTCCAATGTGTGAGGGTTTGGAATCTGTTTCAGGAACACTTTACAATATGCTTCAGACCTATTGCCCGATGAGAAGATCAGGACCAGCCCTTTCAAGGAGGATTTACATTCAGAGATCCAGTAGAAATTCACCCCATTTGTGATGAAGAATTATCTTGAGGTGCTGGTGAGGGCAGAGATCATTACGAGGTGTTTGGCCCGAACTATATCATCACAAGAGGGGAGTCGTCATGATTCCTCACGAATCAGAGCTATGCTCCAAGGTACCGGATTTTCAGGGCTGAATAGTTCTCATTTGGTTGGGGGAAGGTCCCAGCCTTCATCATCTCGTTTCCATAGGGGAAACAGCTCTCAAACCAATACCAAGGGATTAGGTACATGATTTTACTTGTGGTGGTCGAAGTCATAAGTAGAGAGAGTGACTAACTTTTCAGCACTGTCATCATGCACCAGGTGTTCCAATCGAAGTTCTTCTATTGAGGCAGTTCCAGTCATGGCAGTACTAGCTAGTTGCGCCAGCTTTGGATTAGTAGAGGGTAGATAGGGCAGGAAGAGGAAAACCTCATGACACTGCTAATCCTCATAGAGTAGAGCACGACCATGGTGGTGGTCGTCATCAGTGTCTGAGAGTCCTTGGATGAGGTCGTGGCTAGCTTCATGTTTCAGCATTTCCATCTCCAAAAGATCCATATGTCATTCAAGGTACCCATTTCATGTTTTCTACTATGGGGTATTCCTTGTTTGATTCAGGAGTTACACACTCATTTATATCACCTACCATTTTCCATGCCTTGGGACTTGAGGTAGAGAGGCTTCTTGTGCCCGTGTTGTTGACTACGCCAGTTCGAGGCTGAGCTGACTTGTTTGATATATGTAGAGACTGTGACCTAGTGTTGGGGTAGCACTGGTCTTGGGGAGATTTCCTATGTTTACGAATACAACCATATGATTTCATCCATGGCTTGGATTGGTTGTATTCGGTGTAGGATATTGTGTATTTCTTCAATAGGTAGGTTGTGTTCATCGATGTAGATGGAGAGCCAATGTTGTTCGTTGGCTAGCAAGACCCTTAGATGGGTCAGAGGCATGTTTCATCCATATCATCAATGATTGATGAGCTGATGCTGAGTTCATTAGATGATCAGTAATTGGCATTTGATAGGGTATTAGAAGTGTACCCTGATTTCTTTATTGAAGAGTTTGTATCATTACCCCCTTGATGAGAGATCGAGTTTGGAATCATGCTATAACCTGGAGTGTCTTATATCTCTTTTTCTTCATATAGGATAGCCACTTCTGAGTTACAATAGTTACATATACTACTTGATGGTCTGTTACAGTGCATTTTTTTCAGCCGAGTGTGTCACCATGGGGTGCACCAGTTTTGTTCGTCAAGAAGGCAGATGACAGTTTGTGGCAGTTTTCCGATTAACATCCCTTAAACGAAGTGACAATAAAGAATCACTATTATATTACACAGATTGATGATTTATTCGATCAACTTAGGGGTTCATGTCTGTTCTCAAAGATCGAATTGTGGCCAGGATATCATTAGATGCACGTGATGTTTGGGGATATCCCAAAGACTGCATTCCATTGTCATCAGGTGAATCATTAAGTGATTGTAATCTAATTTTGCATGACTAATTATTTAGTAGTGTTCATGAAATTGATGAAAACTAAGTTACATGAGTTCCCATATTGGTTCCTTGTAGTTTTCATCGATGGAATCCATTTGTACTCTACATCTGAGGAGGAGCGTGCAGAGCATCTGCACACTGTTCTGGGAGTTCTTCATAAACATCAGTTTTTGGGATGTGGTCAATGTATGAGCTTTGGGATTGAGAAGTAAATTTCTTAGGGAATGCTGTGTCCCTGTATAGATTAGATTAGAATCCATCTTTGATAGAAGAAGTTGTTTCTTTGGTATCCCCCACGATAGTGTCAGAGGCGTGAAGTTTCCTAGGTCTCCCATACTACAATATGAGGTTCTTATCCGATTTCATTCAAGTTGGGACACCTCTGACATCTTTGACCACAATGGATCAATCATTCATATAGTCTGATGAGTGTCAGGAAGCATTATATTATCTAAAGGATATTTTTTTATGGGCTTCATTTCTTTGTCATCCAGTAGAGGGAGTTCAGTTTGATGTTTTTTTGCAATGCTTCACATCTAGGGTTAGGATGTATTCTGATGTAGTATTGATTAATTATTTCTTATGGGTCTCGGCAATTGCTTCCCCATGAACATAACTATGCCACCAATGATAATTAGTTGTCCACCATAGTGTTTCCAATGAAGTTGTGGATATGTTACCTCATTAAATAACGCTTTTTGGTTTTCACCAATCATAAGTGTTTATGTTATGTTTTCTCCCATCATAACTGGAACTTAGGAAATCATCTGTGGATGGATTTTTTTATAGTAATACAACGTAAAAATTTCATGTACCTATGGAAAGAAAAAGTTTCTAGGTGATTTGATGCGTATGAAGACACATGGTGATGCAGTGCGTGAATCTGTTGATTCTAGGAGAGTAATGGAAGAAATTTCAGCATTACATCATGATATGGGAGAAGTTGGAGGTAGAGGATGTCTTTTTCAGATGACGGTGTAGTTATATCTGATGCAGTAGGTGGAAGAATCCCAGTTGGGGATCTAGAGGTAGAGGTCTGGATAGACCGAGTTGTTTGTGGTGAAGCCCCTGATGGTTGTTCTGAGGATGAATAACACTGAGTGTTGTATCATGGAAGGATATTTTTTTCCTTTGATGACGAGCGAGTTAATTCTCAGAGAGTTCCATACCTCTACATTAGCGGTGCATCCTAGCATGAAAAATATGTACCGAGCCTTGGAGATTTATTTTTGGTTGCCTGGGAAAACACGTGCAGTTGCGGTGCCTGTGTCTCGATGTTTGTTCTGCCAAAAGGAGAAGGCCAAACACCGTGTTACTGGGGGTCTTCTATATCCATTAGATTTTCCTCAATGGATGTGTAAAGACATATCAATGGACTTTGTTACTGGTTTAACTTGATCTATGGGAGGACATTATGATATTTGGGTGGTCGTGTAGCATTTAACAAAATCATCCCACTTCATAGTGATCAAGGAGTCAGGCTCAATGGATGTTTTGTCAAGGTAGTATCAAGAGTATGTGGTGAGGATTCATAGAGTCCCAATGACTATCATATCTGATAGAGATACTCATTTTAACCCTAGGGTATATAGTGGTCTCCATCATGCTTTTTCTTCTCATCTATGCCTTATCACTTCTTTTTATCCTCAAATAGATAGTCAGATACAGCAGACCATCCAAACTCTTGAAGACATGTTATGCTTTGGTGTCCTAGATACTGGAGGTTTGTGGAAGAGGCACTTTCCCGCTTCCTACTGTTTCACCCCTTTGATGTTTCCTTTGACATAAAATGCATTTAAATCATTTTTTAATGGAATATATGGTTGATTAAAAGTTTGTAACTCATATATTTATTTACCTATGAATCAGGATTTTTTTACTTGGTCAAACCGCATGGTTTAATACGATTCTATTTTAATGGAAAATCCATGGTATCTTAAACCACTACTCCATTAAATCTTCTAAAGGGATAAGATATCTTCCTCCCTAGTTCATACTCCTTGTTCTCAGGTGTGTGATGATCAAACCTTCCATTCCTTCCCATTATAGTTATGTGATCAAGCCCTCCGTCATGGATTGGTTCCCTTCTGTTTTTTATGCAAACAAGCATTGTCGATCCTTCTTCGATATAAGGTATGATCTATAGTAATTCTTTTTTATTAATATCCTTTAATTTCTCATTTTCTTTTAATGTAATGGTATCTCCATGTTCCTAATATAGTTTTCTTGGGTTTTGACCGGTGTTGTGGTGTCTATGCATCCTTGGGTGGATACAGTTGTCACGGGGGAAGAAATCATAACCTGTTGTGTGGCTCCTTCACGTATAAAAAACATCAAGAAACATTTGAGTTAAGGGATTTGTTGAATGTCTTTTCTTTTATGTGGAAATTTATAGTAAGCATGTTTTATCCCACTAGATCACAATGGAATCGACGTAATAAATATTTGAATCAGATAAATAAATTGATATCGATCGTATGTTATTGCCTCTTGTTTTTCTAGATTGTGTGATATTTATTCATTCTTTGTATACATTTTTGTTCTTGATGGAAATTGGTAAATAACGTAATGATAGAATTAATTTATAATTGTTTGGATATAAATAAAGAGGTATGTGAATGAATCTGATTGTTGTTGTTGTAATTTGAGGCTAATCAAATTGATGCAGTAAGAATCTATTATCAATTTGTGATAGAGTACAAATTAGGGTTCCCGTAGATGGAACATGTGAATAATAAATCAGTTAAATAATGATGGATTAATGAACTAGTTTTTTGAAAAAATATTATTCCTTTTAGGGTTCTGAGTTAATATCTTTCTTGTTGAAAGAACAAGATCCCAATTTATATGATCATTGTTTTATTACTACTTGTGTTGTGATATGAGCCTATAAAGATGTTGTGATATGTGGGGGCAGGGAGGCCTGTTGGTGGTTGTAGTAGTTGACACCTAGAGTGGCAAGATGCATTGGTTTATGGATATGTGTTTCGGGGAGTACACAAGGGATTATGGAATGAGTTGGATGTGAATGTTTGGAATCCTGCTGATTCTTATTGGGGTTTTATCTGCTTTACCTACCCTAATGATCAGGGAAAATGGTCTTGATAACCCTTCTTCTGAAAGGGACGAAGACGCGAGAGCTACGCCATGTGCTTTCCATGTTTGTCTTCTCAAGGGAGGGAGAGTCTACGTTCTTTATATAGGTAGTAATGAATCTATAGGTAGATCATCTACAAATCATGTTGATCCCCCTTGTGTTTAGTCGCATAGAATGGTTTTCCTAGAATGCATGGTAATATGGGAAAGTATTTCTTTAAATACATAATTTAATATATGAAGTCAATCCATGGGGTTGGAAGTCACTAGGGCACAATGCGTAGTTTTTAATTTAAAGGAACAATGAACATTGGGTGTGATGCTAATGATATATAATGTCAAATTGTTAATGGTTAATTAATTTTTAAATAATTAATTAATATATATTGCAACTGATTAAATTTCAATGATGTAATGTAATAAAGCTCTTTAAATTACTGTGTTCTTATAGGAAACTTAGTATTTGAAGTAGACATCGGGAGTCCGAGAAACGTTTGATATAGGTGTTTCTAAGACATGATTGTGCCCATAGTCTGGTTGTGAGTTATAGTATATTTTGTAATTTTTCTGTTTTAATATGTTACACCACCTCGTCAGTTAGAGAAACTAACAAACTGGGGATTCTGAGCCATAGGGGGTGTTTTCCCCAATGATCTGGTGGGAGGATAGATGGATGACTACCCCTATGACCATGCTTTCTTCTCTTGGTAGTTACTTTTTCTGATAACAACATTGGTTAGTTTTCCCCATATATATTCGTAGGGGGCTATAATGGCTTGTGTTCATTCAAACTCATTCATTATTGATATATTTTTCTATGGACAACTATATGAGTAACATGTATTAGATGTGATGGCTTAAGGATTCTTACTCAGTGTGTGGGATGTGATGGATTGAGATATAATTCCCAAGGTATGATACATTTTAGAGATATGTGGGGTCTCCCAAAAACTACCCAATTACTTTTCTTGTGTGGACGAGGTGGTTTTTTTGCATGAGGAGCAGGTTTTGATGATTCGGCTAAGTATCTACGGGAGTGCCTTTTGGAGAAATATGCTTAGGACGTGCGACATTAGGGAAAAGATGAAAACCCAGTGGGGAAGTAGTAGTGGGTTACCCTTGAAGTTCGTTATAATTTTATATACTCTTGTATGTGATTCTTGGGTGACCGTTGCCATGGTGACGCTGGGAACATATTATATCTATTTAGGTGATGAGTTAGTTCCACGTGTTGTTCACTCTTCTTTAGAAATCTTTCTTTACATTTTCATGAGAGGCTCTAGGGAGGACCCTACTAATTATACTATTATATTCATCCTATGTATATATAAACTGTTTTTCAGGTCACTTGGAGAAGGTTGGAGATCAGGATGGTTTCAAGTAGCTTATTGTGGCCGGAGTTATTCAGGATTCGTGGTCACTATAGTCATCACTTTCTTTTGGGTATTTGCTGATTTCCCCATTCATTTGTAGTAGTTTTGCATGAAATTACATATGTGAATTTGGGATTTCATTTATATTGTTTTATGAGTTGGAGTTGGTTAGTGTCAGTCTTATCTCTTTCTTTTAGATGTGTTCTATTAGAGGGTAATGCCTCTCATCTATGTGTTTATTATACCCTTGGTGCTAGTCGCCACCACAGGGCCTATATGAGATTGGACTTAGGGATCATTATCTCTCTTCTGACATTTCAATCCTAGGATGGGAACAACATGTGCGGAGGGTTCGTGTCATGGAATGTATAATAGTGAAAATGAACATCATAATTCAGTTAGATATCTAAAACTACCATAGGTGAACCAATGTTTTTAATTATGTTTTGGAAAAAAATAGTTAAACTAGAAAATATTATATTTTCATAAAAAACACAATTTTATATCATATAATATAATAAAATTTTTATTTTTATTGATTTTTTATATTTTTTAGTAAAATAAAGAAAATTTAAATTGATTACTTGGGTTTAAGAGCCATATCGAGAAGTATTTATGACTTTTAAAAAGGATTTTAAAAGAGAACTTCAATGGGAATGTGCTTTTATGTTAGGAGAATATGATATAGATGGGGTTTTTATACATCTAATATAGTAGTGTGTTTTAATTAAAAAATAACAATATCATAGGTTGTGGTAATGATTAAGAATTTTCATTTGTTTTGTTGTTCATTTATTTATATTTGAAGATAACAAAAAATAAAATCCCTTTGGGAAATATTTTATATTAACAAATAATAAATAAAAATGAATATATTGAAATGTAAATTAGGCTTATAAAATAGATTAATATTTTTTATTTTTTTCAATTCATTAATGTATTTATTTAACTAATTAAATAACTTTTAATTAGAGAAAATTATTTATTTCATATTTATATCATAATGATATAATAAACTTATAATATTATTAAAATTATTGTTTAATATTGTTCCTCAAAAAATATCTTGAAAAATTAAGAATCCCCTCCCTTAAAAATTGAGATATACTTATTCAAAGAAATATGTCCATTTGATCAATTTTCTAGTCTAAATATGTTAAATTTACCTATTAAATAAATACATATAATTCCTAAAAAATAATTTCACCCATATTAAAATATATTTCTTTTTTCTCCAACGATTACATTTTTAATTTTTATTAATAGATCTGATATAAAAATAATAATAAATTATAATATATCATTAAATCATTATATTCATAGAAATTATGAAATTTAATTAATTATTCTTTAATTTAAAATTATTGTTTGACTTATTATTTTAATAGGAAAAATATTTAAAAAAATTCTATTATTTGTGTTTTAGTTAATCAATTTGAAAAGTCATATTATATAATAATATATTCACTTTTAATTACTACATTCATTCTCAATGGGATCATTTCATTTCTAATTGGTCAAATTAATATTTTAACTATCAATTATATTTTTTTATTGTTATCTAATAATTTTACATCCATGAAATACCTCATTCAAATTGTTATTTATTCTCATAATTATAATCAATTGTACTTATGTTGTTAATAAAATTTAACAATCATTTGTTAATAATTTTTCTACACTATTTTTTTCATACTTCTGATAAGTCTATGTGGCCACATGGAAACAAAATTTTCAATTGTATTCTTTCTATTTTGAAGTATGTGATTCCCCATTATATGTTTTTAAAATTTATGATGTATATTAATATATCATATATAACATTTTATTTTGATGTAATAGAATTAGCGTTTTATAATATAATATTTGTTAATTTATAGAATATTATAATTTTTGATGATCTACAAACAAAACTCTAGGGCCACGAGATTAATAACTTACATCTAAAAATTAACATTGATGTTAAGTGGGATTATCCATGAAAATATTATACTAACTAACATTTATTTATAACTGACAACAACCACACAAAACACTTATTAATTTTTCGATTGTTTTCATTGAGGTGTAGTATCGTAAGAAATAAAACTAACAAAACATGTGAACATTTCTAAAAAATCTAATCGAACTAGAATATATTTTATTTTTATTATATGATACACTCAACTTCCTATCCTTGGAAAATGGAAACACAATGATGGTGTGATATCAGATGCCCCGAAAGGGTAGACATAGGATATATAAATCAAGAATCATGGATCAAATAATATTTTCTTATTGGTATAACTATGATACATAAGAATGTTATGCAATAAAATAATAGATTATAAGGTCTGTCATAAGTGAAAATTATTAGATTTGATGATAGTGGAACCATTGACTAAAAGATTGATACATGAAAGAATTACATTTAACAACTTATAAATATAAACATGGAAATAGCATATAGAAAAATAATCATTATGGGATACCCAATGGGAGAATTTGAATAGAATGAAAAATATTTATAAAATAATCATCATATATTGATTGAATGAAGAAAATGCCTTCTTTTTAAATATTATTTTTGATAATTCACATTTAATGGGTCGAGGTGGAACCCTATCAAGGCGCAAAGTCGTAGAGAAAATTAAACTACTCATAGGTCTTAGATGAAATTCCCCAGACAAGTCGACATGGAACTGCTCCTCCCCAGCACATGTCATGATATTAGCACTCCACCTTCATAATGATGGTTGTCTAGCTGTCTAGTGAAGAGATTCACATGCCCAGAACCGATGGCAATGTCATACCCTCTTGTTCATACAATTCCAGTTACCTCTACTATGTTTAATGTGCTCATTGTGAATCCTGATCTGGAGCCTTGTTCATTGTATTTTGACTGGAACATCTGCATATTATTGTGTCCCAAAGGTGTTGGGGTGTCCTTATGGGCCTGTGGTGGCCCAAAGGCCTATGAAAAACTGTCTCGAAGGCCTTTGGGTGGCCCTAAAGCAATACAGGGCCCATGGACAAAATCGGTTGCCCAAAGTTCCTGATGGATGAATAGTTCTGGCTGCTACAGTAACAAATCGTACCAGCTACAAAACTGGATACATTACTACTACTGTAACCCTAAAATATGTCTTCACCCAGATTTGATCTCCGGTCACATGGATGTACTTTTTGAGTCCTCGCCAACATGGTTGAGTCTCATTTTCATTAATCATCAGATATTAACTCAGCGAATCATCAATACTGTGACTTGTACAGTTGTAGACCATTATTTTGTGTAACTAAAACATACTAGAAAAAATATTATTCCACAATATATAATCATTTTACAAATGAATTACCAAGATATATTAGACACCACCTATCATTTTATCATACTTATTTCTTAGAAAAAAATTATTCATTAAACATATCATAAGTTAATGTTGATATGAAGTTGGGTATTACACAATTTCCAAAATATATCATAAAATTAAATAATTTATAATTTACTCTATCAAAATAACATGATACTACCATGGAAAGTAAAATGGTCAATAAAATATATTAAAAACATTATAGTCAAATAAACATCAATAAATTGTTGGTTTTTAATCCTTGTCGATAAATGGTATATGACATATGAAATAATTCCCTCAATCAACAGATATTTTTCAAAAATTGGAACACCCTTCAATTAAACTAATGATGAATAATGTTTTCAAAATAGAATGGCATTGAATGATAGGTTATTCCCATTCACATTGAAGGGTTTGTTAAGGAATATTAATTGATATATAAATTCATAAAGATAAAAGAAAATTACATAAATCATTATGAGATACTTTGATGGGAAAATTTTATTATTGTTTTTAGGTTGAATGTAATATATCAAAATAAAATGACATTAATGAAAATAAATTTTAATATTTTTAGAGAAATGACACTTGAATTAAGAAATTACAGGAAACTTTTGATTTATTTTCAATATAATTAATTTATAAAACATAGAGAAACAAATTTGTAAGAAAACAAAAATTTTATATAATTATCCATAATAAATGAAAATCGTAGTGTAAGGATTGGTTTTCCCAAAAAAAATTATAATTGTTTCTTTAATACAATGATGATAATTACACATACATGAAATGATAATTATTTCATTGAAACATATAAAGAAGATAATTTATTCTAAATTTTCCTTAATAAATTATGGATACAAGGATAAGGATATTATCAAAATCATATAATGAATGTGTACATGGAAAAAGGGAGGTTCCTGATCGAATAGAAAATGTAGCATTAGATTCTTTATATTGAATAAATATTTTGAAAATATGGAAAATGAAATAGGCGGAAGTCATGTAAAAATAAATTAATTACAAGGAAAAATTTAATGATAGGGATTATATAAATAAATTTATAAAACCCCCTAGTTCAATTATCTTTCAAAACAATTTTCTATTTGAAAATAAGACAAGTGCTGAAACCCTCATGGTATAAGTAACATATGAATAAAAGTACATTGTGAGGAAGATTATTAAATGGAAATTATAATATAAATAAATTTATGATTATTCAATATTCAAATTATTAGGGACATTAATACACCATATAAATTACTAAAATTGTGAAATATTGAACGTGTCTCATGAAATTTTTTTTATAAAAAATTATACCTTAGAACCATATAAATGATCAATCTAGTACCCATTGAAGGTAATTATTACAAATAAAAAATTAAATTACTAAAATAGTGATTGGATTATGTTACATACTATTAAATGGGGTGTATATACAAAATTTTAAATAAAACATGTTGAATAATAAGAAATATGTCTCAATAGTTGAAATCATGAAAATAGAAATCCTTACCTAAATTCACGACTTCCACTAAAGTGATTTAATCTCCTATAAAAAATATTTCTCATATTACTATTTTAGAACCTTATTAGTATCATAAACCTATTATAATTTTTTTAATTGCTACAAATATATATATTATTTATTTTATAATTCAAATATCATGTTTTATAAATCAAGATTGATTTCAAATTATATTTTAATAGTAGTTTCGTTCCTTATTCTTATACCAATGTTCATCATTCCCAAAAAATAATAATTATATTATATTATGATTTATAATGACAAATTTTCATTATATGTGTTTTATAGTTATCAATACAATTGAAATAGACAATGATCATATTTCTTCGAATTTTAACAAACAAACATAGGTATAATAGTTGTTTCCCATTAAATTAATGTTAACATTATAAAACAAAAATAATCCAATATTATATTGTTTCTGTCATATTTTACAAAAAATAACATTCCAAATTTTATCTATTGTAATAATTCATATATTTTTCCAAATAGGTTTTTACGCCATCTCATGAAAGAACATAACATTATTATTGGATGATTATGAAGTGATTTAGTCATAATATCATTAAAATAGAATAATATTGATCTTATTAAGGGTTTATTAGTGTTATATATATGAATTTAATTTATTTATAATATTTACATAGTCAATATCATGTTATTATTTAATGCAAATAAATTTCTTTCTCGAAGTATACATTTATGGATAGTTGAATTTGCAATGATAGTTTTTTCCCATATTATTGAAAATAATTTCTATTTATCTTCAAACAAATAATAATTTCAGAAATAAAATATTTATACATTAAACCCGATTCTTTTTCATGATAAAAATAGAAGAAATTAAATTTTTAATAGACTACTCCAAAGAGGTAAAAATTTGGATGCATGCACGAGTGACGATTGAATTTTATATAGAATAATGAAGATAATAAAAAATTTAACATTTAATAATATAAAATATGTAAAGAATATAAAAATGATTTATTAAAACTTATATTAGTAATATATTATTAATGTTTTTAATAGAAAAAAAGGATGTGTCATGGAGCTGCTAGTCTATACATACCCATGATTTGGGTTTTTGACATATCATAATGGTAGAGGAAGGGGTACATAATGTATATTCCATATTAAAATAATTTTTTAATTATATATTTAAATATAATTTTTCTTGTCATTATTTTTATATATTTTTAAATTTTATATTTTTATTAGTGACATTATAGAGAGTTATATACTTTTTTTAATGTTTTGATATTTCTCTAGAAGTAATTATTTGATGTGAAGGAATATGGAAAATATATTTTGACTATAAGACAAGGTAACTTAAATGGAATGATATTTAAATTATATAGGTAATATTTTAACTATTGATCCTAATATTTATGGTGTATATGAAGGGGTGGTTAGAGGCCCCAATTTTTGGGGGTTAGAATGGTATTACCACAAATATAATGACTTTTTATAAAGAGGGAACATGTTAACCATATAAAGATCATAAAAAATTAAATATTTATCCGTTAGATGAGATATTATAGATAATATCATAGATACATAGTTTGAAATTTTTTTAACATTGGATAATAAATTTAGAAAATAAAATTTTATTTTACTATTTTATATTTTACTGTGAAAATGTTTTTTACACAAGAATTACAGATTTAACCACTACACATTAAATATCACCTATTAAATATTTTTTACTTAATAATTCCATGTATGGTGTATATTTTATCATTTAAACTTTCTCTTTGTAAGAAAAAATTACTTTTATAATTAATTCAAGTAAAGTGTATAACACATTATTATAAAATAAGTATATCTAAGAAAAAAATTTATCGTTATTATAAAATTATTTGTGTACTTTATTTGATGATATTAAATTTTTTCTTATAGAACTAAAATAATTTATGTGACTTTCAAAGTTATAATACACAATAATTAGGAATTATATAATATCAATCAACCAATATAAAAAATTGTATATATTAGAAAATATTTCATATGTTGTCAAACATAGGGTTTTTTAAATTCTAAATTTTATTTTGAATAATATATTTTTACTACAATAAAAAATATTTTATCACGAATAATAGTTTATTTAGATTTAAGGTATTCTTACTTTTTTATTGAGTCATAAAAAATATTATTGTCGTAAAATATCAACCTTTAACTACTCAACATAAAATTCATTATTTCGTAAAAAGCTATAAATTTAAAGATAAGATAATTTATAATTTATATAACTATTTAATAAAATTATATCAAAATCATTTTATAAAATTAGTATTTATATTTTCGAAAATAAAAATGAAAAAAATAATGAATAACATTTTTTACTAAAAATGGATTTTAATGTTTAACTTTAATTTAAAGTATTTCAAATAATTTTCAAAATAATTCAATGTTCATATATTACTTCATAAATATAAATATGAAAAATTATATGATTAATTTTATTTAAAAGTATATTTCCTTATTGTTCCATAATAAGAATTATTTTTTAAATATTAATGGATGAAAAATATTATTTCTAGTTATTTGAGGTGAATTTTAAATTCTTATATATCAATAATTATATTCATCATGGATTTCTAATAAGCCAGGGTTTTTCTTAGTCGTGTGTTTTGTTAGTTTGGTGATGCATGTCACATTGGGTATTGAAAATAATTATTTTTAAAGGGTCCAAAATTTAAGGTCCTTCCATCTTAGCCCAGCAAATAGATTTTTTCCACATAATTTTTCTTATTAATAAATATTGAATGTAGTTCAGGGGATTCATAACATATGTGACATTTGGGAGTTAATATATATTATTAAACCTACATAACTCTATTTGGATATATTAACCTACATATCTTTCATCATAATTCATTAATCAACCATACATTCATATAAAAAAAATGTGTATATACCACCATCTTGTACTGTTCAAACAATAAAATTCCCAAATAAAAATATATTTTTAATACATTAAACAATATTTAAATAAAAAACTCAGCCAAAAAATAACTCTATCTTTAACCATAAAATTTAGTAACCATGTGTTTGTAAACTCTCACACCATACAATATATGGCATATTCCCATAAATGAGATAAACATCATCCCAAAATCATGGATCACCTTTTCTTTAAATACATTATTAATTTAAGGTCAATAAATAAATTGTAACACCGTTTTTTAAAATTAATTTCCCCTTAATTCTTTTTATAAATTACATATATTATTTGTAAGGACACAATGTTTTTCAGTAAAAGTTCCCTTGATATAAATATCTTGTAAAATAACATGAAAACACAACATAATGAACTACTATGTGGTAAGAGACTTATAATCATATGTTTTCCATTTTTGTGTTTGGAAATTTTAAAAATCTGACAAACATGGTTGCAATAAGTATGTCATTTGGATTCTAATAAGAAACAAATTGGTGAATATTAACCTACCCTTATGAATACTAACATACCCATATGAATATTGATATAACATAATGACTGGTATCCTTACATAAGATAATATATAAATTATTGTCAAGTTTAAAGTGTGATATACCAATATTTTAGAATAATTAAAGGGATAATTTAAAACTGGTTTTTTATACAAAATTATGATTTTAATTAAATATTAAAATAATAATATTTATTAAATTATTTTTCAAAAATGGACTTCATTTTTGGATTATACTTGTCAAAAAATGGTTTGGGTGAGTTTTTGGGACTTTTTCTGAAATACTTGAATTTTTTATAACTTGAGAAATACCAAAATTTACAAAATAAGCTAAATAAGATAATTATAGAGCCATGGATGATTTTATTCTGATGTAAGCACAATTATTTCGGTATCACATGATAAAATTACAATTCTTTGTCATAGAGGACTCATTATTCATTGGATTTTGGGGAAATAATAATCTAATGAATTTTATATTGAGAAAACTACTCTCCCCTCCACTATATAAACCACCCATCGCACCCTCATTTCCCCACACCACTCAAACATCAAGACATATCTAAACTCTACCCAATCATCCTCCCTAGACCCTACCCCCCGCTTAAGAGATTTTGGTCTCTTCAATAGTCCATGCCTAGGTCACTTATGGAGGATCTAAAGAGGAGGATTCAAGAGGTAATTTCTCTTCCTCTTTCCTTTAATTTCCATTCAATTTCATGTTCATTTCTTATTCTCTCCACACCTATCATCATCCACCTGGTATGGAAACCCATTATCATACATATGTTGTAATGTTATGATAATAATTGTATATTTTAATATCCAACCCCCTTTTCCTCTTCATTTTATTTTATAAAAGAAAACGTTGTTCGTAAGGTGTTAATCTATGACCCTCAAGAAGGACGTGTTTTCTTTTTCTATTTCTACCTTCAGATATAGACATGAAATAATTTTTATGGTTGAACCACAATATTATATATGTACTATTTCTGATTTTATGTTGTAGAACTAACTTATGTACATATTATTAAATTATTAAACAAAATAAGATCGTTGTGGACAAAAACCCGCCCAAATTAACCCAGACAATCATCATTTAATTCTTATATAATGATTTATCAACATGGAATATAATATAATAACATATAAGATCTTTTAAAATCGTTAGAATCATTAATATAATGTTATATGAGTTCTTGATGTTTACCCATGTTTACACGAACATCAATTTATGAATACAAGTGAACCGCTCAAGAAAAAACATGAAAACCAACATTACCGAACACTATTTTCATACTCTATATCACATCCAAAAGAACATAAAATAACATAATGAAACCATAATGAACCATATTAATGTACACAAGGTTATTTAATTGTTAATTAATGAATCTAATGTGGTTATACCAGATATTAAAGTGAAGTAAGCGTGTAGATATAACGTAAGGGGGAATTCTTGAACCCAACATTCATCATTTTGGATCTCCCTCTTTCATTGCTTTTTTGATTTGGTTACAACAGAAAAATAATTTTTTCATCATTTTCATTCTTTTTTTTGGATATACATTATTTTCACTGGTGTTTATGTCAAACATATTTTTTCCCAATGTAACTCTTCTTTTCAGAACACACCTTTTACTTCTCATTCATGGTTGTCGATTCAGGTAACATGTATATTATTCTCTCTTTCATTTGGGAACCAATTGTTTTGAATTTTTTATTATTAGATGAGTCCCATTACATTTCATGGGGTAGTTAAGTTCATTTTCGATATATTTTCATTGTGGCATGCATGATAAATGATAGTTTTATGATGTTACAGTTGCGCCCGGAATTATATAGCACAATATTATTGCTTCAATCTGACGGGTGTACCCGGAATTATACTATGCTCCAATGAATAGAAAAAGTGATGAATATAATGAATTTATATGAAATTACCTTTGAACAATATTCGATTTTGTTCACAAGTATGTGTGGTAGTTAACCACTAAGACATGATGCATCATTTTTATGCATTGCCACATTTCAAGACTCATATTAATGCTTCCTCTATTGTTCATGATACTTTGACGATGTTATTGATAATTTTCATCATTGTTATATTTTTCATATATATCCTCTTAATGGGATTTTAGTTCACCCATTTTGAGGTATATCCTCAGGTGATTAGATGTACTAATGAGAGGTCATGTGCTAATGAGAAGCTAGAGAAGAAGAAATTAAATAAATGTTTACGCTTGATGTTGTAATTGTTATGTATGGTCCAAGTTTTACCAAGACAATAAACCTTTTGATCCTCTTTGTGTAATACTATTATGTTTTTTTGTCCTTAAAATTATGTAATAGTAATGTAAGAAATGGTTGGGTCTCCATAGTTTTTATCAGAGGTACCGTTTAGTTAATTTGGAAATTATGATTAGTCAACCCAAGAGAAAACCTGTAGTATGAGACTAAGTACAAATATTCATACAAGAATATTTACATATGGATCCCATATGTTATTATTTTAGTATAAATTATTCAAATGAATAATTTATTCATGACTTTATGACATATTTTTTGTTCTAACCTTTTCTATTTTATAAAATGTTGGGAACTAGGATAAATCAGGCCAACGACTTGAGCGAAGGGAAATGCAACGATTTCTCGCATGACATCCCCAATGATTTGGTAGGTGGAGTTAAAAACATCATGAAGATTATTACTCAAATATATTAGGTTATGAACAATAACCAAATAATGGGGAACATCCTCCTTCACCGAAGAGAGAGAAACTGGCTATCAAATGTTTTATACGGCAACGACCCCCAAAATTTAGTGGACCTTCCAATCCACTATTTGCATAAGAGTGGGTCAAGTCCATGGAGAAGATCATTATTGTGCTTCACTATTCTGAGATGGAGAAGGTGACACTAGCAGTTTATCGTATAGATGGAAAGGCCGATGAATTTTTGGTTTTTATTAATAACACCAAGACAAGGGATGAAATTGAAGAGATGGAATGACAAGACATTAAGATAATGTTTCTTAACAAGTATTTACCATGAATTCTTCTCATGAAGATAGAGAGAGAATTTATAGAGCTCACGCAAAAGGAAGGATGATATTTCAAAACCTAGGATGCTATCTTGAAAAGGATTTCATGGTACGCTTCGGGTTTGGTTATCAACAATGATTGAAATATTGATAGAATATTTAGTGGATTAAAACAACACCTTCAAAAGGCACTTGCAATTAGAGACATTGGAAGTTATGAAGAAGTTATTCGATTTTCTCCCAAAGTGGAGATGGTGTGTGGAGAATGTTCCCATGGATATGGTGATATGAAACGAAAGATAGAGTTTCAATCTAGAGGATCTAATAACAATGGTGGGAAGAGAAATCAGTGACCCACATGCCAAAATTGTGGAGAGATACACCATGGGAACTACCTCAAAGGGATGGGGATGTGATTCATGTTTGGGAAAGAAGGACCCATGAAAAAGTGTTTCAAAATGATAGGAAAATAAAGGAGGATGTATCCGAATAAATGATAGAACAACCCATCGTTCAATGCTACAACTGTAGGGAGCTAGGGCACTATTCAAGACTGTGTAGTACTTCTCGTGTTCTCGAGGGTAATCAACGTCAGCTGCCACCAAATCCAAAGGGACAAGGGAAGACTTATTCCATCAATAATGCGTATGTGGAAGAAGATAATGATGTCGTACAAGGTACACTTTGTATTCACTCAGTAATGGACAAAGACAAATTTGATTCTGGTCTATGAATTCCATTATATCTTTAATGTTTTCTACAACTATAGATTTGAAGCCTCGAAACCATGAAGTAGAGAAATCTATAAAAACAAAAAAAAAATTCAATCATTTCCACCCAAGTGTATGACTCTTCTTATAGGGCCCCAGCCTTAAACCTTACTTAATCTTGAGTTATCACAAGATTACACGTTGAGGATCTTTTCAGGTTTAGAGTTTTAGAGAATTAGATCATCAAACTTGCATTACATTCCACTTATAAACAAAGTGATTACATAAAGATAGTGTTCTTCATTCCCATAAATGGAAACATATTTAAAATAAACATGGATTCTTTCTTGACACTTCCTTGACACTATCTTCATATCATGTACCTTTCCCTTGACCAGTGAAAAACATTTCAAAAAAAACATTGGATGAGCATAGAAATCTCAGTAAGGGATATAAAAATATGGAAAGGAAACATGGGTACATATATACATAAGGATGAGATCATAATTTACCCATAAAACATAAGCACTTTAACAAACCTCATCAAATCATGAATAAATCATAGAAATCATAAGACATAAAGGTAACATGAGGCATTCATAACATTCTTACGTAGGGAGTAACCCTCTTGGTTACGTTTGGAATACCCAACACTGTATATTCCCTAAAATCTCTTCAGAGAAATCTTAACGTTACACTCCTTCACATTACCCAATGCATTGAAGAGCTATATCGGGCTCACCCGCCCTTAGTTTATCACGGAACCACCCGTCTTCATAATAATGCCCAAGAACCTCAACATAATCGTATCACATAAAGCATGCATAAAGGAAACATAACATTTCCACCTTTCAATCACAAGATATCAATACAACACATTGATATAAAAATATTATGAAAATAATTTTCAATACCATAATAAAATAAAATTAAAACATGGTATTTATTTTTCTTTTAATAAAAAGGTAAGGCTTGTAGAGGAAGCTGAAACTCAAATAATGGTCACAGCGGCGGAGAAGTCATTATCGCCGCATACGTACGACAAAAACATTCCCTTTTGTCATTTATTAAAACACTTTGTATAAAAAATATTCCTTTTGGATAAACGTAAAAGTCAAAGGGGTTTATACACCGTATAAAAGAAGGTTGTGTATAAAATAAAATATGCCTCAATGAAAGGAGATTGAGACGAAGTCCCATACCTCGTATCCGACTTGACCCGACTGTTCTTTAATCTCCTGAATAATAAACTTGAGTTAATCTCTACATGCTTAAGAACCTTTTTCAAGTTCATTATTCCTTTTATACCATGTTATGAACATCATGTAATCATTTATGTTAATAATGTTCATTTTATCAGTATTTGGTTCTTAAGTCAAAAATAGACTTCTTACACTTACATGTTGTTAATTTGGTCAAAGGTTCGTTATATCCATAATGATATCAATGATTTGGATAACATATATATCATATATATTCATCATATACATGTATTTATAATATTACATCACATTTAGAGGTAAGAAATGAAATGCATCGTTCATGGAGACGGTAAGCCGTACGTACGCATGAAAGCTAATTCCATTTCTATTTCGTATTTTCTGGAATAGAATCATAATGATATAGGAGTATATTATAATTCGAGTATAATAAAATATATAATATCATTAACTTTATCCTTTAAACATCCCACATATGGTATTAACGAATCAAATCACTTTCAGTGGGCGGTAGTCCGCACTTCCTAAAATGAAGATATCATGTTTACCCATAATGGAAACAATAATGGTATTCCATAAATGAAAAATACAGAAGTTTAAGGAAAGAATAAACATATTATATATCATATATAAAAATATTGACATCATAATGGCCACCGTTGATGGTGTTAAATGAGTATGGAACAATCATCGTTTCGAGAGGCAGAATTTCGCCATCCACAGAAACCGTATGTTCTTTAACCATTTGATGTAGTTGTGTGAGAGTGTAGCTCGAATAAATCTTATAACAACATCCTAGTATATTTAAGATACTGGTGTTCTTACAAAAGAAGTAAATAAAAAGAGCTTAGGGGGTTGGAGAAGCAAAATAAAACAAATGAACATGAGAGAATGAATTACCTTTAAAAGTGTAACTCCTTTTGATTTGAGCCTAAAGGCTTCCTTTGAAAGGATTCATACCAAAATGAATCCTCTAGGATGAGGAGAGGGATCTGGAAAGAGTAAATGGGTAGGTGATGGCCAAGCCGAAGGCTTGAGGAGTGTGTGAAATGAGGTAGAGGTGGGGGCCTTTTATAAGAGGAGAGGAGGGGAACTTTGGGAAATCATGAAACTATTATTTTATTTTCAAAAGTGTATCGAATTTATAAGGTCCCACATTTATATATTTCGAAGATAAGATGATAAGGTTTCGAAATATTCCCATCCAATAGTTTTTGGACAAGTGTAGGTCTTAGATTTTATATTATCGTTTCATTTTATTTAAACTGATCATTAATGAGGTCATCGTTGCATCATCATGATGTCATAATTAAATTAATTTATTTAATGTCGAAAAATTATAAAACAAATACTATGATGTAGAAAATAGTTTTAGATTTATAATTAATATTTATAGTAAAAAATATGACTTATATAACCCCATATAAAAATTGTTTTAGTAAAACAATTTATGTTAGTGTCATTTTCACCATTATTTAAAAAAAGGCATTAAAGTCATTATCTCACCCAAGAGGCTCCATAGGGTCCCCTAAATCGACCCATGGGTTGTCTTGGTCGGAAATGAATCATCCAATAGGGTTAGGACAAGTGTAATGGTGTTTTCACATTTTTATAATATCATTTTTACATTAAATTACACTAATTACCTCTAATCGTGATTAATGAAAAAAAGTTACTATTCACCAAAAAATTATTTTCATCCCATTGAACCATATTTTACATACTAATGACAACCATGTATGTCTGATTTTCAAAATTCAATACACATTAGTGGTAATCTTTCATTAAACTGAAAAATCAGTTTGCTTGATTACCACTTAGTGGTTTCACTATTCATCAAAAATTGGAGTTTTTCAGAAAATTACCAAAAATTCACCCTAAGCTATATTTGATACTCCAAATTAAAAAATGAAGTCTATTTTACAAAATTCAAAACATATAATTCACATTAATTAATTTAATAATTAATTCCTGTTGTCATGACAAATAGCGTGTTTTTATGAAACAATAAGTATCAAAAGATTGATACCAGTTTAAGTCCAATTTCATAGTGAAATTTATTCCAATGACCAACATTGGATTAAATGGTAAAAATATATTCAGATTACACATTTAGACCAATTCAAAAGTTAATCTAATCATATAAATAAATTAGATTAAGAAGCAGTTTTGATGTAAAATGCAGTATCTTTCACTATTCAATAAAAAATGAACATTGTCAGAAAAATACCAAAAATTTATCCAATGTAAAATTAAATGTCCCAATCATAATGAATATGTTTATTTTGAAAAATATAGATTATAAAATTGTCAATAGATTTATTTAAAAAGGGTTTTCCATCAAAAGGCAGTAAAACAATCTTTTAAGAATATTAGTGTAGTCCCTGCATAAGATTATATTTCTTTTCATTTTAAGCCTCTAAAACACTGTCTTAATCATCAATATACATAGATATAAAGATCTATTATTAATTACTTACTTGGGATGCTACATCCTTCCCCCTTTAGAAAATTGCGTCCCCACAATTTATCTACTTATCGAATAAATGGGGGTACTTATCCCTCATTGCATTTTCAGATTCCCATGTTGCCTCTTCAACCATATGGTTTTTCCAGAAAACCTTTACCTGATGAATCACCTTATTCCGCAAAACCTACTCCCTGTGGTCAAGAATCTGGACCGGTTGTTCCTCGTAAGATAGGTTCTCTTCCTATTGAACTACCTCTGGACTCAAAACATGAGATGGATCTGGCATATACTTTCTCAACATCGAAATGTGAAAAACATTGTATACCTGAGATAAACTCGGAGGTAAATACACCCGTTATGCAACTGATCCAACTCTCTCCAGAATTTCATATGGTCCAATGAACATGGACTCAACTTTCCTTTCATACCAAATCGCATCACACTTTTCCATGGTGGTACTTTGAGAAAAACATGATCACCTACCTCGAAAGATAGATCCTTCCTCTGGTTATCCGCATAACTCTTCTGCCTGCTCTGAGCTGTTCTCATGTGCTTCTGAATCAGCTGAACCTTTTCAGCCATCTCTTCTACCAATTCTGGTCCCATCAACATCATTTCACCCAATTAATGCCAGAATGATGGAGTTCGACACCGCTTCCCATATAATGCCTGAAATGGTGCCATCTGTATACTGGAATGAAAAATGTTATTATATGAAAATTCAACCAAAGAAAGATATTGGTACCAACTTCCCTGATAATCCATAGAGCAAGAACATAGCATATCCTCCAATGTCTGAATTGTTCGTTTTGACTGCCCATCTGATTGAGGATGAAAAGTTGTACCAAAATTTAATTAAGTACCCAACGACTTCTGAAGGCCTTTCTAAAAGTTAGAAGTGAACCTGGGATCAGGATCAGATAAAATGGAGAGAGGAAATCCATGTAACCTGACTATCTCTTTATGATACAAATGGTAAAGTTGATCTAGGGAAAAAGTATCTCGTATAGCAAGGAAATGAGCAGATTTAGTCAAGCAATCAACAATAACCCAGATTGCATTATTACCTCGAGATGTATTCGGTAATCCCACAACAAAGTCCATGGATATATTCTCCCATTTCCACTCTGGCACTGGTAAAGGCTGAAGCATCTCTTTCGGTAACTGCCACTCTGCTTTAACCTGTTGACATGTCAAACACTTCACAGTAAAATCAGCAATATCTCTTTTCATTCCATCCCACCAGTAATACTCCCGCAGATCTTTGTACATCTTAGTACTGCCAGGATGAACTGAAAACGGTGAACTATGAGCTTCACATAACAACTATCTCTTCAACTGTGAATCACAAGGCACACACAATCTCTTCCCAAATCTCAAAACGCAATCATTATCAATGTTGAATTCAGGCAACTTACCTTTCTGAACCAGCTCTACCTTTTTCTGCAACTCACTGTCTTGCTTCTGTGCTTGCTTGATTCTATTTGATAGAGATGATCTCACTGATATCTAAAACAAAACAGAAGAACTTCCTGCACCAATAACTTCTATTCCAAAGTTCATCAACTCCTTAACCAAAGGATCACGTTCCAAACACAACATTGCTAATGAAGCATTACTTTTTCGACTCAAAGCATCAGCCACTTTATTTTCTTTTCCCGGATGGTAATGAATTGTACAATCATAATCCTTGATTAATTCTAGCCATCTCCTTTGTCTCATGTTCAATTCTTTCTGAGTGAATATATACTTTAAACTTTTGTGATCTGCATATATTTTACACTTTACTCCATACAAATGATGCCTCCAAATTTTTAAAGCAAAAACAACAGCAGCTAATTCCAAATCATGTGTAGGATAATTTACCTATTGAGTTTTCAACTGTCGTGAAGCATAAGCAATTACCTGATCATTCTGCATTAGGATGCAACCAAGTCCTTTCAATGAAGCATCACTGTAGATAAAAAACTCACCATTCCGGGAAGGTAGTGCCAAAACTAGAGCATTCACCAATCTTCCTTTTAATTCCTAAAAACAATCATCACATTCTTTTGTCCAGATAAACTTAACACCCTTCCGAGTTAGCTTAGTCATTGGACTAGATAACTGTGAAAAATTTCTAACAAACCATCGGTAATAGCCTGCCAAACCAAGGAAGCTACGAATCTCCGTTACATTTGTGGGTCTTGGCCAGTCTTCCACAACTTTTGTTTTTGCAGGATCAACAGTTATCCCATCTTTAGAAACAATGTGACCAAGGAAGGAAATTTGTTGCAACCAAAACTCACACTTGCTGAATTTACCAAACAATTTTTTTTCTTTTATGGTTTGCAAGATAACCCTTAAATGTCTTTCATGATCCTCTTTACTTTTTGAAAACACCAAAATATCATCAATAAAAACCACCAAAAACTTATCCAATAACTCATGGAAAATTCTATTCATTAGGTCCATGAAAATAGCAGGTGCATTGGTTAGCCCAAAAGGCATTACTACAAATTCATAGTGGCCATATCTTGTACGGAACACGGTCTTCGGAACATCTTCTTCCTTTACCTTCAGCTGATGGTACCCCGATCTCAAGTCAATCTTTGAAAAATACTGAGCTCCCTGGAGCTGATCAAACAAATTATCGATATGAGGCAAAGGATATTTGTTCTTAACAGTGATATTATTCAAGGTTCTATAATCAATGAAAAGTCTCAGAGAACCATATTTCTTTTTAACAAATAAAACAGGTGCACCCCATGGTGATGTGCTAGGTCGGATGAAACCTTTCTCTAATAAATCTTGCAATTGCTCCTTCAACTCTAAAAGTTCAATTTGAGCCATTCAATAAGGGGGTTTTGAAATTGGCTTAGCATCAGGAACTAAGTCAACAGTAAATTCATCTTCCCGATCTGGTATTATTCCAGGAAACTCATTAGGAAAAACATCAGGATACTCATTTACCACTGTCACATCATTAATCTGAAAAGTTCCCTTGTTTTCAACAATGTGTGCAAGGTAACATTCATTTCCATCTTTTACAAGTTTCTAGGCCTCATGATATGTTATCAATAGTAAGGGTTCATTCTTGTACACAAACTGAAAGTCTTTCTGAAAAGAAACTTTTTTAGCTCTATAGTCAATATTAGCATTGTAAATAGAGAGCCAATCCATACCCAGGATAACATCAAACTCTACTAGAGGTAGAACAATATGGTTTTCACGTAGGTTCTTTCCACAGATAAGGATATGAAGATTTTTATAAATTCTTTTTGCCTCAACATTTCCCCCAGGTGTTTTTACCAAAAGTTCAGGATTCATTTCTTGAGATGGTATTCCCATTTTACTAGAAAAGGTTTCAGAGATGAAAGAATGTGTAGAGCCCGAATCAAACAACACACTGGCATAATCTGAAAAAACAAGCAATGTACCTGATACAACTTCATTTGATGGCCCGACATCTGCTGAAGTAGTTGCAAAGGATTTCACCACCCCTTTCTGCTTGTAGTCTAACTGCTTCCCATCACTCAATCTCTTTGTCGGACACTCGTTTGCATAGTGACCCATCTCATTGCACTTATAACATTTCACTAACTGTAAATCAAATTTGGTCTTACCTTCACCTTGATCCTGTTTAGTGCAATCAAGAGCCTTATGTCCCATCTAATCACATCGGTAGAACTTTCCAGAATTCAGAAGACATTCCCCAGCATGCCTTTTGCCACATTTATCACAAACTGGAAACTTAGTTTTCGTACAATCAGACTTTTTTGAAGAATTATTACCTTTCTTCTGCCACCTCGGTCTCTTCTTCTGTTGGTTGTTATAGAACACTTGATCATCGGAAAACTCCATTTCCACCTTCTCAGCACATCGAACAAGCTTTTCATAACTTTTAAACTCATGAGAAGCTAATGCCCTTCGATATTTTGGCATTAATCCTGAGTAAAAATGATTGATTTTACTATCAAGGTCTCGGATAAAATTTGGAGCATACCTTGCCAATCGAGTGAACCTTTTTTCATAGGTAGCCACTGAGTCTTCCTCTTGCCTCAATTCCAAGAATTGATTTTCCATCCTAAGTCGAACAACCTTAGGAAAATAATTCTCAAGAGACATACCTTTGAATTCATCCTAGTCAAGAGCATCAATCTCATCAGCGTCCTTGATATTTTTAACCATCGACCACCACTGATCTGCTTCACCCTCCAAACGGTAAATAGCAAGACTAACCTTTTGACTGTCTGAACACCCCATGACATCAAAAATCTTCTCCAGTGCTTTAATCCACCCTTCAGCTAGCACAGGGTCAGATGATCCTCTGAATGATGGGGGATGTAGCCTCATGAAATGTTACACCATTGACATGTTCCTCTGCGGTTGATCTGGCTGATCTCGTACATGGATACCACCGCCATTTATCGCTTTAGTCAACTGCGCCATTACTGCAACAAACTGTTCGGTTCCAATTCCAACCACCTCAGGATGCTGATTCGGAAGGTTATTTTCTTCTGTATGCCTTCCTAGCACTGCTTTCCTGTTTCCTCTGCGGAAAACCATTCTGAACAAACATGTCTTAGATGAAGCAACATGGTAATCTTCAAATTCTATATCACTTCAATTTGACCATAAACAAATATTTTTGGATAATCATTTAATATAATTATAACTTCTAAAGTTATCTAAACTGACCTTTGATACCAACTATAAGTCCCCATCCTTAAACCTTACTTAATCTTGAGATATCACAAGATTACACGTTGAGGATCTTTTCAGTTTTAGAGTTTTAGAGAATTAGATCATAAAACTTGCATTACATTCCACATATAAAAAAAGTGGTTACATAAAGATAGTATTCATCATTCCCATCAATGGAAACATATTTAAAATAAACATGGATTCTTTCTTGACACTTCCTTGATACTATCATCATATCATGTACCTTTCCCTTGACCTATGAAAAACATTTAAAAAAAAAACATGGGATGAGAATAAAAAGCTCAGTAAGGGATATAAAAATATGGAAAGGAAACATGGGTACATATATACATAAGGATGAGATCATACATTACCCATAAAACATAAGCACTTTAACATACCTCATCAAATCATGAATAAATCATAGAAATCATAAGACATAAAGGTAACTTGAGGCATTCATAACATTCTTATGTAGGGAGTAACCCTCTTGGTTACGTTTGGAATACCCATCACAGTATATTCCCTAAAATCTCTTCGGAGAAACCTTAACGTTTCACTCCTTTGCATTACCAAATGCATTGGAGATCTAAATCGGGCTCACCCGCCCTTAGTTTATCAAGGAACCAACCATATTCATAATAATTCCCAAGAACCTCAACATAATCGTATCACATAAAACATGCATAAAAGAAAACATAACATTTCTACCATTCAATCACAATATATCAATAAAAAACATTGATATAAAAACATTATGAAAACCATTTTCAATACCAAAATAAAAGAAAATTAAATCATGGTATTTAATTTTCTTTTAAAAAAAGGTATGGCTTGTAGAGGAAGCCGAAACTCAACTAACGGTCACGGTGGCAGAGAAGTCGTTGTCGCCGCATACGTACGACAAAAACATTCCCTTTTGTCATTTAGTAAAACGCTTCGTATAAAAAATGTTCCTTTTGGATAAACGTAAAAGTCAAAAGGGTTTATACACCGTATAAAATAAGGTTGTGTATAAAATAAAATATGCCTCAATGAAAGGAGATTGAGACAAAGTCTCATACCTCGTATCCGACTTGACCCGACCATTCTTTAATCTCCTAAATAATAAACTTGAGTTAATATCTACTTGCTTAAGAACCTTTTTCAAGTACATTATTCCTTTTATACCATGTTATTAACATCATGTAATCATTTAAGTTAATAATGTTCATTTTGTCGGTATTTGCTTCTTAAGTCAAAAATAGACTTCTTACACTTACATGTTGTTAATTTGGTCAAAGGTTCATTATATACAGAATGATATTAATGATTTGGATAACATATATATCATATATATTCATCATATACATGTATTTATAATATTACATCACATTTAGAGGTACGAAATGAATTGCACCATTCATGGAGATGGTAAGCGGTACGTACGTAAGAATGCTACTTTCATTTCTATTTCGTATTTTGTGGAATGGAATCATAATGATATAAGAGTATATTATAATTCCAGTATAATAAAATATATAATATCATTAACTTTATCCTTTACGCATCCCACATATGGTATTAACGAATCAAATCACTTTCAGGGGCGATAGTCCGTACTTCCTAAAATGAAGATATCGTGTTTACCCAAAATGGAAACAATAATGGTATGCCATAAATTAAAAATACAGAATCTTAAGGAAAGAATAAACATATTATATATCATATATAAAAATAGTGACATCATAATGGCCACCTTTGAAGGTGTTAAATGAGTATTGAACAATCATCGTTTCGGGAGGCAGAATTTCGCCATCCACAGAAACCGTATATTCTTTAACCATTTGATGTAGTTGTGTGAAAGTGTAGCTCGAATAAATCTAATAACAACATCCTTGTATATTTAATATACTATTGTTGTTACAAAAGAAGTAAATAAAAAGAGTTTAGGGGGTTGGAGAAGCAAAATAAAACAAATGAACATGAGATAATGAATTACCTTTAAAAGTGTAATTCCTTTTGATTTGAGCCTAAAGACTTCCTTTGAAAGGATTCTGTAGAAAGGGAATACTCTAGGATGAGGATAGGGATGTGGAGAGAGTAAATGGGCAGGGGATGGCCGAGCCAAATGCTCGAGGAGTGTGTGAAATGAGGTAGAGGTGGGGGCCTTTTATAAGATGAGAGGAGGGGAACTTTTGGAAATCATGAAACTATTATTTTATTTTCAAAAGTGTTTCGAATTTCTAAGGCCCCACATTGATATATTTCTATGATAAGATGATAAGGCTTCTAAATATTCCCATCCAATAGTTTTTGGACAAGTGTAGGTCTTAGATTTTATATTATCGTTTCATTTTATTTAAACTGTTCATTAATGAGGTCATCGTTGCATCATCATGATCTCATAATTAAATTAATTAATTTAATATCTAAAAATTATAAAAAAAACTAATATGATGTAGGAAATCTTTTTATCATTCTAATTAATATTTATAGTAAAAAATATTACTTGTATAACCCCATATAAAAATTTGTTTATTAAAACAATTTATGTTAGTGTCATTTTCACCTTTATTTTAAAAAAAGGCATTAAAGTCATTATCTCACCCAAGAGGCTCCATAGGGCCCCCTAAATCGACACATGGGTTTTCTTGGTCGGCCATGACTCATCCGATAGGGTTAGGACAAGTTTCATGGTGTCTTCACATTTTTATAATATCATTTTTACCGTAAATTACACTAATTTCCTCTAATCGCGATTAATGAAAAAAAGTTACTATTCACCAAAAAAATTATTTTCATCCCATTGAACCACATTTTACATACTAATGACAAAAATGTATGTCGGATTTTCAAAATCCAATACACATTAGTGGTAAACTTTCATTTAACTGAAAAATCAGTTTGCTTGATTACCACTTAGTGGTTTCACTATTCATCAAAAAATGGAGTTTTTCAGAAAATTACCAAAATTTCACCCTAAGCTATATTTGATATTCCGAATTCAAAAATGAAGTCTATTTTACAAAATTCAAAACATATAAGTCACATTAATAAATTTAATAATTAATTCCCGTTGTCATGACAAATAGCGTGTTTTATGAAACAATAAGTATAAAAAGATTGATACCAGTTTAAGTCCAATTTCAAAGTGAAATTTATTCCAATGACCACCATTGGATTTAATTGTAAAAATATATTCAGATTAAACATTAATACCAATTCAAAAGATTATCTAATCATATAAATAAATTAGATTAAGAAGCAGTTTTGATGTAAAATGCAGTATTTTTCACTATTCATTAAAAAATGAACATTGTCAGAAAAATACCAAAAATTTATACGATGTAAAATTCAATGTCCCAATCATAATGAATATGTTTATTTTGACAAATATAGATTATAAAATTGTCAAAACATTGATTTAAAAAGGGTATTCCATCAAAAGGCAGTAAAACAATCTTTTAAGAATATTAGTGTATTCCCTGCATAAGATTGTATTTATTTTCATTTTAAGCCTCTAAAACACTGTCTTAATCATTAATAGACATAGATATAAATATCTATTATTAATTACTTACTTGGGATGTTACACTTCTCCTTTGGGCATATGTTTGATGATTCATCCAGAGAATCTAGTAATACATCCCTTGGTGGAATTTCATGCTGTAATGGGAATGTATTGTCTCTCATTATATAGAGAACATATCAACTATTCGGGAAAGGAAATATCATTTCATATTCCAAACCATCCCATGCTCCTCTAAAAATTCAAGGAAGATCATGAATCTCCATTGAAAAATACATCAACTGTGATTGTGTTGACTCCCAATTAAGAAGCATACCTCACCCAAATAGTTGGTTCGAAGGAAAGTTTCAACCTTGCAGAAATGCCCATCTTGAGGGAATACTGTGAGGTATTTGCCAAAGAGTTACCTGGAATTCCCCCACATCGTGAGGTAGATTTCTCAAAAGAACTCATACCCAGAGCTACTACAATCTCAAAGTGTCCCTATAGGAAGTGTCATATTGAACTGAAGGTATTTACGATGCGATTACAACAGCATCTGGAAAAAGTGTTCATACACCCTAGTGCATCACCTTAGAGAGCGCCAGTGCTCTCTGTGAAAAAGAGTGGTGGATCAATGCATATGTGTATCGATTACTGGTAACTCAACATGATCACCATAAAGGACAAGTATCGCCTTCCAAGGATTGAATAATTGTTCATTCAGTTAAGAGGAGCTCAATACTTCTCAACGGTGTATCTTCATTCCAGATATCATAACTTAAAGGGGAAGAAGGTTGATATTTAGAATATTGCCTTCCATAAAACGTATGGACACTCTGGGTTTCTAGTAATGCCCATAATACTTACTAATGACCCTAAAATCATCATGGATTTGATAAATAGAGTCTTAAAGCATTACTATGAAAAATTTGTGGAAGTGTTTGTTGATGATATTCTTATCTACTCCATGTTCAAGGTGGAACGCGAATAACATCTAAGACATGTGTTGGAGACTTTAAGATAGGTGATGTTGTATTCTATGTTTATTAAGAGTGACTTTTGAATGAATCAAGTCACTTTAATGGGACATATGATCAAAAGGGAAGGAATTTTTAATGACCAATCAAAATAAATGGTGATTATGGTATGGACCAGGCCCTTTATTGTCACATAATTCAGTAGATTTCATTGATTATCTAGGTATTATCGACTATTTATGAGAAATCTCAGACTATTGTTATGCGCACTATCCAAGATAACAAGGAATGGGGTAATGTATGGCTAGAGAGAAGAATGTGAGGGAATCTTCATATAGCTAAAGAGTAGGCTGATCAATGTACCTGTACTCACACTGTCGTATGGTGGAAAATGTTTTGTGATATACAGTGATGCCGTAGAGAAAGGCTTGGGTTGTTTACTCATGTGAAATTAAAATTTGATAGCTGATGCCTTATGGCATTTGAAGATCCATGCGAATAACTACCTGATGCATGATCTAGAGCTAGAAGCTGTATTTTTTTCTTTGAAAATATAGAGGAACTACCTTTATACAGAGAATTGTGACATATACAATGACCACAAGAAAGTAATGTACATATTCACACAAAAATAGCTCAACATTGTCATAGGAAAAGGTTATAGATAATTAATGAATACGATTTCTCTATTCACTATCATCCTGGAAAGGTGAACATGTTAGTTGATGCTATAAGTAGGAAAGAACCTGCTACACTAACCATGTTATGTATTGAGAAAGGCTGAATCTACTTGGATATGCAAAGGATGGATTTAGATATCATAACGACAGGGGATACATCCTACCTTTTTCAAATTATTGTGCAACCATCCATCTAATAGAATATTAAAAAATAACAAAGGAACGATGTTGGGATACATAAGAGAGTGAATGTAGTAACTAAAGGGAAGAATAAGGTGTTCCATTCCATCGATGATCGTGTGATTCATTTTGGAACATGGATTTGTGTTCCTTCATCACCAAGGATAAACAAAGAGTTATCAGACAATGCACATAGTTCCGCAATATCTATCCATCCTGGGAATACCAAGATGTATGGTGATATCCATGAACACTTATGGTGGTATAATGTGAAGAAAGAGATTTTTGAATATGTCTCAAGGTGCTTGGTAGTCAGCATGTTAATGTATATTGACAAAGGTCCAAAGGGTTCATGTAGCCATTGCCTATACCCATGTGAAAATGGGATAATTTTACTATGGACTTTGTGAGGGGTCTCTCGATGATGTCGAATGGAAATAATGAGATATGGGTTGTGGTTGATTGACTCATCAAGACTGCCCATTTTATCACAATTGGGGATGATCTCTCTCTTAAACTACATGCAAGGATATATGCAAAGGAAATGGTGAGACTGCATGGTGTTCCACTCTCAATTTTCTCTAATCATGATCCAAGGTTCACATCTAAATTTTCGAGGATCCATCAACATGCTTTGAGTACAGAATTAAATTTCAGCACAACCTATCACTCCCAAACAGATGGCCAATATAAAGGACTATTCTGACACTTCAAGGTATTTTAAGAGCCTGATCTCTTGAATACATAGGTGTATGGGATATAAATCTTCCATTGGTTGAGTTCTCATAAAATAATAGCTTCCACTTGAGTGTTCAAATGGATCCATATGAAGCTCTATATGGTAAGTGATGTAGAACTCCAACCAGTTGGGATGATGTTTGAGAACAAAAGAAACATGGACCTGATCTCTTGAAAAAGATTACAAATATGGTTCAAGTCATCTAGAAACACATCAAAGATGCTTAGTGTCAGAATAAATAGCTATTTTCACATTCATTGAAGAGATTAGGAGTTCTATGTTGGGGAAAAATCCTTCCTTAGAATATCACCATGGAAGAGATTAACGCAATTTGGATAGAAAGGTAATCGAAGACTAAGGTACATTGGACCTTTATGATCCTTGTCCTCATAGGATCTATGGAATATTTTCTTGCAATTTTACCAAATAAGGCTGAAGTTAATGATATGTTTCATGTATCACTCTTGAGGATGTACATACCGGAGCCCTCACATGTACTAAACTCAGAGGTGGTACTGCTGGAAGATGGTCTCTCCTATGATGAACATCTAGTAAAGATTCTAGATTATATAAATATGGTTCTACACAATAATACAACCCACCTTTTCAAAGTGTTTTAGAGGAAGCATTAGTTTGAAATAGTTACTTGGGAACCAGAAGAGGTGATGAAAGAGAAGTAACCTATCTTATTTATGTAAAACAAAATTTAGAGGGCAAAATTTCAAATTGGGGGAAGAATGTAACAACCACATGTTATTCAATGGAAATTCCCATATTGTAAATATTTCATAAAATAACATGAAAACAGAACATAATGAACTACTAAGTGCTAAGTGACCTTTAATCATATGTTTTCCACTTCTGTGTTTGGAAATTTTGAAAATATGACATTCATGGTTGCTATAAGTATATCATTTGGAGTCCAATGATAAAATCATAAAATTTTTGGTGAATATTAACCTACCCTTATGAATAGTAACATACCATAAATAATAGTGATATATCATAATGAATAGTAGCATTACCTAAGACAATATATAAATAATATTCACGTTGAAAGTGTTATATACCTGTATTTTAGAATAATTAAATGACTATTTTAAAACTGGTTTTTGATACTAAATTACGATTTTAATAAAATATTTTGAAAATTATTTTGGGAAAATTGAATTCTTTTTTGGATTCTACACAATGAAAAATGGTTGGGGTAATGTTTTGGGATTTTTTCTGAAATACATGATTTTTTCATGACTTGTGAAATACCATAATATACAAAATAAACTAAATAAGCTAATTATAGAGTCAGGCATGATGTTCTTCTGATGTAAGCCCAATTAGTTCGGGATCACATGATAAAATTAATATTCGTGGTCCTAAAAGACTAACTATTCCTTTTATTGTGGGAAAATAATAAACTAATGAATTTTATATTGAGAAAACCACTCTCCCCTCCACTATATAAACCACCATTCACACCCACATTTCCTCACATCTCTCAAACTTCAAGCCTTGTCTAAACTCCACCCAATAATCTCCCCTATCCCCTATCCTAATTCAAAGTAATTTTGGTCTCTACTAATAACAATTCCTATGTCACTTAAGGAGGATCTCAAGAGGAGGATTCAAGAGGTAATTTCTCTTCCTCCTTCCTTTAATTTCCTTTCAATTTCATATTCTTTTCTTATTATATCCCCACCTATCTTCATCCACATCGTATAGTAACCCATTATCATACATATATTTTAATATTATGATACTAATGGTATATTTTACTATACAACCACCTTATCCGCATTATTTTATTTTATAAATGAAAACGTTGTTCGTAAGGTGTAAATTTATCACCTTCCAGAAAGACATGTATACTTTTTCCATTTCTACCTTCAGATTTAGTCATGAACCATTTTTATGGTTCAAACAGTATATAATATATGTATTATGTTCTATTATAATTTCTTGAAATAACTTATTTACATATTTCTAAATGATTAAACAAAACAATATCATTTTGGTCAAAAAACCGCCCAAATTAACCCAAATGATCATCATTTAATTCTTATCTAATTATACATCCACATGGTATATAATATAATCAATTATAAGAACATTTAAAGTCATTTAATATAATTAATAAAATTTAATATCAGATCTTTCTGTTTACCCATGTTCTACGTGATCTTCTATTTATGAATACAAGTGAACCGCTCAAGAAAAACAATAAAAACAATCTTTAGGGATCAATGTTTTTAAACTCTATAACTGATCCAAAGGAACATAAAATAATATAATGAAACCATAATGATAAATATTCATGTACCCAAGGTTTTGTAATTGAAAATATATAAATATAATGTTATTATACTTAACATTAAAGTGAAAGGAGAATTCGCATATAAGGTAAGCTGAATTTCTCGAACCCACCTTTCATCCTTCAGGTTCTCCCTCTTTCAGTCCTTTTTTTGATATGGTTACCCCATAAAAATCATTTGTTCATAATTTTATTTTATTTTTGTGGGATATACAGGTCTGTCAATGATTTTTATGTAAGACCACATGTTTTTAAAATGAACTCTTCTTTTAAGAACACACCTTTAACTTCTCATTAACGGTTGATGGTTCTTGTAACATGTATGTTATTCCCTCTTTATTTTGGGAACCCAATTTTTATGAATGTTCTGTTTTTATATGAAACCCATTCAATTTCATGGGTTAGTTATTTTCATTTTTGATACTTTTTTATTGTTTCATGTATGATAAATTATAATGTTATGATGTGACTGGTGCGACCAGAATTATATAGCGCAATACGAATGTTTCATAGTGACGGGTGCACCCAGAATTATACAAAACTCCAATGCATTGGTTAAAGTGATGAATATCATTATTTTATGTGAATTTATGCATGAAATATATGTTATATTTGTTCACAAGTTTGTGTGGTAGTTAACCACTAATCATGATGTTTCATTGTTATGAATTGCCACAATTTAAGTCTCCTATGAATGGTTCCTCTAGTGGTCATGTCCTTTTGCCTAAGTTATGGTAGTGCTCATCATTTTTATATTGTTCTTTTATATACTATTAATGGGATTTTAGCTCACCACTTTTTATGTATATCATCCAGTGGATAACTGTAATATGGAGAGGTCAAGTGTTAATGAGAAGTTAGAGAAGAATAAATTAAATAAAAGTTTATCCTTTATTTTGTAATATTTATGTATGAACCTAGTTTTCCCAAGAAACAAAACCTTAATATACGCTATTTGTAATAATATTATTTTTTTATCTTTAAAATTATTTAATAGTAACATATGAAAAGTCTGGGTCATTATATTATTCCTAATAGATTTCTATAAAATAACCATGTTTTCTCTATTTTCTATCCCAAAAAATATAATAATATCATTAAATCTAATTTCAGGGTAATTGATAAAATTTAATATTAGATTAAAAACTATTAAATAAATAATACTCTAGAATAATCATTTTTTGTTTTAAATTGTCATCATATCTTCTAAAATTTTCAATAATTACATTGGTAAATATAACTTACTAATGAGAATATCTAGGAGTATCGATATTTATTTTCAATTATGATACTATCCTCAATAGCTCTGATAATACTATGAAATGAACATTTTATATCATAGTATTTATATGAAATAAATTTTAACAATTTAATTAAGATTCATTATTCAATAATAAAATATAGTAGTTTTTAGATAAATACATTTGTAAGCATTATTATTGTGATCCTAATTCAAAAAAATACTACAATACAAAATTATTATAAGTAAAATCTGTGTAAAATATTTTATAAATTTTAAAACACTATCACAAGTTTTCACTTCTATTGAGAACAAATCATTTCATCATGTAATACATTTATTTCAATCATATTATAATTATATTTTGTTCCTTTTTTACTATTTATCATAATAAAAAAATGAACTATCACTAATTTATCAAAACAATTAACCATATTTTAAGCCCATAAATATTTGTCGTTAATGTTATCAATGTTCATATTAACCTTTATCAGAGAAAGTGAATATATTCTAATTTCCACATTTACATTTGAATACATATGTTTTAACTTAAGTTCCCTATATTCATTCCCTCTTATGTTTTCTAACATAATAGTTTTAAAATCCATTATAGAGGTTTGTAAATAAAATGTGATTTAACCATATCATGTCCATCAAGATTATAAAATGATTTCTATATATAGGAATCAGTGTCCTACACCATGTTATGCTTGATTTAATACGCAACCATCCCCTTCATTGGTCACTACCCATTGGTGTTTCTATTCTAGAGCACGTATCCCCTTTTATCATCCAGTCACGAATGTAATTTAAATGAGATCCACAAAATATGTATATTACCAAAACACCATGATGATATCTTATTCATGAATAATCATTTAGACATTCTCCATGATTTTTTATGAATTTTAATTTTTCAAAATATCAATAACTAAATATATCCATGAAGATAACCAAACACACCTTCAACACTAATTAAGGTTCCCAAAAATAACACCCACATGTATGGCGATAGTGATATGCTTTTGGAATTTTTTTACCTATTTTGACATAACAATATAAACTTGTAAAATTTAACATTAGATTTACATTTCAATATAATTTCATGAAACTCAGAGAACTAAATATTTTTTCTAGTTACAAGAGGAATATATGTAAACATTTCTCTATAATTAATCCATAATTGAATCCCTTCAAGGATTCTCAAGGGTTACACTCATCTTCATAACCCATAGAAATTTAAATATAAGAATTATATTATATCATATGCACAATAACAGTTAATATATTAAATAATAAAAAAATTCATTGGTGATCATAACATTATAATAAGTGTATTATTATGAAAAATAAAAATGTTATACTAAAATGTGTGTAGAACATAAATAATTGAATAAAGGAAAATTCATGAACCAAAATTGTCTATAAATCGTAGCCCATAAAATGTTCTATAAGAGAATAACATCATGTATTCTATGAAATGTGCAACTTATATTAGAATAATAAAATCTCACATTCAAGATATAAATAAAGGGAGAATTATATAAGAATAAATAACATCTATAAAATATAGAAAATAAATTTGCACAATGTAACATCAAATTCATGACCACCCCATCGGATATAGTTCATGAAAGCTTCTAAAAAATACTCTAATATAAATTATATAGTTAGGTAAATATAATTATCCATTTCATTAATGGATGGTACAAGACCCCATAATTTATTCATCAATACATTCTTTTCACTCAAGAAAGAAATCATTAAATAGATCTTATTGATTACATGTAATTAAATTTGGTATCATATTATTTTCAAAAGGAATCACATATATAACTCATTAATAATTTATTTAATAATTAAACCATTTCTTATAAATAGAAAATAATTGGGTTTCCAAAGATATTCAGTCACATTATAGGTAAGTATCATTCAATAAAGCTTATGGTATTTATATTGTATAGATAAAAGGCATACTTATATGTCACTATTTATCCCAATCAACATACATGTGAAATATAATTGAACTACATTTAATCAATTTAAATAATATATATATATATATATATCATTGGTATATAACTTATACATATTCATAGTTCATGGTTAGAAAATATAAAGGTAGTGATGGACCATTTAATTTATAGAAAATATCATTCCATTAGAAACATATACAGTTAAAATGGATGGTAAATTATGAAATTTGACCTTCATCTATATTAATATATGTTAAAAAATAAATAATTCAATGGAAATTATTTCATAGTTTTTAAAAAATCAATTTACAAATAATAAGTATCCTTATCATTTCATAATCAATTTTAATGTAATATTTTATTTAAGTTAGAAAAAAATTATAATACATCAATATTAATAGTTAAACATTTCAGTAATATAGAAATGTCATTTAAAATATTTTTTTAGCTAAAATAATTTAAATTATATTTCCTCACACATTTATGATAACATCCTATAGGGAAAAGGTCGAAAATTTCCTTAAAATTTTAAAGAAGGTAAATTATTAAAAAAATGAGACTAATAATTTATTGAGTAATATATAATAACATTATTAAAATAATAAACTAAATATAGACATTGAAAAAGTGAGGATCCAAATAGAAAAAATAGTGATTTTCCTAACAGTAGGTAAATAGTTATCCAATGGTGAAAATAATATTAAGAAATGATATGTAAATCAAATATAATAACTATATGTGAATATATTATATGGTTGCTATATATAAATTTATTAAAACTCCCCATATTTATTTCCTTTTAAAATAAATCTCTCTTTAGAAATGTGATTATTGATGAATATCTCCCAGTATTTGTAATAATAGAACGAAGTGTCTTGAGAGGAATATTATAAATTGTAAATTAAAATAAAATGAAAATAATTATATTTAAAATGTTATATAAATAAATAAATTAATACATAATTTATAATAAATAATTCTGTTTATTAACAAACATGTTTCATGAAAATAAATTTTAGAGAATGAACCACTTAAAACATCAAAAACATTTATATCACAACACCCTAAAAGGTATGATTTAAAATAAATAATAAAATATAATGAATAATCAAATAATTATTAAAAAAATTAATAATTGATACCAAATTCACTATTTCAATTAAATTATGGTCTAAATTAGTAAATATAATTTATGGGGAGATATTTTGAAATATGAAACTCTTAACATTATTTCAAACATTAACTAAAGTGAGAGAATCATTTGTATATCGACAATAAAAATAAAAATAAATTATTTCATGAAATAATTCCTCATAAAATGTATTATATCATTTATTTATAATTATTTAATACATTTATTTTAGTTAGTTAATATATATTTTCATTGTCATGTGTGACTAATCTTGATTTTTTTTTTGAGATAGATTCATAATAACTGTGTTCTTTTTTATTCATCTACAAAGTTTCACATTTCCGAGTTCAATAAATAAGTTAGAATTTACTTTTTATAAATATTCATATTATTTTAATATAATTAGTTTCTTTGTTTTAATATCCCTATTTTTTAAATTGATTATGATCATGTTTTTTTCTAACTGACTTTTGTATCTTAATTGATAGGCCAAATATTAATGTGATCTTTAAAAAACCATAATCTAAAAAAATTATTTCCATATTTATTCATTATATTAATATATATTTAATTTCTATAGTCATCCATGATATAAATTCATATAATTTTTAATGTTGATGGCCAAGCCAACGAAAATAAGAACATACAAAAAATGGATGATTATAAAGGGATTTAGTGGTAATATCACTATACTAGAGGCATTCTATTTTTCTTAGTGTTTATTGTTTTTATTTATAATAATCAAAAATATTTTAAAAAGAATATATCAAATAAAAAGTTATTTCTTAATTTGAATAAATATTTTTTCTCATAGTATACAGCTTGAGACTATATAATTTACGACAATTATTCATTGATCAAATTTTAAAAATGGATTATAGTTTGGCATACCAAAAAAATATTACTTTATTGAAAATAATATCAATCCCATAAACTAAATATTATAACCATCCATGAATGGTGGTTTTGACGTATATATTACATTATTGTATGTAGATGATAATTCTCAAATACACAAGGATGATGATTATGTTTCCTGTAGAACCTAAAAAATGTGTAATATGGTTTCTCATTTATGAAGTTGAAATATGACCTAAATATCATATTTTATTATTAAAATAATATTTTTTACCAATTGTGTAATTTTGATAATGGAGGAAAACATTTTGTGTCTTGGAGACAATAGTCGTCACATACTCATGATTGAGTTTATTGATTCTCCCGGTAGAAGAGATAATCGATATATAATTTAAATACCATAAATGTAATTAATTTTTGTATATAGGTAAAAAATATATAATAATTTCTTAATTATTAATAACTTTATAATGGATCAAAATATAGAAGGAAAAATATTATTGACTCAAAATCACTTTCTTAGTGATTTTGAACATTCTCTTAAATTACATAATTTAATAAGTGTAAATTTAAAATTATATAGCCAAAAAAGATTCAGGGATTAAAATGATATCATAGGGAAGTAATTAATGTAGAGTTTCAAGATAAAACATAATTTATACATTCATCTTGATGTGGTGGTGATATGACACATTTATAAAGGATGAGAATGGGTTTTTTGTGTAATTATATCCATATTATATAATGAGATAACAAGTTTACAAAGTAAAGGGGAGATAAAATGGGAAGTAATTGACTAGGAGATGAGATATGGTTTATAATATATCAAGAAATAAATTTGACAAATTTTTATGATATGATTCTATTCTTGAACGTTTCTAATTTTTATTTATATGAAATTTGATTTTACCATAGTTACATGTTTTAATATAAGTAATTTAATTTTTTGTAACTAAAAATTGAGTTGAAATTATTAAATATTTTATACCTAATGATTCTAAATTATAAATCTATTTTATCATATAAACATTCAATGTGTATGAAAAAATATATTTAATCATAGAGTAATAAATTTATTAAAAATGGATTTCGAAAAGTTTATTTCTAAGATGAAATTTAGGTGTTGGGTAATTTATTCATTTTCAATAATTTTTTTATAATCAATTTTTTATTTTGAAATATAAATTTTATCTATATTTCTAATAAAATGTAATTAATATATAATTAAATAAATAAAAAATACCAAAAGAATTGGAAACCATTACTGGTTTTTTTGACCATATGATCTCAAAATTCAGAATAATATATATATATTTTGTTCTTAAATACATAATTGAATATGCAAAAAATTCTAAATTTTTTTGTTATACTTTAATCATGATATATTGATAAGCAATATATTATTAGTAATGTTTTTTTAAAATTACTAACCTAAATGTTAAAAATATCTAATGACACCACTAAGACAATTTAGATACTCTAAGTCAGAAAATATTTTCATAGTTAAAATTTAAAAATATAAATTTAGTTATTTAGTTATTTAAAAGAATATATAAAATATAATCAGAAGTTGTTTTCATTGAAAAATTGTTTTTTTAAACATCATGTGTCTTTAATATAATTTAATATCTACTTCTATTTAATTATATTTTTACATAACATATTATGAATATATTAAATGAATTTATAATATAATTTCAAATTTAAATAGTTCTATTTATTAATACCATTATTATTTTTCATTGAAAACCGACCTTCAAATTCTAAATCATAGGAAAATAAAATTCTGCAGTTTTTTGTTTAATATTATCTTATTATCTAAAAATAATTATAATAACAATCGAATTTTAATATATCGATGTTTATATAAATGTATTATTGTTTTGGTTTTGGTGTTATGTGTGATATAATCTATTGAAGATATCGTTATTTTAAAAGATATAAAATCATGGGATGTTGTAATTGAATAAGATGAAAATATGATCTGAGATTTAAATTTATCAAATTGAATAAATTTATAATAATAATTTATGTAGGTTACTGGGTACTCCTAAAAAATCATTCACCACACCATAACATGATATTCAGCAGCTAAAAGGTTATTAAAAATAATAATAATAATAAAGTTAATAAATATAACAAACTTGTATAGGCTGTTTATATAATCCTTTATGACTATTGGAATTTACGATAATATTATATAACAATTAGTTAAAAATACTAAATTCCATTAGTCATTAAAGAATTACTAATAATATAAACAATAAAACTATCAAATTATTATTAAATACCATATGAATTAATAATTCATGACATTCCATTTCATCTCTTCATTACAAGAATATCAATTCTCAACATAGAGAAACCCAAATTTCCATTCCAATTCGATATTTATATCACTAAATGATAGTAAATACTATTAAATAAAACAATAATAATTTCAGTATAATATTGATAATATATGGAATAAAAATATTTATTTAAAAATGTTCATTTTTATGGGGATTAATCTTTTTATGTTACATGATCAGGAATTCATTTCATATTTCATTTATCCATTTGTCCCTCATAACTTTACCACTATAATAGTAATAAATACTAATAATTGTACAGAAAAAACAAGAATTTAACAAGCATATTAATAAAAAAACTGAATTTAATTTAACTAGTTACTAATTTACCCAACATTTAACACATTATAAGATTTGATGACTACTAACTCAAACAGTTGTATTATAGACACATTAATTACATAATTTCACATTGCATGACATATGGAAGAGAAAACCATTAAACATAGAAACTCAAGAATAAAATTAATGAAAATAAGACAAACAAATCAAAATTACTCTCTACTCTAACACAAAAATCAATAACTATAACTAATAAATCATTATTTCACTCATATAGGTACAACAATGATTCAAAAATAAAAATATTTTTTTAAACCATTATTTCTAGAAATCAGCAATCATAAAATAATAATAGAAATTCTAAAAAATTCTCAAAGAAATGCCCCCCAACTCTTTCATGAATGAGAAGTGTTATATAAATTACTATCCAAACATGTTCTTATAAGAGAAAAAAATGAATCTATAAATATTACACTATTATTCTGATGACATGATTTAAAATCTGATTAATTGAGAAAATCAAAATAAAACCACATAAATGAAACATACATATATGTGTGATCAACCAAATTGAACATATTATATTTATAGAGGGCATAGTGTACCATTTAATTTTTTATAAAATAACTAAACTACAAGATGTCCATGACAAATAAAAATATGAATTCAGCCCTTTATAATCCACCAATCCAAACCATTATCTCTCCATTAATGTAACTATTGATATTTTATTACATATTGAACCATGGAATATGATTTATTCAATTAATGTAAAAAAATATGAATTTGTTTATTCATTTTGATAAAGAAAAATTTTAATACATGTATAACAATGAAAAAACTAAAATATTTCATTTAACTATATTTTTCACAATATATAAAACATTTGATATTATAAATGACTATATAAAATAAGGCATTCTAATCTATCCTCCTTTTGAAGAAAATTATAGGAATAAATTTTAATTTTAAATTTAGAATAAATTCATACTCATATATGTTTATAATATATAGCAAGTTACAATAAAATATTACGTAGTCATTTTTAAATTAATAAGTTATGAGTTATAGTAAATTTCATTCAACGTTATATATATTTTTAAAATATCATAATTTCATTTAAGATTCAAATAAATTACACTAAAAATATTTTTAAAATATTTCATATATTTTTAAAATATTTCAGATGACACATAACCAATATCACAATAATTAATATAGGGACCATTGAGATAACCTATAAATATAATCCATCATCTAATATAACTTTTTTCTAAAATTTCTAATGTCATTTTCCTGAATATATAAACTAATTTACCTAACCATATGAACCCAATTACCAAATATTAAAAATCAAATAAAACCTATTTCATAAAGAAGACCCATAAAGTCCACATAATATAGACTTCATCGAGAAAAACATTAGAAAAACAATATAGAATTAAAAAAAACCATCTAATTGAATCCATTATAATATATTAAAATTAAAACTATACTAATAACATTACTTTTATAAGGAATATTAAAATGAAACTGAAAAATTAAGCAAAATTTAAAAATAAAAAGGATAAATTTTACATTGTAAGAAGAATTAATGAATCTTTTGTGAAAGTAAAAAAAACTCATTAATAATTCCAATAATAATTGGATGATGAGGTTGAATAAATATAAAAAGAGGGATGTGGAAGGGGTGTATCATTATTGTTTTGTAATATAATTTTAATAGATTTCACTAAATGAATAGATAAAATATTGAGGAGAATATAACCAAATTAGATATTTCATCTAATATGCATCATGAATTTCATAAATAATTTCACAAGGTCCTTTGTTAGGGTTAAAATTTATTTTTTAAAAAATTAAAAATCATAAAAGGAAAATATTCATCCATGATTTCCTAGAATCCTGATAATCCTCTAATATAAGTCTTAATGACCAAAATAAGTCTAGTAAAATACCACCCCAATTCTAGAGGGATTCACAAGGTAGTATTCAAAAGGGATGGATCCCCAGTCATTTAGTTTTCATCTACAAATTGAATTTTGTAATTCATGAATACTTGTTGTAGTAGCTCAACATCATATCCTAAAATATCACATAATGAACACTCTTGTGAGATTTTATTTAGGATTTTATTTAATTAATTAATTTTTAAATGAATGAAATTTATATTATCAAAATAATATCCATTATTTAATTTTCCATAAATATAATATCATAATTTTAATTTTTGGGTTTTATCTAAAATATTTGTTTTAAACATATTATTTTAGTCATCCATTTTTACTAATGCAATGAATTTTATTCCATTTTTAGAAAAACCGATTTGAGGTAGAAACTATATAGACCACAAGTCTAAATAATAATATTTATTTTATAATTTAAATTATATATTTTAAAATATTTTTTATAGTACAAAAAACAATTACTGATATTGTAAAACTTTAGTATTTGGTTTTTTAAAAACAATTTTAATATATTATACATTTATTTTATTATAATTATCTTTAAAAACATATAAACATTTATCCCAAAAAATGGATTTCGTGTTTATAATCATTAGGGCAATGTTTTTTTAACAAGGAAAACATTGTATTTAAGTAAAAATATTACGTTAACATTGATAAAAACACGTCAACTATGGAAAAATAGGTAATTATATAATAATTAGTTTATATATTTATATAAATTCTTCCATTATGTTTTTATGTAAATTATAAAAACCTGATTTACATGATAAAATCAAAAAGGAAAATGTTTTATAAAAATCATTTCTTGTGATATTATATTTAGTATTTTAGTTTTTAGTTTATAGTATTTTAATTTCAAATCATCTATTTCATTTTTTTATATTTAGAATGAAAAAATTATGTTATGTTAAAATTTTGAAAATTTTCTTAAAATATTGATTTTGTTATGGAATAATTAAAGTACTTATTTTTATTTAATACTAAATTTTATTTTAAATAATTTTGAATATAAAATTATGTTTTTCATTAATTTAAAATTTTCATTATTTCCTTTGGAATTTAAAATAGAAAAATTATATTTTTTTAAAAATAATTTTATTCTTTAATTTAGTATAAAATCATAATATATCAAAATATAATTTTTTCAAACAAAACATTTTTTTTGATTTCATTGTGCCAGTTTAAATTTAAATTAAATTATATAAATTATATGTTATTATTTTTTTAAAATATATAAATTTTTTTAATAATTTATTCCAAATTTATTGAATAAAATTTTTATTTTATGACAATGTGGAAAACCATAGCAATGTTTATTACCGTGTTACAATGTAAATTGGGTAATTTAGTTTAAAAATGAAATTAAAAGAAACATTGACTGTCTAAAACACATACCTAACTCTTATTTTATGAGTATGTATCAACCATAATGAACAAATTGTATTATTTATTACATTTTTGGGTCACATGGATGTCATTATGATCATTATAGTATTTTATTTAATGAAAAGTAAAATATATCACACTCTTAATATTAATATGAGAAATATTTTTAATAAGGTGTTATCCAGAGGATATATTAAATAATAAATAGTTTTTTTATTACAAAATTGAATTATTTTTATAAGATTAATTTATTTTTAAATATTATGGAAAAAAAATAACAAAAATTATTATAAAATAGAGACTTTATTTATAAAAATCCCTCAATAAAGGGAATATCATGCATTCTAAAGGATAAAAAGCTTGGTACTACAATGATATAAAACAATAGATTTCTCAATACTATGGGAGCAATGACAAGAAGATGATTCTTCTTGGATGTGCTTTCCTGCACATCTTATTGAAATGAAAAGTCAACATCAGTGCTGGGTAGAATATCCGTATTATTTTTCTTAAACCCTGTACTCTTAGGATTTATGAGTGGAAAATATACCAAATCCATTTACTCAAATATAAATCATGATATATTTGGATTAGATTACACACATTTAATAGGGTTTCTTATAATCCCAAAACACTTAATTATATCGCTTATTTGGTTGGTATACCTTCAATAATTGATCATATAATGGTAAATGGTGAAACATGGATAAATTATAAGATCATTATTGAAGTAGATATTAATTTCAAACCTCTTGATTCAATATTATTTATTGTTAAAAATATTAAATTTTAGGGTAATAATAAATAATATTTTGTACCCACTTTCTGTGACATTTTTAGGATTATTTGGAATGTTTTTTTATTATATGAATGTTGAATTAAAATTTAGAAAAACTAAAAACAGAAATGAATGTTGATATGTCGGTAGAAAAAATAGATATTAGTGTATTTTCATAGATATAAATGATTCTCCAAATAAAAATAAAAAATTAAATTTTACTAAATTTAAAACATATATTTTTTATGTGAAAAGATATAAAGAAACCTTCTTGGCCACCATTCTAGATGAGCTTGAAAAGGAGGATTTTATTGATCCAAATGGTAACTATTTGAGCCCATTCACTAACCTAATTCAGGATTAAAAAAATAGTTCAGATATCTACATGGATGTTATGATCTTTGTCAAGTCCATTAGTGTTGACTCTTAAAATATTTTCATACATCAAAATGAAACATCTTCCTCATTTACACATACAAATACTTCTCTAATCATTCTAATGTTTCTTATTCCCACCCAATGATGAAACATTCCCTACTAAGTTTTGTGTTTCAATAATAGTGGAACAAGAATGAAATGTTCCTAGTGGATCTCAAACATATAATATAATAACAAGTATATTTATTACATTTTTAATTATCTTGTCAAATCCCATTATTGTATTATTATAGTATAGTAAGATCAGTTTATTAGTGTTTCTATCACATATTTTTCAAAAAAATATTTCACTGAGAAAACTGACATGAAATCAATCCCAAATATTGATATTTATTATAGAAAGGATACATTTAACACAACTATTGTTACTGATATTGATGTTGAGAAGCATCCCAATATGGAGATTACCTTACTATGCTCTAAACATGGAAATTTATTCCCCAATGAACAATAAAAAAAGTCGTGATAAAATATTATGTCGCTCGAAAAAATATTTGAAACAGAAATGGTGATGGAAATAAAAAAATAGGTCCTTCCATTGAAACAAAATGTATTTTTTTTGGAATTGACAGGGGATTGACAACTCAAAAACAGTTAGAGTACATCATCATTTTATTAACAAGAATAATACATATATTATTAGTCTCTCTAGAGCAAACAATCTTTTCATAGAGAATTATTCCTATCTTCATAGACCAGTGTATCAATTGGTTGAATTAATTTTTCCTTCTAAGACATCAAAAGGCATTGGGTTCATGTTCATCATAGGTTAAGAGGAATATATTCAACTATATTATATGAGAGGATTATTTCATTTAATTTTATGTACTATGTTGTCCTATAAAATTGTTCCATCATTTATTCATTCAAAGGATACCAATATGAGAGATAATATTGGAAAAATATTTAGGAGAAAAGTGGAATTTTTAGCAATCTATGTACTATCATAAGAGATTCAAAATGATATTTTTAATCCTGGTGAGAGAGTTAGAATAGGAATCTCAGGTAACTCTAATATATATTTTAGAATAAGTACTGGGGATTGTAATCTATTTGTAGACAACCTTGTTCAGTATGAATTGAAATTTTATAGAAAGGAACCTCTAATATTTTTTTATAGAAATGTCATGACCCCTCCCCCACAGGGTCTACCCATCCATGGATTGAAATTTTAGAAGGGAGAGAGTGACCCCCCCCCCCACCCACGAGTCCAACCTCTAGTTGGTCCCAGGATGACGACTAGCACCGAGGGTATAATAAACAAAAAAATGGGAGGCATTACCCTCTAAGAGAACACATGCGAAAGAGAGAGATAGGACAGACACCAACCAACTCCAAAAAGGACTAAATAATAAAATAAATTCCATGTATGAAAATGTGATGTCATGAAAAACTATTACAACTAATAGGAAAAAACTAAAAGTACCAAATGAATGTAAAAAAACAATAGTAGCCATGAATCCCGAACAGCTCCAACGAACCCAAGCTAGTAGTAACTAGCCAGATCTTCAACCAACTCCATGCGACCTAAAAATAGTTTATATAAAAAAAATGGTGAGTAAAACTGTATAATCAGTAGAATCCTCCCCTGAACCTATATTTCAAATGTAAATAATTGATGATAAAGAACAGTTAAAAACTATTGAAACTAACTTGTCACCTAAACCGTTATACTATCTTCCCAGCATCACCATGGCTACTGTCAACATGTATCACATAAAAAATCATATACTATAATAAATAATATCATGTGTACCCCTTTCCCACTTCCCCAATGGTTTTCAGCTTCTCCCCAACATCGCACATCCTAAGCATCTCTCTTCAAAATGGCTTTCCTGTAGACACCTAGGAGAAGCACCAAAACATGCACCTCATGCGAAAAATCCACCAGGTCCATGTAAGAATATTGACCAGGATGTTTTCAGGGGCCACCACATCTCGCATAATGTGTATCATATGTCTTGTATTAACCCGAAATCCATTATAGTTGATACATCGAGTAGGGATCCTCAATCCATCATAGAATATACATGTTACACCTATAGTAGTCCACAAAAAACAATATCGAGAAAATATGTATGTGAATAACCACAAGAAATTATAGACCTCTAAGAACATATATACGGAAAAATAATTTTTTTTTGAAAACTAGAAAAAGTATCTACCAGGATAAGAGAGTGGGGCCAAAGGTGTTAGGCATCCATCCATCCTCTAATTGGAATGTAAGGGGAAAACCCCAGGGCTCAGAATCCCCTGGGTGTCAACTGCCCTAACTGATGGTGTGGAGTAGCGTATAGAAACACAATAATTACAGAATATAATATATCTCACAACCACACTGTGGGAGTAACCTAGTAATAGAATCAACTCTAGCTAACATCTCTCAGACTCATAGCTACCACTTCTATGAATAGGTTTCCTATAAGCACAAAACCATTTAAAGAGCGTTATTGGATTAATTTATCCGTTTCTTTCAGTTTTACTTTCTGTGAATTAATTATTTAAACATTAATTTACCATTTATAATTCCAAATTAAATTTCATTATAATCACACCCAACATCCATAGTTCCTTTAAAAGGTTACCTCAACATTTATCCCAATCAAAATCCTACCACGTGGGTTAATATTATATATTCAATAATTTTTTAACAATATTATTACATTCCCATTGGTATAGTCATTCTAGAAAAACAATATAAGATACTAAAATACGGGGTATCAACTCAATGATTATATAAAATACCCATCAAGTATTTTCCACCGATAGAAAGAGAATACACCCATCATTCATCAAGAAGCTAAATACAGAAATCACGTGGCTTTCCTCATGCGTCTCCCCCCCCCCCGCCTTTTTAGAAGGAGGGTGAACAAAAATAGTTTCCTTCAGTAGTGGGGAATGCGAAGAAGATATATAACAAACAAAAATCTCCACGTATCAAAATATTCACATCCAACTCGTTTGATCATCCTCAGTGTCATCCCTAACACCCACATGAATAAACCATTGTATCTCACCACATTAATTGGTAACTATTACCACAACCTTGGGGCCTCCCTATCCCCACATATCACAATATCCATCCAGGCTCAATCACAAAAAAATCAGCATGAAAACAAATATCATGTCAACTAGGCTATTGGCCTATAAACAAGCCTGATGGTAACTCATAAACCTGCGAGGAAATATCATTTATTTAAAAAAATTCTTTAATCCCTCATGAATTAACCATTTAATTAATTGAAGGTTCCAACTATGGGAAACCTAAACAGAAATTTGTCAAAAATAATTAAACATTCTTACACCACCAGTTTTATTATTATAAAATTAAAAAAAAACAAAAACCAGATTCATTTATATTCCTCCCTATCTGTAGCCAAATAATTATCAATTACTTACAGCATTCCATTGTTTAATAATTTCATCAAGAATGATATGCTAAATAGAAAAAATAGAAATCAAAATTTGTAGAAAACAAGATGATATAACATACGATCAATGCCAATATATTATTCAGGATCAAATATATAATATGTAAATTCCATTGAAATCTAGTGGGATAAAACATGCAAACTCTACAGTTTCATGTAAAGGAAAATAGTGACAATGAATCCCCTACCTCAAAAGGATTACTATGCTCTTTGAAGTGATTGACAAAACAGATCATGAGAACATCTCTTGGAGGGCTGAATCCACCCCAGGATGTAGAGACACCACCACACCATCCAACTCCTTTGAAATGTCCATTAGGAACTTGGAGATAACATTACATAACAGGGAAAGAAAAAATAGAATTAGATGAACACAACATAATGATTATATATCTTACCTTATATCGAATATTATTTGATATTACATGGTTTCACCAAAACATGAGGAGAACTTGCATCATGAATAACATCAAGGGGAACCAATATAATGTGGAAGTTTTGATCGCATGACTCTTATATGATGGATGGGATGGTTCGAGCATCTTGTACTAGAGAACTTGAATGTTGAACAAGGGATGGTGATATCTCATCCCTTTAGAATATTTAATGTAGTAGCGGTTTATGATACCCTGGATTTTCCATTAAAATATGATTAAAATAATACATGCGGTTCGACCTTGTAAAATCATCCAGATTGTTAGGAAAATTAATATCAGAGTTATGGGATTTGAATTGGCCTTAAATCAATTAAAACATTTCTTTTAATGCATTATTCATCAAATAAAATGATAAATCGGCGAATCTGGAAAGATATGAAAATTTGGAAATGGAAATATTAAATAATTACTATGAGACAATAATTGTGACATTGTATATATGACACAAATATCAATACACGTCCTAGTGGGTCCCCTGCCGTAACTCCCCAAGCCCGCCTCTAATAGGCTAGGGTCTGGTGACTAGCACTGAGTAGGCATGTCATTAACATGGGAGGCATTTCTTATAAACCTGTCAACACAGACACACATCTCCAAGCCTACAAAGCTGAAAAGTAAAAACTACTGAGAATCGAAATGCATGCATACACTAAAATCCCACCCAACAAAGTACGACAGGAAGTAAAGTTCAGTAATGGAAAACCCTAGGCCAAAAGTACAATCCCACAAAAAGAAAGTCCGCAAAAAAGTCCAACATGTAAAGAAATGTACTGGGACTACAATTCGTTGCCATAGGAACATGCCTCGGCCTACCTGATCTCACTAAGCACCGTCTGGTCCTGGTCCACCTAGAATCATGTCAAAGGCTCACTCATCTGCACAAGAAAAAACATGTGCGGTCAAATCCTGTTCAGTGGTGAGTATAACAATACCCAGTAGGACACCCTGAAACCCACAAAGGAAATACAACAAAGGAAATACCACAAAGAAATGATACAGTCATCTCAACACAGTATATGTTTACAGAACATAAAAAAAGAATATCCAGATATACTCATACATGATCGACTATCGTGAAACCCCCACTGAGATCCATCTCAAAGAATCCACTACGACCGTAACTGGGAGAACACGCTCTTAGGTCTGAAGAGAGAGATACAATGTACTCATTTTAGAAGAACCCACTCCACAAGTACTTAAGAATATGATTCTCAAATGATGATCACGACAAATAGCTATGGGGTGATTCCATCAACTTAGCCTGAACTATTCCTCTAAGCAGAGGATTGGTACCAGGGTATGGATGGTCACGTCGATACCAAGAACTCTACCAAGGGTTCCAGGAAGGAATAGAGGATTTGGCTCTATGTCTTAGAGAGGAGATTCTAGCAACACTATTCAGAAAGTCCTACTGATGGGATCATACTCCAGTATGTAGGAAATGATACCAGAAACCTTTAGGTGAAAGACCAAGGGTACAAACCCTAAGAAATATAGCCAATGTCACAGATAAAAATGGATTAATCCATATAAAATAGGTTAAACAGCGTGTAATCAGGTTAGATGTCGTGTTCCTTGACTCTGGGTGCTGCCTGTGTAAATGGCCAATGTCTTTACGCTTATTGTATAAAAGTAACTACATGTCATGTAGAATAATTACACGCCATGTCCAGGTGTCCAGGGTTCGCTCTGTGTATGCAGGCCATGTGCCCGTACATGGCCTCAACCCCTGTCTCCCTGCCCATGTACCAATACATGGGGTACCTTGTGTATCTGGCCAGGCCTAGCTGGGGAAGGGTATACACATTGTGTCCTTGGTCGTGCACCCAACCTATGTCCATGTACTCCCAGAGTACATGCTAGGTGGCCTGCCAATGAACACACGCCATGTTTCCCATACTACACATCGTGTAGTTAAGATTTATCCAAAACCATTGTCTTCTTCCCTAAGCCATGATCGGATCTCAGAATCTTATTTATCTTGTCTGTTCATCCCAAAACATTATATCCTGGTTCATTACATCATACAAATACCTAATCGGGTGTTTTCAGGCCTTCGATCGAGTCATAATCCTCCAATTATCTATCCAAAGGAAAAATGCCAAAAAAAATCATATAACTGGATCCATTCCAAATCATCCACCAAAACAATCATCGCAGCATTGAACCAGTATCCCAAGGTTTGATCTACAATCTCGGATCGTTATGCCTCCGATCTATGGCACAATCTATCACTGTTCTTATCCCGCGAATAACGAAGAATGTGTTGGAAAAAATGAAGGGGAAAAGGATACATAACGAAACAACTCGAGGAACGAACCTCGACCGTTGTTCATTCCGGCCTTGATCAATTCCCATAAGAACTATCTTCAAAACAATTATTAGATCTAAATTAAAAGGATTAAGATCTTCCCCAAAATCCCCTCCAAAAGCCCATCCCACAAATACGATCGATCCGCTAGCTAATTTATTCATGGATTAGTCCACGTTCATTATAGGAATCAAGAACGGGGCAAGAAATCACAAAGAGATCAAACGCCCAACCTGGATCCGCGACGTTCCTTGGGGATGATCTGGTCGTCGCGTCGTTGTTGCCGACAAAACTCGTCATGAACGTCATCACCGCATTGAGAGGTTTTCTCCAGAGCTTTCTAGAGCCTCTAGTGGGAATTCAGGGTTATGAGATTTGTTACCCTGATCTCCAACTAAATATTTATTTAAGAATATTAAAAGGTTTATCTACATCAAGGATTTAAAAAAATAGTTTAATAAAATATTTTATTACTGTTATGTCCAAAAACTATATTTCACCACCGACCTGTGCCAGCCGATGTTAGTTCTCGACTAAACTATCATCACTGCACTGGATTTAACGGTTCCCTTGGATTTATGATCTGAGCACCCGTTCATGAGTTATTCCACTTTTTCAAGAAATCCCCAAGCCCCTGTAATTTAATTATTTTAATTAAATTCAAACATTCATTCCGGGCTCCCCGGGCCTCAGAAATGCATGTCGTCACAAAGCCTGGTCATGAAATAATTTCCATATAATATTAAAATAATACACGGAATAATTTGGTATATTACATCCTCTCCACCTTATGGATTTACATCCCCAAAAAGACAAAACAAAGGCTACTCAAAAATATGTGGGTACTGGACCCAGATCTGAGCCTCCTGCTCCCATGTGCTCTCCTAGAGATCCCTGTGGTACCCCCAGACACGCACCAAGGGAATAGCTACACCATGAAGGATCTTTTCCTGCCGATCCTCTATCTCCACCAGGTAATCAGAAAAGGTTTCTCCATCATCAATTTCCATCTCACCCCAGTCGATAACGTGCGATGTATCATGCACGTACCTCTATAGCTGCGACACATGGAAGACGTTGTATACCCAGTCCATTTGAGGAGGTAGTGCCAAAAGAACACCACCTCCCCAACTCTACTAATAATCTAAAAATGGCCAATGAACCTCGAAGATATCTTTTCGCCTCGGTCAAATATTTGTAATCCCCATCGAGGTGAGACCTGGAGGAACACATGGTCTCCCTCCTCTAACTCAAAGGGCCTCCATTTCCTATCATAATAATACTTTTTCTGACTCTATGCGGTCTTCATCCACTCCTGGATGACATAAACCTTCTTTGTATTAGCGCACACCATCGATGGGCCCATGAGTGTTGAATCTAATGCGTCAGTCCAGCAATGTGGTGACCTGAAAGGTCGCCTGTACAAAGCCTCTAATGGTGCCATACCAATATTAGAATGATAACAGTTGTTATAAGAAAATTCCACCCATTGTAGGTGATCCTCCCAGATACGACCAAAGTCAAGTATGCATGCTCATAGAATATCCTCCTGAACAGGGATGGTCCGCTCTATCTGACCATCAGTGTGAGGATGAAATGATGTGCTCAAGCGTAACGGAGTCCCAAAAGTGTATTTCAATACCTTCCTCAAACTGGGTGTGAAACGAGCATCAAAATCTGAGACTATCGTTGATGGCACCCCATGAAGTCGAACTATCTCCTGCACGTAGAGGCGTCTCAATCTCTCTTCTGAACTCTTCTCCCATATGGCTCGGAAGTCGGCCGACTTGCTGAGTCGGTCAATGATCCCCTAGATGGCATCGTGTCCCCTGTACATATGTGGAAAACATGTCACGAAGTCCATGGATATCCCATCCCACTTCCACTCTGGCTCCTCAATGTGCTGAGCCAGACATGCAAGAACCTGGTGCTCAGCCTTTACTTACTGACAAGTAAGGCACCGAGAAACAAAATATGCCACGCTCTTCTTCATTCCTGGCCACCAGAACTGAAGTCGGTGGTCCTGGTAAATCTTTTCCATGCCTGGATGCACCACAAAATGAGATTTATAGAACACCCCTATAATTTCCTCCAGCAACGTCACTGGCACTAATGCGCGTCCTCTAAAAATTACAACGTGCTTCCCACCCCCTTTTGAATATCCACCAGCAGCATTACCTGCAGATATGTCCGCACATATAGTATCACAGATAGAATCATCCCATTATGATTCCCTGACTCGCTGTAAGAGTGGAGGTGTAACAACCATTGACTGAAGTTAAGCTCCCTCATCTTTATCCACGAAGGATAATTGTAAAGAGGCCAAATGCCTCGTCGCCTCATCCAGCAACTACGAACTGAACTTCCTACTGAGAGAAACTGCCACAATGTTCCCCTTCCCAGGATTATAAATGATCTCAATGTGGTAATCCTACAGTAACTAAAGCCACCACCTATGTCTCAAATTCAGATCCTTCTATGAAATGATATATCTAAGACTCTTGTGATCAGAGTAGATGATAAACCGCTCTCCCATTAGGTAGTGTCTCCACATCTTCAATGCGATGACTACTGCTGCCAACTCAAGATCATGGGTCACGTAGTTTTGCTCATGTGGCCTCAACTAACATGATCCATAGGAAATCACCACTTTCCTCTGCATCAGGACTCAACCGAGCTCGGTTCCTAATGCGTCGCAGAACACTACGTTCTCAACACCCACTTCTGGTAGTCTCAAGATAGAGGTTGTAACATCCCATGTAAATAAATAATAATACATATTTCATATTTATTAATATTTTTGAATTAAATATTAATTTTAATTTAAATGGGTTTCTATGTTCGATAGCGTAGCTGATATGTAACAACAGGTTTCTTTGAAATCGTACGTTGCACACTAATAATATAATATTATTATTTTAAATGGTAGTTAACTTCTTTCCATTGTATTGGAGAGAATGAACAAAAACTAACTACAATATGATTATACAATCTTGTTAAATTTATTTACATTTATCTAATAAATGTTATAGGCTTAAAATGTGAATAAATCTAATTTTAAGCATAATTTTCATTAAAAGGTCGATTTACCGCTTTTTAATGGAGAAACCTCTTTAAATAAAATTTTGTTCACTTTATAATATTCTATTTAACCAAATAATATCCTTTTTTAGAATGGGGACTTAAAAATCTTTTTTTGGTAATGTTTTGGAATTTTTCTGATAAAGTTCATTTTTGATGAATAGTGAATGTATTGTATTTTAATTCAAAACTATGTTTTAATCTAATTAATTTATATGGATATATTATCTTTTTAATTTGTTTGAAAGTGTAATTAGAATATATTTTTACCATTTAATCAAATGTTGGTAATTGGAATTAATTTCACTTTGAAATTGGACATAAACAACTATCAATCTTTTGATAGTTATTGTTTCTTAAAAACAGGCTATTTGTTTTGATAACATGAATTAATTTTATAATTAATTAATTAAACTTATATGTTTTTAATTTTTTTAAAAATACATCAATTTAGAATTCGGAATATCAAATAAAGCATAGGCTGATGTTTGGGTATTTTACTGAAAAACATCAATTTGTGATGAATAGTGAAACCACTTAGAGGTAGTTAAAAAACAGTCTTTTCCATTTAAATGAAAATTTACTACGTTGTGAATTTAATTTAGAAAATACAACATACATGGTTTTTATCAATATGTAAAATGTGGTTAAATAAGATGAAAATAATTTTTGATGAATAGTAACTTTTGTCTATTATTTACCAAAGATAAAGGTAAATAGGTTAATTCAAGGTAAAAAGAATATTATAATAATTCACAATTACCTTACCACCTATCCAAACCATATTAGTTGAGTCATTAATGACCATGGTCATATTTGGGTCGATTTTGGGACCACATTGAGCCACATGGGAGTGAAAATGGCAATTTTGATTAATTAACTTAAAGTAAAAGCAAAAATGACAAAAGCAAATATCATGTAGTAAATTAATTTTTACAAGGGGTTATATAAATTATCATTTCGACTATAAATATTCATTGGAAAGATAAAAATATTTCTGACATCATTGTAATTTTTTTATAATTTTTAGACATCGAATAAATTAAATTAATTATGTCACAATAATGATTCTGTTTTTACATCATTAATAAATCATTTAAATAAATAAGATAATAAACTTTAAAATAACATCCAAAACATGTAATATTCTGATTGGATGATTTTATTTCTAATATGAGTCACTTAAAATTAGACCTTACTTATTTTTGGACATTTTGAAACTGAATAATATTATATAATAAAATAATATTTCCACACATTCCTAAAGAGCCCCTCCTCCCCCTTATAAAAGGGGAGCATTTGTAACCAATTTCTCACACCCCTCAATCCTTTTGGCCAGTAAAACTCTGCCCAATTTAGCTATATACATCCCTATCATCCTACCATATGCCTTACCTTAGGAATAATGCTCTTCAATAAGACTTTTGGTTCAACCCAAAGGGAGTTACCCAAATTAAAGGTAACAGTTTTTCTTAAACTATTTTCTTTTATATTACATCTCCATACCCTAAAATATTTTTATACCATTATTTGGTAAAACAATTAGTATAATAAATATACTAGGATATTGATATGAGATGTATTCGAGCTACACTTACACACAACTCCATCTAATGGATGAAGAACATAATGATTCTGTGGATGGAAAACTAACGCCTCACTAAACGATGATTGTTCGATTATCTCCTAACACATTTCATGGTGGTCATTATTATGGAAAAATATTTATATATGATATATATTATGGTTATTCATTCTTTATGCTTCTATAACTTCCATTTATAGAATGTCGTTATGGTTTCCATTATGGGTAAATGCGATAATCTCATTAGAGGATGTGCGGACTACTGCCCCCCGCAAAGTGATATGACTAGTTCATGCCATATGTGGTACGTAAAAATGATAGATTTAATGATATTATATATGATAAAATAATAGAATTATAATACTAATATGTATAATTATATTTTAATTCCATTAAATATGAAATAGAAATGGAAGTAGTGTTCATGCGTACATACGGCATACCGTCTCCATGAATGGTACATTTCATTTCTTACCTCTAAATGTTATGTACTATTATAAATAAAAGTATATGAAGGATATATACGATATATATTATATCCAAATCATTAATATCATTTTGGATATAATGAAACTTTGGCCACATGAACAACATTAAATTATAAAAAGTACATTTTTGACTCAAGTGCCAAATATCGAGAAAACGAACCTTATTAACCTAAATGATTACATAATGTTTATAAAATGGTAATAAGTTATATAAAAAGGAATAATAAACTTGAAAAAGGTTATTAGGAAAGTATAAATTACCTTTAGTTTATTATTCAGGAGATTAAAGAAAGATCATGTCAAGTCGGACAAGAGGTAATGGATTTTCTAATCTCACTTTTAATTCCGTGAGATTTCCATTACTCGCCACCTATTTATTGCATGTGGTGTATTGTGTAGTTCCAATTGATATATAATATAATTAATATAATTATATTCATGGTATTATGTTATTATTCTTGTGGATATTAACTTTAGGTCATACGACTAAGTTGATTACAACGTGGTAAAGGGTTTCATCTCACTTTTTATTCTAGTTAGATTCATGCTATATTTTCCACTATTTCCTTATGTTTGGTGTATGTAATTTCCTATGATTGTATTATTTGTGTAATATACTTTAATTTATGAGTATTTAAAACTTCATTGTATGATCCTTCTTTCATGTGGCGTATGTTTTGTATGTTACCAAATCAGTAAAGGAACCTTTCATCCTCCTCTTTTTAGAAGACTTTTTTTGTTATGTCTTTTAATTTACATATTGTTATGCTCGGACATGTTCATCTGTATCCTTATTGATGTAATAATTACGTCCAAGTGAGGAGATAACCTTTTTATATCATCAAATCCTTTTCTGAATTTTAAATTGACGCCGTTAGGCTGTAAAATTTGTTTAAGGGAACTTCTTGATCCAATTTAAGTTATTTGGGTTCAACTTGTACTTCTTGAATATGTTACCATATGAATATGTGTGAATGACCTATGATTGTTTTACACTAAATATACTATTATATTGGGTGTATTATTATTTTTCACACAAAATTATGTAATTTATTTATCCTTAATCAAAGGATATAGTCTTTATAAGGGATTTCATCTCAATTCACATTTCCATTGAGAATTCATTGTTTCTATGCACCAATTGACTCTTATATGGTGTATATAATGTACTTTTTCATATTATATCATGAATCCATTTATTCTCATGATATTATAATGTTCTTATTAAATGATATTCCACAATTATTTATATTCAAGAGTCTCTCGTTTTGTTAAAAACTCTTTAACAAAAATATCATTTTTAAATGTTTTAATGATTTATTATTATAATTATTTATCTTTATTATACAGGTTTGAAAATTGGTTTTGATTTTTTATTTATATGGACATTAATTTTTTCAAATTATAATTCCATTAAAATCTTCAAAGTGATATGGAAGTCTTTCATTCAAAAATCTCTTTTTAAATGGTTTATGAAAATGGATTGATTATTTCTATATCTTGAAATTACATCTTGTGATTGAAAAGGAAATATTATCCAAGAAGAGTTTCCATTTTCAAAATTTTATGTTTTATGATGGTACATGGACATTTGATGGGTGGTTACGTGATAAACCATATAACAGGTGGTGTCATGAATCCCAGGACGGGTGGTTACCTTATAACCTCCAATGCATTGGGTATGGAAGTCAGCCGTATGGCTATTCCATTTAGTGATATGTGTGGAAGCAAACAGTATGGTTATTCCATTTAAGTATGTTTATGTACCAGGTTACCTTTATATGTTATGTGTTCTATATAAGGGTTTTATGTTAATCTTTTGGTTATAAAAGGTTAAGTAGTTATCTTTTATTCAGTAAAGAGTATTTACTACTTCATAAATGTGAAAAGAATTACTTATGTTAATGTATTCATGGTTTACTTCTTGTTTTGAAAAAATAATAGTTTTCCTTCTTTGTGTATCCCTTACTGATCTTTTTATGCCAATTCAATGTTTTTTGGAAATTCTTTTCACAGGACATAATGTGGAATACGGTCAAGGATGGGATCATGGAAAATTCATGCCTTCTAAAACATGGAACTAGACATGACTCTCTTTTCTTCAAGAGTTTTTATTTTATGAAAAATGGAAACTGTGTAGAAGTTTCTACTTTGTATTATATTGAGATGTAATAGTTATGTCCTAATTCTCTAAAACACTATACCTGAAAATATCCTCAATCTGATTTATTCATTTAATTCAATATTATGTTTGGTTGAAGGTCGGGTCCTTATAATTGTTATCAAAGGTCATTTTAGACCACATTAGGGATTCTGAGTTTTTGTAAGACACATGGTTAGTACCTTTGTCTATTATTTCAGTTAAATCCTTGGTTTATAACTTTTTCAGATCTATGAAATTTAGTTATAGATCTATGGAGGATGATCTCAAAAGAAATTCCAATCTTTTCGTGATGAAATGCTTTCAATAATTATTACAAAGTCATGTTTGAATGATCTTGAAACCTGTTCTAGCATAAAACTCACATTCAATCAGTTGTTTGAGATATCAAGAACCTCCTATATACCTCGCTATTATCAGGGATCATGGGTTTTATTTAGTCAAATCCCATATTCAAAATATTATCATATTTTCAAGAAAGGTTAATATTATTATGGCATTTTCAAATATTTTACCTTATGAAAATATTTTTATGCATATTATGATTTTCAAAAAGGATCCGTAGAGGGAGACCCTTGAACAACATATTTATAATTGATTTTAAGATATATTCTTTCCGCACATACCTATGGTATTTTAAAAGGACCATTAATTGAAAGATTCAACTCAAATTTCGTCTGACTATTTTATAGAAATCATGTTTTATCAGATGTTTTGAAATTATATGTCATACATGATTATTTTCCAAAACTATTTTTCTGTGAACACCCATATGAACCATGTTGTAAAAGGTGTATTTATATGGGGGAACAAAATGATTTTGAAGGATTTTTAAATTATTTTTGTGATGCATGGACCTTCTACCTACATGAACAAGATGATGATGAAACCAAATAGACACCATGGTCAATGTATGATGTTCTTAATTTTGGGGATCATTTTATTTTATAATATGGTGGTGAAATAAGACTTCAAGAATTAATATGTTGAGATCATAATGAATTAGGATAAAAATTAGAGGTATATGTAAACCATTCAGGTTAAAACATGATAGGGATATTTTTGCGTGTAATAAAAAGTACAACTCGTAGGATGGGTGACAACCCTTCACATCTGGCAAGCCTACATGAATCGAACTGACAACCGAAGGGAGACAAGGGTGCATCGCCTGCCACTAGCCTACTTGAAGTCTCTGGTTAGTATGACTTATTATTTTTGTAAAATGTTTTTATGGAACAAGAATAAGGTTATTTTTTGAACTTATGTTTGATCAAATGGATATACTTAGTATAGAAAAATTATTTAGTGATTAAGTGATAACGATTTTTGTTGAAGACGTTCTCTCTTTTGAAGAAACATTATATGCCGATGGATGACAGAATACTATTGGATTTCAATTGTGGAATAATGAGTGAAAATTTAGTTTGGAAGAATATATGTTTTTATTGTGGACATATGATGATTTTCTTTATTTATGAAACTAATTAACCTATCATGGAAAATATGTGATTAGGTTAATTAATTTTCAATATGAGATTTTATGAGTAACTAATGTTATTCGGTGATAATTGATAAGATTTATATTGGAAGAAAATGTAATTAAATCCTTATGAGATTTGGGTTCCAATATTAGTTTGGATTAATATTGATGATTTTGAGGGACAGTTGTTCCTTGAATGGTCTTTGTTGATCTTTGGGTTTTGATTTAAATTTTTTGGAGATTAAGAGTTGAATTTCTTCGTGTAAAAGATTATTTTTTGGGTATTATCTGATCTCACACTAACCATTTTGGTTTTAGTTTAAGTCTAAAGACAAGAGATATATATTGATCTTATTTTTGGGAATAATTGGTTATCAAGAAGATGATTCTTTTTCTTTTGATGTGACCAAGTCTTTTTGAAAGCTCTTTGTTTGGACAAAAGATTAGTTTTTGGTAGAAAATTATTAATGGATGAAACTCTACTTGAAGGTAAGTATATTTCTTTATGTTCTTATTCTATGTAGTAAATGAATTCCACCAAATTTTGAAATGGAATGTAAAACAAAAACATTGTGGGTTTACATTTCCTACTGGGTAATCAAAGACCGTTTAACCCATCACATGTTTGTGATTTTATGACGGTTAACTTTCTCCTAAACATGTTTTCTATCACTCTCCATCAAAACATGACCCTTTGTTTTCTATTCCACATCCATGTTTTTTTACATGGAATCATAGTATGGGTTATCTCGGGTGACCATTGTGCTTCACTTTCTTTCTTTTAACGTGAGAGTTTTACTGACTCGTTTTCCGATGTGGGAGATTCATGACGTTTCTGAGCCCATTTTTTTAAAATTGCGAGGATGAAATTCCCAAAAGGGGGGAAGGATGTAACATCCTAGGTAAATAAATAATAAGACATATTTCATATTTATTAATATTTTTTAATTAAAGAATAATTTTACTTTAAAGGGGTTGCTATGTTCGATAGTGTACCGGATATGCAACAACGGGTTTCTTTGAAATCCTACGTTGTACACTAATAATATCATATTATTATTTTAAATAGTAGTTATATTATAGCCATTGTATTGGCGATAATGATAAAAAACTAACTAAAATATGATTATACATGCTTGTTAAATGTATTTATATTTATCCACAAAAATTTAGAGGCTTAAAATGTGAATAAATCTAATTTTAAGCATAATTTACATTAAAAGGTCGATTTGCCGCCTTTTAATGTCAAACCCTCAATAAATAAAATTTTGGTCACCTTAATACATCCTATTTTACCAAATACAATCCTTAGTTAGAATGGGGACACCAAAATTTACTTTCTGTAAATTTTAGGAATTTTTCTGATTAAGTTCATTTTTTTAATGAATAGTAAAAATATTGTATTTTAATTCAAAACTATGTTTTAATATAATTTATTTATATTGATAGATTATCCTTTTAATTTGTTTTAATGTGTAATTAGAATATATTTTTACCATTTAATCCAAGTTGACCATTGTAATTGATTTCACTTTAAAATTGGACATAAACAAGTATCAATCTTTTGATAGTTTTTGTTTCTTAAAAACACGCTATTTGTTTTGATAACGAGAATTAATTTTAAAATTAATTAATGCCACTTCTATGTTTTGAATTTGGTAAAATAGACATCATTTATGAATTCGGAATATCAAATTAAGCTGAGGCTAAATTTATTGTATTTTTATGAAAACCATCAATTATTTATGAATAGTAAAACCACTTAATAGTATATAAAAAACATACTTTTTAATTTAAATGAAATTTTACATCTTCTGTGAATTGAATTTTAAAAATATTACATACATGGTTGTTATAATTATGTAAAATTTGGTTCAATAATATGCAAATAATTTCTGGTGAAGAGTAATTTTTGACTTTTATTTACCACGGTTAAAAGTAAATAGGTTATTTCAAGGTAAAAATAATATTATAATAGTTCAAAATTACCTTAACACTTTTTCAAACCATATTGGTTGTGTCATTAACGACCATGGGCATCTTTGGGTAGATTTTGGGACCCCATTGTGTCACGTGGGAGTGAAAATGACAATTTAGATTAATTAACTTAAAGTAAAGGCCAAAATGTCAAAAGAAAATATCGTTTAGTAAATTAATTTTTAAAATGAATAATATAAATTATAATTTCTACTGTAAATACTCATTGGAAAGAAAAAACGATTTCCTACATCATGATATTTGTTAATAATTTTTAGACATCAAATAAATTAAATTATTTATGACACAGTAATGATGCAGTATTAACATCATTAATAAATAATTTAAATAAATAAGATTATAAATATTAAAATAACAACTAAAACATGTCCAATTCCGATTGGATGATTTTATTTCGAATATTAGTAACCGTATATTTGACCTTAATGATTTTTGGTCCTTTTGAAACTGAATATCATTATATAATAAAATAATATTTTCACACTTTCCAAAAGAGCCCCTCCTCCCCTTATAAAAGGAGACCACTTCTAACCAATTCCTCACACCTCTCAAGCCTTTTGTCTCCTCCCAACCCTTCCCAATTCATCTCCCTATATCCCTATCCTCCCCCTAGAAGCATTACCATAGCAAAATTCACTTCAAGATGTCCTTTGGTTCAAACCAAAGGGAGTTATCCAAATTAAAGGTAATTGTTTCTCTTAAAATGTTTTCTTTTATTTTACTTCTCCAACCCCTAAACTCTTTTTATTAATTTATTTTATATCAAAATCATTATCCTAAATATACTAGGATGTTTTTATGATAAGGATTGAATTTAAAATTATACACACCTCTATATAATGGATGAAGAACATTATGTTTCTCTAAAAGGAAAACTAACGGCTCATGAAACGATGATTGCTCGATTATCTCCTACCACCTATAATGGTGGATATTATGATGGAACTATATTTATATATGATATATATTATGTTTATATTTTCTTTATGATTCTGTAATTTCCATTTATAGCATTCTTTTATGGTTTCCATTATGGTTAAACGCGATAATCTCATTAGAGGAAGTGTGAACTACCATCCCTCAAAGTGATATGACTCGTTCATACCATATGTGGTACGTATAAAGGATAGATTTAAGGATATTATATTTGATAAAATTCTTGAATTATAATACTAATATGTATAATTACCATTTAATTCAATTAAATATGAAATATAAATTGAAGTAGCGTTTATGTGTACGTACGGCTTACCATCTCCATGAACGGTGCATTCCATTTCATACCTCTAAATGTTATTTAATATTATAAATAAATGTATATTCTCTATATATATGATATATATGATATCAAAATCATTAATATCATTCTATATATAATGAACCATTGACCACATGAACAACATGTAATTATAAGAAGTCCATTTTTTACTCAAGTACCAATTATCGACAAAACAAACATTATTAACTTAAATGATTACAAATTGTTTATAACATTGAAATAAGTGATATAAAAAGGAATAATAAACTTGAAAAATGTTCTTAATAATGTATAAATTAACTTTAGTTTATTATTCATGCGACTAACGAACGATCGAGTCAAGTCGGACACGAGGTAAGTGATTTTCTTATCTAACTTTTAATTCCGTGAGATTTCCATTATTCGCCACCTATTTATTGAATGTGGTGTATTGTGTGCTTCCAATCTATATAAAATAACATGACTATATTTATATTTATAGTATTATTTGATTTGTTTTTTGGATATTAACTTTATTTCATACGACTCAGTTGATTACAACGTGGTAAAGGGTTTCATCTCACTTTTTATTCTAATGAGATTCATGATATATTTGCCACTAATAACTTTTCTGTCATGTATTTTACTTCCCATGATTGTATTCTTTGTGTGATATATTTTCATTTATTAGTATTTAAAACTTCATTTTATGATCCTTTTTTCCTATGGCATATCTTTTGTACGTCAAAAAATCGGTAAGGGATCCTTTCACCATCCTATTTTTAAAAGACATATTTGTTTTGTCTTTTAACTTACATCTTATTATGCTGGTACATGTTCATCTAAATACTTATTGATGTAATATTTATGTCCATGTGATGAGCTACCCTTTTTACATCATCAACTCATCTCTTATTTTTAAATTGACGCCGTTAGGCTGTCGAATTTTTACAAAAGAACCTCTTAACCCAATTTCATGTCTTTGGGTTCAACTTGTACTTCTTAAATATATTGTCATATGAATATGTGTGAATGTGCTCTGATTGTTTTACACTTAATATAATTTTATATTGGGTGTATTCTTATTTTTCACACATAATTATGTAATTTATTTATCATTAATCAAAGGATACCGTCTTTATAAGGGATTTCATCTCAGTTTACATTGACATTGAGAATTCATTGTTGTTATGCACCAATTCACTCCTATATGGTGTATATAATGTCCTTTTTTATATTATATCATGAATCCATTTATTCTCATGATATTATAATGTTCTGATTAAATTTTATTCTACAATTATTTGTATTCAAGAGTCTGTCAATTTGTTAAAAGCTCTTTAAAAAATATCATTTTAAATGTTTTAACAATTTGTTATTCTAAATCATTATCTTTAATTTACATGTTTTAAAAATGGTTTTGAGTATTTATTTATATTGAAATTAATTTTTTTAAATTATAATTCTATTAAATGCTTCAATGTGGTATGGACACTTTGATTCAATAATCTATTTTTAAATTTTTTATGAAAATGGATTGATTATTTGAATATCTTGAAATTAATTCTGGTGATTGAAAAAGAAATATTATTAGAGAAATGTTTACATTTGAAATATTTTATGTTTAATGATGGTACTTGGATATTTGATGGGTGGTTACGTGATAAACCATATGACAGGTGGTTCTGTGAGTACCATGAAGGGTGGTTACGTTATAACCTCCAATGCATTGGGTATGGAATTATGCCGTTTGGCTATTCCATTTTGTGATATGTGTGGAAGTCAACATTATAGTTATTCCATTTAAGTATTTTTATGTCCCAAGTTACCATTATATGATATATGTTCTATATATAGGTTTTATAGTAATCCTTTGGTTACAAAAGTTTAAGTAGTTATCTTTTATTCAGTGAAGATTATTTACTACTCAATAAAGGTGAAAAGAATTACTTATGTTATAGTATTCATTTCATGCTAGTTGTTTTGAAAAACTAACAGTTTTCATTCTTTGTGTATCCCTTAGTGATATTTTTTATGCTCATCCCATGTTTTTTTGAAATTGTTTCCACAAGACATGATGTGGAATAGGGTCATGGATGATATCACGGAAAGGTCATGCTGTCTAAAACACGGAACAAGACATGACTCTTTTTTTCAAGAGTTTTTATTTGATGAAAAAAATTGAAACCCTTTAGAAGTGTCTACTTTGTAATCTTTTGATATGTTATAGTTATGTCTTAATTATCTAAAACACTAAACCTAAAAATATCCTCAATGTGAATTATTCATTTAATTCCATATTATTTAAGGATTAAGGTTGGGTCCTTATAGGGGAGCTTCTCAGACTATGTCTCAACTACGGAAAATCCTACTGGCATCTATCGGTCCACACGAAAGGCATCCCCATTCAGGTCAAAGTTGTCATGGCTTTTGAAATCCTATAGAAATCTGGAATGAATCTCTGATAGTATCATTCCAACCCATGGAAACTCTACACCTCTGTCACGCTCCGGGGTGGCTCCCATGCTAACACTGCCTCAACCTTGGCTGGGTCTACTGTTACACCATCTACTGAGATAACGTGTCCCAGAAAATGGACCTCCTTTATCCAGAATTGGAACTTTGGGAGTTTCCCATACAACTTGTGCTCTTGGAGGGTGTCCAGAACCATCCTTAGGTGCCTCGTGTGCTCCTCCACAAAAGCAGAGTACACAAGGATATCATCAATGAAGACCACCATGAACCGATCTAAATAAGGCTGAACTATCGGATTCAGGAGTCCCATAAACACTATTGGAGAATTCGTCATGCAGAAGGGAAACACCAAGTACTCATAGTGACTATAGGGACATCTGAAATCCACCTTCGGTATATCCTCATATTTTACTCGCAACTGGTGATAAACTGATCGTAGATCAACCTTCGAGAACCATCATGCCCCTATTAACTGGTCGAAGAGGTCATCGATCCGTGGTAGTGTATACTGGTTCTTCACAGTCACATGATTCAAGCGTCGGTAATACACACACAACCTCAATCTCCCATCTACCTTCTTGGAAAATAGCACCGGGGCCACCCACGGTGAAACACTTTTTCTCATGAAGAAATTCATCTGCAAGTCTTCCAACTACACTCTCACCTCATGAAGCTCTGCATGAGCCATCTGATATGCTGATGCTGCTATCAGTGTCGTCTCGGGTTGCAACTCAATGAAGAAATATATCTCCCTATAGGGAGGTAGTCCGGGGACATCCTCCAGAAAGACGTCCTTGTACTCAGCCACTACTACTGGAAACTGGAAACTCGAGGCATCTACTTGCTCCAAGTTCTAGGCTAGCCAACTGATGTGAAATTGGTTGTACCTTCCTATGCACGAGTCCATCCTGCGCTGCCTGTGTCTCCTTTTCACCGACGAAGGAGAACCTCATTCCATTACTGCAGACACACCGCATCCTACTCCTAAAACAGTCAATCTGGGCATGAATTATGGATAGACAATCCATACAAATAATGGCATCATAAGGCCTAGATGCTACCACCAAGTGGTTCTAACCGAAACTCTTTCCTCCAAGGGCCAGGTCACACTGTCTGCAAAGGTGTGTGATCTCTGAATCTTCTAAAGTTAGTGTTTCTAAATGTAAGGGTCAAGTCAATTGGTCAACTAGAATCTCAAGGTCTCAAACAACATAAGTATCTAGAAATGAATGACTATCACCTGTGTCTATCAGTACGACATCCAATGTATAAAAGACACAGATTGTACCTCTAATCATTCCAGGAGTACCTGGGTCATACGCCTCTGCTGCCTGCTGCTGTCCCAACCTTTGTCCACTGGCTCGCTGAACCTGGGGTGTACCTCCTGGGGGTGGTGGTGGTAAAGGGTCAAAATACCGACCACCACTAGCTTCTCTCCCAGCTCCTCTACCATGTACTCTGCCCCGCAGATCTATATACTCCACATGTTTCCTCTGCCTTGGTGGTCTATCCACTACTCCCATGTCAGCAGTACGGCGGGTAGGACAATCTCGAGCGAGATGTCCCCTGCCATCAAATGTGTAGCATCGCCTCTCTCAAGGCTGGATGGATGTGCCCTGCGAACCCTGTACGGAAGATCCCTTCTCCTGGGATCTCCTCTAAAAACATCTCCCATGCCTGGGTCCCTGACATTGGCTCCCTGCTACCAAGGTCTATGCTCCAGCTCGCTCACTACTAACAACTGCGTGCTGTTTCTGCTCTGCCAAGAAGATCTCAACCACCAATGCCTGATCAAGAACTCTATCATAAGTAGGAATTCTCATATAGATGATTCTAGATTAGATATATTTTTTCAAGCCCCGCTCAAAAGTCCTCGCTCTGATGTACTGATCCCTGACCATATCCATCGAGTACCATTAGAGGTCGGTAAACCTCGATGAATGGTCAGCCACCATCATGGTCCCATTCCCACGATGATAAATCTCCTATATACGTACTGCTCTCAGGGTAACCAGTGCATACTACCCTCTGGAGAGATGCTCAATCTCTGACCAAGCATGAGTCACCTCTTCGCGAGTTTGGATAACCAAACTCTACCATACCCCTGCTGAGCCCTATAAAAGGCTCGCTGCCAGGATCACCATCTGGTCAGCTGGTGTCTTGACCAAACAGAAGACTTTTGTCACCGCCTCATGCCAGTCCTCTGCTGCTTATGGGTCAGGCTGGCCTTGAAACCCGAGGGGTCTCTGTATCTGAATCTCATGGAGTGCGCTCATCATGCGCTCCTCCTCTACTGGTACAGCATTCTCTAAACACTACTCCACAGGGGGTGGAAAAAATAAAACACCACCCTAAGGTAAAACTGGGGGATCTGGTCCCTATATTGAAGCTTCATCACTGAGGGGGTCATCCTCATGATCGAGCTGTTGGATCCTAGCAGGTGTGCGTCGCAGAGGCATCCTGTAATGAAACAATATGTATCGCAGTCAGTGAGTATATCTGGAGAGGTGTCTCAAGAAAGACATGGAACCCACAACTCATTACTATATGATGCATGTACTATTATTTTCCCCTGCAACTAGTGTTCTCATGTTCTGATTTGTAAAGCCAGTTATCAGAGTACTAGTGTATGGATACGTCGGCTGCCCATACCAACACTGGGGTCCCTGGCCAGAAAGCCGAACTCAAAACACTTAACATTGTTTCCCCAAAAAAATTCACAGACTCTAGGTCCTAAGGTAGATCATACCACCTCTGATACCACTCTGTCATGACCCTTACCAGTGGGACCCATGCCGCAACTGCTCAAGCCCCCCTCTAATAGGCCAGGGGCTGGTGACTAGCACCATGTAATCATGTAACTAACAAGGGAGGCATTGCATATAAACCTGTACACAAATACACACATCTCAAATCCTACAAAGCTGTAAAGTAAAAACTACTGAAAATGGAAATTCCTGAATACACTAAAATCCTAACCAACCGAGTATGACAGGAAATAAAGTACAGTTATGTAAAACCCTGGGCCAAAATTACAAGCCAACCAAAAGAAGGTCTGCATAAAAGTCAAACCTGTAAAGAAAGGTTCTGGGAATACATTCCACAGTCGTAGGAACACATCTCAGCCTGCCTGATCTCACTGAGCACCGTCCGGTCCTGGTCCACCTAGAATCCTATCAGAGGCTCACTCGTCTACACAATACACAACAAGTACGGGAAAAGACCATGCATGGGTGAGTATAACAATACCCAGTAGGACACCCCGAAAACCACAAAGGAAATACAACAAAGAAAATTCCACAAAGAAATGATACAGTCATCTCTACATAGTATATGTATACATAATATATTACATGAATATCCAGATATACTCATCCATAATCGACTATCGCGAAACCACCACTAAGATCCAGTTCAATGATTCCACTAATCATGTAACCGAGAGAACACACTCCTAGGTCTGAAGAGAGAGATACATAGTACTCATTCTGGGAGAACCCACTCCACAAGTACTTATGAATATGACGCCCAGATGAGGATCACAACCAATAGCTCTGGGGTGATTCAAATAACTCAGCCCGAACTAATCTTCTATGCAGAGGATCGGCGCCTTGGTAAGGTAGGTCACGTTGATACCAATAACTCTACCAAGGGTACCAGGAAGGAATAGAGGATCCGGCTCTAAGTCTCACACAGGGGATTCCAAAAACTCTATTCATAAAGTCCTGCATAAGGGATCATACTCCTATACATATTAAATGATACCATAAACCTTCAGGGGAATGACTAAGGGTATAAAACATAAGAAAGTAAGAACAAGTCACAGAAGACAAAGGGACCAAGACATGTAAAACAGGTTACATGGCATGTAATAAGGTTACAAGACATGTTCCTTGAATTCGGGTACTGCCCATGTAAACAGACCGTGTCATTAAACTTGTTGTATAAAAGTAACTACATGACGTGTATAATATTTACACATCATGTCCGAGTGTCCAGGTTCCGCTCCGTGTATGCTGGCCATGTGCCCGTACACGGCCTCAACCCGTGTCTCCCAGCCGATGTACCAGTACACGGGGTACCCCGTGTATTTGTCTGAACCTGGCCGGGGAAGGGTATACATGCCGTGTCGTTGCCATGTACACAACCCGTGTCCTTGTACCCCCGGAGTACACTCTAGGTGGTCCGCCGATGAACACACTCTGTGTAGCCCATACTACACTCCGTGTAGTCGGGACTTCTCCAGAACCATCGTCTTCCTCCTCACACCTCTGTCAGATCTTAGGATCTCGTTTTTCTTGTCTATTCATCCCAGAACATCAGATCTTTTATTTTTACATCATTCGAACACCTAACCGGGTGTTTTCGGGCCTTCGATCGAGTCGTAAACCTCAAACGATCCATCTGAAGGAAAAAATTCCTAAAACCTCATATCTCTCAATCAGCTTCGAATCATCCACTAAAACCATCATCGCAGCTCCACACCATCATCCCGAGGTTGTATCTACAATATCGAATTGTTACGCTGCCGATTGAAGAAGCAATCGATCATTTTTATTATCCTGAGAAGAACGAAGAACTTGTAGGGAAAATGATGGGTTAAATGATTCACAAAGAAACAACCTGAGGAACAAACATCATCCATTTCTCATTCCGACCTTGATCCATTACTGTAAGAACAATCTTGAAAACAATTATCAGATCTAAATTACAAGGATTAATATCTTCCCCAAAATCTTCACAAAAATCCCATCCCGCAAATATGATTGATCCATGGGATAATCTATTCATGGATTAGTCTGCGTTCATCGTAGGAATCTAGAATGGGGAAAGAAATCACAAAGAGATCAAACACCTTACCTGGATCTGTGGCATTCGTTGGCGAAGATCCTATTGTTGCGTCGTTGTTGCAGGAGAAACTCGTCAAGAACTTCCTCGCCAAGTTCGGAGGTTTTCTTCATAGCTTTCAAGAGATTCCAAGGGAAATTTACTGTTATGAGATCTATAACCCAGATCCCCTGCAAAATATTTTTTTAATAAGATTAAAATATTTCACTGCAACAAGGATTTAATAAAATATTTTATCACGATTACATCCAAAAAATTAATTTTTACCACCGACCTGCGCCAGCCGATGTTACGTCTCGCCTTAGGTAAAATCACTGCACTAGACGCAACTGTGCCGTCTGATTTCTGATCCGAGTACCCGTTCAGGGGTCGTTCTACTTTTTCAGGAAAACCCCATGTGCGTGTAATTTAATTATTTAAATTAAATTCAAACATTCGTTCCGGGCTCCCCGGGCCTCGGAACTGCATGTTGTCACAACGCCTGGTCTTGAAATAATTTCCATATAATATTAAAATAATACATGGTAGAATCCAGGACATTAAAACACAATTTTGGGACACTATTTCTAGGACATTATTTCTTTGACACTGATTTTGTGACACAGTTTCTGTGACATCATTCCTATGACACCGTTTCTGTGACACCATTTCTGAGACACTATTTCTCTAACGCTGTTTCTGTGAAACCATTTCTGTGATTCTATTTGTGTGACATCATTTCTATTACACAGTTTCTATGAGTCCATTTCTGTGAAATAGTATGAAGGTTTTGAAAATTAAAAGTGATACTATTTCAGGAAACTGTTTTGAATTTTGGAAAAGGAAAAGTGACACCATTTCATAAAATAGTTCAGAATTTTGGCAATGTAAAAGTGAAACCATTTCAAAAATGTGTTTGTAATTTTGGAAACGGAAATGTGACACCATTTCATGAAATTCTTTGGAATTTTCGAAAAGGAATTGTGACACAGTTTCATGAAATAGTTTGAAATTTGGGAAAAATAAATATTAAACAGTTTCATAAAATAGTTGTGAATTTGGCAATGTGATGGGTATAAGTCACTTTTCCCACCTAGAACACCTCAAACATAATATTTTATCAAATAATGTACCTGATTGGTCCTACCATTGCATCATATACCTATCAAAATATTATCTTCCTCAAGAATCCAAAACCAACCAAAAATGAAATAGATTAGGGGCCCAAACAACCACCCATCGGGATATCTCTCAATAGAGAGAAATCCACAAAAAAAATTAAATCCATCTTATAAACACATAAGGTCTATAACCACATAGAAAACGTTTTTACTTGAAAGTATTTAAACATCAAACAACTTGGGGTACTGAGCCTATATTTTCAACACATGTTCCTATGTACTCTCCTCTATGCTAATATGTTACCACAATACACGAAATAAGGGGATAGAATTCCCATGAAAAACCTTATCTTTGCAGTGTTGGATTTCCACAGGCAGCTCCTCGAATGTTGCATCTTCGTCAACATTGATCACTACCCAATCAATGATTTCAGAGTCATTATGAAGATAACAATTGAGTTGTGACACATGGAAAACATATGGTATTCGGCTCATCAACGGGGGAATCTCTAATCAATATTACACACCTCTAACATAATCCAACACCTCAATATAACCAACAAACCTATGAGACCACTTACTACCACGACCAAACCATCACTTCCCATGATGGGGAGTCACCTTCAAGAACATGTTATCCCTAAAATCAAACTCTAATGGTCTCCTCCTTTGATAGACATATGATTTCTGACAATCTGATTGTGTCTTCATCCTCTCAACAAACATCTAAACCATCTCTGTCATATTCAACACTAGTTCTAGTCTATGAATTGTTGACTCTCTGACCCAATTCTAGCACAATATAAAATGGAACGGACATCCAGACAAGGCTTAAAATATCTCCACAACCATGGTGGAGTGAAAACTATTATTGTAATAAAGCTCCAATAATGTTAAGTGCCTCATCCACAAACCTCTAAATTCTCGGACACAAGATTGCAACATGTCTACATGAGTTTGGATAGTTTTCTCTATCTTTCCATCCTTTTGTGGATGAAAAAAAAGTTGAAAGAAAAAATGAGAACCAAAATCGTCCTAGAGACCTCTCCAAACCATAGAGGTAAAATGAGGATCTCAATCAGAAAGGATCACCCTCGGGACTTCGTGGAGTCTCACCACCTGTTACAGATACTTCCTCAATAAAACTTCAACTGAGATCAATTCCTTGATTGCTTTAAAGTGGTATGATTCTGTTAAACGATAGAATACCACTCATGTAGAGTAATGTCTCTCTGTGCATGAGGTAAACTATTAACAATGTACATTGATATGTACTCCCATTTTCACTGATGAATATCGGATGGCTCTTGCAAACCACCAGGGACACGGTGTTTGGCCTCCACCTTCTGGGTTACCAAACATTGAGACACAAACTCTGCAATTGCACCCTCCAGCCCAGGCCACCAAAACTGACTCATATAGCCTCCATACATCTTAGTCACAGAAGGATACACTGCTAATGGTGAACTATAGAACTCTCTATGAACCATCGCATGCATTGAAGAAGTAACAAAGCATTGTATGATACACCACATGGTGTTGCTCATCCTTAGACCAACCATCGGGGGCCCCACTATAAAAAACTCATTCTCTCTAGACCTCAACCTCTAGATCACCCAACTAGGGCTCGTCCACCATCCACTCCAGACATGTCTTCACCGTCCTCTGAAAAATACAACATATTCCCCTAACTTCTACCATATCGAGATGTAATTATGAATGTTCTTTTATTACTCTCCATGAATCACCAGATTCATGCACTGAATCTCTACACGAATTCCTGATCAATTCATCAGCTACAAATTTCACCATTCAAGATAAGATATTTTGAAGTCATATTATTATAAGAACTCAATCCACTAATGCTACTACAATTTCATGTAACACTAGGAGAAAACATACCTCATCCTATTATGATTAGTGAAAAACACAAAATACTCACTAATGAGATAATTTCTCATAAAAATCAAAGAAAATACCACTTCCACTAACTCAATATCATGGGTGGCATATTTACATTCATGGGGGTGCAACATGAAAGACCCATAATGTACAACTGATCTATGATACATCACAATACAACCTAACACTAGATGTGAAGCATCGCAGAAAACATCAAACTGAATAGCCTCTACAAAAAGAGAAATAAATAGAGCACACACCAAAATTTGTTTCAGATAATCAAAAGTGTCCTGAAACTTATCATTCCACATGAACGCTAGATCCTTCATGTTTAATTTTTTATAGGAGTCGCAACCTGAGAGGAATCAGGTATCGACTTCTTTTAGTAGCATGTGAGACCAAGGAAACATCACACATATGCCAATGTCTTGTGGGACCGCCAATACACAAATGCATCTATGGTTGATGCATCCACAACAACTACAAGATGGGACACTAAATTCTCCATGTAATGGACCTCTTGAGCCCAAAAACAACACTTTTACATCTTCCAAAATAGTGGTTGTTGATTTAGAACTCCCAAAACGACGTGCAGATAATCTACATGCTCCTCCACATAAGTGGTGTACACAAGGATGTCATTGACAAAAACCACAATGAACATATCCAGGAATTGAGATAACACAATTTTTATCAATATAATGAACAAAGCTGGAGCATTTGTCACACCGAATGGTATTATAACAAACATGTAATTCCCATGATGTCAATGAAAAGTATTCTTCAGGATATCCTCATTTTCACACGCATATGATGATATCCTATCTGCATTCGATCATTGAGATCCAATGTGCACCAATAAGTTTATCATATAAATCATCAATCCATGGAATAGGATAGTGATTATTCACTGTCACTTTTTTTAAATGATAATTGATACACAACCACAAACTACCATCAGCCTTCTTCACAAGAAAAACGAGTGCACCCCATGGAGAGACACTCAGGAAAAAAAACCCGCATTGTAAAAGTCCATTGAGCCCTATATATAGATATCGTAACTCCAAAGGATCTATCCTATATAGATATGTAGAAATAGGAAATGCTCATAGTTATAGATCGATCCCAAAAACGGTCTCTCGTCGAGGGGGTAATGCAAAAACCTCCTCTGGAATGACATTAGGGTAAACTTATACGAACCTTAGAAATGATATCAATTGAACCTATGATGAACTTGTCATCTGATTAGACATCAAGGATGATAAGGATAGAACATGCCTTTGAACCATTTGAGGGCCTCACTCACCAACAAACACCGTCAGATCTCTATCAATATTAAATAATACAACCTTCCACTTGAAAAAATCCATTATATCCTGCACTGAATAAATAAAATCCATGTTGAGGACGACATCATATGTAGTATCTATCAATATAAGAAATTTCCCCAAGAGTAGTGCTTCTCTAGCACTAGCTAACATTCTCTACAATCTTGAGACAAGTCGGCTTGACCTCCAATAGGCTTAGTCAACTCCAAGAGCACAATAAACCTATCTAACTCAAATCCCAAAGAATGGAAAAGTGAAGGTGATAAATAGGAATGCTTCTCTCCTAAATCAAACAAGGCATACACCCATGTTGAAAAAAAAGTACCTCAAACAACGTCTGAATCGCCTGGTGCTAAAAATTCTAAAGCATGAAGCTGGCCAAAACCTCTTCTATGACCTCTCTGACCTAGATGATGAACACCACCATATCCATGGTATGCTATTTGAGGATGGGGAGAATCATGGAGTTGTCTTCTACCTACCCCATCAGATCGTTGGTAATCCAATGTTGGTGCAACCTGTTACTGTTGCCCCGGCTGGAACTGCCACAATAGAGGAACCTGGAGTGGATCACTTGGTGCGAAATGACTGCTCATAATGGTGAGGAACTCTCTCTGCTGATGACGTCTTCATCCACAATAAAAAAATGCACATGATCACTTGGAATAAGCATGTGATCCTCTACCCCTGATAAGTGATATGTTGAGGGGCGGGACCTACCACCGTCTGAACGAAAATTCCTCTGCCCAAAATTTCTGCAACCCCGGGCCACAACTGTAATTCGTGTGGAATAATGACCCATCCCCTCTCATGATTATCATGTTCTATCCAATGAACTATCGATGACCTATTCCCTCATCATCACCTCATGCTATGTATTCAACATAAACAAGATGACCTGACACTATATCTATGGATGTAAATCCTCCTCGAAATTCTTTTCCCTATTCTATTCATATGGAAACAGGTCTGATCGATATCAAAAAAGGTTCTTTAAATGGATTCCAAACTATCGCACATTGGATATCCCCTTGGTGAATGGTAAGAAACTCTTGGAGACTAGATGCCTCCAAAGTGGAAGACTAAATCTTGTCTCTAAACATGTCTCTGAACTCCACCCATGTGATCTCAGACTCCTGGTGATCATTGAGGAAGAAGAACCACCACCGCCATGCTGCTCCAAGCATTATTGTTATAATGAAAGACACATTGTGCTACTTCCATGTAGGGATCTAACACAATCATTTCTTGACCATATAAAACTAGTGTTCCATGACTGCGTCTGAAATGGATCCCTCGTACTATTGCATACTCTAGCATTGAACCTCTCGGAGTGTCCCCCTCCAATTTTCGTCTTTTTCAACCTCTACCATGCAGCGATCTGCTATCACAGCCTATTGGAAATATTCTGCACAAACCTGATGAGGATGACGACACAGAGAAATACCTACAAAATAAAAAATATTTATATATCCTAAACCTTAAATATGGAAGAATCTACATTAATTAAATTTTTTTCATTTATTCATTTTATATTACCATATCCCATGTCTACCAATTCATATACATGCAAAAAGAATTATGTTGAATGCTTCTTTCCTATGTCTCTACCCTAAAACTAGTATCACCTCATTTAGTAGCCATTGTAACCATAAAGGTTAGTGAATCATATCAAAGGGGGACCTAAATAGATATGTCTCAGATGGTCTCTAGTGTTTACATCACATGGTAACCTTGACTAACACTATTTACATAAAAACCCACGCTACCTCACATATGCCTAGCACTAAACTCCTTATTATCCCTCAACCAAACCTTTGATACCACTATGTCATAACCCCCTCCCCACAAGGTGTAACCCTCCAAGGATGGAAAAGTGATAAGGAAGATAGTGACCCCTTAGTCCCGCCTCCAGTAGGCCCAGGGTGGGACTAGCACCGATGGTTTAGTAAACAAACAAATGGGAGGCATTACCCTCTAAAAGAACACATGCGGAAGAGAGAGAGATAGGACATACACCAACTATCACCATCTTAGGAAGAAACATATAAGAAATCCAATTTACGCAAATGTATTATCATGAAAAACTTCTACAACTGAAAGGAAAACTACATGTACAAATGTAATTTAAAAAACAACAATGACCAGGAAGACTGAACATCTCCGGCTGCCCCATGCTAGCAGTAACCATCCTGATCTCTATCCTAATTCAATAGACATGAAAAAGGTTTATATTTACATAGGGTGAGTATAACAGTATACTTAGTAGGATCCCCCATAGAGCATATCTTGAAAATGTAAAGAAGTATGATAAAGCACAGTGAAGAACAAGTGAAACTAACTCATCACTTAAATAGGTACACCTTGTTCACAAACTCACCATGGATACTCTCACCATGTATTGAATACAAGAGTATATAATATAATGAATAATATCTAGGGTACCCTGCTGCCCCATCCCAAAGTGTTTTCCACTTTTCCCCAACGTTGCACGTCATAAGCATCTCTTTCCAAATGGTCTAGCTCACAGACACCTGGGCGAAGCACCATAACATGTTCCTCATGTAAAAATACCACCACATCCATGTAATAAAAGTAACCAGGATGTTTTTGGGAGTAACAACTGCACACATAATTTTTATCATAGGTCAGGTATTAATCCTCAATCCATTATAGCTCATAAACTGAGTAAGGATACTCAAGTGATCATATCCTATACTAGTTTCACATATAGTAGTCCATAAGAAATTGTATCTAGAATATGTGAATGTGAATAACCTCAATAAATACCTTCCCTCTATGAAAATATATGAGGAAAACTAACCACACTACCTACTAGAACATGTAACTACCTAGAGAAGAGTACATGGCCAAATGGGGTAGTCAACCATCTATCCTCTTCTAGAATACTTGGGAAAACACTCACCGAGATCAGAATCTCTGGGGTGTCAGTTTCTGGGATGTACATGGTGGATTATCATATAGAATGACAAAAAATTAAAGAATATAATACATATCACGACCACAAAATAGGAATAACATAGTCTTATAGTCATCTATAGTTAAGGTCTCTCAGACTCCCGTCTGCCTCTTCGAAGACTAGGTTTCCTATAATCACCCAACCATTAAAGAGCAACATTAGATTACTTTATTCGTTTTTATAAGTTTCAATTAATGTTAATTAATTATTTAAACACTAAATAACAATTATGAAGTCCAAAATTTATTTCATTAGCATCACAGCCAATGTTCACTGTCCATTAAAAAATTTACATAAACATTACGCCCCAAAAAACTGTATCCCCATGGGTTATGATCATTTATTAAATAATTTTTTAGAAACATTAATATATTCTAATATTCCCTATAATTCTAGGAAAATGTTCTAAGCAACTAACAAAATAGGGATAAACATGGTGAGTTGTTGAACTACATGTCATGTCTTTTCCACCTATAGAAAGAGCGTACACCAACCTACCTCAAGAATCAAAACACAGAAAGCATGTGGAATACCCCACACGTCTTCACCACTTTTTGAAAGCGGGTAAAACAACCCACCGGCCATGAAAAGTAGGAAATATAAAGAAGATAAACAATGAACAATAATCTCCAAGAATCCAAACATTCAAATCCAACCTGTTTCATCATCCCTATTGTCCTCCCCGTCACCCCTCATGCATAAACTGATGCATCATGCCACTGTAGGCAAAAACTGTTTCCAAAAATAATGGGAATCACTGCCACAACATATCACCCCAGCCATCTAAACTCACATGAAAACACAAGTAGCAGGAAAAAATCATATCAACTGGGCTCAAGGCTCTTAAAAAAGCATGATAATACATCCAAATCCTACGAGGAAAATATAATTAATCAAATTGTCTGTTTTTTAATCCATCTTGAATTAACCAGTTTATTAATAGAAGTTTCCAAATATACGCAACCCAAACTAAATGATATCACAAATAATTATACATTCTTATGGAATTAGTCTAATTAGCATCATATTAAAACAACAACAACATAATTTATTTACATGACTCTCTATAATTATCCAAATAATTATCATTTAATTCTGGTTGTACATTCTTTACCAATTTCATCAATAATTATATGGTAAAAATCAAATCATAGATATCACACAATCTAGTAAAACTATAGGAAATAACATATGATCAATGATAGTTTATTTATCCGGTTAAAATATTTATTATGTCAATTAAACATTGATAATGTGGGATATAACATGCTAACTATAAAATAGCATGTAATGGAAAATAGGAACCATGATTCCCCTACATCTAAAGTGTTCTGATGCTCTTTGAAAAGATTAACAAAACATATCATGATCACATGCCTTGTAGGACCGCATCTACCTGATGATACAGCGACACCACCACTCCATTCAACACCCAAGAAAGGTCTATTAGGAACATGGGGATAGAAATTCATAACAAGGAAATGGGATACATTTGGATATTAACCCAAATCAACAATGATAGATCATACCTTATATCATTGATTGGGAGATACTTCTTGGTTTCACCAAAACATGGGGTGGACATGTAGCAAGAAGAACATCAAGGGGAACTAATAAAAGGAAGAAAGTTTGATCGTACCACTCCTACAAGATGAAAGGAATGGTTTGAGAGTCTCGTACTAGGAAACAAGAAGGTAGAACAAGCGAGGATGATATCTCATCCCATTAGAAGATTTAATTGAGTAGCTGTTTAAGATATGATGGATTTTACATTAAAATAGGATCATATTAAACCACTCGGTTTGACCATGTAAAGGAATCCCGATACTTATAAAAATTAATATAGCTATTATCGGATTTGTATTGGCGTTAAATTCGTTAAAATAAGACTTTAAATGTTTTTTCATCAAATCAATCATTTAATTGGCGCATCTGAAAAAGTATAGAAATTTGAAAATGGAAATATGAAACAGTTACTAAGATAAAGTAACTATGACACAGATTTGGTGACACTGTTTTGGTGACATCATTTTTGTGAAATCATTTTTGTGACACCGTTTCTATGACATTGTATCTATGAAACGGTTTCTATAACACTGTTTCTATGACACTGTTTCTTTGACACCATTTCCATGACACTGTTTTTTGTGATAGCCTTTCTGTGACACCGTTTCTATGAAATCGTTTCCGTGACACTATTTTTGTGCCAATAAGGGAGTGGAGGCCAATAAAATGTTTTGGAATAATGATGTTCCTACTAATAGAATTTAATATTTTCCTAATTATTATTTTAAAAATATTAATTTTATTATCTTATAAATCACACTCAATCCAAAGGTTAGTCTATTTCTATATATTGAAACATCAACCACATTAATGATCCCAATAATTCTACATCTAGTGAAGTAATGATGTACCTACTAACAGATTTTCATTTTTTCCGAATTATTATTTTAAAACTAATTATTTTTGTATATTATAAATCATTTAACAATGAATAAAATGAATTCTTTGTTTTTCGATAGTTCTGTTCTCATTAAAAAATAGTTCACCTCCCTTCTATTATAAATTGGAACCTCTTCCTCTTAATCTATCATTCTTCTAAACCTATTAAATTAAGAAAATACATAATAAAGTACATTTCATTAATAACTCTCCTTATTATACATATTTTATATGATCATAATACATATCTTATAGGAATTATTGGGTTTTGAAAAGGGGGTTTTTAAATAAGTGGTATAGTTTTTATCTTCATGTTTTTGTTTGGTTTCTTATTAAAAAATTATATGAACATAAAAACCCATTATAAAATTATAAATAATTTATCCCATTTATAATAAGAAATTATTAAGTTAATATTGTGACCTATATCTATCTACTATTAAATAATATGGGAAAATAATTCAACATTCAAGTGTATCGCGAACTACCACCTCACAAACTGATGTAATCCTTTTTTCTTCAACATCTATCAGGATTGGTTATAATGATTGAATGTGTATCTATATTTTACATTCAGAAAAATATTTGTCATTATGAACAATTAATATATCATTAAGGTTATTAAATATTCATGAATTGAAACATGGAAATGGCATTCATTAATTTGTGTGGACTACCACCTCCACGAAGCGATGTGATTCATTATTCATTATAAAATCTCAAAGATGATTTATATATATAATAATAATATTTAATTAATTAGTATTATATAAATAATACTATTATCATTCTATAATGGTAAAATAATACTTACCTTCTATCCATAATGATAATTGAAAAATGGAAACATTGCTCATGTGTACGTACAATCTACCATATACATGATTGAAACATAGTATATTTTTCATAAACATATTTAATATAAGGATTTAATAGTATAATTGATTAATAAAATGACAATTATATAATAATTATTATATTTTGATATAATTTAACAATGTTTACCTTGATAATAGTCCACATACAGAAGTCATTTTGGACTTAAGTACCTAATTTCATAAAAACATCTAACGTGAGCATATGTGATTAATTAATTATATATAACATGGAAATATGTGATATAAAATCAATAAAAATATTTAAAATGGTGTTTATTAAAGTATAAAATTAACATAGGTTTAATATTCATTATGATAAAGGAGATCCATGATTAATCATACTCATGGAAATATAATATCATTTAAAAAATTATCTTTTTAAACATTCCCATAAAACGCTCCATTGATTCCATGTCTGTATGGTTGTTTTCAAAAAGAAAATTAAAATGGTTTTTAATAGTATTTTATTGTTATTCAATATCAATTTTACACATTTATTACTATTTTCTATATGGTTTAATTGAGTCATTTTCTTGAATTCAAAAGAAGGTATTTTGTGACTTTTTTGACAAAATTACATAAGGTACAATTTTTTAACTTATACAAAATGAGATAATTTTCATATCATCATGACATAATAATTACTTGATTCTTCCATTACATGATTCGGTGTTTACATTGAATGAAATTTTTTTCCTTATTATGTGTTTTGTTTTTATCTATGATAAATTATTTTTAAAAGAATATGGCATTTCAATATATGAAAGTGCTTTTAATATGCGTTTTAAAGACATATTAAATAATTTTTATGATGAAAGTGTGAATGAATAATTTTTTTTCATGATATGGAACATGATCATTATGTGTGAAATGGGTGGGAATGATATAGATTATACTAATTGGTAACCCCTATTATAGTTGTTAGGTGATGTCAATGTATCTTATATGTTAGGTGGGCATAGATAGCATAGGGTGAGCCAATTATAGATGTGGGTGTAGTGTCCAAGAATTTTAGAGAGTTATATATTATTTAATTTTCTAGTATACCCTCATTATGTTTCTCTTATATCATAGACCCGAGTGACCATGCCTTTAGGATAGTTGGTTTGCTTTTGGAATGTATGTATCATGTGGGGTGGAGGCAGGTTGTGGGATAAAAACACAACATTTTCCTCATTAGAACGACTAAGTGTGTTTTGAAGAGCATGAATTCAATACCCACAAGGATTTCAATACTCATTATATGTATTTGTCAGGGTGGACATAGTTCATGAAAAATGATGTTTTTCCATAGTGGGATAAACTCCAGCTATACATGTTGTGTAGTAAATATACACACCATGATTATGATGTTACTTTATCAAAAAATATTGAAAGAACCTATTATTGTTGAAAACCACCCTTTATATTCGGCATTGGAGTAGAGATTCTTGAGTGCTTCTCCCAACCTATCCCAGATGTCCATCACCATTCATCACCTAAGATAAGTTTCCTTCACCATAAAATTTTTGGATAGATAATTGAAATCACTTAAAAGGCCTTTCTTCCATCCATTGTATTTATCATTAAATTTGGAGCTATTTCGGTGGAAGATAATATGCCCAATTTTTAAGGGATTTTGTCGACCCTTCCAATATATTCCATTATAGGTCATTTAAAAGGATAAAAATGTTTGATTGATCAGAAATAATTATATGGTAGGTGTTATATTATATTTCATTGAGGACATATTTCATTTTATTTTGCATTATTGTAACACACACAAGAATCATCTAGTTTCACCTTCATAGAAGTAACAAAATAAAATAAAATTTTTGTTCTATTGTTTAACTGATTCCTAAATACCCAAATGTCAATGTTGGGGGGGTTACATTAACATGATCCACCCCTATCTGTATTAAAATAATAAATTCATAAAGCTATATTCCTTAAAAAAATTAATTACTTATATCTCAGATGTGTGAAATTATCTAAATGAAATAACAGGCCTTGTGTTTGGACACTATTAATTATTATAGAGTATTATTTACATTAATTTAATAAATTTACAAACATTATTAACGATTTATAGATGAAATACCTGTTAGATTGTCTGATTTATTGATATCTAGATGAGAAAAGTGTGATATAAGGGTCCCGACATACAGATTCTATAGATGAAATCATTGATATTTATCATTAAATTGTAAAATAATCTTTAATACACAAGGTGTGATATGTGGTATTACTATAGGATGGATTAGATGGGATCATTGGATAGATAACTTACCTACCCATAATGGATACAGGTTATCTAGGGGAGTCACCATGGATGGGATAGGTAGCAGTGATGGTTAAGCCAAACATGAAGTGATTCTTGGCCCCCTTTGTGGTATAACAAGTATGGGATAATAGGGTAATATCATTACACCATGCTGAGACTCATGCATGGGGAATGTTTTTGTTGATCTCCATGGATGGACTCTTTTTGTGATTGGTCGTTATAATGCTCCTCGAGTGGTAGTTGGGTTTCTTCTTATGGATCACATTGGTGGGTATAATGATGAAAATTGTTAAAGACAAATTATTACATGTAACATGATAATCAATGTCGTTTATAGATATAATGGCAAGTCAACTAACCAAATAATAAGCTTGGGATCATTCCAGGTATACCTTATATTTATAGTACAACCTTGATAGGCATTGCATAAATTTTTTAAGGTATACTGATATATATATATATTATATCCACCTATATAATATATCATTATAGGTTGAACATGGTTCAAGTATGTCTGTCATAGGGTGACGAAAGTATTATTGATAGGGTTCCCTTCCAGAACTCATTCCAATGTGGATTATTTATTTATCTATTGTTTTATCTTTATATTTAAAATTCCCATTTTATATGTAAATGTTAGTTTCTTATAGAAACTATTAGTGGTGCCTACTGAGTATATCTGACAACATTTTCAGGATTCCTGTGACACCCAAACAAAACTCATGGTTTCACATTTAAAAAAAGGAAGTTCCCGACATCTGATGTTTGATTTTGAGTACTACGATGGAGTTAGCTAGATTAGGATTGAGCATATTCTCGTGATTCTAGTGGAGAATGATTTTTGGAATCTTTATTATTGTTATATATTTATATAACCATAATCCTATATATTTCCCCTTTTATAGAATCATGTAAATTTTATAATTTTTTATCTGATATGGATTTATCTTCTACCTATTTGTTTTATTAAATGATATATTATTATTCCACACCTTCATATTTATTAATTTTTCCACATTATATCATTATTACAAACCATTGTGCTAAAATATTTTCATGAAGGAATAGTATCCCCATTGATATACTTTAGGCCCTCACTACTATTTAAAATCCGCTAGCATGAGAAGAGGTATAATAGTGGTTATGTGGCCATCATTCATAGGGACCCTCTTAATGTACACCTTAGTATGACTCTACAATGTGTTATCCAAGGTTATTTTTCATTTTTTATTACTATTTAAATATTAATAAATATATTTGGGAATGTATCTTTGTTTACTAGTTATCTAAATCCTTTATGCAGATAACCCTCATACTGGGGAAAACAAAATAACCTGGGATACAATATTGTTTTTATAGTTCGTTCCCATTATAGTTGTATTGATTTCACCATTGGGGGACAGACAAGTCTTGTTAAATTATTAATTTGAATATTAGTATTATGAAATTATTTCTCCTTGGAATCAATGGAAATGAGATTTCATATTCTAATTCATTATACGAACTTTAAGATTCAAATTTCATTAATTATTTCATTTCGTATATGTATATTTTATTGGTTTCATTTCCTGTATTGTTTGTGATTATTGCGAGTTCCTTGATAATTATTTTAAAAAATATACGAATTTTTCTGATAAAATAAAAGGAATAATTATAATGTATTCAAAAATATAAATGGGTTTACACATTTATATTGACGTTTTCTCCTTATTAACATGTTATAAAATCTTTTATTCATGTTCTACTGATTCCATGGGGAGAAATGTTAGGTTTTTTCGATTACATGAATGTAAATTGAAATGTATGAAGAAAGTAATTTTATAAAATGGGAATGGTGATTCATTTATTCAAATAATTTCATATGACATGTTATATCCAGATATCATATTTATGGGTCTGTAAATAGATACATGATGTTCAAATTGGAATTTATAGTGTATGGGAATTTATAAATTGGGAATAGTGATGCATCTAATTAGTATATGATATTTATATCTAATATAATGTGTATAAAATTATAAAAATTAAAATAAATGTTTATAAATAAATTTGGATTCTAATGGTAAATTAAATGGTGTTTTACTCTATATTAAAAAATAGAAACACCCTATGCATGATCCACTATTTTGTGTTGTGAGACCTCGACCATGGCTAAACATTAGATATCGGTAGTATGCAGTGTCTCTGGTGAATTTTTATGATATTTATTATCACCTAGATCATATATTATGAGTAGGTAGAGTGGTGTGATTCATTTATGGTTATGATATGTACCTATCCACTTATGTTTTCTATGATATCATCTATTGTTAAATTATATCTGTGCTTTTTGATTAGATATTATAGATATGTGCCACCATGATGTCCTTTAGTCGTACGCCTGGAGGGTATAAATGACCATGATATATAGGTGGAAGGCCCTGTTCAACTTGTACTACATCCTATTGTTCCATCTATAGATCCTCCTGTTGATCCACCAATATGTGTTGACTCTCAGTTTTGAGTAATATTCTTGCATTTCTTGCAGTCTATATTAAAAGCTCTACAACATGCCTATTCTATCATAGATTTCACATGGGAATTATCGTATCATATTCCTGTCATATTATTGAGTAATTATGATCACTGTGTAGCTTAGTCATAGATATAGTCCATTTTAGAAATCATATATCATTTGAACGCTCCTCTAGAGTGTTGGGTCATACTTTCCACCAATATGCTACATGATTATGCCAAGTGTTGGTCATATGTTATCTCTCATGTTGGTCGACATTTGGGTACTGTCTTGGTTGACTTCTATAGATTCTTCAAGGATTAAATTATTCAATAGAATCTCTGAAAAGACTACAATATATAATTTATACACATATATCATGCCTATATGTTCATGATGGATGGATCTACTTGTTTCACTATGAGTAAATTTTTTGTACCAACAAAGACTACCGATGAGTTTATGACTGTAATATGGTTCAGGATGGGCATCTAAATTCCATATGATCATTGTTGAATCTCTTTTGGCTGACCACCATTTCAAAAATAGAAAACCAAACACTTATCATAAAGCAGAACTTGAGGAATGTAGGCAATGTGAGCTAGGACAGTTCACTATTGTGGTAGGTAGATCGTTTGTCTAGCGGTATGGAACAACATTTAGAGGTTTCTCATTGGGGAAGAACTAGTCTGATGATGGAAAAAAAATAATTGTTTTTTTCCATTGTGGTATAATAGCCATAAAAATCCCCAATGTATGAGGAACCCAATTGAGTGTTGAGATTTTGGACGGATGCAACACCTTAAGCATTTCTATTGAACATTCCGTCTAGTATGTAGTGAAAATGGTTATATACCAATTCCACACTCAGGTATAGGATATGTAACTCCTCATAGAGATAAGATCTAGTATTCAACCTGCCAAAGAAGACTTTGAATAGAGAAGGATGAGGTATCAACACATACAATGTTTAGATCCAATATGGTGGACATTCTCATTGTCGCCATCCTACATCACATTGTTGGGGATCTATCCAAATATATACATTGAATCCTACTCCCATGGTGAAGAGTCCAAGGACCTATCCCATAATATCTACTATTACATTAGCCTCTATTATATCATTTTCCTTGGTTGATATAGGTACATTATACTCTTTTATATCTTTAGAAATTATATAATTTATTGGCTGGAAATTTGAATATTATTGTGGGGGTGATGACTCTTGATATATTTTAAGGGGAATGATCAAAGAGTATATGCCAGTGCATGGGTTTTCCCTTTGATGTGGATGAATATCCCTTTATATGGAATATGATTTTTTTAATAGGATATTATTTGATGTTATACTCAGTATGTTCTCTCTGGTTCCATACAATGCCCATATTGATTGATATCATTGAAGGTCATCTATACATCACCTGATGGTGGTTCTTATATTTTATATGCAAATGTGTGGTCCAATAGAGTCATGTTCAACCCAAGAATCATGGGATGGGCAGAGTGAAAAACCAGATGGATAGTCTCTTTATGAGATATCATGGAACATGATATACTGAATTCTATCCTATGGTGGATCATTTAAGTGATATCTTCCCTAGTTAATTTCTTTGTTACCTTCTATTAGATAGGTATAATTCACCATAGATATAGTGTCAATATTGGAACCAATGTCCATTCCTATTTATAGAATGATACTTATAGTGCTCTTGGAAATCAAGAAGTAGTCACATGGCATGGAAGTTATAGTTTTTATATAACCACGTACTTATTCATGGGGTTCACCTACTCTTTTTGAAAATAGGGTGGATTGAAAACCTAGATTGTGTGAGGATTACATATGGTTAAACCATATTACATTTAAGAAACTATATCCATTTCACGTATAGATGAACTATTTAACCAACTCTGAGGAGTGAAGGTTTTAAGTATGATTTATCAGAGACCGATCTAGCATCAGGTGAATATGAGATCATAATACATACCATGTACAAAATATTTGAGTATATAATTCTTATAAGAGTATCTCTTTATGAAATTCATCATTAAGAATGCACAAAATGTTTTTATAGATAAGAAAAATCAGGTTTTCAATTTGTATTTATATTTATTTGTGGTAGTATTCAATGAATATATCTTGTTGTATTCTTACACTCAAGATGAACATTCCAAACATCTTACGATCATAATGAATACACTGAAAGAAAAAATTTAGTAAGTTATGAACAGAATATTACACTTTCGGATCTATAAGGTTCAGTTCATGGGTCATATCATATCATCAGAAAGAGATTTTGTTTACCCAGGAAAACAATTTCTGTAGTTTCAATGGAGAATACCAAAAGGCTCATTGACATGTCTATTTTAATAGGTATGGTTGGATACTAAATGTGTTTAATTTTGGAATTACCACACCTGGAAGATTCACTTACTATATTCAACAAGAAGCATGTGATGTTATTATGGTTTGAAGCCTGTAAAGTGTCCATTCATGGATTAAATGGGAGACAGACATCAACCATTATCCAAATTCTTATAGTGATGGGATAAAGATATATAGGGTATTTTAATGCATCTGGAATTAGGATATGATCACTTTTTGATATATTGAGATCAGGATATAGAATACAAGTCCCACTAGTTGATTAGTCATGATCAAAATTAGCCAATGAATGAACTCGATATGTTAGTAATGTTTTATTATTTACACAATTAGATAAATTATCAGTTTGATGAAGGGTTCATAATTTAAATTGAATAAAAATCTATTAGATAGATTTCTACAATATGTGACAGGAATCTCGTGAAGTGTTACTCGGTAGAATAACTGCATTCATTTAGTAATTATCATGGTTATATGACAAGGAATGTATATTTTGTGTATAATTCCATAGTCCAAACGACTCATACATCAGCCACCCAAGAGTTTAGTATGGATTGGATATTGTGAGCCTTGTTTTGAAGGATGCACCTAAGGGATCTATAATATCATAGACATCTTTTTTGGATGATTTTGAAGTGACATCATCCCTTATATAATGGATAAGGACGAGACTAATTTATGATATCGATGGACATGTTCTGAAAGAGAGTATATTAGGCTATCACAAACCTCTTAATCGGTTTATCAATGGGGATGATTTTATTAAAATTAACATATGTGTATGTGTACCTACATATATATGGGATTATTTGATGCTAGAATATAAAGACACTTTTTGGTTAGTTAACCATGGGATTATCATGATGTACTAAGACATAAATCCTCAGTATTGGTGGTTGGGTATGAAGAGACCAACTGGTAGTTTTATAACTCAGGGCTACACACGTCAGTAAGTGAAGGATGAGTACTAGAGACATGATGGACTTATAAAACATCTATCAATTACTAAATTTGGAATCAGATGGTTTCACGATGTATTTATGATAGGTCTCTCAAGAGACCCTCAAGGACGACTTGTATTATTGCTGATTATTAACAAGTTGAACAAGGTATCACACATAATACATGTTTGTGAGACATTATCAGGTGATGATATTTCGAGGCTATATACTTAAGAGATTGTATGACTTTGGGGTAATCCTATTTCTATCAAATCAAGGATACATTCTCAGTTTACACCATTGTTCTGGAAAGGGTTGAAAACTCATTTGGTTTGTATGTGCTCATAAGTACAATATATCACCCTCCTACTAATGGTCCGTCTAAGCGTATGATACTAGTGTTAGAGGAATGTCTCAGGGAATTTGTTCTTGATTTTGGAGGTTAATGGGAGAAACTCTTACCTTTCATTTATTTTTTAAAAAATATTGACATTCATTCAATGATTCGTATTTATTTTAATGAGGCCCTTTATGGTAGGTTATTCAAATCAACTTATTTATGGTTTTAGGAAGGTAACAATGCACTTCTAGGTAATAATATCATGTGTGGGACTTAATGTCAAGTACAATTGATTCCTAAACAAATGGATATTTCTCATTTTAGGAAAAAATAATATACACATTTTCACCACAGGCCTCTAGAGATCAAGGTGGTACATCGGGTCTTTTTTTGAGTTTCATATTGAGTGGGTCATATATATATTAAATTACATAGAAATATATCACCTATTTATATCTGAGATTTTGAGACCGTTGAGAGATTCATGTTGGTAGCCTATCAGTTTCTTTGACCAAATAGTTATTATAATATGAATGACATCTTACTTGAATAATAGCTTCACAATTATTATTATGACCCATTTAAATAGTTTGATTATGGTGATATTGAGATCTATTAATTGGTTTCCTTTAATGGGAATACACTATGAATCGTTGATTAGAGCATGATGGATCTTTGAGGTAGTTCAATTACTCTAGTTCGACTATCATTGTACTGTAGCCATGTACATGATGAGAGCTATGAAAAATATGTCGATGTACATGCTCGGTGGGGAGATATTTTCCCAGAAGATGCTTTACCACCCATGTTATGGATAATCAATGATGGGTCGTTTTTATAAGAGTAAGTTATAACGTTTTTAAATTTCATAGAGAGAGATAACATTAATATTATCAGAAAAAGAACTCTGAGTTTCCCTTTTTGATAGAGCCTAGTGATCGGGCCATTATTTTTGTCAATTTACTTCTAGAATGTTTGTAAATATATGGATGGAGTCTACCAGCAAGATAAATATATGGAATTTATTAAATTCATGATGTCATTTTAATTCATTAAAAGAATTCGATGTACATGATGTGATTTATGTAGTCCAAGACATGTGAGTTTTACCATGCATGAATTTATTAAAGTTATGAATTTAATATTAAATATGTGTGATGATTATCTGAGGGTAAATAAACATTGTTCTTTACATTACATGAAATAAATATTCATTTTATAAATACACATGTCCTTTTCTGAAAAAAAAATATTTTAGAACCCCTTTTTTATAGATCCACATTCTTCATATTTAAAATAGTTGGGATGCGTCAGATCTCCTAAATGCCATAACATATGATTCCCTATTCCTTCACCATCTAAGCTCTATTTCATTCTCCATATGACTTTGTTGATAAAAAATAGTAGGATATCTACTCCTCTTACATCAATAAATTTTTTCTCTCAAAATCATCAATGTTATTTTTGTATGAGTTTCTATGCATTATTTTTGGAACTTTTGTGGATTCTTATATTATCATCCATAATATATCATTTCTAAGGCTGATAACGAACTATTGGTTATATACTGACCTAATGGAATGTGGGGAAAAAAATTTACCTAATGTATAATGGAATTTTATTATGCATCGTTGTACCACGCTCTAGACTCCAATGTTTTCCCCTAACTAAATGAAATTAAATAAAATTAAATCTTATTAATATGTGTATAGGAACCCTATATACCCACGATTCAATGCCATGGGGTGACTTCCATTACATAATCCTCCTATATTGGTGTTCCCTTTATAAAGACTCATAGCCCTATTATTTATAAAAAAAATTAATTTCTTTTACAGGGAATGTCATAATTTTTGAAAAATAGATTATGTTTCATGTGTTTCTAACCTTTTCATTTAAGAACTATATGGATTTATATGAATTTAATGATTTTCCAAGATTAATAATGTGGTATGGATTTAATTCATTTTTAAATGGTTTGAGTTCTTTATTGATAAACCATACCTAGTTATATAATGGTGGGAGATTCAAGGGCCCCAACATAAGGATGACTTGGATAGTATTGACATGATTTATAAATAAAATTGTGCATAAATAATAATTAAACATGAGTGTTTCACGGATTCTATATAAGATTCCTTCAACGAGATCACCCTGTAGATCACATACCTACCTAGGAGCAGTATTAGTTCTATAATGTAGTTAACAATGATGGGATTTGTGGATGGGATGTCCATACCATTCCATGATGAAATTCATGGTCCAATATGTATTATTACCGGGATAATAAAATAGTTTTCTATCTTTAAAACATGTTGAAAGTGAAACATGGAATTATATTTTATAGATTAACATGGATAAAAACATACACTGATTGGTAGTTATAGTTATCTTAGAGTGATTATTCAGTTCCATTTTATGGACCACCTTAGATGGGATCAGGATTCCAATTAGTAAATTATACTTATTACTTATAATAAAATCTTGGATATTAGTTTCATATTTAAGGACGTTTCAACTATGAAAATAAAAATACTTGGGTTTGGTAAATTTTTATATTAGAATTGTATAACATATATGATAGGATTTTCATACTTGTATTCCAGTAGATATATATATATATATATATATATATATATATATCAGACACAAATATGTTATATATCTTTATTGGTTGATCATTGTTCAGATATATTCATCATAGAATGAAGAAGGTAGGATGGTCGATGGTCTCCTAAAGAACCGGATTTTGTGTGGTTAATTTAATAGTATTGTTTTACTTTTACCTACCCACATCTCAGTTTATATAAACATATTGTATTATTATAGTTTCCATGGTGGATTCTATTATGTATATCCCCCTCCTTATTCGAGGAACCTATGGAAGTCCAACAGACCTCATGTTTGCAATTTTTGGCCCATGGATTCCCCCATATAATGTTTGATTTTTTTTACAGGGATGGGCTACGATAGAAAATGACTAATAATTTTATTGTGATGCTAGTAGAGGAAATTTTTGGTATTTTTTTTCATTTTTTATCATGTTCCATATTCATGTGCATATTTATCTCATATATTTCAATTTTTTATATCAAAAAGTCATGATAATAATATTTTCATCTAATAATGAATTCATAATCTTCTAATGGGCACAACCTGGGACCTCACTACCAGTCAACAGCCTCTGGATTACAAGACGGTGTTCCTGAGATCATTTGACCAACCATCTCAGGGTATTTATTACTGGCTTCTGGGTAAATATGATTCATTGAGTACATCGATATAGAACTCAAATGAATTGGTTAATGAACCTTGTCATTCAAGTAAATAGTTAGGGAAATCATAAAGGGAATCTTCATTGGATTTGACTTGGCACTAGTTATTTCTTTGATGGGTTTAAAATGTTTATTAATGTGATTATTTTACAAAAATACTTTTAATTTTCTTTTTATCAGTTTTAATTATTTTGGTTTTATCTATATTTTTTTCCATTATAAATTTATTTATTTCATTATAGAAATGAAAATGAAGATAAAGGTAAAACATTCATGGTTTTTCAAATTTTTTTCTATGATAAAAGATTTCATATTTTTATACACTTTACTGATCAATTTTACTCTCATAACATGTATTGAAAATGATTTTCACAAGTCCTAAATATGTTTAGAAAAATGAAAAATCAAAATTTAATTCATGATGGTTTCCATGAAAATAAATGATGTTTATGTTATATATTTTTTTGGAAGAAAATGGAAACTGATTATAATTATCCTCTTGAAATGTATGTGTCAGCTATTTAATATTTCATCATGTATCATTAAAAATATAAACTATAAAATCCTGGAAATTATATTAATGTGAATTATAGAATATAAAAAATATACTATGAAATTAATAAGTAAAATTCCACACATCAATTATGTAAAAGATAATATTTTAAATGTTATAAATCAAGTTGTAAAGGGTATTGATACATATTTAAAAAAATATTTCATTTATTAGGTGAAAATGGATAGTTCTTATATAACTCTAACAATAATTACTTTTTATTTTTTTATTCCACATGACATGTTTTTCATGTGGTCCCTTCAAATTATGTTGAAATACTTAAAAAATGCAATTATCCCCATGTATAAACGGAGAGTCCCACAAAAACATTAATACCATTCGATATATTTTGGATTCCAACTAAAAATTTCTCTCATTACATCCCCTATATAACTATTTCACTATCATTAACTTTTCAAAATATATTATCTTATGCCATTACATTATATTGATTCCACCACGATAAACCAAAAGTTTTCAACTTATGTAAATAAATTCTATAAAATATTTCTAGTATCAGTCCAAACCAATTTTATATTTCCTACTATTATATGATGAATAAATCATTTATAGTATAAATAAAGTTTTTTATATTGAAAATGAACTATATCCAGCATTCCCATTCCCCTTCAGAAAAATGGAACCCTACTTCATGTGTTGTGTGAACTACTTCCCCCCTAACACAACAATTTGGTTTCCTTAAATTAATTAAAATTATCATATATGGATGAGATTAGTGAATAAATATAATATTTATGATATCAATATGGTTCTATTATGAAAAACTAAAGAAAAAAAGAATGATTTGATCATAATTTGATAATTATTAACTTAATTGTATATAATAATCATATAAAGATGATAATATTTGTTCAATTATGTAATATTTTCACATCCACTACTTATTCAAATACAAACTTAAATGTTTTATTTATCAAACTAAAACACTAAATGATGTTTTATAATTCAATTTTAATTATATTACTATAATTATTCCTTAAATCATTGTGTGATCATGTTTAGTTCAGTTTAGACACCATCATTAACATTACTATGATTTTTTTCAAGAATTACTATAGAAACATTATGTCTGGTGTCATAAAATATATCCAAAATGAGTGAATATTAATTTTCATGGATATAATTTATTTTATATAAATATAAATTCATTAATTTACAATACAACCATTGGTTATCAGGAGTCACCGAAACAAGCCCGTTTTCATTTTCTTCATCATTGATAATGACGTAAATAGTAATGAATGGTATTTTTAAAACCTTATATAAGAATAAATCATTCATAATAGTAAATTTAATGACCTTAAAATTATGTACATTTGAAAATGAATGAATATAGACACCATTATTTTTAAACTCCTACTAACAAACAAAACATTGAAAACATGATATGAAAAATCATTAGAATTCATATAGAGAATTTCTATTTTTAATGAGTATAGATGAATTTGGATATGAGTATGGGGTTGAATTAGGTTCTTAACATGTTAAATATTTTTATAAAAGATGTTAAATTACACTCAAGGAATTATGTATTAGAGGTAAGGGTCTTTTGTCTCAGATTCATCACAGTGGGACATTTTTTTATTATGAAACTAATTTCCCATAGGTTTTTTATATATACTAACTGATTGAGATAATATATCACTATTTTAATATATTCATGATATTTTAATACCAATAAAAATATATATATTCCATGTTTTTTTGATTCAATTTTTGTCGAAGCCATATGTTGGTATTTAAATCTCAGTTTTCATTCATTCAAACATTGTTTAATAATATATTTCCATTTTTATAGTGAATACATTGAGATTGAATAATGTTTTTGATAATAATAATGGCCTATAATGAAAATTTCAAGTATCTATTATTGTCCATCACTCATATTCTATTGATTAAACATTTACCAAAACTGTTAAAACAAAATCATTAACAATGAATAAAAACAAACTAATGGGTTAGTAAGTTAAATGTTTTTATAGTTTTATAAAACCTAAATCCTTTTTGGATACAATAAAGCGGAAGTGGTTGATTAATATAGTTCCCTAGATTCAATCACCTATATAATGATTGATTGGTTATTTAAAAAATATTCACCCTGATACATGAGCAGTGGACCTAAGTCAAAATAGCATTCAAGAAACTCTTGATGAATGTTCTTTGAAATATTCAAACTCACATTATGAACAATTAACAAGTATTTTTCAGACAATTTTATTGGTATATTGTCAATGAAAACTATTAAAACTAATTACTATCATCCTGAAATGACCAAAAAATTTTATATACCCTCACAAATATATTTCCCACATATAAGAACTTCTTATTATATTGATGAATACCGTTGGGATTCTATGCTAATTTATGGATGTCCTCCAAGACATAAAAATTATTCTATAAAATATGGAATACATTTTTTCATATTTATCATTATATAAAAATCCATGTTTATTGTCTATAGGTTCCTTATCGAATTGTATGAATTGTTATGACATATCTTATTGTGAAATAATTGGTTATATTAAGGTGAAAATTGGTGAAAAACATATAAAATGTTTAGATACATCATTTTTCCTTATGAGAAAAAACAACTAATATTTTGGATTATAATTCATCCCATATTATTAATTTTCGAGGAAATGTTTTGATGTCTTTAATTACGAATTCCATTATTATGGGATCATTGATTATAGTTATTTCTGTTTTCATTTATTTTCATTAATATAGTATGACCTTAATTTTAGTATATTATGGATTTAAATTGAATATTTATTATATCTGTAACACTTATTCTATATATATGTTATAAATTATTCTGATTTATGATACTCCTTACGAGGTATCTGATCTCATACATGTTTCTTCCATTTTGTATGAAACCAATAAGAGAAATATGTGCAAATTTTAGGGGCCTTATGGATGGGTTAATAATGATCTTGTAATATCTTCATGTTGTATATTATATTTTGAAATTTAATATATGTATTCATCTAGTATCACATGACTACTAAATAATTTGATCCTTGGGGAACACTTTTATCCAATACCAATAATATAATAATACTAATGAAGCATATTTAACCGTGTTTAGAATGAAATTTTTGTTATCGTAGGTAGATTAACGAGATCCTTGGGTATGATTATTAGTGGAAACTTGTTACATAGACCAAGTACAATGAATAATACTCATGATTTATATGGAACACTCGAGAAAAAAAATTATAATTTTATATTACTATTCAATATGACAAACAGATAATTTGTAGGCTAATGTAGAAACATGGATGCTTACAAAGGGAATGGGAACACTATTAATAAAATAAGTCATTCAACAGATGATCCAACTATAAAATTAATGAATCATGTCCTTATTCTAGTCACTTCATAATCATATTCTAGAATATCATCGAGTTTATGAAATATAATATCATCAATATTGAGTGTGTTTTTAAATGACTTCATCGTGTAACTATGTTGGATCGATTCATACAGAAAAAAACATCCAACATTCATCAGAACCTCTAATCTATTGGAAAGTGAACAATAGAAGAAGTCACTAGAGGTTGTTTATCTCCCCATGGGAATTAATTTAAGGGCAAAAATTCATTACGGAAAACTCTCTTTTGGTTGTATTTGAATGATAATGTTAGTTACTAATTTAAATCATATAACAGTTAGGTGAGATAATGTTTTGGGAATATATAATTTTTAAAAATTCATTCTTCAAAAAAATCATTCCTCGTAGGGAAATCTGTAAATTTGAAGAAATACCATCAATGTTAGGATAATTATTGAGTAAACAATTTGTATGTATAATGAAAACGTTATAAGGTTAGATGGGAATGTTAGGAACTATGTACATATAATAGAAAAAAAAGATTAATTATTTCCCTAATTTTTGAATGATGTGAATTTTAAGAGTGTTGTTCAGTTAAACCCTTTCATTATATGATTGTATAATATCAAGTTCAGTTAAGATATAATATAATATCAATAGGAATTATTTATTCTATGAACATTATAAGATGTCAAGGATGATTAAAAACATGGATAGAATACTATGTGAAAAATAAATAAATTAATGGGTGTATTTCACACATTAAATTTCTCGAGGAATAAACACCATAGGTATTAAGGCATGGGAAAAACATTTTCATACAATTGCATGAAAAATGACCAAAACCCATTATAATTTCAAAGTAAGGAAGAATTGAATAATTTTAATTGGTATAATTGATAAGAGAAGGGATATAATTTGAATAATCACACAAAATACATGTGAATTTAACTCAATAAATTACACGGGTTCTTGGATAAGAATATGTTATTACCACATATAAAATTAATGGTTATAATGATATAATGGGATTTAATTTGATCCTATCTACAATGTTAGATAACGATTTATATGGTTATGGATCCTTAACCTCTTTTATATATTCTATTCTTTCCAATAATATTAGATATCTCCCTAGAATCCTTGTAACAGTGTTATCAATTAAGCCACAGAGGGGAATACTACAAAAATAAGGACACATCATGCACTTCCAATTATAGTGCATGTGTTTACTATATTTTTAAAACTTTTTTATTATACCTATGGATGGATTTCATTATATCTGTATCATGTATTGGTTTTCAATATAAAATGAAAACATTTATTTCAATGATAAGTCATTTATTAATCATGAAGGTGAGGTTAAATGTCTTATCTTTGGAAGTGAAGCATCATCATATAAAACATGTTTATATCTACAACTACAATTAGGCCATGATTTTTCATATATATATAGATAAAAAAATTAGTTGAATATTAAATATATACATAGAATAAATTCTTTGGGACCATAATGGATTTTTGTTTTAGTGATTAGAAACACAATATTCTCATTTGATCAATGATCTTCAACAACTGCCATAAAGATAATTCAATTAGTACTGTCCATATACTTACCATTAGTAATCCTGTATTAATAACATGGAGTGAATAAACACAATAAGGGGTTATCTCATATTATCAGTAAGGTTAAACGTTAGAGATATTAATCATTGATCATTTAAATGAGTTGTGGAAGAAAGAATTATATAGTCAAAAAAATTGAATCATAAGGTTGAGAAGTCTATAAAAATAAATCATGACTAAGAATATTTTGTCATTAAATTGTAGTAAAATCATTTATATAGAAACCACTTAATATTATTATGATACCAAGCAAGGCCATCAAATCATAATGGATAAGGACTCAACCCATATTTTACATAGTGTACAAAACACATCGACTTATTTTACAAAATAGATCAAGCAGATAATTTTTTCCAATAATGGATCATGCATATAAACATATTTCCTCTAATAGATCAAGAACATCAAATTTTTTTCCTATAATAATGCCATGGAATATAATACATCACTTAATACAATAGAGTGATATATAATTTTTTCTACTAATCACATCATTAAAACCATACATATATGTCAAATTGGATCATAAAAAACTCAATATATCATAACGTGGTTACCACTTATCCTTAAAGTGGCTTAATAATATAAAATTTATATTTAATGGAAAAAATATTCATGGGAAATAAGTTTCATAACAATTTCCTAATCTCATTATATGTTAACCCATGAAAACTAAATGGGTTACATGAACATTTACTCATCATAATCATGAATCCTGAAAATAAAGAACAAGGAGGGTTCCATGGAATCATATCCCCAGTAAAACATAAGGATCCCAAAATATTTCCACTGTTTTGACTAGAAATATCATTACAAACACACTAGGGGAAAATTTCTACACCATTATTAAATCCATTCATTAAAATTTAATAATATCTAAATTATAAAGAAAATAATTATTTTAAAATAACTATAGAAACTTGTAAATGAATCTTCAATGCATTAATTGTTCAATACAAACGTAAATTACATTCAAACCATATATGTTAAAAGAAATCATTCCTTTCTCACTTTGGATGAAAAGTCCAAATATACCATGTTCATTAAATGACAAGAATATTGATTTTAAAAAATAGGGTAAAAAATTCAATGGTATGTCAAATTTTTGTCACAAAATTTTATTATAATCATAAATACATTCTTTGTTTTTTTAGAAAATAAGAATATAGAAGGATGATTATTTTAAACTGAAGAGATAAATAATGTCAATTTTCCTTAAAACAGTCATTAAAAATATTAAATACCTAAAGGGAATAAAAATAATGGAAATATATACTATATATGAATATTATAAGGAGAAATAATAGAAATGGATTTTTCTGATATAGAACATATAATTTCCTTAACTAAAATTTAAGCATAAATAAGGTTGATTAAAATAGGATTCAAATATAAATCGAATACCTTAATCTTAACCATTCATCCTATACAATTTAGCCACATAAATAATTAATTTATAATTATTATACCTATATTTATAAAAAATAAAAATTTATAAAATTTATTTTATGATTTAATTATGACATTTAATAACCAGTTTATTAATAATTTATTATTAAAATCACTATTTTTAGTGATATCTCTTATGTTTTTCAAGAATGATTTAATTCATAAGTCACAGTTCATATACATTGATTATGGTTTTATAAACTAAAAAAATTATCTATATATAAATATAAAATACATAAATAATATTCACATTTAAATTTATCAAAAGATTTTGTAGACAGAAAAAATGAATTACATTATTCATGGAGTCATTATTCAGTATGTACACATCAATGCTATTTTCACCTTTTAATCAATGAAAACAAGGAAATATAAACCCAAATTCACTATTAATGAATAATAAATATGTCTTATAAATAATAAATATTCCTAAAATCCATCTATATCACAATCACTTTAAAATATATATGAACACTCATTGACACCATTTCATGGAGGTGGTATTCCACATATACACATGAGTGACATCATAGTTTTCTATTAGTTTATAATTTAAGTAGATATATATGATATTATCATTCCATAAGCATAATTATTTCCTTAATGTTATATATAAACATCAAAATCATAATAATACTTATCCATAATAGATGGTGATGGAAAATTAATTGCATCACTATATCTAGATGTTAAGACATACATACACAAAAAACAATATTCTCACTTCACATTTGATGTAAAATAAAGTTAATAAGTGTGTATTAATAAGCAAAATATAATTTAATTATATTTAATATGGATAATTTATTAATAATTAAATAATTTAAAAGAATTTATCAGGGTAAAAGAAGATTTAAAAAAATTAATTTGTTCAGGTGATTACCACTTATTTGAAACATATCCATTAGATATAATCTCAAGGAACATAAGGATGATATGTTAGAAATACAAGTTCAATAAGAATATCGATATGTTAGTTTAGAAGATAATTTGTTAGGTTTTGCCTTTTTAGAATTCTCAAATTGGTTTGAATAATAGAATGAATCAGTACCCTTTTATATGTGAGGGGAAGGGAACTCTTAATGTTTCTTAAAATATTAAAATATAATAAATTAATTATCTAAGGAAAATGAATCCAAAAATTTCGGGACTCAAACATATGATTTGATATTTTATAAATACATCCAACCAATATAATTGTATTAGTTTATTTTGTTTTCTAATCCTTATCATTTGGTTTAACAGATTAAATATTTGATTTTATCATTAAATGTGTTAGTGACGTTTTCACTCTTAGGGGGTTATAAGATTATTATAAGTATAAAATAAGACCATAAATGGAACCATGATCACATTTTAGATCATATATATTTAAACTTATCACATTTTAATTTATTCGGATTTTTAATCAATTTCAAAAAATATTATTTTTGATAAAATATCATTTTTATGAATTCTATTACATTTAATTTATTTTGAAATAAAATATAAATTTAAAAATATTTAATTTTGATATAACAATTTTAAAGAAAACTAATATTTCATATTTATATATAAAAATTTTTAAACATCGTAATTAAATCAAATTAACTCACTTTTAACATTTTTTAGACCAATAATTTTATTTTTCAATTTATTTATTAATTCTTGTATTGTCATTCAGTTAGTAGTTATGGACATAATTAAATTAACAAACATTATAAATATAAATCTATAATTGTGAGAAATTAATTATTATAAAAATAATCATTTATATTGATTAATCACATTAATATTACTATATTTGGAACCATTATCTATTTTTAAATTTAACAAGGTGACAATATGTTAAATTCTATGATTTAATTATTATATAGATAATTTTTAGTGTCAAGTATTCCTTAAATAGTTTAATTTTGATCCTAAGGTGATGATGGTCTACTTATATTAAAAAATGATAATTTCTATTTACAATTATGGCCTTATCATTTACTTTTATCATTCATTAAACCGATAGACCATTTATCGATGTTATAAATTTAACAATGATTATTATTCATAATACCTACTATTAAAGGTGAATAATAAGCATATTTGAATTTCAAAATCCAAAATATAAAAATAAATTCTGAATTTCAATTATAATAATTGTAATAAATTCATTTATATAAGCATGCAAAACACAACAAAATACATTTTTTAGAAAAATACACTTTTACGCATAAAGGGGGATTTATTCATATCTAAAGTCCAAAAAATATTGTTTATATTATAATAAAATATTTAATATATAATATTTACATACCATTAAAAATAATTTATCAATAGTGATTAATTTAATTTAATGGGATAAATTACATTGTGTGTATAAAAAAATTTTCTTAAAATATTCTCTTTAATTTTAAAATGATTTTTATCATAATTTATAATTAGTTGATAACCAATTATTTCATTTTATTCTTATATGAAACATAGGATTTTAAAAATAAATTCATATTAATACCTCCAATCCAATTCATTAGAAATAATAGTATTCTTTAAAAATAACATTTTCATAATATATCATGATTGTTTTACTAAGTGTTGCGTATACGACAAGAAATAAGAGAAATAAAATTTATTTATTGAAAAAAATTAATATAATCATAGTCTTGTAAATTAAACCACGATTAAAATTAAAATATCCCTCTAAATTAAATACTAGGATGAAAATAAATTATGATATCTCTTTTTCATGGCATCCTCGGGTTCCCATGTCATTTATTCAAATATATGATTTCATTTGAGAACATTCAAAAATTTAGTATTCTTGTTCAATATTAATTTAACATTATAATAAAATATTTACTCATTTTTTTAATCATAATAAATATCAATATACAGAGTTATGACCTCTCTGTTCACTACATTTAAAGGATCAGGTATGTACATCGTTGGGAATAATACATGGAACTCGGCGTGGTCTTGAGTGTGAATCTATGGAATCACCATTTAGTAAACTATTACCGTACCCAATAAATAATCACTAAATGTGATACATAAATTGGGATCATAATTCCTTTCTTTCTTAATTTGAAAAGATAATTTCATGGTTAATCTCAATGAAAAACCATCTAACTAAGTACAAATTCCAGATCACACAATTATTCTCAGTATAAACATTCTATTGACACTAAGCATCCATGTTTTTTTGAGTGGTTAAAATTTTTTATACCCTGTTATATGATATCTCATTTCTAAATAAATTTCATTATACAAATTTAACCCGGTAAATTGGAATTCTACACTTCTCTCTATAAATCGATTCATATGAATCCATCTGGATGATTGATTTAAAACTATCATTGTATGAATACTCAAATATAAGATGTTTTTCATCCCAAACACCTTAAAATCCATTGAATAATATATAATCGATTTTTATGGTGTTTAAATGATTTCTTAGACTAAATATCTAACATAGGATGATACAACATACAAAAACAAAATATTTTAGTCATATATAGATGGATAAATCGAAAAGACAACAAAGAAAACCTTAGATACTGATGACATACAATATAATTTGGTAATCAATGAAACTATAACAATTTAATAATATTTATCCTATATATATGATAGATATAAAGGTTATAAAATAATAAAAAATTTAATTTATTATGTAAGGTGATTGACTGAAACACAAATAACATAGTTTCATTTAGAACTTGTGGGTAGTTCAATGACAAAATCCATAGTTATTTTTTCAAATTTCCATTCTGGTATGTGTCATGGTTGTAACATAACATTATAACTATTTCACTTAGGATTAAATTTATAACATACCAAACATTGATATAAAAACTCTAAAAATATCTCTCCACATTTTTACAAAAAAATATACTCTTTTATATCTCTATAAAATATGTACTGAATAGAAAATGATAAGCAATGAGACTCATCCAATATCTCCTTCATCAAATATAGTATGGAGAGAATACGACAAAATTTCTTAACCATTATCATTCCATAAAAATGATGGTTAAATATGGGAACATTTATCACATTATTTTTCATCTCTAAATCATTATTTTGAACCACATTAATCATCACATGGATATGTGGTTCAATAATCATTTTATAAATATAATAATTCTCCAATTCCCTTATGATTCCTATATCCATAATTTAAAACCCAAGAAATATTGGATCCATTGTGATCCTTATCATATATATGATTTCATGATTTTCTTGACTCAATTAATCCACCACATTGTTCTCCATCCTAGGTATGTAATGTATTAAGGATTATTAATAATTAATCCACTATTACCATCATCTCTAGTTCATATTCATCTATTTCTTTGTGAAAATTTTAATTTATCATTTTAGAATAGTATATAAAACAAACATTTATCTATAAATATAATTAATCCCAATAATTAATGATAGACTATCTATTTCTATCTCCAAATCATGATTTGGGGGTGTTTTCTCATGGATCTTCAACTTTCATGAGGCACTGGGTTTAGATGTATCATTATTATTGAGAAAAAAATTAAAATTCATTCTCTTATGAATCACTATTGATTTCAAACCCTTCTCAACTATTGGGTTCGGAAATCATAGATCTATTGAATATCCTTCTCATCATATACTTGAGACTTTCCTTATATTTATCTATCGAATTTATGTTATCTCCATTCCCATTATTCATGTCTATATGATTGGACAAGACAAATAAATTCTCCAAAAATATTCAATAATATCCATTTAAAAAATAAATCAATGGATCTTGGTAACTTTTTTCATTAAAAACTTCTCAATAATATTCATAATTGTAGGACACATAGAAATAACCTCACATGATATTATTTGAAAAAAAATAAATCATTCTAATTCCAAAATTTATTTGTGGTAAATTTTGAAAACATTTTCTCCCTTCACTGGTTCTTTTGTATAATTATATTTGGATTTTTATTCTCTTCCTTCCACATAAAATATGTAAAAATATCATTTATAAAGAGTTCCACAAACTGATCAACGTAAACTATGAAGACTCTATTAATTAAATCAATGACGGTAGTAGGGTATCATTTATGACCAATTTAAATCCATATAAACTCATATTGCTCGTACCTTCTACAAAATGTCATCATCGATATATCATATTTCATAATACTATGTTGATGATATCTTGAATAAAGATGAATCTATGTGATGTATATATATCAAAATATTTAATCATCTATGTCATAAATATTGGGTTTAGAATTTATTTTCTTGACTACGATCATTTAATATTATAAATTTTTAATGTAGAGTTACATTGATAATTCATTCATGATAAAAAATAATGGTTACTATTAATAGTGATACACTTTGATTAATGAATCCTTTTTTTGATTTCATGGAATATTATTTTTCAATTAATTCAACTCAATCTGGTTCATTGTATATGGATTCTATGAAGTGGGTGTAATCCTATGTTTAAGATCTATTTAGAATTCAGCTTCCTAGTTTTTGTGGATGACTAGGAAATTATAATTTAATGACATATAAAAAATCACATACCATAAGGATATATTTAATATCGATTTTATCTCCAACCATATGAGAGAAATATCCCATAAAAATTTGTGTCAATACCCGTACATTTGATGTGATTTGCATTATAAGTTCATTTGTATCATTTCCATGATAGATTATCATATAATGACTTAGACTATAAAATGTGACTTCCCTTCCATATATATTGATTTGGTATTTATGCAATAACTTCCAATCCATTACCAAAAATACATAAAATTAAACCACATATAAAAAAATATTATTTCCAGGAAGATAATCCTAATAAAATTTAAAGGAAAATAATCATATAAGTGAGATGCAATAATCATAACATTGGGGTGTTTTATTGCTAATTCAACATATAATCCCTAGGGATTCATTTTGATACACATAGAAAATTACCTATATATATATATTATATAAAAAATCAAATAATACATTAACAATTATAGAGTTGATTGTAAGTGTTCCTTTCATTATTCCATTCTCACAACCCACTTTTTCCACCAAAATCTCAAGATATTTCCCTTTGTCTTTTTTTCTTAATAGGTTATGGGTTTCAATAAAAAACATTCAAATTTTTCACTAGTAGGTTTAATATCCATAATCTATTATTTTTGTTATTTTGAGCATAGGTGGTACATTATATGGATTATTATTGACTTACATTTCATTAACCAACATATTTATCCCCCATAAACATTTACATTATTTATAACCCACCATTACACATTCTACTCAACAATTAGTTCCATTTGTGAATCCCACTATCATTTTATTCCAATAATTTTGGAATATAAATGGATGAAATAACGTTACCCCATGTTGTTTATTCATTCTTTCCTGATCATCTCTATATCTTGTCTTATAAAAAAATTAATGTTGGTAATCACCAATTTCCATCTCTACCATTACTTCATATTGAATGATATCTCCATATTGATAAAATTATATTATATAAAATAATTTTTAGTGACTTGGGTTAAGGAAACCAAAAAATCAATCAATATTTCTTCATGGGGTAATTATTGAACACAAGGTATCAATTTAAATTATAGTAAAATATTCCTCATATATGCCAATGGATTCATCAACCATTTAAATCATCTTTAGGAATTACATCTCAATTTGTTTATATATAATAATAATGATTAAATTAATTAAAACTATACTCATAAACTCATCCCATTATGTATATATAATTTCTTCTTCTTAGTTCATTCACATAATATGAGTAATGAATTTATTTTCATCTATTACCAAAAGATAAATGGTTAAGATAAATATGTCTGATTCTGAGCATTTGAGATTAGAAAATATTTTCCCAGTGGTGTCGATCCATTTATCAGAATCTAGTGGATTAGAAGATTCAATAATATAATTAATTTTTTTACATAATACATTCAAAATTCATTTTTTCTTTTATTTTTTGGTTTGAAATAATTGAATGATTAATAGATTAGAAATTTTGTGTGATCATAGCTACAAAATTATGTATTCTATATCCCGTAGAATTTTTTTCTCATGTCAAAAATCCTTATATTCGATATCAAATAATATTATTGAATAATTATTTATTGTTATTTCTATTTACAAATGCTAAAAAAGAAATGTTTTAGAATTAATAATCAAAATATAAAACCATATAATCTTCCAAAATTCATTTTTAGGATATCTAAATCATGACACATTCTTCCCAATATATGGACTAATATTTTTAACAAATCTCACACAGCATAATTAACAAAACATTAGGATGTTATAATATGCATGGAAGTATCCCCATGGATATCACAATAGGTTTATTATCCTTGTTCTCAATGGATAAAAAAACCCTACACTGGTACTAACTATAATGGATGTGAAATATGAATAATAATTAGATCATAATTTTACATCAATTTCCAATGCACATCAGATATACAAGAAAACAGATGGTTGAGTTTTAGTATCTTCTGAGACTATATAAAAATATTATTATTTAGTTATAGATATTTAAAATCTAACATAATGATATTACATATTTTTCTCTTCATAGAAATATCATGTATATTCCATTCTTCATAATATAGGAAATAAACATAAGAAGCAGTGAGATTAGATACTTAGTAGGAGATATCAGTCAGTGATCAAATAATTGATTCATGGAATTAAGAAATATAATTTTAAAAAAATTAATCATAATATTAGGAAGTTTATATATGTTATCCACAATCCTTATTCTCATGTCATAAGCGTGTGGCACCATTATTAGAATAGAAATATTTTCAAATGTTATGGTTAATAACCAATACCATCAAGTCAAACAAGATAAATCCAAAACACTTTTTCCCCTGATGAGTCAATATCATCAATGTTTTTTCTCATAATGGAACCATCATATTGACTTGCTTCTCATAATGGTTAGGGTACATAGCTTTCATCCCCCCAATAGAAAAAGACAATCTACTTGTTTCCAAAAATTTCCTCATCAAATATAATACTTTACCCAACCTACTTGAGGGATATATAATCATTTTCCCTAAATTCACATAATATAGAAAAATTATGTATGCTAAAAGATCACAAATCATTCATCACATCATCATATCATATCTTAAAAAAATTGATTCATCAGTATTTCATAAACTCTAAAAAACATAAATCACGGAAATAAAATGGTTTCCATAATGATTTCATAAACATTATCATAATCCATTATTATAAATAATAAGGATGGTATCACTGGATAATATCTCTAGAATAACATAAGAACCCACAAAAGATATTCTCTTTGATGAATAGAAATACCATTAAAAAATTATTCAGGTAAATATCCTTTCCATTTTGAAATCCAAGATTTAAATAACTATAAATGAATTTAAAAGATGATTGAAGTCATTTAATTTTAATGATGGTGAAAAATTCCATTCATTGCATATGAGTTAATATAAAATAATATTTTCTCACCTTTTTATATAAAATAATAAATTACCGTATTCAAAAAATGATAATATGATTCCATTTAATTTTTTTTTAAAATTACACTTCTCTAAAAATGTGTTAAAACATTAAGGGAAAAATCTTAAAAACATTCAATAAAAATTTTAAATATATTGTTATGGATGAAAAATGATTTTAGTCCAAAAATAAAAATAATGTAGATTTTCCTAAAAATCACTCTTTTGATCTATTAGATATATAATATGAGGATATTTAATTAAAAACAAATATTATAAGTAAATAAACAATGGATAACATAATTAAATAAATTTATCATATATGGATCATATAATTTATCAATTTAAATTCCAGGAAAACTATATTTATTAATATATGAATAAAACACAAATCCTTTACCTCGTGTCCTTACATTCTTCATATGAATTTAAACCTCGTATTTGTTAAATATTTATTCATTATACACATATTTTAGAAAATATTTATATTTATGTTACAGTTTCTAATTTCATTATGAAATCTTATCACCATTCTATTTACAATTTTTTATTAAAATCACAATTCTAATTTATTAATTTTCATTTTTGTAGAATGTTTTGGTCCTGTAATCCAAATCCTCATACTATTATTATGGTAAAATCATTTCAATAAGTTTAATAAAAATATGTTTATAATATATGTTGATTATGTATATATATATATACGCATTAATAAAAAATATTGATAAAAAAATGAATCACTTCATTCCTCGAAAGGGTAGTCCATATGTAGTCATTAACATTATTTTCAATCATTTAATGGTTAAATAAAATAAATTTACACAATAGTTCATTCATAAGTAATATTTATTATATTATATAAATCTTTTATATTAATCCATTTCATACATATTATCATCCATTCAAAAAAGAGATCAAATATAAATCACATCACATTATATAGGAGGTAGTACATACATTTACACATGTGACGTTGTAATTTTACAATGGTTTCGAAGTTAATAATTTTTATGTGATATTATAATTATAAAATAATAATTTATTTGATGATATATTATGACAAAAATAATCCCAATATAATTCTCATCCCTAAAATATTGCGATAGAAAATGGATTGTATCACTTTGTGGTGATGGTATGTCATAAATATGCATGAGCGATACTTTCACATCCCATTTAGTGGATGATAGGGTGAAAAATGGTTCCATAAGTTTAATGATATTTTGTTGTATAGATGATATTTTATTTAAAATTTAATGAAGAATATATTATTTTATAGTATTTAAATTAATAATTAAAAAGAATGTAGTCGGTCAGTAAAATAACATATTCTTTGAAATAACTCCTTTACATCATTTTTGAAGGACTATATGGATTTATTTTTGGAATAAGAGAACCGTTGGAAGTTTTTTAATGGAGTTTGTAAGAAAAATTTCTGGTTTTGGGCTTGATATATGGCTTAAAGTGGTGTGAATAAGATAAAAGAGATGTGTCCATTTACATGTGATGTTAATCACACATTGGGAATTTTTTAAAAGATTAAAATTAAATAAGGTAATTATCTATCCCATATTTCCAAGAAAATACTATGTATTCAATGAATAAAAAAGACATAGTTGAAATTATTTCAAAAATCAAATCATTATATGTTTCAGTTCTGTTTTATACCTTATCTTTTGGTTAAACCAATTCGCTATCCTATTTTGACCATTACTGTGGTATTTATTGTTCAATTATAAAGAGTTATAATTTTATTAATAATTTTACAATTGGATCTTAAAATTACATTGGGATAATTTTTATAACATATCATACCAACCTTTTCTTACATATATAATTTTATAATTTTCACATAATTTAATAAAATTATATTTTTGTAAAATATCATTAATGTGAATTATGATAATAATCATTATATTAGACATAAAATACCTAATGAAATTCTTTTAGTTAAGATATAAAACATTTACAAAACAAACATTTGTCATATTCCTTTTTAATATTCATGTAACAATATAATTAATTCAGATTATATTAAATTTATTGTTTTAAAATCATTTACATTTTATTCATTCAATTGAAGAATCGGAATTTTTTTGTTTCATTGTGGTTTAAGGTAATTATAAAATTACTTAATAATTTAAAAAAATTATTTCACTAAAATAATTTAACAAAACATAAAATTTACATTTTTTCATTGATAAAGGATTTTTCCCCTATGTGTTCACAAAAAAATTTATCAAAATCTAAGAGAGTCAAATTTTATAACATTATAGGATTTAAATATTATATAAATCATATTAATTTAAAGGATAAATAAAAAATAAAATTTTTTGTTTATAATTTTAAGGGTCTAATTACATTTATCATGGAATAATTATGATGAAACATTATGTCCTTAGGATATAGTTTTATCATAGATTAATTGGATTTACCCTTTACTAACGTGATAACGTTTTTAGGGACACTATTCATAATTACTAAAAATAAATGGGGCCTACATAAAAATATGAAAAGACTAATTTAAAATATTTATTCCATTTTTTAAAATTAATTATCAATATATGGTTGAAACTAATTTTCAAATAACTGCACAAAGTGAGATGGAAATCACTGTTTAGAACAATGGCTTTCAAATATTAAAGTAGTATTTAATATTATACAATATGAAAAAATATATTAGGTTATTGATAAAACATTTTATTGAATATATAAAATGATAATTATATTAAAATAATTCAACAATAGTTATTAATTTAATTTCCTCATATAAAAATACATTTTAAATATCAACATAGTTTAAAAAAACAACTCCTTTATTTTAGAATTATTTTTTACATACATTTTTAATCACGTGAAGAAAATGAATTAACAATATTCATATATAAACCATGAATATTTCATAATTTATTTAGTCATATTTATACCCTCCAATCCAATGTCTTGGAGATAACTTTATCACCTCTCACATATGCATTATAATGAGAAGAGTAAAAATGATACTAAGCTTTGAAGTGATCCCCATGTAACCATTGGATGGAAATAAATTAAAATGCCCTAATAGGAAATTATATAACTATTTTCCCTTGGTTCCTATAAAACCAATCATTAAAATATATAACAACTATTAACAACATAGTTATTCAAGTGAATAAAAAACATATGTTGATGACATAATAATATAAACACAATATATGTGTCCATCATAAAAAACAATATATAAAGGAGCACACTCTAAATAAAAAGGCATTGGAACTGTTGTGGAATCATCACAGACCAATTCACATAAAATAACATACAATAGCTCTAGCAGCCAATCCATATTGTCAAGGATCACCACAAGAGAAGTATGGAATGTGAACCTTCACTATATCTTGATAGAAGACTTCAAGAAATAAAAAAATAGTTCCCACTAAGGGTGATATCATATCACATAGTATGATTTTCAAAGAGATGTCCCATCATATTTCACTAAAGGAAAAAACAAGGTAGAAAATTTTTTATAAATCATGGGTGATATAATCAAAATCTTTTTTGAATTGAAATAAGTTAAAGAAATAAATTAAATGAAATCATTCCTTCCACTTTCTCATTAACTTTTATCTTATTATACCCATTATATGATCCCCAAATAGACTCACATATTCATTATAAATGACAATACAGACACTCATGAGTGGAAATACGTCATTTACTAATTCATCACTAGGTGATATCCCCTTGTGCATTTCTATCTAGCTCCAAGAATAAAGTCTCGTTCAACATGGCCTTCCACAATGAAATATGAACATATTCCATTGTATATGATCAAACAATGATCCATATCAAATATTTTTCTACACAAAATATATAATTTAAGAAGTGATTACTTTCAAAACATTTAATAATATATTTCATGAGCATCATTAATTATAATTATTTTGAAATAAATTTAAAATAATGGATTTCTAAATAAATCACTCATGATATTTCCCATCAAATGATGAGATCAATTTATTTAGATTCTATCCAATATTTTCTAAACTAGTATATGGGAGAGAATCCACTTACATTTATTATTTTTTCCCAAATCATTATATGTGATTCGTTTGTTTAACACATTTCATTCCTTCCTCATGCAATAACTAAGAAGATATCATCAGAAAAATCCCAAACCAATAGATTTGGGATTCACACACCATACTATGGTTTTGATGATGAAATCACAAAAAGACCCAAAACAAAAATGAATAATGGATCCCAAACTTCTGATTTCTATAAAACAAATCTAAATGATTTATTGGAAATAGAGTCCAAAAATAAAATTTCATAATAAATCACATAGGTTGAGAAATAAAGTTAAAAGGAAGAAAAATATAATGTATAAAAATATTTATAACAATGTGACATAATAAAAAAAATTGGGCCCAAAATTATTTCTTGTGTTAATTGAGAAATTATGTCATAAACAATTTTAGTGGAAGTAATGCTAAAATACATTTTACCTGAATAACTTTTCTAGACTAAAAATTTTATAAAGCAAAAAACATTTTTATTTCGTAAATGGACATTGCAATTCAATTATCTTCCTATAAATATTTATCTCGTAAACACCCAATTTAAATAATACATTTTTCATGAATATTTTACTAGTATCTGAATCTATTATAATTCATTTTCACATATACAAACTCTGCATCATGCTTACATTAAGATTAATGTAATGACAAAAAATCACAAAAAAGGTTTAGCTCAATCTAGAAGTAGGTAAATTCAACCCACCATTGGTATTTCAATCATCAATATTTTGTAAACCTACATTTCCCATGAACATGGAATGTAATTTATCTTACATAAGTTTTTCTCACTATCATGTTTTCTCAAGAAACTAACTGTTATTTCATTATACACATACCAAGGGGATAGTTCTCCGTAAAAGGTTCTTTTTATATATCTTGGTCAAAAAAAGTTCTTGTATAAAATTCACATCCCACAAAATGGTAACATGACCCCAATATGTCATATATTGAGTATCAATGTGATACTTCTTAAGTTGTGAAAAATAGAACATCTTATTAATAGTGGTAAATCAAAATGGCAATGAAAACATATACGCAATTGTGGAAATCCTTTTAATAAACTTTAATGCTCTTAAATACCATCATTCAAACATCCCATATTTTCCCATGTGATGAAGACCAATTTTCAGTAACACTTTTAAGAATACACTATAAATAAAATCAAAATAAAATTGTTGGAAATAATTCCCTACATCATTCTTTTTTCATCCTTTTATTATATCCATCCATTTCTTTATTATTTGGATATTATCTAAACTCTTGAGTTTAAGACACAATCTAATTAAACATATAAATAATCCCCGACCCCCAACATTCATGAGAATGAAAAAGAAATACTTTAAAAATCCTCTATTGGTGGAATGTTTATTGACACATGAAAGGTTTTCCTATATAGTAATCAAATGAAGGGAATATGATCCCCCCATTATCCCCCAAAGTCCATTAAAAATTTTCTTAGTATATCATCAAGTGCATAAATTGGAAATAACTTATATCTATCCATCTATGGACTATTTGGTCTCTTCAAAGTTAATAGGCTTACAAGAGTGTATTTTAATGACAGGGAAAATAAATTTTTAAATGGGGGTCCTTGTGAGACACAATCGAAGTTGGATCTCCTTTTAACCAAACAACTTCTTTCATATAAAATATTTTCAAATCATTTATTGTTCTGGATTCTATAATTGCAGTATAGTGCGTTGATATAATAGTTTGTTCCACTATTATCCATATAGCATAATATTTCTTTAATGTTCCTAGTAGTCTTAGGATTAAATTCATCAAAATTTTCTACCGCTTCTATAAATTTATAAGAATATACAATAATATCATATTTGGTAATTGATGATCACCAGTTACCAACTAGAATATAAATATTTTAGTCATGTGGTGTACAATCCGGAATTTCATACCAGCCCAATAGAAATGAAATTTTATTAACATAATATTTTATTAACACATTGATTAATACCAAATTTTGAATCATGGTATACCAAAAGGAACTATTAATTAGAGTATTTAGAAACTAATATAAAATTATGAACATGTAATAAATAATTTTCAAATCTAGTTGAGTAATTAGAAGTATCCTCACCATTTAGGTTTGACCCAATATTGAACTAATCAAGATTAGATATTTTGTATTCTTTTACTATATTTTTCATGTTTGAAACAAGAATTACTAGAAATAAAAATATATTCTCACCATATGAATCACATCAAAATATATGATTAGTGATCATTCTCATCAATTTCAATTTTTCTTGAGGACCTCATAAAATTTCACGATAATTTAGATTGAGCATTAATTATAGAGATGTTAATGTCATAACTATAATGAATAAATAACTTTTACAGTAAATTGTTGTATTATTTTTTAAAACTAAATCATCAAAGTACATGTAAACTATTAATCATCAACTTAGTTATAATCACCTATAGGGAATCATTGATTTTATATAAAAGAAAAAATTTCAAACATGGTATGGATAATATTAGTTTTTAGATTTACATTTTAGATGATCTAATCAATATAATTTACATATAAATCTTAGGAAGTATCTATTAACGTATTTTTTTTATAAATATTTTGTATTATTGATTGATTTTATCTTCATATAAACTAATATATATGATTATAAATTGATTCATTTGGAAGTAATTCTAGAGAACATAAAAATGCATTATATTGGAAATATAGTAAGTTATAACTCATGCTAAATGATGTTTCATTTCGTGGATTTTTTGACACAATAGATAGAGTAACTATTGAACCATAAAATTCAAATCCTATTAATGAATTTCCTATAGTGATGAACATAATTTATAACCAATGTTTCTTATATTTAATTGGTTAATATCAGTTGGTTTTTCATGACTTTTTAATATTATCCTTCCCATTAAATGAGGAAATAAAAAATGATATTAAATCTAATGGTTATACTAATGTGAGGGATTCTTTTTGTCTATGAATATGATACTAATTAATACAAAAAATATTTCATCACCATCATGTAATCAATTATTTGTAATATATTATACTGTGTAAAAGAAAATATTTCACTTTGTCATTATAGAGGATGATAGGGTGATTGTTTATCCATCAAGGAAATCGAAAATCCATGAACTGATAAAAATATCATGTAGCTTTGATATTGGAGCTGTAATATTTTCTTTGAAAATATTGAGACACTACCACTATAGATAATTAATGGATATATACACTGACCAAAATATCATGATGTATCATGACTCTCAAAAGGATCTAAACATAACATATAGAGGATAGTTATAAATACTAATGGATTATGATTTCATGATACACTATCAGTCTATGATAGAAAATTATGGGCTAATGAATTGATTATAAGAGTTCATGGAGATATGAAAATGATAAGTAATAATGAGGATCATATATATAGTGATCTAGTAATGATAATTATTGTTATTTTTAGGTTAGTGGCACAACCGTTATTTTCAAATAAGTATCTATGTAATCCATATATTAAAGTATAAATATATTTCAAAAGGGTTTTGGTGACATTCAATGGATTATATATATCCCAAAAACCACTAAAACATGAAAATTCAATTTATATTAACAAAAATAATACAAGTAAAATTCATTATAACACCATGAATAATGATCACTGGTAGTTATCTAGTGTCCATTTTTGTAAATAAATAACAAATTATCTCCCAGTTTATTCGTTATATAATTTCATGTTAAATATACAAGAATTGTTTCGTTATTATTATTATGTAAATACCTTCATAATACCTTAGTAATACCAGTGCAATTGTGCCATTATTATTTAACTGAATAAAATTTCTACGGATTTTGGGAATTCTAATTAATTTTTTATGTTGTAAATAAATAACTATATTCCCATTATTTATATAACATATTCACTTATAATATTATAAATATAAATTTTGAGAATAAATCTAACATATAGCATGGATTTATTTTTATTCAATTTAATCATTGGTCCCTAAATGCTTATAGGGTCTAGGCATTAATCATAACATAAGATTAGGTTGATACATTGTAAAGACCCGTAAAATTCAAGGGAATTTTTTTTAATTTTCTTTGGGATTTTACAAGAACACAGTTACTGACGGAACCTGATTCCAAGGCCCGGTGTGCCAGGAATCATTTTAGAAAGTTTAGCTCGGGTACGTTCTGTGAACGAATGAGCGGGTTTTCTTAACTTTTGAACCGGTGATCGGAATTGAAATCTGAGGGCACTGATGAACTCGTAGCGCTAGTAAATGCTTAAGAAAACTATTTTCTGGAGTTGCGTTTTCTCAGGTTGAGTTGTTTAAATAATGTCTAGGATAATAATATAATTGTTTTACAATTATATTTTCCTTTTCTTGTTAAGTGGATTATGTGTTGTGCCACAACACTTTTCCTCCCTCTTATGTGGTTATAAACTATGTAAGGGAGTTAGGGGTGGGACCCACATGTGGAAAACTACCTTTGAGAGGATTAAGGTGGGGTGGGGCCCACACGATCCCCACCGTTTCTTTTCTTCTATGTAATGCACCCACACCCCCTATTAATGAAGTCAACCATGCGTTTATTCTGGTTAAGAAACGCCTCATTAATTTGGCCGGTTAAATCGTTACATTTAATTCATTGAATCGATTGTTTCTTTTTGAATTCCAAAGGTTGATTGTGTGTTAATAATAGAAGACTGTTCTTATTTTATTTCTGTTGGAACTTGTTGTGTGGGGAGGATATGGGAGAAAAGCGTTCTTCTTCGGCAAAGAACACGAAGAACGTGAAGAACGCACCGATCTTCGACGAAGAACGCCAATTTCTCTGAAATCAACGACGCTTCTTCTGCGACACTTCTTGCGCGACGCTCCTTCCGCGACGCAACGATCCCCCTTCAGCGGCGTCTTCTTCCGCGACGTCCCTTTCCGCGATGAACTCTCGTTCAACGACAGTGTTGAGGTAAGGAATTAGTTTTGAGAATGATTTTATTCCCTTGATTCTTTCATTCTAATGAAAACAAAGAACGCGGAACAACTATTATCTAGTTGATCCGCGAACGTTTTCCATGTGATTTGGGAATAATTTTTTGCAGGATTTTATGGGGGATTATTTTACTGTTGATCGTGATCTCATCTGTCGCCTTTCATGGTTTCATTTTGGGCCGCCTGTTATCATACTAATGGGAGGAGGTCAGGCCGCACGAACACGGCTAACCCTCCTTCCCCCCCTTGTTGTTCGAATTTGTTGTGGCATGATAAAGGCAGCGCGGTTCCGTTGCACCACGCAGAAATGAGAATGAATGTGGCGAAGAAGCGCGGCGCTGTCGGGCCACGCCGTTGAGGTCGAACGAAACCGCGGGCGGAGTTGGGGTCGCGGAGGCTATTCGAAGACCCCCCAGTTTGTTGTCGATTTGCAGATCGACGGACGATGGTTAGCGGATTGGCGGGCGACGACAAGGTAGGCCGCACGGGCGATGTGAGGTCCTTGCAGTGAAGGACGGGCCCCGGGAGGGCCTTTGGTGAAGACAACATGCAATTCCGACCACCAGAACTCATCCAGGGGTCCGCGAAGCGGCCCGTCGGCGTGCCTCACCGGCACGGTGGCGTCGGCGGTAGGTGGTGACGGCGCCCGACACGCCGCCAGGAGGAGCCTCCGCGGCTGAATCAGCGGCGGCACGCCGCGGTCCCCCGACCATGCATGTCGCGGCAACCGGCCGCGTCCCCCGGCAAGGGCGGCCCCACGCGGGACCGCGGTCTCTCCACGCGGGGGCAGCACTCCCCCCCACTTTGCTCTACCGTAACGGGCGAGCCAACCCACTGGCCCCCATCCAGCGCCTTCCAGGTCGCGCCCAGGTCGGGTGTCACCATCTGGGTCAGACCCGGACCCGGGTCCGGTCGACCCGGTTCGGGCCGACCCAGGGGTGTTGGGCCGGGTCAGTCCGGGCCTAGACCCCCCGTTTTCGGACCTCTTCGGTCTTTCGCCCATAACTTGGGCTTCGGACCTCCGATCGATGCACCATCAGTTGTGATGCGATCCTTGGATCGAGAAGGTCGTTTCGGTATATTATACAAAATGCTTCGGAAAACTTTGAGTTCATCCAGATTGGTTTGGATACGAAACCAACCGAGCCCTCGGAGCGGAAATGCTTATATCTTGAGTTCCGGACGTCCGACTGATGTGTCTTTGACTTTTTTGGTTTCCTCTGGATGAGATGTAACTTTTGGCTTACTCTGCTCGAGGTTAAGACGTCGTCGGAGTGCAGTCGTGTTGGTTCACTCCTGAAATCCAACCGGGCCGCTGGAACGGAAAAGCTGATATCTTTCAGACCGGACGTCGTTTTGACGAACCGTCAGTGGCGTTGGTGATCACATTGAGAAACGGTACCTATGGGTATACCCTATGAGAGTTCGGGGTAGAGTTGAGATACAGACGGGTTGGATGGCACACGAAGCCAACCGGGCCCCTGGGACGAAAAGGCAAATAATTCACAGACCGGGCGTCCGACTGACGCGTTGTCAGTTGCGTTGGGACCCTAATGATGAGGTGGTCCTTTGAGATACTTCTTTGTGGGACTTGTGGTACTTGGAGTATCCACCTGTAGCTCATGGATCGGACCCTCCCGGAGATGACCATACATAGTACGGAGACCGTGTAGCTGGCTGTGACCGATTACTGCTTGTCCGATTCGATTCGGTGTGACTAGCATAGCTCAGTGGAGAGAAATACTTTGTGAGGTGGCAGAACCATGGCAGAGGAGCACTACTGTGTGAGGTGGCAGACCTGCGGTACTCAACTGGATGAGTACCTCTGTAGGCTTTGAGGGGGAGCACTACTGTGTGAGGTGGCAGACCCATGGCGGAGGAGCACTACTGTGTGAGGTGGCAGACCCACGGTACTTGAAAGGAGGAGTACCTCAGCATTCTTAGGTTAGTGAGCAGTAGCTCAGAGTTGTGATAGGACCACTGTACACTCCAGAGACAGGGCTCTTTGGCAGTTATGTTTTCGATAATGAAAATCCTGGTTTGAGCTGAATCTTTGACCTTTGTGTTTACCTCATGATTGAGAAGGGTAAGTTGATAACTTAGGTATTTGAATGCGCATATACCTGGGTAGTGGTTATCCGATTATTTCAGAATCTTGTGTTTCCTCATGAATGAGATGGGTTACTTGATAACTTAGGTATATGTATGGGCATATACCTAAGTTGAGGTTATCTGTTGAAATATTCTTTGTGGTTATACTTGTTGGTTTTAGTGAGACCTTGAGGGTCTCGGGGTCCCTACTGAGTATCTTTATACTCACCCCTGCACGGGCTATGCCCGCACCTCGTTGTGTTGGTTGCAGATGATGGGTAGTGCTGACTGAGGCTGAGTGTTTGAGGACTGGACGGTACCCGGAGGTGGACCACCCGATGAGTCAGTATCCGGAGTTGGACTTCACGGTGAGACGACACTCAGAGGGGTTTGACGGGAGAGAGAATTGAGGAGCTGCGCTATCTATAGCTACACTTCAGGTAGGATTCGTGGTGGACGATCTAGGAGCTGCTCTTTCTGTACCTACCCTTCAGGTAGGATCCAAGGAGGACGGCATAGGAGCTGCTTCCTTTCTTCCAGCTGTTTGTTTTTTTCTATTGTACTTTTGTTTAGTTGTAGATGTATTTCCAGTTGGGTTTGGATTCTGGCCCATTTTCTTTTCAGCACTTTCTTTGTACTCAGTTTTTTACTTCCACTTGTACTCTGTGGTGTTTTGTTACTTTTATAAAGGCAATGCATTCCTAGTTATCGGGATTTACACCTTTGGTACTAGTTGCCAGCCCCTGGCCTATGGAAGGCGGGCTTGGGGTAGTCACGGCATGGGCCCCGAGGACGGGTCGTGACAAATTGGTATCAGAGGAGTCGGTTCTGTCACAAAACTTATAAGTCTGATATTTTCTTTCTGTGAAGCGATAGTTTTAAGAGTACCGAGTTTGGTTTCCAGTTCAGGGAGTCCAGTGTTGGTGCGGGTGGCCGGCGTATCCATACACCATGACCCTAACAACTGATTTCTGACTTTGTGCACGAAAACACTAATTGTGTGTGTGTTTCCATAAGTTTTTAAAAGTCATCTCAAACCAGGTCATCTCACCATGTATAAATCGTTTGACCGTGTCACGTTGTTTCTTTCAGGATGCCTTTTCACGGACGACCAGCTAGAGCCCAGAGGGATGTGCGTACTGATAGCCTGCCGAGCGACGAGGCATCGGTATAGGGCCCTCTTACAGTTGAGGCACCAGCGGAGGCACCAGCGGTACTACCATACATTGGTCCATCGATGGTACCATCCCCAACAGTAGGCGATGCACTCCACTTGAGCGCGCTGCACGAGTTCCAGCGCCAGAGGCCACCCAGGTTCCGGGGAGAGATGGACCTGCAAGCGGCTGAGGACTGGCTAGAGGTAGTGGTGAGAGTCTTTAGGCTAGTGGGGACACCTGCAGACTTCAGGGTGATCTTTGCTCCCAGCCTTCTTCAGGCAGCAACAGGAAGGTGGTGGAGCCACTTGTTCCAGGTTTGCGATGGGATGACCTTCACATGGGAAGACTTCGAGACCTTCTTCAGGGTGGAGTTTGTGCTAGTAGCTCTACACCCCAAGCGTGTATAGGAGCTTCTGCCTTTGCCGCAGGGTTTTCGATCAGTATATTAGTCATCTGTGGGCAGTAGACAGATGATTCAGAGGTCCGAGAGGGCCAGAGCTAGCCGTACGAGGATCAGGAAGTGTTATGAATGTGGCGGGAAGGGTCACCTGGCACGTGATTGTCCGACTCCTCGTACAGTTGATCCGCAGGCTTTGGAGGGGCCACCGAGGAAGAAGCAGCGGCGGGTGCTTGAGCAACAGCCGAGTAGTGGACAATGCAGTAGAGCTCTGGGAGCAGGTGGATAGGAGCAGAACTAGTGGATACATCCCTTGTACTTCTAGTTCCTTGTTGTTGTTGTATTCATGTCTTCGTACTATGAGCTGCAATAATAAAAAGACACATATCATTGTGATGTTTTCTTTCCTAACCTTTTGTTGGATTGATACTGAGTGGTCCCGGTTAAAACTATTGACTTGACCATCACTTTCGAGATTTCTACTGGAGGAGACCCAGTGACCTCTCACTGATGCCGACAGTGTGACTCGACCCTTGGAGGTGAGAGTGACAATTGGATCTCTTGGTAGTAACGTCGAGGGCTTAAGACATCGTCCATGGCATGGATACATCATTCATGTTCGGATTGACTATATTAGGAAATGAATGTGGTTCATCCCGGGGATGAGACCGAGTTTCTCTTTTTGGAAAAGAATAAATTTTTAGCAGCTCTTTCAGATCATAGGAAAAGAAGGTGCAGATCATCCAGGAGCGGATGAAAACTGCACAGTGCAGTTAGAAACAAGAAACTGCCACCAGTCTTAGAGACTCGGGCATGTTAAATGTTTCAAGAAGTGGATGCTTCATAGAGAGAAGAGTCTACGAAGCATCAGACGTGGCGGTAGAGCGACGAGAGCAGTATGTGGTGGTGTACGTTTTAACATACTACAACCACCCACCTTAGTTGTCCCGGCAAGGATCAGGGAGCTTGAGGGTAGGGGAAAAGAGTAGCTTCTTGCGTTCAGGGAGAGTGACTCGATGGCTCTAAGAATGATTCGAGGGAAAGTCTATGTCCACTACTAGCTGTCATAGTTACAGACGTTGCTACAAATCATTCCTTCATTCCACGAATCTTGTCAAATACCTAGAGTTTCCGGTAAGCCGTAGACTTGACGCTCACGTCTGGAGATACCTTGGTAGAAGACTTGATAATCACACTTATGCTGACAATGTGGTCAGACCCTTGAGGTGAGAGTTTCGGTTGGAATCTCTTGGTGGCAGTGTCGAGGCCTTATGATGTTGGTTTGAGTATTGACGGTGCAATCACATTTCATACACAAATTGACGGTGTTAGGAAAAAAGGTTGTGGTTGACTCACGCCTTTCGTGTGTCATGGAAAAAAAATATTTTATTTACCTAATTATAGTATAGCAGTTGATCCTAGGTAGTCTCCCGAAGAGGAGTACACATAAAACAAGGTTGTCACTTTTTGTTGGTTTTCGTAAAAAGATTCGTTTTAATTAATTTGAATGACTATAAAAGAAAAAAACAACATAAATTGATTGATTTTAACAAATTATAAAGATGGTGATCAGATTAGGTTCGGCTAGACTTAGTGTTGTGCCATCATGTTTTCCAAATTTTATCTCTTCTTCTTCATTAAACTGGTAAGAGAGATGTGATGAGAATTTTCCTTTCTAAAAACCATAGATTGGTCTATCCTCCTTCCAATGTGTTTAGGGTTGTAGAAGGTCTCGTTATTAATTAGAGCAATCCCAGACCTGGAATTGTTGTTCCCTAACAAACCAAGATTTTGACCTACAATCCTACACACGTGCTTGATAATCGTCGAGCAATCACCACCCAACCCTAATCATCTTCCACCGTATACAGATTAGAATAGGGTGGAGGGAGATGTGATCATCGACCAAAGCAATATATAATTTCAGAATAAAAACCTTAACACAACCGCATTCGTAATTTAATACTGATTTAATAATTGGAACCAGAATAAGAAAGAAGAACAAATTTTATTTATTTCAAGCACAAAAACTCAAGCACAACACATAGGTCCAGCCTCCCCTCTTTCCGATCACTCAAATGAAGCTACCCCTCCATGGATGGGGTAAGTGAGATAATGTGGGAGAGGAGAGAAATTTTAAAATAAAATAAATAAAATAAAAATCTGAGAATTTCTTCTCCTTGGTGCCCCATAAGGAATGGGGTGGAGAATGGGATGTGTTGAGGATGAGGAGCTCTCCTCCTTTTATAGCCGTATTTATGTCCTCCGAATGTTATTGCGTTTTGGACCCAATAAACGACCTCTTCACGCGTTGATCCCTTCTTCAATGTTGTTCATAATTGTCTTGGCCGTGTCCCCTCAAAATCACATCAGATGTTAACAAGTATTCCAAGCGTTATGGCCCTTTTACTCTGATCATTTATTCTATCCAGTCAGAATCTCCAAAACGCCAAACCCCGGATTAGGAAGCTTTAATGGACCCTCAAACGAACGAATCTCGCGGTGCTTACTTAATCAAAGATGCTCCAAAACTCCTTTCGCATCCACCCACTGTATTGGAAAAGCATTGGGCCCATAATGGATGAGTTATGGATCCCACACCAAAACAAGGAAGAACTGGAAACAGTTTTCTTGAGCCAACGTGTGAGCTTCTTTTGAGCTTCCATATGGGCGATTCAGCTTTTAGTCCAAAAATAGTAAATGAAGCCCTGGATTTGTAGAATCTGGAAAAAAAGAATTTTTCAATTTGGATCATTTTAGATAATGTTATGGCCAAACTAAAAAAATAAGTTAAAACTGTTAAAAATCCAAAATGGCCAATTTTTACTATTCATCTCAAAATAAAACCAAAATCACAAAAATGAAACAATTCATCTTAGAGGAACACTTTTGTGAATTTAAAACAGTGATATTCAATATAAATTAATTGAAAATATTTGTTCTATCAATTCCTCCATACTTAAACTATGCTTTTCCTCAAGCATAAAATCTCAACATGGAATTCAAAGGGCACCAATGTCACCAATATTTAAATTTCAAATAAAACCAAATGATTATCAATGTCCAATAAAATTTTCCAGTTCCAAAAAAAAATACAAATTTAATTTCCCATTTTTCAAAGAAACAATCAATTCATGCATTTTACTTTTCCCCTTTGAAAAACAATGAAACTTTTCCTTTCATTCATTCAAGCTTCTAAATATATTATTATTAAAAATTACAAATCATGATCTACCTCACTTATGAATCTTTTCTCTCATCACTAATGATACAATTAATAGTGGAGTTATTCTCATATCATGAGAACATGCTCCTTACCCATTGGCTTGTAAAGTAACTACTTTCTCCCCATTGTAAAGACAAAACACACATAAAATCATGAGGACTTGCAATAAAGGTTTAAATGACTCTGTGGCTTAGGGTTGGTGGGTAAATGATTGAAATTATTTTAGGCCAGAAGTAGGAGGTTTGACTTTTTTAAGTAAAATGCATGATTAATCAAGTGAAAACACAAGATGAACCTCACTCAAATCCCCTTGATATATGAATCACAACACCACTCCCCTTTCAATGACATGGGTCATGAGTCAATAAATGATTACAATGAATGATATCATCTAAGTTCTCCCTGTTTATTTTGTAAAGCTCCAGAAAGGCACAACATTATTTTGATTTTTTCTTCTTTTTCTTTTATTATGGAGAACTGGATGAAATGAACGAAGAATAATGAAATGATGACCCATGACCAATTTTATAATAATACATTGCCCAAAATGATGACACACACATTACACCACCCAAAAATGATACATATCCCAAGGAACGCACACGAAAGGCCCTTCCCCCACACTCAAACTTGAAATAACCATGAAAAAATACTAAAAGTGCGGGTAGGTAAGGAAAAATTGGATTGTAATGTGGCTTAAACCTATAAAGAAATTCATGTCATCTAAGGGATTACGAAGGATAAATGTAAAGGTGGGTCTTAGGATGAAATGTGGCTAGCCAAAGAGATGCCTCAATCATTTTAAATATGGTTTTGTAAAGTCATAGCTTTGACAAGTTTCAATACAAGTTCTAGAAGGTGGCATGCCACAAGATCACTCAAGAAATATGCTCAAGATAATATAAGAAATATTTGGTCTAGAAATCCTCTCAGGAATGAGAAAATGATATTGGAAAATCAATCATGGCATGATTAATAATAACAAATTAATTCACATGAATTTCGGAAATTCAAAGAATGAAAAATGGAAGGGAAGTTTCATTTACATGAATCAATTAATTCCCTCAAATCATGAGTCCTTATTTCAATATCCATGATTCACTTTAATCATCCATTTATCCATTTTAATCATTTAATATCATTAACATAGAAATCTAAAACATAGAATCACTGGATTTCTATGAAAATCATGTCTCTTAGAGAGGTCAAGTAAAACACAAATTCAAACGTGGGCATGCATTTTTTTTTTGATTAATTCTTCAAAAGACTAAAAATGTAGGGAATACAGGTGGATACTATAGAATTGAAACTCATACTCCCTTGTCAAATGGATCCTTTTCTTCACGACCTATAATTCCACAACAACCACTTCATCAATGGACCTGATTTATTGGTAGTGCAACATTGAGTTAAGATCCTAAGTGTTTCACATTGTTAACCAATGAAAAAGAAAGAAATAAAACCTAATACATTTATTGAATGAAACAACAACAGAAATAGGATGAGAAAAGAAGGACAGATCATGGTTTAATCCCCCAAGTGGGCCATGGGTTTTGACTGCCTCTAGAGGGGCAGTTCTAATCGGTTATCCCCAATCAGATGGTGGGTGTGGTTTTTTTGAGATGAACCACCACATGTGAATTTTCCCATTTTCCATGAGAAAATATTTCATATAGAGAACCCCAAAGTATATAAGAAACTTTCCAACCCCAAGAAAGAAAAAAGATAAAATTTGAGTTCAATAGTTAGAGGGAATAGAATAGAGGGGTGATCCCTGTTGACTTTCAGGGTGTCCTCCTCTATATGGAATGTAAATTGTTGTTTAGGAGGTAGTCACATGACCATATACTCCATCTATTCTTCTTCAATCACCACCACTTGAGTTTCCTCTTCATTAACATCCATTGTCTCTTCCATTTGTGGTGTATTGTAAATTTCTGAGAAAGAAAATTCAGAAAACAATTCAGCTTGAATAAGATTAAAACATGAATAATTAATAAAGAAATATTCCCTTTTAGATAATTCATCTTGGTAATTGATCTCTTTATGAATATAAACCATGATATTCTCTTGATCTCCCTCTAATAAATGATCTACATGTTTGGAGAGATCCAGTTGTTCCTCTTTAGGTTCATCTTCTTTTTCATCGTCTTTCTCCAAGGAAACACATGTATTGGATGAATCTGTAAAAATAAAATAAGGGGAGGTAATACTCAATTAAGTTTCAACAAAATAAAAAGCTAACGAGTTAATGGAATGATTATCTCCATGAGTTTGTACGTCTTCAATCTCTTCTTCATTTGAAATCACCTCTTGGAGTTGAGTAGTAGAAGATATATGAAGGTAGTCAGGCTCCACTTTATCTTAAATCTCCATTGAAAAATCCGGGATGACTAATGGGGGATCTTCTTGGACCTTGGATACTTCATAAAATTCTGGAAAGTAATGGGAGTACTCATTTAGCTTTCGTGTCATCACTTAAAAAACATCATCGTTCATGTCCACCCTTATCCCATCAATGAATTCTTTGAATGTTTTCTCATCATTATTTGTTTTCCAAAATAATCTCACCTGTCTAACAATAGAAGAAACACCAACCTCTGCAGAAAAGGTCGATTCAATTATTGGTTCATTTATTGGTGGGTAATTGTTCCATGAATTAAAGAAATAGTCATTTGAAAACAACGTGGAATGTGTGTTTTTTTGTAATTTGGAAAAAAGTCAAATATTTACAATTTGATTGTGGCACTGCCTCCCTGGCAACGGTGCCATGTTTTAACGCACGCCTGTCATGGGGCGTGGCAAAAAAATATTTTATTTACCTAATTATAGTATAGTAGTTGATCCTATGTAGTCTCCCAAAGAGGAGTGCACACAAAACAAGGTTGTCACGTTTTGTTGGGTTTCGTAAACAGATTGGTTTTAATTAATTTGAATGACTATGAGAGAAACATACAGCATAAATTGATTGATTTTGAAAAAATATAATGATGGTGATCGGATTAGGTTCAGCTAGACTTAGTGTTGTGCCATCATGGTTTCCAAATGTTATCACTTCTTCTCCCTTAAACTGGTAAGAGAGATGTGATGAGAATTTTCCATTCTAAAAACCATAGATTGGTCTATCTTACTTCCAATGTGTTTATGGTTGTAGAAGGTCTCTTGATTAATTAGAGCAATCCCAGCCCTAGAATTTTTTTTCCCTAACAAACCATGATTTCGACATACAATCCTACACACGTGTTTGACAACCGTCGAGCAATCACCACCCAACCCTAATCATGTTCCACCGTATACAAATTATAATTGGGAGGAGGGAGATGTGATCATCGACCAAAGAAATTTATAATTTAAGAATAAAATCCTTAACACATCCGCATTCAGAATTTAATACTGAATTAAGAATTGAAACCAGAATAAGAAAGAAGAACAAATTTTATTCATTTCAAGCACAAAAATTCAAGCACAACACATAGGTCCAGCCTCCCCTGTTTCTGATCACTCAAATGAAGCTACCCCTCCATGGATGGGGTAAGCGAGATAATGCGGGAGAGGAGAGAAATTTTAAAATAAAAGAAATAAAAGAAAAATATGAGATGTTCTTCTCCTTGGTGCCCCAGAAGGAATGGTGTGGAGAATGGGATGTGTTGAGGAGGAGGATCTTTCCTCCTTTTATAGCCAGATTTCTGTCCTCCGAATATTGTCGCGTTTTGGACCTAGTAAACGACCTCTTCACACATTGATCCCTTCTTCCATATTGTTCATAATTGTCTTGGACGTGTCCCCTCAAACTCTCATCGGATTTGGACAGGTATTCCGAGTGTTATGGACCTTTTACTCTAATCAATTATTCTGTCCAGTCGGAATCTCCAAAACGCCAAACCCCGAATTAGGAATCTTTAATGGACACTCCAACGGACGAATCCCACGGTGCTTCCTTAATCAAAGATGGTCCAAAACGCCTTGCGCGTCCACCCACCTATATGGAGAAGCGTTGGGCCCATAATGGTTGAGTTATGGATCCCACACCAAAACTAGGAAGAACTGGAAACAGTTTTCTTGAGCCAAATTGTGAGCTTCTTTGGAGCTTCCATATGGCCGATTCGGCTTTTAGTCCAAAAATAGTAAATTATTCCCTGGATGTTTAGAATCTGAAAAAGAAATAATTTTTCAATTTGGATTAGTGTAGATAGTGTTATAGCCAAACTACAGAAATAATTTAAAACTGTTAAAAATCCAAAATGGCCAATTTTTACAATTCAGCTCAAAATAACACCAAAATCACAAAAATGAAACAATTCATCTTAGAGGAACACTTTTGTGAGTCTAAAATAGTGATATTAAATATAAATTAATTGAAAATATTTGTTCTATCAGTGGTTTAACTACGACTTCATGATGGTTTTTCCTTGGTCGGCGAAAAGGAAACCCCATGCAGTAAAGGAGGTTTCAACCGATCACTCTTGATTCGGTCAAACTTACCCTCATGGAAGCAGTTGTTTTGGGTTTCAGTTCTAACAGGAATTGGAGGCCTCTTGAGTTTGAGGATGACGATCTCGTCCTTATACGGGTCTCACCTCGACGAGGTTTACGGAGTTGTCTCCAAGGCGGCGAGTTATCTCCGAGTTTCAGCGGACCTTCTTAGGTCCTCAGCTGGGTAGGTGAGGTGGTTTACCGCTTGACCCATCCACCTCAGTTGCACCGAGTGCACGATGGCTTCCACGTATCTCAACTTAAGAGATACGTGTTTGATCCTTCACACATCATTGACCACGAGGAGCTGGACTATGGAGATGGGGTGACATTCACGGAGGTTCAATTGGGGATTGAGGATCGACAGGAGCGGATCCTACGAGGATGGTCAATTCTTCGTGTGCACTTTGTTTGGCAGTACGAGAACCTTAAGGTGAACACATGAGAGCGGAAGGCTCATATGTGTGCTCAGTATCGCTTTTGTAACAGTAGATTATGTTAAAGGATTACGAGGAAGTAAATCCCTGTGGTGGGAGTAATGTAAAGACCCGTAAAATTCAAGGGATATTTTTTTTAAATTTATTTGGGATTTTACCAGAACACAGTTTCTGACAGAACCTGATTCCGAGGCCTGGTGTGCCGAAATCATTTGCCGAAGTTTAGCTCAGGTACGTTCAGTGAACGAATGAGCGGGTTTTCCTAACTTTTGAACCGGTGCTCGGAATTGAAATCCAAGGGCATCGATGAACTCGCAGCACAGGTAAATGCTTATGAAGACCCCTTTCCGGAGTTGTGTTTTCTTGGGTTGAGTTGTTTATATAAAGTGTGGGATAATAATATAATTGTTTTACAATTATATTTTTCTTTTCATGTTAAGTTGAATAAGTTTTATGCCACAACACTTTTCCTCTCTCTTATGTGGTTATAAACTATGTAAGGGAGTTAGGTGTGGGACCCACTTGTTGATAACTACCTTTGAGAGGATTAAGGTGGGGTGGGGTCCACACAAGCCCCACCGTTTCTTTTCCTTTAAGTAACGCACCCGCACCCCCTATTAATGAAGTCAACTGTGTGTTTATTCTAGTTAAAAAACGCCTCATTAATTCGGTCGGTTAAATCGTTACAATTAATTCACTGAATTGATTGTTTCTTTTTGAATTTCAAAGGTTGGCTTGTGAATTAATAAAATAATACTATTCTTATTTTATTTCTATTGGAAGTTGTTTCATGGGGAGGATTTGAGAGGAAAGCGTTCTTCATCAACGAAGAACGCGAAGAACGCTAAGAATGCAAAAAATGCACCGATCTTTGACGAAGAATGCCAAATCCTCGGAAATCAATGACACTTCTTCCGCGAAGCATCTTCCGCGATGCTCCTTCCGGGACGCGACGATCCCCCTTCCGTGACGTCTTCTTCCGTGACGTCCCTTTCCACGACGAACTCTCGTTCGACCACAATGTTGATGTAGGGAATTATGTTTGAGAATTATTTTATTCCATTGATTCTTTCATTCTAAAGAAAACAATGAACACGGAACAACTATTATCTAGATGATCCGCGAACGTTTTCCTTGCGGGTTGGGAATAATTTGTTGCTGGAAGTTGTGGGGGATTATTTTATTATTGATCGTGATCTCATATGTCGCCATTCTTGGTTTCATTTTGGGCATCATGTTATCATACTAACGGGAGGAGGTCAGACCGCACGAACACGACTGACCCTCCTTCCCCCCCTTGTTGTTCGAATTTGTTGCGACATGAGAAACGCATCACGGTGTCGCTGCACTGCGCGGAAACGAGAAAGAACGCGGAGAATAAGTGTGGCGTTGTCGTGCTGCACTGTTGAGGCCGAACGAAACCGCGGGCGGAGTCGAGATCGTGGAGGCGATTCGAAGGCCCCACAGTTTTTATCTAAGTGTGGATCGACGGACGATGGTGAGCGGATTGGCGGGCGAGGACAAAGCAGGCCGCACGAGCGATGTGAGGTCCTCGAAGTGAAGGACGGGCCCCAGGAGGGCCATTGGTGAAGACGGCACACAATTCCGACCACCAGAACTTGTCCGGTGGTCCACGGAGCGGCCCATCGGCACGCCTCGGCGGCACGGCGGCGCCCAGCGCGCCGCCGGGAGGAGCCGTCGCGACTGAAGCCGCGGCGTAAGGCCGCGGTCCCATGACCACACGGGACCAGAGGGATCGGGACGCGGCAACCGGCCGCGTCTGCTGGCAAGGGCAGCCCCACGTAGGGTCGTGGTCTCTCCATGCGGGGGCAGCACGCCACCGCTTCGCTCGGCCGTAACGGCCGAGCCGGCCCGCTGGCCCCTCACCCAACATGAGCCGGGTCACGCCCAGGCCGGGTCGGGCTGCACCGGCCGGGCCGGGTCGCCCCATCCGGGTCGGACCCAGACCCGGTTCGGGTCGACCAGGTTTGGGCCGACCCAGGGGGGGTTGGGCTGGGTCGGTCCGGGCCCCGAACCCCCGTTTTCGGACCACTTCGGTCTTTCACCCATAACATGGTGTACGGACCTCTGATCGATTCACCATCAGTTGAGATGTGATCCTTGGATCGAGTCGGTCGTTTTGGTATATTATACACAAGGTTTTGGAGAACTTTTAGTTAGGATGGGTTGGTTTGGATACGAAACCAACCAAGCCCTCAGAGTGGAAACACTTATATCTTGAGTTCCGGATTCCCGATTGACGTGCCGTCGACTTTGTTGGTTTTCTCTTGATGAGATGGACCTTTTGGCTTACTCCGTCCAGTTTTGGATGCCGTCGGAGTGCCATCGAGTTGGTTCGCTCCCAAAATCCAACCGGGCCCCTAGAACGGAAAAGCTGATATCTTTCAGACCGGATGTCCGTTTAACGAACCGTCAGCGGCATTGGTGATCACATTGAGAAATGGTCCCTATGGGTATACCCTATGAGAGTTAGGGGTATAGTTGAGATACAACCATGTAGGTTCGCACATGAAACCAACCGGGCCCCTGGGACGAAAAGGCTAATAACTCACAGACCGGGCGTCTGACTGACGAGTCGTCTGTTGCGTTGAGACCCCTATGACGAGGCAGTCAATTTGAGAAACATATTCATGGGAATTGTGATAATTGGAGTATCGACATGTAGCTCATGGAGTGGACCCTCCCGAAGACGAGCATACAGAGTACGGAGACTGTGTAGCTGGCTGTGACCGATGACTACTTGTCCGATTCGATTCGGTGTGACTAGCATAGCCCAGTGGGGAGCACTACTTCGTGAGGTGGCATAACCATGGCGGAGGAGCACTACTATGTGAGGTGGCAGACCCGCGGTACTCGACAGGAGGACTACCTCTGTAGGATCTGGGGGGAATCACTACTGTGTGGCGTGGCAGACCCATGGCAGAGGAGCACTACTGTGTGAGGTGGTAGACCCACGATACTAGACAGGAGGAGTACCTCAGTAGTCTTAGGTTAGTGAGAAGTACCTAGGAGTCGTGACAGGACCACTTTACACTCCAGAGACGGGGCTCTTCAGTAGTTACGGTTTCGATAATGAAAATCCTAGTTTGAGCTGAATCTTTGACCTTTGTGTTTACCTCATTATTGAGAAGGGTCACTTGATAACATAGGTATATGTATGGGCATATACCTGGGTAGTTGTTATCCCATGATTTCATAATCTCGTGTTTCCTCATGAATGAGATGGGTTACTTGATAAATTGGGTATATGTATGGGCATATACCTAAGTAGAGGTTATTTATTGAGATCATCTTTGTGGTTATCCTTGTTGGGATTAGTGAGACCTTGAGGGTCTCGGGGTCCATACTGAGTATCGTTATACTCACCCTTGCACAGGCTATGGCCACACCTCATTGTGTTGGTTGCAGACGACGGGCAGTGCTGATGGAGGCTGAGTGTTCGAGGACTAGACGGTACCCGGAGTTGGACCACCCGACGAGTCAGTATTCGGAGGTGGACTTCACGGCGAGATGACACTGAGAGGGGGTTGATAGGAGGGAGAATTGAGGAGCTGCTCTATCTGTACCTACCCTTCAGGTAGGATCCGTGGTGGATGATCCAAGTGTTGCACTATCTGTACCTACCCTTCAGGTAGGATCCGAGGAGAACGACCCAGGAGTTGCTTCCTTTCATTTAGCTGTTTTTTTTCTGTTGTACTTTTGTTCAGTTGTAGCTGTATTTCCAGTTGGGTTTGTATTCTGGCCCATTTACTTTTTAGCACTTTCTTTGTACTTAGTGTTTTACTTCCTCTTGTACTCTGTGGTGTTTTGTTACTTTTATAAAGGCAATTCCTTTCCAGTTATCGGGATTTACACCTTTGGTGCTAGTCTCCAGCCCCTGGACTATGGAAGGCGGGCTTGCGGTAGTCACGGAATGGGCCCCGATGATGGGTCATGACAAATTGGAATAAGAGAAGTCAGTTCTACCGCAAAACTTATAACACTGATATTTTCTTTCTATGAAGTGATACTGTTAAGAGTACCAAGTGTGGTTTTATGTTTAGGGACTCCAGTGTTGGTGCAGGCAGCAGATGTATCCATGCACCAGGACCCTGACAACTGATTTCTGACGTTGTGAAGGAAAACACTGATTGTGTGTGTGTTTCCATAAGTTTTTAAATGTTAGCACAAACCAGGTCAACTCACCAGGTATAAATCATTTGACTGTGTCATGTTGTTTCTTTCAGGATGCCTTTTCAGGGACGACCAGCTAGATCCCAGAGGGATGTGCGTACTGACAGCCTGCCGAGCGATGAGGCATTGGTACAGGGCCCTCTTGTAGTTGAGGCACCAGCGGAGGAACCAGTGGTACTACCATTCATTGGGCCACTGATTCCACCAATCCCAAGCAGTAGGAGATTCATGCCACTTAAGCACACAGCACGAGTTCCTGTGCCATAGGCCACCAAGTTTCCGGGGAGAGAAGGACCCGCAGGCGGCTGAGGATTGGCTTGAGGCAGTGGTGAGAGTCTTCTGGCTAGTGGGGACGCCTGCAGACTTCATGGTGATCATTGCTGCAAGCCTTCTTTAGGCAGCATCTGGAAGGTGGTGGAGCCACTTGTTCTAGTTCTTCAATGGGATGACCTTCACATGGGAAAAATTCGAGACCTTCTTCAGGGTGGAGTTTGTGCCAGTTTCTCTACACCCCGAGCGTGTACAAGAGCTTCTGCCTTTGCCGCAGGGTTTTTGATCAGTATCTGAGTCATCTGTGGGTAGTAGAAAGATGATGTAGAGGACAATGAGGGCCAGAGACAGCCGTATGAGGAGCAGGAAGTGATATGAATGCGACGGGAAGGGTCACCTAGAACGTGACTTTCCGACTCCTCGTACAGCTGATCCGCAGGCTTTGGAGGAGCCACTGAGGTAGAAGCAGCGTTGGGTTCTTGAGCAACAGCCAAGCAATGGACAAGGCAGTAGAGCTCCGGGAGCAGGTGGACAGGAGTGGAACTAGTGGATACGTCCCTTGTAATTCTAGTTACATGTTGCTGTTGTATTCGGGTCTTTGTATTATGAGCTGAAATAATAAAAATACACTTATCTTTGTGGTGTTTTATTTCCTGTCATTTTGTTGTGTTGATACTCAGTGGTCCCAGTTAAAACTATTGAATTGACCCTCACTTTCGATATTTCAACTGGAGGAGACCCAATGACCTCACACTGATGCCGATAGTGTGACTCGACCCTTGGAGGCGATAGTGACAGTTGGAACTCTTGGTAGTAACGTTGAGGCCTTACGACGTCATCCATGGCATGAATACAACATTCATGTATTGATTGACTGCAATAGGCAATGAACGTGGTTCATCCAGGGGATGAGACCGAGTTTATCTTTTCGGCAAAGTATAAATTATTAGCAGCTCTTTCAGATCATAGGCAAAGAAGGTGCAGATCATCCAGGAGCGGATGAAGACTGTACAGTGCAGTAAGAAACAGGAAACCGACACCAGTATTAGAGAATTGGGCATGTTAAATGTTTCAAGAAGTGGAATATTTAAGGAGTGATGAGTCTACGAATCAACAGACGTGGAGGCAGAGCTAGGAGAGAAGGATGTGGTGGTGTACGTATTAACATACTACAACCACCCACCTTAGTTATCCTCGCCAGGCTCAGGGAGATAGAGGGCAGGGGAAGAGAGTAGCTTCTTGCGGTCAGTGAGAGTGACCCGGTGGCTCTAAGAATGATTCGAGGGACAGTCTATGTCTACTACTAGCTACCATAGTAATAGACGTTGATACGAATCATTCCTTCCTTCCACGAATCTTGTCCCAGACCTAGATTTTCCGGAAAGCCGTAGACTTGACCCTCATGTCTTGAGATACCTTGGGAGAAGACTCGATAATCACACTTACACCGACAGTGTGGTCAGACCCTCGAGATGAGAGTTTCGGTTGGAATCACTTGGTGGCATCGTCGAGGCCTTACAACGTTGGTTTGAGTATTGACTGGGCAATCACAGTTCATACAAAAATTGATGGTATTAGGAAAAAAGGTTGTGGTTTAACGACGACATCGGGATGGTTTTTCCTTGGTCGGACAAAAAGAAACCCTAGGCATCACAGGAGGTTGAGACCGATCACTCTTGAGTCGGTCAAACTTACCCTTTTGGCAGCAGTCATTTTGGGTTTCAGTTTAACAGGAATTGGAGGCCTCTTGAGTTCGAGGACGACGATCTCTTCCTTATACGGGTCTCACCTCGACGAGGTTTGCTGAGATGTGGCCAAGGAGGAAAGTTATCTCCGAGGTTCAGCAGACTATCTTAAGTCCTCAGTTGGGTAGGCGAGGTGGTTTACCGCTTGACCCATCCAACTCAGTTGCTCCGGGTGCACGACGACTTCTACGTATCTCAACTGAGGAGATACGTGGTTGAACCTTCACACATCATCGAGCATGAGGAGATGGACTATGGCGATGGGGTGACTTTAACAGAGGTTCCAGTGGGGATTGAGGATCGACATGAGAGGATCCTACGAGGACTGCTGATTCCTCGTGTGCAATTTCTTTGGCAGTACGGGAACCTTCAGGCGACCAAATGGGAGCGGAAGGCAAAGATCCGTGCTCAGTACCACTTTTGTAACCCTAGTTTGTGTTAAAGCTTTACAAGGATGTAAATCCTTGAGGTGGGAGTAATGTAAAGACCCGTAAAATTCCAGGGAATTTTTTTTAATTTTCATTGGGATTTTACAAGAATGCAGTTTCGGACGGAACCTGATTTCGAGGCCCGATGTGCCCGGAATCATTTTCTGAAGTTTAGCTCGGGTACGTTCAGTGAATGAATGAGCGGGTTTTCCTAGCTTTTGAACCGGTGCTCGGAATTGAAATATGAGGGCACCGATGAACTCGCAGCGCTGGTAAATGCTTAAGAAGACTACTTTCTAGAGTTGCGTTTTCTGGGGATGATTTGTTTAAATAATGTGTGGGATAATAATATAATTGTATTACAATTATATTTTTCTTTTCTTGTTAATTGGATTAAGTGTTCTGCAACAACACGTTTCCTCTCTCTTATGTGGTTATAACTAATGTAAGGGAGTTAGGGGTGGGACCCACTTGTTGATAACTACCATTGAGAGGATTATGGTGGGGTGGGGCCCACACAATCCCCAAAATTTCTTTTCTTCTATGTAATGCACCCGCACCCCCTATTAATGAAGTCAACCATGCGTTTATTCTGGTTAAGAAACACCTCATTAATTCGAGTGGTTAAATCTTTATAATTAATTCAATGAATTGATTGTTTCATTTTGAATTTCAAAGGTTGGCTTGTGCATTAATAAAATAAGATTGTTATTATTTTATTTCTGTTGGAACTTGTTGTGTAGGGAGGATTTGGGAGAAAAGCTTTCTTCTTCGACGAAGAATGCGAAGAATGCGAAGAACACACCGATCTTCGATGAAGAACGCCAAATACTCGGAAATAAACGATGCTTCTTCTGCGATGCTTCTTCTGCGACACTCCTTCCGCGATGCGACAGTCCCCCTTCCACGACATCAACTTCCGTGACGTCCCTTTCCGCGATGAACCCTCGTTCGACGACAATGTTGAGGTAGGGATTTATGTTTGGGAATGATTTTATTCCCTTGATTCTTTCATTCTAAAGAAAACAAAGAACACGGGATGACTATTATCTAGTTGATCCACGATCGTTTTCCTTGCGGGTTGGGAATAATTTTTTGCGGGAAGTTGTGGGGGCTTATTTTATTTTTGATCGTGATATCATCTGTCGCCTTTCTTGGTTTCATTTTGGGCCGCCTGTAATCATACTAATGGGAGGAGGTCGGACCGCACGAACACGGCCGACCCTCCTTCCCCCCTTGTTGTTTGAATTTGTTGCGGCATGAGAAAGGCAGCGCGGTGCCGTTGCACCACGTGGAAATGAGAAAGAATGCAGTAAAGAAGCGTGGAACCATCGCGTCGTGCCGTTGAGGCCGAACAAAACCGCGGGCGGAGTCAGGGTCGCGGAGGCGATTTGAAGACCCCGCAGTTTGTTGTCGAAGTGCGGATCGACGGACGATCATGAGCGGATTGGCGAGCCATGAAAAAGTAGGCTGCATGGGAAATGTGACATCCTTGCAGTGAAGGACGGGCCCCGGGAGGGCCTTTGGCGAACACGGCATGCAATTCGGACCACCGGAACACATCCGGTGGTCCGCGGAGCGGCCCAAAGGCGCGCCTCGCCGGCACGGCGGCAGGTGGCGGCGACGCTCGGCGCGCGGCCGGGAGGAGCCGCCACGACTGAAGCTGCGGTGGCATGCCACAGTCCCGTGACCGCGCAGTACTAGAGGGACCAGGATGCGGCAACTGGCCGCGTCCGCCGGCAATGGTGGCCCCACGCGGGGTCGTGGTCTCTCCACTCGGTGGGCAGCACGCCCCCCTCTTCGCTCAGCCGTAACGACCGAGCCGACCCGCTGGCCCCCCGACCCGCGCTAGCCGGGTCGCGCCCAGGCCGGACTGGGCCGCGCCGGCCGGGCCGGGTCATGCCATCCGAGTCGGACCCGGACCCGGGTCAGGTCAACCCGGTTCAGGCTGACCCCGGGGGGTTGTGCCGGGTCGGTCCGGGCCCAGACCCCCTGTTTTCGGACCTCTTCGGTCTCTCGCCCATAACATGGGCTACGAATTTCTGATCGATGCCCCATCAATTGCGATTAGATCTTTGGATTGAGGCGGTCGTTTCAGTATATTATACACAAGGTTTTGGAGAACTTTGTGTTCAGCCGTGTTGGTTTGGATACGAAACCAACCGAGCCCTCGGAGCGGAAACACTTATATCTTGAGTTCCGGACGTCCGATTGACGTGCCGTCAACTTTTTTGGTTTCCTCATGATGATCTTGAACTTTTGGCTTACTCCGCACGAGGTTTGGATGCCGTCGGAGTGCAGTTGGGTTGGTTCGCTCCCGAAATCCAACCGGGCCCCTGGAACGGAAAAGATGATATCTTTCAGACCGGACGTCCATTTGACGAATCGTTAGTGGCATTGGTGATCACATTGAGAAACGAACACTATGGGTATACCCTATGAGAGTTTGGGGTACAGTTGAGATACGGCCAGGTTGGTTCGCACACAAAACCAACCGGGCCCCTGTGACGAAAAGGGTAATAACTCACAGATCGGGCATCCGACTGACGCGTCGTCTGTTGCATTGAGACCCCTATGACGAGGCGGTACATTGAGATAATTCTTGATGGGACTTGTGATACATTGATTATTGACCTGTAGCTCATGGAGCGGACCCTCCCGGAGACGAGCATACATAGTACGGAGACCGTGTAGCTTGCTGTGACCGATGACTGCTTGTCCGATTCAATTCGGAGTGACCAGAATAGCCCAGTGGGGAGCACTACTTTGTGAGGTGGAAGACCCATGGAGGAGGAGCACTACTGTGTGAGGTGTCAGACCCATGGTACTCGACAGGAGGAGTACCTCTATAGGCTATGAGGGGGAGCACTGCTGTGTGAGGTGGCAGACCCGTGGTACTCGACAGGAGGAGTACCTCAGCAGTCTTAGGTTAGTGAGCAGTACCTCAGAGTCATGATAGGACCACTATACACTCCAGAGATAGGGCACTTCAGCAGATACAGTTTCGATAATGAAAATCCTGGATTGAGCTGAATCATTGACCTTTGTGTTTACCTCATGATTGAGAAGGGTCACTTGATAACTTAGGTATATGTATTGACATATACCTGGGTAGTGGTTATCTGATGATTTCATAATCTTGAGTTTCCTCATGAATGAGATGGGTTACTTGGTAACTTAGGTATATGTATGGGCATATACCTAAGTAGAGGTTATCTGTTGAGATCTTCTTTGTGGTTATCCTTGTTGGTTTTTGTGAGACCTTGAGGGTCTCGAGGTCCCTACTGAGTATCGTTATACTCACCCCTGCCCGGGCTATGCCCTAACTTCATTGTGTTGGTTGCAGACGACGGGAAGTGCTGACGAAGGCCGAGTGTTTGAGGACTGGATGGTACCCGGAGGTGGACCACCCGACGAGTCAGTATCCGAAGGTGGACTTCACGGTGAGATGGCACTCGGAGGGGGTTGACGGGTGAGAGCATTGAGGAGTTGTGCTATCTGTACCTACCCTTCAGTTAGGATCCGAGGAGGACGACCCAGGAGCTGCTTCCTTTCTTCTAGCTATTTGTTTTTTTCTGTTGTACTTTTGTTCAGTTGTAGCTATATTTCCAGGTGGGTTTGTATTCTGGCTCATTTACTTTTCAGCACTTTCTTTGTACTTAGTGTTTTACTTCTGCTTGTACTCTGTGGTGTTTTGTTACTTTTATAAAGCCAATGCCTTCCCAGTTATCGGGATTTACGCCTTTGGTGATAGTCGCTAGCCACAGGCCTATTTAAGGCGAGCTTAGGGTAGTCACGGCACGGGCCCCAAGGACAGTTCGTGACATACATTCTTTAAAACATTTAATTAATCATTTGAAATGATTCAAAACATTACTTAAATCATCATCAATTATGTAAAATACCATAATATAATTTTATATTTGTGCATGCATCATGTAATCATCATGAATCATAGCTTCTAAAAATGATATAATCTCAACTGAAGAACAGATAATTCCATCATGAAGGAATACATTATATGGTTAAACCATAGAATTTTTATCTAGATATTAAGCATGAAAATGAAAAAACAAATCTTACATTAGTTAATATTAAATATCATTATCATATTTTTCAATTTTCTCCTAATATTGAATAAAAACCACATCTTCATAGATGATTTTTTAGTGAAATATCCTTATTATAGTATCTCATATTCTTAGTTAGCATTCATATGTAGTAAATCATTCGATTGAAATATCCCTACATACATAGTTCCACCATAGAGATGTTATATAGTTGATATATATGAATTAATTTATTTGATCTATAATATAATATTTAGATGACCCCCCTAAACATTGATGATTCAAAAAATTAATTGGGCAGCCACATGGTATCCAATATTCTAGTCGATCATGAATGTGTGGATGATCTATAATAATACTCATAGTAAATATAATTGATTAGGAATAATATGATTATTCTATGAATGGTTGATGAAATTTATAACTTAATGTAACCTTAAGAGATTCCATGATTCTAACCTCTCATATAGTAGCATAAGGATGAAGATGTAGTGGCAATCAAATGACCCATAATTGTTTGATAGAATGGTTAGTTTTCTAAATATGTATTTAAAATGTTGATATAGTGATAAATACATATTCATTACCATGTTTAATATCTTTTTATTCATTCATCCTTTAATAATCCTCCTTTCTTCATTTTCCACTCGATCCAACACTGGCATTGAATCATGAATATAATTTCATACATAAATGGAATTCATTGGCCCTAACTCCATACACAGACCTACTACATCAACTCCATGCATGATTACCCATCCTAATTCATATATGTTCAATCCACAACCACTCCTCCACTTAGTCATGGCCATCACTATACATAGTTGTGACCATGTTAGTCAAGAGTTTTCTAAGTTTCCCCACCTATGAATTTGTTGTATGGGACCCTTTAGCTGGCTATGTGGTTAGAAACAATTTTCATGACACATAAAAAAATCTAAGTGAAATATTCCATATGAAAATAAAAACTACAAACCATACACATTAAAATGATATTTATAATCTTCTTTTTTCATATTACTCATGGAAAAATATGAATATTAGATTTTTTTACATCATAATGAAAATATATCTTGAAACAAATTATGATTGCCTCAATAACACCATATCCTGTATCTAATTATTCAAAATAAATAATGAAAATAATCACAAATATTAACAATGAAATTTTTTGAATTGTATTTAACTTTTAAAATGATATAAAAAATGTCCACTCTCATAGTGAAATTGACTCAATCAATTTGTAATTGAGGATAAATAATACAAAATATTAAAAACAACTCATCATGAATCATCAAATAATACCATATTCAAAGAGAGTTTTCGCGAAAACACACTACCCAATTGGGTAATTATTGTGATTGAATTCCATCTCTTTGTGATAATAAATTTTTTGTCACATGTGTAACTTGATCCTACTCAATCATTAGAAACTATTCTCTCTAATTATTCTACAAAAACATATTTATATTAAATATTTCAACCTTTAATAGTAGACTTAAAATAAAGGATTCATTGTTACCCATGTATCATATTTGGAGAGGAGAAGTTTGTACATTATATTTTATCCTCAATTACATCAAACACTATCTTAGCATAGCATTGGTGAAAATATAGGTAGATGGATCACTGGGGAAATTTATTTCATCTCAATGTCTCGACATTATAGATTTTATTTATTAAATGGGTGTTATATATATATATATATATATATATATATATATATATTCTTGGATTGTGAAAGATTCATTGGTTTTATAGATAACCAGAGAACCTGGTAATTTCCACATTTAAAGTTTATGTGGTTTCTCTTTCTCAATAGTCAAATATTTTATCAATACATGAATCCATATCATAAATATATAATCATGTGTATATGAAACATATTATTTCTCTACTTCATTTAGATTAACTAAATTTTATTTTATCTATAGAAAAACTACATTTCTCCAACAGTGAATGTTTCATATGATGTTGATCTTCTTTTAGTACACTCACCTTCCAAATCATAAATAATAACTACCATTGGGTTTAAATCATCACATTAATTTTATACAATCCAATATTTCATATATTATTTTACATATTACATTATTATAATAAAATACAAAAGGTTAGACACATTAGGATCAGGGTGAAAATATGAGAACAATTATATCATATAATTTTTATTTACCGTTGATGTGTTAGATAAATCAATTTTCTGTTTAATCTTTTATATTCGTAATTATTAACATTTATTTTGGCTTCATCCTATCATTAGATGGCTTTATGTGAGATAGGAGTTGAAACATCATTTGATTTTTTCCATTTCATGCTTTTTCAACAATTCCATTGCATTCATTTTTGGATATAGATATATATAAATGATATTTTTTCCAATCGTAAATCCCAAAAAATCATCTAAACCAGATTGAAAATACTAAAATTCATTTTTATCTACATAGAAAAATATTCAATGAGACATTAATTTTTCCCATCAATGGTGATGTCATCTATATTGAAAATTTCAATGACAGTACATTTATACATAACAATCAATTAAATATTACAGTAAAATTTACATTTTCAAAAATTCTTATTCCTTTAACTTCCATCAAATTATGAATACATTGATTTAGTGGACTATTTCAAATCATGAAACCCTTTTGTGAATCTAAATATCATACGTGTATCATTATATATAATAAAAATACTAGATTCCTCAAAATAGACTTTTTGAACATGATCGACTTTTGTGATGGAATATTTCACATCCATTGGACAAACATTATAATAATTGTGTTCTTCACCATCCTGGAACATTTTTATAGTTCATACTATTTATACTAATGACAAATTTTTTTCAAATTCATTTCATTCCAATTTATAATATCCGCTAAAAAGGCTCCAATATTTTTTTTCCTGATAGCTCATCTTTCACATACATCTTATCTATGAAACCCCATTTGTTTCTTTTTTTGGTCCTGTTGTGATATACAATTTTTACTTATTAGAAATATAATTATTTTATTCATTCATATGAATATATCCAATATTTATAATAAAAATATTCTTCAGCTATATGTGGATCAATTTAGGAAATTATTTTATTTTTTATATTGACATCTCAATCTCCTAATAAATTATACTATATTCTATTGATTTATTTTGATATTTTTATCTTCACCATATTTGATTATATTTTTGAATCTATTTCACTCATTCCCAAGAGCATTATATTCCTCATTATCTGGATATGATTCTTTATTAATCATCATTAGATCTTTTATATAAACTTATTCATTATTTTTTTAGTAACTAAATGATATTTTCATTATAATTTTAAAAATATTATTCAAATATTATATATAATTAATCCATGTTTTCAATAGTTTTTAAATCAACAAAATAAAATATCTTATGTATTTATATATTCCAATGTTTATATACACTTCAAATATATCTGTTTCCCATTAAAATTCCTTCACTATTATTCTATTCAGGTTTTCCTAAAATATTTTCCAACATTTTTATTATTCATGGACTTTAAAAAACTATAAAATATTTAATATTTGTTGATACCCCTTACCATATTTAATGTATTTCCTTATGTTAATCTAGTGTTAGTAAACCCATTTTCTATATATTTATCTTAGTATATAAAATATATTCCCATAAATAATCGATGATATCATTTTGAACTACTATAGTCTATGCATTCTCAGAAATTGTATTTCTTCCTTTCTGTTATCAAATATGTTACTGGATATATATTTAAATATATTGTTTCATGAGTCTATGTTTTGAATTATTTATTTATAATGTTTCATATATAAAATCATTTTAATTTTAAAAGATCATTTTATTGATGTAGAGACCCAATTGCTTCTATGCTATCCTTTTAAATATAAAGTAAATTTAATTTCCTTTAATAGAAGTTTTATAAACAAGAGATTAGTAAACCAATTATATTAATCTATGAATTTCAATAAATACATATAACCCCTAGTAAAAATTATGCTCATTACACCAGCTAAGTTAGAAGTAATTTTTTCATGGTGTCTAGTAGTGAGATTTTCCACTCATTTTTTTGAACCGTGAGACATTTTTCCATTTTGAATTTTATTAAAGATATCACCCTAATATATTTTGATCATGGGTGGATCACTGAAAATATTATTCTTAAAATATTTACAAATAATTATTTAACCATGATTTCCTTGCCCTCTATTGTATATGTTTTTTATATGTGGTACTAAGGTAAAATTTATTTTGTAGAATCACCAATTTGGAACAAATTTTCACTTTTATTTTTCCCATTAGTGATGGTCTATCCATACATTTCACTTTTGTTGATACATTAATCTTTCTACAATAGAACCCAATATCTATTATCCTGGTTTTGAATATAGAAATTGTTGTTTTTAGTTATTCCATTAATAAATAAAACATAATTAGACATTATATTTATTGATTCGATATCTACCAATACATCTCCTTTTATTTTCAAAGAATAATTGTATTCACTTGTTACCCCTTCACCCATTCATGTTACTAAATGTTTCTTACGATTTTTGTGTCACCAGTAATGTTTGGTGGACATCCAATATTATGTATCCCATATTTGGTTCTTTGAATATCCATAGAAAAAATTAGAAGGAAAATAATTTTCTACACTAACATTTCAAAACCACTTTTTATTCTCTATATTGTGTATTTTTTATGAAGAATAATCATTCCCTTTTCAAAAATATTAATTTTATAATAACATATTTGCATATTTAATCTGAGAGAGGAAAGTTTCTATTTGTTGGACGATACTAAGTAATACAAATTACTAATTTCTTAATATGAAGAATTGAACTCATTTTCACAAAATATATTCCTGCATTTTAAGGTTTCATCTCATGTGGTGACACGTTATACCAATATGAGAAGTAAATATGCCCTAAAACACTACCGCAACACCAATATCATTGGAAAAATTATGTTTTATAATAATAATAGCTTTGAACTAATGATAATGTATTTTCCCTTCGATATAATGTTGTAGTACGTAATGTATGAAAAATTAACTTGTTTAAGAATCTATTTATTTCATTGAATTTGAATACGATTTCACACTAATCTTTAGGTTATAGACATGTCAATAATTAATTTCCTAACCTAAATCGTTAGAGATAACTTATTTTCTAAAAATTCAATTTGAGTTGAATTAACCTACTTCTTCGAACCCCTCCTTTCACCATCTTGTGATGATTCTTCCATAACATCAACAGACAGGCTGAAATCTTCTATAATATTCTTCACGTGCATCAATAAATTTGTATTATGTCTATGATTTGTTATTATTTATTGAGATCAAGACATTATTCAATTTCTTTCAATATAATATATATTTCAATAACATTTTATATATATCTTGTTATTTAATCATTATATACATACAATTTCATTAAACATTCATCCTACCACTAAGCTATATTTCATTATCTCGCAACATTTAAATCTTCTCCATCATGATATTTTATTTCATCAATAAAGGAGTCTATTTTATTATTTATCATTTTATATATCTATGTTCTCTTACATTCATTATCATCATTTATGGAGGTGTTAAACACATATTCCCCTTGATTCATGAAATTAGATTCATCCTCTGATTTGTTTCGAGATTTTGAGTTACATTAATCATATATTACCCTAAATCTTATTATTATTTATTTATTAATATTCTTATTTATTCCATAATTGTTTTTGTAATTTCGAGATTATTCCCATTTAATTTTATGTTTTATCTCATCACATTTTTCTAGTTTACTAAAAATCATTTTAAGGAAAATTATGTGTAATGATTCCAATATTTTTACCATTGTAACAATTTGGTGTGAATTTTACTGAACTACTAATATTTACATTTAGGAATATAATATATATAAGAAAAAAATTTGTTATAATTCTTAGGTTCATTTTATTCATTGGATTCACATGATTTTATAATATCACCAACACTAATTTTGATAAATCTCATAGGCTAAAAATCCTTCTCATATTAATAATTTTTCTAAAAAATATACATCATTCAAATTTTATATAAAATGAGAATATTTTTAAATTAATTAGTAGTATGATACAAATTCATTAAAAAACACAAAATATTACTAACAATTTTTTTGACATTATTTACATCATCATAAATGATATCTTCTTCATCCATATTGATATAATTAAATATTCTCACCTAATTTTTGAATTTCACTTCCTTAAATTTCACATTAAATTGATATATAAATCTAAATTTATCCAAAATATCCTTGAAATTTTCAACTCTATTAACCATTTTTTTGAATTTATATAAAATATACATCGAAATGAAATTTTTATATTGTCCATCAATTTTCATATTTCAGTTATCAACAAATTCCATATGATCATCCATAGAAATATTATGGATTTCTTATATTTTTCTATCATAAACAGAAATTTATAAAGATAAATGATATGTAAACATACTATTACTAAAACTATGACAGTCATTTTCTAAAAATATAGGGACACCCCTAACATTGATAGAAATAAATGTGTCCATAATTTATCCCCTGGAGCATCATTGTAAAGGAATCATACCTATGCAATTAATTGATGAGTATGGGGAGTTGTTTTACCACTGGGATGGGGTTTTAATAATTATTTTTTTTTTTAAAATAATATTTCTTTTTAAATCAACCAATAATAACCTATAATGATATGATACACTCTTATAAAAAATATAATGGTACAGAATGTACAAAAAATAATTATCATAGGGATATTTTTTACATGGTTCTATATTAATGTGAGCCTTCTCCATGTTGTGATTGGTTTGACACCCCAATCACATATTATCAATTATAATCACAAGTGGTTACTCTATATAATCAACACCAGTATAGGGACATGCTATGATTTCTAGAGTCGTAAAGGTACAATACCATAACACTTATTAATATAAAATGAATAAAAATAATACAAAAAAATACTACCTATTAATAATGGTTTATTTTTTAATTATTGGTAAATACCATTATAGAGAGGATTTATGATATTATGTGTAGTAAAATATGAATTCTTCAATATTCATGACTAGATAAAATGTTATTATAGATTAATTTCTATAGAACATTATTGAAATTGTTCTATCTATAAAACTAACAATGTGTAGAATAATTATTTATATCACAACAAGCTTCATCACATTAAAATTCCATTTAAATTCACAATTATAATTTCTTAAAAATTCATGAAAACTCCATCAATGCATGTAGCTGGTAATTTTTTATTTTTTAAATTTTAAAATAAATACCAATTTACCTTCTCATTTACTGTAGATATTATTTCATGTTAAATCTCCCAGGATTATTCCATGTTAATTACTACCCATATAATTCCATAATACATCATTTATACCCTATGTATAATTATTCGGTTAATATCAAAATTTAAATATTCCTATATATCATGTATTATTATTTCATATGCACATGATTAACAACTAACCGTGTTTTCATTATTGAATCAACTCATGAACTAATTCAACATCAAATAATTATTTTATGAATTCATTAGAAATTATTAATGAATTTATTTTTATATAGGTTTCTTATTCGACAATAAATTTATGTAGGATCTATGTGTCCCTTAAACACGGTGATTGGGTTATCACAAAAATGAACACCATTTCGTTTTTCATCTGAAATTACTAAAATAATAAATTAAATAATAACATAATAAATAAAAAAGATCAATCAATTATGTTCCTCATGAATGTATCATGTAATATTTAGGAAGTCAATGTTTTATTAGATATTCAAAAAATGTAATATATATAAATAATTTGAAGATGAACTAGGGTGTTGGATTATTTGACCATGGGATGCCTATATGATTATAAATCATTCAACTGAAACATTATGATTTCCTTAGCTAATATCATTTTTGGGTACATAATATGTGTCATTTATAATAGTTGAAATAAATCCAATGGTTATATTAAATTCTCAATTTTTTATAGAAAACTAATTTATATAGTATCACATATTTGTTGTTAATATTTAAATTTAGTAATTAATTTGTATAAAATCTACATATAAGTATTAAATCATCATCTTAGTCTCATGTGGTATATTTAAAAAAAATATGCGTTGTAGATAATATGTGATGTTCCAATCTATAGCTCATATGGTCAATCCTCAATGTTCAATCCAAAACATTCATTATGGAATCTCATCCTAACTAGTCATCTAGTCAATCATGAACATGAAATCAGTCTTTGTTAATAATTATGGTTAGTGAGAGTATTTCTGTGATTGTGAATTCCTATATGATTATTTGATTCACGTTAACAGTTATAGTAAATGAAAAATACTTCACAAAAAAACCATCCACGTGGTAGATTAAGGATAATGATGTTGCAGAAATTGGATATCCCATACTATTTTAAACAAATTACCATTGTTCTATGTACATTTTTATAACATATATATAGGGTAACAAAAAAAATTTAGTCCCACGTATAGTTTTATCCCTTACACCCATCCCTAAATAAATATCCCATCTTCATCAACAACTCGACGATGCATCAGGGTCTACACCAAGACAAACTATCACATTAATATGGGCTTCATAGGCCTTGAATCACTATGTTAGCCCCCTAGACCGACTCTAAGAATTATCAACTATTATAAATAGTTTTGTTAAAATACACACTCAAACCCTCACCCACGGTTGTAAATTAATTTTCTCTTCATATCACATCAACCTAGTTTTCCACATAACATGTGTTCGAAGCTAATAGACGATAAGGCCTTTGGTGCGCCTCTTCATTTGATGAATGCTTCTGTCTTATAGGCAGGGTTTCATTAGGTTATAGTGGGTAGAAAAATCATTAGGTTATGAAAATAATAATGATATATATTTATATTTAAATAGTTTTATTATATATCATAAAAGAATAATCCACAATAAACACAATGAATGAACATTAAATTTTACTATTAATAATAAAAGGAAAAGGCAGTAAGACCATATTGTTATAAAAAAATAACATGTGAGGTCATAAAAAGTAATTAATAAAGGTATCCCATGTCCGATCAAATATGTAAATATATATTGAGATATATATATATATATATGTGAAAAATAAGGTATATTCTGATGAAAAGGAACCACATAAACCATTTCCTTCTATCCCATAAAAAATCATTACAACTCAATCACTTTTGTAACACCCCGAGCTTCCACAATACCCCTCTCTTTCAATAATGCAATAGCTTGCATTGTATGCAAGTTCGAGTTCTAAAACACCGCGACTAATAAAAGTAGCCATTATGAATAGTAATAACCACTTTTTAAAATTATAGAAATTTTATTTTTCAAAATGGACTTTATTTTTGTATTCGTAATATCGAAATTATCCTAAGTTCAAGTTTTTGTAATTTTATGAGAACTTTCAATTTTTTATGAATGGTGAAAAATACTTAAAAACAGATTTTTTAATAAAAATAATTTATATTGATAAATTATAATATTGAGAGGTTTTAAAGTATAATTAGAATATATTATTACCATTATATCCAATGGTGGTCATTAGATTTAATTTCACTTTGAAATTGGGCATAAACAATTGTCATTCTTTTGATATATATTGTATCTAAAAAAGACGCTATTTGTTGTGACAACGGGAATTAATTATGAAATTAATTAATTCAAAATATATGTTTGGAATATTGTAAAATAGACATCATTTTTGAATTCAGAATATCAATTATATCTTTGGGTGAAATTTTGGCATTGTTATGAAAAACTTCAATTTTTGATGAATAGTGAAATCACTAAGTGGTAGTTAAAAAACCAATTTCTCGTTTAAATGAAACATTAACACTTCTGTGATTTGATTTTAAAAAATATGACATACATGGTTTTCATTAGAAAGTAAAATTTGGTAGGATTAAAATAATTTTTGGTGAATAGTATCTTTTAAGTTTAATTAATCACGATTAAAGGTAATTAGTGTAATTTAAGGTAAAGATAATGTTATAATAATATGAAATGACCCTTATGCTTGTCCTACCCCTATTGGATGAGTCATGTCCGACCAAGACAATCCATGGGTCAACTTGGGGACCCCATGGAGCCACTTTGGTAGGAAAATGACATTAAATTGTTTTTATTTAATGTTAAAATAAAAATGTCACAAACAAGAGTTGTTTTACTAGAACAATTTTTAAATGTGGATATAAAAGTCATATTTTTGACTATAAATATTCAATAGAAAGATAAAATGATTTCCTACATCATGATATTTTGTTTTATAATTTTTAGACATTAAATAAATTAAATTATTTATGACACCATGATGATGCAGAGAATTACCTCATTAATTAACAATTTAAATAAAATGAAAGGATAATGTAAAATCTAAATCTTACACTTGTCAAAAACCTATTGTATGAGTAGATTTAGAACCCTTATCACCTTATCCTTGAAATATATCATGTTGGGACCTTTAGAATCCGAAATGAATTTCATAATAATGTAACATTTCAATCATTCCAAGAGTGCCCCTCCTCTCCTCTTATAAAAGGCCCCCACCTCTACCACCTTATTCACACTTTCAAGTAATTTGACTCGGCCAACCTCTGCCCAAATACTCTCTCAACTTCCCTATCTTACTCCTAGAATCCTCACATTGGGAATAACTCTTCCCAAGGAATCCTTTGGATCAAATCAAAAAGAGTTACCCGATTTTAAGGTAATGTCTTCTCTAATGTTGTTTTGTTTTATATTGCTTCTCCAACCTCTTAAACACTTTTTATTTCTTTATTTTGTAACCAAAAAAGTATCTAAAATATACTAGGATGTTTTTGTTATAATTATTTGATTTACACTTACACACTCCTTCGTCTAATGGTTAAAGAACATACCGTTTCTGTGGGTGGCGAAGTACTGCCTCACGAAACGATGATTGGTCAATATTCTTTTTACACCTCTAATGGTGGCCATTTTGATGAAAATATTTTCATATATGATATATATATTACGTTTATGTTTTCCTTATGCTTCTGTATTTCTCATTTTTGGCATACTTTATGATTTCCATTATGGGTAAACGTGATAATTTCATTTTAGGAAGTGCGGACTACTGCCCCCTCAAAGTGATTTGAATCATTAATGCCATATGTGGGATGTATAAAGGATGGAGTAAATGGTATTATACATTATATTATAATGGAATTATATTATACCTTTATATAATTATAACCTTATTCCATTAAATATGATATAGAAATGAAAGTAGCGTTCCTGAATACGTACGACTTACCGTCTCCATGAACGGTGCATTTCATTTCTTACCTCTAAATGTTATGTAATATTATAAATGAATTTATATACTTGATATATATGATGTATATGATATATAAATCATGAATATAATTATGGATATAATGGATATATTACCACATGAACAAAGTGTAATTATAAGAAGTTTATTTTTTACTCAAGTACCTAAGATCGTCAAAACGACCGTTATTAGCATAAATAATTACATAATGTTCATAACATTGTAATAAGTGATATAAAATGAATAATAAACCTGAAAAAGGTTCTTAGGAAATTATAAATTAACTCTTGTTTATTATTTAGGAGTATAAAGAATGGTCGAGTCAAGACGGGACGCAAGGTAAGGGAATTTCTTAACTGAATTTCCAATCTCTGGGTTAATCTCCTACTTTCATATTATGTCATGATATTATTATGTCCTATATTTTATTTGTACTTTATTTATGTGTACATATATTGAATACACATTATATAATCTATTTTATTTCAAAAATGGTCTTTGTAAGGACTTCGTCTCATTCCTCTTTCATTGAGGCATATTTTGATTTATACACAAATTTCTTTTATACGGTGTATAAACCTGTTTGACTTTTACATTTATTCAAAAGGAATCTTTTTATACGAATTGTTTTACTAAATGAGAAAAAGGAATGTTTTTCTTGTCATACGTATGCGGTGAAAATGAATTCTCTGCTGCCGTGGCCATTATTTGAGTTTCGGCTTCCTCTACAAGCCGAAACTTTTTTTAATGAAAAATAAATACAGTGTTTGAACATTCTATTATTTTGGTATTTAAAATGGTTTTGAAGTGTTTTTATTATATCAATGTGTTGTATTGATATCTTGTGATTGAAATGTGGAAATTTTATGTTTCCTTTATGCATGTTTTATATGATACGATTATGTTATGGTTTATGATATGTTTAAACCTATTCATATAAGGAATGCATTGGACTTAATAAGTGAAGGGTGGATCCCGCTACAGCTCCTCGATGCATTGGTAGGTCTCATGAGTCAAACTAGTATCTTGGAACGAGGCCTTGAAAAAATCATAATGTATACTTGGCATGAAGCCTTGGCTACGTGGGTATGATTGTCTGGCATTATGCATTCCATCATTATGAAAGTGGTTATTGATATTTCATGTGATTATTTGACTAGTAGAATATCCTTGTGAGTAATTAAATGGAATTATTTCATTTTACCTTTTCCATATTATTCTAAAGTTCAAGTTTAAAAGGCTTTTGTTTTAGTTATACATTGCCTTAAATATTAATGTTTATTTATGAAAGCTTCATCTATATTGTTATCCTTACTGAGCATCTGAGATCACCCCTTTAAATGTTTTAATTTTTCTAGGATGTGAAGAAGTATATTATGAATGACCTACAGGGACAATATAAGGGGATATGAAGAGAAGATGTTGTAGTTTTGTTTTACTTTATGATGTAATGTAAGACTTATGAATGTATCTAGTGTTTCCAAGGCTACTAAACTAATCCATCTTTCGAGACATGATCTTTTGTGGTCATGCCAATGCTATGCAATAATGTACTGACTCTGGGTAACTGGGGTCTGGGCATTATAGTTGGTATCAGAGGCAGTTTAGTACGAACCTTGGAAGCTAGATTTAGATAAACTCTGATTAGAGCACATAGACCGAAGATAGACTTTGAGGATTAGTATAGAAGAACTTCCAAGAATTTTTGTATTGTAGAGATTTTGTGTGTTTTCCAAGCAATACATCCATGTCTGGATATGAGCAGGTAGAGGAGGTTCTGGCACATATGTACCTAGGGGTAAAACCCGAAAACACTGCATTGAGCTAGACTCAAACGGGAACTGGTGCACGACAACGGGCCTTGCTGCACTCTCGGTTATGACACTCCTGGGGGATATTCTTAGGATAATTCTCATTTAAATTACAAACAACTATGAAGGGATATGAGTATATACTTTCTCAAAGAAAAGGTTTTTATGATTATGGATTATAACCATAAATATTTCAATTTATGTTAAGTATTTTATAAGTATGTAATTTTTTGTTTTGATTCATAAACTAATCTAGTTTATGCCATTGTTTAGAAATGGCGCCTAGTGGAAGGAATGGAAACTGTATCAATGCACTCACTCCGTGTAGGGATTTCCCTCCAGCTCAAGATAATTATTATAGAGCTGGAGATACAACTGGTGCTGATCAACTTATTACCATACTGGGACAACCCACTCAGGTTATGAATAACAACCTTACTCATATGGAGCACCCTGATCCGCAACGTGGAGGATCAATGTTAGACCGCTTCATGAGGCAACAACCACCATAATTCAATGGGGGTAAAAATCCATTAGTAGCTGAGAAATGGATAAACTCCTTAGAGAAAATATTCCACGCCTTGGGGAGTAGTGAAAGGGAGAAAGTTGTCATGGCAGTCTACCGCCTCACTGGAGATGCCGATCAATGGTGGTCACTGATTCAAAATAAAAAGGATAATGAAGAAGTATCAATTATGGAATGGAGAGAGTTCAAAGTTCTTTTCGTAGAAAAATACTTTCCTCGTGACCATCGAGCAGATATGGAAAGGTAATTTCTGAGTTTGAGACAAAAGGAGGATGAGAATGTCGCAAAGTATGAGGCCAACTTTATAAGGTTAGCGAGGTATGCTACATATTATATACGTAACCCAAGAAGTAATATTGATCATTTCTTTGATGGGTTAAAACCATTTCTCCGTCGAGCTTTATTCTCACAAAACTTCTCGTCATACGAAGATATTTTCTCATGTGCTATCAAGATGGAAAAGGAATTCTCTAAGTCTCATGACTTTAAATCAAACCAAGAAAAGAAGAGAACGGTGGAACAAGAGTCGGATAAAGGGAAAAAGGGAAAGAAGGATTTTCCATTATGAGATAATTGTGGGAAGAATCACCCCTGTGCTTGCCTAAAAGGAATGGGAGTTTTTTATAAATGTGGAGAAAAAGGTCACCAGGCTCATGATTGCAAGGGAAAGAAAGAGGCTATCAATGTTGAATGCTACAATTGTAGGGAAATGGGTAATTATGGAAATGAATGTCCTAAGTGTATGGGAAACATACCTCAGAAAAGGCCAAGGGATCAAGGACAATCTTATGTTGTTAGTACAATTGATATAGAATAATTAATGTATTGGTTCTTTTGGACTCAAGGATTATATTCTGGTTATAATAATAATGTGATATATATAAGGATTGTACTACAGTACTTGTACTTTTCATTATGGTCTTAATATGATGAAGGTAATCATATTTTTAGTATGTGAAAATAAGAGAAACATTAATTTGTTTGGGGAATATGATAAATTGATTTTGGAATTAAGAGACCTTTTAGAGAAATTCTAGACAGAGTTATTTTGGATAACTATAAAGGTTGGGATGGATTAAGTTGAACTTTGAATAGTATTGTTTAAGGTTAAAACATTTCTGAAGATTATTTTTGGAATATTATAATACTATATTTTTTAGGAAAAGGGCAACCTGCAGGGTGGGGCATAACCCGTCACGTCGGACAAAGCTGTAGGAATCGAACCGACAACCATAGTGCAACATGCCTTTACTACCTACCACTAGCCTACAGGAAGTCCCTGGTTATTACAAAATGTTTTCCTAATCTAAATGGTATGTTTTAATATTTTAAATCATATACAATAATGATTAATAGAATATTTTAGAGTTCTATTACCTTTTAGAGTGAATGATGTTTTTGCGGTAAAAATTTATTAAAGAATGAAAATCTACGTGACCAGTATTTATATTCCCTTACGTTCCTAGTAAATCTCCGAAATAAATTCCTCAACTTTATAAAAGGTAACTTAAAACAAAAACGTTGTCGGTTAACTTTTCCAACTGGGCATTCAATGACCGTTTAACCAATCACAAGTTTGTGATTTTCTTTTGGTTAACTTTATCCTAATCCAGTTTTCTATAACTCTTTATCAAACCTTGATGGTTTGTTTTTCTTCCATATCCATATTTTCATAGAATCCTCGTATGGGATATCTCAGGTGACCTTTGTACTTATCTTTCTTTCTTTTAATGTTATATTCTTATTAACCCTATTTCCGATGTGGGTTTTCAACAAAGGTATTTTCTATGTTCAACCTTTTATTTTCAAAGAAAAATTTCAAATTCCGAGGATGCAATTTATTGAAGGAGGGGAGAATGTAACACCCCGAGCTTCCACGATACGCCTCTCTTACAATAATGCAATAGCTTGCATTGTATACAAGTTCGAGTTTTAAAACATTGCGACTAATCAAAGTAGCCATTATGAATAGTAATAACCAATTTTTAAAATTATAGAAATTTTATATTTCAAAATGGACTTCATTTTTGTATTCGTTATATCGAAATTATCCTATGTTTAATTTTTTGTAATTTTCTGAGAACTTTCAATTTTTTATGAATAGTGAAAAATACTTAAAAACAAAAATTTTAATCAAAATAATTTATAGTGATAAATTATACTATTGAGTGGCTTTAAAGTATAACTGAATATATTTTTACCATTATATACAATGGTGGTCATTAAAATTAATTTCACTTTGAAATTGGACATAAACAATTGTCAATATTTTGATATATATTATTTCTAAAAAACACACTATTTGTTGTGACAGCGGGAATTAATTATTAAATTAATTAATGCAACTTATATGTTTGGAATTTTGTAAAATAGAAATCATTTTTGAATTCAGAATATCAATTTTAGCTGAGGGTGAAATTTTGGCATTGTTCTGAAAAACTTCAATTTTTTATGAATAGTGAAACCACTAAGTGGTAGTTAAAAAACTAATTTTTCGTTTAAATGAAACATTACCACTTCTGTGATTTGATTTTAAAAAATCTGACATACATGGTTATAATTAGGAAGTAAAATGTGGTTCAATGGGATTAAAATAATTTTTTGTGAATAGTAACTTTTAAGTTTAATTAATCACGATTAAAGGTAATTAGTGTAATTTAAGGTAAAGATAATGTTATAATAATATTAAATGACCTTTAAACTTGTCCTACCCCTATTGAATGAGTCATGGCCGACCACGAAAATCCATGGGTCAACTTGGGGACCCCATGGAGCAACTTTGGAAGGAAAATAACATTAAAAACTTTTTATTTAATGTTAAAATAAAAATGTCACAAACAAGAGTTGTTTTACTAAAACAATTTTTAAATGGGGTTATTAAAGTCATATTTTTGACTATAAATATTCATTATAAATATAAAAATATTTCCAACATCATGATAGTTTATTATAATTTTTAGACATTAAATAAAATAAATTATTTATGACACCATGATGATACAACGATTACCTCATTAATTAACGATTTAAATAAAATGAAAAGATAATGTAATATCTAATGCTTACACTTGTAAAAAACCTATTGGATGAGTATATTTCGAACCCTTATCACCTTATCCTCGAAATATATCATTGTGGGATCTTTAGAATCTGAAAATCATTTCATAATAATGTAACATTTCAATCTTTCCAAGAGTGCCCCTCCTCTCCTCTTATAAAAGGCCCCCACCTTTACCACCTTATTCACACATTCAAGCCTTTGGATCGGCCAAACTATGCCCGAATACTCTCCGAACGTCTCTCTCTTACTCTTAGAAGCCTCACTTTGGGCAGAACTCTTCCCAGGGAAGCCTCTGGCTGAAATCAAAAAGAGTTACCTGGTTTTAAGGTAATGTCTTCTCTAATGTTGTTTTGTTTTATTTTGCTTCTCCAACCCCTTAAACTCTTTTTATTACTTTCTTTTGTAACAACACCAGTATCTAAAATATACTAGGATGTTGTTATGATAATTATTTGATTTACACTTACACACACCTTCGTCTAATGGTAAAAGAACATACTGTTTCTGTGGGTGGCGAAATACTGCCTCACGAAATGATGATTGTTCAATATTCTTTTAACACCTCTAATGGTGGCCATTTTGATGACACTATTTTCATATTTGATATATATATTATGTTTATGTTTTCCTTATTCTTCTTTATTTCTCATTTTTGGCATACATCATGATTTCTATTGTGGGTAAACGCGATAATTTCATTTTAAGAAGTGCGGACTACCGCCCCCTCAAAGTGATTTGAATCTTTAATGCCATATGTGGGATGTAAAAAGGATGGAGTAAATGGTATTATACATTATATTATACTGGAATTATATTATAACTTTATATAATTATATCTTCATTCCATTAAATACGAAATGGAAATGAAAGTAGCGTTCATGCGTACGTACGGCTTGTCGTCTCCATGAACGGTGCATTTCATTTCTTACATCTAAATGTTATGTAATATTATAAATGAATGTATATAATCGATATATATGACGTATATGATATATAAATCATGAATATAATTATGGATATAATGGATATATTACCACATGAACAAATTGTAATTATAAGAAGTTTATTTTTGACGCAAGTACCTAAGATCGTCAAAACGACCGTTATTAACATAAATAATTACATAATATTCATAACAGGGTAATAAGTGATATAAAATGAATAATAATTTTGAAAAAGGTTCTTATGAAATTATAAATTAACACTAGTTTATTATTCAGGAGGTTAAAGAATGGTCGAGTCAAGACAGGACGCAAGGTTTGGGAATTTCTTTACCCAATTTCCAATCTCTGGGTTAATCTCCTACATTCAAATTATGTCATGATATTATTATGTCCTATATTGTATTTGTACTTTCTTTATGTGTACATATAGTGAATACACATAATAGATCTATTTTATTTTAAAAATGATCTTTGTAAGGACTTCATCTCAATCTCCTTAAATTGAGGCATATTTTGTTTTATACAAAAAATTCTTTTATACGGTGTATAAACCCCTTTGACTTTTACATTTATTCAAAAGGAATATTTTAATACGAAGTGTTTTACTAAATGACAAAAAGGAATATTTTTTCTTGTCATACGTATGCTGTGACAATGACTTCTCCGCCATCGTGACCATTATTTGAGTTTCAGCTTCCTCTACTAGCCATAACTTTTTTTAATGAAAAATAAATACAAAGTTTAAATTTTCTTTTATTTTGGTATTGAAAATGGTTTTGAAAGTGTTTTTATTATATCATTGTGTTGTATTGATATCTTGTGATTGAAATGTGGAAATGTTATGTTTCCTTTATGAATGTTTTATGTGATACGATTATGTTATGCTTTATGATATGTTTAAACCTATTCATATGAGGAATGCATTGGACTTAATAAATGAAGGGTGGAGCCCACTACAACACCTCGATGCATTGGTAGGTCTCATGAGACAAACTAGAGTCTTGGCACGAGGCCTTAACAAAATCTTATTGTAGACTTGGCCCGAGGCCTTGTCTATGTGGTTATGATAGTCTGGCATTATGCATTACATCATTATGAAAGTGGTTATTGATATTTCATGTGATTATTAGACTAGTAGAATATCCATGTGAGTAAGTAACTGGCATTATTTCATTTTACTTTTGCCATATTATGTTAATGTTCAAGTTTAAAAGGCTTTTGTTTTAGTTATACATTGCCTTAAATGTTAATTTTTATTTATTAAATCATCCGCTATATTGTTATCCTTACCGAGCATATGAGCTCACCCCTTTCAATGTTTTAATTTTTCCAGGATGTGAAGAAGTATATTATGAATGACCTGCGGGGATAATATAAGGGGATATGAAGAGAAGATGTTGTAGTTTTGTTTTACTTTATGATGTAATGTATGACATATGAATGTATCTAGTGTTTCCATGGCTACTAAACTAATCAGTCTTTAAAGACTTGATCTTTTTTTATCATGACAAAGGTACACAATAATGAACTGACTCTGGGTAACTGGGGTCGGGGAGTTACAACTTTTGGACAGCTCTTAAGCCTTAACCCTTTCCTGATCTTAAATACATAATTTCAATATGTGTTATAAATTTAACATGTATGATTTGAGTATGAACATAGAAGTCCACCACCAATGTGATCCTCTCTTACATAGATAATATTACAATGTATGTAGCATATAATAAAAAAGGTAATGCACTTACATGGTAATAAATAACACAGTCCAATTGTGCTCAATAGCCACTAGTGACAATTTACCTACGTCGGACCACACTGGGTTATATATAAATATTTACCAACAAATTTATAATTTTCATATATTAAATGCCTAAATATATATATTTTTAGTGGGGGAACCAACATATTAGGGCCTAGGTATCCCATAATGAAAAATATACCATGTGAACACTTGGGTTCCACCCATAACCATATCACCTGAAACCCCATCCAATAGGATTCCATCTATATCATCAATAAATAATGTACCACATAGATAAACTTTTTTTATTACATTAACATTACATCACTTTGTTTAAGACATAAAAAATTAAAGAAACAAATGCCCAAAGATCATATTGTTCTAGTTCCTTTGAAAACATGGAAATATAAAAAACTTTTCAATAAATGAGCTACAATATCTCCCAGTATGTTTTTCCTATCTTTATCACTTCATAGACACATCATTAATAATTAAAAACTTCATAACTTGGAGAAGGAAAAATAAAAAGGGTTGATCTTGGATGTTAGTTATCGGTAAATAAGGTAGAAATATAATATTAAATGAAATCATAGGTGCACGAGAATGTGATCAAAACATTAGAACATCGTACCCTAAAAAAATATCATAAAAATAAATATTTTTATAAAATATTGGTAGTTAGTAAGACATGAATCATTTGTAAATAAATAACATAAGACAAGATAGAATATCATTGGAATAATACATGGAATTCTGGAAAACTTAGACATATTATAGCATTTAATAAAAGTCAACACTCGGTCTTGTAAATTATCAAGGGTATTCATGGAACTACGCCAACAGGGTAGTACATACCACAATCCCCAGTTTTTTTCATTTCCCATTAATGGATTAGGTTTCCCTATATTCCTATAGTGGACCAGTTTTACCAATCATCCATCATCATGGTGACTACATCTACTGGGTAGGACATTCCACCATCCCCATTAATAGTCCATCCCTTCTAAGATATTGAGTTTCCCCATCTTCCCATAGTGGATCAAGCCTGTAAAATGATTTACATCATTATATCATGAAATATCAATTTTTTTCAATTAATTTGAGGGATATACAGGTCCCACCCATCTCTTAATAAAATAATTCTTACATTTTACACAATATAATAACACATTCAGCATATCTGATCCATAAAATAGAAGGGATTCATAAAAATTATATCATAATCCCATGTAATGAAATTGATGTCAAAAACATGTAATTATATCTTACCTTGTAGAAAAATTCATTTTTCATAACCATTACATCAATGCCTAACCCATGAAATGATGCAAGTTTCACAAGCATAAATATTATGGCAAAGAGTAATGGTTTTCATAAACATCAATCCAACAAAACATATACCATTTTGAGAAATATTATTAATATATACTTTTAATTATTTCCAAAAGGGCATGAGTATCATAAACAGATTTCATATTAGATGGAAAATAATATTGAAATATATTTTGTAAACATTTCTTGAGAAAAATATCCCTTTGTATTTGAAAAAGGGATATTTATAACAGAAAACAATTGAAATCCCATTTTATTAAAAATAAAAATTTAAACTTATAAATAAATTTTAGAAAGCATTTTGGGAACATTTACATTATAATTCATAAAATCATATCATGAAAACATTTTATACATGAATTTCCTTAATAAAAATAATACAGCCTTGAAAACATTTGGAAAACCATTTATTTTAAATTAATTTGTAAACTTATAAATAATTATGTAAAACTGTTTAAGAAATTTTTTTAACCATATTTTTTTTGAAATGCCCTTTCTTTAAAAAATAGCACTAAATGCATTCTTTAAAGCATTGATAACCACAAAAATTGTTTCAAAACCATTGTAGTGAAAACCCCTTAAAATAAATAAATTTTATGAACATGAAGAAAAAAGTCCTTAAAATAAACATATGAACCTATAATGAAATCTTAATGAAAATGAAAGTCATGATGGTGGGTATGCCTATACATAGAGAACATTCCTTTTACCTTAAATGTTCAAAAAGTGTCCTGATCAAAAAATGAAAAGAATATTCCATCTAAAAACGTTTTGTAAAAGGTAAAACATGGGTAGAAATGTCCTTTAACATAATATTGGAAATTAAAACATATTTTAAATGTCTTTTATAAATCATGATTTTGAATTAATATAGATTTATGAATTAAAGGAATGATATAGCCCCATTTTCATACAATCATTATCATAATTATCATAAGTTCCAAGGAATCGTAAAATCGTATCACTACATAGATATACCATGCATGTTAATACTCTAATTAAATTCATTATAGTACTTGAGAGATGGATCATATGAATTAATCAATGTAATCATAATTGTAATCAATCTCGATAAACGATAATAGTTTTTTAATAAGCATTTTATCACATGGAGACTTTTAATAATAATCTAAATGTAAAAAAAATTAAATATCATTAAGATTAAAAAATCATGAATTTATGAATATTCACGATATAACTTGTCAAAAACACCTAGAAAAACGTATATCAGCTTATAATAAAAATGTTTCTTATAAAAGGAAATTTGAGACAAAACTATCCCATCGATTCTGAAAATATTAAAATAGAAACCCCAATAAATAAATACAATAGAATGGATATGTAAATACATTTAAATATTATAATAAGATCCATATAGTATATCCATGTTACGTATTGATGTCACATAAATGAAATTTTCATTTATTAAGTTATGTATCTCATGAAAATAAAAAGTGAGATGAGATCTCTATCCATTGTGTATTGAATCTGTTTGTGTTAATTGAAAATTTATGTATAATAAATAAGATTTTATTATAAATATATCAATGAACCATATTATTATATCTAATACCATATATTTTTCTGTTTTGACTTTATATTACCCTCTTGATAATATTTCTCGGTTAAGGTTTCACATCGGGAAATAATCACTTTGTTTTTTTCAATTGTGTTAATTTGTTATATCATTGGTCCTTATGCTTATTTAATTATTTATATATGTAAACCAAGATATAAATATCATTTATCTTATTTATATATGTTTTATACTAATCTATATAATATTTATCAATTAAAATGGAGTACATCATTCAAGGAGACAATAGGTTGTATATACACATGACTGATGATTCGATTTTATTGTCATATTAAATGAAAGAATGAAAATGAAATATATGAATACATGTATAATAATATTAAATTAGAATTACTATGTCATATATATATTATAATTTCACTAAAAATGTCTTTAATACATTCCATGTATTTTGTGAACAAATCACATCACTTTGAGGGTAGTAGTCTACATTTACTCAAATAAAATTTTTGTATTTTCACAAGATGGAAAGAAGAAACGAATATTCTGAATAACAATTAAAAAAATAAATTATAAACATAATATATATCATATATAAATATGTTTCCCAACAAAATTTCCACTAGGAGAGGAAGTAAAGAAAAAATTATTAAACATCGTTTCGTGAGGTAGTAGTTCCCCGTACACGTAAACATTATGTGCATTATCCATTAGATGGATGCATGTATAAATTTAGGTAGAAACCATATAATAACAAAATAATAATATTTTTATTATTATTTTATTATTTTAAAGTCATGGAATAAGAATATTTTAGGTAGTGTATAATTGAAAATAAAATAAAGGAGTTTGAGAAGGAATGTGACCTCTTATTTGGGTAACAGCTTTTGGTTTTCAGCAGAGTGATTCCATGGATTTCAATAATACTAAAAGTAAGATTCAGGAAGGAATGGAGGGATTTGGGGAAGTTTAATGGGATAATATTGTCTGAGTATGAGAGGTTTTAAAGGTGTGAAGAAGGTAGAGATTTGGTGTACTTTTATATGGAAGCAAGGGGACACTCTAAGCATTTTTGAAAACAAGTTTGGTGTAACAATATTTGTATTAACAAAAGTCTTCCCAAACCAACCAAACACAATAATGGATGTTTTATGAGCTTAATATATCCATAATATGTGGTTTGGATAGGTGTATTTGTCATTTAATACATTATGGTTAAATTTTTAACCCTTGTTAAGAGTTATTCTTCTTAAATCGATGTAAATAATTTTAATTATGTTCCCAAATATTATTTTGTCCAAAAATAATTTAATATTAGTATAAATTATAATTTATTCATATTCCAAATAAGGAATATATTTTTATGAATTCCAATAAAATAAGTGGTATAAATTATTTTAAATTAATCATATAGCTGGGATGACAAAGAGGGTTTTTAATATAAAAACCTCCCAATTTTTTTTTAGGTTTTTATATTGAATTTCATAGTTAAATTGAGTCCAATTACATAAATAGGATTTATTTATAAAATTATGAACTTATTAATATTTAATAAAAATTTATAAATATAAATTATTCAAATAAATGAATTATATGAAAAAGTAGTTTTAATTAAATTTATTTATTTGTCACAATTAATTTATAATTTATTCTTCATTGGAAAAATACCAAAACCTTTCCCGAACGTTCTTTTTATCATTATATATATAATATGAAGTTTATATTGACTTATATTATCATTAAAATTTCCTATAGTGAATTTAAAATATGTTCTTTAATAGAAGATTTTACAAATACCTTAATAAAAATAAAATATTCTATTGTAAAATTGGGTTTCAATTTATCTTATGAAAATCAAATATATTGGATGAAGGTAAAAAATATTTTATTGAATATAATATAGAAATATATCATTAATATCACTCAATAATATTAATTATTAAAATTTATTATGGAAAACCCACTTTTAGGAATATAGATAATAATATTCTCTTTTATATTCAATTGGTTTTTAAATTAATTTAAAAATAATTTTAATCCATTGAATTAAATTTTTATTTATGTAAAACATAAACTTCCATATGTTAGTTAACCCATTCTATAACTACTAATTTAAGTCAATATTATTATATTTTAAAAATATATCATTTTTGTTATTCTATCTTGTGTGTTACACATGCCAACGATTAAAGTCATTATTCCATGTAATGAAATATAACTTTAGAGTTCTGTATAGAGAAAGAAAATTTTTATTTTTCATGTAGTGTACGGTTATTATGGTTTTTTGTATAACATTAGACAAATATAGTGATTAATTATTAATATATCTTTTTTTTGTATTTTTTGGAATACATATATTGAAAAGATAAATTAACTAGAAAAAAATATTTCACGAAATATTAAGGTGTTACATTATACCCCCCTTAAAATGAATTTCACACTCAAAATTCATCTAGTTTATGGATGATTTATTACATGAAAGTATCATTCACAGACAATTACATTCTAAAAATGAATACAAAAAATTCACGTAAAAAGGGAAATCATAAAACATATCAATTATAAAAATTACCATATATCTAGTGTCACATCTCACCCATTCTCATTTACTTGAGATGGTGGTGGAAGGTTATGTGGACTTTGCTGAAATCCACAAGTTTCCAAATAGATTGTAATAAATGTTGAGTACTTCATTTATAGTTTTATATACAATTTTCATTTTAAAGATAAACAACCAACCTGCAACCCATATCAAAATAAAACACTTCAAGATGTATGATAAAAATGAAGGATAGCTAAAAAATTCATCTATATCAAACCAACCAAAGGGTTCCAAAATGAAAAGCATCTACCCTAAAGTAAAAAATAGAAGAAAAGTTAATAGAAGCAAAGGAAGACCGCATGACTCTAATTCTCCACAAGATCAATAATCCGACACAACCAAATAGCCCATTTTTTTAATGTTGTACTAATAATTTTTGATAACTTTACTCTTCTCATGTCTAGAAGGGAGATATCTAAAAAAGAACATTAGTTCCAATGTTTGGGTGTGTACTAAAACTAATTAGGCTTTCCATGATCACATCCCAACTAACTCAACTAGGATAGAAGAAATTAGCACATTTATATTAAATCATTTTTAAAATAGTTAATATTAAAATATAGACAAAATCCATAGTATAAGTTTTCCAAGGAAATAGAATAAAAAATAATTTAAATAATTTAACATTATATTTTGGAATACACATTCCACAGTTTAGAACACACCCTCATATACTTGTTTTTCAGAGAGTTCCAAACTCATTAGTGGTCTCTCATCCAATCAACTTGTTTCCCATTAAAACATGCCCTTGATCCAAGGATATGTACCTTGTATGCCACTCATACATATCCCTTATTCAGGGGAATATCTACCATTAACTCACACAAAACCCATGTATACCAAAACCATTTAAACCAATAAATTTGAACCAAACCATTTCCAACCATTTTAATAAAAATTCATTTTTACTGAAAACCATTCCAAATATTAATTTCAAAAAATCCATCGAATTCATATTTTGAAATAATGATTTTAAAATCATGAAACCAAAGTAAATTCCACAACCAAATAATATAATTACACAATTTCACAAAAACACCAATAGTTGTCACTAAATAGAATTTATAACATGCTTTGCAAATTTATTTTACAAAAAAAATCATACAATTAAAATAATATGAAAACTAGGCCGTCAAATTCGAAATACTGGGGGTGAGTGTAAATGCACGTACCATGGGTTATATGATGAAAACAATAAAATTACGAAGAACATTCATGAACCCCAGATAAATCTCCAAACCCAACTTTAAATATCTTCTCATATCTATAAAAATACTATATGTAAACATATTTGGCATCCAAAACACAAGATCTACTCACAACGGGCACATATCAATGAATCTAGGAGAAATGGAGATGTATATATATAAAAAATAAGTAATAACTAACATAAATGAAGGATTAATAGAAGAATCTTGCTTTAATGCTCCTTGGAACTTCTCCATATCACATCCAATTCTGTGTGAAGAAGTTCTCCTACATTTTAGTGAAACAAATCATGACTTATAGTCATTTCAGAAAAAATAAAAATATAAAACAAATGTAAAACCTATAACCACATTATTAGGTTCTATTTTTTTAACCACGCATGGTTTAGTCACACAGTTAGGTAAATTGTGCGCTAACCAAAAACTAGGCACTACCTCAAGGGTATAACCTTACACAATTTGATCATACAGATTCCAAACCATACACCAACTATGAAAAGAACATTTATCAACATATCATGGTTTTACCATGGTTTATACATGATTTTCACAAACTATGCAGAATCCATGCACCTTCCCTTTATCCCATGTCTCATTATTCATGATTTTTATTTGGTTTTTCACAGATTTCCCCAAACATGCACCAACTGTTCAGGTATAGAAATGCCCCAAAAACACAACAAATGTTCTACAAACTCTCAGAAACATAATCCCAACACATTATAAGTTTAAATTAGATAAAATATGATGAACTACCTCATATAAAGGGGTTATAAATTCTACCCACCATGGGTCTTTTCATCCTCAGAATGTAGAAAAAAATCATTTCTGTAAATGAGTTTCTCCCATTGCTATTCTATTTCCTTCTCACTTTACCAAGTCTCCTCATTGATCTAACCTTGTATCCACTAATCCATCACTAGACATATGATTTTTTCATTCATGAATTTCCATTTTTTATCCACCATTATCGCATGAATTTGAATTGAAAAAGCATCTGCCTCTAGGATAACGTGTTCCCACTAGATCATAGAGTCATGATTAGGATAATTATTTTTTCAAAAAAGATAAAATAAACACATTATAAACCGTAGTGAATTGTGGTGGTAATTCCCAATGGTATTCCACCTCACCTACCCATTCCATTATCTCAAAATGTATTATATATATCGAGGGGATAACTTTACCTATTTCACAAAACCATGATATCTGAACCATTGAAAGATCTCTATGAACACATGATAACTCACAAAAACTTATAACAGGTTTTAGTGATGATCTTCATATGATTTATGATGACTTTTCACCATTTCCATCTACTTCCCAATCAACTAAATCTTTTCAATTATTTCTCAAACATGGTTTAATAGAAATATTGATGTATTACATGTATCCATCCAAAAAAGTGGTGAATGATAAAGAATACGATATAATTATTCAAATGGAGAAATTGTTTTTGATTAAAGATTAATATTGTTATAAGAGATCTCCACTAAAATAATTTTATATTCCCATGAGCAGTCCAAAGCAATTAAACAAGCCTGCAACATGTCTTCCAATGTATATGTTGTCGGTTCTGATTTTTTTGTCTTTCTGAGTGTGATAGATCGTACTCATTTTCAACTAAGTCCTAAGTGATTTCTTTATGGACGTCCTAAAATGAGACGTGTATCTTGAATCTCTATTGGATATGATTGAAATTATAATTCCCTTTCACTTAAAGACTTTTCAATTATTGATTCCTGATAAGTCCTCAACCTAATAAGATTCACGGAAAAGAATGAAATGATCTGAATTATTAAGATGATCCACTATCACCCATACAAGAATGTGTATTCAAACTATTCATGGGATTCCTATTACAAAATCCATAGTTATCTACTCCCTTTTCCAAATTGGAATAGGTATATACTCTAATATACCTACTTGTCATTGATGTTCTTCCTTAACCTACAAACTGTTAATGAAACATGAAACATAGTCATCCACCTTCCTCTTAAATATGACCCAGAAAAATTTAATTGACTTTTATATCATTAGAATTCGTTGATTATTCTACCATATTGAACGGTGGAGACAATGAATATGTTTTTTTGACATGTCACATTTACAATGATCTGATTTCTAAACCACAACATTGAACTTCCAATTAGCTTCTATCCTTCAATGGCCTACCACCATTGAGTTTCAAACACATCGAAACACATTCATAACTGGATGTTAGTGCCTCTTTAATCATTTTCAATAGATTATGAACCACTAAAACGGAATATAAAAATTCAACATCCCTCAAACATCACATTCAACATGTATGTCAGCTTTGACAAACATCAACTACCACTCATGTGAGGAATCTTTTTCCAACTGATTTTTTGTCTTCCTACCGAATGAAACTTCCATTTTATTATCTTTTCCCTATGTATACATTAATTCAATGTCAAACATTAATAGAAACTCCATACATATAATTTTTCTTAGATTCAAATCCTTTTTTGAGAAAATATGTTTCGAGAACTTATTTTCTATATGTACATTGTAAAGACCCATAAAATTCATGGAAATGTTTTTCTTATTTTTCTTTGGGATTTTACAAGAACGCGGTTTTTGACGGCACTTGATTCCAAGGCCCGACGTGCCCGTAATTTCTTTCCGATGTTTAGCTCGGGTACGTTCAGTGAACGAACGGGCGGGAATTTCTAACTTTTGAACCAGTGCTCGGAATCGAATTTAGAGGGCACCGATGGAACCGTAGTGCCAGTAATTGCTTAGGAACACCTATTCGAGAGTTGTGTTTTCATGAGAGAAGATGATAAAAATTGTGGAAGTTTAATTAATAATTTAACTACAATTTTTATTTCCTCTTTATAGTTTTTAGAATTGGGTGGAAGTTGGGTAACTACCCAACTTCCCAAGGGAGGTTATGAGGGTGGTGGGGCCCACACGAACCCCAACCCTTCACATTCATTAACTCCCTCAACTCACATTTTAATTTGATAAATTAAGTATTAATAACTTATGTTATTAATGAAGTGAGTTTAATGTGTGTGTTGGTTTGAAATTCAAACTCATGTCTAGTTAATAAATTAAGTGAGGGCTTTATTTATTTTGGGTTAGTTTCTTGTGGTGGAGTCTTGGGGAAAAAAGACTACGGATTAAGGAACTTCTTCATCTTCGACAAAGAATGCAAAAAACACATCAGTCTCCGATGAAGAATGCCGATTTCTTGGAAACTGATTACGCGACGCCGTGTACCGCGACGCCGAAGATGTCTTCCATCACGACGTCTCTTTCTGTGACGGTTTTTCTGCGACGAATCCTCATTCGACAAACCTCCGTTCATGCTACGCTCGAGGTAGGGGTTTATTTATTTATTCTATTCGTGATTACTTCCTTGTCGTTATTCGTGAAATTACGACCAATTGTTATCGATTAACGAGAGGGGGCCGGACCGCACAAACACAGCTGACCCTCCTCCCTTATCTATGTTATTGTTTCAAATGTGTTGGAATGGGAATGGCACGGTGTCGTTGCACCGCCCGGGATCATGCGGAAAGTAATGCGCGGCTCCGTCGCACCGCATCGTGAAGTTGAACCAAGTCACGGCGCCGTCGCGTCACGTCGGAGAAAACCAAAGATACCATGGCCGGCGCGGGGCCACGGTGGAGGGTCGCGGCGCTGTCGCGCCGTGCTGAACGAACCAAAACCGCGGCCGGTTCTGGGCCGCGGCGGAGCAGGGTGACCGACGGCCGATTCCGGGCCACCAGTGTCGGAGCAGGGAGGGGACCAACCGTCGCCGGTCCCGTGGTGGTAGAACCCGGACGGCCAGGGCAGGCTGGCCGGGCAGGAGAGGATCCATGGGTTCAAAACCCCGGCCAGCAAGCTTGCGGCCCCCATTAAGGGGGGTAGTAGTAACAAAACGCGGGGGGCAGCGCCCCCCTGCAAAGCTGAACGGCTCAGCCATTCGACCGAGCCAACTGGCGCCGCACGCCAGTGCGTCGGGCCGGGCCACACCCAGCCAGGCCGACCCGGTTCAGGCTGACCCAGGGGGTCTCGAGCCGGGTCAGTCCGGGCCCGAAACCCCCATTTTCGGATCCCTTTTTCGTCTTTTGCCCACATCTCGGGCTACAGACCTCCGATTGACGCGTCATCAACGGCGATGCGATCCATGGATCGAGAGGGTCGTTTTGGTATATCGCGCTCAAAGATTCGGAATACTTTGTGCTCGGCCGGGTTGGTTCGTACACGAAACCAACCGGGCCCCGGGAGCGGAAACACTCATATCTTAAGCTCCGGACGTCTGATTGACGTGCCGTCGACTTTGTTGGATTCCTATTAGTGAGACAGATCTTTTTACTTACTCTACCTGAGGTTTGGACACATCTGGAGTACGGTCGGGTTGGTATTGACTTAAAAACCAACCGGGCCCCTGGGATGAAAAATCCAATAACTCTCAGACCAGGCGTCCGATTAACGAGCCATCTGCGACGTTGAGTTCCTGCTGCCGATACAGAACTTTTGGATACATCATCTCTGGACTATGTGTCAGTTGATGTATCAGTCTCTTGGCTCGTGGAGCGGACACTCCCGAACGAGGTTTCTGTGTATGGGAACACTAGAGCCGGCTGTGTTGCGACTATGACGACGACGATAACTGTAAAAATGATCCTTAGTGGATTCGACGGCGACGACTACAACACTTAGCGATCCTACGTGGATCAGTGCTACTGATCCTGTGTAGGTCCGATCCTATGTGTGTCAGCGATCAGCAGTTCTGTGTGAGCCAGCACCTACAGATCCTGTGTGGGTCCGATCCTGTATGGGTCATTGCAGGGGTTAGTTACCTATCGATCCTTTGTGGGTCAGATCCTATGTGGGTCATTGAGGAGGTTAGTACCTATCGATCCTTTGTGGGTATGACGGCTTAGATGAATCAGTGGAAATATCTGATCATCTCTATCGTCATACGAAGAAGTATACCTGTGCGAGCTGAATCATATTTTGCTTTCTTTTGGGGATTTTGTTGTGCTATCTTGTGTGGATTTACGTTTTGCTTTTTTGTGTGGACTGGGTTGTACTTGGGTTCGGATGTTGGAGCCGAATGAGAATTGATGACTTAGGTATATGTATGGGCATATACCTAAGCAGTGTCGGATGTTACTTCGTGATTGTATCTTTCCTTTATGGATTATCCTTTGTGGATTCTGGGAGACCTTAGGGGGTCTCGTGGTCCCTACTGTGTAGCTTATTCTCACACCTTCATGGGAAAAGCCCGCACTACGATGTGTTGGTTCCATATGACGGACATCGATGATCGTGGTTGAGGCTTGTGGAGCAGGATAGTACCTGGAGGTGGACCACTGGGCGGGACGTACTCAGAGCGGTCGGCTGGACCCGAGGAGCAGTGGCGGCTATCTGTACCCACCCTTCAGGTGGAATATCTAGTGGACAACTCGACGTTGCTGCTTTACTTTTCAGTTCTTGTTTTCCCTTCCAGTTGTACTTTACTTTCAGTTTGGGTTTGTATACTGGCCCACTTTCTTTTCCGCACTTACTATTGTACTCGGTTTTTACTTAGTGTTTACTTCTTCTGCTTTCTTTCTCTGAGGTGATTGTTTACTTTACAAAGGCATTTCCTTCCCTTTTTACCAGGATTTACGCCTTGGTGCTAGTCGCCAGTCCCTAGCCTATGGAAGGCGGGCTTGGGGTAGTCACGACATGGGCCCCAAGGACGGGTCGGGACATACATAAAAAATTTCACAAATGAGGTAATGATTCCAAGTCTTTAAAACATAGATGATAGTAGCTAACTCATAATCATGTGTTGGGTGTTTATTCTCATTAAATCGCAACTTCCTTGAACCATTGGTGAAACCGTGTTCTTGTTTCATGAGAACACACCCCTACCTTGATTCCCAAGCATCAAAATACACCACATATCAATTTCATGATCCTATAAAAGTCATGATCGGTGTGAAAGTAAGGTGAACCATTATATCTTGAAATGATTTAATGAATCCCTCACACTATTATAATCAAACGTTATTATTTTTCAATGATTTAATTGGTGAATCTAGTTGTACAGAGTGATGGATAATGAATTGATAATAACCATCTAGAACAATAATACTCTATATCTCAAAGACATTATTTGGGTGTTTCAATGTTATAAAAACTTCTATCATCTATGGAATCACTAAATCACCTCTTTTAAAAATTAAATTTCCATGAATGTGTACCTATTATATCTAAAATTTTCAATTGTAGAGTTTGGAATACAACCGATGATCCCTCAAGATTACCAAAACCGTAGTTAAGTATATCTCAGGCCTATCCCTTGTTCTTTAATACAAAAATATGTCTACCAAAAACTCCACTACAAAATAATATAGGCATATAAGAAATATCTGATTCTTAAATTATATAATGAAATCTTGAGTATTCTTAAGACAGAAAGGCATTACCACATATTCATAATTTCCCTATATTATTCTAAATGTTGTGTTTATAATATACTCATTTTGAATAATTAATTGATGATAGCTTGATCCCAAGTCAATTTCAGAAAACAACTTAGCTCCTTTTAATTGATCGGAAAGATCATCAATTCATGGAAGTGGATACTGATAATTTATCATAAATTAGTTAAGCTTATGATAATCTACAAATAGTTATAGTGTTTATCTTCTTTTGTCAATAATAATAATGGTTCTACCCATAAAGATGTTATTGGATGAAAGAAACCCTTTCTTTCAAGATCTTCCAACTACACTTTCAACTCACATAATTTTGTTGGATCGATTCAATAAGATGGATGTGAGATATTACATTTCCTCGGGTGGATATCAATCATATAAAACACTTCCCTTACAAATAGAATCCCTGAGAAAACATTAGAAAACACATCTATAAACAGATAAAAAACTCCTAGAAAACTATTCTTCCAGATCTCACCCATGGATTCTAAATACAACATAGCTAACTAATATGAGATCATTCCAACTATAGGTGCCAATAAGCTCATTTCACCTGTATCTACATTCCTTTATCTTCTAAATGTATTCATGATTCCATACAATGTCATGAATGTAACTATTCTACTATTACAGTTTATGTGATCCTTGAATGTTTTTGACTAATCTATGCTCAGGATTACATTATAGACATTCATCTCTAGTATTGTGAAATCACATTCCACATGATCTCTATAAATAGTTATAGAACATTATATACATATAAAAGATCTACATTTTCTTTGACCAAAAGATGTTTTATGTTTTATCAAAGAGGGATTCATCTAATGTTTTAGACATATCCATTCAGTATTTCATGAAGTAGTAGATTAATGTGATGCACCAATATTAAAGAGAACATGCATAGGGATAGAATTTAAAATAATTGTACCTCTCAACCTATATTGTCTGGACTAATCATCCACTATAACCTGTTCATCCCCATATAATTACTTCCACACAACACATTTCTCCTTGTTTCCATGTTCATATTTTCATTCCTTAGTAGTCATTGTATTCATGTAATCATCATGGATATCTTTGTTCTTCTAAAAAGATAGATTCAACTGAACTCAACACATCAAAGCATACGATGATTACAACACCTATGTTGTGTCCTAAGAACATGGACTCATAACACTATGAAAATGAAACATAGGATTCCCCATATTTTTTAAATTATGTAATGCTCTCAGTTGTGCGGTCCACATTAAATTAATCTGACTTAGTTACCCACACTAAAAAATGTCCAGGCTTAGACATGTTTCTTGGAGAATGGTTGCATTCTCCTCTGTTCCGATTCCATTGTGTTTCAGTACCTTGAGGATTTTTTATCATATTATTCTTATTGTTATTTCAATATTTCACACCTCCTCCCAGGATGACAATTTTACATCTTCCACTCAGATTTTTAGAATTGATATATTTTATGAAAAGAGTATATGGTTATAGTCATGACTCAATGGTTTGAAAATCTTGAGAGATATTCTAGACCAACTATTAGTTCACAAGTGGAACAGGTGAAACCACATTATTAATAGCATTTTCCATCTTCTTCCTATTATGCCTACTTGGTTCCATTTTCTAGAATCACCAAAAAATCCATAGACTCAGTCTCTATCAACAGATTTCTTAACTATTCAATTTTACAACATAATGTTTTCCCAACAATTCATTCCAAAATAAACCGTTAACGTATTCAACTATTTTTTATAAATTACAATTTGGTATTGACAATTAGTACATTTTCAAAATAACATAATCACAATCTTTTCAAATAATTTCATTTTAAAAAATCACCATTTTTAAAAAAAATCACATTTTAATAAAACATATATCATTACTAAAAATGAAATATGTACTACTGGTTGGAAGTAATTCTTCTAATGAATGTCATTCTCATGTCATTAATTAAACCCTTTACAATGTGTTTCAATTCCTACAATTGTATCCAAAAAACTTATGTTCCCAACTCCTTGGTAACTTGATGTTCCCCATAAAAAGGTTAGCTACAACTTTTTCTACACTATATTTCATGACCCAAAAATAATACTCTTTTCTATGACCCAAACTAATGTAATAGACTCAATCAAATTTGAACTCCAGGACTATGAAAATGGGTGACCACTTGTTCCACAAGGGAAGGACCAAACTGATACCACATTTGCATCATGCACATTCACACTGTCTTGAGAAGGAAGTCAATGTTTACAAGGGCTTATGTAACATCACCAATATTACAAAGGCATGCAATAAATGATGAGGGATTAATTTAGATTTTGGGGGGGATTTTTTCTATTTTAATATCAATAACTAAAATTATAACCATAAACAAATAAAAGACTACACGATGAATGATAAAAAATGAACGACAACTCAATCATTTCATTTAAATCAAACTAACCCAAGAGTACCACAGTAGAAGGCAACTAACATCAAAGTAAACATTAGAATACAAATTAGTAAAACTAAAAGACAATCCCAATGACTCCAAATATCTACATTCTCTAACCTCTGACTCCATCAAACATCCCAAGTAACACTAAGTATTACTAAGCATGTGGTATATGTTAATATTTCTAATATATCGATTGAATATATTTCCAAAATATCCAATGTTCCAAAGTTGGGGTGCGTACTAAAACATAGTAGTGTTTCTACGATAACTTACGAACTCACACCACTAGGATAGAACATGTTATCACATTTAGATAAAAAAAATAAAAAATAGTTTATATAATAATATAAAAAATACAAATTAAATTGTTTTCAATGTATGTCACATAAATAATTTACTAAATAATTTAACATTCTATTTTTGACATACCAATTCCATGGTTCACAACACAACCACACATTAAGGCTTTTTTGATAGTTCTATACTCTTGAAATGTTTCTCATTCAATCACCTTGGGTCCCAATGTCACACGACCCTAATCTAGTGTCATGTACATTGTACCCCAATGGTACACATACTATATTTAGGGTCATGTCGAACAAGAACTCACTAAAAATCCATATATGCCTAAATCATTTCAACTAAATAATTTACAACCATTTAAATAAAAAAATTCTTATTGAATACTTTTCCAAAAACCCATTCCAAAAATTCCTATGAAGGAAAATTTTAAAATAATAATTTCAAAATAAAGATATAGAAGAACTATTAACAACTAAAGAAAACAATTTCACAAAAAACCATAAATAACTACAGAAGAGAATTTATAACATTATGTGCACCATATTTTCATAATAAAAATAAATTAATTAAACCAATTTGAAAACATATAATTCACATTCAAAATAAATGAGTCGAGAGTGAAGCGACATACCTCAGGTTTTATGAAGAAAATGAAGAATGTAATGAAGGATGTTCACGAACATGGGTTAATGATGAAAAAACCCACCTTAAATCGATTCCCTATCAATAGTAATACCATATATAAATATATTTGGCATCTAAAACACTATATATACCCATTTCAGGAATAGATCTATTAAACTAATAGAAAGGGAGAAGTAGATATAAAAATTATCATCGTAAAATAACAAGAACAGATAGTTACAACAAGAATCAAGTATTAATGTACCATAAAATGTCCCTAGGTCAGTTCTAATTTGTTGTGGAGATGATCCCCAAAATTTGATAGTGAAAAATCCGATGTTCGGGATATTTTGGGACAAAATGAAGCAATAAAACACATGACCTACCAATATCCACTTTTTTGGGATATATTTTTTATCCCAAAATTGTTTAGTCACACGATTAGGTCAACTGTGTGACAGCCGCAGCCTCAATAATTGGACCTTTCATGGTTGGCTCTCATAGTTTTCAGTCCTTATATGTGTCCCATGGGATTCCCAATATTTTCATCAACCATGAACCTATATAAAAGAACTAAAACACACCCATAGTTTTCTAAATGCTCAAAACATAATCCCAAAACATTATATAACTAAATTACACAAAATAAGAGTTAAATACCCACACTTTTTGTGCTACAACTAGTTTTCCCCATAAGAGAACATAGTTTGTGAGTAAAATTTTGAGATGCTGGAAAAGAAAAAGTATTTCTAATGAGTTATTGAAGTCATAAATCTTAATAAAATTAATGGCAAAATAAAATTTGAGTGACTCAATGTCATAAATATGTAATTATTTAAAAGTTCATCAGTTCAACAAGAATTATGCTATTATGAAAACACATTTTTTTATAACTATTTTATTCTTGATTTGTTTTTCATTGACCAAGAATATAATAAAATATACATACTTGGTATATTTTTTAAATTAATGTTTCATTCTTTCTATGAGAATTTATCTATTTATAATTTCTCAATTATATCATGAAATGGATGTGTAGATTTAATTTTGATGCCTCAAGCAAAAACGTCATATTTTAATAGATCTTATGACCTATAAATTAATGAAAAGTACAACTATTGGTAACTAGGTATCATGGAAAATCTATATTGATACCACATTATTATATAAACATGAAAAAAAACACTACTACTTCATCATAAATATTTATTCATGAAAAATTATTATACATTAACTAGTATATCGTATAAGCCAGTGGTAGGCATGATACCCTTTTCATCCTGCTGTCATGTGTATATGACCCATAGCCTTTCTAGAAATGATTGTTTTTCACCTGACATACATTAAGTCCTATTCAAAAACCACACTAATATGACATCCAAAATAAATATGATCAATATACCTGAAATAAGTATAACCATTAAATATCATTTTACCCAATTTTTTTAGCACAATCGCAATAAAAAAAATCTGGAAATGTTTTTCTTAAATATTTAATCAATTGATATCATTTTAAACATTCGTATTTAAAAAATAACAAAACAATAGAAGGAATGTCATGAAATGTTTTAACATTTATTCTAAATATATATTGAATTTACACTTGGTTGTCACCTTCCAAAAACATGAATACTATAATTGAATATTCCATTGAAACATTGTAATAACCTGACGTACCATGAATCCTTTTGGAAAACACGTCTTCTTCTTTATTCTAATGTTTACTAGTTACTTTAATTAAATTAAACAAGTTGTAAACATCATCCTTGGTGATGTAGAACAATTTTCCAATAATCTGTTCTAGGGTAATCTATACCTTCCAATTTACATATTCTTAACCAATATTACATTATCCAAACATAATTATCTCAGTGTGGGGAATTAATTAAGGGTTACCATAACCAAATAAAAACATCAGTTTTCTATTTCATCATTAACATTCAGCCTGTCCTCATAATTCGTTAATAAAATCATAAACTGAAAATTTTTATATATATCATGATTTAAATAACATAATCATTGAATTCCAAAACATAAATAATTAATTCACTATTAATTACAAATAAAAAATCACTCAATCTTCACCAAATTATTCCTTAATACCTCATTACTACAATATAAAATATTAATAAAGATTTAGGTTTCCTAAAACTTATTATAGTCATGATTATTTTTCATAATGTAAACAATACTATAGGAACATCACATTGCATTCTCCTTTCATTTATATTCTCTTTATCTATATATGTATAATAAATACTCAAACCACCTTATTGATTATTTTTATGGGATTTCAACTTGTGAAATATATTTTCAGAATGCCCATACTTTCAACATATATAACTTAAAATGATATCCATGTTCCATCTATTTATCTTCATTGACTAAAACCAGAAATTAGGGTTGAAAACACATATCATAGAAGAAAAAAACATAAAAATGAATAATAATTACTTATAGGATGAATAAATCAACAAACATATTTATTAAATCTATAACACGTTAGGAGTGTCCTAGTTTATTCATAGTCCTCCTCTATTTGAATAATTCACTATGGTTCATAAGGAATTTATGAATTCCCAAATCATATACCCAGTTATGTCAATCTAGGTGTGTAGTAGAGCTCGTAGTAATATACTAGGATAAACTGTTCAAGGCTCGACAAACCATGTCAATATTTTTACCCCTAAGTATATCTATTCTTGATCCAAAACACCATATAATAGGTGTGTATTTCATGGATACCAATCAACTTATCTTTAAAAAAAATTCCATGATATTTTCTAGAAAATGACCTCATACTTATAAACATCCTATCATAATTCCATTGATGAAATGGGTGTCAAAAATATTTAATTATATCTTAACATGTGGAATAAGAGAGGTTTTATAATCATTTCATCAAAGCCTAAACTGTGAAAAGTGGGCTTCACAAGCATAATACACACAAAATAGCAGTGGGTTTTATAAACATCATTCCATAAAAAATAAACCATGCTGAAAAATAATATTAAGGGATCCTTTGAATCATTTCCAATAAGGGAATCCATATTTCAACATATTTCTGAGTACATGGAAAATAATTTTTACATATCTTTTCAAAATATTTCATTATAAAAATATCATTTGTTAATTGAAAATGGATATTCAAAACATTAATCATTTTGAAACCAAATTTCTTAAAAATAAAAATAAATACTTATAAATAAATAGTTTAAAACAATTCAGAAACCTTTATATTTGAAAACATATAATGGGATCATGAAATCAATTTGAACCCCATTTTACATAAAAACATATAATATAAATTTGAAAATATTTTAAAAATATTTTATTTGAAATTAATTTTAATACATATCATAATTCCTGAAAATTTTTAAAATAAGTTTTTAAACATAAAACTTATTTGAAAACATTTTTATTTAAAAAATATTTTTGAAACTTTTAAAGGAATAATTTTTAATCACATAAAACTTCATGAATAGCATTTATTGTTAAAAAAATTATATATAATGAATAACCCAAATATGAAGATAAAATTTTCATTTAATATATTCATGTAATATTATAATAGAATCCTCAATGAAATTTTTTTCATGGCTGCAAGAATGTCTGTAAATGCTCAACATTCCTATTTAACTTAAAAGTTTATAAAATTATCTTGATCAAAAAATAACAATAATATTCTTTATAAAACTATTTTTAAAATGGTAAAATATGTGGAAAATTTTTATTTTCAATCAATGGATAAAAGTAAAACATTTTTTAAATAGTGTTTATAAATCACAGTTTTGAATGAAAATAGATTTCGGACTGAAAGAAAATATATAGCCACATTTTCATAAAACAATTTTCTAAATTATCATAAGTAACAAAGATTATCAAAATGGTTCCATTTAATTTATATAAAATTGATATCCGAAGGGTTTGTACTGTCAAAAAATTTATTTAGATATGGATCATTTGATATCTTCAATGGAATCGTATATAAAAATCATATCGAGAAATGATGATATTGTTTTAATAATAAACTTTTCACTTCGTAACATGGAATAATAATACTCATATAACATAATTATATTTAATGAAGCATAAAAATTATTTAAATTTGGATATTCATGAAATATATTGTGATATATATATGGATATTATAAATCACATGTACAATAAAGATGGTTTCTCAAAGAAGGATAATTAAGACAAAACTACCTTACTGATTTGGTATCATTTGAAAAATAAGACCCATGAAATAAATACCATATAATGGATATGTAAATACAAATAAATTTAATAATAAGAAAAATTTAAAACATCCATGGGATTTATAAAAACCACACAAATGAAATGAGTGGTGATTTAGGCATGTATCTCAGAGAAATAAAAGGTGATATGAAATATGAATAACTTGTGTCTTGACTCTGATTGTACTAATTCAAACCTTTTGTGTAATAAATATAATATTATTATTCAAATATAAAGAACTATTTTATAATTTTAAAATACATTATATGGTTTTATTTTTTATTTATATTACCCTATTATTAATAATTCTCTATTAAGGATTCACATAAGATAATATTCACTTTGTTTTTCACATGTGTCTTAATTTTTTGTATCATGGTTCCTTATACATATATCATGGTTTTCATAATGTAATAATGATATAAATAACGATTTTATTAATTATATATGTATTATAATAATGTATATAATATATAATTATGTAAATTTAATACAACATTCATCAATATGGTAGGTCGTACGTACGCAGGAATGTTGTTTCCATTTTATTGATGTATTGAAAAAATAAATGAAAATGAAATTTAAATATATAAGAATATAATAAAATAAATGTAAAAATAGTATGTCATATATATCATTTAAGTTCAATAATAACATCCTTAGTAAATTTCATGAATTTATTTAATGAATCACAAAGCATTGAGGGGCGGTAGTCCATACTTCCTCAAACAAAATTATCATATTTACACAACATCAAATGAATAATGATATATTGTAAATAAAATGTTAAGAAATATAATTAAATAATTAATATATTATATATCATAAATAAATATTTTCCCACATAATTTCAACCGTGAAATGTTGTAAGGGAAAAATGAACAATCACTATTTTATGATGCAGTAGTTCACTGTACAAGTAAATAATACGTTCGTTGCTCATTATATGGAAGTGTGTGTATGTGTATGTTGAAACCATATCTTAAAATCATAATATGATATAGAGGATACTGATTGAGTTATAAAATCCTAAAATAATAAAATTTTAGGGATTGGATGATGAAAAATAACTTAAATGAGCTTGAAGATGAATATAACCTCTTCTATGGGTAACTCATATAGGTTTTCACCCAAGAGCTTCATTGGAATTATTGATTCTAAAAATGAAGGATAAAATGAGAAAGGGAATTATGTTGGTAATTTAATTATCCATATATTAGTTTATCCTATGTGGTTTGATATGTTTTAGAAGAGGTAGAGGTGGTAGAATTTATAAGCAAGGGTGGGGATAAAGTTGGAATTTTATAAAACATGTATGTTTACCTATGTTTTTATAAAAAACAAGTCAATTTTAAAATAATAACCATAATTTATGGATTATGGCCTATACAGTTTCATAACATGGGGGTTGTGAAATGTTTATGTCATTTAGGCCTTTATGTTCAAGTCGTAGTCCCTTATTAGGATTATTTTCCCCTTAATTGATGTTATTAATTTTTATTACAATCACTAATATATTTTGAAAAAAAATTACATTATTATTAATTATAAATTATTATGATTACATTTATTTAATACATTTTTAAAATTCCATTCACATAATTTGTATATATTAATAAAAATTTAATACCCCGAACGGGAAGGCAATGTCGGTTGTTAATGTAAAAACCTCTATAATATTGATATTTTTTTCTAGTTAATTTAATGTGAAATTGAGTTTAATGACCTAAATTTGATTAATTTATAAAAATAGGATCTAATTATACATTAAAATCAATTTTAAATCTAATTTAACAACATCAATTTATTATATGAAAATATGGTGTTAAATAATTTCAGTATTTTTCACTATTCATTAAAAATGAATCCTTATATATAACTAAAAAACCTTTAAACTATACAAATTTTAATGATTCAATTTAATATATGTTGTTGATTTTTACTTATATTATAATTGATCATCACCATAATCCTATATCTAGTGCATTATTTTTATACATTGTCATGATTAAAAGGAATAAAATCCCTAATGATTTTTCAGTTTGGTAGTCTTGGAAAATATATTACATACAATAAATTGACAATACTACTCAAAACATAATATGAAACAAATATATCTATTTTGTAATACCATTATTTTCCAATATTAACCCTACGTATGAATTATAAAACACTTCTTGGTATCCAACAAAAATAAAACATAAGAAATAGGTGAGTTCATATGCTTAGTAAGAGTGAAATATATAAAAAAGCTTTCATAAATAATCATAAACATTAACGTAAAGGTGTAAAACTAAAACACAACACTTTTAAATAATGATTGAGAGTAATATGGAAATAATAAATAAAATAATTCTATATAAACATTCACATGGATATTCTACTAGTCGAATAATCACATGTAATATCAATTACAAATATCATAATGAGAGAATTCATATTATCGGACATCATAAACATACCATCAAGTCCTTATGACAATATCATACATAAGTAGGTAAGAATTTAGTAAAGCCCCAAACTAGTTTTTCTTATAAGAACGATCTATGCATTTAGGGGATTTCATTAATCGATTCCCAATCCATAGGTATTTCATTAAGTCATCGCCAACCCTTCACTTACTAAGTCCAGTGATTTACCCATATGAAAAGTTTGAAACATAATAAATATAAACATTAACATTAAAAATATTATATGAAATGTTAATACATAAAATATAAACTATTAATGGTATCAAAATAAAACATTCAAAATCAAACATATAAGAAACCCTTCAATAGAATATAATATATTTTACCATAATAAAGAAACCTTAATTAAGAATAAAATCTCACAAAAGATGTTTACATAGATTAAAATAATCTATTAAAATTATTAAAACTCATTGATAAAAATATCCATTTTTACAGGGAAATCATTAAAGAGTCACACAATTATAAAAGGAAATATTTATTTTAAAAATAACCTTGTAATATTTTAGGGGATGCTTCAAAACATTAAGGCTTTATGATGGTGTAAATAGCCTATCATTCCTTATAAGTTAAAAAAATATTATTTCCTTAGTTTTTTCAAAAAGTTCATAAAGTACCATATTTGGTGTATGATGGAAAGAATACATTAAATCATTTTATGAAAATTAAACCATCTATAATAATGACATTAAATAATTTTCATTTATATTTTTATTAACATTTTCATAAAACATGAACATATATTATAAAATGTTTCACAGAAGATACTTCTGTATAAATAACCTCAAACAATAATGAGATTGAAAAATTAACCCCTATATAAAACATTAATGGAATAATTTTTTAATAAATTTGAACGATCATAAAAATAGATATAAAATTTCTCTTATAATAATTTTATAACCATATAAATAGTTATTTTAAATAATATCTAGAATATGGAAATAAAGAATGGATTAATTTTTAGAACACTGAAAGTGTACATACCACTTCGAACATTTAAATGATAAAACCAAGGGGTTGAAATTAATATTTAAATACCATGAAGATACATTTATTAGTGATATAAGGTATGGAAGGGGAAGTACATACACCACACACAAGTAATTGGTTCTGAACATGGATTATATCTCACAATACTTATAATTGATACGAAAATTCCCTTAAAAAATAATATAATTATAGATGGTAAAATCTTGCATAATTATGTGTGAAAAATATAAATCTAAAAAATAATTGAATATAATTTTTGTAATGAAATCATGGGTAACTCACACATATTCATGTAAAAACATAACCAATGACATAGATGTTTAACTCTTTGCTTGGAAATTGTGTTATTATTTCACTTACCTTAGGTTGGATTCTCTCTGTACTTGTATTGAACTCCTATATAATATTTTTATGAATATTATTAACTTATTATATAATCATAATGATATTTATTATTTCCTATATGATTCATTTAAAATGTTAAATTAATTGTTTTTTAATAATTTTAATGTTAACGAAACATTTTGGGTCTTAATCACTTTGTTTATCATATCTGTTTTGACATGTTATTAGTAATATTATTACCTATATTAGTATATACATACTTACAAAATGTAGAACACGATTTATATATTAGATATATTAAGAATATAAATATATATAATTTATAGATAAATAAAATGGAATAAACCGTTTAAGGGGACGCTTGGTCTTACATACACATGAAAATTGTTTCTGTTTTCTTATCGTATTTAATGGAAGTTTTTAAATAAAATATTTGTATATATATAATTGTATATGAATTTGAATTATATATTTCACACCTATTCATTACAAATTTCTATTATAATCATTCCTAAATGGTTAACATGGCGAATAAATCTCATCGAGTCATAGAGAAAATTGGTTGTACGTACGCACAAGTAACGATATCATTACCTTAATGGTTAATTGGTATAGAATGTTATGGGATATTAATTATAAATTATCATTATCATTTCATATTTATTATTTAAGTCCATTATATTCTTCATTATAACCTTTAAAATAACGTATAGATGAAAACCAGTATACACCACGGTGTGTAGATAATAAGTCATACGTATGCAGGCATCGTGAAATATTTTTCATATGATTGGTAAAAAGAGGAATGTGGTTGTACTATAATAATAAAAAAATATCAAAATATATTATAACCTCAATTTATTTTTATATTATGGAAAAAATTGTAAAAGGATGTAGTAGTAGAAAATAACATTGATAGAGTGGGAGAAATGGTTACCACTTCTTTGAGTATCTACATTTGATTTTCACAAAAGGACTAAAAAGAATGGATTTATAAAAAACATATGGTCTCAAGTATGAATTCAGGTAAGTTGGGATGAGAAATTTTAAGGGTTTTTCAATACTAAAGGGATTTATAGGTGTGAAAAATAAAAATGAGATGTTCCCTTTTACAAGAGAGGGGAGGTGCACATTAAGAAACACCAAAACTATTAATTTATTATAAATTGATTTTTGTTTTCCAATATAAAACAACTGATTTATTTATTATTTGATATTTTTATGGATTTAAATCCACTCAACTAATTATTTTTTCCCATTTTTATGTCACAATATTAACCTTATCTTTTTTTAACCTAAATTTAAATATTTTCTCTCTAACAGTGCCTACTTGACTTTTTATTCTATAGTGTCAATATAGTTACTATTAAATTCCAAATGAACAACATTTCAAAAATTTATGGAATATATAACACTATAAAATTTATTTTTATGAATTCTATATTTTTTTCACATTTATATCAATTAATAACATATTATTTATTTTAACATATCATTTTTGGAAATTTTTACCCTATTTAATGCATGATTTTTTTTAAGTCATAATAAATTTATTCCTTTGAACACACTTAATTAAATAATACCTAACATGTCAATGTATTCTAAAAAAATAAAATATGTAATCATATATTTTAAATGTTTTTTATTTAAATATTATTAATGTAATTTATTTGATGCTTCTTTTCCTAAATCAAGTATTGCATTATCATTTTATCACAATTATTTTTAGTTTTTTATGGTATAAAGATCATAAATAAATTATCATCATGTTGATAAAAAATTTATATATCAAATTAATAGTTATAATCTAACTATTATTTTCTGTATCTATATATTTAAAATCATATAGTTATTAAAATTTTAATATGACATTTTAACTCTTCTTTGAATAAATTATAATAATTTTCCTAATCTTACACAAGGTTCTTAAAAAGGATCATATTTTTAATCTAGGGATGATTTGGTTTGAAAAAAACATCTCCCATAAAATTATGACATGTTTTAGTGTAAAATTGTAAAAATATTATATTATTTTTACCATTAATTATCCAATTTATCTTTTACCTTGGTAAATAAAATTCAAAAGATATTGTTCAACAAAAATTAATTTAATCATATTAGACAAAATATTTAATACATAAAAAATTTATTTCTATTTTTCAAAATTCAATTCACAGAAGTTGTCAAATTTTATTTGTAGTTAAACCTGTATATGTCCCTAGAAGGCGGATAAAATAGATTTTAAAAGTTCAATATATTTTTATATCTACTTTTATTATTAAAATAATTCCACTAAAATAAATTTGGTGAATATGTGTATTATTTATCTATTTTGAAATTATAATAAAATTTATAATAATATAATGATTAAAATGAAAAAGTTTGTTCTTAAACAACAATGTAGTATTTTTTTACTATTCATTAAAAATTGATACATTTCAAAAAATTGCAATATATTTACCATAAGAATATTTAGATATTAAAATTTTAAAAATGAAGTATATTTTTCATAATAAAATTTATCATTTTCATGATTTTCTAAATACCTTTCATAATCACTTTATAAACATTAGGTTTTATAGGTCATGTTGCACTTGAACTCAGGGTTGCGTGCAACACAAACAATTGAATTTATTTAAAAATAAATAGACTTGGAGTCTTAGGGTGTTACATTTTCCCTACCGTAATTATAATGAATCCTATAAATTTAAAATATATCTCTATATTTAATAGTTCTATACTTCAAAATACTATATTTAATAATACTTCTTCATAAATTGGATTAATAACACATATACATCAAAAGTAAGAAAGGTAAATGTGAATATCACCAAAAAATTAAGGCATTTGAATAAGAAAAAATTCATGGAATAAATAGATACATAAAATGAGGGAAAACATAAATATTTTTTGATATTAATTGAAGTCATCAATCACAAACAAGTCAATTATCAATTGAAAAATGAGGGTCCAAAATCCATAAATATATGATTGTTTAAAATACATTCTGTTTATTAAAAAAATAATATCTTTTTTACATTATTTTCTTATAGTTGAGGTATGCATTCACTCTCCAAGAATGTAAGGAAATATAATTACATTATATGATTATATAAACACACTCTTATCCTTTATTTAAATACCACACCAGAAAAAGGATTAATGAGACCTACTTTTAATATATTGAATGAGAGGTTCAAAGGGCACTAGAGATAACACATACTAGGTTTCCATGTAGGAAAACATGCATTTGAAAGAAAATTTATCCATTATGTACTTTTGAAGAGTGATATAGAATATGATTAATAGAATGTTAACGATCACAAAGCTATAAATCTCTGATGATTTAGCAGACCATTTGATTTATCATAAGAGAATGTACTAGGAAAACATTTTTGGTTTTACGATCATTTACCACGAGTTCAAGAAGTAATTTACGTAATATATATATAACGTAATGAAAAATATTAACTAAACATATATAGTTTCCTATATAATTCAATTTCAACTACAATCACATCCATTTATATAAATGATGTGATTTCAGTATTATTTTCTCTTGCTTAAAGTATTAGATTCAAATATTTTAGATTCGAATAATCCAAAAAATAGTAACTATTTTTTCTAGTATTATTAGTGATTTACCAAAACCAAAATGTTAGTATAGGATAATATAACTCCCAATAATAATCTCTAAAATTATATAGTAAAACCATATTGTTCAACATAGATCATTAAACATAGAAATATAATTCATGAAACATATTAGAGGCTAAGATTTAAATCCAATATTTGTATGTATTTGATTATATAGTCTTCCAATAAATCATTCTCAATGTCTCATACCAAATTTAATTGGATAAATTTCCTAATATCCAAGCTTTTTTAAACATTTCCTTAAATAACTTAAATCACGATAAGTACACAATAAAAGCATATTTGGATTAACTTAACCATTATTCAAAAAAAATTTGTTTAACTTATTCATATAGTAATGTCAAAATAGGAAATATATTTAAAGATAATGTAAATTACATTATAACCAAATAATTTTCATGAAAAAGTTATCTATTGGATAAACCAAATATCACCTAAATAAAAATAGGTTTATCCATATGAAAAAAATTAATCCCAACAAGTATTTTATGTAGTCTACTGATAGGCATTGCACAATTTTCACCCTTTAGAATTGGGAGAAATACCCACATCCCTGTCGGATGTGATGGGTTTTCGCTATGTGATAGGGTTTTCCTTTTTATAAAACTATATTAATATAAATTAAAAAACACATTTATGCACATTCATGAAATGTGGATAATTAATTAATATCCTTTTCACAATGGTTTTCAAAACAAATTCAATACATAAATACAAAGTCCATTTATTTATTCAATGGTACTTCTTGGCCTATAGGTAATACTATAGAATAGGAAATTGACATAAGTAAAGCACAGGTCCCTTACATTTACAGAAAATAACAATATATGGATATGTAGGATTAGTTTTATTTCAATCCATTATACATTTAATTTGTTACACAGAAATTGTTTTCATTGTGTGCGTATTTCCCACTCATAAAGCATTTCTTTGTTCTATTGAGATAATTTCATGTGTGGGTCCTTCAACATCTATTTGATGATGTAAATTGAGATTAATTTTCTCTATGGTCTCCATCGCTAGATATCATATCATGCTCTACATTTTTCTTCTTTGGTGAAATTGGGTGTTGGTTAATTTATATGTTTTTATTCATGTTTTAGGGAAATTGATTATAGATGAACATGATATCATTCACTTTTGTCAACAATCAATTTGGTTTCTCATCTCCAAGTCCATTTCAACATTTCTATCATTTTCAATGTTAATATAACTCATATATGTTCAAACCATTAACTAATACCATAAAGCATTGTGTGAGTAACAATAGTCATAAAATCATTTAAATAATATCATAACACATAATATATAATCTAAAAAAATTAGGATAAACTAAGGATATTCATTTCATATTCTATTATAGTCCATCGTATTGGTTATAAATAAAATCTGAATTATCCTAATCATAACCCCTAGTAGTGTATATTGTAGTTCATAGTAAGGCATTTTGTCATGTACTAGGTTACCCTGAGTTAGGCCCAAGACACCATGTCTGAGTTTAACCCTAAGAAAATCTTTTTCAAAAACCTGTCCACATGAAGTATACAGACTAGGATATAATTTCTAGGAACAACCACATAATCTCTACATTATCAAAAATCATGGATGGTATTCTGTACATATCAAAAAAAATTATATTAGGGTTATGTTCCCTAATCTGTGTTTTTTCTATGTCTAATTTCCATGCATACTATTATAATTACTTCGATTATAAATTGCAACACCCTAAACCCAGAAGCCTTGAGCCGGAATATTATTTTAATAAATTAACAAGATTACAAGAAATCAAATCCCAAAGGACCAATCAGTATATTAGTCCTTGAAAATATTTTACCAACATGAAATTTACATTAAAATTCAATACATAATATGAAACATGTATATTTTTATGATAATAGAATTATTCTCATAGATTAACACTGTATTTGAATCATAAATTATTTCATGGTATCCATGGAAGTAAAACATAATAAATATGTGAGACAAACTTCTCAGTAATGGTAAAAAATATAGAATAAGCTTACATAAATAAGAATAAACTTTTAAGGAAATGTATAAAATTAAAACACAATCCTTTTAAATAAATATTAAAATTAATATGGAATTAATAAATCAAATAATTCCATATAAACATTCACATAGTTTTTTATACTACTGGAATAATCAAATGTAATAACAATGATTAATCTCTTAAAGAGGGCATGCATAATGTCGGACATCATGACCATACTGACAAGGCCATGTGCCAAGACCATACCTAATCGGGTAAGACGCCAGTCAAAACCTAATCTAGTTTGTCTTATAATAACTACTGATGCATCGAGGGGATTTCATTAACAGTTCCCCAACCCATAGTACTTTCATTAAGATGTCCCCAACCCATGACATGATAATTCTAATGCATTCCCCACTTGAAATTAGGGAAACATATCCAACATAAATATTACTATTAAAACCATCATATTAAATGATTATACGTTAACTGAAAACAATGAATGGTATCAAAATACACATCTATAGTCCAACATATCATAAGCACATCAATAAATTATGGAGGATTTCATCATAATAAATCAACTTCAATTAAGTATAAAATCCAAAAATGTATGCTGAACTAGATGAAAATAATCTAATAAAATCATCAAAACTCTATGAGACAAATATAACATTTTAATTTGAAATCCTTACAAAGTCAAGAATTTATAAAATAAAATATTTATTTAAAAAACATTGAATCTTGTAAGGTTAGAATCAACAGATTAGGGCTTTATAATGGTGGAAATAACTGATCTCACCAGAAAAGATAAACAACATTATTTCCATAATTGTTTCAAAAATATAATAATGTACCTCATTTCGAAAATGATGCGTATATTTCTTTCAAAACATTTTATTAAAATTAAAACATGATTAATGATTTCATTGAACAATTTTTTATAATATATACAAATAAATTGTTATAAAATGAGGAAATGGATGATAAAATGTGTCCTAGTAGATGATTTTGTATAAAAAACCCCTAAATCTTAATTATATTGTGAAATTAAGAAATAAATAAAACCTTAATAGATTATTTATTCAAAACAATTGAATGATCTTCAATATAGACATATATGTTTATTTATATTCCTTTAATATCTATAAGAATAGTTATGTAAAATAATATGAAGAACATTGAAATGGATAATGGATTATTTCGTTAAATATTAAAAACATCCCATACCACATTGATCATTTAAATAACATGTTTGATATCTTCAAATGATTCTCTAAATACCTTGAAGATAAAGGTATTCAGGATATAAAGTATAGTAGGGGATGTATATACACCCCACACAAGAAATATGTGATGAACATGGAGTGATGATAAATCAATGAAATAATTTTGGGTCAAAAATTTAAATCCAAAATAAATATATTTTTATATTAATTATAACCCAATGTGGGGTCATTCACACATATACATGGATCAACATAAGCAATGACATAGATGTTTAACTCAATTAATGTAAATTGTGTTAATATTTCCCTTTCTTTAGGTCTAATACTCTCTATACATGTCCTAAACTCTTGTATAATGTTTTTAAACATATTATTAACATTTAAAAGAATCATAATAATATTTATGATATCATATATGATTCATTTATGATTATATATTACCCATATTTTAATCATCATCATCTTGTATTATTTTATTCAATGTAAAATAGAAGATATAATGTTTCTATGGACCACAAAAGTAGGCCATAGAAAGGAAAAGTCAAAGGGTTAAAAAATGTTGGAGACCGAGGTCATCACCTCTGATAATATTAACTTCTTCCAACTTCATACTAATAGGATAATGAAATACTATGTATTCGGCACCACGAATGTCTACTAAGGATAAGTAGTCTACAACCTTATTTCGATCCTTCCAAGTATGTGATACCTTTATATTATCCCCCAAAGGACATGAAATTTTCTAATAGGGCAAAATATATACCATGTAACCTTGACCACACCATAATGGTTTTTTTGAAGAATCATATAGTCTATTTCCTCTTCCCTGATGTCCAAACTTCCCTCCCTGCAAATTTTCAGACCATGGAACATGGACAAGGCTTCTGCCTGAAGGGAAAAACCATGACCACGTATGATCAAGAAGACCTTAGTAACAGACCCAATATCATCACACACAACCCCAACACAATTAATTCAACCTGAATTATATGACACATACATGTTGATCTTCCCATTTATTAATAATTTCTAATTTAATGAAATTTTCAGCCGATAATCTCATTGTTTTCATACATGATTTGACTTGTTATTCTTGATCCTATTACATATATCAATATTTACTAACTTAAATATTGTAAATAATGAATTCTATATCATATATATTCAATATAAAAAAATATATAATAAAAATATATTGTAGATTTATCACACCATTCAAGGAGACACTTGGTCATACGTATGTGTGAAGGTGGTTTCTGTTTTCTTGTAATATTGAATAGATATAAGTAAATAATGTATATATATATTATTAAAAAATAATTTTTAATTTTAATATTTCATACTTATTAATTATATTTATTTTTATAATCATTATTTAATGGTCAAATCATCGAATGAATCACATCGTGTTGTGGATACAGTGGACCGTACATGCCCACAATAAAAGATATCATCCCCTGAATCAAAAATTGGTATGGGATTTAATGGTATATTAATAGTAGTGAATAATTATCATTTCATTTTTAATATTTAAATCATTTTTACTCATCATTATTCCCATAAAAATAAATTATAGATGAAAAAAAGTGATCGCCACGGTGTGGAGACAGTAAGCCATATGTACACATACATAGTGACATTATTTTTAATAAGATTTGTAAACGGAGGAATATGGTTGTCCCATAATCATAAAAACATATTAGAATGTAGTATAATATATATTATTTACATTAGTATCAGAAATTGTTTTCAAGATTAATTTGAAGATGAAAATAACTTTAAACAATTTGGTAAAATAATTACCTCTTCTTTAAGTGTCTCCTTTTATTTTTTTGAAAAAACATACATAGGTTGGATTTATGACAAAATAATGGCCTCTATAATGAAGTGATGGACGTTGGGGGGATAAAATGGAATGGATTGTATGATCTAAATACATTATGAAGTGTGGACAATAGAGAAGCAGATGTTCCCTTTTTGAAGAGAAGGGAGTGGCACATTAAGAAACTCGAAGACTTTTAATTTCTAATAAATTTATTTTTTATTTTAAATAGATCCAATGTGTGTTATGTATATGTTTTTATGATTTTGGGTTAAAATAATATTTTTTAAATGAAATTTTTAGGTCACAAATAAAACCATAACGATTGGATTTAACCCATAGTTAAACTGTTTCACTCTAAATGTGTCGACTTGTAATTTTATACTATTTGGTCAATATAGTTAATATAATATCCCAAGAGAACCACAATTTGATCATTTATGAAATATTTATCACTATAGAAGATTTGTTTCCAAATCCAATAATATTATGACTTTTATATCATTCAATAAAGTAGTATTTATTTTAAAATCACATTTATGTCAAATTTGACCCTATTTAATACATGATTTTTTTAAAGTCATAAAAACATGAATATGTAGAAAAAAACTACATTAACTAGTCCCCAACATGTCAATTGAATCCAAAAAATTCATATATGAAATCAAATATTTCAAATTATATTTATTTTAAATCTATTAATATCATTTTTTGGATTTAAACTTTAATAAATCATTTACAAAATCATCATTGTATAACAATTAAAATAAATTATTTAATTTATAAAATTTATAAATAAATAATTATTATTTTGATAATAATTTTATATTTCAAATTAATTTTCATAGTATAATTTATCTTTTATATAACTCTATATTAAAATTCAATTAATTATTAAAAATTGAATATGACATTTTTAATTATTCTTTAAATGAAATATTTTAAATTCCTTATTCATACACAAATATCATAAAAAATATCATATTTTTTACCTAAGGTTTATTGTGGTCGAAAAAAAATGTCAAATAAAATTAGGACATGTTTTAGTGTAATTATAGATTAATATTATTCTACTTTACCACCAATTACCCAACTTACTATAAATGGTGGTATATAAAATTCAAATGTTACTATTCAATATAATTTATTTTTGTCATATTTGACCACATTTTTTAGACTAATTAGAACCATGTATATCAATTTCAAAATATTAAATTCATTGAAGGGGTAAAATTTTGATTAATGATAACCTCTTAGATGTGGCCAAAAGGCAAGTAAAAGACATTCAAAAGGTCCATAATTTTTTTATGTAATTCTATTATAAAAATGATTCCATTTAAATACCTTATGTTAATGTTTGTATTATTTATATAAGTTTTCATAAAAATTGATTAAAAATAAAATAATTATTTAAATGAAAATTTGGATTTTTAAACAACAATTTAGTATTTTTTACAATGCATAAAAAAATAAATCTTCTATGAAAATTACCAAAAATTCACCGTAAGCTAATATTGATATTCTGGATTTAAAAATAATGTTTATTTGTAAAAATAAAATTTATATATTTCATAATGTGGTTAATAATATTCTTAACCTCTTTTTAATCATATACATTAATAAGTGATGGTGCACTCAAACTTGGTGTTGTGTGCAATGCATTCTATTGAACAAATTTAAAATCAAACAAGCCCTGAAATCTTGTGGTACTACTTATATATTCCATAAAAGTGTCAAAAATAGGATTTAAAATAGGATCTCTATTAAAAGGTGGAAAATGCCTTAAAAAATAATGTATTTTATGAATAAAATTTTTATTATTTTTATCATAAGACATTAAAATGTATTGAATGAATACAAAAAATATTGGGTTTAATATTTAATACATATATATCACATTAATATCAGTAACTAACTGTAATTAATTTACACTATTAAGGTAAAGTACATTTATATCATAAAAATAATAATTTTTTCCATTATATTCAATCACATTTCATTTTCATTCCAAATTAATTTTTAATAATGAGTTCATTTTATATTTATGTAAGCCATTTATTTTCAAATGTGGGTTAACCATTTTCATAAATACTAATTTAACATCTAGGTTATAGAAATTTAATAATATATCATTATCATTATTCGGTCATCTGTGTAACGTAATCCATTGAAAAAAGTCATTATTGCGTGTAATAAAAACACACTACAGTGTTCCATGTTGATCATGATAAAATTTATTTTATGTGAAGTACGTGATTAACATAGTTTTTCATATAATTAAATCTGATCATTTGACTTTAATATAAAATAAATTATTCTCAGTGATGCATTAAATGAAAAATATCAAAAATATTAAATTAATACCAAAAATTTATTTCAACAAATCGTGGGGTGTGACAAACAGGTATCCAGTTGTCATGCCCACCAAACTTACCTAGTCAATCAAAAGTTCTTCAAAATAGTCACTATCACCTCAGCTTCCCAACAGCCTAAGGCATGAAAAAATCTACCATCCCATAAATGGTAAATCCCTATTTCATAAATAGTCCAATTTCTCTTGGTACAATGATATTTTTCCTCTAATGATCCTAATCAATCGGTCTTATATTCAATAGAAATAACCATCCCCCAATTTATTGTCTAAATACCATCTCCTAATGGTCCATCACCAACATCCAGGGATTTTATTCATGATAACCTCCTCTAAAACTGATGGTTAACACCATCCACTAGGACACAACATCTACAAAGGCCTTTTCCCACATAGAGTAGTTAACACCACATCATCTATGAAATATCTAAGTGAAATTTATTATAACAGAATCTTTCCTAAAAATTTTGAGAAGTAAACATAGTCAATACCTTAACCAGTTCATCTAGAACCTTGTGCCCCTACGACCACATCACTGAATCATGATAGTCAACACCATCTCAAGTCACCCAGACCATACCCAAATCCAATTAAGCTCATCACCTAAAATTATAATGACCATGTCAATACAAACTTGCTATCAAAATCACACAAAAAAACATGGGTCGAGCCCAACTAGATGAACCATGTCAAATCTGGCCAAATGATCAATATCAACTCAAAGCCTCAAACCATTACCTTAATGTCCCATTGAACCAACACAATCATAATAGATTTATTTAATTTAAAATATATAACAATTGTGACATTACCAATAGAAAAAATTATTAATCTAGGATAATCATGATTCATTTGGGTAGATCATACCCAAATGAATCTCATAAAAACATTATATAATTTCGAGAGTAGATTTAATTATTTAGGGATATCTATCGCCCACACAAATGTGTATACTTAGTACATACCCCAAAACACTTAAATAATTAATTATAAATATAGTCACCAAAACCCGTATACTCATAGGTGTTCTCTCTGTGGATATCAGCCTCTAACTCGTGTCATGTCCAGAAAAATCCCAATTTTAATCATACATGTTAAAAAAATAGGGTTAAATTACACACAGGGATTTATCATACCATGTGTAATCATTAATAAAAAATAATAAAGAGTATTTAAGGCCTTGAATCTATACATCCAATGAGATATATAGTGCTCTTATTTGAGCATAGGTGGGGATGGTGGGACAACGCATTGGGAGGGGTAAAATATAGTACTCTCTTCCTTCGGAGGGGGTGCTTATATGGAAGGATAAAAAGGGGAAATGTAAGGACCCGACCCCCATTTCTCGAAGCCCGTGCATTATTTTATAGAATTTCTATATAAACAAAGAATATGCATCTTGAAGGACCAAGTGGTTTAGTAACACTAAAAACAAAATACACAAATCAATTATTCATATCAACTTTATTTGAAAACCAAAATACAAATTCATTTGACAGCATCGATAAATTCTCGGTTAATTATGCATGTCATTCATAATAAAAATCCTGATGTCCTGAGAAAATGAATCCATAGAAAGGTATGCCCACCAATGATTAAAATGGGTATGAAATAAATAAAAATATATCAAAATTATCACCATTAGGCTTGTTGAATATCGAAAAACATTTACCATTCTATATAAACATGAACACATTTTAGAAGGAATATTATTTGAACAAATAATTCCATATTAAAACATAATCATTGGTGTTATACTAGTCTAGTAGCCACTCGAACCATAAATACTATCATCATAATGATGTAATTCATAATGTGGAACATTATAACAATACCTTCAATCCCTCATGCCATGACTATGGATAATCATTTTATCAATTCCTTATGCCATGATCGTAGTTTGTATCATGAGACCTACAGATGCACTGAGGGGTTATAGTGGGCCCCACCAGAAAATTAATATGTAAAATGCCTTATTCATATTAATGGGGATAAAAATAAACATCATATACACTAATATTGAATCTAATATGTGAAATGTAAATAAATTTCACTGAAAAGTATGCATAATTACTAACCATTTGGAGTAAATTTGTGAATGGTTTAAAGATAGAACATCCACAGTCAAAGTAATCATAAAAAATTAAAATAAATAATATAGTTTAAATCATAAAATACCAATCCCAATAATAGATAAGAATAAAAAATAGTATTGAAATAGGTTATTATACTCTTTTAAATTTATTGTGTAATTCTTGAGATAAATACTCTTTTACTTTGAAAAGAACTTTTATTTCGTAAAAATATTTGAATGAAAATATAAATTAAGTAAGATATTATTTTCATAATAAAATTATTTATTTTAAATAATCATAAATGATTCTACATACATATTATTGAGTGCCCTTTAAAATATGAATAAATTTGAGAAATTTCCTCGAACCGGGCTTGTATTTCTGGAAGAATTTTTAAAAGATACTTTTAGAACATATGAATCCCTTAAAATGAAAGTAGGAATCTAGTTAGAACAAGTATTTATAAATCTGCCACATAATATATGATGAGTAAATATAAATAAGTAAAAATTTAACTAAGATAAATATAAAATAAGTGCACCACGAATGAAAATGGAGTTTCGGGTAGAAAACCTTATCTTATGTCTGAATGTTACGCTCTTGACCTTATGGTCCTAGAATGTGAAATTAGACTTATTAATATCTTAATTAGAAAACCAATGAGACATTTATGTAGTTTATCTTAATTTTTTACTTCAATTATGTTCTTATTGATATGTTATAATATTAAATTTCATCATTCTGGATTGTCACTTTTCTTAGTTTTCATATTCTGTTCACTTGTTTTTATGTAATGGAGTTCAGGTGGAAAGGATGTAAATAACCAGAAATAAATTTATATATGTTTTTTGAAAATTCATATATTTTAATGTTTATTTATTTCATTTGGTTACATGGAATGAGTATGAATAATAAGATGAAATATTAATGGTAATCAGATAGATTGTTTTAGTGGTATTTTGATTATTAGGAACTAGTTTGGTCATATTATTTAATATGATGTACATATACCAGTTACTGAATATTAAATAGGTTATAATACATATATTATAGTCTTTTTCTACCATAAAATTTTTTTCATGAAAATTATTGAAGGGTAAATGGAGGAATGAAACTTCGTCATCCCCGAAGGTTGTAAATTGGCACCTCACAAAGGATGATTTCATTTGTAAAATAAAATAGAGAGTGAGGATATATGTTATGGTTCCTCCATTCATGTGATATAATTATAGTATATAGATGATAATAGAGTAATTATATTCTTTTGGATAGAGTAGGAGAGTAGAGGATAACAATATAAAGGTTTTTGAAATGAAATTGAATGAAATAGAATGTGAATCTACCTCTGGAATCCACCTCCTGGAGAATCTCTTCAAGGTAAGGGGATTTGGGTTTTTGTAATAAAAATAGATCTTGGACGAGTGGGAGAATATGGGAGGGTATTGTTTCAGCATATTGAGGAGATTCAAGTCATAGGGGAGGTAAGGGAATGGGGGTTTGGGGGGTTATAGTGGAGGATTGGAGGGTTTTCCCATTATTTTAGACATTATTTAATTATTTTTCAAAATACAACCAGTTGTATTGATTCTTGTGTCTATGAATAGTAATATGTGAATCTGAGTTTGAACCAAGGGTGTTTAAATCATACATGATGATGTAAAATGTGAATTTAAATAATAGTGTATATATACAGTAAATTGTTGTATTTTACTATTTTTAAAAAAATGAGAGTATTTCAGAAAAATCCAAAACATTCAACCATTCTAGTTTTTATCATGTAGAATTAAAAAATGAACACTTATTTTTGAATATAATTTTCTAAATATTATTATTTTAATTTTTAAATAAAATATTAATTTAATTGAAAAATAACAATTTTAAATCTAAATTTCGTTTTATATAACCTTGAAAAAATAATAATGTTATCATTTTATTTTATCCATAAGAAAATAACATAAATATATGATTTAATATAAATAAGGGTTATAATTATATTTATATAGTTATGTTTCTATTCACCGACCATTATGTTTTTCTTGTCAGATAATTAATATCTTACTAAATGCAACCGTGTATATCCGTTTTTTCAAAATTCAAATCACAGAGGTGGAAAATAATGTTTACTAGATGTGTTATAACAAATAATTGTTTTGAAGAGACTCATTGTTTCATGAATTCAGTATTAAATTAATTTTAAAAATAATGGCGTGCTACATTATCCCCTTAGAAAAATTTCAACCTCAGAAATTCCAAATTTTTACCTCACAAAATGATTTGGGTAGTTCTTTATCATATGCTCCTTAGTCTCCCATATTGCATATTTGATTTTATAAATTTTCCAATGTATCATTATCAATAGATTGATCTGACTCCCCAAAACCTATTCATTAGTGTATTATATCTAGATAGGCTTCTTAGAGTAAGATAAGTTATGTTCCAATTCTATTCCGTTAGAAGTGTAGACATGCATTGGGTCCGGAATGTACTTTCCCAGCAACAAGAAATGGAACACATAGTTTACTTTTGATTGGATAGATGGTATATCCAAATGATATGAAACAAATCCAATTATCTCGAGAATTTCTAATGTTTCTATGTACCTAGGGAATAGTTTCCCTTTCTTACCAAAACATATAACACCCTTCCATGGAGATACTTTTATGAAGAAATGATCTCTAACATGAAATTCAAAACCCTACATTTGATTTCTTTTATAGCTTTTATTATTATGTTGAGCTTATTTGATATATCCCTAAATATTCTTTACCTTCTCTTTTTTTTCCTCCACATGCTCTGGTCTCACAAGAATCCTTTATCCAACTTCATCCCAACATGTTAGTGTACAGAATCTATGTTCCTAAAATGCTTCATAAGGTTCCATTTGAATACGTGAATGGAAACTATTATTGTAGTAAAACTCAACTAAGGTAAATATTCATCCCACATACCTTGAAAGTCAATTGAACATTATATTAACATTTCCTCTATGGTTTGGATCACCCTTTTTTATTTCCCATCAATTTGAGGATGATAATAAATACACAAATGAAGATCAGTATCTAAATATTTTTAATGACATTTCATTAAATTCCATTTAAACCGTGGAATGTGATTTGAAACTATTAAATTTTTTTCTCCATGAAGTCTTCCAAATCCGTTGATATATATTCTTTCATGCTTCTCCAGTGGAAAATTAACCCTTATAGTGAGGAAATTTTCAGATTTTGTAAATTGATCCACAATTATCCATATTGCATCATTCTATCATGGAGCATTGTGTAATACATTACAAAATTCCTTGTGATGTAATCCCATTTCCATGTATTTATTGGTAGAGGTTTCATGTCTCCACTCAGATGTTGTCGTTTGGCCTTCACTTTTAGTCAGACTAAACATGTTGATACATAATCAGCAATTTCTCACTTCATGTTTTCCCACGAGAAATTTTGTTTCAAATCTCTATAAATTTTAGATCAACCAGGGTGTATAGAAAATTTTGAGCTATGGGCATTATCCAATAACTCACTTTTCATCATGGGTACATAGGGAACACATAAGATTTTCCCATTTTTAATAATTCCATCTTCACAAATGAAGTCTACCAACATAATATCTTGAACATCACTGATTTTCTTATGAATATTCTCATTATCAGACTTTAAAGGTTTAATTATTTATAATAAAGACAATTGGGAAACCATTTAAAAAATATGTGATGTTAGACCATTTTTATTATTTATATATACATCCTCACTAGATCCATGTACAAAGTATCCATGTCAATCATCATTTTGTTTATAACCCCATGATCCTTCTTTATCAATGCATCAGTTAATTTTTATGCATTTTGTGGGTGGTAGTGTATGGTACAATCATATTCCTTGAGTAGTTCGAGGCAAATCCTTTTCCTCGTGATGAGTTCTTCTGGTGAGAAGATATATTTCAAATTCTTATGAACCGTGTATATCTCAAATTTTCACCATAGAGATAATGTATCTATATCTTCAGAGAAAACATTACCTCTTCTAACTCAAGATCATGATTGTGATATTTTTTCATGAATTTTTAATGACCTTGATTCATAGTCAATAAATCTACCATTCATCATAAGGACATAAACATGTCCATTCATTGATGCATCACTAGAGATCACAAACCCATCATTCCACTATGGTAATGATAGGATCGGATCATTCACTAATCTCCTCTTTAAATCTTCAAAACAAAATCATTAAATTATTTTTTCCATATGAACATAACCCTTTTAGATTTACACTTGGTCATTGGGTTGGAAAAATTGGGGAATTTTTGAACAAAAATGTGATAACAACCAAATAAACTAATAAAACATTGTACCTCAGTTATGTTTGTTGGGGTAGTCCATTCATGAAAAGCCTTTGTCTTTGTAGGATCAATAGATTTTCCATCATGTGACACAATGTGTCCAAAAATGAAATCTTATTGAATCCCGAATTCTCACTTGTTAAACATCCCATATAATTCATTTCGTCTAAGAGTCTTTAGAATAATGTGTAATTGATTTTCATGATCTTTATATATTTTGTAGTATGCAAAGATATCATAAATAAATACCCCCCCTCCAATTCATTGAGATATTCTTTGGAAACTCTATTCATTATATCCATGGAAATCGATGGTGGATTAGTTAGTCCCAAAAGCATTACTGTAAACATGTAATGACCATACCTAGATCGAAATACTATTCTTGGAATGTATTTATTCCTCACAAGAATACGATTATATCCATATTAGAGTTCAATATTTGAACAATATTTTTATTCCTGAATTTGATCAAAAAAATCATCAATGCGAGATAGGGGATTCATTTTCTTCCTTTTTATAGCATTGATCTACATATATTCAATGAACACCATCAAGTATTCATCTTTGTTCTTAATGAAAATAAAAAAGGCTCCCCAAAGAGAAACACTAGGGAGAATAAATCCATTATAACTCAATTACTCTATTTTTTCATCAGTTCTACTAATTCCACAAAGTCCATTCTATAAGGGTTCTTTGATATGGGGCTTGAACCATGAATTACATCAATAGAGAACTCAACATCCCATTTTGGAGGATGCCCATGTAAATCATCTGAAAAAACGTCAATATTTTCTTGCATAGTATGTACGTCATATACATTAGCATTAATTTCCTCACCAATATTTAATTATTCCCTTTATATCTAATAATTGAATTCATTAGAACTACATGGGGTGGATATATATTAGAATCAGATGGTGATGATTCTTACCTAAATTTAATGGATTCTAGAAATCCTAAATAAATTTTACATCATTTTTCTTTCCATAAATTTACACAACATGGTTTAAAATCCAATATACACTGAGGATTATATTAAAGTTAGTCTTGGGTATGCTAGAAAATCATCATATAAAGAATGTTTGTATTCTATAATGGGTACTGCCTAATAAATCATTATTGTATTGATACTTCTCTTAAGTGTTTTGACTAATAAACCACTTCTTAAATCAAGTTGGAAATATGTAATTTTCCTGAATACCTGGAAGAAATGATTGAATTGGATTATCATGAATCAAATAATGCATTGGATAACTTCTAGGAAATTATTAATGTAGCTTCCACCACATCATTAGGATCATCACCTTCCATAGTTATGGGCGTATAAGCTTGGCCTTGATCCCTTGTCATTATTTAGAGAACGTTTCACTAATGCTTAGTACATTCATGTACATAATGTTCATCTCCCTACAATTGTAGCATTGAATATTAGTAGATTACTTATTCCCCTTATAATCCTGAGATAGGTGGACTTTTTCTCCAAACTGGTGACATAATCGCATTCCCTTCAGTCATAAGCCATTGTGTTTCTTCTCACAATTACTATAATATGGAACACCGACTCTTCCCTTCCTCCCCATTTCCTCATTTCCTTTTCTATAGTTTTTTTCCACCCTCTTCTTGTCTTTCATTCCATAAGATTCATACAACATATAAAATTCATTGTTCATCTTGATAGCACATGGAACTATTTATTCAAATGATGATAAACTATGAGAGACTAGTAACCATTAAATGAATAGTTTTAAACCATCAAAGAATCGATATATCATGCTCCATGGATTATGTATGTAGTTTAAATAATTCCTATCTAGCCTTGTAAACTTGTATTCATACGTGGAAATAATTTAATATCCCTTCTTCCTCATATTCTAGAACATCCATTTCATATTTTCTCATTGTTCATGGGAAAAATATTTTTCTTGTAATATTTCATTAAAATTCCTTAATTCCACCTCTTTTGTTTCTTTTTCCTCCTTTTTATTTTTGATAAATGACCACCACAAATATGAACCTCTTGATAGGCATAAAAAACCATGACAACCTACTCACTTTCGTTACATCCCAATATAGGAAATATATTCTTTAGGGAACACATCCATTACTCAGCAAAAAATGGGTTTCTAGTACCATTGAATGATGGAGTCAGTTGTTTCGTAAATTGATCCAACATAGCTCTACAACATTATGGTTTCAGATGCTTTATATGGTTAAGGTCATTGTTCATAAATTGATTCATTTTTCCTAGTATAGTTGTATGTTTCTCAGCATCAGTCATAGCCCAAGAGAAAATATCATTATCTAGCATTATTGGGTAATCCCTAAATGGGATATGGGTGTTCATCTAGTTTTCATTCATTCAACTAGTCTCCATTTATAAATAATAGAATACACTAGATTAGTCTATGAATCATGATTTATAATCTTAGTGTAGAAAATTTCATAGCATAAATTGGAATTCAATACATATCTTATCTCATAATCATAAACATGGTATCGTTAAGGAACAATTTACATTTACTTCCTTCATAAAGGAATGTATAAAAAATGTGAATTATCCTAATAATATCCCCCCCCTAGAGTTTCAAACCAGGTGCGCAGTAAAGCACATCACTATGTACCATGATACACTGGGTTAGGCCCGAAACACTTTGTCAGAGTTTTCAGTCCTAGGTATACCAATGCCAGAACCACGTCCACTTTTACTTTCCAAATTGGACTATATTTTCTATAAATATTCACTTAATATATTACTTAACAAAAAATATAGGATGTTCTTGTATTTTTATCCTCAAATATTATCTTAGGTTTTTTTCCTTAATATACGTTTTCTAAATCTAGTTCCACATATTTTACTAAACTTCCTATGATACCAACTTTATAGAACTGATCTTAGTTTCTGGGTGTAAGTGTATTATTTTATTAAATTTGCATATAAATTAGGAATATTCATCTTTCAGAATCAGGTAGTTTATTATCATTGTAAACAAGATACATACATAAGTTCATCATTACAATATGAAATGAAAACAACATAGAAATTCCGTCGACAACATCCATATCACCTGTGTTATTTATTTATGTAATTCATAATAAAAATCCTAATATCATAATAAAATGAAGCATAAGAAATTGCTGACCTCAAATTCATAGTAAGGTTATGTAATATAGTGGAAGTTATCATAAACATAAACATTTTTCATGTTGAATAACTAAAAACACATGCCTTTATCAATATACATGAACACATAATGTTAGGAATAATTGATGAATAAAATATTCCATAGTAAAACATTATCATGGGTATTATAATAATAGAATAACCACATGGACCATAAATAATATTTTAAAAATTTGTTAATGCATAATTCAAGACATCATAACCATACCATCAATTCCTCGTTCCAATACCATAGATAATCATTTATTCATGGACTTGTTCAAAGACTGTTGTTCGTCTCATTAGAATTACCAGTGCTCTGAGGGGCTATAGTGGGACCCAACCAACACATACTATGTCCAACTCAATCCTCATTTGAACGGGCTTAAACATGAACAACATAAACATTCACAATGAAACTAATATATGATATGTAAATATTTTTCCGCAAACATTCCGCATAAACACTAACCATTTGGAGTCAATTGGTGAATGGTTTAAAGATTGAACATTCATATTCAAACTAATAATAAACCATTAAACTAAATATGGTAGATGATATAATAAAATATTATTCCCAATAATACATAACAATCAACAAGACTGTTGAAATAGATGAAGATACACATATAAAATCATTAAGTACTACTTGAGATAAATACTCTTTGAAAAAAAGATTTATTTTAGAAAATTATTTTTAGAAAACCATTAGTGATGTAAGATAGTATAATAATAATTAAATGATTGATTTAATAAAATTAAATATTTCCAAAAATAGATTATATATTTCCCATGAAAATATATAATAATTAAAGAAATTCATTAGAGTTGGACTTGAATTTCCGGAGGAATTTTTGAAAGATATTTTTAGAAAATATAAATCACCTTTAATGAAAGTAGTATTCTGGTTGGTATAACTATATAGAACACTCTCACAAAATATTTTAGGAGTACATATTAAAAAATAAAAATTTAATTGAGGTATGTATAAATAAGAGTAACCCAAATGAAAATGGATGTTTGGGTAGAAACCCTTACCTTAAGTCTGAATGTTCCTCTCTTGAAAATATGGTCATGGAATATTAAATTAGACTCATTAATAACATAATTACTAACCTATTATACATGTATTTAGTTTATAGTAAGTTTTTTAGTTCATTTATGTCCTTATTGATAAGTAATAATATTGAATTATGTCATTCCAGAGTGTTAATTTTCTTGATTTTCATAACCGGTTCACTTGTTTTTAAGTAATGGAGTTCATGTGGAAAGGATGTAAATATCCAGAATTGGATGTAAATATTATTTATTAATTTAAATATGTTTAAATTGTAATTTATATAATTTGGATACATTTAATGAGGATGAATTATTGGATGAAATTCTGATGGCACTAACTTTGATTATTTTAGTACTATTTTGATTATTACTCACTAGTATGGTCATATGATTTAATATTCGGTACATATACTAGTTCCAGAATATTAAATAGGTTATAATACATATATTATAGACTAGTTAACCATTAAAATGGTTCTTGATCATTATTGATGGGGAAATTGTAGAATGAAACTTCGTCATCTATGAAGGTTGTAAATTGGCACCTCAGCAATTATGATTTTGTTTATAAAATTAAATAGAGAGAGTAAGGATATTAATGATGGTTAATACATTGATATTATATAATTACATTTTATAGATGTTACTGGTGTTATCATGGTCATTTGGGTAGAGGAGGTGAGGAGAGGGTAACAATAGGGAGGAATTTGAAATGAAATTGAAAGAAATATAATGTGAATTTACCTCATGAATCAACCTCCTTGATAATCCCTTTAAGGGAAGTGGTTTTAGTCTATTGGAAAGACCAAGAGAACATGGCCGTGTAGAGTGTATAGGGTAGGGAATTTGGGTAGAACATTTAGGATATTCACTTCTTATATGACCTAATAGAAGAGGGTGTGAAGGGGGTTTTATAGTGGTAGAGTGGAGGGTTTCCCCATTATTTTTCTCATTGTTTAATTATTTTTACAAAGACAACCAATAGTATAGATACATGTGACCAATAAAAGTAATATGTGCATGTTAGATTGAACCATGTATGATTACATTTTCCTTGAAGCTAGTAATAGTGAATTTAAATCTTATTATATATATTCGGCAAATTGTCGTATTATATTATTCATAAAAAATTAGAGTATTTCAGAAAAATCCCAGAAATTCACCCTAACAATTTTATAACGTTTACAACTAGAAAATTAACTAAATTTTCAAAATATCAATTTCTAAATATTATTAATTTATTTTATAATTAATATATAAATTTATTCTAAAAACAACAATTTCATATCTATATTTCATTTCATATAACCTTGGATATTTAATCAAGATATCATTGTATTTCAACCTTTAGACAATAAAATAATAATATGATTTACTATTCATAAGGGTCATATTACTATTCATAAGGGTGTGTTAATATTCCCCAAAAATTCAGTTTATGTTATCAGACTCCAAATATCTTGCTGAATGCAACCGTGTATGTATGTTTTTCGAAATTAAATTCAAAAAGGGTTAGAAATTATGTTTACTCTCATGTTTATCACAAAGTGGTGTTTTGATGAGACTCAAGGATTCATGCATTCAATATTAAATTTATATGAAAAATTTTGGGTTGTTACAGCAGCCCACTTAAATGAATATGGTTAATTTTTTTAATTTTGGTCTATATAAATGTTTTGTGTGGTTAACACATGGTTTAGAAAATTTATCACAAACAGTGTCGTTCCCATTGTATAAAGGGTCACCCCATTAAAACATGTCCCACATCACAGCTACATGATTTTTCCAGACCATGAAAAAACCATCCACACCCTATGAGAAGGGATTTAGAATCCCACATTATTGACTAAAAGTGGGCACACTATAAACAAGTATTCCCCTTTGAAAACAAGTCATATTGTTCCAGTCATTTGGTTATATAGACCATGTGATGAATGTGCACCCCTTTCTACTATTTCCCAAACACATAAATTTTAGAGTCTGACACAGTGGGAACTAATTCAAACTCTATATTCTTATGAAAATCCTTTAAATCCATCTGAAACAGCACATTTAGGTGTTCAAACTCTCAAGGTTATGTTATGATGATTATGATCAATGTAATTTCTCTCACTAAACACAACAATTCAAAATGTATGAAAATTTTTACCACCTCAAAAACCCCATGATGTTACAGTTTCCACACCTTATGATTTCTTATCCTCATGCAATCTAGAATTACCCAAATATGGTACAAAAAACCCATATTATTCAAATAAACCCTTCTACCCTATATATTAGTTTTGGTCAAATTTCACTTATGGTGATCCCCACTATGGTAATTACATACCTGGTGGATTAGTGACAAAAGAAAAAACATTATAATGGTCCCACTGACCATCTCCTGAAAAAGACATCATCACATCACATCCCATCCTATTTGAACCTAAAAAAGTTCTCCATTGATGTAATTATAATACGAGACTCCCATCATGTCCCATATTTCATCAGACCCTCATTTCATACAGAGGTCATCATGACACTCATCAATCATTCATCTCAATTAATCCTTGGAAGTGCTTCATATCTATTTATTCTGAAATGAAATTATACATCATATATCGATATATATTCATTTTCATCCTTGTGCTGATTTCTAAAAACCCCATATAAAAAAGAATGAAATATGATTCCCACATACTAACCAGAACATGATTAGCTCATTCCAAAATACACATCATGCTCCAAAAATAGCCATGTAAAAACCAAATTTAATTCCCCACAAGGACGATGTACTTCTAACAAATTTTTGGTCCCTGAACATTTCTATCCCAATAAATCAATATAATTCACCAATCCTAAATCCTGACTAGTCGAGTCCTCAACTCCATATACAGATGCACCATCTATTAGACACTAACCCCCATAATGGGTCTCTCTATCACTACCATGACCTATACATATAGTAGAATCCTGATCTTCTATCCTAGTACCACTATCAACCCATCCTTAAATCCATGAGTTTTCCTTGATCACTGAATCTCGACTCTCAATGAAGGATACCTAAAGACCTATCTATATTCCCCATATAAAAAATTCTCAACACTCCATTAGATACTTCTCTTACTGAGATTAAACATGCCTAGGTGGACTTCATCAGGAGGACGTTGTTGAAGAAACATTCATCATATGCCTAACTGAGTCTCCTTCATTTCCCTAAAAAAACTCCTCAGAATCACAATTATTGATGTCAGACTAATCAATGCTATACTCAACTAATGTTATCACCCAACAATTATATGATTATCCCATCATTTTTTCCTAGGATATCATCACCTAATTCACTACATCTAAAAAACATCATATTGTATATGTTTCTTTATACCAAATTTTTTTGTTCAAACCGTCCTAGAAAGGACTCAGCCTAGCGATGTAATCTCCCACAATAGATAGTGAAAGGTGTGAACAGTCCGTGACAATATAGATATAATCAATAATTTATGTGTCTACTTTCAGAAAGATCATGAACAAATGGAAACTATCTTCCCTCATTGCATCTAGGATTATGTTTTCAATGAACAAAACCTCTAAATCCTTCCATGATAGTCCCTCATGTCTTTCTATTTAAACATGTATACCCATCTAGTACTCATATGGTCCTATATAAATATATGTATCTAGCATCACCCTTTGATCAGGGGTGTCACAAGATGGTATACATGTTAATGAAAATATTGGATCCAATTAATGGCTTCATGAAGTCCAATATCACCCTTGAATAATGGAGGGTGATGAGACTGGAACTCCCACATCATATAGGCAATAGAAAGGTCAAATCTGTGATCTCTATGGTCCATACCTATATGACTAGAACCAAGCACAACCAGAGATTAATTTCTAACCATAGATAAAAATATTCCATATTTCGTGGTTATAAATTATATAACATATCCCTTACATTCTGATCATGATCATCCTAACACTGAGAGGCCTCATCCTAGTCTTTAGGGGACTCATCTCGTGCATGCTCTTGAAGCACCCTCCACCCTCATAATGCTCAATCAGAATCCATTTAGGTGACATAATGCTGATGTTGAATCATCATGGTCAAGAAATAATAATATATATATATATATATATTATAGATATATAAATATATAATAAGAAACAAATCTCTCCATACTTACACTCCAATAAAGATCACATGTCTCATAAAATTTGGCCTCATGGCCCCTTACATTCACATGAAATGTTAAATTATCATGTAACATAGGGTTTCATGGCCCCATTACTACCCATATCATATTGAAGAATCTCATATCATGTATATCAGATATCATAAATATTGGGTTTTAGAGTAGAGTTCCACCAAAAGTCTATATAGGAAAACACAAATTATATTTACTGACACATAAACTCACCTCCTTTCGTTACCCATTCTTATGAATAAGAGTTTTGGGCCTATATATTCTATATACACAAATTATACCATATAAATATCTTGATGAACCACATTCCTTGGATGGATGAGTGGAATTACACCAAAATGGATAACCAGGAAAACATGATTTGGCTTCTTCTTTGACACTTTAAACAACCCAACCCCTCTTTAGCTCATTCCATTTTCCCATAGTTAATTTGAAGTATAAATAGAAATCATATGATCCTTAGTTCATAACCTGATTCATAAGTTGTTATACCTTTCCATATAGGGCCAAGGGTCAAAACCACATAATCCAATATTATCATTTCCATGTGCACCACTCGAGGAGGAAATCAATCAGTAGAAAATGGGGAAAACATAAAATCAATTCTCCACCCTTAGAAACCTAGTTCTCTGATGATTAATGGGGTTTTGGGCACCCACACATTATACCATGGCCCAATTGGGAGAACATCCTATTTTAGTCTACAATATTCCATCCTTGGGATGGTCAACACAATCCCCTATGATAAAATATCTAAGACACCATCCCCTAAGAAGAAATATATAAGACACCATAACTGAAATTGGATTTCTATAATGAGAACCTTATCAAAAAGTGATGATTAACACCATACCCTAATATAGAATATCAATGATGACCTACACCCACGATGAGCGGTCAACATCACCTCTACCAATTCCAATCTATGTTTACACAATCTCAAGGGAATTTCGGCCAAATAATGGTGAGTGGAAATCACCAAAAATACCTAAGAAACATCATTTGAAACCTTGTTCCTCTACTAACATATCACTAAATCCCAATTTTTAATCTGAAATCATGTCACATGGGAAAATCACTAATCCTAAAAACCTTATTTTCTCAAATTTAGATAATCAGGTCACCTCAACCTAGTGATCAACATCACCCCATAATACTATATCCATTCCCTTCATGATGAACCATGTAGTCTCATTCACAATAGTCATAATCCACTCAATGCCTCTAACCACACCGGTAATATTCTATGGAACCAATAAAATTATAATTATTCTATTTAATTTAAAACAAATTGACTTCCTAATATTCCCAAATGGTCAAATCACCTTATATGGGTTATAATGATTTCATGAGCTAGATAGTACACAATGGAATATCATTAAATAAATTAAATATTTTATGTAATGAATTAATTAATTAAGGGTATCACTCAGTCAACTAAATTTTTTATGTAGTACAAACCACTCAACACATGAAAAATTATGGAGAAATCATGGAACTATGTACCTAATACACATAAATTATGGATAATTGAATATTCTCCAATAAATTCATCCATAAAGAGAGAAACATAGTGTTTAAACAAAAATCCATAAAATATGTTAAAAGCGCTTTCACATATTATGAATTATATATGGATAGATTAACGAGAAATAGAAGCATGGTGATTGGAGGACTTAATGATATTCTTCCAATGAGATAGATGGGTCTCGTATCAAAGATCATATAAAGAAAGGAGGCTAAATTATAGGTATTGGGAAAATGGAAATGCTCTATTATTAATAGAAATGGTAGTTCATGCGAAGAGAAAATAGTGTGGATCCTCAAATATAAGGTGTATGATTTTTTTTAATTTTAGTCTTTCTAAAAAACATCATCTTTACCACATAGCTTGAAAATATATGTGGTTCCCACACTCCAAATGGTCACTCCATTAAAATTTGTCGTATAGTTTTTCCTAGTGGTTTATAAATACCATGAATCAACCTTATGTATTCTCTATTAAGAGAATCATGCAGAGTAACACATGTGTGAAAGGGCCTATAAAATAATAAAAACATACCCCTTTGGAAACCAAATGCATGGTTGAGGTCGTGATGTTAGACAGACCGTGCATTAACTTTCCACCCCTATCATCCTTTTTCCAAAAATGGTGTTATCAAATGTGAAAACATATAAAACCCCATAAAACGCATGGGTCACATAAAAATACATTTAAACCATATAATAACATATCAATGAGTTGTTAAAACACTCGTAATTACGTTATGAATATTATTATCAAAATTTTTTTCCCACCGAAATCAAATATTCAAAATGGATAGGATTTTTATCCCGCTAAAAAACTAGGGATGTTACACATTCCCACCATTATTTTTGGCTAGAGGTTTCCCTTTTCCACTCTATGTAGTGTTTTTATATTTCCCTTTTGTATTCTAGGTGGTTTGAATAATTTTGAATATTACATAGAAAACGTCTCAGAGAAATGTTCCATATGAAACTAAAAATTCCAAACCATTCAATCAATATCAATATTTCTATTGTCCTATTTTAATATTCACTATGAAAAAGAATGATTAGTATATTAATTAAATATACAATAAAAACTTCTCAAATTTTTTAAAAAATATCATGGATGCTTTAATACCTTTTATCATGAATTAATCTTCATATTGAATGATGAAAATATTATCAATTAGTTTTAAAAAAAATTCAATGCCATAACCTTTTAAATGATATATAAATTGTGTAAACTACTACTGATGTTGTCACATCCATTTTTAAATAAATACTATCTAAACAATTTTCGATATTTAGTCATTACTAATGATTTAAAACAATAAAAATATCACAAAAAAATCCAATGGAACTTCAAAATCTATGAATTTTAACTAATGAAGACCCTCCATTCAAATTGAAATTCTAGAAGAGTCGTCACAAGGATATCAAAACTATGATACATTTATAAAACTCATGTCATCCCAAATAGATGGGTTGTTTATATGTAAAATCCAAACATTTGAATATAAGATGAGATCATGTTCTCTTGAATTCAATTATGATAGAATCATTATCAAAATTTGGGGTAATTTTCATAAAATAATAGTTCCTATTTTAGTATCAAGAAGTCACCATATGAAGCATCATATGGGAAAGGGATTATTACTTAAACATGTTAGGAAGTAGCTAGATAAATAATGCTAGGTTTCCTAGATCTCATAAAGTTGATTACTCTTAATGTGTGGGATATTCATGATCATAATAATGTTTCCGAAATTCAGAAAATTTAATATACTAATAAATTATTGATAAAAATGGAATACGATTTATTCAGGATTTCTTCCTCATGGAATGTAGTTGCACGATTCGGAAAAAGGGGATGTTAATCCCTAATCCTATTAGACCTTTTCAAATATCATAATTAATTCGGGATTTACTGTTTAAATTTTTATTACCCATTTTTAGGTACATAAAATTTCTTTTCATTTTCCCTCTTTAATTGGGTGTGTCCTTCAACTCCTGAGGATGGATAACAATTTCTAAGAAAAAGACCATAAATTTCAGAGATGATTTTTTCCATGAATTATTTGATTTTGGCTATAAATGTTTCATTGTCATTGTGGGGTTCTCCTAGATTTTATAGAATAACTGATATAGTTTGGGTTTTATTATCTGAAAATTGATTATTTTCAATCTATATAAGAAAACAACATTGTGTAATGGGAGTACAAGATGAGTAAATTTTTTAAGGCATGTTCCAGGAACCTGGTATAAATCATAAAAGGAGTAAATTCTATGTAAATATTTCACCTCATGAAATGATAAAATATATGTTTTTAATAAAATGTAGATGGGTTATTTCATTTTATATGAGTCCCATATATTTATTGATCTGGAAATGAATGACATGTCATGTATGTTTCATGAACAAGTATTTTTGGGGCACATCATCAATTGTCTATTATTTTATTCTTCCATATCCTAATACCCTATTAACCTTGATCACTTATATGGTTATTTTGGGATCCCTTATTCATTAGAAATTTTTTTTTCTATATTGGATCATTATGGTAGTTGTGCTTCATCTCTTTGGATAAGAATAAATTCATGAATCTATGTTTCATTTGATTCTGGTTACATTGTTGCTTTACTCAATATTTTTTCATTATTCATTGTGTTGTTTATTATTTATTATATTTAGATCTATTATCTGATCCTATTGTGGGGGTAATTTTTTGTTGGTTATGGTGTGGTGAGTGTGTATTCTTGATCAATGTGTTGATTTCTCTTATATGTGGAACTGTCTATTTAATTAAATGAATTATGATATGTGTATGTGGATTCTAGGATCTACATTTTCATCATAGGATAATATTTAGTGGTGGATTCCATTTCATGCATGTGTAAATCATGATTTGAATTAGGTGGATCCATCTATATCTTGTGTTAGTGAACTAAATTTCTAATTTTTTTGATAATTTTATCTATAAATTAAATGGTATGATTGAATGAATTGATTTCATTATGTGGAACTTTCTATTGATAAAATGTCGTGTTCCCATAGTTTTAGTAAATGAAAATGGTATTAAAATAAATGTGAAATTATTTTATTAAAACAATTTCATGGAATAAAATGAATAAATTGTTTGATGAAATGGTTTGTAAAATATAGAACAAGAGAATCCATGGTTACTGAGAAGGATGATACATTAATAGGACTTGTCCACTATCATGGGTTTTATCATGGGACATTACTCTTCTCCCAAGGACTATTGTTATAGGTACTAGTTAGATCTATTTGGGAGTTTTAATTTTGTGGTGACCCTATACACTTTAGACTCGATGCATACGTCTATAGGCTTGAATCATGTATGATTTTCTACTTTGAGTATTATATTTCTAACTTTCCCAATATATAGTTATTCTTTTTGTGAAGTTACATGTTCTTTTATTTTGTCTTGTAATATATTGATTTGTACATCCTTGTATGTGATATCATATTTATATGAAATATTTGGTTTGACTTGATATATAAATATTTTTATATGTATATAATGTTCTTTGAATCTAATTTACCCTCTTTATTTATAATTGGGTAAAAGTGGAAAATTAAATTGTTTTCCATGATTTTGATAAAACCTACTAAACTATATATCTTGCAATATTTTATATAATGTTGGACATGCTTGTCTTAGTGTTCAAAGACCTGGTATGAAATAGCTGGGTGAGACCCTACTGAAGATAACATCTCACACCATGTTTTCCCCTTCAATGGTGAAAATGTCTTGTTAGGTCTTTAGACATAGGGAAATGAAATGTGTTGTTATGAGAAAAATGGTTTTCTATCAGCTAGAATTTCATATCTAGAGGAAGTGATGGTGTGGGTTTTTCAATGCTATCACATGGATACTATTGGATTATATGTTTTAATTTTGTATCCATTTTATATTTCACCTATCCCATAGAGATTGTTTTTATACATTTTCATTTGTATCACTTTTTGTTTCTTCATTTTTGATATATACAAATTTATATAAATTTTTATTTTCATCAGCTTTTTCATTCTATAAATGTTTATATATATCATGTTGTCTACTTAAGGTCTGGGTAAATCAAACCACTATTTCTGGCAAATTTTTAGGTGTTAGATGTTATCCTAGGGTGATCTGGAATTCTCGCTGGGTTTGATGCTGATCATGTTTAATGAAAATAGGTAGTGTATCGAGTTTGTTTAAATACAGTTTTGTATTAGATGAGGAATATCCTCAAGATTACTTATCTAGGTATTCTTGGTAGACAATATATTGGAATCTCGGGACATGAGACGTAGATTACAGTGAGTCCCTAGACATATCTTTTTGTGATGAGACAAAAGTTAGCATGGGATACTGCAATGTGTGACTATTTTTTAGATCTATTGAAGTAAATCTCTATATTTTGTTATTTTTTTCTAATCTAAACTAATATTATTTTATTTTTTATCATTTATTTATTTACAGATGAAATAATTTTCCTCCAAGATGTGTTTTGTGAGTTCCTCATGTGGGTGTAGTTGATGAAGATTATGTGAGTACTCTTTTGGATCATAACATTACCACTGCTATCAAAAATATTGTTCATGTCGTGTACCGTAATGAACTAAATTATCCTAATAGAGTTTTTGAGGTGTATACAAGAGTTGTAGGAGATAGAGATAGATCATATGAGTTTTTTCGTGATTATACAATATCCTTTATAGGTATGAATTAACCACATTAGGTTTTGGACCATTTTGAAAATTTTAATCTGATCATGGACTTCATGGATACACCAGAGAGTATCAAGGTGATTTATTTGGTGTTTATACTTGAGGGTCAAAGTAAGAAGTTATTGGATTATATGATAAAGGCAGATATGAATTTGTACTGGGACTGGATGGTTATCATGACTCTTTTCTTCCAGTTGTTCTATCAATATTTGGTAATGATGGAAGAGTCCCTTGAGTTCCTATCTTTTCTGTAGGTAGAAAATTAAATGTTATCGTACAATAATTAGTTTTCAGAGTAGTTTTATTTTACACCATAAAATTTAAATAATAACAATTATAAATCTCAGAAGTACCATTAGTTTTTTAACCGGATATCATATCACATGTACTTAAACTGATGATTTCAACATATTTGGATACAATAGATAGGTATATGATGAATGTGATAAATATGGTGGTCATTTCATGACATTAAACACTTTATATTCTACTTATTGGAAACATTATATGTGCTCCATGAAAAATGAGAAAGTGGAAATGTCATTGAAGAAGTGGTGGAGGTGGTTCTTGACAGTAGGCCTCTTTAGCTCCTCCTGTTATAGCTAGTAGTGTGTCTCTCACTTTCTATCAGTGTAAAAATGATAGACAAATAAGACATTATTATCCTTCACATACAAATATCTGTAATTTTTTGAGTTTTATAGTTATCTACAATATTTCATTCAGGGTTTTTTTGCACCTCAAAATGGTTAGGGATCATCATCTATAAAGGCTATTATAGTAAAGTATGATACTTATATGACTATAGGTCTCTGTATATAGACAATGGGAGTAAAGCACATTCACATAGTAGGGGAGTTTCTAGTGTAGGTAGATGTAGGTCCAATAAGAAATTGAGTTAATGTCTTTATTGCATCCTTAGTAGTGGCTAAATAATTTGATGTTAGTATTTCCCACTCTTTTATCACTATCCATTGGGTTGATATGTTTAACTATATAGTTGACCTCATATCCATTGATATGGATGCATAGTCACCTATTTTGAATAAGGAAGATCAAGGGTTTCAGTGATCTTTTTATTCACTATCTATATAAAATGAAGATTCCTTATGAGATTTATCATTTTTATAATATATTTAATTGAAGGCATCACATATATGGATTTTATAGTTTCCCATAAGGATAGTTTTTATTTTTATCAGCACCATGTGTCATTTATCTTAGCTGATGGGATCTCATGTGTGTTTAAGGGGGGAGTAGGATCTAAGGCCTTGTCATGTGAGACCTTCCCTTGTAGTGCTTAAAATTTTTTCTGTCTACATTAGTAGTTTAACTTAATGAAATTTCTTCTATTTTTTATCTTCCTACTATTTTTTTGTATTTTACTAATAATTTCATAGAGGATTTTTGGGTCTTCCTATAAATATGGAGGTGGAGTATATTATTGACCTAGTTTCAGTTACGCATATGGTTTTTATGCCTCGCTATTGTATTAAGACAATGAATCTGAACGATATCATTACTATTAGAATCCCTGAGGGAAAAGGGGGTATTTTACCATTGTGTTTCACCTTGGGTGGCCCCTAGTGCCCTTTTCCTGGTCGGCTGATGGTTGAATTCAATTGTTCATGAACTATCAGAAGCGGAACTGGGTAATAGTTAATAACATGGAATAATTTCCTCTTGTTGATTATTTTGTTGATATAATAAAGAGGAAAAGTTGGTTTTTAAATATAAATATTCAATCAAGTTATCATCAACTCATATTTGGGTATTTTGGTATACCATAGAAGGATTTTAAGAGTATGTATAGACATTTTAAAGATCATATACTATCATTTAGCATAACCAATTCTACTATTTTTTTATAGATGTAATTAATCAAATATTCCATCTATATCGCAAATCATTTTATAGTGGTCATTGAGGATATTTTTTTTAATAATGGTAAAATAATCATAAGAGACCCACTAGAATTTGTTTTTATATATCTTGAGTTTTCACCATTTGTATGGAAATTATTGAAACTATCATCTATTTTGAGGGATTTATCAAGGATGGAATTGCCATCGAACTATTAATTCAATGAAAGGGGTGACATTTATAATGGATGTAATGTTTTAGACTTATTTATATGAGCTGAAAAATATTTTTAAATTAACTCAAATTCTGATTTTAACTGGTCCTAGTAAGAGTAAAGTTGTTTTTATTCATCTGCAAATGGGTTGCGATGTGTACTTGTGTCAGGTGATCATATGGTACCTTATAGATTCATCTTAATCAATCATATGATAACCATTTTCAAACTCATGATTTAGATCTTTCTATAATTATCTATGATTTTAAGTATCGGGAACATTATTTTTTCAGAGATGATCATTATCATTTCATACAACAAGAGTTTGAGTTATAACATTCCACATGAGGACATAAATCATATATGTTGGTGCTGATTAGAATAAAACAATAAATTTGACTTCAATAGAACCTATACAATATGAAAGGGAAAATTCAAAACAAACACTATTATCAACAACATAAGATTGAATGATATTCATGAATTGAATATTGAGTATAAATTTAAGGAAATTTTTTCTAAGATGATTCTCGATTCTCAAGAAAATGATATAGGTATTTTTCTAACTAGTGCTCAATTAACTTCCCCTCTCATTTAGTCTATTTTACTTTTTCATTGGTAGGATGATGAAATTAGAGAAATTAGGGAAACCCTATATAGTTGGGAGACCGTTTTTGGTTGGTCTCTCTATATAGATTGTATTCTATGTTTTGGGGAATGATTTCTCATCCAAGAATCTATGAGTGTATCATTTTTTTATGATTATCACATTTCATTTTAGGTTATTCATCCAATAACTACAAAATTTAATCATGAAATGAGATTGTGATATTAGTGGCCTCATATGAAATGTGATATTTCTTATTATGTGTCTCGTTGTTACACATTCTAAAAATAAATGTAGAGAGTATAAAACATTCAATGTCTCTTCAAATAAATCGGATTCCATTTTGGTTCATGGAAGAGGTATCGATGGAATTTTTTGTAATATTATCGTAGACTAATTAGTTGAAGAAGTCTATCTAGGTGGTGATTTATTAGTAGAAAATTAAATCACATATTGTATCGATCAATGAGACCTCTAAAGTAAAAGAAATGGGTAATATATATATGTAGGAAATTTTGAGTTTACAGGGGGTTATTTACTAAATTATTTAGATAGTGATCTTAGGTTTACATTGATGTCCTGGAGTAGTCTCCATGAGGATATGAGGACTTAGTTCAGATAGATTATAACTTTTCACCCATTGAAAGACGGACAAATAGAGCTTTCTATTCAGATTATGGAGGTAATATTATTTGTAAATGTCCTAGATTTTGGAGGGTCATGGTATAAACATCCATGAATGGTTGAATTCACTTGTATCAATTGTTTTACTTTTAAAATAATAATGGGTCCATTTAAGGATTTTTATGGTCACCCGTGTAGGTCACAACTTTTTGGGAAGAGGTGGGAAAATCATATTTGGTGGGACTATGTTTGGTTTATAATGAATTTGAGATGATTTAGGATATATGGTATTATAAGGTTGTAGAATTGAGTGGGATAAATATTATACAAATCAAGGGAATTGTCCTTTAGATTTTTTTCATTTTTTACCGAGTTGTCTTAAAAACATGTACCCAGTTGGGTAACTATCGGATTCTAAAAAATTGAATGTTGGATCATAGATATGCTGAAACAGTTGAGGTCGCTGAGCGGTGTGGGAATGTATCTTATCAGTTGGAATTTAATATTCTGTTCACAAGAATTCAAGATGTTTTCCATATATCACATCTTAAGAAATTCCATCTTGATCCTTCTCATATTTAGATATGGTAATATATTTAGTTTGATATAGATTTTTCTATTGTGGATCTCTGATTAGGGATGATTGAATTTCATGTGAAATTATTACCTGGGAAGTTAATTTCCATGGTCATATAATCATGGTGACATGGATCAGATTCTCAGGATACGTTGGAGTGTGACTCATTGATGAGGTAATTTTAGCCTCATCTCATTATCAAGAATCATTATTCCACATGGAATACCAGGGAAATAAATTTATATGGTGGGGAGCTAGAAACAACATTTTACCCATTTTATAGTAATTACATTATGTTTTCTTATTTTTCCAATTTAATTTGTAGCATTTTTGGATTGTTAAGGATAGGAAAACTTTATATGAAAAATGAACTAATGTTATAGGATATATGTTTACATTAATTAATTGAGACATTTAAATTATTTAGTTGATTTAGATGGTTCTCCCCTAGTTTTTAGATTATGCATGGAAATTATTATTTTCATGTAAGAATATAGACTCTTTAGTTTATAGGGAAAATATAAGATGTGTAATGTCAGAACATGAACTAAAAAATATATAGAGATGATTCAATGAACCTAGTACACAGTGTGACGAGAGTACACATGTAACACCCCGATCTTCCATTATACGCTTCTCTTTCAATAATGCAATAGCTTGCATTGTACGCAACTTCGAGTTCTAAAACACCGCGACTAATCAAAGTCGCCGTTATGAATAGTAATAACCACTTTTTAAAATTATAGAAATTTTATATTTCAAAATGGACTTCATTTTTGGATTCGGAATATCGAAATTAGCCTATGTTGAAATTTTGGTATTTTTCTGAGAACTTCTAATTTTTTATGAATAGTGAAAAATACTTAAAAACAACTTTTTTAATCAAAATAAATTATAGTGATAAATTATACTGTTTAGTGGTTTAAAAGTATAATTAGAATATATTTTTACCATTTTATCCAATGGGGGTCATTAGAATTAATTTAACATTGAAATTGGACATAAACAATTGCCAATCTTTTGATATAAATTGTTTCTTAAAAACACGCTATTTGTTGTAACAGCGGGAATTAATTATAAAATTAATTAATTCAACTTATATGTTTGGAATTTTGTAAAATAGACATCATTTTTGAATTTGGAATATCAATTATAGCTTAGGGTGAAGTTTTGGCCTTATTCTGAAAAACTCAAATTTTTGATGAATAGTGAAACCACTAAGTGGTTGTTAAAAACTGATTTTTCGTTAAAATGAAATATTACCACTTCTGTGATTTGATTTTCAAAAATCCAACATACATGGTTGTCATTATGAAGTAAAATGTGGTTCAATGAGATTAAAATAATTTTTTGGTGAATAGTAACTTTTAAGTTCTTAATCGCGATTAGAGGTAATTAGTGTAGTTTTAGGTACAAATAATGTTATAATAATATGAGATGAGCATGAAACTTGTCCTACTCCTATTGGATGAGTCATGGCCGACCAAGACAACCCATGGGTCAACTTGGGGACCCCATGGAGCCACTTTAGTTGGAAAATGACATTAATATATATTTATTTAATGTTAAAATTAAATTGACACAAACATGAGTTGTTTTACTAAAACAGTTTTAAAGTGGGGTTACGCAAGTCCAAATTTTGATTATAAATATTCATTAGAAATATAAAAATATTTCCTACATCATAATATTTGTTTTATAATTTTTAGACATTAAATAAATTAAATTATTTATGACATCATGATGATGCAGCGATGACCTCATTATTTAACGATTTAAATAAAATGGGAGGATAATGCAACATCCAAGGCTTAAAGTTGTCCAAAGCCAATTGGTTGAGGATATTTCGAACCCTTATCACCTTAGCCTCGAATTATATAAGTTTGGGACCTTTAGAATCCGAAAATCATTGTGTAATAATGTAACATTTCAATCTTTCCAAAAGAGCCCCTCCTCTCCACTTATAAAAGGCCCCCACCTCTCCCACCTTATTCACACCATCAAGCCCTTTGGCTCGGCCAAACTCTGCCCAAATACTCTCCCAACATCCCTCTATTACTCCTAGAATCCTCACTTTGGGCAGAACTCTTCCCAAGGAAACCTTTGGCTCAAATCAAAAAGAGTTACCCGATTTTAAGGTAATGTCTTCTCTAATGTTGTTTTGTATTATTTTTCTTCTCCAACCCCATAAAATCTTTTTATTCATTTATTTTGTAACAACACCAGTATCCTCAATATACTAGGATGTTGTTATAAGAAGTATTCGAGCTACACTTACACACACCTACATCTAATGGTTAAAGAACATACGGTTTCTGTGGATGGCGAATTTCTGCCTCACGAAACGATGATTGTTCAACACTCATATAACACCTTCAAAGGTGGCCATTAAGATGTCACTATTTTTATATATGATATATAATATGTTTATGTTTTACTTATGCTTATGTATTTCTCATTTATGGCATACTTTATGATTTCCATTATGGGTAAAACGCGATAATTTCATTTTAGAAAGTGCGGACTACCGCCCCCTCAAAGTGATTTGAATCGTTAATGCCATATGTGGGATTTATAAAGGATGGATTAAATGGTATTATACACTATATTATACTTTAATTATATTATAAATTTATATCATTAAGATTTAATTCCATTAAATATGAAATATAAATGAAAGTAGTGTTCATGCGTACGTACGGCTTACCGTCTCCAAGAACGGTGCATTTCATTTCTTACCTCTAAATGTTACGTGACATTATGAATGAATGTTTATACTGTATATATATGATATATATGACATCTAAATCATGAATATAATTCTGGATATAATGGATATTCTACCACATGAACAACTTGTAATTATAAGAAGTTTATTGTTGACTCAAGTACCAAATATCGACAAAACGACCGTTATTAACTTAAATAATTACATAATGTTCATAACATTGTAATAAGTGATATAAAAAGGATAATGAAATTGAAAATGGTTCTTAATAAGGTATATATTAACTCTATTTTATTATTCAGGAGGTTAAAGAATGGTTGAGTCAAGTCGGACACAAGGTAAGGGAACTTCTTAACCCAACTTCCATTCTTTGGGTTAATCTCCTACTTTCAAATTATATCATGATATTATTATGTCCTATTTTGTATTTTTACATTATTTATGTGTAATTATAGTGAATACACATAATAGACCTACATTATAAAAAAAAATTATCTTTTTAAGGACTTCGTCTCAATCCCCTTTCATTGAGCCATATTTGGTTTTATACACAACTTTCTTTTATACTGTGTATAAACCCCTTTGACTCTTATGGTTATTCAAAAGGAATATTTTTATACGAAGCGTTTTTCTAAACAACAAAAGGGAATGTTTTTCTTTCCGTACTTATGCGGCGACAACGACTTCTCCGCCGCCGTGACCATTATTTGATTTTCGGCTTCCTCTACAATCCATCATTTTTTTAAAGAAAAATAAATACAAAGTTTTAACTTTATTTTATTTTGGTATTGAAAATGGTTTTGAAAGCATTTTTATTATATCAATGTGTTGTATTGAAATCTTGTGATAGAAATGTGGAAATTTTATGTTTCCTTTATGCATGTTTTACGTGATACGATTATGTTATGGTTTATGATATGTTTAAACCTATTCATATGAGGAATGTATTGGACTTAATAAGTGACGGGTGGAGCCCGCTATAGCTCCTCGATGCATCGGTAGGTCTCATGAGACAACTAGACGTGGATTTGGACGAGGCCCTTTCACAATTTGATTTATGGTTTTGGCTGAGGCCTTAATCATTTTAGATGTCTTGGCCGAGGCCTTGAAAAAATGTTGCAGAATGTCTGGCATTATACATTCCCTCATTATGAAAGTGGTTATTGATATTTCATGTGATTATTCGACCAGTAGAATATCCATGTGAAGAAGTGAATGACATTATCTCATTTTACTTTTTCCATATTATGTTGATGTTCAAGTTTAAAAGGCTTTTGTTTTAGTTATACATTGCCTTAAATTTTTATGTTTATTTATGAAAGCTTCCGCAATATTGTTATCCTTACTGAGCATCTGAGCTCACCCCTTTCAGTGTTTTAATATTTTCCAGGATGTGAAGAAGTATTTTATGAATGACCTGCAGGGATTATGAGAAGAGGATATGAGTGTGGACTATGGAGACTTTGTTATTGTAGTTTTTCACTTTATGATGTAATGTAACGTGTACGAATGCATCTAGTGTTTCCAAGGCTACTAAACTAACCGGTCTTTCGAGACTTGATATTTTGTGATCATGCCAATGTTATGAAGTAATGCACCGACTCTGGGTAGCTGGGGTCAGGGCGTTACAGTTGGTATCAGAGGCAGTTTAGTACTAACCTTGGAAGCTAGATTTAGATAAACTCTGATTAGAGCACATAGCCCAAAGATAGTCTTTGAGGATTAGTATAGAATAACTTCCTAGAATTTTGGTATTATAGAGATGTTATGAGTTTTCCGAGCAATACATCCCTGTCTGGATACGAGCAGGTAGAGGCGGCTCTAGCACAGATGTACCTAGGGGTAAAACCCGAAAACACCGCTTTGAGCTAGACTCGAACGGTAACTGGTGCACGACAACGGGACTTGCTGCACTCTTGGTTACGACACTCCCGGGGGATATGCTTAGGATAATTCTCATTTTATTTACTAACCACTATGAAGGGTTATGAGTACATACTTTCTCAAAGAAAACATTTCTTTTTATGATTATGTATTATATCCATAAATAGTTCAATTTATGTAAAGTGTTTAATAAGTATGGAATTATGTATTTTGAATCATAAACTAATCTAGTTTATGCCATTGTTTAGAAATGGCGCCTAGTGGAAGAAATGGAAACCGTATCAATGCACGCACTCCATGTAGGGATTTCCCTCCTGCTCAAGATAATTATAAGGGGGCTAGTGATGCAACCGCTGCCGATCAGCTAATCACCATACTGGGACAACTTACTCAGATTATGAATAATAACCTTACCCGTATGGAGCACCTTGATCCACAGTGTGGAGGATCAATGTTAGATCGATTCATGAGGCAACAACCACCATCCTTCAATGGGAGTTCAAATCCTATAGTAGCTGAGAAATGGATAAATTCCTTAGAGAAAATATTTCATGCCTTGGGGAGTAGTGAAAGGGAGAAGGTTGTCATGGCAGTTTACTGCTTCACTGGAGATGCCGATCAGTGGTGGTCGCTGATTCAAAACACAAAGGAAGATTATGACGTATTGAATATGGAATGGAGGGAGTTCAATGAGCTTTTCTTAGAAAAATACTTTCCATGTGACCATCGAGCAGATATGGAAAGGCAATTTCTGAGTCTGAGGCAGAAGGAGGATGAGAATGTCGCAAAGCATGAGGATAACTTTACAACGTTAGCGAGGCATGCTTCCGATTATATACGTAACAAAAGAAGTAAGATTGATCGTTTCTTTGATGGGTTAAAACCATTTCTCCATTTAGCTTTAGTATCACAATCCTTCTCATCATACGAAGATATTGTCTCGTGTGCTATCAAGACAGAAAAGGAATTCTCTAAGTCTCATGACAACAAAGTAAAGCAAGAGATGAAGAGAACGGGGGAACAAGAGACAGATAAAGGGGAAATGGGAAAGAAGGATTTTCCATTATGTGATAATTGTGGGAAGAATCACCCTGGTACGTGCCTAAAAGGAATGGGAGTTTGTTATAAATGTGGAGAAAAGGGTCACCAGGCTCGTGATTGCAAGGGAAAGAAAGAGGCTGTCAAATTTGAATGCTACAATTGTAGGGAAATGGGGCATTATGAAAATGAATGTCCTAAGCGTCAGGGAAACTTACCTCAGAAAAGGCCAAGGGATCAAGGACAATCTTATGATGTTACTACAGTTGAAGCAGAATAACTAATGTATTAGTGCTTTTGGACTCATGGATTATATTCTGGTTATTAGAATAATGTGATATATATATAAGGATTGTACTGCAGTACTTGTTGATTTCAGTAAGGTTTTAATATGATTAAGGTAATCATATTTTTAGTATGTGACAATAAGAGAAACTTTTCTTTGTTTGGGGAATCTGATGTTACAATTGATTTTGGAATTTAGAGACCTTTTAGAGAAAGTCTAGACGGAGGTATTTTGTATAACTATTAAGGTTGGAATGGATTAAGTTTAACCATGGAAAGTATTGTTTAAGGTTAAAGAATTTCTGAAGATTATTTTTTGAATATTATAATACTATAGTTTTAGGAAAAGGACAACCTGCAGGGTGGGGAATAACTCGTCGCGTCAGACAAAGCTGCAGGAATCGAACCCACAACCATAGTGCGACAAGACTTTATTTCCTACCACTAGCCTACAGGAAGTCCCTGGTTATTACAAAATAGTTTTAGTAATCTAAATGGTATGTGTTAATATTTGGAACCTTATACAATTAGGATAAGTATAATATTTTTGAGTTATATATCTTTTTGAGTGAAAGATGAGTTGAAGGTTGAAACTCTAATTGTCAAGCATAAATATATATATACCTATCTCTTATTCAATTAATAAATTAATTCTTAAACTTTAGTAAAGGGATATTAAAACAAAAAAAATGTGTTATCCTATTACCTTATGTCTTTTTGAACTGATGATATTTCAAATCAACATAGATTGAAGGCTTTGAGGCCCTCAATTTGACAGTTGATTGTGATTGATGACCTCAATCACTCCCTACAAATATTTACGTTTTTCCTCCAATTATATGTCTCTAATTTCCACCAATGTTCTCCTTATCGAGATCATAGTTTGGTGGTGACTTTCTTATTTCCATTTCCCCCTTATTAAGACTAAATTTTATTAACCTTATTTCCGATGTGGGCTTTCCACAAAGGTATTTTCTATTTTCAACCTTTTATTTTCAAAAAAAAAATTTCAAATTGCGAGGACGCAATTTATTAAAGGAGGGGAGAATGTAACACCCCGATCTTCCATGATACGCTTCTCATTCAATAATGCAATAGCTTGCATTGTACGCAACTTCGAGTTCTAAAACACCGCGACTAATCAAAGTAGCCGTTATGAATAGTAATAACCACTTTTTAAAATTATAAAAATTTTATATTTCAAAATGGACTTCATTTTTGGATTCGGAATATCGAAATTAGCCTATGTTGAAATTTTGGTATTTTTCTGAGAACTTCTAATTTTTTATGAATAGTGAAAAATACTTAAAAACAACTTTTTTAATCAAAATAATTTATAGTGATAAATTATACTGTTTAGTGGTTTAAAAGTATAATTAGAATATATTTTTACCATTTTATCCAATGGTGGTCATTAGAATTAAGTTAACATTGAAATTGGACATAAACAATTGCCAATCTTTTGATATAAATTGTTTCTTAAAAACACGCTATTTGTTGTAACAACGGGAATTAATTATAAAATTAATTAATGAAACTTATATGTTTGGAATTTTTTAAAATAGACATCGTTTTTGAATTTGGAATATCAATTATAGCTTAGGGTGAAGTTTTGGCCTTATTCTGAAAAACATCAATTTTTGATGAATAGTGAAACCACTAAGTGGTTGTTAAAAACTGATTTTTCGTTAAAATGAAATATTACCACTTATGTGATTTGATTTTCAAAAATCCGACATACATGGTTGTCATTAAGAAGTAAAATGTGGTTCGATGAGATTAAAATAATTTTTTGGTGAATAGTAACTTTTAAGTTCTTAATCACGATTAGAGGTAATTAGTGTAGTTTAAGGTACAAATAATGTTATAATAATATGAGATGAGAATGACACTTGTCCTACTCATATTGGATGAGTCATGGCCGACCAAGACAACCCATGGGTCAACTTGGGGACCCCATGGAGCCACTTTAGTTGGAAAATGACATTAATATATATTTATTTAATGTTAAAATTAAATTGACACAAACATGAGTTGTTTTACTAAACCTGTTTTAAAGTGGGGTTACGCAAGTCCAAATTTTGATTATAAATATTCATTAGAAATCTAAAAAGATTTCCTACATCATAATATTTTTTTTATAATTTTTAGACATTAAATAAATTAAATTATTTAGGACATCATGATGATGCAGCGATGACCTCATTATTTAACGATTTAAATAAAATGGGAGGATAATGAAAACTCCAAGGCATACACTTGTCCAAAGCCAATTGGATGAGGAGATTTCAAACCCTTATAACCTTAGCCTCGAAGTATATAAGTTTGGGACCTTTAGAATCCGAAAATCATTGTGTAATAATGTAACATTTCAATCTTTCCAAAAGAGCCCCTCCTCTCCACTTATAAAAGGCCCCCACCTCTCCCACCTTATTCACACCATCAAGCCATTTGGCTCGGCCAACCTCTGCCCAAATACTCTCCCAACATCCCTCTATTACTCCTAGAAGCCTCACATTGGGCAGAACTCTTCCCAAGGAAACCTTTGGCTCAAATCAAAAAGAGTTACCTGATTTTGAGGTAATGTCTTCTCTAATGTTGTTTTGTTTTATTTTTCTTCTCCAACCCCCTAAACTCTTTTTATTCATTTCTTTTGTAACAACACCAGTATCCTAAATATACTAGGATGTTTTTATAAGATGTATTCGAGCTACACTTACACACACCTACATCTAATGGTTAAAGAACATACGGTTTCTGTGGATGGCGAATTTCTGCCTCACGAAACAATGATTGTTCAACACTCATATAACACCTTCAATGGTGGACATTAAGATGTCACTATATTTATATATGATATATAATATGTTTATGTTTTACTTATGCTTCTGTATTTCTCATTTATGGAATACTTTATGATTTCCATTATTGGTAAAACGCGATAATTTCATTTTAGGAAGTGCGGACTACCGCCCCCTCAAAGTGATTTGAATCGTTAATGCCATATGTGGGATGTATAAAGGATGGAGTAAATGGAATTATACACTATATTATACTGTAATTATATTATAAATTTATATCATTATGATTTCATTCCATTAAATATGAAATAGAAATGAAAGTAGCGTTCATGCGTACGTACGGCTTACCGTCTACATGAACGGTGCATTTCATTTCTTACCTCTAAATGTTATGTGACATTATGAATGAATGTATATAATGTATATATATGATATATATGACATCTAAATCATGAATATAATTCTGGATATAATGGATATTCTACCACATGAACAACTTGTAATTATAAGAAGTTTATTGTTGACTCAAGTACCAAAGATCGACAAAACGACCGTTATAAACTTAAATAATTACATAATGTTCATAACATTGTAATAAGTGATATAAAAGGATAATGAAATTGAAAATGGTTCTTAATAAGGTATATAATAACTCTATTTTATTATTCAAGAGGTTAAATAATGGTTGAGTCAAGTCGGACACAAGGTAAGGGAACTTCTTAACCCAACTTCCATTCTTTGGGTTAATCTCCTACTTTCAAATTATGTCATGATATTATTATGTCCTATTTTGTATTTTTACATTATTTATGTGTAATTATAGTGAATACACATAATAGACCTACTTTATAAAAAAATGATCTTTTTAAGGACTTCGTCTCAATCCCCTTTCATTGAGGCATATTTGGTTTTATACACAACTTTCTTTTATACTGTGTATAAACCCCTTTGACACTTACGGTTATTCAAAAGGAATCTTTTTATACGAAGCGTTTTGCTAAACGACAAAAGGGAATGTTTTTATTTCCGTACTTATGCGGCGACAATGACTTCTCCACCGCCGTGACCATTATTTGATTATCAGCTTCCTCTACAAGCCATCATTTTATTAAGGAAAAATAAATACAATGTTTTAACTTTCTATTATTTTGGTATTGAAAATAGTTTTTAAAGAATTTTTATTATATCAATGTGTTGTATTGATATCTTGTGATTGAAATGTGGAAATTTTATGTTTCCTTTATGCATGTTTTACGTGATACGATTATGTTATGGTTTATGATATGTTTAAACCTATTCATATGAGGAATGTATTGGACTTAATAAGTGACGGGTGGAGCCCGCTATAGCTCCTCGATGCATCGGTAGGTCTCATGAGACAACTAGACGTGGATTTGGCCGAGGCCCTTTCACAATTTGATTTATGGTTTTGGCCGAGGCCTTAATCATTTTAGACGTCTTGGCTGAGGCCTTGAAAAAATGTTACAGAATGTCTGGAATTTTACATTCCATCATTATGAAAGTGGTTATTGATATTTCATGTGATTATTCGACCAGTAGAATATCCATGTGAAGAAGTGAATGGCATTATCTCATTTTACTTTTTCCATATTATGTTGATGTTCAATTTTAAAAGGCTTTTGTTTTAGGTATACATTACCTTAAATTTTTATGTTTATTTATGAAAGCTTACGCAATATTGTTATCCTTACTGAGCATCTGAGCTCACCCCTTTCAATGTTTTAATATTTTCCAGGATGTGAAGAAGTATTTTATGAATGACCTGCCGGGATTGTGAGAAGAGGATATGAGTGTGGACTATGGAGACTTTGTTATTGTAGTTTTTCACTTTATGATGTAATGTAACGTGTACGAATGCATCTAGTGTTTCCAAGGATACTAAACTAATCGGTATTTCGAGACATGATCTTTTGTGATCATGCCAATTTTATGAAGTAATGCACCGACTCTGGGTAGCTGGGGTCGGGGCATTACAGTTGGTATCAGAGGCAGTTTAGTACTAACCTTGGAAGCTAGATTTATATAATCTCTGATTAGAGCACATAGCCCAAAGATAGACTTTGAGGATTAGTATAGAAGAACTTCCTAGAATTTTGGTATTATAGAGATGTTATGAGTTTTCCGAGCAATACATCCCTGTCTGGATACGAGCAGGTAGAGGCGGCTCTGGCACAGATGTACCTAGGGGTAAAACCCAAAAACACCGCTTTGAGCTAGACTCGAACGGTAACTGGTGCACGACAACGGGCCTTGCTGCACTCTTGGTTACGACACTCCCGGGGGATATGTTTAGGATAATTCTCATTTTATTTACAAAACACTACGAAGGGTTATGAGTACATACTTCCTCAAAGAAAACATTTCTTTTTATGATTATGGATTATATACATAAATAGTTCAATTTATGTAAAGTGTTTAACAAGTATGGAATTATGTATTTTGATTCATAAACTAATCTAGTTTATGCCATTGTTTAGAAATGGCTCCTAGTGGAAGAAATGGAAACCGTATCAATGCATGCACTCCATGTAGGGATTGCCCTCCTGCTCAAGATAATTATAGGGGGGCTAGTGATGCAACTGCTGCCGATCAGCTAATCACCATACTGGGACAACTTACTCAGGTTATGAATAATAACCTTACCCGTATGGAGCACCCTGATCCACAGCGTGGAGGATCAATGTTAGATCGATTCATGAGGCAACAACCACCAACCTTCAATGGGAGTTCAAATCCTATAGTAGCTGAGCAATGGATAAATTCATTAGAGAAAATATTTCATGCCTTGGGGAGTAGTGAAAGGGAGAAGGTTGTCATGGCAGTTTACCGCCTCACTGGAGATGCCGATCAGTGGTGGTCGCTGATTCAAAACACAAAGGAAGATGATGACGTATCGAATATGGAATGGAGGGAGTTTAAAGAGCTTTTCTTAGAAAAATACTTTTCTCGTGACCATCGAGCAGATATGGAAAGGAAATTTCTGAGTCTGAGGCAGAAGGAGGATGAGAATGTCGCAAAGAATGAGGCTATCTTTACAAGTTTAGCGAGGCATGCTTCCGATTATATACCTAACCAATGAAGTAAGATTGATCATTTCTTTCATGGGTTAATACCATTTCTCCATCGAGCTTTAATATCACAATCCTTCTCATAATACGAAGATATTGTCTCGTGTGCTATCAAGACAGAAAAGGAATTCTCTAAGTCTCATGACAACAAAGTAAAGCAAGAGAAGAAGAGAACGGGGGAACAAGAGACAGATAAAGGGGAAATGGGAAAGAATGATTTTCCATTATGTGATAGTTGTGGGAAGAATCACCCTGGTACGTGCCTAAAAGGAATGGGAGTTTGTTATAAATGTGGAGAAAAGGGTCACCAGGCTCGTGATTGTAAGGGAAAGAAAGAGGCTATCAAAGTTGAATGCTACAATTGTAGGGAAATGGGGAATTATGCAAATGAATGTCCTAAGAGTCAGGGAAACTTACCTCAGAAAAGGCCAAGGGATCAAGGACAATCTTATGCTGTTACTACAGTTGAAGCAGAATAACTAATGTATTGGTGCTTTTGGACTCATGGATTATATTCTGGTTATTAGAATAATGTGATATATATATAAGGATTGTACTGCAGAACTTGTTGATTTCAGTAAGGATTTAATATGATTAAGGTAATCATATTTTTAGTATGTGACAATAAGAGAAACTTTTCTTTGTTTGGGGAATCTGATGTTACAATTAATTTTGGAATTTAGAGACCTTTTAGAGAAAGTCTAGATGGAGGTATTTTGGATAACTGTTAAGGTTGTAATGGATTAAGTTGAACCATGGAAAGTATTGTTTAAGGTTAAAGAATTTCTGAAGATTATTTTTGGAATATTATAATACTATAGTTTTAGGAAAAGGACAACCTGCAGGGTGGGGAATAACTCGTCGCGTCGAACAAAGCTGCAGGAATCAAACCCACAACCATAGTGCGACAAGACTTTATTTCCTACCACTAGCCTACAGGAAGTCCCTGGTTATTACAAAATAGTTTTACTAATCTAAATGGTATGTGTTAATATTTGGAACCTTATACAATTAGGATAAGTATAATATTTTTGAGTTATATATCTTTTTGAGTGAAAGATGAGTTGAAGGTTGAAACTCTAATTGTCAAGCATAAATATATATATATACCTATCTCTTATTCAATGAATAAATTAAATCTTAAACTTTATTAAAGGGATATTAAAACAAAAAAATGTGTTATCCTATTACCTTATGTCTTTTTGAACTGATGATATTTCAAATCAACATAGATTCAAGGCTTTGAGGCCCTCAATTTGACAGTTGATTGTGATTGATGACCTCAATCACTCCCTACAAATATTTACGTTTTTCCTCCAATTATATGTCTCTAATTGCCACCAATGTTCTCCTTATCGAGATCATAGTTTGGTGGTGACTTTCTTATTTCCATTTCCCCCTTATTAAGACTAAATTTTATTAACCTTATTTCCGATGTGGGATTTCCACAAAGGTATTTTCTATTTTCAAACTTTTATTTTCAAAGAAAAAATTTCAAATTGCGAGGACGAAATTTATTGAAGGAGGGGAGAATGTAACACCCTGAGCTTCCATGATACACTTCTCATTCAATAATGCAGTAGCTTGCATTGTACGCAACTTCGAGTTCTAAAACACCGCGACTAATCAAAGTAGCCGTTATGAATAGTAATAACCACTTTTTAAAATTATAGAAATTTTATATTTCAAAATGGACTTCATTTTTGGATTCTGAATATCGAAATTAGCCTATGTTGAAATTTTGGTATTTTTCTGAGAACTTCTATTTTTTTATGAATAGTGAACAATACTTAAAAACAACTTTTTTAATCAAAATAATTTATAGTGATAAATTATACTGTTTAGTGGTTTAAAAGTATAATTAAAAAATATTTTTACCATTTTATCCAATGGTGGTCATTAGAATTAATTTAACATTGCAATTGGACATAAACAATTGCCAATATTTTGATATAAATTGTTTCTTAAAAACACGCTATTTGTTGTAACAGCGGGAATTAATTATAAAATTAATTAATGAAAATTATATGTTTGGAATTTTTTAAAATAGACATCATTTTTGAATTTGGAATATCAATTATAGCTTAGGGTGAAGTTTTGGCCTTGTTCTGAAAAACTTCAATTTTTGATGAATAGTGAAACCACTAAGTGGTTGTTAAAAACTGATTTTTCGTTAAAATGAAATATTACCACTTCTGTGATTTTATTTTCAAAAATCCAACATACATGGTTTTCATTAAGAAGTAAAATGTGGTTCAATGAGATTAAAATAATTTTTTGGTGAATAGTAACTTTTATGTTCTTAATCGCGATTAGAGGTAATTAGTGTAGTTTAAGGTACAAATAATGTTATAATAATATGAGATGAGCATGACACTTGTCCTACTCCTATTGGATGAGTCATGGGCGACCAAGACAACCCATGGGTCAACTTGGGGACCCCATGGAGCCACTTTTGTTGGAAAATGACATTAATATATATTTATTTAATGTTAAAATTAAATTGACACAAACATGAGTTGTTTTACTAAAACAGTTTTAAAGTGGGGATACGCAAGTCAAAATTTTGATTATAAATATTTATTAGAAAGATAAAAAGATTTCCTACATCATAATATTTTTTTTATAATTTTTAGACATTAAATAAATTAAATTATTTATGACATCATGATGATGCAGCGATTACCTCATTATTTAACGATATAAATAAAATGGGAGGATAATGCAAAATCCCAGTCTTACACTTGTCCAATGCCAATTGGATGAGTAGATTTCGAACCCTTATCACCTTAGGCTCGAATTATATACGTTTTGGACCTTTAGAATCCGAAAATCATTGTGTAATAATGTAACATTTCAATCTTTCCAAAGGAGCCCCTCCTCTCCACTTATAAAAGGCCCCCACCTCTCCCACCTTATTCACACCATAAAGCCATTTGGCTCGGCCAACCGATGCCCAAATACTCTCCCAACATCCCTCTATTACTCCTAGAAGCCTCACGTTGGGCAGAACTCTTCCCAAGGAAACCTTTGGCTCAAATCAAAAAGAGTTACCCGATTTTGAGGTAATGTCTTCTCTAATGTTGTTTTGTTTTATTTTTCTTCCCCAACCCCCTAAAATATTTTTATTCATTTCTTTTGTAACAACACAAGTATCCTCAATATACTAGGATGTTGTTATAAGAAGTATTCGAGCTACACTTACACACACCTACATCTAATGTTTAAAGAACATACGGTTTCTGTGGATGGCGAATTTCTGCCTCACGAAACGATGATTGTTCAACACTCATATAACACCTTCAAACGTGGCCATTAAGATGTAACTATTTTTATATATGATATATAATATGTTTATGTTTTACTTATGCTTCTGTATTTCTCATTTATGGCATACTTTATGATTTCCATTATGGGTAAAACGCGATAATTTCATTTTAGGAAGTGCGGACTATCGCCCCCTCAAAGTGATTTGAATCGTTAATGCCATATGTGGGATGTATAAAGGATGGAGTAAATGGTATTATACACTATATTATACTGTAATTATATTATAAATTTATATCATTATGATTTCATTCCATTAAATATGAAATAGAAATGAAAGTAGCGTTCATGCGTACGTACGGCTTATCGTCTCCATGAACGGTGCATTTCATTTCTTACCTCTAAATGTTACGTGACATTATGAATGAATGTATATACTGTATATATATGATATATATGACATCTAAATCATGAATATAATTCTGGATATAATGGATATTCTACCACATAAACAACTTGTAATTATAAGAAGTTTATTGTTGACTCAAGTACCAAAGATCGACAAAACAACTGTTATTAACAAAAATAATTACATAATGTTCATAACATTGTAATAAGTGATATAAAAAGGATAATTAAATTGAAAATGGTTCTTAATATGGTAGATATTAACTCTATTTTATTATTCCGGAGGTTAAAGAATGGTTGAGTCAAGTCTGACACAATGTAAGGGAACTTCTTAACCCAACTTCCATTCTTTGGGTTAATCTCCTACTTTCAAATTATGTCATGATATTATTATGTCCTATTTTGTATTTTTACATTATTTATGTGTAATTATAGTGAATAAACATAATAGACCTAATTTATAAAAAAAATTATCTTTTTAAGGACTTCGTCTCAATCCCCTTTCATTGAGGCATATTTGGTTTTATACACAACTTTCTTTTATACTGTGTATAAACCCCTTTGAATCTTATGGTTATTCAAAAGGAATCTTTTTATACGAAGCGTTTTTCTAAACGACAAAAGGGAATGTTTTTATTTCCGTCCTTATGCGGCGACAACGACTTCTCCGCCGCCGTGACCATTATTTGATTTTCGGCTTCCTCTACAAGCCATCATTTATTTTAAGGAAAAATAAATACAAAGTTTTAACTTTCTTTTATTTTGGTATTGAAAATGGTTTTGAAATCATTTTTATTATATCAATGTGTTGTATTGATATCTTGTGATTGAAATGTGGAAATGTTATGTTTCCTTTATGCATGTTTTACGTGATACGATTATGTTATGGTTTATGATATGTTTAAACATATTCATATGAGGAATGTATTGGACTTAATAAGTGACGGGTGGAGCCCGCTATAGCTCCTCGATGCATCGGTAGGTCTCATGAGACAACTAGACGTGGATTTGGCCGAGGCCCTTTCACAATTTGATTTATGGTTTTGGCCGAGGCCTTAATCATTTTAGACGTCTTGGCCGAGGCCTTGAAAAAATGTTGCAGAATGTCTGGCATTATACATTCCCTCATTATGAAAGTGGTTATTGATATTTCATGTGATTATTCGACTAGTATAATATCCATGTGAAGAAGTGAATGGCATTATCTCATTTTACTTTTGCCATATTATGTTGATGTTCAAGTTTAAAAGGCTTTTGTTTTAGTTATACATTGCCTTAAATTTTTATGTTTATTTATGAAAGCTTCCGCAATATTGTTATCCTTACTGAGCATCTGAGCTCACCCCTTTCAATGTTTTAATATTTTCCAGGATGTGAAGAAGTATTTTATGAATGACCTGCAGGGATTGTGAGAAGAGGATATGAGTGTGGACTATGGAGACTTTGTTATTGTAGTTTTTCACTTTATGATGTAATGTAACGTGTACGAATGCATCTAGTGTTTCCAAGGCTAATAAACTAATCGGTCTTTCGAGACTTGATCTTTTGTGATCATGCCAATGTTATGAAGTAATGCACCGACTCTGGGTAGCTGGGGTCGGGGCGTTACAACACAACTGATAAAGGTTACACACTATGTAATATGGAAATATTTCTTTGTAATAAAAAGATGATGCATTTTTCTGTGTATATGATTCATCTAATTTACATGATTTGTAAAGGGATTTCCTGACATTTTAACTATTTAGAACAATGTTTTTTGGGATTTTTATCAGATAATGTGTATTCCATTTATCTACCACTCTCTCCCTTCTCTACATAAGAATCTTCTACAATAATTTAGGGACCCTCCATTAGTTATGGAAGTATTTGTTCGGTATTTTATCGTTACAGCAGTTTGGTTGCATCTATATTGGTATGATATCCTTTAAAAATCGCAATTTTCATTTATTTTGGACATGTAGTTTCATTACGCTATTGGTTTTTTTATTGACGGTGATGTTTATTCATGATTATGTTTTGTTTTTTTGTGTGATCTTGTTCTAGGGGATGTTTCTCTATTGGTTATAGTGCAGTGGCTATGAGTTTATTAGGTATGTGTTGTTTCCACTTCTCCTCTGACCATTCTATTTAATTTAATCAATTCTCAGAAGTTTATGACTATTATAGGTCCTCTTTTGATTTTTTAGATCCTTATTTATTTTGGATTCTATTGCATGAATGTTCATACTATGTATTAGGTTATTTGGTTTCTTCTATTGCATGTGTTGGTGATCTATGTTTCTTTTATTTATGATAAATTATTTTATTAAATGAAATGGAATGATTCACTAATTGTTTTGTGAGTGGAAATAAGGTGCTAAAATAGGAGGATATATCCATGTTTTGGTAAATTAATTGGTTTTTTTAGAGCATTGTTAAATGGATTTATAAAACCTGTTTCATTAAATTTAATGTTAACATGGGTTGATAAATGGTTTTGGAAAATATATCACATTGTAATCCTTGAGTACCTTGGTGGATGGTATAGTAATAAGCCTCACAGATTGTTGGAGAGTTTTCTCATGGGGATCTCTATTGCATCAAATATATTTGTTCTATTGGGATTATAGGACCTATTTTGAGGGGTTTACATTTTTAGGGGTTCTTTTACTCCCATGCCTTGATGCTTATGAAAAGAGGCATGATGTGCATGCACCTATCTATGTTTGGTACGAGTGTTCTAGCTATCTTCAACTATTGTGACACTTAGTGTGATGTTTCCTAGGATTTTCATTTCAATTGTATTATTTAGAGTTATAACTTCATGTATATGATATGATATGTCGTGCTAGATTCAATTTTAATATATATTTCTATTTTTATGTATTTATATGAAATAATTTTAAGTTAATTTACATGCATAATTTGGAGAAGTGTAAAAAGGGGAAATTAAATTGCATAACCATGATTTTGATAAAGACTGCTAAACTGTATATCATGGATTATTTTCATTACATTTGATCATGCTTGGATTGTTTTTAAGATACATTGTATGGAGCACCAATTTCAGACCCTACTGGGAATATTATCTCACACCTTTCATACCCCTTAGACGATGCATAGTCCTAGTTATGTCCATCAACACATGGAAGGGAAAGGTGATTTAGTGAGGTGGTGAGGAATTTTTCAACTGTTTGTGGGTATCTAGATGGAGATATTATGTGGGTTTTCATACACTATAAAATAGTGATTGTAGGAGTAACTGTTTTATTTTCATTTTCCTTTTCAGTAGGTCTAGTCTTTTGGAGACTGTTTTACTACCAATTTAGTCGTTTCTCTTTCATTGTTATCATTCAATCGTGACCATTATATATTCATGATTTCATTCTTTTTATTTTCTATATATGATAATATATTCCATGTTTTCTACTTTGGGTTGGTTGAAGTCATTCCCCATGTTTCATGTTGACTTTATCATACTAAATGCCAACCAGTGGGGTTCATGAATTCCCTTTTGGATTGTGGTATATCAGACCAGGTTCCAGTAAATAGGGTATCTATGATAGTTCATTAAAATAATTTCAATTGCATATTCCACCTAACCATTCAAAATTACATAAAATATTCCTTTGATTCATTAATAAATAAATACATGATCCATTAAATGAATTTAATCACAAATAAGAGAAAATAAATGAATTATGGATTATATTAGAATGATGTGAATTTCATGGTTCTTTCCACTAGAGAGAAACTACTTCCCAATCATATGACTCTATTGGTAAAAGTCCATTGGATAAATAACTCATTAAAATAGGAAACATGTGATCCTAAAGAAGATATGTGGAATTAATATTTATATATTTTTTCAAAATATTATATATAAATTATTTTCATGGAATATATTATTTTATTGGGTAAGAATGCAATTAATGATACCAATTAATAATAATAAAATATCATATATAGAAATATCACACATTGTTCACTCTAATGAGACATTATTCCAAAATATATTTAATAGATCACAGTTTCTATATTTAAATTTTATTTTATAAAAAAAATTTCAATATCAATTTCCTCATAAATTGGTTTTCATATGAGTAGTTTTTGAGTTTTTTCTAAAATAATTGATTCTTAGGTGAATAGTGAACTTTACAATTTTTACCAACACTATGAAATTTATGCAATTATTAGTATAAAAGTTTTACATAGACACATTAATAATCCTATTCTTCAAAACCACATTTATTTTATAATTTTAATTCACTAATATAAAATATTTACTATAATATAAAAACAAATGATTTATATATTATAAATCAAGTAACATTTTTCACAAAATTTATTTTAATAAATTTTTATTTTTTTTATTAGTTGATAAATACTATAAATAATAAAATAAAAATAAATTTATAATTAATAATTAGTATGTATAAATTATCTAATAAGTTCAGTTTACTTTTTCCTCATATTGATTATGTTACAATATGTTTAAACTAGTTATAATAGTAAAATCTATTATGAGACAGTCGAGAGCTTCTCCCCGAGGCGGCTTGCGGCGATGACCTAACTCGGTGATGACCGAGGCTCTGGCCACCTCCTCCCCGGTGGGGGGGACGGGGACCCTTTCCTCGATAGCTCTCCCCTTCATCCCCTTTACCAATACGGCCTACCTCCCTTCCTTTCCGCCTATTTCTCTTAGCCCTAAGGTTCCTGATATTCATGACGATTCACCCCAACTTGAGTTATCGCTAAAGTAGTTCAATGATTCTACGGATCTCCACAGATCGACGCTGGTGGCTCGCTTAAGAGGTCATCTTCCTTTGTTCGATGCTTTCGACAGATATGTTTTTGATTCTTGGGGGAATCAAAACCGAGCGGTGGTGGGGCCACTCGACAGTCATCATTTGATGGTTCACTTCATGTCAGAGGAGGATTTGGTTATTACCTGGTCCAGTGCTCCCTGGGTGTTCGAAGGTTGCGGTTTCTTCCTCCTACGTTGGTCATTTTATTTCAACTTGAATCATGATCCACCTTCGGCCACGGTATGGGTTAGTTTTCCAGATTTTCCTCTACCTTTCCAGAATCCTTCTACCATTTGTATGCTTGGGAATTTAGTCAGTCACTTTATGTGTTCTGATGATCGAACTACCGCGGTCTGACATCCCATCCTGTCATGCGCCTGTATTGAGGTAGATGATTCAGATCCTCCAACCGAATGTCTACGGATTGTGATTGGAGAAGAACTAAGGTGGAACAAGTGTGTGGTATTTGACTCGTGTCCTGCGTTCTGCTTGAGATCCTGCAGGCTTGGACATGTGGCTTATGGATGTCGTCGCGCGAACCGGGACGGGGCTTCAGGGGATCAAATGGCTCCAGTGGTTGATATGCAGTCTTGCAGTGTTGAGTCTTTGGGGGAGCATGTGGGGGCTCTTAGGGAGGCTATAGGGGAGCTGGAATTGGTTGTTTTTCAGGATCCGAATGGGGAAAAGACCAGTGCAAGAGGAGAGTAGAAGCAGTGGCCTCTCTTGATTCCTTTGAAGACGGTGAAACCCAGGCAACACATGGAGGCAGGCCCGAGGGTGTTTGAAATTTTTGGCCGGCTGATGCATGATTTGGTTGTTCATGGCATTGGTGTGGAAGGTTCCCTAGCAGCGTCTGTGGTGACCCCTTCAGTTTCAGCTCTCTTGACTTAAGAAGGTGATGGAAGATTGTTAGGGAGTGAGTTTCGGCATTACAGAGGACCAGAATTGGTCCAGGAGAAATCCTACCTATCAACTATAAAATCCTTCAGTGCACAAGATAAGTTAGTATAAGGGAATGTATTGAAAGCGATAATCCCAAAATCCCTCTGTGTGAAGGCTGGGGCTGGGGGGAAAGGAAAATTATTGGATAAAAAGTCAGATATGAAGCATACCATGTGTAAGTCGGGTCAGTGCAATATAGGCTCTCAATTTCAGTTAGAGAATCACTTTGACAGTTTGGATGTTCAAGAGCCTACATTCCCTTAGGAGGATGAGTCTTCAGCTGATGACATCTACAGTCTTTCTTCAGTGGGTAGTAAGGACTGGTGGAAAGATCCTCACATCCCTCGATGGATGAAATGGAAAAAAAGGCATTACAGATTCAGGAAAATGCATTTTGGTTCAAGGGAAGAAGTCTAAGGGGCGCAAGGATTAATGTCATCTTCCAAAACCAATGGAGACCAGGTCAGTCGGGAAGGGAAGGAATACATAAAAAATACATATAATATGGGGAACATGATGGTCTATGTAGCATCACGAGTGTTAATAAAGAGGAGGACGAGGAGTGTTTGAAACTCATCCTGCACTCCAAGGAGGAAATGCTAGAGCCAAATATACGACCCAATGTTTCAGAAGAGGAGGTCAACAAAATTTATGAATGAAGGCTGCAAGTAGATGCCAGAGAGGAGAATGAAGTGTGGCTGGATAAACACGACATGATACATGCATGAGGTTTCGATCAACATAGAATTAGTGCAGAGGAGTTTTTCCAGACAATGGAAAAGATGATTACCCACCTTGAAGATCTTATCAGAGCAGATCCTGACCTCCAGGTTGGTATGTTGAACTGGGAACTTTACAGATTAGCTGAGTCAAATAATATTAGCCTTGTGTTTAACCATTTTGTAAGATCTTTCTGCCCGTAGTGGTGTACTTCTAGTGTACTCAGGTTTTTCCATTTTTCCTTAAATGGCATAATAAAATTTTAATTTGGATGATAAAGATCAATGGATCTTGATATATGATAATAAAATTTCAATAATCATGTTTTTGCGAGATTATCAAACTTATATCACCCTTAAATCAATAATATTTCATTTTTTGTGCAATAATATAAGTTTAACATGTTCTCTATTAATATTTAATTAAAATATTTACAAAAAAATAATTCTCACGACTTATAAATATGGTCTCTCAAAACCTCTTAAATAATATTATAAATATAGATTTTCCAAAAAATGTTATCCTAATTCAATCCCCTATCATTGTATTTCTTTTTCAATGTATTTTTCTTATATGATATTATCCTAGGCACTTCATTTCCATGGAATCTTCCATGATATTCCCATTGTTCTCAATCTAAGTACAATATTTACTCTAATAATATTTAATTATATCATTCCAATAAAAATATATTTTTTTCAAATTTTTTTTATATCAGTATTTTTAGTATTAAAAATAATTTCATATTTAAGAAATAATCATTAACAACATTTCCAATTTCCATTAGGAAAAACAAAACCTTGATCTGTGTGTTGTACCGACTACCTCCCCTATGAAGAATACTATTTAATTTTCCATTAGCACCTTAGAAGGTTTGATATAAGTATGGGATTAATGTATAAATATTAATTTTATGATACATCTGTTCTTAGATTCTATAATGTGGATATATTTTTAGAAAAAATTCACCTATAGCTATTCAACCTAAAAATTGATGGTTTAAAACTAACTCAATCATCCCCATGATGCATGCAAAGTGGGACTAATAGTTCGAACCTATATCAAAAATCTTGAGTTATATTTTATGGAAAATTCTCACTCTATTTAAAAACCATGATTACTTATTTTTCAAACAACTTCCTTGATATTCTACCAAATAATTCTATCGATCCCAAAATATAATCTTATGAAGATAACCTAACACATTGACATTAGCCATTCCATTATATTTATATGATATGGGTACTTTCTATTACATTAACAAATGCTAGAGAAATTCAATGATTATTAAGGGTTTTTCTTCTATACATCCAGATTTTGATATAAACTACTGATGTATTTTTTTTACCTATTGAACATTATTTTGATAGAAATGTGTTTATTAATGAATATTTTTATTATTTGATTAGTTTAACTATCTTGGTGTATCTTATTTTGAATTCATTAGATTTAATGATGTGGCTAGTGGAGGATGGAATTATATTTCCCGACGATGTATTAATGGGTATCACAAGAAAAAATATATTTTGGTTTTAGTGTATTCATCTTCGCATATTAGTTTCCCTTGGAATAAGGCCATGAAAGGATGGTCTCTTGATTGAAATTATCCATTACATCAGTATGAGTTCAATGTCTATTATTATTCATATTTTAATTTAATGTCATGGATATTTATTTACCTTAATTTATATTTATATTTGGTTGAAGTTGTTTATTTATTACCTCAATTACAAGTATTTTATGCTTATGTTATGATATATTCTACTATATCCTACTCATTATGAAGTATATAAGCTCATAATTATTTATTGTTTTCACCAAGAATCCTAGAAAAGTAGTATGTGTATATTTAGCAGTCATGTTGGATGGTATATAAATGATCAAACAACATGATCACATAGTATAATGTATTTATTTATATAGACTTCAAAGGCTAATAGACCATTGGATAATTAGTTAACTCTTTTTTTCTTATTCCAATAATATAACATAACTACCAAGTCTATATTTCAAGAGATTACGAAATTACAACAAGTTTCCATCTACAAAATCTTTATGAAATTATTCTACAAAACATATCACCCATATTGAATGAATATTCTAGTATGTGTAAAATACCGTTAGTAATATGGTCGATATCATATATATTATTCCTCATTGATAAATCTCTTTATATTTATCCTTATGTGTAGAAAAATTTACCATAACTATAAATATATATTAATGGGTGTCCTTCAATACTTTTGCAGATTATGTACGTATATTATTTATCATAATCCCCTTGGTTAGACCCTTTAGGGATTAATGATTTAGTATGTTCTTTATAGATCACACTCTTTGTATGATAATTCTACATCGAAATATTTCATATTATTTCATTATTCCTTATTATCATATACTATTTCATTAATATACAATGTTTTAATGTTGAATATTGAAGATTATCATGAGCATGCCTCATTTTTTTATTTAACACCACATAAGAATTTTAAAAAACGTTATTTCCCCAATGAAATTTAATAACTACAAATACAAATTTTATCACTACAAGTCTAAAAATATATCATATCAGTTTGATGATAATGTATTATGAATCCTAGGAAATGTATTATAATTAATTTTTTCCCAATCTACAAATTTTTTGCTAACATGTACATATCCTTATAATCTATTAATTCATGTTCTAATACCATAATACCAAAAATAGAGGTTATATTGAGATTTATATCAATCATTATTCTTACTAAAAAAATTAATTAATTATTTCCCATGGAATGGAATGATATAGTGTTTTTTATATTCTCTATATGTTCATGATATTAATGATATTAGGTATCTATCATATACTATTTTGAAGTATTGAATAAGTGTATTTATCATATTTCATTTATTTTGTTCATGTTTTATGTGGTGACTGATCTTGGTTTTTAATATGAGTCATATATCAGGTGTATTTTTCATTTTTTTTGTTTGATTTATTTTCCTATATGATTCGTCTAAATCCACTAAAAAATTTCTTTCATTTTTTCTCTGGCCTCATGTATTTAATTCATCAATATTTGTTGACTTCTAGTTAAATGATCATGTTCTACAGTTCTATCATTTCATCATTTAATGCATCATTCCCATTTATTGTCGTAACTAGTTTCATTACAAATAAAAACATTTTTAATTGAGTTCTGATATTCATTATTCTTTTTTTCATTATGGTTGGTGTTTTCATGAAGCAACATTATTTTATTGTAGATTTGGATCAAATATCGTACCCTCATAGAGTTGTAGTAAGGAATGTGATTTGGAGACCATCAGGTAATATACCGAATTTCATGTCTAAAAATTCTATATATCTCCACTCTCATTGAGGGTTTGGTATTTATTCTGAAATATGTGGATTATATTAATAAATATTTTCAACAATTTAGTTTTTATTATGCATCCCGAATCTTTTTTAGTGGACATTTTTTATATTTTTAGATAATGTTTGGTGATTGTTTATATGAATCATTTATTAGAGACATGGTTGTTAGGTTATTCACACAAATTATCTTGTCATGTTTAACTTTTAAATTCATCATATAACATGCTTTTGTAGCTTTTCATTTTATTTATATGGTAGATCTAGTGTAATAGTAAATGATGAATTAAATATGGTGGGATCATCAACAAATTTCTGAGATGAAATAATCTATTATTTTCTATATGGGTGATATATTACAATATCTATTATTTAAAATAGTTTTTTTCATTACTTATTTTTTCTATTTAAGAATTTTTAGCATCTTGTTCCTTGAATATTTTTATTTTAACTCTATTTTTTGTGACATTTTTAGCGGATTTTTCTTTTTGGTCATTATTTTTTCTATATGATATAGTGGATATAGTTTTTTTCTATCAGTGGATTTTATTCTTGAAATCACTACAAGGAATATATGATTTGATTCTGACAATATATAACTCAATTTTCCATGATTAGGTTTTTTCCTGTGTTGTTTTAATTAGGATATTCATTTCATTCACCTAAAAGGTGTGTGGGGCATCTCAAGGATCTGCCATGTCTCCTTGCGGATAGTCTGCTTATTTTTTATCCATTAGTTGGGTGGGACATTTTTATAAGGTTTTTATAATCCTTTAAACTTTATTTGATACTTTCATTAAATTCACATTGCTTGGATAACCCATCTATATTATAGAGTCATTACATATATTTTTTTATCTGATGAAATTTCAAAAAATTTGAATTTATGGATGGTTTTTACATTGAAGGTAGTTTTTGTAATTGTGGTTTTATTTCATAAATTATCATTTATATTACTTAATTTTATGGAATTGTTCATGAAATTTTAATTAATAAATTCGAGGTATTTAGAAAAGATCAATATAAAATGAATCATGGATGTCTTAGAGCAATTTATTTTGATTAATTATACACTAATGTTGAATATGTTCCATTCGTTGGTTGAGGTATTGTTTAAGGTAGACATGGGGTGGATGTTGTTTTATTTTGGAATTTTCTAAAATATTTTATATTTTTTTATAAGTTTTTTATGTAATGTTTGAAGACATAAGTTTCTAATATTTTTCTCGTGATAAGTGTTGATGTTAATGTTTATTTGATTATTTGGAATTTTTGATCATAATAAAATATTTGAAAATTTAACATTCATTGATGTCAGTTATGGTACATGAAATCGAAAAGGGATTAGTATATTTTAAAATACTGTTTAAAAAGAATAAAGTGGATTTCAATGAATATGTATTATTTATTATAAATTGGAATAGCGTTAGGTGTGAATAAGATTGTATAATACTAGGGATTAGCAATGGTTAGGGAATTTAATTGGTTGTCAATAATTATAATTTTCTAGTGGGTTATTCTTAGCATAATTAATGGTTTTTTGGATTTTTAGTTTAAATTGATATAGTGTTGTAAATTCAATAAATTGTTTCTATGTGGGAATAAACCATGTTTTACTCAATAAAATATTATTACATTGACTTTGATATGATTATTTGAAATAGTTACTATTAATATAGTTTTTGATCTTAGTAAATTATAGTGGAAGGATTATTTTTTATTATTATTGAATTATGAAATATAGAAAATCATAGTCTTATTAGTTATGAATTATTTATTATTAGATCAAGGTAAATTAATGGAGTCTGGTGTTGAGTCATTAAGGTTTTTGTTATTACTTTTCCATTAATTCTTGTTTTGAAAATCACAAACACCATATATATAATTAAATCTATATATTACTTATATAAGGAAAATTTCTTTCTTTATAGAAATTTACCCTTACCCATATCCTCGTATTCATATAGAAAATTTGTCTATGTATAAAATTCATCTTGTAGTCCAAAACCTCAGAATCATACAAATACATAGATGTAAGGTATTCTATTTTTCATTATGAATTATGATTACAAATTCTTATTATGAATTCCAGTGATGATTTCTCATTACAAATTCTGATTAAGAATTCTCCTTACAAATTCCAGTCAAGAATTCTCATTACGAATTCTAATTATGAATTCTCATTACGAATTCTGATGATGAATTCTCATTATGAATTCTGATTATGAATTCTCACTACGAATTCCAGTGATGAATTCTCATTACGAATTCTAATGATGATTTCACATTACGAATTCTGATTACAAATTCTCATTACGAATTCTAGTGATGAATTCTCATTAAGATTTCTGATGATGAATTATCATTAAAATTTCTGATTATGAATTCTCATTACGAATTCCAGTGTAAAATTATCATTACGAACTCTGTTGATGAATTCTCATTATGAATTCTATGGATGAATTATCATTATGAATTCTGATTACGAATTCTAATAAAGAATTCCTTAGTAAAATAGAATCTGAACATCTCTCTATTATAGACTCTAAATACCTTTTAGGTTAGACTATGATTTTTTTTTCTTACATTAAAAACATCAGTTTTGCTTATGATTACAACTGTTTCATTACAAAATGATGTCGTGTATTCAGTTTTTGACTAACCGTTGTTTTATTGACACGTGTATAGGTTCCTTTGAGATTCATGGAATAATAGGACCACTGGAGGAGGGAGGTGACCGTTGGAGCTTTGTCTATAAATAGGAGATCATTTGAATAGAATCGAAATCTTTGACATCGATGCTTACATGTTGTTGAAGTGATTTCTAGAGAGAGAGAGACTCTTATCAACTCTCAAAGCTTCATCCAAAAAGTTTGAATAGCTTGTTCAAACATTGTCTTCTGCAGACGTGCTTCATGCGACTCCGATTGTTGGTGATTACAATCGATGACTTCGGGGGATAGGAAGACAAAGGTTCCAACAGCATGAAGTTGAGGTCTTCCTTTCTGAGGAAGTCAAAGGTGTCGACTACCTGATAGTTGAGGGATTGCGAGGATAACAAGACAGACTCCGATCTTCATATAGAGGGCTTACCATGGTGCTGGTAAGATATATTTTCTTAAAAGTATAAATTAAGGGACCTTTTATCCAGGGTTATTAGATACCCGTCTCTTTGGGTTAAAAGAGTTATTGTTTTTACTAGTAATTTTTACTACATTGTTTTTCTGATGTATTTTGTATTGTTAAAGAAAGTATAACTTTCTTATACTTCCTTACATGTACTATGTTTTAGTTAGATTCTATATGCTTTAAGGTAGAATCTTAATCATTGTATCTTTTGTTATGTTCCATTTTCGGAATCACTGTTCCAGAATCTAGCATGTGATTAGTACTCACTATGGTCCTGTGAATTATCTAGTTTAACTTTGGTAAACTTAAATCATTCCTTGTTTAAGGAAATTTTTAAAAGGTACAATTCACCCCCCCCCCTCTTGTATATGAGAATCTCGTTTTTATTTCAATCCTAATTTTGGTATTACAGAGTATATCATACTCAGTGACATATCATCCTAATAATTGGTATCAGATGAAGTGTTTCAATTTGAATTAATCTTACGATAAGATTCAGAAGAGAATTTTCTGAATCATACATTCGGAATCTATTTTTCGGAATCATAGTTTGGATTCACTTTTTTCATAAAGATATAGTTTTTATTGCCTAGAATTGTTTTTCTTGTTTTCAAACCTACAAATCAATCAAGTTTGTGTGCCAATGTTTTTCTTAAGAATGGGAGGATTGAATGTTGGTTCTATCGACAACATAAATCCTACTAGACTGCAAATTATTTATGGTTATGATTATGAATATGGGAGAGATCGTATGGCGACTTTCGTTATAAATATTGGGGTTGATAAAATTTTCATGCTTACTGGAGGATACAAAATTCTTGACAAGGAAGTAAGTTCTTTTACTAATCAATAAAAGAATTAATAACAACTTAACTATAAGAAACACAATACATTAAGGTGTTCAATGACTACGAAACAATATAGCCAAAAATCTTCTTGTGAAACAGCTAACTGTATAGGGATGAAACTTGAGGTTACACATTTTGGTACATCTATAGTGATTGAGACTAGAAAAGCCATGCTTAGAGAAGAGTATCATGGTTTCAATTATCCTTATGGAGAACCAATTTTTATGGTGCAACAGAGATTCATGGCCATTGTGATTATCTTAAAATATATGGGAGAGAAAGGTCTCATTTATGAAGCTCTTGTTGCAAGATTATTGACATCATGCGGAATGAATGGGAATCATAGAGAACTGCTATCGATTAAAGCAGAAAGGTTACTCAAATTTTTCTTGATGAACATTTTGGAACTCTTCTTCAACATGAGACAAGAATGAAGAGAGATGCTGACAACATAAAAAAGACGAATGGGAATGATACTGTTGCTTTTACTACAACTTCAAATCACATGAAATCTAATTCTTCTAAGATAGTTACTAGATCAAAGTCTAAGAAGGTTATTATCCAATCCATATCTAGTGGGAGTGAAGTCTCAGAAAATGAGTTAGCTAATCTTGCTCGAAGGATGAACAATATAGCTGGTCAGAGAAATTTCCAATCCAAGTATAAGAAGAAGGAAAGGAAAGATAAGAATGATTCAGAGGGCACATGTTGTGAATGCAAGAGAGCCAGACACAGAAGAAGGATTTTCCTTTGCTCAAAATGAATGAATGAAAGAAAGGAATTCTGAATGGAACGTAAAGAAGTATTAAAAGTTCATCGCTAAGAATTTTTTGACGGCTAATGACACCTGGAGTGCTAGTGGTGGTGACTTTTTAGATGAATATTCGAATTATGAATCTTTTGGACAGAAGAATATTAGTCTTATAGGCAAGCTACCTATTGATAATCACTTCTTTATGGCTAAGGTACACAATTCTGATTCCTTGACCAACATTTATTTAAATGATAATTATAATAAATATTATAACTCTTCTGATGAAGAATCTTCTTCTGATAAAATAAATAATTTAAGTACCTATGAAGATGTTTTTAGGTTTGTGGAACTTCTTGAGATTGAGAATTCAAAACTCAACAAAAAACATGATGGAACACTCTAGGAATATTATTCTTACTAAAGAAATATTATATATTTCCAATGATCATGATAGAAAAAATGTTGATTTTAAAATTACTTCAAAAAATATTGAGGAAGTACGTTCTGAGAAGAACAAACATTCAAAATAACTTGAAAAACTAATTTCTAAGAAAATTATTTTCGAGCCTAGATCTTGTTAAAATGTTTTTGATGATAAGAACATAGTTATGAAACTCAAATATGAACTTTTTTCCTTGAGGATGTTTTTTTCAAACTTTACCGATGGTAAAAAAATGTTTATAAAATGTATTCACAAATCTGACCACGAATTAATACTTCTGGTTTTGGTTACACTAGTTCTAAAACAATTTTTAGTAAAAACTATTTTTTTCTTCAAACTACCCCATTTTGTACAAATTTTCAATATGGTGGTCACTAGGAAAAGAATAGTTCTTTAAACAAAACCCAATCTTTAGGATTTTATAAGGCTTATTTTTCAAAGAAGATGTGGGTACCCAAAATATTTCTTTCTTCCATTTCAGGATCCAAGAAATTCGGGATTCCGAAAACATAAATTTTTCTTATTTTCAGAAAAATAGGGAAAGTAGCAATAGAAATGCATGGTACATGGATATTGGATGTTCCCTGCATATGACTAGAAATAAAAACTATTTTGAAATGATTATCACGATGAAAGGAGGAAAGGTATCTTTCAGAGATAATGCTCTGGGAGAAATTATTAGTATAGGAAACATTGTTCTTCATGGAAAAACCTTAATTTAAAATGTTTTGTTTATTAAAGGTCTTAAGAACAACCTCATTAGCATATTCCAATTATGTGATGAAGGATACCTTGTGAATTTTTGGAATGATAAGTGCATAGTAAAAAATTCCAAGGCAGAGTTTATTCTCTCAGCCCATAGGCAAGAGAATGTTTACACATTGAACTTAGAAGACCTTAGGAACTATGAATTACCCTGTCTAAGTGCCATGGAAGATCATTCTTGGTTATAGAATAGAAGGTTAAGACACTATAAATATAAAAAGTTATGTAAACTCTCTATGAAGAAACTAGTTAAGGATCTACCGGAGCATAGATTTGATTCGTCTAATGTTTGTGATCCTTGTCAATATGGCAAGAAACATAAATCTAGTTTTAAATCAATCAGTGAAGTCTCCACAACTGATGTGATACAGTTGGTGCACATGGATCATTTTGGTCCAACACAAACTAGAAGCATTCGTGGAAAATACTATGTGTTTTTTCTAGTTAATGAATACACAATATTTGCATGGGTCTATTTTCTAGAAAAGAGTTCAAAATATTTTTCTTATTTCAAACTTTTTAGAGCCCAGGTTAAAATGAGAAAAACCTTCATTGAAAAATATTCATTGTGATCGTGTAGGAGAATTTCAAAACTCTGATTTTGAAAAAATTTGTAGTAGAGAAGTTATTACTCACAACTTTTTAGCACCTAGAACTCCTAAAAAAATGGTGTAATTGAAAGAAGAAATATAATTCTTCAAGAGATAACTAGAACAATGTTGAGTGAATATTCTATAGCTAGACATTTCTTGGCTGAAGCAGTAAGTAATTCTTGGTATACTATAAATCTAGGTTTGATTAGACCTTTACTTAATAAAACTTTTTATGGGCTATGGAATGGTAGAAAACCTACACTTTCCTACTTTAAGGTTTTTGGTTACAAGGTATTGATTATGAACAACAAAGATAATTTACACAAATTCGCACCAAAATCTATTGAAGTAATTTTCTTAGGCTACTCTACATCTTTTAAGGCTCATAGGGTTTTCAACAGACACAGTTGTATTGTTGAATAGACAGTACATGTTAAATTTGATGAAACCGGTCCTTTTGATTTCAAACAACCTCAACCTACATCTTCAGATGTGTTTTAAAAAACATATTATCAATCATTGATAGAAAATCCTTCTGATAAAGAAAATGTTCCAGAAGATAATTCTGAAACATTAACCCCAGAATATTTCCTACCCTAGGTTGATAAATTGGTTTTAAAAAACCCAAACAAGTCGTTTCTAAAGAATCATCCCAGTGATCGCATCATTTGTGAGGTCAATCAACCTGTAAGGACTGGAAGTTCCTTATGAAATGAAGAAAAATATCTAGCATTTCTTTCCCAATTAGAACAAATAATCACCGATGAAGCTTTAGGTGATGATGATTGGATCAAAGCCATGCAAGATAAACTAAAAGAATTCGAAAGGAATAATGTCTGGACCTTAGTTGAAAGACCTAAGGAAACTTCTGTTATTGGAGTAAAATGGGTCTTAAAAAATAAGTGTGATGAAAATAGAGTCATCATAAGAAATAAATCAAGATTGGTTGATAAAGGATATAATCAACAAGAAGGAATAGACTATGACGAAACCTATGCTCCTGTAGCTAGACTTGAATCTATTTATATTTTCCATGACTTTGAAGCATTCTTCAATTTTAATCTTTTTCAAATGGATGTGAAATGTGCATTCCTTAATGGTTATGTCCACGAGGAAGTTTTTTTTGAACAACCTCCTGACAATGAAGATACGAAACATCCTAATTATGTTTTTAGACTTACCAAAGCTTTGTATGGCCTTAAAAAAGCCCCACGAGTTTGGTATGATATTCTTACATGATTTTTGCTTCAAAATAACTATGTTAAGGTAAATTCATATCCAAAACTTTTTATAAAGAAATATAATAAAAAAATATTGATTGTTCAAATTTATGTTGATGACATTATATTTGGTTCAACTCAGCAATCTTTAACTAATTACTTTTCGGATCTAATGAAATATCTGTTTGAAATGAGTATGATGGTTGAGTTAACATTTGTCCTTGGTTTTCAAATTTCTCAAAAACCAGAAGGAATCTACATTTCTCGACATAAGTATATTAAAGACCTTCTTAAAAAGTATGTGTATGAAAACACTGAGAGTATATTCACTCTTATTGGTACCTCAAACACACTTGATCTTGATGAAGTTAGGAAACCAGTAGATCAAAAATCTTTTAGAGGATTGATATGAAGTCAACTTTACATGACAGCTAGTCGACCAGACTTGATTTCTTCTTTATGGTTATGTGCACGATATCAATCCAATCATAAGTAATCTCATTTAAAAGTGGTGAAAATAATTTTTTTCTACTTAAAGGAATAGATGGATCTATGACTATTTTATACTTATGGAAATGATTTTGTTTTGAAAATATTTTCGGATGCTTACTTTGGTGGATGTAGAATGGATAGAAAGGGTACATCTAGAACATGTCATTTCATGGGAAAGTTGTCAGTTTCTTGGTCATGCAAGAAGAAACACTCTGTAGCACTCTCCACTACTGAAGCTGAATATGTTGCAGCTGCATGTTGTTGTGCTCAAGTGTTGTGGATGAAAAAGACACTCACAGACTATGGCTTGAGTTTTACTAAGACTCAAATTTTGTGTGATAACACGAGTGCAATTTACCTTAATAAAAACCTTGCACATCACTCTCATGAAAATCAGATAGATATTAGGCATCACTTTCTTAGGGATCACACACAAGAAGAATATTACATTCTTGAGTTTATCTGAACGCAAGATCAACTTGCTGACATTTTGAAAAAATCATTACCTTCATATAGATTTGAATACATTAAACAAGAGTTAGCAATGATAACCGTAAGGTAATCTCCCTTCATTAACATGTTGTTGAACCATTATCCTTAATGAAATAAACTCCTTTTCATAGAGGGAGTACATTTGGTTGTTATCCTTTCAAAAATTTTCATAATGAGCTTTTCAAAATGTTAATAATGAAATTTTCGTAATGAGAATTTTCATAATGACATTTTCGTACTGATAATTTTTGTATGAAAATTTTCTTACTGGAACTTTTGATATGAAATATTTGTACTGAGAATTTTCATAATGAAAATTTCATACTGAGTTTTTTTGAAATGTATTTTTCCATTCTCATAATTTTTCTGTACTTATAATTTTTCCGTACTCATAATTTTTCCATACTCATAATCTTTCGTACTCGTAATTTTTCAAACTCATAATTTTCCATACTCATAATTGTTTTTACTCATAATTTTTCATACTCATAATTTTTCTTACTCATAATTTTTCATACTCATAATTTTTCGTTCTCATAATTTTTCCTACTCATAATTTTTCGTACTCATAATTTTTTGTGCTCATAATTTTCTGTACTCTTGATTTTTGTACTCATAATTTTCATAATTTAGTTTGGATACTCAATGTTTTTTAATAAAATATTCAACCTTATGTTTTTCATAGTTTTTTTTATTTTTTCATAGTTATATTTTCTTCATGAAGAATATCACTTATTATGAATAAAACTTTCTAGCCAATCCGAAAGGTATGACTTCCTTACATAAGTTTTTGTAGTCAAATTTTCTTCTTATTAGTTTCTTTCTTTTAAAATCATTCGTATTCAAGTTTTCATTGTTTTGAATGTTTTTGTTAAAACCTCAAAAGATCTAATTTAAGATTTTTGTGCGGGTATGATTTCAACCGTCAGATCAGATCAGAGAATTTTTTCAATCGTTATATTGGTTATGGAAGTTCAAAGGTCACCTCCATCACCTATATAAAGGAAACCCTTTTAGTGTCCCACATCAATTTCAAATCTCATTCATGCCGAACCCCTGTCTCAGTACTTTAAGCTCGTTAGGATCCTTTCATTGCTCCTCCATTCTGAATGTCTGTAAAAGCCACCTCTCAAGAAATGTCTTACATCCAACCAATTTCAGATTCTTTAGTCTTCAGAAAAAGGTTGGTTCATCTGAATTTCATTAATAAGTATGATTCTCTTATCTCTAAGAACATCAAACTCAGGGGTTGGGAAGATTTTTTCATATCAAAGACTAGGGATCGGGATGTTGTTTATACCAACTTGCTTATAGAATTCTATGATTTGGTTTCCTTCTATAAAGAAGATGGAAGAGAAAGGCTTTCTTTCATGTCTTTTAGAAAGACTTACAAGATTTCTTACACCAAGGCTGCGAGCTTGGTGGAATTATCATATGATAGAGTGGCTGAATTTTGTTCACACAAATTTTTGAATGATCAGGTATATTTCAACAATGTGAACTCATTCAAAAGCCTTGGCCTCAAAGATGATAAAACAGAGAAGATTTTTCATCTATCCACTAACAACCGGATGTTGCAGTTTTGGGTTCAGGGAGTTTTCGTACCAAGGAGAGGTGATAAGGAAACTATTAATAAGAGTGATATTTACATCTATTATTTCTTGGTAAATATATATAGACCAACCTGATGAGGCACATTCTTATTATAATTCAGAATATTAAGATTAGAACCCTGAAAGCCCAAATTATTATGTATCCTGCTCTCCATTCCATGCTTATTATTCGATGTCTTGATTCTATCAAGGTTTCTTGAACCTCAAAGATCAAGAATTTTATGGTGATTTTGATAAGTGAAGACACCTTAAGAGGATGAGAATTGGTTTTTCAGAAGATTTAGGAGAGTTCTACTATCTTCCACAGGAAGAGGCAGAAGTCGGTACTAAAAATATAGAGAATGGTGAACCATCTAAGAAGATAGGGAAGAAGAGGAAGCTATAGGAAGTGAATGGTGAAGGGAAAACTCCTATGTCTAAGGAATCCGAATCTTCACCACCCAATACAAAGAAACAAAAAGCATACCCAGATGATGTGGTAGCTTTGTCAAGAGAGCTCAGGGATAAGAGAAAGTAAGGGGAACCTCAGTTCTGATTAGACCCTGCGAAGGCAAAGGCCTTAAAAGAGAAAGCATCTGATGAGATAGAAAGGAAAGTAAAATAGGAGAAGATGAAAAATATGTTTTCTGAAACCGAGGTTGTAAAATCTCGGTTGAGAGATACAATAGTATCTTTTGAGAAGATCCCCATTCTGGAATCTTTTGATGTCTAACCATTACCAGAGACCCCTGGGAATAAGTACTTCACTGAGTAAAAGTCTAAATGGAAACAAGTTGTTGAAGATGTAGAGAAACAAGCTGGTGAATAAGTAGAGGAAGAAGTTGTTGAAGAAGAAGAATAAGTGGAAGAAGGAAGTGATGATCTAGATGGCTTGATTAAACAAGATGAGGATTTTCAAGAAAATGTCGAATCCTCAAAGATAGTCACTCCGGGAAATGGAGATGACAAAGATGGTAAAAGAGTTGATGTCGAGGAAGATGAGGAAGAGAATGAGTTTCCCGAGGAAGAATGCTTTGAAAATCATTTTATTGGATAAGGAGTACAGAAGGAGAATCTAGAAGAAGATATGAATGTTCAAGTATCTTAAAGAGAGGAAGAATCTCTTGATGAACAACCCAATATGAAAACTGATAAGGGGAAGCAAGTGCTTATGGACTCCCCAAAAAATTTTGTTATATGAAAGAAGGGGTATGGTGGTTCTTCTAGAAGGAAGATGGTGTGGAATGAAGAAGATCAATCCCCGAGAAAGGTATCTGATTCGGAGTCATCAGCACTGGGTCATGACTTTGTTGTTGAATCTTTGAAGAAATTGGTGGCACCATTCTGATCTTTCCCACTATAGACTCCAGAGCCAGATGCTTCAACATAGCATGGATTATAAGTCATAATCCTTATATATGTTGATGGATAAGTGTGTGAAGAATGAAGTAGATCATAGAAATTTCCTTATCAATTATGATGTGCACAAGAAATCATGCAGCAAAGTCACTCTATGGTCAAAGAAAGTTGATGATGATTTGGCTGAGTTTGATCGTTTTCAGAATGATGTGCAAAATTCCTTTGATACTGACGAAGGGAAAATCAATAATCTTTCGGAAAAACTGGCCCTTGAGAAATATTCTCTGAATAAACGGTTCAGAGATCTGAATGGGAAGCTTAACTCGGTTGCTCAGAACTAGAAAGGGGAAAGAGATTTCCTGATTGACTTTCAAGAGATGCTCCAAAAGCAAGATGAGTTGTTGGAGATGCAGGAAGAAGCCATTAAGGCTTAGGCAGAGGTGCTGAAAGCTCAATAGGAAAGGATCACAACTTTGGAGAAGCAAGCTAAGGAGGATCAGAACAATTTGAAGAAGTTGAAAACACTCTTGAGGAAGTTAATTCCAATGGAGAAGGAAGACAAATGAAATGAATCCTATATTTTGATTCATTTGATTTTCCTTGTAAAAATTCATTCATTTATAATGAAATCTATTGTTGTTTGTATCTGGTGTTATTATGTACTAATGTTCCAGGTACTTTATTACTTTTCCATTCCCTCAATTCTTTTTGAAAATCAAAACGGGGGAGAAGGAAAAAGAACTACTAAAAAGGGGGAGAAGCAAAAATATCTAAGTAATAACTATCCCTAATTAAGGGGGAGATTATCCAAGGGGGAGTTTCTCATTACGAAGGTCTTCATTCCCATGATAATGAAAACACCATTCTGGAAATCCAAAATAAAATCCTTAGTGTTCCTATGCCTAAGGGGGGGTTAGTTGTATTCACCATCTTCCATAAACAAAGGGATATAAGTTTTAATTTCAAATCCTAAAGAAATTTTTCTAAGTCCTAAAATTCATTTTCATATGGATGTTTGTGCTTTTCAAAAAGGGGTAGATTGTTGATTCAGTAAGGTTTTTCTTAAGCAAATACATATTTTACTTCTATAAAGAAAATTTCTTTCTTTAAGGAAATTTACCCTTACACAGATCGTCATATTCATATAAAAAATTTGTCTAAGTATAAAATTCGGGTTGTAGTCCAAAACCTCAGAATCTTAAAAATACTTAGATGTAAGGTATTCTGTTTTTCATTACAAATTCTGATTACGAATTCTCATTAAGATTTCCAGTGATTAATTATCAATACGAATTCTGATTACGAATTCTCATTACAAATTCTAATGATGAATTCTCATTACGAATTCTGATTACGAATTCTCATTATGAATTCTGATGATGGATTCTCATTACGAGTTCTAATTACAAATTTTCATTACGATTTCCAGTGATAAATTCTCATTACGAATTCTGATGATGAATTCTCATTACGAATTCTACTTACGAAATCTCATTACAAATTCCAGTCACGAATTCTCATTACGAATTCTGATGATGAATTCGCATTACGAATTCTCATTACGAATTACAGTGATGAATTCTCATTATGATTTCTGATGTGAATTCTCATTACAAATTCTGTTGATGAATACTCATTATGAATTCTTATTACGAATTCTCATTACGAATTCCTTAGTAAAATATAATCTGAACATCTCTCTATTATAGACTTTGAATACCTTTTTGGTTAGACTATGAATTTTTTTTCCTACATTACGTACTTTAGTTTTGCTTATGGTTACACCGGTTTCATTACCAAATGATGTCATGTATTCTGTTTTTGACTAATCATTGTTTGAGTGACACTTGTACAGGTCCCTCCGAAATTCAAGGAAAAATATGACCGTTGGAGGAGGGAGCCGACCATTGGAGCTTGTTCTATAAATAGAAGATTATTTGAAAATAATAAACAACGTTGACATCAGTGATTACATGTTTTGAAGTGATTTGTAGTGAGAGAGACTCTTGTCAACTCAAAAAGCTTCGCACAGAAAGTTTGAACAGCTTGTTCAAAATTTTCCTTGTGTAGACGTGCTTCGTGCGACTCCGATTATTGGTGATTACAATCGAGGGCTTCCGTGGATAGGATGATAGAGGATCCAACACCTTGAAGTCGAGGGCTTCCTCACTGAGGAAGACAGAGGTGTCGACTACCTGATAGTTGAGGGCTTGTAGGTATAGCAAGATAGACTCCAATCTTTGTATCGTGGGCTTACCATGGTGTGGGTAAGACAGACTTTCTTGAATGTATAAATCAAGGGACCATTTATACATGGTTATTGGATACCCATCTCTTTGTGTTAAAAGAGTTATTGTTTGTTACTAATAGTTTTTACTACATTGTTTTTCTGCTTCATTTTTTATTGTTAAGAAAGGTATAACTTTCTTATACTTCCTTACATGTACTCTGTTTTAGTTAGATTTTATATGCTTTAAGGTAGAATCATAATATTATTATGTTTTGTTAAGTTCCATTTTTGGAATCACTATTCTAGAATCAAGCATGTGATTAGTACTCACAGAGGACTCGTGAATTATCTAGATTAACATTGTTGAACATAGATATTTCCTTGTTTATGGAAATTTTTAAAAGGTACAATTTACCCCCCCTCTTGTATCTGAGAATCTCATTCCTATATCAATCCTATGTTTGGTATTATAGTGTATATCATACTCAGTGACATACCATCCGAACATCTGGTAACTAATAAACATTGGTGGTTTTGGTTCTAAATCATATCCTAGTCCAAAAATAAACATCTTGAAAATTTTATTTCATATAATTTGGTGTGGGTGGGTGATATAGAAATTGGTATGGAGAAATAAAACAATCATTTTGAATGTTATGGTTAATGTATATTGTTTTTTTGGTTTTTTATGGACGAGATAATGAAGGAATCATGTATCAAAATCGTAAAATGGTTTTTCTATACATAAAAATGTGATGATTGATAGAAGTGAGACTGGTTAAACAACACATATTATTAAAAAATTCATGTTATCCATTGTTTATAGACATTAGGATGTTATGGGATATTGATAGTACTTTAATGTTTTATCATGTTAATAAAATTAAATTTTGAAGCATAATTTTAGTGTTCTTGGTAGGGGTTATTGAAAAGGGGGAAAATTAACATAAAACATTATATTGAGTAGTATTAATTGGTCATCATTATGCAATGTGTATGGACAAAAAATTATAAATATGGTTTCTAAATTCACAATGCTATAATAATATTCCTTGGAGTGTTATTTGATTGGGAAAATAATCAGTTATCTATCTTATTGGGATTGGTTTGAAAATTTCTAATTTCTCTCATGTTTTATCATTCTCATGATGTGGCTAGTCACAATCCTTATTAATATGATATATCTATTTATAATTTTCCCAAAAAAGTTATCTAGTATTTATAACATTTTTTCATAAAAGATAATACTTGTAATGGTTCATTTGAAGGTATTTTTTCAATAGTGTACCATTATGATGTTTGAAAAAAATTACAAACATTGTTAATAGAAATCAAGAAGAATAATAATATTTTGGGAAAATTATTATGTTTTTAGAATATACCATGGATTCCTCCCTAATATTTTATAACATTCCAACCCATGTGTAAAACACAAGTGCCCCGAGCCGGACCACTACAATATTTTATCCAAGGATCAAGTATACATTTATTCTTATATTTTATTGCTTATATTGGGAATGTTAGACATGAGTCTAGGAAGATTTAGGGCATGGTAATGGACTTGTGCATGGGAGTAGAAAAACCATGTATGATGGAGAATCGAGTACTTAGATTAAGATATTTTTTATTCTGTTTTCAGTTACTGATGAATATTATTTCACCTTGGGTGATTCATTTGTCATGTGATGTGATTATTGTTTCATTGATTTGTTGATATTGACTCTTATCCCAGAATTTCATGAGGGTTGAGTTTTCTTGCTTCATTACATTAGCTCAGAATTAATTTTTTATACGCATCATCTTAGGCACACATGATAAAATGGGTTTTGGGTAAGTTGTTAAGAATAAATTGTTTCCTATCTTATAAATTTGAATGGGAAAAAAGGTGGATAATATGAAGCTGTAACTGATAAAATGATAAAATAAAATGAATAAATGGATGTATAACTAATAATAATGAAAAATTATATTGTGGTTACCCTTGTTAATCTGACCTAGGAGTAGGGTAGTTAAGGGTGGTAATAGTAGCTCAGTTTTTCCAGAATGATGGGATTTGGGTAAAAGGATTACTGTGATTTCTTATAACATAAATATGATAAATCTATGTTTACAGTGTCCTAAGGTTCTTATTTTTCCTATTAGATATATTCTTATATGATGAAACTTGTTGAGGGGATGACCAGAAGACATGGAATTGGATGATCCTCTAGTATCGGAACCTGAGGAACTGATAGTGCTGATGGAGGAAACATGAGGGAAGATCCAAGAGAACATCACTCATTTCATTAATTTGATGGAAATACATATTGGGTGGGTTATGAAATGAATGTCTCATCTGATTAGCATGTTTCAGTTGTTGCACCAATACGATTATAACTAGAGAGGGAGGACCTGAGGGAGCTGAGTTTTATGTGGATTCCATCAAGACTATACATGAATATGTGGAGACATTGGTTGAGGGGAGGTTCATGTAATCTGATAATATACTATGAAGATAAGTGAAGAACTTGTTGGAAATTCTAGCATAAACTAGATAGGAAGATGGCATGTTATGGAATTACTTTTTGGATTGATTCATGTATCATACACATAAATGTCATGGATTTAAAGAGAATCCATGTTTAGGTGGTTAACTCTTGGGAGCATGTTTTTGATGGAATATGTGGGTCTCTTTAAATATATACAGAACCATTATCTGTTATTTGAGGGAAATGTCATAGTTATGGAAAATAATTTCTAGGATGGATATTACTGCAAGATTAAATACCAATTCAATATATATTTATTAATTATGTTTTTTGAGGTGGAGGATCAACATATAATTGATGAATGGAACCAGAAGGTGGATTCATATATATGATAGAGAGAATCTACTAGATGATTAGGTGGTGTGACTTTTGAGATAAAGAAGTTTCATTATGAGAACATTAGCTTGGGCAGAGGGAAGAAGAGTACCCATATAGGAGGGTTGGTTTCCCAGGACATTAATAGAGTGATCAATCATTACCGTGGTGGGATGAGACATTATAATAGGATATGTTCCCTTCCATTATTGGATTGTTGACCTATATAAATATGGGATATATACAGAGGTTTTTTAAGAACATGAGGCAATCATGTAGTGATGGATGGCATTGATATAACCAGAGTGCAAGAAGGTTATCTTCTCCACCATAACAGTTTGGTAGCTAGAGGTCTACTAGATGAGGTAGAAGACATAGAAGACCTGTTTCTTCTAGGATGAAGTGGTTGTATCAGCATAGTGGTGTAGCTCATGGTATTTATATAGCTTCATTGGTAAGATGGGAAGGACAGTTGCATGTGATGCATCATACACATGTGGATAGAAAAGATTGGATATCAACAATGAGATTTACTATTTTAGTAGCTTCTACTTTACCTTGATCCTTATTTGATATATCTATTTCCTCAACTTTTTTTATATCTAAAAAACATTTTTATAGTTTGAGCCTGGTGGTTGAGTTTGTGAGTGGGGTGATGACTATAGGTAAACATTTGGGGTTATAGTCTAGAGAAATATATGTTTGTAAGGGGTGTTATTTTGAGACCAGTTAGTACCATTTTCTAGGTGATATCTATATTCTTGATATTCCAGGTATGGAGTTAAATATGTGTCTGAATTGGCTAGAAACATATTGATCCCACATAAAATTTTATCAGAGGATATTTAGTTTACGCCTCCTAAGGGTTACCATTACATTCCCTGGGGAGATTGGAATATCTAGGCTGGTTAAGAAGGTCTAATTATGTAGGAGGGACCACTTCCCATGTTGCAATACAAATGCTTGATGAAGGGGGTTTTAAAAACTATTTCCTTTCACCAGAAGTGTTACTATTTCTGGTTTCCTTTATAGAATAATTCTCAGGGTTTCCACCTACGAGATATATAGAATTTACCATTGACATCATATTGTGGTTTGATTAATTATCTATTCCACCATATATAATGGATCCAACAGAGCTTCAAGAAATCATGACTCAAATCATGGAATAGAATGATAAGGGATTTATCCGTCCTAGTATGTCTCCATGTGGTTCCACTATGTTGTTTTCAAATAATGATTACAATAGATTTTTCTTCGATATTGACTACCGAAAGTTGAACAAGTTGACTATGATGATTCAGTATCCTATTCTATATATTTATGACCTATTTTACTTGTTAAAAGTACCATGAATGTTCTCAAATATTAACTTGATATTGGGTTATCATCTACCGATAGTGAGGATATTTGAAATACCGAGTACTAATTTCAGGATTTGGTAAATACTATATGTGATTTTTGTTATTCTATTTGGTCTAAAAACAACCCCATTAGTTATTTTAGACATGATGAGTAGGATCATTAATTTGTATCTGTATCAGTTTGTATTGGTGTTTGAGGATGACATTATTGTGTACTCGAAGACTCATGATAATCATTCCCATCATCTTCACATTATCCTGAGTACACTAAGAGAGAAACATTTATATTACAAGATATCTAAGTGAGAGTTTTGGAGTGGCTTAGTACACTTCTTGGGGAACATCATCTTAGAGTAATATGTGGAAGTGGTATTAGGGAAGGTTCATGAATTGGTTACTTGGGAGAATCCCAAGAATGTTTTTGATATTTAATGCTTTCTGGGATTAGCTGGATTATATTGGAAATTTATCCAAGACATTTCTTATTTGTCAGCTTTTCTTGTGATGTTGACCAAAAAAGGATTAAAATTTTAATGTTTAGAGTCTAATGAGGAAACTTTTATGGAGTTGATGAAGCGGTTGACATCGGCACCAAATTTGATCCTACCAAAGTAAGGTGATGAGTACACTACGTATTGTGATGGTTTTGATAGTAGACATGGTGTTTTGTTGATGAAAGGGGAAAAAATTTCCATAGATGGGTCTTGGAATTTGAGGCCACATGGATGGGAATACCTGTCGCATGACCATGAGTTGGTAGCAGTGGTTTATGCATTAATGTGTTTGTGGTATTACTTGTTAGATGGGATGTTTACTCTATTTATTGATGACTATTATTTGACATATGTATTCTCAGAAAGACATTTCATTCTCTCACAGTGGATATTGGAATACTATATTTATTCATTTGATTTTGAGCTAGAATATACACCCGGGAAGGTAAATATTGTGGATGACACATTGAATAGGAATTCCCATAATTAAGATGTTAAGGAGTCTAGTGTTGAGCATATGATGATGATTTTTATTGATGTGGTGATGATCATGGTTCCGGAGAGTCAGGGGAAGATTACTCTCATATCAGTTTCTATGGATTTGACACATTTGAGATAGATCAAGGACTGACAATATGAGTATTCAATGTTCTTTTCCATGAGGGAAATATTTGATAGTGGGGAGACATCTTTATACTAGTTGGTATATGAGTATGAGATCATCTACATGATGAGTTGAGTTGTTGTTCCTACTATCATGTTATAGGAGATCATGTGGTAGTAGCACACCTCAAGATGGGAAGAGCATCTAGATGTGACCAAAATGTACCATAACCTATGCCAGTGGTTTTTTTGGCCAAGCATGAAAAAGAAGATAGATGGTTTCATAACATGATGATACACCTTTCAGAAGGTGAAAGAAGTGCATCAATGACCTAGAGGTTTTCTAAAACCGTTACCCATTCTGGAATGGATGTGGGAGGATGAGACTATGGATCTTGTAGTAGTTCTCCCAATGACTTGGAGGAAGAATGATGTCATCTCGGTTATTGTGGATCTATTGGAAGAGGTAGGGCATTTTTATACAATATGGGAAAATGACATAGTAGATAATTTTGTAGAACTATATGTTCAAGATATTTCCTATATATGTGGGGATCTACAAACTATTATTTCACATCATGATTCACATGTTACTTCATTATTCTTGAAAGGATTGCAGAATTCCCTTGGTGTATAGGTTTCATTAACTACATTCAACCCATAGGAAGATGGGATGTCAGAGCATACTACACATGTGTTTAAGGATATGTTGTGGTAATGGGTGCATAACTTTATTGGGTCATGAGAGAAAAATAGGTATTTAGTAGAGTATTCTTTTAACAATAGTTATCATGAAATGATATAGATACACCATAGAAATATCAGTATGATAGGCTATGAGGATCACTGCTATATTGGATAGAGGCTTGTGGGTCAAATGTTTTGGGACTGAGACTGATGCATGATATCGCATAGTAGGTTGAGCTGATTTGAAAATGTAAGGTTAATGATCAATGTAGGCATACATGAGATAATGAAAGATGGATATGAACCCTAGAGTTTACAGTGGGTGATCGTGATTTCCATCGGGTGTCTCCTAGGATTGGTCAGCACCGGATATAGAGAGAGGGAATATCGGCAAACAGTATTTTGTGGAAAATTTGAGATTTTAGAGATAATTGGGTCACTGGCATACCAATTGGATCTTCCACCGAAATACAACGCTATGAATGATGTTTTCAAAGTATCACAACATAGGTATTATCAACCCAAAAATTATCATGTGATTGATGTGGATGATTTTGATCATGTTTTAGATGCATTCTTTCAGAAGAATATGATATATTTTTTGGAAAGCATTGAGAAAGTGGTGTAAGGAAACATCATACCAATAGTTTATGTATTATGGAAACACAAAAGTGTGTAGGTGGAGACATGTGAAAGAGTCGGATATATGTGCTCAGTGGCCCGATATTTTTGACTCAAGAACAAATATAGGCTTCAGAGTGAATCTTGAGGATGATTTGTTATAAGGTGGGCAGATTCCAAGAACACTCCATTTTCCAATTAACAATACCATTAAAATTTTGGTCAAAATTGGTTGTTTTTAATTTAATACATTTCTATAATTAATAATCAACCTCAAAACATCACACAACTTATAATTAGTTTTCACCCAACGTTGACATGTCATGACAGTATATTACACCCACTATAATAGTCTTTCACCAAATTTCGTCATGTCGCAAAATAATAATTCACCATGTGTAATCACTTTTCACCATGTGAAATTGAATTTCAACACATGAAATTATGTTTCACCACATGTAATATTTCACCATGTGAAATTTCATTTCCCCATCTATAATATGTATTAAATGTATTTTATTCAGTTTGATTGGATTTTACTTGGGAATTTTTCCATGACGTGAAATGGGAATTCACACAGTTTAAGTTTGATGATAAGAATATTAAAAACACCTTTCAACTCCTCATAAAACCTCCTCATCCGTTTTTTGGTGATATACTCTCTACACACCACCTTTCATTGATCAAACACGTCTAGTGAACCACTTCCTAAGACTAGATCTCCCCCATGAACCCATATCTTCAACCAAAGACCCTCCACACACCTCCCGTATTTTTTAGGGGGTTTTCTCATTAATTTATAGGGAATTGATTGATCAATAAGTGATTTAACATCAGATATTTTATTTCTGGACATAGATTATTTAATGTATACCATCATATTATTAATATTCTTCTAGATGAGTTTCTAATAGATTATCTTGTTTATATAGATATGAATCTAGAATAACATTTTTATCGTAGATGTACTAATATTAACACAACTTCCACTGCTTTTAAGGATTAAGTTCTAAATATTATTCTTCAAAGCATTCATGATTCATCTTTCTCAATTTGGTGATATTTTGTTCTGTCAAGAACCAAGTCGGGTAACCAACAAAACTTGTGCCCGACCTAGTACATACCATGGACTGAAGGGTGTTCCCTATCCCCATAGGCTATCCCATGTTCCCCGGTATCATGAATAATGGTTTGGGAAGAATATACCTGTATTTAAAAACATAAAATAACCAATATTATTAAAGAAACTGCATCAGAAATTTCCTATCCAAACAATCCTTAATCAAAATTCAGAATTGAATAACATAGTTTTAATCAATTCCCTAGAAATCCACCACTAAAAAGGAGAGTCGTGTCCTATTAAAAAATCAACACACAACCAAGGGAAATCTTCCTCAATCTATCTCCATAACACTTCACCAAGAATGGAAGATAACAACACAAAATGTCTTCTCTAAGGACCATTCCCTTACCTATGTCAATCATTATCAAGTATACTTACACCCAAAGGCATAATATTGGTGTGAAACTAATACCTATATGATTCCACCCAAAAATATTCAACGTAATAAACATTATAATACAAAAATCAGGCATGTTTTCATAAACATGAATTTCCAGTAACAATTTTAAAGGGATGAAATGTGAAATAAAAACAATTTTCAAAAAGGAAACATTAAATAATGGATAATTTTAATGAAAATACACATGATTATTAAATTAAAAACCAAACAAAATTTATGATGATGGAATGTAAAATACATCCAATCATCACATGTCATAGGAAATACCTCTATGTACTAGTTTACAATAGTAAACTATGTAAATCATATCTCAGTTAAATGTTGCATTAGAAACATAATGAAATACATTCTCGTGAAAAATCCACTAGTAGAAAACACACCCATATTAACCTAGTTATGTCAAATAATTCATTTTTATTTAGTCATTGTTGTCAACGTTGAACATGCTAAGCGAAAATGGGACAAGGACACTTTTGAATCACTAGCATAATGGGCCTAGTCCGCCCACCTAGATACACGGGCTTCCAATTTGTGGTAAATAAATTCCCACTTGTTATAAAATACTATTTTCACCTCAAAAATACATTTCATAATCATAAATACTCAAAACATTACCCCAAACAAGTCTTTCACACTCAATATAGCTTATTAAATCCAATAAAAAATTTATAAAACTACTTCATGAGGTTTTACAAGGCTTTGTACACAAAATTCATTCAAAATTCATCCATTAAGGCTAAAATATAAACAATACCATACTAAACCATGATTATATTTCCTAAAACAATATAATAAATTAATTACTATGATCACTAAATAACCCCAGATGATTCAACATGGGATACATGTGAAAAACATCCTCTTCCATGTCTAAATGAAACCATAAAAATAAACATTAATCAATGCTACAAAAACTAGTTTCCCAACACATAGAATAGATAAGAAACATGAAAAATAGTTTAATCAAGAAATATAATTTCTGCAATGAATTTTTACACATGGATCTCGCTACCATGAACTTGAAAACCCAAAAAAGCCTACAACACTTCACCCGCACCACAACCACACCAAAAGTGAGTGAAAAAACCCCTAATCAAGAATATTGTTACAAAAAAACTCAATCTTAAAACCTATGGATGAAAACCTATATGTTTTAAATAATTTAACATCATTAAGTAGGGAATAATCCCTATAGAGAAGGAAGAAAACAAATGATGACTGACTTTATAGAACAATATTGTTGTTTTCCCACACAAAAAAATCTAAAAAAATGGGTTCTAAAGGAGTTTAAGGGAGCTTGGTAACCTTATATCATTAATTCGGTTGAATGGGGGAATAAGGGGGTTCATTTAGTAAAAAAAATTTAATGTAAAAAAGGTCAAAATATATTATTTTTTCACATGGAAATTTTCCGTGGTTTGTCCATGCGATTTAGGTGATGGTGCGGCCAAACCCTGCAGCCTGTTCTGGCAATATAAAAACCCAAATTTTCAACCAAAATTAATTGTGAACTACGGTTCTAGGTGAAAAATGTGTCAAGAATATAAGATAAAAATACCATAAAATAAGGACACAGGTGTGACAATTCTCCCCACCATGAAAATAGTCCACCCCCAAAGTCAACCTGAATCTTTATCAGAAAACAAAAATGGGTAATCATTATCAATCCATGATTTTTTCTCCCGTTCCCCATGAACATCATTCCCAAGATTATAAAGGTACTAAACCAAGGGAATAGACATTATATGATTCACCTAATATTGGGATTCCACTATTCTCCAAGGTCACTCAAACACTGATAAATCAGGCTTCATCTCCAACTCTTCCCAATTCAACACATGGGATTGGTATGGATTGTACTTATTCAATTGGGAGACCAAGAATATGTCATGGATAGATGTCAATTGATAAGAAAAATATATCAGGTATTCTACATTGCCTTCCTTCTTAGTGAACTCAAAAGGTTTGACATACCGTAGTATTTCCTTCCCCTATTTTACAAAATGACAATGGCCCATACGAGGGGACACCTACATGAATAACTGGTCACCCATATACAACTCTATATATCGACAACCCTGGTAATCATATTATTTTTTGTGACTCTGAGAAGATAACAACTTCTCCCTGATTAATATGACCGTCATGGATGTCTCTTGCACAGGGTTTGGCCCCAATAGTAAGGTCTCACCTACCTCATCCCAACATAGATGGGACCAACAAGGTTGAGCACATATCACCTCAAAATGAGTCATTCAAATAGGGGATTGGAAAATGTTATTATTGTAAAACAAGAACACTCACAAATGGGTATTTCATGATCCTTTGAAATCAAAAACGCAAAAACCAAGTGTGTATTGTAGAATCTGATCTTCCCGCTATGTCTTCCCAACCGTTTGAGAATGGAATGCCTTGATAATCTTAATCTGTGACCCAAAATCCTTCAGATGGAATTCTAAAAACTAATATTTATAATGGGGTTCTCTATCTGATGCAACATCTAAGGGAAAACCATAAAGCCTTACCACCTACTGAATATATAATTATCCCCACTCATCCACATTGGTTGTTTCTATGATCATAATGATGTGGCAAGATTTGGTCAGATGATCAATCACTACCTAAATAGTTTTCTTACCCTATGATGTATGAGGTATGAAAACAATGAAATCCATGGAGACCTCATCCCACTTCCATGTAGGAATGGGTAACAGCTGATGAAACCCAGAGGGCCTTTGATGATATTTTTCTAGCTGCAAATATGTATATCATGTCGACATGATGTCAGTTATGTATCATCTAATACCTAGCCACCATAACTATCGACAAACATAATAAAACGTTTTTAGGCCTATAGTGAATGTCCTACTAATATTGGTTAAACTCCTTCATCACCACCTTCTATTAAGACAATAACACCACTAATTGGCCCATAAACCTCAAGATTCCTTTAAGAGATGAAGACCAATCAATAGATGTCTCCTCTCCATAAACAAACAGCATATAGCATTGACAAAACTCATCACTGGGATTCTCCCACTGAATCAACTCCAAAAGAGTAGTCATATTAAAAATTTACAACGACTTACCTCCACTCTGCTCCTCTATCTCCATGTTCATTTGATCACTGAGTCCCATCAGAGGCCACTCATCACTAGACTTCATCATTACCACAACTAAACATATCTACTCAGGGAATTAGATACCACATTACCCTTTCATGGGGAGTAGATGATATCAATGTCGAACCCCAAAAAATAATATATCCCATTGTAATGCCTTATAATGAGATCCTTCTATGATAATATGTAGGCTATGGTCTTATGATTAGAGTAGACCACAAACCTCTCCATGAAAAGTCCATTACCAAGTCTTTAAAGCATGAATCACCATTACTATATCCAATTTTTGTTTATTTTAATTATTTTCATGTGGTCGGATTTAGAGATATCGATATTTTTCCACATGATCACCCTGAAAAAGAACAGACCTGAGACCCATACCTGATGTGTCACAATACCCCACATAGCCCATTATAGATTCCAAAAAGATAAACACAGGGGGTGGTAGTCAACCACCACTTCAAATCAAATAAATATTCTTTAAATTATGGGTCCCATTCAAACTTTACCCCTTTTCAGGTGGGCATAGTCATGGGCCAATCAAAACGAGAGAAATGTCAAACAAACCACTTGTATTAACCTACCTTTCCATGGAAACATCTGATCTCAAAAACATTCTTTAGCTACTCCAATGACATAACTACACTGAACTTTTTAGGGTCCACTAAAACCCCCTATTCCAAGATGATATGATCTAGAATCAGTAACTAATATTTTGAGAAAGTGAACTTTGAAAACTATTAATAATGGTAATGATCCTGTAGAGTGACAAAAATGATCCTCAATAAATTTTCATGCTCTTCCTCAGATCCAGAGTAAACTTGGATGCCATCCACGAATACCATAATGAATGAGATAAAATATTGGTGGAACACCCTATTTATAACGGTTATAAAAACTGCTGGAGCATTTGTCAATTCGAAGGTCATGACCAAGTAATCCAAGTGATGATATCTTCTTTGGAAGGATGTATTTGGGATATCATCCTCTCACACCTGGATTTGTTGGTAACACGAACGTAAGTCTATCTTGCAAATTAAAATTTTCCACTTCAACTGATTAAAAAATTCATCTATTCGGGTACAGGTATATTTTTTCTTGATGGTTACCTTATTCATATTTCCTTAGTCAATGCACAACTAGAGGGACCATTTGGCCTTCTTCACAAAAAGAACATGAGCGTCCCATGGAGACATGCTTGGAAGAATGAATCCATTGTATTCCGAATCATCCAACAATATCATTAATTCCTGAAATTCTTTGGGGGAAATTTGATATAAGGGATGATATATCATATGTTTTCCAATTTCCAAATCAATCGAGAACTCCACATCCCTTTCTGAGGGAAAGCCTGATTTTTTTTGAAATACCTCTGAGAATTCATCCACTACATTAGTTAATAATCCCTTCAGAGCATTAACATCATCCTATAGAATGATTGATAATAATTGAAAGATAATGTTTCTATTGACTAGGAGTGGGGGTCCCGCCTGATCCAACCGTGGATCCCATTCCCCAAGAAAATATTGAGGACTACAATGAGGTTCCTTGGAACTCACCCAGACCATATAAAAATTAATATGCACTTGAAAGAAAAACTAGTTAATACCTAATGTTAATTACATCCAAAAATTTCCATATCCAATACCCTGATGTCTCATACCATCTCAAACCCAAACAGGGAAAACGCACATGGGGAGCACTTGAGACCATGATCCTTATTCTTACTCAACGGCATCACCAACTCCACTGTGAATGACTAAAACGCGGTTAGAATATTTAGAATATTAACAAGATGGGAATAGAAAAACAAAATAAAATCACATGTATCCAAGATAACTACAGTTATATAAGATACGATCAAAAGGGTACCTCGAACAGTCAATGGTCCAGCATCAAATCCCGCTAGTGCCAGATCCACAATATGAAGATTCCTAGTCTCTTACTAAGAGTGGCCACTCTCATCTTGGTATTACCTAAAATTGATATACCCATAAAAGGATTATTCTAATACTCTATGACCAAAAAACTATGATCCCACCATCCTAGATGGTTCCGAAAAAACTGACACTCCCCTAGAAGCCAGAGATCCATCCCCACAATAGAGTGGACACATAACCTTGAAAAAGTGCTACAAGTTCCCAATATATCCACATTAAACAAAGTCCTTATAGAAGATATACATGCATGTAGGTTCTTCCTTACCCTCCTACAGAGGTGGCACACCGGGGGACCTTGCATCCGAAGACACCAACGCAATCTTCCTGGGAGGATGGCCTGAACTACCACATACCATCTTCCCTGGATCATATCGCTTACTTTTCATGTCCGATGAACTACCGATTCACATCATAGATACATTACTAGATAAATTAGACCTCCCATTACATATATTATCTACCATACAATCTTGATCATCGACCTTATAATAGAACATTAGTTTAAACATGAATACATGGGAATATATCTCTACCCTCAATCCATTTTCAAATATCCGAGCCTTGATATTTTCATTAGAGAATATCTTGATCCATATCAAACAAGAAAGAAATAGTGATTAGAATACTCTACCAATTACTGTTCCCCATGAATTAGTTCATAAACTCTTATTATCTAGCATAAGACAAGTCATAAAGACAATGCTGGTCATTGAAGATATCCTTGATGTCATTCCAACTGAAATGCACATTGATCCCACCTTAAAACACTGATTCCCAACACCTGTGGATGCAGCCTTCTTGTAAAAACTAGCCACATCTCACCTTGATCACCTTATGTGTGTCAAGGAACTCGATCATGCATTTGATTTTCAAAATCCAATCATCTACTTCCTGAGGCTCTGTGCTACCTATGAATGTAGGAGGCTTGTTCATTCGAAAATATTATGCTTTCTCATTCCTAGGACCAGGTTATTCTTCTATAATTGGAATTATACCTAGTAACACTTCATTCCCCAAACCCTGGATAGCCCTAACCATAGCTTATACCAACATCTAATCAAGTGGTGAGGGATTACTATCACCAAATTTATCTTCTGGGTGCATAGGATCTTTCCATGGATGCATGTTGCCATAAAAATACAATAGTTGCATGAGAAAACATTATTACCATAATTATGAAAAATTTTGTAATAAAACAAAAAATAAATAAATAAAATACATCAAAATAATTTCATAAACAACTATCTCACCCAAAACCATTGTACATTTGTAGTCTGTAGCCCGCTCACCCCACCTAGAATAAAATTCAAACAAAAGTACCAGCATCCCAATGTGACTCTTGGTTTGTCACGAGATGTGTAGTCCAGACATCCTACTCACATCTAGAACTCTATGATTTGAATTTCCATGATCTTGTCTAATAAGACTCATCCCAAATAATATGACCGAAATAGCTGAAACTTTCTCTAATACCATTTTGTCACTAGCCAAGCTAGGACACCGACCAAACTATTTACCAACCTGGTCCATGGAAAGTCCCAAAGGGAATTACATATCCCCAATAGCTTGCACAAGTTCCCAAGTATCATGAATAAATGTTTGGGAATGCTTTTCCTGAGTTTAGAAACATAAAATTACTATGAATAATAATGAAACTAAATTTAATGTTTCCCAACCAAAAAATTCTTAAACAAAATTCTGAATTAAAGTACAATATGTTCTACAATGGTCAAGAGGACCACAACTAAAATGGAACAGAATGTACTACTAAAAACCACAATATGGAAAGGGGACTTCACCTTCAAGACTTCTCTACAACACCATCCCAAGAAAGAATGCTATCAACCTAAAACGTTGTCTCAAAGTACTATTCCCTTACACGTATCAGACATTACCATGTCTAATTACACCCAAATGAGTAATTTAGGTGTGAGCCTAATCCCAATAGGAATTCAAGAAAAATTATTCCATGTGTTAAATATTATAAGACACAATGAATGAATGTTTTCATAAAAAATAAATTATAATAACAATTTAAAAGGGATGAAACCTTAAATTAAAATAGTTTTCTAGAGGGAAAATTTAATAAGTAAACCATTTTAAAGAAAACAAACATGCTTTTAAATTTACAAAACAATCACACTATATGTTGCTGGAATGTAAAATATCACAAATGGGCCCTAATTACCAGAAAAACCTCTAGGTACTAGAAAACAATGGGAAACTAGGTACATCAAATCTCAGTGAAATGTGACATAAAAGCATAAGAAACAATATTCTCATGAATGAGCCACTAGTACAGAATACCCCCATAACCTAGTGTTATCTAATAAATATTCATAATTAATTTAGTTCTATTATCATCCAACAAGATAAGTGAAACCAAGACAATACCACTTCTGAATCACTATCATGCTAGTCATAGTCGACCAACCAAGGCACTCAGGATCCTGATTTGTTCTCAATCAATCCCCACATGTTATCAAATACAATTTGAAAATAAAAAAAATTTATACCATACACACAGAAAATAGTACCCCAAACATGCTCTTCACCATCAAAATAGTTCATAAAACCAAATAAATAAATTATATAACCACTATAAGAGGTGTTACTAGGGTTTTCTTACAAAATTCATTCGGAACCCTCATTTATGGGAAAAAATCCATCAATACCATACCAAAATAAAATGTTCTTCCATAACACCATTTCAAAAAAGACAATATCAAGAATAATAAAATAACCCTAAATGATACAAAATGGAATACACATGAAAACCCCAAATTCCTTGTCACAATTAAACAATAATATAAAAAACATAATTAATTCTACCAAAAATGGTTTTCAAACCACAAAATATATACGGGAAATATTCTATATATGATAATAAATCAAGATAAATTCATCAAATAATGTTTACACATGGAACCACCTACCTTGAATGTCCAAAACCCAAAATAATTGTGTAAAGCATCACCCACACCACATCCACACTAGAATAGAGTAAAAATGAACCCTAATCAAGAATATTGAACAAAAAAACTAAATAGTAAACCCTTGGGATGAAACCCCAGCCACTAGAATTTAAAAAATTCAAGGAGGGAAGAAACCATATAGAGAAGGTTGAAAAAAAAAGAAATACTCACTTACTTGAAGAATCATGAAGTTTCCCCACCCAAAATCACTTAAAAAAGGGTTCCAAGGTGGATTGAGAGTTAATGTGAGGCATATAGGAATAAAATGGATGGATTGGGGATGTAATGGTTCCATTAGATTTAATTGTGGAAGGTAAAAATGGTCCAAATCAATTTTTTTAAGCCATGAAATTGTGCACGGTTTAGTAAACCGTGCAGCCAAATCATGCGGCATGTTCTGGCCACACAATAACCGTCATTTTTTCCAAAATTCATGGGGGATCATAAGGGGCCTAGGGAATGATAGTAATATAATAGGAATGAAAAATACCTTAAATTAATGTCACAAATGTGACAGTTGGTGGGAATTCATCAAAAAAAAATTTGAGGCTAGAGATCCTAAATCGAAATCACATAGTTGTGATTTTGATTATTTATATTATGGTTGTAAAATTGCTACTATGGAATAGAAATTTAAATCCATAATTAAATTAATTAATGTTTTCAATTAATTAATTTTGATTATTGTGAAATTTTGAGATTTGAGGATCGATGAATGTGTAAATGAATTAGATAATTAATTGTGATATTATTTGATTTCAGATTATAATAATTATTTTTATGAATTATTAATTATGGAATTGAGATTATAGAATTGGGTATTTAATATTGGAATTAATTATAGTTTATGGAAGTTAATAATTGAGGTAATTATCCTATAAATTAATTATGGAATATTTAATTTGGATTTTAGATAATTATTGGATGAATTATTTATAAAATATTGAGTTCTTTAATTGAAATAAATAATGAATTACACATGATTAAGTAATTAATTAATGAATGGTTTAATTAATGAGATTTATGTGATTTATTTATTTGGGTAATTAATTAATTTTTTTTAATTTGACGACTAATTGTTTAATTAAAAATAATAGTGAGATGATTAATTAATTAAAAAATTAATTTTATATCAGGGTAAGAGTTTTAAGGATGATTAATCCTTCTTGATGTGATGATGTTCTATATGTGATAATGTGGTTAATGTTTATTAACATTTATAAATAAGTTATGTGTGGTATGTGTAAAATGTTGAATGGAAAAATGCTCATTAGACAATATATTATGAATGGTAACATGATAATTCAATTAGGTATTGTTAAATGGTGAATAATAACATTTTTATTTGGCCAACTATTATGAATGGTAACATGATCCTTTAATTTTTGTATTAAATGGTGATTTGTAACATTCTCATTCGTCCAACTATTATGAACGGTAACTTTTGCATTCAATAATGCATTTTTAAATACTGAATAGTAACATGCTCATTTAATAAACAACTATGAATGGTAAAATGATCATTCAATTATGTATTTTTAAATGGTGAATGGTGGCATGATATTTCGACCCACTATATTGAATGGTAACAAGGTCATTAAAATGGTGTGTTTATATGAATGTTAAAACTAAGGTATAGATTAGATTGCAACACAGGACGAAGTAGGTATTGTGGCACAAGTATCTATGGGATCCCATGGTTTTGTGTGATTAAATAGATAATCTTTACTTATGTGATTTTCTATTTATTTTAACAATATACTAATTATTATTATAATTTCATACACTGTTTTTAATGGATTGGTTTTATACATCATTGTTAGTGGCCTATTAGGTTGTAATCACACCCTACTCAGGCTGCCAGATCAGTACCTAAATAGACATTATTATTGTAGAATAGGTTAATGGAAAAGGCCCAATAATAGATTAATGATTTGGGATGAAGAATGGATGAGGCTACCATATGTGGTTTGGGACCCACATGAGAGTCGTTATTGTCTTTACATTCAGTTATATTTTTGTCAATTTGGCACTTTGGCATGGTATGTTTCCCTTTCAGTGCTATTTTTTATATTCATACATTGATTATCCTCAGATATTGGTATTTTTATGATTATATATGGTTCCTCTATTGTCTATTTTTTCCACTTTTGTTTTACAGTGATAAAATTTGGTATAGTCTCACCATGAATGGCTCACCATACCCACACTACTAATCGGCACCCTCTGACATATGGGGAGGCGTGCATGAGGACAAGTGGTAGTCCACCTCGAGGCACTAGTGTGAGGAACCCATGCTTGGATGTAACAAATTTATTATATAAATCCCACATCGAAGGATGAGGATCACTAAGTACCCCTTTATAAGGGGTTGTGGATACCTCTCCCATAATGAGGACTTTTTTGGGGGATTCCTGAAATCCAAATCCTATAGAAAGTAAATCTCAGCCAGCTAGGCCCAAAGTAGAAAATAACATGATCATGGGATGGATTGGCCCATGAAAAATGGAATCAGTTCCAGTGTCCATTTGATATTCTAGTGAGGACGTCAGACACTTATAGTTGGGGAGGATTATAAAAATCTCACATCTAAGGAGGAGTATCATAAAGAACCCATTTATAATGTGGTTTTGATACCTCTCCAATCAGGAGGCCTTTTATTGGGGGATGTCTGAGGGCCAGCTCCCAGGAAACAATAGACTGTACGGTGTAGGCCCAGAGCTAACAATATCACGATCATGGGATAGACAAGGTCATTTCATATATATCATTTATAAATATTGATCTATATGAACCATTAATTCATCTATAAAAATATTCGAGGGAGTGAATACTATTTTAAATGTCACAATATATAGATTCTACCATTATTTTATAACCATAATTTATGGTTCCTTTTATCTATAGATCATTATTGATCAAAATCGGTAAGGCTTGGTCACTATAAATGGACCTGGAAAATAGAATTATATTTAGAAAGAGGAAATTTTAATCATCTTTTATATAATTATAACATTTCTAAATGTTTGAATGATCAATGGTTGATGTGATGATCTTCCAACTTCATGTTATTCACATTATAAATCAATATATTCTCATAAGCATATTTTCATATTTATTTATTTTCATATAACTGTAAAATAATATTTTATATATTTTTGTAAATATTTGGTAAAATTTCAAATAATCTAATTTCATTTATATTAAATATAGACTATTAATTAGCACTAATATATATAAGGGAAACTAAATTGGAAATAGGAATTTATGTGTTTATAAAATATTATATTCCAAAAATAATAATAAATTATGTTGCTCTAAATTTTTTAGCTTGAAATGGTCAGAATTTATGGAAATTATTTGATCCAACTATGTAATAAATTTGATTTACCACTTGTTTTTATGTTATAATTAAGGATTCTGTCTAATAAAGTTAAATACTTTTCAAAAACCCCCCACACAAATATTATTTGTTGAGGCCATTTCCTCAAGAACCAATGAGTAAAAATTTGATTAAAAATAGTGAAAATATATTATTTCAATGAAACATGTTTTCCAACCATATTATATTATAAGAAATTCCCATAATATAAATCATTTTTTGACACAAAATCTGCATACCAAATAATTCTTGTTTTAAGAGAATTGTTTCGGATGGGTCTAATGAAATTATTTCCCAACAGATCAAACACTTAAACTTATAATATATGTGTATTGTGGATTCTCATTTATCTTTTAAAAATTTATAATAACTATACATTTATCACTATATAACATGAATTCACTGGAATCATTATGTAGTGTGAGTAAAAAAATAAAATTTATGAAATTATAGTGACTTATCTATTTGTATTATATTTTCATAAATAAATTATTATAAATAAATTAAATCATTGTTCACGTCAATATCACATATATATAAGGGATTCATTCCATCCCATTACAAAATGAAAATTGGTGTACCATACATAAATAATAATTTCTTACATCAACTGAAATTATCTCTATTACTAAATGATATAGTGATATTTTCCCATTTTTCCAAATAATTTGAAATAAAATTATTCCAATGATGAGATTCTATATTTTGATAAGAGAGTTATTATTCCCAGAACTCATCACTAATGATTATTTCATAATATTAATCCTTATTACATAATTTCATTAATGATTTGTAAATATCCATAATATTATCTAATCAATTTTTTCATTGATTATTATATTATACACATTGTTCATCAAAATCAAATAAATAAGTCAATGAATTGTATACTTCATATACACATAGTATATCAATATTACGAGATCTATTTTGAATAATACATTATAAATTAATATAAATATATATATATATAATATATAATTCTGTAAAAACTAATGAATATTATTACAAATAAAATCCATATAGTGGAATATTTTTTTATATTTTTTTTACTTATTCATTAATAATTAATGTATTCAAAAATTTAATCATTATATAATATAAAATGAATTTCCTTAGTAAAATTTAATTTTGTCACTCCTCGGATAAAATGGTTTTTACCAGAATGGGGAGACCATGACCAAATATGCTAGTAAATTATTTTTCAAATTTATAATGTGTTCAATAATGATTCATCAATGTTTGATGGGAACTCTATTAGTAAAGAAACTAAAGTGAAAAATATATATTTGAAAAAATATTGAAAAAAGAAATGGAAGAACCCATCCATTATAAGTATCATTGAATACCATTCAATATTATTTGATCATGAATATATAATATCACATTTATTTTATAGGGTCCACCTCTACATCATCTATTGATATTCAGTGTCTAAAAATTATTCCCACTTAAACTATGAGTCAAAACTTCTACAAATTATTTGTTAAGAATATTTATTTTATATTTTTTAGTTACATGTTAATTGTTTATGGTAAAAAAATAATGGATATACCATAAACATTAAATTTATTAATTTATGGTTTGAGAACTATTTTCATGTTATTTTTTCGATTTAGTTTTATAATAATTATAAAGAATGAAATAGATTGACACATTTGTTCCTTTAGTATGGATATTAGATTCTAGTCAATGGAAACATTATCACTGGAGACTACTTATTCGAATATATATGGGTAACTTATGGATTCATTATTAAGGGAGTACATATTGAAAAATACTTCGAATACGTAATCATTAAAACATATTAGAGGAATATTCAATACATTGACTAAAAATATACAATAGAATCATATATCCATAGTGCCTATCGAAACATGGACACATAAACAACATATTCATATGAGTTCTATATCATTTCACACATGATTCATCCCAACATGAACACTTTATATACAAATCTTAATTAAAATTGCATATTATATCATAGGGAAGGTAATCATAAGAATTAAAGAAATTAAATGATTAGTAAGGGTAAGCATTGAAGATATTAATCAATGATCATATAAATGAATAATATTAAAATATGGGTATTCTATCATGGACATAACATGAAATGTTCAAACCCCCCATATCATGGATCAAAAATATGAGTCCTGAAATAATATTTCTTCAGTTAAAAATACATGGATAATAAGAGTTAGAAGACATTATAAATCAATCATGAACCATAAAATTTTTTAATAATATGTATCATCATCATATTTATTGAAAAAAAATCATATTTTTAATATTAAATACTGAAACAAAATATTATTAGTTTAGGAATCACCAATTTTTTCTGATATCATTATGGATTAATAATCAACACAATTTTTTAATAATGGACTAAAGACATTTAATTATTTCTTGTATTAAATCATGCACATACAGTTTTTTCTTATAGTGGATCATGAAATCAACATGTTTAGCATAATTATCTCATTAAATATGAAATGTTTTTCATCATGTTGTAAGGTTATATAATTATGATCCCACACATCGAATTATGAAACCCAAACATATGTTTTCTAGAAGATCATAAAACATAAAACATATAATTATAATATAATCCATTAAAATATATGGTTTTCATAAACATTTCATAAATCCCTCATAACTTAAACCATTGAAAATAAATGGTCTTTGTAAAAAATCATCATCATATTCAAAAACCATCCAGTAGACGAATAAGGATCATATTATTTTATCATGTCCCTAATAAACCATAAGTTACACCTATGTATTTTTTCAATGATAAAAATTCCTTTAAAAGAATCACATGAATATTTCTTAAAGAATGTACCATTTCCTTTTCGAAATAAACTATTTAAATAAAAAATAATTGAAAAATATTTTTGAAACTTTATATATTAAAATATCCTTATATACCTTTAATGTAATAAGTAATGTACTGAATGATCATGATAGTGAAAAATTTAATTCATTTAAAGTACATTAAAATAATGATTCCTTTCACATTTTCATTAAAAACAAAACAACCACTTTTAGAAAAGTAAAATAATATTACACTAAAACATATTTATAAAAATTAAAATATAATAAACATTAATAAAAATAATTATAGGAGAATTTTAATACATTTTTCAAAATATTTTACAGAAAACATGGGTGTGGAAGAAAATAGATTACCAACAGATGAGTGAAACAAATATTGTTTTCCATTGATGTAGTATTTACGTATTTTTAATACATAATTGTGGAAACTGAAATGGAAACATTTTATACCCTAAATAAAATTGAGGAGAATAAAAATTAACGTGATTCATCAGATAATTATTATATAATTTCTTCAATGTAAATTCATTAAAAATAATGCCGAATAAAATAGGAGTGAATCATAAATCTATTACCTCAACTCAAATCATTATTCTTAAAAAATTAGACAAACTATGAATTAAATATAAATTTATTATAAATTTATTTAATAACCATAATCAAATATATAATACCATATTTAAATTACTTATGATAACTTATTACATGTTTATTAAGAATTTTTTTATTAAAATAAACATTCAATGCATTAACTCATATATCATTCAACCATGTTTTAGTTTAGCACTCACAGTCACTTTACATTGATCGAAGATCTATAATCTGAAAAAATTTAATCAGGATTGAAATATTATATATATTTATTATATATATAGTAATATATTTAAAGTAGAGATATAAAAATTATTTTCATCATTCATGGGGGTGATATATCATACATACTCATGAAAGTGAATTTCACTTTTTAATGGACAAAAAAATTGAGTTAAAAAATATTTTACACCTAACAGGTCATCATTATTTTATATATAACATTTTTTTCAATTAAATTGACCATTTTTACTATCCATGTAAATAATAAATGAAAAATAATTCATGTCAATTTGTGGAGGTGGTAGTCCCCACATAAGCATGAGATACTATATCAATTTACAACGGGGTTAGAAGGTATGAATATAGATATGATATTAGAATTTGTTAATTATAATAACTTCTAAATTTTAATTTATATAAATTAAAGACATCATAATAATTTTCCATTAAATATGTTGATGAATAGTGAATAGTAGAACTATGTAGAGATGGTAGTCCACATGTATGCATGAACAATACATTGACTACCTATTTGAAGGGAAAGAGCATTGATGATAATTGCTTCCTGATAATAATTTCATTTTATTAAATTTAATATGAGGAAGTAATTATATTATTATGAATACCAAATATTTAGAGGAAGTTTAAGAATTAAAATATGAAAATGGACTTGGTAAGATAATTACTTCCACTTTGGGAAACCATCTTTATATTGTTTCTTAATAACCCTTTGAATGGTATTTTACAAAGAAAAAAAATTCATAGATAATGAATTTGGGAATAGAATTGGGTAGGATTTTTTCTATCTCTAAGGTATAGTTTTGCGTAGATAAATCATATATGTGGTGTTCTATTATATAGGAGGTAAATGACACACTTTGAATTAAAAATACATTACAATATAATTTATTCACCCAAAATATATTATAAAAAATATTCAAAGACTTATTCAAAAATAAATAACGTCTATATATCATAATCCAATTAAATCTTTACTCGATTGTTTGTAATTGTTGACAATAATTTTTTTATTAAACCCATGATTAATTATTTTCAACATTAATGTATGTTAAAATTATTTTAATATTTAATAGGTTTTTTTCTCAATTATAAGATAACCATTTGCTCATAATTGGAAAATGGATAAAATATTTTACCAAAACATATCACTATTCATCTATTTAAATATTCATAATTGTTTTAAATAAATTTTAATTTTTTTAATATAAAGTGTTATTAATTTCACTTTTTTAGTATTTATATCGGTTGATGTTTAAGTCATCATAAAATCTATTTCATTTAAATATAAACAAGTCATATGACTATAATTTGGTATAATAATCATTTAAATAATAGTAACATCTTATCCTATCCAAAAAAAAATTATTTTTAGTATTTCATTAAATCATGTATTTTATTTTTTTAATTAATTGAGTAAAATAGTGTTATCATTACGTAAGAGTTTAACATAATTATTAAATTAACAAAAAATATAAAAATTGGCTGTGAAAGAAACTTATTTATTATTTATGTTAAACATTTATAAATTAACATTTCTCATTTTTCCCAATGTAAAAAAACAAAATACATTATATTTAATATAGTGAAATTTTGTTTTTATGTTTTTTTTAAATTAAAATATAAGTCATAATCACAGATAAATGGACAAAAGTGTCCATATATTCTATATTTAGATATGAATATAAGAATGTAATTTGTCTCAATGGATAATGAAATTTATTAGTGGAATATTAATTTCTTAACCAAAAGTTCGAGCTATGGGTTATATGTTTTACCCTTACAGTGGTGATAAATATGTTTCATGGTTATAATTCATAATGGAAAAAATTAAAATTCAACTATTGACCAAATTTAATACCCCTAATTACAAATAATGAATAAAATTATCAAGAAAAAATATATACAATTATATGATATAAATTATAAATTTTTTTTTTCAAAACGAGAAAGATAAATTTTTTTAGAATAATATGTTTTAATGCATATAAAGTCAAATATTTTTTATCTCGTGCATTGAAAAAATATTACATGAATGTTAAAAAATTATTGAATATTGTATATTTAATAGTTTATTTCAATAATTCAACCATAGTGATTAATATAATTTGTAATTCATACAAGTATTTTTACCAAAAACATGTTTCTATTACTTTCCAAAAATATTTATTTTCATTTATAATTAATTGATAGCAATTAATTAATTTTATAAATGTATAAACCATAATTATTACAATTTATTTCCCTATTTATATTCACTAATCTAATGGCTAGGTTATAACATTATACATTATTGTGGTTTACATAAACTCATGGATTTTTGAGTCATGGGCTGTCTAGAATTTTTTTTTTCTTTTATTTACAAATATGTCATGAAATATAATGGATTAACATTCTAAACACCTTAAAATGTTATTATCTTTTGATTTTAAACTACTCAAATATAAATTATATGAAAAATCTATATTTCATCACATCAAAAATTTCCCAATTGGCTTCTATTAATTTATGGATTCTCTAAAAAACATTGACCATCATTCTTGTTTTTATTATAGAAATTTTCTTCTATGATAAATAATATCCATTTTTCCAATAAGAGATTTCTTCCTCCCATATAATTTTCCCAGAGTTCATTAAATGTGAATTATCGGGTACACACTTCCTCGAGAGATATATAAGGAAGACATAATAAAATTCATAGTGATTAAGAGGATTTTATAAATGATTATCTATAATCCTAATAGTATAATTATTTTAAAAGTTCCTAATATACTTACAGATCAAATTTTACTTATTTATGAATATCAAAACTATTTTTCAAATATATGTTCATTTGAATACGTTTTCACTAACATCAAGTACCATTTCAAGATGAACATTGTTATCGTAATATTTGTATCAACTACATCCTGCATTTATTTTATGTTAAACTAATTTTCATATACCTTATTTTTCATTAGATATATAATTTCTCAAGAAGGTTTCATCTTTAACAAAATTCAAACTTGTGGGAGTTCTATATTACCTAGATTCCTTCAATATGATCTATTTAAATGATCTAGTGAATTTTATTTTTGTAAGATGACTCAATTAGTGGAACTTGTCGATTCCAACCTCTATTAAATTTTCAAGAATAAGATATCATCATATCGTCTAGGGTTTTAATGTTTCTCTCTGATTGGCGATCTATCTGACCATGCTAATTTTTATTCAAATATAACTCTATATCTTGAGCTTGCTAAAGATTTATATAGAAAATTTAAGTAAAACATTGATCACAATCAGATAAAATAGAATATGGTAGTATATTAAATCATAGTAATTCTGTTTTATATAACATATATATATAATTAATAAATAAATCCCCTCTGATGGATATTCATTAAGATGAAATTGTATTGAGATCAATTACAATCCATAGATTATTTTTATATTTTCATTTTTTAGGAATGTTCTCTAATGAAATTCAAAGAATTATCCTCTAATATCTATTAAGGTATAGGTAATGGTTATATAATAAAATTATACTTTTAATTCTGATCCCTACCATGAAACACCTAGATATTTTAAAATAACAATATGTTAAATAATTTAGACAAATCACAATACCATGCTTAAATAAACCATGAAATATTTTAATGATCACTAAATTATAGTCATTTTATTGGAGGGTATGAATATAAGTAATAAAATTATAAAAATATAAAGTGTTCATAATAAATTAATATTCATTTGAAAAATTTGTATGAAGTAAGAACTTATTTTTTGGTAGAATAATTTTATATTTAAAATAAATTTTCTTGAAAATGGTCTTTGTTGAGAAAATATTATAATTAATTTATCTACATATTATAAATTTATTTGGAAATAAATTAAATAAATTTTAAATTAATATATAAAAATAGTATTATTTCCATTTTGTTTGATTTTTTATGAATATATTGAATTTGATTGGAATTGTAAAAATAATGATTTTATTAAAAATTGTATTTTTTTCCCCCATGTAAAAAATTACATTTTGTTTTAAAGTGGTCTTAGAGTAAAATTATTGTAATTGTATTATTAATAATCAATAATGAAAATTTTAATCAATGTTATACAAGAATTTCATATATGATCTATTTTATACGTAAAAAGTAATTTTTTAGAAAAAAAATATTTTTATTTCATTTCTTGTTTTTATATTAATGTTAATTTATAAAAAATAATGGAATTGGACTTTTATAAAAGGAACAAATATTTGGAATTGGAAGGTTCAAATTTTTTAAATATTCCACTTTTATTTTTTTCTTTTATGAGTAGTGATGTTAATATATATATTTTTTATTATTATTGGATAATTGGGGAATTAATGTTTAAAATATTATCATAATAAATCAAAATGAAACAAAATGTTTCAATTATTCTATTAGATGACTGTCGATCAGCCATTCCCAAAGAATTCTCATATATATATAAATACATGGTGTGATTTTTTTATTATAAATTAATATTTTTTCTGAAAATGGGAGATACAAAATGTCACTCTCCTGGCATTAATAAATCTTATTTTTTTATATGGACAAATAGAGGACATTTTTATTTATAAAATTTTATATGATTTATTAATAAATTTATTTTATCATGAAAATTTATTTCACATTTTTACTGAATAAATAATTACATAAAAGTCATACGAAAAACCAATAGATTATTTATTTTAATAATAAAATTAGAAAAATACCTAATTTATAAATATTCAAGGAATTCAATTTGTTAGAATTATTGTGTTACAATATTTTCTCATTTATAAGTAATATATTATAAATGTGTAGATTGTTTTTATTGTTATTCCATTTATGTCAATATGATTTAATTTTCAATTTATGTGAATTGTGTCAATAATTCAGTTAATGATATTTTATGAAAATAATATGAATAAATTTAAATAAAAATCATAATGAGCATGAAAGGGGGATAATTAAAATCTATACAGTATAAATAACATTTCGCAAGAATTTATGATCTCATTATTACCTAAAAATAAAAATTAGTACCCTTTAAGAATGATAATATTATTACAAAAAATAAGGTTAAATAATTTTAATGATGGGATTATTAAAAATTATATTTTTTAAAAGAGAATAATAACCTATGAAAATTTTATTGGATGATGATTTTTCAGTGACATATATTTTTTCTTCAAATATAATTCCATTTAAAAGATTTTTTGTTTAGAATGACACTATTATATTTTAATAATTTTTGTAATTCAAATTATTTCATTTCCATAACCTATTATTCTAGGGTTATAACATCCCATCAACCTTATTACCATCAAATATATTGGAAGGCACTAATATTACTTGTGCATATGTGTGGACTACCACCTCCACGAAGTGATTTGATTTATTTATCAATATCGTGTTATTTGTTTCATAATGATGATAAATTTATTGAATATATATTATATATATTATATTATAATTTTTCATTTAATGTGAAATATAATTTATCTTTTTTCAATACCATCTTCTGAAAATTGAAAACATCTTTCATGTATTTATACGTTATACCATCCCCATAAATGGTGTAATTAGTTTCTCTAACATTAACTATTATCAATATATATATATATCGACTTGATTATCAACATTTTATCGGTGATAGATCCCCGATAAAATTTACATGAACATACTTCCCATGAAAAATGAAACATTTATCACCTAAAAATAATGGTTTTGAAAAGGAAATATAAATAAATATTGCATGAAATTTTATAATTAGACCATATATGATATTATTATAATTAAATTAAAAAATATGAAAAATATTTATCATAAATTTAAATTCATTAAAAATTATGTAATAGAACTATCGAATAATATATAATTTTCTGTAAGGGATTCACTCTCACTATTATTTCATTGACAGAAATACCATTTGCGCCAACTTATTATTTTATTTAGGGTATATAAGTCCCATGAATTAATATTATTGTGATTATAATGGAAATTATGTGTATTTAAAATTCCATATAAGGTTCTCTCAATCATAGCGAGGTGTTTCATATATAACTAACTTAATTTTGGATTTCTGTAAAAAAATCAGTGTTCATTGAGATTTTTTATGATTATGTTTCTGATACTGAAATTTTATTACATGTCCATCATGAATCTCATAAATATTCATATACTATAATTATTTTTGGGTAACAAATATTTTCCTATAATTTTACTCTCTTTAATAACTCATAAAAATAAAAAAAAAACTTTTTAATGGGAAACATACGTTTTGTTAATCTTTGTACGAAGTTACTTGTTTTTTCATTATAAATATTTTCTAAAAATGTTTTCTAAATTGTCCTTATGATACTTTAATGATTGTTTAAATTTATTTTTACCCTTGTTTTAATTTTTATATAATTTATCAAATAGAAAATTATTTATTATTTTTTGAATGCACTAAATTTTATTTGTTACAAAAAAATGGATAAGGATCATTTTTTATCATACATGACAAGAACATAATATCCGGATGTCATGACCAATGAAATATTTTCTGATTTTGTTTTTATTTTCCATGATTTTTAACAAATGATTATTTCTTTCATATTTTGTAAATATTTGGATATAAAATCTATTGGTTCAAAAACAAAAAATTTTGTTCCACAACAAATGTTTCAACTGTTCATTTAATGGAATTTTTACCTATGGTGGCATCATTTTATGCTATTTTTGCCTTACTATGACATATTATTATATTATTCCATACTTATTCGTTATCAATATGTATTATAATTAATATTTTTTTAAGTTAAGGAATTTAATTTTCTTTTCTGTTGGTTATCTTATAGTGAAATGATAAATGTTTTTATCATCATAAGGCTAAAATAATAAAGGACGATGAATATTTTAAGGGTGGGTCAATTATATCCATAAAATTAATTACGTGATGATGGATAACTCATAAGTTAAATATTTTATATTGGAACATAATTTGATATTGAATGTTTTATTCATGGATTTGTTTACATGTTTTTTGCGATTATTCCCATACATAGATTTCATTTCGATCAGTTTAATCATTCACTTGGTTTTCATGTCTATAACTTTGTGCATGGAGATACATTTCATTCATATAATGTTATGGGAGGGTATGATTTCTTTTCTATAACTTAATTAATGAAATTATTTATAATTAAACATTTTTACAATTTCATAAAATAATTATATTTATATATTTACAATTCAATATTATACTCACATGACTAAAATTATTTGATCTCTTTTTGATTCATGTCTTAAGAACATCCATGATTTTTTATATGCCTTAGGATTATGATATTTGATATTCAGTGTATAGTTTTCATATTTTAAACACATGTTCTCATAAACTTATGCCCATGATATATTAATGTGATCATTTATATCTCACTTATCTACCCTTATTGAACATGTGAGCTCACCATTATATATATTTCTTCTCCCATAGTTATGAAAATTAATTTTGTTAGGTATTTCTATGAATATTACTATATAGGAAGATATTTATTGTTTATATTTAATATCCTTCATGAAAGAAATATATCATGTATTAATCCCCAAATTAAACGAAACATTTTTGGTCACTATGCGTTTATCTTTTAAATGTATTAATATTCATCTATGAAGATGTATTATTTTTTTATGAAATGTCTATTTCAATATAGATGGTATCATAGTAGGTGTTTTTAAATATTTTTAGATTCAAATAACTTAAATTTTATGAAAAACCAAGAAGATAGGTATAATTATAATAAAAATACTAGTGATTGGGTATCAAAGACATTATGCGATTTTACAAACAACACATCTCTATGTGGATACTACAGGGTGATGTGGTTTTGGAATAGATTCATCTATGGGTAACAAACCTATGTAGAGTTTGTTTAGTATATCTCATCCATAATTTTGGTGTATAGTCAGTGTTCCCATACTATGAACCCAGCTTGACACTCCAACACGATATGCGTAAGTTAAATAACATTTTCATAATGAACCATTATAAAGAATTTGGATATATATGATCATGGTTGACATCGGTTAAATATTAATGAGTTTTCATGATTACGTGATTCCAAACAATGATTGTTCAAAAAGTACGTTTTTATCTTATTCAATGTCTATAATGAGAAGGATTTGGGTTTATAAAAAATGGAATAGTTTTCCACATGATCAACCTAATAAAATGGGATTTGGATGGTGAAACAATATGATTATACCTTGTTATTTATATCCTTATAAGATTAAATATATTTAATAGTGTGAGTCCATTGATACACCTAATAATAGATAGATTAAGTTTTATTATTCTATAGATGAAAGTGTATTTAGTTTCTTAAATGACAAATTTTTTGGAAAATGAACATGATGGAAATTATTAAAAGAACAATAATATTTTTTCCATTTTTAAATTAATTATAGAGAGAAATTAATTTGTAATTAAATAATTAAGATTTATATAGAGCGAAATGAGGTTTATCATAATAAATCATTTAGAGATTAATTTATTATGTGTTTGGATGATGGGAATTATCATATCTAATTCCAAAAATCTACGGTTAAACTCCTATAGCATGGAAATACATCTTAAAGGAAAATAATTTAAGTGGAAGAATTTATTTCTTTACGTATCGATATTAAGTAATTATTTTATATAAGTGTTATATAAATTATATTTTGGATATAATAATCATGAGATTTGTATGGCTTTATTGTAATATATTTTAATAAAATAATTTGAAAACATATTTTGAAGGGAACCAATAATCATGAAAAGTGATGTCATGGTAATGTTATAATTTTTAGTTAACATAATTTGATTAATTAAATTGATGAAGTAAAAAAGACAGTATTTGTGACCTTAAAAATAATTAGTTATTTTATGACCAAGTTATTTACCTTATCTTTGATGTTATGTACAATAATTTATATATTTAGAAAATATATATGATTGTCTATGATTTTATTTATGGGAAATGACTTTTGTTAATATTTATAAGAATATATTTTTTCAAGTGAGTTTGTTTAATGAGGTATAGATACCAACATGGGTTTATAGAATTATGTTTTATTATAATTTCAAAAATAAAGGTACACCATCTCTAGATTTTTTTGATGAAATTTTGATATTATTGGAAAATTTTACCAAGATTCAGGAAGAAAAAACTATTGAGGATTAAATAACCCTTAGGGTTATTATATTATTTTATGTTATATTTATTATAAACTAAGATGCAGATACACATTTGGTTAAAATGATACATTCTCATGGAGATATTTTCAATATATTTATGTCGAATCTTATGATTAGAATTCATGATTACAACTAAATTATATTCATTATATTTTTTAAATGTAAACTACATTATCAGATTATATAGTCATTTATAGTGGTTATATATTATTTTTTTGGGTCATGTTTATTTTAGTTGATATATATGTAACTATTATGATTAACATGTTATTTACAATGAAAAAATATTTTCTTGAATATAATAAATTTTTTTATGATTTATATTTAATGTTATGAGATAAAAATTAAGGATAAAACAATATTTAATATTTAGATAGTTAATTTTATTTATAGTTCAAAGTTATTTATCGAATTATATAATTTGATATATTGTTACAATTGAATATATATTGGATTTAAATGTTTTATTTATTCATATGAGGGTTTTTAAATTTTTAATATTTTATAATAATTTTCTAACGATTAAGTTATGATTAATATTTAAATATATGATTAATATATTTATATCTTTTTTTGTATTTTTTAGATTATTTTAAAACCTCTTGTAGGAAATAATTCATCTTGGATATTGATTGATTTAAGAAAAGTTGATATTGTGGTGGAAATTGATTACATGATGAAATTACACATAGAAAGTATATTTTCTTATGTTCATGGTCTAGAAGGTAATGTAAATCCTCAACCCCTATAAAATGATTATGAAACATAAATTATTTCCTATTACCATAATTTTTAAATAATTTCTGTTTTTTTCAAACCTCTTTTATTGAGGGTTTTATTTTTGTTAACTTTTTTATAGTCATTAACATGCTTAAAGATATTGATCTGTACCACTCTCCATCATTATATGGACACTATGTTTCCTCCAAGTATATATTATACATACTATTAATGTTCTCATATGTGTAAACCTTTTAATATTTTAATCAATATGAACAACATATATTCAATTTCAAATTTTCTAGAGGAAGTTTTAATACCATTTTTTTGTAACTGAGAATTCAGAAAATGAATTTTAAAATATAAAATGATTTATTGTGGATAATATATTTAAATTATGATGATGATGATTATTAAATGGTGGAGAATACAACACCCATGGATTTTAAAAGAACATTGTTTTTGAATTTATATATAACACAGAACATAAATAAAAAACAAACACTGAATTATTATTATTATAAATATAACATAGTCATTGAACATTAATTTATAAATAATGATAGAAATATTTATTAAAATATTTAATTTTCATAATATGTAAAAATTTATTCATAAATTCTTATGTAGTAATGATGAAATATTTGGTAGAGTCATTTTATTTTTGAAATATGATTTCTTCACAATGGTATTTATTGAGAGAATATCATAATTAATTTTTGGATCTATTAGAAGATGTATCTTTTAAAAATAACCTCATTTTCATAATTCCAATGTCAAAATTATTTGTATGTTTTTTTGGGTAATCTTTAAAAAAAATTATTTTCTAGTAAATAGTGAAGTATAATAATTTTTATTAAAAATTTTATTTTTTTAATTAAGCATGAATAAAGATAAATTATATTTTAAAATGGTCTCAATGAAATATTAATTCTATTATATTATGAATTATATAATTTGGATCATTATAATCAATTTTATGGTTGAATTTTGTATAAAAAAATTACTTAAAAGGGAATTTTGCTAGATAAAACAATTTCATTATGTTTTGTGTTTTTTTCAAAATTTACTTTCTACCAATTATAATAATTGAATCCTGAAAAAGGATAAATTTTTTGAAATTAAGAGGTAACAAATTTAAAAATAGTATTTTTCAGTCATTTTTAATAGTAAACTTATTAAAAAAAATTCTTTAGTAAGGGTAAATCTGGTAATTAAAGATGAAAATTATATAATAAGGTAAAAAATGATAGTATGAAATTAATTTTATTTTATTGTATGTTGATATGCTTTAATTTAAATCCATTTATTTAATATATGTCCTCATTGTTCCATTATTCATTTATTATGAACTTTATTTTATGTTAAGAAAAGGATAAATAAAAAATGTCACACACTTGACATTAATAACTATAATTTTAAATTAACAGAACAAAAAACGGTATAATATTTTATAATATTTTCTTTGAAAAAATAATTAATTTTTTTATCATCGTAATTTCTATATTTTGTTGGTAATATATTTTCCTTAAGTTATTATAAAACTCTTACAGAATGTTTATTCAATTAACAGAAAAAAACAAATTAAATGGTCTTAATAATATAAAATGTAAAACAATGGTGATGAATTATTTTTTTCTAGAATGTTTCAAAGGAGTATAATATAATAGATATTTTTTAAGGGTTTGGATTCAAATTTCAATGTATGCAATTTTTTCTCAATTAAAAATTATTTGAAGAGTGTAAAAATTTAATTAATGATATTTATTAGAAAAATAGTTATTTAATTATTAAAAATTAAAAAAACAAGGTTGAAAATTAGGATAATATAGAATCTATAATATAATCCTTCAAAAAAACCATGATCCAATTTTTAACTTATATGTCAAATTATAATAAATTAATTATGAATAATTCTTTATCACATTTATGGATAAAAGAATTTAAGTAATTAATCATACTAATATTGTTTATAATGGAACCAAAATTTATATAAATTTTATTTTTTAGAATATTTAGACCATAACCTATATTCCTTTGAAAATAAATCCATAATGGAGAATTTTTATTTAGAATGACTCAATTATATTTTTTCTTTTTTTAATTATAAGGTTTCCCTGTCTCACCCTCAGAGAAGTATGTGTTATATCACATGTATTTACACCTTCATGGGAACGAAAAATCAATCATACCACTCCGAATTATATTTTAAAATTACCTATTAAAAATTAGTGGTTCTGGTATTCTTAAAATACCATTCCAAATTTCCTTAAGAATATATCCAAAGGAGGCATATCAAAGAAGTGGTAATGATCTTACTCTAAAATTTTCAATTTAGTTCTCCTTATATCTCCTACAAATATATGTGATTAAGCATAAAATAAAAAATTGTGTATCCTAAATATACATAAATTTTTTATAATTATTTGACAACCATTATCAACCCTCTAATATATAAAATGGGAAGTGAATGTATTGCTCGAGCATACTTATGGACTACCACTACCACATAGTGGTACAATTTATATTCTATCAACCATATTAATTTATGGTTATAATGATAGGTTCAAGGTTTATATATGATTTTAAGTAAAAAAATTTCTTATAAAAAAATTATATCACATCTACCATCTTAGCACCCAATATAGTGTCAAATGAAAACATCACTTCGTAGAAGATGTGGACTACCACCTCCAAAAAGCAGTGTTATTTTCTTTTCATTCCTATTTTAAATTGATAGAAATAAAGATAAATTTAATATATATATATATATATTTATGAAATATAACATATATATATATATATATTAACGACTATATAATGTTGAATTACTATTTATGTTTCATTCATTCAACCTTTTGAAAAGTTTATGTAGTATTCATGTATAGATATGACCTACAATCTCTATAAATAGTGTAAATAATTTTTCTATATATAAATTTTATGGATAAAAATAAATATATATTATATTTAAATCATGATTAAAATTATTTTTATGATATAACAATGATCTAGTTACATTGATCGAAATTACATAATGGAAATTAACATTAAAAAATTTCTAAAAATCCAGAAAAGATGATTTTAATAAGGATTTATTAACAATTTTGTTTTGAGATGTCATAATTATATAATATATGATATAATATTAATATAAATGATCATGGAATATAATTATAATATATTGATTTTTATTATATAGGATTTTAGGTAGCCAATGAATCATGTATAACTTGAGGTAAATTATTTTCATCTTACTTTAATTTATTTAAGACAATTAGTATATTCACCACTTGTTTATTATATATGGTATAAATACTAACATTGAAATTATTCTATGATATATCTCATAAAATAATGAGGATTAATTAATTCATATTATATTCTCTCTTTCAGAATGATTTGAATATAATATTACCCAATCACTATGTGATTTATGTAATAATATCATTGTTTATATAGACTATTTCTAATAAGATTACGATAATGAAATTTTATGACCTATCTATATATAATCATATGGATATTATTATGAAATGGAATATTATATTTACAAAAAAATTTACAATCCATTTTTTCTCTATAAATAACATAGGTGATAGAAATAATGTTTTTATTTGAAACAGAATTTATTTTCATATTTGATGAAAAATCATTTTACTTCCTTCTTTATGTTTTCGAAACACCTTTTCAATATGGATAATTGTATTCATATATTATAATTTAATTCTATTTTTAATAAACAATCATTTTTTATAAATTTTTGAAATGGACTATTTCTGTCTTATTCTAAACACGGTACATTGGACTTTTTATTGATGACGTGAAAACAATCACTATTTTAACATACAAGGCATGGAAAAAATTACCCATCATCAGGATTGAAAAATTATTTTATGATTCCAATATATTTCTACATATTTATTTTGAAATAATTTTTTCTCTTAATACTTGTAAAATATTGGGATTTTCAATAACTATTTTCAAAATAAAATGTTTAGTTTCCTCATGAAATGATTCGTAAGATATTTTAAATGAATTTTAATATATGAAGCCATTGTTTGATGTTATTTATGTTTCACCGGGAATATGAATCTATTATGGTGTCCTTATTCTTTTTTTGTATATTTTATTATCACGATGAAGATATTTTTAGAAAACCTGCTTTCTTTTATATAGCTTTTTTATCATAAAATGCTATATTTTTTCTTGATCTTTTAGAATACATATGAATAAATTAATATAATGTTTCAAGTGGGTCTTTTATAGTCTTATAATTAATTTTTAATATATTGATTACTCATGATATAAATATGTTATGGATGGACCAAATTTCATGATCAAAATATTATGTTTGGGCCTAGATTTCATGTCCCTAAATTTCTTAATGGATCTATATTTCATGTATTTATGTTTATCCATAGTCCATCAATTCAGGACCATATGTTTTTTCATGGAACTAGCATTAATGTAAACAAGTTTTTGTCTGCTCTTGATTTAATTTTTATAACATAATGAATTAAGCTATTACTTTTATACATGCTCAAAGTTTTTTAAACATTTTATTCGTCGACATTATTATATATATATATTATTCTATCATGGATAATGTTATTTGATTTCATAATGATTAATATCTTATTGCCTACCATTATTTATTCTTTGGCTTAATATTATGATCTTTGATATATTGCATGTGTTTTTAAATTTTAGTGTAATACTCTCATTCCATAATTCCAATATTAAGTTTATGTTATCACTGATATCTCTCGTATTCACCCATAATAATCGTCGGAGTTGACCCTTTATTTTTTTCCTTAACATAGGTTATGATGAATGGTTAGTGTATGGTATTTTTATATATAGTTCCATGTGGGAAAAAATATTTTGGGATTTTTTGAAGAACATTAATGAAATTTAAATATAATTAAACTTGTCTCCAAATACTCTAGAATCGTACATTCTTCTTGCATTTATTTTCGAATTGCATTAAATATTACTCTAAAAAGATGAAATATGTATTTATTCAATTCATGGGTAGCTTTATAACCTGATGACATGCCAATAAGTGAGAAAATACTCTTCATTGTATTTTTTCTTATTTTCCCACCAGAAAAATTCTTTCACATTTTTATATAACATTATAATTGCATCATATATAATGAATGGTAAATGTGAGCTATATATAACACTTACATATTCAATTTTGATATTGAAAAAACACATAAATAGTTCTTCAACTATATCATTACATCTAAAATCATTGTTGAACTCAGGAACATCTCTCGCCTTATTTTTCATTTCTGCATCTTCACTTTGTGACTCCTTAGTCCTCACATGGATAGATTGTTGTAAAATACTCATATAATTATATAATATATCGCAATTCTTGATTATCTCATGTTCCATCCTATGAATATCCATATGTGTGAGATATATTTCAATATAAATCATATATAATATTACAGGATCCTTTTGAGTAAAAGCTTTGTCTACCTTGATTAATTTCCCATGGGGGTAATGTATTGAGATTTCATACTCTTTAATCAACTCCAAATATCGAATCTAGTTCATATTCACATTTTTTTTGTAAATAAATACTTAAAAAATTATTGTATTTATATATATAAATGATTTCACTATAATGAATATACTATCCTTTATTCAACCTAAAAAATATCACTCCCAACTCCAAGTAATGGGTTGGGTAATTTTCTCATGAATTTTTAATTTGTTGGAGGAATATAGTATCAACATAGAATTATGAATGAGTACACCACCTATTATCATATACTATGAATCAATATTGACTATGAACACCTATTTACTACAAAATTCTTTGGTAACAGGTGCACTATCCAAATTCCATTCAGTTTATCGAAATTATATTCACATTCAACAATCTAAATGAACATAACCCAATTCCAAGTCAACATAATGTTTGAATTAGATATTCATGAATAATATCTCAAAACTAATGTGTGATATTCCTATAACCTAATAAAACTACACATTTTGGTTAAAATGGTTGGTCTCTCTCATTTCCGAATAATATCTATTTATTAAATGGTCTTCTCATATAAACTCAATTGAGATTATCTGAATCATGAATGAAATTTTTTGGACCCAAAATTTACAACGGGTAAATTTTTCATAAAAATTATCCATCCTCAGGGTGTTGATAATAATTATACAATTATGTTTTTGATCTTTCTTGATCATAGAATATATTATAATATCATTTATAAATAGTACCATTAACTCATCAATGTATTTTATAATGTCTATATTCATTAAATCCACTATGATATGATTTGAATTAGTAATTAAAAATTGTATGAAAATTAATTATTAATTCTTGTAAATCTTCTAGAAGTCTGTATTTGGTACATCAATTTTCATAACCACCAATTGATGATATCAGGAATAACAACCCATCATAGAATAGTACTTAGATTCTCATATTTGATGAAACAAATTATTGATATGGGGTAGAGGAAATATTTTCATAATATTTATCTTGTTATGTTCTCATTAATTAATGAATTGATTAATTTGAATATATATGTAATTAACAAAACAAATTAATTCACCCTATAGTGATGCACTGATGAATATGAATCCCTTTTCAAGATTCCCCTATAGTTGATTCTTTACTTCATAAAATTCAACTGGTTTTATTCTATAAAAATATTTTTAAAAAGGTGTAGCATTAGGTATGAGTTGTATTTAAAACCCAACATCATTATTGAGAGGAATATTATGGAAATATTCTTGAAAAGCATCACCAAACTACTGTAAAATAGTAATATCGTTGATTCTAAGTTTCTACCCAACTATCTGAGTGATACGTCTCTTTTGAATAAAAATAAGGTTCATCCAATGGAATCAATTTATATTAGAGTATGATATTTATAATCAAATTAATAGTTGATCACAGTTGATTTAATAATATTAAATGTGACATCCCCTCCACAAAAATTGATTTGGGGTTTATGAAAAGGAGTCACTTACATGCCAAAAAAAATCGAATTAAACTAAATGGAAAATAAAGAGATTTAAATGAAGCAAAATACTATAAACGCCAATATGGTTAGAATATTATAATTAATATGTGATAATAAAACCATTAAGGGTATTCACTACTAACGTAATATATAATAAATAAGGTTATTAGTTGACATTACTTGATACGTTTCTTGATATATAGTATTTGATAAAATTATTCTCAAATATAGTAATTTAATATTTTATCATCGCTGTGACCACATCAAAATATTTATTCTATAATCAATCCCATAGAAAGATCATCAATGTTTTATTGTATGTTAGGAATCATTGATCAATATGATCAATTGTTAAAAATTATTCATTACATATCCAAAGAAAGACAGCCACTTTTAAATCTATGATTCCACAGGTTAATTCTTTGTCATCTATGATGTTTAGTAATTAATGTGTTAATTGACCAATGTATACCCCCTATGAGTGTCAAACCAGGTGTGTAGTGAGGACACACACAACATAATCCTAAAAAGTTATAAATATATACAGGAGAAAATATTTTGAGGGTTATTTTTTCAAGATTCACCTATATAAAAACCATTTATACTTACAGAATCATTGCATTGATATTTGAATTATCAAATTATAGTAATTTCTATAAAATAACATAGGATATTCAATTATATATAATATTATCATAAGGATCGTCACTAAAATTTTCTCATCATAGATTCCAATTGTCCACAAACCCCAACTCTAATAATAACTACAGATATAAATACTTTTCATTCATTGATTTAACATCTTATTGTATGAATATTCCATACATAACAAATTGATCTATTTGAAAATCATATACTACCAGTTCCTTTGGAAAATTGGGAATATAAAGAACATGATCTTATGAGATATAATCTCCAACATAATTCTTTATTAATAAGACCCTTTTTGTAAATATAATTTATATAATTATCATATATATCGTGGGGATGCAATCATTCTAAATGGTGATATAAGATTAATATTAATCATAAACATGGGAGATATAAATAAATTATCATATAAAATCATACGAAGAAAATATGGGAATGATATCTTAAACCTATCATACAAAATTTAACCCTAGTCTATCATGATTCGTATACATAATTCATGGAATATTACTCTATAATTTGAAAATAAACATATATTTTCATTTATAAATCATCATAAATCAATTATGAACCATATGTTGACGTCCTAAAAGTGTGGCACCATAATTGGTTTAAAAACTATTTCATATGAAAAGGTTTAATACTAATAACATCAAATCATAATGGACTATGAATCAACACTTGTTTGAAATATTATAACAAAAAATGAATCCACTCATTTATTACATATTGGATGAAGCAGATCAACATTGTTCCCACGGTGGATGAAGAACATCAACTTATTTCTCATAGTGGATCATGCATAACAACATGTTTATCATAATAATCTCATGAGGTATAAAATTTTACCGAATAAATTCTAGGGTATGTAATTTCAGTTATACCTATACCATAACTAAAACTATATATGTGTGTTTCACAAGATCATAATGAATTAATTATGTCATAACCAATGAAAATAAAACATGATTCTTAATAATATCACAAATTCATTATAGTATAACAAATTGAAAATAAATGTGTTTTGTTAATTCCATATAATAATAATAATAAGTAATCCTATAATTGAATAAAGATGAAATCATTAGATTATATCCAAGATAAAACATAATTAACCTAAATAGAATTTATCATATATTAAATGTAATTTAAAATAATCCCACGAATATTTCATGGGGGATGTAACATTTTTATATGAAAATAATGCATTTAATATTAAAATATTTAAGATATGTAATGTAATAAATTTTATCTGAAATGTGACTTAGAACCCTTTCAAGAAGTAATTATTCCATTGAGTAGTAACGATAGTAGGAAATTTCATTCATACCACGTTTGTTAAAATAATTATTCATTACACATTTTTAATAAAAATAGAATAATTCCTCAATATAAATGAATAAAATATTTCATTTAAATTTACTTAAATAAATTAAAAAGTAGGAATAATTTAATTAATCAATTAAAGGATAATATTTGAAACAAATTAAAAAAAGTTATACTAAATATTTTCATTGAATAAAAATAATTTTTGATTAATGATAGAAGTAAAGATTATTATCAATAAAACATTCTTTCTGTCTATTGACTTCATGAATAGAGAGAATGGACAAAATATATATATAAATAACGAGAGGATAATATTAATTAAATGAATTTACCAAATATTAATTACATAATTTTCGTAATGGAAATTCAATCATAATAAAACCTAGATTAAATGTGATTAAAATTCGAATCCCATACCAAAATCCTTGTATTTATTAAAAATATTTGATCACATTATATAATAAATCTAGAATATTTCTAACTTCATTTTATTACCATAATAATGTTTATCATACAATATATGTTTTACTAATGAACTATTATAATCTATTTATTAACATTTTGTTATTAAATTCACTGTTATTCATGATAGTTGCTTTACATTTTTATACATGTTTCAGTTTGGAAGTGATGATCCTTTTAGTTTGATCAATGTTCCACAAATAAGTTAATTTTAATAATGAAAAAAGTAATATATAACAATTATATATATTTAGGATCATCCCTAAAGACATATTTAGAAAATTCAGTTCCACTCTTCATATAGATGGTAGGTTGTATATACATATGAATGTTAAATTCAAATTTTGACAATTGGAATGTAATTTAGGTAAATAATAATTGACGACTAAATATTCATTATTATTTCATATACAACATATATATTAATAAATCTATATTTATTACCATCTATGTATTATAGAAAAGTAAATATAATCACAGCACATTGTGATGTGGTGGTACACAAGTATTTAGGAGCAGCATTATCATTTTCCCAAAATATTGGATGGAAACAATATAGGTATGATATAATAAATATTTAATATTATTTATGCAATAAATATCATATAATAAATTAAATTAATCATGAAACACATCAATGAAATATTGTCACGAAAAATGAATTGTATCGATATGTGGAGGTGGTAGTCAAAATATACACATAAGTGATGCATTCACTTCTTATTTGATAGAAAAGAGGGTCGGTGATACAAGTTTCATTATAATAGTAACATTTCATTGTATTTATGATATTTAATTAATTAATTTTTGGTTAATACCATATATATATATGAGGTAAAATAAAAACTAAATTAAAATCGGATCGGTATGACGATTACCACTTCTTCATGAGTCCTCATTTAGATCGATTCTTGAGGACCCTTTGAATGGTATTTTAAGAAGATCATAAAAATTAATTCATTGATAATTAAACATAGAAAATAAATTTTTTGGTTTTGGATGGTCTAGATGGATCAATGGGGTGAAATGAAATGGGAGAAGAGGGATACTTTGATAGGGAATTGAAACGACAATCTTTGAATTGGAAAACATATTAAAATATAATTGAGTAATTCTCAAGATAATGATTCCAAATTAATATAGATTAATTGAAATAAATTATAAGTCATAAATATCATGGTATAATGATGTTTTTAATTTTTATTGAGTCTTTTAATAACCATTACTTTTTATTAACACTTCGTTTAATAATTCTTTACCTTAACCATGATAAAAAAGGTTTATATCTTAAAGGGGTTCACTTTTCCTTGTAGAGTAACAATGATCTCATAAATGGAAAAAAGGTGAAATTTTAGAACTAAATTTATCTTCCTTGTCATCTTTGATGATTTTTTTTACATTTAGATCATTTATTAAAATATTATTTAAAATAAAATTTAATTAATGTCATTTATGAAACAATTAATTAAATTTGACTTTTTAAAAAACGTGAAAATAATGGAATTCAAATATAAAAATGTAAAAAATAACAAATAAGTTATATTAATCTATTAAATTTATGAAATAGAATATATCAACAATATTTTATTTTTTTTGTTTTTTAGAAAATGTAATTTATTTCTCTATTAATTAAATTAATATTATGTTGGTATTATGTAAGAGATTAAGGTGATTATTCAATTTATAAAAATTAAAAATAAATTTCTATGCTAAAAAACATGTTTAACATTCAAATAATCATTAATAACAAACTTTTTCCTCTTTTAATCCCTATATAAAAATTTTAGATTCATTATAGTAAACATAGTGACATTATTTAATTATTATTTTTCTTATATTAATTTAGTTGTGAAAATCAAAGATAAATGTCACCAAGATGACATATAAACAAGATAAGGATGTAAATAAAATAAATAAATTCATCCAATAAGATAAGTTAAAGTATTATTACAATTTAAAATCTATATACTAATGTTTTAACACTTTTTATATGTTATACCCTTAATGAGGTGGTAGATGTTTACCACAATTTCAATTCAAAATGATCAAAAATACCATTATAATTAATATGGTCCTCATAATTCCAAATATTGATTCCTTTTTTCATTATTCAATTTCATTAAGTATATGATATTAAATTTAAATAAATTTTCAAAACACGAAAACTGTTTAAATTAATACATTTTGATCATGAAAATAGATATATAATTTTATCCCATGATAGAAACTTTTCTTAACGAATATTAATTTTTTACTAAACATGTGATATTTAAATATCATTAAAACAATTCGATAATTATGATTAATTAAATTTATTGTGATAAAAACACCTTTCCTGTATAAAAATATTTTTTATGAAAAAACGCTTTTACTTTCAAATAATTTTTATTTTCTTATATATTTATTTAATAAATAAGGAATTCATTATATACATGAAAAAAAAATATTTTTCATAATTTTTTATGTCATATACATACAGAACAATGAAATGGTTGTGAAATAATTATATATGTCATTATGATATATTTACACTCAAGGTTTTGTGTATTACAATATATTAAAGAAATTTTGTTCATTTAAAAACATAAATATCCAAAAATATCGTGTTGTTATAAATTATCCACATTATAAAAAATTTTGTGATGTAAATAGAATGGTTGATCTTTATACATCATTGATGTTATAAAGGTAGTGGTGGGGTGAATTTATAGATATTATATGAATCACTCTGATGATGTTATATAGAGTGCTCTATCAATTCAGAATAACGTAATTGTAATCTTTATAAGATACCTATGAATGAATTATCATATGGAAGCGTGAGAACGATTTTCACATTAAACAGAAGAAAACATGTGTGGTATAGATATGAATGTATAGTTCAGTTTGTTTATAGAATGCAGTGTGTCCCCAAAATATATATAATGGAGTCTGAACTAGAACATTAATGAGTTGTAGTATATTTTAGGGGGTGGAACCAACTATTTTGAGTGACATGGAAGGGAATTGAATGTATTTATTTTATTTTTTCAGATAAAGGGAGATATAAAATGAATTGGAGGTATATTATACGGAGTTGAATTGGATAATTGAGATATCAATGGGGTTGGAAAAGTCATAAAATGATTCCCCACTGAACCCTGGTGGGTCATTATAGTCACAAAAAATTCACATGTATTTTTTATTGATATTGGTCGTAGGGATTAGTCTATTTTAGGGACCAATACTAAAATAAGATTCTCTTATAACTTGTAATATTTTTCATTGACTAAATATGAAATGTGTTATCTGATTAATTTATGTCTATTGATTGAACCATGTTATGCTTTATTTTATGTGACTTATTGACTTTTTTGAATTGTACAACCCAAACCAAAAAACCAAAAAAAATTTCCAAACTACATGGTTTCATGTCCTATGGAATACATCCCTATATAATAGAGATTTATGTCTAGAAATGAGGGTCTAAGATGTTACCATATGAACTATACATAAATTTCAGTGTAAAAACAGTGGAAAACAACCAAACAATTACAATGGAAAAAGTAAAATTATTCTCAATCGATATTCATCAGCCATGTTATAAAGGAAGTTATGTAACAATACAACCATATATAATAAATTAACACCCACTGGGCTGATCACATATAAGGAAATAAAATGAAACAAATTAAATGTTTCTATACTTGTAAAGACCCAGAATTTCTGTGTAATTTTCCATAAATAAATGGGAATCCTTGGAGTCCGTGAAAATTGACGGCGCGTGATTCTCAGGCTCGAAGTGCCCAGAATAAATTTCTAATAATTTTTTAGTTATGTTAAGTAAACATGTGAGTGGGTTTTTTATAACTTTTGAACTGATGGTCAGAATTGAAATTTGAGGGCACTGTTGAACTCGCAGCACCGATATTCCCTTAAAAGGACATTCACCTCAACTGCAGTAGGTCGAGGGTAAAATATAGAATTTAGGTTTTTCATTAAAATAAAATAAGATAAAATTTTATTTTATTTTATTTCTATTAAGACTTATAAACATAGGTTATGGTGGTGGTGACCACCTGAAACCGTTATAATGGGGGGAAAACATCTCAACATAGCTTATAGTAGTAGGGACCATCGAAACCTCCCATAATGGGGGGAAACCTCTCAACTCCCCATTCAGCTATTCTCCATTTTTAATTATACCAAACCACCACTTAATTCCTTGATCCATTTCATTCTGTGACAATGTAAATTAAATGTATTCACCTACTTTAATTCATGTTGGCTCATTGATTTTATCATTGGGGGAAAATCGTTGGCTAAGGGGGGAGTGGGGAGAAATTTGGAGATGAATCCTCCAATGAAGATCTCCAACGTACAACTTCTAATTCTTCCTCGGGACATCCTCCAATGGTGGAAATCTTCAACAATGAATAACCACCTCCATCGAAGAGCATTTATCCGACAAACAAACCCGGGATTGGAGGCGTGTGGTGGGCATAATGAATGTCAACATTTTCGAATTCTTTCCCGCGCAAACATCAAAGAAATTTTGGGGTAGCAGTTTAATTCTATGTGATTAATATTTCCCATGTTCTTCCGTTCTAAAAAAATATCATAGATCAAATATCTCTCTAACTAGTTGATTCGCTAATGTTTTCATTGGAGTGTTTGGGAAATGTGATTGACGGTGGTTGTGGGATTTGATGTTTTAAATATCTTCCTTCAGCTGCATGCTACTCCCCTAACGCGGAGGGTATGGGCCAGAAAAACATGACCCGACCCCACTGAAAATATTTTGTTTCATTTTGTGTGTTCTTCGAGATGGTGACGGGGACTGGTGTCAGGGGTTGGCACCGGTGGAACTCAAGAACCGCAGCCAGCACCACAGCTGCCTGCGACGAAGGCGATGAACGAAGGGAGGTCGATCAAGCTGGCCACTGGCACTGGAACGACCCCCGTCACCCAGTGGCGCACCGCCATCAGTGGCATCCACCATCTGCGGCTTTGCTGCATCGTGGCCTCACAGTGTCGCCCTGCGGCCTGCGGCCTGCCGCCCCGCCCCACCGCCACATCGTCTCGCAGCCACCCGCGTACCCCACGGCCCCTCTCACGGCCTCCGAGATGCCCCGCACCACCCAGGCCAGGCCACCAGGTCAGGCCATTAGGCCGGGCCACCCAGCGTAGGCCGGGCTACACAGCGGGTTTCGCTAGGTAGACCCAAATCGGTTCGGCCCAAGCTGGGTCAGCCTGACCTAGTCAGACCAGACCCGGACCCACTTCGTCCCATTTACACTCATTTTGCCATATCCTTGGCACCAGGCGTCCGTTTGATGAACCTTCAGCATAACTGGAATCCTTCGAGCGATAAGGTTCCTTTGGTATACCATACATAAGATTTGGATAAAGCTGGGATATGGTCGGGTTGGATCGATAACAAATCCACTCGGGCCCTCAAGACTATAATGCTAAAAACATACAGACCTGGAATCCAATTGACACACCGTTTGTTGCGTTGAGACCCCTATAATTTTTTGGTCATTTGGGATTCTTCTTCTTAAGACATCATGGAAATTGGAGTATCGACCAGTGGCTTGAGGATTGGACCCTCCTTGAGATGAGAAAGCCTAGTGCAGGAACCGAATAGCTGGCTATGATGTGAAGAAAAAAAAAGTGACCCTGTGTGAGACAACACCTAGCAATCCTGTGTGGGACAGCACTGAGAAATCCTGTGTGGGACAGCACCTAGAAATCCTGTGTGGGTCAGCACTAACCAATCATGTGTGGGTCAGCATCGAGCAATTCTATGTGGTTCATCACTGAGCGATCCTGTGTGGGTAATCAGCATAGCCTATTAATAGAGTAAAATGATTCAGTAGTTGCATATAATCATCTCTTATTTTGTACCTAAGAAATACCTGGTGAAATCTGAGTTCGTACCTATGTGACACTTTACATTGTGGTAATACATTGGTGGTATTATTCAGTGTGGCATACATGTGTGGTACTTACCTTCATCGTATTCCATCCTTTGTGGAACAATTGAACATTGGGCTTTGAGTTGGACTTTGTGTTTTCCTCATGATTGAGATGGGTATACATGATAACATGGGTATATGTATGGGCATATACCTAAGCAGGTTTGTATGTTTATTTCAAGCCTTGGGGTTTATCTTTGGGGATTTTCTGAGACCTTGAGAGTCTCGGGGTCCCTACTGAGTATCGTTATACTCACCACTAGACGGGATATTCTCGTACATTGTTGTGTTTGGTGTAGATGATGTGAAACGCTGATTAAGGCAAAGGGTACCAGGGCTAGATGGGGCCCATAGGTGGACCAAACAGCTTGACATTATGCAAAGGATACGGGCAGACGTGGGGTGCTGAATAGGCGATTTATACCTACCCTTCAGTTAGGAATCATGAAGAATGACCCAGTATCTGCCTTTTGTCTTCATTAGTTGTATTGTATTTTAGTTGTACTTTTACTATTACTATTGGGCTTGTATTCCGACCCATTTTTACTTTCAGCACTCATTTTTCTATACAGTTGACTTGTGTTCGTATCCTTTTGTGTGCATGGTTGCGTTTGTTTACATATTATAAAGGAAATTCCTTCCTAGTTATAGGTAACATACCTCTCGGTTCCAGTCTCCATCCCCTGGCCTATGGGAGTCAGGCTTGGGGTAGTCACGACATGGGTCCTAAGTGACGGGTGATGAAAATTGGTATCAGTGGATTTGTCTATACAATATAACATAGAACTCTGATCATATTAATTTTAATATTGTTATGTGTCATGGGTGTGGTTATCAGATTAGGGTATACATTTATGGTGCGGCGGCCGACATATCCATACACCATGACCCTGATTACTGATTTTCGACTGAATTCATGAAAACACTGATTGCGTGTGTGTTTTCAAAAGTTTTCTTTGTGATCTTTTGAGTCATCTTACCAGGTATAACTTATTGACTGTGGAAGACCTATTTTTTTCATGATTCCACCACGTAGATAGCCAACTAGTGTTCTGAGAGTATTATGTACCGATAGACCACTAAGCGATGAGACCTCGTTGTAGGGCCATTTTCTAGTAGAGGCACCAATGGAGGCCCTAGTGCTACCATTACTCATTGGGCCACCGATGCCACCATCCCGAGAAGAAGAGGGGGCATGCCACTTGAGCATGTTGCACAAGTTCCAGCACTAGACGCCAAACTGGTTTAGTGGAGAGACAGACCCACAGGCGGATGAGGATTGGTTAGAGGCAGTGGTTAGAGTTTTTCGGCTGGTAGCGACAGCAGTCGATATCATGGTGATCCTTGTCACCAGTCTTCTATAGGAAACAATAGGATGATGGTGGAGCTTGATTATCCAGGCTCATGATGAGGTGACACTTCTCTGGGCATACTTCGAGAGCCTGTTTTTTGCAGAGTTTCTTCCAGTGAATCTTTGCACAGTGTGCATTCAGGAGCTACTTCATCTGCGGTAGGGCAACATGACTATGGCTCAGTACTCAGTGATGTTCACCGAACTCTCATGCTACTCCAATGATATGGTTCGGGACCCATTCTTCAAGACCTAGACCATCGATCAGAGACTCAGTCGGGTGATTAGGGCTTTGATAGTCTCACTCAACATCCCGATGTAGGCGGTAGTATTAAAGAGAGCCCATTATGTGGATAGTTTCCTTGCTGAGAAGTCACCAACTGTGAGGCCCACTACCAATCAACAGATATAGGAGTCTTCTGTAGCTGGAAGCAAACAGATGACACAGAGGTCCAAAAGGACTTGACCTACAGGTGGACCACCGCAAGATTGAGGGTCGGTTGTGTGGGGAACCCGAGGCAGATCAAGTCATTACAGGAGAGGGAAATGTTATGCATGTGGCGAGTAGGGTCACAAGGCCTGTGACTGTTTAACCCTCCGTTTGGATGACCATGAGACAGAAACAGAACCGCCTAGGCAGAGACAGAGATTCGACCAAGGAGGTCCGCAGGGAGCAGGCAGATGTGGCCGAGGATCTGGTGGAGGCCGACGATTCGAGATGTTACCACCACCACCACTAGGTGCTCCACCCTGACCATAGGGAGTACGATGACAGGGGCGAGATCATCTCCAGGAAGATGAGGCCTATGATCACAACACTCCGGAGATGATATGAGGTATGATCTATGTTTACTCCACCTTAGATTTAGTCTTTATAGACACATGTTCCTATTAATATTTAATTTACAATGCCCTCGTTCGGAGCTCAGAAATTACAATGGAGTCGTTGGCTCGATACTTACAGCTAGAGACTTCTACAGGAGCAGATTCGACGATTACACACTGGTGTCAGCAGTGTGATCCTACTCTAGGAGGCGAGAGCTTCTGCTATGATCTCCTAGTAGTGGCATCGAGGCCTTACGACGTCATCATGGGTATGGAATGGTGATCTACATTCCACGATTATATTGACTGTATTTGGTGCAAAGGTTGGTTTTTTGCAAATATGTGACTAGGTTTACCTTCACCATTGAGAAGGGAGACTTTACAGCATAGGATAGACTTACCCAGAAGAGATTGCATCCAATAAATCATTAGTTGGATAGCCTTACCATCAGATCAGTTGATGTGGAGAGTCTGAGTTATCCTATAGTGGCGGACCAGTACACGGATGTATTCCCTAATGGAGTTCTGGGTCTATATTCTCTCAGAGTGGTGGACTTTAACATTGACTTGTACCCTCGAGCAGCACTGATATCTACACCAGCGTATCAGATGGCTCCCGCAGTGCTTTGTGTGCTGCAGGTATAACTATAGGACTTGCAGGGGAAAGGATTCATACATCCCAGTGTTTCTCCTTGGGCAGCCCCGATTTTGTTAGCCAAAAATGTGGATGGTAGCTTGAGACATTGTGTTGTTTATCTGTGCCTAAACCAGGTGATAGTGAAGAACAAGTACCCACATCTATGGATTGACAACCTCTATGTTCAACTGGAGGGAGCTTGGTGGTCCATGAAGATAAACCTCATATCAGGTTATCACTAGCTCAGAGTATGAGATGAGGATGTGCAGAAGACGACTTTCAGATGTCGGTGCGACCATTATGAGTTCTTGGTTATATCATTCGGTGTATCCAATGCTCTAGAAGTGTTCATGGGGCTCATGAACAAGATCTTTCATCCATACCAGAATCACTTTGTATTAGTCTTCATCGATGACATTCTGATCTACTCGACTACTGAGGAGGATCATGCCTATCATTTTCATGTAGTACTGGACACACACCGAGAACACCAGCTTTACAGTAAGCTCTCGAAGTGCCTGTTTTGGATCAGAGAGTGTCACTTTCTAGGACACATCATCTCAGGGGCTAGAGATGTAGTGAATCCAGCAAATATTGAGGCAGAACATGCTTGGGAGTCACCCATGAGTGTGATAGAGATATGGGGTTTCCTATTTTTGGCTGGATACTACTAGAGATTTGTACCAAATTTCTCCAGAGTTGTAGCACCTTTATCAGCGTTGATGAAGTAGGGAACACCTTTAATTTGGTTAGAGAGATGCCAACAGAGTTTTCTTGAGCTGAGGAAGAGGTTGACTGGTGCCCCCATCTTGAGGCTACCATAGGAGGGCATATGGTATGTAGTCTATAATGACGCATCAGGGGGCAGACTCAGATTCGTCCTGATGTAGGATAAATCATTTATGTCTTTTGGTTCTCGACAGCTGATACAACATAAGAAGAACTATGCTACCCATGACCTAAAGTTAACAGCAGTGGTCTTCACATTTAAGATGTGGTGACATTACATGATGGTCGAGCATTTTACGGTGTACTCTTATCACAAGAGTCTCAGGTATACCTTCTCTCAAAAGGACCTCAACCTGAGAGAGTGACATTGGATTGAGTTCCTCCAAGACTATGACTTTGAGATAATCTATACTCTTAGAAAGGGAAATGATGTAGCAAATACACTCAGCATGAGGTCTGGTATACAACTATTAGGTGAGGCGATGGAGCAGCTAGCCGCTTTGCAGATATCCTTTGCGGATCGGGATGGAGTATCTTTCCTTCAATCTCGTACAGTCACTCCCCCACTTCATCAGCGAGTCAGGGAGGTGCAACGTGGGGACACTGACTGCGAGACTCGACATGCTCAGATATCCACAGGACATGCAACTAATGGATATTCTGAATGTGTGGAGCACGTCATCCTCTTCATAGGATGTACCATGGAACCAGTGTCACTTTGGGATGAAGTGTTGATGTATTTCAACACATCCCCTATAGTGGTACATCTAGGATTGGAGAAGAAGTACCAGGATCTCCGATGATATCACTGGTGACTGGGAATGAAGAAAGCAGTAGTAGAGTTTGTCTTTTAGTGCCTCACTTGTCAGCAATTCAAGGTGGGGCATCAGCTACCGGCAGGCTTGGTTCAGCCTTTGGAGGTACCAGAGTGGAAGTGGGATGGGTTATTCATGGAATTCGTGGCAAGACTTTCACATACATCTAGGGGTCATGACTCGATTTGGGTGATCATCGACTGACCCACCAATTCGGCCCACATCATACCAACCAGAGTGCAGGGATCAGTAGAGCACTTTGGACGCCTCTATGTGCAGGAGATTCTGTGGTTACATGGGGTACCCTTGACGATTGTCTCTGATCATGATACATGTTTTAGTTCTTGGCTATCGAAGGGGTTGTAGGAGGCTTTTAGGACACAACTTTGTTTGAGCACTGCCTTCCATCCTCAGATGGATGGCCAGACTGAGCGGACCATTCAGACCCATGAGGTTTTGTTTCGTGCTTGCATCCTCGACTTTGAGTGCAGATGGGAGGATTGCTAGCCTTTGGTGAAATTTTCATACCACAACAGCTATCACTCCACAATTGGGATAGAACCTTTTGAGGAATTGTACGAATGACCTTGCTAATCACCCTTCTGCTGGACTATCCCAGGGGAGTTAGCACTACTAGGACCAGAGACGGTGTGGGATACAACAGAGAAAGTGCAGATCATCTAAGAGCACATAGAGAATGCATAGAGTAGGAAAATGTCTTATGCTGATAGGGGACGAAGACCTTTGAAGTTTGAAGGTGGTGACCACGTCTTTATATGGGTCTCACCTCGAAGAGGTTTGCACAAATTTTGTCAATGTGGAAAATTATCTCTGAGGTTCATCGAACCTTTTTAGGTACTCAGTAGAGTTGGCAAGGTGTCTTACCACCTAGCACTTCCACCTTAGTTACACCGGGTGAACAATGTCTTCCACTTATCCTAGCTGATATGAAATGTGCATGACCTTTCTCACATCATTGACCATGGAGAGCTGGACATCAATGATGGGAAGACATTTTGGAGGTTTTAGTGGATATTAAGGATCGATAAGAGCGAGTCCTTCATGGTCGGTCGATACCTATGGTGTGTTTTAGCTGGCAGCACGGGAGCCTCTTGGAGAGAACATGGGAGCGGGAGGCTTAGTTGTGTGCTCATTTCCCCCACTGGTTCCCTTATATTGAGTTTTGGATTACGAGGATGCAAAGCCCTGAGGTGGGGATAATTTAAATACCCATAATTTCCATGTGAATTCTTTTAAAATATATGGTAATTTTACAAGTCTGAAAAATTTGACGACATGTGACTCTGAGTCCTAGACTGTCCTTAATGAATTTATGAACTTCTTATCGAGTACGTTTAGTAAACATGTGAGTGAGTTTTTCTAACTATTGAACTGGTTCTCGGAATTGATGTCTGAGGGCACCGTTGACCTCCCAGCTCTAATATTTGCATAAAGATACCTTCACCTCAACTGCAGTAGGTCGAGGGTAAAAGATAGAATTTAGGATTTTCATGGAAATAGAAATAAGATAAAATTTTATTTTATTTTATTTCTATTAAAACCTCTCAACATAGGTTATGGGTGTGGGGACCACCTAAACCCCTCATAATGGGGGGAAAACCTCTCGACATAGGTTATGGTGGTGGGGACCACCCGAACCCCTCATAATGGGGGTAAAACCTCTCAACTACCCAATAAGTTATTCTCCCTTTTTAATTATTCCAACCCACCAATTAATTCCTTAATCCATTTAATTTTGTGCCAATGAAAATTAAATGTATAAAACTAATTTAATTTATGTTGGCTCTTAGTTTTTATCATTGGGGGAAAATTGTTGGTAAAGGGGAGAGTGGGGAGAAATTTGGTGAAGCATCCTTCAACGAAGAACACAGAATTAGGAATTCGACTTATTCCTCGGGACAGCCTCCAATGATGGACATCTTCAACAATGAAGAACCACCTCCATCGAAGAGCGTTTATCCGATTAACGAACCCAGGATCAGAGGCGTGTGGCGGGTGTGATGAACATCGACATTTTCAAATTATTTCTCGCACCAAAATCAACGAAACATTGAGGAAGAGGTTTAATTCTTTATGACTAATATTTCACATGTTATTTCCTTCTAAACAAAGAACGTGGATCCACTCTCTTTCAAACTAGTTGATTCATGGATGTTTTCTTTGGTGGGTTTGGGTATTGTGATTGATGGTGGTTATGGGATTTGATGTTCTAAATATCTTCCATGAGCCACATCATACATCCCTAACGCGGAGGGTATAGGCCAATCAAACATAGCCCGACCCCACCCCAAATCTTATGTTTCTTTTATGTCTTCTCCGCGATGGTGACAGCGACTGGTGTTGGAGGTTGGCACCGGTGGATCTTGAGAACCATGGATGGCACCACGGTCAGCTATGATGAAGGCGAAGAATGATGTGCATTCGGTCAAGCCAACCGTCGGATTAGGCATGACCCCCACCACCCCACGGCACACTGCCGTCCATAGCCTCTGCCATATGTGGCCTCATCAATGTCCACGACCTCGCTGCATCACCCCGTAGTGGTGCTGCCCTGCGGCCTGGCACGCTGCCTCGCGGCCCCACCGCCCCACAGCCTGTAGCACCCCCACCCCCTGCGTCCTTCCTCCCCAAATCCACTCTACACCGATGCCTCACCACCCCACGGGCTGCCTCACCGTCCCGCGGCAGTGCCCCCACGTGGCCACCCGCGGCCTCCGTGGCCCCTCCGACAGCCTACCCGCCGCACCACACCACCCAGGGTGGGCTGCCCAGCATGGTCCGGGATGCCCAAAATGGGCCAGGCCGCCCAACATGGGTCAGATTGCCCAGTGCGGGATGGGCTGCCCAGTGCGAGACAGGCCGCCCAGCACGCCGGGTCGATCCAAATCGGGTCTCCCTAGGTCAGGTCGGACCAGACTCAGACCCTCTTCAACCCATTTATTCTCTTTTGGCCATAACATTGGCACCATACGTCCATTCGAAAAACCGTCAATGGCAATGGAAATTGTTGAGTGTGACTGTCCCTTCGGTATTCGTCACGTGATATTTGGATAATGTAGGGATGCAGTTAGGTGGGATCGAGAATGAATCCAACTGGACCCTCTTAACTAAAAGGCTAATATCTTATAAATCGTGTGTCTGATTGACGCATCGTCTATTGTGTTGAGACCACTATGACGTGGTGGTCCATTGGTATACTTCTTCGTGGGACTTCATGCTTCCTGGAGTATCAACCAGTGGATTAAGAGGCAGACCCTATTAGAGATGAGCAATCTTAGTGCGGGAACCCAGTAGATGGTTGTGACGTGAAGAATGAAAAGTGATCTTTTGTGTGTCAACACCTATGGATCCATTGTGGGTCAGCACCAAGTGAAATGTTTTGGGTCAGCACCTATAGATCATTTGTGGGACATCACCAAACGATCCTTTGTGGTTCAGTACTAAGCGATTCTGTGTGCTTCAGTAGCAGAGCCTCTTAATAGAGTAATATGATTCAGTAGTTTCATCTAATCATATCTATTGTTGTACCTATTAAATAATTGGTGTGAGATGAGTATGTACCTACGAGGTACTTTCCATTGTGGTAATACTTCGGTTGTATTTCTCTATGCGGCATACCTATGTGGTATTTACCGTCATTGTATTCATTGTTTTGTAGAATAACTGATCTTTGGGCTTTGAGTTTGACTCTGTGTTTTCCTCATGATTGAGATTGGTATACTTGATAACTTATGTATTTTTATAGGGATATAACTAAATAGGTTTGTCAGTTGATTTCATGACTTGTGGTTTATCTATGGTGGATTTTGTGAGACCATGAGGGTTCCGGGGTCCCAACTGAGTATCGTTATACTCACCCATGCACGGGCTATGCTCGCACCTTGTTATGTTTGGTGTAGATGATGGAAAACTCTAATCTAGGCTGAGGGTACCAGGGATAGACAAGGCATGGAGGAGGACCATACAGTGTAATGGTATTTAGAGGATACGGGCGGTCGTGGGGTGATGAGGATGTGATATGTACCTACCCTTTAGGTAGGAACCTCATAGGATGACCCAATACCTACCTTTCTTCTTCATCGGTTGTATTGTATTTCAGTTGTACGTATACTATTACCATTGGGCTTGTATTTTGGACCCTTTTTACTTTTATAAATCTTTTTTCTATATAATTGACTTGTGTACATATCTAACTGTGTGCTTGGATGCATGTGTTTATAGGTTATAAAGGCAATGCATTCCCGATTATAGGGAATACACTTCTCGGTGCTAGTCGCCAGCCCCTAGCTTAGGAAAGGTGGGCTTGTGGTAGTCATGGTACAGGCCCCGGGGGACGGGTCATGACAATACTACACACCTCGACCTTTTTATATTCCATCTCAAAAATCTATACAAGATATTTCCTAAATAACCCAATCTTATTCCCATAATATACTATAACAAGTGATCTGTGAGGTCTATTCTGGTTCCCGTGTTGAATGGTTTCCAGAGTTTGGTGTGGGTAGATCACAGAATAAAACCAATTATTGAAACCATAACATTACCATTGTTGTTTTATTCACATAATAAATACCTAGGATAAGTAAATAATTAATTCTATAAAATAAATGAAATAAAAAAAATTAATACTCATGTTTTCTATTGATATTTGTGGCTATCCATACCTACATCTTCATGTGTGAAAATTTTCATTTCACACCAAAAAGTTTCAAAGGGAAACACATTTTACAAAGGATATCATACATTAATGTTACTGTATATGAGAACATTAGGGGAAAACAAAACTTGTATAGATAATCTCATATATTCAATTCTCGAAGGGATTAGTTCCCCCACATGGATCACATATCATACTATAAATTTGGAAGGAAGACCCATTCAAAATATAATGAAAATATGAATGTGAATCAATTAACAAACTTATAATCATATATAACACTATTGGATAATGTTTCCTCACCATGAATATCAAATATAACATCTTGGAGAATATAATCCCGACCCTAAATCTCATGTAATTGAAATTGGGATTAAATAATCCCCATCAGGAATCTCCAATAAATGAAAACAAGTGGAATTGTGGACCCACATAGAAACCCATATATAACATCATTGGGAATGACATCTAGCCCATGGAAAATCAGATAAAATTAGTTTTTGTGGATATCGGTTCCACCCAGAATATCATGTATAACATCAGAAGGAAGATCATCCTGCTCCAAAATCTCATATGTATTCATCTGTGGTGAAGATCATCCCCACCCATGATCTGGTCTACATTATCAGGGTTTATCATCTTCCCTTCCTTGAATCTAAGATAAATTCAATTGGTTGTAATAGAATCAACACAATGAAACTCATATATAAAATTCATCTGGGGAGAACATCCACTGGATAATATCTTCGATAACAACCAAGGGGCATGCAATCAATAGATATCCCTATAATGTAACCCTTCCTTGGGTAGTCATATAGTTTTGGAATCCATTCATATCCCTTAATACTATTCAATATTTTGAAAACTAACATTGGCTCCTATATCTCTCTCCAAACACTAATATTAATTCCCATCAGTCAGATAGAAGAGTGTCACATCGCATCGTCAAGTCAATATCACAGATTCACCATCCCTGATATAATATACTCTCTAGTCACACTCTAGCAAAATGAAATAACTAACATCACTCACCTAAACTCCCTCCAGATCAAACCTCTCTTGTAAAACCTAAACATAATTTATATGGGGGGTAACCACATCGGTACCCACATAGTTATAGGTGAGGATCAATTTAACAACTCTGTATACTACTACAAAAAGGCAATAAGTTATCTCAATGATCTATCATTGACAAAATTGGAAAATAATTACAATCCACACACTATAAACTAACATAATGGGTATAAAGAAACTTATACCAAGGTCCACTATATTCATGCAAATTATTTACTGCCTTGTAGATTTTCTATAAAACACAAAACCCATTTATGATTAACCTCAAATTCATTTGAATATATGACAAAAAACATGTTTTGAGCGTCTAGAATGTCTTATTAAATATTTAATCACTTCATGGATGTTTAATGATAAAAATAATTTTTATATTGAAGCTGGATTACATTAAATTTTCAATATTTTTTATCAAATAGTTACATAAATAGTTTATAAACCTATAGATACCATTAAGGTAACCCCTAAATAATTCATTGAGTTATTCAATTAATGTATAATCAACCAGCATCACATAATCTTTTCTAGCTACATTAAGACACAAACCATTAACATGAAGCGCTATCTCCATGAGTACATCATCCATACAAATTATAAAAAATATATACTCAATTTACATATTTTTCAATATTAATTAAAATAAATATTTTTATATCATCAGTAAGAATTTACTCACCCGTAATCTATAACAATTTAAAAAACTATACACATTGGTTTGAACAACAACTGCTGTTAGTCTGTAATTTTAAGAAATAGAGATCTCAAATTATCATTTCAATAATATAATATATTTCACCAATATTTATAATAACCATATATATTGAAAGGCATTGAAATACCACTTTTAATCATCACATAATCTAGTGTGATAATATTTCTAGGATCTTCATTAGTAATTTAATTAAAATCCCATAGATATTGAGATGATTACATTATACATCGATGAAATTATCACTGAAGCCCTACATCAGGTAACATAAAGTAATAGTAATAAATATGGGAATAGTGTAATAAATAATCAATAAAGAGTGTGATAATTACATAAATCAAACACTTGGATCAAACTTAACTTAAATCTATTATGAAATTATGAAAATTCCACATTTAGATATATAGATCAATAATGAAACTATTTGGTATACTTCCCCATGTATATGTTGTAAAAAATACCCACTTTTAAAATCTTACATTTTTTAATGTGTTAATTAAAACAATATAAATTCAAGAAAAATGATTTATTTTTTAAAATATCTCGTATTATTTTCCTACTCTATAACATCATCAATTTCACCCCTTCATGATGTAATTTTTAATATTAATATTATCTTTCAAATGGTTTGTTTTCCAAGATTAATATTTTCCCATTCGTAATTAATATTATCATGCCATATGTACTATTTATCCTTCTGAATAACATCATACACATTTTCCCCTACATATAACATATTTATTCAATGTGTAACATATTTATCCCATGTGTATTATTTTTCCCCTATAAAACTCTCACCAGTAAAATTTTTTCATTATGTATGTTTTTTCTCATTTTAGAAAAACAATTTTATTACATTCATAACTCATACATAGCATTTTTTTAATAATTAACATATTTTACAAGAAAAAATTCATAAATAATTTTTTTATAAAATTTAATTGTTTTATCCTTTGAAAACATTCATATATAACTTAATTCTTTATAAGTAATATATCTTAAATAGAAAATATCTATACATAACATATTCTACTAACACATAATGTATCTTCATACATATGATATATCCTTTATAAAACAATTCACATACATAACATATTATTTATCATATGTTACATAATTTGAAAGTGTTATATAACTTACTCAATGAATTCTCTATGGAATAATAAATTCCTTAAAATATTATATTTTTATTTTAGGAAAACCCATCAAATAATATAAATTTTGAAAATGTATGCTTTTTAATATAAAAAAATCAGATGTAATATGTTTTTTAAATATATTATGATAATTCTCAATCGCATGATATTTTTTTTACCACTATATAAAATGTATCTTATATAACTTATAAGAAATTTCATTTTTAATATATTAATTCCATGTTGAATATATTTTAAATATATATATATATATATATATATATATATTTCTCACTTATCTAAATGACCTTAAATAGTTTATTTTTCCATGTATAACATAATTTTCCTCATATGATTTATTTCTTATCCTTCTTTTCTAATTTATGACTATACATATGTTATAATAATTTCAAAAAATAATAATTTTTAACGTTATTGAAATAATAATAAATTATGTTAAATTATCAATCAATCCCTATGTAATCACTTACTATTTGAGTTGCATAAAAATACAACATGTCATGTTTTTAATTATCTCCTACTCATCCATTACGGAAACATGTATCGAAACATTCACCTGATAACCAGAGTAATTCCATGACCCATTGACCATGACCAAAAATATTAGACAATAGTGTTTCAATACTAAAAACAATTATCCCAGCCAAATTATTAAAATAAATACCTCTTTATTACATAAAATATATAATATTATAATTCAGCATATTTTAGGAACATGTAATAGTTTGGGTCATGCCACTTACCAAGCATAAAAATATATATACTCATTCAAATTCCTTATAAATTTTATATAAATTACACTAATTACTAAATATAAATGTACAGTCTAAATTCAATGTCTCTCTAGTTAATTTTCAACTAATTTCTTCACAAAAAACATATCCATAAATAAAATTCCAATGGGGGAAAACATTTTGGTACTGATAATTTATAGAACCTACACAATAATTATGAACTCTCATTGGAATGTGTGAATTATCAATTTATCAATATTGCACTATTTTTTTGATGTTAATATTGTCCAAATATTTATGATCCCATCAACATTACACTCGAGTGTTACCCACTTAATCTATTCAAATCTTATATTCTCAAACATATGACTATATTCAAAACATAATGATTTTTCTTATTGAACATGTAGAAAAGTTAGATATAAGTGCCAAAAATTCCACAACCTTGGCCATAAACCAATTAATTTTTCAAAATACACACACAACCATACCTCTTAGCCATCTTAAAATGATTGGAGACTATCTATTAGAACACATACCGAATGAACTCAATTTGGATTTACAAATAAAATTGAACATCAATTCAAATTAAATTTATTATATAGTAACCAAATACAAACATCCACCCTCTATCTCTAGAACTACTTCCCCTATTATCTGTAGCTATTTTTATATCATTTTAAATTTCCACTAAAAACCACTCACAAAATAACTACATTCACGGATTAAATATTATGTTCTCTCTTCCATTGAAGTCTCCTAACAATAATAATCAAGTGAAATATGTTAACATAAAATATTACATGACTTTATATCCTAAAAATATTCACTCATCCAAACAATTAACCTCAAAATCATTAAACAGTCAGATTGCATATAAAACAGTAAACCAATCAATATTAGAAAAATCCACTCACAAATAAGTAAACCACATCAATCCAAAAAACTAAAAAAATTATGACTACGCCTACAACTACATAGAACTATATCTATCATTTTATTCAATTGATTCTAAATAATAAGGCCATTCATGATGCCCTCAATCCCCAGCATAATTCATTCATTAGGTTGTCAATATCCCCCATTACCAATATATTATATACCCTATTATAAGTAAAATTACACATTCACCCAAAAACTTGAGCATCATTAGAAAAACAAAAAGTGTTTTCTCATTCTCTATATATTCCAAATACTACCATTCGAATCATGATAATCTATCAAATTGATAAACAAACCCAAAAAGTCAATTTTGGCATCAAAATGACCATTCCATAAAAAATTCTTTTGTATTTCCTAATATAACATCAAGTGAAATACATCATAAAATTGAAAGTCACATAAAATTCAAGCACCACACACTTGTTAATTCATTGGGTGAATCAATCACATAAATTATCAATCAACCCATGCTTCTCATAAGAATATAATCTTCATGTCTTAGATAATCCCTCTCTCGGTATACCCTAAAATATACAAACTATATCGTAATTTTTTTGATGGTTTCTAGTTATTTATATGTAAATTCAAAATCGCCAAAATTCTATTTTATATTTCTTGTTTCTATGCTCTTGTGCATAACCTGTCAATAATGTCTCAAAGAGGTCATGACATAAGTGGAACATTGGTGTCACCATCTCAAATATCATAAGGAAACACATTATAAAAAACACAACCATTTGTTTTCTAATTTACGTAAATAGATCATTTATTACATTCCCATTCACCATTCTATCAAAGGGAGATTTTTTTAAGGCATGCACATATGAAACCCTTTTAGGAACATGATCTCATCCATATACACTTAACGACATATGCCTCTCATGATTTTTATCATCTAAAATCATTGTCATATGTTTCAATTATATAGAATTACACTAAAAATATTTATGTGATCAACCTATATATGATTTCTTGACACAATATTTAACTAAAATAACATCATATTATTTGAAAACTGGTTCTTAATAATGGAATTTAATCATTCTATTGACATAGATGGTGTCACTATATATCTCATACATTATTTTTTTATATAATTTCTATCATGGGGAGTCCCTCTATACTATCAAAAGTGTATGTCATCAAAAGTGAAATCATTGTCTTTTTTCCTAGTAGAATTCCACTGATATGTAATATGAGAAAATAGAATAAATGTTTTTTGTCCCATTATACAGTTGATCTCTCTATCATAATTTTTTTAAATATATTGTAGAACCTAATATTTATGAGATTATTATGTACCAAAAATAATTGATTTACATAATCCTCTTTCCATCATTCCAAGATAAAAAAACAACAATCTCAAATAAATATATCATGATTTAATAAATAACTCAGTCAAATTAGTAAAAAAATCCCTAATAGTGGTAATCAAATATCACTTGTAACATATACATCCTACAGAAAATGATGAATGTATTACACTTTTCCATGGTCATTCACTAGATTTGAATCATCCATAATCTCTACCTTTAGTACCAAAATAGAAAAACAAAGAAAAAAAATTTCATATAATTTTGTAAACCTACCTCCAAACACCACATATTATTTTCCAATTAAAGAGTTATGTGACCATTGTCATGCCTCCCATTATTTTAGAGGATATCTACTGGTAGTGAGGGTCACAGAAATTATTATGCAGATATTATACACACAAATTATCGTAAAAAAATAAAAAAAAAATCCCAAAAACATCTATTAATATATATATATTACTTTAAATAAAGATAACCCAATTTTTTAATAGAAAGTGAAATATAACTATATATTTATATGTCTATTATGATTCCCCATATAGAAAATCACATAAACAAATAAAAATTTATTAAAAAATTAATGAGGATATACTACTAACCTAAAAAAATCATCTCATTAAACACCATACTATACACAAGTTTTCCACTTGAAAATCTAATCCTGATAAATTAAATCTATTTAACATGTGAATAATGAAGTATTCTCAGGTACCCCCAATGAAATAGCATCCAGAGAAGGGTCTGAGTAAAAATCATTTTTCCACCATGAATCATATTGATAATATGTCCATTATAGGTATTGTATATAAATGATAAATAATCAAAAAATATAAATAAATAGAAATTTATGTGTAATTAAATAACCAAAATTTATCCTCATGTTCTAATTATACATCACGTTCGGTCATACCTACTTCATCACCCGTGTAATGTCGCTAAGAATATCATATGTTGATAGGCGTACATTTCTATTGACTAGATGACTTATATGTAAATATACGATTATATGGTCCATCATTGGGAATAGAATTTTTCCCATATCATATGAAATTTATAATGCTCAGGGATGAGAGATTTCATAACACAATCTTATATCATACTCTTAAGGGGAAATGTAGCTTCACTCAAAATCAATGGAATATAATCATGTGAAATAAAAAACAATCCTATAATATCAAATAAATCAAATAGGTGGAAAATACTTCATACCTAGAATCTCATATATATTATTGTGGTGAAGATAAGAATTCTACAAAATTGACGATAACTTCAATTCAAGGGGGTATGGGATGTTACCCTACCATGAATCTCATGCATAACATCAGGTGTAAGAGTTGACTTCCCAAAATCTCAGATTAATTAAATTATGGGGATGTGATACCCCATCTAGAATCTCATATATAATATTAAGGAAAATGTATTCCCTCTTGATAATCTCCCATAAATGAAATTGGGAGGAATATAATCAACACCTGAAATATCTTATTTATAATTATAGTTAGAGAAACACACCCTAAAATCAAAAATAAATTCCATAAAATGGTAATTGGTCCACTCTATAATATTTCTTTTAATGATATGGGATAGTCTCCACAATTAACTAATAATCCTTGTTCATGATTACATTAATTTAGTGTTATTAATAATCTAACCCTCTACGCAACCACTTATTAGAGAAATAATTAGGATTAGGAACACTATAAGGATACCTAGGCCACACTATTCTTTTTAAACCCTTAAAATGTTACGTCAAATCATTCATAACTCTAGTGTTGATGCCTATTACATATATGAAATAAAATATGTTAACATCATCAAGTTTATATCAAGACCTCGATGTCCTAATATGAAAACCCACAATGATGGAGCACTATAGAAACATGATAATATCCATCACACTCCACCAGTCATATGTGTTTTGTCTGATTGTGACCAACCTCAAAAAAATTGAACACAGGGTATAATAACACAGGTACTCAAATAATGTTCGCAGAGGAACACTTCCCATCTCTCTGAGCAACTATTCTAACTCCTATAAAACTGGGTTTTGTAAATGCCAAAAGAAATCAATTATTAGCACTAAAAAGAACTAATAATTTAGGAATGATTAAAAGGGGGTCCCTTTTTTCATCATTGAATAATGTTATAATAAATACCCATTTTATCCATGATAAAAAGTAAACTAATAAAAGGATTATTTTATTAGAATTAAAAAATAACTGATAAATGTGTCTTTTAATAGTTCTTTTATAAATGTCATGATAAAATTGAAAATTAAAAAATATATATATATATATATTTGTATAATAATATATATGTAGTTATATTAAATTATATTTTTATGTTTATTTATATATATATATATCTATATATAGAAAGATTTTTTAATGCGTTCATTTATTCATATATTAGTATATATTTATATGCTTAGTTTTAATTACACATATAAAATATACTTTTACTGTTTATAAATAAAAAAATACATACATACATATATACAATATATATACACATGTATATATATTATATTTTTTTGTAAGTATTATTATAAATATTTATATATATTACATACTTTACATAAATTATATATTAATATGTATATTAATATGTCAGTATGTAAAGATAATAGATATCAGTATCTTAATACATACTCACATGCACATATTATATAGGTATATAAATATTAATATATTTTTATTTTAAATAAAATGTATATTTTTTTATTTAGATAAGGTTTATATATAGATACATATATTTTTTATACAAATATGTTTAATTCAATATTTATTAAATTAAATTTTTAGGTGTTAATGTATAAAAAATATGTATATATTGATATATATTTGATAATATATAAGAGTACATTATGAAAAACAATAATATTTAAAATCCATAATATCAATATTAATGTTATATTTGGTAATAAATTCAGTCCCACGTGAAGAATGGAAAAAATACCCCCTTAAACAAGGCATAATATCCATCGAATGTTAAACAATTTTAGTATCCCAAATAAAAACTCTATGTTGGAGGACATAGGGGCCTTTTCGGCCTTCAAAAACTATATGTGGGGTTCTCCAAGGTCTCCATTGTGTATAGATTGTGATATGTTTCAATTTGATATGTTGTAGACATCAAATGGACACTCGGATCAAAAGTTTTGGTTGTTTGAAGTTTGAGTTTCTTTTCAACGGAATTTATATCTATTAATAATTTTATCATTTTTTAGTTACTTCAATTTTTTTATATTATTGTTACTTGATAATAATTAGAATGTTAATAATTATGTATATTTTAATAAATATTTCTTCATATAGTTTCACTAAATAACTTATATCGTAAGTGTAAATGTCTATTTAGACTTATCTAAAACATATTTAAAAAATATATATTATATTTATATCAATATCAATATATTTATATTTTATTTTTAATTATTTGTTTAAAATATACCCTTTATCAGGGCTATTAAAAAAGTGATGATAAACACCCTCATTATCAATACAACTAAAAAAGAACTATAATTGGGGTAACTATATCTGTCATGACCCATCCCCTAGGGCTTGTGTCATGACATCCTCGTTCCCTCCATTCATAGGACAGGGGCTGGAGACTAGCACCGAAAAAAATACTCCCTCAAACGGGAAGGCATTGCCTTTATTCTTGTATAAACACACTGTCCAAGAACACAACAAAAAGAAAATGTGAAGTAAAATACTGTAGTAAATGAGTGTTGAAAGTAAAGGGGTCAGAATACAAGACCAACTATAAAGGTATAAGTACAACTAAAAATACAATAAAATTAAAGAAAAATGAAAATTTCTATTGGGTAATCCTCCGAGGGTCCTACCTAAAGTGTAGTTATAGATCGCCTCCTCAGTACTCCACATTCATCCATCTCCTCCACGTCACATTAAGATGAATGGTTCACCTCCAAGCACTATTCAGACCTAGCTCTCTTAGCCTCGATCAATGCAGAACGTCGTCTCCACCAGTCACAAAATGGTGCGGGAAAATCCAATGCATGGGTGAGTATAACAATACTCAGTAGGGATCCCAAGGCCCCTGTAGGTCTCCTAGTGTTCCACATATGAAAAAACACAAAGCACAAAGTAATAGACATCAACTCTACATAGGTATATACCCATTTATATACCTATGTATAATGATAAACTCATCTCACACAAGAGGGAAGAATACTGCAATGGTAACACCACGAAGGTAGAAGTACAACACATGCAACACCATGAAGGTAGAAGTACCACACTGGTAACCCCACGAAGGTTGAAGTACCACACATATAACTCAATGAAGATAATACAACGATGGTAACACCATGAAGGTAGAAGTACCACAAAGATAAAACCTCAATGATTGAAGTACCACATTGGTAACACCATGAAAATAGAAGTACCACACGGGTAACACCACGAAGATAACACCATGAATGTAACACCACGATGGTAGAAGTTCCACACAGGTTACACCACAGAGAATGAAGTAGCACCCAGGTAACACAACTAAAATAGATGTACCACAAGGTTAACACCACGAAGTTATACTTACCACATATCATAACCTCAAACAAAATCAAAAAGTAAATACAACTCACTAAGAGTATCGACTCAAACCAGGTTTTCAGTGAAGTATAAAATTATAGATGATTAGTCCTGAAGTTGGATCATCTTATTCTATCAAGAGGAACTGCTTCTGACCATACAATGTTTGACCCACACAGGAGCAATAGGTACTAACCCCTACAATTGTCCACACAAGATCTAACCCTCCTAGAGTAGATAGGTAACTAAACCCCACTGACCCACATAGGATCTGACCAACATAGGATCGGTATGCGTGGACCCACACAGGACCACTTAATGCAAACCCACATAGGATCTGACCTACACAAGATTGGTATACACTGACCCACACAAGATCGTTGAGCACTAAACTCCGCATGATTTGTCTCCAACATCTGCTTCCAGCCACTAGATTCCACACATATGATGCGCTCAAGTTCCCTATAATCTGAACTAATGATATTAGTTGTACCTCAACTTCCATGAAGTTCCATGAAGAAGTATCCCAAAGCACTATCACATATTAAGGGCCCCAATGCAACAAACGACGTGTTAATCGAACACCCAGTCTTTATGTTATTTGAATTTACGCTCTGAGGGCCTGGTTGGATTCGGGCTCCTTCAAACTAGGTAGTACACCAACATTAACTGAAACAAAAGTGAAGTATACAAAAAGGAAATTCTCGATCCATGGAATCTGACTCCATAGATGGTTCGTCAAACAGATGCCTGGTTCTCAAGATATGGCCACAAAGGTGAAACTGGGTCCAGATGGGCTTGGGTCCGGTCCAATTCGGTTGGACCGACCCAGCCCGACTCGGCCTTGGCCGACCTGACCATCTTTGGGTTGACCCGACCCGACCGGGGTCTAGCCTGGATGGCCCGGGCTGAGGCGGGCCTAGCCCGTTAGACCGTGGTCCATCCAAGCCTGTGAAGGGGATGACCCACCCTGGCCCGCATTGCGTCCCGCGATCGGGTGGACCGCCGGGGTGGGGTACACCCTGGCTGACTCCCAGGAGGGGAGGCGCCTCGCAGGTCGCCCGGAAGGTCCAACAGACCGTTTTTTTGAGGTGGGACCCGCTGGTGCAGGTCCTGGTCAGTGCATCACAGTTGGCCAGATCCCCGGCTGGTCTTCCTCCTAGTGGCTCGACGACACCCCTGTCATTTTTGGCAGGCCGAGTTTCGGCCACCCTCCAGCATTTCCCATGCCCAAGCGGTCGCAGTCTCCAACTCCGGCGGCATGGAAGAGCACTACCGCTTCTCCACACAATCAGCTGGTGGGCCAGCCGTGACCCTACTCGACTACGGCCGATGGGTCACGGCCTCTTGCTCATCCGGCAGCGTGGACGCATGCCTCCATATCTCCATGCGATCGTCCAATGTGTTGGATGCCCTCCACTTCTGCGGGTAACCACAATTTAGTTCTATTTCCAAAAAATATGACCCCCGTACATTCATGATCATTGGGTCGAGGGCTCTGTGTCCATACTTCGTTCTCAACAAAATAGTTTTCTTACATTATGCTTAGTTATTATGGCATTGATGAATGCATGAAGAATGAGCGAAGAACAAAATAAAACGGGGGAAAGTTTAAGTGTGGGATGATGGCTAAGTTTTCTTGGCCATCGTCGTTGTGAATCCAAAATATTAAAAATAAACAAAATTGATTTAGTCATTATTCAATTTAAAACCCCCTACCTCATTCGTCCATTGGAGGTGTCGTGAGGAAGAGGATTAAGTCGGTTATGGGGACGCTATCTTTCATTAGTTGTGAAAAACAATTTTGATTCATGCTGTTGTGTCGTCCTCATTCTTGATCCAGTGAAAGTTCATTGTTAGAGGATATTTCTCCAAGGGTTCTCCCAAGATCTTCATTCCTTTTTCAACAATTTCTCTAACCAAAATTTTGGTGCCAATCATAATACATTAGGATATTAACTCAATTAATGATGGAACATTAATGTGGGAGGATTCCAAGGGCATTCCCACATTAAATGGGGGTTTGCATGATCCCCACCATCATGAATTCAAATAAAATGTTTCAAAAGAAAAAAAATAAAAGTTGATTTATTTTATTTCTATTCATTTAACTCTCCCACAAAAATCCATAAAACTAACTTTCACAGTCAACCTGAAATGGTCGATGTGAATGTCTCCAAAAGTGAATATCATCTCAATGAGTACAATGGTGTCCTCATATTTCAATTCCGAGCACCGATTCAACTGTTAGAAAATATCGCTCATGCGTTTTTTGAACTTACCGGAAAAAAAGATATGAATATTATTAACAGTCACCCTCAACCCATTTTGGTAAAAGTTAGGTTCTTCCTAAGTGAAACACGCCCCAGTAAACCCAACAGTACTCTAGTATTTTCAATCCGAGTTACCATTTACATGTTATGGATTTTAAAATAAAATAATAATCACTTAATTATTTTATTTAACACCAAAAACTGAATTTCACTAGTGGCCCTCATCGGGCAATGTTAGTATCTACTTGAAGGTATCACACCCTCATTAGTTTAGGAGTGGTCTCGGATTTTTAATCCAATTTACCGTTTGAGATATATAAGCATTTGAAAAATAAAATAATTTTATTTAATTATTTTATTTACAGTTATGCCATTTTTGAGTTTTCTCACAAGAGGCATGCGCCAACTAAACAAGAGTCGCGCCTAAGGTAAACCCGCCATCCTGAGCACAACGATGCCCTCAGATTTCGAATCCATGTAACTGTATAAATTTTATAAAACTTTTTTAGGAAAACATATTACAAGCGCTAATTAAATCTTAACAAAACATTGAGATATAATTTTGGGCACTCTGGGCCTTGGAATCGAGTGCCTTAAGATTTCACAGTCTCAAAATAATTTCATATAATTAAATAACTTTAGACGGAATTTTTGGGACATTAATTTCTCCCCACCTATGGGATTTACTTCCACGAAAGCTACAAAATATTATAAGGAAACAAATGGGGGAATTGAGCATGGATCTGAACCTCCCACTCCCATGTGCTCTCCTCGTGGTTCCCATGCTGCTAGAGAATGAACACTAGAGGTATCGACCACCCACAAAGGACCCACTCCTATCGATCCTCAATCTATACTGGAACATATGTAAATTTCACCTCATCGTCTAAGTATAGCTTACCATGGTTGATGACATGAGAAGGGTCCTGCATGTATTTCCTTAGTTGGGATATGTGCAAGACAACGTGTACCCACTCCAACCGTGGTGGTAGTACCAAGTGGTATGCCACCTCGCTAATCCTCCAAAGTATTAGAAATGGTCTGATAAAAATCGGTGATAACTTATTGTCTCATCCAAATCATTTTAGTCCATATCGAGGAAAGACTCCAAAGAAAATGTAGTCCCCCCTCCTAGAACCCTAATGTTCTATGTCTCTTGTCGGCATAAGACTTCTACCAGCTCTGTGTAGTCTTCACTTGCTGACAATTTAGACATCATGATACAAACTTTTTCACTGCTTTCTTCATCTCTAGCCACCAGTACTGACACCGATGGTCCTATTACATCTTCCCCACTTCTACATATACCACTAGAGGGGATGCATATAACTCCCTCAACACTTCCTCCTATAGAGCCACATGTACCATAGTACATCCTCTAAAGAGAATGATGTGTTCCCCATCATCATAAAATCCATCAGGTGCAAGTCCTGTGGATATCTAAGCCCATCGATCCTCGCAGTCCATGTCCCCCAAAATTTTTCGCTTCTGTTGGGAACTAAAAACTCAAAACTACCCCTCCCACGAGGGTAAGGCTAGATGACTCAATCATGATCCGTTGCACACACATTTGTATGAGTTTTTCGTGTGCTTCTTGGGTTTCCTTTTTCGCGGACCAAGGAAAATCACATTCCAATATTATAGGTAAACCACAACATTTTTCCTAATACAATCAATCTGCCTATTAGCTATGGATGCCCAGTCCATACCCAAACTAACATCTTAAGGCCTCGACACTACCACCAAGATGTTCAAACCGAAACCCTTGCCTCAGTGGTTAGATCACACCATCAATGTAAGTGTGATTGTCGAGTTTCCTCCCAAACTTATCTCCATACATGAGGGTCAAGTCAATGGTCTAACCAGAAACTCTAGGTCTGGGAAAATATTCGCAGAAGGAATGAATTATTGGTACCTATGTCAATAGATATGACAACTAGTAGTAGATAGAGACCATACCTCTAATCATTCATGGAGTGCATGGGTCACACTATGTGACCACATGCAGCTACTCCCTTCACATGTCCTCCAGCTCCCTGAGCCTCGTGGGGACCACATTGAGGTGGGGGTTTTAACATGTCGAAATTTACACCACCTCATTCTTCTCTCCTAACTCTGCTTCCACATCTCCAGCCCTGTAGATTCAACTTTCCCTAACACTTCTTCATCCTGAAACATTTTTACACACCCAAGTCTCTGTGACTGGAACTAGTTTCCTACTTTCCCACTACTAACGTTAACTGGTCGTATCCCTCAACCAAATAATATTCAACCAAAACGGTTCTCTCTAACACCGTAACATAGGTAAGAATGTATATAGAAATAGTGATGGATCAGACGTCCTTAAACACATCTCACTAGAAATTCTAAGCCCCAAAGCACTGATCGTATCGCATTCATCGAGTACGAGGAATGTTTGGTACGCCTTGATGAATACTCAGCTACCAAAATTTCATCATTCCAAAGTTGTAGAAGCTCTAGAGAACTCTCATCCACCTATTCAAGTGATTCTTTAGCTACCTATGAGTCAGACTTGCCTCAGAACCAGAGGGGTATCTGATGCTGAAACTCGTGTAAGGAACAATGCCTAAATATGTCCTCTATCGATACTGTCGGTTGTAACTGCTACCCAAGGAGTAGTGATATAGATAACACACTTCCCCAGTGTACTATTTTGGTAAATGGTCCATGTACAGAATCCTCATCACTAGGATGACCATCCACATGGTAACTCAATGGAAAAGACTGGAAGATAAGATCACCATCTGCTCCACTGGTGTCTTAACTAGGTGAAAAACTCTAGCCAAAGCCTCTAGCCAGTCCTCACCTTCCTAGGAATCTTTCTCACCTTGAAACCTCAGAGTCCTCTTTCTCTAGAACTCATGCAACATGCTCAGTCTGTGTGCATCCACTACTAGTGAAGCTACTAGTAATGCTCTTCCAACGGGTAATGGTAATGATGGTACTCCACCTTATGGGGCTAATTCCGTAAGAGGGCCCTATAATAGGGCCCCATTGCTCGATGGGCTGTCATCACGTACTCTCTGAGGAAGCTTGAGTGGTTGTCTAAGTGGTGGTATCCTAATAAAGAAGAACTTCACCATGGTCTTTATATTATACCTGGTGAGGTGACTCCACAGAATAAAAAATAAAAACTTTTAAAAACACATGAAATCAGTGTTATCATGCGCTGAATCAGAAATCAGAATTTAGGGTCCTGGTGTATGGATACATCTGTCAACGCACCAACATTGGACTCACCGAAATGAAAACCACACTCAAAACACTTAACACTATTCCTCTACATAGAAAATATTAGAGTACTAGTTCTTCGATCGAATCAAACTCCTCTAATACCACTTTGTCGCAATCCGTCCCCTGGGGCCCGTGCCGTGACTACCCCATGCCCGCCTTCTATAGGCCCGGGGCTATCGACTAGAAGCGAAAGGCTAGTCCCTAAAACAAGAAGGTGTTACCTTAAATACACTATAAACACATGGTACCAGAACACAATAAGAAGAAACTGTGAAGTCAACTACTGTAGTAAAAGAGTGCTAAAAGTAAAAGGGGCTCGAATACAAGCCAAAATGTAAAGGTACAAGTAAAACTAAAAATAAAATAAAATAGAATAAAGAAGGAAAACAGCTTCAGGGTCTTCCTCCGACATTTATACCTTAAGGGTAGCTTTAGATCGCCTCCTTATCACTCCACGTTCGTCCGTTTCCTCCACATCACATCACACCGAATTTTCCACCTCTGTGCCCCATCCAATCTAAGATACATCATCCTCGATCAACGTTGTATGTCGTCTAAACTAGACGCCTAAAGGTACGGGCGAAGACCGTACATGGGTGAGTATAACAATGCTCAGTAGGGACACCAATAACGTCGTAGGTCTCCAAGTGTTCTACAAAGGAAAACCCACAAAGCACGAACCAATATCCATATACTCTTCTTAGGTGTATTCCCATTAATATACATGTGTTATGAAGATAAAATCATCTCACACAAGAGGGAAGAATACCACAAAGGTAACACCACAAAGGTAGAAGTACCACACATGTAATACCACGAAGGTAGAAGTACCACACAAGTAACACCACGAATGTAGAAGTACCACACATGTAACAGCGAAAATGTAGATGTACCACACAAGTAATACCATGAAGATAACACCAGGAAGGTAACACCACAAAGGTAGAAGTGCGACATAGTTAACACCACAATGATAGAAGTACCACAAAGGTAACACCACAAAAATAGAAGTATCACAGTGGTAACACATAGAAGATAACACCACGAAGCTATCACCATGAAGGTGGAAGTGCCTCACATGTAACACCACAATGATAGAAGCACCACATATGTAACACAATGAAAATAGAAGAACCACACAGGTAACACCCCGAAGGTAAAAGTACCACATAGCATAACAATAAACACAATCACAAAGTAAAGACATATCACAAATGTCTCAGCTCAACCCATGTTTTCAGTAATGTATAAAAGTACAGATGATTAGTCGTGAAGTTGGATCATCTTATTCTATCAAGAGGAACTGCTTCTGACAATACATAGTTTCACCCACATAGTATCAATAGGTACTAACGCCAACAATGATCCACATAGGATCCAACCGGCCTAGATTCGATAGGAAACTAACTTCTGTTGAGTGTTGACCCACACACGATCTGACCCACACAGGATCAATATGTGCTGACCCATATAGGATCGTTGAGCGCTGACCCATAGAGGATTTGACCAACATAGGATTGGTATTCATTGACCCACACTGGATTGATGATTGCTGAACTCCACATGTTAAATCTCCAACCACCGCCTTACTGCTAGCCACTTGATTCCTCACACCCAGTGCATTCAAGTTCCGTAGAATCTCCCCTCGAGATATCGGTCCTACCTCAACTGCAAAATTGTTCCATGAATATGTATCCCAATCGTCTATCACATAATTAGGGCCCCAATGCAATATATGTTGTTTCAATCGGGCGTTCGATCTGTAATTTATGATCATTTCCTCTCTGAGGGCCTAATTGGATTCGGGTTTCATGCTACCCAGTCGTACTCCAACATTATCCAAAACTCAAGTGATGATTACCAAAAGGAACGTCTCAATCCTAGGATTATGCTACCATAGATGGGTAATTAAATGGATTCCTAGTTCTCAATATATCAACACAAAGGAAAAACTGTGTCCGGATGGGCCCGGGTCCAGTCCGACATGGGTCCAGCCTGGATGGCCTGGGCCAGCATTGTCCTGACCCGCTGGGTCATAGTATGGCCCGACCCACTATGGGGAAAGCCCAACCTAGCCTTATGGGTGTGACCAGTGGTGTGGCCCGCTGTTGGGTGGACCGTCATGGTGGGGTCAACCTTGGCCGTCTCCCAGGAGGGGATGAAACTCCAAGGTCACCTTAACGGTGCAACAACCAGTTCAGTTTTTTGGAAGCCAGACCCGCCGGAGTGTGTCCTTATTGGTGTGTCACGACTGGCTAGATCCTCGTCCGATCTTCCTCCCAGTGGCGTGACAACACCGCAATCCACCACGGATGGCCTAGTGTCAGCCAAACTTCAGCCTCCATCAAGGCCAAGCGGCTACAGTCTCCAGCTCCGGTGGCGCGGATGCGCGCCACCGCTTCGCCACGCGACAGACCGGCATGCCCGCCGTGACCCTCCCCCACCGCGACCCATCTGGTGGTGCAGACGCGTGCCGCCCTATCTCTTTGTGGCTGGTCGGTGTGTCGGACACCCTCCTCTTCTTTCGGTCACCGCAACGTCATTCAATGCCCAAAAAATATGATGACCACATATACGCAATCCTCGTGTAGAGGGCTCTGCATCCATAAGTCGCGATCAATAAAAATTTGTGTTTCCGAAATGCATAATTATTTGTCATTAAAGAACGCATGAAGAATGTATGAAAAACAAAAGAAAAGGGGAAAATATATAAGTGCTGGACGATGGCCAGGTTTGTTTTTCCATCGTCATTATGAATCTGGAATATGAAGAATCAAAAAAAAATTAATCATAATTCAATTTAAAACACCTTACCACATTTATCTTTTGGAGGTGTTATGAGGAAGAAGATAAAGTCGGTGAAGGGGATGCTGAAATTCGTTGCTTCCATAACACATTTCCGATCTGGGCTCGTGCATCGTCCTTGTTCTTGATCTGGTGAACGTTCTTCGTTGGAGTATATTTCTCCAAAGGTTCTCCCAAGCTCTCATTTCCTTTTCCAACTATTTCTCCCACCAAAAGTGTGGTTCCAATCTTTATACATTATGTTTTTAATTCAATTAATGTTGTCACGTTATTTATGTTAAGGTTGGCACATTAATTTTGGAGTATTCCTAGAGTTTCCCCACATTAAATGGGGTATCGGGTGGTCCCAACCATCATGAATTCAAATGGAATGTTTCAAAAGAAAAATAAAATAAAGGTTTTTTTATTTTATTTTTATTCTTTTAACTCTACCACGAAAATCTAGAAAACTAACTTTCTCCCTTGACTTACTGCAGTCAAGGTGAAGGTCTCCTGAAGTAAATATCAGCACTGCGAGTACAATTGTGTCCTCTGATTTCTATTCTGAGCACCAGTTCAAAAGTTACAATATTCCACTCATGCATTTACTGAACGTACCTGAAACAAAAAGTTTGGATAATTATTAACATTCACCCTCGACCCGTGTCGGTCGAGGATAGGCTTTACCTACATGACACACACCCCAATGAACCGAAAGGTACTCTCGGATTTCTAATTCGATTTACCATTTAAATGTTATGGATTTTACAATAAAATATATATCTATTAATTATTTTATTTATGGCCAAAAACTAACTTTCACTATTGGCCCATGCCGGACAATGTTAGTATCTGCCTAAAAAAACATACCCTCATTAATTCAGTAGTGGTCTCAGATTTTTAATCCAAGTTACCATTTGTGAGTTATAAGAATTTGAAAATAAAAATTATTTTATTTTATAATGCTATTTATGATTATGCCATTTTTTAATTTTTTTCAAAGGAGGCCCAAACAGACTAAACATAAGTCGTTCCTTGGGTAAACCCTCCATCTTGAGCACAACGGTGCCCCAATATTTCTGATATAAATAATCATTTTAGTGTTATTCCACTTTTTTTTGAAAACTTCTTACACGATAAAATTAATTCTTAACAAAACAATGACGGATCATTCCAGGCACTTCGGGACTCGGAATCGTGCGCCATCAGATTTCGTGGTCTCGAAATAATTCCATATAATTTAAAAATATATATACAGAATTTTTGGAACATTACATTATTAGCACAAAATAAGGGTTACTTTTAACAACAATTTTTTTATCACTATTAAAATTACCCTTTATCAGCTCTTTTTTAGCCAGGATAAAGGTACCACCTTTAATTGCATGTTTTTTGGCATTTCTAAATGGTGGTTCTTCAAAAAACCTTTTTGTGGTTGTGTCCCAATTTTTTTTGTTATCTCAAGGTCCTTGTTACATTCAACTCTATCCAATAATGTCTATTCCAACACAATATTATATATGGAGGGTTTTAAGGGAAAATTTACTGATTGATAATTTGGTTATCATCATCATTTAATCTTTTATAGGTTTTATATAACCATTGGAATGCATTTATCACCATTCCCATATCTATCGACTATAACTTAATAGACTATATAAAACAAATGTTTGTAGTAATATATCCTTATTGTAATAGAATAAAAGAGTTTCTATATGATCAAACATCTTATTACTCTTAAAATACTTAATATATTGATAAACTACATATGAAAACAAAATATTCATCATGAAAAAAAGATTCAAAATTATTAATCCATACATCATATCACCCAAATTGACACATATTTTACTTATAGTTTCACTAGGGATTGATCAAAGGTAAGTGTGTACTCAGATTCTTATTAAGGGAAAACCTACAGGGGAATGTTTTAGTTTCATAGACTTTTAACATGCGATAAGTCTGAAATAAATAAACTAAATTAATCCATATGTATAAACAAATTAACCCAAATATCCCAAATTCAGAGGTTATATTATTACATTTTAAGAACTTATAAGTAATCCTATCCTAAAGGATTGAATATTTTCGTAGTCATAGTAAACTGGATGAATTATTGAAATCTAAATTACAGTTGAAATCATAGAATACACAATGTGTTCTATTTGAAAACCCCATATTTCCCCTATCTTATCTCTTCGTATCAATCATTGAACACATCATGGTACCCATAGAATAATAAAACATAACAAAAGGGTGACCTAAAATGCATTTCAAGGGTATGGGTAAACTAAAAGTTATGAATAAATAAGGTATAATTAATATATAAAGGTAAATTATGAAAAACACATTTCATTTAATCCGTAGCTTGAGAAAAATATTTTAGTAAAAAATCGTGATAAAAAATTACATATATGTAATCACATGAGATTTGAACATTTCAATGTATATTTTATCTAATTGAATAATCTCATGGAAATAAATGAATAGTCACATTATGAGGGAATGCATAATTTCCTATATCATAACCACACCATCAACGACTTATTCCATGGAATGTTACATTAATGGTTAAGTCCTCGACAAAAAAAACAAACTAGTTTGTCTCATGAGGCCTATTGATGTATTAATGGTATATAATTGTCCCCATCCATCACATACTAGGTATAATGATTTCCTAATATTAAACGGGGGAAATATAATCAACATAAAAATCTTTATTGGAAAAATAATGTAATTAAATGTTAATACTTTACCCAATAATTATACACAAAAATAAACCATTTATGGTAATATGGTGGATTGTATCAAAATAGTACATACCAAACAACTGATAAAAATCTATGACATCCTACCATTTTATTACATAGAATTTTCAAATAGAGGATCTTTTAAGGGTTAGTGTCTTATGCAAAAGGTACATAATACATGAAAACATAACAAATTATTCTTTAAAAGATTCTTAATGATTCATCCAAAGTATTATTATTCCATCTCATAACCTGGGGACATTCAACAAAGTAAAGGGTTAGCATAAGGCCTAATGAGCGATAATAAGGGCAATATTTTACATGTGATCTTGCAGAATATCGATAAGAAGTTGATGAATATCATAATATCATGATTAAAAGGCATATAAAAAATAAAATAAATTGAATCATAACATTTTAATGTGTCTACAACATTTAATTTCAAAATTAATAATCATATCACCAGGGTTCATCCCCAAGGTGTTATAAAAATTACCGAGGGTTTTCACCAATGCGTCATAAAACATGTAATCTGTAGATATTAAATTAGTTACCCAATGAATTTGATATATATCAAGGATAACGAATAATATGAATATATTTTCATGTGATAAAAATGTAGCATAATAAAATATTTCATAAATATCTCCAAGATAATAAATGAAATGGGTTTCATATCAAAATCACCACATTTTAAAAAGTGCATTAAAACAAGATCATTTTTTCATTTATAACCCATGGAAATGGAATGAGGGTTTTATGTATTACAATTACAGAAAATAATAAGTCATTTTTATATCTATAATATTACACCTACAAATAAATGTGTTTTTTGTATTCATATAATGAAGATAAAATAATTTCATGAAAGAAAAGAGAGAGATTTTGAGATTAAAAATTAGCAGCATAACTCGTATGAAACATGATTTTATAAAACATTAATAAAAAGGGGGAAATGGGTCCCGCATTAATAAAATAGATAAATTAAACTTTAGTATATTATAAAATGTAAATAATAACATGGTCTAAATAATTAAATGTCATACCATAGAAAAGAGAACTTGAGAGGAAAATATATGTTAAAAATTCCCTTACCTTGTAGAGTGACACTTAAAACACAATGATCAGTACATTAGGGGTGCATTAAACATTTGGAAGAATACTTGGGAGATATAACTAGTATATATTCGTGGATTAGGTCTTTTTAATGAAGATAAACTAATGAATGTGTGGTTATTTTTAGCAAAATGAGAAAGTTTTTATTAATTTCTGAGGACACCTTAATAGTGGAATATTAAAAATCATGGGATATACAATGGTATGTTCCCATGGTATTAGGAAAATTAAGAAAAATCATATAATATTTTAGTTTAGAAGAGTCTAACATCATTTTAAATTACAGAATATATCATTATGATGTCATTAAACACACCAAAAACTCAAAACTGTATTTTTACTAATCAATGAAAAAAAATATTTTATAAAAACCTGAAAAATTCACCATAGACCACTATAGACCTTATATATTAATTAATTACATTTATTTTATCATAATAATTCTTTAAATATGAAAATTTTAACTTTTAAATAAAAAAATACTTAATTATTAAAAATAATAACAAGAAGATAATTTATAGTAAAATTTCTGAAAAAAGGAAATTATTTTATCATTTTTAATTAAACAATAGTTTTTTATAATATTATTTAATAACTATAATTATTATCCATAGCATAATAGTTTATTATGATCATTTATAACTTTTTTGGATTGTTCTAATTTAGTCCTAAGACAATCAATTCATAAAATTCTGTTGTATTGAGAAACTATTCATTAAATATAAATAATGGGAAAACAATTTTATTAATACAATGGTATTATACATTATATATATAAGGCCATGAAACATAACCACATATAAAATCCAAATTTTACTAGTGGGTATGGTTTTCAATGGTGACAGACTCTTGGGGAGGGTCGGATAACCTTTCCAGAGTGGTAATTTCCACCATCTTAATCTTATACCGAAGGTGATGTTGTTCATGCTTCGGTTGTTAAAGGTTATCTTGGACTTGGTCTAGAGTGAATCCCATTGATGCTACCTCTTACCCATGATCTGAAAATTGATATTTTTGTGTAATTATTCAATTGGATGATTCCAAAAACTGTTCTTTCTACATTAATTATCCATTATCATTTCTATTTATAAGCAATAAATATAACATTAAAAATTATTATTGTTTCACATGGTCATATTAACCAAAATCATTTAGATATCAAAACCTAATGGTCATATTTTAGATATAGTTAAATATTTTTTTGATTATAACATTTATTTTTAGGAAACATAATTTTATTCAATATTTCATGTCAATACATTCTTCCCCCCTCACGAATCTTCATCCCTGAAATTTCTACTCATACCCTCAGAATATAAAAGTTATAGGTTCGTCTGCCTCACAGCCTAATCAGGTTCACATGTGGCTTCATTATATTTTGGGTTCCCCCCTAACAACTTAACAAGGTAGGTAGTCCTATTGTGTAACACCCCAAGCTTCCACGGTATGGTTCTCTTTGAATAATACAGTAGAGTGTGTTGTATGCAACTTCGAGTTCTAACACACACCACAACCAATCAAACTAGCCGTTATGAATAGTAATACCCACATTTTTAAATATTTTAAATTTTATCTTTAAAAATGTACTTTATTTTTGGATTCGGAATATCAAAATTATCTTAGGGTTAATTTTTTTTATTTTTCCGAAAACATTCAATTTTTGATGAATAGTGAAAAACACTTAGTTATTAGTAAAAACTGACTTTTTATCTGAATAATTATTTATTTTATTTAAAATTATTTTAGGTAAAAATAGATAAATAATACCTATATAAGTTCAATTTAATTTAATGGATTCAATTTATATTAATTGTAGATATATAAAAATTTTATTGAACTTTTCAGCGTCTTTTACCCAACTCCTAGGTGAATTTTCAAATTCACATAAAACTTAATCTTACCGCTGCTGTGAGTGGAATTTTGAAAATTCAAGAGACACGGTTAATAAAAAGGAGTAAAATGTAGTTCAATAAGATTAAATTAATTTCTGATGAATAGTAACATTTTACTTTTATTTACCACGGTTAAAAGTAAATAGGGTAATTAAGGGTAAAAAAGATATTGTTATTACACTAAAACATGCCCTAATTCTATTTTATAGGTATAATTCGACCAAAAACAACCATAGGAATAAAATATGAACCTCTTTGGTCCACTTGTATTCTTTTAGGACATTTATTATTATTTAATTCAAACAAGTGTTAAAAGAGTTAAATTCAATGTTTAATTACTAAAACATTTTTAATATAGTGTTATACATGAGATAAATTAGAATATAAATATTCACTAGAAAGCTAAAAGTTTTTCCTACATAATTATATTTTAACTAAAAATATTAGACATTAAATAATTTAATTTATTTATTTCACAATGGTGATTCAGTAATTACCAAATTAATGAAATAATAAACTAATTGATATTATAAATATCAAAATAAATGTAATTTGATACTTTTTATGAATTATACTAACTTTATAGGTTAATATTACATTTTAGGGTTGTTTAAATGAATTAGTATTGAATTAATAATTGTGTTATGAATTTATCAAAAACAAAATACCAAATAGTGTCAAAATTGACATAAAAGAGTTTTTAATACAAATATTATATTATTAATTGATATTAAATTCATAAAAATCAAAGGTTCGCCCAAGATACTTATATAAATGTAGGTGTATAATTAAGGGACAACTTGGGGGTCTATTGGAAGTATATAGTATGTTTCCTAACATTATAATGTAAAAATAAAAAGAGACTTGGTAAATGTCAAACAATTTAACTAGGAATGAAATATAAATGATAAGGTTAATATAGTGACCCAAACCTGTCTAAAACCTATTGTTTGAGAGGTTTTAGACCCATCCCGACCATATCCTCTAAATTATCCACATTGTATCCATTAGGAACCGAATATGAATTTATTATAAAATAATATTTCTAGCCTTTCCAAAGGTTCCCCTCACCCCTCTTATAAAAGGGCACTCCCCCTTCTCTATAATTCACACCTTCAAAGCGTTTTGGATCAGACAATACCTACCCAATTATTCTCTAAAATCCCCTCAATTCAACATAGATTCCTTATTTTGATCAGAAATCCATCCTATGGAAGCCTTTTGATCAAATCAAAAGAAAGGACCCAAAGAAGAGGTAATGTTTTCACCACGCTTTTTCAAGATCCTTTCTTCTTCCAATTATTATTTCATTGTTATTTCCATTCTAAAATATTAAATCCTGTATATTCTATATACTATGATGTTATTATAAATATGGTACAGCCATATTCAGTATTCTATCAATACTTTGAATGACAAGCCATCATACGTGCGTATGTACAGCCTACCGTCTCCACGTCGTGGTGTAATTTTTATTCAAAACGTTATTATTTTGATGGGTATGATAATGATGTGTAATTGATGGAAATAATAAATATAACATGATAATGATTCTATATATATATGATATACCATCCAATTATATATTATTTTAATATCAAAATAATGATATTGTCGCTCGTGCGTACGTATGGACTACCATCTCGACGAACGTGATGAGATTCATTCCCCATTGTTTCCATTCAAGACTAAATATAATTTAATGATTAAAAATAATATTTAAGGACTTGATATCATTCAGGATATGAATAAGATACAACCTATGGATAACAATCCCGTCTTATGTAACAAAACATATAAATGAAAACGAGTAAGTTAACACCCAAAACGACGATAATACTAAGATATTATTAACAAACCAATGTAAAAAGATCATATCTGATATCATATTAATGTATATCATTATTATATAATTTAATAAAAACTATTTATCAATTATATAAGAGGTTAAACTACCCTCAACCAAGGAAAAGTACAAGGTAAGGGGTTTTCATCTCACTCTTTATTTATGTGAGATTCGTGCTATATTGCCACTATTACGTTTTGTATGGTGTATGTACTGCCCACAATTGTATTATTTGTGTAAAAAACGTTAATTTATGTGAATTTACATATTCATTGTATGATAACTATTTCATGGGGTGTATGTTTTGTAAGTTACCAAGTTGGTAAGGGTTTATTTCACAATCATTCATTATCCGAGGTTGTTTATATGTAATTATCTTTTGGGTCCTTCTTATCATCCACATTCAGGTTTCATAAAACTGTTTTTAAATCATTTTTACTATTTTACATAATATGGGTCAAAGTCATTTATACACTTTTTTTACTTTTTATAAGAATTTTATAAAGTAATCTTTCCGTCATTTTCCAAACAAGGTCCTTTTTAACCTTTTCGACAGAATTATGGTCAGAATGTCTCTTTTTAACTTATATGGTGGCTGCGGCTATTTTCCGCCGTTATAAAATCATTGAAGCTTCCCTTATAAGATAATAGGAATATTTTCAAGGTAAATGTTTTATAATTTTGTGACTTTTAAATTATATAAAAAAATAGATATTTCTCTCAAATAGTTTTGATTTCATCTACGTCTAAATCCTTTGATGGATTTTAAGCTTTTTCGAAGTTGAGTTATTATGATACAAATCTTCCATATTGTATTGAAGTTTTTGTGATATGTTTGACTGTGGATGTGTTATTTTTATACCATTTGTGGTTTATGGAGAATGTATTGAAATTTAGCATGCTAGTTTTAATACGAATGTTTATGTTGTGTTTAAACCTGTTCATATGAGGAATGAATTGGACTTAATAAGTGATGGGTGGAGCCTGCTATAGCTCCTTGATGCATCGGTAGGTCTCATGAGACAAACTAGTGTCTTGCCTCAAGGCCTTGACAAAAAATTATTTGTAGTCTTTGAACAAGGCCTTGAGTATGTGGTTATGATAGTCTGGCATTATGCATTCCATCATTATGAAAGTGGTTATTGATATTTCATGTGATAATTCAACTAGTAGAATATCCATGTGAATATGTTAATGTAATAATTTCATTTTATTTCAGTCATATTATGCTGACATTCTTGATTAGAAGTATTTTTCTAGTTATACATTTCCTTAAATGTTTATACTTATTTATGAATAATTCCGCTATATTGTTATCCTTACTGAGCATCTAAGATCACCCCTTTCTATGTTTTATTTTTCCCAGGATGTGAAGAAGTATATTATGAATAACATGGAGGGATAGTCTAACGGATAAGTGAATTCAAAGGGGACAATATATTTTTGTTTTTTTAATTTCATGATGTAATGTAAGACTTATGAATATATCTAGTGTTTCAAAAGCTACTAAACTAATCATTCATTCGAGATTTGATCATTCTTGTGATTATGCCAATGTTATTTAATAATTCACCGACTATGGGCAAATAGGGTTGGGGCGTTACAGTTGGTATCAGAGGATGTTTAGTAAAAAATTTGGGATCTATATTTAGATAAACATTGATTAGAGCACATAGACCTAAGATAGACTTTGAGGATTAGTATAGAATAACTTCCTAGAATTTTGGTATTGTAGATATTTTGTGAGTTTTTCCTGAAATACACCCCTGTTTGGATATGATCAGGTATAGGCATCTCTGGCACAGATGTACCTAGTGGTAAAACCTGAAAACACTACTTAGAGCTAGACTCCAACGGGAATGGGTGCACGACAAGGGGCCTTGCTGCACTCTTGGTTACAACACTCCCTGGGGATATGCTAAGGATAATTCTCATTTTCTTTACTAATTATTTTAAAGGGTTTATGAGTATATACTTCCTCAAAAAAAACAATTTTTTATGATTATGAATTATATCCATAAACTTTTCAATTTAGGTTGTGTGTTTTACATGTTTCGATATATGTATTTCGATTCATAAACTGATCTAGTGTATGCCATTGTTTAGAAATGGCGCCTAGTGGAAGAAATGGAAACTATATCAATTCATGCAATCAATATATGGATTTCCCTACTTCTCAAGATAATTATAGTGGAACAAGTGATTCAACTGGTGCTGGTTAGCTAATCACCATATTGGGACAACCCACTCAGGTTATTAATAATAACCTAACCAGTATGGAGCACCCAGATCCACATCGTGGAGGATCAATGTTAGATTGATTCATGAGGCAACAACCACCAACATTCAATGGGAGTACAAATCCATTGGTAGCTATGCAATGGATATGTTCTTTATAGAAAATATTCCACGCTTTGGGGAGTAGTGAAAGGGAAAAAGTTGTCATGACAGTTTACCACTTCACTGGAGTTGCTGATAAATGGTTGTCATCGATTCAAGACACAATGAAAGATGATGAAGTATCAAATATGGAATGGAGGATGTTCAATGAGATTTTCTTAGAAAAATACTTTCCTCATGACCATCGAGCAGATATGGAATGTCAATTTCCTAGTCTGAGGAAAAAGGATGATGAGAATGTCGCAATGAATGAGGCTATCTTTATAAGGTTAGTGAGTCATGCTACATATTATATATGTAACCCAAGAAGTAAGATTGATCATTTCATTTATGGGTTAAAACAATTTCTCCATTGAGAATTAGTCTCACAATACTTCTCACCAGACAAAGATATTGTCTCATGTCCTATCAAAATAGAAAAGTAATTCTCTAAGTCTTACGACGTTAAAGAAAAGCAAGGGAAGGAGAGATCTTCTGATCACTATGGGAATGGAAATAAGGGGAAGAAGGTAAAAGTTGAATATCCAACCTGCATTAAATATGGGAAGAAACTCCCCGGTACTTTCTTGAAGGGAATGAGAGTCTTTTACAAGTGTGGTGAAAAAGGTCACCAAGCTCGTGATTGCAAAGGGAAGAGAAAACCTACTGATGTTCAATGCTACAATTGTAGGTAGAAGGGACATTATGAAAATGAATGTCCTAAGAGTCAGGGAAATATACCTGAGAAAATTCCAAGGGATCAAGGCCAAGAATATTCTATCACTACTACTGAGGTACATGCTTCTAAAGACATAGTGACAGGTAATTTAATGGTTTCCTCAGGATTAGAAAATTCATTATATGATTCTAGATCATCGCATTGTTTCATATCTTCCTAGTATTCTATGAAAATTAGATATTTTCAATTTGATTTAACAAGGTCGTTTACAGTTAAAACTCTTAAGGGAAGTATCAACGCAACAAAGTTTTGTGAATCTGTTCCCATTAGAGCATATAAATTTTCTTTATCTAATGATCTCATCATCATACCAATGATTGAGTTTGATATAATCCTCGGTATGGGTTGTATTTCAGACCATGATGTGAAGATTTATTGTAAGAAGAATGAGGTTATGATTTTTGTCAATGATGATAAGGAACACCTTATCTTTAGAGAAGAATCATCACCACCTAACTCTTATCTGGATCCACCCCCAGTAGCTCAACTAAATTCAATTATTGGGGAGGAAGAGAATGAAATGTCTATGGGTGAGGAAAGGATTGTTCAAATAGGGTATGTATCTATTGTGAGAGAATATATTTATGTGTTTCCATAAGATTTACTTGTACATCCTCCAGAATACGAAATTGAGTTTTCTATTGATTTAATTCCTGGTTCAAGGCCTATACCGAAGACCCCTTATAGAATGGCCATTATGGAATTAGTTTAACTAAATAATCAACTAGAGGAACTGAGTAATAAGGGATTAATTTTCCCTTGTGTTTCTCCATGGGGATCCCCTTTCCTTTCTGTTAAGAAAAAAGATGGATCTATGACGTTATGTATCGACTACAGGGAGATAAATTCTACAACAATAATGAACAAGTATCACATACCACGCATTGATGATTTATTTGACCAACTACATGGAGCTCAATACTTTTCAAAGATTGACCTTTGATCTGGATACCATCAGTTTTGTGTGAAGAAGGATGACATTCAAATGATAGCATTTTGAACTATGTATGGGCATTACGAGTTTATAGTAATGCCTTTTGGGCTGACTAATGCACCCTCTATTTTCATGGATCTAATGAACAGAGTTTTCAAGGAATATCTTGATGACTTTGTAGTGGTATTTATTGATGATATCTTTATATACTCCAAAATCTACAAAGATCATGAAAATCACTTGCGCATTATCATGAAGACTCTTAGATGACCTAAATTATTTGGGAATTTTAGCAAGTGTGAATTCTGGAATCAATAGATTTCATTGCATGGCCATATTGTCTCTAAAGAGGGAATCTGCGTTGATCCTTCAATGACAAGAGAAATCCATGAATGGCCAGCACCGAGGAGTATAACTGAGGTACGCAGTTTTATTGGTTTAGTAGGTTATTATTGACGTTTCATCCAGAATTTCGCCAGATTGGATAACCCATTAACAAATCTCACATGTAAAGGAGTTAAATTTGTTTGGAAAAAAGAGTGTGATTAATGTTTTGAAGAACTGAAGAGAAGATTATTCAATGCTCTTATTTTGACACTACCATCAGGAAATGACGGGTCTTTTATTTATAGTGATTCATCGAAGAAAAGAATTTGGGCGTGTCCTTATAAAGAATGATAGAGTTTTTTCCTATGAATCACGATAGATAAAAATTCATTAGAAAAACTATCTTACTCATGATCTTGAGTGAGCTGCTGTAATATTTTCTTTGATAATATTGAGACACTATGTGTATGGTGAAAAATGTGATATTTATACTGATCACACAAGTTTAAAGTATATTTTCTCATAGAATGAACTCAACATGAGGAAATGGAGATCGCATGAACTACTCAAGGATTATGATTTCATGATACACTACCACCTGGGGAAGGTAAATAAAGTGGCAGATGCTTTGATCAGAAAGGATCATGGAGTTTTGAAAAAAAATGAGAACTGAAAGGGATCAAATTTTCATTGATCTAGTAAAGATGGATATTGGAATAACCATGGATGGTGAAACATTGATACTTTTTCAAATGGTCGCAAAACCATCTTTACTAGAAAGGATTAAGAGTTCTCAGACCAATGATGAAGAATTTCAAAAGAATATTACAACTATGAAAGATGGGACATTGATTGACATTGTGTATGATGATGGAATTTTGAAATTTTGGGAGAGACTTTGTTTTCCTGATAAACCTGATCTAAAAAGTGAATTGTTGGATGATGCTCACAGTACCAATTTCTCTATACACTCTGGGAGCACCAAAATGTATAGATATTTGATGTAACATATTTGGTGGGACAACATTAATAGGGAGATTATTGATTTTGTGTCAAGATGTATAGTTTGTCAACAAATGAATGTTGGAAGGCAACAGCCTGGAGGAGTCAGAAACCTCTTCCAATACCTGAGTGGAAATGGGATAATATTATGATGGACATCGTCTTGGGGCTACCAAATACTCCTAGAAGGAATGGGGCAATATGGGTCATTTTTGATCATCTTACCAATTCAAAACACTTTCTTTCTATAAGAGAATATCTACCACTTGAATTTCTAGCAAGACTATATATTAATGAAGTTGTGAGACTTCATGGAGTACCCCTATCGATTGTTTCTGTTCATGATCCATGTTTTACATCAATATTATAGAAATGTCTTTAGAAATCCCTAGATACTGAACTTCATCTGAGAACTGTCTTCCACCATCAAACATATAGACAATTAGAACGGACTATTCAAACCTTAGAAGACATGTTTAGATCTTGCTCACTTGACTTTCATGGTATTTGGGATTAATATTTACTTCTAGTATAATTTTCCTATAAAAATAGCTTCCATTCAAGTATTCATATGGCACCATATAAGGCGTTATATGGAAAGAGATGTCGCACACCAACCTGTTGGGATGATGATGGTGAAAGAAAACTTGTAGGCCCGATACTTGTGAAGGAAACGATGGAAAAGTTGAAGGTAATCCAAACGCATATCAAAGAAGCTCAAAGTAGAAAAAAGTGCTATGACGATAACCGATGGAAGGATTTGTAATTTCAGGTAGGAGAACATGTTTTCTTGAAGGTATCTCTATGGAAGTGAGTTATATGTTTTGATAAGAAATGGAAATTTAGTTCCTGGTACATCAGACCTTTCGAAATTCTAGAACAAAATGGAGATGTAGCTTACCGTTTGGAAATGCCACCAAGTCTCTCCAAAGTTCACGATGTGTTCCAAGTATCATTATTGAGAAAATACATGTCTGACCCAACGCATGTACTCATCTGTGAGGAAGTAGATCTGGAACCTGATCTGTCTTATTGTGAAGAGCCCATCAGGATTCTTGATAACAAAGAACAAGTGCTGAGAAACCGGACGACTCATCTAGTAATGGCTTTATGGAGAAACCATAAGATGGAAGAGGCAACGTGGGAACCCGAGGAACTTATGATGAAGAACCACCCGAGTCTTTTTATTCAGTAATATCCTAGAAATTTTGAGGACAAAATTATTTAAAGGAGGGTAGAATGTAACACCCCAAGCTTCCACGGTACACTTATCTTTGAATAGTACAGTCGCGTGTGTTGTACGCAACTTTGAGTTCTAACACACACCAGAACCAATCAAACAAGCCGTTATGAATATTAATACCCACATTTGTAAATTTTATAAATTTTATATATCAAAATGGACTTTATTTTTGGATTCGGAATATCGAAATTAGCTTAGGGTGAATTTTTTGTATTTTTCTGAAAACATTCAATTTTTTATGAATAGTGAAAAACACTAAGTTATTAGTTAAAACTGACTTTTTATTTAGATAATTATTTATTTTATTTAAATTTATTTTCAGTAAAAATAGATACATAATACCTATATATGTTCAATGTAATTCATTGGAGTCAATTTATATTAATTTTAGATATGTAAAAATTTTATTGAACTTTTCACCGTCTTATACCCAGCTCCTAGGAGAATTTGGAAATTCACATAAAACATAATTTTACTTCTTCTGTGAGTGTAATTTAAAAAATCCGAGACATGTTTAATATCAAGGAGAAAAAATTGGTTCAAAAGATAAAAATAATGTTTGGTGAATAGTAACTTTTTACTTTTATTTACCACGGTTAAAATTAAATAGGGTAATTGAGGGTAAAAATGATATTATTATTATCCTAACACATGTCCTAATTCTATTTTCTAAGTATAATTAGACCTAAATAAACTTTAGGAATAAAATATGAACCTATTTGGTCCACATAGATTCTATTAGGACATTTATTATTATTTAATTCAGGGTAGAGTTAAAAGAGTAAAATTAAAAGTTTAATAACTAAAACATTTTTAATATAGGGTTTCGCATAAAATAAATTCGATTATGAATATTAATTAGAAATATAGAAAGATTTCCTACATAATTATATTTTATTTCTAATTTTTAGACATTAAATAATTTAATTTATTTATGACACAGTGGTGATTTAGTAATTACCTAATTCATGAAATAGTAAAATAATTGATATTATAAATATCAAAATAAATGTGATGTGAGACTTTTTATGAATTAAAATACTTTTCTAGGTTACTATTACATATTAGGGTTGATTAAATGAATTAGGTTCGATGTAATAATGTTGTTTTGAATTTATCAAAAACAAAATACCATATAGTGTCAAAATTGACTTACAAGTGTTTTTAAAACAAATATTATATTATTAGTTGATATTCAATTCCTAAAAATCTAAGGTTCGGCCAAAAGACTTATATATTGATAGGTTTATCATTAATGGACCACTTGGGGGTCTCTTGGATGTATATCGTATGTTTCTTAACAATATAATATAAAAGTACAATGAAACATGGTAAATGTCAAACTATTTAACTAAGAGTTAAATATAAATGATAAGGTTAATATAGTGACCCAAACCTATCTAAAACCTATTGGTTGAGTGTTTTTCGACCCATCCCCACCTTAGACTTTAAATAATCCACCATGTATATATTAGAAACCGAATATGAATTTGTTATAAAATAATATTTCTAGCCTTTCGAAAGGTGCCCCTCACCCCACTTATAAAAGGGAACTCCTACTTCTCTCTAATTCACACCTTCAAAACCATTTAGTTCGGCCAAACCCTGCCCAATTATTCTCTCAAATTTCCTCAATTCAACCTAGAGACAATAGTTTGATCCGAAATCCATCATAAGCATCCCTTTTGATCAAATCAAAATGACGAACCCGAAGAAGAGGAAATGTTTTCACCACCCTCTTTCAAGTTTCTTTCTTCTTCCAATTCTTCTTTTTTTATTTCCATTCTAAAATAATAACTCTAGTATCTTCTGTATACTCTGATGTTATTATAATTATGGTACAACCATATTCAGTATTCTATCCATCCTTTTAATGACATGTCACGATATGTGTGTACGTACGGCCTATCGTCTCCACATCGTGGTGTAACTGTTATTCAAAACATTATTATTTTGATGGGTATGATAATGATGTTTAATTGATGTAAATAATAAATATAACATGATAATTATTTTTTATATATGATATACCATCCAATTATATATTATTTTAATATCAAAATAATGATATTGTCGCTCGTGCGTACGTACAGACTACCATCTCCACGAACGTGATGAGGTTCATCCCCCATCATATCCATTCAAGCCTAAATTTCATTTGATGATTAAAAATAATATTTAAGGACTTGCTATAATTATGTATATGAATAAGATAAAACCTATTTATAACAAACACGTCTTATTTAACAAAACATATAAAAGAAAATGAGTACGTTAACACCCAAAACGGCCATAATAATAAGATATTATTAACAAAGAAATGTTAAAAGATCATATATAATATCATATTAATGTATATGATTCTTTTATAATTTAATAAAAAATATTTAACCATTATAAATGTGGTTAAACTAACCTCAACCAAGGATAAGTACAAGGTAATGCGTTTTCATCTCACTCATTTTTCCCGTGAGATTCATGCCATATTGCCACTATTACCTTTTCTGTGGTGTATGTAATACCCATAATTGTATTCTATTTGTAATAAACTTTAATTAAGTTGTATTTACATATTAATTTTATGATACCTATTTCATTGGGTGTATGTTTCGTAAGTTTCCAAGTTGGTAAGGGTTTATTTCACAATATCTTCATTATCTAAGGTTCTTTATACGTAATTATATATTGGGACCTCATTATCATCCACATCCATGATTCTTCAAAATTTATTTCAAAAAATTCTTAATATTTTACATAATATGGGTCAAAGTCATTTATAAAATATTTTGAATTTTTATAAGAAGTTTATAAAGGAATAATTCCGTATTTTTTCCAAACAAGGTCATTTTTAACCTTTTCGAATGAATTATGTTAATAATGTCTCTTTTTAACTTATACGGAGGGTGCGGCTATTTTCCGCAATAATAAAATCTTCGAAGCTTCCCATACCAACTAATAAGGATATTTTCCAAGTAACTGTTTTATAATTATGTGACTTTTAAATGATTTATAAAAAGACAATTTTCTCTCAAATATTTTTGATTTAATCTATGTTAACATGTTTTGATGGATTTTAAGCTTATATGAAGATGAGTTATTATGATACAAAACTTCCATATTGTATTGAAGGTTTTTTGATATTTTTGACTATGGATGTGTTATTTTTATACCATTCATGGTTTATGGATAATGTATTGACATTTCATATACTAGTTTTAATACTAATGTTTATGTTATGTTTAAACCTGTTCATATGAGGAATTTATTGGACTTAATAAGTGATGGATGGAGCCCTCTATAGCTCCTAGATGAATCATTATGTCTCATGAGACAAATATGTTTCTTAGCACAAGGCCTTGAAAAAATCTTATTTGTATTCTGGGCACAAGGCCTTGACTATGTGGTTATGATAGTCTAGCATTATGCATTCCAGCATTATGGAAGTGGTTATTGATATTGCATGTGATTATTCAACTAGTAGAATATCCATGTGAATATTTAAATAGCATTATTTCATTTTTTTTCTACCATATTATGCTGAAGTTCTAATTTATAAGACTTTAGTTTTAGTTATACATTTCCTTAAATGATTATGCTTATTTATGAGAGCTTATCCTATATTGTTATCCTTACTGAGAATCTGAGCTCACCCCTTTCTATATTTTATTTTACCCCAGATGTGAAGAAGTATATTGTGACTAACCTAGATGGATATTATATAAAATAAGTGTATTCAAAGGGGACAAGATTTTGTTTTTTGTTTTCTTCCATGATGTAATGTAAGACTTATGAATATATCTAGTGTTTCCAAGGATACTAAACAAATAGGTCTTTCAAGATTTGATCTTTCTTGTGATCATGCCAATGTTATGTAATAATTCATCGACTCTTGGTAACTGGGGTCAGGGTGTTACATATTTCATAGAAACATGTCCCTATATCCCATGATCTTCATGATCTTCTCCTCACAAGAGAGGTCATGTTCAAGTTGTACCACCTCTGGATTCAATACATGTTGAGGGTCGGCTATGTACTTACTCAAAAGTGATACGTGGAAAAAATCATGAACATGAGATATAATTGGTGGAATTACTAGTTGATAGGCCACTATTTTTCGGTGTTCAAGGATTTCATAGGGGAGAATATACCTAGGGATATGATTACCTTTCTTCCCATATCAAATGACTCTTTTCCATGGTAAAATTTGAATGAATACATTCTCACCAACATCAAAACTCCAAGTCCCATATATGGTTTTTAACATATCTATTTTTCCAACTGTGTGCAGACTTAATGAGTTGTTGGATGGAATGATCCTTTTCTATCATCTCATTCACAAGATCATGCCCAAGAATATTAGTCTCACATACTTCATCCTAACACATGTGAGTTCTATATATACTACCATACAGAAATTCATAGAGATCCATTTGAATACTCGAATGGAATATTTTCTATATGAGAGACCAACTTATGGTTAATGTTGAACCCATCCACCTTTAAATTCCATTGAGAATTTTCTTAGCATGTCCTCAACTATTTGAATATTCCTTTGAGATTTTACATTAAATTGGGGATGATATGTCATACTGAAATTTAATTTAGTACTCGATTCATGTTGATGCCTTTTCAAATATATTGATGTTAACCTCAGATGATGAACAAAAATGATAAATATTTTTATCCCATGCTGATTTACAACAACTCTCTCATAAATCATGGAATATTGGTCAAGAGAAAGAACATCCTGATTTTCAAAAAATGGAATGTCTTGGTGAGATGGTCTACTATAACCCATATCGCGTTGCTTCATTTGGAATTTCATTGGAAACCTGTGACAAAATCAATTGTGATATTGTCCCACTTCTAGGATGGTATGGGTAGTGGTTGTAATACCCCTTTAGGAATTTTTCACCATACCTTCACTTTATAACACATAGGGAACCTTATAGTATATCAATAAATCTCCCTTTTCATGTTATCCCACTAATAATGATCACAAAGATCCCTATACATTTTCATACCTCTAGGATTTATATATAAAGTATATCTATAAGAATCATTTATAAGTTCATTCATTATATCTGGAATAAATTGAACATATAGAATTGTAAGAAACATCGTTACACCTTCTTGATCAGTACTTAACTCATGAAACTACCCATTATTTACATCCAATGTCTTATTCTGTAATATGTGATCATCTCTTTGATATTTAATAATATTATTTAATAATGATGGTTGATATATCATTTGGTATAGCATTGATTTTTTTCCATTCCCTTATGATTCCCATGTCAAGTAATACTAGGTATTTGATCAAAGTATCGCTTTGAATCCTCATCATCACCCACACAACATGGACATTACTACTTAATGCATTAGTTACTTTGTTTACTCTACAAGGATGATATGAAATTAAACTATCATAATCTTTAATAATTTAAAACCATATCTTATGTGTCATGTTCAATTCATTTTTTTTGTGAAAATATACATCAAACATTGACGGTCTATGCATATATCTAATTTCTCCCCATAAATATAGATCCTATATATCTTTAGGAAAAACAACCATAGCCATCTCCAAGCCATGTGTAGGATGGTTGTGCTCATGAGGTTTCAACATTTGAGCTACATAAGTAGTCAAATTTTCATTTTCTATTAGCACTCACCCAATCCCTTTCAGAGATGTATTGCTTAAAATAAAAAAATCCTTCTTCAATAGAGGGAAGAGATAACATAGGTACAATTACCAATATCTTCTTTAGCTCTTGGAAACATTCTTGACTCTCCATTTTATAGATGAACTCAACCCCTATAATGACCCATACATTACATACATTGTTATTACTTCAAAATTGAAGCATACTTATTACAACATATAACAAAACCATGAAAGGACCGTATAGGTATAGTGTCTTTAGAAACTGGGAAACATAAACAACTAGTTCATAAAGCAACTACATTGTCTCCCATTTATTTCATCATATCTATAGTCCCTTTTGGCATATCTTACTTAATAACCATCTTCCTGACCTGGGGAAAGAAAACATACAAAATGGTGAGCTCAAATTCTCAGTAATGGTAAACAAAATAAATATCAATCACATCACATTCATAAGAACATAACATTTTAGAAATCTTAACCTGCAAAAGAGAGCATAATTTCATAGCATGGGATAAATTAGAGTCGTGAAATGAAATGCCAACAATCATAACATAAAACATGAAACTTTGTGGCATACACACATAATCATAGAGAATCATTTATTATTAGTCTAGACTCATTTCCAAGACTATCTTAATGGACAAAGTCCATTTTTGAACCGAGTTCACTCCTCATTTAAGTCCTGTTTCACTGAACCAGTTTAACCTGCCATTCCAGCCATGTCTATCTCATGAGATATAAAATCTTTACCCAATGAATTGGAGAGAAATATAGGTCCCACCCATCTCACAATGATACCATTCATATGTGTGCCACAAAATCATAAATCATACATCATTGCATATCCAATGTAATAAAAAATGGGATTCTTAAACAACATGACATCATAAAACAATTCATATAAGATAAAGGAATTCATAAAAATAATTCAATCACAACATAATCAAATCAATGTAATAATAGGGATAGAAATAGAACCCTATACTATCTTAGATGGAAAATAATTTTGATAAAGCACTTGAACTCCATTCTTGAGGAAAATATCCTTTCTACTTCAAAAACATTTTCCTTTCTTAACATGTCATAGAATTTTAAACTAAAAAAAGTTTATTAAAAATAAACATGAAAACTTGTAAAGTATGCTTCTTGGAAATAATGTTCTAAAAATCCATTCATGCTGTATAAGTTAAAAAAACATTATTCTCATACTTTTTTTGGAAAAGTCAAAAAGTACCTCGTACGAAAAACGACAAAATATTCCTTTCATATCTTTTACTAAAAACTCACCGAAGGGTAAAATTGGATTTAAACAATTGTAGGTGGACGGAAACAATATTACATATTGAGGAAACATGGATGTGTAGGATAAAATACACCCCAGTAAATTCTGAAGTATAAACAATCTCAGATAAAAATTGAGATTGCGACATTTTCCCTTACCTTAGGTCCGATTTGCATCGCAAGTGTCCGAACCTCCTGTATAATGATTTAAATAATGTTATTGACTTATTCCAGAATCATAATTATTTTTATTATATCATATATGTTCATATTCTTAGCTTCTTATTAATAATATTTCATTACTACTTGTTATTCGGATGTTTATTACTTTTTGTTCTTATGCGTGTTTGTCGAATAAATTCTTATTCTTCTATTTAAGTTATAGATAACTCATTTACAGAATGGTATTAGTGTAATACATATCATATTCATTCATTTAATTCATTTATATAATCATTATGCAATGAAGATCGTGTAGAACGAATCGCATCACATCGTGGAGACGGTATTCCGTACTTACGCACGAGCAATGATATCATTCCCATGATCGTGGAATTGTATTGGAGTGTATGTATACAATTTCAGAATCAATAACACTTTACAATAATCATATATATTCATTACTTTCACCTTTATACCCATCCAAGTAAGGTGGTGGGGGAAAATAGATTACACCACGGCGTGGAGACGGTATTCCGTACGTATGCACGCGCGGTGATTTCATTTTCCGTAGGATGGATAAGAGGTGAAAATCAGTTGTTTCATATTTATAATAATGTATCAGTATATGAGAAATACTGATGTTATTACCTCATAATGAAACAACTAAAGAAGAAGAATTGTAATAAGAAATAAAGACGAAAGAATCAGTAACGAGCATTACCACTTCTTTGAAACGCTTCTTTGATACCTCCTTTTAGGGCACTAAAATTGGTCATTAAAGAAGACCAGGACCTCTATGATGTCTCTAGGGAAGTGGAGAGGAGAAAGTGGCAGGGGTTGTCCGAGCATGAATGCTCAAATTTGTGTGAGGAGGAGAGGGAGGAGGTGCCCTTATATAAGGGAAGAGAGGGGTACCTTTGGTAATATAAGAAATATTAGTTTATATTAAATCTCAACCCCACATAAAAACTTCCAAAATGACTCATATCCGATTCTTAGATGAATATGGTTGTAATATATTCAACCAATAAAATTTAGACAAGTTAGGAATTTATTTTAAACATTATCAACTTGATTTATCCTTATTTATCAATTTTATTTTATTTGTTGTAATAATATTCTAAATTTTAAATTATTATAAATAATTACATATATGTTGTGAATTTTCCATAATTTAACACTTTATGACATTTTCGACCATATAAATTTTAATTTATAATTGTTAAATATTTCTGAGATTTTTAAACAATTTTATAATATGTTATTTTTATAAAATAACAATTGTGTCAATTTTGACACTATTCATTTATTTGAATTTAAATAAAATATATACAACGATATGTTCTAAATAAAAGATTTAATAGATTTATAAAATGTCATATGTATCTATAAAATTAGTGCAGCACATTAAATAGTTCATATAATATTTATTTTAATATTTTTAAAACAATTTATTTGATATTTTAATTAATAATATTATTTCAACATCACTATTGTGCCATAATTAATGATAATTATATAATCCCTAAAAATTCTAAATAAATTCCAATGAGGTAGATAATTGTACGATCTTTCTGGAGACTATTCATCTTCGAAGATTCATTAATTTTATCACCAAATTAAAATTATTATACTTTTAAGATTTAAGAAAGTGACATGTTGTCACATTCTTTGGTTTTAATAATAATTAAATTATTTTCATGGAAAAAAGTCCATTAAATGAATCTAATCCGACCCTTTGGTGATATGGGTCGACTTTTAGTCATCCTATAGGATTTTTTCAGGTGTTAGCGTAATTTTATATTCTTATATTTACCCTTAATTACCCGATTTAACTTTAACTATGGTAAATAAAATTTACCATAGTTACTATTCATAATGCCCAAAAATAAAAAGTAGCCTATTAACATAAATTGGGCCCACTGATTCTGAATATGGAATCCATTTTTCAATATTCAACACATATAAGTTGCAGTAATTAATTTAAAATAAATCTCGTTGTTAAGAAAACAGGTTTTAGAAGTTAAAACATTGCCAAAGATTGAAATGTTTTTACCTATGAATACAATGTGAAATTAATGCTAATGACATACATTATATTAAATTGTAAAAATATAATCTATTTATTCTTTAAAACCATTCAATATTATAATTTATCCATATAAATTATCTCAATGAAAAAAGTTGTATTTAATTAAAAATTAGCGTATTTTTACTATTCATCAAAATATGAAAGTTATGAGAAAAATATCAAAAATTTATCCAAAGTAAATTTTTATACCCTGATTCAAAAAAAGAATTTTATTTTGTCAAATTGAACTTATAAACATGTCAAAAACTAGATTTAATGTGGGTGCGCCATCAAAAGGCAGCAAAACTGCATTTTTTTAAAAATACTTCTTTTTTCCAAAAAAAACTGATTTTTCTTTTATACCTCATTATAGAAAATGTATAAGTTGAATTAAAATGTTATAAAATTAAAAATTCAGTTAATACTATTCATAACGGCTATTTTTAATAATATTTTAATAGCATATCATTGTTTAGTGAAACTCGGTATTGCGTACGATGCAAGCTATCGAGGAAGGTTGTGGTTGCGTGTAAAGAAAGCAAAGCTTGTCTTGTGTGTAGTGAAGGGTTCCTTTGATGATTTATATAACATAAAAACAAAATATTTCTCATAAAAGTCTCGGGTGTTACATTATACCCCCCTTAAAAGGAATTTCTCCCTCGAAATTCATCACTTTGTATCAAAAAGATGAGGATACCTCTCCCTTATCATATCCTCAAGCTCCCATGTAGCTTCTTCTAATTGGTGGTTCCTCCATAAAACATTAACCAATCGTGTGGTCTTGTTTCGTAGGACTTTTTCGCTACGATCCCGAATCTCTATCGGTTGTTCTTCATAAGAAAGATCTTGCTCCAGCGGTACAACTTCTGAGCTGAGTACATGTGAAGGATCAGGAATGTACTTTCTCAAGAGAGATACATGGAACACATCGTGAACTCTAGAAAGATTCGGTGGAAGCGCCAATCAGTAAGCTACCTTTCCAACACGATCTACTATTTCGAAAGGACCGATATATCCAGGGCTCAACTTTCCCTTCTTTCCAAATCTCATGACCCTCTTCTAGGGAGATATTTGTAAGAACACTTTATCACCCACTTCAAACTCTAAGTCTTTCCTTCGGTTGTCGGCATAACTTTTTTGTCGACTCTGAGCTGCTCTTATGTGTTGTTGAATAGATATGACATTTTCTTCCATATCATCAACAAGATCAGGTCCTAATAGCTTTCTTTCCCCAACTTCATACCAGCAAGTTGGAGTCCTGCATTTCTTTCCATAGAGAGCTTCATAAAGAGCCATCTGAATACTGGAGTTAAAGTTATTATTATAATAAAATTCCACCAAAGGTAGGTGTTGATCCCAAAAACCTTTGAAATCTATAGAGAAAGATCTCAACATATATTCTAGAGTTTGAATTTTCCTCTCAGACTGACCTTCTATCTGAGGATGATAACCAGTGCTAAAACTCAACTCTGTATCCAGAGTATGCTGAAGACTTCTCCAGAACTTTGAGGTAAACATCTGATCTCGATCAGATATAATGGAAAGTGGCACTCCATTCAATCTTACCACTTCCTTCACATATATCCTGGCAAGATGATCAAGAAAAAAATCTTCTCTAATAGCAATGAAGTGTTCCGACTTCATAAGACGATCAACTATAACCCAGATAGCATTATTGCCTTTGGATGTTTTAGGAAGTCTGGTGACAAAGTCCATGGTGATGTTTTCCCATTTCCATTCAGGTATGGGTAATGGTTGTAACATTCCCTTAGACTTCTATCTCTCAGCTTTAACTTGGTGACAAACCAAGCATCGAGAGACATATTCTGCAACATCTCTTTTCATGCCATCCCACCAGAAGTACTCATTAAGGTCCCTATACATCTTCATGATTCCAGGATGAGTAGAAAATGAAGAACTATGGGCCTCATCCAGCAGCTCCTTCTCTAATTCATGGATGGGAGGAACACAAACCCGATTCCTGAACTTTATTATCCCATCACAATCAAGGTTGAATTCAGGAACATTTCTCACCTTTTTTTGTAACTCGACATCTTCTTTCTGCGCCTCTTTAATATTCACCTGTATAGATGGTTGAACATTCATTTGAGACAGATATGATTTTTCCCCTTCCATTATAATTCCACGATCCGTCCTTTGTAAATCCATAAATATTGGATCATTTGTGATCCTCATCATGGATAAGCTAGCATGGTGTTGTCGACTTAATGCATCTGCCACCTTGTTTACATTCCCAGGGTGGTATTGAATTGAGCAGTCGTAATCCTTAATCAACTCCAACCATCTTCTTTGACGCATATTCCGCTCCTTTTGTGTGAAAATATACTTCAAACTTTTATGATCAGTATAAATATCACACCTTTCACCATAAAGGTAATGCCTCCAAATCTTTAATGCAAAGATTACCGTAGCTAATTACAAATCAGGAGTTGGGTAATTTTTCTCATGGATTTTCAACTATCGTGAGGCATAAGATATCAAAATATCATTTTGCATGAGAACAAATCCTAGTCCCTTCTTGGATGCATCAATGTAGATCACAAACCTTTCTCCACTGCAAGGAAGTGTGAGTACAGGTGCACTGGATAACCTTCTTTTCAACTCCCTGAAATTCTCTTCACATTCGTCCGTCCACACGAACTTATCTCCTTTTCGAGTCAACCAGGTGAGTGGATTAGATAATCGTGAAAAATCTTTCACAAAACATCAATAATATCTAGCCAAAACAAGAAAACTTCGGATCTCAGTTACTGTTGTTGGTCTCGACCATCTTTTGATAACCTCTATTTTTTCTGGATCAACAGATATCCACTCTTTTGAGATTATGTGACCCAAAAATGCAACTTTTTGAAGCCAAAATTCACACTTGGTAAATTTGGCATAAAGCTTCTCCTTTCTAAGTGTCTTCAATATAATTCACAAGTGATCTTCATGTTCTTCCTTGCTCTTTGAATAAACAAGAATATCGTCTATAAAGACTACCAAAAACTGATCCAGATAGTCTCTAAAGACTCTATTCATCAGATCTATGATGATAGCAGGGGAATTAGTAAGACCAAATGGCATCACTATAAATTCATAGTGTCCATACCTTGTACGGAATGCCGTCTTTGGTATATCCTCCCTTTTGAACCTTAATTGGTGATACCATGAACGAAGATCAATCTTGGAAAAGTATTGAGCTCCGCGTATTTGGTCAAATAAGTCATCAATGCGCGGGAGAGGATATTTGTTCTTGATAGTGATCTCGTTAAGTTCTATATAAATAATGCAGAGTCTCATTGATTCATCTTTCTTATTAACAAACAGAAGGGGTACTCCCCAAGGTGACGTACTAGGGCGTATGAATCCCTTATCAAGATTCTCTTGGAGTTGCTTATTCAATTCCTGCAACTCAATTGGGTCCATTCTATAAGGTGTCTTTGAAATAGGCAAAGCACCCGGTATGAGTTCTATTAAAAAATCAACTTCACAATTTGGTGGAAGACCCGACAATTCCTCTGGAAAGACATCATAAAACTCTCATACAACGGGCATATTCTTAATCGTGAGTTTCTCTCCAACCATATGAGATAAATAACCTTCATTTAGTGGAATCAAGACCCATAAGATAGATGGAATTTCCACTGGAAGGTTATGTTCATCCATGCATCGATAGACGATCATAGATTGATCGGTAATATGAAATATGACTTCCCTTATTTGGAAATTCATATGAGCTCCAAATAAAGAAGGCCAATCCATGCCAAAAATCACATCAAATTCCACTATATGATGGATCACAATATTTTCAGGAAGCACATTCCCACATACTTCAATCGGGGAAGAATTATAAACTTTTGATGTGACTGTTGTGCCATTAGGGGTTGTCACAGATAACTCAACATCTAATTTTTTAGGTAATACGGTGATACTCTTAGAAAATTCTTTAGAAATATAAGAGTGGGTGGATCTAGAATCAAATAAAACATTTGCTACATTAGAGTGGATGGTAAGTGTACATTTCACCACATTGTTATCGTACTCCACATCGCTGATAGAAATTGCATGTGACTTCCCTTTGTCTTTAGCCTTAAGGGTTTTTTGACGTCGACCATAATCATCAACCCTTGGATTTGGGCATTGATTGGCATAATTACCTATGTCCTTACACTTGAAACATTGATGTGTAGTAGGTTCATTCTGCGTATCCCTCCCTTTGTTTGCATCATTGGACATCTTCTTCCCATAATTGCTGCATTCAAATGCCTGATGACCTTCCTTTCCACATTTGAAATATTTACTTGTCCCTTTAAGACAATTCCCTACATGTTTCTTTCCACACATTGAGCATAAGGGAAAACTCATCTTCTTTTCAGTGTGCTATTTAGATTTTCCTTTGAATTCAATTTTCCTTTTCTTATCAAACCCATATGACTGATGGGTTACTCCAATCTCCATCCCAACTTTGAGAGCACATCGAACGATTTCTTCATAGCTATTGAAGTCCCTTATGGCTAAGGCCCTTCGAAGACTTGGTATTAAGCCACTAAAGAATTGATCGATCTTACTCTCAGGTTGGATAATAATACCAGAAGCGTACCTTGCAAGTCTTGTAAAATTTGCTTCATAGGTACCAACAGATTCAACATCCTTTTGCTTCAGTTCAAGAAACACTTTCTCCATCTTTGCTTGGAGAATACGATTGAATTACTTATTGAAAGATAAGTTCTTGAACTCGTCCCATTCCATGGACACAATTTCATCCCTTTGCCTCATATTCTTAATAAGATTCCACCATTGATCAGCATCTCCTTACAAATGATACACTGCTAGGATGACTTTATCATGTTCAGAACATTGAAGAACTGAAAATATCTTTTCAGTAGTACTAATCCATTATTCAGCAACTAATGGATCAGTAGACCCGCTGAAAAAGGTGGACGCTGCCTCATGAAGAATTCAACAGAATATTGCTCCTTCCTTTGCTCGTTTGGAAGTCCTGCATGATTTATAGATTGATATAGTTTTGTGATCATGGCTACAAGATTTTGCATTCCAGCTCCCATAATGTTTGGTTGCTCAGGGGGGCAATCATTGCATTTCCCGTCACACTCCGCATTAACACGGTTCCTTCGGGTTTCAGCCACTGACTAAAACCAAGAAGAATAGTGTGAGAAACACTAATTATAATAGGAAAACCACATAATGAAGAATAAAATTTCACACTTATGGTCCTATCGTAGGTTATTCATGGTCATTTCTAAAACACTAAGATTGTGTTCTATGCTTAGACATTTCCTTAGGGTTCTTACTAAGGCTTTAACATCCTAGTTTCTAATGGTTGACTATACCATTCCTCTGATACCAACTATAACGACCCATACTTTACATACATTGTTATTACTTAAAAATTGATGCATACTTATTAAAACATATAAAAAAACCATGAAAGGACCGTATAGGTATAGTGTCTTTAGAAACTCAGAAACATAAACAACTGGTTCATAAAGCGTCTACACTGTCTCCCATTTATTTCATCATATCTATAGTCCCATTTGGCATATGTTACTTAATAACCTTCTTCCTGACCTGGGGAAAGAAAACATACAAAATGGTGAGCTCAAATTCTCATTAAGGGTAAACAAAATAAATATCAATCAGATCATATTCATAAGAACATAACATTTTGGAAATCTTACCCAGCAAAAGAGAGCATAATTTCATAACATGGGATAAATCATTGTAGTGAAATGAAATCCCAACAATCATAACATAAAACATGAAACTTTGTGGAATACACACATAATAATAGAGAATCATTTCTTATTAGTCAAGACTCATTGACAAGACTATCTTAGTGGACAAAGTCCATTTCTGAACCAAGTTCACTCCACGTTTCAGTCCTGTTTCACTGAACCGGTTTAACCTGCCGTTTCAGCCATGTCTATCTCATGAGATATAAAATCTTTACCCAATGAATTGTAGGGTGATATAGGTCCCACCCATCTCATAATGATACCATTTATATGTGTGCCACAAAATCATAAATCACACATCATTGCATAACCCATGTAATAAAAATGGGATTCTTAAACAACATGACATCATAAAACAATTCATATAAGATAAATGGATTCATAAAAATAATTCCATCACAATATAATCAAATAAAAGTAATAATAGGGATAGAACAGAACCCTATATTATCTTATATGGAAAATAATTTTGATAAAGCACATGAACTCCATTCATGAGGAAAATATCCTTTCTACTTCCAAATTTTTTCCTTTCATAACATGTCATACAATTTTAAACTAAAATAAGTTGATTAAAAATAAATTTGAAAACTTGTAAAGGAATCTTCTTTGAAATAATGTTTTGAAAATCAATTCATTCCGTATAAGTTAAAAAAACATTATTCTCATACTTTTGTCGGAAAAGCCAAAAAGTACCTCGTACGAAAAACGACAAAAGATTCCTTTCATATCTTTTACTAAAAACTCACCGAAGGGTAAAATTGGATTTAAAAAATTTTAGGTGGATGGAAAAAATATTACATATTGAGGAAAAATGGATGTGGATGATAAAATTCACCCTACTAAATTCTGAAGTATAAACAATCTCGGATAAAAATTGAGATTGCGAAATTTTCCCTTACCTTAGGTCTGATTTGATTCGTAAGTGTCTGAACCTCCCATATAATTTTTTAAATAATGTTATTGACTTATTCAAGAATCATACTTATAGTTATTATATCATATATGGTTATATTATTAGCTTCTTATTAGTAATATTTCATTACTACTTGTTATTCGGGTGTTTATTACTTTTTGTTCTTATGTGTGTTTGTCGAATATATTCTTATTCTTATCTTTAGTTTATAGATACCTCATTTCCAGAATGGTATTATTGTAATATATATCATATTCCTTCATTCCATTCATTTATTTAATCATTATGAAATGAAGATCATGTAGAATGAATCAAATCACATTGTGGAGATGATATTCCGTACGTACGCACGAGCGATGATATCATTCCCATGATCGTGGAATTGTATTAGAGTGTATGTATACTATTTCATAATCAATAACACTTTAAAATAATCATATATATTCATTAATTTCACCCTTATACCCATACAAGTAAGGTGGTGGTGGAAAATAGATTACACCACGGCGTGGAGACGGTATTCAGTACGTACGCACGCGCGGTGATTTCTTTTTCCGTAGGATGGATAAGAGGTGAAATAGTGTTGTTTAATATTTAGAATAACATATCAGTAAATTATTGATACTGATGTTATTACCTCATACTGAAACAACTAATGAAGAAGAAGTGGAAGAAGAAATAAAGATGAAAGAATCGGTAACGAGCATTACCTCTTCTTTCAAGCACTTCTTTGATAAATCCTTTTAGGGCACTAAAATTGGTCTTTGAAGAATAGCAGGACCTCTAGGATGTCTCTAGGGAAGTGGAGAGGAGAAAGTGTCATTGGTTTTCCGATCTTGAAGGCTCAAATTGGTGTGAGGAGGAGAGGGAGGAGGTTCCCTTTTATAAGGGAGGAGAGGGGAACCTTTGGAAATATAAGAAATGTTAGTTTATATTAAATCGCAACCCCACTTAAAAACTTCCAAAATGACTCATATCTGAATCTTAGATGATATAGTGTAGTAATATCATCAACAAATAAAATTTATACATGTTAGGAATTTATTTTAAACATTCTCAACTTGATTTATCCTTATTTATCAATTTAATTTTATTTGTGGTAATAATATTCTAAATTTTAAATTATTATAAATAATTACATATGTGTTGTGAATTTTCCATAATTTGACACTTTATGACATTTTCGACCATATAAATTTTAATTTATAGTTTTTAAATATTTTTGTTATTTTTAAACAATTTTATAATATGTTATTTTCATAAAATAACAATTGTGTCAATTTTGACACTATTCATTTATTTGAATTTAAATAAAATATATACAGAAGATATGTTAAAAATAAAAGCTTTAATAGATTCATAAAATGTCATATATATCTATAAAATTAGTGTAGCACATTAAATAGTTCATATAATATTTATTTTAATATTTTTAAAACAATTTATTTGATATTTAAATTAATAAAATAATTTCAACATCACTATTGTGTCATAATTAATGCTAATTATTTAATCCTTAAAAATTATATATAAATTCCAATGATGTAGATAATTGTATTAGATTTCTGGAGACTATTCATGTTTGAAGTTTCATTAAGTTTATCACCAAATTAAAATTAATATACTTATAAGATTTAAGAAAGTGACATGTTGTCACATTCTTTGGTTTTAATAATAATTAAATTATGTTCATGGAAAAAAGTCCATTAAATGAATCTAATCCGACCCTTATGTGGTATGGGTCGACTTTTAGTCATCCAATATGATTGGGGCTGGTGTTAGGATAATTTTATAATCTTATATTTACCCTTAATTACCCGATTTACCTTTAACTATGGTAAATAAAATTTACCGTAGTTACTATTCATAATGCACAAAAATAAAAAGTTGTCTATTAACATAATTTGGACCCAATGATTATGAATATGGAATCCATTTTTCAAAATTGAAAACATATAAGTTGCAGTAATTAATTTAAAATAAATCCCATTGATAAGAAAATGAGTTTTAGAAGTTAAAACATTGCCAAAGATTGAAATGTTTTTACCTATGAATTCAATGTGAAATTAATTCTAATGACATAAATTATATTAAATGGTAAAAATATATTATATTTATACTTTGAAACCATTAAATATTCAAATTTATCCATATAAATTATCTCAATGACAAAAGTTGTTTTTAAATAAAAATTCGCTTATTTTTACTATTCATCAAAATATGAAAGTTATCAAAAAAATATCAAAAATTTATCCAAAGTAAATTTGTATACCCTGATTCAAAAGAATAATTTTATTTTGTCAATATGAACTTATAAACATGTCAAAAACTATATTTAACGTGGGTGTGCCATCAAAAGGTGGCAAAAATGCATTTTTTGAAAAATACTTCTTTTATCCAAAAAAACTGATTTTGCTTTTAGACCTCATTCTAGAAAATGTATAAGTTGAATTAAAATGTTATAAAATTCAAAAATCATTAAATACTATTCATAACGGCTAGTTTTAATAATATTTTAATAGCATATCATTGTTTAGTGAAACTCGGTATTGCGTACGACGCAGGCTATCGAAGAAGGTTGCAGTTGCGTGTAAAGCAAGCCAAGCTAGTGTTGTGTGTAGTGAAAGATTACTTTGATGATTTATATAACATAAAAACAAAATATTTCTCATAAAAGTCTCAGGTGTTACATCCCCCTTTCGAGTTATCATTTATAATGGATCAGATAGTTATGGAAAGTTTTTCAAAAACCACTTATAATATCCCGCTAATCCAAGGAAACTATGATTCTCAATTATTGTTGGAGGATGAGGCCACTTGTCAACAACCATTATCTTTGTTGGGTCAAATGAGATTCCATCATTGGTTATAATGTGACCCAAAACAATCAACTTGTTGTAACAAAAATTCCCATTTTTTGAACTTCCCAAAAGCCTCTCCTTATATAGATTTTTCAAAATTACTCTTGGATTATACTCGTGCTCTTAGCCAATACTAGAAGATATTAGAATATCATCAATAAAAACCCTAAAATTATAAATGTAGTCCTTAAATAATTTATTCATCATATCCATAATTATAGAAAGTTCATTAGTCCAACAGAAATTCATAACCAATAACTCATAATGCCCATATCTTGATCCGAATGTAGTTTTGGAATATCTTATTTATCAACCATAAATTGATTATAACCAGATTAAAGATCAATCTTGGAGAAGATTTGATCCCATGAAGTTTGTCGAATAAGACATCATTTGTTGGAAGAGGGTATTTTTTCCTCACTGTGATACAATTCAGATCTCTATAATGAATGCATAGCTTCATTTATCCTTCCATATTATTCAAAAATAGAATAGTCTCTCCCCAAGAAGACACAATCATTTTGATGAACCCCTTCTCCAAAAGACCATGTAATATCTTCAGTAATTCCTCTAACTCCACATTCACCGTTATATATAGGGTTTTTTAAATCGACTTTGAACCTGGAATCATTTTAATAGATAACACCACCTCTCTTTCTACGGGTGGTCCAAGTAACTCATTAAGAAATACATCAATTTATTCCGTAATTATGGTGACATAATCAATACATATAATTTCATTTCATTCATCATCTTCCCTGATCAACTCCATAAAAAATGGATATGTCTGGCCCATTTAGACCGAGAATATTGAGAGATATATCCACATTGGAAATGACCCTAGGTTATCCAATCAAAAATACTGATATTTCCTTGTTTATGTAGTTGATCATAGAATTATACATTGAGAGCTAGTCCATCACTAGTATAATGTTGATTTCTAACATGGGAATGAAAACTAGATTTGTGATAATATTATGCTCACTAAAATAAATACTGGAGATTGTAATCACTGTTGATGCATGGATAATCCATCCAAGAATCTTGATTGATAACTTTACTTTTAGAAGTTGGGGTATTGATGTTATATTCTTTTCAATCATGGAAGAAATAAATAAATACGTATAACCATAATCAAACAAATTACATTCTATATTTGATAAAACATTAAGAGTACCTACCACCTCTTTGTTTGGAGGTTCAACTTTAGCTATTGTGATATAAAAATAATGATCCTTCTCCACTGGCCTTTGATGAGGTTGATGGTGATTACCTTTTACATCCCTCATATTTGGACAGTGATTGGAAATGTTCCCTAGTGGTCCTCACCTGATGCATTGGAATTCAGGCATGGCCTGAACCATCTTCCCCTTATTGTTAGTGTTGAGAAGATGAGGCTCCACCTCACCATTATAGTTTCATGAAATCTGGCCATTACTTCCACACATGTAGCATTTACTGCTGCCATGAATGATGTTTTGCGAATGATTCTTCCATCATTTTTTACACATGGAAAGTTTCAATATATTTTCTCCTATTTTCACATAGTAGTTTCTCCCCATTCATGGCTCCATTGATATTTTCCTTTCAATCTCTTTTTGAGACCGCTACATCTCACAGATCTCCAGTTATACCACTATAGCAATCCATATGATTTCATTATATCTTTTATAATCTTTGTAGGATATTTTCTATCATAGATGAGGTCTTAGTCAACTAAATATTCTTTTAACAATACAATTTGTATCCATGAAAAAACTAGAGGTGTAATGATAAATTCTTCTAAAGATAATATCATAGCTTCCAACAGATTCATTCTCCATGAACATTACCTCAAGGAATTATATTTCAATTTTTTATCATCGATCAAATGAAATACATATTGAAGAATATCCCTCTAAACTCTTCCCACTCTTTATTTTCGCTATCCTCTACTGGACTCCTGTTTTTAATCAACTCCAACCACTGATCAACTTCTCCTTATAATCAGTACATAGGCAGAGTGACATTCTCTTGTTCTAAATAATGAAGTATAGAATATATTTTTATATCGAGATTATCCATTATTCTGTAATCAATGGGTTGGTATATCCATTGATCCTTTGGGGTAATTGACGGATAAACGACTCAATGAAAATTTATTCCCTTCATTGTGAAACTTTTATGTCATCTTGATTCATGTTATTTCCCATAACATGAGTTAATTGATTCATGGTTCCTATAATGGTTTTCATTCTGGAATCCATCAGAAGTTCATCAGTTCCTGGTCCCTAGCGCTCAACATTTTCACAGTTTCTTTTATTTCTCACCATATTCTAAAAGAAGAAAACATTAGTGAGAAATGTGTTTTGTTTAATAATATTCTAATTACAAGGGGATTTTTATATCTTATTACATCGTGAATAAATATTCTATTCATTTTGAAAAATTTATTTTTCTATCAATCCTTCATAATGATTCTTAAAAATAATGTCATTAACCACACATATCCTCTGGGAGTGTCAAACTTGGAATACCACATTTCCCATTGACATGCACCAGTTATCATTTTAGTCTAGCTCAAATGGGTGTTTCTGGATTTTACCCCAATATAAATCTATGCTACAGCCACATCCATATTTTCTTGTATAGACGTGGATTTTTATTGGTAACCAGTTACATAATTTTACAGAAAAATATCATGAATATTTCATATATTTAAAATATTATATATGGTTATTACTACATTTTTTAAATATTAATTTTCAAAGATAACTAAATTGTCATCTGATACCAACTATGACATCGGCCTTTTTATTACATAACATTACATAGAATTTACAAACAAAGGATCTTTTAAGCCTTACTGTATTGAAAAAAGGATTGTAATACATGAAAATATAAAACATTCCACTTTAATGGATTCTTCAAATTTCATCATACTTATGATGATTTTATCACATAATTTGGAGAAATACATCAAATGAATCGGTGATCTTTAGGACTAGTAAAGGAAAATAAGGGAAACAATTTACTTCTAATCATGGGGAATATCTATAAAAATATGAGGAATATCATAATAACATGATTAAGAGGAATATAATATATTAAATAACATGAATAATAACATCCAAATGTGGATATAAAGTTTAATTTATTCCTTCATATGTATATCAGCAAGGTCCATCTCGAATGTGTCATAAAAATGACAAAGGTTATTCGCTAATGTATCTTAAAACCTGTCGTCTCTAGTGATTAAAATATCTAACCATAGAATTGGATTACAATTAGGGTGAAACATTTAAATTTAATTATTTGCATCTAATGCACATATATAATAATAAATCATTTATCAAGTATCCCATAGAGAATAAAATAAGTGGGTTTTATATCAAAATCGTTGTGTTTAAAACAGTGCTTAAAACATGAATATTATGTCATTCAGAACCCACATTAATGGGATTAGGATATATTTTATGTAAATTATAGAATAAAATAAATAATTTTTATATATTTATGTATACATTTATAACTGAAATAGTTTTGGGTATTCATAGAAATAAAATAAAATATTTTCATGAAAAAAAAGAGATAGATTTTGAGACCAAAATTCCTCCGTAAAATGCGTATTAAACATTGCTTTAAAAAAATAGTAATTATAGGTGAAATGCTAACATATTAAAAAAATACTCATAATATATTATAGGTATATAATGAAATTTATATAATAACATGATATGTAATTTTGAAATACATACCAAATAAAGGATAATATGAATGGAAATGAGAAGTTGAGAATACCCTTACCTTGAAGACTGACTCATAAAACTATATGATTGGTAAATTTGAATCATGAGTAAACCATTAGAGGAATAATTTGGTAGAATAACTAGATTATATTTATGGAGATCATATTTTTAATTAAGGGAAATTATGTAATGTGTCACTATTTATAGAAAAAGAGAGGAATTTGTTTTATTAATTTATGAAGACGCATCAGTAGTGGTATTTGAAAAACTATGGGCTTTCCCCTGGTATTTTGTAATGGTATATATATACATGGGACACTTAATATAATATATTAATTAAAAATAGTATAATATAATTTTAACTTAAATAATTTATCATTATGTTTTCATTAAACACACTAAAAACTCAGAAATGTATTTTTATTATTCATTGAAAACAATATATTTTATAAAAACCTCATAAATACAATGTATCATAATATAGACCAATGTAATTAAATAATAACACTAATTTTATCATATTAATTATATTAATATGATAAATTAGATTGTTAAATCCAAAAATTCTAAAATATTATAAATAATAGCAGGCAGAATTTCCATAGTAAACTACCAAGTAAAATTTTTGAAAAATTGAAATTATTTTATCATTTTAATTTAACATAATTTTTTATAAGAATACTTAACATTATTAATTATCATTCATAATATCATACTTTATTATATATAAAATTATATCTTTTCTATATTTTATATGTTTTATTAAAAAATAATTATTTTATAAATTTCTATTTTAAAAAGAAAAAATATTAATAAAATAGAAATGATTGAAAAAAAATTGTTATCACAAAGAGAATATATATTAGGTATCTATGTCCTTAATAGATAACATCTTATAGCACACACACACAACCTAAGGTTAATGTATGTCATGGTGACATCCTCTTGGGGCAGATCTAATAACATTTCACGAGTAGTAGTTTCCACCAAATTGAACTTCTCCTAAAGGAGATTTCATTCAAAAAATAATTGTTGATGCTCGACATCATCTTGATCTTAAGAAAAGCCCAATGACACTACATCCTTTCCATGTTCTAAAAAATTATATTTTTTCATAAATATTATAATAGAAGAGTCCATCGACTTTTCTTTTATATACTAATTATCCAATATCATTTCTAATTACAAACGATAATTATAACATTAAAAATTATTATTGTTTCCAATTTTCATATTTTCTAGTGGTCCGATAATATTCAATACCCAATGGTTAAATTTAATTTATACATAAAACTGAATGGTTTAAATATTATCTTACATGTTTCCAATGCAATTTTCAAATAAAATCATTTCCAAATTGTTTTGTGAACTTTTATTTTCATAATCATATTTTCAAAACGAAAATGTTATTTTCTCAATAATTATTTCAATGAGTTTTTTTATTAAATCTATATTCATATGAAATATAAACCCTCATTTTAATTAATTCAAGAATTAATTGTTTAATCTCAGCATCTTCTTGATCTTAATCAAAGCCCAATGACGCTATATCCTGTCTATGTTCTAAAAAATTCTATTTTTTTTATAAATATTCTAATATAAGAGTCCATAAACTTTTCTTTTCTATACTAATTATCCAATATCATTTCTAATTATAAACCATAATTATAACATTAAAAATTATTATTGTTTCCAATTTTCATATTTTCCAATGGTCCTTTAATATTAAATACACAATGGTTACATTTAATTTATACATATATATATTCATTGATTATGACATATATTTTTAGGAAACAAAATATTATTCAAAAGATTAGGTTGATACATAATTTATATAGAGAAATAATAGTTGTGGTATATTAATAATATATTCCCAATGGTTAATATGTTAAAATGAAGGTTTATATTTCTTATGAATACATATTTCATAACAAAACTCATTGAAATAATTATTGAGAAAAATTCCTTTTCATTTTGAAAATATGCTTATGAAAATAAAAGTTCAGAAAACAATTTGGAAATGATTTAAATTGAAAATTGCATTAGAAACATGTAATATAATATTTAAAACATTCAGTTTTAATGACGGTGTGAAATTCCATAAATTTCATATATATTAACTATAATTCCTTTCAAATATTTAGTTAAATAAAAACAAGATTTGGTTGAAAAAATATGATGATTTCTTTCAAAAAAATCTAATGTAAAATATGATTTAGAAAGTATTTAATAATTATAAGAATATAAAAATAATGAAAATAATTTTTTGGTCTGATTGAGTAGCTATTGGGGGTGATAATTGAATTCCAAATAGAATTTTTTTTAAGATTAAATTACAATAATATTCATTTAATTAAACAAACAACATAATTATTCAAAATAGATTTTCCATATAGGATTTCTCCTTTTAAATTTTTTCACAAACAGTGATAATGCCTCAGTTAAAAATGTTTTTATAATTATATTAGCCTTTGAAATCAATTAATGTAGACAAAACCAAATAGAAATAGTAGACAATGTTAATTATAAAAGATATGTTATTTTTTATATATTAAAAATATTTATTTTATAGTATGAAGACAAAACACAATATCACAGTGGAATAAACAAGAGGTTTGGTCTCAATATGATACATAATACTCTCCACATTGAAATCCCCTAATTCTAATAATATTATAAAAACAATCAAAAATTCCATAACCTGGATCTGGGTAATAGAAATAGCTACAAGGTTTCCAGGCTACATATCATATTCCACAGCATTACATGGTACGTAAAGATAGCACATGACACATAAGGACCTCATCCGAAAACTGTGTGGGAAAAATGGTAAAATATAGAGATAATAATAACTATTCTTCCTATAGGTGCAAGAAAAAATGTGTGTTTGATAATTGAGTGACACCAATTTACTAAAGAGAAAAACAATAAAAAGAATGATAGATAAAAATATATTGTAATTCTCATTCTAGAATGCTAAGAATATTCAAAATACTTAGATCAACATCACTGAAGTGTTCTAGCTTCATTCATGAAAATTATAACATAAGTGAGGATCATAAAAATATATGGGTATTGAATTTGACCAATGTTGGTATATCAATCAATCATTATAAATGAAGTTTTTCTCCTTTATCATTAATCCTCATATAGAATGAATTGATGTGATTCTATAGATTCACATATTTGATTGTACAATTTCCTGTATACATCAATTTGTAATCATTGTATATGTTGTATATTGATATATATATATATATCCTTCATATATAAATATAGAACCAGTTAGAGGAGATCGTCAATCCTTAGATCATTTTGTACTAAGTCATTAAGACATGGTCAAATTATCTGAGAGTTGAAATAGTGGTTGGTCCATTCACATAAATGTTCTCAGATAGGAATAGAATTAAGAAGCTAGTGATGACTCAACATCTAAAGGTATCTCTGAATGGTAGTACCTCAAGCTGACAGTGACTCTTAGTCTGGCAGTGAGTCATAGTCTGACGGTAACAAGCCTGGTGGTATCTCATCTTAGTGGTAACTAGTCTAGCAGCGACTCTTCTAGTTGTATCTCATACTTTTAGGTGAATAATTCATGATATAGACTCACTTAGTTAAAGCTCTTAGATTTTAGTAGAATTTCCTGGTTGTGAATTCCTACTAATGGTGACTCTCCATATCACTTAGCCAAATTATCATAAAAAATTGAATTACTATATAGTATCCTATCATACAACATATAAATAATTAGTAATAAAAGAATTATGGTTTTTGATCATAGAAATAATAAAGAGTTATACTTACTCCACATAAGTAGGTTCCAACATTCTCCCACTTTTTTATGATGTCAACACATATAATTTTATAAGATATGTACTAAATAATTAATCATAGAAAACCAATGATGTGTTCATGTTAAATAAAATCTACTTATAATTTAAAAATAAATATGTTTGATATAAAAAATTAGATAAAATATAAAAATATTATATTTTTTAGAATTTTTATATGGTTTCCCTATATTATAATTAATTCCCATTTCATCTCACCCTTTGAGATTATAAAAAATAAAAGATTGATAAAAAATTAAAAGAATAATAACAGGTGAATAAAAATAAGATATTTCATTTAATATCATCTAAAAAGGAATTTAGTAATGTATTATAATGAAAATTATTACAATGAAATAATCCTTATCAAATAAATACATCTGATTAGATTTAAATTTTAGAGGATGGTGGGAGATATGTTTCTCTTTCCCTTTATCCTTATCTTTATCCTAAGGTGTTGAGTAGTATTAGTGAAAATTTAGTCATAGGTGGTAAGGAAAATGATTTTTTAGAAGGATGAATAGGTTCACGAATACGAATTGGTATGAGGTGCATTATTTCATCAGTTGGTGATAATCAAAGAGGTTGAAATGTTGGAGGTAGAAGACCATCTGACAGATTAATCACTGAGGTTCAATATATATCTTTCTCTAAGGTTATGTTTTAATGAACTATTATCACTATAATTTACAATATTTATATAATAGTCGTACTGTGGAATTTTTGGAAGGGTTTAATGATATTGGTGATATCAATAGGTATATTACGACCCCTTTCATATTTATAAGGAAATCATTTTGATCCTCCATGAATCTCTACAATACAGGTGTTAAGACCTTCGAATGGATCATAGGTTCTTGGAATGTTGTTTTAACTCATGACAATTTCTTATTATATGTGAGAATTTTGAATTTATCTAACATTTCACTCTTTGTATAAATTCAAGACATATTATAATTGATTGAATTTTTGATGATGCCACTTCAAGTCATCTGATCAATGTCATACTCCCTTATCATCTCTTATACATTCTGTCTATGATGGTGTATCGACAATAATTGTTATTCATTTCTTCACACGTCACCCAAATAAGTATTTATTTTTTCTTTGAAAATCTGACTGAGCACATCTATATCAAAAAATTCTGAAGTATGAAGAGTTTTAGATGAGGTAGTGAAAATAAAAGTCATGCATTATATTTTCTAAAAGGCAGAATTTCAACATTCTAGGACTGAAGATGTCATTCCCTCTACTGAGGCTTTCAAACTCATTATTATATTTAAAATTTAATATTCTTCACTTTCATTTCCTAGATTTTAAATCTAAATCATGGTTGTAAATGAGATATCACCAACTCAACCAAATTTCATGTGTTTTCATTACTAAATATGGCTACTGGATATGGTTGATAGCTCAATAATTTTCTAAAATATTAAACATAATTCCTTCTAAATAAGTCCAAATCCAAAAGAGAATTTCATTGAAAATATTATAAATCAACATTTTTTATGACATTTGGGTGTATAAAAAATTTATAAGAAGGATAGTATTTATTCTCATGAGTTACACTAGCCTCAAAGGGTCTATCGATCTCCATGGGGGGTAAAAGGCTACAATATCCATGCATGGCTAGTTTGATCCACTAATGATCCATCATCTATGAAAATATTTTAATTTTCCTTATCCTATGATTAACTATAATCTAAACCATATCGAAAATATTGGATACTTATCCCATTATTCAAAATAATTTACGAAAGTTCTTCTATATGGATGAAGTTGTGACTCTCTAGGAACTAAATATGTTTTATCAACATTAGGTACATTAGGAGAAGGTTCTGTATGATATGTCTATGTGATATTTTATGGATATATGTGATTAAATTTTTCTAAATTATTATCTAGATAGAGATTCTTCACCCCCTCACTATCATATTCTATATCTTATTCCTTAACATGGGTTTAGTCATCCATTTCATTGTCATTATCCCTAATAGAACATGATACCACTGGTGATGAATAATGAGTCTGAATCCTCAAATGTTCATGATCATCATGATAATCTCCATTATCATCATAATATTCACCATATTGATAATATCAAAGACCATATCCATGATCATTATATCCATCATCATGAACCTCATCATCCTCGCTTTCAATTCCATTTAAATTTTCATGGTCATCTGTTTGACAGAAAAAATTTCATCAATACCATTTCCATTATTATTCTAGTCACTATATTTTTTAGAGGAATATGTATTAAACTAAGACTCTATAGATACATCACTTTCCTCAAAACCATTTTCATCTAAAATATAATAATTTAGATGAAGATAACCTATTGGACTAATAGTTCCAAAGGAATATTTATAAGGAGATTTCGGAATATATGGATCACTCCCCACATCCATAGAAATATATATTTTTTTTCTTCCACTAATTTGTAAAAAATATCACTATCATTATTAAAGTATAAAAATAACTCCCCAGGATTAGGACCAAGACATGTATTGTCCTCAGGTCTAGTTAGATGGTCAATATAGTTGAATTCATTATTCAATTTTCCAATTTCTCTTGCCGATCATTTTTTTGTCGGATTCCATCCCACATTAACACCTTTTCAAATTGTATTTTATATGAAATATCCAACATAATTTTCTTCATTTTCCTCACCTTATATGGCAAATCCCTTAAAATATATAATGGAATTAATCATTATAGGGTATATTGGAGTGTTTGATATTGAACTTTTCTTTCAAATATCATACACAGAAATCAAAAAAAAAATATTAAAAATGATATTTTACATTGATTCATCATAAAAATTTTGTAAAATATAGATATAAAATATTATTGAAATACCCCTTTTAAACACACAAAATATTTTGAAAAACATGAATAAAATATCACATTCACTATCGAGTTCATAATTTTAACGTCCCCTTAGGGTACCATCTTATATAAACTGTAGGAGAGCCTCCTCATATTTATACATTTCACTGCCACATCAAATATTTTCTTGAAAATACACTTATAACCCATTATGAGGTACTATTATTCACTTTTCCCAATAAATTGTAAAAAAATAAAAATATTCTCTATTAATGTGACTTCTTATCGCATCATCTTATTTTTCCAAAACAAACATAGTATTCTGATAGAAATCTTATTCAATCCTCAGATAATACAAACTGTGATTTGATACATATCAGTTCATCCATTGATGATTTTCTATATCATTTAATACTATCATAATCCAAGATCGAATGTATTGTACATATATTTCCTGTTATTCTTGGAAGACTCATTTTTTCAGATGTGGGTTTTGTGAAACAATATCCAAACTATAGGTAGATATAAGGGGATTCTTGGATTGCATCATTTCATTCATTTTCAACTCTGTTACTCATTTCACACAATCCATTCAGATTAATTGAAGGCATAGGTGAAACAAGGGATAATGGAATGATGATCGGTCTGAGAGAAATTAAATGGTTTTGGTGTTCAAGGGTTTTAGATGTAGTGAATTATTATGATTTAACTTGTGATATTTATTATTTAAGTATTCCAAACAATAAATAATAAATAATATAAAAAATAAAACATTACTCATGAATTGAATATAAATGGTAAGAAAAAAATATTAAAAAATTGTAATGGTTACTCGTTCAACAGTGAAAAATCCACATTGATTCATTTATGGTCACTCATCAATAGTTACTCATCAATGGATACTCATAAATGGTGACTCGTTAATGGGGACTAACCAACTATGACTCATCTATGATGACTCATCAATAATGACTCATAAATGATGACTCAACACTGTTGACTAATCAATGATGAATATTCAATGGGGAATCATCAACGGTCACTCCTAAATTGTGACTCGTTAATGGTGACTCATCAATGGTGACTCCTCAATGGTGGCTCCTCAATAGTGACTCATCAATGGATACTCGTTCATCTATAATTTATCATGACATATTCATGTTTGATGTAGTTTAATCTCTTAGAATTCAATATATTTTTAAATATATCATCCAATTAATGTTCAATTGCAATAAATTCAAATTTTATATATCCTTATTCACAAGGATCCCTCATAAAGTGATGTCTCACATAAATATGTTTTTTTCTAAGGTTTGATACTATATTTTTAAAGATGTTTGTCTCACTTGTGTTATGAAAATTTATAGGGACATGTCTAAATTACTATCCAAAGTCTAGTAATGTATGTTTCATCCACATGATTTGTGAACATCATCTTGATACAGTTATATATTCCTCTAAATCTAAAAGAAATGTGACATAATTATGTATCATAATACACCATGATACTATAAATTTTCCTAAAAAAAGGCATGTTCCTAATGTTTTTTTTCAGTATAACTTACAACCACCAAAATCATCATCTCAATATCTTACTAAATCAATATAATTTTCTATTTGATACGAAATTCCAAAATTGGTTCTATATTTAAGGTATTTAAAAATTATTACGATAGATAATAAGTGTAATTTTTTTGGATTTTCATGAATGAGAGCACAAATACACACACTAAAAACAATATAAATCTATCTAAAAATTAAATTCATAGAATTCTAATCATTCTTATGTAACTTTTTTTATCTACTAATTTCACATCATCATCAAGGTTTGGTTTAAGGTTGTAATCATTTTATTATCCACAATTTTATTAATATCAAAGAAAAAATGTTTTAAAATATCATTAATATATTTACTTAGTTTTAATATGATATGTTCTTTATTTTTAAAATCTGAAATCCAATAAAAAATTTATGTTCTCCCATTAATCTCATTTCAAATTAATTTTGCATTGGTTTTGAAAAATATGTATACATGGAATCATTATTATACCCAAAAATAATATAATCTACATATATTTGTACTATTAGAACAATTTTTGAAATTATTTTTTCAAAATAGTAAGACCAATATTACATTTTAAACAACCTTATTAAATAATAAGATAGGTAATCCTATCATTCAAAGCACTAATAGCATTTTTAAACCATATAACTCAATTGTTAATTTAAAAACATGATTTGTAAAATGTAAAATTTTAAATCAAGAGGTTTTTCTACAAAAAATACCAGTTATAAATTCAATTATGAAAAATAATTTATCATCTACTTGATATAATTTGAAATCGAAATGTGCAACTTAGAAAAGAAGTATCATAATGGCTTCATGTTTGGATATTGGGGAAAATGTTTCTTCATAATCAATATGTTCTTCTTGATTATAAATATGTGTAACTAGTCTAGCCTTGTTTCTTTATATAGTTCCAAAAATCATTAACCTTGTTTCTAAACACCAAGTAAGTTCCAATATTTAATTTGTTTTTAGGGTTACCAACATGGTCCCATACATTTTTTATCTCAAAATGATTATGTTCTTCTTGTATATCAATTACAAACAATTCATCATTTATGGAATAATTAATTTTATTTTGTTAAAGATTTGAAAATAAGTCTTAGTGTTCAATTTGATTTCTAAGGGTATCTGTTGTTTCTGATCCTCTCTCTAGGTTTCATATTACAACATCTAATGGGAGGATTCTATTAGACATAACAGTTCTTTGAGGAAATGTGCTTCTTTTCTCAAGAAAATATTCAGGTTTGGGTTCTAGATGTTTACTTGGTGAACATTAGTTCTTATTATTATAACTTCAAAAAGGTTTACAATAGATATTTAGAGTTGGAATATCATCGTCAATGTTCTATAGGATAGTATTAGGTTCATTGGGATTAGTTTCATAATATTTAATGTGGACCGACCCTTACATTGTTTTGGTTCTCCACTCTATATTCCTTGTTTAATTTTGAGTATCCACGGAAAATTCCTTCATCAGTCATGGAATAAGATATTTATAGATAATCCATTGTATTTAAAATAATTATTTTGGAACTAAGAACATTAAAATAATTAACCTTTGGTTTTCTATTATTCTAAATCTCATAACGTGTTATCTTTAAGGGAGGTCAAATTAATACTCTATTATTAGTATAAAAGGATGTGTTAATATCCACTTCCAAAATCTATATAGGTAAGTCATACTCATTTAACATTTCCTATCATATCTGTTGATGGGTTCTATTTTTTATTTCTACCACACAATTTTTTTTCATGTCCTAGGAGTAGAAAAATTATTATTATAACCATTTAGATAACAAAATTATTCAAATTATTAATTTTCAAATTCATTACCATGATCTCTTCTTGTCGTATAAATCTCAATTGTAGTAAAATTTTCTATATCTTTAGAATACTTAATAAATTAAGAACAAGATTTACTTTTAGGAGCATCAAAGAATTACCATGTGTATCTAGAGAAGTCATATACAAGTAAATGGAAATAATTGTTTACATTTATACTAGAATGTATAGAAGGTCCAAATAGACCCATATGAACTAACTCTAGAGGATGAGAGGTTGAAACATGTTTCTTTGATTGAAAGTAAATCTTAAGGGGACACCCTTTTTTGGTATGGATCACAATCTCTATCATTTTAGAATTAATGATTTGGTAGATCTATAACAAACACATTTCTATTTATGTTATTATCCCTACCATCCAATGATTCCCCTCTTTGGATGTTAATGACAAAAGGGAGATAATGACCATCAATTATTTCCTCCAACAGGATCCGGGATGGGGAATAGAAGCATGGGTGTACAAACATCACAATATACTAGGAATTACCCTTTATAAAGAAATAATATTGGGATATATAACTTATAAAAAACCAAATCCAGGATATATATATAATAAAAACCCTAATGAACCCAAAATTAAATGTATAAATATAATTAATACAAATTATATTATCCATTATAAATACCCATAAACAAACTTCAGTAGAAACATAGTAATTGTCCCATGGTCGGAGTTAGTAACATATAGCACGGTCCACATAAACCTCCTAGAAACCTAAAAATACTTTATATATATATATATAGTATGGAATGCAAGTATACATAGTGGGAAAAAAATTATCATTCACAAGTGGAAGGAGAATACTAATGCACCCATGAGAAAATAGTAAAACTAAACAGAACCTAATAGGTAGACTAACCATAACCCAAACACATTGAAGGATTTATCTTAAACATTAATAATCTTATAATATAGTATTATGTAAATAAAATAGATGATAGGTTATTACACACCACTTTCCCACTGATTAACCACTCTCACACCCCAATGGAAAATGTCCCCGCACACCCACCTCCCTTGAATATGTCTCATTTCATCCTGCCTGCAAATACCTAGGACACACCTCATAGAAAATCATTCCCATACACACATGGACCATAACAAAACATCACATCCCACCTATAGACACATCTGCCATCATAACTTATCACTTCTTTTCTGCACACACATGGGCTATCACAACTCTCCTAAAGACACCTAGTCTACAGTCTATTGGAAGTTGGAGTAGGGAAGAATGGGTGGTTAGCCATTTATCGACCAACCAATATGTTGGTAAAGTCAACCTCTCATGTTACTATATGGGTGTCTACATATAGTTATCGACCAGGGTGGGTGCATATAGAAGACACAAGAACATATAGTGTTTAAAAATATATTTATATATAGATAATGGCACACAATCACATCATATGGGTTTAAGGAAAAAACACAAACCTTCTCACGACATCCCCACTTTTATACCACCAATAAAGGCTTAACACCATACAAGAAAAACAAAATTCATATTTTTTAATTATTTAATTAATAAATAATCATTTCTCATATTCTCTGTCACCTAACCATCCAGTTAAACGTGTATTTTATATAAATATCATGTAAAATTTTCAGTTCATGATTATTGTTAATTTCACCATCCATACCAACCAAGAAACTGCCACAACACATAACAAAATCAAGAATCATAGTAAAATCATCATCCCAGCACCCAAAACAAATTCAACCTTCCCCCATAGCCATGTTTCACAAAATGTCTTATTACATGCCCCTACATAATGCATCATTGTAATATCTCATCCATCATATCACCATAGCCACTCCATAGCACAAAACCTTGTCCACAAACAAGCTAAAAAACATACCATATCGAAATATATTTTTTATATTTATCAAGGCATCCCTTATGTCATTCCACTTTATAGATTAAGGGTGTTATCAGAAAATTTATATAATCACGGGACATCAATTTGGTTAAAAAAATGTACATGGTTAACTAATTTCATAATAAGTGACATCAAAAGCCACACAACATGGATTCTGTAGTTCAAATCATCTTATGTAAAAGATGGTAACCCCAATGACCACAATTTTTAGTGGATAATTTATCAAATACATTTTGTAACATCGAAACATAATAAGATAAAATCAAATAAAAGTAGTAAGATCATTTATCATATTTTCCATCCCCTTTATATAGATTTTAAACCAATTCAATTATCTATATTAATCCACAATCTACAATATCCAAAATGATGAATATTTCAATACCAATCCTGTATGATAAACAACTATGAATTTCAATATAGAACCTACCTAAAAGATGAATGATCGACAAAGCCTTGTTGCACAAAAAGAAGTGGGGAACGTACAGTAGGAAGCATTCACGGGAAACAGAGACCAAGTGCATGAAAACTCTCCAAGGATGAAGTTGTTGGGGATACCTAGTCTCAAGATAATGACTAATCAAAATAACAAAGGGAAGAATATATATCTCATCTTTATAAGGATGTCATCTTAGACATGGGGATTGGATATAGTTTGAATTTCTATTACAGTTAGATCTGACCAAGACCATGTGTTTTGACCATTTGAAATACTCTAAGCATTTATAAAATAATATATATTAATTATAGTATTTGATAAGGCTTTTAGGCCTCTTAAATATGGAATTCAACTCATTTTACATCAATGAAAGATGTCACAAGAGAAATCTTGAAAAACTGGAAAATTTTAGAAATTTGGAAATCTCTTGAAATGAGTCACTACCACAACCATGATGAGTCACCTCTAGATGAGTCCCCACAAGTTGAGTCATAGCTAGTGAGTCACCACCAACAAGTCACCTCCATTGAGTCACCACCAATGAGTTACCATTAGATGAGTCACTGTTAGAGACTCATTTCTAAATAATAATGGAATTATAAGTAACATCCAAGAAAGTCTCCACTGGCTAGTCACCACTGGAAAGTAACTGCCAGGTTGAGTCACTTCTAAGAGGATCTGTCCCAAGAATGAGCTACCATCATAATGAGTTTCCACAAGAAAGTGACAATTCCTGAAAGAGCTACTGTCAGAATATGATACCACCAAAATGAGATTCAACAAGAATGAGCTACCTCTAAGAAATACTACCATTGGAAAACTATAATCTTGGAAAAACTATTATATGAGTCACATTTGGAATGACACACAAGTCTCAAAAACACACTTGACTACCATAGGAAACTTCAAATACAAGATCTTTTGAAAAATAATTTTCTATAAGGACTGTGTCATTATATCAAAAACCTCAAAATCTCTACTCTCTCTAGAGAATTTATAATCATCTAAGAATAAAAGAGAGAAATAGTTCAAACAACCATCCCACGAGTTACCTCTATATGATTTCATTTCACCTAAAACACTACCACATATAAAATAAACACAAAAATCATTCACAACCCTATCACCATGAAACCACAAATACAATCCATCTCATCTCACCGAATTATTCCAAAACCAAAAAACCACAATGTCCTTTACACACGAATCTAGAAATCCCTTACTTCAGGTCCTGATAATATCAACTCAGGGTGGCACTGACTCGCCCCCACATGTTTGATTTCATCATTGTTAAGGATTCTCGATTAGGAATTTGGTCCCCACATTTCATATGTCAGGAAATTATCACACATCACACCACATATATCATAAACAAAGAAAAATAGCACATCACATAAAACCAAAAGTATCCAAACATCAAATCACACTGAAAAATAGAGAACATAAAAACTGATGAAAAAAACTCCATGTATTGGGAATGCATTTGTTTCTCATTCTCCCAAGTACTCTCTTTGAGGACAACATTCTTCCATAGAAACCAACACATAGGAATGGTTCATCCTCATAGAACCTCCACTTAAGGATCTTTGATATCCATTGAATTCTCTATAAAGGTAGTGTCATCCTAAAAATCCAATTATCCCTAGTCAATGACATGGGAGTCATCGTGAAGATACTGATATATATGAGAGATGTGGAAGAAATCATGGATCCTTCCCAGCCATGGTGGAAACTCCAACCAACATTCTACCTCACCAACTCACCCCAAAAACTAGAATGGTTCAATAAACCTATGTAAGTTCTTAATTACCTCCTCAAATATACATTACCCATGTTGAGGGGGAAATGTCAAAAATACACAGTCTCAAACCTCTAACTACGGGGCCCCGTTCTGTAATCTAAATAAGATTTTTTAAGTCCTATTCTTCTTTTGTTCTATCATGAAAAATTTAAAAAATCTCTATTGTGCACTACATCACATCAGAACAATGAACAGATGTCTCTCTAATATCAATCCTGCACAATGGATAATGACATGGTGTTCCATTCAAAGAATGAAATAGATCTATTCCAATGAATGTGTGATAGTTTTAATTAAATGAAAACTCAACCAAAAGATTCTATCATACGCAAGACACACCAAAATCGAAGATTCATGTTTTTAACATAACTTTTGATCTCTGGATAGAGCATTCAGTCTGCTAATCTATCTAGGGTTGGAAATATTGTTAAGGCGTAACTTAATCCAAAAAGCATGCTGCAATCCTCTGCAAACTCATGAGGTTAAATGTGTGTCTTGAGTTGAGAAAATAGACCATGTGACTCCACACAATCGCACAACCTCATCAACATAACTCTTACCTAATAAAACCATTGTGCACAACTCCTTGATCCAAAAGAAAGGTGTGTTTTCCCCAACTGGTCCTATAACACCCAGATAGTTTCAAAACCTCACTAATTTCATGGATAAACTAAGAATAAATCCATTGATATATTATCTCATTATCACTTAGGAACATCTAAGGGCTACAAAAAATCTCTTGGAACACGATGCTCGGACTTTACCTGAGGGAAATCTTGACTCTGAGCCCCAAACCCTCCCAATGTACATTTTATTCTAGGTAACCAAAACTGTAGCCTCAATCCATGGATAATAATATAAATTTCTATGTGTACTACCAAAGGTGATATATGAAACTGAAAAAGAACTCCATTATGCTCTAATACTGGAAAAAATATACTTCATCCATACAAAATTAGGTTCTTACTATCCTCTGACCATCCAAATAGAGCATCACCATGGCCAACACGATCATAAAACACCTCTACCACCATGTCCCCCCACTGAGACTACCCCACCATCTCCATTAAGTGAGACTGAACTTGTATTTAAAATAAACACTCTATACCACAATCCACACTTGAATTCATGTGCATGGATGCAAAATATTGCATCGCTCTCCAAGCATCCACATACACCCAAACAACATCCTTCCATGACATTATTCTCAAATAAATGGATACCATATTCCCCATTCCTAAACTATAGGTGATCTCAAAATCCTAGTCCTTAAAAATCTCCATCATCCTTCACTGCTGTAGATTCAGACCATGCTATGAAAAGACATACCTCGAACACTTTTGATTCATGAAATCAAAAAAGCACACCCCAATGAGGTAATGTATCCAAATAATTATCAAAAACACAACTCCGACTAGATCATGAAGATCGGTGGCGTAGTTGCGCTTATGGGGGCGTATCATTGTGGACCCATAAGAGATCACTTACATCTCTTACCTCAGGACACACCCTAATTTGAGATGGGATGCAACACAGAAAACCTGAAACATGACACCATATTATAGAAGCTAAAGAACATGGGCACTGACAAACATCCACTTCATTTATTTGAATGTTTCATGTAATTGATCGTGCCACCAAAAATCATGGTCATTCTCAGTCATTGTTGTTAATGGGGATGAAAATCACAATAAATCATGCAGAAATCTCCAATTATAGCCCATGAAACTATGTAAGCTATGAAATTATTTCATGTTCTCAGTTCTTCCCAAGAAACAACTACATTTACCTGCATTGGGTAAACTTCTGCACCCTACTCAGACACCACTTGCTATAAAAAATAGATCTATCAGGTCCAAAACAAATACTTGGACAACTATTCATAGATCTGGTGGTGATGAAGAATCTGAAAAATATTTTTGGGATGTTTATCATTATTCTCCTCTAACCTTGAGTATATTATGATATAATTGATGAATATAATGACGAACTAGTCAAAGAACTTATGAAAAATAGGGTTCATACACCCAATGAACACCAATGGTGATTTCTTAACATAGAACGACATGGATACAAACTTGAAGTGACAATAATTTCCACTAAAGGCAGTATTATTGATATATCCCCCCTTCACCCTTAGTTGGTGATACTCAGATCACAAGTTGATCATTGAAAACCAACTCACCCCTCTCAGCTAGTCAAAAATATAATCAATCCTTAGAAGCATGAAACAGTGTTGTATTTTCATGAAATTCAACATCTAGTAATCTATGAAAAAACCTCATACTACAATCTGATTTTTTTAGAACAACACTAGTGCTCCCAACGGTGACACAATCAGCCATATGAATCTGTTATTCATTAGATCATCAATCTGAATCCCCTACTCCCATAAAATCATAGGATCTCATCTGATATAGAGACATAGAAATAAGATAATCCGTAGGATGTAATTCTACAACCAACTCAACATCATCTTGAGGGGGTATTGTCACAACCTCCTCAGGGAAGACATCTACGAGCTCTCTCATAAACATGAAAACCTCAACTATCGCAGCATCCATAGATTCTACCAATAATATATACAACAAAAAAAATACTGGTCCCCACACGCCGACAACCCACCTAACAGCTCCATTCACCAAGGAAAACTACCCTATTTCAATCCACATCCAAAAAAATTACACTCCTCATGAAGAATTTTATAACATGACATATTAAATAAAACCATTTGATACAAATTATTACATTGTATGGTTTAATCTTTAGAAGGAATAGATCCCCACACAACTGATGCACCCCCATTATCTGTCTACACCCATGGAACACATCAAACAAGATGTTATAATCTCTGATTGGTCTTGTCAAACTAAGGGGAATGATAAACATATCTATTAGTAGTCCTACGTCATGGGATACAATGGGTGATGTAATGGACTGTGAAACTCCAGAATAGAAAAATTATAGACAAGCATGTTTGATAAACCGATATTACCACTAATGATCTCTGGTTTATATGGTGTTGGAAACTCAGCTCCCTGAACCCAAGTAACATATTAAGGCCGACCTCTACCTATTCCTTCACCATATGTCATAGAAAAAACTAGCTTCCAATAATTTTTAAACAGCATCACTAGAAACTCCTATTGAAGATGATGTTGAACATATCCACCTCCTCCAAATTGATCTTAGGGATATACTAGGAATTGGCTTTGTAAATTTCCACAATCCCCACTACAAAAACACACATAAAAAATCTCCAAATAAAATCATGGAATCCACTAGCATGATAATTTCATAATGGAAGTTATTGAGGTCAAATCATGGCTGATCAAAACCCCAAAGGACCCAGTTCCTGATACCTAAATAACAAAAACTATGCTCCTCATGAAACCCTATTATTTACCCACAAATGGAAAACCTCCAAGGTTTTTTATTAACTCGATAAACACTACTTCATTCTAATCATCTAGACCTATTGGAAATGTAAAAGGAGTAATTTCACAACTAGATAGAAGGATGATGTGCCTCCTCAAGACTCCTTTCATGAGACTCCTCTTCTAGAAAAATATATAGGTAAAAATAATATGGTCCTTGGACATGATTCTCAACTCCCACATTGACATATTCTTTAGGTGAAGGGAGAGTATCACTTTCATCCTCTGAGCATTTGTTTGGATGAAATGAACTCATTGTGTAACTGATTCTAGAATTTGACCCATGGAACATCTTCCTCTCTCTAATGAGCAAGGTAAAACATCCATCACTGACATGAAGCTCCATGAATCTGACTAACCCCCAAAGGAACACTATACTCCATTAGTGTTCTGATAAATGTTAAAGTGTTCCCTAGATCCTCTAGAAAACAATCAGTATCTTTATCAGAAATGATCCCCTCAATCATTACCAGTGTCCTCTACTGATAAGAGAGAGACACCATCTAACACTGATCATCCTCCTCAACCAAGTCAACCATATGGAAATAAAATGGAATATCAAGTTTATCCTCAACTTCTAGAACCACTTGTGAACAATGAATAGGATTCATTGCTGATTGGAAAACATGGATTTATTATGTTCGAGTATTATGGAATTTCATTATTATTCATTTTAACTCATTTAATTCATTCATTATTCATTTCAAAAATCCCATAAATAATCAATAAAATTATGAAAAAAATCATTGTGATACATGTACCATTTTTAGGTCTCTACCCTTCAATAAGAATAATCTCACTTGGTCATTCAATAATCTCAATATATGTGCATTGCATCACAAGGGACCCTAAAATATAGTGTCCTAGAAACTCTCCAAGGGTTATGTCATACACAAATGTTAACTGGAACCGATTCTGTACCAACCCATTTATTTATTAGTGTTCCTAACTCAGAACTCTACCCTTTCTGTCAATCGTAACATTTGATACCACAAAATCATGACCTCTACCTCCAATGATACCCCTCATGGGATGGAAATGATGAAAGAGATACAATGACCCTAAATTACTACCTCTAGTAGGCCATGGGTTGGAAAATAGGACCAGTTTTGAAGAAATATAAAAAAATGGGAAGAATTAACATTTATATGGTTAAAATATTAGGATGAAGGATCTGTCAAAAAACCAACTACAAGGCAAGTAAATAATAAAAACCAAAAACCATCTAATAATGAATATCTAAATATAACATATATAAATAAAATTCTTCAAAGTAAATATCAAAAAATAAACTAGGGCATCAGCTTTTAAATTGTCCCAAGGTTTGATCTAGTAACATAAAACATAATCCATGTAATCCTCCTGGGGACCTGAATATAGATTTTATATATGTTGGTTGAGAATATAGGGACACTAAAAAGGAAATCCAAAGTCTCTAATGCACAAGTTAAACATGAATACTAATTCACTGATGAGAAATTAGTAAAACCAAATAGGTCCTAATTTTTATACTAACCATAACCCTATCATCACCATGGATCACTCACCAAATAACACATCCATGTAATTTAATACAATATAAATCACATCAATTATAGGGTAATCTGCACCACATTCCCACTGATTAGCCAATATCACACCCTAATGGAATATGTCCTGGTGTTTTTGCCATTACAGGATATACCATATCGGTTCCCACCTACGGACATCTGGGCCACACCTCACAGTACATCCCACCCACAAACACCTGAGTCATCCCAACACCTCACACCCTATCCACACACACTTGGTCCATCACAAAACATCACTACCCTCCCATAAACACATGGTCAGTCATGAAATTCTTCATGACATGTGGGCCACTATTTCCTGGGGGAGGGGGTAGAGAAGAGTAGGTGGCCATGCATCTATCCCGTTAATCATGTTGTTTAAATCATTATCTTGTAATAATTCCAATTATGATTGTTGATCACTTCACCATCCATGCCAACCAGAAAACTATCACAACACTACACATATCAAGATTCATAATAAAAGAAGCATCCCAATAGCCAAAACCAATTCAACATTCATCCATATCCCCTCTACAAAAAACTTATTATACATTTCCCCACGATTTGACAACAAATTCATATCTCATTCATCATATCACCAAATCCACCCCACATCACACTACCATGTAAACAAAAGAGTTACCTCAAATGCTAGATCAAAATATATATTCAAATTTTGAATGGTTTCCCATATTTCCATTCTATTTATATTATAAGGGTGTTATCTTAGAAGCCATATATTCGTGAGAAATCTATATTATTAACTGAATGATTGTGGTTAACTATTTTCATAATAAGTGATGTCAATAGCCATAGAAGATGCATTACATAGTTCAGATCATAATAACCATAAGCAGTGACCACCAAAAACCACAATTTTCATTGGGTAATTTATATCATTCAGTTCCTATCATAAAAAATAAACAAAATAAAATAATAAATTTCAAGATTGTGTGTCAAATTTTCCAACCCCATTATATTTATTTTAATCAAATTATAATATATTTATTAATATGAAATGAATAATCTCTACAAGGATGATCATTAATATACCCATCCCATAACATAAAGAATTATGAATGATGAAGGATATCCTACCAGGAAGAAGGATAATCGACACACCCCTTGTTCCAACAAAAAAAGAGAGTTGATCGTATAGTAGGATTATCTCTAGGGAAGGATAAACACCCTCTAGGAAAATTCTCCAAGGAATAAGGACCTGGGGATACCTAGTATCAAGATAATTCCAAACTAAAATAACTAAGGGAAGGAAGGATATCTTGGTTTTAGAATGATCAACAATAATAAATGGGGACTGGGTATTGTTTCTATTTCCAATAATGACATATACGACTACCACCACATGTTTTGATCATTTAAAAGTATCCATACTTTTATAAAATTAATGACATGATTTATATATTTTGAAAATACTTCTAAAGAACATAAATATAGAAATAAACTCATTTTAAATTAATAAAATATGTTATAAGGGGGTCATTGGAAAAAATATAAAATTATGGAAATTTGGAAAACTGTTGAAACGTGTCACCACAACAGCCAGGATGAGTCACCGACAGATGAATTACACCCAAAGGAGTCACTTCCAGTGAGTCACTGCCAGTATGTCACCACTATATAATCAATACCTGATGAGTTTCCACCAGTGACTGACATCTAGATGAGTTTTTTTTATCATGTCATGATCATTGATTCACCACCTACAAGACACACCCACATGAGTCACCTTTAATATGATCTACCACCAAACCAAGCTATCACCAAAATTACCTACTGCCAGAATGAGCTACCACCATCCCAAGATACCTTTAGAATGAGATACTTCTAGAATATACTACCTCCAAAATGAGCTTCCTTAATAATAAATTATTATTGGAAAATTGGATACTTGGAAATGTTAAGAAATGACTCACCATTTGAGTGAAACACAACTCCCAAAATCAACCTAGAGTACTTCAGGACACCTAAAACATCATATATTTGAAAAACTAAAGTCCAAGAAGGTTCGGGTCATTAAAATTTAGTTTTCTAACTGAAAGGATATTTAAATGTCCTAGTCTCCAATTCCAAAGCCAATGTTATTTTTACAAGTATCCTAAGAAATAAATATTTTGGGAAGACAAAGAATTTAAATCAATAGAATGAATATTATAGTATCTTAAAATAGGAAAACATTAAACATTTTTATCATTAAAAACATGACATGTATTGTTTTCAAATTATACACAAAATCTATCATCACATAAATGATGAATAAAAAGAATATGACATTTTAAATTGTCTACATAAAAAATGAAATTAATAATGAATTACAATTACAGATTTAGAAAAGGCTAATGGTTTTACCATTTTCAGTATCACTAAATGTGGCCTGGTCACTGGCCTCATTTATCATATTCTTGAGTTTTGAATACTCACCAGACATATGTCTAATACATCCACAATCCAGATACCATAGGATTTTTCTGGAGGTTTCCCATCATATTTCCTATGAAACAATGATTATTCCTAAAATCATTTTAGAGTGAAAATATTCTTGGGTCCAATTATGTTATCAATAATATATTATGGCACCAATAATTTCTTAATGGGTTTTATATAAATATATTATATGCTTCTAGAAATAAATACATTATTAGGTACTGTTGATTAGGTGTTGGTAGTATATTCATTACTTAGAACTGGTACATGAAGTGAATCTGGTTTCATTATTTTTTATCTCTCCTTGTTGATAACATGTTTCAGTTATATACATGGGAGAAACTTGTATTCTAATTATTTTATTCATTCTTTTCTTACAATTGGTAAATCATTCTACGACATTGTTTATCATTTCCTTTAAAAACATAATTCACTGGTTTCTTTCAATAATTGATCATCTATATCTTTTTCAACATTTAGTTTGGTTTTAAGATTAACTTTCAAAGAATGATGTCTCTTCAGTGACATATAGTTATCTTTCATCTCTTGAATAATATCTTCTAGCGTGTTACAATAATCATACATATCTTTATTGGTCAATATTTCCTCAATATATATATTATCTTTATTTTTTAGAAATGATTGTCATAATTGTATGGGAATCATGAAGAATATGTTGTACCTATAATGTGCTTACTACAAAACACAAATTTTTCTTCATTTACTAATCCAATTGATTAGTTTATGAATCACTCATGCTTTCTTCGGAGGCACTCTATGTTACATTCATGTATTTTATGAATCTTGTTTCATTATCCTCATAATTCATTTTATATTTAAATTTTTCAAACGCATCATTAATTTTTTCCTTCAAATTAAATTTATAGTAAGTGATCTAATTTTAATTATCATCTGTTTTCCAATAATTTTTACACATTCCCTAGTTGTTATAATTTCTTCTCAAATTTGATTTCTTGAAGAAATTAATTTTCCTATATAATTTCATATATCTGATACCTATATGGGCCATTTCTTCATCATTATCATTAAGAATATCTTCTTCACTGATATTTTCTTATTATACCTTTTCTCTTCTTTTGGATGTAGTAGTCTTGAATGATACAAATTTTTTTTCTGGTACATCTTCATCAATCACATTTTTGATGTTAATCTCTTATTCACACATCATCAAAATTACTACAAATTATTTTATAGGTAGTTTACTCATATCACATATTATCTTATTGACACAGATTTTCCATTTTTTTTAAATAGGTTGATGACATGAACTGCATTCCTAGTTCATGCCCCCCAAAGGAATTTATTAAAAATAAAATGTATGCATTACAGACTCGAGGTGTAATGAATTTACACCAGTGGGAAATTAAAGAGGATACAAGTAAATGACAATGAAAAACCAGAGGAAAATTTCCGGTCTTCAGAATGTGAACACAGATGCGATTCTTCCATTTGCGACTCCATTACAGCATCCAAGCACTTCCTAATGTTTCAGCAGGTTTACAATACAGTCATCCTGCATGATGTTCCATTCCATCCTGAACTCTTCATCAAAAGTTGGGAGCCTCCCTCAAGCATTGCCGAGACATGCTCCAGTTTCAGAGAAACATCAACCACCTCCATAGATCAAAGAAGAAATGCATGATGCAAGAAAAAGATATAACAATTCAGTACTATATGGATCAGGGTTAGCAGAGTCTTTCCTTCGATCAAAGCAAAACCAGTATAAAGAGAATCAAATGGACAGAAAGGTGCAACCAGAATAAAGATAGAAAGTTTCAGCACAAATTTCCATCAATGTCAGCTGATCTCTTTGGAGGAATAACATCCTCTTCAGGTGAACTCTTTAATCGTAACATTCAAGAATATGATTCTTGTGCAACTTCATATGATGAGGAACTGCTGCGTAATGTAGTCACACTACTTTTTAGAAGCCCAGAGACTTGCTTTATGTATTGGGAACTGGCTCTCCAACATTACCTGGAAAGAAAACATGGGTTTCACCTGATCCAGGATGCAATCGTACTCAAAGAGGATTCAGAACAGTTCGTCAAATAAAAGCTCAAAATGTCACAAACCAAACATCAACCAAAGTGAGTATAGGCACTCCCAAGGGCTAGTAAGCAGAGAACATTCAAATCAGACTGAGAACTCCTTATAAATTCAGTAACCAAGTAATAAGATAAACAGAAATTCATGATATGATCCTTTCATATCTGGAACAAAAAGCATATGATTCATTCTTGGATTGCTTCAAAATCTCCGCAGTACAGCAGAGCCATTGAAATGAAAAATAGGCAGTAAAGAGATCAAAAGTGAGCGGTGAAACTGAAATTTAATAATTTAAAGAAGGTCCATTTGAAGCAAAAAAGAAAGCCTTTTCTGCATCTGTCTTTGTGAGTCTTCCATAAATCCAATGAAGACATTTTTAATCTTTTCAAAAATGGAAATTGAAATTTCAGATATCATTCTGAAATGAAATAAATGAATTCTAGACAGCCAAAATATATCTTCTCAGAGTGTGAAACTGCCAAAACCAAGAGCCTCCATAGAGACCAAATCAACCAAAAAGAAAAAACCATTGAAAATCATATAGCCAACCATATGCTAAAACAAAACCGCCAGGGCCTCAAGAAGTGTCTGAGTTAGAGCAGTCAGAATAATCTGGCAGGGGCTCAAGAGGGACTGGTTGTGGAGGAACCTCAAGGCCAGGACTTCTGGCCGCAAAAGACCTTGTGATGATTGTTCTCTCATAATTGACGCTACCTCTATGTTTTCTTGTTTTCTTGGGTGTTGGAGTGATGAAACCATTCGAATCCATGATGACTTTTTACCTTTTCGATCATTCAGATGAAAAGCCTCCCTTTCCTTGGGCTGGAGAGACTCATCTGTATGGCCATATTTGTTAATCACATGACCCTCAGATATTGATACTTCCTTCATGTTAGGGTGTGTGATATCATTCTTTTCAGCTTCAAGATTTTCTTGCTACTTGGTAACATCAAGAACTTCATTAACAAAATCTGAAAGTTGATAGCTAGTTTCTTGAGAATTCAAAGATCCCTTTTCTCCTTCATCACTTTCCTTGATAACACAATCAGAGGGTTTTTTGATATCTTTGACCACAAGATAGACTTCTTTACTAACTAAATTATAATGGCCAGCAAGGATTTCTTGATTATATTTACACTTTTCTGTCCACAATGGTCTAAAGCTTTTAGGATGGTCATTGTCTTTGCCACAATTGCTTGAAGGGTGCCCAAATCTGAAGCACTTAGAGCAGTAGTCTGGAAATCTTTTATAGATAATATCTTGAGAAAATCCCAAACTTCCAGATTGAATTCAAATACTGGATGGAAGATGTTTTGAAACATCTAACTCAATACAAATCCTAGCAATTGAAGGTCATGAAAGCATTTTTGTTGCCACATCTAATTTCAGTGGAGTTCCAATAAGCTTTGCAATGTGGAACAGTGCGACCTGCTTAAACAGGTTAAGGGGTAACCCTGGGAAGCTCACCCAGATTGGAACAATGGGGGATTCAGTATAAGCATCAATATCCGGAGTCCACTTGAGAATTTTCAAAGAACAACCTCCTAAGGACCATGACCACTTGACCCAAAGCCTGTAATATTCCTCCTTAGATGATAACTGAAAAATAATGTGATAAGGGTTCAAGAGACCTAGCTAAAAACCTGTAAAGCCTATCACCTCAAGGGATGAGCAAAGATACTTCAAAGATGGCCTTCGATTTAAGAATATCCCAACCAAAACAAATCTTAAATCAGAAGAAAGCATATTTACCTCCCATGTTGAGAATGAAATTGCAGGTTTCCCACGATGTCGAAAGGGTTTAGGGAAAATCTGGCTTTCCGGAATCGCATTAGCTTGAGCAGAATTCTCATCTCTTGATTTCCCAGCTACTACATCTACGAAGGATCAGGAATCTACACTAGGGTTTTCAACTCGCACCGGGTTCTTCGGGAATGCTCTACGGGTCTCCATCACCTAGTTAGCGCTTCATTAAACATTGAGAGATTCACACAGATTCTCCTCTCCATATATCAATTTAGAATATAAGATGTATCATCACATGATCATTATCTATCATGTGTTTCCTAATTTAATGCATTCAATTTACTATTTCAGTGTACTTGAGATATATGTCAAAAATACGTACATCATATTTCATTTTAAAAATATCAGACTTGATTGTATATGTGTTTAGTCTTATCTATGTGACATTTGAAGTCCCTTAATGTGAAAATGATATGTTATATTATATTTTAGAAGTATATTTACAAGTAGATATTTTATTAAATTTATCACCCCCAAGGTACAATACAAAGAATTCATACTTATAAAATTATTATTGTGTGAAGTTTTTCTAGCATCACTCAGAGGAATTCTAGAAGCTTGTGGTATTTCTTACTGTTCATATTTTATAGTGCAAATTTCAAAACATATACATTATAAATGAATTTCCATTTTTAATTTCCATTGAAACTAACTATTACAATCATAATAAGTAGGCATGTTGGTAGAAGAACCTTATTTTCTATTAACCATAAAGAACTAACTTTAAGAATGTAAAGAAATTTGAGACCTTTAAAATAAAAATAACTATAAGTATTGAATGAATAATTTAAAATATAATGATTCCAAATTTTAGTCAGAGTGAGTACTCAATAGGGGGTTATTTGTGTTCACAATATGAATTTCTATTAAATATGAAGTTAAAATAAAATCCACATAATAATAAATGGACAATTACTCAAAATAGAAAAATGATATACGGTCTATCTTGTAAAAAAGAATTATCAAAAGTGGTTATGTCTTATTTAAAATCATTACTATAGTTACCTAATCATTTAAAATCAATTTACATATAAAAAAATGAACACTAGTTATGATTAATTATCAAATTAGTAGTTTTCTTTATATATTAAAAAACAATAGGTTATAAGAATAAAATAAAAACCAATTACAAAGTTGAATGAAAAAGATGATTGATCTCAAGAATTGACATAACACCCTCAAAATGGAAATCACATACATTCAAGAATATAATAAAAATAATCAATAAATCAACAACCTGGATCAGGTATGAAGAAAATTGCAACAGGCCATCCAGGATAAATAGAATCCTCTAAAGTATTATGTGGGAAGTAACGATTGCACAAGGAAGACAAGGACATCTTCCAAAAACACTGTGGGAAGATATATGTAAATGAAATTGATAATATCAAGTATTCTTCAGCTAGGTTTCAAATAAATTGGACTTTGATAATAGGGAAACAAAAACTACTGAAAATTCAATCAAAAAACAACAATGGTAATATATAATATATTATTGATTACTCTTGTATTCCCATAATGTTAGAAATCCTAATCATAGTTTTTGTGAGAAGTTTGTGCTTAATTCTTTAAAATTTTAAATGGAACATAGGATGAAATAAATCTGCATATTTTCATGCAGATTTCATTTGGAATCTTAATCAATCATTATAGATGAAGTTTGGCATCTGTGTCTTTAATCTTCACAGGAGATGAATTAGTGATATTATATAGATTTAGATAATTTACTGTCAGATTTTTGTATATAAGTACCAGTCATTAATCATTGAATATGTTGTACAAAGAGAGATATGTACATAATGTATATATAGAATCATCGGTTATAGAGTATCCTTATTCCTTTGGTCTCCTTTGAGTAAGTCATTAAATATTGTAAAAATTATCCTTGAATTGAAATATTCATCGATTAATTCATATTAAATATCAATGACATCAGTGGTAGAATGATTCTCATATTGAATTCATACCCAAAAGTATCTTAAAATGGTAGTTCCTTAGGCTGACAGTGACTCAGAGGCTGGTAGTGACTCATAGTCGAACGGTAACAAGATTGGAGGTTGCTCATTCTACCAGTAATAGGTATAATGGTTAATAGTGTTGTGATTACATTACTTTTAGAAGATAAACCTTACTAGTGAATTAATATTTGATGTATCTAACCTTAGCAGTAGATCCTTGCTGATGGGAGAAAGTCAAGGTGGTGGCTCCGGTAAAATGGTGACTCTCTATAACAATTCTTTGAATTATCATAAAAATAATCTTTCCATATAAAATAATTTTAAACAAAATGTATCTCATTAATAACAAAAGATTCATGGTATTTGATCATTAAAATAATATAGTGTGACATGCACTACACTAAAGTATGTGAGCATAATTTTTATAAAACATTGTTTTGGAAGAAATAAGGTGTTTTGACTAAAGAGTGAAATCAAGTCAAATTTTATTGAAGAAATTTTATGAATAATTTTACGTACAAAAGAGGTTAATGGTGTTATATTACCTGAAAAATTAATGAATGAATTTAGTATAATATAATTATAGTGGTTTATTAAAAAGTATCAAATAATTTCCTTCAGTTGAAATTCATGTATAGATAATCTTGATAAGAATTATATTGAACCCTAAATCTCTTTCAACATTGGTATATTTTGAGTAATATGCCTCATGAAAAGAATAACAATAATAAAAAATTAATTAACATTAATAGAAATATATTCATGATATAACATATCAAAATTATCAATATATATACCATCATAAAGAATAATAAATGAATTTACCATATGCCTCACAGAAGTAAAAGATAGACTAGAAACCCTTACCTCATGTTTGTCATCCATTGTATGTGTATGAACATATTATTTAATAAATATAGGTATATTACACACATTTTAAAGTAAAATAACCATTTATTTAATACCATATATTATTTACCTATATTCTTTTATGACCTTTTTATTAACAATTCCTCGTTAAAAATCACTCTTTCGGGTGATAATTGCTTTGTTTTTTAGATATGTTTTTGTCTAGTAATTTGGGTCCCTTAAAATTTATAATAAATACATCATCCCCAAAATTTTGAGGATGATATAAAAATAATATATATTCATTATATATTTATTTATATTAATCTATAAAAGTTATATATATTGAATTGATTATACCATTCATGAAGATGTGAGGCCATATGTACCCATGAAAATTACATCTATTTTTGTCATTAGACAGAATGAATGGAAGACCAATACTAATTAAAAAATATTGTATAATTAATATTTAATATATTTATTTTATATTAATAAACACTCCCTTTATTACCATCAATTTAATAATGATAACTAAATCATTTCACATTGCAAAATGGTGGAGGTTGTCCACACGTATGCATGAAGGGAATATAATGTTTTCCAATGGATTTTGAAGGTAAAAAGTTACATGAGGTATTATATTTCCATATGTATAGTTAGATAACAAAAAGATAAATTATTCATTAACTTTAAACATACTACCTACCATGAAAAATGAAAGAGAAAAACAAATCACATCACTTTGTGATGCAATAGTCTTTCGTAAACACGAGCGACGTTTTCATATGCTCCATGGACTGTAAAATAATAATGTTTTTTTTAATATAATAAATAAATAATTATAAAAAATTCATAAATATCATATAAAATATTATGTATATTATTATCTCCCCTAGATATTTTTTTATTGAAAGTAGATTACATCAGTTCGTAAGGTGGTAGTCATCCGTACATTAGATCGATGGTTTCAATTCACATTTGATAGATGTGGATATAGATATGGTTTATTAAATTAACATAATAACATATAATTATATAATATATACCAGAGTTATTATAAAAATTTATTTAATGATTATTTTAAGGAAGAAGAAGAAAAAATTAAAACAAATACCCACCTTAAAAATTTTACCTCTTCTTTAGAAAGTCTCTTAATTTTTATACCTAAACCCCTCACAAATAGGATTACTAATAAAAATAAGTTTTATTGGATGTGGTGATGGAAGTAAAAAAATTTATTTGGTTTGGTATTGGAAAATACAATGGTCCTCGGAAGTGTGAATTTGGGAGGAGAGTGGGTACCCTTTTAAAAATAGGGGAGAGGACACATATGGAATTTTTTAAATGATATAGTGATTCTCATGTGTTTCTCATTCAAAACGCCTCCAAAATGGTTCATCATAAAGGATAAGATGTTATAAAACATTAATATGTCCAAAAATGATTATTTTATTTTTTAGATTATTTTTACATTTTCCTCTATGTTTAAACCCCCATAAACCCAATTTTCCCTTAAATGTGGTGATTATATTTTGATGTATGTATTACTCATTATGGTAAAAATTATAATTAATATTGTTAGATAATATGTACTAAGATGATTAAAATTTTTGAATACATTTTTTAATATGTAATTAATAGAAATTTAATAATTAAATTTTTTATAAAACAGACATATGCGTCGAAAAAACTGGTTTTTGAAAGAAAATACATTTAAAATATTTAAATGTTTTTATATCAAAATTCAATATGAAATTATTTATGTTGAAAAAAATTAGAAAACATTTCATATATTCTAGATAATGTTACATTGAGACTAATTTTAAATATAATTTATTCTTTTATGTAATTTAAGCTAAATCAAATTTTTTTAACAAAAATTTTTATTTTTCGTTATTCTTCAAAAAATATTGTCTTTTCATAAATTTCCCAAAACATCACCCAATGATAATTTTTACAATTATATTAAAAATATTTTTTTTTTAAAAAATTCAAAATTTTGTAATAATTATTTTTATATTATATCTATAAAGCACATCTAAACCACCTTTAAAAAAAATGTATTTCTGAAAATGTTTATTTATCCATAAAATATTTGTTATTTTATTTCTAATAAAAAGAAAAAAATTTCATTTTTCTTTTTCATGAGTAAAAATTGTTTTTAAATTTATGTATTGTTATTCATAATCAGAAAATTAACTTCTTGGTCATTTTATCAGGTTTATATTTTAATAAAGTGTTACATTTCATTCAAACCTAGTGATGAGGTCATCACATTCTATCAAAGAGATTGGGGTTTTTATAAAATATATATTTTAGAGTCTTATAGTTTATATTATCTGATAAAATTGGTGTTTTTTCATGTGTTCTATCAAACATTATGTTCTACTGTGAAAATATCGAGGTGTTACGTTTTACCTACATTAAAAAATTGTTTCCTCTCAATTTAATCTAAATCTATGGTATTAAGGTTTTTATATTTGAAAATAAGGTCTTCGGAAACCAAAATCATTAAAATGGTTAAAAAAACATCCCCTTTATATGATATAATGTAAATTCAAAATTTCACCACAAGGCTAGGATACCAAGTAAGAGAATATTAGTGGGATGTGAAGATATGGACAAAGAAAAAAGTTGTCAATTATTTTTTGAGACTGATTGAAATCATTTATCACAAAAAGCTAATGATTAATGGATAGTTAAAAACATAATAACCATAAATCTATGATGAATAAAAGTACCATTTGATTCATCAAAAATGAATGTAATATGATAAAAGTATTCATTCAATATGATTTTCTTGATATTGGGGAATTCATTCACATTCTATGTATATATAGAAATATACTAATTTTCTATTTGTATAATTAATAATAATAATTTGATCCTTTGGTTTTTCTCTGATAAATTTCTATATCATCACTGACTCCATGAAATTAACATAAAAAATTTTATTATTTTATACAAAAAGTAGAAAATTTAACATTTAATGTATCAAAACATCTTTAAAATAGTAACAGGATATTCCTCATGTATTTATTAAAAATAAAAAATTTAGAAAAATGTATCTAATATAATAAATTAGTCCATAATACATCAGTGTTTACTCTAAAATTTTAAATTAATCCACTTGATAAATTTTAAACTTCAAGGATCATAAAAAATGAGTCTAACCATGTTCAGTGTCCAAAAAATTAGATTGATTGTCACTAAATTGAGAAAATCATATTAACATTAGATTCAAAAAACAACATAAAGTATATCTTAATGTCTCATTCAAAATATTTTATTACCTTGAATACTATAAAACATTAATGAAATCATTGTTTCTCTAATAAATAAAATCTTACATTTTCAAATACATTTTATAAATATAAATGTACAGTAAACTCCAACAATGATAACATAAACCACCAAATCACTAACCAATTTTAAGGTCACCATTACTATCCCAAAAAACTATTTATTATAATTACATAAAAATCATTACATATTAATGTTTAACTTCTATAAATTATGTTTTTAAAAAAAGATCAAACCTTCATGGAATATTTTTTCTAAGTACAGTTTTTTACTAAAAAATTATTATATTCTTCATATATTATATAATGGGAATATAATCAATAAAATACTTCTACAATTTATTACTTAATTCCAAATAAAATAACATTAAACATTGATCTTCAGGTGTATCAATTTCATAATCTTAACCCTGATCGCTTAGAGTCTTATAGGGTATATTACCTTGACTCATTATTCATTCATTTTCACATTACCTCATCTTCTTATAGTTAATGAATTGGAAATTGTTAAAATATTCCTTTCTATTTATATCACATGTATAGTGAAATTTCTCTAAAATATTTTAGTATACTCATATTATATCTAAGAAAGTTCCAGGGTATTTCTTTCCATAATTATCATAGGGATAAAAATTCTTCTTTACACACATCCATTTATTCATATTTCTCTCTCTCATCCACTTATTGTCTTTCTTCCCTAAAAATATATATTAGACTGGGATAATTATTTCATTGTATTTTCACCATAATATACATTTTCATTGTATGATGATAATGTTTGGGAGATTAGTTCAATTGGATTTATTGTTTTAATCCCATTAATTATAATCTAAATCATTCTCATAGGATTTCATGCATAGTCTGATGCATGCCTTCCTATCCTTTTATACATTTAATCCTAATTTAAAACGTTTTTATCTTCATTTTTACACAAAAATTGGAATTTCCTCACAATATCTGCTCAATTATTCTGTGGAATATTCTTTTCCATGTATAGTACTATAAAATCCTTCCACTCCATGAACATTATTACCTTTTAATACATAGTGTTTTTAATCGATGACCACCATTGATATATATCCTTTGAGATATATTAAAATTCCATGAAAACATTAAAACTTATTTTACATAATAGATCAAGAAATATATTCTCAACAGAACATATACACTACTTAGCTAAAAAATGATCTATTTTCCCATTGAATGATGGAGGTCACTGACACATGAAGAGGTCTAAAATTGTAACACCATATAGTTAATTAGTAATATTATCCATACCCAAAATGTTATTTATCTTAAACTGAATCATTTTCCCTAATATAGTTATAATTTTATTTTTTCTAATTATATATCTAGCCTCATCTTCACTATCATTCCCAAGGGATAAATCTTTATAGTGGGTATGTGTTGTGATATAGTTATAATTACTGATACATTGAAAAATTTATATGTAATTAAATACATCAAATCATATCATAACATTATGAAATAGAATGTATAATCCAAAAATTTTTGAAATACTAAACAAAAATTGAATAATTAATTCGGAAAGAATACCATAATCATAAAATTGGTAATTTGGGAATGTTTTCAAATCCTAAAAATATTTTCAAATAATTCATCATTGTTTTTAATGATGATTTGAAGATTCCTAAAAATATTCCCTATGTGTGACTATCTATTTTCATAGGAAGGCACATTGTATGGTTCTAGGTAATACATGAGTCAATCTCAATATGCCTTTTGGGAGTTTTTATACCTAGGTATATCTATGAAAACCTTACCTAATAATTATATAAATATAGGGAATTATTTAATTGGAAAACTATACAATCTCTATAGTAAATAAATATTGAATGTTCCTATATAATTATCCAAGATTTATTTCATAAGGTTATGTTGTATAGTATGTGATCTCCTATATCTAGTTCCTAATTGTTATATAGAACTTCCTATGATTTGAAATGTAAGGACCCAAAATATAGTAACCCAATGATTAGGGTACCTTTATAAAATTGGAATAATACACAAGAAGTCACATCCCAAAAGTCTAAATAGCTTATTAGACATTTTAAACTATACATGTTCTTTAAATTTACAATGCAGTTGAAAAATAAAAAATAACTAAATGTCCTCTTTGGGAATTTTATTTTTCCCCCTTCAAATAACCTTAAATATAAATCGAAAAAGTATTCTAGGTATCCTAGGGAAAATAAATCATTAAAAGTTAGTGATCTCAAAAGATCAATTTGGGTTTATGTACTTTGGATTCTATGAATTCATAAATAATAATTAATATGGAATCATAAATAACTGAAACCCATTCCATTTAATCAATAAGTTGAGAAAAAATGGAAGGAATGAAAAAATGATCAAATAATAGATATAAGTAGTCACATGAGCTTGAAAATTTTCCATGGGTATTATAAATAATTAATTAATCATATAATAAATAGTTTTTATCTCATAATGATTTTATTCTCAATTATACAATTTTAAACGTATCATAAAGGCCTCGTGCCAAGACATATTTTATATGTGGGTAATGCCTCACCCAAGATCCTAAGTTTGTTTGCCTCATGAAACTTATCGAATTCTCAAGGTAGTATATATATCCTCACCCATCTCAGACTAAGTCAAAATAATTCCTCATTTGTGAGGTGTGAAACATAATCAATATAATAATTCTATTGGAAAAATTATAATATGAAGCATTAAGACATTCCCCAATCAAAATACAAAGTCGTCACCCATTTAGGGTAATATGGTGAATGGAATCATAATAGTACCTCCCAAAAAACATTTCATAAACCATTTAGATTATTACTTATTATTGTATCATCAGACTATATTCCCAATGTTGCATATGGTAAAATTAGGTTTGTTTTCATTGAGGAAGATAAATACCATTAAAATTTCATTAAAAACATTCTTGAGAAAGATATACTTTTAAATTTGAAAATAAATTATTATAAATAAAAATTTCATTTTTTGAAGATTTATATATTTTAAATTAATATTTATAAATTTTAAAATTGGAATAAAAACATTCATTTCTCATGGATGCATGAAATTATGTACATGTAGTATAAGATAAAAAATATTCCTTTCACATTTTTCGTTAAGATCCATACAGAGATTTTTTGTAGAATGAAACTGAAATATAATTTAAAAAATTTGATATTTAGAAATTTTTAAAACATTATTTAATAAATGGTCGTCATAATGTAAAAGAAAATTTGAAACATATGTCTAAAACATTGTTTTTGAAGAATTATGATTTTTGACAGAATAGTGAAATGAAGTCGGATTTTTTTAAAACATTTTAAGAATCATCTTAAGTACCAAAGTTATTAATATCGTCATATTACATTAATACATCAGGAATGACATTAGGAGAGAATGAAATATAGTTTTTTTTATAAAATAATCAAACAATTTCCTTCAACGGATATTATAGTATATAAAATCCCGATTAAAATGAGTTTGAAACATAAATATGATACCACTATGGTAACTTCTGAATCGTAAACCCCATTATACAAATAATGAAAAATTAAACATTAAATACCATTAATAGATATATATATATATATACATGATATGACATATCAAAATTTCCTTTTTAAGGTGATGCCTTGGCCCAAATGACCAGAGCACAAAATGTTTTAAAAGAATGTTTAAAAAATTCTAATGTATGGGATCATATTACAATGTTTTTCATGAAAGGGAATAAGAACATCAAGGAGGTAATCCCACCATGTTATGTCATGAATAAATCCCATTTTGGAAAATCCATCAGCAACCATGTTTGCTTCCTGATAAACAGGCATGATGATGTAGTTCAGATCGGTGAGTGGACAGTTGCATTCCATCCAACATGTAGAAATCTACCAAGATAAATGAGTTACAATGTTCCAAATTTCTTGAAATATGGTTGTCGGGTGACTTTAAATACATAGGTTGTTCCAACCATAAACCATGTCAAATTTTATTGCATAAATCGTGCCCATCATCTCAGCTTCATGTGAGGAGGTAATGCCACAATGACACATGAATCAACCTAGAATCTGTCCGACGTTATTCTTAAAGATAGTGACACACCCTGAAACACCTGGAATGACCTTGGAGGAGACATCTATGTTGATTTTGATCCATATAGGGAGAGGAGCTCTCCAGAGAACCTCCAGATTGCGATGTGATTGGTAGAAGTTTCTATTGATCCGTAGATGTTTTAGGATTCCAAAATCAATCACGGTATTGTGGAAATGAATTTTGGAATCAAAGTATCCTCGTATATTGTTACGAGGATCTGGGTCTGACCTGCATTAATATTGAGTGATTAGTTGTTATGAATAATTGCATTCTGATCTTACTAGTTCACATGGTGATGTTCAGTAACTGTATCAAGGAATTGGTTTCAAATTTTTTGAGTGCCTTCCATCACTGATTATTTCATAAGTTATGTATTGATAGAGTCATGTATCAAACATCTATAACAAATTATGTGAAAAATATATTTACAAAAATTAGATGTAGTAGAAAAATAAAGGAAGAGTTGGTTAGAATATTCTCTGCATTGATTACATATTTAACATTTAGAGAAAATCTGAATTCAAAACAATTGATGAAAAATATCAGTGGGAACTCTGTTGTGAAAAGGAACCATATGAGAGTGAATCTGGAGGAATTTATCCATGGTTTGTTGACGTTTTTAACTCCATTTTAATCATTCTCATTGCTACAAGACACATGATAGTAGTAATTTTTTTTGATTTATTCATTCCATTGTGAGAGAACCCCAAAATTAAGAAATAATTTTTGTAAGTGAAAAGACAATTTTCAATGAGATTCAAAATATTATATGAAAGATGATCTTGTTGAGAATTTAATATATCTTTGATTGTTATATTGGTGTTTTTAGGATTTTGATCAAGTGAAATCAAAGAGATTAAAGGCGTTCCAGTCAAGTTATCTAGGACAAATTTCATGGAGGAATCTTTGGAGACCATCCATCTAGAATTAATCATAATGTTGGCAAATGAGTGCTCGATGGTAGGCCGTATGAATGAATTAATAAAGCCCAAATTTCCAGTCTTATGTTTATCAAAAAATCTATTTTTTATAAAGGAGATAGATTCAAAAAAATTGTGAAAAACATTCCAAGTAAGCCAAGTTTGAAGGAATTCATTAAAGTATTTTAGGTTTGTCACACCAATGCCACCATTCTCAATAATCTTGCAAAAATTTGACCAAGGGACCATCACAAGATTCTTTCCAAGTGTACTACAGGTCCAGATGAAAATTTTAATATAAGTGTTCATTTTTTGATAAGACCAATAGGCCATTTGTAGACCATCATGAAGTATACCATCTATAGACAATAACAGATTTAACAAGGCATATCTTACCTTCCATATAGAGAGATTTACCCTTCCAAGAGGAAATATGGTTTAGAACTTGATTAAAAATATTCAAAAAGTCGTAGTACTTGGGTCTACCTAAAAAAATGGGGACACAAAGGTATGTGATGGGAAGAGGGCATTCATTCAGACCAAATTCACTATTAATATTACATTTTCTATTGGGGGAAAGTTCATCCTAAAGATGATTCATGATTTGTTCCAACTTATGGTTTGACCAAAAACCTACACATAGTAGGAGAGAGTAATTTTAAAGTTAAGAATGATTATATAGTCTCCTTGAAGGAAAATGATGGTTTCATCATCATTAATGAGTTGAGTGGGAGCATTTACATTCTTGAAGACATGAACATGTTCCATTATATTTTAAACCAACAGATTATTGATCAGTCAACTGAGGTAGTCTTCTGCTATTAAGAAGAAAATGAATGAGTCATTGTCCCCTTGTCTGGCACCTTTGGTGAATTTAAGGTAGACTTTGGCTGATCCATTGATCAAAATGGAGATAGTGGGAGATTTAGAGATAATTCTGATAGTAGTGATAAACTGAGTACTAAAACCAAAACATTGAATGAATTTGATGAAAAAAATCCAATCCATGGAGTAAAAAGCTTTACTGATGTCATGATTAATAGCTATGTTGCCTCATATATTAGTTGTATTCCTATTGTTGATATACTCAGAGGAAAGACAGATACAGTCTAGAATCGATCTACCTTTTATAAATCCAAATTTGATCCAATAGAGAGATTTGTCTGTAATAATTGATATCCTATTAGAAATCATTTTTGTGATGATTTTGTAGATTTTTTATACGAGAAATGGATCTGAAAATATGAATCTCAAAGGCATTATCCACCTTAGTGATCATGGTGAGGAATTGAGCATTAATAGCATAAAGAAGTACCCAATTTTTGAAAAATGGTTTAACAAGATTAAAAGCATCGATATGAACCACATCCCAATAATGTTGGTAGTTTCCATTGATAAAGACATCAGGACTAGGGGAACTATCGAGAGTTAGAATAAAGATAGTGTCTTTGGTTTCACGATATACTGGAGTGTTATGAAGGATTGTATTGACTGCATCAGAAATCACAAAAGGAATGACCTCATGAAGATGGTCTTTGATGTTATTAGGGTAATTAAAATGGTCTCATAATAAGAGACATTATTTTGAGCTCTGTCATCATCCTTGTAAAAAAAATTATCCCTATCCATTAGAAAGGATAGAGTTCTAAAGGCCTTCTAGATTTTTTGGAGGGAGTTATGGAATTTGGTATTTCAGTCACCGTCATTTAACCATTTAACTTTATAAGATTCCTTTCTCATATTGTCCATAAAAGTGAGAAAGGAATTGAGATTGACCGCAATGTTTATTTCTTGTGTGGGATCTGTATGGAGGTTAGAGTTTGTGTTTTTGTTTTGGCAATCATCGAGTTTTTTCTCAAGAAGAGTATTTTCATTGTTAACTTGTTTGGAATTGGAGTTACACCATGATTTGAGAGTCTGGTTGAGGTGCTTTAGTTTGAGGTTTCAAGTAAATGCATCATTTCATTGAGACATATAGGACCAAAAATTTTGGATGGCATGCTTACATTCATCATCATAGATCCACGAATTATTGAAATGGAATGCTAAACTAGGTTTCATGTCTGTGGAAGAAATTTTTAACAGGATGGGATGATGATCATAGTTCAGTCTATGAAGAGTGAATCTAGAGATAATGTCCCGTTTATCTAAAGCCTGGACATTTGTAAAGGCACTATCCAATTTGGATTCAACCACTTTATTATAATGTCTTCTATACCAGGTTAATTTCACACAAGTGAGATTAAATCCAATGAGATTGTTGTCTTCAATCAAGGCTTTAAATTCCCTCATAGAGATAGAGGCATGAGAAGAGACAATTTTTTCACTATAGTTAAGAATAGCATTAAAATCACCCATAAGAAACTAAGGGGCATGGGTGTTAGTGCCTAAATGAGAGAGTTCATTGCAAAGAATTCATATCTCTTGGAATTTATTCTTAGAATGAACAATGTATTGGAAATTATGAGTACCATCAATAGTAATGGTGCAATTGAGAATCTGATCAAAGATACTAAAAACATTAAAATATTGTAAAGATGATTGTACAAAAATCTATAAAGAAGAAACATTTAGATTATTATTGGTTGCACTAGAAAACATATAGTTGTGTAGACACAAGTGATGGTATTTAGAGGAGAAAGAGATTTTTGGTTTCACAATAGAAAAATGAATAGGGTGGTGCGTGTTAACCATTATTTTCATAACATTGAGGGGGTTAGAGTAAGTGATACCCTGGAAATTGAAAAAAAGAATCTTCATTTTAACCTGAGTTTTGAGTTAGAACTCCCTTTTTTCTTTTTTCCAGTTCCTTTATGTCTAGTAGATATTCAAACCTATTGGGTATTGGTTGTATTTTCTTGTTCTTTGTGAGAAATGGCATTGTTCTCATTTGTAGGTTCTTCTAATTGTGTTGGCATATCTAAATCTATGATATACATTGAACCTGGTGACAGGTCATTGGTTCATTGAGATACCAAGTGTCAGAAATTGTAGCACAGTCTGTATTTAATAATGTAAGGGGATTAGAATTACCATGACCTTTTGTATCCACTGAGGGAAATAGGATGAAAATGTTAAATGAGAGTCATTGTTTCTATTCTAAGTGATTCTTATTTTCCTACATATGGATTAGTTCAAGTATTATAGGTAGAAAATCATGTAAAATATATTTTAATGGAATGTTAGAATATGTAGTAAAATTAGTACATATGATCTATGTCCCAGGTTGAGCAGAATTTTTGAGAGAGACAGTGTGAGTAGTGGGAGTTGAAAATTCTTTTGTTCGGTTTCAATACTACTTTCGATAGTGGTTGCACATAGAGTTAAAACTGGTTTACTATTTCTAGTGTCATTTGTAGCATTAAGGTTTGGGGTAGTGGTTCTTAGATTGCATAAGTGTAATGAAACAGAATCATTAGAGAAATCATTAGTGCATGAGTCTGTGGAACACAAAGAACTAAGCAGTACATTGTTGTCATTTTGAGCAGAGAGCAGGTTTTTGTACTTTATAGAATAGTCAACACTAATAATTGTTAGATGATAATACATAACTTAGACATGTGGATCCAAAGTTGTCTGCTACATGACATAGTTCTGATGACTTTGATTCTTCTCTGGGAGGTCTTTAAAACCTACATATGTTTTGGTACTAGAACCGAAGATTTATTGTTATGTATGAAAGGTTCCATGTTCTTTTTCATGTTCACTTTAGCTCCAACCACGGGTAGACATTTCATGGTGGAGCTAGATAGGGTGTTATCCACTACCTGAATAGTTTTTCTAGGGCTGGAACCATAATTTTGGGTGGTAGTACATGTGTTTCAGGATTTTTCTTGCTCATATTATAGCCTAATATTGTCTAGGACCAGGTTTTCCATTTCAATTAAGAGGCTTTGATCATTAAACGTTTTTTCATGTTCATCAAAATCATCTGCCCATGTATTACCCAAACATTCCCCTATGTGTGCCAAATTGTGGGTTTTTTATCCAAACTTCATTTTTTGGTGGTTAATGTATGTCTATCATGATGGTTTTATCTTTTTTTGTTCTTCTTATTTATTTCCATTCATAATCAGTTGGTTGTATTACATGATTTATAATAAACCTATAGTTTTATATTGTGTGACGAATGATTTTACAATGATCACAGAAGGGGTGAATTTGCACATATTCTACTCTAATTCTAGTTTTGTAATCATTGGCATTGAAGTTAATTGAGTTGGGTAGCATTGAGTCAAGAATTATTTCTAAATCAATTATAAAAAAGAGACCCAAGTCAGCATTTAATGTCATATGATCATTTTCTAGAAGTGTTCTTATGTAGGAGACACAATAATTCAGGATTTTTTGATCCCAAAAGAACAGGTTAATACCATGTAATTTAATCTACAATTGTTCCAATTTGTTTTTATGTGAGTTTGGATTAATGGTGGAGTCCCACACTGAAATTATAAATAGACTCGGCTTGATATTAAGACTACCAGTCCTCCAAAATCATTTTAAATAATTTTTTGATTTTAATAGGATGTGAAAATAGAATTTTCATGTGGGGATTAACTTCCTATTTTCAGAATTCCAGCAATGTGAAATACATGAATGAAGATCAGTTAAAGGCCAGGGTCGGTTACATTTGTGGTAGGAGATGTGACCCATCATCATGAATTTGCAAGGTTACACATGCTATTGAAAGGAATCTAGGTGTGCTTCCACTAGGTATCCACCATCATCCAGAGGCATGATAAGGGAAGGCTTCACCTTGAACTCATTACCTAGATCAGAGCTTTTCAGCGCATCCAAGAATGATATCCCTTGGGATATACAATAGATATCATGATTGCAGGAGTCTTTATCAGAAGAATCTTAATTTTTCAAATCCACTATAATATTTTGCTCACGGGGAACCTATATCATCTGAGGATTCACGAAATGATGTGAATAAAACCGACCAGGCACAAAGAAGTTCTCCATTGAAGAGAAAATCACAGAGAATAGTCGAGAATCCCTAAAATAGATAGGGTTTTTAGAGAGATATGGTCTCCCATATCTCTAAATATCGTCTATTTATTCTATCAAGTTAAAATATCAAAATATTATGTAAATACACCACAAAAATTGTTAAGTGATGAATATGATAGAGGTTTCATGGATGAAAAACTAAGAAAATAAACCCTGACCTAGGGTTTGACTTCATTTGTATGATTATAAACCAAATATATAATAAATATTGGTTTATTATAAATATAATAAATAAAAATAACCATATATTTGACCCCATATTTTCTATAATTTTATTGTTTTATGATTTGTTTTATCACAATTATTTGTTAAAATCACAGTGTCGGTGATAATTGATTCATTTTTCAGATATTTTTTGATTCGGTAATGTATGTAATTTAATACTAATAATGGTCCTATCATATCAGTAATATTAATCATTAAATAAATATCAGTTATATTAAATATATATTCATTTAGAGTTATCTATAAAATATTTAAATTGAAAATAGATTAGACCATTCATGGAATGGTAGGTCGTACATACCCAAAAATGTTGTTTCCATTTTTTTGGTGAGAGAAATGGATAGAAAATAAATATAATTTCATATTTACAGAATAATTATTTTTTTATGTATATTTATATAAAATATAAATTTATTTAATCCATCCTTTTTATCATCCATGTAAAAAAGAAAATGAAAAACATGTCTCAATGCTACGCAGAGGTGGTAGTCCACATGTATGCACTAGAGATGTTATTGTCATCCAAAGTATTTGGAGGGTTAGAAGTTACAAGAAAAATTATATACCCAGAATTATGGTCAGGTAAAAAATATCACATATATTTATTATTTATTATTTTACGTGCTTATATGCAATGCATAAGTGAAAAACAAATTCCAAACTCCATGATTTGGGAGTCCATCGTACAAAAGTGCATCCTTATCATATACCCCAGAGAATAAAAATTAGGATGGTATATGTGAAAAAATAATTCAAAAAGTATATTAATTTTAAAAATATCATATATATATATATATATATATTAAATACATCATATTATATAACCTTTAATGGTGGTGATGTGAAGAGAATTGCATCAGTTTGTGAGGTGGTTGTTCATTATAAAAATGATTGACAGTTCTGTTTAAAATTTAATGGAAGTGGAGATGGATATTGGTTCATTCATTAACATAATAACATATCAGTATAAATTAGATACCATGGTAACTATATTCTAATTTTTTTTTGATTATTGGAAAGAAATTTAATAAGAAATAAAACAAATAAAGACATTAAATAATTCTACCATTTATTCAGATAGCCACATTATCTTTATATATAAATTCTTCTTAGGAGGAATTACTAAAAACATAGGGCCTGTGTAATTTTTTGGGGGTATTAAACAAGTTTCTTTATATATTTTCCAAACAAAATGGATTGGGAGTCTGGATATGGGAGGAAACAGGGTGGAATTTTATTATTCAGGGAAAGGACACTCCTTTAATTTTTTAAATGATAAAGTGATTTGACATTTGAATCATAGAAAGAAAACTCAATAAAATGTTCATTCAGGAAAATTATATGTAATGTGATCAAACTAATTCAAATAAATGGTTTTTATGCAAGATTTTAGTCATTTTATTCATCGTCTTCTTATTTTAATTCCTTCGTTAACCCTTTTTTATCTTAAAAATGATAATTAATTTTTAAAGATTTTACTATTCATAATAGTAAAAAATTATGTTGACCTAATTTTATATTATTAATTATTCTAAATAGTAATATGGAATCCATTTTTTCAAATTCATTTTATAGATTTGGAAACACTCAATTTTAAATTAAACACATATACACGTAAAAATGCAATATTCTAATAAAAAAACCAGTAGACTAGAATGTTTTTCAATCCAGAATCAATATTAGATTGACTAAAATGACCAACATTAGTTAAATTGTAATATAATTGAAAAAAATAAACTTTAAAAAAAATTATATATATTATTGAACCATGAAAATAATAAAAAAAGAAAAAGTAATTTTCAATTAAAATTATATTTTTCCATATTCATAGAAAAATTATTTGGTTCATAAAATTATCAAAAATTAACCCAAAAAAATTACAATAAAATTGAAAATAAAGATTATTTTTTAAAATAAATTTTCTAAATTTCATTAAAATTAATTTTACAGAGTATGTGCAATGAATGGCTAAACCTCCATAAAAAATACAGTTTTCAAAAACAAACTACATTATTTAAAATAGTTCATATTTAATTTCGAATTGAACGATAACCATTTTATTTATTTTATACATTTTTAGAACATATAATTTACCTAATTTGTTTATTCTTTTTCATACCATCCAACTTAATATCTCTGTTGTAATGGTATTGATAAATTTTAATAGTGTATCCTGTTTCGTTCAATGTCGGTATTGCGTACATTGTAAACTATCTAAGTGATGATTTTTTTTTAAAAATAAATATATCATAAATTATAATGGTATTATATTCTATTATATATTTTTTATTTTGTTCATATATGCTACCAAACAAGATTTTTCTCTTTAAAAGTCATGGTGTATTACAATAATCAACAGAAACTGAGAGCATAATATATCATTGAATTCAAATGAAAATAAATAGATCGTGTATATCTAGTAATTTATTCAATTTTAATTAAATTAATAATTTAGGACTAAAAATTTCATAACATATAATAATACATCATTATCATTGACATCATGATCATACCATCAATGAAATATCATTTTATTTGAAGGGAAACACCAAAATATGAAAATAAGTTTGTCTCGTGAGACTTATCACTGTATCAAGGGGAATAAAATTTCAAGACCCAACTTATATTATTTGTATCAAACACACTAATCATATGAGATAAATAATAAAATATTAATAGTCAAATTTTTCAGTAAAAATATTTATTGGAATAGAAACATACAAAACTCCAAAATGATTCCCCATGTAAATAAAAATAACAACATGACCATAACCCATCTCGAGAGAAAAGGGGGATAATTAAACAATTCATATATAATATTACCATTGTCATCCATATTACAATATATACATACATAATTCTAATACTTTTCATTATGTAAATAAAGTGATAACATACTCATATTCCATTCTGAGTGAGATGGTGGATGGTTAAATAATATATTTTTAACTTGCTAATAAACATATATTTTAGAATAATAACATATAAAAGTCCAATAATCATTATAATGTCAATAAAAGGGATTAAATGTTCATTATGTGTTTGGATGGATAAGGAATGTGGTTATAAATACATAGAAAAAATGATAATAAACATCATATTTATCATAAAAACATAATATATTCCAATACTTTTCCCATGTCAATAAAGGGGATAACATGATTATAAGTCATTTATATATAGTAGATATATGGTAAGACAACACATAGACATTATATGTTCAATGGGTATTCTAAAGGTTAAATTAAGTAACCTTATCAAAGAAGTAAAAAAAATATAATGGTTTATGGCACTTTCAAAGTGATGTGTTGTCAGTATATGTCTGTAATTGATTTTAATAGTTTTAGTTTGTTAGATAAATCCCTCATTGTGAATTTTTATTAGGTTATGAATATAAAAATTCATATCCCATTGGATTTTCTTTCCTTGTTTTCATTCTTAGTACCACTCTCCTTGCATCATGTTGATGGATACGAAAATTCATCAACGTACCCATTTTAGGGTGATTACCCCTAGGCAATTATATACCACATTCGTATACACGTTCCAATATCCATATAGGTATATCAATACCAGAAAAATTATACTCTCATTAATTTTCTATAATTTATGAATTATGGTAATTATTGTGGATTATAATAATTCTTTAATGGATACAAATATCTTTTCCAATATATCAAATTAGTAATATTGACATGGAATTATAATCATTTTGAAATTATAATAAGGGTTTATAATGGATAATGGTGGCCAGAATGAGGGACATTATGTAATAATATTAACAGTATAATAGAAATCCTATAATGTGCGGGAATAAGTAGGCTATCATTAACATCATATAAAATGGTTGATGATTACATATAATTTGAAGCAATGGAATTTTTTTAACAAATATTATAAAAAACTAATTAAAAATTAATGTTAAATATTAGAGACCCATACCTTTTTATATAACATATTAATGCATTGGAGGACACATTAAAACTATAAGAACACTTTGTATGGGTATTTTATTATTATAATGAAAAAAAATCATGATAAATCCCTTTATGGTGCACTTGGATGAGAGAATATGTGGGAGTCATACCCTTTTTAGGAGAAAAATATGGGATTTTTCATATAAGATAGGGATTGGTATGGGGTGGTAATGGAATAACATGGGTATTGTGTGGGTTTTGTTACTTAGGGTAATTAGGTTGAAAAGTGCTTAGTCGGTCATTGGGTATCATTTTAACAACAACAAAAACATTATATTTAGTTAATGTGAGATTTTATTTTTTTAAATCTTGGGATACCACATCTACATATGGTTCCATATTAATCATTATTAAAAACTAACCATGTTTATTATTATATTACAAGGAATATAAGATGAATCTTATAATCAAATTAAATTTTTTTTAATATTATTATATGATCCATTTAACCATATTAAATTTTCAATTATGATAAAATTGACATTAAAATTAAAACATAAGTAAATGGAAATCACGTTTTATCAAAAATTGACTTCTAATATATTAATAGATTTCATTTTTATTTAAAATTAATTATTAATAAAATTATTTTTTATATATATTTCTATTTGTTTAGACAGAAATTTATATTCTTATTTTAATGTGAATTAACAAAATTTATTTGTATATAATTAATGTAACCATAATATAATTATTTATTTGAAAACTACCATATCATTTTAAAGGTGATAATTAATAATTATCCTATGAAATTTATTTTCAATGAATAAAAATAATATTAGAATACAAAAATATTTTAGACATAATTATTATAAATATAATTTTCATTTTATCTATTATAAGTACAATTTTCCAAGAAATTTAATTTAATAATTTGTGTTCATAAAACAAGTTTTGTAAAAAAATCTTAAACATTCATCTTAAGATAGCATATTTATGAAATATTATTATATGTTGTAAAAAAATTTGAAAAAAAATTATATTTTTGCAATCATGATTTAAATTAATAAATTTAATTTTGGATAAAGTATTCTTTGATTGTGAATTGTGTGAAAATTTTAGATTTGGTGTTTTACTACAACATTAGGGTATCAGGTATTACATTATCCCCCCTTCAATAATTTCTCCCTTAAAATTAGGATTTATTTCAACTACTAAAAAATATAGACACTCATTAAAAATATTTTCTTTAGGATCCCGGGATTCCATTTTTCATATTAATTTCACCAAATTACAATATATAATCCAGTTATCGAATTCCAAAATGCTTTCTCTTTGGCGTCATAAATCTAGACATGTTCTTCATTATAAGACAAGTCATGAACTAATTATATTACCTCCAATGAGGGAACATGAATTAGATCTGGAATGTATTTCCTTCGTAATAAATCATATAATTCATAAAGTAATTTACAAAGGATTGAAAGCATATCCAATCATTAATAAAAACCTTTAACTGTATTATTTTATAATTTTTATTTTTCGAATGTATTAACTTCTTATTTTTAGAAAATCACATGACTACCTTCCATGGTTACAACTTTAATAAAACAATGTCCATGATATGAATTTTTAATTCCTTGTTTTAATTTTCATCATAAATCAGTTTTTTCTCAGGGCTAATATAATATGATTCCTAATAGTTACTACTTTAATGGTGTCTCCTACAAAATCTTTTGGCCAATTATTTATATTTAACTATCATCACCAAAAAGAGTAGAGTAAAACATAGAATACTATATAAATATTTATGAATAAAATATGATCCTTTCATGTGGAATGTGAAAGGTCTATCTATACCTCAAAATACAGGTTTAGATTATGTTACCATAACTTCCGCTGTATATTGTATGCCCACATGGAATATTTAATTTTATGTAAATGTAACCAAAGGTACATACTAATCCAATATACCATTGAAGTTAAAGTAACATAATCTCAACATGTGTTTTAATTTTTATATATAACTTCCATATTCCCTATTCAAAGATCATATTTTTTATTCTAAGAGTCTCAGGTATATCAATGAATATTTTTTGATCTAGGAATTTATACGCTTTGAATTTTTGAGGCCTAGTATAAATAAAATAAAATTTATAAAAATACTAAATATTTTTTATTCCATGAAAACATTGTTTTCGTTAATAATAGGACATAACGAAAATAGTCATAAACCAAATATCTAAGAGCACGGGTGAATCTAGAGTGTATGGTTTACCCTTATAATGAAATAATGTCCATCGTTGATGAATGTCTGGTAGAGGATACCATTAATGTGGTTATCTAATTAATTAATTAATTTATTTATTTATTTTATATTATGTTACCCAAATAATGTAAACAAATATAAATATTTTTTATATAAAATATCTATGGAATGCCATATAACCTTAGGACCACTGATAAGAGTTTACTCCATTCATCATTAACAGATTGAGATTAGATAGTGACTGGCATCCAAATCAAGGTGAATCAAGGTGAAACAAACACAACGATCCTTCCCTATCAATGATAAATGAGTTCATTGCTAATTAATTATCAAAACTCAAGGTACGGAAAGCCTTATTTTAGATTTCCTCCCTTTTAATTAACCATGCATAAATTAATTAATCTAATTTTATTTTCATAATTTTCTAACCTTCGTACGACCTTCGAAATTGAAATAAATTATTATTTCAATTTATTATATAAATATTCTAATACTATGACGCTATATATCCCCACCTAGAATATTTGTTTAATAATTCTTCACCAATGATGCTGATCACCATTGTTATGGATATTTTTCTCCATTGTTTTTTGTGTTCATTGTCGAAGGCCTATGGTGTCATGGTTTGACTTTTTTAGGTGGGTTTCAATTTTATCAAACCCCTATATTCATCGGGTTTGTGATAATGATGATATATATAGATCATGAATCCTTTCAGAGTGCGTGTAATGATTCATTTGAATTTGGGGTGCAGGAAGGATTAGTTGACTAAATTAGTGACATGGGAGATTAGACAGCGGATCACAGGCTTTTCAAGAAAGGGTTGATATTCAATTTCTAACCATTGAAGGTACATAAATGATGTAAGGACAATGTTACCATAAATTTATCCTGGTCAATGGTCCAAATTAGTAGTGAAGAAGTTGTATCTAGAACAACGTGAGGATTCAACAAATTTTTTGAAAACCCGATTACATGGTTTGTAGTCTGATGAATGGACACTATGTAGTCCATATGAAGTAGAATATAGGGTGTTTGGGTGAGTTAAATATCAAACAATTATGTGGGACCCCCCCCCCCCACACACACACACACACAAACACTATGTGACATATTGGTGGTGGCATGCTATCGGCTCTGAGGGAACATGGGTATGGACACATCCAATAACACGTTGTGTATAGGAACACGACATGTATACATGGGAATTGCCAAATTCAAAAAGGCATGCCATGTTTTTTTGGGACACATTTTGAAATACCCTTACATGTAGTATATTAATACATGCAAATAAATCCATGATATGTATATGAATCATCTAGGAAATGAGAGGTAAAACATATTGTCTGGGTCCCTTACTCATTATATACTCCATTAAAACTATTCTATATCTCGTATCACCTTTAGTTAGACACAGATTTTGATTAAGGGTAGAATACCATATGGTTTTTCTATATATCAAATTATTGGGTCCTTCATTTTGTCTTCTGATATATAGTGTGAGATTTTCCAGGAAAATTGTTTTTTCATGCTGCTCACTGATGGAAGTGATCGGGAAAGTTCATCATTGAGTCTTCCCCCTAATGGGATAGGGAATCATACCTCCAACTATTAAATTGAACCCTTATGTCATATAAAGTAATGGTTTCTCAATCTACATAATGGAGCCCTTCTATTGTGTCAGGACATTAGTCCATTTTCAAAAGAGTGGAACCCCATTAACATACTAGGGCATCGTTCCTCTATATACTGAGTAGAACCCTATTATCATACTAGGGAATGAGTATTATATCAACATAGAATAACCCTTCCTATCTGATATTAAATAGGTCATCTATCAATCTATAAAGTGGAACCCCTAGACAGAATTTGGTGTGGGTCATATTTCTATCTACATATTGGAACCCTCCTTGCATACTAGGGTATGGGTCCTCTATCTAGAGATTTTCCCACCCCAGCATTATTTCAATATTTATAGGTTTGGCTTCTCATGTTTATTTTTTGGATAGAAATATAAGATGATGGGATCATTGCGGGACCTTTTTACAAAATGGTATCCTCTTTTCTTTTTATGTGATATAATATAAAGATCCCTTTCTCTCTCACCTGGTGTATTTTATGATCCCATATATTTGTTTTTGGTTTTATTTTATCTCTTTATATGGGTTGAGTTTTCTAATTCCATAATGTCTCATACTTCTCCACATTCCTCTATCAATACATCCTACTGGGTATGAATACACCCCCCCAACATTGGCTTCTCATGCATGTGTCATTTCTTATACAAACAATTGATAGGTTAGCAGAGGTAATAACGGGTCCTAGGGGATAACTAGGTCCAATTGACCATGTATTGTGGTCAAGTATTAGGAATCTAATTTTGGGGCCTCTCAGAATTTAATTTTTAGTTATTCTCAGGTTGGTATATCTTTTCTAGTACATGATACATTTTCTATTTACTTTTCATATTATACATTAATACTCTTTTTTATTTCGAAGAGCTTGTTACATGCATGGTTATTCCTCAAGAAGCTTTTGTATTTTATTTTATTCCCCTACACATTTTCATGAAGATGTTGGGATGAATGAGTAAAAGTACATAGGTAAAGGCCTAGAATTTTATTTATTCCTTTCTATGCTCGTCTCCACCCCTAGGAAAAAGTAAATGGGCTTGGGATTTTTGTTGCATGGCTCTCTACCCATGAGAAGGGCCCTTGTCGGTCATGTACTAGCATATTGGTAATTTAGTTTGTTCGAACTCAGAACAATGATTGATATTAGGAACCCTTGGGGGGTTTTTTTTAACATAGTGAAATAGATTTGAGATCTATTGAGTGGGGATTTTAGGATGGGGGAACATGTTTTGTTGTGGTGGATGATGTATCCTTTAAATGGGACTCTGAATAACTTCTTGTAGAATTTGTATACAGATAAATTGGTTTTGGAGAAATTTGGTACATTCATTATTAATGATGAGTCCCTGAATGTCCTTTCTTGATTCATCTCCCAATATATATATATATATATATATATATATATATATTCATAATCGTTGTGCATCATGATTAAATTTTCAAGATACCTCTACGAGGAAAACCACCCAGATTACCAATATAAAATAATTATGATGATAGAACTAGTTATGAGGCCTTAGTTCAAGGTCCATCACATGAGATCATTCCTCTAGGTGGATATGTAATGTCAACCCTTCTATTCAAGTGGTAGATTATACTAACAAAGTAGGATGAGAATTCTAATTACTTTCTCTCAATCCATGAGTTCTAGCACCAAAGGCTATTGAGGATCCTTGGAGATCCATATCATCTTGTGGGGGAGGATTATCTTGAGTTAGTAGTACATGTTTTAGAAATGTATAGACGCTGACTAATTAGATGGTTTTTCTAGAAGCTAACATTTTCAATAGAGTAGTTGGGTGCTGTTGGAGTTTATCCATGAAGACTCTTTATGATTCGGTTAACTTATGGTCATACATCTGATAACTCTATTGTGAGATTATTACCTCTCAAACATGTGCTCAGTCTTATTTTAAGAGATTCTAGGGTTGAAATTAGTAGAGAGATACTTTATGAGTATGTCATGAGGGTCACTGTCCTTATGTAGTACTCCCTTAACATGATTTGGGATGGATACTTATAGGTTTGAACATTTGACTAGGGTCTACACAGATACATAAATTCTAGCATGGTAGACCTTTTCATTACCACATATAATGGAGTGTAAGAGTGAGCACCAATGATGGAAATATTTTTATCTTAGGTATTCCACAAATATAGGGCTATATGTGGGTGTCATAGGGTTGAGTTGCATATTTAGTCTATTAAGTTTCTATCATAAGAATCCCCTCATGGGAGATGTTATCTTAAACAAAATCAATAAAATATTCATATAGCACAAGGTCCATGAAGAGGATCATGGAATCCTATATATTGGAAATGTGATTCTTATGAACGGAAAGGTCACATGGCATGTGATATCCAAAACTAACATATTTTATAGGTAAATCAGATTTTTATGGACTCCAATGGAAGAGGATGCACTGTGATCATGGTTCTCCAATGTGTGAACATAGTATCCCTTTGGGATGTTTATCTTTAATAGTAGTATGTGAGGATCTTGTAGGAGGAGATACTAGTGATGGATGATATTATAAGTTTCTTCAACCACCACCACTAGGAGGCCAACACCATGTTTAGGGAACTAGTGATTAGGGCCATCTATAGCTGCATGCAATGGATTCTTATGACCTAGAAGATCAAATTATGATTCATGGTTTGATATGTGTTTATTGTAATATTTCATTAGTAAAAGTAAACATAGACTGGGTTCACCCATTAATGTTTTTACTTCTAGTTTGATATCTGAGCACTTAGTTTATAAATTTTCCCAACAACTTTTACTTGATGTTTCTATGGGGAATTCTTCTCCGTTGTCTTTTATCTGTTGGTACTCAGATTTATATATTATTGATTACATTTTTTCATGGGACCAAATGTTCTTCATGATGACACCTTATGACCACATATTGGAGATGGACTACTTTTCAACGATCTGGTACATGATATAGAGTCTCCACATATGATCCAGGTGCCTTCGAACTATTGGGACTAGATTATCATTATTTATTGAGGGAGAATTCATAGCAGAGCATTTGGGTCATGTGAGTAGTAAGATAAACCCCATTACCCATTATTTAAATAGTTTATTCATTACTGTAGTAGGACCCTCATAAATATGGATTCCTTCAATCATTGATTATTATATGTATGTCTTCCCAGAGGATGTTTTTTGACTACCTATGATGTGGGAGATTTTTATTTCCATTGACTTACATAAGGAGAAAAATCTGATATCTTTTTCAGCATATGTGATGCCACTTAATGAACTCTAAGAGATGAGGTAGAATTTGGAGGACATTCAAATTAAGAGTTTTATCAGATCCAGTGTGCCCCCTAAGGAAGATTGAGTTTTGTTTGTGAAAAGGAGATTTGGATCTTATGACATTGTGTTTATTATAATCTCTTCAACTAATCCCCGATAAACCAAAAGTACCAATTTTATGAGGACGGATTACCTCTTTGATCAATTATGAGGTGTGTGACAGTTCATGACGATCGATCTAAAATCCACCTACCACTAGTTTAGGGTTTACGATCATGATATTATTATGATGGAATTTTTATATACTATAGACACTATTATTTCCTAGTGATTTTTTTTCATTGTGTTGAGTGCCCTATTGTGTTTAAGATTTTGATTAAATTGGTCTTTTAACTCTACATCAACCGATATTTAGTTTCCTTTTTAATGAAATACTCTATTACTCTATGTTAGAGGAGGATCACTTAAATCATAAGAGGATTGTCCTAGACATTATTCCAAAGTATGAAATTTATGGTAATATCTTAATGTACATATTTTGGATCCATGAGGTTCACTTTCTAGGGAATTTCATTTCTATTCATGGATAAGTTATGGACTTAATGAAGATCAATGCAGGGATTCAGTGGGATCCAACCAATAATGTGTTAGAGGTTTAGAGTTTTTTTATCTTGGTGGGGTACTACATGAGGTTCGTGGTTATATTCTCTGGGTTTATATCATCCTTTGGCTGCCTATATGGGGATAGGGAATAAGATTACCTATTCTGGGTATTGATGGAGTACAATTGAGGTGTCGAGGATGTGGCTGATGGGTGATCATTTTTTAGGATACTATTCTAAGTTATAAAGTATATAGTGTGTCTTTTCCTAATAGATTTGGTCATAGTTATGTGTTGATGTAATGTTTGGTAGTTATTAAATATGGGTGGAGGATGATAAGTTGCCTCTAGAATAACTATGTGACTCATGATCTATAGTCAGCAGCGATAATAATTTCTCTACTTATATTGTGGAATTATATTATAGGACAGATATGTTTTTATTACATGGGACAATAGATTCTTATGTATATATTTTAACACTATATGATTTCACAGTACATTCTCTTTTAATTAAATTTAATAGCATATGTTGTATAAAACCCCATGTTCGAGCTCGCAATGATCTACAAAACTAGACGATTAAAAAGATGTTCCAAATAGTATTAACCACATTATGAAATTTATATTTTTTTCATTATTGAATTCAATTTTTATTTATAATATTAAAATTATCATAGGGTTAATTTTTTTTCTACAAAGATTCAATTTTTGTTAAATAGTGAAAAATATTTCATTTTTGTTAATAACCACATAATTCATTTAAATAATCCCTTTAATTTAAATTTCATTTATAGTGAAAATAGATAAATAATAAAGATATTAATCCAATTTTGGTAAATAGAACTATAATTATAATAAAATTATATATAAAAATTTATTGAGCTTTTGAACGTCTCTTTTATCAACATTCTATAAACATTTGTGGGCTTACCATTAAACATAATTTTACTACTTTTGTGAATTCAATTTCAAAAAAGAAAACATAAATGGTTGTAATAAGTATGAAAGTTTTGGACTAATAGTAAAAAAATAATTTTTTGAATAGAAATTTGATTAATTCAATTTATCACAGTTAAAGGTAAATATGGTAATTAAAGGTAAAAATAATATTATAATAATATAATATTACCCTAACACATATTCTAATTTTATTGGATAGGTATTTTTCACCCCAAAACAACCATAAGACAAAAATATGATCGTTTTTAATCCACTTAGATTAGATTATAAAATTTATTATATTTTATTTATAGAAGTGTTAAATATGAAAAAGTTGAATTTTAATAACTATATTGTTTTTAATATGAGGTTATATAAGTGATATGATCAACTATACATACTATTTAAGAATATAAAATGTTTTTCTAACTAATGGTAATTTTTTATAAGTTCATGAAATCAATACATTAATTTAAATGGTGACACAATAATTATGCATTAATTAAATTCTCTACTGAAGAATCAATTAAAGTATATTGATAATATTAAAATAAATATAAATTGAAATATTTGATGTTATACATGATTTTTTGGGTGAAATTATCATGTTATAAATTAGATAATGTAATTTTTCTATGGGAATTATATTATTATGATTTTATAAAAATCATGTTTTAAATAGAATCAAAATTGAGATAAATTAAATTTTTTTAAATAAATATTTTATTAAAATATATAAAAAATAAAAATAAAACGTTATGTAAAATAACATCTATGATGTTAAATATTTCATAAATGATCCAATTTGGGTTCTTTTTATATTTTATAGGGAATATATTAACATTATATTATAAAGAAGACAAGTATACAAGGTAAGAGTTAAACACTTTAACTAACGATTAATACGAAAAGAAATGGTTTATTTTTTCACCTAAACATGTATATATATATATATTTTGTCAGATTATTTTTACCCATCCTAATATTAGTCTATAAATATCTTAATTTTTAAATATTTTAAATTGAAAATCAATTTCTATTAAATTAATAGTTTTGGAGTTTCAAAATGTAACTCTCCCCTCTCGTATAAAAGGGAAGTTTTCCTTTCCATTCATTCACACATATAAATTGCGTTAGATCAGAAAAACCCTACCATTATATCCACCAAACCTCCATCACATAATCTTATAGGACATGCTTTGGGCATAAATCCTAACACAAGAGTCCTTTTATGAAAATAAAATGGAGATACTTGAAGAAGTGGTAATTATTTTACAAACTATATCAATGTTCTATTATTCATATAATTCATCTCACTATTTTTTCCATTATAAAGTAATAAATCGTGTATCATCTATATTTTGAGATTTTATTATAATTTTAATGCAACCATATTACTGTTTTTATCTATCCTTGAAATAACAATATCACAATGTGTGCGTACCTACGGCTTACTATCTTCACACTACGGTGTAATATGTAACTAAACACTATAAAATTTGGATGGGTATTATGATAAGAATAATGTTTATAAATATTTAATATGACATTGTTATTATTATTTATAACTAATATAAAATCCAATTTCATACCATTAAACCATCAAGGAAATGATATCGTCACTCGTCCGTACGTACAACATACTGCCTCCATGATTAGATTTGATTCATCTCCACATTAACCATTCAATAATGATTACAAAAATATTAGTAATAAATATGTATTAAATATATTAAATGATAATTCTAGTTTAATAATAAATATATACATACATAATTACTTTCATTGATTTAATACAATAAGAAAACATGAACAATGTTCAAGTGTATGTATGACCTATCATCTCCATCAATTGTGTATTCCATTTCATATATCTATCCATTATATATATTTATATTATCAATATATATGATATATAAATCATTTTACTCATTATATAAGTAAGTAAATCATGATATTTGTAATAATAACAACAATAAAAACTTAAATCATATACGATAAAAAAAATCGTTATCAACTAAAATGTTACTTGAACAAAGATTTGTTAATAAATGGGTACTATAAATTCATAATTGAATCATTTATGATATCATATATATATATATATATATATGATTCTAGTAAAATTTAATAATACATTTAAAAAAATTATATAGGAGTTTCAGACACATGTGGAGAGTATCAGATCTTAGGTAAGAGAATTCTGTCTCACATTTAATTTCCATGAGATATAAGCCATGTTCAATACCTATTTCCTTTTGGTGGCTTATTTACTTACCCTAATATATTTGATATCAGGAATAAACTTAACATCATGTTATTTCATTATTAATATTATGATATTGCATTAATTTTTTTAAATGTTGATATTGGTATGGGATGCTTTAAATGTTAAAAGAAGTAATCATTTCTCCACTTCAATATTCTTGATATTATCATACATGTTTACTTATATGTATATAAAAGAATATAATGAAAATTTTATGTAAATTTTTAATTTAATTATAATGTTTTGAAAAACATTATTTTTAATGTTTTATTTAGGGTACTCTATTATCGAAACATCGTTTTAAATGATTTGAAGATTTATTCTTCTGAAATCATAATCTTTAATGTCCATGTTTTCAAAATAATTTTAAGATTTATTGAGATGGAGATGAATTTTTTAAAATTTTAACTCTTTTTAGTAGTTTTAATGTTATATGGGATACATTAATTGAAAAATATATTTTTAAATGTCTTTTTTTTATGTTCACAACTTTTGAATAAATGATTTAAAAGAAATGAGGGTATTTTCCTCAATATAGTTTTTATGATTTTTTATCGTCATCTATGAAAATATCAATTTTTGGATTTTATGTTCATTTTATGTAGATTTATTATGATTCAATATACCATATTTTATTCAAGGTATTATGAAATGTTTGACTGTGTATATGCTTTTTTGATACCATTCATCGATTATCGTTAATGAATTAACAATTTGTATACTAGTTTTAATACAAAATTTTCTATTTCCTATCATTCACCCTTTTCATATAAAGAATTTATTGGACATAGTAAGTGACGTTTGGGGCCTTCTATAGATAGTCTATGCATCTGTAGGTCTCATGAGAAAAACTAGTTTGGTTTTTTACCCGTTTATGTATTGTATTTGTATAAGGCCCGGAAGGTGTAGTTATGATGTCCTTCAGTATTCATTCCCTCATCATGTGATTAAATATTAATATTACATCTGATTATTGAACTATTAAAATATGCATGTTAATTTTTAAATTGAATTACTTGATTTGTTCATAACATATTATAATGATGATTATGTTTAAAAGGTTTGTGTTTCTGTTTTATATATTGGCTTAAAAGATCATTATTTTTATGAGTGCTTCTTGTATATTGTTTACCCTTACTGATCATAATTATCAAAAATTTATTATTTTTTATATTACCAGGATAGTAAGAAGTGTTTTATGATTGATATTAAGGTTTATTACAGCATAATAATGTTGTTCTCAAAGAATTAACTATGTTGTTTTTACGTTTTATATTGTAATGTAATGTTCGTTTATGTAATCTATTTTACAATACTGCTAAACAGATCAATCATTCAAGATGTAATTCCTTGTAATAAGGCCTATGTATTAAAATAATTCATCATAACATTTCTTAGGGGTCAATACATTATAGTTTGTGTTAGAGGATGTTTATCAAAAACCATGGAAATTATATTTAGAACACATAGATTAGGAAGCATAACCCAGTAAATGACATTGAGGATATGTAAAATATAGGATATCGTCCATTAGATTTGGAAATGGATAACCTTTGTTCATCCACTAGATATATGGATTGAGACGAATATTCCATCATTTAAATATACCATAATTTTGATTTGGAAATAAATAACCTCGGTTCATCCATTATATTTGGTTCTTCATAACTGTATCACTATGATTTCTATTTCTCACACTCTGCTTTGAGTTTTGGTACAATGGTTAGAATCAGAAATGATATACAAACAACTGGTATATAGCTGAAGAAAGAGAGATTAAAAAAAGGAAATGAATTTAAATAGGTATTAAAAAATAGGATGTTGAAGTGTTGTTATGGTTTTACATATTATTTTGATTGATTATTGTTTTTTTATTTGGATCCAATAATTATTCCAACATTGGACCTCTAGTTATATGAATCCTGAGATATATAAGGATTTTACTTCAATACTTTTTCGTATAGTATTTTGGAGCCTAAATGATTTTATTAAGGTTTTAAGGTGATCTGATATTTGATATGTGAAAATATGATCTACATTACATTATTTATGGAATTTTATGTTAATATTTATTTTGGAAATTTAGGGACCTTTTTGGAATGTTATTTTTGATGGAAGTATTTTTTTGGACTCTTAAGGATAGAATGGAGTATGTTGAACATTGGATATTATTATTTGAGGATAAATTATAATTAATTATATAATTTGGGAAAAAGTTTTCTATTTAAATTAATATTTCTATGATATAAGAAAGACAATAGGGCCTTATGATTTACCAAAAGTTCGTTAGGCGTGAAAAAATAATTTTGAACAATCATTTCCTAGTATAAGGGATGAAGTGAAAATAGATCAAAGAACAACCAAATGATGAGATTATGCTTATGATAGGACATGAAATCAATAATTTTTTCTCATGTTCTAATCTTGATAGTAAAATAATTCGTCAACATTAAGAAAAGATATCTGAAAACAGAGTTATCCTAATACATTATTTTTTTGAACTAATGGTATTTTAGTTCATCCTAGATATACGGATTTGAGGACTTCAATTTTCAATTTATTTGTCACCTGTTTGTGATCGATGAACTCAATCACTCCCTATAAAGATATACATTCTTCCACCAAGTACATATATCTACATACCAATAATTTTCTCATATTTTAAAGAAATTTTTGGTGGTGATCTCCACATTTCCATTTCCCTCTTATTAAGGATAATTTATAGAAACCCTATTTCTAATTTCAGTTTTCCACAAAAGTATTTTGTTAGAATAATCATTTTGTTTTCGAAGTGCAATTTCAAATTGAGAGGATAAAATTTATTGGAGGGTAGAATTTAACCCACAATATTTCATTCTATGTTATCTTTTCATTAAATATAATTGACAATGTTTCAAGCAACATTGAGTTCGAGTGTATCTAGGTCTACCAAACTAGCCATTTAAATAAAAAGATATGAATAGTGTTAACCACATTATAAAATTTATATATTTTATTTTTCAAAATATACATCATTCATTAATTAGGAATATCCAAATTATCTTAGGGATATTATTTGGTATTTTTCTGAAATGATTCAATTTTTTTTGAATAGTGAAAAATACTATATTGTTGTTATTAAACATTTTTTTATCATAAATAATTATTAGAAGTTGAATTGATTTGAATTCAAAATTGATAAATAATATATATATTTATCCAATTTATATCATTGGAACTTTTTTTGTAAAGAAAAATTAGTTATAAAAATTTATTGAACTTTTGAACGTCCCCCTAACCCATTTTCTAGCCACATTTCTGGGATTAGCATTAAACTTATTTTTACCAATTATATGAATTGAATTTCAAAAAATGGACAAACAAAGATGTAATCAGTATTAAAATTTTCATCTAATAAGATCAAAATAAATTTTTGTGAATAATTACTTTTTAAATTTTTTTACCCCAGTTAAAGCTAAATAGGGTAACTAAACATAAAGACAATATTATTATATTATAATATTAACCTAAAACATGAACTAATTTTATTATATGAGTTTTATTCGACCAAAAAAACCATATGTAATAAAATATGATCCTTTTAAGCCACTTTTATTAGATTATGACATTTATTATATATTATTTAAAGAAGAGTAAAAAATGTCATATTCAAATTTTAATAACTATATAATTTTTTATATGAAGTTATATAAGTGATACAGACAGCTATTAATAGTATTGATAAATATAAAATTATATTAATATATAATGGTGATTTATATATAATTTTGGGAAATATACTATTACATTCAATTGTAATGTAATAATGATGCAGTAGTTGAATTATTAAAAGAAGAATCAATGAAAGGATATTAATAATATTAAAAGAAATATAATTTGAAATATTAGATTCCATTGACAATTTTTTTGGATTAAAAAATTATGTTAGAGATAATTTAATGTATATTTTTATAATAAATCAATTTTTTATGACTTTAACAAAAATTATATATTACATAGTGTCCAAATTGACAAAAATGAAATGTTAAAATAAATACAATTTTATTAAATGATATAAAACTCTTAAAAATATAAGGATCATCCATATAAAATGGATAATGTTAAATAGGTAATAAAATATATATAGTTGGGGTTATTTTGGAATTTCATCGTAACTATATAAACCCTATACTATAAAAAACACAAGTAGACACTATAAGAGTTCAATTGTTAAACTAAGGGTTAAACACAAAAGATAAGGTTAGTTTTGTGAACTAAACATTCCTAAAAATAAATTTTTGGCAGGATTTATAATCATACACATATTAGCCTATAATTTATTCACTTTTTATCTAATTAAAATATATAATCAATTTACATTAATTAATAGTTTTGGAGTTTCCAAAGGTACCCCACCCCTCTCTTTTAAAAAGTAACATATCCTTCCCATTTATTAACACCTCTAAATACCTATAGTTCGGCCAAAAACATCCAATTTCTTCCGCTGACTACTCTAAATTAATAATAGATTCCACACTTTGAGATTAATGCCAACCTAATGAGTTTTTGTTTTTTTCAAATCATAATATTACACTCGAAGAAGAGGTAATTATTTTACCAACTATTTCAATGTTCTATTCTTCTTCTACATACTATTCCTTTTTTGTCTATATAATAAGGTAATAAATTCAGAATCATCAAAATTATGTTTTGTTATTCTAATTATTATAAAACCATATTCTTCCTTTTATCCATCCTATGAGTAACAGTATCACCTTGTGTCCATACGTACGACTTGTTGTCTACAAGTTGTGCGTAATTTTTTATTCAAAACTACATTATTTGTATGGGTATAATGATAAGTATAATTTTTATATATAATAATTATTAAATCATTATTATTCAGTATAATTAATATACAATCAAATTTTATACCATTTAACCATCAAGGAAATGATATCATCGCTCATGTGTACGTACGACTTACCATCTTCAAAATATGATGAGATTTATCATGCACATTAACCATTCTAGAATGATTATGAAAATATATATAATTAATAATAATTAAATATAATACATAATAATTCTATATTAAAAAATATAAATATATATACTTTCATCCATTTAATACAATAAACAAATAGAAATAATGTTCATGTGTATGTATGGCTTACCATCTCCCTGAATGATGTATTAAATTTCATATATCATCCATTATATTTATTTATATTCTAAATATATATGATATATAATTCATTTTTTACATTCTATAAACAATTAAATCATGTTTTATGTAATAAAATCAAGAATAACAAGTCAAAACATGTTTTTAAGACAGAGCTGTTATTACCCAAAACATAGATTTTACATGGAATTGTTAGCAAAAGAGTAATATAAAGTCATAAATGAATAATTTTTTATATCGTAGTTATTATTATCATTCTATTAGAAGTTAATTGTATTTATTAAATCATTATATAGATGTTTCTAACATGTATGGAGATTATCAAACCTATGGTAATGGAATTTCCCCAATTTTAATTTTCTTCATAGATAATACATGCTCACTAGATATTTCTTTTGTGTGGTGAATATACTACCCTTATTGTATTTTATGTTATGAATTAATTTATCTTAATTGTATTTAATTATTCATTTGATGATATTGGAATTATTATTTAACGGTTCCGAGTGGTATGGGATTCTTTTAATGATTAAAAAGTTAATCCCTTCCACATTTCAAAATTTATGATATTATCATCAATATTTATTTATATGTATATAAAGTATTAAAAATAAAATTTTATACCTATTTTTAATTTCATTTAATTATTTTAAAAAATGATTTTTTTTTGTTTTAGGTAAGGGACTCTTAAACTAAAAATCATTTTAAATTTTATAATGATTTATTCTTATGAATATTTATAATTAATTTTAATGTTTTCAAAATGGTTTAAAATAATTATTTAAATAGAACTTATTTTTAAAAAAATTAATTCATTTAAAAATATTCAATTTGGTATGTGAAATTTTGATTCAAAAATCTGTTTTTAAATTTATTATTTTATAATTCTGCGTCTTTTGAATAAAATATTTCAAATATAAATGACTATTAATCTCAAGGAATTTATAATGATTTTATTAGTTTATATTCATCTATGAAAACATTTTTTTTGTATTTGTGCTCATTTAAATTTGATTTATTATTATACAATATGCACAATTATATTAAAGGTCTTTTGATATATTTTACTATTGATGTGTTGTTTATATACCATTAATGGTTTATAGTTAATGTATTAAATTCATGTATGCAAGTTTTAATATTAATGTTTATGATGGATATGATTCAACCATTTCATATGATGAGTTAATTTGACTTAGTACGTGATGGGCAGGGCCCGTTATAGCCACTCAATGTATCAACATGTCTCATGAGACCCCCCCCCCAGTTTGGGGTTTTAACCAATTATGTATGGTCTTAGAAGATCTCCTTGATAGTGTAGTTTTGTTGTCCATCATAATGCATTCCCTCATTATGAGATTAGTTATTGATATTACACGTTAATATTCAACTTTTAGAATATACATGTCAATGTCTAAATGGAATTCTTTGAATTATTCTGCACATATTATGCTTAATATTATGTTTAAAATGCTTGTTTTTCAGTTGTATACCTTCCCATTAATGATCATGCTTATTTATGAAATGTTCTGCTGTATTGTTTACCCTTGCAGAGCATTTCAGATCTCCAGTTTCATGTGTTTTATATTCCTAGGATTACAAGGAGTTTTTTATTTATATGAAGTGTTATTATAGGAAAATAATGGCATTCCAAAAAATTATCTATGTTGTATGTTATGTTTTCAATTTTAATATAATATTCATGTATGGGATTTATTTTCCAATACTATAAAACTAATTTGTCCTTCGGGATTTAATTCCTTGTAATCATTCCAATGTATTATAATAATGCACCATCTCTCGGCATTTGGGGTCAGGGAATAACATATCACCCACATAAAGAGACATAAACATAATACATAGGAAATTGTTTTAGTTCATACAAAAACGATGACATTGATATAATCTATACTCCTAGTTAGGGAAATGTGGTGGAAGATTCTCTTAGTAGGATGTCCAATTCTAGCTTGTTGGGGGATGAATTTGAGGAGCTTTCTTCTATGCAGTAGACTCTGGTAGAGGAGGATGGTACAACTTTTCATCAGACTATGGTCTTGACCCCTCCACTTCTCTTAGATTTGAGGGATTCTCACCAATAAGACATCAACTATGAGATCCTACATGACCTAATATACAGTAGAGATTCACCAGATGGATTCTTTGAAGGATGTAATAATGTCATCATTTTTTAGATATTAAAAATTGTTCCCCTCATTTCGTGAGCAGAGTTGATGATGGAGTTGTATACTTCTCCTTTGGTTATATATCATTTTGTACGGAATATTTACTAAGAACATCAATAGATGTTTTTGTGGGATAGCCTGAGGATGAGCCCAATTGAGTTCATCTCATTGTGTCTCTCATGTTAGTACGTGAAGGATGAGAACTAGGTTTTGATAGGTTTATTGTAGCCTCTAGAGATCCTGAAGTGGGAATGGGGTGACATATCCATGGAATTCTTAGTAGGGATTCTACGGATAGTGATGTTCCAAGATTCAATCTAGGTGATAGTTTGTGGACTTGGTAAATCAACAAACATCCATTCTATTAGGGAGTAGTCTTTGGTGAAGAGTTTGGGGATATTATATGTGTGGGATATCATTTAAAATCAGGGGCTTACCTCAATGATTATCCTTGATCATGATATGTAGTTTATTGTCCAATTGTGGAGAGGTCTGTAGAAGTAATTTGAGACCTATATGAGGATGAGTAAAACGTTCCACACCCATAAAGATGGACATACCTAGCGCACTATCCCAATGCTAAAGAATATGTTGAGGGAATTCAAATTAGAATTTTTCTATATATGGAGGATTGAAAACATTTAATAGTGGTTTCTTATAATATTAGATATCACTTTAATATTTTCAATTGACCATTCAATGACCTATATAAGAGATCCTCTAGGTCACCCTTTTTAGAAGGATTTATAATGGTGATACCTCGCTTCTTCTAAAGTAAATTGTACAGGAGTAACATGTGAATGTATATGTGATCTACATGTTGCTTTTGAAATATTTGATCTAAAATAAATCTTATGCTAACCAGTGTTATAGGACCTTGGTGTTTGATATGGGAGCGCACATTTTCATGTGTGCCTCACCATAATGAGGGTATCAAATATTCAACTAGTGAGTAAATTTATCCGCAATATAAATTTTAGAATTTTAAATATTACAAATTATGTTAGAGGCTTCTTACCTCCTCTATATACCCCCATAGTTTGAGTGGTTTCATGTAATTATCCATGTGTTGTGGTTATGAATATATATATACAATAATATTCACATTATTTAGTAGGGAGATATGACCATCATGGTTATGTCCAAATTCATGGTGATCCTAGTAGAGATCAAAGAATGGATAGAAATGGTCATGTGTGGGTATACCATTACCTTGGTTCATGCTTTTTGGAATCTTGGCAGCATGAAATAATGATATTTGTAGTTGTGGAGACAAGGGAAGGCTTAGTATTACCAACTTTTGGAATAGATGTTTCCTTTTTAGGATTTAAAATTTGGGAGATAATAATTTAGTGATCCTTATTTTACCTTGAAATATTTTTAAATATATAATTTATTATTTTTGGAATCAATCACTTAGACGGGATGTGATTCTGAGGTCTCATGATCCCGAAATTAATTTTATAAAAAATTATTTTTTATCTTTTATTCACATTTTTTCAGAAATAATGAGATATCACCTATAGATAGTCTCATAATAGAAATCACATACTATGGTTGAATCGAGATCACATTATATACCCTAGGCACAACCTAATGTTCCTTAGTGTGGGACGTCTAGTATATGATTCATTTGGAAGGTTCATCTAATTGAATAATATATTTTGAATTTAATGATATAATGTTTTTATACATTTATAAATATTATATTATAGATATTCTATAGGGGTGGACACATATCCCTTGGATTATTGAGAATATTTTACAATTTTCTTTATTTACAGATCAAGATCAGCCAATGAACAACATTCCGATCAAGGTGAATCAAGGTGCAACATCACAACTTGTCTTCTATATCATTGGGAAACAATTCTTCACAAATAGATTATCAAATGTTGAGGTTGGGACATGTTTTATTCGATTCATACCCACTATAATTATTCAATCATGGATTAATTTATCCTCTTTGATTTATTTAATTTTAAATCCATTGAATGACCCTGAGTAATGAAATAAATAATTATATTCATTTATTATATTTTTATACTATGATCTAACAATGGATTTACTGACATGAAATCATTAGATATGATAATGTGTCTAACAATTTTTATCACCCTATTTATAGTTCATTCCCTCCATAATTCATTGGGATCTTAAAAGTTGCCTGATATAGTAATATTTAATCTTTATCGGTTTAATTTTCTTGTGATCAAATGCCTAGGTTCATGGTGGTTTTTTGAACAATGATCAGGATAGTGACTTTTTGTTAGATCACAATCTTTTTTAAGGTGTGGTTGGTGACTCCCTTGGATCTAGGATATGGGATCAATAAGCAGACTGTTCCAATGACATGGGATATGTGACAATGGTGTGTGGGTGTCATGTGGAATGATTAGCATATTATTTTTGGCCATGAGAGGTCCACAAATGGAATTCATAGGAGGATACCTCTAATTTCATAATTATGAAAGGGATATTTTTAGTATATAATATAGATTTGGAACCATTTTAATATTCCATTGACTATATGAAAACCCTAACTACACTATTTTTATTCTGATGAAAAATATATTATATAGTCCTTTAGTTATGGATCATAGGGTTTTTGGATTAGTAAAATTTTACACAACACGTATGATCACTTGAAATTTCATGTGACTATGTGATGGTGGCCCAGTGTGTATGTCAGGCGTACAAAACAACAGAAAGGGCTTGTTACATTTCATGAAATCAAACATGGTTAGTGTACATGGGCATTCCCAAATTCCCATGGCCATGTCATGGGTAGAAAATACATACCCTATAGTACCCTTATACACCATGTAGTACTACATGTCCATCAAGCCATGTACTTGCGAGGAAAAAAACATGTTGTATAGAAGTACCACATGTCGTGTGGGTACCTTAAATTTCATGTGATCCATTTCGAATCATCTACATATTGTATATCCTTATTTTAGACTCAGGTGTTGGATCACTGGAAGCCTATCCTAAGTGATTTTACAAATAGAACACAATTTTTGCATTTATGGTGGCTTTTGAGATACTATGTGATATGCTCTGAGTGACACACTTGCCTAGGAAATGCTCGATGGTGGCAGGGATTATTTAGGATAACAAGATAATTGTTCCCCCTAATGGGATAATCCATGGGTCATCTATCTACATAGTATAAACCTTTTGTTATAAGGGTGCAATGGGTCCTCTAACTATAGAGTTTAACCCTCTTGTAGTTTCAGTGCATGGGTCCTCTAACTATAAAATTGAACCCTCCTGATGGATAATGGTGTGGGTTCACTATCAATGAAGTTGAACCCTCATCTTGTATAGAGGCTTGGGTCATCAAAATACAATGTGGAACCCTGTTATTATGTTTGGGAATGGGTCATATAGCAATCTATAGAGGGTAAACCCCTATCAAAATCGGGTGTGTGCCCTCTATCAATATACTAAGGGAAACCATCCTATCAAACATCAACATGTTTCCTCTATCAATATTTTTTTTCACTACATGAACTATTTATTTTAGAGATATTTGTATTCGTACATCTAATCTCAATATTGACATGTTAGATTCTAGGAATCATTGATGGAACATTGGAACTTTTGGTATTCTCTTTTCCATGGATGAAACATTAGATGTATATCTTCTTCCACTCTTTTATGGTTTATTTTATGACATTATATATATTTTGTTGAGTCCCATTTCTCTATTTGTATTGGTTGATTTGTCTATATATATCATGTCTCCTATTTCTCCCCAATACTGTTTTATAGGTTTCTACTGTTTAGGTATATACTCACCACTAAATTGTTTTTTCCTCAATTTTTTGTGTCTTATGCAGACAATAGATATGACAGTGTTGATCAACGTGGAAAATAGTAGATAACATGGTGTATTTGAAGTAATACCGTAGACTAACATTAGAGGTCTTGACTATTGATAGCTAATTAATAATTTTATTGGTTATTTTTTTTTAAAATCATTTCAATTTGGGCTTGAATTTTTTCATAAACATTTCAGATTATATTGTTATACTATTTTTTATTCCCAAGATGTTGTTAAATTAATTGGTATTAAATAAGATATTATTGACTCTTATTTTATTCATATACACATCTTCATCAACATGGTTTGGTGGTTGTTTATATATAATTAGGAAAATGCATCCCATTTTATTCATGCATTTTGGTGATGGTCAATAGCCCCTGGAATATTTATGTGGAAATGGGGTATTTTCTTCTCAGACTAACACTGACCAAGAAGGCCCCGGTGGTTCAAGTTATGACACCACGTCTCTCTGGGGAGGAAATTCTGTTCTTAAATTTATCAAATTTATCAAATTCTTTTTTTATAATATTCCGTAATTTTTATGGAAACTAAATATCACAATTATAGGAAATCTATAGTTGTTCTCTGGGAATCCTTTAACATTCATTGATATAGATGTGGGAAAGGTGATTAAGGTGTAGATCATTGATTATCACTTGTAAATGAAAAGAATTTATAACATATTATACGATGGAAAATATATCATCATTCATTCCTTTAGATTTGGGAGTTTAGTGAAAATTTCAATTCACATATTTTTGCACATCCATATAGGTATAGGAATTGGTTATAGGACTCTCTTATAATTTTTTATTGATCTATTACTAGTTATAATAAAATGCATCTTGAAATATAGTACACAATTTCATTCTTCATACCATCCTGCAAAAAATATTCTCATAAAACCTATACACCACTATGATAGCATGTGTTACATAAAAATTTGATCTTTGGGATTCATCTATAAGTTCCACATTCAACTCTAAAATTTATCGAACACATCTAAACTACTAAATTAATTACACAATATGATTATAGATGATGAATTTAAATTTAACATAATTCACTAATTTAATATTTCTATTAACATCCTCATCATCCATCTATGACCTGCCTATATTTTATAGAAAATATAGTTTATTAATATCATAGAAAAAATGATTACTCACATTTCCAAAAAATCACCAAATCCATATATACTAGATCTACACATATATGACCCATTTTAATATTTATCATGGTCAGATCAATATTTTAACTCATTCTCCATGCATCAACCATCATGTTTTCCATTATAGTATGATATTGTACAAAAATATCATATCCCTTGATTAGTTACAGCCATCATGTTGTCTTTCTATAGATATCCTTAAAAAATATATACATAAAACTATAATAGTCGATATATATGTAATATCTTTCACCATAGACATAGTGCTTATATGTTTTCAAGGAAATTATTTTGGCTTACATTTCATGGTCATGAGTGATTTGGTTCCATTAATGGATTTTTTGTTTCCGTGATGCATAGTAAATCACACTATAATTTTTCATAAGGAAAATAATCCACATTATTTCAATAATGAATAACTATTTATTAAAAACACTTATTTAGAGTAGGAGAAATTTAATACCAGTTAATAAATCAATGTTCCATTTTTCTCTTCAATAAATTCTTCAAATTTCCTTGATTGTCTGAATTTGAAAACATTATGTGTTAACATTGTGAAACTATTTCCCAACCAAGGAAAATATTGATCAAACTACCAGTAGTGAACTATTAATCTAAAAAAACAAAAGAGCTCAATTATGTTCATTGGTGTAGGTTTTTCTTTGACTACCATATCATTGGAATGTTTGATTGATATTCTATCCTTGAAGATAATAAGTTCAACAATATAATCATGATTTAGATAAAATTAACATTTAGAATAATTCCCATTTAATTCTTTTTTTATTTTAGTCTCCCTAATGAATTGTCGATATATAATTCTCTTCATAAACCTTAGAGTACATTAGGATATCATCAAAAAATACAAACAAAATGTTGTTAAGATAATAATTAAATAATTTATTCGACATATATATAATGATAAAAGGTGCATTATCTAGTCCATATGGAATTACCATTAACGTATATTGTACAATCCTAGTTTTAAATGAGGTATTCATTATATAATCCTTATCCAAAATTGATGGATGATAACCAAAGTGATCATAATTCTTGGAAAATTAATTTTCCTTGAAGATGATTGAACATGTCATTAATATGTGGAAAATAATATTTATTATTTATTGTAATGAAATCGACCTAATTATTATCAATACACAATATTATATAACAAGTCATGTTTTTCTATAATAAAAGAGGGACTCCAAATGGATAAACAATTTAAGGCCCAAACACCATATCATACATATAATGACCCATACTTTACATACATTGTTAATACGTCAAAATTGAAGCACACTTATTACAACATATGACAAAACCACAAAGGACCGTATAGGTATAGTGTCTTTAGAAACTGGGAAACATAAACAACTGGTTCATAAATCTTCTACAGTGTCTCCCATTTATTTCATCATATCTAGGGTCCCTTTTTGCATATTCTACTTAATATCCATCTTCCTGACCTGGGGAAAAGAAAACATAAAAGGGTGAGCTCAAATGCTCAGCAAGGGCAAATAAAGGAAATAAAAATCATATCATACCTTTTTGAAAATCATAACCTGCAAAAGAGATCATAATATCTTAACATGGAACAAATCATAGAAGTGAAAATGAGATCCCCATAATCATAACATAAAACTTGAAACTTTGTGGCATGCACACATAATCATGGAAAATCATTTCTTGTTAGTCTTGACTCATTGCCAAGACTATCTTAGTGGACAAAGTCCCTTTCTGAACCGAGTCACCCTCGTTCCAGTCCTGTTTCACTGAACCGGTATAACCTACCGTTCCAGCCATGTCTATCTCATGAGATATAAAATCTTTACCCAATGCATTGGAGGGAGATATAGGTCCCACCCATCTTATAATGAATCCTTTCTTATGTGTGCCACATAATCATAAACCATACATCATAGTGTAACCCATGTAATAAAAATGGGATTCTTAAACAACATGACATCATAAATCAATTCATATAAGATAATGGAATTCATAAAAATAATTCCATCACAAAATGATCAAATCAATGTAATAATAGGGATAAAAACAGAACCCTGTATTATCTTAGATGGAAAATAATTTTGATAAAACACTTGAACTCCATTCTTGAGAAAAATATCCTTTCTTCTTCAAAAACATTTTTCCTTTCATAACATGTCATACAACTTTAAAATAAAAGAAGTTGATTAAAAATAAACTTGAAAACTTGTAAAGGAAGCTTCTTTGAAGTAATTTTTTAAAAATCCATTCATTCCGTATAAGTTAAAAAAATCATTCTTCGTACTTTTGTCGGAAAAGTCAAAAAGTACCTCGTACGAAAAACGACAAAAGATTCCTTTCATACATATTACAAAAAACTCACTGAAGAGTAAAAATGGATTTAAAAAATTGTAGGTGGATGGAAATAATATTACATATTGATGAAACATGGATGTGGATGATAAAATACAACCCAGTAAATACTTACGAATAAACAATCTCGGATAAAAATGAGATTGTGATATTTCCCTTACCTTAGGTCCGATTTGCTTTGTACGTGTCTGAAGCACCTGTATAATGGTTTAAATAGTGTTATTGACTTATTCAAAAATCATACATATTGATATGATATCATATATGGTCATATTCTTAGCTTCTTGTTAGAAATATTTCATTGTTACTTGTTACTCGGGTCTTTATTGCCTTTTGTTCTTATGCGTGTTTTGCCGAATAAATTCTTATTCTTCTTTTAAGGTTATAGATACCTTATATCCAGAATGGTATTAGTGTAACATATATCATATTTATTCATTCAATTCATTTATATAATTACTATGTAATGATGATCATGTAGAACGAGTCACATCACATCGTGGAGACGGTATTCCGTACGTACGCACGAGTGATGATATCGTTCCTATGATCGTGGAACTATATTGGAGTATATATATATTATATCAGTATCAATATTACTTTATAATAATCATAAATAGTTACTCATTACACCATTATACCCATCCTTGTAAAGTGATGGTGGAAAAATAGATTACACCACGGCGTGGAGACGTTATTCCGTACGTACGCACGCACGGTGATTTCATTTTTCCGTAGGATGGATAGAAGGTGAATTAGGGTTGTTTCATATTTATAATAACATATCAGTATGTAAGTAATACTTATGTTATTACTTTATCATGAAACAACTAAAGAAGAATAAGTTGAAGAAGAAAGAAATTGAAAAGATCGGTAATGGATATTACCTCTTCTTTGGAACGCCTCTTTGAATCCTCCACTTAGGGAACTAAGATTGGTCTTTGAAGAAGACCAGGACCTCTAGGATTATTCTAGGGAAGTGGAGAGGAGAAAATGGCAGGGGTTGGCCGAGCTTGAGTGCTCAAATTGGTGTGAGGAGGAGGGGGAGGAGGTGCCCTTTTATAAGGGAGGAGAGGGGCACCTTAGGAATATCTCAAAATATTATTTTATATTAAAGTCAAAATCGGTTTATAATGGTTCCAAAGGGTCTTATTTGGAAGCTAAAGTGGGGATGTGTCGAAATCCTATCAACCAATAGGATTTAGACAGGTTTAGTGTATTATTTTAACCTTATCAATTAGATTTAACTCTAAGTTAAATAATTTAACTTTTACCATGTCTTTTTGTTTTCTTTCACTATATGGTTAATACACTTACTATAACATGCCAAACGAACCCCAAATTGTTTATTATTAAAATATATATCCTTATCTAAGTCATTTGGCCGAACATTAGATTTTTAGGAATAAAATAACAATTAATAATATAATATTTGATTTAAAAACTATTTTGTGTCAATTTTGACACTATTTGATATATGATTTTTGTGAAAGTCATAACAGAATTATATGTTCGAACCAAGTTGATTAAATCAACACTAATATATCATAGTAACCTAGAAAATTAGTGGAATTCATACAAAGTCTCAAATTATATTTATTTTGGTGTTTATAACATCAATTATGTCAATATTTCATTAATAAAATAATTACTGCATCATCATTGTGACATAAATAAAGTAAATTATTTGATGTCTAAAAATTACAAATAAAATACCATCATGTAGGAAATCTTTTTAGATTTCTAATGAATATTTACAATCGAATTTATCTTATTTATAACCCCATATTAAAAATAATTTACTTATTAAACTTTGATTTTAACTATTTTAACCCTTCTTTAAATAAATTAATAATAAATGTCCTAATCTAATCCATGTGGGCCTAAATGGTCATAGTTTATTCCTAAGTTTGTTTTTGGTCGAATTACACTTGTCCAATAGAATTAGGACATGTGTTAGGGTAATATTAATATCATATTTACCCTTAGTTACCCTATTTACTATTAACCGCGGTAAAAAAAGTAAAAAGTTACTATTCACCAAAAAATTATTTTTATCTCATTGAACCACATTTTACTTACTGATATCAACCGTGTCTGTCGGATTTTCGAAATTCCATTCACAGAAGCGGTAAAATTATGTTTTATGCAAAATTCAGTTTTTTAACCTACCACTTAGTGGTTTCACTATTCATCAAAAATTGAAAGTTTTCAGAAAAATACCAAAATTTCACCCTAGGCTAATTTCGATATTCTGAGTCCAAAAATGAAGTCCATTTTGAAAAATAAAATTTATAAAATTTCAAAAAGTGGTTATTACTATTCATAACGGCTAGTTTTAATAGCATATTGTTATTTAGTGAAACTCGGTATTGCGTACGACGAAAGCTATCGAGAAAGGTCGCGATTGCGTGTAAAGCAAGCCAAGCAAGTGTTGTGTAGAAAAAGATTCCTTTGATGATTTATATAACATAAAATTCTCGGGTGTTACATTCTACCCCCCTTAAAAAGAATTTCGCCCTCGAAATTCGTCACTTTGTAACAAACAGATGAGGATACTTCTCCCTCATTATATCCTCAAGCTCCCATGTAGCTTCTTCAAGTTTTTGGTTCCTCCATAAAACTTTCACCAATCGAGTGGTCTTGCTTCGTAGGACTTTTTCGCTGCGATCCAGAATCTCTATCGGTTGTTCTTCATAAGAAAGATCTTGCTCCAGCGGTACAACTTCTCAGCTGAGTACATGTGAAGGATCCGCTATGTACTTTCTCAGGAGAGATACATGGAACACATCGTGAACTTGATAGAGATTCGGTGGAAGCGCCAATCGGTAAGCTACCTTCCCAACACGATCCAGTATTTCGAAAGGACCGATATATCTAGGGCTCAACTTCCCCTTCTTTCCAAATCTCATAACCCTCTTCCAGGGAGATATTCGTAAGAACACTTTATCACCCACTTCAAACTCTAGGACTTTTCTTCGGTTGTCGGCATAACTTTTCTGTCGACTCTGAGCTTCTCTTATGTGTTGTTGAATAGATCTGACCTTTTCTGCCATTTCATCAACGAGATCAGGTCCTAATAGCTTTCTTTCCCCAACTTCATCCCAGCAAGTTGGAGTCCTGCATTTATTTCCATAGAGAGCTTCATAATGAGCCATCTGAATACTGGAGTGAAAGCTATTATTATAAGAAAATTCCACCAAAGGTAGGTGTTGATCCCAACCTCCTTTGAAATCCATAGAGCAAGCTCTCAACATATCTTCTAGGGTTTGAATTGTTCTCTCAGACTGACCGTCTGTCTGGGGATGATAAGCAGTGCTGAAACTCAACTCTGTATCCAGAGTATGCTGAAGACTTCGCCAGAACTTCGAGGTAAATCTTGGATCCCGATCAGATACAATAGAAAGTGGTACTCCATGCAATCTTACCACTTCCTTTACATATATCCTGGCAAGATGATCTAGAGAGAAATCCTCTCTAATATCAATGAAGTGTGCAGACTTTGTAAGACGATCAACTATGACCCAAATAGCATTATTGGCTTTGGATGTTTTAGGAAGTCCTGTGACAAAGTCCATAGTGATGTTTTCCCATTTTCATTCAGGTATGGATAATGGTTGTAACATCCCCTTAGACTTCTGTCTCTCACCTTTAACTTGTTGACAAACCAAGCATCGAGAGACATATTCAGCAACATCTCTTTTCATGCCATCCCACCAGAAGTACTCTTTCAGGTCCCTATACATCTTCGTGCTTCCAGGATGAATAGAGAATGATGAACTATGAGCCTCATCCAGCAGCTCCTTCTTTAATTCGGGGATGGTAGGAACACAAACCCGATTCCTGAACTTTATTATCCCATCACAATCAAGGTTGAATTCAGGAACATTTCTCACCTTCTTTTGTAACTCGACATCTTCTTTCTGTGCCTCTTTAATCTTCACATGTATAGATGGTTGAACATTCATTTGAGAAAGATAAGATTTTTCCCCTTCCATTATAATTCCAAGATCCATCCTTTGTAAATCCATAAATATTGGATCTTTTGTGATCCTCATCATGGATAAACTAGCATGGTCTTGTCGACTTAATGCATCTGCCACCTTGTTTGCTTTCCCAGGGTGGTAATGGATTGAGCAGTCATAATCCTTAATCAGCTCCAACCATCTTCTTTGACGCATATTCAACTCCTTTTGTGTGAAAATATACTTTAAACTTTTATGATCAGTATAAATATCACACCTTTCACCATAAAGGTAATGCCTCCAAATCTTTAATGCAAAGATTACCGCAGCCAACTCCAAATCATGTGTTGGGTAATTTTGCTCATGGATTTTCAACTGTCGTGAGGCATAAGCTATCACCATATCATTTTGCATAAGAACACACCCCAATCCCTTCTTGGATGCATCACTATAGATCACAAACCTTTCTCCACTACAAGGCAGTGTGAGCACAGGTGCACTGGATAACCTTCTTTTCAACTCCTTGAAATTCTCTTCACATTCCTCTGTCCAGACAAACTTAACTCCTTTCCGAGTCAACTTGGTGATTGGATTAGATAATCGTGAAAAATCTTTTACAAAACTTCGATAATATCCAGCCAAACCAAGAAAACTTCGGATCTCAGTTACTGTTGTTGGTCTCGACCATCATTCGATAACCTCTGTTTTTGCTGGATCCACAGATATCCCCTCTTTTGAGATTATATGACCCAAAAATGCAACTTTTTTAAGCCAAAATTCACACTTGGTAAATTTGGCATAAAGCTTCTCCTTTCTCAGGGTCTTCAATATAATTCTCAAGTGATCTTCATGCTCTTCCTTGCTCTTTGAATAGACAAGAATATCGTCTATAAAGACTACAACAAATTGATCAAGATAGTCTTTAAAGACTCTATTCATTAGATCCATGAAGATAGCAGGGGCATTAGTAAGACCAAATGGCATCACTATAAATTCATAGTTTCCATACCTTGTACGGAAAGCCGTCTTTGGTATATCCTCCCTTTTGACCCTTAATTGATGATACCCTGAATGAAGATCAATCTTGGAAAAGTATTGAGCTCCGTGTAGTTGGTCAAATAAGTCATCAATGCGTGGGAGAGGATATTTGTTCTTGATAGTGATCTTGATATGTTCTCGATAATCAATGCAGAGTCTCATTGATCCATCTTTCTTCTTAACAAATAGAACAGGTGCTCCCCAAGGTGACGCACTAGGGTGTATGAATCCCTTATCAATATTCTCTTGGAGTTGCTTCTTCAATTCCTGCAACTCAATTGGGGCCATTCTATAAGGTGTATTTGAAATAGGCAAAGCACCCGGTACGAGTTCTATTGAAAACTCAACTTCACGATTTGGTGGAAGACCCGGCAATTCCTCGGGAAAGAAATCATCAAACTCCCGTACAATGGGCATATTCTTAATCGTGAGTTTCTCACCAACCATTTGAGATAAATAACCTTCATTTAGTGGAATCAATACCCATAAAATTGAAGAAATTTCCACTGGAAGGTTATGTTCATCCTTGCATTGATAGACGATCATAGATTGATCTGGAATATGAAATGTGACTTTCCTTCTTTGGAAATTGATATGAGCTCCGTATAAAGAAAGCCAATCCATGCCAAGAATCACATCAAATTCCACTACAGGAAGGATCACAAGATTTTCAGGAAGCACTTTCCCACAAACTTCGATCGGAGAAGAATTATAAACTTTTGATGCGATTGATGTGCCATTAGGTGTTGTCACAGCTAACTCAACATCTCATTGTTGAGGTAATACGGTGATACCCTTAGAAAAGTCTTCAGAAATAAAAGAGTGGGTGGATCCAGAATCAAATAAAACATTTTCTACTTTAGAGTGGATGGTAAGTGTACCTTTCACCACATCGTTATCGTACTCCACATCGCTGATAGAAATTGCATGTGACTTTCCTTTGTCTTTAGCCTTAAGAGTTTTTGAAGTCGACCATCATCATCAACCCTTGGATTTGGGCATTGATTGGCATATTGCCCCATCTCCTTGCACTTGAAACATTGAAGTGTGGTAGGTTCATTCTGTGTATCCCTTCCTTTGTTTGCATCATTAGACATCTTCTTCCCATTATCACGGCATTCAAATGCCCGATGACCTTCCTTTCCACATTTAAAACATTTACGTTTCCCTTTAAGACAACTCCCTCCATGTTTCTTTCCACACTTTGAGCATAAGGAAAAGCTCATATTCTTTTCCGTGTGCTCTTTAGATTTTTCTTTGAATTCCATATTCCTCTTCTTATCAAACCCATGTGACTGATGGATTACTCCAATCTCCATCTCGACTTTGAGAGCACATCGAACGATTTCCTCGTAGCTATTGAAGTCCCTTATGGCTAATGCCCTTCGAAGACTTGGTTTTAAGCCACTAAAGAATCGATCGATCTTACTCTCAGGTTGGATAATAATACCAGAAGCGTACCTTGCAAGTCTTGTAAAATTTGCTTCATAGGTACCAACAGATTCATCATCCCTTTGCTTCAGTTCAAGAAACTCTTTCTCCATATTTGTTCGGAGAATATGAGGGAAGTAATTATTGAAAAATAAGTTCTTGAACTCGTCCCATTCCATAGACTCAATTTCATCCCTTTGCCTCGTATTCTTAATAAGATTCCACCATTGATCAGCATCTCCTTCCAAACGATACACTGCTAGGATGACTTTATCATGTTCAGAACATTGAAGAACTGAAAATATCTTTTCAGTAGTACTAATCCATTGTTCAGCAACTAATGGATCAGTAGACCCGCTGAAAGAAGGTGGACGCTTCCTCATGAAGGATTCAACAGAATGTTGCTCCTTCCTTTGCTCGTTTGGAAGTCCTGCATGATTAATAGCTTGAGAAAGTTGTGTGAGCATGGCTACAAGATTTTGCATTCCAGCTCCCATATCGTTTGGTTGCTCAGGGGGACAATCATTGCATTTCCCATCGCATTCCGCATTAACACGGTTTCTTCGGGTTCCAGCCATTGACTAAAACCAAGAAGAATAGTGTGAGCAACACTAATTATAATAGGAAAACCACATAATTCAAGAATAAAATTTTCATGCTTAAGGTCTTATCCTAGGTTATTCAAGGCCATTTCTAAAACACTAAGATTGTGTTCTATGCTTAGACTTATCCTTAGGGTTCTTACTAAGGCTTTCACATCCTAGTTTCCAAAGGTTGACTATACCTTTCCTCTGATACCAACTATAATGACCCATACTTTAAATACATTGTTAATACGTCAAAATTGAAGCACACTTATTACAACATATGACAAAACCACAAAGGACCGTATAGGTATAGTGTCTTTAGAAACTGGGAAACATAAACAACTGGTTCATAAATCTTCTACAGTGTCTCCCATTTATTTCATCATATCTAGGGTCCCTTTTTGCATATTCTACTTAATATCCATCTTCCTGACCCGGGGAAAAGAAAACAGAAAAGGGTGAGCTCAAATTCTCAGCAAGGGAAAATAAAGGAAATAAAAATCATATCATATCTTTTTGAAAATCATAACCTGCAAAAGAGATCATAATATCTTAACATGGAACAAATCATAGAAGTGAAAATGAGATCCCCATAATCATAACATAAAACTTGAAACTTTGTGGCATGCACACATAATCATGGAAAATCATTTCTTGTTAGTCATGACTCATTGCCAAGACTATCTTAGTGGACAAAGTCCCTTTCTGAACCGACTCACCCTCGTTCCAGTCCTGTTTCACTGAACCGGTATAACCTACCGTTCCAGCCATGTCTATCTCATGAGATATAAAATCTTTACCCAATGCATTGGAGGGAGATATAGGTCCCACCCATCTTATAATGAATCCTTTCTTATGTGTGCCACATAATCATAAACCATACATCATAGTGTAACCCATGTAATAAAAATGGGATTCTTAAACAACATGACATCATAAATCAATTCATATAAGATAATGGAATTCATAAAAATAATTCCATCACAAAATGATCAAATCAATGTAATAATAGGGATAAAAACAGAACCCTGTATTATCTTAGATGGAAAATAATTTTGATAAAACACTTGAACTCCATTCTTGAGGAAAATATCCTTTCTTCTTCAAAAACATTTTTCCTTTCATAACATGTCATACAACTTTAAAATAAAAGATGTTGATTAAAAATAAACTTGAAAACTTGTAAAGGAAGCTTCTTTGAAGTAATGTTTTAAAAATCCATTCATGCCGTATAAGTTAAAAAAACATTCTTCGTACTTTTGTCGAAAAAGTCAAAAAGTACCTCGTACGAAAAACGACAAAAGATTCTTTTCATACATATTACTAAAAACTCACCAAAGAGTAAAAATGGATTTAAAAAATTGTATGTGGATGTAAATAATATTACATATTGATGAAACATGGATGTGGATGATAAAATACACCCCAGTAAATACTTACGAATAAACAATCTCGGATAAAAATGAGATTGTGATATTTCCCTTACCTTAGGTCCGATTTGCTTTGTACGTGTCCGAAGCTCCTGTATAATGGTTTAAATAGTGTTATTGACTTATTCCAGAATCATACATATTGATATGATATCATATATGGTCATATTCTTAGCTTCTTGTTAGAAATATTTCATTGTTACTTGTTACTCGGGTCTTTATTGCCTTTTGTTCTTATGCGTGTTTTGCCGAATAAATTCTTATTATTATTTTAAGGTTATAGATACCATATATCCAGAATGGTATTAGTGTAACATATATCATATTTATTCATTCAATTCATTTATATAATTACTATGTAATGATGATCATGTAGAACGAGTCACATCACATCGTGGAGACGGTATTCCATATGTACGCACGAGTGATGATATCGTTCCTATGATCGTGGAACTATATTTGAGTATATATATATTATTTCAGTATCAATATTACTCTATAATAATCATAAATAGTTACTCATTACAGCATTATACCCATCCTTGTAAAGTGATGGTGGAAAAATAGATTACACCACGGCGTGGAGACGGTATTCCGTACGTACGCACGCGCGGTGATTTCATTTTTCCGTAGGATGGATAGAAGGTGAATTAGGGTTGTTTCATATTTATAATAACATATCAGTATGTAAGTAATACTGATGTTATTACTTTATCATGAAACAACTAAAGAAGAAGAAGTTGAAGAAGAAAGAAATTGAAAAGATCGGTAATGGATATTACCTCTTCTTTGGAACGCCTCTTTGAATCCTCCACTTAGGGAACTAAGATTGGTCTTTGAAGAAGACCAGGACATCTAGGATTATTCTAGGGAAGTGGAGAGGAGAAAATGGCAGGGGTTGGCCGAGCTTGAGTGCTCAAATTGGTGTGAGGAGGAGGGGGAGGAGGTGCCCTTTTATAAGGGAGGAGAGGGGCACCTTAGGAATATCTCAAAATATTATTTTATATTAAAGTCAAAATCGGTTTATAATGGTTCCAAAGGGTCTTATTTCGAAGCTAAAGTGGGGATGGGTCGAAAGCCTATCAACCAATAGGATTTAGACAAGTTTAGGGTATTATTTTAACCTTATCAATTAGATTTAACTCTAAGTTAAATAATTTAACTTTTACCATGTCTTTTTGTTTTCTTTCACTATATGGTTAATACACTTACTATAACATGCCAAAAGAACCCCAAATTGCTTATTATTAAAATATATATCCTTATATAAGTCATTTGGCCGAACCTTAGATTTTTAGGAATAAAATAACAATTAATAATATAATATTTTATTTAAAAACTATTTGGTGTCAATTTTGACACTATTTGATATATGATTTTTGTGAAAGTCATAACAGAATTATATGTTCGAACCAAGTTGATTAAATCAACACTAATATATCATAGTAACCTAGAAAATTAGTGTAATTCATAAAAAGTCTCAAATTATATTTATTTTGGTGTTTATAACATCAATTATGTCAATATTTCATTAATAAGATAATTACTGCATCATCATTGTGTCATAAATAAATTACATTATTTGATGTCTAAAAATTACAAATAAAATACCAAAATGTAGGAAATCGTTTTAGCGTTCTAATGAATATTTACAATAGAATATATCTTATGTATAACCCCATATTAAAAATGATTTACTTATTAAACTTTGATTTTAACTATTTTAACCCTTCTTTAAATAAATTAATAATAAATGTCCTAATCTAATCCAAGTGGGCCTAAATGGTCATATTTTATTCCTAAGTTTGTTTTTGGTCGAATTACACTTGTCCAATAGAATTAGGACATGTGTTAGGGTAATATTAATATCATATTTACCCTTAGTTACCCTATTTACTATTAACCGCGGTAAAAAAAGTAAAAAGTTACTATTCACCAAAAAATTATTTTTATCTCATTGAACCACATTTTACTTACTGATATCAACCGTGTCTGTCAGATTTTCGAAATTCCATTCACAGAAGCGGTAAAATTAAGTTTTATGCAAAATTCAGTTTTTTAACCTACCACTTAGTGGTTTCACTATTCATCAAAAATTGAAAGTTTTCAGAAAAATACCAAAATTTCACCCTAGGCTAATTTCGATATTCTGAGTCCAAAAATGAAGTCCATTTTGAAAAATAAAATTTATAAAATTTCAAAAAGTGGTTATTACTATTCATAACGGCTAGTTTTAATAGCATATTGTTATTTAGTGAAACTCGGTATTGCGTACGACGAAAGCTATCGAGGAAGGTCGCGATTGCGTGTAAAGAAAGCCAAGCAAGTGTTGTGTAGAAAAAGATTCCTTTGATGATTTATATAACATAAAATTCTCGGGTGTTACAATACAACTCAAAAATATATTTTTACAACTCCAAAAACTCCATAGGTTCCATTTAATTGTGTCCTATATATTGGTCTTTCAATAAGAATTAGTTCAATAGAGAACTCCACATCATGATTTTGTTGATCGAAAAGTTATACAATTGGAAAAAAATCAATGAATTTTTTAACAAAAGTATATCTTATTTTCATGTGATAGAATTATTTACTATATATCATTATTGATGAATCTCTATTCAAAAAAAATTAATATGGAGATCAACTAGAGGTGGGTCTAGATAATTATTGGGAGATTAAGTCTCTACCTTCATATGATATAATTCAATAGTGAAATTTTCCCTTTTACTACATCCCAAAGTGAGAAATATATTTTCTACGAATATAAACCATTGAAAAGCTACCAATGGATTATTAGTTCTATTGAATACAATAGTTCTTTGTTTCATGATGTGTTATACCATAGTTACACTATGTTGTGCATAAAAAAGATGATTTATGTGGGAGAGTTTGTTTTTCAAAACATTGTACAATTTCCCTAATATGCTTATGATGTAATTATCCATTACTACAACATCATTAATGTGTCTAAGAGAACAAACCTACATTGAATATAGGTGTTGATGTTGTTCCAATTACTCCTATTAAATAACATATTTCTACTAAACATTCTCAAATACCATCTGTAGTATATCAAACTCCAAAAATCCAACACTGGTAATTATATTATAATATTTTTATAGAATTTAATATTTCCCACATGATTGAAAATCCTAGCTTTCATAGATGAATAGATACATAAACATATTATTTTGAAATATATATATATAACATGAACACATTGTAACCACATTATTATCCCATTCATAACATATATGAAAAATATACATAGTTCTTCTATATGTTTCATAGGGTAAAGAAAATAAGTAATAATGGTAAAAGATTATTATTAAGGGGTAACCTACCTTGGAATGTTAACATCACATAAATAATGTCACATGTGATTTGATATTATTAAATATAAAACATAAATTCAAAATCAACTATGAATGAGTGGATTTTATATCTATGGATATAATTGGAAATAAATTTATCACATGTATTAAAATAATTGTTTCCTTAGTGATGAAATTCATATTAAAAAATTATTAATTCCATACAAAAATATAAAACATGATGATATTTTATATCATGATATTACCATAGAAGAAATATTTTGTTCTGTGTAGGTATACACCAAAATAACCAGCATGTCTATCTCAGGAGACCATCAAATTTATCGAGGGGCTATATAATTGTATCCCCAACCCATCAATTTTTTATGTCCACAACCATCATAATATCACAAAATAAAAAATCAATTCATATAAAATATTGTAAATATTCATCAATATTATAATTTAAATATATATAATTAAAGTAATTTTCATTATTTAATAAAATATGCAAAATGAAAACCCATATGGGGAGACATGTTTAATGGTTGACCAATCAATAATCAAGTTTCTAGTAATCGTCAATACTAGAACAACATAAAATGTAATTCCAAATAATTTCCCCATGTCAATAACATGGACTTCCCTGATCATAAACCATTTATCATGTTATGGTAGATGGTTTAAAAATATAATAATAACATTCTAATAAAAATACATTATTGAATAATCAATTATGGAATTACATTAATTTTTTCCAGGTTAATAAATGGGATAACATGATCACAACCGATATGGAGATAGAAGTTGGATGTTTAAACAAGGCATTTTCATATTCGAAATGAATATATATTTCAGGATAATGACATATAGAAAGATAATACATTACTCTATTTAAATAAAATGGATAGAAAGATAATAACCCATCTGGAGATAAAAATTAGATATTTGAACAATACATAATCAGTATAGAATGTACTGAGAATTATCAAAGTAAAAGGATGTATCATAGTCAATGAATTGAATATAATTTAATAGAGAATTATATATTCAACATGTTGGGTTGTCAATAAATGTATGTAAATGAGTTCAATAGTTATCACTGGTATGAGAAATCTTTCATTACAGTTTATAAAGAGCATATGAATATCAAAAAGAAAATTTTATAAGAGTGTCCAGCTAGGTGTTTAGTCTTATTCCCACGTATTTATCATCAATGTTGTAGTTCTCTAAACACATTTAAAAACTAATAAAATGCGTTGTAAGGCCATAGAATTACAGGAATGATGAAATTATAACTAGGATTGAAATTTTTAATGGATGGATTTTTGAAAAAACTTATATATAAAAGTAACATAATTTGAAAATGGCTATAATGGGAGGGTATAAGTAGTATATAACTATAAATATATAAAATTTTAGATAATACGATGAATTAAAAATAAATTAAATAATTAGAAATGGTATAATAGTAAATTAACATAAATTTAAAATTAAATTGAACGATTTAATGACAGACTTCTAGTTAATTTTAATTGTGATTAGTGCAAGGAATAAAATAACAATGAAAGAGGGTGAAAATCAAAAATCATGGGAGCCTGAAATGATGAAGCCTGAGTATATATCAGTGGAAATTGTGTCTTCATTCATTGGAAAAAGATCCCACTTCGTCATAAAAATGTGTTTCTAATCAACCCTTCATTTATAAGCTAACCCATTACCAGCAATGTTCAATTCTCTCAAATCAGTCCCAATAATAAAGCCCCCATTTATTTTTAATCTTCACTTCCTATAATAATAATACAACTCTTAAATAGGGTCATCATTCCATTTAAGGTTCTAAACAATAACGTTACTATCATATTCAACTACATCTACCAAAATATTAAACCCCCCACTCATGTAAATACTTGTATTATGGGGTCTAATCTCCACACTAATAGAACTAATCGATCTTTAAAAATCACTAAATACAATGAAAACTGAACCTCTACAGTCTCTCACCAATCTTCCTCCCCTAATATACATATCCGTGTATGATCCATCAACATTAAACTTCATGAACCTACATTGGGGGGCCCATATTACCCATCTAATGTGGTTACCACGGTGTGAAACTGTGCTCACAGGGGGCCTTTAAAGAAAGTTAAAAAGTGAAGCATAATTTCACTCACCTCAGATAGTCGACCCCAACTCTACCACAAGCACCTTCATCCACCCCAAAAAGAAAATTTGAAATTTTATTATAACATAACTCTCCATGTATCATGATTACCAAATATTTTAAATGATATCCATGATGATAAGGTTGTGTATCTTCCATAGAAAATATATAAGGTTTTAGTGACATTTTAAATATATAAATTTCAATAATCCTAATTTACCCATTTTACCATTATTATTCTTGATCAAAAAATAACTATACAAATTATTCAGTTACTAAACAAACAAGATGTCCCTTATTAAAAAATTCATACATGGTCAATATATTTTTTTTTCAATTTAAACAAATTTTTGAGGATGAGGAAATTTACATTTAAATTAAATCATATTGTCTTAGAATATATGTTCTTATAGAAAAGTGTCTTTTTATATATTTAATTATTTATTTTTATATTATATCAATAATTTGTGAAATTAATGTTAATAAATTTGATTATATATTTTAACTTCAAATTATAGTCTAATATAAATGTATATTAATCTAATATATTTAGATGAAAATTATATAACACTTAAAATTTTAATTCATTAAAAATGACCACTTTAGTTTTACAATGGTAATTATTATTTACAAAAAGTAATTTATTTTTGATGACCTCAAAAATTATATTCATAGACACATAATTTATACCTAATAATTATAAATTTTACTTCAAAAATTTTAAAAAAATTAATATCTGTAATTGAAATTAATTTTATAATTTTCATGAATAAAACACATTTTTTTTAAAATCCCAAAAAATAACATTTGAGATAATATATTTACGATGAATTAAAAAAAGGTTTTTTTTGTTTAAAATGTATTGAAAAATTATGAAACTAGTATTTTAAATATACTTAACAATAATAGATCATTAGAGCTCACATTACGTGATAGTTCAGGATATGGTGTTTACCTACTACAGTAGGGTCTATGGTACTTCATTGATGAATGAGGCTACAATTGTTTATGAGGGTCCATCATATCCTAAGACACTTTGAAACATCTCCTAAGATGATAAAGTTAATAAAATAATTTTTAAATATTAGTTTTATTTCATTAATTTCATGAGTCCATCTATTCCATGATATATGATCAAAGCATAAACATAGAGAGATATTCAGGGGAACAACTTCATTATTCAGGGAGTAATTATGTTTAATTAATATCAACATCCCTATCTAATATTTATAAAGAAAAACCTATATCATCCCCTCTAAATGAGTTTGTGACTCCAATAATTATCATTGCACATTAATTGTTAATCATGTATCATTAATTCACACATTATATAAAAATTAATTCAAAAATATATAATAATATAATAATCAATAAATCACTTATTAATTATCATTTTTTGTTTAATCCTCTAATGAATGTGTTGTGAACCTCCTAAATTATCCATAAAGAGCATTATAACCATAAATAAGAGGCATCAAATTAAATTATTTCAACAAATTTTATCCAAATTCACAAAAAAACCTTACATATTTCAATTCTTTGACATTCCACTTTTAATATCCAAAAAATCTGTCATGGTCATCCTTCCTATATATCCTATTATTATTCATTGGAAAAATTCTATTAATATTTAGATAATTCCACAAACATTTAGATAATCCACCCCCACACTATTTTTTGGTCAAATATTGTAACAAAATGTTGGATATGAAGAAACCAAGAAACAGTCAATATGAAGTGATACATTTACCTATACTAATATCTAGGACTAAATGACACATGAATCATTTAGATAACAATAATAATATCACTATTTTATGTTAATAATAATTATGTATGGTGTTTTTCTCTGTTTACCATATGTGGTAACTGAAAAGTACCCATTTCCCATTAATAAGTTTTTATAATCATTTATTAAATTAATAGTAAATTCATGAAAAACTATTAATTAAAAAAATTAATAATGACTTGAACCAACTGTAAAATATGCTATATATCAACCACATTTATCCCATATGTAAGATATCTATAAAATCATGTTTTCAATGTTTTCCAAAATTATATTTTCCCCAATCAAGTTAAATATCTTCAGCTTATACATAATTTTATCCCTATTGTAAAATATCATACATAATGTTTTTACCTAGTATGTAATATATATAGTCCAATATGAATATAATCCTCTAATTCATAATGATTTTCGTTTACAAATTTCACATATAAACCATATTTCTAATATATTCTATTTTTTATTTTTCAAAAAAACCAATGTGTTTTATTTTTAACCCATGTGTATTATTTTTTAATACATGAAATATTTTTTAAGTTAGATTTCATAAATAATGTTTCTATAAATAAAAGTATTTTTCATCCTTGGAAAAATCAACAATATTATAATTCTTCTTTTGTAATATATTTTACAAATAAAAATATGATATATTACATCATCCACTTATACATGATATATTTTCATACATATGACATTTTACATAGAAAAAATATCCATATATAACGAATTATATATTATATGTTTCATAATTTCAATACATGTTATAATTTATATAGTGAATTATCTCACACTTCTTATATTTTTCTAGATGTAATAAATTTCGTTCTATAATAAAATTTATTATATATTCCCGTTATGTAATAATTTAGACTTAGTTACAATTTTATTCAAAAGATAATCCCTTTAGATAAGATAATATTTTCCATCTCACTATGATGGGTATCATATTATCCTTCTTAAAATGTTCATATATAATATATTACTTCAATGTATAATATTATTTAATATTTATGATTTTCAATTAATCTGGATAAGTTTATTTAATGTATTCTTTCTATATATCATGTATTTTTTTGAAAAGGATAATATTTATTCTCCTTCTTCTATGTTGTGTGTTGTTTTATATTGAATGAAAAATATAAGAAACAACCCAATGTCAAAAAAAATCAATGCCATCATGAATTCTTCCAAATCAGCTATAGTATCTCTGAGGATTCTATGACACCCTTGTTGTGGAAAATTTTCATCAAACAATCTCTCAATATAATCTATTTATCAATGTTAAATTTATAACCGATTCGGACATTCCAAAGACCTATCGTTGGTCCTTTTTAATTTTTTTTATATTCATGTATTTTAATGAAGCCTTTTACATTCTCAACCAGAAAACCTAACATATTCCACTGGTCTTTGAAATTACCCAATACATTACCCAAATGTGTTATAAATGATTAAATTATAGTCTACTCCCCAATTTTCAAATTTTCCATCTCGCTAGTGACATGTTTTAATGAAAATAAAAAATCCAATAATTTTAGAAACCTTAACGATAATAGGTAATTAATATATTATTTTTTCTTTTTTATTTATTTTAATTTTTTAAATATCATGACATTAAAAATAGAAGAAATATGAATTAGAGGGTTTATGATTAGTGTTATGGGTGTAAAGAGGTATTTTTTTAGTTTTGGATGTTGATACTATTGGGTTTCATTGTTCCTAGAACATACTTATGATCATTTTAAAAACTTTTAGTCTGGAAGAAATATATTTCTCTAGATTTTGGGTTGTTATGATTCATTGGATCAAAACAGTTTTTTTGATTCTAGATGGTGGTTCTGTAAAATATCTCTAAATATTGGTATCAAATTTTATTTTATATAATATTATTGAAGTTTGTATGTGAACATTTTAGGAATTTTTTAGATTATATCATGATTGTTATACTATGGAAAACTTTCATTGTACTATCATACAAACTTATAATTTTTAGATTCATTAGAATATAATTCCACTTAAGGGAAGGTTTTAAAATATATAGGTTCTAAATAGATATTCGATGGTGAATGCTTCAGTTTTGTGAAGTATATAGGTTTTTTATTAATAAGTATTCCAAAAAATCAATTTATGGTGAACAATTTAAAAGTGAGGTGTCAAAACCGTTGTTTCTCCAATGGTGGAGGTGAGTGGAGAATCAGTGTGCCATCATTTTTATAAATCATATGTTTATGTCCCCGTGATTATTGGGTGTTATTAAAAATATAGTTATTATTTAAATATCCATCATAATCAAAATTTCAAAAATTAATGTTGGAGGGAAAATATTATAGGTTTCATGAATATATGATAATCTTATGGGAGTTTTTCAATGATGTTTCAGTCGTACCGTAATCCACTATGCATTGTTAGGGTTGGTGAATTAAAATTTTTTATCATGGTTTCCTAAATATGGTAATACTACCATTATACAAATAATTCCTTTTCCAGCATCATATTTTCCTAGTTCCCTTCAAACAACATCATTTTCCCCTAATACATTATGCAAATATTTTTTTCTCAATTAAATTATCCAAAGTGTTCTTCAAGAAACCCACATTGAAAAGCTATGTTCAATAATATAAGGTATTTCAAATCCTTACATTATGTCCTATTTTTAAAACACACTTCACATAATTAATTAACACTAACCATTTCATGGTTCTACCCCCATGACACTCATTCACCAAGATGCTTCAGTTGGGTCTTATTCACTTGAGAGGTCCCTATATTATGGGAGAGCCTTTTATTCCTTCTCAAAATTTTTATAAACTCTAGAAAACATGACAATCCAAGTATTTATAAGTATAAACCTCAAAATTTTTTTATCACACAACTCTTGAAAATGATATGTGCCATTATCCCAACACCACTAGAGTGGTGCCTCTATTCATTATGATGCATCCAAATTAGTACACAAAACCAATATTAACCAGACAGCTTCACTATGTCATGGTTATTTTCCACGGTTCACATTTCTATAGGATGACATGACTTGGATATGGATCACATGATTTTCATTGGAGAAATAGTTGATCTTCTTCTAAAATATATATCCATAGGTTCTGAAAAATTCAGGAAAATAATTATACTGTAAACTATCTCACATGAATGTCAAACACTTCCATTGGAACAAAAAATGATTCATGAAATCCCAAAAAATTAACTATATGCATAATTTCATGCAACATTCAATGAATCCCATTTTCATCCATAAAATGAGAATAAACCACCCCTCCATTTCTCATGTATCATATTTCCCCATATCTTTTATCTCATCTAGTCCCCCATAATGATATAGTTTGTCCCCAAAACGTTTCATTATGAACTTGAACATCTAGTCTTAGCTATTGAATTTCAGGGTCATTGATTCCCACTTGACACTAATACTAGTATTACATTACAAATAAAATATATGATAATAAAAAATTATATAGAAATAAATAATGGGATGTTTTTTGTTCTCATTTAGAAGATAATTATTTTTGAACACTGAGCATTAACGAATGTTTCTCTAAATTAATAGTATAAAACATATTATTATTTTTTATTTCACTTTTTAATTGGTTACAAAATTTTACCCTATATATATTCATTCAATTTATTTTCTTTATTAGTTAATAATATGCACCATGTCATTCAAAATTCTATGAAGTTCATTTTCTTACACAACATGAGAAAAATAAACCCCTCTATTTCGTATATTGTATATCTCCCCATATATTAATACCATATACTACTCCTTTAGGTTCGAGTATTCCTATAAAACTATTTATTGGGAAAATTAATATATATAATTCTCAATAGTCTTATGTGGCCATTTATCCCCCCATTGAAAATAGTTCTAAAATGACATTCCTACGAAATAAATTGAATGATAAATAATTAGATACAAACCGAGCTTTGGGAATTTGATTATCATCTTTAATTAGAATGGGGTTCTAGAAAATTGGGGTCCATCATATGTTTCTCTAAATTTATAGTAGAAAACATCTTTTTATGGATATATAACACTTTCTAATTGGCTCAAACATTCTACCCCATATATATATATATTCATTTTACTAATTTTTCTTTAATAATGTTATACCAAATATCAAAAAAATATTTGTGTGGGACTGTGTTGTTGGATTTCTTTTTAGACCAATCACACTTTTGTAGTCATTGAATTTCATCATAAGTTCTTTTCCTCTTCACCAATTTCATTAACATATTTATTCATCCACTGATGATAAGTCAATTCAACAGTTATTAATACATATTTCCCTCACACTATATAGTGTGAGGTGATTTTATCTTCTTACATAACCATAATATAAATTTTACTAAAATAAATATTCCATAACCATATGATGAATTATGATCCAACACATATCAATAATTTTCTATATCATAAAATTTATAAAATTCATGTTTCGTCACAGTATCATAAATTATTCAAATTTTGAGTGTATCATGCATGTACCTTAGGATCACTTTAATTACTGTGATATAAACTTCCTCGGGATGACATTAGAAACAAGCTCCCAAAAATGTTTTAAAAAATAGTTTTTGGTGGTGGTTCTGGGATATAATGAATGATTAAAATTTTCTTAATATAAAATGTAGCAACAAAATACATCCCAAATTTATTTTACCCGGTTTCTAAGCAAAATAAGATTTTACATTATTCAGAATCACATGTATATAATTTATTCTGATACTCCATCAAAAACATAACCTAACGTATAATAAATTTTATTCCTTTATAGTATATCTACAGCCCACAAAAATTATTTGAACTCTATAATCAAATACATTTATATCAAAGAACGTGAATGCTTTGAAAATGTTTTAGAAAAATTATACATATTTTCACCAAATATGATTTCATCCATATATAACAACACAATGAACTATTATTTCTTATTTTCCTTTACTTTTTTATTCTTATCATAAATTACTCTATAGGAATAAAAAATATTCTTGTGTGATGATATATGACATTCCTATGATCCTCATGCATACATTGTACCAGAAAATGACCTATTTAAATTGAAAACTTTAGTTCCTCTATTTCAAATCAAGATACCCATTAGTTGTTAAATATATATTTTTTCTATGGGAAAAACATTCCAGAACAATATTTTGACTTCATATGATAAATCATGAATGCATTTTAAAATTTTCTCCCCATGAAGTTCTATATTAACTTTTGTAAATCTAATAGTAAAAATTTTTCATCAACATCAACCACTTTTGACTGTTCATTTCCTTTAAAATCAATGTGTACCATATTTTAAATCACATTTATATGCTCATCAAATTTATTCTTGAAAATACAATTTTATAATTCATATTATGTTCTTTTGTTTTCGTAACAAGTTCTCTATTAAATGAAATTTCCATTTAATCCATTTCATTATTTTTTTATCTGACCTCTGACCCAAACATTTCAACTTCATCAAATGATATTATTTATTCTACTGGTAAATGTGAAAAATACTATTTCTTATTCATTATTTTTTCCACTATAATAGAATTTATATCTTTGATTATTTTGGATGGATGAGTTTATATTATTATATTTATCCTCTATGGTGTATAATGAATTTCATCAGCAAACATATCCTCTTTAAATCTTTCCTAAAAATCATATTCTATCTGGGATCTATATGTAAGGATTGGAATAATTTAAAATTATTCCTAATTTCTAGATAATTCATCCCAACATTGAAATTGAGTAGTTGTACCATATTTTTCTTTGATGACTATAATTTCACAACACTTTATAGTTTTTCACATTCTTTTGTTAAGCCATTTTTATGGATTTTTCCTTATTCTGTATCCCAAAAATATTCCTTCATCTATATCATCATAAAAATTTGTATAATTTTATTCATTGACTCAGATATTATATTTTATTTAAAATACCAAAATAATAATTTATGTGGTCTTATATAAATTTTACATTTTTTATGGTGACCTTTCAAAAACTAAGCAATACACCACCTAGTTTTTCATGTGTACAATAAATTTCATTATTTCCTTCCAATTTTGGTGGGATATGCCTCATTCAAATAGTACAGTTTGGACATATTATTCACATATTATTAATTCTTTTTAATAACCCAATATATTTCTTGTTAATGATACACGTTTTATAATTGCATGTTTTTTTAGGTATTTTTATATTTAAAAGGATATTCATTTATTCTACATTAATATATTAGTATATCAATATTGACGTCAATTAAATTATCATCTCTCCTTTTACACCACTACATTCACACATATAAATCACTTTTTCTATGCATGATATTAACTTGATCAATTTTATTATAATTGTTAATGAATAAAATAAAATACCTTTCATTATTTATACACAATATATTTGGTGGGACACTAAAATTGTTATTCAACAAATTAAATGATTTTTTATGAAATTTTATCTATATTATGATATTTATTTTAGTTCATCATTCCATGTATAGAATAATTTCATTTCATTTTAAGATCATGTTTCAGATTTTTATTTTCAACAATAGGACTTATATTGGATAACATCTCTATGATTTATTGGTGAATTTGGAAAATCCTTCAGTACCACATGATATTTTACACTATAATCATCCGAACAATATTTTTTTGTTTAATATCCATCAAGTACATATTTTTAATTTTTCTTCATTGCATCATGAATGAGTAAACAAAATTACATTTGTTCAATCATCTTTCTTGACTAAATGTGAACTCAGGTCTATAGTCTAAGAGTTGAGTTATATATAGCAGGATGCATTCAAATACATATATATGGTACTCATTTATTCTATTTCTCACCAAAATAATGATGTTATTTAAACATTATTTATTATTAAATTATACTTTATTTCATTAATTCACAATACCATTTTCTCTTCCATTGAATATATTTATCTAGATTATATTTTAAGACATTTTAGATGAGAATCCATTATAATGGTTCTTGTTGTTTTTATTATTTATTGATATTATAGTTATAAAAATGAAATTTAAAATCCTTAATTTATTATTTTGTTTCCTTCATATTCTTGGTTTAGTTACTATGTTATACCACATCTCCCATTTCTCTTCAACAAAAGTAGTGTATACATGCATGAATTCATCTTCTAACAGTAAGTGTATAATACTCAATAGAATACTTGTTGGTTTTATATCATTAACCTTCTTCTAAATCAAATGATTTCAAACAATAATTATTATCTAATTGTAAAATGTTGTTTTATGCCTAAACATTGAATATTGGAAATAGTAAACATAGAAATAATTTATCTTATGTGATTAAAGATATGCCTTTTTTTGAACTCTGTGTGATTACCCATTCATATATCACATTAAATATTCCTGAAATTACATTATATAGAAAATATACCCAATGAAATTTCATTTTTCTGAATTAATATATTCTCACCTATGCTCGTCCACATTCTCCTAATCGTTGTTAAAATTTTGACTATCATTGGTTACCCCTTTGGGATTGTGGATTATTTTTTTCCCTATGATATTATTTTTTATGAGTTATATTATTTGAATAAATGGTGATTTATATTAATAAAATAGTAGAATAAACCTTCCATTTATCCTTATTTTGATCCACATTTAATTCAATTTCCAATTATTATACATCGTAGTTGTTTCAAATTTTGCCCACAAATTAGGGTCATTTTTCATTCTTAATATTATTCAGACCTTCATAACCTCCATTATAATATTCTAACAATTCACTATATATAAACCTCTCATAGTGTATCTTATTATTTGAATCACTTGACATCATATATTATTAAGAATCATTTATCAATGAAAAAACCTATTCCTCATGGGATTTAAAATTCTTATCTTTTTCCAAAATGTAGTAATTATGTTCATGAATCTCCTTATACTTTTCATTGATATTCAACATTATATTCACTTTCTATTTAGAAGTCATTTCACTAACTGGTCGATCATGGATTTATCTTTGATGTTTTCCAATATCAGCTTCATGTTGATCTATATATTATGAAAATTATTCAAACAATCCATTGACCATAAATTTTGTATTCCATTAATCATCAAGTATATTAAGATATCCCTCTTTTTCACTAATATCAATGAAACATTAATGGTTGATAAAATATTATCATGATGACTCATCTCTTCCAACAGAATCCATCATGGAATCTTTGTTATTATACATAAAACTATCTTTAGTTCTTCTAGGTACTCATTATTACAATATTCATGTTTTTACAAATTTATTCATTTGAATCCACATTCAATATAAATTACAAATATTAATGTCTCTTTAATTATGTATCATCCTTCATGTCATCTACATAAATTCATCTTGAGTTCCCTAATTATCGAATTTAATTAAATGTAATGTTGTAATGATTCACACCATACCACATGAAAAACATGCTCATAATAGTTTACCTTCAATTGGATCGTTTCTTCTCTTGAATTTTTTAAATATTTGATTTATTAATTCCACATTACTATACTATATTCAATAAACCATTATATATTAATTATTTCTCTATATATTCTAAAGAAGTTAACATATTATAAAGAAAACAAATTAATGACGTCATTAATCTCATTTAATAGTCCATAAAACTTCTTAGTATATCATTAAAAGAAAACATGGAAAAACTACTCTCCTAAAGAGTTAAAGCCTTTTTATTTAATAGTTTTGTTATCCATATCTTGATCATCATTACAATGTAAATATCTTTTCATTCTTTACTAAGTCCCTTAAAACATCTAACAACATAAGTGATTCAACTGAAGAAAAAATCGTCATTTCCGTCTATTAAAATTTAAAAATAATCAAATTTATTTTATATAATGTAATTCATTAGTTTCTCACCCATCTCTATCGTTTATAAATTTGGTGAAATTTTTCTCACATAGTCATGGAACTATTTCTTATAAAAATAGTAAAATTAATATAATTTCATAAATATTATTGTAGTTATTTATTATTATTATTATCATCATTGATTACGATTCAATAAATACTAACCCCTAATAGTTTTGATTCATCAATCACTGGTACCCTGGGAAATATGGATTAAAAACATATATGGCATGTGGTTTTAGTTTATATCTCATCTTGCGGATCACGAACTGAAATATACATTAGTTAAAACAATATCCCATTTATCATTCACAATGTTATTCATACATGGATATAAAATAAATATTCCCCACTGGAAACATTTCCATGATTCCCATTATTAGACCTGGAGCCACCTATATAGGGGAGGGGTGATTCATGATGTCAACTATTATTTTTTATTCATAGTGTCACAAACCATGTTAGGATTCCATCAAACCTAACACTTGATTCAGATCATGGCATGGCCAGAAAGTAATTCCTAATCACTACAGGTAAGAAATTAATTCCTTTGCATCAATCATCACAATATGGAATTATTTCTACCTTTGGAAACAACCAAATACAATCCACACACAAAAAATAACATCAAAAAAGCCGTCATAACCAATGGTATAACTATGAAGAGTAAAAAATTTAACATTTTTAAACAAATAACAAAATAGAAATTGGGTTTGGGAACAAACTTCAAGGCGTGGACCCCATGAAGTAATAGGGTCAACACCCTCATTCCACCTCCACCAACACTTGCCAAAAGAAAGAACAAATAGTAATTGGGTCCACCATCACAACCCTAAGAGGACATTCCTTTACCTAGGTTAAATTTAACAAGGTTTAAATACACCCAAGAGTGTATTTAGGGTGTGATTCAAGTCCCAATAAGATACTACCAAATGAGAATATATTCTATAAGACAAAATAATATTAAATATTTTTTGAAATGGATGAATATTTTCAAAACAAAAATACTCCATGAAATTAAAATGGAAGAAATTTATGGATGATAAAAAGTTGAATGATAAAAATAGAATAATCCACATATGTATTACCAATGGATAAATAGTTAGCATGGTTCCTAAAATCCTCCTAATTTTAGTGATCAAACTATCTCTCAGGAACAATGATCCTGCTCAAGACACCAATCTCCATCACACGTGTGTTTAGTTAGTGTTTTCATGTGAATAATATTATGGAGACCATGACATAGACCTATTGACATTCCTAATGTACTAGAACTAATATAACTCAATGTATACCTAGGATTCCATTTTTCTCAATTCCATATCCTTTTTTACATGAACCACATACATAAATTCACTTCCAAAAAATAAATGAATATAGAGAATAATTTTTTTCAATATAAAAACTACTTTCAAAACTTTATACATACTATAATCCTTTTAAAAAATGTTTTTAAACACCTATAAAAATTATAGATATCATTTTCAAGAAATAGGAATAATACCAAATTCTTCAGACAATGTTAATGCATGCTACCACCAAGCTCTTGCTTGGAAACATCCTCAAATGGGTTAGAAACCACAACTGCATTAGCGAGGTATCATATAAAAGAAACAACACTCTATATCCATCATGATTAAACCCAAATAAACAAGTATAAACCCACATTAGTGAAACTCAAATTATAGTGAATATATTACCCAATAAATAAGAGGACACGAATAATGAATAAAGCTGGAGTGGAGGACATTAATCATTCATTTCTAGAATATCCAAGGCAAAATCACAAAAGGGATTGATCACAAGGGAGAGGGGGTAAGAGGAGGGGTTCATAGGTTAGGGGAGGCCAAATGAAGTGTGTTAGGGTGTATTTGGGGTTAATAGAGGGGAGGGGTACAATGGAAATTTCAAGCATTTTAAATAAATGGCATGTCGTATGGTTTAGCCGCATAGTTTTTCAAACTATTCTCCAATAACACTACACTTAAAAATAAGGGGAAAAACACTCCTGATGGTTTACTAGGGGAGGGTGGAAACCCATACCTATTAGATAGTTCTACATTTATAGGCTATTGATTATCCCATATTCTTACATGCTAGTTCAGGTGCCCGGTATAGTGACACTATCTAGGGACATCATTTACTACTAACCATGATCCAATTGCGTGCCTCCGTCTACCGGATCCATAAAATTTCATTTCTTAAAAAATAAAATATAAAAATACATGTAATAAATATGCGACCAAATATAGTGAGAAAATACCTCAAAATAAACCCACATATGTGACAATTCTACCCACTCGGTAACATTTTCACCCTTATAAAGTCAAACTAATTTATGGTCAGAGAATACATGGGGGAATTGATCTTCCACCAAAAAATTTCACTCCAATGTCTCACTCTCATAATTCATGTGTATCCAGAAAACTAAAACCAATGATATGGATTTCTTCTGAAACGCATTATCTTTGGAATCGACAATCTGTATTGATCTCTCATACATTGAAAAATCAGATTCCAGCTCCAATTCGTCCCAATTAATCATTTAAGGTTGGTCTGGGTGATAATTATTTAACTGTGTGACATGGATCATATTTTTTATCAGTGGAAACTGGTTCAAAAAATCTTATAGGTTTCCCACTTACCAATTATCTCAGTATCATCAAAATGTCCAACATACCTTGCCATCATATTTTACTTCTTACCAAGATGAAGGTGACCCCAATGAGGTACCACCATTAAGAGAACATTATGATCCAATAATAATTTAAATGCTCAACATCATCGATTATAATATGAATTATGGTGGATCTTCACTATAAATAATATATTCCTGGTAAAATAGACCTTATCAAAACTGACCTTTATAAGGCTCAGTGCCAACAATGAGGTCATACCACCTATCTTCATTATATAGGTGATTGACATGACAAACCATAATTTAACTTAATGGGAGACATTATTATTGAGGTTTTGGAAATATTATTGTAACCATATTTCACCAATCTGAATTGGTAATCCCATTATCCTCTAAAATACAAGAAATGTGCCTGAATGATGTATTCAAAGATCTAGTTTGACCGATCTATCTGACTATCTGATTGAGGTCATATGTGATGATAAGTTTGATATGTGGCCTTATTTCCTTCTGAAGGACTTACCAGAATAAATAGCTAAAATGGGGGTCCCTGTCAGAAACAAAATCTAACAACACACCATGGATCCTCAATACATCCTAAACATACAACTAACCCATCTCATCCACCTTTATTGAGTCTTGGATCAGAATGAGATGTGTTGTTTTGTTCAGAGTGATAATAACTATCCATAAGACATTCCTCACCCTAAGAGTATGAAAAAATAAAATTATGAAGTCCCTGGTGACATCTTCCAACTTCTATGTATGAATTGGGAGTGGTTGAAGAAAACCTAATGGCCTCTAGTTCCCATCTTTAACCTACTGACAAGTATAATAACAGGATACAATGTCATATATGTACATCCTTATACGTGGCCACCTAAACTATAGGTTCAAATCGTCAAATAAATGTTTTTCCATAGTATGAAGGTCCTACTAGCTATCATAAATGACCACATTCTACAGTGACAATGATATCATAGAGAGGCCCTTTAACTGAAGAACTCCCTCAAAAGAAAATGACCACATGTGGGGAAACTCCCCACTATTTAGAAACGTCCAAGACCATATCAAAAGCTCATCACTAGGTTTTTCTTAAAAATACTATCTAAAGATATAGAATTATCTAAACACTAGATAATAATATTCCTCCACTATAATATTTATTTTCTTGGTGCATTTGGGAAAAAGTCCCCAATAATGTCCACACATCACTAGACTCTGCCAAATCCTACACTAGTGCATTTATGTTCATCGAATATGCTACCATATTACCTTTTCCCTAGGTATATATTATATCAAATTTAACCCTTTGATGTACTCATGCAATCAATGATGCCTTAGGGTATGATCCATTAGAGGGAAAATTTAGGCCATGCTCTTATGATATGAGAAAATCACAGGTTTTTTTCCAAAGAGAGGGTGTTTACTTTTATTTATGGACTGCATCACTTACAATAAATATAGGTCATTGGGATAGTAATTTATTTCTTGTTGTTGGACATAAACAATATCCTTAAACCACCAAATGTTCATCTTTCATTAACACGCATCCAAGACCTATACCTAAAGCATCCTAAAAAGCCACATATACCTTCAAAGATAAAAAATAAAACAAAAAAGGAGTAGTGGTAAGCTTCTAATTAAGATCCTCATAGAATGATTCAAATTATATACACTATTCCAAATTTACCCCTTTTGTGTATGTGCTATTATCGGTAAATTAATATGCTATAAATCCTTGAAAAACTGTATATAAAACCCTTATATACCCAAAAATCTTCTAAACTATAGGATGTTCTTCATATTCTTACATGACATCATAACATCGATCTTCTCTATGTCCACTAAAACCCCGTGTTCTAAAACAAAATGTCTCAAAAACAAGACTTCCTAAATCTAGAAGGTAAAATTGATTAGTTTAGCATAGAGTTGACGATACTTAAGAGTGAATTTCCTACACATTGAGTGATTGTCATTATATTTCTCTATCTCAAAATAATAGACGATGTATTCCAAAAACACCATGAAAAAAGGGTCGCATTACTAATGGAATAAAATTATCATAATATCCATGAATACATCTTAATAATTCTTCAACCCAAATTCCATGACCTAATAATCATAATGTACATAACTTCTTTGGAAGGATGTATTTGAAACTTCTGACTCTCAAACCCTGGCCTGTTGACATATGGAGAATAGGTTGATCTTTGAAAACCACTATTCCAGCATCATATGAATTAAAAGATCATCAATACTCAGTTGTGGGTTCTTCTTACAAAAATTTACCTTATTCAGTTTCTGATAATCAATATAAATTTGTAGTAATTTGTCAGCATTTTTAGGAAACAACAATGAGTGGCCCATGAAGATACACTCAAGAGAATATATCCATTTGATTCCAAATCATCTGTCTATATCTTTATTTACATCAACTCAATGGGGTACATATTATATGGATGGAAATATATAGGTTTTATCCTAGTTATAAATCAACAATTAACTCCACATCCTTCTTTGCAGTAAGTCTTATGAAATAAACTAGAAACAACTATGGTAACTCATCCACTATAGGATGTAATCTACCCCCAGAACACCTATCATCAACCTCCTACATGGGTTATGTGTACATGGAAAAGTGGACTGCCAAAATCTATAAGTGGAGCTCCAGCCTTCACTAACAAAGGATACCATTTACCACATCAAACTAGAATTTTCACATGAGGTTCCATAATGCTCTCTCAAAGGTGATAACAGTCTATGTGGTCCTTGAAGAACACCATCCAACACATATTAAGGATATCATTGAAGTGATCCATCTCCAAAACTAGGAAATCTTCTTATAGCTCAACCCTTATCAGATTAAAAACACAAATCAGACATCTAAAACCAAACTCTCTCTTCATGTCAAGAGGCATCACCAATTCCATCACATATGTAATAATCATAGTATTAAATTTCAACTGTTTCACAGTATGTGAAGTAATAAAATAATTAAAAGCACCCACATCAAAAATAAAATATTATTAATGGATGATGAAATTAATATGGTACCCCATAATATTGTATATCATTCATTTTATTCCACTGGATCTTAATCCATAATGTAGAATTACATCCTATCTTCCAAGCCATGTGACTGCTTACTGACTATTGTATGAACCTTTACCTGACTTTTCTTATATGAAGATATAATATTACCACCACTCCAAATAGATCTAGAACCCATAGCCGGTGAGCCTATAGACTGAGATGAAAATTATTTATGGGATGAGGAACCTACACCACTCTGAGTCAATGAACGTCCCATACAGAGCTTTTATAGGTTCCTCAAATACCCACAGTAGTGAAATGTTCTCGGTGGAAATGAATAAATTGTCTTTATGTTCTGTAGCCTCTAACACTAGTATTATGATATTAACCCACTACATGTGGTTGTAGATGAAGGGGGTCAGGAAGGATGGATGAAGATACCACCTCCCCTATTAACCTTATCATCATTATTTCTTTTCCTTTCATACCCCCCACCCACTTCCCTAAACCAATGTTGAGACTGCCCAAAAAAATAATACATTCTATAATGATCAATCTCCATAACCATTGTCCATTCAACTATTTTGGCATATTTTTTCATCCCGAACAAGAAACCACATGACCAATTTTCTTCCATAACCCCATATCAAAACAATGAGAATTTCAAATCTCTTTAGAAGACACATTTGATAAAAAAAGACCAAATATGCAATGGTGTTGGAATATTACAACATTTTTATTCCCTGTTAGAGATCCAAAAACTCTAAATTCTTAATAAGGGATATGTTCTAAGGGAAATATTGTTCATTAATGAAAATGGTAAGATCAATACAACGCATTATCTCATTCTTCCCATCCTAGAACACTGAGTCCCACCACCTACAATAGGGACCTTCCAATATGAATGAAGCACACTTAACTTTAATAACCTCAAGAGTATCTAGAAATCTGAATATTTTCTCGATATTTTGCCTCAAATATTATTTTTCCTAGCATTCCGTGCTACCTTATCGGGAATTTGATTTGATCTTGAGAAACTATTATTTTTTGTCCTTTTTAGGAAACATTTTCGCTTTATTAGTAAGAGAATGGACATAACCCTCTCGCAGATCTAATGCGTAGATGGACCAAACCACTACTTCCACTATTCACTGGTCAACTGGTGAGGTAGAGAACTCTATTACCTCTTCTCATGGCTATATAAGAAGCCCATAGAGATACATGATTCTATAGATATAAAAACTCAATGTAACCATCAAAACAACATATATAAAATGATTCTAAAATAAAAATGCAAAATACATCAATAAACCCATGAAAACACATAAAAAGTGAAATAAAAAGTCATACCACTCCAACCAGTCCGATTTCCCTACCCAATATGCATCCTGTAAATCTAACTTAAATGATTATACAAACCAAATCCCAAACATCCCATACTTATCAAAGGCTTATCATAAGGGTTTTTTCCAAACACCCCACTCACAACTAGAACCTCATGCCCTGAGATTTCAAGAATAGTTTATCTAGACTCTCCCAAATAAAAAAAATACTATGGTACAATTTTTTTGATGAACCAAGTCAGTAATAACTCCAACCAAACACCTGACCTTGATCATGGAATGTCTCGAAAGTCATTCCAAATCCACAAGGGATGGAAACTAGTTCTAATATCAGATTTCGAAATTAATTCTCCATTGGAAAACAATTAAATAAAATCCCCAAAAATAGAGAATCACTTCACAACATCATCCATAAACTAAGGCATAACTAACTGTAATTAAACAATTTAAATTTTTATCAAAAATCAAAACACCAAATGGTTTGTGGAACGAAATTCAAAACAAAGCGTCCATGAAATAAGAGGTTCAACACCCCCATGCCACTTCCACCAACACCTCCCAAAAGATTGATATAGAAAATGTATCCACCATCAACTCAGCATGATTACATACCTTTACATGGGTTAAAAATAAAACAGTCTACAAACACAAGTTTGTGTGTGTATACAGGGTGTAAACCAAATCCCAAAAGGACACCACCAAAATGGATTCCATACTATAACATTATAAGGAAAAATTAGATACTATATTTATAAAATGGAATGATACAATTTAATAGAAAACATGCCTTGAAATTCAAAAGGAATTCATATAAATAATATAACAAGGTGAATGGTTATAATATCAAGAGAACCATGGGAAATAACTATGATAATAAGGTTATTAGGATGATTGGATCCTCATACTCTCCGTTATCAAACCATCTCCCAAGGAAAATCACCCTGCTCAAGACACCAACTACCATAACATTTTTGTTTAGTTAGTATTGTTATGTCAATCCTTTTAGGGAGACTGGGTACACCAAGATACCGAGGATTCCTTTGTTCTTAATTCAATTTCCTTTATCACGTTAACCACTTCATACAAAAACTCACATCTGAAAATTGAAACACACATAGAGGGAAACTATTTTCAACATAAAAATAATTGTGAAACCTTTATGTTTGAAAAAGTACTTTGAAACCATGTCTCTCACCACCCACACAAATTATATAACTCATTTAGAACCCATATAGAGAATATAAAAGTTTTCAAACAATGCTAAAGAATGGAACCAACTACCTATTTCTTGAAAACATGCATAAATGGGTTGGAAATCACAAATAAACCCAAGTGGAATCCAATAATGTAAATTAAATTCCATATCCCTTGATATTGAACATAAAAATTATGTTTCAACCCCAATTAGGAAAAACCAATCTACTAGAGAAGAGGGAACACTGAAAAGAATAGAGAAGTTACCAAGAATAATGATAAATGATGGAATCGAGCAGCACACAGGTTGATTTTGAGAATGTACAATCATAAATCACCAAATAGATAATGTCTAGTGGATATGGAGAGGAGGGAAAGGTTAACATAGGGAGAGGTCAAATAAGGATTGTTATGGTGAAATTAGGGTTAAAATTGGGATGGTTTATAATTGGGATTTAAATATTTTAGAGGATGTGAAAGGCTACACAGTTTGGTTGTGCGGTTTCCCAAAGTGTTCAGCAAATGTGTTGCACCTCTGTCTCTAAGGGGATAACTGGTTTCATGGTTTCCTATGGGATGGAAAATTTCTATGTTCCTGGTTGTGTACCCTAGATAGTGACACAATTCTGGACTCACAGTTCACTTGCACATACGTTCACATGGCCATGCAACCTAGAAAATGCCACTGTCAAGGGTGCACGGTTTCGACATGGTTGGGGAATGGTTTCTTATTACCATGATCTGACCTTGTTCATCCTTCTTCTTTTCCCCAAAACACATTATATTCACAGAAAAAAATACTTAGGAATCCATGTAATTAAGATGATACCGAAAAAAGATTAAATGCCTCAAAACGATCCCATGGATGTGACACATATTACTTTTTTCATGTTTTGGTAAAAACTCATTAAAGTTATCAGTCACATTCACACATACACCACAATATATATGAAAAAATTAAATGAATAGACCAAAACATTACATTGTTCACCACTAATATATAATACATGGATCATATATCTATAATATTTCAATCATAAAAGAATACCCTATGCTTCACTAGTGATAGTGAATTATAATTTTTTCATCATCACTCATTTCCATTTTTTTAGATTTATAATGATTTATATTATAATGAAATAAGTCATGCGTATAACAACTATAAAATAAACTTTTCTCACTTATTTTGATTAATTAATCTTCTTTTTAACTAATTGTGGCTAACATAAAAATCTATATTATCATTTAATGAAAATTACATTATTAAATAATGAGATTTATTCTTAAATTAGAACATCAATTTCATCTAAAAAACTTCATCATAGTCCCTTTTTAATATAGGTTAGCTTTGAAAAGTATCTAGCTTCACCCTTGATTGAACCACCCATGTTTTTATCTTATTCTTAGTCTACATTGGTCATCTATCATCAACCCAATTTTGTATTCATTAAAATATCAAGAATATTAAGATATCCCACTAGTTCCAATAATATAAATGAAACCATATAGATTACTAATATATCTTATTGATTAATCATCCCTTAAAATATAATACATGATAAAATATATTATATTAGACATAAATAAATTCTATACAACTTTTAGGTACTTTTTTGTTACCATGTTGTTTTTTTACCAATCTCTTACTTTGAATACATTTTTATATGAATTTCATAGATTAATGTCTATTTTATGAGGGAGCCTCCTTCATGACTTTTACATAAATTCATATGTAGAATCGTTATCATCAAATTTATTTAAATGAGTCGTTTTAATTATTCAGACCATACCACACCAAAAACAAGATCAGTGTAGTTTACCTTAAAATATATCCATTCATCTCTTGAATTTTCTACACATAATAATGATTAATTTATAATCAATATAATATTTTATATATATCATTAGATATTTCACATTTCACTATATATTTTAAATAAATATCATTATTTGAAAGAACTAAAATTCATTCCATCATAAATCTCATTTCATAGTACATAAAACATATTAACAGATCATCAAGAGATATAATAGAAATTCACTATCATAAATATTTGAACACTTTTTATTTTATAGTAGTGGATGTTATCTTTTGATCATAATTACAATAAAATTATATATTCTTTCATAAAAAGTCCATAAATAGATCTATCAACATCATTGATTCAATTTAATAAACCATCATCATTTCCATCTATTATAATTTAAAAATCATGAAATTTAATTTGGAGAATGTAATTCATAAGTTCCTCACCATCATGTCGCATTCATAAATTATGGGAATACTTTCTCACATGGTCATGGAACTATTGTTTCCAATAATCTTAAAATTAATATAATTTGACAGAGATAATAGTTGTTATTTTTTTGAATTATCATCATCATCATGTATCCTTCAATAGATATCATTCAGTTATAGTTTTTATTCAAAAATCGCATGTATCCTATGAAATGTGGATGATAAAACTTATATAAAAAGTTGTTTTACGAGATGTTTCATCCTTTTTATCACGATCTGAAAGCTACATTACTCAAAAAAAATACTTCATTCAATATTCCAAATTTTATTCATACTATGAAATGAATAAAATATTCAACACTGGAAACCTTAACATGATTCCACTTATTATACCTGGAGACACCTAGAGAGGGGAGGGGTGATTCTGGTTGTAAGATATTATTTTTTATTCATCGTGTTAGGATCCATGTACATCTTGCATCCATCATGACCGAAAATATGCCTCATGGAATGGGATGAAGGGCATTCATGATCCCATTAAACAGGAAAGTATTTCATGTGCATCAAAAATCACATATGGGAATTATTTCAACCATGGGAAATAACCAAATACCATAAACAAAAACAAATAATAAAAATAAAACTTCAGTCATAACCAATGGTATAACTAACAACAGTTAATCATTTACCTTTTTTAACCATAAAACTGAAATTGGGTAGGAGAACTATATTTAAGGCGAAGCCTACGTGGAATAATAGGGTTAATTCCCCCATTCTACCTCCACTAAAACGTACCAAATGAATGGACCACTAGAAATTGGATCCACCATCACCACCCCAAGAGGAGTTTTCATTACATGGGTTAAACATAAAAAGGTCTACAAACACCCACGGTTGTGTTGAGGGTGTGAATCAATACCAAGTAGGATGCCACCAAAAGGGATTAAATGATAAAATATTATAAGGTAAAATAACATTATAGTTTTTATAAAATTAAAAGACACAATTTTACTGAAAATATTCATTTAAAATAAAAATTATGAAAATAAAATACAATAATTTGTTGAAAGATATGCATTGAATGAGAACTACGGGTATTATAAAAGGATTTAGGGTTATGATGATCCCTTATATCCACGCACTCTCAGTGATCAAACCACCTCTTGTTCATAATAGACCAGTTGGAGCCACCAATCCCTATCACATGGGTCTTTAGTTAGTGTTTCCATGTCAATACCATTTGGGAGATAGAGACTTATCCATGATCACACCCTAAATATACTATACCTATTATGACAACCTAGATACCTAGGTTTTCATTTGACTCAATTCATTTTTCTTTTCTCACATGAACCACTTCTTACACATATACAAATTAAACAATTTAAATACTCATGGAAAACAACTATTTTCAATATAAATATAATTATCAAAACTTTGCCCAAACCAAAATACATTGAAAACATGTTTCATTCCACCAAAACAAATTATATCACTCATTTATAATCCATAATAATCATATCAAAATAATCAAACAATGTTAAATCATGGTATTATCTACCTATTTTCTAGAAACATCCTGAAATTGGTCGGAAACCACAACAGCACTATAGAGGAATCCAATAAAGTAAATAATAGTCCACATCTATCAAGTTTCAACCCAAAGGAACAAGGTTTATTATACATTAAAAAAATTAATATTCTAGAGAAGATAGAACCCAAGAATTAATAAATGAGAGAACATTAATAAGGAATCATGGAGGAAAAGAGGATCTTACTTATTTATTTCTTGAATATCAAAGTCCAAATCTCCAAATAGATGGATACAATTGGATTGGTAGGGAGGGGTGGTGTTATCTGGGATGGGGAGGTCTAATGAATATCTTTATGGTATATTTGGAGTTAAAATCAAGGAGGGTTATAATAGTAATTTATACATTTTTATATATCTTGCATGCTATATCGTTTCACTGCATGGTTTTTCAAACCATTTTCCACCCATGGGTACCTATAACGAAGATAAAAGCTCATCACATGGTTTTATTTTCGAGGTATGATTCCCATGCTCCTTGGATAGTCCAATAGTACAAGTTTCATGATTACCCAGCTTTCTTATGTTCAACATTGTGTGCCCTGGACTGTTCCACTATCCAGGGTGCACAGTTTCAACATGGATGGTGCATGGTTACTACTAACCATGATCCAATCTTGTGCCTATATTTTCCCATAAAAAGGATCCATTTTTCAGAAGAAAAAAACTCTATAGGAATCCATGTCATAAATATGAGGCGAAAAACAAAGATAAAATACAACCAAAACAAACCCATGTATTAAAACATTCTACCCACCCTAATAACATCTCACCCTGATAATGTCAAACTAAGTATGATATGAGAATAAATGTGTATGCTACTTATTCACCATATAAATCACTCTCATGAATCAATATCATCTTTTCCATGTCTCCAAATAACCCAATCCAATAGTTTGGATTTTCCAAAAAGCCCCTTCTCTTGGCAATCCACAATCCCTTCTGGTCACTCAAACATAGACATATCATATTCCAGGTCCAATTATTCACAATTCAGCTTGTGAAATGTGTATGGATGATAATTATTTTTCTTCAAGACATGAATTATGTTATGGATCTATATAAACCAGGCCCGAAATTATAATTGGAATTCCAATATACGAATACACTCTGTTACTAGAGAATGTGGAACATACCTTGGAATCAGATTTACCTACTTACCATGATGATGGTGACCCATATGATGGGCCAACTTCAAGAACACTTTATCACCCACTCACAACTCTAAGGTTTGGCATCATTTATTATAATTATACATATGGGGGATCTATACTGTCAATAATAGACGTATGATGAAACAAAACTTATTAATCCACTCATGGATAAGGATTAGTCCTTGTAATTATGTCTCACAAACTGCTTTCTAGGATAAAGGATATTGACCATTCAAACCATAATGTGTGTCAATGGAAGATAATCTCATTTAGTGTAGGTTACTATTATTGTAAAAAAATATCCAATCCTAAATTGTAATCCCACAATCCTATTAATTCTAGGTCACATTCCTAAATGATATCTTTAATGATCTGGTTTTCCATATTTGACTGAAGATCTGATTAAAGATGGTATGTTATGAAATGTTTGGCATGTAACCATATTTCTATCTTGATGACTTCCTAGAATCGAATGGTAAAATCGGGGTCCTAATTAGAAACAAAATCCGATTGTACCCTATAAAGCCTTAGTAAATCTTATTCATACAGGTAACTCAACTCATCCACCATGGATGTGTCCTTGATCGAAATGAAGTGGGATGATTTGTTCATAAGATCATTAACAACACATGTGGAATTCATCCCCCTATGATTATAAGGAAGACTATTTATAAAGTATATCATGTCCTCTCCCTGCTTCTATATAGTAATTGGGAGTTATTGAAGAGAACCTAATGACATTTGGATCCAGGATTTACCCTGAAAACAAGTATAACATGAGAATACAATGTTAGCTATGCCCCACCACAATCGACGAAACCTAAACCAGTAGCTCACATCATAAAACAACTTGGTAGAAATAGTATGAAGGGTCTACTAAGACCGATTGATATCCTAAATCACCCCCAATGACAAAAATAATGACACCACTGAGATTTCCTTGAAATGAATTACTCTCTCAAAAGACAATGACTACTTGATTGGAAAAACCCCACTATTTAGAAACTTCTTAGAAGAGATTAAAATTTAATCAATAGAAATTTATTCCCAATTAAACTCTTGAGGGGTGTGAATTCACTAAAAACTATCTAATAATATGCCTCAACTATTATCCTTATTTTATAGTTGCATTTAGAAACAATTCCCCATCAATTTCCACTAATCACTAGACTCTGTAAATTCCAAGAATAATACCTTCTGGCTTAATGAATATGCTACCACTTTACTTTTTACAGGGGTATATATTATATAAAATTGAAACCCTTGAGGTAATAAATCCATTAACTATGTCATAGGTTCAGATCTTTTTGAAGGAAAATATAGTACATATTGTTATAATCTGAGTAAATAAGAGATTTCCCTCTAATGTGATGGTGTTTCCTTTCATTCGGGTCATGAATAACTTCAACTAATTCTAATTCATGATTAGAGTAATTTATACCATGTGTTTTTATTTTATGATATTAATACACTAACACATAGTCATCTTACATCAACACTCTCTCATGAACTATACATGAAGCCTTAGAAATGACCAATATCCCTTCCCAGATTCTGAAATAAAATAAAAGAGGGGAAGTGGCCCAAAATTTCATAATATCTTTATATGATGATTGTTATTATAGAATTCATTTACGAATTTCCAATTTCAAGGAAAATAATATCATGGTTGAATCAACCTAATATAAATCAAGGAAAACTCCATGTAATACCATTATAATCCCAAAAAAATCATAATCTTAAAGGAGTTCTTCAACCACTCCCATGACATAACTACATCAATCATCTATGGGTCCACTGAAACCACATGTTATAAAACTAAAAGTCTAAAAAACATGACTTCCCAGATCTAGAAGTTAAACTTGTAATTTCTAACATTGAGGTGATGATTTCAATGATTTCCTTGCACAATTTTCCTGTGCTTCTCGTGATCTTCCTCTGTCCTAGAATAAACCATGATGTCCTCATAAAACAAAAAGAAACACTATTTTGGGTATAAATGGAATAAATTATTCATAATAACTAGGAATACAAATGAATCTTTTGTCAAACTAAAATCAATTACCAAACAATAAAAGTGTTTATACCAACTTTGGAAGGCTATCTTTGGAATGTGTAACTCTTAAACCCTGACCTGATGATATCCAGAGCACATGTTGATCATTGAAAACCACCATTACCCCTCAATAAGATTGGAAATTTCATTAATACCGGTAATGGAGGTTATTCTTCTTAACTTTTTACATTATCCAGATTTCAGTAATCAGTACATACCTGGAGTGATCCTTATCAATTTTAAGGAAAAAACACTAGGTCGCCTAAGGTGAGACACACAAAATAATAAATCATTTGTATTCAAAATCATCTAGATATATATTTAGTTCCATAATCTCAATGGTGCCATATGATATGTCTAAAAAGATATTGTTTCTGTTCCAAGTTACAAATCAACTGTGAACTCCACATCCTTCTATGGAAGAATTTATATAATTTCATCTAGAAACACATCTAGTAACTCATCAACCAAAGGAGGTAATACAACCCCAAAACATATATCATCAACCTACAACATGGTTTATGATACATATATAATGAGAATACCCAAATCGTGAAGTGGAAGTGTAAAACACCCGGACCAAGGATCTAATTAACCTTAGAAAATGGTAGTTATCACATTAGTTGCAACAAAACTCACTCACTTATGATAACAATCAATATGGTCGGTGAAGCACACCATCCAATACCTATTGTGGATCAAATTGAAGATCTCCATCTCTAGAACTAGTATATACTATTATAACATGACCCCTTTTGTAGTAACAAAAATATATACATAAGAAACTGTGTACTCTAATTTTCCCAAGAGGCATAAACAATTCCATAACGAAATAATTAATCTCAGTTTTTAAATTCAGAATTTCCAAATTATGTAATGAAATAAAAGAATTAAAATCATATATTAAATTAAGAAATTGCCTAAAACTACACTTGATTATTTATATAATTAAAGAAAACCTAATTCATAACATGGAAGTGCCTCATATCTTCCACGGAACGTGACTACTTACTAACATGGTTCTCTACCATGAGTTGAATCTTCCCATTAGAATATCTGGCCTTAACACCATTCCCAAAATACAAATAACCCATAGACCATGAGGTATCAAACTAAGCTTGTAATGATGTAAGGTATAATGAACCTTCACCATCATAATTCAGTGAACATTCCTTAAAGAAACTCTATTTATTCCCAAAATACCCACACTGATGAAATGTTTTAGGTGGTGTTTTACACACTATATTCACATTCTGTATCCCACCCCACTAGTAGTATATGACTAACTCCCTGCCAATGGATAAAGATAGATGGGGTCAAAAAGGATGGCTAAGGCTATATTCTCCCCTATTCCCCTTATAGTCGTGCTTTATTTTCCTTTCATACTAACCACCACTTCCCAATAACACTGATGATACTCCCCCAAAAAACCATACTTTTCAGTATGATCAATCTCCAAAAACAATGTTTGGTCGACTATTACATCATACATCATCAGTTTCAGAAAGAAAACATGTGACCGAATGTTTTTCTATATCCCTGTCTCAATATAATGATCCTTTATCATCACATTATAAATCCATTATATGAAAAATTCACCAGCTCTGCAATGTGGATGGAAAATTACAACATTTTTTATCCACCTGATAGATAACTAAAAACTCCAGGGTCATTACAAGGGATATTGTATAATTGAAATACTACTTATTCAATATAAACTTGAAGTCATTGGAACCCATATTCTCATGCTTTTTATCATGTACCTCTAAGTCGCACCACCTACTACAGGAACCTTCCAATATGAATTATGTTCAATTATCTTTAACGACCTCAAGATTATCCAAAAACCTGAAAATTATCTTCATATTTTTAATCCAATCATCCGCCCTTGACGATTCTGTGCTACCCAAAAATGAATAAGGTAGGTTATTGAGAAACTAATAAGATATTTCTTTTTTAGGACCTATTTTTCGTTCTTAATAAGAGTAGTACCATATCCCTCTACCGGATCTAGTTCTCATACAGATGGAACCAATACTTCCATTAGACTCTGATCAACTAGGGAGGTATAACTCTCTCCTACCTCTTACCATGGTTTCACAAGAAGTCGAAAGAGATATATGATGATACAAAAATAATAATCAAATGTAAAAATCAACACAATATATAGAAAAAATTTCAGAAACACAAACTCCAAATACATTCATAAACCAAAAAAACCATAACAAGCACAGCAACAAGTCAAACCTCTCCACCCAGGCCCAGTGTCAATGGAAACTCTAAATCATTTAAATATCAATAAAAGATGAGAAAAACAAATCCTAAACATCCCATGGTGAACCACGGCCTATCATAAGGTTTGTTATCCAGACATGCCACCCGCAACATGAACCTCAAGCCTCGACAGTCCTAGATTTAGTATATCTAGACACTCCTAAATAAAAAAACTATTCTGATTCCTTTTTTTTTCATGAACCAGGCTGAGAATTATTCCAACCCAACACCTAACTCAACTCATGGAATGGGTCTAAGGTAATTCCCAATCCCCCTAGGATGGAAACTAGTTCTTGGGCATCAAATATCACATATTGGAATGATTTAAACTTTAAAAACCAATCAAATTCATTCCACAAAACAACTAATAACATCAAAAAATCAGTCATAAGATAAGGAATAACTACAAGAATTAAATATTTTAAATTTTAATAAAATAACATAGGTACCAAATGGGAAGGGGACCAAATTAAAGACCAAGGATCCATGTAACAAGAGGTTTATAACCTTCATGCCACCTCCACTAAAACCTTTCAAAAGAAGGAAGCACCAACCAGATCCACCATCGCCTCCCCAAGATGATATGAATTTACCTATGTCAAAAATAACAAGGTCTATATAAATATTATTATGTATGTAAGGTGTGATCCAATTCCCAATAGGATACCACCAAAATAGATTCCTTATTAAAACATTATAAGATAGAAAAACATGTTAGTATTTATGAAATAGAATGATATAATATAAAAAAGACCTAGAAATTAAAAAGGAAGTAATGTAAAGACTATAACCAGATTAATGGTATGAATATCTTGACCACCATTTGATTCATGTAGGGAACTAAGGTTACTTGGGTCCTGGGATCCTCATACTCTCAGTTGTCAAACCATCTCCCATGAATAATGACCTTGCTCGAGCCACCATTCCCCATCACATGAATATTTAGGTAGTGTTGTTATGTCAATATTATTAGGGAGATTGATTCATCCTAGATAACTACAATTCCCTGGTGTTCACATCCATTTCCTTTATCAACTGACCCACCTTAAACCAAAAACACTTAATATGAATGAAACACATAGAGAGAACAATAATTTTAAATATAGAAATCATTATGAAAACATTATGCACATAAATAATAATTTCAATTCATGTTTCTCACCACGAAAAATAATTATAGAACTCGTTTAGAAATAATAGAAAGCATAAAATTTTTCAATCAATGCTAAGTCATGGAACCACCTACCACTTTCTTGGAAACTTCCAAAAATGGGTTGGAGACCACAACCATACCAATGTGGAATCCAAAAAAAGAAATAAATTCCATTACATTGAAATTCATCATAAAGGAACATATTTGAACACACATATAAAAACTAATTCATTAGAGAAGAGATAACCCAAGGAATAAGAAAGAAGATACCATGAATAATGAGGAAATTAGTGAAGTAGGAACATACCCATTGATTTATTGAATATCCTAGGATAAATCTCCAAATAGATGAAGTCTAAGAGAGAGGTAGAGGAGGGGAAGGTGAAGTTAAAGGAGGTTTAATGAGTATAGTTAGGGTGAGAATTATGTTAAAATTAGGGAGGAGTAGAATTGGGATTTAAATATTTTAAAAGGTATGGCATGCCATACGGTTTGGCTGGAAGATTTTTCAACTTGTTCACTAACCATGTGAAACCTATATCTAAAGGGAAAACTAGAAGAATGGTTTTATAGGAAAGGGTGAAATCCAATGTTATGAGTTGTAAACCTCATATAGTGCCACTATTATAGGCACATTGTTTGATATCACATACATTCAATAAGTTGGGTGACCTAGAACATTACAATGTCCAGGGTGAATGGTTTCATCTGGGATGGTACATGGATTCTACTAATTATGCACCAACCATGTTCCTCCTATGTCTGTTCCCAAAAAAAACCTTATTTTCCCACAAAATAATGAATAATTCATGTAATTATGATGAGACCAAAAAATAAAAAATTCCTTAAAAAATCCAATGAATGTGGAGCATATGACCTTTTTATGTTTTGGATTGATCTAATTAAAGCTATCAAACATATTCCCACATACACCATAATATCGAATTAAAAATTAATGAAATTGACAAAAAATTTACATGCATGACAACAATTTTATTTTCCAAGGACAATATATCAATGATGTTTATATCATACAGGAATACCCCATGATTCCCCAGTGATAGTGAATTGTAGTTTCTTCATCATCACTCTTTTCCAACTGTTCTATATTTATAAAGAAGTTTGGGATAATGTAATAACTCTTGCATATCAATATTTTCAACTCCTAATTTCCCACTTCTCCTGGTGAATTAATCTTCATTATAAATAATTTTTTATAACCTACAAATTTAAATAAAATTTTAATGAGTTGTAAATTATTAATGAATTACATTTATACTTCTATGAGAACATAAATTTTATCCCAAAATTCTTTTCCATGTCCTTTCTTAACCAAATTCAGATTTCAAAATTACCTAACATCAACCATGAATGCACCACCCATGTCCCTAGCTTATTCTAGGTATACTATATCTGTATATCATCAGAAAAAGTTTTCTAGATAATCCCATTTCAAAAGTTATTGGATGATCAAATGCATTCACTCATGTTTTCTTCTTGAAACTCTCTTTTAATAGGTGAGTTCTCAAAAGGAGGTTCTCTCTACAACCTCTACAATTTCTGATCAATGAAACATTGTTCATGAATTTACATTTATCCAAATTATACACACATATATCATTGTATTACTCCACCAATGAGATTATTATCTCTGGTTATGTTCCCTAAATATGTATTTTCATCTTAAGAGAGCATCCTAGTTTTTACCCAATTTTTTTATACCCAAATAGGTAGATTATAAAGGTATTTTGGGGAAACCCCCAAGTATTTATAAAACACTCAAATCCCATAAACATGGAGTTTTATTTACCCAACTATACTTTTTTATTTCTTCCTTCCATTAGTCGGTGCCCAGAATAATGTACAATAATGTGTCAAAACTGACACATGTGTATTATTACTTTCATGTGGTGACTTTCGAGTGGTTACCTTTTCAACAAGTTCACATTTATTGTGTGTAGAAGACACTCCATTTCCTTCAAAATTGATTTTATGTTACTTTTAAAATTTTCAACCAGAAAATTGGATAATAATGAGAATAATCCCTACTATAAACCATCTTACATTATTTTAAACACCTTACTCAACCCAAAAATTGATTAACAACAAATATAGATACAATAACTTTTATAGATCACCAAGGTCATAATATGAGTTGTTTAGAATAATTGGTAATTATTATGTGAAATTACATGAGGATTTTCCTCGAAGGATTAACCATTATTAGTACCACATATCCCTATAGGTAATCTTAGACTATTAGGTCAATGAAATTCAGTGTGTATCTATCTTTGGTTTCTATAATTATATAGTGAAATGGATATTGTACTATGAATACTAAGACAAAATATAATATTTTAAATAAAAAATTATAGAATACCTATAAATATATTAGTCAATATTGGGTGGTTGTTGTTTGTTTTCATGTATTCTTCATCTGCCTTAAGTCATGGTCTTTATATCTTAGGTTACCATTACTCAATTTATGAGAAGTATCAAAACAATTTGTTTTAAGATGATTATTGTTTTGGTCCATTTTGGAAAATTTGAATTGTTGAAGTTCTTTTAGAAAAAATATTCAAAAAAATGATTCAAGGACCTGTTATTATAAAACATTTCTTATTTTTCCCCATTATTCTAATTAGTTTATTACAAATAGTTTAAAAAATTGGGATTAAATTTTATTAGTAAATGTTTATGATGTATCAATATTTCTTTATGATTCATTCAAATGAATCACTTTTTGTCAGTGGAATAGTTTTCGAGAATACAAAAGCTATGGTAAGGGCCTCCCAGTCATATATATGTGAGAATAATCGGAATCCTTCATTTCTTATTTTTATAAAAAAGATGAAAATATTTTAAAACATATTGAATAATTTATATCATGAGTAGTGAGATATGTTCTTCTTATATATTTAGGATATATAAATGAATTGAATGAATTTTCAATTATTTTTGTTCTCATTGATCATTCATACATTGTTCCTCCATCAATGATATTTAAAAAAGTAACCGAATTTTTTTTAGATGATCTTATTCGATGTGTTTCAGAAAAAAAAATCATTGAAATTTATTGATGGTCACGTGAAGGAAAGTAGATAATTGTATTGTTTATAAGATATTGGATTATGTATTTATTTTTAATTTTCTTTCTAGGGGATAGAACTATTTTTTTGAGGGAATAGAACCCATAAATAAATAATGTATCACAAAGAATATGATGAAATCATTTGAGGAATAATATTCTAGAGATAATCAAGGACCATAAGTTGTATGGTTTATTTTTCTCTCAAATGAAATGTGTCTATGAATTCAACTATAACTGCATCAATTTTTGTAGAAGGGACAATGAATATTCAATGACGTGATTCTTTTTAAAGGATAGGTGACATTGAATTTTCAACTTATGGGTCAGTGAAAATCCATAATAAATGTAATCAGGGTAACAATATGTCCTCCATGATTGAGTGATTCCATTGATAATTAGGATCATAATAAAATGAATTGGGAACAAAAGACCATGTTTTCCATGGATTCATTAAAAATGGTTACCAAATTGTATTGGGAAGCTTTTAGTAAGTGATTATTATTTAATTAATGATATACATCATATAAGTTATATATAAAATTAATTTTGGTTTTTATGGTGTCATTGGAGTATGATGAATCATCTCGATTTACTGTTAATGAAGGTCGTTGGAATCATTCTGAGACCATAGGATTCTAAAAGGTGTATCGTCATAGAAACTTTATACCAGAATAAGATTTATTAGTATTTTAAAAAAATTTATCATGGATATAAATAAATGTTTTATGTAATATAAGAGAAAAATTTGAATGTTTTAATGGTTATTGAAATTTGAGATCATTGAATTTATGCTGAGTCATTTACTTATTAGGAGCCTGGATGATCATATGTATGCTGGAGGATATAGTAAATTTTTAAAAGTGTAGTAGGATTGTAGTTTTTGTTAAACTTTTGGTTTGTAGTAATTAATAAAATACAATATAATTTCATCTAACTGGGTCATTTTTAGGATTGGGATGCAAAAAAGTAATCAAATGGATTTGTTTTCTAATTTTTTGTGAAAATAATTTTTCTGTTATGTGTTGGCATTTTTATAGGTTCTGTGTCTATAATAAAAATTGGTAGAACTAGATAGTGACATTATCGCCCTTAACATAGATCTTAAAAATATATTTAGCATAATATGGAGTATTATTGATCGAGTGTGGGATTTGAAGTAAAATAAATGCCTATGTTCATGTACATATTGAGAAAACAAAATTGTAATTGATGGTGTGATGAAATAAAAAGTTATGATATAGATTCATGATAGATTTTATGGATGAAGTGTTCATGTGAAAAAAAATTATCTCATATATGAAAAACTCTAATGACGTTTTTTAGTATCTGATTTTTATTCATATTAGAGTAATTATAGGCTTCCCAGTACGATTATATTCAAATAATAAAACTAATACAAGAGAATTATTTTCAAAATCACTAGATTATTTGGATTGAGGTATTATTCTCTATACATAATTATATCCAATCATGTCTATTATTGAGTATCTCAAAAATTTTAACTTTTCATTAAATGTTTCTATAAATTTATATACATATTAATTTAGTTGGGTAGGACCATCATTTCTGTTTATTATGAATAATCAAAAAAATAACTAAATGTCATAAATTTATATTATAGAGGATATAATATAGAAGGGATATAGTAAAAAAGGGTATGAAGTAGAATGAAAATTTAACAAAGGGTTTGGAGGTTTCCTACAATGATTCTCTACCAATAAGTTGTGTATTATCACTGTGGGAACACATACAGCCTTTTTTCCATGGATAGATGTTAATGAAATTATTTTATTTTTCTATAAAGTTATAGATTATTATTCCCTTTTAAAAAAAATATCCATACATTGAAAGGTGATACAGTGTGATACCATCGATTCTTGATTAAATCTTGAATAAGATAATACTATTTATTTTTTCTATAAGTCATTGGACAACCATATGTTTTTTACTTTAATATTAGTGTCTTTGGATTAATATCCTATTAGAGAAAATCATGAAAAGAAGAATCAAACCGCATCAAGTTATTATGGTGGGTAGGTTGTAGTGTCTTCTCCGTTTTAAAAATTGAGACAATAGACTATTTTGTTGTTGATGAAATTTTTACTGCATTATTCCATATTTGTTTCCCCAAAAAACAATCTCATTGAAAATGTTGTTTGCTTTGTAATTAATGTTTCTAGACCTATAATTGGGTGCTCGTTAGTGGTATGGCTTATTATACCAAAATAAATTCATTCCATAAAATTTCATTAACCTCTTCTACCATGTAAGGTATAATATGTTTCATTGAATAAAAAAATTCACTAAGGAAATATTTGATCTAAATGACATTATATGATAAAAACGTTTTATACTGATAAGGTAATGGTTTCAATTATCATTTAATGGGATAAATATTAATTTTTATATTACTAATATACCCAAGTGAATTAAAATATATATCATGTTTTGTTATAATTAATTAAATTATATCCATAAATGGGAGTGGAATATTTACATTCCATGATTATATATCTAATTAAAAAATTTGAAACTATCTATCTCTCATAAGATTCATTGTATTGTTAAATTCCTTATCTTTATTCATGATCACTCGCATACCTTCCTTCACCGAAATGACATTATTTGAGTAATTTCCCCTAATAAAAATTTAATTTTTATTCAAATAATCCCCAAGTTTAGTGTAGCCTAATGTGATGAATCCCAAGTGAATCATCGCATAGGGGAAGATTAAAATACATAAGTAGGGTCCAATTAATCTGATATGTGATGATACCATCACCAATACCTCGATTAATGTAATTATGTCCCATTACAATATTCCTTTCTCAGCATATATAACTAGCCACCATATTTATTCCCATTACCATCATGGACCACTGTATTTAGTAAGTAGAATACCACAGTGTATTTATACTATTCTTTAAGAAACCCTCAAAAACACCGAAGCACAATTCCACCACATCAATATGAATATTTTATAATCTAAAAAACAATAGGGTAGTGTGTGGTGACCTTTTCTCTGCCACAATGGAATTTAAAAAATAGTTGACGGTACTAAATCCAAGAATCAATGAACCTCTATCATCACACACCATATCACCACCACAACATTACCATGAAAGAGAAATATACCCACATTATATTTCAAATCATATTTGATAGGTCAACATATCATTGAGTCACCATGAAAATAATATCCACTTTTCTTGGGGTAGGTAGTGATTCCTGGAAAACCCCCCTAATAGAGGTCATTTTACAACGACCTGGGATGGGAAAAACTAGATCCCCCACTAGAACATTATATTGATATTATATGTAAATAATATAGTACCTCTATACTTCTCTCATAATATTCCAAGCATCCCAAAGAAACTATAAGAACACTACAAATAAAATGCATCAATCTTTGATTTCACTACCTCGATACTCTACCCCTTGATACTAAAATAATAATAATTATAAAATTCATTCCCCATGAACATAAATCCAAATGTTTTATTCAATGGTTCCCTCAGTTAATTTGTATCACAATCCTTTAAATAATATGTTCTATACAAACACTGAGTTGATAATTTTATAATACTAGCACCTTTAGTCCATGAAAATTACCTTTTTCTTCTGGTTATTTTCTACTTGGAATAATTTTTCCCCATCTACCATTCTAAAAAAAATAAAATTCATTGGAATATCATAACAAAAAAAATTCACACCCACTCATCAGCCTTGTGCTCTTCACAAATCATCTATTAGTACTCTATAGTGCTATATAATATTATTGTGGACCTATAGAAAATGCATATATTCATCTCTTAAATTGATTTAATATTCCAATGCAGGTTCATATAATCATCACTAAGAGTTTGAGAACTTCTATAATCATTTACATCCTTGTTAGGTGTTTATGATCCCATTTTCATTGTTGATATATTTTACAACATTCTCCCAATAGGACAATGTGAATAAATATTGTGGGATGAATTCCCATAATGTTGGAAATATTCCAGGTTTTTTATTTCATTATTTCATTAATAATTATTACAATTTTATCACATATTCATTTGTAAATTTAATCTTTATTTTGATGGTTAAATTTTTTTTCCCAAAATCAAGTCCCATATATTTATACCAGTGAAATTCATAGAACTATTGGTAATATATTGATAAAAGGGGTCAAATCCTTGATTTATTCAATTCATAAATTTATAATATACTATACGTCCCAAATATTATTCACATATTACTAGTTTGTAGTCCCTTCATTGACATCCATCCAATCATAAATGGGAATCATCATGTTTTTACCAGATACAGTTGTATAATTATGATTATTTAGATTCATGTGATGGAATAACGGTATGGAATTCATTTGATTGAGTAATATGAAAAGTGAGATTCACGTGATTAAATGTGTCTTCTTTTACTAATACATAAAAATTAAATCATATTTGGTTTAATAAAAACAAGGATTCATAGTACCTAGAAATAGACTCACAGGCGTGATGGAAACATAAAATTATTGTTTTTTATTTGAATGAAAATGTAAGTGGGATTATTAATTTTTACTTGTTATAGAAGAATGATTTCTATATTTCCTTCAAATTAATTTGTTGAATGAATTTGGGGTTATTATAGTACTCATATATATTATACATCATTCAATCATAATATAAAATATTCAAATGGGGTCATTAACTAGATATTATTCCCTAAGAAACATAATTATTTTATAAATGTTAACATTCAAATGGTGCATGTGTTATAAAATCCTCCCGCATCATTTTGAATTTAATTATTTCTTAATAGAACACAAAAATAAAATAACCAAAAATCTATATTCCCAAAGTCACTCTAATTTCATTTATTTATAAATATATTCATTCAAACATTCTAAAAACACATAAATTTTAGTGATTTCATTGATTAAGTGAATAATCATGCCATGGAAATTAATGATCTCAAAAACCATCTTATATGGTCTCTTTATTACTATATTCAATATCATTCAAATCAGTGGTTGAAGGGGATTATATTTATAAAACTACTAATATAGTTCCAATTGTTTCTCAAAATTCATCTATCTGGTTTTTTATTTATCTTCATTCTTAAATTTATTAACTATTTTCTCTTCATAGAAAATGTTAATTTTTTTCATTTCACCTCTTTCTCATTTATCATTAGAATATGTTTCATGAAATCGTTCTCATTATAATGTGCCATTTCATTAACCACTTCAAATTAATTATTATATTTATTTTATAGTAAAATATAGGGTAATCATTGAAATATTGTTTATAAAATTTTGTAACCTAATACTAATTATCTATGAAATAGAATTACATATCAATTTATAAATTTCATTGATTTGTAATATTATTTATCATCCAAATATTTAATGCATACAATGAAAATATAATGTATTGTGTTTTATTTGTGATGGAAAAAAAATAAAATTATATTTGTATTATTAAACTAGAGCTATAGTGGGTGGGTTTATCTATAAGAATAATTTAGGGCCATAATGGTGAGGATTCTACGTAGTGGGATCTTTCATTTTTTTCAATGTGTTCCTTATTGATACTGGTACATTGAGATGTTTGGTTATTAATTTTTGTTCATATAAATTCCTTATATGTATATACATCAATTATTTTTTTTATTTTTTGTTTCAATGAAAAAATATATCATTATTCTTAGGTTGATTTGCAATAACCATTTTTTTTAATTAATTTTATTTTCTTTTTATATATTTGTAAAATATTTTAGGCTTTAAAAATATATTAAGATAGCGAAAAATTATCACATTGATTGGAATTTATTCAAGATAATTTTTGAAACATTATATGGTTGGATATTATTTACTAATGTTATAATATATTTTAATAATATTTATATGCTCAATAAAATTAAATTAAATAATGGTTAAGTTGTGTGGGGTTACATTGAAAATATATTTGACATCATTTTTGGAAATATATGCTATAATGGGAACCTTAAGGTCACATACACCAATATAAAGAGTCTTATACCTACACTATTCAATATTTCAAGTTACAAATGTAGTTTTAATCAAAATATGAGACTATGAAAAGGTTAACAAAGTCTCAAGGATGTCAACTTATGAATTCATTGGGACTAAAGGATCACTAATTCAAATAATGACATTAAAATTGTTTTCCAAAAACATTTCATGATCTTAATCATATGAAATTGTATACTCCCCAATAGATATTTTTTAAAATTCAAGGACCACCAAACTAACAACATAACATTTGGTGACCAATACAACTTGAAACACCCAAGATATATTTTTAAAATTTTATATTCTATTAAGACTAAATACGATTGAGATCATGATCCACGTTAAAAATTAAAAAAGTGTCAGTATATAATTATTATCATGATAATATAATAATTTTGAAATCGTTTCAAATTAAAAATGTTATTTAAAATTACAAAACATCATACAAAATAGGATTAAGATCGATTAATATTTACAAAATTAACTTCTCAAACAAGGTAATTTTTATCATTTATGTTGTTTTTTCATTCAGAAATATGTGTTTATAATTTTTATAATTTCAATATAAATAAATTAAATTCAAATTCAAATTCACTATTATAATATTATCATAGATGTTTTTTATTTTTCTCAAATAAAAGAATTTTAGTTAAATAATAAAATAAATACTTATTATAATAATTAAATCACTTTTATGAAAATAAAATAATGAATTAAATTTTTCAAAAAAAAATTAAAAATAAATCATTTAAAAATATTGTGTTTAATTTATAAAACGTTTTTCAATGTTATGGAAACTTAAGTGATTTATTACTCTAAAAACTGTATTAACTAGCTTATATTAATAAAAATTCACGACCTATAGAAATTAAACATCACAAAAAGTATTGTATATGTTAAATAAATATATTCACAATGTTTAATATGTTAAATATTAGTTTATATCATAAATTAATTATACTATGATTAAATATATTATCCATGATAATACTAAAATGGTTATTTTCTTATAATTATTTTAATAATTTAGTTCAATTTATATATAATAAATTAAACTAATTTAAACTAATTAATGAAACTACATGATATATAAACATACAAAAAAATTATTATCAATCATTATATGTGTTATTAGTCATATATACGATTATGAAAACATAATGGTTTAAACAATGTTTTTCAACAAAATTTTATTATTATGTGTTAAGTGATTAAATAAAAATATTAATTTTAAATAATTTATAAATTGATATAGATTACCTGGATATAACTTTTAATCTCATATCAACAAAACTTTGTATTATGGTTATTATATATTTTTAATAAAACATAAATTACTTATTAAAAAACTATTTACCAAGGTAAAAATAAAAACAAAAACTAGTAAAAATATAAGAATACATGACAAGAAATACATTTAATACATGTGTGATAATTAGTTGTAGATTCTTGGATGATAGTATCTTGCTTAAAATCCAATATTTATTTGATTTGTTGAAGGGAAATGGATCCTAGTGTCCCTTCTATTGATATTTTTCTGTGTTTCAGGATCTTAGAGGATAATCAAGGAGGATGTAGTGGAGTTAATCTGAAATCTCAACATAATAAATGCTTATTCATTATATATCTGTAGGATATAGTTTTGGGCTTGTAACTAAAACATTTTGGGGATATTTCTAGGGTAGGTTATTTGGAATAGTGATTTCATAGCCATTGATATTTCAAGCATGTTTGTATAATGGTGTAGGCTTGTAGTATAGGTCATTAACCAACTTCCTATGGTTGAACCGTGGTGAAATATAGTGTTTCATACCAATTATTCTTCTATTTTTCTCTCTATTCTAGATTTTTTTCTCTCCTTGTTATTTATATTATATAGAGGAATATATCTATCATTCTAATGAACATTTTTTTTTGTTTTTATCACGGTTGTGGCTCGTAATCCTTAAGTGGGTACAGATTTCTTAGAGGAAAGGACATAGAATATCCACACTATTAATCTATTCTGGTGTGAATAACATTGTATAATTTAAGTACAATATTAATTTATCTCCATTAATTTATAATAAATCATAAATTGAATATTTTTTATCTACATTGGGTGGTGGTTTAATTAACCTTAATAATGGTTAAACTAGATTAATATACATTTGGTTTCTTTTCAATGATGGATTGTTTTTTCGACCATGATAATGTTTTCTTATAAATTTTATATATATTGTTCAATATATGTAATTATATTTTTTTAAATTTTGGTTATTCAAGGATTAGCATATGGATTAAAGGAATTGTTAAAGAACATAAAGCTGATAAACTGGTTATTTGGACATGAATCTAAAGAGACATGTTTAACAGATATGTCATTAAAATTTTTTAGAATTAATTTGATTCATAATACATGTATTTTTATGTTATGTTGATATATGTGATAATGGAATTTGATAATCAACATGAATCTTTTTAATATTTTTGTTAAAAGACAAATAAATAAATTAGTTGTTCTTTCTTAATGTATGATGGAACTAGAAGTTATACTAGGAATACTTTTTTTAAACAAAAAGATAGCTTATAACTAGTGATACCTTAGGATACAAAAATATGTATCTTATAATAAAGCAATCTGATAATTTGTGATAGAATAAGAACTCATATTTTATTGAGATAAATTTTTGGGGTAAAAGAATCATGTTTTCATGGAAAATATGAAAGCCTTGTGGTAGGGATGGGAGAATTGTTTTATGTAAATTCCATATGATTTTTTTTGGGTACTTGGTTACCAATTGACTATATTTGTTTCTTTATAAACATTTTCACTTCTATGGATGAGTTCTTTTCTCTTTGATGTGTTTTAATATCGGGATGGTTGTTGGTTTATTGGATATTTGTAGGGAGGACTGTTTTTTATAGTAGTGGGAATTTGTGATGGTCAGATACAAGGTTATACACATGAGGTTGTTATGTATGGAACTAGCTTTGATAGAATTCATTGGATATAGTCTTAACCATTTTTATACTTATATTTGTGATTATTTCTTATTTTTAAATCTATTTAAAGGATATATGGCCATGTTGCTTGATTTTTTTATTCCATTCCCCACTGTATGAGGTAGTGGTACATTCAAGGTTATGAATCTCATATGTGATGTATTAGGAAGTGTCATGTTGTACCTATAATTATAGATTGGTAAAATATTAATCAATATTTCAACCCTTGGAGTTTGTTTTTTCTAGAATTAAAATTTTAATGATAATACTATGAAACTGTGGAATGAAATGGATTATGAATATAGGACAATTATTTCACTCTATTGGTTAATGTAATGTAACATGGTTTAATGTTGATGTCTAATAGATGAATAACTAATTATTTATCATATGTTTAATTGCTAAAAAATGTGGTAATTATATAAATCTTTTAAAACAGGTGCCTACTAAAAGGATATCTAAAAACATGTAGTTCTATCCTATTTTTTGAGTTTTGGTAGTTTCATTTGACTATAAGAATAGTTTATTCTTGTTATGTGGTTGTAGGTTATATTATTTCTTATATGTTTCGTTATTTTATAAACAACCCCATGAATAATGGTAGAGACCTAAAATATAGTGGTCTCTTGGATGGTGTTTTCTCTAACATCTGTGTTTTTGAGTAATGGAAGGTTTACTACACCATTTTCCCCACACTCTACTTCTAGTAGTATTATGTAATTGTATGTTAATTTTTTATCTATTCAATATATATGTCTAGAGTGTTGTTATGGATAATGGTTATTTCACATATAGTTATCTCCAGATATAGTATCTTAAATATTATTATAGGTATGACGTGCTTTCCTTGGGTTTTCTTGAGGTACATTACAAGGAATATGGATTTATTCATGAAGAAACTAGTGTTATCCTTATGATGGATAGATAAAGTAGTCTGTGACTTATCCTGAACGGAATTCCAAATCCCCATCGGTTTTCACAAGTTTTTTTGCACCACGGAATCACTATTTGGGAATAATTTTATCTAATAAATAATAAGGAACAAAAATAGTTGAAAATAAATAAAATTTCAGAATAACTCATCTATACATCGAATGTCCAAAATAAAGGAAAATAAATAGAATAGAAACCTAATATCAAAACTAAAAATGAAATAAACGGAAGCGATCACCAAATACCTCATTGGTCCTCTGATCTCTCTCTCGTACAAGGCCAAGATGCCCCTCCAATGGATTTTCTTTTCCCACTAGAAATTATAGGCACCCTCTATCCATATAAATCAGTAAAATACTATGTATCTAGTGAAATAATGAAAATAAAATTAATATTAAACTATAAACATTCCTTCCTCTATTTAAATATAAAACTCACAACCCAATGAATATGAAACATGATTCCCCGTGGGTGGGAATAAATGTTTAGTTAAATCAAGTAAATGAAAAAGAATGGTATATAGGTGATAGAATTAAAATACCTAATAGGGATGAAAAAATAGAAACCACCCCCTATGTAATTCCTATAAACAAAACAATGTTTATTCAACTACGAAAATATAAATATATAAAAATAATGTTTTGATTTTTCTTCAAAACCAGTAAGAGGTTAATGCTTTATAAACCCATTTTTTCACAGATTTCTAAAACAATTTTCCAAATAAATAAATATTTTCCAATAATCCCTTTATTAGAAGGAAACAAGTAATAATATATGTGTATTAGTAAAATAATGATAGTAAAAATTGTTCCATAAGGTGTTACAAAGAAAAGGTAATTAGAACAAGTATATATTATTTTAAATATGAAAAGGAAACCAAGAAAAAATCTACTTAAAAAATTGTACCATAATAATTCAAGTAAATTAGGGAAAGAACCATTGTAAATCACTAAGTATCATGGGTTAGGGTAGGGCTAGGATCCTGGTACTCACAGTGATTTTCTATAGACACAAAGGTATGTTCTCCCTCTTGATTTAACCAATCCATATCATCATAGGGTAGTTTGTGTTGTAGCATGATCGTACGAGCTAGGGAAGTTCATTGCCAACATTTTTATTCCTATCTACTCACCTTGACAACCATGATCCCCATGTTTCTAGACCTTAATAGAAATACATAATGGATTTTTAGTGTAAATTCCAAACCCAAATCAAAAAATAGAGTAAATAAATAATTCAAAAACACCTCAGATCCACGTACTAACAATGTGAAGCCCCATTCATAGAATTATTACCATAATGAAATAACACAAAATCAACTCCAACAAGTAAATAAAAATCGATCCTCTCATTATATTTCAACTCACTTTTCAAAAATCATTTTAATGTACAAAATGGTATATAGATTCGTATAAATAAATTTTGATCATTTTGAATTCCATTTTTATACTAAATCATTAATGATCCAAACCACACATCACACATAATCACATATACACCCAAATATTTATATACCCCATGTCCCAATGCATAGATTACCAATTCTAAGGGTTAATATTTATAAATAGGGTTCTCATATATATTTTTTTAATTAATTTAAAATTCATCAAATGATTATTAACATCTTGGAAGATATTTAAGAAACAAAAATATTTCATCAATCCTTAATATAAACTGGTCAATGACCAACACAACTTGATGAGTTTCTAATCAATTAGATTATAATAATTTTAAAAACCAATAAATCACTTAAGATGGTTAATATTTCAAATAACAATTTATAATATTATATTATAAATTGAACCCATGATGAAAATATGAAGAAAGTGTAAAAATCATGAAAAAATAGATTCTATTAGTAGAAACACCTTCAGATAATTTATTTAGATTATAGTATAATAAAACACATGTTAAAATAATCTAGAATTTGTGGAATTAATTTATAAGGCTCCTACATAGGGTAACCTACCTTGAAAAATGTTTTCATTGGATATGGTGGTTCATATCCACCTCATAGATCTCCACAACATCCAAATTAAAAAAAGGAAAGTATGAATCAAAAAATATATATGAAAAAAAATTGGATAAGTAATAAGAATAAAAAAACCCTACCTGAATAAAATTGAAAACTCACTGCCTTCAATAGTTATGGAATGAACAAGCCTTAGAGAGGAACACAAACCCTTAAAATAGAGAATAAAAAATTAAAATTGACCATATCATTTTTGGTTTTGGATGGGTATTTCACACTACATAGAAGATGAAAGAATATAATATAAATGAGACAATGAAATATAATGAGGATGGTAAATTCTATCTTGGAGTTATCCTACAGATTAATGTAGAATAATTTGACCAAAATTTGAGGGAGGAGATGGGGGAGGTCATGTGAGAGGGAGAGCCTCCTAGGTGTTATCAAAAGAGAGGGAGGGACTAGGGGAGAGAAACCCCTTAAAAATTTTATTTTTATTAATGTAATAATATTTTTTTTCAAATAAAATCTCAAATAACATTGGGAATAGTTTGGACACATTGTTGAAACCCCATTCATTATGAACTAGAATTTCTATGAGACCTCACACGGATAGGGTTCATAGTTTTTTAAACTATGTAATAATCGTGTGGTCATCTTGGTAAAAGTAACAGACTCACTCACATGGTTTCTAAATTTTTTATTCTAATCATTCCCCAATTGTACTCTTATTCTGCAAATTCAAAAATAAATTAAAATCTAAATTTAGTTTTACCCAAAATTCAAAAATGAGGATAGATGTAATTAAAAAACTAAAAAATATTTAATAAATAATTTTCAATGTTTTACATTTTCCCCAAACAATGAAACAATCTTCAAAAAATATATCCAAGGAGGATCATTTAATCTAGATAATTTAAAGGTTAAAATAAACAACTACTCAATAGTATAACTAAAAACATGAACACCAAAGAAATCATAGTCCCCTTTATTTCAAAACTGGAAAATCTAAAATCCCAAAATATGATAATGAAATTTTCCCAAAAACAAAACTTTCAACCATTTAATCAATTATTGTATCCATTTAACCAGATCCATCAGACCAAATTAGAAATGTAAGAGGCTCGGATCTCTAAACACAACCTCAAAACAAGGAAAATTACACCCCATAACATAGAAATCAGAAAATAAAAATCTGCCTGGTATGTTTAGGTCCTCGAGGAGAATCTGTCACATGACCAAAAGTATAGGAAAACCAAAACAATACTATAATGTTAAATGGTGTAGGAATAAAAAATTTAAAAAATAGAAAAACTTATAAACATGAATCACCACAAACTCAATCAAATGTGGAATCCACACCATATAATGACTTTGTTCAAACATTGTTTTATTATGCCGAATCAAACTCACAATCCCTAACAAGATCCAAAATTAATTATAAAATATAAATTTATTGAAGAACACCACCACAATGTAACAACACAATTCAAAATTTTTCAAATATATTCTTTTTGTAGAAGAAGAATTCCTAAATTAAGGAAAGGGAAAGGAAATCCAACATATCTGACATTTATGTCACCAAAAAAGAAACAAAAAATTAATAAATTTTTAAACATTATCTAGATAGAAAATTTGGAAATATAACCTTGGAAATTACCATTGGGTATGAACCATGACGAGAACATAAGTTAAATAGTAGATACCACTAAAACACATCAATCCCCAAAACTATTTCCAAGTCTCCAGACATATCAAACAAGGAACCAATCAAAAACCATAACACTTTTACTAAAACAATGGATTTGAATGCATAGAACCAAGATTCATGTCAGTGAGGACTAACCTATTTTATTATCTAGTAAAACATTCGATATTAATTCCCACAAACAAACATGCCTCAATAAGATCAACATGGGATCCATATTTATGTTAAAGAAGACTAACTAGGGAGTAACTCATAAATAACCAACCCTCAGCGTACCATACTGATCATAATTGTAAATAACTCATTTCGTTCATCCCATACAAATTCCCAATACATTTATATTCAATGAATTAATACCAATAATAATTCATGGACCTCATTATGATATAAATTTGCTAAAATAAAGGGTAACCCCTATTTATATTTCAATGGGAAATACCCAAAGAAACACCTGTTAATAATTCCTTCAAGACCATGGTTTCATAAAAATAAACAATAACATACCTAAAAATGATATCCAAAACTAATTCCCTAAACAAATATTTACCTCGACACAAATAAATACATCCTTGAAATTCACCATTCACTCTTTAATATGAATTTTTTCATGTATACTCAAATAATAAAGAACATGAATCTATAGATTCATGGGTAACAAACCCAAATAAAATAATACCAACCTAAATCATAATATAAAACTAAAAATAAAACATACCAAAATGAAAACATATTACCAAAAATGTGCCTTTTTCTACTAAAAACCTCCCAATAATGAATTTAGATAGGTAATGAAACATTCTTAAGAACATACCCTAAAAATATTTCTACCAACCCCCCTGAAAAATCCAAACAACTTTATTTTAAATAATTTTATAAACATTAATTTAACATAATTCAAAAAAATTCCATTGTATATGTCCCACATGGGAAAACATAAAATGCAGCTTTCCATATAATTTGTAAAAGAGCCAGTAATCAATTTTCAAAACCAAATATTCCTAAAAAAAGAACATATTTTGAATCACACATTTTCAAAATTGTGATATCATGCCTATAAATTGATTTTTTCTATATTAATGCATATAAAATCAATTCGTAGAATGTTTATTGATTACAATGTTCCGAATATCATATTGAAAACTAATTTTTACTATTTCAAAATGAAGGCATCCATTTTATAAAAAACCCTAAAATATTTCATGAAAACCATTATAAATCCAAACCATTCATCGTGATTTTGTAAGCAATAAATTAACCAATATTTCACAACATAAATCCTATGATAAACTGATTAGAGACCAAGAATGAATTAATAGCATGTCTTGGTCAACCATCTGTTTGATGGTTCCAGGAAGAACAGAAGCATGTAGTTCTAGGAGATATATAAAAATTTCATTTAATATTTCAATGCTTGAAACTAATAAAAGGGATATTTCACATAAAATTTATAATTAATTTTATATTATATAGAAAGAAAATTTTACGATGGCGTAGGAACTTTTCTTCATTGACGATTTTGGGGATCTTAAAAATACCCTTTAAGATTTCCTTCATTTCATTGTGAAGATAAATGTATAGAATCCCTCTAGAGGTGATCCACACATGCTCCATTGATCTTATTGAAATGATAATTGATCTTTATGTGTTGTCAGGGAAATTATATTGTCATTCGTTACTCATGTTGATAACTCATCCTTCTATCTTGAAGTTGTCCCTCTTATGATTATTTTTTTATTAGAGGAAAATATAATGGAGGAGTAGAGAGATAATTTATTCTATGAAACAATTATATATTATTGATATTTGATTTCAATATACAATAGACATAACTGTATATGTATAGATATAGGGTTTAAGTTAAATTATTATTTAATTTTTTGTTGGTCATCAATTCACATTTTAAACGTTTAATAATCTCTATTCCATAAAATTATAATATCATTATTACTTTTTTGGTGTCTTACATCATGAACAGTAAAAATATTATTTATCTAGCTTGATAATTAATATTTTCCATAGAAATTGGTCTGAGTCTTTTCAAAATCCTCTAGTATTTATTGAACTCTTAAATATACATGTTATTCGTAAATAAATATTTTATTCACATTCATGAAAATAAATATTTTACATATATTCACAAAATCAAATAAATTATTTATGAATAAACAAATAGAATTTTATTACCATTTGAATATTAGAAATTAATAAAACATGAATAATCTTATTCTTACTTCTTGAATGTAATATTTATTCCAATTAATAAATTCAAATGTTATTTAATCAATATGGTCATTAACACATAGTTCAAGATCCTTTGGTATTATTTCTCATTGGAATTAGGCAGGATTTCCTAAAGTCCAATATTACTATCCGGAAATAGGTCTAGGGGTTTAGGCACTCAAGATAAAGAACACAATACTATAATGATGATAACTGTATATGAATGATCAATGTGTAATATAATCCCATTGTCTCAATATCTCATCATGAAGGATCCAAATAAGTTTCACCAATCTATATGCATGATAAATTATTATTTGACAATTTGATATAAAAATGGGATCACACCGTGACCATGGAATATATGCGGGTGATTATCTTTCAATAAAAGGGTTGATATATCAACTCCCATAAAGATGGACTGGAAAAATACATCATTGACTTATCCATTTATAACATGTCAACCATGACTCACCCAACATACACTACATCAAACCAACATATTGTGTGATGGTTTTGGTCTGTAAATCTAAGATTGTGTGTCTTGAAATGTATCAATGATAATATTATATTATGAAGAACATTACACATGTTCATAGATAGAAATATCTAACGAAACCAAAACATGTGGTATTAAAACTGGTGGGTCTATTATCTTAATCTATCATGTTAAAAATAATGAAGTTAGACCTTCATGAGATGATGCCTAATACTATTTAGAGTAATCACACTTCTAATTTTATCTACTATTTGTCCCATCTTTGTACGTTATCCAACAACACATCAATAATTAAGAATATCATAAAATCACTTAATGGTTCTTGTCATTGTGGGAAAATTATATGACCTTGTCAATGTTGTCTCTACTCTAGGACATATTTAAATTATATTCATGTAGAAAAAATGAATAATATGTAATACTACATTTTATTAAAATTAAATATATCAAATATACATGTAATCTAATTGATCATCATTTTTTCTATGATACCAACTCTATAAATATCCCACTTGGACTAGATCCAACTATCAATGACTTCGAGTACGCTGGACCTCACATGATAATCATGTTTAATTTCAGTTTTGGATTTAGTTATGTGATATTCCACTTTTTCTTTTATGGAATTAATACTTACTATAAGCTCACCTGTGTGAGAAAATTCCCCCATGAGTTAATACTTTTAATCTATGTGATTCATCTACAGATGTGACATTACCTCTTTTGTGAGAGACACCGTTGTGGTATTATTAAAATAGAGTGTGATGAGATCACTAATTCTATTTGAAAATTCATGATCTTAAAGGAAATTAAATATCCATACTGTATATTATTATTCTTCAAAACCCACAATATACATAGATACTTCTATTTAATCTACGACCATATCCTTCTTTGAGCTCTTCAAGCTCAAAAAACCTCTTATAAAAATAAGGATATATCTTTTTGTGACTTCGGGTCATCTTGATCATTTTGGAAAATATCATATGTATATTCTCTAGTGACTAGTTCCTCATCTCCTGTATAAAATAGAAACATATCCATTACATTCATCTGTTATAAAGTGATAGTCTTGACTACCATCCAATGGTGGCAACATATTTCAACTTTAAATATTCCTATTTCCCAAAATTCATAAGTGAAATCTACCCTGTTATATATCATATCATACAAGACTAAACCAATTGTTGATTCATATGGAATCCTAAATATTATATTTCATTCATCATATGTATGAGGACCCATTTTTACTATAATGATGACTTCCATGTGGCACTAGAAGAGATTAACTCGTTGATTTTTCCACACATAATATCTTCAATATCATGTCAATGTGTGTACTTTGACATAGGCATATTAGCACCTTGAATATATCAAGATGGATCTTGATCCCAAAAATATATGTTTTCCTCAACAAGTCTATCATTTGTAATAATTTATTAAACCACTCCGTACTATATTATAAGACAGGTATTTTGATTTTAATGAGTAATATGTTGTCATAAAATATGACAAATAAAATGATTACACTCACAATACACTATTTTTTGATATAAGGCCCACACATAGTAATTTTGAAATAAAATTCTATTATAGATTCATCCAAATAAAGTTTCCATAACTTATATTCTTCCATTAATCAATAAATTTATTTTAAAAATTTATATATATTTTTAGAATAATCTGGATTCACAAACCCTTCATGTTTTGTCATATAGATATATTATTAAAGGTTCCTGTTAAAAAATACTAATGTGACATCCATTTTCCAAATATCATATTCATGGTGTTCCATAATAGAATGTATACTTTTGATGGATTTAATCATAGAAACATGTGATAAATTTCCATCATTGTTAATGCCTTAGTGGTGTTTAAATCCCCTTTCGACATGTCGTGCCATATAGGTTATCCTGGGTCAATTAATGTACAATTTCTTAATGATTAAACATTTTAATCCAGTGGTCTTTACATCATCTAGAGGTTCTACACAAATTGAGATGTTGTTTTGGTTCATGGAATCCATTTTAGAATTCATAGGTTCTATCAACATGGAGAATCTTTGTCACATAATGCTTCTTAATAGGTTATAGGATTATTATTATCAACTAAAAACGATTCACCATCCTCAATGACTGTAAAACCATACTACTCTAGCTCTCTAACCTCCCGTGTACTCATATGTATTACATGTGTCACTATAAAAATTTCTTCATCAATAGGGATTTTTGGAAATTGTTCTTGATCAAACCCTTATGTTCCTTAATCCATAACGTCATCGATGTTTATCATACTCCTACTATCAGTTGTAGAGTTGTTATCCCTCTGATAGATTATGGAATGTCTTTCAACTATTTTCTTTTTCACTAGGTGGACATATAGGTAATATCCATTTTTTAATGGGTATCCTATAAAGGTACCCCTTTTGACTATGGGTAAAATATGTTTACCTAGGGAGGACTTAATAAATGCTTCAAAACCCCACACATGTATGTTTTATAACATAGTTTTTCTTTGGCTCCAAAATTTTTATGGGAAACCATTCGTGAATTATGTTATGACTTTTTTATTATGTGTGTATATTTTTACAAGGAATATACACAAAAGGATAGTGGAAGAATTACATTACTCGACATTGATCTCACATTTTCCAACAAGGTGTTGTCACTCCATTCACTTAAACCATTCCCCAATGGGGTATATGGAGGAGTTAGATATGATAGGATCACAAACACACATAAGTAATCAATGTAGAATTGATTGTGATATTTTCCAAGATGTTCTGAGTGGTGTTTCTTATTCATCTTACGAAGATTGTTCTCTAGTTAATTCTTGTATTCCTTGAATTTATTAACTGAATCTTACATATACCTTACTAATAGACATATCTGTATTTACTAAAATAATTAGTAAATTTTATGAAGTATGAGTACCCACTCATTACTTCCATAGGAAATGGTCTACACACATCAGTATGAACTAATTCAAGAATATCATTTTCCCTCTCACCTTTGCCACTAAATAGGGATTTAGTCATTTTTTCATGTAAACATGCATGAAATATTATAAGTGTTTTAGTTTAAAATAATATTAATTTCTATATTGATGTAATTAATCAATCATTTTTTTACATGACCTAGCTAGGGATTCCAATGTTAGATGTAGTATGTGTCAAGTGAAGTGACTTCATTATCTATTTCCATTGCATAGTTCATGTAATAAATCACATAAATAATGTTATATGATGACCCATTACAAAACATGAGATATATTTATAAAATAATAAACTTTTATTCCACAATTTGGAAGTAAATCCATATATATCTAGTATGGATATAGAAATAATTTTGTTGGAAACTGAAGTCAAAGAATAATGACCCTTTTAAACCAATATCATTCTAGTCAAGAGTGTGATATGGTAGTCTATGATAGCTATAGATGTATGTCTATCATTATTGGAAACATGTGGATATAACTACCGTCAATCATTAATTCTGAATCTACATGGTTTTTATATTTGAAAATATATGTGGGCCCAATAATATTGATATAATAACAATTTTTTGGAAACTTGATATTTCACATGATATCAAATGCTCCTGATGCATCCCCCTTTCCAATGGATCAGTGTAGTTTTTAATCCTTTATACCTTACGTCCACATGAAAAATAGATTGTATCATATTCCTTTTATTTTCTACTTATCTTCCTCTTCTTGAAAGGGTGTGAATAATCTCTAAAAATAGATATGATCTCATTCCCTTTCTATTTTCTCACCATAAGGGCGGAAGCCTTTTCAGTATTTGTATCATTATCTACAAGGTAAATAATAGGGAGAATATATGTAAATGACTTTTCAATTTTGATCATAATAGACTTCACAATAATCTAGAGAATCTTTGATAGAGTGATTCTAGAATGAGATCGGTGCCTAGATTATAGTGTAGTTTAAACCTTGTAACCTCAAAGCGCTTAATGTAGCCAATGATAATTACTATATGAGCCATAGCTGGGGAACCCTCACCATGATTTCTCCAAAAATGTTTCTATTAAATCTCATTCCATTCTAATCTAACTTTCTCTTGGTAAATAACATGTAGGTGTCAAATAATTCTATATACATCCTTTTTTTAGTGAGACTTCATGAATTCTCTAGACATTGATCAAATAATCAAATAATGAGCATTGACTGGATTGTTCAAATTTTTTCATTGGTAAGGAACTTTTAATCACTCACCTATTTAGTAGGTGAATAATGTATTGAAGATTCTAGAATATAATATTTCAATTCAAGTCATAGCACAACCTGAAGGAAAATAAAACACGAATGGATGTTACTGCAAATTAGTAGGTTTCCTTTCTCCAATATTGATCATGGGGATAGTGTTGATGATGTCCATTCAATTTTATTCTAAAAATTAAATGAGTTTATTATAATTACTTTCACATAATATTAAATTATGAGATGACTAATAAATTGACAACTATTACTAAATCCCCCATTATTTTATAAAATACCAATATCCATCAACATTGAATATAGAATGTCTATTTTCAACAATATTATATTAGAAAAGACCCACATGACTCTTAGTATATCACCATGAAGGGGACATCAAGATACTTGATGGTATTTGGGTAGGTATGTTTTTAAAAAAATATTAGATTACATATCCTTAATTTGTTGTGTGGATTCCCCAATCCTAAATTCATGACTTGGAATTCAACAAGACATGCATCCAATTTAAACTAAGTCTACTAAGTGATACTCCTCTTGATGTAAAATGTTTAACTCAACCCACAACCATCCTAACAAATCCCCACATAAAAGTAAGATTCCCAAAAAAGGTTGATCAAACACATAGTTTAATTATGTTTTGTTCCTAATCATGTAACAAAAGGCCTTTTCAAACATAATATTAGGTTGAGGGATTTTAATTAATTATTGATAAATTTTATATATTTTTATTATATACATGTATTTTTAATATTAATTTTATGTTACTTTATTAATTAACCATTTTTGATAACAAATTTATATATAATTAAATTATTTAATTTAATATGAATAAATATTATATTCTTTTATTCATTATAGGTCTTGTTAATATTACATAGATGTTACTTAATTAATTTACCATGTTGGAAAAAACATTTATGTATAAAACATTTATTTAAATTTATTAAAAGTAGAATTATTTTGTTTATTTCTCTAATCATGGCCTTGCATCCATAAAATAAATAATTCCATTGAAAGAAATAAATAAATAAATAAATGATTCATTTATGGTTTTATCTAATAGATTATATAATGAGGGGACATTAAATAAACCATTGAACAAGGGGAAATATCTGATATTTTTGGTTTTGCCATGACTTTATGCATTCCACCTATACTCATATGTATCACTTGAGTTGGATTTCTAATGGTTCCATCTTTAATGACCTCTATGCACCTTCAGATACTACATTAATAACATGTAATATTGACTCATTGATAAGTGAGGGGAACCATAAGATTGGATAAAAGGGTATTACTTAAATATCCTAGGACACGAAGGTCCAACATAATAATGGTGGGAGGGATTAAATACAAGCCAACGTATTTAATATAATAATAAATATTTACAAACCAATGAAATAAATTAAATTAAAACATCTAACATATACACAAGCCTTGCTCAAACTCATGATCAGTCATATATGCAATGAATAGGAAAGAATAACATGATATAATTTATTTCTTAATTTTTTTGGTTACTATTTACGATTAATGAACATGGATTAATAAAGTAGTGAATTGATTAATTAATTAATTTTCCTCTTAATGGTCATTTAATCATATTTAGATTAACCCATCATTTATGTCATTCGTGTCAAATAAATGTAGGAACCAATAATTCCGTATTAACACTAATAAATTAATTGATAATTTAATATTGATTAAAACCATTATTAAATTTTCAAACACACATTTTTGTTTCAATAAGTAAAATATGGTTTTAATAATGTAATTTTAAATTTAATGTATTTTTAATTCATTAATTTAATGGAAAATTACACTTTATGTGTAGTACAGGTACACACCATTTACCTCAGTTGTCATGTACCCAAGTCACAGAATATTGGCTTAATATTGTTAACTCAGTCAAACTACATGATGTGTTTATGCCAACTACACAACATCTATATTTTTTTCATGTTCCAGGTTTTCATGTTTAACATGTTATGTTCAATAAATGAACCATATTTATTTAACTACTTGGTGCATCTAGGTATAATTTTCATTGGTACCCAAACTTTACTCCAACTAGTGGTCTTGTAACCCAATTTTATTGGAAAAATAGTTGGCACTTCCTGATGGAATATCCAGTCATTCATTATCTACTCTCAAAACATTATGGAAACAAAAATGATTAATATGATAAGGCATGATAATTAAAATAAATTATAGAAAAAATAATGGGAAATGAAAACTCAACCATTATTTCATATGAATCAACAATCAAATAAAAAATAATAAATGTAAATGAAACTTATATGATATAATTTGATGGTTATGGGTGGGGAAGAAGCATGTCATGGTTTGATATAAATATATGAATCTATTTAAATATAACAATTACTAAAAATAAGTGAGAGGATATTTTATGTTGAATTTATAATAAATTTAATTAATATTGAAATAAATGATTACTTTTTCTTGGGAACCTTCTTCATTAGTGATGTTGATCATTCAACAAATACACATTCAGATTTCCATAATTGCATTGTGAGGAACCAATGATAGAATCAATATAGCAGTGATCCAAACACTCTATATTTATCTCTAATGAAGGAAAATTGATCTTTGAGTGCTAGTGCTATGAGTTGATTTTTCTATTACCTATGTTGGTCACTCATCCTACAGTCTTAAAGATATCTCTCATAAATTTATCTTTCTCAAGAGGAAATGATAAAGGTGGTTTAGAGAGAGAAATTTTTTTGTGCAACAATTTTCTATTCTTGATATTCGATAATAATATAAAATAGACATAACTATCTATTTATAGAAAGAGTTTAGGTTAAAATATTATTTATTTTAATGTCGCCAATTTAATAAAATTTATACACATTAATTATTTTCATACCATAAAATAATAATATCTTTATTATTATATTGTGGTTATGTCTAACTTCTGTAATAATAAATATTATTTAACTATCTTTTTAATTAATATTTTTCACCAGAAATTGTCTTGGCTGGTTGGGAATCCTCTATAATTGAACACAAAAATAAATATTTTATTCCTAAATAAATGTATTATTCACAATCAAACAAATAAATATTTATTAAAATATTCATTAAATAAAATATCTATTTTATTCAAATCACACAGAATAAATATTTAATACATATACCAGTAATTAGATAAATTTTTTATTAATAAAAAATAATTATGTATTACCTTGTGGTTATTAGATATCAAAAAACCATGAATAAAATTATTTCTCATACTTGAGAAAAATATTTTTTTTCAAATAATTAAATTAATATCGAATTTAATCGTGATCATCAGGAACACTTAGTGTGTGACCCTCTAGGAATTACCCTCATTGGTATTATGTTGGATTGACTAAATTCCAAGATTACTATCTAGAAATGGGTTAACACACCCAAGAAAATTGAATTAGTATCACAAAAATGATAACCACAAACCAACACTCACTATTTAATATAATCCCTTTCTTTCAATCCCTCATCAAGAAGGTTTCACATATATGTCACCCACGTATAGGCTTGATGTGTCTTTATTTTTCAGTATTAAATAAAATCATTATTACAAAATGTGTAAAAAATTTAGGTAGATGGTTATATTCCAATCAATGGTCTATGATATCATCTTCCATAAAGGTGGAATGGATAAATCTTTTATCGACATACCCATTTATGAAATCTCAGTCATGAAACACCCAATATACCCTAATTCCAGCCAAAATATTTTTTAATTTTTTGGGTGAGTAAATTTAATTATGTGAGTAATGAAATGAATCTATGAAAATATAAAAGTATAAGGACTATTACACAGAATCACAGATTATATTTTCAAATGATACCAAAACATATTGAATTCATATTAGCGGGTCTATTATCATAATATCTAATCATGTATATTACCAATGAAAACATCATGAGAATAATATCCATCAACTTAGGATTATACACCACTAACATTATATTCACTCTATGTCCTATCAAAGTATATTATCCAACCAATAAAAATTATTCAACTATATTTTCATAACACTTAATTGTTCTCATCATAGTGATGAAATTATATGAAATAATCAATGTGATGTATCCTCTATGATAGTATTAAATTTTATTCCTGAAGAACAATGAATAACATATAATATAATGTTTTATTGATATTCAATATATCAAATATACATAAAATAAAAGTAAAAATAGTAGGTCCTATGACACAAAATCCAATGGTGTTTACCACAAATCCATCAGTGAGAGTTGTGAAGAACCATATACATGGCCTCTATATGGATTACTAATCCATGTGATCTCACCTTGTTCCATCATCTCCACTACCATTTCAAAAAAAAATTAAATATAAAAATCAATATAAAAATCCCAAAATCCTATGGTAAATTAGGCTTCTTCATTAACAATGGTGATAATGAACCAACCCATGATCTACCTCGTGATCCATAAAGATCCTATATCTATTTAATAAACATCAAAAATAATAAGGGATACTTATGATAGAGAAAATATTCAATATAGAAAATATTCAAAATCCTATGGTAATGTTTTTTTGTGAACCAACCCAAGTTGTGCCTCCATAGGATACCTAAAATAGTGAATTAAAATGCTTGAAGGGCCTTCATGATCCCCATGGGATGGCCCAAGTTCCTATGAATCAAGGAATCACGATTCATGAGTGATTTCGCCAAATAAATAATAAAGAAATAATGTAAATGAAAATAATTAAAATTATTTAATTAATCATTCATACATGTGATGCCCACCCCAATGAAAAATTTATTGAACAACAACCTAATATCAAAACATAGAATGAAGTATACAATGGTGAGCACTAAAAATATACCTCATCCTTAATTGTCCCTATCTTGTATGTAAAATATTCCCCCAACTATGGACTCAGATCACCCACTAGTTGCTATAGATACCCTACATCTGTAGAATGCAATAAATACAACTTGGATAATGAAATTATACAAAAACCCAAAATATGAACATGGATGACTACATGTTAATATACTAGTCAAAACCCAAAAAAAAAAGTAGCATGATTCCCCTTGGAGAGAATAAAAGTTAATCTGAAACCTCAAAATGGAAAATATTTATTATATAGTCATGAACATAAACATTCCTAGTTGGGATTCAAAAATAAATGCCTAGATCTATGCCCTAACTTTAAATATATAAAAACATTAGGCCATATTGAAATTATAAATATATAAAAATATTTAATTCCATTCTTTTAAAATATATGTAATACAATAATCATTTAAGAAATACATTAGTTCATTATTTTCCAATTCCATATTCCAAATAATGATATATTTTCTAATAGTTCACTTCTAATAAGGGAAGTACTGATGTAGTATGATTACATGTAATAATTTTAATATAAAGAGCACTCAAACGGGTTCTACAAAATAGTTTCAAGGTGAATATGATTAATATTTTTTAAAATATGAAATGGAAACAATGAAAACAAGTATTTAAAAAACAATAAAATATAAATGGGTTTAAATTAGATAAATCACCCTTGTAAATCCCTCAGTAGCTAGGTTATGTGGGGAACTAGGGTCCTTGGACACTCACTGATTGACTATAGAAATGAATTTTGGTTATTTGGTTCAAGAAAACCAAGCCACATCATCATTCTCTAGTTAGTGTTGTAGTAAAATTGTATAATTTAGGGAGGTTCATGCTTATTATATATTTAATAGTCCTCCCACCTAGATAATCAGTATCCCCATTTTCCCATACAATAATCAAAATAAACATGGGAGGTGTAGCATAAAAACAAAAACAGAATCACACAACAATAAAAAAATCACAAAACAACACATCGCCATCATACACTAATAATGTGAATACCCATTACTAGAATCAGACTAACATGAAAATAATTTTATCTCAAGTCCAATAATAATATATATTTTGGTCTTGCCTCAGAGTGCACCAAACTTTTTGACAATGGTTATAAAGTTAGAATAGTGAATTATCATCAAATAAATTGACTTTGATCCTTTGGAAATCAATATTTTATGTCCCACCAGTTACATTTTGAACCCTACTACACACATAGACACATATACACCTTTATATACATATAAATAACCCTTCTACCAATTCACATATTCCCATAACCATGTTTGAATATTATTAAATATGGATCTATTATATATATATGTGTGTGTGTAGGTTAATTTTATGAAGTCATAGTATTAGAAATATATTGGATGATTTTTGGGAAATCAATAAATGTCATAAATAATTTGTAGAATCCATTCATAAACCAAAAAATATTTAGGAAATTTCAATTTATAATATTTGAATCACTTTAAAAACCAAATGTGACCATAAGATATTCATTATTTCAAAAGGAACAAGAAAACAAGATTTAAAAAAATAATCTCTTGTTGTAAATTCATGGAATTTGTGGATATTAAGAAAAAATCATTATCTTCATAAAAAACTTTCACATAATTTTATTACTTAGTTATATAATAAAACAAATTACAAAATAATTAGGGAATCTTGTAGTTCAATTCAAAGTCTTAAACATAGGGATACTTACCACAAAATATGTTTAATTTGACAACAGTGGATAATATCCACCTCATGCTAGACCTTAAATACATAATAAACTAAGAGAAAACAAATAGTAATTAATTAACTAATAGAAATTTTGAAATAAAATAACAACATAAGAAACCTAACCTGAAACTGATTGAAAACTCACTGGCTTCGATGAATGTAGCAAGAACTAGCCTTAATGAGACATATGAAACCTTATCACTAAGAATAAAAAACCAAAATTCCAAAAATTGGTTTATATTTTTGATGGTTCATACATGATAAAAGGAAGGTAATTTAGACATATAAAAATAGAGAATGATGTGGAAGGTTGAGAGGAATCTCCAACTCAGATATATCATACCATGAACTAAAGAAGAAATTGAACAATACAAAGGGAGGATATGGGTAACATATGAGTGGTGGGGAACCATTGGTTTGGAATACAAATAGATAGATGGAGTGGTGTATAGAGTAGTTTTTAAGGGTTTTATTGTTTTTAGGGTCAAAATTGTATTTTTTAAAAATATACCCCCTAGACATTATGTATAATTTTTCTGCATAGTTGACCAAACCGTGAACCCCAAATAAGAAGTTTTGGGGTGCCCTATAAAATAAGATAACACATTTAGGGAAACCATGTTCCATAATTGTGATCATCTATATACAATTTTTTAAAAAAACCCACATTCTATTAATGGTTTCTAATAATTTTTCACCATCCATGAATTTATGCTGAATATCCCCAAAATTTTATATTTTAAACCAATTCAATCAAAAATATGAAAAATATTCTAAATATAATTATATAGTTAAAAATAATTAACAATGCATGGATAGGGTGTCAAATCTATTAAGTATATTGGTATAATATCAAATTTTTTATACACACTCTACAGAAATTGGTGGTTCCCTAAAACTACATGATTACTATGTGGAGATGTATAATGGGATTATAAGATTATTTGATGAATGAATTGAATTTATTTTATAAATTTTCCTCGGAGTTTTTACACTGTATCTTTTTAATTATAGATGGATCATGATGTAAGACATTGGATAAGAGTGTAAAATCAGTCAAGAAGTCATATAAGGGTACCCATGATTTATTTCTATTTTATATGATATTTTATAAGCAATAATTAGTGAGAGATGTCTATGGTGAGGATGGGAACATAACATAATGGTTTTGTAAACGAATTAGAATTACATTGTGTTCACTATTTTATAATATGATCTCTTTATCTTTTCTGTATGATGCCCATGAAAATCCTATTGAGTTTCCTTGATATGCTAACCCAATAAGTATAAACTATTTTTAATGCTATTAACAGTGGGATGGAGATCGGAATGTATTTTATTAGCTCATGGGTTTTTCAGGAGTGTTTTTGGATTCATGGCCACTTTTTCATTTACCATTTTTGTACTTGGATTCCTTTCAGTTATTCTATATTTTTATGATAATACTTGTATTCTCTTGGGTTATTTTATCATTATGATAAGGAGTAAATTGGTGTACTTTTCCGCTCTATCTAATTCACATGGTATTTTAGAGAGTAATGACTTTAATTTTTACAGATAATACACACATGATGCTTTTAGTCAATCTAAAGCCTATTGGAGGCGTTCTCCAGGATTTTGTGATATCCATTCTCTAATTTCTATCCTAGAAGGGGTACTGTTGGGAATAATGGGTCATGGTAGAGTCATATCAGATGTTTTGGTTAATGGATAGGATGGTGTTTGGAGTTAGGCATTGGTGACGTTACACGGGATGGAAGTTAAATTGTGTAATTTATGTTTATTAAGTGATGTAAACATGGGATATTGGATGAGACCTCAGATTTTATGATCACCTATTATCTAAACCATAAGACTGTAGGTTTATTTATATTTAAAATAGATGTTATAATGGTTATATAGTAATGATCATGGAAATTAACATGCATCATTCTTCATATTACCTCTATTTAAAATGGGTATAACCTGGGATAGGTTAAACTATTATTTAATAAGTAAATCATTTATGTTAAATGTTCCTTATTTTTTGTTTAAGTGTCCATAAATATTTTTTATTATTTAGGTTTAGATCTAGGTTGATATCCCAGTCAAGTATATATATACTTTTTTTATTATGATATTTCAGTGGATATCTATAGAGTAGAGGTTTATAAAAACAACCTTTGGATAAGGATATTATGAAGGTTTTAGTGATAATGTCTCTATAAGAATGAGGATCATATTTACAATCACAGACTCTGGACTGGTTAGAGTAGGTTGGGAAATATTTCATTTTGAAACACAGTTTGAAGTAGCATTGGGTTTTATTTGTTTTGAATATTGATTCATGCCGCAGTGAGGTAGTGGTGGATCTTTTTTCGTTAGGGGTAGTGAAGAATCTATGGTCCCATTGGGGATTTCCAATGAGTTTTTCTGAGAAATTTTTTTCCCTCTACTAAGGAGGTGGCCAACCACTAGGATATGATTACCCTTATATTGTGGAGTAATAGTGTGTGGGAGTTAGGGATCTATTTCAAGAACATTTTCTGATATGATTTGGGCTAGTTTTACTTTCAGGATACAAGGAAAATTTATCACAAGGATAAATTACCTTTATTATCTAGTACTAGTTCATCCAATTAATGTTTTTTAGGTATCATTATTTTTTGGTAAGAGTATATGTCATTGAGAAAAAACTAGCTAAAACTGGGTTGGTAAAAGAGGGTAGTCATCAATATTCCTCATGATGTGGAGCTATGGTTTGTGGTTCCCATTTTATTTCAAAATTATATTTTGAATAGATGAGGTTAGTTTTTAGTCCTCGTTATCTCATTTATTCAAGGGTTTAATCTCTCATACACTTTCCAAGTAATATTATATTAGTTATTTGTGTGGATTCAAAATTAATTTATTGAAAGAGTGACCAACCCATCAGATTGGGTAGGGTTATCTAGGAATACTAACTTAGGTTTCTCCATTGATGCAGTTTTAGTAGATTTAGTAGAAGTGGGATTCACTAGCAACTGATAAGGAAATAATAGAAATAATGGTAATAGGATAGCATTGTGATGTATCTCATCCACATAGATAACTGTTTGATCATGGATGGGTATTAATTATGGTGAAATAGGTTATATATAAATTCTTGTTCATCATCATACTTTAGTATATTTAGTGCCACATGATTCGAGAACTGTTTGAGGCACAATGTTATTTTTTTATACATGGGTTCATTCATGGTTTGATTTTAGAGCTACAAACTCCTTCTTATACCATACACTAGTCCATGAATTTGAAATTATGCTGGAGAGTCTCTGAATTACCATGGTGTTTACTATTGGAGTTAGTTAGCTAAAACCAACATCTTTTTTACTTAATGGTATCTTATATTCTTAGTTTTTAATATTAATAAATTCCTTATCACATCGTGATTTTTCTTCTATGTTACATTGTATGTTAAAATGACCTAATGGTAGTTTTCTCACTAAAAGGTCATATCGGATCCCTTCCATAATGAGAACCGAGAATTTATATTACAATATTCTTGAATATATGTTCTATAGCTAGATGAGATCATTTAAGGGACACAAATGATATAGGCTATCAGGTGTGGGGACTCATAGGACATTGAGTCACCTTCTCATTGTGTATTCCCTTGGTAATGTCTAGGAGTATATTATGTGAACAAGACCCACTAGAATGAATTCAATATTTATATGTTTCAGGGGATGATCCTATATTCAGACACGTGTCTTGGTACTTAGACTTTAAAATTATTATTAATTGGTATTATGAATTTCTAAATTAGATATATTGAATTAAATTAAGTTGAAATATGTGGGTGGAAAGGTAGGATATATTGGGTGCATCAAGAGTAAAACTACATTAATGTATAATGTAATAAATGATTTTTTTTGTATTCTTTAATAGAAGTTGATATCTTAAGTCCTTTGATGGAAATTATGTAGCCTAAATAAATCCATGGTCATGGTTTTTTAGAGGAAATTTCAATATCTGGGAAGTCAATGAAATATAAATCGAGAACATTTGTTGATGAAACTACCATGAAACATGCTTGACTTTAGATATCGAGACAAAGGGAATATATTACACATTATGAATTTTTATGAGGTGATATGTTGATGTGGAATTATCTTCTTTCTCTATAGGTTCATTGACATGGTTCTAGATGCTAGCCTTGGGATTTTGGCTGCTCCTCCTAATGCCACTAAAAAAGATTCCTAGAGGGTCACACACTATGTGTATCCATTATCCCAGTTTAATAATATAATATTTAACATGTTTAATAATTATTATTACAGGTTGTTGTTTAATAATTATTCTTGTATGCCTGATCAAATTTATTCTGAAATAGTTTGTCACAAATAAAATAATATGGGTGAAATATTTAATGAATTTTTATTTTTTATTTAGTGAATATAATATTTATATTTTTATTAAAGAATAATGCAGTGCTATTTATTTAATAGATAAATAGACATTATTCAAGGCCAAATAAATATTGGAGAGTAAATGAAGATCCAGTTTAAAGAACGATTAGAAATAATAATATTGAATATTATTTTATTAAATTATATTTAATTATAATTATCATGTTAAACCATGTGTCTAGAAATAATTATAATTATAATACAGTTATTATTTGACATGGGGTTTTACTAGGAATAATAAAATAAATAAGGTAACTTGTGAAATTTCATTATTTTAACCCTACAAATATAAATATCCAATCATGTTAATTTCATCTCAACTCTAGCCAGGACAACATGGTTTTTCATAACATATTGGAGGAAAATATCTCAGTCACAGAGAGTTATTCCTTCTCCAAGAATGCTCCCAAGAACACGAGTGAATTACCTTCACCAGATCAAGGAGAAAATTTTAGATGTCATTCTCAAAGAGATTTAAGGAAGACAAATAAAGCACAAGGATCTTCTATTCTAGCACTCATAAACTCCATCGGTGACATCCAGAGATTTATGGAACATTTTTGGATCAATACTAGTGGAAATATACCCATAATTTCTATAATAAAATTATACTGCACTGCATATCTACGGTTGGATGCATCCATGAAAAAATAATAACCTTAGTGGTAATTCTTATTTAATAGAATTATTTATAAAAAACATGTGTTGATATACTCTCTCTTGTATCCAGGTTTCTATCCCTTGCTTGTTTACTGATTCAATTCTATGGATCATGTCATTCATTGTTGCAAAGATCTCAGATTGATCATTGATAATGGTAAAAAGTAATGTTAGGAACCACCCCTCCCATGCTTCCACTATGCATAGAACCTAAAAGTGGTTTCATAGTGGGAAATAATTTTTAATAATTATTTAGCTTCCTTAGTGATTTACCCATTCGTAATTTAGTTTTTCAATTCATATTTTATATTTTTTTAATCTGAATTGTTAGATATGTTTATTTCTCTATCGTTTCTCACATATCTAATAGAAAAAATTAATTTTTGATTTAAATAAAATATAGTAACTCATATATATAGGTGCCAAAAATCAAAGGCATCCAACATGAGACTACATACCGTGTAATCGAAATTACACATTATGGAGTAATGTTCAATGCATCATTATTCATTCGGATACCAATTCAAGATTTTTCATTGATGGGGAACTAATTAAACCATTAATGCACCATGGGTTGAACAAGATTAACTAGTTTACTTTTAGTCGGACTATAATCGTGTGGCCCATTGGACACGGCGTGTAGTCCCTCTGGGCTAGAGACATGCCATGTATTCCATACACTACCAGCCAGACCGATGACCTTATGACATAGAGTCAACATGGCATGTGGCCCACTGGACATGCCTTGTACTCCATTATTTTCGAAGTAAAACTCACACACTGAGTCCCTAGGTGTGTGCATAGGATAGACGGTCAAGGGTGTACATAAAATGTAGATCATACTTACATACTGTGTACTATTACCAGATTACCCATATTTAAAATTTATTTATGTTACTATTTAAACTGTGGGATATGAACTTGTGTGTGGTCATAAAGATAGGAAACACCACGTGATAGGTTTTATTGTACATAAATATTTAGATATTTTATTAATATATATCTATTGTTCATATATGCATATCATTTTTGAGTCATATTACAAGTTGTTACTCAACTTTCATTACAGCATTACAAGTGGTCGATAAATCATTTAATTCGTATAGTCATCCATGAAGTACACATCCTTAATTTACATGACGTATATTGTATGATATACGCCACAAGAGTAAAAAAATATATGAGTATAATATATATTGGGAATAATTAGATAGGAATTCACCAAGATTCCTCTAATGTATATTTATGTACAATGTTAATTTTAAATGCATGTATTTAATTTGTTTAAAATTATAATGGATGAGAATCTAAAGATAATTCAAGTAAGGATTAACATTAAAGAATTTATTAATTAAATATAATAATTATTTTATTTGATAACAATTTATCTTAAATAAGAAAAATATATAATTTAATGATAGTTTTATTAAATGAGTGCTTTATTGATTTCTAGTGGATGATAATGATCTAGACCGTAAGTTTGTATATGATTGGATTTATTTTAATTTATTAATAAATTAAATGTATCTTAGGTTTTCATTATCTCCTCGTTAGTATGTAGGGAATTTATGATAATGGTTTCTTTTATGTAAACCCCCTTTTAACCCTCTCCTATGTGTGTGTAAAATCACATGTAATGGATTGAGCTCCTATGCTAGTTCAGGTAGTTCATGTTTAGAGTTGAGAAAAAACAATTCCAAGCAAGATACAAAGGTTTACACGTGGAAGGTGGAAAACACTAACATCATATTGGATCAAGGTGTTTCTACCCTAGCTCGGTGGATATTTTATCAACCACTATATAATCAAAAAATTAGAATTGGATCATGATCATACCATTTATTTTATTTCATTTATTTTCATAGTTATTCATTATGGATGTTTTATCATGATCATGTAATTAACGAATTAATAACCAAGTGAAATGGAACTAAATACATCTATATTATGCATAAATATTATCTAAAAACATGGTTAATCACTTAATTAATCCCGCATAATATTAACTAGTATGTCATAAACATTATATTTGTAAATTTATGGATAAAGAATAAAATCCATCAATAAAATACTAAGTCTATATAGACTTCCATTACATTGGTGATAATAAAAATATATTTCAAAGTGATTAACCAGACCAAGATGGCATGATTTCAATTATCAAGGAATTCTAACTTGAGGTTTTAAGATGACCAGACTTGGTTCACATCAAGGGTTGACTGCCAAAGTAGTACTTTTTCTAACTGAGAGGAAAAGGATGAGGAAATCCAATTATAGGATTTTAGGACTGGAGAGTCCACTCAACAAATCAATGAACTATGAGTTAATGGTGTTGGGGATGGAATTTCTACCTAAAAAATTTCATGTTTCTGGTCCATCCAAAGTAGGGTTAACGAGAAGGGAAATGTGGATCCTTACCACTATAATGACCAAGTAACAAGATATTCTGAAGTTAATGGTGAGTGCTATTGGGCTTTGATAGAATACTAGGAGACTAATAAATATAATATTTATTTGTCTAAATTTATTAGATAAAGTACTAAATCTTTTCATATCTTATTTTTAGAAATATCATTAAAAATGACGTCAAACATATAACTATGATCCAAATTCGACAAAGAAAACCTTCTCACTGACCCAAATTTCTAGAAATGGAAGAGGCCATTATGCATCATCCTTCAACAGGAAAGGAAATTATATGGGATGGAGGAAACGTTTCCAGATGCTCATGGAAATTACGAAAGTGATGAAGATCTATCCCTCTGTGTGAAACCTCTGAATGATGTTATAGTTGTTATGTGATTCATGATTTCATCTAAGTCCAATGATCACTTAAAGAAACAAGATAATAAGGATTCTTATAGAATGATGTATCACCTTCAGTATAACTATCATGCAAATGGAAGACAAGAGAGTTATGAGATCTCCATGGTTTATTTACTTCTATGCTTGGTGATTATGTGTTAGGTGGGCCTCATGTATTCAATCTTATCAGCTATATTGAATGCCTGGAAATCTTATGGATTTAACTCTTAGATGAGTTGTGTATAGATATCATACTATCATCACTTCCGAAGACCTTCTCAAGTTTATTTTGAATTATAATATGATCAATAATGAGAATAGTCTAATGAAACTTCTTAACTTGATTCGAAACGTTGATAAGCAAATGGGGTATGAAAAACCCGTAGTCTTTGTGGTGAATATGAAAAGGTAGAACAATGAAAATGTTCCAAAAATCTATAAATAGTCTAAATCTCCAATGAAATATCCTTCATAGAAGGGGAATATCCTATGGAAGGGAAAGGAAAAGGAAGTTGTATGTTTTCCATGAAGCAAGCCAAGCCACATTAATAGGAATTGTACCAAAAAGACAAGTGTAAAATAAATGTGTTTTCGTTATTGAGTGAAATATTTCTATTTCTATACATTAAGTATTAGATTTTTTGGTGATCACGTATTTATTCAAATGTAGGATCCAAGTAGTTTTCGGAAAATTTTCATTGGATAGGTGGATCTATGAGATGTCAATGGTGTGAGGATGGTTACTCTTGCAGTTGAAGATTGTCACCTTTCTTTCATTGAAAATTATTTTGGTTTTACATGATTTTTATTATGTAACCATAGTGAAACAAGCATAATTATTGTATCATATTTATATTCAATGGGGTTTATTTTCATATTCTTAAATAAATTTTTTTTCTTTTATAAGGAAACATATGTCGTGGTATGAAACATTTAAATAACAACATGTATTCATTAAATTATGAAACCCAGGTGTTGGAAATTGATAACGAATCAAGTTCACATGACTCATATAACACCTAGATTTGGGATCACTTTATTTTTCATGTAAATGAGAAGAATTTGAAAAATATATTTCATGATGGTTGTTTAGACTCATCTGAGCTAGAACAACTTCATAGGTATCATTCTTGTTTACAAGGAAATATGACCAAACATCCATTTGTTTGGTATGGTGAAAGGGACACAAATATTCTAGGATTGGTATATACTAATGTTGGTGGACCATTTACAGTATAATCAATAGGTGTATATTTTCACATCATAACTTTTATTGATGCATTGAGTATATATGTATATATCTATTTAATGAGGTATAGGTCTGACCCATTGATAAATTTAAGGAATTCAAGAATGAAGTATAGAATCAAAATCGTAAAAGGATAAGTAATATTTTCTTGTATCGAGGTGGATAATATCTTAACAATATGTTTGTTGACTTTCTATGAGTGTTTGAGATTCATTCCCAACTCAATCCACAATATATGCGATGATGTAATTGTTTTAGTAAAATAAAAAACCATACCTTGTAAAAAATGCTAAGTTCGATGACGAGTCATACAGATCATCCATTTTCCTTTTGGGGATATGCATTACAGACAACATCATACACATTATAACAAGTTTCATCCAAAGTGGAAAATGTAATTCCCTTCAATCTATGGAGAGAAATGAAACATGTTTTGTCTCATACATGTGTATGGTGTTGTGAGGAATTTGTTAAGGAATTCACAGGAAACAAACTAGCACCTTTGGTCATGAGGTGTATATTTATAGCGCATCCCATGGAAAAAAGGGATTTTAACAATAAAACCCCATAGACCATAAAGTGATTGCTACTAGACAAGTCTTCCTTCTTGAGATGCATCACATCCTTAAAAAGGATAGTGGGAGAATGATTGAAATGGCAGAAAAGGTCAGATCTATTCAACAACACATAAGAGCAGCTCAGAGTCGACAGAAAAGTTATGCCGACAACCGAAGAAAAGACCTAGAGTTTGAAGTGGGTGATAAAGTGTTCTTACGAATATCTCCCTGGAAGAGGGTTATGAGATTTGGAAAGAAGGGGAAGTTGAGCCCTAGATATATCGGTCCTTTCGAAATACTGGATCGTGTTGGGAAGGTAGCTTACTGATTGGCGCTTCCACCGAATCTCTCTCAAGTTCACGATGTGTTCCATGTATCTCTCCTGAGAAAGTACATACCAGATCCTTCACATGTACTCAGCTCAGAAGTTGTACCGCTGGAGCAAGATCTTTCTTATGAAGAACAGCCGATAGAGATTCTGGATCGCAGCGAAAAAGTCCTACGAAGCAAGACCACTCGATTGGTGAAAGTTTTATGGAGGAACCACAAACTTGAAGAAGCTACATGGGAGCTTGAGGATATGATGAGGGAGAAGTATCCTCATCTGTTTGTTACAAAGTGACGAATTTCGAGGGAAAAATTCTTTTTAAGGGGGGTAGAATGTAACACCCGAGAATTTTATGTTATATAAATCATCAAAGGAATCTTTTTCTACACAACACTTGCTTGGCTTGCTTTACACGCAATCGCGACCTTCCTCGATAGCTTTCGTCGTACGCAATACCGAGTTTCACTAAATAACAATATGCTATTAAAACTAGCCGTTATGAATTGTAATAACCACTTTTTGAAATTTTATAAATTTTATTTTTCAAAATGGACTTCATTTTTGGACTCAGAATATCGAAATTAGCCTAGGGTGAAATTTTGGTATTTTTCTGAAAACATTCAATTTTTGATGAATAGTGAAACCACTAAGTGGTAGGTTAAAAAACTTAATTTTGCATAAAACTTAATTTTACCGCTTCTGTGAATGTAATTTCGAAAATCCGACAGACACGGTTGATATCAGTAAGTAAAATGTGGTTCAATGAGATAAAAATAATTTTTTGGTGAATAGTAACTTTTTACTTTTTTTACCGCGGTTAATAGTAAATAGGGTAACTAAGGGTAAATATGATATTAATATAACCCTAACACATGTCCTAATTCTATTGGACAAGTGTAATTCGACCAAAAACAAACTTAGGAATAAAATATGACCATTTAGGCCCACTTGGATTAGATTAGGACATTTATTATTAATTTATTTAAAGAAGGGTTAAAATAGTTAAAATCAAAGTTTAATAAGAAAATCATTTTTAATATGGGGTTATACATACGATAAATTCGATTGTAAATATTCATTAGAAAGCTAAAACGATTTCCTACATGATGGTATTTTATTTGTAATTTTTAGACATCAAATAATTTAATTTATTAATGACACAATGATGATGCAGTTATTATCTTATTAATGAAATATTGACATAATTGATGTTATAAACACCAAAATAAATATAATTTTAGACTTTTTTTGAATTCCACTAATTTTCTAGGTTACTATGATATATTAGTGTCGATTTAATTAACTTGTTTCGAACATATAATTCTGTTATGACTTTCACAAAAATCATATATCAAATAGTGTCAAAATTGACACAAAATAGTTTTTAAATAAAATATTATATTATTAATTGTTATTTTATTCCTAAAAATCTAAGGTTCGGCCAAATTACTTAGATAAGGATATATATTTTAATAATAAACAATTTGGGGTTATTTGGGCATGTTATAGTAAGTGTATTAACCATATAGTGAAAGAAAACAAAAAGACATGGTAAAAGTAAAATTATTTAACTTAGAGTTAAATCTAATTGATAAGGTTAAAATAATACCCTAAACATGTCTAAATCTTATTGGTTGATAGGATTTCGACCCATCCCCACTTTAGCTTTGAAATAAGACCCTCTGGAACCATTATAAACCGATTTTGACTTTAATATAAAATAATATTTTGAGATATTCCTAAGGTGCCCCTCTCCTCCCTTATAAAAGGGCACCTCCTCCCCCTCCTCCTCACACCAATTTGAGCACTCAAGCTCGGCCAACCCCTGCCATTTTCTCCTCTCCACTTCCCTAGAATAATCCTAGAGGTCCTGGTCTTCTTCAAAGACCAATCTTAGTTCCCTAAGTGGAGGATTCAAAGAGGCGTTCCAAAGAAGAGGTAATATCCATTACCGATCTTTTCAATTTCTTCCTTCTTCAACTTCTTCTTCATTAGTTGTTTCATGATAAAGTAATAACATTAGTATTACTTACATACTGATATGTTATTATAAATATGAAACAACCCTAATTCACCTTATATCCATCCTACGGAAAAATGAAATCACCGCGCGTGTGTACGTACGGAATACCGTCTCCACGCCGTGGTGTAATCTATTTTTCCACCATCACTTTACAAGGATGGGTATAATGGTGTAATGAGTAACTATTTATGATCATTATAAAGTAATATTGATACTGAAATAATATATATATACTCCAATATAGTTCCACGATCATAGGAACGATATCATCACTCGTGCGTACGTACGGAATACCGTCTCCACGATGTGATGTGACTCGTTCTACATGATCATCATTACATAGTAATTATATAAATGAATTGAATGAATAAATATGATATATGTTACACTAATACCATTCTGGATATAAGGTATATATAACCGTAAAAGAAGAATAATAATTTATTCGGCAAAACACGCATAAGAACAAAAGGCAATAAAGACCCGAGTAACAAGTAACAATGAAATATTTCTAACAAGAAGCTAAGAATATGACCATATATGATATCATATCAATATGTATGATTCTGGAATAAGTCAATATCACTATTTAAACCATTATACAGGAGATTCGGACACGTACAAAGCAAATAGGACCTAAGGTAAGGGAAATATCACAATCTCATTTTTATCTGAGATTGTTTATTCGTAAGTATTTACTGGGGTGTATTTTATCATCCACATCCATGTTTCATCAATATGTAATATTATTTCCATCCACCTACAATTTTTTAAATCCATTTTTCCTCTTCGGTGAGTTTTTAGTAATATGTATGAAAGGAATCTTTTGTCGTTTTTCGTACGAGGTACTTTTTGACTTTTCCGACAAAAGTACGAAGAATGTTTTTTTAACTTATACGGCATGAATGGATTTTTAAAACATTACTTCAAAGAAGCTTCCTTTACAAGTTTTCAAGTTTATTTTTAATCAAATTCTTTTATTTTAAAGTTGTATGACATGTTATGAAAGGAAAAATGTTTTTGAAGAAGAAAGGATATTTTCCTCAAGAATGGAGTTCAAGTGTTTTATCAAAATTATTTTCCATCTAAGACAATACAGGGTTCTGTTTTTATCCCTATTATTACATTGATTTGATCATTTTGTGATGGAATTATTTTTATGAATTCCATTATCTTATATGAATTGATTTATGATGTCATGTTGTTTAAGAATCCCATTTTTATTACATGGGTTACACTATGATGTATGGTTTATGATTATGTGGCACACATAAGAAAGGATTCATTATAAGATGGGTGGGACCTATATCTAACTCCAATGCATTGGGTAAAGATTTTATATCTCATGAGATAGACATGGCTGGAACGGTAGGTTATACCGGTTCAGTGAAACAGGACTGGAACGAGGGTGACTCGGTTCAGAAAGGGACTTTGTCCACTAAGATAGTCTTGGCAATGAGTCATGACTAACAAGAAATGATTTTCCATGATTATGTGTGCATGCCACAAAGTTTCAAGTTTTATGTTATGATTATGGGGATCTCATTTTCACTTATATGATTTGTTCCATGTTAAGATATTATGATCTCTTTTGCAGTTTATGATTTTCAAAAAGATATGATATGATTTTTATTTCCTTTATTATCCCTTGCAGAGCATTTGAGCTCACCCTTTTATGTTTTCTTTTCCCCAGGTCAGGAAGATGGATATTAAGTAGAATATGAAAAAAGGGACCCTAGATATGATGAAATAAATGGGAGACACTGTAGAAGATTTATGAACCAGTTGTTTATGTTTCCCAGTTTCTAAAGACACTATACCTATACGGTTTTTTGTGGTTTTGTCATATGTTGTAATAAGTGTGCTTCAATTTTGACGTATTAACAATGTATGTAAAGTATGGGTCATTATAGGGCCCAAGGGGGATATTTATAGGCCACTGGGTACCATGGGAGAAAAAAGTAATAGGACACGCAAGTGACCTGTGTGACCCATATATGGCGCACAAGTGACTTGCGCGGTGCATAGGATACTTGTGCGACGCCCTCCAAATGAGTTCTTGGTTCATCCCTTTGTCAATTTTTGATATTCTTTAATGGTTGACCCTCATTTTTCATAAGGTATTCTCTTTTTCCATTTGTTGGACTCTATGATGGACAGGAGCATCACAAAAGTCCCCCCCCCCTCAGATTTGGATCCGAAATAAGGAAAGAGGATTTCACTTTTAGGAAAAAGAGAAACAAGGGTTCAGCGGATAGTTTTATTTTTTCAAGGATAAAACAAACAACCCCGCAAACATTGCATCTTTTATTTCTAAATATTGCCTAAATCGTACAATTTGTACATTTAGTGAGCAGGGACTCGACTTATGTTCAGAGATCCTTTTACAAGTTCCCAATTTAGTGAGTACCATGTCTTTTGTTGGAAATTTAAATTCATGCATGTTAGACATAAAAAGGATAATGTTTAAGGTCGAATAGTTTTGACCGAATGGATTAAAATTGACTCAATTCCTTGATAATTTTTTTGAAAAAATATTTTAACATTCAAGTATGGGGGAAAACATGTAAATGATGTCTTATGAAATTTTTAATCTGAGGGTTGATATGAAAAAACATGGATAAAAGGAATTATAGGAATTATTTATTATGAGTGATGTTACCACTATTTGACAAACCCATTAGGGGGTTGAATTATGCAGGGCCACTTAAGGGCATTGGTAGCAATGTCAAATAAAAATAATCTTTTATCTGACAGGTCTGTTATGCAGACTACTTATGCAAGGCCACATAGGGGCACGTGCTGCATAGATAGGCAAAAGAACTCTCAGAAATTTTACTTTTCTATTTCTAAAAGCCAGTGGAAGTTTATGGATATTCAAATTTTCCAAAACACATAGTCTGCTATATGGAGAGAGGTACATGAATATGGAGATGATATTCCCAATCAAAATTGTGAAAGATATGGATTAATAACACTCCTGCGAAGGTCTTACCCAAACATAGGGAAGGGATATATAAACCATAGTACTGAATACTTTCAAATCATAAAATAGAGTATTGGAAAAATATGTTAAGGATGGCTATTTTTGCGGATCCCTATATATCGTCATTAAGATCAATAAGGACAAAATGGGTTTTCCCCCCAAGATTGAATTTACCACTATTTGAAAACCTTTTAGGTGGTTTGAATTATACAGTTCCACTTAAGGTAATTAGATACAGAGTCAATTAATAGCATCTATTGGCTGACAGGTCCGTTATGTAGATTACTTATGCAAGGACGCCTAAGGGAACGTGTTGTATGGTTAGGAAAAATAATTCACGAGTATCAGGAATTTTGTGACCAAAAGTCAAGAAAAAGTTTACAGAGATCTGAAATTATTTAAGGTTAGTATTATGACACATTAAATTGGGTATTGTCCAATGCATGAAGGAGATACATAGACCAATGTTGACCATAATCATGTCGTTGTTGGGTCCTGAATTGTGATACGGGACATCACTACATATCTCATTAGGATGAGAATCTAGCAACACATAGTTCTTGAAATATAGTTTAACGTCATGTGGGACGAGAGTGCAGGAGATATTAGTTGTGGGTCGTAGAGTTTTCACCATAATGCGGGAGAAACATTTTTTGTTTGTTATAAACCTGAGGAGAATAAAGACCAGGGATTTCATACAACATTCGTGTGCTCGCAGGGGGACTTCTCAGCCAAGGGACCGATAGTGGAGTTTGGGGTTAGGCCCAAAGACTTGGGACTGGGTTTGAGGGATGCTTGAACTTTCATACGTATCCCATAATGATGGTAATCAATCCATACATAGTTCATGAAATACCATTTGTATAGATTTGGTTCGTACATGTGAAGGGTGAAAGGGGACATAAGTGAAATAATGGTTGGATCCAATATTAAAGGTCTGGGCATTTCCATGTATGGACGTAGTCCTTGGAATATAACATGTTTGGAGAAAAATGTAAATAGTGGTTCCCTGTCAAGAGAGGGTGTCAGAGACTGTTGTAGTTTATTGTCGTATAAGACAAAAGTGTGAATAGTTTAAGGTCATATGCATGGACCAGTGCTACATAGTTTAGTGTCATGTAGCAAGTACATAGTGCTAGGCAGTTTAATGTCTTGTAATGAGGACAATGTGGGACTATATAGTTTAACATCATATAGCAAGGATGATGATGAACCAATGTGAATATATTGGTTTCAGGGGGTTCACAATGGATCAACATCATATGAGATGGAGGTGAACCTACGTGAAGATATTGGTTTTGTGCTTGAACCTAGAGAGGATTCCTATGTACCCGGCCTAAAAGGAAAGAATAAAAGTCCACATAGTTCAATTGAGAATGAATTGATGGTCGAGTTGTACTTGAGGACAACTCAACATGGTGTTGGTACAAACGCGTGGTTAGCGGCCCAGAGAGGGTGTTATGGTCGAAGCTTACTCTAAGCTCACGTGAGTCATGCTCGGTGTGAGAAACAAGATGTAACAACAACCCTAGCGATGCACAGTTTAACATCATGTGAGGCAAAAGGGTGTTGTACAGTTTCACGTCATGTAGCTAGGACGTATAAGGGACTGTTTCATTGTTTAAATGTCATGTGTCAGAGACATGGGGTTCATGGAAGTTTAACGTCTTGCATCTCAGACGAACAGTGTAACATCATGTTATATGCCAAAGGGGACACAATTTAACATCATGTTGGATGATAGAGGGGTTACATAGTTTAATGTCCTGCAGTAAGGACAAAAGGGACCATGCAGTTTAAAGTCTTGTAGTGAGGACTAAAGTGACCATGTAGTTTAATGTCTTATAGTGAGGACAAAAGGGACCATGTAGACTAAAGTCTTGCAGTGAGGACTAAAGGTTGTATTTGTGATACACAAAATACATTATCAATAATATTTCATTGGTTAGAATTTTAATGAGTTCTCCATCCATTAATATTAATTTATAATATTAAAATGTGCAGCTGATTGTCGCCTATCGACCAATCAAATATTTGACGCTCTGCTAATGTGTATAACAACACTCGGGTCAATCCTTGGTGATGGTACTTTTTTTAATAGTCGATATTTTTCAGTTGATTGTTTTTTTGATTAGGGGGTTTGCTTGTAGAGATTATGAAAAAATTTATAGATGATTTTTGATTTAACAAATTGATAAATATTGGGATGAGTTCATTATTAGAGAGTTAAGCTTGTTATATCCTTGAGCTTTGCATTATATTGTATTTAAATTAACACCCACTTCACAAGATAAGGTTGATTGGAATTCCTATGTGTTAAGGGTTTAATACAAGCCTTAACATAAATTAGGGTTCTAATAATTACCATTAATTGCTTATGATAGTGTATTTATGGTTCCAACAATCCATGGAAACCACATGTTAAACAAAATATGTCATTAATCCATGACATGTTAAGTCCAACACACACAATGTTAAATTAATGAATACTCATCGAGAAAATACTCTCAATCACTTAACATCCCTAAATATTGACTCACAGCAATGATATATTTACTCAGCCATTTGGTTGTTTAATAATCTGGTTATACTGACTATGATGTTAAATTATGTATAGAAGAAAAATAAAAGGATAAGAAAAGAGTTGTGAGTCGAACACACGCACACACATGAACAATGATGAGAATTAAAAAAAATGGACTTTTGATTGAATGAGGAAACAAAATAAGGGATGGGGATTCAACTGTATTTAAACAATTTTAAGAACATGAATATGAAACTATAAAAGTTGGATGATAATAATAGATACTAAAGAAGAATCTTGTATTAAAATAGAATTACTAAACACAAACTTACAAGATTACAAATGAAGAACAACACAAAAGTGAAAGGAATCAAAGAGAGGAGGAATGGTATCTCAAGTGAAAACATGATTATGTAAGGTCCTACCAATACTTTGGCAAGCCTTTGTTCATGCCAATATGTGATCCTCTCTTCTGAAATACCAACCCCTTTGAATGAGAGGATGGGGATGTATTCATATCCCAAGGAAGTGGATTGTTTACATTCCCAATCTGTCTCCCCACTTGGATCGATGATTTGGACATCTACACAGCAAAATCATGAGATATCCACTTCATCAAAGTTGTAGAAAATAATTCTGGCCGACTACTTTCAAAATTTGGAGGCATTGGGACCTATGGAGCCAATGTTATGGTCGGATGATTAAACAAATTTAATCTGCCCATTTCAATACAGTCTTCCCGAAGTCCAAAATGTGAAAGGGTTTTTGAATAGTAATATGACTTCAAAGACGAATTATATCTTCAACAAAGTCAGCCGCCTATATCCCCTATTTCACACTAAAAAATCTCAGATCTATTGGATGATTACATCATGAGATATGTCATGAATAGTGTCCGGATGTTAATTCCCGGCCAGAATGGTGGGTTAGACTTCAAGGAATAAGTTCCACCCATTTTTCATGTAGTTGGACCTTCAATTTTTTATCCCTGATTTCATTGGATAATATAGAACACATGTTGGTGTTTCATAAAATTTGGGCTTCAGGAGTTAGATGAATAACTCAATCATCATTGATGGTCCAGTTTCATCACAAATTCTTTGGGTCTTCTTGTGTTGACCATATGAGCCCTAAAATGGTATAATTGGCCCATGATTCCTTCAAATGATATGTGAGAAACTAAATAAGGAATCCTAAAAAACATGAAACACACAATTTTAATTTGTAGGGTGAGAGTTATAAATATAATAGTAAAATGACTCAATTGTACTACTACTAAAAATGCCCAAAATTATACTTAGTATTAAAACATTAATATTTCACACAAATTATGCACATTTCATATAAAATAAGAAAAGGGAGTATATAATAAGTAATGGAAATATTAATAACATAAACTTCCGCACACTTAGTCTTGTTCATGTCCTCATGCGCAACAAATATATAAACATTACAAAATCATTTTCACTGGACAACAAATGGTAAAATTCGGTTTTCTCCAATCAATGGAGGTTTAGACTATTTCACTCATCCATTTCTAATTCCACAACAAGTTGTTATAGAAAAAATGTTTCAAATGTAATTCATTTATTCATGCTCAAATTTTGAAATGGAAAATTTGTACACTCAAAACTAACACCTCTCAAGATGATAAAATTCATTTGCGGAGGTTTACTCTTTCACCAACTAAAAGTGAAAATCATAGAGTTTAAAAGAGCTATCAGCTTCCAATACCTATACAAAGTTCAAAATAATCAAGAGTTTCTTTTGATAGGTTTTATGTGGATATGGTATGGTACGGATATAATTTCTAAGAGAGATAAGAATATGGTTAAAACACCAACATAGAAAAAGCAATGCATATTTTTCTAAAATAAAACATGGAAGAAAATGAAATGACATATTTAAAAGGAAATGACTGTGTGAAGAAAGACGCAATATAAGAAGAAAATTTGAAGGGTATGAGAATATGAAATATTTACAAACCAAAAAACTTCTCACAATGACATATGAATATAATGCAAGTGTTCTTTTTTTCATTTGTTTCTATTTTTTCGAAAGTGGAACTTGGAAAATATCTCACACTCATATCCCAACCCATGATTGATCTCCTCAATACACTAATTGTAATATTTATAATTATATCAAAGGGTAAGGAAGAGTGATTTTGGACCTACCTAAGAAACAACCCAATTTTTTTGTTCTTTTTTTTTTGATTTTTTTTTATTTTTTTAACACTTTTAAATAACATTTACAAAATTACATAAAGGAAAGTACCTTACATTCCCTAAAACACACTGAATTAAAGACTCTCCCCCACACTAAAATGGATGCTTTCCCTCACGCATATGGTAACATGGTGAAATCAACAATAAGGAATCCTAAAAAACATGAACCACACAATTTTAATTTGTAGGGTGAGAGTTATAAATATAATAGTAAAATGACTCAATTGTACTACTACTAAAAATGCCCAAAATTATACTTAGTATTAAAACATTAATATTTCACACAAATTATGCACATTTCATATAAAATAAGAAAAGGGAGTATATAATAAGTAATGGAAATATTAATAACATAAACTTCCGCACACTTAGTCTTGTTCATGTCCTCATGCGCAACAAATATATAAACATTACAAAATCATTTTCACTGGACAACAAATGGTAAAATTCGGTTTTCTCCAATCAATGGAGTTTTAGACTATTTCACTCATCCATTTCTAATTCCACAACAAGTTGTTATAGAAAAAATGTTTCAAATGTAATTCATTTATTCATGCTCAAATTTTGAAATGGAAAATTTGTACACTCAAAACTAACACCTCTCAAGATGATAAAATTCATTTGCGGAGGTTTACTCTTTCACCAACTAAAAGTGAAAATCATAGAGTTTAAAAGAGCTATCAGCTTCCAATACCTATACAAAGTTCAAAATAATCAAGAGTTTCTTTTGATAGGTTTTATGTGGATATGGTATGGTACGGATATAATTTCTAAGAGAGAGAATAATATGGTTAAAACACCAACATAGAAAAAGCAATGCATATTTTTCTAAAATAAAACATGGAAGAAAATGAAATGACATATTTAAAAGGAAATGACTGTGTGAAGAAAGACGCTATATAAGAAGAAAATTTGAAGGGTATGAGAATATGAAATATTTACAAACCAAAAAACTTCTCACAATGACATATGAATATAATGCAAGTGTTCTTTTTTTCATTTGTTTCTATTTTTTCAAAAGTGGAACTTGGAAAATATCTCACACTCATATCCCAACCCATGATTGATCTCCTCAATACACTAATTGTAATATTTATAATTATATCAAAGGGTAAGGAAGAGTGATTTTGGACCTACCTAAGAAACAACCCAATTTTTTTGTTCTTTTTTTTTTGATTTTTTTTATTTTTTTAACACTTTTAAATAACATTTACAAAATTACATAAAGGAAATTACCTTACATTCCCTAAAACACACTGAATTAAAGACTCTCCCCCACACTAAAATGGATGCTTTCCCTCACGCATATGGTAACATGGTGAAATCAACAAAGGGTACCCAAAATGAAATCCATTCCCCCCACACTTAAATTTCCAAAAAAATACGCAATGATTAAATCATGTTGATATTGGCTGGGATAAGGTATTGGGATTTTAATGTGGCTAAAAAAGAAAAGGTTTTCATTGGATCAAAAGTGCTTTCGAAATTAGAATTAATGTACGGTTAATGGGAGGCTATTTGGCTATTATGATTCTCATGTGGTTTAGAAAATGCCTCTATTATATTAATGCACAATAAAGTAGGAAATTCATCTCTAAGGTCTACAAACTCAAGACTCACAAATGGGGGTGAAAAAAAACATTTTGAAATGATGTCATAGGTGTCCATGGAATTAAATCAGTTTTGGTTCTCATGGTTGGGGAAAAGAATTTTTCAAATCAATAACCGAGCATTAAAAATTTATTATTCTTTAAACAAACTTCATTATACGAATATATGATGAAAACACACAAGTTTTTAGATGAAAACATTTCTTTTGACTCCCCAAAATGGTTTGACAAAATTTGAAACTTGAAGGTGAGTAAGTATGACTCTTTTGGTTTTTTTACATTTTTGTAAATTTTTAATTTTTTTAGTGTTCTTTAAAATACACACCCACACAAAAGAGAAAGAGAAAAAGAAATGGTTTGATTAAGATAGTGGTAAAAAATGAAATAGATAGGAAAAAGAAGAAATAGTGAGGGAGAGGGAGAGATAGAGAGAGCTAAAGGTAAAGAGGTGCCCCAGGTTTGTATTTGGCAGGTTTCCATCTCTATATAGTGGTAGGTCGAGTAGAGAATTTGGGGATCCATTCGAAGTCATTGTCGATCCTGGATTGTGTGTCATCTCATGGTGAGAATTTAACCGATGTCCATTAACCGTGAATGTCCTTTTGGAAGAGGGGTCTTGTACTTTCACTACACCAAATGGGTAAACATTATTTATGACAAAAGGGCCTTCCCAACGAGAACTAAGCTTACCTGGGTGATGATGATGTCTTGAATTGAAGAGAATTACCATTTCACCTTCATGAAATACCATTCCTTGGATGTTTTTATCAAGGAGTTCCGTGGATTTTTATTTTTAGAGGTTATAATTCTCGTGAGAATCATATCGAAGCTCCTCCAGTTCAGCCAATCATAGAAATCATTCTTCTCAAGATTTTTTAAGATCAAAATTACATGTATTCACTGCCCAAAATGACTTATGTTGGATTTCAACTGAAAATGACATGCTTGACCAAAAAGTAGCTTAAAAGGAGACATCCCAATGGGTGTTTTATAGGAAGTTTCATAAGCCCAAAGTGATTCACCAAGTCTTCAGGCCAATCTTTTCTAGTGGGTTTTACAATTCTCTCAAACACTCTTTTCACTTCCCTATTAAAAAGTTCAGCCATGGAATTTGTTTGGGGTGATATGTAGTTGATGTTTTATGTACAACCCCATTCTTTTTCAAAATATATTCCATGGTTCTATTACTAAAATGGGTTCTTAAGTCACTAATCATGGCATGAGGCGTGCCAAATTGGTGGAAGATATGTGTCTTTAGGAACTCACTAATAGTATGTGAATCATCCTTTCTAGTGGGTTTGTCCTTGACCCACCTAGAAACATAATCAACTGTAATAAGAATGTATGATAATCCATTTGAAGGTGGAATGGTCCCAGGAAATCGATACCCCAAACATCAAAGATCTCACAGAAAATTAAAATCTTTTAGGGGATTTCATATTTCAGGGAAATTGTGTTAAACTTTTGGAAAGTGGGAGATGATTGAAAAAACTCATGTGAGTCCTTGAAGAGTGAAGGCCAAAAAAATATAGTGTCTAAGAGCTTTTGGGAGGTCCTTTGTGGTCCAATGTGGCCACCACCAGGCATTGATAGAATTCTAATATGGAAGAATGTTCATTTTCATCGACACATCTCCATATTATAATGTCTTCCGTATTTTTCCAAAGTAAATTTTTTTCCCAAAAATCGTATTTTGAATCACTTTTCAACTTCATTTTTTTTTCTTTTGAAACATTTTCAGGAAAAAAAACCAAAAAACAAGTAATTTACAATTGGGTCATACCATGGTATTTTAGGAGTGAGTGATGAAAGGTGCTCAGTGGGTAATTCAAGATCGATGATTTCAAAATGAGAAGAATTAGAAATTCTACCCATGTGATCTGCCATAGGGTTTTCTTTTCCTGGTCTATCTTTTATTTCAGGGTCAAACTCTTGGAGCATTAGGATCCATCTTATTAGCCTTGGTTTTGAATCACTTTTATTGAGTAAGAACTTTATAGTGGAATGGTCTATGTAGATGATGATTTTGGAACCTATGAATAGGGATAAAATTTATCTAAGGAAAAAACCACTGTTAAAAGTTCCTTTTGAGTGATAGTGTAGTGATATTGAGTTTCTCCCAATGTTTTTGATGTATAATAGATGTCAGGATGAACATTTTCTCTTCATTGACCAAGAACATCCCCAATGGCTCTATTAGAAGCATCACACATCGGCTCAAAGGGTAATGACCAATCTGGGGGTTGGATTATCAGGGAAGATGTAAGAGCAGTTTTTAGTTCAATGAAGGCTCTCTTGCAAACCTCATTGAAATGGAAATTCCCATCATTTTGGAGAAACCGAGTGAGTTGGATGGAAATACTACTGAATTTATGGATTAATTGCTGATAGAAAATGGCATGACCGAGGAATGAACAGATTTCTCGAATGGAAGTGGGTTCAGGAAGTGATTGGATTACTTAAATTTTTGCAGGATCAACTTCTATACATTCTTTTAAACTATTTTCCCTAGAATAATTCCATTTGCAACCATGAAGTGACATTTTTCAAAATTTAACAAAAGGTTATACTTGACACACTATTTAAGTACTAGAGAGAGTGAATTCAAGCATGATACAAATGACTCAACATAAATGGTAAATTCATCCATAAATACATCCATGAAGTGTTCAATGAATTCAGAAAAGATAATCATCATACACCTCTGGAATGTTGCAGGAGCATTGCTAAGTCCAAAAGGCATTCTTCAATATGCATATGTTCCAAAGGGCCAAGTTAAAGTAGTCCTTTCTTGGTCTTGAGGTGCGATCGGGATTTGGAAGTATCCGACGTATCCATAAGGAATGAAATAGTGTGAATTTCTGGCTAATCTTTCCAGCATTTAATCAAATAATGGAAGAGGGTAGTGATCTTTTCTTGTTTTAACATTCAATTTCTTATAGTCGATACACACACGCTATATATTCTTCACTCGAGTTGTGACTACATCTCCATGTTCACTTGTGACAACAGTTATCCCACCCTTCATAGGTACAACATGAATTGGACTAACCCATTCACTATCAGAAATTGGGTAAATAATACAATCTTGAAGAAGATTGGTGATCTCATCCCTAACTACCTCAAGTATGGGTGGATTGAGTCTTCTTTTTGGTTGTCTAATGGGTTTGGATGACTCCTTAAGATGGATGTGATGCATGAAAATGGCAGGGTTGATTCCTACTATGTTATCTAGGGTCCAACCAATGGACTTTTCGATTTCCTCTAATAGATGAACATTTTTGGACTCCTCAGTTTTGGTAACTAAAGCAGAGATAATTACAGGATATGAGTGATCATGGGAAAGGAATGCATATTTTAGGTGTTCAGGTAGAGGTTTCAGATCAACCTCATCTTTCATTTGTGGGTTAGAAAACTCATTAATGGTGGAAGGGACATTAGTTTCTTCTGATTCATTCTTCTTAATATTGTCCAAGGTGGAGCAATAGTGATCAGAGTTGATGTGGGATTCAAGCGAGTTTTCAACTTCCTCTATATTTATGGAGTCTATGAATGAGACGTCCACATCAACATCCCCATTTATGACTTGGTTAATCGTGGTGCAGATTTTGCAAGATCCATTGTCATTAGAACATAAAGAACACGGTGTATTGGGGTTCGATTGACTCTAATAATTTTTCTAAAAAGTATGGATTGTGAATGCAGAGTGATCCTTAGATGGGTATCACGTGGCTTGGAAAATGTTGAACTTGGCCAGTTGGTCACTGAATTCCATGGATACGATTCCAAACTGGACATCAATCATGGTTCTTGCAGTCATGAGGAATGGTCTTCCTATAATTAGGGGAGATCGAGAAGTGTTCGTCTCAAATTCCATGTCAAGGACATATAAATCAGCTGGTAAGATAAGATCATTAACACGAACAAAGATATCCTCAATTATACCCTCAAGACGAGCAATTCTTCGATTGGCTAAGTGAATGACAACACTCGTTGGATATAAGGTACCTATACCAAGGTTGGAGAAGATTATTTGGTTGTGACATTAAATGAGGCTCCTAAGTCTATGAGTGCATCATCGATGTTGGAACATTCAATTTGGCATGGAACCATAAAGGTCCCTAGATCATTGCACATTATGGGAATAGACTGCTGGGTGGAAACATTTTCGATGGTCCTATGTTGGCTCTTGTGGGTGCACAATTCCTTAGGAAACATGGAATACTTTGGAATTTGTTTGATGAAATCTAAGAGAGGAATGTTGACTTCAACACATCTAAAAATGTCGAGCATTTAAATTTCGGGTTCAATTGACTTCTTTGTCTTAGAGATAATCGGTGGAAAAGGAATTGGATTCCTAAGTGGAATAGAAGGAGGTGAGGGAATGGATTCAGATTCCTTTTAAAGTTTATTTTTATTTTCATTTTCTAGGTCAACATTCAAAGGAGGGTTGGAGGACTTATCTTGAGGAATTGAGATTTTATTTCCTGATCTATGTTCAATTGCACTTACATTACCCTTGGGGTTGGGTAATGGTTGAACTGGATGATGGGAAGAATTAGATGGTTGTTGCTGACTAAGGTGGGATGAAAGTTAACCAATTTGGGTTTTAATGTTCTTGAGACTAGAACGGCTGAAGGATGAAATATCTTCAACAAATCTTTCCCAAGGTTTCTTGGAAGAATATCCTTGTCCCTAATTGGGATTAAATTGATTTTGGTTCTTGGAAAAGTGATTGTATTGGTTTCAGAATTTGGAAGGCTCACTAGGATAATGGAATCTCATAGGAGGATTGTTCCTTTGAGGATGAGGAAGAAAAGGACAAGGTTGTTGGATGTTACCAACACCATAACCATATTGGAATTGGTTTTGGTTTTGAGGAGGTAATTGAGGAGGTGAGATATGGGATTACAATACCTATGGCCTTGGTTATAGGAAGAAGATAGGGGCATAGAGTGAGGTTGGTTGAAGTCTCTAACAAACTGACCTAATAGTTGAGGTTTGTTGTTCTGCTGAGAATATGCTACATTGATCTCCATTGGTCCAAATGCATCATATTGATCCTCTTGCATTTGTGTAAATGTGTCTATTGGATGAGATTGAGAGTTTCATATTCCACAGGTTTTGACAGGTCCAGGAAAAATTGTTTGTGGAGAAGACGAGGTTGGGGAATTGGATGCCACAACTAGTTGTCGCACAAGACCCATAAGTTCACTCATCCACTCGGTCATCTTGTTCGGCTCAATTTATAGATTATCTTGGGATTTTTTGACTTGAGCATGTGCTCGATTATGTAATTGTTGGGTGTTTTCATCCATGTTACTTATGATATCTATTGCAACTGTGGGAGTTTTATCAACAAGAGCACCGCCACTTGTGGCATCAATGATAGTTCTATCCATAGCCAATAACCCCTCATAGAAGTATTGGATCAAGAGTTGATCAGGGATTAAGTGGTGTGGGAAGGTTGAAAAAAGCTTTTGGAACCACTCCCAGTATTCATGGAGTGATTCACTTGGGAACTGACGAATACCACTTATTTCCTTTCCGATAGAAGCAGTACGAGAAGGAGGAAATAATTTCTCTAAGAGGTGTCACTTCATGTCATTCCAAGTGGTTATGGAACCAAGAGGTAGGTATTAAGGCCATGACTTAGTAGTGTCAGCTAGGGAGAAAGGGAGTGCTTAAAGATTGATTTTTTTCCTTAGAAACCCCTTGAGGTTTCATGGTAGAGCACACCACTTTGGACTCTTTATGGTGAAGGTGTGGATCCTCACCATCTAGCCCGTCGAAATAAGGAAAAAGATGAATCAATCCTGATTTGAGTTAGAAGTTAGCTTATATTTTTGGATATTGAATACCAAGAGTTTCATAATTCATATTTGGGGTAGAAAGTTCTTTTAGTGTTTGTTCCCTAGGATTGGCCATATCTAGTTCAACTGGATGGATGATGACTGGGTCTTGATTATTTGATTTTCTCTTATCTTCCTCCTAAATTGGCGAAGTGTTCGCTCAATTTTAGGGTCAGAAAAATCCAAGGGATTGTTTGGGAGGCTACGGGGTATTTAGAGAGATGTTGGAAGGAAAAAGAAGATGGTTTTTTCTTTGAATTTATTTCAGTTTATGATTTTTATGAGAATAAGGGGTTTTGTTTGTGTTTTTTTTTCAATTTTTTTTAATTTTGTTTTGTTAATAACCAGAAATTAATGAACAAATAAAGAACCATCCCTAGAAATGGATCCATTTGAAATGCATGGCCTATTGTTTCTTATCAACTGGTCAAATATCTGATGCTCTACTAATGTTTATAGTAGCACTCGGGTCAAATCCTCGACAATGATACTTTTTTTTAATAGTCAATTGTTTTTAATTGATTGTTTTTTTTGATTGGGGGTTTGTTATAAGAGAATATAAAATATTTTATGGATTATTTTTTATTTTAAAAATTGATAAATATTGTGGTGAGTTCATTATTAGGGAGTTAATCTTGTGATATCCTTCATCTTTTCTTTATATTTCATTTAAGTTAACACCCACTTCACAAGATAATGTTGACCGGAATTCCTAAGTGTTAAGGCTTTAATCCAAGATTTAGTTTAACTTAGGGTTCTAATCATTATTGTTACTTGTCTATGATAGTGTATTAATTGTTCCAATAATCCATGGAAACCACATGTTAAGAAAAATATTTCATTAATCCATGTCATGTTAAGTCCAACATACCCAATGTTCAATTAACGAATACTCATCGAGAAAATACTCTCAATCACATAACATCCCTAAATTTTGACTCACCCCAATGAGAGATTTAATCATACATTTGGTTTTTTAATAATCTGTTTATAATGATTTTTATGTTAAATTAAGAATATAAGAAAAATAAAGGGAGTAGAAAATATTGGTGTGTCGAACACACACACACAGGAACAATGATGAGAATTAAGAAAACGGACATTCAATTGAATGAGGATGCAAAAGAAGGGAAGAGGATTAAATTGTATTTAATCTATTTTAAGAAAATTAATATGAAACTATATATTTTGGATGAGAATAATAGATATTGAAAAAGAAACTTTCATTAAAACGGAATTACAAAACACAAATATGCAAGATTACAAACGAAGAACAACACAAAAGTGAAAGGAAACAAAGAGATGAGGAAAGGTATCTCAAGTGAAAACATGATTATTGATGGTCCTACAAATAATTTTTCAAGGCTTTGGTCGTTTCAATAGGATCTCCTCTCTCCTTAAATTCCAACCCCTTTGAAGGAGAGGAGGGGGATGTATTTATAGCCCAAGGAAGTGGACTCTTTGCATTCACAATCGGTCCCCCCACTTGTCTAGATGATTTTGAAATCCAAACAGCATAATATTGAAATATATCCTTTTTCAATGTTGTATAAAATAATTCCGGCTGACCACTCTAAATATTTTGAGGAATTTGGACCTATGGAGCCAAATTTATGGCCGGTTTAGTAAAACATTTTATTCTGTCCATTACAATCCAGTATTTTTAATGTTTACAATGTGAAAGAGTTTTTTAATAGTAATATGACTTCAAATAAAAATTATTTCTTTAATAAGGTTGTCCACCTATATCTTCTCTGTCACAATACAAAATCTCGGCTATATTGGATGATTACATCATGAGATATGTCATTAATAGTGTCCAGATTGTAATTCCTGGCCAGAATGGTGGGCTGGACTTAAAGGCATAAGTTGGGCCCCTCGTTCTTATAGTTGGACCATCAAATTTTTAATGATGATTTCTTTTGATAATCAAGAACACATGGGGAGTTTAATAAAATTTGGGCTTCAGGATTTAGACCAATAACTCAATCATCATTTATGGTCCAGTTTCATCACAAATTCTTTGGGTCTTATTATGTTTACCATATGAGCCCTCAAATGGCAGAATCGGCCCATGATTCCTTCTAATGATATGTGATAAATTAAATTAAGAATCCTCAAAAACAAAAACCACACAATTTGGATAAGTAAGTTGAGGGTTATAAATAAAATAGTAAACTAACTCAATTGGAATACTTCTAAAAATGATAAAAAATTATACTTAGTATTAAAATATTAATATTTCAGACAAATTATGCACATTTCATAAAAAATAAGTAAAGGATGTATATAATAAGTAATGAAAATATTAATAACATAAAATCTCCATTAAATTAGACCTTACGTAATGAATAAGGTCCTCCCCACTTTGGCTCAATCTTTGGAGGTTAATTTCCTGGTATCATTGGAGTTTTGAGTACCAATACCAATTCTCCTTGAATCAATGAATGAAGAAGAACTTTTTTATTGAAAGATCACACTATTCTATTCTGATAGACTTCCAATTGGTGCAGGGTGCACAATCGTTTTTCATCTAAATGTTCCAATTCATCAAATCGCTTCTGAGATTGTTCATCTATAGATAACTGATCACAAATGGCTACTCTATGTGAAGGTAATTGAACCTCAATGGAAAAGAATGCTTCCGTTCCATATATTAATGAATGGGGAGTTGACTTCGTAGTAGTTCATGTGGTGGTCCTATAAGCCCATAAAGCATGAAAAAGTTTATCAGGACATGATTTCTTATCTTAATCCACCATCTTTTGCAGTATGTTCGAAAGAGACTTATTGAAGTCTTCTATTTGGCCATTGGACACTGCATGATACCGAGATGAATCGTTGTATTTGATGTTGTATTCTTGATACATCTTTCTCAACTCGGATGAACAAAATTTTGTGCCATTATTCGTCAATATGGTATGAGGGGCGCCAAATCTGGTAATGATGTTAGACTTGACGAAGCTAACAATTCCTTTATAACAAACTTATTTGAGAGGTATTTCCTCTTCCCATTTAGAAAATAAGTCAGTAGTAGTAAGAATATACATAAACTATTTGGATGTGGGAGGATGATAAGGTCCTACTACATCCATTCCCCATGTGGAAAATGGCCATGAGTATTTAGTTGTATGAAGCAACTCCATGGGTTGATGAATGGAGTTGACACATAGTTGGCAAGAATGAAACTTCTTAGTAAAATCAACACAATCTTGCATCATTGAAGTCCAGAAGTATCCAAGCCTTTGAATTTCAGCAGAAATTGTATGTCCAGACTAGTGGGAACCACAAACTCCTGTATGTACTTCATTCAAAATAGCCATTGTCTCTTCACCGTCAATACTTCTGAAGAGAATTCCATCACAACCTCACTTGTAGAGAATTTTTGGTGATCTGGGATATCATAAGTAGTAAAATTGACCACACATCACCGGACTTGTTCTTTCACGGCTCTATCAGGTGGGAGTGTTCCATTTTAAGGGAATTCCCTAATATGTGTCATCCATCCTATAGTATGGCCATATGTTTCAGAAATCAGACTGATTTAATTTATTTCCTTTATTCTGATTTGAACGAAAAGTGAAACTACACGACGGTGGGAAATAATGATGATTTTTTCGTCCCGATTTGGATCATCCAGGGCTGTGGCTACATTAGCCAGTGCATCAGCTTTAGCATTTTATGATCATGGGACAGAAGAAAGTGTCTATTCCGAGGGAAATTCTTCCATTAACTCTATGACGTAATCATAGAAAGGGATTAAATCTTCCGTTCTGATGACATAATCCCCATTGATTTGTTTGATTACCAAATCTAAATAACCTTTTACCTTCAAGTGATTCACTTAGGCCTGAAGCTCCAATTCTAATCCTGTGATGAGAAGTCTATATTCTTCTTCATTTGTTGAACCGCCTTCCGATAATAAAAAGGAATAAGGAAATACTACCTTTTTTGGGGAAATAATAACTATTCCTAATCCAACTTGTTTGAGTTTAGGATTTTCCATTCTCTTCCTAGTTGGACTGCTTAAGGCACCATCAATGTACATTTCCCATGTTTGAGGATTATCTTGAATAGAGAAGACCTCTTCATCGGGAATTTCAATATTAAATGATGTATCTTTCACGGATGGATGCTCAGCAATGAAATCAGCCAGGGCTTGCCCTTTATTTCCTTTTGAGACACATACTGGATATAAATCTGCTGCAAAATAACTGCCCACCTTTCCAGACATCCTGTAAGAATTGGACGACTATGGATAAATTTGAGGGGTTTATTGCGAGATACCAATTTGACCTCATGATATTTCACATAGTGTCTCAATTTCTGAACTGCAAAGATTAATTCAAGGAAGAACTTTTAAATACTTGAATATCAAGTTTCTTCCTCAATCATAGTTTGACTAAGATAGTAAAGGCTGTTTTAATTCCCAGCATCATTCTTTTGGGCAAGGAAGGCACCCAATGGTCACTCTAAAGCTGTCACATAGAGGATAAGTGGTCTTCCTTCAATGGGTGGAATTAATACCGATGGACTCAAGAGATATTTCTTGAGGATATCAAAGGCCTCTTGGAAGACTTCATTCCATTGGTAGGTGACACCCTTCTTCATTAATTTCGTGAAGGGTAAACACTTGCCTGCCAAATTGGCAATGAAACACCGAATAAAGGTCAAGTGTCCTTGAAGTCCTCTTAATTCATTAAAATTTCAAAGAGGCGACATACCAAGGATTGATTTTTTTTCTCACGATCGACTTCAATACCAAGATGGAATACAACAAAGATGAGAAATTTTCTTGAGGTTACCCCGAAAACACATTTCATGGGGTTCATCTTCAAATTCTGTTTTCGAAGTTTGTTGAATATGATTTCAAGATCATCCAAGTGATTAGAAAGTTTTCTATATTTAACCACCAAATCATCCACATAACATTCAAAAAATATCCATAAAAATGGTTTGAAAATATGGTGCATGGAATGTTGATATGTTGCACCTGCATTCTTCAGGCCAAAGGGCATTACCTAATAGACAAACACACTTTGAGGTGATTTGATGGCTGTAGAATCTTCATCTTCTGGAGCCATTCGAATTTGATTATACCCAGAATAACTATCCATAAAGGAAAGTTCTTCATAGCTAGATGTTTCATGAATTAAGAGTTCTGTGATCGGAACTATAAAATAATCCATGGTTCAATGTAAATTAAGATATCTGAAGTCAATGAAAACTCTAATTTTCCATTCTCCTTTTTCAAAGGGACAATATTAGCCAGCCATTTGGGATATTGAACTTCTCTGATGAAGTTAGCCTTGATAAGCTTATCAACTTCAGCTACAATTTTGGAGGCATAAGATGGGTTTCTTCTTCTTGCTGCTTTCTTGAATCCTCGATGCTCTTCTGGAAAACCCATATGATGAGTGGAAACATCGGGATCAAGACCTAGAATTTCAGTATAATTACAAGAAAATAGATCTCGATTTTTCTTTAGAAACGATGTATATATTTCTTTCTCTTCAAGGGTCATGGATGCAATAATTAAAGTGGGGTGTGGATCTTCTTTTGTATGCATATTTATTTCTCTTAGTTCATCCATAGTGGTAGAGATACCCTCCTCAAATACTGGAGGAGCATCCCTGAGATCTTTCTCTTTTTATTTAATATGTGTTACTTCTTCTTCTTCTACTGGAATAGTATATGATGAAGCAGAATTTCCATTATCAGGGGAGAAGTTAAAATTTGATCATTTTGAAGAAGAGGCTTCCATTAATGACCCTATTAATGATGAAGAGTATTCCTGGGTTGATAGAGAGGAGATGATGGATTGACAATCGATATCATTATTTTCCTCTGGTATTTCTAGAACTTCTTTTGTCTTGGTTGATGATGTATAGAATTGATGTATTTCAACAGGCGAAATGAAGAAATCTCCATTTAAGCTTTCATTATTGATGTGCCAATCATCAATTTCTCCCATGTTCTTTGGATCGATTGTCGTAATTGAAATTATGGATGTTTCTATAAGATTGTTTGGATTTGGGCCTATCCCGTCAATTTGATTAATAGGAAACACTTAATCTGTACTCACATGTATGAATGGGTAAACTAGAATCTTTTCCAACCCATGTAGAGCATTAATTTTTGTCACCTTTATCACCATAGATTTTTCCTTTCCCTCCATGTGATAAAATTCTGCCTCAATGTATTGAGATTCACATGTTTTTAATGGGGTTTTGTCACCATTCAATGTCACGATTTTACCATTGAAACAATATTTGATATATTGATGGAATGACTAAGGTATGTCCGCATGTTTTTGTATCCAAGGTATTCCCAGAAAAATGTAGAAGGTTGTGTCCTGATGAACAACCATGAAATCTGAATTACATACAAGGTCTCCAAACTGAATTATGAGTGTAATTTCGCCCAGAGGATCATGTTCATTCTTATAATATCCATTAAAAATTAAAGTATAAGGAGATAAATCTGATTCTGTGATGCCCAATCGATGAATTATACGAATAGGAAAGATATTGACTCTTAATCCATTATCAATGAAAGCTCATCGGATGTATATATCATTGACTTTTCCAGATAGATACGAAGGTCTGATATGTCCATGTACAACATCATATTCATATTCATCTGTAAAAGATATCACTGTATGGAATTCTGCAGGATCATTCTCTATATGGTAGACTTCATCTGTAGCAATTTCCGTTTCAAATACTTGAGGACTTGAAAAAGCCTCAAAAAGCACATCCTGAAGATCTTTTGATAGATTCAGGGCATCAATAATAGATAACTTGGGCGGTACATGGGCCAAATCTTTCAAGACATCATACTTTTGGTCCAATTTTCTGCGTTTCCCATCATGAAAATGTGGTTTGCAGGTTCCGTGGATGGTGATGCTTTAGCAGTAGATGCATCTCGTATTGAGGTAGGAGATGGAAATACTCATGGCTTTGGTAGATTAGAATGACTAGGTCTATCTACTTACTGAGAGGAATAATGTGTGACCTCTAAACGTTCTTCAAAAATAACTTCATAATGACCGAATCTACCATGTGTGGAAGAACATTATTGTTCCTCTTGAGCCCGCTGAAGGGCTTTTCCACGAGTTTCTTCCACATATAAAATTTTAGTAGGGGTAGGATTGAAATAGTGGATTCTGGAATATCCACATCTTCCCCGGTATCTTAGACCTCTATCTCTTCCTCTAATTCCACTATTAGATATAGGGAAAATAGGCTCATCATAATAAAAACTATCATTGGCATAAAGTCCAGTTAAATGAATCTTGTTAACAGAACAAAGATCAATTCTTCATCTTATGAAGATTCTGCCTGATGAACCAATTCAAGATATGCCATTTAGTGGGGTGGTGCTTGTTCTTTTCAAGAAGATTTCATAAAATCTGGCAGAGTCAAAGACAAATTAGTCTTTGACACGAGCTCATCTTCTTCTGACTGGTCTTTTCCATTCAAATTATGCTTCTTCTTTGAAGATTTCCCTTCTGATAAAGGGGGTTTTGTTGTGGCATTCATAGAAGAAGACACAATTTGTTGATTAAATTGTGTTTTTAAAATGTTATGGGTTCAGTTAATCATTTTCCTGACCATCCAGTCATCATATTTATACGCATTTTAACTTTTGACTTCGTGCCACTCGCCCTCTTCCTCTGGATCAATAGCAGAAACACATGCTACCTGGGCTGAAGAACTTTTCAGTTTTATCTATCTAGAATCAACCATATTTTGTAGGAGGTCTTTAAAGACAAAAAAAACTCTTGAATGGGATGCCCCAACATCTGATTAAATGGTCCATAATTGGGGAGATCTTCATCTCCTTCCTTGTTCGGCCTTTTGGGCCTTGGAAACTGAACCAGATTGTTTTCCAGAGCTGAGATGAAGTAACCCAAATCTATTTCATTCTGGAAAGAATAAACGGTTTTCTTAAGATCTTCAAACTATTTCTACCCATGATCTTTTTGATCTTCTTGACATGGTGGCCATTGTTGATGATGTTCAGAAGGTGGAGCCTTTTGATATGATGATGGTCTTGAAGTGGAAGCGGGTGCTGGTGATTTTTTAAGTATAACTGTAGCAGTCTCTACATTCCCTATTCGTTTTCCTGTAACTGATGGAATTACATGAGTTTAATCCTTAGTCTTCATAAGAGAGTCTTCTATCTGATGAGTGATTTAAGTAAGGTCTCGAAACCCTCCTGTTTATTTCACAAGGATCAACGGTGTTCGTAATTCATCATACAAATTTTCCCCACATATTGGAAACAATTCATCTTGAGGGAGTTCTAAGATTAAGTAATTTGTTAACCCCTTCCAGCGAACAATAAAATCTGAAACTCTTTCATTCTACCTTTTCTTGCAATTGGTACGATCAAAAATTGTCATCTTTGGAAATGTTGAGTTGAATTGAGGAATGAAACTTTGATAGAGATCTTCCCACCCAATAATAGACCAGGATTTAAACTTGTATACCAGACATAACAGGTCCTTATAGTGACTTTACAAAACACTTGAGATTAACTGATTCTTTTTTCTGGGGAGTTCCAATCATAGGAGTACAATGAGAAAAAAAATGTGTTACGTGTTGTTCTGGATCTCCCGAACCATTATTAATTGGGAATTTGGTACTCGCAAAATTTGATGGTGGAGGAATTGCATCAACCCATTCTGGATAAGCTCTATTTTCTGGTTGAATTTGTGCACTCTTTCATTGCATAGCTTCGAAATAAGTTGTTAATGACTCAATTGTAGTCATTTATTTTTAGGAAACATATGGATGATCTTGGATATGAGCAGGTCCAATAACTAGAGTTTAGATGGGTGTGGTGACCAGGACAGCCACTGAAGGTAGTATTTATGATTGTTGTTGCGTATGACCCGTAGGATTGGACCTGTGAGGGTGTACTTGTAAAGGGGGATATTATTGATCCATCCCAGTAGCAGAAACAGATTCCCTTGATTATTTAACTCCATCATCCTTAGTAGGAAGACTACCAAGAAGTAGTTCTATATTTAACATCCTAAATTCATTCATTTTTCTTCATTCCATGCGAACCTTTCCTCCAATGAGAGTGATTGGCATTCTCCAGATGTAGGGTGGGGTGTAACCTAAATTTTACCATTTTCCTTGCCATGTGCCTTTCTGGTGTATGGAAGGGAATTAATCGAAGGAATATCTTTCCCTTGGGAAACCCTCTGTCTTCTAGTATGCACACCTAATTCATTCGTTTCACTATGCACAGCCTCTTAAAAATGAACTTCTTCATCTAATCCCACTAAGTGGGCCCCATGTTCTGGGGGATTACTGAGAATGGCATTGATGACAATTATTGATGCATAACACATTTCATCCCTTCTGTCAGTGCTCATGCGATACTATCTTCCTCCCTGTCCTTTATGAGACATTACCTTTTGTTTGGTTTATCACACCAGAACTTCTTGATTAACCGTAATTTAGAGGGATTGTCTTGATAATTCGGCTCTGCATTCCTCTTGTGGATTCTTCCCAAATTGAGAGAAGACTGAATTTCACTGAGCAAGAGATTGAGAATTTGAAAAATTCCCCAGTCCGGTGGATTGGGGTTGTTCCTGTTTTTCCTTCTCAACTCTTCGAATCATGTCTGTTGATCCCAAGGGTTGAGTTAAAAGAGTCCCCAGTCTAGAAAGATGAGGTGGTTCTTGAGCTTCTACATCTGAAACATTATTAAAATCTCTCTTAATTTTTCGAACATTAGTCTTGAAATTGGACATATGCATTATCTTACATCCACTCAAAACACATGGCTCAGATGAACTTTGGATTCCTTCTGACACTTCTATCACATGATGATGTGCCTGATCTAAACGATAAGCTTGTTCAATATTCACATTTTCTTGATGCAAGTTTAATTCGACAACTTCTTCTTTATATTCCTGACTTTGGGATGAACTAGTTGAGGCATGTTCTCAAGGAAGCCTTTGATTACACACAAAACCATGTAGTTGTGGCCTGCCATGGGTAATAACATTGCCTGATACAAATTTTGGCTGGCATTATTGATTGGAGAGTACGGTGAAATTCAATGATCCATGAACACCCCATCCCCTGATATGAATACTAGATGGGGTATTGGTAGTTAAGTATCACAATATTTTTAACTTTCCAAGGCATGAACCATGAAGGTCTCTCTGCTGCTTTTCAAGCTTTGGATGTCGGGAAACATAGAGAGATGCCAAATCAATTTGGCATCTCAACCCTTCTATTATCTTGACATGATTTTGAAACTCATCATAGGATAGTGTTTTCTGTTTTAAGTGACAAAGAGTTTTCCATATGTTGAAATGAATATTGTGAATACAATCTTCTATCAAAATTTTTGGAATATTATACTGATAGTCAGCCAAAGGACAAAACATGACTGGTATTTCACCTTTTTCGTGTTGTTTTCTCATATTCAGCACTTCCTCTTTGTCATTTGATGAATATTCTTCTTCCTGATTGGTCCAAAGATGGTGATTCTTTCTTTCTTCATCATATTCAACAAGATTGGTAGATAATTCATTTTTCAAATTAGAAGATTAATGACCCAGGGGTGTTTCATAGAATGACCAACACCTCGAGCTATCTTCTGATTGAGAAACTATTTCACATGCTAGCGGAAAGGCATCAGACATTACTGGCTTTTCATTTGCAAGTGCCTCAAGATAAGAGGGATTTCACATTACTACATTTTCCATTGATGAATTTTCTAGGCAATGTGAATTACTACTGCGGAAAGGTCTTTTGCAGCAAAATCCATCATCGTGGGGAGGACCACCAAGGTGGGTTACAACGAAAGATGAATCATCTTGCTCCTTGGTCTTCTGGCCATGCAGAGGGTTATTGTGGCTCCCATATGAAGATAATAATTTGAGATTTAACGAATTGTCATGTAGAAAGCCTTCATGATGAAGTGTCTGATGAACACCTTTAGAATTATTTTTATTACTTCCAGAATATAGAATTAAGAGAGTAGAATCTTCAGTTGCAATAGACAATTGTCTGAGGGCTTCAGGAACTCCAACATTGAGCAAGGCCTTATTGCAGATTGGATCTTCATTTTTTAAATGTGTTGGATGGGTATTTTTTTTAGAAACCTTCTTACTCACTTTGGAAACCACTTGTTGACAAAGTCGGTTATTATGGGTTGGTTTATGTGCCTTCTTAGAATAAATGGTCAAGTTAGGCTTATTATCTGCATTTAAATCATCTGTATTTTTCCAACTTGATTGTCCGTATGACATGGGGGAGTATGCCCCACGACCCTCTTGGACTGAAACAGAGGTGTGTGTCTACCCCGGAGTGACATATTGATGGGTCACTCCACTAATAGGGATAAATTCATGTTTCATTCCATATGATGTTACTAAAGTTGTTATAATATTCTAACACATATCCAGAATCTGGGAAAGGATTTTCTTTTACTCTTTCACCATTGTCATAATATGCTTGGTGACTTCAGCTATCGGAACGGGAATATACATCCATTCCGTGTCTGGAGTAGGTGTATGTGCCTGCTCTTGTCCTACTTTTCCTATCAACAGATATTTAAAGTACTTACTCATAGGGGCAGAGAGTTGAGTCTGCTCCAGATTGTTCGTTGGAGCTTTCCGACCGACTTCTCCAGGTGCTACCAAATAAGACTGTTGGCAGGCTTGATGAACATTGGTAGGTGTATGTGCCTTCTGTGTATTCTCCGTCAAGTATGGTTGATGGGTTTCCATCAATACTGACAAACGAGACTACTGACAGAATTGGTGATTGTAAATAGGTGTATGTTCATGCTTACCAGTTTCCACCAATTTAGATTGGAGAGCTTCTTTTGATGCTTTCATATGAGCCTACTGACTGGATAATGAATTATAAACAGGTGTATATGCCTGCCAATAGTAATCCGTCAGAACTGCCCAGTGGGATTGGTTTGCTACTGCCATACGATCCTCCTGGGAAATGACATCAGGAAGGATGGGTTTATATTCCTGCGCGTTGTTTTCCACATGTTAGATTGATGGACATATTAGGAAGGGGAAGAGATAAGAACCTTCTCCCTAATTTCTCCTTTGGCGGTTTGTCTTTCATGCATAGTTCTGAGGAACCTGATCTGAACACCTAGAGGTGATACCCTCATCATCTTGATGGTGCACTACCACATGTGTCTGGTGGTGATTGTTGGTGGGAGTCCTAAGAAATGACTCATGACTTCGTGAACCGAGGCCTTGAGTGACCTCTTCATTCACATCCCTGTAATATGTGAGGGACTGGTTGTCGCGTTCTGAGGATAACGACCCAAAATGGTTGGAAACAATCGTTGGAACCACATACTTCTTCACCACTGGTCATCGCTATCTGGACAACCAGGGCGAGTTGTTAACTTGGAGGGCTTGTTGAGCGGCCTCAAGAGTCGGAATGGTACCCTGTTTATGGTATTCCCTCACCAATTCATTCGATACCCAGTGTTGCAGATGCTGAGTACGTTATGTCATCCTCAGAGCGGACAAGGATCCAGCAGGAGTAGTAGCTGATGCATTCATAGGTGTGAATAATAAATAAGCAACTTCGTATCGCAAAGAGATCATTAAAAAAAGTGCATATTTGATATAATAGACATAATCAAGATAGGTTTGGCCAAACTACATCTTTTGGATGATCACATATGTTATTGATTGCTTTTTTGGCCCTCATATTGAGTTTAATAAGGGCCAAACAAATATGTAAAACATCATTTAACTTGGTTAAGGATTCACGTCGGGTTCACCATTTTATGTTTGTTATGGAAATGGGGATGACCTTGTTTGTTTAAGGTTCAAACATTCCAATCGGTTTCTAATTGGTTTATTCGTAGAACCAGAAACATCCAATGATTCTTCATCCATTTGGACCTACATTCCAAATGTAGGTGATCATTATTTGTGGACCGATGAGGATTAATAATTTTCATTGGTCAAGAGGATGGTAGGTCAGGCTCATCACACCTTTTTGAGGGGAATTATTACCTACTCTGGGACTATCTTATATATTTATGTTATGTTCACAAATTCTTATTAATTCACAAAGTATGAAAATGAGTTTTCCTTTATATTTTGAAATCAAGGATTGATATGTATTGAATTTAAAGACTCTTTTATATGTATTTGAGATTCTTCATCGATCGAGAATCGTCCGTATATATTGGATATTCTTAGTCAATGGTATCCTTCAATACATTATATAGAAATCTCTTGGACATTATGATGACAATATTGGTTTTAAATCCACTCAGTGCAGCACTGGAAGTTTATTGTCATTCAGAAAGACAAGTATTATTTCAGAGTTGGGATCGTACCCGCAGATGGGCTACCTACGTATCCTTGTTAAAAAGAAAAGAATCAGAACCCATGTAGTTCAATAGGAAGGATATCGTTTAACGTCATATTGGATGGAAAATAATTAATTAAAGATGGGATTGAACCTTATAAATCCTTCCTGCGTACTCTACTTTTAAGGCAGAGATCAAATTCCATGTACTTCGTGTAAATAAAAAATTGGGTTTATGCATGGTTAATGGACCAAAAAGAGATGTAATTATTACTTTTACACTGTAAGACCATGTAAGTCATGCTCGGTGTGAGAAACAAGAGGTATCAGTAAACATGACAATGGTTCCACAAAATATGCAGTCATGAGAAATGATGTAGGGCTTATGTATGTATAAAGGCCCAAGTAAAGGAATATCAGGACTTAGTTCAGGAAAGAAGCCCAGAAGTAGGGTCCATAGGGGTATTTCTACTTTATAGAGATTTCGAATTTTTACTCGGGACATACTCCTGAAAAGGGAAGCCAAAATTATGAGGGACTTATGATTGCATATTATTCCTAAGAAGGAATCCCGAATCAAATGAAAATAAGGTTGGGGATTACTGCTGAGGAGGATGCCCATATCAAAAGAAAATAAGGTTGGGGGTTACTCTTGAGGAGGATGCCCAATTAAAGGGAACTTATAACCTAGGGATTAATCCTAAGGAGGAGGTACAATCTTAAAGGAATGTGGGGCTTATTCCCATGAAGGAGGCCCAAATTTAAAGGAAGTTATGATTGGGACATACTCTTAAGAAGGAGACCAATGAATTCCTCTCATATAAGGAAGAAAATAAAGGAACCATGCCATAAATGGCTTTGAAGATGGTTTTGAAGGCCATGTCTTGAAGTGGAGAGGTGGATTTGAGGAAAGGATGTGGCTAGGCAGGAGGTGCGCAAGTATTGTTCTGGCACGCAAGTCCAGGTCATGCATATAGACTTGCACGATAGGAGTCACCTTGGGCGATGAAGAATCCATAGGGTAATGCTTTGGCGACTTTGAACTCAAGCCCTTAGTATCATCACTAGAGGCTTCCAAATGGTTGGCGTGCAGGTTCCCTTGAGAGGGAAAGGCGGTGCACAAGTGTTTCCATTTCCCTTAAGGGATGGACACTTAGGCGCTCAAGTATTGATGAGTTCTAACACTTGGGCCTTATTCATCCTCTTTAGAGCTTCAATTCTAGTTAATGAATTACCTTAAAAGTGTTTGAAAGACGTCAAACAAAGACTTGGGGAACTAGAGCTTGAATTTAAGTTTTCAAAAATTCATCATTAAAATGGGGGACACACCGAGGCTATTTATAGGCCACTGGGCACCTTGGGTGAAAAAAGGAATAGGACGTGCAAGTGACTTGTGCGACCCATGTGTGGCACGCAAGTGACTTGCGCAGTGCACATGATACTTGTGTGATGCCCTACAAATGAATTTTGGATTCATCCCTTTGTCAATTTTTTGATGTTCTTCAAAGGGTGACCCTCATTGTTCTTAAGTTATTCTCCTTTTCCATTTGAGTGGTTTTTATTATTGTATGAAAACATTTCTAATGGAAATTTATCCTTCCAACTCTGGCCTTAGTTTGAAATGAACAAAATCAGGATATCCTGCAACACTTGGATAGTGTACTGGGTCCACCCATCATTCTAGGGTTGAATGCTTTTACTTATCCATATTTTCATCCTGAATTACTCTTAATAGCCTCTCCAAAATTATGTTGTAAACCACGCATCACGACTATAGACAATCATCACAGGAACCCTATGTATGAGAAAAATATATCATACATGCAACCACCCCCAAACTCTTCACTAAACACTTTCCCTGATATCAAGGAACTTTTTTAACTTCACAAGTCTATCAACAATCACCCATGTGGTGTTATGGAACGTCACTTTGTTAATAAGGTGTATCACAAATTTCATCGATATTCTATCTCATTTCCACTCTGGGGTCTCAAGGGGTGAAAAAAACCAATGATGACATGGGGCTAAGCCTTCACCTACTGACATGAGTTGAACCGAGAGACAAACTCAGATAATTTTTATCTCATTATAGACTTTCAAAACATCCATTGAATGTTTATATATGCCTTCTCGACATAAAGATTTACAGTTGGGGGAGAAGTGTGGAACTCTTACATCAACACCACTTACAAAGTGTCTGGGACCAGCGTCAATCCCTATACTGGGATAATATGATTCTATCCTTGATAATATCCATCTGATGAATCACCTGTGTATATCAAATCATTTAAGACCTCACAATTGATGTCTCAATGAATATGGTTCCTCCAAATCCCTATGGAGAAGACTACAGGTGTCAGCTCTAGGTTATGAGTCATGTAGTTCTACTCATGGGTTCTTAAATGCATCAACCAATATGGGATAATTGACTTTTATTTATTCATAATGAATGAAATCCATGAACATTAGGCATCTCAATTCACTGGGAAATCCATGTCTTTCTCTGGTATACTCAACACTAGGGCACTCGTTAGCCTCATCCTAAACTCTTTATAGGCGTTCTGGTGCTACTCAGATTAAGTTAATAGATTTTATTTCCATGTAAGGGTAGACATAAGAGATAAAATTGTTGATAAGTCTTCTAGAAACATCATGTATTACCCCTAAAAGATAATAAATCATTCCACATCTGACACGCTCTTGGGTGGCACCCAACAAACCCATGTATCGATCTTCCCTTAGTCCACAACTAAACCATGTTTTGAAATTACATTCCCTAGAAAGTGAACATCATAAATCCATAACTATAACTTCTAGAATGTACATAATTTTGTTGCTCTTGAAGAAAATTTTGGACAATTATCGTGTTCTCTCCATGGTCTTCCCCTAATATATAGTGGATGAGTAAGTCTTTGATGAGTATGACCACCAACTGGTCCATGTATGGATAAAATACCATGTTCATCAAATCAATAAACATATAGGAGGATGTTTTCATAGCACATTCCATCCCTAAGAACTCATAGTGTCCATACTGACATCATAATGAATTATTTTGAATATAAACCTCACAAACCCTAAATTAGTCATAGCCAGACCAAACATCAATCTTTCAGAACCATCTCCTACCTCACAACTGGTCAAGTAGGTTTTTAATCTTTAGTAAGGGATATATGTTCTTTATTATGTCCTTACTTTGGTAATGATAATCCATGCATCTTCTTGATCTCTCATCCACATTTTTCAGGAAAAACACTAGTGCTTCATCGAGGGACACACTGGGCCAGATAAAACCCTTCTCTCAGAGGACCTCCAACTACCACCATAACTCTCAGAGCATAGTAAGGGGAATCCAATATGTCGTAAAAGATATCAGAGTGTCACCATGAATTCATTTATTTCAAAACATCGTTTATTACCTCAGAGGTATTCTAATAATGTGCTCAAGAAGATATCCATATAATCCTCTACAAACTAAGTAATCCACATTCTTGAATATCGTGTTTTACCATGGGTTATACTCACTAATAAACGAGGGATAGGATGTTGTGTCCTGCTAAAAGAACCCATCAGTACAAAGGGATATGACATGTCTGTAGTGACATTCAATTGAGGCTTAGACCATGGATAGTGAATCCATATCCAATATGATTTTATAGCGTTCTATTATGATGACCAAAATTTCTCATGTGAACCTATGTCCACCAAGAGATAGCTCACACTGCATGTAGATAAAATATATCGTAGACTTGTTCCCTATAGGATCCTCAGGAAGAATATGTTCTGATAGTTCCTCGATAGGTTGCTCCAGATAATGTACATGAGTAAAGCTATGAATGAATGAAAGGAACTTATGTCTACTAATACTAAATAACCAATTGAAAACAAAGATATCATACCTTATATCACATCATGTGCTACGGGATCACAAATCAACAAATAATTCGATTGGATGTGTCCCTGACCACCCGCTCCCTAATCCTAACATAGAATGCTTAGTGGTGGTGGTGGGGGAATGATCTCATAGCATCGTTCACCACCGAAACATCCACCTGCTCCTATGCAAGCTCTGCCTCCATAGGGACCACCCTATCCGCACATGGGATATTACTGATCATGGAATTTCCTCTACCATGGTCGTCCATCATCTATCTTCCCCTTCGGCTTGGAACATTAAATGATGTAGTATCGTTCCATGGGACCTTACACATCAAAAGTAATTCACCATCCTTCTCTAGGTTTCTATGGAACTCTTATCATCTTCTGACCATGTCACTAGTTCTAATCATGGGGAGGTCTCATGGGTAAGGATCCTTGAACATGGTGTTAGTTAGCATCTCTAGATGACATAGTTCTATAGTGTGCACTTCCGACTTTAGCTATGTAGCCTCCCTCTAATAGAAATTTATATATCACCATGGATCTCTCTTTTTCCCCAAAATAGGTGGGGAATCACATGGCCAACACGAAAGTAAATATATCTCTATGAGTCACTACTCAAGCATTTGTGCTCAAAATTAATCATCATGGATCATTTCAATGGAGTAATATGTATGGTCTGCGAACCTCACATCATACTCATATGCCATCATCCATCACTGTTGTATGTTTAGAAGCTCTTACATCCGAACTGAGTGAATATAGGGGGATAGTATTCCTCATGGAATAACTGATAGAATTTGGTCTATTATAGTGTAGAATCTTCATGTATCTACATAACATGGCTCCACCAGTGCTCAAATACTCCATGGAATAGTCTATCCACCAATGAATCCCCATGATCTACTGAAGTCTAAATGAGCCTGATGATATGGACCACCAACTCTAGACAATCCTACACTGCATATGGATCTAGTTCTCTTGGGAACCTTAGTGGCTTCTAGCACTGGATATCATGGAGTAAGATAAGCCTATGTGCATCCACAAACTACTCTGCTAGAGTGATTTGATTCTTGATATGTGTATGTTCTTTTACTTTCCCACCTAGAGGAAGGGGTCAAGAGATGAATCAGAAACTAATGCCTCATCACAAATTAGATTGTATTCATGATCTAGAATTACAATTCTTATTTTTTTTCATAGGAAATGCATCGTAAGAATTATCATAACATAGCTTGGTCAGGTGAGAAAATATATAAATAAAAATAATGGAGAGCTAACTACCGAATAAAATTCAAGGATCCAATTCTCTATGATGCATGTTCCATTTCTCCCTGCAACTGATGTCTCATTATGCTGTGTCAGTAAGAATGTACTCAAGGTACTATAAAATGGATTTTTCAACCACCCACACCATCACTCGATTCCAGGGCATAAGAGCCACACTAAAGACACTTCAACATTTTTTTCCATAAATCCCAAAAAAATACTCTTAAGGGGACTATTATGAACAATGTCCCAAGGATCGAACCACGTATAATACCAATAATTCATGACCAAACCCAAAATTGAGATTGAACCATAACTACCACAATCCTACCTCCATAGGCCAGGTGATGGCGAACGGAATAAAGTCATAATTAAAATGGGGAGTCCATCTACTATGTGCCTTTATGAACACACACATCCATCTCAATGAAAGGGTGTTGATGGAGTAAATTTTAAAGAAGAATAAAATATTAGGGAACAACAATGCCTGAAAAATATAATAAAAATACATAATTACTGTAGCGTAATCTAAAAAGTAAGGGGAAAAATACACTCCCAACTAGAAATAAGTCCCAACATGAAAACATTTGAAAAATATACTTCTAAGATATCTAATCTCTTTAATTCAATGTTGCAACCATCGTATGTGGTCCAACGTACTAGGTATCTCTAAGCCCCTATGAAGCCATCATCGACATTTAAATCTTCTGAAGATGACACGACACAAGTGGGAAAAGACTATGAATGGGTAATTGTATAGATACACATTATTACACCTTGATATCTAAAGTGGGTCATTAAGAGATACAATATGATGAAGAATGATGGTAGATGGAAGATACAGTCAATGAAAACATCTCAACCAGAATAAATAGTATAATTAACTTTATCCATGCATAAGGGACTCAACACGGTTAGTAGATAATCAACTTTTTAAGTATTTTTCACATATAGTAGGAGATTAGATTCATAGAACCGTGGTAAGGTAAATATGGAAAGGATGTGTCATACCCATTACCTCTTATCCTCCCATAGAAAAAGAGTAACCAAATCCATGTAGTGGATATAGAAGATTATATATATATATTCTAAGTCAAAAAATCCCTAAAGAGAGAGTAAGTGTATCTCCAAATCATGTATCATCCCAAGAAAAAGATTATCCAAATGTTAAAAAATTAAATCAATGATATGCAACATCTCATGAATCATCCCAAATGTAACCATGAAAATCAAGCCATGACGCATCACTGTGTCTCACAATCAAGGTCCCACAAACATGAAGTAGAGGACTTATTCCCTAGTGAGTCACAGAAGTTCCACTCTATAAGTATCCATTGAAGACTCATTTCCATGTCAATGGAGGGGTTCCACTCTCTATTTATCCTTAGAGGACATGCACCCTTGACATTCTAGTGTTCCACTCTATTTTCTCAAGGAATTGTGCCCTATGAAGATATGTGGTCCACATGGTAGTTGGAGGACTCATTCCCCAGCTGAGGGGGGGGGTACCACTCAAAATGTTGGGGACCCTCACCCTAGTGTGATTGTACTGTTCCACTCTTGTCATTTATGACATGTTCCCTATCCCATCGGGGGTTTCTTCTTGAATGACAATGACCTGTGCCACGGTACCACAAGGTGTTCAACTCTAGTCATCAATGACCTGTTCCCTTGTACTTCAATGTAGTTCCACTCGAAGGGTAGCTGTAGAGGACCCCCGACCATGCTAATGGGGTGTTCCCCTCTAATGTTCAAGGAATCCTTTTTTCCAACTCTACTAAAGTGTGAGAACTGATAGACTCTTGTGATTCTTCCAATTCACTGTCATAATTGGGAATTGCATTAATAATATTTTTTAATGGAACATTCCACATCATATATCCAAAGCCACACCATAGGGAAGTATCGCATTCTATGTTAAAAAAAGTCATGACAGGATACTCATTGGGCCAAAATCTGAGTCTATACAAAGAAGATATGGAACCTTAATGTTTCCTGAAAAGGGTCCAAGTGGTATATATTGTGTAAGGGGAACCACACGACTTGTGGCCCCACCCCACTACTTGGATGTGTTCATGGATGAATCATCGATCCTAAGCCATGTGGTAGTACACACAATGTAGGGATACTAGACTATGTTTCTATACTAACAGGATTAGGCCATGCCCTCTGGGACTTGTTCACGTTCTAACCATGTGTCTATGTACATTCATATAGAGTGTGTTGCTTCACATGGGGTGTTAGTCATGTGATCTAGCCACCTTTGTGTACTCTATCACTTGGTCTTAGGACTGGTTATATATTCTTACATGGAGTCATTCCCATGAGACCCATCATGAGGATTTTCTTCCAAAGGATGAGATACACAAGAATATTAAAGATCTTACATGACATATCATACTTATAAATATACAAAACCCTAGCCACCACACATAAGGGGCTACATGACGTGTTTTTATCATTGTACATAGTGTGTAGTCAAATTTTATCCAGAATTTCGTATCCACTTTAGGTGCCTCAAATCTAGTAATTTGACTTTAAATACAACCTTATTTCTTCTTAAAAAATTCAGATCTATCCATGGATCTTGGTTCTCATCATTAATTTATTGGAAATCAGTCTCTGGTGGTCCATGAGGGTTCTGTTGTGAGCATTACAGACCCTATATCATTCTTTCTCCAAAGAATCACCCATTGATCATCGAAATGATCATCCTCATCTCACAAAAACCTACATCTAGTCTTCTTTCATCGATCCATGCTTTTTTATCGATCAGAAAAGGTTCTGAGGGTCCGCTTAGGACTGTGGGGTCCTACCAATGATGAGTGCAAAGAAACATTGGTATAAAGGTACCATAACTAATGATTACCCATTGATGGATAAGAGTTCATATCCAAAAAAAAAAGAAAAGTGATTCTAGGGATAGAAAACAATTAAAAATCATATTTATATCAAGTACATAGACCCAAAAATAACACATAATTAGCATAGATTAATTGAACATTGATCTATCTACTCAATATATTTAATAAATATGGAATAAAACACTAATTGACAAGTCTTTCCTCGATTATGGAAGGATCATTGCTGGTGAATGAATCTTCTAGCAATTAAAAGGATTTATTTCATTCGTTGCGTACTAATATACTCCAATTTGGAAATTTTTCGTCATCTGATGTGATCTGCAATGAAGGAGGATAGAGATGCTATGGAATTATCCTAGGTTTTATGTGGATTACCATGGATATTTCCCTCATACATTATTATTTTATAACGTTTTTCTATGATGAAATGATATAAATAAATAATTAATTAGTTAATTATTTAACTGAATGTACAACCAATGTGTGAGGGCTATTATCACCCTATACTGATCCATTTTAGATCGTCTATGTGGTAAAATAATGTTCTAGACTCAACTGTGGTATCAAATTTCTGATCAAAGATTCCATTTAATATTTATTCAATTTTAATTATGAGTTTGCAATGGCGCAATATATTATATATTTAATATTTTTATAAAGTTATTTTTCGGAACCCTAATCCTTTGGATCACAGACAATCTTATCTCCTAGTTCAGTAAATATATATATTTATATTTATATTCCAATGTCTTAAAAGGAAAACCCCATGCCTCTACACTATTCCCCCTGGGTTTCTCCACAGATTGGATGTTCCTTAGTAGAATTGAGAGGACATCACGAAGGGCATTAATACCAATTTTTTTAAACCATAGGGAGTCATTGATTTTATATGGGTGATAGTGGATCATTTTGATGAAATAATCCAACATTATTATGGATAAGGAGTCGAGATCGGTGGATTGTTTATTGAATAAGTACTTGAAAGATATGGAGAGACTCTACAGTGTCTTGAAGACTATCATCTCTTTTCATTTTCCTCATTTTACCTTTAGGGTGTGTACAAGTCTCTAAAATTATATTAGAATAATGATGTTCTATAGAATGGATTTTCATCTACAAAAGTCCAGTCAGAATGAGTGCACCATCTAGTCACTTAATGTCACATTTCATTCTTTCTTCTTGTATTTTTTAGGTTTGTGGGTGATTTGGATTCACTAAGTCGAGTCTTTATACACAAATAGATTTCACTCCACCAAAGGTTTGGAATAATCTGAATATTTGTGTAACTAATATTTCTGATATGCATTTAGTTAAATTGGGGTCCTTTATGAAAATACATACTTGAATACCATCTCAAACTTGTACCCATCCCAAGCCATCGTATACTTGTAGGTCATTCTCGATCCCCATGCTCAAGAATTTAGCACTCGGGAAAACAACAACAATCATAGTGAACAATTTCACACAACTTGAAGAATAAAAAATGATATATAGAGTGAAATAGTGGAAGAAAACTTCAATATTTAAATGTATATATATATATCATAACAAAAATTGAACAAAATAAGAGATAAAAATCAAAGGTGGAAGGATAATCATCAAAAGACCAATCCTAAAACAATGAATAAAACACCCAAAAATAGTTTCTCTATTAGTATCCAAATGATATCATATGAAAGCACATATCTTCTCACCATCCAGCTAGCCTAACCAAGTAGACTGAAGACCTCAGTAGCTTGTTTTGTCTCTTTTCCTTTCCCTGCATCAAAAGATATAAACAGGTCTATGTAACACAAAAGGAATCATTTGGGTGTTACATAATATTATCCATAGGTTATCAAATTGGTGATCCATATTTTGTATCAAAACAGTAATCTAAGAATTATAAAATTTAAATAATATAAGGAAAGATAATTTTTAAATTTCTTTTATATCAAAAGCATTTAAAAATATTTAATTTCCCCTTATAAAACATTTCCAAAATAAATTTGGTAAATCATTTTCAAACCATTTCATATCCATATATATCATGGTATTTATGTCATTTCAAAACTGATCATTCATCACATATCTAACCAAATCCATTGAATTATAAATAATAAATACAAACTAAATGCATCCCAAATCTACCATCAAGCATCATATGTAACATCACAATAAGGATCACACTATTTCTGGATAGCTATAAAAACATGTACATAACATAGACAATAACATATGAATCATGCCTCTATACATATAAATCGAGTCTAGAGAGCAAAGGAACATCCTATAATGTAAACCCCCAACAAATTTAACAAGTCTTTAGAACAACAGAGCTAGTGAAAAATAGAATTACCCATGAAAAAACCTCTCATAATTAGATAATACCTATTACTATACTATCAAACTATGTACAAAAAGAGTCATGTGTCCTAAATTTTACAAAAAAAATCATCAGACTAGTTCATCATTTCATGATTTAAAAAACAATTTCACAATTTCGTGAAAAACACTTTCTATTTACCAAAACATGGGGTAACCCATGTTTTCTAAAAAACATGTTTTATAGACCCCAAACAAATCATTCAGATCATTCAATTTCATTTTATAAAAAACAATATAAAAAATAAGACCAATGAATTTCCCCAACCTAAGATATATATGAAACTACCGACCTCAAAACCTGAGTAGCACACACCCATAACTAAATCCACCATCATAAATGATCCAAAAATAGAAATGGACACCCTATATTAATTATCAACATCTTATCATTGATTTGACTAATTGTAAGGTTTTGTGAAGATGAAATATCACATGATACACCAAGAACGCACACCCTCTGCACCATAACCAACAATTGGTAATCACTAAGAATATGATCACACAATGGATAAAGAATACAATCAAGAGAGACATCACCAAAGATCAGGAAAACACTAGTGAAATACAATGGAACTAATGCTATCAAAGGGATTCAATAAGAAAAAAGTATTTCACACTTGGAGAGATGATTGCTAACTAAAATAATGAACAGAAACCTAAAAAATCAAACCATATCAAACTAGAGTCTCCAAAAGGAATGGAGACTAGTTCTTGTTTGAAAAGGGAGAGGTTTCACAATGAATAAACAATCAAGTCACTCTCAAGAAACACTAAAACAAAATTTTAGGACATTTACATGATTTAAAATCCCTTTAAACATCTTGTGATCCATGCGTATAACATATGCGGAAAAACCCATCCCCATTTTGTTAAAAATACAATTTTTTACGTTACATAGCTCGTAATCAATACACGGTGTGTAATGCCATCACTTTGTGTACATGGTTAACAATATATCCCCAACTTATATTACACTTCATATATTTATATTATATAATGAGTATTCTTCTAGTAGAATTGAAAAGGATAAGATTATTAATAAAAACTAAAACTAATTCATGTTTTCTCTAAAATTCAGGAGATCTATACAAATACATTAAATTTTTTTACCAGGAAGCCATTAATTCAAAAAAATGCATCCTTGAACATTGGGTCATTTTTTTGGAGCAATTTTCTCTTTCCTTGGGATTCATAGGATGCGTCCAATTAAAGAGGAAAAAAGGGTGAGATAAATACATGATCATGGGTGACATAAGTCTCTATATCCTTAGTATATTGGGTGGAAAAATGAGTTCTAGAAACAAGTGAGGTCATTACTCCCGCATCAATAATTCATCATCATGTGTCTCATAAGAATATGTTTAATGTCACCATAACAATGTGACTAACATAATTGATTTCTCATTTAACACATTCAATTAAGAGTTGATGATCTCTACTAGTTGTTCTATAATACAAACGTTTCGATCTGACTCATTCTCTTCCCATATCATAAAGTGATATGGATCATTATGGAATTTTTTGGCCTATGGTATGTAAAAAAAATGATGATTTATTATCAACTGAGATGGAAATTCCAACTGATAAGAAACCTTCATGAAATTATCAATTTCCTCAAATGGTCTAACATGTATTGAAGACAAATTTCCCCACTTTTCAAGATGACGATGTGTTACCCTGAAAAAGTAATGTAAGAACCTTATATTCGATAGCGTGTATGACACGTGATAGAAAGAATGTAATGTAATATAATATCCAGATACATTATAATATATTTACTATTTAAAATATATTCTATATATTTTAATTCATGAGACACTAATTCATCACTCAAGTGACCTTCGTCGATTGCATGAGTTGCATGCAAGAGAATCCTTCCTCAATACCTTATGTTACCCGTATGACCTAGTTTCACCAAATACCAATGTATTATTGAAATAGTATTATTTAATGTAACAAGATATAACCTAGTTTTTATGTTAGAGTTTATGAATAGTATTATCTAAATTATAAAAACATATATTTTATAATAATATAATATTAATTAATAGGTTAAAAATGAATGTAGAAACCAAATGAATATAAACAAAATGTCTTTATATAAAACCATTCATATGTTTACAGAGTTGTTTTACCCTATTATATTAAATAACTAAAATTAAGTAATTATTGTAATATATATTATGTATTCAATAAAATATTTTTTATATTCATATGTAAGGTTTGATATGGATCTGATAAGAACAAACCTTCTTTAACACATAAAAATCTATATTTTTATAAAGGAAAGTTTATCAACTTTTAATGGAAACTCAATATTAAATATTAATTTTGAAACATTAATAGATTTAATAAGTCAAAATAAATAACATATTTTTAATTGAAACATAAAAATTAGTTTAGGGTGAATTTGTTATATTTTTCTGAGATATTTAATTTATTTAGAAAATAGTTAAAATACTAAATTTTAGTTCGAAACTACCTTTTAGTCAAATTTATTTATAGGAATAAATTATAATATTAATTATCTTTAAAGATTAATTAGATAATATTTTTTATCAATTAATACAATATAGGTAATCATAAAAAAAATTTAACATTGAATTTATAATAAAAATAACCAACATTCAAACATTTTTGCTCTAAAAAATAGCATTGTTGTCCTATCTGCAAGATTAATTTTAATTTAATTTATGAACATTTTGTGATAGTAATTTGAAAAAATTGATTCCATATTTGGAATTATAATAACATCTAATTTATAATAAGACTAAATTTGTTTTTACTAAATGTATTAGTGAAATATATTAGCATTAATTATAGTTATTAGGGTAAAACTAAACTTAATAAAGAACTAAACCATTAACATAAGGACCTAATGACCTATCCACATTTAAAAAACCCATGGATGGAAATAATTTTTCCATTAACCTTCGTGTATTGAGATTCTTTTTACTTTTCATACGTAATAATTTGTTCAAATCTATCATCCTTTTAAAATTACCAAGTGAGTCCTTTTACTTTCATATAAAAGGCCACCAACTATACCCATTCCACACACCTATCGAACCACATAAGATAGGGAAATACCTACCCAAATAGTCTACCATAATTTAACAAATCTTCTAATAATCATCGCTTTTGGAGAAAACCCTACAAAAAAATCATTTTGGTACAAACCAAAAGAAGTAACCCGATTAAGAGGTTCATATTCTCTCATTTTTTTACTTTCATTTACATTTTCCACTCAATATACTCTTCTTATTCGAGGATTGCATAACAACACCAGTATCCTCAATATAATGTAATTTTTTTAAGCTACAGTAAAATCCTATAATTTCACACACCTATATACAATGGGTAAAAAACATAATATTTCGGTGTATGGAAAACTACTTCCTCACAAAACGATGATTATTCAATTTTCTCCAACCGCCTATCATAGGGAACATTATGATGCAAACAATATTTTTATATGATATATATGTTATTGATAATGTTTTAGGCTTCTGTAATTTTTATTTATAATATACCATTATTCTTTCCATGTTGTGTAAATATGATAATATCATTTGAGGAAGTGTGGACTGCCTCTCCCTTAAAGATATGTTATCTGTTTGCATGATACATGGAATATATAAATGAATGGTCATAATTAAACATAAGTGACATAACTAAAAACAATAATATATTAATGACATAGTTATCTTTTTATAAATATAGTTTTTTTATTTATATCAACTCCTTTTTTACTCCTTTACATACTTTAAATGAGATAATGTGGTTCGTGGATGTGTGGACTATCGCCCCCTAAACATGATGTGATTCCATTTACAAAATATAATTATATATATATATATATCTGTATGCATGTATGATTAAATAATATTATATTTATAATATAATGATAACTATGTAATTATTTGAGTTAATTACCTTCATTCCACAATGATCACTGAAAAATGGGAATGTTACTCATCCGTACATACGGTCTAACATCTCCATGGTTAAAACAATATCTCATTTTCATTAAAATATTTAATGATTGTTTTTATAAGTATAATTGAATTAAAAATAAGATAATTATGTCATTGTTATTATTATGGAGATGTTATATAATGAACCCTATGACCATAGTTGACTAACAATAGTTGTTTTTACACCTTTATAGAATTTTTTCAAAAACACCAAACATAAACTTATTTATTTATGTAATGTACAGAACATGGTACTAAGTGAAATAAAAGTAACTATGAACATGAAATAAGGTTGAGAAGTAAGTAAAAATTTTAAATCAATTTATTATACTGGAAGTTAAATGATGTTCACTTGAAAGAAAACTCAAGATAAAGGATTTCGTCTCAACTTACATTTCATTAAGAGTAAATTGTTATTATGAACCAATTCACATTTATTTGGTGTATATACTTCCAAATAACATTTTATATCAAGAATACACTTATTATCATGACATTATAAGTTTTATTTAATTCATGGGGAATTAATATTTTAGTTTTTCGAAGTATAATGGGACACTTTCGAATGTTTAATGATTATTTTTCCTCGATATCGTTTTAAGGTAAAAGCCCTTATTTTTACATATCCTCCTTTGATGTATTATTGATAAATTTATATTATTAATTTAATATTGATATTTAATAAGTGACATTATTTATTTCTTAAATTACTAATTGTTTAGACATGCAATACACGGGTTGGGGACCTTGTGAGGAATGCACTATGGGTTGGGGATATGTTAATGAAATCCCCTCAATGCTTTGATAGTATCATGGGATTAAATAGTTTTCTAGACACCATAGATAGGTTTTAACCTATAGTTAAACTATATTGGGAATGCATTTGATGGTACTTTTTCCAGGTACCTATGAATCATGACATGCAATAAATAATCTTTTCTATCATTATAGTTTTATTTAATATTCATCCATGAGATTTTGTGTCGGCATATATATGGAAACATTTCCATGAATTTCATTGATTAGTGACATGTGTTCTGGTTTCATACCATGCCATATTAATTTTTCTTTTTCTAGTTATTTCAATGGTATGTATTTTCCATTGTTACCATTCTATATTTCTTATGTACTTTGGTTTTGTTAATTGATTACATGGAATCTGTGTTTAGTTATTTACCTTTCCATATTTACTATTATCATTGACTCATTATTTATTTTACTATAATTTTCCCTTAGTGAGAATTTGATTTCACTTATATTATTTTTCTTTTTTCAGGAATCTATAAATCACACTATGATAGATATGTAAGAATATACAAGATGGATTAGAGTTATAGTAAAATTGTTTATTTTTTTAGAAGAAGAAAAAAATATGTTGTGATTAGTGTATCCATTTACAATATTATTCTCATTTATTTATATAATTTTCCAATAATACTAAACTAATTTTCTATTCATGATGTTATTCTGTGTAATCATTCCAATGTAATTGATAGCAGACACCGACTCTAGGCTTCTGAGGTCATGGTAGCTATATTTGGTATTAGGGGATGTTTAATTACATCCTTGGGAACAGGATTTAGGAAAACATTTGTTATAGAACATAACCCTAAGATATAATTTCAGGATAAATATAGATAAAAACCCTATGATTTTGGTGATGTATAGATTTTGGGGGTATTCCTAAAAATACTTCCCTATCTGGATAATACAAGTGGACGTGGTTTTGACATTGAAATACTTAGGTGTAACAACTCTGAAATGTTGTTCCAAGTCTAACATATGGTAACCTAGTACATGACAATGGGCCTTACGATACACCTAGTTTGACACTCAAATAGGAAATTATAAGGATAATTCATGGTTTCATTACAAAACATTATGGAATATTTTAAAGGATTTTGACTATAATTTTTCATGGAATAACCTAAGTAGTTTTAGATTTATAAATAAGGTTTCGTAATTTAGATATATTATAGATAATTATACACTTTTCTCACTATGACTGTTGTTTCTCATACTATTTTTTCTAGTTTTAGTGAATGGATTGAACCCAAAAGATTCATGATAACATCAAACATGAAGGAAAAAAGGGGTGATAATGATAAACCAAATGATGTGTTGATAAGATTGAAGGATATAATGTTTATTCCAAATCAGTTTCAAAAAATATGATTAATAATATATACCTTTACCAACTCCCCAGCTCACCATATATGATAAGCATGTAGGATGCTAAGATCTTGAGTGGTGAAGACCACATAGAAAAGATGTCTTTTCTTTCAGCTTCTGAGAACTGTGGAACGAGACTCCTAAGAAATTGTCTCATTAGAATAAGTAAATTCTTTATGTATGGTAAATAAGGACATAAAGCAAAGGATTTCCATGGAATAAGGAAGAGATCGATGGAAGGAAATAAATATCATCCGAATAAAACCTATATAGTTCAGTGTCATAAATGTGGGGAACCTAGACATTACCCATGTCAATGCCCTCTCCTAGATGATATACTCTTGATCGTGGAAATAACTGTGTGGAAATAGGTCGATGAAGTATTTATGTGTTGAGTTTGTATTGACAACCTTAGTTAAAATTCTATTTAGCGATTTTCTAAATTTCGAGGATGTCCATCATATTTATTTTGAAAATTGTATTATTATTTCACTAGAAAAGGAACAAAAATATGTCGGGTGACAATCAATCCAATCTTTCAAGGTTGTGGGCCTTGTACCTATGATTGAGTGACGATAAGGGTTAGATTCCAACCACTGACCTAAATAATATCCCTCTTACTTTTCATTATTTTTAGTTAAAAAATTTAATGAATAAATATTAATGATGAACATGCAGTAGAAATTTCTATTATTATAAATTAATCTATAAACCATATTTATTTTGGGATATAGTTATAGAAAAACTGTATGAATTTTCACTCTTTTATTGGATTTGTGATCCCTCAAAAATTTCTTTTAGTGCTTCAAGTATAAAAAATATCATTGTTGTTAACAAATTTTTTGGGAGTAAAGGGATGAGTTATAATTTTTCCTAAGCACAATAAATAGTTAGGATTTTTAATATGATATTTAAACCTATCATGTAAGAATATTTCATCATATTCAAGCTCAATAAAAGGATTACCCAACATTAGTAAAATGACTTAGAAGTCAAATGTTTTCCTAATACCTAAAATTATATTTAACCGATTTCCTTCTAAATCATCAATGATATATGGATTTGATGACATCAACATTCTATTAATCCTTCGATTGTTTTTTTTATGACATAATTCAATCCCTGTAAATATTTATATTTTCCCTCGAAGAACATATCACTATTTTCTAATGATGTTTTACTACTTAAAGACCTAGTTACATGGTATTCCATGGGACCTTTGTACTTAAAATTATCTATTTTATAGTGGATTACTTATGAGACAGTCTTCTGATGTGGGATTTCGAACACAAGAAGTATCAAAAAATCTATCACAATGATCAATTTTAAATTGCGAGGATTTAATTTAAAAATGGTGCGGAAAATGTGACACCAGGAAAAACTAAGGTAAGAACCTTGTATTCGATATCATGTAAGACACGCAACAACAAGCACATAAGGTAATATAATATTATGATACATTATAATATATTTAATATTTAAAATATATTATATATATTTCAATTCTTGTGACACAGAGTTAATATTCAAATGGCCTTCCTCGATAAATTTATTTACACACAAAAGCGATGTTTCTCGATAGCTTGTGTTACACACTAGAACGTGTTTCACCAGATTAAATTGTATTATTAAAATATTATTATTTAATATAATATGATATAAAAGAGGCATTATGTTACTAGTTATTAATAGTATTAAATAACTTCTAAAAATATATGTTTTAAAATAATATAATATTAATTCATAGTTTAAAACTAAATTTGGAACCAATTGAATATAATTGGAATGTTTTTATATAAAACCATTTTTAAGCTCACAAATCTATTTTACCCAAATAAGTCAATGTAATTAAAATTAGTGAATTATTTTAATTTAGGTTTTATATATTCAATAAAATATTTTTTATCTCCATCCATTATGTTTGATGTTCATAAGATAAGAACAAACCCTATTTCACAAATAAAAATCTATATTTTTATAAAGGCAATTTTACCACCTTTTAATGGAGAACCCATTATAAATTTCAATTTTCACACTTTAATTGATTTAATATGTAGAAATAAACTTCATATTTGAAATATAAAAATAATAATTATGTAAGGGTGAAATTATGAAATTTGTTTGAGACATTTCCTTTTTTAACAAATAGTTAAGAATACTGAATTTTAGATCAAAACTTCTTTTTAATATAAATTATTTATAAGGTTAAATTATTATTACAATTTGTTTTAACGTCTAATTATATAATATTTTTATCAATTATTAAAATTTATATAATTGGAATCTATTTCACATTTATTTTGACTATAAAAACAAAGCCAACATTCAGACGTTTTTACATTAAAAACCTGCATTTTCGTCCCATCTGGAGGGTTAATTTTAATTCAATTTATGATTCTTCTATGATTAGAATTTTGAAAAATAGATTCCAAATTTGGAGTCATAATAATTTATATATTCTAATAAAACCAATATTTTTTTACCAAAAGGATTTGTGAAAGTGATTAACATTAATTACAATTATTATTTTAAAACTAAGCTTAATATACGTATAGACCTTTAGCATAAGGGTAAAAATGACATGTAAACTTGTACAAAACCCATTTTCAGACATAAATACTCCATAAAACGTCCATTATTGAGTTTTTTTGTTTCATTATTACTTTTATTAGGTAAGAACATATGCACACCAAACTTCATATAAAAAATACCAAGTGAGTCCTTTCCCATTCCTAGAAAAGGCCATCACCTATACTCATTCATCACACCTCTCAAACCATTTAAATTTTTCTAAGACCTGAAAAAATATCCTCCCATTATTCCTATACTATAAATAGAATCATACCTTCAAGAAAAACCCTTCCAAAAAAGCATTTGGTTCAGACCAAAAGAAATTACCAGATTAAGAGGTGACACCTTCTCTCATGATTTTTAGTTTCATTTCCATTATCCACTCTCTATAATTTTCTTATTATATAATTAAATAATAAAAAAATTAAGCTAAATATAATGTTATTTTTTTATTCTGAGGGTTTTACCTACACTTACACACAGCTTAATCTAATGGGTGACGAACATACTGTTACTGTGTACAGTGTACCACTACCTCACAAAATGATGATTGTTCAATTTTTATTTATTGCCTCTCATGGTTGACATTTTGATGGAAACTCTATTTATATATGATATATATTTTATTTTTAATGTTTTATTTCTCTTTAAATTCTATTTATAACAAACCTTTTTTCGTTCCATGTTGTGTAAATATGATAATCTCGTTTGAGAAAGTGTGGACTACCGTCCCCTCAAAGTGATGTGATTCATTCACACCATACATGGAATGTATAAATTAATGGTCATAGATAAAACTAAATGACCTAAAAAATCAATAATATATTCGTGAAATAATTATAATTTTTTAAATAATTTTTATATATATATCATTTCCTTTATTACTCCTTCACACACTTTAAAAGAGATAATGTCATTTGTGGACTTGTGAAATATCGTATCCCCTACATGATGTGATTACTTTTATATCAGGAAAATATATATATAAGTATATATGATTGAAAAATATTTTATTTATTTTATAATGATCATTCTGTAAATATTTTACTTACTTACCTTCTTTCCACAATGTTCAATTAGAAATGGGAATGTTACTCATGTCTATGTTTGGCGTACCGCCTCCATTGTTGTAACATTATCCCGTTTTCCTAAAAATATTTAAATATTCGTTTTAAAAATATAATGGATGTAAAATTATAATAATTCATTCATTATTAATATTTTGGATATGTAATATAATGAACTCTTGGACAATAGTTGTCTAACAATAGTTGTTTTGACACATAAACCGAATTTGTTCAGAAATGCACAACATAAACATAATTGTTTAACTACTGTATAAAAATAGTAATAAGTGAAATAAAATTAATAATAAACATGTAAAAGGTCCTGAATAAATACTAAAATTAATATAAATATATTATATAGTAATTTAAAGGATGATCACCTGAAAGGAAACTCTAGGTAAGTGATTTCATCTCAACATACATTTCTTTGAGTCTTAATTGTTATTTTGCGCCAATTCACTTTTATTTAGTGTATATACTTCCCATTGAAAAGTTATATCAGGAATCCAATTATAATAATGATATTTTAAGTTTCATTTAATTCATCTGTAATTTTTATTTCAATCATTCAATGTGGTATGGGACACATTGGAATGTTTAATGATTATTTTTCCTCAAGGTATATTTAATATCAACAAACCTTATTTTTAGATAACCTAATCTAAGGTATTATTAATAAATTCATATTATTTATTAAATATTAATATTTGATAAGGAATTATATTTTTTGATATATGTGGAATGATTTGGACATGTAATACATGGGTTGGGGACTGTTTGAGGAATGCCCTACGGGTTTGGGACAGGTGAATGAAATCCCCTTGATGCATCAGTAGTCTCATGAGATAAAATAGTTTTCTATCTACCGGAGATGGGTTTTTACCCAATATATAAACCATATTGTGATTGTTCTTGACAGTACATGTTCAATCTACTTTGGAAACATGGCATCCAATAATTAATCATTTCATTAATAGTGGTTTTAGTTATTATTAATCCATGAGATTTTGCATCGATATATCTATGGATACATTTCATTTATGTTGATTGATGAATGGAGTCTGTATTAGTTTCATACATTTTTATATTTATATTTATTTATCATGTTATTTGAATGGTAAGTATTTCTAGGTATTACATTGCAATATTTCTTATGTACTTTCGTTTAGTTTGTTGATTACACGGTATGTGAGTTTAGTTATATACCATTCCATATTGACTATTCTCATTGATTTGTTTTTTATTAAGATATAATATTACCTTACATATCATTTGATCTCACCCTTATAATGTTTAATTTCCTAGGAATCCAAGATTCATACTAGGAAAATTTGTATGAATATGATAAATGGATTAGAGTTATCCTCGAAGATGTTTATATGATTAGATGAACAGAAATATATGTTGTAAATAGTGTATCAATCTGTAATAAAATTCACATTTATGTACAATTAATTCCAAGAATATTAAATTGAACACTCCTTTGGGGAATGATTAGTTATAATAATTCCTATACAATTGATAATAGACAACATCTTTGGGCTTCTAGGGTCTAGGTGGCTACAAACGGTTACCTAACCTAGGAGAAACCATCAAGAAACGCATTAACCTATGGAAAAGTCTAAAATATTATTTTATCAGTTTTTATATGGTTTATATTGACACATCATGATAACCAGATTCAAATGTATGTTATAATTCGCTTAGATATCTTTGGAACCAAAATAGGTCCCACCAAGGAATCTTCACCCACCTCTTCCCAAAAAAATAGGTGACATGGGTGGGAAAACCATACAAATCCACAGAAGGATTCATTATGATAAATTAATGATTACTATTGTTATATGAAAACCCAATAAGTACAAAATGGATGTCCCATTATCAATAAAATCCAAAAAACATAGAGCATATCCTTGAAAATTTTAATACCGCACTCCGTCTGGCTGTCTTTCTGGGTATGATGATTTGTACTCATCCTAACCTAAGTCCCCATATAAACATAGAGGCTCTTCTAAAACTTTAATGTAATCCATGGAACCCTATCTAAAATAATTTCAAATTTAACCCCTTGTATCCTTGAAATTTCCCATATATAAATCTTACATTGATCTTCAACATTAGTAGATTCTTTTATTAGAATGAGATGAGATGAGTTTTCAACCAATCAATCGCCACCCTGATTAAATTCTTTCCTTAATTAGTTTTTCGTAATAAAACTAGGAATTATATAGACACTACATCTGATTTAAAATATTGAATCAAAATATATAGAAGAAAACTAAACGGTTTTAAATTATCTGCCATTATTTGTTGGTAGTAGTAACAACATTACACATAATCAGCAATGAAACGCTTCATACCCAGCCACCTAAATCACAATTATTAGTTCTTAATAACTTTTTTGTAGTTTTAATAATAATATACCATAAAGAACATGAAAATAAAAAACACTAAGCTCATTATAGATGATGGGATGAGAAATTGGTCCCCAAAGTTGAAAATACCATTTGAAGATAAAGACCAACCATAAATAGTCTCTTGCACTATATATGGTTTACTGGATTTCTATGAAATCTTAATTATACTACTGGCTCAATAAAATAGACTAAAGTAGAGATAATGATAAGTGAACGTTGGTCAAAACCATGACTGAAACATCCACTTGAGCATTCAGATGAAAAACAGTAGACATACACATAGGGTTACACGATTCCTTTGATTCCAGAATAACTTACGATGGAACTTTCCAAAAAAGAGAATCATCAAAAACATTTCCCTTATTTGGGATTCTAGTGATGTCAAATTTATACTATTGAAAGTATTCGAACAACCTCATTTACCTGAGATATATGTATTTTTGAGAAAATATATAGCTCAAACACTTTTGATCAAAAAAAAGTGTGAACCTTTCCCCAAAGTGATAGTGCCTCCAACACTTAAGAGCTTGCATAATGACTAAAAGCTATAAATTTTTTATGGGGAAATTATTCTCCTATAGTTGAAATAGATGAAATTTATAGGCTACCACATTATAATCTCACAAAATCATACAACCTATACTAACACTAGAAGCATCACATAAAACCACATACCCCATCCGAGGAATAGTTAAAATAACACCCCATAATGATAAAGGGTTAAATGAAAAATGATATGACTCAAGTCAACAAGGTAAAATAATAATTTCAAGAGACTTCCTAATTAGGAATCCATAGTTGAGTGTTCTTGGCTTGGAGTAGTGATCGGGATGGGTGATCTTCTAGGAACATTCCCATGGTGTGTGCGAGTAGGGTCAAAGCACACTAGAAAGTACAAGTGTTGGAATGTAGGGATAATCCTTAATCATATGACAAATTTGGGCACATTGGTGGTCCCTTAGGTGCATAAAACATTTATGAATGGAAATTGGAAGAACCTGGAAGTTCAGGACCTGATAGCCATGTTACATAAACCATTATGTGCTATCACTGGGGACCATTTCTTTCTTAGGTATTAGAGTAGGAACCCAACCTATAGTTTGGTTACACTACATGGGTTGAGATATAGGGTTCACAATGAGGACATTGTTCTCTAAAGGATATGTGAATATAACATCCCAGAATGATATGAGGTTAAACGAATAAATGATATCACTCATGTGAATATGGTGACCTTTAAAATTTGGATCCTTCTTAATTGGAACTCCATGGTTAAGATTTCTTGGAATGGGGTAGTTATTAGGATTAGTGACATTCTAGGATGTTTTCCAAGGTTTGTGTGTGAGGATAGAGAACACTAAAAGAATATCCTAGCCTAAGGGTAGATTCATTAGTCAGATGACCTGTTCGAGCACATGAGTGGGCCCTAGGGTCGGGACCATGTGTTTGTGGAAAAAATGATGGTACCTGGGGATCTTAGACCCAACGTCCATGTTAACATATGGTTTTTTTCTATTTTTTTGGCCTAGTTGTTTCTAGTATGATTAAAATATGATATAATGACAAATTTAATTTCATCTTGTCAAAATAAGAATAACACTTTACATCTGATTTTAATTTCACCCATTTCCTCGTAAAGAGAATTTGAAGATGATGGAATCTTTAAGAAATCCTTTAAAACCATCGATATTATCGAGATAGTCCAATTAAGATTCAAATATCAAATACATTCCATAGTTCATAACCATAAAAAACAGTATATTCTCAGGATCAAATGATTCTTTCAGCTTATAAATCACATTCCCTAAGAAATTCACATATAAAATCCTAATGTTTCCTTTTTTGATATTTCCATACAAAAATTGAATTCACAGGACTTCCAAAACCAAGATCATATGGTGATCATGATCATGTTGGGATCTTAAATAAAACAAAATATCACTAGTGAAGACTACCGTAATAGTGTTGATTTAATAATGAAATATATGATCCATCAAAGCCCTAAAAATTACATGATCATTTTTCAGACGAATTTACATCAAAAGATATTTGAACTGCTCATACATCTTCCTAGAGGTTTTATTTTTTATATCATGCTCCAAAACATTGATTGGAAGATAACATGATCCATGATAAATCATCAAAAACCATTTTCCCTATTTAACTAATCAATAAAATCATTCATACAAGGAAATGGATACTTTTTCTTAACTATTTCTCAGATTAGCATCAAATAGTGCATGAACCTTCATATTAAACCATCATCCTTAATGGAAAATAGCTCTATGTCTCCCCAAGGATAAAAACTAGGTTGAACAAAAACCTTTTTCATTACTTCTTTCAAGTGAATCTTTGTCTCTTTAAGCTCTACGGATTCCATGTTATAGGATGGTATTAAAACGAGTTTCAATTGGAGATCTACTCAAATAACAAAATATACCCCCTATCTCGAATAATCATAGATAAATATTCTATTAACATATCAGGAATGTCCCAAATGACAATTGGAAGATCAAAAATAGAGGAAATTTCATCATTAACTACAACTTTAGTTGAAAAAAACCCCTAATATCTATTCTAGAAATTCCTACAAGGACAGACTTCGTATATCACCCTCCCTAAAATACTGGCGAGCTCCCATCGGCCTATACGAAATGAGATGCACTGATAAAAACACTCAACCTCAACCTAATGAGATACATGAAAATCCATCCGGATGAAGATGACAAATACATCTATATCTAGAACAATAAAATCTCAGAATATCTTTGTATCATCCATCGATTGCGTATAAAGACACTAAAACCCCTCCTATTTCATCTTCCAAAAAGGTGTTGTTAAGTCCATAACAAAAAACAAGATCTCTTTTTTTTAATTTTATGTATATCAAAATAAATGGCCAGATATAAACAAGTGGGAAAAACTAATATCAAATTAAGTAGTCACTACTAAATATGCAATAGAGATAGGACCTCTCACTATCGCTGGACCCGCATCTATCCTCGTTGGAAACTCATCTACTTAATGAACGTGCTTCACTCCTGAGGCTTTTTTCTGATACCTATCATATTAGAAGCATTTAAGTGTGAAACAATATACTTTGGAGATGATGATCCCTACACATATCGAGTAGTAGACATACCTAGAAATAAGTGTTTTAGATGAGTGTAATTTCCCAAATTCATACACATCCTTACAGTTAAATGGAAAATGTCATGTGTTTCTATCCATGACACCCTAATACAATGTCAGAGGCATAACACTATTTACAACTACATGTTCTGAAGAGTTTATCTTCTGAGAACCACCCCCATCACTTCTATAATGATCCTAACACATCATCTTTTTCCCCAGAGCACCACTGAAGAAACCCCTATGAGGAATATATGGAAGAGAATATGTAAATTTTCATGTTGTATTCATATCTTCCATCATATCCCTATAAATTGTATCTGAATAGGTTTAATGATTCATTATAAATATCGGTTATCTGATATCCATTTGCTAACCCTACACGTACTTCTAAGATTTTATTTGGTTATTCTTTACAACCGATTGTAAAAAACAAACAAGATCAAAAAACTGATTAGTGTACATTGATGCTAAACACTCCCCCTATTGCATAGATAGAAAGTCTAAGTACTTCACCGTCATCCATGGATATGGACAAAACTGATGGATTAAGAGAGACATGAAACTGTTTCAGTCCAATCCCATGGACATATCCTCGTGTACCATTGAATCGCAACAACTCCTGTTGGGTCCATTATGTCTAAATGTAGCATACTTTACCTTGATACATTCATGTGTATCTAGGAAGTCAAATATATGATCAATATTTTCACGTTATTTATCATCTTCTTGAGTTCCATTCATAACATCAAAGGATGTGGGATTCTCGCGTAAGAACTCTTATAATCTATCTTTTTCTATTATAGCTCTCAGATGTACCTCAACAATTGTGTTCTGAGATTGTAGGGCATTATGGTCAACAATACATACTTTGTACATTATTTCCTCTATATTGTTCTAATCCATTAGTGGATAATTATTAGATACATCAACTACACCCTCATGAGGAACATTCAGATAATGTCATGGAGGCATAATAATGCACACATAAATAGAACAAATTTTAAGACAATAGAAAATATCAATTCAAACTAGAAAATCCATAAGAAAAAATGATATTAAGTTCAAGAAATCAGGCCAAGAAACAAACATCCAAACATACCATGGTAATTTGAGTCACATCATGGAATGTCATGTCCAGACAATGACCCATGTATACCTCTCAAGTCTTGAAAATTCAATCTTCAGACTACCAAATATCCCATGACAAGGAATATTTAGGAGAGACCTCAATTGATACCATACTATGAAAATCATTTCCTGGATACCCTCTCAAAATACTACCTACCTTAATCATTCCCAAACCTAAAGGGAATTCCTAATACCCAGGGGCCAGTGTCCAGTACATGATAAAACAACAACAAATATAATGAATGATTTCAGAAAAACTAAAGTAGACAACATGATATATATACAATCATACTTAAAGAAACAATAGAATATACCAGGAATATATATATATATCATAATAGAAAGAAAAAATGGAATTGATACTTCTAATATGTGTGAAAAAGTCTCCAATAATATAGTACAAATGAAAAGGAAAACAAAACCAAAAAAACTACTCCAAACGTCTCCATATAATAGAATGGGAAAACCTATCCCACCTAATCATCCATATTACTAAACCTAGCTAATAGAAAACCATTCTACCTCACTATGTCACATTTCCTTTCCCTATATTGAAATAAATCATCAGTTGTATGCACCATTGAAGGTGTACATAGGGAGTGAGATAATAGACTCTAAAAGATCTCACCCAATTTTTTCACATCACTTCTCTAAACAATAATACAATAATTATCAACCTTAAGGAAAGTAATTCATGATAAAAGATTGATAATTTTTCCATAAAAACATGGAAAAACGATTATTGAACCCTTTTGACACATATCCACATAAAACATGTAATTAGATTTGAATGTAATTCATATCCAGATATATTATCACAGGTATATCATGTCATGAAAATGAATTAATCACATAACATATAAACTATGTGGTAGTAAAACATAATTTTACAGACCAAAAATATCCCAAATTGGACAATAAGGAGAACATGTAACATCACAACAAGGATCACACATGGTAAATATAGCTAGGACACTCGTACCAAACATATACAATCACACATGCATCACTCCACTGATCATGTTCATTGAGTCCATAGATCATAGAAATACCAAAGAAAATAAACCCCCCAATAGGTATAACAATACCCTATAAAATATGTTCCTATGGAGGATAATAAATAACCATCATAAAACCCCATGATAGTGGATGTGACATATTATTATATCATTCACATAAGTACTCTTTGATTACCATTTTCTATATTTACCAAACCATTTCAAAAAGCTATTTCACAATTCTTGGAAAACTATTTCAATATACCAAAATTTGGGGAAATAATATTTTTTTAAATCCATGTTTCACACACCCAAAACAAATTATCCATATCATTTCATTTAAATTAATGAAAAAATTATCAAAAACATGATAAATACAGTTCACCAATATTGGATGGATACGAAACTAACTACCTCAAAACATTTATCACACACACCCATAACAAAATACCCATCAATTAAAGATCTCAAAATGGAAACAGTATCCCTATAATTAATCTATGAGACATAGAAGTTCTTAAATTAAATATAATTACTAGAGAAGTTTAAATATTTCAACATATATCAATAATACACACCCATCACATGACAACCAATAGAGGATCAACACTCAGAAAAAGATCACGCAATTGATCTATAAAATTATAAGTAGATATATCATCGTGGATCCATGAAACTAATATCACAATAAAATGGTGCTACTATGACCAAATTAAAAAAATATAAGAAATTATTTATCACCTTAAGTGATTCTACTCAACTAAAATGGTGATCAATCACTGAATGAATCAATTTGGATCAAACAGAGTTGACAAAAATCATCAGAAAGCGGCTCTAGGATGATAGGATTGAGAATTCACATCGAATGAACAAACATATCACTTGCATGAAGCCCTAAAAACCATATCCCTGACATTTACATGGAATTTAATCCCTTTATATGTTATATATTTCATATGGATTATATATTCCAAAAAACATGTCATCACTTTATTAAAAAACATGATTTTTATTCTTATGTGGTGTGTAATAACTACACAACATGTTCTCCCTTCATGTTGTGTACGTAATTTATTGAATATTCTCTATAGAAGTTACACATCATGTATATCAATTCCACATATTGTAAATCTATCGAAGATATGAACAACAACAGAGTCCTTACAAAAACCTCAAATAAACATAGGCATTCTCTGAAGTAAAGGATACCCTCGTTAAACCATTACACGTTTATACCAGTACTCTAATAAATCAAAAAAACATATAAACTTTAATTTTAGGTAATTGTATCTAGAAATGTTTTCCATTCTTAGAAGTCCAAATATGAAACAAATTAATGTGGAAAAAAATATAATAGGAATAATTGAAAGTTGGAAATGGGATGTTACATGGGGTTTCATCAATTCTTAAGAAAAAACAATTACAGAATATCATTGTGGTAGTCAAGGAAACTCATTAAGGGTTGAAGTTAGTGTAAGATCTTCATTTGTCCATGTCTATCATATGAGGATACCTTTGGAGTTTGAAATTAGTGATCATATGTGTTTTAAGGTGAATTCTCACCATAGGTAGTGATTTATTGATCTTGGTGTAAGACTTTTCCATTATTTGTTAGAAATTTGAAGGTATTCTCTTGTGTTAGAGTTGTGATTTATCATATTGAACATCCCCTGGAGATGAACTAGATAAATTATGTATCCCATGTTTCAAATCTATAATGTATCTTACATGATAATTATTTTCTTATCAATTGGGGAGATATAAATGCTAAAATTTATATAACCATTATGGAGTGGGATTTGGGGAAACAATACCACTAGAATATGGGGTTGTGTGGACCTGATATTCCCATTTTTATTGTCTTGTTGAAGTAAGTTATCATAGATATAATCACCTGGGAATGCGATTCAGGGATACAAACTCAATAACATGATCTCCTTAATGTTTATCTCTTCTCTCATAGTGTTTGTCTTTTGTTTTTTTACACCTTTGTTGGATTTTGTGTTGGTTTCCTCTTATTTCATTATTGGGGTCCCTTTTTTAGATGAATATACCATGTGATCATGTTTAAGATCTATTTGTTAGATTTTTATGGTGTTGTTATTTTTTCCTCTACAATAGTTGGTTGATCTCTTATAATGGAGATATTATTGAGAGATATCTCATGGGTTGGTTATTCAGATAGCCATTTTTTCTTCTAAAATCTCCATTTATTATTTTTTATTCTCTTGTTCACAAAAAGTTTCCTAGATATCAGGTGTAAGGTTTTAGATATTTGTTGTCCAAGAATTTTTATTTTTGGTTGCTGGTGGTTCCCAGATAATCCTTAATGAGGAAGTATGAGAGTTATGTAAAAATCACATCTTAATAGAGGATTCTATATTTTGGTTCCTTACGTTTTGTTGTATGATAGTAATTTGAAGCATAATGGATATTTTTATGGTTTAGATTCCAAGGAATGTTGTTTTCATGGCCATAACCAATTTCAGTATTACTCTATCATGGAGCAGGGGTTCATCAAAAACTAATCCCCAATAGTAAATCATTGCTGCACAGAGAATCATGACCTTGGAATATGAGTTTGAGGTTGTTCTTAAATTTGTGAGTTGTTGTTTCATGGGCATGGGTTGTGGAATAGTATCCCTAAATAGTGAATAGGCTATATAACATCATTGTATAGGTTTCACAATAGTACCACCTCAGGAAAAAGGATCTATGATATAGTTAGTGTTATATTCATCGTATGTTGCCTCATAAATTGTGGCATAGTATTCCCTATGTCATCTGATTCTATGGTGTGGTCATGTGATCTACGATTTGGTCCTCTTTTTTCTGAATTTATATACATACCAAAACCCCCCTATGAACCCATATTTCTCCAAATATTTCCACTCAAACCCACGGTTACATAGATTACTTTTTGAAGTGTTTGAATCCCCTATAGATAATAATCATTCAACCTCATCATGATATCAGTATATGCTGATATGTGGTTATTTCTTATTATTTTTATGGCTCTTTCTTCTTCATTTTGTATAGTTTATCACATGTTCAACGTTTCATCTTATAGAAGATGATATCAATCATACTAATGATGTTTATCATTTTTTTGGCACTGTTTTTGTATGGTTACCTTAGAGGGATACATTTTTTTATGATAGAGGTTATTGTAGACCCAAATTCTTATTCCATTCTCATGTGAAGAATTTTGAATCTTTGAGGTAGAGGATTTTCATTATTATCATTTTATTGTAATATAAAATTTATTATGAATATTATTCTATGAATATTTGTTTAGTTAACCCTAATAAAAGATAAACTCTATTAATAAATAATTATTTTATTATTTGAGAGTTTTTTTTCCACCATGATAACATTTTCTTCTTGATTTTTTAGATAGAGTGATATCTAGGTTCTTCATTGGTTAGCATATTGGTTATTCTAAAATTAAGATATTGTTCATTGTAATTAGTAATAAATGAAAATATGTATAATTGACTATTTTCATAAGAATATGAGGACCCATGATTAATAAATCCATTATAATAATTTGATTTAATTGATTTTATAGTTAATGTCGTATTTAATTAATGTATTTTCTTCCATGTACTAATGGAATTGAAAAAATATGATTAAAATGGTAAGGATTATTGTTAATTAAAAATAAATGCATGTGTATATCTTCCATACTGTTTGATAAAACAAGATATTATTATTGGAATAATGTTCTAATGTGATATATATTTTTATAGTTGATTACATAGGTTAACCATATATGTATCATATATTTAATGAATTGGTTAGTATAAGATATAATAAGAACCAGTTCGTTGATTAAGATAAATTGTTAGGGTAAAGGATTCTTATGTTCTTGTAATGGATAAATGCATTGTGTGGTTTAATGAGAGCCCATCTATATGTAATATCTATATTCAAGGGTTTTATGGTTTATATTCCCTACTTAAAATGGTTTTTTTGTATTTCTCTTTTTTCATTACTCTAGATTTCTGACTTGATTTGTGATGTTTTGTGAGCCTGGTATTGTTTTCAGTGTACAGGATATGTATGGGGAGGATATATTTTGTAGTAATAGTTATTTCTAATGACAATGGGATGAATGTGTATATGCATGATGAAACTGGGGATGTAATCTAAGTTAATGGAACATCATTAATATGGTCTTACCCAATCCTATGATTAAATATGGGATTCTTTATTATATATATTTCAGTTTAAATATTAGATAGTTCAGTTACTTTTTCACCATTCCTTTCCCCACTGCTTGAAGCAGTTATACATTATTATTTATTAATTCCCACTATGGTAACTTAGGATATTTTATAAAGTGCCTAGAATTATGGATTGTTTAAATAGAAAATCAATTTTATGACCAAGTGAGTTGGTTCTTGTTTGAATGAAAATTTTAATGATAATCCTGATAAACTATTGACTCGGTGTGATTAATCCTGGAGGCCATCAACATCACTATTATCATTAATGTAATATGTCTTGTAATAATATTGATTGTTAATTTATAACTAAATGTTTATTTAATATTTGGATAAATTATAAAAAATTAATTAATTTATCTTATTCTATTTTAAATAATGTCATCTTATAGGATATCAAGTCCTTTAATATGGAATCTGGGTGTTCAAGTAATAATAGATATAGGTGATACAAGGAGTAGTTTCATACAATAGTGTGTTTGTAAAATATATTAAATCTTACATGTATTGTGATTTCATATGCTACCCCCCCCCCCCCCATGTTGGTAGGTCGACTGAATCCCAGTGGACTGTAGGTTGGTTTTTTTCAATTTCCATGTTGTCAAGGAATAGATGGATAATAACCCCTAATGCCCCTTCTATCTTTTCTCGATATTAGTATTTATAGGTTTTCATTATGGTTAAAATTCCTATATATTTGTGTAGGGTTAAATAATATATTTTTATTTTTCACATAGATATATATCCCGATATAGTACCCATACAATTATTATAGCTATAACGTGCATGGGTTGTGAATTCATGAGGTATATTACATAGAATATGGGAAGTAGTGCTTTGAGGTATGATACTCTATGTGTGGTATGAATCCTATGGGATGGGGAGGCTCCCAAAAACTATATTTCTATAATCTGGATATATGGAATGGGATGATGACTTGATATGATGCACATGATGCATGTTGTGATACTTTATCCCAAGTGATTTAAAGATAGATTATTTTAGAGAGAGATGGCTCAAGAAGTACAACATGGGTGAAGAGTTGAAACCTAGCGATCAAGGGGTAGTGGTGTAACCTTATTTTATTTCTATAATATGTGATCTATTATTTTTGATACATGGTGAGAGATAACCATGATGCAGCTATGAACATAGTAAACATTTTTATGTGGTGAGTTAGATTTACTAATTGAAAATTGGGATTTAGTATGCATTATTTATCTATTAAATGATAGGATCTAAGGAGGATCGTACTTAGAATACCTATTATTCTCACCCTACATGTACATAATGTATTTTTCTGTTCATTAGGATGAGGTTTGAAATTGTTCTAGATTTTATAGGCTCATGGGAAATTTATGAGCTATTTGGCCATCGTGGTCATTGTAGAGTTTATCATTCTTATACATTGTGTGACGTTTAGTTTATTTAAATTTTTTTGACATTAGATGTATGAAATGGGGTTATTTCATCTTTAATATTATGAGGTAAGTATTTACTTTTTTATCTCTCTCTACCAAATGTTCTCTAAAAGGGTAACGCAACCCTTTTGTATTTATGATACAACCTCGACGCTTGTCTCCAATCATTGGCCTATTGAAGACAATATTTTGATGGACATTATCTCCCATCTCAAACTATCACCTCAGAAGGACTATTTTCTTGTAGTGTGTAACCTGGAATTTTGAACCATTTACCCTATAATAGTGTCATCTGATTATTGAAAAATAATTTGTGTTCACAAATAATTTTTTTTTATTGCATTTAAAAGGGGATAAAGCTAACCCTCTCAATTTAACTCATCTACAATATAATTTCATTCTAACCCTACCGGATTTTCTTCATATATAGTTCCCTTTCATGAAATGAAACATCAGGCCACAATAAGTTACCCTATGGCCCTGATTTCAATGGAGGATTTCAAGATAATGTTCAAGATCCCCAAGTGAGTGTCACTTAATACATTTTACCTTTCTTATAAATAATTTTTTAAAAAACCTATCTGATATGTAGTAATATAATAACCTAATATTTATTATTATACTTATGGGTTACTATATTAGTGGATCAATCATTATTTATTCCTTCCCATCCATGTAGAAATACAAACAAAGTCCAATTTTGTATCTATGAAGAAAACTACAACCACGATGTAATAACATTAATTTATCACCTCTACATATCTTTATTGGTTACAATGATATAATTAAAGAATGAATTTTTTATTTATAATATTTCCATTATCATGATGAGACAAATTATATCACACCTTCTTTCGTATCATTTTTTTGTGAAATGAAAATGTTGACTATAAATTTTTTTGACTATCTACTCTATGAAGTAATATATTAAATTTTTATTATAGTTTCATTATTATTTATAATTATATCATAAAATATGTAAAAACCATTAAATATAAAAAATAAATATTATTTTTTTAATAAGTATATTATGCTAAATAAAAACACTTCTATAACAATATTCATTCATTAGTTCTGGTATGGTCATTATTGGGTTAGTCTGACAAGATACATAATCAATTATATAAAAAAACTATTATATATGTCAATTGGAACTTCAATACTAAAATAATTATTATTTAATTATAAAATAATTATTATTTTATATTTTGGAAAAATTATAGTAACTGAATAAATTATTATTTATATATCATTATTAATCACTAAAAATAAATAAATAGGTCGTCATTGAAGCCATTTTAATGGAAAATAACAAAATAAAATATATAATGGTCTGTTATATTTATAAATAATTATAATTTATTTATTTTAGTACTTTAAATGATATAGTAATGATGATTTTGGTATCAAATAAATCTTATCTATGTTGATATTTTAAATCATGGGTACATCTATTGATGTTACTAAAACCCAATGATAAAAAAATATTATTACTTAATAATATATTTAAAATAAATAAAAATAAAGGGATTATATAAGACTAAACATATATGAATAATGTTATAAAATATAATTTTAGGTTAATTATGTTTGTCTTATGAGATCCTCATGTGATTTAGTGGAATTCCAGAATTATTGTAAGCATTTTTAGTCTCAATTTTTACCCCTTGATAGGTTTTTCATGTTTTACATAATTTATTATTTGGACGGTCTATATACTACCCATTTTAATATTAATTAATATTATCATATCATTATTCAAAGTATTTATGGTTTTATATAAAATAATATCCTTCAATAAGTTTTAATTCAAATTATTTTACTATTATAGTTGTTATTTGTCACTAATTTCAATTCCATGAGACCTCTTCATTTTAAACACCATTTTTTCCATTTTGTGGTGTAATAAAATCCTATTTGATATTTTATATCTTGATTACTTATTTATTCATGATATATAATATTACATTTGAAATTATATCCATCATGGGGTTCTGATTTAAATTTTTTTTAAATCGTAAGTGTTATTTGTCTCAATGTTTAATTCAATGAGACATGTCTAATATTGTGTAAAATATTTTTTTATATTTTTCATCAATGGAACTATTTCCTTCTTGTATAATCTATATCATTCATTTCATTGAATTTCAATTTCATGGATTGTCAATCGTATTCTTTTGAATCATACCTTATGATTACCATAATGATTTTTCCATCTAGATTTTTCTTTATTGATATATGATTCACATTCAGTGCTTGATTCCCTTTTGTGGTGTATAAATTGGTGGTGGATCGCCTTATAAAATTGATTATACTATTATATCATAAGTTTATAAATTTATTTACCTCCTTTTCTTTTTATTTCCAAATCATCCTCTATTATAGGAATTATTTTTAACTTAATTACATTACTCATTGAATTTCATAAATATTATTAAATTTTTGAAGAAGATTTAATAAAGATTATACTAATTATATTGACTAAGAAATTTATTAAATTAAAATTGTAACATTAATCTATATGGTTATTGATTTATGATTCTTACATTAGAATATATTAAAATTTATGAATGGCAGAATATTAACAATTAGTTTAACTATTATTCTTATATAGATGTTAACTGAAAACTAAGTAATGTGGGTTATTTTTTGTTTAACCACACAATTTTTTTCTACGTATAGTTAATGATCATCTATTCCCTAGAAAATTATTGAAATTATATATGTATATATCTTTATATAATGGATTATGAATTTAAATTGTAAGATAATCATTTATTATATTGATAATTGTATCATTCATATAGTGAATGAATAGTACCTAAAATAAGTTATGACTCGTTCCTCATATTATATATCCCCTTGATAAATATGTTTGTTTCCTAAGAAAAAGGTCTTGCATATTTGGATTATGCATAAACAATAAAGGAATGGTGTCTTGGTTTTAACCTACATGGAATGAATGATTTTATGGTTGATCCATCTATGGAAATAATAATTTATTGTTTGAGGCCTTAATGGTAATGATAATGATATAAAACATTATTCATTCCCTCAAAATGAATTCTGTTATTTTTTCTATGTGTTCATTTTTATTATTAAATAGGGATTTCCTTCTAGATCACATGATTGTTTATATTTCATTATTTTATTATCATTTTTTAATATTATTCATTAAAGGTTTATAACATGATAGATTCTGGTATATGGTTTCCCTTACTGAGAATTTAAGCTTTAGCCATTTTATATTTCAATTTTTTCTAGTTATTATGAAAACTATTACACATGTTATGTCTAGGATAGTTACTTGTGATTAAAAGATTGTGGAAGATTATAAAGAATTATTTCATGTAAATATCTTTCTTATATAATGAAATAATATTAATTTGATTAAAAAATAATGGGATTTGTTAGTTATATGTTGTTAATAACTCTCTAAAACACTAATGGTTGATGTAAATTGAAGTTAATTAAATCAATGTTGGTTGGTGATATTTTAATTCTAAATGGTCATAATTTTTCCTATTAGGTTCACATCATAAATCATATGTAATGAATTTGTTTATTAATAATAGATTATTATAGTGTGGGTCTGTGGAATCACATGAAATCTATTTAAGTCCCAAAATAGACTTTTAATACAATTTAAAATTAATTCATAATAACACATGTGAAAAGTTATAATACTCTATGTGGTGTGAATTTGAAAAGATGATCAATTGAGAATATGATATAAACATAATTAAGCTAGTGTTATATCCCAGTGAATAGTTAAAATAAATAGTACAATTATTACACCCAAAATATTCTTCTATAATGAAATATATTTTTTGGCCAGTAATATTGATCGAACGAAAATCAATTATAAATAAAATTACATGAATATGAGTTATATTATTCTACTGATTCCATATTTAGATAAAACACAAGATATATTTTCTTTAATATATACCTAGAGATATAAATGGTATACTTGATTTAGTATAACTATATTGAAAAAAAAATTATAATATATTTCTACTCATGGAATAAAAATAATAAATATTAATTCTAAATACTTTATTTTTATGCGATAATGCGAAAATAAGAATTTGGATCCATTGATTAATTTACTATCCTTTTAGAGTACATTGATAGATTTTGGGAGCCAAAAGGATCCCCATGTTAATCTATCAGACAAATTTTGATAATGAAATAACATGTTGTACAGATATAATTCAATCTACTGGAGATAGTAGGAGGCCCATGTATGAAATAACTACTATAAAGGCTAGATTTACCAACAATTTTATACAATGGTTCAAAACAACCATTGGTATATGTGTACTTTACCAACGATTTAAATAAACCATTTGTAAAGGTGTAGTTAGGGAAGGATTTCCAAATGGTTTGAAGAAACCATTGGGAAATCCATGATTTTCCCAAAGATTTTTAATAACTGTTGGGAAATACATGCTTTCCCAAATAGTTTTTAATAACCATTGGGAAACCCCCCCCCCCCCAAACAAATTCACCTAAATTGAACCACATTCCCCCTACTCCCAGAAGCGCCTGATTTCCAGAAGAACATTCACCCAACTCCCAAAAGCACCAGCCTAGGTGAACCTCTTCTATCTGATCAGCTGCAACTCCCCCATTTAGGTTAGAATCCCATAACCTCTTCTCATATTAGCTAAAGATATCCTTCTATTCTTAGCATTTCTCCATTTATTTCACTATTTAGAAAGATCGCATCATTTTAACCTATTTATAGGGATTTTGGAAAATTTTATGATTCACTACTCCCTTCATGAATTGTGTACTCAAATCACTATATCAATGTACACATTGTCCAATTAATGATTTCATTACACATATACATTCATAAGGGCATGGTCTCTTTCTTATGTTATAATTTTAAATATTCATAGTTATTTTTTTAATCTAAATGCTCCAAATATTACAGCTTCATGTATATGAACTCATAAGAAATTTTTTGTAATATTTATTCATAGTATTTCATGAAAATCAATAATTTTATTAAGATCATGTAATACATGAAGATATTATTAATATTCATTTTTTTACACTATGTGTGTTATATAACAAGTATGTATCATGTTTCTATCAGAATTGTTATATATATAAAATGACACACTGTTCACTTATCCTTTGCACAATAGAACATATGGAGTATCTTCTTCAACTTTTCAAAATAGTATGTGGTCCCTAATTCTTTTTCACAGAATAAATAATAAATACTTAACTCTGAAATCCAATTTTATTTATGAATAAAATATCAACAATGGTATCTCTCGGTGGGACCTCTCCTTCTCCCATATAGTATGTCTTCCTTCTTTATGAAACTAATTCACAGAACGTCAAATTCTCAATATTAATGAATATTAGTTTTCCGAATATAACCATTAATCATTCTTCCTTCAACGTCATACATGAGTCATTGCATCACCTTTTTAAAACACAATGAACATTTTCACTGATTTGGGGTTACTCAAAATGCCTGGTAAAATCAAAAAAAACTTGTATTGAATCGTACTTGTCATATGGTTTCATGGATATAAGTTCATCTCGAAAATCATGACTGCATGGTTCAAATATCAAGAGGACCATGGGATTATTAATCATCATAGAGATGAATTTGTTTTCATCTATTCCTTTTGTTAACACAAAGATCATGATCCACTCTATTTTACTCCCAAAAACCATTATTCGTATGTGAGATAAAACACAATAGAATTTGTATGGAATGGAAGGATATAGTACATTCTGTGGGATAGGTGGTTTTCCTTTTTTTAGTGGGGTGATATGGTACTTTTTATGGACTTTAGTTTGAGTGTTATGAAATGTAATAAATTTTCACAATATTTCTATTTTTTAGCATCAATAACTGATTTAAAAAACACTCTTTATACATTTTGGATCTTTCATGAAAAGTCTCACTTTTTAATATCTTGAACAATGTTATGTCAGGTCTATGGTGTCTTCTTGTATGTCATAAACGAAAAAATTACAAAACACATCTCACCTAAAATTTAGGCACACATAATTGAATTAGTATATCATTACATTTTTTTAATAGGTCACTACATCAACTAGAAACTCTTTACTTTATCATTTACCAAATATATTTTCGATTAAACATCAATCTTATTGATTTTCTTATAACGACATGTCTTGTAAAAATTCTTTTTACTGAATGGATAGAAGTTGGATGTATGAAACTGATCACATCTCAAGTGATTTTCAAAACAATTTGGAGAGCTTTTTAGATTTTTAATTTCATAATGCTTCAGATAGTGATCGCATACATTGCCCATGTTCTAATTTTGTTGGTAGTCCTTGGTTGAGTTGTGAAGAAGTTAGCTACCACAAAACTAAATATGGTTTTCAAGAAAACTACTATGTGTGGTATCACAATGGGGATAAAACGAAATCTCAAATTGATGATGGACAAAATGAAAGGAATGGACTAGAGAATTTGTTAGATGATCGATTTCCGTTTATTTTTCATCATGAAAAAGAAAGGATTTTGACTCAAGAAGACTTCAATATGAGGACAGATGGTTCATATAATGAATATTATGATATTCTCAGGGTGAAAAAAATGAATGATGTTGTCACGACTCTAGTATATCGACAATGAGATAAAATAAAAAAGATGTAATTTTTAATCCGATTTTTTCAATGGAAAACTATATATGGCATTTCAAATACAGAAATTGATTACATTATTAACTTCTTGAAGTATTTACATCTAGATGATGCATGTATTCTCTCAAACCACTATATGGAATGGATGTTTGTTGAGGAACTTGGATTTTCAAGAAACAAAACTCATGATTGCCCAAAGTATTGCAGTTTATTCTGGGAGGAAACCGCTAAACAAAATGATTGTATAAAATGTGGCACATCCAGCTGGATGTCAAAATCTTTTGGAACATCATCATGCATTCCACTGAAAGTAATGTGGCACTTTTCATTGACCCCCAGACTCTAGAATTTTTTTAAGTCTAATGAAATATCAATAAAAATGAGATGGAATGATACCGAGAGAAAGAAGACCAACGATGAGTTGGTTCACGCTGTAGATGGATTTTCATGGAAAATGTTTTATGCTCGATATCCTGATTCTGCAACACATGTGCATAATGTAAGGCTGGGTCTTTAATTAGAGGATTTTAATCCATTTGGGCCGATGTTTACTTCGCACAACATGTGGCCAGTTTTTATACACATTTATAATCTTCCCCCATGGTTATGTATGAAAAAACCTTTCACATTCTTGAGTTTACACAGATCTGGCCCTTCTGATCCCTCCATTGATATTGACGTATACATTTAACCGTTAATAAAACAGTTTAAAATTTTTAGGGATGCGGGTGTGCCCACATACGAAGCATATTCAAAAGACATATTTCTGATGGGTGTTTCTTCTATCTGGACGATCAATGATTTTCCGGCATATGCTATATGTTCTGGATAGAGAACGAAGGGAAAACTGTCATGTCTTGCTTGTATGCAGAATACAAGATCCAGAATATTGAAACATCACTGTAGTTTTAGTTTTAGGGGACATTGACGATTTGTGCCAATGGACAATATATATAGAAATAATCGTTTAAGATTTGTTAAAACCATAGAGACTACTGATCCACCTCAGTGTATTTCTGGAACTGATGTGCTTAATGAAGTGAAAGATTTCAGTTTTTCATTCAGGAAGAGTCAAATGAAATCTGGAAAGAGAAAGAATGTTTCCACTGAAACCTGTTACAATTGGAAGAAGAAAAGTATCTTTTTTGATTTTTTTATTGGTCAACCAATTTTTTATGTAATTGCTTAGACGTAATTCACATTTATAAAGAATATATGTGAAATGTTGGTTTCAATACTTCTAAATGTTAAGGGAAAGACAAAAGATGATTTACGGTCTCAACGTGACTTGGGGGATTGGGGCATCAGACCAGAATTTCATCCTGTCCGTATCAATGAAAATAAATGGAAAGTTCCATGTTCTTCTTTTGTGATGAAACCTATAGAAAAAACAAAATATGTAAGTATTAGATACTATTATAGTTCCTGATGTCTATTCAAACAACATATCGAAATGGTTCAATAGAAGAGAGTTGAAGCTAAAATCTTTTAAGACTTGTGATTATCACGTTCTTCTATATGAGGTAATTCCAATAGCAATCAGTCATATTTTGTACAATAATGTAAGGATGACTATTATTCGGTTTTTCCATTTGTTTAGAGATCTTTGTGCTAAGAAATTTCCCAAGTCTTTCTTGCACAAAATGTTCACAGATGCCCCATTAATTTTGTGTGAGTTGGAGAAAATATTTCGTCCATCATCTTTCACAAACATGATGCATCTGACTATCCATATTCCCACTGAAATACTTCTCGGAGGACCAGTTTCATTTCATTGGAAGTATCCAACTAAAAGAAATTTGTGCACATAAAATTCTTATGTCCAAAATAGGAATCTTCCCGAAGGTTCTTTCATGAACAGTTACATGGCTCAAGAATGTATGGATTTATGCTCATTGTATTTTGCTGATCATACTCTAGGAAGGAATAGACCAGTGAGAAATGAAGAAGAACAGTATGAGGAAATTGAACCCAGTTTTCCATCACTTCCTCAAATACAAGGAATTCTTGGATTATATACATTGATTACATTAAGCCTTGAAGAGCGGGATATGGAACATCACATAGTTTTTTTCAACTATTTTTTGTTCGATGACTACATCGGGTTACAAAATTGAATATGTATGTCTTACAAATATATTTGCTAAAATATTCATATATTTTATCTACAGGGAACATAAAACTATGATAAATAAAAATAATCATTCCTTATCGTTGAGAAGGAGGGAGACTTTCCATAGAAAAGATTTTTCTACTTGGTTAAAACTAAAGGTAAAAAAATTACTATTTAAACTAATTAAATCAATATTTAATTAAGTTTAATATTATTTTATATTATTGGAATTGAGTTTTCCTGGTGACTCTGTCTTTGAGGAAATAAGAACTTTGGATTTTGGTCCAAATACCACGGTTCATGACTGTAAATCAATTTTTATTAATGGGTACAAATTTATTGTCATAAACGAGCAAAGAACATGAGAACACAATATGATGGTGTTATGGTTACTGCCACAATTGATTGTTATGCCAGTTCATCAAATAGAAGACCGCGATTTAAAAATGCTTTCCATTATGGATTAATTGAAAAAATAATAATGTTGTATTATTACTCTCATGGATGAGTCATGATGATGAAATTCCATTGGTTTGATTTGATGAAAAGAATGGGAACATTTATTTATGATTGTGGATTTCGAGCAATTAATATGACTTGCACACTTGCTACTGAAGAACCATATGTACAGGAATCAATGGATAAACAATTTTTTATGTCAATGACCAACTTCAACTGGAATTTGGTGTCATAGTTGAATTAAGTCCAAGGCATACGTTTGATGATGGTGATGATGGAATTGACACCATCACTACTGCCATTGGAACCAATCCATTTATTTCTTTTGAAAAATCAAATAGCTCAATTATCAGATTTGATTGTGAACCTGAAATTGTGGTTGGAATATATATAAAATCATCCATTCATGTTCTGAAGTCTTTTTGTTTACCTCGATTTGGGTTTTTAAGGTTGGTTCTATTCAAATTTATTTAATATTGAAACCGACATCATCTACCTGAGCTAATGAAATTAAAATTTTCCTTAATTTTGACAATTTCTTTTCCCTCTAAATTTTTTGGGTTACAAATTAGTTATCCTTTTCTATTAACTTCCACATTTTTTTCAAATGCTGGAAATGAAACCAATTGAAGAGAGGTGATGGTAACAGATTATGAAAAACAATCGCCACATGACCGAGCAGGGCATTCCCCAACTAGTGCATGCAGTGAGTATTTTATTTCAAATATATTTATTTAAATTGTATATAATTTCATGTGATTAATTATTTTTTAAACATTTTTTTAGGGTCCATCTACTAGGTGACAGTTATTTGATGAGCAACCGAGTAGTGGTCCCAGCACTCAGGGTGTTCGTACCAGGGGGTGGTATGGGAGCTAGACGATCTGGTCGGTGTACCCGATTAGACCCTGCCCCTCCCACTAACATACCATCCATCCCACATTCTGATCACGTTGTTCCATTAGGGACACACGGGATATTTAGGCTTCCCATGTTTTCACCACCCTTTACATCTGACCCTCCTCACCCATATGTACCATATCCGATGATGATTCCCACTCCCCATCCATCATTTGGCCATCCTTCCCTATAATCTTCTTTTACTACTGCTTTGATATCTCCATGCATTTATATTCCATCTTATTAGACTCTTTCTCCACCACAGTCTGTCCCTATGTAGCATACACTGAGACTCACTCCATCTGTACAGGGTGTTCATTCAGTTTCTATGGATCCAGTGGCACCCATTGGTCAGACTACCATAGGTATACTTATACAACCTTATCAAATTGTTACACCATTTTTTTCACTATAATATGTATTGGTAAATATTTTATTTTCTTTCATAACAGATACATCTAATGATAGGAGATAGGGGAAAGGGCTTATACACATTCGTGCGATGTGGAACCACCACACGTAGTTGATGGTGGACTATAATGAATATAGTCATATTATTGAAAAATTTGGGCAACAATGTCGGAGTTTTTTGGCGACGCTTTCCAAATACTCTGACATTATTCCGGGTAGCCTGCTCTCATAGAGACAACTTCCAAATGTAGTCAAGGATAAACCCTGGGCAGAGATAATGGTAAAAAATCAGTTGTATTTAATGCAATATATTAATTTTTGTAATTTAGATGAATTAATATTTTGGTTTTAACTTCGGTTTAATTTCCCCGATTGTGATGGTGCATGGACAACACATCTAAAGGATTTAGGTGAGAATTTGAGAGATTATATGCATGAGTTGTATAATGGCTGGTGTGATAGATTGGGAATCAATTTGGAGGTGGTCCCTGTCAAGGATGATTGTGCATTAGAACGGTATCGACAGGTGATTACACATTGGGTGACTATCCAATTTACTGAATTAATCAAATTAAAAGTATTTAAATAAAAATTCTCATGTTTTTGTTAAAACTAATTATTGAATTTTATTTAGGATGCATCATGATGAAATAAAAAAAAATTGATGCTAAGAAATACATCCACACCATGGGAGGTACTATGATGCCGGATCAATAGATATAGCTGGTATGACAATTTATAATCTTTCTTTACTACTTGCACTTTCTATTGCTTTCTCCATAATTTATTAGATTACTAAAGTTGTTATATAATTTTAGTTATGCAATTAATTTTTTTCCCTATTTTTAATTTTGGATTCCTATATTAAATGTCATTGTAGAGGCATAAATTTTATATATAAGGATTTGTGCCTCAAGAAAAACTATTTTGCTCGAGTAGAAAGAAGAAATATGGATGTGTGGTTAATGAACCAACTCAACAGTAGATTGTAAGTTCTACTTTGTATATTGAAAATTTTAATCTCTATTTTTTACCTTAATGATCTATTTATATTTGTAAAAGGATGCTTTATAGGCCCTTGATGCTTAGGAACCTAACATATTTGGGGCCAAATAATCACTTGCATCAGGTGTTGACAGATGAGCATACTGGTAGATTACGCTGTCGTCCTTGGAAGAGTATAGTTCTGACAAGGTATTGGCCCTACTTAGGTACGAGTTGTAGTGCCACTGAGTTTCAGTAGGTTAAGGCACAAGCAGAACATGCTGAAAAAAGGGCCATAGAGATGGCAACACACTATGCTATGGCCAACACTACATTTATGAAACTGATTGAAGAATTACATCTAACACTTCCACCAGAGGCCAGCACTTCTTGTGAGAAATATATTTCATTGATGAATTCTATATATAGTGCACCTGGTGGTAGTTCTAGTGGTGGTCAAGATGATGGTGAGGAGGAGGCCGATATATAGGAGGACGGTGAGGTGGAGGCCGAGGCGGAGGAGGAGGGTGATGAGGAGGCCAAGGTTGAGTATAAGGATGAGTAGGAGGGCGAGGACGATGATGAGGACGAGGTTGAGGGTGAAGATGATGGTGATGATAGTGATGGTGATGACGGGTAGATTGACCCGTTACATATTTGAATGATATTACCGACTATTGATGTTTATTGATTTGTTGTGTCCAAATAGATATGCGATTATGTAGGTCACATTATCTTTATTTATTTATCTCTAAATAATAAAACAAGATTTTTTGATTTTCTATAAACTCCCCCAATTTAAAAGAAATTGTAATATTTTAGAAGTAGATACAATGAAATTATTTTTTTAACCTTGAAAGAATTTGCTTAGAAAATATTTAAATACCATCCCATAAACCTGAGATAGCCCCTGCGATAGCCACCCGGACAGCCCCCCCCCCCCCCCCACCCTCCTCCCTGGACCCCAGATAGCCCGCTGGATACCCCCCCACCATCCTCCCTAGACCCCGGACAGCCCCCCCCCCCCCCACACCCTCCTCCTTGGACCCCGGACAGCCCCCCAGACACCCCCCTAATAGCCAACCCAACTTCCATCCTGGACCCCGGACAACCCCCCTAGATAGCCTCTCCACCCTCCTTCCTATACCCCGGACAACCCCTCGGGCAGCCTCCCCACCATCCTTCCTGGACCCCAGACAGCCCCCCCCCCCCGGACAGCCCCACGAACAGCCCCTCGGACAACCCCCCCCCCCCCACCGCACACTCCATCCTGAACCATGGATATCCCCCCACCCTCCTCCCTAGTCTCCAGACTCCCCCACCTGGATCATCAATCTACACTTTACGGCACTCAAAATTCCCAAGTGGCGTGAACGATTCAACCCCCCTCAAACCGAGGCACAGTGTGTCCGGTACCTCTCAAAGTGTCCCACTTTTATTTGAAATGGAAAAAATTTTAAATGAATACAACAAATGACAAATAGAAAACTTACCAAACAAATTTGGATTTTGTTTATAAATTAGCACAATGGTCCATGGGTCATTTGTGATGTGTACGAGTAATCCCCACCTCAATCCGAGGCACAGTGTGGCCGGTACCACTCAAAGTGTCTTTCTTTTGTTTAAAATGGATACTCTTTTAAGTAAAAACATCTGGCATATGTAAAACTGACCAAACATATTAATATTGTGTCGATACATTATCACAATGATCCATTTCTCATCTGTGACGTGTACGAGTCAACCTCGCCTCAAACCGAGGCATGATGTGGCTTGTACCACTCAAAGTGTCTCACTTTTATTTGAAATGGACAACATTTCAAATGAAAAAAATATATGACATACGGAAAACTGAAAAAACAGATTAGGATTGTGTTGATACTTTAGAATAATGATCCATGGGTCATTTTTGATGTGTACGAGTCAACCATATCTCAAACCTAGGAACAGTGTGGCCAGTACCACTCAAAGTGTTTAACATTTATTTGAAATGGAAAACATTTTAAGTGAAAACAAAAAATGGCATATGGAAAATCAACCAAATGAATTTGGATTATATTTACACATTAGGAAAACCGTCCATGGGTCATTTGTGACGTGTATGAGTCAAACCCGACTCAATCTGAGGCACGGTGTGACCGGTACCACTCAACGTGTCTCATTTTTATTTGAAATGGACAACAACTTAAGTGAAAACAACAACTGTCATATCAAAAACCAACCAAATGCATTCGGATTTTGTTGATAATTCAACAAAACGATCCATGGGTCATTTTTTACATGTAAAAGTCAACCCCGCCTCAATCCGAGTATCGGTGTGGTCAGTACCACTCAAAGTGTCTCACTTTTATTTGAAATGGACAACATTTTAAGTGAAAACAACAACTGGCATACCGAAAATAAACCAAACACATTCAGATTTTGTTGATACTTTAGGAAAAGGATCCACGAGTAATTTTTATGTGAACAAGTCAACCTAGCCTCCATCTGAGGCACGGTGTAGCCGGTACCTCTCAAAGTGTCTCTCCATTGTTTAAAATGGATACACTTCTAAGTAAAAACAAATAGCATATGGAAAACCAAAAAAACACATTCGGATTGTTTTGATACATTAGGAAATGATCCATGGTTCATTTTTAAGGTGTAAGAGCCAACCCCACCTCAATCCGAGATGCGGTGTGGCCGGCACCACTCAACGTTTCTCTCTTTTGTTTCAAATTAACATCATTTTAAGTAAATACAACAACTGGCATACAGAAAACTGATTAAGGCATTCTAATTCTATTGAAACATTAGAAAAATGATCCATGGGTCATATCTGACATGTAGGAGTCAACCCCACCTCATTCCGAGAAATAGTGTGGCTGGCACCACTCAAACTGTCTCACTTTTATTTGAAATGGACACGATTTTAAGTGAAAACAACAACTGACATATGGAAAATAGACCAAATGCATTCCGATTCTGCTAAAAATTTAGTAAAATTATCCATGGGTTGTATGTGACATGTACGACTCAACCCCACCTCAATCTGAGGAATGGTGTGGCTAGAACCACTCAAAGTGTCTCTATTTTGTTTAAAATGGAAATCATTTTAAGTGAAAGCAACAACTAACATACAAAAAACCAACCAAACGCATTCGGATTCTATTGAAACATTACTTAAATGATCCATGGGTCATATGTGATGTGTACGAGTCAACCCCGCCTCAATATGAGGAGTAGTGTGACCGGTATCACTCTAATTTTCTATCTTTTGTTTAAAATGGACATCATTTTAAGTGAATTCAACAACTATCATACAAAAAACCAACCAAACATATTCGGATTGTGTTGATACTTTTGAACCAGGATCCATGGGTCGTATGTGACATCTATGAGTCAACCCCGCCTCAATACGAGATACGATGTGGCTGGAACCACTCAAAGTGTCTCACCTTTTTTTGAAATGGAAATCATTTTAAGTGAAAACAACAAATGGCATATGAAAAAATTACCAAACGCATTCAGATTCTGTTGATACATTTTGAAAACAATCCACGAGTCATATGTGATGTGTATGATTCAGCCCTGCCTTAGTCCAAAGCATGGTGTGGCTGGTATCAATACAAGTGTATTTCTATTGTTTAAAATGGAGATCATTTTAAGTAAAAACAACTGGTATATAGAAAACCTACCAAACGTATTCGGATTCCATTGATACTTTATTTTGGGGTTATTATCTTCTAATTTCTTAATTCAACAGTGTATGTGTTATAGAAAATGCAATTTTGTTTGTATTCTTAATTCTGTATAACCCACCCCCCTAGACACCACAACCCCCATTGACAACCCCCAACCCCTGGACACCCCCACCCCCTGGGACACCCCCAACCCCTTTTATGTAATATTATATATGTGCTATATATAATTCATAATTATGTATTCAACGCATTTCATTTTTTATGTGTTACCGATTCATAATTCATAATTCATTACATAATTCATTCTGATGTATTCAATTGAGAATTCACTTATGAATTCTATATTTCATAGGGTAATTGGGTTCATATACATGATTATAATTGTGGTACATTCCATGGTTATAAGAGTATCCTATTTTTATGTTCTTTTGTGTGCTATATCAGGTTCTTTTTTTGCTATTAAGAGTGTATGTAGTTGTATATAGTTGAGTGTGAAGTGGAGGATATTTTACGTGGTTCGTCTGCTAAATTCTCGAAATACACTATACCCACAGTTTTCTAAAACAGTTTGTATAGTGCTGTAAATATTTTTACAAATGGTTTTAGTAAACTGCTGGTAAAACATGGAAATGATAGTATTGCCAACAGTTGTAGAAATCGTTTGGAAAACTCTTAAATACCAATGATTATTTAAACCGCTGGGAAACTAGAAATGACACTGCCTTTCCCAACGGTTATACTAAAACCATTGGTAATGGAATATCACAGTGCCTTACTTACCAACGGTTTTCCAAACCATTGGTATATAGTATACCAACTGTTTGGGAGCCTTTACCGATGGTTTGAAACTGTTAGTAAAGAATTAATTTCCAGTAGTGAATGGTTATATTTCCTACATAAGTGTTTGTAAGTATTGGTTCCACTTGTGATGATCTTTACACCATATATATGTATAGTAACTATGGAATTTGAGAATAAGTACCTAGATATAGTCATATACACAGAAAAGTGGTTTCCCTGAAATATAAAGTTAGTGATACTCTAAATAATGGGGAACCGGCATTTTGAAGAATATTCTTATGGATCAACATATATAGTAACATTATTTCTCATTATATTATATATTTATACAATGGATATGTTTTATAAAACTTCTAGAGAGGTTTAGATTTATAATAATATAGAATTATGGAATAAATTTTATCATCTATATTCTTTGAAAATTCACAATTCCTCGCATATTTGGTAACCTAGTGTTTATAATTTAACGTTTAGTTGATTTAATTAGAGTCGAATTCTAACCTATTAGATATGTTATAGATTTCTTACTCAAATTAAATAGTGTCCGTTGAAGTTGTTATAGATCAAATCAATATGTTATGAAAAAAATTATCGTCGTATTGTTATCAAAGTAAACCTTATAGTGTCATGTGATTATATAATAATGATGATGAGATTGATGAGATAGAACATGGAAAGATGATTGAGTATTCTAGAAGACAATGGTCATATGTTTTCATTAGAAATATTAATATATTAAATAATACCCAATATAAAACAAATTCCCATCTGATTAACCATAACCAATATTCATTTCTCTAATACTCATAACCTTTTCAACTGTACCATGATATGGTTATGTCCCCTTGTTACAAGATTAAATACAACTACATTCTCTTGAACACTAATTTATATGCTCACCATGTCTAAACATGAAAACTGAAATGTAGAAGCTACCATTTAGAGATTAGTAGAGAAATCTTAGTAAATGTTACATAAAACCCTATTCATATATAGGGTGGTTTTTTTTGAAACAAATACATTTTTTCTGATGAATAATATTAAGATATATTGTCGGGGATATGCAGTTAACACAACTATAAGAATTCAATATTTTTATAAAATGACAGATGTCCTAAAAATAACTATAATAGCCCAAATGGCCCGAAGGCCTTCTTTTTTATTTTATTATAGATAATCCCCCTATGAAGGGTTGAAGGGGAACCTGTACATAACCCATAGGCCCAAGACACAAGGCTCGACATGACTCGTAATACATGACCTGAAGGCCCAGAGGCATACCATGCCCAATACATGACATGTAGGCCCATCCCACTAGAACTACCCCTCCCCAGCTTCTGCATAATTGATTGCCTTTATCTCCCCACCAGCATTGCTGATTGGCTAGCATTGCCCCATACAAAGTTGCATGGTGCATGGTCCCGATGGCGGTTTTCATACCCTCTCATTCTTCCAATCTGGTTAGCTCTACTTCTGGTGACTACTACTGGTGCTCTGATCCTCATCTGAGGCCAGCTCTATGTGAACTGGGCTACTTCATGGTCTTCAATGGCCCGAAGGCCCTGTGGCCCGAAGGCCTTTGATGGCCCGAAGGCCCTGAAACCCGTAGGCCCAAACCGGTGGCCCGAAAGCACAAATTAGGTGAATAGTCTGGTTACTATTGTACAGAATAGTGCATTCTATAGTACTGCTATAGTACTCGGAAATTCGCCTCCACCCAGTTTTGAACCGGGGTCTTTTGGATGCCAAGCAGGAGCCCTTATTAGATAAAGAGTAATTATAACAAAAGAGGTGATAGTGAAGGATTACTTGATTGCGAAATTTGATAATATGTAGTGTAATATTCAAGGACTGTCATTAAAGATCCAATGTGTAGGGGAACAATGAAATTATTTTGGAATGTATGGATATATTATCTATAATAAATGAATATTTGACATTTCATCCAAATAATCAATGTGGAATCTATTTTAGGGAGAATTATATAATTTAAATTATTTGATTAAAAAATGTTACATGATCTATTTTAAAATAAATACAATACATGATTTAAGTTTCACCGTAGTCACTGTTTAAAAATTAATAGATACCTCAAGATATGAGAATACAATAATTTCACTAAAATAAAATAAACTAAAGATCAATAAAATGAGATCCAAAAATGTTTATGCGAAAAAATATTTAATATTATTGTAAGATAAATCTTATATAGAGAATATTTTCTAGGATTATTGGCATACTATAGAGAATCAATTGAAAATAAATGGTTTTTTGGGGATCATAAAGTAAAAAAATTCATGGGTCGATCATGTGATTCTTGTAAACCATACTCACATTAAAAATACAAAAATTCATATTCGGTAGAAAGATAAATATAAATAACTTTGAGTTAAAGGTATGTGTCATAGATATTCTGAAAAACAAATCCTAAAGAGTGTTGTATATAAATGAAAAACATTGGTGGAAACACTGTTTTTGGATGTGATATAGAATTCCTTGTACAACCTTTACTTGTAGTAAATCCTGATATGTTACATAACCTCCAAGTGTATAAAAATTATGTTGTGAAGAAAAAATATTAAATGAATTCTGAATTGGGTGAAAAAAAATGATGAATAAAAAATAAATAGACTATGGGAGACTAATTCATAGTAATGATAATAGTGATGCATGATTATGAATTACCTACTTCATTCCATAAAATAATTAATTAATTTACAGTTCATTTAGTAAATTTATGTATAATATTTATATAGAAATTTCAGGATATCGGAGTTGATATCCTATTAGTATATGCATAAAAATGTATATTATACTATATACATGAAGAAAATTATTTCAATTAAAAATTGGCATCATAGTTTTGAAAATCTAAAAATCATTGAATTCTATAGAGTTGTCAATTATAAAAATATATCCTAAATGATCAATTTTATTGAAAGTAATAAGACACAATTTTAATTTTTTGTAAAATGAATAGCTATTTGTTTACAAGACTTAATAGGATGTATCAACAAGATTATGATGGTAGTTTAAAAGGAACATGGAATTGGGGAACACAATCCCATAACTATATATCCTCTATTATCGAACATATCACATATATTATTAAAGAGAAATAGAATATTTAATTTTTATATTTTGGAATCATATAGTAAATTCGTATTTAATGGTATAAAACATAAAATATTCACATGGATGTACTAGTTATTAGAATGACCATTCGTAAATATAAGGAGTTATTTAATCATTGAAATGAAGGTAAACTAATCAAAAATACTAATGAAGAAAATAAATTATGAATTTGATACATGTTACTGATGATCATCATTTATTACTATATTGAATCATGGTTCGTATCAATTATTATGAGGTAAAAAAACTAAAATGATGAAATTAAGTAATTGTGAGCATACTAAATTTCATGAATTTATTATTGATAGTTCTAATAATTTGATTATATCTATGAATCTATGGTATGGGACAATGTAATATGTTTGGAAGACATAATTGTAAAGTTTCAAGAAGAATCAAATTTTAAAAAAATTAAATTTAATCAATATATAAATAAAATCCTTGTATATAATAAAAATAATTTCCTTCCAAACTAATATATGCATAGTCAAGAGAATGAAAAACATTTATTTCTCATTTTCTCAATCGAATTAATGGTCAAACTAGAATAGTGGTTTCTTTTATGTTGATATGGTAGAGTAGTAATATTTAATTGATTGTATCAAACATTATGGGGGAATATCCCAACCATCAACATCAAATTAGTCATGGTGAGGTTTATCTTAATCCCACAATTAATTTCCAAATAAAAATAATGTAAAATATAAAAGGATGAATTATCTTATTTCTAACATTTATTATTTAATTCACATTCATTTGGTAATTTATAAGGGTCTCATACAAATAATCACTAATGAGATTAATTAATATATCTATAAATAGAATGTGACTGGATAGAGATTCTATATAGATTACATAATGTTGAACACGGATACAATTAATTTCAATTTCCCTCAAATATTTATATATCAAAAGCATGAAATGCTGGCATGAAAATCATATTGTTTAATTTAAAATGGTTATTCATGATAAAATCAAGATCTAATTTAAATTACAAATCATGATAATACAACCATCACATGTACTTATAGTGAATTTTCATATATGAAAACAAAATTTTGATTATCTGGAGAAAGAACCACAATTTGGAGTTATATTATCAAAATGTTTTGCAAAAAAGTACTAAATAATGTTAATGTTTCTTATAGAAAACATCAGAGTTATTAGGATTCCTTTTAATTATTTTATAGATAATAGTTTCAAGTAGTTAACATTGTGTGTGGAGACAAAAATAGTCTAGTATTTTGGGAAACAAAATTAATAGTGATAGGGGGAATATTTCATGTCTACGTAACTTATATAAATGGAATCAAAAATGCTAAATCCAAAATATAAATAAATTCAAAATAACATCACAAAAAATATTCAATGTAATTGAGGAATATCATAGACATGATATATTTTATAAATTTTTCATTAATTTTTCATCCATGATACATAGTCAATTGTGACAATTCTTTGTAAGTGATAACAATATCATTTTAAAAAAACATCAAGAATTTGGTTGATTCCTAAAGGGGATATTTTTAAAACTATCATCATATAACATTATTAAAATATAATAATTTCAATAACGTGTTATAATTGTAACATTTTTATTTGACATTACTATGAAAATAAATACTAATGGAAATATCCAGTTATATGATGTTATAATAAGTTTTTTTAAAGTGAAAAATTTAATTATGAAACAATATTGATAGAAATACTGGTATTAGTTTATGTAATAGAGATACATAGGACATATAAAAAAATATATGGTGATTTTATACTAATATATATATTCGTTGAAATAAATTTTAACAATAAAGAATGAAATTTTAAATCCTTACATATGGTTATTTATTAAATATGTATTTAATTTATAAATTAGTGTTGAAAATTCACTTGGGAATCATGTTACTGACCATTTAAAATTATTTTAAGATATAAATGAACATTGTACTCATAAAATCATGGGATAATATCTAGATTAAAAAATTATCCTATGAGAACTAAAATAGGAAAATGGTATTCAATGTTATCCCATATAATTAATACTAAAAAATGAAACCAATAATGACATGGAATGAGAATATAATGTTTGATTAATGCTTGATATTATATATTCAGGTAGAACCATTTCAATATTAAAACATTTTATGCACCAATCTCAAAGGGAGTTTATTAGAAGTGTATGTGATCCTAATTCTTAACAACTACCACACACTAGCGGGTGATGGGAATTATAGAAATCTAAAAAATAGTTATATTAATTTAATGTTTTTTTACAGGCATATAGTTTTTAAAATGTTCAATAAAGATTCGAAAAACTATTATAATTTTCCGGGAATTGGTTATTTTTAGTTATGGCATATGACAAAAAATCGTGGATACTATAAGATGATATTTTCACTCTATTTTCTCTAAACATTATGAGATCATTCCAAAATTCATATGGGAATGAGTTTATATTTTCGGTAATTGAGAATATAAATAAATAGAATGAATCCCATATCTAGATAAAAAAAATGTGATTATTGGTAGATGAATTTTTTAGAAAAAAAATTACCAGTTAATAAATGGGTTCCAACATCATTCGTTAATGATATTTGAGTTCACATTCAAAATTACGAATTCATTATATTGATGGATAAATCTGAATATTAACATAATACTACAAAATTACCATCTAGAAAACATTATCATACTACATTGGTTATAAATACTTTAATGAATTTTTTATTAATTTGAATATTTCTTGTAATGATTACACTTATTAGATTGAGTATATTTGTTAAGAATAATGAAATTTATATAAAACAATCACTTGTAAATCTCTTTAAATACATTTTTTTGGAATCTAGGTATTCTACATGGTAATATTGAACCCAAATCCCTATGGGATTTGAAATATATTAACAAATATAACATGAGTGTTGTTGAGAACGAGATTTTAGATCAAAATGAATTGAAAATATATAATTATAATCATATTTGGATATAAATATTATGAAACATAAGTCAACTATATTTCATAATTGGATGCTCAAAAAGAATTATTTACAAAAAAATAAATTATATTAATTCATTAATATAAGGATTATATTATATTAGATATGGTAATTCCAATGTGGTCTTCACCAACAAAAGATACTAAATTAAAATAGATCAATATGTGAATATTTATAAAGATAATGTATGAAAATTCATGATGACCGTATAGAGAAAAAATATTCTTTAATAGAGGTAAGGTGGAGAAATCTGTCACCTAACTTGTTGATTGATAGGAAACCAAATATTCCACATCATGACTATAATACTAGCTCTTAAACAAAACATCCCAACATCATTAAATATCATTTTATTGACTTTAAAAAATAATCATGTAACCCACTAAGGTTGTTTTTTATATTTTATTTGACCTATAGAAGAATATTTATTGAAAATAGATGAAATTTATACAATATATATCGGTGTATACCAGTAAAGGGGATAAATATTTATACCATATCTCTTTCATTGGAACTTTTTGATATATCATATTTTAAAAATCATATATCTATGAATATTGATCTCTAATAATTAAAAATGTGGATTGGTAAACATGGTGTTTGTAAAATAATAGTTAATTCTCCATAATATGTTACATTAGTTCTCTATAAATCATATAAACATTAAAAAAATGAGTGTGTTATTTTATAATTATTTTAAGGTTGATAAAAAGTAATGAAACCTAAATTTTATTGAATTTTATTCTACAAAGTAATAAAAGAATTAGGAGAAAACTAATAATATTTTTCTCTATGACCATTGATCGAGATTAAATTGATTAGTTCTTATTCAACATTAAATTTCATTGATGATTAGGCACAAGTTGTGTATATGAAAAACATTGTCCTTGAATCATATTATTATGTAACTCTAAAGGTTAGGAACTCTTATAATTAATTTTTATCATATTATCTATACTAAATTTTTTGGATACTGGTTATAAGGGAAGGTTTATTTAGATAAAGTTATCATAGAAACAATTGGTCTAAAGTACATTTCATGTATTAAAAAAAGAAAAATAATATCATGTCTAACTATATTAGAAAAATAAAATGGAATATTGAATCCATTTGAAGAAATAATTATATGAAATATAATTTTTCCATTAAAATATTATTAATGAAGAAAGTAACCAAATAGAAGATAAGCAACATAAAATAAAGCGATCATTTATGTTTTTTCATGTGAGAATCTTAATTCATATTTATTTTATTCAACATACCGTAAATGATATTAAAATCAAACTTCTGTTATTTTTCAGGCTTATGAAACATATTGACTGAAATTATATGTGTAAAATATATCAAATTAGTGTTGGGTATTGAAAATTAGGAAAACAATATCAATTATATTTTATTGGTTTTGGTCATATTTTTTATATATTTCAATAAATTCATGATTTTTTATCGTAGATTGTATAATTTTATACTTATGTAAATAATATTGGAAAATTAAATTAATTAATTATAATATATTATTACTGATGTATTTGGGGATAATTTACTGATGTTAGAATGTATTGGAATCCGTATGATTATTTTATAGATCATAAAATTGAATAAGGATTTAGTTGTAAATGATTTCTTGATAATGTTTTAAGACTGCATTATTTGACAACATATGTTATACTCAAATCCTAAAGGTGGTTTCCTGTGACCATAAAATTATTTTCCCTACACTCTAGAAATAGTCAAGTCATAAACATATCATGCATTAACACTTGAGACTATTATAAATACAACAAAGTCTCATTGATGTGATCTTGACAATATGGAAGGGTCAACTAATCCTTAAATTAGAATCGGGTATAGTATATTATACCATTGAACTACCATTTTCTTCACCCCAAAGGATGTTATTTCATATAAATGGATTATTCTAGTCATAATTTAGTAAAAGGGTAAAAATAATGAACCCATAAATACCAATTCTATCATATAAAATTCATCCTCGAAAGAATTAAAGATCGACATATCCTGATGATTTCAAATTTAATAGGAAATAAAGGAATAAATAAAACAAATTGTGTTACTCTCTACCAAAGGAATAAAAAACATGTATTTTAATTTTTACTAAGAACTATTACAGATATATCATCTTAAGGCTACATCTATAGAAATAAAACACCCATTTCACCTCATGGAAGAATTTGTACTGCAATATAATATCCCCACATTGCACATTATCCGTTATTACTCTAATGTTTCCATTACTCTATGTATCTCTGATATTATATTTCACAGTTATTTCCTTATCAAGAGACAAAATTGGATTTCATTATTACAATGGACCCTTATGGTTTTACACTATATAATTAATGCATTTAGTTGTGAATTAATCAAAAAAATTATGTAAGTATTTGCGGGACATAAAGAAAAAATAGAATAATTTCAAATTCATAAATTTAGTGGATGGAAGAATCCTCTATCATTGAGAATTTTTTATGGATCTTGCTTCCATGTGAATCATTTACATAACATTTATAGTGTAAAATATTCACCATAATTGTTTTTTGTCCAATTTTGGAAATGCAATAATAGGTTGGATATAAGGATGTTTATCAAAGAAATAGAGAATAAAGGCTATTGGGAATGGTTAGTTGAGAAAAACCAAAAAAATATAGTCATTGTGATATGCATAATTATTATAATAATTTCATCTATTGTTTAATATTCATGGAATTTGGAAATAATATGAAAGGTAAAATCCCATTCACCATGAAGGGGGTCAATGCATAAATGAGGTAATGGAGATTCTAGAGCATGGAGATTCATTAATCGTAAAATTTATCCAGTGGGTCACTATAGATATTGAATTTATATATTTTTTATTTTAATTTTGTTCGATGAGTTTAGGTGTTTAATCACCAAGTAGGGCTTGAGTATTTCGTAGTAATATAATATTAGCAAATTCATGATGGAATATGTATATTTTATCCTCTAATCATGTTATTGATCATTAATTGATTTTAACAACTAATGTATGAACATTGAGGTTTCATAACGGTAGTCTGAGTGGATCTATTCCATATTTAATAGAGTATAGGTATCTGCTGATGCAAGATGGTATATAATGATTCTACGAAACACAAAATAATATATATCAGGGCATAATCCAGATTATAAAATTATCATATTGAACTATAAGGGGACTTGTGATTATACTATGACTTTGAAGCAAGATATGATAGATAACATATATGATTAAGTGAGTGTTATATAGAATAATGTATCTATTTTATCATGGGTAATATAAATTAATGAGTCCACTACATATATCCCATTATTGTTTTTTCATTAATGAAACCTATTATTAATTTCTCTTATGTTGTTCACATGTTCAATGAAACCTATATACTTTGGTGTAACATTGTAACATGATTATATATTTCAACACATACCTAAAAACATTTCAATATTATCTATATATGAATAATAATTTAGATTATTGTTCCAAATATCCATATAGAATGAAACCATTGAACTCTTAGTTTATGTGTTACATAACCATGTCAAATTTAAGTAAATCATTGTAGTTTCCACTAAAAAGTTATTTATAGTAGTTGAAACTTGTTTAAATTAATCCATTATTTTTTTATAGTCTGATCCAACTCAGTACTCTTTGTAATAATTTTTTCCTCTATGAAATACATAATATTTTTAATATAGAGTGGGTGTTTCAAGCTTGGGTTTAGATGGTTCCACCATTTAGAAATAATGAATCATTATTGGATGATAATCCACTAAATTAATAAAGTGGTATGTTCCCCCATTTTTTGATTTCCTCTCCTTAATGTTCCTCCATAACTATATGTAAGGTACTTCACCATAGAATATGTTATTAAGAACATTTTTTGAATCATTGTATTTTTTATGATATTTCCTTCATTAGTTAAATACTCTATCAGGTCTCTTTAAATTTGGTAAAATATAGTAAAACAATTACAATCGTTGTAAAATTTAAATTCTATAGTTTGGGAACATCAAATAAAACGCTATGAATCAATAACATTAATTAAACAAAAATTTCATATCATATTAAACATAATTTTTTTTCATAATATAGATTTTCTATTTTCACCATTAGAATAGATTGATTAAAAATATAATTTATCACATATAATATGTTTTGATTTCATAATATGATAAAATTTTCATCCATTCATTCACCCTTTCCCTTGTTTAAAATTGGTATGTCCTAAAACTTTTAGCAAATATAGAAAATTCATTATAATATATTCATATATATGAATCTAAAAAATTATTAGCATAGATATAAGGATATTTATGGATGTTTCCAACAAATTTCTATATATTTAAAATAATTTTAAAATTCCTCAAAATGAAATTTAATCTGTTCATTTGAATTAAAAATTCAAATTGACAACCTATCAATGGTTGGTTGATAATAAAACATGATTCTTCTTGTACTTGATGTTTATTTTGATTAATCTTGGTGATACATATAGATAATGTTTATAATGATTTTATTTCATACACTAAAGTGATTATTTCATTTTGTAGTTGATAATTTATAATTTATAATGAAAATATAATTCTTTGGTAATGTATCTAAAGGTTTTCAAAAATATAGGTTTTTTAATCGAGTGATAAAGTCTCATTCATTAACTAAAAAACATAAAATTAAAAATACAAAATAAAAATCCATTTTAAAAAAGAATAAAATGTAAAAAATAATATCAAAATATTGATTTCATAGTTAAAAAAATTAAAGATCTTAATATAACAATTATTTGTGTTGGTAATAGTATAAGATTGACCACACCACTAGTTTCCTAACATAAGATGGGTTCATTATGTTCAATATATATGTATAGAAGATCATTAACTACACTAAGAGGGTATATAAAAATGTACATCATGGATTATTCATAGAGGGGAAACAATTATTAAACAAAAGAGAGGTTCTAACATGTTGTTAACCTCCCAATTATAATCTTAATAGAATTAAATTAACAAAATATTAAAATATAATTTATATAATGAAATAAATATAGGAATATAATTACAAAATTCTAAAGATGGATTTCATAAAAAAAATATCACCATCATTGATAAGTCAATATATATAATTTTTTACTTGATTTATAAAAAAGTAACATTATTATTTAGAGAAAAATATACTAATTTCACATAATTTTTTTAAAATATGTTAATAAATTGGAAAATTCTATGATTCCAAAGCTCAATCATATAAATAAATATATTAACACATACCACAACCCATATATTAATAATCATAACAATATTGTATATACCTCAACAGTAACTCTCATATTCAATAAATTATTAAAAATTGAGGCTTCATATAATTCAAAGTACAACCATGTTTTTGATGTTTTTTAATATAAAATTAATTATTCATCCGCTTAATCATGATAACCAATTCATTAATTGATATTTTATTCATGAATAAAAAAACTTAATGTTGAATAGCTCATTTTACCTTGCTAAAAAAATTATTTACAAATCCATTTGTGAGGATCATAAAGTCTAAAAAATGAATGAAAACCCTTTAAAATGAATTAAATCATATATAGTTCAATGATCACATAACAAAATCATGTTTGTTGAATTGAATGTAGCTAAATATAACTCTTATGAAAATATCCAAATTTATCCAAAATCAAAATGTTTTGAAAACTTGACAAGGAAAAATTATATTCATAAACATTTGGTAACCACTACATGGTGAACTATAAAAATTCATGGGTGAATCTATATATTATTGAATTGATATATATTCCCCATAGAATATTTATAATAAAAAATTCATTAAATCTTTTGTTAAACCACAACATCACCCATGGAGTGGTGGAATCTAATCTCTTAATTTTTCTTGAATTCCATAAAAACATATATGGTTTGTATATGAAGATAAATTAAAAAAATCAATATCTATAAATTTAATTTTTGATAGGTTTTTATAAACATCAATGAATTATTACATAGGTAATGTAACTCTAATATAAATTAATTACATTACTCTATCCATGTTCTTTTATATATCCATTAATTCATTCTTGAATATAAATTACAATGTCTTATTAATGAATTTTAAATTACATGGTTAAAAAGAAAAATCCTTATGTTTGTTGATATAGGTCCCCCATTGCGTAAATTAATATGAAAAAATATGTTTTATTCTCACTTAACCTCCAAAAAATGGGCACACAAGGACCCAAGATCAATTCTGGCAATGGTAGAATTTCTTGGGGGGACTGTTGGAGGACACTCTAGTAGTGGTGAAGCTGTAGTAGTGGTCACATAGTACTGGTGGAGGTTATGTACCATACTGTAGCATTGTTGGTACTGTAGTAGCCCTGGTACTATTGCATTACTATTCACTATATGGACCTTTGGGCCAAAAAGGGGGCTTTCATGCCCCTAGGCCTTCAAGTTATGTAATGGGTCTCCATCTACCAAGTCAAAAAAAGTTCACTACTTTTATATAGTAATAAAATGAGGCTTGATCCATAACCATTAAAAAACATGGAATCACAAACACAATTTTATGGTCCTTTTAAGCTTTCCAACATGTTTTACAATATTTTGAATTAAAATCCAATGACCAGTGATTACTAAAGGAATTTATCAAAATAAAAATCAAGCATAATTGTTACGATTTAATAATAAATAATAGAAATAAAAACATATTATTATAATTTAGTATCAACACCATACCATTAATGGAATTTTATTCTTAATCATGATGGAAAAGGATATTATTGAGTGTGGTTTGTGTACTCTCTTTTAATGGTGATAGGAGTTCTTTTCTTCATACTTCATTGGTGGTGTGGGAATAGTTTGGATTTAATCAGAGTCTTATGAAAGTGATTTATAAAATCATCTAGGAAAAATTAGTGGATTATATATTCTGATACCAGAAATTAATGGTATCATGATTAATATTATAGAGGTGATATCATGCAAAAATTTAATTCTAATGAGCTTTTACCCAAGTGGTCAAGGATCTTTCTTGGCAACTAAATGACTTATGGTCAAATTCGGGCAAGAGAGGAATTCCTAAGTACTTTAGCATCATTGAATCAGGTACTATAACATTGGTGAAACTATAGAAGTAGTGGCACTATGGCAGTAGTGGTACTGTAGTAGGAACTCTAGAAGTAGAAGTACTACTGAAGGTACTATAACATCTTGGTTATTTTGGTAGTAATATTCACTAAAGGGCCCTTTGGGTCAAAATGGGCTTTCAAGCCTTGTATTCATGCCACATGTCCTTAGGCCATCGAGCTACGTAATGGTTCTCCATCTACCCAGACAAAAAAGTAATTTCCATTAATAATTAAAATGAGGCTTCGGCCTCAACCATTTAAAAAATGTTACTCTTAAATAAGCCATTATTTTTTATGATAATAATAGAATATTTAATGGAATTTTTGAAAAATATATTGAATTTTTACACAAAAATGTCATAATGTAAGTATTGAAACCAAAAATATCTATAGTAAACCACAATTCTACGGAGGAATGGGAATAATTAATTTGATTATGATAATGCATTTAGATTGAGTAATTTTATGGTTTTCTCAAGAATGATTTCAATAATTGATTAATCAATTTGAAAAATTCGACAATGCTATCACCAGTGGGAAGATGGTATCCTTGTAGTGTTTCTAGAACATAATTATGTGATTTTGAGGGACATTTTTAGTCTTATATATTCGGTGAAATTGAGTAACGAGTTTCTTTATTTTTAGGATCATTAAATTCTATAGAATGATCAATTGATTATATGAACTACTAAGGGTTCATGTGGTTTATAATTATTATTTATAAAATTAACGATTGAGTTAACTATTATGAGTTTCAAAATATCTTTAATAAAAACTATTACTATCATGGTGTATAACCATCAGTGTTTTTGATCATTTTAGTCAAATTTTATAATATGTGGTTACAAATTTTAACAATGATATTTCATGAAAATGGTATTGTGATGAAATTTCTTCAAATTATTACACTATGGTTTTATAGAGAACTAAAATTGACATAAACCCTAGAGTAATGGAAATAATATAGTATGAACATGAACATTAATTGTTTTAGTTTTTGAACATAACATTCTATTAAACTATATTGAATGTTAGATATATCTTTTCTGGAGTTCCAACCAAAGTGGAAATTGAGGTTTAAATTGATTCTTGGATATTGTTGTCCTCCATATATCTAATTATTTGAGGAAATCCAAAATTGTTTGTCATGTTATGATAATATGATGAGGTCAATACAATTGATTATTTTCTATTTATTAAATTTTGAGAATGATTTGGTAGGATTACAATGTTAGGATTTTTTTTCACATGGTATTAAGGGATATTTAATTTAATAGAGAAAGAAATCATATTATATCCTAGTATCAAATGGTGGAAAATATGTTCTCAAGGGTTACATTATGAGATAATCAAGATTGTGGTTGATTAGTCAACAGGATAATGAAATAATGTGACATCAACATGAACATTATGATATTATTGATTAATATTCTATTTGATTTCATAGAAATTTTAAAAATTATCATATGTTGTTCCCTATAGTTGGTGTTGAAGTGTGATGGTAATCATGATTTCTGGAATATTTGATGAAAAAGTGTAATATTTTGAATATTTCAAGTGTGATTGGTCATATGGAAAGATCTTTATCTAAAGTATGTATCAGTCTAAGGAGTGTAGAGGTGACCATGTATGGGATGTATTCCAAGATAGCATGGGAAGGGATGGAGGGGCACAATCTATGGCGAAAACTCATGCAAGATAAGTATGGTATTAAATAAGTAGTGAAGAGGAATCAGTAGTCGGAAATGTGGATGTTAATTCACCCATACATATAGGTCCTTTTTTCCCATGCACATTGGCTGGTTGGTAGAGGCGATGTGAATTTCAGGCATCACGGTTGGGGGGAGAAAAACTGTAGGTTCTTGGCTGTCCAGTACTGGAGGTTTCATTCAATAAAGAAAGTGAGTACCCATGTATTATCCATGCTTTTCTCATTGGTAATAAATACTCTATATTCAAGGATATCATTGAAATTGAGGACCATTATGTCTGATAAATATTCTCTCAAGGCCTATGGTAGTGTGAGTAGTTAACTCAACTCGAGCAACTCATGGGGGGACATGTTGTGGTGCAAGGGAATTCTCCGAAATTCCACATTGTACTGAGGAGAGTCCAAAATAATTCCATGCCTACTAATGACAATATTAAACATATGGGTGTTAACTTGGGGTCGATGTTTTTTTTGTCCCTTAAATCCACAACAAGAAATAGTAGAGCATATCTTCTTAAACAGTGATTTGTCTTGGTGGAGCTGACATGATCTTGTTCATGTCTCAGGGTGTCAAAGTCCAGGTGAGATGATCGAGGGTTCCTTCAGGTGGTGGTTTTCTAGTGTAGGTGAGCATTTCCTATAGAGTAAAGGTAGTGCTATCATTCTGGTAGTGGGGTGCTGGATTATTTTGAAAGCGTGGAATGACGCGGGTTAAATGAACTCTTCAGACACTTCAATTAGCATCTGTTTCAAAATGAAGAATAAGTTACTAGATATACTCATGTTATGTGCATATTTTCATGGCTCCCCATTTCATATATTTTTTATCCAAAGCGTGGCCTCTCAGGATGGGAGGTCGGGTAATGGTCATTGGGTATGTTGGCACCGCCCTATGTTGCGGGCTCAATTTCAACACGAATGGATCTATTTAGGGGGGAGATGGGAGGTGGCGGGGATATAAAAGACCATAAGGTGGTCTGTTGTGATGGCTTTTTCAGCCTTTAATGGAGGTGCAGACACCCTGTTGGATGAGGATAAGGTGACAATCATAAGTATGGAGGTTTGTGCACAACAGAATATAGTTTTGATGATAGTGGGGATTGACTCTTCGATTATCTATAAATCTTTATCTAGAAGTGGAAATATCCCATGGGGAATATCTTATCTTATTTGTTATTACAAGTAGTTCATGGGCACCCATACAGAAATCTCCCACACATGGCACTAAGGGAATAAAGTTGTAGACATACTATCTTTCTGTGCTTCACTAAGCCATAATGATTCCCTCTTTCTTAATTTAGGATCCTTCCCTCTTGATGGAATCATATTTTTAATTAACAATTCTTTGGGCCTTCACTAATTTCGTCCTCCTTGATGTATCTTGCTTTTTAGTATGTCCCCTTAAACAATAAAAATGATAATTTTTAGGCAGGCATGGTTGATTGGGTATGGTGAGCATAGAATTTATATAATTTCATTATTCAGAGATGAATTTAAAATTACTATAACTCGTCGAACATATACACTCTATGATTAAATGAATTACTAAAAATATTTTATTTCATACATTACTATGAACATTATGGTTTAATTTTTAACGTATTTAAGATCCTTTTAAAATACGAATCTATCCCCATACACAAAGCATATTTTTTCAAAACAAAATCATTAGAGTGATACACTTTATTTATTCATTAATAATATCAATTGCTAGATCTATAACTTTTTATTGGTACTACTCGTCATAAAACCTAAATGATTCATTTGAAAATTTAGAATGTTCAAATAAATCGCATTTATATTAATTAAAATGAATCAAACTTTTTAGTCCATTGAATGACCCGAAAACCCCTGAAAAAGATTCTAAATCATGGTTACAAATATGTTCATGTAAAGACACACATACCCCCCCCCTCACAAAATTTCCCCAAATATTTATGAATTCTCATAAAAACGTTTAAATAATAAATTAATCATGATGGAATACTGTGTAAACTCTAGAAAACTATATCCCATGAAAATAGAATTTCCACCATTAAAATGTCTTAAACATTCCATCAATCATGATTTCATTTAATTTTCTCATGAAAAAAATATTTAAATTAATACTCTTATTATTACTATAGAGCCATGTAATAAACTTGGAACATTATATTCCTCACCCATATTACTCATAATCTCTTGTAATGGAATAACATATAATCAGTTCATACTAATATTATTTCTTTTTAGAATAAATAATTACCTAAATAATTGGGGGATTATATCCCATCCCACCCATATTCATCTATAATTTCAATGAAAAATAAAATAAATAAGGAATAAAGGATACTTTTTTCATTATTTCATGAATTATTCTCTAAAAAACATTATTTTTTACCTAAAGTATAAATCTATTATGTTAACCCACACAAATATGGTGACTAAAAATATCAATTAACAAAGTACTTGTTTAGAAGAAAATAAAAGTGAAATGTATAATAATAATAATAACGTATATAATAATATCAAAATATACACTCTTGAAAAACTATATAATGAGTTGATAGTAAAACCTAAAAACATTTAATCTAATTGTTTAAATGAAAACCCGCTAATGTTGAGTTCTCAGATGCCTCAAACATCCAATACTAACATCAATGGCTAAATTACAGGATTTATTTAAATAAACATAAACATTTAACCAGTCTATTTTAATATAATAATTTTTTTTCTTTCATTTACTATAATTTCCTATTTATTTAATATATTTGTATTCTTTATTTCAGTTTTTTCATTTGGTTTATATCCACCAAAAACAAAATTTATATAGTGGTAAGGGTATGTCATAATTTTACATGGGTTTTATAAGCACTATATGTGATGGATTATTGTTTCCAAATCATCATAGAGAAAAAAAATTAATATGTAGTGAAATAGTTAGTATTCTAGGAAACCGACAAGAGACGCATGTTCTCAAAGGATAACAGTGACAATGATTTTTAATATTTAAATTTGTTAATATAAAATATAACATAAAACTATGGAGTAATGTTTTTTATTTTCCTGGAATATTTAAATAATATTTAATCAATTAAATCATTTTTGATAAATATCCATGGAAGTTATTGGTACAAGAAAACATAGTCAATCACTATTGTAACCTAAAAGAACAAATGTTGGAGTGGATTTTTTAATATCAAAAATAGAGGATAAACCCATTCAATATTAGAGTACCTTAAATAATTTATATTATAATGAATATACTGTTATTTTGTTACATTTATATATTAACTATCTTATTGAAATGAGTGATAGGGTAATTGAAACTAAAAAGTAATATTTACGAAAAATATGTAATTTCACAAAGTCACGGCTTATGAAAATTAATTCTATGAGTTGTAATAGAAAATATATCATCATTGATAGATATAAGATATTTCAATACACAATTAATAGAATCATTTCAATATAATTTGATATGGTTCTTATTTTTTAAAGATAAATAATCAAAATTAATATATGATTAATATGATTAGAAATTGTTACATTGTACCTCAAACCACCTCCTTATGATTGAGTTCAAATAATACATATAAAGGATGTTTCACAAGGATAAATAATTTTGAACACTGAAAGAATTTTTCTTGATGAATTTGGGTATAATATGATGTGAAATTAAAAATATAAATTTGTTTTGGAGTATTTATAATTTGTCTTATTTTATATGTAAATTTTGATGGAATTTCCACAAATTCTCATTCATTACTGGTCAATAAATTAATTATAAAATTTAAAGTGGTTCATAAATTGAAAATATTTGATATTATTGATCTTTATACATCTTAAATTTAATAAATATAATTTTTTAAATTTTTAACAGCTTATAAATAATTTTTAAATGAAATTTAATGGTTATTTATCTAATTTGACCTAAATATATATATATATATGTCTATAGAATTATAATTTAAGATTTAATAAAATTATTAACTATCATTTGTATCCCAAAAAAACATGAAACCGCATATTTGATCATAATATTATTATTTAAATATTTATAATTTCATTTACATTAATTTTTGTTATGAACTCAAAAGCACTATATAGGTGATGCATAAGCATTTGGGATAATTATCCTATTATATATTATTAAAAACAAGTTAATAACAAATATATATTATTCACCTATATAATCATCTAAATTTATCTACAAAATTATTTTTTCCAATTTCTACCATATTAATATTATTAATATCATAATGTTGGGTTTTCATACCTTCCAGAAGTGTTGGGTAAGTATCTTTATAGTTATCTTGTTATATTATTAAAAAATTCATAAATATACATCCATATCATTTACTAGTCAAAATATCTATACATTATTTCCTACATAAAAATATATCATATTATACACTATCCAAAATAATCCAATCCTTACATTTACAATGTTATGAATGTAATTAATCAACATTAATAAATCTTTAAATTTAATATTTACATATGAAAATAGTTTAGTAATAGGATAATAATTCTATGATATTCATATCATATTATCATTTACGATATGTTCCATCAGTTTTTTAAATTGTTAATTTAAACTGATGTCATAATTATTTCATAAATAATACAGTATTTTAAAATTTTATTTATTTCTATTCAACAAAAAATCCACTTTTAAAGAAAAAAAATTAAAATTATGACTTGATGACACTGAAAATGATGTTCAATTTAACAAATTAAATTTCTCTTTTTTTGAATTTTAACTTTTAAATAAATATAATATAATAACTAGAATAAACTTTGGATTAGATTAGAATCATTTTATTTTTAAAAATTAATAAATATTTTGATTCCATACCATAATATAAATATATATATATGATTATAATAAAAATAAATATTAATATCGTTCTGTATCATTAATATTAATGTTGACAAAAAATTTGTTTTTATAAAAATATGAGGTTCTCCACATTCTCTCCATAAATGAAAGTGTATCCTAAAATTTTTTACTCATTGTTAAATAGGTGGGGATACTTTTCCATCAAAGTTTCTTCAGGTTATCAAGTTTCTAATGCACCCATTTTACCCTCTAACAAAATATTTACCAAAAAAAGTTACATTTTGTCAAATCACCTATTCCAAGTGATCTAGAATCCAAAAAGATTTTTCTTCTCTATAGAGATTCTTCTCCAACTCTACCACATTAAGGATAATTTTATGGGATGAATAAGGTATATATTATATTAATAAATATACATACAAAATATTATGTAACTAATATAAACTTTGATAAAAATATACTAAATAAGAAATTGATCCCACTTTCATCTAAATTTCTAATAGGCTAATAAAACATGTTCTTAACTTTAAATTATTATAGAATTGACTTACACCATTATATAAAGATTTATATTGGAAAAATGATCTCGTACATCAATTTGAAGATCTATCCTTCCATTATTGATTTAACATTTATTCCTACATTGGGTATGCATAAAACAATATTGACTAATTCTTTCATTTTCAACCCTCTTATTGACCAATTCAAGACCCGAGAACATTCCTTCTACTAATTTATCCTAGAAAGATGTAGTTAGACACTGCATTTTATAAATGCATTAAAAGTATCCTTATGTATACCTCAATGAAAAAAAATTATTATAAAAAATTTAAATAAAATAATGGTGTATATGGTAACCACTACGATAAATAATTAATCAGCTCGATTCGTATCCTATAATGTATAAATTTTCAGTTTTAATTTTCCATCAGTTTGAAAATGAAAAGATATAATAAAATATAATTTGGTACCAAATGACATATTAGTTCATATAAAAATTTTATTTATCATTTGAATCATGATGGAGTAAAATATAAGTAAGAAATATATGTAATTTAATTACCATATTAAAATATTGTCATTAAGGTTGATCCAACAAAATTCTAGCTGTAATAAGTGAAAAAATTACATATTTTTTCAAAAAAAGACTGGAAACCCATATTTCACTCTTAAGTTGAAATATATTTTGTAATTACGTGATTAAATAAATAGATATAAATTATTATTTCAATTTTTTAATTGAAAGAACATAATCATTCTGTTAATTGTTTTTTCATTATACAGTAACCTACAAATAAATAAAATATTATAAGGAAAAATTAACAATATATTACATCACTACACACCACAAAAACCCAAATGCTTGTTATACATATATGTTCTCACTATGTGGAGAAAATATAGAGGGTTGTGAGCCTAAATCAGTATATTATTTTCAAATTCACATGCATATAGCATACAAACCAATTTCCATAAATCTAGAGAAAATTATATTTAATTTTGAACTCATGATAATTTCCTTACTTTAAAATTTTTATTTTCTTTTATAATTTATACTACTTTTTATATCCATAGTTTATTCTATCCAACAAGAATGATTGTAAAAAAAAAGATATCAATTTTCAAGTACACCATTTTCTAAATATTTTTTTCATCTATAGTTTCTTATTGGTTTTTTATATTTGGTATTTTTGAAATATATAGAGTTTTTATTTCAATCTAGAATTCTTCAAGTCAATATTTAATAGCCTATTATTAAACATAATGGTTTTATAGGAAAGGTAACACAATATATAAATAATGGTTATTTTATAGTGAAATTCATCCCCCTACTCCCCTTATTCCTAAATAAACCATCCCCCGCCATATCCTTATATGAAACAATATATGAGGGGGTATCATGATCAACCCAGCTAGATACACTATAGAAATTATTACCTTTTTCATGCTCGATTTAATCCCTTTTACCACCCATATTTCCTCTCTTTTAGACTCCTCCTGTAATACAACACATGAAAACCTTCCTATCATCTTTTCGAAGTCAATTTTATTGGGGGTATCACCTAGGATCATCAATAATTGACCTATGTATGTGATCTCATCACATAATATGGGTAATTCATTGTCTATTCATGTATTTCTCTCAAAACCATCATCTATGGAATTTTATAGTATTCTTTATCTAATCATAATTATATAGGTTTACCAGTTTAGAGCATACCCTTACATCATTATGTCCTTTTATATCCACTTCTAGTGTATTTTACCTGATTACATATGATTTTTATTGATTAAGGTATATTGTTTCATATGTTTTCATGGGTTTATAATCATTGAATGATTGTTGTTGAAGACCTATGATGTGATAACCTCTTATCATCCCCCCACACATTGAAGGGTGATGGATACTCCTCGTTCTCTATAGAGTCACATCTACAATTTTTATCCCCCTTTCCCAATAGTAATGTTCTTCCCCCCTTTCCCTACAATTTTTATTTTCCCTAAGAATACAAATTTGTTCAAAGGAATTTTGTATCTCCCTCTCTCGGTTTTGGAGTTCACTAATGCTTTATCTTTACTCTGTATCATGTTGTTTTCTCATTTTAAGCATCATCATTTCTCAATGGATCTATTTGACCAATTGTTTTTTGAATCATGGGGTTTATAATTCTGGGAATTATTCAGTCTTATTCATAATTACAACATTATGATTCATTTTTCTTTAGAAGAATATTTGATATTATCTTTCTCTAATGCCCCTGGTTTACAACAGACTCCTCTTCTTCCTGTTCAGATGGTCCATTGATTTCCATATGAAATGTGACCCACCTACTACAGCTATTTTGGTAAGTTTCCACAAACAAATCCCCCCATTTCAGATCCATTAAATAATTCGAATGCTTGAAAATTTATTGGGTATCTTCTTATGCTCTGACATTAAAACTTTTTCATATGTCACCTAATTTCTCCAAGTGTCTTTTTCGATATTTATGTATCTCAAATCTCTATGGATATTTTTTTAATTTTAGTTGGAGAGGAATTTAGATATAAGAAAAATGTTCCTTTTGATAAGTTGTTCGATTACAATTTTTAAATAATGTCTCTATCATTTATTAGAAGCATGTCGACATGGGGTGTCGAACCTAGAGGGACCATGTTCGAATAGAAATATTCATGTGTCTATGGTGGATGGATAGAAAATTTTTCATTTTTTATGGTAAAATGGAGCTAATGGTTTCTAATCTTAATGAGGCCCATATGAGGATGGATGATCCTAAAGTGGTGGATGTTTTCAGTCATCTAAAATGTCACATGTAAATTTTAGAAGGTCATACCAAGCCTAGATTAAGGGAGATTCTAGGTATGGGAGATTTAGGGCATTCTTTTCCAACCCAATATTCTTCATATATAGAGTTAGTGTTATTTTGAAATGGATCCATCATCAAAGAGAGAATTTAGGGGACATGGACAGTCATGAGCCTTGGATATTCACTAGGTGTGGCTCCTCCGCCATTCATTAATAAGGAGGATGTGAAAGATATGACTCCTGTAATAAATTCTATAGTGGTTATTGAGGTAACAACCAAATTATTTGGTGCTATAAATGACATGAAACTACTTAATCTAGGAAACTGATATGAGGGTATGGCCATTGACGGTTTGATACACAATTAACTAGATATAAGATAGTATGAGGTTTTGGATTGAGGGAAAATTCTATTATGGAAGAGGAATGTGACAAGATTCCCATCCCATTTTCAGGGGACATTGTGGTGGGTAGTCATGGAATAGTGTCTCACAATGTGAGGAGGGATAAGGTTTAAAAAGAAGACAAGGACCTTAGTATCTGAATTCTTATAAAACACAAACCCAACATTAGAAAGGATTATTCTTTCTTACCAAATTCATTGGGGAAAAGATCAAATAAGAAAGAGAGGCTCAAGGATATGGATTCTGAATATATTATTAAACCTAAGCTGGAGAAGTCCCAATGTGTATGTTAGGTGAAAATCAATGAAAAAAAGACGAATGAAGTGTTGGGAGAAACAAATAACTTATAAGATTCATTGGTGGTGATTGACCTATGAATAAATGAGAACAACAATGGTTGGGTCAGTCTCAATATTGGAGAGTCTACTATCCAGTAGTGGGAGGAATCCAAGGAGGTTTCAATCTGAAACCTTATAGGTCAATCAGAGGAGGTTATGCTGGAAGAGTGGCTTCCAATTCAGGGCTCGCAAGAGTATGCTGATGGGAATTCTGAGAGCATGATTCTGGTGGATACTAAAAAATAGTATATGGTATGGATCAATGAGAAATAATGTATTCTCTAAAGAGTTTTTAATGGATAGAAAATGACGTTGTAGTTGTACATAGAAACATATGAGAAAATGGCTTATTGGTTTGAGGATTTTTTTCAACGATGATCTGACTATAGAGGTATGTATAATCCATTAAAAATTATTTTAGGATAATGTGTTAAATAAGATGACGTTATACTTTAATGGATCAAACATCGTATATGGTACCTGAGTCTTGTATTCTGAATTTCAATGGTTCTGACATTCCCTTAAATTTTTTGTTAAATAAGAAAAATTAATTCTCAAAAAAATCCTTCAATGATTACACTTTTTGTGTATGAATGATTAACATTGTTTTCAAATATTGCAAAGAAACCATTAAATGATACTATGTATATGATTAATATTTTTAAATTTTTTCCTTTGATTCTTGTGATGGAGTTAATTACAAATAATTTTTATATGTAAATTTATGGGTTGGATTCCATGTATTATTGAAATTCATCTTAAAATGGAAACTGTCTTAAAAATGGAATTGTGTCTCTTTAATAAGAATAAAGTACATGGGAAATAAGTTACATAGGTGATAAGGTTAGGAAGATAAAAACAGAAAATGGTTTTCCCTACCTATCATAGTATAAATGATATATTAGTAATGAATCTTTCATGCGGAGTGATAGGGATTCACATATTGCAGTGGAACCTTTCCCCTAGGGCATCAGATTACTCACCTAAGGGGATTGTGTGAATATTTCTATGATTGGTTCTTGCAGTGATTTGTGTGAGGAGCCTTTTTTTCCTAGACCATAGAGACATTATCTTATTCAAAATTTTCATATTTTAAATTGGTTATTGTATTTTCATATTATTTTAATTTTTTAGTTTTTATTTTTTATATTTATTCATAAAATATTAAATTGTTATTTTGATATTCCTTATTTATAGACAATGAAGACTGTTTTTATCTAAAAATTATATCTTATGAAATACATTGTGGGATCCTACTAGGATATTTGTGTTCAAAATATACATAAACACAATAGGATAAAATGATATTTTTTTAAAAAATCATTATGTAAGGGAATGTTTTATCAGCGGTAGAGGAAATTATTATTAGTATATTTTGAGCTAGAGGCTATTACATTATTGAGAGTAGTCCCTCATGTCACATGGTGGTGGGTAATTATCTTTTGTTTAATTTTTTTTTTGAAGTACAGTCAATCTTTTTTTATAACATAATCATCTTCTCATTCTTCTATTTTCTCATAGGTATAATTGAATAATTCCATTTATATGATAATAAAAGTAACAAATAAGGTTTATATATTGTCTATGGATTATTTATTCCATATCATTTTGGTTAGTGATCATTTTGGTCCACATATATTTCTATGATTGAATCATGAAATTATAGAAATATTTGTTATGTTTCCAGGTTTCAACAAAAATTTTAGATTTATTTCGTGAAATTTTTATTAAATATTTTTATTGATCCCAGAAACCATATTTCATCTATTAGAAATAGATAAAATCCTCCTAACCTTTCTATGGACTATCTTTATTTCTCTGTTTGTGGGTATCCTGGGGTTTTTAATGAAAAAATATTATCACAGCCCATTTTTAGTTATGTAATTTTATGAGTTATTATAGATAGGAGATAATATTACTGCTGTTGAATTGTATTGAATGAATAAGTTTCCTAATAAAACCTTTTGTATTGATTCCATTGATTTTTAGGGATGCCAATAATTTATCATTATACTACTACCATTGATTCATATGTTCTTTATAATACAAATTATAGAGTTGATGCTAGTTATAATGGAAATAAGTACTTTAAACGGACTAGGTGTGAAAGTATTAACCATTCACCTGGGTTGGGAATTTTTAAAGGAAGTAGTTTTGTTATGTTTTTCATCCAAAATTCATTTTAATTATTACTAATAATTTTATAGATTTATTACGATTATAATAAAGGTAGCCTATATGATTTTAATTTCCATTACCATATTTTATTTAATTTTGTGGATGGATTAAGTTGATTTCCATGGAGTAGAGTCTATAATTGATTATAATTATTCTTAAATATCATGTTTTTATTTTTACAGTTAACATTTTAGTAAATAAATTTAATCACATACTCATAATTGGATTTATTAAAAACTATATTAGAATGTTTTCGTTGGTTTGAATGAATTATAAAGATGATTATTTATTTAAATACGGATTCTATTATTAAAATAACTTCTTTGGTAACATCATAAAAGTGTTTTCTAATGTAATATATATTTAATATATATTATTGTAATTTTTGATGAATTTTCATAGAATAAAGTTTTGTGAGGTATTTCATATAAATGTTTTAAAATGTAATTAATGTTGTAATGTGGGATCTAAATGGAAGGATTTTATATATGTATACTAGGAATTGTAAATGATGGAAAGGTGATATCTGAAGTGACAAAAGTATTTTAATTTGATGAATAAAATTATTGAACCAAATATGTAATTTGAATATATGAATTATTTTCATTAAATAGTTTTCTCTATAACCATCATTATATGAGGGGATTACATTATAATTTGATCATTGAATGGATAATTTATAGAGGTGGTCATCATTGTAGCTTAAAAGTATAATAGTATGGATTGAATTTCAAATTTTGTTAATTTTACCATTAAGAAGTATGTTTCATACTAGAATTATTATTTCTAAATGTTAATGGAAATGTGTTGCCATTTAATTTATTAATTCATTTTTTCTAATGATAATTAAATATTTTATTTTATTTTCATAAATCAATGAAATAATTAATATTTTATCATTGCTAAAATTTTTGTATTTTAAATCAAATAAATACCCCAATTTATTATTTTTAAATCAGTTTTATTGGGAGATATTCTCATCAAGCATTAATTCAATTTAAAATAAACATTAAAAATATTTTAAAATGGGATTTCAATATTTTAAATACTTCTATCACTTTTAGTTTTAATTGGAATTAATGTATGTGATTTTAAACTATTCATAGTTATTTTTAGTTTGTGTATCTCAATATATACTTTTTATCACAAATTTTTTCTTAAAACAATTGGAATAATATATCATAATACCTTTTAATGGTAGAATGTAGTATTTAAATTGGTTTAAAACATTTAACATGCAATACATGGTATTTAAAAAAATATTAATGTTTCTTATAAAAGTATCATTGGTGTAAATGTGTTTTTATTTCAATAGTTTTGTAGAAATAAACTCGTTATATAATTATAAAATTGGTTGTAGTTTGGGATTTTCCTTTGTTAGTTATCATTATTTGAATTAAAGGATATAAAATATATGTTATTTTTATAATAATTCAACTATGTTTCATCAAAAAAATTTATATAATTTTATTATTTACTTCTACTTAAATTTATTTGGTATTTTTTACTATGGTTTATGTATATATTGACTCATAAGAAGGGTAGTTAATGTATTTTTTTAAATAAATTATTTTATTGAAATATCATAAAGTATTTAGTTATAAAATAATACAGTTATGGATTATATTAACTTTTTATGTTAAGGTATAATACATAATGTATTGTAAATGTTTTATGAGGTTAAAAAATTTTCTAAAATTTACTCATGTAATTCAGGAATGGACATTTCAAAGAAGTAGTGACTCAAAAGTTTTTTCATATGGTCATTTTGATATATAAAATAATATATTAAATATGAGTTTTAATGTATTATGAAATTTTGAAACATTGTTTTTCGAAAGATATGTCTATAGTTGAAAAATCATTTTATTATACTTCATTCATCCTTATTGAAAATAATTGTCTTATTATATAAAAAATGTATTTTTTGTATTTTGATTTAAATAGACAGTTCTATGGTTTTTATTTCTATTTTCAAGATTATTTTATATTTTATTTCATCATAAAATCCTTTAAAATGTATTTTTGAGTTGGAATTTGATATTTATAAGGAAATATTATTTAATCCAGGTAATTTTATTATCTTAATGTGTAAATTATTTATATTATTTTTAATAACGATGTATATTTGGATGAAAATTTCATCTTTTCAAAGGGATCTGTTGAGTAAGTTAGACTATTTTGGATCGACTACATTATAATAATAATTATCTTCCTACGAATTTTTTTGGAAAATTATTTTTATATCATTTTATTATTGAAGTGTGAAAACAACTTAATGGTGGGGATAACCCCCACCTATATATGATGATAAAGTAAATATCCACTTTATTTAAAAATTTGTTTTTGAAATGTTGACTTGTGAATTCTGATTTCAAATTATTAATGTTTTATGGATTTGGGACAACATTGCATTAATTTTAGATAAATTTTTAAAGTTATAAATTCCTCATAGATGTGTTTTAAAGAAGTTAATTTTTTAAATTAAAATAGTTTCATGTTATATTTCATTTATATTTTTTATTTTTAAAATAATTACGAATTATTCATTTTTTCTCTGATATTTTTATTTAAGAAACAAGTTAAAAATCACAATTAATTTTTCTTTTATATGTAATGATGAATGTTGATAATTTTTAATCTCGATTAATACCTTATTTTAAATGTCCTGTGTATTATTATTCTAATGATATATTCTTGTCACATAATTATTGGATATGAGAAATATTTATGTTTTTTATGTAATGTATTTAATTTTACAACTTATCTTTTAATTTCTAATTTTTATATTCATAAATTTTGATAGTGGGAATAAAGTTTAGTTACAAACTAAATATTTTATTAATCATGTAGCTATAAGTATACTTTTACATGAAATAGTTCATGTTTGAAGACTCTATTTCAGTTTTTTCAAATGTTTTGGTATATAAATATGGGTGAGTTTATTATTACTAAGTTTATTTTTATTTTATAATTATTAATTTATATTTTTTAATGTTCTTTTATTAGTGAAGGAAATATTAAAATTTTAATTTTTTCTTAACGTGTAGTGGTGTTTAAAATAGTGGAGAGAGCCTACATCATATGTCTATAATTTAAAGTATTTATTTCATTGTGTAGTATATACTGTTTCACATCACTGGGAAGTGTGAAGGACTTTCTCCAGGTAGAAAGTTATATAGAATGAATAATTTTCACACTCATGATATCATTTTTATATACTCAATTTTCTAATGAATATTTTTCATTCTTATTTTCCGATCTAGGATGTTTTTTAATATATTTTTCATTTTTAGAGATTTGGATACTTAGAGGACTTTTTAATTCACCATCCCACAACCCTATAGACCACTCAGTAGTGTTTCAAGATTAGAGATATTATACTGAAACTATAAATATTCCATCCTGTAGGGGATCAGTTCCCCCCATGAAACATCCCTAAAATTCCAAAATTGTACCTTTTATTTTTTAGTGTTTATGAGATGAAAAACATATAATAGAAAGGAATATAACCTATCATGATTTTATGATATATTTTATATGATTAATCTATTATATATCTCAAATTACACAAAAAACTTTTTTATCTTTTGTCACACGAAACAACGAGTCTCTTCGATAAATTACAGTACATGTAATACTGTGTTTTAACAAACAAAAATAAATTATTGAAATAATATAATATAATAAAATAAGATATAACCCCACCATTAAATTCATTGTTTTGAATATTATTAAGTCACATATAAATATATTTTTAATTTCATTGGTTACCAATTAATTAAAATGAATATAGAAACCAATTGAATAAAAAAGAAATACTTTTATAAAAACCCATTTTTATTTGAAAAAGGAATTTTGTTTTAATTAGATATAATACATAAAATTATAGAATTATTTTAATAATATTTATATATAATTTATTCAATAAATCATTTTTCAAATTCATCTAATATATTTTATATTCATAAGATAAGAAGAAACCCAATTTTTCTCATAAAAATCAATATATTTCTAATCATAAATTGTTCAACTTTTAATGGTCCGCCGATTTTAATATTAAATTTAAAAACTTTTATGAAGTTTATGATAAAAATAAACTTTTTATTTTTTATTTGGAATATAAAAATTATCTTTGTTTCAATTTTGGATATTTTTCTAAGAAGATTCATTTTTTGATAAATGGTGAACTATACTGAATTTAATTGAAAACTACTTTTCTGTGTAAATAATTTGTAGTTTAAAATTATATTTTAATTTTTATTTATTGTTTAATTAGTTAAATTATATATCAATTAATCTAATATTGGTCATTTTAATCAATTTCACAGTGAAATTTGATATAAAAACATTTCTATATTCTGGACATTTTACTTTAAAACTCAGCTTTATCATCTTATCTGTGGGATTATATTTAAACTGATTTTTTCCAATTATGTGATTGGAATTTTAAAAAATGGATGAAATATTTTTAATAATAATAATTTTTAATTTATGATAAATACAAATTGGTTTTTGACCAAAAATAATAGTGAATGTAGTTAAAATTAATTACAATGGTTAAGGTAAAATTAAATATAATGTGTGACTAAACCTTTAACATAAAGGCCAAAATGGCCTATAAAAATATAAACAACCTATTTTTGGCCTATTTAAACCAAATAATACATTTTATATTATTCTTTTTATAATTTTATTCACATTATTTATGGAATACCTCTCAATAGTATTAATCTTTTTTATCTACAAGAATGTCACTCCTCCTCCACTATAAAAAGTCACTCACCCCTCCCACATCATAACATCTGTAAATACTATTGTATCATCAATTACATACCCAAATAAGCTTAAAAGTTCCCACCCTTCAACCTATAAGACTCAATTTGGGCAAAAATAAATCTAAGAAATTCATTTGGTGAAAATAAAAAAGAGTTACTCGGAAAAGAGGTAACATTATTCAACGATGACATTTATTTTATTTCATCCTAAAATAATTAAAATCTTCTTATTCAATTGTAATTTGACAAAAAAAATTTCCTAAATATAATAATATTTTTTTCAGTCAAGGATAACAACTTTATCTTCACACACTTCCATCCAATGGGTAAATAATCTATCATTCGTGTGTACGACAAACTTCGGCCTCGAGAAATAAAGTCATCCATTTTTTTATTTTCCACCTCTCATGGTTGGTAATTACTATGGTAACACTTTTTTAGATGATATATTTGATATGTATGGTCTCATAATACTTATTTAATTATTATATATTTCATACCTTCATGCATTATTTATTATGTAAATACAATAACGTCATTTGTGGACGTGTGGGCTACTATCATCCCGAGTGATGTGATTCATTAATGCTATATATGGAATTAATTAAGGATGGTATCAATAAAAATAAGTGAAATATATGACATATGTATTATAATATAATTATAATATACTTATATATATATATTAATTTAAATTCATTTAAATATGAAAATGAAATGCAAGTAGCGTTCATGTGTATGTACAGCCTAACTGAAAATTAACTTTTATATTATCGAACACTTTTGAGGAAAAACTGAGAGACAAAATTTTTAGCCACATAAGGAGATAATAGTACCATTAAAGTATAACTTAAGACTACCATATTTAATATCCATAAATAATTTCTAGGATATAGTGTTTACCTGCATATATGGTTCAACCATTAGAAGGTCTTTAAAACGGTAAGCCAGCTTGTCCCATTAATAAATATACTCTTAAAAATTTATCTTGCACTCATTGAACCCCCATATCATTTTCATATCAAGGTTATTGATCCAATAAAATTTCTCCTCATTCAGATACACCTTAAATATCATGATCATCATCCTATTGTAATCTTCCACGGTAGCTTTAATCGTCAAAATAGAATCCATCATTTCCTCTCTCGAGTGCACGCGAAATTCCAACGATTACTCAAGAATTGCACTAGAATCCACATAATATAATATGTACCTGATGAGTTCATTTTACACTAGATTATCATTCAGTTTCTTCGGTGATCCAGTCTCCATAAGAAGGAATAAATCATATTAGTTGTTTCTTTCTTTGCAGATGCTTGTATGTACGACACACTCTCTTCATAAACAGATAATTTCACTTCCTATATCCCAATATTATGTATTATTAAAAATACATATATATGGAGTATATATGATAATTTAATTGTTTTTTACATTCTAAAGATGACAAAATCATGATATAACTAATTGGAATGACAAATAAAAAGTTCAAACATACTCGAAAAACTAGGAAATTAAAACCTATAAAGGTGATCATATAGATAGATTACTAAAACAATGGTAATAATATATTATAAAAAGATAATATATGATATAATAAATATTAATATTGTTTTATTAATAATTTAGTAAAATTAATAAAATCCTTATATAATATGATAAAGGATGTTCACGCGAAACCAATCCCAAGCGAAGGGATTTTCGTCTCACTTTTGCATCTGTGAGATAATTGTCATATTCACCATTTACTTATTTTGTGTTGTGTATCTAATTTCACATTTAATATATTATGTAATTAATTATTTCATATTCATCATATTTAAATTCTTCATTTATTGACTATTACCCATGGGGTTATGGGTTCAATTTTATTAAAGCAGTAATTTATTTTTATCCCAATTTTTTTCTTTTAAATGTTTGTTATGTTATACCACTATATTATTTTATGAGGTGTATATAAAAATTCATTAACATATTATATTGTTACTATCATTACAATAATTATATTTTAATTCTTATTTAATTTTATTCCTTCACGGTGATTATGATTCCGACATTTCAAAGTGGTATGGGACACATTGAATGTTTAAATATATTTTCCTCAAGAATGTTTTTAATGATATTAAATTTATTTAAAAAATGAAAGTATTCTCTTTTATTATAACAATATTTATGCATGAAATTTATATTATTCTTATTCTTCATCTGGATGGAATATTATCATTTTGAACAAGGATAACATTGACATTCACTTTCTTGAATCATTTTTGTAGTCCTTAACATCCCATTGACTTATTCACTTTATAGATACCGTTGAAAATTAATTATCTATATCATTTATCATTTATATGATTATTGACTAAAAAATAATTCTTTATTACATATCGTGTTTACATTGATAGTTATTTGATTAACTGGGGAAATATTGATAAATTTGTATCTTTTAATCAATAGGGATGTTTGATAAGGCACGATATTTTGAGTTAAATTGATTATTTCATATTTGATGAATTATTTGGATAGGTATGACACAGGTGGGGACCAGTTATAGATATAACCTTGATTAAACTTTAGTCTCATGGGGTATGTTAGTCATCTAAACGAAGTGGGTTTTTAACCTGTTATGTTTTAAACTATTCTGTGAAAGGTCTTGATAGTAAATTCATCATGTACTTAGGAAACATTAGGTTCAATAATATATAATTCCTTCTTTTCGATTTGTTTATTATTATCAATGGGATTTTAAAATTTACAAAATCTATGGATTCGATTCATTCTCAATTTATTGATTAAATGGTATGGTTTTCAGTTATATAGCTTTCTGTATTGATTATGCCTTATCCGTTTATTTGAATAGAATGTGTTTTCAGTTATTTATCATTCCTTATTTTTTACAAACTTCCTTATTTTTTTATTTATTACATAGAATATGTATTCCATTCTTACCATTACTTATTTATTATTCTCATTTATTCATTATTTCTTCCCCTATATGTAGCCATTAAGAAGTATTTGATCCCAACTTCATTTTTTTCTTTCCCTAATAATTCAAGATGGGTACAAAAAATTATATTTAAGGATATTATATGTGTGAATAAATTTATCCTAGATATAAGAATTATGAGGTAATTAGTGTGTTATGTTTTAATCTATGACTAATATATGAATCTGGATTACTAATACTAATAAACTCTTTGTTACTTTTGGGTCTGATTCCTTGTAATCATTCCATTATAATGGTAGTAAATGTCATCTCTAAGATTCTCATGTCAGGGTACTATAGTTGGTATCAATGGATTTTTATTAGGATCCTTGGAAACTAGATTTAGAAAAACAATATTGGGGAACATAACCCTAAAATATACTTTGACGATAAGTATATAAGATCGTCCTAGAATTTTGGTACGGTAGAGATTATGTTGGTATTTATAGCAATACATCCATGTTTGGATACTTCAAGGGGACATGGTTATGAAACATATGTACCTATGGGTAAGAACTGTGGGAAGGTGCATCAGGACTGACATTAGCATAACCCAGTACTGAACAATGGGACATACTGCATACCTATTTTGACACTCCTAGAGGATGTGCTTAAGATAATTCATAATTTCATTAAAACCCATTATAATGGATTTGAATGTACAGATATCCCCTATGAATCAATGTCTATTATTTTCAGATTAGTTATGGAAGATTTCTTTGATTTATATTAATTGTGTCTATAGTTTTTGGATTATAAATTATGATACATAATATTATATTCTAATATATTATATTCCATTTTTTAGAAATGTCACATGGAAGGAAGAATGGTTTTAATACTCATGGAGAATATAGTGGTCTCCCTACTAATAATATCGATGTAGATGGTATTGGAACTGATCAATTTATGGATATATTATGGAAACTTATTCATTTTATGAAAGAAAATTTTTCCCAGATGAATAAACATGGTCCTGAATGAGATTAGTATGTGTTGGATAATTTTATGAGGAATAGGTCCCCAAACATTAATGTGAAAACTAACCTAGTGGTGTATTATCAATGTATTATGTTTTTGGAGAAGTTATGTAAGGAATTGGGATGTGGTCAAAAGGAAAAGGTTACACTTGCAGTGTATTCTCTTACATATGATTTTAATCAATGGTGGTCATTGATCCAAAATACTATAGAGGAAGAAGAGATTTAACTCAAAGAATTAAAATATTTAAAGTATACATTAATTGAAATGTATTTCCCTCCTAAGAAATTAACTAATAAGAAGAGATATTTTCTTACCTTAATCTAAAAGGCGGAAGAAATTGTTGTGGAATATGAATCTAAATTTACAATGTTAGAAAGGAATGTTATAGAAAAAATATGAAATGAAGAATTAAAGGTTGATAATTTCATTTAAGAGCTTAAGACAAGTCTAAGAAGGATTTTCATGTCTCATACCATTTAAGCATTTGGTGAAATAGTATTATGTGCTCCAAAAATGGGTAAATAATTCTCCAAGTCTTATAGATTTAAAGGGAATCAAGGGAAGAAGGGTGTTAGGTCAACTAGGTTAAATACACTGAGAGGGGGTGAATCAGGGTATGACAGATTAAAAATACTTCCTCTTCTGATATTGTTTCATCCATAAACAAAACACACTTCAATCATTCTCTCATTGAAATACATGAACAAAAATGAAATCATGCATAGCGGACAACAATTTTACTTGGTTCACCCTCACTAGGCTACATCCAAGAAGCATAAAACAATGATGTTCTGATGTACCAAATCCACCAAAGATCACTACCAATTACATGTTTCGGGCTACATCATTTATGCCCACGCTCACTTACTTTACATGGTTTAAGGTTTTTTCATTATATTCCTAAGGTTCACTCCCTATGTATCTTCTTCGGGCGCACTACTGGTGGAAAGGATCGTTGTCATCCTCTTCCTTCACTCATTACTCTTAAAAGGGATCCACAAACAGTTTATGGGCTTGCAGGTCCCATCATTTTCATGAAATCACACATCATCAACTATAGGAAGATGCTCTGTTGATTTACCTTTTAACCGATAGATTAAATCCAATTTTCCTCATACAGTTTGGATAGTGGAAATTTCTTTTTTGAACTATTTTAGATCTTTTTCAAGTTTCCTTGAGTCCTTCACTAACCACCCATCTTCCACCATGTACAAACTTGATTACTCACAAACTGAGTAGAGGATATGCTATATAGACCACCTCTTCCACGTACAACCTCTGGTTCAGCTACAACTTATTACCTCTGTATACCACCTTCGCATATAGCCTCCTCGTACAAGACCTATTTCTTTTGAAATCTTCATCTTTTATTGACCACTTTTCCACCACAAACATCCCCTAATACAAAAAATATTGTCTCTCCTCTGCATACCATTTCCTTTAAGGTCTATAGTTACCCACAAAAACCTCAGCGTAATTGCTTCCACATTAACCACTTTGTGGAATTATCCCTTGTTAACTTCCTTTGGACCTCACCAAATTCCTTGAGAGATGAATTTCTATAATCAAAATCTCTCTTTGTTAATAAAGGGATTAGTGATTCTTATATAGGGAAATATATCCACAAAATATAATAATATGATATTACCAAAATCGTCAATTTGTTACCACCTCCACAACATACTAAACTTTATGTGAACTGTTTCCCTATGTGGTGCACGTAATGACTTTCATCCTTCATGGAGGCCCAAATCATCGTCATGTTTTTTCAAACAATTCCCATTGTGTCTTATCAAATCACCATCTCATTTCCACAAACTACATTTCATCCTTCATACCGAAATCCTTCCATGTACCTCATGACTTCGCGTATCGCATGCCTTTTTTGTGAATCTTTCTCATACATGGTCTGCATATTTTACTTCTTGGTTCCCATCCTTCACTGATTTCCTTCGTTTTTTCACATACCACTATTTGAATTCCACAAACCATGCCTCATAGTCTCCATAATGTGTTCCTCTATGTCGAAATCAACCTTTTCCAAAAAAACAAACACTAGATTTTAAGGCCAAAAAATTTTGTAAATATTATGAAACTGTGCCACCTTAAACACGTACTTCAAAAAACCCTAATCAAGCTCATTTGAGGTCATAATTATTTTTTGAAAAATGCAGTCACAACCAATATATATTGAGGGAATGTCATGAGGGTATTTTACCCAAAAATCTCCCCCTTTTGGTTTTTTGAAGTCAATTTAATAATTTGATACATCATTAAAGATCTTTTTTTATTCTATAAGAATTGGATTCTTGAGATTAAGATTACAATCAATGATTTACTCATCACATACTCTAAGCCCACACGATTCATGCCTGGTGTGAAAAATAAGAGTAAAATGAAAATTTCATCAATGAATCACTTCATTCAATTCCTACACCATTCATCTAATTTTATCATGAACCTCAGCTATCTTTATATATATCCTTAAATAGATCTCATATTGTATCATCAGATTTAATACTTACCCTATTTAACTTCTCCCACTAACAGCTTCAACTGCACCTATCTCATTACTTCAACTAACATCTTCTCCCTGTGACTTGACTATGTCATTTTCTCCCTTTAAATTACACAATTTCTCCCCCTTTGTCAATAAACCTGAATTTAATTCCTTTTATATCACCAACGAGGTGAAGAACACAAATTAGCACAATAGGGAAAACACACCATACCTCAAGGGATGTGGAACATCCACACTTCTTCATGTGCGGGAAGTCAACTAGACCCCCAAATCCATTTAATGCCTCTCAAATGATTCTTTGGGAAACCCGTTAATTAAAATTTCCATGATCTATTGTTATAAAGGAACTTAATTCTACATCAAAATCCCTTGATCCACATTCTCATTAAAAAAATGATACTTGATTTCAATTTGCTTTGTTCTTGAGTGATGAACTGGATTTTTTCTCAGATTAATAGCACATAAATTATCACAGTGGATTCCAATCATAGAATTCGCATCAACCCCCATATTCTTAAGCTATTGTTTCACCCACAATAATTGTGTGCATGCTTGGGTGGTTATATATACTCAACATTTAAAGTTATCAGTGAAATGATATATTGATTCATTATTATCCAAAAAAATACACATTCTGCCAAGACAGAAAGCACCTCTTGACATTCATTTCTTATCATCTACTAAACCAACTCAATCTGCATCTGTAAATCTTAATAAAACTTGTTGAGATTTATCAATGTGCACCAAACTGAAGTCTATCGTGTCCTTGATATATTAATATATTATTTTAACTATAATCATATGGATTTTATTTCATATTTCTTTTGTATCTTTCTTCTTAGAATATGGTAAAAACAATGTTAGGTCTCTTCATTTTTATTGTACAATAGACTGCCAATGATTTTTCTATATTTATTGCTATTAATTGCATTTCTTTAATCATCCCTATACAGTTTCATCCGAGTATCCACTAGAGTTGTAATTTCCTAGAAATTGTCCATTAAAAACATTCTCAACACTTCAATTTCATATATGGATTGAGAAATGAATGCTACATTCTTTCCTTGTGTTACATATAAACCACGGAAAAAATGATAGTTCACCAATAATTGGCATTTCAAACTCACTTTTCATAAATTCAGAAAAATATTTTCATTTCACTTCATATGATCCTCCAAATAGTATTTCATTGACATATACCCGCCCCATAATCCTTTTATTATAGTTATGATTAATGCATATATTTTAATCAACCCCACCACGCTAGAAATCCAGCATTCCCATAAACTGATCTAGCTATGAATACCATTCTTTTGGTGATTGTTTCAACCCATATAAATCCTTCATCTGTATAAATTCTTTTTTCATCTAAATTAATTAGAAAACCATATGGATGCTCAATATAAACTTCTTCTTCTAGAACCAGATTTAGAAATTTTGACTTTATGTCCATTAATAAAATCATGAACGTTCTTTGTAATGCTATGGACATGAAAAATTGAATTGTCACTATCCTTGTAATAGGTGAAAATGTATCATCAACATTGGTACCCTCTATCTAAGAGTATCCTTGAAAAACTATTCATTATTTATTTTGAATCATAACACCATATTCATTAATATTGTTGCGAAATACCCATTTATTACTGATAAAAGTTTTGTCTATTGTCCTTAAAAGAATATCCCGTGTCTGATTCTTATCAATTTGGTCAATCTCTTTATTCATAGCTTGAACCTAATTCTCATCACTAATTTAGTAACCAAAACATTTAGGCTCTACCTGTGATTAGTATGAGGCTTTCTATAGAAGTATCCAGCCTTCTAGTCTGCACTGGTTCTTTTTTATCACAAATTGTGTTTTTATACCAATTTTGGTTCTTCTCGATGGTCTCTATGTTGGTATTGATATACCTTCATCCTTCTCATCATATGATTATTCTTATGAATCTTTATCTAGAACTGGAGTATCCCCTAAACTACGTATTTATTTATCACTATCCTTTTGCGACAGATTATGTATTTTTTAAAGATTATTCTCATTTTCCACTAAGGTTACATCATTTATTTCAACAATATTTACTATACACTTTTGGAAACATTTATATTATTTGTTTTTCTTTTAGTATCCAAGAAATAACCCTTCCAATCCACATGATTCAAACATTATTTGTTTCTCCTTATTTTGGATTAAACGCCTACTTCTGAATATTGGAAAATACATAAATGATGTTTTCTTTCTATACTATAACTCAAATAGAGTGTACTCTTCTTTAGGACATAACAGCGCTATATTTGATGTGTACAATTTTTCATCAATTCTTCTTTCTAAAATTTCATTGGAAGGTGTTTCTCAATGAGAATTGTTCTAACCATATTATTTATAATCAAATTTATTTTCTCAACTACTCTATTCTTCTAAGGAGTTCTTACCACTAAAACATGATTCCTTATCATGTGTTTCTCAAAATAATCCTCTACTTGTTGATTTTTAAATTTTATTCCATTATCTATTCAGATCCTCTGAATTGTTTGACCCAACATCTTCCCAACATCACTTTGATATGATTTTATAAAACTGAGCACCTCATATTTGTGGGTGATGATTTAAAACCATTCCATTCTCTTATAATAATCAATGAAGATAACATAATATCTCTTCCCATCAAGTTAACTTGGTGAAATACATTCGCACAAATAAATATTAACTAACTTAAGAAATCTTGTTGAACTTTTATCTTTTTCGTTAATTGTATTTTGAATGATCATCCCTTGTTTATAGATACCCCATGTATGTGTATGATAACGTGAAATTCAGGGGAGACCTCAAGCGACATCATATTTCACTAGATCTTCCATGGATGTTTGGCCCATGTGTACAAGATGTTTAAGAAACAATTTATTTTCTTATTCCATTGATAGAAAGACCCTATATTCATCTCCACTCAGGAGATAAATGTTTCACTTTTAAACTTTCCCTATAACACAACTCCATCATATTTTTCCTTGATGACACGTAATTTATTTGAAAATCTTATGGAATTACAGAGTAATACAATTGAATTACACTTAATAGGTTGTGACTAAGACCTTCAACTACCATGAAATCTTCACATCTCATGTCTTTTCCCCCAAAACTCTCTTTCCCACAGCCACTGATTTTCAACCACTCCACATTACCAAATATTATGATACCATCTTTATCATACCTTATTATCATCACTAGATCCTTGTTTCCTATCATATGTGTTAGGAAAAATCCTTCAAGGTAACATTGCAGTATTTTTGGGTTGATTGTGTTGGTTGACTGAGCAGGTTTCCATGAAGAAATTGTCGAGTTCCAAAGAAGTTGTTGACAATCCATGTTGAAAAAAGAATGATAAAAAAGGAAAGAATGATCTGGAGGTGGTACAAAAGAATAGTACAAGGTGGAGCCGTTTTCGAGTGTTTTCCAAATTTTTGGGTTCCAAAATTTAGAGGTTGGGGAGCATCGCGAAAAGTGGATATCAATGACGATCATATTTTAAGATGGAAAAGGCATGAATTTGACAAAGAGAGGCTCCATGGTTTGGAATTCACGAAGACTAGAAGAATGATAGTGGTGATTGTTTGGGATTACGTCAAACCATCGTGAATGGCAGTGGTTGAAGTATATCGCGGTGGTGATGGGATTTGTGATATATAATTGTGGCGAAGGTGCAAAATAATGTTGACGGTGATACTCCATGATTACGACGAGCACCGCGATTGGAAAATTGCAGTGGTGCTTCGCGATATTGATAGAATTCCGGTGAAAACTTCAGAGCTTCGCGATGTGAAATGACGTGGCGTGGGCTTCGCACAGAAGGGTCTAGGTTTGGTGGAATTTCCTATAAATAGAGGTCGACCCCCTCGCGAGAAGTAGAGAATTTTTGAAGAAGGTATTTCTCTCTCGTTTTGCGAAGGTAGTTTGCGTAGCCCATGTGCTTCGTGAAAGAAGATCTTCGTGGCGGCTATGGTAGCTCTGTGAAAGTTGTGCACTCTGCATTGGCTCAGTGAGCTTTGTGATGGAAATTTCTCTACAACAACTTGAGCTTCGCAATAGTGCTTCATGAGAGTGCTTCAAGAAAAGTCAAGGGCTTCGTGAAGTCTTTTTTGAGCTTCTCGAAATTGGGAGCCTCGCGAAGTATGGTGCTTTGTGAAGAATTTTCCAAAGGAATTGCCCAGTGTTCGAGGGAAAAGGGTCATTCATCAGTGTATGAAATTTGGATTTCAACAGAGCATCTATCAATAGTTTAGGATGCATTATTTCATGAAAATGAAGAGACTTACATGTCTATAAACTGTGAGTGGATCTCTTGAAGAAGCAGTGAGCTCACATTAGTTGAGAGAGCAGTGAGTTCTCAAATTGTGAGTGGTTGTAAATCAAGAGGGAAAGTGAGTCCTCTTCGAACTTGTAAATAGTAGTGCACTTATAGTGGAATTGGTATATCAGAACACTGCCAGTGTATTCTCCTTGGACGTAGCCGAGTGAGGGTGAACCAAGTAAAAATTTTTGTATCATGTGCAAGCTTTACGGTTTGCTCATACTCTACGTTGGGAAAGAGATAGAAGAGGGTTTTGTCTAACAGAAAAAAAATATCAAAAGGGGTAGTTGTTTTAATCTTTCATACCCTGATTCACCCCCCCCCCCTCTAAGGGTATCTAGCCTAGTGGACCTAACAATTGGTATCATAGGGAAAGGTTAATATCTATGTTTCTCTCTCAAATGGATGTTACCAATCATAAAGGTATTCAGATCTTTGACGGGAACAATTTTCAGATATGGAATAATCGGATGCAACACTACTTCTGATCTTTGGGATTGGATGTGTTCACAGTAGCAATGCATTGTACAATAGCTGATATCAATAGTGGGGCATTTTCGGATGTTGAACGAAGAGAATTGGATTATGACGCTAAGGGAATAAATTCTTTAGGGGGGTATATGTCCAATGCTATTTATATGAAGGTGATGTCATGTAAAACATCACATGCCATGTGGGGAAAAATTTTGAATATATATGAAGGATAAATAAATGTCAGAGAGGCAAAGTTACAAGTACTGTGGAATAAGTATGAAGATCTGAAGATGAACCCGAATGAGTCTGTTGATGCATTCTTTGACAGGGTAAACATTGTTGTGGAAGATATGTGAGGTCTTGGTGAAATCATTGAAGACATAAAGATTGTAAAGCACATCTTGAGAAAACTTCCACCTCGATTTAATAAAAAAGTTTCAGTACTAGAAGATAAAGATCCAAAAGAGCTAACACTGGACAATCTACATAGTACCGTGGTTGCATATGAAATGAGGAATGATGATAATGAGGTTGTTGAGAAGGGGAAGTCCAATGAGGTGGCATTTAAGGCCATGAAGAGTCTCACCATTAAATATTTACAAGAGGACGAAGAGATAGATGAGGTAATGCCATTCCTCTCCTCAAACCTTCAAAGAGGAAAACGAATGTTTAAAGGGAAACTTCCACTAGCATGATTAAGATGTGGAAAGGTTGCTCATCTTGTAGCAAGGTTCCCCAAGAATATTCAAGATAACGATAATGATGATGATGAAGTCGAAATTCCCAAGAAGAAGTCTTCAACGTTTGTGAAAGGGAAGAAACAATTCAAGAGAAATTTCTTCAAGAAGAAGAATATTCTTTCATAAGAATATGAAAGTTCATATGAATTTGAGGATAAAGAGGATAAGGAGATTGAAAACTGCAAAGATCGTGGGGAAAATGGTATGGTGGCAGTTTTCGGTAGTGCCCAGAAGAAGGAAGAAACCGACATTGATGAAGAAGAAGAAGTTGAAAGAAGAGTTGATTTGAAAGCTGAGTTAGAAGCTTCTCTTGAGGAGATAGATGTTTGGAGAGCTAAAACAAGGAAAGATAACAAAGTTATTCATGATGCCAAACTCTATATGCAGTAGCAAGAAGAAGAAAAGTCTGAGTTGATGGATGAAATTGAGAAACTCAACTCATCAACAGTAGAAAACTCAAAATCAGTTAGTGAGTATAAAATGAAGATTGAAGAACAGAAAAGGGAGATCGATGGATTGAAAAACACAAGGAAAGATCATGTCAAAAAAATCAAAGAGCTTGAATAGGAAGTTGTTGATCTGCAGAGAAATGATAAAGACCAAGAAAAACCACTGATTCCCAACACATTATTGGGATAGTATGTCATTATGAATATTGAAAAGGCGAAAGAGGAGCCTAGTAATTCAGCAGAAAAGAAGTAGAAATTGAGCTCAGATGTTAAGGCTTATTTAGGGCTTGATCGAAAATCAAAAATCAGTGAGAATTGAGGTCAGACCGCAAGCACCCACTCCTAGATTGATGTTTGATTTGGGCACAAGATAGAATAAAAATATTCAGAGATCCCAAGGGGAAAATCGTAGTGAAGAAGTCAGGAAAATAAATGCACTGCATATCAGGTGTTATTGTTTTGGAAAGATGAGACATTCACAGCATGTGTGTTCCATAGCCAAGAGATATCGAAGGGCACAAGAAAAAAGTTGGCCGCCAAACAGAGAACAATTTCCCAGAACATATTTCAAAGGACACTGTTTTTGGTGCGGAGGATTTGGGAACATGGATAGGTACTCCAATTCGACCATTCAGAGAAATGTGCCAAAGCATAATCAAAACATTCACAAGAAGCAGATCAACAAACTGACAGATGAGTTAAAAATGCAGAATAGATTTTCGGCTTTGCAAGATGAAGTTGGTCCATCATACTCTGATAAAGAACATAAATCTCAATCCATTCCAAGTGTGAAGGAAAAAGTATGGACCAAGAAGAAGAAGAATGAGAAGGCCGTGGTGGTAGAGATTGACCTTAAAGCGTCAAATCGCTCTAGTGTGTGGATCCTTGATAGCGGCTGCACATCTCACAAGACAGGTAATAAGGATCTCGTTACATGCAAAAAATATGACAAAGAAGGAGTTATGAAGTTTGGAAATGATGAAGGCCTGAAAATAATTGGCTCAGGAAAGGCCATGTTTGGGGGAAAAGAGATGAGATGTGCTGATGTCTTAGTAGTAGAAGGCCTCAGTCACAATTTGCTCAGCATCAGTCAACTATGTGAATCGGGACATTCTATAAGGTTTACAAATAAGATGTGTATCGTCAAAGGAAGAGACGGGGTAGTGGTTCTATCGGGAAAGTGAACAAAGGGAAATCTCTACCTGGTAATTGGAGAAGAAGATATGTGCTTTCTATCTAGAGATGAAGAAAACAAGTTGTGGCGTAAATGACTTGGTCATCTATGTCAGCCATACCTGGAAGATCTGGTAAAGTGTGATGCAGCAATAGACATACCCAAGCTATCACGTGATCATACTCACACATGCGATGCATGCCAACATGGGAAGCCCATCAGAATGACATATAAAGAAAAAGAAACGAAGTCAACAAGAGTACTCGAATGTGTGCATGCAGATGTTTGTGGGCCTATCACACCAAGAGCAATTGACAGAAAGATGTACTATGTTCTTTTCATTAATGACTATAGAAGAATGGCATGGGTATTTGTTTTTTCCCATAAGTCTGATGTGTTCAGCTGCCTAAAACAGTACCGAAGGGAGTGTGAATGGATGCATGGACAGAAAATTTTGATGTTTCGTACTGACAATGGTACTGAATTCACAAACATTTAGGTAGAAGAATATCTCAAGAAACACGGGATAAGGCATCATATTTCGTCAGTAAGAACACCCCAAAAGAATGGATTGGATGAAAGGAGAAATCGAATCATCAATAACATGTCCAGAATGACGCTCATTGAAAAGGACCTACTGGAGAAATTTTGGAATGAAGTAGTTTTAACATCAGTCTACATTTCTAAAAGGGCTCTGTTCTGTCTGAATGAAGGAAAGACTGTATATGAGATATGGTATGGAAAGAATCCAATGGTGAAATACTTCCTAATATTTGGAAGTAAGTGCTTTATCCTTAACAAGGAAAATCATAGTAAATACGAGTATTGAGGAGATGAGGGGATATTACTTGGATACTCAGGAACAAGCAAGGAATATAAATGATTTAAAAAATGGATGGGAAAAGTAGTTGAGGGCAATGATGTCACTGTAGTAGGGAATGAGGAGATCATTAAACAACAAAATGAACATTTTCCTGATGAGAGTGATGATGAATAAAGCAATGCAGGGGAAGCAGAAGTGGCTGATGTTGATTCAGAAGAAGATACAGATGATGAGCATGAGGAAGTAAAGTCTGTATCTGCACAAAAGCTAAGGAGTCGAGCTGAAATTGATTAGAAGAATATCATTGGTGATCAGTTTTCTCCGGTTTAGACTAGGAGAATGAAATCACTTTAGCAGACATCTTTCCTATCTCAGGTTGAGCTGAAATGCTTTGCTGATGCATCTGAAGATGAAAACTGGATTCAGGCAATGAATGAAGAGCTAGATCCGATTGAAAAGAATGAAACATGAAAGATTTTTTCGAGGCTAGATGATAAGAATGTTATCAGAACTAAATGGTTCTATCACAACATGATGAATGAATATGGCACAGTGATTCGGAACAAAGCATGAATAGTGTGCAAGGGGTACTCCCAGATTGAGGGAATAGATATTGATGAGACATTTGCACTGGTTGCCAGGCTGGAGACAATCAGATTATTCCTAGCCATCGCAGTGAAACGGAAGTTCAAAGTATTCCAAATGGATGTCAAATCTACATTCTTGAATGGGTTTCTAGAGGAGGAAGTGTATATAGATCAGCTAGATGGTTTTCTCATTCATGAGGATGAGAACATGGTTTTCAGACTGAAGAAGGTGTTGTATGGGCTGAAACAAGCACCAATAGCATGGTACTCAGGTCTTGATCAATACTTAAAGATGCTTGGTTTTCAGCGTGGGGGAGTTGATTACAATCTCTATTTCAAAAACAACCGTAATCAAAGTATGATGGTCCTGTTTTATGTCGATGACATAATATTTGGCGGACCAGATGAAGCTCAGTTCAGACAGTTTTCTGAATTCATGAAATGTGAGTTTGAAATGTCAATGATTAGAGAGCTAACAGTTTTCCTTGGTCTACAAGTGAAACAAGGAAGGGCTGGATCATTCATTTCACAATACAAATATGCCAAAGTGGTTTTGAAAAGATTTGGAATGGAAAATTCCAAGGAGATGAAAACATCGGCAGCTACCTGGATGAAATTGTCCAAATATGAGGATGGCAAGGCAGTTAATATCATATAATACAAGAAAATCATTAGAAGCTTGCTATAATTGACAGAAACAAGGCATGACATTGTATTCGCCACATGCCAAGCAGCTAGATATTAGTGTAATCCCAAGGAAAGCCACATGCTTGCAGTGAAAAGTATACTTCGGTATATCAAGGGCTCTCTGTATTCTGGCTTAAAGTATAATGGAAAAACTCATTCAGAATTATTGGGATATACTGATGTAGATTGGGCTGGTTCAGTGGATGACAAGAAGTCAATGTCAGGGGGTGCTTTCTATCTTGGCATATTGTGTGTTTCTTGGCTAAGCAAGAATCAATATTGCATTTCATTGAGCACCGCAGAAGCTGAGTACATTGCGGCCACTCAATCATGCACATAGTTATTATAGATAAAGCAGCAGCTTGAAGATATGGGAGTTGAAGTGAAGTCTCTGATCAGAATCTAGTGTGATAACTCAATTGCAATAAATCATAGCAAAAATCCCATCCATCACTCAAGTACAAAGCACATTGAGATAAAGTATCATTTTATCAAGGAGATGGTTGAGTAGGGAATCTTGAAGTTGGAGTATGTGCCTACAAAGCTACAGGTTGTAGACATTCTGAAAAAGGGCATACCCAAGGAAGATTTTGAGAGACATCGACTGGCTCTGGGAGTTCAGTCAACTCCCTATGCTTGAAAGCGTGTGGATGTGAAGAGACCCCCTCTTCCCGAGGTATGATGTGTTTTTCCCTACTGTGATGATATGCTTTCTCTACTCTGTTACAGACTGCAAAGGAGTGAGCTTTGGGTTCATTAACAAATGGGGAGAAAATAGTGATTGTTCAAGGGGGAGACAACGTGGAAATTTGATAAATCATGAATGATATGGGGAGAAGCTGACAGGTGGAGTAGCGAGAATGGGGGAGCAATGAGAAAGGGAGAGTGTTTTAAATCTCACGATGCAAGAAGTGATCGATCAAATACTAGATATCATGACAGTTGAGGATCGTGATAAAAGCATAACAGTGATGTTGGAATGGTGTGAGAAGGTTTCCAGCTATCACTAATTGGTATCAGTGTGGTTCAACAATTGGTAACAATTTAGCAATTGGTATCAGTTTGGAATGGACAATTCGGGTCTGACATGAAGTTATTCATTGATGATCTTTTCATACTACTCTTGTTTCTCACGCCAAGCATTGCTCATGTGGGCTTAGAGTACGTGTTAATTGATTCCATGAACTCTATCAGAATTGCAAGAGGCGAACGGTGTTAGCGGCTGGAAGAAGATTCAGAGAGGTATCAAAGTGCAAAAAAATATTCTAACAAGAGTTGTGAAGAGTTGTCAACAAACCCAAAGGGGGAGATTGTTAGGCAAAAATCCATCAAGTTAACATTGCATTATTCTTGGGTTGATTGTGTTTGTTGACAGAGCAGGTTTCCATAAAGAAATTTTTGAGTTCCAAAGATGATGTTGACAATCCATGTTGACAAAAGAACGATGAAAAAGGAAAGGACGATCTGGAGGCGGTACAAAAGAACAGTACAAAGTGGCACCGTTTTCCAGTGTTTTCCAAATTTTTGGGGTCCAAAATTTAGAGGTCGGTGAGCACCATGAAAAGTGGATATCCATGAAGATAATATTTTAATATGGAATAGGTATGAATTTCTCGAAGAAAGGCTTCATGGTTTGGAATTCGCAAAGACCAGAAGAATGATGGCGATGATTCTGCGCGATTTCGCCAATGTTTCGTGAACGGCAGAGGTTGAAGTGAATCACGGTGGTGATGGGATTTGCGAGGGAGCTTCACAGGGAATGTGAGAAATAATGTTGACGGTGATGCTCCATGATTACGATGAGCTCCGCGATCGTAAAATTTCCGTGGTGCTTCGCGATATTGACAGAATTCCGGTGGAAACCTCAGAGCTTCGCGATTTGAGATGACGTGGCCTAGACTTCACGCGGAAGGTTAGAGGGTCAATGGAATTGCCAATAAATAGAGGTCAAACCCCTCAAGAGATGTAGATAATATTCGAAGAATATCTTTCGCTATCTTTTTGCAAAGATAGTTCGTGTAGCCTGTGTACTTCGTGAAAGAAGATCTTCGCGACGACTATTGTAGCTCCGCGAAAGTTGTGTGCTCCACGTTGGCTTGGTGAGATTCACGAGGGAAGTTGATCTGTAATGACTTGAGATTCGCAATAGTGATTCTTGAGAGTGCTTCATGAAAAGTCAGGAGCTTCGCGAAGGCTTGTTTGAGATTCGCGAAATTGGGAGCCTCCCGAAGTAGGTTGCTTTGCGAAGGTTTTTCCAAAGGAATTGCCCAGTGTTCCGGGGCAAGGGGTTATTCATTAGTGGAAGAAATTTGGATTTCAACAGAGCATCTATCAATAGTTGAGGATACATTCATTAATGCAAATGAAGAGACCTACAGGTCTATAAATTGAGAGTGGATCTTCGGAAGAAGCAGTGAACTCACTTTAGTTGAGAGAGCAGTGAGTTCTCAAATTGTGAGTGGTTGTAAACCAGGAGGGAAAGTGAGTCCGCTTTGAACTTGTAAATAGTAGTGAGCTTATAGTGGAATTGGTACATTGGAACACTACCAGTGTATGATCCTTGGACGTATCCTAGTGAGGGTGAACAAATTAAAAAATCGATGTTTCCTGTACATGCTTTAAGGTTTTCTCATACTCTACATTGGGAAGGTGAAAGAAGAGGGTTTTGTCTAACAGCAAAACAAGATCAAAAGGGGCGGTTGTTTTAATCTTTCATACCCTGATTCACCCCCCCTCTTAGGGTATCTATACAAGTGGACCTAACAATATGGTAGGTGAATTCACTATCGATGATCTACATCCAAGTGCATGTTAATGCCTTGATGTCATTTTTTGAAACACCTTCCTCCTGATATCTTTTATTTTTATCCACTTTTTTTATTACATACATGGTATGGATTGATACTCTTGAAATTTCTCGGAATATGATGGACCAACTTCATCTTTTAGAGATTCAAATTGATTTTTCATTTTTATCTCATTTGATGATACACTTTTCTTCTGATTATAAACAGCCTCAGTTATCTTTGGAACATTCTTATGTATTGTTGATGGGTAATATCTTACAATGGAACAAATTTATTTGACTATACCAACATTCCACAAAAATAAAATCTTATATAGTGTAAATTACATTGTGGAAATACTCCACCACTACTTTTCCCTTAGATTATCTAAATATTCTAATTCTTCTTTATACCCAAATAAATTTACAATCTTAGAGTGGGTAATTTTGTTTAATTTCAACCATTACTTCTTTTTATTTTCTATCAAACTCAATTCCACCCATAAAATTTTTATTTCACTGCTTCCTCTGTTCTGATGGACCATTATGCTCATCATTTATCATCATTTTTATCTGTAGGATATTCTTTCCAGTTGTCATACCTAGAGTATATAGTTTTTGTTGATCTTTAACACTTCTTCATAGACCGATGACTTGTTCCAAAATATCATCGATATGTATGATTTGTTCATTCCCAATATTCAATCACACTGCCAATCTATCTTTTCTATTCTCAAATTATTAGTTCGTACTCAACCACATTTTCTAAGCTTTATCATGTTGAATACTTAATTTTTTCAATTTATCTATTCATTATAGACTTTTCTCCCTCCTACTTCTTCATATAGAGTTGATAATCATGAACGACATTGTTACCATTCTTTTTCAATCTCTCCAATCATCTATCTCTTCAAGAGCAGCTTCTAATTCATCCTGAAGGATAACTCTTCCTTCAAAATCTCTTTCTTAATTGTAACTTTATTTCTTTCAATGAAATTTCTAACAACTGCCACCAAAGAATCTATATCAAGATCATTTCAGTCCTCTAACTAATCTTTTTCATTTTATTCTGAACATTCATCTTCATTGGAAAAAAAATTATTCTCTTTAAGGAAAATTATATTAGAACATCTTTTTCCTTTATCAATGGATGAGAACATATTTTGGGGAATTTCATCATTTTCTTCATTGTAATTCTTAAACATATTAGGACACTTTACTATAAAATTTCCAATTCTTCCACAATAGGAAGTATGCAAGTGGAAGTTTACCTTTAAACATTCCTCATTCTCTTTATATATTGGAAGAGAGAAATGACATGATAACATACAAATTTTCTTCCTCCTGACCATATTCAATAAAAATATTCTTCATGTGTATGATTTTCACTTCAATGGATTTACCTGTTTCCACATCATTATTATCATCGAATCTCATTTTCTATGCAATATGTTTATTATTCAATTTATCCAAAGTCATATCCTTTGGATATTTATCTACTAATACTATAATGATTGGATAAAACCCCGATGGTCGTTTCCTCATGATGTGCTTCGTAATAATTATATATTCAATGGCCTCTCTAATAACAAGCATATAGTTAACAATAACATTCACACTATCATAGAATCCATCAATAGAATATTTTTTCTCATTCTCAAATCTTTATAGTTGTTCCAAAAAACCTGCAGTTTTTCCTCTCTAATCATAGAATCTCTTTTATATTTACTCATCAGCTTTTCCACATAGAATTTTTTGTTTTAAATGACATCACCTTCATATAAATTTAATTTGATAAGGCTCTCCCCAAATCACTAATCCTTTTACAATATGAATCCAATTATCTTCTTTCATATTTGCATAAGGAATCACTTTTCATATCAGCTAATATTCCATGCATATCTACTGTAAAGACATCCATAATTAATGATAAGAAGTAGTGTTGCATCCAAATCTTCCATAGTTATAAATTGCTCCCTTTGAATATCTGAATTCATTTGTGATTGACAACCTCCATTTCTTATACTGAGATAGAATCTCTTACTTTTAACCTTTCCCCACAATACCAATTATTAATTCCACTATGTCAAATACCCTGAGAGGGGGGAGAATCAGGGTAAGAAATATTAAAACTATTTCCCCTTCGGATCATGATTTTAAAGAAACAAACATAACTCTTTATCTCGTAGTAATATATGAACAAAAATGGAATCATGCATAGGACACAATGATTTTCCTTGGTTCACCCTCAATGGGATACATCCAAGGAGCATACAACGACAATGTGTCGATGTACCAAATCCGCTATATCTCACCTCCAATTACATGTTTTGGGATAAATCATCTATGAATAGTATCACTTCCATTACAAGGTTTAGTGTCTACTCACTGCATTACCTAGGGTCACTCCATATGTCTCTTCCTCTAGCTCCCTGTAAGTGGGAAGGATGGTCATCTTCGTCTTCCTTTTCTCACTTCTCTTGGATGGGATCCACAAACTATTTATGGACTTTTAAGTCCATTCAATAGCATAAAATAATGAATCCTAAACTATAGGTAGATCCTCTATTGAAGTACCTTTTTCACCAGTAAATAAAATATGATATTCCATGTAATGTTAGGTTATTGGAAATTGCTTTTGTGAACTATTATATATCTTTTTCATGCTTCTGTGAGTCATCTACAATCCACATAGGTTATTCCACATACCACCTTGCTTCCCCACATACTGAGTAGTGGGTATACTATGCAGACCACCTCTTCTTCATACTACCACTGCTTCTGATACTACATATCACCATTACGTACCACCATTACGTACCGCCTTTGATTATAGCCTTTGTGTACTTCACTTTCTTCTTCCATAAACTACATCTTTTGAGGACCATAATTCCTCCATGAAACTTCCTTGCTATGTGGACTATTGTCTCTCCTCTGTGTAGTGTTTCCATTATGGGCTACAGTTCTCATAAACCATTGGTGGAATTGGTTCTGCGTGAACCACTTCCCATAATTCTCTCTTATGAACATCCTTTGGACTTCACTGAATTCCCAGAATGATGATTTTCTCTAATAGAATAAGCATTACATTAATGAATGGACTATCAATTCTTTTATATGAAATTAAATATGAAGGTTCTGCTAATTAGATATTACCGATGTCTTCAATGTTGTACCACCTCCACAGCGTACTGCACCTTCCACGAATTGTTTCCCAATGTGGTCCGCATATAGCATTTATTCCTCCACAGATGCCCAAATCACCATCATGTTCTCTTGAATGATATCCTTCACGTCATCTCAAATCATGTCCTCATCATTGTGAACTCTAATCCATCCTCTGTACTGCAATCCATCCATGTACCGCATAAATTCACATATCGCATGTCTTCACCGCGAACTCTTCATGTCTGTGATATCCATGTCACGATTTTCGGTTCCCTTACGTCGCTAATTCCATTCTACATTCCACATAGCACCATAGGAATTCATTAAACCATGCCTCATATTCTGTGTAATGTGTTCCCCTATGAGAATATCATCCTTTTCTAAAAACCAAACTCAAGATTTAGAGGCCCAAAATTTGACAAATACATGAAAACAATGCCACCTTAAACCACTTCTTTGGAAAACACAAACCATGATAATTTACAGTCATTTGGATTTCTCATCAAATACAATAAAAACCAAAACATATAGATAGGAAACATTAAGGAGTTGTTACCCAACAATCTCCCCCTTTGGTATTTTTTACAACACATTTATAATATTATACATCATTAAATCTCCTTCCTTCTTCGATAATAACTCCCTTCTTATGATATTGATAGTTATCCAGGATTTACTCAACACAAACTCTAAACCCACATGATCCATGCTCTGAATGAGAAACATGGGTACAATGAAAATTTAATCAATGAATAACTACATTCAATTCTAACACTACTCTTCTTCTTTCATCACAAAACTCACCTGTTGTGAAATATATCCTTTGATCAATCACCTCTATCATTTTTATATTTAATACTCACCCTATTTAACATCACGGACTAAGAGATTCCATTACCTTATCTCGTTTCATCACATAACATCATTTCCCATTTTCTTTACTAATACATTTTCTCCCCTTTAATTGTATAATTTCTCCCCCTTTCTCAACGAACTGAAAGTCAATTCCTTTTATTTCTACCATAGGGTAATGAACCGTAATATTCACAATAGGGAAAAATACACCATACCTCAAGGAGAGTCAGCCCATCCATACTTTTACTAGTGTATGAAGTTGAATATACTCCCAGATCCAGTCGATGCCTCTTGAATGCTTATTTGGGTATTGAATTTGTTAAAAAATTTGTAACCTTTTGTTCTGTAGGAACATTCGCCGACTTCAGAAGCCCTTTCTCCACCTTCTCCAAAATAAAATGATACATGATTTAAATATTATTTGTTCTTCAGTGATGAACTATATTTTTTCTAGGATTAATATCACTTTAGTTATCATAATGTATTCTGATCATAGACTTCACTTCAACCCACATATCCTCATATTGTTGTTTCATCCAAAATAATTGTGTACATTCTTGAGTGGCTGCTATATACTCAACGTATTTAGTGCTCAATGAAATGCTATATTTTTTATTACTAAGCCAGGAAATAAATAATCCCCCAAGATAGAAATAACCTTCTGATGTTGATTTCCTATCATCTACTGAACCGGCATAATCTGAATCTGTATATCCCAATAACTGTTATAGAGAATTATCATTGTACACCAAACTGATGTCCATTTTTTTCTTGATATATTTAATTATTCTTTTCATTTCAATCATGTGTCTTTCCTTATGTTTAGTTTTATATATCACTTCTTAGAAAGTGGGAAAAACAATTTCAGGTCTTATCGATGTTCAGTATAATAGACTGCAAATGATTTGCATGTATTCAGGGATATTAACTACATTAACTACATCATCCCTTGATAGATTCATCCGAGTAGCCACTAGAGACTTCATTTCCTTTGAATTGACCCATCCAAACCTATTCAAAACCTCCTTTTAATATTTGGATTGAGAAATGGATTTTCTATTATTTCCTTCTGTTACCTGTAAACAAAAGAAAAACCGCAGTTCACCAATCATTGACATTTCAAAATCACTATTCATGAATTTTATAAAAAATGTCTGCATTGCTCTTCATCTAATCCTAGAAATATTATTTCATCAACATATACTAGCATCATCATCCTTTTATTACTCTCATGATTGATGTATATATTTTAATCAACTCCACCATACTGAAAACATATCTTTTTCAAAAACTGATATAGCCTTGAATACCATGTTCTTAGTGCCTCATTCAAACTATATAACACCTTATTCATCCAAAAACAATTCTCATATTATTGAATAATAAAACCATCTGATTTCTAAATATAAACTTATTCTTCCAAAAAGTCATTCCTAAATGATGACTTGACATCCATCTAGAAAACATTGATCTTTCTTTCTACAGCTACATCCATGAATAATAGAACTGTCTATAGCCATGAAACATGTGAAAATTTTCATCAACATCGATGCCCTCGATATGTGAGTCCCCTTTGCACACTAATTGTTCTTTTTTCAAATCACAACACCATATTCATTTATTTTATTTTGAAAGACCCATTTAAACCCAATGAATATTTTGTCTGTTTGACTCAAAAAAATATCTCATATCTAATTCTTCTCAATATGATCATTCTCTTCATTCATATCCAAAACCCAATTCTCATCACCATCTGCTTCACCAAATAATTTATGCATTACCTGCAATAAGTTTGATTCTTGATGTAGAGTCTTCATCCATATTGTCTTTACTAGTGCTGTTTGATCACAAATTATGTTTTATCTATCAATTTCCACTCTTCTCACTTGTGTCCATGTAGATACTAATTTATCTTCATCCTTATCATTATTTAGGCCTTCTTCTGAATCGTCATCTTGAACTGGAGTATCCCCAGATCTGAAAATTGCTTCATCACTATCCTCATGAGACTTATTATGTATTTTCATAATATTATGCTCATTTAAAACTATGGTTACATTATGTATTTTAATAATCTTTCCTATCCTCTTATTGAAAAATTTATATACTTTTATTTTATTTCAGTTCCCCATAAATATTTTCTCATCTCCATGGGATTCAATCTATCTGCGTTTATCATTATTAATAATGAAAAAATTACTTTTGATGATTCAAAATTACTTCAATGATGGATTGTATTCAAAACATAGCTCTTATAAAGTTTTCTCTTATTTTTGAACATATAAATGATCTATCTAATGTTTATACTACAGTCAGTACTTCATAGCTCCAAAACATATCTGAAAGGTCTTTCTCAATTAGCCTTATTCTAACCATGTTTCTTACAATAAAATTTATTCTCTCATGTACTCTATTCTATTGTGGATTTGGTTCAACAAAAACAAGATGCCTCGTACCAAGTTTTTCAAGACAATCCTATACATGGAATTTTTTGAATTCTGTTCCGTTATCTATTTGGATTTTCTGTATTATTTGACCCAACGTCTTCTCAACTTCTCTTAAATGTGTTTTTACAAAACTGAATATCTCATATTAGTGGGTGATGATTGAAACCCATGATATTATTCTATAATAATCAATAAAGAGAACAAAATATCTCCTCCCATCATGTGAACTTGGTGAAATTGGTCCAAATACATCAACATGTACCATCACAGAAAATCCTATTAACCTTTTTCCTTTTTCCTTATATTTATTTAAAATGATTTTACCTTATTTAATGGCATCAAATGTATGTGTAAAATCATGTGATATTCTTGGGAGACCTGAACAAGCATCATATTTCACTAGATATTCTAAGGATGCCATGCTCACATGGCCAAGAAATTTATGCCGAAACATATTTTATTCTTCCATGGAAAGAAAGAACGAATCTTCTTCTCCATTAATGAGATAAATATTTCCTTTTTTACACTTTACCTATAACAAAACTACTCCATCTTTTGTCATGTTGATACATAATTTCATGGAAATGCTTATGGCATGTCCGAATTCACACAACCGAATTACTCTAAATAAGTTGTGATTAAGACCTTCAACAGCAAAGAAAACTACATGTCTCATTTCCTTTCCCCCAAACTATTATTTCCTATAGAAAATGTCTTTAATCCCCTTGTCATTACAAAATCATATGATACCTTATTTATCGTACCTAATTCCTATCACCAGATCCTTGTTTCATCTCATATTGGAGGTGGACCCACTGTCAATGATCTATATCCAAGTGAGATTTGATGCCTGGAATGTAATTTTGAAACCATTACCTACTCAGATCATTTCTTTTTTATCCATGTTTCTTATTTCATACATGTTATGGATTGATACTCTTGAGATTCCTCAAAATATGATGGACTATATTCATCTAGTAGAGATAAAAATATAATTTTCTTTTTCTACTCATTTGAAGATACACTTTTCTATTCATTATAACAAACCTCAGTTTTCTTCATTACATTCCTATATATTGTTGATGAGAAATATATTTCCATGTTTCCAAATCGTCTACACCTAAAATAGTGACCATAAAATGATGACATGGAAAATTGGGCTCTATATGATAGCCTTTTGGTCATATTCCCATTGGTACCACTTGACTGGGGAACAAAGATTATTTGAGTGTCCCATATTTCCACAATAATAACATCTTATATAGGGTACATTGTAATGTGGAAATATTGAACCATTGATTGACCCTTAGGTTCTCTAAATCTTTTAATTTGTCTTTATACCCAAATCATTTTTCTAATCATTGAGTTGTTGCTTGTGGTATGATTTCAATCGTTACTACTTTCTGTTTTCGATCAATCTCAACACCAGCATTACCATTTTGATTGAACTACTACTTCTGTTCTGCTGGACCACTGTGCTCAACTTCTATCATCTTTTTTGTTTGTATGATCTTCTTTCCTAATATCATGGCCAGAGTAAACAGTTTTTCTTGATCATTATCACTTCATCGTAGAACGAGGACTTCCTCGTCATGTTCTTTGATTCTTTCAATTTTTTATTTTCCAAATTAGTCAAACTACCGATCTCTTTTTTCTATTCTATAATTTTGATTTTGTACTCAACCACCTTTTATGAGCTTTCATGTTTTGAATAATTCGTTTTGTTTTTCAATTTCTTCCTTTATCTTATACTTCTTTTCTTCATTTTGTTGTATATTGAGTTGAGATTCAAGAAACACTTTGTTAGCTTTATTTTTTTTGGCTCTCCAAACATCTATCTCATAAATAGTACCGTCTAATTCATCCTGAAGGACAACTATTCCTTTACCTTCTCCTTCTTCATTTTCACTTTCTTCTTTTTTAATAGAATTTCTGATAACTGCCACAAAAGCATTTACCTCATGATCCTTGAAATCCTCTAAATCTTCTTCTTTATATTCTTCTGATATTTCAACTTCTTTTGAAAGAAAATTCTTTTTTTAGAATATTCTCTTAGCACATCTCCTACCTTTATCATTACATGAATACTTATTTTTCGTAATTTCATCATCGTGTTCATCTTCATCTAAAAAGTGTTTACGAAAAAATACAAAAAAATGCCAATAATTACACTTCGAAAGCATGAAAGTTGAAGCTTACCATTGAACTTTCCTCTTCCTCTTTGCATATTTAATGAGAGAAATTACATGACATATTCTAAATTATCTTCCCCCTGTCCATATTCAAACAAGAACTTCTTCATGGCCTAGAATTCTACATCGTTGGATTTTCCATTTTCCACTACTTCATTATCATCATTTATCATTTCATATTCCTCAATGGTATTATGCATGTTATACAATGTCAACTCTAATGGATCTTTATCATCTAATTTTAAAACTATGGAATTAAACTCAGGGCGATGTTCTCTCAAGATGCGCTTCACATGCATTTATTACACTACAGACATCACCATATCAAAGAGTGTATCAATAGATTCGTTTAGGATCATTATTAGATCATCATACTTGTTCCACAAAACCTGCATCTTTTCCTCTCTAACCTTTAGAATTACCATCATAGATATTTATTAGCTTTTCCACATAGAATGTAATGGTTTTCATGACATCATCTTTGTATAAATTTCATTTATTAAGGATCCTACAAAAGAATAGATCCCATCATCATTTGAATCCAATTATCTTCTTCTAGATTCTGATAGGGAACCACAATTGAAATCTGCTGATATTCCATGAATAGGTATAGTGAAGACATCTATTCTTAATTAATTGAAATAGTGTTGCAACCAATTCTTACATAGTTTGGAATTTATACCATCGATGTTTGGAATTCCATTGTGATTTTCCACCTCTATTTCTTATACTAATTGAGAATCACATTCTTTTATCATTTTTATTCAATAATAATTGTTAGGTCCACTAGGTAAAATACCCTTAGAGGTGGGGGTGAAATAGGGTATGATATATTAAAATGGCTAAACATTAAAATCATGTTTCTTCATTTAACAAAACACACTTCTCTCATTATCACATAGAAATATATGAACAAAAATGAAACCAATCACATGAAACAATGATTTTACTTCGTTCATCCTCACTGAGCTATGTCCAAGGAGCATACAACAATGATGTGTTCATTTACCAAATAAAATAAATCTTACAACTAATTAAAAGGTTAGGGATGGATCTTTTATGCCCAGGTTTTAGATTCTTTAGATGATTTAGGGTATTCTCACTAAATTACCAAGGGTCACTCCCTATGTGGCTTCATTGGGAACACTACTGGTGGGAAGGATCAATTTCTTCCTCTTAGATCACTCACTACTCTTGGAAGTGATCGACACATAGTTTATGGACTTGCAGGTCCCTTCATTTTCAAGAAATCATGTATCCTAAACTCAAGGTAGATGATCTATTGAATTGCCTTTATCAATTATAGATGAAATCCACTCTTTAATGTAATTTTAGGTTAGTGGAAATTGATTTAGTGAATTGTTCTAGATCCTTGTCAAGATTCCTGTAGTCCTCTATAAACCACCTATCTTCCCCTGTGTACCACCTTGCTTCCCCGAATACTATGTAGTAGTTAAGCTAAATGGACCACCTGTTCACTATACTTCCTCCTCTTATACTACTGTATACCACCTCTATGTACCACCTTTGTATAAAGCCTCCACATACCGGATATCCTTCTTCTATAAACTGCCTCTTTTGCAGATCACTCTTCCTCCCTGAACTACCCCTCCCCTATGGACTGTTGTATATCCTCTGTGTACCATTTCTTTTCTGGGCTATTGTTTCCTACAAAAACCTTCAGTGTAATTTCTTTAGTGTGAACCACTTCACAGAATTCTCCCTCGCTAACATCTTTTGGACTTCACCAAATTCCTACAGCGATGATTTTCTCTAGTTTATTTTTCTCTACCTTAATGAAGGGATTAGAACTAATTATATAAGAAATTTAATCCAAAAAATATGCTCAAATGATATTACCTATATCTTCAATGTGGTACCACCTCCACCACATACTAAACCATCAGAAAACTATTTCCCTATGTTTTCTACGCACTCCCTTTCTTCCTTAACGGCAGTACAAATCACCATCACGTTTCCACAAATTACACCCTTCACAACTTCTCAAAGAATCGCCTTATTTCTGTGAATTATAATCTATCCTGTATATGGAAATTATTCTATATAACACATGACTATGAGTACTGCATTCCTTCACCGTGAACTATTCCAGTATGTAGTCTTCATCTCACAATTCACGGTTACCTTCCTTCTTTGATTCCCATTGACATTCTGTATACCACCATATGCATTATATGAATCCTACTTTATAGTCTATGTATTAAATTCCCCTATGTAGAAATTATACTTTTCCAAAAACAAAACCCCAAATTTGGAGCCCCCAAAATTTGTAAAACACTGGGAACCCATGCCACTTTAAACACCTTCTATGGAAAACACCCACTATGCTCATTTGTGGTCATATGGCTTTGTCAACAAACACAATCACACCCAAAACATACTAAGAGGAAACCTTGAGGTATTTTTTCCCAACAAATGGAATGAAAGATAAAATAATGGATAAAGGTAATAAGGGAAATTTTAATTTTCCCACATGTGATAAATGTGGAAATAATCACCCTAGAAAATGTTTGAAAGGATTCTGATTTTTTTGTTAGTGCAGAGAAAACGGCCACCAATAAAAATAATGAAAATAGAAGAAGGAAATGCACATATTCCATGTTAAAATTTTATGTATATATGTTATACCAAAAATGAATTCCCAAAGCATCAAGAGAATATACCCCAAATGAAGCAAAGGGATCCAAGTCATGCTTATGATATTGGTATAGTTGAAGTGGAATGATTCATGTGATTCTCTATTTGAATCGATAAATATATTGTAAAAGTATTTTATCGATGGTTTTCTCATCATATGAATTATGAAATATATATGGGTTATTCAGTGATACAATTTCATTAAGGATTTGAGATCAGATGTTGAATAGTACCACAAAAAGTGATTTGGTAGCAATTTAAAATTGTTGGAAAATACATGGTTGAGGGAAAGATAAACTTAATATGTTTATAATGTTATAATAATGAATCTAGAATAGAGATATGATTGATACAGATAAATTAAATAATATAAAACTAAATTCATTATAAGTAATTCAAATTTATTGGATCACAATATTTTTAAAGGGTTATAAGTTTGTCTATTTTTGAAATAGTTTAAGATGAATTTTGGATTAGGTTTTAAGGATTTTTTGTTACATCACTCAATGATGTGTCTTGCTCTAATAAATTAAGTAGAAATAGTTCATGGTTGAATCACTACCTAATATTTTCATTGTAGAAATTTTTATTTACTTATATTCTTAGTGAGTGAAATAATTCCCTCACTTTAGGAATGGGGTCTTCAAATAAAATTGTTGACTTGTTATAATATTTTTTTATGATATAAATGAACTTTTTCACACCTATAGTTCATCGATTTTTGGTCCAAAACATTTTCATGAGCATTTTATCTATCATTATCCATCATAACTAGATAGATATATTTCTCTTCCAAATCCATGTTTTCACAAATGCTATCCTTTTTTAGAAGCCTATTTTTTGTGATGACCTTCGCATTTCCATTTCCCTCTTATTAAGAATATTTGATATTAAAACTTTTTATGATGTGGGTTTTTCAGAAATAGTATTTTCAAATATAAAACTTCTGATTATCGAGATCATTATTAAATTTTGAGTAAATAATTTAATTATAGTAGTGAGAATGTAACACCCTAAAAATCCTAAAATAGTGTCGTTTATTTGATAACGTATTTGACACACTAAACCAAACATATAAAAGACTATAACCTATTAAAAAATTATGATATAATTATTATTTTTCATCTGTTATATATCTTCCAATACATGAAACACTAAATTAGCTTGTGTCGCACGTAACAATGAGTCTCTTGGATAGCTTTCACTCATGAAAAAATGAGTTTTACCGAACAACAACATATTATTAAAATATTATTATTCAACATAATAAGATATTAAATAGACATAAAATTGGAGTTTTAGGGTAGTGTTAACTAAATAATAAATATATTTTTGAGTTCATTGGTTACAAATTATTTATTAATGAATATAGAATATAATAAAATATAAAGAAAATATTATTATAAAAAACAATTTTTATATGTAAAATACAGTTTATCGAAATTAATTAAATTAATTAAAATTATTGAATGATTTTAATGAAATTTAAATATTTTATAATCAGTAAAAAAATTATATCTTCATAATATATTTTATTGATAAAATATAAGAAAAAAACAAATTTTATGCATAAAGCCCAATATTTTTCTAAAGGGAATTTTTGCTCCTTTTAATGGCGCACCAATATTAAAACTAAATTTTGGTGGTTTCAAATTGTTTCAAACATTTGAATGTTCTTCATCAAAAAAAATAGATTATCATCCCATATGTGGGATTAAATTTAAATTAGATTCTACTAATTATATGATATTGATTTGGAAAATAGATTCCATATTTTTAATGAGAATAATTTTTAATATCTAGTAATTTTATATTACAGTTTTATTATAAATATTTGTGAATTTAATTGAAAAAAATTCATTGATTAAAAAATTTTAATCTTAACGAGGGACAAAACCATAATCATAGGGGACAAATTGACTGTTACCCATGTCCAAAAGCATTTTTATAGACATATTTAGATCATATTTTACATTTTAATAATTTTTTCCATTATTGGAGCCAAATTATGTAAGGAAGACCTCCCAATACTATTTACCTTTTTATATTTTCAAGATGTCTACTCCTCCACAATAAAAATCCAATCACCACTCCTGCTTATTCATACCACTAAAGACATTTTTCTCATCCAAATCCTACCTAAATAATCTACCAAATTCCATACCATTAACCTATATGCATCACTTTTGGAATAATGAAATCTCTATATTTATATTTGTGTAAAGAAAAATGAGTTACTCGAAACATAGGTATCATTCTTAAATGATCAATTTTGTTTTATTTATTTCTCAAACCATTCAATTATTCTTATTGCTTGAATATATAATTATATAAGAATCCAAAATATATTTATATTTTTTTTATGTTGGGGATTATAGCTACAGCTATAGCTATATAATCTTCCATCAAACATGTAATGAATTTACTGTTTAACTGTACAGAAGATTACCGCCACACGAAACGATGTCATTCGTTTTTCCTTTAACAACTCTCATGATGGTTAATTATGATAGAAATGGTATATTTATATGATATATGTTATATTTATATTTTATTCATACTTTTTTAATATTTATATAACATTTACAATCATTATTTTTATTTTGTGAGAATGTGATAACATCATTTTTCGGCGTTTGGACTACAACCTCTTCAAAGCGATGTGATTTTTTCACGCTAAACATGGAATGTGTTAAATATTGTATTAAAAAAATATGTGAATTATATGAAATAAATATGATAAATGAATTATAATATAAATATATATATATATTATTTACTATTCCTTATATTAAATACAACTAATAAATGGATGTTTCATTCATGCATTCGTATGGCATACTGTCTATATGAATAGTGCATTTCATTTCCTATCTTCAAATATTATGGATTATTTTAAATATGTATATAATGAATATATATATATGATAATAAAATCATGGTTTACATTATTTAGATTATTATATCATGATCTAATTAATAGGAACAACAAATAACAAATAAGATTTTACTTAGGAAACAATGAAATTAACACCCAAGATAGTGAAAATAATGAAAGATTTTCAAAAATGGGTAAACATATATAATAATAGGATAATATGAAATATAATAAATATTAATATTATTATATAATTACTTATTAACAATATAATAACCATTATATTAGAGGTTAAAATTCATTCAAACAAAAGGAAATCCAAGGTAAGATATTTTCATCTCACTATTTACATCTGTGATATAAATGTCATATTCACCACTTATTTATTTTTTGTGCTGAATCTACTGACTATTTTTATGTATTATATCTTTAAGTAATTTATATTTATGGTATTTAAATGTTTCATTTAATTATTATTACTCATTGTTTTATGATTTCAATTTTTCCAAAGTGGTAATAAATTTTTGTCATAATGTTCATTCTTTGAAATGTTTATTATGTTATACACCTATCTTATTTTATACAGTTTATATAATAATACGTTTACATTATATAACATATATATACTTATTTTAATGATATTTTTTGTTTAATTTGATTTTATTCCTTCATGAATATTATCATTCAAACACTACAAAATTATATGGGACTCCTTGAATGTTTAATGGAATTTTACTCCGGAAAATTTTTAATGATGTATTGTTTATTTAAATATTGAAAAAAAAACTTATTCTATCTCCAATAGTTATATATAATATCTATACCATTACTCTTATTCCACTTTATTTAATATAACTATTTTGACCAACTATTATATTGAAATTCACTTCCATGAATCACTTCTGTAACTTCACTTTGAGTAATTCACTTTACAGTGGCCATTGAACATTAAAAAACCATATAATTTATCACGGAAATTATTATTTCCTAAACTAGATTTCAGTTTTACATTTGGTTTTTACTTTGATATTTATTTGACTAATTAATGAATTTTTATTAATTTTTTTCTTTTACCTAATATGGATATATTATAAATAACATTATTATGAGTTAAATTTTTTATTGGATACATGAGGAATTATTTTGGATAGCAATAACATGGATGTGGACTAATTATGTATATAACTTCAATGAATTAGTGGTATAATGGGGCAATCTCGTTGGTTATCCTTATAGGGTTTTTAATCAGGTATTTTTTAAACTTTCTTGTGAACAATATTGAAAATAAAGGTATCATTTAACTAGGAAACATGGAGTCAAATAATTAATAATTTCTTTCATTTTTATTCAGTTATTATTATCCATGATATTTTAACTATAAAAAAATCAAAGGATTCATTTAATTTACATTTTCTGGATTAAATTTATCAGTATTCATTTATTTACCTTTTCATAATTATTATTCCTTATCCATTTATTTTAATGGGATGTGTTTTTAGTTATTTTACACTATATATTATATATTGACTTCATTGTCATATTATTTATTACATTTCATGTGTTTTAATCTATTACCTTTCCATATTGACTATTATCATTGATTTATTGTTTTTTCCTCTTTATTTAATCCTTGTTGATTATTTAAGATCACCATTTTTGTGAAACCTTCAAAAATAATCCATGAAATGTACTAATAAATATATTAAAAGACATGAATTTGGGGACTAAATTTATCCTTGAAAAAAATTATTTTTAAATTAGTGAAATCAATTTTAATGTAAGAATCATGTATGTATCTATTTTACCAAAACTACTAAAATCTTTGTTCCTTACAGATTTGATTCCTTCTGAAAATGCCAATGTAATGGTAGTAGGCATCGACTCTGAGCATATTTGGTCGAGGTTCTATACCCCATACTCAATCTAGGCTTTATATGTTGTATCCTTATAGGCTACACCATAGGAGGACACATCACGTCGATTCCCTAGGAGCTATGTCTTGGTGCATTCTGTAAATATTAATGAAATTATTTAATTTACCATGTTTCCATTGCAAGATATATAACCTATAACCCCCCTTATCTATATCATTTTAACACCTCTATCCCTCCAATGAATTATGCATGTCCTTCTATCGAATTTTTTTTTGTTTTGGTCGGTATTTCACTTTAGATATTTAATAAATCACTAAATGATCTCTTCCCTCCATAATGGTAATTCATCCTCATATTACAAGATTTATCTCACTCTATGTGGTTATGGTATCCTATGGATAGATAAATAAGAATTTAATTCTGGGTATTTTAATGTTTATAGTGTCAGCTTTCATATTTTTATTATATACTACCCTTTTCTGTTGGATTTCACCTTGTAAAATGTGAATTGGATTGATTAAGGTACATGGATTCATATGTTGGTTTTGATTTATAATGAAAGAATGATTTCATATTTTCTAATAATTTTTAAATTTATTTTGACATTTTTATTAATATATTAATTGTTTCTACTTATGTGATTAATATTTGGGAATTGTTTCCCTTGATTCGGGTGATAGAGATTATATAAAAATCATGTTTTTTTGTGGAATGAATGTATTTCATACAATAGGCTGGATGAAATGAGTCTTAATATATGAATGGATATAAATTTGAGGATTGTTCCTCCATTATTGTGGTACAACCCATGGAATAATGGGTACATGTTTTGTAAGGATAGGGATAACACAAAACAAGTAATTTTTACTATCCCTACTATTGGATTCAAAATACAAAACTATTTAAATATTTTTATGAGGTGATATGAAGTCACCTAATCAGTGGAAACATTCCTTCAAACCATGGGATTACTCACTCTAAGGGTTTCAATACACTTTATTGTGATTGGATCAATCGTCGAGTTTTGTGAGGATCCCATATAACTAGTCTCGTAGATGACTTATGGATTTCCCTTGGTTCTAGTTTTAAATCAGTTATTTTCATCTCCTTTTCTTATAAATTATAATAATTTATCTATTTTTCATTTAAAAATTATTAAATATTATTTTTATATAATTTATTTATAAACAAAAAATATTGGTTTTATCAAAAAAAGAGTTCATATAAAATACTTGTTGGGATCCTAATACTCTAGTTGTGCTTATACCCTATATACATACTACATGTGTAGATAGACCATGTATTGATATTTGTAGGAAAGTGTATGGAACATTTTCTGATGAAAATCGATTAGTTGACTATTGATTATTTGGGTTTGAGTAATGTGAAACAATTCACCTTGGGTTCACTATTTCTGAATGAATTCCAATGGGTTTTATTCATAAAAACAAAAATACCCAACATTTTGATATCCCTGGGGGACTTTCTTTCCAATGGTTGGCACTCATTGGGGAGTTTTTCTGAAGATACATAAGAATTCACAATGGTTAATACATGGGAGTTCAAGTTCATCACACTGTTTTGGGGGGAAATGTTATGTCAGGAATCTCTTATAGATTTAAGATATGTTCACGAATCCTTCATTGATTCCCATGTATAATGAGGGTCACCCATGAATTAACAATCAAAGATTACCATGTATATAACATAGAATCATTTCCATGTATCTAAGGATCTTCATTAAGGTATATGTGTGTGTGTGTTTGTGTGTGTGTGTGTGTATATATCATAGGTTCTCAATAAATGGTTTACACTTATGTATTTATTATAGATTTTTTGGTCATTATTATGATGGTACTAGTTTTTAGCCACACAATGGGTTTCTCTAGAGTGTATCATTATCTAGGGATATGGGTGTTATTTTTCATTTCAAGATCAGATGCATAAGATGATCTACCTATGTATCCTTGTGAAATGAATCACAACCCTCACAGTTTGATGCCGCTTAATAGGGAACAACATACTTTTTAAGGTCATGTGATAAAGAAAAAACTATTTCATTTAATGCCATATGGAAAGGATGTCCAAATTAACTGTGTTTGGCCAAATATGGTGTGAGACTTATACCAAAGTGGCCCAGGGAACCTATTATATGGGTTCCTAGGATAATAAATAGTCTAATGGTAATGTGGTGTAGTTATAATTAAGGATGATATGAGTTGTTGGGTTTAGACCTTATGGAGGATTCTCACGTATCTCATTTGTATAGGAATCAAAGACTGCATAGTACATTTTTGAGTACCTATGACTATGGAGGTCCTCAAGTTTTTCTTAGAGGGGAGAATGTCCCTTTAAGAGGATTTAGATTTTTTCATACTCTAGAGGAGGATTCCATGGTTAATGATAATGGTTTGGTTGGGGCATACTAATGTGGAGGATGCCTTGGGGTTTGTCTATCATGGGGTATTATTGAGAATTGGAGGCCCTTGAGATTCATTATTTGGGGATTATACCAAGTAAAATTCCCAAAACATTTGATTAGGACTTACACATGGAATAATTACCATGGTTTATAGGACATCGAATATTTCATGATAACCACCAAACAAAAATCCCATATGATTCAGGATTAGTCTCAGAAACAAGATAAAGTAGTAAATCTATGGAACCAGACTATCTTATTTTCCATGTGGTCAGATACATGAATTTGAGGACCCAAGACTATAGAGGCACCTTGAAGGAAGGTGAGAGGAAGATCCAATAGAAGGTTCTCTACTTAAACATGCACCTGATTGTATAGAAACCATGATTTTGACTATCCTATAAGGCCACATGAGTCATGAGGGGTCATGAATGAATATGAGAAATAATAGGAAGTGAAATATCTATAAAAATACATGATTCCTCTACAACATGTGAAAGAGGCTGTAGATACATGATAATAATTATGGGCTTTGATGTGTGTGTTCCTTCTCCTGTTTCGTATCTAGGATAGTCCCATCAGAATACCCATCTGAGTATGACCCTATAGCTAATGTGGAGAATTAATTAAACCTCCAAAAGAAATATAATGGTCTTACTATGGGAGGGATGCCCTAAAACCAATTCCATTAGGAGTATATCATTCGCATTCAAAAGAAAATTCATTCATGATCCTCACCCATCCCACCAAGAACTGGGAGATCCCGAACACCATCCCCGTGGTCAAGGTCCTCATAACCTAGGGAATAGATATCTACATGCACCCCAAGGACCCTAACCATCATGTATGACAAGTAAAATATAATTATGACCAAAGTAATTAATACCGAAATGGGAGACACACTAATGTGCCTATTTCCATGGGTTTTTGTGTTCATTGGCATCAGTGGGGGTTTCATTTTGGCCCCCCTCTGATGGGGGGCCAAAGGATGTGGATAAATTATATTATTCTCTTGGAGGAGGACTTAATGGGTGTATTTTTCAGGTCCTATATTAGAGAGAAAGGGTTCCCTGCACAGGGCTTGGGAGAAACTGAACGTGCTTCCCATAAGGGGGTATAGGCCTATGTGAGCAAGATATTCCTTTGGAAATAGACTACATTGGAAACAAAAATTTTGAAATGATTTATCCAACACAACACAGGTTTCTTCATGTTTCTATTGATATGTATCACATAGTTCCCTAATTATGGAAGTTTCCTTATACAAGTAGTCTTTCACTAGGGAAAAAATGGTCGTCACATAGGTTTCTATTATTACATAATCTGGTGGGAATTTGATCCTAGTATTCCACTTAGTTTTATATTTTATAAGGTTGCAAAGGGATAATTAAAGGGTTTTGTAAGACCTGGGAAAAGGGGTTGTGTGATTAGAGCTTTAGTGTTTACTTTTATTTTCCAGTTTTGTAAAGGATGATCCATATAGTCCTATTTATAGGCAAACAAGGGACCTTGGCTAAAGTAATTTTTCATTGTAGGTACCCCATAGATGTTTCAATCAAATGTTCCCAGAATAGGGGTGGCTAAAATATTTCAGGTATGAAGATGGTGTGCCCAGGTGGTATTGATAGGTGGCTCACATAGGGGTGGTTTTGCTTTCTGGGTTGTGCTGGAAAGGCATCAACTAGCCTCCTTGCACCATAATGTGGTTCACATAGGGAAAGATATATTAACTTGATTTTCTATACTTTGGGGGGTGTGCCCCTATATCCCTACAATTTATCTTTACAAGGTAGTTGTTATGGCCCTTTGGGTTGTTCCCTCCCCCACCATCACTGAGCACTATGAGAAATAGATATTCACTCCACAAACCATTCATGTCGGGTAGAGAACATTTTTGGGGCATGACATACAAAAATCCAATATGATCCTTTTTCTAGAAAAAAATTGTATTTATACTCAAACTCAATACTCTTTTTCTATATGAGATTTTCATCTTGAATTCTAGTGTATATTTCATGATAAAAATTTTATGATGTCTATGAAATCCACCCTTATAATTAGATTCTTTTATAATGAATACATTTTATTTCTATGGTAACTATTGAGAACATTTTTGCATTCAAAAATTATTTGGTTGGATTTTGAGCTATCTCAACTTTGGAAGGATTCTCTACTGTTTTTCTAATACATGGGTCCTAGTGAATGTAATTATATTATTTATAATTTTATAAGAATAACCATTGAATTTTATTTCTTTTTTTTAATCACCCTAATTTTTTCTAAAGTCCAATATGAAGATGATTTAGTATGTGAGCCTTGTATTTTACCCACAACATCCATTGTGGGTTTCCCTTCTAGTAAGTTCAATGAATTTTTATTTTCATTTCCAATTTTTTGGCCTAAACCATGCTGAGTACAATCATTCAAGATGAAACTATTTTTTTTTTCAGAATTCCCTTTGAGCATTTTAAATATGTTGAGTATTATACCTATTTTTATGGATAGATTAAATTCCAAAACACCAAACTTTTGTGACTGGTGTTTTATTTCATGTAGCTTTGACCATGATTTTTGGGATGATGGCCGAAAAAGGATCAATGGACAAGAATTTGGTGCCATTTTGAAGATACCCCAAGGGTAATTCTGAGCCATGATTTTCTGGTTCTAGAATCTAAAACATGATATTCAGGAATATAGGATTCTCTATCGAAGACTATGTTACTACTAGTCTACCAACACATTTGGTGGTCTATTTTATGAAAATCCAACTGGGTAGTGTTAGTGCATAGTCAAGTAGTGGAAACCTATGGTTTACAACCCCATTTTATGTGTAAATTTGTACATAGACTACTAGGGAATGTTATTTCATATTCAGTTAAATGATTTCTCGAGAATTCTAACATTCTATTTCTCATTATGGAAGGAATTTTATAGATATTTGGGATTATCAAGACTGAGAGAGGTGGTTTTTCCAAGGGAAAATGTCTAGGAATAAAGAGAGAATATGTATTCTCATTACTCTTTAATGGGAAACCACTCTTAAAAAATAGGCTTTTTGAAGGTGGTTAAATTTTTTAAAATGGCTTATTCCAAGGGGGAATGCCCCTTTTTGACAAGGGTCAATGTATTGTGCAATTTAATGTTGTGTGACCAGAACATTGACCATGTAGTTTATCATCATATGATGAGGATGTGGTTATATGTTTTAACATCTGGTGAAAATTATGTTATTCTATGTAGATTAATTTCATATAGTAATGACATGATACTATAAAAGTTAATTTCATATAGCAAGGTCATTGGGGGATATAATTTAAGAGCATTATCTTTGACCAAAAGGTTAATAATTTCCATTTTCCATTGTAATTTTTCTATGAATTTTCCATCACATTATGGTATGAGGAGGGAAATGTTGTAATCTATAATCTAGGTACTACTGAATCTAAATAGTGGTATGGAAAAAAAGGGATTATGTAATTAGAGGATGTATCTACTAAGGATGAAGAAACCACTGGTTGAAAACCAATTTTTGTAGTCTACAGTATGAAAATAACATTGGGGTTTGTTATATCATATTCAAATTAGGTAATCCTTCATCTTAGAAACCCATTATTTTGGTAACTTTATGCATCGTGAACTAGGGAATGTTATAACACAGTCAGAAAAGGGATTTCTCAAGAATATTAAAATTTTATTACTAATGGATGAAGGAGGTTTAAGGAGGTTCAGATTTCCCTAGACATAATGTCTGATTTTATAGAAGGAAAGTACTTTAATATGGAAGGATAGTTTCAAGTCAAAATTGCCAATTAATTAAGGGAATAGTTTCTCGTTAATCTTATGTCCCAAACATGAGAAATTTAGTGAATTTTTTTTGATAATATCATTTGGGCCATAGGATTATGGAAATGATAGGTGATATGTGGTCTATGAGATGAAATTATTTCCATCATACTATCTATATGAGAGGAAACGGTAATCCATGGCCTTGGGGTGTCTTGGATTGGGGGATAGGATATGAGAAAAATATGTTAGGGATAACTATGTACTAATTTTAGTCATCGTTTCCAACATAATATCATCAAACATCATAGGGATAGAATATATCTCTCTTGAGGGTGAAGAAAATACTGGTTGAGAGGACCGTTTTGTGGTCTAATTAATAAAAATTCAACTATGGCATGTTACATCATTATAAAAAAGTGTAATAATCTTACTTAAATCCAATTTTTTGGGTGTCTATATGCATATACAACTAGGTCAAATTATTTCTCAGTTAGGAATAGGACTCATTAGGTATCATATATTTTATCACCGGATGCTGGAGAAATATTATGAAGATTCCAAAGTGTCCAAGGCTAAGAGTATAATGTGTGGAAGGGATATGTTCGACCACAAATTAAGTGTTTGGACTGATATTTTAAAGGGTTTTTAGATTCAATTACATATATATGACTCATATATAGGAGGGGACATCTATGTTTCCTCAGTGGACCCTTGAATGAGGGGACCCGAACCATGTGATCCTATGATGTTATTGGTCTCTACACAAAAGAGGGTCATTTTTTACCCATGTATGATATTGAAACATGATTACTAGGTGTTAATACATATATCATTGGAATTATAATCAATCCACACATTGTTCTTCAAGTACAATGTAGTATAATGTGATGTGTCTAGGACATTAGTCATGCAGTCTAATGCCATGTGGAAAGGACATCTAATTAGAAGGTTCCAAGATGTGATTTGGTTGGACATCGGTATAGGACTTGAGAATCAGTATGTATCATGTTATAACAATAATCAATACAAACATATTTCTAAAATAATTTTCTTCCACACTGACTTAATTCATGTGTGGAGGAAAAAGAGAAAAATTTGTTTTTGAATATAGTCACATGCATAGAGTGAGAAACCATATTGCATCCTCTCGTGTAGATATGACTCGTATATATGATAGTAGGAAAAATCCTATATTGTGTTATGAATGGGCCTAAAATTGATGATCTGGATGTCACAATATATCTCCTAGGAATTATAATCAATCCACATATATTTCTTGAGTAAATCATATAGTTTATTTTCGTTCAATGAGTACATATGGTGTGATTTTTATAGTCTTTCTGCATGTACCATGGAACCTAAAATGTGAATTAATATTATTTAATTATGTGTGGAACTCCTTTACCAAAAATCGTAATCCCACGTGAGCTAATCACAATTTTCAAAACAAAGAGTGTGAAGGTTTTATTTCACCATACAAAAGAAATACACAGGAAGGATAAGTTCATTTTCATTTTATAGTGGACAGACCATGATGTGATATCTGAGTGTCAATATGTATCTCATCATTATGAGAAGAATGTTTTACATAGTTCCACAATACCATGTAGTTTAACATCATACAGTTAGGATAAATATTAACAGACATGAAATATTTGAAATGTAGTGGTCAGGCCTAAGAATGGAAATCTTGGAGTCACTATGTATCAAATTGGGATGAGAATCAAGACACACATTATTATAGAATGATAATAAGTTTTATCTAAATAAAATATGGATTTATTCAATGTATTTTAGCATCTTTCATTAAGGACTTGGATCACTTGATGTTGATAGGAATATTGTAGATGGACCAGGGGATAAAACATGGTTGTCACTGCATATCTTGTTGGAGTAATAATCAAGCCATATATAACTATTTAAAATAGATCCTCACATTAATCATGTTTTTATTTATAGAAAATGAGGCTCTAAATTGTCCATAATGATAGTTGGGCCAAAGACACGATTTCTATGCATCGCTACATATCTCATTATAATAAGAATCATTCCATACATAGTTCTAGAAAAGCTCCATGTGTTGGTCTGATTGGTACTCAGGGAAAATATGGATTTTATTCTATATCATAGCTCGACCAAGGATGGCTAGTCTGGGAATCAAAAACATAATTCATTGGAATGAGAATCAATCCATACATAGTTCTTGAATAAACGATTTTTAGGGGAACTAGTACATAACATTATGATCTAATAAAATAAGGATCAAAACATTTCGTAGTTTTACATCATGCAACAAGGATGTCAACCATGATGATTAACTTTATATAGTTAATATGTGATAATTTTGGGGCTTAAACCTACAAATAGCTCCCATGTTCCACTATGGAGTGGCAATGAAGTGAGTGGGGCTTTTGCATGGGAGCTTCTGGTCCTTTCATCCACATTTCTAGAAAAGATGGCATCTCAACCCACTGGGGGGCTAGAGTTATGTGATTAGGACTTACACCCGAGATTGAGGCCTGTATTTAAGGGGACCACAAGGAGTGTCTAAAATCACTATATTTCATGTTTTTTAACATAAAATTAGAGGGATGTTAACCATGATGTTTAATGTCATATAGAGAAGAAGAATGGTGTCTATTAGTTTTATGTCATATGACTAAGACAATATGTCATGATATTTGTCATCATGTGATAAGTATGATGATTCCAAGTAGTTTAATGTCATATATCATAGGTTTTATTTCATGTCTTGTTAGTTCATATGAAAAATACTAACTACATAGTTTAACTTCTTGTAGTCTTGATAATCATCATATAATTATACATAATATTTCTTTGGGAATATTTCATTAATTTAGTCCATATTGATCTTTTTATCAATTAAGATCAAGTAAAAATTATTCATTAGAGTGGACCTTCTGTATATATTAGGGTCCCTCCCACTTTGGTTCAAGAATTGCAGGCTTCTTTTATTAGTTCATTCTATTCCTAAATACCATTACTAGTTCTCCATAGAGAAATGATTTTAGGTGAAACTTATTATTAATGTATCATTCTATCCAATTTTGATAGACAACCAAGTGAGGAAATGTGTCAAATATTTTCTGATTGAGCTACTCCAATTCCTTTAGTCATTTCTAGGATTTCGCATCCAATGATGGCTAGTCACAAATATCAATATGGAGTGATGGAGATAGGACCTGAATGAACAAAATCTTTGTTGTTCTCTATAGAAGTGAGTATGGGGTCATTTGTGTGACTTTACAGGTTATAGTCTAGTTAGACCATAAGGAATACTAGAGTTTATCATGTTGGGACATCTTATCATTATCCAATATATTTTATATTTTAATTGATAGGGTATTGTTTAACACCTCTATTGTTTTATTATACATTGCATGATTGCGGTAAGAATGGTTGTATTTGATATTATACTCCTAATGCATCATTTCTACCTCAGTAGAAGAGAAATTGGTGACATAGTTTGTCAGTTTTGTATGAGGGACACCAAATCTTGTAATAATGTTGGAATTCACAATGCTGGACATTATTTTCACCTAGAATTCTTTGAGCAGTATTTCCTCATCCCATTTAGAGAATAAGTTGGTAGTAGATAGGATTTATTTGAACTTCTTGGTCATAGCTAGATGGTATATCCCCACTATATCCATTATCCATATGGAAAATCGACATAATTATTTGGTTGTTTATAGAAATTCGTGGTGTTTATGAATGAAGTTGGTAGGCACTCTCAGGGAATGAGAATTCCTTGTGACTTCAATCCAATCACATACCATCGAATTCCATAAGTATCCAAGATTTCAGATTTGGTAAGACTGTTTGTACCCTGATTAGTGGGAACCATACACTCCCATTTGTATTTATTTTATAACGGTAGTTGCCTCTTCTCTATCGATACATATAAGAAGGAATCTATCAAAGAATCATTTGTAGAGGAGATTCAAGCAATTTTGGCAATCATAAACGGTGAAGTTGGTTGTTTCCCTCCATATTTCCTCTTTTAAATATCTATCTGGTGGAAGAATTCCTTTTCAGAAGTAGTCCATGATAGTAATCATCAACCCAGTGGTATGACCATAGGTTCCATGGATATGTCGCATTTTTTTGATCTCTTCCAGTCCTACATGAACAAATGTTGAGACCATTTAGCGATGTGCGATGCTGAAGATTGTTGCATCCTAGTTTGGATATTCTAGAGATGTATCTGTATTTTCCAATGCATCTTCCTAGGTATTACAAGATCTTGAAACATGTGCCAATTTTTTTTTTTGAAAGGAACTCTTCCATTTACTCTTGGAAATAATCGTGAAGGGGGTTAGTTCTTCAATTATGATGTAATAACCCCCATTGATCTATTTGGTTACTAAATCTAAATCTTCTTTCACCACATGGTGATCCTCTTGTATTTGGAGTTCTAGTTCATGGACTGTAATGAGGGCCTAATTGTCTCCTTCATTATTACTAAAACCTTCTGATAATATAAAAGACTAAGGAAATACTAGTTTTTTAGGAGAGAAATGATCTCAATCCTAACTTTATTGAGATTAGGGTCTCCCATTATTCTCCCAGTTAGGATTCTGGATGTTTCATCAAAATGCATTTCCCGTGATTTGGGGCTGACTTGAAGAAATAATATCTCATAATTTGGAAATTATGTATTGAATGATATTATTTTTGAAGATTGGTTCTCTATAAAAATACCAAGGCTTGGAGTTTCACTGCATTATGAGGAAAAAATTGTATATAAACTGCTACATATTAACCTCCCACCATGAAATATGTCCTATAAATATAGAAACAATGATAGTGTATTTGAGTGCGTTATTATGAGAGACCAAATGGACCTCACGGTGCTATAGGTAGTGCCTCAGACATTCCAATAAGGTCGAATATGATTCAACGTCTGTATAAAATATTTCCTTGAAGTCCTATAAAATATTATGATTTTTTAGAGAATACATTATAAGGATATTTTTTTAAGGGTCAACTTTATTGTCATCATGGAACATGTTAAAGCCGAGAAAATTTAACAAGGTTGCATTGAAATCACATTTTAAGGGGTATAGCTTCAAGATACGTTGTCAAGACTTGTTAAAGATGGTTTCTAGTTCATCCAAGTTGTAATAAAATTGTTTCAAATTAACCACTAGAACATCAATGTGTCATTAAACAAACCTCTCCATGTAGGGTTTGATGTTTTGTTGCATGGAACATTGTTATGTTGAACTATCATTCTTCTACCCAACTGGAATTTCCTAATAGAAGAATAATCCATGGGGACTATAAGGTAGTGTATTATTCATATTATAGGGTTATTTATATATTTTTACCCTGAATAACTCTCCACAAAGGATAGGGATTCATAACCAGTCAGCACATAAATCAACAGTTCTGTGATTCCAAACCGAGAAGTCCTCTTTCAGATAGTGTTGGTTGATATATATGATGTTGAGGAAAACATCTATCTTCCTATTATTCTTCATTACAAGGATGATATTTTCTACATAATTATTAAATTATACCTCTCATATGAATTCATCCTTCATGAGATTATACACTTCATCCTCAATTTTGGAGGTGTGAGTTGGTTGTGTCTGTCTGTACACCTGTTTGTATCCCCAATGGTCTTCTGGAAAAAACATGTAATGGTTAGACACCATGAGATTATGTCCCAGCATGTCTACATAATTCCAGGTGAACACATCCTGGTGTTGGTTTAGGAATGAAGTAAATACCTAATGTTAATCATAAGTCACAACTCTACTGATCAAAGTGGGTCATGGAGCTTCATGTATTGCCAAATTTATTTCTCTAAATTTGCCATCATTTGTGGAGACACAATCCTCAAATGATTTATGATAATCCACATGCCCTTTCTTTAATTCATTACCCTTTCTATGAGGTATTGGTTGTATGATGAAGGTATAGTCACAATTTGATATAGCCAAGGTCTTCTAAGAAGAATGATGAAGAGTGAATCCATCCTAATAACATTGAATTCTAAGTCATAAACACCCTCCTAGAACTGTTTATGGATTTTTATTTCACCAGATGGATATTTCTCATTCTTTTCATAACCCTGTAATATTAATATAGATGGGTACAAGTGATATTCATTAAAACTCAATTTATGAAGTGTTCATATTGGAATGTGATTGAATCCAAATACATTTTCAATGATTTTTCACTAGACATCAATGTCATTTATCCTTATAGATATGTACAAGGGTATGATAGGAACATATATGATGGAATCCTTATCATTTTCATTGAAATAGATGATCGTGTTAAATTTTATTGGATCATTATTTATGGGATAGACTCTGGTAGTATCATGATCAACTTAACATTCTATTGGTACAGAAAATGCCTTAATGAGTGCTTTCTGGAGGACTTTTGATATCATCAGAACATCATGGATTAACAACATTATCAAAATATAGATAATTTCTTTTCAAAATCATATTTGGGGTCCAATGGTCTTTTCTTCCTAGCATTTGGATTTTCTATTTTGGGTTCTTTAAGAGCTCATGTACTGGATGTGGATGCATCATCCCTTGGAACATGAACTGGATTTGATTCTTCTCTCAGTGGATTATATCGACTAGGTCTTCTTACATGACAAGGTTGATTCGACAATGAAGTCTCCTCTAGGATATCATCCAGTATGGTCATGTCAAGTTATATCCTTTCAGGTTTGGGTAACTTATTTTCTTCTAGTGATCTCACTGGAGATCTATCATATATGTTTTGGCATCATATACAATTCAAGGAGGTTTTTTGTTAGAGTAATTACTCTTAGAAAGACCGTGTCTTCCACTATATCATCGAATTTTATTGCCTCTTCCCCCAGTTACCCAACTAAATGTATGGAATTTGGGTTTATAATCACAATAATTATATAATAATTGATCCATTATGTGAATAAAATTAATGTAATCACTGATCAACTCCTCATATGATGTAGATTCCTTCTTGAAAGTTTGATCTTTTTGTATGATTTGGAAAGGTGGTGCATGTGCTTCTGGGACTACAGTGATGAAGTGTGATAAATTCAACACTTTCAGTAGAGTTGGAAAAGTATTTTCTTCCTATATTTTCTTCTTTATCATCAATCAATTTCATTTTTGGGAAGAATGCCCTTCATATTATTGAGCCAGCGATAGATTCTACGTTGTTGAAGTGGAAGCGATTGAAGGTTCAACTGGTTGTTTAAAATGTGTTCATTGGATAGAATGAGTGTGGAAGATCATATTTCTAACCATCCAATTGAGTTATTTATGTGTACTCTTACTTTAAACATCCTTATATTCAATTTCTTCCTCTGGATTTGTGGTAAAGATGCATTCTACTTTATCATGTTGCCTTCCCAGCATCACTTCCCCAAAGTCCACTAACATTTTCAAGATATCCTTGAAAAAAATAGTTTTTTATGTTGTTCCCCAATAAATGATAGAAGGGGAAATATTTCAATAGATCTTTATCACCATCCTTGTTGGGATTATTTGTATTTGGCAACATGATCATGTTTTTTTACTGTTGAGATGATGTATCAAGGGAAATGGTCATTTTGAAAAGAATAGACCCTATTCTTAATATCCTTATACAATTTTCACCTCTTATCAAATTAATCATCTAAAAGTGTTGTGAATTGTTTCTAAAGTTAAGGAGGCAAAACAGTAGGATATGGTGTTTGAATAGGATTGGGAGTAGGTATAGGGGCCTTCCATAATGTTATAATTAAATCATATTGTTTCTTTGTACTCTTTAAATGAGCTGATCAAATCACTCGAGACTTATCATTGGTCTATGAAATGGAGTCTTTCACTCTTTGATAAATAGTTTCATGGTCCTAAAACGCATATATATATTTCATAGGTGTAACACCCCAAGCTTCCACGGTACGTTTCCCTTCGAATAATGCAATAGCGTGTGTTGTACGCAACCTCGAGCTCTAACACACACCACAACTAATTAAACTAGCCGTTGTGAATAGTAATACCTACTTTTTGAAATTTTATAAATTTTATTTATCAAAATAGACTTCATCTTTGGATTCGGAATATCAAAATTAGCCTATGTTGAATTTTTGGTATTTTTCTGAGAACTTCGAATTTTTTATGAATAGTGAAAAATACTTAAAAGCAACTTTTTAAATCAAAATAATTTATAGTGAAAAATTATACTATTTAGTGGTTTTAAAGTATAATTAGAATATATTTTTACCATTTTATCCAATGGTGGTCATTAGAATTAATTTAACATTGAAATCGGGCATAAACAAATACCAATCTTTTGATATAAATTGTTTCTTAGAAACACGCCATTTTTTGTAACAGCGGGAATTAATTATAAAATTAATTAATGCAACTTATATGTTTGGAATTTTGTAAAATAGACATCATTTTTGAATTCGGAATATCAATTATAGCTTAGGGTGAAATTTTGGCTTTGTTCTGAAAAACTTCAATTTTTGATGAATAGTGAAACCACTAAGTGGAAGTTAAATAACTGATTTTTCATTTAAATGAAATATTACCACTTCTGTGATTTGATCTTCAAAAATCCGACTTACATGGTTTTCATTAATAAGTAAAATGTGGTTAAATGAGATTAAAATAAATTTTTGGTGAATAGTAACTTTTAAGTTCTTAATCGCGATTAGAGGTAATTAGTGTAGTTTAAGGTACAAATAATGTTTTAATAATATGAGATGAGCATGCCACTTTTCCTACTCCTATTGGATGAGTCATGGCAGACCAAGACAACCCATGGGTCAACTTGGGGACCCCATGGAGCCAATTTAGTTGGAAAATGACATTAATATATATTTATTTAATGTTAAAAGTAAATTGACACAAACATGAGTTGTCTTACTAAAACAGTTTTTTAGTGGGGTTACACAAGCCCCAATTTTGATTATAAATATTCATTAGAAAGCTAAAAAGATTTCCTACATCATTGTAGTTTTTTATAATTTTTAGACATTAAATAAATTAAATTATTTATGACATCATTATGATGCGGCGATGACCTCATTATTTAAAGATTTAAATAAAATGAGAAGATAATGAAAAATACAAGGCTTACACCTGTCCAAAGCCTATTGGATGAAAATATTTCGAACCCTTATCACCTTATCCACGAATTATATAAGGTAGGGACCTTTATAATCTGAAAATCATGGTATAATAATGTAAAATTTCAATCTTTCCAAAAGAGCCCCTCCTCTCCTCTTATAAAAGGCCCCCAACTCTATCACCTTATTCACACTTTCAAGCCTTTTGGTTCGGCCAACCTCTGCCCAAATACTCTACCAACATTTCTCCCTTCATCCTAGAAGCTTTACTTTAGTCAGAAAGCCATCCTAAGGAGTCCTTTTGATCAAATCAAAAGGAAGAACCCAAAGAAGAGGTAACATTTTCATCACCCTCTTTCATGTTTCTTTCTTATTCCACTCCCTCTTTGTTTATTATTTCAATTCTAAAATTATAACTCCAGTATCTTCTATATACTGTGATGTTATTATAAATATAGAACAACCATATTCAGTATTCTACCCATCATTTGAATGACATGTCACCATACGTGCGTACGTACGGCTTACCGTCTCCACGTCGTGGTGTAATTGTTATTCAATATATTATTATTTAGATGGGTATAATAATGATATGTAATTCATGTAAATAATAAATATAACATGATAATGATTCTGTATATATGATATACTATCCAATTATATATTATTTTAATATCAAAATAATGATATTGTCGCTCGTGCGTACGTACGGACTACCGTCTCCACGAACGCGATGAGATTCATTCTCCGTCGTATCCATTCAAGTATAATTATCATTTTATGATTTAAAAATAATGTTTAAGGACATGATATCATTCTGGATATGAATAAGATACAACCTATCCATGAAAAACATGACTTACGTAACAAAACATATAAGAAAACGAGTAAGTTAACACCCGAAACAACGATAAATCTAAGATATTGTTAACAAAGCAATGTTAAACGATCATATATGATATCATATGAATGTATATGATTCTTGTATTATTTAATAACAATTATTTCACCATTATACATGAGTTTAACCTACCCCAACCAAGGAAAAGTACAAGGTAAGGGTTTACTTCACAACCTCTTCATTATCCAAGGTTGTTTATACATAATTATCTACTAGGACCTTGTTATCATCCACATCCATGTTTCTTCAAAATGTATTTCAAAACATTTTTATTATTTACAAGAATATGGTTTAAAGTCATTTATACCCTTTTTGACTGTTTATAAGAGGAATCTTTCCGTCGTTTTCAAAACAAGGTCCTTTTTAACCTTTTCGACAGAATTGAGGTAAGAATGTTTTTTAACTTATACGGTGGGTGTGGTTATTTTCCGCCGTTATAAAATCTTCAAAGATTTCCTTACAAGCTTATAAGAATATTTTCAAGAAAATGTTTTGTTTTATATGGATCTTAAATGATTTCAAAAATAGAAAGAGATATTTCTCTAAAAAGTGTTTTGATTTCATCTATGTCAACATCCTTTGATGGATTTTACGCTTATTTGAAGTTGATTTATTATAATACAAAACTTCTATATTTTATTGAAGGTTTTTGTGATATGTTTGACTGTGGATGTGCTATTTTATACCATTCATAGTTTATGGTGAAATTATTGACATTTCGTATGCTAGTTTTAATACGAATGTTTATGTTATGTTTAAACCTTTTCATATGGGAATGCATTGGACTTAATATGTGACGAGTGGAGCCTCCTATAGCTCCTCGATGCATCGGTAGGTCTCATGAGAGAAACTAGTGTCTTGGCACAAGGCCTTGACAAAATCTTATTTGTAGTCTTGGCACGAGGCCTTGGCTATGTGGTTATGATAGTCTGGCATTATGCATTCCAACATTATGAAAGTGGTTAGTGATTTTGCATGTGATTATTCGATTAGTAGAATATCCATGTGAATGAGTAAATGACGTTATTTCATTTTACTTTTTCCATATTATGTTGATATTCAAGTTTAAAAGGCTTTTGTTTTAGTTATACATTGCCTAAAATGTTTATTCTTATTTATGAAAGTTTCCGCTATATTGTTATCCTTACTGGGCATTTGAGCTCACCCCTTGTCTATGTTTTATTTTTTTCTCAGGAAGAGAAGAAGTAAATTATGAATGACATGGAGGGATATTATGAGGGGATAATAGTGTGGACTGTGGAGACATTATGTTGTTGTAGTAGTTTTTCATTTTATGATGTAATGTAAAACTTATGAATGTATCTAGTATTTCCAAGGCTACTAAACTAATCGTTCTTTCGAGACTTGATCTTTGGTGATCATGCCAATGTTACGAAGTAATGCACCGGCTCTGGGTAGCTGGGGTCGGGGCGTTACAATAGGGATTAATGGAATGCACAAATCATCATGATGATTCTCTATACATTCGGGGAACAACTCTTCTTTAGTTAGTGATATGTTTAATAACAATGTCAATACTTTCTAATGAGGAATGAAATATTAGACCATTTCATTCTACTACAATTTTTTGGGTGTTCCAGGACAATAGACTTCTATAGCATTGTGAAAAACAAGAAGATATACTTATAACAGAGGTCCTCCCAACCCATAATTTACTGAGCTGGAACAATAGTGTACCATATAAATGATGGTCCCTATAGTGATTGCATAATGATCCTGATTTCCCTGCCTCCAGTTGTTCAGGGGTCCCCATCATGGGATCGTAGTGGGAGACTAAATGCATCAAATTATTCTATAGGTCTCTTAGGCCATTAAAAACTAGAAATGTATGGTTTCTATAGTTTGGAATGGGAAGATTATGATCTACTCATTCAATTTAAGGGTTCATTTATAGTTGTATCAACATGTGTCTTTCCTCCATGGATTCCAAATAAGTTGTGAGTTACACAATAGATTTAAAAATCCCTCAGAAAATGTCTGGATGAGAAGGATCTAGAAATTTTTCATGAATGATTGGTTTATTTGTGGTATCACTACGGGTATCTTTCATGGGTATCATATAGGGGTAGACCAGTAAGTTTGTTCCTTGCCCTATTCTAGTTGTACATCCAATAGAGGGAATTATAAATATTCTACTAAGGAATCTGAGTGTATTGTAGGCTAGTATCACATGTTGAGAGGTTTTTCTATATCCACCTCAGTCACTGTGGAATACTCTCTTTGATGAGGTATGCTAGTTGGGTGTGTGAGTTGAGGATCTTCATCCAAAACATATCCAGTATGAAGGACACATCGGAGTAAATCTACATTGAGTCCCCCCCACATATTTCATCTCCTAATCTAATTGATAAAATCTTTTTAATAGTTAAAGGAGCTTGACCCCTCCATGAGGTAGGTGAGGAAAAATATTACCCTTTACCTTTTCTTATTAGGAGCCTTTTGAGGAGGTAATGCTTGATTGTTTGAGAGAATTCCTATATTCAAGTAAATTCTTTGGTTTTGGGGACACACACCTCCTTAAAAAATTTCAATTTGTACCATATTTTGAACTGAAACTTCTTCATTTAATTCATCCTCTGAAATGGTATCATGTTCTATATTTTCTACAAAGGTATTGTTAATGACATTCACTGATTTTTAATGAATTGTAGTCATTATATCAGTGCCTTTGTGAGAATTCATTTTCTACACCCTCTATGAGGCCTTGTCATCTACTTCTCTAATTATATGGTATCTATTTGGTGGTAGGTAATCTGTAGTGAATTGACATATAGTTTAGTCTTGTACATTCCTAATGAGGACACAATATCAAAAGATGTCAAAAAATAGGATTATTCACTTTGGGGAATTTCCCGTAATTGGTAGGATACCGAGATCCACTGAGAAGGTGTTTGTTAAGGTGAAATGCCCCCAATCCTATGGGGTGGAGCTATATCAATTCACCCTTCAACAAGTCTTATGTTCTAGATTTCTGACCTTGAATGTTTTGTTGAAAAATACCCAAAACCTATGGACTTTGGTTTCTCTTGATCTTCAGGGTCTAAAACTGCACCCTTTCCATTCTAAATGTATAGAGTTTTCATAATACATTGGTTGGGTGAATCATTTTTTAGTCACTTTAATCACCCACATCAAATGATCGGTGAACTATTTTTGACATTTTGCACTATCTGGTGGCTGACTTATCCTATATAGGAGTCTTTCTCAATATTTTTAGATACTTTATTCAAAAGTATCGTAATATTATTCTCTCTTATGTACCAATTTCAGTGAGATTCGATTGAGGCATTTTTTGGATAATATATTCGGTTGTGAACAAGGTCTATTTGTGGATGCTGGCCTAAAGCTGCAAAATTGTACGAAACCAATTTTGGTGGTATTTCCTGGTTGGGAGTGAAATGAAATTTAATGCTATGTTCTCACATAATCATCTAATATGAACTCCAAATGAGGTATTTTCGATCATCTGTCAAAATATTTTTATCACACTGAGGCACATTCATTGAAGGAATCCTTGTTGTTTCATGAAATTTGGATGTCATACGGCATGGGGAGCCACCATGTTAATTTGGCATTACATCTCCTCTATTACCTTAGCACGACTCTGATACTCGTAGTAGGGTAATAATTACTCTCTCATGTGATAAATAGTTTTCTAATTATTGAGGTGGATTTCATGCACACAGTCTTCAGAAAACACTTTTGGAATGAAGTATTGAGTGGTGGTTAAAGGAAAAAATATGAAAAACATGTAATATTTATCCATATGTTTCCTCATGTTAATCATGTCATATTCATCATTCATCAAAGGCTCTACAACCTGGTCCACCCAAATTGGATTTTTATTTGCTACTTTATCATAAAAAATAGGATCAGTAGGGACTTCCTCTATCATATTGGAAGGTAGTAAATCCATGGACAGTTCAAATAATGAACATCACCTTGGGATATCTTCTGGTTGAGAAAGAATTTCATTTGTCAATATCAAGTAATTAGACATTACTAGCCTGGTTTTCTGATGTTCCAAATGGTAAGATGGCTTTCTCGCCACCACATCACCAAGGGGAGAACCCTCTTGATGAAGTAGAACACTACTATGGAGAGAAAGTTCTATGTGAATAGAATCATGGGGAGAACTACCATTATGTATTATATTAAGGAGAATACCCTCTTGATCTTTCAACTTCAATCCATGTAGAGTGCTTATAGGATTCTCATCGGGAGATGTGATCTTGAGATCAATAAATTATCGTCATGAATGAAGCCTTCATGTAAAGTGTTTGATGATGACATATGAAATCACTATTAATGCTCTTCTAATTTGGTCATGGGAGAGTGGGATCCTAATGTACCATAGAAAAACATCTGAGGGATTCAATAACTCATGAATTAAGTACATTTGGATCATAGATAATCCCTTAATTTTATATTGTTGTCTAGTGAGTCTTATTTTTTTATTCCTTATATCTTGATAATAGTTCCACATGATGGGGAACTTGTTTTCAATTATGAAAACATGATTGACTAGCTCGTGTGTAACTATCAAGATTTTTCTAGCATGATCCATGGAATTTGGTATGGATTTGTGGCTTCATTGGAGTCTCCATGTAAAGGGGATGATTACCTCCTATCATAATAAGTGCATATTATCTGTCCAGTTTTCATATTTTATGATTGATTTTTTCCCATGACCCTCCTGAATAAGAGATAAGGTATGTCTCTAATATAGGGTGGCATGCTGATGAGCCACCCCATTTTTTGGGATATAGCTATGATTCTGTACTTATGTAACTATTGTTTTCGTCATTATCATATACTAGTAGTTCTTTAGGATGTCGGCATGAATTTGAATCTATCATTTCAGCATTTTCTGGATATGCTTTGTGACATCAGTGACTGGAAGGGGGATGTATTCACATTCTGCATCTCGAGTAGGGGTATGTGCCTACTACTTTCCCCTATTTCCTACTAGTGGATACTGAAAGTACATAGGTGTAGGTATAAGGGTTTGAACCAAACATTTATTCATCATCCAAAATTTTCACCTGATCTCCCCAAACGACATATAGAAAAAACTACTGGTATAATTGATGTATATAGTCAGGTGTGGGAACCTACTTTCAGTTTTCCACCAAAGATGGGTATTGGGATTCTCTAAACACTCCTAGGTGAGGGTTCTGGTAGTCCTGATGGACTTGATATGGGATTCATGAATTCTCACATATTGTCTCCATATTTGGTAGGAGGGCTTCATGGATTTCTATTAGGTGAGTCGGTTGTAAGGCTTGATTAGTTTGGGTAGGTGTATGTTTCATCTCATGGTTTTCCTCTAGATTTGAACTCCATGCTTCCATAGATGTCCCAAGGAATGACTACTATCTTGATGAATTAGGAAGGGAGATTATATTTTCCTTCTCTCAGTTTTCCACAAAAATTTATTATAGGACTTATCTAGAGGGGAGAATGGTGTGGCCCTACTACCTGTTCCCTGGTTAACTCTCTAGGGGAGGGACATCTTGTGTTACCTGGTGTAGATGAACAGACATGAACTACCAAGGATGTAACCCTCATAATGTTTAGGGTTAAAAATAATGTGTTGATGGAAGCTGTAATTCCTTATAGGATTTCCTTATAAGGACCATTTTTTCTTCTTTATGACACCATTTTAACCTAGTGACCCACCACCCTAAGATAATGGATGGAAATTTTGTTGCATTTCAGGGATAATATCCCAAAATAGTTACAGATGGAAATATGTTTCATCTTCTTATAGACCACCATTAATCACTTGTCGGATGATTGGTGGGGATATACCAGTTTGGGTGGTCAGGTAGCCTCTAGGGTTGTTATTGAACTGATTTTTTAATCCTCCCATACTAGTGCATTTCAGACCAAACATTGAAGAGGCATGATTGGTAACAACATCCTCTTCTTGGATAAAGACCTGACATTATTGGTAGCCAAGGCGTGGATATTTGAGAGTTGGATGGATTGCATTTTGATTGAATGGATAACCATTTGAAAGTTCCTAGAATATAAGAGACAAACACAAAGAAGAAAATCCCATCAAACTAGTATCTCATTTAAACAAACACATGCATGATTGATTGTATTATTTTTTCCTCTATCATTTTGAGCACCATAGAAACCTTAAAGGTGAAAAACACTATCATCATGGTTGAGGATTCACATTATTTTTACTATTTATTATAGTGAAAACTGGTCTCATGAAATTTGATTAAATGAGCTTTATTTTTTGGAAATCATTCACACTGGGTTAGCTATTTTTGAAGAGTTTCCAATGAGTTTTATTCATTAAAATAGAAATAATAAATAGTTTTATATCAATTATGGACCTTCTTTCCAAAGTCAGGAACCCATTGGTTATTTTGGCCATTGATACTTAAGAACTCACATTGTTCAAGAGGATGGGAGTTCAGCTTCACAACATGCTTTTTAGGGGAATTGTTTCTTTCTCTAGGACACTCTAATAGATTTAAGATATGAATGTGAATCCTTAATAAATTCAAAAGAATAATTTCATTCAAACATGAATTAAAAATAATTTATTATCATATATGGAACATAGTATCATCTTCATGTATCAAAGGTTCTTCATTAATGGAGTTATCTGTATGTATCTAATGTTCTCCATCTATGGTACCCTCTTATGAACTGATTAGATATTCATTGGTCATTCTTATGAAAATGATGGTTTTTAGACACATAGTGGGTCTCTCAAGAGTGTATCATCATTTATCGAGACCATAGTTTTTTTTATGTCAGGATCAGACCCATAAGATGGGATTCCTACATATCCTTGAGAAAAGAATCAAAATGCATAGAGTTTGATTCCACTTAACGGATCACATAATAAATTTTAAGTCCATGTGGTAAGGAAACCCTCATGTAATTTAATGGAATGCAATTTTGAATTCTAGAAAAATCGTTTCTAGCCTTGGATAGTATAGCAATTATGCCAAATCAGCCTAGGGAAGCTGGGATATGGACTCCCATGTTTGATAAGACTCATTTGTGAATGTGTCCCAGAGAGAATTATGGTTTGATTGGGTACATTGTATTGGACCTCAATGAGGATTCGTACACATCAAATTTTGAATAGAATCAAATCCCATATAGTTCAGTTTTGAGGATCCATGCCAATAGAGACACTCATGCATTTCTCACTATGGAGTATAGACCTTTAAGAACATTTTTTTGGGTCTTACTTATGATGATAATACCCCGATGAATGAGTATGGTTTGGTTAGTGATTATAACTGTGGTGGAATCCTTGGGGTTCAGCTATGATCAAGACTTATATTGAATTGGAGGTCTATGAGGTTTGGTTTTCAGGGATTTTATCAAGTAGGAGGCCCAAACGTTTTTCTTTGGACTTACATAAGGACGGATTCACATGTTTTTTTGTACCATGCACATTTCAGGATCACCACCAGCCTCTAAGTCCATGTGAGTCCTGCTTGGTGTAAAAAATAAGAGGATGTAGTAACTAGAGGGAACCAAATGATATGGTTTTCCTTGAAGTATGATATATCTCCTTAAGGACCACCACCTATAGAGGCACCCTGAATAAAGGTAATAGGGGGTCCGATATAAGGTTCTCTTCCAAAACATGCATCTAATTGTAACTTCCTAAGTCCGGAGCCCCTCCATTGGTGCCCCATACCCAGTTCGCCACATAACCTCAAGTGTGTTCTCCCGAACACCAGAGGCTGCTGACCAGCAACGAGGGCCTTGGTGAGTCGGTGGGGAAACTATGACCTCATTCGGTAAGGTATAAAAGGTAAGAAAAAAACAATAAACAGTGGAAGCAGTAAAAAACATTCATAACAACAGAAACCAAACAGCGGAAGCAATGTAGATATATAACTATGATAACAATGATGCGACATGTACAAGTATCTAAGGAAAACAGAAAACACAACAACCTGTTGAAATATAACTGAAACCTAGTGAAAAAGAAAAACATAGTAATCTCCTCGGCATTGCGAGCCACGGCTCGGTCCCATTCTTCCCAGCTCATGATGCAGTCAAGTTCCTGAAGTAGAAGGGAGCTTGGCCTTATCTATACCTACAGCAACATAGTCTACATGGGCCCAAAAGCATGGACCAAATAGAGTGTGAGATAAAATCCCAGTAGGAAATCACCCAAAGAATTGTGCCTAACAGTCAATGAATACATGGCAGTAATAAAACAAGAAGCAGTAACCAGAAAAGCACAAGCAGCTATAGTCCATAGTTCTAGAAAACAATGTACACAAGTAAACATCCAGCAACAAAAGAAGAAACAGGTAACCCTCTAGGTACCTCTCACATTTTAACCCCTATGGTTCAACCTATAGTACTAGCAACCCTCTGAGAAGCACACACAGTCTCACCCCTCTGGTTCAGCTACGTAATTAAGCAGACTCTCTGGGAAAGCACTCACCATCAATTCCCCCTGTAGTCTCATATCGTACTAAAGGCTCTCTGTGAAAGTACTCAACAGCAATTCCCCCCGTGGCCCACATTTTGGATCTACAGACTCTCTTGGGAAGCACTCAATTTCAATACCCCCTATAGTCTCGCATCGTAATTAAAAGGTACATAGAGAAGCCCTTTCGTCAATTCTCCCTTTGGTCTACTACTCTAGGTTCTCATAGTCCTGAGTATAACTAAACACGCCCAGCGCATGTGTATCGTCCAAGTAAACCTCACGAACTACAAGGCTATCTACTAAGGATCAGCAGAAAAAACAAAACATCAGTTCTCCTATCCTAAAACTTGTCATGGCAAATGGAAAAATTCCCCACAGGAAAAACAAGCATGGAAAAGAAATCTGAGCACTAAAACGGTTACTCTACTCACAAGCAATAACCTCTACTAAATCAAACTAGAAATGTAGGAAAACAGCAGGGGAAAACAGGTAACACGCAATACCCTATTCATGGGTATTGGTGGAATTTTCACATAATACTCATCAACATTCTATAGAAAGGCACAAACCACATACCTCGATTCTAGGAGATCGATATAAGTGAACAACAACGAAAGATTCCCCTTATAATGATGTAGATCTGGGAAAACACACAAAACGTTCATCCCACGATAACTTGGAAACGAGGAGGAATCAAGAAATAAGGCTAAAGAAGAAGGAAGAACTCACCGTTGTGATTCCAACTCAACTTACTATGATCAAATCGGAGGACGGATGGTGAGGTGGGAGTTCCTAGAAGATCCAGTCGTATGGTCACTCTTGGACGGACAAAAATTGGATAAGAAGATGAAAATAGGGGTTAGGCGTGACCCCGGTCCGTTTAATGAAAAAAAGAAAGTACACAGCGTGTACCTCTTGAGTACACGACATGTACTTCAATTTTTCCGTACACTGAATTAATCAGCCTCCACCTCAGCCTTACACACTGTGTATGTGGCCCAGACACGGCCAGCACACAGGTTCGATCATGGGAAGAGTACATGGAGTGTACTCAGAAAGTACATGACGCGTACTTCTGAAATTTCCAAAAAAAATATTTTCCTTAAAAACTCCAGAAAAAAAAGGAAAACATACCTAAATGAAGATCTGGGTTCTTACAAACTTCCCCCTTAAAGAAATTCATCCCCGAATTTCCCTAACGAGGTGGAGAAGAAGAAACCCCGAATAGCTCTGGCCACTGCGATCGTACATCGGCCTCCCTCTCCCAGGTCTCATCCTGTACTCGCCCGTGCTTCCATAGCACTCATACCAGAGGAACAGATTGCCCACGGAGAACCTTCATACTATGATTGACAATTAGGATAGGATGCTCCTCGAATGACGCATCCGCTTCAAGCTCGACTTCCTCAGGATGAAAGACATGAGACGGGTCTGAAAAGTAACTTCGAAGTTGAGTGACGTGGAAGACGTCGTGCATGGCCCGATACCTCTGAGGTAGCTGCAACCGATAGGCAACCGGCCCCACTCTCTCCAAGACCCCAAATGGCCCGACGTACCATGATGAAAGTTTACCCTGTCTCCAAATCCTTTTGTGTCCCAACCTCGGTGTGACACGTAGGAAAACCTGACCACCGACCTCGAACTCCATAGGTCATCTCCGCTGAGCAGCATATGACTTCTGTTGAGACTGTGTTGTAGCCATCCTCTTCCGAATCATCTCTATCTGCTCAGAAGTCTAGTGCACAAGACGAGCTCCTAGAAAAGATGCCACTCCTGCCTCCAGCCAGCATAAGGGTGATCGTCATGGCCTACCGTACAAAGCCTCATATGGTGACATCTAAATGGTTGCCTGAAAACTGTTTCTGTAGGCGAACTCCACCAGAGGAATATGCTTCTACCAAGAAACACCAAAGTCTAGAATGCAATCTCAAAGAATATCCTCAAGCACCTGGATCGTGGGCTCGGACTGGCCATCAGTCTAGGGATGGTATGATGTACTCAAAAGTACCTATGTACCCATGGCCATCTGATGTCTCTGCCAGAACTGAGAGGTAAAGCGAGCATCCCTGTCTAAAACAATGGAGTGTGGAACTCCATGTAGATACACAATCTCCCTTATGTAAAGTCATCCCAGATCATCGACATAGAAGGTATCCTTGATCGGAAAGAATTGAGAAACCTTTGTAAGTCTGTCAATGACAACCCAAACAACATCGTTCCCCCGAGGTGATCTTGGAAACCCAGTCACGAAGTCCATCGCAACATTGTTACACTTCCACACTTGAATGGGTAACTGCTGTAAGAGGCCTACTGGTCGCTGATGCTCTGATTTCACCTAATGATAAGTAGAACATCTCATGACAAAACCAGCAACATCCTTCTTAATACCTGGCCACCAGTACTGGCGATAAAGGTCCCGATACATCTTGGTGATGCCAGGATGAACTTCCCAAATCGAGGAATGGAAATCCTGCATAAGCTCCTCGTGTATGTCTGCTGGAACCCATACGCGTCCTTTGGAAATGCATGATCTCATCCTCACCCACTGTCCATCTAGGAAGAGGTTCCCCTCCTGACACACTCTCCCACAGGACTAAGCCTTCTGAGTCTGATAGCTGCCTCATCCGTACCCGATCATGTAGCGTGGAGGTAACATGTACAGAAGATAGATAAGTCTGTCCCCGTCTGTCACACACCTCCAGATGCATCTCAGTGAACAGAGCCATCAACATCCACTCACTACTTCCCTCCTGAAATGCCTGAATCTGAGTTCTACTACTCAAAGTGTCTGCCACAGCGTTTCCCATTACTGGCGTATAGGCAAGCTACAAATCAAAAGACTGAAGATACTCGACCCACTTGCACTGCCTCAGATTCAAATCACGCTGAGTGAAGATATACTTCAGACTCTTGTTGTTAGTGAAGACCACAAAGTGCTCTCCCAGAAGATAGTGTCTCCAACAGTGCAAGGCATGAACAACAGCTGCCAACTCCAGATCGTGCGAAGGGTAGTTCCTCTCATATGGTCTCAGCTGCCGAGACCCATACGCAACGACTCCATCTCCCTGCATAAGCACCGCTCCTTGACCAACACATGAAGCATCACAATAAACAGTGTATCTCTTGCCTAGCTCTGGAAAGACTAGTATTGGTGCTGACGTCAACCTCCCTTTCAGCTCATGAAAGGCTGACTCACACAAATCTGACCATAAGAACGTCAATCCCTTCTTGGTCAGACCTGTCAAAGGTGCTGCTAGAAGAGAAAAGTCATGAATGAAGCGTCTTTAGTATCCAGCCTTCCCTAAGAAACTTCGTACCTCAAAAACTTTCTTCGGATGCTCCCAGGAAACTACATCTCTCAATTTCTCTGGGTCCACATATACTCCTGCCTCTGAGATGACGTGACCCATGAAGTGAATCTGATCCATCCAGAAGTGGCACTTTAGGAGTTTAGCATAAAGCTGATGCTCTCTCAGTGTACTCAGAACGATCTCAATATGTGTGGCATGGTCGTGTTGAGTGTGAGAGTACACCAAGATATCGTCCATGAAGACCATGACGAAGGAATCCAAGTAAGGATGGAATACTCGGTTCATCGGTGCCATAAAAATTGCAGGTGCATTCGTGAGACCGAACGGCATGAATGTATACTCATAAGGACCGTACCTTCTATTGAAGTCTGTCAGACGTATATTTGATGGTCTAACGTGCAACTGATGATAATAGGACCTCAAGTCAATCTTCAAGAACACCCGGGCTCCTCAAAGATGATCGAAAAGGTCAAAAATCTGCAGCAATGGATATCAGTTCTTGACAGTCAACTGGTTCAGATTTCGATAATCCACACAAAGCTGAAAGGTACCGTCTTCCTTCTTCGCAAACAGCAAAGGCGAACCCCAAGGAGAAGTACTGGGTCAGATGAAACCCTTATCCTATAGCTCCTCCAACTGCTTCTTGATCTCCTTCAACTCAGGTGTGTCCATCCTATATGGAGGAATGGACACCGGTGCTGCTCCTGGCACGAGATCAATAGAAAAGTATACCTCACGCTCTAGAGGCAAACCCAAAAAATCTTCTGGAAAGACTTCCGTGAAGCGATCCACCACTGGAGGAAAGTCCAACTGTGGAGTCCCCTGATTATCCAGATAAATACTAGCAATCTGGGTCATTAATCCTCCTATCCCAAGATGCTCGAGCCCCGCCCGACTCGCCCGAACTTCCCATTCGCCTCTATGAAGGAAAGATTCACCTTCTGGTGAAATAAAACTGACTCTGTGGCAATAACAGTCAATGACTAGCTGGAAGGTAATCATCCAGTCCATGCCAAGGATGACATCGTCGCATGTCATCTCTAGGACATAGAGATCCCATAATAAGTGATACCCTGCTACCTCAAGAGGGAACTCTCTAGACTGGCATACACTAGATGTCCTCATTCCCAAAGGAGTGTCTAGTGTCAACGAGTCGGCAGAAGAAAAAATGCAGAGTCCAAGGCTCTCCACGACAGCAACAGAGATAAAACTATGCGTAGCACCAGTATCAAAAAGGGCTGAAGATAAAACATACGCTACTAAAATTGTACCTCAAACAGTAGAAGGGTCGGGATCCTGATCATGATAAGTCTGATCCACGGCGAAAGACTGGCCCGTGTCGCGGTCCTGCACCCCTGGCTGACCACTCTGAGCTGAACCTCTCTACTGGTGCTGTGGAACTGGTGGCTGACTGCCACGACCTTGACCTCCCCCTCAGCCCGAACAGCTGGAAGAACTCCAGTTTCCCGACTGGTGAGAAACTAGTGGGGCTGCTCCTGAACATGGAGTCATGGAAGAACCCTGGTCACCTGCTACTAGTGTGAAAACCTGGCAGAAACACTGAAGGTGACCCATCATGCCGCAAGATCAGCACACCATGGGGTCTCTCTAGCACTACAACCTCTTGTGCTATGTCCGGCCACATTGGTAGCACATCACCTGGATGACTGATGATGCGTCTCGGCTCCTCGAATCACCGCATGTAGGCCCTCTACAACGTTTCTTGCTGTCATATAGAGGTAAAATAGCTCTGGAAGCAGACCTACCCTGGCTCGCAGCTCCAGAGTCTCTCATATTGCGCTCCGCAATCAATGCCTGGTTGATTATGGAAGTAATGGAAGTCCGCTGGAAGATGTTCACATGCGAGCGGATCTCCCACCTGAGTCCATCCTCAAACTTTATCGCCAAGAACACCCCACTCCCATCCCGAAGGGGTGATAAATATTGTAAATCAGTGAAACGAGAGGAATACTCCATGACAGATAGAGTACCCTACTCTAAGCTCATGAACTCATGGGCTCGATCAGACCTCAGGGTCTTCGGGTAGAAGTAGTCATAGAACACGCGCTCGAACTCCTCCCAAGCCATAGCCTGCTTTTGTCCTGCCTATGAGACCACATCCCACCACGTCTTGGCAGTGTCTCAGAGCATGTAGGTGGAGAGACTGACCCGACTCTCTGGAGGCATCTCCATATTCTTGAAGATAGTCAGCATGGATTCCAGCCACGACTCTGCAGCCTGAGGTCCTCCCTCCCCCGAGAACGTGGGAGGATGTTGCTGCTAGAAACCCCGCGTCAATTCTACCATAGATGAGGTAGGAGTTGGTGCTCCCTGGAAGGCCTACATCGTCCTCATGAAACATTCCCTGAACTGCGCATCATGGCTTGTGATTGGTACGACAACCGGTGCCAAGGCTGGCTCAGCTAGGGGATCAACAGGAAGTCCTTGATCAGCCCTGTCTGCGGTATGACCACTGCCTGACGACAGATGTACGATCGGAGGACGTCTCGGAGTTGTAGCACTGAAAGATAAAAATCACACCTTAGATTAGGAAAACAAGGACAGAGAACACAAGAGTACAAAATGGGAACAGGGGAAGAAAAACACACAAGATTGCAAAAAATGACTACACGGCGTGTATAAAACTACACGGCATGTCTTCTTAAACCACTAACATGGGTATGTACTCTCACCCTACAAGTCGTGTACACTTAAAACTACATGGAATGTTGACACCCACACATGGCCTGTACTTGAAAACAATTCCCATGCCCAAGTCTCCTTACACGGATAACCCACACGGTCCGACTCAACCCGAGACTACACTGCGTGTTCGAAATAAACATGGAGTGCACTAGACAAGGATTCGGCGGTCCGTGTTGCTATGTACACGGCCGTCTACACGGCTGGACCTTGCACGATGTGCTCTAAAAAAGAACGGCGTGTATAGGCAAAGGCAACACCTTCCTCGGTTGTTCGTGACACGGCCGAGCGCCTGGGCAGGACTACACAGTGTGTTCCGAACATACACGATGTGCGGAAATAAGGTCACGCTGCCCCGTGTTGTTCGTGACATGGTCGGGTACCTGGACATGACTACACGTCGTGTTCCCTACCCACACGGCGTGTTCTACTCGAGCTTCCCTGGCCCATGTTGTTAGTGACACTGCCGGGTACACCGCTCCGAACTCACACGGCGTGTACCAATGGTACATGGCGTATTCCCGAAGATACTACAATGACACCGTGTTCTGCTCACAATGTCAGTGACATGGCCTGAAAACTACACGGCATGTGACTAAAAAGTACACGACGTGTATTCTGGGTTTTTTCTGGGAAGTAGCTCAGAAACTGCGCAGAATTCCTGAAACACTAAAAACAAGGGAAAAGATGCCAAATTCCGATCCTTGAGGGCCCATAACACCTCAAAAACTATGTTTTTGGCATTCACTTTACGCAAAGAACACAAAAAATAGTTTTCTAACTTAACAGCAGAGAATATATCAAGTAACTATCACAACAGCATGCATAGTCTACACAAAGTCTATCACAACAGCTTGCAAACGCTAATGCACCATAGATGGAATGGCCAGAATGCATGGCATGTGATTCTACCAATGTATATATGATACATGAGATGGAATACCCTCATCTCATCGGGTTGCGATAGAAATAGAACCAAAATATCAAAACAGTAATAGCACAAGATAAGTGAATCACTCTAGGTGAAATCAGATCAACTATAAAATCTCAAAACCAGAAAACTACAATTAACGAGGTAGAATGGCTTTTCCCTGTACACGGGTTAGCTACTCCCGAGCATAGCTTAATTCCAAGTACCGAATCCACCTTATCCCTGTCTAACGTCTCCAAACATTAAATCATGAGAAAAGAACTCCCCTTATACCCATTTGTAACATCCCGAGTCTGGAGCCCCTCCACTGGTGCCCCATACCCGGTTCGCCACATAACCTCATGTGCGTTCCCCCGAATGCCAGAAGCTACCGACCAGCATCGAGGGACTGGGTGAGTTGGTGGGGAAACTATGCCCTCATTCGGTAAGGTATTCAAGGTATGAAAACAACAATAAATAGTGGAAGCAGTAAACAATATGCATAACAACAGAAACCAAACAGTGCAAGCAATGTAGATATATAATTATGATGACAATGATGTTCCAGGTACAAGTATCTAAGGAAAACAGCAAACACAACAACGTGCTGAAATACAACTGAAACTGTGTGCAAAAGAAAAACAAAGTAATCTGCTCAGCATCATGAGCCACGGCTCGGTCCCACGCTCCCCAGCTCCTGATGTAGTCAAGATCCTGAAGAAGAAGGGCTCTTGCCCTTATCTATACCTACAGCAATAGAGTCTACTTGGGCCCAAATCATGGCCTAAACAGGGTGTGATATACAATCCCAGAAGGCAATCTCCCAAAGATTTGTGCCTAACAGTCAATGAATACATGGCAGTAATAAAACAAGAAGCAGTAGCCAGAAAAGCACAAGCAGCTTCACTCCACAGTTCTGGCAAACAAAGTACAAAAGTAAACAGCCAGCAACAAAAGAAGAAACAGGTAACCCTCTGGGTATCTTTCACAGTCTAACCCCTATGGTTCAACCTATAAGTACTAGCAACCCTCTGGGAAGCACACACAGTCTCACCCCACTTGTTCAGCAATGTAATTAAGCAAACTCTCTGGGGAAGCACTCACCGTCAATTCCCCCTATAGTCTCATATCGTGCTAAAGGCTCTCTGGGGAAGCACTCAACGTAAATTCCCCCTATAGTCTCGCATCGTAATTAAAAGACACTCTGGAGAAGCCCTTCTATCAATTCTCCCTTTGGTCTACTACTCTAGGTTCTCACAGTCCTGAGTATAACTAAACATGCTCAATGTGTGTGTATCGTCCAAGTAAACCTCAAGAACTACTTGGCTATCAACTAAGGCTCAGCAGCAAAAACAAAACATTAGTTTCGCTATCCTACAACTAACCATGGAAACTGGAACGATTCCCAATAGGAAAAACTAGCACGGAAAAGCAATCTGAGCACAAAAACAGTTACTTTACTCACAAGAAATAACCTCTAATAAAGCAAACAAGCAAAGCAGGAAAATAGCATGGGAAAAACAGGTAACACGCAATACCCCGTTCACAGGTATTGGTGGAATTTTCACATAATACTCATCAAATTTCTACAGAAAGTCACAAACCACCTACCTTGATCCTAGGAGATCTATATACATGAACAGTGATGATAGATTCCTCTTAGAACGACGTAGATCTGAGAAAATGCACAAAACGTTCATCCCATGATAACGTGGAAACAAGGAGGAATCATGAAACAAGGCTATAGTAGAGGGAATCACTCACCACTGCGATTCCAATGCAACTGACCGTGCTCGAATCGGAGGATGGATGGTGAGGCGGGTGTTTGTTGAAGATCTAGTCATACGATCACTCTCAGATGGACGAAAACCGGAGAAGAAGATGAAAATAGGGGTTAGGCAAGACCCTGGTCCATTTAATGAAAAAAAAAAGAAAGTACACGGCGTGTACTTCTTGAGTACATGATGTGTACTTCAATTTTTCCATACTCCGAATGAATCGGCCTCCACCTCAGCCTTACACACCGTGTGTGTGGCCCGGACATGGCCAACACATAGCTTCGAGTCGGGGAAGAGTACACGGTGTGTACTCAGAATGTACATGGCGTGTCTGAAATTTCCTAAAAATTTATTTTCCTTAAAAACTCCCGAAAAAAGGGAAAACATACCTGAACGAAGATCTGGGTTCATACACTGATCATGTAGAAATCGTGATATTTACTATATTGTAATCCCACAAGACTTATGATGGGGAATAATTGAATTTTACAGACAAGAGAATGTAAAAGATATATAAACCCATATGATCAGACATATACTAGTGGAAGAGGATGTGGTTAAAAGAGAAGAATAAAGGGATTTGATGCGCTTATTCCTTCTCATGTTTCATATCCAGGATAGTCACATTGAACTAAAAATCTGAGTATAGATCCAAAGAAAAACACGAGACAGTGTGAAACCTCTTATAGAATGATTTCGGGATTACTCTATGAGGGACTCTTTAAAATAATTTCTGGGAGGAGGATCTCATTATCTATTGAAGGGAAATGAAAGCATGATCATCACCGTCTATTACTTCAACTAGGTGATCCCTAACAGCTCTCTCAGGATTGGGGTATTTTTGATCATGTTAATTCATATATATATATATATGAACCTTTTGGACCCTAAAAATCATATTGGAAAAGTGTGGGACACCAAATACTGATCAAATTCATACCCAAATGGGACACACACTGATATGCCTTTATCCATGGTTTTGAAAGTCTAGATGCTTCAGTGTAGGATTTAATTGGGTGCCCCTCTGATAATGGGTCTAAATGATGAGGATCTCTTCCATTGGCATCTTATAAGAGAACTCAATGGGGGGCTCATGTAGGTCATGGATAATAGAGAAAATGTGCCTCACATAGGGCCTAGGAGGAACTTCATGTGCTTCACGTAGGGGTCAGAGGCATATGCGATATGGATATGTATTATGGAATAGAATAAATGGGAAAAAAATTTGTAAATGATTTAACCTATGCACCATAGGCATACTTAGGTTTCCTCGGATGGGTCTCGTATTGGTCCCTAGTTAGGGAAGCGGCACAGGCAGGTGGTTTTTCACTAGGAGAAAAAAGGGTCCTCATGCAGGTGTCAATCATTTCATACCCTGGTGGGATGTTGAATACACTATCCCCATTAATTATATATTTTCATTGAATTAATAGGGATACCTAATGGGATTTGGAGGACCTGGTAGAAGGGGTAATGCGATCATAGTTTCTGGGATTCTTCCAACTTTGCAAGTTCTACAATAGAGGAGCCCTATGGTCCAATTTATAAGAAAACATGGGACCCTATTAGAAGGATTTTGGCATCATATGTACCTAAAATATATTTTTGACCTAGGTACCCACCATTGTGGGGGTTTATACTCTTTTACTACAAAGGTGGTAAGCATTGGTGGTCAGTGTAGGTGCCTCATGCAGGTGGGATGCACCTTTTAGGCTGTGCTAGTAGAGAACGTGCTAGCCTATTGACATTCAAGATAGGTGAAATCAGTGATTAGTTAAACCTTATAATCTATACCATGGTTTTATACCACTACACTCATTCTTGAGATCCTTCCATGGTTGTGGTACTGACCCTTTAGGCAGGTCCCTTTGCTACTATCATTGAACCACATGAAAAATGGACAATCGCACCATGATTATTTTAATCTGGGTCGAGGAATATTTTGGGTCATAAAACATAAAATCATCGATTTTTTTCATAATAATGATTAATTTCAACTCAAACATAACATTTCGTGTATTTGAGAGGTTTGCATCATTAATTATATGACAAATTGCATAGAATACATTTCACGGTATCAACAACACCGCATGGAGTCAGTGGTAATTCTTGTTATAATAAATCTATATTGAGTAAATTTCATGATGGAGACAATTCCTCGCGTCATATTATATTTTTTTGGATGATGCTATTCTAGAATAGTGTTCTTGATTCCTAGGAACAAGTTTCTATATCATTAGTATTATAATTTACCTTATATACTTCTCACATGTCCTCTCAGGTTCTCAGGATAGTGGTTATCTAGGCTCTTCAATGATAATGATGATACTGCTACTTGATCCAAAATAGAGGAGGTTTCTGTATGCAAAATTCCAAAGCCAATTTTATTTAAATAAGAAACTAACATGTCATGATATAAATTAATCATATTAAATTATGTATTATCCCTTAAATTCATTGCATTGTATACCTTGTATTCATATTCTAAATGGTAATTATATTAGAAATCATAATCATTTATCAATTCCAACCACCCCTTTTTCCCATCTTCATCACATTATGAGTGAATATATATTTCAAACATTTATGATCCATATATATATAATTTTTATCCCCATATAAATAATGTGTAAAAAAATTCTATGAAAAAATATAGATGTAATCTACGAATCATGCATTGGATAAATTTTCTTATAGGGTTTCAACTATTGTTATGAGTATGCTTTTAGCCGATAATTTTCCATGAAATCACAACCATGAAATTATTTTTAGGCAACACTGGAAACAAATTCCTCGTTTTTTTAATGGAAGGGTAATACCGAGTATTTAACCATTTACTTTTTTTATTACAGTTGATATTCTACACATTTCTTATTCCAAATGGATATAAAACATGTTCTGATTATCAATGGTAATAAGCCAGTGAACTGAGAAAAGTTTTAACAAAGTCTTCTTTTAAAACCCACTAATCATTGAAAACTATGAATAACTCTTATATTAGTTTTTCTTAACCATTATTCCATAATTTTAGTTTTAGTATAATCAAATTTTAGTTCATATTTTGTTACAATAATCCCACATAAAGAGATTTCATGACCCTAATTTCTATATTTACTAAGGTTTCCATATAAATTATTTTTCATTAGGTTTTAAAAATAATTTCCAAATGAAGATGATGTATACTAAAAACACGAGTTGTAACCTTTTGTGTGAAATCATGTCTCCCCCAATTGTGTCAATTTATTGTAATTTAAATTAATTTTTAATAATTTTCACTGAAATAGTTTTATTTTTTCTTAATTTAAAATAATTTTAATAAAATTAAACTAATTAATCTTAAATTATATAAATTTATAGTAATTTTTAAAAATTCATAGTAATTAAAATTTATTTACAAAAAAAAGTTTAATTTATACTCATTTATTCTAATGCATAATAAAATGTATTAATTTATACTAGAAATTACTAATTTAATGTAATTTATATTTACATAAAGAAAATTTTAAATTATTCTAATTTAGACTAAATTATATCTATTTATTATATCGAATATTAATTTATATAAATTTTGTATCAATTAACACAAATTAATAATTATTTGTCTTGATTTGGGGTAAATTAAATCAATTTATTATAAATTATATCAGTTTACACCAATTTATTTTAATATATAGTTTATTATATTAATTTATACTAATGAATAACTATTTTATTAATTTATTCTCATTTATACAAATATATTATAATCATTCACAATTTATATTGAATTATTTTAATCAATAAAAATTAATATTAATTAAAAATAATTTATATAAATTTATATGGAATTATAACAATATATAGTTATTTATAATAATATTTATTAAATATAATCAATTGATACTATATTAAGATAGTTTTTATTAATTTATACTTGTTTTTAAAAATTAAAACTAATTAATATTAATATGTACAAATTTATATTAATTTATTCTAATATATAACAAATCATGCCAATTTATACTAATAAAAGAAATACCGATTTTATAAATTTAAATAAGTAAAAAACTATACAATTTTCAAAAGTAAATATAAAACATTAATAATAATAATGAAATTTTTAACAAAATTACCTTGAAATTGGAACTTTTCAAAAATATTTGTAGATCTTACTCATATTTTACATATTTAAATTTAAAATCAAAAACTAGTGGGCTTTATTAATAGAAATAAAAAATGAATGAAGAGATAGTTGGGAATAGTTGTTGTGAATATTTATAGTTACCTTTTTATGATGGAATGTTCATAACAAAATGTTCGTTGTTTGAATTATTTATGAATGATTGATCATTTGTGACTACTATTTGTGATAGATAACATATATTTCAAAAAAGATGTTTTGAAAAAAACTTCTCCAAGTAACAAAAACATTCATTGTGATGCTCCAGTCCATCTAAAAAACTGTACATAGTGTTTTTGCAATAGAGGATTCTTAAATCATTTTAATTGTAATGGATTCAATTAAAAATACCAATTCCTATAAGTATTGTTTTATGGATCCTTCACAAATACTTCTTATCATAATAGGGTATTTGTTAAGGACATGCTATTCCATCACAAATACATTCTTCCAACTGAACTATTTGATATGAAAATTCAATTCCCTCGGAAAGAGTTATTTTCTCCGACCATGTGTGCATGTGTGCAAAAAATATTTATGAAAGAATACATATATGTTGAAAAAATTATTTTATCAAAAATTATTTTTAATGGATTAACTTATCTATCAAAAATAGCCTATCATAAAATATTTCTTATTATTTAGTGTATTGACATGAAATATACCCCCCAAAATTATAATTCGATGCTCAAGATCACCAATTATATAATAAATGAGATATTTGTTAACAGAAATTAATAACTATTATAATATAACATACATAACTCAAAATATAATCAACATAAACAACATACATGTATTAAATGAGTTTAATGATGATCATAAAGTTGTATAAAAAGTCCACCCACATTTGAAGGTATCCACAATTTGGATATATACCATATCATACATGTGGGACACTCTTTCATCCCTGATGTTATAACACATAAATGTTATATGGATGAAGAAGATAGATTTTTTAGGATATTCAGTACAGCCATGATTAGGTTTGTTTGTCATGAACTTCATCTTGTGGACGTTCCCTTTCTCATAGAACCTGAGGATTATCCTTAGATCTATTAATTAACGACTCATGCATTATAACTCATGACTTTATTACATTCCAAACATGCATCTTATCTATTCATTAAAGAGTACATTCCCATTTAATTTCATTTAAATTTACATTTAGTGATAGTTTTTTTGTGAAATTTTTTTAAGAAACTAGATTCCATTGATATCTTTGGAATGATTCATATTCCATGTAAACATACATATTCATACCATAAAAAATATGAGGTAATAGGAATTGAATTCAAAGAAATATATTTTTATTCTATTTCATATGATATCATAAATAACAATATACAATTGAGTTTTTATCAATATAATGCCCCCTTACGATATAGTTTTGATTATACTATATGATATATGTAAGAGGGGTTTTTATGGAATCGTATTTCATTCATGCAGAACCTATATAATTTATACTCTCTCATGCATATGGATTTAGGGTATATATCTTCTTCCATCTCCCAATTTCACTAAATTATATAAGATTTCATTCCATTCCCCTTTATATCATTTTATATATGATGACTCATTAAACGATAAGAAAAACTATTTTACAAATATTCCAAAACACATATTGAAAACTATGATAAACATCAACTCATAAGATATTTTATATAATATCATGGGAATGCCCATTGAAAACACATTCGAAATTAAAATTTAAATCAATTTTATAGTAACTCGTTGATTGAAAATAAATCCTCATTCAATTAACCACAACGCCTGAACCAATGGTCCATAATAGAATTGATAAGAAATATGAATCACTGGATCCATAAATATCTGTAATGTGAAGCCCCTATAAATGAAACAATTCTACAAAATTTATAAAGTTATATGTTGTGATCATCATCAAACATTTGAATCTATATAAAAAGGTCCATGACCTACTTCTCATTCAGACATGATTTCCCATTTATTCCTTTTTCCAACAAATCTCGGTACATTAGAGTATAGTGTATGTCAATATGTTTTAGGCTAACAATACATAGACTCTCTGATTCATGATAGAACTTTTTAATGAACAGAACACATTTAATTTTTCTTTATAAATGAACGCATCATATCTATCTCATCAGTATAGATAAGAACATCATGTATAATATCTATGTGTCTTCACATTCTTCCCAAATATATAAATTAAGAAACTTGATGTCATACTCAAAATATGTGAGTTATAATCCCATATTGAATGAGCTAGAAAAATTAAAATATTAATAATATACCCAAATTCCCCTAAATTAGTTATGCAGTAATGGAATTCACAATAAATGTATCAATTTATAAAGGTTTTCATTCTATATATCTCTCCATCCTCAAGATCTATGAACCAAATATGATCCATGTAACCATATTACACTAGGAAATACTCTATAAAACACTATGTGGTATATGTTTCATGTTATACCACACATATAAACAAAATTTTCAATTTTTTTACATCATGAGAATATTCTGTATCTCTGTATAATAATTATACTAACATATACCGTAGCACTTCATCATAAGATATAACACTCTATAAAAAACACCAATTATGGATAAATAATAGTCACATGTTGAGTTGTTAATTATTATTACACATCATGAAATATATGTCAATATATACATATTTACATTCAATGTAAAATACTGATAAAAATAATATTTTAATTTAAGTAAGAAATTTTATATTCTTAGAATTATTTCAAGAATATTTAACAAAACCCAACAAAAATTGATCTATCACGCTGTATATGAGAAATAGTGAGATCTATATTATGTTTTCTATACATTCTTTTGTAATGGTAGATTATTATATCTATATGTATTTCCCACTGCATCTCTATCTGACTCTCTTTTAATCCTTCCAAATAAAACTTTGTAGTGTGTAACATCAATGAAGAAATCATATTTCAATAATGGTGATAATTAGGAATCATATTATAAGTTTTTAACTTATTAAACATAATAAACTAGTAGGTCTCAAAACATTAAATGATATGATGTTTATCTCCAATTACCTACATATATTTCCTTGTTTACTTGACATCATCATCTTTCATAACCATTTTTCATTAGGTTTTTTCGGTGAACTAATGTATCTTTTACACCATTTGTTACCATCACATCCTAAACATCATTGATATAAAGAGATATTCAGTTTAAATTCTATAATTATTTAGGAAATAATAATATTCAGTTCATATTATAACTAAATTTAGAATTTAAAGTTTTCATTTACCGTCACTTGTCCAATACACATCAAGAATATGGTGTAAATAACATTAGAGAATTATATTCGTTTTTTTAACATTGAAAATATATAAGTTTAAATATACTCCCACTAGCTTCTTAGATATTATATTATCATTAAAATATCATCCTAAAATACCAAAACACGTTTTTTAGGAAATAACACTTACATCCTATTTGTATGAATATATAAAAAATAAACTATTGAATGAATATAACATATATTTTTAGGCACATTTTTCTCTTAAGGGGTGTTTATTCATCAAAATATTTCATTTATGGGTGGAGGGAAAACCTTCCCCAAAATTTTAGCTAACTATTATAAAACATTTTCCCCTAGATAATAAATTCTTATCCATTCCACCTATTCATTACACTATATAAAACTAGATGAATCATAAACAATATATATTCAATAAATCATTTCATTTTGATTCAAAAAATTATTTTTGATTATCATATTCTCTAATCATATAAGGGAAAGTTTATAAAGGTGCTCCTCTGTTTAGATTTATATTATATACATTTACATTGAAATAAATGATTTCAAAACTATTTCATAATTGCTTGAAAAGTAAATATTAGATCTATTATTTATTCTATTGTTTTTAATCGTTTTTATTTTATAATAATTTAAAATTATAAATTATTTATAACAAACCATTAAATATTGAAAAATCACTCCTTATAGTAATGATACGTGACATTAATATTATATAGATTTTCCTAAATCCCTTCATGTATCTAAAATAATTCTACATAATGGCATCATATCTATTTTATTTTAATAAAACATGCTCTCTCTAATGATTTTATTAGACTATATGTAAAAAATATTATTAATCCCTCAAAAGAACTATTAATTTGTAGTTTTTTTCTTCTACCTAGATGTAATATCAATAATGTACTAGAATCTAAACATCAAATGCCTGATTAATAAATTATCATCACATGAAGATATTTGGTTATCATTTCTCAAGATAATTTTAATTTTCAAAACATTTCTTCATAAGGAAGTAGATTGAATTCCTTAATAAGAATAAAACAAAAAAATATATTGTCTAACACAATCATAGAAATAGTGAATCATATTATTTAAATGTGTGGTTTCTAGAATTCATTATTTTATTTGAAATTTAATTCCTTTGATAATATAATTGAAACATTTCATTATCCATATTAATCTGGATTCACATGTTAGAAAATTTCATATGTTTATTACTTAAGAATATAGCTCTAAAAATATGATTTTTTTTCTTTAAAATTATGAAATTTTCTTTTCTTTCAAATCTTTGGTGGTTCTTAAATTAAGATTCCCCTTAATAAAATTATTATCATGATTATAGTTAATAATGATTATTATAATTTCTATTACAAAAGGATTTACCATATGAGTATCATGATTTATTATAATTAACAATGACTTTTTTATATGGTCTCCCACAAAAATGATAACCTATAACTTCATTTAATCAAACCATATAATATCATGTATTTTTAATTATGTAATAATGCTTGTAATATTTAAGATTTGAAATCATATTCCCACCAAAAAATCTATATTTCTTTTCCATATTGATGTGTGACTGTTTTTATATGCCACATTTTGTGTTATGAACACAAAAATAGATGTCAAATATACATAAAAAATTTAAAATATATCTTGTGTAGAAGGTACATGAACTATTAATATAATTTTATAGAACTATATGAGTTTTAAAATAACCACATGAGTAAGATTATATCCATATAATTCCAACCCCAAACTTAATAGCATAAGGAATAAGCTTATAAGCCAATGGGATATCCAATGCAAATTCTTTATCCCTGGGGATAATTTTTTAATAGATAATTAATTTTATCATAACATTACAACATAATATCAAAATAATATTCAATAATTATTTTCCATATGATAAATTCATTTTCAAATATTTGTAAATGTATATGAAGAATAAAACTTACGTTGATGATAATAGTATGTAAACAATAGCTTGATAATTAATTTAAAGTAGATTTAAATCTTTAACTAAAGCATAAATATATTCATAATATGAAAATATTTTATTAATTTTAATAAAGAAGATAATAACATTTAACTAAATTGGCACATTAGATATTAAATCTGGAAGTAAAAATTTATGATCAAATCATAAAATTATGAAAAAAAATCACTATAACTATTATCTTTTTTCATTATGAACTTTCCAAAAAAACGTAACATAAACATTCAATATTCAAATATAATATGAACATATCATACTATTCATTATATGAAATTTATATTTAAATATCTAATATTTAAATATTTATAAACATTACATAATAAAATTCTTATAATTGTAAGTTGTTAAATAATATATGTATCTTAAAATTGATATTATTTAATCATTTGATCAAATCAACCTTTGGATCACTATTGATAATGTTTAAATAAATTTGAAATGAAGTAAATTATAATTTAAAAATATATGAGAATTTCATGAGTTTTATAATAATAAATCCATTATATTGTGCCTCATTTTATAATATATATAAACATTATAAATTAAAACATTTTATTAAAAAATAAAAAAATTAGTTATAGTCAAGTGGACATGAAACATAACTTTTTTAAAATGAATTTAGTATTAATTTTGGAATAATTATGGAATATTTATAATTAAATGGTTCAAAACATTTTTAATTAAATATGAATTAATTATTAATTAATAACATTATAAATTAATAAATATTTTTTAAATACTCATTTTCAATTATTTATGAACAATTTATATAGAAGATATTCAATTCAAAATTGACAATTTAGAAAATTTAAAAAAAAAAATTGTATCATATTCTGAATGTGAACTATTATTATAAAAAATAGTTTAACTATATTATAATCCATAATTTATGATATATAATAGTCCCACTAAATTTAATAAATCATAATGCTTCGAAATTATTTTTAGTGAACTATATCATTATGTATTTATGATATGATTCCATGTTTTGATACTTAGTGTAGAAGAATCTGATTTTATGAAAGGATGGAGTATTATACTACGAACGGAAGAAATGTTTTGGAATTAAACCATATCTTAAATTATTATATCTCATATCATATTCCATGATATAATTCCCATGTAAAAAATCCACCTAACATATTTAATAGTTTCACAATGATATAAATATGATTATTATTTCTTAACTTCCACAAATTATATCAAAAAATCAAAACATGAGTGGTTTTAGTACCACTATTGGGATTTTAAGGGCTCTTTTAACATTTAATATAACCATTTGATGAAACTAAATCTTGTTCCTAGGATCACCCATTGTGTGAAAAATGAATTCTACAAAGCGATAAATCCAAAATATTTGGATATCATGTTTATATTGTAAAATATTATTAGCATCACCTCCCGTTATACATTGAATTGGTTTTAAGATAATCATGAATATGGAGAAATTGGTCTCCCAGCTTTTTAATTAACCTTGGGATAGATACATCACATGTCAAACATGTTGGACTCTCCTTTATCCATGGTGTGATGAAGCCTCACTTTTCTAAAGGGGAAGAAGAGATGGATTTAAATTTATAATGTTCAAATAATATTATGGTTATTTGGAATGAACAACATCTCATGGAATTACCCATTCATATAACACCCAAGGGTGCTCCACGGAAGTGTACATAATTAAATTATACATTATAATAGAAGATTTAATTTCGTTGATAACTTTTATAACATGAAAACATAAATGAAACCCTTATATTTATATCTATGTATTGAGTTGTTTAATTTAATAATTCTCAAATAAATTTTTCTAGAAACTATTTACCATTAATATCACGTAAAAGATTCATATTCCATTTGACTCAAATTAAACCAACAATACCACTCTGGAGGTATAATCATTGTCAAAAAATTAAATCACATTTCATATAAAGCCATATAAGAGCATGAATTATACTATTTCAGTCAATTTGTAGTAACATAATTGTATCGTAAGATATATCACCTATGGTAATCTATCATATCAATAAGAGTGGGTTTCTTGATATCATATTTCATTATTGAATAACTTATATAACACATTTTTATCTAGTTTATATGGACTTAGGGCATATATATTATTCATTTAAATTGTTATACACTATTAATAAATTATAAATTCATTTATTCTTGACCTAATATTGTTTCAACACATCCTTTAAAGATTATTATTAATGATTCTCTTTCAAATAATTTGGTTTACCCAATTCTTATAATCAAAAAATAAGTATATTTTTATTTTTTGGCCTTATTGAGGACTCATTAGATTTCTCAATAATAAAATTTCATGTATCCCTTTATATTATAATAGAAATTATTAATAATTTATACGTATATGATAATCCATAACAATTATTTAAAAATAATTAGTATCATTATCATAAAATATTTTTCATTTACACTCATATAGTATCATTTACCCATGCGTGGAAGTTCCTCGTTTCTACGGAAGATACATATTGTTATATACCATAATTAAAAAACAATACCTATAAATTTTAGGTTTATAATTTGGGCATTTCAATAGTCATTTGATTTCATTTTAAATCACTAAAACACATTTATATACTCAGACATTTTTCCATTACATCAACCTTGGAGTCCATTTTATTTTGATGAAACCCCACAACAATATTGCGTTCCTTTTGAAAATGATTTTTTAATAAGTACCAAATATTTTGTGTGTAGGATATTCATACCTATCCTATTATTTTCTCATATCTTGTGTAAGACATAATATCAATCTTGGAGTCAAATAATTTATTCTATAATTGAATCATTTCTCCATACTAATGATTTATTATGTATCACCATTGTTTTATTTTTTGAAATATTGATTCTCTATGTTAATAAATACCTAAATTTTTCAAACATATTGATCAATTTTAAGCATCATCTAAACTAACTTAATTTTTATATATCTTATCATATTAATGATATTAAATATTGGAAAGAAATATATTTATCCCTAAATGTTATTGTATCCTATATTGATTTGTATCTCATAACACACAATTTCTATTAATTTTTTCACTGATACATACATAAATTTATTTCAATGTAACCTCCAAATCATTTATAATGTATACTAACCCACAACATTATCCTATAAAATATTTTTTATCTTCTTCCAATGTGGATTATAGATAAAATACATTAACAATTCTTCATTAAGGTATTCTCAATTTTCATATTGGTCAACTTGAAAATACTTCTTCATTTTATTCTATTATAAAAGAATTTTTTTTCATTAAAAAATTACTCATTTTAATTTGGATTCCTTTAACATAAATAGATGATTGTTTTGGAATATTATCTTCTTCTATGACATGAAAAATATTTTCACACTTACAAGGAATGTGATTAACCATTTTATGTCAAATAAACATATGTTAAAAAACCATTTTGTCATTTCGATTCCTCTTTTATAATTTTCTAAAATAATTTTTTCCCTATAAGATTGGATATATTTGAATTCAAAAGGATTGTCCATTTTTTCCCAATGGTTACTAGGAATATTTCTCCTAGTAGAGTAATTTGTTAATAAGAAAATAGAATTTATAATCAGGAAATATAGAGAATCATGAAACCTTTCTATAAATAATATTTTTGGAATGTTAAATTTCTCCATAATAAAGTAATTATTAATAGTCTAAATGAAATTAAAAATAAGGAAAAGTAAAAAAAATCAGGCATTTATAGAATCTCGTGCTTTTGATATAGTTTTTAATTCCATGAGAGTTTGAAATTTTCATTTAGTTGATGGGAACATTTGTATATTGAGATTTAGGTTGGAGTTACAAGATTTAGATCACATAATGTTGATTTTTTTGTATGGGGTTTATTCCCCAAAATATATCTTGGGAGTCTAGATGATTTTTTAGAGTTCTAGGATCCAAAACATGTGTGTTTTTAATGGTAAGGGGAGGTTTACAGTTCTCACATGTTAAATGAAAATAATCCAACACAACAGTATGACCCTATATGGGATGTCTCATGGTTTTTAAGACTATACACCTAAGGCCACACGACCATGTGAGTTATATAAATAAAATTACCTTGCAGGAATAGGGGTTACAAGTAGTTTTTCAAACTGTGTTCTAATTCATGCAAGGTGGTGACCCTTTATATAGCATCACTGCACGGTTAGCATACTATTTTCAAAACCATGTCGAAAACCCATCAGGTCATTAAATGGTTGGAATTTTTTATTTTCCCCTTTCTCCTTTATCTATTCCTCACCTATTTTTTTATCCTCAATATGCCTAGTATCCCCCATGGGTTCTCCCACTAGGATAATCTCTTAGGCATGGATGGTTATCCATCATACATGCTATGAATATCCCTCTGTTAGTTATGTTAGATCACCCTCAACAGGACTATGTTTACACTTTCTTTCATTCATTGATTCATTTTCCATATTTGATGTGATTTCCATTTCATATCATATTACCTATTTGTAGTCAATTGGATGATTCTTTTAATTACAATCATTTGTTCTTGAGTAGAATCCAAATAAGGGACAATTTAGGAATCATTGGTATAAGGTTGGTAGTCTATTACATTCCTTCATATATAATCATTTATATTTTTAGTGTTCAATTGTATGAAGATTTACCCTTACATTACCATTAAAGTTAATCTTCATTATAATAGTAGCATAATTTTATATCTAAAAATCCTAATAGACCCCCCCCCCCTATCTTATTGATAGAGGTTAATGAACTCAAGGTTCAACCTCCCCTTGGGTGTGCGACGTTTATTCCCACATAAACGTTTTTTTATTATTAACCAAAACACCCCTATAATGAGTTTGGTTTCACAATCAAGAGATATTTATTAAAAAAAATTATATATATTAACTATTTCATTATAATGGGAAATCTATGTTTGGTTTCTCTTCTTAAATTATAATGAAATTTATAATTGTATGACACCTCCCATGAGCATTTGTCTATTTAATAATGAAATGAAAATTTCACTAAAAAGTGTTAATGGTACACTCGAATGATTTCCACATTTTCCATTAATAATTATAAATTTAAGCTTCCTATTGTAACTATGGAAATTTATCTTCATTTAGGAGTAGTCAGACTCAATCTAACCATAAATACCTAAGGAAATGTATTGATCATTCATAGGATGCCACCCAAATTCATTATCATGTATGCCAAGGGAGACACACACCTTTAAATTCTTTGTTAATTAGTTCATGATTTTCTTAACGAATTACTAAAAATTAACTCACTTCATATTTTAAAATTCGAATACAATTGATGTATTTCTTCTATTTAGTTTGGCATTTTTGGACATGTGATACCTTGGATTGTCTCCTTGGGATCTAGTCATGCTTAGCTCTGGATTTACTACGGACATGTTACGTGGACTTTGTTCTACACATTTGTAGTTGAATACTGAGGGTGTTCTGTATTGATCACTCTTCCACCCATATTGCAATGTTTTAATGTTTATTAATGTGAGACATTTTTTATTTTAAGATCGTGGATGCCTTAGTTTAACCTTAGGTCCTATCCTCATATTATCACAACATGGATTTGTTGGTTAAACCTTAAGAACCTCATTAAATATTAATCCTACTTGGAATCCTTATTTATATTCATAAAACTAGACCATTTATAGGTCTCCCATTAAGATGCATCTATCTTTGGATGATGCAAGTAAGGTCAATCAGTCATCTCACAAGGAACTGAGCCTAACATGGTTATTATTTCATACATTATATTCCACAACTGATTTTTATACTTTTATATTTCCAAATAAATATACACGCATACTGTACTTGTTATAGGAATCATTGGTTTTATCCTACCTAGTATATCTCATACCATGTTTAGGCCACTGATTGGTACCTAAAATGACTTCATGGATGATTGTGGGGACAAGGGGAAGTACATGTTCCTGGATGTTTGATTTTCTTGTCGCATGAAATCTTAGGAACACAGGAACAAATATTTTATTTTAATTATATAAGATATAGTAATTTTTTATTTTTTTATTTATATATACATGTGTTGTATATGTGTTTGTTTCTATGTGTGTTTGTTCCTTTTTATCAAAAATAATGGAATTGTCATCATTTTTATAGGGTGTTGATGGTTATTATTGAGTCTATTGATATTATTTGTATTTTTATCTTTTTCAATAGTATAGTTATTAACTTATTATACCATTGTGTTCTACACTAATCATGATTAAATAGTATCCTCATTGTACCACCTTAGATCATAGTTTCTAGTCAATAGTATATGGAATACAGTGAGGTGCACATGAAGTATTGTGGCCAACCGAGTTTTGTTTCTTATGAGAGAACCATGTATGGGAAGTAATTGAGATCTAGAAGTAAATATTTTAATCCTATGAAAGATATTCATTCTCAATATAATTCATATTTAAATGAATCCTATTTCTATCTGATGGAATAAGAAGATTAGTAAACCTAATCCAAGGTATCCTAATTCAACACATATGTGATCCTCAACAAAAAATATTGAACTCTAGTTTTCTTTATATACCTAAAATACCTCGATCATAGTGAACATACACATGAATCCCTAATATCTAGTACCTCTTAGATCTCAAGATCATTGGTATGTTCAAGAACCCATATCTTAATCGATGATATCCCTATTATAAAAGATCAATCCTTTTATACCTAGAAACCCTTGATCAATCATATAAGACACTCCAAATTACAAACACAAAATCCCATTAACCCAAAATGATCTGACCAAAAACTAATATAACATAAATTGTTAAGGTAATAATAATTAAAACCACAATAGATAAAACTCTTCCTCAAAACTCATGAGAATAAAATTTAAAAAGAGAAACAATCTAGGTAATAAGTTTTTATATACATAAACACAAACTCAAGATCTCACATAAGTTTCATGATAATATAAATATCTTATATTTTATTAATGTTCATGTTCAATTCATAAACATCCACTATAACAAACAACAATGGTGAGACTATTAGTTCATCAAGTTTAGTTGAAATAAAATAGTAAGAACCCTTCTATAATAAGATATATATATATATATTAATGTTATAACATCTTATGTGTTGATCTATGTCTTTCATTATAATGAATCTTCAATTTTTTAGTATATTTACTGATATTTCTAGTTCGTCATAACATACATTTTAGATAATAAGTCTTTATACTAAAATAAACAACTAAAAATGAAACAAAAATAGTCAAGAAGTATATTGTGTTTTTTAGAGGGAAAGGTTTTACACTTCTATAATCGGTGTATAAATTATATATGTCATATGAAAACATTAAGTCACATAAATAATATGTGTGAATAAAAATGTGAAGTAAATTTGACATATATAAGTTCATTTGTATTTGATTCTGCTAAATGACTACAGTTAAAAAGTGTGGTTCTAATAAAAGATTTTAGTAAATTTTAAAATTTTAATTAAATAGTTATTTGGATGATGTAATGTACTTGTATGAATATATTTTTACAATTATATGTCAAAATATATACTTCAAATTTCTTACTGTGTTTTTAAAATTTAAGTTAATATTGAATAATGAAAAAAATATTATGATCACTTTACATTTATCATAACTATAATATGATTAATTTATTAATATCTAAAAAAAATTATGAGTTTGGTTAAAATATAAATTAGATAATTTTGATTTAGGATCATCCTGATAATAATATATTTTATTTATCTGTGGTCATGAATGAATTGTTTCCTTAAGTTTATGTGCTCTATATGTTAGTGTGGTTTTGAGTATATTGATAAATTGATAGCCCTTATACTTCATAAATATTCAAACATTAAGTAAAACCCAAAACAAAATATGCAAGCATGAGTTAAATCCATATCAACTAAGGAAAAAAATTTATATCTACCATGTATTTGGATTTATTGGTGTAAAGTATAAATTAGTGTTTTCTCTAGCTATATTATTAAACTAGATTATCACCTATGAAATGTAATATTAAATAAATCCCATCCCTAATCATTTTATTCCCACAAAAGTTATCATCAAAATAACTCTTATGAGTAAATTAAATTATGGGTAAATAGAATAATGGAAGATTTAGAGTTCCATTAATGTATAAGACTATGTGTGTACAGTCCTTAATATAGAATTACATGAGATTTTCATGTAATTCCACACACTAACGTATATATCATATGATTTTGGGTCAACTAGCTGTTAATAAGAGTAATTTTTTCAAATCATTGAATAATTGATTACAATCATGTTTCCCCAACTCATAGTGATTATGTTTCCATGAGGTTCCTATCATAAAACTAATAATAAAAGAATTTATATAACCAAAATAACTTTACTAAATTTCTTGCGTACTTATATTGTCAAAGTATTTATCCTTCTGGTTTCTATGTTATTAGGATGATGAGAAATAAATTTGGATTACCCATCATGATCATCTAAAACACACTCAACATAAATTAATAAATATATCATTAAGATATTTATGATTTTTGGATAACATAATTTAAATAAAATAAAATTAAAAAAACCATAATTAGATTAAATACATTATTGAAAAATATTGTTGAGTCATCCATTCCTTTAAAATAATTATTAATTTTTTGAAAATAAGACAAATGATAATATGAGGCCATCAGATCTTGTTTAATTACAAGAATTAATTTACTATGTTTGAAAGCATGTTCCTAAAAAAATTATTTTCAAAAATAGGGATTGTTCTCGATAATATTATTTGTAAATATATTTTTTAAGGAATACGGTCTTTACATAAATTTCATATACAATAAAATTTAGATGTTATAAAAAATATAAAACTATACTCATGAAATTAATACTAGATATAATAGAAAATGTCTCCCTATAATCAATACCCACTTCAAGATTATAAACATTATAAAATACTCATTATTTTTTGCATAAAATAAAACCATTTTCATCATGTTTTCTAAAAAATACCCATTTCAATCATATAATTATAAAATATTTTGGATGGTAAACAAGGTCAAACCTTGTTCAATTTAAACAGATTAATCCGTTATTTCATTCATATGATAATTTTTTTATCATGAATATCTTTATCATCCATTTTAGCTTGATGATAATATAAGAATACAAGATTCCCACATTCAATTTTTATATAATTTATAATTTTATATAGTTAGCTTATGTCACACATTTTATTAAAAATTGGACAAATCCTTGATACTCATTAACCTAGATATAAAAACAAACATTGATCTTCATCAACTGATGAATTGGAATCCATTAGTGTACCTTACATAAGTTATTCTTCCATTAGTCTAGTTTTTAGTATGTTAATATATGATTGGGGGTATTCAAATTCTAGTAAAAAAATAAATGGTGTTTCAAAATCACAATCCATAGGCATGTAATTCAATTTTTTTAAGAATAAAAAATGATTGGTTTGAATAATCTAGACATTCACCATTTACTCAATAGTTTGTTTTCATCTATTAAAATCCAAATATAATATACTAGTGGTGGAATGATAATGAATTATACCTACATCATATTTTGGATCTAAATTTTCAATATTTTTTGTAGAATTAAAATTTAACACTTTAAATCTAAAAACATTCAGGTAATTGTGTTAGGATTCCTTCAATTACACAATAAAAATGAATTTTTGATAACATAAAATGAAATAAAACATGATTTATTATCTCTAATGTTTTATTCATGTTTGTTGGTATAAATTAATTATCTATAAAGTATTCACATAACATTTTTTGTAATTTTCTTATGGGTTATATTCAATAGTTCTAATGAAAAAATTATAAATGTGAAGTTCTTTGTTCTATGAAATATTGAGTTATGGATTTTTCAATGAAAATATTCCAAACCATTTTTTACATATACATCACATTAATCACATATGTAGGTGGATATATATATATATATATATATATATATATATGTTTTTAAAATAAGAGGTAAAATTCATATAACTATAGATTTATTTCGATTTATGCATCATAAATAAGTCCATGGTAATCCTAAATAGTTTTATACTACTAGAAACACATAGTGATTTCCTCCAATACTTGTTTTTTTTAGATCCAAAAATATCGATATAAACTAACTTTAATGAAACTAGATTTTTGAAATTACTATCATACAAAAGGAATGAGTTTTATTTCCTTTTAAATTGGAAATGATTGTATAATTTAGAAGAGCTAAATTAATGTTCTAGTAGATCCATAACTAGATTATCCAATGTTATGTTTTTTGTGGTATAGATATTAAATTTTCATAATATTCTATTAAAATCTCATGATTAATATTTTACTACACTATGATTGGTTAAATACTAATTTCAAATTTCATCTATGTACATCATTAAAACAGTATCTTTCATATTAGTAGAAAATATATGATCTATATTTAAAAAATTTATAATCAATTAATCATTCCAACATTTCATGGAGAGAAATTCATCACATAGTTCACTAATGAAAATGAATTTAGCCTTATTTCCAAAAATATTAAATACATTATAAATTGAATCCTTAAAATTAAAAACATCATGAATACCATATATATTTTCATTCTCATAGCCTCCAAAATTTACTCACCAACATTCACCTGTTATATGTTCTATAAATTTGAATTGTCACATATCATATTTCATGAAATCGTGTTGTTCATATACCATTGGATCTAGCTTCTAGTACACAGTATAACTTCATGAAAAGTTCAGGACTAAAAATTTTCATCCAAAACATTCCTCGGTCTGAAAATGTAAATAATATGAAATTTTGTAACCAATATTTTTATAAGTATTCTAGGATACAAAGTATAAATACCTATATTAATATAATATTTTTGGTGTTTGAGGGATTTGATCATATTTAAATAACAATGTTTTTTAATATTTATGACACTATGAAATTTAGAATAGAAAGTTTCATTACTTGGAAAACATATTTAATTTTATAAATAAAACTTTTGGTTCTTTTATATCATTGTTTTTACATCATACATTTATTCAATAATTGTCTATAAATGTTTTTTAAAAATCCTTCTAGTAGTGAAATTAATTAATAATCTCATTAAAATTTCAATTTATATTCTTATCAGTTTTTAAATTCCAATTTTCAAAATATATTATTGAAAATATTGTAAAATTATTTTCCATAGTTAGCTCATAAATTTACCATTTTGACTCATTCAACTCATTTAATAGTTTTCTATTCACATTATAAATTTTAGCATCTATATTTTTTAAATTAGATAAAATCTTAAAATATTTAGAAGAATATTTATAAATCCGAGATTATACAATAAAAACATATTTTTTGTCAATATTAATGTATTTTTCAACTATTATTTTTAATTTATTCAAAAAACTTATATTCATTCATTTGTTCAAATAAGGTAATATCATCTATATCATTTGATGATTTTTAATTACTTTAATCATCCAATGAAAATTGTGACATCAACATTAAGAGATAATGTTTTGTGTGTATGAGTAGTCACCTTAAAAATTAGGAATGGATTATTCATATGAATATTTTATTATAAATAAAGAATCTTATGTCTATCATCCTCTAAGAAATTACTAGTATTGATGGATGGATCCTTGTTGACACCCAGGGCATATTTTTCATAATATATACCCTTTGTTTCCTTTGTCTTTGAATTTTTTTACCTTATTGTTTTTCTCAAACTGAAGAAAGTATTTCCTAATATTCCGTAGTTTCTTCCTCTCATAATATATATTGTTTATATACTTACTCATTTCATGTTTAAATTTTATAGCCTTATAATAGTCATAAATAAAATTCTTTTTTATTGTAATATTATTTTTTCTTCTAGAAATCTAATTGAGCTCCCATTATTTGTATAATATAATTTTATCATCTAATTGATCATTATATTTATTCATAGTAATATAAATGTTATATAATCATGGATAGATTACATAATAAAATTGGAAATAAATTTGACTCTATTATTTCTTTTTTACTTCTCAATATTTCTATTCAACTGATTCTCATACATCAATAGGGTGCCAATGGGATCATCAAAATTAATCTTTTCATATTCACTATGTAGACTATAGATATCCTCTTCAATTCACATTCTATAGGGAAAATATAAATAACTTATTCCATAATTTTTTCATTAGTAATTTCCTTATAACATAATAACTGAAGATCATTGTAAAAATTATAAATGTTCGAATGATTTGTTGCACTAATTTTTTAAGTAGATATTTTGTAATGAACCGCTAATTATCATTGACTTGAGAGTACAAAGAGTCATTACTTGGCCTTAAGAATCATCCCCAAGACACCAAAGGCTGAAAATAAATGCCGAAGGCTTTCAAATACAGATGGGGGATAAATTAACCATTAAGATATAATCCAATAAACCAACTAACTATAGCCAAACCATTCACTAAATTATGTGTGAACATAATAAAGACATCTCAACAACTTCATGTATCTCAAAACCATATCAATGTGTGCAAAAGAGGAAGACCAAAAAATATTCAAGGTTAACAGTTGATAAAAAACTAGAGACTCTCAGGAGAACACAAGACTCCATGTTCCCCAAGCCTCAAGCTCCACGATCACCGAATAGCCCAAGTAATACGAGGAAGTGCTAAAAACGTGTGAAACATTGCCTTTTGCCCTATGATGGAATATATCATCTGTAAAAGAACCAAAGTTCCAAATAAGGGGTGAGTATAAGACATGTTTTTCCCCCAATGACTTATCAACTCATGACAGTTGGATATAAAAGTTTTCCAAATTTATATAAAATGGTTTATATAAAATATTTTACCAAAACAGTTTATAACCCAATATAAACATGTTCCAAATACTCTTTACAACCAAGTGAAAAAAATGAAATATATTTCCAGAATGTTATTTTCCAAGAAAAAATACCTAATCAATGATTAAAACCAATTCTTCTTATCATTTTTCATACCCACTCCATAATTCACAACTCACCCACAAATACATGCTTCGTTTGCCAGTTCCATACTCATGAGTGGTCTCTCTTCTAATTACTGTGTGTCCCAATGACACACGCCCCTGATCAAGGGTCACGTCCCTTCTACCCCAATTATATGCATCCATTATTAAGGGCTTGTTGAGCATGAACTCACACAAATACTAGTTATGACAAATATTTCCATTTCCAAAACAAACCACTTCAATAAAACTGATCTTTTATTGAAAACCAAAGAACAAAAAATTTAAAAGAAACATTTCATTTCAAAAAAACATCCCTTTTATTGAAAAAATACAATCCAATTCATGTTCCAACAATCTAGAGAAGTCCCTTTTTAAAATCCATATTTTAAAACCAAGATCAAAACAACTTTACTCAAACACCCAATTTTCCAGATTTCACAACCATCACTCAAAAAGGTTTCCAAAAAGTGTTCAACAACCAAATTACAATTAATTCAACACAAAACATTAAATTTTAAAGAATTAAAATTATTTATACTAAGTGGAGTTGAGAAATGAGCCTCCTACATCGAAGGTTTTGACGAAAACCCCAATGAACAAAGGATGCACTAGACAACCGAGTCAATTCTCCAAGAACTCTCTATAGTTCTATTATCCGAGAAAGATCAAGAACAAATCTGATACTATTTGGCATCCACACACCTATATTTACCCATAATGAGTGTAGATATAATAATACAAGATAATAAGAGTAGTAGATCTATGTGGATCTAAGAAATCGATGAGGAATGAAGAAGAATGATCACATACCTTAAGAATTCGGCTTCAATTCGCCAAGGGAAGCCTTCGAATCGCCTCTGAATTGATGGTAGAACCTTAGTTGGACATAGGAGAAGATAAATACAGAATTATGGCTTCTTAGGAAGAAAACAAGCCACTTAGAGGGAAAATTGAGTGAGAAATACTTTTTTATGATCTCACTTAAACCATCTACACAGTTAGTTCGCACGGTTAGCCAGTTGTGCATTAGCTACTACCCAGGCATACCCTCGCACGAATTTCCCACATGGTCTCCCTAACCAAGATCTAATTATTCTAGAGCTACTACCTCAAGGGGACCATTTTTCGGGTTTGGCCGCTCGGTTAGGAAAATTTTGTGCCCCCCATGTGACTTCCATTTTCTCCCAAAATTACCTCCAAAGTTCTCCCAAATCTCTCATCCATCACCCTTAAACGTTACAACCATGAAAAATCATTATATATATGTTGTATACCAGAAACTAGGGGTACTAAATTCTCCCCACCATTGTTTTTTTTTCATCCATGAAAATTATAAAATATTCCCTACCCTGAAAGAGTTTCGAAAAGTTCTCACTCATCTCTATCTAATGTTCCCAAGTCTCTTCCAAAATATGACCATGCTACAATAAACCCCATACTAGACCGTTGTTTTTTCCATGAATGACTTTATCTTTCTTATCCAAAATACTCATTGGGATGTGTACCAATAACTCATCTTTCTTTTGTTCTACGTGATCTCATATTTCAACCGAGATGCATGGAACACATTATGCACTGAACTGAACTGTTGTGGTAATGCCAACCGATGTACCACCTCCCCAACCCGTTCATGTATCTCTAAAGGGACAATGTATCTAAGATAAAACATTATCTACTTCATGGAATGATGATGTTTATGTCCTGGGGAGATTATCATGAACCCATGATCACCCATAGAAAATGAAAATAGCCTTCAATGGTGACCTTCATATGATTTCTGACGACTCTGAGTCCTCTCTATACTCTTTCTAATCAACTAGATATTCTCCGTTGTTTCTTGGACAATGATTGGCCCAACTATTTATGTCTCACCCAGTTCCACCCAACACAGTGGAGAACAACAAGGACGCCAATACAATACATCCAACAAAGACATGTGTATTGAGGCATGATAGTTGTTATTATATTATAACTCTACTAAGGGTATATGCTCCTCCCAGGAGCCACCAAAATCCATTACATAGGCCCACAACATTTCTTCCAATTTTTTTACCATCCTCTTGGATTTCCCATCCACCTGAGGATGATACTTTATGCTCATATTCAATGGAGTACCAAGGGATTTCTATGAGGATTTCAAAATCGAGACATGAAACTTGGATCTCTATAAGAGATGATTGAAACAGGTATGCCCTGCCTCTTTACCAATTATTTGATATATATTTTTTATAGATCCAACACAATATGAGATACACATATAGGGATGAAATGGGATGAATTGGTAAATAGAACCACTATCACCCATATATCTTCGTGTTTCAGAACCGTTCAAGGGAGTGTTATGAAAAAATCCATTGTTATCTTCTACAATTTCAACACTGTGATAAGTATTGATTGCAACATTCTTGCTGGTCTCTGATTCTCTTCGTTAACCGAATGAGATGTTAAGCACTATAAGACAAACTCAACAACCTTCCTTTTCATGTCTCTCTACAAAAACTGAACCTTTCACACCTTATGCATCTTCTATGTACCTAGATGTATAGCCCATCTCGAATGGTGGTAAGAATGAAGGTGTTGTTCTTGAAAATCCATAGGTACAACCATCGTATGTATTAAACACAAAACTAAACTCCCATTAAGTTTATTACCCTCAATGGTTTCCCCACCATTGATTTTTGAACTCACAGCCAGACATTCTTCATAAGATGTTTGTGCCTATTCGATCATTTTTACCAAATTATGAACAAGAATAGATGAAAAAAGAATCACAACATCACCTTGATATTCACAATTCACATGCATGTCAGCTAGGACTGACATTAAATACCATTCATCAAAATATTTTTTTCCCAACTGTGCATATATATTTATGCTTAATGCATCCATTGTTGAATTTTCTTTGCTCGGTGTGTACATCAAGTCAAAGTCAAACAATTGGAGGTATTCCATCCATATTATTTTTTAGGATCAAATATCGATGTGATAAAATGTGTTTGAAGGTTTTTTGGTCCGTGAATATAGTAAATTTCTCCCCCAAAAATATTGTGTCTCCATGTTTGTAATGCATGGATGACTGAACCTAACTCTAAATTGTGGGTTTGGTAATTCTTCTCAAGCACCCTCAATTTCCATGAACCCTAAAAAACCACATGGTCTATTTTCATGAGAACAAAACCCAACCCTGATCCTAAATCATCCTATTATACCACATACCCCTGTATTGATTTCGGAGAAAAACAAGATACGTGTCTATGTAAGATGAATTTTTAGTTCCTGGAATGATTTTTGGCATTCCTTCTTCCATTGGAATGGATCATTCTTCTTTTTTAGATCTTTCATTGGCGAAGCTATTCAAAAGAAATAACATAAAAAACATCAGTAGTAACTAGCTAGACCATGAAATCTTCGTATCATAAAGAAATTCTTCGGTGCTTGCCATGAGATAATATTTTCTATCTTTTCAAGATCAAAAGAAATTCCATTTTCAAAAATGAAATGGCCAATAACACGTACTTCTTGTATCCAAAAATCACACTTTGGTAGTTTGAAAATCAAATAGTGATCTATAAATAATTGTAACACTATTTCCTGGTGTTCCTCGTGTTATCCATTATAATTGAATATGCCAAGATATCGTACACAAACAACACAACAAAAGAATATAGATATCGCTGAAATATCTGATTCATCAAAGCCATAAAGACCACATGTGCATTCATCAGACCCAATGGCATGACTACATATTGATAGTGGCTATATATGCTTCTAAAAGTTTTCTTTGCAATATCTTCCTTCAAAAATAGAAATTTGTGATATCCTGATCATAAGTCAATATTAGAGAACCACTGAGCTTTGCTTAATTAATCAAACAAATCATCAATCCATGGTAGTGGATACCTTAACTTTATCATAACTTGGATGATCATACTATAATCAAAACATATCCACAGAGTTCCATATACCTTCTTCATGAAAAAAATTGTGCTTCCCACAGAGATGTACCTGTTCGAATGAACCCCTTTTTTTCCTGCTCCTCTAAATTGTACATTCAATTCCCTTAACTCTATTGGTGCCATCCTAGAAGAAGAATGAGAAATAGCATTGGTCCCCACAAAAATATAAATTGTAAACTCCCCTTCCCTTATAGGTGGTAACCCTACAAATTTCTCAGAAAATAGATCAAAAAATTGATCCATAATCACTGGAAAACTATTTCCCTTGATCTCGTCCATTGATGCCAAATTCAATGTCACCAACTCGTAAGATATTTTTCCCACCATAGGTTCCATCAAGTTATTTTCACCTTTATTTACCATTCTCTATCCTCTGAAGAGATTCTCAATGTCTTCCTCAGTCATGAAACTAACTATTCCCTTATAACACTTTATGTGATCCTTGAAAGCTATACATCAATCCATACCTGGGATTACATCATTGAAAAAAATGTGTAACATAGATAATTCCCATTTCATCTTAGCTTTATTAATTGTTATAACACATGCTCAACACAAAAAGCCATGGAATTCTCTTTCACCGAGTGGAGTTTGTAGTTTTAAAACAAAAGGCATCATTTCAAACTATAAACATAGCAAATAAATAGCACGAGAGGCAATGAAATATTGTGATGCACCAATATCGAAGAGAACTTGCACAATCATAGAATTCAAAAGAATCATACCTATCACAGTATATGGTCAAGTCTAATCATCAATAATCATCTTACCAGATCCATATTATTTCTTTGTCACTGCACTATTCTCCTTCTAGCCTTGCTGATATTGTTTTGGTTAAGGATTCATGGTATTTATAGAATCAGCATGGCTAGCTCTTCTATGATGACAAGAATGATTCTATTGTCCTATCCTTGTCGAAGCATATTATTCTTGTGACTCATGAGAAGTGTCTCGAGCACCTGATCGTGGAGAACAGTAAAAATAGCGCTAAAGGTACACCATCTTCTTGCATTTATGCCATACTCTAGGTTGTGTCGTACAATCTCAGTTTATGTGTTCAGGTGAACCACATTGAAATCAACCTACTTTGCTCTGGGGTCATGGAATAAGGTTCACTGATCTAGCCATCATATTCTGATTTCCACTTCCACTTTGTAATTAGAAGTCCATTTTTTGGTTGTTCCCAATGGTTGAGTTCTCACCATTTCTTATAGGAATCACTATACCTTATTGAATTTAACCTGTGATATCACATTCCTCCACAGTCGCTCTATTCACTATCTCTATATAATCTGTAATATTGAGTACTGCAATCATTGATAGAATATTTTTTCATAATTTCAATTCAAAGATGTGTTCCTTCAAGGACATAATTTCTTTAACATCAGGTGAAAATCCCACTAAATTCATTAATTTAGTATCATACTTTGGGATAGAGAGAATATCTTGTTTCATCCTGAAAAATTACATTATTTTATGGAACTTGAATTTGTTGGGATAGAATTGTATATTGAATAATTCATCAAAATCATCCCATGTAAGTCCTTTATCAAAGATAGGCTTCATTGATAAATCCCACCACTTTCATACAAGATCCTTGAGAATATATGTAACCAGCTTGACCTCATGCTCCATCGGTGTTCCAATGAAATAAATGATATGATTCATTTTACTTATCCACACCACTTCCTTTTCGGGTTCAGCAACTCCCCATATGATAGGTGGATTCTGCTTCATTAATTGGATGGTCTATTTCACATTCCATGGATCATTCCTCTGGTTCCCTTTATCTACATCTTGAAAATCTTGGAAAAAACTCTGAACCATCTATTGGTTCTCCTGTGGTTCAGGTGCAACCAACTTTTCAGCAACTTCTTCAAGTTGGTTTCAATGATGCCTACCGGGTTACATTTTCTAAACCAGTGAAAAACTCTATAAATCTCACCCTCTAGCAACTGATTACTTACCATTTCAAATTCTATCACATCTACTATCACAAAATTGTTTTACAAAAGTCCCTTTTCTATTCCAACCATTTTTGAAAAATTCATTCATGACTTCAAAAACCAAACCATTTTCAAAATACACCAAATATCCTTGTTTCAAAATCATTAATTTGAAAACAAATTTTGCATTTTTGAAAAATTTACCCCTTGCAGAAAATAATAAATCATTACTACAGATGAAATATGAAATCCTAGTGGGAATTAATTCCACTACAATTTATTTCATGCTCGTATCACTGGCTAAACCCATGATAATTAGATTTCAAGATCCTAGAAGTGTCTCCAAGCACACATTTACCCAACTCCCTAGTAACTTGAAGTCCATCATAAAAGGGTTAGCTACGTACTTTTATGTTATACATTTCATGTTACAATTATCCTACTCCTTTCAAGGATTCCAACCCCAAGAATAGACAAGATTGAATTTAAACTTTAGGATGAAAACATTGATAACTAATTGTTAATCACGGAATGAACAAGATGATAACATTTGTACCCCAAATGGAGGACCATCCTGATACCATTTTTAATGACTCTCTAATTCTCAAAGGCTTGAGAGTACAACGAGTTATTACATAGCCTTAAGTGACATTTTGAAGATACCAAACTGTGGAAATAAATGATGAAGGGTTTCAAATACAAGTGTGGGATGATTTACCCATTAAGAAAGAAACTAATAAACCAACCAACAATAACCAAACCGTTAACTGAATGATGCATGAATAGAAAAAAGACAACTCAACGACCTCATGTATCTCAAAACCATATCAAAGTGTGCAACAGTGGAAGACCAAACATGTTTCAAGGTAAACCATGGATAAACAAATAAATTTAATCAAGACAACAAAAGAATCCATGCTCCCTAATCTTCAAGATCCACAATCACTGAAGAAACTAAGTATCGTCAGGTAGTGTTAAAAATGTGTAAAATGTCGCCTTTTCCCCTACCTTGGAAGATAGCATCTTCCAAAGCACCAAAGTACCAAAGAAGGGGAGAGTATGAAACTCAGTAGGTTTTCCCCAATGACTTCCCTACTCATGCCACTAGGATAGAAAACATATCCACATTTATATAAAATAGATTATATAAAACAATTTACCAAAATAGTTTATAACACAACATACTCAAGTTACAAAAACTATTTACAACCATGAGAAAAAAATGAAATGAAATAAATTTCCAACATTTAATTTTCTATGAAATATAACTAATCAATGATTAAAACAAATTATTCTTATCATTTGGATTACTCATTCCATAGTTCACAACACACTCACACATGCATGCTTTGTTTGATAGTTACATACTCATGAGTGGTCTCTCATCTAATTAACTTGTGTCCCAATGACACATTCCCCTCATCCAACGTCACATCCCTTGTATGCCAATTTTAATAAAACCCTTATTAAGGGACCATTAAACTGGAACTCACAACAACACCATTTATTCAAAATATTTCCATTTCCCAAGCAAACCACTTCTACAAAACTCTACTTTTATTGAAAACCAAAGCACAACCAATTTAGAATAAACATTTCAGTTCAATAAAACATTACCATTTATTGAAAATATCCAATCTAATTCATGTGCAAAAAATCCAGAAAAGTACTCTTTTTAAAATCTATATTTTAATATAATGATCAAAAGGACTTTACCCAAACACCCATTTTTCTGAATTTCACAACCATTACTCATAATGGTTTCAAATAAATGTTCAACATCCAAATAACAATCCATCAGACACCACAAATTAAATTTCAAATCATTCCAATCAGTTTTACTAAGTGGATTCGACAAAGAAGCCTCCTACATTGAAGGTTTTGGTGAAAACCCCAACCAACGAAGAATGCACAAGAAAATCGGGTTGATTCTCCCAGAACCCACCTTAGATATCTTCCCCTAGAAAGATCAAGACCAAATTTCATCATATTTAGCATCCAAACACCTAGATTTACCCATAACGATCATAGATTTAAGAAACCAAGGGAAGAGGAGTACTAGATCAAAGTATATCTAAGAAATCGATCAAGAACAAAGAAGAACGATCATATACCTCAAGAACCCAGCTTTGATTCACCAAGGGAAGCCTTTGGATCACCTTCGGGTGAATTTGAGATCCTTATATGGCCTTAAGAGAAGTAAAATCCTTATTTATGGCTGCTTCCATGAAAAAATGAGTCACATAGAGGCAAAACCATGTGAGATCCACTTTTTTTGGTTCTCCCTTTAACCATCTGCACGGTTAGTACGCATGGTTAGACAAACTGTGTGCTAACAGTGTGTTAAATACTAACTAGGCAGACCCTCACATGACTTCCTTGCATGGTATCTCTAACCGTGCTCCAACCGTGTTGAATCTTCTACCTCAAGAGGAACGTTGCGCATAGTTTTGTTGCATGGTTAAAAAAATTGTGTGTTGCCCGTTCGACATCCAGTTTTCCCCAAAACTACCTTCGAAGTTCTCCTAAATCTCCCATTCATAACCCATAAAATCTATAACCATGAAAAGTATCAAGTAAGGGTTACATACCAGAAACTGGGGGTAATACATTCTCTCCACCATTAGTCTTTCTGTCCTCAGAAATTAGAAATTCTTCACTGCCCCGAAAGAGTTTCGGCCACTACTCTTCCATTTCCTTCTCACGTTCCCAAGCCTCTTCCTAAATATTTTCAAGCTTCCATGAACCCCGTGCTAGACCGATGTTTTTTCCATGCAAGACTTTCTCTTTCTTATTTAAAATCCTCATAGAGATATGTAACAATGATGCATCTGGCTCTAGGTTGATGTGATCTCATCTGATCACATGGTTAGGATCAGGTGATACCTTTTCAACTAAGATACATGGAACAGATTATGCACTGAACTGAATACTAGTGGAAATGCCAACTATAACACCCCGAGATTTTATGAAAAATATTCTTTTTAGTTTTAATAATATCTTGTGTTGTATGCAACACCAAAAGATGCTTGCAGAACATGCATCCTTGACTTGCCTTGCATTACACGCAATTGCGACCTTCCTCGATAGCGTGTGTAGTACGCAATAACGAGTTTCACAAAACAAAAATATGCTATTAAAATATTATTAAAACGAGCCGTTATGAATAGTAATAACCACTTTTTGAAATTTTGTAAATTTCATTTTTCGAAATGGACTTCATTTTTGGATTCGGAATATCGAAATTAGCTTAGGGTGAAATTTTGGTACTTTTCGGATAACTTTCATTTTCTGATGAATAGTGAAAATTACTAAATTTTAATTAAAAAAAACCTTTTTAATCAAAATAATTAATAGTGATAAATTATTAATTTTAGTGGTTTTAAAGTATATTTAGAATATATTTTTACAATTTAATACAATGTTGGTCATTGGATGTAATTTCACATTTAAACCAGACATAAACAACTGTCAATCTTTTGATAGTTATTATCTCTTAAGAACACGCTATTTGTTTTGCGACAGGAATTAATTTTTAAATTAATTAATGCACCTGATATGATTTAAATTTGGTAAAATAGAAATCATTTTTTAGTTCATAATATCAAATACAGCTTAGGCCTAATTTTTGGTATTTTTCTGGAAACTTTCATTTTTTGATGAATAGTGAAACCACTAAGTGGTAGTTAAAAAAATGAATTTTTCATAAAACTTAATTTTACTGCTTCTGTGAGAAGAATTTCAAAAATCCGAGAGACACAGTTGATGTCAGTAAGTAAAATGTGGTTTAATGAGATGAAAATAATTTTTGGTGAATAGTATCTTTTTTCTTTTTTTACCACGGTTAAAAGTAAATAAGGTAATTAAGGGTAAAATGATATTATTATTACCCTAACACATGTCCTAATTCTATTGGATAAGTGTAATTCTACCAAAAACAACCTTAGGAATAATATATGACCATTTAGGCCCACTTGGATTAGATTAGGACATTTATTATTAATTTATTTAAAGAAGGGTTAAAATAGTTAAAATCAATGTTTAATAAGTATATCATTTTTAATATAGGGTTATACATATGATAAATTCGACTATAAATATACATTAGAAATATAAAAAGATTTCCTACATAATGATATTTTATTTGTAATTTTTAGACTTTAAATGAGTTAATTTATTTATGACACAAAGATGATGCAGTAATTATCTTATTAATGAAATATTGACATAATTGATGTTATAAATACCCAAATAAATGTAATTTGAGACTTTTTATGCATTAAACTAATTTTATAGGTTAATATTACATGTTATTATTGATTATTTAACTTTTTTAGAACTAATCATTCTGTTATGAGTTTCACAAAAATCAATTACTAAATAGTGTCAAAATTGACATAAAATAGTTTTTAAAACAAATATTATATTATTAATTGTTATTTTATTCCTAAAAAACTAATAATCGGCCAAATGACATAGATAAGGTTATATATATTAATAATAAACAACTTGGGGTTCTTTTGGCTTGTTATAGTAAGTTTATTAACCTTATAGTGTAAGAACACAAAAAGTCCCGGTAAAAGTAAAATTATCTAACTTAATGTTAAAACTAAATGATAAGGTTAAAATAGTAAACTAAACTTGTCCAAATTCTATTGTATGAGAGGATTTCGACCCATCCCCACCTTATCTTTGAAATAAATCAATTTGGAGCTATTTAAAACCGAATTTGTCTTTATAGTAAAATAATATATTTAGTTATTCCAAAGGTGCCCCTCTCCTCCCTTATAAAAGGGCACCTCCTCCCTCTCTTCCTCACCCCACTATGAGCCTTCACGCTCGGCCAAACCCTGCCAAATTCTCTTCTACACTTCCCTAACAACATCCTAGAGGTCCTGGTATTCTTCAAATACCAATTTTAGTACCCTAAGAGGAGGACTCAAAGAGGCGCTTCAAAGAAGAGGTAATGTCTGTTACCGATTCTTTCAACTTTATATCTTCTTCCACTTATTATTTTTAGGTTGTTTCATTATGAAGTAATAATATCAGTATCACTCATATACTGATATGTTATTATAAGTATTAAACAACCCTATTTCACCATCTATCCATCCTACGGAAAACAAAATCACCGTGCGTGCGTACGTATGGAATACCGTCTCCATGCCGTGGTGTAATCTATTTTCCACCACCACTTTACTTGGATGGGTATAATGGTGTACATAATAAATATATATGATTATTGTAAAGTGATATTGATTCTGAAATAGTATACACACACTCCAATAAAATTCTACGATCATGAGAATGATATCATCGCTCGTGCGTACGTACAGACTACCGTCTCCATGACACGATGAGATTCATTCTCCACGTTAACCATTCATGAATGATTATAAAGTATATATAATAAGTAATCATGAAATATATGACATAATAATGGTACTGGATTTATGTGTATTTATATGTTTGTCATCTACTTAATTCCATTTATCTCAATAAGTAAACGAAAACAGCATTCATGAGTACGTACGGCCTACCGTCTCCATGAACGGTGTATTTCTTCCCATTTGTTGATCTATTATATATATTTATATTCTGAATATATATTATATATAAATCATGTTTTATATTCTGGAATTATGTAATCATGATCTAAGTAAACATATGAATAATTACAAGTCAAAACACGGACGACAAATGAAATGATTTTACCCAAAACGCTCCTTAACATGGAATTTACAAAAGAATGGATAAAATAAAGTCATAAGTGAACCATATATGATATCATAAAAATGATTATGATTCTGGAATAAATCAATGACATTATTTAAATCATTATACAGGATGTTCGGACACTTACGAAGAAAATCGGACCTAAGGTATGGGAAATATCACAATATCATTTTTATTTGAGATTTTTTATACTTTGGAATTTACTGGGGTGTATTTTATTATCCACATCCATGTTTCCTAAAGATGTAATGTTATTTCCATCCAACTACAATTGTTTAAATCCAATTTTACCCTTTGGTGAGTTTTTAGTAAAAGATATGAAAGGAATCCTTTGTTGTTTTTCGTACGAGGTACTTTTTGACTTTTCTGACAAAAGTACGAGAAGAATGTTTTTTTAACTTATACGGCATGAATGGATTTTTAAGAAATTATTTCCAAGAAGATTCCTTTACAATTTTTCAAGTTTATTTTTAATAAACTTCTTTTAGTTTATAATTCTATGACATATTAAGAAAGGAAAATTGTTTTTGAAGTAGAAAGGATATTTTTCTCAAGAATGGGGTTCAAGTGTTTTATCAAAATTATTTTCCATCTAAGATAATAAAGGGTTATGTTTTTATCCCTATTATTACATTTATTTGATTATGTTGTGATGGAATTATTTTTATGAATTCCTTTATCTTATATGAATTGTTTTATGATGTCACGATGTTTAAGATTCCCATTTTTATTACATGGGTTATGCTATGATGTATGGTTTATGATTTTGTGGCACACATAAGAATGGTATCATTATGAGATGGGTGGGACCTATATCTCCCTCCAATGAATTGGGTAAAGATTTTATATCTCATGATATAGACATGGCTAGAACGGAAGGTTATACCAGTTCAGTGAAACAGGACTAAAACGAGGAGTGAACTCGGTTCAGAAATGGACTTTGTCCACCAAGATAGTCTCGGCAATGAGTCTTGACTAATAAGAAATAATTCTCTATGATTATGTGTGTATGCCACAAAGTTTCAAGTTTTAAGTTATGATTATTGGGATTACATTTCACTACTATGATTTATCCCATGTTATGATATTATGATCTCTTTTGTAGGTTAAGATTTCCAAAATGTTATATTCTTATGATTCATATTTCTTTTATTTACCCTTACGGAGCATTTGAACTCACCCTTTTATGTTTTTTTCCCCAGGATATAAAGAAAGGTTTTAGGTAAAAAAAGGAAGATCTTTATGGGAGTTGTTGAAGATCTTTCACCACGATTAGAAGATTATATTCCGAGTTTCCAAAGACACTAAACTATTACGGTCCTTGTGTTTTTGTTATGTACTAAGTATTCTGCAAAAGTAATGAAATTTACATGTACTTTAAGATTCAGGTCTCGACACCAACCGATGTTCCACCTCTCCAACTTGTTCTAGTATATCTAAATGGACAATGTATCTAAGAGATAACTTGCCCTGTATTTCAAAATGACTATATAAAAGTCTTAGAAAGATCTTCAGGAACACATGATCACCCATAGTGAATGACAAGGCTCTACCCAACTAGTGAAGTCTAACCAATTTCCACCCATCATAGTGGAGAAAAACAATGATTCTAATACAATCCCTCAAACAGAGCCATATGTATCAAGGCCTGATAGTATTTATTATATGATAACTCTATTAAGGGAAGATTAACCTCCCATTATCCTCTAAAAACCCATTATAACAATCCTCAACATGTCTTCCAACGTGTGTATCATCCGCTCAGATTTCCCATCCACCTGAGGATGACACACCATGCTCATATTAAACTGAGTACCATGGGATTTCTGTAATGATTTCTAGAATCAAGACATGAAACTCATATCATTGTAGGAGATGATAAAAATTGGTATGCGATGACTCTTTAAAACTTCTTGGATATATATTCTCCATAGATCCTCTACCATATGAGTTTCATTTATAGGGATGAAATGGGCTAACATGGTAATTCAGTCCACTATCACCCATATGTAATCGTGTTTCAGAACCATTCTTGGAAGAGTTGTGACAAAATCAATCATTGTCTTCTCCCATTTCCACACTAAGATAGATATATATTATAACATTCTTTCTTGTCTCTGATGACCTGATTTAACATGCTGAAAAGTTATGCACCATGAGAGGAACTTCGAAACCTTCCTTTTTATGCTACTCCACCAATACTGTGCCTTTAATGCCTTCTAAATCTTCTATGTACGTGGATGTATAACCCATCTTGAATGGTGGTATGTTCTAGAGAGTTGTTCCTGGCAAGCCATATGTACAACCATCCAATATCTGAAACACAAAACTAAACTCCCATCAACTTTCCATCCCTTAATTCTCTACCAACCATTGATTTTTTAACTCACAACCAAACATTCTGCGTATTATGTTTGTGCCTTTTTGTTCATTTTTATGAAATTAGGAAGAAGCTTTGATGAAATGAAAACTAAAAAATCACCTCATTCCTCACATTCCACATGCATGTCAACTAGGACCGGCAGTAAATTCCCTTCATCTGATGATTCCTTCACCAACTGAGCATATGTCTTTCTGATCAATGCATCCTCCTTCGAATTTCCTTTACTTTGTGTGTACATCATGTCAAAGTCAAACAATTGGGGGTATTCAATCCATATATTTTTCCACAGGTTCAAATCTCTCTGTGCCAAAATTTCATTCAAACATATGTGGTCTTTGAACACTATGAATTTCTCACAAAATAGATTGTGTCTCCATGATTTCATATCTTGGACGACTGCAGCTAACACTAAGTCATGTTTTGGGCAATTATACTCATGCACCCTCAACTGTCATAAAACATAAGCAACCACATGGTCTCCTAGCATTATAAAAAAGCATAACCTTGATCCTAATGAATCACATTATAAAACATATGCTTGTCTTGGTTCTAGAAAAATCACGATAGGTGCCGATGTAAGATGAATTTTTAGTTCTTAGAAATATTTCTGGCATTCCTCCATCCATTTGAGTGGTTCATTCTTTTTTTTCATAGCTATCATTGGTGAAGAAAGTCATGATAAATCATGCAAAAAGCATCACTAGTAACTAGCTAGACCAGGACATCTTCGTATCTCGAAGACATTATTCGGTGGTTCCCTGGAGATAACAGCTTATATCTTTTCAGGAACAATAGAAATGCCCTTTTCATAAATTACATGGCTAATAAAACATACTTCTTCTATCCAAAAATAACACTTTGATAATTTTCCATACAAACAGTGCTCTATAAAGATTTGTAACACTATTTCCAAGTGTTGCTCAGGGTCATACAATAACTTTTAATACACCATGATTTCACCCAAAAACACCACAACAAATGAATCCATAAGTCACTAAAATATCAGATACATCAAATCCATGAAGGCCACTGGTGCGTTAGTTAGACCTAAATTAATTACTATATATTCATAGTGTTCATATCTACTTCGGATAGCTATCATTGGAATATCTTCCTTCTAAACATTCAATTGGTGATATTCTGATCTAAATTCAATCTTATAGAACCAACGATCTCTCCTTAATTGATCGAACAGATCAATAATGTTTGTAAGTGGATATCTATTCTTTATCGTAACTTGGTTGAGCTTATGATAATAAACACACAACCAAAGAGTATCATCTGCCTTCTTCACAAACGAAGTTGGTGTTGCCCACAGATACTTGCTAAGAAGAATGAATCCCTTACTTTTGAGATCCTCCAACTGTACATTCAATTATGTTAACTCTTTTAGTGCGATCCTATATGACAGGATGGAAATAGGACAGGTCCTCGGATGGAGATCAATAGTAAAATCCACTTCCCTTATATGTGGTAATCTTGAGAATTTCTTGGGAAATACATTGAGAAATTGATCCATTATCACTAGAAAACTATTTCCATCAAACTTTTCCATTTATTACTAATTCAATTACACTAACTTGTAAGATATTGTTCCCACCATTGGTGCTAACATGATCTTTTCACTTATCTTTACCATTATCTCTCCTCAAAAGAGATGCTCGATGTCGTCCACTGATGTTAAACTAATTGTTCTCCTATAAAAGTTGATGTGAGCCTTAAATGTTTTAAAACAATACTTACCTATTATTAAATCATAGATATCCATGTGTAACATCGATAAGTCTAATTTCAGCTCAGCATCATTAACAGTTATAACACATGCTCTATACAAAATGTCTTGAAATTCTCATTCAACGTGAGGAGTTTACAGATTTAAAAAAGAAGGAATCATTTTAAACTTTAAACATAGAAAAAAATAGCATGAGAAGAAATGAAAAAATTGGATTCACAAGTATCTAATAGAACTGAAACAATGGTATAATTCAAATGAATTGTACCTCTCACCATAGATGTTCCAGCCTAGTCATCGACAATCATCGGCTCATCTCCATATAATTGATTCGTCACTGCACTATTATCCTTATTTCATGGTTGTGATTGTCCTGGTTGAGGAGTCATGGTATTTCTAGATTCACCATGGCTAGCTCTTCTCTACTGAAGAGACTGATTCGGCCATCCTCCCCCTGTCGAAGCATATGATGCTTGTGACGCCAAAAGAAGTCTCTCGAGAACCTGGACTTGGAGAACTGTGATAATAGCATTGAAGGTGCCCCATATCCATCCAATTATGGAATGATATAGGTTTTTTCATACACTCTCTCCGTATTTGGTCAAGGGAACCACATTGAAAGAAACCTGCTTTCATCTGGGGTCATGGAGGAAGGACCACCGATCTAGTCGTTAGATTCTGATATCCACTTCCACCTTGGAAATAGGTGTCATTTTTTCACTTGTTCATAATCGTTGGGGTCCCACCATTCCTTGTAGGTATCATTATACCTCCTTCAATAGATCCTGATATGTCACATTCATCCACAGTCACTTTGTTCACTATCTCTGTATAATTTATAATATAGAGTACTGAAATCATGGATCGAATCTCCAACCATAGCTCCGATTTGAAGATGCATGCCTTCAAGGGCTCACTTGTCACAACTTCAGGTGAAAAGTTCACTAAATTCATGAATTTATACTAATACACTATGAAAAAGAGACTCTCTTATTTTTGGAAGAAAATCCATCGTTTTCAGGATTTTGAATGTGTGAGGACAGAATTGATTGTTGAACAATTATTCACAATCCTCCCATGTAAGGCTATCATCCAATTTATCCTACATTTCTAAATCCCACCATTTTTGTTCAAGATCATTGAACATATACTTCACCATCATGACCAATATCTCCCCTAGTGTGATGATGAAATCGAAGATACAATTCATCCTACATAGCCACACCTCTGCCTTTTCGGGTTCGGCATCACCCCATAAGTTAGGTGGATTATGTTTTTTAATTGGATGGTATGGTCCACATGCCATGGTTGATTCCTCGGGTTCCCCATATCTAATGCTTTATAATTTTGGACAATACTCTGAACCAGCACTTGGTTCACATGTGGTTCAGAAGCAACCATGTTTTCTATAGCCTCATCAGGATGGTTTTGACGATGCCTACTAGGTTCCATTTTCTAAAACAACAACCAACTCTATCAATCACACTCTCAATAAACTGTTGGCATAGTATTTCAAATTATATCACATCAACTATCACAAATATTTTTCTAAAATACCCTTTTCTATTCCAACCATTTTTAAAAAAATTCATTCATTCTTTTGAAAACCAAACCATTTTCAAAATACACAAAATATCCTTATTTCGAAATCTTTCATTTGACAACAAATTCATAATTTTTCCAAAATATTCACCTTTCACAAAATAATAAATCATTACTATATATGAAATATGCAATCCTAGTGTGAATTCATTCCTCTACCATGCATTTCTTTCTCATCTCATTGTCTAACCCATGATAATTAGATTTCAAGATCCTAGAAGTGTCTCCAAACCTTAATTTACCCAACTTCCAAATATATTTAGGATCATCGTAAAAGGGTTTGCTACGTCATTTTGTGCTATACATATCAGGTTTCGAAAATCCTAATATTTTCTAAGATTCTAACCCTTGGAATAGGCAAGAATAAATTTCAACTCTAGGACCAGAAACATTGATAACTACCTGTTAGGAAATGACTGAACAAGATGGTAACATTCATACCACAATGGAAGGACTAGATTGATACCATTTGAAATGACCCGTTAATTCTCATTTTTTTGAGAGTATAACAATTAATTAATTGTCCTTAAGAGGCATCCCCAATATGCCGATGGCAGAAAATAAATTTCGATGGGTCTCAAATAAATTTAGGGTATGATTTACACTTTAATAAAGAAACCAATAAACCAACCAACCATAACCAAACAATTCACTAAATGATGCATTAACATAATAAAGACAACTCAAGAACTTCATGTTTCTCAAAAACACATCAAAGTGTCCAATAGTTGAAGAACAAACATGTATCAAGGAAAATAGTGGATAAACAACTAAAGACTCTCAAGAGACCACAAGACTCAATACACTCCATGATTTAAGCTACACAATCACCGAACATCCCATGTATCACGAGTTAGTGCTAAAAATGTGAAACGTTAAATTTTACCATATCCATGAAGATATCATCTACAAAAACACCAAAGTAACAATGTAGGGGTGAGTATAAAATTCAGTAGGTTTCCCCCAATGACTTCCCTACTCATGTAACTATAATTGAATATTTACCCACATTTATATAAAATAGTTTATGTAAAACAATTTAACGAAACAATTTATAGCCCAATATAAACAAGTTCCTAAAACATTTACTACCATGTTAAAACAAAACAAATGAATGAAATTTCCAGCATGTTATTTTCCCAGAAAAATAACTATTCATTGCATAAAACAAATTCTTCTTGTCATTTGGCATACCCATTTCATAGTTCACAACACACCCACACATGCATTCTTCGTTTGATAGTTCCATAATCATGAGTGGTCTCTCATCCAATTACCTTATGTCCCAATGACACACTCCCCCAATCCAGGGTCACGTCTGTTGTACCCCAAATGTACTCATCCACTATTAAGGGCTGGTTACATGTAAACTCACACCAACACCATTTATGACAAATATTTTTTTATTTCCAAAACAAACCACTTCAATAAAACTATACTTCTATTAAAAACCAATGCACTACCAATTTCAAATCAATATTTCATTCCAATAAAACCATCACTTTTATTGAAATCATCCAATAAATTTCATTTTCCAACAATCAAGAAAAAGTCCCTTTTTTAAAATCGATATTTTAAAACCAAGAGAAAATTAGATTACTCAAACACCCAATTTTCTAGATTTCAAAACCATTACTCAAAAAGGTCTCTAAAAAGTGATTAATAACCAAATCACAATAAATTCAAAACCACACATTAAATTTGAAATCATTCCAATCTATTCTACTTAGTGGTGTTGATAATGAATCCTCATACCTTGAAGGTTTTGATGAAAACCCCAACAAACGAAGAACGCACAAGAAAACGAGGTCGATTATCCAAAAACCCACCTTAGATATCAATTACTGGAAATAGAAAGACCAAATCTCACTTTATATGGAATTAATGCACCTATATCTATCATTAATGGTCATATATCTAGGAAAAAAAGAGAAGAGGAGAAGTATATCTAATAAGATCTAAGAAACTAGTCATGATCAAAGAAGAATAATCACATACCTTGAGAATTCATCTTTGATTCACCAAGGAAAGCCTTAAGATCACCTCTGGATCTATGAGAGAACCTTTTTTCCTTACGAGAAGAAAAATCCCAAGAGATTTCCTCTTTGGAGAAAACCCGAGCCACTTAGAGGAAAACATTTGAGAGATGCACTTTTTAGAATCACACATAAACCATATGCACGATTAGTTCACACAGTTAGAAAAACTGTGACATAACTATGCATTAGCTACTACCTATTTAGAACCTTTCATGACTTCCTCACATGGTCTCCCAAACAGTGCTCCAATAGTACTGGAGCTACTACCTCAATAGGACCATTGTACACGGTTGGTCCGCTTAGTTAGGCAAACAGTGTGTCTCCTGTTCGACTTCCATTTTTCCCCAAAACTACCTCCAAAGTTCTCCCAAATCCCCCATCCATCATCCTTAAAATTTATAACCTTGAAATTAATCATATAAGGGTTACATACAAGAAACTAGGGGAACTACAAATTTAATGAATTGATAATTATTATTTTGAGTCTTAAACAATTTGGGAGTTCTAAAGTATATAATTTCCATCACTTTATATATATTTTTCACTCTATCAAATGATGTAAATTAATTTTACATATTATCCATCATTGATTATTTAAATTTATTCCAAAAAATAGACTTCTATTAATACTCTTGATACCTATAATGATTAACAACTTATAAATTATTATATAATGTTCATTAATTTCATGTCACTAAATGAAAATAGTCGACACTCGTATTGATAAAAAAAATTATTCTGCATATTAATTCCCCTATTTATATTGTGAATTAAAAAATATGAATGGTCTCTACAGATTTAAATTTCCTATGGTTTTAATTATATTTCCTCCAATATCAAATCATAATGATCATTCCTCTTCTAAATATTAGTGTAACGAAACAAGTTTATATTATAAAAAAAATGGATCACATAAATAAAGGATAAAGAATACATTAAATAAAGAGTTTATCATTAAGATAAATATATATTCCATAATAAAAAATATTTTTATTTGACCAAGAAATATAATCCTCATACAAAGATAGATATATGATTTGATATCAAATTGTAACCCAAGAGATGGGTGATATGATGGTAAATGACAGTTGGAAAATTTAATCCCAATGATAAATAGTAATATTTCCCCCAATCAAGTATTTAGGATAATATAATTTTTTTCCTCACAATATATTATTTTTAATGATCACATACACTATTTATGGAGTTTAGTGATTTAATTTATGTCATGTTCAGTTAGCCTTGCTGAAATCTTGATAGAATATTTTATGAACCTTGAATTACACTTTATAAGATCATTATAGACTAGTTAATGTCATGGAATGATTTTATTGATACATATAATAAAATTTAATAAAGTTGAGTATCCACATGTAGAAGCATAAGGAATAAATAAGTAATGGTTGGCTGGTGGCAGGGCAAGTGACATTCTCTTTCAGAATAATACTGCTAGAAAGATAGTGGAGGATATCTAGCTAGTCGGTGATGACTAATAGTAACAGTGTAAGCTTTATGTGTCCACTTAATAGTTATTGGGGGAGTATCAGCTACCTAGTGGTAGTATAAAGTGATATTGTAATGAAAGGTTGTCCACTTACTACCCAGCGGAGTCAACGACGTAACTAGTGGCATCAAGTCATTACCTCCAAAACTAGTATTTATTATTTTCACAAATGTATTGAAATTATATTAAATTGATTAATTTTACCTGGTGATTTTGAGATGGTTCTTACTGATTTAAATGGCTACAAATAGGCTCCATGGATTCTTATGAAACTCACATAAACTCATTCTCAACCTCTAACCAATGCAAATATAATAAGGTCTCTGATTTTATATCAAATTAATATGATTCTATAAATATTATCTCATCCAATCTTGAGTGTGTATATATTCTAATATCTTCTCACTCCTATTTTATTTCTTATTTTCCCTTAGTTATTCTTCATTTTGTTTTTGAGATAATAGAGACTATATTAAAACATTATAGCTTCGATAAATCCTCCCTTATTCATCTATCATCTTAACAATGATCACAAAAATTAAATTAAATGTTTTAAAATTTCATTCCATGACTGTTAAAATTAAATAAACTATTCTCCAGTATATGTTTTATCAATACTCATTAAATATCTAGTGACATTTTTAATTTTCGTTTCTTAATATAACTATTGATGAAATGGAGTTTAGGTATCCTGGATACCATTAAATCCAATGGACTGGTAGATTAAATTCTCAAGTAATTATAGTTGTATATATTGGGGATATTTTTGAACTATTTATGAACATCCTTATCATGTTGAATGACTTATTTACTGTTTGAATTGTTATTTATTTATTTCTTTCTTTTGTTCAAATAAAAAATTATTTAAATTGATCATTATGCTTAAAAACATCATATGTATATCACTCATTTATATATTCTTTGTCTATTATAAATTACATATACAATATTAGTTTTCTGTTACATTGATTCATTTGTTTTTCTTCTTAAGATGTTCCAATATTTGAAATATTGCTTTTATTCCATTAATAAATTAGTTGTTTCCTTTAATTTTATATAGGGAAATTCCCCACCTCAAGTTATTTTATCCTACTCCAATATACATTTCATATCAATTGAGTATTGAAATTATTTATTTCATTATTTTCCAATAGATTAAATTATTTTTTAATATATATATATATAAATGATTTTTTAAGAAACATTCACATTAAATATAGATTTTTCAAATAACTGTGATGTTCCTCAAGGGAAATCTATGGGTCGTGATCTCTTTTATTGGTAATAATGACATTTATTGGAAAACACACATGTCTATTTTTATAAGATCTATTGGTTATCCTATAAAAAATGTTTTAATAATATATATTTTACTACAATTGAGAGAGAATATAAATAGACACTAGATAAATTTTCTACGCTTAAATTACATGTTAATGTGATGAATTACTTGCATTATTTTTAATATAAAAATGAATTAAATTGAATTTATAAATTTAAAATAGGTTCTAAAATATGATAACTCTTATAAGTAAATCATAAAGGAACTAACAATGTTAAAGACACAAAATTTTATGTATTTAGACATAATTTTAATGTTTCTATATACATTATAGAAAAATCAATAACTGAAATTTTTACTCAACCTACTGATATTTATAATGGGTGAAATAATATTGGTAAATATATACCAATAGTAAATAATTCAATAATTTACTTAGGGTTTTACCAAGTAATTGGGAACCCAATGTCCCTAAAATCAAAGATTATAATGACATAAAGAATATATAAATTTATGATCACATAGATTCGCTCATGATAATTGATATTACAATGAAAAAATAATCCCAAATGGTGAAAAAAGAAGTAAATAAACTAAAAAGATAATCTATTTCAAGTACACCAAAAATGACTCATGTGAATTTGAATCCATTATTTCTCAAATTGAAAAAAGTAAAAATAAATACATACTGATCTATAATTTTATTCAAAACTAAAATTCAATAAATAAAATTTACTTGTTTCAATTGGAAAATATAATTTACGTATCAATCCAGATTTTCTCCAGAACTTGAAGAATAAAAAATGCTAAAAAACTCCAAAGTATTCCTCTTGTGGTTTTAGAGAGGACACAATTTCAAAATAAAAATCATGTGATTAAAGTGTTTGCATCTTCATAGACATATCAGGGTATGTGGTGAAGTATATTTTATATGTCCTATTTCTTACTCTTCTACAACTCCAACAACTTCATTAAATTATTAAGTCATTCTATCTTATAGAGATAAAATTAAAGATGGTTCCTGTGAGATTCAATAAACATAAACAATCTTATAAAAAAGGATGTTGTTGAAAAATATATAATTCAAAAATAAGTTTTATATTTTATTTTCAAATAAAAAGAATAACCAGATTATAGAAATTTTTAATTTAAATTTACTTATGTAAAAAACTAATATTTCCCATTTTACCCAATGTGAGTAAAATATTTATAATATTATGATCTCTCAGTATGTTGTTAAAATTATTTCTAGGATGGATCAAAATAGTCTAATTTCCCCAAAAAAAAACTATGAAATACAACTTTTATGAAAGGAATATTCCAAAATAAATTTTGAAATTATTTAAGGAAATTTGGTTATAATTTTTATGAATTAAATTGTAAAAATTCTATATATAATATACCTAATAACATTCATCTCTTATTTCATATTTTAAAAGGAAAAACAATATCTAAATATGTTATTATTTCAAATTCATTATTGGATACCTTAAATGGACACAAGATATGGGTATCAAAAGCATAATAATCATAATATTTTATATTAAAACGTTTTAATGAGAGAAACCTAAGAAGAAATATGGTATATAGATAATAGATTTGTGACACACATGTTTAGTTATCCGTAATAATTCAATTATCTTGAAAACTTTTAAGTAATACATGTCACATATATAGATAACTAAAAGGTAATATTATATATATATATATATAATTTGTGTAAACACACGGATTTTTGATGTAATTTTTTTAATTATATGTAATTATTACGAGTATGTGAAAATTGATAGTGTGTGATTATGATGCCCAGTGTACTCAGAATAAATTTACAAACTTTTCTTAAGGTACGTTCAGAAAATGCGTGAGCTGCATTTAATAACTTGTGAACCAGTACTCGGATTAAAAATTCCAGAGCACCGTAGAATCCGTTGCGATGGGATTCGCTTAAGGGGGGATTAACCTCAACCGATGTGGGTCAAGAGATGAAGTTGGTATTTGCGTTTTTCATGGAGGATAAAATAAATTAAATATTTTTTTATTTTTAAGAAGAATATCCTCCCTTTTCTCCTTTTAATTATTTGGTGGTGGCGACCACAAGAGGGATGTTGGGAATTTAATGTTGGGCATTAAAATACCCGGTTACACAAAGTGTGTAACCACTAATCCCTTTATTTTATAGGATTATATAATTCTAATATAATGAACCGCAACATTTAATGGTTGAAAGCTCCTCTTTCCTCTGGGTAGAATTTTTGAAATCGTTGGTGAAGGAGAAGATCTGGAGATGATAACTTTGGAGGAACCCTTCGGTGAAGAATAGATCTACCCAACAAGGTCTGAGGATCGCCATTCTAGCGGCGTTGTCAGAAGCTTATTGTGGGAACGAAAAAAAATAACCCACATTCAGGTGTGGACATTCTCAAATGGATTTATGAGGTAGTTATTTGAACATGTTTAAATTAAAGTATGGATGATTCAATATCTTCAACCTATTCCAATCAAGCTAACTTGGAGGGCGCGGGCCAAACGAACAAGGCCTCATCCATCTGATATCATGATTAATTGGTGAGTTCTTCATGGGAGATTCTTAGGGATGGAAGGAACATAATTATGATGGGCTATAAGGGATGGTGATGTCCTGGGAAGTTCAATGACGCCTTCGGAAGATCAAATGGGGCACTGAATCTCACCTGGTGTCCCGCAGAAGGCTGCCAGCGAGGCGATACCGGCGACCGGTGTCGGTGGGGACCAAGGAAGTGGCCAGCACTAGCTGGCTACGATGGAGGAGGTGGAAATCCCATGCTTCTAGAGGAACCGGTCACAGATCGTTCGCTTCAGCGGTGGGAGGAGGAATCTAGAACAACGATCGGCCACGAGAGAGGAAGGTGCCATGACCAGCGCGCTGCCGGAGGACGCGGACCGCGGCTCATCAGTCACCGCGGACCAAAGGATACAATCTGTACACTGGATGGCCCCGGGTGGCAGAGCTGTGGGCCATCATGCGGTACTAGAGACGGTGGTCGGCATCGTCTGGTTGTGATGGGAGGCAGGACCTACTTCAGCAGGTCCCGCATGCCACCTGGTGGTACCATGTGGCGCTGCCCCTGCCGAGAAAACCGAACGACCCACACGGTCGTTCGAGAAAACTGAGGGTCACTCCCCAGATGGCATCTAGGGAGGGCCCTGCCACTGTGCGTCGCTCCACCTAGCTGTGGGCTACTCCTCATGCAGTCGGACCGCCTGCCGAGCGGGGCGTGTGCCCAGCAGGCCGCTCCCCCCATGCAGGTAAGGCCGCCCCCTTGCAGGTTGGGCCACGCCCCCTGTGAGCCATGCTGGACCATGGCCCGGTGGGTTGAGCCCGCCACAGACCTGCCACGTCGGATCGTGTCGGGTCGGTCTGATTGGGTCAGACCGGACCCGGGCCCAACCGGACCCAGAAACACTTAATGGGGCATATCTTCAAAACCAGATATCCATTTGACAAACCATCTATGGCATTGGGATCCTTGGATTTATACGATCCTTTTGGTATAATCCACCAATGTTTTGGAAATATTTGGAGTATGGCCGGGTTGGATAGGACCCAAATCCAACTGGGCCCTCGGAACTAAAACACTTATAACTCACAGACCAGGAGTCTGATTGATTCATCGTCTATCACATTAGAACCTTTAATGAATGTAGGTCCTTTGGGTTACTCCTTTGTGGAGCTTAGTGGTGGTCTAGGTATGACCAATATCATGAGGGGCAGATTCTATGGAACTCAGGGGCACCGGGTGCGAGGAATCCTATGGCAGGCTATAACGTGAAGAAAGAAAATTGATCCTAAGTGGGTCAGTATCTATAGATCATGTGTGGGTAAGAATATATCATATACTCTATGGGTTAGCGCTCAGCGATCCTGGGTGGGTCAGTGCACACCGATCCTATGTGGGTCAGATCTTGTGTGGGTTAGTAGGGGTTATTACCTATCGATCATGTGTGGTTCAGAAGCCGCAAAACATAACAGAATAAGACGATATAGATTATGACTAATCAGTTGTACTTCTATACATAAGTTAAACTTGATTTTGAGATGAGTATTTTAACTTTGTGGTGTTATCTTCATGGTGTTACCTATATGGTACTTCTATAGTTGTGGTGTTACCTGTGTGGTACTTCTACCTTCGTGGTGTTGTCTTCGTGGTGTTATATGGGTGGTGCTTCTACCATCGAGGTGTTGTCTTTATGGTGTTACATGTGTTACATATATCATCGTAGTGTTACCCGTGTGGTGCCTCTACCTTCATGTTATTACATTGGTGGTATTCTTCCATCATGTATGAGATGTGTACGTCTTGATAACTTAGGTATATGTATGGGAATATACCTAAGTAGAGTTGATGTATATCGCTCCTTGCTTGATATGGAGGTCTTGCTTTGTGGTTTTTCCTTTGTGGAACTCTGAGAGACCTACAGGGGTCTCGGGGTACCTAATGAATATTGTTATACTAACCCCTGCACGGGCTGTTCTCAAACCTTAGCGTGTCTTGTAGAGATGATGGACAACATTGATCAAGGCTGAAGGAGCCCAGATTGGATGGTGCTTGGAGGTGGAACATTTGGCGTGACCTGACACAGGAACTAATGATCTTGATATATGCCTACCCTTCAAGTAGGATCCTTGGTGGATGATCCAAGAGATATTTTTCACTTTTCAGTTGTATTTTTACTTTTCAGTTGTACTTGTACTCTTCAGTTGGGATTGTATTTCGGTCCCTTTACTTTCAACACAAATTTGCTACAACAGTTTACATCATGGTTTATTTTTGTTGTGTTATTAGACTGTGTGTCTATACAAGTTAAAAGTAAAAGGCTTTCCATTTTAAGGATATGAATTTCTGATGCTTGTTTCCATCCCATGGCCTATGGAAGCTGAGCTTGGTGTAGTCCCGACACTGGCCCCGGGGGGACGGGTCTTGACAAAATGGTATTAGAGGAGGGGGTTATACTAAAGAGCTATGAATCTGATCAATTCTATGTGGAAATGGTGATATATATTATGAGTGTGGTTTTCAGTTTGGGGAATCCAGTGTTGGTGCAGCGGCCGACATATCTATAAACCAGGACCCTAAATTCTGATTTTCAACTCAGTGCCCGAAAACACTAATTGCGTGTGTTTTTGAAAATTTTCCCTTATTATTTCTTTGAGTCGGCTCACTAGGTATAACTTATTGACCATGGAATACCTAATTCTTTTCAGGATTCCACCACATAGAAAACCAACTAGGATTGTTGGGAGAGTTCATGATGAAGGCCCACCATGGAATGAGGCCTCAGTACAGGGCCCTCGTACATTGTTAACACCTTCGGGTGGCATACCAATAGAACCACTACCTGTGGGGAAGCCATTTCTACCAGACCCACTAGTAGAGGATGCATACCAATTTAGCATGTTCCACGAGTTCCAATGGAAGAGGCCTCCAAGGTTACAAAGCAATATGGATTCACAGGTGGTTGAGGATTTGATGGACGCTGTGGCAAGAGTATTTCACTTAGTAGGGACAGCAGGTGATATGATGGTGGTTCTAGCTGCCAGTCTTTTCTAGGTAAGAGTTAAAAGATGGTAAAGTAAGACACTCCAGTTACATGATGAGGCAACCCTTATCTGGGAAGACTTCAAGGGAATTTTCATGGAAGAGTTCTTCTGAGGGACTCTACGCTCAGTGCTTATTCTAAAACTACTTTACTTACAGTAGGGCAGCATGACTGTGGCCCAATACATAGAGAGGTTTAGTGATCTATCCCTATACTCCACTGACATGGTACAACAACTTTTCTTTAGGGCCCGAAACTTTAAGTAGGGTCTCTAACGAGAGATCATATCATCAATGATATCACTCAGCATACTGATGTAGGATGGGATGCTAAAGAGAGCACTTTTGGAGGAGAGATTTCTAACTGAGTAAGAACCGACAGCGAGAGCCACCACCAGATGTCATGTAGTAGAGTCATATACCGGAGGCAGTAGGTAGATGACGTAGGGACCCAAGTGGGCCAGACCATCTGGAGGAAAACCCCAAGATACAGGGTTGGTGGTGAGGGGCTCACAGGACAGATTAAGGGAGATTTGGAGCAGGCAGTGCTACACATGTAGCGAGCACGGTCACATGGATCACGACTTCCCTACCCGAAATATGAATTACCATTAGATGGTCTTGAGACTACCAAGGAATAGGAAGACATTCGATCATGGAGGTCCATAGGCAGTAGGAGGACATGGAATAGGAGTTGGTCATGCAGCAGGCGGTGGGCAGAAATTCAAGGTTCTACTACAACCACCTCCAGGTGGTTCACCCTGACCGAAGGGAGTAGGTGTAAAGGGATGATCACATCTACATGCAGCTGAGGCCAACAACCACGATGCTCCAAATATTATTAGTGGTACTATGTGTGTCTACACCACCTTAGTTGCAGTATATATAGACAGAGGTTCAAGTCACTATTTTATTTCCACATCCCTCGTTCGGAGCTTAGAGATTTAGGTGGAGCTGTTGGATCAATCCTTATGGATAGAGACTCTTACGGGAGAGGATTAGACGATTACACTCTGGTTCAAGTAGTGTGATATTACTCGAGGAGGTGAGAATTTGGGCTGGGATCTTCTAGTAGCTGCGTTGAGGCCTTACGACGTCATCTTGGGTATGGACTAGTTATCCATAGTCCTTGGTTAGATTGACTATATTAGACGCAATGTGTGTTGTGTTTGTGTGGATGGGACTAGGTTTTCCTTCACTGGCGAGAAGGGAACCATTACAGCACATGATGGACATACCTAGAGGAGGGTGCACCTGATCACACATCAGTTAGACCACCTTACCCTTGGGGAAGTTTATGTTGAGAGTCAGAGTTATCCTATAGTGGTGGACCAGTATGATGATGTCTTCCCTGATGATGTTACAGGACTACCTCGTCACAAATAGGTAGACTTTTACATCGACATATACCCTGTGATGACACCGATATCTATGATAGAATATCGGATGTCTCCCGTGGAGCTTTAGGAGTTATAGGTGCAGTTGGAGGACATGTAAGGGTCCATAATACCTAGTGTTTCTCCATGGGCTGCACCGATTTTGTTCACCCGGAAGGCATATGGGAGTTTGAGACTCTATGAGGACTATCGGTACCTAAACTAGGTGACCGTTAAGAAAAATTATACACTACCGAGTATTTATGGCCTTTTCGATCAACTGATGGGAGATCGTAGGGTTTCAAAGATAGTCCTCAGATCAGGATAACACCAACTCGTTGTACTCAATGAGGATCTGAAGAATAGGACCTTCAGATGTCGGTATGGACACTATGAGTTATTGGTTATGTCGTTCGGTGTGACCAATACCCCATTAGTGTTCATGGGTCTCATGAACAAAATCTTCCAGCCATACCTCTATCTATTTGTGGTGGTATTCATTTACGACATCTTGATATACTCAGCGATGGACGAGGAGCTTGCCTAACATCTACAGATAGTTTTGGAAACACTATGAGAACACCAACATTATAGTATGCTCTCGAAGTTGTAGTTTTGGATACGAGAGGTCCACTTTCTGGGAAATGTTATCTAGGAAGCTAGAGTTGTAGTGGATCCGGTGTAGATATAGGTTGTGCTGGCTTGGGAGAAACCTAGGAGTTTGACTGAGGTGTGAAGTTTCCTAGCGTTGGATGGATACTACCTGAGATTTCTGAATGACTTCTCTAGAGTTTTGGAACCCTTGTCAGTGTTGATAGAGAAGGGATACCCCTTTGTATGGATGGAGAGATTCCCATAGATTTTTTAGTAACTGAGGATGAGACTAACGAGTTCCCCATCTTGAGGATACCAGAAGAGGGTGGTGTGTATATAGTCTACTTTGATGCATCAGGGACCGGACTTGGTGGTGTCCTGATGTAGGAGCGAGTAGAGATTGCCTACGGATCACAGAAGCTAAGGAGAAATGAGAATAACTATGGTACCCATGACATGGAGTTAGATGTAGTGGTCTTTGACCTAATTATGTGGTGACATTACTTTATGGGTGAATTTTTTATAGTCTACTCTAATTATAGGAGTCTCAGGTACATCTTCTCACAGAAGGACCAGAACCAGAGATAGTGGCGATGGATGGAGTTTCTCCAGGAATATGACTTTGAGATAGTATATAATCATAGGAAAGGGAATGTGGTATTAGATGCACTCAGCAGGAGGTCTGTTCTATAGTTGCTGAGTGAGGCGATAGAGCAGCTACCCACACTGAAGATATCCTTCATGGATAGAGATTGAGCATCTTACCTCCAGTCAATGACTGTCACTCCCCCACTCCTTCAGTGAGTTCGGGAGGTGCATTTTGGGGACATTGACTACAAGGAACAACGTGCTCTGATATCAATAGGACACAAACCAGATGGATTTTATGAAGGTGGGTATCACATAATCTTCTTCAAGGGATGCACCATGGTACTAGTGGCATTGTGGGAGGAGGTGTTGAGGGAGTTCCATATTCCCCCTCTGATGGTACATCCTGGTGTAACGAAGATGTACCAGGACCTCTGACGTCTGCACTGGTGGTTAGGGATCAAGAAATTAGTGGTAGATGTTGTTTCATAATTCCTCACATTTTATCAAGTGAAGGTCAAGAATCAGGTTCTAGAAAATGTAGCGCAACCACTAGAGGTGCTGGAGTGGAAGTAGGATAGAATCTTTGTGTACTTTGTGACAGGGCTTCCACATACGTCCAGGGGAAATGATTCCATCTGGGTGATTATTGATCGACTCACCATGTCGGCCAACATCCGACCAATCCGAGAGTAGGGATCATTAGAGGGATTGAGACACCTTTACATATAGGAGATTGTGTGACTTCATGGGGTGCCATTGACGATAGACTCTGACCATGATGCATGTTTTACTTATCTATTGAGGAAGGGATTACAGGAGTCTTTTGGGACTCAGCTATGCTTGAGCACTGCCTTTCATCCTCAGATGGATGGTCAGACGGAGTGGACTATTTAGATGCTAGGGGACTTTCTTTGTGCATGCATCCTAGATTTTAGGCCTAGATGGGCGGATCACTTTCCCTTGGTGGAGTTCACATACAATAATAGTTATCACTCCACCATTGGTATGAAACCATTTGAGGCCTTATATGGTCAACCATGTATATCACCTCAATGCTGGACAGATCCAGGGGAGTCAGCACTTATGGGTCCAGATTTGGTAGGGTCTACCCTTGATAGGTGCAGATCATCTAGGAGCGGGTGATGACTGCACAAAGCAGATAGAAGTCTTTGACAGATAAGAGGAAGATACATATGGAGATTGAAGAGGGATACCATGTATTCTTATGGGTCTCACCTCGATGAGTCTTGTATATATTTGGCTGAGGCGGCAATTTATCATCGAGGTTTATCGTACCATTTCTGATACTTCATAGGATAGGCGAGGTGGCATACCGCTTGGCACTTCCACTACAGTTGGAGAGGGTTCATGACGTCTTCCACATATCCCCAATGAGGAGATACGTGCATGAAACATCTCACTTCATCGACCATGGTGAGCTGGACTTTGATGTTGGGGCGACATTTACGGAGTTTCTTGGAGACATTGTGGAACAACATGAGTAGATCCTTTGTGGGCGGTCGATGCCTCTAGTGTGCTTTCACTGGAAGAATGGGAATCTCCAAAACATAACTTGGGAGAGAGAGGATCAAATTCATGATTAGTACAACAATTTTGTTTCTTAGCCTATTTTTTGTCTTTTGGGGATGAAAATCCCTAAGGTGGGTAGAATGTAAAGACCCATATTTTTCATGTAATTGTTTTTAATATATAAAATTATTATGAGTTTGCAAAAAATAACGGTGCATGATTGTAATGTTAAATGTACCCAGAATTAATTTCAGAATATTTTTAAAGTTACATTCAGTAAATGCACGAGTGGAGTTTTCTATCTTTTGAACTGATGCTCAGATTAAAAATTCAAAGGCACCATTGAATCTGCAACACTAGGATTCTCTTAATGGAGGTTTAACCTCGACCGTAGTTGGTCGAGATAAGAAGTTGCTTTTTTCATTTTTCATAGAGGATAAAATAAAATAAATAAATTTTATTTTTAAGAAAAATATCCTCCCATATCTCTTTTTCATTTTTTGGGGAAAGGGACCACAAGAGGAAGGTCGGGAATTTAATGTTGGTCATTAAAATTCCCTATTAAACAAAGTGTATAACCACTAATCCCTTTAATTAATAGGATTCATTAATTCTAAATTAATGAACCACCCCCATTTAATGGTAGAAGGCTCATATTTCCCAAGGGTGGAATTTTTTAAATCATTGGTGAAGGAGGAGATATAGAGAGGAGAACTTTAGAGGAACCCTTTGGTGAAGAATGGATCAACCAAGAAAGGTTGGAGGATCTCCATTCCAGCGGCGTCGTTGGATGCTGGTTGTGGGAACGAAGAACACTGAACCACCTTTAAGAGTGGACATTCTCCAATAGATTTATGAGGTAGGGATTGGAACTTGTTTAATTTCAAGTGTCGATGGTCCAATATCTTAAACCTATTGCTATAAAGGTAACGTGGAGGGCGCGGACCAAACGAACAAGTTGAGGTCCCTCCGCTATCTAGATTAATTGGTGCGTTATTTGCGGGTCATTCTTCAGGATGAACGGAACCCAATTTTGATGGAATAAAAGTGATGGTGATGTCCTGGGAAGTTCAAAAATGCCTTTGGAAGAACAAATGGGCCACCGGAGCTCACCCGGTGTCCCACGAAAGGTCTCCAGTGCAGCGGTACCGGCGACTGGTGCTGGCGGGGACCAAGGCAGCGGCTGGCTGCGAGGGAGGAGGCGGTGCACCTGTGCCCCAGATGGAACCGGCCACGTCTTGTCAGCTGTGGTGGTTGGAGGAGGCAGTCGGCTATAGTAGTATAGGGCAGTGTGACTAGCATGCCCCTGGAGGACACGGGCCATGGCTCGTCAACCACTCCAGACCGAGGGAGGCGGTCGGCACACCGGCCAGCCGCCGGTGGTGAAGCGGTGCGCTGTCACACACCACTGAAGAAGGCGGCCAACATCAGCATGCCACGATGGGGGGCATCACCCACTCTAGCAATCTTGCATACCACCTGATGGTACCACATGTCGCCACTGCTGCGGAGGAAACCAAATGGCCCAGGTTATCGTTTGGGATACCCAGGGGTCACTCCCCCAGGTGGCAGCTTCGGCGGTACCCACTGTAGCCAGAGGCTCAAGAAACCCACAGTCCACGCCTCACACAGTCGGGCCACTAGCCTAGTGGGTTGCACACCCCACGGGCTACGCCCCCTTGTGGTCCAGGTCGGGTCGGTTCGGTCTGACCCGGTCGGACCGGACCTAGAAACACATAAAGGGCCATATGTTGAGAACCTAACATCAATTTAATGAACCGTCTATGGAACTAGGATACTTGTATCGAGACAGTACTTTTGGTACACTTCTATTGAGTTTTGGACATAGTTGGAGTATAGCCAGGTTGGATCGAACCTGAATCCAACCGGGCCCTCGAAACTGAAATGCTTATTACTCACACACTGGGTGTTCGATTGACACATCATATGTTGTGTTGGAACCCTAACAACATAAATTTCCTTTTGGTTGCTCATTTTTGGATCATAGTGGTGGTTGAGGTACGACCGATATCTTGAGGGGCAGATTCTATAAAACTCGAGCACACCGAGTTCAAGGAATCCTATGGGAGAATGTAATGTGAAGAAAGAACATACATCTAAAGTTGGTCAGCATCACTTGATCCTATAGGGTCAGCATCTTTCTGATCTTATGTGGGTTAGTGCTCAACGATATTGTGTGCATCAGCGCACACTGATCCTATATCGGTCAGATCCTATGTGGGTTAGTGGGGGTTATTACCTATCGATCATGTGTGGGTCAGAAGTAATTCCTCTTAACATGTGAAAATTATCTACCTTACGATTAATCACTTGTAATTCTGTACTTAAGATATACTTGATTGTGAGATGAGTCTTTTAACTTCGTGGTGTTATCTTCATAATGTTTCCTATGTGGTACTTTTATCTTCGCGGTTTTACTTGTGTGTTACTTCTACCTTCGTGGTGTTGTCCCTATTTTGATACTTGTGTGAACTTCTACCTTCATGGTGTTGTCTTCGTGGTGTTACTTGTGTGTTACTTCTGTCTTCGTGGTATTACCTTTGTGGTTCCTCTACCTTCATGGTGTAACCGCTGTTGTATTTTTCCCTCATGTATGATATGAGTATGTCTTGATAACATAGGTATATGTATCTTCATATACCTAAGTACAGTTGATGTCCATCGCTTCGTGATTGAGATGGAGGTATTTCTTTTTGGTGTTTTTGTGGAACTCTATGAGATCTACAGGGGTCTCGGGGACCTACTAATTATCGTTATACTCACCCATGCACAGGCTATGCCTACACCTTGCTGGGTCTTGTGCAGATGATGGAAAGCACAGATTGAGGATGAGGTATCCATGATTGGGAGGTCCTCAAAGGTGGACCATTTGGTGTGACGTGACACAGGGACTAATGATCGTGATATGTACCTACCCTTATGGTAGGATCCTCTGTGGATGATCCCGGAACTATTTTTCACTTTTAAGTTGTATTTTTACATTTTAATTGTACTTGTACTCTTTAGTTGGGCATGTATTGTGGCCCCTTTACTTTCAGCACACTTATGCTACAACTATTTACATCGTAGTTGCTTATTGTTATGTTCCTGGACTGTGCGACTTTACAGGTTTAAAGGAAATGCCTTCCCATTTTAGGTATATGCCTTTCTTGTGCTCGTCACTAGCCCCTGGCGTGTAGATGGTGGGCTTAGGGTAGTCGTGGCACATGCCCTGGGGGAAAAGTTGTGACGATTGTTTCTAAAAATCTACTCAAATTAAATATTTCTTATGGTTGAAACACAATTTTCTATGTATTATTAAACTATGTGATAGTGTTATCAAAATTACTTGTAAAAATTATTTTTCATTAATTTTAATTCAAAGGAAATAGTTTATTTATCACTTACCGATTTCAAAATGTTGATATTAATAATTTAAAATTATTTTAAAGTCAAAATATACAGTGTTTATTCTTACATGATAGATAATCTTGTCTTTGGCATCGCACTTAGGTCATTGAACTGTTCACACTCTTTTCAAGACCAACTTTAACAAACTTGTATGAGATTTACAGACAATATCTTTCAACGATAACTTATTTTATGAAACTTTCCAAATTAGAAAGAAATAAATGTCTTATTTCAAGTCTAAATTGGGGTTTTCTTATCTTAATGTCTTATAAATAATATTACTTTAACTTTTTAGGAAAAATTATGTACTTAGTATCAGCTGTAAAAATTACACCTTTTTAATTATTGATGAATATAATTGTCAGATGAGGATATTATTCATGGTATATAAAAATTAGACATTTAATGTTTTTTTATATATTTAAGTAGTTTTAAAACTAAAATAAGCTAAAAAACCATTAACATTTTCTCTTTCCATGGTAGATAATTTGAAAAAAAAATACATTGATGAGTTTATTTCCACTCAAGGTTATCATCACCCTTTATCCTCTCCTAAAACTTCTCAAAAAAGAAATTATAAAAAGGAAAAAAGAACCCTATAAAAACATTTATGCCTCTTTGGATTGAGTTTAACCATCCTTAAATATTTTGGTCTGAGGTGGTCAATAAAACATTCTTTATCTTCAATTGTTTTCTCATAAGACACATCCTATGATAAGAGCCGTTATGAACATTGGGATGAATAATTCTAAATTTTTGGTTCATTAAATCCATTGATTATAAATGCATTATCTTTAATACCTAGGATAATCAAAGAAAAAGTAAACATAAATTGAATGGTGGAATATTTCATTCCTACTCAAGCTCTGGTAAAGCAATTTGAGTCTTTATTAATTGGACTAAAATATTAAAAGTGAGAATTCATATCAAATTTATTGATAATTTTCATAAATCACATCATCAAAGTGAATATTATGTTAACCAAACTAGTTTAACCTTATGTAATCCTCTTTATTATATGGTAATTAATGATGTTAAAGATCCCCTTCCATCTCTTTTACCTAATGTATTGGTTGAGTCCATATATTATATCCTTGAGACTATTATTGGTGCTTTGTAATCTAGAAATCATACTAGAAGGGATGTTTTAAATGAGGTTGAACTTCAATACTTTTTTCCCACATTAAAAATCACTACCTTGAAGATGTTATTAATGATGATTAGTGGGAACCTTTCATTCTATGTGAGCTGAACCAATTTTTAAGGTAAAATATACAGACTCTTGAGAAACAACCCGATAACCATCAAATTATTGGAACAAAGTCATTTTCTCAATGAAAATTTAAAAATAAATGAATTAGGATTAAAAAAGTATCAACTCATTGATAATGCATATAATTAATAATATGGAACTGATTATAGTGAAAACATTTCACCATTCACCCAATAAAATTCCATCATAATCCAATCGTGATTTGTAGCTATTTATAAATTTATGTTTTCTAAAATTGATGCCAACTAATTTTAAAAATGGTTTTATTTAGGGGAATGTTTTTTTGATCAATGAACTCGTTTTAAAATTAAAAATTTCTAAAATAATTTCTTCATTTTAACCAATTATCCTAACAATTTGAAACAAAACCCTCATGTTTCGTGTCTAAGTTTAAATAAATCTATTTTGTCAAAATATTTTAAATTGGGAAAAGTATATTCAACAATTTTTCTAAAATAATTTTAAAATAATTTTTTAATAATTCAAAATTATTTTCATGATGTTTTTTTCTAATCAACTAACCAAACTCTTTTAAATTAATTTTCTTATTTAATCAGTAAATTGATTGAAATTTCTTTTATCAGAGAACACAATTTATTCCATGGTTTTAAAATTCACCAAAATTTTTAGGTAATTTTTTTAACCCAATGTAAATATAAGAATAATATTTATAGAATATTTACATGGATTATTGTATTAAATTTAAATAATCATTATGTATAATATGTTAGATAATATTAGAAAGAGTTGGATAGTCAGTCAATAAAAAGATTTATCGAAGTAGGATTGAAAGTCTACTTTACCTAATTGTGACCCAACTAATCATCATCTTTAGGGTATGGTAATGTTTTAATTTCAACACAATAAAAATTAATTTCATTTTAAATATATCAAAAAAATATTTTGTTATTAGAAAAGGAAAAAATACCATGATTATTTCTCCTAAGGAAAACTCTTTTGAACTCATATGTTTTTCCAACTTTGATTTTTAAGGATACTAATTAGAAATAAAAATTAATTATGTAATTTTTAAATTACTATGAAAATCCATCTTCTATTGGAGTGGTAAGAATGCAATATATGTTACTCTTTCTACAACCAAATTGAAATTCATAACCAACTAGAGTTGTTTTACTCAAATAATATTAATATACCACACTCTATTTGATCAAAACCTTGTGATGTGTGAAGACACTAGTGATATTAGTATATGTAAAATCACAATCAAATTCTCTCACAGAAACCACATTTATCTAAGACACCATTTTCTTCAAGATCTCTTTCAATAAGGTGACATTGTTCTTCACATTATTTTCACCAACCATGAATTTATTGATATTTTCACAAAACGTCATCCTCTTGATCAATTTTACTTAATTAAATGAAGTGTTGTATGATTACCCAACAATATATGTCTATTAATCATGAAAAAAATAATTTTTTAAGTAAATTTGTTAAACAAAATTTCATAAATATTATTTCAAACTTTTTATAATTTTGGTAATGTTATGTGAGTTTTTCTATGTAATTAAAAAATTTATTTATGAATAAAAAAGAGGATTTTTTTTATTTAATATGTGTTACTATGAATTTATCTTAAAATAAATTATTTACTTTTACCATGTCTTCATCCTGGGAATAGTGCGCAGGCCTTTACTACAAACCTTGTCTGATACTGCTAGGAAATTTTATTTAGTATATTTAAATAAAAAATTATCAAAATTAATCATGTAATTATTTTAATAATATTTTACAATATTTTAACTCTTTATTTAGTTTCATTAATGTTTATTTTTACATTATCACATCTAATACATTATTTGTGGGGGAAGAAATATTTTTAATATGGAAATGATACTAAAAGAAACCCTTTTTCTAAAGTTTCTATTTCAATGGTTCATTTTTCCCTTGATTTATATATTTTAATGAAAAGATATTTATTTTCCTTTCATATTTATCTTTATTGAAAATCCATCTTTTTATATTTTTTGGTTTTTGTAAAATTCTTTTCAAAACCATTTTTTCACTCTCGAAATATCATAAATAATGATAAACGTAGTATTAAATATTATTTCTCTTTATGCGGTGACCATATTTTTTATTCATTTTTTATAATATCAATGGAAATATGCTTAATGTGGGAGATTTTTTATGTTTTAGACGTCTTATATTAAGGAGGGTAACTTATAGATGTTCTTCAAAGAGAATTAAATCATTTAAATATCTTATATTTGTCTATTTTTTAATATCAATTTTTTTATTTATAGAGAAAAACATTAACTCTATTTTAATGTTTTATTTTTATTTTTATTTTTCATTTACTTATTATTTAAAATTTTATGATCATTAAAAAATTTAGTCTGTTTTTATTTTCATCATATTTGGATATTAATGATCCTAAACACTCTTTATATTGTATAATGCTATCATTTATGTGACGTGTAGCTTGGTTTGATGAAATATTGTTTCATTATTGTAGAGAAATTGAAGAACCCTTATTATGATCAATATGGACTTGTTAATTTCACGGAGTGAATTTCCTTACTCATATAAGTGAACTAATGAAATTAGAGGTTCCACTTTTTGAATCAGGGGTCATTTGGTTTCACCATCTTGGTGGTGTAGTGACATCGAAAAATTGATGGAATTCCCAGTTGAATTCCCATCAAGAAGAATCTCACTAGATATCTGGGGGATGGTCATTTTCTATCCTATTATGAGGAAAATATATTAGCATTGTTCATATATCAATCGAAAACCTAGTTTTATTAGATAAGAATCATATAACAACAAGTAGTCTACCAGAAACATGATGGAGGCCATCAGGTAATAGTTGGTGTCGAGCTAGCACCTCTAAAACTATCATTTATGAAGTTCATAATACAATAAAAAAGGTATTAAAAAATCCAACTAATTAATTTTCTGAATATTCCTAATAGTTTAAAAATTATATAAACGTTCTCTCCTATTTCATTAGAAACTCAATTTATTTTCTTCTCAACCACAATCCAATTCCAACTTTCTATTGTCACTAATTTCATCTTTATGTGTCCTAATTTTTTAAATCATCTACCATTAATTATAGAGAGTCTGTGAGTATGTGTGTTGTAATATATTATAAATAAATTCTTATTTATCATCCTCTCTTTGTTAATGTTCATATTCTATTGAGATAATTGAGACTATACTAAAATTTGATTACTCCTAGAACTCCACCCATAATTCTCAATCATATTATCAATAATCTCTGCTTTAAAAGTGGGATGATTCAGTTTTATTTACATAACAATGAAAAGAGAAGGGATTATTCTCTTTGAGGATTACATTAAACACTTAATGAAATGGAAAAATACATTGATATTATTAAATGAAATGTAATAATACATTAAATACATAATTAATTGTGTGGTAGATGTAGGGGATGTTTTATACCTATTTTCGAATATCCATAAAAAAAAATTCATTATTTTATTTCAATATTTCCTATTTATCTGTTTAAATCCTAAAACTAATCACATAACTATATCCATAAATACACCTAATTGATTCCTTTTTGAATTACTATTTTATTTAATATTTCATTTTTATGAACATGTTTTACTATAATTTTGTTCTTTTAAATTGATTCTTTTTTATCACTTTAATAGTTTTTATAATTCTAAATTAGGATTTAATTTAAAAAAATATAGTATTTTCCATTTATTTTTTAAATGGAAATCCACCCACCCAACCACCTACCTCCTCCCCTTCTATCTAACCCTACATTGACCAGCAAGAATGATATATCTTTTTAAAAAATTACTTTGTATAGTGAAAAAAGATAAACTAAAAAGTAAATCTATAGAAATTAAACTCTAATAAAATAATTTCAATAAGCATGGAGAATTTTAAAATTATAACAAAACAATTTAGAAATAATTTTATTAGTAATTCATTACAATAAAAAATCTTAATGAAAATTTATTACCAATCTACATCCAATTAATACGAATCCTTATCTTCTGTCTAAAATTAGTAGGAGAGTCTGTAAACAATATCATTGGTGTCCAACTTTTACATAAAAAAATTGTATGAAATTTATCTTCATATCTCCATACTCCCTTGATCACAATGATTATACATATATATATCTATCCAAAAAAAGTCTTTCAAATATCACAATTAGTGAAGAACTCAAGAACTGTGATCTTTCTCGACATTAACTCTATTTTAAGGATCTATAGTCCTATCCTAATATACTATTGATTGTTCAGATTAGAAAATATAGAATCCATTGCTAGAATCTCTTTCATCATGAATGAAATGAAAAAAAATATAAAATTTATTATGTTAAGGGATTTATAATTAATACATATCCTTATAGATATCTCTCGTATAACTCATTAAAAAACCAACCATTTGAATTTCATTAGTAAATACAATTTTTTAGACCAATTCATGATCACATGATCTTATATAAGTTTAATGATCATTATTGGGTCATGATAACTTTTCAAAGGAAATAAAAATAATACATTCAATTTAGAAAAGGATGAAAAACATGTAAATAAGAGTTGAAGAAAAAAGTGTTCAAAGAAGGTGCAATTTACAAGGAATTAAGAAACACTATAAAGAAAGGCCTCCTTTTCTTACTACTTCTCTGCATGGTGGTTCATCACTATGTCACTCCGTGAAGGCCCTGCGAACAGAAATAGTTCATGGAAGGGGTGGATTTAGCAGTGCCTATAAATTACATAATGTAATTTGCGAAAGGGGGTGGTGATATTTACTCCCAAAAATGATTTTCCCCAAACTAATTTTCTTGTGAGGAAAATTGGTGTTTTCTTCTCCCAAGGATAAAATTAATTCATTTGTGGATCCAGACTGGGATTTTGATGACAGAAATTTCCCCCAACTAACTAAGTCCATCATGGGCTTCCACAAAAGATGGTCACAGCCCATCATGAATTATTGGCTACCCTAGTATCTTGTTCCTCCACATCCCTATAAATACAACTTGTGAGAACTAAAATTTGGATTAGTGGGTCGAAAGATGGAGAAAATGATTAAGATCTCAATAGCTCTGCAAAATATGGAATCCTTAAACACTTCCATGCACGTAAAAAACAGTATCATATAACATTAAGGGTGGTAAAATAAATCACCAGGAAGTCTATGAAATCATTATAATTTTCAGTCATACATTCCATGGGGAATATAACCAATGGCCCATTCAAAATTATTCAGCATGAATAGAAAAAATATATGTTGCTGGAACTCTGCCACGTATAAGAAATTACTATGTGGGAGGAATTTGATTCCGCATAACACCATGCTACGTGGATGGTAGTTGTCCCTGCATAGCAAAGAGCAATGTGGACTGAACCTGGGTCTACATAGCACAATTATATGGGTATGGACCCCTTACCACCAATTAGAATGCTACATAGAGGGAACCGCATCCCACACAAGAACAGACTATGTCAAATGGAGTGTCCTATGGTGTTACACTATCCGGATCCAATCATTCCTTTCCATCGCATCATAATCCCCCATGTTGTCCCCTATATGAACTAGGCTAATGGCATCGGGTCAAGGCCTCTTCCAAAGATACTGGACATTTATGATACGGTCATTGGGTGCATCATTGTTCCTTTCACTTGTGAAAAAATCATTTTTATGTTGATTTTTTAGGTTCTTCATGACTTTCTTATGGTGATGTTTTTAAAGGTGACCTAAAAATAATATTTTTTAACGTCTGTTAATATAAACGATGTAAAAAAATATTATTTCAGATTATTTTATATCATTTATTTAATAATCAACGTTAATGATGCTTCGGTGAAGGTTTTTCACATCGGTTATTAAATAATCAACGTCAAAAATTCTATACCACATTCATTTTTATATAACCGACATGGAAACCCCTAATCCTAATGAATTGTTTACATTGGTTATTTAATAACTGATGTGAAACATGTATTTTTTCACATCAGTTATTAAATAAATGATTTAAAAAAATTGATACCATGTCGGTTATAAAAACCCAACATGGAAAACCCTGATCCCAAGAATTTTTTATGTTTGTTATAAATTAACAATTATAAAAAAACCCCCACCAAAATGTATTTTTAACATCAGTTATTTTATAACCAATGTAGAAAGACTAATTTTTTTAAATAAATTATTTATTAAACCATTCCTCTCAACTGTATAACCTAATTTTTGATGATGGATTGTATCTCTTATATAATCTATCATCCCATATAATACTATATAATAGTGAGGATCATCAACATACAACTCATTATAACTAGGAAGATGTGTAGGAGGTGGTTTATTAGTAGGATAAAAAATGGGGTATACTGGTGGAGGCAGAGGATAAATAATGGGGTTTGCAGGTAGAGGTGGAGGATAAACAACAGGGTCTGCTGGTGAAGGTGGGGAGTAGGAGATGCTGGTGATGGTGGAGTGGGAGCTGCATTCTGAAATTGTCTTTGAAATTATGCAATCATAGACTATATCAATTCTCAGATCTTTTCCTCCATAATCGCATTAGTATTATGATCTTCAGCCTCTAAAGATTATTTTTTATATATAAACACTCCATGGAAGAAACTGAAGTACTTTGTAACACTTTTCATATTGATACACCCATTGGGTATCCTCATACATGACCCAGGTGTTCGGGCTTTCCCAATGCAGCAGATAATATATTGTTCCTCCCATCATCTTTAAATACCTCATATGATGTATGCTCCACAATATAATAATGTATGGATTTTTTGAAAAATTATGTAATGATTAAACACATATAATGAATCTAAATTATGTAAATAATTAAAATAAACATCTTATAATACTCTCAACGACGACCCTCAATTCTTCTATAAGATATTTCCCCTTTTTTCTCATCTGAGCCCTCTTCTATTTTTCATATATAGATGCAGGGGATGAAGAGGGAACCTATCCAGAGCTAGAAGTCTCAGCTATATGTTTTTTAATTTTTTCATCTATCATCTGTTCTTTAAATAAAGTATACCCTCCTAGAGATAAACTATGAGGGTATACATTTCTATATTGGATCTCTTAATGCGATATCATTGATTCCTATAAACTATGAATAATAAATCGTTAATAAATCATTAATAAGACCATTAATATAAAAAAAATTAAAATATTACATTGTACTTACAAAAAATACTTCTTATTTTCTACTTTCAACTCATTTTTTCCATGTGTCTTCATATATAAAAGGATATATATAACATGGAATGTCATGTTTCCTATCCCAAAAAATGAAATCAGATGTGAGGGTTGATTTGAAATCCCTCCATCTCCCAATATCCATCCATAAACATTTGCTCATAAGTCCTCCAGTGTCAGGGATATCAAATTTCATCTGATAAAGAATAGGGAAAACATATTAAACTATAAACATTTCAGGATTAGTCAAAAAATAAAAAACAAGTTTACCAAAATGGTCTCCCTCAACTGAGATAGTGTTTTTATCAACACTTCCCCAACTATTAAACAAAATTCTGAATTTTCTTTTACCCTATGTTGATACAAAACTCCTGAACTATTTTTCATTTGGACCTATTGGAATATCATTCTCATCCAAGTCTATAACTATCCTCTGGTCCAGGCTATGAGCTTGTGATAATATTGCTAAACGTGTGGTCCCATTTTTACCAACCCTTGAACACTTCTTTTCTATTGTGGGGGCACATGAAGAATATTGGGGAACATCAAGAGAACCATGTGGGTGTTCCTCCCTAAAGGTATGATCATGACTCTCATCATTAGAAGTTTTTCATTGATCAACTAGTTGATTTTTCATTATCCTCCAATCAATGAATCAAACATTTAGTAAAAAAGATATAAAAATTCACATATTACAATACTAATGGAAAAAAACAAAGAAAATTATAAAACAAAAAATTAATCTAAAACATATCACACTATTATTCAAATTTTATACAGATAAATAAAATGCTAACAATAGTAATCATATTTTAAATTTCTTATAAATGATTGAAAACAAATCAAAAATTGGTGTAGGAATATTAAAAATGGCCCAAACTAATAAATCGATTTTTTACACAAAAAATAATATTTTTTAACATGTTGATTTAAAATAATTGTCATTCAACAATATTAATAAATATATAAGTTACATAATGGTAATCATGGTAACTAAAATAAACAAAAATGTCTACTTATTAGTTTTAATACATTTTTTAATAAAGAAAACATGAAATATAAAACATTTTATGAAATTAATAAAATTATATAAGAAATTAACATATGTTATCTATAATATTAGTAATGTACTAAGGGTTTTGTTCCAAAATCCTCCATCATGATCATTCCTTATGGAACCAACCAAGTCTACAAAATGCTCATCATTTTTATCCTTGAATCCTTCCATAAAAGTAATGATCTCATATAAATCAGTATCTTCATCAAGTTTAACATCACCAAAATATTTTTTTTCTTGTAAAACAATATATCACATCCTATTGAATTGATCAAGAACAAATAAAATTTGTTTTTCATGGGGTACAATTATAAAATAATCTATTGTGTTTTCAAATCTATTCATATTAACTTGTGTCATTCCAGATTTATCATGTCTAACATTGTTGTTACCAATAAACCATTTGAAGTTAAAAACTGGAACATTAGTTTTATTTTAATTAACCTCCCTTGTTTCTTCAATGACTCTATACTATGAAGTTCATGCAGAAATTTGGTTTTTGTCTTTAGAACTCGAAAAACGCATTGCTTCTACGAACACCAATACACCATTATTCTGAACTACACTTATGTTGTCCTGATCTTTTGTAAGAAATGTATAGCCATTAATTTCATGCCTGGACCATGTTACCAAATTTAAACATGGACCACCCTCTCTCCATCTTAATTTCTCTGATGCATCTAATCTACCAAGCATGATCTTTTTAAACCATGGGAAAAGGGTTTTTTTGTCATTCAAAATACACATTTCTTTCTTCATTGGATGAAATTGTTTTATCTCATTAATAAAAAATGTTATATATGGTTGAGCATCATCCTGGTTATTCAATATGTATAGATCTACCTTCTTCATCTGTTCACCTGAAAGTGATTTAACTTTCATTCCATGAATCGCCTTTCCCTAATTATTAACTCATTCAGGGAGAGATGGAGGCAAACCAATGTTCTCTATCGTAGGAAGGTAGCTCATACAATACGCCGCAGCCTCCTCATAAATATACTTTTCAACAAATAGAGTCTACAGATCAATATGTATTCTTAGCATACACCTTCAATATCTTCATATACCATTCCAAAGGATACTTCCAACATAGATATACAGGTCCAGAAAGATTTCTTTCTCGAACAGGATGAACCATTAAATGCATAATTAAATCAAAATATATGGAATAAAATATATTTATAATTGAAAAATTAAATAAATTACATCATTTTCTTAAATGTTTGAATCATCCAGATCAATCACCTTATTAAAAATTGAATTGAATAAATAACACACCTTCATGGTATTTTTTTTGACATGGATGGGTAATATTCCATGTAATGGAACTGGTAGAATTTGTTGCACCATGACATGAAAATCATGATATTTCATACCTCTCAACTGAAAATCATTCAAGGAGACAAAAAATTTTACATTTTAAGAATTACCCATTGGAACTTTGATATCATTAATACACTGAAAAAATACAATTTTCTCCCTCTTTGAAAATATATGATAATCCAGGGGAAGAAATGTATGTCTTTCATCAGGAATAAGAGCTACCTCCTGAGGTATTCCCCTTGATAGTAAGTCTAATATTGCATTAAATCGATCATTAGTATTTCCTTTAATATCTATCAATGTCCTAATCAAACTATAACAGATATTATTCTCCACATGCATGAAATTATTGTTATGTTTTACCATATGATATGTCCAATATGGTAGATCAAAAAATATTGACCATTTCTTCCAAATATGTCCATTATTTCCAAATTTATGTGTCATTCCCAATGTCACATCAGGGTTTCTCACCCTCTCAAAATACTCATCAGTGGATAATGGTTTCAGAGAAATATTCAATTCTTATGAGCCATTGAATGCCTTTTATAATCATCTAAAAGATTGATACAAAAGAAAAAACCATCGATGACCCATGTATACTATTTTCCTCCCATGATGAAATTGACAATATGAAGTCTTTTGTTATAAAATTGGACATGGTTTATGCCCCTTAAAACTATATCGAGAAAAATTTCCATATGCTTTGAATTCATTTATAGTGAACGAACTCACTACATTCAGTTGAAAATGCTCTATTTTATAAGAATCAAACACCCTAATACTGTCCTCCCATAACAGTTTCAAATCATCAATTTCTGGGGATAAGAAAACATCAATATCATTTCGGGGTTTCTTAGGTCTACAGATCATTAAACTCAACATGACATATTTTTTCTTCATACAAAATTCATGAGCTATATTCTAAATTACCAATAAAAAAGCCCCTACACAATGTTTTCTATTGAGAAATTGATATGGATTCCTTCAATTAGTTCACTACCCAAGTATGATATTTCTAACTTCATTTCCATGTATAGGATGCTTCTCATAAATTTTATTCTACTTCGGACAATCTACTGGATGATGTATTTTTTCAACACATATCTACTCATCAGCATGCCATCTTAACCTTTTTTCTTCATGTTAATTTGAAAATAAATATTTCTAATGATGAATTATAGGAAGATACCAAAATACCTTGGTAGGGATCTTTATAAACTCTTCATCTACCTATGATTTTTATTTCAACTTATACCATGATGTCCCACATTAAGGACACTCTAATAGAAATTCATATTCCTTCCAAAATATCACACACTCATTCAGACATGCATTTATTTTATTATATACGAAATTCCATCGGGCATAATATTTTCATGGCCTTGTAATGTGAATCTGTAATATCATTGTCATTAGGAAGAATGTATTTCAATAATTATTGAATCTCTATATAATTATTATCACTCAATCCATGGTTTTTCTTCAGGTTGGGTAATCTTAACACTGAAAATAAAACTATAAAATCCATAAAACCATGATACAATGGTTTTTCATCATCACCATATAGACAATCAATTGTCGGTTCTTTCTCATTTTTCACTACTACAATATCTATATCATTTATTTAATTTCATCAGATATAACATCTATCAAAGAATCATCATTAATATATCTGAAATTCTACCTAGTTTTATCATGCCAAATCCAAGGGCAGTAAATTAGATTAAAACCATGAAAAATTAAATGATCATTGATCTATCTACTGTTCAAATTCTACATAGTTATATATTTTAGGCATGGACAAAAAATCTTGTTGTTTTTTGGAATGTTTTATTTAAAAAATTACAAAAAAACATCAACACCTTCCTCATATTCATCACTCATTTGATGTGTCGTAATCCAACTTTAACTCATTATTACTAATAAACAATATAAAAATTATACATCTTTGTTATGATAAGACAATTTTATATTTATATAAAAAAATAAACAATTTGAAAGTAACAAAATTTTGAAATATAAAACAAATATATGCATATTAGAATAATATAATTAAAAATTAAACACAATAATAGAATATAAGTTTAAATATAAATGATAAATCATAAAAAGATATGCATGAATATAATTTTAAAAGGAAAATATAGCTAGATAAAGAATTTTTATATTGATATGAAATATTCCATAATTTTAATGTGATATAATTTTGAAATATAAAATATATATATATATATATATTCTTATTTGAAAATTATAATGATATTTTCTTTGATAAATAAGATATAAAACCACTGAATTAAAAAAACCATCCACTAATGTGATGTATTATTAACCCATCATATCATGAGTTTTTTTACATAATTTATTATCCTAGTTATCCCAAAAATAACCTAACAAGTATTAGGACTGTGTTGAATTGATGTATTTTATTTATTTCCTATAATTTTGATGGTAACATTTATGGATTTTTACATTCTTATTGAGTTTTTTGTGGAAACAAAGTTGTGTGTGTAGGCTATGAGAGGAACATAGATTGTATTGGGATGGTGGTGAAAATATTCCTTAAGCATAAGAATTTCTAATGAATTCATTATTAAGATGTAAAAGTGTCTTCTAGTATCCCAATTATCATCTCAACCATTTATAACACATCAAGATACATCAAAAGGGTAGATTTTGTGACATGGTATGCATATATAAATGAAAGTCCATATTTAATTTTATCTTCCTAAAATACTAATTAGAAATAGTGTAAGTAACTAATAGAAAACATCATTGAATAAATATTCCGGGATACCCTTTATAAAAAAATATCACGATACCAAACAAAAATCAACAATTAATAGGGAATGAAATGATGAATGAAATCACCAAACATAGATTTAGGTCATCCATGAATGACTAATGATTTATAACATGATGGATGGGTTAGATCTTTGACATGGGACGAACGTGGGGTTTAACACTATGGTATTTGGAATCTTTATTTTGAGTATTCTTGCATTTTTCCTATATTAATTTCAATAAAAAATTCTGTTACATTCATATTTTATTACCATTATATTATTTTTATTTGGATTTATTCCCCTTTTCATATCTCATCATTGGATTCTTATTAAATTATTCATATTGTTTTTCTTATTCACTAAACTCTTCTATTATATTTCCGATCTCATTGAAACATGTAACAATAAATTATTTCCTCCACACTATATTCCTTTCACCCTCAATATTATTCCACAACCTTTTACGTCTGTGCTGGCATACCTTTGGACACATAGTCAACCGACCAGGTCACATGATGGAGCACTAGGTTCAGGAAAATACATTAATTACATTCATATGATTAAAAATTAGAATATTATCAACTACACAAACCACTTACATATATATATAAACTATAATGAAAACCACCATCAATCCCTACATGTAAATATAATATGAACCCTAATAACATCTCTTATTCAATGAACTAAAATTGACTATTTTCATCCAAATGAGGCAGCATTATCCCCTCTATTCACCTCAAAAATATCTATAACCACCAAAACAATGAGACACCGCCCTAATGATTGTAAATAGTGTAATCCCATAATATATTCTATATTTGATTACAGTAGGAAAATTTTAATAAAAAATCATTTATATCTATATGTTAATCTAATCAACAACAAATAGTGAAAATGAAATCTCAAAATAAGTTTTAGGGAATTCGTAGATTTAGGGAATATGTGAATGAAAAATGATAATTCAATATCATGATACAAAACCATTTCAATTATAAATAGTGAAATATATGATAGAATTGCTAAATGAGATTTAGGGCTTTTTTGAATGACCGAAAAAAAAGTGTGCGAAGATTACTTGAGAGTTTCAACTCAATCAGATAGATGAATCAATGAAAAACATGATGAACAATGTTTTCAAAATGAGTTTGGAGGATATAGGATAGAATAATAAATTATATGGTTTCTATGAAATAGAGACTGAGTCGATGTTTCCTGAAAGAAAAATAGTAAAATAACATGAAAAAGGACTTCATACAATTTTTAAAAGAATTATCACATCGGTTATTTAATAACCAATGTAAAAAAGAATTTTTTATTACATTTATCAAGTTGGTTATGTTATAGTCGATGTGACAAAATGACTTATAACATCGGATATATAATAACCAACATGATAAAGTAATGATTTTTTCTTTATCACATCTGTTATTTTATAACTAATCTAATAAATTAGCTTTATCAGGTAGGTTATTTTACAACTGAAATGATAAATCCTGATACTTGAATTATCACATTGGTTATAAAATAACTGATGAGATATATCTAGATAATTCATTTTTTACGTCGGTTACAATATAACTGATGTAAGAAATCCATTTTTTTGGCTTTGCATGTCGGTTATTTAGAATCAATGTAAAAAATGCTGACGTGGTACATAATTTTTGTAGTATTGTTTATCAGCTCACATACCCTTGGTAAGAATGGTTGTGTGGCTTATCCCAACTATGAGGTGGGCCCTCAGAATGACCTTGGGTCTATATTCCCTTGGAGACAATGGTTTTGTCCTCAGGATGATCGCATGTACATCCCCATTACAGGGATTATGAGGAATTTATTCACTTTCTCTTCACTGTGGGATAGTGTAGAACATTATTCCATTTTTCTTGTAACCAAATTAAGTTAAATCCTCCTAAGGTAGTCCCTTATCCATTCTTGTGGGAGGAATCACTTTTGCTCTTCTCCACCTCATCTCGTGAGGTAGCCGGATGAATCACCAGAGGTAATTATCCAGGTTAGAAAAATAAAAGAGGAGACAAGAACATTCAAAGTCCTCTACCTAACCCTTTGGCCTTTGTCTCCATCCATTAGTGCATGGGGAGGATTACGAAATCATTATATCTACTAATTCCTTTTTTTTTCTCACTCCAAGCAGGACTCACATGGGCTTAGAGGTTGACAGTGAACATGACATCAGCGTAATCCCAAAGAAACTCTAATTGGTCATTCTTCACATATATAAATCCCAATAATTAAACCAAATTTCCTAATATAAGAAATAATCCCCGATAAAATCCCTTCAAATGGGAAGCTCCCATGCATAATTCAAAATCATTCCCCCTTAATGGGCCTCCTCCAAATTTTATGTCCAAGATCAAACTAAACTACAAGGGATTTGATTCCCAAATAACTGGGATTTGTAAGAATCCTCCCTAATGTCCAAACCCAACACCTGAATCACCCTAATGTTCTCTAGGACACATCCTTGGTAGGTTCAAATTCACTCTAGAGACCATATCATTTCTGAGTATCTTAGGCCACCTTAGCATAATCCCCACACTATCTTTGACTAAGAAACCTTTCATCTGGACATCCTTTATATATGGCGTTATACTGTGTGGTCATGTCCTTGTCACATGACCTTAAAATGAGATGTGTCCATTTGGGTGACACTAGACTACGTGGGTTATGATTCATCACCATAGGATACCTAGGAAGCCCATATTATGGGTTTGATCCTGACATTGATATAAATCTCACCCCCTAGATGATTATAACCTCCAGTGTGCCATCCCATGAGGCATAAAACCATCATTGTCTTAGTGAACCACCTTATTATCCATGATCTATCCATAGAAGGGAAACATTGATGGATAACCTTGAATGCATATAGATATTTACATTGATGGAGAACCATTTATACATGCAGATAATTCCAAACCAATGTGTATTCATGATTAATTGTTGCATTAGGTTTATTCTTTGGAAACATTCTTGGGAATGAACCAAGTATTCATGAACATGACTTAAATCTATAAATGAGTCCCAGAATATGCAGTAGTTCCTCAAAAAGTGTGTGATGATCCAAATTTCCCATCCTCTAATCCAGTGTGAGTTCTTAAGTTTCATTTTACAAATCATCCAATGAATGCCTGCCTTTGTAATGTAGGTCCCTGAATCATGGATTTCAAAGTCGTTGAGTGATTCTAGATTTTTTAAAAAATTCATTAGAGACCATTCGAATATATTACAATCAAAATCAGTGATTTCACACAAGTCATCCCCTAAAATAATCCCAACTTGGATAACCCCACATTTGTTGTAAATTAAAATGATAAACCATTCATATGTAGAATTACTGCAGCAACTCATTCACAACATGAAAAGGATATACTACTTCATTGGATGCTTTCCACTAGGGGCACTGCCAAGCACATATTGAACTCACTGATAGAGGCATTATACCTCACATTCCCACTTTCCAAATGTTGGCAGAATCGATCACATCTTTGGGGACGTATTCTCCTTATTCAAAATGGGATAATTGGATTTCGGTCTGTCCTTTCATGTATCCCTCCTCGAATTCATCGCCAATTTCGGGTCTCCCTCATAGATTAAGAGGTTTTTAGTGAAATTCATTGTCAGTTCCATCTCTTCATATATTCTGGTTAATTATGTTGCTTCTACCAATAGATTATAAAAGGTCATGCATGGAAGAAAACTTCAGTTAAGAGAGTAGTCATGTTGAGGCATTTTTGGCATGTCTTGACCCTGGAATATTGTAACACTGGTATTCTTACTTTTAATAGGGCTACTTAGGGGTGTGGAAACATGAGGCATTGAAATCATGGGGTATATTATACTAGATGTAGGTATCTAGGGTGTTACTTTGCTTCCCATATTTAACACAAGGAATGCAGAGAGTTTAACATCTAGCAGAGATATATCAGACTAATCAAAAAACAGATATGAGTGGGCCATATGGGAACATTCCTATGAGGGACCTGGATGGTTTACCAAATTGATGAATCAAAACACCCAATGAGGATGGATCTTGGGTGGCGTGTACCAAAGTGGGAAGATTCCACACCATGAAGGCTGACCTGAACACCCTTGATGGCAGATTAGTGAGGTAGACCCTAATGTGGGGGACACCATGGTTTACCATTGGCTGGGATTGAAACTCAATGAGGCTTCCTATATACCCCTCTTAAAAGGCAGGGAACAAAACCCATTTAGTTTGAATTTATTATTTGGGTCTTATGCACAAAGACTACCTAGGTGCTACTAGAAGCAGAAATCGCATGGATTAATGGGGCTCATGCCTTGATATTTCTCGGCTGCATGATGTGTCCCACCCATGATAAGGGTGGGGTTATGGAGTAGATAGTCATGGACTTTTCAGGGTTATCTACCCATATGAATGGTGTCATCCCACCAGGATGTGGTTTCCCGAGTAAGAATAATGATGGATGATGGATGAATTAATGAATTGGATGATATGAACGGGGTGAAACTAACGTGAATATGATAGTGTTGGGATTAAAACTCATGGAGGTTTCCTACATACCCTTCCTTGGAGGTAGGGATCAAACTCAATGTAGTTCTGAGATGGTTGATGAGTCACCTGAGGAGGTGTCTTGTAAAAATCGATGCATGGATGGGACCCAAAGGAAGTGGAACCTTTAGTTGAGGCATGATATTCCTAAAACACAATGGCCCTAGATATAGACCATGATGACACATTGATGATGGTATTTAACCCTAGAAATGATTCATATGTATCCCCATGTAGGTGAATCCAAGTCCACATAGTTCAGGATGTTGCATAGAATTGGGGTGTACACAAAGGACAGAGAACCGGAGACATGTTGGGGCTTATGTGTGGTTAGTATCCCATCATAAGAGGGATACTCTTGGTTGTAAGATTATGGATTGAGTATGGGGCTTATGTGTGGTTAGCTATTCATATGGATAAGAAAACCTCATGGAGGAGTATCCAAGAGATGTCTCCCATGAATGTAATATATCACATTAGGAGGGTACATCCCTCGGAGGGAGCATAGAAGTTTACCATTGGTCTGGGTTGAACCTCAAGGTGGATTCCTTTGTAGAATAAAGAAATTAAAACCCACATATTTTGAAAATATAATTTAATGTCACGTAGGGTTAGGGTGATCTTACATGAAGTGGTCGGGGTGGATTAATGATGGGCTTAAACATCCATGAGGATTCCTATATACCCTTCCTAGAAGAGAGTAATCAACGTCCACATAGTTCATCATTAAATGGGAATGGTCTTATGCATGGTTAGCGACCCATAGAGGATTTTGTGGTTGGTACTTACTCTAATCCCATGTGAGTCATGCACAGTGTGAGAAAAAAGAGGTAACATCATACCTGATGATCATGGCATGAAAGTCATAGTGAAGAGGGATATTGTGTGGGTCTTACACACTGAGGCATCCCAAGGAAATAGATATTCAAACTGAATCCTAAATGGAAGTCTAAGGAGGGTCTCTAGATTTTTTAGGAGGATATGGCCACCGTATCGGGAGCACCCTATCAAGGTGTGTGTTAGAGCTTAATTAGAGACTGACTGAGGCGTACCTAGAGACAAAACCAAATGGGGGATAGAAGGAAAATTGTAAATATAGGGAGAAATATATCCCTGTACTGTTTTCTATTTGATCCACTTAGTCCTAACACACATGTGTAAGCTTTGATTTTAATGTCATGTTCTTGGGGATGAAGGTGATTGGCAGTTTAACGTTCTGCAGCTCGGACGATGAGGACTCACTCCTCACCCCTGGGACTTACCTAACTTTTACAAACCCGCACATGGGTAAGGGATGTCAAATGAAATACCTAACATGAGTGATATCATGGATTGGTAAATCTAGGGGTCCACGTTAGTGTGGCTATGTGAAGAATCAATAGTCATTATCATGCCTATGAGAAGAAGCATGAGGCAGGGAAACACTGTTTGGAACACTGCTTGAGTGACCAGGAAGTCACGTCATATGAGCCCAGAGGGATGCTTGGGATAAGGGTTAACAAAGTAAAATTCTTCCCAGATAGGGGCTTTGTGAAGCTTTTGTGCTTCAAAATGAAGTGATTTTTCACAAAGGAAGGTACATCACAAATAATGGAGAAAATGATCTTCTATGAAGGGATGATCTTCACGAAGCATAATGACCTAGTCTAGGAATGGAGTCAAATTGTTCTTAGAGGGTACTTCATGAAGGCTAAATTCTATGAAAAAAACCATGTGCCCAAAAAGTAGTCCTACCTTCATGATGGTTGTTAGGATTCATGAAGGGAATCCCCACATGAAGTAGAGGAAAAATGGAGAAAATGGAAAGTTGGTTCACAATACTCATGTACCTAGGATGATACATTTTATATCTCATATGAGGAGAAAAAGGGGCTTCTCAAAATGAAATCTCAGAAGGATAAATGATAGGGTGTCGATCCTTAGGGATGGGGTTGAGCTTTTTATTTATAGGCACCTGGCATCACGATTCTCTAAGGGTTCCATGTGGAGGAAATTTGACTTCGCATTTGGAGACAGATCCATCTTAATCAGGAAGGCTTCTATCATGATTCTTTGTGGTTGTCATAGTACTTGTCGTACTCACAGAGGATTCTATCCTGATGCTATGTGGCAGTAAAGAAGGTATTTTTTGATCGCATGGGCTTCCATCAGGGATCTTTGTAGGGGTTTCAAAAGAGTGTGTTCTTTTGGCTTCACAACCATTGTAGTGTTTTGGGTGATTTGCAATGGAGCTTAATAAGGAATTCCCCTTTGATTCTTTTTGTGCCTCTTGATGGGGAAAATGTCATCCCACATACATTAAACACTCTTCATCCCTCTTGGGATCATATTTTGGTTCCAACTGATTCCCCTACCCCCCCCCCCTTCAAAATGGGATCTGAGGATAAAACCATGGTTGGATTATGATGGTAGATCACCAAAAACAAATATGAATATCATGAATCCACTTTGCGATGAGAGCGTGTTAAGGCACTAGGTCAGATCGTCATGTAAGTCAGGGAAACGGAGGGTGTTTTGAGAAACTCGTGTGGTCATCGCTTATAAATATAGTGTTAGTTCATCTCTTTTGTCCTCATCTGTATCTGCCAACTTATTCTTGATCTCATGAATCATGAATCTTTGACGCCTCCTATAAATTCTCTTTAAAAACTATGTTCCTTGGAACATTACATTGTGAACGCTTCTTGGAGAAATGGTGCATCGAGATCTTGTCTTTCCCTACAAAATGGGTCAATTCCTTAAAGTCTCCACAACCATGTGCTTCATGAGTTGTTCTTTATGTACATGCTTTAAGAATGATATTTGAAAACATGGAAGAGATTTACTATGTCTTTGAATATAATGGTAAACCAATAAGTTTCATGGGAGGTCCAAGAAGATCATTCTCGAAGGGAAGACATGACAGACAATACTAGGCTCAGAGCATACATGCAGAGTCATTCCAACCTTGAGTCTATAGTGGATCTGCTATCTGGAAGGAAAAAGAACAATCCTATATGCAACAGGTTGTCTTTGTACATCTTCAAATTGATGTATGACATTCAAATCCCTGAAGAAAGAAGGTAGGAAGTAGCCTACTAGTTTAGGGCCACTATGTGCCAATATTAGTGGATTAGGGATGCTGACAGCCACACCTAGAAGGAAAGTTCGCCAATCACCATCGGATACCTATAGAACCATGTAAACAATGTTGATGGGAAAGCACTCTAACCATAGGTATCTCCATCGCAATTTCATACCATCCATATGGTGAGCTTAGGTAACCCAAATAACGGGTGGACTGACAACCAGGATCTCCGCCAGGGTGGCAACATCATGGAGGAATGGGATTGGTCCTACTGATTATATGCATCGTGTGATGATTCTGAGGTAGAGCTAAGGTGGGTAGGCCTGTATGAGGATTCATGGGACTCTCAATTCCACATCATTCCATAGAATGAAATGAAACCAGAACAACTAATTAGGTGGTCATTGGGGACAAAAGCTTTTCATATTCACCACGGGGAGGTCTGCACAAGCCTTTGGGACCTCTACCAGATCATAGGGATCCTGATTCTGGTGGTGACGTATGAAGTGTTCCACCCCATGAAAAACACATGGGAGGATCCGGACTAGATTCCATGGCTAGAAATGACAATGATGAACCTATTTCTAGGCTTGGAAGAGTAATCAGGAAGGGGTGTCAATTTAATGTGGTGGTTTGGACATTTCCTAAATTTCCCACCGGGGTACATTGCTGAGGGTTAGGAGTCACCTTGGAAACATCCAACAAGGCCCCCACCTTTCCAAAGGGACATTAACATAGTAAATAAGGTTATTAATGGTTAATCCTGGTAGAAAACCATTAGTGGATATAGGGGTATAGCATAAACACTGAGAAACAACTAGTGGTTAGGTTGGCTGGGTTCATCTCGGCGCTCATTTGTGGGTTGATGCTATTGGTAAAGGATTCACACATGTGTGTGCGACTGAGCACATTCATCATGAAGTCCATGATTGTGTCAGGGAAGCGCATCAACCTTGGTATTCTAGTGATGTAAATAATAAACAATGTGATATGGCACATCAGTGCGGGGAAGAATCCACAATGAGTGTATTGGCCGCTCCACTTTCTATATATCTATAAAGCAGAGCACATAAAGGATTATTAATATCCCAACCCTATCTCTCCTCCTAGGATAGACTTTTGACCATACATTATGAAAGTATTGGAAAACTTCCAGGTCAATATGACTACACCGATGGTGATACTCAATATATGGAGGGTGGATGAATTCAACTTCCACTTGTTCCCACTACCATCCGGGTTATTCATCGTTGACGGTTAGCCGTATAAATCACACTATTTTGTGAGGCAGTTCTGGTGTACATATAGGATAACCCTAGAAGTCTACTTGGGGTACTCCATGAAGACCACCCATGTGTACTAAGGCAGATGCGGATCATGTTCACAAGGGAAGATGGAAAAAATGTAGAATGAGCTTCTTCTTCCTATCACTACCTACAAGGTGGTTGAGAAGTACACAAGTAGATAAGAGATAACCTACCTAGAGGGAATTCTGAAGCAATGTACTATATGGGAAAATTATGGGGTGCTTCCTCAACCCTAGGGTAAGGGTCTGAAAATAGAGAGAACACATCATGGTCATAGAGTTGATGCAAACCGCATTAGTGGAACAGCACCAATGGTAGGGGCGAGTAATTTGGAGGCCCGTACCAAACAGGAGTGGAAGAGGAGTTGTGGCAGATCTTGTGACTCCAAATAAGAGGTGTTAGGAGAATGAAATTCCACCATGTGGTTTCCATAGGATATCTACCCAGGATCCTTGGAAGCTCCTGTGCTACATAGACATGCCTGAGGATGTTGTATGTTCCAAGGTTTTGGAAACCTAGGATGATAACAGTAAATTACTTAGTCTCTCCTAGATATGGGATCACCTTAACCATATTAGTATGGATCTATTAGATATCGGCTATACCATCAACATATTTATGTTATCTTATGTTGAAGGGGAGAAATATTTACCTCATATGGATGATCTTGTACATTCTCCGGGTACCCCACGTACGATGAAAGATCAGGTGAAAGAAATAATAAATCAAACAACCCCACTAAAAACTTATTCTACTAAGCTAAGGGAGCACTTCCCTTTGACTAAATAATTATAGAATATTTGGGAGAAGTTGCAAAAAGGGGAAGACCTTTGGAGGAAAGTGATGTCACATCCCCATAGCTCGAAAAATTCTTTGAGACTCTTGAGGTAAAATTAAAACCATTCTTCTATGTCACGACCTTATCTGTTTCATCCATTCTTCTCAGCAATAATTTGTACACTGTAGGAGAGCCTCATATAAAGGACCCCTTCCTAGATAATAAAATATGTAGCTTCAGAATATGCGCCTGGGATGATAGTGTGTGCAGGGTCTAGTAGGGATGTGATAACTATGGCCACCATTCCAGAATCTTCAAAGCTTCAAACCATATATGGGGGGTCACATCCTGAGATTCCAGAAGTGGAAACTCAAGGGTAAAATTAGATACTTGACCTTGTTAAGTCTTCATACCTATAGATTCATAACTGTTCTTTATAGGAATAGTAAAAATAACATTTTCTTTGTTTGAACAGTCATTCATATAGCACGTGCAATGTTGGTGAGGATTGTTGGGGGACCTAGAGGTCCTCTACTAAGGGGAACACATATTATCATGGATTCAGATGCCCAAGGTGACAAGACCATGGCTATCACGACTATGGGTAGATCCACTAGAAGGTCAAAACTAGGACATATCAAGACGGGGTCCACTAATGAATATCAACCACATGACGTGGAATCCAAATCATCTAACAGGATTCTAGAGGAATATATGACTACCATTTCTTGGAAGTGTTGGAAAAATATAACATACTGCCCAAGAGGAGTTTGACAAAACCACATCTGATGAGGAGGATAATTGGGTTATCCATCGTCGATCATGGAAACTGATCAAGTGATTCATCAACAACACTCCACAATCATAGAAGATACACTGAATGGGAAAATTTCATCATAGGATGTGCGTCATGTTTTCCGAAATGGTTGTTGCCTGAAATTTAAATATGATCATTCGAGACCATCACGTGGAGAAGACACTGAACCATACTCATGGACTCATTTTCAGCTTGCAGTAAAGGAATTCTATCATCACTCAGAAGATTTAGGAGGATAAATAAGATATCCAATGCTTGGAAACATAGACTAATGAGCATTTGTCTTTCCCCACTACCCAATTAGAAACTCATATCATTATAATATGATCAGTTTTCAGAATATGAGGAGAAGCTAAGAAGAGAATCCCATGAGGTGGTCGACATCCAAGTTCAAAAAGATCAAGAATGAATCAGTGCTGAAGAAAATCTCCCTACATCTGAGGAGGACGTAAGGGATCTTAGAAGGTGTTAGTAGCTCCTAGATTCCACAAACAAAAGCGTGGTTGAGCTGAGATTCTACATCAAAGAGGCTAATCCCTAGATGTTGTATTTCATTGAATTCATAAATATATATTCATTATTTCATGATTATTCAAACCATGTTCATGTAAATCTTGTTACTTCTTATATTATTTCATGCCGATCATACCCAAAAAACTAATATTCAATCTGCAAGCTCACATAGGCCATGCCTGGTGTGTGAAACAAGGGACAACCATGTGATTTCTCACCTTGGGTACAATATTTCCATTACCTCATCGAATACTTGGGGTCTAAAGGATTGCTCGGAGTTTCAGAATGAGAGAGGGGTCTATGAGAATGGGGAATTTGTGTGTAAACTGAAAAATGATTCTCTATGGAGTTTAATTATTTGGAATTTTGTTGCGGTGATGCCCTACCAGAGCACTGTCGGCGATGCCATAGCGGCGATGTCCGCAGCTCCAGCCCCCTCCTCCCCAGCGGGAGGGGGGGAAAGGTCTTCCTTAATCCCTATCAGCTCAGTCCTTCTCCCCTTTCATGAACCTAGACTTCCTTCCCCCCTTTCCTTCTGTTTCCCTTTTCCCTATGGTCCCCAAACTTCTCAACGGCTCTCCCTAGCTCGTGATTTCCACGAAGGAGTTCAATGAGGCCTTAGACCTTCACCGGTTTATGCTTTTGGTCTGATTTAAGGGTTGTCGTCCCTCTGTAGATGCTTTCGTTCGGTTCATTTTTGACTCCTGGGATCTCCTGGAGCACGCAGTGGTGGGTCTCTTTGATCGGCCACACATGATAGTTCGATTCTCCTCAGAGGATGACCTGAGAGTTTCCTGGTCTCGAGCCCCTCATGCTATCAATGGATGCGGTTTCTCTCTTCTCCACTGGTTTACTGAACTCATCATGAATCGTGATGCGCCCTCGGCTGCTGTTTGGGTAAGCTTTTGAGATTTACCTCTTCGTTTCTAGAACCCCCTCAATTATTAGGATGTTAGGCAATATGGTAGGCAGATTTCTGTGTTTTGATAGTCAGGCAGCGGTGGTATTTCATCTGATATCTCCTTGGGTATGCATCGAGGCTGACCTTTCAAAGACCCCCATGGAGTGGCTTTGGATTTCGGTTGGGGAGGAGTGTTGTTGGAGGCAAATGGATGTCTTCGAATCATGTCCTGTTTTCTACCTGGGATGCCACAAAATAGGGAATTCGGTTTCAGTCTGTCATCGCAGGCATAGGGTTCAGCAAGAGGTGATTGGCACAACTGAGGGGAATGTGGTGTTGGCTGAAGCTATTGGGAACCAGAGGGTGCGGGTTTCGCGACGGTAGGGATGAGTAAGAAGAGATGCACGGGGGTAATCCGGAGATGGCGAATTACTCAGCGGAAGATGGTGTGCGCAAACCAGACTTGGTACCTCCAGGTCCAAGTGTCGCAACAGTCTTCGCGAGGCTAAGAGGTGACTTGGATACACCCCCTGAAATAGGACCAGGGAGGGGAGCTAGGGTCAGTGAAGCGGCTGAAGGTACTCGGGTCTCACCTGCTGCTCACACTCAGGCTCCTGGGGAGGTTGTAGGAGATGCTGAAGCAGATGGGTTAGCTGTTGGGGATAAGGCAAGACAAATTCCCACCTCTTATGCAATGGTAGTGAGGGCTGGCAGTAACTTGGTCAATAGAAGGGTGTCTAATGGAATGAATAAGTCAAAGGTAGGCCAGGAGTGGGAGCAGATTTCACTGGGGCATAGCAGGTCACTGGACTGCAATATAGACATTAACCCGAGGGGAGCTCTTTTTGTATTCCCCTCAACAACTAGTTTGGGAACTTGATTAATGAGGGTGAGTCTAAGGGACATTCCAAGGGCTCTTATGAGATTGGTTCTGAGAGTTATGGTCGATCTTTTTAGGACAATGGATTGGGAGGGGATGGGAAAGACCTTCACAATCAAAGACGGAAGAAAAGGAACAAAGAGAATAGGGACATAGGGTGCTGCATTTTTTCTAGGAAGCTGAAACTGGAGAGGTGCAAAGACTACTCTTTTCTACCTAGACCGATGGAGAACTGGTTGGCTAAGAAAGAGGGGAAACCCAAGGATCTTGAGTCCCAATCAGTGGGGAGAGTGGATGGCCAGCCAGTCTTGGTCACCGAGTCACTTGAGAACAACCCTCTCAAGAAGGAGATCAGCATGAGGAGATGAAATTACATACAGAGGAGGTGATAACAAGGATTAAGGAGGATGCCTCTCGGAGTACGCAGAGGGAGGCAGGAACCGGGCCGACTGACAAGTTAGGTGTAGTGGATGTGGAGGTGCAAATGAGTGGATTGGCCTGACCTGCCAAGGTGGGAGTGAAAGAGATGAATGGGAAGCCGGAAGGGGAGTCTGTGAGCAGGGAAGATCCATGGGAGTTTCTTGTGCATTCAGAGGAAGGGATGGCTGATAAGGAGGTAGAAATCCATGCTTCTACTAAGATGCTAGTACGGATGAAGGCATGATCGATGCAAGTTGACATGACCAAGGAACAAAGTGAGTGGATTGACAGACAACACCAAATCCTAGTCAGAGGTTTCAACAAAAAGAAAATTGAAGAGGAGGAGTTCTTGCGAGCTTGGGGGAAGTTGGAATCCCATTTCAAAGGCATCATCATAGATGACCCTAGAAAAGAGGTAACTTCTCTCTTCTGGAAATTGTTTAAGGATAGTAGGTCTACTGGTTTTAAGTTGGTTTTAATAATTTTGTAATGTGCTATAGTGTTTGATGGCTAGGGTGTACTTTTTGGTTTCGCACTTTCTCCATAAAAGTGCTTTTGTTTATAATAAAAATATATATTTGGAGGAGAGAGGGGATATGACTTAGAGATTAGGGTTCTCATAGTAGGAAAACTACCCTTATCAACATGCTCTGGTTCATGAGTGGGATAACTCTAGGGGTGTTGAGATTAACCCAAAAAAAGGGGAATAAGATGTATTAATCATGAAACCTAGAATTTAGAACACTATGGGGGTGGCATGATGCTGTAAGATAACTATTGAACATGTTTGAAACACAGTATTGATATTGTTTTATCCTAAAATGGGAACAAATATCTATTGATTGACCACCGAACATATTAAAAATTCAAGACTTATATCACGTTTTCATTCGAGATCCTCTGGGACATTGGCCCAGGATGGTAGGTGATCCAAAGTATCAGGAGACCAGGCCGTTAGGGGGTCCCTTCAGACAAGAAAGGGGAGGAGGGTCTGAAATAAATGGTACGAAAAGAGTTTTGATGGAGTGATAGGGTGTTTGAATGAAGTCTAACACTCTTTAAATTATGCCATAGTGAAGAAATCACATTAGGTGGGCAGACTCGTCTGAACAAAAATCAAACCTACTCCAAACATGGCATCTCTTGTGAGGGCCTAGAATGACTTTCGATTTTATTTCATGATAATGAGGATGATAGACACATAGTTTAACGCCACATGGTGAGTATGATTTATAGAATAGTTTAACATCATATGATGAGGAATTTGGGAATAGTTTAAGGTCATAATTTCTAGACCTTGGTCAATAGTGTAGAGTCATATTTCATGAAAAAGGGGATCCAATTTTAAGGTAATAGAGTTTTCACTGTATTCAGGTCCAATGGACTGGTGAGGTTAATAAACCTGGGGTTGGACCCGAGGATAGAATGTTTGGGTGTTCCTACGTATCTTGAGAGGACAAGAATCAATCCACACATAGTTCTAGAGAGTATGTGTAGTTTACCATCATGTAGGATGAAAGTTGTGATGTAGTTTATTGTCATGTTTCTAGGAAATGTGAACCATAATATATAAATGTGTGGTGTGGTTCACAACACAACATGAATGAGGAAAAAAGAAGTCCACACCATACCACATATTCACAAAAGAGGATATGGGGCAAAAAAGGCTAACATGGGGAGTGTACATTACTGTGTATGGGTCTAAGGAAGAGATGTTTGAGCATAACATGGTATCCTACTAGGGAAGGAATCATGTTGTATGTAGTTCTTAAGATGGTGTGTAGTTTAACGTCATGTGTAGGAGGGCGATAGAATAGGGTTATCCCCACATTAAGTACATGGAATGGATATTATAACCCAACATGAATGAAGACCAAAAAATTGAACACCACACCACAAATCATAAGGAGATACCTAATATAATAAGGATTTAAAATAGGTTCCTTGCACTAGAGCTAGACCTGAGGATGAAATTTCCAGGTGTTAGTACATATCCCTCAGTGGTGGTAATCAAAACATATTCGGTTCTTAATGGTTGTGTGGAAAATGGCCAATGCCAAAGAGGAATTTTTCTTAGGCGAAATAATTGGTGGTCTATGTATGTCTTCATCACACTTACAAGATGTAAAAGTTGAAGTTTAACTTCATATGGTATGGAAAATAAAGAAAATGAAATATTAGTTTATGGTCATGGAGATCAGAAAATGGATGTGAAACTTTTCCAGGTGGGTACAAACCTTATTGAAATCCCTTATCTAGTTTGAGCTATGCTCGATGTGGGAAACAAGGGAAAGAGGAGATATGTACAACACATGTAAAAAAATGATGAGGGAAAAAGGTGTGGGGCCAAGGATGACCCCATGACACTGGTTCTCCTACTCAATGCATAAAGGTGCGTGAAATAATGACACCAAGGGTATCGAGATTCCTTCTAGACATAAGGATGTGAGAAGGAATTTGAATCACGTGGCCAAAATTTGGGACATGACTGAGTCGGTGATAATGATAGAGGATAGTTACTTAATATGTTCGCAAAACAATATCCATATCATGGGACCTGGAATGGGAAAAAACAATTGGGGGTCAAATGCAGACTGTTTTCATAATGTTGGACATTTATAAAGTTGTTTTTTGAGATCCTCTGAGATGTTGGACTAGAATGTTAGGTGAGCCAAAGTGGTTTGGGAACAGGCCACCTAGGGGTCCTTTTGGATGTGAACACTATGGAGACCTAAATAAAGGGAATGCGATAAGAATTGTGGTCAGATGAGAGAATGTCTATGAAATATCCAACATTCTAACTCATATACCATGACACATCTGAGCAAGATGATATATCATGGTAGAGGTTGAGAGATTGAACCGAGGGTAGATTACTCAAAAATATGAGTAAGGAAAAGGGAAAATTGTGTTGATCAACATGGGGATGGATCTGAAATAAAATGTTTCAGCATTCCTACATATCCTCTATGTATGGGAATCAATCCAAACATAGTTCTTTAGATTCCATACTATTTAACATCATGTGGTAAAGAAAAAAGAGGATAAGGTCACGAAGAAGGGGTTTTCGTGGAGAAATAATGAAATCCTAACGTGAATGATGATCAAAGAGGCCACATACCCCACCTAGTATCCCCAATAGGGGGCTCCGGCCAATGGGTTGTGAGAAAAGGCAAGATTTGTGATACCTGGGGCTAGAAATGAAGATATAATGTATGGAAATTCCTATATATCATTCATGGTAAGGAATCATGACACACATAGTTCTTAAGATGAAGTGCAGTTTAGCATCATGCGTTAATGATGAAAGAGGATAAGGTCTGGAATATGGGGTGTTCATGGTGCGATAAAGAAAACCTGACATGAATGTCAACCAAAGAGGCCCACAACATGCCATGTGATCCCAAGAGGGGACTCAGGACAAGGGGATAAATGAATAATATGGTATGTGGAACCTAGGGCTGGACCCAAATAAAAATATTTTCAGCATTCCTAGGTATTCTACATGGGAAGGAATCAATCCATTCGTAGTTATTGGAATTCTGTGCAGTTTAATGTAATGTGGTAACGATTTAGGCAAAAAGAGGTGCTCTTAAGGTGGCACATTTTGTGGCCATTGAAAACCCAATGTGAATAAAGACCAAATGAATCCCACGCCACACCAAGTACTCTTGGGAAAGTCTCTTGGTTAAAAGACCAAAGATGGAGAAAATTGGGGTTGGACCCAAAGACAAAATGTTTGGGTGTTCTTACGTATCCTATGAGGGAATGAATCAAGACATACAAATTTATTGAGGTATAATGTAGTTTAACATCATTCGGTAAGGATGAAAGATATCTTAGTTAAATGTCATGGATCTCGTACCGCTAGATGTTGTACAGTTTAATTTCACGTGGTAAGGATATTGGAGATCATAGTTTAAGTTCGTAGAGCTCAGACCATATGTTATATTTACCGTTTTCATTTTGTTTTCATGCAGGATGAATTCTGAGTAGTTTTACAACATTTACCCTTGAAGGATTTCACTATTTAATATTGTGTGGAAAGGACACTGTAGATTTTCTTATGTGATATACTGCTTGAGGAATTTGGCATTGGGGGGAGGAGTAATACACTCACAATCCATGGTGACCAGATAGTATGTACCGTTGGCGTAAACCTTATTGATAATATAAGGTCCCTCCCATTTGGGATTCAACTTTAGTAGATTCCTACTGGGTATCATAGGCATCCTTAGTGTTAAAATCATGCCACCCTGAATGAAAGACTGAAGATAACCCTTCTTATTGGAAGTCTTAGAAATTTTACTCGGGTGACTCTCTAGATTGTGCAGGGCCAGAATCCTATTCTCATCCATGGAATCCATCTCAACAAGAAGAACTTATGACATCTTGTTTGAGTTAATTTTGTTATATACAGCAGTGTGGGGTGAAGAAAATTGAATCTTGTTGGGAAGGACTGCCTCTATTCCATAGACCAGGTAACATGGGGTCACCTAAGTTTAATTATGAGTTGTCTCCTAGTAATCCAAGAGAGTAATGGGAAGCTTTTCTGACCAACAATTCTTTTTCTGACCAACCATCTTCTACAAAATTATGGATAGGGTATTTTTAATGCCGCAATCTGTCCATTTTCCTACACATGATAGTATGAAGTATGGTTGGACTGGATACATTTCTTGAAGTACAATTCCTTCAGTTCAGCTACTCGAATGATGGTTCTGTTATCAGTGATGATATAATGAGGAAATTTGAATTGATGGATGATGTTGGATCTCTCAAATTCAATGATAGAATGGTCCATAACTTCATTGAGTGGGATCAGCTCTTCCCCCTTGGAAAATAAGTCGGTGGTGGTAAAAACATATCCTACATTGGCGCGCTGTTTCTGGTGGAAATGATCCCATGATATTGATTCCCCAAATTGAAAAGTTCCATGAGTACATGGTAGTATAGAGAGGTTCTGGTAGTCGATGCACAAAATTAGAATGAATCTAACATGTGTGCGATCTATTGAAAAACAAGATAGTGTCACGGATCATGGTGGGTCTGAACTAGCCTAACCATCAGATCTGGTGGAATGATTCTTCCCTCTATGATGAACTCTATATGAACCAGCACAAATATCCTACATCACCTAGGGAATCTTGTATCCTTCAATATTATAAATAAATAATCCATAGAACCCCCATATTTAGAGGTTATTCTCAAGGCTGGTACCACTCTAGAGTGTGAAATATATTATGCATCGACAGATTCGCTCACGTTCGACTCTGTATGTCGAGAGATTGTTGTTTTAAAGCAACATGAAAAAAGGAGTTATCCAATCAGGGGTTTCTTCTATTGTAGTATAGGGACCAAGAAGTCCCTATGAGGAGGTGTTGACAACAAGAAGTCTCACCTACTATCCATCATCATCGTATTGGGTAATAGGAGTGATGACTCTTCAATATGCCACATGTATGATCAAATCATCCTAGTCAGGCTCTACTAGAGATTTGGAAAGGCTGGAAAAAGCATTGGGTTGACCATTCTAATCGAGAAAGATGAATGACCTCGTGATTAGAAGGAAAATGGGCCATTTTCTAGAGAGTATTCTCTAAAAAGGGTACCAGCTCTGGCTTTCTGATAATCAACTCATTGTTGATCTATTTTAGGACTTGTTTTGAGTCCCCGTTCACATGTGGTTGATGGATGTCAATTTTGAGGGCTAACTCAAGACCAGTGATGCGATCCTGTTCCTATGACTCATTGTTGTTGTAGCCTTCCAATAACAAGAATGAGTATGGAAAGATAGCTTGTGTAGGCATGATGAAAATGATACCCATACCTACATTGTTGAGTTTAGGGTGGTTAATCCTTCTACCTATTGTGATTTGGTAAGTTCCATCAAAGTATATCTAAAAATATTGAATGGATTGATCCACTGAGATAATGGCCTCATCAAGGATGTCAAGATGTAGAGATTTCTCTACGGGGGATGGAATGGTGGCAAGGACGCCAAATAGTGTGTAACCCTTGACATCATTTTGTAGTACAAACCTGATGTCAAAGTGATGAAGGATCACATCCCACCAAGCTAGACGGCCTATCAACATGGGTTGGTTCATAATATACATCATTATGTGTACTTGGAATACCAGTTTCATCTCATAGTACATTAAATAATGTCACAACTTCTGACCTGAAAAAACTAGTGTGACGATGTAATTATCGATAGAGGAAAATTTGATTTTTGTATCCAAGAGCATGTGGCTAAGATAGTATAAATTGTTCTCCATCGCTTTTTTGATCTTATGGGAAAGAAGGATGTTGAGGGACTATTCTAGGGTGGTCAAATAAAGGACCACTAGCTTGCTAAAGATGGGTGGAATTAGAACCAGAGGCTGTAACAGGTACCGCATGATCTCTTTGAAGGCAGTCTGTCACTCTCCATCCAAGTGGTAGAATACACCTTTCTTCATGTGTTATGAAATAGTATTACACATTCTATCCATAGTTTTAATGAATATTTTCATGTACGATAAGTGTAATTGAAAACATTAAATCTCTTGGTGGTTATTCGGAGGAGGCATCTGACTGATAGCATTGATCTTCTCAGGATTGATCTTGATGCCTCTAGATGTAATGAAAAATAGGGGGGACATCACAGAGGTGACTATGAAGGCACACATCAATGGGTTCATCTTCATATTACAAGATCAGAGGAGGCCTAACACTTTCTCATGTTCCATGATATGGTCCTAACTCTGGCCATACTTGACCACCAAATCATCCACGTAGCATTCCACCAACATCCAAAGAATTTTCTTGAGATGTGGTGAATGGAATGCTAATAAGTGTCTCCGGAATTATTTGATGCAAATGGAATTACTAGATAACAAATGGTACCATGTGGTACTCTAAAGGTGGTGGAATATTTGTCTTCGGGGGCCATTCATATCAGAATATACCAAGAATAACCATTAATAAAGGAAAGGACCTAGAATCTAGTTGTGGCATAGATCAACAGCTCTATCACGTGAAGGGGAAAATAATCCTTCTAATAGTGATGATTGATAACTCAAAAGTTGATACAAAATCATATTTTTTTTCCTTCTTCCTGATAGGGATGATTTTGGCTAACCACTTGGGGTACTGGACTTCCATGACGATGTTTGATTTGATGAGTCTATCAACCTCAACCTAAATTAAGGAACTATTAGAAGGGTGGATCTTCGTAGGGTGATACGTGATCCCACAATTTCTTTCTGGAACACCAAGTTGGTGAATGTAAATCTAAGGATCTAGTCCCAACATATAATCATATCTCCAACAAATTACATCACAATGTTGTTTCAGAAAATACACATACCATTGATGTTCCTTAGAGGGCATTGTGACATTGATTAGAATTGGATTTAGGTATACCTTGGTACCAAGGTTCACCTGCACCAATTCTTATATAGTGGTCGAGAAACCTTCTTCAAATGTAAGAGGAGTGTCCTCTAAATCCACTTCATCATCTAAGATAAGAGTATCATCAGCAGCATGTTGTTCTTCTGAGACCATCCTGGGAGGGGTGTTGGTATTATCCTGAGCGGTGGAAGAACCATCATCTGGATACTCTGGTACTGTCACAACCATGGTAAAAACAATCTATCAGCCCAATTCCATCGTGTCTCCTAACAAGGGTCCTCCACTTGAAAATGTAAATTAATTAGTGGTGTGTTGTCTTGTCATGGTTTATTCTAGCACGACGGAATAAGAAATTGTGATGTACCACTATGGCCATGTGGCAAAAACCTCAATACCTAAAATGATTAAGGGGTTATGAAATCACCTGATTCTATCATGTATAGTTAAACAATGTAATCTTTAGAAGATCCTTGTTTCTAGGAATGTGTCTTCCCATTATTTTAGAGATAACAAAGCAGTGTCCCATGTTTGGGGTCATGGCCTCCAATCAATGAATCAGGATCATGAAGGAATCATCCAAATCTGCCCATGGATCAGCTAAAAAAGTAGCGTGCTTGACATCGTTAGTTTGAATCATCTTTTCCTTTCTCATTTAATAGTCAGCATCTATATAGTGGACATTACAAGTAGAAAAAGGAGAGACATCACATTGAATCATGCCCACTTGACCATTGAGGGAGTACTTGAGGCACTGATGATACAAAGAGGGAACTTTTAAATGAAAATGATGCTAGGTTCCACCCATCATCACATTGTATGCAGTGTCCTGTAATAAAACCTTAAATTCTATTATGGATACCTAGACACTAAATTTATTCTTCTATTGAATCTTTCCACATGTACTCTTCTCAGTTTAGTCATAACCTGGAATTTTTGGGTTAGAGGGACATAGATCTACATCAGATAGTCCTATCTTTTGGAGTGCTTCGGTCAGGATGAGATTGATCCCAGAACCCATATGGACAAGAAAATAGAGAACTTTCACACCATTTATTTGGCATGTGAAGTACATAAGCTAGATGTGCCCATATATGGGGGAACCTTCATCTTCTGTTGAGAAAAAAAATGACATCTTGGCATTTTGGATGCTTGACATCATGAGAATGAAAGGCATATACAGTCGCTACCTATGTTTCAAACTAGATGGGGATTCTCAAATCCTTTGTGAGGGTTTCACATATGTCTTCTAACATATGAACATCATCGAGAATAAAGAGATTTGAATGAATTTTAGAAAGGTGCATAATCACATATTAATTCCATGTGAGGTACACATTGTTGATAACAGGAGTTCACTCTGTGGAAGGGGGACAATGGGAACTGCAGGTCGAACCAGCACATTCTAGCTGGGGATGGGAATATCCCGCTACTCACTAGTTGAACCATAAAATGACTACTATATAACATCCAAGTGACTAGGGTCTATCCACAACTAAACATGGCTCACCATAGAGTGGTTGTGGTGGCTCATCTGGATTGAGCAGCATAAATGGTGATGGGAGAGAATCTGATGGGACGGAATGAGAGGATTATGCATTTCGATCTCTATGCTGAGTCTGTTGTCTAGTCTCTGTAGAATGTGCGTCTTGGTTAGAGGTACCAGCCAGTGCATTCTAAAGATTCACAAATCCATGATTTCATCAAAGCTGGCATCAACTGAGGACATTAAGGGGAGTAGTCTAGAATTCCATGTCATTAGTAACCATGTAAGGGTCCACCAATATGGTGGTGATTACCGAGGCATACTCTAGGTCATCACATGAAGAATATCCATCATTGGGTGAATTATGGTGGGAATCCCTATCTCTGGGGGGCATGAAGTTACCAAGAATCTAGGATGGCATCAACACTCTCAGGGGGACTTTTCTTTCCCTTACGCTATTGGCACCTGCCCCTTCAAGAGGTGGAATATTGAGAAGAAGATGTATAAACGATAGTGGGAGGAGGTGTAGCACCCTCATAAGGCTCTAGATTATTCAAACAGGCACAGATGATACCCTGAGTTTGGGTAAATACCATGCAAGCCATCCAATTGTCGTCATTCTGAGCTCCATGATAGGAGAACTAATACCATTTAGCCACACTGTCACAATCGGGATTTGTAGAAATACATACAACTTGCTCTAAGGCTGGCCCTAGACTGAATATATTATTTTCAACCTGGTCCTAAAGCTAATCCCTGAACACATATCACAACTTGAGACTGTTCCCATGGATTTAGTGATAGGGGAAATATTTGGGCGATCAGTGAGATCAGCATCTTCGGTCATTCTATATATTAGAAACCTCAAGATTACCATACCCATAGTGCTTTGGAAATAACCAGGAACTTGAGCCTCTTTGAAAGAGTAGATCTAGTTTCTCTTATATGGCAAAGGGACCATGAGATCATGGACATTACAAGGGGTTAGAGGCTAACCTGGAGGAAGAACTGGATTACCTCCCCTAGGCATCAGTGGTTTTCGAGGTGGCATTTTCCTATTCTGAGGATAGTAATATTGTCCACGAGGCTGAGCTCAAGGGTATTAACCACAGTGAGGATGCGGAGGGGGCTCTTTCGATAATAACTCCAGTGGCTTAGGGTCCTCAACATGTGCAATGGTGGGTAACTCATCCTTAGAGTCTCTTCTCTTAGGTGTATTATGAGGTAACGATCATGCCTACTTAGCTTGCTACAAGGCTTCCTCCACATGATAAGACTTGTCAATGATGTTCTAGAATCTACCATGGAAATTCCTAGTGATGATATAGGGGACCAATTTAGTTTTCACATTCCTCACACACATCATTAGTATTTTCTCTTGTGTTAGTGTCATATCGAGTGAGTATGTGAGGCCCTTCCACCTATCGACAAACTCAGTGACTCACTCATTTGGATTGTACTTTCACATTAGGAGGTTAGTAATAATGGAATTTTGAGTGGGGGAACTGAGTTGGTGCATGTACTACCTACATAGATCCTCTAAGAAATATATAGACCCAATGGGTAGCTGACAGTACTATAAAAACACAAGACATTCTCTTGTCTATACAAAACACTGACTATTGGATTTTTCCTACTTTTCTAGAGTCCCAAACATGGGTCCACACATAGAGATGAATTGGGCCAAGTGCTGCAGTAGATCACCCATCCCATTTAAGGGGGAGAATGTGGGGTTCCAAAAATCTGAGGGTGCTGAAATATCATCTATGTCAGATATGTCTTCCCATTGGGTGGTATTTCCAACTATCACCCTTCAAGATCCTCCAGGTGGGTGATGAGACCAGCTGGTGGATCAATTGGAGGGGGATTATTATCCTGACAAGGATTCCTAAAAAACATTTTGTTGGTAGAATATTGAATGTGATAGGTGGAACCAGCAACCCATGGAGTGCCTAGTGAAACAACACAGGTGGGATTCCAGAGGGTTGACCTATAGACCATCGAGAGGAAGAACATGTAGAGCCACCAGAGGGGATTTTGAGGGAACAACCTGTAGAGATGGATCTTGTAGGATGGTCTTATGATGCATATGTGGATTCAGAGAATCTTATCGTTATCTCTTACCATAATCTCTGACCAATTCTTGGTCTCGATAAGTGGGGTTGTTGGGATAACCTAGAGGAAACTCAACAACAAGGAGATTTACCTACCCTTACTACCCCAGTGGAGAATAGAGGAGATCATACAAATGATCAATGTATTCTAGATGGACTTATGAAACTTGTGTGGAAAGGAGTTCATCAATAGTACTTTTTTTTCAACAAGCTGCTAGAACAATTCATCCTTATTGGGGTTATATTCTTTCTTCTACACTAAACAAGATGGTCTGGAAGGCTTGACAGTTCCAGGGTGTCCTTATTCCCCATTAGGGTCCCTCCCAAAAGGCAGTGACTCGTTGGGCACAATAAGGCCACGAAAATGTCTCTACTAGTGAGGGGTAATGCGTGGGGGATCCAACAGATCTAGCACTACACTTGGGAAAAACATTCTCCTCAATGAGTCCCATCATGGTTTCCTTCTCTTGTAGTTTGTCCATGTTAAACGTGACAATTCCTTGGGGTATATCTTTGATGTCACCAAGCATATCTGAATATCGTAGGATTGGGTTAAAATGGAGAGTTTCATATTGTCCACATCAACATATCAGAAAGTGTGGGGATTTATCAAGATTAATCCTATGGAGCATAAAAAATCTATGATGGAATTATTTTTATATGATCTGGTGGTAACCAGATGATACCGGATGCTAAGCAACGAGAAGGGAAACCAACTCAACCAGGAAGAATTGCAAGATAATATTTTTATATTTCTCTTGGATCATTGGATAAGACACTAAATATATAGGAGGTGGAAATGAATCCCCTAGAGTGTTTGGCGGAAGCATGCGATCTATTGGGTGAGGGGATTCATAATGATGAATTCTGGAGTCGCATTCGGCCAGAACATTTTAGGGACATGATCCACGGTGAGAATTTCTCACATGATCATTCGATCAGTAGCGAGATCAGGCATCTGATTTCCCTATTAATCAACTAGGTGAATCTGGGGTCTTGGTAATGGCACTGATATATATTTCTTTGGAGTTGGACTAGTCAGCTAGGAGTACAGTGTATGAGCTGACAAACAACTTCACACTAGGTTATCTCCTAGGGATCTTACTAACTTCTTCGCCACATCCATGTATGATGAGGTGTTGACTGTTGCTTCCTGCACAATGGTGGCCATCTTTATTAGTTGATCATTCTTGGGTTCGTCATCTTCCATACCCTAAAACAATTATCTCTGATCTCACATCTTGGTGGATCGTTAATTAGGTGGTAGTAGAAAAGGCTTCATAGAAAGACCCTATAAAGGAGTCAAATCATCCTCCTCCTGTACGTATCTGTATAGGGATTCAAGGATTTGGTGTATCTCACTTTCTGGTAGGAAGAAACTAAAACACTATGTACCTACCCTATACCCTGATAATGAGGATTGGGGTGAAGGTCCTACCGTCGTTTCATACTCCACTTTATAATCTAAGTTGTGGAATGGAAGTATGATTAACTGGAACATCATGGGGATCTTACCTTAGTGGCGATGGTTTTCCCCCTTTCCCTTAGAAGGTTATTCCAATAAAATTATATCTTCGACTCGGGGAGGGCCCTGGTGTCGGTTGGTTCTTGAGCAGGGAGGACCTCTTCTTATGATGTTTGAAACACAAGGAGGACCTTCCCACATGTTGTAATGAAAGTGGGTAGGACCTCTTCTATGGTGGGTCATAGTGTGAGGATCGCCCCATCATCTTTCAAATGGAAAATGGGGAGGACCTCTATGTAAGTTACCTGATGCATGGGGAGGTCCTCCAATGTAAGGAGTTCTGTAGAGGGTAGGAACTCTATTAGAGATGATGATAACTTCAGTAGGGCCTCCATGTTGATATATAGTAGAGAGAGGAGGACCTTCACTCATATTGGTGCTGTCGTGGGGAGTGCCACTTCTTAATCTATTGATGATGTGAAGAGGACCATTCCATTGATGACCTGAAATATGGGGAAAACATCCACACATGAGATAATGGGCATGGTGAGGTCATTTGTGATGTGTGTTGACAAGTTGGAGAGGAACTCCAACTTGAAAACGCCATCGTCACGAGTCATCCCGCGACTACTGCTACTCTCACCTATGACTGGATGAATTGACCCAGACCACATAAGGGTTACATTGGGCCTCAACTTCAATCAGGAATAGAATTGACCATGATCTATAGTTACAAAGGATAAATAGAATGAATACATGGTGGTATGGGCCACTAAATCTATGGAAGATGAATCCCCCTAACAGGTTTCCTCCAGTGCCTACATCTGATATTGATCCTAGGTCATCCAAACTATGGCCAGCTGGGAAGGAGTGTAGATCGCCTGCTCCACCATCTATGGGACCAAATGGTATAATTAATGAGGCATAGTGGGAGACCTCCTTGGAATCTACCTAGATGAAGTATCAGAGATGAATTGAACATACCTTACCTCATCTTCAGGAGGGATATAATCATAGGAATATTCCAGGGAGACACTCTTTAAATGTTTTGATATTAGAGTGGGGTGTAGCGAATCACTATATGGCTCTTGGGGTAGCGGCGATGAGGTACGAAAGCCTCTAGATCTTGGTGCGCCATATACCTCATTGGGATGACCCCCTACTATCCTTATCATTGAATAAGAGTGTCGATATATATCCTCTAAATAAACACTAAGGGTGAGATTGGGTTTTGATGAAATATTGGTAGAGGTGGATCCATGTGGTGAATCCACAAAATCAATCCTATTGCCCCTATGTTTTAGGGATGGGGGTGATTGGTTCACTATTACTATAACTTGAGTCCTACAAAGCTAGAAGATTCGTCCATTAGTATAGATATGTGGAAAGAAATGATTAGTGGCCTAGTGTTATTCAGTCTTCCGTGGTCAGAGAGAATGGTCTGCCCAAACTATGCCACAAACTAGAATGACCAGTGATTAACGACCCCAAATTCTGGTCTGTTCCACACTAGGCCCACTATTTTCATGGTGGGACATGGCACCAGATATCTGAATATGGTTACACGCTCATCCCCAGATTTCTCAAATTATACTAATCTCTATTTTGAGGTTAAGATTTTCACATCACATTCACCATTTCTATTTCTAATGATTTCCATCAGGGCGCACTGTCATGCACATGTTGATGCTCACTAACAGTCGCATTGTACCATACATTCCCTCTTTCTAAAGGTGGGTAGTTTTCATCACCTCTTCAAGTATGTTTGATCCTTGATCGAAATGGGATGATAGGATTCCATTTTCTCATTACATGGATTCCTCTAAAGAATTTGTCGGATAGTCCAGGTCTCCCTCATAGATTTAGAAGTTGTTCGTGAAACATGTTATGAGTTCCATATCTTTAGGGATGTTAGTTTACTATGTTGATTCTACAAGGAAATTCCAAAGGGTCAATTTAGGGAAGCATCATTCAGTTAAGAGAGTAGACACACTAAAGAATATTGGGCATTTATTGACACTAGAACATTGTAACACGTGTATTCTTCCTTATTAAAGGGATTCTCAAGGGTGAAGAAACCCAAGGTTTCCCATGGAGACCATGATTTATCTTATTCAAGAGGAATTTATTTGAGGTTTTCCTCAGCTTCCCATGTTTAGAAATGGTCATTTTGAAAGTTTAAAATCTAACAGAGATGGATTGGACTGATTAGAACACCGCTAAGAGTGCACCTTATGGGTACGTCCTTGGGAGAGAGAACCAAGAGGGTTTATCAGATGGATGGATCAAAATGCCCAATTAGGACAAACCATGAGTGGTGTGTCCTAAAGAGGGATATTTAACACTGTGAAGGTTGATCGGAACACCAATGAGGGGGGATCTGGGAGGAGGACCCAACTGGGAGGGACAAAAAGGTCTACCATTGGCTCATGTTAAACCTCAAGGAGGCTTCCTTTGTGCCCTTCCTAGGAGATAAATATCAATCCCCACATTGTTCAAATGGACAATGTGACATTTACGCATTGATATTGCCCAGTTGCTGCTAGAAGCCACAATCATATGGATGAATGGGGAATACACTCTAATATAGACCAAGTTCATTATGTGACCCCACCGTGATAAGGGTGGGGTGATTGAGTAGATAGTTTGGGCTTATGCATGGTTAGTTTCCCATATGAATGGTGTAATCCCACCGGGTTATTGTGGCCCATGTAAGAATAATGATGGATGGTGGATGACATAATGTAGTGGATGAGATTAATAAGGTGAAACTGATGTGAAGATTATGGTGTTAGGCATGATCCTCATGGAGGATTCCAACATACCTTACCTGGGAGGTAGAGATCAAAGTCAATGTACTTTTGAGATGGGTGATGAGTCACCTCAGGGGGCGGCTCATGCAAATGGATTCATGGATGGGACATGAAGAAAGTGGACCCTTGGGTTGAGGAATCATCTACCCAAAACACATGTGCATAAGGGAGATAATAGGATTAAACTTGGATGATGTGCATGAACCGAGTAAAGGCTTTCTATGTATCTTTATGGCTGGGAATCAAAGTCCACATATTTTATGATGGAGAACAAAATCGAGGTGTAAATAAATGACATTGACCTAGAGACATGTTGAGGATTATTCATGTATATAATCCCATCATAAGATGCATACTCTTGGTTTGATGAGTATGGATTGAATATGTGGATAATGCATGGTTAGCGGATCAAAACACCTCATAGAGGCAGATCTTGGAGATGTTTACCAAAAAAGGAAGATATAATATCATGAGGGTACATCCCTCATAGGGATCACCAAAGTTAACCATTGGTCAGGGTGAAAAATCGAGGAGTATTCCTACATAACTTGTATATAAGACAGGGATCAAAACCCATGTAGATTCAAAATACAGTTCAACATTTTGTAAAATGAGGTTGAACTGACATGAAGTGATCAGGGCCGATGGATAATGGGATTGAACCACGATGAGGCTTCTTATGTACCTAGATTAGATGATAAAGATCAAAGTTCACATAGTTCATCATAAAGGGGCATGGAGACTATGAATGGTTAGCAGCCCAGAGAGGATGTCTTGGTTGTTACTTACTCTATGCTCATGTGAGTCATGCTCGGTGTGAGAAACAAGAGGTAGCATCAGAACAAACAATCATTCCATGAACGACATGGACACTGGTGATATTTTGTGGGGATTACTCAGTTAGGGGGACCAAGGGGAGGGGTATTTGGACTTACTTCTAGAGGGAATCCCAAGGAGGGCGCCCCAATATACGAGGAGGATATAGACATTTTACCGAGAGCACCATTTCAAGGTGTATATCGAGGATTATGTGGAGACTATCTAAGTCACACATGGTAACAAATCCCAATGGGGGATAAAAGGATGATTATAACGATAGGAAGAAAATAGCTCCCAAATACCATCCTCTATATAATCCACTTCGACCTACCACACATGTGGAAACTCACAATTTAACGTCATGTTTTGGGGACTGATGTTCTTTAGTAGTTTAACGTCTGGCAGCTCAAACAATGATGACTCACTTCTCACCCCATGTAATTATATAACTTTTTCCAACATACACATGGGGAAGATAACACATAAGAAATGACTGAATGGAGTTATATGGATGAGTGATCAATCATGGGGTACATGTTATCATGGCTACAAGAATAATCCTTAACTGTTAGCATTCATATGTGAAGAAGCATGCAGGAGGGCAATGATGTATGGAACACTACTCGAGGAACCATGAAGTCACATTGTACGAGCCTAGAGGGCTGCACGAGAGAAGGGTTCATGATGAATAAGGATACATAGAGGGGGGATTCATGAAGCTCTAGTGCTTCATGATGAATATGTGATTCACAAAACAATGTGGTCCGTGAAGCATGGAGAAAAGGATCTTCCATGAAGGGAGGAGCTTTACAAAGTGTGATGAACTAGACAAGGCATGGATTCAACATGTTCTTAGAGGGATGATTCATGAAGGCAGAATGATCTATAAAGACCCATGTCCCTAAAACAGACTCCTACTTTCACGATGGTCGTTGGACTTTGCGAACGGAATCCCCATTTAAAGCAGAGGAAAAATGGAACAAGGGGAATGTTGGTTCACAATGATTAGGTACCTAGGACGAAACATTTTCTGGCTGGTCCATGGAGAAAAGGGGTATTCGGGAAATTATATCTCATAAGTTGAAAGGTCATGGTTTCAATTCTTCGGGATGCGGTGAGCTACCTATTTTTAGGCACCCAACGTCGTGATTCTCTGAAGTCACTCCATGGAGGAAATTTCTCTTCGTGATAGGAGACGACCCTATTTTAATTATCAAGGCTTTAGTTACGCTTCTATTTGGTAGTCATGAATGTATTTTTTGGATCGTAGAGGCTTCCATCAGGGTGCTCTACAGTGCCCATGAAGGACTAGGTTCTGCTAGTTTCACACCATTTGTGGTGGTGAAGGGTCTTCATGATGGAGATTCGTGAGGAATGATCTGTTGATGATTTTTGTGACTCTTTATGGATTAAATTTCATCACACCTACTTCAACCACTCTTTATCCACATTGGAACCTAAGTTCTATACCAACAACTACCTTGTCCCGATCAAAACATTTTTCTCTAGGTATAATAATATCTTCAAGAGAAAGAAAAATCTTGAACATGATATGATTCTGTAACCAAGGTGGCGGTGTTACCCCACATAACTCCCATTTGACATCTGTAGGGGAAGAGGTCCAAGAGAGGTCAAATATTATACAAGTTTTTCATGAGATAAAACATTGATTTGGTTATTTTTTCTGTACCTTCCACATATATTGTGGGCATTATTCAGATCTTCCTTTAATCCAATGGAATCCTAGAAGTTCTCACTAACACACATTCCAACCACTACACCAGTTGAGTCCTCCATGAAGAAGAGGACTCCATCTCCCATCAAGAAACTCTAATTTTGGGTCTCAAATGCATTAATCTGGGATTTCCATTAGAATAGTACTCTCCCAATAATAGAGGTAGAAAGATAGGTCCTCTAGAAACTGAAATCATGTCTTCCACCCTCTCAACAGTGTCCAGTAGTCCCAAACTAGCAGGCTCTACTAGACATCTCTAATAATTTTAGGATCATATCCCTGAAAAGTTATAATAATTACCTTGTTATCATAGGGAGGGGGATGAAGTAGTCACCATTAACTTTGTCCTTGCTGCACAAGGATCCCTCTAATGTACCCATGCTTGAATACATCCCTATCAATGCCATGTTGACCAATATCCTCATCCTGAGGAGGATATCATTCCAATGGTCCCTGTTGAAGGTAAATGAACATTGGACCCCCGAGCATCCCAAAAAGAGTGACGACCATATACCCATGAATAGGTCATCACCCGAGTTCCTAAGAAAAATAATTGTCATGAAAATTCAGTAGCATACAATGAGAAAACATATATTCTTTCTCCCTTTTATGAAGTCCACCATGAAAATATTGAGGCATATTATGAGAAAGCATAAATTTCAAAAAATTCTCACCAAAACCACCATGAAATTAGGGTGGCAAATTTTAGGCAGATGGAAATCCCTACTGATTTGCATGAAGTCTACCATCCAAATAAGATAGAAAACAGATATAAGAAGATAGAAATCTGTGCTGATGCATACCAAGACCCTCATCCAAATAGGATGGAAAAATATAGGTTTGAACATATCCCTACCAAAGAATATGAATCAAACAATCCAAATAAAACTAAGATCAATGGGAAGACTCAAATCCCCACATGCCAATATAAATACCAGCTGTCAAATATTGTGGAAATAATGTACATGTAGAGTCAAATTACTATGGATTCGTATCAAGATCGTCAAAAAATATAGAGGAAATTGATCAGATGAAAATACATTATTGAAAATATGAATCCCATCAGTCAAATACATTTGAAACTGGAGAAAAAATTCAGTATATCCCAATCATAAACCAAGGGTATTCTCGTTCCTCCACCTCGACACAGGATAACTTTCAATACCCACTGGAAGAACATGGAGGTCTAAATTAGAAACATATTTCTACTCCAATGTTATAATGGGAATATATCTCCATTATATACAAATATGTATCTCAAAACATCCTAAAAATCATATAGAATTATACATCAATTTCAATTCATATCCTCCAAACCAATCAATATGTAATCACATCCATGGAAATAGAAATGATTTAGGCCTAGAACCCCCTCTCCCCATGTGGGTTGACTCATCCAAAAAATAAGGTAGTCACTATAGAGTTTACCTACATCCCTTATATATTCCAAAATCTTTTTTGGCCATATTCAGTGATAAAGTTTCACCTGAATTGGGAATAAATAGTTATTCCAACCATGGGACATCGGTCGACCACAATGGCTTCTCTTGGGAAGGCATACATCCCTTCCAAAACTCATGATTCTTGTCAAGATTTCCTAACATCATCATGGGAACCACTCAAATAGGAACTCATATATGAAGGTCATTACCAACACCAAACAACCCTAGTCACCCACAAGAGAGTGCCCAAAATTAAAAAGTTCGAAAGATCACTATAAAATTAAGTGCACATTCATAACCCTAATCTATTATAAGATAGAGTTCTTGATGCCATAAAGCACATATCATTGGGGGCTCATGATCCTTCCAATAGATTACCATATTATAGAAGTGGCAGTAGCAGTTTCGAAGGCCCTCCCTAAAATATTATTACTTCCAACTCCGGAGGTCCTCCCTAGAGCATTGACCATGATGGAATCCTTAATTGATGAAAAAAATAACCTTCATAAGATATTATCTTCTAATGAGCATCATGGTTTCACTCCTCAGGACAAGAATATTGAAAAACAAGAAGGCCCTCCCATTGATGTGGTCTGCCCCAATGGTCCTCCACCAGGTATATGCTACAAAACATATCCCTATAGTCAAACATCCAGAAATAATTGTTGTCCTCACCATAATGGAAGTCATTGAAAAGTTCCTCCCAGCAATGAAATCATGTAGAAAAAAGGTCATCCACTTACTATGGACTTCCATAAACATCCTCCACATTGTATATACCACTAAAATACTCACTTTGATCTGACATAAAGCCATAATGTTAGCTCTTGATATAACAGAACTTGATATAAAGGCCCTCCATGCATTAAAATTTTACCCCAGTAAGAAGTTCCTCCCCTTACCGAGTCAAGAGTGAGTGAGACCTAATATTCTAAGGAACTTGGAAATATGGATTTAAACATGTTAGCTAATCTTTTAAAAAAAATAAAGTGACATGAATTATAAACTATATGACTTCCCAAGTCCATTCTCATCTTATGATACACCTTCGTACCATTCATATATCATTGAGACCCATACTAGCCCAGCTACATGGGATGAAATCATCCTGAAGTGTCCAAATTGGGAAGCCCAAGTAGAAGACTCTCTTATAGAAGAGGAAATAGATATGTTACTCATGGGAATAAAATTATCTAGGGATGACATACAGGTTATATTTTGTCCCATGACCACTTATCAGTTCGATATACTAAGAGATTTGTCAGAAGAATTCATACAAAACCTTCATCTCAACCCCTAGAAAATCTTCCACCAAATGAGTTAAAAATTATTGAACTATAATGGTTATTCATACCATGTTAAAATAATGGAAATGATTCCCCAACAAATATGCTTAGAAACTCTTCTGTCTACATGGAGACCAAAATCATAGATTTGGAAGAAAGATATTGAAGTGTCCTGCCTCAATGCGCTACATAAGTTGTGTCATCTTATTAGTGAAGCCCCATCTAGAGTTCATATTCAGGGATGCGGAGAGCATGGAGCCTTGAATTTCACCCCACATCCCATCCAGAAAAACCCATTGGAAAGGAAATCAGGTAATTTTATTGTCCCCAAATATCGATTAAATGAATTTTTTATTCTGTAAAGGTGTCATGCTCGACAAGAACCGGCCTTGAGTAAGTCTCAATAGCGTAATTCCTCAGGAGATCAAGCCATTGAAAACATATTTAACTAATAAATCGAGAACAGTAAATAGGATTAACTCATATGGTATTCCAATCAACAATCCCTACCAATGGCCTTATATGAAACAATTCATGTTCATACTCATCACCATATCTAGTTCAGACTCAGATGGAAATGCGTGAGATAAAGAAAGTGGAAATAAAAGTACCAACGGCCGCAATAAAGTACAATCCCCAACCAATACGGATGGGTGAATTTTAATAAAAAGTACCTCTTATGAATGAAAAATTATGGTTGAGCCACAATAATAATAGAACAGGAGCAGTCCTAGCCCATACGTATAGGGTAATGTTTACCTCAACCATCCACCCAACGAACATCAGTTTTTCCTTCTTGGGAGGGACGAAATGTTGAGAGGCCACCCATTTTGTCTCTTCTGGTGATTGATTTCCCATAGAATTGAGGAATGTGTAAAGGTCATATAATGGTTTTCTCTGAGTCACCCATCACCAAGAATCTCTAATAGGACCCCAGAATGGAAGGAGAAAATCCAATAATGGATGAAAAAATATCTCCTTCTATTAAAGAAGATGGTACGCCACTCACAATGTGTTATGAATTTTTTTAACTTCATAGATGTTAATCATTTAGAACACTCTAGAGGTCATAAAAATATAAAAGAGTGGAGATAGAATGCTTCCTCCCAGAATCTGATCCATATTGAAAATTAAGGCAAGCTCAACCATAATCAGAGGGTTTTCATGAATTTGGGTTCCCCTAATCAATCCTCTACTGCCTCCTATGTGAATCCCATGTATCCGTAAAAACAATGACAAGGCTAAACATGACCCAAATTCTCCTCACAATGATAAATATCCCTTGATGTTCAAGGAGATATTCTCTCGGCATGAGAAGAAATGAAAGAGATGAGGTGAATCAATGCTAAGCTACTTAGAGGAAGTCATCCTATCAAGTAATCTTCCCATGAATATTATAAACGTACACTTCTAGAACAGTACCTCATCCATAAGGGTTTATCCTAAAAAATAACACAATTTCAAGATATATGTCTAATATTTTGTCCAGACCAATAGTTTACATAGATATGACCCCATATGGGTATCAATATTTTCCTCCATTAAGGAAAAAACTAGAATAGGTCCAAAAAAATCCCCAAAGTATGCACATGGTTGGTTATCAACCTCAAATACCAGCATAACAAACATGTCCAATCTTTCCCTTATTGTTCCCATCCATTCTCAAGTAAAACAAAATACACATCAAGGACTCATTAATACCATCAAGTCATTGGTATCCTTATTGGAATCCATTGAGTGACTGAATGCTTTCGTATAACTGGAATGGAAACCTTGCCCAGACTATGGGAGTAACACTCCATCACCACCAAATTTTATAAACCCTATAATTCTAATATTAAATGGGTTAGGTGACCCAAAACAACATATGATGCATTATACATCTTATTTTGATCCTTTGATGGGAACCTCATAGAAGGAATAAGCAGTTAAACTCAGATTATTTGTTTAAACATTGAAAGGATCATCCTTTATATGGTACGTCAGTTTTCCACTTCAGTCGATAACTGGATGGGAGGATCTCCACCAGAAGTTCCTTTACCATTTTAGCTCAACATTGTCATAGAAAACAATTAGTGACCCCACAATCAGAAAACAACATTATAATGAGAGAGTCTCAAACTTCATTATCGGATGGAATTGTCTGACCAACTCTTTTAACTAGCCTCTTGAATAAGATGATATGCTTAATATGTGCATCGATAACATCCATGAAGATCTACAGACATCACTCATCCTAGTGAAATACAAAAGTGGATTTTGGTATTTCTCCATCATTCGGCAAAGACTAGAGGATTCCAAATATACTAATCTCAATTCATATGTAGCCCCACCGACCATAAGAAAAATAATGGGAAGAGGTGAAGTGGATTCCTTTGTGATAAATACATCCCCTGCACCTAATCTAGCTCATATGCCTCCTCCAGATCATGTAGGGTCCCATGTAAGTCAATAGAATCCCCCTTCTCTATAAGACAAGAAGAGGTGACTAAGAAGGAATTGATTTGAGGAATATAGTAATAAACATTACTCATTCTAAGATGATCTAGTCTGTGTCTATTTTATAACTGCCATGAAATATAAATTTCATTATCTATGAGATCCAAAGAGGGCTAATAATTTTTTCATCAATGACTAGATAGATTATTTTCCCTTCCACTAAATTCTGTTTCACACCATCCTTGATTTTTTCATCTTCAAATACCTATTGTTGAAAATAATAGACTCTAGGAATGTGAAATTTAAACCACCATGAGGAGAAATGGCATATTTGTCCACTACTACCCCTAATGAAGGAGGTGAGTGGAAAATAGTTATCAATAAGAGAGTGAAAATTTTCAACAGTTATATGGATTGAAAGACAACTTACAAGACTCATTACACTCTCTATCTACAATTGTAACAACCAACTGCTCCTCCAACTGCTCCTAATACATGACAACCAAAATCCTTATCCCCACAATCCTTTATAATCTTACTATCAAAAAAATAGCCTCACAAGGGAGACAAAGTGAATGTGAAGGAAGAAAAAATTGTTTCCAGGACAAAAAAAACTGTTACCATTTTAGATGTTATGAAATAATATCTAGAAGGATGGTAAATAACATGACCAATGGCACAACCAAAAGTAGTCAGTTAGGCTAAGTCATCATCAAAAGAGGAGATTATTTTTGGATTATTTAGTGTTATTCACTTAGTGGATCCCTTCTATGAGGACGAGTATAACTATGAACCCATGTTCCCCACACCCAGTCGAGGAACCAGAAGAAGATCCTATAGAGGCTTTGGACACCAAGGAAGAAACACCCATAAATGATATCAATGATTATGCCCTTAATGTTACTATGAAAGTGAAATAACATGTTGGGAAGCATCATACTTTTGACCATAAGTTTGATATCTTGAATTTATTCGCCTCATTACTAGCCAAAATATCAATCATGGATGCCATAATTTTTTCAAATGGACTCAAGGTAGAACTCATAGAGGCTCGTCAAGGCCCCTAGGTGTTTGAATCCAATGTGGTCACCACCAAATTCTATCGAATATAGAACAATCCTATAGAGTTTCATGAATTTATATAATTTAAAAATCAATATGAAGACATCATTTTCCATAGAAACATCAGACCTTTGTATGTGTCTAAAAAATGAGCGGTGTTGTTTTCTAAAAAAATGTTGACAATGGATGTGGAGTTAATCTCATTATAGTGCATACACTCCACCAGTTGGGTTGCAATACGGATCATCTAGTCCCTTCCCCCATATCAACAAAGGCTATGAAAAATTAATTATAATCCATTGGGGAAAATCAATATCAAGACACAGTTTGGAGACCTTGTTAAAGACTCATACTTTTTCATCGTATGAAAATACACGACATTAAAAATCTTACAAGGAAGTTGTTGCATCAACATGTAGTAGTTCCCTAACAATACCATTAGAGAATAAAATATTAAATTTTTATATAAATTGGTACAATAAGTTTTGATATGTCCTCGTTAGAATCCTACAAGTCACATTATATTGATGAAAGATTCTATTAGGGGAATAGGAGGAAACCCTCGGTCGATTGTATAGATTAGATCACCACCCTAAATAGTTTAGAAATAATCCTAGAAGTCCCCTTAAAATATCTCTATGAAGAATACATACTACCCATCAATGAGTTTTGGTGAATGAATTCAAATTTACATGCATTTTTAACAATCCTGATGGTTTCAGTCATGACCACGGAGTCTACCAACATTGAAGAATCTGATAAACCCCATGATTATGGTGAATGATCAAATATAATTACTCTTAATCCATCATTAGGTCTACAGAAAAATCATACCTCGCTTGCTAAGGAAGAAGAGGAATAAATACCTCTTTAGTCCCTCGCTTCATCCTCTCGAGGAGATTCCCCTCTCTCAGTCAGATCAAAAGAAATTGATTCTTCCTCTGAATTCCAAGATATCGACAGTTCTCTAAATTATGGAAATCTCATATAATTATTGTATTCCCCATAAGAATAATATAAATAAGAACAGTGGGAGAATGGTGAGGAATACCTTATATATTCCTCTCTAGCATTTTATGATGGAGTCTTTATCGCCATCAACAGATTGGGTGAAATAAATTTTTATATGGAAGAAGATCCACAACCCACCTTGATCAGTGAGGACATATATTTCTAAGAACAAAAGATATATACCTCTTTACTAAGGCTATATCAAGATGTTTTCTCCTATAACTACACAGAAATTCTGACCCTCGATCCTGAGGTGGCAACTCACCACATATTCCTTTCAATAAATCGTTAGGGCTATAAGTAAGAAGCCAGAAGGGAACAACCGACACATGATCTCATTATGGAGGCTGAAGTTTAAAAGATCATCATAGGAAACTTTATTTTGGAGGTTCAATATCCCTTCTTGATGGCCAACATAGTCCTATTAAAGAATAGCAACATAAAAATTATATTTTTCATTGATTTCAGAGATCTCAATAGACACTACCTGAAAGAGGACTTCCTGATGGTCAATGAAACCGCCAGATATCAGTCTCTCTCTTTCATGGATGGATATTTAGGATATAATCAAATATTAATGGCTTGAGAAGATGAAGAATCTACCACCTTTTCGACTCCCTAAGGAGTATTTTGTTAATGGGTAATGCCTTTTGGTATGAAGAACACTATCACCACATATCAACATTCCATGCATCACGTCATTAATCACTTCCAATGATAGTTTGTTGAATGTTCTGTTGATTACATGATGGTTAAATCTCACCAACTCTTGGACCACCTGTCAGATCATGAAATTTTCTTCAACAAACTGTGACAACACAGTCTGAAAATTATCCCCTTGAAATATGATTTAGGAAATACCTTAGGGAAATTACTTAGTTTTTTCATATTCCATCTTGGAATTTAATTAGATCCCTATAATAAAAAATATTTCTTTGTCTTGTCACCTCCTTGTATCATCACCAAGTTAAGAGGACTCCTATGAAAAGTTTCCTACATTTAGTGCTTCAAAGCCAAGCATGTAGGTAAATGTTTTCCCTTCATGAGGTTTAAGAGTAAAGGGGTTTCATATGAATAGATTGGTGATTTATAGGTTCCATTCAATAATTTTAAGAAGTATATGTTATGTCCACTAGTGTTAATGTCACATGCTGAAGGAAGACTACTGATTTTTTTTGTAATGTCCATGGAGAGATCCCACGGTGCCTTCCTTGAATAGAATAATGATTCTTGTAGTGGAAAAGCCTTTATTATCTCACTCTAACCATGGTTTATGCTAAGACATGGTACATATATATAGAAAAACGTTTTCTGGTGCTAATATTTACTATAAAAAACTGAGAAAGTACCTACAGCATCACGAAGTCCATGTAGTCGCTTGTAGCGACCCACTCAGGTGAATTATTTTTCTTCTAATGTTGACTAGATGCTTTTCACATTGGGTGTCATACTACAATAGTTTTACAATCGGTTCATGACTCAGAAACCTGTCAAAGTCTAGGATTCAGTTGACTTCTTAGAATATCACCCCTCATTAGAAATGTCATCATTGGATGAAAAAATACTCAATGAAGAGGATTTAACATTTCATGATGTTCCAGAAACATGGGAGATTCTTTTCGATGGTGCATCCAGATGCTTGACAAGAAAAAAATGGAAAACCCCAAGCTAAACAATGTTAGACTAGGAATTATGCTGATATATCTTGAAAACTAATCCATGTCTTAATCCTTCTTATATTAAGAATGATTCACAAATAATTAAATATAATATCAAGCTCTCGTTGTAGGATTAGTGTTATCCTTTCAAGTAAAAGTAAAACACATGCAGATAAAATGTGATTTGGAACTAGTCATCAAACAGATTAAGGATGAGTATACCATAAAAAGTAAGAGTTGATCCCTTTGTTTGATCATGTATAAGGATTGATGGAGGAATTAAATTTATAACAAACATTTATTTTTGTCCCACGGTCACATAATTATTCGGCCGATGCATTAGAAAATGCAGCCACGGCTCTGGGGGATACCGAATGTGATTAAATGAACGCCATCATTGTGCACCGAAATACGGTTTCATCATTCGTTCAAAAAAAGGGAAGAAATCTATGTGATCATCCTTATCCCAAAACAAAATGGTCCTACCACTAGCTGGATGGATCTTATTGTGGATTATATCCAATGATAGGAGATCCCACCAGATAGATTCGAGAGGGAGAAATTATGTAGATGAGAATTTAACTCTGTTCTTTACAATGATATTAACCATATAAAAGAACTCTATAAGTCGGGTCTTGATGGGGTCCTTATCAGGTGCATTTATGGAGAAGAGACCATTACTATCATTAAATAAGTACGCACTTGAGCATGTGGTGCATATAAACTAGGATCCAAGATTTGTCATCAAATTTGGAGGCTTAGATACTATCATCCCACTGTAATGTAGGACTGTACTATATTCTCCAAGAATTTCCATTCCAACTAGGTTCATGAAAATTACATTCACCAGTGGCCAAAGTTACGTCACACAGCCAGGCACTCCTAGTTATTCACCATATAATTAATGAGCATCATGGGACCATATCCTCCCTCTATGTCTTAACAATTCAAAAATATCATCACAGAAACCAACTTATTTTCTAAATGGTATGAAGTTGTACCCTTAAATAATTCAGGGAAATAAATAGTGTTGGATTTTTTAAAGCCAACATAGTAACCAGATTTGGTGTACCTAACACCATACTAATGAAAAATGGCACCAATTTGTATTCTACTGACTTTGAAAAACTATATTAGGAGTATGATATCAAGACCAACCATTCCTCACATTATCATGTAAATGATAATGGGAATATGAAATCCTTTAACAAGACCCTATAAATTATACTTCAAAATATGGTAGATAAGGATAATAATTCATGTCTTGAAAATAACCTTCATGCTTTGGGGGCTTACTAGACCACAACCCTCATCACTTCCCAAGAAACCTTTTATTCATTGGTATACGAGATAGAGGTGGTCATGAACATCATTGTTCAATTACCTTCGCAACAAATTACCATTTTTGACATACTATCCACAGATGAGAAATCCTAGAAGCCACTGGATGAATTACAGAAACATGATGAAAATAGATTTCATTCTTTGCATCATTTATATTGTTACCAGAACCGAATTGCATGATCCTTTAATAAAAAAAATTTCTCATGTATTTCTGTGATGGAGAAATGGTTTTTGGTCTTCATAACTCCAATTATACTCAAAAATAAACCACCAAAACATGAATCAAATTGGGAGGTATCATCTGTAATACACAAGGTATACTATAATAGACCATATTCATTAATTTCAATATATGGAAATCTCATTACATATCCTACCAATGCAAGGTCCCCGGTGAAAAATTTCATGTATCCATAGGAACCAATGTCATGTTTCTATGACGTTAAGATATAGGTTGAAACATACTTATTATATGATGTTAAACTACATAGCATATGGCATCCTCACAACATGATGTTAAAGTGTATGGAGTTCATCCCCAAAAAATTATGTTAAAATCTACAAATATCTTCCTCACTACATGATATTAAACTATATGGATTCTATCCCCACAACATGACATTAAACATTGCTTATAAATTCCTGATCATAAGATACTAAACTAGAAGATCCAATATCCTTATTGAACAATATTAAACTACATTACAACCATCATCCCCAAAACATTGAAAAACTATAATGCCATCATCTTGGATGCATGATAATAAATTCGGCATATGATCCATAATCGATGACCATAAACTAAGAGTTATCATCCTCATCAAAAGACATTGAACTACAGTATACAATATGCCACTTTCCTTCCTGTCAGGCGATCGGTTTCCTTACCATGAGATGGTAAAATACATAGTCCTAACCACATGACATTAAAATATGTTTAGATCATTATCCCAATCAATGGTTCATTTCACCTGAGTAATATTTTTTTGGGAGAAATATGGAATTTCTATGTTCTTATATTAGAGTCAAACCCACATAGGGACACTTTTTCTCTAGAACTATGTGTGGATTGATTCTTGTCCATACTGGATATGTAGTGACTCCTAAACCCTATTTATTGGGCCCAGTCCAGAACAATGTGAAAAAAAATTGAAACCTATGTGTATTTGTTAGATAACCATGGAAAATCCCTATCAAAAACTACATTTGGATTGATTATAATTTTTTGGGGTATGTAGTGGCACTTGAATCCCTAATTTTGGTCCTAGGCACACAACTCCCGCTCTATTATGTTGGGTTACTTACATCATCAACTCATGCAAATAAACTACATTAGGTTCTATAACATTGTATGACTTGGTTCCCAATCACATGGGATACATAGCGATGCCTAGATATTCATTATTTGGGCCCAGCCACAAATCCATTCAACCTTATGGCTCCTTGGACTGAGTTTCCTTGAGGATTGTATAGTGTGGCATACGTAATTTTAGGTCTACATTAACATTGGTCCAAATTGGATTCTTTATATACCTCATATTAGAATACTTCTTTTCCCTCTTTCCATGTACATGTTGTTTATATTGTGCTGTTAACATCCTATTCATATGATGATAAACATCATTGCACCATTATGATGCCCTCGCTTGAAAGGACATCACACCAAGAAATGATCATCCATCATTCCATTTTCAAAAATTTCATCTTCCTTTTGTACGATTTATATCTACACAGGGTGCCCTTAATAACTATGTGCGGCTTGATTATTGCTTCCACAAGATAGGTATTTATGCACAAATCTCCATTCTTGGTTCTATCTGGAAAACAAAAACAAATCCCCCATTCTCTATATACAGATTACAATTACACAGTTAACCCATCCAAGAACAGTGTTACTTGATTGTTTCCCCCATCAAGACACTTGTATACATCCATGTTTTTGTACCATGATCTTGGGAATATCATTTGCACACGTTCACATCAGTACATATTCATCATTTCCTCATGAATTTAAACGTCATGGGATATCATGAACTATGTACAGAATGATTCTTATTTCAATGATAATTGTAGAGACGCCTAGGACATGTATCCTTGTCCTAGCCAAAAAATAATGAAAAGAAGAATATCCATTTATGAAAATCTATATAGGAGGTCATGAATTTCATTCCCTTATTCAGGTATCCATTAAAGAAACCAAAATACCCATATGGATGAGTCATATTAATTTTTGGTAATTTCACTATCCATAGATAATCATGGTTAGGATTTTTCTTACATCCCTAGGCATACCACTTCATTGATCAATCTTTATGCCCCAGGAAATTTAATATCTTTAAAAACCTCCACGACCATCGGAAATGGACATTCAGTTTCCTAAGGGCACCTCTGTTTGACTAGGCACAATATTCTCTAGTTTTTTTATCATACATTTCTCACAAAAAAATCATATCAACCAGATAAAAATTCTTCCTCAAGAGAGTATTTTCCTACATCTGTACACCCCAATGGATTCCATGCCCCATGTCATTTCTCTTGATTTGAGAATTCCCTAAATCATGTTTTACCAATGCTTTCCCAATTCATGTCTAGGGTTTTTCAAAATATCAGGGCCTGATTTTCCTCCATGCACTCTTGGTTTCTATGAAAATTCATCCATACAACATGACACTAAATTATACTTCCATCTTCCTCACTGCATGACATTAAACTGCATGGCCCAATCCCTAATCATAATACATGAAAACTTTATGATATCAAGAACTATTGGTGGCTTGATTCATGTCTACATAGGAAATGTAGAGACTCTTGGATTATTTTACCCTTGTTCATCCACACCGAAAATAAATATAAAAATCTCCCTCCTTGTGTATAGATCATGCCATTATATTTTGGTTCACATCCAGAACTATATACTTCTTAATTCCTACCCTCATAGGAAGCATAGTGACACCTGATGTTCAAACATGGGTCCAACCATGGAAAACAAATGTCTGTTTCCCTATGCGTGGATCATAATGGTACATTGAATCTTTTCATATCGACATAGGTAAAATTTCTCTACATGTTCTTAGTAAATCTCCACATTAAATGTCCCATTTCATGTTTATATATCATAATTTAACAATCTAAACTAAGTGTCTAGAAAGATATGAATCCCCATAATATTCCTTGACCATAAGATTTGGATGGTCAGTGTCCTGAAGAAACCACTATTTCCCTATGAATAATATTCCATGGTTGGTTTTTTATACATTTCCCATAAAAACTTCCTATAAAATAGAGGCAACATCACCCTCAGGATAGGATTTTCTAACCACCATACACTCTATGAAGTTTATGTCCCATAACACTCCTTGGATTTAGAAACCCCTCGGAATATATTTTACATCTATTCTCCCTTCATTCCTGAAGATAATATAAAATTCCTAGTCAGACTACCATGAAAAGGGAGAATCGCTTACCCCTTGGTTTTCATTTAATGCCCCGAATATCATTTTAGTAAGATATTTAACCATAAAACCCATGTTCTGGTCGCACAAGGCTAAATTTTACTAAGTTTCAACCCTATGTTACACAAACCAAATAAGTATGGGAGTGTTTTCCCCATTGATAATCAAAACTGATTTTGATGATACCATAGTTTTCAAACAATACTCCATTACCAAGACACCCTTCATGGTCTTGAGAAATTTGAATTCCCCTAAAATTACTTGGCCATAGTATATGTAGGGTTAGTGTCTTGAGGACACCTTTGTTGGACAATGCATGATATTCCCCTATTAGATTTGTATATGTTTACCATAAAAAATTGGGCATTTCAAAAAAAATAATATCCATCCCAGTAAGAGTCCTATCCAACCTTCGTACACCCCAATAGCTTTGATGCCTCATATCATGTCTCACATCCATAATTTGTGATCCATGGTTATGAAATATCCCTCAATCATGTACAGAAAGTATTGTTACATTCTAAACTAATAATCCTTATTGGGGCCCTAGCCTAATAATTTATGGTCAAAGTTGATCAATCTAAAACATTAGTAATGGATAATATTGTTTGACCTAAAAAATCAGTAATGCAATCCTATTTTCAAGACTCTAAACTGACTATAAAATGAGACAGAAACCTCAATAGGTTGAAAAAAAACAAGGGAACCGTGGGTAAAAGTCAATTATTATCTCACTAGACCTATGCTTTTCATGGTTTAGTAAAAATTTTGAGTTGTCAAGAAATTAAAGATGCACACAGCTTGTTAGGTCAAAAACATACAAAGGGCGGCCTATGAAAAATCTAAGTTGCACCCACTAAGCCTGCATCATAGTATACATATGAAAACATTAGGGTGATAATAAGAGAAGACAAAAAGTTCACAGGGTTTGTCACATTCTCCTAGCAATAGAATAATTGTTCTTGATAAGTCCCTTGGCTTAGGTAAAAATTTGTGTGTTATCTCATATTCCATTCAAATCCAGATTCCTTCAACATTGGAATGACCTCATCTTTATGCTGATCAAAACTCATTCTGGTGGGGAAATTTGTTGGGTCTGGAAAATTATGCATAGAAGACGAAGAGTATTCCATAAATTCATCAAAGTAATGAAATAAATATGAATAATAAATCAAACAAAAAAGCTTCAAATAGGTGAATCCAAAAAAGATAGATCGATCACATGAAGAATGATCTATTTTCCTAACATCACTCTAAATGGTGTTCTACCACTTTGTGATACACCTGTTGATCAAATTTGTGTACGGATGAGGCGATACTGGTGACACCCGCAAATAAAAATATGATGTTTTTTCAGGGTCAGGTGATGATTTTTGAAAACAAAAACAATCATACATGTGAACTAAGTAGTTTGAAAGATGAGGTCGAATTTCCAGTGCCCAAAACTGACAACCTATTCTAACTAAATCCTCCTTAGACCTCAATAAAATAAGTAGTGAGTCCCATCACTAACAACTGGTAATTATGTAATCCAGTCCATACATTCCTCTATAAAAGGACACTAAGGGTATTGGAAAACATAGCTCTAAAAAAGAGAAAAAGGATAGGAGAATGATCAGGAGGAGGTGTGGGAGAAATACCTCCCCTTCTAAAATCACATCACGAATTTCATCCTGTAAACCATATACCGGTGGCCCATCACATACTCCACCCACGGACTGCATGTAGAAAACCCTTCGTAGAAGATAATATGCTGAGTCAGTGTGGTTTTTGAATTGGGTTGTTAATTTATAAACACATGGATGGAATAAATTACTTCATGGAAGACCCCCACCATGGATGACACTTTTTGGGAAATCCTACACTACCAATTTCATTATGGATGGAACTTTTCTGAGTAACCCTTTGGGAGTAATCCATTGTGGCCAGCTTCTATGTAGCCATCACTTCATGGAAACATATATACAAACATTTTTTCATGGATCTTCATATTCATAAAAACAATTTGGGCCCTTCGTTCCATATCGTGGGTGTTGTGCCCCCACACCACTTCTTGAGAACATTTCCATGCTACGGTCATATCCGTCTTGGTCGACCCTTCTCTATCGTCACTCACCCACGTGGAAAATGGAGATTCACACTGTGAACTTTTCAGGTTGGGTCAACAAGATTTTATACGGTGCTCTTATTCCACCCAACATCCTTCCATTAAATACAATGAGAAACACTACTCCTCCAGACACTCCTAAAATCCCATCGCATACCTCCTATTCCTGGTTGATTTTGAACTCCATTGAAAATTGTGGAATGAATGTTTCTTACATGGTTGGATGAATCCTTTTCATTCATCAAACACTATATCATGTGTGATTGTAGATCTTAATTAACCTCCTAGATATTAGAAATGGAAGGTCAATATCCAAAGGAAACCTTCTCTTGACTATGCACAATATTCCTCAGTTGGATCTTTATATGTTTCCCACAAAAAGATTATTATACAGAGACAAATTTATTATGAGGACAGACTTTTCTGACCACTATACACCCTAATGGATTCCATACCCTGTATCATTTCTCCTGGTCTGAGAACCACCAAAATCATTTCTTACACATTCCTTACCTATCATGTTTGACCCATCTCAAAACATCCCAGCCATATTATCCTCAAATTAATCATGGTTTATATAACATGTGTTCCTAAATCAGTGATACTAAACATGGAGTTTTCATCATGAACAAATTACATTAAATTGTCTGAATCTCATTCTAGCCACATGATATTAAACTATATGGTTTTAGTCCTTAAATGATGACCTTAAATTATGTTTTCATAGTCCATGCTGTAGGATATTAATCTTTTATTCCATATTACAATCTATGTAGATTTAATTTTCAGTATACCTTATATAGCATTCAAAAGGAAAATCCTCCTAAGGTAATCCCCTATCCTTTATTATGGGTGGTGGAACTTTTGTTCCTCCTCACATTAACTCAGGAGATATCCAGATGAATCAAATAAGGTAATTATCCATATTACCAAAATAAAACAGGATACATTCACACTCAGAGATCCCTCCCTCTCCCTTTGGGGATTGTCTCTATCCATTAGTGGATGGGGAGGTTTATGTGATCATCAGATCTACTGATTCCTCTTTTTTCTCCCACCGATCAAGACTCAAGTGATCTTAGAAGTTGGTGGTGATCAGGACATCTTCATAATCCGAAATTAAATCTAGTTGGTCCTTCTCAATAGATGTAAGCCTAAAATTTAATCCAAATGGGACTCCATTAAACTATAATCCCAGATCAAATCCCCTCAAATTGGTATCTCCCATGTGTAAGCTACAATCTTGGTCCCTTAATGGGGTACCTCCAAAGTGTAGGTCCCATACTAAACCAAACTATAAGGGCTTTGATTACCAAATAACAGAGATATCTAGGAAGCCACCGTGAGGTCCAAACCCAAAACCCAAATAAACCTAATGTTCTCCAAGAAACATCTATGATAGGGTCACATTAACTCGGAAGACCATATATATTCCAAGTATCTTTTTCCATTTTAGTATATATCCCAACTCATCTTTTACTATGAAACACTTTTTCTAAATTTAATTTCTATGTGAAATTAAAATGCATGGTCAGATCATCATCACACAACCAAAAAAGGTGTTGTTTTTAGTTAAGCGACACCGAACCTAATGAGTTGTAATTCCTCACATGAGGATACATAAGAATCCTATATTATGTGTTCAAACCCAATAATAAAACAACTCTTGTCCCCCTTGGATGGTTGTAAACACTAGAGTGCACAATCATGTTTCTTAATACCAGTTTCATTCAAAAAAAGGAACAAGGAATCCCTGATCTATACATAAAAGGATAACATTGATTGAGAACCCTAAATACATACAGATGCTTCCATCTATGAAGAACCTTATATATGTACATATGATTCCAAACTCATTTTAGTCACTATTAACTTCCACTTTAGGGTTATTGCATAGAAACATACTTGGGAATGAACCAAGGATTCATGAACATGGTGAAAATCTCAAATGGAGTCCTAGAATATTCAATGGATCCCCCCAAAAGGGTGTGATGACCCTAAGTTCCCATCCTCTTGACCATTGTGAGTTCTTACGTGTCACTGACCATGTTACCCAGGGAGAGAATGCCTTTAGAAATTATGTCCATGAATCATTTATATAGGGTCTTTAGGTGTTTCTGGATCCATAAACAGAACCTATTGCAGACCATTTCGAAATATTGGATCCAACATGAATGATTATATAGAACTCAAACCCCTACTATTAACCATTAGAACACACTACATGATTCTAATGAAAACAACCATCTACTTTTGTTCTATTCCTTAAATACTTGTTTTCACTTTTTAGATGCATGAAATAACAAACACAGACGTTAAAATTCTAATTTCATTAGGTTTCCTTACAATAGCATTGGATTAAACCTTACATTATTTGACCGATGAAGATTTTTGCTATATCATTTAGTTTGGTCATCAAAATGGTCCATTAAATCCCACATTATATATTATGGTATGGGTATATATCAGTTTTATTTAATGGAACATATCAATCATATAATAAATCTACATAATAAAGCATAAAAATATAATAAAAGAAAAAATAAAAACATTATTGAAATTCATTTTGTTTTGAGAAATACATGGATAATAAGATTCATTATTTCAATAATAATTTCAAAACAATCAGTCAATTATCCTATGAATTATCATTAATATTTCAAATTATTATTTCCTTAAATCAGAATTATAAAAATTTTATCATTTCTATAGGATCAACATTTTTAACTATTATCTAATTTGGACCATGTATTCCAAACAATTCTGACAATGTGATGATATTTTGATCCTTTTACTTAATCACCTTAATCATCTGATTGAGGTAAGGTGTAACCTTCTAATGGTTTGTTTTATAAATTTGACATCATAAAAGATTTACCTTGGAATATTCAAGTCATACATATTCAATTTTAATCAAAAATAATAATCTACTAATGGACTCATTTGGGTTCGTTATCAAGTACACATACTTATTATAGTAAAGAATCAATTTGTATTCTAATACCGTTGAGTTTCAATTATAGATATTAAAAAAATACACCATTCTTTTTTATTGTCAAATAGTATCACATATATATATTTAAATAGTTAAAAATTCCATTTATGGTATAAATTTTGTTTATAGAGGAAACTATCTCTAAATGTTCTATTTATTATTGATCTTTGGAATTCATAATAACCTCAATTACTTGGATGATAGTAGTGTAGTAAACCATAGCTAAATATCAGAAGTAATTCATTATTTTTTATAATATAGTTTGATTTTTATTAATCAATGATTGAAATAAATATTTTACTCACTACTCTTTAAAAAAAATTAATAGAGTGATAAATAAATGAAATTATTTTTTCTATGATACCATAGGTTTGTCTCATGAAAGGAAACATTGAGGGGGTAAAATAATTTCTTTGAATTTAAAATCTCTCATTCATAAATTCTTGATCCTTCGATGGAAAAAAGAAAAACACAGTCTTATATAGATATTAAAATCAATAGGAAAAAAATGGAAATAAATTTTACACTTTCATATATACATGATTATATTGAAGTGGTATTCACAAGGAAATGGATTGGGGTAACAAAATTCAGGATATTACAAATCAATTTTAAACTATTTATGTAGTATTGAAATCCCTCATTTTTATAAGAATAATATGGAGAGTAAACCTGCTATCATGTCACTAATTTATAAAATACCACTTTTAAGTGAAAATTTTCAGTCTATATATATTTTAAAAGGATTTTATAACACCATCAATGTAAAGATATTCTCAAATATTATTAACTTTAAAATCATATCTATTTTCAATATAGAAAATTTACCCAAAATTCACTCTAAGATAGATATGATATTTTTCTTATCTCTCTCTATCCACTAAAATATAAGAGAATTTATTTTCATAATTAAAGAAAAAATGTTTAATTATTCCTATATTAAAGTCTCCAATCCTGTATAAAGATGATCAAAAAACTCATTGATTTATATTTTCCTCAATTGAATAAATAAACATTACATTTGAACCTCAAATAATACAAATTTATTTAATAAATGTGATTTTGATATATATATAACAATTAAACCATCATCAAATTATTTTTACCTCAACATGACATGGGCATGTCTTTAAACCAATGGATTTTAGAATATATAAATATAACACCACAATATTTCAATAGAATAAGATTATGTTCTATATTGTATAAAACACACAACATTGAGCTCAAACGACCATGAAATATTATATTTTAATTATGATTTAGATTCCATTTAATTGAATTAAAAGGAATAAATAGTAATAACCAAATTATTAAACATATCTACTAAATTCCAAGGAATATATTAACTTTTAGGAATCAAACATCAGTTTTTTTTTTGTAAATTCAGAATATGATTCAAAACAATGTTTACTTCAAAAATTATTTTTATTACATTTTGTGAAAAAATAATATATTTCATCAATTTTATCCAATTTTAGATATTTCATCTGAAAAAATAAACATAATATATAAAAATAAACAATTAAATATTATTATATAGTTAATTTTAAGATTTATCAAAAACTATTTAATTTTTTATGAATATTTATAAATCCAATTTTTAAATGAAAACTATATTTTTTTTAGGATTTAAAATGATACATTTTACTTTAAAATTAAATAAAAGTAAAAAATTGTTTCTCTGATATTTTTAATAATATAATTATTTTCATTGAAATCAATTTTTTTGAATTTTTTTTAAAAAAGTGTCTATTAATAAAATGGAAATTTTTTGAAGAAAATATTTTGATTGCATTTTTTATTTTCATCAGAAATTATTTTATGCCAAATATAGTAACTAAATATTATTATGGAATTTTTTTTTCATTTTTCAAAAATATTTTCATTGCATTTTTCATTTTTCATTTTTTATTTTTCTATATTTAGAATTACAAGGATTAATTTTTTTGAATATATCTCTTTTATTTTTTATCAATATAAATAGTCACTATAGTAAATTTTTGTCACATCGATAAGGGTAAAACGAGTATAATATTATTCTTACATAGGGATACAACATTAAAATATCTTATACAAATTACTTCATCCTATTATATGGTATTTTTAATAAATTTCCATCCACATCTCAAATATAGGTCCATTTTGTGAAATATTTCTTTGACTATGACCTTTATATAAATTTAAATAATGATAATATCAAAAATGTCACACTCTTGATTTAAACGTCTATAATATTTTTAAAGAAAAAGATGAAAACAGGTTATGCTCAGTTATAAATTACTTTTTGAAAGGTGAATTAATTTCATTTATAATTTTATGTTATTTTTTATTTTTATTTATTGAATAATTACCCTAAATTATTAATCAACATCAACAATATATTTATTGAATTAATAGAAAGTGAAAATAAATTATTTTAAAAATATTAAATGAAATAAAATATAGATGAATTATTATTTTGAATGAAATTTTTATATAAATATGTAATGTTAGGGATGTTTTAGAGGATTATATTTTAATTTAATCTTTTTATTATTTTCATTAAAGTAAAATTACATAAATATTTTACAAATGACATTAATGATATTTAAGAAAATAATGTATTAATTAATTAATTTAAAAACATATAATTATTTAAATAGGACAAGGTGAATAAATAATGATTTAAATCATAATACCAAGTCAATTTATCATCAAATTATTACCTTATAATTAAAATTATATCCCTTTAAGAATGAAAATTGTGTTACTGTGGTTAAGGTTAAAATAGGATAACTATGGGGTGGAACCTAAAGATAATCTAAGGACACAACCTTAAAGATTACATAATCCTGAGTTCTAGTAAATAACATATATTCTCACACATTTAGGATATTTTATGGTTTAGAGATTTAGAGAATTATGACATAATATATACACATTATACCATAATCAAACAAGAGGATGCTACTAAAATAGTTTCAAATTTTGCAAAAATATAAAATATTTGAGATAAAATATAATTTATTTTTCTTTATAAAAATATTCACAACATTAATATTGTCTTCTTCCATTATATTACACATCATTATACCCTATTAAAAACATTTGTAAACTTGGAATATGTAAAAAATTATTAGTAAGGGATATAAAAAGAATGAGATAAATCGTTTGTCCAAGAATACTTATAAACATATGAAAATCATTTTCACAAAGATGTACTTCTCACCCATAAAGTATCATATACTTACTTTTTGAAACATGATTTCTCCATAAAACATAGAAAAACATAAATAAACGTAAATAAACATTATAAGTTATTTGGGTAATTACTTAATTGTAATTGTAACCCTCATGGATACCATATGATTTTCAACAGTCTTGTCTAGCTTACAATGTAACTTTCACATCTACCTTACGGTGTAAAGATCGCAGTTACACTTGGACCAACCAAACATCTGACCTCAAACCTAAAAATATCCAATGGATTTGAGGGAGATATAGATAACACCCTTCATCATAAAAAATTCCCAAGAACCATGAACATGATCATAAAACATGATTAATTACACAAAATCATTGCTTTTGAATTTTTTGAAAATAAAAATTCTAAAGATGATTTATAAATACACGCCCCTTAAATATAACAAATCATTTATATTATAGTTAATAATATTATATAAATATTTTTACTCATTTTAAATCCACATAAAAATATAATATAAATTTATTTCAAAAATAATCTAAGCAAGAGAAAATCAAGGAATTATAAGGGTAATGCAAAAATGGAAATTGGGTTGAGAGTTCTTGTACCTCAGGTCTATCTTACACTAAATGTGTTTCAACCTCCTAAATAATGGTTAAACGAGTATTATTAAAATTTTAAATAAAAAAATCATGTTTATAACACCTTATATGAAAATTTCATTACAACATTACCCCATTTATTAATGATATGTTTTTCATTCTATTGTTTTTGGTGAATTCTTTACATGGTTTCCATGGTCGGTTCATTATGGATTTTCTTATCAAATGGGAAAGAGGAACTCCAGAGGTAGAATGAAGTGGTATTAATATGTTTTGAAAATATTAATTGATATTATAAATAATTTTTTCCATGTATGATGATGAACCGTTAGATAAAACATTAATGATATTCTTTTAGAATATTTTGGTGGTTCTTCAATAATCACGAACGGATTTCCTTATATAACTTAATATTATGTATATATGTCAATTAAAGAACATAAACAAGGTTATATCATAAACATTAAAGTTTTTTTCCAACCATTAAAATGGTTTATAACCATCCTTTAGGTATTTAAAGAAAATTGAAAATACATTTCCATAATGTAGGTAAATCGACAGATCACGAATCCTATTTTTATTTTTAAAATGAGAGGTATAGGAGAAGAAGTAAGATGACGAATTTTTCCATAAACATGATAAAATTCCATTATATATCATATAATATAGCGTTTAATTCCACTTTGATAAGGGGGTGAATATAGTATAAAAAATAAAAACTTATTGTAAAGAAAATGAAAGAAAAATAAAAGAGGATTTTTACCTCGGCATCTCTTCCCCTAGAGATCCTCTTTAAAGGCTTTGGTTTTGGATTTTGGTGATACCAATAGGTCTTGGACGTGGGTAAGATCCATGGTAAGAGTACTGGGTAGAATTTATACGATTATCAAAGATTTAAAGGTGTGTGAGGAAGAGGGGGTGAGGGGTAGTATTTATATTAGAGGAGATGAGGGTTTTCACATTATTTTTATCATTATTTTTTTTATTTTGGCCAAAACAAGCAATACTATTACTTATTATGACTAAAAATAGTACATATGGAATGTTAGATTGAAACAATGGTGATTAAATCATCCATCACATTAGGGATAGTGTATTTAACATATAATGTATATATACAGAAAAATATCGTATTTTACAATTCCCCAAAAATGAATGTTTTTCAAAAAAATCCCAAAAATTCTCATCAACCATTTTTCGATGTGTAGAATTCAAAAGATAAACTCATTTATATAAAAATAATTTTCTAAACATGAGAAATTTTATTTATAAATTAATGGAATTGGTTACTATTCATTTAGATGATTTTATATTCATATGGGTCATATTACTATTCATAAGGGTAATGTTACTATTCATAAGGGTAAGATACTATTTATCAAAAATTAAGTTGATCCTATCAGACTCTAAATATCTTACTGATAAAAAGCATGTTTGTATCTTTTTTGAGATTCAAATCAAATAAGCCTCAAAATTATGTGTAAGGGCTAGGTTATAACTCTCTATTTAAAACATAGTGTCATTATGTAGAGACTCAGTGTTTCATGCACATAATTATATATTAAATTTTATTTATAAATAAATTGGGTGTCACATTCTCTCCACCTTATGGAAATTCAGTCCTCAAAATTTTCATTTACTTATTAAACAAGTGTAGGTACCTTTCCCTCATAGTATTTTCATATTCCCGTTTTTCATCATTAACCATGTGGTTTTTAACCAACACCTTAAACTGTTGGAATACCATATTTCAAAATACATGTTCTCTATAATCAATAAATGGAAAATGTTTCTCTTCATAAGAAGGGTTACCTTCTAGCTAAACTGCATCTGGGCTGAAAACATGTGATGAATTTGACATATACTTTCTCAATATCAAATCATGAAAAACATTGTGTACCTGAGATAAACTCATAGGAAAATATACTCGGTAGGTGACTGGTTTACCTTTCATTTGGATTTTATAATACCCAATAAACGATGAGCTTATCTTTACTTTATTACCAAAATACATATCACTTTTTGATGGTGAGATTCTATGAAAAACATGATCACCAACCTCAAATGTAAAGTCAATCCTCATATTATCTGCATAACTTTTATGCATGCCTTGAGCTATCCCCATGCGTTATTGGATCATCTTCACATTATCATCCAATTCCTCTATAAAATCAAGTTCTATTAACTTCCATTCCCTGAATTAATCCCAATATACTAGAGTTCAACACAACTACATATACAATGCCTCATAAGTATCCATCTGTATACTGGAATGGAAACTGTTATCCAAAGAAAACTCAACTGAAGAAGTATTTTGATCCCAAATTCCTAGGTAATTAATCGAGAAATCTCAAATCATATCCTCTGATATATGAATTTTTCTCTCTAATTTTCCATAAAATTGAGAATGAAAGGTTGTGCTGAAATATAATTTTGTTCCCAACAGCTTCGGAAGTCCCTTCCCAAAGTCAGAATTGAACCTAAGATCTTAGTCAGATACAATGGAAATAGTTACTCCATGTAACATGAAAATCTATTTTAGGTACAATCAAGAAAGCAGATCCAAAGGAATGATATCTAAAATGGGAAGGAAATGTCTTGATTTAGTCAGTCGGTCAACAATAAACCAACTCATATTGTTAAATCACGAAGTCTTTATTGTTCCCACAATGAAGTCCACGGATATATTGTAACGACCCAAAATTTTGAATAAATCTTGTTTCCTAATTTCATGTGTTATTTTTTTTTATACTCAAAATAAATGTTTTATTTGATAAACATGATTATAAATAAAATGAGACCATTGGTTTTTGAGTGTTATATGACCATCGGTCAATATGACCACCGTGAACAAAATGTTTTGATTATTGTCTCTAAATTTAAGTAATCTTGGTTAATTATTATAGAAAGAAGATTTGATGGCCTCACCTAGTAGCCTTGGGCCGATCGAAGCCCATCTAACAGAGATTGGGAAGGAGGTAGCACCATTGGGCTTTGCTCTGGACCAAATCCAAGCCGAACTTCATCATGTGAAGCTAGAACGGAATCGCCTTCGCGAGAAGTTCAAACTGATAGAAATTACTACTCGGGCAATGTTGACTGAGCCGCCCCAAAATTCTATCACCCTAGCACACCTTACTCTTAGGTCCTATGCTGGTATTATAAGGGGTTATGTAACGAGACCGTAATTGCCTTGTGTCATCTTTTTTTTAAATAAAAATTTGGATTTCTTCTTATGATGATGTTTATGAATTTTCAAATGACCGGATAAATATTGTATGCATATTTTTGATGAATTTTAGAAAAAGGATATTTTAAAAATGGTTGTGTAAACCTTAAATAATTAAAAATGTGTGATGATTTTCAAAAATGGTCTTCTACAATTATGTTCAGTACGAAATTTAGAGTCTAATAAGATCAACTTGATTTTTGATGAATAGTAAATTATGAATAGTGATTTTATGATTAGGATTAGTAATATGACCAAATGGATTAGTAATCTCACTTAAAGAAAGTTTTAAAATAATCTAGGCACCTTGGTTAAGTAATGTGATTCAATAAAATAGTTAAATAACGGTTTCATTAATTATTATTCAAGTATTAGTTTTTTCGGGTGAATAGTGTTTTTTAATTAAAAATTTAATTAAAAATAATTAGAAAATTATTTTTATAAAAATGACTTTATTTTTGAACTCAGAGCATCGATATTATGTTATGGTAATTTTTGGGGTTTTTGCTGAAAAAATGAATTTTCGATGAATAGTGTTTTTATTTAAAAATTAAATTAAAAATATTTATAAAATTATTTTTTATAAAATGGATTTCATTTTTGAAATCAGAGCATTGATATTTGGTTAATATGAAATTTTGGGATTTTTCTGAGAAAGTTGAATTTTCAATGAATAGTAAAAATACAGTTTTAGGGTTTCGGTATGTTTAATGACATCATAACTGTGTCATGATGATGTCATGAGTTTTTTAAGGGTTGGCCGGCCAAGGGTGATGAAATATTGTTTTGGGGGCCCCATGTGGCCTAACTCCATGATAAATGCCAAGGGAGAGCACATGGGTTTGAGAAAAGCACATGTGAGGTGTCCCTTGGTCATTAATGCCTTGTCCCCTCACTTTCCCTATAAATACCAAGCCCTCCTCTCATCCATTCAACTCCCCACTCATTCCCAACGAATTTCTGGTCTCATTACCTCCCAAGGAGTCCTCCCAAGGTGCCCACAAGCCCTCAAGGTCCCAACCTTTGAGGTTTAAGAGTTACATTTTAAGGTAAGGGATCCGACCTCTCTCTTTCTTTTCAAGTAATCTCTTTTATGTCATTTCTTTTATACTCCATGTTCTTATGTTGGAGGATGTTATTTTATATTCATCCTACTGCCTATTTCATGTTCATATGATGAGAGACCCCACTTTCTCTCATCAATTCGTTTTAAGAATGTTTAAGTGGCGCCGTTAGGCTGCCGAATTTTTAAGGGATTCTTTCACCTTCCTCGTTTTCAAGTTCTATTTTCATTCAAGTCTTTCATGTTCCTTTTTATTATGTTGGGGTATGATCTCTAAATTTATCATACTGGACTCTTATGTTCATATGATGAGAGACCCCATTTGATCGCTTCAATTCAGTATTTTGAAGTTTTAAGTGGCGCCGTTAGGCTGCCGAATTTTTAAGTGGTTCTTCACCCTTCTCGTTTTGAAGTTCTACTTTCATGTCAATTATTTCAAGTTCCTTTTTGTTATATTGGGGTATGATCTCTATATCTATCATACTGGACTCTTATGTTCATATGATTAGAGACCCCATTTGATCGCTTCAATTCAGTATTTTGAAGTTTTAAGTGGCGCCGTTAGGCTGCCGAATTTTTAAGTGGTTCTTCACCCTTCTCGTTTTGAAGTTCTACTTTCATGTCAATTATTTCAAGTTCCTTTTTGTTATATTGGGGTATGATCTCTATATCTATCATACTGGACTCTTATTTTAATATGATGAGAGACCCCATTTGATCGCTTCAATTCAGTATTTTGAAGTTTTAAGTGGCGCCGTTAGGCTGCTGAATTTTTAAGTGGTTCTTCACCCTTCTCGTTTTGAAGTTCTACTTTCATGTCAATTCTTTCAAGTTCCTTTTTGTTATGTTGGGGAATTATCTATATATCCATCATACTGATCTCTTATTATCATATGATGAGGGACCCTATTTGATCTTGTCAAATCATTTTCTTTTGAAGTTAAGTGACGCCGTAAGGCTGCCGAATTTTCATAAGAGAAATCTAAACTTTTTTTTCTTCTTTTTTTCCATGTTTTTCATTTCAAATGGTATGTACATAAAATATCATTACCATGTCCATATGTCCTTCTTATTCCTTCACCCTACTGTTTTATGGATCATTTATGAGTGGGTGACCCATGTCCCCTCTCATTTCAATGTTTTCTAAAACCCCGAAACTTAGCCGTTATGCTGCAGAATTTTCCCCTCAAAATGCCTCTCTCTTTTCTCAAAAATTATTTTATGTTATAAAGTTAATACTCAAAGCACTTATTTATACAAGGGTATTCACATATATATCAAAATGTTCCATTTTAAATTCTGGGATTTACATACATGAGACCCGCTTTCCCTTTCCGTGGGTTTAAAGTGACGTAAAGATCATGTCTTTAAAGCAGTTTTTAAAACGTTATGATTATGAAATGAAACCCATTTATTTTATGCTATGTGGGTTATTTATGAAATGTTTGATGATGATATATGTGGCTCGCATGATAATAAAGGCAAATTTAAGGGTGCGCCCTGATAGCGCTCCAATGCATTGGGTAATGATGTAACCACTAGAGATTACAATTTTCACGATACCTTGGTGAATAACCTTGGTAATTTTCAAATGACACCTTGGGGATGGACCTTGGTGATATGTTCATGATTGTCTATGTTAAATGATGTAGCCACATCTTCAAGTTATGAAAAATGTTATTTTTATTATGAAATGCCTCATGATTTCTTTCTAATGCCTTAAAGTTCTTTTCATGTCCTTATTGAAGTATCTCAAGTTCACATGTAAAATGTTCCTCTTGTTTCCCTTACTGGGCCTTCTGCTCACCCTTTCTTTTGATGTATGTCCCCAGGTTATGAGATGCAGTAATGAACCTAGAATGAACTTAAGGAGACGCCTTGCAAGTGTTTAAGAAGAATGTTTTATGTTTTTTTTTATGTATTATGATCCTTGTTTCCAAGACACTAAACCTTAACGATCCTCAGATTTGTGTAATGTAATGAAAGTTTTTGTTATAAAATGGCGGGATGCTATAGTTGGTATCAAAGGATGGTTTAGTTATTTGTGGAAATTAGGATATGAAAACTCTAGGAGTAACCCTATAGAAAAGTTTAATATAGGAAATCTTCCTGGTATTTTGGTGAGTATTGAGTAAGGGGTTGCCAAGCAAATACATCCCTGTCTGGATACGAGCAGGTAGAGGTGGCTCTGGCACAGATGTACATAGGGGTAAAACCCGAAAACACCGCTTTGAGCTAGACTCGAACGGGAACTGGTACACGACAACGGGCCTTGCTGCCCTCTTGGTTACGACACTCCCGGGGGATATGCTTTGGTAAATTCATAAGCTTGGTATGAACCATTGTTAAAGGAACAAAGATAAAATAAAATAAAGGTTCACATAAGAATATATGATCATTCGTAACCTAGATGGGAACCTAGGAGATCACAAGTTAGGGTATACCTTTCATATACAAGTTATCCTTATATGCTTTCAGTTCCTTTTCATGATTATTAGCTAAGTACTTAAGCCCCTAATTATGATTCTCTCCTTAGTTAATGGTGGGAAATGGAAGAACATGTTCCGACAACCAATGTGATAGGAAATGCGACAATCTTCGTATTAATATGATAGGGATGATTAGGGGATTAAAATATGATTATTATTTTGGAAGACGTTCATTATTTTGGGAACCATATTTGATCGAGGTAAATAGATTACTACGGTATTTTCATTGAGGAGTAAGGTTGACTTATATTTTGAAGAATCGATGAATTTAAGGTGAACTTATAGTAATTTAGGTTACTTAAGGGAATGACTAACCTATCTTGGGTAAAATATGTTTAGGTTAGCTAATTTTTATAAGATGTTAGGAGTGGTTGATGTTGTCTGGAGATGAACAATGAAGTTGTTCTGGAAGACTATGTTATCAAATCCTTATTGTATTTGGGTTTCAATCTTAGTTTGGTTTGTTTTGAGGAATTTTAAGGACCGTTATTTATGGAATAGTCTATGATGAACTTTGGGTAGTACCATGTAACTTTGATGATTTAAAAGTAGTTTCCATTCCTATGGGATTCTTTCTTTTTGAAGAGTTGTTTTACCTTAACCTTTCTGTTTTTGGGATAATGTTTAAAGATAGAAGAAATAGATAGTTAATCTTTTGTAGATTATGGGATTCTATAGAAGATGATTCTTGTGCTTTTATGAGACCAAGTGTTTTTGAATTCTCATCATTTGGAGAAAAGATTAGTGTTGGTAGGGACTTGTTAAAGGATGAATCTCTACTTGAAGGTAGGTATATTTTCTTATGTTTTTGTTCTATGTAGTAAATGAAATCCTCAAAATTATGAAAAGAAACATAAAACAAAAATGTTGTTGGTTTACATTTCCTACTAGGTAATCAAAGACCGTTTACACACATCATAAGTTTGGGATTTTCTCATGGTTAACTTTCTCCTAATCATGTTCTCTATCACTCTCTCTCAGAACTGACCCTTTGTTTTTTCCTCCATGTCCATGTTTTCCTACATGGAACCCGAGTGTGGGTTAACTCGGGTGGCCTTTGTAATTCCTTTTCATTCTTTTAAAGTAATGGTGTTACTGACTCTTTTTCCGATGTGGGACTTTCAATGAAATTTCAAAACCCAATTTAAAAAAAAATTGCGAGGACGCAATTTATTAAGGGGGGAAGATTGTAACGACCCAAAATTTTGAATAAATCTTGTTTCCTAATTTCATGTGTTATTTTTTTTTATACTCAAAATAAATGTTTTATTTGATAAACATTATTATAAATAAAATGAGACCATTGGTTTTTGAGTGTTATATGACCATCGGTCAATATGACCACCGTGAACAAAATGTTTTGATTATTGTCTCTAAATTTAAGTAATCTTGGTTAATTATTATAGAAAGAAGATTTGATGGCCTCACCTAGTAGCCTTGGGCCGATCGAAGCCCATCTAACAGAGATTGGGAAGGAGGTAGCACCATTGGGCTTTGCTCTGGACCAAATCCAAGCCGAACTTCATCATGTGAAGCTAGAACGGAATCGCCTTCGCGAGAAGTTCAAACTGATAGAAATTACTACTCGGGCAATGTTGACTGAGCCGCCCCAAAATTCTATCACCCTAGCACACCTTACTCTTAGGTCCTATGCTGGTATTATAAGGGGTTATGTAACGAGACCGTAATTGCCTTGTGTCATCTTTTTTTTAAATAAAAATTTGGATTTCTTCTTATGATGATGTTTATGAATTTTCAAATGACCGGATAAATATTGTATGCATATTTTTGATGAATTTTAGAAAAAGGATATTTTAAAAATGGTTGTGTAAACCTTAAATAATTAAAAATGTGTGATGATTTTCAAAAATGGTCTTCTACAATTATGTTCAGTACGAAATTTAGAGTCTAATAAGATCAACTTGATTTTTGATGAATAGTAAATTATGAATAGTGATTTTATGATTAGGATTAGTAATATGACCAAATGGATTAGTAATCTCACTTAAAGAAAGTTATAAAATAATCTAGGCACCTTGGTTAAGTAATGTGATTCAATAAAATAGTTAAATAACGGTTTCATTAATTATTATTCAAGTATTAGTTTTTTCGGGTGAATAGTGTTTTTTAATTAAAAATTTAATTAAAAATAATTAGAAAATTATTTTTATAAAAATGACTTTATTTTTGAACTCAGAGCATCGATATTATGTTATGGTAATTTTTGGGGTTTTTTCTGAAAAAATGAATTTTCGATGAATAGTGTTTTTATTTAAAAATTAAATTAAAAATATTTAGAAAATTATTTTTTATAAAATGGACTTCATTTTTGAAATCAGAGCATTGATATTTGGTTAATATGAAATTTTGGGATTTTTCTGAGAAAGTTGAATTTTCAATGAATAATAAAAATACAGTTTTAGGGTTTCGGTATGTTTAATGACATCATAACTGTGTCATGATGATGTCATGAGTTTTTTAAGGGTTGGCCGGCCAAGGGTGATGAATTATTGTTTTGGGGGCCCCATGTGGCCTAACTCCATGATAAATGCCAAGGGAGAGCACATGGGTTTGAGAAAAGCACATGTGAGGTGTCCCTTGGTCATTAATGCCTTGTCCCCTCACTTTCCCTATAAATACCAAGCCCTCCTCTCATCCATTCAACTCCCCACTCATTCCCAACGAATTTCTGGTCTCATTACCTCCCAAGGAGTCCTCCCAAGGTTCCCCCAAGCCCTCAAGGTCCCAACCTTTGAGGTTTAAGAGTTACATTTTAAGGTAAGGGATCCGACCTCTCTCTTTCTTTTCAAGTAATCTCTTTTATGTCATTTCTTTTATACTCCATGTTCTTATGTTGGAGGATGTTATTTTATATTCATCCTACTGCCTATTTCATGTTCATATGATGAGATACCCCCCTTTCTCTCATCAATTCGTTTTAAGAATGTTTAAGTGGCGCCGTTAGGCTGCCGAATTTTTAAGGGATTCTTTCACCTTCCTCGTTTTCAAGTTCTATTTTCATTCAAGTCTTTCATGTTCCTTTTTATTATGTTGGGGTATGATCTCTAAATTTATCATACTGGACTCTTATGTTCATATGATGAGAGACCCCATTTGATCGCTTCAATTCAGTATTTTGAAGTTTTAAGTGGCGCCGTTAGGCTGCCGAATTTTTAAGTGGTTCTTCACCCTTCTCGTTTTGAAGTTCTACTTTCATGTCAATTATTTCAAGTTCCTTTTTGTTATATTGGGGTATGATCTCTATATCTATCATACTGGACTCTTATGTTCATATGATGAGAGACCCCATTTGATCGCTTCAATTCAGTATTTTGAAGTTTTAAGTGGCGCCGTTAGGCTGCCGAATTTTTAAGCGGTTCTTCACCCTTCTCGTTTTGAAGTTCTACTTTCATGTCAATTATTTCAAGTTCCTTTTTGTTATATTGGGGTATGATCTCTATATCTATCATACTGGACTCTTATGTTCATATGATGAGAGACCCCATTTGATCGCTTCAATTCAGTATTTTGAAGTTTTAAGTGGCGCCGTTAGGCTGCTGAATTTTTAAGTGGTTCTTCACCCTTCTCGTTTTGAAGTTCTACTTTCATGTCAATTCTTTCAAGTTCCTTTTTTTTATGTTGGGGAATTATCTATATATCCATCATACTGATCTCTTATTATCATATGATGAGGGACCCTATTTGATCTTGTCAAATCATTTTCTTTTGAAGTTAAGTGACGCCGTAAGGCTGCCGAATTTTCATAAGAGAAATCTAAACTTTTTTTTTCTTTTTTTCCATGTTTTTCATTTAAAATGGTATGTCCCTAAAATTTCATTACCATGTCCATATGTCCTTCTTATTCCTTCACCCTACTGTTTTATGGATCATTTATGAGTGGGTGACCCATGTCCCCTCTCATTTCAATGTTTTCTAAAACCCCGAAACTTAGCCGTTATGCTGCAGAATTTTCCCCTCAAAATGCCTCTCTCTTTTCTCAAAAATTATTTTATGTTATAAAGTTAATACTCAAAGCACTTATTTATACAAGGTTATTCACATATATATCAAAATGTTCCATTTTAAATTCTGGGATTTACATACATGAGACCCGCTTTCCCTTTCCGTGGGTTTAAAGTGACGTAAAGATCATGTCTTTAAAGCAGTTTTTAAAACGTTATGATTATGAAATGAAACCCATTTATTTTATGCTATGTGGGTTATTTATGAAATGTTTGATGATGATATATGTGGCTCACATGATAATAAAGTCAAATTTAAGGGTGCGCCCTGATAGCGGTCCAATGCATTGGGTAATGATGTAACCACTAGAGATTACAATTTTCACGATACCTTGGTGAATAACCTTGGTAATTTTCAAATGACACCTTGGGGATGGACCTTGGTGATATGTTCATGATTGTCTATGTTAAATGATGTAGCCAAATCTTCAAGTTATGAAAAATGTTATTTTTATTATGAAATGCCTCATGATTTCTTTCTAATGCCTTAAAGTTCTTTTCATGTCCTTATTGAAGTATCTCAAGTTCACATGTAAAATGTTCCTCTTGTTTCCCTTACTGGGCCTTCTGCTCACCCTTTCTTTTGATGTATGTCCCCAGGTTATGATATGCAGTAATGAACCTAGAATGAACTTAAGGAGACGCCTTGCAAGTGTTTAAGAAGAATGTTTTATGTTTTTTTTTATGTATTATGATCCTTGTTTCCAAGACACTAAACCTTAACGATCCTCAGATTTGTGTAATGTAATGAAAGTTTTTGTTATAAAATGGAGGGATGCTATAGTTGGTATCAAAGGATGGTTTAGTTATTTGTGGAAATTAGGATATGAAAACTCTAGGAGGAACCCTATAGAAAAGTTTAATATAGGAAATCTTCCTGGTATTTTGGTGAGTATTGAGTAAGGGGTTGCCAAGCAAATACATCCCTGTCTGGATACGAGCAGGTAGAGGTGGCTCTGGCACAGATGTACATAGGGGTAAAACCCGAAAACACCGCTTTGAGCTAGACTTGAACGGGAACTGGTACACGACAACGGGCCTTGCTGCACTCTTGGTTACGACACTCCCGGGGGATATGCTTTGGTAAATTCATAAGCTTGGTATGAACCATTGTTAAAGGAACAAAGATAAAATAAAATAAAGGTTCACATAAGAATATATGATCATTCGTAACCTAGATGGGAACCTAGGAGATCACAAGTTATGGTATACCTTTCATATACAAGTTATCCTTATATGCTTTCAGTTCCTTTTCATGATTATTAGCTAAGTACTTAAGCCCCTAATTATGCTTCTCTCCTTAGTTAATGGTGGGAAATGGAAGAACATGTTCCGACAACCAATGTGATCGGAAATGCGACAATCTTCGTATTAATATGATAGGGATGATTAGGGGATTAAAATATGATTATTATTTTGGAAGACGTTCATTATTTTGGGAACCATATTTGATCGAGGTAAATAGATTACTACGGTATTTTCATTGAGGAGTAAGGTTGACTTATATTTTGAAGAATCGATGAATTTAAGGTGAACTTATAGTAATTTAGGTTACTTAAGGGAATGACTAACCTATCTTGGGTAAAATATGTTTAGGTTAGATAATTTTTATAAGATGTTAGGAGTGGTTGATGTTGTCTGGAGATGAACAATGAAGTTGTTCTGGAAGACTATGTTATCAAATCCTTATTGTATTTGGGTTTCAATCTTAGTTTGGTTTGTTTTGAGGAATTTTAAGGACCGTTATTTATAGAATGGTCTATGATGAACTTTGGGTAGTACCATGTAACTTTGATGATTTAAAAGTAGTTTCCATTCCTATGGGATTCTTTCTTTTTGAAGAGTTGTTTTACCTTAACCTTTCTGTTTTTGGGATAATGTTTAAAGATAGAAGAAATAGATAGTTAATCTTTTGTAGATTATGGGATTCTATAGAAGATGATTCTTGTGCTTTTATGAGACCAAGTGTTTTTGAATTCTCATCATTTGGAGAAAAGATTAGTGTTGGTAGGGACTTGTTAAAGGATGAATCTCTACTTGAAGGTAGGTATATTTTCTTATGTTTTTGTTCTATGTAGTAAATGAAATCCTCAAAATTATGAAAAGAAACATAAAACAAAAATGTTGTTGGTTTACATTTCCTACTAGGTAATCAAAGACCGTTTACACACATCATAAGTTTGGGATTTTCTCATGGTTAACTTTCTCCTAATCATGTTCTCTATCACTCTCTCTCAGAACTGACCCTTTGTTTTTTCCTCCATGTCCATGTTTTCCTACATGGAACCCGAGTGTGGGTTAACTCGGGTGGCCTTTGTACTTCCTTTTCATTCTTTTAAAGTAATGGTGTTACTGACTCTTTTTCCGATGTGGGACTTTCAATGAAATTTCAAAACCCAATTTAAAAAAAAATTGCGAGGACGCAATTTCTTAAGGGGGGAAGATTGTAACGACCCAAAATTTTGAATAAATCTTGTTTCCTAATTTCATGTGTTATTTTTTTTTATACTCAAAATAAATGTTTTATTTGATAAACATTATTATAAATAAAATGAGACCATTGGTTTTTGAGTGTTATATGACCATCGGTCAATATGACCACCGTGAACAAAATGTTTTGATTATTGTCTCTAAATTTAAGTAATCTTGGTTAATTATTATAGAAAGAAGATTTGATGGCCTCACCTAGTAGCCTTGGGCCGATCGAAGCCCATCTAACAGAGATTGGGAAGGAGGTAGCACCATTGGGCTTTGCTCTGGACCAAATCCAAGCCGAACTTCATCATGTGAAGCTAGAACGGAATCGCCTTCGCGAGAAGTTCTAACTGATAGAAATTACTACTCGGGCAATGTTGACTGAGCCGCCCCAAAATTCTATCACCCTAGCACACCTTACTCTTAGGTCCTATGCTGGTATTATAAGGGGTTATGTAACGAGACCGTAATTGCCTTGTGTCATCTTTTTTTTAAATAAAAATTTGGATTTCTTCTTATGATGATGTTTATGAATTTTCAAATGACCGGATAAATATTGTATGCATATTTTTGATGAATTTTAGAAAAAGGATATTTTAAAAATGGTTGTGTAAACCTTAAATAATTAAAAATGTGTGATGATTTTCAAAAATGGTCTTCTACAATTATGTTCAGTACGAAATTTAGAGTCTAATAAGATCAACTTGATTTTTGATGAATAGTAAATTATGAATAGTGATTTTATGATTAGGATTAGTAATATGAACCAAATGGATTAGTAATCTCACTTAAAGAAAGTTATAAAATAATCTAGGCACCTTGGTTAAGTAATGTGATTCAATAAAATAGTTAAATAACGGTTTCATTAATTATTATTCAAGTATTAGTTTTTTCGGGTGAATAGTGTTTTTTAATTAAAAATTTAATTAAAAATAATTAGAAAATTATTTTTATAAAAATGACTTTATTTTTGAACTCAGAGCATCGATATTATGTTATGGTAATTTTTGGGGTTTTTTCTGAAAAAATGAATTTTCGATGAATAGTGTTTTTATTTAAAAATTAAATTAAAAATATTTAGAAAATTATTTTTTATAAAATGGATTTCATTTTTGAAATCAGAGCATTGATATTTGGTTAATATGAAATTTTGGGATTTTTCTGAGAAAGTTGAATTTTCAATGAATAGTAAAAATACAGTTTTAGGGTTTCGGTATGTTTAATGACATCATAACTGTGTCATGATGATGTCATGAGTTTTTTAAGGGTTGGCCGGCCAAGGGTGATGAATTATTGTTTTGGGGGCCCCATGTGGCCTAACTCCATGATAAATGCCAAGGGAGAGCACATGGGTTTGAGAAAAGCACATGTGAGGTGTCCCTTGGTCATTAATGCCTTGTCCCCTCACTTTCCCTATAAATACCAAGCCCTCCTCTCATCCATTCAACTCCCCACTCATTCCCAACGAATTTCTGGTCTCATTACCTCCCAAGGAGTCCTCCCAAGGTGCCCCCAAGCCCTCAAGGTCCCAACCTTTGAGGTTTAAGAGTTACATTTTAAGGTAAGGGATCCGACCTCTCTCTTTCTTTTCAAGTAATCTCTTTTATGTCATTTCTTTTATACTCCATGTTCTTATGTTGGAGGATGTTATTTTATATTCATCCTACTGCCTATTTCATGTTCATATGATGAGATACCCCCCTTTCTCTCATCAATTCGTTTTAAGAATGTTTAAGTGGCGCCGTTAGGCTGCCGAATTTTTAAGGGATTCTTTCACCTTCCTCGTTTTCAAGTTCTATTTTCATTCAAGTCTTTCATGTTCCTTTTTATTATGTTGGGGTATGATCTCTAAATTTATCATACTGGACTCTTATGTTCATATGATGAGAGACCCCATTTGATCGCTTCAATTCAGTATTTTGAAGTTTTAAGTGGCGCCGTTAGGCTGCCGAATTTTTAAGTGGTTCTTCACCCTTCTCGTTTTGAAGTTCTACTTTCATGTCAATTATTTCAAGTTCCTTTTTGTTATATTGGGGTATGATCTCTATATCTATCATACTGGACTCTTATGTTCATATGATGAGAGACCCCATTTGATCACTTCAATTCAGTATTTTGAAGTTTTAAGTGGCGCCGTTAGGCTGCCGAATTTTTAAGCGGTTCTTCACCCTTCTCGTTTTGAAGTTCTACTTTCATGTCAATTATTTCAAGTTCCTTTTTGTTATATTGGGGTATGATCTCTATATCTATCATACTGGACTCTTATGTTCATATGATGAGAGACCCCATTTGATCGCTTCAATTCAGTATTTTGAAGTTTTAAGTGGCGCCGTTAGGCTGCTGAATTTTTAAGTGGTTCTTCACCCTTCTCGTTTTGAAGTTCTACTTTCATGTCAATTCTTTCAAGTTCCTTTTTGTTATGTTGGGGAATTATCTATATATCCATCATACTGATCTCTTATTATCATATGATGAGGGACCCTATTTGATCTTGTCAAATCATTTTCTTTTGAAGTTAAGTGACGCCGTAAGGCTGCCGAATTTTCATAAGAGAAATCTAAACTTTTTTTTTCTTTTTTTCCATGTTTTTCATTTAAAATGGTATGTCCCTAAAATTTCATTACCATGTCCATATGTCCTTCTTATTCCTTCACCCTACTGTTTTATGGATCATTTATGAGTGGGTGACCCATGTCCCCTCTCATTTCAATGTTTTCTAAAACCCCGAAACTTAGCCGTTATGCTGCAGAATTTTCCCCTCAAAATGCCTCTCTCTTTTCTCAAAAATTATTTTATGTTATAAAGTTAATACTCAAAGCACTTATTTATACAAGGTTATTCACATATATATCAAAATGTTCCATTTTAAATTCTGGGATTTACATACATGAGACCCGCTTTCCCTTTCCGTGGGTTTAAAGTGACGTAAAGATCATGTCTTTAAAGCAGTTTTTAAAACGTTATGATTATGAAATGAAACCCATTTATTTTATGCTATGTGGGTTATTTATGAAATGTTTGATGATGATATATGTGGCTCACATGATAATAAAGTCAAATTTAAGGGTGCGCCCTGATAGCGGTCCAATGCATTGGGTAATGATGTAACCACTAGAGATTACAATTTTCACGATACCTTGGTGAATAACCTTGGTAATTTTCAAATGACACCTTGGGGATGGACCTTGGTGATATGTTCATGATTGTCTATGTTAAATGATGTAGCCAAATCTTCAAGTTATGAAAAATGTTATTTTTATTATGAAATGCCTCATGATTTCTTTCTAATGCCTTAAAGTTCTTTTCATGTCCTTATTGAAGTATCTCAAGTTCACATGTAAAATGTTCCTCTTGTTTCCCTTACTGGGCCTTCTGCTCACCCTTTCTTTTGATGTATGTCCCCAGGTTATGATATGCAGTAATGAACCTAGAATGAACTTAAGGAGACGCCTTGCAAGTGTTTAAGAAGAATGTTTTATGTTTTTTTTTATGTATTATGATCCTTGTTTCCAAGACACTAAACCTTAACGATCCTCAGATTTGTGTAATGTAATGAAAGTTTTTGTTATAAAATGGAGGGATGCTATAGTTGGTATCAAAGGATGGTTTAGTTATTTGTGGAAATTAGGATATGAAAACTCTAGGAGGAACCCTATAGAAAAGTTTAATATAGGAAATCTTCCTGGTATTTTGGTGAGTATTGAGTAAGGGGTTGCCAAGCAAATACATCCCTGTCTGGATACGAGCAGGTAGAGGTGGCTCTGGCACAGATGTACATAGGGGTAAAACCCGAAAACACCGCTTTGAGCTAGACTTGAACGGGAACTGGTACACGACAACGGGCCTTGCTGCACTCTTGGTTACGACACTCCCGGGGGATATGCTTTGGTAAATTCATAAGCTTGGTATGAACCATTGTTAAAGGAACAAAGATAAAATAAAATAAAGGTTCACATAAGAATATATGATCATTCGTAACCTAGATGGGAACCTAGGAGATCACAAGTTATGGTATACCTTTCATATACAAGTTATCCTTATATGCTTTCAGTTCCTTTTCATGATTATTAGCTAAGTACTTAAGCCCCTAATTATGCTTCTCTCCTTAGTTAATGGTGGGAAATGGAAGAACATGTTCCGACAACCAATGTGATCGGAAATGCGACAATCTTCGTATTAATATGATAGGGATGATTAGGGGATTAAAATATGATTATTATTTTGGAAGACGTTCATTATTTTGGGAACCATATTTGATCGAGGTAAATAGATTACTACGGTATTTTCATTGAGGAGTAAGGTTGACTTATATTTTGAAGAATCGATGAATTTAAGGTGAACTTATAGTAATTTAGGTTACTTAAGGGAATGACTAACCTATCTTGGGTAAAATATGTTTAGGTTAGATAATTTTTATAAGATGTTAGGAGTGGTTGATGTTGTCTGGAGATGAACAATGAAGTTGTTCTGGAAGACTATGTTATCAAATCCTTATTGTATTTGGGTTTCAATCTTAGTTTGGTTTGTTTTGAGGAATTTTAAGGACCGTTATTTATAGAATGGTCTATGATGAACTTTGGGTAGTACCATGTAACTTTGATGATTTAAAAGTAGTTTCCATTCCTATGGGATTCTTTCTTTTTGAAGAGTTGTTTTACCTTAACCTTTCTGTTTTTGGGATAATGTTTAAAGATAGAAGAAATAGATAGTTAATCTTTTGTAGATTATGGGATTCTATAGAAGATGATTCTTGTGCTTTTATGAGACCAAGTGTTTTTGAATTCTCATCATTTGGAGAAAAGATTAGTGTTGGTAGGGACTTGTTAAAGGATGAATCTCTACTTGAAGGTAGGTATATTTTCTTATGTTTTTGTTCTATGTAGTAAATGAAATCCTCAAAATTATGAAAAGAAACATAAAACAAAAATGTTGTTGGTTTACATTTCCTACTAGGTAATCAAAGACCGTTTACACACATCATAAGTTTGGGATTTTCTCATGGTTAACTTTCTCCTAATCATGTTCTCTATCACTCTCTCTCAGAACTGACCCTTTGTTTTTTCCTCCATGTCCATGTTTTCCTACATGGAACCCGAGTGTGGGTTAACTCGGGTGGCCTTTGTACTTCTTTTCATTCTTTTAAAGTAATGGTGTTACTGACTCTTTTTCCTATGTGGGACTTTCAATGAAATTTCAAAACCCAATTTAAAAAAAAATTGCGAGGACGCAATTTCTTAAGGGGGGAAGATTGTAACGACCCAAAATTTTGAATAAATCTTGTTTCCTAATTTCATGTGTTATTTTTTTTTATACTCAAAATAAATGTTTTATTTGATAAACATGATTATAAATAAAATGAGACCATTGGTTTTTGAGTGTTATATGACCATCGGTCAATATGACCACCGTGAACAAAATGTTTTGATTATTGTCTCTAAATTTAAGTAATCTTGGTTAATTATTATAGAAAGAAGATTTGATGGCCTCACCTAGTAGCCTTGGGCCGATCGAAGCCCATCTAACAGAGATTGGGAAGGAGGTAGCACCATTGGGCTTTGCTCTGGACCAAATCCAAGCCGAACTTCATCATGTGAAGCTAGAACGGAATCGCCTTCGCGAGAAGTTCTAACTGATAGAAATTACTACTCAGGCAATGTTGACTGAGCCGCCCCAAAATTCTATCACCCTAGCACACCTTACTCTTAGGTCCTATGCTGGTATTATAAGGGGTTATGTAACGAGACCGTAATTGCCTTGTGTCATCTTTTTTTTAAATAAAAATTTGGATTTCTTCTTATGATGATGTTTATGAGTTTTCAAATGACCGGATAAATATTGTATGCATATTTTTGATGAATTTTAGAAAAAGGATATTTTAAAAATGGTTGTGTAAACCTTAAATAATTAAAAATGTGTGATGATTTTCAAAAATGGTCTTCTACAATTATGTTCAGTACGAAATTTAGAGTCTAATAAGATCAACTTGATTTTTGATGAATAGTAAATTATGAATTGTGATTTTATGATTAGGATTAGTAATATGACCAAATGGATTAGTAATCTCACTTAAAGAAAGTTATAAAATAATCTAGGCACCTTGGTTAAGTAATGTGATTCAATAAAATAGTTAAATAACGGTTTCATTAATTATTATTCAAGTATTAGTTTTTTCGGGTGAATAGTGTTTTTTAATTAAAAATTTAATTAAAAATAATTAGAAAATTATTTTTATAAAAATGACTTTATTTTTGAACTCAGAGCATCGATATTATGTTATGGTAATTTTTGGGGTTTTTTCTGAAAAAATGAATTTTCGATGAATAGTGTTTTTATTTAAAAATTAAATTAAAAATATTTAGAAAATTATTTTTTATAAAATGGATTTCATTTTTGAAATCAGAGCATTGATATTTGGTTAATATGAAATTTTGGGATTTTTCTGAGAAAGTTGAATTTTCAATGAATAGTAAAAATACAGTTTTAGGGTTTCGGTATGTTTAATGACATCATAACTGTGTCATGATGATGTCATGAGTTTTTTAAGGGTTGGCCGGCCAAGGGTGATGAATTATTGTTTTGGGGGCCCCATGTGGCCTAACTCCATGATAAATGCCAAGGGAGAGCACATGGGTTTGAGAAAAGCACATGTGAGGTGTCCCTTGGTCATTAATGCCTTGTCCCCTCACTTTCCCTATAAATACCAAGCCCTCCTCTCATCCATTCAACTCCCCACTCATTCCCAACGAATTTCTGGTCTCATTACCTCCCAAGGAGTCCTCCCAAGGTGCCCCCAAGCCCTCAAGGTCCCAACCTTTGAGGTTTAAGAGTTACATTTTAAGGTAAGGGATCCGACCTCTCTCTTTCTTTTCAAGTAATCTCTTTTATGTCATTTCTTTTATACTCCATGTTCTTATGTTGGAGGATGTTATTTTATATTCATCCTACTGCCTATTTCATGTTCATATGATGAGATACCCCCCTTTCTCTCATCAATTCGTTTTAAGAATGTTTAAGTGGCGTCGTTAGGCTGCCGAATTTTTAAGGGATTCTTTCACCTTCCTCGTTTTCAAGTTCTATTTTCATTCAAGTCTTTCATGTTCCTTTTTATTATGTTGGGGTATGATCTCTAAATTTATCATACTGGACTCTTATGTTCATATGATGAGAGACCCCATTTGATCGCTTCAATTCAGTATTTTGAAGTTTTAAGTGGCGCCGTTAGGCTGCCGAATTTTTAAGTGGTTCTTCACCCTTCTCGTTTTGAAGTTCTACTTTCATGTCAATTATTTCAAGTTCCTTTTTGTTATATTGGGGTATGATCTCTATATCTATCATACTGGACTCTTATGTTCATATGATGAGAGACCCCATTTGATCGCTTCAATTCAGTATTTTGAAGTTTTAAGTGGCGCCGTTAGGCTGCCGAATTTTTAAGTGGTTCTTCACCCTTCTCGTTTTGAAGTTCTACTTTCATGTCAATTATTTCAAGTTCCTTTTTGTTATATTGGGGTATGATCTCTATATATATCATACTGGACTCTTATGTTCATATGATGAGAGACCCCATTTGATCGCTTCAATTCAGTATTTTGATGTTTTAAGTGGCGCCGTTAGGCTGCTGAATTTTTAAGTGGTTCTTCACCCTTCTCGTTTTGAAGTTCTACTTTCATGTCAATTCTTTCAAGTTCCTTTTTGTTATGTTGGGGAATTATCTATATATCCATCATACTGATCTCTTATTATCATATGATGAGGGACCCTATTTGATCTTGTCAAATCATTTTCTTTTGAAGTTAAGTGACGCCGTAAGGCTGCCGAATTTTCATAAGAGAAATCTAAACTTTTTTTTTCTTTTTTTCCATGTTTTTCATTTAAAATGGTATGTCCCTAAAATTTCATTAACATGTCCATATGTCCTTCTTATTCCTTCACCCTACTGTTTTATGGATCATTTATGAGTGGGTGACCCATGTCCCCTCTCATTTCAATGTTTTCTAAAACCCCGAAACTTAGCCGTTATGCTGCAGAATTTTCCCCTCAAAATGCCTCTCTCTTTTCTCAAAAATTATTTTATGTTATAAAGTTAATACTCAAAGCACTTATTTATACAAGGTTATTCACATATATATCAAAATTTTCCATTTTAAATTCTGGGATTTACATACATGAGACCCGCTTTCCCTTTCCGTGGGTTTAAAGTGACGTAAAGATCATGTCTTTAAAGCAGTTTTTAAAACGTTATGATTATGAAATTAAACCCATTTATTTTATGCTATGTCGGTTATTTATGAAATGTTTGATGATGATATATGTGGCTCACATGATAATAAAGTCAAATTTAAGGGTGCGCCCTGATAGCGGTCCAATGCATTGGGTAATGATGTAACCACTAGAGATTACAATTTTCACGATACCTTGGTGAATAACCTTGGTAATTTTCAAATGACACCTTGGGGATGGACCTTGGTGATATGTTCATGATTGTCTATGTTAAATGATGTAGCCAAATCTTCAAGTTATGAAAAATGTTATTTTTATTATGAAATGCCTCATGATTTCTTTCTAATGCCTTAAAGTTCTTTTCATGTCCTTATTGAAGTATCTCAAGTTCACATGTAAAATGTTCCTCTTGTTTCCCTTACTGGGCCTTCTGCTCACCCTTTCTTTTGATGTATGTCCCCAGGTTATGATATGCAGTAATGAACCTAGAATGAACTTAAGGAGACGCCTTGCAAGTGTTTAAGAAGAATGTTTTATGTTTTTTTTTATGTATTATGATCCTTGTTTCCAAGACACTAAACCTTAACGATCCTCAGATTTGTGTAATGTAATGAAAGTTTTTGTTATAAAATGGAGGGATGCTATAGTTGGTATCAAAGGATGGTTTAGTTATTTGTGGAAATTAGGATATGAAAACTCTAGGAGGAACCCTATAGAAAAGTTTAATATAGGAAATCTTCCTGGTATTTTGGTGAGTATTGAGTAAGGGGTTGCCAAGCAAATACATCCCTGTCTGGATACGAGCAGGTAGAGGTGGCTCTGGCACAGATGTACATAGGGGTAAAACCCGAAAACACCGCTTTGAGCTAGACTTGAACGGGAACTGGTACACGACAACGGGCCTTGCTGCACTCTTGGTTACGACACTCCCGGGGGATATGCTTTGGTAAATTCATAAGCTTGGTATGAACCATTGTTAAAGGAACAAAGATAAAATAAAATAAAGGTTCACATAAGAATATATGATCATTCGTAACCTAGATGGGAACCTAGGAGATCACAAGTTATGGTATACCTTTCATATACAAGTTATCCTTATATGCTTTCAGTTCCTTTTCATGATTATTAGCTAAGTACTTAAGCCCCTAATTATGCTTCTCTCCTTAGTTAATGGTGGGAAATGGAAGAACATGTTCCGACAACCAATGTGATCGGAAATGCAACAATCTTCGTATTAATATGATAGGGATGATTAGGGGATTAAAATATGATTATTATTTTGGAAGACGTTCATTATTTTGGGAACCATATTTGATCAAGGTAAATAGATTACTACGGTATTTTCATTGAGGAGTAAGGTTGACTTATATTTTGAAGAATCGATGAATTTAAGGTGAACTTATAGTAATTTAGGTTACTTAAGGGAATGACTAACCTATCTTGGGTAAAATATGTTTAGGTTAGCTAATTTTTATAAGATGTTAGGAGTGGTTGATGTTGTCTGGAGATGAACAATGAAGTTGTTCTGGAAGACTATGTTATCAAATCCTTATTGTATTTGGGTTTCAATCTTAGTTTGGTTTGTTTTGAGGAATTTTAAGGACCGTTATTTATGGAATGGTCTATGATGAACTTTGGGTAGTACCATGTAACTTTGATGATTTAAAAGTAGTTTCCATTCCTATGGGATTCTTTCTTTTTGAAGAGTTGTTTTACCTTAACCTTTCTGTTTTTGGGATAATGTTTAAAGATAGAAGAAATAGATAGTTAATCTTTTGTAGATTATGGGATTCTATAGAAGATGATTCTTGTGCTTTTATGAGACCAAGTGTTTTTGAATTCTCATCATTTGGAGAAAAGATTAGTGTTGGTAGGGACTTGTTAAAGGATGAATCTCTACTTGAAGGTAGGTATATTTTCTTATGTTTTTGTTCTATGTAGTAAATGAAATCCTCAAAATTATGAAAAGAAACATAAAACAAAAATGTTGTTGGTTTACATTTCCTACTAGGTAATCAAAGACCGTTTACACACATCATAAGTTTGGGATTTTCTCATGGTTAACTTTCTCCTAATCATGTTCTCTATCACTCTCTCTCAGAACTGACCCTTTGTTTTTTCCTCCATGTCCATGTTTTCCTACATGGAACCCGAGTGTGGGTTAACTCGGGTGGCCTTTGTACTTCCTTTTCATTCTTTTAAAGTAATGGTGTTACTGACTCTTTTTCCGATGTGGGACTTTCAATGAAATTTCAAAACCCAATTTAAAAAAAAATTGCGAGGACGCAATTTCTTAAGGGGGGAAGATTGTAACGACCCAAAATTTTGAATAAATCTTGTTTCCTAATTTCATGTGTTATTTTTTTTTATACTCAAAATAAATGTTTTATTTGATAAACATGATTATAAATAAAATGAGACCATTGGTTTTTGAGTGTTATATGACCATCGGTCAATATGACCACCGTGAACAAAATGTTTTGATTATTGTCTCTAAATTTAAGTAATCTTGGTTAATTATTATAGAAAGAAGATTTGATGGCCTCACCTAGTAGCCTTGGGCCGATCGAAGCCCATCTAACAGAGATTGGGAAGGAGGTAGCACCATTGGGCTTTGCTCTGGACCAAATCCAAGCCGAACTTCATCATGTGAAGCTAGAACGGAATCGCCTTCGCGAGAAGTTCTAACTGATAGAAATTACTACTCGGGCAATGTTGACTGAGCCGCCCCAAAATTCTATCACCCTAGCACACCTTACTCTTAGGTCCTATGCTGGTATTATAAGGGGTTATGTAACGAGACCGTAATTGCCTTATGTCATCTTTTTTTTAAATAAAAATTTGGATTTCTTCTTATGATGATGTTTATGAATTTTCAAATGACCGGATAAATATTGTATGCATATTTTTGATGAATTTTAGAAAAAGGATATTTTAAAAATGGTTGTGTAAACCTTAAATAATTAAAAATGTGTGATGATTTTCAAAAATGGTCTTCTACAATTATGTTCAGTACGAAATTTAGAGTCTAATAAGATCAACTTGATTTTTGATGAATAGTAAATTATGAATAGTGATTTTATGATTAGGATTAGTAATATGACCAAATGGATTAGTAATCTCACTTAAAGAAAGTTTTAAAATAATCTAGGCACCTTGGTTAAGTAATGTGATTCAATAAAATAGTTAAATAACGGTTTCATTAATTATTATTCAAGTATTAGTTTTTTCGGGTGAATAGTGTTTTTTAATTAAAAATTTAATTAAAAATAATTAGAAAATTATTTTTATAAAAATGACTTTATTTTTGAACTCAGAGCATCGATATTATGTTATGGTAATTTTTGGGGTTTTTTCTGAAAAAATGAATTTTCGATGAATAGTGTTTTTATTTAAAAATTAAATTAAAAATATTTATAAAATTATTTTTTATAAAATGGATTTCATTTTTGAAATCAGAGCATTGATATTTGGTTAATATGAAATTTTGGGATTTTTCTGAGAAAGTTGAATTTTCAATGAATAGTAAAAATACAGTTTTAGGGTTTCGGTATGTTTAATGACATCATAACTGTGTCATGATGATGTCATGAGTTTTTTAAGGGTTGGCCGGCCAAGGGTGATGAATTATTGTTTTGGGGGCCCCATGTGGCCTAACTCCATGATAAATGCCAAGGGAGAGCACATGGGTTTGAGAAAAGCACATGTGAGGTGTCCCTTGGTCATTAATGCCTTGTCCCCTCACTTTCCCTATAAATACCAAGCCCTCCTCTCATCCATTAAACACCCCACTCATTCCCAACGAATTTCTGGTCTCATTACCTCCCAAGGAGTCCTCCCAAGGTTCCCCCAAGCCCTCAAGGTCCCAACCTTTGAGGTTTAAGAGTTACATTTTAAGGTAAGGGATCCGACCTCTCTCTTTCTTTTCAAGTAATCTCTTTTATGTCATTTCTTTTATACTCCATGTTCTTATGTTGGAGGATGTTATTTTATATTCATCCTACTGCCTATTTCATGTTCATATGATGAGATACCCCCCTTTCTCTCATCAATTCGTTTTAAGAATGTTTAAGTGGCGCCGTTAGGCTGCTGAATTTTTAAGGGATTCTTTCACCTTCCTCGTTTTCAAGTTCTATTTTCATTCAAGTCTTTCATGTTCCTTTTTATTATGTTGGGGTATGATCTCTAAATTTATCATACTGGAATCTTATGTTCATATGATGAGAGACCCCATTTGATCGCTTCAATTCAGTATTTTGAAGTTTTAAGTGGCGCCGTTAGGCTGCCGAATTTTTAAGTGGTTCTTCACCCTTCTCGTTTTGAAGTTCTACTTTCATGTCAATTATTTCAAGTTCCTTTTTGTTATATTGGGGTATTATCTCTATATCTATCATACTGGACTCTTATGTTCATATGATGAGAGACCCCATTTGATCGCTTCAATTCAGTATTTTGAAGTTTTAAGTGGCGTCGTTAGGCTGCCGAATTTTTAAGTGGTTCTTCACCCTTCTCGTTTTGAAGTTCTACTTTCATGTCAATTATTTCAAGTTCCTTTTTGTTATATTGGGGTATGATCTCTATATCTATCATACTGGAATCTTATGTTCATATGATGAGAGACCCCATTTGATCGCTTCAATTCAGTATTTTGAAGTTTTAAGTGGCGCCGTTAGGCTGCTGAATTTTTAAGTGGTTCTTCACCCTTCTCGTTTTGAAGTTCTACTTTCATGTCAATTCTTTCAAGTTCCTTTTTGTTATGTTGGGGAATTATCTATATATCCATCATACTGATCTCTTATTATCATATGATGAGGGACCCTATTTGATCTTGTCAAATCATTTTCTTTTGAAGTTAAGTGACGCCGTAAGGCTGCCGAATTTTCATAAGAGAAATCTAAACTTTTTTTTTTCTTTTTTTCCATGTTTTTCATTTCAAATGGTATGTCCCTAAAATTTCATTACCATGTCCATATGTCCTTCTTATTCCTTCAGCCTACTGTTTTATGTATCATTTATGAGTGGGTGACCCATGTCCCCTCTCATTTCAATGTTTTCTAAAACCCCGAAACTTAGTCGTTATGCTGCAGAATTTTCCCCTCAAAATGCCTCTCTCTTTTCTCAAAAATTATTTTATGTTATAAAGTTAATACTCAAAGCACTTATTTATACAAGGGTATTCACATATATATCAAAATGTTCCATTTTAAATTCTGGGATTTACATACATGAGACCCGCTTTCCCTTTCCGTGGGTTTAAAGTGACGTAAAGATCATGTCTTTAAAGCAGTTTTTAAAACGTTATGATTATGAAATGAAACCCATTTATTTTATGCTATGTGGGTTATTTATGAAATGTTTGATGATGATATATGTGGATCACATGATAATAAAGGCAAATTTAAGGGTGCGCCCTGATAGCGCTCCAATGCATTGGGTAATGATGTAACCACTAGAGATTACAATTTTCACGATACCTTGGTGAATAACCTTGGTAATTTTCAAATGACACCTTGGGGATGGACCTTGGTGATATGTTCATGATTGTCTATGTTAAATGATGTAGCCACATCTTCAAGTTATGAAAAATGTTATTTTTATTATGAAATGCCTCATGATTTCTTTCTAATGCCTTAAAGTTCTTTTCATGTCCTTATTGAAGTATCTCAAGTTCACATGTAAAATGTTCCTCTTGTTTCCCTTACTGGGCCTTCTGCTCACCCTTTCTTTTGATGTATGTCCCCAGGTTATGAGATGCAGTAATGAACCTAGAATGAACTTAAGGAGACGCCTTGCAAGTGTTTAAGAAGAATGTTTTATGTTTTTTTTTATGTATTATGATCCTTGTTTCCAAGACACTAAACCTTAACGATCCTCAGATTTGTGTAATGTAATGAAAGTTTTTGTTATAAAATGGCGGGATGCTATATATATTTTCCTATTTACACTCTAGCATTGTAAAAGGTTTAAGAATCCCCATTTATAGTTTTCTCTCTGCTTTTACATGTGGTAATTTCAAACATTTCACATTAAAATCTGCAATATCTCTTTTCATTCCATCCTATTAGTAAGACTCCTAAATATCCCTATACATCTTTGTACTTTCATGATTAACCAAAAATGGAGAACTATGAGATTCACATAAAAATTCATTCTTCATATGGTAATCACATGGTACACATAATATTGTCCTAAATCTCAAAACATGGTCTTTATCCAGGTCAAATTCTAGAAACTTACCCATTTAACCAATTTCATTTTTTCTATAACTCACAGTCTTCCTTCTATGTTTTCTTAATTCTGTTTGATAAATATGACTTTACTGAAACCTAAAAAAGAATAGAGAAATTTCATTCACCAATAACTTCCATGTCAAAATTCATCTAATCATTATTCAATGGTTTATGTTCTAAACATAACGTGGTTAATAATGTTTGATGATTTTGAATCAAGGCATATGTCACTTTGTTTTCTTATCCAAGATGTTAATTGATCATATAATAATAATCCTTTATCAATTTAAGCCATCTTCTTTACCTCATTTCTAATTCCTTTTTAGTGAATATATACTTCAATATTTTGTGGTCACTTTATATTTCACATTTGGCTCAATATAAATGATTCCTCCAAATTCTTAAAGTGATAACCACACATGATAATTCCAAATCATGTGTGGGATAATTTAACTCATGAGGTTTCAGTTGCCTTGAAGCATAAGAAATTACCTAATAATTATTTATCATAAAACTATTAAGTCCCTTTAATTAAGGATCATTGTAGATGACAAACTCACCATTTATGGAAGGCAGTGAAAAAAGCATGATTATTAACCAATATCTTCTTCATTTCGTAAAAACAAAAAATCACATCCTTGTATCTAAATAAATTTAACCCTTTTTCATGGTAACATAGTTTGCAGGCTAGATGACCATGAAAAAATTTTAAAAGCCTATCGGTAATAACATGTTAATCTAAAAAACTACAAATATCTGAAACATTTTTAGGTCTTTTACATTCATTAACCTCTTTTTTTTTGTAGGATCAATTGTTATTCCATCTTTATTTTCAATGTTCTAATGAAAATAAATATATTAAAACCAAAAATTATATTTTTTAAAATTACCATATATCTTCATTTCATTGAGAGTTTTCAAGATAATCCTCACGTTTTTTTCATGATCCTCATAAATTTTTGAAAAGACCAAAATATCATTGAAAAGAAACATATCCAAATATTTATGGAATATTTTATTCTAAGATCCATGAATACACCAAGGTAATTTTTTAAAACAAAGGGAATTACAACACACTCATAATGCCCATCTCTAGTATGAAATATTGTTTTCATAACATCATCCTCATTCCCCATCAAGTGATGGTACCCAGATCTCAAGTCAATCTTTAGAAAATAATGATCTCCCTATAGATGATCAAACAAGTCATCGATATAGGGTAATGAATACTTATTATTAACAGTTATGTTATTCAAAACTCTATATTAAATGAAAAGCCTCATGGAACCAGTTTTTTTAACAAAAAAAATTGGATCACCCCATGGTGAAGTGATAGGATGAATGAATCCTTTATTAGTAAACAGTGTAAATATGTTTTTAATTCAAGAAGTTCCACTTGAGAAATTTGATAAGGGGGTTTTGAAATTATCTTAGCATGACGAACAAAGTAAATAGAAAATTAAACTTCTTGATCTGGTATAACACTGAGAAATACATCATGAAAAACATCTAGGTATTCATTTACCACTGCAACATCATTAATATGAATAGTTTCCTTGTTTTCATCAATGGGATCATGATAAATTCCATTCCCATCAATTAAAAATTTCCTAACTTCCTAATATGTTATCAATTATATACATCTATTATTGTACACAAACTAAAACTCTTTCTAGAAAAAAACTTATTTAACTGTATAATCAATCTTGGCATGAAATATACAATGAAAATTTGTACCGAAATTGACATCAAACAATAATAAGTGTGAAACAATAAGGTTTTGAGGTAATTTATTTCCATATACCACAATATGAATGTTCTTGACTGACTAAAATATACTTTTTATTTCAAATATCTTTTACAAAAAAGTGGGAAACCATCAAAGTTCCAAATACATAAGAATCAAACCTCATTTGAAATCATCACTCCATTCCAAATAAATTTGATGAAGTTTGAGTTTTTTACCTTGAAAACTTTCCATTCGATGGAGTTGACTGTCATGTCTTGGATTTCCTTAATGTGATCCTTGAAGCAAAGATTCATCTTATCCAAAGTTTTCACATGAGCCTCTAAATTTGTTTTACCCATGTTGAAGCCTCGAATCAAAATCTGATTCTGTTTATCAATCCAGGAGCCTTTTTCGTCACTCGTATCAACCTGCACTGGTTTTTCATACATTATGTGGGAATCCTCCTCTGAGATGTTGATCACAAAATACTCTTTAAGCATTTATTCATTAGAGTGCATGAGGAGCTCCACCCCCTTCATATCATCATTTTCCAAGTCAATGACAGTATATTTGACAATGTATGATTCAATAGTATCATCACAAGTGTAGTGCAACGCCCCGGTTCTAGAAGCCACCCAGAGGTGCCCCGTACACAGTTGTTCACATGGACTCAAGCACGTTTCCCCAAATGCCAAATTATGTCAAATAGCAGTGGGGGACATGGGTGTGATAGTGGGGAAACTATGCCCCCATTGGCAGAGTACACAGCAGAAGTAAACAAAACATGCAATAGCGGAATTAGTAAATATCCTACAACAATAAATAGCGAAAGACTAAAACAATAACCAACTAGAAAACATATATATATCTATGAAATAATGGATGATAAACATCTAGGAAAATATCCAAATAGGTCACAATGCTGATATAAAAATAGTACCAAAACAAGTACAGAAGAAAAGATAAATAGATCCTCAGCATCACAATCATAAGCTTGGTCCCATGCTCTCCTACTCCAAAAAAATCATGTACCAGAAGTCGAAGGGCACTTGCCCTTGTCTATACCTTCAAAACAAATAGTTTGTTTGGGCCCAAAAGCAAGACCCAAATAGGGTGTCAGACTAAATCCCAGTAGGAAACCACCCGAAGATCGGTGCCTAACAGTCAGTGATCATATGGAAGGTAATAGTACAGTAAGCAGAAAACAGAAGGTAGTAATCAGTTAGCAGTAACAAGATGATATACAATAGTAATCAATCCACAGAACAACAAGTACAAGTGAATCAAACAGCTATCCACAACAGGAACCCCTCTGGAAAGTACTCGTGGCCAACCCCTCTAGTCCTATCTAAGAAGTACCCCCAACCATCTGGGCAGTGCACTCAGCCTAACCCCTCTGGTTTGGTCATATGAAATTATAAGACTCTCTGGGGAAGCTCACTCAATCAATTCCACTTATAGTCTAGGGTAGTTAGAGAATCTCTGAGAAAGATCATGAGGTCTAACCCACTTATAGCCCCAAGGTATAGAGACTCTCTGAGGAAGCTCACTCGGTCAATTCCTCCAATAGTCTTAGGTCTAACAAAGACTCTCTAAGGAAGCTCACTCAGTCAATTCCTTCTCAAGCCTGAAAAGGTTTTAATGAAATTCAAACAGGTAAAGACTCTTTGAGGAACTCACTCGGTCTACCCTCCTATAGTCTATAATATCCAAGACTCTCTGGGAAGCTCACCTGGTCTATCCCATGTAGTCTATAATGTCCAAGACTCTCTGAGGAAGCTCACACAGTCTGTCCCAATATGGTCTATAATGTCCAAGACTCTTTGGGATGCTCACTCGGTCTATCCCTTATAGTCTATAACACCAGGTTCTCACGGTCCCTTTCCTATCAGTGCATAATAATGCTAAAAGGCCAAAGCACACCTACAGGGCTACTTGGCTAACCAGTCTACAGCATAACAAGCATGTCAAGAATATAATTCCATCATATAGTCATAAGGCATGGAAAACTGGTATAATGGACAAAGGATAACAAGACCCAAAGGTTGTAAATAAAACAAGGCATGGTAAAAACATCCAAGCGTAGCAATTATCCTAAAATAAGATCAAATTACCTCTACACTAGCAAAAAAGTAAGGTAGGGAAACAACGGGGGGAAATAGTAAACACGAAATACCCCATTCACCGTTATTGGTGTAAATTTGCACATAAACTCAAATACTTCAAAAGGTAAGGCACAAACCACCTTCCTAGATGCTAGGAGATCAATATACTTTTACCGCGAGGCTTTATTATCCTTAGAACAGCGTAGATATAAGAAAACACACAAAACGTTCATCTCACGATTTCTTGGGAAAGAGGGAAAATCACGTAATTATACTCAAGAAGAAGGAAGAGCTCACCAGTGCGGTTCCAACGTAATCAATTGCGGTCGATTCGGAAAACAGATGGAGGCTCGGGGGCTCAGAGGATGTTCAAAGCCATAAGGACGCTCCTGGTCGAAGATCCTAGAGAAGAAGGTGTTTCTGTCGATGAGGCGCAACCCCGGTCCATTTAATGAAAAAAAAAAGAAACTACACGGCGTGTACTTCTGGAGTACACGGCGTGTACTAGGCCTTTTCATACTCTGCATTATGTGGCCTCCACATCACCCTACACACTGTTTGTGTGGCTCGGACATAGCCAACACTCGGCCTGGCGCAGCATCGAAGTACACGGTGTGTACTCATAAAGTACACAGCGTGTATTTTAAAAATTTCATGATTTTCCTATTTTTCTGAAAAAAGGACCAGAAAAGGAAAAACATACCTAAAATGAAGATTTGGGTTCTTACAAACTTCCCCTTAAAAAAATTCATCCATGAATTTCCCTAAAGAGGCGTAGAATAAGAAACCCCAATTAGCTCATGCCACTGTGATCGTACATCGGCCTCCCTCTCCCAAGTGTCATCTTGTACTCGCCTGTGCTGCCATAGCACCCATACCATAGGAATAGACCGGCCACGGAAAACCATCATACTGCAATCTAAAATCTGGATAGGATGCTCCTTAAATGATGCATCCGCATCGAGCTCAACCTCTTCAGGTTGAAAGACATGAGATGGGTCTGGAAATTAATGTCGGAGCTGAGAAACATGGAAGATGTCGTACAATGCCTAGTACCTCTGAGGTAACAACAAACGATAGGCAATTGGACCAACTCTCTCCAAAACCTCAAACGGCCCGACATACCCCAGTGAAAGCTTACACTGTCTTTGAATCCTATTTTTTCCCAGCCTCGATGTGACACATAGAAAAACCTAATCCCCGACCTCGAACTCCCGAGGTCGGCACCGCTGATCGGCATAAGACTTCTGTCAAGACTGTGTTGTAGCCATCCTCTTCTGATTCAACTCTATCTACTCCAAGGTCTCATGTACAAGATGAGGTCCCAGCAACACTACCTCTCCTGCCTCCAACCAGCACAAAGGTCCGATATGCTTCGTATGTATAAAAACCTCCTTTATAATGATTTAAATAATGTCATTGACTTATTATTGAAACATATTAATTGTTATTATATCATATATGGTTAACTTATGACTTTATATTACCCGTTATTTTGTAAATTCCTGTTAAAGTAGCGTTTTGGGTAAAATTGTTTCATTTGTCGTTCGTGTTTTAACTTGTAATTATTCATTTGATTACATAGATCATGATTTCTTACATCCAGAATGTAAAACATGATTTATATATAATATATATTCAGAATATACATATATATAATGGATCGATAAATGGAAATAAATACACCGTTTATGGAGACGGAAGGCCGTACGTACGCATGAACACTGTTTTCGTTTCCTTATTGAATTGAATGGAATTAAGTAGATGAAAAAAATATATATATACATAAATCCAGTAGAATTATTATGTCATATATTTCATGATTACTTATTATATATATACTTTATAATCATTCTTGAATGGTTATCATGGAGAGTGAATCTCATCGCATCGTGGAGAAGGTATTCCGTACGTACGCACGAGCGATGATATCATTCCCATGATCATGAAATTGTATTGAAGTGTATTTATAATATTACAGAATCAATATAACCTTAAAATAATCATATATATTAATTACTTTCACCGTTATACTGATCCAAGTAAGGTGGTGGAAAATAGATTACACCACGGCGTGGAGACGGTATTCCGTACGTACGCACGCGCGGTGATATCTTTTTCCGTAGGATGGATAGATGGTGAAATATGGTTGTTTCATACTTATAATAACATATCAGTATATGAGTGATACTGATGTTATTACTTCATAATGAAACAACTAAAGAACAATAAGTGGAAGAAAAAATAAAGTTGAAAGAATCGGTAACGGACATTACCTCTTCTTTGAAGCGCCTCTTTGAAACCTCCTCTTAGGGCACTAAAATTGGTCTTTGAAGAAGACCAGGACCTCTAGGATGTTTCTAGGGAAGTGGAGAAGATAATTTTTCAGTGTTTGACCGAGATTGAAGGCTCAAAGTGGTGTGAGGAAGAGAGGTAGGAGGAGCCCTTTTATAAGGTGGGAGAGGGGCACCTTAGGAAGAACTAAACATATTATTTTATTATAAAGTCATATTCGGTTTTTAATAGCTCCAAATTGATTTATTTAGAAGATAAGGTGGGGATGGGTCGAAATCCTCTCATCCAATAGAATTTAGAAAAGTTAAGGTATCTATTTTAACCTTATCATTTAGATTTAACTTTATGTTAAATAATTTTACTTTTACAGTGTCTTCTTGTTTTCTTACACTATAAGGTTAATAAACTTACTATAACAAGCCAAACGAACCCCAAGTTGTTTATTATTAATATGTATAAACTTATCTATGTCATTTGGCCTAACCTTATATTTTTAGGAATAAATAAACAATAAATAATAAAATATTTGTTTTAAAAACTATTTTATGTCAATTTTGACACTATTTGGTAATTGATTTTTGTGAAAATCATTAAAGAAATATTAGTTCTAAAAAAGTTGATTAAATTAGTACTAATATGTAATATTAACCTAAAAAATTATTTTAATTCATAAAAATTCTCAAATTACCTTTATTTGGGTATTTATAACATCAATTATGTCAGTATTTCATTAATAAGATAATTACTGCATCATCATCGTGTCATAAATAAATTAAATTATTTAATTTTTAAAAATTAAAAATAAAATACCATTATGTATAGAATCATTTTATATTTCTAATGAATATTTGTAATCGAATTTATATTCTGTATAACCCTATATTAAAAATGATTTAGTTATTAAACTTTGATTTTAACTATTTTAACCCTTCTTTAAATAAATTAATAATAAATGTCCTAATCTAATCCAAGTGGGCCTAAATGGTCATATTTTATTTATAATATTGTTTTTGGTCGAATTACACTTATCCAATAGAATTAGTACATGTGTTATGGTCATAATAATATCATCTTTACCCTTAATTACCCTATTTACTTTTAACCGTGGTAAAAAAAGTAAAAAGTTACTATTCACCAAAAATTATTTTCATCTCATTGAACCAAATTTTATTCCTTGATATTAACCGTGGCTCTCGGATTTTTGAAATTCATTTAACAGAAGTGGTAAAATTTCATTTGAATGAAAAGGTCCATTTTTTAACTACCACTATGTGGTTTCACTATTCATCGAAAATTGCAGTTTTTTAGAAAAATACCAAAAATTCAGCCTAAGCATTATTTGATATTCCCAATTCAAAATTGATTTCTGTTTTTCCAAATTCAAAACATATAAGTGGCATTAATTAATTTTAAAATTAATTCCTGTTATCAAAACAAATATTGTGCTTTTTAAGAAACAATAACTATCAAAAGATTGATAATTGTTTATATCCAATTTCAAAGTGAAATTAATTCCAATGACCAACATTGGATTAAATAGTAGAAATATATTTTAATTACACATTAAACCCAATTAAAAAGATAATTTACCATATAAATTATTGCGATGAAAAAAGTTGTTTTTAATTAAAATATAGTGTGTTTTTACTATTCATTAAAATATGAAAGTTATTAGAATAATATGAGAAATTTATCCAAAGTAAATTTTTATAACCTGATTCGAAAGAAGAATTTTATTTTGTCAAATTGAACTTATAGACATGTCAAAAACAGGATTTATTGTGGGTGCTCCATTAAAAGGTGGCCAAACTGCATTATTTGAAAAATACTTATTTTACCTGAAAAATTTATTTTGTTTACATACCATGTTCTAGAAAATGTGTAAGATGAAATAATAATGTTTTAACATTCAAAATTTAGTTAATACTATTCATAATGGCTAGTTCATAATAATATTACAACCATATATCATTGTTTAGTGAAACCTGATATTGCATACAACACACGCTATCGAGGAAAGTCACGATTGCGTGTAATGCAAGCCAAGTCAGGGTTGCATGTAGTGCAATCTCCCTTTGCTGTAGTGTACAACACAAGACATCAACGAAATTAAAATAATATTCTTCATAAAATCTCAGGGTGTTACATGGATAACCGTTCTACATCATAACATGCTTGTCAAGAATATCATTCCATCTTATAGTCATAAGGCATGGAAAACAGGTATAACGACCAAAGGATAACAAGACCCAAAGGTCGCAAATTGAACAAGGCATGGACAAAACATCCAAGCACAACAATTATCCTCAAACAAGATCAAATTACCTATACATAAGAAAACAAGCATGGAAGGAAAACAACAGGGGCAAAACAGTAAACATGCAGTACCCTGTTCACGGGTATTGGTAGAAATTTTCACATAAACTCAAAGTATTCGAAAGGTAAGGCACAAATCGCCTACCTTAATGCTAGGAGATCAATATACTTTTACCACGAGGTTTGATTCTCCTTAGAATGGCGTAGATCTACGAAAACACACAAAACATTCATCTCATGATATCTTGAGAAAGAGGGAAATCATTGAATGAAACTCAAGAAGAAGGAAGAGCTCACCGTTTCGGTTCCAATGCAATCGATGACGGTCGATTCGGCAAACAGATGGAGGATTGGGGGCTCGGAGGATGTTTTCGGTCGTATAGATGCTCCCAGTCAAAGATCCTGGAGAAGAATGTGTTTCTGTCGATGAGGCATGGCCCCAGTCCATTTAATGAAAAAAAGTGCACATTGTGTACTTATGGAGTACATGGAATGAACTAGGCCTTTCTGTACTCCACTTTATGTGGCCTCCACATCGCCCCTACACACCATGTGTGTGGCCCGGACACGGCCAACACATGTCCTACCACAACCTCGAAGTACACAGGGTGTACTCATAAAGTACACAGTGTTTATTTTGAAAATTTCCACATTTTCCTCTTTTTTTTAAAAACGACCAGAAAAGGAAAAAAATACCTGAAACGAAGATCCGGGTTCTTACAGAGTGGTTGTCTTCTAATGATTTTCCACAATAGAAATGTTCTTATAATGATTTTTTTCTGTAATATTTCTCCCCGGTGCTTTAACCATAAGTTATGGTCTCATTTCATAAGATGAAATATCCAATTTAATTGAATACTTCCCTGAATTAAAAGGATGTGTAGACCCTATATCAAAAAAGACATTAGAAAATTTTGAGTAGAGAAAAAATTACATGATACAAATTAATTGAATGGCCTTAAATATATTGACGAAGTTATAAATGATCTCACTACACCTTTCTACTTATAGTTTGGCTGCATTCCATTGTTCAGATCTTTCATTGGGTAGGTATTTTCATAATTACCAATCTCACCACATTTGAAACACTTTACATGTTTCTTATCATAATTGGTTATAAGAACATTTTCATTACAATATAAATCCATATTTCCAAACATACCATATCAAAAACACTTCCTAGTTTTTTGTAATACATTCCCCAGTGTGCTTTATACTATACTTTTCACAAACTGGAAACTGGACATTCTTACCACCATATTTCTTTGATGGATTATTACACAAATCTTTCCATATATTCCACCTCTTATTCTTTCTATCAGAGTACACTAGATCATCACCAAACTCCATTTCTACCATCTTAGAACATCGGACAAGTTTCTCATAACTTTTTAATTATAAAGAGAAAATTCCCTTCAGTATCATGGCTTCAATCCTGTGTAAAATTTATTTATTTTTCTATCAAGATCCCAAATAATAGTTAGAGTGTTACTTTCCATTCAAGTGATTTTTTCTTCATACACAACCACAAAATCTTATTCTGTTGCTTCAAGATAAGGAATTAATGTTACATCCAATGTCGAACCACCTTAGGAAAATATTTTTCAAGGAAAACATTCTTAAATTTATCCCATTCCAAGGCATCAATCTCCTCATTATCCCTGATAATCTCGACCACTGACCACCACTAGTCAGCTTCACCAAAATTATAAATGGAAATACTGATCTTTCGATTATCTAAACACCACATGACATCAAATATCTTTTCAAGGGCATTAATCCATCCTTCACCTACCCCTGAGTCAACATTTCTACTAAAATATGAGGGTGTTGCCTCATAAAATATTCCAGTATCATCATGTTTATTTTTGGAAGCTATGGTATTTCTCTTTCATAGATTCCACTACCATTTCTAGACAACTTTAACATATCCATTATTGTCACAAATTGTTCGTTTCCAATTCCTAGAATTTCAGATTGGAGATTCAGAATGGTATCATCCTATCAGTGACATCATATATTAGCTTATATATTTCTTCAATGGAAATCCATTCTGGAAAAATAATATCTTAGATGAAGCAACATTTTAATCATAAAATTCCTTTTCATTTCAATATAAATACATGGTAAAATTAATTTATGGTATTCTATTTATATCATCATAACCCCTGAAGTAATCTAAACCATCCTGTAATGCTAACAATATGGTCTCATCCTTTATAATACTAAGTTTTAGTAAAGAACTTACATTATTACACATTAATGATCTTTCCATGTTTTTTGTTTTTGATAATTAAGACATAATTCATACACAACATACCATAATCATACATAAGGATACTACTAAAACAGATTCTACTTTCTCCAATAATAAAAAACATTTTTACTTTTTCATGAAAAAAATATTAACAACATTCATCTTGTCTTCATACATTCTCTAATCCATCCTTATACCGTGTTAATTGTTTTTGTAAATGTGGGATAAAACTAAAAAGATCAGCTAGGGATATAAAAATAAGGAGAGAAATTATTATTCCCGGAATACATATAATCATATGAAAATCATTTTCATAAATACATACTTCTCACCGATAAAGTATCATATACTTGCTTTGTGAAACATGAGATTTCAATAAAACATTCAAAAACCTAGATAAACAATATAGTTTACTTGGGGAATTACATACTTATAATTGTAACCCTCATGGATACCATATGATTAGTAACCCTCCTGGCTACCATACAATGTAACCCTCATGTTACCTTATAGTTTAAACAACGCAGCTACACTTAGAGTAACCATACAATCAACCTCCATCATAAAAATACACAATGAATTGGAAGGATATATAGGTCCCACCATTCATCATAAACAATTCCCAAGAATTATAACATAATAATAAAACATTAATAATTTCATAAAACATTCCTTTCGAATTTGGAAAAATAGAAATTTAGAAGAGGATTTTTAATGAATAGTCCCTTACATATATCATATCATTAAGTTGAGAATTAATAAAATGATGTGAATTTTTTTACTCACTATATATATACATATAATTCTATAATTTTAATTCATTTGAAAAATAATATTATCATTACAAAATCAATGAAGAAGAAGGATAACCCAATGAATGGAAATTGGGTTAATAATTCCATTACCTCTCATTCGTCTTACATCAAATGTAAATAATACTCCTGTATAAAGGTTAAAAGACTGTTATTTACATTTTATAGAAACAAATTAATTTTTATAAAACCTTATATGATCATTTTATAACATCATTTCACACATTTATTAATAATACTTTTTTCTTTCTAGTATTTCGACTGAGTTCTTTACATGGTTTCCATGGTCTGTTCGTAATGAATTTTCTTGTCAAATAGAAACAAAACACTAGAGGTAAAATTAAATGGTATTAATATGTTTTAGAATATTCATTGATACAATAAATATTTTTTTTCATATATTATGTTGATTCATTATATAAAATATTAGTGATATTCATTTAGATCATTTTGGCGGTTCTTCAATAATCACGAACTAGTTTCCCTATATAACCTAATGTTATATATATACATATATGTGTTAATTAGAAAACATAAAAGAGTTTATATAATAAAAATTAATATATTTTTATACTATTAAAATTGTTTTATTACTATATTTTATGTTAGTAAAGAAAATTTAAAACACATGTACATGATGTCTGTAAATCAATACATCACGGACGTTGTTTTTATTTTTAGAATTAGAGGGAGTGGAGAAGAATTATAATGATGAATTTTTTCATAAACAGAATAATATTATAGTATATAAAACATAGTGGGTATTTTAATTACTTTAGGATAAGTGGGTTGAATAGAGTATAAAAATGAAAAATAATTGAAAAAAAAGAATAAAAAAGGAAATGGGATATTTACTTCAGGATCACTTCTCCTTGAGATCCTCCTAAAGACCTTTGGTTTTGTATTTAGGTGAGACCAGAAGGATTTGATCATGGGGAAGTTCCTTGGGAATAGTATTGGTCATAATTTAGAAAATTCTCAATTCCTGAAAGTTGTGTGAGGAAGAGGCGGTGAGGAGTGATATTTATAGTATAGAAGAGGAGGGTTTTCTCATTATTTTAATCATTATATTATTATTTTTCTCAAGACAAGTAATAGTGTTGGTTCTTATGAATTAAAATAATTAATAGATCATGTGTGTTTGAACCAAGGGTTCTTAAATCATCCATAAGGCTAGGAATAGTTTATTTAACATATAATATATATATACAGTACATTACTATATTTCACTATTCACTAAAAACTCAAGTATTTCATAAAAATACCAAAAAATCACCTAAACCATTTATTGAGGTGTAGAATAAAAACAACTCATTTCTATAAAAATAATTTTCTAAATATGAGAAACATAATTTTCAAATAAAATCATAATTTATTTGAAAACTAACAATTTTAAAACTATAACTTATTTTATTACACCTTGAATAAATTATTAATTTTTTATAAAATTATATTATAACCATAATATAATAAAATAATAATTTATGATTGAATTTTATGAAAATATATTTTCATTCAAATTATTAAATTAATCATACAATTTTAATTAAATATTTATGACTTAAAAAATACCAAAAATTATAATATCTTATTATCAATTATAGGATGGATAAATTTTATTTATACATTAATGGATTAGGAAAATATTCATTTTAAAAATTTAATATTCATATGAGTCATATTACTATTCATAAGGGTAACATTACTATTTATAAGGGAAAATTATTATTCACTAAAAATTATGTTGATCCTATTAGAGTCTAAATATCTAATCGACCATAACCATGTAAGTCTGTTTTGTGAAATTAAAATCATAGAATAAGTGAAATTATTTTTAAGGGATATTTTTTAACTACATCCATGAAACAAAGTGTAATTACATAGAGACTAATTTTTTCATTCGTTGGATTCTGTATTAAAATTTATTTTTAAATCATTGGGTTGTTACAAATATCATTTAAAATACAACCAAAAGTTATAAAATATATATTAGTAAATGATATTGCATTCATATACAACCACATATTCTAATATTAGGCCATTTGGAAGTATTTTTTTTGAGAAGTACATCATTGCACTTTAATAGTTTATGAAATTCCTATAGAATCCCTCTCCTTCGTTATAAAAGGTCAATAATTTCTATTAATGTGTTTCACCACATTTAGAAATCTATCTCGACCAATACCTACCCATTTTCCTTATAAAAATAATTTTAAATATGTTATAGTTTTTTTTCTCTCCAAAATACCATCCCTATAGTCCTTAATATGATATCTAATAGATTTATTTCAAAGATCTATGTCATTTAAAGGTTGGGGTTGAAGCCTCATTTTATTATTAAAGCAAATCAAAGACATCTTTTAACTGGGTAGATAGAGTCCCATGACATAGCACGAAGGCCCAGTGCCCATGTAGCCCATTACATAGCCCGTATGCCCAAATATTTGGCCTAAGGCCCATTCTGTGAAGAGTAACCCGGCTGCTACAATACCTGCTACTGCTACAGTGCCCTACCGCTGCTACAGTATCATGTTGCTGCTACAGTACATGCCGATCAACAGTACCATTACTACTATACTACCTCTATAGTACTACTACAATACCTACTCCCCATGAGTATTGAACCCCCATTTTTCATGTAGGATTATGGGGTGCTTACCTCTATGCCAAACTCCTACTACATTATTTTAAAATCTCTTAATCTCCTTAACAGAACAGTTTCTTTTTAAATCTTATTTTACCTCCTATAAATATGTTTTATTTATCATATAATAATAATGTTTGTATTATAAAAACACTAAATTTTTATTATTATTATGAAACCACCAATAAAAACTCTCTTTCCCATAAAGTGGGAAATGAATGTATCGCTCGTGTGCACACATGGCTTACTACCTCCACGTAGTGACACAATTACTTCTTCATCACCAAATTTTATGGATGGGTATTATGTTGGGTTATATTTTAATATATTATATTAATGAAATAAATATTATTTGGTAATTATAATATCAAATCTGCCTTCATACATTCCAATCTGTTGGAAAATGATAATGACCCTCATACACACGTGTGGACTACCATCTCCCTGAAGCGATGTGATCCATTTTTCATTTCTTTTTTATATTGATGGTAATAATTTTATATTTAATGTATTTTTAATTTATATATTATATGAAACTATTAATATAATTTTGAAAAAACATTTACCATTATTTCATTCAATCCATCAAAAAGTGAAAATTGCATTCATTTGTACATATAGTTTAACATCACCGTGAAAGCTGTAATTCCTTTTTCTACCTCTATTTTAAATGTATGATCATAAATATTTATATAAATAACATATATTTATTTTATATTATTACTAAAATCCTATAAATTATTTAACCATGAGAAATATGCAGTGATCGAAAATACTGAACCGAAACATACATGAAAAACAAAAAAATTAACACTTAAAAACAATGATTTTAATACAGAACTATTAATGAATGGGTATTGAAATGTTATAAGTGGATAATATATGAAATTATATTTATTTATAAGGTTATGTAATATATTAATAATAAATTTAAACTTTTTATATTGGGTGTTAAAATTACTTACAAAGTAATTTGGACCTGAGGTAAGGGTTTATTTTACAATCTCTTCACTATTTCGGATTTTTTATGTTTAAGTATCCATTATGGAAAGTATATAACCATTATATATTAAACAAAATATCATTAAATCTTTTTCATTATGAAAATTATAAGTTTTCCTTACATTTTTATCTTTTATTTACTAAAGAGGTCAATTGAATGTTATTATGGAAAACCGAATTAGTTTTCTATTTGGTCATGAATGTTTTTATTCCAGGTCCATATTTTAATTAAAATAATTTCAAGAATGTTTTTACTATTCTAATATTTTTTACAATCAATTTTTACCCATGTTTTACTTTCTATATAAAATATCAAAGTATTCTTCTTTTCATTATTCAAATAAGGTACTTCACGAATTTTTATTAAAAATGTGAAAAAAATAATTTTTTGTATACAATAAATGAATAAAATTTTCTGGTATTCTAACCACTCAATTATTTTATGCATCCATTATAAGTGTTAAAAATTATTTTTATATAAATGTTTTTCCATAAAATTTGGGAAAATTTTAAATTTTGTATAAATTATTTAAAAATGAAAATGATAATTTCTTCTAGAAATATTCTGGAGATATTTTTAATGTATTTTGATCTATATCAACATTAATGGGTAGATATTATACTTTATAGGGGTGTTCCCCTTTTGATATCATTATTCATGTTACTTGGGGTGGATTATGATTATGATTAATGATCGTGGAAACTATTAACATTTTTTTTGATATATTTTCAATATTAATTTTTGTTTATATGAGGTTTCACACCATTCATATAATGAATGAATTAGAATTAATATTTTATTGGTGGGGAATGTTATAAACCATCGATGAATCTTTAAGTCCCAGGAGAAAAACTATTATAAATCTTTTTCATATGTGTTACTCATTTACATATGTTGTCTTGGCATAAATCCTTAATGGTAATATTTTTTTGTCGAATATGAATAATAAGAAGATAAAATAGGGGTTAATTGTGATCATTTATAAACATTTGTGAATTTAATGAATCCATCATTACATATATTAATTCCTTATTTTTCCCTCTTAATGTTGAGTATTCATCAAAAATAAATAATGATAAGAACATAATGGTGTATAGTGTTTCAGGGAAAAATGTTTCCTTAGTCCACTCAACCAACACTCTTTCCGTGAGTATGGTGGTTTCACAAGTAATTACATTTATTGGAGACTTCTATAAAGGAATATAGTATGTTGATACATTTACAATAATTCTTTGGCATGGCCATATTTTTCTTTTACTATGATTATATTTGTCCTCATATTAGTATGAGAAGTTGATAATCATTCGCCACCAGGACTGAGTCTGATCCAGAGATGCTCCATTAAATTAATAGAGATTGGTTTTATTGAGAAAATAGGCATTTCTCGCAGTTTTTGCATGCAACTGACAGATGTATTTGATCATCAATAATATACATTAGTAGAAATATATTCATAAAAATTTCATTATTTCTTCAAATTGTGGTAGAGAAAACAGTAGAAATGTGTGAAATTATATATATATCCAAAGTATAACTCTGAAAAATTATTTTTTTGAACTTGAAGAAGAGTATGTAATAATATTAAAGGTATTAGTTGTAGTTTGAGTCAATTTCACCACTACCTAGTCAATCTTCACGCCATTTCGAAGTTCCCCAATGCTAAGGTTTATCTTCTTGTTCAGGATATCTCATACCATTCCCCTTTGTTGGTGTCTCTATCTCCAAAACTGGATGGGTACCAAAGGTTTTGGTTCTATGGATATTGGATGGGTCTTGCAGGATATCCTTTTCTTGTCAATGACATCTATAAGGAACATACTCAAGGCCATCCCAAGTTATCCCTTCACAAAAAATGAAAGCAGCTTAAAATTAGTCTTCAGGCCTTGGAGAAAGGTCTTCCTCCCATTGATCAGGAGGTGGAAGATCTCAAAAAGGAGGTGGATCATTTAGAACTCAGCCTTGAGGTAGCCTAGGATGATCTAGACTTTGGGGAACCCTCAGTTAATAATAAAATTTTTATTGATCTGATCCTGAAGCAAGAGCGCATAGCTAGGTAAAAGGTGAGAGTGAAATGGATGCATGAAGGGGGAAACGGAATATTTCCATCCATGAATCATAGAAATAAGTTTTCCCATGAAACCTGATATTCTACTTGAATATGGATTGTACTCAGACAACAAAGACATGGTTGGTGGAATGGATTTCTCTTACTTCAAAAACAATCTTGTAGGTCTTAGTCCAAACATGCTGAATTAGTATCCTATAGGTAATGTATATTTGTTAGATGTGATTCCCAATGTGATGGAAACCCTACATAATGGCTTTCTAGAAGTGGTCCCTAAGGAGAAGAGGATTCAGGATGTCATGAAGCACCTCAACCCATAGAGTGTTCCAAGTCCCGATGACTTTCAAGTCTCTTTCTACTGAGGATTCTGAGATGTGATTAAAGTTGATATTATTATGGCCATATAGGATTTATATTGGGGAGGTATCATCCCCCGAGTAGTCAGTGTAACATCTCTTGTTCTCTTGTTAAAGGTCAATGATCCATCCCCCATTCGTGACTACAGACCGTTAAGTATGTGTAAATTTACCTATAATATACTGTCAAGCATCATTAACTTGGGAATTTCCAAGTTCATTCCTTGGTGGATTTCATTAGAGTAGCATAGTTTTGTGAAGGGCCATTTAATATAGGGTGATATAGATTCAGTTCAGGAAATGCTCAGTGATATTAACTTCAAACCCATGGCTTCCACATGGACATAAAACTAGAAATGAAAAAATAATATGAATGAAAGGAATGGGGTTTCATCAATAAGTTTCTTGCCGGTATGGGTCATTCTCCATGGTCTACAAACCTAATTTTTAGATATTTTAGATCACTTTGAAAGGTTGCGTCCTTTATGGGAGAGACGTACAATATTTTCATTCCATGTCATGGGCTTAGAATAGGGGGCCCTATTTCCCCGATGTTATTTATTGTCATACAAAAAAATCTCATTAGTCTTATTACTAGAAGGTTATCCACGGGGGACCTCCTTTGATATTGTTGAAAGATAAACTAGCTTATGATTTTCTATCTAATGTTTGTAGATGATTCTCTTGTTTTCATCAATGACAGTAGAAGATTAGTTGGTGGCCTCAAAAAAATCTTCGATTAAAATTTTCAATAGAGTGGTAAGGCTATCAATAGGACAAAGAGTCTCCCCTAAATCTCTAGAATATTTGGGAACTATTAGGCCTCTTCCCTATGCACCGAGTTGGACATGTTTTGAGGTACGTTCCTAATGATGTACCTTGGGGTACTGATCTCCTTGGGCCGAACTCGTATCAGGGACTTCTACTGCATTTTGAACCAAATTTCAAGCTACATCCTCTAATAGACAAATTGATATTTTTCTTTCAAGTGAAGGATCACATTAGTAAATAGTGTCCTCATGGTCATTCCAATCCATTCACTCTTAGTAATCAAGGTTCCCAAGGTAGTTGTTTCATCTATTGAATAGGTATAAACTAACTTTATATTGGACGCTTTAGCTAATGTGAAACATCATTGGATTTTGTGGGGAAGGTTGGATAGGCCTACTCATAAAGGTGGAATCAATGTAGGGAGTTTGGCAGATACTGTCAATGGAATTCATTCAAAGTTGGCATGGGAGATTTTGGAATAGCGAACTCTTTGGGGGGAAATGGGATGTAAATGTGGGGGGTGAGGAAGATCTTGGAATCCATGAATCTCCCTTATGTTTTGAGATATATCCTATTATTCTATCCCTTTGGAAACACTCTAAAAGGATTGTAGAGGAAGGCCTTATTTATTTGGGAAACAAAATTGGGCGGGTTCCATGATTGGCTTTCCAAGCTGTCCTGGCCCTATGTCATCCTTTAGGGAAGCCATCATGAACCCTCGTTTCCTCAAAAATATGTTGGATATGGATAAACAAGAAATGTTTTATTTGATTGAGCTCAATTCCGAACTCGAAAAATGTGTGTTCACTGTATTTAAATCCAGGTCGTTCTTAGTAAAGTAATTTTGTTGCATATCTATTAATCAAGGATAGGGTGATTTTTGGAATAGCACGGTCTATTTTAAGGGAATTCCAGTAAAGTTTAACATTCTTATATGAAGAATATAGAATCATGTTGTGTCCACCAATGATAATGTAAAGATGTTTGGGGTCAACCAGATTTCATGATTTCATAGTTGTAATGTGCACCAAGAGGAGAACGTTGATCACCTCTTCTTAGATGGGGAATGGGTATTGGTTCTTTGGTATTTTTTGGTGATTTCACTACTCTCTTGTCATATAAACATTTGGTGCACCCTTTCTGGAGCATTGGTTCAAGGGATCGGGTTCTTCTTGCTGTGAACAATTAGAGCATTCCATTTTGTTGACTGTAGGCTGATGGTGTTTGACGGGACCTTGTCTACAGGTCAAGTAATTATCATGGAAAAAATATCCATACTCATTGATTTGGTAACCAAGATCAAGAACTTTCCCTAACCACCCTTGCTGGGATCCCATCTATTGAGTGTGGCTCCAGCACAACCCCCCATTTCTAGTCCCAGAGGACACTAGGTGAGGTTGATACCGCCAACCTTGGGGATCAAATTGAATTTTGATGGGTCATTCATCTTCAGTTCCATGCGAGGTGGTGGGGTGGTTCAAGGCTATAAGGGGACTGTTCTTATTGCATATACTTCATTATATTGTAAGGGGAATGCTATCCTGGTGGGGGCCAAAGCAATGCACATAGGAATGAACCTTTGTTCATAGAAGGGTGTTTCTCTCTAGAAGATTGAAACGGGCACTACGATCATACATGACTCAATGCAATTCAATGGTGCCACTCCTTGGTCGATAGCATTCATCATTCGAAAATACAAAGGCATACTCTAAAATAGAAACATTCAGGTGATCTATACATGGTGTGAAGGTAATATGGTGGTGGATCATATGGATTCCATGGAATTAGGTGACAGGGTCAAAAATATCACATGTTTCACAACCACACATCCCTTAAAACCAAAGGGGTCAACCTGATTGTTGGGGACCATCTTGGGCTATTTAATTTTCATCCTCCTTAGGCATCTATATACCCTGCCACTATTTTGGTCTTTTTTCTATTAGAATAAATATACAACTTGATGAAGATGATGTAGAGTATATTATCCATATGTTATAATCTAAATATAGGTTTTCCAAACCATATGTTAAGCTTACAAAGATATTTTTTAAACAATGTTTCTAGAATACTTTCAAAATATGTTTATAACATTTAAATAAATACTCTTCTACTGATCAACGAATTTTGTATTCTTTTAGAATAAATATTTTAACGAATATTAATTTTCTTTAAATTTAATTAAAATAAAATTTATTAGTAACAAAAATGTTGGGGTTTCTGTGCATCAAAACCAAAAATTAATTAATGGAATTATTGAATAAACACATTCTAAAAAATATCCCCCTTTTCATGATCTCAAAACCCATTACAAAAATCATATAAAAAATATTAAAATAATAACAATATTCTATTGAAATAAAATTAAATATATTTAAATTATAATAATATTTATCCATTTTTATATTTCTCCCATATAAACATTATTTACTCCTACATAAACTACTCCATCATCTCCATTTTTATAAACTTATCCACCATAAAAATAAACATAAAAACGTCTCCCCCTTTTTTGAAATAAAAATATGATAATATAATATAACAATATAAATTCCCCAAAATTCATGTTTCCATTAAAATTATATAAATATTTAATCAAGGGGAATATAAAATCAATGTGTAATGAATATATTTAAACAAATATTTCTTGTTATTATTAAAATTAAACCCCCTAATACAAATAATATTTGAAAACAATATTCAAAGAATTAAAATATTTTCAACTAATTTTTTCACATGTCACGTATAGAGAAAAAATATTTATTACTCATGGTAATTGATTAATTTACTAGGAGTTATAATGAAACATTAAAAATATACTTATTTAAGATAAAAATTTTCATAACAATTTTAAAGTTATACCTTTTAATAATAAATTAAGAAAACCTTTATAAAATATATTTACTAATTATGATACTTTTAAAAAAGATATACAATATTTTACAATAAACTATAAAAAAGAATACAACTTTGGGTATTAGGAAGGATTAGAATGACAATCTAATCCTTGCAAACATCAAACTTTTTCAATGAAATCTTTTAAAACATCTTATAGGTGTTCAATTGTATTTTTAATAGCTATATATATTTTATAAATAAAATAATGCGAACATTTTTCAACCATGAAAACTTTTATTTTATCATGGTGTATCTTATTAATAGCTTCCCTTATGAGTAACTCCATTTGACTTAGCATTTCCTTTTTGAATGCTTCATACTATTCTTTTGAAATCAATCACTATATTACATTTCTATGATCTATTTTTAGTTCTTCATAAAACTTTATTGATTCATCCATATCAGTGTGTTCCTTACTTTTTATTTATTCAATGTAATACCCTTAAATAGAAGATATTAATAATATAGTTCACTTTTGATCAATTGAGATGATGAAACTTTTGGTTCATTATAACCATGAACTTCCCGATCTTATTTAGCATGTTTTTTTCAAAAAAAAACATAATATAAGAAAATGATTGTTCTCTTAATAAATCAGAAGAAGTATTACCTTTTTTTCTTTTCAGAAAGAATTTCACCTAATCTTGATATTCTTGATCATTTCATTTTACTCAGACTAATTTTATAATTCAATGAACAAGATATTTCAAATAATATTTATAAATAATTTAAAAGGTTTTAAGAACAAGATTATTGGGGTTTAAAAGTGAAAATGAAACATTTTTTAGGAAACTCTCCCGATGACACATCATATTCTTGACTAATCCATATAGAATAATCAATATAAATTTTAGAGTTTGAAAATACATTTTTATATGAAAAATATTTTTTTTGAAAATGGTACGCAAAAAAATAATATTTCTAAGAACACAAAATATGAATATGAAAATAGAGATAAAATATCAGAAAATATAATCCATTTTATAATTAAATTTGTAATGTATTATATATGTGTTAAAAAAATATTTATACATATTTTAGGATTTAGAAAATAAATTGTATAATAAAAATAGACTAATCCTTTATTCAAAGAGTAAAGCATGAATTATTAGTTAAGCATAATAGATCTTTATATCCCTATATAAAATAGTTAATGGTTTATAATTATATATGTAAATATATATGAAAATAATAATGAAATACTTTTGGGATTAAAAATTTTAGTTCTATAGATTTTTTTCTTGATAATGAACTACTTCAGAGTAGATCACTCCTTTGGTAGAGATTTTCATATATCACCCAGTCGACCACTTTGATAATTTTGAAATGAAATTTAGTGGTGGATTCCTGTAAAACATATACATGTTACTTTTGGTACCCATAAGTTTTTGGGTTTGTAAGTGTTAGAAACTAAATTTTTGGGTAACCATATCTGTTTATTTTGTGCGGAGTTCCTACTATTTAAATTAAATAAATCATTTGAACAATAAGCATTATAAACACCATAAAATTGAGGTTTTTTAAAGCAATTTTTTTTCATAATTTCCATTTATATCAAAATAAAAACAATTAATATTAGACATGATTTTATAATTTTTACCAAGAACAAAATATTTTAAATATACTTTTGTTCTTTTAGCATTACTTCTAATGGCACATTTTCCCTTATGAGTTTTTTTTTTAATAATAATATGATTTAAATAATATTATTATTTTATTACCATACTAGAAGCTTGTTTTAAGGGATCTATGTCACTTAATAATTCATTATTTTTAAAATCATTTAGATCACATGAAACTTTGGAAGTATAAGATTTAAAATTATCATGTTATTTTGAAAATTTCCAATTATCTAAAAAAATAGTACCATAATATTTTATACCCATTTATGGTATATTTTCATGGATTCTTAATTATATTGAAGAAATAAATAAAATGTCTATTATTTTCACCCTAATAAATTTTGTATGAATTTAAATTTTTAGATAAGGAATATTGTACATCATCTGTATGATCCATATGACATAGAATCAACATTTTATTTATATTCCCAGAATCTATGTCCATAGTAGATTCATCATTTGAACTAGAAGAAGGAATCCATATTATTTTTATAAAATTATTTCATTTAAATTCATAATTATATCACTTATGTGTTTTTATCATTTGATATTAAGACTTTTTGTGTCCTTTTCCTTGAATTCATAGCATCTGTCTTTATTATCCTTTTTCATTTTTCCCTTTTGTACAGTTTTCCAAATATATTACTATGATATGACAAATCTTTGTTTGATTCTGTATAGTTGAGTTAGATGATTCATCCCTAATAATTATAGGGTAAGATTCATCATTTGTTTATAAAAATATGATTTTCAACATCATATTTTGTCTTATCTTCATACATCATCATTGTACCAGTCACTTCCTCCATTACCAATACTCTAACTGGTGTGGATTGTCATATAATGACAGATATAATATTCTATTTGGTAGGTAAAACTATAAGAACTTTTAAAACTTTATCTTGTTGTTAAATTGGATCTCCCAAGCAAGATACATTATTGACTATCTCAACCAGACTCTCAATAATATAAGTGATTTTTTCACCATTATTCATTAAGAAAATATCATGATTCAACATTGTAGTAGTATATTATAATTGTTTAATATTGTTAATTCTTTCATAGGAAACATAAATGTATTTCAACATTTTATAGGTAGTAGAACTTTGAGATACTCTATTATACTAATCAGTTCCAAATAAAAAATATATATCATTTGTTGCTTTTCAATTGAGATCGAATTCTTTTTCTTGATCACTATCCAATTTTACCAAATCATCCTGAGGTGTTTTTTAAGGCTTGAAAATCATTAAACACACTTGTATTCCTTGATTATTTGAATATATAATCATGGGATATTTATAGAATCTATAATTATAACCATTAAAATAATGATAATAGATCATTGAGATACCTACTCTAAGATTAGTAATTGTGATATTTTACATTATCTAAATCATTAACTCATGATTTATAGAGCCATGAAAAATCTTAAAAAAAATTGAACGAGATCCATGAAATATTATATTACTTTCTTATCTACTCTTAATATTTGTTGATATTTTTGTTGATATGTGATATAATGAAAGAGAATTATCCTATGGTATCACTTTTTGTCTGTATAATTTTCAAGGATTTTTTTAAAATGAAGAATATATCATTGAGAAATTCCTTGGATATTTATTATTATATGAAGTAGAAACATATTTCTATAAAGTGAAATATATTCAATAGAGTCTATCTTTCTTTTTCAGTTGTTGTTCTAGATATGAATATGTTAATGTTACAAGAGGAGGGAGAATTTTAATACATTAAAAAAATTATAAATTCAAATAATCCCTCTCAACATGAAATGATTCTTCTTTTATATTTTTTATAGATGAGAATGAATCTGAAATAAATAAAGATAAGAACACATCAACGTATAGTGGATCATTTCACAATGATCCCTTAGTCCACCCCACCAACACTCTCCCAGTGAGTCTGGTGATTTCATATGTATGTCCAATTGTTAGGGACTTCCACAACTGATTATAAATAGTTAATACATTTATAATTTGGATTTCGAATCGAATTTTTGTTATTTTACTAGGATATTAAATATCCACATGTTATAATTAGAATCTGATACTCTTTTACCTCCATGAATAAGTCTAAGAAACTGATACTCTAATAAATCAATAGAGATTCATTTGATTGAGAAAATAGGTTTTTCTTATTATTTCAGCATGAAACTAAAAGATGTATTTCATATTCAATAACGTAAATTAGAAGAAAATTAATATTCAACTTTAAAAAACATTTCATCAAATATTGATTTAAAAACACGATATAGATTTATAAACATTTTTGTTTAAAATTTGTCACTCTGAAAAATGTTTTTTTAAACATGAATAAGAAGATGTAACAATAATGAATAGTAGTACTAAAAAATAACATCAAGTTGATTAGAAATATTTAAACATTTATGTTTCTAATGTGTATATCAGAAGTCAATGATACACTATTATTATCAAACACACAGCTCTGTATATATATGTGTGTGTGTATCTATGTGTCTATTTATATTCGAAATACAATAATCGCAATATTTTTATTATAGGTCAATCAAATATAGGTCAAATCATCTTTAGAAATACTAAATATTAAATCAAAAATATTTAGATTCAAAATAATTCAATAGATTCATAACATTCCAAATAAATTGATTTAATCTGTTTAGAACAAGCCTTTGATTCAATCACAAAACATCTTCGAAATGATTTTTTTCTATCAATACCATTATAGAAATCATTGATAATATATTTAAATAAAAATCCCTCATTGAATTTTAAAATGTAGGGTTCCTCCATGTGATGTAAAAACTAAAGGAATATGGTTGACAATGTACTATTGTTCACAAATATAGCGTTGATAAACAATACATTTATTCCCTAAAAATATGGTTTCTTCCAAACATAGGGTTGTTGGTCCATAATATTCTGATAGTGTAGGGAATACGATTCATACATTTTCTTTTACATGTATTATTTCCAATATCATAAATTACACTTACAAATATTGGGTATGAACTGTATTTCTAGAATAATTTTAAAACTCATTCAAAATACCTATTCAAATATTCTTTTGAATATCAATGGATTTTTTATTCAAAAAGAGTAAATATTATCATGATTATTAATTTCCTAAAATTTAATTAAAATTAAATTTATAGGTAACATAAATTTGGGTGTTTTTTAGTATCATTACTAAAAATAAATTCCAAAAAATATTGATTCCACACAAGATCAACAAAATTAATTTTTCTGGCATCGTTCATTATATCATTATAAAACTTGTTGTTATTATATATGTGATTATTTATTTTATTATGTAGTCTATGGATTTAGTCCCCTTTTTATTTTATTAGTTATATGTAATATTTATTATTTTTATCTTATGTATATTATTCATGTATTAGTTGTTTTATAATAGAATCTATTTTATGTTTTCCCTTACTGAGTATATGAGTTCATCCTTTATTATGTTTTCCTTTACCCAAGATGTTAATAAGGAACTATAAATTAATTAATGGATTTAATAGAATAAATAATAGTTCTTGAAATAGTAATTATATTATATATCATGTTTTCAGATGTAATGTAAGATCATATATGTTTCTATTCTCTAAATAATTAAACTATTTGGTCCTTAGGGATATGATTCCTTGTACTCTTTACCAATGTATTAAAATAACCACCATCTCCTGGTTACTGGAATCTAGGTATTATAATAAATAATGATATTATTTTATAACAATATCATTTCAGTTTCCATGTTTTAAAAAATATATCATTGATAGAACATGGTATACATTAGTTTTAACCAATAAGTTCTTTGATCATACCAAAATATTATTATGAAACATTTAAAATAACACTCAAGATCTTTAGTTCTTAATCATTTTAACACATTCCATGTTGATCACCATAACTATTTTTAACATTCCCGTGGAATACATGTATTTTACCAAGACATTCTTTAATCAATATTTTCTAATAAGATTAAAATATGATAAGTCTAGAAATTAATGGTAGAAATACATACACCGCCCCCTTTTTAAAACTGTCACCCATTTTAAATCAAATATAAAACTACAAGATAAAGAATAATTTTATTTGAAATATTGTATTTAAATTTTAATCTGCTTTTTCAAAAATTGAATATGAACCATGTGGTTTACATAAATTACTTAGATCAATTTTTTGAAATACGTTATAAACCATAATGTATTCCTCTTTATCACAACATAATTTTTTAATTTCAATGAAACTTAAAAAAAAATAACTCCTTAATATTCCTCTATTTTTATCATCTCTTTATATTATAAATCATTAATAATACACTATTTCATTTAAATTATGATAACAGGTATTTAATGTCATGATAAGGAAAAAATTCATCATTTATTTCGATGAATATAAGTCATATATTTTCAAATTATACTATATTATCTACTAATAATTCCCCTATTAATATTAATATTTATCCTTAATTCCAATCATACCATGCCATAAATAAGTAAACATAATAATTTTAATCTATGATAAAAATTTTATATGACCTATTATTTTTAACACCCCTTAAATGTGAATGAAAATGTGAGGTATGTCAAATTTTAGGAACACCTCTAATAGGTTACACTCTGTAGACATGTTTTGGGGAATAAAATAACTTGAACGGGATTCATTACACTATATATATCATTTTCTCATAATATGGATAATGTAAAAAACAAAAATACATGAATATGCATTATATCCGTAATATTCAGAAATATCATTTATGGAAGTGATCAATTTTTTTGAATCCATTTCTCTTTGATTTTTGTGTGATTGGATGTGTTCTTGAAAGGATTTAACAACATATAGTTTGAGATAATGTTATAGATAGATTGGCCTTGGTCATATAACTATTAAATACACATAATCTTATAACATTTTTAACATGTATAACTAGAAAAATGTTCACTCATAAGTAAAGAACATTAAATAATGCACTTGTATAAATTTATGGACATACAACCAGGTCCACGCATAACCTTATAGTCATGAAAAAAGGGTCCATTTGTAACACATTGACCATGTAAAAAGGTTCAAATATAATAATTTGAACATGTAATAGGATCATTCATATAATATTTATTCAAAATTTATCTAACTTTACTCAGTACATTGGAGAGAGATATAGGTCCCGCCCATCACATAATGAAAGTCATACATACATTTTCTACAACATAATATAACATTCATCCTATTATAACCCATGAAAGTATATTGGCTTCATAAACACATCATTATATCATAAAATATGGAAAAACATAGTTTTAAAAATAACATTCACATTTCATCCTAGCATAACTCGTGAAAAAAGGAATTTACTTTCATAAGTATTTTATCATGGTATAACCCATGGAAGAGAAAAGGGTTCAATAAAAATATTTTAATCCTAAACATAAATCTTAAAAAGAAATAATAATAATGGTATCCCTATATCATATCCCAAGAAAATAAATATTAACATAAAAATATTTCATCTTTGATAGAAAATAACTTTGAAATATCCTTTCGAACATTTCTTGAGGAAAATATCCTTTCCAATTTGAAAAACCTTTTTTAAACAAAAATTTACATATAACTTTTTTGATCCTTTTATTTGAAAATAACTTTGAAAACATAAAAATAAAGCTTAAAATTAAATAATGGTTGCTACATCAGAAAATTGTCTTTATCCCTTACATGTTTAAACAACTATTCCTTCTAAATTTTACAAAAAATAAAAATTGGACTCGTTTAAGAAAAATATAAATAATATTCCCTCCCAAAAATTTAAAAATAAAAAAGTGGTTAAAATTTTCATTAATAAAACCTTTTTATTATTTTAAATACATTTCTTAAAACATTTTTTAAATCATGGTTTTTGGAAGAAAACAGGTTTTCGACCAAAGAGAGAAATAAAGATAATTTTTCTTCAAAAATATATATTAAACTAATCAGTTATTAAATAGAGTAAAATTAATGGAAAACTTGTATCCTCATGAAAAAAATTAATGATAGGAAAATTCTTTAGTTTCTTGGGATATAGATCATTATATTTTTTTTATTGGAATCTTAATCCTAAACAAACATGATAAACGATGATATTATACAATAAAACTATTACCACTTTGGTAACATTAAATTGTAATCCCTATGTAATACAGATACACAAGTGGAAATTTGAACAAAAATAATTTTAAGAATAATTTTAATAAAATATATTTGTTGGTATAATATACCCCACAAAAAATAAATAGATGGTGAACATCTAATGTTTCTCACATAAGTAAAAAAAAGTGAGAACGAAATAACTTTCCTTAAGTATATAATACCTTCACACACATTATAAACTCATTTATAATAAATATAATTTTATTATAAAAATATTATATAACCCTAATAATATGTATCATACCATATATTATTTACATACGACCTTTTATTATGAATCTATGAAAAATTACATGTTAAAATCATGCTTTGGGTAATAATAGTTCTTGCCTTTCATGTATGTTTTGATTTTTCATTTTTAGTCATGTTATAATGAACATGGTTACATCATATCAATAATTTTAAACATGGTATTAATATAATATATATATTTAGTATATATTTATTTTTAGTAATCCATAAATGATATATATATAAAATTAAATACATCGTTTATGGAGACGGTGGGTCATATGTGTGCATGAATGTTGTTTTTATTTTCTCCAAGGATGAAATTAAAGAAACATAAATAATATATTACCGTAAAATAATCATTTTATTTCACATATATCACATATATTAGTTAAATTTAACCTAATTACCTTCCATTAAAGAGTTTGTGAAAAATGAATCACATCGCTTCGTGAGGCGATAGTTCGCTGTATACCTGAACGACATTATCATATCCCCCAGGAAATGGAAAGTAAATTAGTATATGTGATATCATAATTAAATAAGTATATTTATGTTAGATATTATATATATATATATATAATAATCATAATAATACCCAACCGTGAGAGGTATTAATGGAAAACATGTTATAATGGTACTGGAGGGGGTAGTCCACCGTACAAATGAGTGACATTATTATTTCCCATTTAAGGGAACATGAGATGATTTTAGGTAATTAAAGTTGCATAAAAAAATTTCATTATATGTATTATTATTTATTTATTATGTAATCGTGGTTTTACAATAATTGTATGAGGTTAAGGAATAAATAAAACAAAATGGTCGGTTAGGGGCGTTACATCTTCTTCGAAAAGCTTATTTTGGTTTGTAATTAAATCTATCCTAGGATAGATTTATGACCAAAATAAGTATTTTATGATAATATTTTGGAATGTTAGAATTTATTAGGAATTTTTTTTCCTAATAAATATGTTTTTTATGTATGAAGAGGATAGGAGAGGGGGACACCATTTATATATTGGTGAGTCCACACTTGTGATTTTTTTAAATAAATAGGTGTACCATTTTTTGTAAATGAAATAATGAAACAAAAGAGCCATTATATGAAATAGAAGAGATAAATTCTAATTATGTACATAAAATGCGGGTTTTATTTTTATTGGGACATTTTAAACCGTTATCTTTTTACTTTAATCCCTAAGTAAATCTATTTTTACCTTAACCACAATAAATAATGTTTACTATTTATAGAATGCATTATGGTAAAACTTAAGTTCACATTAGTAGATAATATAAATTATTTTTGATCCAAATATGGAATCCATTTTCAAAAAATCAACTTGTAAATGTGGAATAATTTAATCTAAAATTAAACCCACAGATACAATGAGAAAGCAGGTACTTAGAAAATCTTCAAAAGTCTAAAAAAATTTTATATAAAAAAACCAATATGAAATTTTTTCAAATGAAAAAAGATGGATTAATAGATATTAGGTTGAACTAAGTTTACTTTTCAAACCACATTAAAATAATTTAGATTTTTTTAAATGCTTCAGTAGAAATGGAAATTATTAATAAAACCAAGTATTTTTCACTATTGATTGAAAAATATTATATTTCTATAAAAATTTAAAAAAAATCATCTTAAGATTATTTTGACATGTAGACTTAAAAAAATATGTTTTTTTAAATAAATTTACAAAAAAATTGAAAAACAAATTCAATAATTTTTCATAAAATGTATTGAAAATTTTTTTTATGAAAATTTTATTTTCAAAACATATAAATACTATTCCAAAAATTTGGTAATTTTTTATTAATATTTTTTCGTTATATAAAACCATTATATATAATATTTAAAAAGTAGTTAATACTATTCGTATAGGTATTTTTTAACATCTTGGTTATAGCAAGAATATTTAAATAATAATATTAATAATATACCTGGTTTGTTAAAATACAGTGTCATGTGTAATGCTAGATATACTCAGTGCTATTTGTAATGAAAAATATCAAAGAAATTTAATTTATTTGAAAAAAATAATTCATCAGTAATTGGGGTGTTACATAATACCCCCATATTATTTGAATTTGGCTTCATAATTCATCCCTACAATAAAAAAATAAGGACAAATCTACCAAATCATTTCCTCAGGTTCCCAGGTAGCCTCCTCAAACTGGTGGTTTCACCACAAAACAATGAACTGGTAAGTGGTATTGTTTCGTAGAACATTATCTTTATGATCAAAAATATCCTCAGGTTTTTCTCTATACAAAAAAAATTCTCCAGTGGTATGAGCTTTGAGTTAAGTACATGTGATAGATTAGCTATGTACTTTATCATTAGAGATACATGGAACACATTGTGGACTTGAGATAAGTTTAGTAGAAGCATTAATAAATAATATATCGTCTTGATAAGATACATAATTTCAAAGAGACTACTATACCTAGGGATTGGTTTCCTTTTCTTTCAAAATCTCATAACCTTATTCCATGGAGAAAATATTAGAAACACATTGTCTCCAACTTCATCTTCTAGATAACACCGGTGGTAATTAGAATAACTTTTCTACCAACTTTCCTCTATCCTTATTTATTTTTTATTGGATCTAAAACTTCTCTTCCATTTCATCAAAAATCTCAAGTCCTAAAATCTTTCTTTTTCTAACTTCATTCAAATACATCAGGGTTTTACACTTTGTTCCCTAGAGATATTCATAAGGATTTATCTGAATGCTCGAGTGAATGATATTTTTGTATGAAACCACAACTAATGGATGGTGTTGATCCATACCCCCTTTAAAATCTAGATAATAAGATATCAAGATAACCTGTAGGGTTTAAATTTTTCTCTTGGGCTGACCATCTACTAGAAGACGATATGTAGTATTGAAACTCAATGATATATCAATATCTTGTTGAAGACTTCACTAGAATTGTGAGGTAAACCGTTGATCCAAATTAGACACGTTATAATGTAGTACTCCATTTAGCCTTACAACTTCTATAATTTATATCCTTCAAATCATATCCAGATATAAATATTCTCTAAAATAAATGATGTTTGGGGAATTTTTAATGAAATTTAATACAACTCATATAGAATTATAACCATTGTACATTTTGGGAAGTCTGATGACAAAATTCATGTTGATATTTTCCCATTTACATTTAGATATAGGAAATGAAAGTAATATCCCCATTGAATTATTTATCTCACCCTTAACCTACTGATATATCAAGAATATAGATACAACCATTGTGACATAACTCTTCATTCCATCCCACTATAAATACTCTTTCAAATATCTATACATCTTCATACATCCAGGATGAATATAGAATGAAGACCTATTAGAATCCTCTAAAAACTCCTTCTTCAAATCTATTATGGATGTACCATGTACATGGTTCATGATCATTATTATTCCATCATGATCTAGGTTAATGTTGTGAATATTTATAACATTATTTTACAAATCTATATCTTTTTATGTACCTATTTAATCTTAACATGGATATATGGATGAACATTCAATTAATAAAGATAACGTTTATCCCCGTAAATAAATATTTCTATATCCATAAATTAAAAATCAAGAAATATTAAATCTTATGTGATCCTCATCATAGAGAAGCTAACATGATCTTATTGACTCAAAGCTTCACCAACATATTCACTTTCCCATGGTGGTAATGTATTATGAAATCGTAATGATTAATCAACTATAACCATCTTGTTGTAATCATGGTAAACATACATTTTATGTGAATATATAAATTCAATTTTATTTATCAATATATATTTCACACATTTCCCCATAAATATAATTTCCTCATATATTTAATGAAAAAAATGGCATGGCAAAATAAAAATCAAGAGACGGCTGATTTTTCACATGAACCGTCCAGTTTCATGTAGAATAAGATCTATCCATGTCATTATGCATGAGAACACATCCTAATATATTCTTGAATGCATCACAACAGATTACAAAACCCTATCCAATATAGGTTAAGGTAAGAACATGTACAGTATCCAATATTCTCTTTAGTTGCTTAATATTTTCTTCACATTCACCTATCGAGTCAAACATAGATCCCTTCCAAGTTAATGTGGTGAGTGCATTATATAGTTGTGGGAAATTATACAAAAAATATCGATGATATCTAGCTAAACCAAGAAAACTATGTATCTCAGTAATCATGGTTCATCTAGGCCAACATTAAATACTATCTATCTTTGATGGATCTATAGATATTCCCACGCTTGGATTATATGACCCAATAATGAAAACTTTTAAATCCAAAATTCAAAATTGTTAAATTTTTTCCTTTAGTTTATCTTACCTTAGGGTATTTAGTACAATTATCAAGTGATATTAATTATATTCCATTCTCTTTTAATAGCTAATAATGTTTTCTATAACGAATTACACAACCTTGTCAATGTAATATCTAAAGACTCTATTCATTAAATCTATAATAATAGTGATAAATTTATAAGATCGATTGGAATCATTATATATTTACACTGTCTATACTTTGTATGGAATTATGAATTGGGTATATAATTCATGTTGGTCCTCAATTGAGGATTTCCATAATGATGGTCAATCATGGAAATTTATTTATCTTCATGTAGTTGATCAAATAGATCATGAATATGGTAAAGAGGATACTTCTTACTAATCATGATTTTTTTTCAACTCCCAATATTCCATGTAGATCCACATCTATCCATCTTTTTTTTTAATATAATACAACAGATTCACCCTAGGGTGACACACTTGGATGAATGAATCCTTTATCAAGGGTTTGTTTTAAGTTTTTCTTTAATTCCCAAAATGCAATTACGGTCACTCTATATAGATTCCTTGAAGTTTTTGTAGATCCATGTATCAGTTCTATTGTAAAATCGATATAAACATTTAGTTGAATACTCAGAAAATATTCATAAAATACATCAAAAAACTCCTAACAAATAGGAATATCATCAATGTTGAGTCTCTCCCCAACCATTCGATATAAACACCCATTTTTAATAGAAATCAAAAACCATACAATGGATGATATATACATTAGAATATCATATTTATCATCACACTCATAGATGATCATATTTTGGTTTCGAATATCAAATTTCACTTCCCTTTTTTGGTAATTAATATGGTCTTTATATGGGAAAAGATAATTCATTCCGAAGATATATATTGAAATTCAACCATAGGGATAATGAAAAATATTTGTAGGAAATACATTCTCACAACCTTAAACCAGAGAAGAGTCATATAATTGAGTTTTGATCATCATACCATTAAGTATTTTCACAAATATTTCTACATATTTTTATTTTTTAGCATTTTAATACCCTTATGAAACTACAAATATATGAATAAATTGGTTTATCTAAATCCAAATGAATCATTATAAGTTCTAGAATTTCTAGTTAGTGAACCTTTCCCTATGCCATTATCGTAACCCTCAAAATAAATAGTGATCACCTCGTATTCCCCTTTATCTCTCAACTGAAGAGGTTGTTGGAGTAAATCACTATCATTAACCCTCAAGTTTAATCATTTGATAGCATAATTATTAACTCCTTGAATATGAAACATTGGAGTGGGGGTGGTTCATTCTGTTGATCTCTCTCTCCGTTCATTTCATTAACTCACTTATTCTCACCACTAATATATTATTTTTATTAATGGATGGGTTTCCCAAACTTAATACATGTTTTATTTCTTTCATAAACTCACATAATTGAGCATTCCCATAGATTTTCCAGGTAGGAGTTTGAAACATTTTTTCCATCCATGTGACATATCATTGTAACTTTCATGGAACCTCATCTTCGTTATATTATCAAAATCATGAGATTAATGGGTACCTATGATCTCAATTTCAACCTTTATGTCACAATTTAAAATTACCTCACAACTACTGAAGTACCTTATTTTAAATTCCCTTCAGTGACTTTGTTATATTCCACTGATTAATGAATCAACCTTACATTCTGTTTGAATGATTATAACATAATCATTCCTCATAATCCTTGAAATATTTTCATCATAGATACCAACATATTCATTATCCATATTATTTAACTCAATTATTACTACCCCATTTTGTGTGAATAACACAAGGAAATTACTTATATAATGATAAGATCTTATACTCATCCCACTCCATGCAGTCTAATTCATCAAGTTTACTTGTATTCTTGATGAGATCCCACCATTGATCTTCTTATCATCCAAAATTCTATATAGTCAAAATGAACTTTTCATGGTTAGAACATTAGAAAATTAAAAATTAAATTTTAGTTTTTCTAATCCATTTCTCGATAGCTTTCGGATCAGTGGAATCACTAAAAAAATTTGGGTGTTTCCTCATACAGGAATAAATAAAAAAATTCCCATACTTTCTCATTTGGATGTTCAATATGATTCATATATTTAGAATTTTGTGTGGGAATAGAAATGATATTTTTCATTCTGTCATTCGTAATGTTTTGATACTCAGTAATAAATCCAATAAATTTTCTATAGAACTCGTCATTAACATAATTCCATTAGTTTCCAGTCGTTGAATAAAACAAAAAATCATAGTTTAAGAAAAAATTATCATTGTTTCGAACCTGATAATATTGAAAACTCACATATAGGATGTCTAAATCTGGAAAGGTTATTTTTTATCTATAAAAAATAGGTTTAACCTAGTTCATTCATAGACATTATTAAAATCCTTCATGATAGTTCTTAAAGAGTTTTTGAATTTCCAAAGCATATTTCCTGGGAGTTTCATACCAGATGTGATGAAAGTATCATTTCAATGAACATGTAGATGATCATGTCAAGATCAATGTATCCTTTTCATATTAATTTCCCTTACATGTCTTTGTACCAGATCTATATCCACTTGTAGTACCTAAATAGGGATATAATTTCATAGAAACCACTTGCTCTATCCTCTACTGAAATTAGAAGACATTTTCTTATAGTTCGACTAGTTATTAAACATGTCCTTACATATATCTCTAGACATATCCTTATTGATAAAAATAGTTATCTCACTAATTTTTTCATATATTAGTTTCTAAAGGCCCTGATATCAACTGTAAAATCCCAAACTTCTCATTAAAAAATATCACATCTTAAAAAATGAATATTCATTACAGAACATAATGATCCACACTAGAAACATTTATGTTTAGTTCCATTAGATACTTAGACAAAAAAATAATGAGTATTTAAATGATATATGTTATATCCAATTATATTATTTAAAACTATCTCCCAAATTATATATATCATAAATAATAACATTCATCATAACCTAGGGAATGGAAAAAATAAAAGGTGATATAAAATTCTAAATAAGGGTAAATAAGTGTTATACCATCATATAATTCGAATAAGGTTATAATAATATAAGAATAAAATTGGAAATATTTACCCTATATATCATAGATCATAAAAAAGTCATAGATTAAATATTGTAACTTGATAAGACATTCATCAAAATGGATTAAAATTTTATAATTTATGAGAGAATTTCATTGGTATAATACATATATTTTTGTCATAAACATAATATTATAACATTTTTAACATTTATAATTATAAATAGGTTCACTCATTATGTTAAGTACATGAAATTATTCCCTCGTATAAATTTGTGGACATGAAACCAAATCTGCATGTTACCTTATTGTCGTAAAAGCTAGTTTAATTCATATCATGATGAATATGTAATCAGGTTCATGAATAATATTGTGTACATGTAATCAAGTTCACACATAACATTTTTACTAAATATTTATCCATATTTTACCAATGAATTTTAGGGAGGTATTGGTTCCTGCCTTCATATATTAAAAATAATAACAACACATTCCAAAAGATAACTAATCATTAATTATATAAAAATACGTGAAAATAAATGGGTTTCATAAAACTCTCATCATATTATAACCAATATAAAAGAATCTGGTTTTATAATCACTAAATTTTCTCATCAAATCATATCCCCTGGAAAGAGAAACAAGTTTTTTAATAATTTTATAACGGTATAACCCATGTAAAAGAAACGGGTTTCATAAAAATCATATCATCACAAATATAAACCGTCCAAATAAAGAATAATAATTTAATCATTGTATCATATCCCTATTAAACCAATAGTAAAGTAAAAATATTTTATCTTAGAAGGAAAATGGATTTGAAAGATTACTTGGAACATTTCTTGAGGAAAATGTCATTCCCACTTTGAAAACTATTTATAAAAAATAAAAATTATTAAATTATTTTTGAAATCCTTTTCATTGAAATTTTTTTTGTAAACATATAAATGATTCTTCAAAAAAAATATTCCTGACGTTGGGAAATTATATTCATTCCAGACACATTAAAAAAAATATTCCTTTCTCATTTTCAGTAAAATCCAAATGGAACTTGTTTGGGAAATGCCATGTTGATTCATTTAAAAAAAATTGTAAAAATTAAATCATGGGTAAATTTTCTATAATAAATCATTTATATAATGTTGAAATAATTAAAAACATTTCTATTAAACATTATTTTGGATGAAAAAGGTTTTCGAATAAAGATATAAATAGAGATGATATTTCTTAAAAATATTATTTTGTAATTTTGATTACATAAACATGGGAAGATTGAGGTAAAAATGTTTTCTCTTAAAAAAAATAGAATAATATAATTCATGAGTTTCTTGAGATATATATTATAAAATTTTATCACCAGAAGCATTATCATAAATAGTCCAGATAAATGATGAGATTGTATCATAAAACCATTACCTATTTGGGAATATTTAATTGTAATCACCATGAAATAGATATAATAAAATGGATAAGTAAATAAAAATAATTTTTAGGAAAGTAATAATAAAATAAATTCATGGGTGTTTTATACACAACATAAAAGAAATATGTTGTGAATATTCCACATGTCTCATAGAAGTCAAAAAGTGAGATGTAAATCTCTTACCTTAAGTCTCGACTACCTTTTTACACATTCAAAACTATAGTATAATAAATATAAGTCTATTATAAATATTTTTAAGAAAAATACTCATATGTATCATTACATATATGATTTCATTATGACCATTTATTACCCATCCATTAATTATTCCATGTTGAAATCATTTTTTTGGTAAAACTGCATTATCCTTCATGTATGTTTTGATTGGTTATCTTAAAAACTATTACATTAAACATGGATAAATCATATAATTAATTTTATAATTGATATTAATTTCATATATAATCTATATATATGTATTTATAGTAAACCATAAATTTTATAGATAGAAAATAAAATACATCATTGAATGAGATGGTAGGCCATATGTATAGATGAACTCTTTTTTTCATTTTCTAAATGGATGAAATGAAATAAATGTAAATAATATATCACCATTACATAAAAATATATTTATTATATATCACATATACTCCTTAAATTATTCATAATAGCTTTCCATGATCATCATTAATGAAAAACAAATCACAATGCTTCATGAGCCAGTAATCCATTGTAAACATGGATGATGTTATCATAGACCCCACGAGATGGAAATTAAGAAGTTTTATGTGATATAGTAATTAAATAATTAAATTTAATTTAAATTTATTATAAATAAATTATATCTATAATTATACTCAAACATGATAGGTGTTGATGGATAACATGTCGCATCGGTTTGTGAGGTGGTAGTCTGTCGTATACACGAGCGATGTTATCATCTCTGATTTTAGGGAAGAGGTTATGGTTTTAATTAATTATCTTCACCTAAAAACATATAATTATATTTAATATAATGAGTTTATTATATAATAATTTTTTAATAATAAATTAATGAGGATGACGGAAAAAATAATATCATTGCTTAAGGACGTTGCCTCTTCTTCGGACAACATCCATTAGAATTCACCAAAATCCTTCCTGGGATGGATTTATATCTGAATTAAGACTTATAGGATTATATTTTTAAATTATAGAAGTATTTTGGTCTTGGATTTTCCGAACCACTTGGTTTTTTATGTGTCAAGAGGATATGGGAGTTGGTGTCCTTGAATAGGTGAGGTGAGTGGAGCACTTGTAAATTTTTAAAAGCAAAATGTATATCCTTGTTTTTTAGAAATAAAAAGGTTAAAAAATGTCCCATTTTCAATCAAATAAAATTTCTGTTATAAAGATTACTATAAAATGATTTTTTTAAAAGTTTGGGTACATTTTTAACCATTATGATTTTAGTTTTACCCCTAGGGAAACACATTTCTATATTAATCATGGTAAATAATTTTTACTATTTTTATAATTTATTATGGTAAAAAATTACATAATCATTCTTTGTTAAAATATATTATTTTTATTCAAAATATTCATTCATTTTTTATGAATTAATGTCATAAAATTTTAATAATTTAATCTAATAGTTAATCCATGCATGTGACGAGGAAAGGGTTTTTAAAGAGAAAATGTTTAAAAGACAAAAAAATTTGATAATAGAATTCAATTTGAACATGATTTCAATGAATTAAATTTCATTATTATATTAATATATATACCTATATGAACATATTTTACTTTTAAACCCATATTTAAAAAATCATTAATTTCTTTGATTCACTAATATTAATGAAAATTCTTAATAAAAACCTATATTTCATTATTCGTCGTAAAATTTTACTTTTCATAAAATTATAAAAAAAATCATCAAAATATTATTTTGAAAAATAGATTTAAAAATTGAACATTATTTTATCAAATACATTTAATAAAATTTGAAAAAATAAATAACTTATAATTTTTGTTCCAAAAAATAAATAAAAACATTCTTGATAAAATAGTTTTTTTAAAATATAAAAGAATTCTCAAAAGATTATGTTCTTTTTCTAAATATGTTTTATTTATATAAAAACATTATACATACTATTTAAAAATAATTTATTAATATTATATCACTATTTTTAAAGGCTTGGTTTTGATGCTCATGTTTGAATAATAATATTTATAATATATTTTGGTTTGTTAATACTCAATGTCATGTGTAATGAGATCTAAACTCAGTGTTGCATGTAATGTGAGATATCAAAGAAGTTTAATTTTTTAAAAGAAATATTCATGAAAACATTGGGTATCACCATCTACCAACATTCAAATAAATTTCACCATTAAAATTCATCACCCTGATACAAATAAATGTGGCTACTTTTTCCACATTGTTTACTCATTATCCCACATAAATTCTCCATACAATTGGTTTCAACTCATAAATTTGACCAGGTGAGTTGTATTATTTTGTTGAAATTTATATGTATAATCCCAAAATATTCCTCATAATAATGATCTTTCTCTACTGATAAGACCTATCCGTTAAGTACATCTAACAAATTAGGTATGTATTTTCTCAAGTGATGTATGTGGAACACATCGTGGACTTGAGAGAGGTTCAGTGGAAGCACCAAGCAGTAAGTTATAGTCTTGATATGATCAATAATTTAAAATGAACTAATATGAATTTTTATTAGTTTACCTTTCATCCCAAATTTCATAACCTTATTCCTTGGAGAAATTCTTAGAAACATCATGTCACCAACTACAAATTTCATATCATGATGGTGATTATCAGAATAAAATTTCTTCAAAAATTTTGATAACCTTATGTGTTGTTTAATGACTCAAATAATCTACACCATTTATTCGGAAATCTCAAGTTTTAATTTATTTCTTTATCTAACTTAATTCCAATACATTGGTGTTCTATAATTGTTTCAGTTGAATGATTAATAAGGGTCCACCTGAATTTTCATATAAAATCTATGATTTTATGAAAACTCAGTTAGTGTAAGGTGTTGATCCCAAAAATCATTAAAATACATAGAAAAATATCTCAATGAACCATGTAGGGTTTTTATTGTTTTCTTAGACTAAATTTATGTTTGGGGATGATATGTTGTTCTTAAAATCAACTCTATATCAAAAACATGTTGAAGACTTCACCAATATTCTAGGGAAAAGAAAGGATCCCAATCAGACCCAATGTAATGTGGTACTCCATTCAACCTTATAACTTTCATAATGTATAACCAGGAAAGGTTATCCATAGATAAATATTCTCAAATATTAATGAATTTATTGACTTTGAATGTTGATCAACTATAAACCATATCGCATTATTCCCTTTAGATTATTTGGGGAGTCCGATGAAAAAATAAATGGTGATATTTTCCAATTTCTATTTTTGTATTATAATGGTTTCTAACATCCCCTTAAAATTTTTCTATGAGACTTGACTTTTTAACATACCAATCACTGAGATAAAAACTTTTGGATATATATCTTTATTCCACCCCATAATAAATACCCTTTCAAATATCTATTCATCTCCATACTTCAATAATGAATATAGAATAAAGAACTATCAGTTTCCTATAACAACTCCTCCTTCAAATATTATATGGATGGAACACATACCTTGTTTCAAAACAATATTATTCTATCATGATAAAGCATAAAATCAAGAAAACTTATAACCTTAATTTACAGCTCAATATCTTTGTTTTTTCCTCTTTAATCATTACTTAGATAGACTATTGAACATTCATTTGAGGAACATTATTTTTCTCACCTTACTTTAGGGTTTCTAAAACCAACCTTTGGAAATATAAATGTTTTATATTTTATGATCCTAGTAATGGATAATTTAGCATAATACATTTCGACTCAAATCTTCAACAACATTGGTCTCTTTCCAAGGGTGGTAAGGTATTGAGTAGTCATAATATTTAATCAGCTCTAACCATCTTCTCTGGATCATGTTCGAATCATTATCTATGAATGTATACTATAAAATAGGTTATCTATATATATATCACAATATTATACAAAAAGATTATTCTTACATATCATAAATGAAAAACTTACTGCAGCTAACTCCAAATCCTGAGTTGGGTAAATTTTCTCAAAAACCATCAATTTTTATGAGGCATAAGCTATAACAAATCCATTTTACATTTTAACATATCCCAATTCCTTTTTGGTTGAATTACTATATATTAAAACCCTTATTTACTACAGGGTATGTTAAAAATAGGTGTATTGACTAATCTTCGCTTCAATTCCATAAAAGTTTCCTCGAATTAATCATTCTAGAGAAAATTTTATCACTTATGAGTTAACATAGTTACTGTTTGATATATTCATGATAAATTATCCAAAAACCATTGATAATATCCAACTAAACCAAGAAAACTATGGATATCTATCAATTTGGTTGGTCTAGGCCAATATTCAATATCCTATATATTTGATGGATCTACTGATGTACCCTCCCTTGAGATTATATGACCCAAAAAATGAATCCTTTTTCAACCAAAAATTCACACTTTTTAAATTTTCCAAACAGTTTCTCCTTCTTTGGGACTTGAAAAATTCTCACATAAACTTCATTATCTTCCTTCCCATTGAATATATAAGATTATATTTTATAAAGGTTGTGTAAAATGGATCTAGGTAATCTATAGAGACCTTATACACTAAATCCCCGAAGACTCTAGTGAAATTAGTAATAATGAATGGAATCACTATATATTCATAGTTTCAATACCTCTTATGGAATTTTGTCTGAAGTATATCCCCCTATTGAACCATAATTAAAGATATAAAAAATAAAGGTTAATCATGGATGTGTAATGAGATCTGCACAGTTGATCAAATACGTCATGAATACCGGGTATAGGATACTTGTTCGTGATAATGATCTTGTTCACCTCTCAATAATCAATGTAGAGTCACATTTATCAATATTTTTTCCTAAAATAAAGAATAAGATCACCCAAAGGTGACACACTTTGTAAATTGAACCCCTTTTAAAGGTTCTCCAATAGTTTCTACTCCAATTCCTATAACACAATTAGGGACATTTTAGGTGAATTCATTAAAATTTTCATGTCACCAGGTAATATTTCTATAGAAATCTAAACATCATGATTCCATAGAATAATAATAAACTCTTTTGAAAATACATCAACAAACCCCCATACAATTGGAATTTCATTTTTTTTATTTAATCCATGCCATCGGAGATAAACACACTTTTAAATTGGAATAAAAACACATACAATGAATTTTATTTCAATCGGAGTTAAAATGTATTTTTACACTAAAAGATGATCATAGGTTGGTTTGGAATATCAAAAGTGAATTCCATTCATCATAAACTAATGTGGGATATGTTTAGATAAATACAATTCATTCATATGATAACATCAAATTCAACCAATGGGAAAATGAAAAAATTTTCAGGATGCACATTGTCACAAAATTCAACTAGAGAGGAGTTATATAATTGAGATGTGATCATCATTCCATTATGGGTTTTCAGTGAAAAATATACATCTATTCGTTTGGTGGAATATTTATAACTTTATAAAATTCATCATATATGATAAAATGAGTTTATCCATAGTTAAATAATATATTAATAAATATGGAGTGAATGGAAAGTATACATTTCACCATGTCATTGTCACACCCCTATCAAAAATAGCGATCTCATGAGATTTCCCTTTGTCTCTTAGTGTAATAAGTTTCTAGCATTTATCACCACTATTGGCCTTATTATTTGACCTCTAGCAAGAATAATTTTAATAATCCTTTAATTTTAAACACTGAAGTGTGTGTAGTAAATTCTGGTGAGATCTCTCTATTAATTTAACTAATTGGAGTATTTAAAACACTTATATATTCTCTTAATCTGTGGGAAGACTTAACGCATGTGAATCACCTTATTTTTCCATTCAGTCACCACCCTAAGTGTTCCTTTCCATGGTTGTTGTAGGTAGGTGTTTGAGATTTTTTATTTCTTCTATGTGACATATCCTTGGAACTTCCATAGAAACCCATCATCCTTTCCATTTCAAAACCATTAGACTTATGGGTAACTTTGATCTCCATTTCCACCATAATAGAACAAAAAATAATTTCCTAATAACTACTACAGTACCTTATGGACAACACCATATGTATACTTGGTTATAAGACACTCGAGAAATGATCAACCTTACTTTCAAGTTAGATGATAATACTAGAAGCGTACCTCATAAGTCTTTTCAAATTTCCCTCATATGTAGAAATGGACTCAACATACATATTCTTTAAGGTAGAAATTCCTAATCCATTTTCATGAAACTAATTTACAGAAATTACTTATTGAAAAATAAACTCTTAAACTTATCCCACTCTATGGAGAAATTATATCATGTTCCATTTTATTATTGATGATATTCCACCATTTATTGGATTTTCTTTCCCAATGATAGAGAATCAAAAAAATAATGTTTTGAACAATAGAGAACATAAAATATTTTTTAGTGGGGTTGATTAATTTCTCAATAGCTAGGGATCATTGTAACCACTAAAAGAATTTTATGTTTCCTCTTGAAAGACTCAACATACCATTGTTCCCTCATTTTCATTATTATAAGTTCAATAAGATTCATAGCTTGAGAAATTTATGTGAGTATAGATAAAATGTTTTTCATTCCTGATCCTATAACATCTAACTCCTCCAGAGGACAATAATTTCATTTTTCATCACACTTCATATTAATAGTGTTCCATTGGGTACCATCCATTAAATAAAACAAAAAACATATTGTAAGAAACAATAATCATAGTGGGGAACAACATAATAATCAAAAATCAAATATTGGATGTCTAAATCATGACACGTTATTTGTAATATTTGACACCATAGTCTTAACCTAGGTCATTTATCTTCATTATTCAAACACTTTATGATGGTTTTTAATGTTTTTATGAATTTTAAAATCTTATCATGTAGGAGTGTCAAACTACATGTGAAAAAAATCCCATTTTCTTACATTAGGTAATGGTTGAGTCTACATTAATGAACCCTTTTCAATGTTATTAACCCAAGGTACTTATGTTCCAGATCCACATCAGCTTATAGTATTTATTCATGGATGTAATTGAATATAAGCCACTTGATTTACCCTTTATGAAAATTACAGGACATTTATCTATACTTTGAATCATCCTTAAACTTATCCTTAGACATATACCTATAAATAACCATTGAAATATCCCTTGGGATATTACTAATGTTTTCACATACTATTTCCCAGATTATGACTAAGTTTTTCTCTAATACGAAGTGTAACACCCCAAACTTATCATACATTATAATTTAATATTAATAAAAAAATTCATTACACAATATAATGATCCACAACAGAATAATTTAGGTATAGTGCCTTTAGAAACTTGGACACATAAACATCTAGTCCATAAGTAAGCTACAATATCCCCATTATTTATTCATAAATATCACTCTTCTTATAAATGTCATACATGATACCATTGATCATAACCTGAGAAAAGAAAACATAATAAAGGAAGGGATCATATGTGTTGTAAGGGTAAAAAAAGAGATATCAACATATCTTGAGAGTAAGGTTGTGAGAATGTGATAATAATGTCTAAAAACCATACCATTCATATCATATATCATAAAAATAAGTCATAGAATAAATCATGGTAGTTCCTAAGACATAAATCATAATGGAGTTAAAGTACAATATCCATAAGAGCATAGCATTATAAGAAAACATATATTTGTGGCATACACATAAGCTTATATCATTGTGAACATGTATAATTACAAACCTGTTCACTCAATAATTTAAGGACATGAGATCATACCCTCATATAAATTTATGGACATGGAACTAGGTCCATGCATAACCTTATGGACATGAATTCTTGCTCCATGCATTACACTATGAACATGTTGCTCGGTTCTCACATAACATTATAAAAAATTAATCAGGTTCATGCATGTCATATTTACTAATTATTTATCTATATTTATCCAATGAATTTCAGAGATATATAGGTCATTCCCATCACATAGTGATCTCAAATGATATCTTCCCACTATAGAAAAAAATATTCAATAATAATTTCATGGAAATTATAGGTTCTCACTGTGGTGGGGAACTATTATGAACATTAAATTTGATAGTCACTCTTATAAATTTAGAAAATAATACTTCACACAAAATAACAATCATGATGTGAAAATATGTTCATTATTAATAAAAAACCAATAATAGGTAACCATAAATTACCTAAATATTGGTTCTAGGGAACCAAATACAATAGAATCTTACTTTAAATAGAACCAACTGATGACAAACATTAGTCTTCTTACTCTGACCTGATACTATTGATTTTTTCGACATATTGAATTAGTCAATCTTTCAACCAATTTCTTTTCCATATAAACCGTAATCACGAAAACATCAACACTCTGAGCAAAATATTTCAAGATGTGATACTTATAGAGTATTTCATTTATCTATTGGTGTGACCTTGGATTCTATTCAAGAGACACTACTATAATATTATCGCAATATAATATAATTGGTTCCTTAAATATAGGCACTACAAAAAGTGCTCAGATAATGTTAGATGTCGAAATAGATTCTTTCTCTATATAATATTGAGTTATATTGTCAAGAAATGGTCTAGATGACCCATCAATCAAGATTATAAATCAATACACATCAATACATGATGGGAATTCTTAATACCAACAACCTAGTGAAGACCACCTTATAAATAAGGATATACAAAGGAAAATTTATCCCAACCACATACAACAACTAGAATATCATATAATTTAATAAAGAGTAAATGTGACATAATAGAATTAAACCATAGAAAAAGGATACATAATTATCCAAACGAACAAACGACCAAATTCATGATCCAATAGTAACCATTGTATAAAATATAATCCACTATCTACATGTGTAATGTATTTAATATCCCACATTATCACCACTAAACACACACCCTACACTAAAATAGAAATTTATTTCCTCGATGTGGTTTCTATACCTTTACTACCTCATATAAAAAAGGACCATGCACCTAGTCATATGTGTCGATTATGAGAAAAACAATTCTAGTGGGAACCCACCAAGTGTTCTATGAGAATTATTTGTAAACTAATACAAATTTTCTAATTTTAAAAGAATGCAAGGAATGATATACATCTTCAAAAAAAACAATAAAAAATGGAAATTAATCCATTTAAATGGTTTATAAACAACATCATATAAATTTGTTTCATGGAATATTAAAATCATAAATTTATTTTTTAAAACGAATTAATTTTACGAACACCTAAAATCCAAGATCAATTGAAATAATCTCTTGGATAAAATTAGTATATCATAGCTATATTTATCATACATTGATCAGCCTTGACTATTGTGCATTGAACCTATTAGGACATGATGACCAAAATAGAAAATGAATACCCAAATGTGTAATTACCTCCTATGATTTCATGTAAACCAGTTCTTAACATGATGAATAAAGGGGTAGATTAATACCTTAACATGTAATTTCCCCTGAAAATAATTAAATCAATTCCCTACATGATCCCCCTCATATGTATCTATTTCAAAGTTCCATGAAATATGTGTTCTAATTTTAAGAATCACAATTTCCCAGTGGTTTCCATTGCATTTATTCATGGAACTGTAAACATAAAAAATTCTTTATCCAATGGGGAACTACTTTCCAAAGGAAGGATTAAGTTATGTTTGAACTTTACAATACATAATAACATTCATTGGTCAAGAGGATGGGAGTTCAGAATCATCACACCCTTTTGGGAAGAATTATTGTCTACTCTGGGACTCTCTTTGTAAATATAGGATATTTTCATGAAAACTTATTAAATCACCAAGTATATCATAAGTATCCCTTGGAATTTATAATCACTTATTAACATGTGTAAAATTTAGAATCATCAGTATGAATTCAAGGTTATTCATTAATTGAATCATTCATGTATTTGAGGTTATCCATCAATGGGATCCTCTAATATACTGATTAGATATTCTTTTAATCACCGTTCTGATGATACAGGTTTTTAAGCCACTCAGTGGGGCACTCTCGAATTTTTTGTCATCTAGGGAGACGAAGGTTTGTTTTGATATTGGGATTGTGCCTGTCAAATTGGATACCTAAGTATCCTAGTGAAAGAAATCAGAACCCTCATAGTTCAATGTCACCTAATAAGACACATCATACCTTTTAAGGTCATGTGATAAGGACCTCTATGCAAAAGATTCTTAGTAAAAACATTATTTGGGACTTATACTAAAGCATGATGAGGAACATGGAAAGGATTTGAGTTTCCATGTAGGATCAGACCCTATTGGGAATATGGACCAAGGAGAATAGGGTTGATTTGATGTTTTGGGTTTGATCCTCAAGGTGGCTTCCTATAAATACCATATTAATGGGAATCAAAGCCCACACAGTTCAATAAATCTCATAAGAGAGTATGGTTCTTTGAGAAAGATGAGTTTGGACATACTTCCTAAAAAGTATTCCATTATTATTTGAAAATTTAATTTGGGGATTATTTCTTTGGGAGGATGTCTAGTGAGCTCGGGCCTTGAGACAGATTCCTACGTAACCTGGTTTGAACAAGAATCATAGTTCTCGTAGTTCCTTTAATGAGTGTTTGTTCACATGTTGTAACCATCACATATCTCTAAGAATGCGCGAGTCATGCTCTATGTGAAAAACAAGAGGATGTTAAAGATTCAAAAATGACACTTCACACTTTTCCTTCTTTTCGGATGGAAGAGGGCACGTCGACCGTAGAAGAGGGTGAGGAAACGAGCTTTCCCTCTATTCCATTCACATTGTACAAGGGTCCAAATGGAAGGAAGAATGGGTGAAGGTGAGGGGATTATACTAGGATGGATACCCTAAAATTGATCCATGTAGGAAAGCAGAAAAGTAAGTGTGAACTATACCTTCCCTACCAGAATTTGAGGTTCCTATATCCTTAAGAAGGGTGAGGCCGAGGCCCAAAACCTTATTCTCATAACTAGGAACTTCCCAAAACTATTTCTGGAAGAGAGGTCCATGTGACTGTGGATATAAAAACTCACAGACACTCCATGAATCCTGACCCCATTATGAAACAAATGTTGGAAACCTCTGACTGTGGAACTACAAACCCAAATTAGAGACACGCTGATGCGCCTTTCCCAAAGGTTTGATAAGTCGGGAGGTTTTGGTGGATGTATCAACATAATACCTTTCAGACAAGGGATCCAATGAAGAATAATCCTTTCCATGAATGGTTGAGTAAGGATTGATGTCTTGTAAACTGAAGAGAGTGAAGAGAATAAGTGAATCAAAGAGGGGCACCCAAGTATAGAAGGGTGTGCAAGTATGGTCACACAAGTACACTTGGGAGACCTGATGTTCACTTAATTGATGAAAAAACTGTATGGTAATACTTGGGACAGACCTTGCTCAAGCCTTAAATAGTATTCATAGGTGATCCAAGAAGTGGGGTGCTCAAGTTCTTGTGAGAGGAATGGGAGGCGCTCATGTATTTATGACTTAGGGAGGTTGGATGCTTTAGGCGCGCAAGTATTGTGGTTTTCAAACACTAAAAAGACTTTAGTCCAATGATCCTCCATTAAATCCTCCACTCATGGTGTGGAAAAATTACCTTGAATGTTTCGGAAGACTGGGGTGATGTCCTAGGGAGACCAGACCAGCAATTAGGCTTCAAGGAAATTCATCTGTACCAATGGGGGTAACAAGGGTCTATTTATAGGAAAATAAATTACCATGGGCGAAATGAGTTGGGTGCGCAATTGACATTCACACCATGTTGGGGAACGCAAGTAGGCTGCACGACATTTTGGGCACATAAGTAGGTTGCGTGACATTTTTGTGTGCGCATGTAGGTTGTGCGCCGCCGATGTTTTGGCTTGACTAAGGCGATTCAAAATTCATGCCTTTACAAATCATGATTTTTTCATCATGTATTTTTTCATTTTATTTCTAAGGGGAACCCCTTTGTCATTTTTTTAGACCCTTTGACAGAATTAGGTGTCAACCCCTCCCCCCCCCCTCAGAATTTGATCCAAAATGAAAAGAGGATCCTATATTGAAGTAAAGCAATGCAGAAGAATGACTAGGGAAATGGGGCGCACGAGTATTCGGCGCTCAAGTAGACTTGGGCGCGTAAGTGCGCAACGCGTAAGATTTCTAGTGTGCAGGGTGATATTTTTCGCTTATATATAAGGGCTTCTATTCTGAGGAAAGTTTGACAACTTCCATATTCTCAGCTCTTGGTGCAAAAGTCTTCTATTCAGATGCTTGGGTTTCACCACGCTTCCTCTGTACATTTTTTAGTTGCACACCATGAGTGGGGCGCCATACTTGCGCATTGATTTATACTTTTGCACCAAGTTTAAAACTAGTGTTCCTTAATTAATTTTCCATTATTTTATAAAACACAAAAAATTATCTTACTTTAAAAAGATGATCTCTATCTTTTTGCAGTTTCAATGGCTCCAAAAATAATTGGAACTGCTGATGAGCTTCCCAGCAAGAGGATTGATGACATGATGAATGTTGTCGGCCATGACTAATTTGATGTTTTTGAAGCCTCTCTTCTAGACTTAGAAACATATTTGAATAAGTATCATTTCAATTTCCCTTGGAGCACATATATACCTTTGTATAGATATTTCCATTTGTAGGATACAAATAATCCAGATCCAAAGAACTACGTCCCACATTTTTTGTTTCAGGATTATACCAACTTCTCATTGGCCAATGTTTCTGTTGGGGGCTCATTTTCTAATGATGGGACTATAGAGAATGCTCATATTATGGATCATAGAACGTGTGATCTAGATTTGAAGGCACATGCACCCGAGATGCAGCCACACTGTTATTCATCCATATTTCGAGATTCTCATATAGATCAGACCAAGGGTTGGAAGAAAAGTTGGGATTTCTGCCCAGGAGGAGGTATAAAATCCGCATGGATATGGGCATACTGGGTGCCAAATACAGGTTCATAATTTTTAGATGATTTCATAATCATCGGGATTTATAAGGATGTCTAGGTTAGGAAAACCTATGTGTATAGTAATGATGATTTCATTCCAGAGATATTAAGTCAGTGGATCCTAGTGACTAATACATTTAATTTAACACATGGAGAGATAGGTATCAGTTTGTAGGATGTTTACAAAATTTCTGGATCTCCAATCCTTAGAGACATGTACGATGAGTTTATTCCTCCCAAGGTGACATGGAATGGCTCGGAATAGACACCATATTTGGCTTGTGACTTGATGAAAATATTTAACAAACTCAAGAATTAAATCACCGTGAAAACTCTCACCAAGAGGGATGTTCATCAAGAGGAATTGCTGGAAATATTTTTAATGAAGAAGAAGGAAAATAGCCCACTTTCACTCATCCAACATGCTATCCAAGGGTTGAGAAGAGAGGTACTCCTGACACCTTTTGGACAACAATAGAGAAGGGAGAATTTGAAAAATGGGGATATGATATCAACCCAAAAATTCCTACAAATACATGTCTGGCATGTTTCATAGCCATGTGGCTCAGCGTATACTTATTTCCATTCCATGACTCCAAAGGAGGAGTGAGTTCGGGAACCTTTGTTATTATAGAGAAGCTGGCAGAGAAAAGGATGGTAGGGTTTGATACTATTATTTTAGCCAAGATTCATATGATTTTACAGCATATTTACAATGGAAAATATCTTTTTATAACAGTGGGGTCATTCCAAGTGTTGTGGGGATGGATTGAAACTCACATTATAACTTATTCTATAAAAAGTGGAGTACAGGTTTTTGGAAGTTTTTTCTGACCATCTGTTTAGGCCTTTTCTAGTATTTCACCCTTGTCTATGAATGCTTATGACAATAATGTTAGGTTGAGCATGCATAAATAATTGAATTTCTCTCTTTATGGGAATCTGCCTACCAGGAGATTTGTTGTTGATGGTACTGCAAGTTTGGAACTGAGAGCATATATGCTAGCTTGCAGAGATGGCATGTTGGCTACCAGAATCGACGGAAAAATCATATGTGAGGCCTATGATCCTTATATATTTTCATTTCAATTCAAATGTCTATAAGATAATACTGTATCCCATCACGCGCATGTCAAACTAGAGAAACACCCAATGGTTGCCCGCCAACTATGGTTGTTGACATCTATAGAGAAGACTGGGGCTGTTTTAAATTTACCTATTGTGGATGCAGTAAGAAGATTAACAATATGGTATGATGAAAATTAGTGTACATCATACCCTAAAGGGGTATTAAATCATGATGTCCCCTGAGTGGGGATAAAGAGAAATGGCAGGAAGGAACCCCTTTTCTTGGAAGATAATTCTTCATCATCAGGTGTTAATTTTCAAGAATTAGAGAGTGGAGGTTATTATGCTCCAAATCCAGCAAATAGACCTTGGGCCAGGTATAATCCTCCTACTCGGAGAAAAATATCCACTCCATCAATCCCTACTAAAGTCGTATCAATTCCATCTAGTCACTATCATTCTGAAGAGAGGTGAGTTCCATTTTCCAATCCTTCATCTGTGAAAACTGGCGCTAGGAAAAAACTCATGTCCAAGGTTGTAAGATCCTCGTCAAAAACCACGCACATAAATTCTGAATAAATAAGACCGAAGGTTGTTCAAACATGGCAGAGTCTATACTATGATGTTGAGACCATGTGGATGGATTTGATCGAGTGACTGCATATTTTGAGAGTTGGGGATTTGCAGGCTTCTTCTGACATTTTTTAAGGATAATCCCAATGAGGTAAGGACCTATATTCGAGAGCTATAAATGCTCATATATGCCACTGATGAATCAATTCCTTCCACAAATCGGGTAAAGTAAATTATAGATTGTGGTACCACCGAAGGGATTAATCGTTCATTAGATGAAGAATGGCGTGACTTTATAGATCCTGAGGATGTAAGTTCCCTTTATTTGGTATCTTCCTCTATTTTTTAACTTGAATTTTAATCAAAACATTGTTACTTAGGATAAAGTTTTTCTTAAATTATAGTTGTGTAAAATAAATACAACTGAAATTCTCTCTCCATAATATAGTCTTGGAGGCACTGCTCTTGGAGCAATCGGATCACCCCGTGAATTGGGAGAAATATCTCTGGTCAGACAGGCCATGGAGGAGGAAATAGAGAGGGTACTGGGATCACCAATACATATTTTTATAGGTGACAATACAAGACCTCCTTAAAATAATAAGAAGAAAAACCATCGAAGAAAGAAAGACACAGTTATGTGCTTTCTAAGCAGTGGTAAGTCTCCCTGATAATCATGAATTTTAGTTTTTTTCATGAAAAAGTGTTTAAACTTTTTAGGATTACAGGGGGCTTATTCTATTTCTTCTTTGAAAGAAACCACTGATAATACTCTTGGAGATGTAGAAGTTGCTAATGATCAAACACAAATTCCTGTAGATTTTGTGGTTCCTAAAGAGACATTGAAGTCAATGGAACCTACATTTTTCCCCAACACTGCTCTGATTCCTACTATCAGAGGAGAGGAAGCTTCTGGTAACTCAATAATATTTCATGAAGCATACAATGCAATAATACTTGACTTCCATTCGGTGAGACTTTTAGGTTCATCACATGCATTAGAAAATCTGGCAACAACTGATGTTCACCCCCACAATTTTTTATGAATAAGCTACTCGGGGTCACCGGATGCCGGAGGAAGGTTGTGAAGTAAACACTCCTTGGGTTCCCATGGGTGAGAATAACCCGGGATCTAAGATATCATTGGATGAAATGATGAACCTTGGCATGTCTTTTGAAGAACCATTTGAAGATGTCAAAATATCAAATGCTTTAAAAGATTTAGGAGTTCCTTATATAGAATAAACTGGACATGAGTTCTCATTATTCATCATGTTAATCATCTTAGAATTAACTTTCTAACCATGGTTGATTTGAAATATGCAATTCAATATAAATAAACTGCTACACCAATAGTTCATGATAGAAGTGATGATATTAATGTTAACTCTACCATTGTAGAGACATTGGCTCAGGTGAATCTTGAGGTAACAGGTCTTCCTGAGATTCACTCTGAAAATCCTGAGTGTATTAAAGATAGCACTCCTCAACCAGAGATATCCAATAAAATTGTGGAAACTGAGAACATTGGGGAGGATCATTTTTGAGTTGTTGACCAATTTCTAGGTAAGAGATGTTGATATTGTTATTACATTCACTTTTATTATCTCTTAAATATAACCATGATTCTTGAATTAACATATAGGGATATCAACTTCAATGGCTAGTTCAGAGGTCAAGCCTCTGCATCTTCCCAAAACAACATTTGAAGGCGAATAAACCATTTTCCAAGAATAAAGAGAGTAGGACACTTCTTTAGGTATATTAGTCTAAGAATATACACCTCTTTATGATAGTGATTCCGAATAGGTCCCAGAATTGCTTACGGATCTTCGTCTTGCTTGTTGCAAAGCATGGTAAAATATATGGAAGATAATATCTGAGATTCCCCTTGAGGAACAAACTTTAAGAATTCCACGACAATCATCTCTTTTTATCACACAAAGATTTCGCAGTTTTGAATACTGTGAAATTCATACTGATGTGAAAGAGATTATCCGGAAGAGGGTGCAAGAGAAAATTCATTAACAAGACTTGATAAAATACAAACTGTCTATCAAAATTGAAGAGTTTCAAGAAGCGTTGTCCCAAGTTGAGGCTAATCATAAGGAAAAGTTGAAGGGGCTAATGCAAATAATTAAAGAAAATATTGTTCAGCAGTTGCGCCTTCAACAGGAGTTAGATTTCATTATAGGGGAGATTGACTAGCTTCATAGCTCATTAAGGGAATTCCAGAAGGAAGGTGAAAAATCCATCGTAGATTCTAAAGAAGTACTTCATCATGCTGAAGAGGGCGAGTCTGGTCAGATAAAAAAATCAAACAAGTAGTTGATGGGGCTCAGGAAGCTGTTAAACAAATGAGGAATTATGTAGAAAGCCTTTTGTAAAAATCCCTTTAAAAGAGAGATTCCAATTTTGGGATTCTTGTTCGTAAAAACAATTATAAATCAAATGTATTTTGTCTTTAATCAATTATGTTTTCACTTTAATTAATTGCTTATGCTTTAGCTAGAACATTGGGCCCAGTAAGCATATTGGGATAATATTTAGGATCGAAATAGCTTTGATCATAAACTTTGAAATTACATCCCAAACAAAACTCTGTGGCTAAGAATTTCTTTAATATTCTTTTAATATTTCTAAGGGGAATCTTGAGTCATGATTTTTATGGTCAACAAATCAAAAACCTTTAACAAAATAATGGGATTCCCTTCCAATAACAACGTTACCATTACTTGATAAACCCATTATGGGGGCTATCTTATGCCGGGCCAACTGAGGCATATGCTACATAGCCAAATAGTGGCATCTTTTGATTGTTAGGCATGTTATGTAAGAAACATATGCAAGGCCACCTAAGGAAATGTAATGAATAGTTAGGAAAAAGCGCTCTTATAATTTCTACACTTTACTATTGATAGATAGGGGAAAATAATATTTTAGTGACTCAAGACCATAGTGGGTGGTTTTTCTAAGGAAATAAATTTTAAGAATAAAAAATGGCTATTTTAGACCAACATAAGTGATGAATAGAAAAACAACTTCTGTAAAAATTTGGTGTATGACTAATGGTTGAAATTTATCAGAAAGGTAACTTTATTATATTATACCAATATTTTTTAAGTCATGTAGTGATGACATTATACCGTGCAATTTTAAGTCATGCAGTGACAACATTGTACTGCGCAGTTTTAAGTCATGCAGTGAGAACATTGGATTGTGCAGTTTTAAGTCATGTAGTGACGTCAATGTACTGTACAGTTTTAATTCATGCAGTGAGGACCTTGGGTGTCTTTAATTTATGGTCTTTATCTCTGACCAAAGGTATGAGAAAATTCTCCCAATTTATTGAATTTTTTTTTGGAAACATACTATGATATTCTGGTATAGAAGAGAGAAATGTAAACTATGACTTGGGAATTTCTAAAACTGAGGAATGATATGGGAAAAGGGATAAATGAATTAGACTAAGTATCTTCCAAGAACGAAGTTACTATTATTTAACAAATCCATTTTGGGGTTGTCTTATGTAGGGTCAACTGGGTAATATGATGCATAACCAAATAGTGGCATCTTTTTACTGACAAGCCTGTTATGTAGGCAACATATGCAAGGCCTCATAAGGTCACGTGCTGCATAGTCAGGCAAAAGATCTCTTAGAAATTTAACATTCTATTTCCAAAAGTCGAAGTATGTTTATGGAGATTCAGATTTTCCAAAGCATAGATTTTGGTTTTTTGAGAATTGTACCTGAATATGGAAAGGGTACATCCAACCAAGATGTCCAAATAATCGGAGGAATATGACTTTTACAAAGGTCTAACCCAACCTTAAGAGATATGGTGTCTTTAGTTTTAGGTCATACAACATGGACCAGAAATGGAAACAATATATAATATGTGGCCAGGTGATTTCAAGGTTATTTCATATTGTATTAAACACATGGTGATGGAAATGTGTAAACCATGGTCTTTAAGTCTTTCAAATTATGATAAAGATAATGGGACAAGTATACTTGAATTTCTGTTTTAAAATACAAACTCTTGTATATTGTCATCAAAGATTACATGGGAAAAAGATACTATAACCAACAACAAAGTTACCATTACTTGAAAAACCCATTATGGGGGATGTATTATGCAGGGCCAACTAGGGAATATGATACAAAGCCAAATAGTGGCATCTTTAGACTAACAGGCCTGTTATGTAGGCAACATATGCAAGGTCTCCTAAGGTCATGTGTTGTATAGTCAAGAAAAAGAGCTCTCAGATATTAGAAACCATGTTACTAGAAACCGTAAAAAATATTTTGAAGATCTGAAATATTCATGATTAGATTATGAAATATGGAAAGGGTTTATGTTAAATGCGAATAATAAATATTTAAACTAGTGTTGGCCATGATTTTGAAATCCTTTACATAAATCTGACTCATATGTAAAATGCATACTTTCTTCGTTTCTTCTGAATTAATATTATGATGTGCATTTTAAAGTCATGCAATGAGTACATTTTCACCCCCATAAAGAATTAAAACACCTTACATATATTAAGAAGAACCTTATCCAATTCCTAAGCTCACTTAATCCATGATCAGTGTGAGAAACAAGGAGTAGTAAGGGTCTTTTCTATAATACAAGGGTGACACAGATAAAGAATTGGGGTATCAGATTTCCATATAGTTTAATGCCATGCGGTAAGGACAACAATGAACCAATATGAAAGGAAAGACATATTATAATTGGATTAAGGGATTAAACCCAAGTGTCATTATATATCTTTCTAGGTAAATACACAACTCATACATACTTCTTAAAACATTTTTATGAATATTTGAATCCTAAACAAGAAATAAAGGGGGGTTTTATCACGGCTGGGCACAATATTGGAGATCTAGGCATCTCTAAGTATCTCAAAATAGATGAGAATCAAGCCGTATGTATTTATTTAAATAATCATTCCTCGTGATAATTGGGTTTGACATGAAGAATGGGGTATTTTTTAAACGTTCTGAGGGAACAATAAATCTTAATACATAAAATGGTATAAGGACCAAATCATATATCTTATGGAAAAACTATATATATCTCTAATTCATATACTGAAGGATAAAATAAATAATAATATTTAGTGATTGTGGTTGGGCCCAAAATTTGAGATTCAGGAGTCTCTACGTATCTCATTGAAAATGAGAATCAAGCCTTAAGTAGTTCTTGAAACATGGTCTGTATGCAGATCTGACTCAGACATAGTAAAGGGAGGGACTCATGTACTATTAAAGAGTACTGATGATTTCAATGATATTTTCTTATGGAAGATTATAACGTCAAATAGATAAAACGTTAGTTTTACAAATGATGTTATGCAGTTTAACATCTTACAACAAGGATGAAGATGCTATGTATTTTAACGTCATGCATCATGGACGTTGACAGTTGTTTTAAAGTTTAATGTCCTGTAACAAGGACATGGTATTTTGTAGTTTAAATTCTTACATTTCAGACTAATTTTTATAATTACACAAAGTATTTCTTCAAAAATATCGCATTGGTAAGAGTTTTAATGAGCTCTCCATCCATTGAGATTAAGGCATAGGCTCCGTTTGAATAGAACTTATGTATGGAATAAGGTCCTTCTCATTTTGATTCAATTTTTGTAGCTTTCTTTCCTGGTATCATTGGATTCTTAAGTACCAATACCAATTCTCCTTGAAGGAACGAATGAAGGCGAACTTTCTTATTAAAAGATTTCTTTATTCTGCTCTGATAGACTTTTAAATGAGGAAAAGTTTGTAGTCTTTTCTCATCTAATCTTTCCAACTCATCAAACCATTTTTGAGATCTTTCATTTATAGAAAAATGATCATAGATATAAACCCTAAGTGAAGGACATTTTATTTCAATTGGAAAAACCGATTCAGTTCCATATACCAATGAATAAGTATTTTCTTGGGTAGCAGTACAGGTAGTTGTTTGATAAGCTCATAAAGCATTCGAAATTTTATTAGACCACGATTTCTAATCTTTATCTGCCATCTTCTAAAGTATATTTGATATGGTCTTATTTAAGGCCTCTATTTTTCCATTGGCCGATGCATGATAGAGAGATGAATGGTTGGACTTGATATTATATTCCTGATACAAATTTTTTACTTCAGTAGAACACAAATTGGTGCCATTTTCTGTCAAAATAGTATGAGGGACACCAAATCTGGTGATGATATTAGTTTTAAAAAAACTAACAATGCTTTCGGCTCTGACTTTCTTGATAGGTATTTCCTCATCCCATTTAGAGAAGAAGACAGTAGCAGTGAGAATATACTTGAACTGCTTAACTGTGGCTGGAGGATATGTCCCTACGATATCCATTCTTCATGTGAAAAATGGCCAAGAGTATTTAGCTATTTGTATCAACTCTAGGGGTTGATGAATGAAGCTGGCATGCACTTGACATGGATGACATTTTTTAGTGAAATCTGTACAATCCTATATCATTGAAGGCCAAAAGGATCCAAGCCTTGAGTTCTGTTCAGAGAGTTTGTGCCCAGATTGGTGGGCACCACAAGCACCTGAATGTACTTCTTTCATGACAATTGTGGTCTATTCTCCATGAATACATCTAAAGATAATTCCTTCAATGCCTCACTTTTAAAGGATATTTTGGTTGTTTAGACTATCATAATGAGTAAAATTGGCCGCTCTTCGCCAGACCTGTTCCTTCTTATCCCTATTTGGTGGAAGTATCCCATTTTGAAGATATTCAATTATGGATATTCTACATCTCGTGGTATGACCATATGGTAAAAAAATAGGGAAAATTTAATTAATTTCCTTTATTCTAGTTTGAAAAAATGGTGAGACCTCATGACGATGGGTTATGCTGATAATTTTCTAGTTCCGATTTGGATCTGCCAAGGCTATAGTTATGTTATCCAGGGCATCTTCTTGAGAATTTTGTGATCGCGGGACATAAGATAAGGTCGTATCTAAGAGAAATTTAGCCATTAAACCTCTAAAATAATTATACAAAGTAATTAATTCTTATTTTTTGATAGAATATTCCCCATTAATTTTTTTGATTACCAATTATGAATCACCTTTTACCTTTAAATGATCCATTTTCACCTGAAGGGACAATTCCAAACCAATGATGAGAGCTTCATATTCTGCTTCATTGTTTGTACCACCTACAGATAATAGGAAAGAATAAGGCAATAATTCCTTTTCTGGGGAAATAAGAACAATTCCTAATCCCACCTTGATGAATTTAGGGTTTTCTATTCTCTTTCCTGTTGGACTTCTAGAGGTACCATCAAAATAAATTTCCCATGATTGGAAGTTATCTTGAATAGAGAAGACCTCTTCATCAGGAATCTCTGTATTAAAAAATGTATCTTTTGTAGATGGATGTTCCGAAAAGAAGTTAGCCATATCTTGGACATTTATTGCCTTTTGAGGTAAAAATTGGATATCAAATTATTGAAAAATAACCTCCCATCATGCCAGACGTCCTATAAGAATAAGAGGACTACGGATAAATTTGAGTAGATTATTACGAGATACCAATTGGGCCTCATGATTTTTCAAGTAGTTCCTCAATTTTTGACCTAAAAATATTAATGTTGGGCAGCACTTCTCAATACTTGAATGCCATGTTTCTGCATCAAGCATAGTTCAACTAAGATAATAAATGTTGTTTTCATTCCCATTATCATTCTTTTGGGTAAAGAAGGAACCTACTGATCACTCTAAAGATGTCACATAGAAAATAAGTGGCCTTCCTTATATAGGTGGCGTTAATATTGGTGGACTCAAGAGATGTTTCTTGAGGGTATTAAATGCTTCTTGGAAATCTTCAGTCCATTGGTAAGTGACTCTCTTCTTCATTAATCTGGTGAAGGGTAAACACTTTCCTGCCAAATTGGTGATAAAGGGATGAATATAGGCCAAGTGTCCTTGGAGTCCTCTTAATTATTTTAAACTTTTAGGGAGGTGACATAAAAAGTATTTATTTTTTTTCATGATCAACTTGGATACCACGATGGCGTACAACAAAGCCAAGGAATTTTCCTAAGGTTACCCCAAAAGCACATTTCAAGGGGTTCATCTTCAAACTCTATTGCCGAAGTTTCTTGAATACAGTTTCAAAATCATCCAAGTGATTGGAATGTTGAATGTATTTTACTACAAAATCATCCAAATAACATTAAAAAAATTCCCTAAGAAGGGTTCAAAGATATATTGCATGACATGCTGGTATGTTGCACCAATATTCATTAAGCCAAAGGGCATTACTCAGTAGAAAAACATGCCTTGAGGGGCTCTAAAGGCTGTAGATTCTTCATCCTTTGGGGCCATACAGATTTGATTATATCCAGAATATCCATCCATGAAGGAAAGATATTTATATCCAGTTGCTTCATCAATTAAAATTTCTGTAATTGGGAATGAAAAATCATCTTTAGAACAATGCTGATTAAGATCTCTGAAATCAATTAAGACTCTAATTTTCGAATTCTTTTTTTTCACTGGGATAAAATTGGCCAAACATTTGGGATATTGAACTTCCCTAACAAATTTATTCTTTATAATCTTATCAACATCAGCTTCAATTTTAGAGGCATGAATTATCTGTGTTCTCTTTGGTGCTTACTTAAAACCACGATGTTTTCATGGAAACCCCAAATGATGGGTGGCTACATCAGGATTATGACCTGGTATTTCTGTATAATTACAATAAAATATATCTTGATGTTGCTTTAGAATGGATGTATACACCTCTTGTTCTTCAGAGGTCATGGTTTCACTAATTAGAGTGGGGGATGGATCTTATTATGTCCCCAGATTTATTTATATGAGTTCATCCATAGTGGTAGAGACACCTTCAAATACTGGAGGAGAATCCTCGAGATCTTCCTCTTCTTCTTCATTATGTATTGCCTCTTCTATTTCCAAATGCATTGTAGATGATGTGGAAAAACTTCCAGTGTCAGATGATAAATTAGTATTTGAACATCTCGAAGAAGAAGGCACCATATCTGACCATATTGATGACAAAGGGTATTCCTATGGTAATAAAGAAGGATTGATAGATTTAGAATCAACGTAATGGTATTCCTATATCATTACCACTATTTATTCTATTCTAATTGATGAATTAGAGGGTTTTTTAGTTCATTAGATGAAATTAAAACATCTCCATTCAGGATTCCATCATTTTTTCATGGGTCAATAATTTCTATCATGTTATCAGGCTTAGTTGAAACAATTGACATTATGGAAGTTACTGGACAAGTATTTAGATTTGGTTTTACCCTTTCAATTTTGACTGAAGGGTAACACATAATCTGTACTCAAATGTATGAATGGATTTTCAAGGATCTTTTCCAGTCTATTTGGAGCATTAACTCTGGTTATGTTTTTTTTCATGGGCTTTATTCCTTTTGTGTGATAAAACTCTACCTCAATGTATTGAGATTCAAATGTTTTGAACGGAGCCTTTTCGTCATATAATGTTCGGATTTGGCCATTGAAATTGTATTTCAGACATTGGTGGCATGACGAGGGTATGGCTGCATGTTGATGCACCCAAGGACTTCTAAGCAGAATATTGAAGGTTGTGTCCTGACGAACAACCATGAAATCTGAATTAGACCCAAGATCTCCAAACTGAGTTTTGAGTGTAATTTCACCCAGAGGTTCTTGTTCATTCTTGTCATATCGTTGCAACATTAAATTTGAAGGAGATAAGTCAGATCCAGTCATGCCCAATGGACAAAGTGTATGAACGGGAATGAGGTTGACCCTAGATCCACTATTAATGAAGGCTTGTCAGATATCTATCTCATTGACCTTTCCAAAAAAATAGAAAGGCTTGATATTCCCATTTACAATATCATCTTCCTCTTCATCTATAAAAGATATGACATCATGATATTCTACATGATAATTCTGTATACGGTAAACCTCAACAACAACAACTTCAGTTTCAAATTCTTGAGGACTTTACAAGACCACAATGAGTTCTTCTCGAAGATCTTTTGACAGATTCATAGCATCGAAAATTGATAACATGACAGGTACTTAGTCCACTTGTTTCAAAACATCATACTTTTTATCCAATGGTATGCGTTTCCTAGCATGGAGATATGGTTTTTCAGGTGCATTTTAATTTTATTCTTCTATTGTAGGTGTACTTTTTGTTGGATCAGAAGATGGAAATACTACTGAATTTGGTAAATTAGACTGACTAAGTCTATTCATTTGCTGAGAAGAAGATGTTGTGGCTTCTAATCAGTCTTCCAAAATAATTGTGTCAGAACTGAGCTTGTCTTTCATAGAATAAACTCCTTGTTCATGTTGAGCCTCTTGAAGGGCTCTTCCACGTGTTTCTACCGCATATATGGCTCGAGCAGGGGTATAATTAAAATGATGGTTTTTGAAATTCCCACATCTACCCCTATATCCTTGACATGGACTCTTCCTATTGTTCCTCAACTATGTACAAGGAACTCTGTCTCATTATCATCATAATCACCATTGGCATAAGGATCCATTAAATGGATAACTTTAAGAGAACCAAATATTAATTCTTCATCTGATGAAGAATCTTCTTGATCAGTTAGTTTTGGTTGTTCCATTTTTTGGGGCAATTCTCATTCTTTTGAAATAGATGGAATAAAATATTCCAAGTTCAGGGACAACCTTTTCCTTGACACAAGCTCGTCTTCTTCTGACTGCTCTTTGTATTTATCATCACATTGATTCTTTGAGGAATGGCCTTTTTTTGAAGATGTTTTTACTGTGGAAACAGTGGAATAAGACACAATTGGTTGTTTTAATTATGTTTTTAAAATAGCATGAATCTGGTTGATCGTTTACCTAATCATCCTATCATCATATTTTTGCACATTTTTACTTTTAACCACTTTCCATTCTCCCTCTTCCTCTGGATTGGTAATAGTAACACATGCTACTTGAGCTAATGAAATTTTCAATTTCACTTGTCCATAGTCTACCATCTTTTGTAGAAGGTCTTTCTAAACAAATCACTCCTAAATAGGGTGTCCCAACATCTGATGAAATAGACAATAATTCAGACGATCTTCATCTGCATCTTTATTTGGCTTCTCCATCCTTGGAAACTGAACCAAATATTTTTCTAAATCTGAGATGAAGTATCCAAGAACATTCTCATTCCTGAAAGAATAAGCTTTATTCTTTAATTCCTCAAAATGTTTTCTTATTTTATCTCTTTGATCATCTTGACAAGGTGGTCATTTATGTTGATGATCAGGAAGCGAAGACCTTCGGTATGATGATGGTTTTGAAGTTGAAGTATGTACAGGTGTCTGCATGAGTGTGACTATAAGAGCTTGTTCCTTTCCTATCCTCCTTCCCATAGGTGATGGAATTACATGAGTTTTAGCCTTAGTTTCTATAATTGAATCTTCAATCTATTGAGCAATCAACGTAAGGTCTTGAAACCCTCTTGTGTATTTCACAGGGATCAATGGTGTGCATAATTCATCATGCAGATTTGTCACACATATTGGAAACAACTCTTCTTAAGGGAGTTCTAGACTTAATGAATATTTTAAACCTTCCCATCGTGCAATTAATTATAAAACTCTTTAATTCACCATTTGTTTAAAATTATTAAGATCAAAAACTATCATCTTTGATAGCATTGAGCTAAATCGGAGAAGAAATTTCTGACGGAGATCTTCCCATCAAGTAATCGATCGACATTGTAAACTTGTGTGCCAGACAAAAGCTGGTCCTTGTAATAACTGCACAAAACACCTAATCTTAACTTCTTCTTGTTGTTTAGAAGTTCCCATAATGGGATCACAACGAGAAACAAATTGTGTTAAGTGTTGTTTTGGATCTCCCTAACCATAAAATATTGAGAATGTGGTCTTCACAAAATTTAGTGGGGGAGGAATTGCATCCACCCATTCAGGGTAAGATCACTTTTCTGGCTAAACCGGTGCACGTCGATCCTCCATAGCTTCCAATAGAGCAGTTAAAGCCTCAATTGTTTTCATAAGCTTTTTTGGAACATCCGAATGAGCTGGAACCTAGTAAGGTATAGCAACTACACATTGAACTTGTGTAATGATAGTTAAAACCAATGGTGGTGGTTCTGATACTTGCCTTGGATAACCCATGGGAACATGTCTATCAGGATGTATATGGTCCTACCTTTATTGTGTACCCAATAGAGGTATCTCATTATCCTTATCTGTAGTTACTACAAATCACCTTTGCTGAGAACCTCCTAAATGATTTTCAACATGAGGAATTTCCTAGAGAGTATGTCTAGTATAAATGTTGTTTCGAAGTAACTCTGTATTGAGTCTTTACAACTTCTTCATTTCCTGTTCATGATGTGAATATGTCTCTTCAAGTGAAACAGATTGACCTTCTTGAGTGTAAATGTGAGATGCAATCTGAATATTTTTCTTTCCCTTTGTTAGATTCCTTTTAGAGAGGGGGAGTAAGTTATTTGAAGTCATACCTAGATTCTGGGTAAGCCTCTGATTTAAATTACACACAACTTCTTTATTTTCCTCAGAGTGTACCATATTATGGACAACAACTTCATATTTTGATTCCCCTAAACTAGACTTATTTTTTGGAGGATCTTATGCAATAGTTTTAATGATATTTACTGATACATAATGCATCGATCAAATTTTGTAAGTTTTTCTGCTAGATCATCTCCCTTTTTGTCTTTCACGAGAATCTGTTCTCCTATATGAAGAATTAGCTGTAACTGTTTGTCATACAGTAACATGAAATGAATCATTGGATAGTTTAGTTGTACACATTCCTTGTGGCTTCTTCCCTAATCGGGAGAAAATTGGCTTCTGTTGAGGAGGATATTGTAGATGTGAAAAATCTCCCAGCCCTATAGGCTGAGGCTATTCATGTTCTTCTTCTTCAAATCATTGAAAATTGTTTAACGAATTTGAAGGTTGAATTAAATAATCCCCCATCTTGGAAAGCTGGGGTGATTCTTGAACTTCTATGGATGAAATTCTTGCAACATCTTTTCTAATTTTGTAGATTTTTCTTCAGACATTAGCTGGGTGAATCATCTAATAATCACTTAAATCACCTATTTCATAAGTTCTTTGTGCTATTTTAGACATTTTCATCCTTTGATGCCAGACATCCTCTAAACGAGATGCATGTTCAAGATTCCCATATGCATTATGTAAAATTACCTCAACAACTTATTTTCTTTCATCCTAATTCTGATGATAACTGGTTCAGGCCAGTTCTTGAGCATAAATTTGATTATATAAAAATCATATTGATTGTGGCTAGCCATTGGTAATAACATTGTATAAAACCACTTTTGGTAGATTTTTCTGATTTTGGAGTGCAGTGAAATGCAATGCTCCATATGCACCCCATCCTCTAATGAGAACACTAAATGGAGAATCAGAAATTTACTATCATAGCCACTTTAGAGCATTGAAACAAGATCACTGAAGTGTTCTCTACTGTTTTTCAACCTTTGGATGTTTTGAAACTAAAAGAGATGTTAAATAAATTTGGAGATTAAACCCTTCTATTACCTTTACATGATTTTGATATTCATCATATGGTAAGACTTTGGGTTTCAAATGACGAAGAGTTTTCCACAAGATGAGATGAATGTCTGGAATGCAATATTCTATTATCAATTATAGAATGTTATACTGAGAATTTTCCAAATTCCAGAAAATGACTAGGATTTCTCCTTTATCTAATAGTTTCCTCATGTTTAACACATCTTCATCATCTTTCACAAGATGTTTATCCAATTGATGTGACAAAATTGGATACTGTGTATTAGAAGATAAATGACCTAAAGGAGTTTCGGAGAATGAAAGTTCCCTTAAGACATCTTCTGGTTGAGAAAGTGTTTCACCAGTTAATGAAAAAACGTCAGACATGAATAGCCTTGTGTTTTCAAGTGCCTCAAGATAAGTTTGATTTCTCATCGCTACATTGTCAATTACGGAATAGTCTTGACAATGTGAAATACTATTTCAGAGAGGACTTTTGCAGTTAATTCCATCATAAAGAGGATCACCATGATGGATTACAGAAAGGGATAAATCTTCTTGCTCTTTGGTCTTCTGGACACACTGAGGGTTTCCATGGCTCTCATCTAGAGATAGGCACTCTAAATTGAATGAATTTTCATGAAGAAATCCTTCATGATGAAGTGTCCAATGAGGAACTTCATAATTACAACTACCACTCCCATAATTTGGTAATGAGAGGATAGGATCTTAAGTAGCAATAGATAAATGTACGAGGGCTTCAAGAGCTCAAGAATTAAGAGGAGCCACATCACGACATAGCTCTTGATTTTCCAATAATGCTTGTTGAGACTTCTTCTTGGATGCCCTCTTATACTTATTTGGGGCCACTTTTTAGGAAAAGTGGTTATCATTGGTAGGTATATGTTCCTACCTAGGAGTGGTTATAGGAACGAACCGATTACCTCTAATTGGAAAGGGTGAATGTTCCCGATCTTGATGTCCATATGATATGAAAGAGTATGCCCCATGACCCACCTGGACTAGAAAAGAGGTATGTATCTGCTTTGTGATGGCATGTTGATGTGTCATCCCATGTGTGGGGACAGATTTATGTGTATATTCCCCTGATATTGCTGAAGTAGTTGTTAAAATATCTTGGTATTCTTCCGAAATATGGGCAGGGATATGTGTCTTCCCTTTCACCATTGATATTATGTGCCTGGTGACTTTAGTAGCCCGAACAGGAATATACGTCCATTCTGTATCAGGATTAGATTTATGTTCCTACTCTTATCCTCAGTTTCCTATAAATGGATACTGACAGTAATCATGCATGGGGGCAGAGAGTTGGGTCTACCCCAAATTTTTCCTCTAATCATTTCGATTGATTTCTGCAGGTGATACCAAACAATACTGTTGGCAGGGATGATGAACATAGGTAGGTGTATGCGCCTGATAGTTTTTTTCCATCATGTATGGTTGACGGACATTCTTCAATACTGGCAGATGGTACTGCTGACAGAATTGGTGATTGTAAACAGGTGTATGATTCTATTTACCAGTTGCCGCCAAATTAGATTTTCGGGCCTCTTTAAATGCAGTCAGACGAACCTACTGACTGGCTGATAACTTGTAAACAGGTGTATGTGCCTATTCATAGTACTCCACTGGGTTTTTTTGGTGGGATTGGTGGGTTACTGTCAGACGACTCTGTTGAGCAGCAAAATTAAGACGGACGGGGGTATGTGCTCGCTCGTTGTTTTCCATCAAGTTAAATTGATGGACTTATCTGGAGGAGGAAGATGTGAGAACATACTCTCTATTGACCGGACATTGTCCTTGGTCATTCTTCTTGTATTCCCTAGTCTGATAGACTTGGGCCAAATGTCCAGAGGCAACACCCCCATCATGTTGGGGGTACACTACCGCATGATTCTGGCGGCGATTGTTGGTGGGTGTCCTCAGGAAGGACTCCTTAATTCTTGAATTAAAGGCTTGGGTGACCTCTTGACCCACCGCCCTATAGTATGGGAGGGATTGATTTTTTTCATTCCATGGATAATGAACCGAGATGGTTGGAGATGGTGGTTTGCACCGTCTGCTTCTTGATCATTGGTCGTCGTTGGCTAGATGATTGAGGATTGTTGTGGACCTGGAGGGCTTGTCGAGCAACCTCCAAAGATGGGATTGTACCGTACTAGAAATATTCAATCACCATAATATTAAAGACCTAGGGTTGATGATGTTTGGTTGGTGATGACATCCTTCCCATGGATGAAGATCCAGCTTGAGCAGTAGTTGGGAAGTTCACAAATTATGTATTAGAGAAATCCATTCTTTGGATTGAATGAGTTTTTGTGAAAACAATTGATATAAGAAGAATATTTATTATAGAAAGATCTTTTTTATATGGATACATGTGATATTAATTCCTTCGTACAGACTTCATTTATCAATTGATAGGGTCCTAACAGGTGGGTAACATTATTAACTTGGTTAAGGATTCACGTTAGTTTCACCATTTTCTGTTTCGTAGTTTCTTGAAATATGTGTTCTAGTTTTAAGAATGAATATTTATAGGTGGTTTCCATTGGATTTATTCATGGAACCAGAAAAATCCAACATTTCATTATCCAATTGGGACATACATTCCAAAGGTGGGCGTTTACTAAATTTTAATGTTATGATACTTAAGAACATGCATTGGTCGAGAGGATGGGAGGTCGGACTCATCGCACCCTTTTGGGGGGAATTATTTTCTACTACGGGACTCTCTTTGTAAATTTAAGATATTTTCCTAAATCCTTATTAATTAACCGTGTATATCATAAGTATCCCTTGGAATTTACAATCACTTATTAACATGTGTAAAATTTAGAATCATTAGTATGCATTAAAGGTTCTTCATTAATGGAAACATTAATGTAATTGAGGTTTTCCATCAATGGGATCCTCTAATATACTGATTAAAGATTCTTTTAATCGTCGTTATGATGATATTGGTTTTTAATCCACTCAGTGGGGCACTCTAGAATTTGTTGTCATCCATGGAGTCAAAGGTTTGTTTTGATCTTGGGATTGTGCCCGTCAAATGTGCAACCTAAGTATCCTAGTGAAAGAAATCAGAACCCTCATAGTTCAGTGTCACTTAATAAGACACATCATACCTTTTAAGGTCATGTGATAAGGACCTCTACGTGAAAGATGATTGGTCAAAACATAATTTGGGACTTATACTAAAGCATTCTGAGGATCTTGGAAAGGATTTGAGTTTCCAATTAGGATCAGACCCTATTGGGAATATGGACCAATGAGAACATGGTTGATTTGAAGTGTTGGGTTTGAACCTCAAGGAGGCTTCCTACGAATCCCATATTAATGGGAATCAAAGCCCACGTAGTTCAGTAAATCTCATAAGAGAGTATGGTTCTCTATGAAAAATGAGTTTGGGATTACTTCCTAAAAAAGATTCCATAATTATTTGATGATTGAATTTGGGCCTTATTTCTATGGGAGGATGCCCAGTGAGCTCGGGCCTTGAGACGGATTCCTATGTATCCTGTTTTGAACAGGAATTAGAGTTCATGTATTTCCTTTAATGAGTGATTGTGTGCATGTTGTAACCATCACATATCTCTAAGAACGCGTGAGTCGTGCTCTATTTGAAAAATAAGAGGATGTGAAAGATTCAAAAATAACACTTCACACTTTTCCTCCTTTACTGATGGAAGATAGCACGTCGACCGTGGAAGAGGGTGAGGAAATGATATTTCCCTCTATTCCCTTCACATTGGACAAGGGTCCAAATGGAAGGAATAAGGGGTGAAGGTGAGGGCCTTATACCAGGACGGATACCCTAAAATTGATCCTAGTAGGAAAGCAGAAAATTTAGTGTGAACTATACCTTCCATATTAAAATTTGAGGTTTATATCTCTTTAAGAAGGGTGAGGCCGAGGCCTAAACCCTTATTCTCAGAACTGGGAACTTCCCAACACTATTTCTGGGAGAGAGTTCCATGTGACTGTGGATATAAAAACTCACAAACACTCCATGAATCCTAAACCCATTATGAAACAAATGTTGGAAACCTCTGACTGTGGAAATACAAACCCAAATTAGAGACACGCTGATGTGACTTTCCTAATGGTTTGATATGTCAGGAGGTTTTGGTGGAGGTCTCAACATAATCCCTTTTAGACAAGGGATCCAGTGAAGAATAATCCTTTCCTTGAATGGATGAGTAAGTGTTGATGTCTTTTAAACTGAAGAGAGTGAAGAGAATAAGTTAATCAAAGAGGGTCACCCATGTAGAGAAGGGTGTGAATGTATGGTCATGTAAGTACACTTGGGAGACCTGATGTTCACTAAAGTGAAGAACAACATGTATGGTAATACTTGGGAGAGACCTTGCTCAAGCCTTAAATAGTATTCACAGGTGATCCAAGAAGTGGGGTGCTCAAGTTCCTGTGAGAGGAATGGAGGCACACAAGTATTTCTGACTTAGGGAGGTTGGGCACTTTAAGCGCCCAAGTGTTGTGGTTTTCAAACACTAAAAGGACTTTAGTCCAATGATCCTCCCTTAAATCCTCCGCTCAAGGTGTGGAAAAACTACCTTGAATGTTTTGGAAGACTGGGGTGAAGTGCTTGGTAGACCAGAGCAGCAATTAGGCTTCAAGAAAATTCATCCGTACAAATGGGGGCCCCAAGGGTCTATCTATAGGCAAATAAATGACCTTGGGAAAAATGAGTTGGGTGCGCAAGTGACATTCACACCAAGTTGGGGTGATCAAGTAGGTTGCGTGACATTTTGGCCATGCAAGTAGGTTGCATGAAATTTTTGGGCATGCATGTAGGTTGTGCGCCGCCGATGTTTTGGATTGACTAAGGTGATTCAAAATTCATGCCTTTACAAATCCTGATTTTTTCTTCATGTATTTTTTCATTTTATTTCTAAGGGGATCCCCTTTGTCATTTTTTTATACCATTTGACATAATGAGGTGTCAACCCCCCCCCCCCTCTGAATTTTATCCAAAATGAAAAGAGGATCCTTTATTGAAGTAAATCAATGATGAATAATGACTAGGGAAATGGGGCGCATGAGTATTCAGTGCTCAAGTAGACATGGGCGCTTAAGTGCGCAACGCTTAAGATTTATAGCATGTAGGGTGATATTTTTTTCTTATATATAAGGGATTCACTTCCGCAGAATGTTTCGCAACTTCTCGATTCTCAGCTCTCGGTGCAAAAGTCTTGTATTCAAATGCTTCGGTTTTACCATGCTTCCTCTGAACATTTTTTAGTTGCACGCCATGAGTGGGGTGCCATACTTGCGCGTTAACTTATACTTGCACCCCAATATTAAAACTAGTGTGCCTTAATTCCTTTTCCATTATTTTATAAAACACAAAAAATGAACTTAATTTAAAAATATGATCTCTATATTTTTGCAGTTTCAATGGCTCCCAAAAGAATTGGAACTGCTGATGAGCTTTCCGGCAAGAGGATTGATGACATGATGAATGTCGTCATCCATGACTACTTTGATGTTTGAGAAACCACTCTTCCAAACATAGAAAAATATTTGAAAAATAATCATTTCAATTTTCCTTGGATCACCTATCTACCTTTGTATAGTTATAGCCATTTGTAGGATAAAAATAATTCAGATCCAACGAACTATGTCCCAAATTCTTGGTTTCAGGATTATACCAACTTCCCATTAGCCAATGTTTCTGTTGGGGGCTCATTTGCTGGTGATGGGACTATAGAGAAAGATCATATTATGCATCATAGCTCGTGTTCTCCAGATTTGAAGGCACATGCACCCGAGCTGCTGCCACACTATTATTCATCCATCTTTCGAGATTCTCATACAGATCAGACCAAGGGTTAGAAGAAAAGATGGGATATCTGCCTAGGAGGAGGTGTAAAAATTGCATGGATGTGGGAATACTGGGTGTGAAATACATGTGCATAATTTTTAGATGATTTTATAATCGTCAGGATTTATGAAGATGTTTGGGTTGGGAAAACCTATGTGTATAGGAATGATTATTTCGTTCCATAGTTATTAAGTCAGTGGAGCCCAGAGACTAATTCCTTCTATTTAACACATGGAGAGGTACGTATCAGTTTGTAAGATGTTTACAAAATTTCTAGACCTCTAATCCTTAGAGACATGTACGACGAGTTTATTCTTTCCAAGGTGACATAGAATGACTCCAAAAAGACACCATATTTGGCTCGTGAATTGATGAAAATATTTAAAAAACTCAAGAATTCAATCACTGTGAAAACTCTCACCAAGAGGGACATTAATCTAGAGGAATTGATGGAAATATTTTTAATAAAGAAGAAGGAAAAGGGGCCAACTTTCACTCGTCTAACTATCTGTCCAAGGGTTGAGAAGAGAGGCACTCCTCGGTCATTTTGGCCAACATTGGAGAAGGAAGAATTTGAAAAATGGGATATGATATCAACCCAAAAATTCCTGCAAATACATGTCTGGCATGTTTCATAGCCATTTGGATCAGCGTATACTTATTGCCAGTCCATGACTCCAAAGGAGGTGTGAGTTCGGGAACCTTTGTTATTGCAGCGAAGCTGGCAGAGAATGGGATGGTAGGGTTTTCTACTCTTATTTTAGCCAAGATTCATATGATTTTTCTGCATATTTACAATGGAAAATATCTTTTTAGAATATTGGGGTTATTCCAAGTGTTGTGGGGATGGATTTCAACTCACTTTGGAACTTATGTTGTACAAAGTAGAGTACGGGTTTTTGGAAGTTCATTATGACCATCCGTTTAGGCCTTTTCTGGTATTTCACCGTTGTCTTTGAATGCTTGTGATAACAATGTAAGGTTGAGCATGCATATAGAATTTCATTTCATACTTGATGGGAATCCTCCTACCCGGAGATTTTTTGTTGATGGTACTGCCAGTTTGGAACTGCGATCATATATGCTTTCTTGCAGAGATGGCATGTGGGCCAGTAGAATCGGCAGTGAAATCATATGTGAGGCCTATGATCCTTATAGATTTTCATGTCAACTCAATTTTCAATAACAAAATATTATATCCCCTCCCACGCATGTCAAACTAGAGTAACACCCAATGGTTTCCCGCCAACTATGGTTGTTGACATCTTCAGAGAATATTTGGGCCATTTTAAATTTACCTATTGCGGATACAGTAAGAAGATTAACCATATGGTATGATGAAAATTAGGGTGAATCATACCCTGAATGGGTATTAAATCATGATGTCACCCAAGTGGGGATAAAGATAAATAGCAGGAAGTAACCCCTTCGCTTGGAAGATAATTCTTCATTATCAGGGGATGATTTTCAAGAATCAGAGAGTGGAGGTGATGATGCTCCAAATACACCAAATAGACCTTGGGACAGGTATAATCCTCCTACATGGATAAAAATATCCACTCCATCAATCCCTGCTAAGGTTGTATGAAGGCCATGTAGTCACTATCATTCTGAAGAGTGGTGAGTTCCATTTTCCAATCCTTCATCTGTAAAAACTGGCGCTGGGAAAAAACTCATCTCCATGGTTGTAAGATACTCATCACAAACCATGGAAATAAATTCTGAATAAATAATACCAGAGGCTGTTTGAACATGGCAAAGTCTATATTATTATGTGGAGACTATGTGGATGGATTTGAGTAAGGGACTGCATATTTTGAGAGTAGGGGATTTGCACGCTTCTTCTGACATTATTTTTAAGGATAATCCCAATAAGGTAAGGACCTATATTCGAGAGCTATAAATGCTCATATATGCCATTGATGAATCAATTCCTACCACAAATCAGGTAATGTAAATTATAGATTGTGGTACCACTGAAGGGATTGATCCTTTATTAGAAGAATAATGGTGTGACTTTGTAGATCCTGAGGATGCAAGTTCCCTTTTTTTGGTATCTTACTCTATTTTATAACATGAATTTTAATCAAAACATTGTTAATTAGGAGAAATTTTTTCTTAACATATAGTTTTTTAAAGGAAAGACAACTGAAATTCTCTCACCACAATATAGTCCTAGAGGCACTGCTCTTGGAGCAATCGGATCACCCCGTGAATTGGGAGAAATATCTTCGGGCAGACATTCCAGGGAGGAGGAAATATAGAGGGTACTGGGATAACCAATACCTATTTTTATAGGTGACAATACAATCCCTCCTAAAATGATGAAGAAGAAAAATCATCAATGATAGAAAGCCACAGTTAAGTGCTTTCTTAGTAGTGGTAAGTCTCACTAATAATCATGGATTTTAGTTTTTTTCATGAAAAAGTGTTTTAACTTTTTAGGATTACAGGGGGCTTCTTCTTTTTCTTATTTGAAATAAACCACTAATAAGTCTCATGTAGATATAGAAGGTGCTGCTGATGAAACACAAATTCCTATAGATTTTGTGGTTCCTGAAGAGGCATTGAAGTCAAAAGAACCAATATCTATCCCCAAAATTGCTCTGATTACTACTATCAGAGGAGAGGAAGCTTCTGGTAACTCAATAATATTTCATAAAGCACACAATAAAATAATAGTTGACTTCCATTCGGTGACTCTTTTAGTTTCATCACATGAATTAGAAAATCTGGCAACAACTGATGTTTACCCCACAATTGTTAATGAAGAAGCTACTCGGGGTCACAGGATGCCGGAGGAAGGTTGTGATGTAAACATGCCAAGTGTTCCCATGAGTGAGACTAACCTAGGATCTGAGATATCATTGGATGAAATGATTAACCTTGGCATGTCTTTTGAAGAACCATTTGAAGATGTTAAAATATCAAATGATTTAGAAGATTTAGGAGTTCCTTATATAGAATAAATTGTACATGAGTTCTCATTATTCATCATGTTAATCATCTTAGAAATAACTTGCTAACCATGGTTGTTTTGAAATATACAATTCAATCTAAATAAACTGTTACCCCAATAATTCATGAAATAAGTGAAGATATTAATGTTAACCCTACCATTGTGGAGACATTGGCTCGGGTGAATCATGAGGTATCAGGGCTTCCTGAGATTCACTCTAAAAATCCTGAGCGTATTAAATATAACACTCCTCAACCAGAGATATCCAATAAAATTTCTAAAACTAAGAAAATTGGGGAGGATCCTTCTCAAGCTATTGACCAACTTCTAGGTAAGAGATGTTGATATTGTTATTACATTCACTTTTATTATATCTTAAATATAACCATGATTCATGATTTACCATATAGGGATATCAACTTCAATGGATAGTTCTGGAGGTGATGCCTCTGAATCTTCCCAAAACAACATTTGAAGGTGGAGCAACCATTGTCCAAGAATAAATAGAGTAGGACACTTCTTTAAGTGCATTAGTCCCAGAATATACCCCTCCTTATGACAGTGATTTTGAATAGGACCCAGAACTGCATAAGGCTCTTCGTCTTGCTTGTCGCAAAGAATGGAAAAATATCTGGAAGATAGTACCTGAGATGCCTCATGAGGAACTACCTTCATGAATTCCACAACTTTAATCTCTGTTTACCATGCTACGATTTGGTAGTTTTGAATACTCTGAAATTCATACTACTGTGAAAGAGATTATCTGGAAGAGGGTGCAAGAGAAAAATCATTAACAAGAATTTATAAAAGCCAAACTGTCTATCAAAATTGAAGAGTTCCAAGAATTGTTGTACCAAGCTGAGGCTAATCGTAAGGAAAAGTTGAAGGGGCTACCACAAATATCTAAAGAAAATCTTTTTCAGCAACTTTGCCTTCAATAGGAGTTAGATGTCATTATAGGGGAGCTTGACTAGCTTCATAGCTCATTAAGATAATTCCAGAAGGAAGGTGAAAAGGCCATCATAGATGCTAAAGAAGTACTTCATCATGCTGAAGAGAGCGAGGCTGGTCAGATAAACAAACTCCAAAAAGTAGTTGATGGGGCTCAGAAAGTTGTTAAACAAATGAGGATTTATGTAGAAAGCCTTTTGTAAAAATACCATTAAGATAGATATTCCAATTTTTGGATGCTTCTTCATAAAAAAATTATAAATGAAAAGTATTTTGTCTTTAATCATTTATGTTTTCACATTCATTAATTGCTTTTGTTTTACCTTGTCCATTGGTCCCAGTAAGCATAATGGGTGAATATTTAGGATCAAAATAGCTTTGAACATAATATTTAAAATTAGATCCCAAATAAAAATCTATGGCTAAGAATTGCATTAATATTATATTAATATTTCCAAGGGGAATCTTGAGTCAGGATTTTTATAGTCACCAAATCTAAAACCTTTATCAACATAAGGGGAGTCCCTTCCAATAATGAAGATACCATTACATGACAAACCTATTATGGTGGATGTCTTATGCAGGGCCAACGGGGAATATGTTGCATATCCAAATAGTGGGAACTTTTGATTGTCAGGCATGTTATGTAAGAAACATATGCAATGCCACCTAAGAGAATGTGCTGAATAGTTAGGAGGAGGAGCTCTTATAATTTTAACACTTTACTATTGATAGATAGGGGAAAATAATATTTGAGTGACTCAAGACCACAGTGGGTTGTTTTTCCAAGGAAATAAATTTTCAGAATGAAAAATGGATATTTTAGACTAACATAAGTCATGAATAGAAAAACAATTTCGATAAAATTTGTGTATGAGTAATGGTTAAAATTTATCAGAAAGGTAACTTTATTATATTATACCGTGCATTTTTAATTCATGCAGTGAGGAAATTATACCATGTAATTTTAATAAATGCAGTGAGAATATTGTACTACGCAGTTTTAAGTCATGCAGTGAGACCATTCTACTCTGAAGTTTTAAGTCATGCAGTGAGGACATTGTACTGTGCAGTTTTAAATCATGCAGTGAGGACATTGGGTGTCTTGAATTTAAGGTCTTTACCTCTGACCAAAGGTATGAGAAAACTCTCCCAGTTAATTGAATTTTTTTTGGAAACATAATATTATATTCCGGTATAGAAGAGAAAAATGTAAACTATGATTTGGAAATTTCTAAAACAGAGGAATGATATGGGAAAAGGGATAAAAGCATTAGAGGAAGTATTTTCTAAGAATGAAGTTAAAATTATTTAACAAACCCATTATGGGGTTGTCTTATGTAGGGCCAACTATGGAATATGTTGCATAACCAAATAGAGGCATCTTTTTACTGACAAGCCAGTTATGTAGGCATCTTATGGAAGGCCTCCTAAGGGCACGTGCTGTATAGTCAGGCAAACGAGCTCTTAGAAATTTAACATTCTATTTCCAAATTTTGAAGTAAGTTTATGGAGATTCATTTTTTTCGAAGCATAGAGTTTGGTTTATAGAGAATGGTTCCTGAATATGGAAAGGGTATTTCCAACCAAGATGTCCAAAGAATCGGAGGAATATGAATTTTACAAAGGTCTAACCCAAACATAAGAGATATGGTGTCTGTAGTTTTAGGTCATACTACATAGACCAGAAATGGAAACAATATTTAATATGTCGCCACCAGATTTCAAGGTTATTTCATATTGTATTAAACACATGGTGATGGAAATGTGTAAACCATGGTCTTGAAGACTTTCAGATTGTGAGAAAGATAATGGGACAAGTATACTTCAATTACTGTTTCAAAATACAAACTCTTGTATATTGTCATCAAATATTACCAGGGAAAAGGATACTATAACCAAGAACAAAGTTACCATTACTTGAAAACCCCATTGTGAGGGATGTATTATGGAGGTCCAACTAGGGAATATGCTACATAGCCGAATAGTGGCATCTTCAGACTGACAGGACAGTTATGTAGGCAACTTATGCAAGGTATCCTAAGGGAACGTACTACATAGTCAAGTAAAAGAGCTCTCAGATATTAGAAACCATGTTACATGAAACCATAATAAATATTTTGAAGATATGAAAATATTTATGATTAAGAGTATGAAATATTGAAGTGGTTTATGTTCAATGAAAATAAAAAATATCTAATCCAGTATTGGCCATGATTTTGACATCCTTTACATAGATCTGACTCATATGTAAAATGGAGACTTTGTTCGTTTCTTCTGAATTAATATTATGATGTGAAGTTAAAAGTCATGAAATGATGATATTTTCACCCCCATAAATAATTAAAACACCTTACATATATTAAGAAGAACCTTATCCAATTCGTAATCCCACTTAATCCATGCTCGGTGTGAGAAACAATGAGTAGTAAGGGTCTTTTCTATAATACAAGGGTGACAGGGATAAAGAATAGGGGTATCAGATTTCCATATAGTTTAATGTCATGCGGTAAGGAAAAAAATGAACTGATATGAGGCGTATTATAACCGGATTAAGGGATAAAGCCCATGTGTCATTATATGTCTTTTTGGGGAAAGAATCAAGTCATGCATAGTTCTTAAAACATTCTTTATGTAGATTTGAATCCTAAACAAGAAATAAAGGGGAGGTTTATCGTGGCTTTTCACAAGATTGGAGATCTATGAATCTCTACGTATCTCAAAATAGATGAGAATCCAGCTGTACATAGTTTATTAAACAATCATTCCTCATGATAATTGGGTTTGACATGAAGAATGGGGGATTTTTTAAATGTTCTGAGGGAACAATAAATCTTAAGACATAAAATGGTATAAGGAACAAATCATATATCTTAAGGAACAGTCTATATATATCTGATTCCTATACTGAAGGAGATAAAAATAAGAAGATTTAGTGATTGTGGTTGGGCCCAAAATTGGAGATTCAGGAGTCACTACGTATCTCATTGAAAATGAGAATCAAGCCTTACGTAGTTCTTGAAACATTTTCTATATGCAGATCTGACTCAGACATAGTAAAGGGAGGGACTCATGTACTACTAAGGAGTACTAATGATTTCAATGATATTTTCTTATGGAATATTCTAAGGTCAAATAGAGAAAACATTAGTTGTACAAATGATGTTGTGCACTTTAACTTCGTGCAACAAGGATGAAGATTCTCTGTATTTTAAATTCATGCATCATGGATACTGACAGTTGTTTTGCAGTTTAATGTCTTGTAAAAAGGACATGGTACTGTGCGGTTTAAATTCATATAGTTAGGACTAATGTGTATAATTACACAAAGTATTTATTCAAAAATATCACATTGGTTGGAGTTTTAATGAGCTCTCTATCCATTGAAATTAAGGCATAGTCTCCTTTTTAGTAGACCATATGTATGGAATAAAGTCCTTCTCATTCTGATTCATGTTTTGGAGATTTCTTTCATGGAATCATTGGAGTCTTAAAGACCAATACCAATTCTCCTTGAAAGAATAAACAAAGGCGAACTTTCTTATTAAAATCATTCAATATTTTATTCTGATAGACTTTTAAATGAGGAAAATTATGAAGAATTTTTTCATCTAATCTTTCCAACTCATCGAACCATTTCTGAGATATTTCATCCATAGCCAAATGATCATAGATATAAACTCTAAGTGAACGTAATTTTATTTCAATTGGAAATACTAATTCACTTCCATATACCAATGAATAAGGATTTTCTTGGATAGTAGTACAGGTAGTTGTTCGATAAGCTCATAAAGCATTCGAAAGTTTATCAGACCATGATTTCTTATCTTTATCCGCCATATTCTAAAGTATATTTGATAGAGTCTTATTGAAGGCCTCTATTTGTCCATTGGTCGATGCATGATATATAGATGAATGGTTGGACATGATATTATGTTCCTGATACAACTTTTTTACTTCAGAATAACACAAATTGGTGCCAGTGTCAGTCAAAATAGTATAAGGGACGCCAAATCTGGTGATGATATTAGTTTTGAAAAAACTAACAATGCTTTCTAATTTGACTTTCTTGAGAGGTATTGCCTCATCCCATTTAGAGAAGAATACAATAGTAGTGAGAATATACTTGAACTGCTTAACTATGGTTGGAGGATAAGTCCCTACTACATCCATTCTCTATGTGGAAAATTTCCAAGAGTATTTAGCTATTTGTAGCAACTCTGGGGGTTGATGAATGAATTTCGCATGCACTGGACATGGATGAAATTTTTTAGTGAAATATGTACAATCCTATGTCATTGAAGGCCAAAGGTATCCAATCCTTTGGATCTGTTCGGAGAGTCTGTGCCCAGATTCGTGGGCACCACAAGCTCTTGAATGTACTTCTTTCATGACAATTGAGGTCTCTTATCCATCAATAATTCTAAAGATAATTCTTTCAAAGCCTTGCTTTTAAAGGATCTTTTGGTTATCTAGACTATCATAAAGAGTAAAATTGTCCGCTTGTCGCTGGATATGTTCCTTCTCAGCCCTATTTGGTGGAAGTACCTCATTTTGAGGATATTCAATGATGGATATTCTCCATCTCGTGGTATGACCATATGGTACCAAAATATGGCAAATTTCATTAAATTCCTCTATTCTGGTTTGATCAAAAGGTGAGACCACACATCGATGGGTTATGCTGATAATTGTCTCGTCCCAATTTGGATCTGCCGAGGCTATAGTTGTGTTATCTAGAGCATCTTCTTGAGCATTTTGTGATCGCGGGACATAAGATAATGTCATCTCTAAGGGAAATTTAGCCATTAAACCTCTGACTTAATCACACAAAGTAATTAATACTTATTTTTTGATTGAATACTACCCATTAATTTGTTTGATTACCAATTTTGAATCCCACTTTTCCTTTAAATGATCCATTTTCACCTGAAGGGATAATTCCAAACCTGTTATGAGAGCTTGATATTCAACTTCATTGTTATTACCACCTACCGATAATAATAAAGAATAAAGAAATACCGCCTTTTCTGGGGAAATAAGGAAAATTCCTAATCCCACCTTATTGAGTTTAGGGTTTTCCATTCTCTTTCATGTTGGACTTCTAGAATCACCATCAATGTACATTTCCCATGTTTGGAAATTATCTTTAATAGAGTATACCTCTTCATCAGGAAGCTCAGTATTAAACAATGTATCTTTTGCAGATGGATGTTCAGAAATGAAGTTAGCCAGATCTTGGTCTTTTATTTCAATTTGATGTACAAATTGGATATCAAATTATTTAAAAATTACCGCCCATCATTCCATACATCCTATAAGAATAGGACGACTGAGGATAAATTTGAGTAGATTATTACGAGACACCAATTGAACCTGATGATGTTACAGGTAGTACCTCAATTTCTAAACTACAATGATTAATGTTAGGAAACACTTCTCAATACATGAATACCAAGTTTCCGCATCAATCATAGTTCAACTAAGATAATAAAGGTTGTTTTCATTCCCATCATCATTCTTTTGGGTGAAGAAGGAACCTAGTGATCACTCTAAAGATGTCACCTAGATAATAAGTGTCCTTCCTTCAATACTAGGGTGACAATAGCAGTAATTGAGCTTCATGGAAATTTTTCCTTAGAAATGGGGGCACCAAGGGTCTATTTATAGGAAAATAAATGCCCTTGGGTAAAATTAGCTGGGAGTACAAGTTACTTGAATGGCATATTGGGGTGCGCAAGTAGGGTGCATGACATTTTGGGTGTGCAAGTAGGTTGTGTGACATTTTTGGGCATGCAAGTAGGTTGCGTGCCGCTGGTGTTTTGGCATGACTATGGTGATTCAAAATTCATTCCTTTGCAAATATTGATTTTGTCTTCATGTATTTTCACATTTTCTTTCAAAGGGGATCTCCTTTGTCATTTTTTAGACCCTTTGAAGGAATGAGGTGTCAAAAGTACCATAATGTCCCATGTGATAAACATTATAAATTATTTCCGAAGTCCATATCCCATTTTAATAATAAAAATAGAACCCATTTTCACACCCAAATAATTAATTGAAATCCAATTTATCGTGAAAAAACAACAATTTTTTTAAATCAACAATTCATTTATAAAAATAAAAGAGTTGAACCATTATTTAAAAAAAACCACATGAACATTTAAATAAATTTTAGGCCTTGAAATTATAGTTTAAAAACACATTTGAAACTGAGTGGACATTCATAGTTCATAAGATAAAGACTTTAAATGAAACTACCAAACTCAAACACTGATTATTCCAATAATTCTATGGAATCAACACTCCAAAGTAGTGTATGGATATATAAATAATATAGTATCTTATTCTATAAATCTGATAATTTCAAATTTAGATATAAAAATTCAAATGTCAGTATGGAAGATAAATATAATATTTATCATTATGATATCATTGATTCACACAATTATCTAATTGATCAGGATAAAATATCCCATTCCATAATAGATCAATTGGAAACCCAATTTGATCATTTAAAAACACCTCTAACCCCAAAAACCCTAATCTATGTATTATTAAGGGGAAAGGTGTGGATATATAAGGGAAATGAATAATAGAGACATTCCATTGGAAAATATAGATCCAACACCCAATAATCCATTGAAATCGATCCCCATAAGGAAAAGAATATTCAAAATTTTCAAGGGTATTCCCTTTGGTCGATATCCTAATCCATTGGATGAATAATGTGGCCAATTGGAGTTGTTTAATATCTTAAAAAATAAAATTCAGGTTAATTTATAATCATCACATGATTTTTCCTCAGTGTGGAGAATATAATGAACTGACTATGAACCCATATTTTGCCTACTAGATAATACAAATTATTTGACAAACTGTTAGGTCCACTAGGATAGATACCCTGATAGGGGGGTGAATCAGTGTATGATAGATTCATATAACTACCCTTATGATCTTGTTTTTCTATTAGAAAAAACCCTCTTATGTCTCCTTCCCATTGCAGAGTATGAATAAACCTTAAAGCATGCACATGAACCAACAATTTTTACATGGTTCACCATCACTCGGCTACGTCCAAGGAGCATACACCGGCAGTGTGCCGATGTACCAATTCCACTATATGTGCACTGTTGTTTACAAGTTCAGAGTGGACTTATTGTCCCTCCTAGTTTACAACCACTCACAATTTGAGAACTCACTAATCTCTCATCTGAAGTGAGCTCACATCTTCTTCATAAGATCCACTCACGGTTTATAGACCTTTAGGTCTCTTCATTACCTCTAATGAAATCTGCATCTTAAACTATTGATAGATGCTCTGTTGACATCAATCTTTCCCCCACATATTAATCTATATTTGCACCGGGTGTATCGGAAAACCCCAAATCCATAGTGCAACCCTTACTACGTCTTAAATTAAACTTTAATTCCCTTCATTCATGATTCCACATTTGTCCTAAAACACCCTTTGCACACAACTTCAAACTTTTGTGCAACTTAAATCTTTCGTGCAACATTCTAATCTTGTGTGCAACTCAAAGTCTTTCACGCAGCTCCCTTTCTGCGAAATTCTTATGCAATCTGGTGCTCATATTTTCTCTAAGAGTTCAGATACTTTAGTGTGAGGGGGCCACCTCTTATTTATAGACCTCTTTGACCCCTATGTGCAAAAACCATGATGTCTCACACAGGATCCTTTTGTGTCACGTAAAACTCCATTTGACGTCACCTTAGGCGTGGAAGTCTTTTTTTCACCAACCTTATCTTTTTTGCACTTCTTTAATCTTTCGTACACTTTCTTCCTTGGACATTTTTCAATGTTTGGACCATGAATATTGGCTTGCACACAAGATTCCTAAACATTGCACAAGATCCTCTTTCAGCGCACAAAACCACGTTTGATGTCCCCTTGAGCGTGCAAGTTTCTTTCGTGCATACTCTTCTTTCGCGCCAATTTCCAAATTTTTTGCGCACATCATGGATTTTCCATTTTTCAATGTTCTGCTCCCAAAAAATTCCTTGCACGCAAGATTTCTTTGTGCAACTCCATCTTTCATGCACTTCTTCAAATATTTCGTGTGCCATAGTCCTTTTCCATTTTTCACCTTCTGACCCTGAAACATGCCTTGCACGCATGTTTCCAAACCACCCTATATCTTGCGCCCAACTTTCTTTGCCAAAAACAGGTTTCTCCATTTTCCGATTTTGAGGCCCAAACATTTGGAAAACACTAAAACATGGAACCACCTTAGATATGTTCTTTTTAAACTGCATCAAGATCATCTATTCATTTGTCATCGTTCTTTGTCAACATAGGTCGTCAAAAATATCTCTAGAACTCGAAAATTCAGTATATAAACCCCATTTGTCAAAAATTTATACATCATGGTCTGCTTTGTGAACATACACAACATGGAGGCCCGCTTTTTCAACAAACACAATCACCTCAAAAATGATGCAATGATACCATGAGGAATTTTTTCCCAACACAAACCATGTCCCAATAGAGTTAAATTATTAAATCCTATATTGAAAGGTTTGATGATAAGGACACATAGTTTGTTCTAACCATGCACCCACTATTATCACACTATAATTAGTCCAAAATATCTTGCAGTGTATCCTTGTATAACACACACAATTTTCCTTAAATGTGCATCAGTCATGCATAGGACCAAGAAACACTAAAAACTTAAAACATCCACTTGTAATGTCATGAAAAACATGAATCAATAGATATTGAAAATGGATATCTTAACTATATTGTGATATTGGTATGTGAAAATTATTCTAACTATATTACTTTATTCCCCTAGAAAGTAAATCTATGGATATTTGATCTAAACAGAGATGAGTTCATTTCTCCTTGAATAATAATTCCCATGACCATATGTCATGAGAATCCATTTTTTTCCACAATAACACTAAAACCAATGGAATAAACTATCATGTTGGTCATTCTATATAGAATAAATAGTTTTCAGTAGTTCCTCAATCATAGACATGCATTTTTTTAGAAATACCTTCATAATTAATGACATGAGAAGGATCAAGATGACATTTTTTATTATGATATATGTGGAATGCATCGTGAATAGTATTCATAATAGATTTTAATGCCAAATGATAGGTCATATTCCCAATACATTCAATAGTCCCACACTATTTAGAAAATCTCAAAACCAATATATCCTACTTCATAAGAAGAAGGAAACCCAACCATGGTGATTCTTTCATGATAACAAATTAAACAATTGATAATTTTATTTGATGGGGTTGGTAGTCTATATAAGATATATATAGATTCTTGGCCATCACCAATTATCGACATATTACTAAAATCTTTTCTAATTTCTCCTAGACAATACTTCGTACTACAAGACAAGATGCTCCCTCCAATGAGTAATAAAGTGGAGATTTATAAGGGTGGCCATATAGAGTTTTGAAAGGATCCATTCTAATAGATGAGTGGTAAATATTATTACATGATAAACTAGCTAGTCCTATATTCCTATCCCATGATCCAATGAAATATGATCATCTATCTTATGTGGTAGGCCATAATTAACCTGACATAAGTTCTCAGAGCCTCTATTATCTTGTTCACGATCCATAAAGTATTCTTAAGATATGTATGAGAAAATAGAAGATGAAACCCCATGTATCTTCATAATCCCCTATAGGTTCTTCTTTCCCAAATCCTAAACATTGATTTTGTCATATATTACATCTAAGTGTGACAATTTAGTGAAATAGTCAATTTTCACCTAGATAGTGTTATTCCCTTGGGGAGTTCACGGTAATCTGGTGATAAAATACAAGGATACCACGTCCTACTTCTAAAATAGAATATGAAGAGTTTAAATTAAACAAGAAGGATTTTGGTGATCTTCCTTAATCTGCTAGTAGGTACAATAATGGGATAAAAATTTAGTAATTTAATGTTTCATTCTTGACCATAAGAATCGACACATCATGTCATGATTTTTTTTAGTTTTAATAGGATGAAAATACAATTAATAATTATAAAAATATCACATCATGGTATTCATAACAAAAATAGTATGAAAAAATAGACTTCAAAAGAAATGAAGCCTTTATGGAGTCAGAGACCTATCAGCAACTATATCCCCATCATATAATGATTTCCTTATTTTGCTGAACTCAACATCTTTCTACTACATATAAGTATTAGAATCAAGGAGTGATGATTTTAACAAAGAATGTTACATAATAATACCCATCTCATCCTCTATCACCTCCACCTACATCTAAGAAAAGAGTCCCATGATGATCTGTCAGTCATGATGTGGCTCTATTATTACATAGTTTTGCCACATTTTGTTTAATTTTTAACAATTTAATTATCAGTTTTCACACTTTTTAATAAATAATGGAACTTTTTTATTTTTATTATCAAATATATTAATTAATCATTTTTTTATAACTAAATATGTGTTTTAAGTATTTTTATTTAGCCATTCTAATTATTTTAGTTTTATTAACTTACTTTTTAGTTTAATAATATTAATATGGTTAACATATTAATAAATTTAAATGTTTATTATTTAATTAATCGATCATTTTTTTCATTAATCTAAATTAGTTTTTAATTTAAATCTTTACCATTTTAAATTAGATTTATTAAAATAAATTAACATTATTTATTAACTAGTCTAAATATTCTATTTATTAGACAAGTTAAAAGTTTTTGTTAAAGTATAATTTAATAATGTGTAAATAATTTTATGTTTTCATTTTCTAATTTAATTAAATAACTAAGTTTTTTGACATATTTAGTTATTTTTAATTATTTTAATTTCATGTTTGCGGTAAAATATTTGTATGTGTTCTACATTTATTTATACATATATTTAATTAATCTTAATATTTTTATTCTTAGTTAATAATTTAGTTACCTTTATTTTTAGTTTGTTAAATAATTTAATTAGATTTTTGATACATTTAGTAATTTAATCTTTAACAGTTTAACAAATTTTTCTTTGGATTTAATTAATTAATGTTTTATTCATCTTATTATTATTTGTAAATTATTCATTTAACATATCAATTTCTTTTATTGGTGAGTCAACACATCGATGCTGTGATGCACTGATGTCGTGACTCGCTGATTGTGACTGACCGACCCCTTTTCACACTGAATTTTTTTATAACTATCAGTGAGTCGTGACTCACCAATCCCTTTGAAATACCCTCGGTCTCTCCTACGCATTGGTTTCGGTCTCTCAGTTTTAAACTATCAGTGACTCATTTTTTTATTGTTATCAGTGTTTCATTTAATCACTATTTTCTTTCATCGGTTTCATGACACAACAATTACTTATTCATATTTTATCTTTCGGTGAATCTTTTTATTAAAAATATTGGTGACTCATTGTCACTTATCCTTTTCTTCTATTGGTGTCTTATAACTCACCAATGCGTCCTAGCTCTCCCTGCTTCCAAATCTATTTGAGTATCAATCTCTCTCGCACACATCGATACCTATTTTACCTATCTATCCCAACACCTTCCTATTGATAGAATCTCTCTTAAACTGCCATTAACAGCCCATCTCCTCCCTCAAACCAAGGATTCACAAACCATTTTATCACACCGATCATTTAAACTCACTGATGTTCAACCCTCCATCATGTCTCAATTCCCTACTACTGATACTACCATTGAAGTTGATCCTACCACCCTTTACCACAAACCGATTCACTATGCACCCATATTTTTTTAATCCATGGTAAATTAAACATCAAAAAAAATTCAGAACCCCTAAAATCTTTTTCCGCCCTGATCTGAAATGTGAAGAACTCGATGCCACCGCTGATGAAGATCAGGAAGCCTCCATGGTTCATTGAGATATGGACCTTCTCAAATTGAAGATGCCTTGAAGAGACATTGGTCACACCATAGAGCTGATTAAAGGAGGAGGGTGAGCTGCGAGTCGTCATCGAACCCGCCACTACTATTACCCTCATGGAAGAGAGTTGTGCGCTGCAGATCTGGATTGAAGACCACCCGCCACCACTGTTCCGGAGTTTCCGAGGTTGTGGCACTACTACTGTGAAGGAAGAGAAGTCGCATCACCGTTGTTGCAAGAGTTTGTTTCGTCGTGGGAAGCTGTTGGAGAAGAAGAAACCCTACCCCTACTGAGCCGAGATTTGGGGGAAGAAGAACTATTTATTTTAAACAATAAATTAAAATATAACATTAATAAAAACATTACATAAAAAAACTAAATCCATATATTAATAATAATTAATTCTCATTTAAATTAAAATAAAATTATAAGATAAATGTTTTATATTAAATATTTAACAATTTAATATATTAAATAAAATATGAATAATTAATTTATTAATTTATTCTAAATAAATTAATCAATTAATTTAGAATTTGAAATAATTTTAACATTCAAATTAATAATAAACTTAATGTTTATAATTTACATTAATAATGTTAATTAGTAAAAATTAATAACTTAATTACAATTTAACATTAAATGTAATTATTAATAAAAAATTTATACTTTAATAATAATAACTTTATTCGACCAACTTATAATACGTAAACTGTTATAATTAAACTTTTATAATTAAGTTATAACTATTTTAATAATAAATTTTATTCCTTCATAATTATAATTTAATTACTAGTTATTAATAACACTAGTAAAATAATTTATTTAATAACATTATTTAAAATTTTATTATTTCTTTTAAAAGCCTTTTTTATAAGATATTGTCTTAAGTTATAAATTTTTATTTATTTATTTATTTCATGTTTTTAATTGTTTTGTTTTTATTTCTTGCATATGTTCATTCAAGATTCAAAAAAATGTCTAAGTACATCCTACTAACTCACGGTAAGTTAGTTACAATGGTAAAGATAGCGCGATGTGTCAGTCACGAAAAAACACACATGTGCAGTGCAACAGTATAAAGACAAATTTAAGTTGGTGAAAAGTGGCGGTGACGTGCAGCAGATGATAGTTGATATTAAAGGTAGAGAAAACATTAGAATTTTGGAGGGGGGTGCTCATTCATTCCATGATCACATCCATCTAAGAGAAAATAGGGACTCGCTCATTCTAACTTTGAACGCAAACATACTTTTTTGAGAGCAAAGAACTCCGGAAGTAGCACATGTGCAGAGTAGGACACGAAGGAGCTCGGAAGCAGAGTTGTTCTATATGAGTTCTTATTCCTTCTATCTATAATTTTTCTACTCTTTTTTCTTGTGTTTTTAATGTTGATATCAATATGATCATAGGATGAAATTTCTCAGCTCAGGAATTTTATAACTTACAGTTTTATTCTCTACAAATATTCATGTGCTTTTATTTTTACGAAATTAGTATCAGTAGGCGAGAAAAATTGTGTTTCGGATCTTTTGATCAGTCACACCTCAATGTTTTCAATTTCAAACTTTAATATCGATTAGAAAGATTAATCTTGAAGGCATTTATAGAAACTTTTTCTATTAAAGTAATTGTAACATATTGGTGAGTTAATTTCCAACTATTTTCTTTCCAAGTTCCATAGCATATCGATTAACTTCTAGAGTGGAAAACTCCAAGATTCAAACCTTTGTATAATGAATTTCATGTTGAGGGATATTATTTAGTCTTTCTTTTGGTGTGATTCAACTTTAAGTCATTTAGAGAACATCAATTCATTCCAGAAGTTTAGAATTCATGAGAACATTGATGATCTCTCTCTTTATCTTCCTACTTAATATAAGTATACTATATTTCTATAATTTATCAATACTTAGTGTAAATTTTATTTTTTTTGTAAAAAAGATGGTTTCATTATCCTTTTTCCATTTCATTATTCAAAAAATAAACAAAATAAAGAGTAAAAATATGTTCACCCACTTCACTATTGACAACAGTGGAGTTTATTTTGAGTAAACCCTTAGGTTTTTCACTTGTCTTCCCTTTGGTTCAACCCTACACAAGTAGACTAGTGTGGGTTTATAAATTGTATTTTGAGGGTCATGAAGACCTCCGACCACATCAAAATTTGGAACTGTTTTCGGGGAAGGCACGTGTTGGGTGTTCTATGCTTTTAAAATTTTTTAAAAAAAATTAAATAAAAAAAAATATAAAAACACATAAAAATCTACTAAAAACCCATGAACATTTTCTACTTGTGTTACCTGTTTAAATTTTTCTTGACTTCGAGGGTGTTGATTAATCTGAATATTTAAAAAACGATGAATTTGGACCACATTGTGTGTGTTGTGGCTGTTAGGGGCACACTTCTTGGGATTGTGTCTATAACCAACCACAGTAGATTGACTACATTGAAGAAAATGAATAATATGAGTCTATTCCTGTCACCCTAGCTAAAATTGACTTAATTGATTCAAAATTAGATGCTAGGGTGGAACTATTTAACACCTGGTTAACTCAAAACCATGAAATTCAACATAAAGATTCTCAAGATCATGACAAAAGAATGAAAAGTTTAGAAAACATTCTTTTAGAATTACAACAAAAGGTTGAAGAAGATGAAGAAATTGAAAAAAATAAAAAATGAAGTGTTTATAAAATATTTGAAAATCAAGTTGAAGAGGAAAGTGAATTTGAACATGGGAAACAAACCATTCACTTTGAATAATCTGATTTTGTTGAATTAAAATTGGAAATAACCAACTCACAAATTAAAGAAAACAATGTTGATGAAGACCCCAAAAAGAACATTAATGATGTTGAGTTGGACATTTTTTAAGATGAATTAAAAAAAATTGAAAAAGATTGCCTTGTTCTTTTCATCATTGCTTCTTTCAATAAAAATCACTATTTTAAGTGTTTTCAGAATAATGTGACTCGGGTTGAAGATAAACTAGAAAATAAAAACTTTAATGTTAAAAAATCATCACCATAAATTTCTGAAATTCTGAACATTGATCTTGAACATGATATTGGGTATAATCTGGATGAGAAAATTAAACTGGAAAATTTAGAATTTGAAACCTTTGAACCTAAACTGATAACCACTCTTCCATGTTTTTTACTTATAAACCCAATAATTTTTGAATTGTTGTTGGATAATGGGGAAGAGGGGATGATATTTTAATAAATACTTACTGATGAGTTCTCATTTCCCTATTCTTATAGTAATAACTTTTGTTGAAACATTGTGTAAAGAAATGGAAATCAGTGTTGACATACTTGAGGAGAATTGTCTTTATTTGAAATTTCTAGAAACTGAACTTATTGAAATTGAATTGAATAGTTCTTCTCTTAAAATTGAATTGAAAAAATCAAATGACATGGTTGTATATGGTGAGCCTTTTGAACGTGATCTTGAAAGAGTGGTTGACCACACACTTGATCTAGGAAGAATTTATTTGTTAGAAGAAGTAGACGTTGAATGTAAATTAAGTGATGAGGATCTGTTGGAAGAGATCCACAACATTTTTAGACCTGTACCTATTTGTGATAAAATTAATCCTCTTCCCTGCCTGTCACATCTATTATCAACTGAGTTAGCTAAAAAAGATCAGCTTGATTCTATTAGTAGATTAGAAGGGGATTTATTCTTGAGTACCATTGAATATGATTTTGTTCAGCACATTATTAAATTCCCTTTTAAACTTACAAATCATAATTTACCCATTTTTACCCTTGAATGTTATTCGGTTGGTGTTGAAGTGGAAGAAGACAGTTGCGGGTAAACTTTCATACCCTTTGAAGCACCTAATACATTTCTTCCACTTCCTAAAAATGTTAATATTTTCAAATATAAAACAATTATGGAAGTTGAGAGAACCATGCCTATAACTACTAATGTGTGTTGTTTTGGAATCTATACAGCTAATTATATGTTGGTTTTAGTCTTCTTATGTTTTGGTGCCGAAAAATTTCATTTTTCCAATAAAAACAAATGGGCCAAACATATATAGTGGTTCCTAGTAAGGAAACCACATCCACCTAGTGACTACAGTTAGTTTCTAGGTGAGTCTAGATAGGGACATTAAATCTTGCACTTCATGGGAGGCAACCCATGGTTTTTTTGTGTTGATAAATTAAAGAACTATGATTAAATAATGTCTAAATGATGACGTTAAATTAAATGCTTCATTGGAGTCAACCCATGATCTTTCTTTGTTTTCATTTTTGTATTATTTTGTGTTCAATAATGTGTGGCTTTGATGTCTTCTTTTTGTTCTATCTCTATTGGTTATTTGTACATGGATTTCATGCTATGATTTTCAGGATGTTTCTTTGGTTTCATAGAGAAGTTGAATTCCCTTATTGGAAGATTGATAAAAAACATTAAGTCAGGGAAGTAACTTACTATTACATTTTGTTTCATTTTTCTACTCTTTAATGCTTTAGAAAAATATCATGTTTTTAGGTGTTCTATTGTCTTAAAAAATTCTTCATATATTAGAAAATTCTGATGCATGTCTTGCTATTGAAATTTTAAAAAATTCTTCAAATGTTTAAAAATTTGCTAATTGTGGACATAAAATTCGGTTGTATGTCACTAAACTGAAAATAAAAATTCTGTATGTGCCTCATTATAAAAAAAACTGAGTTTCACTATTATTAAAATCACTCACTGCTTGAAATTATGTGCGGGGGGGAGGGGTACTTGCTACTAGTATTTTTGAATATGAATTCTGTTAGGGCGTTTAGCATGCCTTTGTCTTCTTTATTGAACATTCATTTAAACCAAAAATATTAAAATTCTTTCACATAGTACATAGTGAACTTACACCGCACATGTTACTTTTGAGCTGTATTGAAAATTATTCATTCGACTAAAGATTAATGCATGTACTTTCTTATGAACCTGCTGATAAGTTATTCATTGTGGCAAACAATAATTTTTGAACTTCAAAGAGACCCATTATACATGTCATAAATCTACTCTATTTAAAATCTATTTTTAACTTAAACTGTCCAATTGTTCTTCTCAATTTTTTGAAGTCAACTATGGGGACAAAGGTGGATTTTAAGTGTGGGGGATGGGGTAAATTCTTGACTTTGCTAAACTGTTCTAAATTTAAAGACCATAAATTCCCACTACAACTCAAAATTTCTTCTAAAAAATGGTTAAAAGTTTTCACAATTCTTGCACAATTTTAGACTTCACACTGTTTTTCAAATGGTTCTTGCCTATGGACATTATTTCTTTGGTAGTTAAGTTGTGAATTGAGTCTGAAATTAATGATAATTTATGATTGCAGAGTTATATTTTCTTAGTGATTGAATGGATATCTTGGTTGAGGGACTATCATTGAAAGTGATTTGGGTTACATGTCTGTGGAGTTATGATCAAAGCTGTTGGAACTGAAATTTTGACTCTCGCTTAAGGGTTTCTTTCTTCTTATTTTCTTTCAATTATTTAAGTAATCACATTAATGGGCCAATTTAATTGATTTTTGTTATATATATTTTGAAACTAGAGTAGTTTGAGCATCTGGGATCCCACGGTGAATCTCTGAGACCCTAGATGCTAGGTGTATTTCTGTTTACTATAAGCCCTCTGTACATTTTTAATAAGAGAATTTCATAGTGCTTAACACCTGATACATGGCGTGGGAAAAATTAAATAAAGTGTCTAGGGTCAAAAACAAATTCATTAAGGTGAGGGGAATGAAGAATTCCAAATGAATAAGGGGAAAATTGTTTATATGGAAATCATTTAGGTTGTATTATTAAGGTGATTAACAAAAAAATTGTATATTTTATAGTTGGAACCTAGGTTATAAGTCAATGTATAAAGTTCCTACTGTTATTTTTTTAATTCCACATTAATTTTACCTCTTTTCACTCTTGGACATAGAAATTGATCTTGGATTGAAGTGGGTCATTAAGTTGTATCACATATGAGGCATGACATATTCATTTCTTTATGATTCATATCTTTATAGATTACTCTTTGAGTATTTGTTATAGGCAAGAAATCATTTGAACATATTTTTCAAAAAACTTGTTTTAATGTTTCTATCTTCTATTTTTAAGTGCCGAACATGTTACAGTGTGATCTAAATCATAAATACTCTTTATTGTTTTTCAAAGATGACAAAATATGGGATTGTTTGAGGACAAACAATGCTTAAGTGTGGAGGAATTTGATTTGGATCTATTTTCACATGGTTTTGCCACATTTTTTATTTAATTTTTAATAATTTAATTATGTATTTTTAAACTTTTTAATAAATAATGGCACATTTTTATTTTTATTATTGAATCTTTTAATTCATCATTTTTTTATAATTAAATATGGTTTTTAGTCTTTTTATTTAGTCATTCTAATTATTATAGTTTTATTAACTTTCAATTTAGTTTAATAATCTTAATCTGGTTAACATATTAATAATTTTAAATGCTTATTATTTAATCAATTGATAATTTTTTTTATTTTCATTATTCTAAATTAGTATTTAATTTAAAACTTTACGGTTTTAAATTAGATTTATTAAAAAAATAAATTATTTATTAACAAGTCTAAATATTCTGTTTCTTAGACAAGTTAAAAATTTATGTTAATGTTTAACTTACTAATGTGTTCTTAATTTTAAGTTTTCATTTCGTCATTTAATTAAATTACTAAGTGGTTTAAAATCATTAGTAAATTTTAATTATTTTAATTTCATGTTTGCTGTAAAATATTTTTATGTGTTTTTAATTTGTTTAGACATATATTTAGTTAGTCCTAATATTTTTATTCTTAGTTAATAATTTAGTTACTTTTTTTAGTTTGTTATATAATATAATTTGATTTTAGTTACAGTTAATTATATAATCATTAACAGTTTAGTTAATTTTTATTTTGTTTTAATTAATTAATGTTTTATTCAAATTATTATTATTTTTAAATTAATATTTTAACATATAAAATTGTTCTATCAGTGATTTGACGAACCGATGTCACGATGCACTGATGTTGCAACTCCCTGATCGTGACCCACTGATCACCTATTGCACTGATTGTTTTTATAAATTTATGTGTGTTGTGACTCACCAATCACTTTGAAACACCATTAGTCTCTCATGTGCATCAGTTTCAGTCTCTCGGTTCTAAACTATCGGTTACTCATTTTTTTATTGTTATCTGTGAGTCATTGACTCACCATTCTTTTTTTCATCAGTTTCACATCACACCGATTATTTATTCTTAATTTATCTTTCAGTGACTCTTCTTATTAAAAATATCAGTGCTCATTATCACGGATCCTCTTCTTCTATTGGTGTCTTATGACTCACTGATGCATCCCATCTCACCCTACTTCTAAAGTTGTTTGAGTATCGATCTCTCTCGCACACACTGATCCCTCTTTCACCTATCGGTCCTAACAACTTCATATCGATAGTCTCCCACTTATGCTACCACTGACATCCCATATTCTTCCTCAGACCTACGCTTCACATTCTATTTTCTCACACCGATCATTTAAACTCACCGATGTTCTACCATCCATCACGTCTCAATTCCCTACTACCGATACTACCATTATATCAGATTTTACCTCCCTTTAACACAAACCAATTCAACATTCCCCCATATAGTTTTAATCCACGATAAATCAAACCTCAGATAAAAAAATCAAAACCCCTAAAATCTTCTTCCACCTTGATTTGAAATTTGAAGAACTCAAATCCACCATTGATTGAGATCGGGAAGCCTCTGTGGTTTTTTGAGATCTGGACCTTCGCAAATTGACGCTGCATTGAAGAGTCGCTAGCCACATGGTCAAGCTGATTGAAGGAGGACGGTGAGCCATGAGTTTTCATCGAACCAGCCAGTAGTATAACCCACATGGAGGAGAGTTTTTTGTTGCAGATATGGATTGAAAACCGTCTTCCACCACTGTTCTGGAGTTTTCGAGGCTGCGACGCTACTACTGTGAAGGAAATTAATTTGTGTCGCCTTGTTCCAGGAGTTCGGTCAACCATGGGAATTCGTTGGAGAAGAAGAAACCTCACCTAATACGCCGAGATTGGGGGGACGAAGAATCATTTATTTTAAGAAATAAATTAAAAGGTAACTTAAATAAAAACATAACTTAAAAAACAACTAAATAAAAATCCTAATAGTAATTACTTCTCATTTAAATTTAAATAAATTATTAATTACAATGTTTTATATTAAATATTTATCTATAAAATATAATAATAATTAATTAATAATTAATTTATTAATTTCATCTAGATAAATTATTCAATTAATTTAGAATTGTAAATAATTTTAACATTCAAATTAATAATAAAAATGATGTTTATAATTTACATTAATAATGTTAATTAGTACAAATTAATAACTTAATAACAACTTAACATTAAAATTAATTATTAACAAAACTTTTTATACTTTAATAATTATAATAATTTATTCGATCAACTTATAATATGTAAACTGTTACAATTCAACTTTTATAATTAAATACTAACTATTTAAATAATAAAGTTTACTTCATCATAATTATAATTTAATAAGTAGTCATCAAAAACACTAATAAAATTATTTATTTAATTACATTATTCAAAATTATATTAATTATTTTAAAAGACTTTTTCATAAGAGATTGTCTTAAATTATAAATTTTAATTTAATTATTTATTTCTTGTTTTTAATTGTGTTGTTTGTCTCTCTTGCGTAGGTTCCTTCAAGAGTCGAATACACATCCAAGTGCTTCCAACTAACTCACAGGAATTTTACAACAACGGTAAAGACAGTGCAACGTGTCAATCATGAAAAATCACACATGTGCGGTGCAATAGTAGAAATACAAATTTATGTCAGTGAAGAGTGGAAGTGACGTGAAGCAGATGAAAATCAATATAAAAGGCAGAGCAAGCAGGAGAAATTTGTAGGGGGTCGCGCATTAATTCCATGATCCAATCCATCTATGAGCTGATCGGGACTCCCTCATTCTGACATTGAACGCACACACACTTTTTCGAGTACGAAGACCTTTGGGAGAAGCACATGTGCACAGTAGGAGACGAAGGAGATGAGAATTAGAGTTGTTTTAGAGGATTTCTTATTCCCTCTATCCATAATTTTTATACTCTTTTTTCTTGTGTTTTTAATATTGTATCAATATGATCATATGCTAAACTTTATCAGCTCTAGAATTTTAAAACTTACTAGTTTATTCTTTACAAATTTTCATGTGCTTTTCTTTTTACGAAATTTGAATTAGTTGGTAATACAGATTCAGTTTCTGGTCTTTTGATCATTCACACCTCAATTTTTTCAATTTAAAACTTCAAGATCGATTGGAAAGATTGATCGTGAAGGCATTTATCGAAGATTCTACTATTAAAGTAATTGGAACTTAATGGTGAGTTAATTTCCAATAGTTTTATTTCCAAGTTCCATAGAATATAGGTTGATTTATAGACTGTAAAACTCCAAGATTCAATCCTCTGTCTGATGAATTTCTTTGTGAGGGAGATTATTCAGTCTTTATTGAGCTGTGATTCAACTATAATCCTTGGAGATAACATCCATTCATTCCAGAAGTTTATAATTCATGAGGAATTTGTTGATCTCGCTCCTTGTATTGCTGTTTAATATTAGTATACTATATTTCTCAAGTTTATCAATACTTAGTGTAAATTTTAGTTTTTTGTAAAAAAATAGTGTTTCCTTATTCTGTTTCCATTGCATCATTTAAAAAAACTAAAAATATGTTCATTCCCTTCACTACAGACAACTATGGAGTTTATTTTGAGTGGAACCATAGGTTTTTCACCTACCTTCACATGGGTTTGACCCTATACCACTAGACAAGTGTTGGATTATAAATAGTATTTTTAGGGTTGTGACAACCTCCGACCACATCACCTCACTAGATTCCATGATGGTCTGAGATAGAAATTTATGGTTAAGGGAGTTAGTAGCAACATTCTTATTTTTAGTTGTGTATGTGATTTCTAATTTAAACATATTAATATAATTCACCCAACACTTATTACTGGGGTTTAAGTCTTTTATGAGTAGATATTCCAATTAATATGGTTATCAAAAATATTAGTGAACCTCTCTATAAAATTTAGTTTCATCAACTCTTATGAAAATGAATTATTCCACAGAGTTTTGGATCATGAGTAGGATTGGTATTTTTGTGTGAATGAAGTATAAGTGAGTCATATTTTAATATATAATCTCTATGCATAAACATAAAACCCGGACCTGAACCCAATGTATCAAAATATACAATAAATCCTTAATGAAATAATTATAAAATCAAGGTGCTATATGAATTTATCCGTCATTTCAATTCAGGAATAGATGTTTAAAATTTCTCCCACTATAATTTAACTTCATTCTTAGTAATATCATTCAAGGGTGATGAATGTTTTCAGAATTCGTTGATGATATGACAATAATACTAAGATACACCCACTATTCATTATATCAATGAGCTTATATGGATCATCCAATGACAAAAAAACATTAACATCACAAAATAGATTGAAATTACATGTTTTGATACCAAATGTTTAATAAAAATTATATCCTAAATCTAGAAGTCACATTTCAATAAATTAGATTAAATTTGGTGATTAATCATGATTCCCAAAACAAATTCACAATTATCCTTAGACTCCTACTTTGATTTTGAATAGACTAAGATATCATCCATAAATACCAAAACAAAGGTTTTGTGATATTGGTGGAATACCTAGTTCATGAAATACATATAAGTCGTAGGAGAATTAGTTTGGAATAACAACATCACATGATATTTGAAGTTTTAAAACCTACTTATAAAAGAGGCCATCATGATATCAGACTCCATTACATTGAGTTGATGGTAACAAGATCAATTCTTGATCATTGAGAAAAAAATTCTCACATTAAATGATTATACATGTCCAAAATATGTAGAAATTGATATTTAATTTTAAATTTAATATGAATATGTTTTTTATAACCTTCTCAAATATGATGACTTTCATCAGGCTTATCTGAAAAATATGTAGTATCATTCCATGTTGATATATTAGGATGAATAAAACATTGAACCATTTAATCTTAAAATTCAATATTCAACTCCTTCAACTGAACTGGTTACATATTATATGAATAAATAGAGATCATTTATGTTCTAGTAACCAGATCAATAAAAAATTACACCTCTATTTCTAAGGGAATAATAGATAACTCATCAAGAAATACTTTGAAAAATATCATTGACAATAAAATAGGATCAATAATAGTGTAAATTTTCCCAAAATTATCTATAATATAAGATATAAAACCCTTTTATTCCAAATGATTAGGTCCTTGTTAGCTACAAATTGGATGCCATTAACAATGAAATACTCAAGTGTTCTCATAGGGGACAGTAAACGACACCTATTTATGAGATAATTCTCCCAAATCTTAATGTACAGACTACCAATACTTTAAAATGATAATTCCAAATATATACATTGTTGGATCTGAATCTACAGATTATACACAAGAGGGGGGTGAATTGTGTCTTTTGAAATTTTTCGAAAACTCTTTGATTGAATGAGTTCTATCCTTTATACTTTATCAGATTTGATCATCCAGCAGAATAAGTTAAAACAAGAACACAATGATGTATAGTATTTCAGGGAACATAAGGCCCCTAGCCCACTCCACCAATGCCCAACTCCACGAGCTTGGTGATTTTCACTACCGGGTCCTCGTTTCAACAGACCGGTTCACAACTGAGTATAGGTAGTTGACACCATTGCAATCTTCAAGATAACAAAGCCTTCTGGTTCAATCACTAACCAACACAGCATAGAACGAGAATCTGGTTACTCAAGAATAAAAATAATTTCAGAAATAAGATTTCTAGTTAATCTTCACAATTGCAACAGATTGCAATTGACAGCAGATGGATCAAAGTCTCTAGAAATATTGATCTTCAAGACGAAGCAGTTCTATGTTGATACGGTTGCAATAGATATAGAGATATAGTTCAAAACATCAGTAGTAGTAGATCCATAGTAGATAATCGATGCAAAACAAGTGAATCTTCTATCGAGTTCATTCTTCTTAAAAAAACAGATCTTTGACGCTCCATTTGGAATCAGCAAATCAATGGTGAATTTCTGTAGTCTCTGTTTTCCACCTTTTTTAATAATAGACTGAACCCCATACACATATGTATCTGGTGTTTCAGAGAGAACATATATAATGAAGCTGAGAAAATCTTCTGCCCATTTAGATCCATAAAAGTCGACTTCTAATTTGCGATATTCAAAAAATTGAATTTACAAAGAAGTTGTAACTTCCCTTAAGACTCGGCATAAAAATCTCCTTTTAATTAGATCTTAAATCCATCAATAAAACGGCTTTGAATCAGTCAAAGTTGTACTTTAAAAATGACTTTATATCCGGCTTGATATCCTCCCAATAATGAGCCTACTAACCTCTGCATAAAAATATCATCTGTCAAAATTTCTGATGCCAAACGTAAGGTTGACGATGTGGCCTCCAAATGTAGGGTTGACGACATATTATTCAAACGTAAGGTTGAAAACATAAGGTTGAACATAAATGTAGTGTTGATCATCCATACGTTTTCTTCATCACTCAAACAAATGGTAAAAGATCCATACTTTTACTTGATCCATACTTTTCCAAGAACGTATGGTTGTTTACAAATGTAAGGTTGATGAACCATACTTTTGAAAAACAAACCTAACATTTAGTAGTTACATACGGTTCTCCTTCCATACTTTGTTGATAACCAAAACGTAAGGTTCCTTCCCAACGGAAGGTTCTTCTTCCATACTTTTCTGAAAATGTATGGATGTTTAACCATAATTTTCTCTTATCTCAACAAGTATAAACGCTTTTCATCCTTACGCTATGTTTATCCACGTAGGGTATGAACAGTGATTCTAGAATGCACTAAAGCAGATTATGCGCTATATTTATCCACATATGGTATGAAGAGTCATTCCAGAATGCGCTAAAGCACATTCTGCGCAATATTTATCCACGTAAGGTATTAACAGTGATTCCAGAACGCGCTAAAGCAGATTCCAAATAACTAATAAATTCTCGTTATTTCACGATTAAAATAAATTAATAAATTCCTACAAAATACTAAATAAAATCATTAGAAAGTAACTAAGGGTATTTGTGAGCATCAAAATTATCATAAAGTGACAAAGTATTATTTTCAATAATCTCCCCCTTTAAATAACATTAATATGTATTGTTGAAAACAATACTTTGCTCAAGAATCTCCCCCTTTTTGATGATCAAAAAACCCATAAAATAACTAAAATTATTTAAACAAAATTATCTTTCACAATTAGTTACATAATGTTTTAGAATTTTGAGATGATGAAACAATATTTAAGTTTAGAAAAAATTCTCCTTCTGAATAAACAATAAATATGCAGAAAACTATTAAAATAATATTTTGTAAAAAAATGTTGTGGTCATCCAAATTTCTCCTTTAATTCTCCCCCTCAATAAAATGTGGAAGTTTATCCAAATTCTCCCTCATTTTGTGATATCAAAAAGAATGAAAAATAATGGATTTGAACACATTTAATGCTGCACTAAACTGTAGGTAAATGCTTATTATTATTAACTGTTTATCAATAATTAAATCTGGAGTACTGGCATATCAAAAATAAAGTTAGTAAAACAAATAAAAAAATAAAAAAATAAAAAATGAAGGAAATTTTCATTCAAAAACAGCAGTATATACATGAAAATGATATACACAGGAATCAAGGTTTGTATAAGATAGGAAACAGGTTCTATCTCCTCTAGATTGCAGACTTGATTTCTGTAAACTGTTCCTGACGTCTCTTCGTCATCCCATATCCAAGTTTGATAATGAGCTCTCTGTTTTCTTGAGTCATATGAATATCCTCGATTGAATTGACTTTGAAAAACTCATGCATCCTTTCCTCTTTTGATAAACACTGACAGCTTCTCTGATAACTGATTTAACAGGATTCTGACCGATGGATCACTAGATTTCAGTTGATCCACTAAAAACTTATGATTGTCCAGCAACACTGATAAAGGAGCATTGTTACATTGAAGATCTTGTAACCTATCATTCATGTTGCTCATCACAGTTGTGATAGCTGGAAACCTTCTGATTAAATCAGGTGAAGTCCCCGATACACTAATAGCATTATTTGCATCTGATGCAAATTGGTTCTCCATAAACGACTTCAGATTTGATAAATCTGACATCATAACCATTTCAGATTTCTATTGTGCAACTGCAGTCAGCATATCCTCTTTAAACATTTCAACTTCTTTTCTTGAGATTGTACACTCCTTCATCTTTTAAAACATCAAATGTTCTAAGTCTAAGGCATTTCTCAGAATTACATTCTCAGATTCCAACAGAGAAAATTTTCTGTACAGTTCTTCAATTTCTTCTTTCCATGAATCAGATACACCCTGTGCTTGAATCATATTCACAAGCTCTGATTGATGCAGCAGTACCAAAGGTAATGATTCAGCATCAGATTTTTCTTTCTCTCTGTCCTGAGAAGGTTGGTCCACAGATTTTTCCTTAGATTTCTCAAACTCCTCCACAGAAAAATCCTCTTGATGTACCGCTGTGTGAGCTTCAGAAGCATGCTCACCACAAAAATCATCATCTTGGCCTTCCACTGTGTTTTCAAGAATAATATCTTCAGTAGTTTCTTGAGTTCTGGCCACTTCTTCATCAGGCACTGCCTCCATCTCTTGAACCTGTTGAAGTGCAACTTCAACATCAGCTACAATCTATTCTTGATTATCACTTTGAGCTTCTTCTTGAGCTCCTGATTCTGCTACTGGTGCTGTCATTTCACTAACATCTTCCATGATCTTATCAACAACATCCTCTCTTACAAAAGTATAAGAAAATAAATCTTTTGTGGTTGTTTCCAAAGCAAGATAAGTAACTTCCTCATTAACTGGTCTCTTTCTTTTTGATTGAAGTCCCTCCTATCTTCTATCTTCCTCAACATCTTCCACTTCAAAGAGAATCCTTCTTGTTACATTGCTGACTCTGGATTCAGCTTGCCCCTCCTTAGACTTAGCAGGTTGAGCCAGAGCACTCTCTGAGTCTTCCTCAGCTCCTACTAGAAAAAGTTTTCCTTTAATTGTGCTCCATAAATATCCAACATTCCTTAAAGTTCCAGCATTAAACGTATTACTGTGATGACAGGTAACTCGGGAATCCACTAATCTCACCATGTCTTTCTTAAGTAGCAGTTTAGAAATAAATCAGCCTAAAGGGTAGAAATTCATCTGGGCATCGCTTTGACAGCAGTAATTGAGATACCTTACCATGTACCTTGGGAAATTTAACTTAATATCGCTTAACAGAAGAAACATTATATACATATCAGGGTATAAAATCTTTTCCATTTCTTCCATTCATGGATCTATTCCAGTCTGAATAAATTTGACAAAAATTTTCTGATCAGGCTCCAAATCCTTGATAAACATTTTCTTTATAGTTTTAGTACTAAAATTAAAGACATGATGTCTTCAGATTTATGCACAGAATATCCAATATTTTTCAAACCGAAATGAAAAACTCCCTCATGAGTGCAGTTGAGAATCTGACCAATCTCTACTGATGAGATTGAGAAATCCCCATCCTTTATCTTAGCCATCATACTATCCTCAGTATCCCCCAGGATAAACTGTATAGATTTGAAGAAGTATCTAAGTTCTACTTCATTCAGAAATTTCGTATTTTCACTGTTGAACATCTGTTCAAGATTCTGAAACGACAGCGCTTAGTTCAACAACAGATTTGTCTGAAATAACCAGTCGAGATCGATTACCTTTCCCTGTCAGATTTTTCTTCCCTCGGTGTGTTGTCTCTTTTCATTGCTTGGCTTGGCTTCACTGGCTCTTTTAGTCCTTACCATCTTTGAGATAATCTCTAGAGGTTCGAAGGTTGGGTTTCATAGGTTTGAAGATTAGGGTTTAGAAGCAGAAGTGTGATTTTCAGATTTCGAAAGGGTTTCGATGGAAGTGAAATAGTTTAGAAGTAGAAAAGGCTCTGACAGCCTTGATTCCCATGTAATCACTAATCATTACATATATTTAAAACAAATAAAATTTTCATATGGTGGAAAATAAAACTTATACAGTATTTAAAAAACAAATTTAAAATTTAAAAAAATTAAATAAAAGTAAATAAACAAATTATTTAAAATTAAATAAACCTAGCTCCCCCTTAATAAAATCAAACCTTGCAGTGGGAAGTGGTTTAGTAAAAATATCTGCTAATTGAATTTCAGTATTTATAAATTCTAAAATATATCCTTTTTAATAACATGATCTATTTAAAAGTGATGCCTTATATCAATGTGCTTAGTTCTAGAATGACTAATGGGATTTTTTTGAAATATTAATTTCACTTATATTATCACATAAAATAGGTGTATTATTAAAATTAACTCCAAAGTCCATAAGAGTGTTTTTCATCCACAACACCTGTGCACAGCAACTGCCAGCAGAAACATATTCTGCCTCAGCTGTTGACAGGGAAATTGAATGTTGTTTTTTACTAGACAATGATACTAAGGACTTTCCTAAAAGTGACATGTACCTAATGTGCTTTTTCTATCTAACCTACAACTTACAAAGTCAGTATCTGAATTTGAAATCAAATTAAAATCAGAATTTTTTGGATAAAGAAGAGATTGAAACACAGTTCATTTTAAATATCTAAAAATTCTTTTAATAGCTGTTAGATGAGATTCTTTAGGATTTGAATGAAACATAACACCAAGACATACTGAATACATTTTATCTAGCCTGATAGCAGAAAGATATAACAAAATACCAATCATACCTCTATATAACATGTTGTCAACTGATTTCCCAGTTTCATCCAAATCATGTTTTATATTAGTACACATAGGAGTTGTAAATGACTTTATGTTTTCAAGTCCAAATTTCTTAACTAAATCAGTAATGTATTTGCATTGATTTAAAACATTTCCAAAATCTTTTTGAAAAATTTTAAGACCCAAAAAGAAATTTAATTCTCCCATCATACTCATTTCAAATTCTTCTTGCATTAATTTTTCAAATTCAAGACAAAGAGTTTTATTATTTGATCCAATGATTACATCATAAACATAAATTTGAACCAATAAAACATTATTTTTCACAGTTTTCTTAAAGAGTGTTGGGTCTTCCATTCCAATAGTAAAATTATTTTTCAAAAGAAAAGAACTTAATATTTCATCCCAAGCTCTAGGTGCTTGTTTAAGGCCATAATGAGGTTTAGTAAGTTTAAAACAGAATAAGGTTTTTGAGAGTCTTCAAAACCAGGAGGATTCTCAACATAAACATCCTCCATTAAATAACCATTTAAGAAGGTAGATTTAACATCCATATGAAATAATTTAAAATTCATATAAGATGCAGAGGCTAAAAGGATTCTAATGGGTTCTAACGTAGCTATAGGTGAAAAAGCCTCATCATAATCTATTCCTTCTTCTCGATTGTATCCTTTTGCTACTAATCTTGCTTTAATTCTAGTTATTATGCCTTGGTCATCCTTTTTATTTCTAAAGACCCATTTGGTTCCTATTACAGAATAATTATTAGGTATTTCCACTAATTCCCAAACTTCATTTCCTTTAAACTAGTTTAATTCATCTTGGATTGTTATTACCCATATTTAATCATCTAAAGTTTCTTCTATAGTCTTGGGTTCTTGTTGAGATAGGAAGGCAGATAATTCCACTAGGTCTCCTAAATTTCTTCTAGTTTGAACACCAGTTTCTATGTCACCTATTACAGTTTCTAAAAGGTGATTCTTTAGGGTTCTAGACTGTCTAGGTAATATATTTAAAGGTTATTCAGTATCATGTTCCTCTAAACTAGACTGAATTTCTTTTATATCATTTTCAAAATCATTATTTAAGATCTCAAGTCTCATGTTATCATTAGAGTCAAGTTCATCCATTTGTTCTGTCCTTTTATCAAAGGGATCAGATTCATCAAATTTCACATGAACTGATTCTTCAACAATCCTTAACTTCTTAATATAATATCTAAAATCATTGGAGGTAGTAGAATATCATAAGAAAATACCTTCATCAGATTTTGGATCGAACTTACCAAGATTATCCTTGGTGATTAAGATGTAAACCTTGCATTCAAAAACTTTAAAGTAATTAACTTTAGGTTTTATGTTATTCCATAGTTCATAGGGTGTCTTTTTCAAAATAGGTCTAATTAAAACTCTATTAATTATATAACAATATGTATTCACATATTCTCCCCAGAAATATATAGGTAGGCTATATTAATTTAACATAGTTCTAGCCATTTCTTGAATTATTCTATTTCTCCTTTCTACAATCCCATTCTGTTGAGGTGTTCTGAGTGCAGAAAAGGTATGTTTAATACCCATGTTTGAGCAAAAGGAATTAAATTCCAGATTCTCAAATTCTCCACCATGATCACTTCTCAATGAGATAATATTGAAACCTTTTTCATTTTGAACATATTTGCAGAAACATTCAAATAAAGTAAAATCCCCATTTTTAAATTTCAAAAAGAAAATCCAAGTAAATCTTGAATAGTACTCAACTAAAACATATACATATAATTTACCGGTTAATCTTGATACTCTTGAGGGTCCAAAAAATCCATATAAATAAGTTCTAGTGGTTTAGATGTAGCAACCTTATTAACATATTTGAAGGATAATTTGTGTTGCCTGCCAAGTTGACATGCATCACAAAATCTGTGAATTTCAAATTTGAGACTAGGTAAATCAGAGACTAAATGTTTCTAAGATATCTTATGTAAAATATATATATTGAAATGTCCAAGTCTTCTATGCCAGATCCAATATTCACTTACTTTAGCAGTCATGTAGTTTACTTGTTGTTTACACAAGGAATTTAAATCCAAAGTATAGACATTTTCAGTTCTTGGTGCTTTAAATTTAAACAGTTTATCTTTAGAAATAGTACAGCAATTGTTAGTAAAATCAACAGTATATCCAACATCACAAAGTTGAGAGATACTTATCATATTGTGTTTTAGTCCTTTTACATAAATTACTTTGTTGATTGAGACTGTTTTTGGATCTCCAACAGTTCCAATGCCAATGATTTTTTCCTTTATCATTGTCACCAAATGTGACAAGTCCTCCTTCATTTTGAGTGAGTGAAGAAAAATTCAATGAGTTTCCACTCATATATATTGAGTAGCCACTATCCATGTACCATATATCTTTTCTTCTTTGGTGGCCTGCTACCTGCAAAGACATTCAAAAAAATTGTTTTGGTGCACATATTTTGTTGGGTCCAGGGGTGTTTGCTAGCAATGATCTGGGTATCCAGATTTTCTATGTTCTTTTAAAATTAGCTGAATCATATAAGTCTCTTGAAACATAGGCTTTCTTAATACCACAAATTTGAGGTTGTCTTAAGAAACAGTTTTTAGCTATATGTCCCTTTGTCCCACAAAAGTTACAATTAACCTTTTTAGAGTTAGGAACAATATAATTTTTATATAGCTTATGTTTTTCTCCATTACTGCCAATTCCAAATCTCTCCTTTTTAATGAAAGTTTTTCCAAGAATTTCATTTAATTAATTTTCTCCTTTTGTAAAAACCAATGCAGCCTGTTTGTAAGATTCTACTTCATCCTACAATGTTCTTATTCATGATTCAAAATTAATATATTTAGTGTTAATCGAATTGTATTTATCAGTTAATTCCTTATATTTTTTCAACATTTTATCTATTTCATCTAAAACGGCTTTATGTATATTTTTTAGTGACTTATGTTTCTTAAATACTGATTCATATCCTTCTTTAAGAATATTTTTGTAGGCTGCAAGTTTTTCATTTGTGTATCTTGATTCAGAATTTGATTCAGAGGAGTAATATGAGTGTACCTCGTCAGTTTCTGCCATAAAACACATGTTTTCTTTTATATTGACTTCTTATTTCTCTGAGCTTCATTTAGGAGATCTACTGGAGTCTTCAGATACACTCCATGTGTCTTTCATATCTTTCTTGTCTTTCTGCTCAAAGTCGTTTCTTTTGAAGAATTTCTTCTTCTTTGCATCCTTCAATTGTGGGAAATCTGGTCTGATATGTCCCATCTTCTTGCATTCATAACATCTTATTTCCTTATTATCTCCCTTAAAGGATTTTTTAAAGCCTCTTTTCTTGCTGTAGAATTTTCTAAATTTTCTGGCTAGCTGAGCCAGTTCTTAATCTGAGTTAGATGAGTTAGAGCTTTCTGATTTAGCTTTGACTTCTTTGTTCTTCATCTTTCTTTTCTTTTTTTGTGAAGTTACCTTTAAGGCAGAATCTTCTCTTTTGATAAGCACTTTATGTTCATTAGCATCATCTTGCATTTCAGCTTCATACATCATCAGTGTACCAATCACCTCTCTCATGGTTAGATATTTGACAGGTGTTCATTGTCTGATTACAACAGAGATACCATTCCATCGAGTAGGAAGTACCCTCAGTACTTTTAATGTTTGATTAGCCTGCTTGATAGGTTCTCCTAGAGCTGTTATATTATTGACAATTTCTATCAATATCCAATTCATTTGGGTAATTCATTCACCTTCAATCATTCTGAAAGTATCAAATTTCAATTTGGTAGTTGCATATCTCATTTGTCTCACATTGTTTGTTCCTTCATATTCCACGGCTATTGTTTTCCACATCTCATATGTTGTCGGCCACTGAGATACTCTGTTAAATTCATCTCATCCTAGACCACATATAATTGAATTCATAGCCTTCGAGTTCATATCGTACTCTACCTCTGTAGTAGCACTCCATGTCTCAAGATTTTCAGGAATTTCATAAGAAGTCAGAATAATTGAATAAACTTTATATCCTAGGTTTATCAGATATATTATCGTAAGCTATTTCCACCAACCATAGTTGTCTCTATTAAAATATGGTGCTCTGACCATTGATATCCCTTCTCTTGTATCAGTCATGATGCTCTGTTGTATAATCCATAAATGCTTCTAGCTTGCTAAGGCTCTATCAGAAGCTCCACCTCTGATACCAATTTTTGGATCTGAATCTACAAATTATACACAAGAGGGAGGGTGAATTGTGTCTTTTGGAATTTTTCGATAACTCATTGATTGAACGAGTTATGTCCTTTATACTTTATCAGATTTGATCGTGCATAGGAATAAGAAAAAACAAGAACACAAAGATGTATAGTGTTTTGGAGAACCAAAGGCCCCTATTCCACTCCACCAACGCCCAACACCAATATCTTGGTGATTTTCACTACCTGGTCCTCATTTCAACAGACCGGTTCACAACTGAGTACAAGAAGTTGACACCTTTACAATCTTAAGGCTATCAAATCCTTCTGGTTCAAACACGAACCAACACATCGTAGAATGAGAATCTGGTCACTCAAGAATAAAAATAATTTCAGAAGAAGTTTTCCAGTGTATCTTTACAATTGCAACAGAATGCAATTGACAGCAGATGGATCGAAGTCTCTAGAAATGTTGATCTTCAAGAAGAAGCAGTTCTGAGTTGATCTGGTTGCAATAGATATAGAGATATAGTTCATAGCTTCAGAAGTAGTAGATCCAGAGTAGATATTTGATGTAGAACAAGTGAATCTTCTATCGAGTTCCTTCTTATTAAAAAAACAGAGCTTTGACGCTCCTTTTTGAATCAGCAGATCAATCGTGAATTTCTACAGTCTCTGTTTTCCACCTTTTTTAATAATAGATTGATCACCGTGCACAGATGTACCTGGTGTTTTAGAGAGAACATATATAATAAATCTGATCAAATATCCTTCACATTTAGATCCATAAAAGTCGCCTTCTAATTCGCGATATTCAAAAATTGGAATTTACAGAGAAGTCGTAACTTCCCTTAAGACTCGGTATAAAAGGATCCTTTTAATTCGATCTTAAATCCATTGATAAAATGGCTCTGAATCAGTCAAAGTCGTACTTTAAAAATGACTTTATATCCGTCTTGAAATCCTCCCAATAATCAGCTTTCTAACCTCTGCATAAAAATATCGTTGGTCAAAATTTCTGACGCCAAAGGTAAGTTGATGATGTGGCCTCCAAATGTAGGGTTGATGACATAGTCTTCAAACGTAAGCTTGACAACGTAAGGTTGAACATAAACGTAGGGTTAATCATCCGTAATTTTTCTTCAGCACTCAAACGTATGGTAAAAGATCCATAATTTTACTTGATCCATACTTTTCCAAGAACATATGGTTGTTTACAAAAGTAAGGTTGATGAACCATACTTTTTAGAAACAAACGTAACGTTCAGTATTTACGTACGATTTTCCTTCAATACTTTGCTGATAACCAAAACCTAAGGTTCTTCTTCCATACTTTTCTGAAAACATATGGTTGTTTAACCATACTTTTCTCTTATCTCAAAAAGTATACATGCTCTTCATCCTTACACAATGTTTATCCACATAGGGTATGAACAGTGATTCCAGAACGTGCTGAAGTAGATTCGGTGCTATATTTATCCACATAAGGTATGAACAGTGATTCCAAAATGCACTAAAGTAGATTCTGCACTATATTTATCCACGTAAGGTATGAACAGTGAATCTAGAATGCGCTAAAGCAGATTCCGAATAAGTAATAAATTCTCATTATTTCAAGAGTAAAATAAATTAATAAATTCCTGTAAAATACTAAATAAAATCATTAGAAAATAACTAAGGGTATTTTTGAGCATCAAAATTATCATAAAGAGACAAAGTATTATTTTCAATAATCTCCCCCTTTAAATAACATTAATATGTATTGTTGAAAACAATAATTTACTCAATATACATGTCTACAACCAAGAATTCCCACACTAAATCAACATCAAATATCGAGAAAGAACATATAGGGGTCAAAAACCCTTCTCCATTTTCATTCATTGTTGAATTACTAGCTTCTTAATGAATGAGTTTATTTCCTTTAGATGTCAAAATGATATAAAAAATAGGTTAATATAAATTAATGAGATGTCTCTATATCAAATGGAGTGATTTCTATATATAATGGGGTAGAGATAATACCTCTCACCAAATTTGGGTTTGCATAAAATTCTGCTGGTAATTCCTCTAATGTATAAGCCAACATCACTCCAAAAGCCTATGATTATAGACCTATTAACGTAGAAGTTTTTAAATAGATAATAGTACTGTTTATAGCTAAGGAAGTAGATCCATAATGAAGAGAAGGCAAATCCTAATAGAAACTCAAAAAATGACCCTGAAAACCACAATAATTGTTGGTCATTAGAGATGTCGAAAAATAATTCTTGGAGTTCCCCTCTTTCAAAAATAGTATAAATTCTAAGGAAAAAATCATGATACTACAAATTTTTTGGGGGAATCCTATTGTGGAGATATATGGCTTAAACCTCAATAAATCTCTTTCCACTTCTTCTTCATTCAAAGGGTTGTAAAAAAATTCAATGGGTATAGGATGAAGTCTATCCAAACATGGATTCCACACTAAATATATTTGTTCTATTAGTTATTTATTCAAAACGTCTTCCTAGGTTACATGTTTATAATGAATACCTAAGAATATTTGTTCAGTCATAACCCCATTCATAATCCCTGAGGTTTTAGCTTGTCATTTTTCACAACCTTCATAGAAAAGTATACCAAGGCAATGATATGATTGGAATTCTCTAACCCAGAGTGGTCAACATTTTTATTAGATAGAAAATTAATGTTCTTATTCATAGTTATGTATTCAATTATTAATTTATTAAAGAAGATGGTATTGATGTATTTCTACTCTAATAACTCATGTTTTTTCACCTGGACCATAGCATGCAACCACCTTCAACTTGGTACCTCATGCTTGAAATAAGAACACTTCACCATAATAGATTGTGGTCTCTCCTAGATGTTAATGATCTAAAAAATCATATCTAACAAGTACTAAGCATTTTTAGGGTTATTCTTCCCATGAAAGGATGATGGATTATCATAGAATAATTCATCATATCATTCATTCACTCATTTAGCTCGTAGTCTTTCCTCCATATCCTTTGTTTGAAGAAGTGTCATTGTGTGAGTTATATATACTATAGCCCCAAAAATGTTTGACTCAATAAAAGGGTTACCATTAGAATCATCATCCACATTACCCTCCTAGAGAAAATAATAAATTCTTATGGGTGACATGTTACTATATCTAAGAATGAAAATAGACCATTATACAATGATGAAATATTATTTTGAATCAATAAAACACACCTAATGAAATGAGATAATGTCAAAACTAAATATGCGGTACACACTCCCTAGTATACCTAGTGAATTTAAGTCTTGTTACAAATAGGTTTGGACAATAACATTCTTATAAAATACCACTTGTGTTATTAAAATCCTTTGTTTTATCTACCAAACATCTCAACACAATAAAAAATTACAACAACAGATATTTAACTCTAATTTGGAAGGAATAAAACTTGATGACCCATCAATTTTACATTTGAACTAATCTACAACAATAACAACATTGAATTCATAGTCTCCATGAGCTAGTGAAATGAACTCAATAAATAAGGATAACCTATGAAATGATTTCTACTGACTAGATACGACAACCATTTAGATATTTAATATAATAATGGGTAAATTTTTCATAAAATAGTAAATTATTGGGAAATATATAAATAATTTTATAGGAATTCCATAACTAAATACATGATCCAATAGTAACCAAATTAAAAGGGTTGATTGCTTTTATCTTCAAGTGTCAAGTAGCTAACAACACACCATATATCCACCAAACGCTCACACCCTATTAGCATGGAATAACCTCCACAACACTATTTTGTCTTTCACTTTCCTACAACAACAAAAAACAAGGTCTACACACACCCAGGGGTATGTGTACTATCTAAGAAAAAAATACCAGTGGAAACCCACCATGTGTTCTATATGAATTCTTTGAAAAATAATAAAAATATTCCATTTCTTAAAAGAAAGCATGCCATTATATGTAGTATACAAAAAACAACAAAAAATGTAAATTATCCCTTATCAATGGTTTTTAATGAAATATCATATAAAACATTTTTCAAATCACTCTCAAATCATCCATTTATCATTTTAAAAGAAACCATCTTAAAACAAAATCAATTTGAAAGAACAATGGAATGAACAACTAGGATAACTTGGGTTCGGCCTATCTGTATTTCTCTTACAGTGATCAATCATAACTAGTATGAAAAAAAAAATCCATCACAAAAATGATGTCAAAAAGAGAATAGGAATACCTAGGTGTGTAATTCCTTCATATGATAACATGTAAACTAATCCCCAACATGATGGAAAAAGGATAAGAGGAATACCCTCAGGTGTAATTCCACTTATGAATCATAGAAACGAGTCCATGAACAAACCCTCCTCATAGGTTCCCTAAGAACCAATGTGATGAATATTTCAAATCAATTAAAAAAGGAATATTATATTTCAAAAATATATCTAAAATCCTTTTCCTGGCTGAAATTTTTCATTGAAATTTAATTTATCCAAAAAACCCAACAATGCATTCAAATCAACCATTAATTAAAAAAATAAAAAATAAGAAAAAAATTATATCAAAAACCAACGTACACACATTTGAAGAAATTATAGATATTTCCATTAAAATTTTAGAAATCATGTTTAAAAATAATCAATCATACATAGTTCATAAGAAAATTAAATTAGATGAAACCACCCACCTCAAACACTTATCATTCTAACAATTCAATCACACCAAGTAAAAAAGGGATCTATGAATCAATAGAACATTATAAACCTCAGAACCCATTTCATTAAATTTAAAATAAATAATCCCATGTTCATTAGAAAAGAGATAGATACCACATACCAAAATGATTCCCATGATTCCCACAACAATCAATGAATATTTGGTCATTACATCCAATTCCATGGTAGATCTATAAGAAACAAATATTTAACTTGTAAAAAGGATTAGATCTATCATAGACAATCTTGATCTAATGTATTAGATAAGGAAAAAGAGATTACATATAAGAAAAATATTGAATGGGGCGTAATATTTGAAAATAAATATCAAAGTCCCAAGAATCATTCAAAATTGGCTACTAGGAGGTGTGGAATCTTCAAAATCTCTAAAATGTGCCTCCTAAGTCATGATCCAAATATATGATAAGAAAAATGATTACAGAAAAAGGTGGTTCAGGTCTTAAAATAAAAATTCAGTTTATTTAATTATATTTTCACACATTACATAAACCGTTTCGAAAATAATGCATCAACTGTGCTCCCCTTTTAGTTATACTAGAGAAGATACGTGGTTTAGAACCCTGGTTTATCAAAATTCCAAAAATGAAAATTTAATTACTCCCATTTTTCTTGTTTTAGTAGAAGAATAAACATTATATCATAGCCATACGCAAACTGTGAACCCTTTTTTATAAATCCAAAATAATTTTCATGGTTTCTTGGGGCGATCCACCCAGTTTTCCCTAAATGTGAACCAACCATGAATCAACATAGATAACTCTAAATCTCCCAAAAGTCAACCTCAAACAACCCATGAATCAATATATGGTCAAATAAACTATATTTGAACATTAATTTATTTAAGGACGTGACATATATTCTCAGAATATACTATAAAATTAGTGAAAACCTATTGTATTGAAAACATCCTACCCACAATTTATCTTTTAACAATAAATACATATATTGTCTATGACTCCAAATTATTCTAATATATTTAAAATCTAGAATCTATGTAACCACTGATTACAAGTTCATCGTCTCTTCTATACACTAGAAACATGTCCTTATTTCTCCTCAGATACTTAAGGATTGCCTAAATAGTAAACAAATGTAATTCACCAAGATATTCTGGATATATATCTACCATGATCAAGGTTATGGAAACATCAACCTAGTACATCATAAGGAATACATTATTTATATTCTCCTATAAGTTTATATAATCTTACTTTTAATCTCCTTTTTCTTTTTTTTTAGAACACATTTTTATAGAAATATATATACCATGTGACGCTAGAATTGAACCCTTCTTGGATTGATCTATAATAAATATATTTAGTATCATGTCAATGTATGTACTTTAACATATTCCAAGTAGCATCTTGGATTTATAATTAATGAACTTCAGGTTATGGATGAAGGATACTTCACCTATGTTTTTTATAGAGAATTAAATTTTTTAACTAGTCCACAGCTATCTATAAGATTGGTATGTTGTTTCTAGTAAGTAAAATTCCATTGATATATTTTTCTAGGATAAGAACCACTAATCCACTAAACATCTCATAAACACATTCATTTCATTCATTCTTAATTAAGCCAAATTCTCTTATAAGTACATTGATTCCAATGATCCATGATCTTTTTTCTTTATATAATAAATAAATCGATTCCTACACCTTGCATACCATTTTTGAAAAACCATGATTTATAAACCCTTTTGGTTGTATCATATAGTCCTCTTCCTAGTGGTTCCTATTAAGGATGCCTATTTTTAAGTCCAAATTCCAAATACCACAGTAATGAAAAACTATAATAGTGAGTGGAATTATGATTGATATAAACATTACTATTAGAGAATGAATTTCATTATAGTTATATATTTTTGTAAGGTCTTGGATCAATGTTTATCAACCATTTACTTGTTTTTGAAGATCTAAGTTCTCAGAGGTGGATCAGAAGAAGTTTAGAGAAGTTTGGTTATGTAAAAGCTAGAAAGAAGGATTATACATCGTGTAACTGTATTACATGATGTGACATCCTATTTCATGGGTTTTTTCATGATGTTAAATAGGGATTCATAGAATGAAATTTTTTGGGGTTCAGAAATTAAAACAAATTGTTGAGACGATGCATTTTTTAGTGAAACTCGACCTTGAGGCATTACATGACGTGAAAGGGTGTTACACATCATGTAACGCCCGACGGTTTATGTTTTCAGTGTATTCTAACCGCTCAGGTTTTTTCAAAACATAAGGCTAAAACAGATCTCCGTCAACATTATGTGACTTTATCACCCTATCTTTATCATTTTTTATGATTCCTTCATCAAGGAATGATCCCACACTCACTTATATGATCTGTAGCAATCTGTCATTGATATATGGTATGATTTACCTTCATTATTGTGGTTTCATAGATCCTTTTCCTCTCATTTCTATTTCCAATGTGATGGAACATGATCTTTATGTTTCTAATAGATTTTTCATGGTGGTAGGTTGGTGTGATTGTGTCACGGTGTCCTCGGGTGAATGCAATTGTTGCAAGAGAGGTGATCATGATATGTTTGTTTGATATGTTCTTGTGCGAAGAATTTCAATGATCTTTTTTGTTAGGGGATTTTATTCTTCGCTTTATTTACATGAAATTGTAAAGTTATCATGATTTATCCCATTATATCACAACAAAATTGTCCTAATTAAATACTTTAACTAGATTAAATAATTTTTATCCATAATATGTTGTTTCTTTATACCGTGATAATGGTTTGCCTCTTGATTTTATAGATAGTGTCATATATATTCCTTTCTTATTTATCATGTCATTATTTATGGAAATTTGTAATGAACATAAAGATTTTATTAATTGATGAAAAATTGGATAAAAGATATAGAGTCACATTTAATGAATCTGGTTGTTGTTATCATAATTTGATGATAATAAAATTGATGTCAGTATGCATAATTAATGGATTCAGTAAATGAACCTAAAGCATGTTGATGCTTGTTAATAAAGGATTAAAGGCATGTTAAATTAATTTTTGTACTGATTTGGTGATATCTTGGGATAGCTTATTTCTTATGTTTCTAGTAGTTGGAATTTTTGAATAAAGAATCTATTAATTCAAGATGGAATATGAACTTGATGTGTGTTAAAGATAATTTATTGTAGGGTCTGAGTTTCCCTCTTTCTTCTAAATTCAGAGTGACTTATTATTTGGATCCATGAGAGATCATTTTGTGTGAAGGATATATTCCTTGTTTTAGGATCAATATCTCATTGCTATGTTTGTTCCTACTTCTTGTGATTTGCTCTAGATACGTGAATTGTGGTTGTGCAGGCAGGGAGACTTAGATGTGATTTAAGCCTGGGATGGTTGAGCCTAGAGGGATTTTGTGGTATGTTGGGATGGGAGGCCCAGTTTTTGTGGTAGTATTTGACACCTAAAGTGGTGAGATGCATCTTTTTATGCATATGGGTGTCGAGGTGGACACCAGGGATGATGGAATGGTTTAATGTTGGTCTTTCCCATTGAGATGAAAGTGGATGTTGCTTGAATATATTATGTTTTTAAGAACTTTATATTACCCATTGTTTGAGGTAGTTGGTATTTCTTAACCTCCTTTCGAAAGAGGTGAAGACTGGTGGGGTATGCCATGTGATTTCCATGTTTAGTTTCTCGATGATGGATGGGTCTATTCTCTTACTATAGGTGGAAAAAACTCGATGGGTTGTTCACCTACTCACCATGTTGGGCCCCTTATTTTTGGTAGATTATAATGTTTTCTTATAATGCATGGAAATATGGAAAACGGTAATTTTCTTAAATAAATGAATAAATGTTGTTTATCCCATTGTGTTGGAGTTTTTTGGGATGAAATGTTTAGGTTGTGATTCTGAGAAACTGTGGACCTGGTTTACCTATTCTTGGAGGGCATGAATATTTTTTACAATTCTAATAAAATTTAATGTAAAATTTTATAATGGATAATTAATGTTAAATAATTCATTAATGTAAATTTCAACTGATAAAAAGGGATAAAGTAACAAAATATACTCTTTAAATGGTTTTGTGCTTATAGGATACTAGTCCTAGTAGTGGAACTCTGGAGTCTGAGAGACATTAACAGTAGTTTAGTCTTAGACTAGGTTTTTTCCATAGTTTTCTTGTGATATATATTATATTCTTTACTTTTTGTGTTTCTATATGATATTACACCCTCTCAGTTAGGGAAACTGACACCCCAGAGATTCTGATCCTTGGGGGTGTTTTCCCCAATATCATGGTTGGAGGATAGATGGTTGACTACCCCCTTTGGCACCACTTTATTCTCTTGGTAGATAATTATGATTGTATGCACGGTGGTTAGTTTTACCCATATATTTTTTTAGAGGTATATAATTTCATGTGGTTATTTAACACACATATATTCTAGATATAGTTTCATATGGACTATTGTAGGCGTAACATCTATAGGCTGCAATAGCTTGAGCATCCTTACTCAGTGTATTGGATGTAATGGATTGAGGTATAATACATGATGTATAATACATGCTATATGAGCTATGGTGGCTCCCAGAAACTATATGTTTACTTTAGGTTGTGTGGTTTTGGTGGTGAGTTTCATGAGGTCCATGATCGGGTGCTTCGCCTAGGTGTCTATGGGTAAGCCTTTTGGGGAGACATTCTCAAGACATGCGATGTTGGTGGAAAGATGAAAACTAGTGGGGAATTGATAGTGGGGTACCCATGATATTCATTATTAAATTATATAATCATGTATGTGATACTTGGTGAGAGTACCCATGGTGAGCCTGGGAACATGTTATACCTACTTAGGTGACAAGTTTGTTTCAATCGTTGTTAACTTTTCTTTAGCATGCTTTATTTACATTTGCACAAGAGGCTTCAGGGTGGATCCTACTAAGGATACTATTATACAAACCTATGTTATAAAAACTATTTGTTTAGGTTATTCGATAAAGATAGAGATCAGTCTAGTTACTAAATGCTTGGGGGTTTGCAGGATATTTTCAGGCTTTGTGGTCGTTGTGGTAGTTTTTTTGGTACTTGCAGTTTTCCCATTCAATTGTAGTAGTTATTGCATGACATTACATATTTATAAATTGTATTTATTTTACTTTGTATTCTGAGTAGGATTTGGTTGGTGTCTATCTTATCTCTCACTTTATCATGTGTTCTCTTAGGGGGTAATTCCTCTCATATGGGTATTTGTTATACCCTTAGTGCTAGTCACCAACCTAGGGCCTACTGAAGGTGGGACTCGGGGGGGGGGGACATTATCTCTCTTCTAACATTATCATCCCAGGAGGGGTACACATTATGGGAAGGGGGTCGTGAAAGAGTGGTATCAGAAGTCCGGTTTAAGGATAAGATGGAGTTTGGATTTAGGCACAGGTGAGGTGGCATGGGTTGGTAGGGAAACGATGTCATCTATATTTAGCAAGAGCTGTGAAAACTCAAGAACGACTAAGACAAAAGTATTTAGGGACCCATGTGATCTGATGAATGTAACTTTTAGTTATAGTAGCTACTAAATGAGGTGATACATGTTGCATGGGTAGATACCTAGGAAAGGATCATGCATCCTTATTATTTTCTCTTATGTTTGAATGGTAAAACCTTGGGATAGGTTAACATAAAATTAATAAAAGAAACCAATTAATAAATGTTAAATTATTCCATATTCAAGGTTTAAGAGATCTAATGGTTTTTCTTTTTTCTCATATAGCTTTAATTCAACATCCTTGTTAAGTTTGTGTAGAATATGTTCAGCAGGTTGTTCCAGAAAATGGCTACAGAGTAGAGGTTGACAGTGATGACACATAGAGGAAGACACTCTGATAGTTTTAGCACTAGTGTATAAAGAAGTGTGGGAGATCCATTTTAGATGCAATCGCATAACACTATTTATAGGGGTTGATATAGCCTTCAATTCGATGCGTACTCAAAAGGAGCACTTGGTGTCAATGGTTGTGACGATTCTATTTGGGGCCGAGAGGTAGTGGTAGTTCTTATTCCTCAGGGATTGCGAGTATATGAAAGTCTATTGGGATTAGTTTTGTGAAAAGTTCAAAGCCAACATTCTTTCTTTGTCCATGAATGTGTCCAGTCACCAGGAACAGCTTACCCTTTGGTAGGGGATCTCCATTGTGATATTATTCTCAATCTATTTCATGTAGCTTATGTGATATGCATCATACCAATTGCCAGATGATGAGGCCATGAAAATTATTTTCAAGGGGTATTTGCACCCAGATATAAATCACCAAGTCACCCCATTTATTCTAATGATATATCTTGATTTTTTGGAAAGGGTAGAGGTCAACGAGAGGATGTTATTCAAATCCAAATTTTCACAAGAGGGGAGTCATCAGGATTCCTCCTGAAGCATATCTATGGTCCAAGGTTTATGATTTTTAGGGATGATGAGATTTAATTTAGTTAGGGCTAGGTCCCAGCCCACAGTATCTCATTCCTTCGGGGGTATATACTCTCAAACCTATGACAAGTGATGAGACAACTATTTTTCTTGTGGTGGCAGAGGTCATCAATAGAAAGAGTTCCCGACCAATATGAGCATTTAGCATGCATTGGGTGTTCCAATTTAGGTTACTCTATTGAGGTAGTTCAGGGAGATGCAATAGTAGAAGTCTATAATAGTTTTGGATTAGTCCAGAGAAGATGGGGCGAGCGTGGGTGGCCATGGATGTGGATATCATCATGGTCAGAGAGGTTGTGGAGTAGGTCTTGGTCAGCTTCATGCATTATCATTGCCAACTCCAGGACATCCAGATGTTGTTCCAGGTACCCTTTTCTTGATTTATAAATTGGGTATATTCCTTGTTTTATTCAAGAGTGACACACTCCTTTATATCACCTTCCCTTGTCCATGCTTTGGGACATTATGTAAAGAGGCTTCTATTGTCCTTGGCATTGACTAAGCCAGCTGGAGGTCGAGCTGACTTGTGTGAAGTATGTAGAGACAATGACCTAGAGCTAGGGCATCACTGGTCTTGGGGAGATTTACTATGTCTATGGATACAACCATATTATGTCATCGTCAACATGGATTGGTGGTATTCGGTGTAGGCTATTATGTATTTCTTCAAGAGGTAGGTGGTGTTTTACAATGCTGATAGAGAGCCAGTGGTGTTTTTTGCAGAGTGATACCCTCATACGGCTTAGAGTATTGTTCTATCCTTGTCATCCTTTATGGATGAGATGATTTTGAGTTCATCAGAGGTTCAGTAGATGAAAGTTCCCAAGGTCGTAGAAGAATACCCTGATGACTTTTCAGAAGAATTTGTAGTGTTACCACCTCAACGAGAGATCGATTTCGGTATCAATCTACATCTAGGAATGTCTCATATACAAATTTATCCATATATTATAGAACCTTTTAACTTGTTGGAGTTGTGAATACAGCTATATGGTCTATTTTAGTGTGATTTTTTTTGTCCAAGTGTGTCACTATGGGGTGTGCCAGTTCTGTTTGTAAATATTGGTTATGGAAGTTTGTAATTTTGTGTCAATTATAATCTATTAAACAAAGTGACTGAAAATAATTATTATCCTCTTCCATTGATTGAAGATTTATTCAATCAACAAAAGGGTGAAAAATGTTTCTTAAAGATCGATTTTCGGTTAGGATATAATCATATGTGAGTGAAGGATGAGGATATTTATAAGACGTCTTTCCATTATCTTCATGGAAATTATGAGTTTATTGAGGTCATTCGGTGCAACGAATCCACTAGTTTTTTCCTTGGGGTTGATAAATGTTGTTCTCCATGAGTTATAGGATAAGTTCATGGTTGTATTTATAGTTGAAATCCTTGTGTACTCGGCATCTGAATAGGAGAATACAAGGCATATGCTTGCCATTTTGGGAGTTCTTCGCCATGAAAAGTTGTTTGTGAAGTTTTCTAAGTGTGAGTTTTGGGCTCAAGAAGTCCGTTTCTTGGGGAATGTTATGTCTCAGTTGGGAGTAGCTATGGATATGTCAATGATAGAAGTAGTTATGTCCAGGAAAGCCCCTATGACAGAGGAAGAGGTGTGAAGTTTCCTTTGACTTTTATGCTATTATAGTAGGTTCATAGAAAATTTCTCCCAGGATGTGAAACCTCTACCAGTATTGACTGGGAATGAACAGGCATTCGTGTGGACTGGTCAGTGTTAGTAAAATTCAAGTATATTAGAGAGAAGTTGGTATGTGTTGTAGTTCTTTGTCTTCTAGCAGAAGGGGTTCAGTTTGAGGTTTTCTGCGATTTTTCACATCTCAGTATAGAATATGTTATGATGTAGTAGAGATCAGTCATTTCTTATAGGTCCCATAAGTTACATTCCCATCAACATACTTATTCCATCTATGATCTCGAGTTGGAAGGTGTGTTGTTTTGCCTAAATTTATAGAGACATTACCTCATTGGAGATCATTTTTGGGTATTCATTGATCATAAGATCCTGAGTTATGTTTTCTCCCAGCATGACTTGAACTTCAAAAAGCATTTCTGGATGGATTTATTACAGGATTATGACTTTGATATTTCATAAACACCTAGAAAGTGGAATGTTGTAGCTAATACATTGAGAAGGAAGTTTCGTACTAATGTAGTGCTTGATTTTTTTTATTCTTTGAGGGTAATGGAAGAACTCTCCACATTACATCTGGATATGGGTGACGTTTGGGGTATAGGATGCCTTTTCCATATGATGGTGTAGTAATCTTTGTTTTAGAAGATAGAATAATCCCAATTGGGGGATCTTGTGGTGGAGGTCTAGAGAGACCAATTAGTTTATTGCGAGGCCCCTGATGGTTGGTATGAGAATTAACCACACTAGGTATTGTTTCAGGAGAGGATTTTTGTTCCTTTGGTGAAGTGGGAGATAGTTCTCAGAGATTTCCATAGTTCTTCCTTAGCGATACATGCTGGTATGAAAAATATGTACTGAGCTTTGAGGAGATGTTTTTGGTGGCCAGGGTTGAAATTTACAATTTGGGAGTTTGTTTCTCAATGTTTGGTATGCCATAAGATTAAGGCCAAGCATTGTGTTCCCAGTGGTATTCTACAAAATTTAGATATTCCTCTATGGAAGTGGGAGGGCATATTGATATAATTTTTACTAATTTACCTCATGATGAGAAAGTCTATGATACTATATGGGTAGTAGTGGATCATTTGATGAAATCATCCCACTTTATAGCAATCAAGGAGTCGAGCTCAGTGGAGGTTTTGTCAAGGAAATATTTAGAGGAGGTGGTGAGACTCCACGGAGTCCTGAGGATGATCATTTCTGATCGAGATTCTCATTTTACCTCTAGATTATATAGAGGTATCCATCATGATTTCGGTTATTAGTTATGCCTTAGAACTTCTTTTCATAAACAGATGGGTGGTCAAAGTTAGTGGATTATCCGGACTCTTAAAGAAATGTGAGGATCTTGTGTCCTAGATTTTCATTGTTCATGGATGAGGCACTTAACCTTGGTAGAGTTGTCTTACAACAATATTTTTAACTCTACCATCAGTATGTCTTCGTTTGAATCCTTGTGTGACTAACCTTTCCTTTCAACAATAAAATGGATTGGGGTTAAATTTTCCGTAATTATCAAGCTAGAATGGGTACAAAGCATGACAGATATAGTTCAGGTGATTCATGAGAGGATGAAGGGAGTGCAGGATCCTCACAAATACTATGTAGATTTTAAGAGGATACATTTAGACTTTTATTTGGGGATCACATGTTTTTTAAGGTGAGACCCCATAGTGGGAAATTATGGTTTGGTTATGGTAGTATGCTTCCTCCATGGTTTTTTAGACTCTTCGAAATTTTATCCCATGTTAGATCCATGGTGTATTGGGTAGAACATCCCCTATAGATGACTAGGGTATATGAGGTTTTACACACATCCTAAATTCTTCGTTATCTTCATAAAAACTCGCATGTCATTGATTAGGGTGAGATCGATATTGATGATGATGTGACCTTCTATGAGCGTCTTATAGAGATCCCAGACCATAAGGAGAAGGTTTTGTGTGGACATGATATCCCCTTGGTTCATGTATTGTGGTGCACGGTGCCATAGAGGAGAGTACATGGGAATGTGATTCACATATATGCTATCAGTACCCCGAGATGTTTGATATTTAGATATTCTCTTATAATGTCGTTTGTTTAATGGTTGTGGACCTTTTCAGTTTATGATATGGATTTCTCTTATTTCTTATTGTGGATTGCTCTCTTTTGAGAGGTATCTCCCCATAGAGACTGTTTAGGAGATGTTTGTGGTTGTTTCATGGTTCTGTTGTTATTTCTCTAGAGAAGTAGTGAGCTCTTATAGGGGGAAATTTTTGAGAGGTATCTCACAGGGTGGTTGTTCAAATGACCCCTTTTTATTTTCTCTTTGGGTTGGTTTTGGATTCTTGAGGATGACAATGTTTTAGAGGTATCTGATGTAAGGAACTGAATCCATGTGGATCAAACCTTTGTGTGTTTTCAAATATCGAAGTTGTTGTAGGTGGATCACAAGAATATTAGAGAAGATTAGTTAAGTAAAAGTCAGGATGGGGTGGATTACACATTGTGTAGCTGCATTACAAAATATGACATCCTATTTTATGGGTTTTTTCATGGTTTTAAAGAGGGATTCATGGTGTAAAACGTTTCAGGGTTCAAAAATAAAATAAATCATTGAGGTGATTATTTTTTAGTAGAACATAAACTCAAGGAATTACACGACATGAAAGGGAATTACATGTCATTTAATTCCCCAAATCTATATATTTTCAATTCTTTCTAGCCACTTAGATTTTTTTAAAACCTAAGGTTGTAGTATATCTCCTTGAACCCTAGGTGACCCAACAATCCACTTTTCAGAATTTTTTTGGATTCCTTCATCATGGAACGATCCCTCACTCCCTTCTTCAATTTGTAGCGATCATTATTCGATATAAAGATTGGTCTACCTCCGTTCTTGAGTTTTCTTCAATCTATTTCCTCCCATTTCTCTTTTCAATGTGATGTAATGTGATATCCATGTTTCTAATAGTGTTTTCATGTTTCTTGGATGGTATGGTTGAACCACAGAGTCCATTGGTTGATGTAGTTATTACTGGAGAGGTGATGGGAATACATTTCCTTGATCCATTTACATGGGAAGAATTTCAATGCCCTTTTAATGTAGGAAATTATATGATTCTCTTTTTTTATGTGCAAGTGTATAGTTAGCATGATTTTTCCCCATGGATCACAATGAAATTAAAATAATTAAATAGTTGAACCGTATTAAGGAATTGGTACCAATCGTATGTTGTTACATTATAATGTGATAATGGTTTAGATCTTTTTTTCTAGATAGTGTGATATATGTTCCCTTCTTGTTTAGCATGTCATTATTGATGGAAATTTTTAAATAATTTAATGTCAATATTAATTTATAACTAATCATCTTAAAGATAAAGAGCCATGTTTAATGAACTTGGTTGTTGTTGTTGTAATTTCATACTAATAAAATTAATGCAAGGATTCGTGATTAATAGAGTTTGTTCATGAACTTAAAGCATATTGATTCTTTTTTATAAAATATTAATGTCATGTTAAATTTATTTCTGAACAAATTTGGTGATAAATTGTAATATCTTGTTGTTTAGGTTTCTTGTAGTTGGAACTAATGAATAATGAATCAGTTAATTGAAGATGGAACAATAATACGTTGCGTGTAAAAGATAATACGTTGTTGGGATTGATTTTACCACTTGCTTGTAAAGTCTAGGTTCCTTGTGATTTTTAACCAAGAGTGTTCATTGTGTGTGAATGTTGGATGCCTTTATGAGGGATGATATCTTGTTTCCATGTTTCTTCCTCCTTCTTGTGTTGTGCTCTGGATATAAGACTTCTAGTTGTGGGGGTAGGGAAGCCTAGATGTGACGTGAGCCTGGGATGGATGAGTATGTGGGCTATTGTGGTACATGGTGTAGGGAGGCCCAGTTTTTATGGCATTAGTTAATGCATAGAGAGGAGAGATGCATCAGTTTATGTATATGGGTGTCAGGGAGGACATCAGAGAAGATAGAACGGGTTGAATCTGGGCTTACCTGTTGAGATGAAAGTGGATGCTGGTTGAATATGTTGATTGATTATTATCTTTACTTTCCCCACTTCTGGAGATAGCTAGTCTTGATTACCCTCCATTCAAAAGATCCAAAGATACATGGGGTATTAAACATACTTTCCATGATTAGATTCTTGAGGATAGATGGGTCAATGCTTAAGTTATTAGTGGAAAGGAATTGATTGGTAGTTCACCTCCTCACCTTGTTGAGGCCCTTGTGTTCGGTAGATTGGGATGTTTTCTTATAATGCATGAAAATATAGAAAATGGTAATGTTTTTAAATAAATGAAAAATTATGTTTAACCCCTGGGGTTCGAGCTTATCCGGATGAAATACTGATGTAGTTATTCTAAGAAATTGGGGACTCGGTTTACATTTTCTTGGTGGGAACATATCTTTGTTGAAATGCAAATGAAATGTAATGTGGAATTTTATAATGGATAGTTAATGTTTAAATAATTAATTGATTTAAATGAAATTTATAAACAATGATAAAGTAACTTTATATATATCTTTAAATGGTTGTGTGATTATAGAATATCTAGTCTTAATAGTGGTAGCAGGGATTCTGAGAGACATTAGCTACAGTTGAGTCTTGGACTAGGTGTTGACCATAGTATGGTTGTGAGATATATTATAATATGTACTTTTTGAGTTTCTATATGCTACTACACCTTATAATTTAGAGAAACTAAATCCCTAGGGATTTTGAGACCTGGGTGTGTATTCACCAACATCCAGGTGGGAGGATGGTTGACTGAATACCCCTTTGGCCCTTCTCTCTTCTCTTGGCAAATACTTGTGCAGGTATGCATAGTGGTTAGTTTTCCTCATTTATGTGTGTAGAGGGATATACTGTATTTTTATTATTTCACACACATATACTCTAGATAAAGTTTCCTATGGACTATTATAGGTGTAACATGTATATGATGTGATGGCTTGACGAACCCTACTTTGTGTATGGGTTGTAATGGATTGAGGAATAATACCTGATGTATAATACAGACTATGCGATTAGTGGTGGATCTCAAAAACTATCAGGTTTCTTTTCGTTGTGTGGTTTTGGTGGTGAGTTTCACAAGGTTCATGTTGTGGTGCTTCTCTCAGGTGTCTATAGGTAGTCCTTTTTTAGAGAGAGATGCCTAGGACGTGCGATGTTGGGGAAAAGAGGCAAACCAGTTGGGAAGTGCTAGTAGGGTACCTAAGAGTATCCATGGTGTGGCTAGGAAAATAGTATACCTATTCAAGTGACGATTTAGTTTTACCTATTGTTCACTGTGCTTTAGCATGCTTTATTTACATTTTCCCAAGAGCCTCTAGGGAGGATCCTACTAAGTATACTGTTATACTCACCCTATAGTATATAAACTATTTTGTCTCATGTTAGTTATAGAAGGTTGTTGATCGGTCTAGTTAATACAATATTGGTGGGTTTTTAGGAGTTTTCCAGGCTTCTTAGTCAATGATGTTTTGCATTATTTTAGTACTTGTAGTTTTCTCTTTCAGTTTTAGTAGTTCTTTCAAGACATTACATATGTGTACTTGGGATTTATTTTACTTTTTAGTATGATTAGGATTTGGTTAGTGTTTATCTTATCTATCTCTTTTGTATGTTTTCTCTTATATGGTAATGCCTCCTATATATGTGTTTGTTATACCCTTAGTGCTAGTCACAAATGGGGGGCCTACTGGAGGTGTGACTCAGGGGGGTCATTGTCTCTCTTGTCACATTTCCATCCCAATAGGGGTATAATTTGTATAAAGGGGGTCATGAGAATTTAACATTTTTTAAACCCTTTTTCCTTGAGTCATGCGTTATAGGTTTTCAATTAATCCATTTTGTCATTTTTTCTCTTGAATGCCCATTTGGACCATATTTGATGTATATAAAATTTTGTATAAAAAATCATAAACATGATTATGATACGCAGAATCCATCATTAAATTCAAGTTATCGGACCATACTAAAGTTCTTGGGATTTTTATATCATCCTTGAAGGAAATAGGGTATTTATTTTCAATTAATAATTAGTCACCATCATTGGTGACTGGAAAATAATATCTCTTAGGTTTATTAACACTGTAAGTTATTATTCACTGTTATTTGTTTTACAAAAACATCATCAGTGGGGACCTATGTAATGTGTTCAAGTACCAACTATTGTATACCTAGAGCATCAACTTCATCTAAGCTAATATCACTACCAATAACCTTCTTGATGATTTTATCCCTATCAGGAAAAGTATAATTCCTTATGATGGTCAGCTTATTATTTGAGGGGATTTATAGATAATATCCCATTATTTACATGGGATATTCTATATAGATTCACATCAAGACTCAAGGTTCTAGTTTGTTTCCTTAGTGGGCCTTAACAAATGTCTCTCATCCTCATGCATGTGTATGTGAAATTTTTTTTGTCTTTCAACTCCTTAACGTAAAGTGAATTCCATTTTCCAGTTTTATTAGAACTCAATATAGTGTATATGTTGTAGTGTGAAAATTATATCCCCAGAAGGATAATGGATGATATAAATGACTCATCATTGACCTCATTATTTCATGCATGGTACAGTTCTCCATCTCAAAAAATATATTACATAGTAGTGTATACGATGGAGTGAGTTGAGATAGAATATCATAGTCCCTTAGAATGTTGATAATCTCTTAGTAAATATATCAAGCACATTAATAATATTCATCGTACATGATCATATTTTCTTATTGGTTCTCTATTTTGTTATAAATTTTTTTGAATTTATTAAAGTGCTCAAACTTATACTTTGTCAAGTAAGTATAACCATTTGAATGTAATCATCCATAATAGTAAATATGGATGAAATCAAACCTATAACTTATAATTGAATAGGTGCACACACATTAGTGTGTACCAATTCTATAAAATATATGGATCTTTCAAAATTAATATCAGATGGCTGTTTGTTCATATTTCCTTCTAAATAAGGAAGACATATTATAAGTGTTTTTGGATCAAAAAAATCAAAACAACCATCATGATATAGATCTTTTAGACACTTAATGTTTATATTACTAAGATGTTGATTTCAAAATTGGGTGTTAAATGAGTCAATCAAATGAGATATATTATCAATTTCCATTATTCTATTTTTATAATTTAATACATATAGAATATTATTTAGAAATTCCATTCAATGAAAATTTCCATTATTGTAAAAGAGACATTAATTACTCCCAAATTTTAAATTTTAGCCATCCCTGTCAAAGAACAAAATAGTGATAATATTCATTGTAATCCTAATAAACAAATAATGGTTCTATAAAACCAAAATCCTGGTGATTGGAAATTTAATGTGGTATTATCCTATATCAAAAGTAGTGAGATGTGTTGTATTTTTTAAATAAGTATCAACCTCTCCTCTGAAAATCATTTGAATTATTCATGGTTCTGGAATTTGGATACAAATTTGGGTAGCATAATAATTATAAATTATAAATGTGTATGTATAAAAATATTTCCCTAGATAATGAAAAAAAATGATTGTTATAATTATTCTTTAACTTGGTGAAATCTTTCTTCTATTTTCATAGAATTACACTCGAAAAAAATGTATTTATCATTTTCTTGATGTTAGTTCTTTTTTCATCTTGGAAAGAATGTTCTTAAGATTATTAGAAACTGAATGGTTCTTATTTTTTTTTCCGTTAAAAATACTTATATTATCCCTCATAAGGACCAAATTTATTCACTCCCCATTTTTCAATGGGTAAAATAAATGTAACAAGTTCAAAAACTATCTTATTAGTATTAGTAATATTCTAATTCATAGTGAAATTATATAATATTTTAGGTAGTGAGGATTTAATGACATCTATGCACAAATAATCAGGGATCTTAAACCATAATTTTTATAATATCTCTATGTATCCAACCATCCTGACTACATGAGGCCCTTCCAGTTCTAAATATCATATCTTAAAAAGATATGTGAATTTTAGATCTCATATCTATATTTTATTTCTGCCTCTTGATAAATACCTAAAAATTGATACATTGTGATATCATTGTTTAGGACATCATATTTGTTTAAAATCTCACTAGACATATAGGATATCAAAAAACATTTCAAATCTATGGCATCATCCTTTTGTTTTATATCAAGATATACTTCTTCTCTACTAGCCTCTTTTTCTTGAGACCCATGAAGTTGGTTTTCATATGAATATAATTTCTATTCATGGTGTAGTCTAACACATAAAGACCTATACCATTCCAAGAAGTTAAATCATTTGAGAAATGTATCCTTATCATGTATGGATCACATTGATATAGAAAATTTTGGGTGACTATAAATTTTTATGTTATGTAAGAAAATAGTTTTAGTACTTTTTATGGATTTCAAAAGTAGATAAATAAAAATTTATTTTTATTTCATATATATATAATTTTTTAAAAAATAATTTCCATCACCATAAGTTTTGGAATATATTATTGTATGTATATTATAGTGTAAAATATTCATATTCCACTTCTCATAACCCATGCATGGGAAGGTCCTGTAATTTGAAGGATTTTATGTATGTGTAACACATGAAGTACATTAACTTGTCATTATATTATCTATTGACATATATCCCCAATCATAAAAACATTAATGTGGATTTAATCTATCCTTGCCTCTCATTCAAGCTTAGTTTTTTTTAGGAAGCCATCTCTTAATGTCACCTATGATAAGTCAACCCAAAACTGATGTTAATATACATCAATTACTAAAAGGGCCTCAACATTGGCATGCCATCAACTTTTAACTATTTTTTGTATTTTAACATAAGTAGTGGATTGATATACCAACTTAATATTAAATATGATGTTATTTTTATTAAATTTCAAGTATAACATTTTATCTTTCTAAAAATAATTTCAATATTAAGTTGATTTAATTAGGTGAGTAACCATTTCATGATAAAATTATGTATAATAAAATTATTTAATTTAGTAGTACTTGTTTTATTAACTAATTTATTTAATGTTAACATCTTCTATTGACATAAATAACTAAAAATGCAACCAAAAAATAAATATATAATGTTGTATGATCATGAGAATCGTTTTGAAGTTCATTTTTCTAGAAAATGATAAATCTTCTTTTACCCAAGGACCCTAGCTCCTTGAACCAACACTAGTTCAAGATGAAACATTACACCTATGATCCTATGATCATACTATATTGGTTTCACCTCAGGTATGAACTTGATCCACCTCGACTCACCTATGAGCCCCATCCATAACATAGTCCTTAACCACTACAGGTTAGGGGAACTAAAAGATCATTTTAGTGGGTTACAAAATAAACTATGGGTACATAGGCCCTAATAAATTTGGGGATAGTATGAAACATTGATAATAAATTGAATTTAGTAACAATAATAATAATAATAAGAATAATTTAAAAGAAACAAATTTCATACATAAATCTATTTTATGTTCGTGATCACACTCACAAAGGAAATTAATATATATTTTCAATTTAGATTGCAATAACATCAATTAATTATTTTTTTAAGATCAACACCTCGAAGTAATCCAATTAATTATCTAATGAATTAATTAATCTAATTTGTCTTAATTCTATAAAAAATGACCTCAAATTTATATCATCTATATTTTAAAAAAATTTAGATTTTAAATTTTCAAAGTACACATGTGTACTTAGAGGAAGCGACATGCACCCTTCCAAACTACTTGTAATTGTCCTTATACTATATATTCACATGGAAATTGAACTTATATTTCAAGTCCCATAATAACCATGAATTAATTTTTCAATAAATGATGCACAATGAAATTTGAATTAAATGGAATGTGATTCTATAAATATAAATGGAGTAAAAAATAAATAAAGACCATAAAAATATTATAGTTTAGAATATTATATGGAAATTAATTTAATATATAATTAATAATCCTATCCCATGGCATGTTTTGTCATATAAATGAAACATGGAATATAAATAAATATATTTATTTATTTATTAAAGTTTTCTCTCCACATTAAATTAATTAAATGATATAAAATGGGATGCCCTATGTGTACTAGAGCTATATGTCATATAACCTCTTGTGCACATGTCTATAATAGAATCCTTGGGACTGGGATTGTTTTTTTGGCCACATACATATATAAGGTGCATATAGTGTACACCATCCACATGTCAGGTGAGATCACAGTTCCATGGTTTTCCTATCCATGTGTCACTTAGTAAATAAATGACACCATTGGGACCCCATATGATTTCCTCTATGAATACACATGGACTAAATTTCATGTAAGGGAGTTACACGATATATAGTTTAGTCAAATAGTATTCCTTGTTTTCTTAGTTAAAAAATTGTTCTTACTAAATTCATTAAACAATAAGTTAAGGCATGATGTAAAAATTTATATGTGGGATATCTTGTTTCACTAAACTTGGGTACACTACAATTACCTTTAACCCAATAATTGTGTATGAATGTGTTATCTCTCTAGAAACCTCTTAAACTCCAAAGTGATTCTTTATATGTTAGTCATTATAAATTCAACCTTTTCTTGGTTGTATGAGTAAGAAGAAATAAGGAATAATAAAAATCATTTTTTTGATTTAAAGAACAAATTTACCATAATTAAAACTTACAATAAATGCATATGATCGATCAATGATTAATAAATAATTTTAAATTACTTATGTGATTTCTATGATACCACATAAAGGTTCTAGGAACTATGAAAGAACCTTTTGTGATTGGTAAACATTGAATTTTTTCATAATCAACGAATAATATAGGATATACATGATGAATAAATTTAAGAAAATTATATCAAATCAAATATTAATTGACATGTTAATTTCAAAATAAGATAGAAGGATGGTAACATATAATTTATAATTTATTTATAGATCATTATTAATTTCATTTATTATAATTCATCATTCATTGATGATTTAGTTTACTATGCTCATCATACAATTGTTGTGTCATATTATCCTAGGTAAGAATCCCTTTAGTGGTAATACACATATTCTACAAATCTCAAAACATCATTATAGATTCATTAGATTATATAACTATTGTTCTGGTTAATTGTATCATTCATCATTAACCATAGTAAGATTTACATTGTGTATGAAGTATTCTTAATGTTATCTATAATGATTGAGAGGTAGAAGGATTATTGGTATTCTTGTTCTTGATATCTTTCTACAGTTGATTCTCTTTTTGGGCTAAGAGAATTATTTCATGTTTTTTGGGAACATTAACTTGTATAATATAGAATGTGATATTAAAGGGTATTTATACTACTTAGATTAGGTTTTTAATTTCAAATAGGTTCTTAATCATTTCCTTACTCATTTTAAAACCCCATATATAATAAGAATATAAATAATACTATTATTTTCATAACTAGTGAAAAAGTTGTGGATACATAAATATAGTTTTTTAGATAAATAAATAAATTGTTTTTTAATTGAATTATATTTAATATATCATTTCCCTATGGTCTATTCAACACAGTTCACAACCCTCTTCATTATTTATCGATCCTTGAATAATAAATATTTATTTATTTAATAAATATTACTACATTATTCAACAATAAGTATATTAAATATTATACTCACTAAATCTTTTAAATAAATATTTATTATTATTCAATTAAAATATTTATTCTTTTGAATAACTCATTATTAAATCATTGAAAACAACTAATCCCAAATAATTATTAAAACAATAAATTATGAATAATATATCCCAACCTAAAACATCGTGGGCCACCTCGACAGTTCAAGGCTAACAAACAATAACTAAAATACCACAACCAATAGGTTAGGGGCTATAAATAAGTTTCAAGAAGAAAATAACATAAAATGAGAGGCCCTTTCCTCATGTACCTATATGAATGGACCCATCTATCATCATGAAATGGTGAGAAGGAATAATAAAATTACCATAACATAAAAATTGAACCATGCATACAGTAACCTCTAAGAAATATATTACAGTTCTATAAAATAAAAAAAAGTGTAAATAGGTAAAATACGTGCACAACCAAAGATAAAGGCATAACCTAACAAAAACTAGAAATAAATAAATATGCAAGATCTAGGATCCAGATCTCTAAGCACAACCATCATACATGGTCAATGCATGAAGGTAGCATGAAGATTCACCAAAGTCCCCATAGATCTTTATTTCATCTACATAAGACACAACACATTTAGGAATCACCCATGTAGGGGTGAGTATAAACATACCCAAAGGGATTCCCTAAAATCCAAAACAAAGAAATATAAGGATATAATAATAGTATTTATCTCAACCCAATGAAATAGGTGAAAAACACCAAATAAATATATGTATATATGGATTCATAAAGAAACCCAAATGAGAGAGAAAGGGGATATCCATCTCACATCCCAACTAAAGTCGACGAGTCATACACGTTCATAAATAGGACAACATTAATGCTCAGAATCAAATGTAACCTTGCTAGAATATGTGTTTGGGTGAACTTCTCTCACAACAATTCTTCATATTTCAGTGATCCACAATACCCATAGAGGGCCCACAAAATATTGGAGCTCAAAGACGGGTGGGAACCACTCCGCACATAGAAGAACCATTCTGGGTATAGGGGAGTATCATCTCTATCTATATAAATAATATTTGGAACCCAATATTTCTGGTGAAATTTTAGTACTGACCCAAAAAAATCTTTGAGCATATGGGGAAACCACACCATTGTGTGATAGGGGAGTACTGACACCAAAATAAATATGATGATCCTGCCCTAATCACTACCATCATTGAGTATCACCTAAATAAGGATCATGCTCATAACATCTTACATCATATCTCGTATTCCAAAATGAACTACACCATCACATTCTATGTAGAAAAATAATTAGGATATGAAAATAAGAGAAAAAATACATGTCCAAATGAATTATATATGATAAAAAAAAATTTGGAGGTATGTAAATGGCATGTAAGGGGTTCGCATGGTGTGTGGACTTATCTCATTTCCTAGATTTTTTATCCTCTAGAAATTGTGTAGAATCCATATCATTGTACATGGAATGTATATGTCATATGTGGTGTGATCTATAGCTTGTATCTTACCCATGTGATATAGGTAGTCCATGTGTGCTTTCAATTATTCCTATATACATGGCCTTGTACCTGGGCATGCCTGTGTACTATCCCATGCCTATGTACTCTAGGAGGACATGGTGTGTCTAACTGTATAAACTCCTGGGTTTGTTCTATCTGACACATGGATTAGCTACTCGAGAAGGGTCACATTGAATGTGGGTTCGACCACATGGTGTGTGATTCTTAACTATCTCGCAAAACAATAGTTTTGTTGTCTTGTGGATATAGATCATGTGATATTTCGATATACATGGTATGTAGTCAATTTTGTTTTCACAGAAACCATAAATTCCTCACATGGTTTCTATATCCAGGCTCTCTGCCATGAATCGTGCTTGTTAACTACCAAAAACTGATGGAAAACACCTCATTTCATCATTTCATACCCTATGGTGGTTGAGTTAATAGAATATATTTTTTCTGATCAAAGCTTTTTTTGTATCCCATGCATGTCTCTTCACTCATCAATATTAGGGGATCAAGAATACACAAGTCATAACCCACAAATTTCTCCCTTTTTGTCTACAAAAATAGATCCATTCATCATTCACCAAATCACAATGAATCCAAGGGTCCAATCATGCTTGAACATGCCCCAGCATCGTCGAACCATGAACCCATGCGCCAATAATGAATAACACAAAGAATGGTTTGGGGAGAACATGAATGAAGTTGAAATCATCATTTTCCAAGAATTATTTTCCAATGATCATAAATCAGAGAAACTAGGGTGAATTGTATAGAAAATCAAGAATAACTAATATAAAAAAATTAAAAAGGGTCATGAACAGTATATGCGATCGCATAATCAAAAGTGGATAGATATTTCAAACTCAATATTTAAATAAAAATGGTGAAATCCAAAATTGATGAGTCTTACCTTGATTTGGGATCAATCATTGGTGAAGAACATATTCTTCGGTGAATGATTTGTCCTACTACATTTTTTCCTCTTGATAAACCTCAATCCGATTATATTTTATCATCCAATATTGACCTGCCAACAAAGAACATCAGATGCTCTTCTCAAATATCATAGGTTTATGCAGCTAAACCTGAAGATTTTACAAAGTTGTCTATTTATATCGGTAATTAGGTTATTGGGTATAAAATAAATTAATTAATTAATCTACTTAGTGTACCCACCAACAGCTACATTATATGAATGTCTGGAACAATCCATATTTAGGTCATTCCTTGGGTATACCCTATGTTCCAGAATCGACCATGGTTATGGATTTCAAGTTTGATTCATTTCTAGTGATATTAAAATATTTAATATTTTATAATATCAATTTTGGGCTCACCATTCCTTAGAATCTCATGTCGTCTCAGCCTATGTCTCCAAAAATATTTATTAATATATTTCAAAGACTTCAAATGAAAAAATTGGGTGAATAAATACTCCCAAAATTCGTTTATTGTTTCATCAAAAATAACATACTAAAAAATGCGGGGATATTAAACTTGTATTTGGATCTCCTACTACTAGGAAATCTCCAACATGCTCTTGTGAGACTATATCACATTAACTAATGGAATGGTCTATTCTCAGCAGATCCTCTCATGATGATCCTCGATCTCCACTGGGTACTCTGTGAAGGTGGAACCATCCTCAAAGTCCAACTCCGACTAGTAAATAATATGCATTAGATCATGCATGTATCTGCTCAATTTTGATACATGGAAGAATTCGGGCATATTATCCATGTAGTAGCATATTATTTATTAGTAATATTTATTTCTTGAATAAATGTGTGAAATATTATATTATATAATATTATACACATACAAATATAGTGAAAACAAAAAATTTTATTTCCTTAATAAAAATTATAACATTATGAAAAAATAAAACCAATTAAAATTACAAAAATTTACAAGTGGAAAAAATATAAAATAGAAAACCTCAAATGGGAAAATATAGATCACCCCAGTCTACCAGTGTCATCTCCCCAATTCCAACACTATAGAAAATAAATAAAGTATTAGTAAACCATTAAACGTCTTAGAAAATAAAAATATATAACCCTGAGAGTAATCGAGTTGAATATTGAATAAAATAATTGAGTTTTATACATAGGAGGTAACATCACTATTGGAATAGTAATGTCACCATTGGGAATAGTAACCTGACTATCAGGATTTGTAACATGACCATTAAGATATAAATTTTACCTCAATGTAATAAATTATACTTATCATGATTACTTTAATTATATATAAAATATTATAATACCAATAAATATCATGATTAAAAACTCAAAGAAAATATAAGATCGGTTTTAATAAACTATATTTATAATTATTTCATAAAAATAATATTTTCTATATTAGAATTTAAATTTACCAATGGCATAAATTTCTTTTGATAAAATTAGTATAATATTTTGAAATCATCATGTGAAAAATTTCCAAGGGTGATTTTTTGGTAATTTTTTAAACTACTTCAATTTATGGATGAATAGTAAAAATAATGTTTGTTACACAACCAGTGTACCTTAAATTACATCATCCTTAATGTAATAATAATATAATACTTTCTAAAACATTATATTCGGCAATGATATATTAAATTTCACTAATTATTCATTAAAATACAAAAAACATAATTTTGAAACCTAAAAGAACTTTCCAAAACCTAATGCAAATAAAATTTATTCCTTAAAATAAAAAATTTACATTATTTCTACTTTAATTTTTAATAAAATAATTAATTTGAATTATGAAGGGTATTTAAAGTTATAACCCCGCTATATTATATTTATATATCAATTATATTTTAAACAAATCATTATTACAAGTATTACCTTTGATGTAATATTTTATTCAATATTTTATTCAATTGCGTCAACGAAACATTATAAACACAAAACAATGATTATAATTGATAAATATTTGTATAAATTAATATAATTCACTTTTGGATCAATGTTTTAATAAATATATGTTTATTATTCAGGAGGAGAAAATACGATAAAATTATGCGGGAATTAAGGTAAGTGAATTCTCGAACCCAACAGCCACTTATTGTGTATTCCGTATTTAAAAAAAATATTTATGTGGATATTCCATTATTTTTACGTAAAAATAATTTCAGTATTATTACCTTTTCTTTTCGGGTATATACATTGTTTTTTATTTAATTTGTGATAGGTATGAAGATATTCCAAAAGAAATATACTTTCCAAAGCACGTCTTAACTCCTCTTGAGTAATTTCTTTCTCACTCAAGAATGATAATTCCTTTCCCAAATATGTTTTTCTATTTTTCAATTTTAAACCAAAATATTATTACTAAAATCATAATTTATTAATTCATTATGAAACTCATTCCTTTAAATGGGTTAATTCATGACTTTGATTGTAATATGTTCTATGTGACATACATGATTATATAATTTTTATGATATGATGGGTGGCCCAAAATTATACATCCCTCCAATGCATTGGTTAATATGATGTATATTATAATATTATTTTTATTATGCATGAATATAATGTTATATTTTTTGCAATTATGATGTTATTATTAATCACTTATTTTATGTGTGAATATGATTCTATATTTTTTCACAACTATGTGTGTTATTTGACCACAAATACTTGATGTTTCATTTTTATGAATTTCCAAAATACATTCTATTATCACATGTTTCCATCATGATGTTTATGATGATCTAATAATTATGATATGATGATTTATTCTCACCCATGTTATATTTATTCATATCTATTTCTCACCCACATATAGGGTTTTTGGATCACCCATTTCTTTTATGTATATCCTCCATCGATTATTTGTTCTAAGGAAAATACATTGGACACTAAGAAGAAAGATAAAATGGAATAAAATAAAATTTATGTTTCATTATCTAAAAGTTATGTATCAGCCTAATATTACAAATACACTAAACCTTTTTATCCAGGATTTTTATTTCTATTTTGTATTTTATCTCAAAAATGATATAATAGTCATATATGAAAAATTCTGGTTTCTATAGGTAGTATCAGAGCATGGCTTAGTTCATTTGAGAATTCGGATGATAAAACAAGAGTTAAGACCATATGTATAAGTCTATGTATCAGTAAACAGTCGATATGAATATTCATAGAAAAGTATAAACATGGGGCTCCCATAAGATATGCCTTTAGATTTAATTGTTAAAAAGAATAAATTATATATTACTTATTGACTTATGTTTTTCTCAAACCATTTATATTTTAGATAGTGGTGGGAACATGGGGAAACCTGGCCAATAACTCATGTGAGGGAAACTAAAGTGATTGTCTGAATGACATACCCAATTAAATTTGAGGTGGATTTCAAAACTTCATGTAAATTATTACCCATATATCTCAGGCGTTGAATAATAAACTAAACCATGTAGAAAATCCTACCTCACAAAGGAAGGATAATCTAGATATTTATTCTTTTAAGTGACAATGACCACCAACTTTTAGTGGAACTTCTCATCCATTTGTCTGTAATAGTGGATTAACTCAATAGATAAGATCATTCCTATGATCCATTATTATGAGAAGGATAAGTTGACTCTAGTCATGTACTTTTTAGATGGAGAGTTCGATCAATGGTTTTCATTGATTAATAACACCAAGATGAAGGATGAAATAGAAGAGATGGAGTGGGGATACTTTAAAAAATATTCCTTGTCCATTATTTCCCTCAAACAATTTGAACAAAGATTGAGAGAGAATTTGTAGAGTGAAGAAAAATGAAGGCGAATATTTCATGTCTTATAAGGAAATGTTCACAAGGATTTGAAGATATGCATCTGGTTTTGTATTCAATACTTATGGAAAATAGATATATTATTTAGTGGTTTAAAACCACCCCTTCTGAATAATCTAGTTATTCACAACTTTCGGAGTTATGAAGAAGTGTTTTGAGGTTATCTCAAAGTGTATATGATGTTTGTAGAATGGTCCCATGGTTTTGGAGATAAGAACATAAGAATGGAGTATCAAGATGGTGGTCCAAATGAAAAAGGATAAAATAGGATCAAACTACCCACATTTCAAAAATGTGGGATGACGAATTTTGGAAATTGATTCAATTTAAAGGGAAAATGATTTAAGTTTGTGAGATAATGATACCAAACTCATCAATTTTGGAGAGACATGATGAATTTGGAAAACATGATAGAGTAAACGAGGTCACCTCCTATTACAGCACATATGGTTCTATTACTCAATTTTTTGGATTAAGGGTACTATGAAAGCTAGTGCGCTAAACCATGGTTCCTTGAGGGTATCATCATTAACAACCACCAAACAAAAAGGAACAAGGGAATACTTATTCCATCACTATTGCTTATGTGGAGAAATAAAATGAGGTTGTATAAGGTACGCATCTTATTCACTCAATAATGAAAATTATTTTATTTGATTCTAGTTCTATTTATTATTTTATATCCTAAAAGTTTTATAAAACTATTCATTAATGTCCCTAATACCTTGAAGTAGATATATCTAAAAATAAAATTTGTGGTGTAATCATTTCAACCTATGTTTTGGACTCTTGTCATGTAAGTGTCTGTGGGAATATTCTTCAATCGAATATCAAAATACTTTCCTTGGTGGAATTCAATGTTATACTAGGAGTGTCTTAGATATCATTATATAGAGCACACATCAGCTGTCTAGAAAAGGAAACCTCTTTTCATATTAAGAAACATCCCATGATAATCAATAAATTCAAGTATAACCATGAATATCTGTTGGAAATTCTCTCAATGCTTTGGGTCTTGATATATAATGAAGAAGCATACCTTGCTCAAATGGTTGTGTCAAATGAAGGTATCAACCTCGAGGAAATTCACATCATTACTAAAAACATTGATATATTTATCAAATATTCACCTATACTTCACCTAGATTATGAGGTAGAGTTCTCAATAGATCTCATACCAAGAACCACTCCTCTCCCAAAATGACCCTACAAGATAGCCCTGATTGAAACGAAATAGTTAAAGAAGCAGCTACAAGAGAATTTGGAAAAATGATTTATACACCCAAGTGCATCCCCTTGGGGTTTTCCAGTCTTATTTTTCCAAAATAGGGATGGATCAATGCCATTATATATCAATTATAAGGATCTCAACAAGATCTATATAAAGAAAACGTGTCATATTGCAGTCATTGATGACTTATTCAATGAACTATGAGTAGCTCAGTTCTTCTCAATTGTGGATCGTCATTCTAGATATCATCTAATTTAGGTAGAGAAGGAACATATTCAGAATACTAATTTATATATAAGTTATGGGAAATATGATTTCATAGTAATTCCCTTTGAAATTAACAATTCCCCTAAAATATTTATTGATTTGATGAATAGAGTATTTAGAGACTACCTCGATAAATTTGTGGTAGTGTTTACTGATGATATTCTCATTTACTCGAAGAGAAGGGGGAACAAGAAGAGAATATTAAGATTGTTTTGGAGACATTAAGGAATGATAAAAGGTATGCTATGTTCAGCAAGTGAAACTTTTGGATGCAGAATTTCACATTCTTAGGGCATGTGATCACAAGTGAGAAAATTTCTTTGGACCCTCTGAAGACAAATGCAATTGAGGAATAATCTATACCCACTATTGTCATGTAAATATATGGTTTTCTTAGCCTAGCTGGGTACTGTCGATGTTTTATGGGATATTTTCCATGATTTTCTAATCCACTGACTAATTTAACAATTAAAGGGGTAATGTATGTATTTAAAAATCAATGTTAGGAATGTTTTAGGGAGATCAAGAATAGGATAATAATAGATCCTGTACTCACACTACCATAAATTGGATAAGGTTTATTTATATACAATGATGCTTCAAATAAAATATTTGGTTGTTTAAAGATGAAAAATTATAAACTGATAACATGTGCCTCGTAGAAGTTAAAGATCTATGAGAATAATTACCCAATGCATGATCTAGAGTTTGTATTTATAATCATCACTCTAAATATTTGGGTGAACAACCTCTATTGTGAAAGTGTGATATATATAGATATCACAAGAGTATAAAATATATATTCACATAGGAGTAACTCAACATCCATAAAATAATATGGTTAGAGTTAAAAATATACTATAATTTCACTATTCCCTACCATCTAGGAAAGTCCAATAAGGTATCTGATACTCTTAGCAGAAAATAACCTACTATTATATACATTATGTGGTTAGAGGAAGACTCTATATACATTGATATTCAGAGGATGGATTTGGAAACCATTATAATAGGGAATGAATCCTACCTTTCCTAAATTATTTCCCAGTTATTTATCTGAGGAAGTGCATACCTGATCCCTCACATGTACTAAATCCATAGGAGGTACAACTTCAGATTGACCTCTCATATGAATATCATCTAGTGAATATCATAGACCATAAATAAAAAGTTCAACATAATAAGACAACTCACTTTTTCAAATTTTTGTACAGGAACTGTATGTATGAAGATATGAAATGGTAACCAGAGGAAATAATGAAATATAAGTAACCTCAACTAATTTTAAATGATAATATGAGTCGAATTTTTGTGGATGAAATTTATAAAGAGGTTAAGAATATAATGACCCAATTTTTATATGTAATATATTCATCTTGAATAAATTTTTATTATATTATATATTATATTATTATACACATACATTCAAAGAGACAACCAAAAAAATATTACTTCATTAATAAATACTATTACATTGATCATTAATGAAATCAATTAAAATTCCAAATAATAAAACTAGACAAAAATATAAAATAGAAAATCTAAAATGGGAAAATATGGATCACCCCAATCTACTAGAATCATAACCCTAATTTCCATCACAATTGAAATGATACAAAATATTAGAAAACCAATTAGCATCATATAAAATAGAAATATATAACCTTGAGAGGAACATTGTTTAATATTTAATGAAATAATTGAGAGGTATATATATATAAGGTATTGTGACTATGGGAATAGTATTGTATCCATTAATAATTGTTACGTAACCATGGGGAATATTAACCTAACCATGGGGAATTGTAACTTGACTATTTTAATAGTAATTTAAACTCAAAATAATAATTTATATTTATCATGATTAATTTAATTAAATATAGTTATTATAATTCCAAAAAAATGTAATGATTAAATACTCAAAGAAATATAAGCACATTTTTAATAAAATGTATTTTAAATTATTTCAGAAAATTAATAATTTTAATGTTAAATATAAAACATTCCTATGTTAAAATTGTATTTTGATAAAATTAATAACATTTTTTAAACCATAACATCAATATTTTCCGAAGGTGTTTTATTTATTTTTTAAAATACTTCAATTTTCAAGTGAGTAGTAAAAATAGAGTTTTCACACAATCGATGTATCTTAAATAACATCATTTATTATTTTGTAATTAAATAACTCTTTATTGAACCTAAGGTTCAGAAATTATATATTTAATTTCATAAATCAAACATCAAAATGTGATAAACTTAATTTCCATACCTAAAAATAAATTTCTAAAACCTAAATTCAAAAGTGATTCCTTAAAATAACAATTTTACTTTCTGTCCACTTTCTATTTAAGTAAATTAATTAATTCAAATTATAAATGGGATTTAAATTCCTAAAACCATTATATTATATTTATATATGAATTATATTATCAAAAAATTACTATTACAATTTTTACCTTTGGTATGATATTTTATTCTGAAAATTCCCATCTCTTCAAGTATACATTACCCCTCTTCTTTCCCTTGAAAACCACTATTTCATATATTCCAAAGCCCAATATAAAAAAAATCTTCCCTATCAATCCCCTTATAGTACTAATGGATTTTTTAGAGAAATCCAAATCCAATAACCAAGGGACTTTTAGTTTCGTACAAGAGAAGCTACAACGAGGAGAGAGTAATTCTCTATTTACACTTCCCTCTTTTATTTCTCTCTTTATTATTATCCCCTTTTCCTTTAAAACCCATATACTATAAAATTAATTATGAATTAATTTAAAATTTAATTAATGATGTTAAACTACTATTAGTATCTTATATATGACAAATATAAATTTCATACTTCCCTTTCCTGCTCTTTTGACAATGTCCCGTTAAAGGTTAGTTAACCACATACAAAGACATTTCAAAGAAATATAATATAATCAACTATATTTATGGTTAGTATTAATTATTTGAAATATATAGATATGTAATTACATTTATTATAATTTTATTTATTTAATAAAACATTTCTATAAATGACAATGAATTAAAATACTAGAATAAAACTGAAACGGAATTTTTTTAAGAAAAACATTATATAAAAATGATTCAAATTTTTCAACAAAAATTTAAAAATATAATCCAATGATTATAATTGATAAATGGTTGTGTTAATGACTATAATTATCTTCTATAATAATGTTCTATTATATATTATTTTATTATTCACGAGGCATAAAATTTAGGAAATAAAGCATTAATTAAGGTAAGGGGATTATCGAACGCAACTCCCTTTTACTAGTTATCCTTATTTCATACAAAATATAAATTTTTATGATCCATTAATGATCCATAAATATAATTCCATTATTATTAACATTTATTTTATAGGATATAAATTTTTTATAACTTACTTTTGTGACAAATATGAATATTTTTTAAAAGAACACTTTTATCCAAAGCACATATTCACTCCTCTCGAGTTGTATCTTCCTCACACAAGAATGATTATTATTAAACCAAATATGTTTTTCTTTTTTCATTTAAGAACCCCAATTTTATTCCTAAAATCATGATTGAATAAATCCTAATGAAATTCATGCCTTTCAATGGGTTAATTAATGACTATGATTGTAAAACATTCTATGTGGAATGCAAGATTGTGAAAATATTATAAACTGAAGGGTGGTATAAGAATTATATATCCCTACAATGAATTGGGAATTGGTTTATTTAAAGAGATGGTTTCTATGATGAATAAACATGATTCTATCTTTTCTCACAGTAATTATTCTATGATTATTCACATATGTTATGTGTGAACATGATTCTCTCTTTGTTCCCAACTGTGTGTGGTATTTCAACACTAGGATATAATGATTTGTTTTTATGCATTACCGCATTCCATGCCTTTATAATATATTTCCATCATGATTTAGATGATGATTCTATGATTATAATATGATGAGGTTGATTATTATTACCCATTTTATATTGATTCATGTCAACTATTTAACCTGTTACTGGGATTTTAGATCGTCCCACTCTTTGATGTATATCCTTAGGTGATTACTTTATATATGGAAAACATAATGTCCACTAAGAAGACAAATAATAAGTAAGTATATTATTTTTATGTTTTATTATGTAAAATTTATATATGATCCTAATTTCCTAAATACACTCAACCTTTTGATCTTGAATTTGTATTTATATTATGTCTTTTATATTAAAAATGATGTAACAGTCATGTATGTAAAACTAGGGTCACTATACTCCAACTATGAGGGTAAGGATAGGTGGTTAGAAAAATTTCCAACCATATGTAGGATCTCTAATGGCCAAATGAATCTCAGGGGTCCCTTACCTCTCTGGTTGAATCACTAAAAACATTGGCATGGGCATACTCTCAAAAAAATATAGTTTCCCTTCCCGAACTCAAAGGGTATAAAATGTTAATCTATGTAATATTTCATTCACCTCTAGGATATTCTCATATGATCATGGATCACCTGAACCTTTACGGTTATTCCATTCACCACCATTGGCCCAAAAAGAGTTGTCTTGCCAATATCACCCTAGAATTAGGGTGACATATATGGTCTCCCATGCATGGACTCAAAAGGAGTCATTCTAATATTAGACTGATATTTATTATTATAATAAAACACCACCATTTAAAAGTGATCCTCTAAACTCTAGATAAAATCCAACACTTATTCTCTTAGTATATCTTTTAATGCCTCGATATTTTTATTGGTCTTCCCCTCTGTCTCGGGGTAAAATGTCATTCTCATCCTCAAATGGGTCTCTAATTACTCATGCATGCCTCTCTTATAACATTAACACCCATCTTTTTTAGTGGTAATCATCAAGGTTACACCATGGAGTTGAATGATCTCCTATATATAAATCTACCCCAAAATCTCTACATATCTTTTCTCTATGAAAGAAGGGAATTACACTAACTTATTAAGTTGATCAACTATCACCTAGATGGAATATTCAACTCCCATTATTTGAACGAATCCCAATCACAAATTCTATGAATATGTAATCCCATTTCCACTTCAGGTTGTCAAGAGGCAACATCTAACCTACTCGGACATGGTACACATCCCTCACCTGTTGACCTATGTGACATTAAGTGAGAACTCATCTACTCTATAACTCATTCTTATCCACAAAAACCACCACTAATGTTCCTTTAACATATTCCCCAGTAATAGATTTACATCCAAAGGTGACATATGAAACTCTATTATCACCTCCTCTCACATCACAACCAGAACCCCCATTTATCCCCAGAAAATGATGATATTATCCCCCACCTTAAAATAATCCATCTAGTGAATCCCTTGAGGATATATTGTCACAAATAACCTCATATTCAATGTCTCCCAAATGAACCTCCCTCACACACTGAAGGATAAGAAGATTCACCACCATCGACTATAGAAAAGTTACACCCATCTCTTCTACCAGGGTTGGTTAGAAAGAATACAAGTATTCAGATGCCTCCTCCACCAAGCATGTATAAGAATTATAGGTAAGATAATATACCACCATGTTTCCCTTCTCATATGTATAGAATATATCAATTTAATCATCCTATAAGAATACCATCCAATTCTTTTATATCAGGTTAATATCTCTCTATGCAAAGATGTACATGAAACTCTGGTGCTCTGAGTAGACAAAAATACGCTCATTAAGAGGATAGTACCTTGACATCTTCAAAGTGAAGAAAACCATTTCCAAATCCTTTTCATGTGTCAGATATTTATTCTCATGGGGTTTCAACTTTATTGAAACTTATGAAATCTATCCCTACCTCTGCATTAGCATGCACCCAAGCCCATATCTAGATGCATCACAAAACACTACATATTCAACACCCTCCTTTGATAGTATCACCATAGGATTACTTTTCAACCTCATCCTTAACTACTCAAAGGATCCCTACGAGTGCTTCGTCCAGGTAAAAAACTTCCCTTTCCACATCTCATAAATCAATGGGGTTGATACTCTAGAAAGTACATGAATTAACCTCTTATAGTACCCCACCAAGATAAGAAAATTATAAACCTCTTTAACTCTCTTTGGTGGATCCCCAAAAATCACATCATCAATCTTCATCGATTCTAAAGCTAAACCCCAAAATTACACTCTCTAAAAAGAGAAACTCATGGATCCATAAATGAAACATATAGAGAATACCATAAATCGGGTTCTCCCATTGTATGTTTAGGATGATGCTTAAGTTCTCTTCATTATTCTCCTATAATGTAATGTAAATAAGTATTTCATCAATGAATAAGACCAATAATATACATAATTATGGATGAAATATCCAGTATCAAATTCATAAACATGGTGGGGGAATTATTCACATCGAAAGAAATCACTAGAAACTCATATTTTCTATAGCGAGATCGAAATGTCATCTTTTGAATATCAGACTCATGAACCCTCGAATAGTGGTAGCCAGACCTAATATTAATCTTCAAGAACCAAATAATTCCTTGAAATTTATCAAATAGGTCATCAATTATTAGAAAGGGGTGCTTGTTATTTATTGTTACCTAGTTCAAAAGTTCATAATAAATACAATGTCTCAAGCACCCATTCACCTTTTACACTAAAAATAACTGCAGCTTCCTAGGGGGAGACACTAGGTCTGATAAATCCATTATCTTGAAGGTCCTCCAACTACATATTGAGCTCTTAGAGCATCATGGGATCAATCTGATATGCTTATGAATATATAAGTATGGTCATGGGGTGTTAGTAGATGCATAATTCTATCTTATGTCATGAAGGTAGTCCCTACACAACCTTGGGGAATATGTCCATAAATTCTTCCACTACTAAAGGAATATACATACTTGAATAGACCACTATACTGAGGGATAAACTCACCAACATATGGAATATGGGTTGTAGCCTCCTACTCGCAAGGCCCGGTTGCTCATCCATGAGATCACTCTCACCCATAAAAGAGTATATTTTCACATCAATCTAGAGGCGTCTAATTTTTCGATGATAATAATTAATCTTGGATAAAACCATAAAAATTGTTCCATTCCCACAATGATACATAAGGTTTTATCATGACCACCAATATGTCCCATGAGAATCTCTATTCTCTAAGAGACAACTCGAAAATTTAAGAGATGAGTGATATCAGAGAATCGCTCCATGTTAGATCCTCTAACAAAAGCTGCTATGATATAGTCTCAACTGGAAACTATATCTCCCTCATGAGAAATAATTAGATGATGTAATGACTCATGCTATTTTCTACTTGTACTAATAAATGATTATAATAAAAATAGATCGTACTATTGATCACCTCTTGTGTGGCCTGATCATATCCCTCAATGGCCTAAAACTGCACATGGTTCTGACTGCCATCTCCCAATGACCAACATGCTCCACCTAGTGGTGGTGGTGGTAGAAGATCGTGGCATCATCTATCACCAATTTATCTTCTCTATAGAGTTTCCCTTTCTACTCTTCTAGTATTCTCTCCTTACCGTCCACCCTAGCCATGTCTGAGAGATCCCATGTCATTATGATGCCTCTATTATGGGGGTACATCCATTGTTTTCTACATACTCACTAGCATGGGTTTGGAAATTAAACGATAATTGAAATTTCTATCGGAAGAATATAATATCCGTATATATGATGATCAGATCCAATGTGTGATACATATGCTTCATTCCCACATGATGGATTCCAAGAATGAGTATTCCTCCTCTGCTAAGTCATTTACATATGATGCCACCTATATGTTCTAAGATACTCTACTTTATGATACCCACTATTGGTATAAACCACTATAAAACATTCTTCTAGGAAGATCTCCATAACTAGTGCTCTATTAAGTACCCCCATATATATAGAGATACATAAGGAAACAAATGTCTTAGTGGAGCCCCTGCTCAAAATTCCTCTCTCAGAAGAATCCATCTCACGCCATATTAGGGGAATTTCTCATAAAGTCATCGAACATAATGGAAACTCATTTATTTTCATATCAACCTACTTCTGTTCAAGAATATCTTAGATCCAAAGTGAGAACAAGAACACTAGTTAATAATCCAAAAAAACATCTACTGAAAGTTAGACCACAAGAGTGTTGTCTTATCATGGGTATGTATAACTAAAATCCACCAGAACCTAGATTCTCCAAATAATATAATGATTTCTAGTGTAGCCATTTGATATTTTGGAATTTAACCTTCCCAAAGACTCAATCCAACTACTAAATCCAATCCTCTTCTACCAAGGGATCAGCATCTCGGTGGAATTTTAGTGCAATTTGACACTGGAACTCACATACAATGCCCAGCCTAAGAGCATCATCACCCTTCTCTGATATTACTATATATTCTCGATAGGTGGGGGTGTTTCTACCTACCCAAATGAGGAAAGATTTCATGATATAGCCCCTAAAATAATGCTTCAATTCCCATACAGTCATTTTCAAAGTCTTGAATCAGTTACTTATATAGTTATCTTCGAGGATCCATCCTGAAAGTGATCAAGAAATATCAAAATAATAAGGGAATATATATATATATGGGTATCTAACATAAGAATGATAGTCAAATGTCTCAAGAATATATAATTCATCTACCATTGTTCCCTACAACCAACCTCTAGGTATGTCGAGTTAACAAAAATGTAATCAGAGTCCTGGTGTATGGATATATTGGTCATCACAACAACACTATATACCCTTTCCTAAAATTCACAGTTATGACACTTTGACACTATTTCCCTAATTCCAGACTAATCCTTGAAAGGTGAAAAATCTAAAAAAATTCCCAAGGAATAAACTGCTCTGAGGACACAGTGTCACAACCTAACCCACTAGGGCTCACCTAGCTGGCAGAATGAAAATTTGCGACAACCCCAATCTTCCCACTAATTGTATAGGGGCTGGCGATAAGCATCTAGAATGCATAATATAAAATTTAAGTCATTTTTATATATACATGTGTGCAAAAACCCATCTATATCAATGTAATAGTATTAAGTAATAAAAAAAGAGATTAACATCTTTTGTGAATCATGCATGTGATAACATATAGGAAATACATCAGAGTATAATCGAATAAAACCAAAGTATAATGGGTAAAAATAAATGTCCATCTAGTGATGAAAATCCAGCCTGAAAATAACTTGAAAAAAAAATAAAATTGAGAGGTCACGACTCCTAATCTCTTTTCTTGACCACCGTACGTGGTTAATACACCCATATATCACCATGATCCACCAAATTCACCACTAATCTACCCATAGTCATCCAAAATATGAAACATTTATTTGGCTTTCTCATATAAACAACCAATTCATTAAAAATTTCCAAATATTGGCTCCCTTCCACAGATCTCATCCTTTATCCACTAAAAATCAAAGGTATAATCCCCGGACCAGCATTTCTAAGCCTTAGGTGGCTAGAAAATTGAATCGAGTGATCTATTAAAATTCATTGTGCATCTTGTGCGTGTCCTGCTTCTCATCACCATTCATAGATTCTATATCCACAATGCATCGCCCACAATCCATTCTAGTCGATCTAAAAAATTGAATATATCCATCATTCTTCAAATAGCCATGAATCTGAGGGTCAAGTTTCACTTGATCTTTTTTCAGCAATGTAAAACCATGACCCAATGTTCCAATGGTGAATAATACAAAAACAAGGTGGAAATCACAAAAACAAAGGTACAATCATCATTGGACAATATTTATTGACCAGAGATAATAAATCATAGGAGACTATAGTGAATATCATTAAAATCATGAATAGTATAAATATATAAATTGAAATCATCATAAAAATAATTTTTTTCATAGATTCAATAGATTATAGATAATTCATACTTAATATTTTAATAAAAAGGATGAAATCCACAATTGATGAGCCCTACCTCAATTTTTGATCGATCATTAGTGAAGAACACATTTAACAGTGAAGGAGAAGCCTCAATGTTTTCACTACCTATTAATCCACCTCGATCCTATCATTGTTTATCATTCTATCTTGATTCTCTAAAGAGGAATGTTATTGAATCCTATAAAATCTCCCTTGGTTATGTTTATAACCCTTGTGAATTTTGATAATAATCAATTTAAAGAGGAATTATATATTTTAAATGAATTAGTTAGTTAATCCACTTAATGTACCTGAAAATGGATACCTTATCAGAAAATCTGGCACTAACAAAATTTAGGTCATGCCTAAGTAAACCCCACATTCTATAATTAACTATGGTCTAGGAATTATGATCGGATTCTATGTTTATGAGATATTCCATTATTTTTTAAAAAATATGTCTATGTGATATTAATATACGTAATATTTTTATAATTTTAATTTCGGTCTCACCGGACCATAGAATAACATGTTGTCACATCACCTAGATCTAAAACTATTTCTTAATATATGTCAAAGTCTTATAAGGAAAAACCATGTTCACTATATAATATTTATTCTAGCATGTTTAGTTCAAATAGAATTTAATTATAATTTCATATTCATTTAGATTGTGACCCTCAAAACCCTTTCTTATATGGAATTACATGGATCCTCCAATAGTATAATGTTAGTATCAAGAAACATGCTAAGGAACCCATTAATAAATAAGTTAATATACCAATGACATAAAACATCATACAAAATATCATTTTTTAATATAATCCATTTATCGTGATATCACTAATAAATAAGATCGCTTGTTGGAGGCATCAATATATATGTTTGATGTATCTTTCTTTGACTTTTTGGAATTTCATCTTCCCACTAAACAATATATATATGGATTTATTTAGGCTCTTCCATTCCAATAAAATGTTTTGTGATATCAGCCTTTTTAATGAATATAAGGGAAAAATATTTTCTCACATTATACAATGATTCAATGTCACTTATGATGCACCCAAGGTATCCTATATTTCCATAAGAATTTGATATCATGATTTTAACTAATAAATTAAATTACATGACGAATGATATCTCTAAAAAATAATTTTAAACTCTATGGATCAACATAAATATATGTTGTTAGGAACATCCAATTACATAAATGAATTTTGATTTCCTATTGGAGGGTTGTGTTATCATAATATCCAATAATGGACATAACCAAGGGCATACACCATGATAAAATGCATCAAAGTACAATAAGTCTCTACCCTTAGTAGTTTATTTCATTTTTGTCTCATTAAATGATATAATTTGGTTATATAACAAATACTAAATAAAATTTTTATGTAAATTCTTGCTTATAATCCTAGTAGAAAATTGTTATAACCATTCAGTGTGTCAATTACTCTTAGGATATTATCACATAAATTGTTATGAGAATGAAAATCATGATGAGATAAAAAATTTACAAATATTTAAAACACTGAATAAAAGTTATCATAAATTAGAAGTATGTTAGTTATAGGGAACCAGCTCAAATTTGGGGTTGGTTTCTTATACCTATCTCAATTAGGTTGGATCTAGAATTTTGATTAAGGTTGTGTTACGAATCCCTATAGGTAGGACCATTGTCTTAGCTAATCTTTAGACATTCATAAAGTGGTATCATGGATACATCATGGATTTATCCTGTGTTTATAGGATTTTTTATTCAATATAATCGTAGAATATGATAGATATATGGGATTTTGATTGAAATTTTAAGAGCATAGATTTGACCTGAACCTTTTTTTATCCATTTATTCTATATTTTTTGTTTTTTTGAAAACCCTAGGGATGACATTGACATGGTTGTTTCATCATATTCCAATTAAAAATATATCATGTATAAATATTGACCCCTATAAAAATTTGCATATTCCATTTCTTCTCCCTAGAACCCTAGGTGATCTGATGACATTTTTCAAATAGTATGTGCCATATTCTGTAGGATTTACCCATGACTCCAAGATATTAATTTTATGTTGATCGAGGCTGAATTTCCTACTTACCGTTGGTTATTTATCTCTCTTGTTACCAATTTCCATGTTATGGTAGCATTTTTATAGAATATTTTTATGGGGTTTCTATCAGTGATTTATGCAAGATTTAGGTTTGAATTATCTCCTTTAGGATAATGAGTTCCTCATAGTATAGTTGATTTGAAGATTTGAACTTTTCTATTCTCTATATCATAGATAACGTTGAAAGCCTTATTATTAAAATAGTCATGTGGATTTAATTACACTACTCTCTTAAACAAGGGAAACATAAAAGTGTTTCTTGAGAATGTTTATTAGTTTTTTTATAATTATTAGCTTCTAAATATTATATTTTTGTATAATGAACCCTAATTATATTTAATCATTAATTAAATTATGTAAAAGAAATCATATTTTTTTCCAAAAATAAATTTTTGTGGATGTTGTGATCTTATCCTTTTATATTATAGGCTTGTATTCCTGGGTTTTGTGGCCCAATTTTCCCCTTGAGTATGATATTATGAAGATATGATGATTGATATGTATGTGTTTTTCCTAGTTGATCCTTAACTATATATTTTCATGGAATAGGTTTGGTTTTGATATTAGCAATGAGATAGATTTCACAATTTTAATACTGGTATTTCTTATAGCATATTCATTAATATGGGGTTAATGTTTGGATGGTTTTCATAGTTTAAGAGATGGTCATTCCAATTATTGGATCATTTTCATAGAATTTTTAAATTGTCTCTTAATTTTAGTTAAGAGTGGGGTTTTCCAAATGTTTCTATTTTTTAGTGGAAAGGTTTCTTGGCCATTAAATTTTATGGTTACCAAATGCTTCTGAAATTTTTCCTATTGAATAATATTGTAACACCCTAGTGTTATTTTCCAAGATGAATCATAAAATTAATATATTATAGAATAGTAAATAAAAATAAATAAACTCATGGTTTTAGTTTTTTTATGTCGGTAATGAAATATGGAATTTGAATAATGTGATAGTTGTACATATGACTTAGGAGCATCAAATCAATATCTAGAAATTGAAATATGATTTATATAAGATTTATATTCTAATGAAATGTACTAATTAAACAAATAATTATAATATATTTAATGAATTATTTCATAATTTTAAAATTACTAAGTGTAAATGACTAGTGAGAATGAATATTGATGCATGTGTTCTTAAACAAAGACCATAGTAGTGGTAGCCGGGTGCTAAGTGGGATTTCTGTTGTAGGAAGGTATAAGGTTAGATAGTTTCTCTTAATTTTCTGGTGTGTTATATTATTCATTTTATTTTATAAATTCGTAATATCTATCACCTGAGATAGTTTATCCAATGTTCCCTAAATGTGTTGTTTTCTGGCTATTTTCTCAAACCTCTAGGTTGGTGAGAGGATATATGGACAACTACTCTTTCTTCTCATATCTACATTCATATATAGAATGATTTTTAGTCATTTCCATGTTGTGATAGAATGAGGTATAGGGAATGTGTCTATATAGGTTGTGATGCCTCTCAAATGTATCATTTAAGTTGGTGTGGCTTGTATTGGCTTAAGGTAATAGGTCATACTTTTATTTTGAAGGTGGTGATTGTAGCCTCTTACATGGGTAAATGCATTGGCTATTATGACTTGAGTTACAATATGTGTTACAAAGGCAGAAATTACAATCAAACTGGTAATTTTATTATGATATTTGTTTGGTATATATATTCATGGGCTTCATGATGAAATGATGGTATGGATGTAATATAGTACCCTAGGGTAGGTGAACTTATAAAGGATATTGTAGCACATTTAATTTTATGTTGGGGAATAAGAGTAAAAAAACAATATGGAAATGGATATGTATTATTAGTTTTATGCATATTATTTTGATATAGAATGTATTATGTTTATGATTTTCTTAGAGAGTGGTATTTTGGGATGATTGGACATTATTTTAACTTCGTATAAAACATGTTGGTTTCCACTTTTTATTCACAAGGATTTAGTATAATACATTTACTGTTGAATGATATTTTTTAGGGTAGATCCTACTAAATATTACTATGTTCTCACTACATATATATATGTACAATTTTTCTAGTCTTTTGTTACTAGTTTGTTATTAAAGAATATATTTCTAGATTCTGGAGTTGATAAGAAGATAATGGATACACTAGAGTTGGTTAGTGAATCTTATCGCTCAATTTCTTTATTTATTTTATATTAAGACATTGCCTCCAATTTTTATACCATGTCTACCCTATTTGTTAGTCATCAAACCAAAGACTATTGTAATGTGACACATGCTAAAAATATCTTTATTTCATAAGAATTACGTAAGTTAAACATTTAAATTCACAAAATAGTCTCCCAATCCAAATAATGGATTGTTAAGTGTCACAATGTACTAGTAACATTAGCAATAATTTTTTAAAAAAATTGATTATTTCTATATATTTTAGTTATGATAGACTCCCTTATATAATTATCATAAGTTATACTCATCTTCATAACCTTGGGATTATACACATAAGATATAGGTGAGCTCAAATTCTTAGTTATTATAACCATATCATCAATGAATATATTATAATAGGATAGGAAAACATGAGTAGGGGATAAATGTATTATTAAATTAACATCAAACAATAAGTTTTTTCTATAATATGTGATAAAAAAATTTAATCTGAAATGAACAATTGTGTACCATGGAATAAGTGTGTGAGATAACAATAGATATGTAGTATAATGGAATGATGTTATAAGTTCATGGAATCATAAATTTGTGGAACTAATATAAATCATAAAATCTTTAGCAAAATCCTAGGATATCTTCAAAGACCTTGATATTATAGTGGATAGTTTAATATGGTAGATTTTTTTCACACCCCATTACCATAACCATAGTGGAAAATGTCTCCTAATGTACAAGCTTTACTCTCCACTCTATTTCATATTATCATATAAGATATAAATCTTTACCCAATGAATTACATGGATATATAATCCTAGGTCCACCCATCACATAACGAAAATCAAAAAATGTACATCCAATCTTGAGCTGCATGGGGATGAGAAACCATAAAAAATCATAAAAAGATAAATATCATGAGAAAGAAGTGGATTTAAAAATATTTACTCAATGCATTACTGGAGGATATATTATAAGGATTTCCAATATAAAATGGAATTAACATATCTTGGATGTTAATATTATAATATAGAAGCATGGAAATTGATCATTGAATTAAAATGTATAAAAATTCATGTGTGATAAATATATGAATGAAAAATACTTCATAGGTGATGTTTTTCGAAAACAATAAAATGATATTTAATGAAAGTAAAAGGATAATTATTTTCCATGAAACCATAATTGATCTGGGATGGTTTTTCATAAAATAATGTGTTATTTTCGAAAAAAATCATAGCTAAAATTTTTTTGGGGGTGATAAATGACATGAAATAATACGTAAACAAGTTCCTCCATATCGGGTTAACATAAAAGAGAAAATTGAAAAGTGATATTAAAGTATATATAATTATAAAAAAGGGTAAAGTAATATCTATATATATATAAGGAATACATATGCAGAATATGGATTCTATTACTGAGAAGAATATTGGGGAAAATGGGAGAGACAGAATTCGAAAATGTAACCAAAAATTAAATATGGTAGTCCAAAATATCCCTTTTTCTTTTCTAAAATACTTTTTCAATCCCACAATGATAAAATTATTAGTAAACCATTATTTTTAAAATATTAAAATCGAAATTTTATAGTGAAATTAAATAATACATAATTAGTATTCCACCTATAAATGGTATCATTTGTAGGTATAGAAAAATTTAAACAATAAGTGGATATGCCATTGTAATGTAAGGAAAATATATTCAATAATGATATAGTTGTTTATAAAGAAATTCATCATGGTCAAATATTGTATAAAAACATTAACTAGTATGGATAAGAAATTAGAATGAAATAAAATCATAGGGTGGAATAAAGCAATAAGAAGTTCAAGATAAAACATAATAACTCAATGAATGTGGGTTTGAGTTAAAAATCCCTTAGAGCACTATAATCATTCTAATTGAAAATCAAAGGAAGGTAGAACATGATATGGATTTTTAATAACCATAGATTTTATTGAATGTATGAAAAACTTTAATCCCTTCCAAAAACCTAAAACTTAAAAATAATCATTTTTTAAATATGAATCATATCTAAAAGAAACCAAATTAAGATCATAAATCCTTAACTTAGGTCCTAATTCATTCTGCATATGTGACTAACTTGCTATATAATGAAATTATGTTTATTAATGACTAAATTAACATTATTTTCTCATATATTTTTAATTTTAGAATTATTTATTATTATTATTATTTTATTCATTCATCAAGTTGTTTAAACTTATGTTGTTTACTTGAGGTTTCTCAGTCAAATTCACTTAATGATTCTTATTATATTAACGAGAGTTGAATTTATTGAAAAATAGATTCATATTATCCAAAATATTATATATATTTTTATTTTATTATTACATTAGAGAAAAATTTATTCAATTTCATACTTTTACCAAAATGGAATGAAATTAATAATGGTGTCATCATATGTTCATTTAAGTCAGTTATGTTTACAATGATTGTTTACTATTAATATCAATTATATAATGTTCAGTATTACCATTACATAATATTATTAGTTTTATGAATATAATTTTTATACATTATATGCATTTTTATTGTAATCTGTGTTAGGTGGTAGTAGGGAAATGAAATTCATCATTCCATATAGGTTATAGTCCTCATGTACACCAACAACTCCTTCATTTTCTATTAAAATTTCTACGTATTGGAAAATAAAATAATATTAATCTTAGAATAATAATAATATTCTTATTAATATAATTTTTCATTATATAATTATTTTATATTCTCCATTTATAATGTATGTGAATAATAGATATCATCATCCATGGAGGCGGTATTCCACAAAATTGCATTACGACGTTGTAATTTGTTGAATGGATTTGGAGGAATCTAGAAAAGTAATATTAAATTTGTATAATATGATTAATTTTATTAATAATAATCATTTTAACATAATTAATTCATAAAAATAATTTTTTAGCAGATGATTAAGAATAAATGTATAAGGTGCAATTTTTAATCATCTGGAGAGTTTGAACATTCTCATGAATTGATTCATGGAATTAATTGGATAAGGATAAATTCTTGAGATAATGGGATTATGGAAATTCCATAGACCTATAAGAGAGTCTAATAGGGTATATATACAATAATATTTCTAATAGAATGTTTATCATTGTAAGGGTATTAGAGATCTCCTTTAATAAGTTTTAGAAAATGTAATTTTTTTAAATACCCTCTACATCGCAAAGAATCCTTGACACAATTAGCATATTAATGTATCCAAAAGTGTCTAAGAAATAAATAGATACAGTGACATGTATATCAATCCTCATCCATTTATTTTGAGACATTTTTTTAGTCATTGATAGTTATATTTTACACTTTACTATTTTGGCTTTTTACCTTGATAACTACTTTTTTACATAGTAATTTACGTTTTAGTACAAACACAAGTTAACCGTTCATAACAAAATTTTGTATTAAAACATAAATTCATCCTCTATATTATGAAATTAAATTCCATAAATTTTATAAATTAATTTTATATTAAAATATATAATATATAAGAAAATTATTTTTGAAGAAAAATAAATTTTAGGACATTAAGCTCTCTAAATCTTATATAAAGATACATACCAATTAAATAAGTAATAAAATATCTATATACAATAATAGAAATAATTTTATAATATTTCTATAAAATATTTTATTTTAATTTCTTACATTAGTAATTCACAACACTAATAAAATATTATTTTGAAAAAAATCATTCCACCATTATCATAGAATATAAATTTATTCATAGAAATCATACATTTATTTCCAAAAAATTAAATTTAAATTATTAAATAATATTAAGATTTTGATAAAAGAAAATATTAACATTTTTTAAATTTTTTTCAACATTTCATGATAACTAATATTTAATATAATATAATTAATACATCGTTTACAAGAAAATCTTAATTAAGATTCCAAAACATTAATCATCTGTTATAAATTAATCATGGTGATCTTAAATAATTTATTTGGATTTATAAATATATATGTTTATGTAAATTAAGTATCATTGACATTGAATTCATTATTTTATTTTTATAATGCCATAATAGTGAATTTAATAACAAAATTTGTATTTTATCACTATTCACCTAAATATCAATTATTTTAGAAAAACCTCAAAAATATTTTCTAATCTAATATTTTCATTATATGAACCAACATTATTCTATTATTAAAAACTAAAATTAAATAATTTGAAAATTTCATTTTAAATAAGTATAATAAAAATATAAAGATAATTATTGTTATCAGAAAAATAACATTCAAAAAATCTTATATTCTTATTCTCAATTACTATAAATTAAAAGTTAGATTAATATAATTTTATACATATAAATATATAATTAATATATCTAGTTTTTTAAAATAAAATTCATAAAAGAAAATTTTAGAATAAATTAATTTTTGAAAATAAACTGATCTCATTAATTTTTTCATTGTATTGGTAAATAAATATCATTTTTCGTCAAAAGATGATATGTAAAATAAGTGTGATAAATAACTTATTACCTTATTAATTACATGTTTATGTCATTCTAATTTCTACTAAAATTTCCCCTCATTATCTTCATGTGACATATAAGAATAAGGTAAGCCCTCATGGTAGACATGGGTAGTGATTCTGCTATCATGGATCTCTTATAATTTTCCATGATTTTAGATTTCACTATCATAAGATTTTTCTAAAATCATAATTATTTTATTTTTTATATCTTCTTATCGAAACCCCTAGTTAATAAACCTACTTTTGAATCTCAAACAAATGGTCATTATAAAGGATACTTCTACTACCTGAAGTAATTTCTTTCATTCATAGGTTTCATAATATGGAAACTTTCTTTTATACCTACTAATTCAAAGGAAGTATATAATAGTCAAATATAATATTTTAATTTTAATTTTTCACAATTCCATTTTAGTTTAGTTTTCATTTGAAACATTCTATCTAAATCATTATCTTTTAAAGGAAAAAATTCTAGTAAATTATCGTGGATTTATATTCTCTCATGATTAAATAAATTACATCCTTTCAATTTTAATTAGTACTTAATAATGATATTGTTATAGATTACCTTATGATACACATGACTCAATATTTTATTTCTAAATAGGTATCAACCATAGTAACATGGGTTAGTATAGAAAACTCATCTATTATATCAAAAATTCATATCACAAAGTTTGGATTTTTTGTAATAATTTTGGAAATAGACTCTTCATGATTATGGTTAATGTTTATATAATGGGATCATATTACAGAGATAGTTCATCAATGAACTAGTAGTGATAAGTGATCATAAGTTAATGTGAGATAAAAAATTTGGTCTCAATTTCATTACTTTGGAGTCTAGATATATATAACTAATCCATTCACAAAATCACATCAAATTTATCTAAAGAGAAGGTAATAATATTCCTCACATGGAAAATTACCATAAATATAAACAAGGTATTAAATAATTTTACCACTTGATTATTTATTATAATTATATCATCTAGTTATCTATTTGAAAATTAAATGTTCTAAGTAGACAGCCTAGGTACAAAGGAGTGTAATGGAGAATAAAAAAATACAAAAATATTTTTTTTTGTGTATGGTCAGTGATCTTAACTCAATATCATTTTCAAACCTCTCTTTCTTAGTTGTGGTTATTATGGGTTTACCATGATCACTTGGTTGTGGAATTTTCTAAAGCCTATAGTCTATTTTATCCCTTGGATTTGGTAATTGATTAGGGTAATTCCAATGATTCCCACATTAAAAAAATTAACTATTATTTGTAACTTAAGAGAAACTCTTTTCTTTTATGGATTCCAATAAAATGTTTATTTTTTATAGGTAATTAGTTCTCTATATCATAATTTAACATAGAAATAATTTCATATAGTCTCTTATATTACCCTGGGTTCTTCTTCCTGCATTCTTTACATGAATAAAATAAAATTTTCTCCCCAACATCACCTTCATCAAATGAACATCTGTGAGACTCCATCATTCTCATATTTATTGTGTTTGGGAACTCACATCTGTCCAAGATATTAAACATAATTCTTGATAGCTGGTTTGGAATAATCACATTGTTTATCACTCTATATTGTATCCTGTTATATTACACGTGGATACCATCACTACTTTATCTAGGGAATATATTATAATATTGGTTCCATCAGGCATTATCCATTAATAAAACCAAATAGTTTTAATGTGAGTGACGAATAATTTAAATCATAATAAAATTATCAATAATTATCTCATGAAAAGATCATCCTCAAATAGTTTTAGTCTTTAAGACTATCATATTGTATTTTTTTCAATAAAAATCACTCCCAATTCAATTTTTGATAATTTATATTGGTTTCACATATACTCATTATCCTAATTACTTATCATATAAAATATTTCAAAATATCTTGTAAATAAAATATGGTTAAACTAAAATATCCCCTATGAGTGTTTATTCGGGTGTTTAGTCTTTTTCCCACTCATCATGCACCTAGTAAAAATCAATATAATAGTCAACCATCAATTTTTATAGGGATTACCAATAGGAGAATCTATGTCATAGATACATACACATTATAGTATCCAGAAATGGATTTAATTTATAATTAACCACTCAATCCATATTTTACCAAACAATCGTGATTTTATATGACTCATCCATACGGTTTTCACTATATTTCTCTAATCCAAATCCCAAAAAATAACCGAAATGATCAAAAAAACAATTACACCCTACTCTAATACATAATAAAGTGACCAATGCAAAAAAAATATTTATTTTAATTCAATTATATAAGTGAGACATTAAATCTCATAAAATAGTCTCACATTTTTATGCATATAAGGTTCATTGTATTTTTTGACTAACTACATGGGAAACTTCTTTAAAAAATCATGTGAACATGTATCCAAAAGTGATCCATTCTAGACTCCCATATTATATTCTCATAAGTTATACTAATTTCAATAAAATGGGAATGAAATCATAATAAAGGCGTGTTCTCAAATTCTAATTAAAAGAAATCATTTCATAAAGGGTTACAACATAAGAATATGATAATGCATAAGTAAAAGAGAAATAGATTATTAAAATAATGTGAAACAATAAGGATTGTATATATGTTATGATAGTGGAATATTTAATCTCAAATGAGAAAAAGTTTACTATGGCATAAGAATGTTAAATAAGTATTAAAATATAGAATAAAGGATTGATGTTATAAATTCATGGAATCATGAATATATGGATAATCATAAAACATTACATAATAATTATAATACATGTCATGATACCAATACCATAATATCATTGTATACTGATTCCTGTAGTTTATTTGGTTCACTCTATATTCCAATAAATATAGTGGACAAAGTCCAATGGTTGATTGGGTTCACTCCACTTTCCATTTAATATTATCTCATTAGATTTAAATCAATATCAAATGTATTGGAGGGATATTTAATTATTCTACGACTAACCACATGATGATGATCATAATATTAACATGCATAATTGTTCTATGTGTGGAATATAAACCATATAAAAAGTATAAACGGGATAGAAATCTTGAGAAATAAATAGGATTGATAATATTGTCTCAAAGCTTAACTGAAGGGTATATCATAAATATTAATAAGATAAGAATTCATTAAATCATCATGGATGTTCATATATTAATAAAAAATCATATTAATTAAAATTGTATATACAATTTATAAAAATTTAGAATAATGTCCAAGGATAAGTAAGAATAAAAATGAATTACATATTTGATGTCTTTCTAATTCAGAAAAGTGTCTTTTAAGGAAAGAAATGGTATATTATTTTCCATTAATAAAAAAATTGAACAATAATTTTATCTAATAAAATAATATATATTTTCCATTATATTAACCATAAAAACTTTTTATGTGGCTGATACTTGACATGAAATAAAACATATATACATTCCCTTCAAAGTGGGAATTAAAATGGGAACAAAAAAACAATATTTTCCCAAAAAAATGAAGGTAAGGAAAACTAGGTTTATATTTAAGGAACATATGTAGATAAAATGGATTTAACAAAAAGGATAATTTAGATGAAAATTTAAAAAAAGAAACATAATGCCCAACCCAAAAGTAATGAGGGTGGTTTGGACGATAAATTTTTTTTTTTTGAAAATACGTTTTTTCAAATGAAAATCATTAAAATGGTTAATAAAAAATTATATATAATATATTAATATGGAAATTTGATGGTATAATGTTATAACACGTATTTTTGTTTCAATATATAAGGGAGAAAATTTTCATTAAATGAACAATATGTTCAAGGAGGGAAAACCATCGATAAAGAGGATGAGAAATATTTCAATAGTTATATACATTTTGATAAATAATTTCATTAATGAAAAATAATTTAAATTTAAAAAAACTATTCTCATTGATATGAGGATAGTTTGAATTGAAATAAAATTACAGAGAGTATGAAACCAATAATATGTTCAAGATGAAACATAATAAATCACTTAAAGGGGGTTTGTGTTAAAAAAAATCGTGTAGTATCACAGTCTTTTGAATTGAAAATACAAGGAAGTTATACCATGATATAACATTCTAAATACCTTATATGTTATTAAATTTATGGCATAAATGAATCCATGTACAACACATACACCACAAAATAAAAAATTTGGGAATATGAATCATATCTGAATGAAACTAAATTTAGATTATAAAACCCCCACTTTAGGTTGTGATTCATTTTATGTGAGAGCATAACATTAGAGATAATCATATAATGCATATTAAAAATATTATTAAGAATTTTTTCATTTTCTATTTAATTTTATAAGTTTTATTTATAATCATTTATTTTCTTTTTAAAAAGTTTTTTCTTTTTTTTTGACATGAGGTGGTTCGGAAAAATTATCTACAACATTCTTGATATATTGACCACAATCGAATATATTTTCAAAAAAATATCATATACTCAAAAAATTTAAATGTGTATTTATTTTATTATTCCATTAGAATAAAATTTATAAGGTTTCATAAGAATTCCAAATTGGACTCAAATTAATAATGTTTTATTGATATGTTTATTTAGGACTGTTAGGATTAAATTGATCATTTATTGTTAATATCACTTATAAAAGTCCTATATTATATTAATATAATATTATTAGTGTTATAAATTTTATTTTTAATCATTATAAAAAAAATTAATTTCATCTTGTTTGGAGGTATTTGGAAAATAAAATATGTCATTTCTTTGAGCTAGTATTCCACATATGTAAACTTGTGAGAATTTAATATTACGTACAATGTGTTGAGGGAAGAGAAATAAAATAACTATGATTTTAGAATATTTATTATGAAATTATTACTAAAAAATTAATATATAACTCTTTTAGACAATCTATGTAAGGTGGTGAGGAAGAATAAAATGTATTGTTCATGGAGGAGGATTTCTGCACAAACAAATGACAATACCTTTATTTTTTATGGTTTCAGATGAAGGTATAAAACAGATATTAAAATAGTATGATAAAATTAATTATATTAATAATACTTATTTAGTAAAAATTTCTATAGATAATAGATTTTATAGGGGTATATTAAGAAGAAATTCTAGAGTAAATATTACTAATGTAGAGAGATTAAACATTCTCTTGAAGGTGTTATTCGAAATTAAGAGATTAGACTAACATATAGAGGACAAGGGCTTAGGGAATTGAAATATAAATCAAGGTGAGTTTAATTGGTTTGTTTTAGAATATTTTATAATGGTATGTTTAGAATATAATGGGTGGAATTGATCTCTTTATATAAGTGGATAAAAATAAAATATATATAAATACACATTACATATCAATGATTCCATGACATTATTAAAGTGTAAATGGAAAAAAGTGCTCTATAATTTATTTGATAGTGTTCTTTGTTGAGAAATACTCAATTATGTATTTTCACAAATGTTTTAAAAAAATTATGATTTTTTACCATTATATTTTTATACATTACAATTTTAATTTTTACCTTATTAACTATTTTTTAATAAGTTATTTATAATTTATTAAAAATAATAGGTATAAATTCCTACCATAAATAGTTATCATGAGAAAAAATTAGTAAACATTTAATCAAATTCAATTTCTAAAAATATTAAAATTATCTTTAAAATTAAAATATATATTGAGAGAAACATGGTTTTTTTAAAAAACATCATTTTATTTGTTTAGTGTTATAAAGTTTAAATACCATATTTTAGTAATTAAATGGGTGAAAATATATTTTTACATTTTTATAAAAATTATATAATAATATTTATATCAGATATTTCATTTTCATTTATTACATAAAAATTACAAAAAAATTATAAAATAATTCTTTTAAAATAAGCCTTTCATTGTGATCGTGGTTATTAAATTTAATTTTAAATCATAATTTTACACTATAAATTAAATTAAACTTAAAAAATAATTTGATATTTTTATCTGAAATATGATGTAAATTTTTTTAAAATTTTATTTCCACGTGTAATATTAAATATTATTTAATGCATGACAACAAAAACACTTTTTAAACTAAAATATCACTTATGATTCCGAAACATAAAATATGGGTTATAATTTCAACATAGTTTTTTGTAATTATTTATCATATTTTATAGGTATATATTTTTATGTAAGAAAGGATTCAAAGACTTTTAATTCATTTTTTTTATTATGGTAATATCATAAAAGTAATGGTATTAAAAAACATAGTATTTTCCAATATTGATCTAAAAAAATTTCCTTGAAATATATAAAAAAATATATTAGAAAATATAAGTATCTTTATAAGTACATAAAATATTTAAATTTGGTCAAATTAAATTTATTAAATTTCATAATTAGAATTTGATTAGAAATAATAACAATATAATGACATCATTTGTCATGAAAAAATAAATTTTTAGCTTTTTAATTATTTTTAGAAATACTTCCTGCTAATTAATAAATATATTAGTGATATTTTATTCATATGTAAAATATATTTTATATAATTATTTTATTAAAATAGTTTAAGAAAAAATTTATAATGAACAAATTTTTATGAATTAAATAATCTTTACAATTTTATTAATGCATTAGTGAATAAACAACATTTTTCATTAAAAAATATATTTGAAAAATAACTTAATAATTTAATAATTGAATTTTTATATCATTATAATTTTTAGTTACATAGCTTCTCTAGATCATTTTGTAATGTCAGAGCGTAATGTAAGCTCTGGCGGTAGTCACGACTGGTAATTCCACTAGCATGAGACTCCTAAGAATTTACATTAGTGTGAACATCTCTCATATATGATTTCACTCATGTCATAATTATTATATTTTATCATCCTATTGGTATAGGTAAAACCCTAATGAAGTTACTTACATTCCCTAATTGGAAAAATGAGTATCAAAATGGATACTTCTTCTACCCAATGTCGTTTTATTCCTTCGTAAATTTTGGAATATTGTTACATCCATTTATATCGACTAATTTTACAGTTATATTATAATTTCCAAATTTAATAATTTAATTTTAAATTATATTCATTTATTATTATATTGGAATTTAGTGTGAAAAAATCTATCAAACACATTATATTTTAATGGAAAAAAATATAGTTAAATCATTATGAGTTTTAAATTGGTGGTGGGATTTGGGTGTCATTATCATCTTAATTACTAGACATAGTGGGGTACCAGTGGAGGTAGGTCATGAAAGAGTGGTATTAGAGTTAATTATCAAGATATAAGATGAATTTTAGGGATATGAACATATAAGTATTTCATGATTTGGTTGGTCGATAGTATCGAATTGATATAAAACTAGATGTAAGCATGGGAGACTGGCTAAGACATAGGATTCTAATGCCTCCTATCATCCACTGAATGTACCTTAAGGTTACTAAATGTAATAAACAATATAATAATTCTCTTTTAGTATTTAATTAGATAAGGAACATGCATTTTTATTCAAAGCGCCTGTGTTTGAATTTGGTATTTTATTTGAGTTATATCAAACCCTAATTAAATAAACTTAAATATTCCATATTTTGTGTTTAGGTAGTCCCTCATTGTTTACACTTTTTCATGTATGGATCATGTTTGACCTTCTTATCAAGTCTGTTCTGATAATATTTATTATTATACACTAATATATCATTATAGAGTTGATATTGTTGAAAATAATTCCTAGACAATGACAAGTTAAGAATTTCAATACTAAATTTAGTTGTTGTCTAAGGGATCCATTTAAATAAATATACAAAGTAATTGTTAGGGTAGTTTGATATTTATTTTACCTTGATTCATTCTACGATACAGTAGAAGGATCTATTGGTAGATAGTATACTATGTGGGGTTTCAAGAAATTGATGGGTTCTATTATTTCCTGATCACGATGACATCATCATTTCCTAGGAGATATTTCTTGATTAGTTTCAATTTAGTTTCATAAATAATCCATAAATGAAACCTATTGATAGGAGATACATACTCTCATCTAGGGGATTTATATGAAGAGATTGTTCATTATCTAGTATAAGAACCTCTTTTATTATGCTTTCGAACTACTACCTAAGGTGGAGGCTAGGGATAAGTATTTTGAGGTGGAATTACATGAAGATATACTACTCTAGGTTTCTATATTCATATTATCGATGTATCTATAGGTTCTTGTGAAGGTATAGGTTATCAATAGGATGTTAGATAACCATATCATCATGGGAGGGGAGTCACTAGGACACTACATAGTGTATTGATATTTATAAAAAAATCATAGTTAGATGCTCATATGAAGTCTAAGATATTAAGGATTTTGTTCTAACCTTCTTTCTCCCATTTTATATGGTAAATAAATTCTCAAACCCCTTCAAGGGGGTTATTCATGTTTTTTTGTGTTTAAGAAGTTTACATTTAATGATTATGAAACAAAACATTCTCAATTGTTAGTGTGGGGTTGGAGGCCCTATTCTAGTTCAGTCATTGAAGAAGTATCCCTTGTGGTGGTATAAATGGATGTTTTATCTAGGTATTGATTTGTAGAGAGTGGTTTAGGAGGGAAAAATAAATTCATGTGATTCCCCTCATCCTCAATAATAGAAAGAAAATTTTTCTTATGGAGGTGGTCTCTATCATGGATAGATAGGCTTTTGAAATGATCATGGATAGATTCATGTTTTTGAGTTTTAATTGTTAGGAGATATAAACATTTATAGATGAATTGTGGGATTATATTCTACCAATGAGTATTCTTTGTTTGATTCAAGGGCTACACATTCCTTGAAACTACCCTTATCCATGAATTGGGAAATGAGATAGAGTGACATATAATTCTCCTATCACTATCTTTTCTATGTTGATACAAAATTAACATGTACAATGTTTGTACATATTATGATCTACTTTTAGAAAATTATCACTCTTAATATGATTTCTTATGTTTTTATATATAACCATATAACATTATCCTCAATATAGAATTTCAATATTTAGTAAATTATATGGTTCATTTTTAGGACTATCCATATATACTAAAATTTCGATGGATACAATATCATTTTTTTTGTGAGTAAGCCTTATAATGGGTCAAATTTAGGGAGAGTCCCAGTCTTCTTTAACAGTCATACTAATGTTATGTTTGAGGGAGAACTAGCAAGTGGTTTATTCCAGGGGTGTGGAAGATTACACTAATGCCTTTAAAAGTTTATTGAGAACATACCTCGTAAACTAGAGATCATGTTTTGGATAATGTTACCCCTGGGTGTTTCTCTGATATAGATAAATCTATATAGGATTGAACCTATTTTGTGGTGGGAGATAAGGATTTAGATTGATGAATTTTTTTAGAGATGATATATTCAACCCAATCTGTCAACAAGGGGTTCCCCAATATTTTTATGATAAATAATGATAGATTTATATATGTTTTTATAGATTACCGTCAATTAAATCTAGTGAAATTGAAGAATATTTATCCCCTCACGTAGATTGATAATTTATTTGATTAGTTGAAGGGATATTTATTGTTTTAAATGAATGATTTTTTTTCAAAGTATCATCACATGTTAATAAAGTATGAGCATATTCCAAAGGTTATTTGAAGGTTTTTTATGTGTATTAAGAATTTTTTATAATATCATCTACTGTTATAAAGTCTCTCACCTTGTCCATGGTATTATAAAATTAAATATTCCATGAATTTATGGATCAATTTTATGTTGTGTTTATTGATGACATCTTAGTTTTCTAGAATATTATGAGGGGAATTAAGTGAATTTGTGAGATTTATTAGTAGTTAATTATTATAATCAGCAATTTGGGAAGTTCCCAAAGTGAATTTTCATATCCCAAGAGGTTTAATTCATGGGACCTGTAATTTTCCAGCGTAGAGTGTTTAGAGATATATCAATGATTGATTTTGTTGTTTCTCTAGTATCACCTAAGAATGATGTGTCGATTTAGATTCTTTGTGGTCATGGGGGAAATTAAGAGTTATTTGTAACTTTTTTTTATTGTCACTCCACTAACCTTTTTGACTAAAAAGGATTGGTTTTTCATTTGTACTAACCATTTTTAGGTTGATTTTGATTATATGAAGGAAAATTAGTCCAATTGTGTTCTTATTTGTTATCCATAAGATGATGTTTAATTTGAGGTTTATTAATATTATACCTATATTTTTAGGGGTTGTATGTTGATATTATAGAGAGTTGTTATTTCCTATGGTTCTCAGAAATTTTTTCCATATGAATGTAACTATAGTATCCATTAACATGAGCATGTTATGGTTTTTGTTCTATATATATAATGGTGTTACCCCATCAGTAAGAATATTGTGATATTTAAAGATCATGACTGCATTAGATATATCTTCTCCCAACAAGAAATAAATTTTCAGAAGTGATGTTAGATGGGATTATTTAATGAATATTACTTCAATATTTCTTATACATTGGAGAAAAATAATATTATTATTTATTCATTTAGGAGTATGTTTCATAGAGATTTCATGCATGAGTCTAATCTCACATGGAGGGTGATGGTGGAGATTTATATGATTCACTTTAATATGGTATAAGTTGATGGAAGAGAGTGACTTTCTTAGATGATAGTGAATTTTCCATTGGTGTAGAAAGTGGAGGGATCCCAACTTAGGAATTATGAGTTGGTTATTTATAAAGATCAAATTATTTATAGTGATTCCCCTATAGGATGGTTAAATGATAATTATAATCGATTTTTGTTACCGGGGAGGCACTTAATTCCCTTTATGATGCATAATGTGGATCTCTATGAGCATAATAGTTCACCATTTGTTGAAAATCCTTGTGTGGATAAGATATTTCACACCTTTTTGGTTAATTTTTTGTTTTCATTGATAAATATTTCTGTTACAGAGTTCATGTATTGGGGTTGGGTTTTCTAGAAGGTGAAGTTTGAGTACTATGTTCACATTTGGTCATTTTAGTGGCTTGATGTTCTCCAATGGAAGTGGGATGACATCTTGATGGACTTAATTACTTTTTTGAAATAATATTATGGATGATGTGATATTATAGGGGTGATTTATACAACTTATTTTAGTCAACTCACTTCAGAGTGATTATTGAGTCAAATAAGATGGATGTTTTATTGAGTTAGTATCTTGATGAGGTGGTGAGGCTTCATTGGATTAGGAAGATGAACATATCTTATCATGATCCTCAATTTACCTTTATATTGAAGTGAGTATTCTGGTGTGATTTTGGTTCCTAGTTAAACCATATAAAGTTTTTTTAGTATATGGATGTTAAGATAGAGAAGAATATCCAAACATTAAAACTAACATTGCATGTGTTTGTTCTATGTTTTGGAGGATTGTGGGTGATTCATCTACCCTTGGTATAGTTTTATTAAAATAATAATTATCACCCTAATATTAGTATAGATCCATTTTAAGTGATGTATGGATGACCCTAATAATCTACATTATGTTGGACTGAGTTCGTAGGTTCATTTATTCTCTTACCAAAATTCAAATTGAGAATTATTTAGAAAGTGTATGTGATTTTTATGTCGATGAAGGAAACTTTAAGTCACTAAAAGTCATATAAATATCCTAGAACAATGACCCTATTGTTTTATTTTAGAAGACATATATTCATGAAGATATATCCTATTAATGACAAGTGATGTTTTGGTCGAGGGATTAAGCTAAACACCTTATTTCTTTGACCTTTAGAGTTTTTGGAACATGTTATATCTATTTCTTATCGAATCAAATAACCCCCATAGCATAGATGGGTCGATGATTTATTTTATGAATTTTTACTTTTCTACTGTCATCATGATGATTCCCTTGTCATTGTATGAGATGCGGTGGAATTTGATGATGATGTGACCTTCAACAAACAACTTATTTAGATCTGGAACCATTATAAGATGGTAGTGCACATGTGTACTATTCATTTACTTCATGACTTTGGATGGCACATTTCCTTAGATTTGAGTACATTGGAGCAGGATTCATTTATTCTTGATTAATATTCTTATTTTTTAATGTTTTATTATTGGTGACATATTGAGTGTGACCATATTGATTTAAGAGATTATTAATGGTGTTTCATGTCATTAATCCATATTACTATGATGTGTTGGATATGTAATCATTATATTGAGATCTCTGAGAGGTATCTCATGGGATGGATGTTCTATTTTTCCCATTCCATTCATCATGTTTTTTGGTTTAATTTCTCAATAAAGATAATTTTTAGGAGTTTTCTGCTCTAATGGACTAGTTTTTCTCAAGAACTTTGTATTATTATGAGATTGGATGTGTGAGAGAGAATATGGATGACTAAATGTATTGTTTGAGATGATATTTCATCTAAATTATAGGTATTTCAGAATCATCTATTAGGATATGGAATGGTGTAGTATTCAACATTGATGTTGTGTTGTTTCAATGTCCTTATAGTATGGAGTTCTGAATGATGCATTTCTATATTTATTCATTTTTTAAGGCCCATGTTCCATGGATAACATGTTCTATTATATATAAATAGATGTCCAGTTTTGTTTCCTATCACTTTTTTGGGCATTGTAGCATCGTATTGAATTTTTTCATGATATTTGGGGGATCGTTCTTCTTTTATATACCTCATTAGTGGTCTCTCTAGCATGGTGTTTAAGGATATGTCATGTAGTCTCATTGATGAGGACTATAAGATCTAGTAATTTCATGTCTATTGAGATGTGGTGTATTGGTTGTGCAATGGTGTTACCAAAATTTTATTGGATTGGAAGTTTGACCAAATTCTAAAATGTGAGAGATATGAGATATTTTCTCTATGATTTCCAAAGTGCATATTTTACTAAAACAATTTTTGGGTATCTATATATTCATCATTATATTTTTTCTGAAACCCCTAGATGTTGTAGCATGGATAGGGGTGTTGAACCATGGTCTAATTAATAATATATATTTTATAAATTTATTACCCCTAATGAAATTATTTAATTTCTTCTATTCTCACTCAAACCCTAGGTTACCTGTAGACCTATTTTAGATAATTTTATCCCACTTTGTTAGCATCTATCCCTCAAGTTTTGGATATCAATTCATAGGTAATCTATGTGGAGTTACCATATTTATATAGGTTATTGATCTCTCATATTTCCAATTTACATGCTATATAAGAAAAAAAAATTAAATTTCAAAAGAATTTTAATCAGTTATGGTTGACATAATCATGGTGGGATGATATACCATGTGATTTTGAGTTCCTTATGGGATACATGATTTATAAATTTGTTCTTGTTCTTATATTCTTTTTCAGAGTACATTGATTGCTTCATATCAGTGTAGTGAAATCATGGCTTCTCCTCATTTTAAGTGCATGTGAAGGATTAAAATGATTTATAATCTTTAGGTAAATGGTTTAATGAACCTAATAAAGATAAAATTATATAAATAAAGGAAGAATGAAATATGATATGGGATATAGTAATTTCATGTTGTTTATGTTATATTAGATGTTATTTGATTGTTGTTGGATACTATGAAATTGATTTTTGGGACAGTTTTTGTCCATTACTGGTGATAATAATCTTTAAATTTTCTAACAAATATAAATATGTTATCATAAATTGAAAAATGAAAGAGGCATGTGAATTTAAAAAAATTTACTCGTAAAATTATATTGAACATGGAATTGTTACATGAGAATACTAATTATATATTTTTTCAATTTTTAGCTTCTAAATATTAGTTTTCATGATAATGAATAGTGGTCATAATTAATTAGTTTACTAAATGATGGTATAGGGAAAATGTTTTTTACTATAATTAAATTTTTGAGACTATTTTCATCCTATACTTGATGTGAATATTTTGAGGGAATATTTTGATGGAATTAGACCCAAACACTCTCAGCCATCCGAAGGCTGGTTCTGGGGAGAGGAGAACTGGTTGGGAGAATAATGCAAGCAAAGGAAAATCTCAAATTAAGCAGAGCCCCCTTATAGTTGACCCACATTTAAATCTTGGGAACCGCTTTGATGGATTAGAAGACCAAGAACCTCCATCAAATGAGGAAGATGACTCGTCATGGGATGAAATTAATATTCTACCTTCAGTGGATAGCATGGACTGATGTCAAGGTAAAGGTCCTCACAGCCCTCACAGGAAGAAGGGGAAGAAAATTATTAAAGACTTATGAAAATGTATAGTAGTTTAGGGGAAAAAAGAAAAGGGACGCAAGGATTACACTCACCTACCAAAACCTATTGAAACTAAATCGGCCAAGAAAGGAATGAACAAAGGAAAGATGGGAGAAGAGGGGGAGTTCTTGCAACTAATTCTGCACTCTAAGGAAGACATGCTTGAGCATGAATTACAACCCAATGTCTCAAAAGATAAACTCAAGAGGATTTATGAATGAAGGTTGCATGTTGATGATACAAAGTAGCAAGAAGTCTGGATATATAAGCAAGATAGAATTCTGGCCCGAGGCTTTAACCAGAGGAAAATCAACTCAGAGGAATTTATTAAGACAATAGAAAGGATGATCTCCCATCTTGAAGAGATCATCAGAGAAGATCCAGGTATCCAGGTTAGTTTCTTGTATTGGGAGCTTTATAGAATAGCTGTGTCAAGTAACATTATTCTTGTGTTTAACCAGTTTGTGAGCTCTTTCATCACGTAGTGGTAACTCTTTATGAACTATGGTTTCCCATTTTTCCTAATAATTGTTTTAATAAAAAAATTAAACTTGTATTATGTTAGGATAACACTGAGGTACGATGGGATGGGATAGGATGAGATATAGTATTTCTAATTATTGGATTACTATTCTGAGAATGTTGATGGGATGCTTAGTTTGTATTGAGAGTAAGGATTTAACTTTTTTCTTGGTGGATAGTTTTCTTGATGGTTAAACTCCTAGTTTCCAATATACTACTGTAGTTAGCCTATTTTCTATTAGATAATCTTTATTATGGTATTTTTTTGGCCGAGTCATAAAATTCTTGGATTATTTTATATTAAATGAATTATAAATTAACTAATGGGTTAGATGTTGATGATGGTGGTAATGAAATATTTAGTCAGAACCAATGCATAGTAATATGAATTCTCTAAGAACATGGAATGGAAACCTAGAAATTGAAATATAAAATATATATAGTCATTAGTGCGTAATGGAATGGAATGAATACACTACTATTTAAATGAATTTGATGAATTATTTCATTATTTGTTAAATTACTAATTGGAAATTTTTAATGATTATGAATCATAATAATTGTGTACATATATCAAAACCTTGGTGGGGATAGAAAGGTTACATATAGAATAATATGTGTGCGTGTGTGTGAATGTGTGTGTGTGTGTAAGTATAGGTATTTTCCCTTAGTTTTGTAACACAGTTTAACATTATTTATATTTTATGATTTTATATTTTTGACCACCTTAGCTTGGTGGGAAAGTGATGCCCAAATGTTTTGGATTCCAAGAGTTTTCTCCAATAACACGGTTAGTGAGGTAATGTATACCTCACTATGGTATCATCCATGCTCTCCCTTTTGACATAGAATGATTTCTAGGCATATCAAGGCGTTGTGTATTAAGGTATAGGGTATGTGTCTACACGGGCTATAATGGATCCCATTTTTATCATACTAGTGTGTGTGGGATACAGTGGATTAAGGTTATAGCATGTTCCTATTTTCTAGCTATTGTGATTATGGTATACTATTGGTGTATATGTATGTTTTGTAGTTTATAGTGGTATAATGCATGAAACATAGGTTGTAATGTCTTTCGGACTAGTCACCTAGTTATGAAATGTGATTGGGATTTTTAGTTATGTGGTTCATGAAGAGATGATTTTATGGCTATGATATGGTTAATAAAGGGTACGATAATATATAAAAGAAATTATAGAACTATATGTTTTTCACTGGGGAATGGGAGGGATAAACCATGGTGAAGTATTTTTGGGGTACCTTTCATATTTATATTTTTTGATATAGAATGACCTTCTTCTATTAATTACTTAGTGATCAATCATTGATGATTATGGGACATAATTTTACCATGATTTTTATTGACTATGATTCATCTATTTATTCACTGGGATATAGTATGCTCTATTCACATTATCATGAGTTATTACTGGGAGGATACTTCTCAGTATTCATGTATGCTTACATCATATATATAAAAACAATATTTCAGGTTTGTGGGAGATGGATTGTAATTAAGATTATAATTAATTTATAATAGAGTTGTTCTACTTTTTTTTAGTTTTTGTATAATCCTATTAATTTTCTTAGTACATTTCAATTTTTTCACTTTTATGTAATTACATTCATGTGTTGGGGTGATTTATCAATTATTTATGTCATATATTTGGTTGTGAATCTTATCTCTATCTTTCATCATCTTCATATATGGGTGAAATTCCTAAAATTTCCATGGAATATTTACCATATGTTCTAGTCACCAACCCATCTCATATTGAAGGATAGGATTCATGGGTCATTTACACCTTAACAACTGGTATAGTTTGGGTACTAGTGGGGGGTAATGAAAAAGTGGTATTAAAGCTGATTGTTGGGAGATAAAATACAGAATGTGGATATAAACTAGGGAGTATTTCATGGTTTGGTAGGGATACAATAACTTTTGATGTAAAACATGATTTAAGAAATGGATACTAACTAGGATAGAGTATTTTAGGTCCTCATGTGATCTATTACATAGACCTTTTGTTTACTAGTCGTACTAAGTAAATTGTTCTTTTGACCAGAGTAGAGACCTTGGTAAGGATCATTCATCATGATTCCCGTCATCCATGTTTGAAAAAGATATATTATTTTAATAAAGTCAAACCATAAGTAAATATCCTTAAATGTTCAATATATTGGGTGTAGGGAGTCCAAAATAGATTAAAAAATTTAAATTATGGATCCAAGTCAACCTATTTGTCAGGTTTGTACTATTGTTTTTTAGTATAATGTACTAACATATCACAATTTATTTGAGACTGATGACAACCAAGCTTATAGAAATATGGTTCGAGAGTTTCAACACCGGAGTCAGCAGAAGTATGAGGAATTCATTTCTGATCTGAGCAACATGTGATTTATTATCTCATTATATTCCACATCAGTTTATTATTATTTTTATTTAGGATCTACTCACTCTTTCATTTAATCTTCCCTTTTCCGTAATTGGGACATGAGGTGAAGAAATATCACATTACCTTATCGTATACTAATCCAGCTAGAGGTTGAAATAGATTTTATAATGTCACTAGATATTTTGAGATGATGTATGGGAAATATTACCCTTGAGAAGAGTTTCTATGATTTTAGATAAAACCATACAACATCATCCTCATCATAAACTATCAATATTATATTTCAAAATGTTTTATTTTTTCAGGATGTGCAATATATTATTTAATACCAATGGAATGACTATGATTTTGTTTGGCGAGTGAGACCCTCAAATAGGTTAGATCCATATAGATTCAACATATTCCTTAATGGCCAAACTAATGTTAATTTTAGTAGAGGAACAACTAGTGGTGTTCCCCATGGTTGTTCAATATTACTCTGATACCTTTCCAAAAGGGGATGAGTAACTTCAGCCTCGATGTAAGATCAGGTTAGGGATAGTGCTTCAGTTGAGTATTGGTATAATATCTTTATACACAAATAAGATATAACCTTATAATTTATGGTATTTGTGAATTTATATTGATGACCTTGGTTAATGACATTTCATTCGTCCTAATTTGTCTTCTTGGGGTGTTCCAATCTTTTTCACAAAGGAGAAATATTGAAATATACATTTTTGTTTCAATTACATAATTTTAATATGGACATAATAAATAATGATTATCCCCTGGAAGAGAATGATAATTAAATAAATTAGTTGAAGGTATATATAATGTTCTAAAAGATTGATTTACGGACAAGATATCCTCATATGTAGTTCAATGATGAGTATATTTCATAGACTTATTTCCAGTTTCATTATGGGTATTGTGAGTTCATTTTAATATCATTTAGTGTAATGAATCCTCTAACAAAATTCATTGAATTAATGAATTTAATATTCCATTAGATTATGGGTAGATTCTTAGTGGTTTAATGAAAACATATTAGTGTATTCTAAGTCGTATGTGTATATTGAATTGCATCCATGGGCTATTTTGGGAGTTTTTCAACAATAACTTCTATTTGGGAAGCTATCTATGTGTATGTTCTTATCCCATGATGTTTATTTATTCTTATGTTTGAAGTATCAAAATGGAGTGTTTGTATATCCTTTTAATATTTAAGTTGTTGTTTCTTGGTTATCCCCAAAGAATGCTATGAAGGATTAGAGTATTTTTGGACTTGCATGATATTATAAGTGGATCTTACCTGATTTCATTAGGATTGAGACTTCAATGATAGTTATGACTAAAAAGTATCTAGTTTTTGGGTATGGTAAATAGTGCCATGATACTTATAGTATTTTAATGAGAGTCCATTCGGTTTTTTTGATCTTCATTTGCTAGAGGATGGTTTTTCATTTTAGGATTATTACAATTCCTTGTTTCATAGATTGGGATGTGTCTAGATGCATAAGAGTGAATTTATCACTTATGTGTTATGAGATCTATGACCTTATGAGTGTAACTACACTAATAATAATATTGGGTATGTTTTAGTTGTGTTATCTCTAAATTTATGATGACATTACCTAATTGGTAATAAATTTTTGGTCTGCATAGATCAAATGAACTTGAGCCATATCTTCTCTTAGAACAAATTGAATTTTCACCAGTGAAGCTAGATGGAATATTTAAATGATGATGACTTTAAGACTTCCTAAACATTGGGTACTATAGATGATCTGGTTAATGATCTAATCTATAATTTGGGTGGATATGTTGTATATGAGTCTGGTTATTCTTAAAGGGCGATGAAGTAGATTTATAGGATACACCATAATATGATAAATTTTGATTCTAGGAAGTGTATTTATTATATGGTTGTAAATTCACCCTTGCTGAATAATGTGGATGAATACTAACCAATTGATTCTGATGTGGATATTTAGTGACATTGAGTTATTTATTTTGATTCCATGAAGTTATTTTATAATGATGATCAACATCGAATATTGTTCTATAAGAGGATCTTCATTCCATTTATGATGTGTGATGTGGTACTTAGTGAGCTTAATACTTCGCCTTTATGGTATATCATAGATTGTATATGATATATAATTCCCTTAAATTTTAGTTTTGGTATTTTTTTTAAGAATAAATAAGTTGCAATATTCATGTCTCTATGTTTGGTTTTTGAGAGGGTAAAGGAAAAGCATCATGTACCTTCGAGGTTAGTTCAGTCCCTTTATGTTCCCTATTGGAAGTGGGAGGACATATTAGTGGGAATCATCACTAGTTTGACCTAAGATCATGGTGTATATGATACTATAGGTGTGTTTTAGGTCTGTATTATGAAGTTATCTAACTTATTAGTGAATGAGGAGTCAATATTAATGGATGTTTTTTTGAGGTAGTATCTGGTGGAGGTGGTTTGGGTTCATTTAGTTATAAATTATATAATAATAGATCATAATAAAAATTTCACCTCCATAATTCGAAATGGTCTCAAAAATCCTTTTGGTTCTCATTTATACCTTCAATCAACATTTTATCCATAGATGGATGGTCATACATAGTAGATCACCTAAATATTAAAAGGCATAGTGTGTGTGTGTGTTTTGATTTCAAAGGTTCATGGGTAAGGTGCCAACCATTTTTTGAGTATTCTTATAATAACAGTTATCCCCATACTATTTGCATAGAACTATTGAACATGTAGTATGGATTAACCTACTAATCTCTAATATAATATACCAATATAAGAGATAATTCTTTTCTCATACTATAATTTTTATGAATAATTGGTATAATGGTGTGGTTTATTCACAATAAAATGAATCTAGAAATAGATATCCATATTTTTTTGTATTATCATTGTAGGATGAGTCTATAGTTCAATGTTTGAGATCATATTTTTTTAAAAATATATCCTCATAAAGGGAAATTATTATTGGGTTTCTTGAGTATTTTATCTCCATGATTTGTATACCATTCAATGGTTTAACATGTGTTCGGGTTGTTGTGTATCATTTCAAACTACCCCAATAACCAAATCCTTAACAAATTTTATGTGTCGAAATATATGTGATGTCTTCATGACGATTTCCATGTCATTGAATGAGGTGATATTGAATTTGAGGATGATGTAACCTTGAGGAAAACCTATTGAGATATAGAACCATCATGTGAAGGTTGGGTGAAAGTGTCTTATTAATTTTTGTTGTGTCATGTGGAAGAAATATGGCATAGAGGAGATTACATGGAAGTGTGTGTTGTATATTTTCACTCAATATCCTATATTCTTCCAGGATTGATATTTGTTGAGATTTTTATTGATACCCTCATTGATTTATGATATGGTTATTAATTTTCCATATTTTTGGGTTTTTTCGTCTAACATGTTATTTAAGTTCATTTTATAAATATTCCCTTGATCAGTATCTCATGGTAGGTTGTTATATTTTCACATTTCCTACCATCTAGGGTTATAGATTAAAATAATGAGGATGAGAATATTTTAGGGGTATGCATAAGAGCCTCAGCCCAGTTGGTGAGGACTCGCTAGGTGCATCCAAGAGACCCGAGATCAAATCCGGGTGGAGGCATATTTCTGGGGGGGTACTGTAGCAGTACTGTAGAAGGCACTATTCGGTATTGTAGCAGCCAGAACTATTCATCCATCCGGGCCTCCGGGCCACCGGTTTGGTCCTCGGGTCCTGCAAGGCTTTTGAGCCACCCAAGGCCTTCAGGCCAGTTGATTCTCAAGGCCTTCGGGCCACCTTAAGGCCTTAGGGCCACCCCAAGGCCTTCGGACCACATGAATGCAGGGCCCAGACACACTACAAAAAAGAAGCAGCCCTAGAAGATGATTCGGAGTAGATGAACTCACCAGAGTAGAGCCAAATGGATTGTCAGAATGAGTGGGTATGGTTATTCCATCGGTACCAGCCTATGCTAGCACAGGATGCCTATCCAGATGGTCATGCAAAGGTGGAGAGCTACTATCAAGATGCAGATACTGGGGAGGGGTAGTTCCTTGTAGATAGTCTGGTTGAATTCCCTAAGACCTTCGGGTCATGTAATCTCCTAAGCCTACCGGCCATGTAATCTCTGAGCCTACGGGCCTTGTAAGGGTTCCCCCTCATCCCTTGAAAGGGGGGTTATCAAAAAATCAATAAAAATGAAGGCCTTCGGGATATTCAGTCTAGGGGTATCTTGGGTAAGGTTATGATTTTTCATGATCCTTTCTTTTGTGTTTCTTGGTGTTTTTATGTGTCTAAGAGAGTAAAAAAGAGTATATGTGGGGATTGAGATAGTATATTAGTTATATGAGGTTGATGTTATCAAGGTTTACTAGGATGTGAGGTGGTGTAGTCTATTAAATAGACTTTGTAATGAGTCCATGTCCTTATGGCATATAATTTTGGATAAAGGGTTTTTATAGATCTACCATTTTGAATCCATCAACACCTTAGATACTAGGCTACATAATAGAGAAATATATAATGGTTTTCATGGATATATAAATTTAATGTTCATTATAGTGTGGTCTTGAGATTCTTTGTAGAGCTAGGGGGTCAATCTTCATACCTCTTCCTCTATGAGGGTTGATATAGAATGGTGTGTAAGGTTGGTTTTTTAGTCCTGGTGGTGGAAAAATATTTCTATGATGATCTAGGGAACATTATGGCATGTATTCTTAGATATTCAATGGTGTTCCTTTAAGTTATAAGATCATCGGTTTGGAAGAATTTTAAAAAGGGGGAGATATGTGATATTTCCACCATGTTTTCCGAAGTGTGGATTTGACCGAACCCATGATAGCATAAGGATCTATTCTTCATTATGGTTTTAGTGAAAACCCTAGGTATTGTAGTGCAGCCAAGAGTATTTTACCTTGGTATTATTAAAAATAAAAACATTATAAATGTTATGATCCCTCTAAAATTTATTTTCTTTTATAACATTTCCCTCAAACCCTATAATACATGAGGACCTCCTTCAGAGACTATAATCCCTATTTTATTAGATTTAACCCTCATATTTTGGTGATTTTTTCATGTATGATATTAGAGGTATTTTCTTATTCACCTTTATTCATGATATCTCGTGTTCTCTCATTCCATTATATTAAACCATTGTTTTCTTTTTTGGGGGGTGGGGGTGTTATCAAGGGTTGATATACATGGTTTGATGATATCCATAGTGATTTTTCAATCCTCTAGGAAGATGGGATTTGGATATTTTCACTTTTGTATCCATTTATGAAGGAAAAATATTGAAATCATTGTATTGAGTTTGGGTATTTTTAACATATTCTCATTTTATATTAAGTTTTGGGATTAAAATTATTTCGCTTCATTAGGTAAATGGTTGAATGAAAATAATTATGTTAAAATGAAAAAATGTATTAAATATTAAATATTAAATGGGATGTTGTGATCACATGTGAGTTATGTTATTTTAGAAGATATTTGATATTTTCTAAGCATACTGAAATGGATTGTTGTTATTGATGTTGTTCTTTGACATGAATGATATTCTTAGAAATTGTTATTAAATTTAATGATCAAATGATAAAATGAAAAATTAAGGAGCCATGTAAATTTAATTACCATTATTCCCTAAATGATATTATACATTGATGTGTTTTATGAACTTTATTATTAGTTGTTTCCTATATTGTTAACTATAGGATATTGATTTTCTTATGGATGAAACATAATCATAATTAGTCAATTAATTCAATGATGTTGATGGAAAAAGTCTATTTATTGGAATTCATTTTATGTGGTTTCCTTAAGACCATTATTTTTTATTATAGTCTTGTATGTCTGGGTTTTATGGCCTTGGATTCCCCATTGGTTTAATATGTGGATAATATGATTATTGATATGTATGTATTTTAATAAATTTGTTCCCTTACTTTTAACTGTTATGGAACTTGTATGATTGGGATATTAGGAGAGTGATGGATGGAATTGTTTTTTAGATTGGCTTATGTGTTTTCTATTTATTGAGATAAGGATGATGTTAGGATTGATGACATAGGTTAAAGAGTCTCATTTATTATAGACAAATCATTGTGCAAGGATTATTGATGGGTTTCTTGGTTCGGGTTTAGAAAATGGATTACATTATTATTATTGTTATTATTATTATTATTATTATTATTATTATTATTATTATTTATGGATCACTTTATTAATGGTCAATTGTATTTGATTGTAATTTTTTATTGTAGTTATCCTACAGACTTTGAGTATTTTTTCCTTGTGTTTATTTCATGGTTGTGTCATAGAATGATTATATTATGGAAAAATAAATTAATTGTAAATAAAGTAAACTTTTTGGGTGTTGAATATGGAAGTATAGAAATATTAAATAAGAATGATGATATGGAATTATCGATACTTGAGAGTATGTAATGGAAATAAAGAAATTAAAATATATATTATATAAGTGTTGTATTTTGATTTAATGGAATGATTAAACAAGTATTTCTAATGGAGTTAATTAACTATTTCTTAATTTTTTAAATTATTTGTCGAAATTATTGATGATTTTGAATTGTGATTATTCTGTACTTATTTATCATCTAGTTTCCTAGAACTTAGTAGTGGAAATGAGTTCCATGTTAGATGATAGTGAGATTTGACTCTATATATAGGTATTACCCCTCAGTTTGGTTCTGTGGTATACTATTCACTATATATTTTAATTTCGTAAAATTCATCAACTATGTTTGGTGAGTCGCTGAATCTCAAATAGTTTTGGTGTTTTACCCAAAATCAATTTTAGTGAGGGAAAAGATGTCCGACTATAAAATCATACCCAATATACATTCAAATGTATCATGATAAATAGTCAAACATAGTCTATGATGTATTAATGTATAGGGAATATTTATACAATGTATTTTATGGCACTCAATTTTTTTATACAAGGGTCTATGAGCTTTAGTATATTAATATTATGAAACATATACATATTTAAACTATAGTTACTATAGTCTTCCACATATGTACATGCATCGGATATAGTTCTTTACTGTATAGTTCATTTTACATGGGCTATAATGGTTTTCGGGCTAGTTACTTGTGTATGAGATGTATTTTCAATATATATCAATGAGGTGGAGGATGAGATGATGATATGTCATATATATGGTTTCTTGGTGTAGGATGAATTATAGAAGACATTGTATCACAAGAAATTTGATGTTAGGGAATGAGAGTGAAAAATTAGTGGGGAATTGAATGAAAGTTAAATTTATTATGTATATTATTTTGATATATAATGACATACACCTAGGTGTAACTTAGTGAGAAAACCATGGTGAGGATTGGAAATAGTTTTACATACTTTGGTAATGGGTTGGTTTCCTCTATTTATTCATTGGTATTTAGTATAATTATTTCACATTTTTATGATACGTTCTGGGGATGATCCTATAGAGTATACCTATACACTGATACAAAATATATATATATAAACTATTTTCAATTTTATAGTTGATGATTGGTAATTAAGTTGGGAATTACAAGCTAATAGATTTTTTTAGGTTCTCTTATAGTTATTAGTCACTGATTGGGGTAGTTCTTTTTTACTTCTTTGTTATTAATAAATGTATGACACTACATTCACGTATTTTTATGTTTTACCAGTAATTTATGTGATGGATTCAGTTCTTAGATAATATGTTTTTCTTTCATAGTATATATATATGTGGGTAATTCCTCACATTTACTTAATCTATACTACTGGTGTTTGTTGAACTTCACTATAATTAATGCATACATAATTTTTGTGATTATGTTATTATATTCCCCACTTATGTATTTCAACACATATTATTATTTTTTGCGGTAACATTGTATTAAGATGAAAAGGTATCAAAATTACCATGTGAGTATGTCTAACTACAAATTAAATTTTTATTAAATTGTACATTCACACCAAAAAATGTTTAAGAATTTCGAAAGAGGAGAATACGTAGGGATACTTCAAGAACAATAAGAATATAGACAGTGGGATTTGAATTTGGATAAAAAAATTATTAAAACCTAGAGAAGAAACTCATTTTTCTTTGAGGTTCTCTGATTCTCTATTTCCCTCACTCCATGTTTCATAATTTGAAAATCAAATTATGAACACACCCCTAAAACCATGGTTGAAAACAAATTTCATATAGTAAGATATGTATATAGTCAAAAAAAGGTCTATATATGTTGGTTGCCTACTACCTAGAACAATGTGGCCCATGATTATATAGTCGGATGATGGTTTCCTACCATCATGGTCAAAGTGGATCGTAGAGATAGTGTAAGAACCCATCCCTTCGTTTTAGGTATGTTTTTTATTTTTCTAGAGTTTTTGAGAAAAGAGTAGTTTCTAGAAATTTTTGAAGTACACACCGTGTACTTTATGAGAACTTGTCGTGTACTCTTTTCCCGCATGAGGCTGTGTGATGGTTGTGTCTGGGCACACACACGGCCATATAGGGGTGATGTGGAGGCTGCTTAAAGTGGATTACAGAAAATCCTAGTACACGCCGTGTACTCCAAAAGTATACACCGTGTACATTCTTTTTTTCATTAAATGGACCGGGGTCGCGTCTTAACCCTAGAACCTTCTTCTTCTCCAGCTTCTTCGACTAAGATCATTTCATACAGTCGTGAATCTCCTTCAATAACCCGAGCCTCCGTCCATTCTCTGAATCAACCTCCATTGATTGCATTGGAACCACAGCTGTAAGCTCTTCCTTCTCCTAGAGCATCATTTTCCAATTCCTCCTCTTTTCTAAGTTATCGTGGGTTGAATGTTTTGTGTGTTTTCATATATATATGACGTTCTAAATAGTTTCAAGCCCTGTGGTTCAAGTATATTTATCTCCTAGCATCAAGGTAGATGGTTTGTGCCTTTCCATTCAAAGTCCTTGAGTTTTATGTTCAATTCCCACCAATACCCTTGAACGGGGTATTGTGTGTTTACTATTTTTCCCTTATTGTTTTCCTTCCTTTCTTGTATTCTTGTGTAGAGGTAATTTGGTTATTTATGATGATAATTTCAATGCTTGGATGTTTTTTCCCATGCCTTGTTCTGTTTACGACCTTTTGGTCTTGTTCAGCCTTTGGTCATTATACTTATTTTCCATGACTTATGACCATAGGATAGAGTGTTATTCTCTGACATGCTTGTTATTCTATAGACTGGTTATCCAAGTAGCTCTTAGGTTTACTTTGACCTTATAGAATTATTATGCACTGACTGGCATGGGGCCGTGGGAACCTGGTGCAATAGACTATAAATAGATAGACTGAGTGAGCTTCCTCAGAGAGTCTTGGACATTATAGACTATAGGGGATAGACTGAGTGAGCTTCCAAGAGAGTATTGGATATTATAGACTACATGAGGATGGACCGAGTGAGATTCCTTAGAGAGTCTTGAGATTTATAGACTATATGGTGGTAGACCAAGTGAGCATCCTCAGAAAGTCAGTGTTTTGTTTGAATTTCCTTAAACCATTCTATGCTATAGGAGGAATTGACTGAGTGAGCTTCCTCAGAGAGTATGTGATAGAACCAGGGCTATAAGAGGAATTGACCGAGTGAGCTTCCTCATAGAGTCTCTAGAACTTGGGGATATAAGAGGATTATACTGCGTGATCTTCCTCAGAGATTCCCTAACTTCCTTAGACTATAAGGGTAATTGACTGAGCGTGCTCCCTCAGAGAGTCTTATAATTTCGTATGAACAAACCATAGGAGTTAGGTTGAGTGTACTTCCCAAATGGTTATTGGTACTTCTTGGATAGGACCAGAGGGGATGGTTGTGGGTACTTCCCAGAGGGTTTTCTATTTGTGGTTAGTTGTTTTCTTCACTATTACTTGTTGATCTATGGATTGTTTACTGCTATGTATTATCTTTTTCATTGCTTGCTGTTTACTATTTCCTATACATTACCTTCCAAATGCTCACTAACTGTTAGGCATAGATCTTTGGGTTGTTTCCTACTAGGATTTTGTCTCACACCCTATTTTGGTCATGATTTTGGGCCCAAATAGATTATATTGTCCTAGGTATAGACAAGGGAAAGCACCCTTCGACTTCAGGTACTAGATTGCATTGGGGCAGGAGAGAATGGGACCAAGCCGAGGCTTGCGATGTTGAGGAGTTTCTTATCTGTTTTTCTTTTGTCCTTTGATTTAGTATTGTATTCAAAATTTTGACTTGTTTGTATGAATTCCTAGATATATTTATTTTCCATCATTTCATATATACATATGTGCTCCAGTTTTATATTGGTTTAGCCTTCTGTTGTTTACTTTTGTTGGATTTTTACTGCTTCCCCTATTGTATGTGTTGTTTAATTCCATTGTGTACTCTTCTAATAAGGGAATAGTTTCCCCACTATCACACCCAAGGCACTCGCTACTATTCGGAAGCCTCAGATGTTTGGGGAAATGCACTTGAAGCCATGTGACCAACTGGGTACCGGGCGCCTATGGGTGGATTTTGGAACCGGGTGTTACAAAGTGGTATCAGAGGCATTATTTTCTCTTGACTTACGGTTTGGAGCCTATATCAAGAAATATGATGGAATAGGTACATGGTAATAAGTTGTGCCTGGGAGTAACTAACCCGTGTATAGGGATAAGCCGTACTACCTCGTTTATTGCAGTTTTACTAGTATGCACTTTTACAGTTGATTTGATTTCACTGTTGGGTGATTTGCATGCTTTGTGATGTTACCATTGAGGTTATTGCGGTTCTATTTCGGTCTCAACCCGATGAGATGAGGGTATTTCATCTCATACATCATATAGTAACTTGTTATATATCACATGTCGTGCATTCTTTCCATTCCATCTAGGATGAATTAGATATTTCATGTTGTTGTGTTAGATGTTGTGTAGATTATGCATGCTGTTGTGACAGATGCTTTGATATAATCTCTACTAATTGATAGAGAAATTTTTTTATAGTACTTTACTTAAATGGATGCCAAAAATTGGTTCCTGAGGTGTTATGGGCCCTCACAGACTGGAATTTGGTGGATCATTGTCCGGTTTCCCTGTTATAACTTGTATAAGATTCCAAGCTTTCATTCACGGGGAGTATGGGCCCTCACGGATCGGAATTTGGCACCTTAACTCTTGTTTTCTGTGTTTTCGGGGCTTTTGAGCAGTTTCTGAGCTACTGCCCGAAAAGACCCTGAATACACAGCGTGTACTTTATTAATACACACCGTGTAGTTTTTAAACCGTTTCACAGACTGTGTGGACAAAAACACGGGGTTGTGAAAAAAATTTAGGAAAACACCATGTACGGTATGTACAAGCCATGTTGAAGTGACCATGTGTCTACCCATGTGGCTAACAACACAGATAGATGAAACCTTTACATTACATGTTGTGTCCTGTTATCACACACAGTGACATGTAACCTAAGTACCTGGTCATGTCACGAACAACACGGGTCGGGGAAAACCTTCAAATACACGCTGTGTTCTCAGGGAGCACATTGTGTAAGAGTGAACCATGTAGCAGGCTTTGTAACTAAAAACACGGGTCATTGAATCCAAGTATAGTACACATCGTGTACTTCATGAACACACCAGGTAGTCTAGGATAAAAAGGACCGTGTGGGTTAGCCGTGTAAGGAGACTCGGGCAGGGTAATAGAGTTCAGGTACACACCGTGTGTGGGGAAAACACGTTGTTTGGCTGGGGTGTTACACGACCATGCTACCCATCTAGAGATCATTCTGAGTACACTAAGAGAACATCATTTATATGCTAAACTCTCGAAATGCCACTTTTGGATGGATCAGATTCACTTCTTGGGTCATGTTATCTCAGAGATAGGAGTATCAATAGACCCGGAGAAAGTGAGAGTTGTAGTTTCCTATGAGCATCCGAAGAATTTATTTGAGGTGAAAAGTTTTCTAGGGCTGGCTAGATACTACAAGTATTTCATACAGGACTTGTCTCGACTAGCAGCCCCACTGAGAGGTCTGAACAAGAAAGGGGAAAAGTTCTTATGGTCAGATTCCTGTGAATCAGCCTTTCAAGAGCTGAAAGGGAGGTTGATGTCAGCACCGATACTAGTCTTGACAGAGTCAGTCAAGAGCTATATGGTCTACTGTGATGCTTCAGGTATCGGGCTGGGAGTTTTGCTTATGCAGGGAGATGGAGTCATTGTGTACGGGTCTCTGCAGTTGAGGCCACATGAGAGGAACTAGCCGACGCACGATCTAGAGTTGGGAGTTGTTGTTCATGCCTTACGTTGTTGGATACATTATCATCTTGGAGAGAACATTGTGGTGTTTACCAACCACAAGAGTCTCAAGTACATCTTCACTCAGCGTGACCTGAATTTGATACAGCGCAAGTGGGTCGACTACCTTCAGTCCTTTTACATTGAGTTTTCCTATACACCGGGAAAGGGCAATGCAGTGGCTGATGCGTTGAGCAAGAGAACTAAAATATAGGCAATTCAGAAGGCCAACAGTGAATGGAATCTTATGGATCTATTCTATGAGATGCATTTGGAGGTGCACGACAGACAGGGGTAGGCCTTTCTATCTTCTGTAGCTATTACCTCTACACTTCTTGACCGGGTATGGATGAGGCAGCTATCTGACTCATAAGGCCTAGTCTTGCAGGAGAGTGTGTCAGGAGAGGACCCTCTTCCTGGATGGACAGTGGCCGAGATTGAGATCTTGTGTTTCCAAGGACGCGTATGGGTGCTAGCGGACATACACGATGAGCTGATGTGGGACTTTCATTCCTCAGTTTGGGCAGTTCATCCTGGCGTCACCAAGATGTATCATAATCTACACTGACAGTACTGGTGGTCAGGTATGAATAGAAATGTTTCTAGTTTTGTCATGAGGTGTTTTACCTGTCAGCAGGTGAAAGTGAACTATCAGTGACAGGAAGGTCTTTTTCAGCAGTTATCCATTCCAGAGTGGAAGTGGAATGTTTTTGCGATGGAATTCGTGACCGGTTTGCCGATGTCTCCTCGAGGTAATGACGCAGTTATTTTTTTCATCGACAGACTCACAAAGGTTTCTCACTTCTTGCCAAACAAGGAGACCTTCAGTGTCGATGAGCTGGGATGGTTGTACATCCGAGAGACTATACATCTACATGGAGTTCCACACTCCATTGTTTCAGATGGAGATGCATGTTTTACTTCTTGGTTCTGGCAGGGGATTTATAAGGTTTTGGGTACATAGGTAATTTTTAGTACAGCTTACCATCCCTAGACTGATGGCTAGTCCGAGCGTATGATTTAGGTGCTTGAGGATATGCTCCAAGCATGCATTCTAGAATTTGGAGGTTCTTTGGATAAGAATATACTTCTTGTGGAGTTTGCCAATAACAACAGTTTTTAGGAGACTATTCAGATGGAACCTTACGAGGCTTTGTACGGTATCCCATTCCGATCACCTTTATACTGGATGGAGGCAAGAGAGGTGGCTTTTCTGGGACCTTGTCTTTTACAGAAGACCTCAGAGTAGATATAGTTGATTTGGAAGAGGATGGATACGGCAGAGTCTCGACAGAAGTCTTATGTTCATCAGTGAAGATGACCTCTATAGTTTGAGGTCGAGGATCAGGTTTTCCTGCATGTCGCACTAAGGTTGGGACACTAGAGGATTCGGAGACTGGGTAAGCTTTCACCATGGTATTTCATCCCATTTGAGGTGCTGGAGAGAGTTGGTCTGTTTGCCTATCGGTTGTAGTTACCTCAGAGGTAGCGAGCTATGCATGATGTCTTCCATGTTTCTCATCTCCGACGTTACTTTTCAGACTCGTAACATGTATTTCAACCTAAGGATATTGATCTTGAAGTGGATGAATCGTTTGAGTATCATCCTATCCAGATTTTCGATCGCATTATGAAGGTTCTCGGTGGATGGTATGTTCCTCTAATATGGTTGTTATGGCAGCACGGGTGAGTGCAGGACGAGACTTGGGAGAGGGAGGCTGATGTACGATCGCAGTGGCCGGAGCTGTTCGGGGTTTCTACTACCACACCTAAATAGGGAAATTCAGGGACTAATTTATATAAGGGGGGATGTTTGTAAGAACCCAGACCTTCGTTTCAGTTATGTTTTTACTCTTTCTAGAGTTTTTTTAGAAAAAAGGAGTTTCGGAAAATTTTTGAAGTACATGTCGTGTACTTTATGAGTACACGTCATGTACTCTTTTTCTATGCGAGTTCGTGTGCTGGCCATGTCCAGGACACACACCCGTCCATGTAGGGGTGATGTGGATTCCACTTAAAGCAGAGTACGGAAAAGTATAGTACACACCATGTACTCCAAAAGTACACGCCATGTACATCCTTTTTTTCATTAAACGGACCGGGGTTGCATCTTAACCCCAGAACCATCTTGTTCTCTAGCTTCTTCAGCCAAGAGCATACCGTACGGATACGGATCTCCTCCGAGCCCCCGATCTTCCCTCCATTCTCCGAATAGACCATCATTGATTGTGTTGGAATCGTAGCGGTAAGCTCTTCCTTCTTCTAGAGCATCATTTTCCAATTCCTCCTCTTTTATAAGTTATCGTGGGTTGAACATTTTGTGTTTTTTCGTAGATCTATGATGTTCTAAGGAGATTCAAGCCTTTTGGTTCAAGTATATTGATCTCCTAGCATCAAGGTAGGTGGTTTTTTCCTTCCCATTCGAAGTCCTTGAGTTTTATGTGCAATTCCCACCAATACCCTTGAACAGGGTATTGCATGTTTACAGTTTTTCCCCTGTTGTTTTCCTACCATGCTTGTATGCTTGTGTAGAGTTAATTTGGTTATTTATAAGAATAATTTCTATTCTTGGATGTTTTTTCCCGTGCCTTGTTCTTTTTACGACCTTTTGGTCTTGTTCATCCTTTAGCCATTATATCTGTTTTTCATGCCTTGTGACCGTAGGATGGAGTGTTGTTCTCTGACATGCTTGTTATGCTATAGACTGGTTAGCCAAGTAGATCTTAGGTTTACTTTGGCCTTATATCATTATTATGCACTGACTGGAACGGGGTCGTGAGAACCTGGTGTTATAGACTATAAGGGGATAGAACGAGTGAGCTTCCTCAGAGAGTCTTGGACATTATAGACTATAGGGGATAGACCGAGTGAGCTTACCAGAGAGTCGTGGATATTATATACTATAGGAGGATTGACCGAGTGAGCTTCCTCAGAGATTATTGAGCTTTACGGACTATATGGGGGTAGACTGAGTGAGCTTCCTTAGAAAGTCGTTGTTTTGTTTGAATTTCCTTAAAACATTCCAGGCTATAGGATGAATTGACCGAGTGAGCTTCCTCAGAGAGTCTGTGATGGACCTGAGGCTATAGGAGGAATTGACTGAGTGAGATTCCTCATAGAGTCTTTATACCTTGGGGATATAAGGGGATTAGACCACGTGATCTTCCTCAGAGAGTCCCTGACTACCTTAGACTATAAGGGGAATTGACTGAGCGTACTTCCTCAGAGAGTCTTATAATTTCGTATGACCAAAATAGAGGGGTTAGGCTAAGTGTACTGCCCAGAGGATTGTTGGTACTTATTGGATAGGACTATAGGGGATGGTTTTAGGTACTTCCCATAGGGTTTTCTATTTGTGGTTACTGCTTGTTGATCTGTTGATTGTTTACTGTTGTGTATTATCATGTTCACTGCTTACTATTTACTATTTCATTTACTTTACCTTCCATATTCTCACTGACTGTTAGGCATAGATCTTCGGGTGGTTTCCTACTGGGATTTAGTCTCAAACCCTATTTGGGTCATGCTTTTGGGCCCAAATATGTTATATTGTTGCAGGTATAGACAGGGGAAAGCACCCTTTGACTTCAGGTACTTGATTGCATTGGGGCAGGAGAGCATGGTACCAAGCCGAGGCTTGTGATTCTGAGGAGTTGCGTATCTATTTTTCTTTTGTCCTTTGGTTTAGTTTTGTATTCAGTATTGTGAATTGTTTGGATGCTTTCCTAGACATATGTATCGTGCATCATTTCATATATACATATGTGCTCCATTTTTTTATTGGTTTAGTATTCCGTTGTTCACTGTTGTTGGATGTTTACTGCTTCCGCTGTTGTATGTGTTGTTTACTTCTGTTGTGTACTCTGCCAATGATAGCATAGTTTCCCCACTATCACACCCAAGGCCCTCACTGCTAGTCAGCAGCCTCTGGCATTTGGGGAAATGCAATTGAGGCCATGTGACCAACCGGGTATGGGGCGCTTCGGGGTGGCTTCTGGAACCAGGACATTACAGATAGGCTTGACCTACAAGCATATTCCATATGGACTATGGTGAAAGAAATGCGTGGAAACACAAATATATTATTGGAATCGTTCATGATGGGGTGTGTATATATATGCATAAATATTTACATATAACATTTTTTGGGATGATTGGAAAATTATTATCCAAAAACGTTATAGGTTACATGATCAATCCAAGAGGGTGTATATTTTTTGAGATATGTGGATAAAGTTTATGCCTATGGTTGTTGTTCATGAACAACAACCACTATATAAAAAAAACACTGTGTCCAAAGGTATGTTTTGTCCATTTCCAGTTCCCGACCATACCCATAATTTTTTCAAGAAATAAATGTAGTTATAGAACCTCTGAACAAGGCCATGATCTTCTTCTTTGATTAACAGGTACAATTCCATAGTTATAAACATTTGTAATAGCCCAGTATTCCACTATTGTATGGTGAACCATAGCATGTTCATCAATCATATTCTTTCACTCATAAATTAAGTAAATGAAAAAACAATGCACATTAGAAACATCACACCTAAAATTGATAATTTATCCTATGTTGGATTCAATCACTGAATGTGGGATAAATCTACTTTTGAGAATCCCATGGCTAGTAATAAGGGTATTCACATTATTAATGGGGTATAATCCATCACCAAAATTACCACTATAATAAAAAATATCCTCCTCATTAAAATTTTGTATGAGACATCCATTATCAAAAATTCCATTATAGTACAACCCATCTTCATTCAGTTTATAACCTAATTCTAGTGATAAGAGATCAAAATAAATTTCAATATGTTGTGTTTCTAAACAAATTATGTTTTTATGTTATGTGTGATTGATAAAAATGATATTTTACATATAGAAAATGAACATTCATATTATTATTTTACGATAAATCCTATAATTAATTTTAAAATTTTGAAATTAGAATACCAAAGTTGATTTATAGTTTGAGCTGTAAAAATAATAAACTATATATTATGTTTGTATGCCCATTGTGTTTTTTTTTTCTTATAAAATATTTATTTTACTATGGAGAGGAAGAATATTATTTTTATTAATTTAACCTTTAAATATGTTTTTGGGTGGGACTCTATGTTTAAAATAAATATTATTTGAAAAAAAATATTGAGGTTTATAGTCTATAAGATTATTCCTAATTTTAATCCATTTCTAATACACAATTTTTAAATCCAATAGGATAAATGAAAAATATTAGACCCTATTTGTTTTGGAGACCACATTTATTGACTTGATAAAATATAAAAATTCATCAATAAATTTTTTTATTGAAATAATGATTATCTAATTATCATTTGAAATTTAAAATATTGTTATTTATCATCACATCAATATAATCATACAATTATTATCACTTTCCATCTCTTCATCAATACCCTATTATTTATTACTTTTATATATAAAACATTATAATATCACATTACTATTTTTTTAACATTATTTACCTTAAAAATAATTTTTAATACCATATAAAATGTAGTAGTTTCATTATTTATATAGATAAAGTCTTATATATAAATAAATTTCTTTTTACATAAATAATAATTCTAATTTTTATTTCAAGAAATATTTATTGATTTAGTATTTAATTAATTTATTATTTAGGTTTAATTTTAATTTTATCAATGTTCTAACTCTATTTTAGGAATATATGTTTTCCTTAATTATTCCATTTAATTTTATTATATATAAATAGTGATTCTTATTCATTATTTTATATTGATAATATATATAGGTTAATATATATTTTTGGAATATATCAATAGTTCACCATTTATAATTATCATACCTCCAAAAGACATTTCATATTCTAATTTAATTACTTAAAAATTTTAATAAAAACCAAAAATATATGTAAACAAACCATTATTGAAGTTGTTAATAATAAATTCATAAAATATTAAATGTAATGTATATAATAGTCTCTATTAAAGTTATATTATATTCTTCCTTTTTGAATGTATTTCTCCCTTCCATAATTGTTTTTTATATATTATTATTTTTCTGTAACAATAAATATTATGAAATGAAATTTTACATGAAATAAATTCATAAGTATTCAGAGGTATGTAAAATAATGTATAAATCCATAACATATTCTTAAAATAGTTAGAAAATATAGGTTTTTAGACCACTAAAACACAACTATTATAAGAAGGGTTTAGTATCCCTAGTAATCTCTCAAGATAACAACAGTGACTGAAACTAAAAAGGTAGTGTTTATGATCAAATTATTACCCGCCTCAATGTTAACACACATTTAGATTTTATGAATTGAATAAACCATCAAAAATACTTATTTTAAATTTAGTACTTATGAATAATCACAAGAAAAACCACTACATATAATTTATAAAAATATACCCCTAAATTTTATGAAGTCTAATGAAATCATAGATTAAGGAAATATTTTTATCAGTAAAAACATGTTCATAAATTTATCTTTTATTATTTATCCAAAATAAGTGATAAAAGTGAACCATTTATCATATTTTTCATTGCACTAGAAAATAAAAACATTTGTTAGTGCTTGTTTTAGCATTGATAATAATGTGTCTTTTATCAGTTCAAAACATTTATATCATAAAGGAAGACATTACCCTGAATGAAGTTATCTTTCATAAATTCTTAATACATAAGAAATTTCACTAATAGAAATAGTTTTTTCTTATTACGTATTGTTTTTCACATTAAAAAATATATAAGAAATAAAATAATTAATATGATTAAATATTTAAAAATTGAATGAATAATATTAAATGTATAAAAAAATAAAAATGAATATATTATGAAAATATTAAAATAAATAAATAAATAATATTAACCAGGTAAATCAAAAAAATATTAAAAATGGAAAAATATCAAAATAAAAATGAATAAATATTAAAAAAAATAGATAATATATATTTATATATAATACATATATAATATTTTATAGAGAAAAATGTTTGTGATTATATGTACATTTGTGTGTGTGTTTGTACTGTAATGAGATATATTAAAATGAAATACTAAATGGTTTTTCCAATTGTATATTGATATTTTACTAGTCAGGTAATTACTAATAATTAATTTTATAATTATTAATTACTAATTACAAATTATAATTACTAATTACTAATATCTAATTATACTAACTAAATATTAATAAATAAATACTAATTACTAATTACTAATTACTAATTATTAATTAACCATTACTCCTTACTCATTAGTCATTATCCATTACTCATTAGTTATTATTAATTAATAATTAATAATTACTTATTTGTAATTATTAATTATTGATTAGAAAATATAAAATAATAATTACTAATTAATGATTACTAGTTACTAGTTATTAAGTTTAAAATTATTAATTTTTGGTTATTGTTTACTAATTAATAAATACAATTAATCAATAATAATTACTAATTATTAATTATAAAATTACTAAATATTGAGGTCTAGTTATATAATTTATAGTTATAAAGGAATAATTATTGATTATAATTAATAAGTAATAATAACAATTTAGTAATTACTACCCGATAATTACTAATCTCTAATTACAAAATACTAAAGATTAATTACTAACTACTACTTAATAATCAGTAATTATAAATTATAAATTACTAATTACTAATTATTTCATGGCCCACCCCAACTTGGAACCCATACTAGGCCTATAGTGAAGACAAGAGTGACCCTTGAGGGCTTCCTCGAATAAGCCCTGAGTAAACGACTATAAAAAGGGTATAAATCAAACAAATAGTATACATAACCCAAAAACATCCTTCTAATATGATTAGAAAACCTCTAATCAACACCATTGTATTAAAAAACAAATTATTCACAATAATAAAATAATGCATGATTACAACATAATGATATTAATACTCCAATTTCAAAAAAATAAGAAATCATGAATATCAACTCTAACCACAACTCGAAACTCCATGATACAAATTCCAAGAATAGTCTTCAAAATATCCCTAGAATATGGATATATATATATATATATATATTGGTGAGTGTACATGTATACCTAGTTGGATCATACTCAATACCTCTTGTGAAAATGTAAGAACAGCCTTACAATGTTATAAAAAATAAAGAGTATGACCTGGAAGCCCCTATACAAGGTCTACATCCATACCAAGTCACCCTCACTAGGTATCATAACCAATAATAGTAATAATATTATCTAATAATATACCAATATGGTTCCAATTCCACTTCCCCATTGGTGTTCCATTCTTACACCCCAATGACATACGTCGTGTGCTCCAAAATCAATTCTATAACTATTCTAAAATGCACCATATCTCATGTCCTAACAATCCCATATACCACAACTTGTTAGAACAAGTGTATCATTCAGTCACCCTAAGAGGGGGGTGGGGTGAATTAATGGTGGCCAAAATTTACCAATTATATTCATATTTAAATTTTAATTCTTTTAGTTGATTGAACATCTATCATTAGTTAATCTATATTTATCATTGGTCTACACCCTCAATAAATACACCCTCATGAAATGAAAATAAAGTAATGGAAATAACTTATAGATATTTTTACAAGGATTGGTCCTAGTGTGGGAAACATACTCGATACATATGATTATTATCAAATACATATATATTCACAACTAAAATTTATGTTACAATAGAGAATGTTATTATAATTAACACAATAGTAAAGTTATTATCTTGAACCCTGAATCCAAAAAATTACTTAGGTGGTTGAGCTATCTCTATAAATGATCACTATAACTCTTGGTAGAAATATTTATACTTTAACCAGCAGTATTAATACGTTCATTTATGATCTTTTTCAAGGATATAAATTCAACTCGCATATGAATTTTCACTAAAATAAGCATGCACTTTAGATTTTCCCAACTGCTAATAACATAATTCATAATCCATCACTAGATAACATCACCCCATTTTACATATGTACATATCTTCGTGATGTTGGTATAACACACAACCATTTATAATTTTGAATTGAAAGAGCACTGTCGTGGGCGCCCTCAAATGATTAGTGTGATTTTGGGGTACTTAGGTGCAGCAGAGTGGCTGACCAAGGTCGTCTCTCAAAGGAGGAAGTGAATTAAAACAACTTTTCAGAGGTATTATAAAAAAATAAAAGAGAATTGAATTGAAACACTAATTAAAAGGATGGAGTTTTTTTATAGTTTATAAATCTAGAAGATGTTTTCTGGAAGAATATTTCATTTTTTTTGTTTTTAATTTTGAAATGAAGTTTGATTAAAAAGACACAATAAGAAGATGTTTTTTTAGAAAATATTTTAAAAGGCGTAATCAATCAAACTATACATCTTAATTTACTTATTATTCATTATCATTTAAATCAATATCCACTTAATTATTATCCCCTAATTTGTTAACCCTTGAACCCTACAAGAGTTAACTTAACCACAAAGATGGAATTACTTAAACCCTCGGCTAGCTTCGGAACACGCAATCGCAGCACCCTGCTTTTATTGTTGTTCTAAGGTTAGCTTATGGTAAGTGGTTAATTAGAGCACATATCCATTCTGGAAATGATTATTAATTGTGTTTAGGGATTATATTTTAACTCTAAAAATTTATCCCTTGTGGTCCTGTATTACTGATTAAGATCACGCTCTCACAATTTACACAAAATCTCGACCTCACGTGTTTTTGTGTTAATTATTAAATTGCTTAATTAGTTTCTTACAATTTAAAAACACAATTCATGGATCATATTAAGTGAATTAAAGTATCTCAATGATTCAAAATAATTAAATGAATAAGGATAGAGGACGATCGACTACTAAAAAAACAACTCTTCCATGGGCGGTGTAGTCATCGTGGAGACGTTTTGCATGAGAAATGGACTGAAAGGGTAGAAACCAATCTCATATCCACTCTTGATTACAACCCAATTAAGAAGAGTAAGAGAATAAGAAAAGGTAAGAACACAGAATATTATTTGAAGAAAAATTCAAGAAAAAATCATGAAAGAAAAGAAATACAAAGAGGAGGTGGGAGAGGAGAGCCTTTTTGGAAGAGAGGTTTGCACAAAGCCATACTTCTTCCAAGAGTTTTGAGGGGCTACCAAAATACACCCTTTTGTACACACCTTCCCAATTCCTCGACCAGCCCTCCCAAAGAGTTAAATCCCCCTTTAAATAGAGTTTGTGAGGGCTAGGGTTACATAACTTTTTAATTGTGAAATGAAAAACTTGGCCAAATATTTTATTCAAAGTTTCACCACTTAGTTGACCTCCAAACGAGTGCATTGGCCGGCATTACAGAAGGAAGATTTGTGGAAAATCATATCTCTGATATTTACTCAAAATTTGGGCTCAATCCAAGCCTGGATGAAGAATATATGGCCCCAATACAGAACCCATGTCCATTCTGCCGAGTCCATCCCACCATTGTCTTAATGGCCCATTTACTCTCTCCAAATGCACTCTTTAGCTCTAGTGTCCTGAATAAAAGTTGTATAAAATTCAGTTAGGAACACTTTTACAAACTATTAAGTTCAAATAATAAATATTAAAATATTTATCTTCAAAATACTACAGTACATTTTAAAAGGTTAAAACTGGAATTTTCATCAAATTTTCAAATGAATGATCTAATCCCAAATATTTCACAAATGAATATATTTAGCACAATGTGAGGAAATTATATCATTTATTATCAATAAAATATTTAACAAAATAGTGTTTTATCAACTCCCCCACACTTTCCCTTTTGCACTCTTGGGCAAAACCTCATGTCAAGTAAACATCAATATCAAATCAAAACCAATTTTAAAACACATATCCTTGAGATCAAAAAATTACACACCAAGAAACAAAAGATATCATGCCTCATAAAAAACCATTATTTTAAGTTCTTAATTTATATCATTCAATATATTTCCACTTTATTTATCCTCCCATGCACAAAACACTTACCTCACTTGAATTTTCTCTTATCACACAAAGGTCATTTTTTTGTAATGTCTCTCTCATACAAACACATACAAGGGTCACCATAGGCTTGATAAATTCCTATATCACTACCCGATGTGAGTCAAGGATGAATGTTTATCATGAAGACTTTTCAGGGTTGTTCTGTGGCTTTCGGTTGGTAGGATTAAGATGTGAAAAACGCTGAGGCTGAATGAGTAGGGCTTGACTCTTTTTGAAGAAAAATTGCATTAATATAATTTTCACATAAATATGGTCTTCTCCTCAATCCCCATAGTATCAATTCAGCTCCATCATCATAAAAAGTCATGAATGTTTTACACCATTCATCATTTCAGCATCAAAATTTTCAATCTTCTCAAACATGATTTTCTTGAAAGCTCTAGATGGGCACAACTTTCCACCTCAATTAGAAGCTCCAGAAAAGGCACAGCTTCACTTGTCATGAAAGCTCTAGAAAAGGCACAGATTTCAATATAATGATTTTCATAATCCGTAAACACATCTCTTCAGAATTTAGTTTTCCACCCAAAGTATCACATAATTTGCTAGCACAACACAATATAGATTCCCCTACACTTAAGCTCAACTAGATTATGAAATTTCACTTCAAGAGTTGGTTGGATAGGGAAAATTGGCTTGTAATGTGGCTAACCTAATAGGTTGTGCAAGGATTATATGGGCGGAAAGGATTAAATGTTCAATGTAGGCCATTATGAAAAAGGATTCTTCGAAATAGGGGCTTCAATACAAAACAAATGCCTCAATCATTTAAACATAAGTACCTCAAACCCTCAAGTTTTGACAGGAATAGATCAAATTCTGGTTAAATCAAGCATTGTTTGGTTCTATCAAGAAGTTAGGTGAATGTAAAGAATATGAAAATAATGTTTCAGAAGCCTCACAGTGAAGTGATTTCAAATATAAAGAAAATGATATGTGGCATGGGATTCAAAATTCGGTGTACTTTTCATGAAATTACTAAATATTTGAAAATGAAACAAAGTTATTTCAGATTTCATTTAAGCTTAGTTTCAAGGGATAAATTGTTTCACTCATTGATATGCATTTCAAAATTGTGATGAGATTTATTTCAGCTCAAAAATTTCAAAACCACAAATAAAATTGAAAAATAAACACATGAAATTTGAAAAACAACCAATTTTTTTTGTTTTTTTTAAACAAGAAAACAATTGAAATTACTAAAATAAAATGCCCCCCCCCCCACACTTAAAATATTGCATTGTCCTCAATGTGAACCAATGAGATGATATATGCACATGAAATGTATAATTTTTAATATGACAAAGAATAAAAAAGTTAAAGGATTAGGAACAGCCTGATGTGCTCAAGTGATGATGGGGTCATGCAGTGTGATAAAATCCACTACATTAGTAGGAAGTCCCTAAATGTATCTCTTCAAATGTTTCCCATTGACTGTAAATCTCTTTCTTGTGTCCTCTTGTGTGATCTCCACTGCACTATAAGGAAAAACATTAGATACAATATAAGGACCTAACCATCTAGAATGCAACTTACTAGGCATCAGCTTCAGTCGTGAACTGTAGAGGACTTTCTCTCCAACATGAAACTCCCTTTGTTGGGTCATTCTATCATGAGATTCTTCTGATCTTTCCTTGTAGAGCCTTGAGTTCTCATATGAAGACAATCTAATCTCCTCAAGCTCTTGAATTTGCAGCTTCCTTTGGATTCCATCTTGGGCCAAATCCATGTTGCATTTCTTTATAGCCCAATAAGCCTGATGCTCAACTTCCATGGGGAGATGACACGCTTTCCCAAAAACAATCCGAAATGGGGATATACCAATGGGTGTCTTGTATGTTGTCCTATATTCCCACAATGCATTATCTAAGCACTTGCTCCAATCCTTCCTATTTGGCTGCACAGTTTTCTCCAAAATTTGTTTCAACTCACGATTTGAAACCCCGGCCTGGAAATTTGTTTGGGGGTGGTATGGTGTTGATATTTTGTGTGTCACCCCATACTTCCAAAGAAGGGAAGTAAGATTCCGACTGCAGAAATGTGTCCCTTGGTCAATGATGATAGCCTTTGGTACTCCAAACCTACAAAAAATTTGTGCCTTCACAAAATCCACAACAACATGAGAATCATCAGTCCTGGTGGCCTTGGCCTCCACCCATTTGCTCACATAATCAACAACAACCAAAATATACAAGAAACCATATGAACTTGGAAAAGGAACCATAAAATCAATGCCCCACACATCAAAAATCTCACAAAATAGTATGGGTTGTTAGGGCATCTCATATCTCCTATAAATATTCCCAGTGTGTTGGGAATGAGAGCATGACTTACAAAACACATGGGCATCATGGAATAAACTAGGCCAATATAATCCAGAGTCCAAAACATTCCTAGCTGTCCGTTGGGGTCAAAAGTGTCCACCACATGCAAGTGTATGACAGAATTGCAAAACAGACTCAAACTCATGATCAGGAACACACCTCCTAATAACTTGGTCACTACACATGCGCCATAAGTATGGATCATCTCAAACATAAAATCTTGACTCAGTATTTAATTTTTTGACTTGATGTTTCTTTAAATTTGTAGGGATTTCAGAGGCAACAAGGTAGTTAACTAAATATGCATACCAAGGATGTGTACCTGAGATGGAATAAAGATGCTCATGGGGGAAAGTGTCCCGAAGGGGTACCTGGTCCAAGGTGTCATCCTCTAGTGTGTGAGTAAGCCTACTCATGTGGTCTACCACCATGTTTTCTAACCCCATTTTTGTCCTTTATCTCAATATCAAATTGTTGAAGAAGGATCATCTGTCGGATCAGCCTGGGCTTTGCATCTGGCTTCTTCAAGAGGTACCTTAGAGCTGCATGGTCAGAAAAAAAACTACTTTAGAGCCCAATAAATATGAAAGGAATTTATCTAAAGCAAATATGACAGAAAGAAACTCCTTTTCTGTTGTTGTGTAATTTTGTTGGGCTGAATCCAGTGTCCTCAATTAATAGGCAATCACATCTGAACGTCCCTCCACCCTCTGAGATAAGACAGCTCCAACCGCAAAGTTGGAGGTGTCACACATAAGCTCAAAAGGAATCTCCCACCATGGGGGCTGTATGATAGGTGGAGTGGTTAGAAACTTCTTTATATCATCAAATGAAGTCCTGCAAGAATCATCACACACAAAATCAGAATCCTTTTGAAGTAATCGTGACATAGGAAGAGCAATATTACTAAAATCTTTGATGAAGTGCCGATGAAATCCTACATGCCCTGGGAAAGATCTATCATCACGGACAAATTAAGGATAGGGTAAGTATGAAATAATTTCTACCTTAGATCTATCAACCTCTATCCCATGTTTTGAAACTACATTCCCTAAGACAATTCCATGATCTACCATGAAATGACACTTTTCAATGTTCAGGACAAGATTCTTCTCAATACAATGATTCAATGCCTTTCCCAAACTATTTAGACATTCATCAAATGAGGATCCATAAACTTTCAAATCATTTATAAATACCTCCATGCAGGTCTCAATAAAATCAGAAAAAATACTCACTATGCATCTCTGGAAGGTACCTGGGCGTTGCAAAGTCCAAATGGAATCCTCCTGTAGGAAAATGTGCCGAAGGGACAGGTGAATGTAGTCTTCTCCTGATCCTCCGGAGCTATAGGAACCTGAAAATATCTATAAAATACATCCAAGAAACATTAGTGTGTTTTCCCAGCTAGTCTCTCAGGCATTTGATCAATAAATGGGAGGGGGAAATGGTCCTTGCGAGTGGACTGATTTAGTTTCCTATAATCAATACACACAAGCCAACTATTTTTCACCCTCATTGTAACTAACTCATATTTCTCATTTTTAACAACAGTAACACCACACTTCTTAGGCACAACCTGGATAGGACTTACCCACTAAGAATCTGAAATGGGAAAGAATATACCATCCTCGAGCAATTTCTCAACTTCTTTTTTAACAACTTCTAGGAGGGTGGGATTGAGTCTCCTTTGTGGCTGTCTCACCGGTTTAGCCCCATCCTCCAAGAGAATCCTATGCATGGAAATGGAGGGGATAATACCTTATATGTCAGCCAAGGCCCACCCAATCACCCTAATGTTCTCCCTCAAAATATTCAAAATCTTTTCTTCATGTTCAAAAGGGAGATGTTAGTAATGATAATAGGTAATATCTCACCACTCGACAAGTATGAGTATTTCAGATTTAGTGGCAATTTCTTGATTTATAATGAAGGAGGGTGTAGTATGGATAGAGACATTGAAGGAACTGAAATATGTGCACAAAGAGCATCAGTAATAGAATAGACATCATCAAAATCAGAAAATAAAGCATGAAATCCATCATCATACTCAACAGCCGTGTCATAATCAGAGTGAACATGATCAAAATAAGAATATGAATCCACATAAAAATCAAATCCAAGAGAGGATTGTGTATCAGCAACATGTGTGGAAGTTCTCTTAGACATCAAACTCAAACCAATACTCATAATCTCCCTATGTATAGGACAATCAAATTCCATGGAGTTTTTATTTGGTGGTTCAAAATTGGAGACAACAAAAGCAGAATAGTCCTCTGATGGGTACTTCATGGATTACATGACATTAAATACCACAACTTCATCTCCAAACTCCATGTAAAGTGTACCCTCACTGACATTTATGATAGTTTTTGCAGTTTTGAGGAAGGGCCTACCTAAGATAATGGGGGCATGAGAACTTACCTGATCATCCTCCATGTTAAGCACATAGAAGTCTACTGGAAGGATCATGTCTCTTACCCGGACAAGTACATCCTCAAGGAATCCCGCTGGATATGTCGTAGCTTTATTTGCCAACTGCACCACTACTCTTGTCGGCTTTAACTCACCAACCTATAAGGAAGAGAATACAGAGTGAGGCATCACATTTATGGAAGCACATAAATCACAAAGTGCATCAGAAAAGTGAAACTCCCCTATGGTGTATGGGATGGTGAATGTCCCTGGATCCTTGTACATTGTTGGCATTGCTAGAGTTGGTGTAATGAGTGCTGACTTATTCCTTCCAAGATTGATTATCTCATTTCCCTTGAGCCCTCTTCGATTTGTGCAGAGTTCTCTAAAAATTTGGCATACCTCAGGATTTTTTTGATGGCTTCAAGTAGAGGGATGTTGATCTATACACGCTTGAATGTGTCCAAAACCTCCTTTTTCATTGCTTCTTCAGCCATATTTTTGGTTTGAACACCCCAGTTTGGAAAAGGAAGTGGTTTAGGAGGAACATCATCAATATTTTTCTTACCTTTATCTTTATCCTTGGATTTCTCATCAGTTGGTAAGGAATGTGGCTTCTCTGGAGTTAAGGTGAATCCTGGTGGAATGGTAGGTACATATGTATCATTCATTTGCTTCCCAATTCTCAATCTGATGGCACTGAAATTCCCTTTTGGATTTGGAATTGGTTGGGAAGGTAGATTTCCAGAATTCTTACTTACAAGTTCATGGAGGGCGGTGGAAATCTGGCTCATTTGAGTCTTCAACTCCCTCAGCTCTAAACCTTGACTTTTCAGCTCGTTCTGTTGATTAAGAACAATTTGATTCAAAAGGTCATCAGTGTTAGAATCTACCTTGGGTGGGGGATTCCCTTGTTGTTGGCTTGCTAATGCTTGGGCTTCAAATATCCTTTGGGGTTGCAGGAAACCCAGTTGGTAAGGCGGAGGCTACTGGAAGTTTTGTTGAAAGGGTGGCGTTTGTGGTTGTCCAGATCCATACCTCGTGTCTAATTGATCCTTCCACCCTTGGTTGAATGTTGGTGCAAAGGATTCATACTTCTTTTGGGGATGTGGTTGTTGTTGTTGTTGATATGGTCTCCCAGGGAATACTGCTGCACAATCTTCTATTTCTTATAGTTGGGGGCAATAGTAAATTAGGTGGCTTGTCCCCAAGAAAATTCCCCAAGGCCTTGAAGGAGTGGGTTGGGATTTCTTTTGAGCCAAAGAAATCTGCCTCACCATAGTGGTCAATTCTTCCAACTTGGTGTCAATCAAATGACATGCAAGAGAAGAAGAACTTACCTGATGTACTCTACTGATATGTGGTGTACCTATATCACCAAATTTTTGGGAGTTTTGGGCCATCTTGTCGATCAATGCACATGCGGATGCTGGTGTCTTTTCCACCAATGCTCCTCCAACTGTAGTATCCACCATGCTCCTCTCCATGGGTGTGAGTCCTTCGTAGAAGTATTGGATGTGGAGTTGCTCACTGATTTGGTGATGCAGACAGCTTGCACACAACATCTTGAATCACTCCCAGTACTCATACATTGACACTCCTTGGGCTTGCTTGATCCCCGATATCTCCTTTCGAATGGATGTGGTCCTTGATGCTGGAAAAAATCTTTGCAAGAAAAGACGTTTCGAATCATTCCAACATGTTACATCTTCATGTTTCAAATATTACATCCAATCTTTTGCAGCTCCATCAAGTGAGAATGGGAATGCTCTTAATTTAATTTGATCTTCAGAAACATTTCTTGGTTTTAAGGTTGAGAAAACCACATTAAATTCCTTAAGGTGTTTGTTGGGATCCTCACCAGATTAAGCCATTAAACTTTGGAAGAAGGTGAATTAATCCAGATTTCAATTCAAAGTCTGATTCGAGGTTCGGTTATGCAATACAATTTGATTGATAGTTAATATCTGGTGTAGCCAATTCTCGAATGGTTCTATTAAGTTCATTTCTATTATTTTCATCCATTGGTTCTTGTTTTAATTTGGACATAGAAGTGTTTACAATTTCAAAATTACTAGATTGGAGGAATTCCCCAGTTGGGTAAATGTCGACACTTCCCGTAGACTGAGAATGACGTATTCGCACCCTAAGGCTGCGTTCAATCTCAGGGTCAAGATCTAAGCGATCCTCGGGATTAGTTAGTGTCATAAATCAAATAAATAGAAAAATTAAGTGAAGAAAAGTGGACCATAATAAAATGATAATAAGTTTTATTTGATGGTCCCAAAAAAGAAAATATAAAACCAAAAAGATAATTGAGAAAGTAGAAAGAAGAAAGAAAGAAGAGAAGATAAAATATTAAAATAATAGTAAAAACTACCTCTAATTAGTTGAATAAAATACTTGCCTCCCTGGAAACGGAGCCAATTTGAAAGAGCACTATCGTGGGTGCCCCCAAATGATTAGTGTGATTTTGGGGTACTTAGGTGCAGCAGAGTGGCTGACCAAGGTCGTCTCTCAATGGAGGAAGTGAATTAAAACAACTTTTCATATATATTCTAAAAAACATAAAAGAGAACCGAATTGAAACACTACTTAACAGGATGGGGGTTTTTTATAATTTATAAATCTAGAAGAAGTTTTCTGGAATAAGATTGCGTTTTTTTTGGTTTTAATTTTGTAATGAAGTTTGATTAAAAAGACATAACAAGAAGATGTTTTTAAAAAAAATATTTTAAAAGGTGTAATCGATATAACTCTATCTCTTAATTTACTTATTAATAATTATCATTTAAATAAATATCCACTTAATTATGATCCCCTAATTTGTTAACCCTTGAACCCTACAAGAGTTAACTTAACCACAAAGATGGAATTACTTAAACCCTCCGCTAGCTTCAGAACACGCAATCACAGCACCCTGCTTTGATTGTTGTTAAAAGGTTAGGTTATGGTTAGTGGTTAATTAGAGCACATATCTATTTTTGAAATGAGGATTAATTGTTTTTAAGGATTATATTTGAACTCTACAAATTTATCCTGGGTGGTCTTGTATTACCAATTAAGATCGCGCTCTCACAATTTACACAAAATCTCGACCTTGCGTGTTTTTGTGTTAATTATTCAATTGATTACATAGTTTATTAAAATTTAAAAACACAATTCATGGATCATATTAAGTGAATTGAAGTAGCTCAATGATTCAAAATAATTAAATGAAGAAGGATAGAGGTCGATCAATTACTAAAAAGAACTACTCTTTCATGGGCGGTGTAGTCATCGTGGAGATGTTTTGCATGAGCAAAGGATTGAAAGGGTAGAACCCAATCTCGTCTCAACTATTGATTCCAACCCAATTAAGAAGATTAAGAGATAAAGAAAATGGATTAACACAAAATATTATTTGAATACAATTTCAAGAAACAAACATGAAAGAAAAGAAATACAAAGAGGAGGTGGGAGAGGAGAGCCTTTTTGGAAGAGAGGTTTGCAAAAATCCTTACTTCTTCCAAGAGTTTTGAGGGGCTCCCAAGAGACACCCTTTAGGAAACACCTTCACAATTCCATGACCATCCCTCCCAAAGAGTTAAAACCCCTTTTAAATAGAGTTTGTGAGTTCTAGGGTTACATAACTTTTTATGTGTGAAATGAAAAACTCGGCCAAATATTTTATTCCACGTTTCACCACCTAGTTGGCCTCACAACCGCGTGAATTGACCGGCCTTACAGAAGGATGATTTCTTCCAAATCCTATATATGATCGTTTCTCAAAATTTGGGCTCAATCCAAGCCTATATGAAGAAGATATGGTCGAAATACAGAACTCATGTCCATTCTACCGAGTCCAGCCCCCCATTGGATTAATTTCCCATTTACTCCATCCAAATGCACTCTTTATCTCTAGTGACCTGAATGTAAGTTGTATAAATTTAAGTTAGGAACACGGTTACAAAATATTAAGTTTAAATAATAAATATTAAAATGTTTATCTTCAAAATACTACAGTACATTTTAAAATGGTAAAACTGGAATTTTCAACAAATTTTCAAATGAATGATCTAATCCCAAATATTTCATAAATGAATATATTTAGCACAATGTGAATAAATTATATCATTTATTATCAATAAAATATTCAAAAAAATAGTGACTTATAATGAATCAAGATAACTCGATATTAATTCATAGAATAATAATATCTGGTGGACTCAAAGCCTCTACCCAACACAACATATGCTAAGAACTATTCGACAACTACCTTTCTTAGTTTCTCTTCTTCTATAACTTAGTAGTGGTAGTTTTCATTGGATAATTCCATCCTATTTCATAGTTCGTTCATTCCAAACAAAAAATTGTTATTTTAAATATCTGAAATTCAATTTAATACACCATTTCATAGTTAAAACCTTCACAAATCATCTAAAATCTCTTAGTCAAGTTAAATAATCATAAAACGAGGGATAAAATATCATTTAAAATATTCCAAAAAATATCTGGAAAAAATCCTAAGATAAATAATCATGATCATTGATCCTCTATATCAATATCAAATTTATGTGGTTGAATTTTCATGAATTCAATTTCCCAAGGAATAATCCATTCATAATACATCAATTGAAAAAATTTCTAATCTTTTGGTCATGTTTTTGTCTCTACACCACACAATATCTTACTTATAACCTCTATAAATTACATCTAATCATCTAGTGTTAAACATAAATTTCCCTTGCATGTTTATTGATATTCGAATTTCATTTTATTAGTATATCAACTTCAGATCACCTCTTTTATTTTTTTAGTTTTTGTTCCTCTATACTTTCTTATTTTTAATTCACTGAATATGTCATATGTTATTCTATCCCATTGAAACCAAAGACTATATATAGTAACCTTCATCAATATGTGTCACAACCTAAAAATTAAATGCATCATCTTAGGGTAAATCATCTCACGATCAACCTCAAATTTAGTCTTATCATGATTCATTTCGACTTTTGGTGACATTAATTCATCCACTTCATCTACTGATATGACTTCATGTGTATAAAAAATCCCCAATATTAGTTTCTTCTCCTAGATTCTTTTGCATTATCATTCTATATTTATTATTTTGATCAAATTAACTTTTTATCGACTTATCTGGTATCATATATATTCTTATGAAAAAGTGATTTTATCCATTAAACACTCAGTGCATGTATTATATAACTCCAAAATCCAAGAAATTGAATAAGATCATAATCATCTACAAATATTTTTGTTTCCTCTTCTATCGACCTTCAATATTATTTTCATTTAGTGTATCTTCTAGATATTCTTCTTCTATATGTGTTGTTTGGACTAAACTACATTACATGGATTTACCAAATTCATTTGAATATATCTCTACTTAGTGTTATCCTTATGAATTTCAATAAGACACTTATAAACTTTCCATGTACACATAAAAATTTCCAAAATTCTTTTTAGATGTTTCGTAAATTTCTGATTTTTAATGTGGTTCATCCTTCCAATCATCATAGCTTCTCCAACTTCTGGTAACCTCATTTTTTTATTACCTATAATAATTTCAAATTATATTGTTCATATTTAATTAACACAATATATCATGTACTAACTCATATAATCAATATCTTCATTTGGTTCTTCAATCTCCCAATATATTGACATCATTATTTATTGTGTGTTATTTCAATCTCACACTTCAATTTAGAATACTTTTTGTAGATAGTGCTTCATCACAAATTGGAATGTTTTCTTTCATTCGAAGTACATTTTAGATATTTTCTAATCTATAAAGAAACATTTAGATGTAATGTTGAATTTGAAAACTATACATCACCATTAACAAGTACTAACTCTTCTTCCCTTACATTATATGACATAAGTCTATAGTCTTATTGATAAATCCCTTAGATCATCTTCATTTTAATCATCTATTAATAGTATATGTGTATATGATGTTCCTTTATCTAATAGTTTCACCTTTTGGAGTGTGATATTATTGAAGAATTTCATCCAGAATATCTAAAAGAAACAATGTTATCAACTTATTTTAATTTCATTGAATTTATTTGAAAATAGTGATTGAATAAAATACAACACATCATCAACACTATCATATAGTATCTTCAATATCCCCCATTAGAATTATTATCAACAACAAAACTCATTTATGTCAACTATTTATAATCCACCTTATTGACAATACATTAAAAATCAATCTTTTTCTTCTAAGACCTTTAATTAATGTACCATAATCATTTTTTACTCCTAGTTTAGGGATCTATAATTTGTTCTCTCTTATTTAAATCATGGGGTTGATCTGGGATTATTCATATCATTCTTCATCTTCTCCCCTTATCTTTTATTTTACGCATTATATACCTTTAATTTCATTTAATGTGTAAAAATCACTCTTTTTAATGAAATAATATATGAATTAACAAAATATAAGTCTATGTGACCTAGTTCTGGGGTTAAAAAAAATATTTGTTAAATTATGCATTAAATATGTCCATAAAAGTTTCTATAATTGATCACCCTTACCAACAATTTCCTTTATTAGTAAATTTAATTTATTTTCTTGTAACTTGTATCTTATAAGGATATCAATAAACAAATTAAAAACATTCTAACAAAAAGTATATGTCCTCCCCTTTTTATGATAATTTATATTTTTGTTAATTATAAGTTTTCCCTATTTTCATTCAAAATTGTGTTATCATATCATGATAAAAGATTGTGGATAAAATACCTTGAGAAAATTAGGTTAAATTATCTAGTCAATTACTAACTGAAAATCCACCATCATCATCTATAATGTCAACCTTCGGGTACTTGGGTCATCAATTAGATGGAAATCTATCATCTGGTTTGATTGATACTAGGTTTTATAGAATTTAGTCCTTCAATATTAATCTTATAAATTCTTCATAACCACTAGCTTTATCCTCAGTCCCCCAAAAGGGGTGAACTATATCTTCATTATTTTTGGGGATACCTATGAATTACATCACCTTCAATTTAATGTTTTAGTGAAAATATATGGTTCAAGAGGGAATATGGTGGTTTTTATTTTAGTTTGATTAGGGAAATTAGCATGAGAAGTATTTCAATACCCAAAAACTCACTTTACATTAACACCACTATTATTCAGGCTATCACCTTTTTCCTTCCAATAGAATATCTTATGGGGAAGTATAGACTTATTTATATAAATATTTGCTGTCACATGGTGTGGGGTTTCTTATTATGTTGTACTAATATGTAATATAGACACTTAATTTCCTTTTAATCTAACTCCCTTGATTCTTTAATTTATTTTTGGCCTATTTTCATATAATCCATCAAGCCATGTTTCACTTTCACTTTGTTCTATGATGATTTTGTTACCGAATATTTTTTATCACTTTTATGTTTCAAATAATGCTTTATGTTATTCAAAATCATATCCTATCTATGCAGTTTTGATATAAATTTCCCTGGTGTGTATCCATAATTCTTACATATTCATCCTAACATGTCATCTCCTAGGAAGTTACTTTAAAATGGTAACATTTCATGAATTTCAGGTTCCTCATTTAATATTCAATATACTATTCCATTAAGAATGTATACTTGTTAGATTTCTGAACTTTATTTCCGCAGCTTTATACAAGTAATGTGAACATTCATAGATTTCAAGAAAATTTCCATAAAAATATTTTTTCATCCATATAAGATGAACTTTGTTTCCATCTTATAATATTATATGAATTATTTCATGGGTAATTTTTCATTTTTAAAATCCATTTTATACACCCCATAGAAGACATATAATCTATCTTGCGTTAAATATTTTCAACTATTGTGTAATTATTCAATTTTTTTAAAGTTGATGCCTTGGCCCAAAATGGCCAATGAAAAAATATTATTAAAAGAAAGATTACAGGAGTCTAAAATATGGGATCATATTACAGTATTTTTTATGAATCAAAATAAGAGCATCGGGAAGGTCTCGAACCCGGTAATGTCTTCATTTACTCTAATGTTGGCCAGACCATATACAATCGTGTTTGCTTCTCGATAAACATTTATGATGATATAGTTAATATTGATGAGAAAACAGGTGAATCCCATCCAATGGGTACAATTGGCCAAGCAAGATGTGTTATGCTATTCCAAATTTCATGAAACATAGTTGTTGAGTCACTTTCAATACATTGGTTGTTCTAACCAAAAATCTTGGAAAAGTCAATAGCATGTATCAAACTCAGCTTCCCAGCTTCAATGGAGGTGGTAATGCCACATTTACCCATGAAGCATCCAAGAATCTAACTAAGGTTATTCCTGAAAATAGAACCACACCCTGCAGGTCCCGGATTGCCTTTGGAAGCGCCATCAATATTGATTTTGATCCATCTAGGTAGGGGGGTTCTCCAGAACACCTCCATTGTGAGATATGGCTGACATAAATTTCTGATAATCCATAGATGTTTTAGAATCCCAAATTCATGCAAAGTGTTGTGGAAATTTCCCTTTTGTATCAAGGTAGATTCATGTATGGAAATGAGGATCTTAACCAGGACTTCATTTTTATTGAGTGAGTGATTGTTATGAATAATAGCATTCTGATCATACGAGATCACATGGTGGAGCTCAGCAACTGCAACAAGGAATAGGTTCCTGATTTTCTGAGAACCTTCCATTTATCCACATTTTTTTGTTTGAGCTTTGAAGGAATCAATAATCAATCATCTGTAGTAAAAAAAATATCAAGAATATAGTTACAAAGAGCATTAGTTGTAGCACGAGAGAGAAAGAGGTGGTTAGCATCTTCTCTGTGATGATTACATATTTTTCACATAGAACGTAGTTGGATTCCAAAAGATTGGAGGCAAATTTCAATGGGAAATTTTTTTTGTGTGAAATTATTATATTGAATATACCAAACATGTGATTTTTATATGTAAATAAGATCTCATCATCACCATGGAAACATTCTCCACTACATCTATATAATTTTTCATAATAATTAAATATTTTGGATATCATTACATTTTTTTCTCTTATGTACTCTGGATTCCCATTGATAAATGTATACCAACATTCATTATTCCCCCCTTAGTGTAAGAATTATCATATTTGTATAATTTTTTATATTATTCTAGAAATCGATATCCATGTGCCTTAACATTCCACTACACTAGAAGTATCAAAAATTTATACATTTCTTACATTGAGTTTGACTACTTCTAGTATAATATTCTTCCTATCTTAATATTTTTACTTCTTTATTCTAGAAACTATATGGTGAACTCTATTCATTTACCTTTTTCTTCGTATTTGATGGTTTGGTGAAATTGTAATCAAATTTTTTCATCATAATCCACCAAAACTCATTTTGTAGTCTTTATTTTTTTAATAAATGTGTGTTAGTGAAAATAGTACAAATGATTCAAGGGTTTACCTTCCCTTTTGATATATCATAATATGTAACTTCTAGAAATGTGAAGTTTTTTCTACCACTATATTCAGTAGAATAATTAATATCCTTTAAAATTTACAAAGCTGATATTCTCTTGGATTCCTATGAAAATCCATCTTGAGTAAATTTTGGGTTCATTAAGTTTAAATATAAATCAAGATACTTTAAAAATAATGATTATTTATATTATTCAAATAGTTTTATATTATCTAAATCTTCATCTTCTAACATTTGTAACTATTCCTATTTAAATATAAGCAAATTTTACATGTAATTATCAAGTTTATTAACTCATTTTACATTAATCTCCAACTAAGTATTATATATATAAAGGATATCTTTATGTCTATCCTCCAGTATATAGATCATTTACATAACAACTTCCTTAAATATGACCTTCCCATAAAAGACCCATTGAAATTATAAATAAATCAATGAAAAAATCATTTCAAATATTGAAAATTTAATACCTTTAATCAAAAAATTCCAAGACATATTTTATTTTTCATAACATCATAGTCAATGCATCATTAGACTCACCATGTTCATATTCCAGCGATGATTTTTTTTTGAATCCCCTTATAAAATCATGTATACATTCAAAAACATCAACTAAGAATATTTTTATTTAATCCGTTATTTTTGAGTAAAAATAACCACCAAGTTTTTTAGATTTGTACTTAATATATATTGAACCATATTTATTATTATTATTAACAATAAAAATTTATCAATATAACATCCACTCTATTTATGTAAAACAAGTGGAAAATTCTCCTTATACTACATCTAAGAGGCTATCTTCGATTTCATATGATATTCATTCTTTATAGGATATTTCAATTTTTCTCTAAAACCTATGTATAGTAAAAATATAGAATAATATCCATTTTTTTATCTAAGGAATACCTTTCATATGTTTAATTATATACATATCTATATCTTCCTAAAATATATAGTTCATATTAATGGTTTGTAAAAAATAATACATAAATTTTGAAATAAAAATAAAGGAAACATGCTTTTCTCTGATACCACATGTCAGTCCTAGTGGATCATACAGTCACCATGTATAGGGTGGTTAATAAGAAGTGTCCAACTTTTACCCATTATGTTAAAATTAATATTATACTTCCTTTATGTCGATTGAACCTCTGTCATAGGTTTGGATGTATGGATATTTGATTTTTTCCCTCAAAATTTTCTCCTTCAGGAAATATAGTTAAATTAGATGAAACAAAACAGTAATTTTTAAAAGTTTCTCTCCCAGGGTGTGATACCTACTCTTTTATACATCCATTTATTATCCCAATCCAATGATATTTACTATTACCATTCGTGTTAAAATGGTTTATGTTTTTTTATTAAACTAAGAGTACATTATTTATCCTAAAATACAAGGCCACAATATAATGAATGTAGTTAAGATATCTCCCAGAAATATCTTTCTTCCTATTGGTTGAAAAGGTTTCATTAGTTATACTAGGAAAATTACTATTTAGTTGTTTTTTATGAACACACTCATGGATAAAACATTTAATTTCATATAAACTTTTTCTAAACAAATCATTAATTTTATATTATCTGTAATTTTGGTATCTTATTTATGGATCCCATGATATATTACGTTAGTCTCTGGTACACATACAACTCACTTCTTGATGATAGTCTAAAGCTCCTCCTTTCAATTTTATAAATATAGATAACTCTCTACACTTAATTGTAAATTTATGTTCCAGTAATCTTAATTCAGAATCTAAAATAACCTATAGTAAGTAGTAGTTAGTAACTATATCTCTTCTTATCACTTATTCTCAGCCTTGGAAGTGGTTGTTTTCCCTTAGTATTCATAACTTGTTTTATGAATAAAAACATTCTAGTTTTGTTTGGCGATTTGAGATATCTAAACTCTATGAATCGTCACTATTAAACTTTAAATGACATTAAAAATATTCTAAAATATCATTGTAAAGTAAAATATCTTAAAAATAATGTGTCAACACTCCTTTTAAGTACTCCTTAAATCTCATAAAGAATTAGGATATTAATCATCATGACCATTGAATGTTCATCTAATAATCATCTCAATTCACATGACTTTAGATGACTAAAAAATATCATGGCATCATTTTGTGATCATAATGAATGGATAACATGAAGGGTAATAAACACTAAGAGACGTGGTGAATCAGTGTTTATTGTTTTCAAACAATACCTTCAACTCTTATTCTTATTCAACACCTATTCTCACATAATATTAACTGATGCAGATAAATAAATGAACACAGTAAATTTGGTGACATGTTTTATCATCTTTAAGGATGACTACATCATTGGTTTTTCATTATTTTTATCTCATGAACAATTCTCTCCATTTAGTATCAAAATTAAATTGGGATATCTAATAACCATGTATATATTACAATGTCATGTTCAAAACAATTACAGCTTAGTTGAAATTATGATCAATAGTCTTCGAGTGCATGATACTATAACATATCTCCATATATGTCTTACTTACTTCAACCTCAATGTTATATTCATCATTATATTCTTTAATATAGGAAAATTTGTGTCTATGAACTCACAGCCATCACATAAAAGTGTTTACATGAATGTGTATTGTTCCTTGTGTATCCAGAAAAGTACATGACTTATTGTTCAACCATGTTTTATATGTAAAACCTATCCATTGAAAAATAGTAAACATGAATGATTTCTTCTTAATGTAAGAATATAGAAAAAATATTTATTCCTTCATATAGGTTAAGTAAAAAAATATTCTTCTTATTTTTTAAAAACAGATGAACATAATTTTCTATTTCTCAGTGAATATGAGAATGATCTCTCATGTTTATGTGATAAAATCATCTAGAAATAGAATTTTCCTAGTATTAATAGATGATTCTTTAATAAATCTCCCCTTAAATTTACTATGTCATATCTAAATTCTAGTCCATGTCAATACTCATTCAAAATCCAACAAAATATATAGTTTCCAAAAATAAATTTGAATGATCAAAAATCTCATCATTTTTTAAATTTGGGTTTCCTTCATATAATATGACTTTATATGATTATGAGAATCATGGTGTCTTTTCATAAATATATTATCCCTTCATAAGATAATGCTCATGTGTATACGAAAAATGATCAAGTTCATCATCCTCAACCATACATTCTCATCATCTACAAACTCATTTCATTATCATTTCATCCAAGTTGAATGTCCTAGAAAAATCATTTGCATACAAATAGAATCCTCCATGCATATCACTTCATTATTAAATTTTATATAGATCCATTCATTCAACTTCTTCTTGAAAATACCCAAATATAGAGGATGTCAGCTATCTAGAAATTCCCTATGTATTATTGCTCAAAGGTGGATCCCAACTGCATAACGTTACTAGTGAGGATTCCATTAACCACATGAGGGTAATCCATATTAACGCACCACATGTAAAGGTAACCTATATAAGGGTATACTAGGTAAGGGTATGCTACAAGGAATTGGAGAAAGGATATATCGGATCCATTTTACTCTATGGCATACCTCACATTCATATCATTTTAATATTGGAATAGTCTAGTGCTTCTCTTGTCCCATATCATTCTTCATATTGGATGGTCTCTACATTATAAGTTATCCCATGTCTACTTCTACTCGATATGACACTGAGGTCACTAAGTAAAACACCTTTTGGACATTCCACTCAAGGTACATGACATGCCCAAGAGTTATCCCCCATTTTTCCTTCGGCAAGACATGTGTAGACAACTATATGATCCCAATGGGTCTTATTATCTCTCAATACCCACATACCCATGAATACACTCTCATGTTATACCATAGATACCAATTCATGGGTTGGCTCCCACCTATTAGAGTCTTTCTCTAAAATGTGGTTGATCTAGCCACTTTGGTTTGCTATTGTTGGCCCTATTTTTTAAAAAAATCCCAAAAACATACATAGAATATATCTAACTATAAAATGTAATACCAAGTAATTTATAAATTTTATCAATTCCTAAAAAAAATAATTGGTATAGAAAATGTTCTTGTTCTATACAAAAATAGAACTTTACCATTGAGAATTATGATTAGTTAAATAATTTTTAAAAAAAATTGGTATTGATAATAAATAAAAAATAATCCCCGTGAATATTAAATATGTAATTCCAAAGTAATAACATTCAATATTCTATTATTTCCTTTGTATCTTAACCACTCATGATCTTTATACCTTATTCTATGACTTTAGATTCGATATTTTGGTGTTATAAATCTATTTTTCGTACATGTTGGTCAAACCTTGTCTTGCAGAATCATAGTAATTCAACTCTTGATCACCCACATATTTAGTATTTTGATGTATTGATATAACATACAACTAAACTTCATCCTTTTTCATTCACTAAATATTTTTTATGTTCTTATATACCATTTAAACTTAATATTATCATTACCCAAGGTTATCATCATATTTGGAACCATAAAAATATAAATATTCAAGTCATAGTTGGTATTCTAATGACCAAATTCCACTTCAATACTCTCTAGAAAAACCTCATCATCTAGTGCTTTTAAATCACTCTCTTCCTCTATTGATTTTAGTTTTATTGTATTAATAGATTTCAATTTCATTTCTTATTAGTTTATTCTACTATATTCATTAACATCAACCTTTATTCTTTCTTCTTTTGTCTAAATTATAATTCTATCAGCTTATCTCATATCATTATTGGTCTTCCATTAATGTTTTTTTCATTGAATTACCATTAGATATAATTTAAAACAATTTCTTAATAGAATTTATGGTATTTGAAGATTCCTTACATACTATGTAGCTTCCTCTCCTTGTAACCATCCAACTTATTTTCTTTCACTATATATTCTGGTAATGATACTTCTCTAGATTTAGTTTGGACTACATAGAACTACTTAATTTTCCAAAAAAAAGTCACTTATCTCTATATAATTTCATCACTAGCAATTCTCATAATTCTCTTATAAATATCACATTCACACTTTTAATTCTCAAAATTAGTCTAATAAGGTTTGGTAATTTTAAGTTTTAAATGTGGATCACCCTTCTAATAATCCTAACCTGTTTTACTTATGATAACCTCAGTTTTTGGTCACTTATTCTTATTCAAATGTAAACATGTTTTATCAAGCAATATCATGGATCTTTATTATCTCTAATTTGGTATTCAATATACCCGTATTCAATATTCACCAACAAATGTTCACTTTTCTATCTCTCATTTTTTTTAAAAATACTTATTATAGGCAATGATCCTTCAATCTTTAGAACTCTTTCTATCACTTAAAGAACATGTCAATAATTTTCAAATCTATATGGCCAGTTTTAGATATAATATTGTGTTTTTAAAATATATCATATCGGTCAACAATGATCTAATATACTATATAGGGGATCATCCTCTAATCATTATTAATATAACTATGTGATCATAGGGTAACATAGACACATGACCAACGTGATATGAGTTCTGCTCAAATGATTCTCAAGTTGAACTAATGGTCTCTAAAATGGTATTTGATATCATACGACTGATCCATGTTATTATATTTCATTAATTAGTCATAATGATGTTTTCATCCATCATGGGTGATATTAAGATATCAAGATATGAAAGACTCATATTCACAAAAATAGACAATAACACTAGAATAGAATGAAAAAACATTAAAATTCATTAATTAAGAATGAGATAATAAAAATATCGATTACTTATTAGTAGGTTCTCTAATATATCTTGATAATCTACTCTCCTAAGTTATTTTGATCACTATCCTCCTTCCCAAAATATTTTGTTTCAAAGCCTAGAACCCCATTGAAATTGATAGCTCTTGATTTAAATAGGCTTTTGGACACTATAAGTCCACCCATAGATTTATAGTATAAATAAATTGAAACCATAAATTCTTTTGGATTTATTACCATAAAAATAGATAAAGAAATATCTATAAAATAAATTTTATCACTCTATTATATGCTTTATCAAAACCATTGGGTTTGACCAAACAGGTGAGTGATAGTGTCATCCCATACTATTCACTCTCTTAATAAGGACAAACCGAATTAGGTGTATGCTCCTTATACTTATGACAATCCATGTTATACTTATTCCTCTTGATTACACCCTTACTGTCGATATTGGTTGAGTGGCGAGTAGCCTTATGGTGGTTGGTCCTCCTATAAGTGGTGTCTTGAAGTATGAATAAAATTTTCAATATCTAACCTTCCTTTTTTAATGTGGAATCCTAGCAATGAAAATAAACTACACTTACACATATGATGATCTTCATTCATTAGGAGAAAATATAAAACATGATTCCATAGTATGAAAAAATGGGGAGAATCCTCAGGGTAGCATTCTTGGAGGAAAAACCTTGATCAAATTTGTGAGTGAACATAAACAAATGGTGGATGGTGATAGGGTTAAAGGGTGAGAGGCACCATCTCCAAGGGTTGGTAAAAAATGTGCCACTATTTTTCTAGTAAATGGAACTGATGAAGTGTCTTGGTAGAATGGTTGTTGAAGTAATTATAGATCGTAAATTTCAAAACCAATCCCTTATAAAATTCATCCAAAGTTAGTGAAATCATGCTAAAAGGTGAAGTTAAAATACAATTTCCACTCTACTTATTGAATGAACTAAGATGGGGGTGAGTAAAGTGAAGCACTAATCACATTGGGGGTCCTTTGGGATTGAAGGTTTCCTATAAAAAATGATCCCCACCTATCTTAATAGAATCAAGGAAATATATAGAAACCAAAAACTAATGGTCCCCAATCTTATTAAATACCCCCCATATTTTCAAAAAAGAGTAGATCAATCAATTATTGTTTTCCTAAGAGAGGTTAAGGGTTGGGAAACGTTGAAAACAATTAATTAACTATCTTGGTGAGGGATGAATGTCATACCTTTGAGGGTCATTATTTTTCCTCCATTAGACCTCAATATAATGTGTTTATTTTCATGAAATATTCAACATATTGGGTTTGTTGATGGAATAGAAAATAAATACATAAATCCAGATAATATAATGTTAGGTAACGCTCTTTTCTGGCCTTGCATGTGTGATATCATAAGGAATGTTCTAGGGGAGTGTATTATTTAGATTGGTACTCATTTTCTTTACAGTATCAAGCATGGTGATTGATTTAGTGGTCAAATGTGGACACATCACTTTCACCTAAGATTGTCTCAGCTCAAACACCAATTATATTGTGGCGTGACGGAAAAATATGAGTTGTCGATATAAAGGCCAACCTATAATTCTATGAGTGTGATATTTCACAAAATCATACATAAATAAATGGTGAGATACTCCATTTAGAGTTTCAGTGTAGTAAGTAATCCAAATAATAGATCTCTAAAGTAACACTATTAGTCATGGAAGATATCCCTAAGATGTGTGGAAGATAATATACCATGAAATTTAGTTTCATTCATATGTCCCACAATACCCCCAAATCAAATGTAATATCTGTTCACATTAGGTTTTTCTATAGCATCTTCAACTAGATAGATCGCATCATCATCAAAATTGTGGCACAAATTCTAGTGGATATTGAAAATGAGATAATGTGATGATACTATCCACTTTGGGTATCTTGATAAATTTGAGCTTAACCTCCTATCCTAGATCACCCCCTTTCATATTTTGTTTATGTAGTGGAGTTTTTCTTTGGTTTGGTTAATCTGAAATACTACAAAATCCCAAAAATCAAAAAATTTGGATGCCACATGTAATTTACCCACAAAACAATATAATTCAATTGGAAAATGCCTTATTTTATTCAAAAATATGAAACAATGATGGAAAAATTATATTTATGAATGAGACTTATCAAAATACCCCACACTTGAATCTTTTCTTATCCATATGAAAACATCATGATCATATCAAGAAGATATAAAATTCAAAAAAGGGAAACATCAAAATTATCAAAATCGTAAACATGAATTCATAAATAAAGATAATAGTAACACATAACCCATTTAATTTAATGGTGTCAAATTATTCTTCATATCTAATTCTAGTTCATGAAATTTTATTTTCCACAGACATTAATCAATATATTTTTAATAAATATGTCATTAATCATTTTACACATTAGAATGAATTCTCATCATCACTCAATATATAATTTTTCTAGATTTATTCTCATACCACAAGTAAATTCTCCTAAAATCAATTCAAAAAGAACCTAAAATCTTTAGTCATTAATAAAAATAAAAAATTTATTCATGGGGACTAAACAATATAGTTATAATGACTCCAAAGAATAGGGTTGGTATGTAATTGATTTGAATATTAAATAAATCTCAAATATGAGGTTAAATCTAAAGTATAAATCATGATAATAAATAATCTTTGAAAAAACAATCAACATCACAACTTAATGATAATATCACAAATAAATATTTACAATGGAATGATATACAGTTATTTTTAAAAAAATTCAAAATTTGTGTTTGGAACAAATATCACACTCTTTAACAAACTCGTATTTGATCTCCTCAAAAAACAAATTTAAATAGTCATAACATGATCATATTTTTACTAATATTTATTTTTACAATCAAAATACAGAACCCTTTTTCTCAATATTTTTTATATTTTACCAAAACAAATATTATTTTTCTTTTTTAATAAGGAAAATGGGGATATACAATGAAGGATGATTCATTAACCTCCCCAAAACCCATGAAAAACAGCTCTCTTATTATCCTAAATTATTTCAAACAAATTCTACCATAGGAAACCTCTCCCGCACCACTTTTTTATCACAAAAAAACAACTCCATGTTCACAAAACAAAATCAAGTTAACACAAACACATTCTGCACACTAAATCAGTGAAAAAAACAATGTCTCCAAAATAGTGAAGTGTACCTATTAGGAATTTAAGTACTCATGCAATACGTGAAGGGTATCATGCTCCTCACCAATATAATTTACCACAACACTAGATAAACCAATCACCTTACAAGCCTTTCCTTCATAATCAATTTTGTTGAGGCCAGTCCATTCACCAAGAGTTTTAGCATTGTGAACATTTATCAAATGAACATTATGCTTAGCACAAAGCGTCTGGAAAAGTTTCACATAGTTCGGCTCGTCACAGTCCTCCTCCAATACACACAGCACAACATCATGCTTCTTTAGTGCCTTATCTCCCTAGTGAATCCCACCATGAGCCAGATATTTCCTCAGGACAAGATGCAAGGCTATCACTAAATTCATTTGGGCTCCTAGATCCTAAACTGGTTTCTCATTGGAAGCACCAGCTTCATCACCTAACATATTTCCAAAACATCATTCAGATAAGAAGTCGCTTGTAGGCCAGTAAAACCTCCAAGATGCCTCCACCGAGAAACCCTAGTTCCCCCCTAATCTAATGAATGTCATTTAAAAAAATTATTATGGATAAAGATGATATAATAGGTTTGTAACATGGATTCTTCCTATCATTTTCATTCATTTATTCTATGTGATTATATAAGGATACAAGTTTGTAGGTGGTTATCAATGTAGTTAGGGATCAAAAATAAAAAATCATCAATTAGGTAAACAATATATTTGTTCAAATATATCTTTTAAATTATATAAGACAATATATAATTCTGATCATTCATGAGTATCTTTCATGAATTTTTTTTAAAAAATATTAGGCACAATTTGGTCAATAATACACTAGGAAATTGTAAAAAAATTTGAAAGACACTGATTTTATAGATACTAAAAAATACTGTCATAAACAAAGATCTATGATAAACAAGATAAAGAACAAAAATCAAATCAACAATCATGTTTAAGAAACACAAAAATTTTAATAAGCATAGATTCTAACAATTTCCACCAATATCTAATTTATTTATACTTATAATGAATCAAATTTTCCTACATGAAAATTTTTTTCTTCTAGTTGACTATTTTTACTAGTTCACTTAAAGGAAAAAATTCAAATGATGTTGTTGTGGCCTCCCTTACCATTAAATGGTAAATTTTTCTCAAAGTTTAGTACAAGAGGAGAGGAAAAAGATAGATAAAAAATATCAAGGAGTGATTGAAAATAAAATATATATATATGAACCATCATAAATATTATAAATGATTCTATGTGGGATTCCAGTAGCAATTATATTATGATGCACTAAAAATATAACCTCCAATAGAAAAAAAGGAAAAATAGGGGGAAATATATTGAAGACAAACATGATTTCCATGTATTATATAAGGACCATCCTAGATAAAAGACATGTTCACCAAAATAAGTAGGGTAAATATTAACCAATATATATGATATGCAGGTTAGAAAGAAATATGTTAGTTCTAGGGAATAACTAAGACTCCCTCAACATGTTATATGGGATCCCCAAAAGGCCACCCTTATTGTTCATAATTCATTACAACTAGGTTTGAATAAGGTGAAACATCATTGAATATTGTTAAAATTGTCCCTATATATTTCTCAAAAATATCTACAACACATTGGAATTAAATTTAGGGATCAATATCTGAATATATATTTTTTATTGATCTGGTTTTTAGGTTTTTGGTGTCCAGAAAGATCAATAAATGGTTCCTATGTGGTTTCCTCATGAAATATTCAATTTACCTTCCATGTATCAATAGGTTTTAACTATATTTTAATGTCTTGATGAATGGGTAACTATTGTTGTTATATTAAAGAAACCCTAGGAGGTGTCCCTTAGTAGGTATTCTCAAGGCAACTACTATATGGACTCTTCTAGGTATCTTGTGTGCTGGACTGACCAAGATCAAATTTAAGAGTCTATTTAAAAATGGGGGATGGTGATACAGTCAAAGGGTGAGAGGGACCATCTTAATTGGTTAGTAAAAAAAGGTGTCACTATTATTTCAGTAACCATAAATGGTGGATGGGTAGTGTAGAAAGGATTTTGATTCACGGTTAGATCTAAAATATCAAGAACTATTCCATGAAAAATTCTCCTAATGTTAGTGAAAACATAATGGATGGAAGAGTTGAAATATTGGGTCAAGTACACATTTGTAATGAAAAAAGATGGGAGATGAGTAGAGTAAAGGTATTATCATTTAGAGGGAGAACTAATATGGGAGGACTCTTATGAAGAATCATCCTCACACATACCAATATAATTAAGGTCATACATGGCTACCCAAAAAATAACAGTCCCAATCCTTTTAATATACCACCATATTTGTCAATAATGGTAGATCAATCAGCTTAATTTTCCCTAGAGAGTTTAGGGGTAGGGAAATATTTAAAACCATTAAGTTATTAACCATGTGATGGATGAGTTTTCTTCCTATGAGATTCACTTTATGGTTTTTGTATTAGACCTCAATGTGACATGTGAATTATCACGAAATATTATACATATTGGGTATACTGATAGAATACAAAAAAAGTACATAAATATTATGGATATAACCTTGGTGATCACCCTTTTCTAATCATATATGGGTGCTAGAATAGTAAATTATCTTGCAGCAGGTAGTCTTCATCTAGGTTATCAAATTCCTTATAGAATCAATCCTAATGGTCTATTCTGTGATCAAATTCTTCCGTATCTCTTTCACCTAAGTATGCCTCATCTCAAACACCAAATAATAATATTGTAGGGTGACCCAGAATATTGAGTTTTAAATACCAAGGATAACCTCAAATTTTCTGAGTGTCACATTCCACTCTATCCTACCAAAATAAATTCTTAAATTAACTATTAAAAATTACAATGAATTAAGGAATTCCAAACTGATATGTCTAAATTAATTATAATAGTCATGAGAGATATACTCAGTATGGGTGTCATTCAAGTTATATTTAACATTTGGATCCATTATTATGTCACAGATCACCTATAAATACAACATCATGTTCATTCACATTGGGATTTTACATAGAAACTCCAAATTAAAATAGGTCACATGAGGAATAAATCTTCACCAAATATAAATGATGGTATGTTAATTAGGACAAATGTTCTGATACTATCTACTTTGGGTAGCCCACCCTTGTAGTTTTCATCCCAAGGGCATCGCATCCTCTTTCCATGGGAAAAATCCTCAATATAGGTAGAGGGTTAAACAATTTTTATCATGTATCCATGAACCTCTTTGTTCTCTAATATGGGAGTCAAATCTTCTAAAATGAGCACCCCATGTAGGGGGCTTATTATGGCCCTATCATGAACACCCAAGGGGAGAACTATAAAATCATCCATCAAAGAAAACCACATTATCCTCAACATATAAAATTAAACACAAAATTGCATGTCACAGTTGTGAATCACATATCTAGTACAGTATGTTATCATGGACATAAAGGATACTAACATTGTTCCTATATCCTACCACGCATGAATCCAAATATATATCACTATTTAAATACACTAAATAGTCCTACTATATAGTACATATTATATATCAACCTAATCATACCTACCTCCATACACTACAACCCATACCACACCTTGAAGGGAGATCTAGGAAAAGGGTGAAGTCAATCATTCATTCCCTCATCATCCTGAATGTTTTTGTAAGATTCCCAAAACATAAAAAACTTGGGCATAAGTATAGTTATATGGCTTGATTTTGGTGCGTGTGTAAAATCATAAGAAAACACTAGTGATGTATTAGTTAAAAAACAAACCAAATAAGATTTGTTCTCTCAAAATCATCACCTTCACACACATAACAACCATCTCATTATATCTTTAATACACTAAAAATCAATATCACATGCAACATATTATCAATGGAAAAAAACAGAAACAGGTATTTTGAATTCCCCATTTATTTAGATCATTTCACCATTTCCATTTTTACATTTTTGAAAAAAAGTACATTTTTAAATCATTTTATTCCAACTTATGTTTGATGAATAATTTCAAAAAACTGCATTTAATTTCAATATTATACACTTTCATTCCAACTATTAAGAAATTAATATATGATCAATTTATTTCAATTTTTTCATACCTAGTACCTATTTAAAAATATAATTCTTTCTCCATTAATACTAAAAAATTATAAAACATCATTAGACCTCACACAAACTAGGAAAACATAAAATTACACATTTCCAATTCTAATAACCACTTCAAAAACCTCACATTACTTCCTCTCACCACAAATAACCAACTGTACTATTATTATGAATAAATAACCACTTATCCTATTTCTAAACATGTTAAGGTATTCATATACCCACATTGAAACACACCACATTTAGAACTATCCAAATCAATATCCACCAAAATAAAAATAATCACAACATCCCAAAAATTATATAACATCGAAATCTATCAAATAAACTTCTCTAGTTTTAATTTTGAATAAGAACCATTAAATCAATGTAACATTCCCCACAACAATTTTAATTACCATTGTTATGTTATTACCTTTTTTATGAAAGGTCATTCCAATGTTAGTTTTATAGTAACAACAAATAAAATTTAGAATAGATAATAACATTCAAGAACCAACTCAATTATTCATTGTACATATGAAAAACATAATGTAAATAATTAAATGCATGAAAAACTCCTCATTTCATCAATTATCATTTTTGTTTAAACTTATTATCTTTATTAAATTAATCCTTACCTTCAAAAAAAATAATAATGAAAATTATATGATTTGAAAATAAATATAGAGAGTTTTTGAATACCTTAACTCGATATGAATGTTCAAGGAATAATCAAACAAAAATAAATCAACAAGGAATCGATGACAACTACACTAAATTGAACCACATTGAAACCTACAAATTAAAGACCACCATAAAACCAAACTAGAAAAATGAATAAAAAAAAGAGGAACCATTATATACCATTCCTTTGGAAGGAAAGGGTTCAATGATAAAAATGTTAAGAGTATAAGAGAGTGCCTCAGATTAAGATGGTTTTATCTTGATGCAATCATATATCTAAAACACCTAGAGAAACGACTAAGAAGAACTAAGAGGGATTGAGTTTAGATAGAGTATAAAGGGTGAAAAGAAAACACAATTTATATAATTCAATACCCATTATTTATATAGGTGGCCCAATATTCCTCCAATATATTTTATTGACATCAATAATGGTCATGGTTCCCGTGATGAATATAATATATGATTTTTTAGTCATTTTAAATGATCATATACTAATAATCCTCACAACCATTTTGAAAAAGTTAATCTTTTTGATTGACACCAAAATATTTAACATGGAGTACTAGATTCTATTTAAATAACTAGATGTCCACAAGAGATACTCACCATATTTTATTGGAAATTTTCTCACTGTTTTAGCTCACTGTGACTAATATCATTATGTTGTGAGACCATGCATATTGTTTCATTCCTATTTTCTTAGCTTACCCTATCCCTGACTCACCACCAAGACCAGCAACCTAGGAATTTCACTAGTCCTAATTTACCATAGGTAATATAACTAATAAAAACAACATCAAAATTGATAGAATCATGGGTTTGGTGCACTAGATATTGAAAATAGAAAATCTATCAGACTCCCCATGACATAGTTCCCTACACCACCAACTTGTATCCATTCCTATTCTAAATAGTGAAAGTATTTAAGAACTATTCCCTTCAAAATGGTAATTTCAACCTCTAAATTCATAAATAACTCAAATTCCCTACTCCGATGGTTATTCCATAAAATTTCGGTGCACTAGGTCCACCACCACTCTAGCCAAGAAAATTTGCATCCCAAAGAACTTATAATATGAATTAGATGCCTCTAAATTTTTGAAAACACAACAGGAAGGATTCATTAGAACCTATATCTTAAATTAAATACCTATAAATTTATTCTCATCACTAATAATTAAAAAATACAAAAAGTAAAAGTAAGGGTCAATAAAAACAAGAACCCTACAAGATATCACCCAATGATGATTATTTAAGAACACAATCAATACATCAATCAAATATGGCCCATAAACACGCACTATTATCAATCGTCCCATAAATAAACTAAGTCCATATATATCATCTTAGAAATATTAATCATGATCAACTTAGGATATGTATCATTAATCTAGGACTCACGATGACATGTAAACATATCCAAAACATTATTTCTTAATTGAATGAAAACAAGTTGAATTAATAATTTGTGCAGAATCTTCCCTAACTAATACTTGATCTTGATTGGAATATCTATAAATATAATATCATCCCCCATGTCTAACTCTACAAATTTGGTGATGTAATAATCATCATGATGATATTAAAAAATATGTGACATGTGGAATATCTCAATAATATGATCAATATATAGAGGAAGATCCAACTAATATGACACCTCACTAATGCAAAAAACACATTGAATTGACTCAATACTTGAGGATAAATCATACTCCCATTACCGAGCCTCAACATCCCATAATGAGGGGGAAATAAAAAGAATATATTTTCAGGGAAATGAAATTCTAGATTCCTCCACCTTCGATCAACTTATGACATCTAATAATCCATCACCACCTTCATCCACTCTTGAACCATCTCAACATTATCTATTGTGATATTCACCACATTGGTACCATGAATTATTTAATATAAAACCAAATATAAACATACTGATGATTGAACAATAAACCCATAAAATGAAAAAATAGAGCCACGCTAATGTAATAGTGATAAATCATGTTGTGCACACATTCAATAAACTGTATCGGATTTGCCCAAAATTATATGAAAACCATGATGAATGCACACATCTATCCTCAAGAATATAGATTTTTTTCTCCATCTTCGCATCCATAAAATCTAGTAATGTAATGCTAAAATTGAGGTGAGATCTAAAATAATCTCAACATCCTATTTAGAGTCACAAGGTAATGTATAGATCTCTATTAGAAATTATAGTCCTTATAACTCGATTAAGACTCACAATATCATTATCATACTACCTCACTTGAGATTCCACAACACCCAACTCCTTAATCATAAATAAATGAGCTGACATCATCAATTGATCAATAACCATCAACAAAACATCACATCTTTCCTGGCATTGGGATAAACTGCTGATGAAATACATCAATATATCTTTGTATTCCCACTTAGGGACATCCAATGGATGAAACAACCCTCTCTTAACATAATTTTATTCCTTTCCCAATAGGAAGATAAAATTGTGTGACCAAAAATCAATTACTCTTCCCTTTACCCCAAACCACTAAATATGACTCGTCACGACATGATACCTCATAGAAAAATCATTATTCACTACTAAATATGATCTATGGATTAAATTTAGAACCTATTATTTTATAATTGATATAATAAATAACATTAAATGAAACATAATCTGGTACTCATCAAAGAATAACCATCCCTAGTGTTCATCTCTTTGAAAGAATTGATTCCACGTACCCTCTACCTCATAGTCTCCCAATTTAGACACATCCACATACTGCATCAGGGATGACTTCATAGTTATCATGTAAAGGATACTCTACCAACCAATTTCACTTAAATCAAGATGAATCAATAAAGGATCCTCATATTCTCTTCAATAATCTATATACTCTAAAAGAAATCTCCATGTCACATTATTCTCAACATATTAGAAATTGTTTTCCTCTTCCTTAGGGTAAATAAGATTTTTACGCCATTGTATTATAAGATCTCTATCCACCATCACTAAAATATATTTATATATTGATAAGAAAAAATATACTGTAGTATATTAGTATCAATGAAGACCACAAAATGTTCTTTAATGAGGTAATGTTTAAAACCCATTAGATAAAAAACTACCAGTACCATCTCAAGTTCATGGGTGTTATTGATATTCTCATGTAGATATTAGAAATTAGTTTACTCTTCCCTAGGGTAAAGAATATTTTTAATCCATTGTATTATAAGATCTCCATCCACCATCACTACCATTTATTCAGATCTTTATAAGATAAAATACACCTTAGGATCTTATGATTCGTGAAGACCACAAAATGATCTCTGATGAGGTAATTTTATAAAACCATGAGATTAAAAAAATACCTGAACCATCTCAATTTAAAATGTTTTATTGATATTCTCATGAAGATATACCTTCTAAGAGAAATATGGGATCACGTTTCTCTATAGTATAAATATTCATCACCACCTAAGAAGAGAAGCATCATAAGAAAAATCAAACATCATTATCTCCTCTAAAAGGTGAATAGTAGGGTCACTACACAATTTAACATTTAGGTAGTCGAATGCTAGTTGAAACTGAATAGTCTAAAAAATAATGGTAACTCTTATTCAATTGTTTCATTAGTGTTTCAATATGATAGAAATTGAACTTGATCCTCCAATAATATCCCATGATATATTAGAAGCTACTAACTTCTACAACTTTATTTGATGTTTCTAATGAAATATCCTCTTCAATATTTGAAGGATTCTATACCATTCCCCATTGGAAAACCACATTTCCAATAAAATTTACCCCATACATCTAAAAATTACACATGTACAACTATCCACAGTGCTGATGGCACTGAAATACCCATAAAGCATCACTAAGATGCTCGATATAATACTCTTCTTGATTCGAGTGTATGAAAATATTGTTGATGACCACTGCCACAAACTAATATTAGCACTCAAGAAAAATGTTGTTCATTAGTACAATCAAAATAGTTGGGGCACTTGAGACACTAAATAACATAACATAAAATTTAACTGGTAATAAAAATTACAAATAGTAGTATTTGATATATTTTCCTTATTCACCATATTCATTGAAAGAAAATGTGTCTTGACCATTACAATTTATTTTTTTCCAAATAAAGGGAAACATAATCCCAGGGGACCATTCCAGAGTAAAGGATTCATGTGGGAGAAGCAATGTTAATTTTTTTTGTAATGACTAATTTTAGTACACAACTCACTTGCATTATAAAAAGGATGTGAGAAACCTAAAGATGCATTGATAATGGAAAAGTATTTAAGAGGGGAAAGGATACACACAAATTTCCCATTGTTTAATCAAATTCATAAGATGGTGAGTTTTTAGGGAAATTTGATGTTAAATTTTAGCCTTATGCAATCATCCTCCAGCAATAAAGGCATGATGGTCATGTAACCCAAAGTTGTGAAATCAAGTTGTCAGTTGAGCGACACGGTTGATGTTGCACAACTAATCACCTAGAAAGATATTATTCTTATAAATAGAGCACCCCCCCCCCAATTTCGTCCAAACCAATATATTTTTATGCATTAATCTCTCATTTTCAAAAACCACTATTTCAGAACTTATCACAACTCTATAACTTCAAATGGATTCCTATAGGAAGATAAGTTTCACCAAAATCCTCACTTAGTCTCAAAATCACTTCTCCTTATTCTATAGATGACTTTTAAAACATATCCTAATTACATAATAGGTACAAAAAAAGACACTTTATCTTTACCAAACACAAAAAGTTCCATGAAATTATGCATCAGTCATATATACACTATCCTTGTGCTAGAGTGCATGGGTCATGAATCCTAAAAGGTGAAATCAACTCAAAACTTATATGAAACTAGATAAGGGTCCCTACCTAGATTCATCCTTCCACCCAATATATTTTTTTTCAAGATGAGTTCTAAAGAGCCATACACCCATTCAAATAGTGTTTATTTTTGAGAAATTTGCCTACACAACTGGTATCATCAAACATTCTATATAAAAATGTCTAAACAATAATGGGATAGATAAACTAATTTCCTTGTTCTTATATGAATAAGAACCATAAAATTTTAACTTTTGTAGGCTTCCTATAATGAAAATTTCTATAACTATTTCCATCCAAAAGAACATGTGTAGTATGCATTTAATCCCCAATAGTGGCATCATTAAGGGGAAAAGGAATATTTTCCCTTCTATGAGCACATGAAGGAACCCTTGATCCTTCTATCATCTGATCATATCCTTATATCCTCCCACCCTAATAGATAATGGGTAGCTCCATGTGTGATCCCTAATAAAATCCAAGATATTAGACTTTAAATTGCATAAATTGTTGTCTTAGTCACATGATGTTAAACTACACAAAAATGCCCTCATCACATAAAGTAAAATTATAGCCCTTCCTTGTGAAAAACATATGATTCCTAATTTTATAGGAATAATATGATAACCAATAATATATAAATCTTATAGGCATAATTCCCATGACATTATATGTTATCGCTCCTTTTATATAATAAGAATTCGTACTGCATGATGTCAAACTACATAGTCTAGTCATGTGACACAAATATGAACTGTGCACTTAAACTACAAGTGTTTTGATCTCTGTATAAAAACATGGTACATTGGAAAACTCTATATGATATAATACCGACATAAAATACTATCAAAATCCCACTTTTCATTAAGAGGTGGAAACTCCAGACCATTTAAGATCATGACCAAACCTCTCACCATCCAAATCTGAGGTCCCCAGGGACTTAGGAACCACCATTTGATGCTAACCTATATTTTTTCTAGTAAGTAGTGAGTGTATATGGGAATAATATCCACAATAAATTAATCCTATAATCAACCTATAAATGATGTGTGTATGAATAATAGTCAACATTGGTCCCTAAATAAGTGAAATTCCCTCACTTGACTTTGAACATAAGACCCCTATTGATGCACAAAAATCTACACCTCATGTGAAAAGAATGGGATGCCTTGGGTGGAAATACTATGAAGTGTTATTTAATGATCATAAGTTTCTTTCCATAATATGTTTTTAATGCCTCTTTTAAGAAATAATAAATTTTAGTCACATGTTTTGACAAGTATCGGATGCCTTAGGCAATGAGCCTTGGACGCCTTACTCCCCCCATGTAATTTTCCCTATAATAGACAAGGGATGACTTAGGTTCTATACATAATATTTCTAATAAATTATATTCCCTCAAACTTTAATGAGGAAATAATTTATATATGGTTGACATTCCCATGATACCAAACATACACATTAGCTCCCACTATACGTAGCTTTCCTATCATGATAGAAAGTATGATAATTATTTTTTGTCTACTTCCAGATGGAGTTAGGAATGAGATTCACCTACACATTTTATATGTATGATAGAGAACTATACTGTGAAATGAACTCTAAGGATTAATCAGATGGAGAAGGATCTATCATCTAATAATCCCCTTCTGATAAAAGAACTGACATCATTGACCATAATGGTAGTGTATTCTCTCATTTGGAAAGCATGAATATGGGGAAAAATAAAATTGGAGGGGCCATGACCATTCCAAGGACATAGACTACTCCATGAAAATTTCACCCAATGCATTTCCCAACTAAAGCATCATAAAAAAATGGTGTACCTGATGTGAAACTCTTCTCCTTGAACTATGAGTAGATGATGAATGTTGGGTGTCACCATTTTCATACCTCACTGAATTCATAACCTTTTGGTATTGGGATTCACTAAATAAAATGGTGCACCCAATTTGAAATTATTCTTCTATAATGGGGAGTAGATAATGAGATTTGGTTATTACCAATCCTAAGAATTATTGAAATGAATCCCTCATCCACCCTGTAGAGGATGAATTTTATTTGGCACATTTAGCATCACCATATTAAATAATGTACTGACATTTAACCTCATATATCAATCACAAAATAAGAAATGTGTAACACTTGATGACATACCACTAACAGACATGGGGGAGGAGTACTAATTATAAGGTAGCCTCGCACAACCCCTATTATTACAAGATAGTCACCACTACCATGGCTCCTGAGTACCATCACCTTATCTCTTCCTTTGTTATCATCCAATAGAATATGTTGAAATACCTTTTTCATCGCTATGAATAATAATTTTTCATACTAACTAGGGAGATGAACCACCAATACATATATTTTTTGGGGCTGTTGTAAGATCACCTTCCATAGGGACAGTGCAGGGGGAACATCCCCTAATTATTACTACAAACTATTTTTGGAGTCTCTCCCCAAAATTCCCAGTTATCTTCCTCTGTTAAGATGAAGTGTCAGAAGATGTATGGATCATATAATATACTAGAACCCACACAATATGATATGGTTCTGAAATCAAAAACTTTAAATTTCCATATTTTATATCGATAACTATGACCCAATTTTTTCATCCAAACCTCACAACATAAAAAATGGGAAATTTGGATCACTTACATTCTTGAGGACTATTTAGGTTTATAGTTTTAGAGAATAAGGAAAAAATCTACATAAAAAATACCCATGTCATTAAATGATAATTTCTCCCAATTAATCGATATTTTCTTATTTCAAATTAAGTTATCATCAACATCCATATGAAATCCCTTATGTACATATTTTTTTTCAATCTTGTTATTTTTGACATGGTGAAAAGGAAACATAATAAGGATGTGATAAAATTCTCAGTAATGGAAAATTTTTGAATTAAAAAATGAATGTCATCAATAATAATAAGAAAAGCATAAGGGTATGATGAAATAATTATTGTGCATGAGTATAACATAATAATATTCATACCCATAAATACATAGATTAAACAACCAGAAAACATGGAATAAGGATATATCAAAGGAAATAGTCATAATAATCAATAATAATGATCCTGGTGATATCCATATTGATCTGATGAAACATTAATAACCCATAGAAAGAAAAGATAAAACATATTTCTATCTTGAAAAATTATCTCATATAACCTTATCAGAACCCTTACAAATTATAATAACCATACAGCCAACTTAAAAAACAATTATTATGAGAATGTTATCATTAACGAATGAATTGGAGAGCTATCAAGGTACACCTATCATATAAGATATAACAGGATCACCCAACACTATGTGGAAAAACCCATTTTATGTAACGTATAAGAACCACTATATGAATATGGTACATAGTTATTCCATTTCATCATAAAACTCAACTAAAAAAATATTCCCTTTATGACATGCTTATACCATGGAAAAGAAATGCTTTTCATTTAAATATCTTTTAAACATGAATGGACTTTAGAAAAGAAATGGGTTATATAACAATCTATTGGAAACATGATTTTACTATGAATTATGAATGGGTTTCATAACAATCTATTAAAAACATTAATATTCCATCTAGAAAAATAATGATCATGGTATTAATACCAAATATACTTGGTATAGGATTATTAACACAATTTTTTTTGATGTTGATGAACTAAAATACTGTTAAAATTTCATTAAAAATATTATTCAAAAAATGTGATTCTCAATTTGAAAGTAACTACCTAAAACATAAAACATTTTTAAATTTCTTTTAATTGAAAATCATTTTTTAAAATCAAAGAATTTATAGAATATAAGGAAAATTTTATTTAAAAATAACCTTGTAAACTAAGGAAGATTCAAAAAATTACAATCAAGTCGACATGTAATTTTATTCATGTGTTAAAGAACATTCCTTTTGCATAGTAAAAATGATAGAATAGTTTCTTGTTTAGGTAGAGACAATAAGATTACTCTGAAAACATTTTTTTAAAAAAAAGGGTATAAATGTATTTAATAAATTATTTTTAAAATGCTAAAAAAAATTATAATATTTTTAGAAAACATATTTTTGTAAGAAAATATATTTCGACCAAAGAGAAATATAAAATCGGATTTTCTTAGAAACACTTTCTCAAACATTTTGTGTACTAGAGTGTGAAAATGGTACAATTAATTGAAATTATAATGAATAAAAATAATATAACACTATTCATGAGTTTCTTGAGATATATATCATAATATATCATCATTTGAATCATATCATAAATAATCCCAATAAATGATGAGATTCTAACATATAATTGTTACCGCTTTGGTTTCATTGACTCATAAGCCCCGGGAAAGGATTACAATAAATGAAACATAAAATTGAATTATAATAAATAAATTCATGATATAAATGTTAAAATCATATGTATATACACCTTATAAAATAAGATATAAGTATAACATGACATAAGCCTCAATGAATGAAAATTGTGGAAAAAATGCATTACCGATTTGGTAACATTGAGATCATAAACCCTATGAAAGAGGGATCCTAAAATTGATATTTAAATTCACGTTAATTTAATGGTAATAATAATAAAATACATTCATTTTAATTATATATACCGCCTAAAAATGAGTTTTTAATTTTGAATATATCTCACAAAAATAAAAGTATGATGAGAAAAACTCTTACCATGATTCTAACTTGTCACATGTGTCTTTATCCTCATAAATAATAAACTTAAATTAATTATTTAATTTATTTATATCTTTTTTAAATTTTATAATTACTTTTATTTCACTAAATATCATTTTTTATACAATTACATAATCTTTTAATTTTACATCGGACGTTTTAACCATATTTGTCGTTTGTATCAAAAATGACTATGGTATGTTGATTATTGTCAAAGTGATAATTATTGAAAAACCATCAAAATAATAATCATGAAATAATTATCAAATTTATACATAATTTATACTCTTTAAAACTATAATGATTGGTGGTTATGAAAAATGAACTAATTTTATGATCATAGAGATGGTAGGCAATACATACGCAAAATAAACGTTTCCTTTTTTTCAATGATCATTATAGAAAAAATGTAAGTTATATTTTTATCTTTATATAATGATAATTAAATCATAAATTCCATATTATATAATAATATATATTTATATATATCATTCTTGTGATTCAATGATGAAAAAATGAATCACATTACTTCGAAGAGGCGGTAGTCCACACGTCCACAAATGACGGCATCATTTTTACAGTGTGTCAAAAGGTAGAAGAAAAATGATATATTATATTTAAATAATAAAACATATGTCATTAGTTTCATTATTATTTAATTTATATCACATATATTAATTATAGTCTCCCTTATTACCTTCCATGTAACATGTTTGTGAAAACAAATCACCTCGCTTCGTGAGGTGGTAATCCATCATACACATGAGCGATGTTATCATATCCCTTATGAAATGGAATATAAAAAGGTTATATATTGTTATAATAAATCCATAGGTATAATTATTTTATAAATATTATATATAAAATTTATACCCATAAACCTACCGATCCATGAGAGGTAGTAATGGAAAGACGAATGACATCATTTCACAAGGCGGTAGTCCACTGTACACGCGAATGATGACTTCGTAACCAATTTGATGGAAGAGTGTGTTGTTGTAGGTAGTACCCATAACATAACAAAATATCAGTATATAGAATATTTTTATGTTATTATATCATATTGGTATAATAATAATTGATGAATGTTGAGAAATATGTAAAATTAAGATGCTCTTTGAAGAACATTACCTCCTCTTTGGGAATCCTTATTAGGTTTTCCCTAATTCCTTTAAAGGATATCTTTATGCTCAATATTTGGATTATTGGATGAGGGAATATAATTTTAGAAGTTATTTGTACTAGTTTTTTACTAGAAAAATGGCTTGAGTGGTGTGAATAAGTAAGGGGAGTGGGTTCCCTTTTAATGATGGAGAGGAGTGGCATTCTTATAAATACTCAACATTATTTACTATTGGGAGGTCAATATTACCTATTGTTTCTCCAAAATTTATAATTATATGTATATATAGATTTTTGGTCTATTAAAACCTCTACCAAAAAAATAAACAAATTTTATAAACATTTTGTTCCTTAACATCTAATTTTCCTTTTTTACCATTTTGAGCTTTCACTATGGTAACTAGTTTTCTATCCTAGGTAATTTTTCCATTAAGAAAAAATTAAATTAGAAATTATTATAAAATTAATACCAAATAATTATAAATATTAATAAAAATTTATCAAATTAAAATCTTATGTGTGTTGGAAATTATTCTTAACACAAGCGCATGTAAAGTGAAAAAACATCGGTTTAACCTTAACCATAATAAAAGAGTTGTTTACTAATTAGGGGAAATATATTAAATATAAAACAAAATATGGTCCATTAATGGTAAATAGTTGATAATTATTAAAATTTACTAATCATTTGGAAGATTTTATTATTTTTAGTAGTTTTAAATCATTTAATAAAATATAATTTATTTTCAAATAACATTAATGTCCATTTTTATGTTAATCACTTAATTTGAATTTAACAAATATATAAACAATGATGAAATTATAATATATTTTTATATTGCTGGTGTATCATGATATATTCATCTAAAAAAATAAGGTTTTCATAATAATTCACTAAATTCACTTCACTTTTAAAATTTTATTATCATTTATTTTATTTTATTGCAAACTAAACAGCTACTACACTGGTATCTCTTAAGCATTCTATATAATTATTTCATCTCTAAAAAATACAGATAAAATATTATGATAAAAATAAATAATTTATATTTAAAATTAATATCTATAAATGAACTTATGATATTTCTTCTGTGCTTTATAGAAATTAAAAGGAAGAAAAGTGTTTTGTTTGTCTTTTTTCTTTACTAAACATATTATATGGATCAAATTCAATGTAAATTGGAAAATAATGTCCATATATCATATAATGTAATTACAATGGTCCAAGTAAACTCATTAAATAAAATATGATTATATTTTAGTTCATTTTCACTCTTATCATTCTAGTTTATCCCCCTCATAAATCAATTGGTATCATAACCGTGGTAATTAATTTTTATTACAGTCCCTATTCATCTTGGTCGAAAAATGATTTTACCTTATTAGAAATTATAAATAATGATGATTATAAATATGGATTTTATTTTTATAAATTAAAATAACATAATTATAAAATTTTAATTTAACATTAATCCTGCAGATGCCGCGAGACAGCGGGTTTCTAATAAGATAATTTTTTAGAATAAAATTGTTCAATATTAACTCTGTGACTAATAATGATAATTTTATGAAGCTAAATTAATATTTATTTATATATAATATAGAAATTTAATTTAAAAAATTTCCTATTAGGTATTATTTTCATTATTTAAAATGTAAAATCTTTATGCATTTTGAAACATTTTTCTTAAAATCCCATTTTTAAACCAAAAAAAACTGATACTAAAACCCAATATATAGTTGATTAAAATTAATGATGTGGATTAAATATAACTTCAGCTAATGTAAAATATATTCAAAAGTTGTTGGTACTTTTAAATTACATAATTTAATGAAAAAAATACTTTTTCCAGAAATCTGAATTTTTCACTATTCACTGAAAAATCCACATTTTTCAAAAAAAACCCAAATTTCACACAATATAAATTTTAATGCTAAAATTCAAAAAATAAAGTTAATTTTATAAAATAAATTTCATAAAGATTCTAATAAATTTATTATAATATTTTTTCCATGAAGGTAAATAAAACTTATTTTTTAAGAAACAATATGTTTGATGATCTGAATATCTTTAATAAAAATTAACTGATTATTTATTAAAAAATTATCAATAATTTATATTTAGTAAGAAATATATATATATATATATTACATTATTTATTACTATTTATACCTTCCAATTTAATTTCTATGTTATAATTGTAATATATTTCATGGGATGATTAAGTTCAATGTTGTGTGTTGAATACACTATTGAACATAAACATTTCCGGGATTCATGTAACACAATATGAACTAAGTGTTTTGTGTAAAAAAGTTGAAAATAGTGTTTTGTGAAACTCAAGATAAACATAGTGTTTTTTTCATTTATTCTATCTAATATACTTTTCTTCTTTTAAAAATTCATGGAGTTACATCCTCCTCCCTTTTAATAAATCGCATCATCGCAATTTGAACTTTATCTCATTAATCAATGATTGGAAATTTGAAAATAATTTTTTTGTAAACCCACATCACAAAAAAGGATAATAAAATTTCCTCATAATAAAAGATAAAGGAAATAAAAATGCTTGTATAGAATATCACATAATTATGTTTCCAAATATGAGAAAATTGGTGGGAATGGAGGAAAAGTGTAAATAATTATAGAGGGTCATTGAATTTATTGATCATAAGAAAGTGAATTATAAATGTAAAGTTAAGGGCCTAAAAATCATAAATCTTTGATGATCTAAATGACCATATAATTCATCAGTTACAAAGGTTCTTGGATAACATTTTTTGTTTTAATATCATTTTCCAAGAGTTGAGGAATTATCTTACCATCTAGAATAAGAGAATATGAAAATATACTTACATTATTAGTATAATTTCATCCTTTGATAAATTTCCCAAAAAATAATAACTTTTTATCCAAACTATGTGTATTCATGAATAAATTTCCACGCCTAAAGCACAAAAATAAACTTTTGAAGACCCCATAACTATAAAAGGGATAGTCAATCTATTCCACCTATATTTAGACATTAACCAAAACAAAAATGGTGGGCACGTGGTAAGATAATTTCCAAAATGGATAAACCTTAATATATTAATATCCAATATTAAATATTAATTCCCAACTTTCAAACCAAATCATTCCATAAATACCTCTCCTTAAAATTATCCAATCTTTTCATGACTAAGTTCCAAATAAAAATATTATAAGCATTTGATCATATATTCTTACAAGATAAATCAACCATTATTCTTAAAAAGATCTGATATGTTTCCAAGATATACACAATTTTTACCTATTAATAAAATTCCATACTAATTAAGACATCAGTTTGGTCATAGGTAGGCGCAAATATATTGTTGTCCTTGATCGTGGGTTCAGGACCCACCACCATATTATAAGTGATAGGTTTTAACCCATAATATGGTTTTTCCTTTTTTATTTTAAAATAAAAAATAATTCCTTCCTAAATAAATATTCATGTTGATCCTAGTGGTTACAAATACCTCAACCCAATAAAACATCACCAAAAACCTCAAAATTATTACTACCCAAACCCCTCAAATGATATATATAAGACTTTAAACTTATAATAAACCTTAAAAATAGAGACCTATGATGGTATCCAAAAATATTAATATAAACTCAAATAAAAATAACCTAATATTGAAAGTTATATAAATATCCATTTCATAAAACTATAATCGCCTAGAACCTGCAATCACTATTTCAGTGATGAAATTATAAACATTAAATTTCTATATTTGATGCTGACAATTGTGAAGAAGATTTTTCCATCCAACCCTTACAACATGAAAAGGAAAAATTGGATCACATAAATTCTTGATGACCTTTTAGGTTAAGATTTTTAGATAACTAGGAAAACACCTAAATTAGCGAGACCCATGTAATTAAATGATCATTTATCCCACTTAACCCATATATTATTATTTCAAATTAATCCATCATCAACATATATATGAAATACCTTCCATACACAATTCATTTAACCTCATTCCTTATAACCTAGGGAAAAAACATAATAAGTGTTAGATCAAATGGTAAGCAATCTAAAATGCAATAATTAACAAATGAATTTCATTAGTGAGTATATGAAGTGAATAATGGTATGATGAAATAATCAAAGTGAATAAGTATGACATAATAATATTCACATCCATCAATACTAAGATTATCCAACATGAAAACATGGAATAATGATTTATCAATGAAAATGGACATAAGAATAAATAATCATGATCCATATGATATCAATTTTGATCAAATAAAACATTATAACCCTATATAAAGAATATATAAGACATATTGTTATCTTGGAACATCATCTCATAGAACCCTTACATAGCCCTTATAATTTAGAAGAACTAAATAAACATCTTCTAATATGATTCTATGGGGAAAATATTCATTACCTAATTCATTAGAATGCTATTTGGGTGAACTAATCATATAAGTTTTAATGGGACCACCTGACTCTATCTAGGCACACCTATAGTATATAATGTCCAAGAACCACTACATTAAAAAAGTACACAGAGATTTCATTTCATCATAATACTCATAAAAAAAATTATTCCATTTATAACACGATTATACCATATAAAATCAATGGTTTTTGTGTAAATATATTTTAAACATGATTGAACAATGGAAAATAAACATGTTTCATAACAATCTCTTTGAAACTTGATTATCTCAGGGAATAGAAACATGTGTCATAACAATCTCTTTGAAACAATAGTATTTCATCCATAGAAAGAATAAGGATGGTATCAATACCAAATATCCTTAGTGGAGGATAAGTAACAACAAGGATTGTTTAGTTTTATTAATTTAAATACCATTAAAATATCATTAAAAAAATTCTGGAGGAAAATATCCTTTTCATTTTGAAAATCAATTTTTAAAACATAAAACATTTTTAAAATTACTTTCTCTGAAAATAAAATTTTAAAAAACAATAATTTCAAGAATATTAATAAAAAAAATCATTAAAAACCATGTAAACTTTCAAATTATTCTTAAAATAAATTACGGTCATGTCTGGGGTAATTATGTACATGTTGTAAAGAACATTCCATTTGTATATAAATTTTTTTAGAAAAGTGCCTTATTCAGAAAGAGATAAAATGATTCCTTTGAAAAAACTTTTTAAAAAGAAAATATGGATAAATATTTATTTAATAAATTATTTTTTAAAGGTTAAAAAAATTTAAAACATTTTTATTAAACATTTTTTTAGAAGAAGATATATTTATGAGCGAATATATAAATGATATTGAATTTTCTTAAAAACACTTTCTCAAAAATTTAAATTACCAAAGAGTTTGAAAATGATAAAATGAATTAAAAATATCATTAATAACTATAGGATAATAATATTAGTTATCTTATTAATATATGTAGCATAGAATATCATTATTTAAAGCATAATAATAAACAATAGAAATAAACAATGATATTGTAACAAAAAAACTCTTATAACTTCAGTATCTTTGAATCGTAAGCACCATAAATAGATTAAAATAATATAAACTTAAAATTAATTTAGAATATAAAAATTAGTTATATTACATAACAAAGTGTATTTATATACACCTCATAAAATATGATAGGTTTATAACATGACAAAAGTCCAAAGGAGGCAAATTCTAAAAAAACCATTTCTGCTTTGGTAAGTTTGAAACTGTAAAAACCATACAAGAGAAATTATAAAATTAGTACTTAAATCTCCATAAAATTAATTATTATAATAATAAAATAAATTCATGGTTAGTATATACACATCACTATAAAAACATTTGGTGAATATGGTATCTATCTCAAAGAAATAAAAGTGAGACGACAAAAACCCTTACCTCGAGTCTGACTTGTCACGATTGTCTTTATCTTCCATAACAATAAATTTACGTTATTTATTTACTTTCTTGATAAAAAATTTCAATTTTATTATTAATTGTATATAAATTATTAACATGTTATATACAACTAATTAATCGATTAAGTTTACATCGGATGTTTTTACCATATTCAACTTATATTTCAAAAATAGATTTGGTGGGTTAGTTATATCAAAGAGGTCATTATTTAAACATATAAATAGTAATAATCACTAAAGAATTTTCATTTCTAAAAATAATTTATACCTTTTAAACCCATCATTAATTATGGTTATGGACAATTATCTAACATTGAAATCATGGATATGGTTGGTCGTACGTATGCATGAGTAACTTTTCCTTTTTTTCAATGATCATTATGGAAATTAGGTATGAAAAATATAATCTTTCAATAATGATAATTATATCATAAATAAAATATTATTTAATTATATATAATTATATATATCATTCTTGTGATTTGGTCATTATAAAAATGAATCACATCACTTCAATGTGGCGGTAGTCCACACACCCACGAACGACGTTATCATTTTTTCAAGTATGTAAAAAGATAAAACTAAAATGATATTTTATATTTAAAAAATAATAAATATTTCATTAATATAATGATTAATTCATTTATATCACATATATTCACTATTTATTCCCTTATTTCCATCCATGTAACAGGTTAGTGAAAACGAATCACATCGCTTCACGAGACGGTAGTCCACCGTACACAAAAGCGATGTTATCATATCCATTATAGAATTGAATGTAAAATGTTTATATATTATATAATGAATCCAAAGGTATAATTATTTTTTAAATATCATATGTAATATTTAAATCCATCATCATACCCAACCATGAGTGGTGGAAATGGAAAAATTAATGACATCATTTCACGAGGAAGTAGTCTACCATACACATGATTGATAATTTCATAACTCATTTTATGGAAGTTTGTGTGTTTTAGGTCATAACCATAACATAAAAAATCATTGTATATTGACGATATTTTTTTATCTTCATGGTATAAGAATAATTGAATGATGTGGAGAGAAAAGTAAATTTAAGAAGCTTGTTGAAGAACATCACCTCCTCTTTTGGTATCCTCCTTAGGTTTTCACTAAAGCATTGAAAGGGTGTATTTTTTTCCAAAATAAGGCTTATAGGATAATTTTAGGTAATTTGGTAAGTTATTTATGAAGTTTATGGATGGTAAAAATGTCTTAATAGGTGTGAATAAGTTATTGGAGTGAGTTCCCTTTTATAGTTTAGGAGGAGTGGCATTCTTATAAATACACAAAAGTATTCAATATTTTGAGGTCATGATTACCTAATGTAGACCCAAAATTGGTAATTAACGGTTAATAGGGATAATATGGTTGAGAAAAATCTCCATCAAATAGAGAAAAACATATTTTAAACATTTTTCATTATCTTCAATGTTTCCTAATTTTTACCATTTTGGGGTTTCACTACGGTAAGTAGTTTTTTATCCAAGATAATTTATCCTTTGAGAATTAATATACTATGAGACTTATTAGAAATTATATACCAAATAATTATAAATATTAATTAAAAATTATCACATGAATTTCTTATGTTTTTTGAAAATTACTTTTAATTCAAGTGCATGTAACGTGAAAAACATTGTTTTACTCTTAACTGTACTAATAGTGTTTTTTACTAATTAAGGGTTAAAATGTTCATTATAATCAAAAATATGGTCCTTTAGTGGGGTATAGTTGATAATTATTAACATTTACAAATATCTTGGAAGAATATATGATTTTTAGTAATTTTAAATCATTTAATAAAATATAATATTTTATAAAATGACATTCATGTCAATTTGGACATTATTCATTTCATTTGAATTTAAAAAATATCAAGACAATGATAGAATTAGAATATATTATTCTGACACATGTTTAACAAGATATATTAATCTAAAAATTTATTTAAAATAATAATTCACTTAATTTAATTCACTTTTAATATTTTTTAGTATCATTTACTTCATTTAATTGTCAATTAAATAATTTTGGTGTTAGCATTTTTTATGCATTTTAAGTAATTAATTCATCTCCAAAAATTAACAAAAAAAATTATGTTAACAAAAAATCAATTATATATCAAAATAATATATATAAGTGAACATATTTTTTCCCTTCCCTAAATATTTATATAAATTAAAAGGAATGAAGGTATTTTTTTTCTTTTTCTTTACCTAACTTATAATATGGTTCATATACACAGTAAATTTGAAATTAATATCTATATTTTAAATAATTTGATGTATAAGGTATAAATATAATAATTAAATAAAATTAATATAATATTTTAGGTCATTTTCACTCTTATCATTCTAGTTTGACACCCAGATAAATAAATTATTACATTAACCGCGGTAATTAATTTTTACTGCATTCACCATTCAATTTGGTCAAAAAATAAGTTGAAATTATTAAAAATTATAAATTATTATTATTTAAAATCTGTAATTAATATTTAAAAAATAAATTCACCTAAGTTTAAAATATTAATTTAACACTAATCACGCAGATATTGCGAGAAAATGAATTTTTAAGAAGAGTATTTTTTAGAAAATGATGATTCTATATTAACTCTATGAATAATAAGAACAATTATAAGAAACTAAAATGATATTTATTGATATAAAATATATATTTATTATTTAAAACAATCCCTATTATGGTTAATTTTAATAAATTAAAAAAGAGAAACATTTTTCATTTTAAAATATTTTTTGGAAAAAACCCCTTTTAAACCCAAAAAATGAACATATACTAAAAACTAATATAAAGTTGATTAAAACTGATTAAGTGAATTAAATATAACATATTTTATTTTAAAAAAAATCAAAACATATTGGAACTTTTTTATTACTTAATTAATTGAAAATAAAATTTTTTTTACAAAAATCCTTATTTTACACTATTCACCAAAAAAATCTATATTTTCCGAAAAATCCCAAAGTTTTACCAAAAGTAAATTTTTCTATTATAATTCCAAAAATGAATTTAATTTTATTAAATAAATTTCCTTAAATTTTAAAAATTTTATTATTATATTGTTTTCAGGAAAACCAATAAAAATCATTTTTGAAGAAAACATATTTTTGAAGAATAAAATCACTTTACTAAAAATTACTTGATTATTTACTAAAAATATCTTAATAATTTATTTTGATTAATACATTTATATATATATATTATACAGAAGATAATATTATTCATATGTTCCAATTTACCGGCTTAGTTGTAATGGTAACATATATCATGGGTCATTTTAGTTTGGTGTTTCATGTATAATATTCTATTGAACATAAAAATATCTTGATAGAATGTAATGAAAGATAAAATGAGTGTTCTGTGTAATGAAAAATAATCATAGTGTTGAAGGTAATGCAAGATAAACTCAATGTTTCATGTCCTTTGCACTATCAAATTTAATTTTATTCTTTTAAAATCATGGGTTGTTACTAGTCAAACCTACTAAGACCACCTCCTAGAGGTCACCTAGGAAGTATCCTACCACTCAACATAACCAAAAATGTTAGGTGGCTCCACATTCCAATGAAAAAGTGATCACATATAAAAAAAGATAATTGTTTTGATGGAATTTCCCTTTTGAATATATAATTATGTCATATTTAGTAATATAATATTATATAGTCCAAATTTTCCACAACGTAAAACCAAAATAAAATTTATTGTAATAATTTAAACATTACATTTATAGAAAAATATATTGCAATAATAATTTAAATTATAATAATGGGAAAAATAATAAAAAAATAGATATTAAGAACAGGAAAATTTGATCTTTTTGACAAAAAATAATAATCAAACTCGTGAACAATACTCTAGAAATGATAAAAAATATTAATAATAAAGTGTTCATCTAGAAAAAGAAAATATATATAACCATGAGTGAAATATAATTAAATATGTAATGAATGGGATAAAAAAGTTTTTAGAGGAAGTAAGGAACCCATATAGATCTTACAAATCAAACCATTAGAAAAGTAATCTGACTGTTGGAATAGAAAACTAACCATTAATATAGTAACCTGGACAATGGAATAGTAACTTTACTATTGGGATATAAGGTGGATATTGATTAAGAGGTGTTATAACTCAAATTAAAGGTGATATTAGTTTCAAAAATACCTTACTATTTTCGTAAATAAAAATTTGAAACCACGTGAGATGGGATCTCAATATGGATTTATAAAACAACTAGATTACATGAAGTATTGTGATAAAATAAATCCCTATAAAGTATATATATATCCCATAAAAATTAAATAAGTGTTAAATACACATCATAACTCAATAAAGTAATATTTTTATGCAAAAACCTTGGCATCCTTGATATCATTTAAATAGAAATCCATTTAAATAAATGTCCTAAATTGGATCTTAAACCCCCATGAATTGCATGAATATGGTAAAATAAATAAATTATCTAGTAAACACATCATATCACTGATATTATGGTGTACAATGTGAAATATTTTTCATGAAATTAAATTTGATACCACGAACACCAATCATTAAATCTCACTTAGTCAAACATTCAGTAACCTTCTTTAAAGTGAATATAACTATCATAATCACAAATTTCCTATAGTTATTAAATTATATTTTCTTTTATATGATTCATTTGTAATTATCTATCACAAAATTGTAACCATGTTATAATTTATTTTAATCATCAGATTCTAGGATTTTTTTCAATTATTTTTTTCTTTAATGTTTCAGGGTGTTGGTATTTTTCCACTTATTGGTTTAACATTAATCATTCCAATATTATTTGTGATATAATAATTATTAATTTAATTAATTATTAATCCCCATTTTTTGAGTTGAATTACATGAATATGGTTCCTCACGGAAATTACAAGGAACTATTTTTGATGAGTTTAATTACCATAAGGTTTTATATTAATAAATATATTAAATATTAATAACACAATTTAAAATTAATTTAAATATATTAAATGAATTATTATTACATCATATTACAATTATAAAACATTCCTTAATCATTAATGATATAACAATATGACAACATTAATATATGTGGTAAACTGAACAAAACCAGTGTGTCTTATATTGACTGAATGATTACAGATATATGTTTATATAATGACAATATAACATTTATATAATCCTAAACATATCATAAATATAATTTAAATTCATTAAAATAATTATTTAGAACCATAATTATTGGGTGGTGATTAAAAGTTAAATTCATCATTCATCTAGGTGGTATTACGCACGTATTCACAAATAGTGATTCCCATTATTATTGAATGGGATGAGATAAAGTTTTATGATAAATTTACATTTCATATTTATATTTATAAAATATTTAACATATTAATTCATTAAATCAAACCTTTTTATCATCCTTTAAATGTGTTTATAAAAAATTAACCACATCTCTTCATGAAGCCGATAGTCCTCACAAACATAAGATGAATGTTCTTTTTATTAGTATATATAAAGGGCTGGTTCATGGTTTTTAAATTAATATAATTAAATTATTGTATATTTATAATATTTATTTAATTATATTAGGTTTTCTAAAAAATTATTTTAAGAGGAATATTATGAATAAATACTAATGATTAATAAATTATAACATTTAGATTTTGAGATTTCTCTTAGAAATATCCATGGAAATAGAGGCCTTAAGTAAATTAGTTGAGTCCACGTGATTTTGAAATTGAGATTAGATTCTAAGAGTATAAAAAATAGGATATTTTTAGGTTTAATTTATAATGTATTGTTTATAATGTCCCAGGATTAGCATATATATACATTATAGTTTTTTGTGGAATATTTTATATATTACACAAACACACACCTTAAGAACGTATTATTTCTGTTCCTTTGAAAACATATAAAAGTAAAACCTAATTCATAAAACATCTACATATTCTCCAACTTATTTATTCAAAACTATATCACTTTTGATATATCATATTCAATACCTTTCTCATATCTTGTTGAAAAGTAACATAATAAAGGGTGATCTTGGATTCTTAGTAAGGGTAAAAAAAGTAGATACATAAGAATAATATAAACGTAAATGTATGAGAATATAAGAATAACATATGAAGATAATACTCTTCATATCAAATATCCTATACATGATTCATGGAATGAACTCTAGATGTTCATAAGATAAGAATAATAAGGGTGTAAAAATAATAAAGCATAAAATCAAATCATAAAAATAAGACATGGAATTGTGGAACACACATAAACTTGTAATATAATTCCCTATAAGTCAAATCAAATTGCCAAAAAATATCAGGGAACATTATGTGGACTACACCTATTGGGATGGACACAACATCACCCCCATTCGCATTCTTTCCTGTATAATGGGCCGGGTTTCCCCTTCTTCCCATAGTGAATTGGGTTTCCCCTTTTTCCAACAGTGGATCAATCCCATCGACTAGTTTTCCATCATTATTTCATGAGATATAAGTCATTACCCAATCCATTGTAGGGAGATATTGGTCCACCTATCAAATAAAAAAACCATACATATGTTTTATACAAGAACATAAATCATTATTAAACAGAAACTAACCATATATATAATAAGGATACTATCCTTGAATCATAACCCCATTAAATCATAAGTAACATCAAATAATGTTTTCTTAAGTATAAAACGGTAATGAAGAATCATTTGAAATAATTCTTGAGGAAAATTTACTATCCACTTTGAAAAAAAAAATTAAAACCTAAAATAGTTTGAATAAATTTTTCATTGAAAATAGCCTTTAAATCACATAATGGGAGATTTGAAAACGATTTTAAACATCTTCTAAAAACTTTTCAATGAAAATGAATATAAGATAATTTAGAAAACATTTAAAACATTTTTAGAAAACATTATTTTGAAGAAATAAATACTTCTGACCAAAGATAGAATAACATTACATGAAACATATAATATCATAAATATAAGTAGATTCATGATACAATATGTCAAAGGTAAGTATATATAACATATAAAATAATATATGTATATAACATAACATGTGTCTCAAAGAATGAAATTTAAGATAAAATTCCCTTATCAATTTGGTAACATGTTAACCATAAAATCCATGAAATATTGACCATAAAATAGATAAGTAAATACTCATAAATTTAATTAATATTATCATATATTAAATTAATGGTTAGTATATACAGCACATAAAAAACAAGATGTGAATATGGAATAAGTCTCGATGAAATAAAAGTGAGGCCAGAAATCCCATTACCTTAAGTCATGACTCCCTTAGTACACATCAAAACCACCTGTAAAATAAATATAATTTTATTATACATATAACACAAAACTATATTCATATATATAATACCATATATTATTTACCTATGATGTTATATTTCTCTTTGGTTTACAAATCCATGTTAAACTTACCTTTTTCTTTTTCATGCATGCCTTGACTTATTATTCTTAATTCTATTATGTAGATCATGATTTATCATCTCTATAGTGATAACCATGATATATATATCATATATATTAAGAATATATGTAGTTATGGTGATTCTTAAAATTCAAATGCTAAAGATAAAATACATTGTTCATGGAGACGGTGTGTCATTCGTATGCATGAACGTTGTTTACATTTTCATGACATATTAAAAGAAAGAAAAGTATATGATATATTAACATTATAGAAAAAATTTTATTTAATATATATATAATATGTTTATTAAAATCATTATTAATACATTCCAAGTAATTTGTGAAGGAAACATATCGCTTCATGAGGTGGTAGTCTGTCGTACACATGAACGTTGTTATTGTATTTCCACAAAATAGAAAGCATGAAGGTATGTGTGATATAAAAATTCAAGAAGTATAATTATGTCATAAATATCATATATAAATATTAAACTCAAAATAATTCTCACTCATGAAATATGGTTATGGAAAATGAATTGTATCTTTACGTGGAGATGGTAAGTCGTACATACGCTCAAGTGATACTTTCAGTTCTAGTTCGACTGGAAAGGGGTTGTATAATGGTGTGTTCATAATTATAATAATATTTAAAAATATTTATGATTACTAATTTATTATTCTATGACATGTAACATATATTTAAAATAGGTATATAAGAGTAGAAGAAGAGAGTGATCGGTTAGAGTGATTACATCTTCTTTAAAACAGCTCCTTTAGATCTCCTCTAAAAGACTCTAGAGTTTATTTTTTCATAAGAAAATCACCAATATAATGTGTATATGGAAGTGTAGAATATAATATTTCATATTATAGTCAATATATAAGACTCATATTGGTAAAATGAGAAGATGGAGGAGGTGTCCTTTTATAATGAAGATGAGGGGAACTTTTAGAATTTCTCAAAAGATTGATTTATAAAAAATTAAATATCAATCCAAAATACCTCTATATATAAATTAATTCAAATATAATGTGTTATATGGTGGTAATACAACAAACCAATATATTTTCGACAAGTTTGGGTGTAATTTTAATCATTATCATTATAATTTACAATAAGTTAACCTATTTTAATTTTAAATATGGTAACAACTTTTTCAATATTAAAAGTATGATATTTTTACTTAGAAGGTGTCAATTGAAAAAGAAATGGTAAATTTATTATATTTTAGATATTAATTTATACCATTTTCCCTTATTTATTATGTTTATTATTTTCAACTAATTTAATAAAATATTACAATCATAAAATATCATTATTGTTAATTTTGACATTATTTATCACATTAACATTAAGAAAATAAATACAGTAGGATAACATCAAATAAATTCATTTAATACACCCCAAATATTTCATATTAATCTATAAAATTATCTTATAATATTAAATAATTGAAATTATATATCTTTTAATTTTATTAAAGTCACTTAATTGATTTTTTCATAAATTATTGATTACTGCTACATCATTGTGTAATTATTTATGATAAATATTTATTCACTAAAAATTTAAAAATAAATTTCCATGATGTGGATAAAAAATTATCTTTTATAATAATTTATATATTCAATCATATCTTCTATTTAACCCCATATTAAAATTATGATATTTGTTAAAAGTAAGAGTATCAAGTTTTGTCGCTCTTCTAGATTTTAATAATATCTATGTTATTTTCATGGAAAAGTGTACATTAAATAATTCAATTTAAAAAATTATGTGTTTAGATTCGAATTAAATTCATCCAATAACTTTTGGGTAAGTGTTAGGGTATTTTTTTAATATTTTTAATATTATTGTTTACCCTTAATTACCCGTTTTACCCTTAACTATGGTAATAAAAATTAATAAAGTTAATATTCATATTGTTCAATAATAAAAGGGACCTATTTACTAAATTTGTACCTTATGATTAAAAATATGGAATCCAATTTTCAAAATTAAAAACACATAAATGGATAAAATTAATTTACAGTTAATTCTATATACAGGGTGAGAAAACAGGTTTTTAAGTGAAAATGTTTAAAATATTGAAATGTTTTTATATCCAAATTCAATGTGAAAATGATTCCAATGACCTAAATTGGATTAAATTATATAAAATTTATCTAATTATACATTAAAACCAATAAAAATAAATAATAACACTATAAAATAATTAGATTAAAAATCCATTTTCAATTAAATTTCAGTATTTTCAAATATTCATTTTTTAAAGGATTGGGATAAAGCCTGATTTTATTATTAAAGAAAATAAAAGAACACTTTTAACTGGGTATAGGGAGACCTATTACAAAGGCCGAAGGTCTAGTGGTCAAATAGCGCATTACATGGCTCGTAGGCCCAAATTTTTTTCCCAAGGCCCATTCTGTGAATAGTACTGCTATCGTACCTGCCTGCTACAACGCTAAATAGTACCCACCATTGCTACAGTTCCCTACCACCTCTACAGTGTCCCACCACCTCTATAGTACTCATCATTTCTATATTGCGCCGCTGCTACAGTACCGCTACAGTACTGCTATAGTACCTACGCCTAATGGGTTTTGAACTCCCATTTTTCAAATATTCATCAAAACATAAAACTTATCATAATAATACCAAAAATTAAACCAATGTAAATTTTGATATTATTATTTCAAATTATAGGTTTATTTTTTCAATTTTGAATTATAAACATGTCGAAAAAATTAAATCGAGTACGCCATCAGAAGGTAGAAAAAATAACTTTTAGAAAAATCCCTCTTCTATGCGTAAAATTGGATTTGTACATCTATCTTGGATAGAAAACACATAATATGATTATTATACATTATATTAAATATATATTTTATTAATATAATATAACAAGGGTTATTTGTTTTCTTGTTGGTATAAAACACACATGTGCACTTTTAAATAGTTTTTCATATAAACATTTCATTTTAATTTAAAAAGGGTTTTTTTTATAATTAATTGGTCACAAAAGAATTAATTATATATACATGTATAAACCATATTTTCATAATTCATTTAATCATTTTCATACCCTTCATTATAATAGTTATGTTATCATTTTTTAGTTTAAATAATTATAATAATAAAACGTTGTTTTTTTGAAACTCAATATTGTGTATAAAGCAAAACATCAACTAAATATTTAAAACAATAAATTTCATAAAAATATTGTGGTGTTACATTGGTGTAGTATTAATAGGTTATATTAAACTCATTTTATAAGTAAATAGAAGTGAGATTTTTTTAGTACACATTACATTTCAATAGTGGCATATCAACATTCAAGGGTCAAAGGGTCCCAAAATATAAAAAATGGAGTGAGGGAGTTTTTTATGATATATTTATCATCAATAAACTTATGGGAAAGTTTTTAAAAAAAATTAGGTCATTTAACCTTAGTAAAACACATCTTAACATTTTTTAATTTTACAGCGGTAAGTAATATTTTTTACCTCGGTAATTAATTTTAGTTATAAAAATTAAGGTTATAATTACTTCATAAATTGAAAGATATAATATAAAGTTTGAAAATGATTTTATAGAATAATATTTCAAAATGTTTGAAATGATAATTTCCTAATTAGATCACAAAAATCATAAATAAAAATTCAAGAAAAAAATTAATCATAAAATTTATTTTTAGGTTAAATTTATCAATGATATAGACTTCCCTACCATAAATTTCTTGATTATAAAATTAATAAATGTTTTTTTACATTTAAATAAATCGAAAATAATATTTTAATATAAAAAATTATTTAAAATAGAAGACTAAAAGATTTTTTAAATTATAATAAAATGTAACATGTGATCTAAATATTAAAAATAAGCTTTAAAATTTCAATATAATATTTTAAATTCACAATACTAACCATTAAATTAATTATTGATTAATTAAATTTTTTATGAATTTCTATATCATTATAATATAATGATGAATTCATAATATTTACAATTTTGGTAGAAACTATATGTTCCTTATTCACTTAAAAATAAATATTTTTAAAAAATATCAAAACCTATTCCAAGGATAATATAAAAATTCATAATCCAAAAATTAATTTAGTTTTTTCTAATTAAAATTCAACAATTTATAAATTTTTATTTTAAATGAAAATAAAAAATATAATGTAAAACTTATTTTATCTAAAAATTTCATTTTAATACAATAATGGTTCTTAGTCATATTTTTAATGAACTTTTTATTGATTAAAACTATTTTATTTATGTCAAGACCTCCACCCTCAAAAGATACAGCAATGAAGGTAGAGATATAATGACCCTCGAGTCTCACCTCCAGTAGGCATCAGGTTGGAAACTTTCACTATTAGTGTAAAAATATCATAATATGGAAGGCATTACCCTTTTATGGATTCAATATTGGGAGATAGGATGTATCCACCATAATCAACTCCATGACATATATAAATAATAAAAAACCAAAATCATCCCCTAATTCATGTGTAAATAGAAATAATACAAATAAAAGTCTCTAAAGTTAATACCCAAGAACAAAACAAGAGCAGCAACACTGCAACTATCCAAAGGTCTGAGCTAGTAACATCCATCACGTTCCGTGTAATACTCCTAGAAACCTAAAAAATCATATACGTAGGGTGGGAATACTAGTATACTTAGTAGGGAAACCAAATTCTCTCATGCATAAGTGGAAAGAGAATAATAATGCACCCATAAGAAAATAGCAGAACCAAAAATCACCTAATAGGTAGACTTACCATAACCACAACCTCACCAAGGATCTCTCACGAAATAATGAATCCTATTAATATAAAATAAGATAAAGCATATCGATGATAGGGTACCCCGCACCAATTTCCTACCGATTAGCCGCTCTCACACACCAACAGAAAACATCTTAGAACTCCATACTATTCTGAATAACATCACATCATATCATATCTGCACACACCTGGGCCACACCTCACAGGACATCCCACCCTAATACACCTGGGCTTTCACAACACATCACATCCCACCCGTAAAAACTTGGGCTATCACCACATATCACATCCCACCCACAACACTTGTTCGTCACAACACATCTCATCCTGAAGACACCTAGGATAGCATAAGACATCTCATCTGGAAGACACCTGAGACCACACATCACAACTCACCTGAAGACACATGGGACATTATTTCATGGAAGAGGGAGTTGGGAAGAGTGGGTGGCCATCCATCCATCCCCTGCGTTACTATACAGTTGTTGTCACCTAGTGGTCAACAGGGGTGGGGTGTGTGTATAAATGAAAAGAAAAAATATGATGTATACATATATATGTGTGTGTGTGTGTCCATAAAAACTCCAAAAAATGGTTTATAAGAAGATAACCGACCAACTTATAAGTTCCCCCACATCCGCCGATAATACTAAATGCACAACCCCAAACAAGAAGAATGTAATACACAGTTTGTTTTCATTCTATAATTATTATTAGAACATTTTCCAGATTCTCCATTACTAAACCATTTCTTTAAAACATGTACGTCGTTTTATATTCCAAGATAATTATTATTACCATACATACCTACCAAGAAACTAACAAAACACAAAACACAAAAGGAAGTACAGTTAAACAAAATCCCAACAGCCAAATCCAAATACATCTTCCACCACATCCCCACTACACAACCTCATCACGACCATCACAACCCCGCTGCACAAACACACAACCATCAAATCCCTGCTTCACAACCATATGTCATCCAATTCCCCCACACATGTCTTATCACACACCACAACAAAACAAAATTTCAGATTTATCAAGGGATCTCTTATTAAATTTCACTTTGATAATTAAGGGTGTTATCACAGAAACTGTATGATCATAGGGAATATACTTTATTAACAAAATGTATGTGTTAAACCAATTACATTTTAAGTATCATAAATAAGAACACAATAAGTATGTATTCCACAAAACACCAACTAGTTTATAAATAATTAGCCCAAATTTCCAAGATTTTCATTGTATAATTAGTCCACACAATGTAAAAAATTAGTAAAAATATCAATAAAATTGTATTCCCAAACATCAAGTTCCCCTACCCCTTTTATATTAATTTTAGACCAATTCTATTATAATTATTAATTATAAATCTAATATCATCACAAGGATAAACATTTATACACCCATATCACACAATACCCATTTCCGAAATATGATGTAAATCCTACTAGGAAGAAAGATGATCAAAACCATCATACTTCACCAAAAATAGAGGTGAAAATACAACAAGAGAATCTCCAGTGAACCATGAACCAACTACAAAAACCAAGTTACATGACTCCTATAAGAAGAAGGATTTGGGATGACTATTCTTAAGATGAATCTAGAAAAAAATCAAGGAGGAAGGATATTTTATTTAGAATATTTTGATCATGAACGTTTTGGATTAAGTATAATTTGAATTTCCATTAAAGGGGTGTCTCAATAAAACCACATGGTTTTACCATTTAAAAGAATCTATACATTGGAGAAATTTATGATATGATCTATATCCTTCGAATTAGTCTCATACCCTCTTAAATATGGAATGAAACCCATTTCCCATAAAAATAAACGTAAAAAGGGAAAAAATAGAAAAACTAGAAGATTCTTGAAATTTATAAAACTGTTGAAATGATTGACTTATAGATTAGTCACTTCTAATGAGTCACCACTAGAAGATCCACTACTAAATGAGTCACCACTAATAAGTAATTGTCAGTGAGTCACCAGTAGATGAGTCACTGCCACTGAGTCACCACTATTGAGTCACTGTCAGGATAAGCTACTGGCAGGATGAATCATCATAGGTATTATTCACCACCAGAATGGGTCGCTGCCAAGATTTATCACAATTTCAAAATTATAAAATTGGAAAACAATTAGAATGATCCACCATTGGAATGATATACATGTCCCAAAAACACACCGAACTACCCCTAGACACCTTAAACATTAGATTTTTGGAAAATTAATGGGCCATAAGGTCTGGTCATCTACATCAGATACCTCTCAAACTATTCATTCCCTTGAGAATTCAAAACCAACCTAGAAGAAAAGAGAGGAAGGTTCCAAACAAACATCCCTTAAGATACCTCTAAAGGATATTGTTACACCTAAAACACCACCACCAACCAAACCCACTAACCCAAACTCTCATAATATATAAACAACCATACCATATCAAAAATATGAACTAGGAAATTCTATCCTCCATGTCAATATAATATCTTCTCATGGAGGCACTAGCCCTCCTTCACGGGTTTAATCGCATCATAGTAGAATGTGTCTTGATTAGGAATTAGGTATTTCATTTTTTCATGTAGAAACATCATCACACATCACACAGCACACAGTATATATATCATCAAGGGGGAAAACAACATATCTCATAAAACACCAAGGTTTGAACAATACATCACAAATAAAATCCTAGAGAAGTGAAAACTCAAAAAAACTTTAGGTACTAGGTTTACATCTGTGTCTCATACTCCCATGTAATATCCTCTAATCCACCATTCCCCCAAATCACCCGAACCTAGGGAATGGTTGGTATTCACAACAACTTCTCTTGATGGTCTTGGTTCTCCATTGGATGCTCTATGAAGGTTGTGTCATCCTCAACATCCAACTCTCCCCAGTCAATTATATGGGATTCATCATGAAGATACTGATGGAGTTTAGAGATGTGGAAGATATTGTGGATCCTTTCTAGCTGTGGTGGAAACACCAACTGATATTCCACCTCACCAACTTTCCCCAACACCTCAAAATGTCCAAAAAACTAGGGTGGGAGCTTACTCCCCTTCCCAAATCTCCACTACCCATGTTGAGGAGAATCCTTCAAGAACACATGGTCTCCAACCTCAAACAGAAGGGAACTCCTCCTACGATCAACATAAGACTTCTTACAGTCTCATGATGGTTTCATCCTCTCTCTAACCAATTGAACCTTTTCTATTGTTCTCTACACCACGTTAAGACCAAGGCCTACTACATCCCCAACCTCATTCACGCATAATATTGAACGACACTAAAATCAGAACAAAGCCTCAAATGGGTCCATACTAATGGATGAGTGATAGATATTATTATAAGTAATCTGAAAAAAGGGAATATATTATTACCATGATCCACTAAAGACCAATACACATTCATTCTACATTTACACCATTTTATAGATAGTTTTCTTCATCTTCCCATATGTATAAGTGTGTAATGAAATGATTACGTTACTATAGGTTCCAAGTGCATGTTGCAATCCCTTCCAAACTCATGAAATAATATAGACATATTGATCCAAAAAAATGGAAATAACAACTCCATAAAACTTTAACACATCATCCATGTACCTCTTAGCTAAATCATCCATAGCGCCCAACTCCTTGATCACTAAGAAGTTGGAAATTTTATCAACTGATCCATGATAACCCAGATAGCGTCAAAATCTCCCTGAGCTATGGGTAACCCTATGATGAAATCCATAAATATGTCATCCCATTTCAATTTAGGGACATCTAAGGGTTATAAAGAATCACCAGGAACATGATTCTCTTCTATTACCTACTAGAAATCCAATCACCTTTCCAAAAACTCCGCTACTTCCTACCCCATCCCAGGACACCAAAACTACAGCCTCTAGTCACGGTATATCTTATAAATTATAGGGTGTACCACCAAAAGTGATATATGGAACTCACGAATAACTCATTTCCATATTTATATTATAGAAAACAACCTCCAATGAAACAACATCATGTTTTGAACATCCTCTGTCCATCCCTTTAGAGCATCACCATGGACGACATGATCACACAACACCTCTATATCTAAGTATCCCAACTGAGACTCCTCCACCTACTACATCATAGAAGACGAAACCATTATCTGAAACAAACAACCTCTACCACCATCCACCCTTTCATTTAAGTTAAGGGATTTCTAATCATCTATCTCTCTCCAAGAATCCGCAGATTCTTGAACAATATCCTTTTGCAACTTTATACTCAAAGCATAGGCCACAAAATCCCCTATTCCTGTGGTGTAGAAGATCTCAAAATCAATTTCCTAAAGGAAATATATCCACATCCTCTATCATAGATTCATGAAACACTGAAAAAATATATACCTCAAACTCTAATGATCCATGAATACCACAAAGCCCTCCACAGTGAGGTAATGTTTCCAAAACATCAATGAAAACACAACAATAGATAGTTATACATCCTGGGAAGAATATTTATGCTAATGAGGGAGTAACTACCTAGACCCATAACGCATCAACACCTTTTATTACATCATGAAACATCTTAATCGAAAATGGAAAGCATTATAAAACACCTAAAATTTTACCCCTTCCTAAGGAAATTTGATCACTAGAGCACTAACCAATTTCCCCAGTAGGTAATTGAATACTTCATGGAACTAGTCAGTCCACAAAAAATATTTATCCTTCCTTGAAAATGCTATCAATAGGTTTTAAACTGGAGAGAATTCAAGAAAAAACATCCAATAATATCCTGAGATCTCATAGAATATATGAGCTTCTGCCACATTCTTGGGTGCTTCCAAGGAAACAACTTATTCAAATTTCCTTGGGTCAACTGCCACACACTGCTGAGACACCACATGTCCAAAGAAATATACCTCTCATATCCAAAAAAATAAACAAGTAAAACTTACCATATAGATGGTGGTGTCAAAGAACATTCAATATATCTCAAAGATGCTCGACATGATCCTCTTATGATATTGAGTACATCATAATATCATCAATGAATATGACTATGAACTATTCTAGGAACTCAAGAAACATGGAGTTCAAGTGCCCATGAAGATGGTTGGTAAGTTCGTAATACCAAAAGACGTGACTACAAACTTAAAGCTTCCATACCTACATCTAAAGGTAGTATTTGGGACATTTTCCTCCTTCACCCTTAATTGGTGATATTCAGACCATAGATTGATCTTAAAAACAAAATTCTCCATTTTAGCTTGTCAAAAAGATCATTTATCCTTGGAAGTCGGTAAAAGTTCTTCATTTTCACCTAATTCAACCTCTTATAGTCTATTAACAACCTTATACTACCATTAAAACTCTTTTAAAACAACATTGGAGTTCACCATGGTGACTCACTTTGCCGAATAAATCCTTTCTACATCATATCATGAATCATAATCATATTCTCCCACATCTAATAGGGTGTCATATGGTAAGGGGTTATCAAAATCAGAGAAGCACTGGGCTATAAGTCTATGAATAAATCAATGTCGTGTTGATGGGGTATAGTCACAACCTCCTCTGAGAAAATGTTTGGGAACTCCCCAGAAACCCTAGGAACCTATACCATCCCAACATCCACTGATTCCACAGACAACTAATCCAAAAATGAAATAAGGGGATCTAGATGACTAATTCTCACCTAATAACCCTTCTCACAAAAAAACCACATATTTTCCATCCTTATATGAAAAGACAATTATCCTATGAAATAAATCAATAACATCATGTAGAGAATACAATAAGTGGATGCTATAGATGACATCGTATGGCTATATCTCAAGCAAGAACATATCCCCCTAAGACCGATGTGGTTCCATCATCAGTCTATATGATTTCCACACATTAAAAAATTGATTTTTCCTCCAACTGGAAAAGTCAACACCATGGGTATAGGAAACCCATCTACATCTAGTCTAAAAGAATACACTATACTGGGTGCCATAAAGGAGTGTGAAACTTCAAAATCAAACAAATCATAGACAAGCATAGATGATAAACTGATTGTACCTCTAAAGATCTCTGGAACATTCGGTGCAACTACCTTTGCTGCATGCAACTGAACATGCCCATTTCCCATACCTCTCTACTGACCTCCTCCTCCACAACCACACTCGGGTCAAGGTCCCTAATCTTGAGGAAAATCATGACGTTGGCCTCTAACTACCTCATCTTCTCTAGCTGGACGATAAGCTCTCTTCCCCTACTGTTGGAACAGCCTCGCTGGTAACTAAAGCTAAGGATGATGTTGAACCTATCCATATCAACCAAACTAAGACTAAGTAGACATTGGGTACTAGTCATAAAGATGTATATGAACCCCCAAAGAAGAAACACATTTGTCCAATCCCATAGAAAATTCATAGAATCCAGAAGGTCGAAGGAGAGGCTTCCAAGGTCGACTCCTGGCCAGTCAAACCCTTAATGTCCCTGGTACCCGAGGCTTTCCACAAACAACTCTTATAATTATAGAACCTTTTTAATTCCACTATCAAGTAAAACCTCATCATGAGTTCATCCACATGATCACCTCTACCTTATTATGAACCACTAGGTACATTGGAAATGTAAAAGGTGTAACAACATACCGTATCACAGGACAAAGTGCCTCCTCAGGATGCCTTCCTCATAATTCCTCATATAAAAAATGATATTGGGTGGAGAAAAAAAGGTCCTTAAACTTAATCCCAAATTACCACATAGATATACTCCCCTAATGAAGGGATTAAAGCTTCATACTCTTCTCATCATTCATGTTTGATGGGAGTAACTCTGCCTGAAACTCCTTCCTGATGTCGACTGTAACGATCCAAATTTTTGAATAATATTTTGTTTCCTGAAAATGTATGTAAAAATATATAAAAATAGATAATTATAAATGAAATGTAACCATCAGGTTTTTACTGTTATATGATCTTTGTTTAATATGACCATTAGAAAAAATAATAATTTTTAACATCATAATTTTTGTTTATAAATATAAATTATAATGGATAATTAATGCAGAACGAAAAATCAATGGCCTCATCGAGTAGACTCTTTCCATAAAAATCCAATTTTTCATAAATTGGGAAGTAGGTAGAATAATTGGGCTTCACTCTATACTAATAAAAATATGATCTTCAATAATTGAAGCGTGAGCGAAATCGCTTTCAGAAGAAGTTCAAGCTGGTTGAAATTACCACTTGGGAATTATTAACCTGAGCCACCCCAAAAGTATGTCACCATTTCACACCTTACTCTTAGGATTTTTGTGGGTGTTATAACAGGTTATATGTAAAGGCCTTAGATACTTATTTTATAATCCCTTTGTGTAAATAAAATTTTTTTTCCATAGTTTTTTTATAATACTTTTTCTTAATAAAATGTAATTTTAAAAAATGATTATTTTCAAAAAGAATTTTTACTATCTCAGAAAGATATAAATGTTTACAAAAAAATTATGATATTATTAATAATTCTTATTATAATGAAATAGTTTTATAAAAACACTCATGTTTAATTACAAATTATAAAATAATTACATTTTTTCCGAAATTTTACTATGCATTTTCTATCTGCTATTTTTTTATAATTAAGTATTTTTTAGTTAAAAATTTAATTTATCATATTTAGAGAATTATTATAATAAAATTAATTTCATTTTTTAATTCATAATTTATATATTACATTATGGTGAATTTATGATATTTTTATAAAATATTTTGTTTTCGGTGAATAATAAAAATACAATTTTGAGTTGTTGGTATGTTTAATGACATCATCAATGATGTAATAATGATTTAATAACATGGGTATGATCTTGGAGAATAAAATAAAATATTAGGTTCTCCAAGTGTCAAATACCATGGGAAAATTCCTTAGGAAATCCCATGGTTTTACAAATACCACTAATGAGGTGTCCTTAGAAATTAATAAAAAAAACTCCCACTTTTTTAAAATAAATACCATCAATTAATTCATTTATTTTCATTAAAAATAATCTTACTATAAGATCTGATATTATTACCTTCCAATTTGTCCTCCCAATGTGTCCTTAATCTCCCAATGTCCTGATCTTAGAGTATTAGAAGTTACTCTTCAAGGTAAGGAAATTCGCAACTTCTATTTTCCTTTCAAGTTCTCTTTTGTGTGGTATGTCTTTAAAATTTCAAAAGCATGTTCTTATTCACATTTTATTTTTTCCCTCTACATTATTTTTAGTCTTTTATGAATTAGGTACCCCATTCCCCAATCTTTTTAATGTTTTATAAAACCTTTTTTCGTACCCATTAAGTTGTAGAATTTTCATATCAAATCTCTCTATTTTTCTCAAGCAATTATTTTATTTTCTTTATGTGAATAACAAAACCACTTTAATTTACAAGTGGATTCATCAAAACATAAAAAATATTTATTTTATTCTATAATTTAAATAAATAAATCCCAAATTCCCTTTCTGTGAGTTATAAATGACAAAATGATCATGTTTTTAAGCCCTTTTTAAAACACCATGATTTTGATATAAAACCCATTTCTTTTTTTCTCTGTCGGTTATTCATGAAATGTTTAATTATGATATATGATTATCACATGAAAATAAATTCATTTTAATTGTGTTCCCTGATATTTGTTCCATTCATTGGGTAAATAAATTAATCTCTAGGGATGAAAATTTATACGATACATTGGTGAATAACCTTGGTAATTTTTATGACACCTTGGGGATGGACCTTTGTGATATGATAATGAATGTATAAATTAAATTTTTTACCAAAAATTCAAAGTTATGATTCATGATATTTCTATTTTTATATTCATCTTTCTCATTCTTTTAAAAAAAATCCTCATGTTTTTCTTAGTATATCTCAATTTCACATGTAAATTGTTTCTCTGGTTTTCCATTACTGTGCCTTATCCTCACACTTTACATTGATGTATGTCCCCAGGTTATGAGTTAGTGTAATTTTAAAATAATAAACAAATGAAGAATCATTTCCAGTGGATTAGAATAATTCATTCAGGTTTTCATGTATCATGTACCTTATTTTCAAGACACTATAATTTAAATATCCTCTGCTTTGTCAAATGTAATGAAAAGTTATGTCATAAAAAGGTCGGATACCATAGTTGGTATAAAAGGATGTTTTAGTTATTTTTGAAAATTAGGACTTGAAATCTTTAGAAATAACCTTAAGGAAATGTTTAAATATAAGAAAACTTCATAGTATTTTGGTAAAATATTACGTATGGGGTTCTGAACAAAGAAATCCCTATCCTGATACGAACAAGTGGATGTGGCTCTAGAATAGATGCATCTAGGGGTAAAGCCCAAAAACACCGATTTGAGCTTGACTCAAACTAGAACTGGTTTTTAAAAATATCCATTGTTTCAAGCTTGGTTTGACCCTCCTTGGAGATATTTTTGGTAAATCACAGGCTTTTTATGAATCATTATGAGGAATTTATAGAAAATTTAATTATTGATAATGAATAATGTGTTTAAGAATGATTTTTTAAGACATAAAAATAATTTCAAGTTATAATATTATTATATGAAACATGTTTCTCAATAAGTTTCTTTTATTTTAGAAAATTTCAGGAAATAGGAGGAACCGTGTAAATTATGAGTGCAATAGACCATGCACTGAAGGCCCTCTGATAGAATTTGGAATAGAAAATTTTATAATAATGATGAATCAAATAACTCAAATTATGGTCAATAAATTGAATCAAGATGAGAGATCAGTTTCACCATGAAGGGAACAACTTTTTGTTGAGTCTTTTATGCATCAACAACCACCAACATTTAGTGGATCTATCGACCCATTGATTGCAGAATAGTGGATAAGCTCAATAGAAAAGATTTTTTTTTGTAATTCGTTGTTTAAAAAAATAGAATTTCACTTTGGTTGTGTACCTCTTAGAGGTAGAATCTAATAATTGGTGTTTTATAGTTAAAAACATGAGGCCAATAGGGAATATTGAAGCTATAGAGTGGCAAGATTTCATAGAGGTCTTCTTAAATAAGTATTTCCCTTGTTGGATGAGAATGAAAATAGAGAAGTAATTCATTGGGCTGAATAAAAAGGAGAATCAATCTATTGAAATATATGATATGAACTTCAAAATACTATCCTGTTACACCTCTATTTGTTTCATGGATCCTAATGGGAAGGTTGATGGATTATTCAGTGGGCTAAGACCCCATATATGGAAGAATTTATCCAACCAAGAATATGATATCTCTGTGGAAATCATACGGAGTGCTATAAAGGTAGAATTTTAGTTCGATGAGATGTAGTGGTCTCACAAATAGAATGAAAAATAAAATATTAACGGAGCCAAGCTTGGGGTTGATCTTTGATCAGGGAAGAGGAGGAAATAAAGTGAAACATTCCATGTATAATAAATATGGGAAGAAGCATTCAGGTAACTTCTTTCTTGGGAGTGGTAAATGCTAAAAGTGTGGAAGATATGTTTATATCACTGGAAACTGTTATAGTGAGATGAATCCTCAAATTCTCATCACTAACGAAAAAGGGATGATGGTGAAGGCCTTGCATGAAGTTTAATACATCTATTGTGGGTAGATAGGGCACTTTTCCATTCACTATCCAAATATGAGGGTAGTGGATGGTAATCACCATCATCCTACACATAGGAAAGGGAGAAAGTATGTGATTTTGGAATCATGAAAGTTGAATTTTATGCTCCAAATTATGTGGTGGTAGGTACTCTTATTGTTCTCTCAAAGTTAGCAATTACTTTGTTAGATTATGTCTCTATGCATTCCTTTATTTCATACAATTTTTCAAAGAATATAGAATCAATCCCTAAACTACTAAAATTATAGTGATAAATCAACACTCCTAGAGGGATTATACAATAATAAAAAGTGTTTAGAAACTCTATTATTTACATTAGGAGCACAATATTATTGCAAATGTAGTAGTCATTCCCATGTTGGAATATGAAATTATAATATGGATGGACTGGATCTCAAAGTATAATGCTAATATCCAATGTAGACGCATGGAGATATCATCAGTCTTGAATAGATTAGAAATAGTTATCTTACATGGAGATATATCGCAACCAGATACTTGAATAGAATCACCTCATATTTCCTTCTTTATAGAGTTGATTAGTGAATTAGAAGAAGGAAATGAGAGTATAAGGATATAGAATGTCCCCATCATTCAAGAATACATTGACATATTTCCAGGGTAGTTATGTGGACCTCCCCCATAAATAAATGTAGAGTTCCCCATTAAACTCATACCAAGATATCATCTGATATCAAAGACCCTATATATAATGGAAAATATAGAGTTGGAGGAATTAAATTAACAACTCCAACATATTTTGGATAAAGGGTTTATCAGACTGAGTGTGTCTCCTTAGGGAGTTAATTTTATCTTTTTTAAGAAGAAGGATTGATCAATGTAGCTTTTCATTGATTATAGAGAACTGAACGGGATCACATTGAAGAACAAATACCCTCTTTCATGAATTTTTGACTTATTTGACCAGCTTTGTAGGGATCAATTCTTCTTCAAGATTTATCTTTTTTTTGGTTATCATCGATTGAGGTTGAAGAAAGAAGATATTCCAAAAATCACCTTCTGTTCAAGATATTGGAATTATGAGTTTGTTTTTATGCCTTTCATCTTGGCTAATGTACATTATATATTTATGGATTTGATGAATAGAGTATTTAAGGTCTACAATGATAACTTTATGGTTGTTTTTGTTAATGTTATTATAAAATATTCCAAAAGATATGAGTATCATGAGGATCATATATGGGTTATTTTTAAAACTCTATAGAAGGAGAGGATTTTTGGAAAGTTTAGAAAATATGAATTTTTATTACAACTAGTTTCTTTCTTGGAGAATATTGTAACCAGGGAAGGTATCTCAATTGACACTACAAAGACAAAGGTTTTATAGGAGTGTCATTTTCCTACAATAGTAACTGATATGCATAGTTACCTTGATTATAGGGATATTATAGGTGGTTTGTGAGAAAAAATCATGACATTCTAATACACTAACCTAGTTAACTTGAAAGGGGTTTAAGTTCATTGGGAAAAAGGAGTATGAGGAAAGTTTCCAATAGATTAAGAAGAGATTTGTTACAGAACATATGTTAACTCTACCCTCTATTGGAGAATGATTTATTATTTTTAGAAATGCATCTCAAAAAGGGCTTGGGTGCATCCTCATCGAAAATGACTGGGTGATCTTTTATGTATCTCGACAGTTTAAACCTCATGAGAATAACTACCCAATGCATGACCTAGAGCTAGATGTGGTTGTTTTTTCTCTAAAGATATAGAGGCACTATCTTTATGATAATAAATGTGATATATACATAGACCATCAAAGTTTGAAGTATATTTTCACACAAAAATAAATTTACATAAGATCGAGGAGATGGTTGGATCTTCTTAAAGACTATTTTTGTTCAATTCATTATCATCCTAGAAGAGAAAATAAAGTCACTGATACATTAATTAGGAAATACCCGGTTGTTTGGGAAATGATGAGGATTTAAAGATATCCTATAATTAAGGACCTAGTAAAACTGGACATGTTAATCATAAGTGAAGGGACATCATCAACCCTATACCAAATGATTTCTCAACCTTCATTACTATAGAAGATCAAGAAATCTCAAATAGATGATCCCTTTTTACAGAAAAAGATATAGGATGTGATGAATGGGAGGTTTCCTAAGTTAAATATTGATCAATAAGTTGTAATAAAGTTTCATACAAGGCTCTATCTTCCATTGATTCCAGAAATAAAGAAATAGTTGATGGGTGAATCTCATAGATCTAATTTATCTATAAATAATTTCAGTAAAAAAATGTATAAAGATCTTTGTGATCATTATTGGTGGGAAAACATGAAAAGGGATATTTTAAAATACATTAAAAGGTGCCTGGTGTGTCAAAAGTGAAGGTCGAGGGACAACTTCCTAAAGGGGTATTACCACCACTACCCATAATGTCAAGAAAGTGGGACAATATCACTATAGAATTTCTCACTAGTCTCCTAAGAACTTCCAAATGAAACAATGTGATATGGGTTATAGCGGAATGCCTCACCAAGACTACCCATTTTATCTCTATTCAGGAATATCTCTATCTTGATACACTTTCTAGGATTTACATGAGTGAAGTGGTAAGGCTGCATGGGGTACCACCCTCTATCATATCTGATTATGATCTGAGTTTTACATAAAAATTATGGAGAAGTATTCAATATTAATTGAGTACCGAATTTAATTTCAGTATGGCATATCACCCCTAAACAGATGGCCAATCTGAATGGACTGTTCAAAAACTTATAGACATGATGAGAACATTCTCAATAGAATTTAAAGGTTTATGGGATAAACATCTCCCATTAGTTGAGTTATAGTAAAAAAATGGCTTCCATTCGATCATTAAAATGTTACCCTATGAAGATCTATATGGGAAGATATGTATAAATCCTATTTTTCAAGATAAAGTTGGTTAGAGAAATATTCTTGGGCCTGATCTTGTGAAAGATGATGACAGAAAAGGATCATGTCATCCAACAATGCATTAAGGCTACTCAGAGTCGGTAAAAGATCTATGCCAACAACCATTGAAGGGACTTGGAGTTTGATTTTGGTGACCAATTATTCCTTCGAATTTATTCATGTAAAAGATTCATGTAGTTTTTAAAGAAAGGGAATCTTAGCCCTAGGTACATTGGCCCCTTTGAAATCCTTGATCACATAGGAGAAGCAGCCTATAGTCTTCCACTTCCTCCAAATATATCTCAATTTCATGATGTATTCCATGTATCCCACTTGAGGAAGTACATACATGATCCTTTACATGTAATGAATCTAGAGGTTGCACAATAGGAACATGACCTCTCTTATGAGAAGCATATGATGGAGATCTTGGATCGTGTAGACAAGGTTCTACACAACAAGAATACCCACCTTGTTAAATTGCTTTGGAGGAACCAAAATTATACACAATACACTTGGGAAATAGAGAAGACTATGAGGAAGAAGTACCCACACCTTTTCTCTTCTGAGGGTATGAGTTAAAATTTTAGGGATGAAATATATTAAGGGGGAAGAATGTAATGACCAAATCTTTTGGATAATATTCTGTTTCCTATAAATGTATTTCATAATCAATAAAAATATATAAGTTTAAAAGAAATGTGACTATTTAGTTTTGACAGTTATATGATAGTTGGTTAATATGATTGTTGTAAATAATAATAATTTTTAACATTATAAGTATTGTTTATAAAATTAATTGATAATGGATAATTAATGCAGAAACAAGTATTGATTACCTCATCTAGTATACTCATTCCGTAAGAAGACCATTTTTCAGAAGCTGGTTGGGATGTAGCATCACTGGTCTTTTATCTTGACCAATACCAATCCAAACTTTAATAATTGAGTCATTAATGAAATCGCCTTTGGGAGAAGTTCAAGTTAGTGGAAATTACCACTTGGGAAATATTATCTGAGCTACCCCAAGAGTCTGCCCCCAGGGCACACCTTACCCTTAAATCATATGAGGGTTTCTTAAAAGGATATATATCAATTCCTTATACACTTAATGTATAATCCCTTTGTGTAAATAAAATTTGGTTTCCATCATTTCTGTTTTAAGAATATTTTTTCTTAACAAAATGGAATTTTACAAATTGATTGTTTTTTAACAGAATTTGTACAATTAATAAAAGATATAATTTTTTATAGTAAACTATTAAATTATGAATAATACTTATTATAATGTAATATTATTATAAAAACACTCATTTTTAATTATAAATGATAAAATAATTTCATTTTTTCAGAAATTTTACCATGCATTTTCTGTCAGATATTATTATTAATAATTAATTATCATAGAGTTAAAATATAAATTTATCATATTTAGATAATTATTAAAATAAAATAAATATAATTTTTTAATTCTTAAGGTTGATATTAGGTTATGGTTAATTTATGATATTTTTATAAAATATTTTGTTTTTGGTGAATAGTAAAAAATACAGTTTTGGGTTTCTGGTGTGTTTAATAACAACTTTAGTGATGTAATAATGATGTAATAATGTTGGTAGACTCTTGAGTAATAAAATAATATATTAGGTGTCCCAATCTCCCAATACCATGGTCAAATACCATGGTCAAGCCCATGGTTTTGTAAATACCAATAATGAGGTGTCCTCGGAAATTAATAAAAAAAACTCCTCTCTTTTACTATAAATACCAACCATTACTTCATTTAATTTAATTAAAAATCATACCCCTCTCCATGATATAATTTTATTACCTCCCAATAAGTCCTCTCAAGGATTACTCAATCCAACAAGGTCCCGCTCTTAGAGTATTAGAAGTTACTCTTCAAGGTAAGGGAATTATCAACTTCCATTGTCCTTTCAAGTTCTATTTTATGTGGTATGTCCTTCCAATTTCGATACCATGTTATTATTCCCATTTTATTCTATCTCTATACATTATAATTAGTCTTTTATTACTATTTTACCCTTTTCCCATCTATTATTAATGTTTTATAAAACCATGTTTCTTACCCATTATATTGTAGAATTTTCATCTCAAATCTCTCCCTTTTTCTCAATAAATTATATTATTTTATTAATATGAATATTCAAACCTATTTAATTTAAATTTATTTTCATAAAGATATTAAAATTATTTATTTTTCTCTATAATAGAAATAAATAAATCCCAAATTCCCTTTCCATGGGTTATAAATGACATGATGGTCTTGTTTTTAAGAACTTTTTAACATGCCATGATGTTGATATGAAACCCATTTATTTTAGTATCAATGGGATATTTATGAAATTTTTTATTGTGATCTATGTGGATCACATGAAAATAAATACTTATTAAGTGTTCTATATAATATGACACTAATTCATTGGGTAAGGAAATTAATTTCTAGAGATGAAAAATTTTATGATACCTTGGTAAATAACATTTGTAATTTATATAACACATTGGATATGGACCTTGGTAAGATGCTTATGAATGTATAAATTAAATTTTCTGGTGACATTTTCAAGTTATTATTCAAGTTATTATTGTTATTATATGTCTTTCGTCATTATTTTATGAAAATTTATCATGTTGTTATTGATATCTCTCAAGTTCATATGTAAATTATTTCCCGTGTTTTCCCTTACTGGGCTTTATGATCAACCTTTCCATTGGTTTATTTCCCTATGTAATGAGGTGGTGTGATTGTAAATATTAAGAAAAAATGAAGAATAATTTCAAGTGTATTAGAATATTGTATTCTTTTATTAATGTTTTAGGTACCTTATTCCCAAGACACTAAACTTTAAAGATCTTCTGTTTTGTAAAATATAATGAAAAGTTATTTAATAAAAGGGAGGTACTCCATATCGACCCATGAAACAATTGCCTCCCTCAAATCACCATGGTATAACATCCACCACAAAAATATAACTCCCTACATATGAATAACTACCAAAGGGACTCTATACTTCATCAGGGTTCGGATAAAACCAACAATGATCTCCAAATCATCTAGAAAACTCTCTATTTATATATCATAAATTCCCCCTTTTACTTTTAAAAATCCTACCACTGAAAGTCACAAAACATCATCTACCACTGATAATAATCCTCAAATGGATCAACACTTTGTCGATCAACCAGGTCATCTTACTGAACCTCCGCTTCCCGATCCACAAACAAATGAAAACCGGGAGACATAGCTGAAAGAGAGAAAATGATTTCATATTCCTAGTAGTATGGATTTTAATTGTGATATATTTTAATTAATGTTAATCAATGTAATTAATTTTATCCATTTAATAATTTCCAAAACAACACAATTCAAATAAGAACAGAAGTCATCATGATTCATGTACCTCTTCTAGGTCTCTACCCAGTAAAAAGTCACATCTCACTTGGTCATTCAATAAGCTCATAGTCTATGCACTAGATCATAGGGTGCCTTAAAATCCTATGTCCTAGATGCTCTCTCTAGCCTATGTCTCACTCCAAGGTCAACTAAAACTATTTCCATACCAACACATTCATTCCTCATAATGCCTAACTCTGAACTCCACCCTCTCTATCAACCATCACCTTGGATACCACTTTTCATGACCCCCTCCCACTAAAGATACAACAATGAAGGGTGATAGATAATGACCCCTAAGACGAGCCTCTAGTAGGCCCCGGGTTGGTGACTAGCACAAAGGGTGTACAAATATAACAATATGGAAGACATTTCCCTTTTAAGGAAACAATATTGGTAGATATGATGTATCAACCATAATCAAATCCATGAAATATATATATATATAATAAAAACCAAAATAAATGTCCCGTAATGAATGTGTAAATAAAATCATTACAAATAAAATTATCTAAATTAAATACCCATGAACAAAACTTGATTAGCAACACAACAACTCTCAAAAGTTCCGAGCTAGTAACACCTAGCACAATCCATGTAATCTCCCTAGAAACCAAAAAAAAACATTTTTTATATACAGAGGGTGAGTATACAGTTATACTCAATAGAAAAACCAAAGTCTCTCATGAACAAGATGAAGGACAATACTAATGAACCCATGAGAAAATAGAAGAACCAAACAACACCTAATAAGTAGACTAAACATAACCCTAACCTCACCAGGGGTCACTCACTAAATAACGCATCCAAGAACTATAATATAATATAAATCACATCGATTATAGGGTACCTTACACCACTTTCCCACTGATTAACTGCTCTCACACCCCAAAATAAAATGTCTTGGTGCTCTCACCTCTTTCGAAGAACATCAAATCATATCTCAGCCGCACAAACTTGAGCCATAACTCATAGAACATCCTACCTTCACACACATGGGATATCGTAACACATCACATTCTGCCCACACACACTTGGGCCATCACAATACATCTCATCCCACCCATACACACCTGGGCCTTCACAACACATATCATCCCTAAGACACTTCATATAGCACAACACATCTCATCCTAGAGATCCATGGGACCACACATAAAAACTCACCCGAATACACCAGGGCCATTACCTCTTGGAAGAGGTAGTAGTGAAGAGTGTATGGCTAGCCATTCATCCTTCCAATAGGATGTTGGGAAAGACATACCCCCACATGACTATGCAACTGTCAACACCTAGTTACCAACATGGGTGGGGTGTGTATATAAATCATAAGGAAAAATAAAATGTATATATAAATATATAAAAATACACAATCCCCACCTATAGGTTTTCAATCATATCACCAACTGAATTAAAAGGTCTCCTACATCCATTGAAAACACTGAATTCACAACACCACATAAGCAAAATGAAATCTACGGTTCATTATCTTTATTAAATTGTTATTAGACCATTTTATAGATTTTTCATTACCAAACCATTTCATTAAAACATATACCTCAATTTATATTCCGTCATCATTAGTACGACCATATGTACCTATCAAGTAACTAACATGTCACAAAACACAAAATGAAGTACAATGAAACAAAATCCCAACAGTTAAGTCCAAATAAATCTTCCAACGAAGCCCTAATGTATAACCACATCCTGACTATCAAATCCCTTCTGCACAACCACACAACCATTGTATCCCCACTGCACAACCATATCTCATCCACTACCCCCACACATTTCATATCACACACTAAAACACAACATATTTTCAGATTTAGTAATGGATCTATTATTCAATTTCACTTTGTTACTTAAGGGTGTTATCACATAAACCATATGATCCTAGGGAATCTATTTTATTAACTAAATGTATATGGTTAACCAATTACATAATATGTGAAATCAAAAACAACACAAGGATTATGTATTCCACAAACCATAAAGTAGTTCCCAAACAAGGACCCCAAACATCCATGATTTTTAGAGGGTAATAGCACATACAATTCACAACATCAACAAAAATATCAATAAAATAGTAAGACCAAACACCACATTCCCTTGACCTTTTATGTTAATTTTAGATCAATTATATTATCTTTATTAATTCATAATAAACTATCTTATCAAGGATAAACATTTATATAACCATCTCGAATAAAACACATTTGATAAAGATGAATGAAATCCTACTTGGAAGAAAGATGATCAACATTGTCCTGCTACACCAAAAATAGGGGTGTGCATACAGTGGGAAACACTCTATGGAAACACGAACCATCTGCGGAATATAGGTTACATTACTCCTATGAGAATAAGGATTTTTTATTTCCTGCATCAAGATATATCTAGGAGAAAAGTGAGGATGAATGATATTTTCTTTATAAAGTTTAGATCATGAACATTTGAGATTAGATGCAGTTTGAATTACAATTAATGGTGGATGGCAAAAAAACATGTTGTTTGACCAATTAAAATCACCTGGACATTAGAGAATTTTTTGGTATGATATATAGCCTTTGAATCAGTATCATAGCCTCTTAAATATTACATTAAACCCATTTCTCATCAAAATAGTCATAAAAAGGGAAAAACTATAAAAACTAGTAAATTCTAGAAATTTACTGTTGAAATGAGTCATTTCCAGAAGAGTCATCACTAGCTAGTATCCACCAGATGATTCACTTCTAGATAAGTCACTGCTAGATGATTCACCACTAGTTAATCACCTCCAGACAAGTCACTACCAGTGAGTCACCACCAGCACGTCACCACGAGACAAGTTGCCACCAGACGTGCCACCACCAGCAGGTCACTACCAAATGAGTCACTGCCATCAGGTCCCTGTCAGATAAGTCTCCAGGTATGATATTATAATATTTATCATGAGATGAAATAAAAAAAAGATATTTTCATTGATAATACAACCATTAGGAAATTTATTTAACACCCCTAAAAACATATAAGATACAATATACAAGAATACAATAATTCATCAATTAATATATAGTATAGGATAAGTGTTTCTTAATTATAACGATCCACTTTAGTAGTTAACATTTGGTAGTAATTATTTTCTTCCCTTAGTTTAGGAGGTAGTTATTAAATATAATCTTTGATAGACACTAGATTGGGGAATCTAATTTTAAAATGCCTTACCTATTTTTTTAAGCCCTGGAATGTATATTTTTCAGTATTTTGGACTCTAATACCTTTAAATTTATCTTACAAACTCTTCTTATCGATTCCAAAATAGTATGATTGATGAAAAATCCTTACACACATGAAAAAAATTCTTTTCCCTTTGAGAGATTCCCATGGGTGCTTCTTCGCACATTTTTTATACAAAGGACATTGAATATTCTTTCCACTATCATTTATATCACCCAAACATCCATGGTATTCTATCCTACTCCCCTTTTGTTTGTTTTATAATTGAACTATACTCATATTGATAATAATAATTCATGATAACTTGTTCAAAATAGTCACAATATTTCTCACTCAATCTCTTATCTTGTTAGGATTTCCACTAGTTAAATATCTATATTCTCTACAACACCCTTCGTTAACTTCATTCATTCGTGATTTATCCATTACAAAAAATAAAGGCGGTTAATTTGAGTGATAAACATTTAACACCATAAGATAATTATTATATGATAATTATATGAAAAATTCAACCTCAATAAGTATTTCTCTAAAAAATAGTACATTAGAATTACTTTAACCCAAATCACTCTTGGTTCAATATATATTTCATTAGGTTGAGTTATCTCATATTCTATAACAAAATTAATGAATATAAAAATCCTTCATCACATCCTATGACGATTAAATTCTTAAACAACTCATATCCCCTGAGAGTTTCTATCTGGGTGTGTGGTATTATTCCAATTCATGGTGCATTAAGTGAAGACTGAGTTGATACTAAACCATCATTTGTCCAGGTGATTACCATGATGTGCATATGTTCCATAGCCACATCCATTATTCATTATCCATATGCTGATATAAATACTATGAAACCACTATATATCTATATTACCAAAACAATAGGATGATTTATTATACTTATACTTATCCATAGGCATTTCATCAAAGTTCTCTCATCCTAATCCATAAAAGAAATAAACTTATCCTCAAAAATATCTAATCCTTGATCAAATACAAACTATAAAACACCAAACTCAAACTCCTAGATATTTTTCTGAAAACACTTTTCTTTAACCAATGACTTTGATACAAATTGAAATAAACCTAATTCTGTTTAACGTCATTTACACAAGTTAAACATTACTTATCATAAATTATCGTTAAATATTAACAAGATAAGATTTAGTTTATTTTGGATAATCTAAATATAAAAATCATTTGACAACACTTGTGAATATTTATCCATAATTGATATATACTAAACTCCCTTCAAGTATTCCCATAGGTTATACTCATCTTTATAACATGGGGAAGAGAAACATAAGAATGGGGTGATCTCAATAGATAGTTAAGGGAAAACTAATATTTATGTTATCAAGGGTTAGATCATAAGAAACAGAGAAATCAATATCAGGGGTAACTATTTTATTAAAAATAGCATTGGATAATAACAGTTTTCAATAATCCATGGTAATAAGATGTATAATCTCAAAAGATAAAATAAATATGATAATATTAGTGTTATGTAACATGATATAATATATATGAGAAATAGGGTATAATAATAGGTATAATTATATGTAAATTTATGTAAATGATGAATTAGAGTAAACTATTTTACTAATATATAATAACAAATCATAAAATAGTGGATAAAATATCACTATGAGCATTCCATAACATAGTGGAGGAGGCCTCACTATCAAATTCCAAAGGTGATGCTAAAAAACATTTTCCCAAAAAAATAAATGGAACAGAAATTACTACCCTATTCGCATAGCATAGTAGAATAGTAATCACTCCATGGTTCCCAAAACATAGTGGAGTAGGCATCACTTCTTGATTCCAATATAGGATCAACCATTAATACTTGATTACCATAATTATAACATGAAATATAAATCCATGAAAAGTAAATTATAGTGCGATATAGAACCCCACCAATAGTAAAATAATCATACATATATATATATTTATATTCCAAAAAAAATTCATTCTTCAAACAAAATTTAATTAACCACTATAATTGAGATAGGTTTCATTACAAACATTCCTAAAACAATCCATAAAACATCCATAGAATAAATACGGATTATGGATTAATAATATCCCTAATTTATTATAAGTTGCTTGAAATATTTTTTATATATGATAAATAACTTCTTAATACCTTTTCATAAATCATTTCAAAAATAAAGAGGGAATAAAAAAATGAAGAGCATGAAAACTCCATAAAAAAATTATTTAAGTTTAAATACTTAATCTTTATAAAAAAGCATTCAAATCAAGAAATAGGATTTTCAAAAATTAATTTTTGTAAGAGGGATAGTCTTTCAAAAACATTATTTTAGAATATACTAAAATATATGAAACAATATTTATTAAAATAAAATACTTTAAAGTACCCATTTAAAATAAAGAATTTATTTTAAAAAGAAAATAATTACATTAAAAATATTGAGGAATATTTATTTATTTATTCAAAATCTTCTTTAGTTATAATAATTTAGAAAAACATTTTAATGTATGAAATTGAATATAATGTGCTTTCTTGGGAAAGATGGGGATTATTCTTAAAAATGTCATCATTTTATAGGAAATAAATTCATCAAGGATGAATATTTGAATCAAAAGATAAATTTTCCCTAGATAGAAATTGAATGTTCAAAATAATATCTTAGGGTTGAAGAAAATAAGAATATAATAAATAATTTCAAGAAGAGACGTTAAAACTCAAATAAAGGGGATATGGGAAATCAAAATACACTTCAAATTTAGTAACACTATAATATAAAAAAATATAAAATGGATATCGAGAAGGAATTGTAAATCCCATTGATTGCATGAAATTTTATAATAATATAAATCCATCAAAAAACTATATATTCATCATAAAATGGAAATAATTAGTGAATACACATCATATCTCAATGAAGAAAATTGAGATGGAAAAATTTGACAACCTTGATATCATTTAAATCAAAATCCATTTAAAGAAAGATAATGGTATGGATCTTAAAACCCCATAAGTTAGATTAATATAACAAAATACATATATTCATAATTAAACAAAAATAAAATTTCTTATGGTTCACAATATGAAATATGTCTCAAGAAATTAAATATGGCACAAATAACGCGTTACCTTAAATACCACATAGTTTAATGTTCTCTAACCTCCAATAAAATGAACATATCAATCATGATAAATCTCTTCATAGCCTTTTAAAAATATATTACCTTTTATAAACAGAATTTATAACCATCTATCATAAATATGTTTCTAGGTTATTGTCTATTTTCATCATCAGATGTTGGGATTTTTCGATTGGTTGTCATGTATATGGTTTACAATGATGGAAGATATTCTCAATTATTGGTTCAGAGACCATCATACATATATTTTGCAATAAATAGTACTCATTTTTTTGAAGTATTCTATATGTACCATTTCAATTAATCTATGACATGAATATGGTTCTTGAAAAAGGAAATTGTGATAAACTAGTTTCAGTGTGTTTAATAATTGAATGGAGGTATATTAATAATTATATATAATTTTAATAACCCCAATCTAGAATCATTAAAGAATATTAAATACATTATTATTAAATTATATTACCATAATATAATATTCCTTAACTACTCATGATATAAACATAAAAACATCATTCACATCAATGGTAAAAATGTCCCAAATGAGATCATGTTATATTGTTTTAATGGGTAAGGAAATGTTTTATATAATGTAAATATAACATTTTAAGATGCATAAAATGTCATAAATATTGTTTAAATTAATTAAAATAATTATTAGAACCATTCTTACTATCTGGTGATGACAAATTAAATCCATTATTCATGGAAGTGGGAGTACCCACTTACAAATGATTAACGATTCAATTTATCAACTAATATGGTGGAAGAAAAGTATATGATAAATAATCATTTAAAATTATAATTGTGAAATAGTTGACTTATTAATTCATAAAATTATTCCTTTTTACTATCCATATAAGGTTGTAATGGATAGTAAAAAGGATTAAAGACTAAAGAGTAAGAAATACTCATATTGTGAACCAGGGATTTCTCTTGTAATTATCCTTGGAAATGGATGCCTTAGGATATATAATTTAGACTAGTGGCTCATGAACAAAGGATAGGATTTATGTCAGAAAATTGGATGTTTTTGGGTTTTATTTAGAAATTATAGGTGTTCCATGAAGTATTGGATGTGATACCATTTCATAGGTTAATATAATGGTAATTCTAGAAGTACTCATTAAATTTAAATATTAGTATTCCACTATTCAAGGGTCATAGGATCTAAAAGTGCTAAATAGTGTAGAGGAGGATATTTTTCTCAGAAAACTCTCATCTAATATCATATATGAATGTTTTTCCAATATTTGAAATCTTTTAAAATTAGTAAAACTATGTCTACCCTTTTTACTTCAGCTACAATAAATAATGTTTAAATCCTCAGTATTTAATTTTAAGGAACAAAATTAAAATTGGAATTAAATCCTAATTTTATCATCCTGATTTCACATATGAAAATTATTCTTCCAAATAAAATATCAATGGTTTAGAAAATTTAATTTCATAATTGACACACATGACCCGTAAAAATAGTTTTTTACAAATAGTTTATTTTTATTATCAAAATTTGTATATAGATTAAATTTTTAAATATTATTAATTTAAATGACATAAATTTGTTGATTAAAAACAAAGAAATGTTATTTTATTATAAAATTTCAGAGCAGAATTTTACCATTAGTATTTTTATTTAAAATAAAATACCAAAAACCTTTTTTGACTAAAATTTAAATTTTTTATAATTAAAAAACTTTTAAGTTAAGAGTGAGAAACCACAAGGTTCACCTGAATGAAACACTAAAAGAAAGCACATAATCCTTTAAATATAGCTCAAGCCTACTGGAATAAAAAAATAATAATAATTAAAATGATTAAAAAAATTATGTCTTGATTATATAATGATGAATACATTAAAATTAAGTCATTTTTTAAAAAAAATTTAAAAAAAATTCAGTTAAAAAGTTTTTATTTTAAAAATTATCAAAAAAAACATTAAAAGACAATAAAAAATAATAATTCTAAAAAAATTCTTAATTTTTTATGTTAAATTTATAAAATTTAGAAATTTATCTTTTAAATTATAATACAATATATAAAGAAAAAAAATTAATGGAAAATGTACTTCTAAAACATTTAGTTTTTTTAATACTATTTATATGAATTTATTAATTATTATAATATTTTTATATAATAAAGGTTTTTTTATTCATAAATTTACTAAATAATATTCATCTAATATGTTGTGGCCCATTTTATTTTGGCATTTCATGTGATAAAATCTATCAAACTTATTATCAATTTATAGAAAATTATATTCCTAAATCTAGAAGTGTTATACCCATCAACACAGTTAGTGAGTTTATAACATCGAAGGAAATTAATATGAACTAGAAGTGTATGTACCTACACTCTAATTTTGTCATTAGGATATACTTCTCCCTCTCCCTTATCTGTTTATATCATGATCATTGATCAATCTTTGAAAACAAATGGGCCCCCTTCAATTAGAAAAATTGATCTTCTATCCACGAATGTGGGTAGTAGTTCATGAATTTCGCCAGGTTCAACCTTAGGTAATACCTTATGAGACTCACACTACCATATAACTTCTTGGAAGAAAACTATGGATAACACTAAGGATATACAGTGATCCAAATTTTTATAATCCTAACACACAATTCACTTAAAATAGTGATCTAGGACGGCTGGCCACTAGGCCTTAGGCATGCTTCTCTGTATGCCAAAGGAATCCAACTAGTACTGAGGGTATTATGAGGGGATATTGGGGAGACTATACCCTTTGGTTTTTATAATAGTAATGGTCCATATGTATATATAGCACAGAGTAAGAAAGCACCATGTAGAAAAAGGAGCAGCAATTAGAACTCAATATTATTATAAAGAAATAGCAACAGAAAAATACTACCATTTGTATACAAAACAACATGGACTAGCAGGTCGTACAAGAAATATTATCTCAAGATTTCCTATATCTAACCATACTATTAAAAAAATATAAAGAATTCAAGAACTAAAAATTAAACTCTAGATCAATGCAAGAACCACAATGGTCCCTTACTATCCATCACATGTTAAGCGGCATAACCTGGTCACTAAGGTCCAACTCCCAATCTCAGTTTCATACATGATATCAAAGAAATAAAGTCTATATACATCCTAAGAGGCCCATTTAGGGTGTGAGAATAAATATCATTAGACCACCAAAAAAATTTCCTTGTCTTAAATTCATAATTATGCAAGTGTATGATAAAAGTAATAAAAAGGTAGTGTATACATATTAAATAAATAACTCGCTTCCCTAGTGCGTATCAACCACAAGGAAATGATTATATGATTTGGCCATTATCATTATAACCTTGAAGAAATACCCCCAATTATATATGTGGAATATAATAATGGTCCACATATATATAATTACAGTGGCAAGGATCCCTGGATTAGTGACCAAGGAATCCCTTGAAGAAAACTATCCCAAGAAAAACCCTCATGTTCCAACTTTGATCATGTTATATGGTACATTATACCATAAATCAAGTAAACATAGTCCGAATGGATCACCCAAAAAATAAGTACCTGGTTCCTGGGACCACACCTAAAAAGTCCCTATAGAATCAAAGCTCGATGTCCTGAGGCACAACGATATCTGTCCTCCAAATAATAATCACCATCAGCTCAACAACAGATGTCCTAAGGCTTAGTGATATCATACATATCAGTATCTTGGACCAGTGGCCTCAAACATAATGGTGATCCTTAGTCCCCAAATGATGTCCTCATCACCATCAAACTATGGTCTGTCACCATCCATGTGGCATTGTATGGTGAGAAACTCCAAATAGTTTGATGGTCAAAACCATCACCTAAGTCGCGTAGTCTACGAAGGCCTCCACCCAAAATGAGATGTCAACAACACCTCGTATGATCCCTATCTATGTTAACACAACTCCAACAGTGTATCTTCCAACAAAAAGTGACTTTCAACCACTAAAAAACCTAATCCATATCATTTGGTACCTTGTACACCTATTATTATGTCATTAAATCTTGATGGTCAACACCATCACACACCACATGGACAATTCCCCCTTCCTAGTGATCTCATTTACACATTCCAAGAACCATGTCACCTCAATCTGGATATCAACATCATCTCAAGTAACACAAGACATGCCAAACCTAATTAACTAACTCACCTCAATCTAGGTGGTCTACATCACATCAATCCTTGGTCAAAGTCATCATGTACTCATGATACCATGAAATTACGTATCAAAAATTTGATATAATTTAATAAACACACCTGGGATAAACGGAACAAGTTGGTTCAAGCCCCATACCTAGATTTAACACTTTTAGTTAATATTGAGCATTCCCATAGAATCATCAAATTAATAATTTAATGAAAAGTAGTTAATTTATTAGGGTCTCTCTCAGTCGACCCACATGGAATATGTAGAAATCACCCACAAAACACCCACAAAATCAAGGACAAATCAAATAACCACCAACCTTCTGCTAGTAGGTCGTTTCTCATATGATATTAGCATCTAACTCTAGTATAATCAAAAGGAAATGGAATTTTAGAAGAATTACTAAAAAATAAGGTAAAATAGATTGCATGAATTTAGTATTTCATATAGATAGAAAAATATAAAAGAGAATCTTCTTTATTGATGTTATTAGTGAGACGAACCCATATCAACCAATGGATCAATGATCGAAGTCTGTATGGAGGAATTACCTCAATTCCTTGGTGGGATAGAAAAGGGAGAAACCCTCAAGTGCATGTGGTGGAATGGGGAAGAAGATGGGAGGAAAAAAATATAGAGGGAGGTTAATTTTAGTAATGTCACCCAAATTAATGATATGAATGGTTTGGTTTCATGTTTTATATAACCATGCACCAACTATGAAGTGCTCTTTTCCAAAGCAACAAACACACAAAGTCTATGCATACAGTTTTCAAAACTATTCACAGATTGTGAGAAACCCCCTGGTTAAAAACTTCATAGGTGCTCATATGTCTGTGTTTCCCCACCCTAATTGTTTTAAAAACCATGTATATTTCCACTAGAGGGTCATAGTGGTTTCTTATGTAAGTCTTTATTGTTTTTCAAAACCATTTTCCTTCATCTGTTCTTTCCTGATACTTTGTTTATGGGCCCTGTCGTACCAAAAACATTCCCAAAACCATGAGGGACTTGTAGGGACTTAAAACCCATCTAAAAAAGGCCTTGGGTTAATAAAACTCCTATAATTAGGTTCCACTAATCAATATAATAGTTTACATGCTCATCAAACTCATAAATTCTCTCAATTTGAAGGAATCTAACCCACTCAAAAATCTGAGACGTTACATTCTATCCACCTTAACATAGCTCAACCTTGAGCTATAAAGCATTACTTGGAGATGGAAATAAAAATACACATACCATTTAAATCAACTTGGTCCACCCTATTTAATAAATCATAGTTCAACTCCCCTCAAGTTGTTCCCAACATTTGGATTTAACTACCTAGTCACCTCCCAACCCAATTTGAAACTTTTGATGGTCCCACAAACCATCCATAGACTCAAAATTCCTCTCATGATGCATCTTTATTCCTTAAAATCCCCAGGTGCTCAAATAGTTATTGTGTCATATTTGACGCCCCTTGTGTCCCACATCTCATTAGATTCCCAGGATCCTATATATCAATATATGCCTAAAATAATCCAACATCATATATACATATGCATTCCCATAAAAATATTGATTCTTACAAAACTCATGTATAACCCACATCAAATTGATGCCCAAATAAGGTCCCAGTGATATTCAACTAATACATATATTTCACATGCATCGTTACCAATTCCAACCAAATAACCATTGTCCAGTCAGTAAAAAATCAATATTTATGAACCTCATACACCAAAACTGGACAAATAAGAAACAAAAAAAGAAAAATTGATCATGCATATAATCATGAAATACCCTTAACCATCATCGGCACTCTAGTCTTATCTAGACTAGGCATCTCAACAATATGTATCTGGTCTGAATCCCGATTACCTGAGGCATTGCCTCCTTATAGAGATACACTAACTACTAGATATTGGCACCACTACTGGGTCCCACTATCGTTATAATGACCTCTACATGAATCTGGATCTCATCTACTAGCTCTTGGTACCACTCCCAAACCTACCTCAAATCCATGAGTCTACTTTGGTACCTGGTTTCTGACTATTTGAGAATGATCCCTATAGAACCTTCCTAGATTCCCCATCAATCCACAAGCTTGACACTCATTCAGAACCAGATCACACTAGGTTTGAACATTTCTGTATTTCCTATACTCAGAACACACTATTTAAGACCCCACTCATTAGTGGTATGCCTGAATATATGGCCCGAATTCCCTTCTGATATTCCTCTCAACCCCTCTTCCGTCTATCTAAAGCATCGCCACTCAAATCACCACAAGTCGCCACCCAACTTGAATAAGTCTGATCTGTCAATTTACCCTAAACTATTACAATATGGTTGACTACCTTTAACAATGATGTCATATTGAAGATATTGACTTGCACCATGATGGCATTCCATAAGCTATCCTTGAATTTTTGTAACCTATAAATTTTTATTCCCACCATACCATGTGGAAAATGTGATAGGTCTGTGAAATTTTCCATATATTTCATGTCATTGGTACCCCCTATTATAGATTCATGAACTCTAAATATCTGTCCACTCTTATAATATCTAGTAATAAGTACTTGAAGAAAACTTCCTTGAAATCCCTCCTAGAAAATCCCTCATGTCTTCCTACCTAAACCTTGATGTCCCACTATCACTTTTCTAGTCCTCTACTCATTTATGTCACTAGATACCCTCTCTATAATGTGTGTTTCTTGAGATGTTCTAAGGAATTATGGACCAATTCAATCCAATTATTTGTCATTGTTAATCCACCCTCACCCTGGAACAATGGTGGGTGCGCAGACTGGAACTCTTGATTCAATTATTTCATAAATGGATTAGCTTCCTAGTCTCCCATGTCAATTCCTTGTATAACCCAGACCAAGATCTTCCTAAGCTTCTCATCAATATAGGGACCAAATTATTCCATCCACAGTTGTCCCACATGTATTGGATCTTGTACCTATAGCTCAAGATCATCTCAATCCTCCACGTCCTCAACCCAACCCTATGGGGCCTCATCTCGTGCACGTTCATGCATCACCATATCACCACCCTCATGATACTCCATCATAAGAAATTTAGGTGGAATACCACTAAATACCAATCACAATGGTCAGACATACATAATAGTATATATATATAATATTGCAGATATGGAAATCTGTAACAAGAAGTGCATCTCACCACCTTTACACTCACCTATATCACCTTATCTCATGACATCGGACCTCATAGACCCTTACCAACACATTTTAGGGTCAGTTATCATGTACCATCTATCCCCATGGACCCTTTCCTACCCACATCTAAGTTATTAATTATACACAATCTGATGTAGCTATGTATAATTCCACTAAAGAGTATATTTAGGAAAACATTGGTTATCTTGTTAATTGAAACATTAAACAACTCACCCCCTACAATCATCCCCACCTACCCTTATCAAGGTCAAGCCCATATATCAAATGCATATAGAATCACATACATATTTTATTGGAACCCCATGCCTAGTTTTTATGAGTATAATTCTACAAAAAGTGGCTATATAGAAAAATATTTTTTAACATCTTTATTGAAACTTTAAATATCCCAACCCCTCTTAGAAAAATTGATGTTCCCAATGACAATCACAAGGAAAAAATAATATGAGCCTAAGTTCCTATCATGATTCATAATAGAAACTATTGTTTATATCAATCCAAGGGTCAAACCACATAACAGATAACCATCACACCCATGTGTGCCACCCCAGGTGGAAATCAAATCATATATGATAGAACACAACATAACATAAATTTCCCACCCCTAGAAAATTAGTTTGTCCCCCATGAATGAGGCTTCAAGCACCCAAACATGATCTATTAAACCATTTTTAGCTACATCCTAGTCTCTAGTCTACCAAAACCTAATATGTAAGCCCCAAAATAAAATAAAACTCTTATGATACCAATTGTATCATCCTGAACTAGAAACCACTTAAAACAGCTCTTTGGGTCGGTTGGTCACTAGGACATAGGCACACCTCTCCATATGCTATAGGCAACCAACTAGCAGTGAGGGTCTGGTAAGGAAATAGTGGGGACACTATACCTTATAGTGGTGATAATATTGATGGTCCATATGTATATATAGAACAGCAGAATAAAGGACCATACCAAAAATGGGGAATCAATTAGAACTCAGGGATAGAATAATGAAATGGCTACAGAATAATAATACCATTTGTAGAAAAAAACATAGAATAGCAGGTCATATAAGAAATAAGATAGTAGGGTCACCCATGGTCGACTGTATTAGTATATACATATTAATGCGTGAATTGAAAATGAAACTATACCTCAATTAAAGAACCACCGTGGTCCCTTTCCATCCATCCCATTCTACGTAGCATAACCTGATCAGTAAGGTCTAGCTCCCAAGTTTGGTCCCCTACCTAATCTGAGAGATATAAAATCTATACATGTCTACAGGGGTCCATGTAGGGTGTCAGATAAAATCTTAGTATTCCACCTCCAACATGTTCTTATTTTAGATATATGATTCTGAAAGTGTATGATAAAAGTAATAAAAATGTAGGACATGCACATTTGATGAATAACCTACTTCCCTTGTGCTCAGTAGCCACAAGAAAGTTCTCATCTTCTCCAACCATTTATGGTATATGTCTAAACATGCTCCCAAAATTATAGAAATATGACATATAGTAATTTTCTACATCTTTATAATCATAGTGGTGAAGATCCATGGCTTAGAGCCCAATGAATCCCCTGATGAAAGTCATCCTATGTAAACCCTCAGGTTTCACCTATGTCCATGTCACCCAGAATGTCATTCCATAAATCAAGTAACTAGCATCCAAATGGAACACCCAGACAATAAGTACCTGGCCCCTCAGACCTCAACTCATATGTCCCTATCAGCTTGAATCCCTACATCTCAAGGCACATTGATATCCATTATCCAAATAATAATCATTGTCATCTCAATAGTCTATGTACCGAGTAAAAATGATATCTTCTATCCCAATATAAATCCCAATGGACACAAAAATAACAATGATACTCATCCCCCAAATGATGGCCTCATCACTAATAATAGATGGTGCATCACCATCCTTGTGGATTTCTACAGTGATAACCCCCAAAATATTTCTAACGGTCAACACCATCACCTAATCTATAAATTCTATGGGGGTCTCCACCCAAAATGAGTGGTCAACACCAACTCATATCAGTCTTATCTATGTATACACAACTCTAATGGTTCATTGTCTAAAAAATAGTGAGTGGAAATCACCAAACAGCCTAAGCCACATCGTCTGGTACCTCATGCCCCTATGATCATGTCACTAAATATCAATAGTCAACACCATATGATATCATTTGGTCTATACCCCCATCCTAAAAACATAATCACCTTAGTTTGGTAACCATGACGCATCAACCTAGTGATCAAAATCACCCCAAGTAACCTAGGCCATGCCCAACATGACGGACTATTCTCCCTCAACCAAGGTGATTAGAATCACCTCAATACTCAAAAAAAACTTGTAACATTCCCATAGAACCAAGAAATTAAATATAAACAATTTAATATAACTTTATAAACACACCCATCCTAAACTACCCAAGTTGGTCCAAGCACCTTAACTAGATTTACCATTTATAGTGAAGATGGATCATGCCCATAGGCATCTCATATAATCAATTTAGAAATTTAAATACAAATATTTAATTTAAAAGGGTCTTTCTCAGTAGATCCATATGGATTTTATAGAATTCATACCCAAAATACCCACAAGATCAAGGGGAAATATAGAAACCACCTACCATGTAGTAGTAAGATCTATCTCGTCTAATATTGGCCTCTAACTTGGGACAAATAGGAAGACAATGTCCTTTTAAATGAAAACATTGAAAATAGAGGAATAGGGATCAGATAGATTTAGTGTTCAATATAAAGGTATCAAGGTGCATAGATGATGCTAACGGGCTATGGATTTAAACATTTTTCATCATCAAAGAGAAAAAACATCATCATCTCTGGAGATCCATCCCCAGTACGGTATAAGGATCCCATGTGGTTTCATCAGAGCACAATAAGTAAAACAAATGAATACCCCATTCTGATTTCATACATTCACTCCCATCACAAGTTTCCAACATCTCTTACTTTAAAGATTTGATGTCGAGTCCATCTAGATCATCAACACATTATTATTTAATATATTGAAGCATAATTCATTGGATTTCATGTTCTAGAAAAGATCTTTGATGATCACTTCAACATAATGACAATCATCACGATACTTTGTCTTCAATTTGTAGAGGAAAACAAGGATCATATGCTCAAATTGAGTGATTATCTTTATAAGAATTAGTATAATAGATAAACCATCAATTTTAACTAATTAAATTGTTTTTTTGGATAAGATTCTCTCCACTTATATAGTGGATATTCATAATTCTCGATTAGGGTTCTCCAGCCCCCATTCAATAACATCCACTAAATAAGTGATATAAATAATTAATAATAAAGAGCTAAAATTTGTCATGAATATTATTTATATTTTATCACAAAAATGTAATATATATTTAATACATTATGTGATAAAACCAAGTCAATAACTCAACTCGTATCTCCTAATAATATTAAAAGAACCTAGAATATTATAATAATATTAAATAGTATAATATTAATCCTTGTATTTACTTAATCACTTGTAAATACATGAAATAAATAAATTAATCTCAATTATTCTTTAATTGAATATTAATTAATTTTTTTATTTATTAGTGATCGATAGAACTTGTACAACACTCAAACCTCTTGGTGGGGCCCATAATGTCCAATATTACTATTCTCCTAAATTGAGCAGATTCTTGAATATGATTTTGTTTGTGACCCTCTAGTACCTTATCTCAATATTAGGTAATTATATTCACATACCAAGAGCGGATTCTAGAAACCCATCAAGGGACCTAAAGATATAAGGAAAATTCATAGCTACAAAAACCAACCTACGAACACATATTGTGTAATATAATTTATTTATTGTATGACATCACATAAAGTGGGATGCACACTTGTTTCATCGTCCTTTTCATGTTTAATTATTATCTGATCTTTCTAAATTGATTTACCTTTGACTACCATGGCCATGTATTTGTGAGGTTACTATCATCCTGATCAACCAGTCTTGAGATATCTCTTCCTCAAATCGAACATGACAAATCTTATCTTGATCATTCAATCAATTTCATTCCACCAATGATAGACCCAACCAAAATTTCCTCACCACAACTTGATTTTAAGGGTTTTTACCTCAAACCAAAACATGTAAGAAAACTGAACACATCGATAATGATATCAAGTTATGAGATGAATACACATGTCTGTAAATAGGAACAACTAATGAAACCTAGAACATATGGTGTTCCTATTGGTGTGTCTATACTCCTGATCTCAACTACTTGAGATCACTATGTGTGAAATTCATGAGAATAATCCATAATTATTATGATCCCCTAGCACCTAATACTATCACATCATCTTTGTCTTATCAGTATGATATATTGGTACCATAAGACATTACTTTAATATTACTATCATAGCATATTTTGGTTCTCATTGTAGCATAGGATCTGTTATAATTGTTTGATACGACATATAATATAAGAAAATTACCATAACTATAGTGGACACAAAAGTATCAACACTATTATTTCAAGATAAAAACAAGTATATAAATCGAATTTAGTGGTAATAAAATCACATCACAAGTAGGGTCTAGGGAACCCACTTTCAACACTCCATATTACACTAGAGCCAACTGTTAATAAGTCTAAATCCAATAGATCTCACATGAGAATCATGCTTATACTGAGATATAGATTTAGTTAAGGGGTACTCCACGTTATCCTCTATGGATACTCTAATAACTACATCTTCACTTCTCTGATTGAAATACCTCAAGGGATAAAACTTCTAAATTATAAGATTTGTCCTCTTGTGTGACTCAGAATCCTTTGAAATCGCCACTACTGCAGTATTATCACAATAAACTAGAAAATTATATTTAGTGTTGGGTACAAAACTAATATCTAAGACAAATTTTAATATCTAGACTTCCTCCTTAGTTACATCAGGAGACACTATATACTTATATTCTTCTATAGAATCGGTGACCATAGGTTGCTTTGAGATTTTCCAACTCACAGCACCACCATTCAGGAAAAATATGTATCTTGACTACAATATCTAATAATCAATATCTATTTTGGAAAATATAATTAGTTTATCCTATCAATACTAGATTGTCATATCCTTCATACACAAAGAACATATCCTTTGTGCCCCTCAAGTACATTGGGATTATTTTAATAGTTGTCCAGTGTAGCTCTTCAGGATTAGCTTGATATAAACTCGCCATACTTAAATAAAATGTAATGTCAAACCTAGTACATAGCATGGAATACATGATAGATCCCTCTTCTGAGGCTTATAGTATTCTACTCATTCTATAAATATCCTCCTATATTTGTAGACACATTTTCATTGGGATATCGATACCATGTGACATGGGAAAAACCTATCATAGATTGTTCCATATTGAACCTTTTGAGTACCCTGTCAATATATGTACTTTGACTTAGTCCAAGAAGCCTATAAGATCTACCTTGATAAATTTTAATCCCTATAATTTTGCCAGCTTCACCTAATTATTTCATAGAGAAACATTCATTTAACAATGTCTTAATTAACTGTAAGACTTTCACTTTTTTCCCATAATTAATATATCTTCAACATATAATACTAAGGAAATGATGAAATTCCCAATAACCTTCTTATAGAAACACGGATCTCTTTCATTTTTAATGAAACCATTATATTATTTCTTAATAATAATTAACATTCATTGATTTTAATGTCAGCTTCAACCTATAAATGGATCTCTATATCTTGAAAACCATATTAGCATTATTTGACCTAAAAACCCCTCCAGGTTGTGTCATATAGATTTCTTCATCCAACTTCCCATTTATAAAAAACAATTTTGATATCAATTATCCAAATCTCATAATCATGTAAGGATGGTATTGTAAGTAATATTCTGATGGATTTCAAAATTGCTACTGGTGAGATTTTTTCATCATATTATATGCCTTGACGTTGTCTGAAACCCTTTTCTACCCGTTATTCCTTATAGGTATTGACCTTACCATCCATGTATAGTTTTTTCTTGAATACCCATTTACACTCAATGGGTTTTACATCATCTAGAGGTTCTACTAAAATCCAACCATGATTTGGGTACATGTACTTCATCATAGAATGCTTGGAATCTTTCCATATAGCATAATCCTTGACTTCTACTACTTCTTGGTAGGTTATAGGTTCATCATCCTCATGGAGTAATGTGTCACATGACTCAGTGACTAGAAAACTGTAACTCTCTATTTTTATAACCTCTAAATTTGACCTATGTAGTACCTATGTCTTGGGAACATCATTATGTCCCACTATCACTTGTAGATATTGTTCCCATACCAACTCTTGTGAATCTGAAGCATTAACATCATCAAATTCAATATTTACCCCACTATTTCTATTTTAAATGCGTTCCCTTTCATGAAATATGGATTGTATTTCCTCACTCACTTTTCTATCTGAAGGGTTATATTGGTAATATCATTTTGTTTCATTAATATAACTTATTAATATGCACTTTTTCTTCTTGATGCTAATTTTTTTCTAGGTATAGTATTGAAAAAAAATCCTCACATCCCCATCCACATAATTGTGACATATTGGGGTTATTTCCACACCATAACTCATATGGAATCCCATATGTCGATTTAGTTGGTACTCAGTTAATTGTATATGCAGCTATCTCAAAGGTGCATCCCCAAAGGTGTAATGGAAGTGTTTTCTGACTCATTATTGATATGACCATATATATCATGGTCCTATTCTTCATTCACTAACAGCATTCCATTGTGGTGTATAAGGAGAAGTGAGTTGAGATATTATCCTACACTTCTCTTAGTGATCAATGAATGTTTGACTAAGATGATCTCCAAATTAGTCTGATCTGAGTGTCTTAATCTTATTACCACGTTATTTTTATACTTCATATTGGTATTCCTTAAAAATTATAAAGGAATCTAACTTATACCAAATTAATTACTTATATCCATATCTACTATAGTCATTGGTAAAATTAATGAAGTATAAAAACCCACCCCTTTCCTCTACTAGAAATGGACCACATATGTTAGTGTGAATTAATTCCAGTAATTCATTGGATCATACTCCCTCCCCAGAGAAGGGTGATTTGTTCATTTTCCCTCATAAACAAGCATGGAATACATCCATGGTTTTTAACTAAACCAACTCTAAATACCTTACTTGATGTAATTTCTATAATTAGTTCTAATTTACGTGACCAAGCCTGATGTTCCATAGGTGGGTGTTTTATGAGTCATTCATGATGGGTTTTTCATTTATTTTCATTACTGGGAATTCAAGTTCAACTATATATAAATCATTGTTAATATGATTCATATGATAACAAATGTTATCTTTATAAAAGAGACAACATTAATTTATAAACCTGATATAAAATCCCATTGTGTTCAAACTTGAAACTGAGATTATGTTTATGGTTAAAGATGGTATATAATAAAAATTATTTAATACATGAACCAAACCACTAGGAAAACTAAGGTGATAATCTCTCACCACCATGGTTTCTAGACTTGCACCATTTGTAGCTTAGAGATAGAATTTTCCTTTTTCAATTTTCTTGAATCTACTTGGTTTCTGTATATGAATACATATATGTGAGCCACATTTCATATCTAATAACCAACTTATAGATAATAAAAGGTTTCATTCAATGAAAAAAAAATACTAGAAGGAGAAGCTTCACATTACTTCTTCTTCCTATCTCTACAATTTTTCTTCCAGCGGACATTCTTTCTACATAAAAATAAAATAGCCACCTTATAATTTCCTTACCACTATATCCTTGGATTTTCAGAAGGACAGTTCAATGGTTTCTTTGGACATGACTTGTCCATAGACCTCTCAGCCTTTCCCTTCCTTCTCTTGTCCACCATAAGGACTGAATAATTTTTATTCTTCGTATCTTTATCATCTTAGGGAACTAAATCAAAAAGAACCTGGAGTGAATTTTTCATGTTATTCATATTATAACTGACAATGAAATTTAAAAATATTTATGGTAAAGAGGCAATAATAAGATCATTCCCTTGTTCTTGATTCAATTTGAACCCAAGGGATTTGACCCTCTCTATGTACCCGATCATCTTTGAGTACATGAGGTCCTACTTGATTCCCTTCTACTAGCCTCTACCTATATAGGGCACCAGATATCTAATAACTTTCTTGTCAAGCTATCTCCTAGTATAATTCTTGGAGATGAGTAATCATCTTGCAGGCATCCTCGTCCTCATGCCTTTTTTTCAATTAACTGGACATGGATGACAACAAGATGCACTGAACATCTAGTGCATCATCTACATTATTTTTTCATTTTTCTTTATCCACCTTGTTTACTCCAAGAGGAGGCTTGATGGGAAATTATGATTCCCACACATAAAGCTTCCTTCCCTAGCATAGTACTATGTGTATGCTCCTATACCACTCCTGGAAGTTATGACCGGTCAAGATATTTTCTTTATCCACAATTGGTTATAGTGATAATGTTCCAATGGTGTTGGTGATTTCCATTTTAAATCTACAACAAATAAATTTTAGTACTCAGTATTGTATCTTGATTAACTTTTTGACATTTTTGATAAATTAATTTTTAAATATTTTAATGTCTCCCACTATTTTATAAAATCTTAATAGATCTCACTATTAGATTTTAAATACTCTGTCGCTTGAGTATTCTAGTAGAAAAAGGATTCTGGAAACATCTCTTCATAGTCTTCATGATTTTTATACATCACTACATGTAGAGTTTATAGGTAGGCTCTAGGTTGGTCAACCTCATTAACTAATGGTTCTTGGATCTATTGAGTAAAGTCCCAACTTATTGAAATTGTAACCTGATTCCCTCAACATTTTTCCTCTAAAGATATATCAATCTAGCTTTGTATATTTATTTGTTTTCACCTTTTGTAAATTCATCCCGTTTCTCTTATAAGAACACCCCAGTAGTAGGAGTCGCCCAAAATATTGGCTGACGAGTACCCTGAACACCTAGTTTTTCTCAAATTTTAGCAATAGAAATATTTAAAAATTGATATATCTTTGAAGTGTTATATTATTTCCTGAAAAATGTAATCCATTTCTATTAAATATGTTCAATATATTTTTTCACGATCACAAATGAACATACAATGGAAAAACATAAGTCACACCTTTATGCATTTAATTTTATTATTTTATGTGATCACACAATAATCATACACTTTCTTAAAATAAAAAACAATTCATAAAATAAATAATTTTACCAACTGGTCTTTAGCATCTAATTATAATTTATCCATAATGCATCAATCTTGACCATAGAGGTTTCAAAATTGAGTCGGCTTTAGGCTCGTATCATATCTCTCCCCCAGTTCAAAGTATTCAGTTCTGTCTAGAAAACCACCATGACTTGGCAGGGTACACTTCTTAAAGTGTCATAGTCTATGTGCAATGAACAGGTGAGGAGGTCTAGGGTTGTAATGTACAATAGGTGCGTTGGATGCAAAGGCCCTTATACATATTTGAATGAAATTAAGACGATCCACAAACCATCATTTCATTACCTACTTATTATAGTCATCACATGTAATAAATAATTAAATAAATACATAGGTTTGGCAAAGGATAAAGACCAGTCGGTATAATAAATAAAAATGTAATCCAAATTAAATTGAGATAAATTTAAAATTATGAGGGTATTGAAATAAATTAAATTAATTAAAATAAATATAAATAATTTATTCTATATTGTTCCATATTTAATTTAACTTTTAAAAAAAATTAAATTAACCCATTAATTTAATTTAATTCTCAAATTAAATTAATATTTTTAATTTTCAAAAAAATAAATATTAATTTTAGTTAATCTAATTTTAAACTAAAATAAATTTAATTAATTTTGATTATTTATTTCAACTAGGTTCGGAAAAACCCTGCCTTAGACCATTACAGGACGATTCATAGGCTCGGGCCAGACATAACCATTACAAGGTTGTTCGAGGCTTGGACATTCTTCCCAGAACCGTTATGGGTTGGTAAGACCTGTCGAGACTTATTCAAGGGTGAATAATGTTTCACTAGACTGATATAGGATACCACTGAAAGTATCTGACTATCGATTCTCACAAGTGGATGGTGAGGTGTGGCATAATGCAAGGAGACAAAATATCATGATCATGGTGGTCGGGAATGCTCTTAGGGAGTCATGGAAGTGACATGCAGAGAAGGAGGAAGTGAGGAAAATAACGACTCAGCGGTTAGAGCTCATGAGTGAGTGATACCAGGTCGACAATATAGTGTAGCATGGTGGTAGGACTGGATCTATCTCCAATATGATCCAGCGGCGAGCGTCCGTGATAGTGGGGACAACATGAGTGCACGGGCATAGGATTGAGGCGGACGGCTAACCGAGAGGAGATGTGTGTGGTGGATCGACCTAGGGTTGGTGGTGGCAGTGGGATCCGCCAAAAGGGATGCTTCCAAAGTTGGGAGTGGAGCTACCAGGGGTCCTTCTATATGCCTGGGTAAGGTGAATGGTGTTGGGGCGCAGCAAAGGAGCGTGGTACCAAAACCACACAGAACCAATGAAAACGGATCAACATGGGGATTTAACGTGGTTTGTCAGTATGCCTACATCCACGAGAGAAGGGGTTCGGTTCTCTATTCACTCTCTCTGAATCTCGTCAGAGGTATCACAAGACACAGATTACACCACATCTTCTCTATATAAAAATGGGATTTTAATCCCATTTTATAGAGGAACCAAAACCCATGTTTCTTCAGTTTGGTGGGTAGTTCATCTACCAATGAAGACGTCTTCCATACTGTCGGCTATTGTCCAACATGGATTCTCCTACTCCTTCCCAAAAAAGGAGAAACCCAAATGTCGTGCAAAAAAGAAACTCCACCAATCACTCCCAAATTGGGAGTGGTCCCTACAAAACTCCCCCTCACGACCAATTTGGGGTAGATGCTTGACCTGCAGTCTCCTTATAGGTTTCCAAAACTTCATCAACAAATTGAACACTCTTCTTCACTCAAGATGACGTGGCACTTCCTCCATCTTCAATTGATCTCGGGCTAACTACAGTCCCCATCAAATGATGCAACCCTTTGGACTCCTTCCCAATAAACATCGTTGCATCCCCAAGTGATACTTCCAACACTCCACCTAATATATAAATCTTGAACCCTTTCTCATCGAGTCTACTTAATGATTCCAAGTTTTGTGTCATCCTCAGAATGAATTTCATTCCAGCCAGTTTATGAACTACTCCATTGGGTGTCTTTAATTTCATTGTATCGACTCCTTGAACCTCTCATGTTGACCCATAACCAAGTCTCACTGAGTCTCACACCTCCTAAAAATTATCAAATGTACCTCTTGTCGTACATATGTGTGTCTATCTCTCCGAATCCAGAACCCATCTTTCTTCCTTTGGATTTTGAGCCCGCTCGTTCTTCCTCTTTAGAAATCGACATTCCCGCTTCATGTTCCCAAATATTTTGTAGTAATGACACTGCACTTCTTCCTGATAAACTCTCTCATCTAAATACACACTTCCTGTTGTAACACAAACTTCATCATTTTCCAATAATTCAATGATTTTTGTATCCTCCTCTTCAACTTTCATCTTCCCAGAAATGTACCATTTGCACTCTCCACAATCACTTTTATAGTGACCCTTCATCTCACACCAGAAACATGTTATTTCACTAAGATCACATCCCCTTGATTTTGGCCACCATTCTTTACCTCTTGACTATCGATGTTGGCTCCTCCCACATTGATCATCTCGCATCACCATGATTTGCTCGCCTGAATGCATCACGGGTCTTCGGAATGCCTCCGAATCTTGAAGTGATGCAATCACTTCGTCCAACATAAATGTCTCCTTCCCCACAAGCAATGCAGTCACAATCCCATCAAATGAGATTGGTAGGGATGATAAAAGAAAAATAACTTCATCTTCCTCTCCAACCTTTAAACCAATCCCCAACAACTATGTTAGGATTTTTTTGAATTCATTGGTGTGATCCAACAAATTCGTTCCCTCATCCATGTGAAACTGGTACAGTTTATTCTTCAGGAATAATTTGTTGGTGAGAGACTTTGACATATATCGATGCTCCAACTTCTTCCAAATCTCCTTCGGTGATGTCTCATATAACACTAAGTATTTTACCACATTTTACAGACATAGTCGAATTGTGCTGACGACCAGCATCTCGAGCTCTTCCCGATCATCAGCACTAGTCGTCTTGGGTTTTTCTCAGATCAACAGTCTGATCATGCCCTACTGCAGCAAAAGATCTTTCACTGTGATTTTCCATAATTCGAAATTATTTCAACCATCTAACTTATCGATCTCAAATCATGGTAGTGCTCCGCCACTAGCCACCGTTGTTGTCGCAAAATGTGATCACCACCATCGATGTCTCACCCTTCTAAAACCACCTGAAAGACTATGAATTTTGAAAAATTAACTATATGGATGCATCTGTAATGGTCGAAATATTTGGAATCGACTCATGGATCTCCACAATTGGACACCAATTGACTGAGATATAGTCAAAACATGTTCAATAGTCCAGATCACCCACTGACGTGGCGCTGACGTGGCGCTGACATGACGTTGAAGTGGCACGCTAGAGTTACTGCCAGAATCTTTCCAGAATTTTCATCGGTGACTTCAATAGTTTCGTCTTCTCTGGCACGGGGGTACTGTTCACCCGCGAGTTTGACCAAACTTTGATCGAACCTACCAGTATCGTTTCGACTCTATTTTTATCGCTGCTTACGTGGTTGGAATCTTCTTTTCGTCCTCTTCACGGATCTGGCCTCGGAGAAATTTTCTAACAAACTTTAATTTTCCAGCCACTAGAGAATTCGGTGCTGCCTCGCCAGCGCGACTCGCTCACTCTAACTCACCTCTGATACCACTTTTTGGGGTGCAGTGGAGGTGCATGGTACCAAAAACACACAGAACAGATGAAAATGGAACAACACGAGGATTTATCGTGGTTCGGCACTATGCCTACATCCACAGGAGAAGGGGGTCGGTTCTCTATTCACTCTCTCAGAATCTCGTCGGAGGTATCACAACACTAAGATTACACAACATCTTCTCTATATCAAATAATGGGATTTTCATTCCATTTTATAGAGGAAGAAAAACCCATGTTTCTTCAGTTTGGTGGGTAGTTCATCTACCGTTGAATACTTCCTCCATACTGCTGGTTGATGTCTAACTTGGCTGCTCCTACTCCTTGTTGACAAAGGAGAAACCCAACTACCATGAAAAAAAAGAAACTCCACCAATCACTCCCAAATTGGGAGTGGACCATACAAATGGGAATATATTTGGGGAGCACAGTCTTGATCCTAATCTACAGAGGGAGATAAGGATGACCAAAGGGAATGGGTAGGTGCACCATGGGTCGCTCTGGGTCACAAACCTGGGAGAGGGAGGTCATAGGTCTCTATGTGAGAGAAATACCAAGACCCTTGTTGGACCTTGTAAATTATTTTTTAAACACTAAATTTTTCTAAATCCTAAATCTAGACATTATAAAAATCAAAATTCCATTTCTATTTGGTTCCAACCACTCAAAACAATTTCCCTTTTTTAATTTGGGAAAAAAACAAAAACAATATTATATTTTATTATATTATATTCTTCTCTTGATTGAATTATTGGTTCACTATCGAAGGAGCCCCGGTGATAGAATTTTCACTGATAATTGGCTGTATTTTGAAATTTCCCAGGACAAGAGTAAAAATATATATATTTATATAACGTGTTATTCAAATAAAAATTAATATAAAAAAATATTAAATGTAATAAACACCTTTCTGATCTAGTGTTTTTTTCAAATGACCATAACATAGCCATCCAAAATCAAATCAGTACACGATATGATTCGTTGGGATCATTTTAACATCCTATAATTAAAATTTAAAGCAAAATAATTTTTCTTTACTTTGAAAAACCTCGCAGTCACTCAGATACCAACTGAATATACTGGGGTGCATAGCAGAATCTGGTGGACCAGAGATTTAAATTTTTTTCATCAAAAGAGATACAAAACATCATTTTCTTTGGCAATATATCCCTAGTATAATTTGAGAATCCCATAAGTTTTAATCAGATCACAATAAATAAAATGAACAAATACCTCATTCCGATTTTGATTCGCGCACATCTGTCACAAGTTTCTGGCATCCATTACTCAAAGGATCTGACACAGAATCCATATAGATCTTCCACACAACCTTCTCGAATCTGCACACATGTCACTCATTAGATTTTGGGTTCTAGTGTAGAGCTCCAAACATCACTTCGACGCATCAAAAATCACCACAATCCTTTACCTTTTATCCTTGAAGTAAAACTTTGATCATACTCTTATATTGATCGATTCTTGTCCCCATGCAATAAACATCCACTAAATAAGTGATATAAATAATTAATTATGATGAAATAAACTGTTTCATAAATATTGTTTATATTTTATCAAATACCTGTAATATATATTAAATATATTATGTGATAAACCCAAGTCAATAACTCAAATCATAACTCCTGATAATATTAAATGAACCTAGAATTTTTTAATAATATTCATTCATATAATATTAATCCTTGTATTTACTTAATCACTTCTAAATATATGTAATAAATAAATTTACCTCAATTATTATTTACATTAATAATAATGAATTTACTCATTTATTAGTGATTGATAGAACTTATACAACACCCACACCTCATGGTGGGGGCCAAAATGTCCTATATTCTTATTCTCCTAAATAGGGATGATTCTTGAATGTGTTATTCTATGTGACCATCTAAGAGATTATCCCAATAGAAGTAAATTTATATTCATAGACCAAGAGTGGAGTCTAGAAACACATCAAGACCCCAAAATAGATAAAGAAAATAATTAGCAATGAAAACCAACCAACAAACACATACTGTGTAATATAATATTTTTATCATATGATATCTCATAACACATAACACACACTAGTGTCACCATCATTTTATTACTTTATTATTTGTTGATATCTATTGATGTAATTACCTTCGACTTCCATGGTCATGGATTTATGAAGTTACTACAATCGGGATCAATCAGGCCCAAGATATCTCTTCCCCAACTAAGAAGTGGAAAATAATATCTTGATAATTCAACCAATGTCATTCCACCAATGAAGCACCCAAAAAACTACCTTGACATGACATCATTGTCATGGTTTTCACCTTACATCAAATAATGGTATAAAATGTTGCACATTTATAATTATTTCAAATCAGGTAGATAGAAATAAGCAATGACACCTGAAACATGCAGTGTTCTTATCAGAGAGTATGTCCTCATGATCTCAACTACTAGAAATCACCATGTGTGAACTTCATGATAAGAAGTCCCAATGCTTATGATCCCCTAGAACCAGATAGTCACACATTATCTATGTCATGTCAGTATAATGTATTTGTATCATAGGTAATTAGTTTAATATTATTGTCATAGTATTTTTAGGTTCTCATTATAGCCTGGGATATGCTATAACTATTTGATACAAAACATAATCTAAGAAAATTACCAAAACTATAGTGGTTACAAAAGTATAAACACTATTATGAAAATATAAACACACACACACATGCACATATATATATATAACTATATACATATAGTGGTTATCAAATTACATCACAAGTTGGGTCTAAAGAACCCACATTCAACAATTTGTGGCTAGATAAATAGAAAATAAAAGATAGAATATTATGTAAATTATTAAGATGAATCAAGCAAGAGAGAAAAGGAAGAAACCCTCATGTGTGTGTAGTGGAATGAGGAACAAGGGAGGAGAAAAACAAATATAGATGGAGGTTTATTTTAGTAATTTATACAAAATTAAGGAGCTGCACTATTTTAATAACTGTGTTCTAACCGTGTGGTGCTCTCTGCCTAAGTACCACACATGGATAAGCTTGGTGCACAGTTTTCCAAACCCTATACAGACCATGTGAAATACCTCTATTAAAAAGTATAGAGGTGCTTGAAAGGTTCTGTACCCTAACCCACATGGTTTGAAAAACCTTGTCCAGTTCCATTAGAGATTCACATAGTTTCTTCTGGAAGGTTGTACAGTTTTTCCAAACCTTGAACCTCAGTCTATGGTTTCTCAAAACCGAGTTTATGGGGCTCACCGAACCTGAAACCTCAATGCACTTTATGGTCATTAAAAACCATCTCAACAAAATGCATTGGGTTAACAAAACTCATGGAATTAGGTTATAAGGATCAATAGAAGAGTTGACATTCTCACCAAACTCAAAAATTCAAAAAAAATTGAAGAATTCATACCTGCTCAGAACCCCAAGACATTACAAAATCAATCCCTTTTAAAATATATCATTGAATAAAATTCTCAACTTCCAAGACTTAATTGGTTCCATTAGATAATGGTCCATCAAATTTGGGGATATCCCAACTATAAATATATCCCAAAAATAACATAATGATGATGAGGTATTGTAAAAACCTCATTTGGAAATACGTCTAGAAACTCCTCAATGACTTTTAGATCCTCTAATACCACAGGTTAAACTGAAAACACTACCAATTTTGAAAACATTCAATTCTAATTCATTTTTACCATATGGTAATAAAACACACTAATAAACACTATTTTCCAACCTTCCACATTTTAAAATTATACTCTCTTCAAGATATAATAGGAAATTTCCTAGATAGAATATAACCAATCCATGAAAAGGATGATATCGTATGGTTTTATATGTAATGAAATATTTCCCACATCCACTGATGTTTCCCCAAAATCTGTATTTGTTCCCAGTACACATAAAACAATAAATCTAAACCTCTAACAAGCATAGATAACACCAATGACACTGGTTGTTAATCCACCTTGATTACGAATATAAGGACCAATGCAGTTGATACAAAGAAGTGTGAAGCTCCAAAATCAAAAAATGTAGAAACTAACATAGATGATAAAAAAATCATTCATAAAAAAAACATTTTTACCCTTTGGTGTTAGCACTTACATAGCATGAAAATTTCCATCACATGTCCATTCCCAATCCCTCATCCAAAATACTGATATCCTTTATATTCAAGCTCATGTCAGGGTCCCTAACGATGAGGACCATCATGGGGCTCACCCCTATCAACTTCATCTCCCCTCGGCTCAAAATATCTGTGCTAACCTAGCTAAAAAACAAATTCAAGGTGACGCTTCTTCTATTAAGGCTAAAAATGACCTAGCTTCACATTCCAACCAGGTTTCCATGAGTAGCAAGGCTTTGATACTGGATATGCCCATGACATCTACACTAAAATCACACCAAGAGCTCGTGATAGATGTTTTGGAACTATAATAACTATATAATTTTAGATTAATTTACTAAAAATAACTCCCTACTAATTGAATCATTGACTAACATAATATTCATACCCCCCCCCCACTAAATTTTCTTCTCCTATAGAAATTGTACTGATGTCCCACGATGTGAACTCTTATATGCACTTGTATCGACTAGATCAATTTATTATTCTTATTTTCATCCAATTATATAATATTCATAAATTGTGTGAGTGCATATCAGAATTAAAAATGAAATGTGTGCTCAAGGATCTATTATCTAAAAAACTCATATAAAAAGATATGCCAAGAGATGTCTAGGAGGTCCTTGGATTAGATCCTGAGCTCCTACATGCTATGAATTTTATGATCAAGTGAGATAATATCCTTCCATTTTTCCTTCTTTTTTTCAAATATATTAAATATAAAAGAAAACCCTTCTAGAAATAATACTAGGACAATAGTACCTCTATCTTCACTCTAAAATATACCAACCACCACTAATGTGTTTCACCTCATAACATCTTGATCAAAAATGGAACCCAGTACTTAGCTTATTCCCTAATCAAATTGAATGTGACCTCAAACTACTATAGCCATCACTCTATTTATAAATCATAAATTTTACTATTAAAATTATCTAGACTCTAATAATGGAAATAAAAATACACATTATATAATAACTCATCCTCTTAAATCAGGTCACTCTAATGAAGATTAACTAGATTATCCTACTGAACCTCATTGACTTGAACCACACATAGGCAATGACCAATATCCATTTTCGAAAACAAGTAACAAGTGAAACACTGTGCATGGTAGTGTGAAATTTAATTAGATTCATTTGTTATTTATATTCTTTTCAATTAACCCATAACACCTCATTCAACCACAATCCCACAAAAAACATAATTAAATTCCCCCTCAAAGATTTATACCTTTCAAGTAACATCATATAAACATTCACATTATTAAGGATTAAGGTTAATACATCATATCATATGGGGTCATATAATCTGGTTTTATATCTGGTCTTTCTTCCTAATGTCATGAGCTATGATCAACTAACGTTATTTCTCTATCATCCCATGAAATATTTATAGGTGTATAACCCCAATTTCTATCATATCTCCCAACAAAAGTACTGATACCACTTTATTATGTCCCCACTCAAATTGTACCGCTCCTGGATTGGTAGTGAAGATAATGAGTGACACCCTAAGCCCCACATCTAGTTTTGTTTGGATGGTGACTAGCACTGATGGTATATAATTAATTCACATGGGATTTATTATCCTAAAAATAAATAAATGAAACTAGGAAATGGTATAAACAACTAAAAAACAACACTATAACATAATATAAATAAAAAAGCATCCCATAATGTATGTCAACAAATAATAATAAATTTCTCTAAAATGAAACAGTACCAAGGTAAATACTATGTCACCAAATGAAAAGTAATTTCATCCTCTAAACCGGTAATTCACATCATCATCTCTAAAACCCATTAATTAACCAAAAAATGTTTATATATACATATTATAATCACAACATGTATACTTAGTAAGATCATATCCATAGTCTGTAAATAAAATTTTGTAAGAGAATTTAAATGAATTAGTGGATAAACATTAGAACTAACATGAACTTGTATAGGTAATATTGTTATCCCAAGCTCACTAATGCTATAATTCCAAATGATTTCTCAAAATTGGTAAAATAATATATGTTAACATAGATATAGGCACCCGCACCAACTTCCCTACTCTGTTTTCAATATCATTCCCCAATGTAAATCATTCTCTTCTCCCATACCTTCAATGTATATCAGTCATTATGCATCATGTAATATTTGATGTGGCTTAGGTCACAACCCTACATATCCTATAATGGGACCGATCTTCATCTTAACATTACATTCCACATCCTTATAAATCATACATCCAATATCATATTCCATAAATATATATAATATGGGTATTAGGGTATCATGTATTTGAAGGACATGAACCTCATGACCTCCTCCTACCATACATAACCTCCACTACGCATAATCCTCTCATCAACAGGAATCACTGACAAATATTCCATCATCATGGAAATGTATTAGGCACCAACTATGCCATCTATCAATAATAATTCTAAATAAATATTAGGTAATATGGTAAAATTAACCTTGAATTCAATCATCACCCTGGATATTTGAGAAAAACAACCAAAAACAATAATGTGTCAATATTTAGTAATCGATGAGAATTTGGTTCTTATAATAAAAAAAATAAAATATAATGATATAATAGAATCTCACAATACGAAGCCTAAGGTCTCACATTAAATGATAATAGAATATATCATAACCATGATATATCAGTGCATTAATAGATTCCACCAATAATTACAACCATTCCATAATAAAAAAACTACACACAATGCCTATATTTTCTTTTTTTTAATTTATGAGTTATCCAATTTATAGTTTCCCAAGTTATCAACCAAGTTCCACTAACTTTACCCTTCAATTCTATATTTAATGAAAATAAAAAATCATGATTAACATGTGTATAATTCATCCATTTACCAATTCTTTCTAACCCATCTTTTACCATTAAATTCAATAATCAATTTCAACACATTGAATTTTCCACCTCACTTATTTAATTGATGGCCATGTAATACCCATTTAATAATTATTATCCTCATCCTATAGCTACTTGGAAACTACTGCACATTCCACAACATGAAAGTTTCTTCATCCCACAATAAAATACCCACATCTCACACATGGTTCATCAGCTCTACTCAACTACTAGAAAACAAATATCATCAAAAACAATTAAAACTCAGCTGACGGAATATCTCATGAAAAACATCCAAAACCCTGCTACCTCAACATATTCTAATACCAAGACTTTCATAACCATTGGTGAAAAAACCTCCCCAAGGTTCACAAAACCATATAAGAAACATAAAATGAATATAACCACACATAACACTAGATTTCATCATCCACGGTTTCCAATAGTTTAGTTTCAAGGTGGATTTTACAACGTTTTTTTATCTCTCACATGGGTTCTTTCCCAAATTTTTAGATTCACACATAGTAGCATCAGTATCCATATATAAGTACCTATTTATTTTTTCATGGATATTTTAAGAAAAAACATAACGTGGTTTCACATTTCACAAAATAATATCAAACATATGTCTCAACAATATATGTGATTATCATCATTAACAACAGTAAGCCTAATTTCAGTAGAAAAATAAAAACATCAAGTAAATACATGGGACCATATTCCAATTCTATTATATTTCATTCATACCAATTCATAATATTCTTTTGGTATCATTTACCATAGAAACAAAGGAAAATAAATTAATTCTAGATTCAAAGATATACCAATAATAAGGAGAGACTAAAGATCCCCTACCTCAAATAAACACTTTAATCAATTCCACAAGGAAAAGATGAATAAGGGACACCCATATGATATGAACATCATCAAAATTGTATTCAAAACCTAGAACAAAGTGTTACCCAACAATATATAGTCATAAATTCTCCAAGACCAATGATTTACCCAACCATATCCTCCTACAAAAAAGTGAACAGAGAGGAAAGAGATGGTAAAAGGAGGGGAAATCACCTTTGATTTTCTAAAGACTAATATCCCAAGGAATATGATCAAAGCTACAGAAAATGGGGGTAAAAACTCCTTAAAAAACCACTGGGGTCATCCAATAGTCAATAGGGAAGTCTGGGGATTGATGAGTATCCCGGGGTCTATGCAATTTATACATGAAAGATTAGTTAAAATACCATAGTGCAAAACCCCTAAAAGAACCATTGTGAGTATTGTTTCTCCCCAACCCATGATGCAAGTCTTCATGATATATCATAATCACCCCTAGCGCAACATGAATCCAAAATATACTCCACATTTCATGGATAGATCAAATCCATATAGGGTGATTCTTCTATGCAACAAATGTTTCATGCCTCAATCACCCCTAAAACTCTAAATAAAATAAAACTAGCATCATTATAACTCCACATCATAGCTCTCCCCCATGTCACAACCACCTACTAGAAGGAAAGGATGAGGTAAATATTACCCCTTGGGATTCTACACAATAAGAATAACCCCATGCTGTAATACCCATCATCAAAACAACACCATGCCCAAAAACATCCAAAAAACATAGACATGAAAGAATTTCAAGACACAAAGAACCCCATAATTGTAATGGTCAGGACCCTCCTATTCCATTACTTTAGAAAATTATAAGTGTTGAGGTGTCCTGGAAACCATCGGTGAGTCAGGAGGATGTGGGTGTCAGTGGAAACGTGTCACCAAGGCGTCACCTATCAGTTCCACTGATCGGTCTCACTGATCAGTTTCACTCATAGGTCTCATAGATCAGTTTCACTGATCTGCTAAACAGATCAATGTAACAGATCAGCTTCACTGATCAGCTTCACTAATCAACTTCATGTGATTAGCTTCATGGATCAGCTCTACCAGTTACACTAATCTGTCTCATCGATCAGTTTCACCCATCGGTCTCACCGATTGGTTTCACCCATCAGTCCCCCCAATCGGTGTCTCACTGATCAGTCTCAATGATCAGTTTCACCCATCAGTTTTACCCATCGTTTTCACCCATCAGTTTCATCCATCTGTTTCACCCATCGGTTTCATGCATCAGTTTCACCCATTGGTTTCACCCATCAGTTTCACCCATTGGTTTCACAAATCATTTTCACCTATTGGTTTCACCGATCAGTTTCACCCATTGGTTTGACTGATCAATTTCACCCAATAAGTTTCACCCGATCAGTTTCACCCAATCTGTTTCACTGATCCGTTTCTCCCAATCAGTTTCACCTGATCAGTTTCACTGATCAGCTTAACCCGATCAGCAACACCCAATCAGCTCCATCGATTGGTTTCACCAATTAGTCTCACCAATCGGCCATAGAGGGGTGTTGGGGGTTCCTTACCTAGTTTTTTCTGTAACGCCACTTTTAAGTCTTTTAACCCTTTTAAAGTGGTTATTGGTTCCAAAATTCAGGACAAAGAGAAGACCCCAAGATGGCCCCACGGACGGCCTCGTGAAGCCCCTTCACAGAGTCCCCCCAGCACCGCGGCCGCTGCGAAGCAAAGAAGGTGGGAGGCTCCACAAACTCATTTGAAGTTCGCAAGACCACCACGATGCAAAGAATGTGGGAGGATCTGCGAAGGAATTTGATGTTCACGACGCCACCATGGAGCAAAGAAGGCGGGACACCCCATGACCCTAGTTTACATTCACGACCCACCGTGAAGCCCCCAAGACCCGATTCGCGTCGTGTGAGCTCTGTTCCATGGTGCCTCTCGCCTATAAATATCGGGATCCCCCTGCACACTGGTACGACGGACAATCCGACCTTTCAGCTTCCCATCTCCCGAATCGCGAAGAAGTCTTCTGCTCGGTGAACTATGAGATGTGTGAGGTACTTCTGCTTCCCGAAGTGCCCCCCATTGTTTTGTTTTGATCCCCTCTTCCGAGAGGGATTCCCTTCATGAAGCCTAAGGTCTTTCACGAAGGAAGGGGATCCCCAAGGGGACCCAAGTCATCACGGAGAGTTTATGATTTGTGAAACACCCTTCATATACACTTGATCCACATTCTAAGGTAGGGTCACTGTACCTCATTAAGCACATTGATTCCTTACACCTTGCTTCATGAGTCACCTTTTCTTTGTGAGGCTGTGCTCCATGAATGCCCTTCCACTTCGCGAAGCACCTCCCATTTTCACCTCTTCACCATGCTAAGGCTATGGCACCCCCCACTTCATGAATCACACCCCTTCGTAAGTGCTCTCTGCCAAGCGGAGAAACAGAGCTCCACAAGGACCTTGCCTATGGACCCCTCTTCTTGGTAATCCCTTTTCCCGTGCAACCCTCCAGGTTTGCACGATGTGACTCCAAAGTCCCTTGGATAACATCACCTGTTAGGTTGATTCGGCTAATTCTTCTTCGCATAGGCACACTAATGGATATTCCTTCTTCACATAGCCATGCTAATGTAGACCCCTCGATGGTTCACTCCATTACACCCCCTCATAATGGCATTACTGGTGCCTTCCCTCCCACAAGTAGATGAGGGTACTGGTTATGTAAGTCCTAGGGGTGCGGAGAAAACTTACCTCGTCTGAACTGCAGGATGTAAACTGCCAAGAACCATCGTCCCCAACACATGATGTTAAACAGTGACCTGAAATCGTGCCTCAGACACAGGGTCCCCCTGCCTTGGGAATTCTCCACACCCTCTAGTCTTCACAGGGGATGATATCCTCCTTCTTGGAGTGGAGTTTATCTGTGGGGAAGGGCAGCCATCATAGTGTAATCCCCTAGCTTTTCTTACAGGAGGCAGTACCCCTGCTCATCCTCACTTCCATGGTGCCAAGGCCAACGGAGGGTGTGATAAGGGATAAGGCTCCTCCCTTCTTCAGTCCCAAGTCCCTCTCCCGCTGTGCTTTTTCGCACTCGGGCCTCCATCCTGGAGTAAGTCCCAATCTTTCTCTCCCTGGGCCACTCCACGTGTAATCCCCAATCTGCATCCCCCGGATGCACCTTTTGCGACGTGATCATCAGGTATCTACCGCCTCTTGTTTCACACACTAAGAATGACTCATGTGGGCTTAGAGTAAGAATCGACCATGAAAACACCCCTGTCCTGCATGACGTTAAACTGTATTTCTCCCCCATCACGCATGACGTTAAACTATACTCCTAAACTATGAGGACTTTTATCCATGTCAAGGCATGGTATGTAGGAAGCCTCCATGAGGTTCAATCCCAACAACCATTGGCCCCGGCCATCTCCGTGTTAGTGTGCCAAGCCCCATTAACGCTTTGGGAAGCCTAGAGTGTAAGCCTCACACCATCCTGAACTATGTGGTCTTTGATCCATGTCAAGGCATGGTACATAGGAAGCCTCCCTGAGGTTCAAGCCCACCATCCACCTAGACCAAGGTCCTTATTCACGTTGGTTCTCCGACACCCCAACCTAAACTACATGGACTTTGATCCATGTCAAGGCATGGTATGTAGGAAGCCTACACAAGGTTCAATCCCACCAATAGTGGATCCCTGGGTCCACCTTCACGTCGATTCACTGATGAAATCCACCCGAACTACAGGGACTTTTATCCATGTTAAGGCATGGTAGGTAGGAAGCCTCCATGAGGTTCAAGCCCACCACTCGGTCGTTCTGACCTCCTTCACGCCAGTTTAGCCTCGTCCCGCAAGACATTAAAATTTATTCCAATCCACTATGGAACTACGAGGACTTTTATTCATGTCAAGGAATGGTACATAGGAAACCTCACGATGTTCAAGCCCATCACCCATCGGACCCCCAGTCCATCTTCACCTCAGTTCACTGACACTCCCCATCCTAAACTACAAGGAATTTCATCCATGTCAAGGCATGGTATGGAGGAAGTCTCCAGGAGGTTTAATCCCACCACCCATTCATTCCGACCATGTCGGTTCACCAACGCTTTGGGCCACCTAAAGTGTAAGCCCCAAATTCCCCCGTCCTGTATGAAGTTGAACTATAGATCCCATTTAGCGGCAAGCCGCTATCAGATGAACTACGTGGACTTTGATTCCATACTACGGGGATACATAGGAAGTCTCTTCGAGAATCAAGCCCAAAACCATCATCTATCCTGATTCTTACCTGGGCAGCCACATCCCGGTGAGATCATGCCACCTCATTCCCCTCCACAGCATTCGATAAGCCGCCCATGTGTTGGCCCCAATATTGGTGTTCCCTCTAGGGGGTTCCTCAATCTAATCCACTCTAATCAGTGTTCTGATTAGTTTGATCTGTCCCCGCTGGACGTTAAACTCACCACATACCCTATGTTAAATTTAGGAAGCTGAGGAAAACCTTAGATACTTGCCTATGACATATGATTCCCTGCGTCCTATGTGGGATGCCTCGGGCTTCCGCGCCCTCGAGAAGCCCTATAATAAGGGATAGAAAAGAGACACACCAATCCCCATCATCCATACACGCCAGTGATGCCTATCGTGACTACTCTCCTAACCAAAGGTTGCTGCCCTGACCGGACCCCTTGGAATGTCTTGACAGAAGCAGTGTAATTAACTGGTGTCCATGAAGATATGGCACCAGGAAGAGTTTCAAGAATAACTTATTAAAACTATGAGGGAGACCTAGACTAGGTGACAAATTCTGAGGAGGAATCCATGGAAAGAAGAACCGACATCCCATCATCTCGTTTCGACCAAGGAGAAAACATACCTAAACAGGGAATGGATTCCGCAAGCCTTTGTAAAGCGGTAATGCGGGGTAACAAAATCTGCACCTGTCACAATCAAGCAGACAGATGCGCACGCCCCAGCGAAAGCATCAGAAACAAAAATGGTGAACCTGACGTGAATGTATTCTCCTCAATATGGGGATTAGTAGTGCTCGAGACATCAATGGATTGACATGTCACCGGATCCAGACATCTGGTGCCGGGTCCCACCAAGCAAATAGCGGGCCTGGCGTGAAACTCACCAGAAGTTAGGGCAGTGGAATGTTGGACATCCCGTTCTGTGATGTTGTCAAAGTGGATCCCTCTTATCGGTCACGGAAGATGGGATGGCACTGGGGCATTGGTCGTTGATTCTGTTTTCCTTTCAGCACTGAGGAGATCATCTCTCTGCTTCTCCAGAATCAGGTCACTGCCATAGGAACGCGCTCACTGCACGCCCGCCTATGCAGGGGTAGGGGCAATGCCATCAAGGCCACTCTGCGTGGCATCACTGCTTCTGCAATGGCTTATACATCCATGACTGTGGGGCACCCATGCCCCATCTCCCCATCGGAAGTTATCCAATGAAGGGTAATTAATGACCTTGTATGTCGTTACGAGGAGGAGGGCATCATCCCTATGAGGGATATGTCCCTCCTGGACCTGGAGGCGTCCAGGCCCCGCTGTCAACGCTGCCCCCGAGGTCCGTGCAGGGAGCCGCTGCTCCCCAACCCAACATTCAATCATTTCGGGAGCCTGTCCTCAGAGCACTTTGACGACTTAATGCATTACGCTGATGAGGTGGGCGATGTCCAGCCCATCCCGGTCAGAGTCCCAATTCAGGATCCCCCGGCAAGGTCCCCCACCCGTCCGCGTCAGCATCGCCGCCCGGCCTTACCGGGGGATCACGTAAGCTATGCACCTGCACCACCAGTGCCGACTCGCCCGACCCGACGCCAGCACCGAGCACGAGCTGAGTATGCCCACCAAGGGGCGTCAACATCGATGGCTACTGTGGCCCGAGCCACCGCTGATGCATATCATCAATTCCATGCACACACTGAGCAGGGGCGCTTCTACACCCAGCCGGGCTCGAGGCCCCAACCGCCCCATGGGCAGGCAGGGTCGACTCTCCTGGTCAAGGGCACGAGCGGGGGTCATCGTGAACCAACCCGTAGCGATGCCACCCCATACGGAGGTCCTCCCTGTACCACTACCATAGAAAGTGTGGTTCTTCCCCACTTCGAGTCACGGTATGGAGGTCTGCCCCATGCTACCCCCAATATAAATAAAGGTCTGCCCCACGGTAGTGATGTTCAGTACGGGAGCCTCTCTCGTGCCATCACACCGGGTATGGAGCTCTTCCTCCTGCCCCTGACCGTTGATGTGGAGATGTTACCCATCCGGCCTCTCTCCAATGTAGGGATCCTCCCTACATCCTCTTCGTAGTTGGCGAAGGCCCTCCTCACCCCGGCAACCAGAGGGGTGAAGTCCAGCCTCGCTCCACCCGCACCGAGAATGGAGGTCCTCCCCATGCTTCTGTTGGTTCTAACAGAGATTTTTCCCGCTTAGGTGTTATTCATGGAGGTCCTCCCCATGTCCCCTTCAACATTTTTCTTGGTGCTCCTCACACCCCAGCTGTCTCAAGTGGAAACCTTCTCTGCCCTGGCACCAGTGAGGCCGAAGGACCACATGTCGGGAATCAGCCCTGTCCCGAGGAGCCATCCAAGGGCAGAAAGGTGGGTCGTCGCTGACACAAGAAGAATCCGGGGAAGGCCCGGATGGAGATCAAACTGATCTGATTCTCAGACTCTGAAGTGGAGTGTGACTCAGCTCAGGATATTTCCCCTCGCTCATCCGAGTCAATTGTCAGGATAGGAACAAGGTGCATCAGCCTAGTGCTCCTGGAATTCGAGGTCCACAAGATTACTGCTTCCCTCCACACGTTCATCCAGGAGAATGAAAATCTGGCGACCCCGCAGGTTACAGTCATTCAGTCACCACCATCATCACCGGAAATGCTTTCTACCTCTACAAGAGTTCACGAAGATATATTTTGGGGACCAATGGCAGGCGAGTAGCCTCGTGACCCACCACCGACAGCCCTGACCCCTGAGCTAGGAATGACGGTCGTCAGCCCCTTCTATCACGACGTTGTGGCCAAGTCGCTACACTCCTCGAAGGACTGCCCGAGAATCGGTGGCCAGTTAGCCCGTTCGCCATATTCTCCACTGGTCGACTTGCCATCCTAGCGGTATGCCACAGTAACACTGCCAGTTCCACAACAACCCCTAGTTGGTGAGTTGGTAAATCAAGGCCCAGACCCCAAAGTTGATCTGAGGAGCTTCTGGAGCCTCTTTGCAGCGGACCTCTTCCCCGAGATGTTTTGGCCTACAGCAGCGCGTGATTTCCACATACCTGAGTCCCTCACCTGAGAGGAAGTTGAGTGTTTCTGCTACACCCTTTGGGTTACTCATTTCAGTCTCTTTCATTAGTGTGTGGTTTATACAGGGAGCCAAGCGCATTTTGAAGACATCATTGAGCAGTGCCGTCTATTCGATCTGGCTGCACTCTCTGTGGGCTAGCACCCCAAGTCACCAGGCCATTGTGAGGCCCTCCACCATCAATGCATTCAGAGTATCAAGTTACTCCATAAAATTATCAGGGAGGCTACACCCCATGTGGAAATCCATGGTTGGGGGCAGTATGATGCCCTCCTCTTCATACCTATCTAGAGGCAGCCCGATTTGATATGCGATATTGAGGACACACCCCCAGGAAGGATCACGGTCAACATGGACAATATAGTGGACAAGGAGGATGAGCTGGAGCTTATCGATGGAGACTTACTTCTTGAGGGTGTTCCACCCCTGTTGGACCCATCGGGGAGAATTACACGTCATCAGAGGAACCTCCTACTTCTCCCTGCACCCACTGAGGCGTTGGTACTCAGTCGGAATGCTGGTAAGGGAAAAGAACATGTCAGAGATGTCAAGCACTCTGACCCATCCGCCTCAGTGCAGAATATAGAGGAGGACCCCAAGAAGGCCACATTCCGCCCAAAACTTACTGAGAAGAAGAGTTTGGTTGACTAACTCTTAGCTGAATGAATTGTAGAGCGATGACCCGACTATGGTGATCCTAGGTCGGTTAAAAAGGGGCAGGAACAACTCTTCGATGAGCTGCCCCCAGGAAAACCTGATCATGCAACATTCGCTGCCAGGATGGAAGCCAGATCTCATGGCAAGAGATCACAGTATGTCTTTCCAAACCCTCCTGAACGGTGTGAAAATCCATGGAACCCCACTTGGGTTCCTCTAGCATCCCCAGGGTTCGCCCCACTAGTCGCTCCATGAGCCGCTGAACCTGTCTACCACATTGAAGAGCCCGAAAACACACTCATGGTTAGGGATCCCCGTCAAGACAGGGACCCCCGCCCGAATGATCCTATGGCGGCACTCATAGCTTGCCTTGAGGCATTAGAAATGTGGCAGGTGGAAATCCCACCAGATGGCAAGCCATACCTGGCCTAGGTGGATGATATTCCAGCACCTCCGGGTTTCGAGAATCCCACCTTGTCCCCCTTCAATGGGACGGGGGACTCACCGCAGCATCTGGCCCACATAAACTTGATGTGTGGGCCCATGTTGGGGACTCCAGCGCAGAAGGAGGCCGCCAAGCTCTACTGTTTCGTTTAGACATTGGAGGGGTCGACATTCATCTAGTAAAGCCAGCTCCCCGTCGGATCTGTGACCAGCTGGGAGGACCTTCGCAGGCAGTTCCTCTACTAGTTCAACTCTACCACCTATAAGAACAACATCGTAGACCAATTCAAGTGAAAAAAAAAGGCCTGATGAGCAAGTTGCAGACTTCATCGCCCGGTGGAAGGGGCTCACATACTCCCTTGACATGCCACTTACTCAGGAGAAATTACTGACGATGTGCGTAGGGAATGTCAAGAAAGAACTAGTTCATTCTCTGATCACTCAGAACTATCCTGAATGGTTTTGAGACTTCTCATATAAGGCCTAGTGCCTCAAAGAAGCCTTGCAACAGGCCAGACATGCACGTCTGCCGCCCCTTGTAATCCTAGTAAGGAGAGATGCTAGAGTCGAGCCCACCACAGTGGCCCAAATTGAATCCCCCAGGAAACTATAATTTCTACCAGTAGCACCAGACCTGCAGCCTCGTAGAGGCCCTCCACCTTAGGCATAGCCTCTGGATCTGCAGCATCCTCAGAATCAGCAGGCGCCTACGCATAATGTGCCGCCACCGCCCAGGCTGGATAATCAGGGTCCACCTCCTCAACAGTCCCCTTCAGCTCCTCATCAAGGCCAGGATCTAAGGGCTCCCTATCCATAAATAAGGCACCAGACCTACTTGTTCAGCAAGAATCAAGTCCCTGGTTACTTCCGTAGCGCCCTAGAGAAAGGGATTGTATTCCTTCCTAAGTGTAGAAGGTCGGAAGAGGCGAATCTCACTGATCGCCCCAACTATTGCCCCTATCATCGGATTTTGGGGCACATGCTCAAGAAGTGATATGTGTTTAAGGACTGGATCTAAGGCCAGGTTGATAACAACATAGTCAGGCTGGGCCCAGCCTCGGTACAAGTGGTGGGTGTCTTCTTGAGGTCAGATAGCAGTAGCAATGATGAAGTTGAGTGGCATCAGGTTCCCAGCCGCGGATCCCAAAAGTACAATGACTAGATGGATCACAAGATGGTCACCCATTCCCATGGCATCATTCGAGCACGCCTGAATTAGTTGGAGCCTTCAGAAGCGACGGCCACCACTTCTGCATCATCATCTTAGTCGGTCGCTTCCCAGAAGAGCAAGCATCAGCGGCACAAGAAAAATCAATGCACCCGACCAATGTCATCTATGTGCCACACTCTCAGTGATTTCATGCCCCCTAGATGGGGATTCCTACGAGAATCCGCCCAGTAGTGGGTAATTCTTTGAGTTACAGTCAAGGGTACACTTCGGTTAACACCGTCGAGTTGGTAAACCCCTATATGACTCCCGACAAGGGGGAACGCCAGGCGAACCTCCCCAACGTCCCCAGCCGATGTGAATGTCGGTGGAGCCACGACCATATGGGTCATCGAGGGGCATCATTCGGAACCTCCTTCCAGTCCATGCATGCCACTGAGACCAGGAAACAGGATCAACGCATAGCTCATCACTCACAGCCTCTTCATCTGGTGTCGTCAGGATCGCATCCACCACCGTTTGTGCTACTGGATCAGGCATAGCCACTTAGGCCACACCATGACCAGTTTTTCCCCACTGTAGGCCAATATCAGTCGTCCGGACCTCATATGGTAGCTAATCTTCAGGCTTTGACTAGTGAGCAGTGGGATATTCCCCGCACCAGCCAGTCGTCGGCCCTACCAACAGGGCCCACCATTCCTCCAAAAGCAGAGCAGCCTCCAGTGAGTAGAAGTTTGCACCTGGCATGGAAGTATGATGTCCTCAAGAACCTTTCCGGCATCCCAGCGAGGCTTTCTATCCTTTAAGCCCTTCACCTATTGTCAGATATGCGCAAGGCCCTCGCTAAGCCTTTAAGGATCCCCCTCCAGTTTGAGACGGAGGTAGCAGCTGCAGAAGAATTTCATGCTGAAGTAGTTGAGACTGTCGAATGTCAGGCCGTAATTTTGTTCTCCGGAGAGAATGAAGGCTCTCCCATATAGGGGAACATCTTCCCACTGTACATCACTAGCCAATTTAATGGTGTGGAGTTTCATCGTTGTCTCGTTGACACCGGCTCTGGGATCAATCTTATCTCGATGAGGATGCTATGAAAGCTGGGTTTATCTGAGGATGACTTGACTCCCTCCGATTTAAGGATCCAGAGATATGATAGGACAGAGAAAACCCCAGTCGGCAAGATCTATCTGATGACCCAGTTTGGTGGCCTAGATTCTAGTACTGAATTTATGGTTGTCTCCCAGGACACCACATACAATGCATTGATGGGTAGGCCATGGCTCCACCTATATGTGGAAGTCCCCTCATCGTATCACCAGTGCATCTAGTATTCCCTAAATGGTCGAGTAGGTGTACTCCAAGGTGATGCATCTCCTTTCGCCTCTTGTGAGGCCCGTTATCTGGATGCTGACTATTACAAGATCAAGGATAAGCAGATTCTAGAAAGAGAGGATGAACCCGCCATGGTCACAAGTGACCCTAGGGCCGGTATGGATAACGCCTACGTCTTCCCAATCCATCGATTGGAGTCCAAGACCCCCAACATGGGGCAATGGTTTTTCATTTTAGGTACAATAGGAAGGCATATTCCCAAGTCCAAGCAATGGCAGAAGATCACCTCGTACTCCTACAAAAACCAGGCTCAGATGATCCCGGAACCTCCTACCCATGTTCGATATCGGGATGTCCGCCCCATGGCCACAGTGATACGTCATACATGTCTATTTTTCCGAGATGGGATCAACCATCTCAAGAAGACGTTCCACTATTTCTTTGATATCATCAAGTGTGGCCCCTTGGGCCAAAGACCAGATGAGATTGGGTCGACTTCCTTCATCGTTATGGTCTCAGTGGCATGTTAATCTCCTGAGGTGATGTCCACTACTGTCCAGGCCCGTACCAGCCTCCCGTCAGGTTCCACCAACCAAGGGGAAGCCTCACCTACTGGGAATCCCTCCTCTACATTCAAAGAAGAGGATTTGTAGGATGCTCCACCCACCTTTGAAGAAGGAATCTCTACCACGGTCGACGAACTGGTATAGTTAAACCTTGGTAGCGAGGCAGATTTGAGGCCCACATTGATCAGTGTCGCCATGTCCATCGAGGAGCAGCAGTGATACATGGACTTCCTTAAACAGCACTGTGACATGTTTTACTAGAGTTACGATGAGATGTCGGACTAGATCCTCAGGTAGTCATCCACTATCTCGGTCTCCCGACTAACCATCGTGGGTTCAAGCAGCCTCCCAGAAAGATGCACCCTTCTCACGGTGCCATGGTTGAGGTCGAAGTTGACAAGCTCATTAGGGCCAACTTTGTCAAGGAGGTCCAGTACCCCAAGTGGCAAGCCAATAGTATGCTAGTCAGGAAGAAGAATAGATAGATCAGAGTCTGTATCGACTTCTGAGATCTCAACTGTCACTGTCTGAAAGATGATTTTGCCCTTCCGGTGACAGAATTGTTGATCGATGCTAGGGTCAGGTTCCAAGCCCTCTCCTTCATTGACGGTTAATATAGATATAATCAGATCTGGATTCCCCCGAGGATGAAGAGTCCCTAGCTTTTAGGGCACCCCATGGTACTTTCTATTATAGGTTATGTCCTTTGGCCTGAAGAATGCAGGTTCCACCTATCAGCGGGCCATACACCGCATATTCAACCCAATCCTCAGAACATTGGTGGAGTGCTATGTGGATGATCCAGTGGTCAAGTCTCGCCAGCACTAGGACTATCTCACGGATCTTGAGAAAGTTTTTGATTTCCTTCATTCCCACCACTTAAATATGAACCCATTGAAGTGTGCCTTTGGGGTCACCTCCGGGAAGTTTCTTGGCTTTATTGTCAGGTATCGAGGCATCGATATCGACCCAGAGAAGATCAAGGCATTTGTCCAGTTGCCTCCCCCAAGCAATATCTGGGAGAATTGGGGTCTCCAATGCCACCTAGCCTACATATTCCAGTTCATTGCGAATCTTTCCAGCAAGTGTAATCCCTTTTTCGCACCTCATGAAGAAAGGCTCCACCTAAGAATGGGACAAGGAGTGCCAAGCCGCGTTTGAGGAAATCAAGTAGTACTTTCTCTAGCCTTTGATCTTGATTCAACCCATCTCCGGAAAGCCACTGGTCCTCTATGTCACGGCCCTGGAATGATCTCTCGACGCCCTTCTCACCCATAAGAACAATGAGGGGACGGAAAACAGTATCTACTACCTTAGTCGTATGCTCATCGATACAGAGACCAGATACTACCCCATCGAGAAGAGCTACCTTGAATTGGTATTCGCAGTACAGAAATTGCGACACTACCTACAGCACCATGAGGTACAGCTGGTCTCCCGGGTAGACCCGCTGAAGTACATTCTGAATCACCCCATGTTGACTGGCCATCTAGCATGGTGGGTGGTAATCCTCCAGCAGTTCGACATCAGGTTCATGCCTCAGAAGGCTATCAAGGGGCAGGCATTGGAAGACTTTCTAGCTGCCCATCCAACCTCTGCGGACCAGTCCCTAGAATTGGATTTTCTCGACAAGGTGACCCTTTGGGTAGATCATGCCATCCAGTGTTGGAAAATTCACTTTTATGGTTCCTCCCAAAGCCCCACCAGTATGAGGCTCAATGATCCATGATTTAACAGAGTAGGTCTGGGTATCATCTTTATTACCCCAGTGCAAGACGTCCTGTCGTACTCATTCCTGCTATCAGAAGGCTGCACCAACAATGAGGCAGAGTATCAGGATCTTGTCACTAGTCTCAAGTTGGCCCTCAAGAATGACATGCCCCATTTTCATGTGAAAGGGGATTCTGAACTAGTCATATAGCAAGTCAACAGTGGCTATATTTTGAGAAATCCATAGCTCATACCATTGTGGAACGCACCCTCCAGTTAATGGCCCAGTTCCCTTCTCGACCGGAGTTTACCCATGTCCCTCAGTCACAGAATGGGTGAGAAGACGCTCTGGCCATCTTAGCTGCATCACTTACAGAGCCCGAGCTGGATGACTTGATTATAAATGTGGCACACCAGAGTTTCATTGCCCCCATCACCCTAGAGGATGATGACAACCTACGAGTAAGACATCTTACTGCCAGATATTCCACGTCAGGACCATTATTCTCTTCAGATCGAGTGGCTGAAGTGACTCTCTACTAGAGAGCCCCTTTTGTCGAGTATCTCCAAAATGGTTTCCTCCTGGTTGAATGGGCCAAGCGCAAGCGAATCCGACGCCGCGTGCTGCAGTTTACCCTCCAGAGTGGTCCCAGTCTGGAGAAGATCCTCTATAAGCACGGTTTCGATGGTGTTCTCCTCCACTGCATCCAAGGAGTCGAGATTCCATAGGTCATGCAAAAGGATCATGCCAGTTCCTGCGATTCCCACCAAGATGGTCCAAAGCTGCCCCATCAAATCTGGAGACTGGGGTACTTCTGGCCCTCTATGATCCATGATTGTATCGAGTTTTCCAAGAGATGTCATGCGTGCCAAGTTCATGCTAACTCCCTACATCGACCGCCAAAACCTCTCCACTCCACCAAGTACTCTTGAACATTTGCAGTGTGGGGACTCGATGTCGTGGGACCATATCCACCGGTGATAGCTCGCCAATGTAGGTTCATCCTGACTGCCATGGATTTCTTTTCCAAGTGGGTGGAGGCAATTCCGCTCAAGGAGTTCAAGGCTCGTTCTATCATCGACTTCATGAGCTCCAACATCATCCACCGGTTTGGAGTCCATCACACCATCCTCACTGATAACGGCACCATATTTCGAGCAGCAGAGCTGAAGAAATTGTACGCTAAGTACAATATCTGTTTGAACCATACCTCTGGATATCATGCACAGGAAAATGGACAGATCGAGGCGTTCAACAAAACCCACTCTAACATTTTGCAGAAAATGGTTGGCTAGAATAATAAGAGTTGGTCGGACAAGCTCCCCAACTCCCTTTGGGATTATCGGATGATGACTCGTAACTCCACCTAGGTGACCCCATATTCCATTATGTATGGGGTCGAGGCTGTCCTTCCCATTGAGATCCAGCTGCCTTCGTTACACACTCCAGTCTATGACCAGCAGGCGCTAGATAGAGTGGCCGAAACACGTCTAGCTGAATTGGAAGCACTTGGAAAGAATAGGCTATGTTCCCTGCACAATCTGGAAAGACATTAGAATAATATGGATAGAGCCTTAAATAAGAATGTTCGCCTCTAATATTTTCTGAAATGCGACATAGTATTGGCCCTCCGATCACCAATGATCCCTGGCAGTAAACCACCCAAGTTGGAGGCTAAATGGGAAGGACCTTAAATAGTCCACAGGGTTTACCCGAATGGATCATACTCCCTGGTAACCATAGATGGTGAGCGTATAAATCCTCCCACCAATGCCAAGTTCCTCATGCAGTACATTTCCTGAGTCTGATGGTCCTAAAGGACCTTAAACTGTTGGTCCCACATGACCCTAAACTGCATGTCGGTCCTGCATGACCCTAAATTGTCCAGTCCTGCACGACTTTAAATTGTGCATCATCCAACATGATGTAAAACTGCATTTTAAGAACTACGTATGGCTTGATTTTCATCCTCATGGGATACATAGGAATACTCGGACACCTTGTCTTGAGCCCAGCCTGAACTCTTCTCAACTATCCCCACTGGGTATAGTTCTCTCAGAGGATCCTCACATGATATAATGTAGGCCACCTCAATGCCACTCAAACCAGGGTTGTAATGGTCTCTCCACATGCCCACTCACGTTCTTCTATTCTCCCACGTCTTCACCGCACGACATTAAACTTCATGGCCTTCAATAACTACGTATGGCTTGATTCCCATCCTCATGGGATACGTAGGAACGCCCAGACATTTTGTCTGTTGGCCAAGACCAAATGCTAGAATCATCCCCCCGGGTCAAGATGTATGACAGGGGGAAAATATTTTCCCCAATGCATGTCGAGCTAACCTTGATCTGGCTGTATGTCCCACTCCCTAGAGACGTTCGCCTCTTTTAAATATGAGTACAGCTATGCTTCACCCACTCCTTGACTTGGATTCCATCACCTTCCCCGTTCGGAAGGGCCCCTGAATGGTATAGATGCTAGGAATAAGGGCTCTCTCTTACTACTTAGGTCCAACACCCTCGAGGATGTTGAGAAACAATCCGATACAAGTCCCGTGTTACAAATATGGTCAGAGGTCGATGCTCATTTGTTTCTCCTGTTTCAGGTCACTATAGGGACGCTGTGTTTTGAACCTGGTCAATAGCCATCCTGGATCGTTGGGGCCACCCAAAGAGGTCCCAAACATCGAGTGTAGTGGTTCATCCTGCCCCGTTGTATCTCCAAGTGACGAACTCCCTCCGAGCGATGCCAACTGTCAGGCCCCTTGGCCTTTCGGTGCCCCGGGCCAGGTTCTCTTGTGGGAGTGTACGGTGTGGTGCGGGATCATGTCCTCATTCATGTCGGGTTATTTTCCATGTCGTATGCCTCCCTTGTTTGGGGAATCCTACTTGCCTCCCCATACTCACCATAAGACGTCAAACTACAAGTTAGTCAGGCCTTTCTGACCGAGGCCCAGCCTCAGGCCCCTCGGCCTTTTTTGGGTCCCCAACCCGATTTCTTACTCGGAGTGTACGGTGTGATGCGGGATTATGTCTCCATTCACGTCGGGTTATTCTTCGTGCCATACACCCCCCTCGTTAGGGTATCCTCCCCCCCCCAGGTGTCTTTGAGAACTACGTGTGGCTTGATTCCCATCCTTATGGGATATGTAAGACCACTCGAATGTCTAGACTTCAGGTCCAGACCCATCTCTCGGAAATCTCCATTTCACCTTGGCCCCTTGGCCTACCCTCTCCTTCCAGACACCTTTGTCTGCCCTCTTTTTCGGTTCACCAATGTGCCTAAGGGTACTCTGGTTTAGTACCAAGAATGTCAGACTCTTCTCAGACATGCTTCCACCCACTTTTAAGGCTTTGTGTTCCCCTTCATTAGGGCTTCCATCACCTTTCACACCTAAAGGGACCCCCAAGTGGCATAGATGCTAGGCCTAAGGGCTATCCTACCATTACGGGACAATTCCCCTAAGGTTCGCGGACAAAAAACTGATACAAATCTCGTGTTGTGAATATGGTCAGTGGTTGATGCTCATTTTTTGTTCCCATTTCTGGAAAACGTGATAAGGATACTGCATTTTTGCCACAGTTAATAGTTATCCTTCATCGCCATGAAAACCCGATTAATCCTAAAATGTCTATTACATGATTAACATCCTCCTCCACCTCACCATGTCCAAGTAGAACTTAGAAACTCTTAGTACAGTTCATCAGTGCGCATTCGTACTTTATGAGGAAAAAATCCACGACAGGGCGATCGTTCGGGGCTTCACCGATTTCCCCCTTACATGTATCTCATGTATCACAAATACTTTTTCCATCCTTGTTTCCTACACCGAGTTTAACTCATGTAGGCTTAGGGATTGGGTTAGGGTCCGCCTTTACTTGGGATAGTCCTGCTTCTCCATGGTCATAGTTCAAAGACTGTAAACTAAGATCCTGTCATATCGGCCCTTTTGTAGAACTACGTGTGGCTTGATTCCCATCCTTATGGGATACATAGGACCACCCAGACGCCTCGTTTTCAAGTCCATCTCAGTTGGGAGCCACTTTATTCTGCCCCATTCCCTCTTACCCCTATTTGGGCCCCTTGGCCCGAGGTTCCCCTCTCGGGATTGCGTACGGTGTGATACTGGATCATTTCCCCCATTCACATCGGGTATGTTTTATTGCACCATACACATTCCCCACCTAGCATCGTCTCTACTATGTCTGCACTACATGATGTTAAAATTCATTCCTAGTCCCATCACATGACCCAAAACTGCGACATTATCGCCATGGCTGCACGATGAAAAACGGAACTGCATCGTGATGTCCTCAAGGGGGCACCATCTTTGGTATTGGTCACACGCCATACCATTTTTCAACCCCTGTTATGGATTGATTCTTGTGGCAATGCCAGGGCCTGCTATCCTGGGCTTGTTGACTCAAAAAATAAAAACCACTTACCTTAAAATACAAACAAGATTTATCAAACACCACTTCTTTTGGTGCGAGGGCCACGCCCGCATGCCCCTTTTATCCCTGGAATTGGTACCTTATCATGCCACCTGAAGAACTACGTATAGCTTGATCCCCATCTTCATGGGGTATGTAGGAATGGATGTGCACTTTTCCTCAGGCACGTATCAACTCTCGTTTTCAGTCCCTTGACCAAAAACCCCTCGAAGGAACACGTGGTGGTCGGAACCCCAGTTCCCATTCACCACTCAGGTTTTTTTAATTACCCCACCATTTGTCTCCTGTGTTTCTTACCATCCATGGTCTGAATTCTACGACCCTAAACTAAGATCTCCCTATGGGAAGGGACTCGACTCCCTCTATCTAATACTTCTCATTTCCATATTCATATGAGTTTTGACAAAGATCCCGAAGTGTGGAATTTTCATGAAGACATTCCCCTCGTTCCATGCCCAAGATTCATGAGCTCGCTATTTGGAGCATCATCTTCTTCCACATCTGAAGGGACCCCCTAACGTCCTAGTCCCATGCCTCATCGGCTCACCTACTATCCTGGGCTAACGCTCCTAAGGATCTTTGATGACATTTGCGATAGGTCCCGTGTTTCGAACATAGCCAACGGTCGACCCTCATTTGTCTGTCCCCATTCCAGGATAACGTGATGTGGATGCTGCATTTCTACCATAGTTAATATTTATCCTCCATCATCATGTAGCCATCATTGTGGTTCAGATTTTGATCATCATGATTCACAATTTTCCACTTCCTCATGTTCAAGTGGAATTCTAACATACTCGGGTTTATCTCTTCGCGCATCTAGGTGCGCTACATGGACAGGTTAACATCGTTGGGCCGGTATTCACCGAGCATCCCTTCACCCTAACATGCCTCTTCCTGTGTCGGGAAAGTCCAACCACTACTTCTTGTTTCCCACATCGAGCACGACTCACATGGGCATAATAGTTTTGGTTGGATGTGTACCGGTGCGGCCAGGATTTTCATTGTACCCCATGACGTTAAACTTTGCTCTCAGAACTATGTATAGCTTTATTCCCATCCTCGTGGGGTACGTAGGAACTCCTGACCACTCTGCTTCAGGCCTGGCCTAATTCTCACTCTCGGTCCCTCAACCCGAAGAGTTTCCTCCGGGGATACGTGGTGTTATTTGGACTCCACTTTCTCATTCACATCGGTTTTATAGAAACCACACCACATACTCCATGGGATATTCCCTTTCACCCCACGTCATATCGTTTGACGTTAAACTGCAAGAGTTCATATGTCCTCAACGTATGACACTAAACTACGGTTCTACCTTGAACAAGTTCAGAATGCCCCATGTTAGTCATGGGATACACCAAATCCTCTTCGCATGTCCGCACTGGGAATGACCAAGGATTTTGGTGATTTCCCTCAGACTCCGACCCTTGGTCTCTCAGAGACTCCAAGTCTGAGGGGGGGTGGGGAATTTTTTGGCACCAAAATTTGGGACAATGAGAAGGCCCCAAGATGTCCCCATAGACTACCACATGAAGCCCCTTCACGGATTCCCCCCAGTACTGCAGCTTCCACAAAGAAAAGAAGGCAGGAGGCTTCGCGAATGCATTTGAGGTTCGCCATCCCGCCGTGAAGAAAAGAAGACGGGAGGATCTGCAAATGCATTTGACGTTCGCGACGCCGCCTTGAAGCAAAGGAGGTGGCACGCTCTGCGACCCTAGTTGACGTTCTCAACCCACCGCGAATCCCCCAATCCCCTCTTCACGCCATGTGAGCTCCGCTTGTGGTGCCTCTTACCTATAAATATCGGGCTCCCCCGGAGCACTGGTGCCATAGAAAATCCGACCATTCAGCTTCCCAGCTCCCAAATCACAAAAAAGTCTGATGGGTGTCCTTGTAACGAGGACGGTCAAGTTTACATTTATAAAGACCCAAGATATATCACAGTGGATAACCTTCGGGTCGCTCTCAAGGAAGCAGTGTCGAGAGACTAAGTGATCATTCCTAAAATCTTTCTTGTATTTTTTATATACTTTGAAAACATAAAAATGCACTCCTACGGAAACACTAATCGGTGATGAAGAGAACAGTGGAGAGGGAAACAGACAGTGATGAAAAAAATGAGAACACAGAAACACAGGACAAAACCAAGGAAAGAAAGCAGGCGCAGACAGAACGCAAGGCATAGAACAAACAGATGACACCAAGACACGGAAGAAGAAAGTCCGTGTGAACAAGGACAGACCTAGGTTAATCCACCCCCTACTCGCCTTCCGAGATCAACATGAACAATTCTCAAATTCACATAGTGCATGATCAATGTCTCGGATCAAACACCAGTCTCACCTAGATATTAAACACTCAATCATAAAATTTCTTCAATACTCAAGAATTCCTCCGAACTACAAGTCATTCACTCAGCAAGTTCATACCAGCCAAAGATTGTCACTCGGATAAATGATCCTTCTAAGATCGTCAGATTGCACAACCAATATTGATTCTCTGTTTGATAAATCAAGACAGGAAGGGGAGAAGAAATTAAACAAGAAAGTGGAAAATCTTCCTACGCAATATCTCGCTCTCACTTAGTCTAATTCACAGACGCGATCTACCAAGGAGAATACAAATAATTTGATCACATTAATGTGAAGATCTCCAGACCATGTTGGGTTTCATAAACTAGATCTAGCCCAATAAATTAGATCTCTATTTATAGAGATTCTAGATCACAATATGAAACAAGGATGAATGAACAACACAAGATAAATGAAACAAACACGACAATTCAATTAACAAAAAATGAAACACTACAGGAGTATTTATAGAATCAATATAAAAACATCAAAAATAGAGCAGGGAGTATGGATGAAATGGAAGAGCAGGAACCCATCTCCAGGTCGAAGATGAGTTCTAGTCCGATGTAGTGGTATGGAATGGTGCATGAATGGTGGTGGAGTGTTCTCCACCACTGTTGAATGATGACCCCCCCCCCGGGTACTCTATCTTGCCTCGGGTCATCGTGGAGTGTTTATGCTTTGTGAAACACCCTTCTTGTACACATGATCCACATGCTAAGGCAGGGTCACTATACCTCGCAAAGCACATTGCTTCTCAACACCTTTCTTCACAAGGCACCTTTGCTCTGCGAGGCTGTTCCCCACGAATTCCCATCCACTTCACGAAGCACCTCCCATTTCCACCTCGGCCCCATACTAAGTCTTGGGCACCCCACTTCATGAAGAACACCCCTTCGTAATTTCTCTCCTCCTTGCGGAGAAACAGAGCTCCACAAGTCCCTTGACTATGGACCCCTCTGCTTGGAAATCCCTTTTCCCGTGCGATGCTCCAGGTTTTCACGATGTGACTTCAAAGTCCCCTGGACAGTACCGCCCGTTGTGTTGCTTTGCCTAATTATTCTTTGCATAGGCATGCTAATAGATATTGATTCTTCTCATATCCATGCTAACGTGGACCCCTCGATGGTTCGCTCCATTACACCCCCTCATCACGGTGTTGCTGGTGCCTTCCCTCCCACAAGGAGCAGAGGGTACCGGTTATGTAAGTCATAGGGGTGCAGAGCAAACCCACCTCGTCCGAGCTGCAGGACGCTAAACTTCCAAGAACCATCGTCCCCAACACATGATGTTAAACTGGGACCTGACCTCATGCCTCACACAAAGGATCCCCCCTCCTTGGGCATTCTCCATGCCCCCTAGTCTCCATGGGGGATGATATCCTCCTTCTTGGAGTGGAGTTTGTCCGCAGGGAAGGGCAGCCATCTTGGTGTAATCTCATAGCTTTTCTTGCATGAGGCAGCACCCCTGCTCCTCCTAACTTCCTCAGTGCCAAGGCCAGCAGAGGGCATGATAGTGGATGAGGCTCCTCCCTTCTTTGGTCCCAAGTCCCTCTCCCACTGCGCTTTGTCGCACTCGGGCCTCCATCCTAGAGTAAGCCCTAATCTCTCTTTCCCTGGGCCACTCCATGCGTAAGCCCCACTCCGCATCCCACGGATTCACCTTTCATGACGTGATCGTCAGGTCTCTGCCGCCTCTTGTTTCTCACACCGATCATGACTCACGTGGGCTTAGAGTAAGCATGGACCAGGACAACAACCCCGTCCCGCATGACGTTAAACTATATTTTACCCCCATCCCACATGACGTTAAACTGTATTTCACCCCCCATCCTGCATGATGTTAAATTGTATTTAACCCTCGTCCCGCATGATGTTAAATTGTATTTCTCCCCCTTCCCACATGACGTTAAACTGTACACCTGAACTATGAGGAATTTGATCCATGTCAAGGCATGGTACGTAGGAAGCCTCCACGAGGTTCAATCCCAACAACCATTGGCCCCGAACATCTCCGTGTCGGTGTGCCAAGACCCATTAACGCTTTGGGAAGCCTAGAGTGTAATCCCTACACCATCTTGAACTACGTGGTCTTTGATCCATGTCAGGGCATGGTACATAGGAAGCCTCCCTGAGGTTCAAGCCCGCTATCCACCTGGACCATGGTCTTTATTCCCGTCGGTTCTCTAACACCCAAACCTGAACTACGGGGAATTTGATCAATGTCAAGGCATGGTATGTTGGAAGCCTCCATGAGGTTTAATCCCACCAACAGTGGATCCCCGGGTCCACCTTCACGTCGGTTCACTGATGACATCCACTCTAACTATGGGGACCTTGATCCATGTCAAGGCATGGTACGTAGGAAGCCGCCACGAGGTTCAAGCCCACCACTCGGTCGTTCTGACCTCCTTCGCATCAGTTCACCCTCATCCCGCATGACATTAAACTGTATTCCTATCCACTCCTGAACTACAAGGACATTGATCCATGTCAAGGCATGGTACATAGGAAACCTCATGAGGTTCAATCCCATCACCCATCAGACCCCTGGTCCATCTTCATATCGGTTCGCTGACACGCCCCATCCTGAACTACAAGGACTTCGATCCATGTCAAGAAATAGTACGTAGGAAACCTCACGAGGTTCAGCCCCATCACCCATCGGACCCCCGGTCCATCTTAACATTGTTTTGCTGAGAACACCCCCCCCCCACTACGGGGACTTTGATCCATGTCAAGGCATGGTATGTAGAAAGCCTCCACGAGGTTCAATCCCACCACCCGGTCCTTCCGACCATGTTGATTCACCAACGCTTTGGGCCACCTAAATCTTAAGACCCAAATTCCCCCGTCCTGCATGACGTCATGCTGTTGATCCCATTTAGTGGAAATCTATTGTCAGATGTACTACGTAGACTTTGAATCCCTGCCACTGGGATACTTAGGAAGTCTCTTCGAGACTCAAGCCCAAAACCATCATCCATCCTGGTTCTTACCCGGGCCGCCACATCCCAGTGAGATCATGCTACCTCATTCCCCTCAACAGAATTCGGGAATCCGCCCATGTGTAGGCCCCAAAATCAGTGTTCCCTCCAGGGGTTCCTCAATCTGATCCACTATAATCAGTGTTCTGATCAGTCCAATCCATCCCCGCTAGACGTTAAACTCGCGACATACCCTATGTTAAACATTGGAAGCTGAGGAAAATCTCAGATACATGTCTATGGCATATGATTCACCACGTTCTATGTGGGATGCCTTGGGCTTCCGAACCCTCGAGAAGCCCTATAATAAGGGACAGAAAAGAGACACACCAATCCCCAGCGTCCAGACACGCCAGTGATGCCCAGCGTGACTACTCCCCTAACCGAAGGTTGCTGCCCTGACCGGACCCCTTGGAATGCCCTGACAAAAGTAGCATAATTAACTGGTGTCCATGAAGATATGGCACCGGGAAGAGTTTCACGAACAACATATTAAATCGATGAGGGAGACCCAGACTAGGTGACAAATTATGAGGAGGAATCGACTGAAGGAAGAATCGACATCCCATCATCCTATTTTGATCAAGGAGAAAACACACCTTAACAAGGAACAGATGTTGCCTACCTTTGGAAAGCAGGAATGCAGGGTAACAAAAGTTGTGCCTGTCACAGTCAAGCAGACGGACGTGCGCGCCCCGGAGAAAGCATCGGAAACAGCGGTTCAAGGCTTTTTTTAGCACCATAAACAATGTTTTAAATCCCCTAGGAGTGGGGTGATCCTCAACAGACATGTTTTCATCTCTTTAAATGAAATCCTTAAACACACAGCTATTATGTCCACCCCTCTGATGAGAATTATTATATAACAATTAATTCCATCGTGTGGATCCATCCAACCGCATGGTGAAAAAATGATATGCCTTTAAATCCATTCAAAATTAATATCTCATAACAATAGGATCTCTCCTTTTTATCACACGAGAATTCCATCTTTCTTCTTCATGGCTGGTCTCTTTCCTTTCCCTGGTGCATTTGGAGTCCCCCTTCCCATGGCTAGTGGTGTGCCTATGCTGGAGGCTTTCTTGCTCATTTTTGGAGTCCCTGAGGTTCCTTCCCTGCATGTCGTGCATCCCATTTATTGGTGTGAGGAGAAAAAATTTGATCGTTGATCATCTAGTTAGGGTTTTTCCTTCGTCCCTCTTTATTGTGTATCATGCGGGGTGGGTATGATAATGTTCCTATAATGATGGATAAAACCAATCATTAACAAAGATAATAAATGATTTTTAAAGAATGAAGGGTGTGTTTGAAGATGATGCGGTACACTTTCACCTTTTCTTTTATGTTTTGAATTTTATGGGCTTATGTTCACCAAAAATCATGGTCGTTAGTGGTCCTTTATTACTCACTAATGAACATTGTTTTCTAGATATTTCTGTGATTGAATGGTTGTAACATGGAAACTGGTTAATCACATAAATTAGGCAGATTAAATGGATGCCCAATGAATAACTATCCTTATTTAGTCACCCTAGTTAACCAAACAGAAATATGGAACTAAGTAAATGGTTTGTTTAAATCTGAAAAATCTATTGCTCTATTTTTATGATGTGTATGGTTGTTTCTTCTTGATGCTTTTGAGGTTATGTGGATGGGGATGGGATCCACTATTGTGGTTTAGTTGTTGGTTTGTGGATCTAAGGTCGTTTGGTGCTGCATGTTGGGGCCTGGTTTGTTTCCAGTACTTCAAGGGATCTCACAAATCCCTTTTGTTGTTATGAATCTACAAGAGAACTGGGTGTGAAAGCTTATTTTTCTGCTTGGATATTTTTCCTTCCTTGGCTTGTGGCTATTCCTATTAGTTTCCCGGTACATAAGAATTATTTAAATGGAACCACTGTAATGTGATAAAAACAATGGGTTCAAAGTGGAATTATTTTCTAGGAATGATTTGTGACTTACATGTGGCTGTTGTTATTTTTATGAATGAATAGAAACAAGGGTGTTTGTGTGTGGGATGGTTATATAACCCCTAGGTTTGAATGAGTTATTGTTTTCCTAAATGTATAATTTAGTTCTTATGTTTCTTATTAGCGCCCCACCCATGTTGAGCACTTCGTGCCGAACACCCCCATTTCATGGGGGAGGGTGTTTTTTCCAAAATTCCTATGAGTGTATGGTTATTAGCTCCTTTTCTGCTCCATCTCCCAATTAGCCCAAGACTCTTCGGGTAGGCTGTGACAGCCTAAGGTCCATTATAGCCCAAGATTCTTTGGTCTGGGTAGTCATGGTTGTCTTCCCAGGTGTGTGCAGGAAGGTTGTTTCCCAAGTGTCTTTGGGATGAGGCCCATGTGTCTTCAGGCATGGAAATAGTTATTATGGCCTAGGTGTCTTCAGGCCTAGTGGTATTTGTTTTATCCCAGGTGTCTATGGGAGTGGTTACGTATGGTTTTTGGGGACTAGGTGTTTGTGGGCAGGATTTGTGGTTTTGGTAGCCTAGGTGTGTGTGGTCGGGGTATGGCAGTGGAACTATGTTGAGAATGGCGGGAGAGGTTTGATGCGTAGGATGTCTTCAATAACCTATGGGAAAGTGTTGAAGGGTACCCAAATATCCATGTCCTATTACTATTAATTTACTTGACTTGCATTATTTGGGTAGATTTCCTTGGTGAGGTTGGGTGTATAGTTTCCTTGCTAGGTGCTTTGGTTTTCTCCTTTTTCTCATAGGGCATTAGAATGCCTCCCCACTTGTGCATGAGAGCTTTTGGTTTTCCCTACTGAGTATACCTGTATGCTCACCCTATGTATATAAAATTGCTATCTGGTTTCTAGGAGGACTTCGAGGACTGTGTTGGACTCTATTAGCTTAGACATCAGGACCGTTGATGTTGTTGGTTTTCTTTTCTTTTGGTACTTACCTTTGGAGTTTTTTGTATTTTTTGTATCACTTATTATTGGAACATTCATATGGGATTTGTTTTGGATTTACATTTACTTCCACTTTTTGTGTTGTTGGGATTCATTATCTTATCTTCCAATCCTACTAAATAAAAAGGGTAATGCCTTCCATTTTATGTGTGATTCTATACCCTTTGTGATAGTCTCCACTCCGGGGCCTATTGAAGGTGGGTATCGGGGGTCATTATATCTCCTTAAAACTTCAGTAAGGAAGGGTTTGGTAATTTTATATCCCTTAACTCATCTTGGTGAAGGTGGGTTGTGTCAGAATGATATCAAAGGTGATGGTTGAGATATAGGATGTAGCTCGGGGTTAGGCAAAGTGAGGATTTCATGGGATTGTAGAGAAATAGTGTTACGTAATCTTGATGCATGAAATAGGCCAAGGAAGACTGGCTAGAACATGAGATTTTAGGGGGCCCATAATCTGATGTAAGGACTCATGACCTACCAAACAACCAAGTGAGGCTACACTGATTGTAGGGTAGAGACCCTAGGAAGGGTACATGCTTCATAATGACTTATTTTCTTGTGTGTTTTGGGTGTTCTAGGAATTTAAATAAAGATAAAAAAACTTTAATCAAAATTTAAAATAAATCTTCTACACTACTCAGACTTAGTCATTCCTTGATTAACTTGCAGCTATGGTTCCCAGACAACGACCATGAGTAGTGCCAGTGATTGAGTCCCAAGAGGCTGATCTAGCTAATCAGCAGAGTACTGATCGAGAGGAGGAGGATGACTAGTGGCAGAGGACTCTTCATTCCTTTCAGTGGAAAACACTCAGGAAGTATGAGGGCATCATCTTATACATAGAGACAGAGAGCTCGCTCGAGGAGATGGTGATAGCTTTCAACTTTATCCGAGCCCCGATAGAGTACTGGGTTCCACTGGTTATAAGACATATGTGGGGAGTGGCGCGTCAGTGGTGAAATCTCAATCTTGGGGAGAAGAGGGAGGTTGAAGTTTTGTGGACATACGTTGAGAAGGAATTCCGGGAGGAATTCCTCTCTTACACGATGAAGGAAGAAAAGAGGCAGGAGCTAATCTCCCTTCAGTAGGGATCATGTCAGTTAAGGATTTGGGGATCAAGTTCAAGGATCTACTTTATTCTTCTCCGGAATTTTTCCCGATGAGGAGTCTCGGGCAAGACGTTTAGAGGAGGCACTCTGACCATTCTCTTTAGTATGTTGTTACTCCCTTCACCCTACCGACGTACTAGGAGGTCCAAAAGAAGGATGAAGTGGTGGAGAGGATGCACATGATGGGAGGTGTGCCATGAGAGGGGAGCCATTTGGGCTCATCAAAGGGGAAGGTTGTCAGCAGCTGGCCTCCAACATCAGGGCCTTCTAGGTTTCGGCTAGTGGGGAGCAGGCCCCAGCAGTTCTAGTTTCGATCTTATGGTCCTCGCCCTTTCCTTGCGGGCCCAAGACTGAGATGATTCATCTATAGCAGTCGAGGTCACCTTAGAAATCGGTGCCTAGACTGAGTGAAGTATAGTGGGGGTGGGTAGGTTTAGCGCCAACCTCAACAGCAGAATTTTTCAGCTAGGCCCTTTCAGTTGCAGTAGTAGGGACAGCGAGATCCCACTCCTCTGAGAGAAGACATGGAAAAAGGAGGCCGACCCCAGGGTGATCCTTAAGGACCTCGACCAAGGCTTTTTTGGGGAGGTGGCTGATAGCTGAGAGGCAGAGGAGCTGGGCGTGGGCAGTTTCATGCCACAGTGGAAGTAGTTCCAGTAGGGCCTGAAGTCGTTAGAGGTACGATCATCTTTTTTATCACCCTTTCCTACACCTTGTTTGATTCAAGAGCTTCGCACTCCTTTGTTACACCCAGTCTAGCCCATGCCTTAGGCCTAAACATGGAGAGAATCCTCATGCCCCTGGTGATGAGTACATCATTTGGGGACCATACCAGCCTGTTTGATGTTTGTCGAGGATGAAAACTGATGTTCAGGCTGCATTAGTCTAGTGTGGATCTTCTTATGCTACAAATTCAACCACACGATGTCATCCTAGGAATCGACTAACTATTTTCTATGCATGCTATTATTGGCTGCTTCTGGAGAAGAGTCATGTTCTCCAATGAGGATGGCCAACGTGTGTCTTTTGTTGGTGAATGGAGTTTTCAGGTGGGGAGACGGCGTGTGGAGAATCTTTTTTCTATTTTGGCCAATCTTTCAGTAGAACTTGTGGATGCTGAGATGATGGATGTTTCAGGAGTTTTCAAAGAGTTCCTAGATGTTTTTTCTGAGGAGGTTGTGACTCTACCCCCTCGATGGGACGTTGAGTTCGAGCTAGACTTACAGCCCGGTGCCCATCCAATTTCGATGGATCCTTATCAGATTGCACCTTCTATGTTGTGGGAGTCGCATATTCAAATTGAAGAGCTGATAAAGAAAGTTTTTGTCCAACCCAATGCATCACCATGGGGTGCTCTGGTCTTGTTCTCAAAGAAGGAAGATGGTGGTGTCAGGTGATGTAACGACTACTAGAGACTGAATCGGGTAATGGTAAAGAACTGTTACCCTCTTCTGAGGATAGACGATCTCTTTGACTAGGTAAGGGGAGCAGGATGGTTCTCTAAGATTGATCTGTAGTCTGGGTATCACCAGTTAAGGGTGAAGGATAGTGATATCCCAAAGAAACCTTTCAGGTGCAGGTATGGGCACATTAAGTTTTTATTCATGTTGTTCGGTGTTACAAACACACCTGTTGTGTTCATGGGGTCATGAACTCTGTTTTCCATTAGTTTCTGGAACAGTTCATCATTGTTTTCAGCGATGAAATTTTTATCTACTCAAGATCAGAGGAGGGACATACTAAGTACCTCAGGACGGTCTTAGAGATCCTTCGACATCACCAGCTCTATGGGAAGTTTTCCAAGTGCAAGTTCATGATATGAGAAGTTAATTTACTTAGACATGTGGTGTCTCAGGAAGGGGTAGTGTTTGTCCCATCAAAGTTTTAAGCATTTGTTTCTTTGGAAGCATCCAAGAATGTGATAGAGGTTTTTATTTTTCTAGGTTTGGAAGGCTATTATCGAAGGTTCGTACCCAAATTCTCCCAAGTTGAAGCTCCATTGATAGCTTAACCAGAAAGGACCAGGCCTCCGTATGGAGTGAGCAATGTCGGGCAGCTTTTAGCTATCTGAAGGAAAGGTTGGTCAGCGCTCCAATGCTCAGGTTTCTACAGGAAGGGGTATTGTATGAGTTGTTTTATGATGCTTATAGACTTGGCCTGGGGTGTGTGTTGATGAAGCTGTGGGGAGTGATCTCTTATGGGTCTAGGTAGTTATGTCCTCATGAGCTTAACTATTCCACCCATGACCTAGATCTTGTAGCAATACTGTTCGCATTGAAGTTGTGGCAGCATTACCTCGTTGGGGATCACTTTGTGCTCTTCATAGATCACAAGAGTTTGAGGAATATATTTACCCAGCGGGACCTGAACTTGTGACAATGAAGGTGGGTGGAGTTTCATTAGGACTACAACTTCGAGGTCTATTATACTGAAGGTAAAGGGAATGTTCTGGATGATTCCTTGAGTAGGAAGTCATAGAGGAAATCTATTCACGAATTTGTGGATTCATGGAAGGTAATGGAGGATTTGGCTACCCTACACCTAGATGCAAGGGTGGATGGTGGTAGAGTTTGTCTATTTTTGATGAAAGTGCAGTTCTATTTGTTGCTGCAGGTGGAGGATTCTCACTGGGGAGACTTAGAGAGTGAAGTGATGTGCGGTCGGGTTAACCAAGAAAATGCTTCAAAAGGGTGGTCATAGGATGGTCATAATCGGATGCATTTCTGAGGGAAGTTGTCTATACAAGTGAATATGCATGAGGGAGTTATTAGTGAGTTCCATAAATCACTCGTAGAAGTACAACCAGGAGTTTCCAAGATGTACTGAGGCCTGAGGGAATAGTTTTGGTGGCCCGGGGTAAAACAGGCAGTGGCAGAGTTTGTGGAAAAGTGTCTGTTGTGTCGACAGGTGAAGGCAGAACACTGTGTCCCATGAGGTTTGTTGTTACCTTTAGATGTCCTTGAGTGGAAGTGGGAGTACATCTCGATGGATTTTGTCACAGGACTAACTAGTGTTCAAGGAGGTTGTGATGTTATCTGGGTAGTGGTAGACCAGCTGACAAAATCAGCTCACTTCCTGGAGATCAAGGAGTCAAGTGTGGTGGATGCCTTAGCACGGAGATATGTGGATGAGGTGGTGTGGTTTCATGGAGATCCAAGGTCCATAGTCTCAGATAGGGATTCACTGTTTACCTCATGAGTCTGGAGGGGATTGCAGCATGATTTTGGCACCCAACTATATCATAGCACTGCTTTCCACCCCCAGATAGATGGGCAGATAGAGAGAACCATCCATACATTAGAGGATATGCTATGAGATTTTGTATTGGACTTCAGTGGGTCATGGGAATAACATTTTCCTTTCTTATATTTTTTCTATAATAATAGCTATCACTCTACTATTGTCATGGCACCATTTGAAGCCCTGTATGGAAGGTCATGTCGTTTTCTTGTGTATTGGACCGAGGTTAGGGTGGAAGGTGTTCTTGGACCAGAGGTTGTGAAAATCACAACGGAGAAGGTTCATCTTGTGTGTGATAGGATGAAGGTATCCCAGGACCGAAATAAGTCATATGTCAATCATAGGAGTATGCCCTTGTAGTTCGAGGTTGGAGACCATGTGTTCTTGAAGGTTTCCCCTCGATGTGGGCAGCGATGGTTATGCAAGGGGAGAAAGCCATCTCCTAGGTTCATTGGGCCTTTCGAAGTGTTGGAGAGATTCGGTGAGGTGGCATATCAGCTAGAATTTCCACCTATGTTGGAAAGGATCTACGAATTTTTTCATGTCTCTGAACTTCGTCAATATCTACATGATGATTCCCATGTCATTGACTAGGGAGAGTTGGATATATGGGACGATGCTAAATTCGTGGAGCGACCAGTGAGGATTGAGGATCAGAAGTAGAAAGTTCTTTGTGGATGAACCATCCCTTTGGTTCCTTTGTTGTGGAGGCAAGGTGGCCTGGAGGAGAGTACTTGGGAGCAAGAAGCACAAATGTGTGCCCAATACCCAGAGTTGTTTTGAGTTGTTGTTCTGAGCCTTCCTTAATGTTCTTGTTTTTGTGACCTGGTGTGATGTAATGCAGACCTTGTTGGTTTATGATATTATTTGTTTCCCTACCTTGTGAATGTTTATGAAAAGTCCCGATATGTGGGGAAGGGAGAACCCGATTCCTAATCAAGACACATCAGTGTGGATGCGATTAAACCCATGCGGGCAAGTCAGTACCGCCCAAAGCAGATAGTATCTTGACATGGAGGAAATAACTCCATGATCCGTGTGTCGGAAAAATGTGATCCTTGGGATTCATATGGCTATTTGGGCTGGTATGTCCCCAAGAGGTATCTTCTGGAGTGGTTGTTCGGGTTACTCTTTCATTCTCAAGGACGAGAATAATTTGAGAGGTATCTGATGTAATGACCCAGAACCTCCTGGTCCATTAATTTTCCAAATTCTAAGTGTTGGGGTGTCCTAGAAACCATCAGTGAGTCAAGAGGATGTGGGTGTCAGTGGAAACGTGTCACAGTGCTGTCACCTATTAGTGCCACTGATCGGTCTCACCGATCAATTCCACCCATAGGTCCCACAGATTAGTTTCACTGATCAGCTTCACAGATAAACTTCACTGATCAGCTTCACAGATCCACTTCATTGATCATCTTCACGTGATCAGTATCATGGATCAGCTCCACCGGTTTCATCGATCGGTCTCAGGGATTGGTTTCACCCATTGGTCTCACCGATCGGTTTCACACATCAGTCTCACCGATCGGATTCACCCATCAGTCTCACCGATCGGTTTCACCCATCGGTCTCACTGATCGGTTTCACCCATCGGTCTCACCTATCGGTTTCACCCATCAGTTTCACCCATCGGTTTCACCCATCAGATTCACCCATCGGTTTCACCCATAGGTTTCACCCATATATTTCACCCATCAGTTTCACCCATTGGTTTCACAGATCGGTTTCACCCATTAATTTAACTAATCGGTTTCACCCAATCGTTTTACCTGATCCGTTTCACTGATCAGTTTCACCGAATCCGTTTCACCCGATCAGTTCTCACTGATCGGTTTCACCCATTGGTTTCACCGATCGGTTTCACCCATCAGTTTCACCCATCAGTTTCTCCCATCCATATCACCGATCGGTTTCACCCATCGGTTTCACTGATCGGTTTCACCCATCTATTTTACCCATCAGTTTCACTGATCAGTTTCACCCATCGGTTTCACCCATTGGTTTCGCCCATCAGTTTTACCCATCGGTTTCACCCATCAGTTTCACCCATCAGTTTAACTAACCAGTTTCACGCAATCAATTTCACCTGATCAGTTTCACTAATTAGTCTCACCCGATCTGTTTCACCCGATCTGTTTCACTGATCAGCTTCACCCAATCAGTTTCACTAATCAGCTTCACGGGATCGGCTTCACCCGATCAGCTTCAATCGAGCTGCTCCATAGATCGGATTCACCGATCTATCTCACCAATCATCCATAGAGGGGTGTAAGGGTGTCCTCCCCTATTTTTTCCCATAATGCCACTTTTAAGACTTTTAACCTTTTTAAAGTCGTTCAAAGGCCATTTTTAGGTCCATAAACAATGTTTTAAACCCCCTATGAGTGGGACGACCCTTAACAGACCTGTTTTCCTCTCTTTAAAAGAATTACTTTAATGCATAGCTGTTATGGATACCCCTCCGATGATAATTATTAAATAACAATTAATTTAATCATGTGTAACCATCCAATTGCATGGTGAAACCATGATCCACCTTTAAATCCTTTAACAATTCATATCTCGTAACTCTGGGATATCGCCTTTTTATCATAAGATAATTCATTCTTTCTTCTTATTGGCTTGTCTCTTTCCTTTCCCTTGTTCGTTTGGAGTACCCCCCTTCCCAAGGCTAGTGGTGCGCCTGTGCTAGAGACTTTCTTACTCACTCTTGGAGTACCCAAAATTCCTCTTCTGTAAGTCGTGCATCCAAGTTATTGGCACAAGGAGAAAAAATTCGATCATTGATCATCCAGGTAGGGTTTTTCCTTCATCTCTCTTTACTGTGTATTATACGGGGTGGGTGTGATAATGTTCCTATGGGGATAGATTAAACCAAACATTAATGAATATAATAAATGGTTTTTAAAGAATGAATGGGTGTTTTTGATGATGTTGTGGTACTCTTTCACCTTTACTTAAATGTTGTGAATTGTATGGGCTTATGTACACTGAAAATCATGGTCATTGGTGGTCCTTTATTGAACACTAATGAACCTCTATTTTCTAGATATTTCTGTGATTGAATGGCTATAACACGGAAATTGGTTAATCATTTAGATTTGGCTGATTAAATTGATCCCCAATGAATAATAATCCTTGTGTGGTCACCTTGGTAAACCAAACGAAAATTCGGAACTAAAGAAATGGTGTGTTTAAATCTGAAAAATCCATTGCTTTGTTCTGATGATGTGTATGGTTGTTTCTACTTGATGCTTTTGAGGTGACATGGATGGGGATGGGATCCCCTATTTGGTGAAGTTGTTGGTTTGTGGATCTGAGGCCACGTGGGGCTATATGTTGGGGTCTGTTTTGGTTCTAACACATCGAGGGATCTCACAAATCATTTTTGTTGTTGTGAATTTACAAGAAAATTAGGTGTGAATGCTTATTTTGTTGCTCGGTTGTTTTCCTTCCTTGTCTAGTGGCTATGCCTATTAGTTACCTGATGGTGAAGAATTATTTAAATGGAACCACTGGAATGTGATAAAAAGAATGGTTTCAAAGGGGAATTGTTTTCTAGGAATGAGTTGGGGCTTGGTTGTGGCTGTTGTGCTTTTTATGAATGAATAAAAATGAGGGTGTTTTTGTGTGGGTAGATTTTGGAACCCCTAGGTTGGCATGAGTGCTTGTTTACCAAAACGTATAATTTAGTTCTTATATTTTTTATTCTTGTCCCACCCATGTTTAGCACTTCATGCCGAACATCCCCATTTCATGGGGGAGGGTATTTTTTCCAACACTCCTATGGGTGTCTGGTTATTTTTTTCTTTTCTGCTCCCTCTCCTGAGTATACCAAGACTCTTCGGGTAGGCTATGACGGTCTGAGGTCCATTATTTCCCAAGCTTCTTTGGGTAGGGTAGTCATGGTAGTTTTACTAGGTGTGTTCGGGAAGGTTGTTTCCCAAGTGTCTTTGGGATGAGGCCCAGGTGTCTTCGGGCATGGTAATAGTTGTTCTGGCCCAGGTGTCTTTGGGCGTGGAAATAGTTGTTCTGGCCCATGTGTGTGTGGGCCTGGTTACATATGGTAGTTTTGGCCCAGGTTTTTGTGGGTGGGATGTGTGGTTGTTGTATCCCTGGTGTGTGTGGGTGGGGTATGGTAGTGGGACTGCAGTGAGAATGGCGGGAGAGGTCTAACACATAGGAAGTGTTCAATAAGAAGTGGGAAAGTTGTGCGGGGTACCCAAATATCGATGTTCTATTAATGTTACTTTACTTGACTTTCATTATTTGGGGAGTGTGCCTTGGTAAGGTTGGGGGGATAGTTTCCTTGATAGGTTCTTTGGTTATCTCCTTTTTCTCACATGGCATTAGAATGCCTCCCAACTTGTGCACGAGTGCTTTTGTTTTTCCCTACTGAGTATACCTATATGTTCACTCTACATATATAAAACTTCTTGCAGGTTTATAGGAGGACTTTGAAGACTATTCTAGACTCTATTAGCTCTGACACTGAGACTGTTGACGTTTTTGGTTTTCTTTTCTTTTGGTACTTCACATTGGAGTTTTCTGTATTTTTTGTACCACTTATTATTTGAACATGCTTATGGGAATTGTTTTGGATTTACTTTTACTTTCACTTTTGGTGTTGTTGGGATTTACTATCTTATCTCTCAATCCAACTAAATAAAATGGGTAATGCCTTCCATTTTATATGTGATCATATACCCTTAGTGCTAGTCAGCACTCCAGGGCCTATTGAAGGCGGGTCTCAGAGGTCATTATATCTCCTTCAAATTGAGGAAGGAAGGGTTTGGCAATCTGCAGTCCCTTCCCTCATCTTGGTCAAGGCAGGTTGTTCCAATAATCATCAAATCCCTACACTTCATGAATATAATCACACTATAAAAGACCCCACTATACTATATCCCTCATCTCCATGATACAAGATCCTCCTCCAGCTGATATTTTAGCTCCAACTCCATTAGATTCTCCCTACACCACTTATGGACACCTCAAACACCTCTTACATACAAAAATCGCTATGTAATGTGTTGGGAAGGTCCGGAATATTATATTTTATGACTACCAAATGATTATAATATTAGATAATAAAAAATAACCATTAAAAATGAGGTGAAAATGGTATGTTCCATAATCCTACAGGAATCCTCTCAAGAGTCTCATTACATCCAAAACATAACCAAAAACAAAACACAAGAAAAAAGGGAAACTATCAGATTTTGTAACAAAACAACAATAATTCAAGAATTAACTCCCAAAATATAAAAAAAGTAGGAATACAAAACTAAAAATGATTGTTACTATGCATTTAAATTTTTATCAAGATCCCATGTACTTTCATCCATTTCATAATTCCCCCACAATAAAATAAATAAGGAATGGAACATAGATATAACACTTTCTTTTAACAATCCTATATCTCAACTACCTACTCCAAAAATATCACAGCATCCTCAATATCAAAATCTCCCAGTCAATGGAATGGGATTCATCGTGTTGGTACTAATGAAGTTAAGATAGATTGGTGATGTTTTGGATCTTTTTAGACCATAGTGGATGTGCTAACCAATATTACCCCTCACCAACATGTTCCAACACATCAAATTATTAGATAAACATTGAGCAATATTAATCCCCTAACCAATCCTTCCCTGCCCTTGTCGAATATATTCCCCCAAGAACAAATGTCTTCAACCATAAACTCATGGGATCAATATATATATTATGGTGTTCGAGAACCACCATTGTCCACTATTGGACTATTTAGATCTTCTCTATCAAACCCTAAACCACATCGTGACTAAATAATATTGACTCCCTAACCTAAGTCCATCTCAAAGGAGATGTACACATCCACCCATAAAATGCCTCAAATTGATCAATAATTATTGATTAGTGAATTTTATTGTTGTAAGAAAACTCGTCCAATGGTAGGTGCTTTAACCATGATCCACCAAAATCAAAGATGAATAATCACAACATATCCCCAATAATCTAGATGGAATATACCCCATGATGCCTCATCACCTCATCTATGTACCACCTCTCCAGAACATCCATAGTACTCAACTCCCAAATCACTAGAAAATGGTTAAACTTCATTAGTTGTTCCATGATCACCCAAATTACATCATATCCTCCCTGGTATTGGTTAAAATTCATGAAGAAATTAATATATAGGTTTTTCCATTTCCACTTAATGAGATATTAGGATTTCAAAAAACTTATAGGGACGTAGTGATCTATTTTCACTAACTGCCAAACCAAACATCATTCCATGAACTCTGCCACTGACTAATTCATCTTTTTCCACCAACACCACATCTTTGGTAAATAATACTTCTTTTTCATACTTTAATTCATTTATAAATGTGATCTCATAATTTAGTAGAGTAATCCATCACCCATGGATAATGAAACAAAAAGCCACTCTTAAAATAGAATATAATGATATTTATCCACTAATCATCCATTTTTAGCATCTTCGTGGATAACATGTTCTTAAATCACCTCAACCATTGATTATCTCCAATAAGACTCCTCTACTTACCACTAAAAGGATGATTCTACTTTCATCTAACAAAGGTAACCTCTACTGCCTACTTCCTCAACATCAAGATACATCATTATAAGCTCTTCCATATCTTCACAAGCATCCTTAAACTCTTTAATGAAATATCATAATGATCTTATACTCATCATGTTATAAAAAATTTCTTATGGTTTAGGAGATATCAATGTCATCATATTAAAGAAACACCATGAACCACCACTAGAATCGATTTAGGTCCCTCTGAGTGAACATATACATTACAGTCTTAGGGTTATTGATGAACATGAAGCATTATCCAATAAGTTAATATCAGCATAGAATATAGTAAATCACCACCACCACTAAATATATATCATGGGTTTTATTTTTGTGCTCATGCAGACATCAATCCATGTACCCTAAGAGATCACCACCCATTGATTCATCCAGATACATACCAATACTGGTGGTATAAATAAAAAACACAATGAAAATAACTTGATCCTTGGGAAAATGAAGAATTGGGGAACTAAGAAAACTCTCCTTCAGGCATAAAAATGGCAACTAACACTGATAAATCAAAATAAAGGTTTGGTCATTCTTAGTCTTGGATATTAATGGGAATTAAATCTGAGGAAATAATGAAAAAAAACTTTGATAATATCCTGACATTCCATTGAAGCAGTGAACATCTACCAAATTTTTGGGCACCTATTGAGAAAAAACTACATCAACCATTGATGGGTCTATGAAGACACCCAAATAAGACACTACATGTCCATGAAGGTGCAAATCCCACATCCTAAACATTCAATTGGGTGGCTTTTCATAAAGATGAGGGTGTCGAAGAACCATTATAAAAACTCTAATTTTCTCCTCAAGTTAATCCTTAATGTTCAAGTATATGAGGATATGGTTGATGTAAAAAACTAAAAACAAGTCCAAGATCGCAAAAAACATGATTTCCATGATCCCTATGATCACAATTGATGTGAATATGACAATAAATAGTGTGACTACTAAATAAATGTGTCTATACCTACATTAGAAGAAAATATTCTACATATTATCATCTTTCACCCATATCTCATAATATCTAGACCATATATTGATCTTAAAATACCAAATTGATACCTTTATATGGTTAAATAGATCTTCTATCCTCAGAATATGGTAATTGTTTCTTAACAATCATTTGGATGAACCTCTGGTAACCCACACCAAACCTTGGACTACCCTTCACCTTCTTAGAGAACAACATTGAAGAACCATAAGGAGATAAAATAGACCAAATAAATCCCATATATAGGATACCATCAACCTTCACCATCAACTCTCTCTACTATGTGGGTTGTATCTGATAAGGATCTACCATAATTAAAGGTGTGGCCTACTGTTAATCTATGAAAACCATCTCATCACGATAAGGGGTAGTGTCATAATCCCATCTGGGAAGACATTTAGAAACTCCTAAATGGATATAGGGGCCTCCACTACCTAAGATGCTACTAAAAACTCCCATAACAGAGACATGATAGTATTTTAATGCATGCTTCCAATCTGGTAACATTTTTCACCAACGAACACCACTCACCAGCCATCCACATTAGAAATTGTGACTTTCCTCTAGAATCATTCCACAATTTCATAAAAGAAATATATCGAATCCTTTCCAAGGATTAAATTATATTGTAGTGTCTATAAATGGAAAAATTAAAAAATCTAGTAATGTTTCCCCATCATTAATCTAAATTACCATGACACGTGAAAAATTATTGTTTAACTTATTACTATTATAGACAAACTTAGTGGAACTTAATGTCTCCCAACCTCCAATAATTATTCATAGACTAAGGAGAGTGTAATAAATGAGTACGAACATCTAAAATAAAATAATGAAGAAAATAAGTATGATGATAAACTAACCATACCTCAAAATACCATTGGAACCTCTGGTGTTGGTTTCTCTATCCCATTCATTTGTCCATACCCAGCTTCATTGCCTCGTTGTTAATGACATCCATGACCACGTTTAGGTCAAGTTCCCCATATAATAAGACTATTATGGGTTGTAGCCCTATATTCTCCATCTCTTCTTGATGGGTCGTAGGCCTGATGAACCAATTGTTGAAAAAACATAGTCATCCCCTATTATTGTTTAGTCTAAAAGGGGGCTCGGCCACTAATTCAAACCCACCCTTCCTAAGTGGTTTAGTAATAAGTTAAGAAATTTATATGGACTCTATAATAAAATGACCCAAAAAAATAGATACTCATAAATTCTCAAAAAATACTATCCATAAAAAATTATGAAGTGGATAGTTAGAACCCACATACTATTTATCTCGATAATAGACTACCCTAAAATCCAAAGTCCTTAGAGAAAGCACTACAACATAAGAAAATTTGTTGAACTCCATCCTTGATTAATACTCCATATGAGTGTATATTATCAATAAATTAATCTTTCTTCTATATATCCATGTATGAATAATTCAAAAATTAAGTGACTACATATCAATGTACTAGACGCACCACCTCTTTAAGGTGTTGTACTTTAGGCTCCTAATTGTGAATTGGATCTAGAGAAAAATGTATGAGTCTCATGAACATTATAAATAGATACTTCACACTAAGTCTTACTTTCTTAACGGATAGAATATATTTTCCCTTTACTACATTTATCACAAAAAATAATAAATATAAATGAAAGATCTTCTAGAAATTAGACCTAGAGACAGTTTCCTCCTCCAAATCACCAAGATACAATACCCACCATTGATGTGTTTCACCTCACATCTAGATAATTTACAATGTAACCTTGTACTAAACTTGGGATTGAATAAAAATAATAATTATCTCAAGCTCCTCAGTCAAATATTACATCTCTAGACTAGAAATGATCCCCTCATAATTATAGATACTATGATACTGGATGAAGTTCCATGTATTCTTCTACAACTAATCCTCCTCAATCAGATCGATCCTCTGAATATTGACTAGATTTTCCTAATAAAACTCTCCTACCCAAACCACATATGGATGATGAGCAAGAAACATTTTTTGAAAAGAAGAAACAATATAAACTATAATCCTATAAGTATGTAATTTATTTAGATTAATTTATTATATAAGTTCATTTAAATTATCTAACATCAACCCATTTCACAATAAGTGAAAAAAAGATAAATGTACCAATTTTAGGTTTATACCCCATGGAAGTATATATTCACATAGTACATTTATAATACTTAATGTCCTTATGTCAAATCAGAGTTGTCCCTAAAATCTCATGTCTTATTAAGTACCCCTTTCATATGTGATTAGCTTTGTTCAACTGGAACAAATTCCCTACCAACCCATAGAATCATCACAATTTTCTTATCCCCAAGCTCCACTATACTTATCAAGCAATTCTTTGATACCACTCTATCTGGATCCACCTCTACTATTAACCCTCCCAGTATGATAATTAAGAGAAGGATTGGCCCTCAAGTTGAGACTCTATTAGGATTTAGGTTAGGGTCTATAAGAAATGGTATATACGTCAAACACATGGGAAGTATTACCCTCTAAATAGATAAATAACATTAGGACATGGGATAAAGATCCCATAAATAGATCCATAAAAATATTAATTAAAAGAAACCAACCCACAAAACTGTTAAAGAAATTTAAATAAAGTCTCCAATATGATATTGCACCATGAGAAATCCTACGACAACAACTTCATAATGAATCTAACCTCTTTGATAATAATACCTAATTAATTAAATGAAACCCTCCTAGAAACATGAAAAACAATTTATATATATAGGGTGACTATAACATGTATACTCAATAAGAGCATACCCAAGGTCCCTCATTCAAAATGATAAGAAAATATCAATGCACTAATATATTATCATAAGAACTAACATCTACCTAAATCGGTAAACTAGTAGTTGTATCCCAAGGATCCCATTCAAAATAAATAATTAAAGGTAGTAAATTGATATTGAGAGAAAATTATTATAGGTTATCCTCATCAACTTCCCCACTGAGTTTCCTCTCTCATGTCCCATCATTAAACAGTGCATGCTCACATTCCTTATATGTATACCAATCATCACACATTAATCAATATTTGATATTGGTTGGATCCAAAACCAAACTAATCCTACGTCCTATGGACCCAACATCTTGTGTTAATATCGGTTATCATCCACACATCACATTCAACATTTATACAATCGTTCATTCCATCTCATATTAATCACAAATTGATAACTATGGAATTTGGGGGTCATGAATGTGAAGGACATGAAAATTGTTCCATCCAACTAAAACCCATTACACCTACCAGACATCAATGTCTCATTTACAAGTATCAAAATCATCGAATATATTAATAAGGGCTAGGATCTTTCACCCACTTCACCATCAACTGATACTACTGCCAATGGAAGAGTGGGTAAGAGGGGGAAATTAATAATCTGTTCCATCACTAGATAAGATATTGGGGACCCCCCCCCCAATTTTTTGGTGTCTATACTTAGTACTCAACATGGGTAGGGTTCATATAGAAAAATAATTAAAATATAATGATATAATAGATATCACATAATTACCACCATATGTGTTAACATCAACTGATACTTGCATAACTCACAAAACCAAAACATCACCACACTACAGCCACTACCAACTAATTAGAAAACTAAATGAAACCTTGATATATAAAATAACCACACACATTGACCATAGTTCCATACATTCATTTATGAGTTATCAATTCTTTATTTTTACATTTTATCAACAATGATTAACTTTATTTTACATTTAATTCCATATATAATGAAAAAACACTCGCAATCACACCTCTTGTATAATTCAAAAATTTACCAATTCATTCAAATCAATTTATTATAAATAATTTAACAAATCAATTACCACACATTGAATTTTCAACCAAACTTAATTAATTCCATCCAATACCATAAACTATTCATTATAACTATCATCATCCCATAGCTGCTAGGAAATTAAAACACATGCCATAATATAATAGCTCACCCATATCAAAAAAGAAACACTATATATCACTCATTGGTCATGATTATAACTAAACTATCACACATAAACAACTATCAACTAACTACAACAAGTTATCCAGTAATGTATCACACACCAAACAATATCACCATAATACCTTGACACATTATACTCTCAAACCAGAAACAACATTCACCACACAATCCCCCACATGGTTTTCAAAACCAAAAAAGAAATATAAAAATTGAATTAACATAAATAAAAATGTATCCCAGCTTCCATAGTTTCCACTGTTTCACACTCAATGGGAGTTTCACAAAATTTCACCATCTCTTACAGGAGTGATTTCACACAATTTCCAACTCACACACAATTTTTTTTCTAATCCTTATATAATTTATTAATATTTTATTAATATATAATTATATAAATAAGTACACCAAGGGTTTACATTTCATAGTAGTTTCATCACACATAGGGCTCAACAATATAGTCCACAAATATAATTAGAATTATCATGAAAAATTTTATAATAATAATCACAACAACAGGTAAACCCATGCAACCTCATTCCCCATCCCTTAAATTTAATTTAGATATATTAATTATCCTATTTATTTAGACTTTAAAATCCAAAAAATGTATTAAAAATCATTCTAGAATAACATATTCACTAGGAACCATGATACAATGAGGATCACCCACCTCAATCATGGTTATGTGATCCATTATGTGAGGATATGATGATGATGAGATTCCCACAAGATCAAGACCAAAACATGATGGTATTAGTAACCTATAACAAATTTAGACCCATAAATATCAATCCAAAACACCTTCCTAACCAAAACTTTCCACAACCATGGATTCTTATGAAAAGATATTGAGAAGGAAAAGATATGTTAACAAAGAGGAACTCCCCATATATTTTCAAAGGATAAGTATACCATGGATAGGGATTAAAGTGTCCAAAATAGGGGTTATTTCCTCTAAAAACCACACTTAAGTCACCTATGAGTTGATAGATACATCTGAGGTATGGAGAATTTTTAAGGGACTCAATAATTTATACCTGAAACTTTAATTAAAATACTTGTGAAACACCCCTAAATGCACTATAGTATATGAGATATCTCCCCAAAATACAATGCTAGTTAGGGTGTTATGCCATAATATCATCCAAATCAAGTGAACTTATAAGTATATGCATAGATCATGGATACATCCTATCTACCCTAGTTAATTATATTATAAAAATAACACACAAGGTTGTAACTACACCAAAAACTCTGAAGACCCAAAAACAAACTTCCCCTAAAATCCATGTTGTAACACTCCTCCATGTCACAACCACCACTTAAGAGGCAGTGATGAGTGAGAAATAACCCATCAAGCTTAGACATAGAAATAATAAATCTATGACACCTGAGAAATATTTAAAAACAAACCACACTATAATCCATCCACACATTATATCCAAGAAAAAATATACATCAAAAAACATCATCATTATGAACATATGCCACGATAATTCATCTATTCCACACAATCCTCTACTACATTGCATCTCCCAACTTCATGTCACATGATAACCTCTGTATGATATTTTATATCCAACTCCCCTAGATTCTCCCTAAACCTCCTTATAGAACATCCAATACCCAAAACCCACTATGTAATAGGATGAGATAGGTCTAAATTATTAGATGAAATATGTAGGAATTATCCACATAGAAATATGATCACATAGTGTGTCCATTATGATTGATTGTGTGTATGTTTCTTTAAGTTAAGATTTAGTTTGAAGTGTACTTCATATAATTAAAATTGATCAAACATGATTAGAATATATTTAAATTTTAGAATAAATATTTATGATTCATTTAAGATGTGTAGGAATAAACCACATGTAACTCAAACATAGTTTTCATCCATTATGAAAAAAATGGAATATTTTCAATTTAAATGTTATATTTTTGTTCAAAAAGTTGAGTCACATAGTCAAAACTAGGAAAACAAGTTTGAATTATCATGATTATTTAGGAAATTAATTGGATATCCATTCATGGAATGTAATAATTAATTTCATGTTAATATGATACTGTTGAGTGAATTTATAATTGAAAGTAAATATTTTTAGATTAAAAGTGAAATTTCATCTCAAAACACACATCACATACTCAAAACTGGGAGATTATTATTATATTATCATTATACATTTGTAAAATGATCAATAATTATTTATTTACTTATATAAATTAACTATACATAAATCTAATTCATTGTGTGGATAGTATGATAGAAACTTCATGTTTCTTTTAAAATTGATATTTTAGATAGAAACGTGCATCTCATACTCAAAAAAAAATAACATTATAATATTTTCATAACTAATTATAGAAATTATCTATAATTCGTTTTTGGAATGTTGGACCCAACTGAATGTCAATATGACTCATTTCATGGTCAGTGTGACTCAAAAGGTTCATTTTAAATTTTAAGTGTCATTTCAACTCACAAAACATGTCATATAAAAAATTGAGAAAAAACACTTGATTTGTATTTAAACATTATGAACAAGAATAATAATTCATTTTTGATGTGTAGGAATTATCCTCAAATCAATTTGATAAATTTTATGGTTGGTATAACTAAAAGTGTAGTTTTTCAGTTAAAAGGTGACATTTTAGTTCAGAATGAATGTTAAATCCCCAAAATGAGAAAACATAATTAGATTATCTAGATATATTAAGGAAATAATCAATGATTCATTTGTGCTATATATGAATTAAATACACATCAATTTGATATATGGTTTCCCCAGTGAGATTAAAAGTGTGTGTTTACATTTAAAAGTTTTAATTTAGAACAAATTATGCATCATATACTCAAAAATGATAAACTATTATAGAATTTACATGATACATTAGGAAAATTATTATTTATTTATTTTAGACATGTGAATATTAACCAAAATTCAATCTGACATAAGATGTGACCGATAAAAATTAATTCTCATGTTTTATATTTAAAATTGGATTTTTTACATCAAAACATGATTAAAAAAGTAAACAATGAGGAAACATGTATGTATAGTAATAATAATATAGGGGAAAAATGGGTTATACATTTGTGACATGCATTAATTAACTAAACATCAATCTGAAATGTATTATGACTGATATTAAAAAATTGTGTCACTTAATAAAAATAGTGAAACTGTTATAAGAGTGATGTATTAATTTGTAATACATTTTATTTATATATTATGTTATTAATTTTATTTATATGTTTTATTTTATCATTCATTTAATCAATTATATTTATGTAATATCATTGTATTTATCCTGACTATAGAGTATATTTGACCAATTGTAGCTTCTTTTGAATGAGATGCAAAAGGAGATAACATAACTTCTTCCATAGTTTTAAGATGATGCTCTATATTATTCAAAAATGGTTTTTGTGTAACATCATTATCTTTAATTCCTTCCAAAAATTAAATATATAAATCATATCTATATATAATATGTATCTATGTTCCTTTAAATTTTGTAACTTCCTCGGTTGTACCTTCTTTAGATACTATTTTATTTGAGACATATTCCTCTATCTGGATTTTCTTAGTTAATGTGGTAAATCAATATTTTTCAAACATATGATCTCTTGAACAATGATTATATTAACAGTTACTAGATCATTATATTTTATAACCATGTATCTATACACTTTTTAATTCTTCACATATCAAAGAAATATTACACCAATACCACTTTTACCCATAATTACCCTTTTAGGTTAAGGTACCCTTATAATTTCATGACAACCACAAACCATTAAATTTTTTTGGTTTCCTATGCTTCCATAATTCAAATGGATTCACATACTTCCCATTTGTGGAAAATTTATTTAGGTTTTAATTAAAATTTAAAAAAACCTCACCCAAAATCATATTATAAAAAGTATGATAGAGATAATAGAATTAACTATTTCAGTTAATGGTCAATTCATTTCTCAACTACACCATTTTGGTGAGGTGTATAGGGAGATTTCAACTAATGTATGACCCATAGTGATTCAATTTGTCATGGTCTATAATATTTTCCTCCCTTGTCAGATCTAAGTCATTTAATTATAAGAACACATTAGTTTTTTTACCTCATTTTTATAGATAAACAAATTATCTATAACTTTACATTTTTAATTTAAATTACACACATAGAAAATTATACAATAATCATAACTAAAAAATATAAAGTAATTTTTATTATATATATGATATATACCATGAAAATAATATAAAAATATATATTAATTATAAAAATTTTAAATTTCCTTTCAAATGTTAGAAATGGTTTCCTAACAATTTTAGTTTATATTCATGTCAAACATTAATGGTCATTTCAATCAAATATAGTTAATAATTCCATTTTCTACGTGTCATTCATTTTCATATAATTTATGTGACCTAAAATATTATGCTATAAATGAATACTCTATAATGTAATCAGAAAAAAAAATTTGATAAATAATTTGAAAAATCCATCATATAAGATCCCCATTCCAACACAAATCCCACCATTATATAGAAAAAAAATATCTCACTCAATTTCATGCTTGAACCCATACTTTTTCACCAAGTTATCCAAAAAAAATCTTATAAACATTGTTTATATAAAATACATCATTTAAGGGGATAAAATTTGTAACAACCCCAACTCCAGTACCCTAGAGAGAGTGGTTATTTTATTACATTCATATATAGATCACAATTTAGATGATCTTTTAGTTTTCAATCCTCAGAAATGTAGATACAAAAATGAGTTTGACGTTACATTCGATCTAAAAATACATCATCATAAAACATGGAAAAAATTATTATTATCCTTGAAATAATTTTTTCATATGTAGAAATATTATTGGTTTCCTAATAAAATGGAAAACAATATCAAGTGGTGAACATAGACACTTGGTAATGGGTAAGCATACATTAGAATAAAGTATAAGTAAAACATTATGGAATGAATAAATAAACATATTTATGAAATATAAAATTATATTTAGAACACAAATAAATCCATAGAAAGCATAACAATGAAAAAATTATTATATAATAATAACAGATTATGCATTTTAACTTTTTAATAAAAATACTTGTTTACTGAAAACTAATCATATTGAACATTCTTATGGTTATAAAAATTACTTAGTACTTTATTAAAATATGTTATCATTTAAAAAGTGTTTTATAGAATTTTTTCATGAAAATAAATTTTATTTAAAACTTCTAAATTTACCATAAAACATATTTTGGAAGAAATATATTTATAGTCTCTAAGAATAATAAAATTTTGGATATATCATAAAATAATCTCGATGGACACTTAATTGTATATATATAACCAAAACTAATAATGACCAAAAATCTTATTAACTAATGATAATAAATTCCATAAACCATATTAGACAATATTTATAATGGAAAATTGAAATATTTTCTTATAAATATGAAAAAATTCTCACTTAATCATTTACTACATCACTTAAAATGGTTCTCACACATTCAATGATAATTCATATCATTTCAAAACACTTCTTTTTCTTTTTATAGTCTTTATTTTAGAAGAAATATTTATAGAGATTTCAAGCCTATGGAGTTCCTTTTAGTGAATGTACTATTCTTTTATGTTTATATCCCTTTATTATTCCTTGTTTTTATAATAAATATTAACCCATAATGTGTAAATAAATGTAATAGTATTTCTTGTGTAAATGTTAGTATTTTATTTATATATTATTATATAATAAATGTAACATTATGAAATAATGAAATAAAGTTATGTTGTTTTTAATAGGTGTTTTATATTATAATACATTAATATGAATGACATGAGAATATATTTGGAAGAAATAATTTTTAGTCCATTAAATTCTTCCCCTACTATGAAATTTCACCCATGAAATTTAATTCCATACACTATGGTGAAGATGAAAGAGGGTACTTATACATCATTACTTCTTCGAGTTTCCATGTTATATCTTCTGACTTTTGATTTCTCTGCAACACTTTAATGAGGCAGGATATATTGTCCCACAACAATTTATATCTAGTGTTAAGAATCTGGATAGTTTCCTCATTATATGAAAAATCAATTACAAGCTCTAACCCATCTATAGTGACTATATGAGTTGGGTGGGACAAGTATTTACTTTGAATAAAAACATATAAGACTCCATGAACCTTAGATATGTTGGGTGGAATTTATAAATAATAATCTACACCTCCAAATCTATCAAGGATCTTAAATGGCTATAGGTACATTGGACAAAACTTCCCCTTATTCCCAAAAATTTTATCTGTATTCTATTGTGATACTTTCAAGAAGACATGATCACCTAAATAGAATTCAGAGTCATTAATTCAATTATCAACATAAATTTATATATAATTTGAGTTGTATTGATATGATTTTGGATTACTCTCACCATCTCAATTGGTCCCATTTTCCATGGATGTCAAGTGAACATAACCTCATATAATCCATTAAGGTTTGTATACTGCTTATAGCTTTCCCATCAATTTGGGGATTCTATATAGTGATAAAATGTATCACAGTGTTCAATTTTTTCTAAATAATCTTCCAAAATTTAGATTTGAAGAAAGGATCACTATCATTAACAATTGATACTAGTTCACTATGAAGTCTCATGCCTTTATTGATATAAAACTCATAAAACATTGAGGGGTATATCCACCCTTATTTCTTCTAAATGTAAATACCTGGTAAGGTGATAAACAATGGCCCATATAACAACATTTCTCTTTGATGTTTTTCATTTCCTAGTGAAACTTTTGATTGTGATATTTTCCAACTTCCACATAGGCATAGAGAGAGGTTTCATGAAACCCTTTGGATGTTGGCTCTTAACCATAAATTTTTTGCATCCTAATAATCTATTCACGAAATTAGCAATTTCACACTTAATATAATCCCACAAGAAGTGATTTTTTATATCCCTCTTTATCAGAGTACTACCATGTTGTATATATAAGTTTGAGCTATGATCTTTATCTAGTAACTCACTCTTCAAATCAGAAACCGATGGAACACATAATATCCTTCAAAATTTAAACACACTATCTTTACTGATGAACACTTCTAATTTCCCATATTTTATTACTTTAATTTTATTCTAAAAATAATTCTATTTGTTATGAGACTCTTTACCTTCTCTAGTTAATATTTTTGGGAAATTTATTAAAAAAGGAATGATGTTTCCTATTCCTTATTAATTTTGATATCCAATTTCTCCAACTTCTAAAATATAGGATCCTTTTCCATCATCATCAAGGATATGACCCCATGATCCTTTTTACTCATTACATCTACCACCTTTTTTTCATTTCATATTGGTAGTGTATTGAAAAATCATAATATTTAACTAATTCCAACCATCTCATTTGCCTCATTTTAATCTTTTTATCTATAAATATAAACATCAATCTTTTTTAATTGGTTTATATGTCACATTTTTCACCATTGATATAGTATCTATATATCATTAAAGAAAATATCACATCCACTAGCTCAAGATAAATATTTATATAGTTTCTCTAATGGGTTATCAATTATATTTATGTATAAGAAAAAAATCTATCATTCCTCACAAAGAAACACTATATACCTTTCTTTGATGTGTCACTATATTTAAAAAATTCTTATATGACTAGGGGTAAAGTTAAAATAGGTTCATCGATCATTATATTCATTAGTTCCAAAAATAATTCCTCGCATTCCTTAGACTGTGAAAATTTTAGCCTTTTATGGGTCAACTTCATTAATTGATTAGATAATCAAGAAACATTTTCAACAAATCACGGATAGTAACTAGATAATCCAAGGAAACTATGAATCTCAGTTATATTTTTTGGTGTGGAACATTAAATAACAACTTTTTTAGTGTGGTTAATCGATATTCTGTCATTGGAGACAATATAGCTAAGAAAATAGACTTTTTAAAGATATAATTTTCACTTACTGAATTTCCCATATAGTTCCTTCTCCTTTAGGGTCTTAAGGATAATCTGTAAATTATATTCATACTCCTCATATGACTTATAATATATCAAAATTAAATCTATGAATACCCAAAAAAAATTATCAATATAATAATTTAATATTATTTTCATTAGATCCATTAACACATATGGTGAATTATTAAATCCAAAATGAATTACTGTAAACTCATAATATCTATCCTTTATATGAAAAAAGTCATCTTTGGTATGTTAACCTTCTTGACTCTTAGTTAGTGATAACAATAATGATGATCAATCATAGAGCATTATTATAAACCTTGAATTTGATCCAATAGATCATAAGTGTTCGGTAATGGATATTCTTTTTTAATAGTGATGAAATTAATTACCCTATAGTCAATTCATAATTTGATAGACCCATCCTTATTCTTAACAAATAAGACAGGTGCTCCCTAATGTGAAACACTAGTTCATATAAACCACTTTTCACATAAATTTTATTTTTTTTCTTAAGATCCACTAACTCCATTGGATCCATACTATAATGTGTAATAAATATGGGTTTTGAATCAGGGATATAATTAATACATAATTCAACAAGATCGTCAGTAGTGTATCTTGGAAATTCCTTTGATAATACATAAATATATTCCATCACAATAGATACATCCAATATTATTTGGACATACGTATCATTCATCGAATCATCATTAAGGATTTAATTAATATGACTCGTGGGAGGGGGTCCTAATAAGACTCGGGAAATAAATTATCTCTTCTAAATACAAGGGATTCTTACTATCCTCAGAGGATGTAATCTTCTTTTATGAACAATAAATTATTTAATTATACTTTTAAATAAAATATATCCTAATTATTAAATCAAATTATACTAGAGTTATGATAATTACATATGAAAATATTGTTTTCTTAAGTATCTAAATGGGTATTTCCTTACATATCTTCATTTCCATGAGATTTCCACTAGGTGACCAGATTGATAACCCTCTTATTTGGTTGTTAATTAAATATTAAATGCTATTAGAAAACATGGAAGATATAAATGAGTGATTTTATCTAGATTCAAATAATGATTTATCTAATTTTTATGTCACTACTAAATTACCTACCTCTGCATCATTAGTAACATCAACTTATTTGATTGTAATTCTATAAGATCGACCTTGATCCCTAGGCCTATTTTGTGGTATATTACCTTGATTCTTGGGGAATTGATTTGAATATTATCCATCTTCTAGAAATTAATTAATTGGAAATTGTTTGATTCACTCTTACCCATGAATTTATGATCTTGGTGGCCTCTCTATAAAAAATTTTAGAAAACTCTTATTTCGTTCAACAAAACTCTTGGGTTCTTCTTCCAAAATTTATTACATGTTTGGAATTATGTCCATAAATAATTTTCCTCCTCCAAATTTATTATACACTAGTGCTCAACCAAACTTTTATTCACCTACATCCCCATGAAAATAGGATACTCATGGAATTCTATTTTGGTCTTGACAGCAGTAGTCACAATTTCCTCATATGAGGAAAATGTTTTAGAGATTATTTCTCATCAAATTTTTGGTTTTAACCCATTTAGAAATTGATCAATCATTCTCTATACATTGTAAATATATTTAGAAACATTCCACACTAACCATGAAATGTTAGATATATACTCATCCATAACTTACTCATCCTTTCACCATATATGTCAAAATTTCTATTTTATGTGTGAAAGTTACTTGAGAGATTAGTGAATTTTAAACAATATGTCCTTAAAAGACTTCAAGTTCATGTTATTTATTTATTAATCCTTCTTAGAATTTTGAATCAATTAATTCCACTAGTCAACATCTCCCATTATATGATACACCTTCATAATAACCTTCTCATTATCATCAGAACCCAAGGCAAGGAATAATTTCTTTAGGGTCTTTCCCCATTAATCAGCCACTAATAGATTTTTGGTCCCACATAATAATGGTGGTTGCTACCTCATGAAATGGTCTAACATTGATACATCATGATGTGATGAAATAGGTTATTCCATGAAGTAATAGTTGTTAATTATAACCTAGTTCAACTACAATAATATAGTCATATTCTTCTTTGATCCAACATCACACTCATTAACTTTCCCTTGAGAGAAATCCCTGTAATGATTTTAGGTTTTGACATGATTATTCCATCCATTAGGAAATGTTTATAATCAATTGTGTATACATAATTAGTGTATAAAAAACACTATGATTTTCATTTCTAAAAACATTTCGTGAATATCCTAATATTTTCCCCTAGCGATCATGTTTTCTTACTATGTTCTTCTAAATATAGTTTCCAAGGTTTCTATTAAACCATCCATTACTACCAGTTTTAACAACCCCAACTATAGTATGCTATATTTTGTGGTTATTTTATTATATTGATTCATATATCACAATATATAGGATCCAACAGTTTTATAGAATCAGGAAACTAGATACATAAATGAGGTTTACATTACATTGGAACTAAATATACATCAACTAAAAACATAAAAAACATTATTATTCTCCATGAAATCAATTTTTCATATGTATAAATATTTTTTGTTTCCTGGGTAAATGGAAACCAATATAATTGGGTGAGATCAGACACTCAGTAATAGGGTATTATACAATTAAATCACTTATAAATAATACATTATGTAATGTATAAATAAAATTAGTTATTCCATATCAAATAAAATTGAGAGAATAAATAAATAAATGGTCAGCATAAAAATGAATAAATTCTTGGATAATAATAAATGATCATATATGAATTATATAACATTGGTTGTCTTGAACATGTTATCAAGGCCTTGTCTGAATACATATTACATAAAAAGGTAAGTATCCTCCTATTGCCCTATTTTAGTTGCCTAATGAGAACTACCAGTGCACTGAGTAGATATATTACTCTGAGACCCACCCATTGCATAAATTTCCAATGCATTATCTCGTATAAAAAATGATTACATGGAATAATTTTCACATAATTAACAACAAAAGTACTTAGAAAAAAATCTCATTGAGGCATATCATAAAATATTTTACCATATAAAATAAATAAATATATGGTGGAAAAATATATTACCCAATAAAAGAATCAATAAATTTATATAGGTTAAATCCCTTTAATAATAATTAGTGATTTCACAATGTATAAATAAACACCCATAAAAATAGAGTATATGAGATTATATCAATTGGGTGTTCACAAGGACTATGATTTCAAAGTTTATAGGTAGTTAAATAGATGAATTTTCAATGTTAGGATACCAATTCAATGATATATATTTCTTTTCTTGAAAACCCACACACACATTACTTCAACAAAATTTTGGGATGGTTTTATAGTTTTGGGATAGTTCGATCATTTAAACATCTTAAAAAAGGGATATAATGAGAAGGGGTATGTAATATATCATTAAAATACTTAAAATGTACGATAATAACATGGTATTAAAAATATTTCTATATATTAATAATAAGTTAAAAAGATAGTATAATAAATTAATTACAACTTAAAATTAAATAGGGTGATTGGGGAAACCCATACCTTGGGAGGATGGTTCTTAGTGCTAAAAGAAAGACTCCGTTGAAACTTATAACCACCTTGGAGAGACTCTTAAGATGGATATTGATAGGGGATTCATGCACAAAGAAATTTTCGTGGAGAATGAAAAGGTAAATGGTGGGTATTTATACTTGTATAGGGGTGGTTTGAGGGATTAAATAATGATTATTGTGTTATTTAGGTTAACCACTTTTGGGTGGCATTAATTTAAAAAAAATTGATGATAATTATTTCTGTAAAGTTTTTTTAATGATTTTTAACACCACAAACATCCATTTAAAGTTTTCATTATTAGTTCTATTATGACTCTACTTTTTAATTTTAGATTTTATATTATTTTAACAATATTTTGGTAAACCGTTTTTTACCATGGTAACATTTTTGTATCTAAAATTGAAATTATACTAATTACCTAATGTGGAACTTTTGATTCAAAATATTCAATCCATTTTACTTGACTCAGTTTATTGAAGTGATAAGAATTAATTCTAATATGATACATGTATAAACAACAATTTTTTAATATAGCATAAAATCACAGTTACAAAATGTTAAGCATGTATTTTGAAAAGTAATAAATTATGAATTATTTTATTCCATAAATAAATTTTGGACCATTAAAAAATATTAATTAATTTTATTCTAGGATTATATCATTATTACATAAGTTATGGTATTCTTAAAAATGGTATTTTAACTTTAGAACCCAAAAATCCATATTTTCAAAAAATTCTAAGAAGTCATCCTATGTTAATTTGGATGTGTTGAGTCCAAAATTGATTTTAATTTTATCCATATATATATATATATAATTTTAACTTTTAAAAAAAACATCATTTATCAAAAGATAATAATAATAATAAACATTATGATACTTCATCAAAATAATTTATCATTTAAAAAGTATTTTAAAAAATTATTTTCTGAAAAAAAAATTATTTAAAACATATTAATTTATCAGAAAACATAGTTTTAATGTAACATATTTAGTGCCAAAAAATAATTATATTTTTTTATATCAAAAAATATCTCAATGATCACTTATTTTCTTTTATATAACCAAAAATAATAATGACCTACTATCTTATTAACTAATTATCATAATGTCCATCGACCATAGTGTTCAACAGTCATAATGGAAAATGACTATATTTCCTTATAAATGTATAATATTTCTCACTTCATTATTCACTACATCACATATAAAGGTTCTTACACATTCATTGATAATATGAATTGTTTTCCAAAAAATTATATTTCTTTTTACAATCATTATAGTAGGAGCGATAATTATATGATATTTAAGCATATGGGGTTCTATTTAGTGAATGTACTATTATTTTATATTTATATCCCATACTATTCCTTTTTTAATCAATATTAACACATACTTTTTAATGTAATGTAATATTCTTTGTAGACGCCGGAAAATTCCGTTATTCCCAAACGAAGCTCCGGAAGCGGAAAGCGAGGTCATATTTGGAGTCACAAGCACGTTTCGGAGGGCCCGGAGGCCTTGCGCGGAATTTTGGAGGCCTGCGCGCAAAGTTGTAGTGCCGCGCGCAAACCTCCCAGGATGCGCGCAATGCGCTGGGCCGGCGCGTAATTTTGTGCGCCCGTGGCCCGCGCGACTCCCTTGCGCGCCGGGCCCGATTCCGCGCCCGCGAAGGAAATTCCGCGCCCGCGAACCAGATTCCGCGCCCGGGGTTGCCTATAAATATAAGGCGACCCCCGACGTTTTAAAAGTTGCCGGAATTCGAAGAGTCGCTCGTTTGCGCAATCCAACCCCCTCCGCGCGCAATGCCGATCTTCAGGTAACCTTCTTTCTTTCGCGCAAGAAAGCCTCGGGGTTCGCCTTCGCGCGCAATCCCTTTGGCTCCTTTCTTTTGAACAAATCTTCACCCTGAGGCATTCGCGCACAAAAGAAGCCTCTTGCGCGCAATTTCCCCCGGGTGCGCGCAATCTAGCCCGATTGCGCGCACCCCCCCCCCCCCCCCTTACAAAGTGGCCATTCGTTAAAAGAATGGGCCGTTGCCCCCGCGCGCTATCAGAGGCCCGGTGTGCGCAATCTCTATCTTCCGCACGCAAAGCGCTGGCCCAATTGCGCGCTAGCCCGCCCATTTGCGCGCTGACCCGTGGTATTGCGCGCAAAGCTCCTCTTTTGCGCGCAAACCGCCAGGGTCGCCCCCTTTGACCCCCTGAGGCTACCCGCCTGTGTGCCGCCCGATGACCTTCATCCTGGGTGCCCGCAACGTGCGTTGTCTTCCCGTGCGGCCCTCCAGGCTTGCGCGAAGTGACACGGACCTATCGGCGGCAGCATCTTCGTCCGCGCTGCAAGACGTTAAACTGCCAAGCATCTTCGTCCGCGCTGCAAGACGTTAAACTGCCAAGCATCTTCGTCCGCGCGACAGGACGTTAAACTGCCAAGCATCTACGTCCGCGCTGCAAGACGTTAAACTGCCGAGTGCTTCGTCCAACATGACGTTAAACTGTACATTGTCCTCAACACACGACGTTAAACTGTACTTCGTCCGGCAAGATGTTAAACCGTCCGCTTCGTCCTCAACACACGACGTTAAACTGTACTTCGTCCGGCAAGATGTTAAACCGTCCGCATCGCCCGATCCCGTGCCTCGCATGCAGGGCCCCCCCCCCCCGGTTCGGATGTGGCCCCCACCCGCTCGTCTCTGCAGGGATGTCGGGATTGCCCCTCTTTAGGGACGATTTAATTGGAGCAGCCTTCGCCCATGGGGGTAGGGTATTACAAACCCCTAGTTTCTTGTGGGGGGATGCACATGTGTATCTCCATTGCGCTTCCCCACTGCCGAAGCCAGTAGAGGGCGTGACAAGGATCAAGGTCTCTCACCTTCGGCCCAAGTCCCTGTCCAACTGAGCTTTGCCGCATCCGGGCTGCCTCAGTGCGTAAGTCCTGACAGAACTAACTACGTGGACTTTGATCCCTGTCTCCTAAACAGGGTACGTAGGAAGCCTCTCCGAGGTTCAAGCCCACCACTTGGTCGTCCCGATCGTATTCACGTCGGTTCGTCCATCAGTGGACCCCTCCCGGGTTAACATTCGCGTCGATTCCCCTATGAATCCGCTCTTGTGGGGGACTGCATATGTGTATCTCCATTGCGCTTCCCCACTGTCTTCTTCTATTTTTCACTTGCCAACGTCCAGCATGACGTAAAACTGTGATCCACCCGGCCGTTCCATCCCCCTCTGTGCGAGGTGGTTCGGTTCAATCCTTCTCCAGGCAGCCTCGACCTCCTCGTGAGTCGGCTTGCCAACGTCCAGCATGACGTGAAACTGTGATCCACCCAGCCGTTCCATCCCCCTCTGTGCGAGGTGGTTCGGTTCAATCCTCCGCCCGGCAGCCTCGACCTCTTCGTGAGTCGGCTTGCCGACGTCCAGCATGACGTTAAACTGTATATCCGAACTACGCTGACTTTGATCCGCGCTAACGCACGGTACGTAGGAAGCCCCTACGGGGTCCAAGCTCTTCACTCCATCATCCATCCTGATCCTTACCCGGGCCGCCACATCTCGGTGGGGTCATGCCATTTCATTCCACTCCACGTCACTCGGGAAGCCGCCCATGTGCTGGCCCCAGCGTCGGAGGTTCCCCGCAAGGGGTTCTGTCACCTGATCCACTTCTCGTGTTGATCAGCCCGATGTCGTCCCCGCTGGACGTTAAACTCGCGGCATACCCCGTGTTAAACATGGGAAGCTGAGGAAAACCTCAGGTAACGCAGTTCCCCGCACCCAGCGCGGGATGCCTCAGGCCATCACGCCTTCGAGAAGCCCTATTAGGGACGGAAGGCAGACATGCAGAGCCATAGTGTTAAGACACGCCCCCAACACCCAGAGCTACCCGGTCTCCTCACCACAGGTTGCTGCCCCGACCAGACTCCTTGGAGCGTCCGGGCGGAAGTAGCGTAATTAACCGGTGTCCATGGAGGCATGGCGCCGGGAACGAGATTCACGAGCACGTCTTAAATCTATGAGGGAGACCCGGATTAGGCGACGAGTTCCGAGGAGACGTCCACGGAAGGAGGAGCCGACATCCCATCATCCCGGTTTCGATCAAGGAGCAGACGCCCCTGAATAAGGGACGGATGCCGCCCGCCTTTGGAAAGCGGGACTGCGGGGGCACAAGCCGCGCGCCCATCCCCTCGGGTCGACGGGTGCACGCGCGAACGCGTCCTGGCGGAACAGCGTCGGAACAGAATCCCGACGCACATCCGCACCGAAACAGAAAAATGGTGAACCCGACGTGAATCTCTTCTCCTCAATACGAAGACCGATTGCTTTCAGAGGTGTTGGAAGACCAGCATGCTGCTCGACCGAGCATTCAGTTTTTACCCGCCAGGGGCTGGGGAAGGGAAATCGGGCACTCCGTCTCACGACGTCGATGGCCTGGGTTCCCCCCGTGGAAGGAATCGTGGCACTAATGGTTGGTTGTCGATTCCTTTTCCTATCAGTGTTAATGGGTTTCTCTCCCTACTTTCAGGAATCAAGTCGCCCAATCCAGTGCTCGATCGCCACCCGCCCACTGGCGCAGGGGTAGGGGAAACACCGACGCGGCTACTCTGCGCGGTCCCGCCCGTTCCACAGCCGTCCCAGCAGCCGCAGCTGCGGGGCAACCACGCCCTCTCTCCCCCTCGGAGGTCATCCAGAGAAGGGTGATCAACAACTTGGTGCGGAGATATGAGGAAGAGGGAGTCATCCCCACCAGGGACATGGCTCGCCTAGACCTCGAGGAAGCTGCACCTCGCCACCAACGCCGCCCCCGAGGGCCGCACAGGGAGGCACCGCTGCCTACCTCGACGTCCAACCGCTTCGGGAGTTTATCCCTGGAACGCTCCGACAACTCCTTCCCCTATGCGGACGAGGTGGAAGATGTCCGGGACCACCCTATCCGGGATTCGCTCCAGGGATCCGCGATAAGGGCTCCTGTCAGGCCACGGCGACATTGCCGCCAGGCCTCTCAAGTCGAAGGACGGGCTCTCCACCTGCCTGCGCCGCTCATCCCGACTCGTCTGTCCCGATGCCAACGTCGGGCACGAGCGGAAGAGGGTTCCCACCTTGGGGCCCTAGAAACAGCGGCCGCGTTGGCTCAAGCCACTGCCGGCTCCAGTCACCAGGCCCCTGCGCATCCTGAGCAGGGGCACTTCTATACCCGACCTGGATCGAGGCCCCGACCGCCCCAAAGGCAGGATGGGTTGACTCTCTCGGTTGCTGGTACAGGCAATGGCCACCGCGGACCACCTCGCGGTAGCGCTATTCGCCAACAGGGTCTACTCCGTGTGGCCGATCCAAGAGGCATGGGTCATCCCACCTCCTGATCCCGGCCCGGAGGCCTGCCCGGAAGAATCTCTCCCCGTGTCCCCTTTGATATCTGTCCCGGTGCTCCTCGCACCTTGGTTTCCAGTCCTCTTGGCCCCAGCAACGGTGCGGCCGGAGGACGCCAGGACAGAGATCAGCCACGCCCCGAACAACCACCCAAGGGCGGGAGGGCGAGGCGTCGACGTCGAGGGAAGAATGTTAGGGAATTCCGGACAGAGATCTGACCGGTTCGTTTCTCTGAAACAGAGGCGGAGTATGATTCGGCGACAGAGCCCTCCCCCCGATCCCGCCAGTCAGGGGCAGGGGTAGGAATGCGGCACATCAGCCTCGTACTTCCCGAGAGTGAGATCGATATGATCCCCGCTTCTCTCCGAAGGTATATCCGGAGTAGCGAGGGCCTGGTAGACCCCCAAGGATCAAGCTTGCGGTTGGTACCGGCCCCTCTGGAAGCACCTTCTGCCTCGATCGGAGAAGCCGGAGACTTTTTCTGGGGACCGACGGTCGAACCACGATCTAGTGCACCCTCGGCGAGCACCGACGCTACAGCAGGATGTTCGCTCGCCGGCCCGTCCTATCGTGATGTGGTAGCCGGGGCACCGCCACCATCAGGGGGCGGCCCGGGATATGGAGGCCAATCGGCCTGCTCGCCGTATTCACCGCCGGCCAGCCCGTCGGCCCGGCGGCCCGCCTCGGCACCACTGCCGGTTCCCCGTCCATTCCCAGTCGTTGAAGAGGACCAAGGAGACCTGGGTCCCGAGTTTGAGTCGTGGAGCTTCTGGACCGTCCTTGCAGAGGGCCACTTCCCTGAGAAGTTTTGGCCAGTCGCAGGACCGGACTTTGATGCACCCGAATCACTCACCCCGGATGAGTTCGAATGCTTCCGCCGAACTCTCCGGGAGACTCACTCCCGTCTTCACCGCCTAAAAATGCCATATCCTGGGATTCAAGCACACCTAGAGAATATTGGTGAGCAGTGCCGTCAAATTGAACTGGCCACGCTCCTCGCGGTTCGGCACCCCGGGTCATTTGGGCACCATGAGGCCCTCCAACAACGATGCGTTGAGTGTTTTCAAATACTCCGCAAGGTTATCGAGGGAGCCACCCCCCACGTGTATATCCGTGGATGGGGGCAGTACGCTGCCCTACGCTTCAGTGCGATTCGCCGACAGCCCGATTCACTGGGTGGCCCTGAGGGTACATCCCCAGGGACGGAAACGGTCAATATGGCTGACCTGTCGGGAGAGGGGAACGACTTGGAACTTCCCGACGGGGGCTCTCCCGCCGAAGACAAGCCGTCGTTGGATCCATCGGTGAGAGTTACTCGTCACCAGAGGAACCTCCTGGGTCTCCCCACGCCCACTAAAGCACTGACGTTGAGCCGAAACGTCCGCAAAGGTAAAGAGCACGGCGGGGCTATAAAGCCCGCCGACCCATCTGCCTCCATGCAGAGGGCGGATGAGGATCCCGAGAAGGCTATGCTACGTCAACAGCTCGCCGAGCAGAAGAAGCTAGTTGACCAGCTCCTCGCCGAGCGCGCTGCAGAACAGCGGCCTGACTACGGTGATCCTAGGCCAGGACAGCAGGGACAGGAACAACCGCTCCTCGACAAGACTCTCCCGGGAAACCGTGATTACGCCGTGTTCGCCGACAGGGGAGAGGCCATTGCCTATGGCAAGAGGGCGCAGTATGTTTCACCACACCCTCCCGAGCGGCGTGACTACCTGAGAGACCCCGCTCGGATTCCTCCCGCTGCCCCAAGGGCCGCTCCGCCCGCCATCCCACGAGCTGCCGAGTTCGACGACCCGGTCGACGACCCGATTGAAGGGTCGTGAAATGCGCTCGTGGTTAGAGATCCTCGCCAGGACTGGAACCCATGTCCGGACGATCCGATGGCGGCACTCATCGCCCGCTTGGAATCCTTGGAGACTCGGCAAGTGGCGATCCCACCGGACGGCAAGCCATACCCAGCATGGGTGGATGACATGCCGGCACCTCCGTGATTCGGGAACCCCACTTTCGCCACCTTCAACGGGACTGGAGATCCGCCACAGCATTTGGCCCATTTCAACTCGAGGTGCAGGCCTATGTTGTGAAATCCGGTGCAGCAAGAGGCCGCTAAGCTTCGCTGCTTTGTCCAGACACTGGAAGGGCCAGCATTTGTCTGGTACAGCCAGCTCCCCGTCGGGTCGATAACTAGCTGGGAGGACCTTCGTAGACAATTCCTCTACCAGTTCAGTTCCACGACCCGGAAGACAAGTATCGCAGACCTCTTCAAGTGCAAGCAGAGGCCTGATGAGCGAGTCGCGGATTTTGTCGCCCGGTGGAAGGGTCTCACGTATTCCCTTGACATGCCATTGTCTCAGGAGCATTTGCTGACAATGTGCGTCGGGAACGTCAAGACCGAGCTGGTCCCTTCCTTGATCACTCAGAATTACCCCGGAGGGTTCAGGGACTTCTCAGACAAAGCTAAACGTCTTGAGGAAGCCCTGCAACAGGCCAGTAAGGCACACCCGCTGCCCCCTATGATTCCTGAAAGGAGAGTCAGCAGGGCTGAGCCCGCTGCTGTTGCTCAGGTAGAGGCCCCCAGGCAGTTGGAGCTGCTGCCGGTGAGGCCAGCTACGCAGCCTCACAGGAATCCGCCTCCACGGGCTCAGTTCCCGGCCCAGCAGCGGCAGCCCCAGAACCGGCCGGCCCCTCCGCGTAATGTACCGCCACAACCCAGGCGAGATAATCAGGGTCCACCTCCTCGGCAGGCCCCTCCAGCCCCTCGTCAAGACCACGCTCCCAGGGGGCCGCGATACCTGACTTACTCATTTCATGAGGATCAGGTCCCCGGTTATTTCCGGAGCGCCCTGGAGCAGAGGATTGTACGACTGCCTGAGTGTTGGAGGCCAGAGGAGGCACATCTCACGGATAACCCCTGCTACTGCCCTTACCATCGGGCCCTGGGGCACACCATCCGGTGGTGCTATGTGTTTAAGGACTGGCTCCAAGACCAGATTAACAACAATGTAATCAGGTTGGGCCCAGCTCCAGCACAAGTGGCGAGCGTGTTCGTGGGATCAGATGACGATAGTGGCAATGAGGATGAATGGCAGCTGGTCTCCGACCGCGGATCCCAGAAGTATAATAACTGGATGGCCCGCAAGATGATCATTCGCGCCCATGGAATCATCCGTGCGCGCTTGAATCAGCCTGAGCCCCCAGAATCTGCGGGTGCTGCTTCGGCATCGTCGTCCCAGCCTGCCTCTGCCGAGAAGAGCAAACGGCAGCGGCGCAAGAAGGGAGAGCGCGCCCCGCCAGTTCCACCACTATCCCGCACTCTCGGCGATTTCATGCCCCCGGAGATGGGGGTCCCTCCTCGGATCCGCCCGGTGATGGATGATTCATCTGATGACAGTGTTGGGTATGCTTCGGTTAATACCGTCGAGCTGGTAAATCCCTTTTCAGTTCCCGACGTTGAAGAACACCAGGTGGACCTCCCTAGTGTCCCCGGTCGTCGCCACCGTCGGAGGAACCGCAACAACAGGAGTCGCCGGGGCACAGCAGTTGGTACCTCCAGCCAGGCCGTGCACGCCACTGAGACTAGGCATCAGGCTCAAGACCGAGCTCAGCGTGCGCAGCCCCCCCATCCAGGGATGACGGATTCGCCTCCGCCACTGTTTGTGGTGTGGGACCAGGCAGAATCGCCTCAGCCGCGTCGCGATCAGCTCCACCATGCCACGAGTCCATCCCGACCTCCTGACCCCAATACGGTGATTACTTCTCGGGCTTCAACAAATGAACAACGAGATGCGCCAAGCACCAGTCGGCCGCCGGTCCAACCGGCAAGGCCCGTCATGCTTCCAACCGCAGAGCAACCTCCTGCAACCAGGGGCTCGCGCTTGGCCAAAAAGTATGATGTCCTGAAGCACTTGGCCGACATCCCAGCGAGACTCTCCATCATTGAGGCTCTGTGCATGTCACCTGAGATGCGCGAGGCGCTCGCTGAAGCCCTGAAAATCCCCCTCCAGTTTGAGACAGAGGTTGCGGCTGCAGAGGCCTTTCACGCCGAAACGATTGAGGACACCGAATGTCAGGCAGTTATCTCGTTCTCTGGTAAGGATGAAGACCCTCCTATACAGGGGCACATTCGTCCGCTGTATGTTACCGGCCAGTTCAATGGCCTTGAAGTCCGGCGTTGTCTTGTCGACACGGGGTCCGGGATTAACCTGATTCCAACTCGGACGCTCCGGAGATTGGGGTTGTCTGAGGATGACTTGATTCCCTCCGACCTCAGGATCCAGGGGTACGACCGCACCGAGCAAACTCCGGTCGGCAAGATACGTTTGAAGACCCAGTTCGGTGACTTGGTTGCCAACACCGAATTCATGGTAGTCTCTCAGGACACTGCATATAACGCATTGATGGGCAGGCCATGGCTCCACCTTCATGCGGCGGTTCCCTCATCATACCACCAATGCCTCAAATACTCCCTTAACGGTCGAGTAGGCGTGCTTCAGGGAGATGCCTCTCCTTTTTCCTCATGCGAAGCCCGCTATCTGGACACGGACTATTACAAGAGCAAGGACAAGCAGATCCTGGCAGGTGAGGTTGAGCCTATCGTTGTTGCAGGTGATCCTTGGGCAAGCTTGGATGACGCTTACGTCCTCCCGATTCAACGGTTGGACGTAGCCATGGTCTCGATGGCCTGTGAGTCTCCTGATGAGATGACCGCGACCGCCCATGCCAGCACCAGCGGCCCAGCAGGATCTGGTAGCCCCAATGCAGTTTCCAACGTAGTCTCTCCCGTGGACGATCCCTCCTCGAGTGGAGATGACGTGGAAGATGCACCCCCAGCCTTTGAGGAGGGCGTCTCCGCCACGGTCGATGAGTTAGTACAGGTGAACCTTGGAACCGAAGCAGATCCAAGACCCACATTGGTCAGTGCCGCCATGCCCTCTGAGGAGCGGAAGCAGTACGTGGACTTCCTCAGGCAGCACCGTGATGTGTTCCCTTGGGGCTATGACGAGATGTCGGGGCTAGATCCTCAGGTAGCCGTCCACCGCCTTGGTCTCCTGGCGAACCATCGCGGGTTCAAGCAGCCTCCCAGGAAGATGCACCCATTCCACGGTGCCATGGTTGAGGTCGAAGTTGACAAGCTTATCAAAGCCAACTTCGTGAGAGAAGTCCAGTACCCCAAATGGCTGGCCAACATTGTGTCGGTCAGGAAGAAGAACGGGCAGATCAGAGTCTGCATCGACTTCCGCGATCTCAACCGCCACTGTCCGAAAAATGATTTTCCCCTTCCAGTGACAGAGCTGTTGATTGACGCCACGGCAGGGTTCCAAGCCCTCTCCTTCATGGATGGATACTCCAGATACAACCAAATCCGGATGGCCCCTGAGGATGAGGAGTTCACTGCCTTCAGGGCCCCCCAAGGTATCTTTTGTTACCAGGTCATGCCCTTCGGCCTGAAGAATGCAGGTGCCACCTATCAACGGGCAATGCACCGCATATTCAAGCCAATCCTCAGCACACTGGTGGAATGCTACGTCGACGACTTGGTGGTCAAATCGCGCCAGCGTCAGGACCATCTCAAAGATCTTGAGAATGTGTTCGGCTTCCTCCGGTCTCGCTGCCTGAAGATGAACCCGTTGAAGTGTGCCTTTGGGGTCACCTCCGGGAAGTTTCTTGGCTTTGTGGTAAGGTACCGGGGTATTGAGATCGACCCGGAGAAGATCAGGGTGATTATCCAGATGCCTCCCCCAGGTAACCTCTGGGAACTGCAAGGGTTCCAAGGCCACTTAGCTTATATACGCCGATTCATCGCGAATCTGGCCGGCAAGTGTAATCCCTTTTCTCGGCTCATGAAGAAAGGTGCCACCTATGTATGGGATAAAGAGTGTCAGACCTCTTTCAAGGAAATCAAGCAGTACTTGCTTCAACCTCCGGTTCTGATGCCGCCTGTATCCGGGAAGCCGCTGGTCCTTTATGTGACCGCCCTGGAACGGTCCCTTGGTGCCCTTCTCGCCCAGAAGAACAACGAGGGAACAGAGAATAGCCTCTATTACCTCAGTCGCATGCTCCTCGATGCGGAAGTTAGGTATTCCCCCATCGAGAAGAGCTGCCTGGCGCTCATATTTGCCGTGCAGAAATTACGGCACTACTTGCAGCACCATGAGGTACAGTTGGTTTCTCGGGTAGACCCGTTGAAATATATCCTGAGCCGGCCTATGTTGACTGGTCGTCTAGCGCGGTGGGCTGTGATTCTCCAGCAGTTCGACATCAGGTATGTGTCTCAGAAGGCCATCAAAGGGTAAGCATTGGCGAACTTTCTGGATGCTCACCCGACCTCCGCGGATCAGCCACTGGATCTAGGCTTTCCTGATGAGGCCATTCTCTCGGTCGATCATGCCGATCCGTGCTGGCAGATGCACTTTGACAGTGCTTCCCGGAGCCCCACCGTTAGAAGGCTCGATAATCCTAAGCTCAACAGAGTGGGCTTGGGTATCGTCTTCATTACCCCGGAGCAAGCCGTGCTGCCATACTCTTTCCTGTTGTCAGAGGGTTGTACCAACAATGAGGCGGAATACCATGCCCTCATCACCGGCCTCGAGTTATCTCTCGAGATCGACGTGCCCCATCTGTGTGTGAAAGGGGACTCCGAGCTGGTCGTTAAGCAGATCAATGGCGACTATGTTGTCAGAAAGCCGGAACTTGTGCCATTGCTGGAGTGCACCCTCCTTCTGATGGCCCAGTTCCCTTCTCGGCCAGAAATTGTCCATAATCCCCGGTCGCAGAACGGTCGAGTAGATGCTTTGGCCAGCCTTGCTGCGTCACTTGCAGAGCCTGAACAGGACAACCTGATCGTCCGCGTGACGCACCGCAGGCTCATCGCTCCCGTTATCCCGGAGGGAGATCGCGGCCCGTCAGTAAGTAATCTCACCACGGTTGCCCCTATGCCCGGAGCCCCGAGTACCCCAGATATGGCAGTCGAATCATCCCCTGATTGGAGGGCGTCTTTGGTTGAGTACATCCAACACGGCATTCTCCCGTCAGATCAGGCCGAGCGCGAGCGAGTTCGACGCCGCGCATCGCAGTTTGTCCTCCAGAGCAGTCCCGGCCTGGAGCAGATCCTCTATAGGCGCGGATTTGATGGTGTTCTCCTCCGTTGCCTTCAAGGAGTTGAGATCCCACGAGTCATGAAAGAGGTTCATGCTGGTTCATGTGGTGCCCACCAGACTGGGCCGAAGCTGTCCCACCAGATTCGGAGGTTGGGATACTTCTGGCCCTCCATGATCCATGACTGCACCGAGTATGCCAGGAGGTGTCATACGTGCCAGGTTCATGCGAACTTTGTGCATCGGCCGCCGGAGCCTCTCCATACCACCAGGTATTCCTGGCCCTTTGCAGTCTGGGGTCTGGACGTTGTGGGACCTTACCCGCCGGCGACGGATCGCCAGTGCCGGTTCATTCTGACCGCCACGGACTTCTTCTCCAAATGGGCAGAGGCGATTCCGCTCAGAGAGGTCAAATCCTGTTCGATCGCTGACTTCGTGACCTCCAATATCATTTATCGATTTGGAGTGCCTCACGCTATCCTCACGGATAACGGAGCCAATTTCCGAGCAGCCGAGTTGAAGAAGTTTTACGCCAAGTACAACATTCGCTCGAACCATACATCTCGCTATCATGCGCAGGCGAATGGACAGATCGAGGCGTTTAACAAAACCCTCTCTAACATTCTACAAAAGATGGTTGGTCAGAACAAGAAGAGTTGGCGGACAAGCTCCCCAAGGCCCTTTGGGATTATCGGACGACGACTCGCAATTCCACCCAGATGACCCCTTATTCCCTGGTGTATGGAGCTGAGGCCGTCCTGCCCATCGAGATCCAGTTACCGTCCTTGCGCACTGCGGTCTACGACCAGCAAGCGCCGGACAGAGCTGCTGAAGCCCGTCTAGTCGAGTTGGAAGCACTGGATGAGAATAGGCTTCGCGCTTTGCACAACTTGGAGAGGCATCAAAGCAGAATGGCTCGAGCATTCAATAAGAAGGTTCGCCTCCGCTCCTTCCTGCAGGGTGACCTAGTACTGGCCCTAAGAGCGCCAATGATCTCCGGCAGGAAGCCGCCCAAGTTGGAGCCCAAGTGGGAGGGACCTTTTGTTGTCCACAAGGTCTATCCCAATGGCGCGTACTCCCTAGCAACTATGGATGGTGAGCGTGTCACTCCACCTACCAACGCTAGGTTCCTCAAGCAGTACTTTGCCTGAGTGTACTACGTCCAAGCTGCACGACGTTAAACTGCCTAGCATATCGTCCGCGCTGCAAGACGTTAAACTGCCAAGTGTTTCGTCCAACACGACGTTAAATTGTACTTCGTCCAGGCTACAAGACGTTAAACTGTTCAGCATTCGTCCAACATAACGTTAAATTGTACCACGTCCGCGCTGCAAGACGTTAAACTGCCAAGCGTCTTCGTCCTGCATGACGTTAAACTGCCCCTCAAGAACTATGTGCGGCTTGATTCCCATCCTTATGGGATACGTAGGACCGCCTGAACATTCATGTTTCAGGCCCAGCCCCATCCTTCGGGAATTTCCATCCCATCTCGGGCCCTTTGCCCAGTTGCCTCTGGGTATGCGGCGTATGGTGTGAACGCGGGGCTATGCCCTCATTCACGTCGGTTTGCTCGCCACGCTGTACGCCCCCCACGTTTGGGGATGCCTTCCGCTCCCCCTTTCTCTTTTCATCCTCCATGACGTTAAACTGCCCCTTAAGAACTACGTGCGGCTTGATTCCCATCCTTATGGGATACGTAGGACCGCCTGGACATTCATGTTTCAGTCCAAGCCCCATTTCTCGGGAATATCTATCCCGCGTTGGGCCTCTGGCCCCAGTTCCCCCTCCTTTTTGTGCGAGACGTGTGGCGTGAGCGGGGGATTATACCCTCATTCACGTCGGTCTACTGGCCACGCCGTACGCCTCCCCCCGTGTGTGGGACTACCTCACACCCCTCTTCGCCCTGCATGACGTTAAACTGCCTCTCAAGAACTACGTACGGCTTGATTCCCATCCTTATGGGATACGTAGGACCGCCTGGACGCTTGTGTTTCAGGTCCAGCCCCGTCTCTTGGTTGATCACGGGGATCTGCCGTCTTTTGGTTGCTCTCAGGGTGAGTCCTCCGACCCTTTCCGGTGATCTGTTAACATGTTTTGGGTACTTCGGTCTATGACCCGTGGTGTCGGATTCAATCCCGACAGGTCCTGTGTTGCTTGTCGGGCCTCGCGCTTCCTCTTGTTCGAGCCTTCACTCAAAGGGATCCTCGTTAGCAGTTTGGGTACGATGCCTCAGTGCTCTCCTACCGCTCCGGGTCGATTTACCGGCGGGTCCTGGGCCGCAAATCGATATGAATCCTGCGCTTGAGTGGTTGATGCTCGTTTTCTTGCCCCATCCTAGGCTGACGCGATCGGATGTTGTGTTGCGAATATGGTCAGTGATATCCTTGATCGCCATGTCGGCTCTTTCAGGCTCTGAACATTGGTTGCGCAGTTCTCATCACACTCCGCCTCTGTGCGTTGTAGTGGAATCTCGACACTCTCTTCATACTGACCTTCAGTACACCTTTACACGTTAGGCAGACCAACCAGGGTAATGGTGTCTTTCGAGGCTCCCACGATCTGAGCACCAAGGATATATGCTGATGTCCTCCCTAAGGGCCATGTGTAGCTGGACCCTCGTCCCCATAAGGAGGAAGGAGTCGCCCGAACAATGGCGTTCTGGGCCCAGTATAACTGGAGGCTAGCATCTCTGCCCCTCGGGTGATGGACATACGCAGGCCCCTATCCCAGGATCCTTCTCCTGGAATCGTGCGTGACCGCAGGGCTGGGTATGTTCCCACCTCCGCTGGGTCTGCCGTATCGCAACAAGAGGATTCCTCCATGGTCGGAACCACACGACCTTAAACTGTGTTCTGGTCTTACCACATGACCGTAAACTGTGATCGTCTTGGCCGCCCGATGAGAAACGGCACTGCATCGTGATGTTCTCCTCAAGGGACACTCACGTTGGGCGCTAGATAATAACCACGCCATTTTTCAATGCCTTTCATGGCTTGATTATTGTGGCGACGCTAGGGATTTCTTAATCACAGGCATGTCGCCGCACAAAGAAAAACCATCCACCTTTAAGGACAAACAAGAAATATCAAATGCCGCTTCTTCCAGGTGCGAGGGTCAGACCCGCACCCCTCCCCGCGCTGGTGCCCGATTGTGTTGCGCCGCGCTTCAAGAACTACGTGTGGCTTGATTCCCATCCTTATGGGATACGTAGGAACGCCCGGATGTTTGAAACTTCGGGTCCAGCCCCCCACCTCTTAGAGATTCCCCCTTATCTGGGGAATCCGCCGCCTTCGGGTCACCCTCAAGGCATGTCCCTCGACCCCTTGTAGTGGTCCACCGGTGTCAAGAGTACTCTGGTTTGTTTCCAGGAGGGTCAGGTTCAGCTTGGTCAGGTTTCTTCCACTTTTCAGGCTTCGTGCTCCCTTTCATTCGGACCCATCGCCTACGCCCTGGGTGGAGCCCCCGTGAGCGGTCTGGACACAATGCCTCAGTGCTCTCCCACCGACTCGGGCTGGTACCCCCAAGGGCCTCGGGCAGCAAATCGATATGAATCCTGCGCTTGAGCGGTTGATGCTCGTTTGCTGCCTCGTTCCATCAACGGTCAGTGCGATATTGATGCTGCTTTTCCGCCACGGTCGGCAGTACTCCCATATCGTTACGCCGGTGCCCCCAGTCCTTGAGTGAATGGCCGCATGATTCACATTACATTTTCCACCTCCCATTCTGACCAGGCGAAACCTCGACACTCTTGACACTATCCCTCAGTGCATCTTTGCATATCCAGGGGATAGGACCACGATGTGGCGTACTTTGAGGTTCTTATGGTCCGAGCTCTAAGACCTTAAACTAATATCTGCCCCTATGGTCCAAGCTCTACGACCTTAAACTAAGATCTCCCCAAACGGGGTTCTACGTCCCGCATGACGTTAAAACTTCACTTTCAGAACTACGTGTGGCTTGATCTCCAGCCTGATGGAGTACGTAGGAACGCCCGGGCATTTCGACTCGGGTCCAGCCTCAGGGATCGCTAAGTCCCGCCCCTCCTCGTCGTCGGCCGGCTGGCCTGGCTTCCGGTAGAGTGGTGCATCTTTCTCCCCGATTCAGTTCGGGATTCCCCATTGCAATGATGGGAAGAGACAGTTTCCTCGTCAAAGAGGTTCTGTCTTAGAATTGGGGTGATTCACGGCCAGATTAGTGCATCCGCCTAATACGCTTTCCCCACGGTGGCGCAATTTTGAGAGCGTTAGATTCTGTCCGAACAAATCGTCACTTCGCCCCACGCTTCGCATGCCCTGTTGATTTGGATTTCCACCCTTGTGCCTGAAGGAACCCCCAAGGCGGCATTGATGATGACATGTGATCCGCCTCCTGCAATATGAATGATGACCTTCGGTCCGTCTATCGCAGTAGTATGGTCGATTGATCCATTGTCCTCTTGCCGTCTTGGGCATTTCCTGGAAGGCCGACCGTTGTGGATTTCTGAATTCGGGACACGCGATTCACCCTTTCTCATTTACCTATGTTCGAATAAAATCCCAACGCCCCTAGCGTTGTCCCGCTCGTGTGTCGGAACAAGTTGGGGGATGATACATTGATTAGGTTTGAGGTCTCCTTTCCTAGGAATGACCTCCCTCTTTTATTTAGAAATCCAGGCCCAATTATGGATGCCTGATGCTTGGTAAACGTTCCCGCAAGACAATGAATCGTGGTTGAGAATGTTAAGCCAAAAGATGCAGATAAATATATTGGTTCATACAAATGGATCAAAGTAGCGGAAGCAAAATGTTCTGGGAACGGAAAAAACAAAGCCCCTAGGGATTAGCGTGCTGAATGAATCTTTCCAATGCCGGTACCCTTTGGCTGGCGGCCTCCAGGGCTGCTTCTCGCTCTCTGCGTGCCCTCTCTTCGTCGGCGGTCGGAGCACGCAGCTCGCTGATCCTGGCCTGTGCACGCTCCCGCTCGACTTGGAGTGTGACCATCTGTTGGCCCGCCTCCGTCAGCTGTACCTGGGCGTCAACCAGCTGGGCTGCTAGTTGCTCCACAAGCTCAGTGCATGTTGCGATGAAGGCCTCCTTCTCTGCCGCCTGCCCTTCGAGACGCCGGACTTCCTGCTCCGCCGCGAGGAGCGCCCGCGTGTTCTCCGACATGTCCCGACATTGTGCGACGTCGGCACGCCGGCGGCTCTCGCGCATCTTTTCGGCCTCGAAATCACGGACCGTCAGATGGAGGCGTTGAGCATCAGCTCCCCCGGCACACAGGAAGCGCAGCCAGGTTTGAAGTGATCCCATGTGCCCCAGCCACTCCGATGGGTCTCTCTTGAGGAAGCGCTGGATGCACTTCCACCCCCTGCGTCGCGTTATCCGGCTCTCCTCGACCGCCTCCGCGTCCGAGTCGTCCATCTCCTCGGGGTCGGCAGGCCGGTAGGCAGGGAAGGCAGCCAGCAGGTCTGCTGCGGGGTCCGCCCCTGGGATGTCCTCACGGGGGATAGGTTCCCCAACATCTGGGCGACCTTCTTCTCTCGCCCCAGCGGCGTTGACACCCTCGTCAGCCCCCGACCTCTCTCCGATGGCAGCACCGCCGGCATCCACAACCCCTTGATCAGCAGTTGGTGGGGCCGGCTCGGTGTGGGAAGTCTGTTCCGGAGCAGGCGGCATGTCTGCCACCGGTCCACTCATGGATGGCCCAGGTTCGGCAGCCCGACGAGCCTCCAGTGTTGAGATCACTGCGCAAGGCATGCCATGGTTAGTCACGGATCGTCAACGGCAAACACCAACAGTAAGGTAAGGAGACTTACGGGAATCCAAAGCGTCATCTTCCGCTATCCCGGCCGCCGCAGGAGCAATTGCAGCAGGGGACCCCTTAGCGCTTGTCAGTTCAATGATGGGTGTCTGGCCCCTGCCCTGTCCTGCTGGCGCCTCTCCTACTCCTGCTGAGGATGCCTGACCAGCATCCGTGCACTCCTGAGAAAGGTGGAGAAATGGGTTAGAAGCTGCATAAGAGAATGGATGAAGCAGGTTGAGTAGGGATAGAAGCGGACCTCGAGGAGCTTGGTGATATCGACATTGTCGGAGCCGGCCACCTCGCCGCTCTCCCGCAGGCTCCCCTGATGGGACCTTCCCTCGGAGCCTTCATCCTCCCCCGTCTCCTCCTCTTCCTCGGAGTCGCCGTTACTGTCATCTCCCTCCGGCGGCATCTGTTCTGGAGCAGGCTCTAGACCGAGCATCACCTTCACCAGAAGGGACGGCTCCGCACGCTGACCACGTTGGCGCGCGTACTCGTCCATGGTCTTCAGATACGCATACCGCCGGTGGAAGTTCACCCTGTCGGCGACCTGGAGGCGCCCGACCTCTGGCAGATGGATTCCTTCGCTGGTTATCTTCTGCCAGATGATTTCGGTCCCCAGCGACTGCCGCAGGGTCATCCAGGCCGACCACAGCGCCGGGAAGACTGCATCGTGGGAGGGTTCGAGCAGATGCCTTACCTGCTTCCCGGGCCGCTCTTCGACCGCCGCACGTGCCCCCTCTCTGGGCGCCAAGGTCGTGGCGGCAGCCTGCGATGTGCCCGCCGCCGAAGTCCCTGCTCGCGCCGGCTCCGCTGCTTGGCGCGCCTCCGTTCTCCCCCGCGTGACGGCGCCTCGCCTCCTTCCTTGACGCCCGGTCTCCGCACGGGTGACCTCGAGCCGCCGAACTGGCTTCCGTATAATCCCCTCGGGGTACGCGATGGCCCAGTGTTCGGCGTACTCGGTTGCCAAGCCTGCGTCGACCCCGGTAGGAGGGAGAGTGATGACATCGCCAGAGCCGAAAGCGGCGAACATCAGCCACATCTGGCGAAGGACGCAAGGGTTCGTCTCCTCCCGGACAGCAGTGAATACCCTCTTCGGCATCCGTTGAAGGCACCCGAACTGCCTGGCGAACCGGGTTGGCACGTAGGGCTCGCAGATCACCTTCTCGTCGATCCGAGCCACGAGCACCCCTCCCCGCATGTTCTGGAAGTATTCGTGCTGCTCCAACGGACCCTGCCCATTGTCGATCATCTGGCCAACGGGAGTGGGGAACGGGATGAAGTTGAAATTGGCATGATTGCCAATCCGAATCCTCACGCCCTCCTCATTCAGGGTCATCGGAGCGACCCCCGCGATGTTCAGCAGGGAGGGTCGCAGGCCGTTGCCCGGAGGAATGATGGCGTTTGGAAACGTGTACCCACCGAGGTGAGCAGCCACCCAGCCATGGAAGAATTGAAAGGGACCACAGATCCTTCGTGGCGACCCCCCTCGCGAGATGCGTCCCAGGATGGCATACAGCTTAGCCAGCACCGGGACCCCGAGGTTCTATCTTTTATTGGCGGCCATGGCGCCCGCCATCGCCAGTGTCGCCGGGCGGACGCCCATTCTCGCGTCCCGCACTGGCAGGAGCCACCCACTCAGAAAGGCGGCCCGGAACGCCGCGTACCGGACATTTTGGTCCCGGGCCTCGATGACGCGGTACCCCCATGAGCGGCAGTCGCCCGTCTCTAGGACCCGCCAGTACGACCCGTTCCGGCTCCTCTGAGCCGCGGTCGGGCACCGCTTCCCCCTACCTGGCATCTTGACCGCTGGGTCATGCTCCAAGAACTGGCCGAACCACTCCTTGTAGGCTATGTCCTTGTGGAAGTCCTTGATCCCGAGCCGCTGCGTAGCCAGGTCAAGTAGATGCCATGTCAGAATGGGAGTCAGTGACCTGTCTTCCCAGATGTTCTTCGGGGGCAGGAACTCATCGTATTGGTAACCCTCCAGCGGGATACCTCCGATGCAGTGGATGTCCCAGAGACCGATGCTAACCTCCCCATGGTGAAGATGGAAGGTGTTGGTATCCGGGGACCAGCGGGTGAACAGCTCCGGCCCGAGCTCGGACTGCTGGTAGAAGTGGAACTGCGACATCCACACTGCCTCAAACAGGCCGATGTACCGCAGCTCTTCCGCGAAGTGATTGCAGGTGGGGCATACCCAGAACGCCCAGGCCCACTCACTGGTGAAATTGCCCCCAGACCGCAAGTCCCATTCCTTCAGCCAGCCCTTGGTGTCGTCAGTGAAACTCTGGCGATATGTGCTCGAGTAGAGGGCTGGAGAGTTCTTCGCAGTAGGCTCATTCCCGACGATGGTTCGCGTCCTCGGGTTTAGGACATAGACATCTAAGTGCCTGGTCTCCCTGGTAGGATGCCCATTGTTGGTGATGTTATAGTGGGGAAGATCGTCCTCCCGAGTCACCCAGGTCCGTGGCGCATCAACCTCGAACCCTGGCACCGGAACCTCATCTAGGATGCCAAAGTTCCAGATCGGCAGGTTGTCCGACAGCGGATATGTCTTCTGGGCCGGCGTCAGCAAGTCGAACAAGGATTGATTGCTGGAAACAATCTTCTTGGCTCCGTAGACCTCCTCGTTCGCCGCCATCTCAGCTCTGCGAATGGCGGCATCCCCCTCATTCCCTCGATTCGCGGCCATCTCAGAAGTTTCGGGAGTCGTGTGGGTTAAGGGATGAGGCGTGCGGAATCGGAAGAGGCTGGTAGAGAAGTTTGAGAGTTGGCGCACAATCCTAGTGGACGGCGCGCAATTGGGAAGTCTGTCGCGTAAAACCCCGGGTGTTCGCGCAAAAACAGGCCGAAATCCGGAAGGTTTGTGCGACGAACGGGTGAATTCCGCGCCGGAAAGGGCAATTTCGTGCACGAGAGCTCGAATGCTTATCGCGTGGAAGGCCGGTGTATGGTACGGGGGGACCCAGGGCCCCTATTTATAGGCGAGGCCGGGTGTCCGCGCTGCGCGGAAAGTGCTTTGCGCGACCGTGACAGCGAATTTCGCGCCCGACACCCCTTTTGGCGCGCCACAGTCCCGCGCCACCCCGGACTTCGGTATTCCGGCGTCTCCCTCGGAACCCGATCGTTGCGACCTCTCGCCGATCAGATTCCGAGGGGGGGCTTTTGTAGACGCCGGAAAATTCCGTTGTTCCCAAACGAAGCTCCGGATGCGGAAAGCGAGGTCATATTTGGAGTCACAAGCACGTTTCGGAGGGCCTGGAGGCCTTGCGCGGAATTTTGGAGGCCTGCGCGCAAAGTTGTAGTGTCGCGCGCAAACCTCCCGGGATGCGCGCAATGCGCTGGGCCGGCGCGTAATTTTGCGCGCCCGTGGCCCGCGCGACTCCCTTGCGCGCCGGGCCCGATTCCGCGCCCGCGAAGGAAATTCCGCGCCCGCGAACCAGATTCCGCGCCCGGGGTTGCCTATAAATATAAGGCGACCCCCGACGTTTTAAAGGTTTCCAGAATTCGAAGAGTCGCTCGTTCGCACAATCCAACCCCCTCAGCGCGCAATGTCGATCTTCAGGTAACCTTCTTTCTTTCGCGCAAGAAAGCCTCGGGGTTCGCCTTCGCACGCAATCCCTTTGGCTCCTTTCTTTTGAACAAATCTTCACCCTGAGGCATTCGCGCGCAAAAGAAGCCTCTTGCGCGCAATTGCCCCCGGGTGCGCGCAAGCTAGCCCGATTGCGCGCACCCCCCCCCCCCTTACAAAGTGGCCATTCGTTAAAAGAATGGGTCGTTGCCCCCGCGCGCTATCAGAGGCCCGGTGTGCGCAATCTCTATCTTCCGCGCGCAAAGCGCTGGCCCAATTGCGCGCCAGCCCGCCCATTTGCGCGCCGACCCGCGGTATTGCGTGCAAAGCTCCTCTTTTGCGCGCAAACCGCCAGGGTCGCCCCCTTTGACCCCCTGAGGGTACCCGCCTGCGTGGCGCCCGATGACCTTCATCCCGGGTGCCCGCAACGTGCGTTGTCTTCCCGTGCGGCCCTCCAGGCTTGCGTGAAGTGACACGGACCTATCGGCGACAGCATCTTCGTCCGTGCTGCAAGATGTTAAACTGCCAAGCATCTTCGTCCGCGCTGCAAGACGTTAAACTGCCAAGCATCTTCGTCCGCGCGACAAGACGTTAAAATGACAAGTATCTACGTCCGCGCTGCAAGACGTTAAACTGCCGAGTGCTTCGTCCAACATGACGTTAAACTGTACATCGTCCTCAACACACGACGTTAAACTGTACTTCGTCCGGCAAGACGTTAAACCGTCCGCTTCGTCCTCAACACACGACGTTAAACTGTACTTCGTCCGGCAAGACGTTAAACCGTCCGCATCACCCGATCCCGTGCCTCGCACGCAGGGTCCCCCCCCCCCAGTTCGGATGTGGCCCCCACCTGCTCGTCTCTGCAGGGATGTCGGGATTGCCCCTCTTTAGGGACGATTTAATTGGAGCGGCCTTCGCCCACGGGGGTAGGGTATTACAAACCCCTAGTTTCTTGTGGGGGGATGCACATGTGTATCTCCATTGCGCTTCCCCACTTCCGAATCTAGTAGAGGGCGTGACAAGGATCAAGGTCTCTCACCTTCGGCCCAAGTCCCTCTCCAACTGAGCTTTGCCGCATCCGGGCTGCCTCAGTGCGTAAGTCCTGACAGAACGAACTATGTGGACTTTGATCCCTGTCTCCTAAACAGGGTATGTAGGAAGCCTCTCCGAGGTTCAATCCCACCACCTGGTCGTCCTGATCGTATTCACGTCGGTTCTTCCATCAGTGGACCCCTCCCGCGTTCACATTCGCGTCGATTCACCTATGAATCCGCTCTTGTGGGGGACTGCATATGTGTATCTCCATTGCGCTTCCCTACTGCCTTCTTCTATTTTTCTCTTGCCAACGTCCAGCATGACGTAAAACTGTGATCCACCCGGCCGTTCCATCCCCCTCTGTGCGAGGTGGTTCGGTTCAATCCTTCTCCAGGCAGCCTCGACCTCCTCGTGAGTCGGCTTGCCAACGTCCAGCATGACGTGAAACTGTGATCTACCCGGCCATTCCATCCCCCTCTGTGCGAGGTGGTTCGGTTCAATCCTCCGCCCGGCAGCCTCGACCTCTTCGTGAGTCGGCTTGCCGACGTCCATCATGACGTTAAACTGTATATCCGAACTACGCTGACTTTGATCCGCGCTAACGTACGGTACGTAGGAAGCCCCTACGGGGTCCAAGCTCTTCACTCCATCATCCATCCTGATCGTTACCCGGGCCGCCACATCCCGGTGGGGTCATGCCATTTCATTCCACTCCACGTCACTCGGGAAGCCGCCCATGTGCTGGCCCCAGCGTCGGAGGTTCCCCGCAAGGGGTTCTGTCACCTGATCCACTTCTCGTGTTGATCAGTCCGATGTCGTCCCCGCTGGACGTTAAACTCATGGCATACCCCGTGTTAAACATGAGAAGCTGAGGAAAACCTCAGGTAACGCAGTTCCCCGCACCCAGTGCGGGATGCCTCAGGCCATCACGCCTTCGAGAAGCCCTATTAGGGACGGAAGGCAGACATGCAGAGCCGCAGTGTTAAGACACGCCCCCAACACCCAGAGCTACCCGGTCTCCTCACCGCAGGTTGCTGCCCCGACCAGACTCCTTGGAGCGTCCGGGCGGAAGCAGCGTAATTAACCGGTGTCCATGGAGACATGGCGCCGGGAACGAGATTCACGAGCACGTCTTAAATCTATGAGGGAGACCCGGATTAGGTGACGGGTTCCGAGGAGACGTCCATGGAAGGAGGAGCCCACATCCCATCATCCCGGTTTCGATCAAGGAGCAGACGCCCCTGAATAAGGGACGGATGCCGGCCGCCTTTGGAAAGCGGGACTGCGGGGCCACAAGCCGCACGCCCATCCCCTCGGGTCAACGGGTGCATGCGCGAACACGTCCAGGCGGAACAGCGTCAGAACAGAAACCCGACGCACATCTGCACCGAAACATTCTTTCTATTGTAATAGTGGGTATTTTATTGGGTATTATTATATACAAAATTTAGCATTCTCAAATAATGAAATAAAGTGTTGTTTTCGAATATGTGTATTATACTATACTACATTTCTAGTAATAACAATAGTATATGTTTAGAAGAATGAAATTTCTAAGTTTTTTCTACCTTTCCCAATATAAACATGAGATCAACCACACACTTATTTTATACATTTATATATACATAGGCCCCGATGTAAAGGGTCATCTAATATTTGATTGATTCCATCCTCTTGAAGAGGTATTTTTTATTTCACATCTATTATGTAGCTTCAGAATGCATCCAATAACAAGAGTTATCCATAGGTACATTATTATAAATGATCACAAACACAATGTACTAATTGGAAGCAATTTTTATATCTTTCTTTTTCTGTAGATGAATTTATTATTTGAAGTGTCTTTGTTTTTTATAGAAGTAACAAGCCTTATTTTTCATCCATAATTATACCTTTTATTTGTTTTGATTATTTTTATATTGTTCCCCCTTTATACAACTAGATGGATCTACTTTCACCATCATAAATTCCTAGGATTTATCACCCTTAGGTTCATTTTTCACCATGCGATTTATATATTATTTATCAATATGTAATTATGTGTGTTACTCATTGAGTGAAATATATTTCTTTTTGTGTTTAAGTGAATGACTAAAATTATTCCACAAAGGGGAGGTTTTATCGATGATGGGTCTAAAAATTATGGAATCATCCAGGTTCAAAGAGATTTTATTTAAATGATTTAAGTGATTTTGTATTACAAATAATTACTCTATGGTAGATCTATTTTTTCCACATTATATGAAATGAACTCTATTGTAATGAATGTCATGACCCGTCCTCAGGGCCCGAGCCATGACTACCCCAAGCCCGCCTTCCATAGGCCAGGGGTTGGCGACTAGCACCAAAGGCGTAAATCCTTATAAAAGGGAAGGCATTTACATTATGAAACGTAAACACACACACAACCAGAGTACAAGCGGAAGAAAAACAATAAGTAAGAAATAAAAAAAGTGTGCTGAAAGTACAAAGGGGTCGAAATACATCCCAATAGTAAAGTACAAGGAAAAGACAAAACAGCAGGAAGGTGTCGAGCTGCTCCTGAATCGTCCTCCGGAGTTCCTACCTAAAGGGTAGGTAAAGATGGCCACCTCATCTCTCCACGTCTGTCTGTCACCTCTGGGTACCATCTCGTCATGAAGTCCACCTCCATGTATCATCTCATCGTGAAATCCACCTTCGGGTACCGTCCAGCACTACTAGCCTTAACCACAATTAGTGTTGTCCGTTGTCTGCATCCTACACAATGAGGTGCGGGCATAGCCCATGCAGGGGTGAGTATAACGATAATCAGTAGGGACCCTGAAACCCTCAAGGTATCACTAAAATCCAACAAGGATAACCATAAAGAAAGATCTCAATAGAAAACCCTTACTTAGGTATAAGCCCATACTTATACCTATGTTATCAAGTGACTAATATCAATAATTAGGAAACGCAGAGGTTATGAAAGCAATGGATAACCACTACATAGGTATATTCCCATACATATACCTAAGTTATCAAGTGACCCATCAAAAACATGAGGAAAACACGATGGTCATCGACTCATCTCAAAGCAGGATTTTCATTAATGATATCGAAAACACGGCTTTTGGAGAACTCCTCTATCGAGTACAGTGGGCATGCCGCTACAACCAAGTGCTTCCCACTAACCTTGGACTACTGAAGTACTCCACATGTTGAGTACTGTGGGCCTGCTGCTACAACCAAGCACTTCCCACCATGGGTCTGCCACTACAACCAAGCGCACCCCCTCATAGCCTACAGAGGTACTCCTTTTGTCGAGTACTGTGGGTCTGCTGCTACAACCAAGCGCTCCTCTGTCATGGGTCTAATTCTACAACCAAGCACACCCCACTGGGCCATCCGAATCAAACCGAGTCGATTGATCAGTAGTCGTCGAGTCTCAGCCAGCTACTAGGTCTCAGCATTCCGTAAGCTCGTCTCTAGAGGGTCCGCTCCATGAGCTATTGGTCGATACTTACAAGTGTTATGTAATCTCATGTTGACGTATCTCAATGGACCGCCTCATCATAGTGGTCTCAACTCAATAGACAGCGCGTCAATCGGACACCCGGTTTGTGAGTTATTAGCATTTCTGTTCCAGGGGCCCAGTTGGATTTCGGGTATAATCCAACCTGGATATGCTTAAACCACAACCAAATATAGTGTATATTATTCCAAAAGAACCTTCTCATCAAGAGGAATCCAACGTAGTCGACAACATGTTAATCGGATGTCTGGAGCTCTAGTTATAACCATTTTCGCTCTGAGGGCCTGGTTGGTTTCGTGTTCGAACTAACCCGGCCGTAAAAAAACTTCGCAGAAAGTTTGATTGTAATATACCGAAACGACATTCTCAATCCAAGAATCCCTACGCAACTGACATTACGTCGATCGGAGGTCCATAGCCCAATATATTTGTGTTTGAACGAACCTGGTCCGAAAATAGGGGGGCTAGGCCCGGTTCGACCCGGCCCAATACCCCCTGGGTCGGCCCAAACTAGGTCGACCCGACCTGGGTATGGGTCCGGCCCGATTGGTCGCGGCCTGGCCCGGCCCGGCTGGCGCGGCCCGCTGCCCGGCTCGGAAGCCGGCCGCGGCTCGGCTTTTGGCCGTGCGGGGTGCGAAGAGGGCGCCGCCCCCTTTTTTCCGAAATGGCGGACCCGTGGGGTCCGTCCTATGGATCTGGTCGGGGGGTTACGACCCCTGGTTTCCTTTGAACGGTCGGCCGTAATGGTCGGCCTTGTGTAACCGCAGGACCCTCTCGGGTCCCACCTTCAAGTGGCGCCGGCAGCCGGCTCAGTCGGCCGCCCCTTTGAAGACCGTTGCGGCCTTAGGCTGCGGCTCCTATCCGACTAGTGTGGCGCGACGGCATCGCGCCCCTCCACCACGGCCTCACCGGCACGGCGCGTCGGTGTCGCGCACCACCGCTGCGGCCCGCTTCTAGTCGTGGCCTCCTTTGGACTCACCGGCACAGCGCTACGGCACCGCGCATCACCGTTGTAGCCCTCTCCAGCCGCTGTCCTCTTCGTTCCCGTGCCATGCAACAGCACCGCGCCGCCTTCGCCACAATCATCAACGAAGATCAACAAAAAAAGGGGAGGAGGATCGGCCTTGTTTGTGTTGTTCGATCTCCTCTTGTTATGACGATAACAAGCAGGCCAATTTAAATCAATGAAGGTCGATAAATAAAACTTGAATGAGGATAACCCATACCTCGAAGTAAGTTCGTGGTTGTCAAGTACCGCGGATGATGGCGTCATTTCCGTCGTCGTCGATGTCTCCTCCCTTGTCACGGATTAAGAAGAGGATGGAGAAACCGAGTCGCCGAGTCGACGTTCTTCGTCATAGATTTGGCGTTCTTCATTGAAGAAGAAGTTCTTCAACAAGAAGATGAACCGATCTTCCAAAACTCAAGAGCTCCCTTCCCTTTCTCTTAACACAACAATTTCCAACCAAAATAAAATAAGGCTTTTCCTTATTTTATTTACTCATGCCAACCATTTCAAATTTTGAAAAACAAACACTTAATTCAATTAATTTTTGAGGTTCAATTAATTAATTAAATGTGTGTTGGCAAGAAATAAATTGAGAGAGTGGGGAGAGGAAGGTTCATCCACTTAAAGGGGAAGTTTAAAGGGTTCAGATGTGTTATAAAAATTAAGAGGGGGGTTAGAGGAGTTTTAAGGAATGTGAAGGGGTGGGACTCGTGTGGGACCCACCTCACCAATATCCTCACATGGGTAATTAGGGGCTTGTGGGTCCCATCCCAACTACCCCATGATGGATATAACCTCTTGGATAAAGAATAAAAATTGTTCCACAATTTTTATTCAATTCTTTATTAATCCACAATTTTTAACAACTCCTCCTGAGCAAACACATCTTCGGTAAAGGTCCTATTAAGCAATTACTGACGCTGTGGTTTCATTGGTGCCCTCATATTTTAATACTGAGCACCAGTTCAAATAATAGAAAAACTCGCTCGTTCGTTCACTTAACATACCTGATCTAAAGTTCAAAAAATTATTCCGGGCACACCGGGCCTCAGAATCAGGTGCCATCAAAAACTGCGTACTCGTAAAATCCAAAAGAATTTAATAAAAAAAATTCCTTCAAATTTACGGGTCTTTACAATACTCCCACCTCAGGGATTTACGTCCCGGTAAAGCTACATCATTATCTAGGGAAACAAAAGAGGGTATTGTGCACGCATCTGAGGTGGAAAGGCTAGGCGGTAAGCCATCTTGCCTACATAGCTGGGGACCTGGAAGTTACATTGAACCTCAGAGATTACTTGCCACCTCGGCCACATCTTCATAGACCCAGTCGAGGTGAGACCTGTCTGAAGACGTGGTCGTCACCCTCAAACTCAAGTGGTCTTGTCTCCTATCAGCATAGGACTTTTGTCTGCTCTGTGCAGTCTTCATCCGCTCTTGGATGATCTGCACCTTTTCCATCGTAACCTGAACCATCTCTTGTTCTACACAAGATGACTCTATCACTATCCACAAAGGATATCTAAAATGCGTTTGGCTACTGTCTATCCACTCCTAACAGCTGATTGCCTGATCTCCTACTAAGAGAATCTGCTCCAACATCCCCCCTCTCTAGGAGTATAAACTATCTTGAAGTCATAGTCCTGGAGGAATTCAATCCATCACCGCTCTCTCAAGTTCATGTCCTTCTGAGAGAAGATACACCTGATATTATTGAGATGGAGAGAACCGTAAACCATTCACTCAACAAACAATGGGTGAGACTATCCAATTATAAGAACTCATCTCCACCCTTCTTTGTCTACATTCCACCAAAGAGCTGCTGGGATTTCTCCTCTGCCGAAAAGAGAAATCGGGTCTCATCCCCCTGGATGAACCACGTTCTTTTCCTAATACAGTAAATCCTGACATGAATGATACAATTCATGTCTTGAATGACGTCGTAAGGCCTCAACGCTACTACTAAGAGATCCAACCGTCACTCTCGCCTCCAAGGGTTGAGTCACACTGTCGGCATCAGTGCGTGATTACTGGGTCTCCTTCAGTACGAATATCACAAGTGAGGGTCAAGTCAACAGCTTTAAACCAGAACCTCTTAGTATCAACCATACAAAGTGGACAGGATAGTAAATGTCACAAAGATAAGGTGTATTTTATTACTACAACTCAAAGTAAAAAGAAACATACAACCAGAACAACAACAAAAAGGAAGCTAGATGCACCAAGAACAAAGGCCTTCATGCCTGGAACTAGTCCCGCCCCTGTCCTCCCACTTCTGAAGCTCCATAGTCGTATGCTTCAGCTGCCTAAAGTTGTGCTCTCCCATGTCCACATGTTCCCTGCGGTCAGGGTGGACCTCCTGGTGGTGGTGGTGGCAACACCTCGAAGCATCGTCCCCCTCCAGCTGCACGGCCAGCTCCTCCATCTCAGTTTCTTGCTCCTTGTAGTCTGCCTCGATCGAACCTCTATCTCTACCTGGGAGGTCCTTCGTCTATATGCAGATCATCTGTATGGCAGGTCGGACAGTCACGTGTCATGTGACCAAGCCCGCCGCAGAGGTAACATTTTACACTCCTGGTAAGTCATTCTCCACCCTGGGTGCATCGCACACACGATCCTCAGTCATGCGGATGACCATCTATGGTTCTGGTCTTCTTGGACCTCTGCATCATCTGTCTACTGCCAGCTAAAGAAGAATCTGCTACATACCGGCTAGTGGTGGTTTCCACTGCTGGAGACTGCTCAGCAAGGAAACTCTCCACTAAGAAGGACCACTCCAACACCCTCGTCTGTGTAGGGATGCTATGGGAGACAACTGAAGCTCTAATCTCTCACCTAAGCCCCTGCTTGAAGGTCCTGGCCCTGAAGAATGGGTCCCGTACCATGTCTCTGGAGTAGCTCGAGAGGTATGTCAACCTCACTGAGTACTGTGCCACCATAATGCTACCCTGCTGTAGATGCAGTAGCTCCTGAATACGCACCTCCTGAAGGGCGGCTGGTACAAAATCCTCCCGAAACAGTCTCTTGAAGTTGTCCCATAGAAGTGTCGCCTCGTCGTGCATCTGGAGCATCAGGCTCCACCATCTGCCTACTACTGCCTGAAGGACGCTGGAAGCAAGGATCACCATAAAGTCTTCTAGTGTCCCTACTAGCCTGAAGAATCTCACCACAGCCTCCAGCCAATCCTCAGCCGGATGTGGGTCCGTCTCTCCCTGGAACATGGGTGGCCTCTGGCGCTGGAACTCGTGCAGTGAGCTCAAGCGGCGTACATCGCCTGCTGCTGGGGTAGGTGGCATCGGTGGCCCAACGGGTGGTAGTTTCGCTGGTGCCTCCACTGGTGCCTCAACTAGATGAGGGCACTGTACTGAGGCCTCATCGCTCAGAGTCATGTCAGTACATACAACTCTCGGGGATCTAGCTGGTTGTCCTCGGGGAGGCATCCTGAAAGAAATAGATGCGACACGATCAATGATTATACCTGATGAGATGACCTGGTTTGAGCTAATTTTAAATAATCTTTTGAAAACACACACACAATCAGTGTTTTCATGCACTGAGTTGGAAATCAGTAGTCAAGGTCCTAGTGTATGGATACATCGGCCGCCCGCACCAACACTTGACTCACTGAACTAAAGACCCCACTTAGTACCCTTAACACTATTGCTTCACAGAAAGAAGATATAATAGTCCTAATTTCTGCAGTAGAACCGACTCCTATGATACCAATTTGTCACAACCTATCCTTGGGACTCGTGTCGTGACTACCCCAAGCCCACCTTCCATAGGCCAGGGGCTGGCGACTAGCACCAAAGGTATAAATCCCGATAAAAGGGAAGCCATTGCCTTTATTAAATGTAAACACACACACAACCAGAGTAAAAGCGGAAGAAAAACACTAAGTAAGCAATAAAACAAGTGTGCTGAAATTACAAAGGGGTCAAAATACAAGCCCAATAGTAAAGTACAAGTAAAAGGAAAAATAGTAGGAAGGTGTCGAGCTTCTCCTGAATCATCCTCTGGAGTTCCTACCTGAAGTGTAGGTACAGATGGACACCTCAGCTCTCTAGGTCCGTCTGTCACCTCCGGGTACCGTCTCGTCGTGAATTCCACCTTCGGGTACCGTCCAGCTCTACAAGCCTCAACCACGATCAGTGTTGTCCATCATCTGCATCCAACACAACGAGGTGCAGGCATAGCCCATGCAGGGGTGAGTATAATGATACTTAGTAGGGACCCCGAGACCCTCAAGGTCTCACTAAAATCCAACAAGGGGAACCACAAAGAAGGATCTCAACAGATAACCCCTACTTAGGTATAATCCCATACTTATACCTATGTTATCAAGTAACCCATATCAATCATGAGGAAATTCAAAGGTTATGAAAACAATGGATAACCACTACTTAGGTATATGCCCATACATATACCTAACTTAAGAAGTGACCCATCAAAAACATGAGGAAAACACGATGGTCATCGACTCAGCTCAAACCAGGATTTTCATTAATGATATCGAAACCACGGCTGCTGGAGAACTCATCCTCTGTCGAGTACAGTGGGCATGCCTCTACAAACAAACGCTTCCCACTAACCTAGGATTACAGAAGTACTCCACCTGTCGAGTACTGTGGGCCTGCTGCTACAACCAAGCGCTTCCCACCATGGGTCTGCCGCTACAACCAAGTGCACCCCCTCATAGCCTACAGAGGTACTCCTTCTGTCGAGTACCACGGGTCTACCACTACAACCAAGAGCTCCTCTTTCATGGGTCTGCTACTACAACCAAGCGCACCCAACTGGGCCATCTGAATCACACCAAGTCGATCGATCAGCAATCGTCAAGTCTCAGCCAGCTACTAGGTCTCAGCATTCCGTACGCTCATCTCGGGGAGGGTATGCTCCGTGACCTACTGGTCGATACTTCCAAGTGTTATGTAATCTCACATGGAAGTATCTCAAAGTACCGCCTCGTCATAAGAGTCTCAACGCAACAGACGACGCGTCAATCGGACGCCCGGTCTGTGAGTTATTAGCATTTCCGTTCGAGGGGCCCGGTTGGATTTCAGGTATAATCCAACCTGGCCATTCTCAAACCACAACCAAATCTAGTGTATAGTATTCCAAAATAACCCTCTCATCAAGATGAATCCAACGTAGTTAACGGCACATCAATCAGACTTTTGGAGCTCAAGTTATAACCATTTCCGCTCCGAGGGCCCGGTTGGTTTCGTGTCCGGACTGACCCGGCCATACCAAAAACTCTCCAAAATCTTGAGTGTAATATACCAAAACTACTGTATCGATCCAAGGATCCCTACGCAACTGAATGTGTGTCGATCGGAGGTCTGTGGCCCAAGATATGGATGTTTGAATAAAACTGGTCCGAAAATAGGGGGTCTGGGCCCGGTCTGAACCGGCCCAATACCCCCTGGGTCGGCCCGAACCGGGTCGACCTGACCAAGGTATGGGTCTGGCTTGATTGGGCAAGGCCCGGCCCGGCTGGCGCGGCCCGGCTGAGGAGTCGGTCGCAGCTCGGCTTTCGGCCACGCGGGGTGCGAAGGGGCGCCACCCCCTTATTTCTGAAATGGCGGACATGTGGGGTCCGTCCTAGGGATATGGTCGGGGGGTTCCGACCCCCCAGTTTCCTTTGAACGGCCGGCCATAATGGTTGTCCTTGTGTAACTACGGGACCCTCTCAGGTCTTGCCTTCAGGTGGCACCGGCAGCCGGCTCAGCATGCCGCTCCTTTGAAGACCGTCGCGGCTTTCGGTCGTGGCTCCTGTCCGGCCAGCATGGTGCGACAGCACCACGCCCCTCCACCGCGGCCCGCTCCTGGTCGCGGCCTCCTTCAGCCTCACCAGCATGGCACGACGGCACCGCGCACCACCGCCATGGCCCACTCCTCGTCGCGGCCTCCTTCGGCTTCCCTAGTGCGGCGCGACGGCACCGCACATCACCGTCGTGGTCCGCTCCAGCCACGGTCCTCTTCGTTCCTGTGCGGTGTAATGGAACCACTCCGCCATCGCCACAATCATAAATGAATATCAACAAAAAAATGGGAGGAGGATCGGCCGTGTTTTTGTGGTCCGATATCCCCCCGTTATGACGATAACAAGCGGCCCAATTTAAACCAACGAAGGTCGATAAATAAAACTTAAACTAAGATAACCCCTATCTCGAAGGAAGTTCGTGGTTGTCAAGCACCACAGATGATGGCGTCGTTTCCATCATCGCCGATGTCTCCTCCCTTGTCATGGAGGAAGAAGAGGATGGAGAAACCAAGCCGCCGAGTCGGCGTTCTTCATCGGATAGTTGGCATTCTTCGTTGAAGAAGAAGTTCTTCAACAAGAAGATGAACCGATCTTCCAAAACTCAAGAGCTCCCTTCCCTTTCTCTTAACACCAAAATTTCCAACCAAAATAAAATAAGGCTTTTCCTTATTTTATTTACTCATTCCAACCATTTCAAATTTCGAAAAACAAACACTTAATTCAATTAATTGTTGAGGTTGAATTAATTAATTAAATGTGTTTTGGCAAGCAATAAATTGAGAGAGTGGGGAGAGGAAGGGTCACCCACTTAAAGGGGAAGTTTAACAAGTTAAGATGAGTTACAAAAATAAAGAGGGGGGGTTAGAGGAGTTTTAAGGAATGTGAAGGGGTGGGGCTCGTGTGGGCCCCACCTCACCATTATCCTCACATGGGTAGTTAGGGGATTGTGGGTCCCACCCCATCTACCCCATGTTGGATATAACCTCTTAGATAAAGAATAAAAATTGTTCCACAATTTTTATTCAATTCATTATTAATCCACAATTTTTAACAACTCCTCTCGAGTAAACGCATCTTCGGTAAAGGTCCTCTTAAGTAATTACCGACGCTGCGGTTTCATTGGTGCCCTTATATTTCAATACCAAGCACTGGTTCAAAAGATAGAAAAACCCGCTCATTCGTTCACTGAACGTACCTGAGCTAAACTTCAGAAAATTATTTCGGGCACACCGGGCCTCAGAATTAGGTTCCGTTAGAAACTGCATACTCGTAAAATCCCAAAGAATTTAATAAAAAAATTCCTTGAAATTTAGGGTTTTTTACAATGAATTTATTAAACATAACATCCTTGATGATTTAATTTTCATTAAATCATCCTATATAACCTTTTCCATCTAGAGGGGTTGGAATGTATTGAAGATATCACCAACAAATTCATTGACTATATTTTCTCATCATATGAGATCATTACTTCCCCATTTTTCCTCATATGGGAAACTAGACGCATCTTCTCTTTGAATTTTTTGGATTTAAAATTGCGAAAACATACACCACTTTGAGAGTCACAAGAAGCATGTGCATCTTATTTTTCATCTATTTTAAATTTTTATCATTTAATTTCTCTAGTTTTGTCACATTGTTGATCATTTTCATATTAATGATGGATGAAATATAGTCTTAATATTATTAGTGATATCAGTGGGTAAAGGTATGTCCTTAAAATTAATGTTTGTATGTGGAGGTTATCAAGGCACGTTATGATGTCACTCCCATCAAGAGTGGATTAACCCCAAATAAATCTACAATGCATTATTTTTTAATAAATATTTATTATTATACAATGGTGGTTTAGAACTCTACACATGTGTATCATGTATAATAACAATATAAGAATCCTTAGAAACATGAGATTAATGGAAGTTCATTCTTCTTGTGCACCAACAAAGTTCCTTTTTCTGGTAGAATATATTTAAGTTATATCAATATTTGGGAGATATTTTCATGCTTAGCATTATTAATGATGTAAATTTTAAATCCAATGAGGAATCCATTTTATAGAAATTATATTACCCCTTTATATAAATTGTATTACCACTTGGAATTGATTGAAAAAATAACTGAGGAAGACACATTTATATGGATTAATCCTATATATCAGATCACAACTAATTGATTAAGTGGCCTATATTTCACCAGCTACTGAAAAGATGTATCAGTTAGATCATGTATGATCTTATATCCTATCAAGATCATATCAATTCCATTAAAGGTTTTGGAATTCTATATGAACTCATCAAGGCATCATTTGGGACATAAACACTCAATCAACCCATTTGGAAAAACAAAGGCACCTCTAAGCACAAATGGGGTGAGAAAAGTGCAATATGCCTAATAAAATCACTAAAATATACTATTCCAAGGGGAAAATGTGGATAGTGTGGTGAACCTTAACCCAAATTATTATTCCCTTACTTTATCAATTTTTAATTATGTTAAATATTTTATTCTAATAAATTAGATCTAAGTACAACACACATTCTAATATAGGATTTCAAAACATTCCCTATATTAATAAAAAATAAAAATTATTCTTCAATATGTTTAAAAAATCTCCAAAAAATTTCCAGTCTATTGTATTCTTATTTAAAATATTAAATTCTCAGACTTATGGTTACTTATTATTTTTTTACCCATTTCACTTAACATACTCTAGTCTTTCTCTTTATTTTGACACCACCCAAATAATAATTAGTAAATTTAAAATTCTTCAATAATATTAGAATGAGAATTTATTATCATTATTTATTCATATATTAATATTAATTCATGAATAAATTTTGTTTTCTATAGTGGTTCTCTACGGGCTATCATTTTATTTTGTTTTAATTTTCAAACTAACTTGTTATCATAATTTACTAATTAAATTAAAAATCCATTGGTATCATTATAGTAATTCATACTTAATTTATTATTTTATTGTCCATAAAACCTATATTAAAAAAATTGTGTCATGATATATTGAAATTCAAAAACATTGAAAATATAATTCTTTTTTCTATTATAAAAAATACACCTCATTTTACAACTTTCATTTACAAGTGAATCTTAGCCTTTTTCAATTCATTGAAACATTGTTTAGGAATAATATCTATTGTTAACCAACTTAAGTGTTTTATTATAATATCAATGATTTTTCATTGTAATGATCATTATGATTTCACTTTTTAATCTAATTATCATTTAAAATACTTATCATGTTGGAATAAAATATATGATATAATTTTAGGAAAAAAATAAAATGAAAATTAAATTATTAAAACTTTATTTAAAAAAATATATGGGCTATTATTTCTTGAATACTAACCCATTATCCATCATTATATTAGTTTGAGAAACCTACTATATTCTTTTTTAGAGATTTCTTACCCATCTCCACTTCTTTATTTTAACACCATTTTCATTCAAATAAATTAATTTAATGAATATATTTTTTAAAGACACATGTATGAAAAAGATAAGATTCGCGATTTAATTTTTTATATTTGTACTATAATGACCCATACTTTTCATACATAGATAATACATATAAATAGATGAACACTCATTTTAGAACATAACAAAACCATTCTAGGATCATATGGGGTTAGTGTATTTGGAAAATCGGAAACATAAACAACTGGTTTCTAAAACATTTACCTCATCCCCTGATTATTTATTCATAACTACAACCCTTATTGAAATTTAATAATAAATAACTTTCTTCATATACTAGGGGAAATAAGCATAATAAAAGGGTGAGATTTGATACTCAATAAGGGTAACAAAGGGAGATATAAAACTTAACATAAACATAAGGTCATTAGGACATGAATATAACATTTAAAAATTATACCCTACATATCAAAGATCAATATATTGAGTCATTGAATAAATAATAGAAGATCAAAATAAATGTATCATAAGATAAAATGATCCATTGTAGAATAACATCGGCACAATACAATAAATGTGGTATAAAATTATAACTTTTTTGAATATGTATAAATAGAAATAGGTTCACTCAATTAGTTAAGGACATGAAATCAGACCCTTGACTATAATTATAGACATGAAACCCAGTACACGCATAATATTATGGAAATTAAATTCATATCCATGCATAAAATTATGGATATGAAATATCAATCTATGCATAACATTGTGAACATGTAATCAGGTTCACTCATAACATTTGTGAAAATGTAATAAGGATTACACATAACATTTTTACACATGAGTCATCCATATTTACCCAATGCGTTAGAGGGATATATTGCTTCCACCCATCAAAAAATTAAAATTGTACATATGTGTTCCATAATAATATAAATCATTTATCAAATCAGAACCCATGTAATTAAATTATTTTCTAAACATTTCATAATAACATAAATCATGGAAAAGAAAAGGGGTTCATAAACATCATGCCACCATAAACATAAACCAACCATAAAAACAATAATTATATTATCCTTTAATAATATCCCTAGTAAATAATAATTAGCATCAAATAATGTAATAATATATGTAAAATAATTTTTACTGATCACTTGAAATAATTCTTGAGGAAAATATCCTTTCTGTTTTGAAAATAGTTTTTTTAATTACGTGAAATTAAAAAATAAAACATTTTATTTGAAAATAAACTTATAATATTGTAAATTATGCTTCATGTAATTAAGGAATCATGATGGTAGTAAAATATTCTCATTCCATATAAGTTAAAAAACATTCCTTCTGTATTTATTTAGAAAAGAACATCATTTAAGAAATGTTAAAAAAATCTTTCAAACCTTTTTTTGTAAAAAGTAAAACACGAGTAAATATGAATTTAAAAAAAATATCAAAATAATAATAATATAATTTTTATAATAAATTTTATAAAACATGGATATGGGAAATAAAGAGATTTTTAAGGAAAACATTAAAAAGATAAGTTTTATAAGAAAATCCCTTATAAATATCATATCATTGAAGTGAGCATTGAAACATTAACAGATTCTATGTGTTCAATGTAAAATCCACATAAAACACATTTAAATAAAATATTAAATAATCAAAATTCATCCCACATATAATCATAACATGATATAATCAATTAAGTGGAAGTCTAACCCAAAGAATGGTAATTCGATTAAGAATTCCCTTACCACATAGTAATCAATCGAATTGTGTGAACCGTAAAAGTAATAATAATTAAATGAAACTTTTAATACCATGAATATAATGATATATATAATAGGGTATATGAAATATTAGTATATATGAACCAAAAATAATAAATAAGTGGTGAATAGTCCATATATCTCATAGAATTAAAAGTGAGATGAGAAACCCTTACCTCACTCTTCTATTTAGTTTTTCATCTTATAACCTCCAATATAAATGGTTTATAGAATTATATTTATTAATTAAAAACCATATTCATATTTATAATACCTTATGTGATATTTTTAAAACATCATGCCACCCATTCTTTAATAATATTCCATGATTATCATTGTTCTAGGTGCATTCATTTAATGGTTTCACGATTGGTTCACTTGTGTATAATTATGGATTTTCTTTTCAAATGGAAGTAAAAGTTAAAAATTGAATTGAAATGTTATTCATGAACTTATATAATTTTAAATTTTCCCATGAATCATTTCTTTCTCACCTGATGATGATTAATTTGATAAAATGTTAACTATAAATGTTTAGTTTATTTTGGAAGTTTTCTGGCCATCCGAAATTAGTTTTTGTTTATTTAATATTATGTATATATATTAGTTATAGAACGTGAAATATTTTATAATATACTTATTAAATTATTATTTAACTATAATAATTGTTTTATTATCAGCTATGAAAGTTAATCAACAATTGCCCATATTTCATCTTTATTTCTCTCAGTTTTGGGTAATCTAGTGAAAAAAAATCATGGTGACTTCATCCCATTTTCATGTAGGAATAGGTAGAGGTTTCATGAATCCTCTAGTATGTTATCATTCGGCGTTCACTTGTTGACAGACTAAACATATTGATACATAATCAATAATTTCCCTCTTTGTGTTATCCTACTAGAAATGTTCTTTCAAATATCTATACATTTTAGTGATACTAAGGTGTATAGAGAAATTTGAGCTATAAGCATCATCCAATAACTCCCTTTTTAGCTCAGTTATAGAGGGAAAACATAGCCACTTAAAAAATTTCCTAATTCCATCTTCACACATGAAGTCTACCAACTTCCCATATTTCACAGCATTAATTTTCTTTTATAGATTATCTTCATCATACTGTGAAGATTTAATTATTTCTAATAAATATGGTTGGGAAACAATTTGAAAAAGTAGTGATGTTTCACCTTATTTGATAATTACTATATCCATCCTCACTAGATTCATGTACAACGGATCCTTGTTAATCCTCATTTTGTTGAGAACTACATGATCCTTCCTGCTCAATGCATTAGCTACCTTATTTTACTTTCCTGGGTGGAAGTGTATGGAATAATCATAATCCATGAGTAGTTTGATCCATAGTCTTTGCCTCTTGTTGAGTTATTTATGTGAGAATATAAATTTTATACTCTTATGGTCTGCATATATCTCACATTTTTCACCATTTAGAAAATGTCTTAAAATCTTCATAGAAAATATTACAACTACTAACTCAATATCTTGAGTGGGATAGTTTTGTTCATTATTTTTAACTTCATTGACGCATATGAAATAACTCTATCATTCTACATAAGGACAAAACCAAGTCCTTTCTTTGATGCATCGCTATGGATCGCAAACCCATCATTCCCGGATGGTAGAGTTAGGATCAAAGAATTAAATAATCTCCTCTTCAATTTGTTTAAACATTTCTCACATTCTTTTATCTATACGAACTTAACCCCTTTACGTGTAATCTTGGTCATTGGGTTGGCTAAATGGAAAAATTTATGAACAAAATGGCGATAATAACCGACTAAACTAATAAAACTATATACCTCAGTTATGTTCATTGGAGTAGGTCATTCTTGCATAGCCTTTTCTTCTTAGGATCAACAGATATTCCATCCTTAGAGAAAATATGGCCATGAAAGGAAACTAATTGTATCAAAAATTCACACTTTTTAAATTTTCCATATAATTCATTTCTTCTAAGAGTCTTCAGAATAATGCGCAAGTGATTTTCATGATATTCATAGCTTTTGGAGTATACTAAGATATCATCAATAAATACCACCATAAATTCTTCAATATATTCCTTGAAAACTCTATTCATTATATCCATGAAAATAGAGGGTTCATTCATCATTCCAAAAGGCATTATTGTAAACTTGCAATTCCCATACCTAGTTCAAAATGTTGTCAATATAATATCTTTATTCCTTACATGCAACTGATGATATCCATATCGAAGATAAATCTTCAAAAAATATTGTTCTCCATTAAGTTGATCAAATAAATCATCAATGCGAGGTAGGGGATACTTATTCTTTATTATTATAGAATTGATCTCCCTGTAGTCAATGCACAACCTCAAAGATCCATATCTCTTCTTAATGAAGAGAACATGGGCTCCCCATGGAAAAAAAATAGGGAAAATAAATCCTTTATCACTCAATTACTCTAGTTGTTTCTTCAATTACACTAATTCCAAAGTGGAAATTCAATAAGGGGTCTTTGATATGGGCCTTGAATCAAGAATTGAGTCAAAGGAAAACTCAATTTTATGCTCTAGAGGATGTCTAGGTAAATTCATTGGAAACACATAAACATATTCTTACACAATAGGTGCATCCTATATTTGAACATTCTTCTCCTCACCTATAGTTATTGCATTCCCTTCCTCCATAATAATTAAATTCAGTAGAGCTACTGGGGGTGGATCTAGATGAGAATAAAATGGTGATGTTTCTAGTCTAAAGATAAGGGATTCCACATTGTCCTCAAAAAATTTAACCTCTTTCTTCTTTTAATAAATTTTTTCATCATGGTTCAAACTATAATCTATACCAAGGATTCTATAAAAATAAAACATGTTTATGATAATAAAATCATGATATAAAGCATGTTTTATGCCATAATGGGGACTTAATGACACACCTTTTTTGAAATGATACTTCCCATGAGAGTTTTGACTGAAAACTCCCAAATTAAATCAAATTGGAAATATCTAATTTTATTGGAAAACTGGGAAGATATAAAAGAATGTGATGATATAGAATCAAATAAAGCATTGGATAAGTTTGAGGAAATTATTAATGTACCTTCCACCACATCATTAGGAACTTCGATATCAGTATATGTGATCGCATAAGCTTGTCCCTTCTCCCTTGGTCTTTTTTGAGTCATGTTTCCTTGACGCTTTGGAAAATCATTAACATAGTGTCATGTCTCCCTACAATTATAGAATTTAAGATTAATATATTTTTTATTCTCCTTGAAAACATCATCATGATGGCCTTTCTGTCTACACTTGTAGAACACCCCTTTTCCTTTCAAACAGGCACTAGGGTGTTTTCTTCTACAATTATCTCATGGTGGAAAGTCAACTCTTACCTTCTTCCCCATTTACTTACTTCATTTTCAATAGTTTTCATTAACCCTATTATTCTCTTGATATCCTTTAAATTCATAAGAACTAGAGAACTCATTTTCCATCTTGATATCACATGAGACTATGTCTTCAGATGATGAGAAAGTTTAGAAGACCAACTCCCACTAGAGGTAAGGATTTATGCCATCAAATAATCAATCAATATTGCTCCTTGGATTACATATATAGTCCAAAACATCCCTTTCTAACCTTATGAAGTTATCTTCATACTTTACAACATTATTATCTTATTTTTTCCTCAAATTCAGAAATTTATTTTCTAAATACTATCTATATTCATGAGGAAAGTATTTATCTAGGAAAAGTTATTTAAATTCACTCCATTCCATGTTTTCTATCTATTAAACCTCCTTTTTGTTTTGAATTAGTGACCACCGTGGGTTAGCATCTTTCGAAAGATGATAAACTAACAAGACAACCTTCTCCCTTTAGTAACTTCCCAAGGTGAGAAATATATTCTCTAAGGAACTTATCCACTACTCTTCTATAAATTGGTTTGTAGTTCCATTAAATGTTGGAGGCTATTGTATCATAAAGGGATATAACATATCTACTACAGATTGTGGATCCAGATGCTTCATATGGGTAAGGTTAATGTTCATAACCTGAGTAAGTTGTCCCAGTATAGTTATAATTTTATCCACACCAATCGCAGCTCTAGAGCCAACATCATTATCTTGCAAAAGGAGGGAAATCCCTACATGGGATACCCACATTAATGCGGTTTCCATTCCATCCACTAGGTACCATTTCTAAATAATGGAATACACTAGATTAGGTTATGAATAATAATGTCTTATCTCAACTTAGAAAAAATAAATAAATAAATTGAAATCCTATGTATGGATAATCCCATAATCATAAAAATTGTTTCTTTTAATAAAAATTAACATTTAAATACTTCATAAAATATTGTAAAGAAAATGTGAATTATCCTAATCATGTCCCTTGGTAGTTTCAAACCAGGTGCATAGTAAGGCCTATTTTTGTGTACCAAGATACCTTAGGTCAAGACCGAAACTCCTTGTCAGAGTTTTTACTCCTAGGTACATTTGTGCCAGAACCACGTCTACTTGTAGTATCCAGAAATGGATTCATTTTCTTGAAAGATCCATATATTCTATTTCTTACCAAAATTCTAGGATATACTTATATTTTTATCCTCAAAGACTATCTAAGGGGTTTTTTCCCTAATCTACATTTTCTAAATCTAGTTTCCATGTTTTCTACTAAACTTCCTTTGATACCAACTGTAAAGACCCGACCTCCGTTTCCTAGATCTAGTGCCTTATTTTATTACATTATAATATACACAAGGAATATACATCCCAAAGGAATTATAATTTTAGTAGCTTTGTAAAAAAGATACATACATAAGATCAATATTACAACTTGAAATAAAAAAACAAAAATAATTGTTGTGTTGGGAATATCCACCACTCTAAAATTATCCTTGCAAGTCAATCATAATATACCTCTTCATGTCTCGGGAAAAATAAAACATAAGATGGGGTGAGTTCAGATTCTTAGTAAGGGTAAACATTTTAGAAAAATATAACATAAAAATTAGGTATGATGAATAATTTAAAACACATGCCTTTAAAAATAAACTCAAACATAATATGGCAGTAATATGAGTTGTGTAAATATTTCCATAACAAAACATAATCATGGGTATTCCACTAGTAGAATAACCTAATGAATTATGAATTTATAGCTTCATAGTGAGGGAAATTTAAATTCTAGACATTCTAAAAAATACCATCAAGGCCTTGGCCAATACATCTACAAATTATTAAGGCCTCGTCCAAAACCATATCTAAAAATGGGCAAGGCCTCAGCCACATCCCTATCTATTTGTCTCATGAGACCTACTGATGCATAGAGGGGTTATAACAGGCCCCACCCATCAAATAATAAGTAAAATTAATTCCTCATATGAATGGGTATACATATAAACAACATATATATTCATATCTAAACTATCATATGAAATTTAACCAACTTTCCTCAATCATTAAACATAAATACTATCCACTCGGAGTAATATGGTGAATGGTTTCAAGATAGCACATCAATAGTCAACCTAATTATAAACCATTAAAAAATATGTTAGATGATATAATATAATATTATTCCCATTTATACATAAAAATCAATAAGAGTGTTGAAATAAATGAAAATACTCTTATAAAATCATCGAGTAATTCTTGAGATAAAAATACTTTTAGATTGAAAAGAAGTGTTATTTTGGAAAATTTTCTGTCTAAAACCAGAAGTGAAATAATATATTTTTTCATAATAAAATTATTGTTTTTAGAAAAATAATTGTTTCTTAAAACATATTATAATGTTGCCTTGAAAATAGGTAAGAATTCGAGAAATTCCTTTGCAACGAGCTTGTATTTCAGGAAGCATTTTTGAAAGATCCTTTTAAAACATGTATCTTCCCATAAATGAAGATATGATTCTGGTTGGTAAACATATATATAACATTCATAATGAAATTATGAGGATTAAATATTAATTAATACGAATTTAATTTAGGTGAGTAGATAATTAAAGTAACCCGAATGACTGTAGAGGTTCGGGTGGAAAACCTTTCCTTAAGTCTGAAGGTGTTCCTCACTTGATCTTAATGACCTGAATAATCAAATTTATGTTCATAAATTATTTATTAAAGAACCCAATATACATTTAAATGATTTATTATAATGTTATTATGTTCATTAATGGCCTTTTGATGGGTTAAGGGATTCAATTTCATTGTTTGGGAGCATTTTCTTCCTTGGTTTTCATGATCGATTTACTTATATTCATGGATAAAAATAACATGTATAATGAGCATGGTTGTCTATAATATAAGTTGTGTGTTATTAGGGAATATACATAATATTACATGGTTATATATTTTTTTTATTGGTAGTGGAGATGAATCATTATATAAAACTTTAATGACAATTGTTTGGGTTAATTAGTAGTTTTTTGATCAAAACGAACTCATTTTGATTTATAAATTAATATCATATGTTGAAAATTATTACATAACCATAAATAAGTTATAATACATATATTATATTTTGGATCAACCATAACAATCATTTCATGACCATAATTGAAGATGGTAATATAAATTGAAAACATGTCGTATATGAATGTGATAAATTAACACATCTCAGATGGTGTTTTTATTATAAAAGAAGGGAAAAAGAAATATGATGAAGAATTATTCCTTCATCATAAAAACATTCCAATACATTTAAAGTACTATATTCATAACAAAATTTGTATTAAAGGAGGTGCGGAAATAAAAATAAAATAAAGGTACTTGAAAGAAAAGAAATGAAAAGAGGAATTTACCTCTTGAAGTAATCTTCCTTGAGAGCCTCTTTAGGGGGGATTTTTTTATATTTTTATGAGACCAAGGGATCTTGTACATGGGGGGTGATCTTGGGAGGATATTTGATCATAATTTAGACAAGGAACAAGGATTTAGTGGAGTGAAGAGAAAAGGGAGTGAGGGGGTGTTATAGTAGAGGAGAGGATGGTTTTCCCATTATTTTACTCATTATTTTATTATTTCGCCAAAGAAAACAAATAGTATTCATTATAATGACCAAGAACAGTAATATGTGCTTGTGGGTTCAAAAAAAGTGTGATTACGTCATCCATTATGCTAGTAATGGTGAATTTAACTGATAATGTATATATATGGTAAATTACTGTATTTTACTATTCATAAAAAATTCAAGTATTTTAGAAAAATCCCAAAAATTCACCCTAACTATTTTTCGATGTGTAGAATTAAAAAATGTACTCCATTTTTTGAAAATAATTTTCTAAGTGTTATTAATTTAATTTTTAAATAAAATCATAATTTATTTGAAAAATGACAATTTTAAACAATAATTCATTTTATATCACCTTGAAAAATTAATCAATATCTCGTTATCTTATAAAATTAAGATAATAAAATAATAATATTATTTACTATTCATAAGTTTCATATTACTATTCATAATGTTATGTTACTATTCAAAAAAATTAAGGTTTCCTTATCATACTCTAAATATCTTACTGAATGCAAACGTGTGTGTTGGTTTTTCAAAATTCAAATCAAAAAGGTGGAAAATTATGTTTATTAGATAGGTTATGAAAAAGTGGTGTTTTTAAGAGACTCAATGTTTCATGAATTCAATATTAAATTTATTTATAAAATCTTGGGGTGTAACATAGATCATCAATAAAAATCTGAACTAGGGTATACTATTTATATAAATCCATAATAATTGTATTTTCAATCACTATTCATACTTAAACATTGTAATTTATAAAATTATCTTTATTATTAAGAAAATATGAGAAGTGATTTTAATTATTCATGATCAAAGAATTTATTTACTATCTATGTATTTTAACATTTCTTTTATTATCTTATTTTTTGATCCTCAATATATGCAGAAAATATTTTGGGTTATGATCCTAATCTTGGTATAATTTTTTCCTTGGTTAATATATACAATTATGTTGGACATATCCAAATAAAACAATATGATAAACAAAATTCATTGTCTCTAATAGAATCTATTAAATTGTGATGTTTTATATAATTCCCAAAAAAATCAATTCCTTCATTTTATTATAAGACATCATTAGTTTATTCATATTAGAACACCCCACATTTTTATTCCAATAACGCATAGTGTTACATTTTATTTATATAAATTATTAAAATATAATATCAATATTAATACATTACTAGAATGCAATATGAAGAAACATTAAGATCATTTAAATATTAAGAAAAAAAATTAATTCCAAATACCTCGAATGTGAAATTTCTATCCTCATATATTTCCTTCCAGATCATAGTAACAATTATAATAATGGAATGAAGAAAAAACATGAAAAATAAAATTCAGTTTCTCAAATAAATGAAAGAAAACAATGAATGAATTTTAGAGAAGTGTACAAGGTTATATTTGGGGATAAAATAGGGTAATATGATATTTATATGCTCATTGAGTATATGTCCATTGGATATATGGTTATTGGATATATAGTCATCGTCTAAACATGTATAAAATTAGTATTTTTAATAATTAGTTATTTTATGTGGGTAATTTTTAATAGATATTTGACATCTGATTCATATTAAATGATACTAACTAAATTTTGAAAAAGTCAACTATTTTTAATGAAATTGTTTTTTGGACATTATGATTTTGTAAATATATATTTTTTTTGAATTATTATTTTATTATAATATATTTAAAAATTAAATGAATTATTGGACAAATAATTAAATTATATATAACAAATTTTTAATTAATTATAAGAATATAAAAAATTGTTTATTCACTGTCGAAGAAATATGTCTTATCTAAAAACATTGTACTTATAATATATTGCATATTTTTTATTTTATGCTTTATCTTATATAACTGGATTATGAAATTTAAGGAAATTTATTTCTTATATATGTAAAAAAATTAATTAACAATTATAGATTAATTCAAAATTGTTTATAAATAAAAATAAAATCATTTAATATTTAAATATATAATTTTCTAAAAATAATATTTAATATGAAATTCATTCTTATATTCATATTTAATGTTATAATTTTTAGAAATTGAAAAAAAAATATGTATATAATAAATGATATAAATATGTCAAAATTTTATAATGAAGCTAACTTCAATTTTTTACCAAAAAATAATTTTCTAAGATAAAAAATGAGCTCCTACTATAAAAGGTTAAAATGTGGTCAAAGTTTTAAATTTAGAAGTAATATATTAAAATATATATAATATCATCTCAAAATATTATGGATGATGGGGTTAATGTATCCTAAATTTTGTTTTTCAACTTTGGATCGACTTTACAATTAAAATGACAGTCCTAAAACATTATGAAATGAGAATTTGTAGAAAAGTAACTCAAGATAACCTAAAAAAAGGATACATTCTCTCTCCATATATAATCAAACTATTCCTTTATGTCACAGATAATACTAAGTGAACCTTCCATGTCACCCAAGATGGATAGATATAGGGATCGAAACACATTCCCTATTAACCTAGACATGAAAAAAAGTTCAAGGGCATCAATCATAACCAAGTGTAAAAGATTTCACCATAAAAGTTTTTATTAAATCACATTAAACTCATCCATAGAATCTGAAATAACCTATCCATACATTGAAAACTCCTGTAAAAAATAAAAAAAAATATTTATAAAAAAATAATCAAGGTACAAACAACATACAAAGAAATACATCTGAAATAAAAATTCCATGAAAATGAATAAAATAAGATACAACCACTATAAAAAATATATATAATTAAACACCATAGAGGTTTAATAGATACATCCTAAAAAGTCTCAAAAATCCAAAACACTGCATCAATGTCTCCATGTGTCCCATGGTCACGTCAGGAAACAAATTTTATCCACAAACTGAAAAAACAATGAATTAAATCAAACTAGTATATTGATGATTAAAATAAAACATGAAGACCATATACACATAATGGTAAGTGTAACATCCCGACCTAAATGACTAATAAGATAGTATTCAGACTAGTTGGTCACATGGCCTAATGTTTGCCTCCTCATATGCTAGAGGTTTCTGACTAGCTACGAGGGTGTAATAAGGTGATAGTGGGGATTCTATACACTCATATTAGTGTAGCACATCAGTAATAGATAATAAATAAAAAATATAAATATAAATCATTAATAAATGAATGACAATGAAGTGGAAGAATGATGATAAACTGGATAATATAAGATAACCAATTCCAATATACAATAGATGCATGCATGTCATTATGATAATACATAATCTACTACAATACACATATAGTAGGCGATGATATAATACAGTAAATGAATAAATAAATAACATAAAATAAAATCCCTAAGGGTGATCTCCACTAGCATCCTAAGCACCATCTCCATCCTATTCTCTTGACTCTTAGGTACAAGCTAAACAGAAAAATCAATCAACCAAAGTCCTTTAAGCATAAGTTCTACTCAGAGACTCCAATGAAATTGTGGCCCGATCAAGGTTTGAGATAGTAATATTAGTATGTTACCAACCACACTTTCTATGTCTAAATCTAGTCCATGAAATATAATTTAAACTAGTGTGTAGGTATAATATAAAGATAATAAAGAATAAATAAATAAACAACAATCTTCCCATGTTCCTAGGGGACACCTGGCAGGTATACATGTTTTGAATCATAGCCAGAATAAGTGTCTTATTAGTAACCATGAATATATATTAATAATATATATGTATATATTGTAGTTATATATTGTATCCACCTATATGAAGCAATTGAGTGCAGACGTAAGTGGCCATATACTTGGAATACTAGTTTTTTGATGGACTAGGGTGTAACTCGGACATCCATAACCAGTCTAAACGAGCCTAAAATATCGATAAATAGGGTATATGACCTATATCACAATAGATTGAGATACGTCATGTTACAACACTCGATATGGTGAGTGAGCCGCCATGGAAACACACTAATCAAGGAATATGTCGTGTAAACACCACCACCCATATAGTATTACTAATGTGAGATTCCATACTCAGCAACTGATGTAAGGGAGTGTGATTATCTACCATGGTCAACACTATGTACCATCATCAATGACATATATCGAGGAATATCATTTATAATATAGGGAATGGGTCCAAACCTCTCATGCAACTTATTTATCAAACCTATATAAAGGCATCATCATATTTATAATACAAGGCATGATTAAATACCTCTCATGATTTTCATTAAATAATAAAAAAATAATAATGGTGTTCCATTTAACAATTCCAATTAAACATGTGTTTAAACAAGATCTAAATGGTGTGGTCTTACCATCTATTAAAATCCATTCCATTATAATTTCACCATTTAACATAATTAAGGAAATAAACCCCTATTGAAAAAAATATTTCATTTAACACTATTAAAATAATTAAGGAATGCATTCTATCATGCCAATGCATTACATTTATATCAAAAAACATTTAAATAAAAAAACTATCATGAGTAAGCTATTCAACTTGAAATTTTACATTTAGTTTAAAAAATATGTAAATTCACTTTACAAGGCTCAAAGAGGTGCTTAGGAGGTTCTAGGTCAAGAGGGGAAATGCCTACATGGGAAATTCCCATAATAAGTTGGTCCGAGAACTTAGGATGGGTGCTTTGGTTTGGTAAAACTTTACTCATAATGATGTAAATTCATTTTATTACTTCAATAGGATCCATGTATCAATATTACATATACCAAACCATGAAATCAAATCATAGATGAAGAACCAAATAAATAAGGTCAACCATGTTTCAAAACACTAATCATCACTTTATATTTTTGAAAACAGTGCACCTCATCTGAGGGGTTTTATTATAAAAACATGTCATTATTATAAAAAATTAATTTTTCATAAATAACATAAAATTATAATAGCATAACTCAATTCAACAAAGAGGCATTTTAGAAAAACTTCCCATAATGTAAATTTAATTTATAGAGGTCCAACATGAAACTTAGGAGGTTCCATTCTCTCTTGTTCAAGTTTCTACAATGGGAAAACCATTATCAATCCAATTTGAATACTCAGAAGGCACTTAGTGCATTTAAGATAATAAATTATAAAGGTAAATTAACATCAGCTCACCCAAGGGGTGTCCAACATTGAGGGAATTATCCTATGATTTACTAAACTGGGGTTATAAATATTGAATATATGTGAGTTTGTCAATTTGACATGAAGAACACAATTAAAAATACAAACTTAGTAAATGTCAGAGCATGGTATAATGGAACTATTCAAATTTCAATATAAATTTAGTAAAAATTCATTAATCACCTACATTATGCTTATGAAGTTATAATCATCCAATATCGAGGTTTTATTCTCTTCGGTTTGGCGGAAAACTAAGAAATAGAGATCCACCCTGAAAATAGTAAAAAAAGGTTTCACCTCGATAACTTTATTGACAGAATATTAAATGAAGACCAATAAAAAGGGAATCAGTAGCTTAGAGATGTGGATCCATAGATACCGATAGCTTTTGATTCAAGCTTTGAATGGAGGAGATACATTGAATCCTAGAATAGGGATGAAGTGAAGCCAAAGGTTCCAGGAGAGGAGAATTGTGTGGGAACTGGAGGAGAAGGAAGGAGAAAAAAAGGTTAAAATTTTTCATTATGGTAAAAATGATAATTCCACCCTAAAAACTTATCCACATGGTTATGCTGCATGGTTTGGCCAAACTATGCACCAACAGTGCGACACCCATTCCTTAAGAACCACCTCACATGGTTTGACCCGCTCGGTTACCCTAACCATGCAGCAACTATGTGGTGAATAGTGCAAGAATACATTCAAAATTTTTACTAACTATGAGAGCTAGGTTCATGATATAAGTAAACCATGTTCAGCCCATGTGGGGAATTTCTTCTCCCTTTTCCATAGCCACATGGTTTTCTATTAGAGGCTACACAATTTTAGAAAAATTGTGCACCCTGTTCAGACCCTCCAAACCTTGAGATGTCAGAGCCCAGAACTCACGAAACTCAATGGGGCATATTGGAAACATCTTGTGCCTTTAACCAAGTCTAAAAAAACACATTTATGTGTTCCAACTCGCCGAATTATATTCTGAATCCCGGTTTAAAGAACAGACCATCATGTAAATTCCAAAATTCAAATTCCTATGAAATTTCACCTTTGCTCAAAACATGGGATGTTAAAACCTCTCCACCATAGAACTTATAGTCCTTAAGAATTATTAAAGAATAAAAATATATCAATCAACCTACAAGGGTCATAAATTTTCATTCAAATGTCCACGATGCATTTTCAAACACCCAACACAACTCTATGAATTCATTTAAGAACTTGACACACAAGCCATCAAAACCCATTTCAATGCTTGATTCTGAAAAAAAAAACTAAAATGGAGCTTACCCAATCCTTTTAAGCTAGATAAAAGATCACATCTTTGACTTTTTATACATCTAGCCAATAGTTCCCCCAAAATAAGGATTTGAGTATAGAAGGGGCCAAAATTGAGCCTAGAACCTCTACTGTTGGAATTTCCTTAAAATGAATACCTATTAGTGTTATAACGACACTCCTAGAATGATTTTTTTAATTGGGAAAATGGGTTACTTATGAGGTCATCTTAGAGACCTCTTTATTAAAAAACGGTTGAATTCTGATCGACCAAATTGAAACTGGTTGTGCAAGCTTCCCAAGAATACATTACTGAACTTTAAACCACACTCTCCTTCACCTGAAAATGTGTTTCAACTAGTTTCTTGCAACCATACACAATAAAAATAAGGGAAAAAGGTCAATCAACCTCTAGTTGACCTTTCTCAGAACTATCAACTTAGACGGTCGGCACATTTCCAACTAAATAGTGATGATGTCACCCAAGGCATCTCACATTTAGCACAAACACGTTCACCGAAGCTCATACATGACTTTTAGTGACATTACTTTTTCAAACCATCACCTGACCATTTATTCCATCATTCCTCATTACAAACAAGGGTATAACTCAGATCCATCCCATTAGAATCATCACCCTTTAAACAACACTTCTGAGCCTAACAACAAGTCCAGGGTAACCTCGGATTCATTAAATGGGAATCCATGGATCTAACCCAAGGTAGTTCATATCCACACTTAAAAATGATATGTTGGTACAAGGAAATATTTTCCACATCCGATCATTGACTAAGCCCATAGTGGCATCCTCCTGGTGGTCAAATCAAAGGAATACAGTCAATGTCCAATAGTCTGTCTAAGGCATTCCTACTTGAGAAACCAAGTGTCACTAAAGACTAACCATACCTATTTAAAATAAACCATGAATCCATAGTGTAACTCATATATAGATCATACCTTAATCCTAACAGCTTTTAAAACTTTAACACAGCATAATCCTGATACTATCTTAGTGCATAAAGGACAATGTCAAGATAAGGTACATGCTCATCTCTTAAAAAAATAATACACTAAGAGGATTTGAACAGTTTCCAACCAACCATGAAAACCAAAATAAGAACATTTAAACCACTACTGGTTGACTTCTTGATTGAAACCCAGCTACAACTACCGATGCAACACCGTTAAGTGAACCACGATGCCTTTACGGTCCTAGACATTCTGTGATCACTCAACATAACCATCAAAGTCATCCAAGAATGATGGGGTTTCAAGAGGAAGAATCCACATCCAACCACCTAAAATTCATGTTTCTAAGAATGCAATTAAATGATTTAAAACTTGCAATACATAAGGGAACTCATGAAAGACTAACAATTTCCAAATGGTCCTATTTGGTTGTGTTCCTTCTACTTGGAAGGACACATATTTAACAAAACTAACATGATGATCCCCACCTTAAGAGTGTCCTATTTTTTAAAATAAGGTATAGAATAGTCTCTCATAAGGGAAATAAATAAAATTTACCTTAGATACACATGTGACACTCCTCCGAGCCATGCTCACATGTGTCATAGCACTTGGCATGAAAACCAAAACCAACTTGATTGACATGTCAGAACACCCAATCTTGTGGACATCATCTCGAGCATTAGGATGAACTAATTCCATTTAACACCCAGTTCACTATACCTTGGAGATTACCTGATACCATACTCAAAAGATCAAATCTAAATTATTTCACTAAACTCAACTAGTTTGTTACACCATTTAACTACTTGATGGGTACCACATATATCAATGCATGCTACCCCTATATTTCATGATAAAATGGCACATCCTAGAGACAATACATAGTTTTTCCACCCTATTCATTCAATTATAATTTGTCCCATAAGAGAGATTTAACCCAAATTCATATTTCCTCATATGAAAATTAACTAGGATGGTGAATTATCAAGTAATCCATCACTAAGGAAGAAGAATGGCTCACAAGACCATATAACCAGTTGACCAAGCCCAAGGAATTTCTAACCAACTGAAATCGAACATTACTCAATGCTTACACCCATAATAAAGGCCAAGAAGAACATGAAAACACTTCTGAACAAGGGTTTCTTTTAAAAGCTAAGAGTCCTTCTAGATAAAACTGTACATGAATGACACTAAATGGTAGAAAATTCACAGTATTTAGCAAGGCATTTAAGAACTAAGGGTGTTACCTTCCACAAGCTAACCCCTTAACAAAGCATAAGGGTTAACCCTATCATTAATCTATTCCAATCAAATTTCACTAGGTCCAACTCCTATCCTTTAATCTGTTACTAAAAAACTTGAAGTCGACTGAAAATGATCATTCTCTTCTTCCAAGGAAACTCAAAGATATTTTTTAGTCTACCCTTACATGAGGGTTTAACAAAGGATGCCACATAGGGTTTCATTTTCAATCCATTTCATTATTTCACATTTAAACTTCTAAAAATTTAAGATATTTAACTCAAAACATCAGGTACAAATTTATAAACCAAACACTTGATACCTTTTAAAGTTAATGTCATATGGAAAGAAAATAAAGTTATATCAACTTCTTTTTTATGTTATAACAGATAAGGTAACCTATGAAGGTCTCGTTAAGCCAAAATGGGTTCATTAAGATACAACCCAGTAGAAGTTTCTTAATTATAGAAACTAAAAACACCCAAATGGGTCATCTCATGATAAAAATACCCCATCTAAACTACTTGGGCCCAGTTGTGAATTTAGAAAGGTAACCAATTTCATTTCAGATTAAAATTTAACATCTTTTCCATTTTAACAGTTAAAAATATATGATGGTCATGTAAACAATGGTTAGATTACATGGGTTTCTTCCACCCCAATATATAAATACCCCATACAATTTATAGACCAAATTCTAACTCCCATTTAATAGAAACCAATTCAATTTAAAAATTGAATATTTATAAACCTTTAAATTTATGACCATTTTAAAATACAACATGGTTATATATAATGGTTCAGTCATATGAGTAACCATCTAACAATAAATAAAGAAATCATACACTTTATAGGTTGGGATTTAGAACCCATTAATTGCAACCAATTCAATTTTTACAATCTAAACTTTTGAAGCCTTTTAATTTTAACAAAGGTTTCTAGATAGTGTAAACTGGAAGATGGTATGAATACACAAGTTACCTTTTCCCAATTATATGGAGCTCATACACCTTACAACTAAAAACTAGTTCTTGTTTAATCACAAATAACATAAAACCATTTATATATATCAAAACGTAACTAAAATGTTGTGAAAAGTGATAGACATTGAAGATCATGCTAGAATAAATAGGCATCATGGGATATAATCACCTAAGCATGTTATATAGGCATGATGGATAAAGAAAATAAAATCATGGAATATCATATAACATGCATGATAATGAATTACCTAAACAGGTACCAATATAATCATGTTAATAAAACACCTAACATGGAACACAACAAGAATACTAGTAAAAGCAAAGGCATGACATAACTTTCAATGCACGCAACTAAATTAGAAGGTAAGCTACAAATGTAACTACATGGCCTGTGAATCTTTATGTACCTATAATGATGCATGAAATGCTTCATAATTTCCATACCATATCAAGGGAAAAATATCAGGATCTCATAATTCAATAACCAATGGAAATTACACCAATAACTCAAGGTGAAATAAAAAACAAATGTAATAGCAAACAATATGAAAAATAATCCCTTCCCTGGATACTTGTAATTTCCCCATGAGTGGGGTGGCCAGTCCTAGACATGACTATTTATCAAGTTCCAACACCTTCCTAGACTCATGTATACCAACACAAAAGAGTAAGATAGAGGAAAAGAAACAGCCTCTAATACTAATTTTTAATGTATCGATCCAACTAACCATTATGATGGTAGCCAGAACATTGGTTCACATGGCCTCAGGCGCACCTCTCTATACGCTAGAGGTTGCTGACTAACAGTGAGGGTGAAAGGAGGTGATTGTGGGTATAATATACCCTCATATTACAGTAGCACAACGATAATAGATAATAAATAATATGAAACAGCGGAAGTGGTAAAAAATTAAATATAGGGTAATGGGAGAATTATAATAAACTAAATAATAAAATAGGGAAAACTCTCATACACAACAAATTCATGCTTATCCTGACGATGATACATAATCTACTACAATAGACATACAACAAGTATTGATATAGTATAGTACATGAATAATGGAATGACATAAATCAAAATCCCTAAAGAAAATCTCTACGAACATCCCAAACTCCAACTCAATCATGTGCTCCTAACTCCCTAGTTTAATCTAAACAACACAAGAAATCAACCAAAGTCCTACAAGTATAAGGTCTACTCATGTACATTAAAGAAATAAAGGTATGAGAAGGGTGTGAGATAATAATCATAGTAGGTTACCACCCACGATGTTTATGATTTAATCTAGTATGTGAAATATAATGTACTGTAGTATTCAGTAATAACAAAAAAAAGATAAACAAAACTGAATAAATAAACAACAATGCGCTTATGATCCTAAGGGACACCTGATGGCTATACATGATTCAGTGTATAGGCTGAATAAGTGGATGATCAGTTAGCATAAATTTATAGTAATAATATATATGTATGTAATATTTTTCTATGTTTCATCCACCTATATGAACCAAGTAAATGTGGATGTAAGTGGTCATATACCTGGAATACTATTTTTTGGCTGGATCGGTGTGTAACTCAGACATCCATAATCAATATAAACAAGCCTAAAAGATCATGCAATATGGTATATTCCCTATATCCTAATAGAGTGAGAGATTTCATTCTATAACACATGAGATGGTGAGTGGGCCACCATGGAAACACTCTAATCATAGAACATGTCTTGTAAAGCCTATCACCTATATAATACCACTAGTGTGAGATGCCATACTCAACACCCAATGTAAGGGAGTGTTATTATCTACCATGGTCAATACCCCTTACCATCATCCCCAACCTATATTAAGGAATATCATTTATAATATATGGGATATGAACAAACCTCTCATGAAACTTATTTATCAAGCCTATATAATGGCATAATCATATTTATAATACAAGGCATGAGTAAATACCTCTTATTATTTTCATTAATATGCATAATATAATAGTTTTTTTAATACAATATATAATTTCTATTCAAAAACAGGTTTTAAGAAAATATATTTTTCATTCATTTGTAAAAAAAGAATCACAAAACATAATATCATTCCCTTTTTTTAAAACATGAGTAACACATTTAAATTAAAACCCGTGTTGAAGAATATAAAAATGAATTAAAATCCCACTTGAATGATTTTTAAAAAAATATGACACAAAGAGTTATATTTCTATAAATAATTTTTCTTTATTAGACAAATATGATTATAGAGGGGAGCTGGAACCTGAAAAAAAAGTATCACTTATTCTAGTGAGAGGCCAAGCTAGACAAATTACAATAGATTCGTTTCTTCATAAAAAAAGGACAAGAAGAATATGTATCAAGATTAGAATGGATTTCTGGGTTATTATACCCATTTTAAAACAGGTGATTTACTGAATGAGAGTGACTTCTAACACACACATTAGACAATTATTGCCTGATAGAGAATCCAGTACTGATCAATAGATTTACTAGAACCTGTTCCTAACTTTATTAATAGGATTCCTAATTTTGGGTGCCTAATTGACAATAACATCCTCTTTATTTGTCTCTCAAAGGATTTGAAAGTGATTTATAGTGTCCACCAAAGAGAAATAGATGACATGATTCATTTCACCCACATCAGATATAGTGGATAGAGGGAGTTATTGGATGATATTTCCATTACCAACTATGTGAATAGAGAAAGGCACATGAGGTTTAGAGGAAGTCCCAACAACACTAATTCCTTGCTTACTATCTGAGCCATGAACAACATCTGTTGGATAAGGAGCTGTATTTTCAATGATTTTTTCCTGACAATCACCCACCACTATTAGATATTTTCTTTTTAAATTCACCAATACCTATGTGAGAAATGGGGAATCACTGAAAGTGGATAGGTGAAGCAGACCAATGGAAGTGAAATCAAACAATGTTCGATGAGTAGGAAAGGCAGCAGCAGCAACATGGACACTAATAGAAGAATAATCTATGGTAGGGATAATCATTCCTTGAGACTAAGGTATAAAAGTTAAAGGAGTATTTGACTCTATATGGTCTCAATCTAATATAATTTGCAGTTATAGGTCTGTTGGCCTTGGAGACCACAAGAATAGAATAATTTGACTACATTTCCATATGAAATACACTTCTAGAATATCCCCTCCACATCAACCATTAGACAAATATGTGCAGCGAAGATCTGGGATAGGTAAAAACCATCATTTATTGGAGAAACCCCATCTTGAAGAAAATATATCAAGTGATATTAGATATGAATAAATCAACCTATTTATTCATCTATAACTCTAAGGATAGTAAGATTCTAAAAGGGGTGAGGAATGCTTGGAAGTAGAATCCATTCCATAGAGTGCTTGTAATTACATCCTTTATTAGAATCCATATAGTTAGTTCCGGAAAAACTATTAGATGACCAACCAATGGAAAGATAAAAGTACATCGGGAGGTTACCACTCAATAGGTAGAGGATCCATGCCCTAATCTGTTAGGGGGTACCACTCCAGGCTCTCTCTGATGATCCTAACTAATCACTATAATTATAGAGCACTACCTAAAAAATAATAATTCTTATAACATCTCACATCATATATAAAAATGAACAAAGAAGTCCACCATCATTTTTTACATAGGAAAACACTCTAGATAGGCTACTCGCAGGCTAAAATACTAATCAAAATAAATGAGATATGAGAGGTATAAGTTTTATAAATAAGTATAAAATTTAATGTGTTCCACACGGTGTGTGGTCCCTCTTTGTTGTCTAGTTGTATACCTAGTTTTGGCTAGGTATCGGGTCATTCAAATGTACCCCTGAGTGTATTCATGTACTTCTAGAGTTAACAATGTTTTTTGTCCAAAAGTCTAATAAACGTACGATGCTCATTGTCAGTCTAATGGGTGAAAACATAAAAATGTCAATATTTCATTGCAAATGTTCATTAATGTACAAATGGATCACACCCTTGTTATTTTCATAGAAAAACACTTAGGATATTTTATTCACTTTCCCAAATCGAACACCTAATGTAAAAAAAACATATTTTACTACATCACACTCAAAAGGAGGTTTATAGTTCCAAGCCATTAGTTATAATTTGATACTCTATATTGGTCTTGAAACATCAATCTCAGTATAAGGGTCACAATGTAATTGATGGTTCTTCATTCTAATATTATATGAAGAAGTTATGTTAGATACCATATTCTGTAACAATAATAACAACAACAACAACAATAATAATAATATTATTATTATTATTATTGTATGGTTCATGGACCCAATCCATGAGCTAGAAAATGGAATCCAGTATTGGTCTTTAATTGGACACCTCATTATCAGGCTCATAATGTCGCCGACGGTTCATCAATCTGAAATCATATGAAGAAATTAGCACTGAATTATGTTTTTAACATGAAAATAAATAATAATAATATTTTTTATTATTTATTTATTTTATTTTAAACATTACTCTATAGAGTTTCCTCAGTTTAGGCACACCCCTCCTTCACACATATATTGCACCCACGCCACCCCTTAACTCCTTTTCTATTTTATTTATTTAAGTATAATAATTAAATACATCTCATTTTCTTCCTCCCAAATAAAAACACAAAGCAACCCAATTCATGCACATGGAACATGACACCCAAATTATATTCCTTGATTAAAAAAATTGTTATTATTATTAATTAATTAAAAAACAATTATTATTACTATTTAAAATAATAGTTAATTTCACATGTTATTATTATTTAAAATTATAATTAATTTCATATGTTATTACTATTAAAAATAATAATAACACACACCTCCCTCCATAGCCATCTGAAAATTAGATTCCATCAGTTATTTCCATAAAATCATCCAACATCCATCCAAAGCAACCACACACCCTCATACACGCCTCCCGTTGCTCAGAAACATCAATTGCTACATCTCCGGACAGCTCCTCTTAGTCTGGCTCAGAAACCACCATTACCCAATCCAAATTTGGGTTCTTATTGTAATCTCCAAACCTTCATTGTGTCTCCAAAATCCAAAACTGAACTTGTGACCATGATCTGTCGTATGAAATAATGAATACACAATGATCTCTACTATCTGATATAATCGATTCATTGGTCAACCGATTACCAATGATAAAAGTTAAAAATAAAGGGAGAAATACACATAATACAATGGTGATAATCATCATTAACCAATGTGATCCTAGACCACAATTGATAGGTGCAGAATCATGGGTGATGGAATGACATAAAAAACAAATAATTGATTTAAACAAATAAGATTATTGAACAAACTCATAAGAAGTAACAAATAAATCACATATCAAAGTAGATAATTAATTAATGCGCAATATTTTAATCAAAATGATGAAAACCATAATTGGCAATACATACCTTGATTATGGATCTATCGTTGGTGAAGAATGAATCCTCTAGAGATGAAGGATATGATCCTTCTATATTCATCATTCGTCTCATGATTATCATATATTCAATCATCATTTGATGTCGATCAACCAACAAGGAACGCTCTCATCCTCCTCTCAAATCAAGAAACGGTTATACATCCAACCCTTAACAAATTGTCATAATATGGTATTTATGGAGGATTTAATTTTTTTTAATAAAAAAAATAAAAAACTTATTTATTTATTTTTAATTAAACACGCCCATCAATAGTTTCCTCTACTGGATGCCCCACACCAACCAACTTTAGGCCGCACCTAAGGTAAACCTCACGCTCCGGACTAAATCGTGGTCTTATATTTTTTATTTGATACACTGTTCAGAAGATATTCCATTATTTCTAAAAAAATTGGGTGTGTGTAATATAAAATATATTTAATATTTTTATAAAATTAATTCTGGGCTCAACGGGTATCTAAATCACACATTGTGTCAACATCTAACTCCAAAAATATTTCTAGAAACATTACAATGTCTTACACGGGGAAAATAGAGTCTCCACAAACTTATACAAATAAAAAAATATGATGAAATTTTGATTCATTGAATCTAATAGAATATATTAAATTACGATGTATTATATAATTCTTAAAAATTATTTCCTTCATTTTATTATAAAACATCATAAGTTGATTCATTTTGTAATACCCTGTATTTTTATTCAAACAACACTTTGAATTGTTTTTTCAAACTAAACGCTAAAATAAAATGAAGTGTTTCATTTTATTTAGATAAATTATTACAATATAATATAAATATTAATATATTCCTATAAAGAAATATAAATCATCATTAAGAATATTTCAATGGTAATAAAAGTAAAAGTAATTAAAAATACCCTCAATGTGAAATTTTCGTCCTCATGGTTTTCGTTCAAGATAATAATGACAATTATAACAATTAAATGAAGGAAAAAATCTAAAAATATAATTGTAATTTTGTCAAATAAATGAAATAAAAGGATTATTGAATTTTAGAGGTGCACAAGGATATATATGAGGATAAATAAGGTAATATGATTTTTATATTCCCATTGGGTATATGTCAATTTGATATATGGTTATTTGATATATAGACATTGTCTATACATATATCAAATTAGTATTTTGAATATTTAATTATTTTATGTGATTAATTTGTCATGTATATTTGACATATAATTAATATTAAATGATACTAAATCAATTTTAAAAATGTCTATTATTTTTAATGAAATAGTTTTTGTTTCAAAAATGAATTTGTAATTTTTTTAAGAATTATTATGCTAAAATATTTTTAAAAAATTAATAAATTACTTAAAAAATAATTAAATTAAATCTAATAAATTACTATGTAACTATAAGTAATAAATATTTAATTATTCATGGTCAATGAAATAGGTCTTATCTAAAAGCATTATTTTTATTATATATTCTATATTTTTTATTTGAAGATTTAATTTTACATGATTGGAGTATGAAATTAAACGAAATGTATTTTTATATATGTAAAAACATTAATTAATATATATAGATTAATTGAAAATTTTTTATAAATAAAAATAAAATCATTTAATATTTAAAATTATAATTTTCTAAAAATTATATTTAATTCAAAAATGCATTCTTATATTAAAATTTAATTTTAAATTTTTTTGAAATGGGAGAAAAATATTGATATAATATTTGAGATAAATAAGTCAAAAAAAATAATGAAAATTTAAATTTTTTCCAAAATAATTATTTGGGGACATAAAAAATGGGCTCCTAATATAAAAGCGTAAAATTTGGTAAAAGTATAAAATTAAGAATTAATATCACAAAATATATATAATATTATCTCAGATAATTTATAGATGATGGGATCAATGTTAAACATTATTTTTCTACTTTGGATTGACTTTCCTTTTAAAATGGAATTCCTAAAACTTTATGAAATGATAATTTTTGGAAAATCCACTTAAACTCACATAAAAAGGAAACCACCTCTCCAGAAAAATAATCAAACTATTCCTACATGTCATGAATAATTTTGGTTGAACCTTCCATGTCACTTGAGTTGGATATAGAGATATCCTGAAACATATTCCAAATTACCCCATAAATGAAAAAAAGTGCAATAGAGTTGATCATAACCATGTGTGAAAGATGTTACCCTCAAATGTATTAATAAATCACATTAAACTCATCAATAGAATCTGAAATGAAATATCCATACATTAAACACTCATGTAAAAGATATAAAATATTTCTATATTTATAAAAAAAAATCAAGTTACAAACAACAAAACAAGAAATACATCCAAAATAAAAATATCAAGAAAACGATTAATATAGTACATGACCACCATAAAAAAAATACCGTTGAGGTTGAATAGAGACATCCTCTAATGTCTCAAAAACCCAAAATCCCACATGCGTGTCTCCATGTGACCCATGGTCACCTCAAGCAACCAATGTTATCCACCAACTAGAAAATCAATGAAAGAAATCCAACTAGAAAACCATCATACCCATACCTAAAATAAAACATGAATACTATATAGACACAATGGTAAGTATGTAGGGCATGGGATAATGATCCAACTAATATTTCACTAAATAGTATGTAGTTGGTTTTCAAGATAATATATAATTTCTATTTGAAAATTCATTTTAAGAAAATATATATAAGTCCCAGATGTTAAAAATGTCATAATATTGAGTTTTACTCAAAAATATTCATTCTCTTATATTGGGGATATTTTCTATTTTATAGTTTTATATAATTAGGGCATAACTCATACATAACAAAACCATAAAATATAATGTGGAAACTTATACTCAATATCCATTTTTTCCAAAAAAAACCTTAAAATAAAACATGATTTATTTTGTTGATATATGGCCAAAATTTTACTTTGATCTCATAAAAGGTCCAAATCTTCAATAAACCCGATTAAAAACATTTCAAAACTTGGGATGAGCACAAAATATCATATTAAGGGATATATAGAAAGAAATAATTAGTCGAGTGAAAGCATGAAAACCATTAAACCCCATTTTATTAAACATTGATTTGAATGTATAGAAAAACCATGCAAGTTCCTTGGGGAATCATTTCCATATCACCCTTATATTCACCCTTACAAATGGAATAAACTTACAGTCAAGTTCTATCTGTAGAGTACCTAATGCATTGGAGAGCTGTAATGGGTCTCACCTCCCATATCTTGAACTATAATGTGCTCAACCTAATATATATTGAGATATAATGGGGTTCAACCCATCATATCTTGAGCTATAATGGTATAAACCCATAATAAATAATTTTAAAGGAATATATCATGAATAAAACCCTTGAAAACCCATTTAAACCCAAAATAAAAACACTTTAAGAAATCAACGTACCCTTTTCTTGTAAAAATCACTTTTAAAATATAAAAATCATCCACATAATAAGGAAACAAATTTCTTATAAAAGAGTAATGAGATCATATAAATAAAAAATTTAAGTTATAAAGTATTATAAAATTGAGAGAATCTTCTCATGTCGAGGAATTTAAAACACATTACTTTTGACTTTTATTAAAAGAGATGAAAAATGAACATTAAAAGATTATTTTAAATAAAGTCCCTTACCCTGAGTCCAACTCATCATGTATAATATTTTTATTCCTGAATAATAAACTATGTTTAATTATTTACTTTCTTTAAAACTTTTTTAAAGTTTATTATCCCTTTTAAATCATTTATTATCATGTTATAACAATTACTTAATTATTTAAGTTGACATCGAATGTTTTGACGATATTCAGTACGTGAGTCCAAAATGACATTAATAAGCTGAATATGGTCAAAGTGGTAATAATTACATCATATCTAGAATAATATTCAGGTCATAATAATCACTTTAATATATCTATTATACTTTTAAATCCATTAATTAAATATTGATAGGAAAAATGAACAATGTTACAATCATGGAGACAGTAAGTCGTATGTACACATGAGTAACATTTATATTTTTTAATGATCATTATGGAAAATATGTAATTATTATATTATAATTACAAAATGATAATAATATCATATTAATAATTTATATATAATTATATATATCATCCATGTGATGTGGTTCTGAAGAATGAATCTCATTGCTTCCTGGAGGGGATAGTTCCCACGTACGCACGAACAACATTATCATTTTTATGTTCATGGAAATGAAAGAAATTAAATTATATATTATTCATTAATAATGATAAATATTTCCTTAATATATTATATAAATATTAATTCCATCTTTATAAGTAGTCTTGAGAGACGGTAATGGAAGATGGATTATATTAGTTCATGGGGGTGATAGTTCACACGTACGAACAAACAATTAATTGTTTACCCATTTGATGGAATTAAATATGTATTTAGAAGATTATATTAACATAATAGCATATTAACATATTTTGGATACTGGAGTTACTATTTTATCTTTTTTGAAGAAGATTTTATGGAAGTGAACGAAAAAGAAAACAAAAACACTTACTTAAAATGATACCTCTCCCTCATATGATCTCCTTTGATTGACACTTTAACACCTCTAAGGAGGGTTTTATGACTAAAATAATTCCTATAGAATGTGGGGATGTATTATAGGAAGTTATTTGGTCAGATATTGGCTGGAGCAAATAGGTTTTGAGGTGTTACGAATATAGAAGAATGGGTGCCCTTTTATAAGAGAGGGGAGGGGCACTCTTGGAATTCCTCAAATTTTTAAAATATAATAAGTCTATTATTGATCCAAATAATTAAAAATGGAACATAAAATAAAGATATAATATACATTAGAAAATATAATTTACCCTTGTGATTATTTAATAGTTTTTTATTTTTAAATAATTTAATAATAAATTGATTCAATAAGATATCATTATTGTCAAATTTAATATTATTCATCTAATTTGACATCAAATACATTAGGACGAAGTGGGAATTAGAATATAATTCTTTAACACATCTATAATATATCTTACATATCTATTAAATTCATTATATGCATTAACTCATCCAAAATATATTAAAATTAATATTTTAATCTCAATTATTTTTAATTAAATAGATACTCTTTTAGAATTTAATAAATATTTAAGGTAATTATATAATTTATAAAAATTAAAAATAAATTCCTATAATTAAAATAATTTTTTTATATCCATGTAGACATAGTTTCATTAATATCTTGATTTTTTTCAATGTGAACACATAAAAGATATTAAATATAAGAGGGTGATGTTTTGTAACTATCTTGTACTTTAAATAAGATATAGTTCATTTTCATGGAAAAGTTTCCATTAAACAACTTAAAATAGATCATAATTTTATAAGTGAAAAATATTATTCATCCAATAATTTTTTCACAAGCTTTTATAATTTTTTAATCCTTATAGTTTTGTTTTAACCCTTATTTAACCCCTTTAACTATTACTGTGATATCATATAATTTACACATTATGAGTCAATAAAATTATTATAAAATGAAAAAAACCCTAAATTATTAATTTATGACATTTAATGACTTATACCAGTTATTTAGTAAAAATCAGGAATTTTATAATTTTTAAATCATTTAATAAACTATTTTATATTTTAAAATGTCATAAATGTCAATTTTGAAACTATTTCCAATTTGACTTTTTAAAAATATCATAGAAACTAGATTCATTCAAAAAAATTAATTAATTAATTCCTAAAATGTAAAATTAATCCCTAAAATTCATTGATGCAATCAAATATTTCAAATTATATTTATTTATATATTATTAATATTGATTATTTGATTGTTTCATTAAGAAATTTATTGTTACATCATCATTGTGTCACCATTTAATTTAATTATTTATTTTCTAAAAATTTTAAATAACTTCCCATGATTTATATAACAATTTTATATTTCAAAATACTATTTATAGTCAACCATGTCACTTATATAACCCCAAATTAAAAATACTTTACTTTTTAAAAACCAAAGTATGGCAAAACTGTCTTTTCTTTGAATAAAAAAATATAAATGTATTTAAGACATCCAAGTAGTTAAAGTTGTACATAAATCATCCCAATGAGTATTTGGTTGGAAAATAACTCATGAAATGAAATTCGAAAAGGTTTTAGGGTAAGTTATAATATTATTTCTACCCTTAAAATAGATTTACCCAAAACCATTGTAATAGAACTAATTACTAAACTTACTATTCCTAATTCCCTAAAATTATGTTCATCCAATTAGATCATAAATTTAATACTTATTAACACCATGTATTTCTATTTTTGAAAATTCAAAACAAATAAATCACTAAAATTAATTTAACATTAATCTCATTGATAGATCGAGAGAATGAGTTTTTAAAGTAAAAAACGTTCCAAAGTTGACAATGTTTATATATCCAATTTCAATGTGATTTTGATTACAATGACCTAAATTGTATTAATTGATAAAAATAATAATCTAATTATAATTTAAAAATATTCAAAAATATTATTTAACATTATAAATAAATTTGATGAAAAAGTAGTTTTCAATGAAAATGCATTAATTTTTCACTCTTCATAAAAAATGAATCTTATCAAAAAAATACCAAAAAATTATGTAAATTAAATTTTAATACTCAACTTTCAAATAATAATTTTATTTTTTAAAAATATAATAAATATTATTTTCAAAAAATATATTTAAAATGGCTTCGCCATCAAAAGGTCGTAAAACTGCGTTTTTTGAAAAATACTCCTTTGATGCATAAAATTGTATTTTTTCTTATATACTATTTATAAAAACAAATAAAATGAATTTTAAACATTTAATTAAATATATTATATTAACATTTAATTAATATAAACCATATAGTGTAATTTATTAATTTTTTTATAAAACACCCATCTGCGTATTTAAATAATTTTTCAGAAAAACATTTCCTTAAAATGAGTTTTATTTTCATTTATAAATAATTGATCACTCAACAATTAATTATATATACATGTGAAAAATATATTTTTATAATTCTGTTAATATATTTCATTCCTTTCATTCTAATGGCTAGGTTATAATGGTAACATAATAATATTTAGTTCGTTTAATCTCGATGTGGTGTATCATGTATGATATCGAACGTAATATTTACTTTATTAAAAAATCAGGATGTTAAATCCCCCCCCCATTAATAAATTAAATCCTTTCAATTTTAACTCATCAGAAAAACTAGGGCTTTGAATTTTCAAAATAACATTATTAAAATCCCATATCGGAACAACAGTCAATAAAAAATTCACTTTAAAAGAATGAAAGGGAAGTACGATAGTCTCCTAATATAACACATACTAGGATTCCATATAGGAAAACTTGGATATAGATGATATAATTAACCATCATGTTCTATTGTAGAGTGATATAAAACATGGTTCGGTGAAAGTTAACAATCAAAAAACCGAAAATTTGTGATTGGTTAAAAGGTTATTGATTCCTCAGTAAGAAAAGTAAATGGATAACTTTTTTATTTTAAGATCCTTTCATTGAGTTGTGGAATTTTTTAACTTCCTATACTAAGAACATAAATAAACATACATAGCTAATAAGTACAGTTTCATCCTTTATTAAATTTCCACCATAAATTCATATTTTTTCTTCAAATTATGAGTTTCAAGATGAATTTTTCATGCCTAGAGCACTAGAATAAACTTTAAGAGAATCATATAATCCAAAAAATATTAACTATATATTTCTCATGTATTTATACATTAACCAAAACAAAAATTATTAGGTTAAGATAAAATAATTCCCAAAAAAGATCAATTTTTTATACGATTAAAAACTACTTTAATATCTAAAATTCAACAGTGATACCCAAAGTTCAACATAGACCATTCAAAAAATAGTTGTCTATAAAATTCATAAAAGTAACCCAAACTAATATTTAAACCCAAAATCCAAAATTATTTAATCACATAGTCTTCCAAGATAAATTTTAAGAATTATATCTAAATAACATAAAGTACTCTTGAAGTCTCATACCAAAAAATAATTACCCAAATCCATTATTCTCCAAGATATATTAATAATTTCAATAAATAACTAGAATCACCATAAGTAAACAATATAATAATATATTCTTACAAAATATAATTCGACCATTACTTCTCAAATAAAATCCCATAGTATTCTATTTACCTTGATCTTATATGATTCCTAAAATTGTGAACGTCTTTCGAAATATCTTTAATAACTTAATCTCTAAATCATTTTCCCATCTCATGGTTACATATATTTTACCAAAATAAACTTATTCTTAATCCATAAAATAATTTATCTAAAAATAATAAGTCGTACTAATTAATACTTCACGTAGTCTAGTTGTAGGTGATGCACTCATGTCTCCCTTCTATTGTGGGTTTGAAACTCAAAGCCTTTCCGGACAAGGTGGGTTGTCACACATCCTCTAGGTTATCCTTTTTCTAAAACTATATTAATATAACCCTTATAAAAATATATAAATTTCATAAACGTCCTAAAATATTATATCGTAACTTTAATTTTCTATCCTAAAATGTAATTACACATAATTACCTCAAAAATTAATATCTCCAAAAATATCATTAGTCACCTTAAAATTTCATAACATAAAGGATAAAAAGGGTTTATAAGTTATTTTTCTTATTATAAAACATAAAATTATAAACTTGTGATGATATTCCTAACACTTAATAAGACCTCCTAATATTTAAAGTTTTCAAAACCATCCTTTGATACCAACTATAAGGCCCCAAGATTAAACGTTAAAGAATATTTAGTTTTAGACATGAGTTTACATTCTCAAATATTTTGTATATTTTCAGGATTGGAGTTTTAGATAATTATTATGTTTCTCATACATAACAAACCCATAAAATAAAAATTGTAAACCTATACTCAGTATCAATTTTTTCTAAAAAAACATTAAAATAAAACATGATTTCATATGCTGATATATCTATAAAATTTTTCCATGATATAATCTAAGAACCAACACTTCCTTAAACACTATAAAAACCATTTAAAAACATGGGATGATCCCAAAAGATCTCAGTAAGGGACATAAAGAAAGAAATTGTTAGTCTAGTAAAAACATGAAAATCATTAAAACCCATTTTCTTAAAAACTCAATAGCATGCATAGAAAAACCATGAATGTTACTTGAGAAATAATTACCATATCATCCTTAAATTCACCCTTAAAATGTAATAACCTTATGGTCAACTTCCATCTCCAGAGTACTCAATGCATTAGAGATTTGTAAAGGGTATCACTCTTCATATCTTGAGCTATAATGGGCTCAACTCGACATATCTTGGCCTATAATAGGGCTCAACCAATCATATCATGATCCATAATGGGATAAACCCACAATAAACCATTTACATGGAACATATCATGAATAATACCTTTGAAAACTCATTTAATCCCATAAGAGAAACACTCTTAGATATCAACATACCCTTTCTAGTAAAAAACACTTTTAAAATATAAAAACCACATACATAATAATGAAACCATTACCTTAAAAAACAAAAATTAAAACATATAATGAAAACATTAAAGTAATAAATATTCAATTAATTAAGAAAAACTGGCCATGCCATATAAGTTAAAAAATATTCCTTTTGTATTTTATAAAAAGAGATGAAAAATGAACTTTAAATGAGGGTTTTAAATGAGAGTCCCTTACCTTGAGTTCGACTCATCAAGTACAATATTTTTATTCCATAATAATAAAATTTGTTTAATTATTTACTTTCTTGATGAAAAATTTAATTTTTTTTATTTCTTCTATCTCACTTATTATCATGTTATAAAAATTACTTAATTATTTAAGTTAACGTCGGATGTTTTGACGGTATTCAGTACATGAGTCCAAAATGTCTTTAATAAGTCAAATATGGTCCAAGAGGTCATAAGTCCATAATATAAAGAATAATATTCCTGAAATAAGATTAAATTTTCTATATCAATTATACTTTTAAATACATTCATTAAATATGGATATGAAAAATGAACAACATTACAATCATGGAGACGGTAAGTCTATGTACACATGAGTAACGTTTCCATTTTTCAATGATGATTATGTAAAATATATAAGTATTATATTATCATTATATAATGGTAATAATATCATATAAAACATTTATATTTACTTATATATATCATCCATGTGATTTGGTTCTAAAAAATGAATCACATCGCTTCATAGAGGTGATAGTTCACACGTACGCATAAACGACGTTGTCATTTTTTGTACATGGAAAGGTAGGAGAAAAATATTATATTATTATTTAATAATGATAAATATTTCATAAATATCATATATAAACATAAATTCCATCATTATAACCAGTCTTGAGGGATGGTAAGGTAAAATGAATTATATTGGTTCGTGGAGGTGATAGTTCACACATACACACAAATAATTAATTATTTTCCCATTTGATGGAAGTGAATATAGATTTAGGTGATGATATTAACTTTATAACATCTAATTATATGGATTATATGGGATTAATTATGTCATTGTGGTGGAATAATATTTCAATGAAGTGTAATAAGAAACAAAACAAAAATACTTAATTAAAAATGATACCTCTTTCTTGGACGATCTCCTTTGATTAACACCTTAACACCACTAAGGTGAGTGTTATGACTAAACTAAGGCTTCTATAATGTGGTGAGGGATTATAAGAAGTTATTTGGGTAGATCTTGGCCAATCAAAATAGTTTTTGAGGTGTTAATAATAGAGAATAATGGGTTCCCTTTTATAGGAGAGGGGAGGGGCACGCTTGGGATTCCTCAAAGTATTAAAATATAATAAGACCATTCTAAATAAAAATATATAAAAAAGTCCCATAAAATAAATTTATATTATATTTTAGACCATATACTTTCCCCTTTTTATTATTTAACATTTTTCTATTTTTAGATAATTTAATAATAAATTAATTCAATAAGATATCATTATTGTCAAATTTAATATTATTCATTTAATTTAACATAAAATACATCAATAAAAAGTGAGAATTATAATATAATTATTTAACACATATATAATATATCTTATATATATATTAAATTTTTTAGATACATTAACTCATTCAAAATATATTAAAATTAATATTTTATTTTCAATTATTTTTTTCTATTAATTAACTAAATATTGTTCTAGAATTGAAGAAGCATTTAAGGTAATTATGTAATTTATAAATATTATAAATAATTTAATATAATGAAAAAAACATTTATATCAAATTAGACATTTATTTTCATTCATATAATGATTTATTCCCTATGTTATCACATAAAATATATTAAATATAAGAGATTGATGTTTTATAACTATCTCGGACTTTAAATAATATAAAATTTATTTTCAAGGAAAAGTGTACACTGAAAAACGAAAAATAGATCATAATGCTATAAGGTTATAATATTCTTCATATTATATTTTTTTTTAGTTTTTATAATTTTTAAGTCCTTATGTTTTTATTTGAACCCTTATTTAACCCCTTTAACTATTATCGTAATATCGTATAATTTATACATTATGGGTTAATATAATTACTATAAAATGGAAAAAGACCACTAAATGAGTAATTTATAAAATTTTATGATTTATCCTAATAATTTGGCTAAAATTTTTATTTTTATTAATTTTATATCATTTAATAAAATATTTTATTTTTTAAAATATCATAAATGTCAATTTTGACACTATCCACTTTTTAACTTTTTAAAAGTATCATAACAACTTGATTATTTCTAAAAAACTAAATTAACCACCTTGGAATATAATCTAACTCACATGATAAATATTATTTACTATGATATTGATATGATTAGTAAACTTAAATTGAATGACAAAACTTAAACATATCCACTCCATTTGATCTCTAAATCTCCATCTCTATACAGACATTGCATGGATTTTGGATACTCAGTAAATTAGATACCATAGAAAAAATAAATCAATATCAGGAATATCACCTAGAGACCCAACCACATTTAGGTATTAAAATCTTCGAATAATTATCTTTCTCTCAATGTATAAATACTTTTACAAACACATAGTTAGTATAAAATTAGATATTTAAAGTATAAGTCTTGGAAAACATTGAAATTCCACTTATAAAATAATATGAACACAATGATGTGAGAATAAATTTAATATTAAATCAAACATTATAAATATAAATTCAATTTAGATGAATATGTTGTTTGGAATTCTCAAGCATCAATTGATATTCCAAAGAAAAGGGACATCAACAAAACACCTATAAAAAATTGATGGTTCTATTAAAAAATTATTTGATTCCAAATTAGAAGAATGTATAAATCCCTTTAAAATAGTAAGAATCTATAACATATTAAATCAATAATTTACACCATTAATATTTAAATCCTAGAATATTATTTCCATTAGGTGAAGAAATAGTGAAAGGAGAGTGAAGAAGATGCTTGAGGAAGAAGAGAAGAAGATAAAAGAAACCCTTACCTTTCATATGATGAATGAATCACCAATGAAAATCTATTAATCCACCATTAGTGGAGAGGGAGAGATTGGGACATGACCATAGGGGTTTATAATACATTCCTTAAACCCAAAGGATAAATATTAAGGTGATTTTATAGAATGGGTATCGAAATTTAAAAATAAAAATTGGGAATATACACGCCCTGACTACATTGGATCCCTATAAGTAAACTTTTCTTGTGAAACACACCTTCTCATGAGGGAGGACTGTATTTCAGTATTAAACTAAATGGGATCCTTCATGGGTGTGTACCCTACCCATGAAACCTATAAAATCCCAATAAATATTTAAAATTTATACGCACAACTCAAAATAATAGAAACAACTGATCAACACTAATTGAAATACATTAATTTTCCATCATGAGTGTGAAAAACCTCCCCACCAAAAATTTTCTATCCTCATAAAGTATATGGATAACAGTGAAGTCAAGAGAGATGAAAATTCATTACCTAATAATAGAACTATCATACCCTTGTTTAGTTTACAAAATTCAAAATATTATCTTTTTATATTTTGAACAAATCATCTAGCTAATGTAAAAACAAATTATCTAACAGAATATAAAAACATTGAAACATACCTCCCAAATTAGATGAAAAAAATAAATGATTAGAAAGTTAATAATTTAAAATCAAACTAATTCAAAAAATGTAATCTATTTATATAGAAAATCCAATGAATAACAAAGACCTAATATAGGTTTCTCCACCATATAGGACTCTCGTTATGAAATTGGAATAGATTAAAATGAGAAATAATAAAAATATTAATACCAAATCCATATCATTCCAAAATTCAAGTAATAAAATTAAATGATTCTCTATTGGTACCAATGTACCCAATATATTTGATAGAATGAAATGACATTAATAAATGGGAATAACTATAAAGATAACTATATAAGATAAGTAGGTAAATTATTCTTCATGAATCATAATAAACTTTATTACTTTCATTTTGAAATGTTATACCCAAAAAAATAAAATAAGTGACGTTCCATAAAATCTTTCCTATAATATCTATAAATTAAAAGACTTATCTTCAATCCATAATTGGGATAATTATGTGATTTTGTCATTCTTTTATAATTCAAGATACAAAATATCAGATGATGACCCAATCATCCTTGTTGATGATATGATCTCTAAACTTTCAATTGTATCATCTTGGAATTCCAAGACATTCGACACAGGAATCACACAAGAGATTACCCCTTCTTTGTGAAAAAATAGAAATACAGGGTTGATCACAACTAACTCAACCATTAGGATCATGGAAATATTTTATCCTCTACTCTCTAGATAAATTATCTGAACATTCACTAGATATTACCTATTCATGACATGATTTAGTCTGTTTCACCAAATTATCTTTAAATAACATAGTCTTATTCACTATTTGTGTATATAAATCTAGGACATTTAAGGAAACTTTTGAATTAATGTTGAGACAAAGGACTATTTAAAAGAGTTTTTAAGGAGTAATCAATGGCTAGATTATGAGATAAATAAACCATCCCACTAAAATGTTTTTCAAACTCTTTAACCATTTGATAAACTTTCAAGAGACTCGTGAATTATATTTTCATTTCTATTCTACTATTCTTTAGATTACGCCACATAGTAAAAATAGTATATGTAATAACATGATATATATATTATTTAATAATCATGATTAATGAATTCCAATTATTCCCCACACATTCCCTCAAACGTGATCATGGAAACATCCACTTTAAAGGTTTTAAGAGTGTCAAGGATTTAAAGATTCTCTTAACATTCTCTAGCCAATAAATCTTAACATGTGGTCCCTAGTCACCCTGGAGTATGGGTGATTTACTCTTAGGAAACACATTAACTTAATCCATTTATTTAGATAAATTTAACCCCATAACTTTATTTATATTCTTTAAATTGTCAATAATTGGATATACCACATCCATTTTACTTTAATTTCTAAACATCAAGATATCCCTTGGCATATTCATCACTCTGTTTGATCGAACATTTCTAAGAGGAATACTATAAAATACTAATATAAATAATATTTATTAAAATAAATTTTTATATTAGGAAAACACATACTAAATAAATATAATAATATCACATCAATATGATATATGATTTCCCATAACACCAAAATAAAAAAAAGTTATCATACACTAGCTAGAACTATAATAAAGGAAGAATTAAAAGAGTTTATATATATCATTAAGTTGAATTATATTTAAAAATTAAAGAAACTAATATAAGTTCAAGTAATTTCCTCTTAAATAATTATTATTTAATCATTAATAAAAAATAATTATAGAAAACTACAAAATCATTATATACTGTTACAAAATAATTTTTTAAAATTATTCATGGTAGATGATTAAAAAATACTTTATATGGATAATAAAATATTAGTTAAAATTTTAATATTCACTTAGGACGTAACATAACATAATGAAATGTAAAATATAACTCATTCATCCTTTACACATTACTCAATCCCTAATCAAAATTATCATAATTCCCATCATCTTGTATTGATACTTTATATATAAAAACAACTACAAATATTTAGAGTTGTACAATATATAAAAATATTTCCTTCTTTTACCATCAAAAAATTTTGTCAAAAACATATAAAATTATTTTCACAAAACCATAATATAATATTTTAAAATATTATTTATAATAATTTAAAATAAATAAAATTAACTCTGTAAATGAAAAATTACATAAATCATACCTTTTGAAACTAATTATAAAATACCATGACATAAAATAAGATATAAAATATAGAGAACTAATGAATATGAAATAAATAAGGAAAATATTTATAATTAAATAGTAAAAATCAATTTTAAGTCATGAATAATCGATAAGGACTAAAATAAAACATTAAAAAGAAATAGGAAAATATGAAAAAAAATGTGTAATGACCCATATTGTTATGGGTTATGAATTTAATAGGATGATGGACTATTTGATTAGGAGCCATTTATATTTTAATAATTAGGGATTTGTTTTAGAGTGTAATATTTTAGAAATATTGAAACATTTTTTTATATATGTGGTTTGAGGTCTAGTTGATGTTTTATAGGATTGAGGAATTAATGGGGTAGATATGCAGTGGCCTGAGTACTGAAAACTAAAAGTTTCATGTGGTCATACTGAAAACTCTATAGCTTATTTCGTGATCGAGTTTGAATGAAGGATAGGTATACTGCATAGTTTTCTTGATGTAGTGATCTCGATATCACATCATGAAGAGTTTTATATGGATGGTTATCCCATATTCCTATATTTTTTCATTCCATGAACTATCTGGTTGTGTCTTGAACTAGTTATAGGTGGGTTTTTTAAGGTCCTCTTTGTAATTTTGTAGAGGTAAACTTCTTGAAACCCCATCCATCTCCTTGTTTCCATATATGTGAGTATAGGGGGATAAACTTTATTTATGTTACTTTTCTCTCATAGGTTTCCCCTTAGATTAAATTCATTTGGGAGTGGTTTTTCATATTAATTCAAGTTAACACATCTCTTTCCCCCCATTATTCCTATTTTTTTACCCATTAATTTCTAGTTCATTATTTAGGGTTATAAATTTATGATTTCACTAGAGAATTATGAGATCATCCCTATCGATAGGGATTTTGTGTCGAACTCAAAGAGGACATATTGGGTGGAATAAATCATATCACCATTCATGATTTACCTTAAGGTTTCATTCCCGATGAGTTTCAATAGGTTTTCCTAAAAAATAAGATTTAAATTGTCCATCAATTCACCTTTTTAATTTCGTGATTTCATATGGGTTATGTTTGGGTGTGTGATCGGTGGATCTTACACCTCATTTCGCATGGTTTTAGAAACGTATGGATATATGGTGAGACTATAAATGGTTATTCCAATTTGGAATTTTAGTTTTAATTATTACAATTATTAAATTGATTATATATATTTAAGGAATAACTGATCATAGAACCAGAGGATGTTTTTAAATCTCTGTTTGGATTTATAATCTCCAATTGAGGTATGTGACCTTTACATTACTGAATCCCTGCGTCTTTCAGTGATTTTATATTTTTTTGTGACATGTATATTATCTACCTTTATATTTCATTACAATGAGAGTTTTACCAGAAGGTTGGTATTGTATTTATTCAGTTTAGTAGTTATTATTGAAAATATATCATTCAAAATGATTCGATGGATGTAGCTTTTTTGTGTGAGTGTTGGTGGACCTATTATTATGTTGTTTGGAGGATTATGTTGGTTTTCAATGTAAAATTGATTCCCTTGAATGTTGTGATTTTAATAAAGGGTTTGGATTCAAATATTTTTTTTAAGGAAAAAGTGGTTATTTAGTCAAATGATTTGTGAAAATATTTCAACTGGGTAAATAAATGGAATCCCAAGGGGAATGTTTTTATGTTTTGGTCCATTTGGGATTATGTGTAAGATGCCCCAATTTCTAGGATTCTTTCCAAATGTGGGCCTCTAATTGTGATTCCACTTGTATGATAATTATTGAATGATTTTATTTGAAATATTTTCATCACAATGATGTTTCAATCTTGGAATCATAGTGTGGTTTGGTTTGGATAGATTATAGTACACCCTCAAGGGTGTGAGGTAAACCCGGAGGGAGAGGGAGAGAGAGATTTTTTGGGATTAATTGGTGATTTCCATCTTTTTGGAAGGTTTTGGATACATTTATAGGGTTTATGTGGATTACATGAGGGGTTTTAAGGGGGTCCTAGGGTTGTCCTTGTGGGATTTTACTTGTGATAAGCCATCAGAAATGTGTTATTGAGGTCTTGGTAGTATGAGAGGCCAACATAGATTTAGGTCTTCATTTGATGAACTAATGAGCTATGAGATGGTCTACAACCCTACATCTTCTTACATATTAGTTTTTATTGTATCCTTGTAACATGAGATGTATTATGGTGGGGGAGAGGTTCATGAGGAATTTCATCGCCCTGACTAAGGTAGTATTGGTGGGGCTTCCATGAGAAGGGATCCTTATTGTATGTGAAGGTTGCACCCTCTATGAGTGAAATGATTGGATTTAGAATGATGGGCCATCCATGAGTAAGATTTTTGGGATAAATAAAATGAATTGATGTTAGTATTGATTTAGATTACTATAATTGGGTTGTGAGACCAGGTGGTGGGACCACTATGAGTGAGATTGGGTCTGAGTAGTGATGTTATATGGGTTGTGGGTGTATTTACTAACATTGAGTGAGAAGGTAGTTTCATTATGTGATGTAGCATCCATTGACTAATAATATATGTTTGTATTCTTAGTATGAGTTCAGATACTTTATGACACCCTATATAGAAACATCACAGTTGGGTTAAGATTGTGGTACATGATAACTTGTTTTCATTATAGAGATGATGTAGGTATCGTGAGGTGTCATGGTGTCCCAATCAGCACAAAATGACAATAAATATATATTTTTATGTGAATATCATATACTATTTATAGGTGGGTGTGTTACGTAGTAAAAAAACTATCTATATATGTAATACATGCAAACCAACTTGATCACAATAACAATCTAATTTTTTGTGGTATTGGGGATTCCTAGTGGGCCGATGGACTCACCCCCATCCCATGTATATAGAATGGGTTTCAATAAATCTGAGTAGAACTATATTATTAATATTAGAAAATAGGTACTACTTGGATATGGACATATGAATTAGTACATAGATTATAGACGTTGAGGTTCTAGTAGGAAGATTTTATGAGTTGGTTCGGGGGAATGGTTAATTACTTTCCATTAATTGTTTAGAATGCACTGGCCACTGTACCATTTGTTATAAATGATTAATTTTATGAAATGATTATATAATTATACTCTATTATATATTTTTTCATTAGGAAGATTGATTTAATTTTTTACATTCTACCTACAGGGGCCCCATTTGGATCTATATTTTATGTTTATAGGTATTTTTGGATGGCCTATGTAAAGATAGGTATAACAACCCAAACGTTTTCTTACATTAATATTACATAATTTTAATGATCAAAAACATAATATTTATACATTCAAGGATCAAAATGTTTATTATCATGGGAAAATTAGAACCATACATCACTTATACATAATAAAATATAAACATTATTAAAATCATTATTCTTTATCCACTTGAAATATCTCACCTTATCCTTGGTACATGTAGTCACCTAAGGATATACATTAATGAAATGGGTGAGCTAACAGATCAGTAACGGGAAGGATAAAATAACTCAAATAATAGACATGAATAAATAGTATATGGGAAAGAATAATCATCATAATAATTTCATAAACATGGGATAATCCTTATAAACATGAGGGAGAGATTGGAAAAAATCATGGAATGTAGCGATACATAAAGATGAAACATCATGTTTTAGTTGTCAAATACCACACATAGTTGTGAACAAAGATAACATCATTCTCACACATAATAATTGTTCATAAAACATAACATCATCATTGTGAACAAATCTTGTATCATTTTCATGAATATTACACGTAATCTCATGAGATACATCACATTACCCAATTAATTTTAGGGCCATAAAATTTCTATCCCACCCATCACTTCATAATATTTACATAATCATACATTCCATATAGAACGTATTATAATCGTATTCTTGAAATAACCATGGAAAATAATGGGATTTATATGGATTTCATAAAGAATATTTTCATGAATAAGATTTTGGGGTTCCTTTATTAATAATGTAGAATATATATGGTATAAACATCATCAATCTTGGGAGGAGAATAAACAGCTCAATAGGAGTCAAGATGTGTTTTGGAAAGAAAATAATATTTGGAAGGTCTTTGTATTTGGCTTAAAAATAAAGGTGGAAACATGTACACCAATGAAATTAAAAGGGAATAATATTTAAATGATATTTTAGGAACATTAAAAGAATATAAATACTTAAAATTTCAAGATATAGGGATAACCTAAAGAAATGGAGTTAGGCATGAGAATCCCCTTACCTTAATTCCCACTTCATTTCGTTTCTTTTCTACCTCCCAAATAATAAAAATAGGTTTATTAAAAAAATTATCTAGAAGTGAATTATTTTCATGTTTACAACTATTTATAAATTATAATAATTTTATTATATTTTTTAATTTCCTTGGTTAAAGGGAAGTCATTTTGATATCATGTTTTCCTTAAAATTTTCATTTTTCTTTGATTTTTCTAATTTTGTCCAAGGCCTATTTGATGATCGGAGAGTGATGGCAAGAGGGGGGGGGGGTGAATTGCCTTTTAAAAATTAATTAACAATTTAAAAACAATTTATGAATGCAGCGGAAATAAAAAGGGGCAAGACACAATTTGATAACGGAGTTCGGCTTAAACCAAATCCTACGTCTCCGCTCCCAACTCAACCGTTGAGAGATTTTCTTCAGCTTGCTTTTTAATGGTTGTAGCAAGAAACCCACTAGTCGTTTTAAGGTAGGCTAGATCACCTTCGTACAGCTTGCTTTTTTATGATGGTTGTAGAAAGAAACCCAAAATGAAAGTGAGGAATAAAAGGATGGTTTGTTTTAATACAAACCCAATGAATAACTAAACAATTGAAATAAATAAATTACAACAAACTTGAGGAAGCCTTGAGCACCAAGAGTATGAGAGTAGTTGATGTAGAGTCAGCCCAAGCTTCAAGGATGGAGGTGGATCACAAGTAGCCTTAGAGTTTTCTCGTTAGAGCTTCAAGGGATCAAAATATCATTCCAATGTTTCGGTGGTGTTCCCGGCATCCATCCTCGTCTATTTATAGGAGAAATATCCCCAAATACTTCAATAAGGCCGTTGGAGGGCTTTCGGAGCCGTTGGGGGTCAAGTGGACAAGTCTGGTCAAGCCCCAACGGCTAGTTTGACTTTGCTTACCGGCTGACCGGTGCTTGGCCACCGGCTGGCCGGTGCTCCAGACAGAAGTCAGAGCTTTCTGTCTGGGCTCCACCGGCTGGCCGGTGGTCTTAGACAGAGAGCAAGCTCTCTGTCTGGTTCCACCGGCTGACCGGTGGTCCAGACACCGGTTGGCCGGTGGTCGAGACAGAGAGCAAGCTCTCTGTCTGGTTCCACCGGCTGGCCGGTGGTCCAGACACCGGTTGGCCGGTGGCACCTGGCAGTAGGCAAAGCCTACTGTCTGGTTCCACCGGCTGGCCGGTGGTCAGGCACCGGCTGATCGGTGGCACCTGGCAGAGAGCTTTGCTTCTGCCAGAGACCACCGGCTAGCCGGTGGTAATCCACCGGTTGGCCGGTGGACTCAGAGAGTCCTTTTTCCAGTCTTCTTGGGCCAACTCTTTGGAAACCTTTTTCCTATCATCAAACAAACTTGAAAACAAGTTAGAACACGATGAGAGTGATTGTGATCATTAAAATCCAAGAGAGAGGGGTACAACAATCTCCCCCAATTTTGATGATCACAATCACAAAAGAGAAATCTTTTAAAAAGGATATGCCAAGTAAAAAAGAAAAAAGAAACTTGGACATGGAAAATTTTAGAGATCATTTTAATACAAGAATTTCATAGATGTATCATGTATTGAAAATGATATTAATTTTGAAAGGATTTAAATAAAGAGAATGGTTCATTTTGAAATTGTAACCATAGGTCATTTAAAAGAAACAACTTAAATCAATAACTTAACCATTTAAAAACAGATTTTGATGAAAGTAATAACTTAAAATTGAACTTTTAAAAAGAGCACTTAATGAAATAAGTAACTAAGTAATAGAGAGTTTTTCTCCCCCTTTGGGATTATCAAAATAGGAGGAAAAGTATGAAAGAAAATTAGAAAAACAATAACAAGGAAGTACGCAATGACAAAAAGGATTGAAAGAAGAGACAACTTGAATTACATAAAAGATGAAACAATACATAGGAAGTTCAAAATACAAATACAAAGACAAGCCAAAAAACAGGAATGGCTCTATTCACTCCTAGAGGGCCGAGAGTGACGGCGACGCCTGAAGGTCGGAGGAGCCAGAGGAGCCTGGACCACCTCAAAGCGACGATCTAGAGAATCAATTCGAGAGTGGAGCTGATCAAACGGAGAGCTGATGTAAGAAAACTGTAAGTCGAGTCGGGTCTCAATCTGATCCTGGAAGCGAAGGAACTGATCAGCCGTCACCGACAAGCTACCAGTAGCATCGGGAGGGGGCACAGCCTCAGCAGGCTCTGGTGCATCATCACCCGCTCCATCTCCCTCATCAGCAGCAGCAGCAGCCTCACCTTCGTCGTCACTGCTCCCTTCCTCTTCATCATCACCACTGTCCTCACTATCTGAAAGAGGATAGGCAGCAGCAATGGCAGGAGGCATGGCATGGGTAGGAGGGTGTGAATGTGTCTGAGGGGAGTAAGCCTTAAGAAGGCCCTCCTTGTCAGTAATCCACTCCTGACGCCAAGGATGCCAACGAATGTTCATCCGTTGCATCATCATAAAATTGATGATTCTATCCTTCTTTGGCTGCTCGAAGGAGGTAGCACGGAGAGGGATATCAAGAAAGGTAAAGATTTTGGTCAACAAGTGCCCGTGTAGTAGAGTTTTGGACCGGCGCGGGTGCTCAGCCACATAGGACATGGCCTGGAACAGGAACCGGACCAAATTGAAATGAACGCCTCTGGTGATATAAGAAAGAAGATAAATGTCAATAAATTTTACCGTATCGTGATCACCGATACGGGGTGCAAGAGTGGTCTGAATGAAGCGCTCAATGATGCGATGGTTTGGGGTGAGCTGGGAGAGCTTGACAATGGGATCGGTGGGCTGCCCTGTGAGATGATCAAGAGCGACAGCAAGATCAAATTCAGGGTCCCGAGGAAACTCCCCCTGATCAAATGCATGAGGTCCAACATGAGGAACCCCGAGCATCCTGACAATCTCCAAAGAAGTGATAGTGATGGGTTGCCCAAGAGCAGTGTTGGTAATGGTATCGACGTCGTCCGAGACCGACCACGTCAGGTGAGCATAAAATTCTTTGACAAGAAGGGGATAAATGACATCCTTCTCAGGAGGTTCAAAAAAGGAATGCCAGTGTTGATATTCAATGATTGAGAAAAGCTCGAGTCGAGCAGAAGAGAGCCAAGAATAATCAATTACCCTACCCGGCAGAATGACTTTGTCCTGCCAAATGTCCGGAAGTTGAGGGATTGAAGGAGGAGGAGGTGCCTCTTGAGCGATGCCCTTTCCCTTGCGTGAAGATCTAGGACCCATGATCGCAAAAGGAAGAAAAAAAAGAGAGAAATTGAGAGAAGAAAGAGTTGGAGAGAGCAAGGAGGGATAAAGGAGGCTAGGGCAAGGAGGGAGATACTGGTCTGGAGGTGCCGCACGAGAGGGAGAGAAAGAAATGGGAGGGGAAGGGTTTAATTTAAGTTTTAACCCTTTCCCCGGCCGGCCCAACAAAAGAAAACCCGACACCACCGGTTAACCGGTGATGTACCACCGGTTGACCGGTGGTATTGAAATTCATAAAAAATTAAAATAAAATAAAAAAGAATTTAAAGAAATATAAGCAAGCCAAAAAGAGTCAAAGATTAAATAGTGCTCATTGACGAATCATTCCTAACTCCCCCTTAATAAAATCAAAACGATCAACCGGGAGTGGTTTGGTAAAAATATCAGCTAATTGGAAATCAGTAGAAATGAAGTCCAAAGTGATATCCCCTTTTTGAAAATGGTCACGAAGGAAATGATGCCTTAGGTCTATATGCTTAGTTCTAGAATGTTGTATTGGATTCTTAGAGATACTAATGGCACTAGTGTTGTCACGCCGTATAGGGACATGATCGTAGGAAAGGCCATAATCCAAGAGAGTGTGCTGCATCCAAATAATTTGGGCACAACAATTACCAGCTGCTACGTACTCGGCCTCGGCAGTAGAAAGAGCAACACAGTTTTGCTTTTTGCTACTCCATGAAACAAGGGACTTGCCTAGCAGATGACAGGTTCCACTAGTACTATTACGATCTAATTGACATCCGCCAAAATCAGCATCCGAATATGAAGAGAGTTCGAAAGAAGTATTAGAGGGATAAAACAAACCAAAGTTTTTGGATCCTTTTAAATACTTAAAAATTCTTTTGACGGATTTAAAACGAGATTCTTTGGGATTGGCTTGAAAACGAGCACAAAGACAAACACTGAACATGATGTCAGGACGGGTCGCAGTTAGGTAAAGTAGACTCCCGATCATACTCCTATAAAGCTTGTTATCCACCGGTTTCACGGCTTCATCTAACGTAAGTTTACAAGAAGTACTCATGGGGGTACTAATTTCCTTTACTTGATCCATACCAAAACGACTTAAAAGTTCGTTTGTGTATTTTCTTTGGCTTAGAAAAATACCATTTGAATTTTGAAGGATTTGAAAACCAAGAAAAAATTTTAATTCTCCCATAAAGCTCATTTCAAATTCTTTTCTCATTAAATCTGAAAAATCAGTACAAAGAGATTCTTTGGTTGAACCAAAGATAACGTCATCAACGTAAATTTGTACAATTAAAAGATCTTTTGAAGTGTGTTTTAAAAATAGGGTACTATCAGCTTGACCCATTTTGAAATCATTTTCTAAAAGAAATTTTGTTAACCACTCATACCAAGCCCGAGGGGCTTGTTTTAAGCCATATAGAGCCTTGGTTAACTTAAAAACATGATTTGGAAATTTTGGATCTTCAAAACCAGGGGGTTGTTCAACAAAGATTTTTTCTGAAATAAAACCATTTAAAAAAGCACTTTTAACATCCATTTGAAAAAGTTTGAAATTTAAGTGAGCGGCGAATGCCAACAAGATCCTAATGGATTCCAATCTAGCGACGGGTGCAAAGGTTTCACCATAATCAATTCCTTCTTCTTGATTATAGCCCTTAGCTACTAGGCGAGCCTTGTTCCGGGTTATATTTCCTTGATCATCAAGTTTGTTCCTAAAAACCCATTTAGTGCCAATAATTGGATGATCATTGGGTCTTTCAACAAGAGTCCAAACATCATTTCTAGAGAATTGATTTAGTTCCTCTTGCATTGCAAGAACCCAATTCTCATCATTAAGGGCATCATTAATGGTTTGAGGCTCTAGTTGAGAAAGAAAGGCTTGATGTTCAACCTCGTTGAGGATTGATCTTCTAGTACGAGTACCGGCTTGAAGATCACCTATAACATTTTCTAAAGGATGGTCTCTAGAAGGTTTCCAAACCTTAGGAAAGGTGGAAGGAGAAGAAGGTGAAGAGGGTTCTTGATGGTCATCCTCCTTGGGAGGAGAAGAGGAATCATTCAAATGAAGCTTATCAAGCTTATCTTCAACATCTTCAATGACCGGGTGAGGTTTTGGAAGAGTTTCATCAAATTTGACATGAGATGATTCTTCGATGGTTTTTGAACGTTTATTGAAGACACGATAGGCTTTGCTTGAGTTGGAGTACCCAAGAAAAATACCTTCATCGGATTTGGAATCAAATTTCCCTAGGTTATCTTTTGTGTTAAGGATAAAGCATTTACAACCAAACACTTTAAAATAACCAACTTTGGGAAATTTGCCTTTCCAAAGTTCATAGGGGGTTTTCTTAAGAAGGGGTCTTACAAGGACTCTATTGATAGTATAACAAGCAGTGTTTACCGCCTCGGCCCAGAAATATTGAGGAAGGTTGAATTCACTAAGGAGGGTTCGAGCAATTTCTTGGAGAGTTCGGTTTCTCCTTTCAACCACTCCATTTTGTTGAGGAGTCCTAGGGGCAGAGAAGGTGTGATTGTATCCTTGAGAGGAACACAATTCATCGAATTCTTTGTTCTTGAATTCACCTCCATGGTCACTACGGAGCGAGATAATTTTATATCCTTTTTCGTTTTCTACCTTCCTAGAGAATTTCAAAAAGGTTCTACATGCATCATTTTTATGAGCTAAAAAGAAAACCCAAGTGAAACGAGAAAAGTCATCTACTAGGACAAAGGTATAGGATTTTCCACCTACACTTGCTACAGAGGTAGGACCAAAAAGATCAAGATGAAGGAGCTCAAGATATTTTGAAGTGGACACTTCCTTCTTAGATTTGAAAGAAGATTTGTGTTGCTTTCCAAGTTGGCATGGCTCACAAATCAAATCTTTCTTAAACTTAAGTTTAGGAAGGTCACGGATGAGTTTGTTCTTATTAAGCTTTAGAAGTGAATGAGAGCTACAATGCCCAACCTTCTATGCCAAAGCCAAGACTCATTGTCAAGAGCACTTAAACATTTAACATTTTGGCTAGCTAAAGACTTTAAATCAATAATGTAAACATTTTGAAAACGAGAAGCAGAGAATATCAATTTGTTTTGAAAATCAAACACATTGCATAAATCATTTTGAAAATTCACCGAAAAGCCACTATCACAAAGTTGACTAATGCTAATTAAATTATGCTTTAAACCTTTGACAAATAAAACATCTTTAATTAAGGAGGTGCTACCTAGACCAATGGTACCTATTCCGACGATCTTTCTTTTTGAATTGTCACCGAAGGTGACGTATCCTCCATCGAATTCTTCAAGGGAGTTGAACTCGGAGGGATCGCCACACATGTGCCTCGAGCATCCGCTGTCGAGGTACCACGAGCGTTTCGAAGTCCTACTTCTTTGGTGTTTATCTTACAAAATCAAGAGAGAATGGATTTTGGTACCCATATAAGTTTGGGTCCGGAAAGATTAGCTAAAAGAGACTTTTGAACCCATACTTGTCTAGAGGGATACATCCTAAGATATTCATCCGAGTAGGTAATGATTTTGGGGCGGCCATATCTAGCATTTTTACAATTTCATTCATAAATCATATGTCCGGTTTTTCTACAATAATTACAGAATTTATTTTGAGAGATCCCCCTTACAAAAGTAGTGGGTGCTCTAGAAGAGGTGGCTTGCTTGTTAAATCCAAGTCCATGTGTGGTTCTAGCCGAACGTTGAGAACCTAGCAATTTGGTCAAATTTTGTTCACCTTGGGTGAACTTGGAAAGAGATTCCCTTAAATCTTTAATAGTTGAATTCAAAGAATCAACATTTGGAATATCTTGGACCTTAAGGGCAAGTTCCTCATTCTTTTTGAGAAGTTGATCTTTTTCAGAAATTAGAATTTTGTGTTTCTTTTCTAAGGCCAAAAATTTAGAGGTAAGTTCGTGAAAACCTTCCTCTAATTGATCTATCGCATTTTGGAGATCTTCATAAGACATTTCATTATTAAAAGAAGAATATGAGGAAGAGGAGTTGGAAGAAGATACCTCATCATGTGCCATTAGGCATTTTCCACCTTCATCGCTTGAGTCGCTTGAAGACATGGAGTCATCGCTTGCACTCCATGTTGACGCTTTGAAGGCCTTCTTGTTTTTCTTTTCCTTTAACCTTTTCTTGAAAAGAGAGCACTCCGGTTTGATGTGGCCTTTCTTTCCACATTCAAAACATGTGGCTTCTTTTTCTGCTTTTGGCTCTTCCTTTCGTGCCCTTTGAAAATTCTTCTTTTTCTTCATGAACTTGCTCATTTTTCTTGCAAGTTGAGCAATCTCGGATCCGCTATCATCGGAGGAGCTTTCTTGATTTTCTTTGAATGCTATGTTCTTTTTCTCCTTGAAGATGTTACCTTCTTTATCGGCTTGCCTCTTCATGGTAATCTCATAGGTCATAAGTGATCCAATGAGTTCTTCAACCGGCATTTTCTTGACATCTTTCGCTTCTTGGATTGCCATCACCTTTGGACCCATGAGCTTTGTAGGACCCAAAGAATCTTCTTGACCATCGTCTCTGCAGAAACATCATCTCCAAGAGACTTTCTCCCATTACACACATCAGTGAAGCGAGTAAACATTTCCGTAATAGATTTGTGTGGGTGCATGGTGAAACTTTCAAAGTCTTGACGATACATATCTAATCTAGTGTCTTTGACTTTGTTATTGCCCTCATGGGTCACTTCCAAAAGCTTCCAAATTTCATGAGAAGTGGTGCAAGTATAAATACAATTAAATTCATTACGGTCTAACCCACAATGAAGAGCATTCATGGCTTTGCCATCAAGCTCAAAATTAGCAATGTCTTCGGGGGTCCATTTAGACTCATCTTTGCTAGAGAGAGTATAGCCTTGCAAAACAATTCTATATATAGGATAGCCAATACTTCTAAGAAATGTAATCATGCGAGTTTTCCAATAATTGTAGTCGGTTCCATCAAAGAATGGAGCCTGAGTCATGGAATACCCTTCGGGTGCTTGTGAGGAAGAAGCCATCACTATGGATTTTGAGTTTGTAACCGGTTAAGGTATTACACAAACTCTCCCTCTGATACCAATTGTTGGTCGGAGAGTGATGGCAAGAGGGGGGGGTGAATTGCCTTTTAAAAATTAATTAACAATTTAAAAACAATTTATGAATGCAGCGGAAATAAAAAGGGGCAAGACACAATTTGATAACGGAGTTCGGCTTAAACCAAAGCCTACGTCTCCACTCCCAACTCAACCGTTGAGAGATTTACTTCAGCTTGCTTTTTAATGGCTGTAGCAAGAAACCAACTAGCCGTTTTAAGGTAGGCTAGATCACCTTCGTACAGCTTGCTTTTTTATGATGGTTGTAGCAAGAAACCCAAAATGAAAGTGAGGAAGAAAAGGATGGTTTGTTTTAATACAAACCCAATGAATAACTAAACAATTGAAATAAATAAATTACAACAAACTTGAGGAAGCCTTGAGCACCAAGAGTATGAGAGTAGTTGATGTAGAGGCAGCCCAAGCTTCAAGGATGGAGGTAGATCACAAGTAGCCTTAGAGTTTTCTTGTTAGAGCTTCAAGGGATCAAAATATCATTCCAATGTTTCGGTGGTGTTCCCGGCATCCATCCTCGTCTATTTATAGGAGAAATATCCGAAAATACTTCAATATGGCCGTTGGAGGGCTTTCGGAGCCGTTGGGGGTCAAGTGGACAAGTCTGGTCAAGCCCCAACGGCTAGTTTGACTTTGCTTACCGGCTGACCGGTGCTTGGCCACCGGCTGGCCGGTGCTCCAGACAGAAGGCAGAGCTTTCTGTCTGGGCTCCACCGGCAGGCCGGTGCTGGGCCACCGGCTGGCCGGTGGTCTTAGACAGAGAGCAAGCTCTCTGTCTGGTTCCACCGGCCGACCGGTGGTCCCGACACCGGTTGGCCGGTGGTCCAGACAGAGAGCAAGCTCTCTGTCTGGTTCCACCGGCTGGCCGGTGGTCCCGACACCGGTTGGCCGGTGGCACCTGGCAGTAGGAAAAGCCTACTTTCTGGTTCCACCGGCTGGCCGGTGGTCAGGCACCGGCTGACCGGTGGCACCTGGCAGAGAGCTTTGCTTCTGCCAGAGACCACCGGCTGGTCGGTGGTAATCCACCGGTTGGCCGGTGGACTCAGAGAGTCCTTTTTCCAGTCTTCTTGGGCCAACTCTTTGGCAACCTTTTTCCTATCATCAAACAAACTTGAAAACAAGTTAGAACACGGTGAGAGTGATTGTGATCATTAAAATCCAAGAGAGAGGGGTACAACACTATTATATATTAGTAGAGTTAATTATAGACACTCAAAAAACATATATTTATATATTTTTATATTATAAATAATTTATTATTATAATTCATTAGTTTGGTGATAATAAACAATTTGGAAACATCCTTATTGGTAGTTTTACCAACTATTAACAAAAATGTTGTCCAAATAAGAAGAAAATGAGGTATAAAATATAAATACATAAAAAATATAATTTTTAAAGTAGGAAAACATCATTAATAAAACAATAAAATTGTGGATAATTAACTCTTATAATGTTTTATTTTAAAATAAATTGGTAAAATATAAATAAGAAAAATAAAAAAAGATAAGAGTTTGAAAAAAACTTACTATATCCTTAGTGTGGATTCTCTTGTACATCACTAGGATTCCATGATGAATATATTTGGTTTACTTCAGAATGTCAATAATGTTTATAAGGGATTTAAAAGAGAGTATTTCGGTATAAAATTGGCTTTGTAATATAAGGAAATAATGGTTTTCCAAGGGGAGGGAGTGAGGTTATTTATACTTTATGAGAGGGATATTTTTACAATAAAATATTGAATAAGATATTATATCAATGGTAAAACATTTAATAGTGACTTTTTTACAATATAAATAATATATAATTATAAAATATTGGTTTTAATACTATTAACACATTCATAATTATAATTCACTTATTTTATTAAAAAATCTATTGGAAAAAAAAAATTGTTATTTTTAGGGATTTCTTTTGACTTTAGGTTTTGGAAAATTATTTTTAGGTTTAGAAATTAAGTTTTTTTATTTTAATGATTATTTTATTAAATTAAATATATTTTGGATTAACCTCATGTTATAGTAAATTATAAGTTCATTATTTCATCATTAATGATGTAATTTAAGATACACCGCCGAGATGAAAAATTGTATTTTTACTATTCACCTAAAAATTAAAATATTTGAGAAAATTACTAAAAAAATAATCCATATAAAAATTAAATGTTTTTATTTTAAAATTGATATTAATTTTATCAAAATAAATTTATAAAATATGTAATTTTAATTTTAAATATAAAAATTTTGATTTTTATAGAATAACTTAAAATGTAATTTGTTACAAATGTACCTATATTTTCTTTGAGTTTTTTAATCATGATATTTAATTTTCAGAATTATAATATTTATATTTACTTATATTAGACCTGATAAATATTATTTATATCAAACCTTATTATTTTGATGTTAAATTACTATTCTAATGGTTAGGTTACTATTCCCAATGGTCATGTTACTATTCACAAAGGTTAGGTTATTATTACAATGATTACATTACTATTCAAAAGTCCAAATTAGCTTTTAGAAATACCACCTCATTATTTCACTCAATATTCTCTATAATTCCTCCCATGTTTATATATTTTCACTTTCAAAAATTTGGATTGGTTTATTAATTTTTTGCTTCATTTCTATATTATTGGCAATGGGGGAAATGATTCTAGAAGATTGGAATGATACATATTTTTCCATTTTATATTTTATATTTTATATTTGTTTCTAATTATAATATTTGGAAATTTCATTGGTTTCATAGCTGACTAATGTAATGATATTTATTAATTAATTAAATTGTTGTCGGTTTCTCTACGTGCTCTATGCGTATAATACTTCTTTAATATAACATAACAATAATTTATTTATGATAAAATTATCATTTAAAAAGTATTGTATGTTACATTATTACCTCTTTTTGGAAAAAAATTCCTAAAATTTCAAATCATATTCTCGGTTGATAATGGTTGAGGGTAATTATGTTTTATTGTTTCATCTGGTTCCCACATCGCCTCTTTATAATCATGGTTCTTCCAAAGAAATTTGATATGATGGGTTGTCTTATTGTGTAGAATATTGTCTCTATGGTCTAAGATCTTAACTGAATTCTCATCATATGAGATTTCATCTTCCACTTCTACCACCCCTTGGTTAAGTACATGTGTGGGATATGGAATGTACTTCCTCATAAGTGATACATGAAACACATTATAAACTTCATCCATATTTGTTGGAAGTAAAATCCAGTATCCTAGTACTCCTATATGATCAAGGATATAAAAGGGGACAATCTACCTAGGGTTAATCTTCCTTTTCATTTCAAACTGCATAAATCTCTTCCAAATTGATATTCAAAAGAAAATATTATCTCCAACTTCAAACTCAAAGTCCCTTGTACAATTGTAAGTATAGATATTTTACGGACTTTGAGTATCTTTTATATGTTTTTGGATGTCTTGAACATTCTATATCATCTATGTCACAATATCAAGTCCATATATCATTCATTATCCAGATTCATCCCAACAATTTAGTGTTCTAAATTGCTTCCCATATAGATATTTATATAGTAATATTTTAATATTTGAGTGGAATATGTTTTTGTATGAGAACTAAACTAATGGGAGTTATCGGACCCATAAAAATTTGAATTCTATTGAGAAGGATCTCCGTATTTCATTGAGCGTCTAAATAGTCTTTTCAGATTGTCCATCGGTTTGGGGTTAATAGGATATACTAAAATTTAATTTAGTACTCAAATTATGTTGGAGACTTCTCTAGAATTTAGATGTGAACCTTGGATCAAGATGAAAATTGATCAAAATTGTCACCACATATATCCTCACCACATCATTTACATATGTCTTGGAAATTTGATCATGTGAGAAATCTTCCCCAATAGTGATGAAGTATGAATTCTTTGTGAGTTGATCCACCATAACCCATATCGCATTATTTCCTTTGGATGTATTTGAGAGAATGGTGAATATTTCCATAGTGGAATTGTACCTTTTCTATATGGTTATAGAAATGGTTTCATCATCCCCTGGGACTTATTTCACTCCACTTTAACTTTTTAACATACCAATAATCTTGAAATATACTTAGAAATATCTTTCTTCATTTTTTTCCCAAGATAAGTGTTCTTGAAGATCGCGATACATCTTAGTACATGTTGGATGGATGGATAATGTTGAATTATTCACATTATACAACTTCTCTTTCTTTATATTCGGTTATGTTGGCATACATAGTATAGTTCTAAAACAGATTATTCCATCCTCATTGACGTGAAACTCATGTAGCTTTCCTTCCTTTACTACTTTAACCTTCTTCTGAAGCTCCAAATCATCCATTTAGGACTCCTTGATCTTCTCATAGTTAGATGGTTCTATAATAATTTGGTCAAGGTAGGATGTATTACCCTCTATTATGTTTTCCAAATCCATCAATTTCTTATCCATGAAGATAGGTTCTTTCTCAATCTGCATCATGGATAGATTATCATGTTATTTTATTCTAATCGAATCGGTTACCTTGTCCTATTTTCTTAAATGGTTTTGAATAGAGAAATCATAGTCCTTGATTATCTCCGACCATATTCTTTGAAACATGTTGAGATCTTTAAATGTGAAAATATAATTTAGACTCTTGTGATATAAATAAATGTTACACTTTTCAACATAGAGGTATTTCCGATAAATATTCAAGGAAAAGATAACATTTGCTTACTCTAGTTCTTGTGTTTGATAGTTTTTCTCATGGATATTCAACTATCAAGAGGAATAAGCAATCTATTTATTGTTCTACAAGGTTACACAACCCAATACCTCTTTTAAAGAATCACTATATATCACAAAACCTTCTCCACTTGTTGGTTGTATGAATAAAAATACAGATACTAGCCTCTTCTTGAGCTACACAGAGTATTCCTCAAATTCTTCTATATAGACATCATTTACCCATTTCTATATTAATATAATTAAAAGGATATATAATCATAATAAAATTCTCAAAAAAAATTATTATTACCATATTAATGCAAGAAAACTATGGATTTTTGTGACACTGGTGGGTTTGGTTTATTCCTCAATTTATTTTGCCTTTAAATGGTCCATAAAAATTCCCTAACTTGTGATCACATTCCCAAAGAATGTGATTTTTTTATTCAATAGTAACACTTTCAGAACATAACCTACATTTCTATCCTTCCTTAATGTTTCCAATAAAATTCTTATATGCTCTTCATGTTCCACCTTTATCTTATATTAAATGAGAATATCATCAATAGACAGTAAGCAATTTTTTAGGTAGTCTCTAAAGACTCTATTCATATAATACATGATGATTTTAGGAGCATTAGTATGTCTGAAGGAAATCACTATGAACTCATAGTTCCCATATCTTGTATAAAAGGATTTCTTCTAGATATATTCCTTCTTCACTTTGATCTAAAGATATATAGAATGATGATACACCTTTAAGAAGTACTGATCTCCTTGTAATTGATCAAAAATGTAATAAATCCATGGTATGGGATACTTTTGATTTATGGTGATCTTGTTAAGCTCCTAATAATGGATACACAACCACATTAATCCATAATTTTTATTTATAAAGTGCATTGGAACCCTCCAAGGTGATGTACTAGGGTGTATAAAACCTTTATACAAATTCTCGTTTAGTTTCTTCTTTAAATCATCTAGTTCATTCAAGGATATCCTATAGGTTTATTTAGAGATAAAAGTGGATCTAGGTATAATTTCTATCGAAAACTCTACCTCATGTTATGGGGGAACTTTGGGAAACTCTCTAGGAAATACATTAATGTTTTTCCTCATAATGGAAATTTCCTCTAGTTCGATACATTACTTTGACTCAACCCTTTAATCGAGGTATACTTCTTCACAAGGTATCAACAACCACACTATCTAGGAATTTCCAAATTAGATTCATGATATTCCTTACATTATTTGTAGATTATAGAATGCTTCGGAATATAAAAAGAGTTTTCATTTTCAAAATAGTAGATCTGTGTACAATATGATAAGCACCAAACCATGCCAATTATAGCATCAATTCCCAATAATAGAGGGATTACAATATTCATTGGATGAATATTCCTACATATGATGATAGTAGAATAGTCTAACACTTAGGTCGAAATGATTTCACTACTAGGTTTTCTTTCAAATATCACTAATTTCAGGTATCATGGATTCGATTCAATAGTTACATCAAACTTATAGGATATAAAGGAATGCATATAACTAAAATCAAATAAGACTTTTTCCATTATTGAGTGAATATAAATTTTCCTAATACGACTTCATTTTCATGCTCTACTTCATTAGTAGTGATGAAATAAGTGTTCCCTTTCTCTATTGGATTTAGTGAATGCCAAAACTGATTACCCTCAATGGCATATTGTTTAGTGAATTATCTTGTATAGTTCACTTCGTCCACATAGTTTAAGCATTAATCCATGGGTGTTTCATTATGAGGCGCATTCCTTTCTACTATTATGTTGGATAGATTCTTCATTTCTCTTCACCATTCATGATCTTGGTGGCCTTCTCTCCCACACTTAAAGCATTTCATCATCCCTTTCAAATATTTCCCATGATTCTTCTTCCAAAATTTTTAACATGTAGGTGTTTATATCATCTTTCATAAATTTATATTTAAACCACCAACTTGAGACTATATTCTTTTATTCTTATCTCCATAAACACATTACCATTCCCCAAACTCAATCTCTACTTTGAGAGAACATAGAAATCCATATTCATAACACCCAAAGTCTTAGATAGCTAGATCCTGACAAAGGAGTGGTTTTAAACCATTAAATATTCTATCTATTTTTCTATGGATTTTGATAAAAACTCAAACCACATCTTAAAATCCATGTAAATTTTTCCTCATAAGTCGTATATGATTCCCCTTCATTTTTATTTAGCTCTATGAATTCTCTCTATATATTTTTTTGAAGATATCAAGTGAAATACTTATTAATAAATATTTTTTTAATGTCTTCCCACTCCATATCTTCTATTTCATCCTTTGTCTTCATGTTCTTCCTCAATTTTTGTCACTGATCATCCTCTCCATCTAAACTATAGGTATCCAGAGTCACCTTATCCTTCTTAAAATAGTGTATCACAAAAAACATCATCTCTATTGAGTTAACACAATGTTCCACAAAACATGGATCAAGAGTTCCACTAAACATCATTGGTTATTTCCACATAAAGGAATCAATTTCTTGTTTTTCCTTCTTTACTGAAGGAGGTTGTTCCATGTGGCTCAAGATATTTTTCATAGTCTAATACATCTAGGTAATCATTTCCATAATTTTTTGAACTCCACCACCTATGGAATTGGTGATGTCATTTAGAAAATCATTGCATTGTCCCTCACATGGGTTGTTGGTATGGTTTCTCATAGTTCCCACTATTTTATAAACATGAAAAGGTTTGAACAAAAAATTAGTCAACAATTCATGAATAAGTAATTTATTATTTTGTGAAATTAACTATAAAGCAATATATTCCGGGATCCCTATGTTTATCTTTTTTCTAAAACAATGTTTCTTAGCTGGTTACATATTCATAGTCTTATCCTAAATATTTTCACTAATTTTTTTCAAATCCTAATTTCCAAATTAACTAAATCATACCTCTGATACCAAATATAGCAACCCTTTTTTTACATGAATATTATATAATTTTAAAGATCGAGAACATAATAGTTATACATTTAAGGAATAAATGGTTTAGTATCAAGGGAAAATTATGATCGTACATCACTTATACATAATAAAACATAAAAGTTATTAAAATAATTCTTATTTATCCACTTAAAATCTGTCCCATTTTCCTTAATACATATAGTCACCTAAGGATATACATCAAATAACAAGGAGAGATAAAAGACAAGAAAGGGAAAGGATAACATAACAAAAATAAAGACATGAATCAACAGTACATGTGTGAGAATAATCATCATAATCATGTAATTATCACTAGGTCATCAACATAATCATGATGAATTAATTTAGAAAAATGTATTGGATGTGGTAAATAATAAAAATAAAACATCATTACATAGTGTTCAAATACCACACATAGTTGTGAACAAAACTAGCATCATGTTCACACATCACATATATGCATAAATCATAACATCAACATTGTGAAAAAAGATACAATAATGTTCATAAATATTAAATATAATATCATGAGATAAATCATATTACCCAGTGAATTAGAGGTATATATAATTTCAGTCCCACCCATCACATTTTAATATTTACAAAATCATGCATGCCATGTAGAACATATTACAATTGTAATCATGAAATAACCCATGGAAAGGAATTAGGTTCATAAGAATTTTATATAGAATATTTTCATGAATAAAAATTTGGGGTTTTGAAATTAATATGGGAAAACATATTTTGTGAAAACATCATCAATCTTGAGTGAAGAAGAAAAACTCAAGAGAAGTCAAGATGTGTTTTGGAAAGAAAAGTCTTTTTTGAACATCATTGTATTAGGTTTAAAATTAAAGGTGGAAACAAGTATATAATTGAAAATAAAAGGTAATAATAATGAAATTATATTTAAGGAACGTTATAGGAATACTCATACTAAAAAGTATGTAAAAGATGGATCACCTAAAGAAAGGGTGTTGGGTATGAGAATCTGTTTAAATTATATCCCTCTTTATTTCATCGATTTTTCACCACCTCAATAATAAAATTAGGTTCATTAAAACATTGATAAATATGTCAATTATATTAATTTTTTCCCCCAATTATCAATTATAATAATTTTATTATATTTCTTAATTTCCCTGGTTAATGGGATGTGATTTGGATATCATGTTTTGCTTAAAAATTTCCCATTTTTCTTTGATTTTTCTATTTTTGTTCAAGGACTTTTATACATTAGAAGAATTAATTATATAAAATAAAAATATTATATTATATCTTTATATATTATAAATAATTTATTATTACCATTTATTGATTTTTTGATAAGAAATAAGTTGGAAATTTCCTTATTAGCGGTTAATATAATGATAACGAAAACATTGTCCATGTATGAAAAAAAATTAGTATAAAATATAAATAAATAAAAAATATAATTTTTTATTAGGATAAACTAATTAATATAGTGTTGAAATTAAGAATAATTAAATCTTATAATATTTTAATTTGAAATAAATTGGTAACAGATAGTTAAGAATAAGAAAATGAGATAAGAGTTTGAAAAAAAATTACTCTTTCCTTAGTGTGACTTCTCTTGTGCAACACTAGACATCCTCGATGAATCAAGTTGGTTTAATCCAAAATTTACCTAAGGTTACTAATGGATTTAAGAGAGAGGATTTGGGTAGAAAATTATCATTTTAATTTGAGGCAGGATTGGTTTTCTAAGGGGAGGTATAGTGGGTTATTTATACTTGAAGAGAGGGGTATTTTTTGAATAAAATATTTTATAAAATATTATATCAAAGGTAAAAATTGTAATAGTGAATTTTTTAAAATTTAAATAATATATAAATATAATATAATTTTTTTAAAACTTTAAAAAAATTTATAATTATAATTCACTTATTTTATTAAAAAAGTGAAAAAAAGAAAAATTGTTATTTTAAGGGATAACATTTGACTTTAGGTTTTGGAAAGTGATTTTTTAGGTTTAGAAATATTTTTTATTTTATTTTAATGACTCATTTGTGAAACTAAATATATATTTCATGAAACTAAAGTTCTATAAATTATTATGACATTATTACATCATGAATGATGTAATTTAAGATATGTTTGTTATGTGAAAAACTGTATTTTTAATACTCACATGAAAATTGAAATATATCAAAAAAATTACCAAAAAATAACCCTTGTAAATTTTAAATATTATGATCTCAAAAATTCTATTCATTTTATTAGAATAAATATTTAAAATAGGAAGTATATAATTTTAATATGAAAAATATGTTTTTTATAAAATACTTTGAAATACAGTTTATTAAAAATATTCCTATATTTTCTTTTTGTTTTTCAATCATGGTATTTATTTTTTAGAATTATAATATGTATATTTATATATATTAACCATGATAAATATTATTTATATAAAAATTTATTATTTTGAGGTTAAATTACTATTCCAATGGTCGGTTTTCTATTCCTAATGGCCAGGTTACTATTCTCAATGGTCACATTACAATTCCAATGACCACATTACTCTTACAAGTTCTTCTAATGTTATATATTTTGATTATATAATATGTTTATTGGTTTACTAATATTTTGTTTCATTTCTATAGTATTGGTTGTAGGGGTGACGATTGTCATTGATTGGGGAGATCCATATTTTCCTATTTTAGATTTTATATTTTATATATTTTGTCCAATTTTAATATTTTTCATTTTCATTGTTATCATGGATGACTAATTTAATGATCTAGGAATTAAAGCATTATTAGTTTCTCTATGTTCTTTAAGTGTAAAATACTTATATAATATAATATAATAAACACTTATTTATGAAACAATTATAATTTAAAAAGTATGGGTCCTGAAAATGGGCTATGCTAAATTTCTGGTATATTTTTGGCATACCCCTAAGGATTAATTTATTAGGGATAATATCCACATTACTTTGTTAGGTCATCCCTAATAATTGGTAGCCTTTAAAACATGGGGAGACGATCTTGATTTCATATAGCGACCCCCACCCATAATCCATTTGTCTGATATGGGTAGGGGAATTATAAAATGGTATTAGGGTATGTCTTGGGATGGGGTAGTGTAGTTATATGTGGTGTTAGGTTCTTGGTACTTGGGAGGTTGACTGAAAACATCATGATCCAACAACACATTGGTTGAGTTCCATGTTTCTAGGGGATTACCATTTTTGGGACAAGTCATTCTATGATGAGTTATATGTCATATTTGACCAAGAATCCCAATTTAGTATGGGTGATACTCGGGATGATTTATAGGTCTTAGTAATAATTTATTGAGGTATTCATGCATCGTGATAGTTAAATTCTAAGGGAATGATACATGAACCTACGTGCAGTGATGTTATGCCTAAAGGCCCATTAAAATATAATACTTAGTTAATAAACATGTAATATAATCAATGTTTTCTAAATTAAATTATATGGGGTGATTGTATTATTATTTATATGAGGGTATTTCATGACTAATTATGATTTTTATGTACTTTTTTATCCAATATAGTGTAATGGTTTTTAAGATGTGTGATTTTTTTAGTGTAATTTCATGTGTCTAAAATTATATTATATGTTAGATTATCATGAAATGGATGTAGGGGTGTTTATTTTTAAATGGTTGGTATTTTCATGTTTTGAGAAGAATAATGAAAATTTTATTTTGAAACTATATTTTAAACTGTTTTTGAAATTGTATTTCAAATGGATCTAGAATTGGATTAAATTTTCTATAAAAATGATATGAATGGCTGTGAATTTTTTTTATTTTAATTTTTAGTAAAAACTCTTGGATGATAAGAGTTTTTTTGAAAACCTAGGTGAGTTTTGGTGTGTGTGAAATTTTTTGAATTGGTTTTTAATGAAAGAAACTAGTGTTGTGAGAATCAGATTGTGTGATTTTTTTGTTTTATATGGGGGTTACCCAGGTAATTTAACTATGTCCATATTTTTTAATATATGTTTTATTAGAACCTCTACATGTTAATGGATAGTGTGAAACTTCTTTGGTCAGATGATAGGATAAATTGAACATTGTTTATTTAGATCTAGTTTCACGTTTTTTAATGTTTCTCTAGGGGGGACAGTGGTTTCTTGTGTGTTTGATGGGTATATTGTAAATTTTTTTGGGGAGATATGTACAAAAGGATCATGGATGGATATGGATATTTGGATAAATAATTAGGATGTGAGTGGTTGGGTTCAAGGATTAAATAACTTGTTATTTATTTTAATTTCTTCTTGGGTTCGATTGCATGGTGTGTATGGAATCCTACCTTTTTAATACATAACTTTTCATTACATTTTACAAACAGATGATCTTTAAAGTCTAGTGTCTTGGAAATCAGGAATAATAAAAATTGAAAACAACATAAGACATTCTTCTAATCCACTTGTAATGCTTCATCATAAGTTCATCCTAAGTACAATTACTGCATCTCATAACCTGGAGACATACATCAAAGGAAAGGGTGATAAGAAGGCTCAGTAAGGAAAACAAGTGAAATAGTTGACATGTGGTCTTGAGTAATAATAATAAGAACATGGTAAAAATCATAAAGACATGAGAAATGGAAGAATAAGAATATCATGATAAAAATAACATGAATCATAACTTGAATATTTGGGTAAAAAATTTCATTTATACATTCATGAAAATATCACGGAGGTTCATCCCCAAGGTGTCATAAAAATTACCAAGGTTATTCACCAAGGTATCATGAAACTTGTCATCTATGGAGATTAATTATTTACCCAATGTATTAGAGAACTATCAGGGTGTACCCTTAATATGTATTAACTTTTATATGATCCACATATATCATAATCAAACATTTCATAAATAACCCATAGATAATAAAAGAAATGGGTTCATTTCAAAATCGTGACGTTTTAAAAGTTCTTAAAAATAAGATCGTTATGTCATTTATAACCCATGAAAAGGGAGTGAGGGTTACATGTATGTCAATTAAATAATCAGAAATATCATTTCTTATAAATATGAACAACCCTAGAAACGAAATAGTTATCGTATTCACATATATAAAATAAGATAATTTCTTGAGAGAAAGAGAGAAATTTTGAGATGAAATTTTTGCAGCATAACGGCTATATAACTTGGTTTTAGAAATTAATAAAAAGAGAGGGTACAGGAGTAACCCACACATAAATAAATTATAATAAAATATAAATACATAATAAAATGCATATAAGAACATGGTATGTAAATTTTAATGACATACCACATGAAAAGGAAACATGAAATAAAAGAGAAGATATGATTCCTTTTACGAAAACTTCGACAGCCTAACAGCGCCACATAAAAATTAAGAAAATCAATTTATGAGAGGAAATGGTCTCTCATCATTTGGAAATAAAATTTAAATTAGTAAGGATATATAAGAACAATCCCCCACATAATAAAATGGAACTATAAGATGTAACATAAAAAAAGTTATGACTTAAAAGAGGAGGGTGAAAGGTTCCCTTACCTTGAAAAGTAACTACGAAAGCTTGAAGGTCGGGACCTTGGGAGGATTGAAGGAATTTTATTAGGAATCCTTGGGAGTTAAAGAGACTAGTGCTTCGTTGAGGAGGATTTTGGAATGAAATGGATGAGGTAATGGCATGGTATTTATAGGAGAAGTGAGGGAACAAATCATTGATTTCCAAGGGACAACTCATCGGTGGTATTGGAGAAACCATGAGCGTTACCATGGTATTTCCCCATGGTATTGTCCACTTGGGACACCTAATAGCATATATTACTATTAATAAGTCTACCAGAATGATTAAATAATTATTACATCCTTAATTATTTCATTAAACACCTCAAACTCAAAAATGTATTCTCACTATTCACCTAAAATTCAACTGTTTCAGAAAAATTCCAAAAATTCACCTTACCCAAATATCAATGATATAAATTCAAAAATTAACTCCATTTTATGAAAATATTTTTATAAATATTTTTAATTTAATTTTTAAATAAAAACACTATTCACCTGAAAAAAACTAATAATTAACTAATAATTTCAGAAATAGTTAATTACTTATTTTATTGAATCACATTACCTAATCAAGGTGCCTAAAATATAATAATACTTTCTTAAGTAAGATTACTATTCCATTTGTTCACATTACTAATAATAATCGTAAAAATACAATTCATAATTTATTATTCACCAAAAATTATGTTGATCTTATTAGACTATAAATTTCCTACTGAACACAACTGTAGAAGACCATTATTAATCCGTACATTTGAAATTTACAAATGTTACCATAAAAAGAAATAACAATTTTATTTATATCAAAGGATTACACAAAGTAGTTAAGGTCTTTTTACATATCCCCTTATAATACCAGCATAGGATCTAAGTGTAAGGTGTGCTAAGGTGATAGAATCTTGGGGCGTCTTAGCCAACATTGCCCGAGTGGTGACCTCTATCAGCTTGAACATCTCCTGTAGGCGATTCTGTTCAAGCTTCACATGATGAAGTTCATCTTGGGTATAGTCCAGAGCAACGCCCAGTGGTGCTACCTCCTTCCCAAGTTCCATCATATGGGCTTCGAATGGCCCGTGTCTACTGGATGAGGTCATCGAATCTTTTTTCTGTATTAATTAACAAAGATCGCTTGTATTTATAAACAAAAATTGTAACATTAAGAGTTTAGATTCCAACAGTCATATTGACCAACGGTCATATAATAGTCGAAACCCAATGGTCTCATTTAATTATACTCACTTCATTAATTAAAGAATATATTTTTGTTGAGTATAAAATAAAAAACACAGAAAATTAGGAAACAAATATTAATAAAAAGTTCGGGTCAGTAGAGTGTGAATTTTTTAGGTGATTTCTTAGGTGGGGAGCTCTATTAGTGGGTATCCTTTGTTGGTAACATAGTTTTATGGTGTGGAGAACCATAATACCAAGTATGAACCATTTTTTTCACTTAAATGTTTTTAATTACATGGTTTAAATTATGTAAATACATGGTTTTTATCGATACATGTTGTGGGGTGGTTCTCGAATATGAGTGGGGTGATTAGGTCTGGTAAATGTGTTCAGTGGTTGATGTAAAATGATTGGTGGATGTAAAGTGTATGGTTCAATGGTTCAATAATAATGATTCTTTCGTGATGGGGAGTGTAACACCCCAGGTAAATAAATAATACAACATTTTTATATTTATCCATATTTGTGAATAAAATATTAATATTACTTTAAAGGGGAAGCTATGCTCGATGGAGTACCCAATACGCAACAACGAGTTTCTTGGGAATCTTACGTTGCACTCTAATAAAAAAATAATATTATTTTAAATGGTAGTTAACGCCAAGCCGTTGTAATGGCAGGAATGAACAGAACTAACTACAAAATGATTATATATGTTTGTCAAATATTTTTACTCTTTACAATAAATGTTAGAGGATTAAAAATGAAAACGAATCCAATTTTAAGTGTAAACATTCTAATATTCATTAAAAGGTCGATTAACCACCTTTTGATGGAGAACCTATTTTAAATCCACTTTTTGACAATTTCAGGTATCATGGATTCGATTCAATAGTTACATCAAACTTATAGGATATAAAGAAATGCATATAACTAAAATCAAATAAGACTTTTTCCATTATTGAGTGAATATAAATTTTCCTAATACGACTTCATTTTCATGCTCTACTTCATTAGTAGTGATGACATAAGTGTTCCCTTTCTCTATTGGATTTAGTGGATGCCAAAACTGATTACCCTCAATGGCATATTGTTTAGTGAATTATCTTGTATAGTTCACTTCGTCCACATAGTTTAAGCATTAATCCATGGGTGTTTCATTATGAGGCGCATTCCTTTCTACTATTATGTTGGATAGATTCTTCATTTCTCTTCACTATTCATGATCTTGGTGGCCTTCTCTCCCAAACTTAAAGCATTTCATCATCCCTTTAATGTATTTCCCATGATTCTTCTTCCAAAATTTTTAACATGTAGGTGTTTATATCATCTTTCCTAAATTTATATTTAAACCACCAACTTGATACTCTATTCTTTTATTCTTATCTCCAAAAACACATTACCATTCCCCAAACTCAATCTCTACTTTGAGAGAACATAGAAATCCATATTCATAACACCCAAAGTCTTAGATATCTAGATCCTGACAAAGGAGTGGTTTTAAACCCTTAAATATTCTATCTATTTTTCTATGGATTTTGATAAAAACTCAAACCACATCTTAAAATCCTTGTAAATGTTTCCTCATAAGTCGTATATGATTCCCCTTCATTTTTATTTAGCTCTATGAATTCTCTCTATATTTTTTTTTGAAGATATCAAGTGAAATACTTATTAATAAATATTTTTTTAATGTCTTCCCACTCCATATCTTCTATTTCATCCTTTGTCTTCATGTTCTTACTCAATTTTTGTCACTAATCATCCTCTCCATCTAAACTATAGGTATCTAGAGTCACCTTATCCTTCTTAAAATAGTGTATCACAAAAAACATCATCTCTATTGAGTTAACCCAATGTTCCACAAAACATGGATCAAGAGTTCCACTAAACATCATTGGTTATTTCCACATAAAGGAATCTATTTCTTGTTTTTCCTTCTTTACTGAAGGAGGTTGTTCCATGTGGCTCAAGATATTTTTCATAGTCTAATACATCTAGGTAATCATTTCCATAATTTTTTGAACTCCACCACCTATGGAATTGGTGATGTCATTTAGAAAATCATTGCATTGTCCCTCACACGGGTTGTTGGTATGGTTTCTCATAGTTCCCACTATTTTATAAACATGAAAAGGTTTGAACAAAACATTAGTCAACAATTAATGAATAAATAATTTATTCTTTTTTGAAATTAACTATAAAACAATATATTCTGGGATCCCTATGTTTATCTTTTTTCTAAAACAATGTTTCATAAATGGGTACATATTCATAGTCTTATCCTAAATATTTTCACTAATTTTTTTCTAATCCTAATTTCCAAATTAACTAAATCATACCTCTGATACCAAATATAGAAACCCTTATTTTTTTTACATGAATATTATATAAGTTTAAAGATCGAGAACATAATAGTTATACATTTAAGGAATAAATGGTTTAGTATCAAGGGAAAATTATGATCGTACATCACTTATACATAATAAAACATAAAATTTATTAAAATAATTCTTATTTATCCACTTAAAATCTGTCCCATTTTCCTTAATACATATAGTCACCTAAGGATATACATCAAATAACAAGGAGAGATAAAAGACAAGAAAGGGGAAGGATAACATAACAAAAATAAAGACATGAATCAACAGTACATGTGTGAGAATAATCATCATAATCATGTAATTATCACTAGGTCATCAACATAATCATGATGAATTAATTTAGAAAAATGTATTGGATGTGGTAAATAATAAAAATAAAACATCATTACATAGTGTTCAAATACCACACATAGTTGTGAACAAAACTAGTATCATGTTCACACATCACATATATGCATAAATCATAACATCAACATTGTGAAAAAAAATACAATAATGTTCATAAATATTAAATATAATATCATGAGATAAATCATATTACCCAGTGAATTTTAGGTATATATAATTTCAGTCCCACCCATCACATTTTAATATTTACATAATCATGCATGCCATGTAGAACATATTACAATTGTAATAATGAAATAACCCATGGAAAGGAATTAGGTTCATAAGGATTTTATATAGAATATTTTCATGAATAAAAATTTGGGGTTTTGAAATTAATATGGGAAAAAATATTTGGTGAAAACATCATCAATCTTGAGTGAAGAAGAAAAACTCAAGAGAAGTCAAGATGTGTTTTGGAAAGAAAATTCTTTTTTGAACATCATTGTATTAGGCTTAAAATTAAAGGTGGAAACAAGTATATAATTGAAAATAAAAGGTAATAATAATGAAATTATATTTAAGGAACGTTATAGGAATACTCATACTAAAAAGTATGTAAAAGAGGGATCACCTAAAGAAAGGGAGTTGGGTATGAGAATCTGTTTAAATTATATCCCTCTTTATTTCATCGATTTTTCACCACCTCAATAATAAAATTAGGTTCATTAAAACATTGATAAAGATGTCAATTATATTAATTTTTACCCCAATTTATCAATTATAATAATTTTATTATATTTCTTAATTTCCCTGGTTAATGGGATGTCATTTGGATATCATGTTTTGCTTAAAAATTTCCCATTTTTCTTTGATTTTTCTATTTTTGTTCAAGGACTTTTATACATTATAAGAATTAATTATATAAAATAAAAATATTATATTATATCTTTATATATTATAAATAATTTATTATTACCATTTATTAATTTTTTGATAAGAAATAAGTTGGAAATTTCCTTATTAGCGGTTAATATAATGATAACGAAAACATTGTCCATGTATGAAAAAAAATTAGTATAAAATATAAATAAATAAAAAATATAATTTTTTATTAGGATAAACTAATTAATATAGTGTTGAAATTAAGAATAATTAAATCTTATAATATTTTAATTTGAAATAAATTGGTAACAGATAGATAAGAATAAGAAAATGAGACAAGAGTTTGAAAAAAAATTACTCTTTCCTTAGTGTGACTTCTCTTGTGCAACACTAGACATCCTTAATGAATCAAGTTGGTTTAATCCAAAATTTACCTAAGGTTACTAATGGATTTAAGAGATAGGATTTGGGTAGAAAATTATCATTTTAATTTGAGGCAGGATTGGTTTTATAAGGGGAGGTATAGTGGGTTATTTATACTTGAGGAGAGGGGTATTTTTTGAATAAAATATTTTATAAAATATTATATCAAAGGTAAAAATTGTAATAGTGAATTTTTTAAAATTTAAATAATATATAAATATAATATAACTTTTTTAAAACTTTAAAAAAAATTATAATTATAATTCACTTATTTTATTAAAAAAGTGAAAAAAAAGAAAAATTGTTATTTTAAGGGATAACATTTGACTTTAGGTTTTGGAAAGTGATTTTTTAGGTTTAGAAATATTGTTTATTTTATATTAATGACTCATTTGTGAAACTAAATATATATTTCATGAAACTAAAGTTCTATAAATTATTATGTCATTATTACATCATGAATGATGTAATTTAAGATATGTTTGTTATGTGAAAACTGTATTTTTAATACTCACATGAAAATTGAAATATATCAAAACAATTACCAAAAAATAACCCTTGTAAATTTTAAATATTATGATCTCAAAAATTCTATTCATTTTATTAGAATAAATATTTAAAATAGGATGTATATAATTTTAATATGAAAAATATGTTTTTTACAAAATACTTTGAAATACGGTTTATTAAAAATATTCCTATATTTTCTTTTTGTTTTTCAATCATGGTATTTATTTTTTAGAATTATAATATGTATATTTATATATATTAACCATGATAAATATTATTTATATAAAAATTTATTATTTTGAGGTTAAATTACTATTCCAATGGTTGGTTTTCTATTCCTAATGGCCAGGTTACTATTCACAATGGTCACATTACAATTCCAATGACCACATTACTCTTACAAGTTCTTCTAATGTTATATATTTTGATTATATAAGCTGTTTATTGGTTTACTAATATTTTGTTTCATTTCTATAGTATTGGTTGTAGGGGTGATGATTGTCATTGATTGGGGAGATCCATATTTTCCTATTTTAGATTTTATATTTTATATATTTTGTCCAATTTTAATATTTTTCATTTTCATTGTTATCATGGATGACTAATTTAATGATCTAGGAATTAAATAATTATTAGTTTCTCTATGTTCTTTAAGTGTAAAATACTTATATAATATAATATAATAAACACTTATTTATGAAACAATTATAATTTAAAAAGTATGGGTCCTGAAAATGGGCTATGCTAAATTTCTGGTATATTTTTGGCATACCCCTAAGTATTAATTTATTAGGTATAATCTCCACATGACTTTGTTAGGTCATCCCTAATAATTGGTAGCCTTTAAAACATGGGGAGACGATCTTGATTTCATATAGCGACCCCCACCCATAATCCATTTTTCTGATATGGGTAGGGGAATTATAAAATGGTATTAGGGTATGTCTTGGGATGGGGTAGTGTAGTTATATGTGGTGTTAGGTTCTTGGTACTTGGGAGGTTGACTGAAAACATCATGATCCAACAACACATTGGTTGAGTTCCATGTTTCTAGGGGATTGCCATTTTTGGGACAAGGCATTCTATGATGAGTTATATGTCATATTTGACCAAGAATCCCAATTTAGTATGGGTGATACTCGGGATGATTTATAGGTCTTAGTAATAATTTATTGAGGTATTCATGCATCGTGATAGTTAAATTCTAAGGGAATGATACATGAACCTACGTGCAGTGATGTTAGGCCTAAACGCCCATTAAAATCTAATACTTATTTAATAAACTTGTAATATAATCAATGTTTTCTAAATTACATTATATGGGGTGATTGTATTATTATTTATATGAGGGTATTTCATGAATAATTATGATTTTTATGTACTTTTTTATCCAATATATTGTAATGGTTTTTAAGATGTGTGATTTTTTTAGTGTAATTTCATGTGTCTAAAATTATATTATATGTTAGATTATCATGAAATGGATGTAGGGGTGTTTATTTTTAAATGGTTGGTATTTTCATGTTTTGAGAAGAATAATGAAAAATTTATTTTGAAACTATATTTTAAACTGTTTTTGAAATTGTATTTCAAATGGATCTAGAATTGGATTAAATTTTCTATAAAAATGATATGAATGGCTGTGAATTTTTTTTATTTTAATTTTTAGTAAAAACTCTTGGATGATAAGAGTTTTTTTGAAAACCTAGGTGAGTTTTGGTGTGTGTGAAATTTTTTGAATTGGTTTTTAATGAAAGAAACTAGTGTTGTGAGAATCAGATTGTGTGATTTTTTTGTTTTATATGGGGGTTACCCAGGTAATTTAACTATGTCCATATTTTTTAATATATGTTTTATTAGAACCTCTACATGTTAATGGATACTGTGAAACTTCTTTGGTCAGATGATAGGATAAATTGAACATTGTTTATTTAGATCTATTTTCACGGTTTTTAATGTTTCTCTAGGGGGGGATAGTGGTTTCTTGTGTGTTTGATGGGTATATTGTAAATTTTTTTGGGGAGATATGTACAAAAGGATCATGGATGGATATGGATATTTGGATAAATAATTAGGATGTGAGTGGTTGGGTTCAAGGATTAAATAACTTGTTGTTTATTTTAATTTCTTCTTGGGTTGGATTTCATGGTGTGTATGGAATCCTACCTTTTTAATACATAACTTTTCATTACATTTTACAAACAGATGATCTTTAAAGTCTTGTGTCTTGGAAATCAGGAATAATAAAAATTGAAAACAACATAAAGCATTCTTCTAATCCACTTGTAATGCTTCATCATAAGTTCATCCTAAGTACAATTACTGCATCTCATAACCTGGAGACATACATCAAAGGAATGGGTGCGAAGAAGGCTCAGTAAGGAAAACAAGTGAAACAGTTGACATGTGGTCTTGAGCAATAATAATAAGAACATGGTAAAAATAATAAAGACATGAGAAATGGAAGAATATGAATATAATGATAAAAATAACATGAATCATAACTTGAATATTTGGGTACAAAATTTCATTTATACATTCATGAACATATCACCGAGGTTCATCCCCAAGGTGTCATAAAAATTACCAGGGTTATTCACCAAGGTATCATGAAACTTGTCATCTCGGGAGATTAATTATTTACCCAATGTATTAGAGAACTGTCAGGGTGTACCCTTAATATGTATTAACTTTTATATGATCCACATATATCATAATCAAACATTTCATAAATAACCCATAGATAACAAAATAAATGGGTTCATTTCAAAATCGTGATGTTTTAAAAGTTCTTAAAAATAAGATCGTTATGTCATTTATAACCCATGAAAAGGGAGTGAGGGTTACATGTATGTCAATTAAATAATCAAAAATATCATTTCTTATAAATATGAACAACCCTAGAAACGAAATAGTTATCGTATTCACATATATAAAATAAGATAATTTCTTGAGAGAAAGAGAGAAATTTTGAGATGAAAGTTTTGCAACATAACGGCTATATAACTTGGTTTTAGAAATTAATAAAAAGAGAGGGTACAGGAGTAACCCACACATAAATAAATTATAATAAAATATAAATACATAATAAAATTCATATAAGAACATGGTATGGAAATTTTAATGACATACCACATGAAAAGGAAACATGAAATAAAAGAGAAGATATGATTCCTTTTACGAAAAATTCGGCAGCCTAACAGCACCACATAAAAATTAAGAAAATCAATTTATGAGAGGAAATGGTCTCTCATTATTTGGAAATAAAATTTAAATTAGTAAGGATATATAAGAACAATACCCCACATAATAAAATGGAACTATAAGACGTAACATAAAAAAAGTTATGACTTAAAAGAGGAGGGTGAAAGGTTCCCTTACCTTGAAAAGTTACTACGAAAGCTTGAAGGTCGGGACCTTGGGAGGATTGAAGGAATTTTTTTAGGAATACTTGGGAGTTAAAGAGACTAGTGCTTCGTTGAGTAGGATTTTGGAATGAAATGGATGAGGGAATGGCATGGTATTTATAGGATAAGTGAGGGAACAAATCATTGATTTCCAAGGGACAACTCATCGGTGGTATTAGAGAAACCATGAGCGTTACCATGGTATTTCCCCATGGTATTGTCCACTTGGGACACCTAATAGCATATATTACTATTAATAAGTCTACCAGAATGATTAAATAATTATTACGTCCTTAATTATTTCATTAAACACCTGAAACTCAAAATTGTATTCTCACTATTCACCAAAAATTCAACTGTTTTAGAAAAATTCCAAAAATTCACCTTACCCTAATATCAATGATATAAATACAAAAAGGAACTCCATTTTATGAAAATAGTTTTATAAATATTTTTAATTTAATTGTTAAATAAAAACACTATTCACCTGAAAAAAAACTAATACTTAACTAATAATTTCAGAAATAGTTAATTACTTATTTTATTGAATCACATTACCTAATCAAGGTGCCTAAAATATAATAATACTTTCTTAAGTGAGATTACTATTCCATTTGTTCACATTACTAATAATAATCGTAAAAATACAATTCATAATTTATTATTCACCAAAAATTATGTTGATCTTATTAGACTATAAATTTCCTACTGAACAGAACTGTAGAAGACCATTATTAATCAGTACATTTGAAATTTACAAATGTTACCATAAAAAGAAATAACAATTTTATTTATATCAAAGGATTACACAAAGTAGTTAAGGTCTTGTTACATAGCCCCTTATAATACCAGCATAGGATCTAAGTGTAAGTTGTTCTAAGGTGATAGAATCTTGGGGCGTCTTAGCCAACATTGCCCGAGTGGTGACCTCTATCAGCTTGAACATCTCCTGTAGGCGATTCTATTCAAGCTTCACATGATGAAGTTCATCTTGGGCATAGTCCAGAGCAACGCCCAGTGGTGCTACCTCCTTCCCAAGTTCCATCATATGGGCTTCGAATGGCCCGAGTCTACTGGATGAGGTCATCGAATCTTTTTTCTGTATTAATTAACAAAGATCGCTTGTATTTATAAACAAAAATTGTAACATTAAGAGTTTAGATTCCAACAGTCATATTGACCAACGGTCATATAATAGTCGAAACCCAATGGTCTCATTTAATTATACTCACTTCATTGATTAAAGAATATATTTTTGTTGAGTATAAAATAAAAAACACAGAAAATTAGGAAACAAATATTAATAAAAAGTTTGGGTCATTAGAGTGAATTTTTTAGGTGATTCCTTAGGTGGGGAGCTCTATTAGTGGGTATCCTTTGTTGGTAACATAGTTTTATGGTGTGGAGAACCATAATACCAAGTATGAACCATGTTTTTTTACTTAAATGTTTTTAATTACATAGTTTCAATTATGTAAATACATGGTTTTTATCGATACATGTTGTGGGGTGGTTCTCGAATATGAGTGGGGTGATTAGGTCTGGTAAATGTGTTCAGTGGTTGATGTAAAATGATTGGTGGATGTAAAGTGTATGGTTCAATGGTTCGATAATAATGATTCTTTCGTGATGGGGAGTGTAACACCCCAGGTAAATAAATAATACGACATTTTTATATTTATCCATATTTGTGAATAAAATATTAATATTACTTTAAAGGGGAAGCTATGCTCGATGGCGTACCCAATACGCAACAACGAGTTTCTTGGGAATCTTACGTTCCACTCTAATAATAAAATAACATTATTTTAAATGGTAGTTAACGCCAAGCTGTTGTAATGGAGGGAATGAACAGAACTAACTACAAAATGATTATATATGTTTGTCAAATATTTTTACTCTTTACAATAAATGTTAGAGGATTAAAAATGAAAATGAATCCAATTTTAAGTGTAAACATTCTAATATTCATTAAAAGGTCGATTAACTACCTTTTTATGGAGAACCTATTTTAAATCCACTTTTTGACAATTTCAGGTATCATGGATTCGATTCAATAGTTACATCAAACTTATAGGATATAAAGGAATGCATATAACTAAAATCAAATAAGACTTTTTCTATTATTGAGTGAATATAAATTTTCCTAATACGACTTCATTTTCATGCTCTACTTCATTAGTAGTGATGACATAAGTGTTCCCTTTCTCTGTTGGATTTAGTGGATGCCAAAACTGATTACCCTCAATGGCATATTGTTTACTGAATTATCTTGTATAGTTCACTTCGTCCACATAGTTTAAGCATTAATCCATGGGTGTTTCATTATGAGGCGCATTCCTTTCTACTATTATGTTGGATAGATTCTTCATTTCTCTTCACCATTCATGATCTTGGTGGCCTTCTCTCCCACACTTAAAGCATTTCATCATCCCTTTAATGTATTTCCCATGATTCTTCTTCCAAAATTTTTAACATGTAGGTGTTTATATCATCTTTCCTAAATTTATATTTAAACCACCAACTTGAGACTCTATTCTTTTATTCTTATCTCCATAAACACATTACCATTCCCCAAACTCAATCTCTACTTTGAGAGAACATAGAAATCCATATTTATAACACCCAAAGTCTTAGATAGCTAGATCCTGACAAAGGAGTGGTTTTAAACCATTAAATATTCTATCTATTTTTCTATGGATTTTGATAAAAACTCAAACCACATCTTAAAATCCTTGTAAATTTTTCCTCATAAGTCGTATATGATTCCCCTTCATTTTTATTTAGCTCTATGAATTCTCTCTATATTTTTTTTGAAGATATCAAGTGAAATACTTATTAATAAATATTTTTTTAATGTCTTCCCACTCCATATCTTCTATTTCATCCTTTGTCTTCATGTTCTTACTCAATTTTTGTCACTAATCATCCTCTCCATCTAAACTATAGGTATCCAGAGTCACCTTATCCTTCTTAAAATAGTGTATCACAAAAAACATCATCTCTATTGAGTTAACCCAATATTCCACAAAACATGGATCAAGAGTTACACTAAACATCATTGGTTATTTCCACATAAAGGAATCAATTTCTTTTTTTTTCCCTTCTTTACTGAAGGAGGTTGTTCCGTGTGGCTCAAGATATTTTTCATAGTCTAATACATCTGGGTAATCATTTCCATAATTTTTTGAACTCCACCACCTATGGAATTGGTGATGTCATTTAGAAAATCATTTCATTGTCCCTCACACGGGTTGTTGGTATGGTTTCTCATAGTTCCCACTATTTTATAAACATGAAAAGGTTTGAACAAAACATTAGTCAACAATTCATGAATAAATAATTTATTCTTTTGTGAAATTAACTATAAAGCAATATATTCTGGGATCCCTGTGTTTATCTTTTTTCTAAAACAATGTTTCTTAGATGGATACATATTCATAGTCTTATCCTAAATATTTTCACTAATTTTTTTCTTATCCTAATTTCCAAATTAACTAAATCATACCTCTGATACCAAATATAGCAACCCTTGTTTTTTTTCATGAATATTATGTAAGTTTAAAGATCGAGAACATAATAGTTATACATTTAAGGAATAAATGGTTTATTATCAAGGGAAAATTATGATCGTACATCACTTATACATAATAAAACATAAACATTATTAAAATAATTCTTATTTATCCACTTAAAATCTGTCCCATTTTCCTTAATACATATAGTCACCTAAGGATATACATCAAATAACAAGGATAGATAAAAGACAAGAAAGGGGAAGGATAACATAACAAAAATAAAGACATGAATCAACAGTACATGTGTGAGAATAATCATCATAATCATGTAATTATCACTAGGTCATCAACATAATCATGATGAATTAATTTAGAAAAATGTATTGGATGTGGTAAATAATAAAAATAAAACATCATTACATAGTGTTCAAATACCACACATAGTTGTGAACAAAACTAGCATCATGTTCACACATCACATATATGCATAAATCATAACATCAACATTGTGAAAAAAGATACAATAGTGTTCATAAATATTAAATATAATATCATGAGATAAATCATATTACCCAGTGAATTAGAGGTATATATAATTTCAGTCCCACCCATCACATTTTAATATTTACATAATCATGCATGCCATGTAGAACATATTACAATTGTAATCATGAAATAACCCATGGAAAGGAATTAGGTTCATAAGGATTTTATATAGAATATTTTCATGAATAAAAATTTTGGGTTTTGAAATTAATATGGGAAAACATATTTGGTGAAAACATCATCAATCTTGAGTGAAGAAGAAAAACTCAAGAGAAGTCAGGATGTGTTTTGGAAAGAAAAGTCTTTTTTGAACATCATTGTATTAGGCTTAAAATTAAAGGTGGAAAAAAGTATATAATTGAAAATAAAAGGTAATAATAATGAAATTATATTTAAGGAACGTTATAGGAATACTCATACTAAAAAGTATGTAAAAGAGGGATCACCTAAAGAAAGGGAGTTGGGGATGAGAATCTGTTTAAATTATATCCCTCTTTATTTCATCGATTTTTCACCACCTCAATAATAAAATTAGGTTCATTAAAACATTGATAAAGATGTCAATTATATTAATTTTTACCCCCATTTATCAATTATAATAATTTTATTATATTTCTTAATTTTCCTGGTTAATGGGATGTCATTTGGATATCATGTTTTTCTTAAAAATTTCCCATTTTTCTTTGATTTTTCTATTTTTGTTCAAGGACTTTTATACATTATAAGAATTAATTATATAAAATAAAAATATTATATTATATATTTATATATTATAAATAATTTATTATTACCATTTATTAATTTTTTGATAAGAAATAAGTTGGAAATTTCATTATTAGCGGTTAATATAATGATAACGAAAACATTGTCCATGTATGAAAAAAAATTAGTATAAAATATAAATAAATAAAAAATATAATTTTTTATTAGGATAAACTAATTAATATAGTGTTGAAATTAAGAATAATTAAATCTTATAATATTTTAATTTGAAATAAATTGGTAACAGATAGATAAGAATAAGAAAATGAGATAAGAGTTTGAAAAAAAATTACTCTTTCCTTAGTGTGACTTCTCTTGTGCAACACTAGACATCCTCGATGAATCAAGTTGGTTTAATCCAAAATTTACCTAAGGTTACTAATGGATTTAAGAGAGAGGATTTGGGTAGAAAATTATCATTTTAATTTGAGGCAGGATTGGTTTTCTAAGGGGAGGTATAGTGGGTTATTTATACTTGAGGAGAGGGGTATTTTTGGAATAAAATATTTTATAAAATATTATATCAAGGGTAAAAATTGTAATAGTGAATTTTTTAAAATTTAAATAATATATAAATATAATATAATTTTTTTAAAACTTTAAAAAAATTTATAATTATAATTCACTTATTTTATTAAAAAAGTGAAAAAAAGAAAATTTGTTATTTTAAGGGATAACATTTGACTTTAGGTTTTGGAAAGTGATTTTTTAGGTTTAGAAATATAGTTTATTTTATTTTAATGACTCATTTGTGAAACTAAATATATATTGCATGAAACTAAAGTTCTATAAATTTTTATTTCATTATTACATCATGAATGATGTAATTTAAGATATGTTGGTTATGTGAAAAACTGTATTTTTAATACTCACATGAAAATTGAAATATATCAAAAAAATTACCAAAAAAAACCCCTTGTAAATTTTAAATATTATGATCTAAAAAATTATATTCATTTTATTAGAATGAATATTTAAAATAGGAAGTATATAATTTTAATATGAAAAAATATGTTTTTTACAAAATACTTTGAAATACAGTTTATTAAAAATATGTCTATATTCTCTTTTTGTTTTTCAATCATGGTATTTATTTTTTAGAATTATAATATGTATATTTATATATATTAACCATGATAAATATTATTTATATAAAAATTTATTATTTTGAGGTTAAATTACTATTCCAATGGTTAGTTTTCTATTCCTAATGGCCAGGTTACTATTATCAATGGTCACATTACAATTCCAATGACCACATTACTCTTACAATGGTTGCATTACCTCATATGAATACCAATTAATTATTTCACTCAATTTTCCCTACAAGTTCTTCTAATGTTATATATTTTGATTATATAATCTTTTTACTGGTTTACTAATATTTTGTTTCTTTTCTATAGTATTGGTTATAGGGTTGATGATTGTCATTGATTGGGGAGATCCATATTTTCCTATTTTATATTTTATATTTTATATTTTTTGTCCAATTTTAATATTTTTCATTTTCATTGTTATCATGGATGACTAATTTAATGATCTAGTAATTAAAGAATTATTAGTTTCTCTATGTTCTTTAAGTGTAAAATACTTATATAATATAATATAATAAACACTTATTTATGAAACAATTATAATTTAAAAAGTATGGGTCCTAAAAATGGGCTATGCTAAATTTTTGGTATATTTTTGGCATTCCCCTATGGATTAATTTATTGGGGATAATCTCCACATGACTTTGTTAGGTCATCCCTAATAATTGGTAGCCTTTAAAACATGGGGAGACAATCTTGATTTCATATAGCGACCCCCACCCATAATCCATTTTTCTGATATGGGTAGGGGAATTATAAAATGGTATTAGGGTATGTCTTGGGATGGGGTAGTGTAGTTATATGTGGTGTTAGGTTCTTGGTACTTGGGAGGTTGACTGAAAACATCATGATCCAATAACACATTGGTTGAGTTCCATGTTTCTAGGGGATTACCATTTTTGGGAAAAGGCATTCTATGATGAGTTATATGTCATATTTGACCAGGAATCCCAATTTAGGATGGGTGATACTCGGGATGATTTATAGGTCTTAGTAAGAATTTATTGAGGTATTCATGCATCGTGATAGTTAAATTCTAAGGGAATGATACATGAACCTACGTGCAGTGATGTTAGGCCTAAAGGCCCATTAAAATCTAATACTTATTTAATAAACTTGTAATATAATCAATTTTTTCTAAATTACATTATATGGGGTGATTGTATTAATATTTATATGAGGGTATTTCATGACTAATTATGATTTTTATGTACTTTTTTATCCAATATAATGTAATGGTTTTTAAGATGTGTGATTTGTTTAGTGTAATGTCATGTGTCTAAAATTATATTATCTGTTAGATTATCATGAAATGGATGTAGGGGTGTGTATTTTTAAATGGTTGGTATTTTCATTTTTTGAGAAGAATAATGAAAAATTTATTTTGAAAATATATTTTAAAACTGTTTTTGAAATTGTATTTCAAATGGATCTAGAATTGGATTAAATTTTCTATAAAAATGATATGAATGGATGTGAATTTTTTATATTTTATTTTTTAGTAAAAACTCTTGGATGATAAGAATTTTTTTGAAAACCTAGGTGAGTTCTGGTGTGTGTGAAATTTTTTGAATTTGTTTTTAATGAAAGAAACTAGTGTTGTGAGAATCAGATTATGTGAATTTTTTTTATATGGGGGTTACCCAGGTAATTTAACTATGTCTATATTTTTTAATATATGTTTTATTAGAACCTCTACATGTTAATGGATAGTGTGGAACTTCTTTGGTCATATGATAGGATAAATTGAACATTGTTTATTTAGATTTAGTTTCACGGTTTTTAATGTTTCTATAGGGGGGGACAGTGGTTTCTTGTGTGTTTGATGGGTATATTGTAAATTTTTTTGTGGAGATATGTACAAAAGGATCATAGATGGATATGTATATTTGGATAAATAATCAGGATGTGAGTGGTTGGGTTCAAGGATTAAATAACTTGTTATTTATTTTAATGTCTTCTTGGGTTGGATTGCATGGTGTGTATGGAATCCGACCTTTTTAATATATAACTTTTCATTACATTTTACAGGCAGATGATCTTTAAAGTCTAGTGTCTTGGAAATCAGGAATAATAAAAATTGAAAACAACGTAAAACATTCTTCTAATCCACTTGTAATTCTTCATCATAAGTTCATCCTAAGTAAAATTATTGCATCTCATTACCTGGAGACATACATCAAAGGAAAGGGTGAGAAGAAGGCTCAGTAAGGAAAACAAGTGAAACAGTTGACATGTGGTCTTGAGCAATAATAATAAGAACATGGTAAAAATCATAAAGACACGAGAAATGGAAGAATAGTAATATCATGATAAAAATAACATGAATCATAACTTGAATATTTGGGTAAAAAATTTCATTTATACATTCATGAACATATCACCGAGGTTCATCCCCAAGGTGTCATAAAAATTACCAAGGTTATTCACCAAGGTATTGTGAAACTTGTCATCTCTGGAGATTAATTATTTACCCAATGTATTAGAGCAAAATCAGGGTGTACCCTTAATATGTATTTACTTTTATATGATCCACATATATCATAATCAAACATTTCATAAATAACCCATAGATAATAAAAGAAATGGGTTTATTTCAAAATCGTAACGTTTTAAAAGTTCTTAAAAATAAGATCGTTATGTCATTTATAACCCATGAAAAGGGAGTGAGGGTTACATGTATGTCAATTAAATAATCAAAAATATCATTTCGTATAACTATGAACAACCCTAGAAACGAAATAGTTATGGTATTCACATATATAAAATAAGATAATTTCTTTAGAGAAAGAGATAAATTTTGAGATGAAATTTTTGCAGCATAACGGCTATATAACTTGGTTTTAGAAATTAATAAAAATACAGGGTACAAGAGTAACCCACTCATAAATAAATTATAATACAATATAAATACATAATAACATTCAGATAAGAACATGGTATGGAAATTTTAATGACATACCACATGAAAAGGAAACATGAAATAAAAGAGAAGATATGATTCCTTTTACAAACAATTCGGCAGCCTAACAGCGCCACATAAAAATTAAGAAATTCAATTGATGAGAGAGGAAATGGTCTCTCCTCATTTGGAAATAAAATTTAAGTTAGTAAGGATATATAAGAACAATCCCCCGCATAATAAAATGGAACTATAAGACATAACATAAAAAAAGTTATGACTTAAAAGAGGAGGGTGAAAGGTTCCCTTACCTTGAAAAGTAACTACGAAAGCTTGAAGGTAGGGACCTTGGGAGGATTGAAGGAATTTTTTGAGGACTCCTTGGGAGGTAAAGAGACTAGAGCTTCGTTGAGGAGTATATTTGAATGAAATTGATGAGGGAATGGCATGGTATTTATAGGAGAAGTGAGGGAACAAATCATTAATTTCCAAGGGACAACTCATCGGTGGTATTGGAGAAACCATGAGCGTTACCATGGTATTTTCCCATGGTATTGTCCACTTGGGACACATAATAGCATATATTACTATTAATAAGTCGACTAGAATGATTAAATAATTATTACATCCTTAATGATTTCATTAAACACCTCAAACTCAAAATTGTATTTTCACTATTCATCAAAAATTCAACTGTTTCAGAAAAATCCCAAAAATTCACCTTACCCTAATATCAATGATATAAATTCAAAAATGAACTCCTTTTTATGAAAATAATTTTCTAAATATTTTTAATTTAATTTTTAAATGAAAACACTATTCACCCGAAAAAACTAATACTTAACTAATAATTTCTGAAATAGTTAATTACTTATTTTATTGAATCAGATTACCTAATCAAGGTGCCTAAAATATAATAATACTTTCTTAAGTGAGATTACTATTCCATTTGTTCACATTACTAATAATAATCGTAAAAATACAATTCATAATTTATTATTCACCAAAAATTATGTTGATCTTATTAGACTATAAATTTCCTACTGAACACAACTGTAGAAGACCATTATTAATCCGTACATTTGAAATTTACAAACATTACCATAAAAAGAAATAAATTTTTTATTTATATCAAAGGATTACACAAAGCAGTTAAGGTCTTGTTGCATAGCCCCTTATAATACCAGCATAGGATCTAAGTGTAAGGTGTGCTAAGGTGATAGAATCTTGGGGCGTCTTGGCCAAAATTGCCCGAGTGGTGACCTCTATCAGCTTGAACTTCTCCCGTAGGCGATTCTGTTCAAGCTTCACATGATGAAGTTCATCTTGGGCATAGTCCAGAGCAACACCCAGTGGTGGTACCTCCTTCCCAAGTTCCATCATATGGGCTTTGAATGGCCCGAGTCTACTGGATGAGGTCATAGAATCTTCTTTCTGTATTAATTAACAAAGATCGCTTGTATTTATAAACAAAAATTGTAACATTAAAAGTTTAGCTTCCAACAGTCATATTGACCAACGGTCATATAATAGTCGAAACCCAATGGTCTCATTTAATTATACTCACTTCATTAATTAAAGAATATATTTTTGTTGAGTATAAAATAAAAAACACAGAAAATTAGGAAACAAATATTAATAAAAAGTTTGGGTCATTACAATGTGAATTTTTTTAGGTGATTCCTTTGGTGGGGAGCTCTATTAGTGGGTATCCTTTGTTGGTAACATAGTTTTATGGTGTGGAGAACCGTAATACCTAGTATGAACCATATTTCTGCACTTAAATGTTTTGAATTACATGGTTTCAATTATGTAAATACATGGTTTTTATTGATACATGTTGTGGGGTGGTTCTCAAATATGAGTGGGGTGATTAGGTCTGGTAAATGTGTTTAGTGGTAGATGTAAAATGATTGGTGGATGTAAAGTGTATGGTTTAATGGTTCGATAATAATGATTCTTTCATGATGGGGAGTGTAACACCCCAGGTAAATAGAGAATATGACATTTTTATATTTATCCATATTTGTGAATAAAATATTAATATTACTTTAAAGGGTACGCTATGCTCAATGGTGTACCCAATACGCAACAACAAGTTTCTTGGTAATCATACGTTGCACTCTAATAATAAAATAATATTATTTTAAATGGTAGTTAACGCCTAGACGTTGTAATGGAGGGAATGAACAAAACTAACTAAAAAATGATTATATATGTTTTTCAAATATTTTTACTCTTTACAACAAATGTTAGAGGATTAAAAATGAGAATGAATCCAATTTTAAGCGTAAACATTCTAATATTCATTAAAAGGTCGATTAACCGCCTTTTGATGGCGAACCAATTTTAAATACACTTTTTGAAAATTTTATGTGTTATATTTGACAAAATAAAATTCTTCTTTAGAATCGGGACATCAAAATTTACTTTGTGTAAATTTTTGGTATTTTTCCGAAAAAGTTCAGTTTTTAATGAATAGTGAAAAATGTTGTATTTTAATTCAAAACCACTTTTTAATCTAATTTATTTATATGATTAGATTATATTTTGAATTGGTTTTAAAGTTAAATTAGAATATATTTTTACCATTTAATCCAATTGTGGTCATTGGAATTAATTTCACTTTGAAATCGGACTTAAACTAGTGTCAATCTTTTGATACTTATTGTTTCATAAAAACACGCTATTTGCTCTGACTGTGGGAATTAATTATTAAATTAATTAATGAAACTTATATGTTTTGAATTTCGTAAAATAGACTTCATTTTTGAATTCGGAATATCAAATATAGCTTAGGGTGAAGTTTTGGTATTTTTCTGAATAACTTCAATTTTTGATGAATAGTGAAACCACTAAGTGGTTAAAGAAACTGATTTTTCGTTTAAATAAAAATTTTCCACCTCTGTGTTTTGAATTTCAAAAATCCGACAAACATGGTTGTCATTAGGAAGTAAAATTTGGTTCAATGGGATTAAAATAATTTTTTGGTGAATAGTAACTTTTATGTTCTTAATTGCGATTAGAGGTAATTAGTGTAATTTAAGGTAAAAATAATGTTTTAATAATGTGAAATGACCTAGAAACATGTCATACCCTCATTGTATGTGTCATGGCCGACCAAGAAAATCCATGGGTCAACTTGGGGACCCCATGGAGCCACTTTGGTTGAAAAATGACATAAATAACTTTTTATTTAAAGTTAAAATAAAAATGTCACAAGCATGAGATGTTTCACTAAAAAAATAATTTGGGTTATACAAGTCATATTTTTGACTATAAATATTCATTAGAAAGATACAAAGATTTCCTACATCATGGTATTTGTTTTATAATTTTTAGACATTAAATAAATTAAATTATTTATGACATCATGATGATGCAGCGATTACCTCATTATTTAACGATTTAAATAAAATGAAAAGATAATGTAAAAACTAAAACATAAACTTGACAAAAACCTATTGTATAGGTATATTTCGAACCCTTATCACCTTATCCGCGAATTATATCAATGTGGGACCTTTTAAATCTGAAACTCATTTTCAAATAAAGTAACATTTCTTTACTTTCCAAGAGTGCCCTTCCTCTCCTCTTATAAAAGGCCCCCACCTCTACCTCCTTACCCACACTTCCAAAGACTTTGGCTCGGCCAACCCCTGCTCATTTTTCCTCTCCACATCCCTATATTACTCCTAGAAGCCTCACTTTGGGCAGAAGTCTTCCCAAGGAAGCCTTTGAGCTCAAATCAAAAAGAGTTACCCAATTTTAAGGTAATGTCTTCACTTTTGTTCTTTTGTGTCATTTTGCTTCTCCAACCCCCTAAAATATTTTTATTAATTTCTTTTATAACAATTCCAGTATCTTCAATATACTAGGATGTTTTTATAAGAATAATTTGAGCTACACGTACACACACCTACATATAATGGTTAAAGAACATATTGTTTCTGTGGATGGCGAATTTCGGCCTCACGAAACGATGATTGTTCAACAGTCATATAACACCTTCAAAGGTGGCCATTAAGATGTCACTATATTTATATATGATATATAATATTTTTATGTTTTACTTAAGCTTCTGTATTTTTCTTTTGTGTCATACCTTTATGGTTTCCATTGTGGGTAAACACGATAATTTCAGTTTAGGAAGTGCGGACTATCGCCCCCTCAAAGTGATTTGATTCGTTAATGCCATATGTGGGATGTATAAAGGATGTATTTAGAGTTATTATATATGATGTATGTTACATATAAATTATGAATATAATTCTAGAATTAAAATATACATACCTCTCATTTAGTTTTAATTCCATTAATATGACATAGAAATGAAAGTAGCGTTCATGCGTACGTACGGCTTACCGTCTCCATGAACGGTACATTTCATTTCTTATATCCAAATGTTATGTACTATTATAAGTACATATATATAATGGATATATATGTAATATATTACATCTAAATTATGGTTATCATTATGTAATTAATATATATCTCTCTCATTTTGTTTTAATTCCATTAATATGGCAAAAAAATGAAAGTAGTGTTCATTCATAAGTACGGCCTACCGTCTCCATGAACGGTGCTTTTAATTTTTTATCTCCAAATGATATGTAATAGTATAAAATGAATATATACTATATATATATGATATTTAAAACATAAATACTATTCTGGAGATGATTTACCTATAACTACATGGAAAATTCTTTTCCAAAAAGTTCAATTTTTACTCATCTACTGAACATCGACAAAAATGTATGAAATGAACTCACTTTATTAACCAATTATTATAACATTATAATATTTGATATGAACTGAATAATAATATTTTAAGGAGGTCCTTAAGAAATTATAAATTGAACAAATTTTATTATTCAGGAGATTAAAGAACGATCGAGTCATGTCGGACACGAGGTAAGGGAATCCTACCCCTCTTTCTTTTTAAGTACACTCTTTTATGTCATTCCTTTTAAGCTCATCTTTATTATGATTGGGATGTTATTTTATATTACTCCTACTGTAATTTTTATGTTCATATGATGAGAGACCCTATTTTCTCTCACCAATCCATTTTGGAAGTTTTAAGTGGCGCTGTTTGGCTGCCGAGTTTTCGTAAGGGATTTTTCATCTCACTTTTATTCTCGTGACATTTATGCTACGTTTTCCACTATTTACTTTGAGTGGTGTATGTACTGCCCATTATTATACACTTTGTGTAGTATAATTTCATTTATTGGTATTTACATCTTTATTGTATGACCCTTATTCCATGGGGTGTACATTTCGAAAGTTACCCAAGTCGGTAAGGGAACCTTTCACCCTCCTCTTTTTAAGACTTCTTTTGTTATGTCTTTTAATTCACATACTAATATGTTGGGATATGTTCTTATATATCCTTATTAATGTAAATTTTATGTCCAAGTGATGAGATACCATTTTTATCTCTCATCAACTCATTTTATGAGTTTTGATGTGACGTCGTTAGGCTGTCGAATTTCTATAAGGGAACTTCTTAACCCACTTTAAATTCTTTGGGTTAAACCTCTAATTCTTGATTTTATTATTCCAAGATTATGTGTGGAATCTCTATTTTTTAGTTTCCACAAACCTGTGTGTGGATATACTATTTCTACACATAATCATCTCATTGATAAATTCTTATGTCATTTAGACGGACTTGTATCGGAAATCCTAACTCAATCTCATTTCATTGAGTTAAATATCTATGTCATTGGTTTTGTTTTTTCATGATTATGGGTGAATGACCTCTGATTGTTTTACACTTAATATCCACTTATATTTTTTGTATTCGTATTTGTCACACATAATCATGTAATTGATTTATCCTTAATCTAAGGATACCGACTTTGTAAGGGACTTTGTCTCAATCTACTTTCATTGAGGCATATTTGGTTTTACACACAACTTTATTTTATACGGTGTATTAACCCCTTTGACTTTTAATTTTATTCAGAAGAAATCTTTTTATACGAAGCGTTTTACTAAATGACAAAAAGGAATGTTTCTTTTAACGTACGCGGTGACAATGACCTTTTCTGCCACCGTGAGTATTTTTTGGTCTTTGGCTTCCTCAACAAGCCGTAATGTTTTTTAAAATGAAATAAATACCATATACTCTTTTATGTATGTTGGTATTGAAAATGGTTTTTATAAAGGATTTGTTATGTCGATATATTTAAGTGATATATTGTGATCGAAATGTGGAAATGTTTTATTTCCATTACTTTTGTTTATTGTCTTATGATTTTATAATGGTACTTGGACATTATGATGGGTGGTGTCGTGAATACCAGGACGGGTGGTTATGTTATAACCTCCAATGCATTGGGTATGGAAGTTGGTTGTATGTCTATTCCATTAAGTATGTGTGGAAGTCGGTCGTATGGCTATTCCATTAAGTATGTGTGGAAGTCGACCATATGGTTATTCCATTTAAGCATGTTTATGTCCCAAGTTACATTTTTATGTTATGTGTTCTTTATATGGGTTTTATGGTAATATTTTGGTTACAAAAGGGTAAGTAATGATCTTTTATTCATTGAAGAGTTTTTTTTACTACTTATAAAAGGTGAAATGTATTACTTTGATAAAGTATACATGGTTTACTTGTTGTTTTCAAAAACTAACAGTTTTCATTCTTTGTGTATCCCTTACTGAGCTTTTTATGCTCATCCCAAGTTTTTGAAATGTTTTTCACATGACTTAACGCGGAATAGGGTCAAGGATGGGATCAAGGGAAAGTCATGCTACCTAAAACATGGAACTAGACATGTTTCTTTTTAAGAGTTTTTATTTTATGGAAACTTAGTAGAAGTTTCTACTTTGTAATCTTTTGAGATGTAATGGTCATTTTCTAATTCTCTAAAACTCTAAACCTGAAAATATACTCAATGTGAATTATTCATTTAATTAAATATTAAGTAAGGTTTAAGGTTGGGGCCTTATAGTTGGTATCAGAGGTCGGTTTAGATAACATTAGAGGTTAGGGTATTCTTTAAGCATAAGTGACATTACCATAATGGTTAGAATTTCAGAAAGAGTCATAGTTTTAGATAAAGTGAATGAGTAATTTTATCTTAGTGTTTACCTTCCTCATTAGTAAATGATGGTTTTGTTGATATACTCACACTGACATTTCTTTTTTTAGTGAATGGATGGATCTAGCAGGCACCAAAGAGACAAAAGGTTTGAAGGAAACTGTGGTGGTTCTATGATTAAGATACTAGATAAAATGGGGGATTCAATGATGAAACTCGTGGTTGTTCTAAACCAACTATCAAGGAGTCATGATCAACCACTTGAACCTTGGTATGATCTGTAATGCATCATGTACGAGATGACCAATCGATGTGGAAGTTCAGGTAATAATTATAAAGGTAACCGTTAGAGTTTATATGATCCTTACTTTTGAGGTAATTATAGGTTATTATATGTTATGATGGAAAATGAAAGGCATGAGATAAACTTGGGGTTAAAATATGTTATGATCATTTTTGAAGATTTTTTCTCATTTTGGGGAATGTTTTAAGAATTATATAGTTTTGGAAAAATGACAACACGCAGACCGTGTGATAACCTGTCGCTTCGGACAAAGTTGCGGGAATCGAACCCACAACCAAAGTGAGACTGGTATTTATCGCCTACCACTAGACTACGTAAAGTCCCTGGTTAGTTTGACTAATTATTTTTAGTTAGATGATTTTAGGAATCAAGAGTATGTTTATTTTGGGTTATCTATGGAAATTATTAACCTATCATCGAGGATATATGATTAGGTTAATTACTTTTCAATATGAGAATTTAAGAGCAACTGATGTTATTTGGAGATAAAAGTTAATTTGTACCTTGGAAGACTATGTGACTAAATCCTTCCAATATTTGGGTTTCAATATTAGTTTGGTTTACTTTGAATAATTTTATGGACAAATTTTTTATTGAATGGTCTTCGTTGAACTTTGGGTTTTGTTTGAAAAAATTTGGAGATTAAGAATAGATTTTCTTTTTTATAAAGGATTATCCATTTGTGGATTATCTGATCTTATTCTAAAAATTTTGGTTTTAGTTTTGGTTAAAGTCTAAAGACATGGGAATTATATAGTTCTCTTTTGTGGATTAGGTGATTCTCTAGAAGTTTATTATAGTGAAAAAGTCTTCCTAAATGCTCATCTTTTGGAGAAAATATGAGTTTGTGTAAGAAATCTAATAAAAGTTGAAAGTCAACATGATAAGTAATTATGTTTCCTTATGAATAAATTCCTTAATAAAAAAAACCAAAAATGTTGTCTGTTAACTTTTCCTATTGTGGAATCGAATACCATTTAACCCATCACAAGTTTGTGATTTTCTTATGGTTAAATTTCTCCTAAACATGCTTACTATCACTCTCCCTCAGAACATGACCCTTTTTTTTTCTTCCATGTCCATGTTTTCCTACCTGGAATCCTAGTATGGGTTAACTCGGGTGACCTTTGTAATTCTCTTTCTTTATTTTAAAGTGATAGTTTTACTGACTCTTGTTCCGATGTGGGATTTTCAATGAAGTTTCCAAGCCCAATTTTAAAATTGCGAGGACGCAATTCCCAAAAGGGGGGAAGGATGTAACACCCCAGGTAAATAAAGAATATGACATTTTTATATTTATCCATATTTTTGAATAAAATATTAATATTACTTTAAATAAGACTCTATGCTCGATGGCGTACCCAATACGCAACAACAAGTTTCTTGGGAATCTTACGTTGCACTCTAATAATAAAATAATATTATTTTAAATGGTAGTTAACGCCTAGCCGTTGTAATGGTGGGAATGAACAGAACTAACTACAAAATTATTATATATGTTTGTCAAATATTTTTACTCTTTATAATAAATGTTAGAGGATTAAAAATGCGAATGAATCCAATTTTAAGCATAAACATTCTAATATTCATTAAAAGGTCGATTAACCGCCTTTTGATGGAGAACCTATTTTAAATCCACTTTTTGACAATTTTATGTGTTATATTCGACAAAATAAAATTCTTCTTTAGAATCGGGACATCAAAATTCACTTTGTGTAAATTTTTGGTATTTTTCCGAAAAAAGTTCATTTTTTAATGAATAGTGAAAAAGGTTGTATTTTAATTCAAAACCACTTTTTAATCTAATTTATTTATATTATTAGATTATATTTTGAATTGGTTTTAAAGTTCAATTAGAATATATTTTTACCATTTAATCCAATTTTGGTCATTGAAATTAATTTCACTTTGAAATCGGACTTAAACTAGTGTCAATCTTTTGATACTTATTGTTTCATAAAAACACGCTATTTGCTCTGACAGTGGGAATTAATTATTAAATTAATTAATTCAAATTATATGTTTTGAATTTTTTAAAATAGACTTCATTTTTAAATTTGGATATCAAATATAGCTTAGGGTGAAGTTTTGGTATTTTTCTGAAGAACTTCAATTTTTGATGAATAGTGAAGCCACTAAGTGGTAGTTAAAGAAACTGATTTTTCGTTTAAATAAAAATTTTCCACCTCTGTGTTTTGAATTTCAAAAATCCGACATATATGGTTGTCATTAGGAAGTAAAATTTGGTTCAATGGGATTAAAATAATTTTTTGGTGAATAGTAACTTTTATGTTCTTAATCGCGATTAGAGGTAATTAGTGTAATTTAAGGTAAAAATAATGTTTTAATAATGTGAAATGACCTAGACACATGTCCTAACCTCATTGGATGTATCATGGACGACCCATAAAATCAATGGGTCAACTTGGGGACCCCATGGAGCCACTTTGGTTGGAAAATGACATAAATAACTTTTTATTTAAAGTTAAAATAAAAATGTCACAAGCATGATATGTTTCCCTAAAACAATTTTTAAATGGGGTTATACAAGTCATATTTTTGACTATCAATATTAATTAGAAATATAAAAAGATTTCCTACATCATGGTATTTTTTATATAATTTTTAGACATTAAATAAATTAAATTATTTATGACTCATGGTGATGCAGCGATTACCTCATTATTTAACGATTTAAATAAAATGAAAAGATAATGTAAAAACTAAAACCTACACTTGTAAAAAACCTATTGTATGGGTATATTTAGATCCCTTATCACCTTATCCTCTAATTATATCAATGTGGGACCTTTTAAATCCGAAAATCATTTTTCAAATAAAGTAACATTTCTTTACTTTCCAAGAGTTCCCCTCCTCTCCTCTTATAAAAGGCCCCCACCTCTACCTCCTTACCCACACTTCCAAAGCCTTTGGCTCGGCCAACCCCTGCTCATTTTTCTTCTCCACATACCTATTTTACTCGTAGAAGCCTCACTTTGGGCAGAAGTCTTCCCAAGGAATCCTTTGAGCTCAAATCAAAAAGAGTTACCCGATTTTAAGGTAATGTCTTCACTTGTGTTCTTTTGTTTCATTTTTCTTCTCCGACACCCTAAACTCTTTTTATTCATTTCTTTTGTAACAAATCCAGTATCTTCAATATACTAGTATGTTTTATAAGAATAATTTGATCTACACTTACACACACCTACATATAATGGTTAAAGAACATACTGTTTCTGTGGATGGCGAATTTCTGCCTCACGAAACGATGATTGTTCAACACTCATATAACACCTTAAAAGGTGGCCATTAAGATGTCACTATATTTATATATGATATATAATATGTTTATGTTTTACATAATCTTCTGTATTTTTCTTTTGTGGCATACCTTTATGGTTTCCATTGTGGGTAAACACGATAATTTCATTTTAGGAAGTGTGGACTACCGCCCCCTCAAAGTGATTTGATTCGTTAATGCCATATGCGGGATGTATAAAGGATTTATTTAAAGTTATTATATATGATGTATGTTACATATAAATGATGAATATAATTCTGGAATTAAAATATACATAAATCTCATTTAGTTTTAATTCCATTAATATGACATAGAAATGAAAGTAGCGTTCATGCGTACGTACGGCTTACCGTCTCCATGAATGGTACATTTCATTTCTTATCTCCAAATGTTATGTACTATTATAAGTACATATATATAATGGATATATATGTAATATATTACATCTAAATTATGGGTATAATTCTGGAATTAATATATATATCTCTCATTTTATTTTAATTCCATTAATATGGAAAAAAAATGAAAATAGTGTTCATGCGTACGTACGGCCTACCGTCTCCATGAATGGTGCTTTTAATTTGTTATCTCCAAATGCTATAGAATAGTATAAAATGAATATATACTGGATATATATGATATTTAAAATATAAATACTATTCTGGAGATGATGTACCCATAACTACATGGAAAATTCTTTTCCAACAAGTTCAATTTTTACTCATGTACTGAACATCGACAAAAACGTCTGATATGAACTCACTTTATTAACCAATTATTATAACATTATAATATTTTATATGGACTGAATAATAATATTTAAATGAGGTCCTTAAGAAATTATAAATTGATCAAATTTTATTATTCAGGAGAATAGAGAACGATCGAGTCATGTCGAACACGAGGTAAGGGAATCCTACCCCTCTCTTTCTTTTTAAGTACACTCTTTTATGTCATTCCTTTTACGCTCATCTTTATTATGATTGGGATGTTCTTTTATATTAATCCTACTGTACGTTTTATGTTCATATTAAGAGAGACCCTATTTTCTCTCACCAATCCATTTTGGAAGTTTTAAGTGGCGTTGTTAGGCTGTCGAGTTTTTGTAAGGGATTTTTCATCTCACTTTTATTCTCGTGACATTTATGCTACGTTTGCCACTATTTCCATTGAGTGGTGTATGTACTGCCCATTATTATACACTTTGTGTAGTATAATTTCATTTATTGGTATTTACATATTTATTGTATGACCCTTCTTCTATGGGGTGTACATTTCGAAAGTTACCCAAGTCAGTAAGGGAACCTTTCACCCTCCTATTTTTAAAAGACTTCTTTTCTTATGTCTTTTAATTCACATACTATTATGTTGGGATATGTTCTTATATATCCTTATTAATGTAAATTTTATGTCCAAGTGATGAGATACCCTTTTTATCTCTCATCAACTCATTTTATGAGTTTTGATGTGACGCTGTTAGGTTGTCGAATTTCTGTAAGGGAACTTTTTAACCCACTTTCAATTCTTTGGGTTAAACCTCTAATTCTTGATTTTATTATACCAAGATTATGTGTGGAATCTCTATGTTGTATTTTCCACAAACCTTTGTGTGGATATACTATTTCTACACATAATCATCTCATTGATAAATACTTATGTCATTTAGACGGACTTGTATCGGAAATCATAACTCAATCTCATTTCATTGAGTTAAATATCTATGTCATTGGTTTTGTTTTTCCATGATTATGTGTGAATGACCTCTGATTGTTTTACACTTAATATCCAATTATATTTTCTGTATTTGTATTTTTCACACATAATCATGTAATTGATTTATCCTTAATCTAAGGATACGGACTTTGTAAGGGACTTCGTCTCAATCTCCTTTCATTGAGGCATATTTGGTTTTACACACAACTTTATTTTATACGGTGTATAAACCCCTTTGACTTTTAATTTTATTCAAAATGAATCTTTTTATACAAATCGTTTTACTAAAAGACAAAAAGGAATGTTTCTTTTAACGTACGCGGTGACAACAACCTTTTCCGCTGCCGCGAGTATTATTTGGTCTTTGGCTTCCTCAACAAGCCGTAATGTTTTTTAAAATGAAATAAATATCATATACTCTTTTATGTATGTTGGTATTGAAAATGGTTTTTATAAAGGATTTGTTATGTCGATATATTTAAGTGATATATTGTGATCGAATTGTGGAAATTTTTTCTTTCCATTATATTTGTTTATTGTCTTATGATTTTATAATGGTACTTAGACGTTATGATGGGTGGTGCCGTGAATACAAGGACGGGTGTACTACTGAAAATCAGGCCTTTAGCGACCGCCATTGGTGGTCGCTAAAGGCCTTTAGCGGCCGCTCAGCGACCGCCATTGGCGGTCGCTGTTGCCTCGTCGCTAGAGGCTTTCAGCGACCGCCAATGGCGGTCGCTATAGAAGGCCGGCAGATCGGCCTTCAGCGACCGCCAAGCGGTCGCTGCAGGCCCTCTGCCGGGCAACCTATAGCGACCGCCTATGGCGGTCGCTAGTATAAAAAAAAAATTTAAAATTTTTTATTGAATTGAAAATATAAATATATATATATATATATATTCATATATATACTATTAAATATATACATATATATAATATATTTTAAATGTTTTAATATATATATAATATATATATAATATCAAATCATTGTGCTATAATAATTTAAAAACTTCAATTCAAGAAATAATCTCATTTCAGGTCTTTCGGAGCACGTTTGCTCCGAATGGAACCGCCGCACGCCGTTTTGGTGTTTTATGGCGCCGGAAACGCGTTTCCGGCCGCCGCGGTCACACGGCACCTTCGAATGAGGTGCCGTCTGGCCGACCATTTCACAATTCATGCCCCGGATGTTTTCGTACGGTTTTGTGGCATTCGGAGGTCGTTCGCATCGTTTTGACCCCTCAACGCGCCATTTCAGCGCGCGCCGCGCTGCTGAAAAGGATACAATCGGACGTGCCACGTGCACTGCACATCTGATGGATGTGCGGCCTCCTCCTACATCTCAGGAATAATATTTCTATCGTTCCCGTGCGGTTTCAGGTCGTTCGGAGCACGTTTGCTCTGAATTGGACCGCCGCACGCCGTTTTGGTGTTTTATGGTGCCGGAAACGCGTTTACGGCCGCCGCGGTCAAACGGAACCTCCGAATGAGGTCCCGTCTGGCCGACCATTTCACAATTCACGCCCCGAATATTGCCGTATGGTTTTGTGGCATTCGGAGGTCGTTCGGGTGGTTTTGACCCCCCAACGCGCAATTTCAGCGCGCGCCGCGCTGCTGAAAAGGACACAATCGGACGTGCCGCGCGCACCGCACGTCCGATGGACGTGCGGCCTCCTCCTGCATCTCAGGAATAATATTTCTATCGTTCCCGTGCGGTTTCAGGTCGTTCGGAGCACGTTTTCTCCGAATTGGACCGCCGCACGCCGTTTTGGTGTTTTATGGCGCCGGAAACGCTTTTCCGGCCTCCGTGGTCACATGTCACCTCCGAATGAGGTGCCGTTTGGCCGACCATTTCACAATTCATGCCCCGGATGTTGTCGCCCGGTTTCGTGGCATTCGGAGGTCGTTCGGGTGGTTTTGACCCCCCAACGCGCCATTTCAGCGCGCGCCGCGCTGCTGAAAAGGACACAATCGGACGTGTCGCGCGCACCGCATGTCCGATGGACGTGCGGCCTCCTCCTGCATCTCAGGAATAGTATTTCTATCGTTCCCGTGTGGTTTCAGGTCGTTCGGGGCACGTTTGCTCTGAATTGGACCACCGCACGCCGTTTTGGTGTTTTATGGCGCCGGAAACGCGTTTCCGGCCGCCACGGTCACACGGCACCTCCGAATGAGGTGCCGTCTGGCCGAACATTTCACAATTCACGCCCCGGATGTTTTCGTATAGTTTCGTGGCATTCGGAGGTCGTTCGGGTGGTTTTGACCCCCCAACGCGCCATTTCAGCGCACGCCGCGCTGCTGAAAAGGACACAATCGGACGTGCCACACGCACCGCACGTCCGATGGATGTGAGGCCTCCTCCTGCATCTCAGGAATAATATTTCTATCGTTCCCGTGCGGTTTCAGGTCGTTCGGAGCACGTTTGCTCCGAATTGGACCGTCGCACGCCGTTTTGGTGTTTTAGGGCGCCGGAAACGCGTTTACGGCTGCCGCGGTCAAACGGAACCTCCGAATGAGGTTCCGTCTGGCCTATCATTTCACAATTCATGCCCCGGATGTTGTCGCCCGGTTTTGTGGCATTCGGAGGTCGTTCGGGTGGTTTTGACCCCCCAACGCGTCATTTCAGCGCCCGCCGCGCTGCTGAAAAGGACACAATCGGACGTGCCGCGCGCACCGCACGTCCGATGGATGTGCGGCCTCCTCATGCATCTCAGGAATAATATTTCTATCGTTCCCGTGCGGTTTCAGGTCGTTCGGAGCACGTTTGCTCCGAATTGGACCATTGCACGCCGTTTTGGTGTTTTATGGCGCCGGAAACGCATTTCCGGCCTCCGCGGTCACACGGCACCTCCGAATGAGGTGTCGTCTGGCTGACCATTTCACAATTCACGCCCCAAATGTTGTCGCCCGGTTTCGTGGCATTCGGAGGTCGTTCGGGTGGTTTTGACCCCCCAACGCGCCATTTCAGCGCGCGCCGCGCTGCTTAAAAGGACACAATCGGACGTGTCGCGCGCACCGCACGTCTGATGGACGTGCGGCCTCCTCCTACATCTCAGGAATAATATTTCTATCGTTCCCGTGCGGTTTCAGGTCGTTCGGAGTACGTTTGCTCCGAATTGGACCGCCGCACGCCGTTTTGGTGTTTTATGGCGCCGGAAACGCGTTTCCGGCCGCCGCGGTCACACGGCACCTCCGAATGAGGTGCCGTCTGGCCAACCATTTTTCAGAATTCACGCCTCGGATATTTTCGTAAGGTTTCGTGGCATTCGGAGGTCGTTCGGGTGGGTTTGACCCCCCAACGCGCCATTTCAGCGCGCGCCGCGCTGCTGAAAAGGACACAATCGGACGTGCCGCGCGCACCGCACGTCCGATGGACGTGCGGCCTCATCCTGCATCTCAGGAATAATATTTCTATCGTTCTCGTGCGGTTTCAGGTCGTTCGGAGCACGTTTGCTCCGAATTGGACCGCCGCACGCCGTTTTGGTGTTTTAGGGCGCCGGAAACGCGTTTCCGGACGCCGCGGTCACACGGCACCTCCGAATGAGGTGTCGTCTGGCCGACTATTTCAAAATTCACGCCCCAAATGTTGTCGCCCGGTTTCGTGGCATTCGGAGGTCGTTCGGGTGGTTTTGACCCCCCCAACGCGCCATTTCAGCGCGCGCCGCGCTGCTGAAAAGGACACAATCGGACGTGTCACGCGCACCGCACGTCCGATGGACGTGCGGCCTCCTTATACATCTCAGAAATAATATTTCTATCGTTTCCGTGCGGTTTCAGGTCGTTCGGAGCACATTTTCTCCGAATTGGACCGTTGCACGCCGTTTTGGTGTTTTATGGCGCTGGAAACGCGTTTCCGGCTGCCGCGGTCACACGGCACCTCCGAATGAGGTGCCGTCTGGCTGACCATTTCACAATTCATGCCCCGGATGTTGTCGCCCGGTTTCGTGGCATTCGGAGGTCGTTCGGGTGGTTTTGACCCCCCAACGCGCCATTTCAGCGCGCGCCGCGCTGCTGAAAAGGACACAATCGGACGTGCCGCGCGCACCGCACGTCCGATGGACGTGCGGCCTCCTCCTGCATCTCAGGAATAATATTTCTATCGTTCCCGTGCGGTTTCAGGTCGTTCGGAGCACGTTTGCTCCGAATTGGACCGTCGCACGCCGTTTTGGTGTTTTATGGCGCCGGAAACGCGTTTCTGGCCGCCGCGGTCACACGGCACCTCCGAATGAGGTGTTGTCTAGCCGACCATTTCACAATTCACGTCCCGGATATTGTCGTACGGTTTCGTGGCATTCAGAGGTCGTTCGGGTGGTTTTGACCCCCCAACGCGTCATTTCAGCGCGCGCCGCGCTGCTGAAAAGGACACAATCGGACGTGCCGCGCGCACCGCACATCCGATGGACGTGCGGTCTCCTCCTTCATCTCAGTAATAATATTTCTATCGTTCCCGTGCGGTTTCAGGTCGTTTGGAGCACGTTTGCTCCGAATTGGACCGCCGCACGCCGTTTTGGTGTTTTAGGGCGCCGGAAACGCGTTTCCGGCCTCCGCGGTCACACGGCACTTCCGAATGAGGTTACGTCTGGCCGACCATTTCACAATTCTCGCCCCAAATGTTGTCGCCTGGTTTCGTGGCATTCGGAGGTCGTTAGGGTGGTTTTGACCCCACAACGCGTCATTTCAGCGCGCGCCGCGCTGCTGAAAAGGACACAATCGGACGTTCCGCGCGCACCGCACGTCCGATGGATGTGCAGCCTTCTCCTGCATCTCAGGAATAATATTTCTATTGTTCCCATGCGGTTTCAGGTCGTTCGGAGCACGTTTGCTCCGAATTGGACCGCCGCACGCCGTTTTGGTGTTTTATGGCGCCGGAAACGCGTTTCCGGCCGCCGCGGTCACACGGCACCTCCGAATGAGGTTCCGTCTGGCCGACCATTTCACAATTCACGCCCCGGATGTTGTCGCCCGGTTTCGTGGCATTCGGAGGTCGTTCGGGTGGTTTTGACCCCCCAACGCGCCATTTCAGCGCGCGCCGCGCTGCTGAAAAGGACACAATTGGACGTGCCGCGCGCACCGCACGTCCGATGGACGTGCGGCCTCCTCCTGCATCTCAGGAATAATATTTCTATCGTTCCCGTGCGGTTTCAGGTCGTTCGGAGCAGGTTTGCTCCGAATTGGACCGCCGCACGCCGTTTTGGTGTTTTAGGGCGCCGGAAAAGCGTTTACGGCCGCTGCGGTCAAACGGCACCTCCAAATGAGGTGCCGTCTGGCCGACCATTTCACAATTCACGCCCCGGATGTTGCCGTACGGTTTCGTGGCATTCTGAGGTCGTTCGGGTGGTTTTGACCGCCCAACGCGCCATTTCAGCGCACGTCGCGCTGCTGAAAAGGACACAATCGAACGTGTCGCGCGCACCGCACGTCCGATGGACGTGTGGCCTCCTCCTGCATCTCAGAAATAATATTTATATCGTTCCCGTGTGGTTTCAGGTCGTTCGGAGCACGTTTGCTCCGAATTGGACCGCTGCACGCCGTTTTGGTGTTTTATGGCGCCGGAAACGCGTTTCCGGCCGCTGCGGTCACACGGCACCTCCGAATGAGGTGTCGTCTGGCCGACCATTTCACAATTCACGCCCCGGATGTTGTCGCCCGGTTTCGTGGCATTCGGAGGTCGTTCGGGGTGCGGGGGGGGGGGGGGGGGTGCTGTACGGTGGTGTCGGGGGGCTGTACGGGGGTGCGGGGGGCTGTACGGGGGTGGCGGGGGGCAGTACGGGGTTGCGGGGGGGGGGGGGGGGGGGGGGGCTGTACGGGGGTGCGGGGGGGCTGTACGGGGGTGCGGGGGGCTGTACGGGGGTGCGGGGGGGGGGGGGGGGGGGGGGGGCTGTACGGGGGTGCGGGGGGGATGTACGGGGGTGCGGGGGGGCTGTACGGGGGTGCGGGGGGGGGGGGGGGGGGGGCTGTACGGGGGGTGCGGGGGGGCTGTACGGGGGTGCGGGGGGCTGTACGGGGGTGCGGGGGGCTGTACGGGGGTGCGGGGGGGCTGTACGGGGGTGCGGGGGGCTGTACGGGGGTGCGGGGGGGGGGGGGGCTGTACGGGGGTGCGGGGGGCTGTACGGGGGTGCGGAGGGGGGGGGGGGGCTGTACGGGGGTGCGGGGGGCTGTACGGGGGTGCGGGGGGGGCTGTATGTGGGGTGCGGGGGGGCTGTACGGGGGTGCGGGGGGGGGGGGGCTGTACGGGGGTGGCGGGGGGCAGTACGGGGTTGTGGGGGGGCTGTACGGGGGTGTGGGGGGCTGTACGGGGGTGCGGGGGGCTGTACGAGGGTGCGGGGGGGCTGTACGGGGGTGCGGGGGGGCTGTACGGGGGTGCGGGGGGGCTGTACGGGGGTGCGGGGGGGGGGGGGGTTGTACGGGGGTGCGGGGGGCTGTACGGGGGTGCGGGGGGGGGGGGGGCTGTACGGGGGTGCGGGGGGCTGTACAGGGGTGCGGGGGGGCTGTGCGGGGGGTGCGGGGGGGCTGTACGGGGGTGCGGGGGGCTGTACGGGGGTGCGGGGGGGCTGTACGGGGGTGCGGGGGGTTGTACGGGGGTGCGGGGGGCTGTATGGGGGTGCGGGGGGTTGTATGGGGGTGCGGGGGGCAGTACGAGGGTGCGGGGGGCTGTACGGGGGTGCGGGGGGCTCTCCGGGGGTGCAAAGTCCATCCCATTGATTACAAAAGTGAAAAATAAAAGTGATAACATCTAATTAATACATATTTCTTTTATCGATACCATACAGAAATTTATAAAAAATATATTGGATAATACATAATCTATAATATCAGATTTATTGATCTGTTGGAATTAGTTCGACTTTTTCAAATGTAGAATCATTCAAGATTATCTGATCAAAAACTCAATATGTGTATAAAATATTTAAAAGACCACCATGGATGGTAATAATGCATTACTTAAATGAATAAATACAGTACATCAATGTCAACCCTACCAGTAAAAACAAAAAACATATCTCGTGAATATATGGTGCGTCACGCGTTGTCATCACTGCTACCTCCTTCTGGTGGGCCAGGTGCCTACAACAAATAAACATTATAAATATTTTAATATCAAAAATAATTTAAATTAAATAAATAAATACAGTATATACCTGCGTCGTATGATCCCCTGTACCATCAGCTCGACGCACATATTCCCGCAGTGCTCTAACCTCAGCTGTCAATTGCGCATTTGTCTCCTCGGAAGCGCGCAGTCGTGCCTCAAAATCTGACATCTGCTGTGTCATATGAGCAACAGCAGGACCGACAACCGCAGTGCGTGACACTACAGAACGAGGAATCCCTGCTCCATAGGTCAAACTATAGCCATGCCCGTCCCGACCAATAATGCGATGAAAGATCTCATCCCGTCGCATGGGAAGCTGTCGCTGGTCCTCTGGCAGATGTTCTAACTCAGCTTCAAATTGAGCCTGTGAAATATTTAAATATATATAAATATATATATGTTAATATATAGATTTATGTAATTATTGGTAAGTACAGACACTTACTATCAATGCTGCAACCTATGGATCATTGCGATCACGAGTCCTTATCCACACCGACATTTTATCAGTTGCTGCACCTTGCCCTCGCAACTGTATATTAAAAGAATATAAACACAAAACCATATTAATTAATAAATTAAAAAATGAATAATATATACCTCATGTCGGATCTGAGACACGTGACGAGTCCTGAGCCTGTGAGCTGGTCCCTGCAACGCTCAATTCTCCGAATGGCGTGTTGACACCTCCTACATTCAATTCATTCAAATTTCAAACAAATCACATATTCTTGAAAATATATATAGAACAAAATAATTAATATACAAACCGCAACACCCTCAGTAGACCAATATGCAACCAAGTCACGCCACTGAGCCGGGAGGACACCTCTCGGGACTTTTTCCAAAATGTCAAGGGCACCCACATTTGGTACCTAGTGGTCCCTCTTCACTTTGCCTTTATAATCTTTCCACATCTTACGGCATTTGCTCATACACACGGGCCGAAACTCTTCAGTGCATACTTTCAAATTTTTCTATAAAGAAAATAATCAAACATATTAGTATTCTTTATAAATAGAAAATAAAGTAAAATTATTTTCTTACCTGAACCTCCCTCCATAGACGATCTAATGTGTCCTGAGGGATAGAAGCCCAATCACGCGTGGTCAATGGAAATCGATGTGGGTCACGTATGATATGACCCAGCTGACGAATAAATGTCGGGGCATTCGGTCCCACGGGATGAAATACCTCATCAAATGAAACATCTATCGTCGTGTCGGAATTCCATGATAATATGCCACGACCAGGGCCTCTCCTGTGAGAGGAAGAAGCAGCCGAGTCTGATCCTGTTGAAAACAATTTTATATATAAATTGACAAATGTTATATATATATATATATGTCAATTACATAAAAAATATAGATAATGACATTCAAACATACCTCGACCCTGAGACGTAGATGCCTCAGATGGATGATGTGGATCTTCTGCCTCTTCCCCTGACATGTCTGCAGTCATAGAAAATATCAGTAATGAGTCCAAAGTGTTTAAAAGATAAATTGGATTGTTCTTAATAAATAAAACTTGTACAACTGTTAATCAATCAAAAAATGGATTGAATAATTAGTTGTGAATGAATTTTAAAAAATCAGAAAGTTAATAAACCTAAATATTTATGACTGAATTAACTTACAAAAGTGAGGATTAAAACTTATAAGGATTTATAAAATTATTAGATAATTTATGATATCCTAGGACATTCTACTGAATAGCGGGAAAACAATTATACCTTTCATTAAGCATGCAAATCGACCGTTTCTCCTTCAACAGCCGCTCTGACCCAATAAATATCTTCTTCATGTTGAACTACGGTATGTTGATCAAGTTGTTGGTAAACAAATGGAACAGTCTTGGGTTCATCTTCTTCAAATAAAAACACTCCTCACCGAGACATTTTGACAACAACTTGCCAACTTGGATCCGAAGGCAAAGTAACGAAGAATACTTGTTCCTCTTGTGATGTCAAAATGAAAGGTTCATTCTCAACTCGTTCATTATTTCTGTATAACATATAGTTAAAATTCACCAATGAAAACTGATATTGATCGACTTTACATCCACGCACTGGATCAACCCAATTACACTTTAACAATATGTACTTCAAACCGTGTGTGTATACAACTTCAATGATGTCTATCAATTGACCATAGTAATAACCAGAATCGACAAAGGGACAACCGATGCCACTGTTTTGTGTTGCTCGTTTGTCGTCAACATCTTTAATGCGAAATCGAAAACCATTTGCATCAATAGCTTTATAACGACGAGCCGTTATAGATGGACCCTCAGCCAATTGGATAAATACTTCAGGTAGCGTGGGGTCCCCTAACTCCCTCAGCTTACGAACCTACATAATTTATAAAAATCAATACTGATATATGCAGAAAGAATTAGTTTAATACTTCACTCATAATGAAAATCAATTTATACATACATAATCCTTGAACCAATCATGAAATGCCGCATAATGAGATTGTTGAATTTGCAACTCAGTCGCACGATGCATCTCTTCTTTTATCTCATTAATGTGTTTCCTGCAAATGATTACGCGATGTTTAAAAGATAAACTTATGCAAACAAAACATGTAAAATTTATACAAGCACATTGATAAGATACTTACTGCATTAATGGTGCAGCTGATGGAGTATTGAACAAGATATATCGATGTGCTTTTATCCACTCGATGTTGTCCATATCAAATGTGGTTCCTTCTCCAACTGGACCATCATGAATCCGAGAGGGCTTATCTAATTTTGTTTCAACATCCGTAAGATATTCTGCACAAAAGGTAGTACACTCATCCATTAAATAACCATTGGCTATTGATGCCTCTGGACGAGCTCTGTTGCATACAAATCTTTTCAATGTACTCAAATACCGTTCAATAGGATACATCCACCTGAATTGCACTGGACCAGCAGTCATTACTTCATCAGTTAGGTGCACTGTCAAGTGGACCATAACATCGAAAAATGAGGGGGGGAAAGTTTCTCAAAGTGACAAAGCGTAAGTACAATTCGGTCCTGCAAACTTTTTAAATCACTCATTCGTTGATTTCTTAAACAAAGCTGTCTAAAAAAATTACTCATCTCAATCAAGGGCTGAACAACATTGGGGGATAAACAATCACAAATTGCGATTGGAATCAACTGCTGAAGTAATATGTGATTGTCATGACTTTTCAACCCTTGCAATGTCTTGCTCGTCAGATTCACACACTTTGAAATATTAGAAGAGTAACCATCAGGCACCTTGACCATCTTCAAAATGGAAAGAAATGTCTCTTTCTCCTCTGTAGTCATCGAATACTGTGCAGCAGGCATATATGCCTTGTTTCCCTCAGCTAACTATAAATGCAACTGTTTCCTTAAACCCATTTCTTCCAAATCACGGCATGCATTAACATGGTCCTTTGACTTTCCACTGAAACCTAAAATGGTCCACAATATGTTATCAAAAACATTTTTTTCAATGTGCATGACATCCAAATTATGCCTCAACATGTTAGTTTTCCAATACGGAAGACTATAAAAAATACTTTTCTTTTTCCAATTGTGACTGCGCTGCCTACCCGCAGCACGAATATTACGTACTGGAGGAGCCACCAAATCCTGAATTTCATATACCGTGCGGATGTTTTCTTCCTCAATCTGCGATAACATTTCGACTCCTGTCATGATATTTGGTGTTGGGCTGAACTCTCTAGAACCATCAAATGCCACTCTGTCCTTTCTGAACCTGTGCTGGGGAGGGAGAAAATGCCTGTGACCCATGTATGCCCATTTTTTGGAATGTTTAAGCCATACAGATTTTTTACTTTTATTGCAACAAGGGCAAGCAAATTCCCCTTTCGTACTCCAGCCTGATAAATTTGCATAAGTTGGGAAGTCATTGATTGTCCACAATAAAGCAGCATGCAGTTTGAACATTTCATTCGTTTCGCAGTCATAAGTCATCACACCATCGCCCCAAAATTCATTCAACTCATCAATCAATGGTTGAAGGTAAACATCAATCTTATCCCCCGGACTTTTAGGTCCATCAATAAGAGTGGAAAGTAATATAAATTGTTGCTTCATACAAGGCCACAGAGGAAGATTATATGGAACCAACACCACAGGCCATGTGCTATGAGTTGCACCAACCATAGACTTGAATGGATTGAAACCATCTGCTGCCAATCCCAATTGGACATTACGAACATCTTTAGAAAAGTCGGGATGTCTCTTATCAAAATCCTTCCATGCATGAGAGTCTGCCGGGTGGGTTAACATGTCACTTTCATGAACTCTTTCTGCATGCCATCTCAATAAATTAGAAACTTTAGATGACATAAAAAATCTTTTCAACCTCTGTTTAAGGGGAAAGTAACGCATTTGCTTTACGGAAATCGATTTCCCCTGTATCGCAATCTGACTTTGATGAGTCTTATTTCCCCTGTTCTCTTTCCACCTGGAAGCGCCACAAACCGTACAAATATCCAAATGAGCAGTTTCATTTCTAAACAACATACAGTTGTTTGCACATGCATCTATAGTCTCATATGTAAAACCTAAGTTCTCTGTCAACTTATGAGCATAGTAATACGACTTAGGAATCTTAGCGTCGACAGGAAGAAATTTTTTCAATAAAACCAAAAGCATGTCGAATGATGTGTCTGACCAATTATTCAAAGTCTTCAAATGAAACAACTCCACGATAAACGACAGTTTATTGTAAGAAGTACATCCAGGATATAATTCTGTTTTCGCATCATCAAGTACTTCATAGAACCTCCTCGAATCACGATCTGCACCAGAGCGAAGATTTATCTCACCGGTCTCAAGATTCTTGATGTCAATGCCTTCAGGATCAAACCCACGTACCATTTCAGTAAGCATTTCATGCATTGGATCATTCATCCTTGCATCAACATCCATCTGATCTGCATCTGTATTTTGACAATGAACATATTCTTCTCCATGACGAGTCCAACTCTTATAATTTTTCAGAAATCCATTAAAGAAAAGGTGCTCCCTCACAGTATCTCGTGTGAATTGATATCTGTTAGCACATTTTCTACATGGACAACTAATATAGTCACTTTCAAATCCTCTCGTGAAGTCAATAAACTGCATAATGCCATTGAAATATTCTCTAGACGTTTGATTTGGAAGATCAATCCAACTCTTATCCATAATAATATCTGTATAACAAACATTTACACAATACTTATTACATTTACATTTTTCAAATCAACTATATTCAAAATAAATATTAACCATTTGTTTATGAACCATTGATAAAATAATAATGTAACTGAAAGCTCATGTTACCTGATTGAGCTACAAACCTGAAAGGGAGGGGAGCCGAAGGCGGTGCTGCGAGGGAGAGGAGGCAGCGAAGGGGAGCCGGAGCTAAAGGCGGTGCGGTAAGGGAGGGGACGGGCGGCGGCGGCGGCGGGGAGCTGGAGGAGAGGAGGCGGTGAGGGGACGGGGGACGGGCAGCGAGGGGGGGGGGTGTCCGGGGTCGGGGGGGGGGGGGGGGGGGGGGGGCTGTCTGAGGTGCGGGGAGGGGTGTTCGGGGTGTCAGGGGCCTGTCAGGGGTGCGGGCAGGGGTGTTCGGGGTGCGGGGGTGTCCGGGGTGCGGGGGGGGGTGGCTGTCTGGGGTGCAGGGGGGCTGTCGGGGGTGCGGGGAGGCGTCCGGGGTGCGGGGGGTGGTCCGGAATGCGCGGGGGGGGGGGGGGGGGGGGCTGTTCGGGGTGCGGGGAGGCGTCCGGGGTGCGGTCCGGAGAGCGCGGGGGGGGGGGGCTGTCCGGGGGTGCGGGGAGGCGTCCGGAGTGCGGGGGGCGGCCCGGAGTGCGCGGGGGGGGGGGGGGCTATCCGGGGTGCGGGGAGGCGTCCGGAGTGCGGGGGGTGGTCCGGAAGTGCGCGGCGGGGGCTGTCCGGGGTGCGGGTGCCGTCCGGGGTGGGGGGAGGGCCGGAGGCCGGAGGGCGGCGGCCGGAGGCCTAAGGGCGGCGGTCGGAGGCCCGAGGGCGGAGGGCGGAGGCCGTAGGGCAGGCGGAGAGGGAGGGCGGGCGGTGGGGGAGGCCGGGCGGCGGGGGTGGGGAGGGCGGCGAGGGAGGGAGGCGAGGGAGGGAGGGGGTTAGGGAGGCGATCGGGGGATCGGGGTCGAGGGGGCGTGGGGGGGGGGGGGGCGCAGAAACCCCCCGTTTTTTTTATGTAGGTTAGTGACCGCCAATGGAGGTCGCTCGAGTCTGGGGGGCTTCAATGCCCCCTTTTCTAGTAGTGTTGGTTACGTTATAACCTCAAATGCATTGGGTATGTAAGTTGGTTGTATGGCTATTCCATTAAGTATGTGTGGAAGTCGTCCATATGGCTATTCCATTAAGTATGTGTGGAAGTCGACCATATGGTTATTCCATTTAAGTATGTTTATGTCCCAATTTACCTTTTTATATTATGTGTTGTTTATATGGGTTTTATGGTAATATTTTGGTTACAAAATGGTAAGTAATGATATTTTATTCATTGAAGAGTTTTTTTTACTACTTATAAAAGGTGAAAGGTATTACTTTGATAAAGTATATATGGTTTACTTGTTGTTTTGAAAAACTAACAGTTTTCATTCTTTGTGTATCCCTTACTGATCTTTTTATGCTCATCCCAAGTTTTTTAAATGTTTTTCACAGGACTTAACGCGGAATAGGGTCAAGGATGGGATCAAGGGAAAGTCATGCTACCTAAAACATGGAACTAGACATGTTTCTTTTTAAGAGTTTTTATTTTATGGAAACTTAGTAGAAGTTTCTACTTTTTAATCTTTTGAGATGTAATAGTCATGTCCTAATTCTCTAAAACTCTAAACCTGAAAAGATCCTCAATGTGAATTATTCATTTAATTCAATATTAAGTAAGGTTTAAGTATGGGGCCTTATAGGGAGCATCAGATCGGTCATGGGTGTGTGAACCTCATTCCAAAAAGATTTTGGGGGAATTGTAATAGGTTCTTGGATGGTTGATTAAAAGTGTGATGCTAGTGATTGAGTAAACCTGATATAGTAGTATATATGTAGTTTCAAAAGGATTCCATGTGTTTGATACAAGATCAGTATGTAGGTGATGTTATCTAAAAGTGATTCAAATCAATAGTGAATCAATGCTTGTGAGTAGAGCTTGATGGTTGGATGGGTTATGATAAAATAAAATGACCAAATTACACTAGATGTTGAGCTAATTATTACATTTTGTGTAGGTGGTTAAGAGATTCCTTTCTGAATTGAGGCATCATTTTCATGAGAAGTGGTGGACTGTTGATGGTTGAGGTTGAGGGTTCAAGAAAAAAAATTATATAGGGAGGGAATGACTGGTTCTTAGATATATAATTATATTTGGTGAGGTGGTAAAATCATTAGGATCCTCATTTAAAATATTATTTTGGTGGTTTGGGTATCAAAATAGTATTTTTGGTGAAAATATAGTGCATTGGAACTTGGGGTTTGGAGTTTCAAAATGAATTTCCTTTTGGTACTTGATGGTTGAACACAACCATATAGTATTTAATTGATGACCAAGGTGGGTAAGAGTTTATGGTTGGAGTACCGCTACTTATCAGGTACGTTATGTGTTATTATTGGGAATTTGTAACGACCCACAATGTTATGTGTTTTGAATTTTAGAAGATGATTGTTCTTTTTATCTAAATATGGGATTATTCTAATAATTGGTATTTAGGTTTGGAATTTGAGATTTTGAAAACCTTTTGAATATTTATTTAGACATGTTTGAGTTCTAGTTTGTGGTTTAGATTCTTGGGGAAGCATCAGTGTAATTATAGGCAGATCTATGTGCCGAAAACAAGATGTTTTCGGCCTTTGTTCCCCAAACCTAGTGGTCCTTGCTATAATTGAGGAGGTTAAAAGATAGATTAATTACCTGGGTTGCATCATGCGATGAACCTTGGGTTATTTTTTGATGAATTTTAAATCAAGTATTTTCCATTAACCTATAGTTCATCACACTTTGAACCCCCAGGTTTCTATGTGATTGATTTGTTAGTGGGATTTTTATGGGAATTTTGGGGATTTTTTTGAGCCAACTATTTTGAACCCCCTCGGCCTCCTCCATTTAGAACATAAAAAAGGGTAAGTAAGAGTCCATCACATCTTCCTTTTATCTTCATTAGTGATCCTCAAATTTAGTTTATTTGAGATTGATTCATCACACATATTTGAGTTATGTTTTTTCAATTCTTCCACTTATTCCTCTTTTATGATTCCTAATTTTTTATATTTTCTAGTCATAGTTTTGGAGTGATAATTTCACTAGATCATGGTGAGTTAATCTTTCTTGATGTGTCTTAATTTCATATCTCATATAGGATGTCTCTAGATGAGGAAATAAAGTCCTAAATAGTTATTTACTTTAGAGTATATTTCATAGTGATTTTTTTAGTTTTTTTAAGAAGTTTAAAAAAATTGATCCTTGATTATATGTTATAGTTTAAGTATTTTCATGGAATATGTTTAGGGGCATAAAATGAGAGGACTATAACTTTTTTCTTGTTGTTTTGGTACCTTAGGGAAAATGATGAATTTTTCATTAGTTATTCATAATAGGGATTTTCATCAGATGATATAATTACGATCAATGGATGAATTTAAGTTTCTTTGTTAAGGTATGTTTCCGATACACTACTCAGCCTTCTATTATTTTTGTGATTTTATTTATGTTTTTTATGAGTATTATCAACCTATATATAAAATGATTTTTTGAGTTCCCCAAAAGGATGGGATGAGTTCATGTCGGCCTAATAATAATCATGGACCTTATATCTTTCTAAATGGTTTTATGGTGATTCCTTGGTCAAATGAGTGATAGTGAACCTCATTATGGATTGTTTTGAGGAGTGTATTTTATGTCATCCTTCCTTCTTATTACATAACTTTTCATTACATTACTAAAAGAGGATCTTTAAAGTTTAGTGTCTTGGAAAAAAGGTACATCATACATGAAAACATATACCATTTTTATTAATACTCTTAAAAGGCTTATTGAAATTTCATCCTAATTGAAATTACTTAATCTCATAACCAGGGGTCATACATCATAGGAATGGGTTATAAGAAGGCCTAGTAAGTAAAATAAGTGAAATAGTTTACATTTGAACTTGAGTGATATCAATAAGAACATGGGGAATATCATAAAGGCATGATAAAGTGGAATATAATAATAATAAATTGAAAAATAACTTGAAAATGTGGCTACAAAATTTAATTTATACTTTCATAATCATATAACATAGGTTCATCCTCATCATTTCATAAAAATTATCAAGGTTATTCACCAAGGTATCATAAAACTTACCAACTCTAGAGATTAATTTCTTTACCCAATGCATTGGAGCAATATCAGGGAGCACCCTTAATATGTCTTTATTTTCATGTGATCCACATATATCATTATCAAACATTTCATAAATAACCCAAATATAAATAAATAAATTGGTTTCATATCAAAATCGTTATGTTTTAAAAAGTGCTAAAAAACAAAATCATTATGTCATTTATAACCCATGGAAATAGAATGAGGGTTTTATATATGTCAATTCCAAAATCAAATATATCATTTTTATGTATTGATGAATACACCTAAAATGAAATAGTTTTTGTTATTCTAATAAATAAAATAAGATAATTTCTTGAGAAAAAGAGAGATTTTCTGACAAAACTTTTGCAGCATAACGGCTATGCAACATGGTTTTAGAAAACATTAAAAAGGGATGGGACAGAGGTCACAAATTCATAAGAGAGTAATAATACAGTATAAGGACATAATAACAAGTAGATAAGAAAAAGGTATGGAAATTTTCAAGATATACCACATAAAAGATAATTTGAAGGGAAAAAAGAGAAGTTTTGAATTCCCTTATGAAAATTCTGAAGCCTAAAGGCGTCGCTTAAAAATTTAGAGAATCAGTTGACGAGAGAGGAAAGGGTCTCTCATTATTTAGACATAAAATGTACAGAAATAAGGATATATAATAACATACCCCAACATAATAAAATGTAAATTTTAAATACATAACATAAAAGAAGTCTTAACTAAAAGAGGAGGGTGAAATGTTCCCTTACCTTGAATTGTAACTTCAAAAACTCAAAGGTTGGGACCTTGGGGGGCTTGAGGGTGCCTTGGGAGGACCCCTTTAGAGGTAAAAAGAACATAGATTAATTTAGGAGGAATTTTGAATGAAATGAATGAATTAATGAGTTTGTATTTATATAAAAAGTGGGGGAATATTTTTTTAATTTCAAAGGGACACATTAATAGTGGTATTTGCAAAACCATGGGTTTTTTCATGGTATTTTCCCATGGTATTTTCTCATGGTATTGGCCATTTGGGACACCAAATAATATATTTTATTCCTCAAGAGTTGACCAGAATTATTACATCACTATTACATCATTAATGATGTCGATAAACTTACTAGAAACTCAAAATTGTATTTTTATTATTCACTAAAAATTCAACTCTTTTAGAAAAATCCCAAAAATTCACCCTAACCATTTTTCGACGAATAGAATCCAAAAGTGAACTCCATTTTATAAAAATTAATTTTATTTTTAATTAAATTAAAAAAATAAAATACTAATACTTGACTAATAATTTCTAAAACATTTATTTACATATACTATGATATAATTATATCACATTACCACTTAAGATGACTAAAACATATTTATACCTCCTTAGGTGACGTCATTATTCCATTGGAAAAATTACCATTCATAATGGTAAAATTACTATTCCAAATGGTAAAGTTATTATTCACCAGAAATTATTTTGAGCTTATTGAACCACATTCTTCGCCCTGATTACAACTATGTATGTCAAATTTTTGAAAATCATTTCACAAAAAAAGTTATTTAACAACAAAATATTTTTTTACTATTCTTAAAAGAACACTATTCATCACATACTATTCATCAAAAACACTTCATAAAATACTATTCATCAAATTTAAACTTCTTATAAAACTTCTAAGAATTCGGCCTAGGTTAATTTTGACATTTAAAATTCAAAAATGATGTTTATTTTACCATAATAATTCTCTATGCATGAAAAATATCTGAAAATTAAAATTTTTACTTCTAAAATCAATTTATCAAATTTGTATTAATTAAAAATATACTTTATTAATAAAATCTATTCCTAAAATAGGAATGATGAAATAACAATTTTATTTATACCAAGGGATTACACAAATTAACTAAGGCTTCATTACATAACCCCTTATAACACCCGCATAGGACCTAAGAGTAAGGTGTGCAATGGTGATAGAATCTTGGGGTGGCTCAGACAACATTTCCCAAGTGGTGATTTCTTTGAGCCTAAACTTCTCTCAAAGGCAATTACGTTCAAGCTTAACATATCGAATCTCGGCTTGGGCATGGTCAAGAGCAAATCCTAGTGATGATAACTCCTTCCCAAGATCCGATAGATGTTCTTTATATGGTTTGATTCTAATGGATGAGGCCATCAACTCTTCTTTATGCACTAATTATCCATTAATATTTATATTTTAAACAAAAATTATAATGTTAAATATTAATATTATTTCCAATGGACATTTTGACTAATGGTCATATTATGTTCAAAACCCAATGGCCGCATTTCATTTACACTTATATATTTTTTATTGATTATGAAATTTTAAGACATACATTTTCAAGAAACAAAATATTATTCAAAAGTTAGGGTTGTTACATTATTCCCCCCTTAAGAAATTATGTCCCCAAAATTTCAACTTGTACCCTCAAAAGATAAAAGGTGTGGGTACTTATGCCACATAGACTCCTCTGGTTCCCACATCACTTCTTCATATTTTTGGTTCCTCCACAACACTTTAACAAGGTGGGTAGTCTTGTTGCATAAAACCTTGTCTCTACAATACAATATCTCCACCAGCTACTCCTCATAAGGTAGGTCGTGTTCTAGTTATACCACATTTGGATTTTTTACATGGGAAGGTTGGGTATGTACTTCCTTGAGATAGATATGTGGAAGACATCACAAACTTATGATAGATTTGGAGGAAGGGTAATACAATAGTTCAATGCTCCTACACAATCAAGGATTTCATAGGGAACAATGTACCTAGGGATAAGCTTCCCTTTCATCCCAAACCTCATGACTCTCTTCCAAGGTGAAATTTGAAGAAAGACTTTGTCACCAACATCAAACTCCATGTCCCTTCGATGGATGTCGGCATAGATCTTTTTCCAGCTCTGAGTAGCCTTAATGTGTTGTTGGATGGAATGAACCTTTTATGTCATATCTTGTACAAGATCTGGACTAAGAAGCTTTCCCTCACCATCTTCATCCCAAAAAGTAGATGTTCTACATCGCTTCCCATATAGAGCTTCATAGGGTTCCATTTTAATGCTCGAGTGGAAACTATTATTGTAAGAGAACTCAACTAATGGTATATGTTGATCCCATCCACCTTTAAATTCCATTGAGCATGTTCTCAGCTTGTCCTCAAGTGTTTGAATAGTCCTTCTAAATTTTCCATCAGTTTGGGGGTGATAGGTCATACTAAATTTAATTTGGTACATAGAGCATGTTGAAGACTAATCCATAATTTGGATTTAAACCTTGGATCACAATCAGATATGATAGAAAGTTTAACTCCATACAGACTAACCATTTCCTTCATATAAATCATGGAAAGTTGATCAAGAGATAAATCTTCCTGAATAGAGATAAAATGGGCAGTCTTGGTGAGACAGTCCATTATAACCCATATCCCATTGTTTCCTTTGGAAGTTCTCATAAGACCAGTGACAAAGTCCATAGTAATATTGTCCCACTTCTATACTGGTATGAGTAGTGGTTGTAATACCCCTTTAAGAAGTTGTCACTCTGCCTACACTTACTGATATACCAGGAACCTTGTAGTGTAGTCAACAATCTCAATTTTCATATTATCCCACCAATAATGATCATGAATGTCCCTATACATTTTCATGCTTCCAGGATGTATAGAGAAAGTAAATCTATGAGCTTCATCCACTAGATCCTTCTTTATATCTTGAATAGATAGAACACATAGTCTTGTACAAAATTTTAGTACACCTTCTTGATCAATATTGAACTCAGGAAACATCCCATTCTTCACAGCCTCAAACTTCTTCTTTAACAAAGTATCTTATTTATGAGCCTTCTTGATCTTCTCTAGTAATGACAGTTGAGAAATCATTTGGTTTAGGGTTGATAATGTACATTCCCTTACAATTACCATGTCTAGCTTTACTAGTTCATTAATCAAAGGATCTTTTTGAATCCTCATCATGGACAGAACAACTGTGTCTTTCCTTCTTAATGCATTAGTGACTTTGTTTGATCTTCCAGGATGATAATTAATTAAATAATCGTAGTCTTCAATAAGTTCCAATTATCTCCTTTGTCTCATGATCAATTATTATTGTGTGAGAATATACTTCATATTTTGATTGTCTGTGTATATATGACACTTCTCCCCATAAAGATAGTTCCTCCTTATCTTCAGAGAAAACAACAACCACAACCAGCTCCTGATCATGCATAGCATAGTTTTTCTCATGAGTCTTCAACTGTCGAGATGCATAATCAATCACCCTTTCATTTTTCATGAGGGCACACCCAATACCTTTCAATGATTAATCACTAAAAATAATGAATCTTTATCCACTTAAGGGAAGAGTTAACATGGGTTCAATAACCAATCTCTTATTTAGTTATTGGAAACTTTCCTCACATTTCTTTCTCCAGATGAACTTGACCCCTTTTTGAGTTAACTTGGTTAATGGATTATAAAGTAGTGTAATGTTTTTCACAAACCTCCTATAATATCCCGTTAATCCAAAGAAACAATGAATCTCAGTTATGGTTCTAGGCTGAGGCCACTCCTATACAACCTTTATCAGGGTCAACTGTGAATCCTTCATTGGTTACAATGTTCCTTAAGAAAGAAACTTATTACAACCAAAATTCACATTTTTTGAACTTTCCAAAAAGCCTCTCCTTCCATAGAGTTTTCAAAATAACCCTTGTATGATCCTCAAGATCTTCAAAACTTTTGGAAGATATCATAATATCATCAATGAAAACTACCAAAAAGTTATCAAGGTATTCCTTAAAGACTCTATTTTTCAAATCCATAAAAATAGCAGTAGCATTAGTTAAGAAAAAGGGAATAACAACAAACTCATAATTCTCATATCTTGATTGGAAGGAAGTTTTTGGAATATATTCTTTTTTCACCCTCAATTGATGATAACCAGATCGAAGATCAATCTTAGAGAATAATTGATCCCCACGAAGTTGGTCAAATAAGTCATCAATTCTTGGAAGAGGGTATTTTTTCTCCACTATGATCCCGTTTAGTTCACTATAATAAATGCATAGCTACATTGATCCATACTTCTTATTCATAAAGAGAACATGTTCTTCCCAAGGATACACACTCAGTTAGATAAACCCCTTCTCTAAAAGATCTTAGAGTTTTTTATTTAATTCCTCCAGATCCACATTTTTTATCCTATATGGGGTCTTTGATATCAGATGAGGTCCAGGTACAAGTTCAATTGATAACACTACCTCTCTTTCTAGGGGAGGTCTGAGTAACTCCTTATGAAATAGATAAATGTATTCCTAGACTATGGGGACATTTTATATCATTATACTATCATTTCATTATTTTTATTCACTGATCTACTCTATAAATAAGAGTGTAGAAGGTTCTTATAGACAATGATCAGGTTGAGATATCTCTCCTTGGAAGATAACTTTAGTTTTTCCATTAAAAACTACTGGTATTTCCTTGATTCTATATTATATCTTAGCATTATACTTTGAGAGTCATTCCATCCCTAGTATAATGTCTAATTCCAACACGGGAGTGACTACTATATTTTCAATAAGATTGTGCTCGCTAAAGTAAATACTAGAGTTTCTAAACACAATTGATTCTTGGATAATTCCAACAAGAGTCTTGGATGAAAACTCTACTTTTAGAAATTCAGGGGTTGATTCTAAATTCCATGAAAACTTGGATTAAATAAAGAAATTACTAGAAATAGAATCAAACAAAGTGCTTGATAACTTTGAGATAACAATAAGAGTACCTTCCACCACATAATTTGGTACTTCAAATTCAGCCGTAGTGATAGAAGAAGCATGACCTTGCTCCCTTGTCCTATGCTGAGGATGATGGTGATTCCCCTCCATTGTCCTTGGATTTAGACACTGATTAAAAAATTTATCAATCTTTCCACACTTGAAGCATTGGATGTCAGGTAGGTCCAACACCATCTTCCCCTTGTCTTTAGTGTTGGTAATTTGAGGTTTCACCTCACTACGGAAATTTTGCATGATATGGCCATCTCTTCCACACTTGTAGCACTTCCCACTCCCGAGAAAGTAGCTCCCTAAATGATTCTTTCCACATTTATTACATGTGGGATATTGTACATTCTTGCCTCATCTTCCCTGATCAAATCTCTTCCATAATCTTGGCTCCATTGATCTCTTTTTTTCATTGGATTTATGATACCACTACGTCTCACTGAACTCCAGTTCGACTTTCATAGCACTCTGCATGATCACGTCATAACTATCATAGTATCAATTGGCAAGATTCTTCCACATATTTTGTTGTATTCCACCAAATAATCTATCAACCTTCCCATTAGGATCTATGACAAAGCTTGAGGTGAAATGGGAAAGTCTTGTGAAGCTCATCTCGTAGCTTCCAACATATTCATTATCCTTCTACTTAAGCTTAAGAAACTCCTTCTCCATTTTTGTTCTCATAGAATGAGGGAAATAATTATTGAAGAAGATCCCTCTGACCTCTTCCCACTCCATAGATTCAACCTCTACTCTTGTCCTTATGTTTTTAATCAGTTTCCACCACTAATCAGCTTCTCCCTCTAAGAGGTAAACAACCAGGGTGACCTTCTCTTGTTCTGAATAGCGGAGCATAGAAAATAAATTTTTGATAGAGCACATCTACTATTCAACAACCAATGGGTTGGTAGATCCAATGAATGCTGGTGGTCGTTGATTCATGAAGGACTAGAAAAAAAATTTCTTCCCTTCGTGCTGACATTGGTTTCTCAACTTGATTCAAGTTATTTCCCATAACTTGAGTCAGTTTATTCATCATTCTCAAGAAATTTTTCCATTTCGGATTCAATTAGAGGGACCACAGTGCATGGTCCATTATGGTCACCATTTTCACAGTTCCTCCTATTTCACTCCATTTTCTAAAATAATAAAACCATAGTGAGAAACTTATTTCATTTATGAATCCTTTATCTGTAATGGATTTATATGGCTTAAGATATAATGATTAAACATATTATTCTTTAATAATAATTCATTTTCTATATAAATCCTTCATGATGACTCATAAAAATATTGTGATTAAAAAACATATCACCTTGGAGTGTCAACCCAGGAGTGCATCAAGGCCCATTTTCTAGCACCAGTTCCCGTTTGAGTCTAGCTCAAAGCTATGTTTTTGGGTTTTAACCCTAGATACATCTGTGCCAAATCCACATCCACTTGTTTGTATCCAGAAAGGGATTTATTTGTTTGGAAACCACTTACATAATATTTCACCAAAATACCAGGAATTTTTCTTATATTTAAACTTTTCTCTAGAGTTCTTCCAAAAGTTTTCATATCCTGATTTGCACAAATAACTCAAATATCCTTTGATACCAACTATGGTGTCCCACATTCTTATTACATAATTTTTCATTACATTCAAAACATAGGATATTTAATGTTTAGTGTCTTGGAAAAATGGTACATAATAAATGAAAACATATAACAATATTTTAATCCTATTGAAAGGATTAATGAAAACTTCATCCAAAGTACAATTACTGCATCTCGTAACCTGTGGACATAAATTAAAGGAAAGGGTGAGAAAAAGGCTCAGTAAGGAAAACAAGTGAAATAGTTTACATGTGAACTTGAGTGTTATCAATAAGAACATGGGGAATATCATAAAGGAATGATAAAGTGGAATATCATAATAATAACTTGAAAAATAACATGAAAATTTGGATAAAACATTTAATTTATATATTCATAATCATATCACTAAGGTCCATCCCCAAGGTTTCATAAAACTTACCAAGGTTATTCACCAAGGTATCATAAAACTTATCATCTCTAGGGATTAGTTTCTTTACCCAATGCATTCGAGCACTATCATGGAACACACTTACTATGTATTTTTTTCATGTGATCCACATATATCATAATCAAGCATTTCATAAATAACCCAAAGAGAAATAAAAAAATAGATTTCATATCAAAATCATGACATTTTAAAAAGTGCCTAAAAATAAGATCATTATGTCATTTATAACACATGTAAAAGGAGTGAGGGTTTTAGGTATATAAATTATAGAATAAAATATAACATTTTTACGTATTGATTAGTAACCCTAGAAATTAAATAATTTTGGTTATTCTCATAAATAAAATAAGATAATTTCTTGAGAAAAAGAGAGATATTTTGTGACAAAAATTCTGCAGCATAACGGCTATAAAACATGGTTTTAGAAAACATTAAAAAGAGAGGGGATAGAGGTCACCCATTAATAAGAGAGTCATAATATAGTATAGGAAAAAAATAACCTAGATATAATAACATGGTATGGAAATTTTTAAAGACACACCACATAAAAGATAATTTGAAAGAAAAAAAAGTGAAGTTGAAAATTCTCTTACGGAAATTCGACAACCTAACGGCATCACTTCAACATTCAGAAAATCAGTTGATGATAGTGGAAATTGTATCTCATAATTTGGACATAAAATTGAAAGCAATAATTATATATAATAACATACCCCAACATAAGAAAATGTAAATTTCAAATACATACCATAAAATAAGTCTTGACTAAAAGAGGAGGGTGAAAGGTTCCCTTACCTTGAAGAGTAACTTCAAAAACTCAAAGGTTGGGAGCTTGGGGGGATTGAGGGAACCTTGGGAGATAAAAAAGACCAGATATTCATTGAGGAAGAATTTTGAATGAAATTAATGAATTAATGGGTGGGTATTTATAAAAAAAAGTGAGGGAATGTTTTATTAATTTCCAAGGGACACCTCATTAGTGGTATATGTAAAACCATGGGCTTTTCTATGGTATTTTCCCATGATATTGGACACTTGGGACACCGGATAACATATGTTATTCCTAAATAGTTGAACAAAATTATTACATCATTATTACATCATTATTACATCAATAATAATGTCATTAAACTTACTGAAAACTCAAAACTGTTTTTTACTATTCACCAAAAATTCAACTATTTTAGAAAAATCCCAAAAATTCACCCTAACAATTTTCCGACATGTAGAATCTAAAAAGTGATCATTGTTTAATAAAAATTAATTTCATTTTAAATTATATTAAAAAAATTCAATAATAATACTTGACTAATAATTTCTAAAACATTTATTTACTTGTACTATGATATAATTATATCACATTACCACTTAAGATGACTAAAACATATTTATAACTCCTTTGGTGATGTAACTATTCCATTGGTAAAATTACCATTCATAAGGGTAAAATTACTATTCCAAAGGGTAGAGTTACTATTCACCAAAAAATTATTTTGATCTTATTGAACCACATTATTCACCCTGATTACAACCATGTATGTCATATTTTTGAAAACAATTTCACATAAAAAGTTTTTTAGTAACAAAATATTTCTTACTATTCATCAAATACACTATTCATAAAATACTATTTATCAAATTAAAACTTCTTAGAAAACTTCTACAAAATCATCCTAGGTTAATTTTTACATTTGAAATTCAAAAATGATGTTTATTTTACCATAATAATTCATTATGTATGAAAAACTCTAAAAAGTAAAAAATTTACTTCTAAAATCATTTTCTAAAATTTTTATTAATTAAACATATAATTTATTAAGAAAACCTATTCCTAAAATAGGAATGATGAAATAAGAATTTTATTTATTCTAAGGGATTACAAAAAAATAACTAAGGCCTTGTTACATAACCCCTTATAACGCCCGCATAGGACCTAAGAGTAAGGTGTGCAATGGTGATATAATATTGGGGTGGCTTAGACAACATTGCATGAGTGGTGATTTCTATCATCTTGAACTTCTCCCAAAGGTGATTAAGTTAAATCTTAACATGTTGAAGCTCGACTTGGGATTCATCTAGAGCAAAGCCCAATTATGATATCTCCTTCCCAAGCTCCAATAGATGCACTTCGTATGGCCTGAGTCTACTAGATAAGGCCATCAACTCTTATTTATGCATTAATTATCCATTATTATTTATATTTTAAACAAAATTTGTAATGTTAAAAATTAATATTGTTTCCAACGGTCATATTGATTGATTTTCATATTACGTTCAAAACCCAATGGCCGCATTTCATTTACACTTATATATTTTTTATTGATTATGATATAGTAAGACATAAATTTTCCGGAAACAAAATATTATTCAAAAGTTTAGGTCATTATATATTGGATTCCAAATAAAATGGCATTACATTTGATATGTGGTTTTTAAAAGGGTATTGTATTAAAATGGGATTTCAAGGGAAAATAAGAAATTTTGGAAATGAGGTTGAGAAAATGATTTGACATTTTTTTTCAAGGAAATATTATGTGACTTATTTTGTAGTGAGTTTTGGTTTGGTTGACCTCATGTTGAAGATGCTAAGATTTCCTAGATTGTGTGTTGGATATGTGCCTCTTATTGTTATTTACATCCTATTATACATATCATATGATGATTCATATCATCTTCATATGTTAATGATGTGATTTTTTGGGGTATCAATTTGATGGGTAGGTCTGGATAGATACAAATAAACCTTATTGGGTGTGAGGCATAGAAAAAGGGAGATCTATTAAAAGTGATTGGAGGATTTTCTTCATTTTTAAAGTTTTTGGATTCATGAACAAGGTTCATATAGATGACCTATGGTGGTGAAAGGGGGAATCCTGGGTCTATCCCATGAGTTTTTCTCTTGTGATGATCCATGGGGATTCTGTGATTAACTTATTGATGGTGTGAGAGACTATCTAAGATCTAGGACAAGATGTGATGATATAGTGAGATAAGAGAGTGGTTTTTTTACCCTGTGTTTTATTACCTATGTGTGTTGATTATATACTTGTGATAGGTGGAGAATTTGAAAAGGGTAGAGGATCCTGGTGCCTTTCCATACTATGAGTAATGTTGAATTAGTGGTACTTCCATAAGGTATATTCCTCCATATAAGAAAATATTTTACCCTCTATGAGTGAGAAGGTTGGCGTGAGAAAGATAGGTCATCCATGACTAAGATGGTTGGGCTTGATGGAATTGTTTTTTTCCTATCATGAGTGATGTGAATGGACTTAGTATGTGAAGCTAAAATATGGTACCACAATAAATGATATGGTGACTAAGTTTTTATGTGTTAGAAATTATGTATTGACTAACCATTAATGATATGTTATTGATCAATTTGTTTTTTATCCTTTGATGAGTGAGAAGGGATGATCGAGTTCTTGGTATGAGATCCAATAGTGTAAGAAACCATACTCAATATCACTAGTTATTTATTGATATTTTAGTATGAATGGATCAATTTCTGGGATAGATCTAAAATAGGTATAGTCAAGTTTCATGGTGTCCTGTTTAACACATGATGACATGAAATGTAGGCATGTATTTGAATTGCATGTAATGTTTCCTTCTTGGTGTAATACTCATCCATGACAACACTCTCTATATATATTGCAATAATATCCACATAATTATAAAATCACCTAGTATTTTTGAGGCATTGAGGATTCCTATAGTGTAATTAGACTTGACCCTACCTGTGTACATGGAATAGGTTTTGATGTATGTGGGTAGAATTTATTTTTTCTTCTTAAGAAACATGTATCAATAGGATACGTACAGGTTCTTTAGTTAAAATTTATAGAGGATGAGGTTTCAACAATATTATTATGTTAGTCAGGTTGGATGAAATTTATTTACTTATTAGTTAATGTTCAAAAAATACTAGCATGTGTTTTGTTTAATATATATGCTTCATGTTATGATATGGTTATCTATTGATGGTCCATTATGTTCTACTGAATCATGTATATAGATTTATTACACTCTATTGTGGATATTGGGGGATCATTTGGCTCCTTGTTTTATGTCTATGTTTTTTTTGGATGTCCAATTTTTAGGTGTCATTCCAAATTTTTTATAAAATATTGTCATGATATTGGGATTAATTTAGAGGGAATATTATACACATAACTATGTTTGGTCCTCATCGTTAGTCGATAGCCTCATAATTATTCGTAGGGGTGCTTGAGGTTATGTAGTCACCCCTGATCGATATCTTTTTGGGTGATCTGAGTTGTGGAATTAAGAAATAACATATTGCCAAAGGTAAATGATATTTGTGCATGATTTTTATCCCAAGACCATATTTTTTGAAGCCCAATGGTGTCACTTCTATCATCTTTATTCCATCATCCAAATGACCATAATTGTTTTTTATTTTTCAATATCTATCTTTTTTAAAACAAATTAGAGGGAACCCTTTCATGGGTTGAAGTCCCAAAGGCACAAATGCATTATAGGATGCATGGATTGAATTCCCAAAGAGCATGAAGAACGATAATCAATGCCTAATGATCCACAGTACAATAAACCCATTCTTTTTTCTTATGGATCGCTAGCACCAGCCCTACCACTCATGATGTCATGCCTAGATTTCAAAATCACTGCCCTATGTATATGCCCTATCAATATACATATTCAATACAGATCCCTGGATAATGACTTCAAATAATGGTAACTTACCTTCTAAAATTCAACTCCACCAATGACCTTCATTTCGTCTATCATTCATTCCACCGGTGAGGGAAGAAACTTCAATGCATGCCCAAAGTTTGAGGATATCTTAAATCTCTAATGGCCTGAATTCTTAAGAAGACACATAGTCCCCATTAACCTGAATTTCCAATACATGGATTGAATGTGAAAATATGGTTAATTATACCATTGCTACATTTTTTTCATAGTACCATCTACAAGACTGCTAAAAAAATAAGTAAATCCACCCCCAATAGATTTTAACTCAATTTTTATATAAGATTATGAGAATACATTACCACACAATATGCTTCTAATATCCCTTCCTACTATCTTTAATGTTGTAATTTCACTGAAAAATGAGTACACAATTGAATAAAATAAAATCACACTTTCTCAATAACCCCTGTTAAATCAAACATCAAAAGTAAATTTATTTTCAACACACATAACCAAGATGGTCTAAGAGAAATCATAAAGCACATTCCTGATCACCCTAAGGTAGGTAACTATTTCCATTGTTTAAAACATAAATTATATTGAATTATTTTTACAATGAAGGTATTATTAAATAATATCAGATGCATTATAAGAATCTAACATGGTGTATCCAAGAATTTGATACTCATGGGAAACCAAAAAATATTTTCAATGGGTATTAAAAATAACAAGTTATAACAAATAACTCATTAAATATATCCCAAATAAAAATAGCAATAAAATGAACAATACATTACGTAAGAACTATAGAAATAAAATACAAAATAAATTATTTTAAAGGTCAAAAATGGATATCTTACAAACCTAATAAAACACAAAATAATACATAAGGCGCATATTTTAAAATGTGGTCATCTCCGCCTATCGATTTCACCCATTAACTGAACAATCAATTAATTAAATGAAACCTATAATTCATCTCATTTATATCTTAAATGAAATATTAAGAATATATTCATATAAAGGTGTGTATATAGGGTGTGATCTAAGTGATACTAGTATGATTTCAATAATGTTATTATATAATTCTATTAATAATACATTCTATTAATACTAATTTAAAATATATTTTACAAAAATTTATTTTTCATTCATTTGAGAAAAATAATAAATATCAACAAACATTAACATCATTCCTATTTTTTGAAGAAATAGTAATGATTTAAAATGAAAACCCAAGTTATTTAAACTTGAGTTTCCTTAAAAATACATTTGAATGAATTTTTATAATAATAAGTAAAAGATTTATATTTAAATCACAGATAAAATAAATAAACCAGAATCACATTATTTACATTAATTTTTATAAATCCTTTTATTAATAACTTATTAAAATATTATATATGAAATATATACTAAAACGACAGTTAAAAAACTAATAATATTGAATAACAAGTTACCTGAAAAAAAAAAGAATAAAAGTTATAAAATTAAATGTAAGAAAGTAAAAAAATATTTCTTGAGAAAAAAATTGACCAACTTCATCCCTAAAAATGATGAAGTAGATGACACAAGGTAAAAAATACGTTAACATCCAATGAAGAACATAGGTAAATTTTAAATAAAATCAACACTCATTAATGTAAAAATATATGTCAACTAATGTTATTGATGGAAAACTTCTAATTTTATCATGATGCAATCATTTATATACTTTTAAGAATAATCTCCTAGCTTATTTGTGAATTTATAATAAAATAACAATCTTTTAACTTACACTCATGAGGCTCATCTGGGGACGTCCATTATTGGAAGAGTCTCAAAAAACACATAGGGATACTATTTTGTGTGTAAATATAACTATCATAAAAAATATATCTTGATTTCACGGATATATTCTTAGGTTTTCTATGAGTCTAACTAATGGATTAGAGGAAATAAATCACATAAAAATTCAAGATCTCAATAAAAAATTTCCATTTAAGACCAAAATCTCACATCCAGACACCCTATAAAGTGTTAAAACATTTTACATTTAGGACTAATAATAATAATTCATGCTACATAATATCCATTTCAATATTATTAATCACATAATTAAGTGATAATGCAAATATTTTTAAGTATACTTATGGAACCCATTAATGGTTTTTCTAAACCTGCTCTTAAAAAACAGAAACATAAGTTATCATATCATAGTTTGTAAAAAATTTCTAAACTAAAATATATCTTAAAATATCATAAACATATTTTTTAAAAATTTATGTTCCAATATATTTTATAATAATACTTTCCAAATAATATAAATCATAATAAAATAATAAATTTTATAAATTCACAAAAAAAATAATTATTATATTAAATGATCTATTTCAATCCATTAGTCCCTTAAATCATGAGAATAATCATAAAAACATTATTTACCATTTTATAAGATACATTAGAATCCCAAAAACTACCAAAAATGTTTTTCTAAAATAAAAAGGACAACTTAGACGTTTTATAACCATATAGTGTTATTAAATTAGGCCATTAAAGTGTAAGTTTTAGAAAACATTGAAATCATTAATTTGAAAACATATAAACATAAGTACGAGAGATGGAATTTTTCATTTATAAAAAACATAAAACACATAGATGTAATCTATATGAAGAAGAGTTTTTGAATTCCCATTCATTACAATAAATTAAGAAGAAAAACGGTTGTATAAAAACACATGTGAAAAATTTATGATTTTACTACTAAGTGATGTTATTCTCCATAGGATAAGACATAAAGAAAAATGAAGAAAAAAATAATTAAAAAATTTATAAATTATTAATTTAAACCATGAAAAATAAGAAATATTGACCATCATAGTTGTCAGCTGAAGAAATATTTGACAGATAAGGAAGAATATTTTTGACGATAAAGAGAGGATGAGAGAAGAAACACTGACCTTTGACCACCATGGGTTCCCTCCCCACCCTCCTTTCCTATAAAACACACTTCCTCCTATAGAATTTTACCATTTCACCATTAAAAATGAAGGTATTCTATAATAACTTTATCCCTACCCATAAAACCTGGTGAAACCCTATAAAATATAAAAATCTAGAGCTGAAACTCAAAATAGAATTCATAAAAAAAATACTAAATTATATTATCAAAATTGAAATAATCAATTTTTCACATAATATTTCAATTTAATCCATTACCAAATTACATTTCATAAAGACTGGTTCCATGTTTGGTATCATATTCTTCCCTAATAGAGGCCTAAATCATTCAATCCAAAGGAACCTGTTTTGAGACAGGGAAAATTCATCAAAGTGAGTATCTAGTTATTCAATAATTTTTTAAATTAAATTATTATCTATACTCATTATAAATATAATTCTCAATTATATTTAACTTATAGTTCCATTATTACTCCCTTATGAAAATGTTATTAATAATATATATCTTTTTAACATTACTCTTTCATTTGTATAACATTTTATTGTTCAGGTCGGTTCAATATCCCATACAAGTGATGTCATACCAACCTCAAAATTTTCATGAGGGATGTTTATTAAAACATTAATACTATTAATATATGATAATTTATTTCATGAAAATTATTTTATATGTGGAATATAAAAATGAATTATCATTATAATATAACTCTTTATTATCTGTAAAACCACCTAAAACATGTGCATCTTAAATTATGTTCTTTTTTACCATACATGTATCATCAATTAAATTTAAATGGAAGTTTGTAAAAAATTATTATAACATTATTCAACTATGATGCCTTATTTTTTAATGATGAAATCAAATAATGTGAGTCACCATATTTATACTATGAGTTTAAAGATACAATCAAAACTACAAACATCTGATGATATAGGAAATCATAAATAACACACACACACAAATATATAAATATATATATAACTAATATAATTAAATATTAAAAAATATAACTTGAAAGAAAAAAAATTCTAAATTAATTGATAAATATGGTAATTTTTATTATAAAGGAGTTTAATGTTCTTTCATGGGAGTAAAGAGTAAGGGTAAGGGTTTATTTTCCAATCATAGTTTAAAATTCAGATTGATTATGACTAATTATACATTAATAGAAATTTTATTCACTTAATCTAAAAATATTCTCATATTTTATTCTCATATATTTCTTTTTTAAGTTTACATATCTTCTTAGAATCTCTATTCTCATTAATTTTAAATCCACATGAAAGGATGTTTGTAAGAGTAATTTTTTATCACTTATTTTTTTTAGTTGGAATATATTTATTCTAGGTCCATATTCACAATTATATGTAAGGAATTTATTATATATACTTATATATTCATTTATGATTGATTAATTTTATTTTATAATTATTATTAATTTGAATTTATTTTAAAAAATACTGAAAGAAATCTTTTAACTCTCTTCTTTAACATTTTCATTCTAGTTACATTATTAATACACATTATTATATATTATATATTATTCTTACCATTAATATTTTATTATGAGAATAATGTTTTAATATTATTTTTATCATTCCCCAATTCAAAATCATTTTCCACTATCTTTTATTTTAATGGAAAAAATTGGGAACAAAGTAAATGACTATTTCTTTATTGGGTATAATCAATTTTTTCATCCTATAATGGTTTTTCATCAACATTGAGACAAACCAAAACTTTTAATTTTGGATATGTTTCTAAATATAAAAACTAAAATTTTGAAATATATAACTAATTAGTAAAATCAAAATTTCTATGTCCCTAGGAACTATTCACATAATAAATCATCGTATTATAGACATACCACATAATTTAATAAAATAATTTTTCATAGATAACTTATAACTAACCACACTCTATTTATTACTTACAGTCACTTGAAAAAATGGGGAAACATAAGAAATGAGTGAACTGAAGCACTTATTAAGGGGTAAAATATATTCAATTATACATACAAGGGTCATCAATAAATAGTACAAAATAAGTGACAAGATCATGATATAATTGGCATGATTAAAGGAATAAGATAATATAAATATACGATGTGAAAAAACAATCATTTATCATTGTATAGAATTAGTATAAGTATGGTCTTAAAATAATAACATATAAAATTCCATAATAAAGAGGAATAATAAAAAAATAATCATGAATCATGTGAAAAATAAATTAGAATATGGTATGAGATAGGGATAAAGTAATGTGAAACATACAAAGACATGTAATCATAGGAAAAGTCTCATTTACATGACATCATAAACATATTCCAAGGATCAGCAATAATGAATCATAAAAATAGGCCATTTTTCATGACCAATTAGTTTCAAATTGTGGCCATAACACACCACTAATGTATCATAAAAATGGTCCAATTCTAAACACCAAGGCATCATAAAAATTAAGTGTCGGATTATAATTCATTACCCAATGTATCATAGGGATATATAAATTCGATCTAAAAATTAAAAACATTAAAGACCCATACATATGTGTGCCACATGAATTTGGAAAAAATTATATATCTTTTAAAAAACCCGAACATTATTAAATCACCACAATAAAATGGGAATCCAATTAAAAATATTTTATCACTATGTAAATAAACATTAATAATGATAACTATATATGAGTTATTAAACCTGTATAAGATAAATTCTATATAATCCTATCAATAAAATCTACAGTTAATTGAATTTATTGGTATATAGGTGAAAATAATTCAATAATAATAAGGAATTATATATTTTTTACATTAGAAATTTATTGGAAAAAATAATATCATTATTCATAATTAATGATGTGTTAAGGAAATGGAAATGATGGATCACTTATATTATAAAGTATTCATTTACCCCATATTTAACAAATATAGGATCTTAGATAACTATTTAGAGGATTATTGTAACCTATAATATATTAATAAGAAAGTTAATATTCATTTTCCTAAAATAAAATAAATTTTTAAATTATAGGAATATAAAATTTTTATTCAAAGAAGTATAATAATTCATAAGAATTTATAAAATTAATTTGTAAGAAAATAATTTTTTCTTTTAAGAAAATTTGATATAAATAAAAAAATTTCATTTTTAGGTATGGACATAAGATTTTATGCAAAAAATGATATTTTAAAAATAATTAATATTTTGAAAATTTAATATAAACTATGTCCTTGTGAAAAAATATTCATAAGAGTAGGGAGGAAAATATAATATAACATGTGATAAAAGATTTCAAAACTATATTAGACATTATAATAAAAATAGAAAAATAATAAATTTTAAAAATTAATTTTCAAGAAAAAAGTGTAACAGGATTTTAAAATATCATTTTGTTAATAATAAATCTCAATATTCAAACACTGAAAATGAATAGATTTAAAATTTAATAAACTGGGAGGAGAAGATAATAACAATGGAAATGTTTCCTTTATAAATATTATATGGTTTAACTTAAAAAAATAGTATAAAGGGAATCATAAAGATATGAGTATTCCTTGAAAATTAAGGAGATGGTATAAAAAGTTTAATAATGTAAAATTGTATGAAATAAGGAAATATGATATGATAAAGATAGAGTCTGATAGAGTATAAATCGTTAATAACAATAAAGGGAGGGAATGACCCAATACAAAACATGTATGGTATGAACATTGAGTTTTTATTAGAGGAAATTATATAAATGATTCCTCAAAAATATGTCAAAACCCAAAAGGAACAATTTAAATATTTTTTGATAATTTATAGAAAATAAAACATAATATAATGAAAAATATATAAATAGAAATATGGATTAGAAAATTAATCCTCTTACCTCATGTTCAGACCAGGCTTAGTACATGTTCTTACCTTATAAATCATAAAAAAATAAGTAATTGAAAAATTATATCAAAACATTTTTCTTGTTTTTTAATCTATTATTATAATATATGTTCATTTTGATCCATTTAATTTAATATTTTTTTCACCTCCTTCATCTCTAGTATGTTTTTTAATAGTTCCAAGGTCTAATAGACATATCAAGAATGGTCAAACTTCTTGTCAAATGAGCCCATAACTCTATATTTATGATGAAATTCTATTCATTTAATTTCATATTTTCATAGGTTTACTAATATAAAATGAAACAGCCTGATATTTTTTGGTATGTATCTTCTTAAATAAATTTAATTTATTTGATAGTTTATGTAATATCAAGCTTAAACGAACTCTAAAAATACTATTAAATTTTAACAAGATTGTTGGAATAGTAATGTGATCGTTAGGAATAGTAATTTGACCATTAGAATAATAACCTCACCTGTGAAAGTATAAACAACATTTAGGTATATCATAAATTAAAATATAATAAGTAAATAAATGTTTTAAAAATGGTAAATTAAGTTTTGGTATTTTTGGGAAACGTAAATGTTTATTAAGAATTGTATAATTCATATAATGATTCAAAAGAATATTTATTTTCATAAAATATATTCATAAATTAATATTTTGTTTCATTATAATTATTATATAATTTTATGAGATATTAATTAATTTTTCAATGTTTTTTAAAATTGGTTAGAATATTAAAATTAGTATTTTTAGAATAAATGATGATTTTATTTAAAAATTAAATTTATCATATTTAAAAAATATATTTTCATACAATAGAGTCTGTTTTTAAAATTTACACATTGAAAAAATGTTAGGGTTATTTTTTGGTATTTTTATGACATATTTAATTTTTTGGTAAATAGTGAAATACAATAATTTACAATATTTAACATTATAAGTAAATAAATGAATTAGTGAGTCATAGATAATGCATTGATGAGATAATAACCCATTATTTCAAACTCACATGCACTAGTTATTCTACTTAGTCTCAATAATTTTCACTATTGATAGTCTTGATTCAAAATAATAAACAAATGAATAAAATAATCAAAAAATACCTCTCTCCTGTACTATAAATACCACCCCTCACCACCTCTTCTCCCCACACCTTCTAATATTTGGAGTTTTCTTAGATTCTGTATAATTTCTATCAAAAACCTCTTCCCAAATTACTGGTCTTTCTGGAATAACCAAAAGTCCAAATCCAAGTGCCTTAAAGAGGTTCTCAAGGAGACGACATTCAAGGGGACATTAAGTACAAGTTCTAAATGCTTTTGAACATAATGTAAGGATTTCTCATATCACTTTTATTTATGTGATATGTATTATTTATTCAACAATAAATTTATTTTTGTGTTATATATACTTCCCTTTGATATACCATGTCATGAATTTCATTACCTTCATGGTATTCAATGTTTCATTTTATAATTACTACTTTTATAGGGAATACGATTCAACTGATTACAAAATGGTAAGGGTTTCTCATCTCACTTTTACATATATGAGATATATTCCTTATTCAACCCTTATTTCTTGTGTGTGGTGTACATACTAACCTTTAATATATTATATCTTGAATCTATTTATCTTTATGGAAATTAATGTTTCATTCGATGTCCATTAATTTAATAGGGCATACAATTTGACTGATTAAAACGTGGTAAGGGAATTATTAACCCAATTTTCATTCTTTGGGTTAAACTTCTACTCTATTAGTTATTTCATTTAATGATTATGTTTCAAATGAATTTATATTACCTTAATTTTTATTTCATCTTGTTTTATATTTATTTATATCTGATAAATATAATCGATTCATTAGGTTAATGCCCACACATTCTTTTAAAAATACTCTTTTAAATATTTTTTCTTTTAAAAATTTAAAAGAAATGTTTTTTTAAAACTTATACAGCATAATAATATTTTTTCACTTTCATGATGCCTTATTTTCTTGAAAAATTATTTACATGTTTTCCTATTTATTTTCAAAGAACATTTTTTCTTTTTTAATTGCATAGATTTTAAAGAATAAGTGATTTAAAAGTTAAAAGGGGTATTTTGATTAAGAATTATTTAGTGATCTTATTAAAGTATCTATGTCAGCATCCTTTTTTGAATCCTAATATTTATTGAGGATTATATCTTATGATACCATTTACTATATTTTATTTAATTTTTTATGATAAGTTGGATTGGGGATGTACTATTTTGACACCATTCACTATATATCTCTAGATGGTTTATGATTATGTTTATTGAATAGGAAAATTATTTACATTTTTTATGCTAGTTTAAATGTGAATGTTTATATTGATTATCTCTCACTACTTTCATATGAGGTATGCATTGGACTTAGTAATTCATAGGAGGGGCTCACCATGGCCCTTCGATGCATCATTTGGTCTCATAAGACAAACTAGATTGGGTTTTGGCCTAGGCCTTATCCATTTATATTGGATTCTTGGTTGTGGACTTGATGGTATGTTTTATACATCCCTCATTATGTATTACCTAATTATTATATTATTTATTGATTTCCATGTGATTACTCTACTATTAGAATATCCATGGTTAGGTTTTATATCTCATGTGGTTATTTATATGGTAATATATAATCATATTTTGTTATGTCATATTATTCTCAAGTTATTTATTAAATGTAATGTTTTTCAGTTATTTAGATTTCCATAATAAATTATTCTTATTTATGAGAGATTCCCCTGTATTTATACAATTATTGAGCATCTGATCTCACCCCTTTCTTATGTTTTATTTTTTCCAGTATTCCAAGAAGATTATTATGACAGGTATGAAGGGTTAAGATAGGATAATAATGGTGTTATAATAGGATTCTTGATGTTGTATTTTATATTTCATTCATAATGTAAGATTCATGTATATAATCTAGTTTCCAAAACTGAAAAACTGATCAATCCTTTGGGATTCTAATCTTGTATCAATGCCAATGAAATGAATTAATACACATTCTCTAGGCTTAGGGGGTCTGGTTATTTACAGTTGGTATCATAGAAAGTTTAGTAGGAACCTTGGGAACTAGATTTATGAAAACTTAGATTAGTGAACATAAACCTAAGATATAATTTTAGGATAACTATATAATAACATCTAAAACAAACCATGTTTATGAGATTAGCTACACATAAAAGTTTCAAATTATGTTAATTATTTTACTAGATTTTGGATTGTACATTATGTTGCGTAATGATATGATTGAATATACTGTATGTCATCATTTATAAATGGTACCTTATAGAAGGAATGTGAACCTAACCAATTCACATGATCCATAAAGTAAGAAGGATCGAATATTTTATGGTCTTATGTCAATATTTCTAAGGGAAAAAAGTTTCTAAAACATTCTCATCATATGAGGATATAACGTCATGTGCTAATGAGAAAAAGAAATAATTCTATAAGTATTATTCATTCAGAGTTAAACATGAGAACAAGAGTACAACTATAAAAAAATGGATAAAGTAAATAAGATAAAGAAGTATTTTCCCACATGTGATAATTGTGGGAAAAAATAACCTCGTACTCCTATAAAAGGAATGGGAGTTTGCTAAAATTATGGAGACAAAGGACACCATGCTTGTTATTGTAAGGGTAAGAAAAAGGTTACTAATGTACAATGATTCAACTTTAAGGATATGGGACTCTATTCAAATCAATGTATGATGTTTCAAACAAATATACCCCAAAATAGGATAATGGACCATGGTCAAGATTATACTAATACCACATACAAATAGGAATGATTAATATTTCTGTGTTTAGAATCAGTAATTATATTATTTGAGTATTTTATAATTAATTATATGGTTATAAAAATCATGAGATATATAAGTATTATACTACAGTACTTCTTCATTAATGAATTGAAATTATGTGATGAATATCACCAGTAATTATGATAAGTAATTCTATTTCAAGATGATCTTTTTGAAAACACATGACTTGGGAATGATAACCCTAAATATGTTCTTGATGTTGAGATAATGGTAAATATATATTTATGGGATGGTATTAATGGTGACCATGAAGTTGGTTAGTGATTTTATAATTTATGTTATACCAGAATTATTAGATGTTTGGCTTTAAGGAATATATTCAACAACATGAAATTTTACTTTTGGAAGCATGCTTGTTTCATAAAGGTTTAATGGAGATTATGTTATTCATATATTTGGTATGTGACAATAAGAGGTACATTATTTTTGTAAATATTTTTTTAAGTTGATTTTGGAAATTTAGGGACCTTCCTTCTAAATTTTTGGACTTTGAATTTTGTAAAATGTATTTCGATTGAGTATTAAGGTAAATACTTATGGAATGGATTGAGTTTAACTTTGGATATTATTATTTTAGGTTAAAGTATGACTTAGCATAACATGTTCGAACCATTTTTCCTTTGGTAAATCATTAAAGGCTAAAGGAATGACTTATGGATAGTCTAATAAAAGGGCTTCTAACCTGAAAATACATCTTGAATATCCATTTTTTGTTTGTGAAATGAAGTTGACATGGATCAAAGAAAAACCAAATAATGAGATTATTCTTATGAAATGGAAATAAATCAAGTATGTTTATTTTATCAAGTATCTATATGTATATTAAAATAATCCCTCAACCCTAGAAAAAAAAATTTTGAACAAAAAACATTATCCATTTACTTTCCTTACTAAGAAATCAATGGTATTTTAACCGATCACAAATTTATAGTTTTGTGATGGTAGACTTTATAATGACCATGTTATTTATCTCTCTATATAAGATAATGATAGTTATATTTATTTTCCATGCCCATGTTTTCACTTCCCAATAATGTTATCCTATAGGGAAAATTATTTTTGTGGTGACCATCACATAATCCTTTCCATCCATTTAAGAGATTTATTAACCTTATAGATGATTTGGGATTTCCAAAAGGGTATTTTAAAATGAAAACACCTTGATTACCATTCTCAATTTTAAATTTAAAGAATTAAATTTATTGAAGGAGGGGAGAATGTAACACCAAAATATTTTATGGTATGTATCTTGTTAAACAAATTAAATTTATTTTATAGCTTACGCAACACCAAACTTAAACAAATTGTGATATAATATTAAATATTAACATGACTGTTGGAATAGTAATGTGACCGTTAGGAATAGTAAAATGGAAATTAGAATAATAACCTCACCAATTAAAGTATAAATAAAATTTAGGTATCTCATAAATGAAAATATTATATATTTATATCACGCAATAATTAAATAAATGTTTTAAAAATGGTAAATTAAGTGTTAGTATTTTTGTGAAACCTAAATGTTTATTTACAATTTTATAATTAGTATAATGATTTAAAATAAAATTTATTTTCATAAAATAGACTCATAGATTAATATTTTGTTTCATTATAATTATAGTATAATTTAACGAGACCATAAATAATTTTTCAAAGTGTCATAAAATCAGTTATAATATTAAAATCAGATTTTTAGAATAAATGAAGATTTTCTTTAAAAATTAAATTTCTTATATTTAGAAAATTATCTTCATAAAATGGAGTCTATTTTTGAAATATAAATGTCAAAAAATGGTTAGGGTGATTTTTTTGGTATCTTCCTAAAATATTTTATTTTTTTATTGAGTAGTGAAATATGGTAACTTATGGTATTTAACATTATATGTAAATAAATGAATTATTGATTCATGAATAATGTATGGATGAGGTAATCACCTGTTAGTTTGAACTCACATATACTACTTACTATAATTAGTCATAATAATCGTCAGTATTGATAGTCTTGATAGTAAATAATAAACAAATGAATAATATAATCAAAAAACACTACTCTTCCCCACTAAAAATACCACCCATCAACACCTCTTCTCCTCCCATATTATAGGATTTGGATATTGCTTATATTCTGCCCAATTCATCTCTCAAAACTATTCCCATGTCTTGGTATTTTTGTTCCCACCAAAATACCAAACCCAGGTACCTTAAGGTGGTTCCCAAGGAGACAACATTCAAGAGAACATTAAGTACAAGTGAAGAATACTTTCATACATAAAGTAATAATTTATCATATCACTTTTACTTATGTGAGATATAATACTTATTCAACCACTAATTTATTTTTGTGGTGTATATATGTTATGACAACCCTGTTTTTATTACAACTTAAACATGATTTATTGCATAAAACATCACTTGATACAACAAAGAAGATTGATAGGTTTAGTGTCTTTGGAGATTAGGATCATTACATAAAAACTTGAAACATGAAATACAACATCTTTATTGAAAAATTCATTTACATGACCACTACATTCCCTCGTACTTAGCATTGCATGGGATAACCTGAGGACATGCAAAAGAAAAGGGTGATCTATAAATCCCAGTAAGGGAATACACATGGAATAACATGAGGAGTAAAATACTTGTTAGAAATTAGGCATGTCAATATAGAACAAGAGAAAAATGAACATAAAGGCATGATAAAGCATGATAATTATAACATGGAAATGTGGAAACAACACTTAACATGGAATTAGCATGAGCCAAGGCTCATTGCACATAGAGCATGAGTAAATAATCATTGCACATAAAGCACGAGTAAACCCTCGTTGCAATTGAATTATAATGATTCAACACTCAATTCACATGATTTATCATGATACTATACTTTACCCAATGCATTGGAGCGCTATAAGGGTGCACCCTTCTTAAACATTTCATTTCATGCATAAGTGTGCCACATGGATCATAAAACATGGATTCATAAAACATAATCATTAATTCCATGATAAATGAATGTGGAATTCATACATGAAACTTTATAATCAATAAGTAAATGTTAATAAATTTGAATACCCTTTATGGAGAAATGGGAATGGTATTCACTACACAATGGCATTGGCTTAGAAAATCGGTGCGATTTCGGCAGCATAACGGTGTGACATAAGAATTCATAAAAATGGTTGATGAGAGAGAAATGGGTTCCTCATCATATTTACATGTAATGGACAGTAAGGAGGTTATATAGATACATGTCCCAACAATTTTAATGGAATTTAGATTCATGATACAAAAGTATTTCTTGAATGTAAATGAGGAGAGAGAAGTTCCTTTTGGAATTTTGGCATAGTAATAGGTGTACATGGGAGGCATTTAATGAGAGATAAAGGGGTCTCCCATCATTCAAAAATAAAGAGGGAAGTATTTGGGAGGTGAGAAACCATACCCAAACATTTATAATTGAAATTAAATGGGAAAAACAACTTAAAGAAATTTGGACAAAAATGAGAAAGGAAGAACAAACCCTTACTTGGAAGTGTGCTTCCAAAGGCTTGAGAAAGGCTTGAGAGAGGATTATTGGGATCTTGGGGAACCTTGGGAGGATTATAGAGAGAGTAGGGTAGAGGTTGGACAAACTCTGAAGGCTTTTATTGAGGAGGAAGTGGGAACTTGGGTGTGTTTATATAGGAAAGGTGAGGGAATTATTTATTATTTAGGTTTGGGACCCCTTATATTAAATTAATCTAAACCAAAAACCATCCCATGGTTTTTTCCCATGGTTTTTGGAGAAGGGAAGAGGAAAAAAATATTTTATAAATCCAATGTCCGAACTTCTTAAAATAATAGGGTTTCTTATGTGGAGGTGAGTCACACTCCCATGGAAAACAATTTAAAAATACAAGGTGGTTAATAAGTCTTGAGGGGTCCATTAATGCTTTGAAAAGTAAGTCAAACAAACCCAAAATCACATTATTTTAATGTTAAAACATATATTGTCTGAACATAAAGATTATATTATTTTATTACATCACTATTTGGTCATTATGATGCCATAAAACACATTATATATTTAAACTGTATTTAATTTATACCCAAAAATTTGACTGTCTCAGAAAATTATGAAAAATTCACCGTTGGATAATTTCGACATCTTGATTCCTGAAATAAAATTTATTTTATCTAAATAATTTTCTAAATATGTTAATTTTCACTTTTAAAATAAAAACCGACATTTATCGAAAATTCATGGGTTTTGACAGAAATGGCTTTCAAACCTTAATAAAAATTATAATTGCATTCATAAAATTATAAGATCATTTAAATTTAATAAAAATTAATTTAACAATAATAATAATATTTTATTAAAATATTATTTAATTCAAAAATCCCTTAAGTTAATAAAATATAATTCTTAATTAAATAATAACTAAAAACACTATTTGTACTTTAAAAACTATTTACAATGTATCAAAAATGACAAGGAGGTATATTCATTATTATATAAAAAAATAATATACATGAACATAGTACTAGATATTTGTTACATAACCCCCTTAAAACAGCCGCATAAGACCTAAGGGTGAGGTGTGCGATGGTGATAGACTCTTGGGGTGGCTCGGATAACAATTCTCGAGTGGTAATCTCTATCAACTTCCACTTTTCTCGTAGATGGTCCCGTTCGAGGTTGACATGATGAAGCTCAGCTTGGGCTTGGTTAAGATCGAAGCACAAGGACGCCACCTCTTTTCTGAGCTCTGACAAATGGGCTTCGTATGGAGCAATTCTACTGGATGAGGCCATTGCTTCTTTTGTCTGAGTAAATTGGGTTTGTTAAAGCCCTATTTATATTAATCGTGTGATCACTGTTCAACAACTATAAGAGAAACAGTCACAATTCTTGACATAAAACCAAAGAAGTTGACATTTTATATAAACATTTTACATAAAGCGACATTTAATTAGATCAATAGGTATTTCCATTAATGAAACTTTGGGTCATTAAAATATTCCCCCCTTAAGAAATTTCACCCTTGAAATTTCCTTTTCCCACACTAAAACATATATGGGTAACTCAGCTTCATCATTTCCTCTGATTCCCAAGTCGCTTCTTCAAACTTGTGGTTTCTCCACAACACCTTGACTAGGGGTAATGTCTTATTTCGTAGAACTTTTTCTCTATGATCTAAGATCTTCACTGGTTTATCCTCATAAGAAAGATCATCCTCAAACTATACAACCTCAGAAGAGAGTACATGTGAAGGGTCCGGTATGTACTTACTTAAGAGGGATACATGAAAGACATCATGTACTTTGGCCATGGTAGGTGGAAGTGCTAGTCGATAGGCCATAGCCCCAATACGATCAAGAATCTCGAAGGGGCCGATGTACCTTGGACTTAACTTCCCTTTCTTTCCAGACCTCATGACCTTCTTCCATGGAGATATGCGTAGAAACACCATGTCTCTAACTTTAAACACAAGGTCTCGTCGATGGTTATCTGCATAACTCTTCTGTCGACTCTGGGCTGCCTTGATATGATGCTGAATGGTTTTCACCTTCTCCCCCATTTTCTAGACCATTTTTGGTCCAAGCAGCTTACGTTCATCGACCTCATCCCAACATTCCGGTGTTCTACACCTTTTCCCATACAGGGCTTCATATGGTTCCATTTGGATGCTTGAGTGGAAACTATTGTTGTAGGAGAATTCAACCAGTGGAAGATGTTGATCCTATCCTCCTTTAAATTCCATTGATAATTATCTCAACATGTCCTCAAGTGTATGGATATTCCACTCGGATTGGCCATCAGTTTGAGGATGATAAGCCATACTGAAGTTCAGTTCAGTATTCAGAGCATGTTGAAGACTCTTCCAAAACATAGAGGTGAATCTTGGATCTTGGTCAGACACAATAGATTGTGGTACTCCATTCAGCCTTACCACTTCCCTAATATATATTTGTGCTAGTTGATCCAAAGATAAATCATCTCGAATATCAATGAAGTGTGCAGTCTTTGTAAGACGATCCACAACAACCCAGATTTCATTGTTGCCTTTAGATGTCCTCGGAAGTCTGGTCACAAATTCCATGGTGATGTTCTCTTATTTCCATTCTGGTATGGGCAATGGTTGCATCATCCCCTTAGACTCCTGCCACTCTGCCTTCACTTGCTGGCACACCAGGCACTTTGATGTATATTCAGCGATCTCCTTCTTCATATTATCCCACCAAACGTTTTCTCGAATATCTCGATACATATTTGTGCTCCCTAGGTGAATAGAGAAATTTGAACTATGTGCATCATTCAAAAGTTCCTTCTTTAGCTCCTGGCTCGATGGAACACATAGTCTTTTCCCAAATTGCACAATTACTTCTTCATTAACATTAAACTCCTAGGATTTCCCTTTTTCGATAGCTTCCACCTTTTCCTAAATTCCCACAACATCCTTTTGATCATCCTTTAACCTTTCTAAAAGAGACGGTTGAGTAATCATTTGTGAAAGGATTGATGATGTTCTCTTCTTTATAATTCTGATGTCCATCTTCATCAAGTCTATGAAGATTGGAACCTTCTCAATTCTCATCATTGATAGAACCATTGGGTCCTTTCAACTTAGGGTATCTGCCACCTTGTTTGCTTTCCTAGGGTGGTAATGGATTGAATAGTCATAATCCTTGATGAGCTCTATCCATCTTCTCTGGCGCATATTAATCTATTTCTGTGTGAATATAAATTTAAGACTCTTGTGGTCAGTATATATCTCACATTTCTCCCCATAGAGATAATGCCACTAGATTTTCAAGGCAAAGATCACCACCACCAACTCCAGATCATGCATTCGATAGTCTCACTCATGGATTTTCAACTGCCTTGAGGAATAGGATATCACTTTATCATTCTACATCAGCACACATCCTAAGCCCTACTTCGAAGCATCACTGAATACCACAAAAAGTTCCCCACTTGTGGGTAAAGTGAGCACAGGCACAATGATAAGCCTCCTTTTCAAATCCTTGAAGCTTTCTTCGCATTCATCACTCTAAGAAAATTTTACTCCCTTTCGAGTTATCTTGGTAAGAGGGTTGGAAAATCATGAGAAATATCTCACAAATCGTCGATAATATCCAACTAAACCAAAGAAGCTATGGATATCAGTTATCGATGTTGGCCTCGAACATCCCTCAATTGCATCTGTTTTGGAGGGATCCACAGATATCCCATTGTTTGTGATGATATGGCCCAAGAATGAGACTTCCTTCAACCAGAACTCATAATTTCTTTACTTTCCATAGAGCTTCTCCTTGCGCAAAGTCTCCAGTACATTTCTTAAATGCTCATCATGATCCTCCTTGGTTTTGGAGTATATTATAATATCATCTATAAATACTACCAAAATTTTTTCTAGGTAATATCTAAAGACTCTATTCATCAAGTCCATGAAGATTTCTAGAGCATTGGTGAGTCCGAAAGGCATTACTATGAATTCATAGTGCCCGTATCTTATACGAAAAGCAGTCTTGGGGACATCTTACTTCTTCACCCTTACTTGATAATATCCCGACCGCAAATATACCTTGGAGAAGTATTGTGATTCACACAGCTGATCGAACAAGTCATCAATCCGTGGCAGGGGATACTTGTTCTTTATCGTGATTTTGTTAAGTTTACGATAATTGATGCAAAGCCGCATTGACCCATCCTTCTTCTTGACGAAGAGGACTGGCTCACCCCATGGTGAAGCACTTGGGTATATAAACCCTTTATCTAGATTATCCTGTAGTTGTTTCTTCAGCTCTTCGAGCTCTACAATATCCATTCTATATAGAGTCTTGGATATTGGTAATGCCCCGGGTATAAGTTCAATTGAGAATTCAACATCTCTTCTAGGAGGAAGACCAGGCAGTTCCTCGGGAAACACTTCAGCGAATTCCCTCATAATAGCCATTTCTTCAAGGATGGTTTCTTCCTTGGACTCAATCATCTGAGTTAGATACGCGTTCTCATAGGGTAGTAATATTCATGCTTGAGATGATGGAGCTAAAGGAAATTTATCTTCCTCCTTACACTTGTAAAGAATCGGGGGTCGATTCTCTATATGGAGTGTGATTTCCCTCTCCCAACAATTTATGTTGGCTCTATATAATGAAATCCAATCCATGCCAAGAATTTCATAAAATTCCACCAGAGGGAGTATGACGAGGTTCTCCGGGAAATTCAATCCACATATTATAACAGGGGAGGACTTATATTCATGGGATGCAATGATTTCCCCATTTGTCGTACTCACCGACATCTTCACTTCCATGATTTGTGGTGGTGCTGGGATTGTTCTACTAAACTTTCTAGATATAAAAGAATTCGTATAACCTGAATCAAAAAGTATGTTTGATATTCTTGAATTAATAACTAGCATACCTATCACCACTTAGTTATCGGGGTTCACTTCGGCAGAAGTGATGGAAAAATCTCTTCCTTGCTACCTTGGAGGTTGTTGGTTGCCTTCGAAAACCCTTGGATTAGGGAAATTATTTGCAAAATTCCCCGATTCTTTGAATTTGTAGCATTGAACAACACGTTGAGGTTCAAGTGGAGCATTCCTCTCCTTTGTCACAGTTGCGGGTCTTTCTTGCTGATAGTTAACAGCTAGGTGCCCTTCTCTTCCACACCTAAAGCATTTCCTCATCCCCTTGAGGCAATTTTCAGGGTGCTTCTTTCCGCACTTTTGGAAAGTGGGGTGCTGGATCTTCTTAGCACCATTGGATTTATCCATCGGACCACTAGAATTGAATTCCACCTTATGCTTCTTGTCCCCATGATACCCCTGTGATTCCCCGATCTCCATTTCGACCTTGAGGGCACATCGGACAATTTCTTCATAGCTGTCGAAGTCACGAATCGCTAATTCTTTCTGCAGGCTAGGATTCAGCCCACCAAAGAAGCGTTCAACCTTGCATTCGGGGGTAAAAATAAAGCCAGAAGTGTATCATGCAAGCCTTGTGAAGTTTACCTCGTACTCTCCAATAGATTCTTCACCTTTTTTCTTGAGCTAAAGGAAGTCCCTTTCCATCTTAATCCAGAGGGTGCGCGGAAAATATTTATCGAAAAACATCTTCCAGAAATCCTTCCATTCCAACGCCTCGATCTCCTCCTCAGGCTTCGTATTTTTTATCAACGTCCACCATTGATCAGCTTCACCCTCCATACGATAATCCTCCAAGAGAACCTTATCTTGTTCAGAACATTGAAGGATGGAGAATATCTTTTCAATGGAGTTGATCCATTGTTCAGCGATTGTGGGATCAGATGATCCACTAAAAGTAGGAGGCCTTTGTCTCATGAAGCTCTTGATAGCAACTTTTTCCTTCTTAGGGGGGTTTGGACATTCCTATTAACCTGTGTTTCTATTCAAAGCTTGAGTTATCTGAGAGAGAAGCATGACAAAGTTCACGATTCCCGCTCTTATTGGATTGGGCATCTCATTAGTATAGTCATCACACTGATCTTCACATCAGTTGTTAACTCGAGTCCTCCTATTACCGACCATTAGCTGGAATAAAAGAAAAGTTAGGGGGTAACACATAAAGGGTAATCCAAAGACAAAAGTTGATGACTTATAAATAAACTTTTATTTCCATAACTCATGAGTCTATAGGCTCCAATCTAGGATTTTCATTACCTTTAATAGGGGCATTTTTTTAATTCCCTTAATAGGGGTTCATACTAAGCTTGTGAATTTATCAAAACATATCCCCCGGTAGTGTCTTAACCAAGAGTTCAGCAAGGCCCATTGTCGTGCACCAGTTCTCGTTCGAGTCTAGCTCAAAGCGGTGTTTTCGGGTTCTACCCCTAGGATACATCTGTGTCGGAGCCACCTATACCTGCTCGTATCCAGACAGGGATGTATTTTCTTGATAAATGACTTACTCAGTACTTACCAAAACTTAGGAATGTTTTTATTATACATAGTCTTGTCTCTAAGGATTTACTAGGGTTTTCTAATCCAAATCCCAAAAATAACTAAACCTATCCTCTGATACCAACTATGACAGCCCTGCTTTTATTACAACTTAAACATGATTTATTACATAAAAAATCACTTGATACAACAAAGAAGATCGAGAGTTTTAGTGTCTTTGGGGCTTAGGATAATTACATAAAAACTTGAAACATGAAATACAACATCTTTATTGAAAACTTCCTTTATATGACCACTACATTCCCTCGTACTTAGCATTGCATGAGATAACCTGAGGACATGCATAAGAAAAGGGTGAGCTATAAAGCCCAGTAAGGGAATACACATGGAATAACATGAGGAGTAAAATACATGTTAGACATTAGGTATATCAATAGATCACAAGAGAAACATGAACATAGAGGTATGATAAAGCATGATAATCATAACATGGAAATGTGGCAACAACACTTAACATGGAATTAGCATGAGCCAAGGCTCATTGAACATAGAGCATGAGTAAATACTCATTGCACATAAATCAAGAGTAAACCCTAGTTTCACTTGAATTATAATGAGTCAACACTCATTACACATGACGTATCATGATACTATACTTTACCCAATGCATTGGAGCGCTATAAGGGTGCACCCTTCTTAAACATTTCATTTCATGCATAAGTGTGCCACATGGATCATAAAACATGGATTCATAAAACATAATCATTTATTCCATGATAAAGGAATGTGGAATTAATACATGAAACTTTATGATCAATAAGTAAATGTGCATAAAGTTGAATACCCTTGATGGAGAAATGGGCATGGTATTCACTACACAGTGGCATTGGCTTAGAAAATCGGTGCGATTTCAGCAGCGTAACGGCGTGATGTAAGAATTCATAAAAATGGTTGATGAGAGAGAAATGGGTTCCTCGTCATATTTACATGTAATGGAAATTAAGGAGGTCGTATAGATACATTTCCCAACAATTGTAATGTAATTTAGATTCATGATACAAAAGTATTGCTTGAATGTAAATGAGGAGAGAGAAGTTCCTTTCAGAATTTCGGCATAGTAACGAGTGTACATGGGAGGAATTTAATGAGAGAGAAAGGGGTATAACATCATTCAAAAATAAATAGGGAAGTATGAGGGAGGTGAGAAACCATACCCCAACATTCATAATTGAAATTAAATGGTCAAAACAACTTAAAGAAAATTGGACAAAAATGAGAAAGGAAGAAAAAACCCTTTACTTGGAAGTGTGCTTCCAAAGGCTTGAGAGAGGCTTGATAGAGGCTTCTTGGGATATTGGGGCAGCTTTAGAGGATTCTATAAAGAGTAGGGCAGAGGTTGGATGAACTCCAAAGGCTTTGAGTGAGGAGGAAGTGGGAGCTTGGGTGGGTTTATATAGGAAAGGTGAGGGAATTCTTTATTATTTAGGTTTGAGACCCCTTATATTAAATTAATCTAAACCACAAACCATCCCATGGTTTTTGCCCATGTTTTTTGGAAAAGGGAAGAGGAAAACAAAATTTTATAAGGACAATGTCCTAACTTCTTAAAATCATAGGGTTGATTTTGTGTAGGTGATTCACACTCCCATGGAAAACAATTTAAAAAGACATGGTGTTTAATAAGTCTTGAGGGGTCCATTAATGCTTTGAAAAGTAAGTCAAACAAACCCAAAATCACATTATTTTAATGGTAAAACATATATTGGCCGAAAATAAAGATTATATTATTTTATTACATCACTATTAGGTCATTATGATGTCATAAAACACATTATATATTTAAACGGTATTTAATTTTTACCCAAAAATTTGACTGTCTCAGAAAATTATGAAAAATTCACCATTGGATAATTTCGACGTCCTGATTCCAGAAATAACATTTATTTTATCTAAATAATTTTCTAAATATGTTAATTTTCACTTTTAAAATAAAAACCGACATTTATCAAAAATTCACGGGTTTTGACAGAAATGGCTTTCAAACCTTAATAAAAATTATAATTGCATTCATAAAATTATAAGATCATTTATATTTAATAAAAATTAATTTAATAATAATAATAATATTTTATTAAAATATTATTTAATTCAAAAATACCTTAATTTAATAAAATAGAATTCTTAATTAAATAATAACTAAAAACACTATTTTTACTTTAAAAACTATTTACAATGTATCAAAAATGACAAGGAGGTATATTCATTATTATATGAAAAAATAATATACATGAACATAGTACTAGCGATTTGTTACATAACCACTTAAAACAGACGCATAAGACCTAAGGGTGAGATGTGCGATGGTGACAGACTCTTGGGGTGGCTCGGATAACATTGCTCGAGTGGTAATCTCTATCAACTTCCACTTTTCCTGTAGACGGTCCCGTTCGAGCTTGACATGATGAAGCTCAGCTTGGGCTTGGTCAAGAGAGAAGCCCAAGGATGCCACCTCTTTTCCGAGCTCTGACAAATGGGCTTCATATGGATAAATTCTATTGGATGAGGCCATCGCTTCTTTTGTCTGAGTAAATTGGGTTTGTTAAAGCCCTATCTATACTAATCGTTTGATCACTGTTCAACGGCTATAAAAGCAACGGTGAAAATTCTTAATATAAAACCAAAGAAGTTGACATTTTATATAAACATTTTACATAAATCGGAATTTAATTAGATCAAGAGGGATTTCCATTAATGAAAATTTGGGTCGTTACATACTTCTCTTTGATATATCATTTCATGAATTTCACTATCTTCATGGTATTAATTGTTTCCTTTTATAAATATTAATTTTATGGGGCATGTGATTTGACTGATTACAAAGTGGTAAGGGTTTATCATCTAACTTTTACTTCTATGATATATATTCCTTATTAAACCATTATTTATTGTGTGTTATGTACATAATTACCTTTAATATATCATATCATGAATATATTTATCTTCATTTAATTCAATGTTTCATTTGATGAAAATTAATTTTATGCGGCATACGGTTCGACTGGTTGCAAAGTTTCTAGGGAATTGTTATCCCAGTTTCCATTATTTGGTTTAAAGTTCCACTCCATTGATTATTTCATTCTATGATTATGTGTCAAATAAATTTTTATTATATTAAATTTTATTTCCAATTGTTTTATGTATTTTTATTACTAGTACACATAATCCATTCATTTGGTTAATGCTTACACTTTCTTTTAAAAATACTTTTTAAATGTTTCTTAATTTCAAATTTTAAAAGAAATATTTTTTAAACATATATGACATGAGAGTTTTTTTCCTATTTTATGATTCCTTAATTCCTTTATGAATCCTTTACAAGTTTAAAATTTTATTTTTAAATAAAATAATTTCTTTTATAATTGTGCATCTTTTTAAGAATAAGTGATTTAAAATTTTAAAAATTTATTTTACTTGATAATTTTTCAGTCATCTTATTAAAGTGTCTATGTCAACATTATTTTTTAAATATTATTATTTATTTAGGTTGATCTATTATTATACCATTTACTATATTTTATTGAATCTTTTATGATCAGTTGGACTGGGGATGTACTATTTTTAACACCATTCACCATATTTCTCTGGATGGTTTATATTTATGTTTATTGAATGTTAAAAGTATTTACACTTAGTATACTAGTTTAAATAAAAATGACTATGTTGACTATGTTTCACCCCATTCATATAAAGCATGAATTGGACTTAGTAAGTGATTAGTGGGGCATGTTATAGCCCCTCAATTCATCGATAGGTCTTATGAGACAAACTATACCGGGTTTTGGATAAGGTCTTACCCTTTTATGTAAAATATTGTATGAGGCCATAATGGTATGATTTAGATATCCCACATTATGAATTCTCTAATTTTGAGATTATTCATTGATTTTAATGTGATTATTGAACTAGTATAATATCTATGAATATGTTTTCTAGATCATGTGATTATTTATAAGGTATTATTTGATCATCTTTTATTCTTCTATATTATTCTCATCTTATTGATTAAATGGAATGTGTTTTAGTTATATGCCTTTCCATAATTATTTATGCTTATTTATAATAGCTTTCACTATATGTATACCCTTACAGAGCATATAATATCACCCCTTTATTATGCTTTATTTTTATTAGGATGAGAAGATTTTTATTATAATTAATATGTAGGGTTAAGATAGGCGGATAATTATGTTCTAAAAGGATTCTAGATGTTGTATTTTATATTTTAGTCATAATATAAGATTGACGTATGTAATCTAGTTTCCAAAACAGTTAAATTTATTGGACCTTTGAGATTTTAATCTTGTATATATACCAATGTAATAAAGTATTGCACCATATATGGGCTACTAGGGTCAGGGTATTTACATAAAATGGTTTTCTAATGTATGATAAATTCAATTATTATAAGTGTTACTGTATATTAGTGTGTTCCTCTAGGTTAGTTATTGAACACTATAATATTTTTTTGTTTATTTAATTAAATGTTTAATTACCCATTAAAAATTATGAATCATATTATAACATCATTATTAAATCTATATTTAAAAACAAAATCATTTATTGTATCCATCTATGATGGTAGATATAGTTTTTCAAAAACAAAATCCAAAGGGCTGGTTATACCAACGATGAATGGTTTTCATTAAATAAAAAAAAATCATATTCATTTTATTTTATAACATTAATATTATAGAATATTAATACTATTAAATTTTAATTGGTTATTCCATATTTATATAATATTATCTTATTAAAAGAAAATATGGAGGTAGTGATGAAAAAGGGAAGACATTTTATATTACAACGTTGAACTAACCATAATATGCGCCATGATTTCATTATGGAATTAAAGACATAGAGTATAATAATTGATATTTAGTTATTATAATGAATTTTTAGTATTAATTTGATATTAATGTCATTATATCATGATGGATAAAATATATTTTTATGATTTTTATGAATAGTAAAACATAAAAACATAGTGGATTTAGTTTACCTCTTCTTTTAGAAGCCTTCTTTAATATGCTTCTTATGTATTAGAAGTTGTATTTTGTGAATATCTGAACCTCTAGAATGTGGATAAGAGATTTTTGGAGATTTTTTTATACATTTGTAATGTATCGAATCTTATTTTTTGAGAATTATTGGGGTAGCAATTATTAGATGTAGTGAGAGGTGTTTATGAATACAATGTTTATTAGTTTTTTATTATTTCTCAATACAACCAATATTAATAATTCATGTGACTATATATATTAATTTTTTAATGTGAGGCCAATATAAGTATTTATTATAATATATAGTATAGATTTAATCAAGTATTGAACTTATAAGGTAAACTAATTTTTTTTATTTAATTTTACAGTTTACAAAATCTCAAATTCTTATGAAAAATAAAAAAATAGCAATAATATATTTGTCAAAAAATTATTCCAAAAATAAAGAATATTTCATAAAATAATTTTCTAAAAATATAAAATTTAATTTTTAAATAAAATCCTTATTTATTTATAAATGATAATTTTAATGACGTGATTGATTTTCTAACACTTAGATAAATTGATTATTATTTAGTATAATTGTATTGGAATTTACATATAAATTATTAGTTTCTTATAAAATATTTTGTCAAAATTAAATATATATTTTAAATTATAATGTATATTTTTAAAATTTAATTCTAATGAAAAACAAAGCATATATTTTTAAGAAATAAAATTAGGTTTTCATTATGTCAAATATTAATTTTACCATATTAGACTCTTTTATTTTTTTAATTAATAATATAAAATTTTTATATTTTAATTTCAAAGGTAACCAAAATATTTTTTTACAATTACAATGGTTATGTTACAACTCTAATAGTCATCTTAATATTCTAATAGTCATATTTCTAACCGTCAAATAACCATTACACATATTATAAATACCTCTTATATTCATCATTTATCATTCTCTAAAAACGATATAAAGGATCTATATTATTATTTATTAGAATGCTCATTATATTTTCGTTGATTTGTTTCAAAAATACTATGTTATTTAGGAATTTGATTATTTTTGGGGACCTATATGTACCAAAATATTAAGTTCTAGTTTTATTAATTAAAATTGTTTATTATCCCATTGTGATATTTTTATTTTTATAGAGAATATTCATACTTTATATAAAATTATTCATGTCATTGAATTAAAATTATTTTTGTGTAATTATGTGTTACATTCAATTTACTTATAATATTTTATTTATTTACATTAATTTATATTTAATATATAATCATGGAATTAAAAAATCATTAAAAATAATAAAAAAATTTATGTTATAGACTTGTATTGTAATGCCTCGACCCCAGAAGACTAGATTCGGTGCATTATTATGTATCATTAGCAAGATCAAAAAAGATCAAGTCTCAAAATACTGATTAGTTTAGTAGCCTTGGAAGTACTAGATATATTCATAAGGTTTACATTACATCTTAAAATGGGAAAATACAACAACATTGTTTCCATAGACAACACTGAGATCCCATTGACTATCCCTATAGGTCAGTCATAATATATTTCTTCGCATCCTGGGAAAAATAAAACATAGAAAGGGGTGAGCTCAAATGCTCAGTAAGGATAACAATATAGTGGTAACTTTCATAAATAAGCATAAACATTTATGGAAATGTATTGAACTAAAACAAAATCCTTTTAAACATAAACATTATCATAATATGGAAAATATAAATCAAAATAATGCCATTTACTTACTCACATGGATATTCTACTAGTCTAATAATCACATGCAATATCAATAGTCACTTTTATAATGATGGAATGCATAATTCCAGACTTTCATAACCACATAGTCAAGGCCGTGTGCCAAGATTACAAATAAGATTTTGTCAAGACTTGTGCCAAGACACTATTTTTTTTCTTGAGACCTACCGATGCATTGAGGATCTATAGTGGGCTCCACCCATCACTTACTAAGTCCAATGCATTCCTCATATAAAAAGGTTTAAACATAACATAAATATTAATATTAAAACTAACATATGAAATGTCAATAATTTATCCATAAACCATGAATGGTATAAAATAACAAATCCACACTCAAACTTATAAAAAACCTTCAATACAATAAAGAAGTTTTGTATCACAATAAATCAACTTCAAACAAACTTAAAATCCAACAAAGGATGTTGACATAGATGAAATCAAAACCTTTATAGAGAAATATCTCTTTCTATTTTGAAATCATTTAAAAGTCACGTAATTATAAAAGAAAACATTTATATTTGAAGATATTATTATAATCTTGTAAGGGAAGCTTCGATGATTTTATAACGGTGGAAAATAGCTGCACCATCCGTATAAGTTGAAAAAAGACATTCTTACCTTAATTTTGTCGAAAAGGTTATAAAGGACCTTATTTGGAAAATGATGGAAATATTCCTTTATAAACATCTTATAAAAGTCAAACAAGGATATAAATGACTTTAACCCATAGTCTATAAAATATTAAGAATTTTTTGAAATACATTTTTAAGAAACATGGATGTGGATGATAAAGAGGTTCTAGTAGATAATTACATATAAACAACCTCGGATAATGAAGAGATTGTGAAATTAACCCTTACCTTGTACTTTTCCTTGGTAGAGGGTAGGTTAACCTCCTTTATAATGGTGAAATAATTGTTATTAAATTATACAAGAATTATATACATTAATATGATATCATATATGATCTTTTAATATTGCTTTGTTAATAATATCTTAGTATTATCATCGTTTTGGGTGTTAACTGATTCATTTTCCTTTATATGTTTTGTTAAGTAAGTAATGTTTGTTATGGATAGGATGTATCTTATTCATATTTAGAATGATATTATGTCTTTAAACATTATTTTTAATCCTCTAATGAAAATTAGTCTTGAATGGATACGATGGGGAATGAATCTCAACGCGTTCGTGGAGACGGTAATCCGTACAAACACACGAGCGACAATATCATTCTTTTGATATATAATTGGATGGTATATCATATATACAGAATAATTATCATGTTATATTTATTATTTAAATCAATTACACATTATTATTATACCCATCCAAATAATAATGTATTGAATAACAATCACACCACGATGTGGAGACGGTAAGCCGTACGTACACACGTATCGTGACATGTCATTAAAAGGATGGATAGAATAATGAATATGGTTGTACCATATTCATAATAACATCACAGTATATAAAATATACTAGATTTATTATTTTATAATGTAAATAACAAAGAAAGAGGAAGTGTAAGAAGAAAGAAACTTGAAAGAGGTGATAAAATATTTACCTCTTCTTCTGGTTCTTCCTTTTGATTTGATCAAAAGGGCTCCTTAGGTTGGATTTATGGCTAAAGGAAGGCCGATAAGATGAATTTAGGATAGTTGAGAGGGTATTTGGGCAAGGGTTGTCCGAGACAAAAGGCTTTGAAGGTGTGAATTTGAGGGAAGGGGGAGTGCCCTTTTATAAGAGGGGTGAGGGGCACCTTAGGAAAAGCTAGAAATATTATTTTATAATAAAATCATTTTTGGTTTCTAATGGCTCCAAAATGAATTATTTAAAGGATAAGGTGGGTATGGGTCTAAAACCACTCAACCAATAGGTTCTATATAGGTTTGAGTCACTATATTAACTTTATCTTTTAGATTTAACTCTTAGTGAAATAGTTTGACATTTACCATGTCTATTTGTATTTTTATATTATATAGTTACTAAAATTACCATATACTTCCAAGATAACCCCAAGTGGTTCATTAATAATACACCTATCATTATATAATTCTTTTGTCCTAACTTCAAATTTTTAGGAATATAATATTAATTAACAATATAATATTTTTTTTAAAACTCTTTTATGTCAATTTTGACACTATTTGGTATTTTGTTTTTTCTAAATTTATAACAGCATTATTACTTCGAATAAAATTCATCTAGCCAACCCTAACATGTCATATTAACCTATAAAATTAGTTAACTTCATAAAAATTCTCAAATTACATTTATTTGGATATTTATAATATCAATTATTTTAATATTTCATTAATTAGGTAATTACTGCATCATCATTGTGTCATAAATAAATTAAATTATTTAATGTCTAAAAAATATAAATAAAATAAAATTATGTATCAATATTTTTATCTTTCTAATGAATATTTATAGTCAAATTTATCTTATGTTTAACCCTATATTAAAAATGGTTTAGTTATTAAACTTTTAATTTAACACTTTTAATGCTTCTTTGAATTAAATAATAATAAATGTACTAATCTAATCCGAGTGGACCTAAAGGATCATATTTTATTCCTAAGGTTTTTTTTGTAATTATACTTAGCCAATATAATTAGGACATGATTTAGGGTAATAATAATATAATTTTTACCCTTAATTATCGTATTTACTTTTAACAGTGGTAAATAAAAGTAAAAAGTTACTATTCACCAAAGATTATTTTCATCTTATTGAACCACATTTTACTTACTGATATCAACCTTGTCTCTCAGATTTTTGAAATTCAACTCACAGAAGCGGTAAAATTATGTTTTATGTAAATTTACAAATACTCCTAGGAGGTGGGTAAAAGACGGTAAAATGTTCAATAAAATTTTTATATATCTAAAATTATTATAAACTGACTCCAATGAATTACATTGAACTTATATAGGTATTATGTATCTATTTTGACCTAAAATAAATTTACATAAAATAAATAATTATTTAAATAAAAATTCGGTTTTAAACTATAACTCATTATTTTTCACAATTCATAAAAAATTGAATGTTTTCAGAAAAATACCAAAAATTCACCCTAGGCTAATTTCGATATTACGAATCCAAAAATAAAGTCTATTTTGAAAGATAAAATTTATTAAATTTCAAAAATTGGGTATTACTATTCATAACAGCTAGTTTTATTGGTTGTGGTGTGTTAGAACTCGAAGTTGTGTACAACACACGTTATTGTATTATTCAAAGAGAAGCGTACCATGGAAGCTCGGGGTGTTACATTCTCCCCTCTTTCAAATAATTTTCTCCTAGAAATTTCTAGAATATTATTGCATAAAAAGTCTCGAGTGGTTCTTCATCATAAGTTCCTCGGGTTCCCACATTGCTTCTTCCATCTTATGGTTTCTCCATAGAACCTTTACCAGAAGAGTCATCCAGTTTCTCAGCACTTGTTCTCTTGTATCAAGAACCTTGACAGGATCTTCACAATAAGACAGATCAGGTTCCAGTTTTAATTCCTCATAGGTGAGTACATACATTGGGTCAGGCATGTATTTTCTCAACAGTGATACGTGGAATACATCGTGAACTTTGGAGAGACTTAGTGGCATTGCCAAATAGTAAGCTATAGCCCAAATTCGTTCTAGAATTTCTAAAGGCATGATGTACCTGGGACTCAATTTTCCCCTCTTACCAAAATGTATAACACCCTTCCATTGAGATACCTTCAATAAAACATTATCTCCTACCAGAAATTCCAAATCCTTCCTTCGGTTATCAGCCTAACTCTTATGCCTACTTTGAGCTACTTTGGTGTGGGTTTGGATTACCTTCACATTTTCCATCATTTCCTCTACAAGTTTTGGGCCTACGAGTTTTCTTTCACCAACATCATCCCAACAAGTTGGTGTGCAACATCTCTTTCTATATAATGCTTCATATGGTTCCATCTAAATACTTGAATGGAAGCTATTATTATAGTAAAATTCTACCATAGGTAAATATTGATCCCACATACCTTGAAAGTCAAGTGAGAAAGATATCAACATGTCTTCTAAGGTTTGAACAGTCTTTTTTGATTGTCCATCAGTTTGAGGGTGGTAGCTAGTGCTAAAATGAAGTTCAGTATCCAGGGATTTCTGAATAATTTTCTAGAATCTTGATGTGAAACAGGGATCACAATCAGAAACAATCGATAGTGGTACTCCATGAAGTCTTACAAATTCATTAATATATAGTCTTGTTAATCATTCAAGTGGTAAATCTTATCTTATAGCAAGAAAATGTGATGACTTGGTAAGAAGATCAACAATGACCCATATTGCATCGTTCCTTCTAGGAGTCTTTGGTAGTCCCATGACAAAGTCTATCGTGATATCATCCCATTTCCACTCAGGTATGGGAATAGGTTTCATGACTCCTCCAGGATGTTGCCTTTCAACTTTCACTTGTTGATAAACCATACATCTTGATACAAAATCAGCAATCTCTCTTTTCATGTTGTCCCACCAAAAATCTTCCTTCAAATATCTATACATTTTGGTGCTCCCAGGGTGTATAGAGAAATTGGAGCTATGAACATCATCCAACAATTCTCTTTTCAGATAAGGTATATTGGGAACACAAAGTCTCCTCCCAAATTTCAAAATCCCATCTTTATATATGAAGTCGATCAATGTCTCATTGTTCACAGATTTAATCTTCTTTTGAAATTCCTCATCATCAGCCTAAGAAATTTTTATCCTTTCTAGTAAAGTTGTTTTTTCAACCATTTTAAAACGCATTTATGTTTCACCTTCCATGGTTATTCCCATGTCCATATTTACAAGATATATGAAAATAAGATCTCTTTCAACTCTCATCTTGTTCAAAACTCCATGATATTTTCTGCTCAAAGCATCTTCCACCTTATTTTACTTCCCCAGGTGGTAGTGTATCATGCAATCATAATCCTTGAGTAGTTCAATCCATATCTTTTGCCTCATGTTGAGTTATTTCTGTGAGAAAATATACTTCAAACTCTTATGATCGGTATATATCTCACATTTTTCACCATAGAGATAATGTCTCCATATCTTCAAATCAAATATTATTGCTTCTAACTCAAGATCATGAGTAGGATAGTTTTTATAATGAATTTTTAGTTATCATGATGCATAGGAAATAACTTTATCATTCTGCATAAGGACACAACCAATTCCTTTCTTTGAAGCATCACTATAAATAACAAACCCATCATTCCCCGATGGTAGAGTCAATATATGAGCATTGACTAATATTCTCTTTAGTTCTTCAAAACATTATTCACACACTTTTGTCAAAAAAAATTAACCCCTTTACGTGTGAGCTTGGTTAATGGGTTAGCCACTCAGACAAAATTCTTGATGAAACACCAATAATAACCTACTAAACCAATAAAACTGTGTACCTCAGTTATAATCATTGGTGCTGGACATTCTTGGAATGCTCTTGTCTTAGAAGGATAAACAGAGATTTCATCCTTAGAGACAATATGTCCAAGAAAAGAAATATCCTGAAGCCAGGATTCATACTTGTTAAAATTCCCATATAGTTCATGTCTTCTAAGAGTCTTTAGAATAATTCTCAAGTGATTTTCATGATCATCATATCTTTTGGAGTATACCAAGATATCATCAATAAATACCACTACAAATTCATCAAGATATTCCTTGAAAACTCTTTTCATTATATCCATGAAGACCTAGGGTGCATTAGTCAATCCAAAAGGCATTACTATAAACTCGTAATACTCGTACCTAGTTTGAAATGATGTTTTAGGAATGTCTTCTTTCTTCACACACAACTGATGATATCCGGATCAAAGTTCAATATTTGAAAAATATTGAGCTCCATGAAGTTGGTCGAATAAATCATCAATGTGAGGTAGGGGATACTTGTTCTTTATTGTAATAGCATTGATCTCCCCGTAGTTAATGCACAACCTCATAGACCCGTCTTTCTTATTAACAAAAAGAACATGGGCTCCCCATGGAGAAACACTAGGGAAAATAAATCCCTTATTACTCAATTCCTCTAGTTGTTTCTTTAGTTCCACTAATTCTACAGTGGTCATTCTATAAGGGGTCTTCGATATGGGCCTGGATCTAAGAATTAAATCAATGGAGAACTCAATTTCTCATTCTGGAGGATGTTGAGGTAAATCATTGGGAAATACATCAACAAATTCTTTCACAATAGGTACATCCTCTATTTGAACATTCCCTTCCTCACCCACGGTTATTTCATTCTCTTCCTCCCGAATAATTGAATTTAGTTGAGCTATTGGGGGTGGATCTAGATAAGAATTAGGTGTTGACGTTTCTTCTTTAAAGATAAGGTACTTCTTATCATCATCAAAAATTGTATCCTCATTCTTCTTACAACAAATTTTCGCATCACGGTCCGAAAGACAATCCATAATGAGGATTATATCAAATTCAATCATGGGTATAACGATGAGATCAGCAGATAAAGAACATTTATATGACCTAATGGGGACTGATTCACAAAACTTTATTGCAAGGATACTTCCCTTAAGAGTTTTGACTGACAACTCCATTGTTAAATCAAATTGGAAATATCTAATTTTCTTAGAAAACTAGGAAGATATGAAACAATGTGATGATCCAAAATCAAGTAAAGCATTTTCTAAACTTGAGGAAACCATTAAATTACCTTTCACTATGTCTTTCAGAGCTTCAACCTCAACAGTAGTGATAGCATAATCATGGCCTTGATCCCTTGGACTTTTCTGAGGTAAGTTCCCCTAACTCTTAGGACATTCATTTTCATAATTCCCCCTTTCTATACAATTTTATAATTCAACATCAACAGCCTCTTTCTGACCCTTGTAATCATGAGCTTGGTGGCCTTTTTCACCACACTTGTAACAGACTCCCATTCCCTTAAGGCAAGTACCAGGGTGTTTCTTCCCACATTTATTGCAGGATGGATATTAAACTTTTCCCTTCTTCCCCTTATTTCCATTTCCAGAGTGTTCAGCAGATCTATTCTTCTCTTTCTTTACATTAAATTCGTAAGACTTAGATAATTCTTTTTCTTCCTTGATAGCACATGAGACAATATATTCATATGACGATAAGGATTGTGACACTAATTCTCAATGGGGAAATGGTTTTAACCCATCAAACAAACGATTAATCTTAATTCTTGGGTTACGTATATAATTTGCAGAATGCCTCTCTAACCTTGTAAAGTTAGCTTCATACTTTGCAACATTATCATCCTCCTTTTGCCTCAGACTCAGAAATCGTCTTTCCATGTCTGCTTGATGGTCATGAGGAAAGTATTTTTCTAATAAAATTTCTTTAAACTCCCTCCATTACATATTTGATACTTCCTCATCTTCCTTTGTGTTTTGAATCAATGACCACCATTGATCAGCATCTCCAGTGAGGCGGAAAACTCCCATGACAACATTTTCTCTTTCACTACTCCCCAAGGCGTGGAATATTTTCTCTAAGGAATTTATCCATTGCTCAGATACGAGTGGATTTGTACCCCCCATTGAATTTTGGTGGTTGTTTCCTCATGAATCTATCTAACATTGATCCTTCATGCTGCGGATCAGGGTGATCCATACAGGTAAGTTTATTATTCATAACCTGAGTGAGTTGTCCCAGTATGTTGATTAGATAATCCGAACCAGTTGCATCACCAGCTCCACTATAATTATCTTGAGTAGAAGGGAAATCCCTACATGGAGTGCATGCATTGATATGGTTTTCATTCCTTCTACTAGGCACCATTTCTAAACAATTTTATAAACTAGATTAGTTTATGAATCAAAATACAAAATTCCAAACTTGTAAAACACTTAACATAAATTGAACAATTTATGGATATAATCCATAATCATAAAAAATGTTTTCTTTGAGAAGTATATACTCATAAACCCTTCATGATGGTTTGTAAATAAAATTAGAATTATCCTAATCATATCCCCCGGGAGTGTCGTAACCAAGAGTACAGCAAGCCCTATTGTCGGGCACCAGTTTATGTTTGAGTCTAGCTCAAAGCGGTGTTTTCAAGTTTACCCCTAGGTACATTTGTGTTAGATCCGCCTCTACCTGCTCGTATCCAAACAGGGATTTATTTCTTGGAAAACTCACAAAATCTCTACAATACCAAAATTCTAGGAAGTTATTCTATACTAATCCTCAAATTCTATCTTAGGGATACGTGCACTAATTAGAGTTTATCTAAATCTAGTTTCCAAGGTTTGTACTAAACTTCCATTGATACCAACTGTAATGGCTCGACTCCAGAAGCCCAGAGTCGGTGCATTGTTATGTATCATTGGCATGATCACAAAAGATCAAGTCTCGAAAGACCGATTAGTTTAGTAGCCTTGGAAGTACTAGATACATTCATAAGTTTTACATTACATCACAAAATGGAAAACTACAAAAACATTGTTTCCATATACAACACTGAGATCCCATAGACTATCCCTGTAGGTCAGTTATAATATACTTCTTCACATCCTGGGAAAAATAGAACATAGAAAGGGGTGATCTCAGATTCTCAATAAGGATAAAAATATAGTATAAACTTTCATAAATAAGCATAAACATTTAAGGCAATGTATAGAACTAAAACAAAATCCTTTTCAACATAAACTTCATCATAATATGGAAAATATAAATCAAAATAATTCCATTTACTTACTCACATGGATATTATAGTAGTCGGATAATCAACTGCAATATCAATAGCCACTTTCATAATAATGGAATGCATAATGCCAGACTTTCATAAGCACATAGTCAAGGCCTTGTGCCAAGACTACAAATAAGATTTTTTCAAGGCCTTATTCCAAGACACTAGTTTGTCTCATTAGACCTACCAATGCATCGAGGAGCTATAGTGGGCTCCACCTGTCACTTACTAAGTCCAATGCATTCCTCATATGAAAAGGTTTAAACATAACATAAACATTCCAATTAAAACTAGAATACGAAATGTCAATAATTTATCCATAAACAATGAATGGTATTAAATAACACATCTATAGTCAAACATATCACAAAAACTTCAAAACAATATATAAGTTTTGTATCATAACAAATCAACTTCAAACAAACTTAAAATCCATCGAAGGATGTTGACATAGATGAAATCAAAACCTTTTTAGAGAAATATCTCATTCTATTTTGAAATCATTTGAAAGTCACGTAATTATAAAAGAAAACATTTATATTTGAAAATACTATTATAATCTTGTAAGGGAAGCTTCAATTATGTTATAATGGAGGAAAATAGCCGCACCCGCTGTATAAGTTAAAAAAAGACATTCTTACCTTAATTTTGTTGAAAAGGTTATAAAGGACCTTGTTTAGAAAATGACGGAAATATTCCTTTATAAAAATCTTATAAAAGTCAAACAAGGGTATAAATAACTTTAACCCATAGTCTATAAAATAGTAATAATGTTTTGAAATACATTTTTAAGAAACATGGATGTGGATGATAAAGTGGTCCCAGTAGATAATTACGTATAAACAACCTTGGATAATGAAGAGATTGTGAAATTAACCATTACCTTGTACTTTTCCTTGGTTGAGGGTAGGTTAACCTCTAATATAATGGTGAAATAATTTTTATTAAATTATAAAAGAATTATATGCATTAATATTATATCATATATGATCTTTTAACATTGATTTGTTAATAATATCTTAGTATTATCGTCGTTTCAGGTGTTAACTAATTTTTTTTCCTTTATATGCTTTGTTACATAAGTAGTGTTTTTATTAATAAGATTTATCTTATTCATATTAAGAATGATATTAAGTCTTTAAAATTTATTTTTAATCATCTAATGAAAATTAGTCTTGAATGGATACTATGGGGAATGAATCTCATCGCGTTCATGGAGACAGTAATCCATACGTACACACGAGCGACAATATCATTCTTTTGATATATAATTGTATTGTATATCATATATATAGAATTATTATAATTTTATATTTATTATTTACATCAATTACGCATCATTATTATACCCATCCAAATAATAATGTATTGAATAACAATTACACCATGACGTGGAGATGGTAATCCATACGTACGCACATATGGTGTCATGTCATTAAAAGGATGGATAGAATAATGAATATGTTTGTACCATATTTATAATAACATCATAGTATATAGAAGATACTTGAGTTTTTATTTTAAAATGGAAACAAAAAAGAAAGAGGAAGTGGAAGAAGTAAGGAACTTGATAGATGTGATGAAATATTTACCTCTTATTCGGGTTCTTCCTTTTGATTTGATCAAAAGGGCTCCCTATGTTGGCTTTCTAACTAAAGGAAGGCCTATTGGATGAAGGTAGGATAGTTGAGATGGTATTTGGTCAGGGTTTGGCCGAGACAAAAGGCTTTGAAGGTGTGAATTTTAGGGAAGGGAGAGTGCCCTTTTATAAGAGGGGTGAGGGGCGCCATAGGAAGAGCTAGAAATATTATTTTATAATAAAATCATTTTCGGTTTCTAATGGATCCAAAATAAATTATTTAAAGCCTAAGGTGGGGATGGGTCGAAAACCACTCAACCAATAGGTTTTAGACTGGTTTTATTCACTATATTAACTTTATCATTTAGATTTAACTCTTAGTTAAATAGTTTTACATTTACCATGTATCTTTGTATTTTTATATTATATGGTTAATAAACTTACTATATACTTCCAAGAGAACCTCAAGTGGTTAATTAATGATATAAATTTCATTATATAAGTCTTTTGGCCGAACCTTAGATTTTTAGGAACATAATATCAACTAATAATATAATATTTGTTTTAAAAACTATTTTATGTCAATTTTGATACTATTTGGTATTTTGTATTTTCTAAATTCATAACAACGTTATTACTTCGAAAAAAATTCATCTAACCAACCCTAACATGTCATATTAACATATAAAATTAGTTTAATTCATAAAATGTCTCAAATTACATTTATTTGGATATTTATAATATCAATTATTTTAATATTTTATTAATTAGGTAATTGCTGCATCATCATTGTGTCATAAATAAATTAAACTATTTAATGTCTAAAAAATATAAATAAAATACCATTATATAGGAAATAATTTTAGATTTATAATTAATATTTATAGTCCAATTTATCTTATGTTTAACCCTATATTAAAAATGGTTTAGTTATTAAACATTGAATTTAACACTTTTAACTCTTCTTTGAATTAAATAATAATAAATGTCCTAATCTAATCCAAGTAGACCTAAAGGATCATATTTTATTCCTAAGGTTGTTTTTTGTCTAATTATACTTAGACAATAGAATTATGACATGTGTTAGGGTAATAATAATATCATTTTTATCCTTAATTACCCTATTTACTTTAAACCGTGGTAAATAAAAGTAAAAAGTTATTATTCACCAAAAATTATTTTCATCTTATTGAACCACATTTTACTTACTTATATCAACCATGTCTCTCAGATTTTTGAAATTCAACTCACAGAAGCTGTAAAATTAAGTTTTATGTAAATTTGCAAATACTCTTAGGAGGTGGGTAAAAGACAGTAAAAAGTTCAATAAAATTTTTATATATCTAAAATTATTATAAATTGACTCCAATGAATTATGTTGAAATTATATAGGTATTATGTATCTATTTTGACCTAAAAATTTTTAAATAAAATAAATAATTATTTAAATAAAAATTTGGTTTTAAACTATAACTTAGTGTTTTTCACTATTCATCAAAAATTGAAATTTTTCAGAAAAATACCAAAAATTCACCCTAGGCTAATTTCGATATTCTGAATCCAAAAATGAAGTCCATTTTGAAATATAAAGTTTATAAAATTTAAAAAAGTTGGTATTACTATTCATAACGGCTAGTTTTATTGTTTGTGGTGTGTTAGAACTCGAAGTTGCGTACAACACACGCTATTGTATTATTCAAAGGGAAGCTTACCGTGGAAAATTGGGGTGTTATATGTATCATTTAGAACAAAACAAAATAACATAATTGAATGGTTATATATATATATATCACAGGAGAAACTTCATAAAAATATTCATTGACAATCTAAAATAATCCATTCTATATCTCCTTAGAGAAATTATGTTCTCATGATTTTTTATCATTGATAAACACTTATTAATACGTGTGAATATTTTCATACACCACATTAATAAAATATAATGTTAAAAAAAATGTTATCTAAGGTAATGAAATATTACATATATAGAGGAAATGTTAATCCTATATAGTTATACTACTTATACATAACCTCATACTCTAGAGAAAATAGTTATCTATCTATGACTATATATCCAGATATTCAAATTTAAAATTCCCAAAAATAAGAAAACTCTACTTTGATACTAAATGATATACCCCAAACTCACACTTTTGGAACTAGTTTGAATCATAAATACATTTTATATCAAAATAATGATAGGAAAATCCCATGATCAAAAGTTGGGTATCTTTTAGAACTAGGAACATAATGTATCATTAAATTATACATGTACCATATAATTCAATAATATCCATTATCATCAACCACTAATAACCCATCAATGTCTTTTTATCAGCTATGACCCCTAGGGAAATGAGGAAACATTAGAACGTAGTGAGATAAAACACTCACTAAGGGTTAAAACCTAATCAATGAAAAATTTAAAGGTTAAAAAAGACCATAATGGACATGAGAAAAAATCGTGTGATAAATGGAATTATTACAGGAATATGATTGTAAAAATATATACAATTATAACATAATAATTTTAATGTTGTAAAATTTATTTAATAATGATAAAAAACATATTACATGAAATAGGGATATAAAATCATAATAAAATCATCAATATTCATTGGAATATAGCATAAGAATATAGTTTGAAATACGAATAAAGTAATGTATCTCATATATTGGCATCTAACTTTTGGTCAAGGATTTACACTGCTGTATAAAATCATAGGACAAGGATTGCATCAGAGGTGATATAACATAGGCCTATGATCACCACCAAGTCATTATAAACATATTCCAAGTCTTAAAACCAGGACATCATAAACATAATATCATTATATATAAACCATTACCCAATATATTAGAGGGATGTATAACTTTAGGACCAACCATTTTCAAAATGATATAACCATACATATGTGTGCCACATGAGTATGATAAAAATCATATATCTATCAAAAATTCATAACCTAATAAACCCATGGAAATAAAACATGAATTCAATAAAATAAAATTTTTCTTGAGATAAACAATCATTAACCATGATAATAATGTATAATGTATTGTGAAGATATTAAATAAAAGGTACAAAATCCAATAATTAATTTATACGGTCAATTTAATTTTTGAATATCTAGAAGAAACCCTTAAACTATAGAAATCAATTATAGGGTATTCATAAATTAAATATATTGAAAAAAATATTATTATTATTCATAGTTAATAATATGTAATGTAAAATGAAGTGATAAATCATTTCTATTAAAAACATTTATTTCCACTATACAACACATACATAAGATAATGGATAGTGAGTTAGAGTATTATTTTTATATAAAATCTATTTATGAAAATGATATCATTAATGGAAATATATCATATGAAATGATCAAATGGGTGGGATAAAAAATATTTTTTTATATTTGAATACTTTTTCTGATAAAGATAAGAAATTGAAGATATTTGAAGAAAAGTATTGCTTTTTTTTTATAAAATGTTATAGTGAATAAAGAAAATGAATTTTATAGGGAATGTTTTAATATTATATTTAATGAAAAAAATTATATTTTTAAAATATTTTTTAAAGTATATAATATCACAAAATACAATTAAAATGAATCTCCATGAGGATACAAATAAAAATCTATGATAAATCATGGAATGAGATTTCACAAATTTTGTTTATTTTTTTATTTATATAAAAACTGATTGACATTAAAAGTTTTTCATGAAGATGGTTAGAAGGATTTTAAAATATAGTTTTAATAAAAAAACATCATAAAAATTGATATTTTAAAATGAATAGATTTAAAATAAAATAAATTGAGAGGATGGTATATGAAAAATGTAATTGTCTCCTTTATAAAAATTGTATGTTCCTCTTCAATGGAAGAGTAGGAAAGGAATAAATAACACATGAGTATCCATTAAGTAGTAAAGAGAGGGAATAAAAAATAAAATTATTTAATCATATTAAAAGGGAAAAGATGATAAGGTGATAGATTTAGTGAGTGACAGAGAATATGTCATCATGAATGAGAAACTGTGGGATAGATCCCTTATGAAACATGTATAGTATGAACTTTGAGTACCTAAAAGTGGAAATTGGAGAAGTAATACACAAAAAATAAATGGAAACAAATATTTTATTCTTTAAATATTTTATATATAAGAAATATAGGAGAATATATACCATTGATAAATAATATATAAAAATTGGAAAGGCTTAAAATAGAAATCCCATCACCTTGAGTCCATACTTTTCTAAATATGCATGCATAACTCCTGAAAAATCAAGCTAAAAGTATTAATTGAATTATTTATAAAAAAAATAATGATTTTTTCATTTATTATTATTATTTTATGTTCATTGATAATCATTTCATTTATTCTTTTTTTTTTGTTCCATTTTTCTTGGGGATATCTATTTCACAACCCCAAGGTCCACTAACATATCAATAATAGTAAATTTTCATATTAAATGTGTGCATAAAAAATGTGATGAAATAAAGTTTATATCATTAAAAAATATTATAAGGTTCCTAATATGAAATGGTGTTATAATGTTTTGAAAATAGAATTAGTAAAAGTGGTGTCCTATATTGGTGTGTGAATTTATGAGGTTTACCAACCATTATAAACTTATGTTTTTTACTACATTTTATGATTATTTATGAATTAAATAATATTATTCATATTAAAATATCATTATTGTGGTTATATTTAATAATTATATATTTTATTACAACCTTATATGAAGGTAGTGATTATTCTTTAAAAACAATACCCAAATAGGTAGTTGTATTGGCTATAACTAGATGTTTGTTTCATGTAAACAACTATTATGTTGAATATATATTTTTAACATTGATATAATTGAACATTATTCATATTAAATTTCGTTATATATACCATAATTATACAATAATAATATATTAGAACCTACAATTGAGGTCATGATGTAATATGGACATACATCATTCTCTCTAGGAGTGAATTGATCATAATATTATCGAGGATTTAATTTTAGAATTTAAGAGTGTATAGTGTTGTAAAGAATCACTCAAGTTGAATTTTTATATTTTTTGGATTGTGGTTATTGATAATAAAAATTTAAACGATTTGAGATTGGAGAAGACTGTGAGGTATTCATGAAGGAAATCCCCTTGATGAGTCTATTAGAGAAGTCTCTATAGATATTTTTTTAGAGAAAGTATTTGCACATAAGATAGGTATAATTTCTCAAAAATAAGATATACTCATGGAACTAAATTTGTGAGAACTTGATAATGTTCACAAAATCAAGTTGACTTGTTTTATGTAACATTAAAGGCATGCATGATGAATGATTTTCTAATTGTATTTTCCAATTAATAGGGAAATCAACTCATCATTAAGAACAAAATAAGTCATAGATAAAGATAAATGGAGATAAGAACTTAATTTTTCCATAGTTCATATATTATTTAATTTCCTATATAAATTAATATTTATGAGAACATAGTTGTGCATGAAAAAGTATATTTCATTAATGACCATTTAAACTAACATGCCTTACAAAAAAAGTTAATTGTTTATAAAATGTGTAATGTTAGCTATATATAAATTTCCTTGAATGTATAAGATAATATGATAATCATAAATTTCATGACTGGGGATATTTTTTCATTCCAATTTTGGTGAAAATAATATTGAATTGGATTATCTAATAAATCCTCTAAAGGAACAGTGAGTACAGTTCAGTTGAGTGAGTAGTGAGTTATCAAATTATGATTGGTTATAAACCAGGGGAAATGAGTTTTCTCTAAACTTAAAAACAGTATGGATATTTAGTATATTTATTACATATAAACATCACTCTTTTATTCTCCTTAAATTTATCCCAGTGTGATTAAAGATATTAAAAATTAATATCTTTCTAACATGATTTAATTTCCAATTAATATTGATGTCAAATGAAGAGAGAAGAGTTTTTATCTAAATATGGAATTATATTAGAAGGGGGGTTATTTTAATATTCTATACATTTATTCACCCTAAATATATGGTTATTTATCATTGGGTGAGTATAATATGTGGTATCAAATCTGAAGGTTCTTCTCAGTTTAATTTTTCTTTAGGAGGAAATCATTATTTTACTCAATTGCAAACAAACTTCAATATTTGATAGAAATAAAATTCAGATATATAAGAATCATGTGCAGAATTAGTTCTTATTATTATAAGTATATTTTTATTTATCCTTTACTGATGTAATTATAATAGATATATTAAAAATGAGATCGTGATGAACTGGATGATAATACCAAAGGAATCCACACAGTAAGGGTTCCTTATCCTTGACAATATATATAATAGTGATGTCATGTAAATCCTCATTAGAATTATGGGAAAATTTTCCAAAAATTAATGAAGGTGAACCAATGGTTCATGAAGCTAAACTAGAGGTTCCATGAAACCAATATAAAGACATGAGGATGCACCAAAATGAAATAGTTAATGCTTTCTTCTACCGGGTGAATGTGATTATCGAAGACATTCATGAACTTGGAGATATATTTAAATATATATTTATTGTGGAGATAATTCACATTATATTTCTATATCGATTCAATCCATTTGTTTCATTTCTCAAGGATAAAATGGCATAGATTATTTAATTATATAGTATTAAATGTACTATTGTTTAATATGAGATAATGAAAAATTATATCAAGGGCATAGAAAGAAAATAATCTATAGAAGTTTCATTGAATGAAATTAATATTCTCTTAATGGAAGATAAATCCATAGAAGTGTAAATTGATGAAATAACATCATCCATTTCCTTAAACACAAAAATAGGAAATGGAAGTTCCATGGAAAGATTCCAAATTATCTCTATTTATGTTTAATGGTTAGGAATTTATACTTTAATGTACCCTATGGGAATCAAGTATTAAACTTAAGATTTAAAAGTTGTAATGATGAAATATGATAATGATTTGAAATAAAAGATCACTAGTAAAATTTTCATAAATAATAAAAACATAATATCAATAGACAATAATAATTTCAAAGAAATATATTTTGAATACATTGATGAATGTAAGTAACTCAATTAAGATATTCATGTTGTTTTGGTAGAAAAGTGACATATAATGTAAGGAAATTGTGATGAAGATTCCTAAGTAAATAGATAATTTAATCTCAAAAAATATTTACATGTTGGTATTGATGAGATAGATGATTGTAGATACAAAATGAATAAATACAATGGTGTGGTTCATGATTACAGAATCTACATGGATCAATAGGAATAGGAGAAGTATGAGTTGAAGGGAAAAAATTAAATTGATAAAATTTAATATTCGATAATGTAAATAAATGTTTATTAGAAAAATATCAAGATCTAAGAGAATAATTGTATTACCAATGGTCTGGATAACACAATGAATGGTTGTGTTAAATAAATCATGTGGATTAAGGGATAAATTATTAGTTTTTAGTGAAAAATCAAACACCAAGAGAGAGACCCGACTCTTGGTATGATATAAAGAAACAAAAAATAATGAGTTATTGAAATTCACAGTGAGAAGAATTAAGTTCTTCCAATAGAGTTATAGAATTATATACAAAAACAAAATACAGATAAAAAATATAAATATGATATGGGGAATGAACTCGTGAATATAGTAGTGTTAGTTTATTTTAATACACAAGCACTCACTCTAAATATGATGATTGATTTGGTTGTGACTTAGAATAAAAAAATTATAAAATCAACTACAGGATACACATTTAAAAAAAATAAGAATACAATTTAGAACATATGTTGTTGTGGTGGAAGGATGTGACACGCTTAAAGTTTATGTTCCATAGTTAAGAGTTATTGAGAGGCACAATATCTATGAATGGATCAAATAATAAATCAAAATTTTAGGTATTCATTTAATGGATACCAATTTTAACATCATTGATATATTCATATAGATTTTTTTTCTCCTCAACAATGTAGAGGAATATTCCTATTAATTTAAATCATATATTTCTTATGTTATCTCTTCATCATGAATTCCATTTTTGTATCTTCATTACTACAACAAGCACCATATTTAAAATTTATGAACTCCTCCTCATTCACATTATAAATAAATATCTTTTAAATAATATCACTAAAAATATAATCTTTCTTTTATTACTCCCTAATATAATGATATTAAAAAGAAATATCTCTTCTTTTATTTAGAGAAATTCCTAACCATTCCCTTAATGAAAATTTATAAATTTCAGATTTTTTGTTTCTTATTAAAAGATATCCTTATCCTCTCATAATTTTCTTCACTAACTTCATCTTCTTTTATATTTGTATAGTTCTCTAAACGATTCAAAATAGATCCATATAAAAAAACACTTCAGTGGGATTATCCCTTTAAACATTCTATTTCTCCCTCTCACACTTATTGAGATAAATGATATGACATTTTTAAATATCTCATAGAAATACCATTCTTCATTAGAATTCAATTTTTTTAAAATAGTTTCTTTCCTACACTTATATTTTTTAGACATGAAATGAAATATCTTTTTCATATATAACCTTATTTTTTGTTACAATTATTTTCCAAAACTTATACATAATAAGAATTTTGTGTAAATCATCAAAATATAGTGTACCTGGATCATTGCCTTTAAGTTCTTCCATGCAAAAATATTTAATAATACATAGTATATTCTCTAAAATCATAGTATCCTCTAATTTTTCACTAAAAAATCTAATAGTTCTCACAATTTTGATTAACTCTAGTGAATAATTCATCTAGTGTTTTATCTCCTATCAATTTGAGATCATAATACTTCAACATACAAACCTTTATATAATATTTATTTACCTTTTATTTTACATCATAGTTATTTTGAAACTTATCTCATATTCCAATTTTTATCTCAGTAACTTTTACATTGAGAAACCCCTCCATCAAAAGAGATGTATAGATAGAATATAAACCACATCCATTACTCCCTAGGTTCTATCAATATATTAATGTCAGAGTAACACCTTCAACATATGGTGTAAAACTATATATTGTATCTTTTAATACTTTTAAAATAATTTATAATAATTTCAAGGACAACATATCATAAAATATATAATAAATTATCCCATAAAAAGTGTGAATCCACTTTTTGTTCAGAAAATATAGGGTTTCCAATGTTTATAAAAAAAATATTAAAACTAAATTTTTATATAGAGAGCAACTCTTTCCAAATAGATGTATAATTATATATCATAAATTAAGGTAACTAAGTTATGATATGACTTGAGAAGGACCCTTATGAATATAGAGAATTCACTTAGAGGTCGGGTGATTCAATGAATTCAATTTTTATGTTTAATTTTAAAAAAAAACTTTAATCACTTGTTAATGTGAATATAAGATCATTTTTCACACTCAAAAAAGCACATACTAAAAGTAAAACATTTTTACATAGTTTAAGAGTCAAAATAAGTAGTTATTCCAGGAAGTGACCTATATTTACCTGAGATCATATAATCCACAAATTTAAACTTATGGAATGAAAATGTGTAGGTTTAATCCTTAACTCATGTTATATAATAGTCTCTCAATAGTTTTATGTTATCTTTAAAATATAAATATATATATATAAATGATTTCAATATCAATAGAATATTCAACTAAATAATACATCCATCATGTTTCCATAGTGTTATTTCTTCATCACCTTCATCTTATTTTTATTTCCATTCTATTTTCACACCAACAAGTATTATATTATTCCACTATTACATTATTTCACATCAATATTTTATTTTAAAGGAATTTGTATATTTTATATTTTTATATAATATTTGAATATTTTTTATAAAACAACACAAGTCTTCCTATTAAAATTTTAATTTTAAATTCAAATTCCAATATTCATCATCCATTTAAAAAATAATACTTTCTATATATAGTAGAAAATATAAATATACAACATCATCAAATTAAAATTCAAAATTGAATTTTAGACAGTTAAGAACGTTTAAATTCTTCAAATAATCATCTCATTTAAATATTATCTCTTATATTATTTTAGTATTTCAAATCACAGTACATTTAATTTTGGTTTTCCTTATATGAATTTATCTTAATCTAAGTCATCTAGAATACATAAAAAATAATATAGTTATTTCTAAATAGATCTGTATGCCTCTCATACTCAAATTTTTTCATATTATGTATCCTACTTCCAAAATAAATCTTAAAATCTCAAAATGACTCTTATAGAATCTAAAAATAATACATATAGAATCTATAAATGACAATTAATATTTTCATTCTACTAAGAGATGACTCTTAAATAAATGAGAAAATTAATCATATGTTTTTTCTATGAACCTTATGTATCTAATATGATTGATGTTTTTTGTAGCTATCCCTTAAAAAATCTTAGATGACCCTAATGAATATGAAATTACTCTTACTTTCTCACTGTAATAAATTTTACATAATAGATTAATCAGACCTTTTTATATATGAATCTTTTGAATTTTTAAAATAACTCATATGAACCAACAAAGTTACTCTTACAAAATCATTGCATAGTCTTATTTTAATTGTTAAGATTTATATTATTCAAATTAAAAGCATAATGACTTTTACACATTTTTGGATTTATGATTTTTTTGTTGAAACCTTATTAAATAAAAAAAACTTACAAATTAATTCCAAATAGATTGAAGCACATACCAAATATCTTAAAATACTCCTAAACCACCTTGAAATATGATTCACCTCATATGATAAACACAATTTAATGTGATATTAAATATGACTTATGAATTTAAAATGAGCAGCAATTCAAAAATATATCAACTCTATCTTATCTCTAAATCCCTATCCCAAGATAAAAAACACAAGGATATGGTATACTCTTTTAAATAAATATACCAAAATTATTAAATAAGTATAAAAATGTTCATCTAGTGACACATCCACATTTAGGTCTCAACATTTCTATATAATCATCTTTTTTTATGCATAGATACTTTTACAAACACATAGGGGGCCTAAAAGTATATATTAAAAGTATAAGGCTTAGAAAACATTAAAATATCACTTCTAAAATAATATGAATATAATTATGTGAGAATACATTTAATATTTAATTAAACATAATAAATATATACTAAATCTATATGAATATGTTGTTTTGAAGCCTCAAGCATTAATTAAAATGCCAAATAAAAATGGATTTAAAAAAACCTATCATAAATTTGTTGTTTTATCGCCAAATGATTTGATTCCACATTATGGGAATATATAAGGCCCTTTAAAATAGGAATAATCCAAAACATAAAAAGTAAAAAATTTACACAATTAATTTCAAAATCCTATTACACCATGGAGATTAATTAATGATAGATTTGAAGGAATGTAGAGAATATGACTGAGCAATAAGAGAGGATGATAAAAGAAACCCAAACCTTTGAAGTGATGGATAAATCATAAATTATCACCCATTAATCAACAATTAGTTAGTAGGTAGATATTTTAATATGACCTTTTGGGTTTCTAAGACAATTACCAAACCTTAAGGATTAATAAGAAGATAATTATAAAAAAGGGGTCTTAAGATATAAAAACACATTTTCTAGGAATCTTCATGTCCTGACAACATTGTATCTCTTCTGGTGCACCTTTTCCGTGAAATACACTTTCTCTTGAGGGAGGTATTTTTTTCAATATTCAATTATTTGGGCTTTTTCGTGGGTGTTCACCCTACCCATGAAACCTATAAACCCCTATAAATATTAAAAATTTAGAACAAAAACTCAAAATAATAGCTATAACCAATCAATACTAATTTAAATACTTGATTGTGACATCATGGGTCTAAAACATCTCCCCAACAAAACATTTTCTTCCCCATATATAAAATTTTTAACCATGAAGTCAAAGGAAATAAAAATTCATTTCATAAATGATATAATTATCATACACTTGTTTAATTTATAAATTTAGGATATTATTAAGTTCTCTAATGAATAAAACATCTAATTCTTGTAAAAACATATTCTATAATAGAATATTAAAAACCTAGAAACATACCCGCCAAATTGGATGAAAAAAATTAATGACCGGAATGTGAATAATTTGAACTCAAACCAATTCAACTAATGTAAATCACCTATAGAGGTAACTCAATGAATAACAGAGACATGATATGGGTATCCCAATAATATAAGACTCTTATTATGAAATTTGAAGAGACAAAGATGAGAAATGAAAAAAATATTAATACCAAATCTATATCATTATATAATTCAAGTAATAAGATTTAACAAGTCTTCATCGGTATCAATGTATCCAATATGTGTGATAGAATCAAATGAAATTTAAAATGAAACATCTAGAAAGTTATTTATAAGAGATAAGTAGGTAAATGATTCTTTATGAAGCACAATGGAAAGAAGTAATTTCATTATGAAAATGTATAACCAAATAAATAAAATAATTGATGTTATATACAATATTTCTTATCCCATATCTAAATGAATGAACTTACACTTAATCCCATAATTGGATTACTTACATTATTTTATCATTCATTCTCAATTAAACTTATACAATATCATAAGATGACCCAATCATCCATGTTGATGATATTCTCTATAAGATTGAAAATGTAACATATTTTAATGACAAAACATTCCACACTAGAAGCACACAAGATATCACTCCATATTTTAATCAACAAAAAATATAAATAGAGGTTCTATCACTTCTAACTCCACCATTAATATCGTGGAAATCATGAATCCTCTTCTCTATAGTTAAATAACTTTAACATTAACTATATATTATGGATTCAATGCATGATATAGGCTATTTCACCATATTCTATTTAACTAACATGGTATTTTTGACAATTTATATATATAAATCTAGGCCATATAAAGACACTTATGAATTGATGTTAAGATAAAGGCCTATTTAATTTTTTTAATGAGTCGCCAATGACTATATTGGGATAGATAAGAATAAGCACGCTAAACTGTTTTTCAAACTCTATCACTATTTGATGACCTTTCTAGAGGCACATGAATAATATTATCTTATATATTCTAATATTATACAGATAATTCCACTGAGTAAAAATAATCTAAGTATTCACATAAAATAACTATTATTTAATGTGCATGAGTAATTGTTTCCAACTATTCCTTACCATGTCCCTCAAACATGACCAAGGAGAATTACACATTAGAGGGTGTAGAAGTGTCTATGTATTTAATAATTCCCTTAAAATTATCTATATAATCCATCTCAACCTATGGTCCCTGATTATCAAGGAGGATTGGGGGTGTATGCTTGATAAACACTTTCACCTATAAAGATTTGACCCCACCACTCTATAAAGAGTATGGAATGTTTCAATAACTGGATACACCAAATATATATTATTAGAATCTCTAAGATAAAATACATCTTGTGGAATATTCTTTACTCTATTTAATGGAGCTATTCTGGGAGGAATACTCTAAAATAACATTAGACACAATCTCTATAAAAATTATATCTTGATATTGGTAAAACTCATAATAAATAAACATAATAGTGTCACATAAATATAATATATAATTTCCCATAACACCAATATAATATAAATTTATCATCCACTAGCTAGAACTACAATAAATGGGGATTAAAATAACTTTATATATAAAATTTTTCTGAATTTTGTTTGTAAAAATAAATCACTCAATGGAAGTTCAAGAAATTTTATTATATAGATTTTTAATTTAATCATTTTGAAAAAATTATAATATTAATAAAAAATTACCAAATCATTATTTCTGATAGTTCCCTTATTTTAAGGATTTAAATGAATATATTTATAACACTAAATATATAATAATGGGAAACTCAGGGGTTGATCTCATGGAAGCATTTTCAAATGTCCCGGTGGTGTTCCCAAAACACTTTTTGGTTTTTTTAGATATTTATAATGAAGAATAAAAGAATGGAATGTGTTGAAAAAATATGGAGTTGGTAATAGAGTGATGAAGTAATGGAAAAAATATAAAACTAAGATAACTAGATAATAAAAATATAATAAAAAGAAGTTAGTTTGTTCTACTTGTCAACTACCTAAAATTGATCTCAAATGAGCTAGATATTTTCACAACCCCAGTCTATGGATACTCAATCTATTTATTCAAACAAATCTCTCACCAAAAATGGCAATCACCTATTCTTGGAATTTCTTCAAACACATAAACACTCTCCCAAAAGTGAAATAATCTCCCAATCAAACCACTCCATCCAAGAATCTCTTCTGGATTGAAGTAATTTTTAATATATCATCAATAAAACAATGAATATCAAACACTCTCCCAAGATAATTGAGAAAATAAGGAGATAATGAGGAAGGTTAAGGAAATATGAAAACTTCACTTGGGTGGTCATGCACTTAGTTTACCACTTACATGGTCATTTTCTACCAAGAGTATTGAAGAAGGATGATGATAGACATGACATGCAGATCTATAGGAGGAATTGGGGTTTCAATTCCTATAAATAGACTTGAAAATAAATCCTTCATATCTAAATTTTTTATGTCACATGTAACTTCCCAACTCAGGTTCCACATATTGGTTCCCTGAGCTGATTTGTTACGTGACCTCAGGGGAACCTCCCTGTATGTCAGAGGTCTCCAACTAGTAGTGAGGGTCTAATATCTAATGCGGGGAGACTACAACCTCTTTATAAAAATTAAAAAATAAATAAATAAATAAATAATATCCAAATAATAATAAAAAATAACCACTAATAATGAACATGGATTGATAAATCTGAAAATAGGGAAAATGACCGTAAACCATAGCAGTAAATATGTCATTCCATAAAAGTATCAAGTGTCTAATGAAAACCCAAAATAAGGATACACTAAAATCTTTCAAGAATGTCCTAACATCAAGTATGGTTCCCTAATCCATTCTCCATCCTGAATCCCAACTCATCCATCTAACATAGGGCTCTTTCCCTTATCCTATCATGCATACAAGAAGTCTATTCAAGTGTCAATTAGGAAACCTGAGTAGTGTGTGAGTACAAATCAATAGGCCACCACCAAAATATTCTAAAGAAATATCTATTGTATAATTTTGTATTTATCTATATAAATAATAAATATTAAATGAAAAAAGTAAATATAATTCACATATATTATTCTTTTATCAACCACATGGGCCCCCAAGTTCTTAGTGACACCTGAACCAATCATACCTGCTTCAGCTCGTGCCAAAGTCTAAACCAAACACCAATGTGATATAATAACTCATTATTTCATGGGATTTAATTATTAATTTAATTACCATTTTATTTAGTACCATGGGGCATCATTCCTGGTTCAATTATCATGACCACTTATAGTATGATTCCGACGCCAATATCGTAGGGGTTAGTACATCAGTCTGGCACCCCATGAGTATTTGGAGCATCAACACCTAACCCAGAACTCATTTTTAACATGCATACATCGGTGGCCTAGAGAATTATTCTATAACCCCATGGGTTTACAGATAATCAATCTCATACCCAAAACTCATTGATCAATCATTCAAAAATATCACATATTTATCAAGGATCAACATATCTAACCTTCTTACCAAACATTCACATCACAAAACATCTTTTAATTTATCAGTAAAACTTATGGTTATTTAATTTAATCATAATTAATAACCTGAAAAATTCATCATTAATCAATTTTTCATATAATATTCACATCTCATTAACCCTTTAAGGTCAGGCCAATCAACCCTTTAAATCAATTTATTAAACCATACAAAAAGGACTTAGTTCAATTACATAAACCCTCTATTCCCCCTTTTTTATTCCATAATTTGCATTTCAACGTAATTGGAACACCCCATGGGTTTCCATCAAGATTGACCGCATTGTCTTCAATAGGTCCAATGAGATCCGTGAAGGGTCTCACAATTTCATGGAATTAAATTTACATTTTCAATTTTAAATGAAATTTCCTAACACTGAAACAAAATGGAACAATTACACACACAAGGTAATAATCATGACTATGGGAAATATAAATTATTACACCAACCTCATGATCATTAATGAACACTTGCCAAACTATAACCCTTAATTCGATGTAGAACAATTGAAATCACAATGATGATGATGATATAGGACCAAAACCTTGGATCGAGATACAATCAAATTAAATCCATTAAAACCTAAATATAAACCATCAAAAATGGATGAATTAATCCCTCCCAAATTGGAGATAAATATGGGAGAGAGAGGAACCTTAAACAAGGAATAAAATCTCTTAATAGAGGGCCAAAATTCTTCCACTAGACCATAGATTCGTAAAAGGAGGACTTTGAAGAGCCTTGGAACCCTATCCTGAGCCTCCAAGAGCATTGGAAGTCATGTAAGTTTGAATAAGGGTGTTATGGATATAAGCCGATCATTTATAAATTTTTAAATAAATTTTGGGGGTTTAAAATCATGTGTGCATGGTTTCATGGGTGGGCCATAGGGTTTGATAAACTCTTCACCCCTACCGTATGGGGTGCATAGTTTCTTCTAGGTGGGAACATAGTTTTCCAAATTATTCACCAGCTGTACATATCCCCACTATTCAAGGGTGCATGGATTGGGGAGGGTGCTACAAGTTTTGGTTAAACCGTGCACCCACTTCTTGTGGCTCAAAATAGGGAGCACAATTTCTTGGGGAAAATGGAACAGTTTTCCCAAACAGTACACCAACCATGTGCAGAACCATGGGCTTCCAAAATTCTCCAAATTCACTCAAAACATTCCCAAAGAAAGACCGATAAAAGGTATAATCAAAAAAGGGTAAAATATTATCTGAAAATGAGTTTGATACATCTACATAAAGGTTGATATCTTATAATATCCCCACCTTTTAACAGATAATCCTTGAGATGAACCCCTAAGAATCACTATGCCTCTAAGTTGAAAAGATTGGGCTGGTGTGACCATATATCTTCTTCACTCACCCATGTTTCCTCTTAAACACGGTAATTCTATCAAAACCCTTAGACCAACAACATAATCCTTCCCTGAAAAACATTCTCACTTTGATCCATAGCACGAATCAGATTCCTCTCAAAGGATGCATCACCCTCAAGCTCAACATCATCAGCATAAATCACATGATAATGTTCAGGGTGATACTATAGAATCTGTGACACATGAAAAACATATAATACACATTCTACCACTATAAACTCAATAGGATGATGAAGTCAATCAGCATAAGACTTATATTGAGTTTTCAATGTAGATATACATTTTTGAATCAATTTAAACTATTCCAACGTATCCAGTATAAGAATCAGTCCCATTAACTCATACTCACCCACCTCTATCCAACATAAAGGTGATATGAATAGTCTACCATAAAGTGCATCATATGGTTCCATCTGATTAGTTTCCTGATAACTGTCATTATAGGTGAACTCAATGACAGATAAGTACTTCTCCCAAGACCCACTATAATCTAGTATGAGTGTACATAGAATTTTCTCTAGCATCTAGATATTTTTCTCTAATTTCCCATCTATCTATCATAGAAAATCCATACTTAGAAGTACCTGAGTACCCAATACTTTTTTTAAGCCTTTCCAGAAACACAAAGTAAAATATAGATCACAATCTGAAACTATACTCTGTGGCACCCCATAAAAATGAACTATCTCTTGAATGTACAATTCACTCTACTGGTCAACCCTGAATATATCCCGGATTGGAAATAAATGTGATACTTTCATCAACTGTCCCACAATCAGCCACATTGTATCATTCTTTTAAGGAATCCTCAGAATAACCAATATAAATTCCATGATAACTTCATCCCACTTTCATTCCAAAATGGGAAACGGTTGTAACAAATCATCTGGTTGGTTATTCTCATCCTTCACCTATTTGTAGTTATACCGTCATGTCACAAAACCTATAATTTCCTTTTTCATGCCCAACCACCAATAATGGAGATGTTGGTTAAGGTAAATTTTGGTCAAATATTAATATACTGCTCACTGTAAATCATGAAACTCATGCATCATCTCTTCTCTCATACGTGTAGTAACAACAACAAAACCCTAGAAATAAATGATCACATCCTCATCTATAGCCCAATCAATAAGTAACTTCTAACCTTTAATGCTTTCTCTCAATGCCCAATACTCTAGATCCTTATACTTACTCTCCATGATACAACATATAAGTGTGGACTCAACTGATAAATATACATGGTTCATCTTATCCTATACCTTTTTAACCTTTATATGTATCTCATCTAGAAAGGTTATCATCTTCCACTGAGAACTAAACTTTTGGATTTCCTGATTTTGTATCTTTCACCTAAAAGTATCAGCAACACTGTTTCCCTTACCACCATACGTATAAGATTGATAAACATAAAGTTACTGTATATACTCATCCTATATTCACTACCGAAGATTCTAATCTCACTTAAAAGAGACATATATATTTAAATTTTTTGTTCAGTATATACAATAAATGTTTCACCCAAAAAGTAATATTTCCAACATGTTTAGTCATAAACCACCGTAGCCAACTCAAGATAGTGTGTTGGATAATTCTATATGTGTGGCCTTAACTTTGATGATCTATATTCTATGACTCAATCATTCTATGTCAACACTTCTCCAATTCCAATTTCGAATACATTGCAAAACATGGTATACTCCTCACTCGACTTGGGTAGGATCGAAATAGGTGTAGTATTCAAATGCCTCTTCAGCTTCTAGAAGACATTCCCACATACTCCATACCATTAAAAGTTGATATGCTTATTATTCAGGACCCAAAGGGGCACATCCATGTGAGAAAAATCATCGATGAATCTCTGATAATATCATTTTAAACCCAAAAATCTTCAGATATCAAAAACATTCTTGGGTTTCTACCAAGAAACAACTACCTAAAATTTCTCTAGGTCAACTTACACACCTTCCCTAGTGATGATGTGACCCAAGAAATGAACCTTTTAAATCCATAATTGAATCTTAGATAGCTTTACATATATCCTATTCTCTATCAGTGTACTTAATACAATGTCAAGAGGTTTGGAATGATCATCATGAATCTAGAAGTATACTAAGATGTACTCAAAAACATTAACCACAAACCGATCCAAGTACAAGTGGAAGATATAGTCTATCAAGGCTATAAAAACAATATGATCATTTTTCAATACAAAATTTATTAAAATGAACTCATACGGGCCATCCTGAAAGTTTTTTGTGGTATATTTGATGTCCTCACTCTCAACTGATGATACCCCAATCTCAAATAAATCTTGTAGAACCCACCATCACCCCTCAACTCATCAATAAGATCATCAATATTTAGGAAAAGATGCTGATTCTTAACTTTAATCTAGTTCAAATTCCAGTAATCAAGATAAAAACACAGTGTCTCATAAAACTTCTTAGAAAAAAACACCAAAGAACCCCAAGTTGACGTACTCATATAGATTAATACCTTATCCATTAATTCCTCCAACTATGTTTTAAGCTCTTGAATATCTGTTGGTTTCATTTAGTAAGGTGTAATATAAACAGGTTCATCTCCATTAATTAGCTCAATTATGAACTCAACATATCTCTTAGGTGGCATCCATGATAATTCCTCAGGAAACACATCCTAAAACAGATCCATTATGGTTGGAAAGACATAATGTTTCACACCCCCATCATCCAACAATTGATGTGGGATCAGTATGATTCCATCTAGTCCATACTAAAAATCAAGTCAAACCTAACATATCAAGTACTTAAAATTCCCAAATGAAATGAAACTCACCAACCTCAATGTAAAACCCTTTAAATAGATAGATTTCAATTGATCATACCCCAACGGTGTGTTGATCAACATAGCATCACTCCCAATCTCTAAATTAAAACTCAAACCATTCCCATGTTGAGAAGATATAAAAGAATGTGAGGATGCTATATAGAATAAAGCACTAGAAATTATAGATCTACAAAAATTGTACCGCTATCCAACTATGATCAAACCTCACTATTCATGAGTACAATATAAACTGTATAAAATTGACATGTCCCTCTAATCTGTGTTCTAGTCTTAGTTCCATGATTTACACTGCTATGCTAATATGGGAGCTCTTACCCTAAAGTACCACATTTGTTGTCCCGACCAACATGGCTATTGGTACTCCAACTGCCACACTCAAATGGTATAGAAGACCCCCTTCCCATAATCTAGCTCAGTCTAAATACTCCATCACTACCCAACAGTTTAGGATTCCTGTAAAGCCATTGTAATTGTCTCATCCTTCTACAATATCTTCACTTTATTAGTGGTCGAGGACACTGGGTATGAATGTCACCTAGCCTATCACATGGATGGAAAATAACTTGATTATTTTCTTGAGTAAATGACCTTTCTCTATGGAAACTATATTTTTTACTTTTTTGGTTAAAATTGTCATATAAATTATCCCTACCCTTAAAGGAATCACCTCCTAGACATATAAAAGAAACAACCTATCCTCCACTAGAATACTCTATCAGGTTCCCCTTAGAAATGAGAGTTTGATTCAGCACCTTAAAAAACTTCTTCAACTGGAAGATGTTATCATGGGGCTTAATCTCACATTTAATTCCATCCTAAAAACATCTTACTTAAGTTTCCTCGTCTCCTACCAGTGTTGGGATAATGTGTTGCAAGTCAGTGAAGTAAACAACATAGTACATCAATGACATACTCCCATGTGTAAACCGTATAAACTCTCCCCCTATCTCCTATCTTATCAAGTCTAGGTAAAAATGTTCTAGGAAATTCTCCATGACATCCTTCCATACCATAACCTCCAACTTCTCATCCCGAGCCTAGATATCCCAACAATGCTTCATTGATCCTTGTAACATATTAGCAGAAAATTTGAATCTTTTCTATACATGAGTCTCTAAATGCTAAATAATTGTCTGGATAGAGTCAATATAGAACTCGGCTTCCTCAGTTCCTCCCTCTCCGGTGAACATTGGAGGGTGTTGCAACTAGAACTCCCATGTCAGATTAGATATATTCCATGTATCCTACCATGAGTTTATTTCCATAAACTGCATAAAGAGAGTGGATTTATCATGTAAATTATCTCATTATCCTTCACTTGGAACTATCAAGGCCTCTAGTCCCACTACTAGGGTCACATTTCCAGCAATGTCCTCTTATCTCCCTACCAACAAACTTCGTAATGGAGGGATGTGTCTATAATGAAAAACACATGTCTTAGGACACATGATACGTCATTAACACATTTAAATAAGAGGGATTCAAATAAAGCTATAAAAATCCATCCTCCGTACATATCCCCATGATCAACACCGAGGAATTATCATTACCCTCAACCATCCCTAACATGGTCCAAGGATAACACAAGGTAAATAACTTTCATATTCATATGTTTTTCCATTTGAATCCCATTTTAAAATTTTCAAATTTCCACATTTCATATCTTTTATCCACTATTAATTCATCATTAGAAACCATTTATTTTAAATTACTCAAATCAGGAAAAACATTTTTCAACTCTCACAGCCCACACATAACATGATTTTCAATTCATGCCTAACATGATTCATGACACATAAATTCATAAGTTCCTAGAATGATGCATTCATACTAAACTTATATTGACCTATAATTTTTAAATGAAATTTATTTCCGGAGAAAATGTTTTTTTATTATATTATACAAAAAAACCATATCTCAAAAATAACGATCAATACATTATTCATCTATAAAACCAATTAAAATTCAAACCATTAAAACTAGAAAAAATATAAAATATAAAATCCAAAATGGGAAAATATGGATAACTCCAATTCGTTAGAATCATCGCACCCAAATCCAACACTACTAAAAAAAAAATTAGAAAACCAATCAACATAATATATAATGAAAATATGTAACCGTGGGAGGGATTTTAATGAATTTTTAGTGAAATAATAAAGTTTTATTTATAGAGTATAAAGGGAAATGTGACCATTGGGTTTTTTGAATGTTATAGGACCATTGGTCAAATATGACCATTGGTCAATAAAACCAATGGAAAAATTGACCTTTGGGAACTATACCCATTGGTTATAATTTTAACGTTATAATTATTGTTTATAATAGTGATAAAAAAGGATAAATAATATAGAAAGGTGAAGTGATGGCCTCAACTAGTAGAGTCATGTTGTTTGAAGCCCATTTTTCAGAACTTGGAAGGGAGGTAGAGTCATTGGGGTTTTCGTATAACCAATCCCAACCCAAGATTAAACAAGTGAGGCTAGAATGAAATCATCTACAGAAGAATTTCATGTTAGTGGAAGTTACCCCTCGGTCGATGTTAGCTGATTCACATCATGAAACTACCACCATCAAACACCTTACCCTTAGGGAATATAAAGGTGTAATAAGGGGTTATGTGTCCAGACCTTAGTTGGTTAAAGTGAAATTCCTTTGTATGCATGAAATTTTTATTCCATAAATTCCATTTTAAGAATATTTTTGATTAGTAAAATATATTTTTATTTGACATTAATTTCATAAATTGATTTTTCATACGCAAATTTTACTTTTTAGAAAACATATAAATTTTTACAATAAACTAAGTTATTTTGAATAATATTTATTTTAATTAAATATAATTTTAAAATACTCTTATTGAAATATAAATTATAAAATATTATTATTATTTCCTAATAAATATTTAAGTGCCAGGAATTTCATTATGCCTTACAACACACTTCTTTTTTAATAAATAAGGATTTTTATATTTAAAATATAAAATTATCATTTTAGATAATTTTTTGATAAAATAAACATCATATTTTAAATCATCATGGACAAATTAGGTTAGGGGAATTTATGATAATTTTCTAAAATAAATTATTTTTTCATGAATAGAAAAAATGCAGTTTTGGGTTTCTAGTATGTTTAATGAATTCATAATTATTTCATAATGATGTAATAATTAATTAAAAAAAATACACATTATAAAATATGTTATTTTATTAATATAAAGTATTTTAATATATTTTAATCAATTTCCAAACCTATAAGTGACTTTCAAAAGTCTAAAATAGAAACTTTGATGTTAAAAACATTACTTTGTGGAAACTTTACTTTTCCATGTTGAAAGAATTAATAAAAAATGATGTTATATTATTTTGGATTAAAATAACTTAAAATGTGTCCCAAATTTCCAAAATCATAGGAAACCCATTGTTAATCCAATGGTTTTACATTTTTGACAACCTATATTTCCAAGTCCAATATTTGGAAATTATTAAATAAATCCTCTACTTTTTCTATAAATACCCACCCATTTATCCATTTTATTTTAATAATAATCCATAAACCATGAATTTATGGTAGTTTTTACTCCCAAGGAGTCCCACAAATGTTTCCTCAATTGCACAAGGTTCCATTCTTGAATATCTAGGTGTAACTCTTCAAGGTAAAGGAATTATCCTTTATCTTCAATTAAAGAACCTCTTTTTGTATATGTCTTCTAAGTGTTATGGTTACTCTCTTTTATTAAATTTTTTATCATACCCATACTTACAAATTATTTTTTATCAATGGCATACCCTTTTCTCCCCACATTTTACCCTTTTCTAAAACCACATTTTATACCCATCATGCTGCCAAATTTAAATCTAAAATGTCTCTCTCTAATTAAGAAATTATATTTAATTTTCTTTTTGTGAATACCAAAACCTATTTCTTTTCCATGGTTATTAAACTATATGTAAATGTAGTTTATTTTATTATGGTATTTACACATAAGAAACCCAAATTCCCTTTTTGTGGGAAAAAATTGTAATGATCATTTCTTTAAGAACTTTTTATTCCATGATTTTGATAAGAAACCCATTTTTTATTCTCCAAGGGTTATTAAGGAAATGATTTATTATTAACTATGTGGATAACAATAATTAATACATATGAAGGATTCTCCCTGACAGAACTACAATTCATTAGGTAAATAATTTAATCTCTATATATAACATGTTTTATGATACATTGGTGAATAACCTTGGTAATTATCATTTATGATAACTTGGTGAAAAACCTTGGTGATATGCTCATGAATGTATCATTTAAATGTTGTAGTCGCATCTACATGTTCTAATTTATGTTATTTTTATTATTATATGCCTCATTTTTTCTTTCTCATTCCATATTGATATTTCTCATGTTCTAATTGATATTCCTCATGATCACATGTAAAACATTTCCCTTTATTATTCCCTTACTAGGGATCATGTTCACCCCATTCCTTTAATGTTTTTCCCCAAGATATGAGATGCAGTAAATGTACTTAGTATGAACCCATGAATAATCCTTTCAAATGAATTATAATAATGTTTTATGTTTTCATGTATTATGTTTTTATTTTCCAAGAAACTAAATTTTAAAAGATCCTCTATTTTGTTTAATATATGGAAATGTTTATGTAATAAAAAAGGTAGGATTCCATAGTTGGTATCAAAGGATGGTTTATTTATTTTTTGGAATTGTGAATATAATTACTTAGTATTAAACCTAGGGAAAATTTTAAATAGAGGAAAACATATTGGTATTTTGGTGAAGTATTAAGTAACTGGTTTTTGAGAAAATAAATCCATGTCAATATATGAACAATTAGATGTGGCTCTAGTATAAATGTATCTAGAGGTAACACCTGAAAACCCCACATTGATCTAGAATTTATTGGAACTAGTGCATGAAAATGGGTCTTACTTCACTCTTGGTTTGACACTCCCAAGGGATACGATTGGTTAATCACAAGATTTGTACAAACCATTATAAAGGATGTATAGAAAACATAATTGTTATTAAAGAATAAAATATTTAAACATGATTTTGTAAGACATAAAATTCCCTTATAATTATAAGATTCATAAAATAAATATGCTTCTCACTGTGTTTTTCTTCTTTTATAAAAAATGTAATATCTATGAGATAAAAATTACAGGACTTTCTCGATACACCTTTAGATTTATTATAAATCATAAGGTAAGGTTTTATAGGTTCATCAGTGTACCAAGACCCCATCTATAGAAGAATTTGTAGAATTGAGACTATAAAATCTAAGAGAATATAGTGTGTAGTGATATGAAAGTTGAATTGGAGTTTGGGTAAACACAATGGTCATGTAGGTTGAATGAAAAGAATAGAGTTATGGATCCAAACTTAGGAAGGAACATTGATCATGCAATAAGATGAAAGAATGTAAAACATCCCATATTCAATAAATTTGGGAAGAAGAATTCAGGGAACTTATTTCATGGGAGTGTAAAATTCTACAAGTGCAGAAAATATGGTCATATTTCTTAGAACTATCGTAGTGAGGTGAATCCAAACCTTCTCAACACTAATGACAAAGGGAAGATGATACAGCCCCAACCTAAAGTTCAATTATTAAAGTGTGGACAGATTGAGAACTTTTCTAATCGCTATCCAAATTAAAAGATAATGGAAGGAAAACACCATTAACCACATCATATCACAAGGGATCAAGTTTTGGAAATTGTTATCACAATAATAGAAGTAGAGGCTCCAAATTATGTGGTAGTAGGTACACATGTTGTTCTCTCAAAGCTATTAATTACTTTGTTTGATTCTGGTTCTACACATTATTTTATTTCATCCAAGTTTTTAAATAATATAGAATCAATCCCCGATCTTATATGAGTTATCATTCAAGACTCTTAGAGGGATTATCCAAGCATCGATAGTGTATATAAAGTCTTGTATTAACTTTGGTGATCACCATATCATCAAAAATCTAGTTGTCATTCCCATGGTGTAATTTGACAGTATACTAGGGATGGAATTTATATTATAGTATAATTCTTAGATCAACTATAGAATCAAGGATATCTCAGTATCCTTGAATGGAAAACCAACAGTTATTTTGAAATGAGATATATCCCGACCTAATATTTTTCTAGAAGTACCTCCCTAAGACTTCTTTATGATGAAGATATATGAAGAGGGAGAACGAAATGAAAGTATAATGATAGAAAACTTCCCCATAATTTAGGAATACATTGACGTATTTATTGAGAAGTTATTTATACCTCCCCCAGAAAGAGGGGTAGATTTTTCCATTGAACTCATACCTGGATCCAATTCGATATCAAAGACCCCGTATAAATTGGAAAAATTAAACCTATATGAACTAAAGAAACAACTTAAAGATATTTTGGATATGGGATTTATCTAACCAATTATTTCTCCTTGGGTAGCACCTATTCTCTTTGTAAAGTATAATTATAGATCAATACGGTCATGCATTGATTGTAGAGAGTATCATGGGATCATAGTAAAGAATAAGTGCCCTCTCCCAAGGATTGATTATTTATTTGACCATCATCTTGGGGTTAAATTATTCTCTAAGATTGATCTTAGATATGGGTATCATCAATTTATGGTAAAGAAATAATATTTTCAAAATACTTACTTCCGATCAAGATATTGAAATTATGAGTTTGTTTTTATGCACTTAGGCTTGAATAATTCTCCTTCTATATTCATGGATTTGATGAATATAGTCTTTTAAGGACAAAATTGATAAATTTTTTGTACTTTTTATTGATAATATTTTGATATATTCTAAAATTCATAAGGATCATGAGGGTCATCTAAGGGTTATATTGAAAACTATGAGGAAGGAGGTGCTATTTGGAAAACTTATAAAATGTTAATTTTGGTTACAATAAGTTTCATTATTTGGTCACATTGTAACCAATGAAGGAATCTCAGTTGACCCTAAAAAGAAAAAGGTTGTGGAGGAGTGGTGTCACCCTAAAATAGTAACTGAGATTCATAGTTTCCTTGGTTTAGCAAGATATTACTGGAGGCTTTTGAAAAATAATTCACAACTTTCTAATCCACTAACCAAGTTAACTTGAAAATGGGTTAATTTCATGTAGACAAATAAGTGTGAAGAATGTTTCCAAGAACTATATAATAGATTGGTTACAACACCTATGTCAACTCTACCCTCTATTGGAGAAGGATTCATTATTTATAGTGATGCATATCTGAAAGGGATTAGCTCAGTCCTCATGTAAAATTACAAGGTGATTTCTTATGAATCTCGATAGTTAAAGCTTCATGAGCAGAATTATCCTACGCATGACCTTGATCTTGCTACAATTATTTTTTATGTAAATATATGGAGGCACTATCTTTATGGGTATAAATGTGATATATAAATATACTACCAAATTTGGAATTATATATTCACAAAAAAGGAATTGAACATAAGACAAAAGAGATGGTTGGAACTTCTCAAATACTATAACTATTGAATTAATTATAACCCCATATGAGAAAACAAGGTCACTAATGCATTAAGTCAGAAAGTACATTTTTTTGGAAGTGATGAGAATTCAAGGAGATCCATTGATCAAGGATATAGTAAAATTGGAAGTTGGAATCATGAGTTAAGGGACATCATCAATCCTATACCAATTAATTATCAACCATCAGTACTATAGAATATCAAGAACACTCAAAGAGAAGATCTTTTATTACAAAAGATGATATAGGATATGAATAATGAGAGGTTCCTATGTTCAATATAGATCAAGAAGGTGTACTAAAATTTCATACAATCCTATGTTTTCCATCTACCTCGGATATAAAGAAGGATTTGATGGATGAATCTCATAAATCTAAATTTTATATACCTCATGGAAGCAATAAAATGTATAGGTACCTTCATGATAATTATTGGTGGGATAGTATAAAAAAGGATATTTCTAACTACACTACATGGTTCTTGGTGTGTCAGCAAGTGAAGTCAGAACAACAACATTCTAAAGGGTAATTGCAACCACTACCCATACCAACATAGAAGTGAAAAATATAACTATGGAATTCATCACTGGTATCCTATGAAAATCCAAAGTAAACAATGAGATATTAGTTATAGTGTATTAACTCACCAAGACTACCCATTTCATTACTATTCATGAATATTTATCTATTTACCTACTTGCCAAGATATACATAAAGGAATTGGTGAGGTTATATGGGACACCACTTTCAATTATTTCTGGTCGTGATCCAATTTTCACATATAAATTCTGTAGAATCTTCAATATGATCTGAATAATGAATTGAATTTCAGTACAGTATATCACCCCTAAAATTATAACCAATATGAAAGGACTATTCAAACACTCGAGTAAATTCTAAGAAAATTATCAATGGAATTTAAAGGTGTATGAGATAAACACATCCAATTAGTTGAGTTATCATAAAAAAATAGCTACCACTCAAGTATTAAAATGGAACCCTATGATGCTCTATATGGTAAGCGATGTAGAAATCCTACTTGTTGGGATGGAGTTGGTGAGAGAAAGATGATTGGGCCTAATATTATGAAAGATATAACAGAAAATGTTCATGTCATCCAGAAACATATAAAATATTCTCAAAGTCAGTATAAGATCTATGATAAAAACCTTCAAAGGGACTTGGAGTCTGATATTGGTGACATATTTTTCCTTTTAATATCACCATAGAAGAGATTAATTTGGTTTGAGAATAAATGAAAGCTAATACTTAGGTGCATTGGTCCCTATGAAATCCCTAAGCACATAGTAGTAGTGTCCTATCAACTAGAACTTTCACCAAATCTAGCTCCAATTCATGATGTATTATACCTATCTCACTTGACGAAGTACATACTTAATACCTCACATGTACTGAATTTGGAGGTGGTACAATTGTAACATGACCTATTTTATGAGTAGAAATCCAGTGGATATATTTGACTAGGGACAAATTTCTATGCAAGAAGATTATGCACCTTATTTAAGTGTTATATAGGGACCATAAGTATGAAGAGGTGACATGGGTACTAGAGGAAATAATGAAGAAGAAGTACCCTCACCTTTTCACAACCAAGAATATTATTTTTAATTTCAAGATAAAATTTCTAAAGTGTAGAAGAATATAACCACCCATGCATTTTAAATGATATTTTTTTCTAAGAAAATATGTGTTATATTATTTAATACAAAAAACCATATCACATTAGTAATTTTCAATACATTAGTCAGCTGTGAAACTAATTAATATTCAAAAAATTACTACTAGAAAAAAATATATAATAGAGAACAAAAAATGGGAAAATATGGATCACTCCAATCTGTTAGAATCATCTCCCCCATGGCCAACAATACTGAAATAAAAAAATTGAAAACCAGTCAACATCTTAGAAAATGAAAATATATAAACCTATGTGGAATTGTAGTGAATATTGAGTGAAATAATTAAGTGGTATTTATAAAGTATAAAAAAAATGTGACTGTCGTTTTTTGGTGGTTATAGGGTTGTTGGTCAAATATGACCATTATTCAATATAACCCTTGTATAATTTGACCTGTGGGAACTGTACCCATTGGTAATAATTTTAATGTTATAATAAGTGTTTATAAGTATTGATGACGAAGGATAATTAATGAAGAAAGGATAATTGCTGGACTCAACTAGTAGAGTCATGCCATTTGAATCCCATTTGTCATAACATGGGAGGGAGGGAGAATCACTAGGGTTCTCCCTTGACCATTCCCAAGCAAAGCTTCAACAATTGAGGCTACAATTAAACTTCTTAGGGGAGAAGTTCAATTTAGTGGAAATTTCCACTCAGTTGATGTTATCTGAGCCACCCCAGGAATCTACCACAATCATAAACTTTACCTTTAGGGCCTATGAAGGTGTAATAAGGGGTTAAATATCTATTACTTAATCATTTAAAGTTATATTACTTTGTAAAAATATAATTTTTATTCCAGAAAATCCATTTTAAGAATAGTTTTTCTTATTAAAATATAAGTTTGGTTGATATAAATTTGATTAATTTATTTTTTAGACACAAATTATACTTTTTGAAAAAGATATAAAATTTTATAATAAACAAAGGTATTCTGAATAATATTTATTGTAATGAAACAGTATGTTAAAACATTGTTGTTTAGATATAAATGATAATATTATTTTTATTATCTCCTAGGAAATTTAAAAGTGTCAGAAATTTGTTTGTGCCTTACAACCCGTTGTTTTTTAATAAATAATAATTTTTATATTTAAATGTTAAAATTATCATATTTAGAGAATTTTTATGATAAAATAAACATCATATTTGAAATTATAATACCAAAATTCAGTTAGGGTTAGTTTATTATAATTTTCTACAATACTTTATTTTTTATAAATAGTAAAAATATAGTTTTGGGTTTTCCAGTATGTTTAATGACTTAATAATTATGTCATAATGAAAAAATACATAAAATATGATATTTTATTAATATTAAGTATTTTAATATATTTTAATCAATTTCCAAACCAATAAATTACTTTCCAATGTTTAAAATAGAAAATTTAACATTAAAAACATTGCTTCATAGAAACATTAATTTTTCATGCCAAAAGAAGTAATAAAAAATGATTTTCAGTTTCAATAGATTTAAATAACATAAATTTTTTCCAAAACCATGGGCAAAAACCATGGGTAATCTAATGGTTTTTCATTTTCAATAGCTTAGATTTTGAAGGCCTGTATTTGGAAATTATTAAATAAATCCTCCACTTTTTCTATAAATACCCACCCATTTATCCATTTACTTTCACTCTCAATCCATTCTCCATGAAGTTACAGTAGTTTTCTCCTCCCAAGGAATCCCCCCTAAGGTATCCAAAATCCCCTAAGGTTCTATTCCTCAAAATCTATGAGTAACTCTTTAATGTAAGGGAATTATCCTTCCTTTCTCTTCAATTCAAGAACCTCTTTTTGTACATATCTTCTAAATGTTATTTTTACTCTCTTTTTTTACCCTTTTTATCATACCCTTAAACCCAAATTATTTTTTATCAATTAGATACTCTTTTTTTCCTCTCATTCTACCCTTTTCTCAAACCATTTTTAATTCCTATCATACTGTTGAATTAAATTCTAAAATTTCTCTCTACTTATGAAAAAATCTTTTATTTTATTTTTGTGAATACCTAAACCTATTTATTTTATAGGTTTATTAACCTATATGAAAAATTATTTATTTTATTTGGTTATTTAAACATAATAAACCAACATTCCCTTTTCGTGAGCTAAAAATAACATAATGATCATGTCTTTAAGCACTTTTGTACACCATGATTTTAATAATAAACCCATTCCTTATTATCCATTGGATATTAATTAAATGATTTATTATGATATATTTGAATAAAATTAATTAATAAATATTAAGGCTTCACCCTAATATAACTACAATTCATTGGGTATATAATTTAATCTATATTGATGGAATATTTTACAATTCCTTGGTGAATAAGCTTAGAAATTTTCATTTATGAAACCTTGGTGACAAACCATGGAAATATTCTTATCAATGTATCATTTAAATTTTGTATCCACATTTATATGTTATTATTCATGTTATTTTTATTATTATATGCCTCATGTTCTCTTTCCCATTCATTAATGGTATTCCTCAAGTTCTTATTGATATTCCTCATGATAACATTTAAAAATTTTCCCTTTCTTATTACCTTTATGGGCCTCATGATCTCCCCTTTACTTTGATGTATGTCCCCAAGATATGAGATTCAATAAATTTACTTAGGATGAACCAATGAAGAATCCTTTTAAGTAGATTAGAATAATGCTTTATGTTCTCGTGTATTATTTTCCTATCTTCCAAGAAACAAAACATTAAAAGATCCTTTATTTTGTTTAATGTAATAAAAAATGTGGTATACCATAAAACACAAATTCCATATCTTACCAAGAGGAAAACATCATAAAACAAAACAAATAACACAAAAATTGTAGCACCCAAGGTGAAATAACATTAAAATGTAACAGAAAACATCAAGAACAACAATCCCTCTCTAGGTACTTGGTTTTTCCCCGACACATGGGTTAGCTACCCCCTTACACAGACTCATGACCAAGGACCGACTCATCATAGTCTCTTTTCTAACTTCCCCAAATAGTAATTCAATTGAAAAAAACTCATTTGATACTAATTTATAACAACTGACCTAGGTTCCACATGTCTGTCACCCAGCTGGTTCGTTATGAGACCTCAGGCACACCTCCCCATATGCCAGAGGTTTCTAACTAACATAAAGGGTTTAATATGTAACATAAGGAGACTATACCCTAATTATAAAAGTGGAAAAAAATCATTAATAAATAAAAAAAAGTGGAATAATAATAAAAAATAACCAATAAATACCAAAATCGCATGACGAATCCCAAAACAGGGAAAATGACTATAAACCAAAGCATTAAATATGGAATGTCATACAAGTGTCAAGTGTCTAATAAAAACCCAAACTAAGGACACACTGAAATCATTGAAGTGGGTCCTCACATCATGTCTAGTTCCCTCATCCATTCCCCAACCCAAATTACAACTCATCCATCTAACATATAGCTATTGTCTATATCCTTTCCTAAAAACATGAAGTCTATTCGAGCACTAATCAAGAATCCCAAGTGAGGTGTGAGTAAAAATAAATAAACCACCACAAATGGAATATAAAAAAATATCCAGTCTATAATATTGTATGAAATTGTATAAATAATAAAGATCAATTGAAAAAAGTAAAAAAACTTTACATTTATTATTCATTAACCAACCACATGGGCCCTTGGGTTCACAGTGACACTTAAACCCATCATACCTTCTTTGGTTAATTCCAAAGTTAAAAAAATATACACCAATGTGATATAAAAATTCATCATTTCATGGGATTTAATTATTATTAAAATTTCCATTTCATTCGGTGCCTTGGAGGGTCATTACAAGTATCATCATCACTACCCCTTGGAACATCATTCTTGTGCCAACATATCTGGGGCCTAGAGCATCAGTCCAACACCATGTATGTATTTGGAGCATCAGTCCCTAACCCACAACTAATTGTTCACATGCATGCATCAGAGGACTAGAGTAGCAATCTAGCACCCCATGGGTATTTGGAGCATTAGTCCCTAACTCGCAACTCATTGATCAATAATTCACAAGTATTACATATCTATCATGGTTCAACATCATTAAAATTATTATCAATCATTCACACCATGGTGCACCATTTCATTTATCAATCAAAACCATGGTTATTTACTTTAATAACATGGAATTACATGAACATTTCATCATTAATAAATTTATAATTAAATATTCACATCGCATTAACCCTTCAAGTTCAAGCCAATAAAACCTTAAAATGCCTTTATTAACCATATAACAAAGGATTAGTTCAATCCCATAAACCCACTATTTAACCTTTTTCATTCCATAATTATCATTTAAAGGTAATTAAAATACCCCATGGATTTCCATCAATATTAGCCTCATTATCTTCAATGGGTCTTACAAGATTCGTGAAGGGTCACACGATTTTATAGAATTAAAATCACATTTTTAATTATAAATGAAATTTCCCAACATGGAAATGTAATGTCACAATAGCATACGCAATATAATAATCAAGACATTGAGAAATTGTAATTAGACCACCTATCTCAAGCTTTTTGATAAATGCTCACCAAACTACAGCTCTTAATTCGAGGTAGAACGATCAAAATTAAAATGAATATGAAGATCTAGGTACAAAACCTATGATCCAGATCCAATGAAATGATATCATTAAAATCTAGATTTAAATCATAAAAATGGAGGAATTCATCCCTATCAAAGGGGATAAAAACATGCACTACCACATAAACTGCTTTAATAGTGCTACCCTTTATCATTTCTAGTAAAAAAGCAATGATAAAGGGGATACCATTATCAGCACTAATAAATGGTACTTTTAACAGTTCTAAAAAAAGAACTGTTAAAAGTACCCCTTTATCAGTTTGTTTTTAGCACTGTTAAAGGAGTCCCCCTTTATCAGCACTTTCTTAAAAAAGTTGATAAAGACCCCCCCCCCCCCCATCAGCGTTTTTTTATGAGCATTGATAAAGGGTATATTTCAAAAAAAATCATTAAAAATAATATATTTATATATTTATATTGTTATAAATATAATATATATTTTTAAAATATGATTTATATAAGGATAAATAGAAATTTAATCTTAATATATAAGATATTTAGTAAAAAGGCTTGTGAAATAAATTAAAAAAAATTAATTAATAATTTCATAATTTCTATCGAGTAATAGTCATTTAATAAAAATTTGAATATAAAACAAAATAAATAAAAATTATTAAAATATCTAAAATAAGTTGAAAATCTAACTCGAACTTGAAACGGTCATAACTTTTGATCTGAGTATTTGTTTGAGCTCCACTACATATCAAATTGAAGCTTGTGATGAGATATAAATCCTTATGACTTTGGGTAAACCCTGTCACATTTTTCAAGAACAAAAGAGGCTCAAAAGTCCTCCAAAATTGAGTTTTTAGTCAAGTACCACACTTTTTTAACATTCGATGGATTTTCAGGCTCATTTAAGGGGGTCTTTTTGCCCTTTTTTAGTTGAGACTGAATATATTTCTAGGAATTACATTAATATTGATATTAGAGATTTAAATATTTATCATTTTTCACAATTTACTATTATTTATAATCAAATATATAACAATATATACATATTTTTTATATATTCACACATAAAAAATTAATTTTATAAATAAGTAATTAAAAATATTTACATATAAAATATATATCTCAATATATAAACCTTGTCTAAATAAAAACTAATATCTATTTTATTTAAAATAAAAAAGTATGAATATTTATATACCTATACAATTATTATATATATAATGTTTATATATATGTATATGTATATATATATATATATATTTGTGTGTGAGTATTGGAAAACAAATATATATTTTTCTATATATTCTAATATATGTATATAAATATTAATATATAATATATATAAATAAATATAAACATGTATAATTATATTTATAGATGCACACACACACATGTGTGTGTGTGTGTATTAATAAACACACACATACACACACACTAAACATATTTTATATATGTATTTAAATATATATATATATATATATATATGGATATAGAAAATGTAATGAAATATATATAAATATGTAGATATATCATAAAATATATAACAAAATAATACAAGTGGAAAAGGCAATGGAGGATGAGGGGGAGGTCTCAGGTTCGAAACCCAGGAGAGGCAGGCGCACGAGTGGGTGAAGGAGGGTATTGCACTGCTAAAGGGGGGGGGGGGGTTGTAGCATTGTAAAGGGGTGGGGGTGTGGATCACTGTTAAAGGGTGGAGTTGTGGTAGTGTTGTTAAAGGGTGAGGTGGGAGGATATCCAAGTTCTATCAAAAGGGGGGTTGGACACTGATAAAAGGGAGTTTGACCACCCTATGAATTTTCAAAAAAAATAATTCTTCTTAAAAATTTCATTTTTTGACTTTTATCACTGCTTTTTTTAGAGTTGATAAAAAGGACCCTCTTTTAAAATTGATTTGATAATAATTTTTTTTTAGCACTGATAAAATATATTTCTAGTATTTTTAAAATCCATATTTTTTGTGGTGATGGGAGAGATAGGAACCTAAAACAAGGAATATAATATCTTATAGGATAGACAATATTCGACCAACAAACCTTTGATTCACAAAATAGAGAAGTTAGAGGATATTTGGAACACTCTTAGGAGCCTCCAAAAGCATTGGAAATTATGTTAGTTTGAATATGGGTGATTATGGATATAAACTGATGGTTTTATAATTTTAAAATAAATTTATGGGGGTGTAAAATCCCACATGCATGGTTTCCTAGGAAGGAGCACAATTTAACAAAATATGTTACCTAACCATGTGCCTCTACTATATGGGGTTTATTGTTTTCAAAACTATGCACCAACCATGCATATCCCCTCGGTTTGAGGTTGCACGGTTTGGGGAGGGTGGCCACATCGTTTGGTCAAATTAGGTACCCCCTTCTTGTGGCTCAAAATGGGGCGCACTATTTCCTAAGTAAAACCTCATAGTTTTCCATCACTATGTGCCAACCATTCACAGCCCCATGAGATTCCAAAATTTTAAAAACATACCTGAATCATCCCCAAAGAAAGACCCAATCAAGGTATAATCAAAACAATGGTGAAATAATGCCTAAAATGAGTATGAGACATATCCAGAATGGTTGGGATCTTATATCCAGCACATTAAGGAAGGAATAATAGGAAAAAACATGTCATTATAAAATAAAAAAATTGCAATGGAAGAAACTGGGGAGAAGATAAATTATAGAGTCCCATATCAGGAGGGGATAGAAAATTTTACTCTACATCCCATCTTCATGGATCAAAAAAACAGATGAGAACACGCCATCTTATAAAAAAGAAAGTAGTGATGTTCAATAATAACAAGAAGTTAAATACTCATGACACTCCCTCAGGTACTTATCACAATAATTCATTGAACTCAATATAACAATATAAAATCCATCATTCCTTAATGTGATTCTCCTATATTCTTTTATATTCCAAGCACCAATCATGATCACACATCCTAATTTTCTTTTTATAGATATCTTAACTACCCCAATATCTGGATTCCAAAATTACTCATGTTATCATCTCATTTTCCTTTTTTGGTTCATACACACACACAAAAATGGAGGTACATTATTGGTCTGACGTTCAACCATCATTTTTTATATTTTTAATAACATTTATATTATTTTTATTTTTATTTTTATATATTCATGTATATATCACTAACTATTATTATTATTTAAGTAAATTTGTAAATAGAATATCTTCCAGGATGTTTCATCTTGGCGGTGGTCTGATTTGGGTGGTATTCTAGCATCGACTTTATCCTATTTTGTGATGACCATCTTCGAGCGACATTAGCTGACTTTAGTTTCTTGGTTTGGCGAGGGATTTTTTGAGTAGGAGGAAGTGCCAAGTTTTGGACATATGAAACAAGGATTAGTTTTCTTCTATAGCTTTCTCACATTGGTGGTTAATGGCTTGGTGAACCTATGATTTAGTCAAGCTTCAGTGGAAAAGGTTTTGGTTCAGTGGAGCTTCGTGGTTAGGAATTCAAACACAAACGAGGAATAAAATGAAATAACATGAGAGATTTAACATGGTTCGTCTTTGAGCCTAAATCTACAGGAGAAAGGGGGTGTTTCTATTTATTCTCTGGATAATAAAATTGGAGGATAACTGTAGGATTACAGTTACAATTACATGGGATTTTATCCCATTATTTAGATGGATAGATTTGGCAATGTCAAGGGTGGTTCATCTGCCCTTGAATGTTCTCCCACCACCAGGTGCTTCAAAAAAGGGTGATGTGAATCAACTACATATGGGTGAGTTGGTTTCCATCTGGGTTTGTTTCCAACTGATATGACACACACCAAGATGTTCTTGACAACAAAGACCCACAAATCACTCTTTAATTGGGAGTGACCTGCACAAATCTTTCCCTCATGGAAAATTTGGGGTGGAGGCTAGACCTACTGTCTCCTTTCAGGCGTTGAACTTATATTTTTCTAAAACCTTATTCATCATGTATTCCCCATTATCATTGGTGTGTATTTTTTTAATCTTTAAAAAATATTTATTTCACACAATATAGATCCAATGATATCACACATCAATGTGTTTGGACCTGTAATGAAATTTTGGGTTCTTTCTGAGATTAATATCACTCTGACTATCGCAATAGAGAATATAATTCTCCTAACTCTTTCCCAACTCCTATAAATATTTCTTCATCCATAGAATCTTTTTGCAGCCCTCGGTGACTACTATATACTCTTCTTCTGTGGTAGAAAATTGAACACACTTCTTATTTCATGATTTCCATGAGACTTCTCCCTATACAAATGATATCAGGTACCCGTGTATGTATTTCCTTGTATCTACATCTCCAGAGATAACTTCATCTATGTATCCTTCCAAAATAGGTTTATCACATCCAAAACATAAATAATAACTAGATGTACCTTGGAGATACCTCAATATCCATTTGAAGTATTCCCAATGCTCTTTTCCTAGATCTAATAAGAATCTGATCACAAATACAACAGCATGAGAAATATCTAGTCTGGTGCACACCATGGTGTACATAAGACTGCCAACTGCTGACTGATAAAGAAAATTTTTCATTTATTCTCTATCCTCCTAATTTGATGGAATCTGACTTGTCGTGAGACAAAAATGACTCGCAAGGGGAGTGCTAACTAGTTTTTCCTTCCTCGTGTTAAATCTTTAAAGAACCTTCTCAGTGTACCTCTCTTGGTATAGCCAAATATTATTATTCCTCCTATCATGAGTAATCATCTTACCAGGAATCTAAGTAGAATATCTAAAGTCCCTCATTTCAAAAGACTTGTTCAACTCCTTATTCAACCTATCAATCTTGGTGATATCTCTTCCAATAATAATCATATCATCAATATAAATAAACAAGATAATGAAATCACTATCTGAAAACTATTTGATGAAAGCACATTGATCAATAGTCATCCTCTTGTACTCATTTTTATCCATGAATGAGTCAAATTTCATATACCACTGCCTCGGTGACTATTTCAAACCATGTAAAATTTTCTTAAGCTTGCATACCAATTTTTCTTTAACTTTCACTTGAAATCCTTCTAACTGCTCTATGTATATCACATCATCAAGATCACCATATAAGAAATCTATCTTTACATACAGTTGTTAAACCTTTGGGTTCAAACTAGCCGCTAATTCAAGAATAACTCTAATAGGTGACATTTTTACCATAGGATAAAAAAATCATCAAATTCAATACCTTTATTCTGGTAGAATCCCTTCACAACCATTCTAGATCTATAGAATACATGTTATCTTCCATATTCTACTTTTATTATGTACACCAACTTATTCTTGAGTGCCTTATTTCCTTACGGTAACTCTACTGAATCAAATGAACAGTTCTGGTGCGAGGATTTCATCTCCTCTTGCATGGCCTTCCTCCATTCCATATTCCACTAGCTCCTAATCACATCATCATAACTTTCTAGCTCTCCCCCCATCAGTGAGAATCACATACTCATGTGGTGAGTATCTACGACTTAGTTTTCCTTCCCTAGTGGACCTTATCAATTGTGCTTCAGGGAGAATTTATTCTAGAATATCATATGATGGAGACATATCAACATATGGAGACATATTACCTAGTAGTGAGGTATCATCAGTGTCACATATCTCTCTCACACTAGCTGCTATTGATGGTGGTGATAGTGGTTCCAAACTGATTTGAATTTACTTATACTATGACTTCTCTTCATTTTTTGGATTCTCAAAATCTTCAATCTTCTGATCCTCAAGAAACACCACATCTCTACTTTTTATTATCCTCCCACTGATAGGATCCTAAAGTCGGTATCTAAACTCCTTATGGTAATATCCCAAAAAGATACACTAATTTCCTTTTCCATCCAGTTTCTCCTGCTCATCTTTTGGGGTGTGAAGAAATGCCCTGCATCCAAATACTCTAAAGTGTTTTTATGAAACATTTATACCTATCCAGACACTTTATGTAACATCATAGTTCAGTGGAACTTATGGATAAAGGTTTAGAAGATCAACTAGACTCTTCATTGACTCCCTCCAAAAGGTTTTTAGTAGCTTTTAATTTGAGAGCGTACATTTTACTCTCTCTCAAAAAAAATTCATCCTCTTAGAAACACCATTATGCTGAGGCATCTTTAGTACTAATTTTTTCATCAAAATGTAAAAACTCCAACAATACTGCTCAAATGGACCATTTTACTCTCCTCTATTGTCTTCCCATACACAATTTAACCATCTATCTATTTCTCTTTCCACCTTCACATGAAACTTCTTGAAAACATCCTGAACTTGATCTTTAATTTTCCAAGAAAAGGCCCAAACTTTTCTAGAATGATCATCTATGAAGGTAACAAAATAAATATCACCACACATAGACTATGTTATCATCATGAAGACATTAGTGAGAATCAAATATAAGACATTTTATTTCCTGGATGGTATATAAACCCAAAAATATACTCTATGTTGTTTTCCCAAGATTCAATCAACACAAGTATCCAGATGTGTACCTTTTATTCCTAGAAAGAGATCCTTCCTAGAGATCATTCTGATTCATCTCTCACTCATGTGACCAAGGAAACTGTGAAAAAAATATATAGGAAAATATATCCTAGTTTCATGGAGTTCTCCACCACATGGTTTTGTATCTATGAGATAAATATAGGTATATTTCATTCCTTTAGAAATTACCAAGTTACCTTTGGTAAGATTTCATTTCCCATCACCAAAGGAACTGACATATCCCTTATCGTTAAGCATTCTAGTGGATATCAGATTGAGGTGAATATCACAAATTTTCCTCATATCCTTCAACAATAACCTGCATCCAATATTAGTTTTGAGAAAAATATTACCAATATTAGTGATTTTGGATGCGTCTTCATTTCCCATCTGCATATGTCTGAAACTCCATGAACTGTAAGATGAGAAGAAATATCTTCTATAAGTGACATGGTAGGAGGTTACAAAATCGATCACCCATGTTGAGTCTTGGATTTCAAGAAAGACATGATTATTTTTCTAAACAATAATGATTTCTTCATTAATAATTGTAGCATTGTTATTTTAGGTCTTACCTTCCTAATTCCTCTGCTCTGCTTTCATCCTTTTACGCTTTCAAATGAAGTGTCTGAGATTACTACAATAGTGGAAATTCATGTCATATATCAATCGATATTTTGATTGTTTCATCCTTTGAAAACTTTGGTCATAGTGTTCTCTTCCTCTGCTTCTTCCCTACCATTTCTTCTTTCCTTGTCTTTTAGTGACAAGAGCATATGATTCTTGTGTATGTATCTAGTCTTTTCTTTTGGAATCTTCATTCAACAATCTATCTTTCAGCATCACCATAGTGAGAGTTCCATCTGGAGTTGAATTACTCACTGAAACAACTAATGTTCCCCACGTATTTAGTAAAGAACTCAACATCAATAGTGACTACAACTCATCATCAATCATCATTTTCATAGAATTCAACTTATCAATAATATCTTGGAACTTGCTCATGTGCTTCGATACATTGGTCCCGTATTTGTACTTCAAGTTTATAAGATGAAATATCAGGTTTTCTTTGTTCTGTATAATCTTCCTCATATACATCTTTTCCAATTTTCACCAAATAATAGAAGCATCATGTTCATTGGAAAAGTTTGGAAAAATAATTTTGTTGATCCACTGTCTGATTTGGGAAGCACAGTTCCTATTGAGTATGGCCCACTCTGCATCAACTAGAGGGCTACTGGATAATGTCTTCTCACTGAGTTTACTATTTATTTATGATTCCTCCTCTTGTTCTAAAACAGACTTAGTGGTATCCACTATTAGATTCCATAAATCATTAATATATATAAGATCTTCTATTTTGGGTTTCTAGATGGCATAACTGAAATCCATAAGCTTAATCATATTACTAGTATTTTCATCCATTGATGGAGTAAAAATTTAAAAAATATAACCATATGGATGTGTTTGTAATGGTATAAATATCTAGAATCAAATCCTTAATTGCTGCAAACAGACTTTGATTGGCCAAGATATAGCCAAAACAATTTCAATGGTCCTTATTGACCACTGGTGTGGTGTATACGTGGCTCATCGGAATAATGGATAGAAAACTCACTGGAAAACTTCCACCAATGTGAATAGTGTCTTATTCTCTTGTAAGGGGGTATTATAGCCCTTGCATTTTGACTGAAACTTTGACCGGCTCTATCAGCTTATTTTCAGCACCATTTTTTTATGCTGCTTGCGCTATTGGAATCGTCTCGCTGAGCTCTTCATGGATCTAGGATAAAAAAAATTCCTACCGACTTCAATTTTCCGATCATCTAAAAAACTTCTTCCACTTCATTTTTTGACCTCGAACACTATGATACCACTTTTTTGGTTCAGTGGAGCTTTGTGGTGATGAAATCAAACACAATCGATGAATATAATGGAAGAACATGAGAGATATAATGTGGTTTGGTTTAGTGCCTACATCCATGGGAGAAAGGGGTTAATTTCTATTTTGTCTCTGGATAATAACATCACAAGATCATATTAGGATTACAGTTACAATTACAAGGGATTTTATCCCATTATATAGATGGAGAGATTCAGCAACATCAAGGGTGGTTCATTAACCCTTGAATATTCTACCGTCGCCGACTACTGCAACAAAGGGTGTTGCACGTCAACTACATATGGGCTATTTGGTTGTCACTTGGGTTGGTTTCCAACTGAGAAGACTCACACCAGGCTATTTTCGATAATAAATACCCATAAATAACTACTTAATTGGGATTGGACCCCACAAAAAGGCTTGGTTTCATGATTCCTCCAGGGTGGTGAGTCAACCTCCTCCTTACTCAGATCTAAAGGTATGTGTCTCTTAGGTTATTTTCCAAATTTTTAACATAGGCCTCAAAAATAAAAAATTCCATAATCAATGAAAATACAATAAAAAAATAAAAACTAAAAATCCACAAAAAAATAATATATGATTAAAACAATATAAATGAAATAATAGAAACTTTAAAACAATTTAAAATCTATTTCAAAAATTGTACATCCAAAATTTCAAAATAAGAAAATAAATACTGAACTAAAATTCACTTTAATATGTATTTAAAATCAGAATAAAAAAATAATTATCATCAAAAGTTAATTCCTTATAAAAAAAAGTTAAGAAAAAAAGATAAATTCAATGAATGTCAAAAAAACTTGTTTAAAAGTTAAATGAAAAATCAAGAATTGAACAATGAAAATTTATTACTGAAAATCCAAATTTTAAGATGATTTTCATAGAAAATTAGATTCAACTAAATTAAATGTAGAATAACATAATCTTTATTAAAATTTCAAATTTACATTAAAATATCATTTAATTTCACAAAATAGATATGGAAATGTGTGTAGTCAATTGCTCTCAAGGTTAAGTCAACTCATTCAATGATTTGTTTATAAAGACTCCAAATAATGTTGTTTTTTAACCTGACTAGGTTCAACTTTATATGCCTAAATTATAAGAAAATAATTGAATCATCCATTGTTAACAATTCCATGTCTCCTATAAAAACTCATCACACTACCCTACTTTAATACAAGTTCAAATTCTAGTTCAAGGAGTACATTCTAGATAGGCACAATGGGAATTAAATATATTACAAAAGAAACAAAATATTTCACTCTCTCATATGTTCTTGAAACCATATCTCCAGTTCTCACTTTATTGATACAACTCCAAAGATTTTCGTATAAATCAATTGTACCCCTGTTCATCTAGGTTCAATGTTCTCTTCACCTTAATGAGATCATTTTTTACTCAGGTGCTTTATTTGAATTCTTCTTAACCATAAATTTGTTTATACAACTATGCAAATAATTTATTTATTTTGGATTTATTTACAAAAACACACTCAGTTCCCTTATCTTGTAAACTCTCTATGGGATACTAATTAAACTTTTTAATCCAAATACAAAGTATTTGTATTACTCTCTAATAATCTGGATTATTAATGTGTTATATATTACCTAAGATGAGTAGATAACTTCAATTTTAAGTTAACGAAAACTCAAGTTATAGTTTTAACTCCACAAGAATATAACCATTCAAACATCATTTTCCATGTTTTCAAAAAGTTTCTCCATAAATACAATGGAAACCCCCACACATAAATCAATTGATCCTCACAAATTCAAACTCAGTGAAATCCCTCAAATGTGTTAGATCATTTTTAACTATAAATAACACAACAAGTTTTTATTTTTAAAACCTAGAGTCACACAATAAATTTTATTTAAATAAAAAACATGATAAAATTCATAGAAATGGAGGTATTTGAAAAAAAAATCATGTGATGTTTTGATGTGGAAGAATAGAAGAAAAAATAAGGCATAAATAAATTCTATATTCCCCCAAAATTATAATCTATTATTATCCCCAATGTTTAACCCTACGGTGAGAGAACAATTCAATTGATAAGAGATACTCAATTCATTAGTTCATAGATTTTTGAAGGGGTTTTCAATAAAGTTTAACAAATCACAATTTCTATACTTCTAAGTAAAATCCATTTTTATTTTTCTTTTTAAATTTAATACTTTATATTATTATAAGTAGATAAAATAATTTTAAATTTGGATCATAAAGAATAATGATAAACAATGAGGTTGTAGTATGTGTTTGAGGGTTCTAGACCTGAATATCCCAAAGGCCTTATATTTTTATTCATTTTTGATAATACACTTATTAAGGATTAAAGGGGAACCCTAAAATGGTCTGTAGTCTTCATGAAATTACATGAACCAAAGGCCTTAGAGGAATTCAACCCAGACTATGACTACTTATAATTGTCCCTCTGTGACATCTATATCATGATGTCCGCTCTCCACCTTCACATGGATGTTCGGATAGCTGTCCAGTGCAGAGATGCATAGGCCTGGTACTGATGTCAATTTTTATACCCTCTCATTCTTCAAAATTCATTATATCTGCTCTTTTGAATGTGTCTAATCTAAATCTTCATATAGAGCCTTCTCCTTGTAGAGACTTTCTAGTACTTATGTACAACATGTGTCCTGGAGGCCTTCATGTGTCATGAAGGCCTTGAGGTGGCTCGGAGGCCTTAAGGTGTCCTGAAAGCCTTACTGAACAGAAGGCATGAGTGGATTGAAGGCCTGAAGGACTCAAAGACCAAACTAGTGACCCAAAGGTTGGAATTGATGAATAGTTACAACTACTATATTATCAAATAGTACTTACTACAATACCTTCTACAATAAAATGAAAATATACCTTTTCTCGGATTTGATCTTGGGTCTTGTGGATGCACTTGGAAAGTCCTCACCAATTGGGATAAGGCTCATGTGCATGAGGGTTCTATAAAATTTTAAAATTCATCTCAATTTGGTTTCTAAATAATTTATAAATAAACATTCTAGACACCTATTAAGAAAAATAAGATTCGTTGTTTTTCAAAATCAACAAGGGAAATTTTTCTACAGTTAGTTCACAAATTACCAAAATAAATAGATGGAAAAAATAAAATTTAGACTCCCCTGGTGTAGAATCTTTTCCTCATTTTTATTTTTAACTCATCTACATGAAAACTCTCTATTTTTATTGATAAGAATCATTTGGTTAACTTGTATATATATTTTTTAGCCAATTTTTTTACATAGGTGATTTGATATCACATAGATAATTTTCTCACATAGATGATTTGATGCCACGTAGATGATTTGATACCATTTAGTAAATTTGATACCATGTATCTAATTTGATACCATGTAGATTATTTGATCACATAATCAATTTGATACCACATATCCTATTTTATACCACACAACTTATTTGATACCACAAAAGAAATTTTATCATTCTCTGTTCATCATTTTGTCATGATTTATTTTTGTGTTCAGCTAGATGGATCTTCCCTATGTTTTCTTTCTGAAAAATCTATGAATTCTAAATACTAGTTGATAAAAGATTAAAATATATTAAAATTATTATTAAAAAGTTAAATTTAAATAAGGATTAAGTTGATGATTTTTATCCAGTGATTTTTAGTGTAAATCTCATGTTGTCCTTGATTGTTTGCCACATAAAATCACTGCGTGATTATTTTACTATAATAAAAACCACACAATTATAAATACTAGTAAAATTTAAATTAAATAGAAATAAAAAATGTATAAGTATAATCTTAGGATAACCCCCATGGCGTAATGTGTTTTGATAGTCCACAGCAGTACAACCATTGGGTCAACCCTGGTTAGAAGGAGGTTGTGGATTTTTATATAGGAACCACCTGATGAAGTCCTTTCCAGCTACTGAACCTCTCCATTTTTGGATTACCCCTAATACAACTTTATTTAATCCCTACTCTTAGTATTAGTGTGCCTTATGTGGAGTTATGGAGGGTAAGATACAAAAAAGGGGTACTTCCCTTCATTGATAGGTTGAGGGTTTGTGTGCACATGTTGTAGGAAATCAACCCTAGGGTGAGATTGGTATTGTAGTTTAGTCTAATATCTCATTTCCTCTTGAACATCCAAAGATGTTACTACTCCCTCTTTTTATCTTGTAATAATCTCAAACATCGCCTCTTTAAAATAAGTTCCCAAACATTAATATTCAACCATAGATGGGTGTCTAAATAGTTCATCAATGGGTTTAGTCTCCAATTTCATTGGAATATCTAAGAAATCATAAAAATGAATTGAATCCTCAATACCTACAATGGGAGGAAAAAAATTTGAGCCACCTTAAATATAATCAAATTCAAAGAAAAAACACTTCTTCCATGAAATTTATAAATCTATGAATGTGTATAGATTTTTATTATTAATAATAAATAGTGATCTTGTAAGTAATACTATGTCATGATTGTGGTAGTAATTATCCTTAAGTTTATCTCTAAAATATACCAACTTAGGTTTGGTTTCTTCCAGGGAAAATTATAGGGTATCTTATGTTGGTTTAATTAATTTATTCAATGAAAAATAAATATACAAGTCAGAACACAAAATTTCACCAAGTAAAGGGCTGAAAATAAAATGATCTTCCAAATTGTGCCCATATTCTTCAAGTTCTATATAACCCATCTACCAAAAATCCTTAAAATATCTACATGAATGATAATGTTTCATCTTCAGTATTGGGTCATACAGTATTTCAAACTCACATATTAGAATCTCCATAATCTTCTGTCTTTGCTTACATCATTTATTTTTTCTTCTAAGTTGTTATCCATAATGTTTATTAGGTTGTTGCTGGAGTTATTATATTTTCTTCCTATACTCATGTTCGAGGTAGGTAATTCCAAGGAAGTTAAACATTCTCTTAGTATCCAGTAGATCCTTCTTGGAAGGTTTCTTCCCATGTTTGCCCTTTCTAATTTGATTAAATGTTTGGTCAATTTGTTGTTTTTTATGATAAACAACATTTGTAGAGTTTGATATCTCTCTAGATTGTTGGTTTTCTAACCAAAATTTATATATTTTCACATCATCATAATGTTCTTTTGTTTTATATAATGCAAACATTAAATCTTAGAAATAATCATTATCGCCCATTTTTTCTTTTTTTTACTTATTTTTTAGTTGTTTTTAGAAAAATTGAAAAACCACTAAAATACCCATTTATTCCCCATAAATGGTTGTGGTTTGAAAATCATGTCCATAGAGTGAGTATGACCAAAACTATGTTTATAACACTAAATATAGCTTAATTTCCAACTTATGGGTCGATCTCATGGAAATAGTGTTGAAGGTCCTATTGGCCTTCCTAAATTTATTTTGGATTTTTAGATATTTTGAAGTAAGAAACAATAACATGGATAATGTTTAAAAAACAAAGGGATTAGGGAATAAAATGATGATCTAGTAAAAAAACAAGAAACATATACAATTATATAATAAAAATAAAATAAAACTAAGTTAGCAAGAAACCAGCCCAAATTCAGTTTGATCCACTCACCTAATACCTATCATTGATCTCTAATTAACTAAAACATTTCAAAAAATCACTTAGTGAATGCTTATTCACTTGGTCTACACACCTCTATCACCCAAAATGGTGAGAACATGTGATTTTAATTTCTTTTAATTCATAAATAATCATCCAAAAGTGAAAGAATCACCCAATCAAACCACTCCACCAAAGAATCTCTTCTTGTTGTAGTGATATTCAAGAAATATTCAATCACAAAATCACTCTCAGAAACCCTCTCAAGATAACCAAGAACATAATGGGATAATATTTATGGAGAAAGAGTAATTAACACTTCCCCTAGGTGGCCATTCACTTTCTTTACCACCTACATAGTCATTTCCACCAAGTGTAATGAAGAAGGATGATTATCGGTATGATGTGAAGACATTAAGGAAGCATCAGGGTTTTACTTCATAGAAATGGACTTGAAAATTATCCATTAATATCTTAAGGTTCTAAGTTATATCACATTTATGAATAATTAATGCAAAAAAAAGTGTATTTATAGAATATAAAGAAAAAAAGTTACAGCGTAAGGAACTCGGGAGAAGAAGAATTACAAAGTCCCATCTCGGGAGAGATTGGAAAATTACACCCTATATCCCATATCTAGGAAAACAAATAGGATAAAACCTGCAATTATACAAAAAATGATATTTAATAATAACAGGCATTTAAATCCACATGTTGTGTCCTCAGGTACTCATTACCTAACATAAGTGAACTCCTATTAAAGGTAGAAAATATCTTATCACCTAACATGCTTCTCCTACATTTTTTCCATGCTAATAAGTATTCATGATCATGCATCCCAATTTTATATGTTTATAAATCTAAACTAACTTGATATCTGGAGTTCAAGATTACTCATTTCATCATCTCATTAACTTTTATGTTTTCCTATTTTAGACCCACAAAAAGAATGGTGGGACATCATTGTTTTTACATTAACCCAACATTTTTTATATTTGTTATCACATTAATTTTATTTATATATATGTATATATTACTAATTATTTTTATTATTGTTATCTATGTAAATATGTAAATATTTTATTGGTTAGGGGATTTTATCTTAGTGGTGGTCCGATTTGGGTAGTGCGTCGGTGTTGGCTTTCTCCTCTTATGTGATGGCCATCTCTGAGAGATGATGGATGATTTCATTTTATCAGCTTAGTGAGGGATTGGGTGAACATTTGGTGGTGTTAAGTTTTATATATCCATAATGAGGATAAATACTCTTCTATAACTACCTCACATTATTGGTTATTGGTTCAACGAACCTCTGGTACAGTCTATCTTCTACAGTGAAGATTCGGTTACCAGATTCATCTATATTGGCATGTTTACATCCTCCTTAATCAGATATAAATATTTATGAAAAGGGATTAAAACATTGTAAATTATTTATGGTAGTCATATAAGATACAATTTTCTTGGTTCTATTCCATGTTCTTCAAACTTGTTTGGATGTCCATAGCTGCTTCACTGGAATCATGTATTCTTTTCTCTGTTTATAATCGATGTCCCAATAAGATTTCTTGTGGTCAATCAAATTTGGATCGTAGTAATTCAAGGCTATAAGGATTATGGATTTACTAGTTTCTTTACAATCAATGTCAGGAAACCATTCAGTTGAAATAGGTTTGCTATGGCTGATCAATTTAGCTATGCGGTCAAAGGCAGGATGAAGGATTTTCAGTCGATTGATGGTGTTGCAGTATCCTAACTTTTCCATTTTTTCATGCCATTTGAATTTCCCCTTTTCCATACAGTTGATTCCATTGGTGATGGAGATTCTATCATTTTCATAATCATTATTCCTTGAAATTTTTTATGGTTAATGGTAGGCATTATTTCATTCATAAAACTCTAAAAATTTTGTCAATGTAATGTGATAGAAATTTTAATATATGCTCATTTTGACCCTTTGCCAAATTTACACTATGGTCAGACTCATGGTCACTTTGGTTGTTTTCCAAATATTCAACACAATCCCTAAAAACAAAAAATTACTAAAGAAGTGAAAATATAATAAATAAATTCAAACCAAACATATCCACAAAAATTAATATATCATTAAAATAGTGGAAATGAAATAAAACAAAATTTAAAACAATTTTGAATTTGTTTTAACAACTGTACATCCAAAATTTCAAAATAATAAAATAAATACCTAATTAAAATTCACTTTCATATGTATTAAAAATCATAATAATAAAATAATTATAATCAAAAGAGAAATCCTTATGAAAAACCAGTTGACAAAAAAGATAATTCTAATGAATTTACAAATAAATTCATGTTCAATGGTTACATGAAATGTCAAGAACTGAATGATAAAAAATTATTACTAAAAAATTAACATTAAATAAGATTTTAAAATAAAATAATATTAAAAGAAATTAATTTAAAACTAACATAATCTCCAATAAAATCTCAATATTACATTAAAAACTCGTCTAACTTTAAAAATTAAATGTGGAAAATTATGATAAAATATCAACATATCAATTATCAATTGTTATAAAGTCAAAAAAAATATTATTTAGGGTCAATGATTTTAAAAAATCATTAAAAGGATTATAAACTATAAGAAAAAAAATTAATATTCAATTAAGATGAAACATAATGTCAAGAAATGTGAAATCTTACCCATTAATCCTTTACATAATACCTAATCACTCATCTATATTACCAAAATTCTTATTATCTTGCATTGATACATTACATATAAAATCACCCACAAATATTTAGAGTTATACATAATATAATGAATTTACTTCATTTACCATAAAAATAATTTTTCAAAGAATCTATAAAAAATATTTACAAAATAACTAAATAATATTTTGAAAATATTGTTTATAAGAATTTAAAATAAATAAAAATAAATCTATAAATAAAAAATATATAAATCAAACCTTTTGAAAATAATTATAAAATACTTGACATAAAATAAGATATAAAATCAAGTAAACTAACAAATCCTACATAAATAATAAAAATTATTTATAATTAAATAGTAAATATCAGTTATAAATCACTAATAATCTATAAGGAATAAAATAAAACATTAAAAAATAGGATGATAAAAAATGAAAAAATGTGTAATGAGCCACATTGTAATGTGTCATGAATTTTAGTGGATGTTAGAATTTTGTATCAAGAGATAGGTTTTTATTGAAAATTTTGTTTTTGGTTTGAAAGATAAGTTATCTAATATCTTTATAAGTTATTTATAAATGTCGTTGATGTCTGTTTAGTGGTTTGGAAGCTCAGGGAAGCATTCGTGTAGATTTATGGAGTCCTAAGTACTGAGAACCATAACTTGTATGCAATCACATAGTGAACCCAATGGTTATTTTCATAACTAAGGTTAGATGATGTTTAGGTATACTACATAGTTTTCTTCTTGTTGTGATCCCCAAATATCATCCTTAAGAGTTCAAGATAGATGGGTGGCCCCTATTCATGTATTTGTACTTTCCATGAACAACTTGGTTGTGTCACAAACCAGCTGTATGTGGGTTTTTAAAGGAATCATTTTAATTTTGTGGAGGGTTCCTCATTGAAACCCCCACTATCTCATTCGTTATAGGTATTTTAGTATAGGGGTGATAACATTGTTTGATCATACTATCCTCTTTCATAGTTCCCCTTAGATTCAGTTCATTCAGGTGTGTTTTTTCATATAAATTTGAGTTATGATATCTCATTTCTCCTCTTATTCTTCTTCTTATCTTAAAATAAATTTTCAGTTCATTGGTTAAGTTTTTAGAGTTATTATTTCACTTGTTAATTTTTATATCATTCCACTTGATGGTCATTTAGTTTCCAACTAATAGAGGATGTCTCAAGAGGAATAAATAATGTTGTTATTCATTCATTAACTTAAGGTATGACTCACACTAATATTCATTAGGTTTTTAAATGAATTTTTATTTAAATTGGATACCAATTAAACATTGTAATTTAGTAATTTTCTATGGTTTATGTTTGGGTGTGTGATAGGATGAGACTACACCTCTTTTTACATGCTTTCATCCTCATATGGCATTATGGTGGGGCTATCAACAATTATTCCAATTTTGTATTTTTGTTTTAATTTTGTAAATTTTTAATTTGATTATGTTTATTTATGGGATAAGTGAACATTGTGTTGGATAAATTTGTTATTATCTTGGTATATATTTATATTCTCCTATTAAGGTAGATGACATTTACATTTCTAGGTACCTTGTTCATTTGGTGATTATATGTTTTTATGTTACATGTATACTATATTCCTTTATATTTCATTACTATGGGAGTTTACCATAAGGCTGATATTAGATTTAGTCAGTATAATAGTAGTCATGGATAATATATAATTAAAAATTTCTTGATGTTGGAACATTTTTTGTACGAGTGTACCTCCAATTTGATTGTTTGGAGGCATCTATTAGTTTGATTGTAAAATTGATTCCCTTGTACATTGTGATTTTAATAAAGTATCTAGATTAAAATGAGATTTAAAGGGAAAAGTGGTAATTTGAAAAAATGGTATCTAAATTGGTTTTGACTTGGTCTTTAATCGAAATCTAAAGGGGCTTGTTTTGGAATGTGTTTTGGTCTATTTGAGCTCATGTGTGTGATGCCCCAATTTTCAAGATTCTTTTCATCATGTGTTAATATTGTTGTTATTTCCTTCATATGATGCTTATTGTATGATAATTTATGATGTGTGTGTGTACAAATGATGTTCTGATCTTGGTATCACATTGTGGGGTAGGTCTGCATAGATTCTTGGACACCCTCTGTGGTGTGAGGTGGCCTGGAATGAAAGAGAGATAGAGAGTTTTTGGGATTGATTAAGGATTTAAATAATTTTTTATGGTGCTGGATACATGAACATGGTTCATGTTAATGAAATGAGGGTTTATAAGGGAGAGACTGGGGCTTTCATGATAGCATTGTGTTTTCAATAATCCATCATACATTTGTTATTGAGGTGTTGGTGGTACAAGAGTATAGTTGGGACCTTGGCCTGGACTTGATGAACTAATGAGCTATGAGTTTTTATACGTACACTATGTGCTATTAAATATATGTTTTGATTGTATCCTTTTGAAATTTGATAAATTATATTAGGGGATAGTGTCCCACAAACATGAATCTTCATGAATTTAATGCTATTGGTGGGACTACCATGAGATGGAGTCCTTATTGTATGTAAAGGTTGGGATCTTTATGAGTTATATGGTAATATTATGGAATATGGGTCATCAATTAGTGATATGGTTGGTCCATATGGAATTATAATGTTTTATTCTTGTGTGAGATGGTTAGACATAGGATGCAAGACCAGGTGGTGGGACCGCCATTAGGGATATTGGGTCTCAGTAGTGATGTGATGTGGGTCATGGATGGATTACCCTATCTTGTGTGAGAAGGTAGTGTCAGTTAGTGATATAGAATACATTGAGTGATAAGGGACATTTTTAAACATGGTATGATATCATATGATTTATGACACAATACATAGAAACAACATTTTTGGGTTGGGATTGTGGTACATAGTAACTTATTTCTAGCATGAAGATGATGTAGGCAAGGTCAGGTGTCGTGGTGGTATGGTTGGAAAAAAATGACATGACAGGACATATATGCATTTATGTGCATATATTGTCCTATTTCTAGGTTTATTTTTAACATAGTCATGAAAAATATCAATATATGTAATACATCCACATCCACATGATCACAACAATAATTAATAATGTTGAGGTATTAGGGATTCCTATTGGGCCATTAGAATCAACCCCCAAGCCATGTAAATGGAGTGGGTTTTAATATATGTGGGTAGACCTATATGTTTCCTATTAGGACATAAGTGTCAATTTTACATGGACACAAGGTTCAGTCAATTGGTTATAGTAGTTGAGGTTTTGGTAAGAAGATTTTGTGAGTTGGGACAGGGGACAGTTAATTACATTCTAGTAATTTTTTAGCATGTACTAGACATTATAACATAAGTTATATATGATTAATTTTATGCATTTTTTATTTAATTATACTCTATTATATATTATTTCGTCATGTAGATATATTTACATCATTTCATTCTATATAGTGGGGTTTATTTTGTTCTATGTTTTATGCTTACAAGTATTTTGGGATTTCTGATATATAGATGGTTGATGCATAATTTTTTGTATAATTTTGGCATGTAACATGGGATTAGTTAATATGGAATAGTAACCCCATTATTTTTATAAGTTCTACACTTTAATTGGAATCATTTGGTGCATGGGGAGCCACAACTAATGTCATATAGAGACCCCCTCTCAGACTCCAATCATGTGATACAGACTAGGGTATTACAAAATGGTATCATATCATGTCTTGGAATGGGGTTGTGTAGTGAGAGGTGGAGTAAGGTTTTTAGGACTTGAGAAGTCAGATAAATGTATTCCAGGACAACAAAACATTGGTTGAAACCCAAGTTTATAGGGTATATCAATTGTTGGGACGAGGAACTGTTGTAATAGTGGTTTCCCAAGACCCAACTTGAATAGTAATTTTGATTACCATATCATGTATATAGTAAGATATGCATGATTTACACTTACCATTATAGTGTTAAAATTTTTACATCCACTATTTAATAGTAATTTCCATAGATTAGTTTTCATATCAAAATTTTATAGAAGATATCATGTTTTAATGAGAACCTCAAGATACTATGACATTAATCACTAAAAAATGCCATATGGTCTAAATGAATCATAATGACTGGAATTAATATGTATCGGTCCTAGTTTATCATGATGGTAGTACCTTCATAAGTCTTTTTCCAAGGTAGTCGATGGAAAATCCATCTAGTGAGATCAAAAGATAATAAATCAAAAAGGATGATGACACAATTTTTCATTCTACTTTTTGAGGTATCTAGAGACAAAGAGATTATATTACATAATATGTGTTCATAGGTTGGTTGTCATTACAATGAATATTTATTATCTCTTTAGGGGACTTGATGGGATGCTAGACTCCACTCTTGGTCTATGAATACTATTCATTGTTATCGATATTAATACCTAGAGGGTCATGCAAAATAGAGTATTCAAGAATTCTCCCTATTATGGTGAATGGGTAAATGGGAAATAGTGGGGCCCACCATGGGTCTAAAGGTTTTCCAAGTATTAACTATCACCGAAGAATAAATTAATTAATTTTATTAAAGTTCATAAAAATCAATATTGAATTTATTTATCAAATGTACTTACAATTTTTAATATAAATACATGGTATTATATTATTTGAATGAATATTATTTTAATATTCTAGGTTTGATTAATATTTTTTAGAATTATGAGTTAGATTAAATAACCCGGTGTTATCACATGATATATTTAATATATACTATAGGTATATGATAAAATAAAAATAATATTTATGACTTATTTTAGTGCATCATAATTATTTATTTATTGTTAATATAGTGGATGTTAAATATACAGGAGTCAGGTAATCCTTTCCAGGTATTTGATTCACCCACTATATTAGTAGGAGAGAGGAACTCATTTTTTCATTGTTTATTCAAAGAGAGTGAGAGACTCTCTCTATTCCCACCTTTTAGAGAGATAAAGTCTCTCTGTGAGTGTTGATCCAAGCAGGCCTTCAATGGATTGAAGGAAAGGGTTTGAGGTGATCTTCATGACACCAAAGGATTCATTGGAGCTCCACACTAGGACTTGAAATTTGCTGAATGGATAGAATAAAGATTCTTATGTGTGTGTGGATGATCTAGAGGGGTTTTACATTGGATCATTTGAGAAATAATCACTGATGATGAGGTGAAGTTGTGAATTCATTGATTTGGAAAAAGGTACATGTTCTATTTATTTTTTTGTGAATTTAAAATAATTACCTAATAAATTTTGATTAAATAAGAAAAATTAATACTTAGAAAGATTAATTTAATTTTTTTATTAAGTTAAATTAATTAATTAATATAATTTTTGGATTTAAATTTAAATTAATTACTGACTAAATATGAATAATCTATTTGAATTTAAATAATTCATTTAATTTAATTAAATACCATCATACTTAATTTATTGAAATTAAATTTTTATCACATGTTTATTTTACCCACTGGCTAATATTGAGCAATTGACTAACCCGTGTATGTCTCCTTTTCTTTATTTAACTATTTATAATTATGTGTAATGACTGTAAATAATTAAGATGGTCTATACATCATCATTTTTTTCAATCAATATGTATATGGGTATGCTCATCCAAAATTATCTATTGTATATTGCACCCCAAGTCTCCCTCACCAGTTTGTGCGTATATTTTTATTTTTCAAGGATGACACTTATGGCATAGACCCCTCTAAGATGAAGAGAAATACAAATGATTAGTGAACATACTGGATGGGGATAAGTTGTATCATGATTCAGGCTACAAATCATGTATGATACCCCTTGGTTGTGGTTTTACATTAAGTTTAAATGGATCAACCAGTATTAGATTCTTCAGACCAATAAGGTAGGTTATTTCCCTTATTCATTTGTTCATTATTTTTTTCATTTTCATGACAGTGAAAAATATATAAAATAATAAACAATAAAATTCATATATAAGTAATGAATGTTTTTTATTAGTGTTCAGTTATGAGTTTGACAATATAGTCTGAATGAAATTAATAAAAAATTATTACATTCATCAAGATTAATATAAAAACCCTCAAATAAATATTAAGTCGAAAACACCTTCTATCGTATGAATTTGAACACAACCAGGTGTTTGGGGTGATCGGTCATCCATAACTGAGGGTGACACCTACTACTAGGGAGTTCTTATGAGAATAATGAATTGAATTAACTAAAGTTGGTATTTAAGGATTAACCATCGCTAACTTTCTATCAATTTAGAGGAAATTTGATGAGGGAATAAATGTTACGATTATGATAATCTTGGAATTTACTCAACAGATTAAGGGGTTTTGGGTTAATTTGGTTGGCTAGTCAAAATCCTACCTTGAACTCTTTTAATAGTGACATATATATAGCTTGTAGACAATGAGGGGAGGTTCAAGGATCCTTACAACTAGAATACTCAAGATACATAGTATTCCGATTCTAGTACAGAGGGTTCCTAGAATTTGATAAAATAGTGGGAGACATTTAATGAATGAATTAATTAATTAATAATGTCTAAATCAATAATCAAGAGAAAAATAAAAAATACTATATTTTTTTATTTTATAAAATGTAAAGTAATACCATTGATAAACTGTTATAATCAATGAGAAATTAAATGTCCAAAATAGTATTAATTTCTAAGCGTAGTACAGGAACCTGTGCACAATACTAAGATATCAAAAATTCAAGGTGTTGGTGTCCCCAATACCTATTATGCCACCTCAGGAAGCGAGGGTGTAAAAATTCCTATAGGAGACTCATGTAGGATTCATATTGGAGACTCATCAATTTACAATGTTAGTTGTCATTACAACATTGGTACATAGATGATTTCACATGTAGTCTCATCTCTATGAAGCTTGTGAAGAAAAATTGAAGCAAGATATGAATGGATGATATTACACTGGTTATATGTAAATTGGAAGGCACATCATAATATTTCAAAACATCCCACTCTCATATCACTTTCACCCATCACTCAAATCTTGTTTAAGGTTATAAAATGAGAAGTATAGAGAAAACACTTTTTTAACTTTTAGGTAAAGTATTCCAAGAAATAAGAATATTAAATATAGTTATTATGGTGAACAATTTGAAAGACAAGGTGAAAAGGACAAATGTAAAGTGTGATGTAAAAGGAATATTTAAAAAATCCTTCGATGAAAGAGGTAATAAATAAGAGGTTATTTTATTCACATATCATGAAATAAATATATGGTAGTTTAATCATAATTAATTAAATTGAATAAGTAAGTACTTGCATCTTCTTCAAGTGTATTCATCACGTGTGAGTAATGTTTTAGTTTTACTTATTGTGTATTAAATACAATATTTTTATAATATATGTGTATCAAAATATAGAAACCAATTAAGTGTAGAAACATTACAAGAAGTAAGGTGTGTTATCCAATAAGCTGAGAAAGGGTGGTTCCTACGTCATAGGTGAGAAGAACATGACTTCTAATTTCTAAGTAATTGATTCTAGTTGAAATGTTTGATGATTATAACCAAAAAATTACCATGTGTCCCCTGGACACTAGGATACATAATTTTAGGTTCATGAATGAATTGTTTTGTGTTGTTTCATACTCAACCAAATGGTTTAGTGATACATGAGTCATCTGTAATATGTGATGAATATAAAATTTAATAATTATATACCCATTTGTGGAAAGATAATTATTTTTCAATTAAAATTAAATGTGTACATCAAGGATATACCCATAATGGTTATTAAACTCACTATATATAAACACCATAGGGATTATCTATGTATATAATTATTTAGTTTGGACAAATAAACCTTTAGAAATAAAGGAACTCCACAAAACATTCGGAATTAGTTTAGAAAGAGAGCATGAACCATTCCAAGGGTAAAAGAGTGGTAAATATACAAAATAATATTACTATAAGTAATTAAGTAATATAAAAATAATTTATATGTGGCTAAAAGATATAAGTTTCTACAGGCTGGTCTGCTGAAGAATATCTTGATCAATCATTCATCGGTCGTTGTAATATAGCATGGAATAATTCTTAACTGAACATTACCTTATCCACATCAAGGCTATGGTGATAATAATGAGGATCGATGATAAGTATTACATGTTAACATTGATCTAAAAATATAGCATGGATAAATTCTTAAACACACATTTCCTAATATACATCGGAGTTAAGGTTTAAGGTAAACTAGCATCAATATTGATGTATATTTTAGAAAATTCCATTGTATTTCATGATGTGTTTCACAAATAATGAAAATATCCCATAACCATATTCCAAATATAATAGAAAATGGATATCATATGATTCATAGTATGATGTAAATACATTAACTCACATGACATGTGTTTAGATGCAAAGAGTTTGTTCGGATATAAAAAAAACTTTCATCAAGTAAAATAGAAAGTGCATCTATAGTAAGAATCCTTGATTTTGTAGTATATTATAGAAATACCTAAGATAGAAAAGTGATATTCAATTAATAAACTATATTTCTATAAAAGGACTCAAATATCTATTTTATATTATGAGATCTAGATTGAATTGGATTTAGTCAATGCTAAGAGATGCACAAATAGTTGGCACAGTAACAAGTTCCACATGAGGTGTGTAAGAGGAGTGTTCCAGAGGCACATACTATATAGGAAGGATAAAACCATGGTGATGGTTTTATATGATACATTATTAATTGATAATAATAATTCCTACAAGTAGGAATTATATTAAAATTAGCTAAAATTGATAAGATCATTTAAAATATAATGATGGATTCTATGAATCAAAGTATATGGGGATTATTATTTTGAATACTATGGTGGGTATTCAAGTGATATGATGCATGGATGGTACAATAATTATACCAATAAGTCTATATTGGTTATAAAAATTCATTCTGCCTAAATACATTTGAATTTTACTTGTCATAGCTAATTTATATTATCATTTTACAAAGTATTGGATGTCAAGACCACCAATCGTGGAAGGTGTCTATATGACACAACCAGAAAGGAATGGTGAAGTCACAAAATTCCAATAAGGGGTAAAAGTTACTCAAATACAGTTTAGAACTAATGTAAGAAACAAGATCATGGAATGTTCATTAGGAATGAGTATTTTCCATGTGTATATAAGAGGTTAGTGGGAGAATCATTATTTTACAAGTAAAATATGTTCAACAACATATGGAAAACTTCTATTTGTCATGAAGTGTGTTAAGAATGGAATAAATATATCTCTCCAGTGAATAACTTAAAGAATAAACCTATGTTTTAGGGAATATGATCTATTGAGGTAGATCTAATAATTGATTATACATAGAAAATAATACATATATTGATAGTGTATTGAAAAATAAAAGATCTAAAAATTCAAGAGAGAATTTTTTTTAGTGTCACATGGCATGAATCTCTCCAAGTATATATATAAAGAGATTAAAGTGGTGATTTTTATAACATACACTTCTGTGATGGATCAATCACATATTCCATTATATATACAAGAATTGGTATTACCAATATATACTTTATAGTAGGAAAAAATTATTTATATCTAGGGGAACTATAAGGGAATCTATTAGAACTATCCAATAGTACTAGAGCGAGTACAAAGGATATGTACCTGGTATGTGGGGCGAAAGGGATACAAGTTTTATGGGGACACAAACTATTATTTCTTAGATAAATGAGGCCTAATATCACAGTTAGGATAATATAATGAGGAATACAAGATCATTCAAGCTAGTGTTAGGTATACCTACAAATATTGAGTATGTTGCATCTTCTGAAGTAGTTAAGAAGCAGTTATTAAATGAAATTATTTTTTCCAGTTCTTATAATCACACCTACTAAGTAAAGTTTTACCATTATGATAATTATTTTACTGGAACAAGCCAAGATGCCTTTTTTTATAGTGGAAAAAATGGATACACTCAGGGATTCCATATCTTGATAAGTTTTACTCAAGGAGGTGAGGTCTCACTTTGCATAATTTCCAAGTATTAAATTTATATTATCCAAGTATTAAGGATCATCATAGAATAAATAAATTCATATCATTCATGTTCAGAAAAATTAGTATTGTATTTATTTATTAAATTTATTTACAAGTGTTAAACTAAATACATGTTATAAAATTATTTAACTATATATTAGTTTAATATTCAAGGTTCGTTTAATATTAGTAGGAATTATGAGTCTAGTTAAATGACTCGGTTTAATCACATAATATATATAATATATATTAAAGGTATGTGAAAAAATATAAATAATATTTATGATGTATTTTAGTTCAACATAATTATTTATTTATTGATCATTTAGTGGATGTTAAATATACAGGGGTTAGGGAAGCATTACAGGGTATTTGATTGATCCACTATATAGCAGGAGATAAGAGATCGTTCATTACAATATTCATTCCAATGGAATGAGAAGATCTTTATATTCCTACCTTCTAGAGATATAAATTCTCTCTCTCAGTGTTAATCCAAGCATGCCTTCGACGGATTGAAGGTAAGGGATCTAGGTGATCATCACGGCATGGAAGGATTTTTTAAAGCTCTGCACTAACACCCAAAATTCAACAAATAGAGAGCACAAATAATGTGTGGATGATATAGAGGGGTTAACCTTAAGATCCTTTGAGCAAAAATCATCAGAGACAAGGTGCATTCATGAACGCTTCGATTCGGAACAAGTTATATGTTCATATTTATTTTTTGTGTTCTGTTTAATTCACTTGAGAACCTCAAAAATTGTACTAGGGATCAGATCACCATAAACGACAAGTTATATCTTCTCATCAATGAAATTTTTTAAATCCCCATCCCTCCAGCTTTCATTGCTACCGTGATACCTTCAGGAACTTTGGGATGAGTGATGTGTTAAATTTGAAAAAGAATTCTAATTTAGAATGGGGATACATGGGATTATTTTTAGGTTATATCAAGAAGCTATTAATTTAATCATAAATCATAATAGTGGAATTCTAAGGTAATAATACATGAACCAATAGAGAGTGTTTTTAGTAATGAAGGCTCATTAAAATATAATATTATTTGAAGAAACTTGTAATATAATATATTTTTCTCAATTAAATTATGAGTTATAATTATATTTTTATTGATACAAGGGACTTAATTGATTTTTTTTTATTTTGATTTGTTTTTTATCCACCATAGGGAAAAAAATTATGATGTGTGAATTTTTTAGAAAAATATATTTTTGTAATGAAAAATCATGTTGTGTAATGAAGTGTGTGTGAAATGATATTATAAGTTGGAATAACATGAAATGGATGTAGGGAAGATGATTTTGAAATGGTTTAGATTTTTGAGTTTTGAGATGAATAATGGAATATGTGGTTTGAAAATAGAATTAAAAATGGTTTTTGAAATTTTAATTCAAATGGATATGAAAATGGGATCATATTCGATAAAAATACATGAAAGGATTTTGTTTTTATGATTTTTTTTAGTGAAAAGCCTAGGATTTTATGGGTTGTTTTGAAATCATGGGTGAGTTCCAGTGTGTGTGAAATATTTTTAAATGGGTTTAAATGAATGTAACTAGTGTTGTGAGAATGAGGCTATGTGATTTTTTTTATTTTAGGTGGGGGTTACCTAGGTGATTGAACAATGTCCATGGGTTTTAATCAATATTTTTTTGGAATCTCCACATGCTATTGGATAGTTTGGAACTTTTTTAATCAAATTATATAATGAATTTACCATTTTTTATTTAGATCAATTTTAATTGGTTTCTAAGGTACATTGAGGGTGACCCTGATGTTACTTGTGTGTTTTAAGGGTATTTCATGGATCTTTTTGGGAGATTCTTATGGAAGGATCATGGATTAATATGGATTTTTGGATCATGTATCATGATATGAGACAGGGGGGTTATGGATTGTACCTCATGTTGTATGTTTTGATTATTTCTTAGGATGGACTGTATGGTATGAATTTTTTTAGGTGATTCCAATAGTGGGGAGAACAATTAGTTGGAATGGGTCATTGGTAATAGATTCTTATGGTGGGGAGAACCATATTTCCTAAGATGAACCATTTTTAGAAACATTATTGTTTAGAAATCCATGGGGTCAATTAAGTATAGACTTAGTGTTTAGTGATCAGTGTTTTGGGTGGGTGCTCGACTGTGAGACAGATGATCAGGTCTTATCAATGTTGAGAGTGGTGTATGGGACATTATTGGTTAATATAAGGGGTTTTTTAGGGTTTCAATAATAAAAATAATCCTATATTGTGAGAATTAGATTGATTATGAGTATACCACCCTCATTTTTTAAGTTTTTGGGGGGTATTGGAATAGTTTGGTGGATGAATGAGAAATTATTGTGATGTTAGTGATCAAGTAAAATAGATCTATAAGTTTAGATGTAGTGTAAAAAGGATACCATGTGTTAGATACTAGCTTCAAATAGAGGTGACATTATCTGAAGGTGATTGGAATCAATAGTGTGTTATTTATCATGAGTAGAGTGTGATGATTGGATAGGTGATTTGTAAATCCAACGATTGAATTACTCTAAATGTTGAACTAAATATTAATGTTTTTGTTTAAGTGGTTAAACAATTCCTTTCAGAATCATGGAATTATGATCAATAGAAGTGGTGGAGTGCCAATGGTTGAGACTAAGAATTTGAGAAAAAAAGTTATCCAAGGAGGGATGACTGGTTCATATGTGTATAATTGGTTATGGTGATGTGGAAACCTTGTCAGTAGTATCATTTAGAATGTGATTTTGGTGGTTTGGGTATTATAAAATATTTTTTATTGAAAATATTGTGTATCCATGATTGGGGTTTGGAGTTACATAATGAATGTTATTTTGGTTCTCAATGACATAGTAAAACCATCTAGTGGCTAATTGACAACCAAAATGGGCCAGAGCTCAAGTTCAAATTACTAAAACTACTTCTTAGGGATATGAAGCATTATTTTTGGGATTTTTAATGACCTGTGACATTATGCATTGTGAATTTTACAGGATGATTGAATTTTTTATCTAGAGTTGGGGTTATTCCATAAATTGGTTTTTATGTCTAGAATCTGAGATTTTTGAAACCTTATAAAGATGTACTTAGACATGGTTTGTGGTTTGGTTGGTTATTGGGGTGCTTGGGGAAGAATAGAGGCAAGTCCAGGCTAACATGTGTGCTAAAAACATGATGTTGCTAGCCTTTGCACTATGGACCTGGTGGTTCTCACTACAATTGATGAGGTTGAGGGCGAGACTTACTACCTTGGTTTATTTATACCATGACCTATGGGTTGGGCTATGATTATGTTGAAATAGAGGTTTGTCCCCTCATATTGTATTAGTCGCACTATGACCCCACCTAGTTGGGCTATGAACCTACTTATAGTGGGATTTTTATAGGCATTTTCATGATTTCACAGCACCACCTATTTAGAATCCCCTTAGTCTTATTCATTATAGACATAATATTAGGTGGGGGAAGATCCCTATTGAATATTACTTTCTTTATCCATTGGTGATCCTCCAATTTACATCATTTGAGAGTGATTAATTATACATATTTGAGTTAAGATCTATCATTTTCATCGACTTATTCCTCTCCAATGTTTCCCATTCATTTTTTGTTGTTTATTTAGGGTTTTAGAGTAAAAATTTCACGAGAGAATGGTGAAATATTTTTTTAATTTTCTTTATTTTGTAGCTTATAGAGGATTTATTGGGAGGGGGAAGTTGAGTTGTAGTTAGTCATTTACATTAATGTATGTTTCATAATAAATTTGATTATGTTTTTCAAGGAATATGAAAAAAATTGAAAATTTATTTAGTGTTTTATTTTAGGTATTTTTCTTGGAATATGTTTGGGTTAATTTAGTAAGGGATCCATAACTTTTTTCTCATTGGTTTGGTGCCTTAGTGGCACCTAGTTAGTTTCTCTTTAGTTATTCCAAATAGGGATTTTTTTTTCAATTGTTTGGATTATTAAATTGATGATTTTTATTAATGATATAGGTTCTCATGGATTCAAAGGATATAATTATGATCAAGGGATGAATTTATATTCCCCATATGAGATAATGTTACATTACATTGATGAGTCTATTAGTATTTTTATGATTTTAGGTTTGTGTGTTTCAGGTATATTATCTACCTGTATATTTCTAGAGTGTGTGAGTTTTCCAAACGGTTGGGATGGATTCACATTAGCATAATAGTAATCATGGAATTTAAATCTTGTTAAAAGGTTTGACAGTGACACCTTGATCAAATGAGGGTCAACGGAGCTCATTATGGATTGTTTGGAGGCATGTGTTAGATTTCTAAGAAAATGGGTTTCCATTTAAAGTGTGTTTTTAAGTGGGTATTGGATTCAAATTGGGTTTCAAGGGAAAAGTGAAAATTTTGTAAATTTTTTTGAAAAAGGATTTGAATTTGGTTTTCAATGAAATACTTTGAAACTTTTTTTATAATTAATTTTGGTTAGGTTGACCTCAGGTGGGAAATACCCCAATTTCCAAGATTATGTGCTAGATGTGTGCCTCTAATTGTGATTTCCCTCATGTGTTCCATATCATATGATTTTTCTTGTGGTTTTTACATTATGATAATGTGATGTTTTGGTATCAATGTGATGGGTAGGTCTAAATAGATACAAACACACACTCTAGGTTGCGAGGCAGGCCTAGAGAGAGATCCATTGGGATTGAGTGGGGGTTCATTCATTTGTGAAGTTATCGGATGCATGAATAAGGTTCTTTTAAATGAATTAATTGGATATAAGGGAGAATCCAAATTCTATCACATGAGTGTTTCTCATATGATGAGACACCATACTTTTATGATTAACGTGTTGATGGTGTGAGATGCATGTTGAGCTCTAGGTCATGATGTGATGATATAATGAGCTTTGAGAGGTGTTGTATACCCTTTATTTTGTTACCTATGTGTTTTTATTATATTCTTGTGACGTGTGAATGATTATGGTGGGTAAAGTGTTCAAGGGACTTTACTCCCCATGAATGACACTATATTGGTGGGACATCCATGAGATGAAGTCCTCATTGTATGTAAATTATTAGATATTTATGAGTGAGATGATTGGAATGAGTGTGATGGGTCATCCATGAATGAGGTGGTTGGGATTGATGTAATGGTGTTGGGTCTATCATTAGTGAGGTGATTAGACATGGGTTGCTAGGCCATACGATGGGACCACTATGAATGAGATAGTTTCTGATTTTTGTTATATTGTACATTATGAATTGTCTAACCTTTAATGATATGGTATTGTTCGATTCTTGATTTATCATATAGTGAGTGAGAAGAGTTGGTTAGGTATTTTTTAAGAGATATGATAGTGTAATAAATCATACCCAGTATCATTAGTTATTGGTAATGATTATGGTACACATGGGGGGTATTTCTATGACAGAGTAGAAACAATTATGGTTAAGTGTCATGGTGGCCTGGTTAGCACATGATGACATGACATGTAAGAATGTATTTGAATTTCATTGGAGAATTATTGTTGATAGTGATAACCTATATTCTTCCATTCAACTAAACCAATGATATTAATTTCATCTATCATTGATTTCACCAGTGAGAGAAGCTACTTTAATGGATGCCCAAAGGATGAGGATAGCCTAGAGTTCCAATGGATTGAATGCCTATGAAGGCATGTAGGTCTAGGTTTACCAAATTCCCAACATATGGATCAAATTAAAAATAGGTTTAATTATACCACAACTAAAATTTCCACATAGTACCTACTACAATATTACAATAACAACAAGGAAATACACCCCTACCATATTTTAACACAGGTGTGATGTAGGATTATGGGAATACCATAACACATGGTAGGCCCACATCTATCCTTCTAACTATCTTAAATATTATATTTTCATTGATAAATGAATGTTAAATTTAATATAACCAAACTCAAACTATCTCAATAACCCATGGTAAATCATAGATTGAAACTAAATGTGTTGTCTACACACAACCATAATAGACCAAGAGATAGTATAAAGAACATTTCAGATCACCCTCAAGCTGATAACTATTTATAGGGTATAAAATACAATAAATATGGAATTTTTTTTCCCATGAAGGTACTATGAAATCATATCAGATTCATTTTGATAATCTCACATGATGTATCCAAACATTTAACACTCATGGAAAACCAAAAAACATTTTCCATAGGTATAACAAAATAACAATTTATAATAAAAAATGAAATATATCCCAAATAAAAATACCATTAAAATTAACATTACATTACCCAAACACTATATAAATAAAATATAAAATGAATTGTTTTCATATTCAAAAATAGATAAATTAAAAAGCCTATAAAACCTGAAACACTACACAAGCATCACATTTTGGAATGTGGTCATCTCTACTTATTGATTTCATCCATCATTAAGAGGATCAATGATTGAAATGAAATCTATAATCCATATCATGGATATCTGAAATAAAATATGATTAGTATATTCACAGAAATTTTTGTACATAGGGTGTGATCTAAACAAGTGTAGTATGGTTTCAAAAAAGTTAATATGCAATTATGTTAACATGAAATTCAATTAATACTAGTTTAAAATATTTTTTACAAAAATATACTTTCCATGCATTTTTGAAAGATAATAAATATCAAAAAAAATTATAATCATTCCATTTTTTTAATATAGGTTAGTTATTTTAAATAAAAACCTAATTTATAAAAACCCTAGTTTCTTTAAAACCACATTTTAATGAATTGTTTTAAAAATGAGTAAAAATTATATTTAAATCATGGATTAAATAAATAAACCAAAATCACATTATTTATATTAAATTTCCTAAAGCATTGATTATTAACTTTTAATAATTGTATATATTAAATATAAAATAAAACCTAGAGTTAAAAAACATAATAATAACATTGAATAATAATTTATATGAACAAAAATTGAATAAAAAAATAAAAAATTAAATTCATACAAGGAAAAGATCTATATCTTGATAAAAATGTGACACATTTCATCACTAATAAATTAGGGAGTAGATAAGACAAGGTAAAAATATGTTACCATTCAATGATAAACACTGGTAGACATTAAATAAAATCAAGACTCATTAGTATGGAAATCTTTGTCAACTAATACTAGCCCCAGATAACTCTTCAGGTCATATTGATACAATTTTAGATGTACTCGGTGGAATTTTATCTTAGTATAATTATAAATTAATAATAATATTCAAAACCATCGGCTTCTACTCATGATCCTCACTAGGTGACACCCTTTATTGGAATAGCTTCATAATGCATCAGGTGATACTATTAAATGTATAAATTTAACTTTCATTACAACTATATCTAGATTTCCCACTTACATTCTTAGGGTTTTAATGAGTCTAAATAATGGATGAGAATAAATAAATCACATAACAATTCAAAAACTGAATAAAACACATTGAATTAAAACCAAAATATCACATCCAAACACCCTTTAAAGGGTTATACACTTCTAAATTTATATCCAATAATAAAAATTCATGTCACATAATATTAATTTCAATATAATGAATCACCTAATGGGGTGATAATATAAAGAGTTTCAATTATTCCATGAAATCCATTAATGTTTTTTCCAAACGAACTTTTAAGAAAATAGAAACATAGTTCAAAATATCATAGTTTTTAAAACATCACTAAACCAATAAATATATTAAAATATTATAAATATCCTTTGTAAAAATATCATGTACCAAAATATTTTTTAAGAAACTATTTCAAATAATATATATAATAATCATTTCATAAAGTTCATAAAATTGAAAATATAAAAATAATTATTTTAAATGATTTTTTTCATTCTAACAGTCCCCTGAATAATGATAATAATAATAATAATAATAATAATAATAACATTTAATACCATTTTATAAGGTCATTTAAAAATCCCAGAACCACCCAAAGTATTTATTTTAAATAAATATATCGATTATAAATTTTTACAATAACCTACAGAGAATTAAATTATTTCGTTAAAGTATAAATCTTAAAAAACATTGAAATCCTTCATTTGAAACCATAGAAACACAATAATGAGAGATAAAATTTAACATTTCTAAAACTATAAAACAAATATAAGTAATATATATGAAATTTAGTTTTTAAATTCTCAAGTATTATAATAGATTATGTAGAAGTGGTATTGTAGAAAAACAAATATGAAAAATTGATGATTTCATCACTAAATGATGTTATTGTACATTAGGAGATGATATTAAGAACCTTAAAGTTAAGAATAATCCCAAACATCAAAAAAATACTAATTTAAACTATGAAAATATAAATATAGGACCAACATGGTTGTTATGTGAAGAAATATTTTATGTAGACGGAAAAATAAATTTGAGGATGAAGTCGGGAATGGAGAAGAAGTATTAACCTTTGATCCAAATGAATAATCATCAAGAATACACAAATAATATACCATGTTTAGAGTGATATATAGTGTAATATGTTCCTAGTATTTTATAATTCAATTCCCAAATTATCAAATAATAAATAATAAGTAAATTCAAAATAAGGGTTTTTAAATAAAGAAACATTTTTTAAGAATTTACATGGCTCAACTAAAAGGGTCCCATTACCACCCACCTTTCATATAAAACACACTTCCTCTTATATAAGTATACCATTTCACTATTAAACTTAAAGGTCTTATATATAGGACCTTACCCATGAAACCTATTTGAACCCTATAAAATTTCAAAATCAAGACCCTAAATTCTAAATCGTTTCCATAGAAAGTAAATACAGAATTATATATTGGTAAGTGATTTAATAAGTTTTTCACGTCAGTTTCCTATTGAATCCATTCCCAAATCACATTATATAATGTATTATTCTATGTTTGGTAGCCTATGGTTCCCTAAATGAGGTTTAAATCATTCATTCTAAAGAAACTCATTTTGAGATAGAGAAAATTCATCAAAGTGAGTATTTAGTTCTTCACCAATTTTTGAAATTACATTAACATCTATAATATTTATAAATACCACTCTATCTTGTATTTAATTTATATTCTCATCCTTATTCATATATAAATATGATATTACTGTTATATATCTTTTTAATCTAACTCATTCATTTATATACTATATTCTTGTTCAAGTCAGTTAAACCTCCCATAAAAATGATGTTATACCAACATCATAATTTACATCAAGGATTTATATTAAGAAATTAATACTATTAGTATATGATAATTTATTTCATGAAAATTATTTTATAATTATGATAAAAAAATGAATGATCAATATAATATAACTCATTATTATCTGTAAATTTACCTAAAACTTGCACATATTAAATTTCATTCTTTTATACCATACATGTATCATCAATTAAATAAATATGGGAATTTTTATATAATAATAATAATAATGTTCTACTATCATGGATAATCTTGTAATGATTAACTCATAATCAAATAATTTTAATTTCCATCCTTATATTAGAAGTTATATGATACAATCAAAACTACTAACATTTAATGATGCATGAAACTATAAAAAAATTATTTATATAGAAAATGAATATAATTAAATATTAAAAAATATATCGGGTATGAATAATGTTCTAAAATAAGTGATTAAAATGGTTTTTATTATATGGTATGTTAAAGTACTTTTGTGGGAGTCAAGAGTAAGGGTAATGGTTTATTTTCAAATAATAATTTAAAATAGAGATAGACTATGTCTAAATATCCATTAAGAGAAATTGTATAGCCTTTATCTCAAAAACTATATATAATTTCTTCTCCTATGGTTATTTTTTGGTTTACATATCTTCTCACAATTTCGAGTCACATTGATTTGAAATTCACCTGAAATGATGTTTTTAAGAGGAATTTTTTATCTCCTATTTTTAGCTGGAATATATTTATTCCATGTACATGTTCTATAAATTTGTAATATATGTATTATACATACTTATATATAATTTTATGATTTATTAATGATATTTTCTATTGATTAAGAATTTGAATTTCTTTTATAAATGACTGAATGAAATCGTTTAACTCTATTCTTTAACATCTTTAGTTCAGTTACATTCTTAAGCCTCATTCTTGTATGTTCTATGTGGAGTTTCAAATTAACATTCTATTGTTTAAATAATGTTCTTAAATAATTTTCCTCTTTCCCCTTTTTTAAAAATTTCCCATTACCTTTTATTTTAATGTAAATAGTGTAAAAACCCAAAGGATAATTTCTTTATATTGTTTAATCATTTTTTCATTATATAAAGGTTTTTATCAATATTAAAACATCCCAAAACTTGTACTTTTGAATATGGTTCTAAATATATAATATTTATTTTAAAATATATACGTCTAATTACTAAAATCAAAATTTCATTGTCTTTGGTAACTATTCACATAATACATCATCGTCTTATTCACATACCAAATAATTTAATCAAAAAAATCATTGAAAACTTATAACCAATCACACTCAATTTATCACCTACCACCACCAAAGGAAATGAGTAATCAAAAGAAACGAGTGGGCTCAAACACTCATTAAGGATTAAAATATATTCAATTATACATAGAAGGGTTATCAACATGTCATACCAAATATGAGACAATATCATATGATAACTGTAATGATTAAAAAATATGATAATGAAATTATAATATATGAAAATACAATAATTTATCATTTTATATAATTAATATAAAGATCATATTAAAATAAAAACATATAACATATAATAAAAAAGTTATATCATAAGACAATAATCATGAATCATGCGAAAAATAAATAATAATGGTATGAAATAGGGATAAAGTAATGTGAAATATATATAGGTATGTCATTATAGGACATGTCTCATTTCCAAGACAACATAAACATAGACCAAGGATCACCAAAAATGAAACAAAAATATATTCTATGGTTCATTAATAAGGATTCACAACCATAAGACATGAAACACCACTAAGCCATCATAGCCATAGGCTAATTATCAACACCAAGGCATCATATAAATTATCTAATGTGTTATAATTAATTACCTGATGCATCACATGGATTTATAAAATCGATCCATAAATTCACAATAATAAAAATACATATATATGTGTTCCACATGAATATTAAAACGATCATTAAACCCTAAAAAATCATAACATGATTACATAATTAAAATAAAATGGGAATCCATTTAAATATATTTTATCACTCGGTAAATAAAATTTAATAACAGACATGATGCGTTAGCTATTGATTCTATATAAGATAAAGTCTATATACTTAATACAATAATTTCCCTAGTCAATCAAATGTATGGGTATCTATGTTAAAATCATTGAACCATAAGAAAAAATTATAGGGTTTTTACAAAGGTAGTACATTGAAAAAAAAAATATCATTATTCATAGTTGTTGACAATTCAAGTTGAAGGTAATGATGAATCACTTATCTTATAATGTATTCATTTCCACCATAGTTCGTAAACATAAGATCATGGATAATGAGTTAGAGGATTATTCTAACATAGATTATATTAATAATAAAGTTAATATTCATGGTCATAAAGATTAATATATTTTCAAATAGGAGGAATAAAAAAAGGTTATATTCAAATACGAAGAATCATTTAGATGTATTTAGGAAATATAATATTTTTTAAGAAAATAACCTCTTTTATTTTTTTATAAAAAAAATAATGTAAATAAAATAACTTCAATTTTAAGGATATACATAAGATTTTATTCAAAATAATAGATATTTCAAAAAAATAAATAATATTTGGAACGTATAATATAAATAATATCTTTGTGAAAAAATCCTTATAAGAGAAAGGTGGAAAATATAAGTGAACTCATGAAAAAAATTCACAACTTTTGTGGACATTATAATAAAAAAATAATCAAATTTAAAAATAATTTTCAAGAAAAAGTATAAAATTAGTTTTAAATATATTTTTGATAATAATTCATCCCAATAATGAAACATTGAAAAATAATAGATTAATAATTGAAGAAACGTTAAGGAGGAGATAAGCACAATATAAAATTTTTCTTTTATATACATCTTATGGTTTGACTTAAAGTAAGAGTGTTGAGGGAATCATATAGATAGGATTATCCTCTTAAAATTAAGGATACAGAATAAATGAATTTCATAATGTAAGATTATAAAAATGAAGGAAATAAGAGTTGATGAAGATATAGTGTGATATAGTATAAATCAACAAGAACAATAATGGGTGGGAATAACCCAATAAAAACCATGTATGGTATGAAAATTGAGTTTTTATAAGAGGAAATGAGAGAAATAATACATAAAACTTATTTTAAAACCAATACTATACAGTCTAGATAATTTTTGATAAATCATATTAGAGAATATATACTATAGTGAAAAATATATGAATATGAATAAGGATCATAAATTTAAACCCCTTATATAATGTTCAAACATGGAATATCACATGTTCCTATATCCTAAATAATGAAAAATAATTTATTGAAATCTTATCTAAAAACCTTTTTTAGGTTTTTTTAGTTATTATTATTCTTTTTTGTTTATTTATAACCATTTTATTTAATATATTTGTTCATGTATTACAAGGTCGCACATACATATCAGTAATGGTCAAAGTTCTTAAACAATGAGTCTATAATAGTAGATGTGTTATGAAATAGACTTCATTTATTTATAGATGGTAAAAGGTTTAATAATATAAAATGTTGTTTTACTGAATGGAAATTTTAATTAATATAATGGTTATCGTATATTAGTGCATTCCTTTAGGTTGGTTATTAGATACTAGGACCTTAATTTGTTTTGTTTAATTTAATGTTTATTTACCCATTAAAAAATATCCATCATATTATAATATCATTAATAAACTTATATTTAAAAATAAAATTTTTCATTGTATCCATCAATGATGGTATAGGGAGTTGTTTAAAAACAAAATCCAAATAGGTAGTTATACCGATGGTGAATATATGTTTTTTTAAGGAAATTTATTATGATAAATTTATGTTTTAAACATTAATATTATAGAACATTGATATTATTTACATTTAATCAATTATACCATATTTATATAATATTATCGTATTAAAACCAACCATATATATGTTGATGAAAAATGGAACACAACGTCCATAGAGGAGTTGAACTGACAATAATATGGGTCATGATTTCATTTTAGAATTAAAGAGAGGGAGTAGAATAACTGATGTTTAAATAATATAATAACATTTTTGTATTACTATGATATTAATGTCATTATATAATGATTTATATAATATATTTTTATGATTTTTGTGAAGAATAAAACATAAAATAGATTAGTGGAGACAACTTATCTCTTTTTTTAGAAGGCTTCCGTTGACATACTACTTGTGTTTTAGGAAGTGGTATTTTGCAAATACCGAAACCTCTGGAATGTGTATAAAAGGGTTTTGAGATATTTTATAATTATTTTTTGAAATCTAAGAAGATTATAGGGTAAGAATAAGTGAGTAGAAATTATAAGAGGCAAAGATAGGTGTTTATGCATACAATATTAATTAGTTTATTATTTTTCCTCAAGACAACCAATATTAATGATTTATGTTACTATATATAGTAATTGATGCATATTAGGACATGATAAGGATTTATTATATAATAAAGTATAAAATTAATCATGTATTTAACATAAAATGTAAAATACTATATTGTATCAAATTTCACTATTTACAAAAAATCAAATTTTAAAGAAAAATACATAAAATTAACAATAATATAATTGTGAAAAAAAATCAAAATTAAATAATATATATTCAAAATAATTGTCAAAAAATGAGAAATTAAATGTTTAAAAATTTATTATTTATTGAGAAATGATAATTTCCATGACATGATTTATTTTCTAACACATAAATAAATTACTTTGAATTTAACAAAATTGTATTATTATTTACAAATAAATAATTAGTGTCTTATAAAATAATTTTTTCAAAATAAATATGTATTTTAAAATATAATTTATATTTTTAAATATAATTTTAATGAACAATGAAATATATTTTTTATAAAGTAAACTTTTGTTTTCTTTGTGTCAACTATTAGTTTTATCCTATTTAACTTATTTATTTATTTATTTAATAAAATTATATTTTTATATTTTTATCTGATAAGGAAAAAATATTTTTTTTTTAAATTAAAATGGCTATAAAACAATTTTAATAGTTATCCTATGATTATAAGATTCTTATTTCAAATTTTCAAATAACAAATACAAATCTTATAAATACCTATTATATTCATCATTTAGCATTCAAAAAACCTACAAATAATCTATATTATTATTTTTTAGAATTATTGTTATATTATTGTTTATTTTTTCATCAATAATACAAAATTAAGGACTGTAATTATTTTTTGGGACCTCTATGTTCCAACATATCAAGTTCTAGTTTTATTATTTATATGTGTTTATTATCCCATTGTGATAAATTTTTTATTGAGTATATTCATACATGATTTTTAATTATTCATGTTATTGAATTAAAATGATTTTTGTGTCTCTATATGTTGCAATAAATTTATTTAAATTATTTGTTTCTTTGAATTAATTGATATTTATTATATAAATATGGAATTTAAAAAATTATTAAAAATAATAAATTGGTTGAGATTGTATATTCATATCCTTAAAAAACATAGAAAATAAATATAACAGTTCAATATATAACTTATAGAAGAAAAATTTTAAAATATTGATTGAAAATATAAAATATTCCATTCTACATACCCATAGATAAATTGTGTCCTCGTACCTTTTTCTCATTGATAAACACTTAATAATGTGTATGACTATTTTCATGAACCACATTAATAAACCATAAAGTTAACAAAAATGTTATGTATGGTAATGACACATTATATATACATAGGAGTTTTTAATCCTATGTGGTAATATTACTTATACATAACCTCAAACTCTAGTGAAAATAATTATTTATCTATAACCATATACCCAAATAATCAAATTTTCAATTCCAAAAATAACACATCTTTACTCTAATACTAAATATGATACCCCCAAACCCACACCATTGGATCTAGTGTGAATCATACAAAACATTTTATCAAAATAATTACAAACAACTACCATGATCAAAAGGTTGGTGTCTTTAGGAACTAGTCACATAATACATCATCATATTATACATGTACCATATAATTCAATCATATCCATTATCACCAACAGCTAATAAATGAGGAAACTCTTTTTATATGCTATGACCCCAAGTAAATGGGGAAAACATTGGAATATAGTGAACTCAATCACTCATTAAGGGTTAAAACATAATCAATGACACATAGAATGGTTATTAAAAGACCATGATGGGTAAGAGACATGTTCATGAGATAAATGAAATCATTAAAGTAATATGATTTTAAAAATATATATAGTTATAACATAATAATTTACATGTTATAAAATTTATTGAAAGTTGATTTTGAAAAAAAATCCATGAAATAAGGATATTAAATCATAATAAAATGATCAATAATCATGGGAATATAGGATAATATTATCGATTTAAATAGGAATAAATTAATATGGATCATACATAGTAATATGATCATTAGTCAAGGAAACTCGCCAAGGTATAAAATCATAGGCCAAGGATCACATCAAAGGTGAAATAAAAATAGGCCAAGGATCACCACCAAGTAATCATAAACATAGGCCTGGTATCAACACCAAGTCATCATAAAGATAATCTTATTATATATAAAACATTACCCAATACTTTAAATGGATTTTTAACTCTAGGACCAACCATTTTCATAATAATATAACGTAAAATATATATTCTATATGAATATGAATAAGATTATATATCTCTAACCAAATTGTACCATGATTAACTCATAGAAATAACAAAATAATTCAATAAATTAAATTTTATCTCTAGGTGAACAATCATTAATAAAGGTAATAAAGTATAATGTATTTTCACCATATGGAATAAATGGTACAATATCTGGTAATTAATTTAACCATTCGATTAAATATGTTAATATCTAGAATAAAATCCTTCAACTATAATAAGGAATTATAGGGTATTCAAAATATAAAGGGATTGGAAAAAAATATTATCATTATTCATATTTGATGATATGTAATGAAAAAGTATGTGATAAATCATTTCTATTAAAAACATTTATTTCTACTATACAACGAATAAATAAGATCATGGGTAATGAGTTAGATTATTATTTTGATATGGAATCTATTTATAATAAGGATATAATTAATGGAAATACAATATAAGAAAAATAAAATGGGTGGGATGTAAAATATTACATTCATATATGAATAATCGTTCTTATGAATGTAAGAAATTGATGATCTTGGAAGAAAAACATTGCATACTTTTTATAAAATGTTATAGTGAATAAAGAAAATGAATTTTTCAAGGAAGTTTATAAGATTAAATTTAATTAAAGAATAGTATTTTTAAGAATAAACAATTTTTAATGTATATAATATAATGATATACGATTAAAATGAATCTTTATAAGGATAAAATGAAAAATAGATTATAAATCATGGAATTATATTTCACTAATTTTCCTCCATTTTTAAAAAATAAAATTTCCCACATTCAATAATTATTTTCAAGAAAAAGGGTAAAATACTTTAAATATATATTTTAAATAATAAAACATTGTAAAATGTATATTTGAGAATGAATTGAGTTAAAATAGACGAAACTGAGATGATAAGATAAGAAAAATGTTATAGTTTCGTTTATAAAAATCATATATTTTGATTTACTGGAAGAGTAGGAAGGGAGTAAAAAATAGTTGATTATCCCTTGAAAAGGAAGGATATGGAATAACAATTATCATTATGGAAGCATATTATAATGAAAAAAAGAGGTGGTGAGATATTTAGTGAGTGATAGAGAATATGTCATCAAGAAGGATAATGTGTGGTATAGATACCTTATAAACCATGTAAAGTACGAACTTTAAGTACATTAAAGTTGAAATTAAATTAATGCACCAAAAGTAAATGGAAACCAATATTGTATTATTTAAATATTCTAAAGATAAGTTAAACAGGGCAATATAGACCATTTAAAAATAATATATAAAAAAATTAGAATAGAAACCCCTTACCTTAAGTCCAGATATTACTTAGTACTTGTTCTTACATCCTAAAAATCAAGTTAGTACATGTTTTATAGCACATTTCAAGATATTTTCATTTATTATTATTCTTTTAATTTCATTTATAATCATTTCATTTATTTATTTTTTTATATCCTTTGTCTTTTGGATCTATGTTTCATAGCTCCAAGGTCCATGAACATATCGATTATGGTAAATTTTCTTCTTAAATATAAGCATAAATCATGGGGTGTAACGAAACAATGTTCATATCATCCAAAAATATTAAATGGTTCCTAATATAAAATTGTGTTTTAATGTTTGAAAAATTTAATTGGTGTAAGTGTTATCATATATTGGTGTGTTCATTTATGTGGTATATCGTTTGTTATAAACTTATGTTGTTTTATTAAATTTTATGATTATTTAAACATTCCAAGATATGAATCATGTTAAAATATATGTATTATGTTAATATTTAATAATTAAATATTTTATTAAAACTTTCTAGGAATCCAATGATTTTTCTCTAAAAATAACATCCAAATTAGTGGTTGTACTATCCACGAGTTGATATTTGTTTCATGAAAATAGTTATTATGTTAAATTTATATTTTGAACAATTATATTATTAAACATTTAACATATTTAACTTCATAAAATATACCATAATTTTAGAGACCCGAAGCTTGATGTACATGGACATTACATTACTTTTGCGGAATACTTAATACATAACAAAAATAGACACACAAGGATCGTAATAGTTTAGTGTCTTTGGAAACTCAGAATATAATCTTCTAATCGTGGTGAAAGATCTTCAACATCTCCATTAATGATCTCCCCTTTTTTTCTTACCTAAAACCTTTCTTTATATCATGGGGAAAAGAAAACATAAAAAGGGTGAGCTCAAATGCTCAGTAAGGTTAAGCATGGATAAAATAAAACATACATTATACATTTGAACTTAAAAACATGAACATAATGTTTAAACATCAAAAGCTTGTGCAATGACATAAAACATGGAAGTACGTAAGGAATAGATCATAAAGAAACATTAATAATGATAAAATAGCATGGGAATAAAACATGTAATTGTGGAAACCATTAAGCACATGATATGATTTCAATATTAGCCAAGGCATTGTTGCCAAGACCATCTTAGTGGACAAAGTCCCTTTCTGAATCGAGTTCACTCCTCGTTCCAGTCCTGTATTACTGAACTGGTTTAACTTTCCGTTCCATCCATGTCTATCTCATGAGATATAAATCTTTACCCAATGAATTGGAGGGAGATATAGGTCCCACCCATCTCATAATGAAATCATTCTTACTTGTTCCACAAAATAAACATACATCATTCATAGTAACCCAATAAATAAAATGGGTTTCATAAACATCATCTCATTATCACATAATCCATATAAAATAAATAGATATCATTTATAATAAGAAAAGGGAAACCATGTAAATCATAGAGACATTATACTTGAAACATACACATATGAAAAAATTTCATCTTAGATGGAAAATGGTTTTGATAAAACACTTAAAATGAATTCTTGAGGAAAATATCCTTTTTTCTTCAAAATCGTTTTCTTTTCACAAAATGTCATGAAATTTTAAAAGAAAAGGATTTTGTTGAAAATATTCATGAAATCTTTTGTAGGAAGCTTCATGAAAATAAGGCTTTATAAAACTGTAAAAATCATTTCATGTCGTATACGTTAAAAAACATTCTTCTCGTACTTTTGTCGGAAAAGTCAAAAAGTACCTTGTAGGGTAAATAAAAGAAATATTCCTTCCATACCATGGGGTAAAAGTCAAAATGGGTAAAAAGTACTTTAAACATACATGAATACACTTTTATAAAACATGGACATGGATGATAGCAACAACCCTAGTAAATACTTACGAATAAGCAATCTCGGATAAAAATGAGATTTGCACAATTATCCCTTACCTTATGTCCGATATGCTTCATACGTATCCTAACCTCCTGTATAATGATTTAAATAATGTCATTGACTTATTACAGAATCATATTCATTGTTATGATATCATATATGTTTCACTTATTACTTTATATTACCCGTTCTTTTGTAAATTCCATGTTAAAGCAGCGTTTTGGGTAAAATCATTTCATTTATCGTATGTGTTTCGACTTGTCATTCTTGATATTATTACTTATATCCTGATTTACATAATTCCAGAATGTAAAAAATGATTTATATATAATATATATTCATCATATACATATATATTATAGATCGATAAAAGGAATGAAATACATCGTTCATGGAGACGGTAGGTCGTATGTACGCATGAACGCTGTTTTCGTTTCCCTTTTGAATTGAATGGAATTAAGTAAATGACATACATATATATATATATACATAATTCCAGTATCATTATTATGTCATATATTTCATTATTATTCATTATATATACTTTATAATCATTCATGAATGATTAACATGGAGAATGAATCTCATCGCGTCGTGGAGACGGTAGTCCGTACGTACGCATGAGCGATGATATCATTCCCATAATTATTGAATAGAATTGGAGTGGATGGTATAATATATCAGAATAATTATGATGTTATAATAACCATATATAGTTATTCTTTACACCATTATACCCATCCATGTAAGGTGTTGGTGGAAAAACAGATTACACCACGGCGTGGAGATGGTATTCCGTACGTACGCACGCACGGTGATTTCATTTTCCGTAGGATGGATAGAAGGTGAGATGGGTTTGTTTCATACTTATAATAACACATCAGTATATTAGTTATACTGATGTTATTACTTAATAATTAAACAACTAAAGAAGAATAAGTGGAATAAGAAATAAAGTTGAAAGAATCGGTAACAGACATTACCTCTTCTTTGAAGCGCCTCTTTAAGACCTCCTCTTAGGGCATTAAAATTGGTCTTTGAACAAGACCAGGACCTCTAGAATGTTTCTAGGGAAGTGGGGAAGTGAAATGGGTAGAGTTTGGCCGAGCTTCAAGGCTCAAAATGGTGTGAGGAAGAGAGGGAGGAGGTGCCCTTTTATAAGGGAGGAGAGGGGCACCTTTGGAAATCTTAAAAATATTAATTTACAATAAATCTAACCCCACTTAAAACCCTCCAAAAAATGACTCTTATTAGAATATTAGATGATATAGGGTTGTAATCTCATCAACCAATAAAATTTAGACATTTTAGGAAATTATTTTAAACATTATCAACTTGATTTATCCTTACTTAATCAATTTAATTTTATTTGTGGTAATAATATTCTAAATTTTAAATTATAACAAATAATTACTTATTTGTTGCTAGTTGTCTATAATTGGATACTTTATAACATTTTATACCATATAAATTTAAATTTATAATTTTTATATATTTTTTTGATTTTTAAACAATTTTATAATATGTTATTTTTATAAAATAACAATAGTGTCAATTTTGACACTATTCATTTATTTGAATTTAAATAAAATATTTACAAAAGATATGTTCGAAATAAAAGCTTTAATAGATTCATAAAAGGTCATATGTATCTACAAAATTAGTGGATAACATTAAATAGTTCATATAATACTTATTTTAGTATTTGTAAAACCATTTATTTGGTTTATCTCTTAATAAAATAATTAATACAACATTTTTGTATAATTATTTAATATACTTATTTGTTGCATAAAAATTAAAAATAAAATCCTATGATGAAGATAAATCTATTAAATTTTACAATAATACTTTTACTCTAATTTATCATCTTAAAATCACAATATTTAAATTGTTATATTTATTAAATTATGAAGGTGACAACTTTGGTATCATTTAAAATAAAATAATATAAGTGTCATAATCACTTTTATAAGACTCCAAACGGTTATATATTATGTAATTGGATGATTATGGTGTATATATACACTAAAAATAAGTTTTGGTCAGGTTTGTGGGTCTTTTAATGGGTATTATTATTTCAATAAAAACTATATTACTGATTTTTCACTTAATAAATAATTTCTGCGTCATTAATGTATCACCATTAATGACAATTATTTAATTCCTAAAAATTCTAAATAAATTATCATGAATTAGATAATTTTATTAGATTTCTGTATACTATTCATGTTCGAAGTTTTATGATTTTTATCACTAAATTAAAATTATTATAGTTATAAGATTTAAGAGAGTTACATGTTGTCACTTTCTTTGGTTTTAATAATAATTAAATTATTTTCATGGTCAAAAGTCCATAAAATGAATCTAATCTGACCCTTAGGTGATATTGGTATACTTTTATCCATACAATAGAATTTTGTCTTGTGTTAGGGTAATTTTATAATATTATATTTACCCTTAGTTAATCGATTTACCTTTAACTACGGTAAATAAAATTTACCGTAGTTACTATTCATAATTCCTAAAAATAAAAAGTATATTATTAACATAATTTGGACCCACTAATTCCAAATATGGAATCAATTTTTTCAAATTCAATACACAGAATTTTCAGAAATTAAATTAAAATTAATCTCGTTGTCGAATGGAAAGGGGTTTTTGTTTAAAACATTGCAAAAGATTGAATTGATTTAACCTATGAATTCAATGTAAAATCAATGCTAATGACATAAATTATATTAAATGGTAAAAATATTTTATATTTATACTTTAAAACCATTAAATATTATAATTTAACCATATAAATTGTTACGATGAAAAAAGTTGTTTTTAATTAAAATATAGCATGTTTTTACTATTCATTAAAATATGAAAGTTATCAGAAAAAATATCAAAACTTTATCCAACGTAAATTTTTATATCCTGATTCAAAATAAGAATTTTATTTTGTCAAATTGAACTTATAAACATGTCAAAAACTAGATTTAAAGTGGGTGCGCCATCAAAAGGCGGCAAAACTGCATTTTTTGAAAAATGCATATTTTACTTGAAAATTTTATTTTGTTCTTATACCATGTTCTAGAAAATGTGTAAGATGAATAATAATGTTATAAAATTCAAAAATTAGTTAATACTATTCATAACGGCTAGTTCATAATAATATTATAATAATATATCATTGTTTAGTAAAACCCGGTATTGCGTACAACACACGCTATCGAGGAAGGTCGTGATTGCCTGTAATGCGAGCCAAGTTAGGGTTGCATGTTGTGAAAGACTCCTTTTTTGTTTCATATAACAGAATCCAACCATTTTTCATTTATACATTGAATATATATATATATATATACACACTCAATGTTGCGTAGAATGACTATTATCAAACGAACATGAAATTATGTGTAACACAATCTAAGAATAGTGTTGCATATACTGAAATCTAATACGGTGTTGCGTATAGAACAAGATAATCTTGTTGTAGCTTACAACACAAGACATCAATGAAATTAAAAGAATATTTTTCATAAAATCTAGGGGTGTTACAATAATTATATACTAATATCATATTAGAGCCATTCATTGAGGTGGTGTTCTAAAATGGAATACATCATCACTGAAGGCAGTGAACATACCATAATATAGTGGAGGATTTCATTTTAAAATTAAAGAGTGTATAGTATTGGAAAGATTCACTTGAGTTAATATTACATAGATTTTGGGTACTATTTATTTATAATAAAATTTTAAAATGTGTGAGTGTGGAGAATAAAGTGAGGTATTCATTAAGGAATTTCTCTGGAGGAGTTTTTTTGGGAAGACTATGTGAATATTTAAAGAGAATTAAGTATTTATGCAAAAAATGGTTATTGTTTGGAAGAATTATGTTATCCCAACATATATTAGTTTTTTATGTAGTTTAATGATTCAAAAAACCCTATTTTTATTCTAATAAGTTTTTTTAAAGTGTTTTTGATTCTATAATAAGTTTGATATTTATTTCAAATGAATATTTTTGCATGATTATAAGTTCTCTTATTTTTCTGGATTTTAGCTATATGATTTTTCTTACACTGAGTAATTATCTTATTTGTAACATAATTATCTAATGAAGTGAAATTAGTATCTTCTTTGATGATTTTATTCTACGATAGTGAATTTTATCTTATAGATTATGAAACTTGTCTTTCATTTTTTCTCAGTTATGAATCTCATTTGGAAAAAAGTTATGAGAATTATCCTATCTTATGAAAAGTAAATTCATAAAATGATTGTATTATGTGAATTAAAGAAATATATGGAAATTTATTATCTTATACTAGTAAGAAATTATATTATAAGGGAGAATTATGTTATGAATATTGACCGAGTTCTCTTATAAATAATCTATCTTATGGAATATTGAAATAATGTTATTCTATGAAATAAAAGATATGAATTGTTTTATAATATGAAGCTTCTCAAAAAATTATCCTACATAAATAGTGCTATAAGATATTTATATTATGAAGTATAAGCTACAATGAAGATTGTCATAATTACATTTTTAAAATTTTATTATAATATCAGGATAAGTTGTTTACTACTTTTAAACATATAAAAAAAGTATTTTTATAAATAGGTAATGATCAATTTGGAAAATGTGTCATTTCACCAATCAAAAGAAGGATATTTTTGACATCACCATCAAAAAAACTTTTTCTATATTTAGAATAGAATGAAACATTCCACTAAGAAACTATTTTATCAACTTTTTAAAGGATTTTTCATTTAACTATTGTGATTATCCGATAATCTTAAGTTCAAAATAAAAGATGATAAATAAATAGAAACTGTAGTTGTTGTATTAAAGAGAGATACACATGTACATATGAACACTCTAATAATACAAAGGATGAACTCATGTACATAGAAGAAATCTCATGAAACACTTGTATGTTGTGATTACAAGTTTATGAGTTGTAATCAATGAACCTATATAGCTATGATTTTATGATCATTATCTTTTCTGGATGTTTTTATCTATTATCAGTTTCTACTTTCAATAGTGTGCTACAACATTCCTTCAAATTTCATTTATCTATATTTAATATTCACTCACTATGGCTGAGTGTGTTAAGTCTATGGTTAGGTCTTATATATAGAGATCCTATTTAAAAGAACCTAGAACTTTTTAATATTTAATAGCTACTTGAACGAAGCTGGGAACCCTCAGAAAAATATCTTTCATATTGAAAATCACCAAACTCGGAGTCGAATGTTTGTGGATTATACAAGGATATTTTTTCTCCTCGAACCTCTATAAATCTCATGTGTTCATTATTTTTCCTTTTATATATTATATTTACACTACCTTATTTTTTTTATGGAAATGATTGGATCATGTATACCTTGAAGATGGTGGTTTTAAATTAATCAAATTTTCAGGAACTCAATTAACCCCCTCTTGAGTTTTTAGTTATCCATTCTCTTAGAAAAAAATTGGTATAAATGCAAATGACTCTTGAGTTCACAACTATTAATGGTTGAAGTCCAAAAATATTCTTACAAATGAATACTATGGATGATAACAAATAATTTTTTTCAATGGTTATATATTTTTATTCTAATAGTAAAAATTATGGTTGTTGGAAGGCATAAATGACCATCTATTTGAAGAACCATGACTTAAAATTTTGTCTTAAAAGTAGTGAATCATTATGAAAATATAAAAACAAAACCAGAAACTTTGGAGACTAATACTAAAGAAATATATGATCTGAATTCTATAGTGATGAACTATATAATATGTGGAATAATACTATATTAGTTTGACTAATTTTCTCAATATCAAACAACATTTATGTAAAGACTCGTAAAATTCAAGGGAAATTTTTTCTTAATTTTCTTTGGGATTTTACAAGAACGCAGTTTCTGACGGCACTTGATTCTGAGGCCCGGTGTGCTCGGAATCAATTTCTGAAGTTTAGCTCGGGTACGTTCAATGAACGAACGAGCGGGTTTTCCTAACTTTTGAACCGGTGCTCGGAATTGAAATCTGAGGTCACTGATGAAACTGTAGTGTCGGTAATTTCTTAAGAAGACCCTTTTTGGAGTTGCATTTTCTCGGGAGGAGTTGTTTAAAAAAAAGTGAGGGATAAAAATATAATTGTTATACAATAATATTTTCATTTCTTGTTAAGTGGATTAACTGTTGTGTCACAACACTTTATCCCTCTCTTATGTAGTTATAACTTATGTAAGGGAGTTAGGGGTGGTACCCACTTGTAGTAAACTACCTATGAGAGGATTAAAGGAGAGGTGGGGCCCACACAAACCCTACCCCTTCATATTCCTTAAACCTCCTCTAACTCCCCCATTAAGTGGGTGATCTCTCATCTTCCATAACTCACTCCAACCCCCCTTGTGACACATCCTCTCATTAATGATGCCAACTCTACTTCATTTAATTTTGACAAGCTCAAGATTAATTAAGTTAAGTTAATTCAACATTTCGAAATGTTTTGAAAATGCATGAGATGGGTAATAAAATAAGAAGAGTCTTATTTTATTAGGGGTTGAATGGTTGTGTGGGAAAGGGGAGGAGATAGAAGTTCATCTTCCACGTTGAAGAACGTGAAGAACGGTTCTTCTCCGATGAAGAACATCGACCCTTCGACTTAGAAGACTCGGCGACCCGGATTCTTCCGTCTTCATCTTCCTCCACGACAAGGGAGAAGTCGCCGACTGCGGTGATCATCGCCAACGACAACGTACCTTCCTTTTTTATCATAGTAACAAGTGAGGAGACGTCGTTTCCTCCTCGGATGCACCCCGACGTTCACGGAATCTACGTTCGACCTCGCGACGCCGTTCTCCGCGACACCCGACGTGCGATGTCAGATATCCAGGTAGGGGTTAGTTTTCATGTCGTGTATAATTTTAGACGTCCTTCGATATTAACGGCCAATTGTTATCAAAATAACGGAGGAGTTCGGACCGCACAAACACGGTCAAACCTCCTCCCCTTTTTATTTTGTTGGTTATCTACGTGGCATGATATGGAAGCGACGCAGTGTCGTCGCACCGTGCGGGAATCTAGAGAATCCCGACGAAGAAGCGTGGCACCGTCGCGCCGCACCTTTGAGGTCGAACGAATCCACGGTCGGAGTCGGACCGCAGTGAAGGGGCGTCGCGCCGCGCCGGAAAACCACGAAGACGGCGCGTTTTGTTATTTGACGTGTGGATTGACGGGCGACAACAAACAAGGCCGCAGAGTAATTTTGAAGCCTCCGTAGTGAAGGTCGGGTCCCGGGAGGACCATTGGCGAAGACGTCGTACAATTCTGACCACTGGAACTCGTCTGGTGGTCCGCGGAGCAGCCCACCGGCGCGCCTCGCCAGCACGGCGGCGCCGGCGGCAGGAGGCGGCGGCGCCCGGCGCGCCGCCGGAAGGAACTGTCGCGGTTGAAGCCGTGGCGGCAGCACGCAGTCCCGCGACCACGCGGGACCGGAGGAGGGCCGGACGCGGCAGCCCGGCCGCATCCGCTGGCAAGGGCAGCCCCACGTGGGGTCGCGGTTCCCTCACGCCGGGGCAGCACGCCCCCCCGCTCCGCTCGGCCGTAACCGGCCGAGCCGACCCGCCTGGCGGCCGGGCCGCGCCCGCGCCGGCCGGGCCGGGTCGCGCCCAGGCCGGGCCGGGCCACCCAGGCCGCGCCGGCCGGGTCGGACCCGGGTCGGGTCGGACCCAGGGGGGTTGGGCCGGGTCGGTCCGGGCCCAGACCCCCCGTTTTCGGACCCCTTTCAGTATTTTGCCCATATCTTGGGCTACAGACCTCCGATCTATGAACCGTCAGTTGCGATGCGATCCTTGGATCGAGACGGTCGTTTCAGTATATTACACTCACAGTTTCGGAGAACTTTGGATTCGGTCAGGTTGGTTCGGATACGAAACCAATCGGGCCATCGGAGCGGAAACACCTATATCTTGAGATCCGGACGTCCGATTGACATGCCGTCGACTTTGTTTGATTCCTCTTGATGAGACAGAACTTTTGGCTTACTCCTCTCGAGGTTTGGATGCCGTCAGAGTGCGGTCGGGTTGGTTCGCTCACGAAACCAACCGGGCCCCTCGAACGAAAAAGCCAATAACTCACAGACCGGGCGTCCGATTGATGCGTCGTCTATCTCGTTGATTTCATATTGATGAGACGGAACTTTTGGCATACTTCTCTTGAGTTTTGGATACAGTTGGATAGTGTCCGGGTTGGATTGCACCCGAAATCCAACCGGGCCCCTGGAACGGAAAAGTTGATAACTTTCAGACTAGACGTCCGTTTGACGAACCGTCAGCGGCGTTGGTGATCACGTGGAGAAACAGACACTATGATTTTACCCTATGAGAGTTCAGGGTACAGTTGAGATACGCCTGGATTGGTTCGCACACGAAACCAACCAGGCCCCGGGGATGAAAAGGCTAGTAACACACAGACCGGGCGTCCGAATGACGCGCCGTCTGTTGCGTTGAGACCCATGTGATGAGGCGGTACTTTGAGATACTTCTTCGTGGAACTTTTTGATACTTGGAGTATCGACCTGTAGCTCGTGGAGCGGACCCTCATGGAGACGAGCGTGCGGAGTACGGAGACCGTGTAGCCGGCTGAGACCTGACGACTGCTTGACTAATCGACTTGGTGTGTTTCGGATAGCCCAGTGGGGAGCGCTTGGTTGTAGCGGTAGACCCACGGTGGAGGAGTGCTTGGTTGTAGCGGCAGACCCGCGGTACTCAACAGAAGGAGTACCTCTGGAGGCTATGAGGGGGAGCGTTTGGCTGTAGCGGCAGACCCATGGCGGAGGAGTGCTTGGTTGTAGCGGCAGACCTGTGGTACTCAATAAAAGGAGTACCTCTAGAGGCTATGAGGGGGAGCGCTTGGTTGTAGAGGCAGACCCACGGTGGGAAGTGCTTGGTTGTAGAAGCAAGCCCACAGTACTCGGCAGGAGGAGTACCTCAGCAGTCTTAGGTTAGTGAGCAGTACCTCAGAGTCGTGACAGAACCACTGTACACTCCAGAGACGGGGCTCTTCAGTAGTTACGGTTTCGATAATGAAAATCATGGTTTGAGCTGAGACTATGACCTTTGTGTTTACCTCATGATTGAGATGGGTCACTTGATAACTTAGGTATATGTATGGTCATATACCTGGGTAGTGGTTATCCATTGATTTCATAATCTTTGTGTTTCCTCGTGATTGAGATGGGTTACTTGATAAATTGGGTATATGTATGGGCATATACCTAGGTAGAGGTTATCTGTTGAGATCTTCTTTGTGGTTATCCTTGTTGTATTTAGTGAGACCTTGAGGGTCTCGGGGTCCCTACTGAGTATCGTTATACTCACCCCTGCACGGCCTATGCCCACACCTCATTGTGTTGGTTGCAGACGATGGGTAGTGCAGACAGAGGCCGAGTGTTCGAGGACTGGACGGTACCCGGAGGTGGACCTCATGACAAGACAGTATCTAGTGGTGGACTTCACGAAGAGACGACACTCGGAGGAGGTTGATGGGCGAGATCATTTTAGAGGCTATCTGTACCTACCCTTCAGGTAGGATCCATGGGGGACGATCCAGGAGCTGCGCTATCTGTACCTACCCTTCAGGTAGGATCCTTGCTGGATGATCCAGGAGATGCTTGTCACCTTCCAGCTGTTTTATCTTTTTCCTTGTACTTTATAGTTGGGCTTGTATTTCCAGCACCTTTACTTTCAGCACAGCTTGTTTCAGTTTTACTTAGTGTTTTACTTCCGCTTGTACTCTGTGGTGTTTTGTTTACTTTTATAAAGGCAATGTCTTCCCAGTTATTGGGATTTACGCCTTTGGTTCTAGTCTCCAGCCCCTGGCCTTTGGAAGGCGGGCTTGGGGTAGTCACGGCACGGGCCCTGGGGACGGGTCGTGACAAATTGGTATCAGAGGAGTTCGGTTCTACCGTAGAACTAAGGACTCTGATATTTTTCTATGTGAAGCAATAGTGTTAAGGGTACTGAGTGTGGTCTTCAGTTCAGGGAGTCCAGTGTTGGTGCGGCGGCCGACGTATCCGTACACCAGGACCCTGACTACTGATTTCCGACTTTGTGCACGAAAACACTGATTGTGTGTGTGTTTCCAAAAGTTTTAAAGTCAACTCAAACCAGGTCATCTCACCAGGTATAAATTGTTGATCGTGTCGCATCTGTTCAGGATGTCTCCACTCAGACAGTCAGTTGGAGTTCCGAGAGAGTACTCGATGACGGCTCACCGAGTGACAAGGCTCTGGTGCAGGGCCCTTTTTACTATGTTGGCACCCTCGGGTGGTGTACCAGCAGCACCACCACCGGTTGGGTAGCAGATGCCACCAGTCATACTAGAAAACTGTGCACACTGGCAGAGCGCGATGCACGAGTTCCAGCAGTAGAGGCCTCTGAGGTTACGAGGCGAGGTAGATTCCCAGACAGCAGAGGACTGGCTGGAGGTGATTGCTAGAGTTTACCGCCTAGCTGAGGCACCAGTGGAGTGGATGGTGGACTTGGCTACTAGTGTTTTCCAGTGAGTGACCATGAGGATGGTCTGCATAGCGATGAGACTTCGGTACATGGACCGATGCCTGAGATAGTCCCTTCGGGTAGTGTGTCAGCTATACATCACTACCTGTTGGTCAGCAGTTACAACCGGCGGTACCGGTTGGTGACACATGTAAGCTTACTGCCTTACATGTGTTCTAACATCAGATACCCTCATGTTCTGAGGCGAACCTGATTCACAGGCGGCTAAGGACTGGCTTGAGGAGGTGGCTGAGAGTTTTCTAGAGCTTATACAACTTCAGCAGGACGACGTGTCGGTAACTGAGAATTCATCGAGGCGTACCGAACATTCCGGGTACTCGATGAATACGATTCGAGCCATCACTTTTTCCTCTATGCATTCCTACTCACATTAGGGTGCTATAGAGAACCTTGAGGTTGAATATTCTTTGGCTGAATGAATATAGCTAGAGAATGTTAGAAGTTGGAACACAACGAGCTGGTGCCAGTCTCAGAGACTTGGGCATGTGAATGTTTCAAGAAGAGGAAATGTTAAGGACAGATAAATCTGCAAAGCAGTAGACGTGGAGGCAGAGCTAGGAGAGCATCATGGGGTGGTGTACATTTCAACATGTTACAACCCCCCGCCTTTGTTTTCCCCTTCAGGCTCAGGGATCTGGAGGGCAGGGGAATAGAGTAGCTGCATGCGGTCAAGGAGTGCGACCGAAAGGGCTCTAAGGATGATTCGAAGTGCGGACTTTGTCTTCTACTAGCTGTCGTAGCCACAGACATAGATACGAATCATCCCTTCCTTCCATGAATCTAGTCCCAGACCGAGATTTTCCAGTTAAGCCGTTGACTTGACCCTCACGTCTGGAGATACCTTTGGGAGGAGACTAGATAGTCACACTTACGCCGACGGTGTGATCTGACCCTTGAGGCGAGAGTCTCAGTTGGGACCTCTTGGTGACAGCGTCGATGCCTTATGACGTTAGTTTGAGTATGGATTGGGCAATCATTGTTCATACTCAAATTGACGATATTAGGAAAATGTCAGGATGGGTTTTCCTTGGTCGGCGAAAAGGAAACCCCAGGTAGCACAAGATAAACTTGTGCATGGGAGGGTGTAGCCGATCATTCTTGGGTCAGCCAACCTTACCCTCGTGGCAACAGGAGTTTTGAGTTTCAGTTCTAATCAGGAAAGGGAGACCTCTAGAGTTCGAAGATGGTGATCACATTCTTAGACGGGTCTCACCTCGACGAGGTTTACGGAGATGTAGCCGAGGTGGCGAGATATATCTGAGGTTCAATGGACCTTTCTAGGTCCCCAACAGGGTAGGCGAGGTGGTTTACCACTTCACCTTTACACCTCAGTTGCACCGGGTGCATGAAATCTTCCACGTACCTCGGCTGAGGAGATACGTGCAAGATCCTTCACACATCATCGACCTCAGGGAGTTGGACGTCAATGATAGGGAGACATGCACGGAGGTTCCAGACAGATTGAGGATCGATAGGAGCAGGTCCTACGAGGGCGGTCGATTCCACTTGTGCGTTTTCGTAGGTAGCACGGGAACCTCCAGGAGAGCACATTGGAGCGGAAGGCTCAAATGCGTGCTCAGTACCACTTTTGTTTCCCTAGTTTGTGTTATAGCTTTACGGGGACGTAAAGCCCTGAGGGGGGAGTAATGTAAAGACCCATAAAATTCAAGAGAAATTTTTTCTTAATTTTCTTTGGGATTTTAAAAGAACGCATTTTCTGACAGCACTTGATTCCGAGGCCCGGTGTGCCCAGAATCAATTTATGAAGTTTAGCTCGGGTACGTTCAGTGAATGAACGAGCGGGTTTTCCTAACTTTTGAACCGGTGCTCGGAATTGAAATATGAGGGCACCGATGAAACCGTAGCGCTGGTAATTGCTTAAGAAGACCCTTTCTGGAGTTGTGTTTTCTCGGGAGGAGTTGTTTAAAAAAAGTGAGTGATAAAAATATAATTGTTATACAATTATATTTTCATTTCTTGTTAAGTGGATTAAGTGTTGTGTCACAACACTTTATCCCTCTCTTATGTAGTTATAACCTATGTAAGGGAGTTAGGGGTGGGACCCACTTGTAGTAAACTACCGATGAGAGGATTAAAGGTGAGGTGGGTCCCACACGAACCACACCCCTTCACATTCCTTAAACCTCCTCTAACTCCCCCATTAAGTGGGTGATCTCTCATCTTCCATAACTCACTCCAACCCCCCTTGTGACACATCCTCTCATTAATAATGCCAACTCTACTTCATTTAATTTTGAAAAGCTCAAGATAAATTAAGTTAAGTTAATTCAACATTTTGAAATGTTTTGAAAATGCATGAGATGGGTAATAAAATAAGAAGAGTCTTATTTTATTAGGGGTTGGATGGTTGTGTGGGAAAGGGGGGGAGATAGAAGTTCATCTTCCATGTTGAAGAACGTGAAGAATGGTTCTTCTCTGACGAAGAACATCGACCCTTCAACTTAGAAGACTCGGCGACCCGGATTCTTCCGTCTTCATCTTCCTCCACGACAACGGAGAAGTCGCCGACCGCGGTGATCATCGCCAACGACAACGTACCTTCCTTCTTCATCATAGTAACAAGTGAGGAGACGTCGTTTCCTCCTCGGATGCACCCCGACGTTCACGGAATCTACGTCCGACCTCGCGACGCCGTTCTCCGCGACACCCGACGTGTGACGTCAGATATCCAGGTAGGGGTTGGTTTTCATGTCGTGTATAATTTTTAGACGTTCTTCGATATTAACGGCCAACTGTTATCAAATAACGGAGGAGGTCGGACCGCACAAACACGGTCGAACCTCCTCCCCTTTTTATTTTGTTGGTTATCTACATCGCATGATATGGAAGCGATGTAGTGTCGTCGCACCGTGCGGGAATCTAGAGAATCCCGACGAAGAAGCGTGATGTCGTCACGCCGCGCCTTTGAGGTCGAACGAATCCGCGGTCGGAGTCGGACCGCGGCGAAGGGGCGTCGCGCCGTCGGGCCGCACCGGAAAACCATGAAGACGGCACGTTTTGTTATTTGACGTGCGGATTGACGGGCGACGACAAACGAGGCCGCAAAGTAATTTTAAAGCCTCTGTAGTGAAGGTCGGGTCCCGGGAGGACCATTGGCGAAGACAGTGTGCAATTCTGACCACCGGAACTCGTCTGGTGGTCCATGGAGCAGCCTGTCGGCGCGCCTCGCCGGCACGGCGGCGCCGGCGGCAGGAGGCGGCGGCGCCCGGCGCGCCGCCGGAAGGAACCGCCACGGCTGAAGCCGCGACGGCAGCACGCGGTCCCGCAACTGCACGGGACCGGAGGAGGGTGGGACGAGGCGGCCCGGCCGCATCCGCTGGCAAGGGTGGCCCCACGTGGGGCCGCGGTTCCCTCATGCAGGGGCAGCACGCCCCCCGCTCCGCTCGGCCGTAACCGGCCACGCCGACCCTCCCGGCGGCCATGCCGCGCCCGCGCTGGCCGGGCCGGGTCGCGCCCAGGCCGGGCCGGGTCACGCCCAGGCCGGGCCGGGCCACCCAGGCTGGGCCGGGCCGCGCCGGCCGAGTCGGACCTGGACCTGGGTCGGGTCGACCCGGTTCGGGCTGACCCAGGGGGGTTGGGCCGGGTCGGTCCGGGCCCAGACCCCCCGTTTTCGGACCCCTTTCGGTCATTTGCCCATATCTTGGGCTACGGACCTCCGATCGATGCACCTTCAGCTACGATGCAATCCTAGGATCGAGACGGTCGTTTCGGTATATTACACCCAAGGTTTCAGAGAACTTTGGTTTCGGCTGGGTTGGTTCGGATACGAAACCAACCGGGCCTTCAGAGCGGAAACGCCTATACCTTGAGCTCCGGACGTCCGATTGACGTGTCGTTGACTTTTTTTGATTCCTCTTGATGAGACGGAACTTTTGGATTACTCTGCTCGAGGTTTGGATGTCGTCGGAGTGCGTTCGGGTTGGTTCGCTCACGAAACCAACCGGGCCCCTGGAACGAAAAAGCCAATAACTCACAGACCGGGCGTCCGATTGACGCGCCGTCTGTCTCGTTGATTTCATCTTGATGAGACGGAACTTTTTCATACTTATCTTGAGTTTTGGATGCATTTGGATAGTGGCCGGGTTGGATTGCACCTGAAATCCAACTAGTCCCCTGGAACGGAAAAGCTGATAACTTTCAGACTAGACGTCCGTTTGACGAACCGTCAGCGGCATTGGTGATCACATGGATAAATGGACCCTATGAGTTTACCCTATGAGAGTTCAGGGTACAGTTGAGATACGTCCGGATTGGTTCACACATGAAACCAACCGGGCCCCGGGGACAAAAAGGCTAGTAACACACAGACCGGGCGTCCGAATGACGCGTTGTCTATTGCGTTGAGACCCCTGTGACGAGGCGGTCCTTTGAGATACTTCTCTGTGTAACTTTGTGATACTTGGAGTATCGAACTATAGATCGTGGAGAGGACCCTCACGGAGACGAGCGTGCGGAGTACGGAGACCATGTAGCCGGCTGAGACCTGACGACTGCTTGACTGATCGACTCGGTGTGTTTCGGATAGCCCAGTGGGGAGCGCTTGGTTGTAGCGGCAGACCCGCAGCGGAGGAGAGCTTGGTTGTAGTGGCAGATTCGCGGTACTCAACAGAAGGAGTACCTCTGGAGGCTCTGAGGGGGAGCGCTTGGTTGTAGCGGCAGACCCACGACGGAGGAGCGCTTGGTTGTAGCGGCAGACCCGCGGTACTCAACAGAAGGCGTACCTCTGGAGGCTATGAGGGGGAGCGCTTGGTTGTAGTAGTAAGCCCACAGTACTTGACAGGAGGAGTACCTCAGCAGTCTTAGGTTAGTGAGCAGTACCTCGGAGTCGTGACAGGACCATTGTACACTCCAGAGATGGGGCTCTTCAGCAGTTACGGTTTCGATAATGAAAATCCTGGTTTGAGAGGAGACTATGACCTTTGTGTTTACCTCATGATTGATATGGGTCACTTGATAACTTAGTTATATGTATGGGCATATACCTGGGTAGTGTTTATCCATTGATTTCATAATCTTTGTTTTTCCTCATGATTGAGATGGGTTACTTGATAAATTGGGTATATGTATGGGAATATACCTAGGTAGAGGTTATCTGTTGAGATCTTCTTTGTGGTTATCCTTGTTGTATTTAGTGAGACCTTGAGGGTCTCAGGGTCCCTACTGAGTATTGTTATACTCACCCCTGCACGGGCTATGCCCGCACCTCATTGTGTTGGTTGCAGACGACGGGCAGCGCAGACAGAGGCCGAGTGTTCGAGGACTGGACGCTACCCGGATGTAGACCTCACGACGAGATAGTATCTGGTGGTGGACTTCACGACGAGACGACACTCGGAGGAGGTTGATGGGCGAGAGCATTATGGAGGCTATCTGTACCTACCCTTCAGGTAGGATCCGTGGTGGATGATCCAGGAGCTGCGCTATCTGTACCTACCCTTCAGGTAAGATCCTTGGTGGACGATCCAAGAGTTTCTTGTCACCTTCCGACTGTTTTATCTTTTTCCTTGTACTTTACAGTTGGGCTTGTATTTCTGGCCCCTTTACTTTCATCACAGCTTGTTTCAGTTTTACTTAGTGTTTTACTTCTACTTGTACTCTGTGGTGTTTTGTTTACTTTTATAAAGGCAATGTCTTCCTAGTTATCGGGATTTACGCCTTTGGTGCTAGTCGCCAGCCCCTGGCCTTTGGAAGGCGGGCTTGGGTAGTCACGGCACGGGGCCCGAGGACGGGTCGTGACAATTTAAAATGTGGACCAATATATAAGTTCCTATAAAGGTAAATATAATATGAATGCCCTTAGAAATAATACTACCAAGATTAAGTTAAACACCTTCAAAATGGATGAAAGTGAAATTATTACTCAGTTAAATGGGATACTCACTGATATTGTGAATAATTTTTATACTTTAGAAACAAAAATACTGAACCAGAGAAATAATTGAATGTTTTAAGAGTTTTACCACTAATTTATAGTGTATTCTCAGCTACCATTAGGCAATTTATAGTGTACAATAATTTAAAAATAAAATATTTAATTTGAAATCTTATGATTTATGAGGCATAAATAGAAGCCCAAGATGAATAATATAAAATGGTTAAGAAATAAAATGTTTCTTTTAAGGTTTTTACTTCTAAGGATAACAAAAAGAACAAGGGTATAGAGATCTCTAAATCATATAAAAAAGAAGATTCCTAAAACAATTATTGATCATATAATTAACATTCACGGTTTTATCAAATGTTTAAAAAGTTTTATAATAAGAGAAGAGGTTTTATAATACCTTTCATTAAGTACATGGATAATATAGAAAATTATAAAAAAGTTAGATGCTATGAGTGAAAAAATATTGAGATGCATCAAGCCATACTTTCATTAATTAAATGATAATAAAAATTATAATAAATTTTTTTTTCAATAATCCTAGATATAAGAAGAAATACAATATTTCTATGAAATACATGATGAGTGCTTTTGAAGAATCTTGTGATTATACATCTACAAAATCATAACCTAAAATATCTAAGAAAACAATAAAACATGTGTTTCATGTTCGATCCAAGGAACTGGCTTGATTAACATCAATGAAAAATGGTTCACGAATAGTGGATTATAAAGACACATTAGTTGATATTTCTCTAACTTTCACTAACTATCCAAGACTAATGGAGGATATGACACATTTGGTGACAATGTAAAAGTAATTATTTTTGGAATTGGATCAGTTGGAAAATCAAAATATTTCCACATCAAAAAATTACTTTATATTAAATTCTTTAAGAACAACCTAAAAATTATTTCTTTAATTTGTGATGATGTTTATTTAGTTTATTTTTCTGAAAAATCCATGTTAGTTTTTAAATAAAAATCTCTCATATTTAAATCACTAATAATTGATAATGTCTATACATTATATCACAATTCTTTGTTTAGAAATAATGAAAATTATTTGAATATTGAAGTAAATAAATCATGTATTTGGCATAGAAGGGTTTGATATTTTAATTTTTATTCTTTTTAAATGTTATCTAAGAATAATTTTATTTTTTATTTGAAAAATTTTAAATTAGTTAAAAAGAGACTATGTGATGCATTCCAAATGGATAAGAAACACAATTAATATTTTAAACTAATTAAAGAGGTTGTTACTTCCATAACACTAGAGCTTATCAATATGGATCTATTCGAACCGAATATAACAACAATAATTTCTATAAAATAATTTTTTTATGTGTTGGTTAATGATTTTTTAAGATTTAGCTGGGATTATTTCTAGAAACTTAAGTTTAAAACATTTTTTGTATTTGTTAATTTTTGAAATCTTGTGAAAAATGAAAAGGATTTCAAAATTATGTCTTTAAGGAGTGACCATGGAGGATAATTTGAGAATAATTAATTTAATTCATTATTCTCAAAACATGTAATTAAACACACCTTTCCTATCCCCAAGATACCTCAATAGAATTGTGTTGTGAAATGGGGAATAATACCTTTCAATAAATTACTAAAATAATATTGTGTAAATAATACATGAATACTTATTTTTGGACTGGAGATCTTAACACAACATGTTATGTCCTTAATATAGTTCTAATAAGGCCTATGTTAAATAAAATTACCTATGAGTTATGGACTAATAGATAGTAAAATTTATAATTCTTAAAAATATTTGGATGTAAGGTTTATGTTATAAACACCATAGACAATCTTGGTAAATTTGATCAAAAAACTAATAAAGGTATCTTTCTAGGTTATTATACTACTTATAAATCTTATAGAATTTTAAATAAAAGTTCAAGTATTGTTTAAGATTCAATCCATGTGATGTTTGATGAAGGTGATCCTTTTGATCACAAAATGACTCGATCTGATGAATTGAGTAATTCTCTTTAGGATAAGAAACCTAAACCTTTTTTTGATAATAAAATGGATGATGATTTCAAATTTATGATTAGTGAAACAAATACTCTAAGGGTTGATACTAGTGAATGAGAAAGTGTTTCACTTAGACAACTAATAAACCTTAAGGTCCATCCTCTAGATATAGTTACAGTAAGTTTAGATGAAGGATTTAGGAACAGAAGATATATAGAAAACTTTAATTAATTATTTCCTTTTTTATCCCATAAAGAACCTAGAACTATAGAAAAATCATTAGATTATGAGAGTTGGGTTTTTTTAGGGAATTGATAATTGAACCAGTTCAAAAGGAATAAGGTTTTGGAATTAGTTTATAGAACCTATGACTATCCTCTTATTGGAACTAAATGGGTTTTTAGAAACAAACATGATGATCATGGTCTGGTCACTAGAATTAAATCTAGATTAGTGGAAAAGGGTTATAATCAAGAAGAAGGAATATATTATGAAGATTTATTTTCCCTATAACTCGATTAGATGAATTTATAATCCTTCTAGAATATTCATCTTATATGAATTTTAAATTATATCAATTGGATGTTAAATATATATTTCTAAATGTATTTTTAAATGAGGGTGTATATTTTGAACAATTCCTGGTTTTGAATACTCTCATTTTCATAATTCTGTTTTTATACTTACCAAATATCTCTATGGAATTAGATAAGAACCTAGAGAATGGTATAGAAGATTAAGATCTTTTATTTTATTGAAAAGTTTTAATTTGAGAATAGAATACCCCACTCTTTTCAAGAAAACTTTATCAAAAGGAACTTTTCATGTACAAATATATGTCGATGGTGTTATTTTTATATAAAAACCTAAAATTGTGTAATTATTTCTAAAAACTTATGTATATAATATTTGAAATGTGTATGATTGGTGAGTTAAACTATTTACTTGGATTTCAAATTTATCAAAAATGTTTTTTGAAATTTTTTAAACCAATGAAAATAAATTCTTGATATACTTAAAATATTTGGACTTAAAATCAATAATACATGTTCAACTCCTATGAGATACAATATTAAACTTGACATAGATAAAGATGGAAAACTAGTTCAGAATAAGTTATATAGAGTAATCATTATAAATTTACATTATCATAGTTCAAGTAGGCCAAGAATTGTGTTTTTAGTTTTTCCTTCTGCATGATTTTAATCCAATCCAAAAGAATCTCATTTAAATATAGATAAACTTGTTTTGATATATTTTAAAAATATTTTTCTATTTCTCTACATTTTACAAAAACTTAGGAATTTAATTTAACTTCATTTGTAATGATACTTTTTGTGGGTGTATACTATATATGAAGAGAACCTCAAGATCCCATCACATTCTTGGTAAATCCTTAGTGTCATGGTCTTGTAATAATTAGCACTTGGTATCACTATATTCTATTGAAGCATAATAGATTGTAGTTGGAAGTTAGTGTGCATAGGTTATGTGGATGAAACAAACCTTAATGGATTTTGGATTCAATTTTAATCATGTTACAATCAAATGTAATAAAAAGGTCTATCAATATTTTAAAAAACCCAATAAAATTTTATAGAATTAATCACATTGATTTAAGGTATCATTTCTTAAGATATCGAGAAAAAAATAGTGATATCTCTTTAGATTTTTTTCACAGAAAATCAATTAGTAGAAATTTTTACTAAACCATTTCCTGATATCATATTCGATTTTATTAAATATGATTTAGATCTATTTAATTTTAGTTTATTATAATTATATTTTACTTGTTTTATAATAAAAATTTATATTTAGAAAATATTTTATTCATATTATTTTATTTGATATTTAGAACCCTGATTTTGAGTATTAGTCGCATATCAATAGGATATATAGGATATTCAGTCATGATTATCCCACATGTCACTTTGAGTGACCTTTTAGTTACTCTAAAAAAAGTATGTCATTTCTATGTGATAAACCCTTAAAAACCTATAAATATTCATATCCTTTCAATATGGATATTTTTTCCCTAATTCATCGATCGCTCAAACCTATTTCAACAATAGAGAAATATAAGAGAATAGATTGATCTACTTTTTGCATAGCCATGCACTAAAGGAACACAAGACAATTATTGAGTGGAAGAGTTATTGATTTCAATTGGATATATGGTACAAATATGTTTATTAAAAAAGTTATAAATTTTCAAGTCTAGGAATTAATTTTTAAACACAAAATAATAGAGGTTTTCTATTAAATTTATTTATTTAATTTTAGTGATAATGAGGATCTGTTTACAACAATAGTGTACCAGAATAATGTTTCAATATCTTCTTTAATAATGGATGAAATATTTCAAATTACTTATAAAGAAAATTATTATTTCAACACCTCCTTAACAAAAATCAATTTTTAAGTCTTTTATAAATAATTTGGAAATCCTAATTTGGATAAAAAAAATCTATAAAATATCAAGAAATAGATAGAAATGTTCTTGTGAAGTTTATTCAATCATCCACTTAACAAAAAATGGTAAGTTTGAGAAAATAATCTTTCAATACATTAAATTTGTGTATCTATTTATTTTATAAGGACTCGTGAATTTTTCACAATATATTATGAAGTATATGTTCCATATTCAAAACAAATTAGGAAATATTTATCCTTTAGGAAGGTTGTTAACCTTAGTTTTTAGTAAAGATTTTATTTTTAGGATGAAACCACTTTCAGACATTATCATGGATTGACAATGTTGACTGGTTATGTGTTGAAGTAAAATGGATCCATCTGGAATTTATTTTTTAATAAGTTGTTTCTAGTTAGTTTTGTATATGAAACTGAGATAAACCTTGTTACTACTTAGGGGGATTCACCCCATATGGCTATTTCCAATGAGGTTTCTACTCAAGTTCATGATCCTGTAGAACAACCAGTTGGAAGTATGGATATAAGAGTTATTATAGACAATGAAAATATTTCAGATACATAAAGAAGAGTTATTATTTTTGTTTATGATGAAATTGAAACTATGTATGAGGTTGTCTTATATGTTCATTCATAATCATGTCGATTTGTTAATCCTGATAATCTTACTGTATATTAACAACCAATTTTTTCTATAAAGTAAAATTTGGGAACATCTATTTCCAGACTATTTACCATTGGTTAATAGAAAACCATATCTACAGCATCAAGTGAAATCATACTCTTCAAAATATATATGTCTGGGGAGACCTGTAGAAATGTATAAAGATAATCAATAAGTTTCATTAGAAAAAATATTGATGATAGTTGTAACATCCCAGGTTAATAAAGAATAATACATTTTCATATTTATTAATATTTTTGAATTAAATATTAATTTTACTTTAAAGGGGTTGCTATGTTTGATAGTGTACCCAATACGCAACAACGAGTTTTTTTGAAATCTTACGTTGCACACTAATAATATAATAATATTATTTCAAATGGTAGTTAACACATAGCCATTTTATTGGCAGGAATGTATAGAAATAATAAAAATATGATTATATATGTTTTTTAAATGTTTTTACATTTATCCAATAAAAGATAAAGGCTTAAAATAAGAAAAGAATTCAATTTTAAGCATAAATACTCTAATATTCACTAAAAAGTCGATTCATCGCCTTTTGATGGTGAACCCTCTTTAAAAATAGTTTTTGTCCCTCTTATACATTCTATTGGACCAAATAAAATCTTTCTTTAGAATCGGGACATCAAAATTTACTTTTTGTATGTTTTTGTTATTTTTCCGATAAAGTTCATTTTTAATGAATAAGTGAAAAACGTTGTATTTTAATTCAAAACCACTTTTTAATATAATTTATTTATATAATTAGATTATCTTTTGAATTGGTTTTAAAGTGAAATTAGAATCTATTTTTACCATTTAATTCAGTGGTGGTCTTTGGAATTAATTTCACTTTGAAATTGGACTTGAGCTAGTGTCAATCTTTTGATATATTTTGTTTCTTAAAAACACGCTATTTGTTTTGACAACAGGAGTTAATTATTAAATTGATTAATGTAACTTATATGTTTTGAATTTTTTAAAATAGACATCATTTTTGAATTCATAATATCAAATATATCTTAGGGTGAATTTTTGGTGTTTTTCTGGAAAACTTCGATTTTTGATGAATAGTGAAACCACTAAGTGGTAGTTAAAAAACTGATTTTTCGTTTAAATGAAACTTTACCACTTCTGTGAATGGAATTTCAAAAATTAGATATACATGGTTTTCATTATTAGGTAAAATGTGGTTCAATGGGATGAAAATAATTTTTTGGTGAATAATAACTTTTAAGTTTTATTAATCGCGATTAAAGGTAATTAGTGTAATTTAAGGTAAAAATAATGTTATAATAATATGAAATTACCTTGACACATGTCCTAACCTTATTTTATGTGTCATTTCCGACCAATAAAATCCATGGGTCAACTTGGGGACCCCATGGAGCCACTTGGGTAAGAAAATGACATTAATAACTTTTTATTTAAAGTTAAAATAAAAATGTCACAAACATGTATTATTTTACTAAAACAATTTTTACATGGGGTTATACAAGTCATATTTTTTACTATAAATATTAATTAGAAATATAAAAATATTTTATATATCATTATATTTTTTTTATAATTTTTAGACATTAAATAAAAAAAAATTATTTATGACACCATGATGATGCAGCGATTACCTCATTAATGAATGATTTACATAAAATGAAAAGATAAGGTAAAATATAAGACATAAACTTTTCCAAAACCTATTGTATGGGTTTATTTCGAACCCTTATCACCTTATCCTAGAAATATATCTTTTTGGGACCTTTAAAATCCGAAAAACCCATTTTATAATAATGTAACATTTTATAACATTCCAAGAGTGCCCCTCCTCCCTCTTATAAAAGGCCCCCACCTCTACCCCATTACACACACCTATCAAGCCATTTTATCTTCCATGATCTACTAATTTTATCTCTCCACATCCCTATATTCATTATAGAAGCCTTACCTTAGGCAGAAATCTCTTCAAGAAACCATTTTGGTTCAAACCAAGAGGAGTTACCCGATTTAAAGGTAATGTCTTCACTTGTGTTCTTTTGTTTTATTTTTCTTCTCCAACCCCCTAAACTCTTTTTATTTATTTATTTTGTAAAAATACCAGTATATTCAATATAATAGGATGTTTTTATGAGAATTAGTTGATTTACACTTACACGCACCTCCGTCTAATGGTTAAAGAACATACTGTTTCTGTGGATGGCGAATTACTGCCTCACGAAATGATGATTATTCAATCTTATTCTAACACCTTTCATGGTGGCCATTAAGATGTCACACTATTTATATATGATATATATTATGTTTATGTTTTCATTATGCTTCTATATTTTTCATTTATGGCATACCTTTATGGTTTCCATTATGGGTAAACGCGATAATTTCATTTTAGGAAGTGCGGACTCCCGCCCCCACAAAGTGATTTGATTCGTTAATGCCATATGTGGGACGTATAAAGGATGGAGTTAATGATATTATATATTATATTATACTGGAATTATAATATAACTTTATATCATTATTATTTCATTCCATTAAATATGAAATAGAAATGAAAGTAGCGTTCATGCGTACGTATGGCTTACCGTCTCTATGAACGGTTCATTTCATTTCTTACCTATAAATGTTATATACTATTATAAATACATGTATATTCTGGATATATATGATATATATGATATAAAAATCATGAATATCATTCTAGATATAATGAACCTTTGACCACATGAACAACATGTAATTGTAAGAAGTCCATTTTTGACTTAAGAACCAAATATCGACAAAACGAACATTATTAACTTAAATGATTACATAATGTTTATAACATGGAAATAAGTGATATAAAAGGAATAATAAGGTTGAAAATGTTTTTAAGAAAGTATAAATTAACACTAGTTTATTATTCATAAGATTAAAGAGCGATCGAGTCAAGTCAGACACGAGGTATGGGACTTCGTCTCAATCTCCTTTCATTGAGGCATATTTTGTTCTAATACAAGAATTTATTTTATACGCTATATAAACCCCTTTTACTTATACTTTTATTCAAAAGGAATCTTTTATATATGATTCATTTTACTAAACGACAAAAAGTATGTTTCTTTTTTAACATATACGGTGACAACGACCTTTCCGCCGCTGCGAGTATTATTTGATCTTTGGATTCCTCAACAAGCCGTAATATTTTTAAAAGTAAATAAATACCATATACTCTTTTATGTATTTGGGTATTGAAAATGGTTTTGATAATGGATTTTTTATGTCCAATATATTTAAGTGATATATTGTTCATGAAATGTGTAAATGTTTTCTTTCCTTTATAATTGTTTTATGTGTTGTGATTTTATAATGGTACTTGGACATTTGACGGGTGGTTACATGATAAACCAAATGATGGGTGGTTCTGTGATTACTATGATGGGTGGTTACATTATAACCTCCAATGCATTGGGTATGGAAGTCGGCCGTATGGCTATTCCATGTAGTGATATGTGTGGAAGTCGACCGTATGGTTATTCCATTTAAGTATGTTTATGTCCCAAGTTACCTTTATATGTTATGTGTTCTTTATATGGGTTTTATGGTAATATTTTGGTTACAAAAGGGTAAGTAATGATCTTTTGATTAGTGAAGAGTATTTACTACTTCTTATAGGTGAAAAGTGTTACTTTGATAAATTATTCATGGTTTACTTGATGTTTTGAAAAACTAATAGTTTTCCTTCTTTGTGTATCCCTTACTGAGATTTTTATGCTCACCCCAAGTTTTTTTGAAATGTTTTTCACAGGAAATAGTGTGGAATAGGGTCAAGGATGGGATTAAGGAAAAGTCATGTTGTCTTAAACATGGAACTAGACATGACTCTTTTTTTTAAGAGTTCATGTTTTGTAAAAAAAAGGAAACTTTGAAGAAGTTTATACTGTGTAATCTTTTGAGATGTAATAGTTAGGATCTAATTATCTAAAACTCTAAACCTGAAAAAATCCTCAAGGTGAATTATTCATTTAATTAAATATTAAGTGAGGTTTAAGGTTGGGTCCTTATAGTTGGTATCAGAGGCTGGTTTAGACAACTTTAGGAGTTAGAAAAATTGTTAAATTTTATGTCCCTAAATTAATTTATGGTATGATTGAAATTATATAGCATTTAAAGATTACCATGTTGCTTCGCCTAAGATATTTATGTGTTCAGAATGGTTTTCCGAAGAGGAAACAGGGAATCTATGTTGGGATGTTATCAGGAGGAAGACAACCTTCCAAATCAGCAACCTGAGATGGTCGGAATCGGAACTGAACAGTTTGTTGCAGTGATGGCATAGTTGACTTAGGCTATAAATGGTGGTGGTATCCATGCATGAGATCAGCCAGATCAACCACAGAGAAACATGTCGGTGGTGGAACATTTCATGAGTCAACATCCCCCATAATTCAGAGGATCATATGACCCTATGCTAGCAGAAGGGTGGATTAAAGCACTTGAGAAGATTTTTGATGTCATGGGGTGTTCAGAACATCAAAAGGTTAGTCTTGTTGTTTACTGTTTTGAAGGTGAAGCTGATCAGTGGTGGTCGATGGTGAAAAATATCAGGGATAGTGATGAGATTGATGATCTTCACTGGGATGAATTCAAAGGTATGTTTCTTGAGAAATATTTTCCTAAGGTGGTTCGTCTTAGGATGGAAAAACAATTCCTATAATTGAGGCAGGAGGATGACTCAGTGGATACTTATGAAGCAAAGTTCACTCGATTGGAAAGGTATGCTCCAAATTTCATACGATATCTTGATAGTAAAATCAACCATTTTTACTCAGGGTTAAATCCAAATTATCAAAGGTATTTAGCTTCTTGTGAGTTAAAAAGTTATGAAAAACTTGTTCGATGTGCGGAGAAGGTGGAAATGGAGCTTTCTGATGATCAGGTGTTCTTTGAAAAACAACATAATAAGAGGTCCAGTTGGCAGGAAAAGGGAAAGAATTCATCAAAAAATCCATGAGGTAAGAAAACCAAATATCCATCCTGTGAGAAGTGTGGTAAAATGCATCCTGGAGAATGTTTATCCAAGTCTGGAAAGTGCTTTCGGTGTGGTAAGTCTGGTCATATTGCTCGTAACTGTAAGGAAGATGATCAAGCAGGCAATGAAAATCTAGTGGTAAGATGTTTTAAGTGTAATGAAATGGTTCATTATGAAAATGAGTGTCTAACAAAGAACTCAACTGAGGGAAAGAAGCCAGACTACAAGCAGAAAGGGGTGATGAAATCCTTTGAAACTACTTCAATAGATGTTGGGACATCGAATGAAGTAGTATCAGGTACACTGTTTATTTGTTCAGATTATGCCAATGTGTTGTTTGATTCGGGGTCTACACATTCTTTCATTTCTGAGAAGTTTTCTAGTAAATTGGGACTTCCATATCAAGATATGAATCCCGAATTTATGGTAAAGACACCTGGAGGAAACGTTGAGACAAAAAGAAATTATAAGAACCTTCATATCCTTGTGTGTGGAAAGAATCTACCTACAAACCTTACTGTTTTTCCTCTAGTAGAGTTTGATGTTATTTTGGGCATGGATTGGATTTCCGTTTATCATGCTAAGATTGACTGTAGAGATAAAATGGTTTCTTTTCAGAAAGATTTTCAGTTTGTGTACAAGAATGAACCCTTGCATTTGATAACATATCAGGAAGTTGATAAACTAGTAAAATATGGAAAAGAATGTTACCTTGCACATATTATTGAAAACAAAGGAACTGTTCATATTAATGATGTGCCAGTGGTAAATGAGTATCTTGATGTTTTTCCTGATGAGTTGCCTGGTATTATACATGATCGGGAAGTTGAATTTACTATTGACTTAGTTCCTAATTCTAAGACAATTTCAAAACCCCCTTATCGAATGGCTCAATTTGAACTTTTAGAGTTAAAGAAGAAATTGCAGGAGTTATTAGATAAAGGTTTCATTCGACCTAGTACAACGTCATGGGGTGATCCTTTCTTGTTTGTTAAAAAGAAAGATGGTTCAATGAGACTTTTCATTGATTATAGATCATTGAATAACATCATTGTTAAGAACAAGTATCCTTTGCCTCATGTCGATGATTTGTTTGATCAGCTCCAGGGAGATCATTATTTTTCAAAGATTGACTTGAGTTCGGGGTACCATCAGTTGAAAGTAAAAGAATAAGACGTTCTAAAGACTGTGTTTCGCACTAGATATGGCCATTATGAATTTGTAGTTATGAATTTTGGGTTAACCAATGTACCTGCTGTATTCATGGATATTATGAATAGAATTTTCCATGAGTTCTTGGATAAGTTTGTGGTTGTTTTCATTGATGATATTTTGGTGTTTTCTAAAAGTAAAGAGGAACATGAAAGTCATTTAAGGGTTATCTTGCAAACCTTAAAAGAAAAGAAACTGTATGGAAAATTCAGAAAGTGTGAGTTTTGGTTACAACAAATTTCTTTCCTTGGTCACATTGTTTCAAAAAATGGCATAACTATTGATCCTTCTAAAACAAAAGTTGTTGAAGAATGACCAAGACCTAAAAATATAACCTTGATCCGTAGTTTTCTTGGTTTGGCAGGTTACTACCAAAGGTTTGTTGAAAATTTTTCACGGCTATCTAGTCCAATGACTAAGTTAACTCGAAAAGGTGTTAAGTTTATCTAGACAAAAGAATGTGATGATTGTTTTCAGGAATTGAAAAGAATATTGGTGAATTCTCTAGTTTTAACACTTCCTTCTAGGAATGGTGAGTTTGTTATCTAAAGTAATGATTCATTGAAAGGACTTGGTTGCGTCCTAATGCAGAATGATCAGGTAATTTCTTATGCCTCACGTCAGTTGAAAACTCATGAGTTAAATTACCCTACACATGATTTGGAATTAACTGCTGTTGTTTTTGCTCTAAAAATTTAGAGGTATCATTTGTATGGAGTAAAGTGTGAAATATATACCTATCAAAAAAGTTTAAAGTATATATTCACTCAGAAATAATTGAACATGAGATAGAGGAAATGGCTGGAATTAATCAAGAATTACGATTGTACAATTCATTACCATCCAAGAAAAGCAAATAAATTGCCCGATGCTTTGAGCCAAAAAAGTAATGCTTCATTAACCATGCTACGTTTGGAATGAGATCCTTTGGATTTTGATTTGATGAAATTTTTCATATAAGTTGTTGTTACAGGAAGTTATTCTGTTTTGTTTCAGGTGTCAGTGAGATCATCTCTATTAGACAGAATTAAGCAAGCGCAGAAGAAAGACAGTGGGTTGCAGAAAAAGGTAGAGCTGGTTCAGAAGGGTAAGTTTCCTGAATTTAACATTGATAATGATTGTTTTTTCAGGTTTGGGAAGACATTGTGTGTGCCTTGTGATTAATAGTTGAAGAGATTGTTGTTATGTGAAGATCATAGTTCTCTGTTTTTAGTTCATCCAGGCAGTACTAATATGTATAGAGATCTTTGGGAGTATTACTGGTGGGATGGAATGAAAGGAGATATTGCTGATTTTACTGTGAAGTGTTTGAATTGTCAAAAGATTAAAGCAGAGCGGAAGTTACCGAAAGGGATTCTTCAGCCTTTACCAGTACCAGAGTGGAAATGGGAGAATATATCCATGGACTTTGTTGTGGGATTACTGAAGACACCTCGAGGTAATAATGCAATCTGGGTTGTTGTTGATCGCTTGACTAAATCTTCTCATTTCCTTGCTATACGAGATACTTTTTCCCTAGATCAAATTTCTCGTTTGTATCTTAAAGAGATATTCAGGTTACATGGAGTTCCCCTCTCCATTGTATCTGATCGTGATCTCAAGTTTACTTCTAACTTTTGGAAAGGCCTTCAGGAATCGTTGGGTACTGAATTAAATTTTAGTACAGCTTTTCATCCTCAATCAGATGGGCAGTCAAAACGAACAATTCAGACTTTGGAGGATATTCTATGTGCTTGTTCGATGGATTATTAGGGAAGTTGGGACCAACATATTTCTTTGGTTGAGTTTTATTATAATAACAGTTTTCATTCCAGTATACAGATGGCTCAATTTGAGGCATTATATGGAAAACGGTGTCGAACTCTAGATTTTTGGGATGAAGTAGGGGAAAGGAAGATGATGGGACCAGAATTGGTAAAAGAGATGGCAGAAAAAGTTTAGTTGATTCGAAAACACATGAGAATAGCTTAGAGTATGCATAAAAGTTATGTGGGTAACTAGAGGAAGGATCTATCTTTCGAGGTTAGTGATCATGTCTTTCTCAAAGTTTCTCTATGGAAAAGTGTGATGCGTTTTGGTAAGAAGGGAAAGTTGAGTCCAAGGTTCATTGGACCTTATGAAATCCTAGAGAAAGTTGGATCAGTTGCATATAGAGTGTAATTACCTCTAAGTTTGTCCCAAGTACACAATGTTTTTCATGTTTCAATGTTAAGGAAGTACATGCCAGATCCATCTCATGTTTTAATCCCAGAGGTAGTTCAGTTGGAGGAGAATCTCTCTTATGAAGAACAACCAGTCTAGATTCTTGACCGAAGAGATAAAGTGTTGATAAATAAGGTAATTTATTAGGTGAAGGTTTTATGGAAAAACCATATGGTTGAAGAGGCAATGTGGGAATCTGAAAATGCTATGAGGGATAAATACCCCCACTTATTTTGATAAGTGAATAAAATTGTGAGGACGTAATTCACAAAAGGGGGGAAGGATGTAACATCCCAGGTAAATAAAGAATAAGATGTTTTCATATTTATTAATATTTGTGAATTAAATATTAATTTTACTTTAAAGGGGTTTCTATGTTCGATAGCATACCCAATACGTAACAATGAGTTTCTTTGAAATCTTACGTTGCACACTAATAATATAATAATATTATTTCAAATGGTAGTTAACACGTAGCCATTGTATTGGCGGAAATGAATATAAATAACTAAAATATGGTTATATATGTTTGTTAAATGTTTTTACATTTATCTAATAAAAGATAAAGGCTTAAAATAAGAAAATAATTCAATTTTAAGCATAAATACTCTAATATTCACAAAAAGGTCGATTTATTGACTTTTGATGGAGAACCCTATTTAAAAATAGTTTTGGTCACTCTTATACATGTTATTGGACCAAATAAAATCTTTCTTTAGAATTGGTACATCAAAATTTACTTTGTGTATGTTTTTGTTATTTTTCCGATAAAGTTCATTTTTAATGAATAAGTGAAAAATGTTGTATTTTAATTCAAAACCCATTTTTAATATAATTTATTTATATGATTATATTATATTTTGAATTGGTTTTAAATTGAAATTATAATATATATTTACCATTTAATCCATTGGTGGTCATTGGAATTAATTTCACTTTGAAATTGGACTTGAACTAGTGTCAATCTTTTGATATATTTTGTTTCTTGAAAACACGCTATTTGTTTTGACAATGGGAGTTAATTATTAAATTGATTAATGCAACTTATATGTTTTGAATTTTGTAAAACAGACATCATTTTTGAATTCAGAATATCAAAAATAGCTTAGGGTGTATTTTTGGTATTTTTCTGGAAAACTTCAATTTTTGATGAATAGTGAAACCACTAAGTGGTAGTTAAAAAACTGATTTTTCGTTTAAATGAAACATTACCACTTCTGTGAATGGAATTTCAAAAATCCGACATACATGGTTGTCATTAGTATGTAAAATTTGGTTCAATGGGATGAAAATAATGTTTTGGTGAATAGTAACTGTTAAGATTTATTAATCGCGATTAAAGGTAATTAGTGTAATTTAAGGTAAAAATAATGTTATAATAATATGAAATTACCTTAACAAATGTCCTAACCTTATTGGATGTGTCATGGACGACCAAGACAATCCATGGGTCAACTTGGGGACCCCATGGAGCCACTTGGGTAAGAAAATCACATTAATAACTTTTCATTTAAAGTTAAAATAAAAATGTCACAAACATGTATTGTTTTACTAAAAAAATTTACATGGGGTTATAAATGCCATATTTTTTACTATAAATATTAATTATAAATCTAAAAATATTTCCTACATCATGATATGTTTTTTATAATTTTTAGACATTAAATAAATAAATTTATTTATGACACCATGATGATGCAGCGATTACCTCATTAATGAATGATTTAAATAAAATTAAAAGATAAGGTAAAATCTAAGACTTAAACTTGTCCAAAACCTATTGGATGGGTGGATTTCGAACCCTTATCACCTTATCCTCGAAATATATCTTTTTGGGACCTTTAAAATCCGAAAAAAAAAATCATTTTATAATAAAGTAACATTTTATAACATTCCAAGAGTGCCCCTCCTCCCTCTAATAAAAGGCCCCCACCTCTACCCCATTAAACACACCTCTCAAGCCATTGACTCTTCCAAGATCTGCTCATTTTATCTCTCCACATATCTCTCTTCATCCTAGAATCCTTACCTTAGGTAGAAATCTCTTCAAGAAACCATTTTGGTTCAAACCGAGAGGAGTTACCTGATTTAAAGGTAATGTCTTCACTTGTGTTCTTTTGTTTTATTTTGCCTCTCCAACCCACTAAAATCTTTTTATTCCTTTATTTTGTAACAAAACCATTATCTTAAATATACTATCATGTTTTTATGAGAAGGATTTGATTTACACTTACACACACCTCCATCTAATGGTTAAAGAACATATTGTTTCTGTGGATGGTGAATTACTGCCTCACGAAATGATGATTGTTAAATCTTATTATAACACCTTTCATGGTGGCCATTAAGATGTCACTCTATTTATATATGATATATATTATCTTTATGTTTTCCTTATGCTTTTTTATTTTTCATTTATGGCATACCTTTATGGTTTCCATTATGGGTAAACGCGATAATCTCATTTTAGGAAGTGCGGACTACTGCCCCCTCAAAGTTATTTGATTTGTTAATGCCATATGTGGGACGTATAAAGGATGGAGTTAATGATATTATATATGATATTATACTGGAATTATAATATACCTTTATATCATTATGATTTCATTCTATTAAATATGAAATAGAAATGAAAGTAGTGTTCATGCGTACGTACGGCTTACCGTCTCCATGAACGGTGCATTTCATTTCTTACCTCTAAATGTTATATACTATTATAAATAAATGTATATTCTGGATATATATGATATATATGATATAAAAATCATGAATATAATTCTGGATATAATGAAACTTTGACCACATGAACAACATGTAATTGTAAGAAGTCCATTTTTGACTTAAGAACCAAATATCGACAAAATGAACATTATTAACTTAAATGATTACATAATGTTTATAACATGGAAATAAGTGATATAAAAGGAATAATAATCTTGAAAAAGGTTATTAATCAAGTAGAAATTAACACTAGTTTATTATTCAGGATATTAAAGAGTGGTCGCGTCAAGTCGGACACGAGGTATGAGACTTCGTCTCAATCTCCTTTCATTGAGGCATATTTTGTTCTAATACAAGACTTTCTTTTATATGTTGTATAAACCCTTTTGACTTCTACTTTTATTAAAAATGAATCTTTTTTATACGAAGAGTTTTACTAAATGACAAAAATTATGTTTCTTTTTTAACGTACGCGGTGACAATGACCTTTCTGCGGCTGCGAGTATTATTTGATCTTTGGCTTCCTCAACAAGTCGTAATATTTTTAAAAAGTAAATAAATACCATATACTATTTTATGTATTTTGGTATTGAAAATGGTTTTGATAATGGATTTTTTATGTCGATATATTTAAGTGATATATTGTGAATGAAATGTGTAAATTTTTTCTTTCCTTTATAATTGTTTTATGTGTTATGATTTTATAATGGTACTTGGACATTTGACGGGTGGTTACGTGATAAACCAAATGAAGGGTGGTGTCGTGAATACCAGGAAAGTTGGTTATGTTATAACCTCAAATGCATTGGGTATGGAATTCAGCTGTATGGCTATTCCATGTAGTGATATGTGTGAAAGTCGACCGTATGGTTATTCCATTTAAGTATGTTTATGTCCCAAGTTACCTTTATATGTTATGTGTTCTTTATATGGGTTTTATGGTAATATTTTGGTTACAAAAGGGTAAGTAATGATATTTTGATCAGTGAAGAGTATTTACTACTTCTTATAGGTGAAAAGTGTTACTTTGATAAAGTATTCATGGTTTACTTGATGTTTTGAAAAACTAGAAATTTTCCTTCTTTGTGTATCCCTTACTGATCTTTTTATGCTCACCCCAAGTTTTTTTTTGAAATGTTTTTCACAAGACATAGTGTGGAATAGGGTCAAGGATGGGATCAAGGAAAATTCATGTTGTCTTAAACATGGAACTAGACATGACGCTTTTTTTAAGAGTTCATGTTTTGTAAAAAAAGGAAACTTTGTAGAAGTGTCTACTGTGTAATCTTTTGAGATGTAATAGTTATGATCTAATTATCTAAAACTCTAAACCTGAAAAGATCCTCAAGGTGAATTATTCATTTAATTCAATATTAAGTGAGGTTTAAGACTGGGTCCTTATAATAGTGAAGAGGAGTAATAAGAAGAAGATACAAATTATCTTTTTATAAACAAAACAGAATGATCAAAATCTGGAGAACCCTATCATATTGAAGAAGTTCTCTATGTTGATAATAATAAACAAGGTGATGAAGATCATAGTGCCAAAGTGTAATTTTTTCTCCAATTATCTCACACCATACTAGTTTATAAATCCCTACTACCAAATTGGATGTTATAGATGAAATATCTCGAGAGATATATTACAAGGTAATAACCGAAGCAGATTCACTACCAAAAAGGAGGTTTTTATCAGCACTAAAAAATTCCTTTATCAGTGTTAAAAAAGCATTGATAATAGAGTCGTTATTAAATGGGGTCCCCTTTATCAGTGTTGTTTTTAGCACTAATAAAGGGCCCCCTTTATCAGCACTTTGAAAATCACTAATAAAGGTTTTCCTTTATCAGCTCTATTTGAAGTGCTAATAAAGTCCCCATTTATCAGTGCTTCCATTAGCACTGATAAAGGGAGGGCTTTATCAGCACTATTTGAAGCGCTGATAAAGGCTTCCCTGCTTGGGTGTACTTCTTATATAACAGCACACCCAAAAACCTGTAAAAAATAAACAGCACCCAAATATCAAACCAAAATAACCAAACCAGCAAAAATAACCAACACAAACCAGCAAAAACCTGCTAAAAAATAACCACCCATAGTATATACAAAAGAACCACATACAAGATGCAAAAGATGAAAAAACAAGCAGCGTACACAAATGTTTGGAAAATAATTCTATATACATTTAATTAACATCATGAATAAAAAATATTCACTCATGATATATAAAAAAACAACACTTCTATATACATTTTAATCAATGTTTTATAAAATTACATTTACAATTATCCAACATACAGTTAAAAACATTAATGTTTTCTATTTTGACGTATGTGTTCCCCTCTAAAAAATATCCTTTGATAGTAATAGTTGTCATAAAAATCATCCCAACACTAGAAAAAGGTTCCACCTATATAAGAAAAAAAATATTACATTATTAATATTATAAAGAAATAAATTAAACATTAATATGAATAATACATTAAAAAATGTCAATTTTTAATAAAAATGACACATTTTCAGTTATACCAGTCACATCGTGCGTCATATTGAGGTGAGGTTGATTCCTACACTTAAAAAATGAATAATAGATCATTTTCCTAAATTATAAAACCAATATGAATGCATTTTATCTATTTTCAATATGTTAGTTGTGTTTTTTTACTAAAATGTCACTTCAAACCAAAAACATGCAATTGAAGTCATACTGGTCACATTGTGCATTGGTTTGACATGATAATACTTCATAAATGTCATAAATAACTTAAGAATATTTTTACTTAATTTTTAAGACAATCAGAGTGTGTATTCTTTTCAATGAGTGACACATTTTGATCTAAAATGTCAATTTTAAACTAATAGCGGACACTTTTAGTCATACCGGTCACACCATTCGTCGGATTGAGGTGGGGTTGATTCCTACACATAAAAATTGGCTCATGGATTGTTTTCCTAAAGTATCAAAACAATCCAAATGTGTTTTCTTAGTTTTCAGTATGTCATTTTTGTTTTTTTTTACTTGAATTAATGTCAATTTTTAATAAAAATGACACATTTGGAGTCATACCGGTGACCTTGTACGTCGGATTGAGGTGAGGTTGATTCCTACGAAACAAAAATGAATAATGGATCATTTTCTTAAAGTATCAAAACAATTGGAATATTTTTTTGTGGTTTTTATTATGTCAGTTGTGTTTTTTGACCAAAATGTCATTTTAAACTAAAAACATGCAATTTGAGTCATACCATTCACATCATGTGTCATTTTGATGTGAGACTACTTCATAAATGTTAAAAATAAATCACAAATAGTTGTCCTAAATTTTTAAGGCAATTAGAGTGTGTTTTATTGGTTTTCACTGAGTGACACATTTTGAGCTAAAATGTCAATTTTAAACTGATAGCGAAAAATTTTAGTCATATCACTCACATGATTCTTCTTATTGAGGTGGAGTTGATTCCTACATATCACGAATAACTCGTGAATCATTTTCCTAAAGTATCAAAATAATTTGAATTCTATTTCTTAGTTTTTAGTATTTCAGTTGTGTTATTTTACTTGAATTAATGTCAATTTTTAATAAAAATGACACATTTAGAGTCATACTGGTGACCTCATGCGTCATATTGAGGATCAATTCATTCCTAAACAACAAAATTAATAATGGATCATTTTACTAAAGTATCAAAATAATTGGAATTTGTTTTCTCTATTTTTAGTATGTTAGTAGTGTTTTTTACTAAAATGCCATTTCAAACTGAAAACATGCAATTTTAGTCATACTGGTCGCATCATGCGTTGGTTTGACATGATACTACTTCATAAATGTCACAAATAACTGATGAATAGTTGTCCTTAATTTTTATGACAATCAGAGTGTGTTTTATTGGTTTTTAGTGAGTGACGTGTTTTGAGATAAAATGTCAATTTTAAATTGATAGAAGACACTTTTAGTCATAACGGTGACATCATGTGTCGAATTGAGGTGTGGTTGATTTCTACATGTCAAAAATTACTCATGGATTGTTTTCCTAAATTATAGAAACAATCCGAATTAATTTTCTTAGTTTTTAGTATGTTAGTTTTGTTTTTTTACTTGAATTAATTTCAATTTTAAATAAAAAGACACATTTTGAGTCATACCAGTGACATTGTGCATCGGATTGAGGTGAGTTTGATTCTTACATGTCAAAAATGACTCATGTATTATTTTCTTAAAGTATAAAAACATTTGGAATGAATTTACTCAGTTTTTAGTAAGTTAATTTCATTTTTTTACTAAAATGTCATTTCAAACTGAAAACATGCAATTTGAGTCATACTGATTGCATTGTGTATCGGTTTGAAGTGATACTACTTCATAAATGTCACAAATAACTGCCGAATCTTTGTCCATAAATTTGAAGACAATAAGAGTGTTTTTTCTTGATTTTTTGTGAGTGAAACATTTTGAGCTAAAATGTCAATTTTAAACTGATAGCAGAAACTTTTAGTCATACCGGTGACAATGTGCATTAGATTGAGGTGAAGTTGATTCCTATATGTCACAAATGACTCATGGATCATTTTCATAAATTATTAAAACAATCTAAATGCATTTTCTTGGTTTTAATTATGTCAGTTGTGTTTTTTTACTTGAATTAATGACAATTTTAAACAAGATTACACATTTGGAGTCATATCGGTGACACAATGCATCGGATTGAGGTTTGGTCGATTCCTACATGTCAAAAATGACTCATGGGTCATTTTCCTAAAGTATCATAACAATTGGAATTCATTTCCTAGGTTTTTAGCATGTCATTTGTGTTTTTTTACTAAAATGTCATTTCAAACCGAAAACAAACAATTTGAGTCATATCGGTCGCATCGTGATTCAGTTTGATGTGATACTACTTTATACACGTCACAAATAATTGAAGAATCATTTTCCTTAATTTTGATGAAAATCATAGTGCGTTTGCTTGGTTTTTAGTGAGTGACATGTTTTGAGCTAAATTGTCCATTTTAAACTGATAGCGGACACTTTTAGTCATACAGGTGACACTGTGTGTCGGATTAAGGTGAAGTTGATTCTTATATGTCAAAAATGACTCATGGATCATTTTCCTAAAGTATCAAAACAATATAAATGTGTTTTCTCATTTTTCAGTATGTCAGTTGTGTTTTTTTACTTGAATTAATGTTAATATTAAATAAGAAGACACATTTAGAGTCATATCGGTGACACTGTGCATCGTATTGAGGTGTGGTTGATTTATACATGTCACAAATGACTCATGGATCATTTCCCTAAATTATCAGAACAATTGGAATTCATTTCCTTGATTTTTAGTATTTCCATTGTGTTTTTTACTAAAATGTCATTTCAAAATGAAAACATGCAATTTGAGTCATATTGGTCGTAATGTGCATCAGTTTGATGTGAGATTTCTTCATACACATCAAAAATAACTGAAGAATTATCTTCCTTAATTTTGAAGACAATCAGAGTGTTTTTTCTTGGTTTTTAGTGAGTGACACATTTTGATCTAAAATGTCAATTTTAAACTGATAGCGAACACTTTTAGTCATACCAGTCACATTGTTCGTCAGATTGATGTGGGATTGATTCCTACACATCAAAAATTACTCATGGGTCATTTTAAAAAAGTATAAAAACAATAGGAATGTTTTTTATTGGTTTTTAGTATGTCATTTGTGTTTTTTTTTCTTGAATTAATGTCAATTTTTAATAAAAATGACACATTTGGAGTCATACCGGTGACCTTGTGCATCGGATTGAGGTGCAGTTTATTCTTACACAACACAAATGACTCAGGGATCGTTTTCCTAAAGTATATGAAAAAAATAAGTACATTTTTTTACCTAAAAATCAATGCACCCTTGCCTCTGAAACCTAAAAACGTGACTTGACCTGCTCAATATGCTCAATCTACCCAGTTTAGAAGTATTGGGGAAAACTCTTTGATCCCTATACGGTTGACACGGAATAGCATCCTCCTTTTGTAGCATAGCTTTAGTCGACCCAGTAAAGAACCAACTGTCATATATTTAGGACCTCTGAATGAATATATGATAGTTGGTTCTTTATTTGGTTGACTAAATAGGGGAACTTCCAATGTCGCAGATTGAATCGATTTTATTTTGAGAAAAACCCTTCTTATTTTTAAAAATGAGAAGAGTGGAGTAAGCTATTGTGCCCGTTATGTCTCAAGATGTCACAAAAAACTCATGGGATGGGAAAAACCCTTCTTGATACTTGTTATCTTTTGTGTTCTATCAACAACACACATACCTTGTAAATGAGGACCACCAATTTCTTTTCAAAAACCAACCAACATGCAATTCATTTAGTGCGCAAACAAGGACCCCAACAGCCATGATTTTCAGTGGGTCGTTTAGCCCGTACAAATAACAACATTACCATTAAACAAAGATAAATCTAAGGCAAAAAATATTATTAAAGTTGAAATTATTTGAGAAGTTTTCCATCTTCATGTTATTTTTGTAAATTCTTCCAGCAGGTGTACTACCCATTCGTTTCTAAGAATATATATATTGTCTTGTGAATATAACTATTTTTGGAAGTCATGGTAGTACTGAAAAAATATAAATACACAAAGTATTAATAAGTATTTTAAATTAAATAGAAATTATCTTCAAAAATACCTCTTTAGGGATGCTAGTTTGTTCATGGAATATGATGTATCTCATAAATTTACAAACATAAGAACCACAGCCTTTTCTGTTTGCTTGTTTTGGACAATGCTGAAACATTTATAAAAATAAGTAATTTTTTTATATTTGTTTGGATAGTGAAATTTTATTATATATACCCTGATACTTATCCAGTCATAGTACTTGTGAGGTTGCTTTTCCTTTTCTCCTGGCCTCATTTTATGATGAATATGATATTCATGCACCACCCTATCATAATATAATCCTCATTAAAAGATAATATAAATTATATAACTAGATGTTTAGTTCTAAAATTTTTGATGTAGTGTATTAAAAATTAAAAAACACCATCATGTGTGGTTGGTTTGTTGGATATCCATACATTGAATCCAGAAAATAAATCTTTGGAATATCCAAATTGATGGCAGTGAGAATCCAATAATACCTAAAACACAAAAAGGAATAAGTAATGGAAGAAATTAAAATATATTTTATATGATTAAATTGTAGAGTTTTACCCTTTCATCATTGGTATTAGAAGATTCTGTCATCCGTAATTTTTTTGTTAAATGATTTGAGCAGGCATGCCACTATTTCACCCTCTTTCTTGGAAGTTATGTCTTTTTGTTATGTAGAGGTGATGTGAGGAATAATTAGTAAAAATTTATGTTCATGGTGAAATCTATTCAGTTGTTTTTCATATATATGCCTGTGAAAAATATGAAATGTATTTAATCATAATTAACATAGTATATTAGATTTTGGAGAATAAAATCATGAAAACATACCTTATGTATACATTTACAACTGAGTCGCCTAACCATTCATATTTGAGGATTTCAATTGCACTCTCAACACCAATGAAGTCTGGATCCTCCCCTCTATACATATTTTCTTCAAAATCAATTATGTGAGTACCACCATCTTTCAACTTCGTATCCACATGATCCTTTCATGATAATAAATGTGGATATATAATGGGGGGTTAAGGTGTTTTGGGTAGGTCGTTTTGATCATTTGGTTGATCCTTGAGATGGTTTTGAACTAGTCTTTCATTTCACCCCTTCCCTTTATCTATATGTAATAGCATGCATCAATTCAGACCTTTTTTCATTAATTGTTTAAGGTTTAGCTTGAAAATTAAATTGGAAATGAATACCTCATTGTCAACGTGTTTTTTTACAAGATGTGATGGCCATGTGATGAATGTTCCAATAGATTGTTTGACTGTATGAATATTTGCATCATCAATTGGAATTGGTAGCTTAGAGCTCAACTCTAAGGATACTTTAATTGATACTCTAACATGACCTATTGAAACCAGTCTATTATGTAGCATGTCTTTGTGGATATTGAACATTGTATCCCTCACTACAAGGTGATGGGTGGGTGTTGATAGATATAAATCATAGTCATTTTCACCCTATAGAATATCAATATAGGAAATGTATTAGTGTTTAGTGTCTATCTGATTCACATTTCATAGAAACAATTATTGTAAAATTGACTACCTCAGTTAAGAATTGTTTTTTAGGGGAATGTCTCACCTCAAAACCGGTAGGCGTGGGGCGGTATCTTTGTGTGTGGGTTATTCTTGAGTGGTTTCTTATCTTTAACTCCCCCCATCAAAGTTTATATCATCTCTCTATGGTATTTTAATTATACTTTAAACATGTCTACTCTTTCTATCATCTTTTTAATTTCCTCAGTTTGATCCTCCGCTTGTTTTTTATCAAAATATGTTTGGGGTGTCACCCCAAAACCCACACCTATGACATGGCCATACTTTTCTGGATGCTTCAAGCACACTAAAAGTATGTCTGCATCCAGTGTGGGTGTTATTGATTCTTGTGATTATGTCAAATATAAAATATAGAAAAATAAGTAATCATTGTCATGTAATAGAGATTTAAAGAAAAACAAATTTTTATTAAGTTATACTTACACATGTTTCCCACACTTTTTGTGTGTTTTCATCTATTAGTTGATCATATTTAGTTACACACACCTCCTTCTATAGCACATGGTGTGGGATGGAAGTGGCTTTGGATTTATACTCTTCAAGATGCATATAAACAAAACAACATAGTTATTGTGTTGTTTTATGTCACATAAAAGTATTATGGTATATTTAAAATACGTACCAAATTTTTTTCAAGTGATGCATACCACATCCTTGATTTACAGTAGGGGTACACTATTTTTGACGCCCGTTCTTTATTTTAAGCACTCAGTTTCTATTTTATAAATGAAACACTGTCAATCAAAGTGACGAATACACATACCATCAAACAACTTATTACTAGACACAATGTACCTGAAAATACTACTTTGCGCAACAGCTAGTAAACGCATCCCACGATTCATGGGTTATCAGGTGCGCATAAATAAGAAGTGGGTGCGGTTTTATTTTCCCTTGAGCATCTTTAAGATGATATTTCATTAAAAGTGTGCAAATACCCCTATGAATCCTTATAGAAACCATTAAGACAGTATTTTTGCAAGTCATCTACTATAAATTCACTTTTCAAGAGATGATGAAGTGTAAGTCAATATTTCATTATTTAATTTTTAGTAAATTAAAAAATGATATCATAATGTTAACATAATATCTCCCCACATTAGTGTCTTAATATCATCCAAAACATGGTTCCATGAAGTTACATCAATCTCCACCTGTTGCTGAGTGAAAATTACAATGTAACTACTGAATATAGACTTGTTGGGGTTAACATGTTGGCCCCTATTATTCCATCCAATCTTATATTTGATGAATTTATCTTTAGCCTTAATGTTTTTTTTAATACCGTTAAAATATGGTGATCTTATTTTTTCTACATTGTTGGTGTTTCATCAGATTTCATTTCCTCGGATCCACCATCATCAATATGTTCCTATAACTCTAGAGGGATAGCATTGGCATGTGTAGATGGTGGTTATACCTCTGCACTAGGAGCAGCAACAGGTTGAGAAACCTATTGTTCGTCTGTATTGTGAGAAGAAGCAGGTTGAGAAACCTGTTATGCCTGGTGATTGGGAGCAGCATCACATGAAGAAGTCGTTATTTGAAAAAGTGGTTTAACATTTAATTTAGATAATATAAAAGTAGTAGAGAACAGATATTAACATAAGGTAATAGGTTGAGAAACATGTTGTTCGTCTTCACTGCGAGCAGCAGCAGGTTGAGAAATCTATTGTGTCAGGGGATTGTGAGCATCATCATGTGAAGAAGTCATTATTTACAAAAGTGGTTTAAAATTTAATTTAGATAACATAAAAGAAACATTGAATATTTATTAAAATAAAGTAACATGATGTATATTAGAAAAAAATATATAACTTGATTATTGAACACTCTTTTTTTATGGTTGAAGGGATTTGACCCCTCTATCGAATATTCAAATCCCTTCATTGTGGTATCCTATGAAATAAAAAAATCCATATACACTAGGACCACTACAAAATTATTGTGATGTTCTAATTAAAGGGTCATCCTCCATTGAATTTTCATATGACTCTTCAGTGGTTTTGGTTGATAACAGAACAATTGACTAGTTTTGGTTTGCAGGATCTAGAACAAAAAATAATTGTACTATCTGTGATGCCATTATAAGCAGTTCTTCTTTGTACCCTGACTTACTAAAATAAACTTTCACAAATCCCAACTCATCTATTTTAATATCACTTCTATTATCAACCCACTTTCATTGAAAAATAAGCTCTTAGAATGTCGTATAATCCAACTCCTATATTTTTTTGATAATGTCAAAGTATGACATATTTTCATAAATTGGATTTTAGTCCTTAGCACCAAAAACATGCATCACTTCAACCACAACTGTAAATCTACTAATATGTCTGGTACTTTCTTCATTATGTTCATTAGTATATAATGTATAAGCATTAATTACATAACCGTTTTAAGATAATAAGTAAACACTTGGTCCTTCAGCTAGCCATCGAAGTCGTTCTAAAATTGAGTCTGTATTTTCATTTGACTCCTTAAAAATATAGTCTTGAAACCATCCTATAAACTATTTATTATATTTATTTGATATCTATTTTTTATCCCTTTATGGATTAGAATGCCTAAGAATTTCTTTGTGGGTTTCAACATATGAGTCAATGTCCAAACTATTTTGAAATACGAAAAGGTGGGCCTGCTCCCAATCTCTAATATTGATTATGACAACCTTCTTTCTATAAATTCCTTCACCAGAAAGCTTCCCAGTGTGATGATATTTCTTTAGACCAATGCTTTGCACACCAGAAAAATATTTAGTATATAATTCAATGGCTTCCTCAACAATATATCACTCAACAATACAACCCTCTGGATGACTTTGATTTTTGACATACCCTTTCAAAATATTCATATAACATTCAATGGGTTATATCCATATGTAGTTCACATGACCACATAGTCTAATATCTATCACTAATTGAATCGTCAAATGAACCATCATATTAAAGAATTTCAGTAGGAAAAATATTTTCAATTCACATAATATGACGACAATTTTTCTTTCCATAGCCGTCAATTTCTTCGGGTCTATAACTTTGATACATATAACTTTGAAGAATAAATAGATCTTCATTAATGTATGACATACATTCTTGGGAAAATCAATGTAAAGCTATAGGAATTATATCTTTCATCAAAACATGATAGTCATGTGGTTCCAGACCTTTTAACTTTAAATCGTGCATTGAAATGATGTTCTTGATATTCGATGAATACCCCTCTGGAACTTTTACATCATTCAAGAAGTTTCAAAACCAATATATCTCCTACCTGGAAAGATTGTAATTAGCAGGAGGAAGAGATGTTCATTTTTCACCCTTCACTAGTGACAACTCTTTTCATATTCCCATGTCAACCATGTACAACCAAGCCTTAATTCCATCATTTGTTTTGTCGGGTGCATTTAGCAATGTGTCGATGACACTATCACATACATTTTATTCAACATGCATAACCTCAAGAAAATGTCTGGAATAAATACAATTCTAGTATGGTAATTCAAAAAAATGATTTCTTTTTTCAACCAGTTTTCATAAGGTTTTTCGAAAACAGTTTACCAAAATTAGTGTCCATATATTTAAATTTCTCAAATAGTTGATCACCTATTAATAGAGACAGTGTTGTATATTCTTCAGAACTTCCATCGAATTATGTCGTCCAAGATCGGTACTTATGTCATCAGGGTAGAAATTTTCCATGTTCTAGAAACATAGTTTTCGATGAATGTTTCAACCTAATTGATTGTGTACCTTGTTTGCATACGGAACACCCAAGAGTTCCTTTAATGATATATCCTGACAGATTTCTATAAGTAGGAAAGTCATTTATCATCCCGTACAACATGGTTCTCAATGTGAAATATTCATTTATGTAAGCATCATACATTTTAACACCTGAATCTCACAATAATTTCAAATCCTCAATCAATTGAGCCAAATAAACATCAATATCACTACCCATTTGTTTTGGTCCTGATATAAGCATAGATGACATGAGGTGTTTTCATTTCATACATAACCACGGTGAGAAGTTATAATTTACCAACATAATCGGCTATATACTATGAGTGCTGCTTTGAAAACCAAAAGGATTCACTCCATATGTAGATAATGCAGGATGAATGTTTCTCAACTTGTTTCCAAAGTTAGGATACTCATGATCAATTCTATTCCACTGAGGATAGTCTTCCGGGTGTCATAGTTTTCCATCTTTATTTCTTCTATATGTTTTCCATGTCAATTCCCCTGCAATCTCCTCACTTCCATATAGGTGCCTAAACCTTGGAATGATTGGAAAGTACCATGAAACTTTCATAGGACCAGATTCATATTTATTGTATCAAAAATCACCACACTTTGGGTATTCTCTAAGTGAATTGTGGTTCTTGAGAAATATTATACAGTCACTCGGGAAGGCGTGTATTATTTTAGAGATCATACCCATCGAGATTAGCATTCATTTGGCATCATATGTTTATCTTGGGAGATCATTATCTTCTGGGATCATGTCATTCAAGAGAGAAATTAATTCTGTAAAATTGGAATAACTCCATCCATTGCCTGCTTTCAAATTATACAGCTTCAGTATGGCTAACAATGTTGTATATTTAGTGCAACCATAATACAATGACATCTTTTCACAACTCTTTAACTACTTAAACAATTTTGGGCAATCATGAAGTTCATATTCAACTTTCCTTGTCATTTCCTTAATATGATCTTCATTATCATGCACATCTTTAATCATGTCCTCGATACGGTCTTCTTCATTTTCCACACTTGTAAACATATCAAATGATCCATAAAACGCAGTTTCATCTCAGTCACTAGTTATATTTTCTCTTTCCATGTGTTTCTTCAAACATTTATAACTTTGATCAATTCCATGACAGATAAAGTGTTCATCCAACTCCTCTGGACTAACTTGTATTGAATAAAAATAGTGTAAACATGGAAAAAGGATTTGAGAAGAATCATATGCATGATATTTTGAAAACTAGATGAACTCTATCACTCTATCTTCATACTATTTTGTCAGATGATTGACATCCATCCATTCTTTATTCATATCCATCATATTTGATTTAGTGATATTAATATTTAACAAAATAAATACACAAAACTTTGATATAAAAATTAACCAAGTCTAAAATAACACACTCCTTTTAGAACTATTTATAAAATAACAAAGTGATAATTTAGAAAAACCATTTACACAGTTGAAATACCATTAAAAAAACTATTTATAAAAAATCACACTCTTTGAAAATAACAGTTAAAATCCCATTAAAAATAAAATTTGAAATCCCATTAAAAAACCAACCATTTACACATATTCCTCTTTAAAATAACACAGTCTTTTTAAAATAAACCAATTAGTTCCAAACATCATTTCCCAAAACCCCAATTCATTTTTTAAACCATTTTAAAGATATTTAAAACTAAAAAAGGGTATGTTGAACACATATAATTTTTTAAGAAACATTTAAAAACACTTGATTCATTTTAAAAGATCCACTTAAAAATTTTCACAAAGACATAATTCCCAAGAGAGACACTTTATACATTAATTAAAACTATACAAAATTCGGTCCTAACATCATAACCATACTTGATACATTATGTTAGATCCCCCTTTATTAGGTTCCCTCCCCGTGCTTAACACTCTCACAATGATCCTCCCTAAAGGTTTAACCCTCATTTATACTAATATGCCACATGATATTCCCAATTCAAGGTGGAATAATTTTTCCATTCTCCTTTATTCTATTAGAATTCAAATTCCCTCAGCCTTACTCCCTCAAGTAACTATACATACCAGTAAATAAAGTCATTCTTATAGGGTATTTTCCTAACAAACCTCCCAATTTTTTGGGATTCCTCTATTAGCCAATATGTCATTCCAACCCCAACACATTTGATCCTTTTTTTATCTCTTGAATAACATAGGTAATTTTCATATGCTACCTATTTCCCACACCAATCAAGGATAATGTGGGCTTAAATTTCATTAGTGTATTATTTCCCAACATAATTGAGGCATTCCATATTTATGAGAGGGTTTCTTCTACAGCTCCTTATAATCCATATGTTGGCCCTATGTATCCTTACAAAACTCCAATGAAACCCTTACACATAATTTTTTATTCATGGGTAGCCCATATGAAGAATTTGTAATTAGATTATACCCTTATATAGTTCCTACCATATTCTTAGGCAGTGAATATAACCTTGGGTCACAAAGTTGAAGGAAAGGGGCGATCTAGGACATCACATTGCGAGAGCACCATCTCATAGTGCACCCTAGAAGATCAAAAACAATGAGTCATAAAACACAAAAGAATGTTCACAACCTCTATAAACAAACCCTCATATAAGAGGAACCAAAAAACAATAAGGAATGCATAAAATAAAATTTACCTCAAAGCCTCAATACATTCCAACTCAACAAGCACAAATTCCAAAATAAACAACCACCACAAACCACTTTGGGTAATTCAACTCAAGGGATTCTAGAAAATAAAATAACCACTTCACAACCTTAGGAGGACCTTAATCACCATGTAAGGATGTAAATTTAAGAAACCCTAAAGAAAAGGATGATCTAGATTCACCACCCTATCTAAAGTTTGGGTAAATCCCACAACCCAAATAGATATATCTATTCATGAAAATAATTCAACTTAGGGGATGTTTCTTTACATATTATCAAGACCTTTATGAGAGGATAAAATACTATATAGTAAATATGAATTTATCTCATTAATTTTTCACAAGCTAAAAAAATAATATTAATGCACGCCAAGTAAATAAATCAAACACACAAAATTTATTGATCCCAAAACATACAAAAAAGTCTTTAAATATGTTTACTTTTCTTTAAACAAAACCCCTTATATAAAATTTACATGTTATTTATTTTTAAAGACACACACTCTTTGAAAACAATCCAACCCCTTGTAAAAATGCTTCACTAAAATTTGAACACTCAAAAAAAATCAATTTCCTTAATATTGCCCCATTTAAAATGAGTCTAAGGAATATTTTCACCCAAAACACACACTTGATTTGAAAATATTTCATTTTAATTCAAAATAAAAAACCTACTTTAACTTATAATTATTTTAATAAATTTAAATCATTTCAAAAACATTTCTATCAATTCTAATTTCTTTTTAAATTTCCATAATGAAATCAAACACTTTTATAAACTTTAGGATAATCAAAATTTCTCTTACAAAGAAACCGTTATGCCTAGTTTTAAAAACCAAGACACGTTAAGAAAAATTCTATTCAAAAAAATATCCCAATTCAAAATGAAGAGGAAGAATACCATTTAAAAACTTTTTATGAACACCAAAATCAACTTTTTCATCCAAAAACTAAAATTTTCTATAACATAAAACTAACTTTCAAAAACACAAGACCACACAACAAGGCCTGAATAATTAATTTAAACATCACCCAACAATATAAAACCACCATAAAACTCCCTTAATCAACCACACAACAATGGTAGGAATCATCGAGATTAATGAAAAATACAAGGGATCCATAACTAAAAATCTAGGGGGTAGAATAATTGTGCATGGTTTGACCACATGGGTTATGTAACCATGAACTAACCATTAAAAATCCATTTCAATGGTTATAGACCAAACTGAATGGGGTCGACATAGTTTTTTAGACCATGCGAGTTAACCCTGAAACTTGGGATCTTTTTGTATTTTCACCCCTCAAGATCAAAGTGACCCAAAAAACACTTATACACTCAATATGGATCAAAATACCACAATATCATATCACAAAACATTGAAAATAAATTTGAAAAAAAATCTAGAATAGACAAACCAAGAGAACAACCAAACAACAACAACTATTATTATTTCAAGTAGAAGAAGAAGAAATGAATTTACTCTAGAAGTGAGAGTAACCTTACCGGAAGCAACAATGGTGGAAGAGGCGGTGGAGTCAGCGGTAGAGGAAGTGGCAGAGGAAGTGGTGGAGGAGGAGGAGAAGGAGGCGGAAGTGGCAGTGGAGGAGGAGCAGGAGGTGGTAATGGCGGTGGAGGAGCAGGAGGACATGTTCGCAACGGCGGCAGCGGAGGAAGAGAAGAATGAGGAGTCCACAAAGGAGGAGGAGTAGGACAACGACGAGTCAATGGCCATAGCGGTGGAGGAGGAGGAGGAGGAGGACGAAGTAGTAGAGAAGGAGGGGGATCGAGCGGCACAAGGTTAGGATTCTGCAAGAGCTTGAGCGGTGTGGAAGGAAGGGGACGCAGTTTGGGTTCATTTATAAAATTAGGGAAAACATTTATTAGTGCTAGTAAAAAGCGTTGAAAAATGTATGTTTTAACAGCACTTTTTAATTAGCGCTGATAAAATATACCATTTATTCATAATTATAAAATTATAACTAATATATTTATTACATTTATAATTTTATTAATATATATAATTAATATATTTATTATAATTTAATAATTATTTAAATATTTATGTATTAATTATATATATTTTTTATAATTTCATGATATATTTAAATAAATATATATTTATATTTAAATAATTATAAAATTATAATAAATATATTTATAATATATATATTTATTATAATTTTATAATTTAAATTATAATTATATATAAATATATATGTCTGTGTCTGTGTATAAATTATAATTATATATATATATATGTTTGTGTCTATGTATATATTCCTTAAAGATGTATATTTATAAATAAATATATTCAAAAGGTATTCATAAATATATATTTATCATTTAAAAAAATTGTAATTTTATTATTATTTAAACATATTTATATTTAATTAGTTATATATAATAATAATTATATATAATATATTTAAAAAGTATATAATTATATATAACTAAATATTTATATTTTTAAATATAACAAATACATTTATTGTTTATTTAAATATATATATATCATGATTTTAAGTATTTATGAGAACATAAAGCTTCATATATATAGTAAATGAATGAATACACCAAGTATAGTACTATAATATATATGGCCAATATTAGGGTAAACAATAAACATATTCATGAGATGAATATGAATGTCCATTATGCATCAATTGACACATTCATTTAGAAACATAAATTCATTTAAATATATATATTTATTTATTTATTTAATAAGTATTTTTGTCTATATATATATATATATTAAAAATTATTTATATATAATATTATAAACATATAGTATATAAAATATATAATAAAGATATAACTAAACTAATAAACATGATAAATATAAATAAAACATAAACATAATAAACATGCATTTTTTATTTAATGTATATATATAAACATTATTTTTGAATATAATTAAAATATTTTTATATAAATTAATAATGTTTTCTTTTAAAAACTTTTATCATCACTATCACGACCCGTCCCTCGGGGCCCATGTCGTGACTACCCCAAACCCACCTTCCAAATACTAGGGGCTGGAAACTAGCACCGAAAGGAGTATTCCCTAAAAAACAGGAAGGCATTGCCTTTATAACCTGTAAACACACGCAACCAAGCATACAGCAAGATATGAACACAAGTAAACTGTATGGTAAAAAGAGTGTGTACAGTAAGAAAAAGGGGCTGGAATACAAGACCAACTAAAAAGTACAAGAAAAATGATAAGTACAAGTAAACTGAAACAGCTCCTGTGAACTCCGTCCAAGGACCTTACCTGAAGGGTAGGTACAGCTCTCGAATGGTCGTCTCTATGGTATGCCTCATCTAATGTCCACATCTGAGCTACCACCAGTCCTGGTACTCTCATCCACAGTCAGCGTTGTCTGTTGTCTGCACCAAACACAACAAGGTGTGGGTGTAGCCCGTGCTGGGGTGAGTATAATGATACTCAGTAGGGACCCAGAGACCCTTGAAGGTCTCACAAAACCCACAAAGGATAAACCAAAAATAATGAAAAAATCTGAAAACCCTACTAAGGTATATACTCATACATATACCTAAGTTATAAAGTATAACCATCTCATTCATGAGGAAACACAAGGCCTAACTCTTAGCCAAAGTACAAATGTTCCACGTAGGAAAGAATACTACGAAGGTAACACCACAAGGGTAAGTACCACAAAGGTAATGCCACATATAAGAATACCACAAAGGTATCACCACAAAGGTAAGTACCACAAAGGTACCCCACACAAAAGAATACCACAAAGGTATCACCACGAAGGTAAGTACCACAAAGGTACGCCGCACAGAAGAATACCACAAAGGTATTACCATGAAGGTAAGGAATCAACTCACACCAGGTATAACTTTGGTAAGGTAGTAAAGATGATTAGATGTAACTAATGAATCATCTTACTCTGTTAAGAGGCAGACCCACGTAGGATCCTAAATCATCATACCCACATAGGATCCTAATACAGCAGACCCACGTAGGATCCTATAGTATTCCCGTGTGGATTTCATAGAGCAGATCCAAGTGGGACTATCGAACATAGACCCACGTAGGATCCCAAATCACAGACTCACATAGGATCCCAAAGAACAGACCCACATAGGATCCCAAAGCATAGACCCACATAGGATCCCTTTCTCATGTTACAGCTAGCTACAGGGTTCCAACACTAATCTCACTTGATTCCGAGAGGGTCTCCTCCTCAAGCCATAGTTTGATACTTCAACTTCCATAAAGTCCCACAAAGAAGCATCCCAAAGAACCGCCACATGATAGGGGTATTAACCCAATAGATGATGCGTCAATCGGATGCCCGGTCTGTAATGTTATTGGCATTTTTAGTCCCGAGGGCCCAGTTGGAATCGTGTCTGATTCAACCCGGCCGTACCCCAACTTTATCCAAAACTCAAGTGGGGTATACCAAAAGGACTGTCTCGATCCAAGTTTTCTGGCATCGTAGACAGTTCGTCAAACGGATGCTCGTAGCTCAAGATATGGTCGAAAGAATGAAAAGGGTCGAAGTTGGTCTGGGTCTGGTCCGACACCCGACCCGACCTAGCATGGGCCAACCCGACCCGGGTCCAGCCATAGGTCTGACCCGACCCGCTAGGTCTAGCCTATCCCGGCCCGCATTGGTCAACCCACTAGGCTCGCGGCTAGCCATTCGGCCAGCCTTTTCCATGCGGTGTGGCCGTGCGTTGCGCCATCACTGACGGCCAGCAGTGAGTTGGCCGCCCTCACCTCACCACTGTGGCATAAGGATGTGCCTCCTGCACACCTGGTGGCATGGACGCGTACCACCACTTCCCCTTAACATGTTCAGCCATCCGTTGGCCGCCGCCCTTGCTCCACCACGGCTGATGGGTCGCGGCCCTTCTTCAGCAGCGCGGTCGCGCCGCCGCCATCATCGCAGCCGATCGGGGTGCTGGTCGCCGCTCTCGAGCCCTTACGATGACATTCCTCAAGTCACCAGGAACGCCCCGGTGGCCCGTTCTTCATTCCGTAGACTCCCGCACTCGCCTCGGGATGTCGTCATTGATTCAAGACCATCAAAATCCCATAAAGTTTCCAGAGAGGTTAGTCTGTGTTCGTTTGGCCCACACCCTCGGTGTTAGAAAGGTAGCAAGCAGATTATTTGTTCTTGAATCAAGAAGAATATAAATGTTCTTAAATCAAGATGAATGTCCAGAATAGGGAAAGGGATAAACAAACAACAATACCTACCTCGATTTCTTGTTGGAGGTGTAACGAGAAGAAGTCGGTGAAGGCGATGAGGGTGCCAACGATCGTCGCTTCCATAACACGCTTCTGAAGTCAGGCTTGTGTGTCATCCTCGTTCTTGATACCAAAGTATGTTCTTCATTGGAGAGGGTGTTCTTCGTTTAAGAAAGAGTTTCTCCAAAGTTCAACCTAATCCTCCCTTTCGCCAACTATTTCCCCAAGGAAATGAGGAGGCAACAAATTAAAATAGGTTTATCAATTTAATTTACGTTGGCACAATTAAAGTTGGCACAATTAAATGGCACAATTAATTGTATTGCATTGTCATAATTAAATGGCACAATTAATTTTATTGGGTTGATACAATTAAATGGGAGGATTCAAAAGGACATCCACACATTAAAGAGGGGTTCTGGTGGTCCCCACCACTAGAATTTAAAATGGTGGTTTTCTAGTTTGGGTGGTCCCCACCCCCATAACTCAAAAGGAGGGTTTTCAAAAGAAAAATAAAATGTTAAATATTTTATTTTTCTTATTCCACAAAAAACTGAAAATCTATCTTCTACCCTCGACCTACTGCGGTCAAGGTGAAAGTCTCCTTAAGTGAATATCGGTGTTGCGAGTTCAACGGTGTCCTCGGATTTCAATTCCGAGCACTGGTTCAAAAGTTACAAAAACCCGCTCACACGTTTACTGAATGTACTTAAAAAAATTCAGAAATTCATTTCAGGAACACCAGGCTTCGGAATCACATGCCGTCAATTTTCGCAGACTCATAAAATTCCCATATAATTAAAAAAAAATACAGGGAATTTCTGGATCTTTACATTCTCCCCACCTCAGGGCTTTGCGCCCTGTAAGCCACAACTCAAACTAAAGGAACAAGTGGGGGTACTGAGCATGTATTTGAGACTCTTGCTCCCATGTGCTCTCTAGGAGGTTCTCATGCTACCAACGTACACACACCAAAGGTATTGATCACCCACGAAGGACTCTCTCCTTTCAATCCTTAATCTCCACTGGAACCTCTGTAAACGTTGCCCCATCGTCAATGTCCAGCTCACCCCAGTCAATGATGTGTGAAGGGTCATGCACGTATCTCCTCAGTTGGGATATATGGAAAACATCATGCACCCAGTACAACTGAGGTGGAAGAGCTAAGCGGTAAGCCACCTCGCCAACTCTGCTGAGGACCTGAAAGGGTCCGATGAACCTCGGAGATAACTTGCTGCCTCGGCCAAATCTCTGCAAACCTCGTTGAGGTGAGACCCATAGAAAGACGTGGTCACCATCCTCGAACTTCAGAGGTCTCTGTCTCCTGTCAGCATAAGACTTATGCCTACTCTATGCAGTCTTTATCTTCCCCTGGATTATTTTCACCTTCTTTGTGGTAGCCCATACCATATCTAGTCCCATGAGTACTGACTCCCTTGGGTTAGTCCAACACAAAGGCAATCTGCATGGTCGGCCGTACAATGCCTCGAAAGGTTCCATCCCAATGGTGGAGTGGTAGCTGTTGTTGTATGAAAACTCCACCAAGGGAATGTGATCCTCCCAACTGTGACCTAAGTTGAGGACGCAAGCACACAACATGTCCTCGAGGGTCTGAATGGTCCACTCAGTCTGGCCATCTGTCTGAGTATGGAAGGTGGTGCTTAAACGAAGCTGCATCCTGAAATCCTCTTGCAACCCCTTCTATAGCTAGGAAGTGAAACGTGTATCATGATTGGAGACAATCATCGATGGTAATCCATGTAGCCGCAAAATCTCCTGCACATAGAGGCATCCCAAGCTCTCTACTGAACCATGATCTCTGATTGGTAGGAAGTTGGCTGACTTTGTGAGTCGTTCGACAATCGCCTAGATAGAATCATGACCCCTGGATGTATGTGAAAGTCCTGTCATGAAGTCCATGGATATCTCATCCCACTTTCACTCTGGGACCTCTAAATGCTGAACTAATCCTGTTGGTACTTGATGTTATGCCTTTACTTTATGACAAGTTAGACACTGAGAGAGAAACTCTACTATTTCTTTCTTCATTCCCTAACACCAGTGCTATCGTTAAAGATCCGGGTACATCTTCGCCACTCCTGGATGTACCGCTAGAGGGGATGTGTGGAACTCTCTCAAAACTTCCTCCCAAAGTGACATTGGTACCATGGTACATCCTCTGAAAAGGATGACGTGCTCCCCACCTTCAGAAAATCCACCAGGTTCTTTCCCTGAGGATATCTGAACACGTTAAGCCTCACAGTCAGTGTCCCCAAGATGCGTCTCCCTAACTCACTGAATAAGTGGGGTAGTGACTGTAAGTGACTGAAGAAAAGCTTCTCCATCTTGATCCGCAAAGGATATCTGCAAAGTGGTCAGTTTCTCTATCGCCTCGCTTAGCAATTGTATACCAGATCTCTTGTTGAGTGAATCTACTACAACGTTCCCCTTCCCAGGAGTATAGAATATCTCGAAGTCATAGTCCTGGAGGAACTCAATCCAACGTCGCTTCCTTAGGTTCAGGTCCTTCTAAGATAAGATAAACCTGAGACTCTTGTGATCAGATTAGACTGTAAAACGTTTGCCCATAAAGTAATGTCGTTGCATCTTCAAGGCAAATACCACTGCTGCTAACTCCAGGTCATGGGTAGCATAGTTCTGCTCATGTTGTCTTAGTTGTTGAGAACCATATTCGATAACTGCTCACTCCTGTATCAGGACACATCTAAGATCGGTCCCTAATGTGTTTCAGTAGACTACGTACCCAACACCCTCCTTTGGAAGCCTCAAGATGGGGGGCACTAGTCAGCCTCTGCCTCAGCTCTTGAAAACTCTGCTGGAATCTCTCCAACCACATGAAGTGTTTCTCCTTCTTCATCAATGCTGATAAAGGTTATGTAACTATGGAGAAATCTTGCACAAACCTCTGGTATTATCTGTCCAAACCCAGGAAACTTCGTACCTCCATCACACTCCTGGGTGGCTCCCAAGAAAGTATTGCCTCAATCTTTGCTGGGTCCACCGCAACTCCAGCCTCCGAGATGACATGTCCCAGGAAGTGAACCTCTCAGATCTAGAACTGGCACTTCGAGATCATACCATAAATCTGGTGCTCTCAGGGTGTGTCCAGAAATATCTGTAAATGATATGTATGCTCCTCCTCGGTAGCCGAGTAGATCAGAATGTTGTCGATGAAGACTACTAAAAAGTGATCAAGGTATGGATGAAATATCCTTTTCATGAGTCCCATGAACACTGTTGGAGAATTGGTCATGCTGAATGGCATAACCAAGAACTCGTAGTGTCCATACCGACATCTGAAATTCATCTTCTGCACATCCTCATCTCGTACTCAGAGCTGGTGATAGCCTGACCTAAGGTCTATCTTCGAGAACCACCATGCTCCCTTCAACTGATCAAAGAGGTCTTCAATCCTTGGGAGTGGGTACTTGTTCTTCACAGTCACCTTGTTTAGGCACCGATAGTCAACACAAAGTCTCAAGCTCCCATCTTCCTTTTTGGCAAACAAAATCAGGGTTTCCCAAGGAGAAACAATAGGCAGGATGAATCTCTTCCCCTATAAGTCCTCTAGTTGTACCTGCAGCTCGCGAAGCTCCACGGGAGCCATCCAATATGCTAGTGTAGATATCGGTGTCGTCGTAGGGTATAATTCAATGTAAAAGTCTACCTATATGCAAGGAGGTAGACCTGAAGCATCATCAGGGAAGACATCTGTGTACTGGTCCACCACAACATGATCACTCGGACTCTCCACATCAACCACTCCAAGGGTAAGGCTAGCCAACTGATGAGTCATCGGATGCACTCTCCTCTGGGTAATTCCATCCTATGATGAAAAGGCTCCCTTCTCTCTAGTGAAGGTAAACCTGGTCCCATACTCATGGATACACCACACTTTTCACCTAATACAATCAATCTGAGCATGGAATGTAGATAACCATTCCATACCCAAGATGATGTCGTAAGGCCTCGACGCCACTACTAGGAGATCCCAACTGAAGCTCTTTCCTCTAAGAGTAAGTTCACACTACTGGAACCAGTGTTTAATTGTCAAATCCTCTCCTGTAGAAGTCTCTAGCTATAAGGATCGAGCCAACAGCTCCACTGGAATCTCTGAGCTCCAAATGAGGGTAGTGGAAATAAAATAATGACTGGAACCTGTGTCTATAAGTACTGAAGCTAAGGTGGAGTAGACATAGATCACACCTCGTATCATCTCCAGAGCATCGTGATCGTAGGCCTCAGCTACTTGGAGTTAAGCTCACCCCTGTCCACCTACTCCATGTGGTCAGGGTGGACCACCTGGTGGTGGTGGCGGTAACATATTGAATCGTCACTCACCACCAGTTGCACGGCCATCTCCTCTGCCACGTATGCCTACTCCCTACGGACCTCCTCGGTCGAAAATCTGTCTCTGCCTAGGTGGTCCTTTGACCGTCAGCTGATCATCCATACGGCAGTTCAGGTAGTCATGAGTCATGTGACCCTACCCGCTGCATGTGTAACACTACCTGCACCTCGCATGACTGGCACTGTCTCCGGTTCCCCACATAGCTGACCCTGAATTCTGTGACCATCTACCTGTAGGTCTGGTCCTCTTGGACTTCTGTGACATATGTCTTTTGCCAGCTGCAGAAGACTCCGCTATGTGACGCTCTATGGTGGGTCTTTCTGCTGGTGTCTTCTCAGCAAGAAAACTCTCCACTAAGAGAGCTCTCTCTAACACCCCCGCCTGCGTCGGGATGCTAAGAGAAATCATTGAAGCCCTGATCTCCTACCTGAGTCCCTGCTCGAAGGTCCAGGCCCTGAAGAATGGGTCTCGCACCATATAAGTGGAGTAGAGTGATAGGTAGGTGAACCTCACTGAGTACTGAGCCATAGTCATGTTACCCTGCTGCAGATGAAGAAGCTCATGTATGCGCACTGCGCAAGGGGTCATTGGGACAAATGATGCCCGAAATAGGCTCTAAAAGTTTTCCTAGAGAAGTGTCACCCCATCGTGAACCTGGAGCATCAAGCTCCACCATATACCTGATGCTTCCTATATAATACTGGCGGAAAGGATCACCATGAGATCATCTGGTGTCCCCACCAGTCGTAAGACTCTCACCACATCCTCCAGTCAATCCTCAGCCGCATGTGGGTCCGTCTCACCCCTGAACCTGGGTGGCCTCTGGAGCTGGAACTCTTGCAATGTGCTCAAGCGGCATGCACCCTCTACTGATAGGGCTAGTGGAATCAGTTGCCCAATGGGTAATGGTACCGCTAGTGCCTCCGCTGGTTCCCCTACTGATAAAGGGACCTGCACCGAGGCCTTATCGCTCAGTGGGCTATCATCACGTACTATACCCAGAACCCTAGCTGGCTGTCTGCGTGGAGGCATCCTGAAAAGAAACAGGTGTGCCATAGTCAATAAGTTATACCTGGTGAGATGACTCAAAGAGAAAACAAATAAAACTTTTCTAAGCACACACACATTCTGTGTTTTCGTTCACTGAGTCAAAAATTAGAAGTTAGGGTCCTTGTGTATGGATACGTCGGCCGCCGCACCAACACTAGATTCCCTAAACTGATAACCACACTCATAAAACTTAACATTATTGATATTAAAAGATCAGATTCCAATGTTATATAGTAGAACCAACTCCTCTAATACCAATTTTTCACGAACCGTCCCCCGGGGTCCATGCCGTGACTACCCCAAACCAGCCTTCCATAGGCCAGGGGCTGGCGACTAGCACCGAAAGGTGTATTCCCTAAAAACCGGGAAGGCATTACCTTTATAACCTATAAACACATGCAACCAAGTACACAAAAAGATACAAAAACAAGTGAACTATATATTAAAAAGAGTGTGTACAGTAAGAAAAAGGGGCCAAGATACAAGCCCAACTGGAAAGTACAAGAAAACTGAAAAGTACAAGTAAACTAAAACAGCTCCTATGAACTCCTGCCAAGGACCCTACCTAAAGGGTAGGTACAGTTCTCGAACGGTCGTCTATGTAGTATGCCTCATCTAATTTCCACCTCTGAGCTACCTCCAATCCTGGTACTCTCATCCACAGTCAGCGTTGTCTGTCGCCTGCACCAAACATAACAAGGTGCTGGCGTAACCTGTGCAGGGGTGAGTAGAATGATACTCAGTAGGGACCTCGAGACCCTCGAAGGTCTCACAAAACCCACAAAAGATAAACCACAAAGCATGAAAACATCTGACAACCCTACTTAGTTATATGCCCATACATATACCTAAGTTATCAAGTATACCCATCTCATTCATGAGGAAACACAAGGCCCAACTCTTAGCCAAAGTACAACTGTTCCATGTAGGAAAGAATACTACGAAGGTAAAACCACAAGGGTAAGTACCACAAAGGTAACGCCACATAGAAGAATACAATGAAGGTATGACCATGAAGGTATGTACCACAAAGGTACATCACACAGAAGAATACCACAAAGGTATCACCACGAAGGTAAGTACCACAAAGGTACGCCACACATAAGAATACCACAAAGGTATTACCACGAAGGTAAGGACTCAGCTCACACCAGGTATAACTTAGGTATGGTAGTAAAGATGATTAGATTTAACTACTGAATCAACTTACTCTATTAAGAGGCAGACCCACATAGGATCCTAAATCATCATACCCATGTAGGATCTTAATACATCAGACCCATGTAGGATCCTATAGTAGTCCCACGTGGATTTCCTAGAGTGAATCCAAGTGGTACTCTCGAACATAGACCCATGTAGTATCCCAAAGCACAAAACCACATAGGATCCCAAAGCACAGACCCACATAGGATCCCAAAGCACAGACCCACATAGGATCCCTTTCTCATGTTACAGCCAGCTACAGGGTTCCCGCACTAAGCTCACTTGATTCCGGGAGGGTCTTCTCCTCAAGAAAAAGGTTGATAATTTAAATTCCATGAAGTCCCACGAATAAGTACCAAAAAGGAACTCCATGTGATAGGGGTCTCAACGCAATAGGCGATGTGTCAATCAGATGCTCGGTCTGTAAGTTATTGGCCCTTTAGTCCTGAGGGCCCAGTTGGATTTGTGTCCGATCCAACCCGTCTATACCCTAACTTTATCCAAAACTCAAGTGGAATATACCAAAAGGACCTTCTCGATCCAAGGTTTCTAGTTCCATATATGGTTTGTCAAACGGACGCCCGTAGCTCAAGATATGGCTGAAAGAATGAAAAGGGTCGAAGTTGGTCCGGGTCCAGTCCGGCCGGCATTGGGTGGCCCGCGCTGGGCAGCCCGCAGTGCGACGGCCCACTGGGATCATGGATGGCCAGTTGTCCAACCCCCTCTGCGCGGCATGGTCATGCGTCGTGCCAACACTGGCGGTCAGCAGCGATCCGACCACCCTCGCCTCGCCGCCGCGGCACAAGGTCGCAGCTCCTGCACACCCAGTGACGCGGACACGCGCCGCTGCCTCCCCTTCGCGCGGTCATCCATGCACTGGCCACCTCCCTTACTCTGTTGTGGCCGATGGGATGTGGCACTTCGCTGGCAGTGCGGTCGCGCCACCACCGTTTTCATGGCTGGCCGGGGTGTTGGACGCCGCTCTCGAGCCCTTCCGGCGACGTTCCTCGGGTCACCGGGCACGCCCCGGTGGCCCGTTCTTCATTATGTAGACTCCCGCACTCACCTCGGAATGTCGTCTTTGATTCAAGACCATCAAAATCCCACAAATTTTAAGAGAGAGTTCGATCTGTGTTGATTTAGTCAGCACCCTCCGCGTTAGAATGGTATCAAGAAGCTTGTTTGTTCTTGAATCAAGAAAAATATAAATTTTCTTAAATCAAGATGAACGTCAAGAACAGGGAAAGGGATAAAAAAACAACAATCCCTACCTCGATTTCTCGTTGGAGTCGTCATGAGAAGAAGTCGGCGAAGGCGATGAGGGTGCCAACGATCGTCACTTCCGCAACGCGCTTCCAAAGTCGGGCTCATGTGTCATCCTCATTCTTGATTCTGAAGTATGTTATTTTTTGGAGAGGTCATTCTTCATTGGAGAAAGAGTTTCTCAAAAGTTATCCCTATGCCTCCCTTTTACCAATTATTTCTCCAAGTAAATGAGGAGACAACAAATTAAAATAGGTTTATCAATTTAATTTACGTTGGCACAATTAAAGTTGGCACAATTAAATGGAACAATTAATTGTATTGTGTTGGCATAATTAAATGGCACAATTAATTGTATTGCGTTGACATGATTAAATGGGATTATTCCAAGGGAATTCCCCAGATTAAAGAGGGGTTTGTGTGGTCTCCACCATTAGAATTTAAAATGGGGGTTTTCTAGTTTGGGTGGTCCCTACCCCCATAACTCAAAATGAGGGGTTTCAAAAGAAAAATAAAATGTTAAATATTTTATTTTTCTTCTTCCATGAAAAACTGAATAGCTATCTTCTACCCTCGACCTACTGTAGTTGAGGTGAAAGTCTCCTTAAGTGAATATTGGTGTTGCGAGTTCAACGGTGTCCTCGAATTTCAATTCCAAACATCGGTTCAAAATTTACAAAAACCCACTCGCATGTTTACTGAACGTACTTAAAAAAAGTTCAAAAATTCATTCTGGGCACACCGGGCCTCAGAATCATGCACTGTCAATTTTCGTGGACTTGTAAAATTCATATATAATTAAAAATAATTACATGGAATTTCTAGGTCTTTATAATCACTGTTATTAGCGCTGATAATGTCTCTTTTTTATTATCAATTTTTGTTAGTACTGATAACGGGTAGATTTATCAGCTCTTTTTTCTAGTGCTGATAAAATACCCCCTTCAATCAGAACTTTCTGATTAGCGCTGATAAAACACGAGCGCTTCCCTTTCCCACGTTTGTGGTAATGATTCATTAAATAATAAGTTAGTTGAATTCAGAGTTTAAATAAAGACTCTCTAAGAACATGTAGTCTCAAAATTTTATGTTTTTGAGTTGAATTTGTTGTTTTAATTATTTTTAGAAAAATTGTCAAAAGATTCTACAATGGAAGCATCAGTATAGAAGTCTGTTCATCAGGTTTCTATGGAAACAAAGTCGAAAGAAGTGTCTCTCACTATAGATATAATGAATTCTACTATATGTTCTCTACAATGTGAGCTTTTATCTAAGAAATGTTACAAGATATTCATATATATGTTCTTGTATAAATTATAATAATACTTATAATTCTATAAAACACTATTTTGAATATCAATAAGTCTTAGAAGGAATCAGTTTATTTCCAAAGGATGGAGTAATATTTATCCAGGAATGTTTAGTTCAAGTTCAAAAGGATACTAGTTTCATAATCATTGGTTTATATAAAATGGATGTATCATTAGTCAATAATTTTGAAGTTTTGGAATAGAAATTTGTAAATTTTCACCAGTTGTTGATAACTTTTTTGAGATCAGAATATTCAGAAGAATGATTAGAAGAAGATTAATTTGGAGAGCCTTAAGAACTCCTAGTCTTCTCAAAAGGAACAGATATAGATCTTACTTCTCTTGTTAATAGTTTGGCTGGATTTTCAGATAACCAATTTGATGTTTTAAAGAAGTTTATTCTGAACTATACCAATAGAGGGGATCTATAAATATTTTTTTCAAAATTATCTAAGAGAGTATGGACCAATTTCATGACTTTATTATAATTACACAAAAATGATATGATGAAGATACTCAATTTTTATGTGGATTCTTTATACTATATTAGTGGTAGACTCTCTCTTAGTCATGCACTATTAGAACATCATATCGACACCTCTCAGAGATTCCATGAAATTTTCAATCATTTTAAAATCTATTCAAGGGATAATCTAAGGTTTTCTGGAAAAGTTTTATTTACCTATACCTTACCATTCTTCTAAATTATCCTTTGCACCTACAGACCACTTTGGTTTTTCAGAAGCTCAATAATATGATCTCAACATTCAGTCTACTATAGTAAAGATTTTCCTAGATTATATATTTGTACGTAGAGGATCTTTACTTAGTTTAGTTGATGTTGTTATAAAAAGTATGGGTGCTTCTATGCCTACATCTTTATTACCATTTAATCAACCTCAATATTTTATGATTCCACATCCAAAACATCGACTAGTGACATGGAAGTAAATTATTTTTTTGACTAGAATGCTTGAGTAAATGGTGCTTAAAAAACATTTTTATGGTACTTTAATTGTATTTTTATTACTTTCCATTAATTTATTTCCTTTTTATTAGTTGTTTATTTTTATAAAATAATGTATTGTTTATCTATTTTCCCAATATTTTTAAATTTTTTCATTACTATTTCTATATGTTTCTTTACTCGTCACTATTTTCATTAATTATTTAATCTCTACTTTTTAGGATCCTTTTATTAATTACTAGTGAATTAATTAATTTATAAATATTTCTCTAAATATATGACTATTTCAGTTTTATTTTATGTATCATATCAATACTATTAGAAGTTCATGTCAAATTCTATGCATATTAAATATATCTCACTAAAATAATTTACACTTATTCTAATGCAATATTAATTGTACTATTTTTCTTATTCTACTTTTTTTTGTTATCAGAATATAAAAATTAAAATATTATCAAAGTTTTGTTTATCATTCAATGGGTTATGTGATCATCAAAGAGGGGGAGATTTTTTGTCAGTCTTATGTTGTTCTACCATATCATAGTTGTTTTTGTGTTTTTATCATTCAAAAAATCTCTATTTTTATTCAAATAATTTTATTTTTATGTGTTTAAGATTATATAATAAGTGTGTTATTTATTTCAAAGGAATGTATTGTTCATGAATATAATTTCATCTATTATGTTGAATTTTAGTTCTTCTGATTAATTTTATGCTATGTAATTATCTTATGTGTAAAATAATAATCTAATGAAGTTAAATCATTATCTTCTTTGAATATTTTAGCATGGGATGAAGTATTTTATATTATGGATGAATAAATTTATCATTCTCTTGTTCTGTGTTTGGAAGCTCAGTTGGATGGAAGTTTTGAGAAGTCTTTTATTTACAAAAAGGACATTCATAAAATGATTATCTTACAAGAATCAAAGGAATGTATGGAAAATAGTTATCTTACGCCAGTATGAAATTATCTTATGAAGGATAATTATCTTATAAAAATCAATTGAGTTCACTCAGAAAGAAGTTATCTTATGCAATAGTGAAATAATATTAATTTTACGTAGTGCGAGATATGAAGTGTTTTATCTTATGAAGATGCTCAAAAATTTATCCTATGAAAATAGTGCTACCAGATGTTTATATTATGAAGTATAATCTATCGTGTAGATCATCATGATTAACATTTTTTAGCATTAGTATAATCTCTAGATAATCCATTTCATGTTTTTAAGCATATCAGAAAAGGATTTTTCTAAATAAGGAAAGATCAATTTGGATAAAGTTTCATTTTTCCATGAATGGAAATATCTTTTAAATAATATTTCTGACATCACCAGCACAAAATATTTTTTTATATTTATAAAATAAGGTAACATTCCATTAATAACCTATATTAACAATTTTTTAGAGGAATATTTACATGAGTGTGGTGATTATCCAGTATTCTTAAGTTCAAAATCAAAGAAGAGATATAAATAAATAAAAATTCCAATGTATGAAAGTGAGATACAAACATACATATGAACACTATGATTATTCAAAAGACAAACTCATGTATATAGAAGAAATATCATACAATTATTTCATAGTATGATTACATGTTTATCTATTGCAATCAAAGAACCTTCAAATCTTGCTTTGAAGATATTTATCTTATTTGGATGTGTCTTTATCAACTATCAAGTGTTACTTGCAACCATGTGCTGTAATATTCCTTTAAATTTCAATTATTTATATTTCTCCTGCACTAATTATCACTAAGTGTATTAAGGAATTGGTTAGGTCTTATAAAGGTATAGCTTGGTAAAATGATTTTATACCTTTATAATATGTAATAACTATTTTCACTTAGATGGGAGCCTCATAAAAAGGGAATTCATAGTGAAAGTCACTAAAATAAAAGAGTAGGGTCTTGGTGGAGTGTACTAAGAGATTTTTATTCCTCCAAACACTATAGTTATCTTATGATCAATATTTTTCCTCTAAGATTTTAAATTTAGGATGCCTTATTTTTTTAAGAAAAGTATTTTATCATGCATAATGTAAATAGGGTGGTTTTAAGTAAATAAATTTTCAAGAACTCAATTAACCCCCTCTTGAGTTTTCTATTATCCATTATCTAAGATAAACATGAGTAATCTATGACAAATTTTACATTCTCATAGAACTAAATTTTTGAGAACTCAATGATGTTTACAAACTCCTGGAGACTTGTTTTAAATAATATTAAAGGCATTTGTGATGAAAGTTTTTCTGGTTGATTTTTCTAATTAATAGGTCAATCATATCATCTTTAAGCATGAAAGAAGTGATATAGGAAGGTCACGGGAGTTTAGAAATATATTTTATTATATGAAATACATTACTTCATTTACTATATGAATTAATCTTTATGACTACATAGTTGTATATAGAAAAATATATTTAATTAATGATAATTTTTTATAATGACCTTATGATAAAGTTAGTTGTCTACAAATGGTGTTAAGTTAACTATAAATAAATTTTATAAACATTATATGGTAATATAGAATTTTTCAGTTTAATTACTCAATATATTTGAGGAATACAAATTTTGGTGAAAACAAATTTGATTTAGTTTATCTAAATAATACTCTAAGGGAAGAGTGAGTGCAATTTAGTAGAGTGAGTAGTGAGTTCTAAAATTGTGATTGGTTGTAAACAAGATGAAATGAGTTTTCTGAAAACTTCTAAATATTAGGGATATTAGTGGACTTGTTACATCAGCACAACACCATATTACACTCCTTTAAGATATTCAAATTTGGGTAAATAAATTATAAATCACTATGTTTTTAATAGGATTTAATTTCCATCATATATTTCTATGAGATGAATATATAATAGTTTTATGCATGAAGATGAAATTAGATTATAAGGGGGATTATTTTAATATTTGAAACATTTATTCACCCTCCTATATTGGGTATTTATCATATGGTTAGTCCAATAAGTGGTATCAAATCTTAATGTTTTTCATAGTGTAATTATTTTGTATGAGGAAATCATTGTTCTACTAAATCACAAACAGAATTCATTATTTGATGGAAATAACATTTATCTATGTAATAATTAGGTGAATAATTATTTTTTATCATTATAAATATATGTTTTTTTATATTTTATTTATGAAATTACAATCGGTATAAATAGCATAAATTTATCAAATTTTGATCTTAATGAATGGGATGTCAATACCAAAGGAATCAACACATTAGGTGTGCCTATCATTGAAAATATATATAATGGTGATGTCATGTAAATCCTTCATGTCCATGTGGGAAAATTTTCCTAACATTAATGAAGGTGAATCAAAGGTTCATGAAGCTAAACTAAAGGTTACATGGAACTAGTATAATGATGCGAGGATGTACCCAAATGAAAATGAAAATTCATTATTCGACCGAGTGAATGTGACTATAGAAGACATGAATAGACTTGGAGATATATTTAAATATAACATTATTGTAAAGAAAATTCATAAAAATATTTCCACCTCAATTCAATCCAGGGGTGTCAGTTCTTATGGATGAAATTTAATAGTTATTATAATTAGATAGTATTCATTGTAATATAGTATAATATGAGATAAGAAACAATTATATAAAGGTCATGGAAAGATAAAAATATATAGTATTTGTGTTCAAGGTAATGAATATTCACTAAATGAATGATAAATATATATAATTGTAAGTATATGAAATAACATCATCAATTTCCTAAAACCTAAAAAGTGGAAATAAAAGTTAAATGGAATGATTCCGCATGTTTTATATTAATTTTGAATAGTTGGGTACCATACTGCAGTATATACCAAGAGAATCTAGTATTATAATGAATATATCGACGTTACAATGAAGAAACAGGGCAATGAGTTGAAAACAAAAAGCACTAGTAAAAATTTTATCCAAGTGGGAAAAAATACACTCAAAGGAGGATAAGAATTAAAAAGAAATAAATATTTAAGAAATTGATTTCTAAAAATACCTCAAAGATGATATTCTTATTTTTTTATAAATAAGTTTTAAATGAGGTAAAGAAATGATGATAACAATTCAAATGTAGATGAAATTTTTAATTATAATGAAGAGTTACAAGCTGATTATTATGAGACATATGATTAGAGATACATAATGAAGAAATACATCGGTTCGTTTCATGATGAAAAACTCTACATACATCAATAGTAAGAAGTGAAGTTTAAGTTGAAGGGAAATTTTAAAATTATTAAATTTGAAATACTATAATGCTTATAAATGTTTATTTGAGTAAGCTCGAGATCAAATAAAATACTAGTATTATCAATGGTTTTCTAACATAATAAATTATTATGTCATACTAATTGTGTATATTAATAGAGAAATGATCATTTTTAGTGAAAAATAAATTATTAAGAGGGATACATGACTATTGGTATGATATAAAGAAATTATAATGAATGAGATAAGGAAATAGATAATAAGAAGTAGTATGGTCTAGAAAGATAGTTAGAGAGTTTATTACAAAAAATGAATCATGAAAATGAGGAAGATGATATTGGGAATGAAAACATAAAGATAATAGTGTTATTTTATATCAATATATAATAAATCACTCTAATTATGAAGATTTATTTTTTTATTACTTAGAATCCAGACACAAAAAATTCTAAATCAACTACTTGATAGAAATTGAAAATATATAATAATATATTTAAGATCATGAGTTGTTGTTTTGGAAGGGTGTAGCGCACTCAATATGTATGTTCTGTAGTTATGCGATATTAAAATGAAAAAGATACAAGAGTAAAAGCAAGCATAAATCTACATTTCAGGTATTCTTTTAATGGATAATGATTTTAATTTGGTAGATTTTATAAGTCCCCATCCTTAAACATTACTTAATCTTGAGATAAGTCATTAATTTGACTTTAATTCACATCGAGGATCTTTTCAGGTTTAGAGATTTAGATAATTAGATAATAACTCAAACATAACAACTTAAATATTACAATTAGACACTTATACTCACTATTCATTTTTTTCATAAAACAAAAACTCTTTAAAAAGAAACATGGTATTGTTTCAAGTTTTAATATCATAAATTTTCATTGATCCCATCCTTGAATCTATTCTTTTTTAATTCATAGGAAAAACATTTCAAAACTTGGGATGAGCATAAAAATCTCAGTAAGGGATACACAAATAAGGAAAATCGTTAGTCTTGGTAAAACATGAAAACCATGAATAATTTATCATAAAGTAATATTTTTCACCTTTAATAAGTAGTAAATATGCTTCACTAAATATAAGCTTATTACTTACCCTTTTTGTAACCAAAATATTACCATAAAGTCCATAGAAATAAACCTACGACATATATAGGTAACTTGAGAAATAAACATACTTAAATGGAATAATCATACGGTCGACTTCTACACATATCACTAAATGGAATAGTCATACAACCAACTTCATTACCCAATGCATTGGGGGTTATAACGTAACCGCTAATCCATGGTTTATCATGAAAGCACTCATATTTGGTTTATTATGTAACCACCCATAATTGTTTTATCACATAACCACCCATCAAATGTTCAAGTACCATTTTATAATCATAACTCATAAAAGATTACAATTATTAACATTTCACTCAAAAATAATAATTTGCAATCACAGGAGATCATTTCAAGATATTGAAATAGTAAATCCACTTTCAAAACAATTTTCAATAACAAAACACCCAAAAAGGGAATAAGGGACTTCTTTTCCTTTTAAAAAACATTAAGTCTTATAGAGGAAGCCAAATATCAAATAACGGTTATGATGGTGGAGGATTCATTGTCACCGCATACATTAAAAACATTCCTTTTTGTCATTTAGTAAAACGCTTCTTAGAAAGAGATTCCCTTTGAATGAAATTAAAATTCAAAGGGTTTTTTTATACACCTTATAAAATAAGAAGGTTTATATTATTAAAATATGCTTCAATGAAAGGAGATTGAGATGAAGTTCCTTACCTCAAATCTGACTTGTCTTGTTTGTTCTTTATATTCCTGAATAATAAAATTAGGTTAATTTATACTTTATTTATAAATTTTTTCAAGTTTATTATTCATTTTATATTAATTATTATTATATTATAAAAACTACATAATTATTTAAGTTCATATTGGTAGTTTTGTCGATATTTGGTACTTGGGTTGAAAATGAACTCATTTTGATGTAAATTATCCACATGGTCAAAGTATACCATCTCTATAATATTATTCATGATTTAAATATCATATATATCCATTATATATGTATTTATAATATCCATAATATTTTTAGATAAGAAATTAAATTCACTGTTCATTGAGACAGTAGGTCGTACATACGCATGAACGCTACTTTCATTTCTTTGTCATATTAAAAGAATAATAGTAAAATGATATAAATGTATATTATAACAAAATTATTATATTTATGCAATTTATGTCTCATATTTTTAATAAAACCATCATTTATATGTTCTATTTATATCATGAACGAGTCATATCACTTTGAGGGGGCGGTAGTCCACACTTCCTCAAATGAAATTATCGTATTTACACATCATGGAAAGCATAAAGGTATGTTGTAAATAAAAATTACATAAGTATAGAGATAATATAAATATAATATATATCATATATAAATATATTTACATCATAATGGCCACCATGAGAGGTGGTAGGATAAAATTGAACAATCATCGTTTCGTGAGGCAGTAGTTCATTGTACACATAAACAATATGTTATATATCCATTAGATGGAGGTGTGTGTAAGTGTAGCTATAAAAAATAGCATAAAAACGTCATATTATATTTAGTATACTTTTTTGTTATAAAATAATGGATTTACGAGAGTGTAGTGGTTGTATAAGGAAAGTAAAGGAAAGAAGCTTGAGAGAAGACGTTACCTCAAAATTGGGTAACTTCTTTTTTATTTGAGCCAAAAAGGATTATTTGAGTTGCCTTCTTCCCAAGGTAAGGCTTCTAGGAGTAATTTAGGGATTTTGGGAGAGTATTTAAGTATATTTTGGATAATACAAGGGCCTTGAGAGGTGTTATTAAGTGGGTAGAGGTGGTGGCCTTTTATAAGAGGGGGGAGGGGTACTTTAGGAAAGTCTTGAAATATTATTTTATTAAAAAATTATTTTCGAATTATAATAGTTAAAAAGTGATATATTTCAAGGATAATATTATTATGGTTTTAAATCCTCAAAATAAATAGGTTTTAGATAAGTTTAGGTCACAAAATTAACCTTATCTTTTAGCTTTAACCCTTAGTGAAAAACATTAACTCTTACCATGTCTTCTTGTATTTTCATAATATATGGTTACTATAGTTACAATAAAATTCCAATAGAACCACATGTGGATCGTTAAAAACATTTTTAACATTATATAAGTAATTTTTATGAATCTTTTATTTTTTATTATTATTATATCATTTAATAAAATAGTATTTGTTTTAACTCATTTATGTCAATTTTGACACTATTTAGAAATTGATTTTTGTTAAAGTCATAAAAATTTATTCCTTCAAAAAAAAGAATTAACTCCAAGATAATATGTCATAGTCATCCATAAAATTCTTGGATGGCATCCAAATTTTCAAATTACATTTATTTTAATATTTATAATATCATTAATTTGAATATTTCATTAATAAGGTAATCACTACATCATCATTGTGTCATTAACAAATTTATTTATTTAATGTCTAAAAATTATAAATAAAATACCTTGATATAGGAAATATTTTTTAGATTTATAATTACTATTTATAGTCATATAGATCATTTATATAACCCAATATTAAATTTTTTTTAGTAAAAGATACATGTTTATGTTATATTTCTCTTTACTTTAAATTAATTATTATAACATGTCATTATCACATCCAAGTGGTTCCTTGGGATCCTAAAATCGACATAAGGATACTAATGGTCAGACATATCTCATCCAATATGATTAGAACATGTGTTAGGGTAGTTTTATATTATTATAATATTACTTTTTATCCTTATTTACTCGATTTACCCTTTAACCATGGTAAATAAAAATAATTACTGAAGTTACTATTCATAATGTACAAAAATAAAAGGTACCTATTTAAAAAATTTGGACCTTCTGATTCAAAATATTTAATCCATTTTTTAAAATTCAAAACACATAAATTATAGTAATTAATTTAAAATTAATTCTCATTGCCAAAACCAGAAAGCGTGTTTTTAAGAAGTAAAAACTATCAAAAGATTAACATGTATTTATATCCAATTTCAATGTGAAATTACTTCCAATGAACAAAATTGGATTAAAGGATAAAAACATAATCCAATTAAAATTTAAAATAATTAAAAAGATAGCATAACTATATAAATAAATTAGATGAAAAGGTAGTTTTGAATTAAAATGCAGTATTTTTCACTATTCATTAAAATATGAATTTCATCAGAAAAATACCAAAATTTCAACCAAAGTAAATTTTTATGTTACTCTTCTAAATAAGAAGTTTATTTTGTAAAATAGAGCATATAAAAGTGAAAAAAATCTATATTTAAAAGTGGTTCTCAATCAAAAGGCGGTAAAACCACCATTTAAAAATATTAGAGTATTTTAGGCTTAAAATTGGATTCATTCTCATTTTAAGCCTCTAAAATTTATTGGACAAATATAAAAACATTTAACAAATATGTATAATAATATTTTAGTTAGTTCTATTCATTCCATCCAATACAACAGCTAGGTGTAAACTACCATTTAAAATAATATTATTATTATTTTATTATTTTAAGGTATAACTCAAAGTTGTGTGCAACATAAGATTTAAAAGAAACATGTTGTTGCATGTCAAGTATGATATCATAAAAATTGTCATCTTTAACATAAAATTAATATATTATTCATAAATATTAATATATAGGAAAAAATATTATTTTATAAATACATGGTATGTTATAGATTTGGTCATATACCTTGGTATTTATCATCAACAATGCATAGGAATCTACTTATGAAGTAGAAAAGTGGATACACACCTCATTTTAGGATATCAGAAAGTGCACAAAAATTGAATAAAGAAATTATAATATTAAAATATGAGGAAATTATATCATATTAATAAGAGGATCAAGTGTAATGATCAATATAAAGTTTGAGGTCAAAGACATGGATTAAAAATAATTGTTTTGAAAATGCAGTAGTTGTAGTGATTACCCTAAAATATTCATATCATGTTTTTTTATAGAATCCTAATATCTAATGTACTTATTATATAATTGGAAACATGGTTATAGTCACAAAAATCAATTATTTTTAAGATGGTGTCCTACGATTTGGAAAATACGAAGGGTAAATGATTATTTGATAAGATAAATACAAAATTCATGGAAAATATAATAGATGTGTGGATGTCAGGTTAGTTAAATGTTATGTTCACAAATTTTAATTAAAAATTAAATTATATGACTTAGGATATGATATTGATTTTAACATGATTAATTTTATCATCAATTAGAATTATGGTACAATTTTTATGAAATTGAAGCCCACAATTATGAGTCACTACCACATTGGTGGAGAAAAAGATATGTTCTTTCTATACAAGGATGAAGAAAACATATTTTGGAATAAGATTCTTGGTAACATAACCCAGTAGTCTATTGGAGTTTGGGTGAAGAATTATGGGGCTCATTATAACCATAGACTATCACTTGATCATACACACATGTACGATGTTTGTCAAAATGGATTTTTAATCAAAATTCATACAATCCAAATGAAAATAACTCAATAGAATTTATTGAATTCGTGCATGCTGATATGTGTGGAATTAAATAATCAATAACTATTGAAGGGATGAGATATTATGCGTTATTAAATGATTAATCTAGTATGATAACATGGTTTATGGTTTTCAACCACAAGTCCAATGTTTCTAATTAAATTACCTAGTATTGTAGTAAGATTGAATATATTCATGGGAATTAAATTCTAAAATTCATAACTTAAAATTCTATGAACTTGAACAATATCTATATGAATTATTATCATTATAAGAATGGGATAAGGTATCAAGTATTAACAGTAATACTTCATCAATGAAATTTTGTGTCTGAAAGTTAGAGGAAACAAGTGAACAATATAAAATATGTGAATTGAAATAATTGTCCAAATAAGAAACAGCATTGGATATGAGTTGGAGTGAAAAATATCAAGGAAAGGATTGCCCAAAAATCTTAATAGTGTGAATAATAACACAAACTACATCCTCCTACCAAATAGTGTAAGGAAATAACATCATGTCATTGATTCCTTTATTCCAAAACTATGACTCTCCTTTAGTGGGTCTTCTAATTCACTATGTTTTTAGTAATGGATTAAATGAAAAAAAAAAGATATTTTCCATTATCTAGTTTTCAAATCATAATAAAATTACTTTAAATATTAATATTTTTATGATGAATATGATCCATCATGGATTTTATTTAAGAACTTGTAGAAAAAAATGAATAAATGAACTCTCTAGAATGATAGAAGTTTATGAAATTAAATTTCAATAAATATTTTATTCAAACACGTAACACTAAAATAAAGAAATAATTCCTTAAGTTTAAGTAAAACAAGAATGAATCTTTTAATACATAATAAGAAAACTTTACGAGTCTTGCAAGGTATGCCTCTGGTTTTATCATTAACCCAAAAATAAAAATCATTACTTTCTATTATGGAATAAAAAATTGTCTCCATATATATATATATATAATGACCCACATATCATAAACATAAAATATATATCATTTTAAATTATTAACCATATAAAAACCCATAAATCTAAAGTTCTGATATATTTGGGAGATTATATACATAATATATTATCATAAAAGTAAACTACATCATCTTTAATTTGTATCCATAATGTGCTCCTAAATACCATTGACCATTATTTACTACATATAATTTTAGGGGGTCATACATAAATAAAGATAATTTGTAATAATGTCTAGTAATTGAATAATAAATTTAAAGCCTGATGATAAATCATTACATATGTGTTAATAAGAATATAAAGATGTAATAATTGAGGAGGACAGTAGGTATTTAGAAAAAAATATTGAATAAAGGAAAAGATATCATAAGATCATGGAATTGTAATTTTTTGTCACAACTAAATAAAATTTCATACTAAACATAATTTTACTCTCACTTCCATGAAATAAAAAGATAATGTACTAGGGAAAAAATGCACCATAAAATGTATCTAATTAGATGAAAGCATTGAATAATTGTTTGGGGTATATATAATTCCATGTTTACCTATTTTTTCATACAATGTACATGCATATGTGTAACATAAAAAAACATATATAAGTATAAAATTTGTGAAAACCCAAGAGAATGTGATTGGGTTGCATAATCATATTAAAAAAAGATAAATCCAATGATGAATCACAATGGATTTTATTAATAAGATATATAATATTAGATGTTCATGGATGATTAAAGAGTTGTGGTATATGAAATTAGAGTACAGAGTTAATGTAAAATGATTGAAATAAGTGAAGAAGTGGGTATTTAAATGAACCCCTTAAGTTATGTCGTCGTAAATGTGTAAATAACATTCAAAGAAGATATGATCATAAGTATTTATTCCAAAATAATGTTGAATGAGTATAATTTAATTTTAAATAATGTGTTTTATGAAATAATCATTATCAAAAGATAGGTAAATTATAGGAATGAATTAAATATAGATGCTTTATTTTATTGAGTATGGTTTAAATAAGATTCCAAAATGGGAACTCATAAATCATGAATATTCCTAGAAAAGGAAGGTAAAATTAAATTTTATACATAATGGGATTGTGAAAAAATGGAAATTAAATAGGATAAGTCAAATGAAGAAGGGGTTGAACAAGGATATTGAGAGTTTTTACATTAATATAAAATAGAATCTAAGAGACTCTATATAAGGACCCAGCCTTAAAACATTACATAATATTGAATTAAATGAATAATTCACATTGAGAATCTTTTCAGGTTTAGAGTTTTAGAGAATTAGGACATAACTATTACATCTCAAAAGATAACAAAGTAGACACTTCTATTGAGTTTCCATTTTTTCACAAAATAAAAACTCTTTGAAAAAAAAGAGTCATGTCTAGTTCCATGTTTCAGACAGCATTAATTTTATATTATCCCATCCTTGACCCTATTCTACTTTATTTCATGTGAAAAACATTTCAAAAACTTGGGATGAGCACAAAAAGCTCAGTAAGGGATACACAAAGAAGGAAAACTGTTAGTTTTTCAAAACAACAAGTAAACCATGAATACTTTATCATAAAAAATACTTTTCACCTTTATGAAGTAGTAAATACTCTTCAATAAATAAAAGATCATTTCTTACCCTCTTGTAACCAAAATATTGCCATAAAACCCATAAAAATAACACATAACATATAAAGGTAACTTGGGACATAGACATACTTAAATGGAATAACCATACGGTTGACTTCCACACATATCACTAAATGGAATAGCCATACAGCTGACTTCCATACCCAATACATTGGAGGTTATAATGTTACCACCCATCCTGGTTTATCATGTCACCACCCATCATTTGGTTTATCATGTAACCACCCTTCAAATAAAATCATAACACATAAATTATTGCAAATACAAACATTTCACTAATAACATTTCATTTGAAATCACAAGAAATCATTTCAAAACAGTGAAATAATCAATCCATTTCAAAAACCATTTTCAATACTGAAATATGTAAAATAGTATTTGGTATTTATTTACCTTTTAAAAACATTATGTCTTATTAAGTAATCCAAAGATCAAATAATACTCTCGGCGGCGGAAAGGTTGTTGTCATCGCGTACGTTAAAAAGAAACATATTTTTTGTCGTTTAGTAAAACGCTTTGTAGAGAAAATATTCATTTTGAATAAAATTCAAAAGTTTTTATACACCATATAAAATAATTTCATGTATAAATTAAATAATGACATAAATAAGAAAGATAAGATCAACCCAAAGAATGGGAATTGGGTTAAGAAGTTCCCTTACCTTGTGTTTGACTTGACCCGTCCGTTCTTTAATTTCCTGAATAATAAACTAAATTTAATTTATACTTACTTAAGAAACTTTTTAAAGTTTATTATTCCTTTTATATCACTTATTACCATGTTATAAACATTATTTAATCATTTAAGTTATTAAAGGTTGTTTCGTCGATATTTGGTACTTGAGTAAAAATGAACACCTTATAATTACAAGTTGTCCATGTGGTCAAATATCCATTATATTAAGAATTATATTAATGATTTAGATATCATATATATCATATATATCCAGTATATACATGTATTTATATTAGTACATAACATTTGGAGGTAAAAAATTAAATGCACCGTTCATGGAGACGATAAGTCATACGTACGCATGAATGCTACTTTCATTTCCATTTCGTATTTTAATGGAATGAAAACATAATGATACATATTTATATTATAATTCCAGTATAATATATTAAATAATATCATTTACTCTATCTTTTATACATTCCACATAAGGCATTAAATAATCATATCACTTTGAGGGGGCGGTAGTCCGTACTTCCTAAAATGAAATTATCGCGTTTACCCATTATAGAAACCATAAAGGTATGCTATAAATGAAAAATACAGAATCATAAATAAAAAATAAACATAATATATATATCATATATAAATATGTTTCCATCATAATGGCCACCATGAGAGGCGGTAGGAGATAATTGAACAATCATCATTTCGTGAGGCGTTAGTTTTCCATCCACAGAAACAGTATGTTCTTTACCCATTAGATGGAGGTGTGTGTAAGTTTAGTTCGAATCCTTATCATAAAAACATCCTAGTATATTTAGGATACTATTTTTGTTACAAAATAAATTATTAAAATGAGTTTAGGTGGTTGGAGAAGTGAAAAAAACAAAATAACTTAAGAGAAGACGTTACCTTTAAATCGGGTAACTCTCTTTGGTTTGAACCAAAAGGATTTCTTGAAGTGTTTTATGCCTAATTTAAGGCTTATAGGTTGAATATAGGGATATTTGGAGCTTATTTGAGTAGATATTTCATGATCCAATGGCTTTATAAGTGTGAGAAATGTTTTAGAAGTGAGGGCTTTTTATAAGGGAGAGGAGGGGCTCTTTAGGAAAGTTTGAAAAATTATTTTATTATAACCTCATATTCAGTTTCAAAAGGTCAACTATTCATTAATATAAATGTTAAGATTACTCATGGTCGAAATAAAATAATCCAATAAGAATTGGGCTGGGTTTAGATATTGTTTTAATATTTATAATCTTATTTATTTAAATCATTTATTAATGAGGTAAATATTGCATCATTATTGTATAATAAATAATTTAATTTATTTGATGTCCAAAAATTATAAAAAAAATACCATGATGTAGTAAATAGTTTTATCTTTACAAAGAATATTTATAGTCTAAAAGATAACTTATATAAACCCATGTAAAAATTTATTTACTAAAAGATATGTTTTTATGTCATTTTTGTCTTTACTTTAAATTAATTAATATAAAATGTCATTATTACTTCCATGTGGCTCCATGGGGTCACCAATTTGACCCAAGGATGCCCATGGTCGGATATGTATCATCCAATAGTATTAGGACACATTTTAGGGTAATTTAATATTATAATAATATTATATTTTACCCTTATTTACTATATTTACCCTTTAATCATGGTAAATAAAATATTTACTGAAGTAAATATTTAAAATGTATAAAAATAAAAGTTACCTATTTACACAATTTGGACCTAATGATTCCAAAATGTGGAATCCATTTTTCTAAATTCGAAATATATAAGTGGAAGAAATTAATTTAAAATTAATTCCCACTGTCAAAACAAATAGTGTGTTTTTAAGAAATAATAACTATCAAAAGATTGACACTTGTTTATGTCCAATTTAAAAATGAAATTAATTACAATGACAAAAATTAGATTAAATGGTAAAAATATATTCTAATTACACTTTAAAACCAATTAAAAATATAATCTAACCATATAAATAAATTAGATAAAAAAGCATATTTGAATTAAAATACAGCATTTTTCACTATTCATTAAAAAATGAATTTTGTCAGAAAAATACCAAAATTTTATCCAAAGTAAATTTTGATGTCCCGATTCTAAAAAATAATTTTATTTTTTCAAATAGAACATATAAGAGTGACAAAAACTATATTTAAAGAGGGTTCTCCATTAAAAGGTGGTAAATCGACCTTTTAAAGAAAATTAGAGTATTTATGCTTAGATTCATTCACATTGTAAGCCTCTAACTTTTATTAGATAAATGAAAAAAAAATTACAAACATGTATAATCATATTGTAGTTAGTTCTATTTATTTCTGCTGATGCAATGTCTAGGCCTTAACTACCATTTAAAATAATATTATTATATTATTAGTGTGCAACGTAAGATTTCAAAGAAACTCATTGTTGCGTATTGGGTATGATATCAAACATATCATCCCATTTAAAATAAAATAAATATTTAATTTACAAATATTAATTAATATTCAAATGTATTATTCTTTATTGACTTGGGATGTTACATCCTTCTCCCCTTTTGGGAATTGCATCCTCACAATTTTTATTCACTTATCAAATAAGTGGGGGTATTTATCCCTCATAACATTTTCAGATTCCCACATTGCCTCTTCAACCATATGGTTTTTCCACAAAACCTTTACCTGAAAAATTACCTTATTCCGCAACACTTTCTCTCTACGGTCAAGAATCTGGACTGGTTTTTCCTCATAAGAGAGATTCTCTTCCAACTGAACTACCTCTGGGCTCAAAACATGAGATCGATATAGAATATACTTTCTCAACATTGAAACATGAAAAACATTGTGTACCTGAGATAAACTTGGGGTTAAAGCCACTATGTACGCAACTTCTCCAACTTTCTCTAGGATTTCATAAGGTCCAATGAACCTCAGACTCAACTTTCCCTTCTTACCAAAACGCATCACACTTTTCCATGGAGAAACTTTGAGAAATATATGATCACCTAGCTCGAAAGATAGATCCTTCCTCTGGTTATCCGAATAGCTTTTCTGCCTACTCTGAGCTATTCTCATGTTCTTTTGAATCAACTGAACTTCTTCTACCATCTCTTCTACCAATTCTGGTCCCATCATCTTTCTTTCACCTACTTCATCCCAAAAAGATGGAGTTCGACAACGCTTTCCATATAATGCCTCAAATGGATCCATCTGTATACTAGAATGAAAACTCTTATTATATGAAAATTAAACCAAAAAAAGTTGATGGTCCCAACTTCCCTGGTAATCCAGTGAACAAAATCGTAGCATGTCCTCCAAGGTCTGAATCATTTGTTCTAACTGCCCATCTGATTGAGGATGAAAATATGTACTAAAATTTAATTCAGTACCCAATGACTTCTGAAGGTCTTTCCAAAAGTTAGAAGTAAACCTGGGATCACGATTAGATGTAATGGAGAGGGGAACACCATGCAAACTGGCTATCTCTTTAACATACAACTGAGAAAGTTGATCTAGAAACAAAGTATCTCGAATAGGAAGGAAATGAGAAGATTTAGTCAATCGATCAACAATAACCCAGATTGCATTGTTACCTCTAGATGTCTTTGGTAATACCACAACGAATTCCATGGAAATATTTTCTCATTTCCACTCTGGCACCAATAAATACTGAAGCATCCCTTTCGGTAACTACCACTTTGCTTTAACCTACTGACAAGTCAAACACTTCACAGTAAAATCAGCAATATCTCTTTTCATTCCATCCCACCAGTAATACTCATGAATATCTATATACATCTTAGTACTGCCAAGATGAACTGAAAATGGGGAACTATGAGCTTCACACAACAACTCATTCTTCAACTATGAATCACAAGGCATGCATAATCTTTTCCCAAACCTCAAAACACAATCATTATCAATGTTAAATTCAGGCATCTTACCCTTCTTAACCAACCCTACCTTTTTCTGTAACTCACTGTCTTCTATCTTCACTCGCTTAATTATGTCTGGCAGAGATGATTCCACTAACACTTGAAACAAAACAGAAGAATTTCCTGCACCAACAACTTCTATGCCAAAATTCATCAAATCAAGAACCAAAGGATCTCATTCCAAATGTACCATGGTTAATGAAGCATTACTTTTTTGAATCAAAACATCTGCCACTTTATTTTTCTTTCCTGTATGGTAATGGATCATGTAATCATAATCCTTGATTAATTCCAATTATCTCCTCTGTCTCATGTTCAATTATTTTTGAGTGAATATATACTTAAAACTTTTTTTGTCAGTATATATTTCACATTTCACTCCATACAAATGATGCCTCCAAATTTTTAAAGAAAAAAACAACAGCAGCTAATTCCAAATCATGTGTAGGGTAATTTAACTCATGAGGTTTCAACTGACGTGAAGCATAAGCAATTACCTGATCATTCTTCATAAGGACACAACCAAGCCCTTCCAACAAAGCATCACTGTAGATAACAAACTCACCATTTCTGGAAGGCAGCGCCAAAACTGGAGCATTCACCAATCTTCTTTCAATTATTGAAAACAATCATCACATTCTTTTGTCCAGATGAACTTAACACCTTTTCGGGTTAACTTAGTCATTGGACTAGATAACCTTGGAATTTTTTTAACAAACCTTTGGTAATAACCTGGCAAACCAAGAAAACAATGAATCTCGGCTATATTTGTGGGTCTTGGTCATTCTTCAACAATTTTTGTTTTAGCAAGATCAAAAGTTATGCCATTTTTTGAAATAATGTGACCCAGGAATGAAATGTTTTGTAACCAAAACTCACACTTGATGAATTTCCCATACAGTTTATTTTCTTTTTAAGGCTTTCAAGATAACCCTTAAATGACTTTCATGCTCCTCTTTACTTTTAGAAAAAACCAAAATATCATCAATGAACACAATCACAAACTTATCCAAGAATGCATGTAAAATTCTATTCATAAGATCCATGAATACAGCAAGTGCATTGGTTAACCCAAAAGGCATAACTACAAATTCATAATGGTCATACCTAGTACGAAACGTGGTCTTCAGAATGTCTGCTTTCTTTACTTTCAATTGATGGTACCCCGACCTCAGATCAATCTTTGAAAAATACTGAGCTCCCTGGAGCTAATCAAACAAATCATCAATATGAGGAAAAGGATACTTGTTCTTAATAGTGATGTTATTCAATGATCTATAATCAATGAAAAGTCTCATTGAACCATCTTTTTTTTAACAAATAAGACAGGAGCACCCCATGGTGATGTTCTAGGTCGAATGAAACCTTTATCTAATAAATCCTGCAATTGATTCTTTAACTCTAAAAGTTCAATTTGATCCATTCGATAAGGGGGTTTTAAAATTGGCTTAGCACCAGACACTAAGTCAACAATAAATTCAACTTCCCGATCAGGTATAATACCAGGCAACTCATCGGGAAAAATATCAAGGTACTCATTTACCACCGGCACATCATTAATTTCAACACTTCCTTTATTTTCAACAATATGTGCAAGGTAACATTCATTTCCATATTTTACCAGTTTCTCAGCTTCTTGATATGTTATCAGAAGTAACGGTTCATTATTATATACAAACTAAAAATCTTTCTGAAAAGAAAACTCTTTAGCTCTGCAGTCAATTTTAGCATGATAAACAGAAATCCAATCCCTACCCAAAATAACATCAAACTCTACTAGAGGCAAAACAATAAGGTTTGCAGGTAGATTCTTTCTGCGCACAAGGACAAAAAGGTCCTTATGTTTTCTTTTTGTCTCAATATTTCCTTCAGGTGTTTTTACCATAAGTTATGTATTCATATATTGAGATGTAATTCCCAATTTACTATAAAAATTATCAGAAATGAAAGAGTGTGTAGACCCTGAATCAAATAACATATTGGCATAATGTGAACAAACAAACAGTGTACCTGATACTACTTCATTTGATTTCCCAACATCTACTGAAGTATTTGCAAAGGATTTCACCACCCCTTTCTGCTTGTTTTCCGGCATCTTTCCCTCAGTTGAGTTCTTTGTTGGACACTCATTTTCATAATGAACCATTTCATTACACTTAAAACATATTACCGATTGATTTTAATTACCTGCTTGATCATCTTCCTTACATTTATGAGCAATATGACCAAACTTACCACACTGGAAGCACTTTCCATACTTTGATAAACATTCTCCAGGATGCTTTTTACCACACGTCTCACAATATAGATATTTAGTTTTCTTACCTCCAGACATCTTTGATGAATTCTTTCCCTTTACCTGCCAACTGGACCTCTTATTCTGTTGTTTGTCAAAGAGCACCTGATCATCGCCAAACTCCATTTCCACCTTCTCCACACATCGAACAAGTTTTTCATAACTTTTGAACTCACGAGAGGCTAATGCTCTTCGATGTCGTGGCTTCAGTCCTGAGTAAAATCGATTTATCTTACTATCAAGATCTCGGATGAAATTTGGTGTCTACCTTGCTAGTCGAGTGAACTTTACTTCATAAGCAGCCACTGAGTCATCCTCCTGCCTCAATTCTAGGAATTTTTTTCCATCCTAAGTCAAACCACTTTAGGAAAATATTTTTCAAGGAACATACATTTTAATTTATCCCAATCAAGATCACAAATCTCCTCACTATTCATGATATTTTTCATCATCGACCACCACTAATCAGCTTCACCTTCAAAATGGTAAACAGAAAGACTAACCTTTCGGTGTTCTGAACACCCCATGACATCAAAAATATTCTTCAGTGCTTTAATCCACCCTTCTTCTAGCACAGGTTCAGATGATCCTCTAAATGATGGGGGATGTTGCCTCATGAAATGCTCTACTACTAACATGTTCCTTTGTGGTTGATCTCGCTGATCTCGTGCATGGATACTACCACCATTTATAGCCTGAGTCAATTGTTCCATCACTGCAACAAATTGTTCAGTTCCGATTCCGACCATCTCAGGTTGCTGATTTGGAAGGTTGTCTCCCTCCTCATGTCGTCCCAACATAGTTGCCCTGTTTCTTCTACAGAAAACCATTCTGAACACAAAAATATCTTAGGCAAAGCAACATGGTAATGTAAAAACTGGGCCCCGGTGACAGCACAGACACCCCTCCATAACATGGTCGTCGGGTCCTGACCCACCTGGTACCACCAGTTGCCCCACAGACACATGGAGCCCACCCTAGGGTCCACCCACATGCCTGAATGGGTCATCTGACTAATGATTGTCCCACATGTCAACACATGTCCTTTACAGTGTGTTTTGTCCTCACTCACACACACCCTGGGAAACTTCCTAGAGGGTCACCCATTCTGATCACTACTCCAGGCCAAGCATGCTTAACTGTGGAGTTCTAATCAGACAGGCTCCCTAAAAGGAAGGTGAACCTTGTTGACATGAGTCATATCATTTAGTCATTTAACCCTTCATCATTTGGGGGTGTTACAATCACCCCCCCCCCCTTAGAGCACAACATCTTCATTGTGGGCCCTACATCTCAACCCAGGCAGTGCACTGCACTTAAGGCTGGGTACCACCTCTGATACCAAATGTAACAACTAGGCCCCGGTGACAGCATAGACACCCCGCCATAACATGGTCGTCGGGTCCTGACACCCCGCCATAACATGGTAGTCGGGTCCTGACCCACCTGGTACCACCAGTTTCCCCGCAGACACGTGGGGCCCACCCTAGGGTCCACCCACATGCCTGAATGGGTCATCTGACTAATGATTTCCCCACAAGTCAACACATGTCCTTTCCAGTGTGCTTTTTCCTCACTCACACACCCTGGGAAACTTCCCAGAGGGTCACCCATCCTGATCACTACTCCAGGCCAAGCACGCTTAACTGTGGAGTTCTAATCAGACAGGCTCCCGAAAAGGAAGGTGCACCTTGTTGACATGAGTCATATCATTGCCCCACAGGTCAACACATGTCCTTTCCAGTGTGCTTTGTCCTCACTCACACACACCCTGGGAAACTTCCCAGAGGGTCACCCATCCTAATCACTACTTCAGGCCAAGCATGTTTAACTGTGGAGTTGTAATCAGACAGGCTCCCAAAAAAAAGGTACACCTTGTTGACATGAGTCATATCACTCACACACACCCTGAGAAACTTCCCACATGTCCTTTCCAGTGTGATTTGTCCTCACTCACACACACCCTGGGAAACTTCCCAAAGGGTCACCCATCCTGATCACTACTTCAGGCCAAGCACGCTTAACTGTGGAGTTCTAATCAGACAGGCTCCCAAAAAAGAAGGTACACCTTGTTGACATGAATCATGTCATTTAGTCATTTAACCCTTCATCATTTGGGGGTGTTACAATCACTCCCCCCCCCCCCTTTAGAGAACAACATCCTCGTTGTGGGCCCTACATCTCAACCTAGGCAGTGCACTGCACTTAAGGCTGGGTACCACCTCTAATACCAAATGTAACAACTGGGCCCTAGTGACAGCGCAGACACCCCGCCATAACATAGTTGTCAGGTCCTGACCCACCTGGTACCACCACCAGTTGCCCTGCAGACACGTGGGGCCCACCCCAGGGTCCACCCACATGCCTGAATGGGTCATATGACTAATGATTTCCCCATGGGTCAACACATGTCCTTTCCAGTGTTTTTTTTCCTCACTCACACACCCTGGGAAACTTCCCAGAGGGTCACCCATCCTGATCACTACTCCAGGCCAAGCACGCTTAACTGTGCAGTTCTAATCAGACAGGCTCCCGAAAAGGAAGGTGCACCTTGTTGACATGAGTCATATCATTTAGTCATTTAACCCTTCATCATTTGGGGTGTTACAGTAATCTGTAAATGCTATATCATTTCAATATTAACATAAATTAATTTATGGATATTAGTTTAATAATACCCTAGCTCCTAAAGTTATCTAAACTGGCCTCTAATACTAACTATAAGGACTCGGCCTTAAAACATTACATAATATTGAATTAAATGAATAATTCCCATTGAGGATCTTTTCAGGTTTAGATTTTTAGAGAATTAGGACATAACTATTACATCTCGAAAGATTACAAAGTAGAAACTTCAACTGAGTTTCCATTTTTTTCACAAAATAAAAACTATTTAAAAAAAAGATTTATGTCTAGTTCTATATTTCAGACAACATGACTTTTCCATGATCTCATCCTTGACCCTATTCCAATTTATGTCCTATGAAAAACATTTCAAAAACTTGGGATGAGCACAAAAAACTCAGTAAGGGATACACAAAGAAGGAAAATTGTTAGTTTTTCAAAACAACAAGTAAACCATGAATACTTTATCATAAAAAATACTTTTCACCTTTATGAAGTAGTAAATACTCTTCAATGAATAAAATATCATTGATTACCCTTTTATAACCAAAATATTACCATAAAACCCATACAAAGAACACATAACAAATAAAGGTAACTTGGGACATAAACATACTTAAATGGAATAACCATACAGTTGACTTCCACACATATCACTAAATGGAATAACCATACGACCGACATCCATACCCAATACATTGGAGGTTATAACGTAACTGCTCATCCTAGTTTATCACGACACCACCCGTCATTTGGTTTATCACGTAACCACCCTTCAAATAAAATCATGACACATAAAGTATTGCAAATACAAACATTTCACTAATAACATTTCATTTGCAATCACAAGAAATCATTTCAAGACATTGAAATAATTAATCCATTTCAAAAACCATTTTCAATACCGAAATATGTAAAATAGTATTTGGTATTTATTTACCATTTAAAAACATTATGGCTTATTAAGGAATCCAAATATCAAATAATACTCACAGTGGTGGAAAGGTCGTTGTCATCGCGTACGTTAAAAAGAAACGTATTTTTAGTCATTTGGTAAAATGCTTCGTAGAGAAAATATTCCTTTTGAATAAAAGTCAAAAGGTTTTATACACCGTATAAAATAATGTCTTGTATAAATTAAATAATGACATAAATAATAAAGATAAGATCAACCCAAAGAATGGTAATTGGGTTAAGAAGTTCCCTTACCTTGTGTCTGACTTGACCCATTCGTTATCTAATTTCCGGAATAATAAAATAAAATTAATTTCTACTTTCTTAAGAACATTTTTCAAGTTTATTATTCTTTTTATATCACTTATTACCATGTTATAAACATTATTTAATCATTTAAGTTATTAACAATTGTTTCATCGATATTTGGTACTTGAGTAAAAATAAACACCTTATAATTACAAGTTGTCCATGTGGTCAAATATCTATTATCTTCAGAATGATATTAATGATGTAGATATCATATATATCATATATATCCAGTATATACATGTATATACATGTATTTATATTAGTAACTAACATTTGGAGGTAAGAAATGAAATGCATCGTTCATGGAGAGGGTAAGTCGTACGTACGCATGAACGCAACTTTCATTTCCATTTAGTATTTTAATGGAATGAAAACATAATTATACATATGTATATTATAATTCCAGTATAATATCTTAAATAAATTCATTTACTCCATCTTTTATACATCCCACATAAAGCATTATCGATTCATATCACTTTGAGGGGGCGGTTATCCACACTTCCAAAAATGAAATTATCGCGTTTACCCATTATGGAAACCATAAAGGTATGATATAAATAAAAAATACAGAACCATAAATAAAACATAAAAATAATATATATATCATATATAAATACAGTTTCGTCATAATGGCCACCATGAGAGGCGGTAGGAGATAATTGAACAATCATTGTTTCGTGAGGCGTTAGTTTTCCATCCACAGAAATACTGTGTTCTTTACCCATTAGATGGAGGTGTGTGTAAGTGTAGTAAGAATCCTTCTAATAAAAACATCATAGTATATTTAGGATACTGGTTTTTTTACAAAATAAAGGAATAAAATGAGTTTATGGGGTTGGATAAGTAAAATAAAACAAAAGAACTTAAGAAAAGACGTTACCTTTAAATCGGGTAACTCCCTTTGGTTTGAACGAAAAGGGTTTCTTGAAGTATTTTCTACCTAATGTAAGGCTTCTAGGTTTAATAGAGGGATATTGGGAGCTTATTGGAGCAGAGTTTTCATGATCCAAAGGCTTGAAAAGTGTGAGAAATGGGTTATAAGTGAGGGATTTTTATAAGGGAGAGGAGGGGCTCTTTAGGAAAGTTTGAAACAATTATTTTATTATAACCTCATATTCAGTTTCAAAAGGTCAACTATTTGTTAATATAAATTTTAATATGACTCATGGTCGAAATAAAATAATCCAATAAGAATTGGACAGGGTTTGGATATTTTTTTAATATTTATAATCTTATTTATTTAAATCATTTATTAATGAGGTAAATATTGCATCATTATTGTATAATAAATAATTTAATTTATTTGATGTCCAAAAATTATAAAAAAAAATACCATGATGTATGAAATAGTTTTATATTTCCAAATAATATTTATAGTCAAAAAGATAACTTATATAACCCCAGGTAAAAATTTATTTACTAAAAGATATTTATTTATGTCATTTTTGTCTTTACTTTAAATTAATTAATATAAAATGTCATTATTACTTCCATGTGGCTCCATGGGGTCCCAAATTCGACACAAGGATGTCCATGGTCGGATATGTATCATACAATAGGATTAGGACACATGTTAGGGTAATTTAATATTATTATAATATTATATTGTACCCTTATTTACAATATTTACCCTTTAATCGTTATAAATAAAATATTTACTAAAGTAAATATTTAAAATGTCTAAAAATAAAAGTTACCAATTTACCCAATTTGTACATACTAATTCCAAATATGGAATAAATTTTTCTAAATTTAAAACACAGAAGTGGCAGAAATTAATTTAAAATTAATTCTCGTTGTCAAAACAAATAGCATGTTTTTAAGAATTAATAACTATCAAAAGATCGACACTTGTTTATGTCCAATTTCAAAATTAAATAAATTCCAATGACTAGAATTATATTAAATGGTAAAAATATATTCTAATTACACTTTAAATTTAATTAAAAAGATAATCTAACCATTTAAATAAATTAGATAAAAATGAAGATTTGAATTAAAATACAGTATTTTCACTATTCATTAAAAAATGAATTTTATCAGAAAAATACCAAAATTTTATCCAAATTAAATTTTGATGTCATGATTCTAAAGAAGAATTTTATTTTGTCAAATAGAATATATAATATTGATAAAAACTAGATTTAAATAGGGTTCTTCATTAAAAGGCACTAAATCGACTTTTTAAAGAAAATTAGAGTATTTATGCTTAGATTCATTCACATTTTAAGCCTCTAAATTTTATTAGATAAATGTAAAAACATTTTAAAAACATGTATAATAATATTTTAGTTAGTTCTATTCATTCCCGCCGATATAATGGCTAGGCGTTAACTACCATTTAAAATAATAATATTATATTATTAGTGTGCAACGTAAGATTTCAAAGAAACCCGATGTTGCATATTGGGTACGCTATCGAACATAGCATCCCCTTTAAAGTAAAATAAATATTTAATTTAAAAATATTAATTAACATTCAAATGTATTATTCTTTATTGACTTGGGGTGTTATACTCCAAATACCTCTTGTCCTAACATGACTTAAAATGCATGTGTATCCTCCTAAATGATCAAAATAAATTTATTAAACACTTTCTTAAAAAGCTTATTAATTTATATTTCATTAATTATTATTTTCTATATTTATTTAAAATCAATTTATTAAAACATCATATTTATTCTCACTATCACAAGGATGTTTTTTTTCACTCTTTCGAAGTTACATCAATTTATCAAATATGTCTATAAAACTAGAAGCATGGGGTTATGATTTTCATGTAATTTTTAAATATTTAATGGTTCCATATGTCAAAATATGTAGTAATATAAGAATGGTTTATTGATTAATCATGTTATTGTTTAAGGGTTTATTTGTTTATATGGTTTTACTCAGTATGATGAACATAATATCATTTATTTAATTACATGATCATCTACCTATTAATTAATATGAATCATAATAAAATATCATAATTGATTTTTATTCTTATCCATAAAATTAACTATTATAGTAACTCGTGAAAGTAGTAATAGTTATTTGAAATAAATATCCTTACAGGTAGTTATACAGTCCATGAATGAATGTTTAATATAAAAAGTATTATGTTAAGATATGGTGTTGAAATTAATATTATAGTAGACCAAAATTGTTTATTTTATTAAATTATATCTAGTTTTCATAATTAGAATGAAATTTAAGGTTAACTGGTTGAATGTAAAGGAAAAAAATTAATATGATTTCTTTCTTTACAATATGGGGTGATTCAATTAATAATCAACTACAGCCTACTAAGGGGTGGTCCTTTGATGGGACTAGAACATCTATATCATAAATTAAAGAGATAGGGAAGTAATTTTTTTGAATTATTATAGTATTAGAAGCTTATTGAGTGTGTAAAAGTGGGGTGGTATTTGCAAGTTGAGGAGAGGGGTCTTTTAGACATAAATATTATTTCTCCATATAATGATCACACATGTTATTTAATAGTAATGGGTTTTTGATTTAATGATAAATTTTTCATTTAAATATTCATCTAATTTCCATTAACCTATGAAATTAATTCATAAAACTATTATAAAATAATGTATTTATACAATACTTATACAATATTTCACAATTCACCTATATATTTTACTATTTATGAATAATACCAAAACGTCATTCGACAAAAAATTTAGTATGCTAATCTTAAAATTGAAATAAATTTTATCAAAATAATTTCCTAAATATGATAAATTCAATTTTTAAATAAATTAATTTTAAAAAAAATATTAATTCTAATGAAATGTTTGATTTCATGAACCTTTGGAAATTTGATTTTGAATTTATATAATATTTTTATTAATTGTGTACATAATTGTTATTTTATAATATTTTTTTCAAAATAAATTTCTATTTTTGTTTTTTAAGTTCATCATAAAAATTAATTTTGATAAAACATGTTAGTTTACAAATAAATATGTTTTTATTAATATTTATTTTAACATTTTTATCTATTTTAGATAATAGTATTATGTTATAATTTATTTATATTTTTATCTCATATTATTCCAAAATATGACCCTTATTGGTTTTTCCTCTTTAGTAGAGGTTGACCATAAATAGTGCTTGAACTTTTTATGACATAGATGTCTCCAACATCAATAACTATTTGGTGTGTCACATACTCCATGGAGTATGAACCCTTGAAACTCTGGTGACAATGAAAATAGATGAATCAACCAACAAAATTGTCTCTCATATTATGCCATGTGTCACAACTACTCCACACAAATTATTTCATTTTAACTTTTCAAAATGCTTAATTCAACTATGGTGTAGATTTCATTATCCTTTTCCCATAATGTAATTTCACAAGGGAGAAATATCCTTCATATATGTGGACTCTCTATAACACACAATTAAAATCTCTTAAGGCTGACCTTCCTGTTAGGTCACTGTACCACCTTGTACATTGGGTCTCTATATAGTTCCAACCTACACCATGATCTTTCCACATTCTCTACTACAACTCTCTACCACCTTATCCAGGGATATATTTTTTATTGGTCGGTTGCCTCCATGGTATCTGGATATTCAGATGTACCTAATATCTAGATGTGTAATTTTTTATTTTCCTTACCTTTTTTGTTTCATGGTTTATTATAATATGGAATTATGGGTAAATTAATAAAGCATAAAAATTTACCATAAAACATACAATGACTTCCTCATTGTGAAAAATGGGGTTCTACAACATAGTTTATATTATCTATATTTATTTGTATCCTACCAATTCTATCAATCTTCAAAACTTTAAATATAATATTCACAATAATGTTCCATTAAACGCAATGCTAAAAAAACATTAAAGTTGTTTTTTCCAAAAATATACCCTTTTCGGAGTGTTGGAAATCTTAATGTGAATTCAATACTTCTTTAGATATAACACTTTATGTCAAACCTATCCCGCTTTTTGAGTTATCAAATTCTAGTAGTGCACCAATGATTCATCAATCACAAATTCTATGATCATGTGAGACATTATAATTATTACCAAAAATATTTATATGAAATAATCTTGATAAAAAAAATTTGTTCAAATTCATGATCATTAATCTTCACATCCAAAACATATACACAAAATTAATCATGAAAACTTTCTATCCTTTTAGAGTTCTCCTCATCTTCTAATAGAAAACGAAATGTATATATATAACATGAAAACCATTAACATATTCTCTGTGAAAAAATATAATAAACCCCCTATCAATAATCCTGAAGATCACTTCCTTGAAGTTTTAAAAAAGTGAGTCATAAAACCAATCATTGGATATAGAGGAGAAATCATACCTTTATATAAATATAAATTAATATAGGAAAGTGGGGTTTCTATCTCTAAACCATATTGAGAGATAACTTCAGATGAACTACAGTATCTAACCAGTATAATTCAAAATAAACATTGGGTAGTTACTTGATCATTGGACCAACCACTTTATCATGAGTAGGCACATACTCTAATCTCACAAGTTTTTTATCGATCATTTATTTTATGAAATTATATTTAATATCAAGTTTCTTAGACCCCAAATGATGAATATGATTTTTTCAATGATTTATTTTACTCAAATTGGCACACATGATAAGAATAAGTGATTCCAGTTTAATTCTAATGTATTTATGATATTCATTCTTCCATAACAATTCAGTATAATATTGAGTTATCTCTATATATTAAGACTTTGAAATTATCAAAGAAATATAATCATTCTTATAATATATATAAAAAATTAAAGGTATTTCATGACTAAAATGATTATCCACTTTATATTTTTGTTCAAACACTAAATATACCCAATCAGCATCAGTAAATCCCATGAGTTACTATTGTGATTTTTTGTAATAAAATCACCAAGAAATAATTGTATGGTTAATATATCGTCGAATTCATCTCATATCCCGCATATGATTTTTTTAGGATGAAATTTATATTTTTTAGCATTAAATATGGAAAATAAAATTTCTATTTGAGTGACTATCTTGTAAAAAAAACTAAATTTTTTTATCTATATAGTTTTGCGTCGACCCCTTTAATAAACCTTTAACAATATCACTTAGGTGGATTCCATAGATTTCATTTACCTTGATTCATCCATTAAAAGGGTATTTATTTTTTTTATTGAATTTTTTGGGAAATAAATGTACCATCCTTTCCTTGAATGATCATCATGTTATGGAAAAATGATAAATCCCTAATTATAATATCTCAAATTCTCACCTCATGTGTTTTGGAAAAAAATTTCATTCAGTGATAATCTGTCCTCCAAAGATGATGTCGTACATATATATATAAACACCAATATCCACTATTATTTCTTCTTCTTGATGTAAAGTTTGTGATCAACCCCTACTCATTGAAGTCCCAACTTTCATATGTAGGATCTATCCATGTGTAACAGACCATTGGTTACTATTTTGTGTTATATAAATCCTTTTTTGATGGGTATTCTTTGTCTACGTCTTCATCAATAATAAAATAATATACTTCTCTAATATATAAATCCTTATCAAGTTATCCATTTAGGAATAAATATTTAGAATATATTTGATAAAATTTTAAAAAAAATCATATCCATATTCAAAAATAAAATTATATTATAAAGTTGATCCATTAGTGTAAAGGACTCATCTATATTGATGATTTCAATTTTAGAATATAATTTTCACACTAAACATACCTTGTTACTTATCATGTTTCCATGTTCATAGAGTTTTTATTATGAAACCTATATTTATTTTTAAAGATTTTAATTTTATCCATTCATCTCCTTGTATTATTTTTTATACTTATTGTCCAATTTAATTATTTTATGTTCTACCTGAGATAGAAAAGATGTTTTCTATGGAGGATTCATCTTTATTTTTTTAATCAATGATTTTTGGTAAACAATAATATTATTTTTAGTAATTTATAGATTTATTGATTTACATGTTATTACTACTATATTTGGTACACTTTATTTATCATCATATCATTCATCTATATCTTTTATATCTCATTGCACCCCCCCCCCCCAATCTACACACTTAATTCTCAATTTCTTATTTGTAAAATGGAGTGGTTTTATGATAAATATGAAAAGTGGTTTTTTAATTCTTCTAGGTAGATTATAAAATATTCACATCCTCAACACTATAACATCATGTAACTAAACTATATTTACAATTAATTAGTTATAGAGCTTGTAGGACTTTTGGTTGGATATATATTTAAGGAAAAATCCTCCTTAACCACAAGCTTTAAACATTATATTATTCTCTTTATTTAGAATGAAACACTTACATAAAATAATTTTTATTTGAGGATTGTTTTCTTACCATAAAAATTTTCATAGGTGGGATATCCTCTTGAAAATGAAACTGGATATTAGAGATATATAACAAGGTGATCTCAGATTACTTCTAATATGTATCTGGAAGGTTCTTCATAATAATAATTTTCTAATACATTCAATTTATAATCGGGTTCCTCCTCTCAAGGACTCCATTTTATTGATGAGTCCTCATTATCAATAATTGATTCTAAATCATATGGTTATAAATATACACCTCAACCTGATTGCTGGAAAATTATATAACATTGTAGGTGTAGAGCTTCCAAATTTTTTATCCCAACATCTTTTCAGTTAGCCTCTGAAATCTTGTAACATGGTTGAATACCTTATATTTTTTAGAAATCACTATAAACTAAGCCATTATTATATACTAATAAATAAAATATAAATATTACATCATTATATATAATTATTTGAGTGTCATCAATGCATATACATCCCCATGAAATCTCTCAAGCAGACTATATGATTTTTCATTCTTCATCTTTCATGTATTCAATACAATATTTCCCATTTGATAGGAATAACACATGAGAGGGTGATCCCATATGGGTTTGGGTAGATCTCAATCGTCTTCATTATTCACTAGGATATCTAAAGACCGTTGGATTAAATGGACAATCCACTTATGACATAGCTATATTTCTTCTCCATTAAATATTATGCATCTATTTTATTCACTGATAAGCTAATGATTTCATTTGTTTTGTCTACCATGAAAAACTATCAAACCATCTATATCTTTTATGTTAAATGTATTACTATTTAATTCCACCACATGTATCAAATCACATAATTTCCATACACTTAGTAAATTAAGAATAATTCCTTCAGAAAAAATGGAATATATCTATCACAATTCTTTACCACCAACATTGGACATCCTGGAGCCATTAATTTTTAGACCATAATCATTATAAAAATGAAAAAAAATCCAAATTTAAAATATTTGATGACCATGATGAGGTCTTTATTACTAGACTTATGAGATATAAACCCAAAATCAAAAATCCACATTCTAGATCTATTTTTTATTAATGTAATTTTATCGACATTGAACTTCTCATTCCTCCTTATCATTGACCTTCAACACTAGTATTCCATTATTGATGGTGTATGAGTGTTGTTTTCTTCCATCTACATGGAGACCTCTTCATCTTAAAAGAATTAAAATAATTTTTTTGAGTTTTTAGAATCAATGATGGGGTTTCCAGTAGTTGTATTCCATTATTTTAGGTCTCCCTTCAAATCATCCTTTACACATTTGTTGCACAAAAAATTTAATATTCCTGAATGCATCACACAAAATGCAAAATCCATTAAAAGTATAAGAAATAAAATAATTTATATTTTATTTTATTTTTTCTTATTTATCATGGAAATATATATTTTTTAAATGGATCACACATGTTGGATATAACCCAAATTCCCAGAATAATAACATTTAGTTTTTAGTGTCTTATTTTCAATTTTTTATACACCAGTAAGGTTTTTCTATGAATTCTATATATCAATATTTATTTAGTGTTTTGATGATCGTTATTTTCTAATATCAATGTCTAAATTATTCATATGATCATACTCAAAAATAGTTTCACCATTTCACTTGAAATTATACACCCATGGAATAATACAAACTACATCAATGGGAACTATGTGTGATTCATTAGTTTCTAATGTGCATGAACTTTCAAATGTTCTATAGAATTTATGGAATCATTCAAAGTCTTTTAAATTTTACTATGACATATCCCTGATTCTATTAAATTCTTTTAACACTATAATTTATAGATTCAAAAAGGCCATTAATTGTTGAGGAATGATCCTCAAATGTTACCCAATTCTCAACTATTTTTATCATGTTTCGTGAATTTACAATTTTATCATTTTTAATGTCTACCATAAACTCTGAATTCTTTTATTTTTGATGATGTATATTTATATTATATTCATGAACAACTCAATTAACCATCATTTTTTCATCAATATTCCAATTTCTTTAAGGGATTCCTTATGTTTAGCTTCATGATAAATTATAACATCTATTTTATAAAATTATCCATCACTTTATCTAACTTGAAGACTGTCTACTACTGACATTATAACTGCATCTATGATATCTCTATAATCTTTGACCCGTTATACATAAATTTAATTTGATATATCATGTTCTTGTGAATTTATGTTCCTTATTTTCATGAATTAATTTTTTTCTTACCTTTCACATCTTTTGATGAATTCTTTGAAGGAATTTAATCTTCTTCATCTACATGAATCTTCTTATGACACTTATTTATAAGATTTAAAATATTTTTGCATCTGATAAAAGTGAGTGGAAGCTTTCCTTTGAATATTCCATTACCTATATTTAAATTAGAGGAATGAAAATAAAATTCATTGCCAACTTATTCATCTTTAGGATCATCCTTCAACCTAGAATTTTCATATCCCTAAAAGTTAAATCATGGTAGTTGACCATTGGAATAGATATATTTTTATTATTCCTCGTATCATACAAAATTATAGCAATATGAATACAAACCAATAGTACCCCCATTTGGTCATTATTTTCAAGAACCAGTAACTTTAATTTGAAACACATAAGTATTCTTCTCATGATTTCTTAATTTTAACATTGTCATGATTTTTTATATGAACATTTATGTATTCATCAAGAATTTTTATTCATTAAATGAATGTATCAAATGAATTAATTGATTTCAGTATAATAACATCATACTTATTTTTCAATTTGTTTAAATTCACCTCTCAAACATTATATTCACCTTAATATATATTTTAATGTTTCACCAAATATCATGATTGGTTTTTCCTAAAATTACCTAAGTGAATATAGAGTCAGATAAAGATCCCCCAAACCTATTAATTGTCATAGAATAGAAAACTCGATCATTTTGATCTCTTTATAATAGAGTTGAAATTTATATACTAGCTAATATTCTAGACATATGATCCATGAAAAAATCTATTCCTATAGAAAAAAATAATGTTATATTAAATTTTCTAAAGATGGAATTATTTCCTTCAAAAATGATAATGACTTGTGATTAGAAACTACCAATTTTCCTATGATTCTATGAGATAATATGAATCAATATGAATCCTCACAATGATACCACTTGTTGGTCCCTAAGAAAAAAATATACCTTGATAAGTGGGGTGAATCATAGCATTTCAATTATATACTTCAACATTGATTAAGATATTGTTCTCTCTTTTATGGATAACTCTTCCATCCCAAACTATTACTTTTAAATGAATAAATAAGTAAAAGATCATAGGATATTTTACTTGGTTTAGTCAAATAAGAAAATCTAAGGAGCCATCATGGAATTGTTCATTTTCACCTTAGACATTAAGTGTACTGATTGATATGTGATTACAAAATAGAGTGATAACACTGACCCTCCATATTAACCAACCAAAAAATCATAAAAAATAAATTCTCTTATCCACATATAAATGATAACAACACCTTCTATGGTGTTATTATTCTCAATGAGATGATTAAGAGAAAATACACCTTGAATAGTGTGTCACATAAGCACTAGTGAGATAAATTTTCAATATGAACAAATAATTTAATATCCTTAATCATCACATTCATCCATCCCATACCTATAGATATATTTCATTCTATTTAGTTAATGAGTAAACTAAATCTATGACCTTATCTTGTATCCACTATTCTTAAATGTCTAATGATGAATAGAGAGTCTCGGATTATGTTTTTCATGAACTATTGTGTGTGGTTTAGAAATCATTCCACAAACATCTTTGATCCAAGGGTTGGTATCAAATATTAATTTTCTCTCTGTTTATGATTCATCTAGGGGTGATCCAAAAATTAACATGGTGATTAAGAGAAAATAAATTATCATAATTAATTTTATGTCTTTAGACATAACTTCCCAATATAATTATATTGGAAACAAAATTGTTTCTAGAAATAACTTTACCACGGTGTTGTCAATATTTAAATAGTGTAGTTATAAAACATTATGGGTTCAACAAAACATGACATATTATCATATGATGTAGTTTGATTAAAATCCATCATACTATAGTTTTTTACATGTAACGACATATTGTCTCATGGTTTTGACCAGATCCACAAATATCATTCAAATAATGTCTCTCTTAACTGCTTGAGGTCCTAGCATAATCTTCTCTAAAGAAATATCCTATAGTTTCATGGTCCATCATTCATGACATCATCACTTACAGACTACAGAATAATATCTTCTCCATCTCTACAAAATGTCCAACTCAATTTTTCAAGGCCACTCTACAGCAGGGACACTTCTATATTTAATATATCTACAGCATGATACATACTCCGTAGAATAAGAACCCTCAAAACTCAAGTGAAACTAAAAAAATATAGGATACCCTTGTTAAATGTTTTATCCTTCTATAATATGTGTCGAAAAACTCTAATAAAATTATTTCTTTAAAAGACTATAGTCTGGTCACCCGCATTCTAGTGTGGCCTACATCAGCCTTATCCAAAATTGAAATTTAAAATGGGAGATATTTTCTTTATATATTCAGACACTGCATAAACCTATTTGATGGGTCACCATGCTGGCCCACATAGTTCATTACTCAATGATGTTACCATGCAATGGGTAATTTCCACTCGCTCACCTACACCTCCCGGTTTCATCATCCAGGTCTATTTGTGAGCTTGTTCAGCTACCTCTATAGTGAGATGCTACTCCAATGACCCTATCCTATGAATGACCAATTTTTATTTTTTTTCTTTAAGATTTTTGTGGAATGGATCATTGTACTATGGCATGGATATTAAATTAATGAACCACATGATGTTTCCATTAACCATATGAGGCCTTTATTATAGAACAACCTATTGTGATAAGACATGTATATCCAAAAAATACTATAGAGATAAATTTATTCCCATAACAAACTGAAATTCAACCTATGGTGTTATTCTAAGGCTTATTTTCACTATAAATATTTCTCTTCAACTGCTTGAAACCTTCTTCAAACCATTCCAAACAACATTCTCGTGAAATTTTCAATAAAAATAATTAAATAAAAAATATTAATATTTTTTTGATCTATAACTAATAGAATTTTGAATAGTATGGATGATTTTATAAGAGTAAAATTTTACTTTAGAATAGTAACATAAAATTATGGAGGTGTATGTACTAACTTTGTAAGAGTTAATTGCATTGTGGAATTTTGAGATGAATTAAGTTTACAAAATATATGATTCCAAAACTAATTATTCTAAATAAAAATAATTTAGATGATTCCCAATATGATCATAAGTGATTAAAATACCATAATTGGTATTTTATTTAAATATGTATAAAGAAATTTCAATCATCATTGAATGAAGAAAAAGATAACATGACGGGAAGAAATTGAAGAGGAAGAATAAACTAAAATTGAATCCTTTAAAGAAGATAGGAAAGAATATAATTATGGAATTTATATGGGGTAATGTTGTACTGATCTAAAATTAAAAAATAAAAATACAATAATTCTATTATTAAAACTGAGATCTCAGGTTTATGAATTTTCAAGAGGATGATATATCATGTTTTATTTAATAGTTATTAACTGATTTATGTCACAACTAGGTTGAAGATGGTGAGAACTAAGGAGAATTTTATGGAATGAAAATTATATCCCATCAAGGTATTTTTGTAATGCTAAAATACATATATTTGGAATTATATTTAGTGGTTATAAAAGCTAAAGTATTTTTAAAAATGAATTTTAGTTTTTTAAATAAAATAGTGTAATTTTTTAATTTCACTAGGGATATTGATTAAATAAATTATTATTCCTTTATCATGGGAGCACACTAACATTAACCGTTGATTAAGGAAATGATCTAATGATCTCATTATACCATTTGGTTATGAAAATATTCTTTAATTCTATGTTATAAATTATTTCCTGAATTAAAATTAAATATGTAATCTTTTAGATAGGTTTTTATTAGTGTATCATTTGAGAGAGATATTTAATATAGAAGATAATTTAAGTGTATCAAAAAACTGAGTGAAAATATATCTTGATGATAAAGATTACTAAATAATAGTAAATTCTCAAGAGTTTAAGCCTTTAATTATTCAATAGTGAGAAATTTATTGAGAATTATATCAATTTTTTTTGTTATAGATGATAAATTATTACCAATATATTTATAATGGTGTGTTATTATGGTCAATGTTCTTGAATTTGATAGAACATTCTGATTAGATTATTCTGAAGGCTTCATGAGGATGATGTATATCTATTGTTTTTTAAATATTTATATATTATATAACTATAATTCTCATTAGGTTTGGATAATTTTTAAATATATATATATAGATAAAATTTTATTATAGAGAGATGTATTTTAAGTGCTAATAAGTACTAGGTTAGCGGATGATACCGAACCCTACTAGCGAGTAATAGAAACAAATAGTGGAAAATATATAGATCAAATGATATTGATCACAAAAAGGATATAATCACCCACATTAGGGGATAATTTTCTAAAAAATTAACACCTATGATTTTATGAAATTTATTTTTTCCTATAAATTTAATTTCTTCGTTGGTTTATGTTACACACAATACATAATTTAAAAGAACCATAATATACTATTAAAATATTATTCTTTAATGTGAAAATTATTTCTTATACTTTAGATTGGTGTGTATTAATAAGGATAAATAAATCATGAAAAATATATGATTTAAATATTTATAAAATTAATTCTTTTGTTATCAATTAAATAAAAGTGAAAATGTAAACAATTTTAAAATACAAGAGTTGTTTTTCTAAAAAAAATTATACATGCAATATGTGTTTGTCTAAATAAGTAAAATTAAAAACTATTAGTGAATTATTTTAATGGTATTATATAGTCAATAATATTTTTTATCTTTCATTTAATACAATTTATAGGTGTGTAATGATAATAAATATAATTTTATGCTTTAAAAAGTAATTTTTTTCTAAAAAAAGGGTTCGTCGCATTTTGTGTACTTAATTTAAAATTATTTTTTTCCATATTTATAAAATTTATTTGAATAAATTAAAATTATTTTTGAAGTAAAATTTTAAAATTATATTTCATTGAATATTTGAGAATATTTTTAAAAGATGATTTTTTTTGAAGAATGTTAAAAATATAGATTTTTATTAAAACTGTCTTTTCATTTAAAATATTTACAAAGATCCATTTTTAATGAAAACAATTTTTAAAGTAAAATTTATTAAATTATATTATTATTAATCTAATTTATCTCATTTTAATCAAAAAAAATTAAATTTTAATAAAAAAATTGTTTACACTTAATAAAACCTTTTCTTTGGAAAACCACTTTTTTGTCAAAATTATAGGTTTACTTTTAAATAAAATTATGCCACAAGTGTGAATTGAATTTGATAAAATGGATTCCATATTTGGAATAATAATTACTAATATTAGGTAATAATTTCAACTTAATTTTTGGTCATAATGAATATCAATAATAGTAAAAAAAATTTGTCACGGTTAAGGTCAGAACAGGTTTACCAGGGGTTAAACTAAAAAGATAATGGTCAAAATTACCTGAAAACTTAAATAATTTATATTTGATGGAAATATTTATACCTAATATCATATAAGTTTATTTTATGGTATATTTTGGATCCATTTTTCAAATAAATTGATTTGAAATTATTTTAAAATTTTGATAAATTACAAGTGTGCCACTCACCTTAATTATAAAAGGGCGCCCCTATACTCTCCTCCCCGCACTTAAAGATCCTTTTGGTTTATCCAATTAATAAAATAATACCTTAATTATATCACTACCCATGACCTAGAGTCCCTTTTTTGATTATAAAACCATCCTTGTAAGGCTTTAGGTATAAAACTCAAGATGTTGTCTGAAGATGAGATATAGTTCTTATGCATTCATTTTCATTTTATATCTTTTTATACCTACTTAAAATTTTCTTAAACTGTGTTGATATGTTAAAAAAATTATATTACATATAATTATATTTTATTAATTTAATTTAATAACCTAGATCTAATTCCTCTTCAATCATATGGGAAATAAAATTTTCGGTCGTGGGTATGACATATTATCGTCTCGCAAACCGATGTAATTTGGTTTTTATTAGTACCACCCATTATTGAATATAATTATGGATTAAAAGTATATATATATATATAATTTTTATTAAATAATAATAATTTTTAATTATAATATCAATCTACCTAATTACCTTTCAATCAATTAGAAAACATTAACGTCGCTCGTGCGTGCCTGTGGACTATCGCCTCCACAAAGTATTATAATACATTTTCCAATTTGTTTTGACATGTATAATAATAAGGATATATTTAATTAGTATATATGATATATATTATTTAATAATGGTTCTATTAAGGTCAATTAATATTTACCATTTATTCTTTCCATCCATCAAAAAATGAAAACAACGTTCATGCAGAAATACGACCTACCATCTCCATGAATGGTGAAATTCATTTTTTAATATATAAAATTCATGGATGAATATAAATATGTATATAAAAAATATATTTTATATTTATATAATGATTAAAATTATAGATATTATTTCACCATGATAAAAGTTTAAGGACCAAAATAACTGAACCAAAACATGCATGAGAAACGAAGCAGTTATCACCGAAAATAGTGATTTTAATAACTAATTTTTAATAAATGAGTGATAAAATAACATAACTAAATCATAAATGAAAATATATATATGGTCATTTTTGTTTGACACGTTTATAAAAAATACTAATTTTATTATATTAGTGGTTTGAATATGTGTTATGAAAGTAGATACTTGAGGTAAGGGATTTATATTTCAATCCTATTTTTTTAATCTGGATTATTTATCCTTGAATTCACATTGAGGAAATTATACGATACTTATCTAAAAATATCATTCCTTTTTCTACTCCTTTTGTTATCTCTTTATAATATAATTTATCCTTTCATTTCCCTCAATTTATGTACTAAAGATAACAAAATATTTTTTAGGGAAAACAAATATGTTCTACTATTCGATCGAGAATATTTCTCTTCCATTTCCATGTATTATATTTTTTTCAAGAATGTTTTTACTAATATCCAAATATTTTTTAAATTCATATTTACCAATGATTTAATTTTTAGAAAATGTAATAAATGGAATCTTGTTGTAATTTTCCAAATGTGGTACTTTTGAATTTTTATTGAAAATTTTAAAGGAATATTTATTTTAACGTATACAACATGGTTGAAATTTACAAAAATCATGACCACTCAATGATTTAAATATTACATTAGAATATTAAAAGATTGTTATCGAATAAAAAGGATTTTAAAAATGTTTGGTGAATTTTTATTTTTTAAAATGTGATTTTCAAAGTAGAATGGTTATTTTACTCAAGATTATTTTAATCAAATTTTTATGGGATTTATATTTATCATCATCAAAAACCCTTGAATTTACTTATTATCTAATTGGGATATGATCCTAGAATACCATCCTTTTTATTTCTTTATATGGTTTATGATTTTTATAAAAATGTGTTTATAAAACCCATTTCTTTTCTACATTACATTCTGTGATAAAAAATTTATGAAACATGTTTCTTTTTTAAAGGGTTATGATATGATGGTTGTTTTATGATCTTCTGAAAAAAAAATATGTATAATTTTTATTATGTGTTGGGTGGGAATAGAATTATATAGGACTCCAATGAATTTTGTAAAGTATTATATCTCATTAGATTATTATGTGATGCAATTTAATGTTCTTGGTCCACTATGGGAATCAAGTTTATGTGCTTTATCCACTATGGGATGCAAGTGGTTATTCTGGACTAATTAGGATATAATGAATAGTTAGGGATTCCTATTTCACTATGATATGATGGTATTATAATTTAACCTTTACATATGAAATGTTTTCTATACATATGATGGTACCACACTTTTATGACATGAACTTATGGTTCATGATTGATTTATGATGATGTCACAATCTTATGATTCATGCATTTGGAAATGATAAATATTTATACCATGAATCATGTTTATGATTTTTTACATATTGGGTATGAAATTTGTAATTTATGGTCATGATTTAATGTCCTTATTTTTGTCTTATTATTTCATATGATCATCGATCAATATTTCGCATTTTTACCCATACTGAGCATCTTATCTCACTCTTTATTATGTTTAATTCACTAGGTTATTAAGGAATGTTTTAAGTAGGGGATGTCTATGAAGAGTACTAAATGGGGTGATCGTTGTGGGAGATATTGAAGAACCCTCATGAAATAATAATATTGTGTATCTAGTCTCCAAAGATACCAAACCTTTATGGTTCTTAGTCATTTATTTGTTAAATATATTGGATATTCTTATAAAAATATGTTATATTTATGTATGAAAATCTTTGTTTGTTGTAGATAGTATCATAGTAGGGTTTATTCAATCATTGGAGATTATGGTTAGAAAACTTTGGTGAAAATCCTAGGGACAAGACTACGTATATGATAATATCCTAATGTTCTGGTAAAAATGGATTATGTAATTTCCCTATAAATAAGACACTACCTAGATATTAAAAGTGAAAATGTTTTTGGTATAAATTCATCTAGGGGTTAAGACCCTAAAAAGAGTTGTTTGAGTATATGTTGGTCATTATTCTGGTGCACGGTGAGTGCACCCGTACTGGACAACTGGTTTTACACTCCTGGGGGATATGTTACAAGTTATTTTCATGGAGTGTGACAAAAAAATTATTTTCTAAGTTAAAATTTAGTATAGTGGTCAACCTAGGTTGTCTCTGGAGAGGATCACACAACAATCAAACTGTCCCCATTAAATTAGAGGAAAATGTGGTTGTTTTTTAAAATTGTTTGAATTTGAAAACAAACCAAATAAAAGAAAAAAATTAAATTAATTAATAATAATATTGAAAAAAATTTATAAATCAAGTGATTAAAACTATGATATGAGAATGGTGATAGGGTCAGGGTTAGTTTTCTAAATGCAATATTATCCTAGTTCTAATTTATTTAGTCTTATTTTACTAATCCAAAAAAAGTGATATTCCATGATCACTTCCTCTCACTCCCTTGGTCAAATGGTGATGGTGAGATTAAAGCTTTATAATATCTCATTTTAGTCTAATCTACTTCCTTTTACAATATAGTTGCAGCAAATATCCTCAATTGACTTAGGCAATACCCGACCAGGTCTGTTTTATCCAAAACAGTCAAGAATATCCACTACGCCTCCCACATGTACTAACGATCGTCAAGTAATTCACCACTAGGCACTAATCTATTCCATATTATATAACCATAGCCTAGAAGCGAGAGATAATGATAATTTACCAAAGAAAAATCAATAACAGAATCAAAAACCAAATAAGATCATACTTTATAATAAAAACTAGAATTAGAAATTGAAAGCAACTTCATAAAAGAGAGAGAGAAATTTTATTCAATAAATTGAAAGAACTCAATAATTAAAATAACCTACCCTTCCGAAATCACTCAAAATTTTACACCTCTAGGTAAAGGGTAACCGAGAAGAAGGGATAAGAAGATGACATTACAAAACCAAGAAGAAGAATAAAGGAAAAAGTATAAACATAAAATTTCTCCTCTAGAATCTATCTTCTAGATGCTTTCTCATATTATGCCCACCAGACTAAAGAAACTCACCAAGGGTACCTATAAGATGTTCAAAATTTATTTTTCTCTTGATCCATCAAATTCCAAAGTCGTTGGGAACGTATACTAGACTTTAAAACATAATTAATGTGTTACAATTTTTTTTTCCAAAGATTCCCTAAATCATCCTCCAATTTTGGAGAATTTAATAGCCGCATTAATGGGATAATATCTCCATGAAATTAAATGGGAACATAAGGATTCAAGTTGTATTTTAAATCCAGATGGAATTACATAATTTGGAGATCTTTATCCCAATTTATTCCTTATTTACTAAGGTGGTTTCCATTTTATCGTCTAGAAAGAGTATTCAATTTTAATGATTTTTTTGGGCCTTTGGAATTTTGAATTAGCTCTGGGTCCAAAAAAAAGGTGAATCCCATGAAAAAAGGAATTGTAAAAAAATAATTATAACATTTGGATTAATATTATAAATGTCATTCTTAGAATACCAAGGTGATAAAAAAATACTAAAATTATAGAATTAATCAATTTTCATATTTTATCCCAAAATACACCAAAAATCCAAAAAAGATTAAAATCCTATCAAATTACTAAATTGGGTGTAATTAAATAATTTAAATACATATGAAAATTTATTAAAATATTATCTATATCATTATGCATTTGTTAGTTCGCATTTTCCTTACAGACTATTATGAAGGAATTGAATAAATAATTATTATGAATAGCCTATTTTAAACCTCAGGTGTCATAGATTGAAACAAAAAGTGCTAGGATTTACATATCTTATGAAATATTTCTCAACATTAATCAAACTTATTGACAATTATTTATATTCATGTAAACCATTTTGGTTAAACTATGGAATTGAAGATAAAATGATGATATTGAGGTGATAATAGTTAAGATCATATATTTAAGTACCCAATTTGATCTTAGTTATATAAATCATGAAAAGTCTTAGGGAATTATAATTTCTATCATTAATTATTAGATATTGAATTATTAGTGAAAACCCTAATAGTAAAATGATTTAATTTTAAGTCTATAATTCTTTAATAGTTGAAGTTTATGGAATGTGCTTCCTGTAAATATTATGATTCTCCCTTTAGTTGAATTTTATTTTATTTTAAGCATGGATTGGATTTATTAATATAGATCTCATATCAATTTATAAGGTAGGGAAGTAACATTTCATATTCCAAATAAACCCATTCTCATTTATTAGTTTTAATATGAATACAACATTATCAAGGAAATTACTTATACCTTGTGGGTCACAATTCAAATTTTAAAGGGATGTTGATCTAAGATGGTTGGGGAGAAAATCAATATCGATGATATTCTTATTGTAAAGGAGTTTATTGATGTATTTTTAGAAGAATTTTCTAGTCTTACTTTGAATTTTTAAGTTGATTTTTCTATAGAAATCATACCTAGTGTTTCACCTATTTTAAAGACTCCATATAGAATGGCCCCAATTAAGTTGTAGGAATTGAAGAAAAACTCGAGGAGAATCTTGAAAAGGGATCTATTTACCATGTACATCACCTTCCGGTGCACATGTTATTTTTTTAAGAATAAATATGGATCAATGTGACTTAACATTGATTATAAATAACTTAAAAAGATAATTATCAATAAAAAGTACACTCTATCTAGTATTGATAAATTGTTTGATCAATTATAATGAGCTAAATAATTTTCTAATACTGACAATCACTCTATATATCATTAATTGAGGGTCAATTAGGAGGTTATACCCAATTTGTCCTTATGAACATGGTATAAACACTATGAATTTATAGTTATTTCCATTTGTTATTATAAATTTCCCCTATATTTTCATTGATTTAAGGAATGTGGTGTTTAGAGATTTACTTAATCAGTTTGTGGTAGTATATATAGATGATATTCTTATCAATTAAAAGAGAAAGTGAGAGCATGAAGATCACCTAAGTATTTTTTAAAGACCCAAATAAAGGATAAGTTGTAAGAAAAAATTACCAAGGGTGAACTTTATTTGTAAAAAGTTCCATTTTTTGTGTCATATAATCTCAAGAGATGGTATATTTATGGATCCATAAAAGATGATAGTTATTTAGAATTAGGAAAGACCCACCATAGTGACTGAGATACAATGTTTTTTTGGTTTCACTTGATATTATAGACACTTTTTTAAAAAAATTAACAGTTGTCCAATCCACTCACTAAGTTAACTCATAATGGATCCAAGTTCTTTTAGACAACTAAATGTGATGATTATTTCAAGGAACTAAAAAGAAGGTTAATCAGCACGCGAGTTATTATATTACTATGTAATGGAGAAATATTTTTAATCTATAGATTCATTAAAGAAGGTATTGGGATGTTTTCTCATATAGTATTATATGGTTAAATATTATGCCTCGTGAAAATTGATGGTTCATCAGAAAAATTACTCAAGTAATTATTTAGAGCTAGCCGTGTTAATTTTGGTATTAATGTTATGGTGGAACTATATTTATAGAGAAATATGTGATACACATTCTGATCAAATAATATTATAGTATATATTCACTTAAAAAGAGTTGAATATTCACCAAATATTATGGTTGGAGATTATTAATGATTATGACTTCTCAATATATTACCACCCTAGGAAAGAAAATAAGGTGGTCAATGATTTAATCTAAAAGTATCATGATAGATTATATATGATGATTATAAAAAAAGATATAATATTTCTATATTTGTAAAGGATGGAACTGTAAATCCTGAAGGAAGTGGATAAATCACATATTTCTCAAATGAATGTTCAACTATCTATCCATTTAAGGATTACAGTGGTGTGGAAGGAAGATGTAGAGTTGAAAAGTAATGTGAGAAATTCCCTTGAGTTCAACATTGATTTTGATTAAATGATATGGTTTAGAAGCCATAAATATATCCATTCCATACTAGATATGAAGAAGTACATGTTGTATAAATCTCATAGTTCATTATTCTATATTCATCATGGAAGTATGAGGATGTATAGAGATCTAAAAAAGTATTTGTCATGGGAAAACATAAAGAGGGATATTTTAGAATATGTATATCAATGGTTGGTATGTTATAAAGTTAATTCTGAGAGACAAAAGTATTAGTGGATATTATATCTATTACCCATAAAAGAATGGAAATTAGAAAACATCACAATATATTTTGTCTTTGAACTCCCCAAAACATTTAAAGGTCATAATGTAAGGAATTTTCCTTAAAAATTACATATTATAATTTATTTAGACTATATTTTATTTTATTAAATTCCCAAATATCATTTAGTTTTTGATTTTTATAGATTTATTTCATAAATCTTACATAATAATCCCATATATTACAAAGGGGGCACTTCAAATGAGAATCAATTTTTTCATAATATAAAACTTTTAAAGTAAAACATGATTTATTTTCATGAAAAGTATTTATGAATTTAAACATGACTTCTTACTTTCATTATCATCCTTAATCCCTAAAATTTTTTAAAAAAAATGGGATGATAAAAAAATCTTAGTAAGGGATATAAAAAAAGCGTTAATCCATGAATACTTATAAAAATTTCCCTTTTTAAAAATAAAAATTAGTCTCAAAATAAACAATTTTCTACCCAAGAAATAACCTTATATACCAATAATTTTTCATAAAAATTTTCATATGAAATATTAAAGGAAAAAATAAAACTCATAAGGTTTCTTTTGAAATCATGAAAAACTCATAGTAACTTTTTTTCACAAAGCTATACTTTTCAACCTTACAAATTATCATATACTTACATTTACTCTGTGAGATCCCAATATTTCCATAAAAATACTTAGAAAGAACAGATAAATCATGTAGGTAACTTGAGGAATAATTTTAATATCATTAACTTATACATGGAATAGCCATCATATTTATACTTAGAGTAACCATCATAGTTACACTTGAAATAACTATCATGATTATATATGGAATAACCATAACTATATATTCCCATAATCTTTTAGGTGAAGCCTAATTGGTTAAATACATCCCTTACCCAATGTATTTTAGATCTATAATAGGCTCACTCATCATTGTCTTATAATTGTACCAACTATCCTAAAAAATAATTCCCATGAACCATAATAGAATACATAAAATCTTTTATTATAAAAACATTCTTTTCACCCATAAGAACGCATTTTCAGATATTGTTATATACATTTTCTATAAAACTTGACCTTATAAACTAAAATTCCAAGAATAAAGGGAAATAAGGGTTTTATTTGAATAAAAAATAGTATATTATAATGGAATCCAAACATCAAAATACGGTTACAATATTGGTAAAAGTCATTGTCACTGTATATGTTAATATAAGACATTTATTTTGTCTTTTTATAGAGGATATTAAAACATTCCATAAAATATTAATTTTTGAATAATTCGAATGAAATACAAAAGAAACATAAATTTTCCTTTATAACTTTCTTATATCCATATAAACACATCAACAAAATAATTATAAAAATTTAGATATGGATGGAAAATAGAGTTTGTAAGCGATACTTTAAAAGAGGATTTCTAAAAAGAAAGTCCTTTATCTTGAGTCTGACTCATCATATACATTATTTATATTTTTTAATAATAAACTTTGGTTAGTTATTTAAATTATTAATAAACTTTTAAAGTTTATTAATTATTTAATTTTAACACTTACCATGGTATATTTAATTATTTAATTAATTAAATTCACGTCAGATGTTTTGATGATATTTTTTTCATAAGTCCAAAATAGCTTTGGTAAGTCAATATGGTCAAAGAGTTCATTATAAAATAATCTCCATAATAATAATCATGACATAATTATAATTTTTATACATCAATTATACTTTTAAAACAAATCATGAAAGATGATTATGAGAAATGAACTATGTTATAATCATAGTGACAGTATGTCATATATACACATGAGTAACATTTACATTATTAAATGATCATCAAGGAAAGAGGTTAAATATAATTTTATTTATATATAAATATAATAATTTAATAAATATCATTTATTTTTTCAATTATACTTATACATATCATCCATGTGATGTGGTGATGAAAAACGAGTCACATCGCTTCATGGAGGTGGTAGTCCACACGTATGCATGAATGACGCTATTATTTTTTAGTGAATGGCATGGTCAAAAACTAAATGATATATTTTATTTTAATATTGATAAATATTTAATTAATATCATATATATATACAATAATTCCATATTTATAACCAGCTGTGAGAGACGGTGATTTAAAAGGAATTACATTGGTTCGTGAGGTGGTAGTCCGTCGTACACACGAATGATGGTTTGGTTTTCCATTTGATGGAAGATCGTATAAATATAGGTTGTTCAGTTAACATAAAAAACCCTTGGTTTAACTTATATTCTAGGTTTATTACAAAATAATTTTTAAGTAATATTTGAAGGATGAGGAAGAAGAAATAATACCAAAACTGTGGTTAAAAACTATAACTCTTGTTTGGAAAGTCTCCATTAATTAACATATAAATCCATCTAAAGTTGGTATTATACCTAAAAAATACATATATAATGAGTAAAGTGATGTTAAAAAGGTATATTTGTATATTATGGCTGAAAAAATCGGTTTCTAAGTGTGAAGTAAAGGGAAGAAGAGAGTCTCTTTTATAAAAGAGGGGAGGGTAACTCTTGGAATTTCACAAAATAAAAAATTTATATAAAATAAAATTATTTTAAAAATGGATGAAAAGTTATTTATTTAAATTATAGTATTATTTTGGGTCTATATAATATCATTCAATAAAAATTATACATTTATAATAATGTTTTTACCCTTATCATTTGGTTCTGACCTGTCGTTAACCCCTTTCACACTTACCGTGACAATAAGGATTTTTATTCTTTGATAGCTAAGATAGTTTTTATAAATTTGAAAAAGGCCCATAAATGGACCATAGATAATGTAATTAACCACATACCATTAATTTTATATAATTTTTTATTATTATTAATTTTATATCATTTAGTAAAATATTGTTTTCATAAAATATTAATAATGTCAATTTTAAAATTATTCATTTACATTGATTTTTTATAATATCAATATGGACACATAATTTGAATATAATAAATTAAAATATCCATATCATGTTATAGTTACATATAAAATTAATGGGTCACATTAATTCTTTCAAATTATATTAATTTTAATATTTTAAATATCATTTATTTTATTTTTCTCTTAATTTAATAATTACTTTGTTAGCGTTGTGTAAGCATTTAGGGAAGTTTTTTCTTTAATAAAAATTTAAAATAAATTACAATTATGAATATAAATAATTTATATTTTAAAAAACAATTATTACCTAACACAGCCTATGTTTATCTCTATTTTAAAAATATTATATTAATTTAAAAATAAGAGTGTGATATTTTTATATTTTATTTAACTATAATATTGTAAACTTTATAATCACATCAAAATGGGAAAAAATACCATATAACCAAATAATGGATGATTATGGATGAAATTAAATTATTCAAGAAAATTAAGGCATGTTTTAGGGTCATTTTATATTCTTTTATTTTTATTTATAATTTTAATTACCCATTTTAACCTTTATCATAGTAACAAAAATTACTAAGGCTACTTTTCATATTAAGAAATAATAAAAGGGAGTATTTACCAAATTTTGACTCATTGATTCTAAATTTAAAAAAATTGTTAAAATTTGAAATAAATAAGTGGCATAATTTAATTTAAAATTAAATCATTCAAAGATAATGAAAAAAAAATTTCATAAAAGTGTCCTTTTTAAAGACAAAATGTTTTTATACTAAATTCAAGTATAACATTCATTTTAGAAAACATTATTGGATATTTTTTATAAAAAGTAACAAATGAAATTTTAAAACTAATCCAAAATTGAATTTTAATTTATAAATAATTTAAAATAATATAATTTTTTTAGTAAATATCTATATTTTTAACTATACATTTAAAAATCAATATTCTCAGAAAATTCTAAAAAATTTATCCTAAGATAATTTTGACCTGGTCAATTCAAAAATGAAATTAATTTTTAAAATTAAAACTCAATAATTTGAAAATAAAACTTATAAATAAATTTATATAATAAAACTATACCCTTTTTATTTAAAAAATTATAATGAATATAAATATCCATCTTATGAATACTATTAAATATGAAGATGGTTTATTATATCATTACCAGGTTTGTTACATTATTCACCTCATTTTTAAATTGCATCCTTGTAATTTTATTCACTTATTAAACAAGTGGGGATACCTTTCCCTCATAGAATTTTTGGACTCCCATATTTCTTCTTCAACCATATGATTTTTCCAAAAAACCTTAACCTGGTGAATTACCATATTCCACAATAATTTCTCTATATGGTCATGAACATGAATAGGATGTTCCTTATAAGAATGGTTATCTTCCAACCGAAATACCTTGGGGATCAAAACATGATATGAATTCGGCACATACTTTCTTATCATAAAAACATGAAAAATATTTTGTACCTAGGATAAAATCATAGGAAAGGTTAATCGATAAGAAACAAATCAAAATTCATCTGGGATTTCATATGTTCTAATGAACCATGGACTTATATTTTCCTTTTTACCAACATACATCACGTTTTTTCATAGAGATGCTTTAAGAAAAATATGACTTCCTACAAAAAAAATAGATATTTTTTTATGATTATCTATAAAAATTTTATAGATTATATGAGATGTCCTTATATGTTGTTAAATTATCTCCACCTTATTAAAAAATTCCACTACCAATTATTATCCTATCAACTTCCTTTCACTTACTTCATCCCAAAAATCTTGAGTGGGGCATCTATTTTCACATAATACCTCAAAATTTGTTATCTATATATTAGAATAAAAACTAATATTACATGAAAATTTAACTAAATAATGGTAATAATCTAAACTTCCCTGGTAATCCATTGAATAAGAATGAATAATTTCTTCCAAATATTAAATTATTCTCTTGGTTTCTCTATTATATTAAGGATGAAAATTCATACTGAAATATAATTTAGTACCCAATGAGTACTGAAGTCCTTTACAAAAATTCAGAGTGAACCTGGGATCACGGTTAGATACAATGGATATAGGAACTCCATGGAACTTGACTATCTCCTAAAGTTACATTCTATAATGTTGATCTAAGATAGAGTATCTTGAATGGTAAGTAAATTCATATATTTAGTCAATTAATCAACACTAAACCAAATCAAATTATTACACCGAGTAGTTTTTAGTAATCTTGCCACAAAATCTATGAATATATTTTCCCATTTCCACTCTTAAAAAAAAAGATAATGAAGCATTCCATTCATTAATTTTAATACTACTTTAACCCATGAAAATTAAACTATTTCATAGTAAACATAGTAATATCTATTTTCATTCCATCCCTCCAGTAATACCCTTGATGGACTCTATACATCATAGTATTATCAATATAAATGGAAAATAGGGAAGTATGAGATTCACTCAATAATTATCTCTTCAACTATGAATCACAAGACACATATAATCTATTTCCAAATCTTAAAAAACAATCTTTATCAATGTTAAATTTATGAAACATACACTCACTAACCAATTCTAAAATTTTCTATGACTCACATAATTCCTTATGAACTTTTTTAATTCATTTTTTCATAGATGATTATACTAACAATTGAAACAAAACATAAAATATTCATGCATCCACAAATTCTAGGATAAAATTCATCAAATAATTAACTAAAGTGTAAAGTTATAAACAAAACATTGTTAATAATTTTTTTTCAGACTCAAATCATCAAATACTTTTTTTCTTTTATAGGATGGTAATAAATTGTGAATTGATAATCCTTAATCAAATCTAGACATGTCCTCTATCTCATGTTCAACTCTCTCCAAGTGAATATATACTTCAATATTTTATGATTACTATATATTTAAAACATGGAACCATGTAAATGACAAGTCCAAATTTTTAAAGCAAAACCCACATTAGAAAATTTTAGATCATGTGTAGGATAATTTAACTCATGTGGTTTTAGTTGTCATGATACATAAGCAATTACCAAATCATTTTTTATTAGGAAACAACCAATCCGTTTTAATGAAGTGTCACTTTATATGATAAAATTTATTTTTCTTAAGGGTAGGGATAAAACTAAATCCTTCCCCAATATTATTTTTAGTTTTGGAAAAGAGTCATCACGTTCTTTTTTCAGCTAAATTTAACTCATTTTCAAGTTAAATTAGTCAATGAGCTAGATAAATGTGAAAAAAATCTAAAAATCACTGGTAATATCCTAATAACCCAAGAAAACTATAAATCTCAATAATACTCATAGGTCATGACCATTCATCAGCCAATTTAGTTTTAGTAGGATCAACTGTTATACCATCTTTATTTATAATGAGTCTAAGAAAAGAAATTTGTTTTTATGAAACATCACATTTTCAAAATTTTCTGTATAACTTATTTTATTTCAAGGTTTGTATAATTATTCTTATATTTTTTTCATGATCATCATAACTTTTTGAATAATTAAGATATATTTAAAAAAATAACCAAATAATTATCCAAATATTCATTGAATAATCTATTCATAAGATCTCTAAATACTAAGGGAGAATTTGTAAACCCAAAGGGCATAACCACAAACTCATAATACTCATATCTAGCCTAAAATAATGTTTTTAAATATCATCCTCCTTAAAATTCAATATATAGTACCCAAACCTTTGTTCAACCTTCAAAAAATACTAATCTCCATGGAGTTGAGCAAAAAAAATCATCTATATGAGGCAACAAATACTTATTATTAATAGTAATGTTATTCAAACTACTATAATCAATTAAAATCCTCATGGATTCATATTTATTTTTAACAAATAAGATAGGATCACCCCATGTTGAAGTTAAAGGATGAATGGAACCTTTATTAAGAAACTCCTATAATTGATTTTTCAATTCTATAAGTTCTACATGATTCATTTAATAATGGGTTTTTCAAAGTAGAATATCATCTTGAACTAAGTTAATAGGAAATCAAACTTCCCATTTAGTTATAACAATAGGAAACTCATTAAAGAAAAAATTAAGTATTCTTTTACTACCAACACATCATTAATCTATATAGTTCTATTATTTTCAAAAATATTCATATGATAAATTTTATTTATATATTTTAATAGTTTATGGGATTATTTTTATGTTATTAAAGTTATGGGTTCATTCTTATATATAAACTAGAATTATTCCTAAAAAACTGTTTTAGCACTATAATCTATCTTAACATGGTAAACATAAAACCAGTCCATACAAAGAATAATATCAAACTATACTTAGAGAATGATAATAAGGTTTTATAGTAATTTTGTTCCATATACAATGATAGAAATATTATTATAATTTATTTTTTCCTTAATACATATCCCAAGTGTTTTTTCCCATAATTTATGGATTGATTTCTTAAGGTGGAAATTCCAATTTACCAAGAAAGTTTTCAAAAATGAAAAAATGTGTATACCCTGAATCAAACAAGACTTTAGAATAATATGAATAAATAAGAAATATACTTAATACCACTTAATTTTATGGACCAATATATACTTAAGTGGTTGAAAAGGATTTCAACACACCTTTCTGATTATAGTATGTCTATTTCACATCATTTAGATTCTTATTTACACACTCATGTGCATAATGAATCATCTCATTACTTTAAAAACATTTTACTATCAATTTATTAGAATTTACCTTACCACTAACATGATCTTTTTCATTGAAATTATGAGGCATATTCCCCATATTAACACTTTATAAGAACTTAACTTTATTTATAAGGCATTCCCCATTGTGATTTGTAACACAACTCTTACAAACTGAGAACTTGATTTTATTACCATCAAATTTATTTGATCCATTATTCCCCTAATATTTTCACATGGACCTCGTTTATGCTCATTTTGAAAGTATAAATGGTCATCAAAATAATCTATGTACATCGTATTATCACATCACATAAGTTTTTCATAACTTAGGAATCATGGTAAGCCAATTATCTTTGATATCTTGGCTTCAATCCTGAGTAAAACCATTTAATCTTACTATCTGGATCACGAATAAAATTTGGTGCATACCATTCCAATTAGGTGAAGTTTTATTCATATATGTAAAATAATTCTTTCTCCTATTGTCTCAATTTCAAGAATTTAATTTCCATCATATAAATAAAAAAATTAGGAAAATATTTCTCAAGGAAGATATTCATAATTTCGTCTCATTCAAGTCTACCAATCTATTCAATTCTTTTAGTATTCTTAACCATTGTCCACCATTTATCATCTCCACCTTCAAAATAATAAATATGAAGAATTAAATTTTAATTATAAGAAATCTCATGACATGAAATATATATTTCTAGGTCTTTAATACATCCATCAGATACTCTGGGTCAGAAGATCTACTGAATGAAAGATGGTGTTGCCTCATAAAATATTCAACTATTTACATGTTCCTTTGTAGTAGATCTATCTAATATCTAGAATTGATACCACCAATATTTATAGATAGGATAACCCAATCCATCATAGAAACAAACAGCTCTATTCCAATTCCATCCATTTTAGGTTGCTGATTCAGAAGGATATCATCCCCTTGGTGCCTTCCTACATATGCTTCCCTATTCCCTCTATAGAAAACCATTTTAAACAGATATAGTTTAGAAAATTAAACATGGTAATATTAAAATTATATATAATTTTATCTTAAAAAAATTAAAATAATTTAACGTTATTCTATTAACATTATCATAATATATAAAGTTATATAAACTTACTCTGATACTAACTATAATGAATTGTACTTAAATGTTACATATTATAGTGACTTTATACTAGTTTTAGTTTTCTTAAATTCCCAAAGATAATTTAGGTTTATAGTTTTAGATATTTAGGTTATAAGTACTATATAATAATACCACATATTAAAAAGTGAAAAATTCTACTCATTATCCATTTTTTTACAATAAAAAACTTTAAAAGTAAAACATGATTTGTTTTCATGAAAAATATTCATGAATTACAACATGAATTCATAAATTCCCTTAACATCCTTAATACCATTGAAAGACACATTAAAATATTATATAAGCGCAAAAACTTAGTAAGGGACATAAAAAGAAAGAAATAAATTTTTAGTGTATGAATACTTATAAAAATTTTCCTTTTCAAAATAAACTTTGGGATCTAAATAAACATTTTATTACCCAAGGAATATCCTTATCTTCAAAAATTTATTCATAAAACATTTATTAATAAATCATAAAGTCAAAATAAAACTCATAAGGTTTCTTTGAAATCATGAAAAAATCATAATGACTTTTTTCACATAGTTATAATTTTCAACCTTACAAAGTAGAATATAATTACCTTTACCTAGTGAAATCATATTATTTCCATAAAAATTTGTAGAAATCATAGATAAATAATATAGGTAACTTGAGTTATGGTTTTCATATCATTCATACTTACACATGAAATGACCATAATAGTTATACTTAGAGAAACCATTATAGTAAAACATAAAATAACCATCATGTTTATACTTGGAATAACCATCATAGTATACTCCTATAAAATCTTAGGAGAAACCTAATAAGTTAACTCTCACCCTTTACCAAATTAATTGGAGATATATAACAAGATCACCCAATTTTTTTTATAATGTAACAACCCAACCTAATACAAAATTAACAAGAACCATAATAGAACACATAAATATTGCATTATAAAAATATTCTTTTCACCCATAAGAAATAATTTTCGAATATTTCTATATGAATTTTCATTAAAACCAATTTTTAAAAATTAAAATTCCCAAAATAAAGGGGAATAGGGTTTTAATTTATAGAAAAAATGGAATATTATAAAGTAATAAAAATATAAAAGTATAATTACAACAGTGGGAAAATCTATTATCATCTTGTATGTTAAAATAGAACATTCCTTTTTTCCTTTTTGAAAATGACGTTAAAACATTCTATAAAAGATTAATTTTGAAAACTTTTAAAAGAAATTAAAAAGTAAAATAAATTTACCTTTATAATTCACTTATATCCATATAAATACATTCATAAAATAATTTTAAAAACATGGATATGGAATAAAAAGAGAGTTTTTTAGGGAAACTTTAAAAGATGATTTTTAAAAAGATAGTCCCCTACCTTGAGTCTGACTCATTACACACATTATTTATTTTCATAAATAATAAAATATGGTTAATTATTTACATTATCAACAACATTTTTCAAGTTTTCTATACCTTTTATTTTAACTATTACCATGATATATTTCATTATTTAATTAATTAAATTGACATTAGATGTTTTGACGACATTCGTTTCATAAGTCCAAAATGGATTTTATAAGTTGACTATAATCAAATATATAATTATTAAATCATATCTAGAATAATAATAACGACATAATTATAATTTTTATACATCAATTATACTTTTAGAACAAATCATGAGGTATTATTATGAAAAATGAACTACGTTACAATCATGGAGGCGGGTAGGTCATATGTATACATGAGTAACATTTCCATTTTTCAATGATTAATATGGAGAGAAGGTATATATCATTTTATCATTACATAATTATCATAATATCTTGAATATAATGTAATTTATTTAATTATACTTATATATATCATCCATGTGATGGGGTGATAATAGACTAATCACAACACTTAGAGGAGGTGGTGCTTCACACATATGCATGAATGATGTTATCATTTTTCAGTGAATGGAAAGATAAGAAAGTGAATGATATATTATATTTTTATAATGATAAATATTTAATTAATATCATATATATATATATATATATATATATTAATTCCGTCATTATAACAAGACATACAAGATAGTGATGTAAAAGGAATTACATCGATTCACGAGGCGGTAGTCCACCGTACACACGAATAATGGTATTGTTTCCCATTTGATGGTTGTGGAGATGAATATAGGTTTTTACATTAACAAAAAAACACCTCAGTGTATGGAATATAATTATGTTTTATATAATAATGGTTAATAAATATTTGAAGGTTGTGGAAGAAATAATAAAATAAAAAAATGCAATTAAAAACTATACATCTTCTTTAGAAAGTCTCCATTGATTAACACCTTAGTCCCTCTGGAGTTTGTATTATAACTAAAAAAAGACCTCTATAATTGGGGGAGGTATATTAGGAAGTTATTTAGTTATATTATTTACAAAAGAAATGGTTTTTTAAGTGTTATGTAAATGGAAGAAGAGATTCCCTTTTATAAGAGTGGGGAGGGGTACTCTTGGAATTTATCAAAATATATAATTAATATAAATTAATTTTCAACTCCAAATGGATCAAAACTAATTTATTTATAATATAGGATTATTATAGGTATAATTCATCTCATCTAATAAAAATTATACAAGTTTTCAATATGTTTTTACTATTATCTTTTGGTTTTTAACCCATAGTTAACCACATTCGCACTTACCAGGACAATAAGGATTTTTACTATTTAAGGGTCAAGATAGTTTTTTTAAATGGAAAAAATCCCATAAATGGGACATGGATAATTTCATTAACCATATACATTATGAATTTAATATTTTATTAATTTTATATTATTTAATAAATTATTAATTTAATAAAATATCAATAATATCTATTTTAGAACTATTAATTTACTTTATTTTATTAAAACATCAAGACCACCAGGGAATTAAAATATAATAAATTCACATATCCCTATAATTTTATATTTTTCTAGAAAATTTGTGGTTAACCTTAATTATTTCAAAGTATTCTACTTTTAACAGTTTTAATATCATTTATTTAATTTTTCTATTAATTGAATAATTACTCGACCAACATTATGTAAGAATATAAGGTAATTATTTATTCTCTAAAAATTAAAAATAAATTAACATGATGAATATAAATCATTTATCTTTCAAAATAATTATTATAACTAAACATATCCTCTTTGTAACCCCCCAAGACATTACAATATTTTCATTTTTTGAATAAATTTAATCTTTTTGTTTTCTTAATTTATACACAACATCATGTTAATCTTACATTACACACAATAATGAGTTGTCTTGCGTTACACACAAGACCTAGTTTTACTGAATAATAATATATTAATAAAATATTATTATTTAATAAAATATATAACCTACCCATTAAATTAGAGGTTATGAATAGTATTAACCACATTTTTAATTTTATATATTTTATATCATTTTAAGATTTATATTTTTTTGTTTTATATACATGATATAGGAACAAATTCAATTTTTTTGGATAAAATTAGTATTTTTCAAAAAACGCAGTTTTGTCGCCTTTTGATGGCACACCCATTTTAAATCAAGTGTTTGAAACTTTACTATATTCTATTTTAGTAAATAAATTTATTCATTTGAAGCAGGATATGAAAATTTACTTTGGATGATTTTTTGATATTTTTTTGATAAGTTTTAAATTTTGATAAATATTAAAAAATATACTAAATGTTTATTGAAAACATCTTTTTCCATTGAAATAATTTATGAGGATAAATTATATTATTGAATGTTTTTAAATTATAAATATAATATATTTTTATCATTTAATATAAATTTTTTCATTGTAATTAAATTTTCCTTGAGTTTTGATGTAAAAACATTTCAATTTTTTGTAATGTTTTAACTTTTAAAAACCTATTTTTAGTTTCGACAATAGGAATTATTTTTAAATTAATTTATTCCAATTCTATGTTTTGAAATTAGAAAAATGGATTCCATATTTAAAATCATAAGATACAAATTATTTAAATATTCCCCTTTTAGTTTTTGGATATTATGAATAGTAACTTCATCAATTATTTTTATTTACCACAGTTAAAGGGTAAATCAGGTAAATAAGGGTAAAAATAATATTGTAATAATATAAAACTACCCTAACATGTTTCCTAACCATATTGGATGAGATATGTCTGACCAAGACAACCTTTGGGGTGTAAATATTTCTTTTTGAAGCCAATTGTGTGTGATTATGACACTTAAAACTTTTAATTTAAAATAAAGGAAAATATATTATAAATATGTATCTTCTTAATAAAAAAAATTTAATATGGGTTTATATAAATGATATATTAGACTATAAATATTCATTAGAAATATAAAAATATGTTCTATATCATGTTATTTTATTTATAATTTTTAGACACTAAATAATTAAATTTATTTCTAACACAATAATGATATAGTGATTACTTTGTTAATGAAGGAATCAAATAAATGATATTATAAATATTAAAATAAATATTATTTGATATAATTTATGATATACACGAATTTTATAGGTTAATGTGACATTTTATAAGACTATTAAATGGTTTTTTTCGAATTTATCTCTATTTTTATATTTTATTTAAATTCAATAAAATGAATAGTGTTAAAATTGACATAATTGATGTTTTATAAAAATAATAATTTATTAAATTATTTAAAAATCATAAAAATATTTTAAAATCTCAAGGTGAATATTATATAGTCTAAAAGTTCATTAAATGTCCATTTAGGGGAAATTTATTCCATATAAGTAAAATTAATAGCTTCTTAATAATTAAAATGTTGTTACCACTTTTAAAATTAAAGTAGAATAATTAAGGGTAAACCGAAAAGATAAGGTTTAAAATAAACTCAATATATTCCTTAAAATTATTTTATTAGATAATTTAGAACTATCCTCATATTATATTTTACATATATCAATTTGGAGCAATTTCTATTAAATAATTAATTTATATTAATTTAATATTTTAATACTTTTCAAGGGTTTCCCTCCCCTCTCCTATAAAAAGGTACCCACTCTTCTCTAATATTCACACCTATAATTCCATTTGTCTCAGCCAATACCTTCCCACTTATTCTCCCAACTTCCATCATTATATCCTAGAGGCCGTACTTTGGGTATAAATTTACCCTTAGGAGTCCTTTTATGCAAATCAAAAAGGAGACATCCAAAAAAGATGTAATTATTTTATCACCTCTTTTAATGTTCTTTTCTTCTTTTACTTCCTATTTCTATGTTGTTTCGATATCAAAGTAATAAATATAGTATCATACATATACTTATATGTTATTATAATCATGTTAAAATAATATTCTTCCTTTTACCCATCCTACAAAAAACAATATCACCATGTGTGCGTGCGTCCGACTTACCATCTCCACGTCGTGGTGTAAATCGTTTTTCACCTATACTTTATTTAGATGGGTATAACGTTGAATATAAAGGATGTAAATAATAAATATGAAATGATATTTTTTATTTACAATTTATATTCCATCCAATTCAATACCATTTAACTATTAAGGAAATGATATTGTCGCTCGTACGTATGTATGGCTTACCGTCTCCACGACGGGATGAGACTCATCTTCCACGTTCACCATCAAAGAATAATTATAAAAATGTTTATTATTAATAATTATGAAATATATGACATAATAGTTCTAATGTAATAATATATATATATAAATATATATTTATGTACATATATGTCATTCACTTACTTCCATTCAATACGATAAGAAAACGGAAACAACGTTCATGCGAATGTACGACTTACTGTCTCCATGAACGGTGTATTACATTTCATATATCTATCTATTATATATATTTATATTCTGAATATATATGATATATAAATAATTTTATATATTTTTAAAGTAAGTAAATCATTATCTAAGTAATATGATCAAGAATAACAAGTCAAAACACATATGATAAACAAAGCGATTATTACCTGAAATGTTGCTTTAACTTGGAATTGTTAATAAATGGGTAATATAAAGTCATAAACGAGTCATATATGAAATCATAAATATTATTATAATTCTGATATAAGTTAATAATATGTTTAAAAACATTATACAGGATTTTCAAACACGTACGGATATTATCAGACCTAAGGTAAGGGAATTCCTTCTCACTTTTAATTTTCGTGAGATATAAGTCATGTTCACCACCTATTTCTTGTATGTGGTGTATGTACTGCCCATATTATATTTTATATCATGAATACATTTTCTTCATGGTATTTAAAGTTTCATTTGAAGATATCAAGTATATGATTTAAATGTTCAAAGTGGTATGGAACGCTTTGAATGTTTAAGGAATTAATCCTTTCTCTATTTCAATATTCTTGATATTATTTTACATAAATATTTATATGGATGTAAAAGGAATATAAAGGAAATTTTATGTATATTTGTAAGTTAATTCAAATTTTTTCCAAAAATAATCTTTAAAATGTTTTTTTCACAATCTCATTATTATCCGAGATTGTTTATACATAAGTATCTACTGATACATCTTTATCATCCATGTCCATATTTTCAAAATGGTTTTAAGGATTTATTTATATAGACATGAATGTTTTAAAATGTTAATTAATTTAAAAAGTTTCAATGTGGTATGGGACACTTTGATTCAAAAATTTCTTTTAAATGTATTCTTTTATAAATTGGACGACTTTTAAATGTTTTTTAAGGGATATTTCTCTCAAAGAGTTTTAACAATTTTATTAGATTATTTTCATCTATGTCAACATCCTTTTTTAGATTTTATGCTTGATTGAGGTTGATTTATTATGATAAAATCTTCCATATTGTATTTAAGGGTTTATGATATGTTTGAATGTGTATGTGATATTTTTATACCAGTCATGGTTTATAGTTAAAGTATTAACATTTTGTATACTAGTTTTAATATGAATATTTATGATATATTTCACCCTTTTCATATGAGGAATACATTGAACTTAGTAAGTGACGAGTGTGGCCCACTATAGCCCCTCAATACATCGTTAGGTCTCATGGTACAAACTAGTATCTTGGAAGAAGGCCTTCATGGTATGGTAATGGTCTTGGCATAAGGCCTTGACAGTATAGTTATGATGTTTGGAATTATGAATTACTTCATTATGAGATTCGTTATTGATATTACATGTGAGAATTCGGCTAGGATAATATCTATGTGAATGTTTAAATTTCATTATTTGATTTATTATTATCATGTTATGTGGATGATAATTTTTAAAAGGATTGTGTTTCGGTTTTATACTTTTCCTTAAAAGTTTATTCTTATTTATGAGAGCTTCTACTGTATTGTTTATCCTTACTGATCATCTGAGCTCACCCCTTTCTCGTGTTTTATTTTCCTAGGATGTCGATAAGTGTATTATGATTTATATTTAGGGTTAAACTATGAGAATAATGGTGTTCTCAAAGTTTTATCTATGTTGTTTTTTTATGTTTCGAATTGTAATGAAAAGTTTATATATGTAATCTATTTTCCAAGACTACTAAACCGATCCATCCTTTGGGATTTGATTCCTTGTAATCATTCCAATATATTAAAATAATACACCAGCTATGGGTATCTGGGTTCAGGGTGTTACACTCTGGTTATCCCCATGATAAAAATAATATAGTTATTAAAAATAAAAGTTTCACATTTTTTATTTTTATTTAAATAAAATATTTTAAAGGTTATAATCACATCTAAATGGAAAAATGACATACAAACAAACCATGGATTTTTATGGATTAAATTAAATCATAAAATTAAAATAAGTAAAGTTTTAGGGTCATTTTATAGCCTGTGTCATTTTATTTTTAACTTTAGTTACCTGATTTACCATTTACCATGGTAACAAAAATTACGAAGGTTACTATTCATATTGATAAAAAAATAAAATCTATTATTTAGAAATTTTGGACCAAATAATTCCAAATAAGGAATCTATTTTTCAAAATTCAAAAAAATAAGTGGTAGAATTTAATATAAAATTAAACTGGAAGAGCGCAATGAAAAATGGGGTTTCAGAAAAATATCCTTTTAAAATCTAAAATATTTAAATTAAATTTAAGTATAAAATTCATTTAAAAACATAATGGGAAAATTTTAAATAAAAATTAACAAATTGTGTTTTAAAACTAATCCAAAAGAGAATATTACTTTATAAATACTTTAAATGAAAATACAGTTTTCAATTAAAATCGATTTGTTTCACTATACATAAAAAATTAAAATTTTTAGAAAAATCGCATGAAGTTATCCAAAGGTAATTTTAAATGATGAATTAAAAAATGAAATTCATTTAATCAAATTAAAATTATATAATTAGGAAATTAATCTTTAAAATAAAATTATATAATAAAAGAGTTTAATAAAACTATTTCCTTTTTGATTCAATAAAATTTATAATGAATATAGATATTTATCTCATGAATACTAATAAATATAAAAAAATTATTTTATTATTACCTGGGTTGTTACACATAATTCTATTTGGGATGTAGTCAATCTATTAATGAATTCGTCACATGTCATTTTTATTATAGAGGAATTATCTCTTGATCAAATTTCCTAAATATATATCAAAGAAGTGGTAAGTTTTCATACAGTACCACATCCTATTATATCTGATTGGGATCAAAGGTTTTCCTAGAAATTTTGGAGAATAATTCATCCAAATCAATATATGGAGTAAAGTTTTATCACTTCTTATCATCCTCATATTGATGGTAAGTACAAGAGAACCATTCAAACCATGGAGTGTATGTTGAGATCTTATTCTATAGAATTAAAAGGTGGTTTTTATAAATACCTTTACCTAGAAAAGTTTTCTAATAATAATATCTTTCACTCAAGAATTTATACGGATCATTATGAAACACTCTATGAAATGAAGTGTATAACTCCAACGTGCTAAAAATAATGTTGGGGAAAGAAAGATATTGGGACTTTAGCTAGATGAGGAAATGATAAAGATGGTTAGATCCATTAAATAACACATAAGGTAAGTAACAAGTCGACATAAAAGTTATTCTAACAATCATAAGAAATATATGGAGTTTAAGTTTAGTGGTAAGCAGTTTCTTCAAATTTCTCCATAGAAGAAAGTTATGATATTTTGGAATAAAGGAAAGATTGTCCCTAGGTATATTATCCCCTTTAAGATTTTTGGATTGAGTTGTGATGGTATTTTATTGTTTGGAACTTCCACTGAATCTCTCTCAAGTTCATGATGTGTTACATGTATCTCTCCCAAAGAAGTACATACCTAACCCTTCACATGTACGTAATGTAGAGGTTATACCATTGGAAAAATATCTCCATTTTGAGGAAAAACAAATAGAGATTATGGATCATAGAAAGAAAGATCTATGAAACAAGATCACTCACCTGGGAAAAAATATATGGTGAAATCCCCCAATTTAAGGTAGGTACATGGGAACATAAGGATATGATGAGGTAGAAGTATACTCATTTGTTTGTATCAGATTAATATAATTTCAATGTATAATTTTTTTTAAAAGGGGTAGAATGTAACACCCTGAGATTTTATGAAATATTTTTTTCAAATAAATATACTTTCTTTGATAGCTTTCATTACACTCAACACCAATTTTAAATGAATTGTGATATAATATTAAAATATAATTATTTAATTCTACAATTATGGCCAATCATTTATATTGGAATTTTTTAAGAGGACTAACTAAATTATAAAAAATATATGGTCTGTATATTTATAAAATAAATTCATTGTTTATCAATTAATTAGAAATTTAAATAAAACCTAATTCAAACTAAAGGAGTTTTTTTTTTGAAAAACTATTTTTATATGCCCAATGTGTGTCTATATTAATAAATTAAATTTTAAAATATTGGTAAATTATTTTAAGAAAATTATATATTCAATAAAATATTTAAACTTTCATCTATTATTTTTTCTAAAAATAGACTAATAATAAATCTAGTGTTATGATTAAAAAAATCTTCTCAAAAATAGTTTCATCATGTACTAGACACTTGATTAAAAATTAAAATTTTACACTTATAAAAAAATTTCAAAAAAATAAACTTAATTTTTGAAATCAAAATGTAAAAAATATCTAAAAGTTTATTTTTTTATAATTTTTTGAAAGATTATTATTTTATGATGAATAGTGAAAAATTATGATTTTTATTAAAATTTTCTTTTTGTTTAATGTATTTATATAGTTAATTTTTTTTAAAAAAAAATAGTTTTAAAAGTAAAATTAGTTCAATTATATTATTATTAATAAAATTAGGTCATTGTAGTCAATGTTATATTGAATTTTTATATATAAATTCTTATACATAAGAAAACTTTTTCATTACTTGAATGGCCCAAAGGCCTTTAATTATTATTCATTTTTTATAATACCCCTTTTAATGGTTGAAGGGGAACCCTTACATGGACCAAAGGATTTGTGAAATTACATGACCCAAAGGTCCTAGAGGAATTCATCCCAAACTATGACTACTTGGAGCCACCCCTCCTCAATGTTTTCATCATATTCATCTCTCCACCTTTGTATGGGTGTTTGGATAGCAGTCATGTGCAGAGATATATAGTCCTAGTACCGATGGATATTTCCATACCATCTCATTCTTCAAAATCCAATAACTCTATTCTGGTGAATTCGTCTACTCTGAATCCTCCCCTAGAGATTGTTCCTTGTATTATCGGTCTAGTTTGCGTTTGCACATCATGTGGCCTGAAGGCCTTGAGGTGGACTGAAGGCCTCATGGTAGCCCAAATTCTTTAAGGTGGCCTGAAGGCCTTAAAGGACTCGAGGACCAAACTGGTGGCCTGAAGGTGAATAGTTTCGACTACTACAGTACCAAATAGTTCTTGCTATAATGCCTGCTATAGTACCTACTATAGCAACCCAAAAATATGAATTTACTCAGAATTGATCCTAGGTATTGAGGATTCACTTTAAGAGTCCTCACCAACCGGTTTGGGGCTCATGTGCCATTTTCATTAGAAAACTGTATTTTCATCGCGATTGTGGGTTTAATTTTAAATATAAATTCTTTCACTTATGTGAACTAAATTTGAAAAAATAGATTAAATATTTTGAATCATAATAATTAATATTATTTAATATGGTTAACTTAATTTTTTTTCTTAATGAATGGTAAAAAATAGAAAATATCTTACCGCGGTTATGGTTAAACAGGTTTACTAGGAGATTAATGTAAAATAATAAGGGTTAACATGACCTAAAATCATGTATAATTTCTATTTTATGGACTAATTAAGACATTATCTTATATAATGTTTATTAATGGTATATTTTAGATCAATTTGTTCATGAAATTTACTTCACATTATTTAAAAACATTGAAAAATTACATGTGTGCCACTCACCTTAGTTATAAAAGTTCACCACCTCTCATATCCTCTCAATACTTTAAGGGGATTTTGGTTTAGAAAATACCTAACCAAATACCTTAATTAAATCCATCCCCAAAAACAATATACCTTATTTTGATCATAAAAACATCTTAGGAAGCATTTAGGTATAAACCTAAAAGGTTTTCCATAGAAGAGGTATAGTTCTTAACCATGTATTTTCACTTTATTTATTCTTCTAAAAACTTTAAATATTATTAAACTATGATGAAATAAAAAAAATATACTAAATATAATTATATTTTATAATTTTAATGGAATAATCTATATCCATCCCATTTTCCCTCAAATGGGAAACAATACTGTCGATCATGTGTGTGATAAGTTGTCGTTTTATGAACCGATGTAATTCATTTTACATCACCACCTCTCAAAAATAGATATAATAATGAATTTTAATTCTATATATATATTATTTATGAAATTATTATAATTAATTAATTATAATATCAATTATTCCTTCTTACCTTCCAATCTTTTGGAAAATGTGAACGTCACTCATGCATACGAGTGGACTACAGCCTCCACGAAGTGATGCGATAATTTTTTCATTTTATTTTATCATGGATGGTAATAAGAATATATTTAATGAATATATATGATATATATGATATAATAATTATTTTAAAAATGTTAATTAATATTTATCTTTCTTTCATTCTATCTTCCAAAATATAAAAACAACGTCCATGCGTACATACAACATATCGTCTCCGAGAACAGTGTAATTCATTTTTTAAAATATAACTTTTATGGATGACTATAAATATGTTTATAATGAATATATATGATTTCTATATCATTATTAACTTTTTTAAAAGATGTAACCATGATCAAATTAAAATTAAAAAAACCACTAAACCATAACCTGTATGAAAAACAAAGCACTTATCACCCAAAACAGTGATTTTAATTAAAAAATTTTAATAAATAGGTTATAAGACATCATAAGTAAACCATAAATAGTATGATAGATATTAGTATTTGTATTTAATATATTTATAATAAACCTATATTTATTATAAATGAGTTTATAATTTTTATGTATAAATTCAATAGTTGGGGAAAGGTTTTCATGTTTCAGCCATATTTTTTAATCAAGAATGTTTAGGATTGAAATTAAATTGAGAAAATTATATGATACTTTTTCTGATAGATATCATTAATTATTATTATCCTCTAGTTATTTTTTTAGAATACATGTTTTTCTTTAATTTTCCTTAATTTAAGTACTCAAGATACTAAAAAATTATTTTTAAGGAAAACCGACAATGTTTTACTATTTAGTTAGAAATATTTCACTTTCATGTCCATGTTTTCTATAATAAATTTTCAAGATGGTTTATAATAATATATGATCATTTTTTAAAGTCATTTTTATCCATTTTTTACCTTTTTAAAAATGGTTTAAAAAGAATCTTCATGTCCTTTACTGAATGAGGTGCTTTTACTTTTTATCAAAAATTTGAAAGGAATCATTATTTTAACATATACAGAATGAGCTTAATTTCCTACTATTATGACCACCAAAATATTTGAAGCTTAATTTTTAATATTCCATGGATTTATTCAATTAAAAAGTATTTTCACAATGTTTTTTTAAATTTCAGTTTTAGAAAGATGATTTTCAATGTGGAAATGTTACTTTCCTCAAGAATGTTTTAATTATATTTTAATGGTATTTATATTCCTCAATGACAAAAACCCATCAATTTACATATTTTTTACCATGGATATTATTCTATAATTCCATACTTATTCTTTCCATGGAAGGTTTATGATTTTGATGACATGGTGTTTATGAAATCTGTTTCTTTTCTATGGGTAATTCCATGATAAAATGTATATGAAACTTTTTTCTTTTTCATAGGTAATGATATGATGAATGTTTTATGATCTTGTGAAACGTATAGGTATGGTTTTAATTATGTGATGGTGGGACTAGAATTATATATCCATCTAATGCATTGTATAATGTATTATATCATATGAGATAATTATGGGATGCTTGTCGGTGTGATTGATCCACTATGGGAAATAAATCGATGAGATTGATATACAATGGTATGTAGGTGGTTATGGATGATTGATTGTGATATAGAAAACTAGTAGGTATGCCTAATTTTAATAACCCCAACTCTAGTACTATGTATACAATGGCTATTTTATTACAATGGTATAAATATAGAGTATCCAATAATTTAATAGCCTCAGGAAAACCAGTTATATAATAGAGTTTTACATTGTATTGAAAAATAAGAATACATCATCTAAAAAACATGAAAGCATTATTATTATCCCTATGATGCTTTTATAATACATACTACTCTTCTTGGTTTCCTAGGGAAAACTAAAAAAATTAAGGGGTGAGATTTGATGCTCAGTAAGGGGTGACATATAAAAAAAATAAATTATAAACAAGACATTATGGAATTAATAAATAAAATGAGTTGGGCCATATAAAAATAAACTGAAAGCATAAATAAATCCATGTCCAACATAATAATAAAAAAATGTCTGGATAACAATAAATGATCAAATATATATGGGAATTTATAATTCCATACATCTTAAAAATACTATTAAGGCCTTGTTCCAAGACAAATTACATAATGGGTAAGGATTCTCCCATTACCATATCTTAATTGTCTCATGAGACATACCATTTCATAGAGGTAATATATAATTTTTTGTCCCACCCATAATATAATATTCCATTGAATTTCATCACATGTCAAAAGATTAAATGGATTAATGTTTAATGAAATAACATCATAGATACTAAGCATAATTTCTCAATGAGGAACATTGTATAAGCTTTTCCCACATAGAAGCAGGAATTATATAGCACCAAATTATTTTTCCCCCAATCGAAGAATCAATAATGATATATGAATTTTACACGATATGAGACTAATTCAATGACAAATAAATCATTTATAATGGTTTATAAGCAGTATATAGATCATCAAGGCATATCCACAGGAGTATCAAACTAGGTATGTAGTAAGGAATTTTTCCATGCACCAAGTGATGATCATTTAAAATCCAAATGTTCCCTTTTTGAGGTTTTTACCCTTAGGAACAATTATTCTAGAGCCACACTTACTTGTAGTATCTATATAGGGATTTTATTTTTTTAGTAAACCATACACACATTATATCACCAAAATTTTATGATGGGTTTATGGTTACAATATAGTTTAATCATTATAACGGTTTAGACAAAGGATATAATGATAGGGAGTAAGTAATAACTAATTTGGAGTAATTAAAATGGATTGTAATGACGTGGGATTAAAATTATTTCTTTACATTAAAATTAAGATTAAAATATGGTATAAAAATCGAATTTCAATTGAAAATTAAAGGGGGGACTGGGAAAACCCTTACCTCTCTTGAGATTCTTATCTTAGAGACGAACCACCACATGAACAAAACTATTTAAGATTAGAAATATGACAATGGAGGATACTCTTTAGGAGTAATATGATGAGAGAAACTCTAAATGGGTGTGGGATAATGAGAAGAGGGTGTGGGTGTTTATATTTTTGGAGGGGTGGGGTTAAGGGTTTAAATAATGAATATTTTTCCTTTAAGGCCAATAAATTTTTGGGTGGAGTTAATTACAAAGTTTTTTGTTAGAAATTAATGTTAACAAGAATGCTTAGTTTCATCAAATAAATTAATAACCATTTTAATTTTATATTATTTATTAAATAATTTTTTATCAATAATAATGATTAATAAATATTAAAATTGCATGAGAATTCTAGTTATTCCCTTTCTATTTCACTTTATAATTTTTCTTTTAAAATTTTATTTCATCCATATATTAATTTTTGTGTGGAATATACACTAATATATATATATATTTCATTTATATAATTAATTTTGGATCCATATTTTGAGGGGTGATAAGTGGACATGAATTTAACACTGATGTGGATCTGATTGGATGGCTCCCACCATAGTAATTTAGTAATAACATCTTTCCCCATTCTTAGATTAGCCTAAAATTTTAAAAAATGATATAAAACATTATTTTTATAATTTCATATAACTAGAGGAACATATGGTTCTAATTTTATCGTGATTAAAAATGTGTGTGAAGTCAATGCATCTAGATTTAATTAATTTACAAGGCTGGAAATTTTTTATTCATTGGTTCGACCATAACTCCAATAAAAACTAATTTAGGAGGATAAAATCTTGATGGTGGATGAAAAAAACATAGGGGAGAACATATAAAGAATAAAAAACAAAATGGTTTCATTAATTTATAAAAAAATATTTGGAAATTAGTTATATTGAACCTAGATAGTATGTAGGGACATAATTTTTTCATTTAATGATTTGGAAATAACTTCTTAAATACATGACCAAATAAGATAAAATTTTAAGTTAGAAAAGAGAAGATATGGATTAAAAAATTTCTAGAATGAAACTTACGTAGTTGTAGGTTTTTATTTTTCTAAATATGAGTAAAATTTCATAGGATGTATTTGAAGAAAATGTTTTATTAACAGCTAAGAATTATTATTTTTACACATAGGTTCCTAATAAATTACATGGTATCTACTAACACAAATACCACATAAAATATAAAATTTTAATAAAGATAATATAATTTAAAGTGTAAAATTTATATTATTTATTGAATTAAAAACATTAAAATATAATTTTAATACCTGGTTTGTTATATTCTCCCACCTTATGAAATTTCACCATCAAAATTTAGTTTTGTACGTCACAGTGAAAACAAAATTGGGTACTTCTATATCATTAATTCTTTAGGTTCCCATTTCACCTATTCTAACTTGTGATTTCTCTATAAAACTTTCATGAGGTCTTTTCTCTTGTTCCTCAATACTTTCTCTCTAGTGGTAAGAATCCAAACAAGCTCATCAATATAAGACAAACCAAGTTCGAGCTCTATCCCATATGTGGGGAGTACATGAGATGGGTCTATCATGTAGTTCCTTAGAATTGAGATATAGAAGACTATATTAAACTTATATAGGTTAGGAGGAAATTAAAAATGACAAGTTATAACACTAATTAACTCAAGGATCTCAAATGGCCTAATGTTCCTTGGACCTAACTTTCCATTGTTCAAAAACCTTATAACCCCTTTCCATGTTGATACTTTCAAGAAAATGTGATCACCAAGTTAGAACTTTGTGTCCTTTTATTAGTTATCAACAATGATTTTATGTATACTATTAGATGTTTTGTTATAATTCTGAATTTTTCTCACCTTCTAAGTTCTCTCCTTAATTTTTTTTAGAGCAAGTGGCTTCCTCTCTCTGACCATATCCCACTAAGTTAGAGTACGAAATCTTTTCCCGTGCAAGGCCTCATTCAGTGACATCTATATACTTGAATGGATTCTATTATTATATGAAAATTTCACCAAAGGTAATTATTGGTCCCACTTTACTCGAAAGTAAATTGGACTTGACCAGAAAATATCCTTTAAGGTTTGGATAGCCCTTCCAAATTTCCCATCAGTTTCAGGATGATATACGAAGCATAAAAGTATATCAACGTTTCATTACTTTTGAAGACTTTTCCAAATTTTGTGTATGAAGTGAGGATCAATATCATAAAAATTAATAATTTTGGAAAATGATATCTCACAACTTCATTGATATAAATAAGAGAAATATTTCTGAGGGTTAGATCCCCCTTATTACATGAAAATGATGGTTAGGTGATCAACAATGACTTGTATAACATCATTTCTCTTCGATGTTTTAGGTATCCTAGTGAAAATTTTATTTTGAAATTTTCTCTATTCCACATAGGTAATGGATAGGTTTCATGACACCCTTTGGACTCTTCCTCTTATCATTAACTTATTGGAATACCAAGCATCTATAAACATACTCCGCAATTTCCCACATCATGTTATCACATCAGAATTTATCTCTTAGATCCCTATACATATTGGTATTACTAGGGTTTATATAGAATTTTTATCTATGATAATCATCTAGTAACTCCCTCTTTATCTTAGGTATTGATGGCACACATTATCTTTTTTGAAATTTTAACACACCATCTTTGCAGTTGAACCCCACCAATTTTACATCATCTATGGCTTTGATTTTATTATAAATACCCTTTTCTTATTACTAATAACTATTTATATTATTCAATAAGGATATATGATAAATTAATTATAAAAGCAATGATGTTTACTCTTCTAAAATAATTTCTATATCCAATTTTACAATATCCTTGAATATAGGATTGTTTTCTAGCCTCATCATCGATAAGACCCCATGATCCTTTCTAATCAGAGTGTCTACCACCTTTTTTACCTCCCCAGGATGGTATTGTATTACAAAATCATAGTATTTAAGTAATTATATCCATCTCATATTCCTAATGTTAATATACTTATATGTGTATATATACTTCAAAAATTTTTGATCGGTATATATGTCATGTATTTCATCATATAGATGGTGCCTATATATCTTCAAAGAAAATTTCACAACATAAATCTAAATATCATTAGTTGGATAGTTATAATAGTGGATTTTCAATTATCATGACGCATAAGAAAAAATTCTATCATTCTATAGGAGGACACACCCTATACCTTTTTTTGAAGCATCACTATATATAACAAGTCATTATTTTACTAATGGTAATGTCAATACATGTGAATTGATTAAAAATTTATTTATTTCCCCAAATATTCCCTCACATTCCTTAGACAATGTGAATTTAACCCCATTTCATGTCAATTTGGTTAATAGATTAACTAATTTGGAAAAATATTCATCAAATCGCTGATATTAACCAGCTAAGCCAAATAAAATAAATATCGTAGTTATATTTTTCAGTGTTATTCATTCAATAATAGCTTTCGTCTTAGAGGGGAAAACTGATATTCTATATCCAGAGACAATATGACAAATAAAAGAGACTTGTAGAATCCATAATTTAAACTTACAAAATATCCCATAAATTTTCTTCTCCATTAGGGTCTCAAGGGTGATTAATAAATGATCTTATAGCTCTTCATAGGACCTTGAGTGCATCAATATTTCATTGATGAATTCAAAAAAAATATCCAGATGATCCTTGAATATTATGGTAATTAGATCCATAAACATAGATAGTGTATTACTTAAACCAAAAGGTATTACCGTTAACTCATATCATCCATACCATGTACAAAATTCCATATTCAGTATATCAAACTTCTTTAATCTCAATTTATGATAACTAGAATGGAGATAAATCATTGATAAGTTTTGGAACCCTTGAATTTGATCAAATATATCATCAATGTGAGGTAAAGGATAGTTTTTCTTAATATCAATGACATAGATTCCCCTATAGTTAACACAAAATATCATGGCCCCATCATTCTTCTATAAAAACAAGAAATGTGCTCCCCATGGTAAAACACTATGGAATACAAACCCCTTTTCACATAATTCATATAGTTGTTTCTTAATCTACACTAACTCTACCAGATTCATCATATAGAAAGACATAGATATGGGTTTTTCATCAGAGATAAGATCAATATTTAACTCAATTTCATGGTAAAGAGTGTATACTGGTATATCCCAAGGGAATACATCAATATATTACCTAAAAATAGATACATATTCTATTATTAGTCAATCATTTTCATTTACTGAATCATTAATGAGGATTTCATTAAAATGTCCCATAGGAGGAGGTTATAAGTAAGACTTAGGAAATAAAGTCTATCCTCTAAATGAAAGTGATTATATACCATACTCATAGGTTGTAATCCACTTTTATTGATAATAAATTGTTGCATTATACTTTAAAATCCAATCCATCCAAATGATTATTTCAAATTATACCACAGGTATGATAATTAAATGCACAGACAGTGTATTTTCATGCATCGAAATGGGTATTTATTGACATGTCTTCATTGAAAAAAGATTTATACTAGTGCTTACTAATTGATTACTCCTTTATTAATTTTCTAGAGAAATATCTAACATTCTTAGAAAACCTGTAATATATAAAAGAGTGAAGCAATCCATAATCAAATAGATCATTGACTAAATTTGATGTTAAGACCAATGTACCTACCACCATATCATTAGGAACTTCAACTACTATAATAGTAATCATGTAATCATGACCCTGATATATAGTCCTAATTTGTGGTAGATTATATTTATTATTGGGGAATTTATTTGAATAATGTACCATCTCCTTATAATTAATGAACTAGACATTGGGGGATTCCTTATTACCCTTTTATTCATGATCTTAGTGGCCTTTATATCTACACTTTTAGTATAATTTCATTCCCTTCAAGAAATTTATAGGGTGATTCTTCTGATAGCGATTTCATATTGAAAATTCCATCCTTTATTTCTTGTATTTCTCTGGATTTCTACCTATATGGTTCTCAACCAACCTCTTCTTATCCTGCTTCCCTTTGAAAATATGATACTTGGATAATTCCTTTTCTAACTTTATATCACTAGTCATAATCACCTCATATGAGGAAAATGTTTGGAATACTAGTTATCATTTAATTTTTGGTTTTAATCCATCAATGAAAAGATCAATCTTTATTTCTAGGTTTCACACATCATCAAAAGAATGATAAAATAACTTTTTAAAGTTAGCTTAATACTCAGCCACAAATTTCTCATCCTTCTTCCTTAAGTTTGGAAATCACCTTTCCATGTACACTCTTTTCTCATGAGGGATATACTTTTAAAAGAGTATCTCTTTAAAATTATTCCAATCTAGGATGATTATTTCTTCTTCCTTCTTGGTGTTTCAAATCAATAGAAACCACTAGTCAGTATCTACCATTAGACGATATGCCACCGTGAAAACCTTCTCCTTTTCATCACATCCCAATACAATGAATTGTTTCTCTATGATATTGAACCTTTGTTCAGATAATAATGAATTCATGGTTCCAATGAAGGAAGGAGGTAGTTTCCACATGAAATAGTCTATCATTGATGAACCAAATTATGGAGAAAGAGGTTGTTCCATGCAAGCAAGGTTATTAGTCATAACTTGTGTTAACTGAATTAATATAGTCATAATTTCCTCTGATCCAATAATAGTCTCATTGACTTATTCTGGAAGGAAATCCCTACATTGATTTTAAGTGTTGAGATGGTTATTCCTTCCATTGGGTTCCATTTCTAGAAAATGGTATATAATAAATTAGGGCACAAACAACATTATAATTTTATTTTCTATAAATATTTCAAGAATATACTAAGGGTTTCTCCCATGGTTAATATTTTCAAACCATAATCTTCTAATTCTAGTTCCTAAGGTTTTTATTAAAATATCCTTTGATACTACTTGTTACAACCCAAACTCCAGTACCTTGGAGAAGGTGGGTATTTAATCATAATGGTATAAATATAGAGGACCCAATAGTTTAATAGTCTTAGGAAAACCAGATAAATAAAAGAGTTTTATATTACATTGAAATATAAACATACATCTTATAAAAAACATGACAACATTGTTATTCTCCTTTCAAATCGTTATCATAGTTAGTACTCTTCTTGGTTTCCTATGGAAAAGTAAAAAATATATGAAGGGGTGTGATCAGACACTTAGTAAGGGGTATACTACAATATAATAAATTATAAATATGATATTATGACATGAATAAATAAACTGAGTCATGCCATATCAAAAGAAACTGAAAGAATAAATAAATACATAACCAACATAATAATAAACAAATACCTAGATAACAATAAATAATATGATAAGGATGATAATACATAATTTCAGACATCTGAATCATACCATGAAGTCCTTCTACTGAGAAATATTACATAAAAGGTAAGGAGACTTCCATTACCCTATCTTCATTATCTCATGAGACCTACTAGTGCATTGATGGGTTATATAATTTAGGGACCCAAAAATCACATAATAGTCCAATGCATCCCATAACATATAAAAATATTACAGGACTTACTATTCAAGGAAATAACAACATAAATACTTAGCATAATTTGACAATGATGTATATCGTACAAGATTTTCCCATATATAAGCAAGAATTATATGGTAAAAACTTATTTTCCCACTAATACAAGAATGAATAATGATATATTAATTTTACAAGGTAAGAGAATAATGAAACTATAAATAAATCCTTCATAATTTTCTATATTTGGTATGTAAATCATCCAAGAATATCCCTCAGTATGGTCAAACCAGATATACAGTAAGGCTCATTATTGTGCAGCATGTGATGATTGAGTTAAAGACCAATGTACCTTTTTGTGGTTATTACCCCTAGTAATATCACTTCTAGATCCTCACCTAATTATAATATCAAGAAAAATATTTATGCACTTGTAAAACCACACACACATTACATCCCTAAAACTTTAGGATGGTTTTATGGTCATGGGACAGTTTGAGTATTATAAAAGCTTAATGAAAGGATATAATGAGAGGGAGTAATTAATATATCATTTGTAATAATTTAAATGGATGGTAATAACATTGAATTTAAATGATTTTTGCATATTAAAAGTAATCTTAGAAGACAATTCAATAGTGTAATTTCAATTGATAATTAAAGGGAATGATTGTGGAAACCCTTACATCACTTAAACTTCTTAGATTATAGCTAAACCATTGGACCAAGAAAACTCTAGATTAGTAAGAGATTGAAATAAAAGATAATATTTAGTAGTTATATTAGTATAGAGTTTCGAATTTTTTGTGGGATAATGGGAAGAGGGTGTGGGTATTTATACTTGATAAGGGGTGGTGTTAAGGGTTTAAATAAGGATTATTTTTCCATTAAGGCCAACCAATTTTGGATGGAGTTAATTCAATTGTATTTGGTTGATAATTAATGTTGTCAAGTATGGTTAAGGTTTTCAAATAAATTAGTCACCCAGTTAATTTTATGTTATTTATTAAATACATTTTGATCAATAACAATGATTACTAAATTTGAAAATTGTATGGGAATTCTAGTTTTGTCCTTTCAATTGAACTTTAGTATTTTTATTCTAATGTTTTATTTTTTCCATATTTTAATTTTTTGGGGGATTATAAATTAATAAATATATACATGTCTCATTTATATAATGAATATTGTATCCACGTTTTTAGAGGAGATAATTGGCTATGAATTCATTATTGATGTGGCTTTGACCGGATGGATTCTACCACCTTCATTCAATCATAAAAAATTTCTCCTTTCTTGGATAGGCCTGAAATTTTAAAAGGTGTTAGATTAATTTATTTTTATCATTTCATCTAACTAGAGGTAAATATTTTTTTAAATTTATCATCATCAAAAATGCATGTGAAATTAATGCATCTAGATTCAATGAATCTTCCAGGCTTGAAATATTTTCATCCATGGTTCATCCAAAACTCCAACAAAAAAACATGTAAGAGGGTTAATTTTATATGGTATATTCTAAATATATAGGGGAGAAATTCCAAAAAATACAACATTCCAAAATTTATCCATTAAGGTATCGAAAAATGCATGGAAATTCGGTACATTGAATCTGTAAAATTTATTTAGATGGTATTATTTCCAATAATGTTTTGGCCATAAATTCTTCAATATATAGCCAAATATGTTGAAAGTTTTGTGGATAAAATATAATACATGGCATAAAAACTTTCATGAAGAAAATGTACCATGATGCATCCATTTAGATGTCCAAAATGTATAAAATCTCATAGGATATAATTGAAGAATATGTTTTATTAATAGATAAAAATTAATCTTATAAATTTAATAATGATAGGTTTCTAATAAATTACTTATTATCTAATAAAATAAATAAATAATATAATATAATCTTTAATAAAAATAATATAGTTTTAAGTGTAAAATATGCATTATTTCTTGAATGAAAAACATTAAATATATTTTAAAGTCCTGGGTTGTTTCATTGATCCGCTCGGATTTGATGGTATACGAATTTAACCTTAAAATATGAAATTGTTTCTATACATATGATGTTTCCACAATTTTATGACATGAATATATGGTTTGTGATATATTTGTAATGATTTATCACTCTTATGATTCATGCCTAATAAAATAATAAATTTGTTTTCCATTAATCATGTTAGTGGTCTTGGAAAGATTTTATATGAACTTTATAAGTTATGATCATGATCTAATACCCTTATGATTACCATATTCTTTCACATGATCAATGATTTATATATCCAATATTTACCCTTATCAAGAATCTAATCTCATTGTTTATTATGTTTCTTTTCCCTGGTTATGAAGAAAGGATTTAAGTAGGATTTTTCTATAAAGAGTACTAAATTAGGAGATCTTTGTTGGATATATTGATGATATTTCATGAAATATGAAGATTTTGTATCTAGTATCCAAAGGGAATGAAATTTTCCAGTCCTTGATCATGTATTTGTAAAATTTATTGAATTATCATCTAAAAATATGTAATATTTATTTATGAAAATCCCAGGTCACTATAAAAATCATTGTAAATTGTCTTTCATTTTATTTCATTGCATTTAGGTAATCCTGAGGTAAATACTAGAGTGGATTGTGTCTTAACAAGAAACAATAATTTATTTATATGTAAATGAAATTTTAAAAAGATCGTGATTATGGATTCAACCCTTATCTTTATAAGTAGTGTAGCTATACTTGTGGAACATTAGTTGGTATTATAGCATTCGAGATCAAACAATGAGTTCCAAATCATATGAAAATTTAAAATCATAATTACTTTTATAGTAGAGGTGCTCCCACCTTCGATGGAAAAAAATACCATGGTTGGATGAATATGATGCTACTTTATATTTTATTTGTTTTATTGGAAGTTTTATCCTGAAAATATTGGATTTCAATGATTTAAAGAAGTACCGAAATGTACTTTACTGATAAAATAAATCTCAAAAATAATTCTAAATACAAAAAAAATATTGATATGTCATTATCAAAAAATAACATTACAAATCTGATGATACTTGAAACTATTAAATATATTTAAGAAAAATTGGAAGGGGTTTTTGAAGGGAATGCCAATGATAAAGAGCAAAAATTGAATGTCTATAGAAGAAGGTTTTAGGACATAATAATAGGGGAATAATAAATGATTAATGACAATATTACAATTTTAAATTAAAAAGGATGCAATATAAGTGGATATGTTATAAATAAAGAAGATTATTTAATTTTGAAGATGTTGATGAAGAACATTCCAAATATTTTCAATCAAAAAAATATTATATAGAAGACATCAAAGATCTTACTCAAGATTAAATTCATGAAATACTAATTACTTAAAAAATAAAAAATATATCAATATTAAAGAAGAATGAAAAAGAATATATTCTTTATCAAGCCTTAAGAAAAAAAATTTGAAGACCCTAGTGATTTTGCTGATAAATAATATAAGGAAGATGATTATTAGAGGACCATGTCTCTTTTCTCTTAAAATCTTAGAAAGGGAAGTGAAAATGAAAATTCAATATTCCCCTCGTAAGTTTTGGTTGTGGTGGAAATGGAAAATGTTCTACAAACATATAAGAGTTGGTGTCCTAGAACCAACTTGTTTTACATATTTAATGTATTATTACATATTGTTCATTTTTCTACATGATTATTATGTAATAATGTCCTAGAGTATTTGTTTCATTGATAAGGTCATGGAAGTTCCCCGTTATGATGAGAACTTTGAAATACTATAACAATATTCTTAAATATAGTTCTGCAGTTGGATTACATGATATGATGGGACACATAGCATACAGACCATCAAGTGCGAGTACTTGTAATCAGATGAGACTTCCTCTCATAAAGTTTGCACTTGGTAATCTCCAAGATATGAGATTATGAGAACAGACCCGCTGGTAGGAATTCTGCATGTTTTGGTGTCATCAAATATTTCTATCTATGAGTGTGTGAAATGATCCTTAGACTTTAAGATTATCATTAATACATGTCATGACTTACGCACTTTGATTTAATGATGAAAACCTTCATGCAGACAGTTGGTGGGAAGTAGGGTATGTTGGGTGTGTCACGAGTGGCATGTTATTAATGGATAAGTCGAGGAAGGATTTTTCTCTTCCATTTGTGGAAGTTGATATCTTGTCCTTTTGATTGAAATAGAACCATCGTGTGAAATTCCATGGCCATGGTGTAATGATGAGTTTATTTCAGGTAGTCAAAGAACGATGTATCAAGAATAAAATTTGATGACACAGTCATGAAACTTGCTTGATGAGATATTGAAACAAAGGGATTATATTACACAGTGAGAGTTTGTATGTGGATGTCGTTTTTGAAACTTTATGTTCTTTCTCTTGGGTGCCTTGACCCATTGCTAGACAGTACTATTGGACTTTAGGCAAGCCTGCCTAATGACAACGAGAAAGAATCCTAGAGGATCACACACTAAGTGTTTTGGGTGGTCTCAGTTAAATTCTATTTGAATTTAGTTAATTAAATAAATATTATTCTCCAGAACATGGAATAATTTTATTCAAGTTAAAATGATTGCATAAATTAAATAAAATATATTTATTTATTTTATTTAACATTTAATAAATATTTATTTACTAGTTTGTAAATAAAATATTTATTTAAGATAATAAATTGTTTATTTATTTATTGGGGTGCTCAATAAATGGAAGTGAAGTTCGAGTGGACCATGGTTGGTCCAGTATTAAAATAATTATTTGCAAGATGGTAAATAATTATTTAACTAGTTGGCAAAAATTAAAATAACGCTATTATTATTTTGTAACGTAGAATTTTATTTATAATTCCATTTTGCGCAAGTTGGAACACCATAAATAATGACGTAGTATTATTATTAAATGCATGGGTTTTCTCTAAGTTCATGAATGTATTTAATTGTTTCTATTAAATTAAATATTGTAACTGAAATTTCATGTATATAAATAGGCAAGTACACCTATTGTGTCATACACCACACCACACGCCTGGTGAATTGAGAATTGTTGAGCCAAACAATTTCTCTCTCAAATCCTCTTCTCTCCCCTCTCAAGAACGAGAGACATTCTTCAAGACCGAAGAACAGACGATCAATAACGGCCGACACAAGACACTCGATTCACCGCGCTAACACCCGGAGAATGAACGGTGTCGATCGGAGGCCATCAGAGCACATGTGGATCACAGCTATAGGGATTCTAGTTTGGATCCTTACAAGTGCAACGAGATAATCTGGAAGGGTCATTCTGGATTATCAACATCATTAATAAAGAAAAAAATACCAAAGATCTATGTATTATTTTTCTTTATAAAATTAATTAAATTAATTATAAACATGATGTGCAAGATCCTATCTAAAGGTTTCGGGCCTCTTTCTTCTTTATCTAAATCTTTGATCATATTTCATGGAGACCGGTGTTCATCATCATATTGTTCCCGGAATAATCATTGATCATGGTAAAAAAACAAAATTGGGTGTTTTCCCAACCACGCTTACGCTGCACTCGAAACCTTTAAGTGGTATCAGAGCGGTTACATCATAGTTTATAATTATTTAAATATCTCATTAATGACTTGTGCATTTAATAATTTAGTTGTTTCAATTCAAGTTAATTGTTCTACAAATCTAAATCTCGAGATCTATTCCTCTACTTTAATTTCTCGTTCACCTTACAGAAACGATCTTTTCTTTTAATTTTGATTAAAATAAAATAGAGGATCTCATCCGGATGTGCCAAAGCTTCCTGGCCATACAACACCAGAACACATGACATGTATTCGGTAGCACACGTTGTGTAGTCAAGATTCAATGCATCAGACCGGTCTGCCAAATCAAGCTGTGTGTTAGTGTCTTTATAAGTCTTAAATGACTCTGTGTGTTGACTAGGAATAGGTGGCACGCGGTTTCCGGATTACACGTCGTGTGGCCTAATAGACACGGCGTGTAGTCCCTTCGGGTTAGGGTTGGACCGTGTACCCCGTACACAGCTTGCTCGGTTGGAGACCGTGTAATGAGGAACTACACGGCGTGTGGCCCAATGGACACACCATGTACTTTGAAGATTTCCAAAGTATACTCACATGTTGTTTCCTCGGGCGTGTACTTCAGATAGACGGTGAAAAATAGTACACGTCGTGTAGTTGGAACTACAAGTCGTGTACTCATCCAAATTACGCAGATTTATTAAAATTTATTATTATATTATACAAACCCTTAATACGTGTACCATCGTGTGGGCATAAAGCATAGGCACAACACATGATAGGTGTTTTATATATATGTGTTTAATTTAACATCTGCCTAATTTTCATTTCTACTCATTGGGTAGTTATGAATAGGAATTCACCAGATTGCCTCCAAGGTACAAGTTACATGCAAAGATAATTTTAAATGAATTTATTTTTTTAAAATTATGACGGATGAGAATCTCAAGGAAATTCAGAAAAGGGTTTAAGATAAAAGGATTGATTAATTAAATATGATAATTAATTGATTCAAGCGTGATTTATCTTAAACAATAATTACTAAAGAATTTATTGTTAGTATTATTTATGCATAAATATCATTGCATGTATGGATGATCATGAGCTAGACTAAGACCTTTGTATGTGGATGGTTTTTTTTTATTTATTTATTTGAATTAAATTTTTCGGCTTGTGAGACTTCTCCTCATTAATATGTAGGGCTTGCGTGCCTAAGGTTTCTTTTATGTAAAATTCCTTTTTATCCCTCACCTGCATATGAGTTAAAAAGGTAATATTTAATGGATGGAACTCCCAAGCTAGTAGAGGTGGTTCAAGCTAGAGCTGAGACGAAACCAATCCCAGGAGATACAAAGGTGGACAGGTGGAAGCTGTAAACACAAACCCAAAAGGTTCAAGATGTTTCTCCCCTATGTCAAGGTTAGTTTATCAACCGCTAGATAAACTAACCATTAGAAAATCTCATGATCATTCCATTTACTTTATTTTATTTATTTCAGTTGCATGGTTTATCATTATGGATGTGTTGTCACGATCCCATAATTAATAAATTAAACAAGCATGCAAGATGGAACTAAAATAAACCAGACTTATACGTAAATATTATCAAGACATGGTTAATCACTTAAGTAAGTTCCACTTAATATTAACAAGTGTGTGATTATGATAATAAACAATTCACACATAAGAGATAAAAATCCCTCAAATAAAATATTAAGTTAGAACAAGCCTTCTATTACTTGATTAAGGGAAAACTCAATAAAACTATGTGTTTGACTAACCCTTGTTGGGACACTTACTTTTATACAGGAATCCCTTATGAAAGGTTTTGGGTTGACTTAACCATGTTACATCAAGAGGAGTATCCCTTTCTAGACTTGGTGTAATATTGGAGGCAAGAGTTGAGGAAATACAAATTCATGATTTCAGGATTGGGGAGTCCACTCAACATATCAAGGAGCTGTAAGCCTGAAGTTGGAAAAGACCTGTCTACCTAAATACCTTATAATAGCTTGACCAACCCTTGTTGGGGTTATGTGAAGGGGAATATGGATCCTTGCCACTAGAATGTCATGGAAACTCGACATTCCGAGTTCAATGGTGAGGGATATTGGGACTTGATAAAATAGTGGGAGACTTAATAAAATTTATTATTTATTATAAAATGTAATCAAGAAAGTAATAATGATCTGCTCTTTTAATTGTAAAATAAAAATGAAAAAATCGTCAACCATATTATCCCTATGATCAATTATGGGTAAATACAACATCCTCATTGGCAGTAACTTCCAGGAATGGTTTAGACGCCTTCAGGTTATCCTACGCCATGAACGGAAGTCTTACATACTGGAGTCAGCATTACCTGGTCTTCCTGCCAAAGAGGCGAGTGATGAGGATTTCCTGGTCTATGAGAAACATATGAATGACGCAGTCGAAGTTCAATGTTTGATTCAATCATCAATGTCTAGTAATCTCATGAAGTCTCATGAAAACATGGATTCTTATAGCATGCTCGAGCACCTCCATGGTCTTTACCATAAGAGAGCAAGATAGGAAATGTTTGAGATCTATAAGGCACTCTTTCGGAGTAAGATTGGAGAAGGTTCCTATCTGGGCCTCATGTAGTCAAGCTCATTAACTACATTGATCTCTTGGAGGTTCTAGGGTTTAAACTCCCCTAAGAACTGGGCACCGATCTCATTCTTGCATCACTCCCTCAGATATTCTCTAACTTTTTTGTCAATTTCAATATGAACAACATTGAGAAGTCTCTATCTGATCTTTTTATCCTCATTCTTCATGTGGACAAAGATATGAAGCGAGAAAAGCCTTCTGTCCTTATGGTGAATAAGAGGAAAGGGAAGGCGAAGAGCTTTAAGCCCAAAGCTTCTTCACTACCTTCCAAGAAAAGGAAGATCAAAGTGGAGGCAAGGGAATAAGAGGCTGTTTGTTTTGCATGTGGCAAGAAGGGTCACTAGAAGAAGAACTGCACCCATCCTAAGAAGCAAGGGGAAGCTTCAAGTGCGTTTGTTATCGAATGCAATATATCTATTTCTAAAAATTGGGTATTAGATATGGATTGTGGTGGTCATATATGTATCCAAATACATGAACCAAGTAGATTCAGGAATATTGATTGGGGAGAGGTAGATCTACAAGCAGCCAATAGAGCCAGACTTGCTGTTGTAGCTATTGGGGATTACTACCTCACGTTGCCAACTGGGATGATCTTGGGGTTAAAGAGTTGTTTTTATCTGCCTTCTATAACCAAATACATAATTTATATATCCAAATTAGATATATATGGATTTTTTTTCAAGTTTGGAAATGAATGTTGCTTCTTTTATAAAGATAGAATTTGTTTTGGTATGGCACATTTATACAACGGTCTTTATGTGTTGGATTACACAAACCAGGTAATATTAATCGATGGAAAAGATACTTCACATAACTCATACCACACCCAACTTTGGCATCACTGGATAGGTCATGTAAACAAGAAACGCTTGATAAAGTTACATCAAGATATATATTTAGATTCTTTTGAACTGAAACCACTTGGCATATGTCATGCATGTTTACAAGGAAAAATGACCAATGCCCCATTTGGTGGGAAAGGTGAAAGGGATAAAGAACTTCTTGAATTGGTTTATACCGATGTGTGTGGACCATTTATAGTTGAAGCAAGGGGAGGGTACTCATAATTCATAACTTTTACTAATGATTTTAGTAGATATGGATATATCTACTTAATGAGGTATAAGTTGGATTCTTTTGATAAGTTCAAAGAATACAGGAATGAAGTTGAGAACCATCTTGGTAAGAAGATTAAAAAACTCCACTCAGAACGAGGTAGAGAATATCTTAATCGAGACTTCATTGATTACTTGAGAGAGTTTGGGATCTTATCCCAACTCACTCCTCCAAACACGCCCCAGTGGAATGGTGTGATCGAAAGGAGGAACTGCACCCTATTGGACATGGTGAGATCAATGATGAGTCAAGCGAGTCTTCCATTATCCTTTTGGGTATATGCGTTACAAACAGTGGCACATATACTAAACCAAGTACTAACTAAATCGATAAATGGTATTCCATGCGAGTTTTTGAGTGGAAGAAAATCCATGTTATCGAATTTACATGTGTGAGGTAGTGAAACGTTTGTTAAGGCATCTTCTGGTAACAAACTCACACCCCGAGGCACAAAGTGTACCTTTATAGGATACCCCAAGGAAACAAGGGGATATTACCTATACATCTCCTCAGACAAGAAGGTTATAGTGGTAAGACATGACACATTCCTTGAGATGGATCACATCTCCAAAAGAGATAGTAGGAGTGAGATAGACTTCGATGAAGTCAAGGCTCAAGGTCCACAAGAGTTGGTACAGGAATAGATTCCACAAAGCCCCATGGAAGAAGAATCCATTCTAGAGACACAAGTACTATGTAGGAGTACAAGAGAGGTTAGAGAACTGGAACGGTACAGTTTTCTAGTTAACAAGGATGGTGACTCATTATTAGTTGATAATATTGATCCTCTAACCTACAAGGAAGCAGTAAGTGGCACAAACGTTGCCAAGTGGCAAGAAGCCATAAATTATAAAATGGAATCTATGTACCAAAACCAAGTCTGGATTTTGGTAAATCCTCCAATTGATGTAAATACTATTGGTTTAAAATGGGTATTCAAGAAAAAACTGGACATGGAAGGACAAGTTAGTACCTATAAGGAATGAATAGTTGCAAAAGGTTTTAAACAGCGTCAAGGAATTGACTATGATGAAATCTTCTCACCATTTGCAATGCTGAAATCCATCAGAATTCTACTTGACATTGCAGCTTACCATGACTATGAGATTTGGAAAATGGATGTCAAAACAACATTCCTTAATGGGAACCTTCATGAAGATGTCTACATGACACAACCTAAAGGGTTTGTGACTCCAAAGGATTCCAATAAGGTATGCAAGTTGCAGAAATCCATTTATGGATTAATGAAAGCATCCATGTCATGGAACATTCATTTTGATGAAGCTATAAAAGAATTTGGTTTTATCAAGAATGAATGTGAGCCTTGTGTCTACAAAAGGTTTAGTGGAAGTGCAGTTGTTTTCCTAATAGTATATGTTGATGACATATTACTAATTGGAAACAAAGTACCTGTCTTACAGTCAGTTAAGGCATGGTTCGATAAATGCTTCTCCATGAAATACTTGGGCGAGGCAGCATATATTCTTGGGATCAAGATCCATCGTGATAGATCCAATAGAATGTTGGGTCTAATTCAAAGTACATACATTGATAAGATACTGAAGAGATTTAGTATAGAACAATCCAAGAGGGGATTGTTGCCAGTATCACATGTCATTCATCTTTCTAATAAAATGTGTCCTCAGACACATGAGGAAAGAAAGATAATGGAAATGACTTCATATGAATCAGTGATTGGGTCAGTCATATATGTCATGCTATGTATTAGGCTAGATGTCGCCTATGCATTGAGTACGGTAGGCAGATATCAAGATGACCTAGGTGACCACTATTGGATGGCAGTCAAGACTATCCTAAAGTATCTGAGGTGTACTAAGGATATGTTCCTATTTTATGGAGGAGATGAGGAACTAGTCATCAGAGGATGTGCAGATGCTAGTTTTCAGACTGATCAAGATGACATTAAGTCGCAAACGGGATACATCTTCACTTTGAATAGAGGTGCAGTGAGCTGGAAGAGCTCAAAGAAGAGTGTGGTCATAGATTCTATAGTAGAGTCCGAGTATATCTCATCTTATGAGGTATCTAAAGAAGTGGTTTGGATGTGAAGCTTCGTCCAGGATCTAGATGTGATGCCTAGCAGTAAAGATCTCATCACACTGTACTGTGATAATACTACAGCGGTGGCTCTTGCAAAAGAGCCAAGGTCACATCAGCAGATGAAGCACATACTTTGGAAGTATAATATGTTGAGTGTTTTTTCTCAGTAAGTTGAAGTTTCAATGAGTATTATTTCCATGGAAGATAGCGCGGTGGACCTCTTGACTAAAGCCTTGACTCAACAGAAACATGATCATCATGTGAGGTCTAGCGAACTAAAAGTTGTAGGCAGTTGGCTCTAGTTCAAGTGGGAGTTTGTAAGAGTTGGTGTCCTAGAACCAAATGGTTTTACTTTTATTACATGGATATTTAATGTATTATTACATATTTTTCATTGTTCTGCATGATTATGATGTAATAATGTCCTAGAGTATTTTTGCATTGATAAGGTCATGGTAGTTCCCCGCTATGATGAGAACCTTGAAATGCTATAAAAATATTCTTAAATATAGTTCTGTGATTAGATGACATGCTATGATGGGACACATAACATAAATACCATCATTTGTGAGTAATCATAAGTAGATGAGACTTCCTCTTATGAAGTTCGTACTTGGTAATCTCCAAGATAGAAGATTATGAGAACAGACACGCTAGTGGGAATTCCGTATGTTTTGGTGTCATCAAATATTTATATTTGCAAGCATGTGTAATGATACTTAGACTTTAATATTATCATTAATACGTGTCACGACTTACATACTTTGATTTACTGACAAAAATCGTCATGCAGACAGTTGGTGAGAAGTAGGGTACATTGGGTGCGTCACGAGTGGCATGTTATTAATGGATAAGTCGAGCAAGGATTTGTCCTTTCCATTTATGGAAGTTGATATCTCAGCCCTTTGATTGAAATAGAACCATTTTGTGAAAATCCATGTCCATGGTGTAACGATGAGTTTATTTCAGGTAGTCAAAGAACGAAGTATCAAGCATAAAAGTTGATGACACAGTTATGAAACCTCCTTGATGAGATATTGCAACAAAGGGATTATATTACACAGTGAGAATTTGTATGTGGATGTCATTGTTGTGACTTTATATTATTTCTCTTGGGTTCCTTAACCCGTTTCTAGACAGTACTCTTAGACTTTAGGCAAGCCCGCCTAATGGCAACAAGAAAGAATCCTAGAGGGTCACACACTAAGTGTTTTTGGTGTTCTCGGTTAAATTTTATTTGAATTTAATTAATGAAATAGATATTATTCTCAAGACCATGGAATAATTTTATTCAAGTTAAAATGATCACATAAATTAAATAAAATATATTTATTTATTTTATTGAACATTTAATAAATATTTATTTACTAGTTTGTAAATAAAATATTTATTTAAGAGAATAAATAAATTATTTATTTATTCGGGTGTTCAATAAATGGAAGTGGAGTTTGAGCGAACCATGGTCGGTCCAGTAGTAAAATAATTATTTGAAAGATGGTAAATAATTATTTAACTAGTTGGCACAAATTAAAATAATGCTGCTATTATTTTGTGATGTGTAATTTTATTTATAATTCTATTTTACGCAAGTTGGCGCACCATAAATAATGATGCAGTATTATTATTAAATGCATGGGTTTTCTCTAAGTTCATGAATGTATTTAAATTTTTCTATGCAATTAAATATTGTAACTGAAATTCCATGTATATAAATAGGCAAGTACGCATATTGTGCCATACACCAAACCACACGCCTGGTGAATTGAGAATTGTTAAGCCAAACAATTTCTATCTCTAATCCTTTTCTATCCCCTCTCAAGAACAAGAGACCTTCTTCAAGGCCGAAGAATAAGAGATCAAGAACGACCAACACAAGACACTTGATTCGCCGCGCTAGCACCCGGAGAACAAACAGTGTCGATCAGAGGCCATCAGATCACGTGCGGATCACCACTAGAGGGATTCTAGTTTGGATCCTTACAAGCACAATGAGATAATCTGGAAGGGTCATTCTGGACGATCAACATCATCAATGAAGAAAAATACCAAAGATCTATGTATTATTTTTCTTTATGAAATTAATTAAATTAATTATAAACATGATGTGCAAGATCCTCTCTAAAGGTTTCAGGCCGCTTTCTTCTTTATCTAAATCTTTGATCATATTTTGTGGAGACTGGCGTTCATCATTGTATTGATCCCAAAATAATCATTGATCATGGTAAAAAATAAAAATTGGGTGTTGTCCCAACCATGCTTCCGCTGCACCCGGAACCTTCAAAACATTCCAAATAGAAAGTCCAGAAAATACGAAGCACATAAACAAAGTGAAAACCTCAAATTATGGATTGGGGTAAAAATTCAAAGGATGTGAACAAAAAATGTGAAGGAAAAAATATACCCCAAAGAAGAAATGTGAGAAGTATAATGTGTATAGAAGGCAAATAATGTTACTTATCCAACAACCAATAAAAGGATAAAACATGATAATTATTTATGAACTTCATGGATCATGTTGGAAGCATGAACTATTTTCATGTAGTAAAGAAAAAAAGAAGGATATATAAATTACTTGGAATATATACTAAAATATGAAATAGAAGCTTATTTTGATCATAATACTATTATTATGAAATAAATCATACCATTTAAGGAATAATATGGTATGAAATTTGAATTTTTTTAATATCTTATTAATAAGTAAGATAACTATATTGATGAAATGATAAATTTAAAGTTGAATGTTGTAGATAATGATTACATAATGAATGATATTGAAGGGGAAATCAAGTTGAAGGATGAATAGAATTTTAAGACTGATTCAAGATATATTAAATATTAAAATTAATTTATAAATATGATATATGATTATAATATAGAATTGGATATTATAGTCAATAAATAAGATTTAGTTGAGAATTTAACATCAAAAGTGAATGAAAAATTATCATTTTTAAAGACTCCCAATGTAATTTTATTTTGACTAAAAATTTAGGTTAAATTATTAATTATGATTTTTTTGATCAAATAAGGGTGAATAGAAACCCTCTCATATATCTATGAAAGAGATGAAAATCACTAGAGAATTGGTTTAACCAAGGAAAAATAAAGCAAAATACATGTCCGTCGATCCATAATAAAATTTTGAACATAGTTCTTATTACTATGGAATTCCCAAATGTAGTGGATATTATTAGTGTTTTGGAATCATTGGGAAAAATATTACTCATGACAGAATAATATGTCACCACTAAGGAGAATTAATGAAGTTAGGGGGTCCATTTCTAAGTATATCAGAATAGAATCTCAAAATAATAAAGTTTTGAGAAGAAATGCATGAAATCTATCCACAAAAAAAATATTTAAGTGTTTAGATGAAATATTTTGTAGATGTGAATGACAAGGTCACTATACTGAGGAATTGATGACAAAAAAATATAATAAAAACTTTCTATAATTAAAGGATAAAGGTGATTAAATATACAAATAGGTAAAAGGATCTCTTATTATTGATATTCCCTAGAAATGATTCGTGAAAGGAATGGCATAGATTCTTTATAGTGGTTATTCCTCACCAATGTATAGCGACAAAAAATAATTGAAGAACATATAAAAACAAGATGGAGGGGAAGTGACATTTGACAATGAATGTTCTCTAATAATTAAATGTATTTGTATCACTGAGACTAATTAAAAGAGGCTCAAATTCAAAGATGTTCACTATATAGAATGGCATAAACATAACCTTTTAATAGTTACCCAATTATGCTATGATGAAAATGAAGTTATGTTAAAAAAATACACACATCATTCATAATTAAAAGGATTCATGTGTAATTACTAAATTTGAGATAAAAAGTTTCCATCTATTTTAGATTAGTTATTAGACCAATTTGTGTTAATAGAGTGCCAAAGATGATAATAATCAATTAAAAATGAGACTCGATCACCTTGTTCAGAGATTGTTTTCCAAAATATCATAGAATGTTATTTTTAGAGACATAAACCAACTTATATGTAAAAAATATGTCTATATCATTTGAATAGGGGAATATGGTCCAAAGAACACACAATATAGTGGATATTTAGTCCACTATACCACTAAAGTTGAATCATACTTACTTTTGGTGCCTATGAGAAATTATTATTTTAGTATTAATTTTTATTTGATTACATTCATTTATTTCATCAATAAACCTACAAATCTTATGTCTATCAGACATAAATATAACAGAATTTATATGTTTTTAATGAAATAGAGATGGCTGAAAAAGAGTCGGGTGCTTTCATCAAAATACTAAGACTGGATAATGTAAGGGAATACATGTAAAATGATTTTTGAAATTATATTTAAATTACTAGAATAATTTCTTAATATAGTGAACCCTACACTCCATAAGAAAATAGAATTTTTAAAAAGAAAATTAAAAGTCTCATATAGATTGGATGGACAATGTTGGATGAGTATAAACTCTCTAAATTATTTTATTGAGAAGTTGTTTGTACTCATTTTCACATATAAAATAGAATATTTTTGTGTTTGGATGCACACATAACACCTTATAAAATTTTGTTTCACAAAAATCCAATAGTATAATACATCGAATTTTTTGGAAACCCTTGATATATTAAAATCAAGATAAAAAACCCTAAAAATATTAATATTAGGGAATGTATTGAATTATCAAGGGATAATTATAAAATTTTAGAGGTTATAAATAATGGAACGAGTGGATGAATAAATTTTTTAAATCATTTTATGTTAATTTGATTTATATTCATGACAAATTTTTTGTGTTAGATGAAGATATTTTTGAAAATATTCAAGAAAACAGTTTGTAGAATTCAAAAAAAACTAATTTATGAAGTTACGGAAAAGAAGAATATTTTTTTGATGTTAATTTAGAACAGTCCAATAGTGAAAATAATGTTTTTGAATAAGAAAAATATGAGACCTTATAGACTAAAAAAGAATTATTATTCAGAAAACATCATTAGCCGGTAAGAGGCACATGTTCAAACAAAATGAAGATTGTGTATTTAAAATAAAACTAAAATAATTTCACTAGTTGATCCACAATTATTAGTTCAAGGAGTTGATAATGAAGAATGGATCAATTTTGTGGATAAAAAACATGATTATCTTGAGAAGAAATCTACTTGGAAGGTTTTTATAAGACTTAAAATGTAAAATTTGATTAGAACGAAGTGGTAATTTTGGAAAAATGAATGAAAAGGGGTATTTTATAAGAAATATGCCTATGATGGTTTAAAAAGGCTACTCATAGATTAAATTCATCAATATTGAATAGATTTTCCCTAATTGAATGGTTGGAGACCATCATAATTTTCTTATAATGGATACTCATAGAAATTATAATGTATATAATATGGATATAATGTCTACTTTATTGAATAAAGATCTATAAGAAGAGGAATTTTTTGACCAACCATATGTATTTATTATATACAAATATGGTTTTAAAACTCAAAAAATTATTTATGTGTCTTGAAACATCTTCTTAGAGAATTTATTAAAAATTTGATGTCTGTTTTGGAGATAAGGGATTTTTAAAGGGAATCGCTGATAGTAAACTATATATAGAATAACTATCTAAAATAATACTAATTATCATTGTGTATGTTGATAATATTGTATTTTCTAGTGAAAAATATTATATATTTGATGATTTTGAAAAGTATAAGAAGGAACATATTAAGATATATTTTTCAGATGTGATGATGTGATTTATGGGAGAGGAAATTATATAGAAAGATTACATTAATTTATAATCTCAATAGAAATATACTAGATAATTTTTGAATAAATTATGAAATTAATATGGATAATAAATCTCTACACACATTTCATTTGGTACCAAGCTGAGAAAATTTAAAGTATGAATTAGTGTGAATCGAAAAGATTTTAGAAGAATCATTGGTAGTCTACTCTATCTAATTGCATCAAGGCCATACATTGTTTTAGTTATGGCATTATGAAATAATTCAGAGTGATCCAAAATAAACTCATGCGAAGTAAACTAAAATAATACTGAGATATTTAATGGGTACTCTGAATAATGGAATACTGTATAACAATATATCTAATTTTCATTTGCAGGTATATACAGATGTTGAATGGTAGGAGATTTTAATGGTATGATGTCCAATTATGGTAAGGAATTATTTCATTGTGAGATTAGTGTGAGTTGGAATATTAATAAATAGGATTCAATTATATTGAGTATGTAAAGACTCGTAAATTTCAAGGAATTTTTTTTTTTAAATACTTTGTAATTTTACGAGTCTATGGCTTCTAACGGCACTTGATTATGAGGCCCGGTGTGCCCGGAATCAATTTCTGAAGTTTATCTCGGGTATGTTCAGTAAATGAACGAGTGGGATTTTCTATCTTTTGAACCGGTGCTTGGAATTGAAATCTGAGGGCACCGGTGAACTCGCAGCGCCAGTAATTGCTTAAGAGGACCTTTACCAAAGATGCATTTTCACGGGAGAAGAAGTTAATTTTTGTGGAAGTGAATAAAATTGTGGGACAATTTTTTTTTATATCTTAAGTGGTTATAACCTACATGGGGAAGTTAGGGTGGGACCCACTAACTTCCTAACTACCCATGTGAGGATAAATGTGAGGTGGGGCCCACACGAGCCCCAACCCTTCACATTTCCATAACTCTCATAAACTCCCCATTTAAAACTTGTTAACTCACTTTAATTAAGCAAGCCATGCATTTCAAAATACAAAATTCAAACACTTAATTAATTAATGAAGAGTTTCAATTAATTAATTAATGTGTGTGTTGGCATGCAATAAAGAGGGAGAGAGGGAGAGTTAATTAATTAAAGGGAGTTAACAAGTTTTAAAGGGGGAGTTTATGAGAGTTATGGAAATGTGAAGGGTTGGGGCTCGTGTGGGACCCACCTCACATTTATCCTCACATGGGTAGTTAGGATGTTAGTGGGTCCCACCCTAACTTCCCCATGTAGGTTATAACCACTTAAGAAATAAAAATAAAAGTGTCCCACAATTTTATTCACTTCCACAAAAAATAACTTCTTCTCCCATGCAAATGCATCTTCAGTAAAGGTCCTCTTAAGCAATTATCGGCATTGCGAGTTCACCGGTACACTCGAATTTCAATTCCGAGCACCAGTTCAAAAGATAGAAAATCACGCTCATTCGTTTACTAAACGTACCTGAGCTAAACTTCAGAAATTGATTTCGAGCGCATCGGGCCTCGGAATCAAGTGTCGTCAGAATCCATAGACTCGTAAAATTACAAAGTATTTAAGAAAAAAAATTCCTTGAAATTTTTGGGTCTTTACATTACTCACACCTCATGGATTTACGTCCCCGTAAAGCTACATCATAAACTAGGAAAACAAATGAGGGTATTGTGCACGCATCTGAGCCTCCCACTCCCATGTGCTCTCCTGGAGGTTCCTGTGCTGCCAATGAATGCGCACAAGAGGAATCGACCGTCCATGTAGGACCTGCTCCTGTCGATCCTCGATCTCCACTAGGACCTCCGCAAAAGTCTTCCCGTCATCGATGTCCAGCTCCCTATGATCGATGATATGCGTCAAGTCGTGCACGTATCTCCTCAGCTGTGATACGTGGAAAACATCATGCACCCGGTGCAACTGAGGTGGAAGGGTCAGGAGGTAGTCCACCTCGCCTACCCTACTGAAGACCTAGAATGGTCCTATGAAGCGAGGAGATAACTTTCCTCCCTAGACAAATCTCCGTAATCCATGTCGAGGTGAGACCCGTAAGAAAACGTGGTCACCATCCTCAAACTCTATTGGTCTCTGCCTCCTGTCAGTATAGGGCTTTTGTCTGCTCTGTGCAGTCCTTATCTGCTCCTAGATGATTTGCACCTTCTCTGTCGTAGCCTGGACCATCTCTGGTCCTACGAGTGCTGACTCCCTAGGGTCAGTCCAGCACAGAGGTGATCTATATGGTCGACCGTACAATTCCTCGTATGGTGCACCCTCGATGGTGGAGTGGTATCTATTGTTGTACGCAAACTCCAACAAGGGTAGGTGATCCTCCCAACTGTGACCAAAGTCAAGGAAGCATGCACGGAGCATGTCCTCGAGTGTCTGAATGGTCCTCTCTGTCTGGCCATCTGTCTGAGGATGAAAGGCAGTGCTCAAGCGTAGTTGCGTCCCAAACGCCTCCTGCAACCCCTTCCAAAGTTGGGAAGTAAAGCGAGCATCTCGATCGGAGATAATAGATGATGGAACACCATGAAGCCATACGATCTCCTGAATGTAGAGGCATCCCAATCTCTCCACTGAGCCCTGCTCTCTGATAGGTGGGAAGTGGGCCGACTTGGTGAGTCGGTCGACAATCACCCAGATGGAGTCATTTCCTCTGGAAGTACGTGGAAGCCCTGTCACGAAATCCATAGATATCCTGTCCCACTTCCACTCCGGGACCTCTAAGGGCTGCACCAAGCCTTCCGGTACCTGGTGTTCCGCCTTCACCTACTGGCAGGTGAGGCATCGTGAAACGAACTCTGCCACAACCTTCTTCATACCCGGCCACCAGTGTTATTGTCTGAGATCCTGGTACATCTTCGCTACTCCTGGATGTAATGCTAATGGGGAAGTGTGAAACTCCCTCATCACCTCCTCCTGTAATGCAACTGGTACCATGGTACGTCCCCTGAAGAGGGTGACATGTTCTCCTCCTACAGAAAAACCATCAGGTGTTTGCCCTATGGAAATCTGAGCACATCACGTCTCACAGTCAATGTCTTCACACTGTGCCTCTCTGACCCGATGTAGTAGTGGAGGAGTGACTATGAGTGACTTTAGAAAGGCTGATCCATCTCTATCCACAAAGGATATATGCAACGCGGCTAGCTGCTCTGTCTCCTCTCCAAGTAGCTGAATGTCTGATCTCCTGCTGAGAGCATCAGCTAATATGTTCCCTTTCCTAGTAGTATAGGCTATCTAAAAGTCATAGTCCTGGAGGAACTCGAGCCATCACCGTTGTCTCAGGTTCAGGTCCTTCTGTGAGAAGATGTACCAGAGACTCTGGTGGTCATAATATACTGTAAAGTGCTCTCCCATAAGATAGTGTTGCCACATCTTCAAGGCGAAGACCACTACTGCTAACTCTAGGTCATGGGTAGCGTCGTTCTGCTCATGATGCCTCAACTGTCGTGAACCATAAGCGATAAATGCTCGTTCCTATATCAGGAAACACCCAAGTCTAGTCCCTGATGCATCGCAGTAAACTACGTACCCTACTCCCTCCTCTGGTAACCTCAAGATGGGCGCACTGGTCAATCTCTTCCTCAGCTCCTAGAAGCTCTGCTAATATCTATCTGACCACACGAAGGGTTTTCCCTTCTTTGTCAAAGTCGAAAGCGGCGCTGCAACTCTGGAGAAGTCTGGCACAAATCTCCGATAGTACCCATCCAGACCTAGGAAACTTCTCACCTCTGTCACACTCCTGGGTGGCTCCCAAGCAAGTACTGCCTCGATCTTCGTAGGATCCACCACAACTCCCGCCTCAGAGATGACATGTCCCAAGAAGTGGACCTCTCGAATCCAAAACTGACACTTCCAGAGCTTACCATAAAGCCAGTGCTCTCAGATTATGTCCCGTACAACCCGCAAGTGGTAGGCGTGCTCCTCCTCAGTAGTCGAGTAAATCAGTATGTCGTCGATGAAGACTATGACAAATCGATCGAGGTAAGGCTGGAAGATCTTGTTCATGAGACTCATGAACACTGCTGGAGCATTGGTTACGCCGAAAGGCATAACCAAGAACTCGTAGTGGCCATACCGACATCTAAAGGCCATCTTCTGCACATCCTCATCTCGAACTCTGAGCTGATGATAGCCTGACCTGAGGTCTATCTTCGAGAACCATCATGCTCCCTTGAGCTGATCAAAAAGGTCATCAATCCTCGGGAGTGGATACTTGTTCTTTATGGTCACCTGATTCAGGATACGGTAGTCGACACATAGTCGTAAGCTCCCATCCTCCTTCTTAGCGAATAAAATCGGAGAAGCCCAGGGTGAAACACTGGGTCGGATGAATCCCTTGCCCTGTAAGTCCTCTAGTTGTACCTGCATCTCTTGAAGCTCAGCGGGAGCCATACAATATACTGGAGTAGATATCGGGGTTGTCCCTAGGTACAGGTCAATATAGAGGTCTACCCCTCTGCGAGGAGGTAGTCCTAGAACGTCGTCAGGAAAAACGTCTGCATACTGATCCACCACAACAGGAAAAATTGGACTTCGTACATCAACTGCTCCTAGGATGAGACTAGCCAACTGATGTGTGATCGGCTGCCCTCTCCTCTGCGTAAGTCCATCCTGTACTGTAAAGGCTCCCTTCTCGCCGGTGAAGGTGAACCTGCTCCCATCTGTGCGGACACACCGCACTTTGCGCCTAATACAGTCGATCTGAGCATGGACTGTAGATAATCAATCCATTCCCAAGATGACGTCGTAAGGCCTCGATGCCACTACAAGAAGATCACAGGCGAAGCTCTCACCTCCTAGAGTAAGCTCATACTGCAGGCACTAGTGCGTAATCGTCAAGTCTGCTTCCGTAGGAGTCTCTAGCCGTAAGGATCGAGACAACGGCTCCGTCGGAATCTCCGAGCTCTGAACAAGAGAAGCGGAAATAAAAGAATGACTCGCTCCTGTGTCTATAAGAACTGCAGCAAGGGTGGAGTAGACATAGATAGTACCTCAAATCATCTCAGGTGCGTCGTGGTTGTAAGCCTCCACTGCCTGAAGCTGAGTTTGACTCTGTCCGCCAGCTCCCTGTGGTCGGGGTGGACCTCCTGGTGGTGGTGGTGGTAGAGCCTCAAAGCGTCGCCCACCACCCGCTGCTCGGCCAGATCCTCTGCCTCGTCTGTCTGCTCCCTGCGGACCACCACGGTCGAACCTCTGCCTCTGCCTGGGTGGTCCATCAACCGTTTACTGCTCCTCTACATGGTGGGTCTGGCAGTCACGAGCCATGTGGCCCTGCCCGCCACATGCATAGCACTGCCTGCCTCTCGTATGAATGGCTCTGTTGCGTGTGCCCCGCACCTTTGAACCAGTATCCTGAGGTCTCCCACCTTATGTTCTGGTCTGCTTGGACCTCTGTGAAATATTTCTACTGCCGGCTGCAGAATACTCTGCTACGTGTCGCCATGCGGTAGGCCTCGCTGCTGGCGTAGGCTCAGCAAGGAAGCTCTCCACAAGAAGGGCTCGCTCCAGTACTTCTACCTGTGTTGGAATGCTGAGGGAGATCATCGAAGCCATGATATCATGCCTCAGTCCCTTCTCGAAGGTCTGGGCCTGGAATAATGGGTCTCGTACCATGTCCGTGGAGTAGCGTGAGAGATCGGTAAATCTCTCCAAGTACTAGGCTACTGTCATGTTGCCCTGCCGCAGCTGTAGTAACTCATGGATGCGCACCGCACTGAGGGTGGATGGAATGAACTCCAAACAGAAGAGGCTCTCAAAGTCCGTCCAAAGTAGAGATGCCTCGTCGTGCACCTGGAGTATCAGGCTCCTCTATCTACCTGCTGCTGCGTGAAGGAGACTCGCAGCAAGGATCACCATAAGATCTGTTGGTGTCCCTACCAATCTGAAGACTCTGACGATAGCCTCCAGCTAATCCTCTTCTGCCTGAGGTTCCATCTCTCCGTAGAACCTGGGTGGCCTCTAACGCTGAAACTCGTGCAGTGCACTCAGGCGACGTGCAATCTCTGCTGCTGGGGCTGGTGGTATCGGTGGCCCAGCGGGTAGAGGTACCGCTGGTGCCTTCGCTGTAATGGGGCCCTGCACCGAGGCCTCGTCGCTCGGTGGGCTATCATCTCTCACATAACTGGGAACCCTAGCTGGTTGTCATCGTGGGGACATCCTGAAAAGAAACAGGTGCGTCACAGTTAATACAGTATACCTGGTGAACTGACACAAAGTAATCACAAATAAAACTTTTGAAACACACATGCAATCAATGTTTTCGGGCACTGAGTCGGAAATCAGAATTCAGGGTCCTCCTGTATGGATACGTCGGTCGCCGCACTAACACTAGACTCCCTGGACTGATAACCACACTCAATACTCTAAACATTATTACTTCACAGAGAAAATATCAGAGTCTTGAGTTCTGCAGTAGAACTGACTCCTCTGATACCAATTTGTCACGACCCGTCCTCGGGGCCCGTTTTGTGACTACCCCAAGCCCTCCTTCCATAGGCTAGGGGCTGGCGACTAGCACCAAAGGCGTAAATCCCGATAATAAGGGAAGGAATTGCCTTTATATAAGTAAACAAACACAACAGAGTACGCAAGCTGAAGTAAACACAAAGTAAACTGAGTACAAAAGTAAGTGCTGGAAAGTAAATGGGCTAGAATACAAACCCAACTAGAAGTACAATACAACTAAAAAGAAATAACAGCTGCAGTAAAGTAAACCAGCAAACACTGAGTCGTCCTCCGGATATCCCACCTGAAGGGTGGGTACAGATGGTCTCCTCAGCTCCTTGGGTTCGGCCGTCTGCTCCGTGTACATCCCACCAAGTGGTCCTCCTCCAGGTACCGTCTCGCTCCACAAGACTCCACCTCAATCAGTGTTTTCTTTCGTCTGCATCCAACACAACGTAATGCGGGCATAGCCCATGCATGGGTGAGTATACGATACTCAGTAGGGACCCCGAGACTCCCGAATGTCTCCCAGAATCCACAAAGGAATAAACCACAAAGAAATAATACAAACACGAAGTATCAACCAACTCTACTCAGGTATATGCCCATACATATACCTAAGTCATCAATTCCAGTTCGGCTCCAACTCCCGAGCCCAAGTACAACCCAGTCCATACAGGAAAGCACAACCCAGTCCACACAGGAAAGCAAGTCAATCATGTCGATGATAATGATTGAAAGTCAAGACTCGGCTCACACAGGTATACTACTCACGAAGAGGGATCGAGATGATAGATGTAGCCTCTGAATCATCTCCCCTGGAAAACCCACGTAGGATCCAAGTACAGAAGTCGCCGCTGCCGAACCCAAGTAGGATCCTAATACAGCAATCATTGTTGCCGAACCCATGTAGGATCCAAGTACGGTTGTCCTCACTTCTGAACCCACGTAGGATCTAAGTACAATCTTCCTCACTGCCGAACCCACGTAGGATCCAAGTACAGTCGTCATCATTGTCGCAGTCGCAGCCATCTCTAGGGTTCCCGTAAACAGCATGCTCGATTCTGGAAGGGTCCAATCCACGAGCCAAGAGGGTCAATACATCAACTGTCACAAAGTCTAGAGTTGATGTATCCTAAAGTTCTGTCTCATCAAAAGGAACTCAAAGCAACAGACGGTGCGTCAATCGGACGCCCGGTCTGAGAGATATAGGTTTTTCCATCCCAGGAGCCTGGTTAGAAATATGCTTGTTTCTAACCCTGCCAATATCCAAAATTATCTGAAACTCGCTTAGATTATTGCAAAAGGACTGTCTCATCGAAAGAGTCCTAGTGTCGTAGACGGCGCGTTGATCGGACTTGCGGTCTTTCAGTTAACCTCGTTTAAGTGATTAACGGGCCCAGACCATTTAGCCCAGTGGGTCAGCGGGTCGGGTTGACCCTGTTTGACGGGTCCGACCCAGCATGGGTGTCGGACCGGTCCGAAGGAAATACTCAAGTCGGCCCGAAGGGACGCGGCCCAGCCTGAAGTGGCACGGCCCGGCCCGGCGGGGCGCGGCCCGGCCCGATGTGTCCCAGCTCGGCTTGGCGCGGCCCGGCTCGGCCCGGCCTGGAACGGCCCGGCTGGGCGTGCAGCCCGGTTGGCTCGGTCGGCTGGTCGAGCAGCTCGGTCGAAGCTGAGCACGTTCTAAAGTCCCCCCCCTGGTTTTCCGCACCGGCGGCGCCGCCCTTCCCCAAACCGGCCGGTCTTCTGCGCACGCGGCCCTCATGGGCGGGCCGCCGGTCCTCCAGCACGGCGCCCTCCTGGCACCGCGGCTCCTCTTCGCCCGGCCGGCCGGTTCTTCCGCCGAAGCGGCCTGCGTTGCGGGTCGCGGTTCGTTCCGCACAACCGGCGCGACGGCGCCGGTTCCCTTCGTCACGATCCCGGCATGGCGCAACGGTGCCGTGTTTTTCCTCCGCCTCCAGTTGCCAATTCCAAAGGAATAAAGTTCCAGCGGAGGGTTGTCGGGCCGTGTTCGTTTGGCCCGCTCCCTCCCCATTAGACGGTATCACATGTCTAAGAATGCACAAGGTTCACGAAACACAACGAACAATTTTATTCTCAATAAAATTGAATCAACACACCCTACCTCAAAAAGATGTTCGCAGTTGTCAAACGTCGTGGATGACGGCGTCGTTTCCGTCGCCGTTGGTGTGCAACCGAGGAAGTGGTGGCTCCCCTTTTATCACGGAGAGAATAAGAGGATTGCGTGCCATTGTTCTTCGTGGAGTCGGTGCTCTACGTCGAAGAGGTGTCGTTCTTCGCAGAGAGGATGACGTTCTTCAACGAAGGAGGAGCTTCCTTCTTCTTTCACACGTAAGCTCTCTCTCAAAATCCTCACACAAAAATCCAACCCCAAAATAAAATTAGGTCATCCCTTATTTTAATTAAGCAAGCCATGCATTTCAAAATACAAAATTCAAACACTTAATTAATTAATGAAGAGTTTCAATTAATTAATTAATGTGTGTGTTGCCATGCAATAAAGAGGGAGAGAGGGAGAGTTACTTAATTAAAGGGAGTTAACAAGTTTTAAAGGGGGAGTTTATGAGAGTTATGGAAATGTGAAGTGTTGGGGCTCGTGTGGGACCCACCTCACATTTATCCTTACATGGGTAGTTAGGTTGTTAGTGGGTCCCACCCTAACTTCCCCATGTCGGTTATAACCACTTAAGATATAAAAATAAAATTGTCCCACAATTTTATTCACTTCCACAAAAATTAACTTCTCCCGTGCAAACGCATATTCGGTAAAGGTAATCTTAAACAATTACTGGCACTGCGAGTTCACCGGTGCCCTCGGATTTCAATTCCGAGCACCGGTTCAAAATATAGAAAATCCCGCTCATTCGTTTACTGAATGTACCCGAGCTAAACTTCAGAAATTGATTCTGGGAACACCGGGCCTCGGAATCAAGTGTCGTCAGAAGCCATAGACTCGTAAAATTACAAAGTATTTAAGAAAAAAAATCCTTGAAATTTCCGGGTCTTTACATTACTCCCACCTCAGGGATTTATGTCCCCATAAAGCTACATCATAAACTAGGAAAACAAATGAGGGTACTGTGCATGCATCTGAGCCTCTCGCTCCCATGTGCTCTCCTAGAGGTTCATGTGCTGCCAAAAAATGTGCACAAGAGGAATTGACCGTCCACATAGGACCTACTCCTGTCGATCATTGATCTCCACCAGGACCTCCTCAAAAGTCGCCTCATCATCGATGTCCAGCTCCATGTGATCAATGATATGCGTCGAGTCGTGCATGTATCTCCTCAGCTGAGATACGTGGACAACATCATGCACCCGGTGCAATTGAGGTAGAAGGGCCAGGCGGTAGGCCACCTCGCCTACCCTGCTGAGGACCTGGAATGGTCCGATGAAGTACGGATATAACTTTCCACCCCGACCAAATCTTCGTAATCCACGTTAAGGTGAGATCCGTAAGAAAACGTGGTCTCCATCCTCAAACTCTAGTGGTCTCCGCCTCCTATCAGCATAGGACTTATGTCTGCTTTGTGCAGTCCTCATCCACTCCTGGATGATCTGCACCTTCTCCATCATAGCCTGGACCATCTCTGGTCCAACGAGTGTTGACTCCCCAGGATCAGTCTAGCATAGAGGTGATTTGCATGGTTGACCGTACAATGCCCCATATGGTGCCATCCCGATGGTGGAGTGGTAGCTTTTGTTGTACGCAAACTCCACCAAGGGTAGATGATCCTCCCAACTGCGACCAAAGTCAAGGACGCATGCATGGAGCATGTCCTCGAGTATCTGAATGGTCCTCTCCGTCTGGCCATCCTTCTAAGGATGAAAGGCGGTGCTCAAGCGTAGCTACGTCCCAAACGCCTCCTACAACCCCTTCCAAAGTCGGGAAGTAAAGCGAACATCTTGATCGGAGACGATAGACGATGTCACACCATGAAGCTGTATGATCTACTGAACGTAGAGGTGTCCCAAGCTCTCCACTGAGCTCTGCTCTCTGATAGGTAGGAAGTGGGCTGACTTGGTGAGTCAGTCGACAATCACCCAGATGGAGTCATGTCCTCTGGAAGTACGTGGAAGCCCTGTCACGAAATCCATGAATATCCTATCCCACTTCCACTCTGGGACCTCTAGGGGCTGCACCAAGCCTGCCGGTACCTGGTGCTCCACCTTCACCTGCTGGCAGGTGAGGCATCGTGAAACGAACTCTACCACAACCTTCTTCATACCCGGCCACCAGTGCTGTCATCTGAGATCCTGGTATATCTTCGCTACTCCTGAATGTACCGCCAATGGGGAAGTGTGAAACTCCCTCAGCACCTCCTCCTGTAATGAAAATGGTACCATGGTACGTCTCCTGAAGAGGGTGACGTGTTCTCCTCCTACAGAAAAACCATCAGGTGCCTGCCCTGTAGAAATCTGAGCACGTCGTGTTGTTGGTTGGAGTGGATACTCAAGAGGGGGGTAAATTGAGTTCCAATTAAAATTTTCTGTTAAAAACAATGTTGATTAAAATCCCCCTATTTCAAAAACAGATTAAACTGTAGTGAATTTATACAGATTATAAAGGTTTAATTAGTTTCTCAAAGATTGATTAGTTCTCAGTTAACTTAATCTTATAATTAAATTAACTTTTGAAACTAACTTACTGGTCTATAATAAATATAAACACTTGCGAGTTTAACTATCAAAGTAGCTTTGAAAATAAATTATATTTCAAAGTAATAGCAGCGGAATATGAAATAAATATGTAGTATGGATATAGTATGTAGCTACAAACATAGAGAATTAACCAAGAGGTTCAGTATCAAGCTGAGACTTAGTCCTCTCAAAAGTTTATATAAAAAATGATCCACACCCTGGATCGGGGTTAACAACAGTGAACACACTGTCCAGGTCACAAGACCTCTACCACAGTTCTGCGTGGGAAAACAAACAACAGCTTAGAGCTGTCCAGGTCTCATACGACCTCTACCACTATCCACAGTGGGAAATGAAGTGTAAAAAGGTTTGCTGAGGATTTACAGATCCTCCAGTGAAAGTACAGGAGTCAGTGTGTGTGTTTGATACAGCAGATAACACACACTGCTCAAAATGTAAAACAAATGTATCGTAGAGTAGAGATGTAGAGTTTAGAAATGGATCTGGTGATTTCAGTGTAGCTCTGGACTCTTTTGTATTTGGTCAGAATTTATTCTGATTCCTCTTCTCGTTTTTGTTTGAGAAGAAGAGTTTCGTATGCTTCAGGTTCAAAGGCAGTGAGATGTAGTCGATGAAGTTCTTCAATGTTCTTTTGTATGCACAGAACTCTTCTTGAGTAGGCTTGATTGTGTATGAGGTTCTGTTCTGATTGGTTCTTCCTCCTCTTTCTTTTCCTCTGTATTCTTCTTGTGTTCTTCTATTCACTCCTATTGTCTTCAGCAGAGTCTTCTTGTATTTATGTCACGTGCTTCGGAAGACATAAAAAGTTTCCTTTCCACAGGTACGAGGTACGGTTTCCTGACATCCGACAACCTTTATTAATTAATTGACAGAGCATTAAAACATACCTAATATGACCATTGGTTAGATTAAATAAAGATAAATATAAAGAAATTCAAACAGTTGTTTATGACTATTGAAGAATCAAGTGATCGGTAGGTCATCAGCATTAGTGAGTAATGATCGGTGACTCAGATAGATCAGCATCAGTGAATCAGACTGATCAGCATCGGTCTGTCATCTGATCGGTGAGTCAGTTTGATCAGCATCAGTGAGTCATTTGATCGGTGGCTCATTTGCATCGGTGAGTCATTTGATCAGCATCGGTCTATCATCTGATCGGTGAGTCAGTTTGATCAGCATCAGTGAGTCATTTGATCGGTGGCTCATTTGCATCGGTGAGTCATTTGATCAGCATCGGTCTGTCATCTGATTGGTGAGTCAGTTTGATCAGCATCGGTCTGTCATCTGATCGGTGAGTCAGTTTGATCAGCATCGGTGAGTCATTTGATCAGCATCGGTCTGTCATCTGATCGGTGAGTCAGTTTGATCAGTATCGGTCTATCATCTGATCGGTGAGTCATTTGCATCGGTGATTCATTTTCATCGGTGCGACCGTTGTCCTTTGATATGGGATCAGTGCTTCCGATGTCTGATGATATTGGATCGGTTCTTTCGATGTCTGTTGATTTGAATCGGTGCTTCCAATGTCTGTTGATTTGAATCGGTGCTGCCGATGTCTGTTGATATTGAATCGGTGCTTCCGATGTCTGTTGAATCCATAAGACTTCCAAAATACTTTGTAAGTCAATAAGCATATACAAAAATGTGATAACAGATTCATTAATAGATTGTAATTAAGTTTATGAGAAATCAAACCAGATTAAGCATTAATGGTATGTGATGATTTGTGATTATTAAAACATCAATCATAGACATGAAATCAACAATCTTCCAGAGGGCTCAACAATCTCCCCCTTTTTGATAATCACAAATCTTTATCATAAAATATAAATAATATGATATATCATTAATAAAAACATAATGAGAATTAAACCATAAGGAGAATAAATATAAAGAGATATATAAAGCTCCCCCTTAATTTAAATTTCCCATATATATTATACAGAGTTCTCCCCCTGAGATATATACATCTTTTCTCCCCCATATATCTCTCCCATACATCTTTCTTCTCCCGTAAAGAATTCTTTTTCTTCTCCCATAAATTATTATTTTGCTTCTCCCCCTTTGGGATAATCAAAAAGGAGGGAAAACAGATAAGAGAAAGTGAAAGTAAAAGCAGTCAGCATAGAGTATAGATAGAAAAATATTTGATAAAGTACAGACTATTACAAGCATCACATTGTTCACCCTATCAAAAACAATACACAACTATTTGTTGGGATACAAAGGGGCTTTGCCTTTGTCTTTGGGATCAATAGTGGGTAAGTTTGAAGGCTTGGAGGCAGGCTGTACTTGGAGAATCTGAAGTGGTGGTAGGACAACTCGGGCAGGTGTAGGAGCAGGTGCTACAGAGAGTTGTTGTGGAGAAACAGGAGCTGGTTGAGAAGCTTGCTGAGGGACTGGTCTTAACTGAGATAGAGCTTGAGCAACAGATAGCTGATTTGGAGCTACATCAGAGTCACTGAGAGGTTCAGAAGTAGGAAGTACTATTGCAGTGGCCTGGGCATGCAAATAGGGCTTCAAAAGATGAATGAATTCTTGAATGACTTCTGCCCCATACTTCATAGCTTTTTCAAAATCATCTTTATTCTCCATGAATTGTGCCAAGGAAGGGATAAAATCTTGCAACTGATGAACTTGAGTTTTGAAAGCCTGAGTGATTGGAGGTAATTTCAGATTCTCTGCCAACACCTTGAAGCTTGCAGTCATCTCATGTTTTGTATAAATCTTGGAAAAGTAATTATCAACTTTCTCTTTGATCTCTTGCAGAGCTTTCTTAGCATCTGCTGAATACACCAATGCCATATTATGACTGTTATCACAGAGATCTTTCATCTTCCTCAAAGATTCTAAATCAAGAATTTGTCTAACAGCAGCTAACTCATCATGCACAACTTCTCTTAGAGCTTCTAGCTCACGGGTAGTGATCTTGGTTACCTTTCCTGTACTGGCTTGGCCAACTATGTGAGTTAACTCAGCTTTCAACTTCCTCGGGTCAGACTTGTTGAGATGGTCAATCAAATTTCTCAAAACTTCCATCATACCAGAGATGGTTGATCGGAATTCGCTTGATAGAGATACCAGGCCGGTGTGAAGATCCTTCATAGTCTGATTCAAAAAGGCTATTTGTCTGCCAATAAGTTCACCAGTATTGGCCAGGTCTGGCTTCACAGCATTAGATACTCTTTGTGAGAAGGTTTCCAATGAATTTTCAGAAACTTGGAGAGACACTTGAGTAAGAGCATTAGAAATTTCTTCTCTAATTGTGGCTCTCACAGCGGTTAGCAATTCAATATTAAACTTATCAAGATCAGCTTGAGAGATTCCAGAACCAGGTAGATTATCATTTGTAGGATCAACAGCAGGAACAGACCTTGCTTCTCGTGGGAGGTTCCTCTTCACAGATGCAGCAGATTCTGGCATTGCTTCTTCATCTTCAGAATATTCTAAGCCCAACACAGCATAACCAGGGTAGTCATCCCAAACAGCAGCACACAGGGTGTATTTTGGTTTCTCATAGCTTGTTGTTCCACTGATTTTTGGTGAATCATCCTTACCACTGATATGTATTTCTTGTACTGACTGAGGTGATTCTATTTGATCTTCAGAAAGACCATCCACTGGTCTCTTATCACCATCAACAGCAGCCTCAGCATCATCAGCACGTCCATCATCACTCTTCTTAGAAGCTTCACTGTGATATTCTTCAGTGTCAGAATCTTCTTCATCACCAAGAATAGGTTCTGATTCTGGTAGGGCTAAGGGTGGACTAGCAGGTCCAAATTCTATTCTTCTTTTGGGACTAGCAGTGTCAGGATCACTCCTATCATCAGGAGATGATATACTTCCTTCCTCAGTCGCAGCTTCTTCTTGCTCTTGGGCTTTGGTGGCCTCATCCTTTCCTTCTTCTTGCTCATCATCATCAGAATAAACTGGTTCCTCATCTGGTTTCAAGCCAGGGTCTCTCAAATCCTTTGGCCTCTTTCCATGATCTATGGGATTGTAGGCTTCATACAATTTATCTTCATCTGCAACCCAGCACTTCTTCCATGGATTCCAATGGATTTTCATCCTCTTGCAGATCTCTTTGTTGAGACAGAAGGTGGGATCTGTTTCATCAACTTCATCATCTTCATCAATACATTCTAGATTCTTGAGCATGGTAGATATCATCTTTGAATAAAACAAGGCAGTGGCTTTCTTGGACGGTTTTACCATTCCAGCTATGTGCACCATCAAATATCTACACAAATTGATCTTCTCATGTGTTTTCAGAAGAAACAACAGGAAAACATCCTGGTACTTTACAGCAGCAAAATCTCCTCTCCTAGGGCAAAGTTGGTGCTGAATAAACTTGAAAAGAAGTATGCATTCACCATCTAATTCTGAAGCTGTGATTCTCTGTGACTCTCTGTTTCCAGTCAGAAGCTCTAGAGCTAATTCATAAGAGAAGTAATCAGATGTTGGAGGAATATTCCCAGCATAATCCTCATACCGACCTTCATGAGGTACATTCAAGCACTCAGCCCACTGCTTGGATGAGAAGGATATTTTCTTTCCTTTTACCACAGACGACATCCTGGCATCCTCCACACCATCTAAAGTGATTTCCAGATTCATATAGAACTCATGTACTAGCTTCGGGTAGTCTATTCGAGAGTTGTCAGAAAACCAGTCTATCCATCCTTGCGATTCAAGAACTTGCAGCAACAGTGACTTACTTGACAAAAGCCACGCAGAGCTGACTTCTCTTTCTACAGCAACAATCCGAGTTTCCAGGTTCAGATTTACTGATCGTTGAGAGGTACTACTCGACTCGCCTCGAGCACGCTTTGAAGGTACAGGGCTATCCGGTCCTTTGCTCGGTCTCTTTTTCTTAGCCATTCGAGGATTTTGGGAAGGCAGGAGTTCGAAGGTTCGAAGTAGAGGGGAAGAGAGGTTGAAAGGTTCGGCGGGAAATGAAAGGTCAAAGTTTTAGGGACGATAAATAGCCGCGTATCATTTATTTTATCATTTAGGGTTCCCATAAAAAGTATAAAAGAAATTTACTAATTAATTACAATATAATAATAAAAAAGAATATCGGTATGACAGATCGGTTGCACTGATCGGTTTGACAGATCAGTTTCATAGATCAGTTTCACAGATCAGTTTCACAGATCGGTTTCACAGATCAGTTTCACAGATCGGTTTCACAGATCGGTTTCACATATCGGTTTCACAGATCGGTTTCACAGATCGGTTTCACAGATCAGTTTCACAGATCGGTTTCACAGATCAGTTTTACAGATCAATCATACACAACTCTTGTTTAATAAATTTCATTCTTTCAGAGCATAAAGTCTTTGTGAAGATATCAGCTAATTGATGTTCAGAACTAATAAATTTCAAAGAAATATCACCTTTTTTATAATGATCTCTTAGAAAGTGATGTCTGACATCAATGTGCTTAGTTCTAGAGTGAGACACAGGGTTCTTAGATATATTGATTGCACTAGTATTGTCACAGTTAATTGAAACATGTTTAAGATCAAATCCATAATCCAATAAAGTGTGTTTCATCCACAGAATTTGTGCACAGCAACTACCAGCAGCTATGTATTCTGCCTCAGCAGTAGACAATGCAACTGAGTTATGTTTCTTACTACACCATGAAACTAGGGATTTTCCAAGCAAGTGACATGTTCTAGATGTGCTCTTCCTATCTAACTTACATCCAGCAAAGTCAGCATCTGAATAGCTAGTTAGGTTAAATGATTGTCCTTTTGGATAAAACAAACCTAAATTTACAGTATACTTAAGATACTTAAAAATCCTTTTAACAGACAGTAAGTGTGATTCTTTAGGATTAGCTTGAAATCTAGCACACATACATACACTGAACATAATGTCTGGTCGACTAGAAGTAAGATAAAGTAAGCTCCCAATCATACCTCTGTAATTGGTTTGATCCACTGGTTTCCCAGCTTCATCTGTATCCAATTTACAGGTAGTACTCATAGGTGTATCACTTTCCTTAATATTGTCCAATCAAAAACGTTTTAAAAGATACTTTGTATATTTACTTTGATTTAAAATAATTCCATCTTTAGTTTGAAAAATTTGAAAACCAAGAAAATACTTAAGCTCTCCCATTAAGCTCATTTCAAATTCATTTTGCATAACCTTTTAGAAATCAGTACATAAAGAATTTTTAGAAGATCCAAAAATAATATCATCAACATAGATTTGTACTATTAATATATCTTTTGAAATCCTTTTTATAAAAAGTGTGGGATCAGCTACTCCTTTTGTAAATCCTTTTGAGATAAGAAAGTTTGAAATCCTTTCATACCAAGCTCTTGGAGCTTGTTTTAAACCATATAAAGCTTTAGAAAGTTTAAAAACATGATTTGGAAAATGAGGATTTAAAAAACCAGGTGGTTGTTCTACAAAAGCATCTTCAACAATAAAACCATTTAGAAAAGCACTTTTGACATCCATTTGATATAGCTTGAAATTCAGATGTGATGCATAGGCAAGTAAGATCCTAATAGCCTCTAATCTAGCTACAGGTGCAAAGGTTTCCTCATAGTCAATTCCTTCTTCTTGATTGTAACCTTGTGCAACTAGCCTAGCTTTATTTCTAATGATGTTTCCAGATTCATCAACTTTGTTTCTAAACACCCATTTTGTGCCTATGGTCAAAATGTCCTTAGATCTTTCTACTAATTTCCAGACTTTGTTTCTTTCAAATTGATTTAGTTCTTCTTGCATAGCCATTACCCAAAATTCATCATTGATAGCATCATTGATATTTTTAGGTTCTAACTGTGAAAGAAAAGCTTGATGTTCAACCTGATTTCTTAGAGAAGCTCTAGTCTGTGTTCCTCTATCTAGATTTCCTACAACAGCATCTAAAGGATGGTTCTTTAGAGTCCTAGATGGTCTTGAAAAGATAGGGCTAGAGATTTCAGATTCATCTACAGATTGAGGTTCAACAGAAGCAGGTTCTGGAGAATTTCCAGAGTTGGATGTTTTAACTATAGGTCCATTGTCTTTATCATTGAGATTCAAACCAGAGAGATCATCTTCAAGAGAGATTTTAGGTTCATGTGGATCAGTTTCATCAAATTTGATGTGAACAGATTCTTCCACACATTTGGTTCTTTTATTGAAAACTCTATAGGCTTTACTAGAGATAGAGTAACCTAGGAAAATTCCTTCATCACTCTTGGATTCAAATTTGTCAAGATTGTCTTTAGTATTGAGAATGAAGACTTTGCATCCAAAAACTTTGAAGTAGTTAACCTTAGGTTTCCTATGGTTCCACAACTCATAAGGGGTCCTCTTAAGAACTGGTCTGATCAAGACTCTATTAATGACATAACAAGCTGTATTTACAGCTTCAGCCCAAAAGTAAATAGGTAGTTCATATTCATTGAGCATGGTTCTATCTATTTCTTGCAGGGTTCTATTCCTTCTCTCTACTACACCATTTTGTTGGGGTGTCCTAGGGGCAGAGAAATTGTGACTATAGCCATTATGTGAGCAGTAAGAATCAAACTCATGATTTTCAAACTCACGACCATGATCACTTCTCAGGATCTTAATCTTGAGTCCACTAAGATTTTCTACAGACTTGGAGTATTTAACAAAGTAAGAACAAGCTTCACTTTTGTGAGATAGAAAATATACCCAAGTATATCTAGAAAAGTCATCTACAAGAACATAGACATAGTGCTTCCCATTTAAACTAGAAACTCTAGAAGGTCCAAATAAATCCATGTGAACCAACTCGAGAGGTTGAGAAGTTGACACTTCTTTCTTTGATTTAAAAGAAACTTTATGTTGCTTTCCTTTTTGACAGGGATTACAAACTTTGTCTGCTGTAAATTCAAGTTTGGGTAAGTCTCTAACTAAGTTCTTCCTAGAAAGTTTTCTAAGTGAGTGTACATTGCAGTGTCCTAATCTTCTGTGCCAAAGCCAAGACTCTTTATGAAAAGCATTTAAACAAGGAATATTCTGCTTAGCTAAAGAATCTAAATCAACAGCATAAACATTTTCATTTCTTAAAGAAGAAAATACTAAAACATTTTTAGAGTTAAAAACATTGCAAGAATCATTTTTAAATTTCACATAAAAACCATCATCACACAATTGAGAAATGCTTAACAAGTTATATTTAAGTCCATCGACAAATAAAACTTCAGAAACCAAGACTGAATCAGTGTTACCAATCTGGCCTAAACCGATGATTTTTCCTTTTGAATTATCACCAAAAGTGACAAAGCCTCCATCAAATTTTACTAAGCTCTTGAAACATGAAAAGTCTCCTGACATATGTCTTGAACATCCACTGTCTAAGTACCATATCTTCTTGTGACAGCTCTTCAAGCAAGTCTCCTACAAAACAGATTTAGATGGAAGATGATTTTGGTACCCAGATCTTCTTGGGTCCAGACATGTTAGCCAATGATACTTTAGGTACCCATATTTGTCTAATGGATCTCATATAATTTGTAGAATTAACATTCTTTGAAAGATAAACCTTATTAGATCCATAACTATGAATATAACTGGTTGAGGCATATGAAGTTCCAGAATTAACTATCTTCTGTCCAGATTTAGGAATGAATCTAGTTTTGGCAACTTTTCTTTGTCCAGGTTGGTATCCTATACCAGTAGTATATCTAGGTGCAACTTGCTTTCCTAGCATTTGTGTTAGAGTATTCTTTCCATTTGTGAACTTCTCTAAGTCTTTTCTGAGTTGTTCATTAGACAATTTTAGTTCAGTATTCTCTTTAAGCAACTGAGCATTCTTTTCTACTTCTATATCCAAATCAGATTTATGCTTAACACTTAAAGCATACTGTTTCTTTAAACCTTTATATTTATCTTTAATCTCATTACAGGTTTCTTCAAGCATATCACAATATTCAAACAGTTCAGATTTAGACATGTTATCACATTCAGAATCATCTCTAGAATAATATGAATTTGAAGCGGGAGTTTCTGATGTTACCTCAAAAGTGTTTGTCATGAAACACATGTTGGCTCGATTCCTTTCAGAGTCTGAAGATTCAGCTTCACTTGTGCTGTCTTCTGAAGCACTCCAAGTAGCCTTCATGGCTTTCTTGTACTTGTTATCCTTGTATTCATACTTCTTTCTGTATTTCAGCTTTGGACAGTCTGTTTTTATATGTCCTTTTCTTTTTCATTCATAACAGATAACTTCATCTGATTTATCAGACTTCTTCCAATCCTTTTTACAGTGTCCTTTGTTATCATACTTGCCATTGTAGTTTGACTTTCTGAAAAACTTCTTCTTCCTATAGAATTTATTAAATCTTCTAGCAATGTGAGCCATCTCAGCATCACTGTCAGAATCATTCTCACTTTCCTCACTGCTTGAACTTTCATTGATAGCTTGAGGCTTTTCCTTATCCTTATTCTTTGAGGTTGTAGTCTTGAAGGCAATAGACTTCCTTTTAGGTTCATCATCTTCTTCTTTGTTTACCTTGAGTTCTTCTTCATACATCATCAACTTACCAATTAGTTCCTTGACAGGCAGTTCTCCAATGTCACATGATTCTCTAATGGAGACAGAGGTTCCTCTCCATCTTTCAGGTAGACATCTCAAAATTCTCATGATTTGTTCCTTTGCTGGAACATCCTTTCCCAGAGAAGTCATTGTGTTGACAATTTCATTAAACCTGAGATACATATCAGAAATGGGTTCATCAGGCTTCATCTTAAAATTATCATACTTAATAGTATAGGTATTCAATCTCATCTCCTTAACATTAGTTGTTCCTTCATGAGAAACAGCTAAGGTATCCCAAATTTCATATGCAGTTTTACATGCAGAAATTCTATTAAATTCCTCATCCCCTAGAGCACATTACAAGGCATTCATAGCTTTACAATTATTATTATAGGCAGTCTTTGTAGGTTCATCCCAAGTAGATCTATCAGTAGTGGGAATTTTGTATTCAGCTTCAATGACAGTCCAAATATCAAAGCCCATAATTTCTAAGTGAATTTTCATTTTTAGCTTCCACTGAGCATAGTTGTTTCCATTAAAGAAAGGTGGCCGGTTAGTAGCAGCACCCTCAAGTCTATTATCTATGATATCACAAAAAGAATTTTAAAGAGATAAAAATTTAGAAATAACAGAAATTTTAAGAACTTTAAAATACAACTAAAATCACAGTTGAAAAACAGAGTACTTTAGAAAATATTAAAACCCTCTGATACCAAATGTTGGTCGGAGTGGATACTCAAGAGGGGGGTGAATTGAGTTCCAATTAAAATTTTCTGTTAAAAACAATGTTGATTAAAATCCCCCTATTTCAAAAACAGATTAAACTGTAGTGAATTTATACAGATTATAAAGGTTCAATTAGTTTCTCAAAGATTGATTAGTTCTCAGTTAACTTAATCTTATGATTAAATTAACTTTTGAAACTAACTTACTGGTCTATAATAAATATAAACACTTGCGAGTTTAACTATCAAAGTAGCTTTGAAAATAAATTATATTTCAAAGTAATAGCAGCGGAATATGAAATAAATATGTAGTATGGATATAGTATGTAGCTACAAACACAGAGAATTAACCAAGAGGTTCAGTCTCAAGCCAAGACTTAGTCCTCTCAAAAGTTTATATAAAAAATGATCCACACCCTGGATCGGGGTTAACAACAGTGAACACACTGTCCAGGTCACAAGACCTCTACCACAGTTCTGTGTGGGAAAACAAACAACAGCTTAGAGCTGTCCAGGTCTCATACAACCTCTACCACTATCCACAGTGGGAAATGAAGTGTAAAAAGGTTTGCTGAGGATTTACAGATCCTCTAGTGAAAGTACAGGAGTCAGTGTGTGTGTTTTATACAGCAGATAACACACACTACTCAAAATGTAAAACAAATGTATCACAGAGCAGAGATGTAGAGTTTAGAAATGGCTCTGGTGATTTCAGTGTAGCTCTGGACTCTTTTGTATTTGGTCAGAATTTATTCTGAGTCCTCTTCTCGTTTTTGTTTGAGAAGAAGAGTGTCGTATGCTTCAGGTTCAAAGGCAATGAGATGTAGTCGATGAAGTTCTTCAATGTTCTTTTGTATGCACAGAAATCTTCTTGAGTAGGCTTGATTGTGTATGAGGTTTTGTTCTGATTGGTTCTTCCTCCTCTTTCTTTTCCTCTGTATTCTTCTTGTGTTCTTCTATTCACTCCTATTGTCTTCAGCAGAGTCTTCTTGTATTTATGTCACGTGCTTCGGAAGACAGAAAAAGTTTCCTTTCCGCAGGTACGAGGTACGGTTTCCTGACATCCGACAACCTTTATTAATTAATTGACAGAGCATTAAAATATACCTAATATGACCGTTGGTTAGATTAAATAAAGATAAAGATAAAGAAATTCAAACAGTTGTTTATGACTATTGAAGAATCAAGTGATCGGTAGGTCATCAGCATTAGTGAGTAATGATCGGTGACTCAGATAGATCAGCATCGGTGAATCAGACTGATCAGCATCGGTCTGTCATCTGATCGGTGAGTCAGTTTGATTAGCATCAGTGAGTCATTTTATCGGTGGCTCATTTGCATCGGTGAGTCATTTGATCAGCATCGGTCTGTCATCTGATCGGTGAGTCAGTTTGATCAGCATCAGTGAGTCATTTGATCGGTGGATCATTTGCATCGGTGAGTCATTTGATCAGCATCGGTCTGTCATCGGATCGGTGAGTCAGTTTGATCAGCATTGGTCTGTCATCTGATCGGTGAGTCAATTTGATCAGCATCGGTGAGTCATTTGATCAGCATCGGTCTGTCATCTGATCGGTGAGTCAGTTTGATCAGCATCGGTCTGTCATCTGATCGGTGAGTCATTTGCATCGGTGCGACCATTGTCCTTTGATATGGGATCAGTGCTTCCGATGTCTGATGATATTGGATCGGTGCTTCTGATGTCTGTTGATTTGAATCGGTGCTTCCGATGTCTGTTGATTTGAATCGGTGCTGCCGATGTCTGTTGATATTGAATCGGTGCTTCCGATGTCTGTTGAATCCAGAAGACTTCCAAAATACTTTGTAAGTCAATAAGCATAGACAAAAACGTGATAACAGATTCATTAACAGATTGTAATTAAGTTTATGAGAAATCAAACCAGATTAAGCATTAATGGTATGTGATGATTTGTGATTATTAAAACATCAATCATAGACATGAAATCAACAATCTTCCAGAGGGCTCAACACGTGTCTCACAGTCAACATCCCCACGCTGTGCCTCTCTGACTCACTGTAGTAGTGGAGGAGTAACTATGAGTGACTGTAAAAAAGGTTGCTTCATCTCTATCCACAAAGGATATCTGCAATGCGGCTAGCTGCTTTTTCGGCTCTCCAAGTAGCTGAATGCCTGATCTTTTGCTGAGAGCATCAGCTACTACGTTCCCCTTCCCAGGAGTATAGACTATCTCAAAGTCATAGTCCTGGAGGAACTCAAGTCATCTTCATTGTCTTAGGTTCAGGTCCTTCTGTGAGAAGATGTACCTGATACTCTGGTGGTCATAATAGACTGTAAAGCGCTTTCCTATAAGATATTGTCACCACATCTTCAAGGTGAATATCACTACTGCTAACTCCAGGTCATGGGTAGCATGGTTCTGCTCATGCTGCCTCAACTGTCGTGAACCATAATCGATCACTGCCCGCTCCTGCATCAGAACACACCCAAGTCTGGTCCCTGATGCATCTCAGTAAACTACATACCCTACGCCCTCCTCCAGTAACCTCAAGATGGGCGCACTGGTCAATCTCTGCCTCAGCTCCTGGAAAATCTTCTGACATCTATCTGACCACACGAAGGGTTTACCCTTCTTCGTCAAAGCCGAAAGTGGTGCTGCAACTCTGGAGAGGTCTAGCACAAATCTCTAATAGTACCCAGCCAGACCTAGGAAACTCCGCACCTCCATCACACTCCTGGGTGGCTCCTAAGCAAGTACTGTCTCGATCTTCATAGGATCCACCGCAACTCCCGCCTCAGAGATGACGTGTCCCAAGAAGCTGACCTCTCGAATCCAGAACTGACACTTCGAGAGCTTACCATAAAGCTAGTGCTCTTGGAGTGTGTCCAGTACAACCCACAAGTGGTAGGCGTGCTCCTCCTCAGTAGTCGAGTAAATCAGTATGTCGTCGATGAAGACTACGACAAATCTATTGAGGTAAGGCTGGAATATCCTGTTCATGAGACTCATGAACACTATTGGAGCATTGGTTACGCCGAAAGGCATAACCAAGAACTCGTAGTGGCCATACCGACATCTGAAGGTCGTCTTCTGCACATCCTCGTCTCGAACTCTGAGCCGATGATAGCCTGACCTGTGGTCTATCTTTGAGAACCATCATGCTCCCTTGAGCTGATCAAAGAGGTCTTCAATCCTCGGGAATGGATACTTGTTCTTTACGGTCACCTGATTTAGGTGACGGTGGTCGACACATAGTCGTAAGCTCCCATCCGCCTTCTTGGTGAATAAAATCGGAGAAGCCCAGGGTGAAACACTGGGTCGGATGAATCTCTTGCCCTGCAAGTCCTCCAGCTGTACCCCAGCTCTCGAAGATCAGTGGGAGCCATCCGATATACTGGAGTAGATATCAGGGTTGTCCCGAGGTACAAGTCAATATATAAGTCTACCTCTCTGCGAGGAGGTAGTCCCTGAATGTTGTCAGGAAAAACGTCCGCATACTGATCCACCACAACAGGAAAACTCGGACTCTGCACATAAATTGCTCCTAGGATGAGACTATCCAACTGATGTGTGATCGGCTGCCCTCTCCTCTGCGTAAGTCCATCCTGCACTGCAAAGACTCCCTTCTCACCGGTGAAGGTGAACCTGCTCCCATCTGTGCGGACACACCACACTTTGCGCCTAATACAGTCAATCTGAGCATGGACTGTAGATAACCAATCTATGCCCAAGATGATGTCGTAAGTCCTCGACGCCGCTACAAGAAGATCTCAGCCGAAGCTCTCGCCTCCCAGAGTAAGCTCACACTGTCGACACCAGTGCGTAATCGTCGAGTCTGCTCCCGTAGGAGTCTCTAGCCGTAAGGATCGAGCCAACGGCTCCGTCGGAATCTCCGAGATCTGAACAAGGGCAGCGGCAATAAAATAATGACTCGCTTTTGTGTCTATAAGAACTGTAGCAAGGGTGGAGTAGACACGGATAGTACCTCGAATCATCTTAGGTGCGCTGTGGTCATAAGCCTCCACTGCCTGAAGTTGAGCCTGCCTCTGTCTGCCAGCTCCCTGTGGTCGGGGTGGACCTCCTGGTGGTGGTGGTGGTAGAGCCTCAAAGCGTCGCCCACCACCCGATGCTCAGCCAGCTCCTCTGCCTCGTCTGTCTGCTCCCTGCGGACTACCATGGTCGAACCTCTGCCTCTGCCTGGGTGGTCCCTCAACCATCTGCTGCTCCTCTGCATGGCGGGTTGGGTAGTCACGAGCCATGTGGTCCTGCCCTCTACATGCATAGCACTGCCTGCCTCTCGTATGACCGGCTCGGCTGTGTTTTCCCCGCACCTACGAACCAATATCCTGAGGTCGACCACCTGATGGTCTGGTCCTCTTGGACCTCTGCGACATCTATCTACTGCCGGCTGCAGAATACTCTGCTACGTGTCGCCCTGCGGTAGGCCTCACTGCTGGTGTAGGCTCAGCAAGGAAGCTCTCCACAAGAAGGGCTCGCTCCATTAATCCAGCCTGCGTCAGAATACTGAGGGAGATCATCGAAGCCCTGATCTCATGCCTCAGTCCCTGCTCGAAGGTCCGGGCCCAGAAGAATGGGTCTCGTACCATGTCCGTGGAGTAGTGCGAGAGGTCGGTAAATCTCGTCGAGTACTGGGCTACTGTCATGCTGCCCTGCCACAGCTGTAGTAACTCCTGGATGCGCACCACACGGAGGGTGGCTTGAACGAACTTCAAGCGGAAGAGGCTCTCGAAGTCTATCCAAAGTAGAGATGCCTTGTCGTGCACCTAGAGCATTAGGCTCTACCATCTACCTGCCGTTGTGTGCAGGAGAATCACCGCAAGGATCACCATAAGATCTGTTGGTGTCTATACCAATCTGAAGACTCAGATGATATCCTACAGACAATCCTCAACTGCATGATGGTCCATCTCTCCACGGAACCTGGGCGGCCTCTAATGCTGAAACTCGTGCAGTGAACTCAGGCGACGTGGACTCTCCGCTGCTAGGGCTAGTGGTATTGGTGGCCAGCAGGTAGAGGTACCGCTAGGGACTCCACTGTAATGGGGCCCTGCACCGAGGCCTCGTCGCTCGGTGGTCTGCCATCTCGCACGTAACTAGGAACCCTAGCTGGATGCCATCATGGGGTCATCCTGAAAAGAAACAGGTGCGCCACGGTTAATACAGTATACCTGGTGAGATGACACAAAGTAATCAAAAATAAAACTTTTGAAACACACATGCAAACAATGTTTTCGGGCACTGAGTCGGAAATCAGAAGTCAGGGTCCTCGTGTATGGATATGTCGGCCGCCGCACCAACACTGGAATCCCTGGACTAATAACCACACTCAATACTCTAAACATTATTGATCACAGAGAAAATATCAGAGTCCTAAGTTCTACGGTAGAACCGACTCCTCTGATACCAATTTGTCATGACCCATCCTCGGGGCTCGTGCCGTGACTACCCCAAGCCCGTCTTCCATAGGCCAGGGGCTGGCGACTAGCACCAAAGGCGTAAATCCCGATAATAAGAGAAGGCATTGCCTTTATATAAGTAAATAAACACAACAGAGTATGCAAGCTGAAGTAAACACAATGTAAACTGAGTACAAAAGTAAGTGCTGGAAAGTAAATGGGCTAGAATACAAACCCAACTGAAAGTACAATACAACTGAAAATAAAGAATAACTGCAGTAAAGTAAACCAACAAACACTGAGTCGTCCTCCGGATATCCCACCTAAAGGGTGGGTACAGATGGTCTTCTCAGCTCCTTGGGTCCGGTCGTCCGCTCCATGTACGTCCCACTAAGTGGTCCTCCTCCAGGTACCATCTCGCTCCACAAGACTCCACCTCAATCAGTGTTGTCTGTCGTCTCTATCCAATACAACGTAGTGAGGGCATATCCCATGCAGGAGTGAGTATACGATACCCAGTAGGGACCCTGAGACTCCCGAAGGTCTCCCAGAATCCACAAAGGAATAAACCACAAAGGAATAATACAAACACGAAGTATCAACCAACTCTACTTAGGTATATGTCCATACATATACCTAAGTCATCAATTCCAGTTCGACTCCAACTCCCGAGCCCAAGTACAACCCAGTCCACACAGGAAAGTACAACCCAGTCCATATAGGAAAACAAGTCAATCATATCGATGATAATGATTGAAAGTCAAGACTCAGATCACACAGGTATACTACTCACGAAGAGGGGTGGAGATGATAGATGTAGCCTCTGAATCATCTCCCCTGCCGAACCCACGTAGGATCCAAGTACAGAAGTCGTCGCTGCCGAACCAACGTAGGATCCTAGTACAGTAACCATCACTACCGAACCCACGTAGGATCCAACTATAGTCATCCTCGCTTCCAAACCCAGGTAGTATCTAAGTACAATCGTCCTCGCTGCCAAACCCATGTAGGATCCAAGTACAGTCATCATCGTCGTCACAGTCGCAGCCAGCTCTAGGATTCCCGTACAGAGCATGCTCGATTTCGGGAGGGTCCGCTCTACGAGCCAAGAGGTTCGATACATCAACTGTCACAAAGTCTAGAGTTGATGTATCCCAAAGTTTCGCCTCGTCAAAAGGAACTCAACACAACTGACGGTGCGTCAATCAGACGCTCGATCTGAGAGATATAGGCTTTTTCATCCCAGGGGCCCGGTTAGAAATATACTTGTTTCTAACCCGACCGACATCCATAATTATCCGAAACTCACTTAGAGTATCGCAAAAGGACCGTCTCGTCGAAAAATTCCTAGTGCCGCAGATGGCGCGTCGATCGGACGCGTAGTCTTTAAGTTAACCACGTTTAAGTGATTAACGAGCCCGGCCCGTTTAGCCCAGTGGGCCGACAGGTCGGGTTGACCCTGTTTAACGGGTCCGACCCAGCAGGGGTGTTGGACCGGTCCGAAGGAAATACTCAAGTCGGCCCGAAGGGACACGGCCCAACCCGGACCGACGGGGCGCGGCTAGGCTGGCTCGGCCGAAGCCGAGCGCGTTCCAAAGGGGGGGAGCCCCCCCCCCCCCCCGGTTTTCTACACCGGCAGCGCTGCCCTTCCCCAAACTGGCCGGCTAGTCCACTCGGTCTTCTGCGCACGCGGCCCGCATGGGCGGGCCACCGGTCCTCCAGCGCGGTGCCCTCCTGGCGTCGCGGTCCAGCACTGCCCGGCCGGCCGACGGGCCGACCGGTTCTTCCATCGAAGCGGCCCGCATTGCGGGCTGTGGTTTGTTCTACACAACCGGCCCGACGGTTCCGGTTCCCTTCGTCACGATCCTGACATGGCGCGACAGTGCCGTGTTTTTCCTCCACCTCTAGTTGCCAATTCCAAAGGAATAAAGTTCCAGCGAGGGGGTTGTCGGGCCGTGTTCGTTCGGCCTGCGCCCTCCGCATTAGACGGTATCACATGGCCAAGAATGCACAAGGTTCATGAAACACAACGAACAATTTTATTCTCAATAAAATTGAATCAACACACCCTACCTCGAAAAGATGTTCGTGGTTGTCAAGCGTCGTGGATGACGACGTCATTTCCGTCGTCTTCGGTGTGCACTCAAGGAAGTGGCGTCTCCCCTTTTATCATGGAGAGAAGAAGAGGATTGTGCGTCGTTGTTCTTCGTGAATTCAGTGATCTACGTCAAAGAGGTTTCGTTCTTCACGGAGAGGATGGAGTTCTTCAACGAAGGAGGATCTTTATTCTTCTTTCACATGAAAACTCTCTCTCAAAATCCTCACACAACAATCCAACCCCAAAATAAAATAAGGTCATCCCTTATTTTAATTAAGCAAGCCATGCATTTCAAAATACAAAATTCAAACACTTAATTAATTAATGAAGAGTTTCAATTAATTAATTAATGTGTGTGTTGGCATGAAATAAAGAGGGAGAGAGGGAGAGTTACTTAATTAAAGGGAGTTAACAAGTTTTAAAGGGGGGTTTATGAGAGTTATGGAAATGTGAAGGGTTGGGGCTCGTGTGGGCCCCACCTCACATTTATCCTCACATGGGTAGTTAGGATGTTAGTGGGTCCCACCCTAACTTCTTCATCTAGGTTATAACCACTTAAGATATAAAAATAATATTGTCCCACAATTTTATTCACTTCAACAAAAATTAACTTCTTCTCCTGTGCAAACGCATCTTTGGTAAAGGTCCTCTTAAGAAATTATCGGCTCTGCGAGTTCACCGGTGCCCTCGGATTTCAATTCCAAACACCAGTTCAAAATATAGAAAATCTCGCTCGTTCATTTACTGAACGTACCCGAGCTAAACTTCAGAAATTGATTCCGGGCACACCAGGCCTCAGAATCAAGTGTCGTCAGAAGTCATAGGCCAGAGGCTGGCGACTAGCACCAAAGGCATAAATCCTAATAAAAGGTAAGGCATTACCTTTATATAAGTAAACAAACACAATAGAGTACGCAAGATAAAGTAAACACTAAGTAAACTGAGTACAAAAGTAAGTGCTGGAAAGTAAATGAGCCAGAATACAGACCCAACTGAAAGTACAGTACAACAGTAAAGAAAGAACAGCTACAGTAAAGTAAACCAGCAACCACTGAGTCGTCCTCCGGATATCCCACCTGAAGGGTGGGTACAGATGGTCTCCTCAGCTCCTCGGGTCCGGTCGTCCGCTCCGTGTATGTCCCGCTAAGTGGTCCACCTCTAAGTACCGTCCCGCTCCACTAGACTCCACCTCGATCAGTGTTGTCTATCGTCTGCATCCAATACAATGTAGTGCGGGCATAGCCCGTGTAGGGATGAGTATACGATACTCAGTAGGGACCCTGAGACCCCCGAAGGTCTCCCAGAATCCACAAAGGATAAACCACAAAGGAAATATACAAACACGAAGTATCAATCAACTCTACTTAGGTATATGCCCATACATATACCTAAGTCATCAATTCCAGTTCGGCTCCAACTCACGAGCCCAAGTACAACCCAGTCCACACAGGAAAGCACAACCCAGTCCACATAGGAAAGTAAGTCAATCACATCGATAAAAATGATTGAAAGTCAAGACTCAGATCACACATGTATACTACTCACGAAGGGGGTGGAGATGATAGATGTAGCCTCTGAATCATCTTCCCTACCGAACCCACGTAGGATCCAAGTACAGAAGTCGTCGATGTCGAACCCACGTAGGATCCAAGTATAGTAACCATCGCTGCCGAACCCACATAGGATCCTAGTACAGTTGTCATCGTTGTCGAACCCACGGAGGATCCAAGTACAATCGTCCTCGCTGCCGAACCCACGTAGGATCCAAGTACAGTCGTCATCTTCATCGCAGTCGCAGCCAGCTCTAGGGTTCCCGCACACAGCACGCTCGATTCCGGGAGGGTCTGCTCCTCGAGCCAAGGGGGGGTTGATACATCAACCATCATGAAGTCCAGAGTTGTTGTATCCCGAAGTTCCGTCTCGTCAAAAGGAACTCAATGCAACAGACGACACGTCAATCAGACGTCCGGTCCGAGAGATATTAACTTTTCCGTCCCAGGGGCCCAGTTAGAAATACACTCGTTTCTAACCCGGATGATATCCAATTCATCCAAAACTCACTTAGAGTATCGCAAAAGGACCATCTCATCGAAAGAGTCCCAGTGCCGCAGACGGCGTGTTGATCGGACGAGCGGTCTTTAAGTTAACCTCGTTTAAGTGATTAATAGGCCCGGCCCATTTAGCCCAGTGGTCCGACGGGTCGGGTTGACCCAGTTTGACGGGTCCGACCTAGCAGGGGTGTCGGACCGGTCCGAAGAAAATACTCAACTCGGCCCGAAAGGACGCGGCCCGGCCCGAAGTGGCACGGCCCGGCCCGGCGAGGACGACTATACTTGGATCCTCTATGGGTTCGGCAGCGATAACGGCTGTACTAGGATCCTACGTGGGTTCGACAGCGATGGTTACTGTACTTGGATCCTACGTGATTTCGGCAGCGACGACTTCTGTACTTGGATCCTATGTGGGTTCGGTAGGGAAGATGATTCAGAGGCTACATCTATCATCTCCACCCCCCTTCGTGAGTAGTATACCTGTGTGAGCTGAGTCTTGACTTTCAATCATTTTCATCGATGTGATTGACTTACTTTCCTGTGTGGATAGGGTTGTGCTTTCCTGTGTGGACTGGGTTGTACTTGGGCTCGTGAGTTGGAGCCGAACTGGAATTAATGACTTAGGTATATGTATGGGCATATACCTGAGTAGAGTTGGTTGATAATTTGTGTTTATATCTTTCCTTTGTGGTTTATCCTTTGTGGATTCTGGGAGACCTTCGGGGGTCTCGGGGTCCCTACTGAGTATCGTATACTCACCCATGCACGGGCTATGCCCGCACTACGTTGTGTTGGATGCAGACGACAGACAGCATTGATCGAGGTGGAGTCTAGTGGAGCGGGACGGTGCCATGTTTTTCCTCTGCCTCCGGTGCTGGACCGCGGTGCCAGGAGGGCGCCGCGCTGGAGGACCGGCGGCCCGCCCATGCGAGCCGCGTGCGCAGAAGACCGGCCGGTTTGGGGAAGGGCGGCGCCGCCGGTGTGGAAAACCGGGGGGGGGGGGGGGTCGCGCCCCCCCTTTGGAACGCGCTCGGCTTCGGCTGAGCCATTCGGCCAGCCGGCCGAGCCAGCCGGGTCGCACCAGGCCGGGCCGAACCGGGTCGTGCCAGGCCGATCCGGGCCGCGCCAAGCCGAGTCGGGCCGGGCCGAGCCGGGCCGCGCCACTTCGGACCGGGCTGCATCCCTTCGGGCCGACTTGAGTATTTCCTTCGGACCGGTCTGACACCCCTGCTGGGTCGGACCCGTCAAACAGGGTCAACTCGACCCGTCGGCCCACTGGGCTAAACGGGTCGGGCCCGTTAATCACTTAAACGAGGTTAACTCAAAGACCGCGCGTCCGATCGACGCGCCGTCTGCGACACTAGGACTCTTTCGACGAGACGGTCCTTTTGTGATACTTCAAGTGAGTTTTGGATAATTTTGGATATCCACTGGGTTAGAAACCAGCATATTTCTAACCGGGCCCCTCGGACGGAGAAGCCTATATCTCTCAGACCGGGCGTCCGATTGACGCACCGTCTGTTGCGTTGAGTTCCTTTTGACGAGACGGAACTTCGGGATACATCAACTCTAGACTTTGTGACAGTTGATGTATTGACCCTCTTGGCTCGTGGAGCGGACCCTCCCGGAATCGAGCCCGCTGTGTGCGGGAACCCTAGAGCTGGCTGCGACTGCGATGACGATGACGACTATACTTGGATCCTACCTGGGTTCGGCAGCGAGGACGACTGTACTTGGATCCTACGTGGGTTCGGCAACGAGGATGAATGTACTTAGATCCTACGTGGGTTCGGCAGCGACGAATTCTGTACTTGGATCCTACGTGGGTTCGGCCGCGACGTCTTCTGTATTTGGATCCTATGTGGGTTCGGCAGGGGAGATGATTCAGAGGCTACATCTATCATCTCCACCCCTCTTCATGAGTAGTATACCTGTGTGAGCTGAGTCTTGACTTTCAATCATTATCATCGATATGATTGACTTGCTTTCCTGTGTGGACTGGGTTGTGCTTTCCTGTGTGGACTGGGTTGTACTTGGGCTCGGGAGTTGGAGCTGAACTGGAATTGATGACTTAGGTATATGTATGGGCATATACCTAAGTAGAGTTGGTTGATATCGTGTTTGTATTATTCCTTTGTGGATTCTGGGAGACCTTCGGGAGTCTCGGGGTCCCTACTGAGTATCGTATACTCACCCCTGCACGGGCTATGCCCGCACTACGTTGTGTTGGATGCAGACGACAGACAACACTGATTGAGGTGGAGTCTTGTGGAGCGAGATGGTACCTGGAGAAGGACCACTTGGCGGGACGTACACGGAGCGGACAGTCGGACCCGAGGAGCTGAGAAGACCATCTGTACCCACCCTTCAGGTGGGATATCCGGAGGACGAATCAATGTTTGCTGGTTTACTTTACTGCAGCTGTTCTTTCTTTTCAATTGTACTGTACTTCCAGTTGGGTTTGTATTCTGGCTCATTTACTTTCCCACACTTACTTTTTTACTCAGTTTACTTTGTGTTTACTTCAGCTTGCGTACTCTGTTGTGTTTGTTTACTTATATAAAGGCAATGTCTTCCCTTATTATCGGGATTTACGCCTTTGGTACTAGTCGCCAGCCCCTGGCCTATGGAAGGCGGGCTTGGGGTAGTCACGACACGGGCCCCGAGGACGGGTCGTGACAGAGTACATCTAATGGATATTATATTGTAGCTATACATTCTTGTACATAGATTCTATGGATGTATGTGAAGCTGGTATATTTGAATGATGAGGTTCAGAAGAAACAAATAATTTCTTGTGATAATAAGAATGTTATAGATATATCGAAGAACCCATTGAAACATTCAATATAAAAGTAGATAAATATCTATTATCATTTCATCAAAGAGAAAGATGAAGATGGTGATGTGAAATATGATTATATTTTTTCACAAAGAAAAGAATGGAGACATACTTTCAATAGAATTTCCAGGGGGAGGTTCACTGAATTGAGGCTAAAACTTTATGTTCAACATTCCTCTAAAACATGGGGAAGTGTGGATAGAACCCCACAAGGGATTTGTATTATGTATTAAAATGGGGAGACAGAGTGTGCAACTCTTTTTCTATATTGTATAGAGAGTATACAATTTGTAAGGGTAAAGTTACACTTCTTTGTGAGGAGGGTATTTCTTGGTGAAAGGTGGAAGTAGTCAACACGAAACTATTCTCTAGTTGTTAATATGATGATGTGGATATTTCTCAATGGGAGAGGTGTGATGGAGTGGATTGAGTGGGAGACCATCTATATCAAATAACCACAATTTCTTGTCACTGAGAGATGAAATTCTCTAAAAAATCACCTTATTTAGTAGTCTTAGGGAAAGACTCATATAATATGCGAAAAAATATAATTTTATTGTTATATTGAGATTTGATAAAATATAAAAATTGTTCAGCTTATTTGGATGAGTTTAGAGATATTGAAATTAAATCTAAAGGTGGAGATTGAAGTTACCTACAGATTATTGAAGGAATGTATTTGTTTTCAAACTCGTTTTAAAATCAGTGGGTAATGCTAAGATGTTTTTGAAGTGATTTTAATGTTATTGAGATGAATTGAGAAAATCATGAGTGGTTTAATGTGAATATTTTATTGTTAAAAATACTATTGGAATCTTGAGTTGATGATGAATTTTGTGTAAGTATGATTTCGTAAAGGCCATTACTGACATCAGAAGAGTCACCCAATGCAATTGATCTCATTTATTTTACAAGGTAATGTGTTTGAAGAGTAAAGTTAGACAACATAAGAGTAATATATGATTACATAAAGGTATGTTTTGACATATAAAGAGCATTAAGTGACTTAGAAAGAGTAAATTCAAACCTCATTAGAGTAACTGGAACTTTGGAAGGGTATCTAGTGAATTTTTAAGTGTTATATAATTTTTAGAAAAATAACCCTTAAACTTTTGAAGCGTTGCGTGAACTTCATAATAGTAAATTTCTAGTTTTAAGAGTACAATTAGAGTTTATAAGTTTACATAAAAGGTGAGACCAAAGCCTCAGTTTATTCAGGAAAGGGGCTACAATACGAAGAAAATTATGCAACATGCAGTACAAAGATGTACTCGGCGAGACTCGGACTCGAAACATCGCTAAGACCCACAAGAGCAACTACCAACTGAGCTGCACCCTGGGGGCAATTTATAAGTTTATATACTACCATCATAAGATCTAATTCCATTGTGAAATTTTGAGTTGTCCGATGTTTGAAAAATATGGTATTCCATAATAATTTTTTTATGAAAAATAAATCACCCGATGCCCTTGATGATAAAAAATGATTAAAATGTCCTAATTAAAATTATGATTCAATATATATATATATATATATATATATATATATATATATATATATATATATATATAGACATTGTGATAAGCATCACATGAATATGAATATCACATGGTGACACCAAATAAATGATGATGAATCAATAAAAATATAAATTTGTGTAGGAGAATTACATGAGGATAATTATGCAATGTAAATGGGTGGATATTTTGTTGATCCACTATTCAGTAATCACTTTAAAATCATGATTTTGATTCAAGATATATGGTTTTATGTGTATCGATTATTAAGAGACAAATATATAATGTGTTGTTGCACAATAAATAACTAATTTTCACCACATTTTTTTTGGATATGATGAGAACAGACAATGATTTAGTGGAAAGAGTGTATCACTACATGTTTTTTTTTAAATTCTCAAATGCATATATTTATGAATTATTTTTGATTTTGATTGAAGTTGAAGTATTTTCATAAGTTCCTATAAATTTTTTGACCGTCAGGGTTCTTCCACCTATCGTGGAGTTCCCGAGTGCTGTTCGAGCGTCGTCTGCTTGACCGCGTTATCCCATTCCTTCACTGGTGCAGACTTTGTCGAAGTCGCCTAGGGTTCCTTCACTCATCCTGGTGCTTGCAGCTTCTTGTCCAACATCGTCTACCAGCCCACGTTCGCATGGTCTTCTGCCAGAGTAGCCTTCATCAGAGTCATCCAGTCCGCCTCCTCCTCTGCTGCCTGTCTTTGCGGGTCCTTTATGAAATACGCCCTCCTTGGTTCTTCAGTATCTCAAGAGGCACTTCTCCCGGTGATCCCTGATATGTCGATGGAAGTTCCTCTATGCCACACGATGGAGGGTTCCCCTGGGTCGGGGTTTTCAGGTGATTCCTTTGCGGCAGATGCTGCTCTTCAAAGGTGGACATTGGTGGCTCGGTTCGGCTTGTATCATCTGCCTCTCCCAGCCTTTTCATTCTTTTGTGGATACCTGGGGTTTGGCTTCTCCTGCAAGGGCGTCGGTTCTCCACAAAAATGGCATTCTTTATGATGCTCGCAACCAGGGATGACTTTGTGTGGGCGTCGTCTCAGACCTCTCGGGTGCTCGGCCGGTGGTGCTTTACCCTATCTCGCTGATCGATGGATGTTCACTGAGGACATGACTCTCCCCAGGCGGAGGTTTGCATTTATATCCCCGCCCCCTGCCGTTCCTCAATCCTTTGTTTCTCCGCCGCATCGGTGATGGTTTGGGGTCATTTATGCGTGCCAATGACCGCTCTCTTCGTCTGTTGGACCCCTCGACCACTCAAATTTGTGTGGAGATGGATATTTCTCAGCTGCTCCCACCACACATTCTTCTTGGTGCTGGATCTTCAATCTCTTGGTGGTAGCACATCTTCTATGCTTCGCATGATATTTTTTGTTTAGATTTCCATCTTCAAGGTCACTCGCTCACTGCATGCAGGCGATCTCGCTTTGGGTTCAGGGTTTCTCATCTGGTGGAGGCATCAGTTCCAGATTTTGGAAGGTCTGGCTCATCTCGTTGTCTACTTCGTCTTCATCTGGATTCGGCTTAATTTAAGAAACATTAGAACCTACTCATCTCCTGCCCCCTCGATGGTGTTTCCCCCTCCATCAGGTATGCCTCCTCACCAGATTTCCTCTCTGGTCAAGGGTGGCGTATGCTTGGATATGGTAGTTTTTCAGCTGAGGCCCGAGCCTTCCTCTCCGGACCGAGTGTCTTCCTCTTCAATAGCCTCTCCTAAAACTTCTGAGGATTTTCTCCAGTGCGGAAAAGATGAGGTTCCTTCTAAGATTCGGTTTCCCGGTTCACAATTGTTAGCCCCTCGATCCTCTAGTAGATCTCTTTTCCCCCTCTCCAATGGGTTCAAAGCCTTGGTTTCTCTACCGGTATCTTCAGACTTCACAGTAGTTCCATTAGTGGGTCCTAATAAGCGTTCCTTCTCTCCTTGTGGTGTTTTCACAAGATCACAAACAAGGATGAAGTAGGCTAATCGTGCTCGTTAGTTAAGGGATATTCAGTCGCCAGGTTCCACAACCAGGCTTCTTCTTCAATGTTCTCTCTGCTGATTTGGAATGCCAGCGGCCATGGGGATTGAGTGATGGCTGACTTCATTTCCAATGATTTTTGTCATTGTAACCTTTCTCTTATTACAGTGCTTGAACACAAACACGACCCCCCAGGATATTGGATTTTTCTAGTAGATTGGGTATTCATGAATACTTTCACGGGGACCCTACCAATCATCACCTTTGGATCTTCTAGAAAGGAATCATATTGGTGGAGATGGTGTCCTAATCCAACCATTTTGTCACTATCAAGGTTAGTCTTGGTTCCACTTCTATTTTATGCACCTTTTTTTATGCCAAATGTGAGCCTCTGGTGAGGGAGGAGTTGTGGTTGGATATTTCTTACTTTGATCCCGGGACTTCAACATGGTACATCAGAGGCAATTTCAATGTTAATCTTGATTTTTCTGAGAAAAATCGGGAGGTATGTATTCAAGGAAAGCTAGACGAGATTTCACTGGATTTGTGTATCGTACTGGCATCATGGATTCAGGCTTCTCCGGTGATAAATTCTCCGAGTGAAATAGTCAGAAGGGGCCTAGTAGAATGTGGTGCCGACTTGATAGATGCTTTTCCAATGTCCATGCTATTTCTATGTAACTGAATGCTAAGGTTTCTGATCTGGGATGAGCTCTTTCAAATTACTCTCCGCTTCTTAATGGCCTTACTCTGAGTAGCAGCAAAAGGCAGCATTTTTTTCTCCAATTGGTCACCCTATAATCCTAGCTTCCTCCCAGAAGTGCGTGCCTCTTAGGAAAAACCCATACATGGAGGAGCATGGGTTATGCTTCACAAAAAGCTTCGTCGGCTGAAGAAAGATCTTCAGACATGGAATAATTGTTAGTTGTCACGATTTCAAGAACTGAACTCCATTTCTACGGACATTTTTGTTCTTGAGTCTCGTCTAGAGGAAGGATGAGATGATAGTTTTTTTGAAGTAGTCACTCACAAGAGAATTCAGTTTTTGGAACTCTTACTGGAGTAAGAAAGGGAGGCTCAGGCACAGTCCAGGGCTACTTGGCTAAGGGAGGGGGACCGCAACACGGCTTATTTTCATGCCTGTATCAAGGTGAAGAGGCACTATTGCAGTTCAAACATTTGCATAGATGATGTCTCATACACAAGCGACCCAAATTCAGTTGGACGGATGGTCGAGAATTTTTTTAGAGGCGGTTCTCTTCCCCGGGTAGCCTATGCTACATCTTTGGTTCTCATTCTGAAGGTCAAAGACCCCTCTTCTCTGAGCCATTTCAGATCAATTAGCATGTGAAATTTTCCCTATAAGGAGCTGGCTAGCATCTTCAAAAAATGGATTTCTATGGTTATTAATAATTGGGTTTTTGAGGTGCAGTATGGGTTCATCAAGGAGTGCTCAATCCAATGTGCCATTTCCATTGCTCAAGAAATGATTCGGGATATCAACTCAATGGCCCTTGGTTCCAACGTTGCTGTCAAGATTGACATGGATAAAGCCTATGACAAGTTGGAATGGAACTTTATCGTGAAGGTGATGAACTGCATGGGATTTTCTACTTAGGTTTCTGAGTTATTTTTTAGATGCTACAGCTCCACATGGTTTTCTATATGTTTTATGGGAAGAAGGCATGGATTCATGAAATCGGTCAGGTAGATGAGGCAAGGGGACCCTTTATCTCCGAGTTTGTTCGTCTGGGTGTAGGAAACTCATAGTAGATATCTTATCCACAATCTCCATAATGGGAAAATCTTTCCATTTTGCAGTAGATTCAGCTTTAGTGGTGTCTCACATATTTTATTTGCAGATGACATTGTATTTTTTGTCAGGGGAAGTGAAAGATCCTTCCAAGGTTTAAACAAGTTTATGGATTATTATTGTAGACTGAGTGGAAAAATTATTAATCGATCTCTTTTGGTGGAAGGATCACTTTGGTGAACTGTGTACTCACTTATATTCCTATGCATATACTCTCTGTTTGTAGGGTGCTGCTGAATAATATCATGGAGATTGAGAAGCTTCTATCCGGATTCATCTGGGATGCACACTCAGAAGGTATGTGTCATTGGTCCTCATGGGAAAGTTCGGCAAAGCCCATTGAGAGTAGAGGAATTAAACCTGAGGGGCGCGTGGTTGGAACCATGCACAGTATGCAAGCTTAGCTTGCCTAGGAAGAGATTAAAGGTCAATCTCTTTGGGGGTAAACTCATCGGGAACAAGTACGGAAAGGATCTGATTAACTCGAGGGGGAAGGTTTTGAGTATGTGGCACTCTCTCCAATGGAACATTCCGAATCTCCTGGAGAATTCCCGTTGGATTATTGGACACAGAGATATCGGATTCTGGGATGACAACTGGGTTGGTGGGGATCTCTACTTTCCTAGGTGTCCATGTCCATAAATATTTCATTTAGACTGGAGAGAACCCATACGCCTTTCATCAATGCCATTATTGACCAGAATCAATGTGCCATCTTCAATGGCATATAAATGAACAACGATCCAGACTCCTACATATTCACTGGTTCCTCTTCTAGCCATGTTCTCATCGAAGGCTTATCGAAGGATTTTTCATGTGAACCAGGAGCACAATGCATGGGGTTGTTTTCTTTGGTGCAAAGAGCTTCCTCCAAGATTTCGAGATTAGTTTGAAAGGTATATCACTCATTTCAAAATGTTTTTGTTGTATGAATTCTGATGAATAATCAGCCACCCATCTATTTTTTGAAATGGATCTTCTTCGGATGGACTGGGATAAAGCCCCCTCTCCGACAATTTATCTGCATGCATGAGGTTCCATCTTCAAGACAGTGACTTCCCTCTCAGGGTCACTGGGTTCTTTGGATTCCTCCCCCATGTGGCTTCAAATTGAATGTTTATGGTTCCTATGTTTCAAAATTAATGCTGGTGGCATCGTCCAAAACTACAGGGGCTCGGTGATTCTTGCCCTCACTGCTTATTATGAGCACAACGACTCCCTCATTGCAGAGGCATGCACGATGTGGGATCCATTTCTTATCATATTCGCAGATGCAAGGACCTAATCTCCAATAGGACTACCCTTCTTCACACATGGCGTGAAGCTAATAAGGTGGCACTCTTTATGACCTTGAAGGTTAGTATGGCTTGCATATGTATCCTCTCCATTAGTATTGGATCCCTCCCCCAAGGCTTTGTTGACATTGTTAAGAGATTCCTTTGGGTTACATCATTTCCGACCTCCCTGATTTTTTCACTACTGTTCTTTTTACTAATAAAAGGAATAACTGTTGTAAAAAAAACAGAATGAATAAGGAACATTATTTTTCATGGGATCACACCCACAAGGACTGCTGATTGAGGAAATGAGCCATGAATCTCAATATACCATTCAGAGATGAGAATCCTCTACAATTGTATGTTATAAATGATTTCTTGAATTATAATCAATTCTAGAATAAATTGATAATTCTATAAAAAAGGCAGCAGTTGGGAGAGAGAGAGTGTATTAGAGAATTTCAGATTATTGGATATCTAAGAGAAAATAGATCGTGATGTTGGAGCGTTGTGAACAATAGAAAATTTTCTAAAGAATTATCATTTAGTGATTCAAAAATGGGAATAATATTAATAAAAATATCAGTAAGTCTATCCAAGTCATGAGGATGGATAACCAATTAGTTTACATTAGTGCTTTATTATGGTTGAATATCTTTAATAGTTGAGCACATTATTATTAGATCATCTAGGAGGATTGAAGAGGATGGTATATTGCAACTGAAGCAGCATAGATTTATATAGATATCTTTCACATTTTGTTTTGATCATCTATAAATACTTCGAGACATTATTTTATTTCGGCGGGATGGTGTGTGTAGAATGGGAAAAGAGGAGAGACCCGAACCCCCAAGGTTCCCATTCTACATGGTATCAGAGGGGAACCTAATCCCAAACCCTCCCTCCTTTGGATATTTTTTTTCCACCTCTAGATTTTTTTTAGGTTTTCCCCGTGGGGGGCGGCGGCCTCCATGGCCAGGGAAGAAGGTCCTCCGCCGTCGCCCCCTGCCACATCTCACTCCTGGCGGATCTTCCCCCCTGCCGACATCTCTCCCCGCTGCGCGCGACGACCTCGCCCTAAACCGCACCTCTAGATCTTGTTACGGCATCCCATCGTGGCCGAACCTCTCCCGCATGCGACGCTCCAGCGGTGGCCCTCCCCACGACGCACTCCCAGCCGACAGTTCTCCCCGACGACGCCCCTTCTGCCTCGACATCTTTCCTCCCGACACGACGACCCCGTCCTCCCGGTGGTCTCCTCTCGGTTGCGCGCACCGGCCCCGTCAACGCCAGCCCCGCCCGACGACGCCTCATTCGGCCGCCCTCCTCCCGGTTCTGTCCCGTGCACCTCCGCTACAGCCAGACGCGCCCTCCAGCAAAATCCCGGCTTCACCTCTTAGTCTCCCACGAACCATCCCGCCCGCGCCGCCCGTGTCGCCGTTTCCAGACGCGGCTCCCGGCGCCCTCGCCCCGACGTCTCCTCCCGGCGACCCGACTATCCTCCCGACAACTTTCTCTCCCTCAAGCGGTGCCCCTCTCCTGCGCGGCTCCCCTCCCGGCGCCTTCACTCAGCGACGCCCTCGCCCCGGCTCCCGACGCGGCTCCCGGCGGTTCTCCCTGGCCGACACATCCTTGCTCGGCGCTGTTCCCTGCGCCCCTCTGCGGATCCTCTGCCCTGACGGCCTGCCCTACGCGGCTCCCTGCGCACGACTCTCCGGCGTTCCTCCCGGTGTGGCTCCCGTCGAGGCTCCCAACGTCCAGATCCGCCGCGTCCAGATCCCTCCTCCCGCAGCGCGCGGCTCCCTCCTCCGCGCGATGGCCTCTCCGCGACTCCATCTGTCAGATTCGGCCAGATCTGGCTGGATCCACTCCCTGCACGCGACATCTCCTAGATCTTCCAAAATCCGGCCAGATCCAGTGATATCCGGCCAGATCCAGGCCGATCCTTCCAGTTCTGGGCAGTTTCGGACTGTTCCGGCCAGATCCCTCCTCGTGCACCTCCGCTGCAATCCCGCTGCAACGTCGCCTCCCCTATCTGCTGCTCAACTGCTCCCTCCATGCCGGCCTCTTTCTGCTTCCCGCGGCATTCCCGCCTCAATCGCCGGCCTCCTCTTGCGGATTTCCCGGTGCTTCGATGACCGACACCGCCATTGTGGATTTCTCGGAACTTTGACGATCGACCCTCCCGAGCGGATTTCTCGGCGCTTTGACGATCGACCCAACATTACGGATTTCCCGGCGCTTTGACGACCGGCTCGTAGTGCGGATTTTCCCGACGCTCTGACGACCGACCCGCCGGTGTGGATTTCCCGGCACTCTGTTGTCCGGCCCCGTACTTTTCCGGCGACGACCCATTCTTTTTTTTTTCAGCGGCATCACATTACCATCTTGAGGGGGAGCAACGTCAACAACAATTTTATTATTTCCGTTTCTTCTGTTTTTGTCTTGTATTTGTCATCAAGTTGGACATGTCCAGCTTGAGGGGGAGTGTTAGCATCTGTTTTTTTGTTGCTTTCTTTTCATCATGTGTCCAAGCTAGGTATACCTAGTTTGAGGGGGAGTGTTGGAGTCTGTATCCCACATCGGACTTGTGGTCCGATGTGGTCCTTTTCATTCATTATAAAAGAATGCCTCCTCTCAAAATGCCACTTTTGGATGGATCATATTCACTTCTTGGGTTATGTTATCTCAGAGACAGAAGTACCAGTCGACCCAGAGAAAGTGAGAGCAATAGTTTCCTGGGAGCAGCTGAAGAACGTTTTTGAGGTACAAAGTTTCTTAGAGGCTGGCTAGATACTACAAACGCTTCATACATGACTTTTCATGCTTAGCAGCACCACTGACGGGTCTGACTAAGAAGGGTGCAAAGTTTTTGTGGTCAGATTCTTGTGAGTCAGCCTTTCAGGAGCTGAAAGGGAGACTGACTTCAGCACTGATACAAGTCTTGCCAGCGCCAGACAAGAACTATACTGTTTACTGTGATGCATCAGGTATCAGACTGAGAGTTGTGCTCATGCAGGGAGAAAGAGTCGTTGCGTACGAGTCTCGGCAGTTGAGGCCACATGAGAGGAATTACTCGACGCACGATCTCGAGTTGGCAACAGTTGTTCATGCCTTACGTTGTTGGAGACATTATCTGTTGGGAGAGAATTTTGTGGTTTTCACCGACCACAAGAGTCTCAAGTGCATATTCACTCAGCATGATCTGAATTTGAGACAGCGAAGATGAGTTGAGTATCTTCAGTCCTTTGATTTCGAGATTGCCTATACGCCTGGGAAAGGCAACGCTGTGGCTGATGCGCTGAGCAGGAGGACTCAGATACATGCAGTTCAGGAGGCCAGTAGTGAGTGGCAGCTTATGGATATGTTCTCTGAGATGCATTTGGAGGTGCACGACGGACATGGGCGGACATTTCTTTCTTCTGTAGCTGTTACCTCTACTCTTCTTGATCGAGTGCGAATGATGCAACTATCAGATTCAGAAGGCCTAGTCCTACGGGAGAGTGTGTCAGGAGAGGACCCTATTCCTGGATGGACCATAGGTGAGGATGAGATCTTACGTTTCCAGGGGCGCGTATGGGTGCCATCAGATATACGCGAGGAGATGATGCGGGACTTTCATTCCTCAGTTTGAGCAGTTCATCCTGGTGTCACCAAGATGTATCGTGATCTACATCGTCAGTATTGGTGGCCAGACATGAAGAGAGATGTTGCTGGTTTTTTCATGAGGTGTTCCACCTGTTAGCAGGTGAAAGCGGAGCATCAACGACCAACATGGCTTTTACAGCAGTTACTCATTTTCGAGTGGAAGTGGAATGATGTCGCGATGGATTTCGTGACTGGTTTGTCGAGGTCGCCTCGAGGGAATGATGCAGTTTGGGTTGTCATTAACAGACTCACGAAGGCTGTTCACTTCTTATTGATCAAGGAGACCTTCAATGTTGATGAACTGAGGCGGTTGTACATCCGAGAGGTTGTGTGCTTACATGGAGTTTCACACTCCATTATTTCAGACATAGATTCCCGTTTTACTTCTCGGGTTTGGCAGGGGCTTCAGAAGGCGTTGGGTACACAAGTACTTTTGAGTACAGCTTACCACCCCCAAACAGATGACCAATCCGAGCGTATGATTCAGGTGCTTGAGGACATGCTCCGAGCATGCATTCTAGATTTTGGAGGTTCTTGGGAGAAGCACACACCTCTTGTGGAGTTTGTCTACAATAATAGTTTTCAAGAAACTATTCAGATGGTAACTTATGAGGCTTTGTACGGTAGGTCATGCCGATCACCCTTATGTTGGCTGGAGGCAGGAGAGACAGCTTTGCTGGGACCTCGTCTTGTTCAAGAGACCACAGAGCAGATAGAGTTGATTCTGAAGAGGATGACTACTGCGCAGTCTCAACAGAAGTCTTATTTTGATCAGCGGAGACGACCTATGGAGTTCAAGGTCGGGGATCAGGTTTTCCTAGTGTCACACCGAGGTTGGGACACAAGAGGATTAGGAGATAGGGTAAGCTTTCGCTGAGGTACGTCGGGCCGTTTGAGGTGTTGGAGAGAGTGTGGCTGGTTGCCTACCGGTTGCAGTTACCTCAGAGGTATCGGGCTATGCACGATATTTTTCACGTTTCTCAGCTCCGATGTTACTTTTCAGACTCGTCTCATGTCTTTCAACCTAAGGTGGTTGAGCTCGAAGTGGATGCGTCGTTTGAGGAGCATCCTATCCGGATTGTTGATCGAAGTACAAGGGTTCTCCGTGACCGGTCTGTTCCTCTAGTAAGAGTGCTATGACAGCACGGACGGGTACATGATGAGACTTGGGAGAGGGGGGCCGATGTACGAGCACAATGGCCGGAGTTGTTTGGGGTTTCTTCTTCTACGCCGCGCTAGGGAAATTCGGGGATGAATTTCTTTAAGGGGGAAGTTTGTAAGAACCTGGATCTTCTTTTAAGGTATGTTTTCCTTTTCTGGTTGTTTTTTAGAAAAAGAGGATTTTCTAGAAATTTCTGAAGTACACGTCGTGTACTTTATGAGTACATGTCGTGTACTGTGTTGCCACAGGAGGCCGTGTGTTGGTCGTGTAATGGCCGCACACACGGTCGTGTGGGGGTGACTTGGAGGTCACCTAAAGCGGAGTACGGAAATGGCGAGTACACGTCGTGTACTTACACGTCGTGTACTTTTTTTTTATTAAACGGACCGGGGTCGCGTCTAATCGACAGAACACCCTTCTTCTAGGTTTTCTTCGTTCGAGAGAACCCGTACGACCGCGATCCTTCTCCAAGCCCCCGAGCCTCCATCCGATCTTCGATTCGACCGTCGTCGATTGCATTGGGATCGCCTCGGTAAGCTCTCTCTTCTGCTTGAGCTTCGTTTCATGATTCCTCTTCTTTCTCAAGTTATCCTCTGTTGAACGTTTTAACGTTTTTGTAGATCTTCGGCGTTCTAAGGTGATTCAAGCCTCGGGGTTCACGTATAGCGATCTCCCAACGTCGAGGTAGGTGGTTTGTGCCTTTCCGTTGAAAGTCTTTAAGTAATATGTGCAATTTTGACCAATACCCTTGAATGAGGTATTGCGTGTTTACCGTTTTACCCTTGTTAATTGTTTTTCATGGTAGTATGCATGAGTAGAGGTTATTTGGATACAAATAGGGTTGATTGTTATGCTTTGGACGTGGTTGCCCATGCATGTTCTGTTTATGACCGTTTGGTCATGTTGGCCTGTTAGGCTTCCTTGATGTTCTTCCCATTCCTAGTACTGTAGGATGGAGTGTTTATTGTTATCTGACATGCTTGATCTGCTGTAGACTGTTAGCCAAGTAGTTCTGGAGGTTTACTTTGGCCGTATTGCATTGCTATGCTCGTCTGACTTATACAGGGCCATGAGAACCTGGTGTAGTAGACTATAAGGGGAATTGACTGTGTGAGCTTCCTCAGAGAGTCTTTAAACCACTTTTGGCTATAAGGGGAATTAACCGTGTGGGCTTCCTCAGAGATGCATTTATCACTTTAGACTATAAGGGGAATTGACCGTGTGAGTTTCCTCAGAGAGTCTTTAACCATAGTTGACTGTAAAGGGAATTGATCGTGTGAGCTTTCTCAGAGAGTTATAGACCACTTTAGACTATAAGGGGAATTGACCGTGCGAGCTTCCTCAGAGAATCTTTAAACCACTTTTGGCTATAATGGGAATTGACCATGTGAGCTTCCTCAGAGAGCCATTTATCACTTAGACTATACGGGGAATTGACCGTGTGAACTTCCTTATAGAGTCTTTGTATATTCTTACAGCGAGACCAGAGGGGATAGGCTGTGTGTACTTCCCAGAGGGTTACCTGCTTTGATTTAGCTGCTTATTTGATATGTGGAATTGAATGCTTTGAAACTGTGGAATTGTTTACTGCTCTTTTACTTACCTCCTGCCATATTTACTCACTGACTGTTAGGCACAGATCTTTGGGTGGTTGCCTACTTGGATTTAGTCTCACACCTTGTTTGGGTCACGCTTTTGGGCCCAAACAGATTACATTGTTGCAGGTATAGATAAGGGCAAGCGCCCTTCTACTTCAGGTTCTTGATTGACTGTGGAGCTGGAGAGCATGAGACCAAGCTATGGTTTGCGATGCTGTTTATCTGTTTTCTTTCGTACTTTGGTTAGTACTATTTATATTCCAGCATTGTGATTTGTTTGGCCACTTTCCTAGACATATGTATCATGCATCATTTATCTATGTGCTCCAGTTGTTTCTTACTTTCAGTCTTTCGCTGTTTACTCTTGTATGGATTATTACTGCTTCCGCTATTGCATATTGTTTTCTTCCGCTGTGTTACTCTGCCAATGAAGGCATAGTTTTCCCACTATCACACTCAAGGCCCTCCCTGCTAGTCGGTAGCCTCTGGCGTTCGGGGAAATGCGCTTGAGGCCATGTGACCAACCGGATATGGGGCGCCTCTGGGTGGCTTCTGGAACCGGGACGTTACACCTTCACCGGTGCAGACTTTGTCGAAGTCGCCTACAACTCGTTTGGCAGCGCCCATTTGGGAGGAGAAGAAAATAATCGGGGCGATTGAAACCTTTATCTTTTGTTTGGTGAGGACAAAACAAATGAGAGAAATCAGAGTTGTTGAAATGGGAAGAAACCCACTTCTCTCCCATCGTGGATTTCTTTAGATTCGGAATCGTCCCAAAATCGGGACGATTCAGACAGAAATCTTCCGCCCCGTGGAAATATTTTTTTGATTTTCCATTTTATCCCTTTATGTCTATAAAAATATCTGGTTCATGCCTTTTATTTCCTCACACTGCCACATCTTTCAACCTGACATCGTCTGGTTACTCCACGGGTGCAGTTTTTCTTTGCTGATATTTGCGACGTCGTTCTCTTTCATATTTGCGCCATCGTTCTCCTTTATGTTTTTCATCATAATCAGGTGAATAATATCAATCAATTATTTAATTAAATATTAATATTAATATAATTTGTTGAATATGACCGACCATTTATATTAATATAATAAATTTATAAAAGAAATATTATATTATTATTTAATATATAATATTAACATTGTAAAGATATTTTTATAAATAATAGTAAATAAAATGAAATACATTATAGGGGAGAAAAATAATTTTTTGTATGAAATTTCAGTTATTGATTTTCAATAGGCTGAACTCTATTATTTTTAAAATTATCAATTATGTGTTAGATAAATTAATGATCAAAAAACTGAAACAAATATTATATTGTAATTTATATGAAATGTTTTGATTAATATATCTGTTTATACATGTTAAATGGTGATTGGAATCATGAAAAGTGATATATGAATAGTATAAATAATTATATTGGATTTATATAGTTTATAATAGATTATACAAATTTATTATTAGGTTATATAATAAAATTTATGATTTATGCAAATAAGTAAAAATATTAATAGTTTATATAAATAATTTATTACTAATTTTGAATTAATAAATATTTTGAATTAATATTTTTGAATTAATAACTGTTTTGAATTAGTAATTATTTTGAATTAGTAATTATTTTGAATTAATAATTATGAATAATAATTCCGAATTAATAATAATTTTGAATTTATGATTTTGATTACCGTGAATTAATATTTTTGAATTAATAAATTATATAAATAATTTTTATTACCTCTAATTAATTTTTAAATTTTTTAAACATTGTATTAATATATGTTTGTAGTTTAATGTTTACCTAATTTTGGTGATATAAAAAATAATGATCGATTAAAATCAAAATTATTGTTTTTTTATTTGTTATAAAAAAGGTAATAAAAATACATTTTTTAAAAGGTTATTTGTGTCATTTAACATAAATTATTGATATTAAGCCCATGGTGATAGGTGTGGTGTCTCTGGGATCTAATATATGATTGTTTGGGATATTGGGCAAATATGCCCTTTAATCCTATGTGTATGTGTTATTTTTTAACAAAGGTTTTTTGTGTCATTTTCACCAAAATAGTTTTTTTTTAAATTATCACCAAACATGAGGGATAGAAATGGTAATCATTTCTTTTCTTTTACTAAATTTCACATCCAAATAAAATAAAGATAAATCAAAATCATTTCTTTTATTTTCTTTTATTTTATTAATTAGAGAATCATTTATTTCTATTACTAATACATTTTTTCATCAGACTCATCCAGTCCGCCTCCTCCTCTGCTGCCTGTCTTTGCGGGTCCTTTATGAAATACGCCCTCCTTGGTTCTTCAGTATCTCAAGAGGCACTTCTCCCGGTGATCCCTGATATCTCGATGGAAGTTCCTCTATCCCACACGATGGAGGGTTCCCCTGCGTTGGGGTTTTCAGGTGATTCCTTTGCGGCAGATGCTCCTCTTCAAAGGTGGACATTGGTGGCTCGGTTCGGCTTGTATCATCTGCCTCTCCCAGCCTTTTCATTCTTTTGTGGATACCTGGGGTTTGGCTTCCCCTGCAAGGGTGTCGGTTCTCCACAAAAAATGGCATTCTTTATGATGCTCGCAACCAGGGATGACTTTGTGTGGGCGTCGTCTCAGACCTCTCGGGTGCTCGGCCGGTGGTGCTTTACCCTATCTCGCTGATCGATGGATGTTCACTGAGGACATGACTCTCCCCAGGCGGAGGTTTGTATTTATATCCCCACCCCTCCCGTTCCTCAATCCTCTGTTTCTCCGCCTCATCGGTGATGGTTTGGGGTCATTTATACGTGCCAATGACAGTTCTCTTCGTCCGCTGGACCCCTCGACCACTCAGATTTGTGTGGAGATGGATATTTCTCAGCCGCTCCCATCACACATTCTTCTTGGTGCTGGATCTTCGATCTCTTGGTGGTAGCACATCTTCTATGCTTCGCATGATATTTTTTGTTTAGATTTCTATCTTCAAGGTCACTCGCTCACTGCATGCAGGCGATCTCGCTTTGGGTTCAGGGTTTCTCATCTGGTGGAGGCATCAGTTCCAGATTTGAGGCAGTCGGAGGTCTGGCTCATCTCGTTGGCTACTTCGTCTTCATCTGGATTCGGCTTAATTTAAGAAACATTAGAACCTACTCATCTCCTGCCCCCTCGATGGTGTTTCCCCCTCCATCAGGTATGCCTCCTCACCAGATTTCCTCTCTGGTCAAGGGTGGCGTATGCTTGGATATGGTAGTTTTTCAGCTGAGGCCCGAGCCTTCCTCTCCGGACCGAGTGTCTTCCTCTTCAATAGTCTCTCCTAAAGCTTCTGAGGATTTTCTCCAGCGTGGAAAAGATGCGGTTCCTTCTAAGATTCGGTTTCCAGGTTCACGATTGTTAGCCCCTCGATCCTCTAGTAGATCTCTTATTCCCCTCTCCAATGGGTTCATGTTGGATTGGTGTTGCCCGATCCGGTTGGGCCGAATGCTTGTGGCCCGCAAATTTTTCGGAACTGTAGCAATGCTGACCACTGTAGCGGAGCTGACCGACCGACACCGACAAACACTGTAGCGGTGCAGACTTCGGGGTCAACTTTACTGTAGCGCTTTTGACAAAGCCAGCCGCCGTTCACTGTAGCGACGCAGACCACTTTTTTGAATAGTGATCGTCTTCTCCATTTGTTTTATAGCCCATTTCGGGCTAGGGTTTGTTGTTGGAAATCCTCTGTAATTTCTGTGCTCCCGAATCATAGTGAAATTCTGCCTCTCCCGTGGACGTAGGGATTTTTCCCGAACCACGTAAATCGTCGTGTTCATTGTTGCTTTTCTTTCTTTCGTTTTCTCGTTTTCTGCCGTTCTGTCTCCCGGTGATTCCGCAACAGTTCAAAGCCTTGGTTTCTCTACCGGTATCTTCAGACTTCACGGTAGTTCCATTAGTGGGTCCTAAGAAGCGTTCCTCTTCTCCATGTGGTGTTTTCAGAAGATCACAAACAAGGATGAAGTAGGCTAATCGTGCTCGTCAGTTGAGGGATATTCAGTCGCCAGGTTCCACAACCAGGCTTCTTCTTCAATGTTCTCTCTGCTGATTTGGGATGCCAGGGGCCTTGGGGATCGAGTGACGACTGACTTCATTTCCAATGATTTTTGTCATTGTAACCTTTCTCTTATTACAGTGCTTGAACACAAACACGACCCCCCAGGATATTGGATTTTTCTAGTAGATTGGGTATTCATGAATACTTTCACGGGGACCCTACCAATCATCACCTTTGGATCTTCTAGAAAGGAATCATATTGGCGGAGATGGTGTCCTAATCCAACCATTTTATCACTATCAAGGTTAGTCTTGGTTCCACTTCTATTTTATGCACCTTTTTTTATGCCAAATGTGAGCCTCTGGTGAGGGAGGAGTTGTGGTTGGATATTTCTTACTTTGATCCCGGGACTTCAACATGGTACATCAGAGGCAATTTCAATGTTAATCTTGATTTTTCTGAGAAAAATCGGGAGGTATGTATTCAAGGAAAGCTAGACGAGATTTCACTGGATTTGTGTATCGTACTGGCATCATGGATTCAGGCTTCTCCGGTGATAAATTCTCCTAGTGAAATAGTCAGAAGGGGCCTAGTAGAATGTGGTGCCGACTTGATAGATGCTTTTCCAATGTCCATGCTATTTCTTTGTAACTGAATGCTAAGGTTTCTGATCTGGGATGAGCTCTTTCAAATCACTCTCCGCTTCTTAATGGCCTTACTCTGAGTAGCAGCAAAAGGCAACATTTTTTTCTCCAATTGGTCACCCTATAATCCTAGCTTCCTCCAAGCATTGCGGGCCTCTTAGGAAAAACCCATACATGGAGGAGCATGGGTTATGCTTCACAAAAAGCTTCGTCGGCTGAAGAAAGATCTTCAAACATGGAATAAATGTTAGTTGTCACGATTTCAAGAACTGAACTCCATTTCTACGGACATTTTTGTCCTTGAGTCTCATCTAGAGGAAGGATGGGATGATAGTTTTTTTGAAGTAGTCACTCACAAGAGAATTCAGTTTTTGGAACTCTTACTGGAGTAAGAAAGGGAGGCTCAGGCACAGTCCAGGGCTACTTGGCTAAGGGAGGGGGACCGCAACACGACTTATTTTCATGCCTGTATCAAGGTGAAGAGGCACTATTGCAGTTCAAACATTTGCATAGATGATGTCTCATACACAAGCGACCCAAATTCAGTTGGATGGATGGTCGAGATTTTTTTAGAGGCGGTTCTCTTCCCCGGGTAGCCTATGCTACATCTTTGGTTCTCATTTTGAAGGTCAAAGACCCCTCTTCTCTGAGCCATTTCAGATCAATTAACATGTGAAATTTTCCCTATAAGGAGCTGGCTAGCATCTTTAAAAAATGGATTTCTATTGTTATTAATAATTGGGTTTTTGAGGTGCAGCATGGGTTCATCAAGGAGTGCTCAATCCAATGTGCCATTTCCATTGCTCAAGAAATGATTTGGGATATAAACTCAAAGGCCCTTGGTTCCAACGTTGTTATCAAGATTGACATGGATAAAACCTACGACAAGTTGGAATGGAACTTTATCGTGAAGGTGATGAACTGCATGGGATTTTCTACTTGGGTTTCTGAGTTATTTTTTTAGATGCTACAGATCCACATGGTTTTCTAAATGTTTTAGGGAAGAAGGCATGGATTCATGAAATCGGTCAGGTAGATGAGGCAATGGGACCCTTTATCTCCGAGTTTGTTCATCTGGGTGTAGGAAACTCATAGTAGATATCTTATCCACAATCTCCATAATGGGAAAATCTTTCCATTTTGCAGTAGATTCAGCTTTAGTGGTGTCTCACATATTTTATTTGCAGATGACATTGTATTTTTTGTCAGGGGAAGTGAAAGATCCTTCCAAGGTTTAAACAAGTTCATGGATTATTATTGTAGACTGAGTGGAAAAATTATTAATCGATCTAAGAGCAGTGTTTATTTCGCGTCCAAGTGTTCAGAGCGACATGTTAAGCATATTGAAGATTCCCTGAGCATTCACAGAAGGAGCTTTCCAATGGATTACCCGGGAGCCCCAATTCCCCTGGGAAAGACATGCATCCATCATTTCGAGTGGGTGGTTGATAAAATCACAAATCTCATCAACAAATAGAAAAATCGGCTTCTCTCTTTTGGTGGAAGGATCACTTTGGTGAACTGTGTACTCACTTGTATTCCTATGCATATACTCTCTGTTTGTTGGGTGCTGCTGAATAATATCATGGAGATTGCGAAGCTTCTATCCGGATTCATCTGGGATGCACACTCAGAAGGTATGTGTCATTGGTCCTCATGGGAAAGTTTGGCAAAGCCCATTGAGAGTAGAGGAATTAACCTGAGGGGCACGTGGTTGGAACCATGCACAGTATGCAAGCTAAGCTTGCCTAGGAAGAGATTAAAGGTCAATCTCTTTGGGGGTAAAATCATCGCGAACAAGTACAGAAAGGATCTGATTAACTCGAGGGGGAAGGTTTTGAGTCTGTGACACTCTCTCTAATGGAACATTCCGAATATCCTGGAGAATTCCTGTTGGATTATTGGACACAGAGATATCGGGTTCTGGGATGACAACTGGGTTGGTGGGGATCTCTACTTTCCTAGGTGTCCATGTCCATAAATATTTCATTTAGACTGGAGAGAACCCATACGTCTTTCACCAATGCCATTATTGACCAGAATCAACGGGCCATCTTCAATGGCATATAAATGAACAACGATCCAGACTCCTACATATTCAATGGTTCCTCTTCTAGCATGTTCTCATCGAAGGCTTATCGAAGGATTTTTCATGTGAACCAGGAGCACAATGCATGGGGTTGTTTTCTTTGGTGCAAAGAGCTTCCTCCAAGATTTCGAGTTAGTTTGAAAGGTATATCATTCATTTCAAAATGTTTTTGTTGTATGAATTCTGATGAATAATCAGCCACCCATCTATTTTTTGAAATGGATCTTCTTCGGATGGACTGGGATAAAGCCCCCTCTCAGACAATTTATCTGCATGCATGAGGTTCCATCTTCAAGACAATGACTTCCCTCTTAGGGTCACTGGGTTCTTTGGATTCCTCCCCCATATGGCTTCAAATTGAATGTTTATGGTTCCTATGTTTCAAAATTAACGCTGGTGGCATCGTCCAAAACTACAGGGGCTCGGTGATTCTTGCCCTCACTGCTTATTATGAGCACAACGACTCCCTCATTGCAGAGGCATGCACGATGTGGGATCCATTTCTTATCATATTCGCAGATACAAGGACCTAATCTCCAATAGGACTACCCTTCTTCACACATGGCGTGAAGCTAATAAGGTGGCACACTTTATGACCTTGAAGGTTAGTATGGCTTGCACATGTATCCTCTCCACTTGTATTGGATCCCTGCCCCAAGGCTTCGTTGACATTGTTAAATTAGCCATGGATCTCAATATACCATTCAGAGGTGAGAATCCTCTACAATTGTATGTTATAAATGATTTATTGAATTATAATCAATTCTAGAATAAATTGATAATTCTATAAAAAAGGCAGCAGTTGGGAGATAGAGATAGTGTATTAGAGAATTTCAGATTATTGAATATCTAAGAGAAAATAGATCCTGATGTTGGATCATTGTGAACAATAGAAAATTTTCTAAAGAATTATCATTTAGTGATTCAAAAATAGGAATAATATTAATAAAAATATCAGTAAGTTTATCTAAGTCATGAGGATGGATAACCAATTAGTTTACATTAGTGCTTTATTATGGTTGAATATCTTTTATAGCTGAGCACATTATTATTAGATCATCTAGGAGGATTGAAGAGGATGGTATATTGCAACTGAAGCAGCATAGATTTATATAGATATCTTTCACATTTTGTTTTGATCATCTATAAATACTTCTAGACATTATTTTATTTCTGGGGGATGGTGTGTATATGGTGGGAAGAATTGGGTTATAGGATGATATCTGACCCTACCCACATATAATTGTCATCATAATTATGGCGGAAAATCTATGAATTTAATGATACCGATCAAAATGAAGATGTAGTCACAAACATCGATTGAGATTTTTTTTTAAAAAATTCCTTTCCTTTATATTTATTTCACTACAGTTGGTTATGGTTAAGATAAATATTAGAGTAAATCATATCTGAACAGGCATCAAAGGTTTATTTTTAAGTAAATGAAATTTTGAAAGATGAGTACCACTAATCAATCCCCCCTTACATGTGGTGCACCCATTCTTGATGCTCATAAATAGGAATAGAATATAATTTTCTTTACCGAATATAATAGCCGACTATCATTACATTGTAGAGAGTCCTATAGTGTATTGGGTTCACTCCCTATTCCTATAAACATAGTGGAAATAATTTCATAGTTAATTGAGACCACTCATCAGTATCGTAATATATAGAGATATAAATAATTACCCAATGTATTGAAGGAATATATAATTTTAGTACCACATCACATAATAAAACACACTTATGTGTTCCACATGAACAAAAAAACATTCATAATTCCATCATAACTCAATCGAACCATGGAAGCAAATAGGCATCATGAATACTCTCACAAAACATGATCATAAGCCAAACATAGATGGAAGGTGAGTGATATCATTAGAGCATATCCCGAGTGAATTATAACAAACATTAGAGGATGTTAACATATTTGAAAATCACTTCATAAGAGAATCAATAAATTACTTGAAAATTAAGACTAAATACACCTTTTCATTTTTAATAAATTATCTTTCAATGAGAAAATTTTAAAAAATAATAGAGAATGTAAATAATATTGGAAAATGATGATTTTTAAGGAATCATCTAATAGAAAAATGAATAAGATTTATAAAAAAATCATTCATGTTGAGAAAGTTAACAAGAAGTTTCTTTTCGCACTTACAAAGAGAGTTCAATTCAGTAGAAAATGACGCTCGTAGAAAATGTTAAAATGACTCCTTTTAAAATTTTATAATGAAAGTCAATTATTACCGTAATCAATCATTATTGTATATAGAAGAAAATTCATGAAATACTATAATGAATATTGAGATGGAGGAGAAATATTTCACACTAAAATGAAATGTTAAGTTCAGTTCCACTTACGAAAAACCTTTCAGTTAAATAATGAACAAAAGGGAGATAAATGATAAGAAGATAAGTAAGCCAAAATGATAACCATAGGAGAATAAAATATATTTGTTCTTAGAGAGAAAAAATAAAAAATTCCTCTCAATGGAAATTTAGCATAGATAACCTCAGTTTCAATGTGATATTGGAAAATATATTGTAATGGGTTGACATTTTTTAATATAACTGACCTTTAAAGAGTGAAAATCCCTTGAATTATATGAAAGATATTATAAAATACTTTATATAGAATATACACCACATGAAAGACAAAAATAGTGAATTCAAATCATATAATAGTAATGGGAAATTGATATGGAAAAACCATTATTTCTTTAATAATATTTATTTTAAATTAAGAAAATTTAGTTAATAAGAGTAGAAGTTACTTTTGAATAAAATTAATAATTGGTGGTGAATCCTTTTATAAAAATCTAGTGTATTTTTTGGAAAATGTGATCATGTGGAAAGCATTAAATTTGATATTAACTTATAGAATATAAGAGGAGTTAATAAACCCCTTGTGTTTTTTTAATTCATAAACAAAAAAAATTGAAGTAGGGATCATAAATTAGTAAATACCATGAAAGTAACATGAATGATTAAAAGGGTAGTAAGTGGGGTTGTATGTACATTATATAGAAGAAAATTCGGGGCATAATTTGAAACATTCCCTAATGAAAGGAAATGAAGATGAAAAAACCCTTATCGTGGATTCCAACTTAGTTGGAGACACTCGGGCAACCATACAAATAAATTTTGGGATTTTATACCTCTATATTAGAAGAATGTTTTTATTTAATATACTATTCCATTAACATATAATTTTTTATGAACAAGCCATTAGTCACTCTTTGTTAAGATTAATATTTAGGTGCTAATTGTTCCACTTTTAATGCATAGTTTAGTTTAGTGGGTCTGGTTCTAACTCCATGGTCATGGTTTAATCCCCAAAATAATTTTTATAATGATTTATTATATTTTTATGACACTTAAAGATTCCCATGACAATTTAATTGAACTTACATTGATGGTTCTCATGGAACACTTACAAACCTCTTTATTAGTGATTATAAAATTAATAAAATAATTGAATTAATTTGAGAATAATCATTAGAATATTACCATTACAGAATTATGAATACATGATAAATTAATCATTTTATATAATATTACAATTATTTATTTTTCCTTAGTCATTCACGATTTAAATGTTTTAACATCATTCATGTTGTGGTAAAACAATCCTAGACAAGAACATGTTATACCGACTGAATGTGTAAGAACATGTTATAGTATAGTAACAATACAATGTTTACGGATGATTAATGATTTCAAAAAATACATTTAAAGTAAGAAATTGTATTTAATAAGAGTTATGTGATGATGTACTAAAAATAAGGATATGAAGTTATTATTTACAAAGAAGAAATTGCATAATCTCTTGGAAGCATTTGTAGTTTGGAAGGATTTGGAGCATCCTTTTAAGATTAGGGAAAAAATGGGTAAGATGACTCTTAGGGAAGGAAATAAGGAATATTATTGAAAAGAATTATAATAATATATTTTTCTTATAAGGGGTGGTGGTGGGTTCCTTTTATAAGTGAGAAGGGGCGACACATTTTTTTTTCGAAGAAGGTGGTGACATTAATTGGTTTCCCAATTCATGTCCCCAAAGGAATTTATTAAAAACAAAAGGTTACAATACAATCTCAAGGTGTAAATAGCTTACACCAGCAGGGAGTTAAAGGGATAACAAGTAAAAAAACCAATAAAACCAAAATCAATATTTGAAGCACATGTGGTCACCAGAGAAGTAGCAGAGCCTTCCTTCAAACATTGGGTTGATTATCCAGATCCAGCCTTCACTTTCTCCAAGTCTGAAACTTCATGAGGATGGTCAAAATTTGAGTGGAAAAGCACTGCATCCTGTCTATGAGCTCAAGTTATCAGGATCTTCATCATCTCATCAAAACCCGCCATCATCAGAAAAGAGTGTGTCCCTCCATGAAGGTCCCACAGCTCTTCTTCAAAACAAGAAGAAATCAGCACAACTGAGTAACATCTTCCATGTTCCTACAATCCTCTAGCACCTCTATAGAGCATATGAAACAAAACATGATGCAGTAAAACAAATATAACAAATTAGAACAACAAAAATCAGGAGAAGCAGTGTCTTTCCTTCAAACAGAGCATAACCATCATTAATCAAAAATTCTAATAGACAACATATACAACCAGGTGCAGGTAGAACAGATTCAGCACAGACTTCCATCCAAATGTAGCTGACCTCATTGGAGGAAAAAAGCCATTAGAATTCAGAACAAATCACCAAGAGATCACTGAAGTAAAGCCCATCAATTGAGCAGCAAGGAAAATATCAAAGAAAGGGGCACAAACATCCAAGATACATTAAGATGATTTTTGAAACTCTTTCTTTATTCTCTCATTAAAAATGTCCGACTTAATAGCTAAGTAGGCATCCTTTGAGATCTCCCCTTTTCTAAACGATTTAATAAGAACTTCATCCCTAAGTTTTTCAGATGAATCAAACTCCTCACAAATAGGATCCTTCTTTTTTTCAAACTCTTCAATATGATTCTTGCTCTCTACCTATTTAAATGTGGCCGGGTAGAGCCATCTCTTCTTGAAATGTCTAGAGATCGTGTAACTATAGTTCTTTCAGTCTGAGCATAGTCACGTCGTTTCCTCATCTTCTTGGGATTGGGGGTGATGAATCCATCATCATCTACTATAGATTTTTTTTCCTTGCCATTGCTCTAAGGTATTCTTCTTCCATATGTGTAGGTATATCCTCATTTTCCTGGTGGGTATCACTACCATCAGAACTGTCACACTCTTTATTCTCAAGGTCCTCCTGAGCTTCATCATCAGATTGCTCACTTGGCAATTCCACAATAGGAGGAGGAGAACTGTGGGAGTTTATAACCGTAGTAGGAGGAACAAAGTTAACTTTGCCCTGAGGTTTCAAGACATTAACAGGGTTTATATTTTACAGTCCATCAACACAATTAGAGGGAGAGACAGTGGCTTCAAGCACCGCATTCACATAATCTGAAATTTGATTTTCTTCAGTATGCAAATTATTCAAATCAGCATTCAAAACAGTGTTTGTAGATTTATTAGTGACATCAGAAGATCCATCCATATCTTTGTGTCCTTGAGTGACCTTTTCCACCCAAACATTTTTACAGTTGTTAGTGTGGACATGATCTTTTCCACAGCTATTCCATGAGTGTCCAAGCCTAAAGCATTTTTTTACAATAATCAGGCAATCTTTCATAGACAACCTCCTAATAAAAACCAAATCTCCCACTTTGGATCCAGATTTGATCCGGTAAATGTTGTGAAACATCTATTTCTATACAGATCCTAGCAACAAAGGGTCTAGACAGAAATTTTGTAGCTGAATCAAGTTTCAAAGGAGCTCCAATTAAACTGGCAATGGGAAAGAGAGATGCTTGCTTAAACAGGTGCAAAGGCAGATCAGGAAAGTTAACCCATATAGGAACAACTGGAGATTCAACATGAGGGTCAAAATCAGGAGTCCATTTTAGTATTTTCATGTAACATCCCCCGAATGACCAGGATCTTCTTGCCCAAAGTCTATAATAATCATCATCTGAGCTTAATCGAAGCACTATGTGTGATGGATTAAGGAGACCTAGATTGAAACCTGAAAATCCAATCGCTTCTAATGATGTTCGAAGGTACTTCAAAGAAGGCCGACGATTCAGGAATTTACCAACTAAAACCATTCGAAGATCAGAAGATAAAGCGGTTACCTCATCCTCGGTAAAAGAGATCGCGATCTGACCTCGATGTTGAAAATGTTTAGGTTTTACTTGAGCCTCATGGAGCGCATCGACATGAGGAACAGGATCCTCGCCCAATCTTCCCGCAACAACATCTGCAAACGATCGATTATCTGAGGTAGGGTTAGGGTAACTCATCGGGTTTCTCTGCTCTGCGCGTCGGGTCTCCATCTCCTCAATATTTCATCAACTTTACTTGGATATGACATTCTTGTAATACTCACTTCTCAATATAACAAGAATGCCATATTCAAGTAAAGTTGATGAAATATTGACAATTAGAAAATATATTATCATTTAAGGTTAGAATACCCTCATCCACCCATTTAGAGATTATATTTTATTATATGTAATGACTTTATCCCCTAATTTAACACTTTTACCTCAATTTATCCATTACCTTAATGACTAAAATTTACCATGGAAACTTATTTTTATGACTAAAAATGTAATTGACATTATTATTCCATGCAGATATGATGATTCAAATATAAACCCCATTTTATTAGGTTTAATTTCTAAAATCGATAAAAATTAATTTTAAAATAATAAATATACAATGCGTAAAAATAGTTTTCTAGAATAATATATTATTAATCCAAAAAATAGATTTATTTTTATTCCATACAAAAATAATAATAACATATTGTTACTTATTTTAAATAAATAAATAAATAAATATATATACAATTTTATTCATTAAAATTCCTACTACAAATATGAGAAATTTATCATTTCAATGAAAACATATATAATATATAATAAAAATAATGTTTTAAAAAATGATTATTTAGATATGAATTATTACATAAGTATTTTGACCCCAAGTAAGTATTGGATTTGTTGACAATGCGTCAATATGTGTTTGGTGAGTTGAGATGAGATGATAATTCTTGGAGAATTTTTATGGATTCATTTAATGGAAATGATTATTATGCTTGAGAAATTATCCTTGTAATTGTAATGATTATTAAAATAGTATTTAATGTTATAGAATTATGTCAATGATAGAATATTGTTTACAATATATTGAGTATTTGATATTGATGAAGTGGACTTATGACGTCCATAAAAAATAATATTTTTCATGCTGATTTGATGAGGAAGTTGGCTTAGAATTTAATTTTTAGAATTATATTTCACTTGGTTGATGGTTTGGCTAATCCTTTTATGGGAGTTGACTTAAAAAAATTGGCAAAAAATATAAGATAACCAACCCAACTCAACCATGTTGTAGTTGGAGCAATCTCAAACATGCATGGGAGTCGGCCAGACAATCCGACATAGCAGCATGGGTGAGTTCCTACACAGGATGGGAGGTGTGTACATAGAGGAAAATTGGAGTATAGTGGGTGAATAATGCCTACAGGGTGCGCACAGAGGCACACATGGTGGAAAGCGATGTAGATTGCCCCATGTGGTGTGTGCATGTGTTTTTTCTATCGAACCCTAGCATTGAATCGAGGGTGAAGCAACAAGAAATCTAATATATAGTGTGGATCAACTGAAGAAATCTTCTATGAGGGACGAGTGCCATGCATGTACTGTTTATATTTTTAAATATGTACCGACAGAACAAGTATCGTCTGATGAGATCTATCTAGGATGTCTGATCAAATGTGTAACATCTTCTTCAACCTTTATCTTTCGATGGAACTACACACATTTGATATAACCATTAATCACTTTTATCAATGATTACACATATCTTGGATGATCATGTCGATGGAATGAGGTATTTAGGATCAATATGAGACTATACTTGAAGTCATTGTCTTGCATGCATGCGGTCATTCAAATACTTTTGTACTGTCGAGCTGATACAAAATTGTGGAGAATCGTGTATCTAATGGATGCTAATCATGTGATGTCATCACGTAGAGAAGAATATATCTCAAGAAGAATCCATCATTTACATCTTACATAGCATAATGACATTTGAATTTTTCGAGTGATTGTCTACTAAGGTGTCACATGATCATGCGAAGTGATCATGTTATCACACGATCCCCTCTATTTCAGATGAAGAAATCATACATAGACACTATGTTTTTGGAAACACATATGTTGAGATATTGAAATATCTTCGGAGTATTTAATGATCCTTGAATCATCTTAACAATAAAAAGAGAGGCAGCGCGGCCTCACCTATATAAATATAGATATGGTTGAGAGTTTTGACTACTGTTCAAGAATTCACAGAGACCTATCATTTCTCCCTGAAATAGAGAATAAAAATTCTTTAAGAATGTGAATAAACTAAGGAAAACATGTGATCTACTCATGTTAAGGACAAGGAACTCACACGATCTATTCACATGAAAGAGAACCACTGGCTTCTTGTGTCACACGAAGTAGAAGAAGGCTGCGTTCCTTATTCATGTGAAGGAGAAGAAACCAACAAGTCTTTTTGGATATCATGAAAACCCCACAGATATCATGTGATCCCTTCATGTGAAGGAAGGAGGACACCTATGAGTCTTACCTAGCTTTCATGAAGGAAAAAAGTAAACAAGCATTCTTGGTGTGTTACATGATGGTTTAAGGATTCACATACTATTTATGTGAAGGAGAAGGTAGTGGATGTATTGATCATGTGCTACATACATGCACATTGAGATATAGTAAACCCTACCAAATTAAGAGGAGAAAGTAGAAAAATGTTTCATGAAATAAATGCTTCCTATACACCCTACATGTCAATAATGAAGTACATCAATAACTTGGAAGGAAAATCCAAGTAGAAGATTTATGGTTTCTTGAGACATTTTAAGACTGAATGATTAAATTGAGAATAAAAATAAAATATTTATAATTATCATTGGTTATGTGAAATGTTCACGCACTATGCATTGTTTCAAGCATACATGAATTATTTTGAGAACTCAAAGTTGAAGCATTTAGAGTTGTGAAAGTCCACTCTTTTATAAAATAAATTGAGGAATTCTTAAGGATTAGTAACACATGTTTAATTAATGCTGGGATTTCATCATAAAGAAGGATGAATTCTTTCTCGAAGATTTTTATTTACTAAGGAAGACCAGATTTTCTACTAAATATTAGAAGGAATTGAGTAAGACCACTAGACTTGATCACTATATGTAGAGGCTCTTAAATTATACACAAGTATGATAGTTGATCTAGTAAGATTATGGAGGAGGATCAATATCCATTGGTGGAGAAGCATCCATGAGTAGAAGATCATTAAATCAAAGGATCAAAACCAAGAAGAAGAATTAGCCTATGACTGGGGGTATAACTAGTTTCTGAAGAGGCTCAATGAGAGGAAAAGATGGTTGGGGGGAAAACCAACCAATGAAGTAGATTAATATTTCCGGGGGTATAACCAGGAATAACTGGAGGATTAACTAATAGGGTTTATAACAATTTTATCCTTAAACCATTGTAATTGATAATAAGATTATAGTGGAGAATCTATGGTGGGGGTCTAACCAAATTAGCATGAAGTAGGACTTTGTACCGGACCTTATAAATACCATCAGTTGTACTCTCTCTTATTATTTTTACATACAAAGTGAGATAATGAGATATCACTGAGTGGATCCAAAACCTTAACAAGTTAAAGAATATGAATTCAAAAGAATGAATTTTTAAAAAGTTAACCACTGATTTAGTCCCCATTAGTGGTCAATCTAGCTAAGGGTTATACAATATGTATCAGTGTATAATTACTTATAAATATCTGAGGGAGATTTTATGAACTGCATATTTTTGGAAATGAGTGGGATGCCTAAAATTGAAACAAGGGATGTTATTCCTGAGGATACTAATCAAGAGATTTCTTCTATGGATTAGAAGAATAGAAAAAAAATATAGACAATGAAGTTGAATAATAATATTATGGTAAAGGCGGGGAAAACACTAACTGAAGGTAATCAAAGTGGTATATGAAAAGATAATTCTCATGATTATGATTATTCTGATCAAGCTTAGTAATGCAGTGACAATTATGTATCACTTTGTGATCTTCATTTTGAATTCATAGATAATCTAAAGAAAGTTCCCAAAGAATTATTAAATTCTATTATTGAAGGTTATGAGGCTCTTCAAATGAAGAAATTACAGTTAGAAGAATATGTTAATACTATTTATGAGGCATTGGATAAAAATGTTTTCATATCCAAAACTCTCACAAAACTTTTGAAAAAAGGAAGAAATAATTTCTCTTTTTATTGAATGATATTCTGAAGTTACTGAAGAATCCTAATGATATGTTTGTGAGAAATACTTATTTCATTTAATTTTTTTGAAGCCTTAAAATGAACTTGAAATATTTAACATAGTTTCTATGGTTTTCAATGCTTCTCAATTAGAGTATAAGGGAAATAGATTAATGCATCTTGAATATTTTTTATAAGAATCAATAAAAAATCACGACAAACTGTTAAAAAATGAAGGGAAATTGGGAAGATATGATGGGATCAGTTGAGGATGAGAACTACGTCAACAAGAAGTGTTTTAAGCTGTAGGTGCGATTAAGGAATTTAGAATCACTACAAGCTTAAACGTCCAATACAACAGGATAAATACATACTGCCACACACGTTTTCAGTATGGACTATGACTCCATGGAGAGAATGAGATCGCCCTCTAACAAAATGGAAACAACCTGTATGATGTTGGTATTCCATAATATAGACACTATCTTATTTACTAATGTTGATTCATGTTTTGGTGCATGCTATAAACCAAAATCTATGAATGTATAGTTGGTGAAAAATATTGACAAACCCACTACACCAAGGGTGGATGAAAAAATATGTATAAAGATCTATTACCCAAGAAGTGCCCAAAAGAGTTGTAGTTCCACTCAAAAAAAAAACTGTTTCATAATCTGTGAAACCTAAACTGACTACACTAGAGAAGAAGATAAAAATATTCATATGCAATTTAAGGTATTGCTAATATTTTGTGTATAAGAAATTGGAATGTTGGCACAACATGGAAATTCATGAAAATATCAATAGGTGTGTAATTAGGGGAAGAAAAGAACAACAATAGAAGAAAAATATTACCAAGATGGTAACTGAGATATCCTATCGTATATAAAAGGGAGAAATAAAATCACTTCCCCTAGGAAATAGAATCCTTAGTTTTAATAAGCGCAACAAAAGACAAGTTTGGACAGAATGCACATCAAGGAAGAAGATTTAATTTCAATGATTTTTTCTAGTTTTGTGAAAGATATGAGAATAAATCCAACTCTTACTAGTATATCATTTAATTTCTAGGAAATAGGAACGAATAAAGGGGGATTCATGGTGAATTTATGAGAAAAAATTATCAAAATGAAAATTTTGTGATAAAAAATCTATACAACCTTCCAATTTAGAATATGAAGGAATGCTTAGATGAAGTTTGTGGTAGATATAAGCAGGAGGGTCACATTGCTAAGAAATGAATGACAATACTAACAAGAGATATTCCCTATGTTGTGAAAGGGAAGACGATTCAATAGAAATACATTGCTAAATCATGAAAATATTTTGAGAATATAGAAAATCCAGGAAAGGGTGACTCGTTGTTTGGAAAAATCTTCTGAAATTGGCTAGGAAATTGGAGGAAGCTTAAGAAATCTATAAAGAAAAAGTAAATCAAGTGCCTATAGAAACTAAGGTGACTAGTGTCTTTTGTGAAGGGTTAATTATGTTAAGTTATATAACTAATAAATTCTTGACATGCCTTCCTAGACAATTGGAGATATTTAAAAATAATATTTAATAACATGAGATTTCATGTTCTCAAATGACAATAATGGAAAATGAGATCTCACAAAAATAAAATTATATGAATGGAAAAAAATGATGGCTCAGGTTGAGAAGTATTCCTCATCCTAAATATTACTCTTTAATAATAAGAAGGTACCACCTTATTCCTTTATATATATGTGTGTGTGTGTGTGTGTGTGTTTTGTACTGACATGCAGAGAATTTAAGGGGATTGATTCATCCCTTAATGGGGAGTTGATATTGAGCTAAAAAGGGGAAGCTATAACTTTTAACCTAAAAATTCTAATGTGTTTTTAGAATTGTGTGTTGGATTTATCATTTTATTGATAAATATGATTACTTGCAATCCCTAAAATGTGAATTGAGAATTCCTGATCATGATTTCACATGCATGGTAATTCATGGACGACATAGATATCCTTGGTTATATCTCTCTTGTTTTCTTCACCAGGTTAACCCACATAGACATAGATTCGAACAACTAAAGACACTTTTCTATGAGAACCATGTGATATCATCCTCATCTTAGAAGTTTTTAATAAATAATCTTACAAGGAGATCATGTTTTTGATAAGAAAGATGATATGAGAAGATCTTAATTATCCTTTTCATTTGATTTTCAATAAGGGGGATAAAATAAGTTAAACAACATATTGAATTTTATGATATAAGAATACATTGGAAACAAATAAAAAGGTAGATATTGTTGAACCCAAGTAAGTATTGAATTTTTTATCAATGCGTGGTGAGTTTAGATGAGGTGATGATGTTGGAAGTAATTTTATGGATTCATCTAATGGAATTGTATGTCATTCTTGAAAAATTTACCTTATAATTTTGATGATTGTTAACCTAGAATTTAATATCGAAGACTTATGTCAATGGTTGAATATTGTTTACAATATATTGAGGATTTGATTATGAAGAAGGGGGATTATGAAAAAACATGAAAATATAATATTATGCATGATGATTTGATGAGAATTATTTCTTGGGATTTAATATAAAGAATTATATGGATATTGGTTGAAGGTTTGGCTATCTCCTCTTATATAAGTTAATATAAAATAGTGAGAGAACCTTACAAGCTAACCAAGCCAACTCATCTATGAACTTGTGGGAGAAAGATCAACCACACATGGTATCCATCCAGGAAATCCTGCATGGTGGCATGGGTGAGAGCCTATATGGGTAGGAAGGTGTGAACACTATGGTGCATAGGATTATAGTGGGTTCATAGTGCCTGCATGGTACACATAGAGGTGTTCATGGGGGAATGCGGTGTGTCCTGCCCCATGTGGTGTGTGATAATGTTCTAGGTGCTGAACCTTAGTGCTGGCTCGAGGTTGAATAAACATTACATATAATTTATAGAGTGACCCAAACAATGAAATTATTGATGTTGGATGAGGTTCAAAAACACACTATTCATCATTTTAAAATTACATGGATAGAATGAGCACCATGTGATGAGATCTATCTAGGCTGTCTGATCGAATGCACACTTTCATCTTCAAACTTCAACTTTCAAAGGGCTCATCATGCTCGAGACAACTGATAATCACTGATATCTATGATTACAATCATATTCCATGATCATGTTGAAGTAATGTCGTATTTATGATCAATCTGATACCATGCATACAATCAATGTCTTGTATGAATGTGATAATTCAAATAATTTTTTACTATCAAGCCGATATAAAGTTATGGAGAAGCATACATCTCATGATAGACGATTGTGTGATAACATTTCATGGAGAAGAACATTTTGCAAGAAACTTCTTAATTTAAATCTTCCAACACATAATGACTTTGAAAACTATCAAAAGGATTCCCACTAAGGTGCCCCAAAATAATGTGAAGCGATCATGTGATCATGTAAACGCCACATCATTTAATGAAGATGTCAAACTAGGGCACCATGATTTTTTGTGACACATATGTTGAGATACACCGAGATCTTCTAATTATTGAGTAATCCTTGACTCAATTTAATAATTATAAGAGAGGTGATGTGACCTCACATATAAAAACATATGAAGGGTTGATTGTTTTTTATACTATTCAAGACATCACAAAGACCTCTTATTTCTCCTTGAAATAGAGCATACACATGCATTGATCAATTGATAAATAGAAGGCACTCATGTGATCTCTTCACTCAAAGTAGAATTCACTTGTATTTTGTGTTCACATGAAAGAAAACCATAAGCAACTAGTTTCATGTGAAGTAGAACAAGGGTGTGTTCCTTGTTTGTGCGAAGGATAAGAAACCCACAAGTCTTTATGGATTTCATCAAGAGCACTTGAAAAATTTCATGATCCATTCACGTGAAGGAAGGAGGAGAAACTACAATCTTTACCTATATTTCATAAAGAAAAAAATGTGAAATTGTATATATAGTGTGTTACGTGAAAATTTGAGGATTCTCGTATACTTTTTATATAAAGAAGAAAAAAATGCATGCATTGATCATGCAATACATGCATGAACATTGACATCATGCGAATCCTACCCGATCATGCGAAGGATATAAGAGACAACCATTTCAAGAAATACATGAATGCCATGAACCATACATGTTAGCATTGAAATACTTCAATAGCATGGAATGAAAATACATGTATAAGATTAAATGGTTCTTGGACATTTTGGTATTTAATGATTAAATTGAGAAGGCATATAAAATATTGATAATTATCATTGGTTATATAAAATTTTCATTCACAATGAATTATTACATGCATGCATGAATGATGTTGAGAACTTGAAGATAAACCATTCTATATTGTGAAATTATACTCTTGAATAAAATAATATTTATAAATTTGTGTTATTTAGTTGTACACATTTAACTGAGGTTAGGACCTCACCAAATTGAGGGAACATTTCTTGCTAGAGTATTTTGATTCATTGAGGAAGAATTGATTATTTATTGAGGATTAAAATAACTTGATTAAAACCACAAGACCTGATTACTAGCTACAAAAGATCCTGAAGTGTACACAAGGTGGATAGTTGATCCATCGAGATTATAGAGTAGGATAAAAATCCATTAGTATAAAAGCAACTAGGATCATAAGATGTTTCCATAAATGGATCAAAACCAATAAGAAGGAGGAGTTTGTGACTTGCAGGTATAACCAGTCACTAAAGAGTCTCGAGGAGAATAGACGAAATTTGTTGGAAAATCCACCAAGGAAGAAGAGTTATATTTTTTTGGGGGTATAACTAGTATCAATTAAAATATTAACTACTGGGGTGTGTAACCAATTTTTTTCTAAACCATTATGATTGTTAATAATATTATAATAGAGAATCAATGTTGGGGGGTCTAACGAACATGGAAAGGAGTAGGTCATTTTACCAGACCTTTTAAATACCATGTGTTGTGCTCTATCCTATTATTACTACATATGATGTGAGACTATGAGATATCTCTTAATTTATTGAGAGCCTTAGCATGTTCAAGAGGTTTAATACAAAAGAATGAATTTCTAAAAAGTTAACCACTGATTCAACCCCCCTCTCATTGGTCAATCTGGCCCAAGGATTTACAAAGTATTTTTAATATATTCTTAATTATTTATTAGATGTTATTAATTTATTCTAAAAATAATTCCTTGAATTTTATTAATAAATTTTATTGATACATTATTTTAACAAAATACACAATTTATAAATATAGTTTCATTATAAACAATGGTATATTCACAAATGAACTAGTAACATTTAAAAAAAATTATTTTATTTTTAATTTTTTTATGAAAAATATTTATTTTTTATCATTTAATTATAAATTATGTATACTAACTACATATAAATAATCCCAAATTGGTAACTGGTTTATTGATATTATACCCAATGTATATATACCATTTAATAATGGTCATATAATGGCTATATTACCCCTTACATCCTAAAAATTCATCACATTATAATTTCAAAAATCATAAATGATTTTTCCTTTAATGATATTTAAGTCATTATTTGATTAGTTCTATTAATGGTGTTCCTTGAGAATAATTATTATCCACATGATTTTCTTGTTTTAAAATTATATTATATTCTATTTATTATCCCATTTTAGTTTATTCTCATTTGGTGGGTGTAGTCATGTATGGTATGTAGTACATGGTTTCATGTATATTTGTTTTAATGCTCCACTATGAGTGGAGAAGTGTTTTTTTTCATGATTCAAATCTTATATGAAATAATTTATACTAAATTTATAATCATTTAAAAGAATATATATTTTTTAATTATTGTTAGACATATCATTTAAGGAAATAAAATTAATCCTAAAACCTGGGGTTTTAAATTCAGCAATATTAGATTAATTCTATATTGAATCATTCTCATTGACCATGACAGTTTATAAATTTTTAATAGATTGATTCTATAGGAATTAAAAATATTTTTTTTTTGTGTATGATAGATATTCAATTAGAAGTTTTGGATTCCAGTATCTGTTTATTCCATACAAGAAAAAATTTATAGAAATTGAATGAAGCTCATGATATATTATTAACATTACAACTAATAAAGGTATAAAAATGAAATATTAAATAATTAATAAATGTGAGTATTATTGATTAATTTTCATTAATGAATATGGTTTAAAATTTAATATAATGGAGATTGAAAGGGTGGCACAAAATATTTTATAAAATCATTTTATAAAATTTATACTACAACAATCTTCCTAAATCATATAAATCATATTCATGGGTTTTTATATATATTTTATATTTTTTAATGTTACACATGTATTAATTTTACACCTCTAATCCTACAATGAGTTCTAGTGTATGATGTTTTACATCCACCGATAAACCACTGTGACTATTTCTCCCTTTTGAATTAACATGAAAAGATAATTTTAGTTTAATCAAACATGTTAAAATCTATATGATTATTTTATTTGTGTAGTGAATCCCATAAAAATATATTGTTGATATATTGAAAAACTCTCTTTACTAAGTTAGATTGTGATAAAATGATAGACATATGATTATTACATTTGAAGAAATATAAATAATATTATCATTGTATTCTTATCATCATATATTTAATTTTATTTTAAATTTAAAATAATTAATTCAACACCTTATTTACGTGTTCTTATTTATATTAATAAAAATTTAATAGCATGGATCAATATTAATTTTTTTTTCAAATAGTTCAAGGATATGATAACAACTAATAGAATGTTACGAGACAATTAATGGAATGATATTATCCAAGCCCTCATAGATTAATTTTCCATATTAGTCTTAATGGAAAATTTATATTGCAGATTACTTTAAAATATATGAAATTACAAATAATACCTTCATAAATAAGATATAAAATAATTTTGAATATGGATGGGTTTTTTAAAATATGACAAATATTTTAAATAATAATTATACAAATGTTACATGATTAAATTTTTTTTGTCATATAAATACATTATTTTGTTTCAAATTTTATTTGTTTTATCCATATATTTTCTAGGAATACTTCATATAATACATGGATATTCATTTATGATACTCACCATGCAATTTATATGTTGATGGTTATATTACCTAAATCCATAAGTTCATACAAATGTTTTATGGTATATCATATGTGAATATATATGTATGTCAAAGGGTGTGACAAAAGAATAACCAAGACATATCATAAATTTTGGTTGGGGATATCACATGACATGATATAAATACATTGCACCACATCCTTTAACTACACCATAGTGTAAGATATTGAAATTACACAAAGCTTATAATATTAGTTAATCAAATCATACAATTAATACGGGTAGTAAAACATTAAATAATTACTGTTAAAATCTCTACCACTTTGGATATCATTAATGTAGAACTGAAAGGAATTATTGAAGAGTGTTTTATTTTTTGACATCCATTAGTAAGAAATGTTTGAAGAGGATTAGGTGTTTTTTTGAGTTATCCCAAACTTTCATTAGATGGTTTGAGGATACTGGCGTACAGTTCCAAAAATATAGAATATTATGCTGTTTAAAATATTCCTTAGTATATAATGTGTAATATATTTCTAGAAACATGAAATGATTATAATTCCTATATATTTGATTATATATAAGATATTATATCGGATATCATCATTAACTATTGAAAATACACTTCAAGAGTAATATTTTTCAAAATTTAATATTTGGTAATGTTATTGAAGGTGACACATGATAAATGACATGTTTTATGCAATATATAATATTTACTAAGGAATAGATAAAATAATTATAGAAATAAAAGAAAATATTTTTAATTCAAAAATCATACATTATATGTAATATTACAAAAAAATATGTATGAATCATCAGTTTGACAATAATCTTTCTATTTCTAGAATCTCTATGAGATATATAAGAAAATATTTATTTAATCACGGCTCAGTAGTCTAAAAGTATAAAATTTGAAAAGGGAAAAAATAATTCATTGTTATTCACATTAATGAATAATTTTTTTCACATGATGCATAATGTTTTGTAGTTATGAAAAAATTATTTTGATTGAAGTGTTGTAGATGGTAATTCTAGAAGTTAAGTGTAATGATGCTTTATAGAACATAACAAAGAAATAAATATAATTGCTTGTTGGTCTGACTATGATTCAGGACATTAATTTTGGTGATTATATATATATATATGAAAGGAATTATGGAATGATATTTATGGTAATTTCATATGGAAATATTTGAAATACATTCTTTTTATCAAAGAAAAAGGTTTTTCATGAACCTATTGAGCATCTCGAAAATGGATATTAATTACGAGATAATATGAAAATTTTTAGAAGGCTTATATATAAAAGATATAAAAATTATTTCTATGTGATATAGAATTATAAATATATGTATTGAAAAATCAAAAGATATTTATAAGGACCGAATAATCCAATATTGTAATTTTTATAAGAGAAATTGATGTGTTAAAGAAAGAGAAAGTGAAATAGGATGAAAAGAGCCTACAACATCATTGAAAATTACTAATAAGGCATGAGAATCTGGTATTTATCATCTAGTTTATTTCTATTGATAATGAAAAATACTGGATTCTATGTAAATTATTTTATGCATGTCTCAATCATTATGAAATCGTAAAGTGGATTGTCAAAAAACTTGCTGCTCTATTATTATTTTTCTTATAGTACAAGACTAGATAATTAATGAAGATCTTGTATGGGGATGTAGAGAAATACTAAGGCTTTTAGAATATCTTGTTTACACTAAAGAGTATAAGAACATTTTATAGGCTGATGGATTCAGTATCAACAATAAAAAAATTTATATCGAGACCTAATTCTTGGTATTTGGATCATACCTTCCTATATCACAACAAAATGTGAATGATTTCTACCCAAACCCTATGTGTATTTTAATAGTGTATAATCCCTTCCCATTCATTTATAATATATTATAAACAATTGTGATATAATTTCGAGTAAAAAACCAAGCACAATATGGTGTTGGGACCATTATTAGGACCAAACTATGAAAACATTTCTATGTTCTATTTTTATTAATTTTTAATTTAGAAGTTGTTGAGGGAGAGTTTAAAGGAGATTGGATCAAAAAAATTAAAATTCATAGTGTATAATTTATAATTAAGAAAATGAAAAAAAGACAACATTGATTCAATCCCCTCTCAGAGTTACCTAAATTGAAAAAAAATCACTTTATGTGTTATCCAAGATAACTATATTCTATTTGAGATACAACAATTTTTTTAATGTTAAATATAGAGAATCATATGTCTAAAAACATTTTAGGTGTTTCAAAAATTTATGAAAAATAATTTATGGTAGGTAGAACATGATTCTTTCCTATAATCTGTTACACGACCTTGATGTGAGTGTTGATGTGAAAATTGGTTTTCCACCACTTGGGTAAGATGCACCCATGATTGTTACATATTTAAAGAAAATGGAAGTGGATGATAAATAGTAGAATTATTACCTTTAATATTTGTCTCATAAACTATTTAAAAAAATCATGAGACTCAAGTCATCCCAAGTGATGTGGGTGAAGAACAAGAATATATATAAAGGAAATTTCAAAGTTGTTGAAGCGATACTATAGATCTAGTGAGCTAAATTTAAAGATATCATAATAAAATATAATGATAAAAGTTATTATTACTTAACTATATTACATGAGATAACTAGTCATATTAAGGTATTTGGGGATGCTTTGAATGATTCAACTATTTCCCTGATTTTAATGAGAAATATTCTAGGCAACGTTCAACAAATTTTATCTACCAATAAAGAAGAAAGTAACATCCTCTGATGAATTTCATAATACACTTCTCTAAAGTGGGATGAGGAAGGGTCTAGTATTCTTAAAAAATTAAAATAATAAAAGAAATCCAATTCCATCCATATATTTAAGATCAAGGAGGGGGTAGTTTAATTATCTCATAAATTAGAATAATATTATGAAAAAAGCAAAGATTATAATTGAATAATTTCTCCTATCCCAATAAACCTAAATAGGTGGTAAATGTTAGTATAAAGGGAAAAAACTTCCCAAGTTAATTAAATGTATTGGAATTGGATAGATTGAAATAAATTTTTTAAGAAATAATAATGTGAAGGATGATGATAAATTGGTTAAATAAATAACTCATAGAAAGTAATGGGTAATGATTTCCACATAAGTAAAGAAATATGGCGAGAATAGAGAAATGTATAAAAGATGAAATATGATAATCCTTTTGAGAAATTAAGAGGATGAATTCTCTACCTTAAGTGGTTAGTTTGATGAACATTGGGTTTGAAAATTTTATAACATCATGGATCATGTTTTAAGGAAAATAATGTTCATGTAGTGAATGAGAAGGAGAAGAATCCTATATTAAACAAATTATAAAAGATAACTATGAAGTGTGGCATGAGATGAATAAAAAACACATGATGAACTTGAAATTCCTACAGAAAAATGTTGTATAGTAATGGAAGGAAAAATATGAGTTCTACAATAATTACTATAAATATATTGATGAAATTATTCTTATTAAGGTAAATATTTTTGATCAAAAGAGAATGTTAAAATAATCCTAGAGGAAATTTATTTCAAAGAAATAATAATTGAATATATCCTAGTAAAGGAGTATTAATAGTGTGAAGATCCTAGGAAAATTTAGAGTTTGTTATGATAATAATAAAGATACAATGGTTGAGTAATCACGAGTTATTGATAAATGTTTTACACAAACATAGTTAAAAATAGATCCTGTAATACACAAGATTAATAAGTCCATATCAGCTAATAGTGTAGAGTCTAAGAGAATATCTCAACATGATTAAATTGATAAAACACTAAAAAGGTTATTGTTACATTAATGGGATATTACGAAAACATGAGAAGAAATGGATTCGAAGTCCAAATAAAAAATGAGAAAACAAATGTACCAAGAGGGAAATCTTGAATTCACATAAATACTCAATATATTCAAGTAAGAAATGGAATTAAAGGCTACTACTAGTTTTTTAGAGTATTTTAGAATAAATATTATGTTTTCTAGTATAATATGTCGAACTCATGATTTTAAAGATATAATGAATTAACGAGGTGCAATCAAGTGATTAGATGGAGCAAGTATAAGGAGAATAAAGAAGTGAACATAAATTTATATTAGTTAACCATATAAAATATTTTTGATTTATTAAAGGATATTTGTGGAAGGTGTGACCAAAAATGTTAATATTCTATGGAATATATTTCCATGATTTTAGGGAAAAAATAAAAATACATTGAAAATAATAATCCTTAGAAAATAAAAAGGACAATGAATTCAATTCTTGTTGTGGCATATAATAAATATAGAAAGAAAAACAAGAAAAGGATCCTTGATAATGGGAGATCATCACATAAAACTCTAAATACCAAGATCATTAATAAAAGTGAAGAAACCAATGGTTATGTTATCACTTTTGGTAATGAAAGTCCCTTGAAGATCAAGGGAATATATTTAGTTGATTTTGGATCCCAAAAGTTGAAATCTAATGACGTAGTATTTGTTGATGGTATTAAATATAAAATTATATGTGTGGGGAAAATCTATGATGGTAATAAGTCCACTTTCATAAGAACTTGTTTCCCAATAAATAGAAAAAATATGTATTGATCATCACCAAATTAAAATAAATAATTGGAAATGTTTTTTATATGTGTGGCACAAGTAATTTCTGTTACCATAGGGAAAATGAATAAAAAATATCTGGAATATGATACCCAACCATAACTATTAGAAGTGTTTGATAAAAATTTCAAGCGAGAATGGTGTGAGAGATATTCCCCAATTAAGTAGAGACAAAGATATTGTGTGTTAAATTTTTCAAAAGTGGAATATGATGTAAGGATGAAAAAAGAGAGTATAATTTTATTCTACCAAGTAGTTTGAGTTAGTTAATTTAGATTTATGTGGAACTATGAGACATAAATACACTATAGGTGAATTATACATCATCACACTTATTTTTAATTTTTCAATAATTAATTTTTTTTGTTTATAAATCACAATTCAAAGGAAGGGGGTTCTTAAATTTATCCGAAGTCATGTCAAAGTTTAGTTGAGGGTTCATATAATTTTTTTTGAAATAAGAAATGGAAGGGAGTTTACTAGGATTTATTTGGTATACTATCTTTCCAGACAAGGAATTAACACTCAATATAGTACTCCATACACTCCCCAATATAATTTTCTTACATAAAAAGTTGTAGTAGTCTTGTTAAAATTAGCATAAAATGATTAGTTAATTTGATAGGTAAATGTTTTTCTAGTGAGAATATATATCCACTAACGCGCATATTCAAAATAGGTGTATACTGAGATATTTTTAAAACATGATTTATAATGATATATGGAAATAAATAAAGCATCTATGAAATATTTTTGAGTTTAAAGTAGTCTAATATTAATTAAAATTAAGAACTAAAATCTGGGAAAGTTTGATGAAAATGATGTGGAAGGTATCTTTATAGGAAAATTTTCCAATGTAAAAGGCTATAGATTATAGAATATAAAGCATCATAAGATGACTAATTATTAATATATTGTGGTAATTTAATGTAAAATTTCTAGATGAAGTATGTCATGAATAATTTAATTTAAATAATGTATATATTTCATTCTATTTTAGTGAATAATTAGAAAGAAATAAATTCATATTGCTAATATTGACTTTTATTGGACTCACAATGATGAATAAACTAGTGAAGATGAAAAAAAAAAGAATTATAAAAATCCAAAAAACCTTATGGAAATAATGAATAAAATGGGATATTAGAACTATTGATTACAAATAAGAAGGAGGTCAAAACTAAGATACCTAATAGATCATATCTCTGGGATTTAGAAACAATTATTTTCTGAGGATGTTAAAAATGAATAATGGGTTTATGATATGAATGAGGAGCTATATTATAATGAGTGGATCTCCACATGGGTTGTTTTCCATAGATAAAAAGTAAAAAATTTGATTAGGATAAAGTGAGTGTTCAAAAATAAAGTTAATTTCAAAGGTAATGTTTTGAGGAATAATGGAAAACAATAATGAAATTGTTATTCATAGTATAATGGTGTTTATTTTGAAGAAACCTTTTCACCTATTTAAATTTTTTAATCCATAATAATATTCCTAGCTATTTTATCCCAAGAAAAATAAAAAATATGTCAAATAGATATGAACTCTAACTTCTTAAATGGAATTTTCTAGGGTGATTTATACCTTGAGTGTCTTGAGGCGTATCATTATTAATAATCATGTAACTATGTTATTCATGATTAAAATGATTTATATGGGATAAAAGAGTATCACATGGACTTATATTCAATATTATATGGATACTTGAATGAAGTGAAATTCATTAATAAAAATGGTGACCAATTTCTTTTCTGTGAAGTAAATAGAGTAAGTTACTATTTTTACAACTATTTATATTGATTCTATTTTTAAGTGATAAAGATAGTGCTTGTAATATAATTTATAGATAGAAGAAGAAATATTTTGAGATGAATATAATATAAAAAATGAGGGAATTCTTTGTATTGAACCTGATATAAAAAATATGTCATTTTTCTTCCCCAAGAATTGTATGGTAGAGGGTTGTTGAGGAATTTTTTAATGAAAGTCTCCATACAAGTGTCCAAACCCATAAAGATTGGAATAAAACATAGAAAGAATTTAAAATTGTAGAGTGTAAAAAAATAAATTTAGAAGACTGATTGGTTGCTTACATTAGATCACCTCATCAAGAATTGATATTGTTTATGTAATGATACCATGTGATAGGTATTAATGTGATCACATTAATCAAAATTAATGGTAGCTAAAAGAGTTCTCATGTTCATTAAAGTAGCCATTAATTTTGGGATGATGTAAAAAGTGATGAATTTCAAAATATGTTTGTATTTACTGATGTGGATTGTGTAGGTGATTGTAATGATTGTTAGTCAATATCATGTGTAATTTTACTCTTAGGAGAAATATTCTAGAGATATAACTACAATAAAAAAGAATTAAGTTACATTTAGAACCACAAAGGTATAATGTGTGTCTTATATAAGTTCGTATAACCAAATTATTTGGATGATAGAGTAGTTAGAAAATTTTAAGTTATTGATTGAGAAACCACTTGAAATTTCATGGTACAATCATTATAAAGTTAATATCCTTAAAAAAATTTAAAACTATTATCCAAATAACTTTGAAACCAAATTTAATTTATCTATAGAGAAGATTTTATAATGGGAAATTTAGATAGAATTTATTCCAACAAAAGATCAATTTGAAGGTACCATCACCAACGTCATGATTGATGATAGAGTTGAGACATTGGGGATGGATATAACTATTCAAACCATCCCTCTAACTTGATGGACATTGAGATAATCCCCATTTTTTATTTAAATTCAATTTTAAAAGGCATAAAATTATACCCAACTCATGTGTACAATATGTTTCAATTCAAAGCAGACATTTATTCAAAAAATAGAGTAATTCAAGTAGTATTATGGGGAAATAATTTTTCTAAATTAGGATAAAATTATTTTTATTCATGGAATAAAAATATCATCATAAACTACTATATCCTATGGGGGTTTTTTGTATATAATTGTTTTTAAGAAATGATTTTATTTGATGTTTTGTAGAGTGAGTTGTTGAGGATAAATAAAATCCAAAGTTCCATATTATACAACCCAATGAAATTAATGAATAATGTTGTATATTTTTTCAAACTTGTGTAAAAATCATTTGAATTTTATCAGGTTCGTTTTTTAGTTAGCATTATATTTCATTATATGGTTTGAGGATGCTAGAGTACAATTTTAGAATTATGAATTTACAGGAAATTTTAAATCTTCCTAATTATTAAATAATTAATATATTTATCAAAACCATAAAAATTGGAAAATCATGAGGAAATAATATTTGAAATTTATTCCATGATAATTAAGATATCATTTAGGATCTCATTAAGAAACAACATAAAAGCACTATTTTCATAATATTTTATAAGAATTGAATAGACACTATTTGTGATACTTGATATATATAATATTTTAAAAAATATATAATATTTTCTAAGTCATGAATAATATATTTTCTTAAGTCAAAAATCAATCATAGTAATTAAGATTACCAAAAAATATATGTATGAATCATATATTGGATGGTATTATGACTATGTCTGCAATCCCACTATTACATGTATGCTTTTTTTTCCAAAAAATTGTTCAATAATTAGAAATCATAGAATATGAAAAGAAAAAATTCCGATACAAGTATAAACTTTAATATGTATGGTTTCTAAAATTATGTGGATTTTTTTACAGTTAAAAAAATAAATTTGATGATTGAAGTTTTCATGAAGTTACTTTCGGAAGATAAGTGTGACGATTATTTACTATATTTATAATTTCAAATATTTTATGCTATTGGCCAAGTCATGATACAGTCCAAAAAATATTTTAAGTAAATATAAGGATCATATAAAAATATTTATTGAAATTTCATAATGAAATATTTTAAATAATGTGTTTAAATCAATGCTATGATATTTTTCAGAAACTATTGACCAAGAAGAAAATGAAAAATTCAATACATAAATATAAGGAGGTTTATACATTAAAAATATTTTAATTATTTATGTTTTATATTAGTTGAGAAATATAAATAATGAAAATGTAAAATAAGATGAGTATAGACTGATGAAGCCAATACTAGAATTTTTTGGATGATAAACAACTGTATAGAAGAAAGAGGAAGTGAAAGAATTCAAAAAGGGTTTGAAACAACATTGATTATTAGTATTGAGGTATGAAATAACAATACTAATAATTAGGTGGATTTATTTTGAGGATTAAGTGGACTGATTTGTTTGTGCATGCTCAAATGAAAGTTTTGGCCATTCTAAAATCATAAGGAGGGAGATTGAAATACTTATGGATTTATTAATATTCCTTTGATAGTTGAGGACCCGATAATCAAAGAAGATATTGTAGAGTGATGAGAATACATCATGAAGGCTACAAAAGATATTTTTAAAACCAAAAAGAAGAACTTATTATAGGTTGGTTATTAAAATATATACAATACTAAACATGCTATAAGTAGATTATGATTGGGATATAGATGATAATATCCATATCACAGTGGGATGTGGATGATTCATTCACGAACATTTTATGCATTTTATAGTGGATGATACATTGTTTTTAACTTATAATAACTATAAATTAAATAGTGATATAATCTGTGTCTTGATAAAAAATCAAGCACAATAGGGAGTAGGTACCCTCTTTAGGTCTAAACATTTAATAAATTATTTTGTGTTGTGTTTCTTCATATTTTAATGTTATAAGGGTGTGGGAGAGTTTAAGGAAGAGTATACCAAGGCCTAAAAATGTCATAGAGGTTAATTTATAAAGGTGAAGTTGTAAAAGATATAATACTTATTCACTCCCCACTCAGTGATATATCAAATGATCAAGGATCATCAATTAATAATGTACTCCATATGATGAAATAAATATGATAATATCATTGGATGAGGGTTACAAATGGTTTGTAACCATATTCCTAACTCTTATGTTTTATAATTTATGATCAAATAAAAAATTAATTAGAGATATTTCCCAAGGGATATATGAGGAGGCCAATTACCAAATGATGGTGTTTGACTGACTTCAAATCCACTATGAAATTCTACTAAGATCACTTATGCCTCCTTCCTTAAACTTCGAAGTGTACTATCATTTTGTTAATGTAAATAGGGTCTCACATGAATGGTGGTTGATTCATTTGTAACAAGGATACAAAATAGACAGTGAAACCTATTTGTTTCTCTATAGTGGTATTCATCAAACCGTTGTAATTGAAGAAAAGAGTAGTAAAATATATGTGATGTATGGTACATGATATTCATTTGGTTTTTACATGGATTCATTTTCCATGGAAATGTGACTTTGGGATTTGATGTTTTTAATATTGTTCCTATATTTAACAAGTATTAAATGATCCCTAGAAACCAATCAGTGGTATCAGAGTAGTACCATATTTCTTGGTTTATTATATCACGTTAAAAATGAAGGAAAATTCTATATTTTTATTATTTCCCATTCCACATCAAAAGAAATGATATTGATCCTAAAAAGTGAATAATAATATGATATAGGAAACCATATGAAGTGATAAAAAATCAAAAAAATTTCATTATATATGAAAGTACTAGTTCTTAATAAAGACACACCTTATAAGGGTGAATCAAGCATTGTCTGATTTTACCAAATTGTAATTTTTTATATTAAACATAACAACACCTTTAGACCTAAATATCTAATGTTAGTTAAGTATATTATATAATTTGTTTTTAACCAACCATACACCTATATGATATGTTGACAAAACATAAAATTAAATTGGTGTTTTTATAAATTTAAGCCCCTCTTAGGAATCCTACAATGTTCCATGCATGGGATGTACATGTAAAAGATTCACTACTAAGAACATATTACGAAATAAAAGTTGATTGGGGGTTGTATTTATCCTGACCCATGTACATCATATTAAACAAGTTTGGGATAACTATATTGACAATGTTATCAGGTGTAGAATCCCACTGTACACTTTAGAACATGTATCTTAGTATTTCTTCACATCTTTTCTTATTCACTTGAAGTTAATCACTAAAGCAGTTCAAGAATTTTAGAACACCCACAAACTAATTTCCTTCCTCAATCAGAGACTTCAATTGCCTTTTGATTCAATAACACGAACTCAAATATTATACACTCAATCAAAGACTTCAATTTACTTCATGGTATTCATTTCTTTTATTTCATTGAAAACTAATAGGTAGTCACAAATTAATAATTGGATAAATTTATTTTTCTATTCTTGCTCTCTATAGTATGAGCTGATACCCCTCCATCTTTTTCTTCCTTGTGAGACTATGTTCTCTTAGTTCTTACTAACTTCTTCTTAAAGAGTATATTTTTCTATTATATATTATTTTTTCGATTTAATTTCAATGAAGTATAGTTCATCCTAGTCAAATCCTTCTTTTTCTTCTAAATAAAAAACATATTCTTTCAACATAGGCTCATAAGCTCCTCCTTAATCAACTCTATTCATCATGACCCCTGCTTCTTTCACTCAGAAAATTCATACATGACACATAATCAATGTTTCAACTCAAATATTATGTTTCAAGAGACTCTTGAGTTTTTAATAAATGAATACATACCTTTTTTTAGGTAATTCTTATATTTTAAAAATTGTAATATTCAGTGGATTTCATTAAAGGAAAATTAATAGATGCATGTGCACAACTAATATTCAATATTTACAACTCAAGGGTGAATTATAAAAATCAACCTTCTCTCTTTCATATTCCTTCTCATATTCATCTAGATGAATAATTATTTTGGAGTTTTCTATAGCAACATTGAACCATTTTAAAAAATACACATCAAAACATTAAAAAATAGTAATTATCAGAGGATGAAAAGGTAAATCAATAGTAATACATCAATTATGGAGTATCCTCATTCATCATGAGATGTACATACATTCTCAATAAAAAAATAAATTTAAAAATAACATTTATCATTACCAGATCTTCCTTGTCATGAACCCCTCCCTCCAAAGATGCCCCTCCTAAGCTAACAATTAAGGAAGAGAGATAATTACCCCTGAGTCTCACCTCCAGTAGGCCCTAGGGTGGAGACCAGTACCAAGGGTATAGAAATATCACAAAATGGGAGGCATTACTCTTTTTTTAGTAACTAATATTGGGATATAATATGTATTAAACTCAAACAACTCCAGGAAATATATATAAAAGAAGCAAAAAAAAATCCAACCACATGAATGTTTAAAGTAAAACTGCTACAAATACAATGAAAAGATCTAAAGTGAATACCAAAATTACAAATCTAAGTAGCGACATGATGAATGTCCCCACGTCCGAGCTAGTAATGCCTAGCATGGTCCATATAGTCCACATGGAAACCTATAAGTATTTTTATAATGTATGGTGATCATAAAAGTATACTTATTAGGAAAACCAAAGTCTCTCATGCATAAGTGAAGAAGCATACTAATTCCCCTGTGAGAAAACATCAAAAACCAACAACACCTAACAAGGTATACTAGCCACCCCAAACTCAACAAAGCAAGATCACCAAATAATTCAAGTTATGTAAAGTAATATAGTAATCAAATCAATGATAGGGTACCCCGCACCACTTTCCCACTGATTAGCCACTCTCACACCCTAACGACAAACATCCTGGCACTCTCACCTCTTCCTAAAGTACCACGTCACAACCCACCCAAACACACCTGGGCCACATGCCACACAATATCCTGCCCGGAAACACTTGGGCCACATACCACACCACATTTTTCTCACAAACACCTAGGCCACATTCCACACCGCATCCTGAAGACATCTGAGAAAGAAAAACTCATCTCATCCTGAAGACACCTGGGAAACCACAAATCATATCATCTTGAAGACACCTGAGAAACCAAAACTCTTCTGCATGTACCTGGTCCCCAAAAAACACAAACTGCCCAAAGGATCTTAGGTTAACACCACCTGGAAGAGGGAGCAGGGAAGAGAGGGTGGATAGCCATCCATCCTCCCACCATAATGTTTGGGAAATACACCCTCCCTCATAACAATGGGGGTTTTTGGCACATGGTTCTCAACTACAATGGGGTTAATATATAAATCATAATGAAGTAAAAGTATATATATAGGTATAAAACACTCAACCCAACCTATGGGTTTTCCAAACAACAACCATCCCAAAAAACTGCCTTTGCTGCAACCTCTAAATGCATAACCACACAAAAAGCCACAAAACCAATTCATAACCCCATCCATATCATTTAACCAAGTCATTATTCTTTACTAATAAGTCTATTTATTAATTCCATCCCTACCTAGGAAACTACCAAGAAAAATACAAGCAATAGTTCTCAGAAGGCAAAGAGTCACCATCACACCACGTAACAAACCACACATCCAAACAACTTACTTCATGTTTCCTCTCTATTTAACACCCATACCAACCAATTCCATAATCATTCTTAAAATTAATTCTTCCATGTCCTCCCTCTCAACAAGAAAACCCCCAACATATTACCAAAACCTACAACACACCTCATCATAACCAGTAACATAAACATAGCACAACCCGAACCTGCAGCCCCGCTTCTCAACCACAACCCATCCATTCCATAATTAATCAATATCTCAACTTGAGATACCATTTCACCACCCTTATCACCCTATAAAAACTCGTTCTCTCAACCCCATCACCACAAAATCACACAAGGAAACAATAGAGAACAAGTCCATACATAAAACACAACCACACCAACAAAAAAAGTGTATTCAGATTTAGCAAACACTCATTGTTTAATTCCACTTTGATAATTCAGGTGTGTTTACCGAAGGTGTATAATCTAGGGGAATCCATTTAGTTAACCAAATATAAGTGTTTAATCAATTTTATGTAAATACAGATGTTCAATATAAAACAAAAACAACCATCCATGATCCATCACCCATGCGCAAATAGAGGCCACCAATGACCATGATTTTCAGTAGGATATAATACCCAATACGGATCAAAATATCAGATAAGACAACACGATCATCATCATCATCTTCCCAACCCCTAATTTATTACTTATTATTATCTTTGTGAAATTTGGATCCAAATATATTCACAAGGATACATGAGTACACCCACCCTGTATGATACACAAATTAAAAGAGACGAAGGGATCCCTACTTGGAAGAAAAGATGATTAAAAACTCATCCTAGTGCCAAAATAGAGGGTGCGCAAGGATCCAAGGAAAAAAAATCAAGGGGTACAACAAAGACTCATGAATCCTCAGGAAAGAAAGGTTTTGGGTGCCTTGGTATTAAGAGAATGGGAAGCGCACAATAAAGGAAGGGTATAGACTTTAGAAAGGCTAGATCCTAAATCTATAGGGAAAATGGTTTCAAAGGGATTTAAATTCGGATCATGATCAAGACCACATGGTTTGACTGTTAAAAGCCTAAGGGGAATTAAGAAATTAAAGATATAATTTATATCCTTTGAAATGCCTTAAAAAAACTTAAACATGGTTTTAAGCTCATTTTATGTCAAATAAAACGTTAAAGGGTCAAAATTGGGAAAACTGGAGAAAACTGGAATTCTGACAAATTGATGGAAATGACCCACCATTGGGTGAGTCACCAATGTGATCTACTGATGGTGAGACACCGATGTGAGTCACCAATGATAGCTACCAATGGAGAGTCACTGATGTGAGTCACCCACTTGAGTTATTGATGGCGAGTCACCGATGCGAGTCACCTACGTGAGCTACCGATGGCGAGTCACCGATGTGAGCTACCAATGGTGAGTCATTGATGCGAGTCACCAACATGAGCTACCATCAGCAATCCACCACCATTACCTACCAACGCCACCTACTGACACCACCTATCGACACTTTCTACCGACGCCACCTATGGATACCACATACTGACACCACCTACCGATGCCACCTAGTAACACCACCTACCGACATCACCTACTGATGCCACCTACCGACACCACCTACCAATGCCACATACCATTGGGAAAATTTATTTTTGGAAAACTCTTGAACTAAGTCACCTTTGCCTCCCATAACACCTTAAACACTATATTTTTGCAAAGTAATGGACCAGGGAGGTCCGAGCCATTACATCAGATAAATCTCAAACTATTCTTATCCTTGAGAATTTAAAAACCAATCCAATAAGAAACAGGGTTCTGAACAACCATCCCATAAGATACCTCTCAAGGATCTTTCTATACTTGAAACACCGCTATGACATTAAAGTTTAATGATAAACCACCCCATGTTGTTCGGAATTTGGAGTGGAACCTGGACATCCAAGAAAACCTCCTCTGACATCTACTACCCCAACCAACCACAAGACACACCACACAACCACAAAAACCATACCAACACCAAAATTCACACCATTAGGACACATGAATCAGGGAATTTCTTCCTCCATGTCAAGATACTATCCTCTCTGGGCAACACTGACTCGCCTGCACAGGTTTAATCGTATCCTCATTAATGTATCGCTATTAGAAGTCAGGTCCTCCCATCTTCATATGTCAGAATTTTATTACACATTAAGAAACAAGAAAACAACTCATCTCATAGAAAAAAATGCTCAATCATCACATCATAAAGCAAGAAAGGAAAAATAAATACTTAGAACAACTCTGGGTACTGGGCATACATTTGCGATTCTCATTCCTAAGTACTCTCCTCTAGGACACCATGCCCCCACAACACACGAACCAAGGTAATGGTCCATTCATGAAACACCTTATCCCAATGATCTTGGATCTATAATAGCTACTCCACGAACATCATGTCATCTTCGACATCCAACTCTCCACAGTCAATTACATGAGAGTCATCATGAAGATACCGAAAAAGTTGAGAGACATGAAAGACATCATGGTCCTTCTATAACTACGGTGTCAACAACAACTAATATGTCACCTTGTCAACTGACCCCAACACATAGAAAGGTCCGATGAACCTTAGAGAAAGATTTATCCCCCTGCCAAACCTCTACTTCCCATGTTGTAGGGAAACCTTTAATAACATGCGGTCCCCGACCTTGAAATCCAAAGGCCTCCTCCTACAATTGGCATATGACTTATTCTAATTCTGTGCTACTTTAGTCCTCTCATGGAAAAGATAAACATTCTCTATTCCACTTTTCACCACCTCAGGACCAAGAACAACTGCCTCCCCAACTTCAGTCCAACATAAGGGTGAAAAACACAGTCTTCCATACAAAGCATCAAATGGATCCATACCAATGGAAGAGTGATAGATATTATTGTAAGAGAACTCTACCAAGGAAAAGTATCGCACCCAAGATCCACTAAATTCTAAGACGCACGCCCATAGCATATCCTCCAATTTCCGGATAGTCCGCTTTTTTTCCCATCTATTTGAGGGTGGAAGGTAGTGCTGAGGAATAACTGAGTGATAAAAGCATGATATAATCCTATCCATACTTGGAAGGTAAAATGTGTATCCCAATATGATATGATGGATTTCAGAACTCCATAAATCCACACCAATTCATCCAAATACTTCTTTTCCAAGGAATACACTGCGCTAAACTCCTTAATCACTAAGAAGTGAGCCGATTTCGGTAGCTGATCCATCACTACCCAGATTACATCACCAGCCTCCCTAATCACTAGGTAATTCTGTGACGAAATCCATCGAGATGTCATCCCACTTCTACTTAGGGATATCTAAGGGTTTCAAAAAACCACCAGGTATATGGTTCTCAGCCTTCAGCTGTTGGAACACTAAACACTTATCCAAAAACTCCGATACCACCTATTTTATCCCAATCCACCAAAAATGTTCTCAGAAACCGTGGTACATCTTAGAAATTCTTAGGTGTACCGATAAGGGTGAGCTGTGCAACTCATGGAGAAATCCCTCATATATATCCACTGGAACAAACAAATTCCCAAAAAACAACATCCGAGTCCAACCATCCTCTAACCATCCCTCCAGAGTGTCACCCTAGTCAACACGATCACACATCACCTATGCCTCTAAGTCTCCCCATTGAGACTCCTTCACCGACCACATTATAGAAGACTTAACTACCATATGAAACAATCAACCTCTACCGCTATCTATTCCTACATCTAAGTTCAAGGATGCCAACTCCTACATCACCTTCCAAACATTCTTAGATTCCTAAACAACCTCATTCTATGACTTTCTACTCAAAGAATTGGCCACAATATTCCCCTTCCCTTAGGTGTAAGAGATATCAAAATTGTAATCCTGGATAAACTCCATCCCCCTCCACTATCGTAAGTTCAGATCTCACTGGTAAAAGATACACCTCATGCTCTTGTGATTTGTGAAGACCAAAAAGCACTCCCCAATGAGGTAATGAATCAACAAATTCAGCACAAACATGATTGTTTCTAGCTCCAGATCATGGGTGGCATAGTTATATTCATGGGGATGCAACTGCATAGACCCATAAGAGATCACTCCCCACTGTTGCATTATCACACATCCCAAACCTTGATGGGAATCATCACAAAACACTTTGAACATCACCCCTCCCTATAGAAACTAGAGCACTAGATCACTGAACAACTTCCCTTTCAGGTAGCTGAATACTACCTAACACTACTCACTCCACACAAAATCCTAGTCCTTCCTAGTCAAAGCTGTCAGTAGATTGGAAACTCGAGAGAAGTCAGGTATGAATCTCTAGTAATAGCATGCTAGACCATGGAAACTGTGAACTTCCTCCACATTCATGGGTGATTCCCAAGAAACTACCTCGACCTTTGACGAGTCCACTACTACACCCTTCTGCAATGCCACATGTCCAACGAAATGTACCTATCTTGTCCATAACTTACACTTGGACAACTTCCCATAGAGATGGTGGTGTCAAAAAACCTTCAAGATAGTTATGATATGCTTGGTATGATCCTCCTATGAATTCAAGTAGATCAGTATATCATTGATTAATAAGATGATGAACTAATCCAAGAACTCATGAAAGACAGAGTTCATGAGCCCCATGAACAAGGCTGGTGCATTCGTAACACCAAACAACATAACCACAAACCCAAAGTGCCCATACCTACACCTGAAAACACTCTTCAGGATGTCAACCTCCTTCACCCTCAACCGGTGATATCCAGACCATAGATCTATCTTAGAGAACAAAGTTTCTCCCATAATCTAGTAAAAAAGATTTTATATCCTTGGGAGAGGGTAACGATTCTTGACTGTTACCTAATTCAACCTTCATTAGTCTATGCACAGCCTCATACCACCATGTTCCTTTTTCAAAAAGAAGACTGGAGCACACCATGGAAACACACTAGGTTGAATAAATCACTTCTTCATCAGGTCATCAATCTGAATCCATAACTTCTACAAATCGGAAGGTTCCATCTGATAGGGAGCCATCAAAATTGTAGAAGCACCGGGCTATAAGTCTATCCCAAACTAAACATCACGTATAGGGGGTAGAGTCAAAAAATCCTCAGGGAAGACATCCAAGAACTCCATAAAAACACTGGGAAAATTCTCCATATTAGCATCCATCGATTCCACTGACAAATCGACCAACAAGGAAAGAAGGGGCCCACACACCGACTGCCCATCTGATAACTCCTCTTTCCAATGAAAGACACACACTGGCCATCCACATTTGGAAACACAAATCTCCTCCAGAAGCATTAAATAATATCATGAATATAGTGAAACTAGTCGATTCCAAGGATAACATTGTACAATTTCATTTGTAAGAGGAAAATATCCCTGCAGAACTAATGCAACCCCATCACTAGTCTACATCCCCGACACACATCAAACAATTTGGTCTGACATCCAACTGGAATAGTCATAACCAGGGGTATGGTAAGCCTATATACATCTAGTCCTAGAGCATGGTCTAGACTGGGTATAAAAAAGGAGTGCAAATATCCTGAATCAAAAAAGGCACAAACTAGAGTAATGAACAAACTGATCGTACCTCGAATGATCTCCGGCCCTGCTGGAACTACTTCCTCTGTGGCATACAACTAAACATGCCCGACTCTTCTTCCCCTTTACTGATGAATTCCTCCTTAACCACACATAGGTTGAGGTTTCTAAGGAACACCCCGAGGTCAAAACCTACCTGCTCTATCTCCTCTCGGTGGAGCGTGAGGCTGCTATCCCTACTACATGAACTGTCCTACCAGAAACTGCTTTTGAGGTGGGAGCTGAACCTGCCCACCTCCACCATAATGAGCTCAAACGGATACTGGGAAATGTCTCTGAAGATTACCACGGAATCCAATGATAAAACACACTGCCCCTAGTCCTATAGGATAGGCATGAGGACTAGAAGGTCGAAATGGAAACCGTTGAGGTTGCCTCCCCACTAGTAGGAATGTCTAAGTCCTTGGTGCCTGAGACCTAATATAGATAAAATTACCCTTCTAAGAACTAGGCTAACTCCCCTCTCATGAAAGACCTCCTTGAGAGTGCATCCTCTCAACCACTTCCACCTTCTTTTGGACCTCCAAGCATGTTGGCAAGGTAAATGGGGTAACCACATATTGGAGAGAAGGACAAAGTGCCTCCTTTAGGTGTCTCGCATGAGACTCCTCATCCAGAAAGAGATCTGAAAAAAATGAAGGAGATCCTTGAAATTGACCCCCATCTCACGTATTGACATACTCCCCTACTGGAGGGAGAGTAACTCATGCCTCTTTGTAGCCTTTATGGTTGAAGAAAGGAATTATTCTTGGAAATCCATCTCAAAATAAACCCACAGAACATCGGCCTCCTTCCTCTCCCCTAGGTACAACATCCACCACTGACGCGCGACTCTCCACATCTGGATCACCTCCAAAGGAACCCAGTAATCCATTGGAACCCATATCAAGATGAAGGTTATCACAAGCTCCTAGAGCCAACTCTCTATCTTTATATCTGAAATGTTTCCCTTGTACTTCCCCAGAGTCTGTCATTGAAAATCACGTAATGTTTTCTACCAATGGTCCTCCTCCTCTACTGGGTCAACCCTCTGTCGATCAACTGGGTCAGCCTACTGAGCCTCCATTACCTATACTACACATGGACGATGAACGGATGCCATAACTGAAAGGTAAATAAGGAATTCATAAGACCGAGTAGTATGGAATTTCATTTAAGACTCATTTTAACTCATTTTAACTCATTTGTTATCCATTTCATATTCCCCAAAACACCCCAATCTTGACAAGAACACAAATCATTATGATTCATGTACCTTTCCTGGGGTATCTACTTTGAAAATGGTGTAACATCACTTGTTCATTTGGTAGGCTCAGAGTCCTTGCATCAGATCATAGGGGGACCTAAAATATTGTGTCCTAACCGGTCTTCCCTGGACTATGTCACACTCTAAGATCACCTAACACTATTTCCCTACCAACCCATGCAATCCTCACTGTTCCTAACCCCAAACTCCATCCTATCTCTCAACCTCCACTAATAACATTCTGTTACGAGCCCCTCCCTCTAAAGATTCCCCTCCTGAGTTGGCAATGAAGTAAGAGAGATAATGACCCACGAGTCCTACCTATAGTAGGCCCCGTGGTGGAGACCAAAACCAAGGGTATAGAAATCTCACAAAATTGGAGGAATTAACCTTTTTATAGTAACTGAGATCAGGAGATAAGATATATCTACCTCAAACAACTCCAAGACATATATATTAAGGAATCCAAAAAAACCCATCCCACATGTATGTTTAAAGTAAAACTGCTATAAATACAATGAAAAGATCCAAAGTGAATACCAAAATTACAAAGATAAGTAGCGAAATGAAGGCTATCCACAAGTCCGAGCTAGTAATGCCCAACATGGTCCACATAGTCCTCATGGAAACCTGAAATAAGTCTTATAATATAGGGTGAGCATATAAGTATACTCAGTAGGAAAACCCAAGTCTCTTGTGCATAAATGGAGAAGCATACTAATGCCCCTGTGAGAAAACATCAGAAACCAACAACACCTAACAAGTTATACTAGCCACCCCAACCTCACCAAAGGCACACTAAACAAATAACACAAGTCATATAAATTAATATAGTAATCAAATCAATGATAGGGTACCCCACGCCACTTTACCACTAATTAGACACTCTCACACCCTAATGACAAACGTCCTGGCACTCCCACCTCTTCTGAAAGTACCACATCACAACCCGCCCGCACAACCTGGGACATATGCCACACCAAATCCTGATCATAGACACTTGAGCCACATACCACAACACATATTTACCACAGAAACCTAGGCCACATACCACACAACATCCTGAAGACACCTAGGAAAGCATAACTCATCTCATCCCAAATACACTTGGGAAACCACAACTCATATCATATCAAAGATACTTGGGAAACCACAACTCACCCGCACACACTTGGTCCCCACAAACCACAACCTACCTAAAGGATCTTGGGCTAACACCATCTGGAAGAGGGAGCAGGGAAGTACGGGTGGCCAACCATCCATCCTCCCACCAGGATGTTTGGGAAATACACCCTCCCCCATAAAAATGGGGGTGTTTGGAACATGGTGCTCAAATAAGGTGGGGTGAATATAGAAATAACAAGGAAGTAAAATTATATATATAGGTATCAAACACTCAACCCAACCAATGGGTTTTCCAAACAATAACCATCCCACAAAACTGCCTTTGCTGCTACCTCTAAATGCACAACCACACAAAAAGTCACAAGCCCAATCAATAAACCCATCCATATCATTTAACCAATTAATTATTCTTTATTAATAAGTCCATTTGTTAATTCTATTCCTACATGAGAAACTACCAAGCAAAACAAAAGAAATAGTTCTTAGAAGGTAAAGAGTCACCATCACACCATGTAACAAACTACACAACCAAACAATCTACTTCACATTTTCTATCAATTTAACACCCATAAAAACCACTTCCATTATCATTCTTAAAATTCATTTTGTCCTGTCCTTCCTATCAACAAGCAGATCCCCAAATTACTGCCAAACCCTGCAATAAACCTCATCACAACCAATAACACAAACATAACACAACCCAAACCTATAGCCCCACTTCTCAACCACTTCCCATCCATTCCACAATCAATCAATCTCTCAACCTAAGATACCATTTCACCAACCATATCACCCTAGAAACACCCGTTATCTCATCCAAATAACCACACAGCCACACAAGGCTACAACAGAGAACAAGTCCACACACAACACACAACCACACCAATAAATCAAGGCATATTCGGATTTAAAAAGCACTAATTCTTTAATTCCACTTTGATAATCCATGGGTGATCACTGAAGGTGTATAATCCAGGGGCATAAATTTAGTTAAATGAATATAAGTGGTTAATAAGTTTTATGTAAATACAGAAGTTCAATATAAAACAAAATCAAGCATCCACAAGCCATCACCCATGCACAAACAAAGTCCACCAATGACCATGATTTTCAGTAGGATACAATACACAATACAGATCAAAATAACAGATAATACAACACGATCATCATCATCATAATCTTCCTAGATCCTCATTTATTACTTCTTATTATCTACATTAAATTTAGATCCAAATATATTCACAAGGAGACATGAGTACACCCACCCCTCATGATACATAGATTAAAAGTGATGAAGGGATCCCTACTTGGAAGAACATACAATTGACAACTCCTCCTAGAGAAAAATTAGGGGGTGCACAAGGATATAGGTAAATGTGATAAAGGGGTGAAAAAAATACTCATAGATCCTCAGGGAAGAAAGGTTTAGGAAACCTCGGTATCAAGAGAAAGGGAAGTGCACAATAAAGGAAGAGTCTCCACTTTAGAAATGCCAGATCCTAAATCTACATGGAAAATAGTTTCAAAGGCCTTTAAATCCAGATCTAGATCAAGACCACGCAATTTGATTATTAAAAGTATCAGGGGAATTAAGAAATTGAAGATATAATATATATACTTTCAAATTCCTTAAAAAATAATTAAATATGGTCTTAAACTAATTTTATGTCAAATAAAATGTTAAAGGGGAGAAAATGGAAAAACCGGAGAAAACCGAAATTTTGAAAAACTATTAGAAATGACTCACCATTGGGTGAGTCGCCAACATGAGATACTGATAGAGAGTCACCAATGAAAGTCACCGATGCTATCTACCAATGGAGATTCACTGATGCGAGTCACCGATGCGAGCTACCTATAGTGATTCACCGATGCAAGTCATTGACGTGAGTTACCGATGGAGAGTCATCGATGCGAGTTACCGATGCAAGCTACCTATGGAGAGTCACTGATGCGATTCACCAATGTGGGCTATCAATGGCAAGTCACAGATGCAATCTACCATCAACGACCCACCGTCACGACCTACCGTCACGACCTACCAACTCCACCTACTGACGCCACCTACCGATGCCACCTACCGATGCCACTTACCGATGCCACCTACCGATGCCACCTACTGTTGGAAAACTAGATTTTTGGAAAAATCCTAAAATGAGTCACCGTTTCCACTAAGAACACCTCAAACACTAGATTTTCACAAAGTAATAGACATGGGAGGTCCGATCCATTACATTCCTACTCATAATCATTTAGTGACATATTTTTTTTGTGATATTTAAGCCTTAGTTTAAACAAGAGCTTCGATGCATCCTCATTAGTATTATTGTTGAAAACTAAGTTTCATTATTTACAAGATAATTCATTTTATCCTCTGGAATCTAAATCATGTATCGTTTCATGAAAAAGGATTTATGGTACAAATAATACATAATAACTACATGAAAATCATCCCAAATATATTTCATCTTCAAAATAACAAATTCTTGATAACATTACTTTTTACCCATTGGGAAATCAACATTTTCCATATTATATAGGCATATGATTTTTTATAAAAATTAATCTACTTAATTTAATATTAATTCCACATGGTCAACATTTCAAATGACTTTCTCATATTCTTATGATTTTTATATATGTTATACAATCAGTAAAAATAATAATAATATATGACTTAGAAAGTAAAAAAAATTCCATAAGTCATATAATGAAGTCATATGATCTTCCTAAAGTCATGGGATCAATGTATTAAAGTGTATAATTAATATAATAAAATTCATATAATGGAGACTTACAATTATCTCCAAGTCAAATGGTAGAAGTATGAAACTAAAAAAATTCTTATGATGTCTAAAAACATCATATGATAAAGTCATACACTGATTTATGATGCTCAGTCAAATATTAATGATCAACAAGAAATGTTATATTAAATATCATAAAAGTCATATGATCTGAGAATTTTCCATTTTTTAATTAACATAAAAATTTATATATTTATACAAATTAATTTGAAATGAAATTTAATGACTCCAGAGATTCGATTGAATTTATAAAATCTCATATATATATTTTTCACACCAAAATTCATCAACAATATGGCTAATAACAGAAAGTATAGTTCTTAATACTTTAACTAGTTATATAAAACACATTAAACTGATTTAACCATTTTATAAAAACTCTAGAATCTTTTAATTATGGATTCAAAATCCACCTAACACATATAACCTATCTACTCTATGAAAATGATATATACAATTCTTTAACCCAACATAAGACATTATAAACTTTCAAAATAGCATAAAAATCTTCCCATGTATGGTATACCATTTGAATTTGTCCACAAAGTTCTAATGGAGAGGTAACACTTTTTTTAATCAGTATTACCGATGTATGAATGGATAACCTTATCATTACATTTTGTCAACATGATATATATCTATTATTTAGGTTCCATTGCATCTAATAAAAATTCCATTAGATCAATTTGTCTTACCATATATTGAAAATAGATATAACTGGAGATACTTCAAATACAAGGGCACTTGAATTTCCACTATTGGATTTATTTTTAATTCCAAAATTATAATCGTTTCAATATAATATTTTTCCACTTAATTGAAATTAAATTCAAAATAGGGAAAAATTATCACCCTAATAATGAAATTATAGAAAAGAGTCTTCTTATTTGAAAAAAATATTTATAATTTTATGAAAAATGTCCTCTATCCATTTTCCATCCACTTTCTAGGTTTTAAATCATTCCCATGAGATAAAGATAACACTATATATTTCATTGAAATTTAACATTAACCAGACAACTCTTACACTACTTGGGATATACCATTTTAGAAAATAAGTTGTGTTTAATATAGACAACATAGTTTTCCATAATTTATATTTAATGTGATACCAATTATAAAAAAATATTTTTTGGGGTTTCTAAAAATATTTTCAGTGTATTTTAAAAAATCTTCACTTCACTTGATCACACACATCAAAATATTTCAAGTGAATTTTTTTATTCTTATTTAGTTAGATAATAATCCTATTGATAAATATAACGAATATGAGTTACAATTGTTATGATAGATTAAATTCATACATACTCTTTAAATTTTTAAGGGGATATCCATATCTTATTTTTAGTAAGAAAATGATAGCTATCCAATAGAATGATATCATTTGATAGCTACCCCTGAAGGGATTATCTAGAAATTTTTTGACCCATAATTACTAGAACTTAATACAGACCACAATGGTATTGGAATAATGTGGATCACTTTAAATTATTTGTTTGATAAGTGGGAAATATGCTTGTTTCTCAACCCATGTAATTTATTTTTTGAGTATCCAACACTTAAGATTGTTACATGATTGAATCATAATTAATTTTCCCTAAATATTCACCTATATGTAGCATGGTTCCCTTTTTGAGTGCATTATTTTTCTTATTTAAAATAGGCCTCCTTACTAGAGGTAGTAAGGATGAACCGTTATTATTATCTTATTCCATTTCCATGACCCCTTCCTATTTGGATGGAAACATTTTCAAATTGTCTTTCCAAACATTCATGACCATCCTTGTGTGAGTGGAATCCTTCATTACAATATCTATTTTATAACATGATTACATTAGTGTTTTCCCTTTTTTAATAATCTTTATAGAAAATAATTTTGTACATTTGGAAGTGACATCCCTACCTTTTTCTCCTTTTACAGATTCTATTTTTTACTTTTAGATTACCCTTTTTTGTATCCTGTCAACCTAATATTCATATCTCTCCCATATATTGATCCAATTTTAGATTCATTATTAATATATTAATTATTGATATTGAAATATATTTTTAATGGTCCATGATATGGATACTTTAAAAAAATAGAATATTTTATTTTCTCTAGGTTTTACATGAAGGTAATATTTATTCACAATCTTCTTGGGTGTACTTTACCTCAATGATTTAGAACCCATGGATGACTTACCTATTTTACATTATCTCATAACATGCTATTGTTTTATTTACCTATAAATAGTATAAGAGTATAAGTGTAATGGTAGATACAAAAACTCTTTAAATAAATGTCAAACTATATAGAAATACCCATCAATTTTGTTCAATATTTCAATTTTTTTCTTACCATATAGATATTCCATTTCACATTGATTCAATTTTCTTTTGAGAAGATTATATTTTCTTAAATATTCCTTCAACCTCATGATTTATTGATTCCTTGATTTCCATATATTGTAATATTATCCTAGAAATCAATAGCCTTATTCTTAAACCTTTAGTAACACCAACATATTATACTTATTCTTCATATTTTCTAGTGTATATAATCTATCATCATTTATAGGCTTTCAATCCTAGGATAGGAAGTTAATTTTTTCCTAAACCACTTTGGTGGATAAAATTACTTAAAATGATCACCTTCAACCTTGATGACATTGTGTTTGGTTCAGTCTTATTCTCCATCCACATTTCTACATATTTTTGCAGTTTCTCTATATTTTAATATAAAATGGAGTTAGTTATCACTGATTTTATTGGATAGTAGGTTAACTATTTGTATGATATTAGGGAGGATTCATCTCTAGGTGATCTGAATCTCAAATTCACACCATTTGGATAATTTATATAAGTAAGAATCAAATGTGATGGTTTTGTGGAAGTATATCATTTCATATTAGTAGTTTTGGAAGATCTAGATTTTTTATCTTCCATATATTTTAAATTCACTTATATCAAATTGCAGTTCATATTGACAGTATATTTCTCTAGATTAACAAAACTCAATATTTTTTCCACTTTATTTTGATACTTCTAACTTAATTCTTGTGAACATTATTTATTTATTATAATGAACTATAAGTATCATTCAATATGTTTTCATTTACATCAATATTTGTAGACTTAAAATCCAAAGAGATTATATAAATATTATCAAACATATGTAAAAAAATTTTAAACATATTTTTAAACACTTCATTACCATATAAATATCATGGAAATATTCATTATCTTAAGTATATATTTGATAAAAAAGGGTGATAATTTCTTATTTTAATTTCATAATCATTGTTAGAGTGTTGTAACAACTAATTTTCTTTGACTACACATCTACTATAACATCATACCCTACTTCTACATGTGACATTTAATTATATTATACATTGATAAATATGAATTTACATGTTAGCAAATCAATGGGGAAACTTTTCATATACTCTATAACATTAAGGTAGAGTTCCTTAGAATATCCAATACAATCTATCTCAAGATTGAATATAAATCATTAGAGGAGTAATAATAAACTGATTCAACTGATATGCTTATAAAATTCAAATTATCATCCGACAATCACGTTTATTATGTCATATTTGAGAATTTTATAATATTATTATCATCTTTTATCTTTCCATTTAATGAGGAATTTACCAATACCACCAAATATATTTTTATAGGTATGTATATGGATTCTTCCATAAAAATATCTCTAAAATAAAATATTTAATTCATGTATATCATGTAAATAAACTAGGAAAATTTTTATGAACCAATTAGACATATCATTTTTTATATTAGTTATGATATAAAACTAGATCCAATTATAGGAAAACTACCCTTTGATACCAATAGAATGTCCTAGTAGACCCTGAAGACAGACCTTGGGGGGGGGGATCAGGTGTTTCCTAATTTTTCTAAATGCTAATTTGTTCCATAAACCATTTCAAACCATTTAGGATTGAACCATTGATGTAGGTTAAGTCTATGGGATATTATTTTGTTTAACTTTGAATAAAACAATATTCAATATAGATTATTTAGTAAATGGAATAAGCATTTTTTTAAAGGTTGGGCATCACCTGAGAATCCTACAAATTTCTATGACTGTGATGTACATATCATAGATTGTTTACTAAATCCTTATTATCAATTACTTCTGAAGTGTATTATGTTTTTATCCAAACCCACACAAACTATATTATATATTCTAGGTCTCACTTGAATACCCAAGTGATCAAGGGAAGTATCATTCTTTATAACTTCACAGTATAAACAAAAAATTTCTTTGAATCATTGATTCTCCACTTGATATTGATCACTAAAGTTGTCTAGGTATTATACTACACCCACAATATGATCTTATTCTTTAATCAAAGTCTTTAATTGTATTATAATTCTTCAACACAAACATGTGAAAGAACATCCTTATATAAATTATAGATTCATTTATTTTCTTTAAATATAGTCTCTGAATTGTCTAGAATAAAATATTATAATCTCACATATGACATTTTAATATTGGGAAATCATATTTATCATAGATCAGTTGGGAAGGGATTATGTAACTTATCCTTATTCTTTCTTCTCATATGGATTTAAATATCTAGAAGTATAAGTCGATATAGTCAACTTCATCCTCAAGATTCTAAGTTCTCTCATATTTTCTCTATATTATTTGTGTGTGTGTGTGTGTGTGGGGGGGTATCTTCTTAAGTTTCACTATTTTATTTGAATATACCTACTTTTTAGTACTATTCGAGTAAATCAACTTATTATTCTTGTTCAAACCCCTACATATTATTCCTTCATAATAGTTTGGGCAGATCCAACTTCTTCCTCTTATTTATTTAACCATTATCCTAATTTTCATTGGAAAACTCATGTGCTACACTTCAATAGTGGACCAAATTTCATATTTTGTTTTGAGAGCCTATTTTATTTTTAGTAAAATTTGATAAATCATTTTTTGGGGTTTCATAATATTAAAAAAATAAAAATATTAGTTTGATTATATATAAGATGAATCTATGGAAACATTTTCACATCCAAGAGTGAGGATTAAAAACTCAAGGGTGTATTAAAAAATACCCCTTCAGTTTTTCATCATCATTCTCATCTTCTTCTGCCCATATATTTCATTATGAATTTTATATAAAATAATCAAAATTTATTCTCAAATACACACCAAAAAATTCAAAATATAAATCATTTCAGGTTATATAATGTACAATAATATTTATACAACATTTTTTGTGCAACCTAATCTACTTGGTTAACACATTAATTTTAAGAAAATATTCTATTTTTAGTGAAAATATCCACCACTTCATGATAATACTAATCATTATACTTACAATCATAGAAGATACATATATTTGTGATATTTATACACTAGTGTACAACTCAATATTTGATAAAAATTTATCATAATTTTTCATAAATCCTCAATTTATATATTAAGAAGATTATTCACCTAATCTTATAAAATATCAAGATTATATAATGGTTTGAATAAGGATACATGATATTCATAACACTTATGAAAAATTCAACATCATACGGATGGTATTTACTTATATGAGTAGAAATTCTATAAAATATCATTTTTTACCCAACATGAACTGAAATTTTTCATAATTATAAATTCATAAGATTTATCCCAATGGGTGAGACTACTTCATGTGAATTTTATGTCACGTAGTCTATTTTTTGTATGAATTTCTCAAAGTATTATGATATATAAGTAGTTAATAGACTCAGAAGAAATAGAAATTCATATTACATGGTATGTCAAATTAAATCCCATAAGCCATACATTGAAGTCATATGATTTTCCCGAATTCAAAAAATCAAAGTCCTATGATGAAGAATTCATATGGTGAAGTCTTATGATAAAGTCATATGATTACTTAGAATTCATAAGGTGGAAGTATAATACCTCAAAAACAAATATATTCTCAACTAAAGCTATACATTGAATCCATATGTTGAAATATGACTCTCATTTCAAATTCATATGATTAATAGGAAAAGGTAATACCTAAGTAACTATTATAGCAAATAAACGATACATCTCAAAACTAGTATACAATATGCACTCTAAAGTACCTTTATTCATGAGTATATTAAAATGTTTAATTTATAAATTTTAGTATTTAATTACAAAAAATAAACTTCAAATTTAAAATCTTTATAAACAAATTATCATAAGATGATTTTTTTGGATTTTTTCTAAAATAATTGATATTTAATTTTTTTGAAAAATAATACTATTTTTACCAAAGAATTGAATTTTATATTATTATCATTATATAATAAATACATAGAAGACTATAATTTTTTTTAAAATTTTGAATATTTTTTCAAGTAGTAAAGTATATTTTTTGATATATTATCTTTAAATTATATTATGTAATATTTTACAATAAAATAAATTGTTTTTGGAAATTTATTTTAATTAAGTATTATATTAGTAAAATTTGGTTTTAAAATCCAAGTCATTATTTTTTTATAAGAAAAAAATTCATGTCATTAAAATAAAAAGAATTGATAATTTTTATTCTTAAAAATAAACTTTTTCTAAAGAATGCATTTTATGCATGCAAACGTTGAAATTAATTTTCCCTATACATATTGATATTATTTGATTAAATGGAATTTATATAAATAATCAGTATATCTAAATTATATAATTATGCCATTTATATTTTTATCCATTGATAAATAATTATTTACGTTAAATATTAATTTCCATGATTAAAGTAAAATGGTTGTTTTGAATGTATTAATTTCATAAGAGTTATATAATCTCTTTATTAATAAAGTAGATTATTTAAAATTAAAACATGGAACTAATAAGATTTTTAAACCCATATAAAAATTTATAAACACTAATTCAATAAAAAATTAATATGAAATAACAAATAATAAGCTCATAATATATAAAAAGATATTTTTGTATAAAAATAGTTTTTCCTATATCTTATGTTTTAATTCAAAAGTAAATTTTCTCAAATTTTGAAATTTAACTAGGTTAAATTTATCCTAAATTTGGATTAATAATTTAAAATTTTGGCATGAAGGTTCATATTATATTTTTAATAATAAAATAATAACCATGGTAAATTTTTAATAATGATTTATATGGGTAAAAAGGATAAATGAGGTATGTTAAATTTTAAATGATTAAAATTACACTTAAACCTTATATAATTCCTTTTATGCATAAAATTCATACCCACATGAATATAATACCATTCATTAACCAAATCCACCTAACTCACCAAACCAACCCAACACCCATGTGATTCGGTTATCACCCCTTACGTAAATTTAGTATTCATGAAAAGACTCTATTTTCACCTATAAAAGGAGTTCAATCACCCATTACCTCATTCCACTCCACCCTAATGTTATTGATCATTATTTTCCCTTCCATATCCCTCTAAAAATTCCTCCCAAGGAGATCCTATTTTTTAAGGAGTCCTCCCATGCTTTAAGAAGTTACATATCAAAGTAAGGATTTCTAATACTTCTCTATCATTTTTATTTTAAATCAAATTGTTATAATACCATTTAAAATCATTTCATTTATTATAATGTCCTTTTATTATGTATTATATGATATTTTTTAATGATATACTTATTTTCCCCTCTCATTGTAGCCATTTTCTGATGCCATTGGTATATCGACATTAGGGATCCCATTTTCTAATTTTATTATCTATTACAAACCTTAACTGTAATGTAATTATCCTTATAATTATATAGAATTATCAACTATTTATTATATTTAAAATTTAATTTCCTCTCATTAAACCATTTCTCTAAGTGGTCATAATTCCCCAAATCCTAAATTTTAGGAAAGTAAATACTGTGCAGTTTTCCTAGAAATTACCTCTAAGTTTTGATACTAGCAAGTGGATATGGTTATAACACAAATATACCAATGGGTAATCACTCCAAAAGGGTTGGTTGAATAATTGAATCAACCATCACCCTTATGAATAAAAAATGTTTCTAATAATGCATATCTACCAAGACACCACATGGGGATATGCTTTAGAACATTCACACACTCTTTATAAACCATGATGAAGGATTTTTATAAGAATTGACGTGGTATCATACCAGTGAAAACAGTTGAGAAAAATTACTATAATCTATTGGTAATCCAGCACATTGAAAGCACCATTCACCCTTACCTTATCATTATTTATTTGATATGGTTACTTCCTTTTACATTTAGAATACAATATAGATTCTATGCTGATCATGTACTGATTAACCATCCATATTCTATATCTTGATGTGTTCTAATCATTTTATCCCATTTATTAACATGCAGAAATGATTTGGAATTCTGTATATTGTTATTCTAATATGAATGATTACTTTAAAGTTGACTATACATTGCTTAACCATCCACCTTCTATATCAGGATGGGTTATGATGAGGTTATTTTTTTATTAATATGGTGAAAATTATTAGGATTAAAAATATTATCATTCTATTACGAATGATTATGGGGATGTTTCAATGTATTTTTTAACTATCTGCCTTCTATTTCTGGATTGGTTATGATAATTTTATCACATTTAATTTCACGGTAAAAAGTATTACCATTCTATCTATTGTTATTATAATACAGAATATTATTTGAAAGTTGAATACATATTATTTAACCAAGAATATCCTATCTCCGGATGGGTTATGTTCTTATTATCCCACTAATTGACATGGGAAAAAGTATTGGAATTACATAATTTTTTATTCCAACATGAATGATTACTGGAAAAGTTTATTATTTAATTTATATTTACTTTATAATATAATGAATGCATTGTAATTAACAAGTAATGGGGGGGTCCTACCATTATGTAGCCCCTAGATGCATTGGAAGGTCTCATGAGACATAAATGTTTGGGTATTTTATTATATTCCTTCCAAGAACAAGACAATTCCTTAATGGTAAGATCATGATGTCTAAGATCATGATGTCTATGATCATGATATCTTGGAATATAATATTGAATAAGTAGTCATGAGTTATGCATTTCATCTCGAAGGAACCAGTTATAATTACCCATGTAATCTATATATTTTCATTTCTATCCATGGATATATAATTCCATCAATTTTAGTTAATTTTGGATTTATGTTGTTTATTTATTCCTTCCACATTACATGTGTGATGTTTATGTTATTATAAAATTATATAGAATGTTATCCCTTATTGAGAATTTAAGATCACCCTTATTTGTTATCGTTTCCCTAGGAAACCTAGAGGAGAACTATATGTAACTTTTAGAGATATCATGGAAAGGAATTTTTTTTCCAATATGTTCATGTTGTATCTTATTTTTCAAACGTAATGTATTTATGTATCTAGTTTTCTTAGATTTCTATGTTGTTCAATACTACATGTACTCTTTTATTATATAACAATAATTCAATATAGATACCGGTTCTAGTTTTATAGAGTCTAGGATGACATAGTTGGTATGTGATCATGTTTAGTAGCAACCATGGGAACCATATTTTGATAATACTCATTATATAGAAAAATTACAATGAAAAACCATCATGATTTATAGGGTAAAATCTAGAAAACATTATAGGAATTTTATTTTAGAATTAAATATTACAAGATGATTATGTATTCCATTATTTAATGATGGTGAATAATGGGAGGAATGGGACTCATATCATCAACCATAGTTAATGTAGAGATGTTCCCACTTAAAAGTTAATGATATTATATTTGAGTATAATTAGTTCATAACCATAATTTCTCAATTAAAATAGGTTCTGAAAAATAATCTCTCTTGTATAGACCAACCTACTGATAAAAAACACAGTGTAACTATATTTATAACATCATGTAAAAATATGTTTAGCATCTAGTGGAACTACTAATCCATTGGTATCTAAGAAATTCATAAAGTCCCTAGAGATTATCTTTCTCACTTTGGGAACTAGTGAAATGGAACAAGTCATCAAGGTGGTATATCATCTAAAGGGTGTTTCAAACCAATAGTGGCTACTAATTCAATACACTAAAGAGGATGATGAGATAATTAGAATATAATCAAGAAATTTCAAGGAGAATTGAATGAAAAATACATTATTCATGGAAAAAAGAGAATAAATGTAAAGATAGTACCTCAATATTAGAAAAATGGATGAAGAAAATGTTGTTGTCTATGAGGCTAACTTTACCACATCAGCTAGGCATGTTGTGAACTATATAAATAGACCAAAAAACAAGATCAATAGTTTTTTGATGGGTTAAATCTGAGTATTAAATGGGAATTAGTATCTTAGACCTTTTCATTATAGGAATATATAGTCTGAATCACCATTAAGACTAAAAATAAGTTCTTAATGATGAATGCATTAAAGTGAAATTTGGAGGATAAGAGGAATAATTATCATCATGGGAAGAAGAATGTTGCAAAAGCGAGTAAAGGAAGGATGATATTTCTCATGTTATATAACTGTAAGAAGAAACACCCTGGTACTTAATGGATGGGAACATGATTTTTTTACAAGTGTAAATAAAAAGGCCATGAAGATCATGAATGAAAAGGCAAGGTAGAAGATGTTCATTTCCAATGATTTATCATTAAGGGAAAGGGACATTATGAGAATGAATACCTCAAATGTTATGAAAACTGACCTTATAAAAGGATAATAGAGGAAGGTGAAGCTTATGTAATTACCACAACTAAAGTCAAAGTTTATAATGACATGGTGTTAAGTACATTGATCATACCCTAAATGATAAATAATGTCATATTTTATTTAGGATATTCATACTCTTTAATATCATAAATGTATTCCAAAAACTTCAAGTATTTACCTATCACCCTAGTAATTGAGTTATTAATTAAGACACAAAGTATGGATATTTTTATAATGAAGACATGTGAGGAAGTGCTAATTATGATGCATGAGAGTAACCTATTTTTAAATTTGTTTATTATACCTATGGTTGAATTTTATATGATCCTTGGTATGGATTGGATTTCAAATTATAGTGAAAAAATTTATTTCCAAGAGAAGTATATTATGATTTGTGAAGGTGATGTAGAATATATTATCTTTAGAAGGGAAACATCATCCTATAAATCGTGTTTTTGTCCTCTCCCAGTATATATCCTTGATGAAATTTTTGAAAGAGATGTGATCTTACATGATCATTCGATAAGGAAGATATGATAATATAGAGGATGTAACTATGGTAAAAAAATATTGATGAATTTCAAAAAGAATTACCTTATCATCAACTAGAGAATGAATTTGAGTACTCTATTGAACTCATTCCTGATGAAAGATCTATATCAAAAAATACATAGAGAATTAGAATAGTGGATTTAAAGAATCATCTGAAGGAGTTGTGTGATAATGGATTTATATTCCATAGAGTTTCACCATAGGAAGTCCCTATTTTATTCATGAAAAATAAGGATGGGTCTATGAGATTGTGCATCGATTATAGAGAGATAAAGGCCATTAATATAAAGAATAAGTATCCATTTCCATGAATTGATGATTTATCTGACAAACTTTATAGATCCCAATACCTTTTAATGATCTATATTTACTATATTTATCATTAGTTATGGGTGAAGAAGGATGATATACCAAAGAAAACATTTTGAACTTGGTATGGAAATTATGAGTTTACTACAATGCCTTTTGGATTGACTAATTCACCATATATATTTATGGATTTTATGAATAGAGTATTTAAAGATTATACCAATTGCATTATGGGTATATTCATTAGTGATATATTGATATACTCTTAGATTTTTAAATACATTAAGTTTTATATGTAGATAATTCTAGAGACCCCAAGAAAAAAATAATTATATGGGAAATATAATAAGTGTGAATTTTTAATCAATGATGTTTAATTTCATGGATATATTATATACAATTATGTAATATCTATTAACCCTTTGAAAACCAAGTTAGTCAAATAATAGTCTATATCTATGAACACATCTAAGATTCAACGTATATTGGGATTAATAGGTCACTATGGGAGATTTGGTCAATATTTTTCCTGGTAAGCCAACCCCTTATCCAAGTCAACACATAAAGGCATTAAATTCAAATAGTTAAGGGAATGTAAGGATTTTTTTGAAGTGATAAATATGATATAGTTTAATGAACTATTATTAACATCACCATCATAAAATAAAGGATTTTAAAAATATAATGATGCATCGAAGAAAGGACGTGGATGTTTCCTTAAGAATAAAAATATGGTGATTACCTATGAATCAAGGAAACTAACCATTCATGAATATAACTATATAACTCCATACCTTGATCTAGAAGCCATAATATTTTATTTGATAATATAGAGTCACTACCACTATAGAGAAATATGTTATATATATACATACCACAACTATTTGAAGTATGTATTCACTTATAATGAGCTCAATGTATGGCCAATAAGATTGTTTGAACTAATCAAGGGCTATGATAGATCAATACACTATAACCTTGATATGACAAACTATGTGGATAATGCATTGAGTATGAGGGACCATGGAGTTATGACCACGATGAATATTAATAAGGATCCTATATATAGAGATACATCAATGATAGATATGATGATTTCTAGAAAAGGGTAACCATCATTCCTTTTCCAATAAATTGATAAACCATTCTTATTAGAAAATATGAGGAATTCCCAACAGAATGACGAGGACTTAAAAAGGATAATTAAAGTATTAAATGATGGTAAATTTATAGGATATATCAATAATGACAGAGTCTTGATGTTTGGGAAGACTTTATGTGTTCCATCCATACAATATTTGAAAAGGGAACTAATAAATGTAGAATATATCTCAAATTTATCTATAATACACAGTACCATAAAGATGTATATAGATTTAAGAGAAAAAGTATTGGGGGATGGTATGAAATAGGAAATTAAAGACTATGTTTCCATATTATTAGTATTCCATTTGGTAAAGTTTAAAAGACAACATCATATAAGAGTAACACAATATTTTTCTATACCTATATTGAAGTGGTAATACATTATAATGTACATTGTCATTGGACTCCCAAACACTGAATGAAGAAAGAAACGGGTCATCATTGATCATCATATTTTTATAATCAATTCACAGTGATAAGATATGATCTAACCATTAATATCTTTTCTTAGATAAATATGAATGAAATTATAAGTCTTCATGGGGCCCACTATGAATTTTACCTAACCATGACCCTCAGTTAACATTAAAAATTTGTAAGAGTATTCACAAGGATCTCACCACTGAGATATATTTAAGAATCTCTTAACATCCCCAAAATAATGGTTAGTCTAAAATAAATGTGCATACCTTGGAATAAATGATGAGATCATGTTAACCTATCTTCTAAGGTATGTGAAATATAAATATGTGTTTTTTAAAACTTGTATAAAATAGTAACTTCCATTCGAGCATCCAGATGGAATAATAACAAATATTGCTTAAGAAGAGGTGTCATTCTCCAACCTATAGTGTGTATGATAGATAAATAAATAATTTTTCCCTAGATCTTTTTGAGGAGACTAAAATTAATATACAAATAATTTATGATCATATTAAATTGTCTTAGAGAATAAAATGTTCTATAATGATAATGAAAGGAATTACTTGAGATTTTATGTTGGGGATCATGTATTCTTGATTGTTTCTCCATAGAAGGGAGTTTTATTATTTGGTAAAAAGGGGAAGTTTAAAAAACTTGGTAATGATATAATAAATCCCATTTTATTAATATTTTTATATTAATTATAAAAATATAAAGAAAATTTTAAATCAAAAAAGGAAATAGTTTTAATTAAACACTTTAATTATAAGGTTTTATTTAAAAGATCAAATAATAAAGTATAGAATTTGAATTTAAATAAATTAATATAATTATTGAAATTATCATAAAAAAATTAAATTATTGTGAAATATTGGGTTTTTTTGGAAAATATTTATTTTTTAATGAATAGTGAAAAATACCGATTTTTGTAAAAATTCATTTTTTCAATAAATTTAATTAATTTAAATGTCCCATTATGTTTTTAATATTTTTTAAATAAAAATAAATATTTTTTATTTATATTTAATCTAATTAATTACTTTTTAATCAACTTTATATTGGATTTTAATAGAAGTTTGTTTTCAAGATTGAAAATAGGATTTTTCTAAAAACTGTAATGTGCATAATATGTACCCATTTTAATTAATTAAAATAATCCCTAATTAGTAATTATTAATGAAATATATATATTATATTTAAATAAATATTAATTTAAATTCATACAATGATTATTATCATTCATATAGTTAATACAAAATCATCTTATGCTTGAAAAATACACTTCTTGAAAAGACACTTTTTAACTGCATTTGTGGGTTTTGTTTTAAATTAAAATTCACCAATTTTATAAATTGATTAAATTTTTTTAATCACCATAATTTATATTATCTAATAAGTTAATGTTAATTTTTTACCATAATGAATAGTGAAAATAGAAAAAATTAATTATTGCGGTTAAGGAAAAAACAAATTTACTAGGGGTTAAACAAAAACATATAAGGGTTAATATTACCTAAAAACTTATATAAAACATTTTTATGGAAATAGTTTGTCCTTATCATGTATAATTATCAATAATGGTCCATTTTGGATCCTTTTTGCATATAAAAAACATGGGTATACCTTTTTCTTTTCAAAAACTACAAGTGCGCCACTCACCCCACTTATAAATGGTGACCCCATATCCTCTACTCTAAACAGATTAAATGAAATTTTTATTATCCAAAAACTAACAAAAAATCTTCCTTAAATACTTAAACATTATCTAGAGACCATATTTTGATCAAAAAGTCATCTTAAGATGGATTTTGGTGCTTACGTAAGGGGGTTTTCTAAACAAGAGGTATCGTTCTTAACCACACATCTTTATTTTATTTTTTATTCCATATATTTAACATAATATTTAATTAAAAAATTATAATAGTATATAACATATAATTATATTTTATTATTTTAATTTCATAATCTAAATCTATCACCTCTTCCATCAAATGTGATACAAAATCATCATTCCTGGGTACGACAGACTACTATCTCGTGAACCGATGTCATTCGTTTTTCATCATCGCCTCTCACAGATTTTTATAGTGGTATATTTAAAGTATAGGTATGTTTTTTGTAAAATACATATAATTATGGTGTTATTATATCATATATAACTTCTTAAATTCCATTCCATATGGGATGATATAACGTGCATGCGTGTATGGAGGACTACCACCTCACAAAGGGATGTGATTCTTTTTTAACTAACACTTTACATGGAATGTAATAAGGATAAAGCTACTTTATATATGTGATATACATGATATAATTATGATATAATTATTATAATAATGACACATATATCATTATTAAACCATAATACATCATTTTATTTCTTACATTGAAAAATGAAAACGTTGTTCGTGCATACGTGTGGACTACTACCTCCATGAAGCAATGTGACTCTTGTTTTCATAACTAAATCACATGGGTGATATATTTAAGAATAGTTAAAGAAATAATATTTTATTTTTTATATTATTATAATTATGGAAAGATAAAATAATACATACCTTATTTCCATAATGATCATTGAAAAATGGAAATGTTACTCATGCGTATGTATGACCTACCGTCTCCACGATCATAATGTAGTTAATTTTTCATAAAAATATTTAATTATTGGTTTTAAAAAGTAAAATTGATGTATAATTATTATAATTGTTTTATTATTACTATTTTGGATAAGTTTACTAATTACCTATTTGACTAATATTCAACCAACCAAATTCATTTATGACACTTAATCCAAATATCATCGAAACATCCGATGTAAAATTTAATGATTAATTAATTGTTTATAGAATGGTAAAAGATAAAATAAAAGGAATAGTAAAATTAAAAATGGTTATTAAGTAAGTAAATAATTAAAATAATTTTTTTATTTAGGATGATATAGAACATACGTGATGAGTCAGACTCATGGCAAGATACTCCATCACAATTTAATTTTGTTGAGGTTTATTTTGATGTTATGAACATATATTATTTTCTGAGGTGTATATAAAGCCCATTTGACATATTATATATCATTTTTCTCTATTATAGTGATATTTAATGTTTTTTAATGTTATAATTTTATGGGGATTATGATTCAAGTGTTTCCCATGTGATAAGGGGTTTCTCTTTAAAAAAAATTGTCTTTTAAATTTTTCCTTCAAACTCCATTTCTCTTCCATGAACATGTTTTAAAAATGATTTTATGAATATAAATATATTTAAATGATAGTTTTTATTGATATTTTTTTATTTATTTAAATTTTTATGAAAAAAATGAATTTTATTATGGAATTTCTGTCCTTCTTTACAAATGACAATTGAATTTTCTATTTTAACATATACGGAGACAAAAAGTTTTTCTACCGCCAAAACCATTATGTGATGTTTGGGTTCCGTTACAAGATTTAATGTATTATTCAAGGAAAAATTCTCTTTATGTTTTTTTTAGTATTTTGGCATTTTAAATTAGTTTTTAAAATTAAGGGGTATTCTAGTATTGAAAATGGATTTTTAAAAGGAAAGGGTATTTCAATATTCAAAATGGTTTTTTCATATGGGTTCAAAAGTGTTTTTCAAAGGGTTTATAGTGAAAAGGTGAAATAATAAAATATTTTATTCATGATATGGAACTTTAGAATTATATGAAAAATGGGTGAGCCTAATATAGATTATATTTCTGGTTGATCTCTATTATAGCTCATGGGTGGGCACGATATAGCTTATACGAAGGGTTGATCCCTATTATATATCATAAAATACGGGTGATCATGATATAGATTATATAAAGGTTGATCCCCATTATAGATCTCAAATTCATTGGGTAATGATTATGTTTTCTAGATAATTATATCAGAAGATGACCGTATGTTTATTGTAATTGAAAGGGTTTTGAAAGGGTTATATGAATATGATGTTCTAAGTTTCCTAAAAGGTTTTTGATTTTATTTCTATCAGTTTTAAAGTATTTATTTGAGAAAAATGTGTGTGTGAATTTAATGTGAAAATGTTTAATCTGATATGATCAAAGAAAATTTAATATATTGGAAACTTTATATGGGTTTTCATGTTTTTTCACTAGAATAATGGTTTCACTTCTTTTTATGTCCCTTACTAAGATTACTATACTCATCCCTTGTTTTTAAAATATTTTTCATTGGGTTTAGGTATGGGTAAGTAAAGGAAGAAGTCATGTTGAAAGGCATGATGATTTTTCATGAAAAGAAATAATTTTTAATGTTAAAAGTTTTATATTATTGGAAAAGGGATACTGATATGAAGTGCCCACTTTGTATATATTTGGTTTTGTAACATGTGTACTATGAACTAATTCTCTAAAAGACTAAACCTGAAAAGATCTCCAAAGTGAAAGAAATTTAATTCTTTACTAAAAATTAACATTATGTTATGTTTATGGTTGGGTCCTTATAGTTGGTATCAAGGGTTTGTTTAGATAACATTATAGTTTAGGATAATGATAATAGTATGAACTTGAAATATATTACCTTATAGTTAAGTTGAAATTATATATCATTTAAATATTACCATGTTGTTTCATTAAAACTATTTCTATTCAGAGTGGTTTTCTATATAAGAAATATGGAATCTATAGTAGGAAGGAACATAGAGGAAAATATACTTCCAAATCATAATCCTGATTTGGTTGGAATCATAACTAATCATTTTTTTCATTATGATGGCTTAGATTACACACAATAATAATTTTGGTGGTATAAATGGTAGAGATAATCCATATCTTCCACATAGAAACATGAAGATATTGGATCATTTCCTGAGATACCACCCCATCATTCAGTGGATCATCTGACATAGTGGAAGTTGAAGGATGGATCAATTCCTTGGAGAATATATTTGAAGTCATGGGATGTTCAGAATGTCAAAAGGTAACTATTTTTGTTTATCATTTTGAAGGTGAATTTGATCAATGGTGGTATCTTATATAGAATACCAAATAAAAATATGATCTTGATTCCATGGAATGAAAACAATTTAAGGAAATTTCCCTATATAAATATTTACCTAAGGTTGGATGAATCTATATGGAAAAAAATTCCTATAATTGAGAAAAAAGATGAATATTCATTGGCCACGTATGAATCCAATTTTACAATAATGGCCATGTATGTACCAAATTTTCATTGGGACATTGATAGTAAAATTGAAATAATTTAATTTGAATTGAAAAAAGTATATTAAGAACTTTGGAATCATGATAATTTAAATGTTATGTGAGAGTTATTCTTTGTGATGAGAAATTTGAGATGGATTTTACTGACACTTATTCTCCTCAAGGTGAAAAAAGTAAGAAACAACTAATTTGGAAAGAAGAATGGAAGCAACCAAATAAAAAATCAATAGGTAATCCCCAAACATGTACGAAGTATGGTAAAATAAAATTTTGGGAATGTTTTTTAGGATCTATGAAGTGATACCATTATGGTAAGTCTGTTTATAGGGCTTGTGATTGTAAATAAAATAGTATTGAACAATTAAAGAATGAGGTAATATATTTACAGTCAATGGTGAGATGTTTTAGCTACAAAAATTTGGAACATTATGCTAACATGTGTCCAATGTTACTTTATCTAGGTGGAAATCAACATGATCTAAAATAGAAAAGTGTAGAAAAATAATTTTCTACTACCACAGTTGATGTCGGGCCATCCATTGAAATGGTGAAATGTATGTTACTTGTTTATTAAAATTATGCCAATAACCTTTTTTTCCTTTGGATATTCACATTCATTAATTTATGATAAATTTTAATGAATACTTGGAATATCACAACATGAAATTATGATAGAAATTTTGGTGAAAACTTCTAATGGAAGTATTAAATAAATAGATATTTATAAGAATATTTATATTATCATCAGTGGGATGTCCTTTCCTATGAGTCAAACTGGCTATTATAGAGTTTGACATCATTTTTGGTATGGATTTTCTTTTATTTTATCATGATAAGACATATTTTAGAGCTAAAAAAGTTATGTTCAATGATTTCACGTCTTTAATAACTTTTCCAGAAGCTGAGAGATTGATTAAATATAGGGTTGAATGTTATCCAGATCAAATTATTGAAAAGAATGAAGCTATTCAAATTAGTGACATTCCAGTAGTGAGTGAATACATGGATGTATATCTTGATGATTTTCCTTGTGTTATTCTTGATCGAGAGGCTGAGTTTACTATTTACTTAGTGCCTAATTCTAATTTTATTTCAAAACCCCCTTATAGAATAACTCATATATAAATTTTTGAATTTTTTTATAGGAGTCAATAGATGACAATTTCATTCGACCAACCACTTACCAACGAGGTTCTCAAGTTTTGTTAGTTAAAAGGAAAGATGGTTCAATGATAATTTGAATTGAATATAGTGCTTTGAATAACTTCAATTTTAAGAACAAGTATCATTTTCCTCATATCGATGATTTATTTCATCAGCTCTACGGAGAAAAGTATTTGATGAAGGTTGATCCAAGGTCCCAGTACCATCAACTGAAGATGAAATAGGATTATATTTTAAAGATATAATTTCAGACTAAATATAGGAATTATGAGTTTTTAGTTATTCCTTTTAGGTTGTCTAATGATCCTTCTATATTTATGAACCTTATGAATTATTTTTTCATTAGTTCTTGTATAAGTTTGAGGTTTTTTTATTGATGAAATTTTAGTATATTATAAAATTTTGGAGGAGCATGAAATATAACTAAGGAATGTTTTTCAAACTATAAAATAAAATAAAATATATGTATAATTTAGTAAGTGTGAATTTTGGTTGTAATAAATTTAATTCCTTGGTCATATTGTTTCTAAAGATAGAATAACTGTTGAACCTTTAAAAAAAAAGTTGTTGAATATTGTCCAATTCCAACAAATTCCATATAGATTTATAGTTTTCATGGATTGAGGGTTAATAATGATAAGTTATTGAAAATTTTTCTTGTTTTTCTAGACTAATGACTATATTAACTAAAAAAGGAGTAAAATTAATCCAAGAAAAAGAATGTGATGATTCTTTATAGTAAATAAAAATAATATTGTTTAATTATATAGTTTTGGCCCCAACTTCTAGAAATAGAGAATTCATCATCTATAGTGATGGTTCATTGAAGTGAATTGGATTTTTCCTAATGTATAATGATGATGTAATTGATTTTGATTCATGTTAGTTGAAACCTCATGAGTTAAATTACCCTACACATGATCTAGAATTAGATGATATGGTTTTTTGTTTAAAAATTTGGTGGAATAAATTGTATGTAGTAAAGTGTAAAATATATACTTATAATAAAAGTTTGAAGTATATATTAATTTAGAAAAAATTGAACATGAGACAAATAATATGGATAGAACTGATCAAGGAGTTTGATTTTATGATTTATTAATATCTTGGAAAAGATAATAAAGTGGATGATGATTTGATTTGAAAAATATCACTACATTAACCAAATAATTTTTTAGAACATGACCCTTTGGTTAAGGATTTAAAGGATTTTTTTCTAGAATTTGTGGATGTAGGGATATCATCTATTTTTTTTCAGGTTTTAGTGCAGTCAACTTTGTGAGAATTAATTATGTAAGCTCAAAAGGAGGTTCATGCATTGTAATAAAAGGTATAATTCATTAATAATAGAATGTTTCTTGATTTTAATATTGATTAAAAAGTATTTTATGATTTGGAAAAATATTATCCATGCCTTATGATTCCCATTTAAAGAAAGAGTTGTTGAGTAAAACTCATAGTTCTATGTTTTTATTCACCTATGTAGCACAAGATATATAGAGAACTTTGAGAGTATTATTGGTGGTATGGAATGAAAAGGTATATTACTGAATTTATTATAAAACGTTTGACCTTTGAGAGTATTATTGATGTAACAATTCAATTTGGGTTACTATTGATTGATTGACCAAATATTCACATTTCCTTTACATTATAGACACTATATATTTGTATTAGATTTAACAACTATATATAAAGAAGATATGAAGATTACATGGAGTCCATCTCTCTATTGTATCATATCGTGATCCCAGGTTCACTTTGATTTTTTGGAAAGGACTTGAAAAATTATTGGGTATTGAATTAAATTTAAGTACAAATTTTAATCCCCAAATTGATGTCTAGTCTGACTGAATAATTCAAACTATCGATGATATTATTAATTATTATTAAATGGGTTACAAGGTTAGTCGAGATCAACATCATTCGTTGGTTGAGTTTTCCTATAACAGTAGTTTTCATTCCAATATAAAAATGGAACCATTTGATTCATTATATGGAAATAGGTGTTGGGCACAATATTTTTTGGGATTAAGTAGGATAAAGGAATTAAATGGGACTAGATCTAGTAAAGTAAATGGATAAAAAGGTGTAGTTTATTTAGCAACATATGATGATAACTCATAGAAGGTAGAAAATTTATACAGATAACTGGAGGAAAGATCTATCTTTTGAGTCAGGAGATCATATATTTCTAAAATTATATCCATGAAAAAGTGTTATGTTGTTTTATAAAAAGGGAAAGTTAAGTCCATGGTTCATTGAAACATATGAAATCCTCAAGAAAGTTGGATTAGTTTCCTATCGAGTGGCTTTGTCTCTGAGTTTATCTATGGTGCACAATGTTTCTCATGTCTCGATGTTAAGGAAATATATTCAAGATTCATATCATGCTTTGTGTCCAGATGTATTTTAGTTAGAAGAGTAATTTTCTTATGAGTAATATCTTGTTCATATTCTTGATTTTTGTGAGAAAGTGTTGTAGAATAAGGTGATTCACCATAGTAAGGTTTTATGAAAAACCCATATAGTTGAAGAGGCAATATGAGAATCTGAAAATGATATGAGGGAAATATATCCCCAATTTTTTAATAAGTGAATAAAATTTCATGGAAACAATTTAAAAATGGTGGAAGATTGTAAAAACACATATAATGATAGAATAAATAAATTTCATGTTTATTAGTATAGTTATATTCATTATAAAAATATTAAGTAATTTTTAAATCAAAAAGTAAATAGTTTTAATTATAATATTTTATTACAAGGTTTTATTTATAATATTAATTTATAAATTATTGAATTTAAATTTAAAAAAATTAATATAATTATTAAAACCTATATATAAAAAGTAATTTAGGGTGAAATTTTGGAATTTCTTAGAAAATATTTATTTTTCAGTGAATAGTCGAAAATAATGATTTTTGTAAATAAATAATTTATTTTCAATAAATTTAGGAAATTTAAAAGTCCATTAATGTTTTAAATATTATTTAAAGTAACCTAATTATTCTTTTTTTATATTTTATATACTTAATTAATTTTTGAATCACCTTTATAATGATTTTTTTATTAGTTTTTTGGGGAAAAAATAGGATATTTTCTAAAAACCGTTTTAATGTGAATAATGTTTCTCCATTTTAATTACTTGAAATGATATCTCATAAGGAATGTTTTATATTAAATTTATACATTAAATATTATTAAATATTAATTCATATTCTCAAATTTTTTATTATTTTCATAGATTTAATATAATATCATCATTTGATCAAACAATACAGTTCTTGAAAAACCTGCCACTTCATCGCGTCTGTGAGTTTTGATTAAAATTAAAATTTTCCAATTATATTAATTGAATTTGGTAAAATATATTACATATTTGGAATCAGTATAATTTATATTATGTAATATTTTCAAATTAATTTTTTTTACCATAATGAATACTGGAAGGAGTAAAACTTTATTACTTTCGTTAAGGTAAAAACAGATTTACCAGTGGTTAAAATAAAACAGATATGGGTTGAAATGAAATAAAATATTTTATAAAATATATTATGTGGTCATATTTATACTTATTAAGTCTAATTATATATAATGGTTCATTTTAGAGCCTTTTAGAATGTGAAAAACTTTTGTACACCTTTTTATTTTTAAAAATTACCACTCACCTCACTTATAGTAGGGAACCCATTCTCTTCTACTTTTCACACCTTGAAATACCTTTGTATCATAAAAAAAATACCCAAATAAATTATCTAATTCCCTAAAAATTACTTATATCCCTTATTTTGATCATAAATCCATCCTAACAATGATTTTGGTGATTACCTAATGGGGTTGTCAGAAGAAGAAGCACTGTGCTTAACTGAGTGTCTTTATTTTATTTTTTCTTCTACTTCTATAAAATATTATTTAATTATTATTTTATAATAAAAAATTATCTAAAATATACTTATATTTTATTATTTTATTTTTATAACCTAAATACATCTCTTATTTAATTAAATGGGATATAAAATCATTTTTTATGTCTAAGGCGGACTACCATCTCGCAAACTAATTTCATTCATTTTCCATCATCACCTCTCAATTATTGTTATAATTATGAATTTAAAGTATATATATATAATATTTGTAACATATATATACCGTTTTTTATTATATCTCATATAAATTCTTATTTTCCATTCTACGGGGGATATGACAATGTTGCTCATGTGTACGACGAATTATCGCATCACGAAGCGATGCGATTTATTTTTTACTAAAACTTTACATGGAAGGTAATAAGGATATATTTCATGAATATATGTTGTATAAATGAAATAATTATGATATTAATGACATATTTATCATTATGAAAATTTAATATATAATTTTCTTTCTTACACCAAAAAATGATAACATCATTTGTGCGTATATGTGTACTACCGCCTACACGAATCCATGTGACTCATTTTTTCATCACAAAATGACATGGATGATATATACAAGTATATTTAAAGAAAAATATGGTATTTTCAATCTTATTATCAATGTTTAATGATAAAATAATTCATACCTTCTTTCTATAATAATCATTAAAAATAGAAACGTTACTCATGCGTATGTACGAACTACCATATCCATGATCATTACATAATTTATTTTTCAGAACCATATTTCATGATTTATTTTAAAAATTATAATTTATGTTTAAATATAATGATTATTTCATTATTATTATCCTATATAGGTTGATTAGTTAGCTATTTGAACAACATTCAACTGACTGAAGTCATTTTTGACACATAAGGCATGTATCATTGAAACATCCAACATTAAATTAAATAACTAATTAATTATGTATAGCTTATTAAAAGATAAAATAAAAGTAATAGTAAAATTGAAAAATGTTATTAAGAAATTAAATAATTAATTTTTTTTATTCATGAATATATACATCATATGTGGAGAGTTAGACTTAATGTAAGGGAATTCATCTCAATTTCTATTAGTTGAGGTTTTTTTTGATCTTAAGAACCTATATAATTTTATGAGGCATACATAAAGAAACTTTGACATATTATATCACTAATTTATATATTTATAATATATTTAATTTTTTTAACGTTATTCTTTCACGGGGCTTATGATTCAAGTGTTTCCCAAGTGATAAGGATTTTTTGTTTAAATAAAATCATGTTTTAAAGTTTTCCTTCAAATTTTCATTCACTTCAATGTCCATGTTTTTAAAATTAATTTATACATATAATTATATGGACATGATATTTTTAAAATTAAATTTTTATCTTTTATAAAAATATTTTAAAAAAATTAATCTTTGTATGGAATGTCTGTCTTTCTTTACAAAAGACAAAAAGAATGTTCTATTTTAATATATATGATGATAATAACTTTTACTAATACCATAATCATTATTTTATATTGAGATTATTTTACAATATTTCATGTTTTATTCAAAGAAAAAACCCAATTCTATTTTCTAAGTATTTTGGTATTGAAAATGGGGTTTAAAAAAATGTATACTTTGGTATTGAAAAGGGGTTTTAAAAGGAAAGGGTATTTTGATATCCAAAATCATTTTTCATATGGGATCAAAATTGTTTTTCAATAGATTTTATGGTGAAAAGATGAAATTAGAAAATTTTTTATTTATAATATAGTACTTGAGTATTATATGAAAAATGGGTGAGATTAATATATCATATATGATTGGTTGAGCCCAATTATAGCTCATGGGTGAGACCGATATAGATTATAAAAGGGTTTATTAAAATTATAGCTCATGAAATATGGGTGAGCCCAACATAGATTATATGAATGGTAATCCCCATTATATCTCTCCAATTAATTGGTTTATAATTATGTTCTTTGAAGAATTATATTGTAAGATGGTTGTATGGTTATTCCAATTGAAAGGGTTTTGAAAGGGTTATATGAATATAATTCTCTAAGTTACCTAAAAGGTTTTTTATTTTCTTTCTATAGGTTTTAAAGGATTCATTTAAGAAAAAAATCTGACTATTTTTCTTGTGATTTTTTTATTTCATATGATCAATTTTTTTATGATATAGGTAAAATGACATGAGTTTTCATTTTTTCCACTATACTAACAATTTCCATTCCTTTTTATGCCCCTTATTGAGATTATTTTTATCATCCAACATTTTAAAATGTTTTTAAAAGGGTTTAAATATGTGTAATGGTAAGAAGGTATCCATGTTCAAATTAATGAATATTTTTCATAAAAATAAATCATGTTTTATTTTAAAAGTTTTATATTATGAAAAAATGGACACTGATTGGATGTTTCCAATTTGTATATATATGGTTTTGTAATGTATGAGTTATGAACTAATTATTTAAAAATATAAACTTAAAAATATCCCTAAATTTAAATAAAGAAAATATAAAATACAAATCAATATTATGTTGTGTTTAAGACCGTTCCTTATAGGAATATAAGCCCATGGTATATTGGTCCTCTTGAAATACTATAAGTAACTGAAGATGTAGCTCCTTGATTGGATCTTCAACCCAAATTTTATAAAGTACACAGTGTATTCCATATTTAATTACTAAGAAAATAAATTAAAAGTACAATTCATTTTATCCCATATAAGGGAATATATTTGGAGCCTGACTTGTATTATAATTAATAGCCTCTCTAGATTATTGACACTAGAGAGATAGTGTTATAGAACTAAAAAATTATATGGGTGAAAGTACTTTGGAGAAATCACAAACTTAAAGAGGAAACCTCGAAGCATAAAGAATATATAAGGAAGTAATATACACACTTTTTAAATAGTGATATGTGTAGCCCTATTTTGAGGATGAAAATAATCTAGGGAGGAGAATATAATTCACAAGATCCCACTATAGCTAATAAATGCTATATCCCGAAACTATCACACAATTTACACTTAGAAGAGACTTTATTCATTAGTATATTTAAAGATTTTAATTTTTGAATTATAGAATATAAATTTAACAAAATATAATTTATATTATAATTCTTTATAAATACATTATCATAATAATATTTTTTGGTATTTTTCCAAAATAGTTTATTTTTAAATGAACAATGAAAAATATTTTTTTTACCAAAATTGTAACTTTTATATCCTTATCATTATATAAGTTAAATCTAGAAGTTTATTAAAAATTAAAAATTGTCAAAAATTTATTCAAGGAGTAAAATAATATGTTTTTGAAATACTATTATTACATTATATTAAGTAATATTTTATAATAAAACATTTTTTTGGCATTTTATTTTAATTAAATATGTTTTAGTAAAAATCAGTTCTGGAAGCCACATAATAATTACTCTTTTATAAAAAACAATTTTTTTTCATGAAAATATAATCAATTTGAAAATTTTACCCTAAAAATTAATTTTACACTTAAAAATACACTTTTTCGAATAAATGGGTTTTATTTGTGCACATGTTAAAAATAATTTTCCCTATAAATATAAATTTTATTTGATAAAATTGATGTTGGATTTAGAATTAGTACATAAAAATTATGAAACTATTCCACTATTATTTTTTTCATTGAAAATAAATTATTTAGGTTAAATATTAATTATAAGAACACACATTCTTGAGAGTTTGTATTTCATTGGGGAGTTTAAATTTATGCTTTATTGGATGAATGGTTTGTAAATACAGGAATCAAAGTGATGTTATAGTGGTTTTAAAATCCCAAAAAGATGTTTTTAGATGAGGTTTGAGTTTTGGTGGGAGGATCGGGGGTTTGAGTGAACATCAAAGGTGGAATAGATGAGCTGGGATGCTAGAAACAGCCCAATGAGGACATTCATGTTATGAATCATAATGTGAATATCATTCTTGGGGTGTGTATAAAAGGATTCAAGATGTTACAAAATTTATGTGAGGGAAAAAACCTAAAAATTGATGGTGTGACACAAGGTGTCATGACATGACATAGGTTATCCAGAGCCAGTAAGTTATTTTCTCAAAAAATTCAGGATGTGAAATAATTTTCCTCATTTGTAATTTATCCTGGATAGTTTAGGTAGTGTATTTAAGTTACAAAAATATTATTCAACCCTAAGAAAATTTCCCTCCTAGAATCCCTTACTTGAGAACTGATCAGAAAGGGAGTTCTTGGCTTTCAAGTGATCCTCCAAACTCATCTCTCCTTCGTTTGAAGCACCATTTATTGAGATGGATTCCTCTTGGAGAGTTCAAGACTTTGATACCCCTCAATGTTTCAAATTTTACATGTAATTCCCTTCATAAATTGGAAGAGTCTTGATTCCTATTGATAAATTTAAAGGCTATGTATAACCGATCTTGAAGTATTTCTATGAGTATGACGAGACCTTGTATATTCATGGATAAATGGTATCCCACATAGATGAAAATGAGATGTTGAAGGGAGATCTTTTAAATTTATATAGTTGGGTTAATATTTTCATGGTTTCCAATTTTACTATGTTAAATTAGTTTTTGTTGAGTTGTCATGTGATGTGGGTTTTGAATGTTTTTGTAACATCCCAAGTAAGTAATGAATAATAGATATTTTTATCTATGTCTATTAATGAATTAGATAGTGTTTTAGAGGCTTAAAATGAAAATAAATCCAATCTTAAGCATGGAATACACTAATATTTTTAAAAGATTGTTTTACTGCCTTTTAGTGGCAAACCATTTTTAAATCTATCTTTTGAAAATTTTATAAGCTATGTTTTTCAAAATAAACTTATTCTTTATGATTGGGACATCAAAATTTACTTTGTGTGAATTTTTGGTATTTTTCCGATAAAGTTCATTTTTTAATGAATAGTGAAAAATGTTGTATTTTAATTCAAAACCTATTTTTAATATAATATATTTATATGATTATATTATCTTTTGAATTAGTTTTAATGTGAAATTAGAATATATTTTTACCATTTAATCCAATGGTGGTAATTGGAATCAATTTCACTTTGAAATTGGACTTAAACTAGTGTCAATCTTTTGATACTTATTGTTTCATAAAAACACGCTATTTTTCATGACAGTGGGAATTAATTATTAAATTAATTAATGTGACTTATATGATTTGAATTTTGTAAAATAGACATCATTTTTTAATTCAGAATATCAAATATAGCTTAGGGTGAAGTTTTGGTATTTTTCTGAAAAACTTCAATTTTTGATGAATAGTGAAACCACTAAGTGGTAGTTAAAGAAACTGATTTTTCATTTAAATGAAACTTTGCCACTTCTGTGATTTTATTTTCAAAAATCTGACACACATGGTTATCATTAAGAAGTAAAATGTGGCTCAATGAGATTAAAATAATTTTTTGGTGAATAATAACTTTTAAGTTCTTAATCGCGATTAGAGGTAATTAGCGTAGTTTAAGGTAAAAATAATGTTTTAATAATATGAGATGAGCTTTACACATGTCCTACTCTTATTGGATGTGTCATGTCCGACCAAGACAATCCATGGGTCAACTTGGGGACCCCATGGAGCCACTTTGTAAGGAAAATGACATTAATATCTTTTTATTTAATGTAAAAGTAAAAATGACACAAACATGAGTTGTTTTACTAAAAGAATTTTTAAATGGGGTTATACAAGTCAGATTTTTTGACTATAAATAGTCATTGTAAAGATAGAAAGATTTCTTACATCATTGTATTTTTTTTATAATTTTTAGACCTTAAATAAATTAAATTATTTATGACACCATGATGATGCAGCGATTACCTCATTAATAAAGGATTTAAATAAAATGAAAAGATAATGTTAAAACTATAAATTAAACTTGTCAAAAACCTATTGGATGGGTTTATTTCTAACCCTTATCACCTTATACTTGAAATATTTAAATGTGGGATCTTTTTAATCTGAAACTCATTTTAAAATAAAGTAACATTTCTTTACTTTCCAAGAGTGCCCCTCCTCTCCTCTTATAAAAGGCCCCCACCTCTACCTCTTTACCCACACTTCCAAAGCCTTTGGCTCGGCCAACCCCTACCCATTTTGTCTTTCCACATTCCTCTATTACTCCTTGAAGCCTCACTTTGGGAAGAAGTCTTCCCAAGGAAGCCTTTGAGCTCAAACCAAAGGGAGTTACCCGATTTTCAGGTAATGTCTTCACTTGTGTTCTTTTGTTTTATTTTGCTTCTCCAACCCCCTAAACTCTTTTTATTAATTTATTTTGTAACATATACAGTATCTTCAATATAATAGGATTTTTTTATAAGAAGTATTCTAGCTACACTTACACACACCTACATCTAATGGTTAAAGAACATACTGTTTCCGTGGATGGCGAATTTCTGCCTCACAAAACGATGATTGTTCAATATTCTTCTAACACCTTCAAAGGTGGACATTAAGATGCCACTATATTTATATATGATATATAATATGTTTATGTTTTCCTTAAGCTTCTGTATTTTTCATTTATGGCATTCCTTTATGGCTTCCATTATGGGTATACGCGATATCTTCATTTTAGGAAGTGCGGACTACCGCCCCCTCAAAGTGATTTGATTCGTTAATACCATATGTGGTATGTATAAAGGATATATTTAATGATATTATATATGATACCATACTGGAATTAAAATACTATTATGTATCATTATGTTTTAATTCCATTAAATATGAAATAGAAATGGAAGTAGCGTTCATGCTTACGTACGGCTTACCGTCTCCATGAATGGTGCATTTCATTTCTTACCTCTAAATGTTATTTAATATTATAAATGCATGAATGTACTGGATATATATGATATATATGATATCTAAATCATGAATAAAATTCTGGATATAATGGATATTTTACCACATGAACAACTTGTAATTATAAAGAGTTTATTTTTGACTCAAGTACCAATGATCGTTAAAACGACCGTTATTAACTTAAATAATAACATAGTGTTCATGACATGGTAATAAGTGATAATGAACTTGAAAAAGGTTCTTAATAAAGTAGAAATTAACTCAAGTTTATTATTCAGGAGATTAAAGAACGATCGATTCAAGTCAGACCCAAGGTATGAGAATCCGTCTCAATCTCCTTTCGTTGAGGCATATTTTGTTTTATACATAACCTTCTTTTATACGGTGTATAAACCCCTTTGACTTTTACATTTATCCAAAAGGAATATTTTTTATACAAAGAGTTTTACTAAATGACAAAAGGGAATGTTTTTGTCGTACGTATGCGGCGACAACGACTTCTCCGCCGCCGTGACCATTATTTGAGTTTCGACTTCCTCTACAAGACATACCATTTTTTTAAAAGAAAAATAAATACCATGTTTTAATTTTATTTTATTTCAGTATTGAAAATGGTTTTCATAATGTTTTTATATCAATGTGTTGTATTGATATCTTGTGATTGAAAAGTGGAAATGTTATGTTTCCTTTATGCATGTTTTATGTGATACAATTATGTTATGGTTCTTGGGCATTGTTATGAAGACGGGTGGTTCCGTGATAAACTAAGGGCGAGTGAGCCCAATATAGCTCTCCAATGCATTGGGTAACGCGAAGGGGTTAAACGTTAAGGTTTCTCCGAAGAGATTTAAGGAATATACTGTGATGGGTATTCCAAACGTAACCAAGAGGGTTAATCCCTACGTAAGAATGTTATGAATGCCTCAGGTTACCTTTATGTCTTATGATTTCTATGATTTATTCATGATTTGATGAGGTATGTTAAAGTGCTTATGTTTTATGAGTAGAGTATGATTTCATTGATTCTTGTGTATACATGTACTCATGTTTCCTTTCCATATTTTTATATCCCTTACTGAGTTTTTTATGATCATCCCAAGTTTTTGAAATGTTTTTCACAGGTCAAGGGAAGGGTACATCATATGATGATAGTGTCAAGGAAGTGTCAAGAAAGAATCCATGTTTTATTTTAAATATTTTTCCATTGATGGGAAAAATGAATACTATCTTTTATGTAACCACTTTGTTTAAATGTGGAATATAATGCAAGTTTTATGATCTAATTATCTAAAACTCTAAACCTGAAAAGATCCTCAAGGTGTAATCTTGTAATAACTCAAGATTAAGTGATGTTTAAGGCTGGGTCCTTATAGTTGGTATCAGAGGTCGGTTTAGATAACTTTTGGAGTTATAATTTTATTAAATGATTATCCAAAAATATTTTTTATGGTCAAATTGAAATGATAAAGCATTTGAAGATTACCATGATGCTTCACCTAAGGTATTTCAGTGTTAAGAATGGTTTTTTGTAGAGGAAACAGAGAAGATTTTTTGGGAAGGCATGTTGAGGTAAATGACCTTCCAAATCAGCATACTGAGATGGTCAGAATCAAAATTGAGCAGTTTACTGCAGTGATGGCTCAGTTGAATCAGGTGATAAATGGTGGTTGTGTTATTGATGATATTTTGGTGTTTTATAAAAGTAAAGAGGAGCATGAAAGACATTTAAGGGTTATTTTGAAAACCTTAAAAGAAAAGAAATTGTATAGGAAATTCAGCAAGTGTGAGTTTTGGTTGCAAAAAATTTCATTCCTTGGTCACATTGTTTCTAAAGATGGGATAACCGTTGATCCTGCAAAAACAAAGGTTGTTGAAGAATGGCCAAGACAAACAAATGTAATTGAGATTCGTAGTTTCCTTGGTTTGGAAGGCTGTTACCGAAGGTTTGTTAGAAAATTTTCACGGTTATCTAGTCCAATTACTAAGCTAACTCGGAAGGGTGTTAAGTTTATCTGGACAAAAGAATGTGATGATTGTTTTTAGGAATTGAAAAGAAGATTGGTGAATGATCCAATTTTGGCACTACCTTCCAGGAATGGTGAGTTTGTTATCTACAATGATGCTTCATTGAAAGGACTTGGTTGTGTCCTAATGCAGAATGATCAGGTAATTGCTTATGCTTCACGACAGTTGAAAACTCATGAGGTAAATTACCCTACACATGATTTGGAATTAGCTGCTGTTGTTTTCGCTTTAAAAATTTGGAGGCATCATTTTTATGGAGTAAAGTGTGAAATATATACTGATCAAAAAAGTTTAAAGTATATATTCACTCAAAAATAATTGAACATGATACAGAGGAGATGGCTGGAATTAATCAAGGATTATGATTGTACAATTCATTACCATCCGAGAAAAGCAAATAAATTGGATGATGATTTGAGTCGAAAAAGTAATGTTTCATTAACAATGTTGCATTTGGAACGTGATCCTTTGGTTAAGGATTTGATGAAATTTGGAATAGAAGTTGTTGGTGCAGGATTTCCTTCTGTTTTGTTTCAGGTATCAGTGAAATCTTCTCTATCAGACAGAATCAAGCAAGCACAGAAGTAAGACAGTGAGTTGCAGAAAATGGTAGATCTGGTTCAGAAGGGTAAGTTTCTTGAATTCATCATTGATAATGATTGTGTTTTTAGATTTGGGAAGAGATTGTGTGTTCCTTGTGATTCACAGTTGAAGAGAGATTTTTTATGTGAAGCTCATAATTCTCCGTTTTCAGTTCATCCTGGCAGTAGTAAGATGTACAGAAATCTGCGGGAGTATTACTGGTGGGATGGAATGAAAAGAGATATTGCTAATTTTACAGTGAAGTGTTTGACTTGTCAATAGGTTAAAACAGAGAGGCAGTTACCTAAAGGGATGCTTCATCCTTTACCAGTACCAGAATGGAAATGGGAGAATATATCCATGGACTTCGTTGTGGGATTGCCGAAGACACCTCGAGGTAATAATGCAATCTGGGTTATTGTTGATCGCTTGACTAAATCTGCTCATTTCCTTGCTATATGAGATAATTTTTCCCTAGATCAACTTTCCCGTTTGTACCTTAAAGAGATAGTCAGGTTGCATGGAGTTCCTCTCTCCATTGTATCTTATCATGATCCCAGGTTCACTTCTGACTTTTGGAAAGGCCTTCAGAAGTCGTTGGGTACTGAATTAAATTTTAGTACATCTTTTCATCCTCAATTAGATGGGCAGTCAGAACAAACAATTTAGACTTTGGAAGATATGCTACGTGCTTGTTCGATGGATTATCAGGGAAGTTGGGACCAACATCTTTCTTTGGTCGAGTTTTCTTATAATAACAGTTTTCATTCCAGTATACAGATGACACCATTTGAGGCGTTATATGGGAAGCAGTGTCGAACTCCAACTTTCTGGGATGAAGTGGACGAAAGGAAGCTGATGGGACCAGAATTTATAGAAGAGTTGGTAGAAAAAGTTCAGCTGATACAGAAACACATCAGAACAGCTCAGAGTAGGTAGAAGAGTTATGCAGATAACCGGAGGAAGGATCTATCTTTTGAGGTAGGTGATCATGTTTTTCTCAAAGTCTCACCATGGAAAAGTGTGATGCGATTTGGTAAGAAAGGAAAACTGAGTCCAAGGTTCATTGGACCATATGAAATTCTAGAGAGAGTTGGATCAGTTGCATACCGAGTGGCTTTACCTCCGTGTTTATCTCAGGTACACAATGTTTTTCATGTTTTGAAGCTGAGAAAGTACATGCCAGATCCATCTCATGTTTTGAGTCTAGAGGTAGTTAAGCTGGAAGAGAACCTATCTTATGAGGAACAACCGGTACAGAATCTTGACCACAGGGAGCAAGTGTTACGGAATAAGGTGATTCATCAGGTAAAGGTTTTGTGGAAAAACCACATGATTGAAGAGGCAACATGGGAATCTGAAAATGCAATGAGGGCTAAATACCCCCACTTATTCGATAAGTAAATAAATTGTGGGGACACAATTTTCTAAAGGGGGGAAGGATGTAACATCCCAAGTAAGTAATGAGTAATAGATATTTTTATCTATGTCTATTAATGAATTAGATAGTGTTTTAGAGGCTTAAAATTAAAATAAATCCAATTTTAAGCATGGAATACACTAATATTTTTAAAAGATTATTTTACTGCCTTTTAATGGAAAACCATTTTTAAATCTATCTTTTGACAATTTTATAATCTATGTTTTTCAAAATAAACTTATTCTTTATGATTTGGACATCAAAATTTACTTTTTGTGAATTTTTGGTATTTTTCCGATAAAGTTCATTTTTAATGAATAGTGAAAAATGTTGTATTTTAATTCAAAACCTCTTTTTAATATAATTTATTTATATGATTAGATTATCTTTTGAATTGGTTTTAAATTGAAATTAGAATATATTTTTACCATTTAATCCAATGGTGGTCATTGGAATCAATTTCACTTTGAAATTGGACTTAAACTAGTGTCAATCTTTTGATACTTATTGTTTCATAAAAACACACTATTTGTCATGACAGCGGGAATTAATTATTAAATTAATTAATGTGACTTATATGATTTGAATTTTGTAAAATAAACATCATTTTTGAATTCAGAATATCAAATATAGCTTAGGGTGAAGTTTTGGTATTTTTCTAAAAAACTTCAATTTTTGATGAATAGTGAAACCACTAAGTGGTAATTAAAGAAACCGATTTTTCATTTAAATGAAACTTTGCCACTTCTATGAATTGATTTTCAAAAATCCTACATACATGGTTTTCATTAAGAAGTAAAATGTGGCTCAATGAGATTAAAATAATTTTTTGGTGAATAGTAACTTTTAAGTTCTTAATCGTGATTAGAGGTAATTAGCGTAGTTTAAGGTAAAAATAATGTTTTAATAATATGAGATGAGATTGAAACATGTCCTAACATTATTGTATGTGTCATGGCCGACCAAGACAATCCATGGGTCAACTTGGGGACCCCATGAATCCACTTTGGAAGGAAAATGACATTAATATCTTTTTATTTAATGTAAAAGTAAAAATGACACAAACATGAGTTGTTTTACTAAAACAATTTTTAAATGGGGTTATACAAGTCATATTTTTGACTATAAATAGTCATTGGAAAGATAAAAAGATTTCCTACATCATAGTAGTTTTTTTTTATAATTTTTAGACCTTAAATAAATTACATTATTTATGACACCATGATGATGCAGCGATTACCTCATTAATAAAGGATTTAAATAAAATGAAAAGATAATGTTAAAACTATAACTTACACTTGTCAAAAACCTATTGGATGGGTGGATTTAGAACCCTTATCACCTTATACTCTAATTATTTCAATGTGGGACCTTTGGAATCCAAAACTCATTTTAAAATAAAGTAACATTTCTTTACTTTCCAAGAGTGCCCCTCCTCTCCTCTTATAAAAGGCCCCCACCTCTACCTCTTTACCCACACTTCCAAAGACTTTGGCTCAGCCAAACCCTGCCCATTTTGTCTCTCTACATCCCTATATTACTCCTTGACGCCTCACTTTGGTCATAAGTCTTCCCAAGGAATCCTTTGAGCTCAAACTAAAGGGAGTTACCCGATTTTAAGGTAATGTCTTCACTTGTGTTCTTTTGTTTTATTTTGCTTCTCCAACCCCCTAAACTCTTTTTATTCATTTATTTTGTAACAAATACAGTATCTTCAATATACCAGTATGTTGTTATAAGAAGTATTCGAGCTACACTTACACACACCTACATCTAATGGTTAAAGAACATATTGTTTCCGTGGATGGCGAATTTCTGCCTCACGAAACGATGATTGTTCAATATTCTTCTAACACCTTCAAAGGTGGCCATTAATATGTCACTATATTTATATATGATATATAATATTTGTATTTTTTCCTTAAGATTTTTTATTTTTCATTTATGGAATACCTTTATGGCTTCCATTATGGGTATAAGCGATATCTTCATTTTAGGAAGTGCGGACTACCGCCCCCTCAAAATGATTTGATTCGTTAATACCATATGTGGTATGTATAAAGGATATATTTAATGATATTATATATGATACCATACTAGAATTAAAATACTATTATGTATCATTATGTTTTAATTCCATTAAATATGAAATAGAAATGGAAGTAGCGTTCATGCGTACGTACGGCTTACTGTCTCCATGAACGGTGCATTTCATTTCTTACCTCTAAATGTTATGTAATATTATAAATGCATGAATGTACAGGATATATATGATATATATGATATTTACATCATGAATAAAATTCTGGATATAATGGATATTTTACCACATGAACAACTTGTAATTATAAAGAGTTTATTTTTGACTCAAGTACCAATGATCGTTAAAATGACCGTTATTAACTTAAATAATAACACAATGTTCATGACATGGTAATAAGTGATAATGCACTTGAAAAAGGTTCTTAAGAAATTATAAATTAACTCAAGTTTATTATTCAGGAGATTAAAGAACGATCGAGTCAAGTCGGACCCGAGGTATGGGAATCCGTCTCAATCTCCTTTCATTGAGGCATATTTTGTTTTATACACAACCTTATTTTATACAGTGTATAAACCCCTTTGACTTTTACGTTTATCCAAAAGGAATATTTTTTATACAAAGCGTTTTACTAAACGACAAAAGGGAATGTTTTTGTCGTACGTATGTGGCGACAACGACTTCTCCGCCGCTGTGACCATTATTTGAGTTTCGGCTTCCTCTACAAGCCATACCATTTTTTTAAAAGAAAAATAAATACCATGTTTTAATTTTCTTTTATTTTGGTATTTAAAATGGTTTTCATAATGTTTTTATATCAATGTGTTGTATTGATATCTTGTGATTGAAAAGTGGAAATGTTATGTTTCCTTTATGCATGTTTTATGTGATACAATTATGTTATGGTTCTTGGGAATTGTTATGAAGACGGGTGGTTTCGTGATAAACTAAGGGTGGGTGAGCCCGATATAGCTCTCCAATACATTGGGTAACGCAAAGGGGTTAAACGTTAAGGTTTCTATGAAGATATTTAGGGAATATACTTTGATGGGTATTCCAAACGTAACCAAGAGGGTTACTACCTACGTAAGAATGTTATGAATGCCTCAAGTTACCTTTATTTCTTATGATTTCTATGATTTATTCATGATTTGATGAGGTATGTTAAAGTGATTATGTTTTATTATTAGAGTATGATTTCATTGATTCTTGTGTATACATGTACTCATGTTTCCTTTCTATATTTTTATATCACTTACTGAGCTTTTTATGCTCATCCCAAGTTTTTGAAATGTTTTTCACAGGTCAAGGGAAGGGTACATGATATGATGATAGTGTCAAGGAAGTTTCAAGAAAGAATCCATGTTTTGTTTTAAATATGTTTCTGTTGATGAGAAAAATGAATACTATCTTTTATGTAACCACTTTGTTTAAATGTGGAATGTAATGCCAGTTTTATGATCTAATTCTCTAAAACTCTAAAACTGAAAAGATCCTCAAGGTATAATCTTGTAATAACTCAAGATTAAGTGATGTTTAAGGCTGGGGTCTTATAGTTTTAGTGTCAGATGATCGTGTGGGACCTTCCAATGGTCGTTGGTCATTTTTATGACTTGGTAACTTGTTATGGTAAGTCTTCCAAAATGTTTTTCCTTATTTGTTGGGTTAATGGTTCTAAATTTTAATATAATCATTATATTATATTTATAATTAATTGATTTTAATTCTTGGTCATGATACAAGAACCTATTGTATTTAAATAAGGGCTTTATGGACATTGGGAAGTGCAAGGAAAGTCGTTGGACCTCTTTTAGCTTGAGGATATCTTTGTTTTGGGTAGGTATTCTTGATATTTTCTCTAAATACTATTTTAATTATCTTATTATGTAAAATGACTATGATTAATGATGAAACACCATGTACGTGACATGAATAATTGTATAATTTGTTGATGGATGATAAAATTATGTTTAGACCTCACATTGGATCTCATTGGTTCTATTGGCATTGTGATAGGGCTTGTGGCCACTCGTGAGGTAAGAATACCCTTAAATTTATTAATGAACCTGTAATTTTGATAAAGGGGTTTGTATTAACAATGTGAATTGATGGATTTCATGATGTTATGTTTTGACATAGTATGGATATTTGTGATTTTTTGAGATGAAATCACTCGGATTAAAATATGTTAATTTCAAAGTTAATGGATTTTGGATAAATTGATGAATAAAATGGAATTAGATAATATTAATGGAAATTCTATGAATTAACCATTATGGATTATGATGATATTTCTAATATACTTAGTTATTATCCATGTGATTTGTTTGATAACTTTATCTTGGATTAACTATGCTATTATTGATGCCTAAGGGATGGTTATTACATGTCTGTCTGAGATTATTGACTATAAAAACATGTGTTTGTGTTGGATGTTGATAGGACCACATGTGAATTTTGAGGGCAAGTTGAATGGTCACATACCCACCTAAGATCAACCAGTATGGGCCATAGACAACCTTATGGAAAGATTCATGGGATACAAACTACCTGAGGGAAAGTTGCACACTCACCGAATGTCAAAGGGATATATTCTTGTATTTTTTAAGGGGTGATGAGAGAACAATATGTGATGCATGAGGTTAAGGTGCATGGTTAAATTACTGACTAAGGGAAACATGCATGGGTCATGGACCACCTGAGGAAAAGATGCATGGGACATGAACCGCCTGAGGGTAAGTTGCATAGTCACTGGATTATTAAGGGATAGAAGTATGATTATACATGATTTTTGAGAGAGATATTCATTATGGAATAAGGTAAGGAACTATTTATTTATGATACATTATGTGTGACTCAACCTAGGAAGGATAATTTTCCACTGACATGGTGTGATCCAGTCTGACGTAAGAGGATCTTCCACATGATAGAGATATTTGGCATCATGCTGATGAAGGTAATTATGATTAGGTTTGACTTGGTCTTATAATGTGATTAGATATATCTAGAAATATGCCAAATTGACTTTGGATATCCTCAGGCTTCATCTTGGAACTCAAGGATCAGTGGGTTTATTTTATGTGAAGATTTTTTTTATTAAATTAATACCCTAATATATCTCTTAATGCATGCACTATAAAATAAAACTGGATTTTATAGACATCATTGGTGGTGGTATACTAAGTTGTACTCACACCCTACTCAGAAAACCATTAAAAATGGGTAATTGAGAAGCTCTTACATGTTTATTGTAGTCACGGGTTGGGATGAGGCCCGATATAACATGGTCAAGCAAGATAACTTGGATAGTATATAGAGACATGATGTGGATGGATCAGTGATATAGTTGAGCCTTTATTTTTTCTTCTTTCATTTATTCTAGAATGTATCTATGATTGGCCTAGTGGGAATATTGTTTTGTGTTTCGTCATGGATTTTTGGTCCTTACCGTATTTATGAATTATTATTTAATATTTATTCATTTCCACATACTCTGATTATTTACCGCCATGAATTATTTTTGGTTATTCTAATATTATTTTTCACTTTGATATTGGGGGTATAGCTTACCCAAGACAATGTTTTAGACCCCTGTTACTAGATGGAAGACTCTAGCATACAAGGAGTCATGCCTAAGGTCTTGTGGTGAACAAGTACAAGCATTAGTTATATAGTGATCTAGGTAAGGATGTTAAATATTTTAATCAAAGTACTCTTTCTTTTGTCTTCTGATTTTGATATCTTCTAAAATGGATATTTTGGAATGTGTCAGAGCCTATGATGGATATCGGGATGGTGCATCCAGAATACCTATTTTAGTAGGAAATCTTGGTTACCAGGGTATGGGGATACTGATTTTATTTTTATTGTTACCATAGTATTTTATTTCACCTTGGGAATCACACATGTAGTTTTAATTTGTTGATTTATGATGGATATATAGCTCTTGGACCAGGGACAAGAGGCCAATGAGTTTTTTTGACTCTTGGAATATGTAGAGAATATGTGTCTCATGCATCATATTAGGCACATAGTAATCAAATGACATATATTCTTGAGAGTGAGTGATTTCACTAATGATCGAGGCACAATTACATAAAGTGTCCAAAACCTCCCATAGGAAATTTTCACGTATAAGTACATATAGAATTTATACTTAGTAGGACCGAATTTTATATGGATTCTTTATTATGGAATTCTATGTGGATAAATGGTTTGATTATTTATGAGGATGATGATTTAGTCCTCATGGAAAGGAGGTACAGTGACCCTAGTAAGGCTGGTAGATCACATAGTTCATATCCTTTAGACCCCTTATGGGTAGTCCCTATTCGGGTTCAGTTGCGTGACCTAGTCCTTCAGGGAGTAGTTTGATGTGCAGGTTATCAATGAGTAAGGGATCCATAGTTGTGGGTGGTAAGTTGGGATTTTTAGGCCTTTTATTTTTAGGCCCTAAATATATACATTTTGACATATTTATGTCATATGATATCAGGATGAGAGTGTGCTTGATTCCCTATGTGTTTTGAACTTCTGAGAGGTTTACTTGAAGACTAGGTGGTCAAACCTAGAGACTTACATGAGACATGATAGATAAGGGATATGTGGGATACCTAGAGGCACTTAGTTTGGACTTGTATCCAAGTGGGTTTGTGTTTTTTTTGTTCTATGGTCACCTATTATATGGGACACCCCAATGATGCAGATGTTTTGGATTAGAAAACCAATGAATGTTAACATACTTGGGTGTTTGGGTGATGAGATCCTTTAGTTTTTATGATCTAGGAATCAAAGTTTGGTTCTGAGGATAGGATTATGGTGACATATGGTAATATGGCATGAACAAACCTAGTTAACATAGTCAAAGAGTGGGTGAATTATCATGACTAGAGTGGAATTGGGTGATGGCCAAGCATGTGGATGAGCATGAAACACCCTCGACTATAGATAAACACCTATAATGCTAGAATGACTCCATGAGTCATGCCTTCATGCGAGTAGTCATATCATGTATAAGGTGATGGGTATGGAATAAGAGTTCCAAGTGAGATTATAGAAAGTTTAGGCTAGTGGAAAATGAGGCATGGTCAACTATTAGAATGAGCATTTGTTCCTAGTTCTAGTGATAAAAGAATCATGGTATTTTGAGTCAGGTTTAGTTTATATTCATGAAAGGTTTTTGACCTAGTGATTTTTGATGAGAATAAGATGGTTTGTGTGTGATGGGGATGCATGATTCTATTTGGGTTATGTGGACATTTGGCTCAAAATTAAGAACTCATTAAAAAAAATAGTATAATGCAAACTGATTATGGTGGGGAAGATAGTTTTTAGTGGGTATAATTAATTGTTTGTTCTTCTGTCATAAACTATTACGATTATAGTATAGGAACATCAACTATGTGGAGGTGGTAGTACCATAACAGACTGTCATTCAGAGTAGCTGGGAAGAGATCCATGAAGAATTAATGAGTTTTAGATAATGAACCTCTCATGATTTGTGATAGTTTTATCTTTTAAGATTCTTGTTGGTATGGAGGCCTAATACCCTTGAATGATTTTCACATGTACCTACTACAAGGGTTGATGTTAGAAATTAATGGGCTATTATGGTAAAAATTGAATACATATTAGTGTAATTTTATTCTAGATAGGATCATACCCAATATATTGGCATCATTTTGAGTACACTTATAGAGAATTAGATTTACTCCAAGCTACTTAAATTACTTTATAGTTTGATGATGGGCCTCCTTTAATTTACACTCGCAAATTGATTTAAGGAATTTCATATGGTGGGGATATCACCATAGGATATTGAATGACGAATCTCCTATGAAAATGGTCTTTGATTTTGTAAAATTTTCCATTGGATGGTCGAGGTGAAATTTGGATGATTTAAATTTGTAAAGTCCAATTTATATAGTTCTATGAAAACACTATATATGAAATTAATATGAGACACCATATAGATTTGTTGTGTTAGATTGGGGCTCAGAATGTTATGGTATGGTCAGAAGGTGATTTAGGTGGTGAAACCATTTTCATGACATGGTATATGAGGTTATCCACCATTTATGGCAAGTTTGGTGGGGTATTACATTATTTATGTCTTGGTTTAATGAGTGAAATAGTTTTTATTCCTACTTTAAGGGATGAATCCATGCTTCGTGTCATGTTTAAGGGGTGAAACTTGCGACAAAATATTTCATGAAATTTTTCAGGGGTGAAAATGTGATGAAAAGCAGTGAAGGTTTTTTTGGGATAAATTTCTTGAAAATCTAGGGATGTTGGTACAATGGTTTAGGTACATAGTTGTAGGTACATAGTTTTAGGTACTATGAGAGATTTATGAGGTTGAATGGGAACGTCTAAGGAAAATTTAGTGTATGAAGGCCTTGTGAATGGGAAATAGGTACTTGTATATTTCTACTTGGAATCAAAGATGTTATGATTTACCAACTCTATAATGTTTTCCTTTTCACGTTCATGCATGATGTGATGGGAACCATGTTAAAAAGTTCTGAGGACCACTAAAGGTTGTGTTTTGACAATAAACCCTAATGATGGGGAATTCCATCAGTCAGAATCAGTCGTGACAAGTTTTGTTCAATTATGGGGAGTACCATAGATCTTCTAATGACATAGTTAATGAAATAATAGTGTTTCATAGATATACAGGTGTTATATGTTATTTCTAGTTGTTTGGTGATGGTTGAGAGTTGTGGCTTCAATTTTTATATGCAATGTTCTATATGAGTGGATTTGTTCAACAGAAGATTGTTCAACATTCCAAAGTGGAACATAGAGAATCAATCATGGGTTTCTGAACTTTTAAGTTTAGGTTTTGTGATTTAATGATTGACTGAGCTTCGTAAGGATGAGATTTTTTATGGTAGAGAGATAGTAAGAACCTACATTCTTAAAATTCAGGATTTTATGGGAGAATTTTAATTTCTTATATGATGTATGGTTGGTTTGAAAAACCCAGAATTAGAGTGATTTTATAGGGGTTTAAAAATACTAAAATGGTGTTTTCATATGAGGTTTGAGTTTTGGTGGAAGGACCTGGGGTTTGAGAAAGAACCAGCGGTGGAACGGATGATCTGGGATACTAAAAACATCTATAGGAGGGAACTCACATTGCGAATGTGATTCATGGAATGAATATGTTTCATGGGGTGTGGACATAAGGATTTTTGATGTGAAATCAATCCTGGGGGACACAACCTAAAAATTCATGTCTTGACACTATGTGTTACGCAATGATATAGGTTGACTAGACCGAGTAAGTGCTTTTCTCAATAAATTCAAGACATGAAATCATTTTTCATGTCATGAATTCATACTAGGAAGTTTATAAGGTGTATTTAAGTTATTTAAATACCCAATAACCCAAAAAGTACCCACCATTGAATACCTTAAGTGGTAATTGACTAGAAATGGACTTATGGGCTTCTAGGAGCTCTGCTGAACTCTTCTCTCCTGTGTTTGAAACACTTTTCATTGTAATGGATTCCCCTTGGTGATTTTATTAATTTTTAACCCCTAAATTTTTCATTTTAACATTGAAATTTTCTTCTTTAATTATATTTGTCTTGATTCTAATTTAGTAATCATATAGTGATATCCACTGTATCTTGAAGGATTTCTCCAAGGATGAAAAGACCTTGGATCTGCATGGAAAGAGGGAATCCTATGAATATGAACACACACTGTTGATGTGAGATATATTAAAGGTATGTCATTAGGTTTCTCTTTTTAAGGATTCCAGTGAAATTATATTAAATTGGTTGTTGTTTCATTGTCGTGCAATAGTGATTTCTCCTGTTTTGGTGTCAATGATTATGTTAGACCTTCTAATGGTGGTTGTTCATTATTTTGACTATGTGATGTAAACTAATAAGTATTTTTGAACGTTTTTTCTATATCTATTGGGTTAAAGGAAAATTTTTATAATTGAATTTACTATAATATATGTATAATTAATTAGTTTCAATCCTTAGGAATGAGACAAGAACCTATGGAGTTTAAGTAAGGGTTGTATGGACTTTGGGCAGCGTATAAAAGGTCATTGGACATCATTTTTCTTAAAATTTTCTCTATTTGAGGTTGGTCATCTAGAATTTTTCCCTAAATTCTATTTTAATTATCTATTTATGTGTAATGACCAATATTCATTATGAAATTCCATTAACATGACCTTACTAATTGGATAATTCATTATTGGATGATAAACTTGTGTTTAGACCTCCCATTAGATACCATTGGGTCTATTGTCTTTGATTATGGGATTATGTCTACCCATGAAGTGATCCAATCCGTAAAATTATTAGTGAATATATAGTTGTGATAAATGGTTTTGGTTTAACAATGTGAATTATTGGATTGATTGATGTTATGTTTCGATAGAGTACTGATTTGGGTGATTGTTTGAGTTGAAATCACCGGGATTAAAACTAGTTAATTGGAATGTTAATTGATTTTGGATAAATATATGAATTAAATGTAATTGGATGATATTAATGGTAATTTTATGATTTAAACATTATATCATATGATGATATTCTTTATATTCTTGCTTCTTATCCCTTTGACTGTTTTTATAACCTTTTTTTGGATCGAATCTTCTATGATTGATGCCTAAGGGTTGGTTGTTACATATTTGTTTTATATCCTTGAATTTCATAAAATATGTTTGTTTTGGGTGATTAGTGCACTATATGTAATGCCTGAGGTAAAGGTTCATAGTTACATACCCACCCGAGGGAAAGCTATATGGGTTACAAACCACCTGAGGGAAAGATTCATCATATACAAACTGCCTGTGGGTAAGATGCAAAGTCATTGGATGCATGAGGGAAATTTTACTGTATGTTTTAATGTTGGGAGATGAGGGAACTATATTTTATGCCTAAGGAAAAGGTTAATGGTTATGTTCCTACTTTATAACAATATACACAGGCTGCAGACTGCCTGAGGGAATGATGCATGGGATATAAACAAACTGAGGGTAAGATTCACATTCACTACATGCCTAAGGGTGTCATGACCTGTGACCATGTTTTCATGACACGTAAAATTTATTTTGATTTTAAGATTCATTTATAGTATAGGGAAGACCCTAGGTTGTCTCTCAAGGATCATTGATTGATTATAGTGTGTATTTTTACAAATGATTACTAAAATAGGGGGGGGGGTGATTTTGAAAATATTTTTAAGAAAATAACTTAACTTAAAGAGTTTAATAGTTGAAAAACCAAGTGGATTTTGAAAAAACTGATACAAAGGGTTCATTTTGATTTCACTAAACACATTTCAAGTTCATTGTTCATAGATATTCATTTAGGTTTGGAGAAATTCTTTGGTTGAAATTAATTGGAATCCTGATTAATTCCTAACCTTTTATTTCAATTCTTAGAGAACCAAACCTTGATGTAACAATCATATTGTCAAGGTCTAACACTTATGAAAGTAATAAGATCTTACAAAGCAGATTGAAATCTCGAGAATGTGGGTATGAAAATTATTCTTGTGCTTTCCAATTGGAACAACACAAGTCATGCACTCAAAACCTCACACTGATCAATTAGAAATTAAGAGCACAACATTCACATGTATCAAAAAAAGCATTCAAATATGAAATCATGTAAGGTAAATGGAATGAAATGTTTAAACACCAAAATTAATCCAAACTAGTAGCTAATATATGCATCATAACTCCCTTTATAGGTGTGTAGCTCCCCCACAACGAACACCCACTGTTTTGCCCGACATTGAGAGGAGGAGGAATCTCGGGTGCATCTTCTTCTTTATTTCAGCTCTCTCTATGAGTATTGGGAGCTCCATAACCTCCAATTGGATTAAAGTAATCCTCTATAAATTAAATTTGGAAACACTTCACTCTCTTGGTCTAACTTTCAAATGAGGTGTCCATGGTGCCTTTTTATAGCCAAAATGGGATATGGTTTTGAGCACCCTATTTTTGAGATACCACTTGTGTCTCAGTTTTGGAATAGTAGAAAGCCATATAACGACCTGTTAAAATGATAAGAGTTGTTGAAAGTAATATTTAATATCTCCATGTCAAATTTGGTTTCCATTAAACATTTGTATTAGGAGATATGGTCAAAAGACTGAACTAAACTTTTGAATTCAGGTAGATTTTATCCGTTGGACAGAATGGTTAGGACGGGCCACCTGATGGACGAATTGGGATTCAGTTACTTGAGAAGAGTTGTAGAACATGATGTTTTGGAGAGGACCAAAAAGTTTAATCCCATTTGGATTTATATAATTATCTTAATGATCAAAACAGTGGATAGATTTCCATGGGATGCCATGCAGTTTGGACCATTTTTCTTCTAGATCATCTCTAGGGCGTCCAAATCACCTCCAACTTCAATGAAAATATCAAAACAAGTATAATTTAGCCTTTTTAACAGTGTTAAAAACAAAATAAATTAATCAAACATGAATTGAAATTTTTTATTATATTTTTAATTTACAATACAAAAAAAGTTCAGCACAATGGTGTAAGGGTGAAAATGAAACAGTGAATTGCGGTGCAATCACACCCCCACACCTAAACATTTGCACTCCTGGGAAAAGTCAAATTTATAGAAATTATTCATGTATATATTTAAAAAATCATAAATATTTAACATTCAATGAAAATTTAATTCTTGATAGAAATGCGATCAAATAAAAAATCACATCGAGGAGTTATTCTCAGTGAACTTGGAAAATAGTGTCTCAAAAATTGTATCAGAATGAAATTACAAGAGATGCATGATACCAATTGAAGAAAATAATTCAATAGTTAATCATGTCACCAATTCTACACATGTGTGTGTGACAACTATTTTATACTATTATTTTTACTTTCTATCTAGTAAATATAATTTATTTTAAAAATTATTTACTTACATGATCCTTTCCACTGAACTGCCCCACATACTTTGCAATCAAATTTCAAGACCCACTCACTTAATAATTCCTAGAATTCAAACCATAATATTCCAACCTATATATTCCCATACGTTTTACATTTCATCACTCCCCTAATTTATTATTTGTTTTTATAAAATTTTCACTTGGAACAAATCTCACACTCTTCTATAAACCCATGTTTGATATCCTCACAACACTAATTGTAATAGTCATAACAAGATCAAAAGTTAAGGAAGGGTGATTTTTGACCTATCTAGACACAACACTTTTTTTGAGTGCGTACAATAGTTGGATAAAAGGTACACATGCATAGGTCAATCTAGTACAGTAATGAAATAGATCAGATAAGGAACAAACATATGGAAAAATGATTTTGGAAAGTAGAGAAAAATCAACCTAACTTATATTTACCTTCCATTAAGTAAGAAATTTTCACCCTTTATGGTTGGGTGAAAATATGTTTGGAGAGATTAAGTGAAAAAAATTTCCCTTAACTATTCACACAAAGGGTACCACTCTTCTCAAAGGTTTCAAAATGATACAACCATTTATATCATCTAAAAAGAACCAAATTTCAAAATAAAGTCACACCACAGTGTTGAATTCTTGCTTAAATGAATATTTCATAAAAAAAATTGAATGTTAAAACAACATGAAATAAAGGAATTTCTCATGAATTTTTAATAATTTCCATTATTTAATAGGTATCATTTTCCATGATATAGTGGGTATAAAAAAAATATTCCGTCATAAAAGTGAGGAAGAGGGAAAGGGGGGGGGGTGGAAGTAACAATACAATTCAGCAAGCTAAAAAGAGAAAAAGAATAAAGATGATGAAAATTACTAACTAACCCAAGAATGTACCCTTACCCCCACACCTAAAGTATGCAGTGTCCTCATTATAATAAAATAGAATGTGGGAATGAAGGATGAAACCTGGTGGGTGTCATTCATATATGTCATCTTGAACATGGAGTTCCTTAATCAGGGACTCTATAATGGTTTTATGAAAGTGCTTCTATCGCTTCCCATTAAAAGTGAAGGTTTTCTTGGTTTCTTTATTTTGAACCTGGAAAAAACCAAATGGAGATACATTAGTAACTATTTATGGTCCAAACCAGTGGGAATGAATCTTACCTGGATGCAACTTTAGCCTTACATTGTAGAGGAGGACCTTCTGCTCAATATGGAATTGACGATGAAGGATGATATGGTAATGAGAAGCCTTGGTTTGCTCCTTATAAATCCTAGAGTCCTCATATACATCTCTTATCATTTCCTCCATCTCCTGAATCTTCAACTTTCTTTGAGAACCAGCACTAGAAAGATTATAATTGCATTGTTTGAGGGCTTCGTAGGCTCGATGCTCAATCTCAATAGGGAGGTGAAAACTCTTTCCAAACACTATCCAATATGGTGACATGCCAATGGGGTTTTTGAAAGCAGTACGGTAAGACCATAATGAATCATCGAGTCTAAGACTCAAATTTTTTCCATTTGGTTGAACCATTTTTTCAAGAATCTATTTTACCTCTCTATTTGACACCTCATCTTGACCATTGGTTTGTGAGTGATAAGCAGTAGACACTCAATGCCCGAACCTATACTAACACAAAAGTGATTGCATTTTTTAGTTGCATAAATGAGATCCCTAGTCACTGATGATGAACCTAGGTAATCCAAACCTACAAAATATTTGGGTTCTCAAAAATTATGCAACTGCCTTAGAATCATTAGTCCTTGTAGCTCGTGCCTCTACCCATTTTGAAACATAATCAACTGCCAGAAGAATGTAAAAGTTTCCAAAGGAATTGGGAAATAAACCCATAAATTCAATACCCCAAACATAAAAAATGTCATGAAAGAGCAATGGTTGTTGTGACATTTCATTTCTTTTAGAGACATTACCCACTCTTTAACAATGAGAACAAGATTTAAAAAAATCATGGGAATCTAGAAAAAGTGTTGACCAAAAGAGACTATAATCAAGGAATTTTCAAGGAGTCCATTAGGGACCAAAGTGGCCCCCACAATAAAGAGTGTTTCAGAATATAAGGACAGATTGAAACTCACTATCAGGAACACAACGCCTAAGGACTTGATCACTACATGTGTGCTAAAGGTAGGGGTCATCCCAAATGTACCAACGAGACTCATGTTTTAGATGACTGGTTTGGTTTTTGTTGAAATCAGTAGAAATAAAATATGCTACCAAATAATTTACAATTTAAGCATACCAAGGAATATCATCTTGCACTCGGTAAAATTTCTCATCAGAAAACATGACATTTATGGGAATACAAAGGGATGATTCAATTTCTGAGGATGGGTGAATCCTACTGATATGGCCATCCACCACATTCTCTGCTCATTTTTTATCTCTAATTTCTAAATTGAATTCCTAAATGAGGAGAATCCAGTGAATGATGCATGGTTTGACATCCAATTTCTTAAGGAGATACCAGATGGATGCATGGTTTGAGAACACAATAACTTTAAACCCTAAAATATATGACATGAATTTATCCAAGACGAACACAATGGAAAGGATTTTTTTTCCAGTTGTGGTATAGTTTTCTTGGGAAGGTCCAAATTACGTTAGGCATAGGCAATGGCACACAGAGCTTGATTGACTATTTGTGACAAGACTTCCACAATTGCATAGTTAGAGGCATCACACATTATCTCAAATGGTAAATCCCACTAAGGTGGTTGGATTACTGGGGGTGACATGAGACTCAATTTTAACTTATTAAAATCTTCCTCATATTCTTTATCAAAAAAAAAATTCCCTTTATTTTTAGAGTAACCGAGGGAGTGGGAGTGAAATATTATGAAAGTCACGAATGAAATGATGGTAAATCTAGCATGACCTAGAAAATACTGCACATCCCATACATTTTTGGGTAATGGTAGGGAAGAAATAACACCCACTTGATTTATCTACTTGGATACCATCCCCAGAAATTACATGTCCCAAAACTATACCTTGTCACACCATGAAATTTAATTTCTCATAATTTAATATGATATTATTTTCAATACAGTGACGTAGGACTGAAGAAAGACTACTCAAACATTTATCAAAAGTGGATCCATAAACAGTGAAATCATCCATGAATACTTCCATACAATTCTCCAGGTAATCCAAAAAAATACTAACCATGCATCACTGGAAATTACCTGGAGCATTGCACAAAATAAATAGCATCATCCTATATGAAAATGTACCAAATAGGAAAGTAAATTTTGTCTTTTCCTGATCCTTGAGGGAAATATAGATATGAAATTATCCATAATACCCATTAAGAAAACAGTAATGGGACATCCCCGCTAGCCTCTCTAGAATTTGGTTAATAAATGGAAATGGGAAATGGTCCTTCCTAGTGTGTTGATTTAGTCGACGATAGTCTATACAGACACACCAACTATTCTGCAGAAGAGTTAGAACCACTTCATTGTTTTTATTTTTAATTATATTATGACTAGTTTTTTAGGAACTACTTGAATGGGACTAACCCATTGGCCATCAGATATGGGGTAAATGATTCCAGTAGACAATAATATTGTTACCTCCCTTTTCAAAACTTCTAGGAGGTTTGGGTTTAGTCAAAATTGTGCCTTACTCACTGGTTTAGCCTCATCATTTAACAAAATATGATTTGTAAAAACTGATGGGATAATACCAGGAATGTATGAAAGTTTCCATCCTAATTCTTGTTTATACTCCCTCAAAAGTTCAAGAAGTCACAATTCATTATTAGGAGAGAGTGAACTAGAAATGATGATAGGCATATTGTTTCCATTATCAAGATATAAATATCTTAAATCTCAAGGTAGTTGTTTCAGTTCCAATTCAGGTGGATTTTGTATTAATGGGAGTGTGTGTGAAAGTGAGAGGTCACTAATCTCATCTAATTTCTCAATGGTATCATCCTAAGACGAGTAATGAGCTTTTACAAGCTTAGCAGTATCATCAATGGTCAGTGGATCCTCAACATTCAAGAAATCATCACTTAATAAGAATTCATGAAATTTTTCTAGAATACTACAACAATCTATGCATGATTCATTTACTAGAATTTCAATCAATGATGAAAACTCAGAATGGGGATCGGAGGAAATAAAATATGTTCTTTTAGGGGAAGGGAGTACATCAATTGAATTAATAGAGAGAGGAATGTTCTTCGAAGGGGTTCTTCATGGCATCAAGGATATTGAAGTGTACAATTTCACCAACAAACTCCATAGATAATGTACCATTATAAACATTAATTATGGTTTTAGGAGTTTTTAATAAGGGTCTCCCCAATATAATAAGGGAGTGTCCATTCATCCTATTATCTTCCATTTTAATCACATAAAAATTAGAAGGAAAAATTAAAATTTTCACCCTCACAAGAACATCCTCTAACACACCAGAAGGGTGTGATATAATCCGATTTTCTAGCTGAATGACAATTATAGTTAGATTTAGTTCACTGGCCTATAAAGAAGAGTAAATGGAGTGAGGAATCACATTAATAGAGGCACCCAAATCAAGAATATCATTAGAAAAATAATACTCCCCTATTGTGCACATAATTGAGAATGTTCCAAAATCATTGCACTTGGTGGGAAGTGATGGATCTATCAATTCTGAAACATTCCTCCCCAAACTCACCTTCTCATCACCTCAAAGCCACCTTCGGTGTGTACACACATACTTTATAAAATTGGGGTATTTTGGAATTTTCTTCATAACATCAATCAAGGGGATGTTAACCTACACGTTTTTGTGAGTTTGTAATATTTTCTTATCAATTTCAGTATCCTTTTGTTTTCTAGGTTGGGTGGACATTTGGGGAAATGGAAGAGGAATGGATTGGCTAGGAGACTCATCGACATACACACTCTTTCCTTTAAAAGGGATTCTATCAAGACATGGTTTTTAAACATTTGGAACATTTTTAATGGTTGGGATAGAGGTTTCCTCAAGTGGGGATGACTATAATGGAGGATTAATTTGAATTTCTAGTTGTTTTCCACTCTTAAGGTTGATAGAACTAACAGTTCATTTATCTATAAGGTTGATTAATGGTTGAGATGGTAGTTTACCCAACCCGTGACTTTGAATTTACCCCATTGAGTTAGGTAGTTGGCCTAATTGGGTTTTGAGGTCTTGTATGGATTCTTGAGTAGTTTTTTGGAATTTGATATTATTGGCATGCATTTGCTTCATCATATCTTCTAGGCTAGGATCAGGTTTTGGAGGGGGTTGTTGGAAAGGCCTTTATGGTGGTTGAGGATTTGTAGGTGGTGGTGGTGGATGACTACTCTAACTCTATTGGTTCCATTGTATTTGAGGTTGGTTTGAATACCCCCTTGCCTATAGGCTTGGTTTTCTTTCCACCTAGGGTTGGGTGGATAGTAAGGTTCTTTCCTAAAGTGTTGGTTATAGGGGCATCCTGGAAAGATTTCCTCACAACTCTCAGAAGTTTCTCTTAATTGGGGGAATTGTTTAGATTAGTGGGTGTCAGATGAACATATACCACAATGGAGGGGAGGAGGATATTGGGATTTCCCTTGGGAAAGACCAAGTTGTCGAATAATGGTACTTAACTCTTCAAACTTCATGTCCACCTTCTTCTCAAATTCAGTATTTTTCACCTTGTGGACACCTCAAATGGGTACACTAGACCTTGAAATGAATTGTTGAGTATTTTTTTCCATGTTATTAATCATATTTCTTGCAAAAATTGGGGTCTTATCTACCATCACACCACTTACATCAACATCAATCATGTTACGATCAATTGGAATTAAACCTTCATAAAAATATTGTAATAAAAGTTGATTTCTTATTTGGTGGTGTGGACAAATTGAACATAATCTTTTAAATATTTCCCAATATTCATTAAGTGTTTCACCTTGATATTGTCTTATAACACATATTTATTTATTTATTGTTGTAGTTCAAGAGGTTGGGAAATATTTTATTAGAAAAAGGCGTTTCATGTCTGCCCAGCCTCGTATTGGAGAATTAACATAATAAATCCAGTCTTTTGCAGTTTCTTCTAATGAAAAAGGAAATGACCTAAGATTTAATTGTTCTTAATAAATTTTTTAGGTTTTAATGTAGAACACACAGTATGAAATTCTTTTAAATTCTTGTGTTTATATTCTCCAGGAAGTCCATGGAATCTTGGTAATAGATGAATTAAACCAGATTTTAGTTCAAAATTGGGTGCCTCGACTTGTAATTGAATGTATGTGGGTTGGATATCGACACTAGGTGAGGTTATTTATTTTAGTTTTATATTGTTTTCAAGAAATTTTATATGAGTTTATTTTAGTTTTGATGTTGTTTCTAGATTAATAAGTATAAGGATCAAGAAGAGTGTCAATGTTTTGTGTGTCCTCCATCAAAGGGTTTTCTTCTGTGTATTGGTGTCGCTGGCATAAGATCCTCTTTAGTTCGGGTTTTAAAGGAGATAAATCTCCTATATTAGAATGTTTCATGCACCAAACCTACACAATAAATAGATCATAATACAAAAGGATTGAAAATGAAAATAAACATTCACAAAATTTACAAATATCTTATAAAAAACACGCCCTGAAAACTGAAGCGCTCCCCGGAAATGACGCCAAAATTTGACCACGTTATCATGACACGTCAAATTTATTGTGAATTTAAGATTTATTTATACTATATTTCTGACCATAGGTTATCTATCAAGGATATTTTCTATCTTATAGTGTGTATTTTTATTAAATATTACTAAAATATGGGAGTGATTTTGAAAACAGTTTTAAGAAAATAACTTAACTTAAAGAGTTCAATAGTTGACAAACCAAGTGGATTTTGAAAAATTTGAGACAAATGGTTCATTGTGATTTCACTATAAACATTTTAAGTTCATTTATCATAGAGATTAATTTAGTTTTGGAGTAATTATTTGGTTGAAATTAATTGGAATTCCGATTAATTCTTAATCTTTTATTTCAATGATTAAAGAATCAAACCTTGACGTAAAAATCGTATTGTCAAGGTCCAAAACTTATGAATGGACTAAGAGATTCTAAATAAGATTTAAATATCAAGAAGGTGGGTATGAAAAGGATTATTATGCTTCCCAATCATAACAACACAAGTCACGCACTCAAAACCTCACACCGATCATTTAGAAATTAAGAGCATAACATTCACATGTATCAAAAAAAGCATTAAAATATGAAATCATGTAATGTACATGGAATTAAATTTTTAATTCCAAAAATTAATCCAAAATAGTATCCAATATATGTGTTTTAACTCCCTTGACATGTGTGTATCTCCCTCACAACGAACTCCCACTGTTTAGCCCGACATCGAGAGGAGGAGGAAGCTCGGGTGCACCTCCTTCTTCATTTCAGTTCTCCCTATGAGGATATGGAGATCCAGAACCTACAAGGGGATTAAAGGAATCCCATGGAACTTCATTTTGGCAGAAATTCACTCTCTTGGTCTAACTTTCAAATGAGGTTCCCATGGTTCCTTTTTATAGCCAAAATGGGACATGGTTTTGAGCACACTGTTTTTGAGATACCACATGTGTCTCAGTTTTGGAATAGTATAAAGACATATAACAACTTTTCAAAAAGATAAGAGTTATTAAAATTCCTATTTAATATCTCCATATCAAATTTTTCATCCATTAAACATCTTTATTTAGAGATATGGTCAAAATATTGAACTAAACTTTTGAATTCAGGTAGATTCTATCCCCTGGACAGAATGGTTCAGACGGGAACCCAGATGGCCGAATTGGGCTTCAATTCCTTGAGAAGAGTTGTATCCAATGATTTTTTTAGAGCTAACCACAATGTTTCATCCCATTTGGATGCATTTAATGCTTTAACTACTCAAAAAAGTGGAAAAATTTCAATGGGATGCCATGCAATTTGGACCATTTTTCTTCTAGATCATCTTTGGGGCCTCCAAATCAACTCCACCTTCAATAAAAATACCAAAACAAGTATAATTTCCCATTTTAAAAGTGATAAAAACAAAATAAATTAATAAAAAATTAATTAAAATTTGTTATTATATTTGAAATTTACAATACTAAACAATTTTAGCATAGTGGTGTAAGGGTGAAAATGAAACAGTGAATCGCAGTGCAATCACATCCTCACACCTAAACATTTTCACTCCTGGGAAAAGTCAAATTTCTAGAAATTATTCAAGTATATATTTACAGATTTATAAAGATTTAAAATTCAATTAAAATTCAATTCCTAATAGAAATGTGATCAAATAAAAAATCACACTAAGGAGTTATTCTTAGTGAGCATGGAAAATGGCATCTTAAAAATTGTATTAGAATGAAATTAAAAGAGATGCATGATACCAATTGAAGAAAATAATTCAAAAGTTAATCATGTAACCAATTCTCCACATGTGTGTGAGAATACCATTTCATACTATTCTTTCTACTTTCTATCGAGTATTCCACTGAACCTGCCCCACATACTTTGAAATCAAATTTCAAGACCCACTCACTTAAGCATTCCGAGAAGTCAAACCATAAGCTTCTGACCTAGATATCCCCATATGCTGTAAATTTCATCACTCCCCCCATTTATTATTTTTTTTTCAAAATTTTTACTTGGAACAAATATTACACTCTTCTCTCAACCCATGTTTGATCTCCTCAAGACACTAATTGTAATAGTTATAACAAGATCAAAAGTTGAGGAAGGGTAATTTTTGACCTAGCCAAGACACAACCCTTTTTTTTGTTTTTTTTGAGGGTGTACAACAGTTGGATAACATGTGCACACATATTTGTCAATCTATTACTGTAATAAAATAGATTATATAAGGAACAAATGTATAGAAAAAATTATTTTTCAAAGTAGAGAAAAAGAAACCTAACTTATATTTACTTTTCATTAAGTAAGATATTTTCAAACTTCATGGTTGGGTGAAAATATGCGTGGAGAGATCAAGTGATTTTTTTTTCATTAACTATTCACACATAGGGTACCGCTCTTCTCAAAGGTTTCAAAATTATACAACCATTTATATCATCTAAAAAGAACCAAATTTCAAAAAAAAAGTCACACCACAGTGTTGAATTCTTGTTGAAATCCACATTTCATAAAAAAAAAGTTAATGTTAAAACAAAATGAAATTAGGGAATTCCACATGAATTTTCAATAATTTCCATTATTTAACAGGCATCATTTTCCATGATAAAGTGGGTATATAAAAAAAAATTCTAGCACAAAAGTGAGGTAGAGGGAAAGAGGGGAAAGTAACAATACAATTCAGAAAGATAAAAAGAGAAAAAAAGAAAGATGATGAAGATTCCTAATTAACCCAGGAATGTACCAATCCCCCACACCTAAATTATACAGTGTCCTCACTTTAATAAAAGATAATGTGGGAAGTTATGATAAAACCTGGTGGGTGTCATTCATATAATGCTTCTTGAACATGGAGTTCCTCCATCGGGAACTTTATAATGGTTTCATGAAAGTGATTTAGTCACTATCCATTAACAGTGATGGTTTGCTTGGTTTCTTTATTTTGAACCTAAAAGACACTAAATGGAGAGAAATTAGTAACTATATATGGTCTGAAAAAGTGGGAAAGAAGATTACATGGATGAAACTTCATCCTTTCATATTAGAGGAGTACCTTCTTCCCAATCTGGAATTAACGATGAAGGACGAGGCACTCGTGGGCAGCCTTGGTTCTCTCCTTACAAATCATAGAGTTCTAATATTCATCTATTCTCATTTCCTCTAGCTCCTGAATCTGCAAATTCCTTTGAGGACCTGCACCAGAAATATTATAATTGCATTGTTTGATGGCCCAGCAGGCCTGATGCTCAATCTCAACAGGGAGGTGACAACTCTTTCCAAACACTAGCCGATATGGTGGCATTCCAATGGGTTTTTTGAAAGCAGTACGGTAAGCCTATAATTAATCATTGAGTCTAAGACTCCAATATTTTATATTGGGTTGAAGCATTTTTCAAGATTATGTTTTACCTCTCTATTTAACACCTCAGCTTGACCATTGGTTTGTGGGTGATAAGCAGTAGACACTCGATGCCCGACCCCATACCGATGCAAAAGCGATTGCATTGTTCGGTTGTAGAAATGAGATACCTAGTCACTAATGATGAACCTAGTTAATCTAAACCTACAAAATATTTGGGTTCTCAATAATTCTACAACTTCCTTAGAATCATCAGTCCTTGTAGCTCATTCCTCTACCTATTTTGATATGTAATCAACTGCCATAAGAATGTATAAGTTTCCAAAGGAATTGGGAAATGGCCCCATAAAGTCAATACCCCAAACATAAAAAACTTCTTCAAATAGAAATGGTTATTGTGTCATTTAATTTATTTTAGAGACATTACCCATTCATTGACAATTAGGAAAAGATTTACAAAAATCATGGGCATCCCAAAAAATGGTTGGCCAAAAGAGACCAAAATCAAGGACTTTGCAAGCAGTCTATTGGGGACCAAAGTGACCCCCATAAGAAAGAGTGTGGTAGAATCTAATGATAGACTGAAACTCACTATCAAGAACACAACGCCTAAGGACTTGATCACTAAATGTGTGCCAAAGGTAGGGGTCATCCCAATTTTATCAATGAGAATCATGTTTTAGATGATTGACTTGGTTTTTGTTGAAATCAGTAGAAATATAAGATGCTACCAAATAATTTATAATTTCAGAATACCATGGAATATCATATTTCACTCGGTACAGTTGGTCATTAGAAAACATATCATTTATGGAAATACAGGTGGTTGAGTCAATGTTCTAGGATAGTTGGATCCTACTGATATGGTCAGCCACCACATTCTATGCTCCTTTTGTATCTCTAATTTCTAAATTGAATTCCTGAAGAAGGAGAATCTAGCGAATGAGATGTGGTTTGGATTCCAGTTTCTTAAGGAGATACTTAAGGGATACATGGTCTGAGAACACAATTACTTTGGACCCTAAAATATATGACTTTAATTTATCCAAGGTGAACATAATGGAAAGAAATTATTTTTCAGCTATGGTGTAGTTTTCTTAAGCAGGGTACAAAGTATGTGTGGCATAGGCATTGAAATGTGGATCACTACCCCGACTACATAGTTAGAGGTGTCACACATTATCTCAAATGGTAATTCCCACCGAGGTGGTTGGATTACTTGGGGTGACATGAGAATGCATTTTAAATAAATAAAATCTTCCATACTTTCTTTATCAAGAAATTCCTTTTCTTTTTGGAGTAACCATGAGAGTGGGAGTACAATCTTACTAAAGTAATGAATGAAACAATGGTAAAATCCAACATAAACTAGAAAAGACCATACATCCCATACATTTTCAGGGAATGGTAGGGAATAAATGACACAAACTTTTGATTTATCTACTTGGATACCATCCACAAAAATTATATGTCCCAAAACTATAACTTGTCGCACCATGAAATGGTATTTCTCATAATTTAATAAGATATTCTTTTCAATAAAGTGATGTAGGACTGAAGCAATACTACTCAAACATTCATTAAAAGAGGATCCATAAATAGTGAAATCATCCATGAATACTTCCATGCAATTCTCTAGGTAATCCGAAAAAATACTAACTGTGCATCGTTGGAAAGTACCCAGAGCATTGCACAGACCAAATGGAATCCTTCAATATGAAAATGTACCAAAGGAGAAAATAAAGGTTATCTTTTCTAGATTCTCAATGGTAATATTTATATTATAGTATCTATAACACCCATCAAGAAAACAATAACATGACTTCCCCACTAGCCTCTCTAGCATTTGGCTAATAAATGGAAATGGGAAATGGTCTTTCCTAGTGTGTTGATTTATTCAACAATAGTCTATACAGACATACTAACTATTCTTCACATGAGTTGGAACCAATTCATTGTTTTCATTTTTAATTATAGTAAGACTGGTTTTTTTAGGAATTACTTGAACGGGACTAACCCATTGGCTATCATAGATATGGTAAATGATTTTAGCAGCCAATAATTTTGTTACCCACTTTTTCAAAACTTCTAAGAGTTTTGGGTTTAGTCGATGTTGTGCCTTCATCACTGGTTTAGCCTCATCATTTAACAAAATATGATGTGTACAAACTGATGGGCTAATACTAGGAATGTCCACAAGTTTCCATCCCAATGCTTGTTTATACTCCCTCAAAAGTTCAAGCAGTCACAATTCATGCTTAGGAGGGAGTGAACTAGAAATGATGATGGGTATATTGTTTCCATTCCCAAGATATGAATATTTTAAATATTGAGGCAGTTGTTTAATTTCCAATTCAGGTGGATTTTGGATTTATGGGAGTGTGTGTGAAAGTGAGAGGTCACTAATATCATCTAATTTATCAGTGGTATCACCCTCATATTAGGAATGATATTTTACAAGTTTAACAGTATCATCAATGGTCAGTGGATCCTCAGCTTTCAATAAATCATTATTTAATAAGCATGAATGACATTTTTCTAGAATACTAAAACAATCAATGCATGATTAATTTCCTATAATTTCAATCAATGATGAAAACTCAAAAAGGTTATCAGGGGAAAGAAAAGATGTTCTTTTAGGGTAAGGGAGTATATAAATTGAATTAACAGAGAGATAGAGGAATGTTATTATGAGGGGTTCTTCATGGCATCAAGGATATTGAAGTGGAAAATGTCACCGCCAAAATCCATAGATAATGTAACATTATGGACATTAATTATGGTTTTAGAGATTTTCAATAAGGGTATCCCCAATATAATTAGGGAATGTCCATTAATCCTATCATATTCCATTTTAAGAACATAAAAATAAGTAATAAAAATTAAAATTTTCACCCTCACAAGAACATCCTCTAACACACCAGAAGGGTGTGATGTACTCTGATTCTCTAGCTGAACGAAAATTCTAGTTGGCTTTAGTTCACTGACCTGCAAAAAAGAGTAAATGGAGTGAGGACTCACATTAATAGAGGCTCCCAAATCAATCATAGAATTTGAAAAATAATACTCCCCTATGGTGCATGGAATTGATAATGTTCCAAGATCATTGAACTTGGTGGGAAGTGATGGATCTATCAATGCTGAAACATTCCTCCCCATGATCACCTTCTCATCACCTCAAAGTCTCCTTCGGTGTGTACACATCTCCTTTAATACTACTATGATTTACTTTTTTTAAAGGTTGGGGCCGACACCTCATTTATTATTAAAGCAAAGAAAATTCCTCTTTTAACTAGGTAGAGGGAGACCCATTACATAGCCTGAAGCCTCATTTGTTATTAGAAAACTGGAATATCATGGAATTTGCTTCATGATATCAATCAAGGGGATGTTAACCTGCACTTTTTTGAGAGTTTCCAATATTTATTTATCAAGTTCAGTTTCCTTTTGTTTTCTAGGTTGGGTTTTCTTTTGGGGAAATGGAAGAGGAATTGGTTGTCTAGGAGACTCATTGACACACACACTATTTCCTTTGGAAGGGATTCTCTCAAGACATGGTTTTTCAATATTTGGAACATTTTTAATGGTTGGGATGGAGGTTTCCTCAAGAGGGGATGACTCTAATGAAGAATTCATTTGACTTTATAGTTGTTTTCCACTCCTAAGGGTGATTGAACTAACATTTACTTTATCTCTAGGGTTGAATAATGGTTGATATGGTAGTTTAACCGACCAGTGACTTTGAATTTACCCCACTGAGTTAGCTAGTTGGGCTAATTGGGTTTTGAGGTATTGTATGGATGCCTAAGTGGTTTGTTGAAATTAGAGATTGTTGGCAGCCATTTTCTTCATCACATCTTCTAGGCTAGGCCGAAGTTTTGGAGGGGGTTGTTGGAAAGGCCTTTGGGGTGGTTGAGGATATTTGGGTGGTGGTGGTGGATGAATACTCTAACCCTGTTGGTTCCATTGTTGTTGAGTTTGGTTTGAATACCCCCTTTCCTATAGGCTTGGTTTTATTTCCACCTAAGGTTGGATGGATATTAAGGTTCTTTCCTAAAGGGCTGGTTATATGAGAGGACTAGAAAGATTGCCTCACAACTCTCAAAAGTTACTCTCAATTAGGGGAATTGGTTAGAGTAGTGGGTGTCAGATGAACATATACCACAATGGATGGGAGGAGGAGATTAGGATTTTCCTTGGTAAAGAGAAAGTTGTCAAATAAGGATAATTACCTCTTCGAACATCGTGTCCACTTTCTTCTTGAATTCAGTACTTTGCACCTCGTGGACACCTCAAATTGGTACATTAGACCTTGAAATGAATTTTTGAGTATTTTTCACCATGTTCTCAATCATATTTCTTACATAAATTGAGGTCTTATCTACCAGTGCACCATATGAAACAACATCAATCATGTTATGATCAATTGGAATTAAACCTTCATAAAAATATTGTATCAAATGTTAATCGCTTATTTAGTTGTGTGGACAACTTGAATAGAATGTTTTAAATATTTCCCAATATTCATGAAGTGTTTCCCCTTGAGATTATATTATACTGCATATTTCTTTCCTTATTATTTCAGTTCTAGAGGCTGGGAAATATTTTTCAAGAAAAAGGCGTTTCATGTCCGCCCAACCTCTTATTGGGGAATTAACATAATAAATATAGCCTTTTGCAGTGTATTATAATGAAAAAGAAAATTCCCTAATATTTACTTGTTCTTAATCCACATTATTAGGTTTTAATATATAACACATAATATGAAATTATTTTAAATACTTGTGTGGATCCTCTCTAGGAAGTCCATGTAATATTGGTAATAGATGAATTAAACCAGATTTTAGTTCAAAATTGGGCGCCTCTCCATGTAATTGAATGTATGTGGGTTAGATATCGACATAAGTTGATGTTAGTTCTTTTAGTGTTCTATTTTTTTCATCCATGTTATACGATTTTATTTTAGTTTTGATGTCAGTTCCAGAAGAAGAAGTAGAATAATTAAGAAGAGTGTCTATGTTTTGTGTGTCCTCCTTCAAAGGGTTCTCTTCTGTGTCTCGGTGTCGCTGGCGTAGGATCATCTCCGATTCGGGTTTGAAAGGAGATAAATCTCCCGGATTAGAACACATAATGCACATAACCTACACAAAAAATAGATCACAATAAAAAATTATTGAAAAGGTAAATAAATATTCACAAAATTTACAAATATCTTATAAAAAAAAGCACTAAAAACCGAAGCGCTCATAAAAAACAACGCTAAAATTTGAAAATGTTGTCATGAAATGTCAAATTGATTATGATTTTAAGATTTATTTATAGTATATTTAAGACTTTAGGTCATCTCTCAAGGAGTGTTGATAGCTTATAGTGTGTATTTTTAATAAATATTACTAAAAGTTGGGGGTGATTTTGAAAACATTTATAAGAAAATAACTTAACATAAAGAGTTTAATAGTTGAAAAACCAAGTGTATTTTAAAAAATATGAGGCAAAGGGTTCATTGTGATTTCACTACACCCATTTCAATTTAATTTTTCATAGAGAGTAATTTAGGTTTGGAGTAATTCTTTGGTTGAAATTAATTGGAATCCCAATTAATTCCTAAGATTTTATTTCAAAGCTTAAAGAACCAAAACTTGATGTAACAATCATATTGTCAAGGTCCAGAAATTATGTATGGAATAAGAGCTTTCAAATTAGATTTAAATATCAATAAGGTGGGTATTAAAAGGATTCTTGTTCTATCCAATCGGAACAACACAAGTCACACACTCAAAACCTCACACTGACCAGTTAGAAATTAAGAGCATAACATTCACATGTATCAAAAAAAGAATTCAAATATGAAATCATGTAAGTTAAATGGAATGAAATGTTTAAACACCCAAATTAATTCAAACCAGTAGCTAACATATTAATCATAAATCTCTTGACATGTGTGTAGCTCCCTCACAACAAATTCCCACCGTTTAGCCCAACATCGAGAGGAGGAGGAAGCTCGGGTGCATCTCCTTCTTCATTTCATCTCTTCCTATGAGGAAAGAAAGCTCCAGAACCTCCAATGTGATGATAGGAATCATATGGAACTTTAATTTTGAATAAATTCACTATCTTGGTAGAGCTTGAAAATGAGGTTCCCATGGTGCCTTTTTATAACCAAAATGGGACATGGTTTTGAGAACCCTATTTTTGAGATACCACTTGTGTCTCAGTTTTGGAATAGTATAAATCCATAAAACGAATTTTCCAAAATATAAGAGTTGTTTTAAGTCCTCTTAAATATATATATGTCAAATTTTGTGGCCATTAAACATATGGATTGGGAGATATGGTCCAAATACCGAACTGAATGTTTGAATTCAGGTAGATTCTGTCTCCTAGAAAGAATGGTTTAGAAGGGAAACCAGATGGCCTAATTGGGCTTTGGTTCCTTGAGAAGATTTATATAACATGATGTTTTGGAGTAGAACACAAAGTTATAATACTATTTAGATCAACTATATTCTCATAATTATCAAAAAAGTGGACTGATGTCCCTGAGATGCTATGCAGTTTGGACCATTTTTCTTCTAGATCATATATAGGGCCTCCAAATCACCTCCACATTCAATGAAAATATCAAAACAAGTATAATTGAACATTTTAACAATGATAAACACAAAATAAATTAATCAAAAATGAAGTGAAATTTTTTATTATATTTGAAATTTACAATACAAAACAAGTTTAGCACAGTGGTGTAAGGGTGAAAATGAAACATTGAATCATGATGTGATCAACCCGTACCTCGGGGGACAGGTTATGAAAAAGTGGTATAAGAGGTAGTTGGTTCTAACTCAAAGTCTGGGATATTTTTATTTTTATTTTGGGAAATAGTGTTAAATGTTTCAATTTCGACTTTCAGATTCGTGGAGTCCAGTTTTGGTGTGACAACTGACATATCCATACACTATAACATTGAATTTTACTTTTAGACTCTATACATAAAAACAATGGTTGCATGAATTATATAGGAATTGAGTGTTTCCTTATGTTCTTCTTGAATAAGAGTTATCTCACAAGGTTTAATCTATTGAACTTGGTTCATCTTGATCCATTTCAGAATGCCTCCACGTGGACGACCATCTAGGATTCTGATACGTGGTCATGTGGAAAGCCCGCCTAGAGATGAGGTGTCAGTTCAGGGAATAGTTCTAGAGATGGCCCCATCAGGTGGTGCACCAGTGTTACCACCACCCATTGATCAGTAGTTACTACTGGAATTACTGGTAGAGGAAGCACATAGGCACAACACCTTGCACGAGTTCTAGAGACAGAGACCTCCCAGGTTTAGGGGAGAGATAGATCATCAGGCCACTGATGACTAGATGGAGGCGGTGATATGGGTATTCTGCTTTGTGAGGATGCCACTTGACCAGATAATGATCTTAGCTATGATCCTTCTTCAGGGATCGACATGGAGATGGTAGAGTTTGATGATTCAGACTCATGATGAGGTGACCCTCTCTTAGATTAACTTTGAGCGGCTTTTCTAGGAGGAGTTCTTCCCTGCGACCTTGTGCTCAATGTGAATAAAGGAGCTGCGTCACCTACAAGAAGGTTGCATGTCACTGGATGAGTACTCTACAAGGTTCAAAGACCTCTCTCGCTACTCTACGGACATGGTGCATGACCCTTTATTTATGGAACAAACCTTTGATCAGGGACTCCGACGGGAGTTCAGGGCATCAATGATTTCCCTCAGCATCCCCACTCAGGATGGAGTGGTAGAGAGAGATATCCTAGTAGGGAGATTCCTCATAGAGTAGGAACCGATGGTGGGAGATACCTCTAGGAGACAGGTGGATGATTCATCCGTGGAGGGTAGCCTAAAGATGATATAGAGGTCCAAGCAGGCCAGATCATCCATAGGGCGACCCTAGGACACAAGATCGGTGGTGTGAGGCCATCGGGGTAGCGAGGGTCAGCAGAGAAACATAGCGTGTTAATCGTGCGACAGGCAAGGAAACATGGCTCGTGGCTGCCTAACCTGCCTCATAGATGATTGGAAGACAGTTGAGGGACTGCCAAGGCAAAGGTAGAGGTTCAAGCCAGGAGGTATGTAGGGTGGCAGACGTGGAAGGGGAGTAGGCCAAGAAACATGTGGTGGATGTCGGTTCGAGATACTACCTCCACCACCCCAGGTGGTCCACCACGGCCTCAGGGAGCAGGTGAATAGGGGAAATCTTAGCTTCAAGAAGTGGAGGCCTACAACCACCAAGCTCTAGAGATTATTAGAGGTACAATGTGTGTCTTATATACATTATCTATAATTATTATAGACAAAGGTGGCAATCACTCTTTCTTTTCCACATACCTCATTCGAGGATCGAAGATTCCAGTGGAGATGTTGGCTCAATACTTATGATTAGAGACTCCTACAAGATGGGATTCAATGATTACACACTAGTGCCAGTAGTGTGAACTTACTCTAGGAGGCAAGAGCTTCGGACAATATTTCCTAGTAGCGGTGTTGAGGCCTTACAACGTTATCGTAGGTATGGACTGGTTATCACAGTGCATGCTCAAATTGACTATATTAGTCACAAAGTGTGGTGTGTTCATGAAAATGGCACCAAGTTTTACTTCACCGATGAGAAGGGAACTTTTGCAGCACCAGGAAGAATTTCTCGAAGGAGGGTGAAACCGATCACTCACCAATTGGCTAGCCTCACCCTTGGTGTAGTGGATGAGAGGAGTCCAAGATTTCCTATTATGGTGGAAGAGTATGAGGATGTCTTTCTTGAGGATGTTCTGGGACTACCTCATCATAGGGAGGTATACTTAGGTATCGAACTGTACCCGAAGACGACACTGATACCCACACCGGAATATCAGATGGCTCTTGTGGAACTTCGTGAATTGAGGGTAATTTTGGAGGACTTATAGAAGAAGGGATTCATGAGGCCCAATGTTTCACCATGGGTAGCCTTAGTGTTATTTTCCAAGAAGGTAGATGGGATCTTAAGGATATGTGTGGACTTCCGGTGCCTGAACCAGGTGACTGTGAAGAACAGGTATCCACTTCCAAGGATTGATGACCTCTTAGATCAACTGAAGGGAGCAAGGTGGTTCTTGAAGATAGACCTCAGATCAGGCTATCATCAGATTCAGGTATGGGATGAGTACGTACTGAAGACATCCTTAGATGCCGATATGGACATTATGAGTTTTTGGTGATGTATTTCGGCATGAAAAATTCCACAACATTGTTTATGGGACTCATGAATAGGATCTTCCATCCATACCTTGACCGGTTCATCATAGTATTCATTGATGACATCTTGGTGTACTCGACATTAGAGGAGGATCATTCTACACACCTTCAGATAGTCCTAGATACACTACGAGAGAACCAGATTTACAGTAAGCTCTCAAAGTGCCAGTTCTGGATTCAAAAGTTCCACTTTTTGGGACATGTCATTTTGGAGGATGGAGTTGCAATGGATCTGTAGAATATAGAGGTAGTGCTTAATGGGGAGCCACCCAGGACTGTAACTGAGGTGAGGAGTTTCTTAGGGTTGGCTGGATACTACCATAGGGTTTTACCTGACTTTTCCAGAGTATTTTCACCCTTATCAGATTTGAAAAATAAGGTATAACCCTTCATGTGGATAGAGAAGCGACATAAGAGTTTCCAGGAGCTGAGTCAGTGACTGAAGAGTTCCCCATATTGAGAATATTAAAAGAATACATTGGGTATATAGTCTTCTAAGATGCATAAGGGACCAGATAGGGTTATGTACTAATGAAGGAGCGAGTAGTGATCACCTATAGATCACGATAGTTGGGGAAGCGTGAGAAGAAATATGCGACCCATGACCTGAAGTTAGCAGCAATGGTCTTTTCCTTAAAGATGTGGCTGAACTACTTTATGGGTGAATGGTTTACATTCTACTCCGACTATAAGAGTGTTAGGTATATCTTCTCATAGAAGGACCATAACATGATACAATGATGATGGCTGGAGTTCCTACAGGACTATGACTTTTGGATAGTCTATACTCCTGGGAAGGGGAATGTGGTAGAAGACGCGCTTGGTAGGAAATCTTGTTTATAGCTACTTAGTGAGGTGACAGAGCAGTTAGATGTGATTCATATATCCTTCATGGATGATGATGGAACAACTTATCTTTAGCCGATTACTATCACTCATCTACTCTTACGACGATTCAGGGAGGCACAACTTGTGGATATTGACTGTGAGGCCTGATGTGCTCAGTTATCCTCAAGACATGCTCCTAATTGATTTTCGATAGGTGGGGAGAACATCACCCTTTTTAGAGGGTTCAAAGTGGTATCAGTTATGTTTCAAGAGTAGTTGTTGAGGGAGTTCCATACATACCCCTTAGCGGTACATTCTGGTGTAGAAAAGATGTATCAGAACCTTCGACGTTATTACTGGTGGCTAGGGATGAAGAAAGTGGTGGGACAGTTTGTTTCACAATGTCTCACTTCTCAGCAAGTGAAGGATGAGTATCAGGTTTTAGCAGGCTTGGCACAACCACTTGAGGTACCAGAGTAGAAGTGGGATGGTATCTCTATGGACTTCATGATGGGGTTACCATGCACGTCCAAGGTTTACGATTCTATCTAGGTGATCATTGACCGACTCACCAAGTTGTCTCACTTCATACCCATCTGATAGTGGGGATCAGTAGAGGTATTGTGACCCCTCTATATCCAAGAGATAGTGTATCTACATGGGGTGCCTTCAAAGATCATCTTAGACCGTGATGCACACTTTAAATTCCAGTTGTGGTAGGGATTACATGAGGTGTTAGAGACTTAGCTACGCTTAATCATAGGCTTTCAACCCCAGACTGATGGTCAGACAGAGTAGACTATATAGACCTTGGGGGACATGCTTCATGCTTGCGTCCTTTATTTTAGTCGTAGTTGGGATTACCACCTATCATTAGTGGAGTTTTCATACAATAAAAACTATCACTCCACCATTAGTATGGAACCATTTGAGGCCTTGTACAGGTGACCTTTCAGATCACCTCAATGCTGGACAAACCCAGGGGAATCAGCACTCATGGGTTTAGAGTTGGTACGGGATACCATTGAGAAGGTGCAGATCATCCAGGAGTGGATGAGGAATGCACTGAGTAGGAATAAATCTTATGTGGATAGGATATGGAGTCCCTTGGAGTTCAAGGATGGAGACTATGTGTTCCTTTAGGTCTCACCCCAATGGGGATTGTAGATATTTGGCTGGGGCGACAAGTTATCTCTGAGATTCATCAGACCTTTCTAGATTCTGAGAAGAGTTGGTGTGGTGGTGTACCACCTAGCTCTTTCACCACAGATTCACCAGGTGAATGAATTAATTTTATATACATGTGTAAACCATATGATTTCATATTTTAGTTAATCCTATTCATACTCATTATTCCAATGGCTAGGTGATAACAATAGAATTAAATATTAATATTTTAATGGTATGTCACATTTCATTTAAACTCGGTATTGTGTGTTACACAATCTAAAATCAGTGTTATGTGTAACACAATGTAAACTTGATGTTTCATGTAATAAAAAATATCAAAAAGATTAAATTCATATGAAAAAATATTTAACAGAATAAGGGGGTGTTACATTATACCAACCTTAAAATGAATTTCCCTCAAAAAATTTCACTTTGGTACCAAAAAATAAGGATTATTATACCTCATCACATCCTTAGGTTACCATATAGCATCCTCAAGATGGTGGTTTCCTCAAAAAAACATTGACCAGGTGAGTGGTCTGGTTTCATAGAACTTTCTCTATTTGATCTGGAATCTCTACCGATTTCTCCTCATAAGAAATATCATGGTCCAATGAAATTACCTATAAGTTAAGTACATGTGATGGGTCAGGTATGTAATTCCTCAATAGAGATACATGAAACAAATCATGAACCTAAAATAGGGTATATGAAAGTGATAATCATATGATACTATTCTGATGTGATCAATAATTTCAAAGTGACTTGCATACATAGGGCTTAGCTTTCTTTTGTATCATAATTTTTTTATCTTTTGTTTATTATTCGATAAATTTCCACTACATATCTAATTCCATGAAATGAAGTTGATTTTGTATAACTATGGAACTGATAGATCACATGATCCATAATTAAATTATAATTAATTCCTTCTATCTCTAGTTATAACAAAATGGTTAGAACTAGTTATCCAATATGAAAAAATCATCATATGGTGAAGTGATACATTAATCACTAAAAAATTATGAAACATTTAAGTTAAACTAGTTCATAAATGGTTAACCTTAAGACCCTTCCAAAATATTAAAATCCAACACTTTATAAAGAAGGAAATTATATTTCCAAAATGAACTTATCATTATTCCCCCAAACAATATGGAGTATCTCTTAATTTTCAAAAACCAAACAAGTGAATACCTTCATCATGTATTGTCTTGAAACATGGTAATAACATAAATTACCATAAAACCTTATTTAAAATATAAATTCTTCCATATTCCTTAAATAAAACACATATTATTTTATATATTACATAAATCCAAAAATATAGGAAACTTCATCAATGATAATATAAACCAATTTTTAAAAAATCTATTAACTTAGAAATAAACATGTCATGGGAATGGTCAAGGAAGGCATGGATAGTTTAAAGAAAATTCAAGACAAAATTTCCCAAAATCCCTATTAAGTTTGAGCTTCATGAATCCATTCTCCTCCATGAATGGCCAGAGCTCACGAAGCTCCCTAGCCAAGAAGTTCCCATCACGAATGTGCAAAGGCATGACAATGTTCCTCCATGAGTCCAAGATTTAAAGTCATGGAGCTCTTCGTGAATGTGTGAATGAGTGAAAGTGTTCCTCCATGAGTCTAAAATTAAGATTCGTGGATATCTTTGTGAATGTGTGAAGGTGTGATGATGTTCCTCTATGAGTCCGACATTCGGAGTAGCAAAGTGCTTCAAGAACTCCTGAATGTCTGATGGTGTCTACATGAGTCCAACCTTTGGAATCACAGAGCCATGCCCATTTGTGAAGCCCAAAATTCTTCGTAAATAACTCCAATATTATTGAAACCTCATGTATATAAAAAACCCCTTCAGTATGGAATTTTAGAAACATTTACTGACCTTTGAGATTCTAAATCACTCCCAGTTTTCGAACCTCGTAAGATTTGCAAATCAAAGAAATGATGGATCACTCAGGGTATCCAAGTTTCATGAAACCCTCTCACATATGTTCTTGAAATACTTCATTAATGTGTGGATTCCTTTTATGAAGGCCTTCACCCCTCATGAAGGAAGAAGGACCTCTATGTTACTTGAGTCTTCACACAACATTCAGCCTTCATAAAGCACTCTTCTCATGAATAAAGACTTCACTTTGAGACATGGTCACCCTATTTCACATAGACTACTTCTTTTAGAATCCATTGACCTCAATGGGGGCCAAAATAATTGTAAGGACCACCTTTTAAAACCTTAAATATTTGTGAATCACCAATTATAGTCCTCTCCTTGGTGCCTCCCTTATGCCAACCATGATTTGTGATGGTGAGTGACCAAGGTCTCTACACCCATCTAGGACTGGTTCAGCTGCACCTTGAGTCCCCATGTGACTTGTTTCACCCACTCTTATTTCCACATACTCCACTCCATATGCGGATCGATCCTACCACATGAATACTACTTTTATGAATGGGCACTCTAACCCTGGTTGCCTCTGAACACGGGGAATCTAACGTGGTCCTTGGGATTGATCACTTCTCTTATCACTGCTCCCTGGTAGTGAAACCACCATGACTCACCCAAAGGTGCATGAGAATTATTCATGTAATCCCTAGGTATGAGGAGTGACTCCCCCCCATGTTTGAGATATATGATGTAAAACTTCCTAGTTCCATATCCTTACCACATGATGTTAAACTGCATGGATTAGCCCTATCACATTACCATAAACTATGGCATCAAACTATGTGGGTTTTGATCCCAATCTTCTATATAGGGTATGTAGTATGCCTATATAGGGGTTTAATCCAAACCAATGGTTAACTATTTGTGTGCTCCCTCATAGGGACAAACACCTTAGATCTTCCTCCATGAGGTGTTCTAATCCATTGGTAAATTATCTACATGATCCCTCATAGGGACACAAACCCTAGATCCACCTATATGGTGCATTATGATCCATTAAAAAACTATATATGTTCTCTCTCATAGGGATACACACCCTAGATCATCCTCCATGGGGCATTACAACCAATGATAAACTATCACTATACTCCCTCATAGGGACACACACCCTGAATCCACCTCCATGGGGCATTCTAAACCCTTGGTAAAATATCTATGAGATACCTCATAGAGAAATAAACCCTAGATTGGCCTCCATGGAGAGTTATGATCTACTAGTAAAATATCCATATTCTCCCTCACAGGGACACACACCCTAGATCTGCCTCTATGGGGCATTCTGATCCATTGGTAAACTATACATGTTCTCCCTCATAGGAAAAAACACCTCAGATCTACCTCCATAGGGAATTCTAATACATTGGTATACTATCCATGTTTTCCCTCACAGGGACACACACCACAGATCTTCCTTAATGGGGAATTCTGAATCACTGGTAAACTATCATTGTGCTCCCTTATAGGGACACACACATAGGATATGCCTCCATGGGGTGTTCTGATCCACTGGTAAACCATACGTATACTCCATTATAGGGACACACACCCTAGATATTCCTCCACGAGGTGTTATCATCCATTGATAAAATATATTTATGATCCCTCATAGGGAAACACATCCTAGATCCATCTCCATGAGGCATTATAATCAATTGGTAAACTATCACTGTGCTCTCCAATAGGAACACACACCCCAAATCTACCTCCATGGGGCATTCTGATACATTGGTAAACTATCCATGTGCTCCCTAAAATGGATACACATCCTGGTTATACCTATATAGGAAATTCATTCCAACCAATAGTAAACCTTCTAGGTGTGACATCTTCCCTCACAGGGACACATCTCATGTCCCCGCAAGCATTAAACCTACACCCAACCCATCTAAAAAAGTTGTTAAACTCATTTCCTTTACCCATAATACATACCCCATGCATAAGTATGAGATGTATGAGGTAAAAAGACATGGATGATTTATGCCCATGGAATTAATTAAATCATGATTAACATAGGATGCATTGGATTCCACACCTTAAGATGCCTCATATAATATTACCTCTCAATAGGAAGAATACATGTGACCATTGTGTCCAGTGTCTAGACATGACCAATGATTCCCAACATGACTACTTTCCTAATCGAAGTTTGCTTCTCTATCTAGAAAGACATAGTATGTCAAGACAGAAGTAGTGTAATTAACTAGAGTCAATAAAGATATAGAACAAGGAATGAGTTTCATGAACATGACTCAAATATATGAGGGAGACCCAGGCTATCCAATGAGATCCAAGGAGGAATCCATATAAGGAGGAACTAATATCCCATAATCTTTTTTTTGATCAAGGATCATACATCACCGTTGAAAGTGATGAAATCCCCCACATTTAAAAAGTAGGAATGTAGGGTAATAATAAAGTTAGAACACATTAACACATAGATAGGTTCAGATGAAAGTATTGGAAAAAATAATGGTGAACGCGATGTAAAAATCTTCTCCTTCAACCATAGATAATTGTAGAGTTATTCATAAAACCAGGGATTGGACTTAGATTCTACCAGTGTCATGATTCACTAAACAAAAATGGTGAAACCAATGTGATACTCTTCTACTTCGACCATGGAGACTAGCAATGTTGTTCATAAGATCAAGTATTGGACTTAGATACTGCCAGTGTTGGGATTCACCAAAAAAATGGAGAAATTTATGTGAAACTCTTATAACCAACATAGGGAATAATATATTTAGAGAATTAGTGGATTTTGATGTCATTGGATTCAAACATCTGGCACCAGGTCCCACTAATAAAATAGTGGGCATAATATGTAACTCACCAAATATTAGGGAAATTAGAAGTTGGGCATCCTTGGTCTATGAAATTATCAGCATTGATCTCCCTCCATCTTCAAAATATTGGATGATGTTGGAAAATTGGACATAAATTTCCTTGTACCTGTAGTGATGGATGAATACACATGATTTATAGGACTCACAGAGTAGGGAATCAACAACCCAACGATCATAGTAATTGGGGTAAGAGAAATATAGATTTGAAAACCCTATATGAATATAACCCCTCCACAACTTATCCTGAAACTTTGGCTACTGGGAGCTTATTCCCCGTCTCACTCTTAGAGATCATCATACGAAGGGTTATTAACACTCTTTTAGTTAGGTACGAACAAGAAGGGATCATTACCATAATGGATAAGTCCCAATAGGACCCATAGGTGTGATAAAATCACTAACACAAATTCTCCCAAGGGCCATGCTAAGAGCATCCACTCCTGGTTCTGACGAAAAATATCTTTGGGAATCTCACCTCGGAGGGATCCTATGAGTCTCTCCCCCACATCGAGGAGGTGGGGGATGCTTGAGTCACCCCATCCACAACTACTACTTGGGAGTTTCCAAGGATTGATCCCAATATACCCCATCCACTCCTACAAGACTGACCCCTTAGGTCAAGGAATAAGTGGATTTAACCCCTCCTCCACCATCCTCAGTCCGAACCCCCCGACGACAATGTCGAGTGCAGGATCAAGAGAACACCTGACAAGGGGAATCATATTCCATGGTTCTAGTGGCCCATACCACCACCAACACATTATAACATATCCATTCCATAGGCTAGCATGGATATATTTTCACCCTATTTGGATTGATACCCCAACTACCTCATACAAAGGATGGGTTAACTCTGCCAATCGCTGGTACCACTAACAACAATTATAGGACAACCAATAATGAGGTGATTCAATACATAATTAATCCCCTCACTTCCATCAAACCAAGTAGAGGTCCTTCATTCTTCTTCAAAAATTAGAGTGGAGGTCCTCCCCACACTTTCACCAGCTAGCATGAAGGCCCTCTCCACTCCAACATCCACTCATGTGAAGTTACTCCCCACTTCATCGACAACCAATCAGGAGGAGGTCCTCCCTTCTCTTTCAAAAATAAACTTATATGGCCTCCCCATGTCCTCACTATCAAATATGGTGTTCTAACCCATAATTATGCTTCCCAACATGGAGGTCCTCCCTTAATCGCAACCAATTAGTGTGGAGGTCCACCCGCACCAGTATCAACTAGTATAGAGATCCTCCCCATGAACATTTAGATCAATATAAAGGTCCTCCTCATGCTCTAACTAACCTAAGATAATTTCATCCCCATACCAAATAGGTACCCTACATTGAATAATTTTTCTTGGGAATAAGGGAGAACAACTACTATCATATGAGAAATAATGGGAAATGCGAGGTCATTATTGACCTCATAAACCTCTCAGATTCAGATGGGGATGAAAATTAATGAAGTAACCTTCACTCCTATTGTCATAATTAGAGTTTGGGACATGATGTTGACATATAAAGTTTTCCAACCTAAAATATGAGGTCCCTAGGATCCCCAGATACCATCACAGGTACATGCAGGTGGTGGATATTCTACCCTCTTCTTGGAGTTCATAGTTCAACCATCACTATCACCATTGGTTTCAATCTCCACCTCTATTTAAGAAAATTGAGATATGTTCTAGTCTGGGATAACCCCATAAGATGGTGATCAATTTTTTGATCCACAGAGGAGTGATACTTTCCTCATGCATGAGGCAATGGTGAATAACTAATACTATATGGACATGATGATGTCGTTGTTTCCACCTTTTAGTGATTTTATATCATTTAACCAATAGGTTACTTGCACATAGATTCCTCTATTGGAAAACCTTACATATCACCAATCCACATTAGTGTATACACCCATATCTTGGCTAGTTCTGATCAAATATTAGGCCGACCAAGCACATGGACCTCCCTCAAAGTAAGAGGGGTTATGGGAGACTCTTACCACTGATTTTCTGTTAGTGATAGTCTAGCCATCTACAACTCCAAACTTCAATATATCAGAGTCCCTCACTATGGACCATGCCATGTTCTTCCTCTAGACCATCTGAGTGATGCTTCACGACCTCTGTGATTTGGTCTACCTAGGAAGCTAATGGAACCTAGAGGATATCAATCAATAGTTCTAGAAAGTTGGGTTGGAAAAAATCATAGTGGATTAGAATCATACATCACTCGATTACCAAAAGAACATGAAAAATCATTAAATTAAGAGCCTTATAGTGCTCTTTTAGATTATAGAGGCATAATATATGCATGTGAAAATTAGAGGATGGGGAAAATAAATTTATTTACACTTTATCCCTATCATAAGATATCCTAACATACCCTCCAACAATGATAGTTATACTCCAGTTAGAGTTATCATAAACATGGTAATCCCCAACCCACTAGGGGATAAAAGGGAAAAAGGAACTGAAGTAGAGTTTTATAGGGAATATCATCCCTAGGGAGAATCACAATACTAGACTGAATCTCATAAAGGTTTTATCACTCTCTAGCAATGATAGGAGCTCAACCTTGGAAATCCCACCGATGAGGAAACATTTCCTGCCCATCAGAACAATGACAGGGTTAAGAAGCATGTTGAACCCTATTATCCATATGATTATATGCCAAAGATAGAGGCATAGACCATGGTATAACCTTGATATAGTAGCTCAAATATTATAAAATGATCATTGATGAGCTCATTGCTGATCAACACCCAGATTACAGTGTCACCCAACATGATCCCATTTCTCCCCCAGTGGGCCAGTAACTCCTCCTTGACTAGTTTACCTCAGTTGATCTCAGTATCCCCATGCCTCCAAATAGATCATAGGCTGAGGTGTATAGAAAGAAATAGAGGCATGTCTCACCAAACCCTCTCAAGTAGTGTAGTTACCCTCTTCATGATCTAGGTCGAGCTACTCCACAAGGCGTTGAGACTCCTTACTAAGTTGATGATTTTTGCAATTCATTGGTGTTTATGAATCCTCATCAAGATAGGGAACCTTTCCAAGATGATGTGATAGATAGTATCACTATTCACCTTGAGGCATTGGAGACATGACATGTGGTGATCCCACCTGATGGAAAATCATACCCAAAATGGGTTGATGATATATAATCAACCCTATAGTATGTAAATCCTAGATTTACCACATTAAACAGAATGTATAACACACTGCATAATTTAGACTACTTCATCTCAAGGTGTGGGAATATTTTGGGAACCCTAGAGCAGGTGGAGGCTGACAAGATCTGGTGTTTCGTCCAGATATTAGAAGGATCCACGTTTGTCTCATACAACTAACTACCCATAGGGTTCATCACTGGTTGGGAATAACATGATAGATAGTTCTTTTACCCATTATGATCCACTACATGCAAGATAAGTATTTTAGACCCCTTCACATTCAAGAAAAATACTGACGAGAGAGTCACACATTTTTTCTCCAAGTGTAAATGCCTCACATACTCACTCGACAAGACAATAACTCAAGAGAAGATGATAATGATGTGTATGAGTAATTTAAATATTGAGCTATACCATAGTCTCATCACTCATAATTTTCCAAGTGGGTTGTATAATATTTATGACAAGGCCCAACATCTCTAGGAAGACTTGTAACATGAAAAAAAAGCATTCCCGTTGCCTCTTCCAACTCCCATGAGAAGGTAATTCAAGGTAGAAACTTATTCCACAGTATAGGTAGAGGCCCCCAAGATGCTAGAGTTATTGGACTCATTTACTGAGGAACCTCAACGATCTTGATAGCACTACCAAGCTTAGACTCACCCAACACAGAACTGTTAGGCTCTATCATGCCAGGTGAAAATATAAAGTTGGGAGAATGCAGCTCCATCCCCTTATCAGGCTTCATCTCATCATCATGTCTAGGATCCTAGAGAACCCTTCCTAGTAAGATGAAACCAGACCTACTCTTTTAAAGATTCATAGGTCCTAGGTTATTTACTCTCTTCCCTAGAGAAGATAATTCTAATACTTCTAGAGTTCAAGAATACCTAGGAAGTCAGACACACTGATCGTCTTGACCATTTCTCATAAAATATGATCCTTGGATATACCATCAAACAATTCTACGTGTTCAAGGATTGGCTCCAGGAACATGTGGATAATAGTTTGTTCAAGTTGTGTAAAGTCTTGACATAGGTAATTCATGTATCCATCGAGCCCGATAGCAATAGTGAGAGATCAGGTGAGTGGAAGATAATATCCAGCCATGGAACCCAGAAGTATGACTACTGTTTGGATCACAGAGCAGTTTCCCATTCCCATGGAATCATCTGTGACTACCTAGGAAGGCCAAAACCTCCTATGATCACCTCTCTTTCTCTATTCACTATTTTTTCATCTACATCACAAAATTCCGAATATTAGAAGAGAAGGTGTCAAAGATTCAAGGTAAATTAGAGTTCCTTACTGGTGAAAGATTCATCATGCACTCTCGGTGACTTCACACCTCCTGATTTGGGAATCACACATAGAGTTTTCCCATTGTGAGAGGACCCATCCAATGATGACTAGGAGTATATCTCCATAAACTCCATTGAATTGGTGGACTACTTCACACTTATTGACCATGATGAATGAAATTCATACCCCAGGGTGACTCAGGATGATTCCATCAAAGTAGAGGCTGGGGACATGAGAATCACTGGGATGATAAGACCATCACCCTAAATTGAGCTATGCATACCTCCAAGACCAGGCAGTAAATTATGTGCAAAGCTCAGTAGGAATAGTCTTCCTTTCCCACCCCTTTAGACATAATACCTGTAAGGACCCGACCCTAGTTGCCCGGAGTCGGTGAATTATTTGATTATGTTGGAATACATACAAGGAATACAAATCTCGAAGGAATGATTAGTTTAGTATTATTGGAAACAAGATACATACATAAGTTCAACATTTCATATGGAAAGGAAAAACAACACTAATTTATTCCACTAGAGTCACCGCGTCTCCTAGATTATGCTCGAAAGTCATTCATAAATTACTTCTTCATGTCCTGAGAAAATGAAACATAAGAAAGGGGTGAGATCAAATGCTCAGTAAGAGTAAGAAATACAGCGGAAGATAATATAAACATTATACATGGTGAATAATTGAAAACATATGCCTTTAATAATAAACTTGAAACACATTATGGCAGGAATATGAGATGAGTAAATAATGCCATAATAAAACATAATCAAGGGTATTCTAATAGTCGAATAACCACATGAACTTTCAATTACTAGATTCATAATGAGGGAAGTGCATATGCCGGACATTCTGAAATATTTTTTCATGGCCTCGTCTAAGACGTCTAGTGATTAAGGCCTCGGCCAAAATCCATATCACATTGGGAAAGGCCTCGGCCAATTCCACGTCTATTTGTCTTATGAGACCTACCGATGCGTAGAGGGGCTATAGCGGGACCCACCCATCACATAATAAGTCCAATGCATTCTTCATATGATCAGGGATCAACATAAACAACATATACATTCATATTGAAACTATCATATGAAATGTAACTAACTTTCCCCAATCATTAAACATAAAACACTAACCATTCTGAGTAATATGGTGAATGGTTTTAGGATAGATCATCCACAATAAAGTTAGTAATAAACCATTAAATAAAATATGGTATATGATTTCATAAATGATTAAACCCAATAATACCATGGAATCAACAAGAGCATCAAACGAAAATACTCTTATAAAATCATTAAGAAATTTTGAGATAAATACTATTTTATTTTGAAAAGAAGAGTTCTTTTGGAAAATATTTGTATAAAACCAGAAGTGAAGTAAGATTAAATTTTCAAAATAAAATGAGTATTTTTAGAAAGATAATGGTTTCCAAAAACCGATTATAGAGTGCCCTTGTAAATAGATATGAATTGGAGAAATTCCCTTGAATCGGGATTGTATTTTGGAAACAATTTTGGAAGTTCCTTTAAAAACATGTAACTATCCATAAAATAAGGAAGGATTATGGTTGGTGTACATATATATAATACTCACACAAAATTTATGAGGAGTACATAACAATACATAAGAATTTCATTGAGGAATTTAGACAATAAAAGTAACCCGAATGAAAATAGATGTTCGGGTGGAAAACCCTTACCTTAACTCCAAATGTGTTCCTATCTTGTAGTTAAGCTCCTAGAATATGAAATTATACTTTTTAATAACTTATTTCATAACATATTATACATGTATTTAGTTTACCATAATTCTGGTTAGTTCATTTATGTCTTTATTGATAAGTTATTGTATTGAATTTTGTTGTTCTGGAGTGTTCATTTCCTTTATTTTCATATTCGATTCACTTGCTTTTAAGTAATGAAGTGGAAAGGATGTAAATATACAGAATTGAAATTAAATATTATTTATGAAAATCCAGAATTTTTAATGTCCATTTCTGTCATTTGGTTACATGTAATGAGGTTGCATCATTAGATGACAACCACTTTGATTATTCGGTGGTATTTGGATTATTATGAACTAGTTTTGTCATATAACTTAATTATATGTACATATTATGGTTCTTGAATATTAATTAGGTTATAACACATATATTATAGTCTGGTTCAACCATGAATATGGTTTCATGACCAGTAATGAAGAAGAAATTGAAGAACGAAACATCATCGTCCACGAAGGTTATAAATCGGAACCTCATGGACATCGATTTCGTTTATAAAATAAAAGGGAGGGAGTAAGAATATTTAAGATGGTTATTCCATTAACATGATATTAATCCCATATATAGATGTTACTGTAGTTATCATGATCATTTTTATAGAGGAGGTGAGGAGATAAAAATAAAAGAGATGAACTTGAAAATAAAGAAAAGTTAAGAGATCCCTTATGAAAAATTCGGCAGCCTAACGACGTCACTTAAAATTTCATAAAATCAAATGATGAGAACAAAAAGGGTATCTCATAATATTGAAATCAAAAGTTAAGTAAGAAGAATAAATAAAATCAAACCCTAACATATGAGAAAGTAATTTCAAATAGCTAACATAAAAGAAGTGTCGACTTAAAGAAGAGAATGAAGGATTCCCTTACCTTGTAGAATAACTCCTAGATCTTGAAGGATGGGACCTTGGGGGATTAAGGACACCTTTTTAGGACTACTATAGAGGTAAAAACACCATATATTTGAGGATGATGGATTTGGAATGAAAGAAAACTAATGTATGAGTGGGAATTTATAGAAAAAGAGAGGTAATTTTTTAATAATTTCAAAGGGACACCTCATTAGTGGTTTTTTCCAAACCATGGGCTTGCCCATGGTATTTTCCCATGGTTTAAGACACTTAGGACACCTCATGTCATAAGTTACTATACCCAAATAGACCATACTTTTATATTTATTTATTACATCATTATGATGTCATTAAACTACCGAAAACTCAAAACTGTATTTTTACTATTCATGAAAAATTCACGTATCTTAGAAAAATCCCAAAAATTCACCCCTACTATTTTTTGATGTGTAGAATTCCAAAGTGAAATCCATTTTTTAAAAATAATTTTCTAAATATTATTAATTTAATTTTTAAATAAAAGCATACTTAATTAAAAAATTAACAGTTCTAATTCTACAACTACTTCTTTATCACAATGAAAACTTAACCAAGATGTTATTATCTTCTAGCCTTAAGAAAATAAAATAATAATAAAATTTACTATTAATTAGGGTAATATTACTATTCATATTACTATTCATAAGGGTATGTTACTATTCACTAAAAAATCAAGTTTGTTCTATCGGACTCCAAATGACTTATTGAACACAACTCTAGATGACAATTTTTCGAAATTCAAAGTATTGAAGAGGAAAAGTTGTGTTTTAATGGATATATTATAAAATTTCATTCTATATTTATTTTCAAAACCTTGGGGTGTTACAATACCTCAACTGACCATGTTAATTGACTAGGAAGAAAATCCACAACAGTATCGTGATTAGCCACGTCCAGCCAGAGCTAGGCCTTAATCAACCAAAAGGAATTTGACTGTGATTTAGGGAAAGTCAACTAGGCAGTAGTATTATATTTCCAATATCATCCAAATCCTGTTGAAAAACCTAACAGCACCCATCATGACTCCTGCCAAAGAGAGCCCCCCACAGGAAGAAACATGCATCTGGAATGAAATTACGATGTGTTAAAACCTCTCACCATCATAATTACATGTCCATAAATCCTCAAGGCTCTTTTATTGTCAACATAGATGTGTGAGGACCTTGCAGAGTCCTTAAAGACCCCACTCTAGTTCTAAGAGGAGGTGGTCACCATAGAGGATGACTATGTTAAAGATATTGAGCAAGAGTAATTCCAATCAATCATATCATTCTACGGAGAAGATGAAGGCTCCCTCATGTAGGGTAACACATGCCCACTATACATCATAGGTTGGTTCAATGGTGTGGAGATCCTCTGTTTCCTGGTATACACAAGTTCTGAGATTAAACACATCCCTTCCCGAACAATATTCATGTTGAGACTAAATAAATAAGATATAAATCCATTTTATATAAAGATTCATGGTTATGAAAAGACCAATCATATACTATGTGGTAGGATTTGGTTGATGACTCAGTTTGAAGGCTTGGTGGAAAGAGCTTAATTCAGGGTAGTCTCTGAAGTTACTACCTATAATACACTACTGGTTAGGCCCTGAATTTATTTTCATGTGATAGTTTCCTTCTTATAACACCACTTCCTCAAGTATTCCCTCAATAGTTGAGTAGGGGCACTCTAAGGTGGTGTGTATTCTTTAAAATCCTATGTGGCCTGCTACTTGGATTCATACTATTGAAAAAAGGGGAATCAAGTTCATACCAATGAGTTCAAACACATAACCATCACAACAATTTCATGGGAAGACATGGATGATGCTTTAATTCTCCAGATTTATCAGTAGGAACCTACAACACCAGATTTGTGAGGTTACTTTGTCGTCTATAAGAAAAAGGTCACAACATCTCCAAGAGGGAGGAACATCCACAGATTACCTCTTAATCTTACAAAATATGGGGATGAATGATACTAGAAGACCCAACCCCTATAAGGTACCACGAGGTTCACCCTATGGCCTCTATTTCATAGAACACCTGCATGTTCTATAGAGAAGGGTTGAATCATTAGAAGCCGAATTTCCACCACTACTTTGAAATCATACATTGACCCTCTGGTAGAAGGCCTAATGGAATTGGTTCAAAAACCTACATCACTTGGTTTTGAAAGAGAAGGATCCCATCAGTAAGGGTTCCATATCCCCTAAGTAGGAACCATTGCCCCCCCTGAGTCATCCATCCAGAAAGAGTCATATCCTCCAATTGATTCTCATGCCTCAGATGATGAAGAGGTTTTGGAAGATGCCCCTTCTGTATTAAAAGAGGGTTTATTCACCACCATTGATGAGTTGGTTTAGGATAACCTTATTACCAAGGAAGATCAAGGACAAAATTTATCACTGTAGTTATTCTCCCAAAGGAGTAGTAGTAGTATTTTGATTTCCTAAAGTAGCACCATGATGAATTGACTTAGATATTTTTAAAGATAGAAAGGCTAGACCCTCAGGTTATTATCCACCATATTGGTCTCCCAGTAAGTAACTGTAGGTTTAAGCAGCCTCCTAGAAAAATGAACCCCTATTATGGTTCCATGGTAGAGTTCAAGGTTGATAAGATTGTAAAAGAAAAAATATTTAGAGAATTATAGTTACCCAAATGGATAGATAACACCATCCTAATTCAGAAGAAGAATGGGAAGATCATAGTCTGTATCAACTATTGGGATCATATTCATCATTTCCCAAAGTATTATTTTCTCCTTCTAGTGATAGATCTATTGATCGATGCTATAGTTAGGTTCTAGGCACTCTACATTATGGATGGATATTCTAGGTATAATCAAATATATATTTATCTTGAGGATGAGATGTTTACCACCTTCAAGGAACCATAAGGTTCCTTTTCTACCAAGTAATTCCCTTCAGCCAAAAAAATTTAGGATCTAATTATCAGTGGTCCATGAACCACATATTCAAACTGATCAGTAGGATGTTAGTATAATGATACATGGATGATGTGGTGCTCAAATCCCACTAGTGTCAGGACCATATTATAGATCCTGAGAAAGTGTTCAAACTAATATTCTCCTAGGATTTTAAGATAAACCCATTGAAGTGCTCATTCAGGTTTACCTCTGGGAAGTTCCTAAGATTTATTGTCAGATATAGAGGAATCTAGATTGACCTAGAGAAAATCAAATCCATTAGTTATATTCCACCCCTAAGAAATCTTTGGGAGATTTGAGGCCTCTAATGACACATAGCCTACATATGTCAGTTCATTTTGAATCTGGATAGCAAGTGTAATACCTTTTCAAAGATCATGATGAAAGGAACCATATAACTATGGGATGAGGAATTCCAGTCTTCCTTTGAGGGAATCAAATAGTATCTTCTACAGTATCCGATCCTGATGCCTACTATCTCAAGGAAGCATATGGTTCTCTATGTGACTATCTTGGAATGGTCACTCAGTGACCTTCTCACTAAAAATAACAATTATGGTATATATAATAGTTGTAATATCTCAATCACATGATCCTTGACATGGATACTAAATACCCCCCATCACAAAGAGCTTCCTCATGTTGGGTTTTTCAGTGTAGAAGTTATGGAATTATCTACAACATCATGAGATATAGATGGTCTCCTATGTGGACCTAATAAAGTATATCCTAAATTGAACATTCTAATGGGATTAATGGCACATTGGGTGGTGATCCTCACACAATTTGACATCTAGTAAAACTCGTAGAAATATATTAGGGTTTGGGAATTAACAGACTTCTTGACCACCCACATGACCCCTGAAGAACCACCCTTGGATGTTGACTACCCAGATGAGCCTATTCTCTCGATGGAATGGGAAATTACCTATTGGAAGATGTATTCCAATGGTTCATTCCAGATACCAACTGGTAGAAGGAACAACATTCCCTATCTCAATAGATCATTCCTTGAGATCATCTTCATCACCCTGATGAAGGCTGTTCTTCCATACTCATTCATATTGTCAAAAGGCTTCACCAAAATTGAGGTAGAGTATCAGACTCTCATTATTGGTCTCGATTTGAATCTCAAGTTTGAATTACCCCTACTTCATGTGAAGGAAGACTCTGAATTAGTCATCAATTAAATTAATAGTGATTACACTGTTATAAATCCATAGCTAGTGCCCATACTAGAGCTCACTCAATAGATGATGGACCAATTACTATATTAGATAGAGGTGAATCATGTACCTTGGTCGCAAAATGGTTGATTAAATGACCTGAATAGTTTTCCACACCTCTTTTATAGATTGAAAAGGATGATCTATTCATTCATATGGAATATCATATGGTCATCACTCCCATAATTTTATACAATGTTGACAGTAATTAGGTAAACTAGCTGACTACAAGTTCCTCCACATCAAGACCCACAGGGTTCCCCCAAAAAGGAAATACCAAACTAGATATACCGTTTTGTTGAGTATATCCATCATGGAATTATCCATCCAGATTGAGCTGAGCATGATTGAATCCGTTGACATGCAGAATAATTCACCATTTAGAGTGGGAATAAAATCCAAAATACACTCTACAGACATGGGTTTGATGGAATTATCCTCTTTTTCATCCAAAAAATATGATATTACCCATGTTATATAGGAAGTTAGTGTAGGGTCATGTGGTACTCATTAGAAAGGGAAAAATCTCTCCCATTAGATTCAGAAGTTGGGATACTTCTGGACCACCATAATCCACAATGGCATCGAGTTTTCCAAGAGGATCCATGTGTGTCAGACCCCTGATTTTTTTTACATAAAATAGAGATTATATATAACAAAATTTATTTTTGGCCCTTTTCAGCATGGGGAATCAATGTTGTAGTACCATATTGTCCAGCAATAGCTCACCAGTGAAGGTTCATTCTGGCCATGATAGATTTATTTTCCATGTGGATAGAATCGATTCCTTTCAATGAAGTCAAGACCCAATCTGTGATTGATTTCATGATCTATAAAATCATTCATTAATTTGGAGTTCATCATGATATTCTCACCAAAAATGGTATAACATTTTTGGCTACTAAGTGGAATATATTTTATGCCCTGTATAGTATATATTCAAACCATACTTCTCACTACTACAAACAGGTGAATGTATAGATCGAGGCATTCAATAAGACCCAATATAAAATCATATAGAAGATGATGGTCTAGAATAAGAAAATTTGTCTAGAAAATCTCTCCAATGCCCTCTGAGCATATCAAATGATTGCTTATAATTCCACCAATGTGACTCAATACTCCCTAGTATATGGAAAAGAGGCAGTCCTTCCCATTGAGGTTCAGTTTCCATCACTCTGAACAGCTATCTAAGACTAGTAGATTCTAGATAGAATAGAAGAATTCCATCTAGCTGAGATGGAATCCCTCAAATAGAATAGGCTCCAAGACTTGAATAATCTAGAGAGGCACCAAAACAAGATAGAAACGACATTCAACAAGAGGGATCACCTCTTCTCCTACCTCTAGGGTGACATGGTAATGGATCTTAGAATGCCAATGATACTTGGAAATAGGCTACCAAAGTTGTAACCCAAATGGAAAGGACCTTACAGCATTCATAAGTTATATTAAAGTGGTTCATAATCTTTGATCACCATGGACAGAAGTGTATCACACCTCCGAACAATGTCAATTTTCTCAAACAGAACTTCATGTAAGGGAGATAATCCTAGTTTTATGACATTAAAAATAAAAAAAACCATCATCCAGGTCACATGACATTAAAATTTGGGATACATCATAGTTTCATGATGTTAAGCTACATAATAAAAATAATTTTAGTCACATGACAATAAACTATAAAATGTCTTTTCCTCACCATAAAATATTAATCTACATGTCCACATCCTAATCACATGATGATAAACTTTGTGATTGTTCCCAACTCTCTAACCTTAAAATAAGAACCTATGGTCTAAAATCTATTAACATAAACTAGGATATCAAGTCCATGAATCATAACTTTAAAATATATGAAAATCCTTATAGGAATATGTGGTGTGGGATTGGGCCTCCTTGGTCCTCATTCATGGGTTTTGTCAGCTCACTAAACCATACATATCAAATTGGGATACTCAATGTTCTTAATGCATGATGTTAAAATGTAGTATTACCTTGTAAAATTTTAGGATTCCACATATGATAAATATGAGATGTAAAAAAATCCTTAGTGCATGATGTTAAACTATAGTATTATGTCGGAAAAGTTTAGGATGACCCATATAAGAAATTCAAGATGAAAAAACATCCTCAAAACACAAAATAAAACTGCAGTCTTACCCCAAACAAGTCTGGAATGCCTATTAAACAATGGATTATTTTACCCCAATTTAAAACAGGATACCTCTAAATAAGATATAAACATTACCTCATGTCCTGAACATGGGATGACCCACAAAAACCACAGGATGCCTTATTTCCCCCACTAGAGATGATGGTCCCCATCGGTGTTAGACACATTCCATGTCATGTTCTAGAACTACATGTTCCTTGATTCCCATCATTATGGGATATGTAGAAATGACCATACTTCTAATCTATGGGCCCAGCTAAAAATTTGTTAACCCTTTACCACATTGTCTCAGTTATGGTCTAGTCATTATGACCTTAAACTGTATGTAGTTCATATTAATGTTTGTATGTGGTACACAAACACCCTTGGATTCATTCCATCAGGTTTTACATCTTGTGTACCATACATACACCCTCAGAGTGAATATTACCATATAGTCAAATCAACATGACTTTAAACTAATTTCCATGGTCTAGGCCGTATGAACTTAAAACTATATATGAAACTAATATGATGAATGTTCTAGAACTATATATGGCCTGATACCCATCCTTATGGGATATGTAGTGGCGCCAAAAATTTTCATCTTCGAGCCTAGACACAAATTCATCGAATCCACTGGCCCCTTATCCTCATCATGTACTGAGATTTAAGAACTTAAACCAATAGCTGCCCTCTATCCAAGCATCATGACTTTAAGTTTTGTGCAATATTTCTCAAGAATATGTGGTATGAAATTGAGACTACATGGTCCTTATTAAATTCGGTCTTGTCACTATGCTACACTACACATTTCCATTTGAGACTCTCACTCCATAGTCCAAGATTTATGGCCTTAAATTAGCATCCATCCGTTGGTCCATGAAATACAACTTTAAACTATTTTCAACACTTGGTTTTAAATCCTACTCCATGATATACCCCAATTGGAATTTCTGAATACGCTGTGGCGTGGAACCTATAGTACTAAATCATACATGGAAATTCCCTCATTCCATTTCCACACTTCGAGTCTATCTCAATTTGGACTTCCATCATCTATCAAATCAAAATATCCCCCCTAATGATGATGGTGTCTGGCCAAAATGGCTCACCTCCAGTCCTATGCCAATACCCTGATGGATCTATGGTAGTAAACAATGGGTCCCGTGTTTTGAATTTGGTTAATAACCGATCCTTCATTTTCTCACCCCATTCACAACTGCTGTGGTTGTGGTCCCTATGTTTCAAATGTGGTCAATGGTCGATCCCTACCCATTGGTCGTCCAATTATTCAAATATCAAAAATCTTTTCCTACCTACTTTCTACCTCTCTACGTCTTAGTGGAATTCCAATACCCTTGGTATTACCCCTCACTACATTTGTGCTCATTGAGTAAGTAGGTTAGTGTCATTGGGAAATTCCTAAACCAACTTCTTCTTACCCTTACTGTGTGTTTACATGTGTCAGTAAAGTTTCATCACCTCTCCTTATTTCTCACACTGATCATGACTCACATGGGATTAAAAGTTTTTAGAGGGTTTATACTCATGTGGATGAATTTCACAAGACCCATAGTCCAAGCATCGGGACTTAAAACTATATGTATGTATCCTCAAGAATATTTGGTGTGGCATTAGGCCTCCTTGGTTCTCATTCATGTTGGATTTATCATTCCGCCACAATACACATGTCCATTTGAGATGACCCTTGGTCCAAACTCTATGACCTTAAACTAAGAGCCTGTGGTCTGAGTTTTAAGACCTTAAACTAACAGCCACCCTATGATCCATGCAATAAGACCTTAAATGTAACACCCCGAGTTTTAGAAAAAAAGAATAAGTTTAAATAAATTATGATTTAAAATGAATAATGTTATAAATAAACTATAAAAGAAGGAATTTTCGAAATGAAAATTTATGAATACTTTGATTTATAAAAATGTCATGTTTTAAAACGCAACGACGTCAAATATATTTTCAAAGACGTTGTTCTAATAAATGAAATAATTAAGAATGATCTTTTACTATAAATAATGTTTTGAATTAATCTATGTCATATATATATATATATATATTTACATAGATAAAATCTTAAAACAAGATTAATAAAAATTAAGTGTTCAAAAGGATTTACTAACATGCAATGAAATTGTTAAGATCATTATTTCTTTTTAAACTAAAATAAATATTATGTTAAATTATGAATTTTAATTGTTTTAATGAAATAATTTTTGGTTCAGAAAAATTTATTTTACAAGCTAAATAAACATGTAAATCAATTTATCAAAATAAATGAATAATAATGATAATCTAATAATATTTTTATTATTAAATTTGAAATTCTAAGTATATATATATGTATGTGTATGTAATATATTTACATATAAAAATATATTTAGTAATAAGAAATTTATTTTATTTATATATGTAATTGTTTTATTAAAATATAAACTTATTCTAATTAGGTTGATAATAATATAAATCAAAATATCAGTTTTGAATTATTACTATTATGAAATTAAAAATTCTGATTAGATTAATTTGTTATAAAATTGTTAATAGTTTGAATTTTGTTTAATAAAATTATAGTTAATTAATTAAAAAAATTATAATTTAAATAGTTAAAGTTGCATAAGATTTCATTTAAGAAAAATGAAAATTTGATGTTCTTATTTGTATTAGTTTTCAAAAAATGACACTTTTTAGTGTAAATTAAATTTATTGTTAAATAATATTTTTATGAGTAATATATTAATATCTTTTTTTTTCAAAAAAAATGTTGTTTCATATATTTATAATTATTTATAAGTTTTATTAATTGTTGCTACATTGAATTATATATATTATTATTAATTTTAATGTTTCAAAATTATAAATATTTTGTACCAATTATGGTAATTGTTATTTTGGTATATTTTTGAATTATTAATTTAATTTATAACATTTTAGCTACACACACACACACACACATATATATAAATGTTTTATGGATAATAATAATAATAATAATTGAATAAATATATTTTTATAATTAAAATTTTATTTAATTTATAAATGTATTAATATTTTTGTCTTATCTAATTTTCAAATGATAAGATATATATAAATATATTTAAATTTATAAATAAAAATTAGATAAAATTATATTTTTGATAAGTTTCATTTTTATAAACTTATTAATCTTATAATATATATATATATTTGTTTATAAATGGGTATAATAATTAAAGTATTAAAAAATTTACTTTTTAAAATGTATTGTTAAAATATTTAATAAATTTTTACTTGCTTTGGGATACATACATACATATATATATATAATAAAGTTGATGATATAATAGTTAATAAGATAATTGATAAAATAATCAAGGATAATAATAAAAAAAGGGGAAAACCGTGAATGGGTTGAGGAGTTTTTCAAAGGTGGAATAATTGGGGAAATGGAATTAGGGTTTGGAGGTTCAGCCTTCGGAAGAGGTGTGTGCCACAAGCAGGAGGCGCGCAACATGCCGCCGTCGTGGGAGAGTAGTGGGAAAGGTGAGCTGTGCGTAGGGTGGGGCGTCCACGTGTGATGGGAGCTGAGGCCGTCGACCAGTCGAGGTCGAAGCCGTGAGTCGCGGTGTGTGCTGATCCGTGTCCGTTGTGAGAGCCGAGTACAGGGGAGGCCAGACCAAGGCCGTGCGCGTCACGAGGTGCGGTCGAGGTCGAGGTCGGGGACATTCCACTGGTTAGAGATGTCGTGCCGGGCTCTATTGTGAGTCTGTCCATTTAGGGTTTCATTTTTCCAGACCTAGAGTGAATTTTCTTAGTTTTAGATTTTGCGTCTTTTTATTTTTTTCAATTTCACAGTTTCCTATTAGATTTTTAATTTTGGGGACCACTAGTTTTAGATTTGATTTGTTTGAATTGGAAATTTTGTCTGATAATTGATTGATTGCCTTTGTTGTTTTTTTTATTGTTCCGTTTTGGTCCACCAGTGTCAATTCAGTGACAATATAATATATATATTTATTCTTACTTGAATTTTCTTCTCGTTCATTACCTTTTGCTTGTGTGGATAGTTTGATTCTCTCAATTATCCTCTTGTTTCATGACAACTTGATTACTATTCCTCTATTGGTGGCATGTGGATATATATATGAGTGTTTGTGTACACAGAGGGGGAGAATTCCTTCTTGTGAGGATAAACTCTGCATGAACAAACTCTTTTCTATTTTCTTACCACTGGTATAATTCCATAAGGTAGTCAGAAATGTTCTACCAAGGCTATATTTTGGATTCTTTGTTTAAGGTAAGGAACTATATTCAATCGTTTATATTTACAAAACCTTTACTATATTTTTTTTCTATATGCAATCTTATAAATATTTACATATGGATATACCAATCCCTTCAGTTTATAAATTATTGATGTTTTATTAAAAATTCACATACGGGTAATCTATGAAAGGGGGTATTTTTTTTAAATTGTTGTTATTATATAAAACCAATTATACAGTTTTGTATATAATCAGATATACAATATGTATACATATTTATATATATACATTCAGTATTGGATCGTTCCTCTCTTCCACTTTCAAGCAGGGTGTAAGGGATAGTCTTCAAGCATTTTTATTCATCAAACCCCTATTTTACATTTCTGTATATACAATATATATATATATATATACATATATTCATATTTTTAATTAGTGTATATAATTATGTATATACCTTAAAACCCTTCCTGATTAAGGGTTTCTAGGGAGGTTGTTAATGTTTTGAGAACTCAAATAATTTATGTATGGTTAGTTTTGAAAGGCTTCAATTATATATCTTATATGTATATATTTTCGGGTGTATAAGTATATATATATATATATATATATGTATGTATATAACCCTAACCCAAATCTATTTTGAAGATTTTAAAATAAATCAGTATGATTTACAAAGGATTATATACACATAAAGGGTATTTCGAATTTACTTTTAATATGAAAATCCCTTTTTTGTAAAATTTGTATATGTAAATGTATAATTATGTAATTATGCAAATATTTTTTCTAAAATAATTGATTATGACTTTCAAGACATGAATACTAACCCTTAAGTAATATTTTATGTGCGAACTAAGTTTATGTTTTTAAATTGGATTATGTTTTAAAACTTAAGTGTATTCATGTATACATATTTATGTAACACCATCCAAATCCGTTTTATAATTTTTAAAAGATGTTTGCCAAGACTTAAGTAATGTTTTAGATGCAAAATGTCATTTGGGTTCAATTGGGATTATATTTAGTGTGAAAAACCCTAAAGTTCATATATGTGTGCACTTTCAGTCACACATGTTATAAACCCTACATGTTTTGGTCTTCATTCAAGTGGTTTTATTAATTAAATATTTAGTTGAAATATTTATTACATGTAAGATGTTAATAAATATTATTCGGTTATGAAAATACTAAATATGTACGTCTCTTGTACATACTGTAGTGCAAATATTTTTTATATGTATAATTTCCAAAAACCCTATTTCCAAGTAATGAATAACAGAATTTAATTAAGCTTTTGATACAAACAATGCATGTACGATCTTAATGAATGCAAATTTTAGTGGTTAAACCAAAATGTGCTTATGTCAAACCTGCATTGATTATATTAACTCCATTGTGATTTTAAATGATTTTTTTAAGGATTAAAAAGATTTGAGGAATTACGTGTTTTCCCATTAAATGATTATTACATAATGAACCCCCTGCAGTTATTGTCATTAGTTAATCAAATTGTGATTTGGTCTATTTTCATGTTCACTAGGACTTTTATCAGCATGCATTTTATTAAATGTGCATGAAATAGGGACTTTAAACTAAGAAGTTATTAAATATTTTCACTACTGTCTCATCATATGCCATGTGCACTTAATCTCATACTCATAGGTGACGGTTCTTTAACCGAGGATATTCCTCTAGTCGGAATAATCTCTTGGTTGGTCATATACTAAAACATAGTGAAGGAATGCTAAATTGTTGGACTCATGCTGACTATGTCAAGGCCTCGTGCCATGACCTGTGGGTAGAAACCCAAACTGATAGTCGGAAACAAACTCAAAGGGTTTTTCGCCTACTGATTGTCTCAAGAGAACTACCGATGCATCGAGGAGCTTAATTTTACCGGTCTCCTGTAACATCCCAAGGTTTTCTAAAAATAAATTGAAAATGCTTGAAATTTTGTTTAAGGTATATATTTATAAGTATCCTTTAAACATAATTTTATTTCTCCTATGTTTTGAATTTCAAGAAACTGTCATCTACAATTGTGTTCAGTATGTTATTTAGAGTCTGATGAAACAAACTTGTTTTTTGGTGAATAGTAACCTACCCTTATGAATAGTAACCTACCCTTATGAATAGTAATATGACCCTTATGAATAGTAAATAAGAGTAACATTACCTATGAATAATAAAATAAAATTTAGACATCTTAGAAAGTGACAATTTGACCTTAGTAAACGTTTTTGGTATTTTATAAGTCATAAATAAATAATTATAATTAATTAATTAATTTAAAAGACTATTTATTTTCCTGTAATGTATTCATAAATTATTGAATCAATGTCTAATAGTTTTTAGACCTTATGTAATTTTTGAAAGAACTATAAATTCAGTTTTAATCTTAAAAACTGTTTTTTTAAGTAAATTATGATTTTTATTAATTATTAAATTAATAATATTTAGAAAATTATTTTTGAAAAATGGACTTCATTTTTGTATTCTACACATCGAAAAATGGTTGGGTTAAATTTTTGAGATTTTTTCTGAGATACTTGAATTTTTGATGAATAGTGGAATCCGATAATTCACAATAAATGCTAAATAATGTATTAATTGAGTCACCGATGACGTTCTACTGATGTAAGTCCACTTGGTTCTGGATTACATTATAAAATTACTATTATTGGTCATCCAAGACTCACTATTCCTGGTCTTTGGTGAAATTAATAAACTAATCATTTTTATATTAAAGAAACCCCTCTCCCCTCCACTATAAAAGCCACCCTTCACTCCCTCTTTTCCTCACACCTCTCAAGCTCCAAGACTTCTCTAAACTCTGCCCAAACAACTTCCCTAGCTCATCCCTCACGTTCAAAAGCTGCTGGTCTCATCAAAAGACCAAGCCTAGCTTCCTTAAAGAGGATCTCAAGAGGAGGATTCTAAAGGTAATTTTTCTCTCTCTTCTCCTTTAATTTCCTTTCAAGTTCAAGTTACTTTCTTGATCTCTCCCTACCTATCTTCATCCAAATTGTTCTTTAAATCCAGTATTATATATATACTATAATATTATGATTCTAATGTTATATTATATCACCCCACACCCTTTCCCTCTTCCATTTATTTTATTAAAGAGAACGTTGTTCATGAGGTGTTAAATTTATCACCATAAAAAATGACATGTTCTCTTCTTCCATTTCTACCTTCAATCTGGTTCATAAAACCATTTATATGGTTGAACCAGGTTATAATATATGTTTTATGACTCACATAAGGTTCTGTAATTCTTTTTGTACTCATGATTCAAATTTATAAGACTAAATGAGGTTGTAATTATCAAAGAACCACTTAAATGATCTAAACGAACATAATTAATGTTTTAACTTATGAATCATCATCATATAAAGAATAAAAGTGATAAATGGTATAATTTATGGTACTGGAAATATGTAAAAACTACTCCATTCCAATTTTGGAGTTTCACTTCCAATCAACAAGAACGATTCATCATGAACCGATTGTGAAAATCACAAAAGAACTCACCCAAAATAATGCAAGGAACAAAATACTAACAATTAAGGGGTAAAATGAGGTTATGAAATGACCATATAAGATGTTATAAACATGAAAATGTTTCTATAAAATACTAATAACACTATTTTAACCATTATACAGAAGGTTTAAACAATTTTTAAGTAAGACAGGCCCAAGGTAAGGGAATTCTTAATCCGATTTCCATTCTTTGGGTTAACCTTCTACTTTATAATTTATGTGCTATTTAAATTGTTTGTGTGATGGGTTATATTTATATTATGTTTAATTATGTGTATTTACAGAGTATATACATATTCCATCCACTCTATTAAGTATCACTTCAAGTATATTTTGTTTATAAGGGACTTTTCTTCTAAAATCCTCTTTTAAAATTCTGTTTTATAAGATTCAAAAGAAATGTTTTTATGATATTGTTTATATTGTATGATTATGTTTTGGTTATTGGGAATTGTTTATGATGAAGGGTGGGACCTATATTTCCCTCCAATGCATTGGGTATGAGTAAGTTGGAGGTCAGCCGTATGGTTACTCCATGTGTAACTGCGATGGTTACACAAAGTATGGTACCCGTGAGGGTTACAAATTTTAAGGTAGCCAAGATGGTTACAAGATTATGTAAGTAATTCCCCAAGATACCTCTATGATTATAATTATGTTTGGTGTGGATCTTTTGTAAATCTCATGTTACACAAAGTAAGTATTTATGGGTGGAAATCATGTCTTTTAAAAATGTTTTCATACGTCATGTGTATTCGTGGGCTAATGTGATTTTTCCTTCTTTTTCATACCTTACTGAGATTTTGTGCTCATACCAAGTTTTTAAATGATTTTTCACAGGTTAATGGATGAGTAATACAAGGAAGGAAGACATGTTAAGTTTTTAATAATTTTCAAGGAGTCTTGTTTTAAGTTTTAATGTTTTATATTCTGAGGAAAATGGAAACTGATTTTATGGTATCCACTATGTAACAATGTGTAATGTTATGAATGATTTGTCTTATTTCTCTAAAGCACTAAACTTGAAAAGATCCCCAATGTAAAAGGAAGTGTTTTCTTGAATAAATTAAAGATTAGGTATGAAATAAGTGCGGGTTGTTATAGTTGGTATCAGAGGATGGTTTAGATAACTTAGGGGGTTAAGGTGATGCTAATAGAATACCATAAATAATTTTCACTCTATGTTTAATTTGTTATAGCATTTAAAGATTACCATGTTGCTTCATCTAAGAAGTGTTTGTTCAGAATGGTTGTCCGTAGAAGGAACATGGATGCTGAAGAGGAGAGGCACCGAAATAATGACATCCTTCCTGATCTACAGCCCAGAATGGTAGGGATTGGAACCGAGCAGTTTGTGACAGTAATGGATCAGATAACACAAGCTATAAATGGTGGTGGAATCCATGCAAGAGAACTAATAGAGGTACCCCAATGGAACATGACAGTGGTGGAAAATTTTGTGAGACAACATCCTCCTGCATTCAATGGATCTTCTAACCCAGTGGCAGCAGAAGGATGGATTAAATCCCTTGAAAAGATATTTGATGTTATGGGATGTTCGGAAAATCAAAAGGTAAGTCTTGCCATTTATCATTTTTAAGGGGAAGCTGATCAGTGGTGGTCAATGGTAAGGAATATCAGGGGTAGAGAGGATTTTTATGCCTTAGTGTGGGATGAATTTAAAAGTCTTTTTCTTGAAAAATATTTTCCTAAGGTGGTGAGACTTAGAATGGAGAAGCAATTCCTTGAATTGAGACAAAAGGAGGAAGATTCAGTGGCTGTGTATAAAGCGAACTTCACCCGACTGGCGAGGTATGCTCCAAATATTATTCTGGATCTCGATAGAAAAATCAACCGCTTTTACTCAGGATTGAAGCCAAGGTATCGAAGGGCATTGGCCTCCCGTGAATTCAAAAGTTATGAGAAACTTGTCCGATATGCTGAGAGGGTAGAGATGGAATTTGCTGATGATCACATGCATTTTGGAAACAAAGAGAAGAAGAGGTCCCGTTGGCAAGAAATGGGTAAGAATCAACCAAAGAAATCTGATGGTAAGAAAATCCAATTTCCAGTTTGTGAAAAGTGTGGCAAGAAGCACCCTGGGGAATGTCTTATCAAAACTGGGAAGTGTTTTAAATGTGGTAAGTTTGGACATATGGCCTGAGATTGCAATGAAAATGATCCAAATACTAATCTTGATAAGCAAACTGTAAAGTGTTTTAAATGTGGTGAGATGGGTCACTATGCAAATTCCTGTCCAAAGAGGGATCCAAATGATGCAAAGAAGCCAGACTACAAGTAGAAAGGTGTAGTGAGATCCTTTGAGACTACATCAGTAGGTGTTGGTCCATCCAATGAAGTTGTATCAGGTACTTTGTTTGTTCACTCAGATTTTTCTAAAGTTTTGTTTTATACGGGTTCTACACATTCCTTCATCTCTGAGAAATTTTCTAGTAAATTGGAAATATCACCTCAACAAATGAGACCCGAACTTGTTGTTAAAACACCAGGGGGAAATGTTATAGCAAAGAGGAATTATAAGAATATTTCTATTATGGTATGTGGAAATAATTTACCTACAAACCTTGTTGTTTTACCCTTAGTCGAGTTTGACATTATTCTAGGGATGGACTGGCTTTCTGATTATCATGCTAAGATTGACTGTAGAGATAAAGAAGTTGTTTTTCAGAAAGAGTTTCAGTTTGTATACAAGAATGAACCCATAAAATTGATAACATATCAGTAAGCTGAGAAACTACTGAAAGATGGAAGTGAAAGTTATCTTGCTCATATTTTTGAAAACAATGGAACTATTCAAAGTAATGATGTGCCAGTGGTAAATGAATACCTTGATGTTTTTCCTGAGGAGTTACCCAGTGTCATACCTGAATGAGAAGTAGAATTCACAATTGATTTAGTTCCTGATGCTAAGCCAATTTCAAAACCCCCATATCGTATGGCTCCAATAGAACTTCATGAATTGAAAAATCAGTTGTAGGATTTGCTTGTGAAAGGCTTCATTCGTCCCAGTACTTCACCATGGGGAGCCCCTGTTTTGTTTGTTAAAAAGAAAGATGGTTCCATGAGACTTTGCATTGATTATAGAGCTTTGAATAACATCACTGTTAAAAACAAGCATCCTTTGCCTCATATTGATGACTTGTTTGATCATCTCCAGGGAGCTCAGTACTTTTCCAAGATTGACTTGAGATCCGGATACCATCAGCTGAAGGTGAAGGGGGATGACATTCCGAAAACAGCCTTTCGTACTAGATATGGGCATTATGAATTTGTTGTTATGCCATTTGGGTTAACTAATGCACCTGTTGTATTCATTAATCTTATGAATAGATTATTTCATGAGTTCTTGGATAAGTTTGTGGTTGTATTTATTGATGACATTCTGGTTTTTTCTAAAAATAAAGAGGAGCATGAAAAACATCTAAGGGTTGTTTTACAAACTTTAAAAGAAAAGAAACTATATGTAAAGTTCAGCAAGTGTGATTTTTGGTTGCAACAAATTTCTTTTCATGGGAACATTGTAAATAAGGATGGAATAACAATTGATCCTGCCAAAACAAAAGTAGTTGATGAATGGCCAAGACCCACAAATGTTACAGAGATTCGTAGTTTTCTGGGCTTAGCAAGTTATTACCGACGGTTTGTTAAGAACTTTGCACGGTTATCTAGCCCAATAACTAAGTTAACATGGAAAGGGGTTAAATTTGTTTGGATAGAGGAATGTGATGTTTTTTTTCAGGAACTAAAGAAGAGATTGGTGAATGCTCCAGTTTTGGCCTTACCTTCTCAGAATGGTGAGTTTGTCATCTACAGTGATGCTTATTTGAAGGGACTTGGTTTTGTTTTGATGCAGAATGACCAGGTAATTGCCTATGCTTCGAGACAACTTAAACCTCATGAGCTAAATTATCCCACACATGATTTGGAATTGGGAGCTGTGGTTTTTGCTTTGAAAATATAGAGGCATCATCTATACGGAACCAAATGCCAAATATATACTGACCATAAAAGTCTTAAGTATATATTCACTCAGAAGGAATTAAACATGAGGCAGAGAAGATGGCTAGAACTGATAAAGGATTATGACTACACGATCAATTACCATCCTGGAAAAGCAAACAAAGTAACAGATGCCTTAAGTCGGAAAAATCATGCATCATTAACCATACTATGATTGGAACATGATCCCTTGATTAATGATTTGATGAATTTTGGCTTAGAAGTTGTTGCTGCAGGGAATATATCTGTTTTGTTTCAGGTTTCAGTGCAGTCTTCGTTGTCAGAAAGAATTATGAAAGCACAGAGGAAAGACCGTGAGCTACAGAAAAAGGTAGAATTGGTTAAAATGGGTAAGTTTCCAAAATTTAATCTTGATAAAGATTGTGTTTTAAGATTTGGAAAAAGGTTGTGTGTGCCTTTGATTCCCATCTGAAGAAAGAATTGTTGTGTGAAGCTCATAGTTCTCCATTTTATGTTCATCCTGGAAGTACTAAGATGTACAGAGACCTTCGAGAGTATTACTGGTGGAATGAGATGAAAAGAGATATTGCTGATTTTACAATGAAATGTTTGACATGTCAGCAGGTTAAAGCAGAGTGGCAGTTACCGAAGGGGATGATTCAGCCTTTTCCAGTTCCAGAATGGAAATGGGAGAATATATCCATGGATTTTGTAGTGGGACTACCAAAAACTTCTCGAGGTAACAATGCAATATGGGTTATTGTTGATTGGATAACAAAGTCTGCTCATTTTATTTCTATTCGAGATAAAATGACATTAGATCAGCTTTCTCGATTGTACCTCAAGGAGATTGTCAGGTTACATGGAGTTCCTCTTTCCATTGTGTCTGACCGAGATCCCAGGTTCACTTCTAAATTTTGGAAGGGACTTCAGAAGTCTTTGGGAACAGAGTTGAATTTCAGTACAACTTTTCATCCTCAATCAGATGGGCAGTCAGAACGAACGATTCAAACTTTGGAGGATATGCTTCGAGCTTGTTTAATGGACTATCAGGGAAGTTGGGATCAACATCTTTCATTAGTTGAGTTTTCTTATAATAACAGTTTTCATTCCAATATTCAGATGGCACCTTTTGAGGCCTTGTATGGAAAGCGGTGTCGGACTCCTGTGTTTTGGGATTAAGTCGGTGAAAGAAATTTGATGGGTCCAAAATTAGTAGAAGAAGTGGCTGAGAAAGTGAGGATGATCCAGCAACACATGAGGATAGCTCAGAGCAGGCAGAAAAGTTATGTAGATAACAGAAGGAAAGACTTCTCTTTCGAGGTAGGTGACCATGTTTTCCTTAAAATCTCTCCTTGGAAAAGTGTAATGCGTTTCGGTAAGAAAGGGAAACTAAGTCCACGGTTCATCGGTACTTTTGAAATCTTGGATAAAATTTGAACAGTTGCATACCGTGTAGCTTTTCCTCTGAGCTTATTTCAGGTACACGATGTTTTTCATATTTCGATGTTGAGAAAGTATGTTCCAGATTCATCACATGTCTTGAGCCCGGAAGCAGTTCAGCTGGCAGAGAACCTTTCTTATGAAGAAAAACCGGTTCAGATTCTTGATTGAAGAGAACAAGTATTGCAGAATAAGGTAATCCACCAGGTAAAGGTTTTGTGGAGAAACCACATGGTTGAAGAAGCAATATGGGAGTCTGAAAATTCTATGAGGGAAAAATACCCTCAGTTGTTTAATAAGTAAATAAAATTGCGAGGACGCAATTTCAAGAAGGTGAGGATAATGTAACATCCCAAGGTTTTCTAAAAATAAATTGAAAATGCTTGAAATTTTTTTAAGGTATATATTTATAAGTATCCTTTAAACATAATTTTATTTCTCCTATGTTTTGAATTTCAAGAAACTGTTATGTACAATTGTGTTCAGTATGTTATTTAGAGTCTGATGAAACAAACTTGTTTTTTTGGTGAATATTAACCAACCCTTATGAATAGTAACCTACCCTTATGAATAGTAATATGACCCTTATTAATAGTAAATAAGAGTAACATTACCTATGAATAATAAAATAAAATTTAGACATCTTAGAAAGTGACAATTTTACCTTAGTAAACGTTTTTGGTATTTTATAAGTCATAAATAATTAATTATAATTAATTAATTAATTTAAAAGAATATTTATTTTCCTATAATGTATTCATAAAATATTGAATCAATGTCTAATAGTTTTTAGACCTTACGTAATTTTTGAAAGAACTATAAATTCAGTTTTAATCTTAAAAACTGTTTTTTAAGTAAATTATGATTTTTATTAATTATTAAATTAATAATATTTAGAAAATTATTTTCGAAAAATGGAATTCATTTTTGGATTCTACACGTTGAAAAATGGTTGGGGTAAATATTTGAGATTTTTTATGAGATACTTGAATTTTTTATGAATAGTGGAATCCGATAATTCACAATAAATGCTAAATAATGTATTAATTGAGTCACCGATGATGTTCTGCTGATGTAAGCCCACTTGGTTCGAGATTACATTATAAAATTACTATTATTGGTCATCCAAGACTCACTATTCCTGGTCTTTGGTGAAATTAATAAACTAATCAATTTTATATTAAGGAAACCCCTCTCCCCTCCACTATAAAAGCCACCCTTCACTCCCTCTTTTCCTCACACCTCTCAAGCTCCAAGAATTCTCTAAACTCTGCCCAAACACCTTCCCTAGCTTATCCCTCACGTCCAAAAGCTACAGGTCTCATAAAAAGACCAATCCTAGCTTCCTTAAAGAGGATCTCAAGAGGAGGATTCTAAAGGTAATTTTTCTCTCTCTTCTCCTTTAATTTCCTTTCAAGTTCATGTTCCTTTCTTGATCTCTCCCTATCTATCTTCATCCAAATTGTTCTGTAAATCTAGTATTATATATATACTATAATATTATGATTCTAATGTTATATTATATCACCCCACACCCTTTCCCTCTTCCATTTATTTTATTAAAGAGAACGTTGTTCATGAGGTGTTAAATTTATCACCTTCAAAAACGACATGTTCTCTTCTTCCATTTCTACCTTCAATATGGTCATGAAACCATTTATATGGTTGAACCAGGTTATAATATATGTTTTATGACTCACATAAGGTTCTGGAATTCTTTTTGTACTCATGATTCAAATTTATAAGACTAAATGAGGTTGTAATTATCAAAGAACCACTTAAATGATCTAAATGAACATAATTAATGTTTTAACTTATGAATCATCATCATATAAAGAATCAAAGTGATAAATGGTATAATTTATGTTACTGGAAATATTTGAAAACTACTCCATTTCAATTCTGTAGTTTCAATTCCAATCAACAAGAACGATTCATCATGAACCGATTGTGAAAATCACAAAAGAACTCACCCAAAATAATGCAAGGAACAAAATACTAACAATTAAGGGGTGAAATGAGGTTATGAAATGACCATATAAGATGTTATAAACATGAAAATGTTTCTGTAAAATACTAATAACACTATTTTAACCATTATATAGGAGGTTTAAACAATTTTTAAGTAAGACAAGCCCAACGTAAGAGAATTCTTAATCCGATTTCCATTCTTTGGGTTAACCTTCTACTTTATAATTTATGTGCTATTTAAATTGTTTGTGTGATGGGTTATATTTATATTATGTTTCATTATGTGTATTTAGAGAGTATATACATATTCCATCCACTCTATTAAGTATCACTTCAAGTATATGATGTTTATAAGGGACTTTTCTTCTAAAATCCTCTTTTAAAATTCTGTTTTATAAGATTCAAAAGAAATGTTTTTATGCTATTGTTTATGTTGTATGATTATGTTTTGGTTATTGGGAATTGTTTATGATGAAGGGTGGGACCTATATTTCCCTCCAATTCATTGGGTATGAGTAAGTTGGAGGTCGGCCGTATGGTTACTCCACGTGTAACTGCGATGGTTACACAAAGTATGGTAGCCGTGAGGGTTACAAATTTTAAGGTAGCCAAGATGGTTACAAGATTATGTAAGTAATTCCCCAAGATACCTATATGATTATAATTATGTTTGGTGTGGATCTTGTGTAAATATCATGTTACACAAATTAAGTATTTATGGGTGGAAAGCATATCTTTTGAAAATGTTTTCATACGTCATGTGTATTCATGGGCTAATGTGATTTTTCCTTCTTTTTCATACCTTACTGAGATTTTGTGCTCATCCCAAGTTTTTAAATGATTTTCACAGGTTAATGGATGAGTAATACAAGGAAGGAAGACATGTTAAATGTTGAATAATTGTCAAGGAGTCTTGTTTTAAGTTTTAATGTTTTGTATTCTGAGGAAAATGGAAACTGATTTTATGGTATCCACTATGTAACAATGTGTAATGTTATGAATGATTTGTCTTATTTCTCTAAATCTCTAAACTTTAAAAGATCCTCAATGTAAAAGGAAGTGTTTTCTTGAATAAATTCAAGATTAGGTATGAAATAAGTGCGGGTTGTTATATCTCTAACCCGAGGGGCTTACTTTAACCAGTCCCCAACCTAGAGGACTTTCTTTTAATCGGTCCCCAACCTGGCAGTCCAAAACATTCCCCATATGTCCAGTAAGGTCCAATATTCAAGGTGTCCCATACCACTTTGAATATTTTAATTTATTCCATATTACTCAAGGCTTCCCATACCACTTTGAGTAATTTTATTCTTAGTTCATTATCCTGATATGTCATATGCATGCATGATTATTTATCAATATGGACAAGGAAACCATTTTACAAAAACATGACATGCCTGATAACATTGAAAATATGGAATAATTAATCAAATACAAGCATGGTTAGTAAACATTTTATGTCCAAAGGATAATTACTAAAACATGTCAAATGGTATGGTTTTCCATAAGAGGTGTTAAATGATAATTCTTTAAAATTACTATATATATTATTATTAATTTTAATGTTTCAAAATTATAAATATTTTTTACCAATTATGTTAATTGTTATTTTGGTATATTTTTGAATTATTAATTTAATTTATAACATTTTATCAATATAAATATATATATATATATATATAAATGTTTTATAGATAAACATAATAATAATAATTGAATAAATATATTTTTATAATTAAAATTTTATTTAATTTATAAATGTATTAATATTTTTTTCTTATCTAATTTTCAAATGATAAGATATATATAAATATATTTAAATTTATAAATTAAAAATTAGATAAACTTATAATTTTGATAAGTTTCGTTTTTATAAACTTATTAATCTTATAATATATATATATTTTTATAAATGGGTATAATAATTAAAGTATTAAAAACTTTACTTTTTAAAATGTATTGTTAAAATATTTAATAACTTTTGACTTGCTTTGGGATACATATATATATATATATATAATAAAGTTGATGATATAATAGTTAATAAGATAATTGATAAAATAATAAAGGATAATAATAAAAAAGGGGGAAAACCGTGAATGGGTTGAGGAGTTTTTCACGGGTGGAATAATTGGAGAAATGGAATTAGGGTTTGGAGGTTCGGCCTTCGGGAGAGGTGTGCGCCGGCGCGCAACATGCCGATGTCGAGGGAGAGCAGTGGGCGAGGCGAGCTGTGCGCAGGGAGGGGAGTCCGTACGCGATGGGAGTCGAGGCCTCCAACCAGTCGAGGTCAAAGCCATGTGTTGAGGTGTGTGCTGAGTCATGTCCGTTATGAGATCCAAGTACGAGGGAGTCCAGACCAAGGTCGTGCACATCGCGAGGTGAGGTCGAGGTCAAGGTCGGGGACATGCTGCTAGTCAGAGACATCGTGCTGGGCTCTGTTGCGAGTCCGTCCATTTAGGGTTTCATTTTTCCAGACCTAGAGCGAATTTTCTTAGTTTTAGGTTTTGCGTCTTTTTCTTTTTTTCAATTTTACAATTTCTTGTTAGACTTTTAATTTTTGGGACCACTAGTTTTAGTTTTTATTTGTCTAAATTGGAAATTTTATCCGATAATTGATTGATTGCCTTTGTTGTTTTTTTATTGTTCCGTTTTGGTCTACCAGTGTCAATTTGGCCACAATATAATATATATATTTATTCTTAATTGAATTTTCTTCCCGTTCATTACCTGTTGCTGGTGTGGAAAGTTTGATTCTCTCAATTATCCTCTTGTTTCAAGACAACTTGATTACTATTCTTCTATTGGTGGCACATAGATATATATATGAGCTTTTGTGTACACAGAGGGGGCTAATTCCTTCTCATGAGGATAAACTTTGCATGAAACATCTCTTTTCTATTTTCTTACCACTAGTATAATTCCATAAGGTAGTCAGAAATGTTATGCTTGAGCTATATTTTGGATTCTTTGTTTAAGGTAAGGAACTATCTTCAATCGTTTATATTTATAAAACTTTTACTATATATATTTTTTGTATATGCTGTCTTATAAATATTTACATATGGATATACCAATCCCTTCAGTTTATAAATTACTGAAGTTTTATTAAAAATTCACATACGGGTAATCTATGTAAGGGGGTCTTTTTTTTTTAATTTTTGTTATTATACAAAACCAATTATACAGTTTTGTATGTAATCAGATATACAATATGTATATATATTTATATATATACATTCAGTATTGGATCGTTCCTCTCTTCCACTTTCAATCAGGGTGTAAGGGATAGTCTTCAAGCAGTTTTATTCATCAAACCCCTATTTTACATTTCTGTATATACATTATATATATACATACATTTATTCATATTTTTAATTAGTGTATATAATTATGTATATACCTTTAAACCCTTCCTGATTAAGGGTTTCTTGGGAGGTTGTTAATGTTTTGAGAACTCAAATAATTTATGTAGGGTTAGTTTTTAAAGGCTTCCATTATATATCTTATATTTATATATTTTCGGGTGTATAAGTATACATACATACATACATATATATATGTATGTATATAACCCCAACCCAAATCTATTTTGAATATTTTCAAATAAATCAGTATGATTTACAAAGGATTATATACACATAAAGGGTATTTCGAATTTACTTTTAATATGCAAATCCCTTTTTTGTAAACCTTGTATATATAAATGTATAATTATGTAATTATGAAAATATGTTTTCCAAAACAATCGATTATGACTTTCAAGACATGAATACTAACCCTTAAGTAATATTTTATGTGCGAACTAAGTTTAGGGTTTTAAATGGGATTATGTTTCTAAAATTTAAGTGTATTCATGTATACATATTTATGTAACACCATCCAAATCTGTTTTATAATTTTTAAAATATGTTTGCCAAGCCTTAAGTAATTTTTTAGATGGGAAATGTCATTTGGGTTCAATTCGAATTATATTTAGTGTGAAAAACCCTAAATTTCATATATGTGTGCACTTTCAATCACACATGTTATAAACCCTACATGTTTTGGTCTTCATTCAAGTGGTTTTATTAATTAAATATTTAGTTGAAATATTTATTACATGTAAGATGTTAATAAATTTTATTCGGTTATGAAAATACTAAATATATACGTCTCTTGTACATACAGTAGTGAAAATATTTTTTATATGTATAATTTCGCAAAACCCTATTTCCAAGTAATGAATAACATAATTTAACTAAGATTTTGATATAAACAATGAATGTATGATCTTAATGAATGAAAATTTTAGTGGTTAAACCAAAATGTGCTTATATCAAACCTGCATTGATTATATTAACTCCATTGTGATTTTAAATGATTTTGTTAAGGATTAAAAAGATTTGAGGAATTATGTGTTTTCCCATTAAATGATTATTACATAATGAACCCCCATAAGTTATTGTCATTAGTTAATCAAATTGTGATTTGGTCTATTTTCATGTTCACTAGGACTTTTATCAGCATGCATTTTATTAAATGTGCATGAAATAGGGACTTTAAACTAAGAAGTTATCATTTCATGTGACATACCCTAATCACTCGTCATTTTATGTGTTATCTTATGTGCAAAGAATGTTTACCATACTATGTATTCCTTTGATTATTTATTGCCATATCTTCAATGTTATGTCGATGTGTAAATCGACTACTTCAAAACAAGAAAATAAATTCTTATGAAAGTATATATATAAATATACATGCGAATATATATATGAATTACTTATGTATCACATGTTGTTTACAAGTTTTAATTTATGAAAACCCAGTGCAAATGTATACATATTTAATGAAAGATTAAAAATGTTTTCAGAAAACCTGACTCTCGAGTGTGGTAGTCAGGAAGGGATTGGGCGTGGATCCATCATGGACTATCATTAGTTGAGCAGTCTCAGAGCTAGTTATTTTTTTTTCAGAATGTTACCTAATGTTTTCAGAAAAACACTCAGGTATTTTGGGTAATATCAATTGGAAATTAAATATTCAAAGTGGTGTGTGACACCTTGAATATCAGACCTTATTGACATATGAGGAATGTATTGGACTGCCGGGTTGGGGTCCGGTTAAAAGAAATCCCTCTAGGACGGGGACTGGTTAAAGTAAGCCCTCCAGGTTGAAGACTGGTAAAAGTAAGCTCCTCGATGCATCGATAGTTCTCGAGATAGTCAGATTGGGTTTTTTTACCCTTAGGTTATGGCACGAGGCCTTGACATTTAGACATGAGTCTGACATTATACGTTTCGTCACCATGTTTTAGTATATGACCAACCAAGTGATTATTTCAACTAGAGGAATATCCTTGGTTAAAGAACCATTACCTATGAGTATGAGATTAAGTGAACATGGCATATGATGAGACAATGTTGCAATATGATCAGTTTTCCTTTCCAGGATTTTAATGAAAATGTTAGCATTACTTTTTTCATGTTATAATATGAATTTTTATAATTTTTAGTGAAATTATTTATGCGCAACTCTGATAATGTTCATGCTTCGTAGTATTTGCATACTTTGCATGTTATGCTTCTTTATACCAGCATGCTTACTCTGTAAAATGATCTTTTAGTAGTCTTTAGTTGAATGCTTAAATGCTTGTGTTGAATTTCCTAAATGGTTTCCAACAACCTTTGAAAATTGATGACATCTTAATTAAAGGAATTATTTTAAGTTTGTGCAAGTATTTTCAAAGGATGTTTTCAAAAGCCGTGTTAAGTATTTTCAAAACCCCTTACTGATCATATTTTGTGCTCACCCCAAGTTTTTGAAATATTTTTCATAGGTTTCTAGAATTGGTCATCGTTGTTGTAGCGCAGCAGAAGCGGTGTTGATCTTGGAGTTTGTTTAGTTTTTCGTTGTAACTCTGATGTTTTTTTGTAAGCATGTATCTATTTCTAGAACCTAGACCAGAATAATGTCCTCTTTTACAACATGTCTAAGGCTGGGTCCTTACACTTTTTATCAGAGGAACGGTCTAGACAACTTTGGTAATAGATGTTGTCATTTAAAGTTAGTGTCTAGAAATCTAGCGGTCTTAGTTTTATAAATTCTAAAGATGGAAATTCATAATTAGTTTTAGTCTGATGATCTAATTGTGAGGACTCAATTCTATTAAGGGGGGAATATTTTAATGCCCCGAGTTTCAGAAAAAAAAGATTAAATTTAAATAAATTATGATTTAAAATGAATAATGTTATAAATAAACTATAAAAGAAGGCATTTTCTAAATGAAAATTTATGAATACTTTGATTTATAAAAATGTCATGTTTTAATACGCGACGACATCAAATATATTTTCAAAGATGTTGTTCTAATAAATGAAATAATTAAGAATGATATTTTATTATAAATAATGTTTTGAATTAATCTATGTCATATATTTATATATATATATACATAGATAAAATCTTAAAACAAGATTAATAAAAATTAAGTGTTCAAAAAGATTTACTAACATGAAATGAACTTGTTAAGATCATTATTTCTTTTTAAACTAAAATAAATATTATGTTAAAGTATGAATTTTAATTGTTTTAATGAAATAATTTTTGGTTCCTAAAAATTTATTTTACAAGATAAATAAATATGTAAATCAATTTATCAAAATAAATGAATAATAATGAAAATCTAATAATATTGTAATTATTAAATTTTAAATTCTAAGTATATATATATGTATGTGTATGTAATATATTTACATATAAAAATATATTTAGTAATAAGAAATGTATTTTATTTATATATGTAATTGTTTTGTTAAAATATAAACTTATTCTAATTAAGTTGATAATAATATAAATCAAAATATTAGTTTTGAATTATTACTATTATGAAATTAAAAATTATGATTAGATTAATTTGTTATAAAATTGTTAATAATATGAATTTTTTTTAATAAAATTATAGTTAAATAATTAAACGAATTATAATTTAAATAGTTAAAGTTGCATAAGATGTCATTTAAGAAAAATGAAAATTTGATGTTCTTATTTGTATTAGTTTTCAAAAAATGACACTTTTTAGTGTAAATTAAATTTATTGTTAAATAATATTTTTATGAGTAATATATTAATATATTTTTTTCAAATGAAATGTTGTTGCATGTATTTATAGTTATTTATAAGTATAATAACTTGTTGCTACATTGAATTATATATATTATTATTAATTTTAATGTTTCAAAATTATAAATATTTTGTACCAATTATGGTAATTGTTATTTTGGTATATTTTTAAATTATTAATTTAATTTATAACCTTTTAGTTATATACACACACACATATATATATATATAAATTTTTTATAGATAAATATAATAATAATAATTGAATAAATATATTTTTATAATTAAAATTTTATTTAATTTATAAATGTATTAATATTTTTGTCTTATCTAATTTTCAAATGATAAGACATATATAAATATATTTAAATTTATAAAGTAAAAATTAGATAAACTTATAATTTTGATAAGTTTAGTTTTTATAAACTTATTAAACTTATAATATATATATATTTGTTTATAAATGGGTATAATAATTAAAGTATTAAAAAATTTAATTTTTAAAATGTATTGTTAAAATATTTAATAACATTTGACTTGCTTTGGGATATATATATATATAATAAAGTTGATGATATAATAGTTAATAAGATTATTGATAAAATAATAAAGGATAATAATAAAAAAGGGGGAAAACCGTGAATGGGTTGAGGCATTTTTCACGGGTGGAATAATTGGGGAAATGGAATTAGGGTTTGGGGGTTCGGCCTTCGGGAGAGGTGTGCGCCGCAAGCAGGAGGCGTGAAACATGCTACCGTCGAGGGAGAGTAGTGGGCGAGGTGAGTTGTGTGCAGGGTGGGGCGTCCACACGCGATGAAAGCCGAGGCCGTCGACCAGTCGAGGTCGAAGCCGTGAGTTGCAGTGTGTGATGAGCTGTGTCTGTCGTGAGAGCCGAGTACGAGGGAGACCAGACCAAGGCCGTGCGCGTCGCGAGGTGCGGTTGAGGTCGAGGTCGGGGATAAGCCACTGGTCAGAGACGTCGTGCCGGGCTCTGTTGCGTGTCCGTCCATTTATGGTTTCATTTTTTCAGACCTAGAGCGAATCTTCTTAGTTTTAGGTTTTGCATATTTTTCTTTTTTTCAATTCCACATTTTCTTGTTAGAATTTTAATTTTGGGGACCACTAGTTTTATATTTGATTTGTCTAAATTGGAAATTTTGTCTGATAATTGATTGATTTCCTTTGTTGTTTTTTATTGTTCCGCTTTGGTCCACCAGTGTCAATTCGGTCGCAATAATATATATATATATATTTATTATTAATTTAATTTTCTTCCCGTTCATTACCTGTTGCTGGTGTGGATAGTTTGATTCTCTCAATTATCCTCTTGTTTCACGACAACTTGATTACTATTCTTCTATTGGTGGCACGTGGATATATATATGAGCTTTTGTGTACACAGAGGGGTGGAATTCCTTCTTGTGAGGATAAACTCTGCATGAACCATATCTTTTCTATTATCTTACCACTGGTATAATTCCATAAGGTTTTTAGAAATGTTCTTCCTGAGCTATATTTTGGATTCTTTGTTTAAGGTAAGTAACTATCTTCAATCATTTATATTTACAAAACCTTTACTATATTTTTTTTGTATATGCTGTCTTATAAATATTTACATATGGATCTACCAATCCCTTCAGTTTAAAATTATTGAAGTTTTATTGAAAATTCACATACGGGTAATCTATGTAAGGGGGTATTTTTTTTAAATTGGTGTTGTTATACAAAACCAATTATACAGTTTGGTATATAATTATATATACAATATGTATATATATTTATATATATACATTCAGTATTGGATCGTTCCTCTCTTCTACTTTCAAGCAGGGTGTAAGGGATAGTCTTCAAGCAGTTTTATTCATCAAACCCCTGTTTTACCTTTCTGTATATACAATATATATATATATATATACATATATTTATATTTTTAATTAGTGTATATAATTATGTATATACCTTAAAACCCTTCCCGATGAAGGGTTTCCAGGGAGGTTTTTAATGTTTTGAGAACTAAAATAATTTATGTAGGGCTAGTTTTGAAAGGCTTCCATTATATATCTTATATGTATATATTTTCGTGTGTATAAGTATATATATATATATATATATGTATATAACCCCAACCCAAATCTATTTTGAAGATTTTCAAATAAATCAGTATGATTTACAAAGGATTATATACACATAAAGGGTATTTTGAATTTACTTTTAATATGAAAATCCCTTTTTTGTAAACTTTGTATATGTAAATGCATAATTATGTAATTATTATGTTTCTAAAACTTAAGTGTATTCATGTATACATATTTATGTAACACCATCCAAATCCATTTTATAATTTTTAAAAGATGTTTGCCAAGCCTTAAGTAATGTTTTAGATGTGAAATGTCATTTGGGTTCAATTGGAATTATATTTAGTGTGCAAAACCCTAAATTTCATATATGTGTGCACTTTCAGTCACACATGTTATAAACCCTACATGTTTTGGTCTTCATTCAAGTGGTTTTATTAATTAAATATTTAGTTGAAATATTTATTACATGTAAGATGTTAATAAATATTATTCAGTTATGAAAATACTAAATATGTACGTCTCTTGTACATACGGTAGTGAAAATATTTTTTATATGTATAATTTCCCAAACCCCTATTTCCAAGTAATGAATAACAGAATTTAATTAAGCTTTTGATACAAACAATGCATGTACGATCTTAATGAATGCAAATTTTAGAGGTTAAACCAAAATGTGCTTATGTCAAACCTACATTGATTATATTAACTCTATTGTGATTTTAAATGATTATGTTAAGGATTAAAAAGATTTGAGGAATTATGTGTTTTCCCATTAAATTATTATTACATAATGAACCCCCTGCAGTTATTTTCATTAGTTAATCAAATTGTGATTTGGTCTATTTTCACGTTCACTAGGACTTTTATCAGCACGCATTTTATTAAATGTGCATGAAATAGGGACTTTAAACTAAGAAGTTATCATTTCATGTGACAAACCCTAATCACTCATCATTTTATGTGTTATCTTATGTGCAAAGAATGTTTACCATACTATGTATGTATTTGATTATTTATTGCCATATCTTCAATGTTATGTTGATGTGTAAATCGACTACTTCAGAACAATCAAATAAATTCTTATGAAAGTATATATATAAATATATGTGCGAATATGTATATGCATTACTTATGTATCAAATGTTGTTTACAAGTTTTAATATATGAAAACCTAATGCAAATGTATACATATTTAATGAAATATTAAAAATGTTTTTATAAAACCCGACTCTCGAGTGTGGTAGTCAGGAAGGGATTGGGCTGGATCCATCATGGCCTATCATTAGTCGAGAAGTCTCAGAATTAGTTATTTTGTTTTCAGAATCTTGCCTAATATTTTCAGAAAAAAACTGGAGTATTTTGGGTAATATCAATTGGAAATTAAATATTCAAAGTGGTATGGAACACCATGAATATCTGACCTTATTGACATATGACTAATGTATTGGACTTCCAGGTTGGGGTCCAGTTAAAAGAAATCCCTCCAGGATGGGGACTGGTTAAAGTAAGCCCTCTGGGTTGGAGACCGGTAAAAGTAAGCTCCTCGATGCATCGATAGTTCTTGAGACAGTTAGATTGGGTTTTTCTTACCATTAGGTCAGACATGAGGCCTTAACATTTAGACGTGAGTCCGGCATTATACGTTTCCTCACTATGTTTTAGTATATGACCAACCAAGTGATTATTTCGACTAGAGGAATATCCTTGGTTAAAGAACCATTACCTATGAGTATGAGATTAAGTGCACATGGTATATGATGAGACAGTTTTGTAGTATGATCAGTTTTCTTTTCCAGGATTTTAATGAAAATGTTAGCATTACTTTTATCATGTTATAATGTGCATTTTTATAATTTATAGTGAAATTGTTTATGCGCAACTCTGATAATGTTCATGCTCCGTAGTATATTCATACTTTTATTGTTATGCTTCTTTATACTAGCATGATTACTCTGTAACATGATCTTTTAGTAGTCTTTAGTTGAATGCTTAAATTCTTTTGTGAAATTTCCTAAATGGTTTCCAGCAACCTTTGAAAAGTGATGAAATTTTCTTTACAGGAATTATTTTAAGTATGTGTAAGTATTTTCAAAGGATGTTTTCAAAAGACGTATTAAGTATTTTCAAAACTCCTTACTGAGAATATTTTATTCTCACCCCAAGTTTTTGAAATATTTTTCACATGTTGTCAGAATTGGTCATCGTTGTTGTAGCGCAGCGGAAGCAGTGTTGATCTTGCTGTTTGTTTAGTTTTTCGTTGTAACTCTGATGTTTTTTTGTAGGCATGTATCTATTTCCACAACCTAGACCAGAATAAGTTCCTCTTGTATGACATGTCTAAGGCTGGGTCCTTACATTAAACTTATTACAAAAAGTCTGAAATTTTTTGACATTAAACTATTTGTATCCCCCTATAGCCTAAAATGAACTACATTAAACTACAAAGATGAACATCCTCAACACACAAAATCAAACTATGGTTATTGGGAAAAAATCCCTCAAGGTAACATTGCATTATTTTTGGGTTGGTTGTGTTTGTTGAAAAAGCATGCTTTAATGATGAATTGTTGAGTTCTAGATATTTTTTTGACAATCCATGTTGAAAAAGAACCATGATAAAGTAATGAGAGATCTAGATGCGGTACAAAAATCACAGATACAAGGTGGTGCCATTTTCTAGTTTTTGCCAAATTTTGGGGGTCCCGAATTTAGAGTTTGGTGAGAATTGAAAAAAGTGGATTTCTTTGAATATCTCATCAAAATATGGAAAAGGAATGAGTTTCGCAAAGATGGTCTTCATGAGGTGGATTTTGAAAATACATGAAGAATGTTGATGGTGATCTCTACGATTAAGACGAGATTCGTAAATAGTAGATGTAAATAGAATTGCGAGGGAGAATTTTAGTGAAGAAAAGGTTTTGATAGAAGGCTCCATGATTATGATGAGCATCACTGCGGTGGTGAAAATGAATTGACATAATGCTTTGCGATTATGACATGCTTTGCTATCTGGAAAATTGCTGTGAAACTTTGCGAAGAAGAGAGAAATTTGGATGAAAATTCAGAGCTCTAAAAAATGGGATTACGTGGAACTAACATGGTATGGAAGGTTCTAGAGTCAGTGGGAAATTCCTATAAATAGGACTCCACACCAAGAGAAAAGTAGAGAGTTTTCCTAAAAAACTTATAGTTCTCGAATCACAAAGGAGGTTCATGGAGGAAGTGTGCTTAACAAAAGGAAGGATCTTTTTAGTGGCTAATATAGCTCCATGAAAGAGGTGTGCTTCACAAAGGCTTTTCCAAGAATTGTGAAAGTAGTGAACTCTGTGAAGGTTTGATCTATGTGAATAAGTTTTCTCAGTGAAGTAGTGTTCTCTACGAAGGTGTTTGATTTATAAAGAGGCAAGAACTTTGTGAAGGCTTATTTGAGCTTGGAAAAATAGGGAGCTTTGGGAAGCAATGAGCTTTGCAAAAGTATTTTAAAGGTTATTGCCTCGTGTTCAGTGGAAAAGGGGTATTCATCAGTGGATGAAAGTTGGAATTCAATAGATCATATACTTATAATGGAGTATGCATTCATTAGAGACAATGAATGGACCTACAAGTCCATAAACTGTGAGTGGATCCCTTCTAAGAGAAGCGAGCGAAGGAAGGGAAGACAATGATTCTTACCACCAGAAGTGAGCTAGAGGAAGAGACATAGGAAGTGACCCTTGGGAATGTAGTGAGAAGACCCTAAAACCTATAAAGGCACTGAGCCTAGGAATAGAATATCTAGACTGAACCTTGAGATTTAGTGTATTTGGTACATAAGCACATTACCGTTGTATGCTCCTTGGATATAGCCCAATGAGGGTGAACTGAGTAATAATCTCTATGTTGTGTGCTTTCATCCCAGTATGACTTTCAAAGCATCATCACTAGATAAAGAAGAAAATAAGAGATCATCATAAACACACAAGTGAAAATAAATTAACCCTTATAATAAAGAGGTCAAGATCTAGTGGGGCATGAATAATTTGAAAATGAATATCCATACCCTAATTTACCCCCCTCTAAGAGTATCTAGGTCCCTATTGGACCTAAAAATTGGTATCAGATAAAAGGTTTATTTTATCAAGAATTGTGTGCTCTGACTTGGTTTAGTCAATTTTGAAGTTAAATATTCAGTCTTCTCTTATATTGGTGTTCCATGGAAAATGAAAGAACTTCAAAGAAGAAGCATAATTCTAGTGGTATTCCTTAGAGTAGAAGTGTCTATGGAAATAGTGTGATTAATTTAAAGGAACCAAGTAGTGAAAACAATGATTATTTGGATAAATCATTCAGTGAAAATACTTACTCATTCAATGATGCTGCAAGAATGAGTGATGGGCCTGATATTCCAAGTGATACTAGAACTAATTATAATGAAGAAAAACCAAGAATAGGAAAAGTGGAAGTTTTACATGAAACTAAGGAATTGGATCAGAAATTGGAGGAAGAAATTAAATCCAAAGATATCCAGATCCAAGCATTGGAAATTGAGGTCAACAAGTTTAGAGGCTTAAATCGAAGGCTTATTGATGTGGCTATTGATATGAGGGAGAATAATAATTATCAAGATGAATAACTAAAAAATATATTTATAGAGATAGAAAAACCAAAATCTGATGAGAATAGAGAGAATTAGAAGTCAAATGAAATTCAGAATCTAAAAGCTATAAATGATGATCTTGCTACAGAGTATTCTGAACTAGTTCAGAATAATCAAAGGCTACAATAAGATAATGCATGATGCTCTGATTCTATTGCTCAAAAAAAATTAAAAATAAAGTAGAAAAGTGATATGGTGGATAAGATCAAACATGAATGAGAAGATGAGATAATTAGGGGTAAGGATAGCAAGAGAGAACATAATGATCAACTTGAATCAAGGGACACAAATATTCAACATTTGGGAGAAGAGTTAGAAATGGAAAAGAAAAAAGAAGAGAAATATAATTCTAAAGGAAAGACTAAATTAAAGGATGCCTTTCACTTACTATTTGATTACCCTTTGGTAGGTGACGAATAAATGAAAAGTAAATATTCTATTTCTAAAGAGAAACAAAGCATATTTTCTCATCTCAAAGACTATACCATTTTGGAAATTTTGGTATTGGATATTATGAATCACCTCCCATGCATGACAGGAAGAGAGCCATGAATAGTTCCAGAAATTGAAAAATTCCTATAGTTTCTAAAGATAGGTGTAAAAGGTCTTTTACAGGAAGTAATGATATCATGTACTATTTCTGTGGGATTCATGGTCATATATCAAGAATTTTTTTGAAGGCTCAGGAATACATTTCATGCTGTGAAGATATTTTTTTTTCTAAATATGAGAATAAGAAGTGTCATGAGAAATCTAAAAGAAGATTATCTCAGAAGAAAGTATCCATGAAGTGCTTCTATTGTGGATGAATGGGGAACTCTATTAGTATGTGTTAGAAAGATCATAAGATCAATGTCAAAAGAAGAACTCAAGCTGCATCAATATCTCAGCTGAGAAATGATGAGATGAGGTATGTCTTTGATGGAAGATGTTTTATTTGTTCTAATCAGGGGAATTTTTCTAGACATTGTAGCAAGAAAAAATAAGGGAAGGAAAAGGAACCCAGAATGAGATCCCCAACACATGTAGTGTACAATGAAAAATCCTATATTGGAAGACAACATGGTAAGATGAAAAATAGGTTTACAGTCTTAGTAGAATCACAAGGTGCACAATGAAAGGTGTATTAATCACCCCTTTGTTACAATCAAAAAACTCCACTGGAATGGATGTGGAAAATCCTAGAAGAAAAAGGGAGGAGATTCCCCAAGTGTAATTAAAAAGAATGTAAAGTCAGTGGAAGACTCAACCCTAACAAGAAAAGGTGGCATGACTCAAACAATTGATAAAAGAAATGACACTAAATAATGCCCTAGAAAATTCTCATGTCATTCCATAATGTGGGAAGTTATGAAAATATATGGAGTTCTCCAATTTATAAAGAATAAAGAGCTAATGATTAGTAAAGAGATTCCAACTCAGGGAAAGAATCATGAAAAATGGGATATTAGTGAAGCATCAAAGAAGGAAATTTCTAATAATGGGATTAATTACAAAATTGTGAAAAAGTCCAAGCATAAAAAATCTGAATATCAGAAGAAGAATCAGAATGTGGGTAAATAATTCCTAGCCATATGGCCATAATAGTTAAAGTTGGCTAGTTAGTTAGAGCATGAAATAAAAGAGTGCAATAATTTGCAAGAATGAATCAAAGGGTTAACCCATTAGGATCAACCAAAATCCTCTTCTATAGGATTCTAGAAGAATCCATATCCCTATGTGTTTAAATGATACTAATTGATGTTCACATGTTTCAGGTTTTTGGGGAGATACGATCCAAGGGGAATTCACATCAGAAGATGCAATGCAATGACGTAATGTGATTGGGAATATCAATTGATTCAAATTAGTTATCATAATTGAAGATTAAAGGAACTGATATGGTGAAATGGATTGTAATGGTGTTATTAACTCTATATCTTGTTTCCTACACCAAGTTCCAACTCATTAGGCTTAGAATTTTTGTGGATGGCTCATTGCTAAGGGCCACATGATGAAGAAATGATGTAGGAGAAGAAGAATGTTTTTGTGTCTAAAAATTGGGCCTAAAAACTAGAAGAGTTTCACATCACATGGAGGATTATTGTATCTCCTAATTAGATGAAAGATCTCAATAATGTCACTATAGTATAGAATCATCAAAATCTTCATGAACACAATGAACAATTTCTTGATGATAGCAACAAAAAGGTAAGAAAATCATGGGGCAGTTAAAGTGGAAAATGATGATTCATAAGAAGATACTGATAATGATCAGAAGGTAGTAGTCGAAGATGAGAATAGGGTTCAGGATATCAATGAATATCATGACCAAATTGAGAAGAATCAAACTTTAGAGATTGTTTCTAGGATAATAGATAAGAATGTCATTAGGACTAAATGAGTTTTTTCGCAACAAGATGAATGAAGATGATGCAGTGATTTAAAACAAAGAACAACTAGTGTGAAAGGGTACTCCCAGATAAAGGGTATCGATGTCGATAAAACATTTTCACCTATTGCAATACAAGAGACAATTAGATTATTCTTGTCCATTACAGTGAAATAGAATTTCAAAGTGTCCCAAATGGACATAAAATATGCATTTTTGAATGGGGTTCTAGAAGAAAAAGTGTATATTGAGTAGCTAGATGGTTTTTTCATTCATGAAGACGATAACAAGGTTTTTTGGTTGAAGAAAGTGCTATATGGGTTGAAACAAGCACCAAAATCATGGTATTCAAGGCTTGATTAGTATTTGATAAATCTTGGCTTTCAGCGTGGTGGAGTTTATTACAATATATTTTTCATCAACAACAGTAATTGAAAGATGATGATGGAAAGTCAATTAATATCACACAATACATGTATATTATTGGAAGTTTACTATACCTAATAGTGACAAGACCTCATATTTGTTTCTCTACATTCCAAGAAGTGAGATACCAAAGTAATCCTAAGGAAATTCACATGCTTACAGTAAAAATAATACTTCAATATATTAAGGGAATTGTGTATTTCAGTTTGATGTATAATGATAAATCGTAGCCAGAGATTTTGGGATATATAGATACAGATTGGTCTGGATCAACAGATGACATGAAATCTACGTCGGGAGGTTCTTTCTATCTTGGTGGTTTGTGTATTTCTTGGATAATAAAGAAGAAATATTTCATTTCATTGAGCACTACAAAAGATGATTATATTGTCTCCACTCAATCATGCACACATTTATTGTGGATGAAACAACAACTTGATGACATGGGATTTGAATTGAAGTCTCCAATTATAATATAGTGTGATAATTCGAGTGCTATCAATATTAGAAAAAATCCAATCCACCACTCAAGGAAAAAGTATATTGAGATAAAATATCATTTTATCAAGGAGAAGGTGGAAGAAGGGATAGTGAAGTTAGAGTATGTGTCTACAGATCTACAAGTTGTAGACATTCTGACAAGGGCCTTACCCAAGGAAGCTTTTGAGAGGCATCAATTGGCTCTGTTAGTCCATTAGACTCCAAGAACCTGAAAAAGTGTGGATGTGGGACCCCCTCTCCCCGAGGTATGATGTATTTTCCCTGATGTACTGATATGTGTTTTTACCCTATTGGATACCACAAAGGAGTGACCTTTGGGTTTGTTGATAAAAGGGGGAGAAAATGTGATTGGTCAAAAAATGTGACAATTCAAGGGGGAGAAAGTGAGTCTTTTATGGGAGAAAATTTCTTAGTCAAAGACAAGGGGAGAAGCTGATAGGTGGAGCAACGAGATATGGGGAGATATTTAAATCTGATGATGCTATAAGTGATCGATCAAAGATTAGATATCACAATAGATGAGGTTAGTAATTCAAGATGAAGAGTGGTGTTGGAATGGTATAAACAATTGTTGTCATAAATGAAGTGATTCATTGATGAAATTTTAATACTAATCTTGTTTCTCATGCCAAGCATTGTTCATGTGGTCTTAGAGTATGCAGTGAGTGATTCTTCTGTCTCTATCTAAATCTCAAGAGGTGAATGATTGTAGATGATGGAAGGAGATTCAGTGAGGTATCAAAGTGTTGAGAATTGTGATAAGAAGAGTTTTCAACGAACTCAAAGGGGGAGATTTTTGGAAAAAATTCCATCAAGGTAACATTGAAATTTTTTTGGGTTGGTTGTGTTTGTTGACCAAGTAGGTTTTCATGATGAATTGTCAAGTTCTAGAGATGTTGTTGAAAATTCATGTTGATAAATAACCATGACAAAGGAATGGATTATTTGGAGGTGGTATAAAAAGAACAGATACAAGGTGGCACCATTTTCCAGTATTTTCCAAATTTTTGGGGTACAAAATTTGGAGTTTAGAGAGAATTGTGAAAAGTGTATTTCCTTGAAGATATAAAAAATATATGGCAAATGAATGAGTTTTGTGAAGATGGGATTCATGAAGTGGATTTCGCAAAGACATGAAGAATGTTGACGGTGATCTCTGCAATTATGATAAGCTTTACGAATGGTAGAGGTGAAGAGCAATGTGAGGGATCATTGCAATAGTACAATGGTTTTGACGGAAGGATATATGATTACAATGAACATCATGATGGTGTAACAAAGGAATTGAGGTAATTCTTCACGATTAGGATGAGCTTTGCGATCTAGAAAATTTCCATGGAGCTTCGTGAAGAAGAGAAAATTTAGAATGAAATTTTAGAGATCTAAGAAATAGGATTACGTGGAACTGATGTGAAATGGAAGGTTTTGGAGCTGGTGGGAAACACCTATAAATTGAACTCCACCCTTGAGAGAAAAGTTGTAACACCCCAGGTAAATAATGAATATGACATTTTCATATTTATCCATATTTGTGAATAAAATAATAATATGACTTTAAAGGGGACGCTATGCTCGATGGCGTACCCAACACGCAACAACGAGTTTCTTGGGAATCTTACGTTGCACTCTAATAATAAAATAATATTATTTCAAATGGTAGTTAACATGTAGTCGTTGTATTGGCGGAAATGGATAGAAATAACTAAAATATGATTATATATGTTTTTTAAATGTTTTTACATTTATCCAATAAAAGCTATAGGCTTAAAATACGGAAAGAATTCAATTTTAGGCGTATATGCCCTAGTTTTCACTAAAGGTTCACTTATCGCCTTTTAATGGAGAACTGTCATTAAATATAGTTTTGATCACTTTTATACATTCTTTTGGACCAAATAAAACTCTTATTAAGAATCGGGACATCATATTTTACTTTGTGTAATTTTTTGGTATTTTTCCGATAAAGTTCATTTTTTAATGAATAGTGTAAAATGTTGTGTTTTAATTAAAAGCCTCTTTTTAATCTAATTTATTTATATGATTAGATTATCTTTTGAATTGGTTTTAAAGTGAAATTAGAAAATATTTTTACCATTAAATCCAATAGTGGTCGTTGGAATTAATTTCACTTTGAAATCGGACTTAAACTAGTGTCAATCTTTTGATACTTATTGTTTCATAAAAACACGCTATTTGCTCTGACAACGGGAATTAATTATTAAATTAATTAATGTGACTTATAGGTTTTGAATTTTGTAAAATATACTTCATTTTTTAATTCATAATATCAAATATATCTTAGAGTGAATTTTTGGTAATTTTCTGAAAAACTTCAATTTTTGATGAATAGTGAAACCACTAAGTGGTACTTATAAAGACTGATTTTCCGTTTAAATGAAATTTTACCATCATTGTGTTTTGAATTTCAAGAATCCGACATACATGGTTGTCATTAAGAAGTAAAATGTGGTTCAATGAGATTAAAATAATTTTTTGGTGAATAGTAACTTATTAAGTTTTAATCGCGATTAGTGGTAATTAGGGTAGTTTAAGGTATAAATAATGCTTTAATAATATGAAATGACCTAGACACATGTCCCAACCTTATTGGTTGTGTCATGGCCGACCAAGACAATCCATGGATCAACTTGGGGACCCCATGGAGACACTTTGGTTGGGAAATGACATAAATAACTTTTTATTTAATGTAAAAGTAAAAATGACACAAACAAAATATGTTTTACGAAAACAATTTTTACATGGGGTTATAAAGATCAGATTTTTTATTATAAATAGTAATTGGAAAGATAAAAAGATTTCCTGCATCATAGTATTTTTTTTATTATTTTTAGACATTAAATAAATTAAATTATTTATGACATAATAATGATGAAGCGATGACATCATTATTTGACGATTTAAATAAAATGGAAAGATAATGAAAAATATAAAACCTACACATGGAAAAAACCAATTGGATGAGTGGATTTCGAACCCTTATCACCTTATCCACGAATTATATCAATGTGGGACCTTTTAAAACCGAAACAAATTTTCAAATAAAGTAATATTTCCTTACTTTCCAAAAGTGCCCCTCCTCTCCTCTTATAAAAGGCCCCCACCTCTACCTCATTACACACACTCCTCAAGCCTTTGGCTCGGCCAACCCCTGCCCATTTACTCTCTACACATCCCTATACTCATACTAGAAGATTCCCTTTGGGCATAATCCTTTCAAAGGAAGCCTTTAAGCTCAAATTAAAAGGAGTTACACTTTTAAAGGTAATTCATTCTCTCTTGTTCATTTGTTTTATTTTGCTTCTACAACCCTCTAAACTCTTTTTATTTACTTATTTTGTAAAAACAACAGTATAGTAAATATACTAGGATGTTTTTATAAGATTTATTTGAGCTACACTCTCACACAACTACATCAAATGGTTAAAGAACATACGGTTTCCGTGGATGGCGAAATTCTGCCTCCCGAAACGATGATTGTTCAATACTCATTTAACACCTTCAAAGGTGGCCATTATAATGTCAATATTTTTATATATGATATATAATATGTTTATTTTTTTCTTTAAGCTTCTGTATTTTTCATTTTGGGCATACCTTTATGGTTTCCATTATGGGTAAACACGATATCTTCATTTAAGGAAGTGCGGACTACCGCCCCCTCAAAGTGATGTGATTCCTTAATGCCATATGTGGGAAGTGTAAAGGATGGATTTAAAGTTATTATATATGATGTTATACTGGAATTATAATATACCTCTATATCATTATTATTTCTTTCCATTAAAGTATGAGATAGAAATGAAAGTAGCGTTCATGCGTACGTACAGCTTACCGTCTCCATGAACGGTGCATTTCATTTCTTATCCCCAAATGTAATGTACTATTAAAAGTACATGTATATAATGGATATATATAATTAATGATATATCTAAATGATGAATATAATTCTGGAATTAAAATATACATACCTCTCATTTAGTTTTAATTCCATTAATATGACAAAGAAATGAAAGTAGCGTTCATGCGTACGTACGGCTTACCGTCTCCATGAACGGTGCATTTCATTTCTTACCTCTAAATTATTATGTAATATTATAAATACATTTATATGATGGAAATATATGATACATATTATATCCAAATTGGGAATTTCATTCTGGATATAAAGAACCTTTGACCAAATTAACAACATGTAAGTGTAAGAAGTCTATTTTTGACTTAAGAACCAAATACCGACAAAATGAACATTATTAACTTAAATGATTACATGATGTTCATAACATGGTATAAAAGGGATAATGAACTTGAAAAAGGTTCTTAAGCAATTAGATATTAACTCAAGTTTATTATTCAGGAGATTAAAGAACGGTCGGGTCAAGTCGGATACGAGGTAAGGGATCCTACTCCTCTCTTTCTTTTTAAGTACACACTTTTATGTCATTTCTTTTAAAGCACATATTTATTGTTATTGGGATGATCTTCTATATTAAAATTACTGTAATTTTCATGTTCATGTGATGAGAGACTCTATTCTATCTCATCAATCCATTTTGAAAGTTTTGAGTGGCGTCGTTAGGCTGCCGAACTTTCGTAAGAGATCTAACCTCTCTCTTTCTTTTTAAGTACTCTCTTTCATGTCACTTCTTTTAATCTCCTCTTTGTAATGTTGGGGGATGTTATTTTATATTCCTCTTACTGTAAATTTTATTGTAATGTGATCAGATACCCTATTTGATCTCATCAATCCATGTTCGGAAGTTTTATGTGGCGTTGTTAGGCTGCCGAGTTTTCGTAAGGGATTTTTCATCTCACTTTTGTTCCCGTGAGATTTATGCTACATTTTCCACAAATTCCATTTAGTGGTGTATTTACTGCCCATTATTCTAATCTTTGTGTAATATAATTTCGTTTATGAGTATTTACATCAATGTTCTATTGTCCTTCTTTCATGGGGTGTATGTTTTGAAGGATACCCAAGTCGGTAAGGGAACCTTTCACCATCCTCTTTTTTAAAAGACTTCTTTTGTTGGGTCTTTTAATGTACATATTGTTATGTTGGGATATGTTCTCATATATCCTTATTGATGTAAATTTTATGTCCAAGTGATGAGATAGTTTTTTTTATCTCTCATCAACTCATTTTGATGTGACGCCGTTAGGCTGTCAAGGGAACTTCTTAACCCAATTTCGATTTCTTTGGGTTCAACATGTAGTTATTGAATATGTCATCCTTTGAATATGTGTGAATAACATTTGATTGTTTTACACTTAATATCCACTTATATTGTGTGTATTTATATTTTTCACACATAATTATGAGATTGATTTATCCTTAATTTAAGGATACCTTCTTTATAATGGATTTCATCTCATTTTACATTTATTTTGAGACTTCATTGTTGTTATGCACCAATTCACTCTTATATGGTGTGTATATTGTCCTTTGAGATATTATATCATGAATACTTTTATTCTAATGATATTATAAAGTTCGGATTAAATGTTATTCCGCTATTATTTGTATTCAAGAGTCTCTCATTTTGTTAAAAACTCTTTAACAAAAATATCATTTTAAATGTTTTAAAGATTTATTATTCTAAATCTTTATCTTTAATGTCCATGTTTTCAAAATTCTTTTTAGTATTTATTTATATGGACATTAATATTCCATTAAAAGATTCAAATTAGTATGGGACACTTTGATTCAAAAATCTCTTTTAAATGGTTTTTGAAAATGGATTGATTAATTCAATATCTGGGAATTATTTATTGTGATTGCAAATGAAATATTGTTATTGAAATGTTTATATTTTCCATATTTTATGTGTAATAATGGTACTTGGACATTATGACGGGTGGTGCCGTGAATACCAGGACGGGTGGTTACGTTATAACCTCCAATGCATTGGGTATGGAAGTCGGCCGTATGGCTATTCCATTAAGTATGTATGGAAATTGGACGTATGGCTATTCCATTAAGTGATATGTGTGGAAGTCGACCGTATGGTTATTCCACTTAAGTATGTTTATGTCCCAAGTTACCTTTATATATGTTATGTGTTCTTTATATGGGTTTTAAGGTAATCCTTTGGTTACAAAAAGGTAAGTAATGATACTTTATTCAGTGAATAGTTTTTACTACTTCATGAAGGTGAAGGTATTACTTTGATAGAGTATACATGGTTTACTTGATGTTTGAAAAACTAATAGTTTTCATTTTTCGTGTATCCCTTACTGATATTTTTATGCTCATCCCAAGTTTTTGGAATGTTTTTCACAGGTCACGGGGAAGGTACATGATAATATGATAGAGTCAAGGATGTGTCAAGAAAGAATACAAGATTAATTTTAAATATGTTTTCGTTGATGGGAAGAATGAATCCTGTCTTTTATGTAACCGCTTTGTTTAAAGGTGGAATGTAATGCAAGTTTCATGATCTAATTCTCTAAAACTCTAAACCTGAAAAGATCCTCAACCTGTAATCTTGTGATAGCTCAAGATTATGTAAGGTTTAAGGCTGGGGCCTTATAATTGGTATCAAAGGTCGGTTTAGATAAATTTAGAGGTTAGGGTATTCTCTAAGCACAAGTGACATTACCATAATGGTTAGGATTTCAGAAAGAGTCCTAGTTTTAGATAAAGTGAATGAGTAAGTATATCTTAGTGTTTATCTTCCTCATTAGTACATTATGGTTATGTTGATATACTCACACTGACCTTTTTGGTTTTAGTAAATGGCTGGATCTAGCAGGAACCAAAGTGACAATGGGATTGAAGGAAATTGTGGTGGTTCTCTGATTAAGAGACTGGATGAGATGGGGGATTCAATGAGGAATCTCATGACCAACTATCAAGGAGTCATGATCAACCACTTCAACCTTGGGTAGTTATCTAATGCATCATGTACGATATGGACAACTCGATGTGGAAATTCAGGTAATAATTATTAAGGTAACCATTAGGGTTATATGATCCTTACTTTTTAGGTAATTATGGGTTACTCTATGATATGATGGAAAATGAATGGAATGAGATAAACTTGAGGTAAAATATGTTATGATCATTTTTGAAGATTTTATCTCGTTTTGGGGGATGTTTTAATAATTATATAGTTTTGGAAAAAGGACAACACGTAGACCGTGTGACAACCCGTCGCGTCGGACAAAGCTGCGGGAATCGAACCCACAACCAAAGTACGACTGGTGTTTATCGCCTACCACTGGACTACGTGAAGTCCCTGGTTAGTTTGACTGATTCTTTATAGGTATATGATTTTATGAATTAAGAGTAAGTTGATTTTGGGTTATTTATGAAAATGATTAACCTATCATGGAGGATATGTGATTAGGTTAATTACTTTTCAATACGAGAATTTAGGAGCAACTGATGTTGTTTGGAGATAAATGTTACGATTTAACTTGGAAGACTATGTGACTAAATCCTTAAAATATTTGGGTTTCAATCTTAGTTTGGTTTACTTTGAAGAATTTTATGGACAAATTGATTATAGAATGGTCCTCGTCGAACTTTGGGTTTTGTTGGACAAATTTTGAAGGTTAAGAATAGCTTTTCTTTTTATAAAGGGTTATCCTTTTCTGGATTATCTGATCTTATAATAACCTTTTTGGTTTTGATTAAACTCTAAAGACATGGGAAGTATATAGTTCTATTTTGTGGATTAGTTGATTCTCTAGAAGTTGATTATAGTACTCTTAATTCAAACAAGTCTCCCTAAATACTCGTCTTTTGGAAAAAAATATGAGTTTGATTAAGGAATCTAGTAAAATTTGAAAGTCAACATGATAAGTGATTATGTTTCCTTATGAATAAATTCCTCAATAAAAAGTAACTTAAAGCAAAAATGTTGTCTATTAACTTTTCCTACTGGGGAATCGAATACCGTTTAACCCATCACAAGTTTGTGATTTTCTCGTGGTTAACTTTCTCCTTAACATGTTTTCTATCACTCTCCATCAGAACATGAACCTTTGTTTTTTCCTCCAAGTCCATATTTTCATACATGGAATCCTAGTATGGGTTAACTTGGGTGACCTTTGTACTTATATTTCTTTATTTTAAAGTGATTGTTTTACCGACTCTTGTTCCGATGTGGGACTTTCAAGGATGTTTCCAAGCTCAATTTTAAAATTGCGAGGACGCAATTCCCAAAAGGGGGGAAGGATGTAACACCCCAGGTAAATAATGAATATGACATTTTCATATTTATCCATATTTGTGAATAAAATATTAATATGACTTTAAAGGGTACGCTATACTCGATGGCGTACCCAACACGCAACAACGAGTTTCTTGGGAATCTTACGTTGCACTATAATAATAAAATAATATTATTTCAAATGGTAGTTAACATGTAGTCGTTGTATTGGAGGAAATGGATAGAAATAACTAAAATATGATTATATATGTTTTTAAATGTTTTTACATTTATCCAATAAAAGCTATAGGCTTAAAATACGGAAAGAATTCAATTTTAGGCGTATATGCCCTAGTTTTCACTAAAGGTTCACTTATCGCCTTTTAATGGAGAACTGTCATTAAATATAGTTTTGATCACTTTTATACATTCTTTTGGACCAAATAAAACTCTTATTAAGAATTGGGACATCAAATTTTACTTTGTGTAATTTTTTGGTATTTTTCCGATAAAGTTCATTTTTTAATGAATAGTGTAAAATGTTGTGTTTTAATTCAAAACCTCTTTTTAATCTAATTTATTTATATGATTAGATTATCTTTTGAATTGGTTTTAAAGTGAAATTAGAAAATATTTTTACCATTAAATCCAATAGTGGTCATTGGAATTAATTTCACTTTGAAATCGGACTTAAACTAGTGTCAATCTTTTGATACTTATTGTTTCATAAAAACACGCTATTTGCTCTGACAGCGGGAATTAATTATTAAATTAATTAATGTGACTTATATGTTTTGAATTTTGTAAAATATACTTCATTTTTGAATTCATAATATAAAATATATCTTAGAGTGAATTTTTGGTAATTTTCTGAAAAACTTCAATTTTTGATGAATAGTGAAACCACTAAGTGGTACTTATAAAGACTGATTTTCTGTTTAAATGAAATTTTACCATCATTGTGTTTTGAATTTCAAAAATCCGACATACATGGTTGTCATTAAGAAGTAAAATGTGGTTCAATGATTTTAAAATAATTTTTTGGTGAATAGTAACTTATTAAGTTTTAATCGCGATTAGTGGTAATTAGGGTAGTTTAAGGTATAAATAATGCTTTAATAATATGAAATGACCTAGACACATGTCCCAACCTTATTTGTTGTGTCATGGCCGACCAAGAAAAGCCATGGGTCAACTTGGGGACCCCATGGAGACAATTTGGTTGGGAAATGACATAAATAACTTTTTATTTAATGTAAAAGTAAAAATGACACAAACAAAATATGTTTTACGAAAACAATTTTTACATGGGGTTATAAAGATCAGATTTTTTATTATAAATAGTCATTGGAAAGATAAAAATATTTCCTGCATCATAGTAGTTTTTTTATAATTTTTATACATTAAATAAATTAAATTATTTATGACATAATAATGATGCAGTGATGACATCATTATTTGACGATTTAAATAAAATGGAAAGATAATGAAAAATATAAAACCTAAACATGGCCAAAACCAATTGGATGAGTGGATTTAGAACCCTTATCACCTTATCCACGAATTATATCAATGTGGGGCCTTTTAAAACCGAAACAAATTTTCAAATAAAGTAATATTTCCTTACTTTCCAAAAGTGCCCCTCCTCTCCTCTTATAAAAGGCCCCCACCTCTACCTCATTACACACACTCCTCAAGCCTTTGGCTCGGCCAAACCCTGCCCATTTACTCTATAAACATCCCTCTCCTCATCCTAGAGGATTCCCTTTTGGCATAATCCTTTCAAAGGAAGCCTTTAAGCTCAAATTAAAAGGAGTTACACTTTTAAAGGTAATTCATTCTCTCTTGTTCATTTGTTTTATTTTGCTTCTACAACCCTATAAACTCTTTTTATTTACTTATTTTGTAAAAACACTAGTATCTTAAATATACTAGGATGTTTTTATAAGATTTATTTGAGCTACACTCTCACACAACTACATCAAATGGTTAAAGAACATATGGTTTCTGTGGATGGCGAAATTCTGCCTCCCGCAACGATGATTGTTCAATACTCATTTAACACCTTCAAAGGTGGCCATTATGATGTCACTATTTTTATATATGATATATAATATGTTTATGTTTTTCATTAAGCTTCTGTATTTTTCATTTTGGGCATACCATTATGGTTTCCATTATGGGTAAACACGATATCTTCATTTAAGGAAGTGCGGACTACCGCCCCCTCAAAGTGATGTGATTCGTTAATGCCATATGTGGGACGTGTAAAGTATGGATTTAAAGTTATTATATATGATGTTATACTGGAATTATAATATACCTCTATATCATTATTATTTCTTTCCATTAAAGTATGAGATAGAAATGAAAGCAGCGTTCATGCGTACGTACGACTTACCGTCTCCATGAACGGTGCATTTCATTTCTTATCCCCAAATGTAATGTACTATTAAAAGTACATGTATATAATGGATATATATAATTAATGATATATCTAAATGATGAATATAATTCTGGAATTAAAATATACATACCTCTCATTTAGTTTTAATTCCATTAATATGACAAAGAAATGAAAGTAGCGTTCATGCGTACGTACGGCTTACCGTCTCCATGAACGGTGCATTTCATTTCTTACCTCTAAATGATTATGTAATATTATAAATACATTTATATGCTGGAAATATATGATACATATTATATCCAAATCGGGAATTTCATTCTGGATATAAAGATCCTTTGACCAAATTAACAACATGTAAGTGTAAGAAGTCTATTTTTGACTTAAGAACCAAATACCGACAAAATGAACATTATTAACTTAAATGATTACATGATGTTCATAACATGGTATAAAAGGGATAATGAACTTGAAAAAGGTTCTTAATCAATTAGATATTAACTCAAGTTTATTATTCAGGAGATTAAAGAACGGTCGGGTCAAGTCGGATACGAGGTAAGGGATCCTACTCCTCTCTTTCTTTTTAAGTACACACTTTTATGTCATTCCTTTTAAAGCTCATCTTTCTTGTTATTGGGATTATATTCTATATTAAACTTACTGTAATTTTCATGTTCATGTGATGAGAGACTCTATTCTATTTTATCAATCCATTTTGAAAGTTTTGAGTGGCGTCGTTAGGCTGCCGAACTTTCGTAAGAGATCTAACCTCTCTCTTTCTTGTTAAGTACTCTCTTTCATGTCACTTCTTTAAAGCTCCTCTTTGTAATGTTGGGGGATGTTATTTTATATTCCTCTTGCTGTAAATTTTATTGTAATGTGATGAGATACCCTATTTGATCTCATCAATCCATGTTCGGAAGTTTTATGTGGCGTTGTTAGGCTGCCGAGTTTTCGTAAGGGATTTTTCATCTCACTTTTGTTCCCGTGAGATTTATGCTACATTTGCCACAAATTCCATTGAGTGGTGTATTTAATGCCCATTATTCTACTCTTTGTGTAATATACTTTCGTTTATGTGTATTTACATCAATGTTCTATTGTCCTTCTTTCATGGGGTGTATGTTTTGAAAGATACCCAAGTCGGTAAGGGAACCTTTCACCATCCTCTTTTTTAAAAGACTTATTTTGTTGGGTATTTTAATGTACATATTGTTATGTTGGGATATGTTCTAATATATCCTTATTGATGTAAATTTTATGTCCAAGTGATGAGATAGTTTTTTTTATCTCTCATCAACTCATTTTGATGTGACGCCGTTAGGCTGTCAAGGGAACTTCTTAACCCAATTTCGATTTCTTTGGGTTCAACATGTAGTTATTGAATATGTCATCCTTTGAATATGTGTGAATAACATTTGATTGTTTTACACTTAATATCCACTTATATTGGGTGTATTTATATTTTTCACACATAATTATGAGATTGATTTATCCTTAATTTAAGGATACCTTCTTTATAATGGATTTCATCTCATTTTACATTTATTTTGAGACTTCATTGTTGTTATGCACCAATTCACTCTTATATGGTGTGTATATTGTCCTTTGAGATATTATATCATGAATACTTTTATTCTCATGATATTATAAAGTTAGGATTAAATGTTATTCCGCTATTATTTGTATTCAAGAGTCTCTCATTTTGTTAAAAACTCTTTAACAAAAATACCATTTTAAATGTTTTAAAGATTTATTATTCTAAATCTTTATCTTTAATGTCCATGTTTTCAAAATGCTTTTTAGTATTTATTTATATGGACATTAATATTCCATTAAAAGATTCCTTTGATTCAAAAATCTCTTTTAAATGGTTTTTGAAAATGGATTGATTAATTCAATATCTGGGAATTATTTATTGTGATTGCAAATGAAATATTGTTATTGAAATGTTTATATTTTCCATATTTTATGTGTAATAATGGTACTTGGACATTATGACGGGTGGTGCCGTGAATACCAGGACGGGTGGTTACGTTATAACCTCCAATGCATTGGGTATGGAAGTCGGCCGTATGGCTATTCCATTAAGTATGTATGGAAATTGGACGTATGGCTATTCCATTAAGTGATATGTGTGGAAGTCGACCGTATGGTTATTCCACTTAAGTATGTTTATGTCCCAAGTTACCTTTATATATGTTATGTGTTCTTTATATGGGTTTTAAGGTAATCCTTTGGTTACAAAAAGGTAAGTAATGATACTTTATTCAGTGAAGAGTTTTTACTACTTCATGAAGGTGAAGGTATTACTTTGATAGAGTATACATGGTTTACTTGATGTTTGAAAAACTAACAGTTTTCATTCTTAGTGTATCCCTTACTGAGCTTTTTATGCTCATCCCAAGTTTTTGGAATGTTTTTCACAGGTCACGGGGAAGGTACATGATAATATGATAGAGTCAAGGATGTGTCAAGAAAGAATCCAAGATTTATTTTAAATATGTTTTCGTTGATGGGAAGAATGAATCCTGTCTTTTATGTAACCGCTTTGTTTAAAGGTGGAATGTAATGCAAGTTTCATGATCTAATTCTCTAAAACTCTAAACCTGAAAAGATCCTCAACCTGTAATCTTGTGATAGCTCAAGATTATGTAAGGTTTAAGGCTGGGGCCTTATAAAAGTAGATAGTTTTTATGAAAAAATTATATATCTTGAATCACAAAGGAGGCTTGTGGAGGTAGTGTTCTTCACAAAAGGAAAGAGATTCACATCGGTTAATCTAGCTCTATGAAAGAGGTGTGCTTCACAAAGTATTGTTTGAGGTTTGAGAAGGCAGTGCGCTCTATGAAGGATTGATCTCTACGAAGAAGTTTTCTCTATTAAGTAGTGTGCTCTGTGAAGGTGTGTACTTTGCGAAGAGGAATGAACTTTATGAAGGATTGTTTGAGCTTTTCAAAAAAGGGAGATTTGAAAAGTAGTGATATTTGAAAAATTATATCAAAGGTTATTTCCCAGTGTTCAGTAGAAAAGGGGTATTCATCAATGGATTAACATTTTAATTAAATAGAGCATCTATATACAGTGTAGGATGCATTCATTAGAGATAATGAATGGATCTACAAGTCCATAAACTGTGAGTGGATCCCTTCCAAGAGTAGTGAATGAAGGAAGAGGAAGACGATGCTCCTTCCCACTAACAGCGATCTAAAGGAAGATACATAGAAAGTGAACCTTAGGAATGTAGTTAGAAGAACCTAAAATATATAAATGTAGTAATAATGGGGATAAAATATTTGCCCCGAACCTTGATCTTTAGTGGATTTGGTACATCGACACATTTCCATTGTATGCTCTTTGGATGTAGCCCAGTGAGGGTGAACCAAGTAAAAATATTAGTGTCGTGTGATTTCATTCCTGCATGAATTTCAAAGAATCATCATTAGATAAAGAAGAAAAGAATAGATCATCATAAACACCCAAGTGAAAATAAGGTGACCCTTATAATTAAGAGGTCAAGATCTAGTGGGGAATGAATAATTTGAAAAATAAGATCCATACCCTGATTCACCCCCCTGTTAGGGTATCTAGACCCATTTTAGACCTAACAATGGTCTTAACATATATGGAACTAGGATTCCTCTTAAATAATATATGATGTTTACCCTATTTTGAATCAGGATGCCTCATATGATAAGTATGGGATGGTTGAAAATAGTGAAATTGTGGAAATAAATTGTTTCTCCATTTATCCCCAGTCAAATCATTATGACCCTAAATGATGTTTCATTTGTTTCTTGGTATTTTTTTTGTTAAAAAAGCCTCTTTTATCTCCATTCATGATAGGTTTCACTTATTTCATGCTGCATACATACCCTTGAATCAAAAATTTCTATAGTCCACACATCACGGCATTAAATTGATTGCTTGTATTCCAAGCGACCTGACTCTGAACTATTTTCCAAGGTCCAGACCACATGAACTTAAACTATGTTCGGTCAGCTTCAGGATCACTTCATGTAGTGTAGGGCCTCCTTGGATCATTAACATTTTATTTTTACTCTTACGCCACAAGAAAATACTTTAACCCCCTTCATCCCATGGTCCAGACTGTATAACCCCAGACTATGTGTATCTCCACCAGTTTTACTTATGAATTGATTTACATTTACATGGGATACATAGTGACACCTATAATTTATATCTATGAGCCTAGTGTTATATTTATTGAATAAACATTAATTATCTGTGGTGAAATCACTCCAAAATTTCCCTTAGACCTCTTTTATAGTATAAGACACATTCAATTACCTTGATTGATAATTTGGATGATATTTCATCATAGCCTGATATGAGGAAGAAACATCTACATTGGATGATGTTAAACTAAAACCTTACCTCGAACAAGTTTAGGATTCCCTTGAGTAAGAGATGATCATACTTTGTATCAAACCAGGATGATCCATATGAAAAAATATGAGATGAACATATTAACATCCTCATAACTTTATGTTAAACTATATACTTATCTTATATAAATTTGTGATGCCTCATATCTATGCATGAGATGATTCAATAATTTCATTTGATAGAGTATCCCCTTTCTAACATCAGTATTCTATCGTTCCATGTTTCTAGTCCAAGAATCACAACTCTAAACAGTGTGAAAGTCCTCATAGGAATGCATCATGTTGTGTTATGCCTCCTTATCCCTCATCCACATTGGGGTTTTTTAGCTCTCCATACCACACATATACATTTAGATCTCCCTATGGTCCATGAAACATGGCCCTAAACTATACATGACCCACCCTATATTCTATTTCTTAGTGTAGAGTCTCCAAACCGGCTACCTTCCTTCACCCTCATTCACATGGCCAAGACGGTGTCATTAATTTAGGTTCACTATGCCACTTTTTTCATGATGCTAAACTATGACTCCACCATATGAAATGAACCTGGGATTCCCTCTTGACTTGACACAAGGAAGAAATGATGGGCCTCTTGACGCATAATCCCCATATAATCCACATTCCGATCACATTATGTTAAACTATAAAATTCCCCTTCCTTACCTTATAACCTAAAAATTCATGTTTATCATCCTCATTTAGAGATGTAAAACTTTAAGGAATATTAGGCCATTTCACAAGAATCCCTTTCCTCCATTTTCATCCATCTACCACTTCTTTCACTCATTAGCTACTTAGCCTCTGAGGTAATGTTTCCACTGGTATATGACTTTAACTTTTGATCAGGCCGATACACCCACACTAGTGTTCTATAATACATGGTGGCATGATTGAGGGATTTTTAAAATCTATTCTAATATTCCATCACTTCTCTAAGATTATCATGCCCTTTATTTGGACTCTCATCCTAATACACATATGAAGGGACCCCCTAATGAAATGGTGTTTGGACAAGGCCCACTTACCATCTTGGGTACATGCTCCGTATGTCTTTGGATGAAATTTCCATATAGGTCTCATGTTTTGAACATGGTCAGTGGCCAACCCTTAATTCATTTGTCCCTATTTGAGGATAATATTACTGATGTTGTGTTTCAAACATAGTCAGTATTTATCATGTATATCATTAAACTCCCATTGTGTTCCAAAATTTAGACATTGTGATTCACAATTTTCATTCCCCCTTGTTCGGATAGAATTCAAAACCCATAGAATTATCCCACTTGTGCTCTAGACAATGTTGGAAAAGAAATCTGAATATTCAAAGGGCCTCATTCTCTATCCATAACCTCTCTCAGCCCAAAAAATCTCATATGGATGAGAAATCATATGGTTGTCCCTTGTTTCTCACATTAGGCATGGATCACGTGAGCTTAGGGATTGATCATTGACTTTCATGTAAATATTATTGATGTTCAAGGGTAGAAATATGTTCAATCATGAAGAATTTAAAAAAGAAAAATATTCAAAGGGTCATCCAAATATTGGAGCCTCTCCTTTACAAAATTCCTTCAGAGATTGACCTCAGTGATCAAGCGCTCGAGCTCATCCATCCTCCATTGAGTAGCCTCCAGGACCTGCTACCACACTGATAAGTATTCTTTCTCATCATCAGACTTACGGAAAACATCTTTATCCTTGATCCACTTCCATTTCTTCTCATCCTGACACTCAAACTTTTCCTTTTTGGCCTCATCCTCCTTAGCTTCAGTCACCGCCATTTGATCCTTCAGACTATTAATGATATTTCTCTGAGTGTAAGTGACCTTTTCACGATCCTGTTCCAACCCCTCTAGGGAGAAATCTCTTCCTTAGATCCTTGAGTAACCTTGGAACCCGAAGCCTTATTCCACTTCCCGACAAGGTCAAATGCCTACCGTTCTACATGAACTCACTCAAAAAAGAAATCCTGATCTAGAATGTGAAGGATTATAGAGTTCACCCCATAAGTCCCCAAGATTACTAACCAATGGCGAAGTGATCCCACCTATTGTGGAATTTTATCTATCAAAGTGTGGGTTATGAAATTTCACACATACTTCCATGCCTTGCGACACATGATCTAGTTATCCTACGTAATATTTGAGATGGAATCCTCAAAGTATTTGGTCAGTGAATACTCATATGGGGGAAAGATCACTGATATATTATTGTCTGGGTCTTCCAAGTGAAGGTCTTCAGTCATGAGAGGCTGGAGAACTATCCACAAGAATAGTTCTTTTCCATCCTCTTCATCTATAGAGGAAGCCTCTGCTACCCCTTATGGAACTGGTTAGGTGGATGCATCCATCCCAGGTCCCTTAGCTTCCCCTGTTGGTGGCACAACCTCAACCTTATCTTACATGGACATCACCAATGACACTTCTGGGATAGGCTCTCCCAATTCATCCTCCCCAACCACTTCAGTAGCTAGAATAATTTACACCTCCTCCATCACTACTTCAGCTCTAGAAACCACTCCTAGTGGCACCTACATTGTTGGATACACCATTATGAATACATTGTTTAGTCTTGTAATGTGACCTCTCTCAACCCCCCTCTATCAAGGTAACTATCTCAATGGTCCCCTCTAGTGGCACCTCTATGGTTGTCACAACCTCCATGGTCTCCTGGATCATTTTTGTTGGGAGAGAGGCATCCAACACCACCACACCATCCTCAAGGGCCAGTAACACAAGCATCAATGATAGTGGTTGAGTCCTTAACACTATTCAAATTTCTATTAATAAAACAAATATGTGATTCTATCATAGTAATACAAGGAAAATTGTATAGAGGAATAAGGAAGGAAGAAGATTATGTGAGTTGTGTATTCCATCAAGAGGCTCTTGGAGGTTCATAGATAGTCCCCCAGTAGGATTATCTATGTGGATGATTTATCAATTGTAGGTGATAATTCATGGATTCCCACAACCCCAACATGAGGGAGGGAACCCACACTCACACCTTCATGGGTTGATTAGGCCACAAGCTTAAGGGATGGGTGATATCTAAAGATGAAAAAAATCAATGAATTAACATGGTCAGAAGCATAATGCCTATCTCCATATAATATTCAGTAGAAATCACTCCCCCAAGAGTCTTGTAATTATTCACCCTCGACTGCACTAACAGTTTCATGACCTAAAAGAGTGACTAGAGGGGAAGAAATTCACAACAACATCTTCACCTGATCAGTCAAGATATGCATAGTACCATGAGAGTAGATCATGTACTACATCTCTTACATGTAGTTCACTGCCTTGGTGTGGGGAGCATAAAAACATTCCCTTGCATGACCCAAATCAGTGAGAAATATCCCATCAGTGATGAGATATAACCACCCCCTGAGGGGCGATGAGCTGGTTTTGAAGTTCCTTGGTCTCCAAGACATTAATAAACACAATGTCTCTTGGAAAATTAGGGTGACAAACTCGATTCCATTCCCTTGAATGTGCACCCTCAAGATCACACCATAAAGCCCACCTTCCTCATTATGCCTCTTTCACTGGAGTGTTAGGCCCAGTAATACTCCTATCCTTACAACTCTCACTTGTTTGGGGACATGGACTGCTAGAATCACTACTGATGCCCTACCCATTGGACCAACTCTTCCGAAACAATTCCCTCCAGCAACCAGCTGAACCCAACTACATAGTTGAAGGGATTCCTCTTCATTGTCTTGGATGGATTATCACCTCATCATATCCATGAGATACGTGCTTTCCCAAATTTTCACATTGTCATGGAATATATCGTACAAAGTGGTTGGTGGTACCAACTAATACTGAATGTTCACATCATCACACCTGAACATGCACCAGATCTACCTCATTACTAAAGGATGTAACTTAGGCCGCACCTCCGTGTATACATTTTGTGGAGGGATATGTAAGAATGTAAATTTCCTGAAAAGATGATTTGGATTTTATGGTTCACAGATTTCCCCATAGTTGAGCCTTTCCATCAATACCCCACTTCAAAAGGCTAGCATGTATGATTTTTTATCGACAGTCCATATGCATTCATTAGTCACCATCCACATTGGGAGGGGGAATGGGTGAAATATAAAGTTCTATTCCATAATAAACTTCTACATCACATTTTAAAAACCCAATTTGAATGATAGAATCCCCTCTATATTTAGGATCATTGGAAAAAAGTTTTTTGTATGATGAGAGATAGGGTTCAGATACTAAAACCCCCCATGTGTGAGGCCACCATCTATGAAAAAAATTATTGTTACCACATTCACACAATGAAGTCTTACCATAAATGATTTCGTAGAGTAATTTTTATAAATTATTCAGTATGGGAATAGCCAGATTGATGCGCCGCCCTATCGCTAACATTACCGCCATTATGAAGGTTCTCAGCCACACCCCCATGTGTGCATCCCTCACTAAGAGAATCTTGTTGTAGATAAGAACCATGATTTGTCCCACCATATGAACTATAGATTGATATTTAGTCTTGACATTGTAACCCCATAGCTACCACTGGATCCACTATAGGATTCTCTAGTAGGTATGTTCCTTTCCCTACTAAACTAAAAATAGGAATGTGCATGACCACATCAATATATTTTCTGTTGGATCATTCCAGAAATACCCAAACCATTGTAGAAAGGGGATATCCCTCAACCCCAACTTATCCTCATTGGTTCCCTACACCTGGTCCAATAACAAATACTCTAGAGTCGACAAGTTCTCTTGGCCTCACCATATATTTTATATTGGGTGGAAATCATCCTACATCACTTCTAATATTAGAATACGTATGATTTGATGAATATCCAAAAGGATAATGACAACATCGCCATGATGCTAATGGAAGGAGTTTTTCCCTAGTTAATACCTTCTCAAAACCTAATTCACGATCTCTTAGGGGAAGTAGTCATGGAATTTTGTTTCCCATGCTGGTTCATAGAGCCCCACCAACTACAAATCTAATTCAAACTCAACTCTTGATGTGCACAACCAATAAACCCAATCCCACTCAATAGTTATGTTTATGTATTGGTGTAGATCCCATATATTTTTCTATCCCTTGAGAGGACCCCCAAACCAACCTTGAGGATCATCCCATACTTTAGAGGGGATGCCTCTTCATCCAGATTATCCCCATCAATATTTTTTATGTGGATATAGATAAGGTATGCAATAATTGGTGCATGATCCTTATATATGTGGCCTACAACAACCATTTACCACTGGTAATACCCTGATATGACTCTAAAACAATATTATGGTTCATCTTTTCTCACCAAAAGGATGAAAAACTCATCTATCTATCCTATTTTTTTTTATAATGGTAGCCTATTTCATATAGGATAATCTATCTGATCCTCTATCAGTAGTGGGTTGAACAATTCTTGGCTAGAGGTGCTTCGAATGATCTCCCTGATCATGATGTTACTAGACATATATTCCCTCTAATAAGTGGAAGCACTGATTATTTTAAAAACCATTTAATTTAGGACTTAATTGTTTTCTATGTCTGGTTCATGAAGATCACCTCTGAAGTTCATTCAAGGAAGTACCTTATGATGATCTGGATAATAGAGGTTTCTTGGTGAAGATGTTGTTCATAGAGTCTAGTTTGTTGAAAGTGTTCCTGAATCTAGGTGTGCAGAGATAATGAGGGTCTCTAGTGATGGGGATCAAGATCCAAATCACTCTTGACGAGTTATAGATTGATAAAAATAGAGAATATGCTTTTCTTTAAGAGAATTTATGATGTATTAGAGGGACCCTCAACTATTTATAAGTGTATGGACACCCATGATTCATGATGGCCTTCCTAGAGTGACTATCTTGATCAAACCTCAATAATGAGATTCAAGAATGAGCCTTGTGAAATGGAGATGATTTCAAATTTTTAGTGATTCTCCCACAAAATCTGACCCTCCTTTTTCCATCGGCTCCCATTCTATTGGGGTCGGGGGGAATTTGTTGATGATGAAATATACTTGTCATGAGAATGGTTGAGGAAGGAACAACTATTCAAAGAAAATTCAATCCAAAAATGGACCAAAATTCCTTTTAAGGGTCTTTTATGTGAAACCCTTCTCCTTTGAAAATGACCAGAGCTCGTGATGCTCCCTGGCTAAGAAGTTCCCTTCATGAACGTGTGAAGGCCTAAGATTGTTCCTCTATGAGTACAACAATTGGATTCACAAAGTTATTCAAGAATGCATAAATGTGTGACGATGTTCCAATGTGAGTCTAAAATTTAGAGGTATGGAGCACTTATCGAATGTGAAAATGTGTGATGAGGTCCCCCCTCGAGTTTGAAATTCAGAGTCATAGAGTGCTTCACAAATGAGCAGACATCTGACGGTGTTTGTGCAAGTTTGACCTTTATATTTGTGGAGTCATTCCCATTCACGAAGCCCACAATTTTTCCTGAATAACTCCAATATCTTCAAAACCTCATTCCAATAAATAACCCATTTAGTACAATTTTTTAGGGATGGTTAAAAACCTTTCAGCTTCCAAATCACACCTGATTTGTGAACCTCCTAAGATTCATGAACCAAATAAAAAATGGACCACCCAAGGTATAAAAGATTTTTGAAACCCTCTCCTATCTATTTTTGAAACCCTAATATAAGGTGTGGATTACATTCTCAAAGGTTCATTCCCTTAACAAAAGGAGAAGTCCCTCTATGGTACTTGAGGCTTCATGAAGCATTTAGTATTCATGAAACACTCTTTTCATTAATAATGACTTCCATTTGAGGCAGAGTCACCATGTTTTGTGAATCCAACTTATTTGAAAAGACCCAAACCTCTGTGGGGCCCCAAATAATTAGAATACCCACATTCTTGAACCTCCAATCTACATAAAACACCTCTCATGAGCCTCTCCATGGTTCCTCCCTTATGCTAACCCTTATTCACAATGGTTGAGTGCCCAGGCCCCCCACACCAATCCAATACAAGTTCATCTGAACCTAGAACCCCTATTTGGCTAGTTCCACACACTCTTATATTCTAACACTCCACTCAAAGTTCATATTTATCCTACCACCTTCCCACTCCTTTTGAGAATGGGTAATCTTACCCTGATTGTTTCTGGGCATGGGGAATCTAATGTGGACCTCATGTTTGACCACACATCTTATCATTGAACCCTAGTAGTGAAATATTCATGCCCCTACTGAAGGAACATGAGTGGAGGTCATACAATCCCTAGTGGCAAGGAGTGAGTCCCTCCCCCCACACGTTCAATACTCATGTGACACACGCCTATAATAGGGTGTGGAAAAAGAAAATTATTTTCCCAATGCAACATAAAGGATAACCATGGTCATATCACTTGAGGAGTTTTCTCAGCCATTCACCCACTTATTCTATCTCACCTAAACTATTTTTTTTATTTTTATTTAATATTGGAAATTAATTCAATTTAAATGAAATTAAATATAAAAATAACATGAAATGAAAAAATGTCATTAATAAAGAAATATCTTGGCCTTTATGGGTTGGTTTGTGGGTTCCATCATTATCCTTATTGGTGTTTAAATTAAGATTGATAATTCAATTCTGAGATCTCATTCATGAATTACTATTATCTTATTTAGTGGTATGAAATCTTGAATGCATTTAGAAATCTTAATTTTACCTCCTACTATAATCAAGGTTAATGTTACACCTCAATCGAGAGTGTGACATCTTCTAAGACCTGGATCCACCATATGCCATTTCATCCACTGAATGAATCAAATCCATCTTATGAAGAGATTTTATCCAGTAGAAGATATGGAAAAGATTTAATAAAATAATAGAAATTATTTTGAGTTCAGTGTCATAGTGGAAAATTTCCACACCCATGCACGTCACTCTTGCTCATCACAAAATTAATAAAACTTAATAATTTAAGCATATAATAAATAAAATTGCCACATAACTCCCCCGGGCCAAGTCTCGAGTTAGCCCTTAATTTTGAGGGTAAGATGTCATGGTGGAAATATGAGAATAAGAATAGAAAAAATAATAATAATGGAAGAAGAATAAGGGTGAAGAAGATGGACACAAAAAAATGCCTGAATTTATTAGAAATCTAAATTATAATTTAAAAATAATACAAAAATAAAGAAAGAAAATAAATTAAGAAGATGAAAAGGGGAATATTTTCTAATGGCATCCCCTGGTGGAGATGTCCTACTTGGTGTCTTGGAAGGAATAAGATGAAAAATGGGATGCTTTGAGAGGTTGGAGCTCCCCTCCTTTTGTAGGTAGAATTTATACTCTAAATTTTTTCTTGTTTTATACCCAATTAATGATAGAATAATGTAGTTAATCCTTCATAATAGTTGTTAAAAAACATGTTGTTCATCCACCATCAAAATTTCATCTTAATTGTATACCATATGTAGGAGTTATGAATTTTTTATTGACTGTTAATTTCTATGGATGAAGGTTTTAGAAAGATTACTTTAAAATATTTCATTCAAAGGCCACATTTTTGAGCTCATAACTCCATTAAATTTATCATAAAAACTCTCCTATGAGTCATAGTTCCATTACAGGTAGAATCAATTCAATTTTTGGTGTGTATACCATGTTTTTCTTTCGTTACGATGGTGGGGGTCCATGCTGTCTGCTTAGAAAATTTCCTAACATAAATGAAATTTTTGGGTCTCCAAATGCTTGAATCAGCCCTAGTCCAGAAGAAAACGTTTAAGTAAATAAAACATGGATTTCAACAGAAAATGAATAACTAAATTTGGAATTATATTTTTAAATAAGTGAGTGAAATACCATTTTGGTAAAAATCTATCAAAAATCCAGAATTAAGCACTTTCTACAATTTTTCTCAAAAGACATCATATATCCAAAATTGATCCATATAAGCTCAAATTGATAAATTGGGAGGGTTAAAACTATTGAAACACATATAAAAATAAGGAAACTATTAGCTTTATTTATTCTCCCACACATAAACCATGATTTTCCTCATGATTAAAATATCAACATGGAATTCAGAGGACACCAATGTTACCAATATTCAAATTCCAAAGTAATAAAATAAAAAAAATTTCAATGTCAAATCAAAAATTCAAAAATCCACATAAAATATCAATTTAATTTATTATTTTTAAAAGAAAAAATCAATTCATGTATTTTACTTTTCCCCTTTGAAAAATGATGGAACTTATCCTTTTATTAATTCAATCTCCTCAATTCATTATTATTAAACATGCCACATCATGATTTACCTCACATTTGAATATTTCCTCTCATCTATCATGATAAAAATAAAGTAGAGTTATGCTCATATCATGAGAACATTTTCCTTATCCATAGGCTTGTAAATGAATTAATTTCTCTACTTTGTAAAGAAAAAAGACCCATAAAATCATGAAGACTTGCAATAAAGGTTAAAATGACTCTGAAGCTTAGGGTCAGTAGGATTTGATGTTTATAAACTTTAAGACTCAAGTAGGAGGTTTATATCTTAAGTACAATGTATGATATCAAAAATTGAAATGAAATTCTCTCCTTCAATGTAAAAACTCCCATTACCCCTAAATTCAAAGCAAGGTCATGATCAAATTATGAATAATGAATGATTTGTGAACCCTATTGATTTTTTTAATTTTTTTAATTTATTTATTTATTTTTCAATGAAACTTTTCATTTTTTTTATTTTTTCAAAAGTTATGATTAGAATAAACCTCAAATCCTCCACATAACCATGTATGATAAAAATCATAGGTCTATTAATGGTGAATTTTGGTTTCCCCCAATCACAACCCATTTTTCTCATTTTTTTTTATTTTTTTCATTTTCATTTTTTATATTCAAGAGGTGAAAAAAATAGAGTATAATGAATGATTCCACAACCTTTTAAAATTCCCATAATATCACCCCCACACTTTTTTCTTATAATGTATAACATCCCTTCCACCATGATTCTTATTACCCCCGAACTTCAACTTTAATAAATCATGCATATACTAAGAGTAGGGTAGGAATTGATAAAAATGGATTAAAAGATGGATCATCCCTATAAATGTCATTCATGGTCTCTATGGGATAAAAGAAGGATTTATGTAAAGGTTGTATTTTAAGGATAAGGGATTTTCAAAAAATTCCTCAATAATTTTAAATGTGTTTTTACATAGTCTTAGATTTTACAAGTTCAAATGAAAGTTTTGTATAGTGACATTTCCCATGATCGCTCAAGTAATATAATCAAGAATAAATAGGAAGTAATTGGTCTAGAAATCCTATCAGGAATGGGAATATAATATTGGAAAATCACTCAAGGAATGATTAATAATAACAAATCAATTCACATGAATTTTATAAATTCAAAGCATGAAAGATGCTTAGGAAATTTCATTTACATGAATCAATCAATTCCATCAAATAATGAGTTATCATTTCAATATACATGATTCACTTTAAAAATTAAATTTTCCATTCAAATGATTAAATATCATTAACATTGAAATATAAAACATAACATCATAGGATTCCTAAGAAACTAATGTCTCCTAAATAAGTCAAGTAAAACATGAATTTAATTTTGGGCATGAAATTTACAGTTGAAATATCAAAACATGATTTGGAAAAAATGTAAGGATTCAAAAATATAGACAATGAAAATAAACTCCCTTTTCCATTTAGCTTAGTACTTATCTTACACTGTTTGTGGCTACCTTCTATCATCATGAACCTACAAAATAGAATTTATCAAGTAATCATAAGGATCATATCATTAACATTCAAAAAGATGGGGGGAGGGGTTGCATGATAAATTATTTCCTAAGAATTGAAATTCAAATCTAAATTACTAGAAAAAAAAGTAATGGATAAGTCTTGGTATAATCCCCTGAGTGGGCCCTATATTTTTACTACCTCAGAAGGGTAGGATTAGCTATTATCCAAAGTATGATAGTGGTTGGGAATTCTTTGACATTAATCACCACATGTGGATTTTCCTAATTTTCAATTATTTTTTCTTGTTGAGGAGGTCTCCATGGAAATAGTACACCATATCTACCCCTTTCACAATGTGGTACACCTTGCATGGTGGGGGTAGGATGAAGTATGGAAACTACTGCTCCTTAGTTTCTTCTTGTGCAAAGTATTTTTCTCTTTATAATGGTTGATCAATTTGTGATGCATCAAAAGAATAATCAAATCGGAAGTCAGAGTGTAAATCTATTTAAATAGAATTAAAACCTAAAGTGTAAATATCAAATTATTCCCTATCAAAGTAAGAATCTTTTGGATTGGTTTCCATAGGCTCAACAATATGGACTTTTTAAAGGTCTCCAAAAATGTATGTTTAGTAAAATTAGGGAGCCCTATGTGTTCCTCAGTAGGTGTATGTTCAGTTTTATCCTATTCCTCTAAGGATAAGTAATGATTGATTGAATCTGAAAATTAAAAACCATAAGAAGTGACACTCAAATCATATTTAATGAAATCATAAAAGGAAGAGTTTAAGAAAAAATCATCTCCCTTAGTTGGTTCTGGTTCAATAACTTCTTCAGTGGTAAGTGACTCTTGAAGTTGGATCTCAAGGGATGGAGAAGGAATTCTAGCTCCAACATATTTTATTCAATTTCAAAGATGATTGGTGAAATTTCTTCCACCACTGGATCAGGTTCATTGCAAGGAATGGGGAGATCATGTTGTTCTTCACAATCATTCTAAAAGTCATCCAGATCATTTTGATCTCCCACATGAATATCAGGCTCTAGTTTCTCTTGGGTAGCATGGAAATATTCTATTATCCTTCCAATTTGACCTCTTAGTCCTTCTATGTCCTGTTTATGTTCATTCACTTGAGCTCTGTTGTACTCTAAAACAACTTATTCTTTTCACTTTTGTTGCACATATGAGTAGTCATTCCATGTAGAGTAATAGAAGTTTGGATGTTTCATGGAAAAATAATATTTTTAATAATATTTTTTATTTTTTAAATAATGAAAACAATATAATATATGAAAATAGAAAAATTAAATGTATAAATGATTATCTCCCCAGCAATGATGCTAGTTTTGACACACACCTATCATAGGGTGTGGAAAAAGAAAATTATTTTCCTAATGCAGCACAGAGGTTGATCAGGTTCATCTCACTTGAGAAGCTTAATCATTTGTTCACCCACTTATTCTATCTCACCTAAACTACTTATTTTTATTTTTCATTTAATATAGGAAAGTAATTAAATTTAAATGAAATTAAATATAAAACTAATATGCAATGACAAAATGTAATTAATGAAGAAAGAACTTGGCATTTATGGATTGGTTTGTGGGTTCCATCATTATCCTTGTTGGTGTTTAAAATATGTTTGATAATTAAATTATGAGATCTTATTTATGAAATAATATTCTTTTATTTAGTGATGTGAAATCTCAAATGCATTTAGTAATCTTAATTCCGACTCCTCTTATAATCAAGGTTAATGTTACACCTCAATCGAAATTGTGACATCTTCCAAGACCTAACTCCATTATATTCCATTTCATCAACTAAATATCTCATCTACATCATATAAAAATATTTTATCTAGTATAGGGGGGGGGATATTTAATAAAATAATAGAAATGAGTTTGAGTTTAGCATCCCGGTGGACAATCGCCACACCCGTGCACATCACTCTTCCACACCACAAACTTAATAAAACTTAAGAATTTAAGCATAGAATAAATGAAATTTCCACATACCTCCCCCAGACCAAGTCTTTGGTTAGACCCTAAATTTTCAGGGTAAGAGGTCATGGTGTAAAGATGAGAATAATAATAGAAAAGAAGAAGAAGAATGAAAGAAGAATATGGGTGGATAAGATGGACAAAAAAATAAAAACAACGCATGAATTTATTAAAATCTAAATTAAAATTGAAAACTAATAAAAAAACAAATAAATTAAGAAGATAAAAATGGGAATATTTTTGGATGGGATCCCTCTATGGAGATCTCCCCCTTGGCAACTTGGAAGGAATGAGATGGAAAATGGGATGCTTTGAGAGGTATGATCTCCCCTCCTTTTATAGGTAGAATTTTTACTCTAAAATTTTTCACATTGTATCCCTAATTAATGACATAACCACGTAGTGAATCTTTCATAAAATTTGTTTCCAAACGTATTTTTCATCCACCGTCAAGATTTCATCTTAATCGGCCACCGAATGTAAGAGTTATGATTTTTATTGACTTTTACTTTCTCTGGACGAAGGTTATAAATAGCTTTTTTCAAAATATTTCATTTAGAAGCCACCTTTATGAGCTCATAACTCCATTAAATTTATTATAAAAACATGCCTATGAGTCCTATTTCCATTCCAAGTGTAATCACTACAATTAGAGGCATGTAGAATGATTTTTTATTCCATTACGGTGGTGGGATCCTTGCTGTCCTTCCAAAATTTTTTCCAACATCAATAATTTTTTTGGGCCCCTATATTCTCAAATCATCCCCTAGTGAAGTGGAAAAAGTTGAAGTAAATAAATCAAGGATTTAAACATATAAAGAATTACTCAATTTGGAATTATATTTTTAAATAAATAACCAAAATACCATTGTGGTAAAAATCTATCAAAAATCCAGAATTAAGAACTTTTCGCAATTTTTCTCAAAACACATCATAAATCCAAAATTGATCTATATAAGCTAAAATTAATAAATTGGGAGGTTTAAAGCAATTTAAATTCACATAAAAATGAGAAATATATTAGCTCTATCAATTCCCCCACACTTAAACCATTCTTTTCCTCAAGAATAAAATCTCAACATGGAATTCAGAGGACACCAATGTTACCAATATTCAAATTCCAAAGTAATAAAAAAATTCTATGTCACACTACGAGAAAACATTGTGTTTGCGGCGGTTTAAACCATCGCTAAATCGTTTTTAATTTTTTTTTTAATTTTTTTAATTTTTTATTTCTTTATTCTTTTATATTAGTTATTTATTTATTTTTTTAATTAATTAATTAATTTATTATTTATTATTTATTTATTTATTTATTTATTTAATTTTTTTAAAATATCTTCTAAAAAATTAAATTTTTTACGGCGTTTTTTTAAAAAACCGCCGCGAAATAGTGATGGTTTTTTGAAAACCACCGCAAAATTTAAGAATTTTTTTCTGAAAATTTTTAAAAAATTATTTATTATTAATTATTTATTAATTTTTTTATTTAAAATTAAATATAGTTTATTATTTATAATTTTATATATTTATAATGTGTCTAATTAATATTTATAATTATTAGTTAATACTATTTTTAAACTGAAAGTAAATCTTAAATAAGTAGAAGAACAGACTTCGACATCAAATGACCATAATTTCTAATTCGAGAGTTTTTTTCAGCTCTAAAACCAGTCAAATCGAAGTTTATAAAATGAGAGAAAATCAAGTGAGAATTAAATTGTGTGATAATCAAAGGAAAAATATATATTCAAAATTCAAAAGTTGAAAATCAAACTCGAACTTTAAATGACCATAACTTTTAATTCGGGTGTCCGTTTGGGCTCTACCACATATCAAATTGAAGCCTGTGACGAGCTCTACACCACTTAGGTCTAGTAACAACTCTTTGAGTATTGTACCCCTTTTTATTCTACCATAAAGGCCTAGAAGGCCACTGAAACAGAGGTTTTAGTTGCATACACTGATTTCATAAAATTCAAACAGTTATAACTTTCAATCCATGTGTCTATTCGGCCTGTACCACATATCACATCAAAGCTCATTTCACGATCTTCGATTTTACTGGTTGTGACACTTGAAAATGAGCATCATATCATATTTTATGACCATTTCAGTGTCTTTAGGGTTTATAGGGGTTCTTAACATTTTATGATTTATTTAATTAATTGTTTATTTATTTGTTTAATATTAATTAATTAATTAATAATTAGTTATTATTTATTTAAATATTATTTATTATTAGGTATTTATTCATTCATTTATTTAGTTATTATTTAGTTATTATGTACACATTAATTATTAATTTATTTTTAATTTATTTATTAATTAAATATTAAATATTAATTATTAATTATTAATTTAATATTAATTAATTAATTATTAATTAATTAATTATTTATTTGTTATTAATTATTAATTAATTAATTAATTATTAATTGATTAATTATTAATTATAAATTATTAATTATTAATTATTAATTATTTATTAATCTATTAATTTAGTTATGTATTTATTTCTTTAACATTTATTATTTATTTTATATTTTTTTAATTTTTATTCTTTATTTTTTATTCTTTATTCTTTACTCCTTATGATTTATTTTTAATTTACTAAATATTAATTTATTATTAGTTTATTATTCATTTATTAATTATTAATTATTTATTAATTATTGATTAATTATTTATTATTAATTAATTAATTATTAATTATTAAATATTAAATATTGAATATTGCATATTAAATATTAAAATTAAAATATTAATTATTAATTAAAAATTATTAATTTTATAATTATAAATTATTAATTAGTAGTTATTATTAATTATTAATTATTAATTATTAATTAATTATTAATTATTTATCTATTTATTTATGTATTTATTTATTTATTATTGATTATTTATTAATTATTTATTAATTAAAAATTAATTAAAAATTAATTAATTATTAAATATTAAATATTGAATACTGCATATTAAATATTAAAATTAAATTATTTATTATTTATTAAGAATTATTCATTTTATAATTATCAATTATTAATTACTAGTTATTATTAATTATTATTTATTAATTAATTATTATTTATTCATCTATTTATTTATGTATTTATTTATTTATTTGTTTATTATTTATTTATTTATTTATTTATTATTTATTATTTATTATTTGTTATTTATTAATTTATTCTTAATTTACTAAATATTAATTTATTATTAGTTGATTGTTCATTTATTATTTATTTATTTATTCATTATTCAATATTAATTAATTAATTATTATTTATTTATTATTTATTTAATAATTATTTATAAATTATTTATAAATTTTTGAATATAAATTATTAATTATTAATTACTAATTCTTAATGATCAATTATTAATTATTATTTATTACTAATTACTAATTGTTAATTATTAATTATTAATTATTAATTACTTACTATTTATTATTTATTATTTATTATTTATTATTTATTATATATTATATATTATTTATTTATTTATATATTATTTATTAATTTATTATTTATGATTTATTTATTTATTATATATTAAATTATTTTTTAATTAATTTATTATTTATACGTTACTTATATATATTATGTTATATATTATATATTATATATTATATATTATATATTATATATTATATATTATATATTATATATTATATATTATATATTATATATTATATATTATCAATTATATATTATGTTTTATATTTTATCTATTATATAATACCTAATACCTAATATATAATATATATTATATATTATATAATATGTAATATATATTATATATTATATAACATACATTTTATATTATATATTATATATAATACATTAGATATTAGATATTAGATATTAGATATTAGATATTAGATATTATGTATTATGTATTATGTATTATGTATTATATGTTATATATTATATATTATATATTATATGATTAATTATTAATTATTGATTATTGATTAATAATTATTTAGTTTGTATCTATTTGTTGTGTATTACTTGTTTTTCCAATTTATATATATATATATATATATATATTAGTATATTAAATTTGATTTATTGACCACATGAAGAGCCTGCTGGAGTGGTAAAGTCTTTGGAGAATAAGCAAGAGTTAAGGGTTCAAATGTCACCCAACGCAGAATTTATATATATGGCATGAGCATGTGCATGGACATAGACTTATGCATAGAGAAAGATAGACATGTGCGTGGTAATAATAAATAAATAAATAAATAAATAAATAAATAAATTACGAAAATAAATAAATAAATTACTAATATAAAAAAAATAAAGAAATTAAAAATTAATTTTTTTTTTTTAAAAATTAAAAACGATTTAGCGACGATTTAAACCACCACTAATTGAAATATGAAAAAATTAAACAAATTAAAAAAAAATTAAAATTGATTTAGCGGCGGTTTAAACCGCCGCTAAAAGACCGTCGCTAATTATTTCCCGATGCACGATTTAGCAGTGGTTTTCAAAAACCGTTGTAGAATGATTTCATAGTGGTTTAAATCGCCGCTAGATGACAAAACAACCGCCGCTAAATATAAATTTTGGCACAGTGTGAAATCAAAAATTCAAAAATACACACAAAATATAAATTTAATTTCTCATTTTTCAAATAAATGATTAATTCATGTATTTTACTTTTTCCCTTTGAAAAATGATAGAAATTCTCCTTTCATTAATTAAATATACTCATTTCATTATTATTAAACATGCCATATCATGATTTACCCCACGTTTGAATATTTCATCTAATCTCTCATGATAAAAACAAAGTATAGTTAATGATCATATAATGAGAACATGTTCTTTGTACATAAGATTATAAATGTACTACTTTCTCCAATTTGTAAAAACAAAGGCCCATAAAATCATGATGACTTACAAAAAAGGTTCAAATGACTCTCAGGCTTAAGGTCAGTAGGATTTTATGTTAATAAACATTAAGACTTAAGGAGGAGGTTTATATCTTAAGTACAATGCATGATATCAAAAAGTTTAATGAAATTCTCCCCTTCAATGCAGTAACTCTAATTTCCCCTAAACTCAAAGTAAGGGCATGATCAAATTATGCATAATGAATGATTTGTGCACCTTCTTGAATTTTTTTATTTTTATAATTTTTTTTAATTTTTCGATGAACCTTTTAATTTTTTTTCTTTTCTCAAAATCTATGATTATAATATACCTCACATCCACCACCTAACCATATATAATAAAAATCATAGGTTTAGTAATGGTGATTTTTTGGTTTCCCCCAATCACAACCCATTTTTCTCATTTTTTTGGTTCTTTTTTTTAATTTTTATTTTTTTATATTCAAGAGGTGCAAAACAATAGAGTAGAATGAATGATTCCAAAACCTTTTACAATTACCATAATATCATCCCCAAATTTTTTTACAATGTATAACATCCCTTCCACCATGATTCTCTTTACCCCCACACTTCAAATTTAATATATCATGCATATACTAAGAGCAGGGTAGGAATGGATAAAAATGGATTGAAAGATGGCTCATCCCTATAAAGGTCATTCATGGTCTCTATGGTATAAAAGAAGGATTTATGTAAAGGTTGTATTTTAAGGATAAGGGATTTTCAAAAAATTCCTCAATCATTTTAAATGTGTTTTTGCATAGTCATAGCTTTGACAAGTTCAAATGAATGTTCCGGATGGTGACATTTCCCAAGATCGCACAAGAAATATGCTCAAGAATAAATAGGAAGTACTTGGTCTATAAATCCTCTCGATAATGGGAATATAATATTGGTAAATCACTCAAGGCATGATTAATAATAACAAATCAATTCAAATGAATTTTAGAAATTCAAAGCATAAAAACGGTCAAGAAATTTCATTTACATGATTCAATAAATTCCCTCAATTATTGAGTCATCATTTCAATATCCATGCTTCACTTTAAACATTAACATTTCCATTTAACTCATTCAATCTCATTAACATTGAAATCTAAAACATGGAATCACATGATTCCTAAGAAACTCATGTCTCCTAAATAAGTCAAGTAAAACATGAATTCAAGTGTGGGCATGCAATTTATAGTTGAAAGCTCCAAACATGATTTAGAAGAAAATATAAGGATTCAAAAAGATAGAAAATGAAAATGAACTCCCTTTTCCATGAACCTTAGTCCTTATCTTTCACTGTTTGAGGCTACCTTCTTCTATTATGAACCTACACAATATAATTAATCAAGTAAGGACACATATCATATCATTAAAATTCAAAAAGATAGAGGGAGGGGCTATATGATAAATTATTTCCTAAGAAATGAAATTAAAATCTAAATTACTAGAAATAAAGTAAGGGATCAGTCTTGGTATGGTCCCCCAAGTGGGCCCTAAATTTTTACTGCCTCTAGAGGCCAGTACCAGCTGTTATCCAAAGTCTAATGGTGGTTGGGGCATCTTTGACCTAAACCACCACATGTGGATTTTCCCAAAATCCACTTCTTTTTTCTTGTTGAGGAGGACTACAGAGATAGAGCACACCATATCTTCCCTCTTCACAATGTGTTACAACTTTCATGGCGGGGGTAGGATGAAGTATGGAACCTCCTTCTCCTTTTTTTCAACTTGTGCAACGTCTTCTTATCTTTCCAATGGTTTCTCCAGATGTGCTACAAAAAAAGAATAATAAAATTTAAATTCGGAGTGTAAATATATTTTAATATAATTAAAACATGAATTATCAATATGAAATTATTCCCTATCAAAGTAAGGATCTTTTATCTTGGATTCCATGGGCTCAACAACATGTACTTTTTAAAGGGCCTCCACAAATGTATGTTCAATAAAATTAGGTAGCTCTATATGGTTCTCAATAGGTGCATGTTTATTTTATTCCACTTCCTCCAAGGAAACATAATGATTGAATGAATCTGAAAATTAAAAACCATAAGGAGTGATATTCAAATTAGATTGAATGAAATCAGAAAAGGCATAGTTTAAGAAAGAATCATCTCCCTTAGTTGGTTCTGGTTCAATCACTTCTTTAGTGGTAATTTCCTCTTGAAGTTGGATCTCAGTGGATGGAGGTAGGTAGTCAGGCTCCTCCATATTTTATTCAATTTCAAAGATGAGTGGTAAAATTTATTCCACAAAGGGCCCAGGTTCATTTCAAGGAATGGGGAGATCAGGTTGTTCTTCACAATCATTCCAAAAGTCATCCAGATCTTTTTGATCTCTTATATAAAGCTCAGGATCTGGTTTATCTTGGGTAGCATGGAAATATTCTATTAGCCTTCCAATTTTAACTCATATTCCTTCTATGTCCTCTTTAAGTTCATTCACTTAAGCTCTGTTGTACTCTAAAATAGCTTCCTCTTGACATTATTGTTGCACTTATGTGTAGTCATTCCATGCAGAGTAATAAAAGTTTGGATACTTCATGGAATTTTTTATTTTTTTATTTTTACACAATGAAAACAATATAAAATGTGAAAATATAAAAATTAAATTAATAACTGTTTAGCTCCCTGAAAACAGTTCCAGTTTTGATGCACGCCTGTCATAGGGCATGGAAAAAGAAAATTATTTTCCTAATGCAGCATAGAGGATGACCAAGGTCATTGCACTTTAGGATATTTTCAATCATTCACCCACTTATTCTATCTAAACTAAAATAATTATTTTTTTATTTAATATGGTAAAGTAATTCAATTTAAATGAAATTAAATATAGAACTAACATGCAATGAAAAAATGTAGTTAATGAAGAAAGAACTTTCCCTTTATGGGTTGGTTTGTGGGTTCTATAATTATCCTTTTTGGTGTTTAAAATAAGTTTGATAATTATATTTTGAGATCTCATTCATTAATTACTATTATTTTATTTAGTGGTGTGAAATTTTGAATTCATTTAGCAATCTTAATTTCACCTCCTCCTATAATGAAGGTTAATGTTATACCTCGATCGAGAGTGTGACATCTTCTAAGACCTGGATCCATCGAATGCCATTTCATCCCCTGAATGGAGAAACTCCATCGTATGAAGAGATTGCATCTAGTATAATTTAGGGAAAAGATTTAATAAAATAATATAAGGGAGATTGAGTTTAGTGTCGTAGTGGACAATCGCTACACCCGTGAACATCACTCTTGCTCATCACAAACTTAATAAAACTTAAGAATTTAAGCAGAGAATAAATGAAATTTCTACATACCTCCCCCAGGCCTAGTCTTGGGTGATCCCATCATTTTTTAGGTTAAGAGTTCATGAAAGAAATATGAGAAGAATAATAAAAAATAAGAAGAATAATATAAGAATAATAAGGGTGAAGAAGATGGACACAAAAATAAAAACAATGCATGAATTTATTAGAAATGTAAATTACAATTGAAAACTAATAATAAAATAAAAAAAATAGATAAATTAAGAAGATGAAATATGGAATTTTTTTATGCAATTCCTCTATGGAGATATCCCCCTTGGTTCCTTGGAAGGAATGTGATAGAAAATGGGATGCTTTGAGAGGTAGGAGCTCCCCTCCTTTTGTAGGAAGAATTTGTACTATAAACATTTTCCCATTTTATAACTCATTAATGACATAATCACATGTTTAAAAATTAATAAAGTTTGTTTCAAAACATATTTCACATCTACTCTCAAAATTTCAGATTAATTTTCCCTTGGATGTTGGGGTTATTAATTTTTTATTGACTGTTACATTCTCTGAAAGAAGGTTCCGGGAAACTTCCTTCAAAATATTTCATTCAAAGGCCACCTTTATGAGCTCATAACTCAATAAAATTTATTTTAAAAATATACATATGAGTCATAGTTCCCCTCCATGTAGAAGAACCTCAATTGGAGGTGGGTAGACCGAATTTTGCTTTCGTTACTGTGGTGGGGTCCACGTTGTTTGCCTGGAAAATTTACCAATATCAATGATTTTTTCAGGTCTCTAGATGATCAAATAATACCCTAGTTTAGAAGATAATATTAAAGGAAATAAATCAATAATTTAAAAATAAAAAGAACCACTCAATTTGGAATTATATTTTTAACACAATGACCAAAATACCCTTGTGGTAAAAATCAGTCAAAAATCCTGAATTAAGAAATTTTCACAATTTTGCTCAAAAAACATCATGAATAAAAAATTGATCCATATAATCTCATATTGATAAATTAAAAGGGTTAAAAAAAATTAAATTTATATAAAAATGAGGAAAACATTAGCTCTATCAGCATGATTCAAAACTACCTAGTTCCACTTCCTTACTGCATGACATTAAACTGCATGGATCAGTCTTGTCGCAAGAACTTAAACCGTGGCATCAAACCACATGGGTTGTGGTCCCAATATTCTAAATAGGGTACGTATGAAACCTATTTCAAGTTCAATCATGAATAATGATAAAATATCAATATGCTACCTCATTGGGACACACACCCCAGATCCGCCTCCATGGGGAATTCCGATCTATTAGTACGCTATCAGTGTGACCCCTTATAGGGAAGCACACCCCGTATCCACTTACAAATGAATTTATGATCCATTGGTAAACTATCCATGTGACACCTAATAGGGAAAAAACACCTGGTATCCTCCTCCATGGGGAGTTCTTGACTAATAGTAAACTATCTGTGTGCTCCCTCATAGGGACACACACCCCAGATCCGCCTCCACAGGGCATTCAAATATTTTGGTAAACAATATGTCTTCTCCATTATAGTGACACACACCCTAGATCTTCCTCCACATGGTTTTCTGACCCATTGGAAAACTATCTCTATGCCCCCTCATAGAGACACACACCCCATATCCACCTCCATGGGGCATTCTGATCCATTGGTAAACTATCATTGTTCTCCCTCATAGGGTCACACACCCCAGATCTGCCTCCCCGGGTCATTCTAATCCATTGGTAAACTATATGTGTGCTCCCTCATAGGGACACACACCATGGATCAACATCCATGGGGTTTTCTAATCCATTGGTAAACTATATATGTGCCCCCTTATAGGGACCCACACCCCATATCTGCCTCCACGTGGCATTAAGATCCATTGGTAAACAATAAGTGTGCTTCATTATAGGTACACCTATCCCAAATCCACCTCAATGGGGTGTTATGATCTATTGGTAATCTATCAATGTGATCTATCATAGATAAACACATCTCAAATTCACCACAAGAGGGAATTATGATCCATTAGTAATCAATTCATGTTCTCCCTTATAGGGACACACACCCCGGATCTGACTCCATGGGGTGTTATGATCCATTGGTAAAATATCAATGTGCTCTTTCCTAGGGCACACATCCTAGTTCTGCCTCCTTGTGGAGTTTGATCGAACCTCTGTTAAACATTTCAAGTGTGACATCTTTATTCATAGGGACAAAACTCCAGGTTCCGTAAGATGTTAAACTTGCACCCAACCTATCTCCAAAAGATGTTAAACTCACACCTTTGACCCATAATAAATACCCCATGCATATGTACGAGATGCATGAGGTAAAAAATCTGGGAATATTTACACCCCTAGCGTTGATAACCTCATGATAAAAATTGGATTCCTTGGGTTCTTTACCTTAAGATGCCTCATATGAGATTCCCTCCCAAGAGGAATAATTGAAGTGAACAATGTGCCGAGTTTCCAGACATGCTCAGTGATTCCCAATGTGACTACTCTACTACCCAATGGTTTCTACCATATCCAGGTGAGCACTATCTTTCAAGATAGAATTTTTGTAATTAATCATAGTCTATTAAGAGATGGAACCAAGAATGAGTTTCATGAACATGAAACAAACAAATGAGGGAGACCAAGACTAGGAAACAATCTCTATAGAGGAATATATAGAAGGAGGAACTGACATCCCACCATCCTGTTTTGATCAATGAGTGTACATCACCATTGAAATAGGTGAAAACTACACACCTTTGGAATATAGTAATTTGAGGTAATAATAATGTCAACACATATTAACATGCAGGCGGGCCCTGATGAAAAAATTAGAAAAAAAATCATTAGTCAGTTCAAAGGTAATTAGTACTATAAAATTCACTTTATCCATATCAATAATTTCTTTATCCCAACATCATTTTATTAAAATCCAGAACATATTAAGTGTTATTTTCCCTTAATCATGTGTTTTTCATGAAATATCACTTTTCCATTGACTCACTTTTCTATGTTATCATAACCATAAAAAATATTCATTAAAATACTTAATGAAAAAATTATACTAAAAAATACTTATATATTTCATAATTCTATAATTAAAATACAGAAACACTTCAATCATTCAACATAATTCTTAAACCATTAACTAGGCTTAATCATCTTATTCCTTAATACCCATTTCCATTAATATGTCATTTATACTCTCTTTATAATCAAAAATAAAAAGATTACTTGTAACACCTTGCTGACCCTCTTCTCGAATTTCCCCCCTAGAACATCAATTTGTATAATTAACATAATTTCAACATTTATAACCTTCATCCATTGATGATTACATAGGGAAATAATTATTATAATCCATTGAGTTAACTATTATTTTCATTTTTCCTCGAAAAAAACTTACTCTTCATCATTCTTCTCCACACCAAAAGTATCTTCTCATTACCTTAATACGTTCTATGGAGAGATTCTCCCCACATTCTTGAAATACAAGAGTATGAATCTTTCTTCCTCCATAGTCTCCACCACCTCAACTATCAATGACCTCAACACTTCACTTTTTTGGTGAGCTTGAGAGCTGTTTAAGGTTCAAGTTGTTAATTATATATTATGAAAACTGATTAGGAATACTCAGAATATCATTTACCTTAGTAATCATACCATTTGGTTTCTCATCAATATGTTTTCTATCATATTCAACATTATCCGAGTTCCTTATAGTTCATTCCATAGTCTAAAACCTGATAACATAGTATGGGAAAAAATATTCATAGTAGAAAACCACATAATCATGAAAATTAATTTATAGGATGACTAAATCATGATACCATATTTTTTAATCTATGAAACCTTAGGTTTATCCAAGGTTATTCATATTAATCATCTATTTAAATCCTTTATTATGGTTTATAAGGATTTTTTGAATTTCCAAGTATATATTATTGTAGCGTCAAAACGTGTGTCTAGTAAGACCCATTTTCATGCACCATGTGATGATCAATTCCATACCAATGAATATTTTTTAGATTTATTACCCCTAGGTACCTCTGTGTTAGATCCATATCCACTTGTAATATCCAGACACAGATGTAATTTCATTGAAACCACTCTCCCTATCCTTTACCAAAATTTTGTGATATTTTCCTATACTTTGACTCATATTTAGACTTATCCTTAGAAATATCCCTAGAAATATCCTTATAAATATAAATAGGGATCATACTAATGTTTTTTATCATAGTTTCCAAATGATAACATGACATTTCATTTTGATACCAACTATAACGGCCTAATATTTTCATACAAAAATATCGCATCTTTTTAAATGAATATTCAATGCATTTTATAAACACACACCTAATGAATGTAATAGTTTATTGTATTTGGATATTAGAAACACAATAATCTTATTTATGGAAGGATCTTCAACATCTCCCATAAGGATATTCTCACTTAGTACTCCTCTTAGGCATACCCTACCTAAACCATTCCTCATAACATAGGGATGGAAACATAATAAAGGGTGATCCCGAATGATTGGTATGGGTAAATGTAGGAGATAAAAATCTATGATCATATGAAATCAGAATATAATAATAAGGGTATGTGATCATAAAAATAACTTAAGAATTTCATACCACCCTATCATTGTCCATAAACATGATCCATGGAAAAACATTATCATTTCAGAAAACATGGGTCATAGAAGTGAGAAATCATTATAAATCAATCATGAACCATAAGATCATATAATGATAGTGTGAAAACATCATAAATATATAAAAATATTAAATATTTAAGGGTTATATAACAAGTCTGTATATATAGTTGATCGATACTTATCACCTACTTCCTAATGTGGATATGGATGCACCTGTTTCCCATACCGGATTAGGACATACCTATTTCCAATAGTGGATCAAGATGCACCTACATCCCATTTAGGATCAAGATCATTGACTTGTTTCCCATTGTTATCTTATGAGATATAAATATTTACCTAATGCCTTGGAGGTAGATATCAGTCCCACCCATCCTACAATGAAAACCGTACTTATGTGTGCTAAAATATCATAAAATATTCATCATATCATCACATTATCATACTTTAAATAAATTGGGTTCCTAATAATTTCATAAATTTACCATAGTGTAAACCATGTAAAATAAATTAGTTTCATAAGAATTTAATAAACATAATCATTAGCCATCCAAAGAAATAATAAGGACAATATCATTCAATATTATCTTCAGTAAAGCATAATTAACATCAAAGGATTCTATCTTAGATAGAAAATTATTTTGAAAGATCACTTGGAACATTTCTTAAGGAATATATCATTTCCAATTGAAAAAACTATTTAAAACATAAAATAGTTCTGAAATATTTTTCTTTAAAAATAAACTTGGAAACTTATAAAGGAATCACTAAAACATCATTTAAAACATTTATTGAGGAAAATATACTTTTCACCTTTATTTTTTTTAAAACATATTTATTTTTGAAAATCCAATACTTTAAAAATAATATTGAAAAATTATAAAATATTATTCATAAAAAATTATGTTCGTGATGATAGGAATGATTTTTCATGTTGTACACATAAAAATAAATATTCAATTTATATTTTGGGTAAAATCCAAATGGGAATTATTTGGAAAAAGACATGAATATTATTTCCAAAAATATTTTAAAAATTTAAAAATGGGTAAAAATTTATTTAATAAATCAATTTGAGAATAAAAATTTTTTTGGAAACATTTTTAGAAAAAAATATTTTGGAAGAAAAAGAGTTTTGACTAAAGAGAGAAATAAAGTTGATTTTTTGTACAAACATCATTTTGAAATATTGAGTACATAAAGGGAGGAAAATGAAGTTAAAAAATGTATTCTAATTAAATAAAAAGTGTATAATAAAATTTATGAGTTTATTAAGATATTTATTGTAATATTTTACCATTGTAAGCATAATCACAAACATTCCTGTTAAAGGATGATATTCTAACATAAAAATTTACCACATTGGTAACTTTAAATCATAATACATATGAAATAATTATATTACATGAAACCTATAATATCATTAAAATAAGTATATTCATGTTATAACATGTAAAAGGGGTATTTTATACACCTCATAGAAGAATATAAGTGCATAACATAACTTATGGCCAAATTAAAGAAATTTGAGACAAAAAATACATTGCCGCTTTGGAAACTTTTTAACCATAAACCCCATGAAGGGGAAATAAAAAAATGGATATGTAAATACCTATAAATTTAACTATAATTATAATAAAATAAATTAATTATAATTATATACACCACATAAGAGAAACATAAGGTGAATATGACATGTCTCACAAAAAATAAATGTGAGATGAAAATCCCTTACCATGTTTCTCGACTTTCTTCATTCACGTTATAAAATCTTGTATAATGATTAGAAGTTTATTATATATATATTAATTAAACACACACACACACAAATATATATCTTACCTTATATGATTTAAAAATAACCTTTTATGACCTGTTTATTAACAATTCCATGTTAAAGTCATTCTTTATACAATTACTACTTTGTTTTTCATGTATATTGCGTTTTTTTATTTCCAGTCCTCTTAATATAATCATGGTTACATCATATTAATAATTTAATCCATGATAAAAAAAAAATATATTCAGTATACATGAATTAATAGTTATCCATAAATGTTAGAGAAAGAAAATTAAATACACCGTTCATAGAGATGGTAGGCTGTATGTACTCATAAATGTTGTTTCCGTTTTCCCAACTACAAGAAAGAAATACAGGTAAATAATATATTAACATTAAAAAATAAATTTTTTTCTCATATATATCACATATTTTATTTAAAAACATTAAATTTTATGTAAATTTTGAATAAATTACATCGCTTCATGAATCGGTAGTCCGTCGTACACATGAATGACATTATCTTATTCCCATAGAATGGAAAGTAAGAAGAAAAAAGTGATATCATGATTAAATAAGCATAATTATATTAAAAATATCATATTTAAACTATAAATACATCATTATATCTTTCTATAAAAGGTGGTGATGGAAATCGAATAATATCAGTTTGTGAGGTGGTAGTCTACCGTACACACGAATAATTATTCCGCAACCCATTTGATAGAAGAGGAGACAGATTTTGGTTATTACATTAACATAATAAAATATCAAGATATGGAATATTATATGTCTATTAAATCATATATTTTAATAAAAATTGAAGGAGGGTAGGATGAAATAAAATAGAATGTTTGATTAGGGATGTTACTTATTCTTCAGAGAACTTCTTTTGGTTTAAACCAGAAGGATTAATAGGTTAGATTCATGACTAAAATAAGGATTATAGGATGATATTAAAGAATTAAGGGATTTATTTAGGAAATTATTTATCGATACAATTTATTTTTGAAGTGTGAATACAATAAGAGAGGGGGTGGCCTTTTATAAGTGAGGCGAGTGAAACACTTGTAATATTTGATATGAAAAAGGTGTAACCACATTTTTCACATGAAACAAGGAACCAAAATAGGTCATTACTTACCATAAAATATATTTTTAAAATATTTCTATACAATGGGTGTTTAAAAACTCTTTCTTCATTTTTAACAATTATATTTTTAGTTCAACCCCCGGTAAACCCATTTTTACCTTAACCGTGATATACAATTTTTATTGTCATTATTATTAGTTATGGTAAAAAATTAAGTTTAACTTATTATATAATATAATTTACCATAATTATAAATATGAAATCCATTTTTCATGTTTCATTCACATAATTGGAAAATTTTATTTTAAAATTAATCATGTAGATGTGATGAGAAAACATGTTTTCAAAGAGAAAATGTTCAAAATATTAATTTTTGTTTTATAAAATTTCAATATTAAAATGATTAAAATGACCTAAATTTGATTAATAAATATATAATTTAAATAGTTTTTCTTTGAAAACCATATTACTATTTTTAATGTTTTTAAATGATTTAAAAGAAAAGACAATTCTTAATAAAAAAAAGTTTTTTTCACTATTCATCGAAAAACACATCTTCTCAGAAAATTCTACAAAATTAACCCTAAGACAATTTTTACATCCTGATTTAAAATTTAAAATTTATTTTTGAAAAGTAATTTTCTAAAGTTTTAAAAAATTTGTGTATAAAAGGTGATAAAACTGTATTTTAAAAAAATACTGCTATAAGCGTAAAATTAGATTTATTCGTATCTATTATCTAGAAAAACTATAAGATGAACATTAAAAATTTGATTTTATATTTAACATATACATTTAATTAAAATCATTCACCAAAATTTCTTTTTTTAATTTATTAAGGTAAAGGTGCATGTCTGTATAAAAGAAATTTTTTAGAAAATAAATTTCCTTTATTTTCAAGTAGTATTCATTTTCATTTTTAGTTAATTATTAACCAAATAATTTATTTTATATACATTTTAAAACTATATTTTTTTAATAATTTTTTTAATATTATTTATACCCATTATTACAATTTATAGGTGATAGATATCATATTAAATAATAATATTTTAATTGTATGTAAGATTTCATTTAAACTAGGTGTTGTGTGTAACATAATCTAAACCCAATGTTTCATGTAATGAAATACAAAAATTGGGTTTTGTGTAATGAAAAATGTCAAAAATATTAAATTTATATTAAAAAAATTATTTCACACAATCTCTAGGTGTTACAGAAGGATTCCTCCCAACCATTAAAAAACTATATAGAAAGGTAAGGGTTTCAAATCCTCTCTCCATTCTAATTGAAATTATTTTTTCATAATACCATTTCAAGATATTTATTTGATTATAATAATGCGGTATTATCTCCCATTTTATTTTTTTGAGAGACTACTTATCCCCTCTCATTATAGATTATTCCCTATGTCATTATTATGTTGACATAAGGTCTCTTATTTCCCCATTAATTATCGATTAAAAAAAATTATTTGAATTTTACTATGTTTGTAATTATATAGAATTATAACCCATTGGGTATATTTAAAATGATATTTAATATCATTTAATATTGTTTTTAATCAACAATAATTCCCAAAAATCCCAATTTTTTGGAATGTAAAGAGTGTATATTTATCTTATAAATGAAATATATGTATGGATATAATCAGGTGTATATAGTTGTAGTGCATAAGAGCCTAGGTGTAATCACCTAAAAAAGGTTTTGTTGGAGAAATATCTTCACCATCACCCTAATGCATGGTGAACGGGACTAAGACTGTACACTTGACTATACACACCCAGGGGATATGCTTTAAAATATTCACATGATCTTTTTGAACCATTTGGAAGGACTTTCCTACCATTTCTATGGTATTATAGGGGTTCACACTATTTAACTCAATTATTATTTTATATTGATACCCCATCACTTTTAAATTACCCTTCACCACTACATTATCTTTATTTACTTTCTACGTTTACATCCTTTTACAGTAATAATTCCCCATTGATCTTATACCGAGGATGTATTGTTTAACCATTAAATATCTATATACATATGTGTTATGATCACGTTATCATGTTTTCTACCTTGGGGAAAAGAAATAGAAATCTAAATTTTGTTATTCTAATATAATTGATAATTGTAAAATTTACTATTTATTATTTAACTACCACATTCTATCTCAATACGAGATATAATCATGTTGACCCATTTATTGACATGGGTAAGATTAATGGTATTCCATATATTTTTATTAAAATACAAATGATTATTGTAATGTTTACAATATATTATTTAACTATACATATTCCATCTCTTGATGGGTTTTGATCATGTTATCTTATTTATTAAAATGGGGAAATTATTGGAATTTATTATGTTGTTATTAAAATATAGATGATTATTAGTAAGTTAACTATGTGTTGTTTAACCATACACCTTATATATATATATGAGTTAGGATCATTTTATCTCATTTATTAACATAGGGGAATTTATTTAAATTATCTATGATTTTATTCCAATAAGGATGATTATTAGAAAAGTTGATTATGGATTTTTATTGATTTTTTGTATGATTTTAAAGCCCCAACCCTAGAAACCCAGAGCCAGTGAATTAATTTACTATATTGAAAAGATTAAAAGAAATTAAATCATAAAGGATCAATTATTTTAGCAGTTTTGGAAGACCAAATTACATACATGATACCCAAAGTACATTTGGATAGATAGAAAATATAACATGATACATAATAAACTGAAAAACACAGCCTCCTTGAAATATTATTCAAGGATCTATTATTCATGAACTGAGGAAAAGAAGCATAATAAGGGTGATATAAAATTCTCATTACATGTTACATATAGTGGAATCATGTATCAATAATAATTGAATCATAATCAATTAGGCATAACTAATATTGCATGATGAATAAATAAAAACACTTGCCAATAATAAACTGAGAATAAAAATGCATCCATAGATTTTGTCATAGTGTAAAAATCATGGATAGAAATAACTGAATAATTAATAAAGAGAATTATTATTATATAGATGTCACGTATCTAGAACATGAACCATTATACCGCCGACACATTTTATGTTTGTGGGTAGAAAATCGTCTGATTTTTGGAAACAAACTCAAAGGGTTTTCCACCAACTAATTTGTCTCATGAGACCTGCCAATGCATCGAGGGGCTATAGAGGGCCCCATAAATCACTTAAAGTATAAATAATTCTTTATAAAAAGATTTAATACAAGAACAATATGCCTTTACAATATTCATATTGAGTAGAGGATACAAATTCATCAATATTTCCACAGTTAAAGTAATATTCCAAATAAAAATCGTATGTAAAATGGTATACGAATAATATGATAGTCATATCCATATACCAAGAATATGGATATATAATATAATTACAATTTAAAATGAAAAATTTTCTCAAAGGGGAATTAGATATGCCACGTAAGAATGATTAGGTGCACAATACCGAGTAAATCATAATGAAATGAAAATTGAGATGAAGGCCCTTACAAAATTGTAATAAATAAAGTTAATAATCATAAATTTAATCAATTAATACCATTAATATAAATAGAATCATGATATTATATCCCAACATGTAGTAATAATACACCACATACAAAGAATAAGTGGCGAGCAATGGAAATCTCACGGAAACAAAAGTGATATGAGAGACCCCTTACAACTTTGTAATCAATTGAATCGTATGCCCCAAAATTAATAATCCCCAAAAGAATCACAAAATACAATGAATATAAGGATAATAATGATATTATATATCAAATTTCAGTACACATACACCATATATAAGAAATAAGTGGCGAATAATGGAAATCTCACGGAATTAAAAGTGAGATGAGAAAACCCTTACCTTATGAACGGATGTGTTCTTCAATTGATCTTAATGACCCGAATAATAAAATTTATCTTTATTTAATAAGTATAGAGCCTCCAATAAATTTAATATATTTATTTTAACCTTATTAGGTTCATTCATTTCCTTTTTATGTGTTTAAGAGGTTCAATTTTATTGTTTTGGAAGCATTTTCTTCCTTGGTTTTCATGATCGTTTTACTTGTATTTACGAATGAAAGTTCATTTGAAATGTGGTTAAACATCCAGAATTGTTAATATATATTACTAGTAAAATTAAAGAGATATAAATGATCTTATAATGATTTTGGTTATATACCATGAGGATGACTCATTAGATAAAGGTTAATGATAAGCACTTGGATTAACTTGGCAGTTTTGTGCATGATGAACTTGTTTTGTATTATTATTTGATAGTACGAGTATGTAAGGATTAAATAACATTACATAAGATAAAATAAATATATTATGATATGGTTCAAACATTATAAAGGTTTCATGACTAGTCTTGAAGATAGTAATGCAAATTGAAAACCTGTCTTCCTTGAATGAGATAATTAACACATGTCAGATGATGTTTTCATTTATAATATTAAAGGAGGAAAAAAAGAGGTGATGATGAAATATTTCATTAGAAAAATAAAATTATAGTTCATGTATGATATAGGAATTATCATACCATTTTTATTAGTGGAGGTGAGGATAGAGAAACAAAATAATGGAACTTGAAAAAGAAGTGGAAAGAAAAAGGAAGAGAGGTTCACCTCTTGAGTACTCCTTGAGAATCTTTATAAGGACTTTGTTTTTGAAATTTTGGTGAAAACATTAGGTCTTGGAAATGGGGGAGTAGTTGGGAAGTTTAATTAGTATAAATCAATAAAGTCTCAAAGCTTGAGTGGTGTGAGAGGAAGATGGGGTGAGGGGTGGTTTATATTGTGGAGGGGATGAGGGTTTTCTTAAAATGTTATTCATTATTTTATTGTTTTTCCCTAAGACAATAAATAGTGATGATTATATAACCAAAAATAGTAATAACTGCATGTGATTTCAAACCAACTGTTCTTACAATAGCAGGATATCTTCCATGACTCAATAAATCATGTATTTAGTATTTATCATAATTTATTGTATTTTACTATTCACTAAAAATTCAAGTATTTTAGAAAAATCCCAAAAATTTACCCTAACCATTTTTTTACATGTAGAATCAAAAAATGAAATCCGTTTTTCAAAAATAATTTTCTAATTATGAGAAATTTAATTTTTAATTAAAATCATCATTTAATCAAAAAATACCAACACTTAAAATATTCATCTTCATTTTTAAGGTGCCTAAATTTTATTTAAACTTTCATGGGAAAGGTTACCATTCACAAGAGTCATATTACTATTCATAAGGGTAAGTTACTATTCATAAGGGTAAGTTACTATTCACCAAAAATTAAGTTGATTCTACCAGACTCTAAATATCACCCTGATCACAACCGTGTATATTCGTTTTTCAAAATTCGAAACTCAGAAGTGGAAAATTTAAGTTTAATGACTAGGTTATGACTATATACTATAAATAAACAAGTGTTGTTTCATAGAGGATTGGTGTTTCATGTAATATATGCTATCTAATGAATTGAAATTATTTAAGAGATACATACCATAAAATGTTTGGCGTGTTATAATGATGAATCAATTAGAAATAACACATATGATGGATGTGCCCCAACATTATTTGGCCCCATGCCGTATCTCTATGTTTCATGAGAAACCATTTTGTGAATTTTTTTGTATGCCTACCCATAACAAGATATTTCCTTGAAAGTACAATCATGATGTCTAAGACCATGATGTCTTGGAATATGTTATGTAATTAGCAGTAAGTAATTATAAATTTCATCACTAAGGTACAAGATATTGTTGTCCATGTGATCTATTTATTTTCATTGTTATCCTTAGAAATATTATACTCCTAACTTTAGTTGATTATGTAATGATGTTGATTTTTTATTCATAACATATCGTATGTGACATGTTTATGTAATGAAAAGATTATATTGTTTCTTACCCCATACTAAGAATCTAAGATCACCGTTATTTGTTTTCCTTTCCTTGAGAAACATATATGGGAACTATTTTTAATTTTTATGGTTATGACATATGGGATAAAAATGTTCTCATAATATATCTGTGTTGTATCTTATGTTTTAAAATTTAATTTATGTATGTATATAGTCTTATAAGTCTATTAAAATGTTCAATACTATGGTAATTATATATTAAAAACCAATAATTTAATATAATTACTATCTTTATATTTATATAGTCTAATATGTTAGAAAATTCATACAGACTCTCTTAAACTCCACACAATTTAGGACATTACCATTTAAAAAAAACTAAAAAAATTATAACTTTCATTAAATATTTTTATAGTGAAATATGATTTCTACAAGGACTATCTAAACTTCAAAAAATATTACTCAGTTAATTTTTACACTAATTCCTATAAATTAATTTATATAAACTCCAAGTATGGTTCCCACAACATTAAAAAGTTCTCCCAAACTCATTAAACATGTATTATCCTTTTTATAAAAACTCTACAAGCTGTCCATTATAGTTTCAAAATCAGGATCCCACATTCAAATTCTATACTATGAAAAAATTGTAGATATTTTTGTTGATATCATAATATATTTTCTTAAACTTTAGAACCATCTCAACAATCATCACATGTATGGGATTTGTCCAACCAAATTCTTTCATGGATGTAGAACTTTCATCAATTTTCATTACCTGTGTATGAATGAGTATCATTCTCATTTCCTTTTCCAATTTGAGAAATATATTTATTTAATTATCTATTGAAGTGAATAAAATATTATCTAGAACACATGGGATTACTTTATATTGAAAAAAATTCAACTAAAAAATCTTCAAATCCAATGAAAAATAATTTTATGATATTTGATATTGTCTGATGTGATAAATTAATATCATATGACATGGGATATTATATCCTACAATTTTGAATAATTTCATATGAATAAATATGTTATAGTGTATAAAATATCTAATCATAGTATAAGACAGTGTTGATAAGATATTAAAACATGTAATAATGAATCAATAATAAGATGTAGAAAATATCATAGAATATGACAGATAATCCCAACATTATCTATCATATTATGGTACCCAATAATCATTAAAAATGGCATAAGTACAAGGATAGGAAACAAATTATAATATAATGTATATCATAAAGTTCAAAATAAGTAATAATATTTTTTATTATTATTTCAACATTTAATTATATTGTATAATTTAAAAATGTTAATAAATTCTACAAATAGGTATTTATAGATATTTATTTAATTTATAAAAATGTTTATAATTAATTAATATGGCACCCTCCCTCTCATGGGATCAAACTAAACAATGACAGGGCTTGCGACCAGGGGGGAATGAGGGGAGAGGGGCTGTTCAGGACATGTCTGGCTCTATTGTCCTTGATTTCAATGCCTACTATAGAGCTGGTGACCCTCTGGTGGCAGAGGCCAAGGCCATGCAGAACAGATTAGAACTTTGATCCTTAAGGAATCTCCCCTTGGATATAGTGGAGAAAGATTGGAAGATCATTTCAAGCTCCCTAAAGGGAGACATCTCTCCTCCTTATAAGATTGCCTATCTTATCCAAAAGTGCAAGGACCTTATTTTCCATGACATCGAGATTCTCTATACGTGGTGTGAGGGTAACCAGCTTGCTGACTTCTTGGCCTCTAGGGTGACCCTAGTCCCTCCTATTTTGGTATTCAATTACCTTGTATCCCTTCCTCTGGGCAGAGTGGACAACGCTATCAGGTATACTCTTGGTCTTAACTTATTTATACCTCCTTGATTTTCCTTTTTGGATTTGATGTTGGCTGTTGGGATGCTTTGTTTTTGTACTTGATTTCAAATAAATAAATAGTAAATTATCATTTAAAATGAATGAGTTTGTGTATAACATTTTGAATTATTAATAATATTAAATTTGAAATTCCTTATTTTCAAAAACTACTTAAACCATATCTAAAAGGGATTTTATAATTGATAAGATCAATGATTAAATAATAAATATGTGATATTTTCAATGTTTACGTTATATATATGAGTAGGTTATATAGAAAATGTGTATATTTTAGGATATCATATATTAATTTTAAAATCTAGATAATTGACAACATCAATGATTTAATATTAGATTTAAATTATAAGGTGTTTATAATTTTAACTATTTTTAAATGTTCTTAAATATTTATATCATGTTTAAGTTTATTAATTTTTAATTTATTTAATCTATTCCCTACTACATCCACATAAATAATTTATTTTTTATTATGAATAAATGTATGCTTTAAATTATGGTGTTAAACACATTCAATATATTATTATACATGTATTTAAGGAATTACGTGCTTGGTATGATAATTTATTTATATTTATTCTCCATTAACTCCTTGATCTTATGTTTTAGAAAGTGTTATGAATGAATTTGATTTGATCACAATTAACCATTATAGGGAATATAAATTCAAAAAATAATTCATTAGAATACTGATTAACATTTAAAAGAATAACATGATATTATATTTTGTGATTAAATCCACAATAAAATAATTTATATTATATTACTTATAAAGAAAACATATTTCATGACCTCAGTCATTTAACTAGGTAGTTCATGATAATGTTTTATCTAAAGGATTATCTTGTTTAATTAAAGTACATATTTAATGTTTCTAAAAGGATTAGTTTTTCATTTTTTATATTTTAATTAGTTTACTCATAGCTCAGAAAATATAATAGGATTAGGATACTAGGGGGAGAGAGTTATGTTTTCTATATGATGGATTGGTAAATGATATGAACACTTAACTATCTAAGATTCATATTCGATATGGTTGACATGATATCCTTCTTATATATCTAATCAATTCGATAAATGGAAATGTTTTCATATAATAGAGATATATAAAACTAGGCCCACTAATTAATATGATGTAACTCAAAATGGGTCATTAATTTTTAGGTGTATATTAAATAAAAGTCCTTATTAAATGAATGTAAATCCTAAAACTTGTTCAATAATAGATCTTTCTATAGATAAATAGACCCATCATCATTATTCATGACTTAGAGATAAATATTTGAAAAAAATAATCTTAATGTTATTATATCCTTTGAAAGTTATAAATTTATTAAAATCACTCATAAGAGAGAGAAAATATTCTTAGAGTTAGATAAATACTATATAGAATAATCAAATATTTAAATAATTCAATAAGTTGATCTAGATACTTATGGGAGGAAAATATGAATTCACATAATGTTTTAATGTCATAATTTAAATGTGAAAATAATGATAGAACTCTTTTCCCATCTAAACAATATGATTGAATAAATTAGCATGTTTGAGTGACTGAACATTTCTTTAATGGATTGATCGGGATAAGGATTTCATTATGAAATCATCGGTAAAAATATTATGAAACTTTTAATTAGTTTAGTATAATATTAACTAACCTCCTTAAAGTGTTGAGGTAAAATGACCAGAAAATTATATGTCTATATGATCATGTTGTATTGATAGTATCAGGTGGGTGAATGTTAAATCCAGAAAAATGGTTTATTTTTTAATATACCAATAATATTTATTTTAGTATCTAATCATGGTCATTTATATTGAAAATGGATGTTTGGTAGGCATACTAGCCATTCCATTTAATTTAATTATCCATGATACCTAATGTGTTTTATGAAACTCCATGGACTATCAATGCTATGTTTCTATTTTATAATAATCAATTAATAAAAATTGTGTCGTATATAGAATAAAATGATTATTTTATAATTATTTTAAATATATATGTGTTTATGATTAAGGAAACTGTTGGTAATGCCTATATTTTATATTAATAAGAATAAGAATATAATTTGGAAAAATAAGATGTGGAGGAATAATTCAATCTCATATAGATCTAAATAAAGGGAGAATAACAATATCTCCCTCCACTAAAATGATATGAAAATTTATCCATTAATTAATAGTTTTAATAAACAACATAAGATGATAGATTTATTACAAATGATTTATGATTCATTAAAATCTATAACAAGTTATGAAAAAATATATATAGTGAATGGTTATTTTTATCCATGATAAAAGAGTATATCCAAGATATTTTTTAAATTTAAATTGATATGATCCCACCACCCAATAGTGGAATATTTTATATATTTAAGTATTAATTTCAAAATGTTACACTAAAAATATTAAATACCCAACATGATATTGATACTGTAGTTTATTTTTCCAATAATACCCTAGATAATATAAGTGTTATATCTAAATAAAAATATTTTTGTATATTAGTATGATATTATAGAAAATAATTAAATGATTATGTGGCTTGTGGGAAAATATTTGGACTTAAAATATATCATGTATAGAGAAAAATGATTAGTTAGTATCACTTTATATTTTAAAAGAGTACAAGATGTTTTTATAATGATAATAATATATGTAGTTACTTTTTTACCAAAATAATCTCAAGGAAAATGTTTGATGCGAAATATCCATGAATTATGATGATGATGAACTTAAAAAGTGTTATAAGTAGGAACAGTAAGATATTAATAATTTAATATTGGATGTTGTGGTGTAAAAGAGTTTTAATACTAATTTATTAGACATGAAAATGAGGAATATGATTTATTTGTCTCTTTATTTTTTGATTGTACATTCCGAATTGATGTTACTCACTAAAGTAGTTTTGGGGAGGTTTTTATTAGATGGATAAAGAGTGGGGTGGCATGAATTATATAGGGATATAATGAGTTTTACAAAACATTAAAAAATATTGCAATCATAATTCCACTAAGTTGATATTTCATATGGGATATGATTTTGCATGTTCTTATTCATGTTTTTATTAAGTAAACTTACAATATTTTATGAATATAAAATGTATCATGTTATAAAAAAGTAATTCTTGAAATTATCAATCTTTCTCCTTGGTAACATATTTTGCATGAAGTGAAAAGATAATTTACCTCTAAACATATGCAATTGAGTTATCACTAACCAATGTTCATTATAGAGTATTACAATTTTTTTTATTTTTTAAGGTTATAATGTGTAAGAATTATTATTGAAATGTAGAATATGACCATGAGTTATAAAATGATTTTTTGTTCTAGATAGAATATAATTCATACCACATAAAGTGTAATAAAATATCTCATTTTTATAATTTAGGTGGAAATATAATATTGAATTCGAATTACTATGGTATGAAGTATACTTAACATGCGAAACTTCATACATATATAGCTTTCTTATGTAATCCTTGAGGCCAAAATAATCATAGCGTGATTGGGTATATTGCTAACCATCACGTCAGTTGAGTCTAAAAAAGATATAATTTATCATCTTGTATAATGAGTATGATATATGATCCCTTTTATGAGATATACTGTAACATCATAAAATTAATTTCAGATAGAAAAACCCTATTAATTAAAGAAATATAATTATTTTTATGTGGAAATTTAATTTTTTACTAAAAATGACAATCTGTTTTTTCCTAGAAATAAATTGGAATATTCTATTGATCTTCTTCAGAGTTATGAATAGAGATAGTATGGGGTTCCATGTCCCATAAAGCCTCAAAACTAATAGAATAAAAATATTAATTATATTTCATAATTAACATGCTATTTTTTAAAAATAATTTCTCACAAAACATGTCTCATATGGGTAATATGATACCACTATTAGGCTTGGGATACAATGATTACCCTAGTCATGACATAAAACTTGTGCACATCAAGTATTTCATAACATCACACAAGATGGTAATATATTTAATAATTTTATAATATTTTTTTACAAAAAAATGATGTAACTCCTGAAAGGCATGTCATTTGAGAAATATGATACCATGTTTAGGTTCAGAATGTGTGTTTTACCCTAGGTGTGATATAAGATTTGTAAGCAGTGAGTGTTTAGTTAAATCACACAAAGGGGTAATAATAATTATATTATTATTATTATTATTTTTATTAAAGTAATAAAATTTAAATATAAACATGTAATTAAATAATTTTGTTTTTTATTAATTGATTAGTGACGTTTTTTCATGGGTGAATATTTATTTGGTGGTTATGTAATAACAGTCGTATTATCACCATGTGTTAAATGAATGAAAATGTGCGGTTAAAATTAATTTACTTAATATTATGGGAATTTAATGGATTTTATTTTTAAAATTTTAATGGTGGAAATGATTTGAGATAATTAATAATAATAATAATAATTGTTATTATTATTATTATTAATTTTGGAAAATGATATTATTTGTCAATGGAAAACTATATGGTATATATATATGGGATAAATTTATATGATCATATATGTGTGGGTGTATATTCAAATGTATATATATATCGTTTATACTTTGTTTATATATATATATGGATAAATATATGTGAGTGTGTGTGTGGGGGTGATAATATTCATATATATGAGGTGTATATGTACAAATATTAATGAAATCTTTAATATAAATTTAATATAGTATTAACTATGTATTATAAAGAGGTTTCAATTAAAAAAACTTCATGGAATGTGTGGGGTGTAGCATATGAAATAATGTGTGAAGATGAAAATAATGAATGAATTAAAAATAATAATAATTGATGAATTGATTTATAAAAAAAATATATAAATAAAAGAAGGGGGGAAAGTGAAGAACTCAAAGGAATTCATGCACATGAGATTCCTCAATCCTCTCCCTAATACCTCCCTCACTCTTATTTATTTATTTTTATTTTTTTATTATTTCATCTAAAATTATTTCTTCAATATCCCCAATGATACTGATCGAATTAACGCACCATCAGTTCTATTGGGGTTTTCTCATTGTGTAGAATTATAATCCTATTTTTTTTCAAAGGTAGTGAGGTATTTTTTTCATATTTAATTTAATCCTTCCTTTTCCACATTGTAAAATATCTAATATGTTAATAATTCAAAATATTGTCGAACCAGTAATGGTAATAGCATTCAGTGGTGAAACTGAACTCATGCATCAACCCCTATCATCAAATCATTATTTCAACTAAGGTATGAAGTTCATTACCTCTTGGGATATTATTACACATGTTTCCATATTATATTTTATGTATTGGGATAATTTAAATTCATCCTTGATTTTTATTTCATGTGGGTGTGTGTAGACCGTGAGACCTGTTGTGATATTCGTTTCCATGAGTATTATTAGAGTATCCTATTACCATATCTGTTTATGATCACTTACTGTTATGTATTTCTAATTTATTTCTTATGTTGATATTCCTTCCATGTGTGATCCAACTTGAATAAATGTTATCCTTATTAGAGGTATCATTTTTGGTTCTCAAAATAGGTTGAACTTCATGAAATATTTTTCCCTTAGAGGGGGAGTATGCATGATTTGTGATGATAATGAAGACAGACCTAAGAATATGATAGAGATACGATGATACCATAGAGCTATGTTAATGATGAACTTAGGGAACTGGAAGCCGTGTATTGGGTTACTAAACATCTAGTCTATTTTTGATTATTGAACTTGATTCCTAGTTGATCTTTGAGTATCATTCTTGATGCCTAATTGAATTTTGAGTGGCACAATTGATGCCAAGATGGCAAGAAGAATGCCATACATGAGGCACGAGGTGTGTAACGACCCGACATTTTTAAATAAATTTTGTTTCCTAATTTTATGTGTTATTGTTATACTCAACAAAAATGTTTTATTTGATAAACATGATTATAATTAAGATGAGATCAGTGGGTTTTGACTATTATATAACCATCGGTCAACATGACCACTGTGAACAAAATGTTTTGATTATTGTCTCTAAATATAAGTAATCTTGGTTAATTATTATAGAAAGAAGATTCGATGGCCTCACCTAGTAGTCTTGGACCGATCGAAGCCCATCTAACAGAGCTTGGGAAGGAGGTAGCACCACTGGGCTTTGCTCTGGATCAAATCCAAGCTGAACTTCATCATGTGAAGCTGGAACGAAATCGCCTTCGTGAGAAGTTCAAACTGATAGAAATTACTACTCGGGCAATGTTGACTGAGCCGCCCCAAGCTTCTATCACCCTAGCACACCTTACTCTTAGGTCCTATGCTGGTATTATAAGGGGTTATGTAACGAGACCGTAACTACCTTGTGTAATCCTTGTTTTAAATAAAAATTGGGATTTCTTCTTATGATGAAGTTTATGAATTTTGAAATGACTGGATAAATATAGTATGCATATTTTTGATGAATTTTAGAAAAAGGATATTTTAAATATGATTATGTAAACCCTAAATAATTAAAAATGTGTAATGATTTTCAAAAAATGGTCTTCTACAATTATGTTCAGTACTAAATTTAGAGTCTAATAAGATCAACTTGATTTTTGATGAATAGTAAATTATGAATAGTGATTTTATGATTAGGATTAATAATGTGTCCAAATGGATTAGTAATCTCACTTAAAGAAAGTATTAAAATAAGCTAGGCATTTTGATTAAGTAATGTGATTCAATAAAATAGTTAAATAACGGTCTCATTAATTATTATTCAAGTATTAGTTTTTTCGGGTGAATAGTGTTTTTTAATTAAAAATTTAATTAAAAATAATTAGAAAATTATTTTTATAAAAATGACTTTATTTTTGAACTCAGAGCATCGATATTATGTTATGGTAATTTTTGGGGTTTTTTTCTGAAAAAAATGAATTTTCGATGAATAGTGTTTTTATTTAAAAATTAAATTAAAAATATTTAGAAAATTATTTTTATAAAATGGATTTCATTTTTGAAATCAGAGCATTGATATTTGGTTAATGTGAAATTTTGGGATTTTTCTGAGAAAGTTGAATTTTCAGTGAATAGTAAAAATACAGTTTTAGGGTTTCGGTATGTTTAATGACATCATAACGGTGTCATGATGATTTCATGAGATCTTTTGAGGGTTGGCCGGACAAGGGTGATGAATTATTGTTTTGGGGGCCCCATGTGGCCTAACTCCATGATAAATGACAAGGGAGAGCACATGGGTTTGAGAAAAGCCCATGTGAGGTGTCCCTTGGCCATTAATGCCTTGTCCCCTCACTTTCCCTATAAATACCAAGCCCTCATCTCATCCATTCGACTCCCCACTCATTCCCAACGAATTTCTGGTCTCATTACCTCCCAAGGATTCCTCCCAAGGTGCCCCCAAGCCCTCATGGTCCCAACCTTTGAGGTTTAAGAGTTACATTTTAAGGTAAGGGATCCGACCTCTCTCTTTCTTTTCAAGTAATCTCTTTTATGTCATTTCTTTTATAATCCATGTTCTTATGTTGGAGGATGTACTTTTATATTCATACTACTGCCTATTTCATGTTCATATGATGAGAGACCCCCCTTGCTCTCATCAATTCGTTTTAAGAATGTTTAAGTGGCGCCGTTAGGCTGCCGAATTTTTAAGGGATTCTTTCACCTTCCTCGTTTTCAAGTTCTATTTTCATTCAAGTCTTTCATGTTCCTTTTTATTATGTTGGGGTATGATCTCTAAATTATCATACTGATATTTTATGATCATATGATGAGAGACCCCATTTGATCGCTTCAATTCAGTATTTTGAAGTTTCAAGTGGCGCCGTTAGGCTGCCGAATTTTTAAGTGGTTCTTCACCCTTCTCGTTTTGAAGTTCTACTTTCATGTCAATTCTTTCAAGTTCCTTTTTGTTATGTTGGGGTATGATCTCTATATATATCATACTGGACTCTTATTTTCATATTATGAGAGACCCCATTTGATCTCTTCAATTCAGTATTTTGTTGAAGTTTAAGTGGCGCCGTTAGGCTGCCGAATTTTTAAGTGGTTCTTCACCATTCTCGTTTTGAAGTTCTACTTTCATGTCAATTCTTTCAAGTTCCTTTCTATTATGTTGGGGTATGATCTCTATATCTATCATACTAGACTCTTATGTTCATATGATGAGAGACCCTATTTGACCTTGTCAATTCAATTTTGTTGATGTTTAAGTGACGCCGATAGGCTGCCGAATTCTCATAGGAGAAATCTTTTTTTTCTTCCTTTCATGTTCTTCATTTCATATGGTATATTTTCAAATTTCATTACCATGTTCTTAAATCCCTTATATTTTGTCCCTCTACTGTTTTATGGGTCATTTATGAATGTTTGACCCATGTCCCCTCTCTTCTCAATGTTTTCTAAAACCTTGTAACATAGCCGTTATGCTGCAGAATTTTCGTCTCAAAATGCCTCTCTCTCTTTTCTAAAAATTATTTTATGTTATAAAGTGAATACTCAAAGCTCTTATTTCTACAGGTGTATTCACATATATATCAAAATGTTCTATTTTAAATTCTGGGAATTACATACATGAAACCCTCTTTCCCTTTCCGTGGGTTTAAAGTGACGTAAAGATCATGTCTTTAAAGCAGTTTTTAAAACGTTATGATTATGAAATGAAACCCATTTATTTTATGCTATATGGGTTATTTATGAAATGTTTGATGATGATATATGTGGATCACATGATAATAAAGGCAAATTTAAGGGTGCGCCCTGATAGCGCTCCAATGCATTGGGTAATGATGTAACCACTAGAGATTACAATTTTAACGATGCCTTGGTGAATAACCTTGGTAATTTTTAATGACACCTTGGGGATGGACCTTGGTGAAACGAAATGATTGTCAATATTAAATGTTTTAGCCACATCTTCAAGTTATGAAAAAGTTTTATTTTTATTATGATATGCCTCATGATTTCATTTTCATGCATTAAAGTTCTTTTCATGACTTTATTGATGTATCTCAAGTTCATATGTAAAATGTTTCACTTGTTTCCCTTGCTGGGCCTTCTGCTCACCCTTCCTTTTGATGTATGTCCCCAGGTTATGAGATGCAGTAATGAGCCTAGGGTGAACATGAGGATAAGCCTTTCAAGTGTTTAAGAAGAATGTTTTTTTTTGTTTCATGTTTTATGTTCCTTGTTTCCAAGACACTAAACCTTAAAGATCCTCGGTTTTGTAAAATGTAATGAAAGTTTATGTGATAAAAAGGCGGGATGCTATAGTTGGTATCAAAGGATGGTTTAGTTATTTGTGGAAATTAGGATATGAAAACTCTAGGAGGAACCCTATAGAAAAGTTTAATATAGGAAATCTTCCTGGTATTTTGGTGAGTATTGAGTAAGGGGTTGCCAAGCAAATACATCCCTGTCTGGATACGAGCAGGTAGAGGTGGCTCTGGCACAAATGTACATAGGGGTAAAACCCGAAAATACCGCTTTGAGCTAGACTCGAACGAGAACTGGTACACGACAACGGGCCTTGCTGCACTCTTGGTTACGACACTCCCGGGGGATATGCTTTGGTAAATTCATAAGCTTGGTATGAACCATTGTTAAAGGAACAAAGATAAAATAAAATAAAGGTTCACATAAGAATATATGATCATTCATAACCTAGATGGGAACCTAGGAGATCACAAGTTAGGGTGTACCTTTCATATAAAAGTTATCCTTATATGCTTTCAGTTCCTTTTCATGATTATTAGCTAAGTACTTAAGCCCCTAATTATGCTTTCTCTTCTTAGTTAATGGTGGGAAATGGAAGAACATGTTCTGACAACCAATGTGATAGGAAATGCGACGATTTTCGTATTAATATGACAGGGATGATTAGGGGATTAAAATATGATTATTATTTTGGAAGAAGTTCATTATTTTGGGAACCATATTTGATCGAGGTAAATAGATTACTACGGTATTTTCATTGAGGAGTAAGGTTGACTTATATTTTGAAGAATCGATAAATTTAAGGTGAACTTATAGTAATTTAGGTTACTTATGGGAATGACTAACCTATCTTGGGTAAAATATGTTTAGGTTAGCTACTTTTTTATAAGATGTTAGGAGTGGTTGATGTTGTCTGGAGATGAACAATGAAGTTGTTTTGGAAGACTATGTTATCAAATCCTTATTGTATTTGGGTTTCAATCTTAGTTTGGTGTGTTTTGAGGAATTTTAAGGACCGTTATTTATGGAATGGTCTATGATGAACTTTGGGTAGTACCATGGAACTTTGATGATTTAAAAGTAGTTTCCATTCCTATGGGATTCTTTCTTTTTGAAGAGTTGTTTTACCTTAACCTTTCTGTTTTTAGGATAATGTTTAAAGATAGAAGAAATAGATAGTTAATCTTTTGTAGATTATGTGATTCTATAGAAGATGATTCTTGTGCTTTTATGAGACCAAGTGTTTTTGAATTCTCATCATTTGGAGAAAAGATTAGTGTTGGTAGGGACTTGTTAAAGGATGAAAATCTACTTGAAGGTAGGTATATTTTATTATGTTTTTGTTCTATGTAGTAAATGAAATCCTCAAAATTATGAAAAGAAACGTAAAACAAAAATGTTGTTGGTTTACGTTTCCTACTAGGTAATCAAAGACCGTTTACACACATCATAAGTTTGGGATTTTCTCATGGTTAACTTTCTCCTAATCATGTTCTCTATCACTCTCCCTCAGAACTTGACCCTTTGTTTTTTCCTCCATGTCCATGTTTTCCTACATGGAACCCTAGTGTGGGTTAACTCGGGTGACCATTGTACTTCCCTTTCTTTATTTTAAAGTAATAGTTTTACTGACTCCTTTTCTGATGTGGGACTTTCAATGAAATTTCAAAACCCAGTTTTAAAATTGCGAGGACGCAATTTCTTAAGGGGGGAAGATTGTAACGACCCGACATTTTTAAATAAATTTTGTTTCCTAATTTTATGTGTTATTGTTATACTCAACAAAAATGTTTTATTTGATAAACATGATTATAATTAAGATGAGATCAGTGGGTTTTGACTATTATATAACCATCGGTCAACATGACCGCTGTGAACAAAATGTTTTGATTATTGTCTCTAAATATAAGTAATCTTGGTTAATTATTATAGAAATAAGATTCGATGGCCTCACCTAGTAGTCTTGGACCGATCGAATCCCATCTAACAGAGCTTGGGAAGGAGGTAGCACCACTGGGCTTTGCTCTGGATCAAATCCAAGCTGAACTTCATCATGTGAAGCTGGAACGAAATCGCCTTCGTGAGAAGTTCAAACTGATAGAAATTACTACTCGGGCAATGTTGACTGAGCTGCCCCAAGCTTCTATCACCCTAGCACACCTTACTCTTAGGTCCTATGCTGGTATTATAAGGGGTTATGTAACGAGACCGTAACTACCTTGTGTAATCCTTGTTTTAAATAAAAATTGGGATTTCTTCTTATGATGAAGTTTATGAATTTTGAAATGACTGGATAAATATAGTATGCATATTTTTGATGAATTTTAGAAAAAGGATATTTTAAATATGATTATGTAAACCCTAAATAATTAAAAATGTGTAATGATTTTCAAAAAATGGTCTTCTACAATTATGTTCAGTACTAAATTTAGAGTCTAATAAGATCAACTTGATTTTTGATGAATAGTAAATTATGAATAGTGATTTTATGATTAGGATTAATAATGTGTCCAAATGGATTAGTAATCTCACTTAAAGAAAGTATTAAAATAAGCTAGGCACTTTGATTAAGTAATGTGATTCAATAAAATAGTTAAATAACGGTCTCATTAATTATTATTCAAGTATTAGTTTTTTCGGGTGAATAGTGTTTTTTAATTAAAAATTTAATTAAAAATAATTAGAAAATTATTTTTATAAAAATGACTTTATTTTTGAACTCAGAGCATCGATATTATGTTATGGTAATTTTTGGGGTTTTTTCTGAAAAAAATGAATTTTCGATGAATAGTGTTTTTATTTAAAAATTAAATTAAAAATATTTAGAAAATTATTTTTATAAAATGGATTTCATTTTTGAAATCAGAGCATTGATATTTGGTTAATGTGAAATTTTGGGATTTTTCTGAGAAAGTTGAATTTTCAGTGAATAGTAAAAATACAGTTTTAGGGTTTCGGTATGTTTAATGACATCATAACGGTGTCATGATGATGTCATGAGATCTTTTGAGGGTTGGCCGGCCAAGGGTGATGAATTATTGTTTTGGGGGCCCCATGTGGCCTAACTCCATGATAAATGACAAGGGAGAGCACATGGGTTTGAGAAAATCCCATGTGAGGTGTCCCTTGGCCATTAATGCCTTGTCCCCTCACTTTCCCTATAAATACCAAGCCCTCCTCTCATCCATTCGACTCCCCACTCATTCCCAACGAATTTATGGTCTCATTACCTCCCAAGGAGTCCTCCCAAGGTGCCCCCAAGCCCTCATGGTCCCAACCTTTGAGGTTTAAGAGTTACATTTTAAGGTAAGGGATCCGACCTCTCTCTTTCTTTTCAAGTAATCTCTTTTATGTCATTTCTTTTATACTCCATGTTATTATGTTGGAGGATGTACTTTTATATTCATACTACTGCCTATTTCATGTTCATATGATGAGAGACCCCCCCTTGCTCTCATCAATTCTTTTTAAGAATGTTTAAGTGGCGCCGTTAGGCTGCCGAATTTTTAAGGGATTCTTTCACCTTCCTCGTTTTCAAGTTCTATTTTCATTCAAGTCTTTCATGTTCCTTTTTATTATGTTGGGGTATGATCTCTAAATTATCATACTGATATTTTATGATCATATGATGAGAGACCCCATTTGATCGCTTCAATTCAGTATTTTGAAGTTTTAAGTGGCACCGTTAGGCTGCCGAATTTTTAAGTGGTTCTTCACCCTTCTCGTTTTGAAGTTCTACTTTCATGTCAATTATTTCAAGTTCCTTTTTGTTATGTTGGGGTATGATCTCTATATATATCATACTGGAATCTTATGTTCATATTATGAGAGACCCCATTTGATCACTTCAATTCAGTATTTTGTTGAAGTTTAAGTGGCGCCGTTAGGCTGCTGAATTTTTAAGTGGTTCTTCACCATTCTCGTTTTGAAGTTCTACTTTCATGTCAATTCTTTCAAGTTCCTTTCTATTATGTTGGGGTATGATCTCTATATCTATCATACTGGAATCTTATGTTCATATGATGAGAGACCCTATTTGACCTTGTCAATTCAATTTTGTTGATGTTTAAGTGACGCCGATAGGCTGCCGAATTCTCACAGGAGAAATCTTTTTTTTCTTCCTTTCATGTTCTTCATTTCATATGGTATATTTTCAAATTTCATTACCATGTTCTTAAATCCCTTATATTTTGTCCCTCTACTGTTTTATGGGTCATTTATGAATGTTTGACCCATGTCCCCTCTCTTCTCAATGTTTTCTAAAACCTTGTAACATAGCCGTTATGCTGCAGAATTTTCGTCTCAAAATGCCTCTCTCTCTTTTCTAAAAATTATTTTATGTTATAAAGTGAATACTCAAAGCTCTTATTTCTACAGGTGTATTCACATATATATTAAAATGTTCTATTTTAAATTCTGGGAATTACATACATGAAACCCTCTTTCCCTTTCCGTGGGTTTAAAGTGACGTAAAGATCATGTCTTTAAAGCAGTTTTTAAAACGTTATGATTATGAAATGAAACCCATTTATTTTATGCTATATGGGTTATTTATGAAATGTTTGATGATGATATATGTGGCTCACATGATAATAAAGGCAAATTTAAGGGTGTGCCCTGATAGCGCTCCAATGCATTGGGTAATGATGTAACCACTAGAGATTACAATTTTAACGATGCCTTGGTGAATAACCTTGGTAATTTTTAACGACACCTTGGGGATGGACCTTGGTGAAACGAAACGATTGTCAATATTAAATGTTGCAGCCACATCTTCAAGTTATGAAAAAGTTTTATTTTTATTATGATATGCCTCATGATTTCATTTTCATGCATTAAAGTTCTTTTCATGACTTTATTGATGTATCTCAAGTTCATATGTAAAATGTTTCACTTGTTTCCCTTGCTGGGCCTTCTGCTCACCCTTCCTTTTGATGTATGTCCCCAGGTTATGAGATGCAGTAATGAGCCTAGGGTGAACATGAGGAGAAGCCTTTCAAGTGTTTAAGAAGAATGTTTTTTTTGTTTCATGTTTATGTTCCTTGTTTCCAAGACACTAAACCTTAAAGATCCTCGGTTTTGTAAAATGTAATGAAAGTTTATGTGATAAAAAGGCGGGATGCTATAAGGTGAACCTGGTTGCAAGTACACACAATTACATGAGGTTATGAATTAATAAATACAATATCCCTGTGGATATTTTGGTTACTTATGACATATTTTGCTATCCTTCCAGTATGGATTCAAAGCAAGTATGATCAGGGGTATGTGTCGGCTTGGTTAGTGCACAACTGCTTAATTATGGATTTTATATTTATATTCATTTTACAAACTTATTATTATTATGTAATACCATTTTATATATAATCACACTTGGTTAAGGATACATTGGTGGTTCCCTATTGAGGCCTGTACTCACACACTACTCAGGCATTTCATTGTTCCTATAGATTTCACGAGGGATACGATGAATGGAAAGGGGACCATGGTGGATAGTTGAGTAAAGGATTACAAAGATAGTATCAAACCAAGATATACTACAAAGGAACCAAAAATTTACATAAAAATTTTATATTATTATCTATACACTGAACATAATTGACACTTTCTGAGCCTCTTATTAATATATGAAATGTAAGAAACTTTTGTTTCATTTTTATCATGTTACTATAGTTATTTATTATATGATAATTGATCCCATGACAATATACCGAGGGAATATTCTCTACATTAATGGTCACAGACCCTCTCTATTAGTCATAAGGATCTTTCATATGGGGAGGTGTGAATGTGGTCACGTGACATTCTATCTTCGGCCCATATATTTAAGAATGGGTGTCAAAAAATGGTTTAATAAGATCAAGATTCACTAATATATTCTTATAATTTACTTGATTTGAGATAGGGTAAACCAGAGATAGGATAGTTAGGTCTTAGGAATCAGATATATTCCAGTTCCTAGCCATCACTGTATAATAGATCTCCAAGTTTCCATAAAAAAGGGAATTTATATTTTGTTATTATGGTTGAATAGTCACCTTGAGTGATAAATAACAATTTGATATGTGATTTATGAGATTTCATGTACGTTTTGAATCATGACCAGGAACATAGGTTCACCTTCCATATATATACTTGTTTTTGTGATTCATATTAGTTACTTAATTAAATTACTCGATTTTGGTATCATTTCAGGTTAGTATCTATTTATGTGATATATATGTGTTTCCATGCTATTGTGATATATATTTATTGGCTTTGAATTGGTTTAAATGAGCATGTTGTTATTTTAGTATATATATATGATGATGGTGGATAACATGAATGGATGGAGAAAAGGGTTAGTGCTAGGAGGGGTGTATCTTGGGTTATTGGTAGAATGATAGGGAAGAACCTAGTGTGATCACATCGATAGGTTAGGGAATGTTTATTTTCATAATGTTCATTATATCATAGAAGATTTCAACTTGAAGACATTTTGTGGGACCTCTAGCTGAGTAGGCTACTATGGAATGCATTCCTGATCCTTCCCTAGTGGCATATAATGTAGTTCCTTAATACACACCACTAAAATCCATGGTAAACTATGATATGGATTTCTATATCTTTCATCCCTTAGACTTTTAGTGCATTAGTGGGCCACATGATGTAGAGGATTAGATGGCCACCATAAATATTATCTTCAACCTCATAGAGATTATGATGTATAGGAAGATTAATTTGAAAATTTTTATGCTATAGGGATCCTCCAGACATTGGCGAGGAGTCATCGGTTAGGCTGGGTGACATGAGGGACTCCCATGAGAGGCCTTGCAGGACTTATTTTTCAGAGTATTTTTCCCCGACATGCTAAATCATCACCCAGTAAAGGAGTTTATGGTGCTCCAACAGGGCTCCATCATAGTATCTACCCACTCTACTCATTTTTTGAGCATTTATACTTCACTCCTCTTCTGGTTGATAATGAGGTATAGAAGGATAGGAATATTGAAATAGGTTTTCATCAAGACCTTAGACAAAATTTCTTGATCTTTTACATTGCTTCACAAAAAGTGGTGATTTGGAATGCTTTAAACAATGAGAAACTTATAGAAGAGGGTAAGGTAGTTAGTCAAAATATATCCTTTAGTCATAAGTTGAGTGGGCCTTCTATTTCACCCAAGAGTACCTATTCCAATGATATGAAGAGAAAGACATCAAATGTATAATAGAGTAGTGGTATTCAGGTAGGGAGTATCTGGCTTCTTTAGTCCTTTTAAGAGGTAGTCCTCATTACATAAAATGTGTAATTTTTAGACACTAAAATAGGGTTTTAACCACACCCCAAACCTATTGCCCACAATGTATCAAGACATGACATATTTAGAAGCTCTATTCTAGAGAATCAAATCCAAGGTTTCATAGGGGTGCAAGAAAGTCTCAAACATTGAACCAAATATCTGGGTGAGGTTCTTATATGTATAACTATATAAAGAATCATACTAGTCATGCATCTCAGGGATATGATCATGGAGCTGAGGTAGGACCAATGTACACTATGGCCTAGTCTCTGGTAGGGAGTGGTGAGATACCATCTACTATCTAACCTCAGTTTCCTAAGTTGTTCGAGAAATACAACTTGTGTTACTTCTGAGGGATGATAAGTTTATAGAGGGTGAGAATTATGACATCATAAATTTTTTAATGGTAATAAAACCCTATTATTTAAAAAATAGAAGGATTTTTATGTGGTAATTTATTTTTTCATTAAAATTAACCCTCTATATTTTCCTTGAAATACATTGAAATATTCTATGTAACTTTTTTGGAGTTAAGTTTTGAGTTAGAATGAGATTCTGAGGCCCACAAATCCTTGGTACTGATATAATAAAAATATAAAATATATTTTAACATATGCATGTTATTTTTTCAAAATAATATCTCTTTAACGGTGTCTCATATGGGAAATATGATTCCACTATTAGTATCAAGATGTTGGGATTACCCTAGGTGCGGCATATTTTTTGTGTGTGTATTGGGTGTTTGATAACATCCCACATGAGGGTAATTTATTTAATATTTTTAATATAATTTTTTTAAAAAAACTGTATATATAGAATGGTGTATCAAATGAGAAATCTAAGAACATAGTTAGTTTTTTAATGTGGGTTTTACCCAAGGTGTGCCATAATCTTTTTGTGCATCTAGTGTTTTATTAAATCACAATTAAGGGTAAAAATAATTATATTATTATTATTAATTATCTCAAAGAAATAATATTTAAATATACATTTGTAATTAAATAATTTTTATTTATATTAATTGATGAGATACATTTTTTACATGGGTAAATATTTATTTGGAGGATAGGTAATAATGGTGATATTATTACTATGTTCAAAATGATGGAAAATGTGTGTTTAATATTAATTTACTAACTATTATGGGAATTTAATGGAATTTATTTTAAAAATGTTAATTGTGGAAATTATTGGAGATAATTAATAATAATAATATTTTTTTGTTATTATTTCTATTAATTTTAAAAAATCATTGTTATATCTTGACATTTATTAATATTTCTCATGATCATTTTCAGGCATTCTTCTACCCTTGTTTTAGTCTTACCTTGGTTGAGGCCTGCATTGGGTGCTTTTGGGTGAGTCTTAGTGATTTTGGAGGGTTTTTAAGTTGTACATGGTTGGCACACAAGCCCCCCTAGAAACCATGTATAGAAAATAGAGGAGGATCGCATGGTTGGTACACATTTTATCAAACCATGTTCCACTTAGGAGAAGCTGTGCACCCCATATAGTAGGGGAACACAATTAGGGTGCATGGTTTGGAAAACCATGAGACCCCTCCCAGGGAACCATGTTGAAGGAAAATCAAATCCCAAAACTTTAATTTTAAAACTCCCAAAGCCTCAGTTTTTATTCCCATTCATCCTTACTCAACCTAAAACTTCTTCCATAATTTTTGGAGGCTCCTGGGAATTCCAAAGCTCCTTGAACTTATTCTGGTGTGAATTGATGTTATAGTGGATGGTATTGATCCCTCTTTGGTATGTGATTTCTTCCACATTTGGATTCCTATCTCTCCCATTTATCTTTCCCATTGAAGAGGGGTAATTTTTCCTCCATTTCCAATGGTTTAGATTTAAGTTTTAACAAATATTGTTTATTTTGATCTTTGTCCAAGGTTTTGATCCTGGATATCTTCCTTTATTATGTTTAAATTGTTCTATACCAAATTGAGGTCTAGGGGTTGGCAAGAATTCATCAATGATCTTGAGGTAGGTTTTATAAATTCCAATTCCCACATTCTTTACTGTAATTGTGTGTATACAGTTGTGTAATTTCAATTTCCACATTAGGGAATTATATATTAAATTTAATTAATTAATTAATTCCCTTGAGAATGTGAAACTCTTCACAGATCCTGTTGCAACCACTGGAGAGTGTGAGACATACTAAAATGGAAACCCATGGGGTGTCCCAGTGCACTTTAAATGCATATTTATGAATTGTAAAAAGTCTAAAAACGGGTTAATGAAATTGAAATAAATACTTGATGCATGTTTAATCATGGTAACTAATTTATTTATTGGTTTAACCTTGAAGGATTAATCAGTTGTGAAATAAATAATAAAGATGGTTGATAAATGATCTGTGAATGCGGAACCATAACATGTGATATCTAAGAATGATTGATCAATGATTTGTGGGTAAGGGAAAAATACTCTAAATACCAAAGGGGTTTCAGAATCCTCCTATAGGACCCCAAGATATATATGTTTATTTTCATGTGATCACTGAGTTTTGGGACAGGGAATGCCGAACCAAATACCCACTAGGTTCCAAACTACTACTCTATGCCCCAAATGTATGAATTTGAAATTATAAATTAAAGTGAAAAATGAATTCCCATGAAAGAATGAATTGTGATATCTCTTTTTTGTAAGGGTTAGAATCCGACATGGGATGGAGAAGGTATGATTGGATCAAGTGTCACAGTGAACCCAGATGCCGATGTTGTTAATTAAATAACAATTAAATATAAATCCTGATTTACTTTATTATTTGTAATTTATTTTTATAAAACTTCATACACCATTATAGACATGATAATACTTTTGAAACCGTTGGTGGTGGCCTACTGAGTTATACTCAAACCTTACTCAGTCTTCTTGATCGATACACATATACACTTCATGTTTGTAGGACATGATAAGGGAAAAATACCCATTTTAGATGGATGAGTTGGGATTCAGGATGGAACATGGATGAGGGAGCCCAACATGATGTTGGGACCCTCTTGAGAGTTGTTAGTGTATCTTAATATTGGGTATTAATTTGACACTTGAAACTTATATGGAATGAAATATACACTTCTTTAGTTTATTTTCTTTTCCCGTATTTTAGCATTATCATGTGATTTTGGTCTTTATTGATTATGATATTGTCCTAGTTATTAGTTATTATCATTTGGATATCATTTATTGATTTCCAATATTGTGAAAATTCAATAAAGAGGGTATAGTCTCCCCTAGTCACTTATTAGACCCTTGATCATTGTCAGTATCCTTTGGTGTATGAGGATGCACACCTAAGGTCATATAATTAATTGTCTTGGGGAACTATTATGTGAAACCCGGTTTGGGAAATCAATAAGTGGAATCATATGAGTTTTCTTTTCCTTTTAGTTTTATTACTATTTGGGAAAGGTAGGTAAGAAATTAGGATGAGTCAGTTCTGGATCATGAGCTCGTGTATTGAAGTAGCTAACCCATGTGTGGGGGAAAACCCAAGTACCTAGTGTGGTATTTTTTTGATGTTTTCTATTATAGTTAAATGTTATTTCACCTCGGGTGATTCACTTGTTCTATGATGTTATTATTTTCTGAGATTTTACTTGTGGCCCGGTATGTAATGGTAGTTAAGTATACATGAATTATTCTAGGAACTGATTATTTAATTTTAAATGGATAATTTTAGGAACACATGAAAAATAAGGTTTTGGGTGAGTTATTAAAATAAAAATTATTTTATTTATTTGAGTTTTTAAATTAAATTGTGCCTAATAAGAAATTGATACTTATAAGTGATGCTAAATGTAGTAATTTTAAATGGATAAATGGGCATCTAACGGGAAAAAATATATTATGATAATAACTTACCCTATGTTAGTCATGAACCAGGTGAGGGATGGTTGAAAGTAGTGATAGTTCATTGGTTTTGACCATGTGGAAGAGTATGGGGGTGACATGTTGTATCTTTATGTGAATCCCTCTTATGTAAATGTGTTAATGATCTGTTATCTATCCTAAGACATATGTCTGGAATTGTAGATACATAACTCCACAATGACTTTTATTGATAAGAAAATTGGAGGAAATGGCTGGAAATGTGCCTCCACTAGTGAAACCAAATGATTTGCTTGTTCTAGGTGATGGAGATAGAGAGTAGTTCCAAGAGAATTTTTCTCATTTTATGTAGTTTATGGATAGAGATATAGGGAGGGTTTTGAAGAATATGTCTGACCTAATAGGAGTTCCAATTTCATCACCATTTTATCTTTACTAGAGAGGGTATACCTAAGGCCACTGAGTTCTGGATTGAGTTAATCAAAACGACCCCTGACCATTTAGAGACTCCTTCATAGAAGAGAGTTAAATTGGATGCATATATGTTGTGTGGATAAGTGAAAAATATCTTGGATATTTAGACTCGGTATGAAGAAATAGAGAACATGGTATGGACAAAATTTCCTGAGATGTTCTGAGAGAAATTTTACCCAGAGACGCTCAGGAAGGAGAGAGTAGCTGAGTTTATGCAGTTGACCCAAGGGAGTATGTCCATGATGGACTATTCTTGTCGCTTCAATAATTTGTAGCACTTTTTCATAGAATTGTTAGGAGATGAATATACTATGAAAAAACGTTTTCAAGATAGGATTAAATGTGAAATTAAGTCCCATTTCAACATATTTTAGCTAAATAATTTTTCTAAACTGGTGAATCAGGATGTCATTTTGAAGGGGGATAAGAAGGAGGCTTCTAGTAAATGGAAGTGGTTTCTATTGGATGACTTGGAGGTTCATTTATCGAGAGTAGAAAGTGTTTCTATGAGAAATTAAACTAGGGAAATGGAAAATAGAGTGTCTAGGGAGAAGGATAATCTACTCAAAGTAGTATTTGAGTATACTACTATCAGTGTGGTAGGAAAGGTCACATTTGTAGTCAGTTTCCATGACAACCAAGGGAGATCTGAGCCTGCGACAAGATGGTTCACTTATAATGGTATTGAATAAAACCTAGACCGATGAGTAATAAAGGAGGATATAGGAATAATCAGGGTACCATAAGGGTGTATTCTTCCTATATTAGTCACGAAGTTAGAGTTATTATAGATGTGGTGGTCAAGGTTGAATATGTGGTACATCGGGGAAAGGGAACCCATATCAAAAGTGTAGTGTAACTCAAGGGACTCAGAATGTAACATAGGTAAAAGGGGTAAGGCTATTGCATGAAGTTCAGCCTGCACTTGTGGAAAGTGATGTTGATCCATCGACATTCATATGTAATACTATTATATCTTCTATTATTTCTAGTATCTTATTTGATACATAATCCACTCACTATTTTATATCTACTCAACTTATGAATAGTTTGAGTCTGAAAGTGGTGTTTGAATAATGTTGGGATGATTGAAACACTATTGGTAGTATAGTCAACAAAAATCTTTTTATGCAAGAGGTGTTCTCTCAATGTTTGGGAGTATCATTTCTGTTGGGATATTTACAAACTTGAAATTTTAGGTATTGACATGATTTTGGGTATGGAATGGCTAGTATCATGCTTATACCAAAAAAATTGTTACTATATTAGAGTGACCTTTTTTTATCTCAAGGGTAATAGTTATACTCATTATGTAGAGTGGGATATACAAGAATGCCTTACAGGTAAAATTCATCAATAACTGGGGGATATCACCAACTAGGATTCAAGTCTTTTACTGGATTATAGGGGTGTAAATCATGATGTCTTTTCACCTATGATGTAATGGTTTTATGATATATTTCTTGAGGAATTATCTGGGTTACCACCTGAGAGTGATTTTGTGCCTACAATTGAGCTCAATCCTAGAGCTAAACTAGTTTCCATTCGACCCTAAAAATGGAACAACAAAACTTCAAGAGCCCAAGACCCAATTGAAAGAGATTATGGATAAGTGATTTATTTTTCTGATTATGTCACCTTGGGGTTCTATAGTTTTGTCTTATAAGAAGAATGATGGGACCTTATGTTTATTTTTTGATTATTAGAATTTTAACTAGTTGATAGTGAAGAACCAATATTCTATTCAGCATATCAAATATAACTCAGAAAAGTTTTAAGGAGCTTGTGTATTCTCCAATATTGAATTGAGATATGGGTATCATCTGAAGAGATTCAGAACTTTTGATATACCAAAAAATTATTTCAGAAGAAGGTATGTTCTATATGAGTTCATCATGATTCATTTTAGAATGATGAATGCTTCATCTGTGTTTATGGCCTTGATAAACCAAAGCATTCAGCTATAACAAGATCAATTTGTGGTTGTTTTTTTGAATGAAATCTTTGTGTACTATAAGAGCAATGATGAACATACCCAACATATTGAAAAAATCTTGAGTACGCTAATAGAGCATCAGTTATACACCATGCTATATATGTGTTAATTATGGATCGATAGGGTACATTTATTGGGTCACATCATCTCTAAGGAAGGTTTGTTAGTGTAACCATAGAAGGTTCATGTAGTGGTTTCTTGGGAGTATCCCAAGAATGTTTTTATATTTGAATCTTTATAGGGTTTGAAGGTTATTATCGAAGGTTTATCCACGAATTTTCCTATTTGGAATCACCACTTTCAGGCTTGACCAAGAAGGGGATCATGTTTAAAGGGTATAGATCATGTGATAATGCTTTACATTAGTTGAGGAAGAGTTTGACTACCTCACCGATATTGATCCCACTTGAGATGGGTAAGAAGAATACCATGTTTTGTGATGCATCTAGAATTTGACTTGGAGTAGTGTTGGTACATGGATATCGAGTTGTGTAATATGGGTCACAATAGTTGAGGAAACTTAAATAGAATTACCCTAACCATAATCTAGATTTAAATTCAGTGGTTTTTGCCTTAAAGTGTTGGAATAATTACCTGTTAGGCGAACATTTTACTATATATAATGATCATAAGAGATTAAAGTACATATTCTATTTGTGAGATTTTAATCTCTAGCAGCTGAGCTGGGTTGAGTATAGGTATTAATTTGATTTTGAGCTATCCTTTACACTAAATAAGGGAAATATTTTTAGTTTCACTTTGAGTAGGAATACATAGACTCATATAGTTAAGGATTATAGTTTTGAGTTGAAGATGATGACCTTGTTGACTGATATGCATATAGATGTTTATATGGTATAAGAGAAGATAACCCTTATATCCTAAAAAGTTAAATCCATACTTATGATCCAGATTAGAGAGAGGTGGTATGAGGATCTAGAGTGTTTTTCCTCGAGGTAAACCCTTCAAGGTGGGTGTCACCCTCCAATTGGACTATATCTAGGGATTATATATTCTATGTCCGAGGACATGTTTTTTTGCCTATGTGTATGTGTGATGAACTGATATGTGAGTTTCATACCTTGAAGTAGATGGTGCATCCCAGTTTGACAAAAATATATCTTGACCTACATCAACCGTATTGGTGGAAATACATGAGAATGGAGACTGTTGGTTTCACAACATGATGCTACACCTTTCGGTAGGTGAAAGCCAAAAATCAATGACCGATGATTTTTTATATTTGTTTACCATTTTGGAATGGAAGTGGGATGACATTACTAAGGAATTTTTGATGGTTCTACTGATGATCCCTTATATGAATGAAGCAATTAGGGTGATTATGGATGAGTTAAAAAAGGTATACAATTTATTACATATCTGAGAGACTTTTACCATTGATCAGTTGGGGGATATGTATGTTTGGGTGATAGTCCATTTACACAGATTTCTATAGATCATATTTTCAAACTTGTATTTTTTCTCTACTTCACACTTTTGTAAAGGATTATAGAAGTTGTAGGATACCCAAGTGTTCCTGAGTATGAATTTTCACCCATAGGCATATGAGAAATTAGAGCAGACTATCTAGGTTCTAGAGGACATACTGAGAGCATGCATCCTAGACTTTTGGGGATCTTGGGAGAAGCACATAATGCTCATTAATTTTTTTTATAACAATAGTTATGAGAAAACTATTTATATGACACCATATTATGTGCTTAATGGTAGGCCTTTCATATCACATATATCTTGGATGGAGGCTGGGGATTCAAAGTTATTGGGACAGAGTCACATGCAGGAGACATAAAATCCTATAATTACAAAATGTAAATATAAAAATTAGAGAATTAAGAAATAGTATATTGATCAATGTCATCGACCACATGATTTTATAGTGGGTGATCATATATTACTTTAGGTGTTGCGGATATTAGGTCACAGTAGGATTCAAAGGCAATAAAAGTTAACACCCAAGTTTTTTTGGGACATTTTGATATTTTGGAGAGGACATACCAGTGGTATACCAATTAGATATTCCATAGAGGTATAGTGATATGATGTTTTTTCCATCTTTCAAAACTTTGACACTATCACCCTGACCCTTCTCATGTGATCAATGTTAATTATGTTGATCTTGGAGCTAATACGTCATTTGAGGTGCATATGATACATGCTATGGATTATAGTTAAAAGGTGTTATAGGGAAATTATATGATATTGGTTTAGGTATTATGAAAAAATGGTTGGGTTAAGGAGGAAATATGGGAGAGGAAAATAGATATGTGGTATCAGTGGCCTAACCATTTTACCTCTGAGGCTTAATGATTCGTAGGAGTAAAAATTCAGGACTACCTATTATAAGGTGGCGAGATAAGACCCTGACCTTTCTAGAGATAAATTATTCTCATTTTTAGGTAATATTATTCCCTTATTTTATTCTTACTTTGGTTTAGGCCTATCTTGGGTGTTCTTGGGTGAGTTTTAGTGATTTTGGTTGGTTTATGAGATGTTCACGATCGACACATGGTTTTCCAACACCATGCAACTTCCCCCTAGAAACCAAGAATCTCATAAATAAGGGAATTTAATAATTAGAACATTGTTTTAAAAACCATGTGCCACATAAGAGAAACTATGAACCTCAAATAGTAGGAGTTCATAATTTATAAAATCGTGTTCCCCTTAGGGATCTGTGTGTAAGAAAAATTAAACACCTGAAATTTTATTTAAAAATTATCAAAAAGTAGTTTTTATTCCCGTTCACCCATGATCATACTAAAACATATTCCATTATTTTTGGATGTAATCAAGAAGATTACAATTATCCTTGAACCTTTTATGGTGTGAATTGAAGATCCGGTGGAAGGAATCGATCCCTCAATGGTATGTAATTTATTTTTTATTTTGATTCCTACACCCCCATTTATATTTACCATTAGAGAGGGATCATTTTTACTATGTTTTCAGTTGATTAGATCTAGGTTATGATGAATCTAGTTTCATTGGATATTGTTATTAGGTTTTGATCCTATTCCTCTTTATTTGTTCGTATTTCCACTATTCTATTTAAAACTAAGGGTTACAGGTAGGATATCGTTCATAAATGATCTTGAGGTAGGTGGTCTAATTTCCAATTCCCATAGTCTTTATTATAATTGTGTGTATTTAATTTTTAATTTTCAATTTACACCTTTTTAAATTTAATTTAAATAAATATAATTAATTGATTCCCTTGAGATTGTGGAACCCTTTATGGATCCTGTTGGACTCATTGGAGGTTATGAGATAGACTTAAATAAAAACCCATGGGGTATGCCAATGCACTTTAAATGGGGACTTATGAATTTTAAAAAGTGTAAAACGGGTTAATGGAATTTAAATAAATCATTGATGCATGTTTAATAGTGTTATTTAATGGTTTTCTTAGAATAACCACAAAGGGTTTCTGATTTTTGAAATAAATGATGAGAATGACTGATAAAAGAGTTATGAATATGGAATCATGATATGTGATATTTATGAATGATTGATTAATGAGTTGTGGGTCAAGGAAAACTATTCCAAATACCCATGGGGTTCTAGACTACATCTATAGTCCCCCAAGGATATATTTATGTATTTTCATGTGATTACTGAGTTGTGGGATAAAGTCTTCTACTCCAAATAATCACGTGGTACCAAAATGTAGCTCTTGGACCCTAATGTATGAATGTAAAATTGGAAATTAAAGAGAATAATGAAATACCATGAAATAATTAATTGTGATATCCCTTTTGTATAGTTCAGACTCCAACATAGGATGACTCAGATAGGATTAGTTCGGGTGTCACTGTGAATTGGGGTGCTGACGTGGTTAATTTAAGAATAATTAAATGTGAAACCTGCTTTACTTTATCATTTTTACTTTATTAATTATACAAAATTATACACTATTAGATTCTAGATATTCCTTTAGAAACCCTTGTTGGTGGCCTACTGAGTTTTACTCACACCCTACTTGGGCTGCCTGATCAGTAACCAGATAAACTTCATGTTTATAGGATAGTATAAGGGAAAGAGCCCTAGTTAGATGAATGATCTGGGATTCATGATGGAGAAAAGATGAGGGAATAATTCATGATTCTAGGACCCACTTGTTAGTTTTTAGGGTGCCTTTTTTTATTTTAAAGATAAATATTATATAGCATGAAATATCTACTCCTTTGGTTTATTGTATTTCCCCTATTTTAGAATTATCATTTGATATTGGTATTTATTGATTATCATATTATATTGGTTATTGATTATTATCATCATTATATTTTCTATTGATTTCTAATATTATTATACTTTGATAAAGAGGGTATAGTCTCTCCATGTCACATTTATACCCTCGCCGCTAGTCAACAACCCTTGGCATATGGGGAGGCGAACCTGAGGAAATATAACATACTTTCCCAGGGAACCGGTATGTTTCACCCGAGATGGGACATCACAATAATATTATTTATTTATGTAAAAGGAAATGGTATATATATGAGATAAATATATATGATTATACATGCATGGGTGTATATACAGATGTATATATATAATGCTCATATTTTGGTTATATAAATAAAGGTATATATATGTGTGGGTGTTTATATATATATATATGAGGTGTATATGTGCACATATAGATGAAAATTTTAATATAAATTTTATTAATAAATAAATGTTTATTTTAAAGTGGTTTTAAATAAAAAATGCATGGAACGTGTGGGGTGTATTGTATGAAAAAATGGAGGAAGAAGGAAATAATTAATAAAAAATAATAATAATAAATTATGAATTGAATTATAATATATATATATATATATATATACAAGATAAGGGGGAAAAGGGAGGAAATGGAAAGATTTCATGAAAAGGAGACTCCCCAACCCTCTCCTTTATGCCCCCCTCTCTTATTTAATAATATTTTATTTATTTTTATTATTTCATCCAAAATTATTTCTTCAATATCTCTTGAGATATTAATTAGATTGATTCACTATCAGTATTTTTGGGTTTTCCTTGATTATTATAATTTTAATCCAAATTTTTTTGAAGGAATGGATTTAATTTACTCAGATTTAATCTAATCCATCCATTTCTATGTTTTAAAATATAGAGGATTATAATAATTATTAATCATGTCAAATCAGGAATAGTACAAGGATTTAGTTGTGAATATGAACTCAAATATAAAACCTTATCATCAAATCGTTATGGAACCTAATTTAGGAAGTTTCTTACCTCTTCGAATCTTGTTACATATGTTTTCATGTTATATTTTAGGTGTTGGAAAAATTGAAATTCATGCTTGATTCTCATCGCATGTGGGTGTGTATAGCCCATGAGACCTGTTGTGATATTCTTTTCCATGAGTATTGTTAGAGTATATTTCTTCCATGTTTTTATATGATCACATGATTTTATGTTATATTAATTTATTTATCATGTTTATATTCTTGTCATGTATGCTCTAATTTGTATACATGTTAACTTACTTGGAGGTATCATTCTTGGTGATCAAAATAGGTGGAATGTTGTGATATGTTTACCCCTTATAGGGGGAGTATGGATGATTTTAAACAATGAATAATATGCATATAAGCATAGGGTGGAGATACAATTATACCATGGAGGCATGTTGAGGCTGTAATCATAGAACATGAAGCCAAGTATCTAGTTTCTCAATATATAGTTGATTTTTGAGTAGTGTACTTGATGGCTAGTTGATATTTGAGTAGAATGATTGATGAAAAGTTTATTTTTGAGTGTCACAATTGATTATTAGATGCTGAAAAAGATTCCATACTTGAGGCCCTGGGATAACCGAGTTGCTTGTACACATGATTTCATGAGGCTGTCAAGTTACAAATGCACTAGTTCGATGACTAGTTTGGTTACATCTGTCATCTTTTGTTATCTTTACAACAAGGATCTGAAGTTGGTATGACCATAGGTATGTGGTGGATTGGTTAGCCCATGAACACCCTATATTTTATTGTATTTTTATTTTCTTATTATATATTTAGAATTTTTATACTATACACTTTTATACTTGAGAACACTTAGTTAAGATGAATTTTTGGTGTCCTACCGGTTCTTGTACTCTCACCCTACTCAGGTATTTTGGTGCACCTGTATATTTTAAGAGGGATCCCGTGAAGTTCAAGGGCCCCATGGTGTATGGATGAGTATAAAAACACAAAGCTAGTGACAAATCAATATGAAACATGGATGGAATTTCTATTTATTTATTTATTTTATCTCTTACTGTGTATACAAAACACGCTTTCCACTTTGGGAGCCTCTTATTATTATGTGAAATGTATGCCAATTTTATTTCCATTTTTTTCATGTTACTATGGTTATTTATTATATCATTATCCATCACATGAAGTGATACTAAGGGTATAGTTTCCCCATGAATGGAATAATATTCTAAATTATATTTGGAAGCCTCTTGCGTACGCGAAGGTGCACATGAGGTTATGTGGCATTCTGGCTCGAACCTGAAGGTCTGTGGTAAGATATGACATAGAATTAAAATGTGTATAGTCATATGTAGATAATTTATACATGTTATTTATATCAATTTGAATGAGGGTACTATGATATGATCATCTAAACAGAGTAATGAGTTGTTAAGTATTCATTAACGAGGCTATTCAATACTTATAGAATTTAAAACATACGTGCATGATATATAGAATTAACATACATTGTGTCCCATGTTTAAATGATGTGTAAGATAATGGTAATATAATAAAATTAATACTTTTATATTATATAGATAATCAAAACATATATAGATTTATATTTTATTGATGAATATATTATCAGATCGATTTATAGATTGAGTAGCATCGATTCAATGATAGAGGCTACTCTTTTCTTACATTTCGAAATTTTGGAATTAATACATGTTTTATATCCAAGATAAATCAATAAGGTCACACATTTCTATCAACTGTATATATTTTTAAAACACAAATAGTTTTTCTAAATGTGTTTTAGAGTTTATCCAATATTTTTCTCAAATGAATAATCACAAAGTATTTCATATGATGTGATAAATTGTGAATTTGGATATGGAATTTTAAATAGTTTTTTGGAAATTTCAAAAAATGATATTGGGAAATGGTTTTAAAAAAATATTTTATATTTAATAATATAATTAGAAATAAAAATAAGTCAGTGAAGCATTATTGGATGTATAAAATTGATCGTGTTATCTCCTAAAGCTAAAAATTCATAACATTTGATTATGATATTTCATATTTGATAATATAAATATGGAATACTATATTCCAAAAGATGAACTATGATATATCATATGTCTCAGTTGGGGATGTCATATGGTATAATATAATGATATAACACCACTACCTTTAGAATTGTCATAGAGTATGAGATAATAATATCATAGTTGTTATGATATCAGTTAATTTTATTGTATGATTTACTTGGGCATCCGAAAATTAAATTTTTAATGATTAGATCTCTTCTACATTAGTTATTATTAATTACACATATCATAAGAGGAAATGAACCGTATAATTATATTAAAAAATGGTTATTTTTTTGTAACACAATGAATAAAACTCACGTTTTGTAATGTATGAGTAACTAAACAATACTAAAGAAGATTCCCTAAGGGATATAAATTGAGGGAAATACTATTGTGATTTTGTTTGTATAACTTAATAACCAATTGTAAATTTCCCTATGATATTTTTCTAGTAATTCATTAGCCTCTTATATAAATGAGGATATTGTAGAAGCAATGAGTGTAATAACCCAAACATTCATAAATTAAAATCCCTTCTTGAATGAATAAAAGCCTTATTAAGAAATGTAGTTATAGAAATGTTTCGGTGCGGATGTGCGTCGGGTTACGCTGTTCCGCCAGGACGCGTTCGCGCGTGCACCCGTCAACCCGAGGGGATGGGCGCGCGACTTGTGGTCCCGCAGTCCCGCTTTCCAAGGGCGGGCGGCATCCGTCCCTTATTCAGGGGCGTCTGCTCCTTGATCGAAACCGGGATGATGGGATGTCGGCTCCTCCTTCCTTGGACGTCTCCTCGGAACTCGTCGCCTAATCCGGGTCTCCCTCATAGACTTAAGAATGTTCGTGAATCTCGTTCCCGGCGCCATATCTTCATGGACACCGGTTAATTACGCTGCTTCCGCCCGGACGCTCCAAGGAGTCTGGGCGGGGCAGCAACCTGCGGTGAGAAGGCCGGGTGGCTCCGGGTGCTGGGGGCGTGTCGTAACACTGCGGCTCTGCACGTCTGTCTTCCGTCCCTAATAGGGCTTCTCGAAGGCATGACGGCCTGAGGCATCCCACACCGGGTGCGAGGAACTGTGTCACCTGAGGTTTTCCTCAGCTTCCCGTGTTTAACACGGGGTATGCCGCGAGTTTAACGTCCAGCGGGGACGGCATCGGACCGATCAACACGAAAAGTGGATCAGATGACAGAACCCCTTGCGGGGAACCTCCGACGCTGGGGCCAGCACATGGGCGGCTTCCCAAGTAACGTGGAGTGGAGTGAAGTGGCATGACCCCACCGGGATGTGGCGGCCCGGGTAAGGATCAGGATGGATGATGGAGTGAAGAGCTTGGACCCCGTAGGGGCTTCCTACGTACCCTGTGTAGAAGACAGGGATCAAAGTCAACGTAGTTCGAATATACAGTTTAACGTCATGCTGGACGTTGGCAAGCCGACTCACGAAGAGATCGAGGCCGCCGGGCGGAGGATTGAACCGAACCACCTCGCACAGAGGGGGATGGAACGGCCGGGTGGATCACAGTTTCACGTCATGCTGGACGATAAAAGGGGAAATGGAAAAGGGGGGCTGTGGGGAGGCACCGTGGAGATACACACGGGCAGTCTCCCACAGGGGCGGATTCATAGGTGAATCGACGCAAGCGTGAACCCTGGAGGGGTCCACTGATGGACGAACCGACGTAAATACGACCGGGACGACCAGGTGGTGGGCTTGAACCTCGGGGATGCTTCCTACGTACCCTGTATAGAAGACAGGGATCAAAGTCCACGTAGTTCATTCTGTCAGGACTTACGCACTTGAGGCAGCCCGGTTGCGGCAAAACTCAGTTGGAAGGGACTTGGACCGAAAGCAAAAGACACCTCGATCCCAGTCATACCCTCTACTGGCTTCGGCCGTGGGGAGGCGCAATGAAGATACACATGTGCAGCCTCCCACGAGAAACTAGGGGTTTGTAATACCCTGCCCCCGTAGGGAAAAGCCACTCCCATTAAATCGCCCCGAAAGCGGGACAATCCCGACATCCCTGCAGAGACGAGCGGGTGGGGGCCACATCCAAACCGGGGGAGATCCTGCGTGCAGAGCACGGGATCAGGTTGCGGACGGTTTAACGTCTTGCCGGACGAAGTACAGTTTAACGTCGTGTGTTGAGGACGAGGCGGACGGTTTAACGTCTTGCCGGACGAAGTACAGTTTAACGTCGTGTGTTGAGGACGAAACACTTGGCAGTTTAACGTCTTGCAGAGCGGACGATGGGGCTAGGCAGTTTAACGTCGTGCAGCTTGGACGGATGTGCAGTTTAACGTCATGCTGGACGAATATGCAGTTTAACGTCATGCTGGACGTATGCGCAGTTTAACGTCATGCGGGACGAATGCTGAACAGTTTAACGTCTTGTAGCTCGGACGTATGCAGTTTAACGTCATGCAGGGCATAGGTTGCCGGACGATGGGTGCATGTCACTTCGCACGAACCTGGAGGGCCGCACGGGAAGACAACGCACGGTGCGGGCACCCAGGATGAGGAGCATCGGGCGCCACGCAGGCAGGTGCCCTCAGGGGGTCGAGGGGACGACCCTGGCAGATTGCGCGCAAAAAGGAAGCTTTGCGCGCAATACTGCGGGCCGGCGCGCAATCGGGGCGGCTGGCGCGCAATTGGGCCAGTGCCTTGCGCGCGGATGCTTGAGATTGCGCACACCGGGCTTCGGATAGCGCGTGGGGGCAACGGCTCATTCTCTAATGAATGGCCACTTGAAAGAAGGGGGGGTGCGCGCAATCGGGCCGGATTGCGCGCACCCCGGGGGCAATTGCGCGCAAGCGGGTTCTTTTGCGCGCAAAGGCCTTAGGGTGAGTTTTTATTCAAATGAAAGGAGCCAGCGGGGATTGCGCGCGAAGGCGGACCCCGAGGCTTCCTTGCGCGAAAGAAAGGAGGTTACCTGAAGTTCGTCATTGCGCGCGGAAGGGGTTGAATTGCGCGCACGAGAGACGTTTCGACTTCTAGCAACCTTTGAAACATTGGGGGTCGGCTTATATTTATAGGCAACCCCGGGCGCGAAATCCAGGGTGCGAGCGCGAAATTCTCCTCGCGGGCGCGGAATCGGGCGCGGCGCGCAAGGGAGTCGCGCGGACCCGCGGCGCGCAAAATTGCGCGCCGGACCGGCGCATTGCGCGCATCCCGGGGGGTTTGCGCGCGGAACATCACCTTTGCGCGCGGGCCTCTGAAATTCCGCGCAAGGCCTCCGGGCCCTCCGAAACATCCTTCCGACTCCAAATATGACCTCGCTTTCCGCATCCGGAGCTTCGTTTGGGAACAACGGACTTTTCCGGCGTCTACAAAAGCCCCCCCTCGGAATCTGATCGGCGAGAGGTCGCAACGATCGGGTTCCGAGGGAGACGCCGGAATGCCGAAGTCCTGGGCGACGCGGGACTGTGGCACGCAAAAATGGGTGTCGGGCGCGAAAGCGGCCGATGCGGTCGCGCAAAGCCTTTTCCGCGCAGCGCGGACCACGGCCTCGCCTATAAATAGGGGCACTGGGTCCCTCTGTGCCGTACACTGGCCTTCCGCGCGATAAGCCTCTTTGCTCTCGTGCACGAAATTGCCTTTTCCGGCGCGGAATTCGCTCGCTCGTCGCGCAAAACCGTCCGGACTTCGCTCTGTTTTTGCGCGAATACCCGGGGTTTTTCGCGAAGGACTTCCCGATTGCGCGCCGTCCACTAGGATTGCGCGCCGCCTCTCAAACTTTTCCACCAACCTCGTCCGATCCCGCACGCTTCATCCCTTAACCCGCACGACTCCCGAATCTTCCGAGATGGCCGCGCACAGAGGAAATGAAGGGGATGCCGCCACTCGCAGAGCCGAGATGGCGACGAACGAGGAGGTTTACGGAGCCAAGGAGATTGTTTCTAACAATCAATCCTTGTCCGACTTACTAACGCCGGCCCAGAAGACATACCCATTGTCAGACAACCTGCCGCTCTGGAACTTTGGCCTCCTGGATGAGGTTCCAGTGCCAGGGTTCGAGGTTGATGCGCCGCGAACCTGGGTGACTCGGGAGGACGAGCTGCCCCGCTATAACATCACCAACAATGGGCATCCGGCCAGGGAGACCAGGCACTTGGACGTCTACGTCCTGAACCCGAGGACACGAACCATTGATGGGGGTGAGCCTACAGCGGAGAATTCTCCAGCCCTCTACTCGAGCACATACCGTCAGAGTGTCACTGACGACACCAAGGGATGGCTGAAGGACTGGGACTTGCGATCTGGGGGCAACTTTACCAGTGAATGGGCCTGGGCGTTCTGGGTACGCCACACTTGCGATCACTTCGCAGAGGAGCTGCGGTACATCGGCCTGTTTGAGGCGGTGTGGACGTCGCAGTTCCACTTCTACCAGCAGTCTGAGCTCGGGCCGGAGCTGTTCACTCGCTGGTCCCCGGATACCAACACCTTCCATCTTCACCATGGGGAGGTCGGCATCGGTCTCTGGGACATCCACTGCATCGGAGGTATCCCGCTGGAGGGCTACCAGTACGATGAGTTCCTGCCACCGAAGAACATCTGGGAGGACAGGTCACGGACTCCCATTCTGACCTGGCATCTGCTTGACCTGGCTACGCAGCGGCTCGGGATCCAGGACTTCCAGAAGGACATAGCCTACAAGGATTGGTTCGGCCAGTTCCTGGAGCATGACCCGACGGTCAAGATGCCAGGCAGGGGGAAGCGGTGCCCGACCGCAGCTCAGAGGAGCCGGAACGGGTCGTACTGGCGGGTTCTGGAGACGGGCGACTACCGCTCATGGGGGTACCGCGTCATCGAGGCCCGGGACCCGAATGTCCGGTACGCGGCGTTCCTGGCCGCCTTTCTGAGCGGGTGGCTCCTGCCAGTGCGGGATGCGAGGATGGGCGTCCGCCCGGCGACGCTGGCGATGGCGGGCGCCATGGCTGCCAATAAGAGGTACAACCTCGGGGTCCCAGTACTGGCGAGGCTGTATGCCATTCTGGGACGCATCTCACGAGGGGGGTCGCCACGAAGGATCTGTGGGCCCTTTCAGTTCTTCCACGGCTGGGTGGCTGCTCACCTTGGTGGGTATACGTTCCCAAATGCCATCAGTCCTCCGGGCAACGGCCTGCGACCCTCCCTGCTGAACATTGCGGGGGTCGCTCCGATGACCCTCAGTGAGGAGGGCGTGAGGGTTCGGATTGGCAATCATGCCAATTTCAACTTCAGCCCGTTCCCCACTCCCGTCGGCCAGATGATCGACAACGGACAGGGCCCGCTGGAGCAGCATGAATACTTCCTGAACATGCGGGGCGGGGTGCTCGTGACTCGGATCGACGGGAAGGTGATCTGCGAGCCTTACGTGCCGACCCGGTTCGCCAGGCAGTTCGGGTGCCTTCAGTGGATGCCGAAGAGGGTATTCACCGCTGTCCGGGAGGAGACGAACCCTTGCGTCCTTCGCCAGATGTGGCTGATGTTCGTCGCCTTCGGCTCTGGCGACGTCATCACTCTCCCTCCTACCGGGATCGACGCAGGCTTGGCAACCGAGTATGCCGAACACTGGGCCATCGCGTACCCTGAGGGGCTTCTACGGAAGCCAGTTCGGCGGCTCGAGGTTACTCGTGCGGAGACCGGGCGTCAAGGAAGGAGGCGAGGCGCCGCCACACAGGGGAGAACAGAGGCGCACCAAGCAGCGGAGCCGGCGCGGGCAGGGACTTCGGCGGCGGGCACATCGCGAGCTGCCGCTACGACCTCGGCGCCAAGAGAGGGGGCACATGCGGCGGTCGAGGAGCGGCCCGGGAAGCAGGTGAGGCGTCTGCTCGAACCCTCCCACGATGCAGTCTTCCCGGCGCTGTGGTCGGCCTGGATGACCCTGCGGCAGTCACTGGGGACCGACGTCATCTGGCGAAAGATACTCAGAGAAGGAATCTATCTGCCAGAGGTCGGGCGCCTCCAGATCACCGACAGGGTGGACTTCAACCGGCAGTATGCGTATGTGACGGCAATGGACGAGTACGCGCGCCAACGTGGTCAGTGTGCGGAGCCATCCCTTCTGGTGAAGGTGATGCTCGGTCTCGAGCCCGCTCCAGAACAGATGCCGCCGGGAGAAGATGACAGTAGCGACTCCGAGGAGGAGGAGGAGACGGGGGAGGATGAAGGCTCCGAGGGAAGGTCCCATCGGGGGAGCCCGCGGGAGAGCGGCGAGGTGGCCGACTCCGACAATGTCGATGTCACTGAGCTCCTCGAGGTCCGATTCTATCCCCACTCAACCTGCTTCATCCATTCTCTTATGCAGCTTCTAACCCGTTTCTCCACCTTTCTCAGGAGCACACGGATGTTGGCCAAGCGTCCTCGGCAGGGGTAGGAGAGGCGCCAGCAGGACAAGGCGGGGGCCAGACACCCATCATTGAACTGACAAGCGCTGAGGGGTCCCCTGCTGCAACTGTTCCTGCGGCGGCCGGGGCAGCGGAAGATGACGCTTTGAACCCCCGTAAGTCTCCTTGCTTTACTGCTGGTGCTTGCCATTGACGATCCGTGACTAACCATGACATGCCCTGCGCAGTGATCTCAACACTGGAGGCTCATCGGGTTACCGAACCCGGGCCATCTACGAGTGGACCAGTGGTGGACATGCCGCCTGCTCCGGAACAGACTTCCCAAACCGAGCCGGCCCCACCAACTGCTGATCAGGGGGCTACGGATGTCGGTGGTGCTGCCATCGGAGAGAGGTTGGGGGCTGACGAGGGTGTCAGCGCCGCTGGGGAGAGAGAAGAAGGTCGCCCGGATGTTGGGGAACCTATCCCTCGTGAGGACCTCCCAGGGGCGGACCCTGCAGCAGACCTGCTGGCTGCCTTCCCTGCCTACCGGCCTGCCAATCCCGAGGAGATGGATGACTCGGACGCGGAGGCGGTCGAGGATAGCCGGGTAACGCGACGCAGGGGGTGGAAGTGCATCCAGCGCTTCCTCAAGCGAGACCCATCGGAATGGCTGGGGCGCATGGGATCACTTCAGACCTGGCTGCGCTTCCTGTGTGCCGGGGGAGCTGATGCTCAACGCCTCCATCTGACGGTCCGTGATTTCATGGTCGAGAAGATGCGCGAGAGCCGCCGGCGTGCCGACGTCGCACAAAGTCGGGACATGTCGGAGAGCACGCAGGCGCTCCTCGCGGCAGAGCAGGAAGTCCGGCGCCTCGAAGGGCAGGCGGCAGAGAAGGAGGCCTTCGTCGCAGCATGTACCGAGCTTGTGGAGCAACTATCGGCACAACTGATCGACGCTCAGGTACAGCTGACGGAGGCGGGCCAACAGATGGTCACACTCCAAGTCGAGCGGGAGCGCGCACAGGCCAGGATTGACGAACTGCGTGCTGCGACCGCCGACGAGGAGAGGGCACGCAGAGAACGAGAAGCAGCCCTGGAGGCCGCCAGCCAAAGGGTAGCGGCATTAGAAAGACTTATCCAGCACGCTAATCCCTAGGGGCTTTGTTTTTTTCCATTCCTAGAACATTTTGCTTCCGTTATTCAATATTTCGATCCATTTGTATGAATCAATATATTTATCTGCGTCTTTCGGTTTAATATGCTCAACCACAATTCGTTGTCTTGCGGGAGTGTTAACCAAGCATCAGGCATCCATAATTGGGCCTGGATTTCTGGAGAAAAGAGGGAGGTCATTCCTAGGAAAGGAGACCTCAGACCTAATCAATGTATCATCCCCCCAGCTTGTTCCAACACACGAGCGGGACAATGCTAGGGGCGTTGAGATTTTATCCGAACATAGGGAAATGAGAAAGGGTGAATCGCGTGTCCCGAATCCAGACATCCACAACGGTTGGCCTTCCAGGAAATGCCCAAGACGGTAGGCGGACAGTGGATCGACCATAACAACTGCAATAAACGGACCGAAAAAGGCCATCATTCATATTGCAGGAGGCGGACCACATGTCATCATGAATACCGCTTTGGGGTTCCTTCAGACACAAGGGTGGAAATCCCGATCAACAGGGCATGCAAAGCATGGGGCGAAGTGACGATTTGTTCGGACAGAATCCAACGCTCTCAAAATCGCGCCACCGTGGGGGAAGCGTATTAGGCAGATGCACTAATCTGGCCGTGAGTCACCTCAATTCTCAGACAGCACCTCTCTGACGAGGAAACTGTCGCTTCCCATCCTTGCGATGGGGCATCCCGAGCTGAATCGGGGAGAATATCACAACTGCACCACTCTACCCGAAGTCAGGCCAGACGGCCGGCGACGAGGAGGGGCGGGACTTATCGATCCCTGAGGCTGGACCCGATTCGAAATGCCCGGGCGTTCCTACGTACTCCATCAAGATGGAGATCAAGCCACACGTAGTTCTGAGAGTGCAGTTTAACGTCATGCAGGACGTAGGACCCCATTTGGGGTAGATCTTAGTTTAGGGTCTTAGAGCTCGGACCATAAGGGCTGGATCTTAGTTTAAGGTCTTAGAGCTCGGACCATAAAGGTGGAGGATCTTAGTTTAAGGTCTTAGAGCTCGGACCATAGGGCTAGAGGATCTTAGTTTAAGGTCTTAGAGCTCGGACCATAAGGGCTAGATCTTAGTTTAAGGTCTTAGAGCTCGGACCATAAGGAGAGATCTTAGTTTAAGGTCTTAGAGCTCGGACCATAAAGAGAGATCTTAGTTTAAGGTCTTAGAGCTCGGACCATAAAGAGAGATCTTAGTTTAAGGTCTTAGAGCTCGGACCATAAGGAGAGATCTTAGTTTAAGGTCTTAGAGCTCGGACCATACAGAGAGATCTTAGTTTAAGGTCTTAGAGCTCGGACCATAAGGGCTCAAAGCACGCCACATCGTGGTCATATCCCCTGGATATGCGAAGATGCACTGAGGGATAGTGTCAAGAGTGTCGAGGTTTCTCCTGGTCAGAATGGGAGGTGGAAAATGTGAATCATGCGGGCATTCACTCGAGGACTGGGGGCACCGGCGTAACGATATGGGAGTACTGCCGACCGTGGCGGAAAAGCAGCATCAATATCGCACTAACCGTTGGTGGAATGAGGCAGCAAACGAGCATCGACCGCTCAATCGCAGGATTCATATCGATTTGATGCCCGAGGCCATTGGGGGTACCGGCCCGAGTCGGTGGGAGAGCACTGAGGCATTGTGTCCGAACCGTTCACGGGGGCTCCACCCAGGGCGTAGACGATGGGTCCGAATGAAAGGGAGCACGAAGCCTGAAAAGCGGAGGAAACCTGACCAAGCGGATCCTGACCCTCCTGGAAATAAACCAGAGTACTCTTAACACCGGTGGACCACTGCAAGGGGTCGGGGAACGCGCCTTGAGGGTGACCTGAAGGCGGCGGATTCCCCAGAGAAGGGGGAATCTCTAAGAGGTGGGGGGCTGGACCCGAAGTTTCAAACATCCGGGCGTTCCTACGTATCCCATAAGGATGGGAATCAAGCCGCACGTAGTTCTTGAAGCGCGGTGCAACACAATCGGGCACCAGCGCGGGGAAGAGTGCGGGTCTGACCCTCGCACACAAAAGGAGCGGCATTTGATATTTCTTGTTTGTCCTTAAAGATGAATGGTTTTTCTTTGTGCGGCGACATGCCTGTGATTGAGAAATCTCTGGCGTCGCCGCAATAATCAAGCCACGGAAGGCATTGATGAATGGCGTGGGCGCCCAACATGAGTGTCCCCTGAGGGGAACATCACGATGCAGTGCCGTTTTCTCGTCGGGCGGCCAAGACGATCACAGTTTACGGTCGTGTGGTAGGACCAGACAACACAGTTTAAGGTTGTGTGGTTCGGACCATTCAACACAGTTTAAGGTCGTGTGGTTCGGACCATGGAGGAATCCGCTTACCGCGGTACGGCGGACACGGCGGAGGTGGGAGCATACCCAGCCCTGCGGTCACGCACGATTCCAGGAGAAGAGTCTTGGGATGGGGGTCTGCGTATGTCCATCACCCGAGGGGCAGAGATGCTAGCCTCCAGATATACTGGGCCCAGAACGCAACTGTTCGAGCGACTCCTCCCTCCTTATGGGGACGAGGGTCCAGCTACGCATGGCCCTTGGGGAGAACATCCGCATATATCCTTGGTGCTCAGATCATGGGAGCCTCGAACGACATCATTACCTTGGTTGGTCTGCCTAACGTGTAAAGGTGTACTGAAGATCAGTATGAAAAGAGTGTCCAGATTCCACTACAACGCATAAAGGCGGAGTGTGATGAGGACTGCGCAACCAATGTTCAGAGCCTGAAGGAGCTGACATGGCGATCAAGGATGTTGCTGACGCATTCGCAACACAACATCCGATCGCGTCAGCCTAAGACGGGGCAAGCAAACGAGCATCAACCGCTCAATCGCAGGATTCATATCGATTTGCGGCCCAAGACCCGCCGGTAAATCGACCCGGAGCGGTGGGAGAGCACTGAGGCATCGTACCCAAACCGCTAACGAGGATCCCTTTGAGTGAAGGCTCGAATAAGAGGAAGCGCGAGGCCTGACAAGCAACACAGGACTTGTCGGGATTGAATCTGACATTACGAGTCATAGACCGAAGTACCCAAAACATGTTAACAGATCTCCGGAAAGGGTCGGAGGACTCACCCTGAGAGCAACCAAAAGAGGGCAGATCCCCATGATCAACCAAGAGACGGGGCTGGACCTGAAACACAAGCGTCCAGGCGGTCCTACGTATCCCATAAGGATGGGAATCAAGCCATACGTAGTTCTGGAAAGGCAGTTTAACGTCATGCAGGACGATGAGGGGTGTGAGGTAGTCCCACACACGGGGGAGGCGTACGGCGCGGCCAGTAGACCGACGTGAATGAGGACATAATCCCCCGCTCACGCGATACGCCTCGCACAAAAAGGAGGGGAACTGGGGCCAGAGGCCCAACGCGGGATAGAGATTCCCGGGAAATGGGGCTGGGCCTGAAACATGAATGTCCAGGCGGTCCTACGTATCCCATAAGGATGGGAATCAAGCCATACGTAGTTCTTGAAGTGCAGTTTAACGTCATGCAGGACGATAAGGAAAAAAGAAGGGGGGAGCAGAAGGCATCCCCAAACGTGGGGGGGGGGGGCGTACAGCGTGACGAGCAAACCGACGTGAATGAGGGCATAGCCCCGCACTCACACCATACGCCGCACACCCGGGGGCAACTGGGCCAAGGGCCCGAGATGGGATGGAAATTCCCGAAGGATGGGGCTGGGCCTGAAACACGAGGGTTCAGGCGGTCCTACGTATCCCATAAGGATGGGAATCAAGCCGCACGTAGTTCTTGAGTGGCAGTTTTACGTCATGCAGGACGAATGCTGAACAGTTTAACGTCTTGTAGCTCGGACGTAGTGCAGTTTAGCGTCATGCGGGACGAAGCACTTGGCAGTTTAACGTCTTGCAGCGCGGACGAATGCTGAACAGTTTTAACGTCTTGTAGCCTGGACGAATGCAGTTTAACGTCGTGCAGGACGTGGTGCAGTTTAGCGTCATGCAGGACGAAGTGCAGTTTAGCGTCATGCGGGACGAAGTGCAGTTTAGCGTCATGCAGGACGAAGTGCAGTTTAGCGTCATGCAGGACGAAGTGCAGTTTAGCGTCATGCAGGACGAACGGACACTCAGGCAAAGTATTGCTTGAGGAACCTAGCGTTGGTGGGAGGAGTGACACGCTCACCATCCATAGTCGCTAGGGAGTACGCGCCATTGGGATAGACCTTGTGGACAACAAAAGGTCCCTCCCACTTGGGCTCCAACTTGGGTGGCTTCCTGCCGGGGATCATTGGTGCTCTTAGGGCCAGCACTAGGTCACCCTGCAGGAAGGATCGGAGGCGAACCTTTTTATTGAAAGCTCGAGCCATCCTGTTCTGATGCCTCTCCAAGTTGTGCAAAGCGCGAAGTCTATTCTCATCCAGTGCTTCCAACTCGACTAGACGGGCTTCAACAGCTCTGTCCGGCGATTGCTGGTCGTAGACCGCAGTGCGCAAGGACGGTAACTGGATCTCGATGGGCAGGACGGCCTCAGCTCCATACACCAGGGAATAAGGGGTCATCTGGGTGGAATTGCGAGTCGTCGTCCGATAAGCCCAGAGGGCGTTGGGGAGCTTGTCCGGCCAACTCTTCTTGTTCTGACCAACCATCTTTTGCAGAATGTTAGAGAGGGTTTTGTTAAACGCCTCGATCTGTCCATTCGCCTGCGCATGATAGCGAGATGTATGGTTCGAGCGAATGTTATACTTGGCGTACAACTTCTTCAACTCGGCTGCTCGGAAATTGGTTCCGTTATCCGTGAGGATAGCGTGAGGCACTCCAAATCGATAGATGATGTTGGAGGTCACGAAGTCAGCGATCGAACAGGATTTGACCTCTCTGAGCGGAATCGCTTCTTCCCATTTGGAGAAGAAGTCCGTGGCGGTCAGAATGAACCGGCACTGGCGAGCTGTCACCGGCGGGTAAGGTCCCACAACGTCCAGTCCCCAGACTGCAAAGGGCCAGGAATACCTTGTGGTATGGAGAGGCTCCGGCGGCCGATGCACAAAGTTCGCATGAACCTGGCACGCATGGCACCTCCTGGCGTACTCGATGCAGTCATGGATCATAGAGGGCCAGAAGTATCCCAACCTCCGAATCTGGTGGGACAGCTTCGGCCCAGTCTGGTGGGCGCCACATGAACCAGCATGAACCTCTTGCATGACTCGTGGGATCTCGACTCCCTGAAGGCAACGGAGGAGAACACCATCAAATCCGCGTTTATAGAGGATCTGCTCTAGGCCGGGACTGCTCTGGAGGACAAACTGCGATGCGCAGTGTCGAACTTGCTCGCGCTTGGCCCGATCTGACGGAAGAATGCCATGTTGGAGGTACTAAACCAAAGGCGCCCTCCAATCACGGGCTGATTCGACTGCTATATCTGGGGTACTCGGGGCTCCGGGCATAGGGGCAACCGTGGTGAGGTTACTTACCAACGGGCCGCGATCTTCTTCCGGGATAACGGGAGCGATGAGCCTGCGGCGCGTCACGCGGACGATCAGGTTGTCCTGTTCAGGTTCCGCAAGTGACGCAGCCAGGCTGGCCAAAGCATCTGCTCGACCGTTCTGCGACCGGGGAACATGGACAATTTCCGGCCGAGAAGGGAACCGGGCCATCAGAAGAAGGGTGCACTCCAACAATGGCACAAGTTCCGGCTTCCTGACAACGTAGTCGCCATTGATCTGCTTAACGACCAGCTCGGAGTCCCCTTTCACACACAGATGGGGCACGTCGATCTCGAGAGCTAACTCGAGGCCGGTGATGAGGGCATGGTATTCCGCCTCATTGTTGGTACAGCCCTCTGACAACAGGAAAGAGTATGGCAGCACGGCTCACTCCGGGGTAATGAAGACGATGCCCAAGCCCACTCTATTGAGCTTAGGATTATCGAGTCTTCTACCGGTGGGGCTCCGGGAGGCACCGTCAAAGTGCATCTGCCAGCATGGATTGGCTCGATCAACCGAGAGAATGGTCTCATCAGGAAAGCCTAGATCCAGCGGCTGATCCGCGGAGGTCGGGTGAGCGGCCAGAAAGTCTGCCAACGCTTGCCCTTTGATGGCCTTCTGAGACACATACCTGATGTCGAACTGCTGGAGAATCACAGCCCACCGCGCTAGACGGCCAGTCAACATAGGTCGGCTCAGGATATATTTCAACGGGTCTACCCGAGAAACCAACTGTACCTCATGGTGCTGCAAGTAGTGCCGTAATTTCTGTACGGCAAATACGAGCGCCAGGCAGCTCTTCTCGATGGGGGAATACCTAACCTCCGCATCGAGGAGCATGCGACTGAGGTAATAGAGGCTATTCTCTGTTCCCTCGTTGTTCTTCTGGGCGAGAAGGGCACCCAGGGACCGTTCCAGGGCGGTCACATAAAGGACCAGCGGCTTTCCGGATACGGGCGGCATCAGGACCGGAGGTTGAAGCAGGTACTGCTTGATTTCCTCAAAAGCGGTCTGACACTCTTTATCCCATACATAGGTGGCACCTTTCTTCATAAGCCGAGAAAAGGGCTTACACTTGCCGGCCAGATTCGCGATGAATCGGCGTATATAGGCTAAGTGGCCTTGGAACCCTTGCAGTTCCCGGATGTTATCCGGGGGAGGCATTTGGCTAATCGCCCTGATCTTCTCTGGGTCGATCTCAATACCCCGGTATCTTACCACAAATCCAAGGAACTTTCCGGAGGTGACCCCGAAGGCACACTTCAACGGGTTCATCTTCAGGCAGCGAGACCGGAGGAAGCCGAACACTTTCTCAAGGTCTTTGAGATGGTCCTGACGCTGGCGCGATTTGACCACCAAGTCGTCGACGTAGCATTCCACCAGTGTGCCGAGGATTGGATTGAATATGCGGTGCATCGCCCGTTGGTAGGTGGCTCCTGCATTCTTCAGGCCAAAGGGCATGACCCGGTAACAAAAGGTACCTTGGGGGGCCCTAAAGGCAGTGAACTCCTCATCCTCAGGGGCCATCCGGATTTGGTTGTATCCGGAGTATCCATCCATAAAGGAGAGGGCTTGGAACCCTGCTGTGGCGTCAATCAACAGCTCTGTCACTGGAAGGGGAAAATCATCCTTCGGACAGTGGCGGTTGAGATCGCGGAAGTCGATACAGACTCTGATCTGCCCGTTCTTCTTCCTGACCGGCACAATGTTGGCCAGCCATTTGGGGTACTGGACTTCCCTCACGAAGTTGGCTTTGATAAGCTTGTCAACTTCGGCCTCGACCATGGCACCGTGGGACGGGTGCATCTTCCTGGGAGGCTGCTTAAACCCGCGATGGTTCGCCGGGAGACCAAGGCGGTGGACGGCTACCTGAGGATCTAGCCCCGGCATCTCGTCATAACCCCAAGCGAAGACATCACGGTGCTGCCTGAGAAAGTCCACGTACTGTTGCCGCTCCTCAGAGGGCATGGCGGCACTGACCAATGTGGGTCTTGGATCTGCCTCGGTTCCAAGGTTCACCTGTGCTAACTCATCGACCGTGGCGGGGACGCCCTCTTCAAAGGCTGGGGGTGCATCTTCCACGTCCTCTCCACTTGGGGAGGGATCATCCACGGGAGAGACTGCGTTGGAAACTTCATTGGGGCTACCAGATCCTGCTGGGCCACTGGTGCTGGCGCGGGCGGTCGCGGCCGTCTCATCAGGAGACTCGCGGACCGTCGAAACCATGGCTACGTCCAACCGTTGAATCAGGAGGACGTAGGCGTCATCCAAGCTGGCCCATGGATCGCTTGCAACAGCGACAGGCTCAACCTCACCTGCCAGGATCTGCTTGTCCTTGCTCTTGTAATAGTCCGCGTCCAGATAACGGGCTTCACATGAGGCAAAAGGAGAGGCATCTCCTTGAAGCACGCCCACTCGACCATTAAGGGAGTATTTGAGGCATTGGTGGTATGATGAGGGAACCGCCGCATGAAGGTGGAGCCATGGCCTGCCCATCAATGCGTTATACGCAGTGTCCTGAGAGACTACCATGAATTCGGTGTTGGCAACCAAGTCACCGAACTGGGTCTTCAAACGTATCTTGCCGACCGGGGTTTGCTCGGTACGGTCATACCCCTGGATCCTGAGGTCGGAGGGGATCAAGTCATCCTCAGACAACCCCAATCTCCGGAGCGTCCGAGTCGGAATCAGGTTGATCCCGGATCCCGTGTCGACAAGACAGCGCCGGACTTCAAGGCCATTGAACTGGCCAGTAACATACAGCGGACGAATATGTCCCTGTATAGGAGGGTCTTCATCCTTACCAGAGAACGAGATAACCGCCTGACATTCGGCGTCCTCAATCGTTTTGGCGTGAAAGGCCTCTGCGGCCGCAACCTCTGTCTCAAACTGGAGGGGGCTCTTCAGGGCTTCAGCGAGTGCCTCGCGCATCTCAGATGACATGCGCAGAGCCTCAAGGATGGAGAGCCTTGCTGGGATGTCGGCCAAGTGCTTCAGGACATCATACTTTTTGGCCAAGCGCGAGCCCCTGGTTGCAGGAGGTTGCTCTGCGGTTGGTGGCATGACGGGCCTTGCCAGTTGGGTCGGCGGCCGACTGGTGCTTGGCGCATCCCGCTGTTCACTGGTCGCAGTCCGGGAAATGGTCACCGTACTGGAGTCAGGAGGCCGGGATGGACTTGTGGCAGGGCGGAGCTGGTCGCGACGCGGCTGAGGCGGTTCTGCCTGGTCCCACACCACAAACAGTGGCGGAGGCGAATCCGTTTTCCCCGGATGGGGGGGGCTGCGCACGCTGAGCCCGGTTTTGAGCCTGCTGCCTAGTCTCAGTGGCGTGCACGACCTGGCTGGAGGTACCAGCTGCTGTGCCCCGGCGACTCCTGCTACTGCGGTTCTTCCGACGGTGGCGACGACCGGGGACACTAGGGAGGTCCACCTGGTGTTCTTCAACGTCGGGAACCGAAAAGGGATTTACCAGCTCGACGGTGTTAACCGAAGCGTACCCAACACCCGCCATCCGTGGGGGGGAACCCAGGCCATCGACGTCGTGAGACGGAGTGCCCGATTTCCCTTCCCCAGCCCCTGGAGGGTAAGACTGAATGCTTGGCCGGGCAACATGCCGGTCTTCCAACACCTCTGAAAGCCATCGGTCTTCGTATCGAGGAGAAGAGATTCACGTCGGGTTCACCATTTTTCTGTTTTGGTGCGGATGTGCGTCGGGTTACGCTGTTCCGCCAGGACGCGTTCGCGCGTGCACCCGTCAACCCGAGGGGATGGGCGCGCGGCTTGTGGTCCCGCAGTCCCGCTTTCCAAGGGCGGGCGGCATCCGTCCCTTATTCAGGGGCGTCTGCTCCTTGATCGAAACCGGGATGATGGGATGTCGGCTCCTCCTTCCTTGGACGTCTCCTCGGAACTCGTCGCCTAATCCGGGTCTCCCTCATAGACTTAAGAATGTTCGTGAATCTCGTTCCCGGCGCCATATCTTCATGGACACCGGTTAATTACGCTGCTTCCGCCCGGACGCTCCAAGGAGTCTGGGCGGGGCAGCAACCTGCGGTGAGAAGGCCGGGTGGCTCCGGGTGCTGGGGGCGTGTCGTAACACTGCGGCTCTGCACGTCTGTCTTCCGTCCCTAATAGGGCTTCTCGAAGGCATGACGGCCTGAGGCATCCCACACCGGGTGCGAGGAACTGTGTCACCTGAGGTTTTCCTCAGCTTCCCGTGTTTAACACGGGGTATGCCGCGAGTTTAACGTCCAGCGGGGACGGCATCGGACCGATCAACACGAAAAGTGGATCAGATGACAGAACCCCTTGCGGGGAACCTCCGACGCTGGGGCCAGCACATGGGCGGCTTCCCAAGTAACGTGGAGTGGAGTGAAGTGGCATGACCCCACCGGGATGTGGCGGCCCGGGTAAGGATCAGGATGGATGATGGAGTGAAGAGCTTGGACCCCGTAGGGGATTCCTACGTACCCTGTGTAGAAGACAGGGATCAAAGTCAACGTAGTTCGAATATACAGTTTAACGTCATGCTGGACGTTGGCAAGCCGACTCACGAAGAGATCGAGGCCGCCGGGCGGAGGATTGAACCGAACCACCTCGCACAGAGGGGGATGGAACGGCCGGGTGGATCACAGTTTCACGTCATGCTGGATGATAAAAGGGGAAATGGAAAAGGGGGGCTGTGGGGAGGCACCGTGGAGATACACACGGGCAGTCTCCCACAGGGGCGGATTCATAGGTGAATCGACGCAAGCGTGAACCCTGGAGGGGTCCACTGATGGACGAACCGACGTAAATACGACCGGGACGACCAGGTGGTGGGCTTGAACCTCGGGGAGGCTTCCTACGTACCCTGTATAGAAGACAGGGATCAAAGTCCACGTAGTTCATTCTGTCAGGACTTACGCACTTGAGGCAGCCCGGTTGCGGCAAAACTCAGTTGGAAGGGACTTGGACCGAAAGCAAAAGACACCTCGATCCCAGTCATACCCTCTACTGGCTTCGGCCGTGGGGAGGCGCAATTGAGATACACATGTGCAGCCTCCCACGAGAAACTAGGGGTTTGTAATACCCTGCCCCCGTAGGGAAAAGCCACTCCCATTAAATCACCCCGAAAGCGGGACAATCCCGACATCCCTGCAGAGACGAGCGGGTGGGGGCCACATCCAAACCGGGGGAGATCCTGCGTGCAGAGCACGGGATCAGGTTGCGGACGGTTTAACGTCTTGCCGGACGAAGTACAGTTTAACGTCGTGTGTTGAGGACGAGGCGGACGGTTTAACGTCTTGCCGGACGAAGTACAGTTTAACGTCGTGTGTTGAGGACGAAACACTTGGCAGTTTAACGTCTTGCAGCGCGGACGATGGGGCTAGGCAGTTTAACGTCGTGCAGCTTGGACGGATGTGCATTTTAACGTCATGCTGGACGAATATGCAGTTTAACGTCATGCTGGACGTATGCGCAGTTTAACGTCATGCGGGACGAATGCTGAACAGTTTAACGTCTTGTAGCTCGGACGTATGCAGTTTAACGTCATGCAGGGCATAGGTTGCCGGACGATGGGTGCATGTCACTTCGCACGAACCTGGAGGGCCGCACGGGAAGACAACGCACGATGCGGGCACCCAGGATGAGGAGCATCGGGCGCCACGCAGGCAGGTGCCCTCAGGGGGTCGAGGGGATGACCCTGGCAGATTGCGCGCAAAAAGGAAGCTTTGCGCGCAATACTGCGGGCCGGCGCGCAATCGGGGCGGCTGGCGCGCAATTGGGCCAGTGCCTTGCGCGCGGATGCTTGAGATTGCGCACACCGGGCTTCGGATAGCGCGCGGGGGCAACGGCTCATTCTCTAATGAATGGCCACTTGAAAGAAGGGGGGGTGCGCGCAATCGGGCCGGATTGCGCGCACCCCGGGGGCAATTGCGCGCAAGCGGGTTCTTTTGCGCGCAAAGGCCTTAGGGTGAGTTTTTATTCAAATGAAAGGAGCCAGCGGGGATTGCGCGCGAAGGCGGACCCCGAGGCTTCCTTGCGCGAAAGAAAGGAGGTTACCTGAAGTTCGTCATTGCGCGCGGAAGGGGTTGAATTGCGCGCACGAGAGACGTTTCGACTTCTAGCAACCTTTGAAACGTTGGGGGTCGCCTTATATTTATAGGCAACCCCGGGCGCGGAATCCAGGGTGCGAGCGCGAAATTCTCCTCGCGGGCGCGGAATCGGGCGCGGCGCGCAAGGGAGTCGCGCGGACCCGCGGCGCGCAAAATTGCGCGCCGGACCGGCGCATTGCGCGCATCCCGGGGGGTTTGCGCGCGGAACATCACCTTTGCGCGTGGGCCTCTGAAATTCCGCGCAAGGCCTCCGGGCCCTCCGAAACATCCTTCCGACTCCAAATATGACCTCACTTTCCGCATCCGGAGCTTCGTTTGGGAACAACGGACTTTTCCGGCGTCTACAAGAAACATATGAAATACATTTATTATTTTGGTATATTATGGCCCTTTATATTTAATATACCATTAATCATTATATCCATTGATAATAAATTTTTAGTAAAGTGATCATTAAGATTAGAATATATTAAGGGTTATGATAAATTCCAATTAACACAGATAAATGAAGTGATTCCCATGACCAGTAGGTTCATAACCTATGAATCCAACCTATCAGAACATTCAAGAGATACAACATCACTCAGATTTACCCATGACAAATCCCAAGTCTAGATTCAATAACTATAATAAGAGTGAAACCATTTATTGGAGAAGTTCAATATTATTAATATCAGAATGAAAAAAAATAATCACCAACCACTATAAAAAAGTACCACAATCGCAAACCTTACCCTTAATGTGTATGGTAGTGTAATAAGGGGTTATGTATCTAGTCCACAATAGTATGAATTTGTATATCTTATTTTAAATGAAATAATCATTATATTTATCCCCCTTTATTATTAAATTATTAATCATTATATAATTTGTTTTATAAAAATTATATCTTGATATGCGGAAACAATATTTTTTGTAAATATATGGTTTTAATCAAAGCACACTTTTAGATAAATTCAAGGATTTTGAAATAAATGATATTTCCAGGATGTATCATTATTAAATAATATTTTTTAAATATAAATGACAATTTAATTTAGTGACATCCAATGTAATCATTATAAGGGTTATAAATTTTTTACTGTCGTAAAGACTAATATTTTTTCAATAAAGGAGTATTTTTATTTAAATAGTTAAATTATAATATTTAGAGAATTATTTTGATAAAATATATATTATTTTTTAAATTATAACATCAATATAAGAAAAAAGGATATTGTTTTTTTATAATTTTCTATGACAGTAAAAGTTTTATATTATTTTAATGTGTTGAGTTATTATCCTTATAAAATATAGTAAACCAGTAATTTTTGGTTGAAACCATAGGAAATAAAATTTTTATGGTTTATGGTTTTGATTAATATATTATATAGTCTAAAACTCATGTTTATAAATTAAAAAATAATTCCAATCTCTTTGGATAAAAATCCTCACCAAAAATCCCACTACTTTTTACATATAACCTATTGACCATGAATTTACTCTCTCTATATTTGTCTAATTCGATACTATTATTTTAAAATTCTCTAAATAAGCTCCTCCCATGATTTTAGGAGCTCCATCTCAAGGTAAGAGATCCTATACTCCTCCTCATTATGCATTCATTTTCTTGTATTATTCCTTTTTATTTCCAATTTTTCTAGTTGGAATATAGTTTTTCACATCCCTTTTACTTACCATATGTTTTCTAATTAATAAGAGACAATATTTCACTCTCATAATACCATTCTATGAATCTTTATGTATGATTTTTATGTTGCTGAAATTATCCTATGTTTTTTCATGAAAATCATTTATGTATTGAATATAAATACCAATTTCCCATCAATAATATTAAACAAGATATAAATATAAATCATTTATTGGGTAAATACATGTATTTAAAATACACTCCTTGATCATGGGATTAAAATTTATGATTTTTTTATTATTTTGTATGATCTGTGTGCCACACAAATTCATGTATATGATATGAATGTGATGTGTGGGATCAAAATTATATAGCCTTATAATGCATTGAGAAATGTTTTTAACTCATGAGGTTACAAATATGTTTCACAGAAGGCTATTATAATCACAATATGTTATATTGTCTCAGAGGTTATCCTTGACATATTTTTGTGATGTCATGTTTTATGTTGTATACACATTCCTATGTTACCTTGATGTTATCATCTTATATCATGATTAGATGTTCATATTTATAATTCATACCCCTTTTATGTCATATTGATATTACTATTGAATTATATATATTAGATTCATCATATTATGATTTTATTATTCATTTATTGAGCTATATATCTCATCCCTTTATTATATACACAAGAAAGTTATACCAAGCTATTCAGGAAGAGAAAATAAATTTTAGGATCATGTTAAGGAATTTTTAAATAATATTTTTTCAACCCTGTTTAAAGTTAATTTTTATGCACCTAATTTCATAAAGACACAAATATTCTCAATATTATGGGATTTTATTAAGTGCGTCTTTATGTAATAAATCCTGAAATAAAGTATATAAAATATATTGGTTGTTATAGTTGACATCGAAGGAAAGTATTTTCATTTTGGGTAGTTAGGATTAGAAAACATTATTGAAAGACATAGGTATAAGAGTGAACATTGAAAAACTTCCCTAAATTTTAACAACCCGTGTTTTTGAACCGAATAAAAATACAAAGTAATTTGAATTTTTTGCGTTTACTAGATGGGACATTTTACAAACTGAGCATCATAATGAAATTATCAAAAAATAGAACACATAAAAATGTTGTTTTTGGACTTGGGTGAATTCTCAATAGGTCCTTGAGATGTATCATCGATTTTTTAGTGCATCGAGGTAGGAACTTTTATATTGGGGGGGTCTACAGTGGGCACATAGTTTGTTTGAAACCGTGCGACCCCAAGAAGAAAACCATGCATCCTAGTTTAAGAGGAAAATATGAAGCTCATGGGTTGAATATGGTTTTTCCAAACCATTCCCCTATCTCACATGGTTTATGCCAAATAGGAATTACCAAGACACTATTCACCACACAGTTTATACACTATTAGGCTAACTTGGTAGGACAAACCTTGTGTGGTGGATTCTTAATCAAAGGGTGCCGTAGGGTTGGTGCACAATTTGGATAACTATGTGAACCAAACTGTGTGGTATGTTTTTAAATAATTTAAATCAATTAAATAAAAATCAAAATAAACTAAAAAATAAAACCTACACCAACCTTCCCTCCCATACTTCTATTGCGCGACACCCCTCGGCAAACACCCTGGTGCATGACCCCCTCTCATTGGCCTCCACTTTTCATGATGATTTCACCCAGTTTCTTCACGGTTCTCATTAGATTCTTCAAGGTAATCCCTTATCCTCCCTTATCCTCCATAGTTTTGGCTGATTTTCCTTCTTACCTTCACCTTATTCTATTCTAAAAAATCCTAGGGCTTTAGTTGGGCTTATTTTTGATGTTCCACTTGTTTATAGGGCGTGAAACATATCTCTTGGGTTAGATTCAGGTGTGTTTCAGCATCCGCTGCTAAAGTCGAAGTGGTTTGGTTTGTTTCAACTTGTCGACACCACTTGATGTAAGTTTTTCTCTTATTTCCTTGTCTAGACCAATGTTATTTGGGGATTTTAGTGGTTTTGAGGTTCTATTACCAATTTTTAGTGAGTTTTGGTCATCCTTGAGGCGGGTTTGAGTTTCCAGAGTCAAAGGAAACAAAACCTATATACATAGGAAGTTATATATATATATATATATGTAGGTTTCCCCATTATATGTATATTCACCCATGGAAGTGAATATATATATATGGGGCTAGGTGTTCTTACGTATATATATATATATAAAATGCATACAAGTGTAAATTGAAATGGGTGTAAGCACATATGTAAGGATCCCCTTGTACATATTCATGGCCATGAAAATATGTACATAGGGCCTTGGTGTCCTTATGTATATGTGAAGGTGAATATTCTTAGAGGTGGGAAGGAGAAACTTTGAGTGGTTTCCTATGAAAGCATCAAGAGCCTAAGTGTTTGGCTTCGTTCTCTCCTCTTTGAGGTAGGATACCTATCCATTAATCTTTGATTTAATAATTCATTAATTTATTGTCATCAAAACTTTATTAGATTTTAATTAGTACTATTTGGTTTTTAGAATAAGTACCTTTTTAAAGTTAATTGAGTAAGATTCTTGAAATAAGTTTTTAATATTATAAATGAGTTGTCTGAAGAACAAAGTCATGTTTTTATAACAAACCCCTCAATGAAGGTGTACTATCTTCTAAATGAAAAAGTGATGATTATTAATTTAAATGATGCATGTTTTATTGAATTGAAGTTTTTATATGTTTTGGCTATTGTTATACCTATGACACATTTTGTACATGGCCTCCTTATTTGTCTCTAAATGGAGTATTCCTCCTTGATATAAATGTTAAAAGAACCAATATCCTCTAAAGGACTTGGATAGACATAAAATGGATCTACCAAGTAGTTAAATTCCCATTTGTTTTCTTGGTTCCTTATAGGTTCCTTCTTGACCCCTTTAAATTGGATTTCCCTATTTTTATATATTTAATGGCATGTGATTAACTGAGTAGTCTATTCATGATTTTTTTCTTTCCTTGATTATGTTAAATGGTGTAATTATAATGGAATGAATTTTAAAGGGTAGTAATGCCATTTTTTTAGTTCTTTATTAAATATGTTTTTAATTGGAATTGTTAAATGGAACACCATTATTATACTAGGCTTATATAAATTGAAATCATGAGAAGTATTTCCTTATGGATTGCATTATAAATATAATGATTCATATATATATGCTTTATTAATAAGCTTCAGGAAAGGTTTTTCCTCATGTCATATATTATAAATATGATTACACCTTATAATAGGTAGTGGACGATGGTAAGGGTTTCAAGGGAGCATGACATGTCAAGATCCCCTACATTAGGTGTTGATTATGACATCTTGCACTAGTGATATGATATGGGCATTGGACTGAGGCGCTACGTTCCATGATTAAAGTGTTTCATGGAGGATCACAATCCAACTCGATTGTTGTAGTATGGAACCTCTCAATCTATTTGGATGTAGGGAATATACCCTGTCGTCAAAGATTTTAGGCTCGTTAGACTGTTCATGGATGTTTGCGAGTTACATCCCGGTCTATCTAGTACTAGTATTCTAGGTATATGTCTATTAGGAATTGGAACTCACATGGTTCATATAGGTGGATGCAATATATAACTTATATATATATATATGTTACTACTATATATAAATAGTCTATTTTTAGAATGAATCATACTATGAGATGAAGTTATTGTAGCCATTAGGTGTCACATAAGAACCTAGATGGGTAGTTCTTTATTTATTCAGTTTTTATTATCTTTCTATTTATACCCACACACTACTTAATTTTTATTGAACAAAATTGTTTTTTCTAGAAAACATGCGTGAATTCCTACTAATATTTATATCTCACACCCTACTTGGGACGCCATTGCATTGGAGTACATGAGTAGACTTTTTGTTTGTAGAACCATGTTTGATTGCTTATGCTGATTTACTTGTACCTTGGAGTTTGGATAACAAGATCTAACTAATGGTTGAGATGCTTGTGGAGCTATTCATTGGGCATTTATTCCTTTATTACACTGAATTTCTTATTGTAATTTTTTACTTATTATACTTGTAGAATCACCTGTCATACATGCATCATTGTAATTTAGCATCGACCACTTTAATTCAATTATTATAATATTCTTCCACTACTTGTCTTTCATTTATTATTTATTGCTTCCATTGTTGTATGTTGTTTCATAATTGATTATACCCCCATGCTACTCTGATACGAGGGTATAGTCTTCAGAATATCACCCCATGAGACCATCACTACTAGTTGGAAACAACTGACATATAGGGAGATGTGGTTGAGGCCATATGACCCACTGGTCCGACTAGAGGTTCAGTGGTAATTTGGGCGGTAATCTTACAAAGCGGTATCATGGGCTTATTTTTCTATTGTATTACTATTTTGGGCTGGTATAAGGGAGACTTAGAATGTGTTGGTTCTTGGTAAATAGTCGTGTCTTGGACAGATCAGCCCACCCATTGGGAAATTACCAAGTGACCAGGGTAGGGATTTTTGTTTCGTGCTGTTTGATATTGTAGTTTATTATTATGTAATCTTTAGTGAATAATGTATTTTATGATGCTTATTGACTTATGAAGTTTATGATATTTTACCCTTGACCTGGTATGGAAAGAATGCAGTATAACATGCATCATTACAAAAACATAGAAAATTCACATTCCATTCATATTCCATTCAATGTAGGTGAATTTGTATGTTTTTTACCGATTCTGAATGTGTTCCTTGAGCAATATTCCATGCATAGTTTTATACCTGTTTAGGTTTTCCTTTAGCATGACCTTCCTATTTAATTAGCATTATTTCTGTGTTTACTACCTAGAATAACTTTCTATGTTATTAAGTGAATATTTTAATGGTTGCATAGGATAAATTTATTTGGTTTTGATTAGGATGAGAACCAGTTTTCAGTTTTAAGCTATATGGGAATCTTATAACTGGGAAAAGGTAGCATGTATATTCAAACCATATTTTGAGATTTATACATGTTTAGAAATGTTTTTAAAATGTAATGTCTGCTAAAGGTTAAATTTTTAAATTGTATTATTTCAATGTAAATGGAGACCAAATTCCAAACTATGGGTGCTTTGTAGGTTGGTAGATGACTACCTATATGACTTGACTATTGTATATGAGCGTGTTAAACTCTGAAATGAACTTATTTTCAATTAAAAGGAGATAGGATTTGGAAAATAAAGTTTATGGGTTCCTTATAGATTATGGTGCACTACTACAAAATAGGTGTTTAATAATGCTGCTATTTATCATTACTAGAAAATAATGCTGATAAATGGAATCATTATCAATGCTAAAGAAAGTGCTGAAAAATTTATCCCTTTATAATTGATTTTTTTAGTTATGATAAAGGGTACCCTTTATCCGTGCTAAAAATAAAGGGCTCATATAGGAAGACTATATTAGCAATTTTTTAGCACTAATAAATGTCTGAATAAATAAAATGAAATAATGAAATAAATAAAAAATAAAAAATGAGTTTGTTAAAAAAATATTACAAATATTATTAATTAAATAATTATTGATAAAAAAGAATAAATTTATTATAAAATATATAAATTATAAATAATAATAAATAGTATGTATTAAATATATAGATATATGTAAAACAAAAATTAAACAAATTAAAATTAAAAATAAGAAAATTAAGAAAAATATTAAAAAATTTATTAATTAGATGATTATTGATAATGTTAATAAATAGTATATATTAAATATATATACATAAATTAATGTATATAAATATTATTTATATAATAAAAAATTTATTTAGGATTTATATTAAATAGAAATATATTTAGTGAATAATGTTTTATAAATAAAAATTAATATAAATTAAAAATACTGACTAATTGCATCGAGTAATGGATATAATTAAACATCGTTTGATTTTTCAATTTTTAACATAGATCAAACATATTATATTTATTTCAAAAATACATAATTAATACATTTTTATATACATACATACACACACAAATATTTTTTCTTGGAATTTAATCAATTTTTTATTATTATATATATATATATTTATTTACTATGTTTTAATACTTTCAATATGTATTCATATTTATTTAAATATATAACTTTTTTATAATGACTTATATTAATCAAACTTATTGAAATTTTCTATACTATACTCATTTTTAATTAATCAATTTTACTCATTTTTAACATGCATGAACTTAAGATTAAATATTCATTAATAATATAAAAAATATATTTGTAAAAAAATATTTATAACTAAAAATATTTATAAATGTATATTTACTATTTTTATGCATTTATAATTATAAATAAATAAATATTTTTTTTTTAAATTATTTAGATAATCATAAATAAATAATTATAAAATTATAATAAATTTAGTTAAATAATGAATATATTTATTATGTTTTTATGTAAATATACATAATTATATAAATATATATATTCATATAAATATTATTTTTTAAAAAATATTTATATATTAAAAATAAATAATTATATATTAAAATAATTATAAAATTATTATTTTATAAAAAGTATTGTTATATATATCATAATTATATATAATAATTATAATTTATTAAAAAGTATTTTTTTTAAAAGTACTATAATTATTTATAAATTCTTTTTTAGTACTAATAAATATGAAGATATATCAATGCTTATTAACTTAGCACTGATAAAAGGTATCTTTATCAACGTTTTTTTGAAGCGTTGATAAAAGGGTCATGATCTATTTGAAGAACCATAGCCATCGTGAACCAATTCACGATATCTAAAGCTCTCCATAGAAGCGACCTATTGATGGTGCCCCTCATTATCGAATCAAAGCTCAAATCTAGGCTAGAATCAAGGCTCCAACTATTCCAAGGCTCGATTCCAAGTCTTGAGTGATTTAAGGGGTGAACACAACCACAACTCAAACAAAATAGAGGTTTTTCGATATATCTAATTTCCCTCAATTATCCAATGAACCTTCTCATCTTACATCTATGTATCCTAATGAGTATAGTTTCACTATATTATAATAAAAAAACCCAAAATTCATTGTTTTTTAGATATATTGAAGTATCATCTTCTCTGATATCATTTGGGTCTCATTGGGATAATATTGGTACTATGCGACTTGAAATATATCAAATCCAATATTGGGTCATGTTGTTGTGAGGTATAATGGGATTCTAATACCTATATTACATGACATCTACCTCTATGTAATCATTATTTTTTGAAAAATTCATCCATACAACGTTCAACGTTATCATTGGTCTGGAATATTACATTGAAAATCACTTGGATGATGAAATATATGACATAATTGGGGTCTTATATTATGTCGTGAAACTACTAGAATTGATAGGTTTGAGTGAGGAGGAACTAAAACATAGGGTTATCCCCTTCTATTTGAAACATAATTCAAGAAGTTGTCTCCAAAAAATGGATGATGAAATATTTGACACATGAGAACAACTATATAATGATTTTTTCATGAAATATTTTCCTAGGATATTGATCATTGAAATATAGTGTAAATTTAATGGATTTATTTAGGATTATTTTGAACTATTTAATGAGGCTTGAATAGATTTAGGGGTTACTTATGAAATGTAACAATCAAATGATTCTTAAGAATCTATAAAACTAGATGAGAAAAAACATTATATATGTTTGATTTGTTGTCTTATTTATTTAACTACTTATTGAAAAAATATATTTTTTTCAGTTTTTATTTTTGAAATATTTCAATTTGAATTTAAATACCGTGACTTAAATGCTATAAAAAAATCAATGAGTTTTAAGGTTCTATAATCCTTGGACTATATTATACAAGAAAAACTGATTTATAGATAAAATGTAGTTGATATTTTTATTTTGGTTGTTGAAATATATTCAAAAAATAAACAATTGGAATAATTAATTTTCTAATAAAAACCTCAGTATCATGATGTTTTAAGAAATTAAATACTTTTTCAGTATGTGGTGTAGAGGAAGAGCACATTTTTAATAGAATTTATTATTCCCAATCCTTTAGTATGGATTAAATTTTTTCTAATTTTACATTTTCTTTTAAAAGTATCTTATTTAATGAGAAATGTTTTCAATTATTTAAATTTTAAAGAATATTTTAAATCATTAAAGAATAAATATTATTGTCATGACCCTTCCCCCAGGGCCCGTGCTGTGACTACCCTAAGCCCACCTTCCATAGGCCAGGGGCAGGCGATTCGAACCAAAGACTTAATTACCTAAAACTGGGAAGGCATTGCCTTTATAACCTATAACACACACAACTAAGCACACCACTGGATACAAAAAACTAAGTAAAAATGTATAACAAAGAGAGTACTGAAAAGTAAAAGGGGCCGAAAATACAAGCCCAACAGTAAAGTACAAGAAACTGGAAGTACAAGTACAACTGAAGAAAAAGGAAAACAACTACCAGATCATCCTATGAGGTTCCTACCTGAAGGGAAGATACAGATTGACTTCTCATCACTCCTCATCCGTCCTTCTCCTCCGTGTACCGACTCGTCGTAAGGTTCAACTCCGGGTACCGTCCAGTCCTGGTACTCTCAGCCTCGGTTAGCACTGTTCATCGTCTGCATCAAACACAACAAGGTGCGGGCATAGACCGTGCAGGGGTGAGTATAACAATACTTAGTAGGGACCCCGAGACCCTTAAGGTCTCAAAAAATCCAACAAGGATAAACCACAAAGTATGAAATCAACATATAACCCTTCTTAGGTATATGCCCATACATATACCTAAGTTATTAAGTAATCCATCTTAATCATGAGGAAAACAAAAAAGTACTGACTCAACTCAACCAGGATTTTATTTTAGGGGTAGTATCAAGTAACATAACTAGTCACATTATCGAAACCACGACTGTTGGAGAACTCTTGCTCAATCGAGTACAGTGGGCTAGTGGTGACACCAAGCACGCTTCCCACTAACCTTGGACAGTTGAGGTACTCCTCCCATCGATTACCGTGGGTCTACCCCGTCACATAGAGGCGCTCCCCACCGTGGGTCTGCCGCATCACCAAGCGTGCTTCTCCACCGTGGGTCTGCCGCGACACCAAGTCACTCCTCACTGGGCTAGTATAATCACTCTGAGTCAAACGGTTAGCACTCGTCAGGTCTCAGCCAGCTACTAGGTTTCCGCATTACACTCACTCGTCTCTGAGAGGATCCGCTCCATGAGGTACTGGTAGATACTCCAACTGTCAAGAAGTCCCATGAAGAAGTATCTCAAAGTTCCTCCACGTCATAGGGGTATCAACGCAACAGACGGCGGGTCAATCGGACGCCCGGTCTATGAGTTATTAGCCTTTTAGTCCCAGAGGTCCGGTTGGATTCGTGCACGATCCAACCTGACAGTATCTCAAAAATACCCCAAACTCCAGTGGGGTATACTCAAAGGGAACTTCGTGCTGCAAGATTACCAGCGCTAGTGACGATTCGTCAAACAGACGTCCGGTGCCAAAGATATGGACAAAAGAAAGTAAAGGGTTGTAGTGGGCCCGGGTCCGGTCTGACCTGGCCCGACCCAGTCTGGTCCAACCCAGTTCGAGTCGACCCGGCTTGACCCGTTGGGTCTGTCCCGGACCGTTGGGTGGGCCAACCCCCAAAAGAAAGTAAAGGGTCGTTGTGGGCCTGGGTCCGGTCCTACCCGGTCGAACCGACCCGGCCCGACCCAGTCTAGGATGACCTAGTTCAGGTCGACCTGGCCCATTGGGTAGGCCAGCCCGTTGGGTTCGGCCTAGCCCAGCAGGCTGTGAGGTTCCGCGGAGAGCCGTGAGGGCTCAGACCGGCCGTGAGGGCGTGGACCAGCCACGGGTCGGCGCGGGGGCGGTTCGGCCCTGAGGGTGCCGCGGGGGCACCTCAGCCCGGGGCGTAGGGACGGTTTGGAAAGGGCGTCGTGAGGGCGTGGCCCGGTTCAGCCGGGGCGTCGCATGGGAGTGGGCCGGTTCGACTGGGGCGCTGCGAGGGGACGGTTCAGCTGGGGGCTTGGAAGGTCAGTGGGCTGGCACAGCTGGGGCAGCTCAGAAGGCCGGCGGGCTGGCGCGGCCGGGGTGGCTCAGGAGGCCGGCGGGCGGCGCGAGCCGGTTGGGGGTGCGATTGGGGAGTGGTGCCGTTGGCGGGCGGCACGACCGGTGGGCAGCGCGGTTCGGACTGGGGCGGCGGAGCCGATTCAGCCGGGGCACCGGAACGTCGCTTGGGTGGTGCGGGTCACGGGGGCCGCAGGTGGCGCGCCCGTTGCCTTCGTTGCCTTCGACGCCATTTTCACCTTCCTCTATTTTGAATAACACCACAAATAAGAACGATAGGGGGTCGGGCCATGTTTGTTTGGCCCGCACCCTCCGCGTTTAGAGTTCTAGAAAATAGTTCATCAATAACATAAACAAAGAATGAGCATGGAAGATAAAAATATCAATTCCCATAATCCCTCAATAATTTCTATTCCCAACCCTGCAAAGGGAAAAGAGGGGATAACATGTGAAGTGTTAATCAAATAAAGAATAAACCCCTAAAACTTCCCGCAATAATTTATTCCCAACCCGGAAGGAAATCATCCGCAGATCAACATGATAATAAGTTGATCCACATTCTTTGTTTTTAGAAGGAAAGAATCAAGGGAATAAAATCATACTTAATTAAAAATACTACCTTTTTTGTTGTTGGTTGGTGTAATCATGATAAGGCAAACATCGATTCATTGTAGATGAACACATCCTACGTCAGAGAAAGTTCTGAGGAAGAAATTTGAAGGAGGTTGGCGTTCTTCATCGGTGGAGTGCTCTTCGTTGAAGAGCGTAATCCTCCAAGTGTTGGGCATCGCGGAACTTTACCAGCACTTCGTCACTTCGTGAAGCCATCCCAAATCCTCCCCCCAAGCTCCATATATATATGGGAGAGGGAGAGGTAAGTAACGATCATGGAATTTTTGAAGGTTTATTTATTAGGAACCTTCCAAAATTCCAACAATGCTGTTACTTAATATTTAAAAAGGGTTAATCCAATTAATTTACGTTGGCATAATAAAGTGGTGCGTTGACACAATTTAAAGTGGAGGAAGGCAAGAGGCTCCTCCAAGTTTATGAGGGGAGTTGAGAGTTTCTCTCAATTAAAAGGGAGGTTTAATCTCGTGTGGTCCCCACCACCATAACCTCTCATGGGAGGTTAGGCTTGGGTGGTCCCCACCACCATAACCTCACATGGGAGGTTAAGGTATGGTGGTCCCCACTTATCAACTTCCACATGTAGGATAAAACTCCTGTGGTCCCATATCCACAATATTCAGATGGGTGCTTCAAATAAAAATAAAATGTTTGCACAATTTTATTTTTATTTTATTCCTTCGTGTAAAACCCAAAAACTAACTTTCACCCTTGGCCAACTGTTGTCAAGGTGAAAGTCTCCTTAAGTGAATACCGGCGTTACGAGTTCAACGATTCCCTCAAATTTCAATTCTGAGCACTGGTTTAAAAGTTATAAAAACCCGCTCGTATGTTTACTAAATTTACCCGAAAAAAAAGTACAGAAAATTATTACCAGACACCCTTGACTCGAACTGGTCGAGTTTAGGCTCTGCCCAAGTGAAAAATTCCCTAAAGAACCCAATGGTACTCTCATATTTCTAATCCGAGTCATCATTTAAATGTTATAAATTTTACAATAAAATAATTGTCACTTGATTATTTTATTTGCGGCCAGAAACTAACTTTCTCTAGTGTCCCGTGCCGGCTAAAGGTAGTATCTTCTTAAATAAATAATTACCTCACAAGTTTAGCGATGGTCTCAGATTTGTAATCCGAGCTACCATTTTTGAGTTATAAGCATTTGAAAAATAAAATAATTTATTTAGTTATTTTATTTACAGTTATGCCAATTTTGGGTTTTCTCATAGGAGGCCGGCGCCGACTAATCTTAAGTCACGCCTAGGGTAAACCCGCCATCCTGAGCGCAACAGTGCCCTCAAATTTCTAATCAGAGTAACAATTTAATAGTTATTCTTCCTTCTCAGGAAAACTTCTTACACTCATTAACTTAAGCTTAAAAAAGCTTCAACAGATCATTACGGGAACTCCGGGCCACGGAATCGCGCGCCGTTTGATTTCACGGACTCATAAAATTTCCATATATTTAAAAAAAATTACATCGAAAATTCCGGGTCTTTAAATTCTCTCCACCTCAGGGATCTACGTCCCCGTAAGCCACAACTCAAACTAAGGAAACAAGGGGGGGGGGGGGGGGTACTCTGCACGCATCTGACCCTTCCGCACCCATGTTCTATCCTGGAGGTTCCCGTTCTGCCAAAGAATGCGCACCAGAGGTATCGACCATCCACGAAGGACCTACTTCTATCGATCCTCAATCTATACTAGAACTTCCGTAAAAGTCTCCCCATCATCGATATCCATCTCTCCATGGTCGATGACGTGAGAAGGGTCATGCATGTATCTCCTCAGTTGGGATACATGGAAGACGTCGTGCACCTGATGCAACTGAGGTAGAAGAGCTAAGTGGTAAGCCACCTCGCCAACTCTGTTGAGGACCTAAAAAGGTCCGATGAATCTCGGAGATAACTTTCCGCCTCAACCAAATCTCTGCAAGCCCCGTCGAGGTGAAACCTGTAGAAAGACGTGGTCGCCATCCTTGAACAATAGAGGTCTCCATCTCTAATAAGCATATGAATTCTACCTGCTCTATGTAGTCTTCATCTGCTCCTAGATGATCTGTGCTTCTCTATGGTAGCATGTACCATCTCTGGTCCCACTAGTGCTGACTCCCCTGGGTCAGTCCAGCACAAAGGTGATCTGAAAGGTCTCCCATATAATGCCTCAAAATGTTCCATCACAATGGTGGAGTGATAGATTTTATTGTATGAAAACTCTACCAAAGGTATGTGATCCTACCAGCTGTGACCAAAGTCGAGGACACGAGCACGAAACATGTCCTCAAGGGTCTGAATGGTCCGCTCAGTCTGACCATCCGTCTAAGGATGGAAGGCGGTGCTCAAACGAAGCTGCGTCCCGAAAGCTTCCTGTAACCCCTTCCATAGCTAGGAAGTAAAATGTGCATCATGATTGGAGACAATCATCAAAGGTAGTCCATGTAGCCACACAATCTCCTGCACATAGAGGCATCCCAGGCTCTCTACTGAACCATGCTCTCTGATCGGTAGGAAGTGGGCCGACTTGGTGAGTCGGTCAGCGATCACCCAAATCGAGTCATGTCCCCTGGATGTACGTGGAAGTCCTATCATGAAGTCCATGGATATCCCATCCCACTTCCAATCTGGGACCTCTAAAGGATGAACCAAGCCTACTGGTATCTGATGCTCTGCCTTCACTTGATTAAAAGTGAGGCACTGAGAGACAAACTCTTCTACTGTCTTCTTCATTCTCGGCTACCAGTGCTGTCATCGTAGATCCTAATACATCTTTGCCACTCCAAGATGTACTTATAGAGGGGATTTTTGGAACTCCCTCAACACTTCCTTCTGAAGTGACACTGTTACCATGGTACGTCCTCTTAAGAGGATGACGTGCTCCCCAACATCAGAAAATACATCAGGTGCCTATCCTGTGGATATCTAAGCTCATCGAGTCTCACCGTCAGCGTCCCCAAATTGTGCCTCCCTAACTCGCTGAAGAAGTGGGGGAGTGACTGTAAGAGACTGAAGAAAAGATGCTTCATATCGATCTACAAAGGATATCTGCAAGTGGCTAGCTGCTCTTCCGCCTCACTCAGTAGCTGCAGGACAGACCTCCTAATGAGTGCATCTATTACCATGTTCCCCTTACCAGGGGTATATACTATCTTTATGTCATAATCCTAGAAGAACTCTAGCCACTCCTATTAGGAACTAAAAACACAAAACTTCTGCTGCCACGTGGGTGAGGCTAGCCAACTCACAAGTGATCAGCCGCACCCTCCTATGCAGGAGTCACTAGTGTAATTCAGACCTATACCAACACTTATTTCCCAACAGTTAAAAAAACGTTTGGATAAAGACCCTTTACCAATGGTTCTAGTAAACCGTTGGTGTAGGGTATTATATTTTGGGGTTTCCCAATGGTTTTGTTAAACCGTTGGGAAAGAAAAATTTTACTTACGGTTTTTATTAACCGTAGGTAAAAAGTATACCCAATTTAGGGAACCTCATCCCAGGTGAACCATCCCCAACCTCCACCTCCCTCCCCCCTCCCCGATCTCAATCTCCTCCCGGCCTCCGCCTCCGCCTCCCGGCCCCCCTCCCTCTCCTCCAGCAGTGTTTCCCTTCCCCTATCGGCTCCCTCTCCGACGACGACGTCCCCCTCCCCTCTAGGCTCCCGGCAACATCCCCCCCTCCCCTCTCATCTCCCTCTCCTGGTGACATCCCCCTCCCCTCTTGGCTCAATATCCTTCGACGACGTCCCCCAGCACCCTCTCCAGTTGTGCGGGTGACCCCCCATGGCCGAACACCCCGCGGGACGTCCCCCTCTCTTGGCTCCCTCTCCTCCTGCCGGGGTTCTTGATCGGTATTTCCAGGTAAGAATTAGTCTTCTTTTTTAAAAAATATGGCAAAAAGGAATGCATTGTCAGGTTCATAGTTAGGATAACCAATCATATTAATCTTTCATTTTCTAGAGTTTTGGTTAGTAACCAACTCATGGTGTGGTGAATTATTGGGTAAATTATGATTTTTTTCAAAATAAAGTCTTCCAAAAATGTAGGGTTAGATTTACAGGTTGTATTCCATTCATTCGAATAGTGAATTCAATAAAAAGTTCTTGATTTTTGAAAAACCTCATATTTTCCTCTATAGACTTCTATTAGACCTTATATTGTGTTGGATTTTTTTTAATCATGATATATATGTGATGAGGTTGTATTGTCATTAAGATGTGCAATGATGTGGGTTAATTGGAGGTGAGTGATGCTATATGAGATTTTATGGGTTATGGTGAGGAGTTTATTTCCCTTTAATTTATTGGTTCATAAAACATAAGTTGGTGCTACATATATTATGTAATTGGAATTGGTAAAGTAAAATGTTGGTCTTAGATTTCCCAGTTGGTTATTTGGATGGTATTATATATCAAAATTGGGTATATATCTATTGAATATGGGTGTATTTTCCAATTGACCAATGTATTTATTAATCTAACCATGCAATACACATTTCCCACAATATGGAAGCACCACAAAAATCATAGATAGACACTACACACCACAAGACACCCACCAGAGACACCCCTTGACATCTACAGATAGTTAAGGGGCCATTAACTTAGGAACTGAAGTCGATTGGAACTCAAGCCTTGAGAAATTTCCATTACTGGTAGAAAATATACCAACACTTTTATTCTTAGTATAGTATAATGAAATGGTTTAAACCCTCATGACCAAGTAGACCATTTGGTTCATGAACAGGTGCCCAACCAGGTTCAAGAGTAGGATCAACTACTAAACATTGATTGTGGTCCCTATGAGGTTCTTTCCATAGTGAAGAGGGTTATGTACACAATCTTTAACTAAACTAATGTAGAATAGGTTCATATTCAATGGATAAGTGTACTATTATGGTGTTTCCAACAACGTTATATATAAAGAACATAATGAAAAATGAAGAGATTATTAAATGGAACTGTTTCCCCCTTGCTTGCAGTAACATGATTTGACCCATGGGGCATTGTGGTTATTATATATTGAGCGGTGACATGTATAGTCACAGGATATAGATATGTTTCTGTTTAGTTTTTATTTTATTTTCTTTATCGTATTGGCCACTTAGGTATTTTAGTTCTTTCTACGGATAGAGGGTAGTGATGTTATCCTGACTAGTTGACGTAGATCACTTGTATACTATAATACCATGATGTGTGAGTGTGAGGAAACATTGGAAGATAGAGGATCCTTGGGATCTTCCATGAGATGGAATATTTTTTCTAAAATATTGTGTGGGAACATTTCTGGAGTATGTTGGAGTCATGAAATAACCCCAAGTGTCTCCATGAGATAGCATAAATAACCCCAAGTGTCTCCAAGTGTCTCTATACATCGTATCATCCTCGCATGGGTTGGCCACTCACCCAATCCTATCAAACCTATCCTAGTATATCCTTTCAGTCACATAGTCTAGACTCATCTCTCGAGGATTATCCCATGCCTCGATGCACATCTCATCATCCAACCTGACAAAGAGGATTATTCACCTTATGATTATCCTAGTCACAAAAGAACACCTTTTCAAACCCATCTACATTATATTCTCAATAATCCGGTCAGGAACCTCATCAAAATCATGTATTATATCCCAGTCCCACTAACCAGGTTCCATCCTAAGCTAAATCACACCAAGCCTCTTGGCATTACAATGCCAATCTGTCTGACAATACCCAATACCCACACTAGCATCTCATCCTTTATCTCTTTAGTTGAACTCTTGAATCATTAAATGGAGTAAAAACTTTCATAATACATTTTATATACTCAGAGGGACCATCCCACTCTATGAACCTACAAATATTCCAATCCATCCTCATAAGTATTTCCTCATGAAATGCTAGATGTACAATTTCCACACCTATCACTACAAGGCCCAATCCTCTTAGGAATATTTTACTTGATCTAAATCCTCATCGTTAGTGACATCAATCACATTAAAGATCATAAATGTCAACTGAACCCTACATTCCAAGAGTTATTCATGTGGACAGGCCCCATGGAAACATGCTAAGAAATAAAACCATAAATAATAATGCCAAATACATGCTTCATTTTTAAATAAATATCTTAAGTGTAAACATAAAAACCAAGAATAATAAGACCTCATCCCTTGTATCGAATAAAACCAAACTAAGTTGAAACTCAGGCCAAATTGATTATATACCATTAATAGTAAGAGTAATTGTTAATTAATAGGAATGTACTATTTGATAGTATCATTTTGAAACATTGATCTATTTACCCATTGCTTGCAGGAACATGATTTGATTCATGGGGCACTGTGGTACTTATATGTTGGGTGGTGACTGGTATAATCACAAGAGACATGTATGTTTTAGTTTAGTTTTTATTTTATTTTCTTTATCACATTGGTCACTTAGATCTTTGACATCTTTCTATGGACAAAGGGTAGTTATATTCTGCAAAGGGGGCCAGAAGGAGTTCATATTGATTCAGTCTTCCGGATTTGATCCGATGTAAGATTCTATGGTTACTACTTGTCTCACACCTCATGTATTTGTGGATTTAGTGTTTTTTACTCCATATTATGTTTTCGGTCAGGCGTTGGATTGTTTCTTGTTGGTTCGGGTGGATTTGGTTCTCCACTGCCAATCTAGGTAAGGCTTTAATTCTATTGGTTGGTTTCTCACTGGTTATGTAGCATCCTTCATGTGTTTTATGGTTCTTAATATCCTTTGTGTAGTGCGTTGATCCCTGCTCGTTGGTTTCGAGTCGCCAAGTCAAGGGTGACTCGCTTGCGTGTGCATAGGTAAGTAAGTATATGTATGTGAGTTCCCCCGTTACGTGTATAGTCACCCATGGTAGTGATTATGCACGTATGGGGCTAGGTGTGCCCATGTATATATATATATAACATAGGTGAGTGGAGACTGATATATGCATATAAGCATATGTGCAAGGATCCCCTTGCACATGCTCATGGCCATGCATGAGTGTGAATAGGGGCTAGGTGTCCTTGCATGTGTGTGAAGGTGCATATACCCAGTGGAGGAGTAGAAACTTTTAGTTAGAAATCTCCAAGAGCCGAAGTGGACGGCTTGGTTCCACCTTGAGGAAGAGTCCCTCTCATAGCCTCATTAATTTAAGAATACTTTAAATTCAATTTAGATTCTTTCTTAATTATGCTTAATTATATTGAATTGCATATCTTGAATAAGTGTTCTTTAATATAATTGTTTCATTTGATAAATAAAGTCATGTTTTTATAATAAAACCACTCCAATGGAAGTGCGCTGTCTGCGACAACTCACAGTGATAGTTTATGGTGTATGATTATTTTCAATCATTTCATTTCCCTTTAGACGTTGAGTCATTGTGCCGCTCACTACAACCTTCCGATGATCCCTTGTTATAACATATTAAATAGTCGATTTGTTATATCATTTCCATTGTGACCTTATCTTTTGGAAAAACCCATTTCGGGTGTTTGACTGGCCTCTTGGCCACCCCTTTGGGTGTTTACCCGAGCCTATATATCTAAAAACCCTGATGGTGTCATTTTTAACACCTGTCAGGCTTATGGTGCTCCCCACCATAAGCTTCATCTTAACACTATTTGGGGTGTTTGCCTGGCCTCAATACACATCTAATTATATATATATATATATATATGAATTCTCCCATAAGATTTGTGTTGCATTCTGAGATGTTAAAACATACTCAAATTCTATTGTTCTCAAGGTGACTGAAGTTTTCTTATTAGAGTTCCAAGAAATGCATATACCATTGATAAGTAATACACCTGCATAATTTGACTCTCAATAAGTAGTTTCAACTACCTTGTACCACTTTTAAAAATAATAAATATAAAATTTATATCTTTATCATACCACAATCCCGAATCAAGAGTATGGTTTTTATAACATAAGATCGATTTCTATAATGTGAAGGACAACTACATAGGATTTATTTGGAATCCTAGCCAGAAGATGCTACCCCACAGATATTGCTGGACCGGGCCAACATGCCACAGTCACGCCGCGGTCATGCTGCGGTCACGCCGTAGTGACACCACGGTCACACCACAATAATGTTGTGATTTGGCCCTGCTATAGGATGACACCCCACAGTGGTTTGCAGTCCTGTTGGAATTCGATGTATGATACCTAGATAGAGTTTTAGATACATTACCCACCCATAGTTAATGGGGAGGGAGGCGATGACCAGAATGTTGCCCTGCCTCCTCCCGCTCCCTTCTCTCGTGGTTGGAAGATGCTGCCCCGCGGATGTCGCTGGACAAGGCCAACACGCTGCGGTCACGCCGTGATTTGGCCCTGCTCTAGGATGACACCCCGCAACGGTTCACAATCTAGTCTGAATTCGATGTATGATACCTAGATAGAGTTTTAGATACTTTTTCCACCCATAGTTAATGGGGAGGGAGTCGACGACAAGAATGTTACCCCACCTCCTCCCGCTCCCTTCGCTCCTGACTGGAAGATGCTGCCCCGTGGATGTCGTTGGACCAGGCCAACATGCCGCGGTCACGCTGCGGTCATGCCATAGTAATGCCATGATTTGGCCCTGCTCCAGGACGACACCCCGCGGCGGTTCGCAGTCCTATCAGAATTCGATGTATGATACCTAGATAGAGTTTTAGATACATTACCCACCCATAATTAATGGGGAGGGAGGCGACGACTAGAATGTTTCCCCGCCTCCTCCCGCTCCCCTTTCTCCTGGCCGAAAGATGCTGCCTCGCAGATGTCACTGGACTAGGGTAACACGCCGTGGTCACGCAACAGTCACACCACGGTCACGACGCGGTCACGCCGCGGTCAAGCCGTGGTCACACCGCGGTCACTCCACGATAATACTGTGATTTGGCCCTATTCTAGGATGAGACCACAACAACCACCAACAGGATGCCACCAGTAGTAAAGAAGCAACCTCCACACAAAGAGAAACAGAAGTAACATGCAAAAATCAAATGAACATCCAACCGTAGACCCAAGAATCACACGAAACCGCCCCACCATCATGAAAGAACCAAGGTCCACTCGACGCAACCGACAAACAAGAGGAAAACACACACACCCACCCACACGAACCCATACACCCACCCCACGGAGAGAACACACTCCCACACTCTAAAACACATGCACAAACCAAACCACACGAATGCATGCTCCAAACCACCAACACAAGGAGGCCGCCACAGTCCACCTACGAACCATCAGCCACCACAACCACCACAATCCTGCCTACACCAGCCATATCCAACCCACACCAACCCCCTTCCAACTTTATTTCATCCCGCTGCCACCAGCATTCCAGCCTACAGTAGCCCCCCTGCCGCCTTCAAATCAGCCCGCACCATCCCCCCGCCACCTGCAACCAACCCCCTTCCACCAGCATTCCATCCCCCTTCCACCTGCATCCGAGCCCCCACTAGCCACCAGCAATCCAGCCCGCACTAGACACCACACCAGCCACCACACCAGCCCCCACCCCTAGCCTCCTGTAAAACACTCATTCCATCCCTCTGCCACCTGCAAAACAGCCCCATCCACCAGTTCCAACCCTCACCAGCCCCGGACCTCCTACATCATAGCCTGCACCGACCTCTGCTACATGCCCAACAGCCCCCAGCCACCTGCAATCCAGCCCACAGCAGCCCCCTGCCACATATTCCAGCTCGCACTAGCCCCCTTCTACCCCCCTACCGCCTACCTTCCCACCCACACTAGCCACTCCAACCCACAACAACCAGCACACCATCCCCCAGCCTCCTGCATTCCATCCCGCGCCAACCCCCTAACACCTACAAAACAACCCCATAACACATGTTGCAACCCGCACCGGCCCCTTTCCAGCCCCTTCCACCTACATTCCAACCCATAAATCACTAATGAAACTTGTAAGCATCTGAAGATGAAATAAGGTAGTCTAGGATGCGTGAGAAAAAATCCCTGCAAATCACAAAAAGGAAAGGTGAAAGAGGATCCCCTTTCCTGAGCCATATTCTACCCAAAAAGTATCCATTTAAACTTCCATTAATGTTCACCAAGAACATTGGGGTAGAGATGCATCTTTTAACCCAAGATGAGAACCTAGCCAGAAAGATGAGTAGATTGAAAGCATCCCATAAGAAGTCCCACCTGACCGAATCAAAATCCTTGAATAAATCGATCTTGAAGTCACACCTAGGAACCCCAAAATCAAGATGGTAGCCCCATAATAATTCATGGGTAACAAGATTCTTAGAAGGGGCTGTCCAGGGGGGTGTCCAAGGGATGTCCGGGGGGGGGGGGGGGGGTCTGTAGGGCAGGGTGCAGGTGGGGTGTCTAGAAGGGGCTGTCCCGGTGGGGTGTCCAAGGGCTGTCCGGGGGGGGGGGGGGTCTTTAGGGCAGGGTGCAGGTGGGGTGATCAGTAGGGTGATTTCCCTTTCCAGAAGCATGAGGCACTAAGGTAGAGGTTGAAGGTATATATATAGAGGTAGGAAGTTTTTTGGATCAAAATAGGTTGGAGATTCCAGACAGCTTCAACCGAAGAAATACCAAAAGTCTAGAATTAAGGAGGTAGAGGATCAGAAGAAGAATCATAGGTGAAGGATGTCATGGGAATCACCTCTAGAGAAGCCACTAGAGTATTGGATACATGTAGTAAAGGCTTCATAAGATTGAAAAAGTCTTTAATAATGTTTCCTCATCTCTTCATACTACTAAAGAAATATTTCTTCTCCTCCATGAATAGCTTGAGTAGAGTTGTCATCACTTTCAACTGGTCAACCTATTCCTTGAAAACCCATTCTACAGGATCTGCCTGAATTAATCTTGATGAGATAAATTTACATCACCTATAAAAACATTGAGATACTCTTTGACTATCGACTAGATTGAATCATCATCAACTAAAGATGAGGGAGGTGGATCACTAGATATAGATGCAATAACAGGAACATTATCCAATCTCTTCCATAAAGAATCCTGACTAGAAACAAAAGAGGTCCTCATTTACTTCATAACAGATCAAATGGTTTCTATCTCACTGTCCAACCTTCAATTTTAAATCATAACTTCCTGAATATGAAAACTCATCTTGGGATGAATATGACATACAACCATCTCAAAAATGTGTCTAGCATCAGCTTCACTAAGATGAGTGACAAGAGGTTTTTGATAACTCAAAATTACACTAAAATCTAAATTAAGTCTTTATCTAAAATATTATAAATATATTATGGATACAAAATATGAAGGAAATGGGGAAACAACTCTCTCAACACTAGGTAAAGAAGCCTCTACAGGTTATTATTTGGTAAGTACATCTAAGGGAAAAGCCTAAAGCTCTTGGTCAATCTGCTTAACTAAGGATCCAATAGGATATGTCCCAACTCCAAATGAGACAGTAGGTCCACCATTATCTGGTGAAATAATGTGGTCATCACCATCACTATCTCCATATGAATCTGGATATGATAGTCTACGCAATTTGGAACCAGAGGAGGGATCCCCCTTACATGATACCTCATCCTCTACCAAGGTAAAACCACCCTGAGCATCTCTATGATCTCTGACATCTTCTTCAATATTTTTAGACTCTTAAATGTCTAAACAAAGATGGAAAAAACCTAGTGATTTTTCCCACTCATCATGTGACACTACTTCCATATGAGGTGCATGATGGTGCAGGTTTACAGGTGCTTTAGAAGACTATTAGAGGTGTAGGTTTATAGTTACATGTGCAGTTTTATAGGTCTAAAGTGTGATTTGGATGTCTTTTAGAGGTGAAGGTTTACAGGTGAAGGTTTTACAGGTTTAGAGGTGTAGGTTTACTACTCAAAGTGGGTTTACAGGTCTTCCCAACTTAGATTTTACAGGTTTAGAGGTGCAGGTTTACTACTCGAAGTGGGTTTACATGTCTGCCTAGATTTGATGTTTGCTGGGGAGTAGAGTTACTGGTCTTACCATCTTTGATGTGTGTTATGATTCTTTGATGTGTGATGGGGAGTATAGGATATACCAATAGTTCACAGAACCATTGGTATTTAATATCCTAGGAAACATATGCCAATGGTTCAAAGAACCGTTAGTATTAAAATGTTGGAAAATATATATCCCAACAGTTTCAATGAAACCATTGGGATAGAATATATACCAACTATTTTTGAACTGTTGGTATGTATACTATATGGTATGTATACCAACGTTTTTTGAACCATTAATACACATATATACCAACAGTTTTACTTAAACCATTGGGAAAGATTAATTTCAGACCAGATATACCAACAATTCTCTAGAAACCATTGGTATAGTGCTATTGGAAAGGCCTGCATACCAACGGTTCATGAAACCATTGGGATAGACTATCCCAATGGTTTTAGAGGCTATTACAATGGTTTAAAACCATTGGAATATATGAAATTTATAGTAGTGAGTTTATCCTGTGCTACCTGGGTTTCCTTTTTTGCCGACTAAGGAAAAATTTATCCCAATGTTGTAGATAAACCACAACATTTTTGCCTAATATAGTCAATCTGAGTGTGAATTGTGGATTTCAAGTCCAAACCCAAACTAACGTCGTAAGGCCTCGACGCTACCACCAAGAGGTTCCAACCAAAACTATCACCTCAAGGGTCATATCACACCATCACCGTAAGTGTGATTATTGAGTCTCCTACCAAAGGTATCTCCAGAAGTGAGGGTCTAGTCAATGGTTTAACCAGAAACTCTAGGTCCTGGATAAGATTCGTGGAAGGAAGGAATGATTGGTACCTATGTTTATTGATACGACAGCTAGTAGTAGACATAGACCATATCTCAAATCATTCCTAGAGCCCTTGAGTCACATTCCTTGACCGCATGCAACTACTCTCTTCCCCTGTCCTCCAGATCCCTGAGCCTAGTGGGGTCCACAAAAAAGGGGGGGGGGGGTTGCAACATGTCAAAAAGTAAACCACCTCATGTTTCTCTCCTAGCTCTGCTTCTACGTCAGATTCCCTAAAGACTCATCTATCCCTAACACTTCTTATTCCTGAAACATTTTACATGAAAAAGACTCTGAGAATGGAACTAGTTTCCCACTTTCCCACTGATAACATTCACAGGCCGTATCCTTTCATCCAAAGAATGCTCAACCAAAAAGGTTCTCTCTAGAACCCTAACATAAGTAGGAATTCATAGAGGAATAGTGCTGGCTCAGATGTCCTTTAACACACCTCGCTCGGAAGTTCGAGCCCTAAATCACTGATCATATCATATTCATCGAGTACCAGGAAAGATCGGTACGCCTCGATGAATACTCAGCTACCGACATGTCATCCGACCGAAGCTATAGAAGTTCTAGAGAACTCTCAGCCACATCCTCGAGCCAGTCCTCAACCTCCTGTGAGTCGGGTTCGCCTTGGAACCTGAGGGGTATCTGATGTTGAAACACGTGTATAGAACTATGCCTACATGTTTTGTCACGACCAGCCTTTGGAAAGACGATGGAAGGGGAGGCAAAGGTCCCCACCCTTTGTTCCTCAAGTCGAAGATGAGATAATGCCCCCTGAGTCCCACCTCCATTAGGCCCCGGAGTGGCGACTAGCACCAAGGGTATAACATTTTCACAATATGGGAGGCATTACCCTTTTAGGTTAACCGGGATTGGGAGAAGAATGAGTCAACACCAAACACCACCATGTATAGAAAAATCAAAAGAAAACTGAACTACATGCATGCTTTAATAATAAAACTAAACAAAGTACAAGAACTCCAAAGTAAAAAACCAAATAGGAAAGGAAAAATGCTAAGAAGAAACCAAAAACGACCAACAATAACTGCAACTTCCAGACTAGTAAGGTACCACACGACCTCCGAAGTCCTCCTGGAAACCTGAAAGTAAACGTAGGGTGAGCATACAAGGTATACTCAGTAGGAAAACCTATATCTCTAGTGCACAAGTGGGGAGACATCCTAAAGTCCTGTGAGAAGAAGAAGAACCAACATATATCAAGGAAACTATCCATCCCACCTCACCGGCCATGCTCACCAAATAACAAAAGCAGTAAGGTAAGAGTAAAGAACAAAACATTTGGGTACCCCGCACCACCATTTCTCCCACTAGCTAGCTAATCATCCATAACGGAAAACATCCTGACACTACTATGCTCTTCCTGCCCGCACACACCTGGGCCTCACAAATGTCCACATCCCTGCCCGCACACACCTGGGCCTCTCAACCATCCACATCCCTGCCCACACACACCTGTGCCCCATCCCGAAGATACCTGGGAAACAAATTTCCCGAAGAGTATTGGGCTAACAACACCCCAATCAAAACCTACCCAAAGAGTCTTGGGTGTAAGGTCACCTCCAGACATCACAGTAGAGGGAAGAGGGAGCAGGAAGGAGAGTAACTAGGGGGAAACGCCCTTCCCCATAAGATGGGGTGTCCGACACTAAGTGCCCAACGCGGGTGGGGTGCGACTAAAAACAAAACATATAGTTACACATATATATACTAACACAAAGCCCAACCCATGACTCCTCAAACAGATACAAGCAGGTGCACAAGAACTACTGCCTCAGAAAACAGGCACACAACAAACATTTCCCAGTTTCCCTATTCAAGTTATCATTCATAACAGTTCGGTATGAGTTAATCCCTTCACTACTGGGAAACTAACAGGAAAAATCCCACTGCTAACATTCACTGGCTGTATCCTCTCAACCAAAGAACATTTAACCACAAAGGTTCTCTCTAGAACCCTAACATAACTAGGAATGCATAGAGGAATAGTGCTAGCTCAGATGTCCTTTTAACACACCTCGCTCGGAAGTTCGAGCCCTAAAGCACTGATCATATCATATTAATTGAGTACCAGGAAAGATCAATATGCCTCGATGAATACTCAGCTACCGATATGTCATCCAACCGAAGCTATATAAGTTCTAGAGAACTCTCAGCCACCTCATCGAGCTAGTCCTCAGCCTCCTGTGAGTCGGGTTCTGCTTGGAACCTAAGGGGTATCTAAAGCTGAAACACGTGTAAGGCACTATGCCTACATGTGTTTTCACGACCCGCCTTAGGCAAGACGATGGAAGGGGAGGAAAAGGTCCCCGCCCTTCCTTCCTCAAGTCAAAGACGAGATAATAACCCCCCGAGTCCCGCCTCCAGTAGGCCCCGGAGTGGCGACTAGCACCAAGGGTATAACATTTTCACAATATGGGAGGCATTAACCTTTTTAGTTAACCAGGATTGGGAGAAAGAATGAGTCAACACCAAACACCACCATGTATAGAAAAATAAAAAGAAAACCGAACTACATACAAGTTTTAATAATAAAACTAAACAAAGTACAAAAACTCCAAAGTAAAAAAACCAAACAGGAAAGAAAAAAGGATAAGTAGAAACCAACAACGGCCAAGAAAAACTCCAACGTCCAGACTAGTAAGCCCCCACACGGCCTCCGAAGTCCTCCTGGCAACCTGAAAGTAAACGTAAGGTGAGAATACAAGGTATACTCAGTAGGAAAACCTATAGCTCTCGTGCACAAGTGGTGAGATGTCCTAAAGTCCCGTGAGAAGTAGAAGAACCAACATCTACCAAGGAAACTATCCATCCCACCTCACCGGCCACACTCACCAAATAACACAAGCAGTAAGGTAACAGTAAAGAACAAAACATTTTGTTACCCCACACCACCATTTCTCCAACTAGCTAGCTACTCATCCCTAACTGAAAATGTCCTGACGCTACCACGCTCTTCCTGCCCGCACACACATGGGCCTCACAAACGTCCACATCCCTGCCCGCACACACCTGGGCCTCTCAACCATCCACATCCCTACCCGCACACACCTGAGCCTCATCCCGAAGATACCTGGGAAACAACTTACCCGAAGAGTCCTGGGCTAACAACACCCCAATCGAAAGCTACCCGAAGAGTCTTGGGTGTAAGGTCACCTCCATCCATCACAGTAGAGGGAAGATGGATCAGGAAGGAGAGAAAATAGGGGGAAACACCCTTCCCCATAAGATGGGGGGTCCGACACTAAGTTCCCAACATGGGTGGGGTGCAACTAAAAACAAAACATACAGTTACACATATATATACTAACACACAACCCAACCTATGGCTCCTCAAACAAATACAAGCAGGTGCACAAGAACTACTACCTTAGAAAATAGGCACACAAAAAACTTTTCCCTGTTTCCCTATTCAAGTTATCATTCATAACAGTTCCGTATGAGTTAATCCCTTCACTACTGGGCAACTAACAGGCATAATCACAGATGAAACAACAATATGGAAGGAAGGAAAACCATTGGGTAATTTAAGCATTCACACCCGATTCCCTTGGGAAGTCATATCAAAAAAGGGATCAATGATATCCCTCAAAGTACTGGAACCAAAGAAAAACCCAAGAAACCACTGGTTATCCCATATTAATTCATTACCATTCCACCCAGATCATTATTAACTTCCCACTTTTATTCATGTTCACAACCCAACTAGAAGCCCTACTACCAAACACCACCACATCCACGTAACAACTCATGCCATTCCAACCACACCATTCACAGCCCCGCTGTTCACCCACCCCTAACTGAACCATCCCAACGTTCATAATTCATTCATTTATATTATTTAGTTCAACTGGGGTGATCACACAAGGTTATGGGAATTCATATTCAACAGCTGAGTTTAAGTGTTTAACTAATTCATACATGATTCCCAAATCACCAGACAAAGTATAAAACAAAGCATAGCATAGGTTCGCAAACAAGACCCCCAACAGCTGTGATTTTCAGTAGGCCTAAGCCCATTCAATTCATAACAACATCATAGGGAAAGAATGGGTAGAAAAATGTAACAACATTAACAAACTTCCTCGTCCCCATTCTTTAACCGGTTATTATCTTCATTATAGAATTCATTAACTACCTCGTGGGAACCATAGAAAACCCACCCCGCATGATACACAAGGAGGAGAGACAAGGGTAAGATCCCTACCTGATTGATCAAGGATCGATGTTAAGTCCTCGCGTGGAAATTGGAAATCAGGAGTAGCCGGAGCTCCATGGAACGCGATCAAGGAAAACTTCACAACAGGGGAACAACTTGTCGGAATGAAGGGTACTCCGAGCACAGGGTGATAGAAAAAAAGAATCTCAGGGAGAAGGGAAGCCTTTAGGTTATAAAGAATGATATACAACATTCTCGAGACGGTTAAGATATAGAGAGAAAAACTCGAAACCGCGAAAGAAGCGGGATCGTGGGTTGACCACACGGCTGGGCCACCCCACACGTCCAACCTAAAAGGTCCCCGCCCTTCGGGGCGGTTAAAACCGACGTACACCTTCTTAACCCTACATGCGTTTCTGAAAACGTGGTTAAAGGCATGACCAAAACGCATGATTTTTCATTTAAGGAGGGTGCCCCACAAATCATTTAATTAATCGTCATTAATGGGCTTTAAAACAAGCTTAAAGGGGTCAAAACACGGTTTAAAACCCAATTTGCGCAAAAAGGAGGCGCTACTGGAAAAAATCGTGGAGGAAGGTGAGAGCTACTGGTAGGAGAGAGCTACCGGTAGGCTGAGGCCACCGCTAGGAGTCTTAGCTTCAACGAGAAGCTGGGATGGCCTTCCAGACCACCCAGAACACCTCAAACATCAGATTTTTACTAATTAATTGGCCCCAAAACCCCGGGCCATTACATCAGATACTTCTCAAACTATTCTCATCACCAGCAATATAAGAACAATACAGAAAGGAGAAAAGAGGGGTCCAAACAACCACCCTCTAAAGATACTTCTCAGGGGATAACCCCTGAGTTGTTTGAAAGCTGGAATAGAACCCCCCTACATCCAAGAATACTCCCCCAAGGGTTACCACCCCCAAACATCCAAAAAAAGCACAAGGGTCACACTGTCCAACACATGAGTCAGGGAGTCCCTTCCTACATGTCAGGATATTATCCGCTTTGGGTGGCACTGACTTGCCCGCATGGGTTTAATCACATCCACATTAATGCGTCCTAATTATCAGTCAGGTTTTCCCATCATCACACATTCAGACACACACATAAACAGAGAACAGGGAATAGATCATCTAATAGCTAAGAAAAACAAGCATTTCATATATTAAATCACAAGGTAAAACATATCAACAAAACTCAGAACAAAGAAACAAAGAAGTCAAAATAGCTCTGGGTACTGAACGCGTAACTGGGCCTCTCTCTCCCAAGTGCTCTCCTTGAGGCTACCATGCCTCCACAACACACGAACCAAGGGGACGGTTCATCAACGAAGCACTTTCTCTTTAAGATCCTCGATCTTGATTGGTCATTCTACGAAGGTCGCATCGTTTTTGACATCTAACTCTCCCCAATAGATGACATGGGATTCGTCAAGTAGATATCAATGAAGCTGGGAGACATGAAAGATGTTGTGAACTTTCTCCAACTGAGGTGGAAACACCAGCTGATATGCCACCTCACCAACTCGTCTGAGCACCTCGAAAGGTCCGATGAACCTAGGGGAGAGCTTACTACCCTTCCCAAACCATTGTTGCCCACATAGAGGGGAAACCTTCAAGAACACATGATTTCCAATCTCGAACTCCAAGGTCCTACTCCTACGATCGACATAAGACTTCTACCGGTCCTGGGCTGCCTTTATCCTCTCACGTACGAGCTGAACCTTCTCAGTGGTGCCCTGCACCACTTCTGGCCCAAGAACAGCTACTTCCCCAATCTCTGTCCAACAAACGGGTGAACGGAATGACCTTACATACAAGGCCTCAAACGATGCCATGACTATAGTGAAGTGGAATCTATTGTTTTAAGAAAACTCCACCAGAGGAAAATGTCATACCCATGATCCCCCAAAATCCAGAACACATGCCCTCAGCATGTCTTCCAACGTCTAGATAGTTCGTTCTATTTTCCCATCTGTCTGAGCGTGGAAAGCAGTACTAAGGCGTAGTTGGGTGCCAAAGGCATGCTGTAATCCCCTACAGACTCGTGAGGTAAACCATGTGTCTTGATCAGAGACAATAGATCTTGGAATCTCGTGCAACCGCACCACCTCATCGACGTACCTCTGGGATAAGGTACTCATTGGGCTCAACTCCTTAATCGCCAAGAAGTGAGATGATTTTGTCAACCAATCCACCACTACCCAGATGGAATCATAGCCTCCCTGATCCCTGGGTAGCCCTGTGAGGAAGTCCATCAAGATTTCATCCCACTTCCACTTGGGACCATCTAAAGGTTGCAACAACCCTCCAAGAAAATGGTGTTCAGCCTTGACTTACTGACAATCTAGGCACTTAGCCACAAACTCTGCCACCACCCGCTTTACCCCAGGCCACCAAAACTGTCCCCTCAGGCCTTGGTACATCTTTGAGACCCCAGGATGTACCGCTAAAGCCGAGCCATGGAACTCACGGAGAACTCTTGTACGCATCATCTCCGGAACAAACAGCCTTCCCCGGAAGAGCATCTGATGCTGACCATCCTCAGACCATCCCTCAGGAGCATTTCCCTAATAAACATGATCTCACATCACTTCTACCTCCTAGTCCCCCCACTGAGACTCTTCCACCTACACCAATAAAGAGGAATCTACCGTCCTCTGAAATAGACAACCTCTTCCACCTTCCACTCTTGCATCTAAATGCAAGGAAGCTAACTCTTCCATCACTCTCTAAGCATCTGCAGATTCACAAACTACTTCCTTCTGCGATTTCCTACCTAGGGAATCAGCCACTACATTTTCCTTTCCCGCAGTATAAGAGATCTCAAAGTCTTAGTCTTGGAGGAACTCAACCCATCTCCACTGCCGCAAGTTCAGATCCTACTGGGAAAAGACATAACGCAAGATCTTGTGATCTTAGAATACCACAAAGCGCTCTCCGATGAGATAAAGCCGCCATAACTTCAATGAGAACACCATGGCTGAAAGCTCCAGATCGTGGGTGGCATAGTTAAGTTCATGAGGAAATAACTACCTAGACCCATAAGAGATCACTCCTCGCTACTGCATCAGCACACATCCCAACCCAAGGCCAGAAGCATCACAAAACACTTCAAACAACACCCCTTCCTCTGGTAATCTGAGTACTGGAGCACTAACTGGCTTCTCCTTTAGGTAGCCAAAAGCTGTCTGGCCCTAGTCACTCCACACGAAGGCCTTGTCCTTCCTAGTCAAAGCTATCAATGGAGCTAAAACTCGAGAGAAGTCGGGCACAAATCTCCAGTAATAGCCTTCCAAACCTAGGAAACTACAAACGTCTACAACATTTTTGGGTGCTACCCAAGAAATGACTGCTTCGACCTTCGATGAGTCCACTGCAATTCCCTTCTGAGACACTATGTGTCCAAGGAAGTGTACTTCTTGTGTCAAGAACTTTCACTTAGACAGTTTCCCTTAAATATGGTGGTGTTGATGGACTTCCAAAACTTCCCTGATATGTTCAATGTGCTCTTACTCTGATCTTGAGTAGATAAGGATGTAGTCGATGAACACCACAACAAACTGGTCCAGAAACTCTTGGACGACAGAGTTCATGAGGTTCATGAACATAGCTGGTGCGTTTATAATGAAAAACGGCATGACTACGAACTTAAAGTGGCCATATCTGCACCTGAAAGCTGTCTTCAAGATATCACCATCCTTCACTCTCAACTGGTGGTATCCAGACCGCAGATCGATCTTAGAGAACCAACCTGCTCCCCTCAGCTGGTCGAATAGATCGTCTATCCTAGGGAGGGGGTAACGGTTCTTGAACGTCACCTGATTCAACCTTCGGTAGTCTATGCACAACCGTATACTACCATCTTCTTTCTTTACGAACAAAACTGGAGCACCCCACGGTGACACGCTGGGTCGAACAAAGCCCTTCTTCATCTAATCATGAATCTGAATCCGCAACTCTCGCAACTCAGAAGGCGCCATCTAATAAGGATCCATCGAGATCAGGCGGGAACCAGGCTGTAAGTCTATCCCAAACTCAACGTCACGTCGAGGGGGTAGAGTCACAACCTAATTGGGAAAGACATCAGGGAATTCTCTTACGACCTCTGGGACATCCATCATTCCTGCATCCGCCGACTCCACTGACACCTCGTCCATCATAGAAAGGAGTGGCTCCACATGTCAACTTCCCACCTGATAACTCCTCTCCCCAACAAAAGCCACATACTATCCATCCTTGTTGGAGAATTCAACCCTCCTCCGATAATAGTCGATAGTGGAATGCATGGAGAATAACCAGTCGATGCCTATAATGACGTCGTATTGCTGCATCTGTAATGAAAGAAGGTCTCCACTGGACTGATGCGGTCCCAACATCAATCTACATCCCCAGAAAAAGTAAGATACACTAGTCTGACCACCAAATGGTGTTCTCAACACTAGGGGCACAAAATGTATCTCGACATCTAGACCTAGAGCATGGGCTAATTCAGGAGTAACGAAGGAGTGCGAAGATCCCAAATCAAACAAGGTGGAAACAAGAGTGCTGAATAAACTGATCATACCTCGAATGACCTTTGGTCCAACCAGAGCTACTAACTCTGCAGTGTGCAACTTTCCACGCCAAGCTCCCCTACCTCACTGCTGTCGACCACCTCCCCGACCACGCCCTGGTCGAGGTCCCTGAGGAGCACCCTGGTGTCGGTATCCTCCCGCAAAGTCATCCATCGGAGGTCCAAGGCCCTGCTGCTACTGCTGGAAAGGCATCAACGAAAATGGATGCTGCTGAGGTGGGTGCTAAAACTGCCCACCTCCACCATGTGGAGCTAAAGTCGGACACCTGCTCTGGATGTGCCCGAAAACTCCGCAAGAGAAACACTTCGATCCTGGCCCTGTAGAAAAGGGGCGAGATCCAGAAGCTCGGAACTGAAACTGATGAGGCCTACTCTCCGCTGGTCGAAACCTGGAAGGCCTTGTCGCTGGAGACCTTCCGCTGACTGCCTTCCCCTTTGATGAACCCAGCTAGTTCACCTCTCGTGGCGTTCCTCCCTTCGAGTGCATCCTCTATACTATCTCGGACTTCTTCTGTAATGCTAGGTACGTCAGAAGGGTGAAAGGAGTGACAACGTACTGAAGAGAAGGATAGAGTGCCTCCTCTAACCATCTTTCCTGAGACTCCTCATCTGGAAAGAGATCCGAGGCAAAGTGCAAGAGATATTTGAACTTGATCCCCAACTCCCTCACTGACATGCTTCCCTGCTGAAGGGAGAGAAACTCCTCTCTCTTCTCAGCCTTCTCCATAGAGGAGAGGAACTCCTCACAAAATTCCTTCTCAAAACCAGTCCATGAAACCTCTGCCTCTGTCTTCTCTCCCAAGAAAAGAGTCCACCACTGACGCGCTGCTCCTCTTAGCTGACTGATGGCCAATATAACCCAGTACTCCCTCAGAGCACGGATCAAAGAGAAGGTGATGGCTAGTTCCTCGAGCCATCCCTCCATCACTGAGTCATAAACACTTCCCTCTTACTTCTTAATGGTTTTCCATTGGAAGGAGCACATAGTCCTCTGCCACAAGTCATCCTCCTCATCTCGGTCAACCCTCTGCTGGTTAACTACCTCGATCCACTGGGCCTTAACCGCCCGAGTCGCTCGTGGATAACGTCCGGGTGCCATAGTTTCAAGGTAAACAAAGAATGCCTAAGCCCGAGTAGTAAGGGAATATTTTTTTTCCTTAGTATTATTATTAAATTTTTCTCCCAAAGATGCCCCAAATCCAGTAAAAACAAAATCAGTATGATGCATGTACCTTCCCTAGGGTCTCTACCCTACAATCAATGTAGTCTCACTTGGTCATTTGATAGGCTCAGAGTCCTTGCATCGGATCATGAGGGGCCCTAAAATCCCGTGTCCTAGCCGGTCCTCTCTGGTATATTTCACGAACCAAGATCACTTAACATTGTTGCCCTACCATCCCATGCAATCCTCACTGTGCCTAACTCCAGACTTCATCCTATCCCTCAACCTCTGCCTCTGATACCATTCTGTCACGATCTGCCTTCAGAAAGATGATGTAAGGGGCAAAAAAGTTCCACACCCATCCTTCCTCAAGTCTAAGACTAGATAATGACCCCCCGAGTCCCGCCTCCAGTAGGCCCCAGAGTGGTTACTAGCACCAAGGCTATAACATTTTCACAATATGGGAGGCATTACCCTTTTTAGTTAACCAGGATTGGGAGAAAGAATGAGTCAACACCAAACACCACCATGTATAGAAAACTGAAAAGAAAACCAAACTACATGCATGTTTTAATAATAAAACTGAACAAAGTACAATAACTCCAAAGTAAAAAACCAAACAGTAAAGGAAAAAGGCTAAGCAGAAACCAACAACGACCAACAACAACTCCAATGTCCAGACTAGTAAGGTCCCACACGGCCTCTGAAGTCCTCCTGGAAACCTGAAAGTAAATGTAGGGTGATCATACAAGGTATACTAAGTTGGAAAACCTATAGCTCTCGTGCACAAGTGGGGATACGTCCTAAAGTCCTGTGAGAAGCAGAACAACCAACATCTACCAAGGAAACAATCTATCCCACCTCACCGTCCATGCTCACCAAATAACACAAGAATTAAGGTAATAGTAAAGAACAAAACATTTGGGTACCCCACACCACCATTTCTCCTAGTAGCTAGCTGCTCATCCCTAACGGAAAACATCCTGACGCTACCATTCTCTTTCTACCCACACACACCTGGGCCTAAAAAACGTCCACATCCCTGCCCGTACACACATGAGCCTCTCAACCATCCACATCCCTGCCCGCACACACCTGGGACTCATCCCAAAGATACATGGGAAACAACTTGCCCGAAGAGTCCTGGGCTAACAACACCCCAATCGAAACCTACCCGAAGAGTCTTGGGTGTAAGGTCGCCTCCAGCCATCACAGCCGAGGGAAGAGGGAGCAGGAAGGAGAGTAACTAGGGGGAAATGCCCTTCCCCATAAGATGGGGTGTTCGACACTAAGTTCCCAATGCGGGTGGGGCACAAATAAACACAAAACATAGAGTTACACATATATATACAAACACACAGCCCAACCTATGGCTCCTCAAACAGATACAAGCAGGTGCACAAGAACTGCTGCCTCAGAAAACAGGCACACAACAAACATTTCTGAGTTTCCCTATTTAAGTTATCATTCATAACAGTTTAGTATGAGTTAATCCCTTCACTACTGGGCAACTAACAGGAACAATCGCAGATGAAACAACAATAAGGCAGGAAGGAAAACCATCGGGTAATTTAAGCATTCACACCAGGTTCCCTTGTAAAGTCACATCAACAAAGGGATCAGTGAGATCCCTCAAAGCACTGGAACCAAAGCAAAACCCAACAAACCATTAGTTATACCATATTAATTCATTACCATTACACCCAGTTAATTATTAACTTTCCACTTTTATTCATGTTCACAACCCAACAGGCAGCCCTGCTGCCAAACACCACCATAACCACGCAACAACTCAGGCCATTCCAACCACACCATTCATAGCCTCGCTGTTCACCCATCCATAACTGAACCATCCAAACATTCATAATTCATTCATTAATATTATTTAGTTAAACTGGGGTGATCACACAAGGTTATGGGCATTCATATTCAACAGCCGAGTTTAAGTGTTTAACCGATTCCCACATGATTCCCAAATCACCAAACAAAGAATAAAAAAGAGCATAGCATAGGTGCGCAGACAAGACCCCCAATGGCTGTGATTTTCAGTAGGTTTAAGCCCATTCAATTCATAACAACATCATAGGGAAAGCATGGGTAAAAAAATGTAACAACATTAACAAACTTCCTCATCCCCGTTCTTTAACCGGTTATTATCTTCATTACATAATTGATTAACTGCCTTGTGGGAACCATAGAACACCCACACCGCATGATATAAAAGGAGGAGGGACAAGGGTAAGATCCCTACCTGATTGATCAAGGATTGACGTTAATACCTCACGTGGAAACTGGAAATCAGGAGTAGTAGGATATCCACGGAACGCAATCAATGAAAACTTCACAACAGGGGTACAACTCGTCGGGAGGAAGGGTACTCCGAGCGCAGGGTGATAGAAAAAAAGAAACTCAGGGAGAAGAGAAGCCTTTAGGTTACAAAGACAGAGATACAACATTCCTGGGATGGTTAAGATATGGAGAGAAAAACTCAAAACCGAGGAATAAGCGGGATCATGGGTTGACCACGCGGTTGGGCCACCCTGCACGTCCAACCTAAAAGGTCCCCGCCCTTCGGGGCAGTTAAAACCGACGTACACCTTCTTAACCCTACAGGTGTTTCTAAAAACTTGGTTAAAGGCATGGCTAAAATGCATGATTTTTCATTTAAGGAGGGTGCCTCACCAATCATTTAATTAATCGTCATTAATGGGCTTTAAAACAGGCTTAAAGGGGTCAAAACACGGTTTAAAACCCAATTCATGCAAAAAGGAGGCGCTATTGGAAAAACCCGTGGAGGTAGGCGAGAGCTACCGGTAGGCAAGATATACCGGTAGGAGAGAGCTACCGGTACCCCAAGGTCACCGGTAGGCTAGGTCTACTGGTTGACCGAGCTACCAGTTGGATGAGGCTACTGGTAGGCCAAAGCCACCGGTAGGCCGAGGCGACCGGTAGGCCGAGGAGACTGATAGGCCAAGGCCACCAGTAGGCAGAGGCCACCGGTAGGCCGAGGCCACTTCTAGGAGTCTTCGCTTCACCGAGAAGCTGGGATGGCCTTCCAGACCACCCAAACCACCTCAAACATCATATTTTCACCATGTAATGCACCCCAAAACCCTGGGCCATTACATGTGTCCTCTACCATTACTGCCAGTTGTAATTGCTGTCCAATGGGTAGTGATATAGATTACACACTACCTGAAGGTATTATCTCGGGAAATGGTCCATGCACCGAACCCTAATCACTAAGCGGACCATCCTCATGGTCACTCACTAAAAAAGACAAGTATCTAAGATCACCGTCTGCTCTACTGGTGTCTCAACTAGATGGGAAACTCTAGAAATTTCCTCCAGCCAGCCCTCAACTGCATGGGAATATATCTCGCCATGAAACCTTAGAGGCCTATGCTGCTGGAACTCGTGAAATGCACTCAGTCAGCGTGCACCGTCTGCCAGTGTGGCTAGTGGTATCTACTGCACAACGGGTGGTGGTGCTGCTGGTACACCACCCGGAGATGCCAACATTGTAAGAGGGACCTGCACCGGGGCCTCGTCGCTCGGTGTGCTATCAGTGAGTAGAAATCTCAGAGCACTAACTGGTTGTCTTCTTGGAGGCATCCTAAAAGAAACAGATGCGACATGGTCAAAAGATTATACATGGTGAGCTGACCTGGTGAGATGACTTAAGAAATCAAAAATAAAACACACACGCAATTAGTATTTTCGTGCACTGAGTCGAAAATCAGAAGTTCGGGTCCTGGTGTATGGATACGTCGGCCGCCGCACCAACACTGGACTCCCTGAACTGAAAACCACACTCAATACACTTAACACTATTGCTTCATAGAAAAGAAATATCAGAGTCCTAAGTTTTGCGGTAGAACCGACTCCTCTGATACCAATTTGTCACGACCCGTCCCCCAGGGCCCATGCCGTGACTACCCCAAGCCCGCCTTCCATAGGCTAGGGGCTAGTGACTAGCACCAAAGGTGTAATTCCCTAAAAATGGGAAGGCATTGCATTTATAACCTGTAAACACACACAATGAGATATGTACATGAGTAAACTGTATAACCAAATGAGTGCTGAAAGTAAAAGGGGCCGGAATACAAGCCCATTAGTAAAGGTACAAGTACAACTGAAAACAATACAACTAAAGAAAAAAAATAAAAGCAGCTATTGGATCGTCCTCTAAGGTTACTAATTGAAGGGTAGGTACAGATCACCTCCTCAGCACTCCACGTCCGTCCGTCTCCTCCAGGTACCGGCACACCGTATGGTCCACCTCTGGGTACCGTCCAATCCTGGTACTCCCAGTCTTCATCAACACTATCCATCCTCTGCATCAAACACAACAAAATGTGGGCATATACCATGCTGGGGTGAGTATAACAATACTCAGAAGGGACCCCGAGACCCTCAAGGTCTCACAAAATCCAACAAGGATAAACCAAAAAGTATGAAATCAAAATATAATCCTACTTAGGTATATGCCCATACATATAACTAAGTTATTATGTAATCCATCTCAATCATGAGGAAACCACAAAATTACTGACTCAGCTCAACCATGATTTTATTTTAGGGGTAGTATCAAGTAACATCCCCAGTCACATTATCGAAACCACTCCTACTAGAGAACTCCTTCTCAATCGAGTACAGTGGGCCTGCCGCGACACCAAGCACGCTTCCCACTAACTTTGGACTACTGAGGTACTCCTCCTATCAAGTACCGTGGGTCTGCTGCGTCACACAGAGGCGCTCCCCACCGTGGGTCTGCCATGTCACCAAGTGCGCTCCCCATCATAGCCTGCTGAGACACTCCTCCTGTCGAGTACCGTGGGTCTGCCATGTCACTTAGTGCGCTCCTCCACCGTGGGTCTGCCGTGACACCAAGTCACTCCCCACTGGGCTAGTAGAGTCACTTTGAGTCAAAAGGTCAACAGTTATTAGGTCTCATCCAGCTACTAGGTCTCCTCACTACGCTCGCTCATCTCCGGGAGGATCTTCTCCACAAGATACTGGTTGATACTCCAAATATCATGAAGTACCATGAAGAAGTATCTCAAAGGTCCAACATGTTATATGGGTCTCAACGCAATAGACGACGCATCAATCGGACGCCCGTTTTGTGACTTATTAGCCTTTTACTCCTGGTGGCCTTGTTGGATTCGTGCACGATCCAACCAGACCGTATCTCAACTATACTCCAAACTCCAGTGGGGTATACACAAAAGGAATGTCATGCTCCAATATTACGAGTGCCACTGACGGTTCATCAAACGGACATCTGGTGCCGAAGATATAGATAAAAGAAAGTAAAGGGTCGTTGTGGGCCCGGGTCCGGTCCGACCCGGCCTGACCCAATTTGGGCTGACCGGGTTCGGGTTGACCTGGCCTGACCCATTGGGTTGGGCCCGGACCGTTGGGTGGGCCAGCCCGTTGGGTTCTGCCCAGCTCGCTGGGTCTAGCCCAGCAGGTCGCGAGGGGCCGCGAAGAGCCGTGAGGGCACGAATCGGTTGTGGGGGAACAGACCGGTCATGAGTCGGCATGAGGGAGGTTCATCCCTGAGGGTAGTGCAAGGGTGGCTCAGCCTGGGGCATGGGGCCGGTTCAACCGGGGTGCCATGAGGGCGTGGGCCGGTTCAGCCGGGGCACCGCGTGGGCGTGAGCCGGTTCTGTCGAGGTGCCACGAGGGGCCAGTTCGACTGGGGGCTCAGAATACTGGCGGGCTAGCATGGCCGGGGCAGCTTGGAAGACCGGTGGACTGGCGCGGTCGGGGTGGCTCGGGAGGCCGGAAGGTAGCACGAGCAGGCAGGTGGCACAGCCGGCGGGCGGCTCGATTCAGCCCGGGGCAGCAGAGCTGGTTCGGCCAGGGTGCTGGAGTGTCGCAGGGGCGGCGCGGGTCACGGAGGCTGCGAGTGGCGCGACTGTTGACTTCGTCACCTTTGACGCCATTGTCACCTTCCTCCATTTTGAATAATACCACAAAGAATAATGGAGGGGGGTTGTGCCATGTTTTTTTGGCCCGTACCCTCCACGTTTAGAGTGGTAGAAAGCGGTTCATCAAGAACATAAACAAAGAACGAGCATGGAAGATAAAAACATCAATTCCCATAATCCCTTGATAATTTCTATTCCCAACCCCAGAAAGGAACAAGAGGGGAGAACATGGGAAGTGTTAATCAAATAAATAATAAACCCCTACAACTTCCCACAACAATTTATTCCCTACCCGCAAGGAAAACATACACATATCAACTTGATAATAAGTTGATCCGTGTTCTTTGTTTTTAGAAGAAAATAATCAAGGGAATTAAATCATACTTAATTAAAAACCCTACCTTGTTTGTTTTTGGTTAACGTTAGCATGAGAAGGCGGACATTGATTCATTGTAGACGAACACGTCCTATGTTGGAGGATGTTCCAAGGAAGAAAGTCGAAGGAGGTCGGAGTTCTTCATTGGTGAAGCGTTCTTCGTTGGAGAGCGTAATCCTCCAAGTGTTGGGCGTCGTGGAACTTTACTAGGGCTTCATCGCTTGGTTAAGCCATCCCAAATCCTCCTCCCAAGCTCCATATATATAGGAGAGGGGGAGAGGTAAGTAACGATCATGGAATTTATGATGATTAGTTTATTAGGAACCTTCCTAAATTTCAACGACGCTGTTACTTAATATTTAAAAAGGGTCAGGCCAATTAATTTACGTTGGAATAATAAAGTGGTGCGTTGGCACAATTTAATGTGGAGGAAGTCAAGAGGCTCCTCCACATTAATGAGGGGAGATGATAGTTTCTCTTAATTAAAAGGGATGTTCAATCCCGTGTGGTCCCCACCACCATAACCTCTCATGGGAGGTTAGGCTTGGGTGGTCCCCACCACCATAACCTCACATGGGAGGTTAAGGTATGGTGGTTCCCACTTCTCAACTTCCACATGTAGGATAAAAATCTTGTGGTCCCACCTCCACAATATTCAGATGGGTGCTTCAAATTAAAATAAAATATTTGCACAATTTTATTTTTATTTTATTCCTTCACGAAAAACCCAAAAACTAACTTTCACCCTCAACCAACTGCCATTGAGGTGAAAGTCTCCCTAAGCGAATATCGGCGATGCAAGTTTGACGGTGCCCTTGGATTTCAATTCCGAGCACCGGTTTTAAAAGTTATAAAAACTTGCTCGTACCTTTACTGAACGTACCTGAAAAAAGTTCAGAAAATTATTACCAGACACCCCTGACTTGTGCTGGTCGAGGTTAGGCTCTGCCCAAGTGAAACACACCCTAAAAAACCCAACAATACTCTCAGATTTCTAATCTGAGTTACCATTTAAAAGTTATCAATTTTAAAATAAAATAATTTTCATTTAATTATTTTATTCGCAGCTAGAAACTAACTTTCTATGGTGGCCCGCGCCACCTAAAGTTAGTACCTGCTTAAATAAAGCATGCCCTCAAGAGTTCAACGGTGGTCTCAGATTTTTAATCCAAGCTACCATTTGTGAGTTATAAGCATTTGAAAAATAAAATAATTTATTTAATTATTTTATTTACGGTTATGCCAATTTTGGGTTTTCTCACAGGAGGCCCGCACCGACTAATCTTAAGTCCCGCCTATGGTAAACCCTCCATCCTGAGCGCAGCGGTGCCATCATATTTTTGATCCGAGTTTTTTAAGAGTTATTCCACTTTTTCATGAAAATAGCTTATGCGTGTTAACTTTAGATTAACAAAACTTCGACGGATCATTCCGGGCACTCCGGGCCTCGGAATCGCGCTCCGTCTGATTTCACAGACTCATAAAATTCCCAATTATTTAAAAAAAATTACATGGAAATTTTGGGTCTTTACAATTATATCATTATATTTAACTAATTTTGTTAAAATAAAATTTTATCATTGATTTATTTAAGTTTAATAAATAAGTTTTAATAGAATCTATTTTTTTTAAAATAAAAATTATTTTTCATGGATAAAATCATTACACCTTATAATCCCACTTCAAGTTAAATTTTTTAGTTTGGATTTAATAATTTAATGACATACTATGTTAACTATGGAATCCTAATTCTATAAAATTTTATGGTTTAATAATATAAAAATAAATCCATTTTTATGTCCTTCTAGTGGTAATATGATTCCCCAAATATGTGACCATCACAATTACATGACCTAAAAAAATTCTTAACTATAATACATTACTATGACCTTTTATGTTAAGAGTTTTATATAATTGAGACTAAAAATAACTAAAAAGCTAATTTATTTTTAACAAATGGATATTTTTTGGAACAATATAGGAAAAAACCTGATCCATAAGAAGCCTTCATTGTTCTTATTTGGATCAATATACTCATGGAACATTGTTCTTATTTGGAAAAAGATCCTCATGGATAGATTTGATCCAATTATCATCCTTTTCAGCCTCTTCAAATGATTTAGGCTCTACTTGGAAAAAAATTGAGGATTTTTGTAGATTCTTACTTATTAAAATTTTAACCAAAACTTTTCGATCACCAATGAAATTTTACTCATTTATTTCAACCTTGATTGTATTTCTTATAGTAAACAAAAATATAGCCATATTTTAAATGTTAACCCAATAATTAACACTTATTAAAAATCAATTCATTTGTTTCATCACACAAATAATAAAAACTATATATATTTTACTTTAATCCATCTAAAAACATACAATTATTTAACATTGCATTTTGGTTCCACCCTTAGGAATCTCTGATTACCATCCATGTAATTCTCACAAATGGGATGAATTAACCTCTGATAATGAATATATTATGTGTATTTTTTATTATTATACAAAATAAATATTGTATAACCCCAATAGGATATCTTTAGTTTCTTCTGGATGATTCAAAGATTCAGTCTAATGTATCCTAATTTCTCCTCATCCTCCTCACTTATTGATTAATTATTTAGAGAGTTATATTTGAATTTTATTTATTATAATTCTTGCTTTACTACCAGCATATCCCTGTGGTCAATAATATTTTCATAGTAATATCATTATCCATATAATTAATGTATTGTTCCATATTGATGTTTAATTTATTTCTTTTAAGTATTACTCATATAATAATTGTTTTATTGTACAGGTGGATTATTTTCATTGAGTCGTGGTGGTTTGTTCAAAGATGGCCATGAATGTAAGAGATTGGAATTCAAGCCTGCAACTGAGATAATGAATATAAGGAAATGAATCAATAATTCATTCAACCATCAAGAAAATATTAATTCCTACTATATATTTAATTAATTTTTTCATCATTTTATCTACTATTTGTAAGTTAATCTCCTTATCATTTTTATCTAATACTTATTTAGTTTTTTTCACATATATTTTGGGAAGTAATATTTTTCTGTCAACTATCTATAACAAGCCACAAAAGAGATAAAATGATTCTTGCTACAAATGTAACCATGTTTTTTTATATTCATTATATTTATTTTTCTAAATATTGACACTACATATTGATTCAATTTTTTAGCTAAAAAATATTTCTTCTTGATGAAATACAGGAGTGTAGAGGAAGATCATGTGCTCATTTTGGTGAATGCTCATGAAATAATGGGCACATGATCTTCTTATTCTCTTATGACTCTCAACAAAGAGAATTTTTTTGGCTAAGAACATTGAGTCAAAATGCAGTGTTGGAAATTTGACCTAGAAAGAAAATTGAAATAAGGATACAATAGAAATTAGAATTGTATTGAGACTTTGGGACATGTTCGAATCAACCACAACTCAATATGACACACAGTGTGACCAGTATGACTCCAAGTGCTTATTTTTATTTAAAATTGACATGGATTTTTAAGAAAAGTAAAACTGACATACTCAAAACCAAGAAAAAATATTCAGATTATTTTTATACTTTAGGGAGATGATCCATAAGTTATTTGGGATGTGTAGGAATCATTTTTTCCTCAATTCGATGCACGGTGTGGCCATTATGACTCAATGTGTATGTTATCAGTTTAAAATTGACAGTTTAGTTCAAAAATATCAGTCTCTGAAAACAAATAAAACACACTCACATTTTTTTAATAATTTAGGACATTAATTTATAAGTTATTTTTGATGTGTAGGAATTGGTATCATGTCAAACGAATACAAGGTGTGATCATTATATGTCAATATGCGTGTTTTTGGTATAAAAAGATATTTTAGTAAAAAAACAAATGACATACTCAAAAATGATAAAATGAATTCGAAATATTTTTATAACTTTGGAAAATGAAGGAATTTGAGACATGTAGGAATCAACTGTACCTCAATATAATGCATGGTATGACTGATATGACTCCAAGTGCATCTTTTTATTTAAAAATGACATCAATATTTATAAAAAGGACAACTAAACTACTCAAAATTAAGAAAATGCATTCATATTGTTTTTTTACATTAGGTAAATGATTCATAAGTCATTTTTGATGTATAGGAATTAGTTTCACCTCAATATGATACATGATGTTCCCGGTATGACTCAATGAGTCCGTTATCAGTTTAAAACTAATAGTTTAGTTCAAAAAAAGTCACTCATTGAAAACCCAGCAAACATGCTCATATTTTCTTAATGATTTATGAAATATATTCATAATTAATTTGTGATGTATAGGAATTGGTCTCAAATAAAACCAATACACGATGTGATCAATATGAGTCAAAGTGTGTGTTTCCAGTTTAAAATGGCATTTTAGAAAAAACAATTATGTACTCAAAACCAAGTAAATTCATTCAGATTGTTTTGATAGTTTATGAAAATGATCCATAATCCATTTGAGATGTTTAATAATTAGACTCACCTCAATCCGATGTAAGGTGTGAGCAATATGACTCCAAGTGCATATTTTTATTTAAAATTAACTTCAATTTTAGTAAAAAGGATAACTCACCTACTCAATATTGAGAAAACAAATTCAGATTGTTCAGATACTTTAGTAAAATGATCCATAAGTCATTTATAATGTGTAAAAATCATCCATAACTCAATATAATACATGATGTGTATTGTATAACTCAATTTATTCATTATCAATTTAAAATAAACATTTTAGTTCAAAAAATGTCACTCAATTAAAAAAAAGCAAACATACTCAGATTATCTTAATAATTTAGGAAAAAAATTTATAAGTCATTTTTAATGTGTAGGAATCAGTATCATGTCAAACTAACAAACTATGTGACCAGTATGAGTAAAATTATGTGTATCCAGTTTAAAAAGACATTTTAGTAAAAAAGATAAGAGACGTACTCAAAACCAATAAATAAATTTAGATTGTTTTGATACTTTAGGAAAATGATACATAATTAATTTTAGATGTGTAAGAATTAGCTGCACCTAAATTAAATACATAGTGTGACCAGTATGACTTCAAGTTAATTTTTTCAATATATAAGTATATTTTAGTTTAAAACACACATCACAAATCTAAAATCTAGAAAACTGTCTTAGATTGTTTTCTCTTCATTTAAATTATGTATTATTAATTTATTTGGTTTATTTTTTGGTTTTTCTGGTGTTTCGGTGTGCTATTATAGCACATTGTATTATTCCCTTTTATCAACATTGATAAAGCATCCTTTAACAACACTTATTTAGCACTGGTAAAATACTTGGGCTTTTAATCCTGTTCTAGTAGTCAACGCTTCTTTAGCATTGATAAATGCCATTTTTAGTGGTGTTAAAAGCCTATTTTATAGTATTAATTGAACTATTTTTTTATATATTACCATGTTATGTTTTAAATGGTTTAAATATAATAATTGTTTAATTATAATTTGAAATGAAATTGTTTATCTTCTAAAAAGTGAAACTAGAAGAAAGTAGGTTAGTTGGGAAATGCTCCTTATGAAATAACCCGATACGAGTGTTTTGAAATTGTAATAAATAAGTAACTTCTAATGGGTTTCAATATAATGAACCCATGATGTCTTATCAGGACCCTCGCAGATCACCTTATCTATTAAAAAAATTATTTGATAATTTTCCTAATTTACGATAGGATGTCAATAAATGTTAAATGATTAAAAAGGACGTCTTATGAGACTTTCCTATTTTGTCTTTATTTTTGTTATAAACCATCAAATGTTTAATGATTGAATGTGAATCAATGTAATGGATTCAAAATGGAACCATAGTTGGTGTCCTCTATTTAAACCCTCACGTGAGGGAAAATCAAATTTCACTTTGAGTTTCCTTGGAATAGAACCATAGGCATATTCTGTAGGATTCCTCTCTTTTTATAAATGGATTAGATTGTAGGATTATGATTTGGTGACTACTGTTCTGGTGTGACCTAGTGTTAGGGTCTATGCTATCTATTTCATAAGGGGCTAGCCTGTGGTAGGTAACACCCTTAGAGCTTAAATTCCTTGCTAAATCCTATGAGTTTTCTGACATTTGCTTCCATTTAGGTTCCATTTCCCATAGCAAGAATTTTACTTTCTAAATTAAACCCCATTTCAGATGGGTGTTCATTGTATCATTGACCTTTTTTATGGTCAGGAACATCGAGCAATTCTTGGTTTCATCTAGTTAGACATGCCTCAAGCATGGTTGGATGCTTCAGAGGTTTCATGACACTTTATTTTCTTAAATGATGTATAACTTGGTATGTCATCACCCGAGTTAATTTTTTTGAATGATCCATAAGATAATTGAATTCATAGGGTTAAAAATTATTTATAGTATTCTGTATGTGCCGTTTACTTTTGAAACCTCTGGGTAATATGCATTTATATACACGATACCTGGAGAGTTCCTAAATGTGGCAATGAACTTGTTAATTTCATTGGAATCATGGAGCCTTATGATATTGAGAATAGTCTTGTGTCATCTCCATAGTAAAGTGACTTGGGAATAAATAAATAAAGTTAATCCTAATGATCATGATGAATTTAAGAGGATCGTGTGTTTTAACACGCCGGTCTGTTTGGTTTTTGTTTTCATGCCAAATGCCTTGACATTTTGAGAACAACTTGGTGAAGTATTTCTCATTCCTTTGTGGTGAATATGATCTAGCTTACTTATGAGTAGCTGGTTTATATCTTCTTTTTATAACTAGGACACTCCTAAGGTGGGAAGCATCACATTGGTTCTGGAAAATATGTCCTTCCGAGTAGAAGGAACACACCAAGAAAGACCATTTTAAAATGGTCAATCTTGCTCAAATTCTTCTAGGGATGGTGATTTTTAAAATGTGTCAGAGGTTTCTTGGAAGCATGATATTCTTGTGATTAGATGGGTATGAAAACCTTGAAAAACACCATTGTTTTTGGTGGAATTCAGTGATTAATATTGAATGATCACGTGATACCTTAGTAGTGAAGTCTTGTGATCAGTTGGTGATGGTTCATCAGCAGGTGAAGCCAAGATTCATATTTTAATTTGAAAATTTGTGGTTCGACTATGCTTATTTCTTGTAGTCGGGTTTGATTAATAGGAAATCTGGAAAATCCCCTTAGTTTACTCTTCTAAGTGATGATCATGTCCCCTATCTTGATGTCTTCCTTGATGCTCTAAGAGAGGGTCGGTCTTACACCACACTAATATTTTAAGAGATGATGGTCTTTTTGGGAGGTTTTCCCTTTGCTGTACACTAGATTCATGGTTCTTATAGTGGCTTGGTGAGTCTTGAATAGTACCTGAACTCCCATATAGGAATGCCTTGGATAGATTCTTGAACACCATATATTTCTCCTGACATGAATACCGGGCGGATTCCACTATGGTCTCAATCAATGTTTTGATGTGGAAGTTTTGTATTGTACCTGCTTCCGTTATTTAAACAAGGAATGTGGACTACCTTGGGATAGTTCCTTAGAATCTAGTTAAATGATTCTAATGTTACCCCAGAATTTTTTTCAAGATCTAAGTTGATGTTCCAAAGGGAGTGATGCTTCCAGTGGACTAGATCTAGGTTACACCATTGTTCAAGATGAGGAATGATGAATTAAATGGTTAGGTGACTGTTTGACCAAGGAATTTCACCATAAGTCAAGTATGAACATCATTGAACATGTTCATTGTTAACACATAATTCATTGGGGGAAGGAATCATCTTTCTTTTGATAATACTCTATCCATCTAAGCTGATCATTTTTTGAATGGAAAGTTATCCGCAATGGCTTGATTTTTATCCCTCTTTCCAAACTGTACAATAGTAAGGAACTAGTATAAATATGTCACCAGTTTAGGGTGGGTGTAGTTTGAGGGTCTGTGATGACTTTGATGAATGCTTGCATGACCGGTTTTGGTTAGGTCAACCAAGATTCGACCATTTCTCTCAGTGATGTCTCTGTTATGGGATTATATGTAATTGGGGGTTCCTAGTTAAAAAAAATCATTCCATGAGAATCTTTAGAATTATTGAGTCAGGTCTCATTGGAAAATCTAATGGTAGAGGTACCATTGCTCAAAATTCACCTCTTCTGGTGTTAAAACATAAGGTGGAGAACAACTTCAGTCAGGTGTTGAACATGACAATGATGTGGCCATGTATTTAGAAGAAAAATCTTGGGTAAGTTCCATTTTAGTGTTGAAATCATGATTCAAGAATTTTCTTGGGTTGTGATGGCTTACATGTCGCACTCTTAAGATTTTCTAAGAGGTGTGTTGGGCATTTGCAAACATAAAGCAACCGTTTGAGCATAACTTCACAACTATAGTTGGTCGAGTAGTGTTTTCCTTTTTCACAAATGAATATTGGGGATGATAATTACTGTGAGAGGTAGGTTTTAATGACCCGTGTTTTTGAACTAGATAGAAATACAAAGGAATTTGATTTTTTACTCTTATTGGATGGGCTATTTTACAATTTGAGCATTAGAACATAATTCCGAAAATTGGAACACATCAACGTGTTGTTTTTAGACATGGGTGAAGTATATAGAGGTCCTTGGAAGGTATGAATAATTTTCAGGATCATTGGGGCCATAATTTACAAAAATTTTTTGTGGGGGGGTCTGCAGAGGGTGCATGGTTTTTCTAGAATTGTGCATCCCCAACAGCAAACCATGCAGCTCGTTTCAGGAGTAAAATATGAAGTGTATGGGATGTGTATGTTTTTTACAAATTGCGTGCCTAGAATTTATGGTTTGGGACAAAAAGGAAGTACCTATAAACTTTTCACTACACATTTTTATCATAATTAGGCTAACCGTGTAGGAAAAACCATGTGGGGTGGATTCATAATCAGAGGGTGTCACACAATTGGCACACAATTTGGATAATTGGTAAACATGTTTTTTTAAAATAAATTTAATTAATTAAATAAAAATAAATAAATAGAAACTAAAACCTACACTAACCCTCCCTACCCTCCATCTATTGTTCAATACCCCCTCTTCCAAACCCATGGCACACGACCCCCTCTTCCCAACCTACACTATTCGTGATGATTTCACCCAGTTTCTTCATGATTATCATTTGATTCATCAAGGTAATCCCTTATCCTCCCTTATCCTCCCTAATTTTTGCGGATTTCCCTTCCCCCATCACTCTATTCTATTAGGACAAACCCTTTCATTTCACATGGGCCAATTTTTGATGTTCTTCTTGATTCTAGGTCATGCAACAAATCTCTCAGGTTGGCATTGGGTGTGTTTCAGAATCCTTCATTAGAGGTGAAGTGGTATGGTTTGTTTTGGATTTCTATTGCTTATTGAGGTAAGGTTTTCTCCCACTTCCTTTTCTATCCCAATGTTATTTGGGGTCTTTCAGTGGTTTTGGGGTTCTAGTATTTATTTTAAGTGAGCTTTCATTTTCCTTGTGGAAGGTTCAAGCCACTAGAGTCAATGATGACTTATTGTGTATGCATAAGTAGGAATATTTATATGTAGGCTCCCTCATTATATGTATATTCATCCATTATAGTGAATATATATATATATATGTGTGGATAGGTGATCTTATTTATATATATGAAAAATTCATATGGGTGTAAGTGGAAATGGGTGTATGCACATATAAGAATATATGTAAGGACCCACTTGTACATATTAATGTCTATAAAAATATGTACATAGGGGTATGTGATCTTATGTATATGTGAAGGTGGATATTCTCAATGTTAGGAAGGAGAATCTTTGAGTGGTCACCTATTAAAGTGTCAAGATCCTAAGTGTTCAGTATGGTTCTCTCCTCTTTGCGGTTGGACCTCGATCCATTTCCATTTAATTTAAGAATGCATTAATTGATTGTTATCACACATTTCATGTATTTTAATTAGTTTTGTTTGGTTTTTATAATACATACTCCTTCAAAGTTAATTGAGTATGATTCTTGAATGAACTATTTAATATGATAAATGAGTTGTTTGAAGAAAAAAGTAATGTTTTTATAATATAACACCTTGATGTAGGTGCACTATATTCTAGACCAAAAATTTATAATTAGTCATCTAAATCCTGAATTTTTTATTTCATTGGATTTTTACTATTCTTTGGATATTATTATACCTATAACACATTTTATACTTGGCCTCCTTGGTTGTCCCTAAATGGAGTTTTCCTCCTCGATATAAATGCTAAAAGAACCAACCTCCTCCTAAGGACTCGTCTTGACTTAATATGGATCTCCAAAGTAGGAAAATTACCATTTTTTCTTGGTACCTTCTAGGTTCCTTCTTAACCCCATTAAATTGTATTTCCTTATTATATTAGATTCAATGTAATTTTATTAACAAAGTAGTTTATTCATGATGTTTCTCTTTCCTTGATTATTTTGAATAATGTAATTATAATGGCATCAATTATAAAGGGTGGTAAGGCCACACAATTTTGTTATTGCTTAAATACATATTTAATTGGAATTATTAAATGGAATTCCCTTCTCATATTGGTATGATATAAATTCAAATCATGAGAGGTATTTCCCCATGGAATTCATTATAAATATAATGATGCCTTTATATAGGCTTTATAAATAAGTTTCAAGAGAGATTTTTATAATTCCATGTATAATAAATATGATTACTCTATATAAAAGGACATGGAAGATGTTAAGGGGTTCAGTGGAGCATGGAACGCCGTCCTACCTTATATTAGGTGTTGAGTATGGCATCTCACACCAGTGATATGATATTGGCCTTGGGATAAGGTTCCATATTCCATTATTAGAGTTTTTCATAGAGGCTCACTTTCCATATCGAGTATTGTCATATAGAATATCTCACTCTATTGGGATGTAGGGACTATACCCTATTGTTGGAAATTTTAGGCTTCTTAGACTAGTCATGGATTTTTGTGAGTTACGTCCCAGTCCTGCCATCACTCGTATTCCAAGTATATGGCCATTAGGTGTCAAAACACACTTGGTTTATATAGGTGGATGAAATATATAACTAACCCATATATATATATGTTACTACTATATATATAGTCACTATTAATACTTATTCTAGCTATGAGATGAAGTAGGTATACCTGCTAGGTGTCCCTTAGGAACCTGGGCAGGTAGTTTATTTTTTTTAGTTTTGATTATCTTTCTATTTATACTTAAAAAAACTTCATAATTTGTATCGAATGAAATGGTTTGGGCTATATAGCATGGGTGACAACCGACTAATATCTATATCTCACACCCTAACCAGACTATCAATGCACTAGGGTACCCGAGTAGACCTTCTGTGTAAAGACCCGCAAATTTCAAGGAATTTTTTTTCTTAATTTTCTTTGGAATTTTACAAGAGCGCAGTCTCTGACGGCACCTGATTCCGAGGCCCGGTGTGCCTGGAATCATTTTCCGAAGTTTGGCTCGGGTACGTTTAGTGAACGGACGAGCAGGTTTTTCTAACTTTTGAACCGGTGCCCGGAATCGAATTCCGAGGGCACCGATGAAATCACAGCGCCGGTATTTGCTTAGAAACGCCTCTTCCAGAGTTGTGTTTGCTCAGGTGTGGTTTTTAATTTTCAGGCTTAAAATTAAGAAATAAAATAATTTTACGACAACTTTATTTTATTTCACTTAAGCCACTTGGAAGCCACTTGAAGCCACTTAAAAGCGGCTTAAACTGAGTTGAACTGGATAAGGTACTATCCAGAAATATCCTACCCTCTTGGTAGGATATTTGTGAGGTGGGGCCCGCACGAGCCCCGCCGTTTCTTTCCGCTAAGTAACGCACCCGCGAAAACCCGTCATTATGAAAGTCAACTGACGCGTTTTCTTAAATTCTTAACAGACCATTTAATTGGGCGGTTTATTTAGTAAATTAAATGAGCTGTTTCTTTTGTTTAATTAATTCAACGAATTGATGGGTCATTACTTACCCGTTTTCGTTTGTTGGCATAATAATAAAAATAAGACCAACCAGTCTTTTGGAGGATTACTGGTTGAGAAGTTTGACAGAATCCTCGTGCTTTTATCCTTCTTCGCGAAGAACGCGAAGAATGCGAAGAACGTGAAGAACGCGAAGAACGCCGACCTCCGACGAAGAACTCCGAACCCAGAAATCGCCGACGCGACGCCGACGTTCCCTTCCTGCAACGTTCTTCTGCGACGTCTCTTCCTCCGCAATGGATCTTTGATCAGCTGCTTAAGGTAAGAGTCTCGGTTTTTCTTTTTAATCTCCTTTGTGGTTTTTTTTACCAAAACATGGATTTAATTAAATTAAATTTGTTGTTTCATGGTCCGTTGAGCTCGCTGACTCAACGTCGTGTTCCGCGACGACGCGACGCCCTTCCGCGACGACATGACGATCTCCACCTTCCGCGACGAAAAATTCCGCGAAGAACGCTCACGCGCGATGATTACGAGGTAGGGATTTTATTTTTAGAATTACCCCTTTTTATATTCCCGTAAGTGTTTATTTAAAAAGTTAAAGAACCAGATTTGTGAACAATTTGAATTTTTTTTAAAATTGTTGTTTCCTGTGTGGAATAAAAATTCTCCGTTGTTTATATCTAACGTGGAGGGTGCGGGCCAAACGAACACGGCCCGAGAACCCTCCGCCGTTCTTCGTGGTTGTGCAGATTTGACGGGCGACGACGGAACGTGCCGCAACGGAAGTTTGATGATCCCGCAGTGAAGAACGGAACCTGGGAGGAGCAACGACGTAGACGGGAATAAAATCGGGCCACCGGAGCAACTCCGGCGGCCCGCGGAAGCCGGCGGCGGCGGCGCCCGGCGCGCCGCCGGACGAGACCGCCGCGGCACCGGCCGCGGCGGAGGTGCTCGTGTGACACGGCTGAAGCCGCGTCCGGTCGCCCGGGAGACACCCCGCGGGTGTCGCGGGGGCGGCGGCTCCCCCCGCGTCACTCGGGACGCGGCTTCAGCCACGTCCGGCTGTCTGGCCGACACCCCGCGGGTGCCGCGGGGGTGTCACGCGGGGCGGCGACTCCCCCCGCATCGGCCGCTTGGCGGCTCGGCCGAGCCGGGCCGGGCTGGCTGAGCTAGAACGGTCCGACCGGGTCGGACCGGGTTCGGCCGACCCAGGGGGGGTCGGGCCGGGTCGGCCCGGGCCCGGACCCCCCGTCTTCGGACGGTTTTCGTTCAAATGCCCGTAACTTGAGCTACGAGCCCCCAAACGACTCGCCGTCAGCGGAAACACGATCCTTGTATTGAGACGGTCGTTTCGGTATATCGCACTCAAGGTTTTGGAATACTTTGAGTTCGGCCGGGTTGGTTTGTACACGAAACCAACCGGGCCTTCGGAGCAGAAACACTCATATCTTGAGCTACGGACGTATGATTGACGCGCCGTCAGCTTTGTTGAGTTTCTCTAAGTGAGACAGATATTTTAGCTCACTCTGCCCGAAGTTTGGACTCAGGTGGAGTACGTTCGGGTTGGTTTTGCCTTAAAAATCAACCGGGCCCCTGGGACGAAAAGGCCAATAACTCTCAGACCGGGCATCCGATTGACGCGCCGTCTACGATGTTGAGTTCCTGTTGACGATACGGAACTTTTGGATACATCAACTTCGGACTTTGTGACAGTTGATGTATCGGCCTCTCGGCTTGTGGAGCGGACCCTCCTGAACGAGGTTGCTGTGTGCTGGAACCCTAGTGCTGGCTGCGACTTCGACGACGGTGCAGAGATCCTCAGTGGACCGCGACGACGGTTGTGCAGAAATCCTCAGTGGACTGCGACGGTGAAGACAGCTGGTCTTGTATCCTTTGTGAGTCTTAGCTGTGCTGGTCTTGTATCCTATGTGGGTCCCAACTTAGATGATTCAATACTGGTCTTGTATCCTATGTGGGTCCCAGTATAGTTTAATCAATGAAGACAGCTGGTCTTGTATCCTATGTGGGTCCTAGCTGTGCTGGTCTTGTATCCTATCTGGGTCCCAGCTTAGATGATTCAATACTGGTCTTGTATCCTATGTGGGTCCCAGTATAGTTGAATCAATGAAGGCAGCTGGTCTTGTATCCTATGTGGGTCCTAGCTGTGCTGGTCTTGTATCCTATGTGGGTCCCAGCTTATATGATTCAATACTGGTCTTGTATCCTATGTGGGTCCCAGTATAGATGAATCAATGAAGAGTGCTGGTCTAGTATCCTATGTGGGTCCCAGCTTAGATGATTCAATACTGGTCTTGTATCCTATGTGGGTCCCAGTATAGATGAATCAATGAAGAGTGCTGGTCTAGTATCCTATGTGGGTCCCAACTTAGATGACTCAGTGCTGGTCTTGTATCCTATGTGGGTCTCAGCCGTGCTGGTCTTGTATCCTATGTGGGTCCCAGCATAAACGAAACAATGAGGACGGCTGGTCTTGTATCCTATGTGGGTCCCAGCTTAGATGATTTAGTATCTATGTCTGATCATCTCTTTCACCTTTTCGATGATGTATACCTGTGTGAGCTGAATCTTGTGTTACTCTCCTTTGTGGATTGTGTTGATCTATCCTGTGTGGATTTACTGTTTACTCTCCTTTGTGGATTGTGTTGAGCTATCTTGTGTGGATTTACTGTTTACTCTCCTTTGTGGATTATGTTGAGCTATCCTGTGTGGATTTACTATTTACTCTCCTTTGTGGATTGTGTTGTGCTATCCTGCGTGGGTATACGTTTTGCTTCCTGTGTGGACTGGGTTGTGCTTGGGCTCGGACGTTGGAGCCGAACGAGAATTGATGACTTAGGTATATGTATGGGCATATACCTAAGCCGTGTCAGATGTTACTTCATGATTGTATCTTTCCTTTTTGGATTATCCTTTGTGGATTTTTGGAGACCTTCGGGGGTCTTGGGGTCCCTACTGAGTAGCTTATACTCACCCCTGCACGGGATATGCCCGCACTTCGTTGTGTTGGTTGCAGACGACGGACAACGCTGATCGTGGTGGAGGCGTGCAGAGCAGGACGGTACCTGGAGGTGGACCACTGGGTGGGATGTACTCGGAGCGGTCAGGTGGACCTGAGGAGCAGTGGAGGCTATCTGTACCCATCCTTCTGGTGGGACTTCCAGAGGACGGCTCGACGCTGCGGCTTTTCCTTTCAGTTACTGTTTTTCCTTTCAGTTGTACTTTATAGTTGGGCTTTTATTTCCGGCCCCTTTTACTTTTAGCACAGTTTGTACAGTTTTTACTTAGTGTTTACTTTTCCGCTTGCTTACTCTGTGGTGCTTGTTTACTTTTCAAGGCAATGCCTTCCCTTTTGTTGGGATTTACGCCTTGGTGCTAGTCGCCAGCCCCTGGCCTATGGAAGGTGGGCTTGGGGTAGTCACAGCACGGTCCCCGAGGTCGGGTCGTGACAAATTGGTATCAGAGGTGGTCGGTTCTACCACAGACTCTGGTCTTTCTTCTATGTGAAGCAATAATGTTTAGCGTTTTGGGTGTGGTTATCAGTCCAGGGAGTCCAGTGTTGGTGCGGCAGACGACGTATCCGTACACCAGGACCCTGACTTCTGATTTACGACTTAATGCACGAAAACATTGATTGCATGTGTGTTTCATGTTTTCTTTGTGATTACTTGTGTCAGCTCACCAGGTATACTGTTCTGACCATGGCGCACTTGTTTCCTTTTCAGGATGGCCCCACGACGGCAGCCAGCTAGGGTTCCAAGAGTGGAGTGTGATGACAGCCCACTGAGCGACGTGGCCTCGGTGCAGGGCTCCTTGTCAGTAGAGGCACCGGCGGTACCTTTACCCACCGAGCCACCGATGCTTCCCGCCATGACCGCTGACGATGCATGTCGCCTTGGAGCTCTGCATGAGTTCCAGTGCCAGCGACCACCCAGGTTTCGTGGGCAGACGGACCCCCAGGAAGCCGAGGACTGGTTGGAGGCGGTCTTGTGAGTTTTCAGGTTAGTGAGGACACCAGCAGACCTCATGACGATCCTCGCAGTGAGCCTCCTGCACGCGGCAGCAGGCAGATGGTGGAGCTTGATGCTCCAGGTGCACGACGAGACATCTCTTCTCTGGACGGACTTTGAGAGCATCTTCTGCTCCGAGTTCGTCCCAGCCACCCTCTATGCGGTGTGCATCCAAGAGCTGCTACAGCTACGACATGGCAGTATGACAGTGGCCTAGTACTCGGCGAGATTTACTGATCTCTTGTGCTACTCCACAGATATGGTACGAGACCCGTTCTTCCGGGCCCGGACCTTCGAGCAGGGACTGAGGCACGAGATCAGGGCTTCGATGATCTCCCTCAACATTCCGACATAGGCAGAGGTGTTGGAGAGAGCCCTTATAGGGTAGAGTTTTCTCGCCGAGCAGGCTCCAGTGATAGGGCCCTCCGCAGGACGGCCCGTAGCAGGGTCTTCTGCAGCTGACAGTAGACAGGTGATGCAGAGGTCCAAGCGGGCCATACCATCAGATGGGCAGTCTCAGGATGAAGATTCGGTTGTGTGGGGCACCCGAAGGAGAGCCAGCTACACGAGGGGAAAGCATTGCTATGTATGCAGCGGGAGAGGTCACATGGCTCGAGACTGCCCGAATTGTCTTGCAGATGAGCAGCAGGTGGTAGAGGGACCTCCCAGACAGAGGTTCGGCCACGGTGGTCCGCAGGGTGCAGGCGGACGAGGCAAAGGAGCTGGCCGAGTAGCCGATGGTGGGAGACACTTTGAGGTGTTGCCACCACCACCACCAGGAGGTACACCCCGACCGCAGGGAGTTAGTGGATATGGGAGAGCTCAGCTTCAGGTAGCTGAGGCCTTTGATCGTGGAGCTCTGGGAGCAAATGGACAGGAGCAGAACTAGTGGATACGTGATTTGTACTTCTAGTTCCTTGTTTCTATTGTGTAGTGTCTTTGTATTATGAGCTTCAATAATAAAAGACGCATACCTTTGTGATGTTTTCATTCCTGTCCTCTTTTGTGTTGATACTAAGAGGTTCCAGTTTTGACTGTTGACTTGAACCTCACTTGTGAGGCATCTATTGGAGGAGACCCAGTTACCACACACTGATGCCGACAGTGTGACTCAACCCTTGGAGGCGAGAGTAACAGTTGGATCTCTTGGTAGTAGCATCGAGGCCTTACGACGTAATCCTTGGTATGGATTAGTATCATCCATGCCGGGATTGACTGTTTTAGGCAAAGGAAGTGGTTCATCCAGGGGATGAGACCAGATTTCTCTTATCAGAAAAGAAGAAATCTTAGCAGCTCTTGTGGGAACGGAGATGCCTCAGGCCACGACAGAGAAGGTCCAAGTCATCCAGGAGCGGATGAGGATAGCACAGAGCCGACAGAAGTCATATGCTGACAGGAGGCGGAGGCCACTAGAGTTCGAGGATGGCGATCACGTCTTCTTGCGGGTCTCACCTCGACGTGGTTTGCAGAGATTTGGCCGAGGCGGAAAGTTGTCTCCACGCTTCATCGGGCCTTTCCAGGTCCTCAGCAGGATTGGAAAGGTGGCTTATCGCCTGGCTCTGCCACCTCAGTTGCACCGGGTGCACGAAATCTTCCACGTATCTCAGCTGAGGAGATACGTGCACGACCCGACGCACATCATTGACCATGGGGAGCTAGACGTGGATGATGGGGAGAATTTTGCGGAGGTCTCGGTCGAGATAGAGGATCGACAGGAGCGGGTCCTACATGGGCGATCGATTCTCTTGTGCGCATCAGATGGCAGCACGGGAACCTCCAAGAGAGCACAAGGGAGCGGGAGGCTCATATGCGTGCTCAGTACGCACTTTTGTTTCCCTAGTTTATGATGTATCTTTACGGGGACGTAAAGCCCTGAGGAGGGAGTAATTTAAAGACCCGTAAATTTCAAGGAAATTTTTTTCTTAATTTTCTTTGGAATTTTACAAGAGCGCAGTCTCTGACGGCACCTGATTCCGAGGCCCGGTGTGCCCGGAATCATTTTCCGAAGTTTGGCTCGGGTACGTTCAATGAACGGACGAGCGGGTTTTTCAAACTTTTGAACCGGTGCCCGGAATCGAATTCCGAGGGCACCGATGAAATCGCAGCGCCAGTATTCGCTTAGAAACGCCTCTTCCAGAGTTGCGTTTGCTCGGGTGTGGTTTTTAATTTTCGGGCTTAAAGTTAAGAAATAAAATAATTTTACGACAACATTATTTTATTTCACTTAAGCCACTTGGAAGCCACTTGAAGCCACTTAAAAGTGGCTTAAACTGAGTTGAACTGGATAGGGTACTATCCAGAAATATCCTACCCTCTTGGTAGGATATTTGTGAGGTGGGGCCCGCACGAGCCCCGCCGTTTCTTTCCGCTAAGTAACGCACCCGCGAAAACCCGTCATTATGAAAGTCAACTGACGTGTTTTCTTAAATTCATAACAGACCATTTAATTGGGAGGTTTATTTCGTAAATTAAATGAGCTGTTTCTTTCGTTGAATTAATTTAACGAATTTATGGGTCGTTACTTACCCGTTTTCATTTGTTGGCATAATAATAAAAATAAGACCAACCAGTCTTTTGGAGGATTACTGGTTGAGAGGTTTGACAGAATCCTCGTGCTTTTATCCTTCTTCGCGAAGAACACGAAGAACGCGAAGAACGCGAAGAACGCCGGCCTCCGACGAAGAACGCCGAACCCGGAAATCGCCGACGCGACGCCGACGTTCCCTTCCTGCAACGTTCTTCTGCGACGTCTCTTCCTCCGCAACGGATCTTCGATCAGCTGCTTGAGGTAAGAGTCTCGGTTTTTCTTTTTAATCTCCTTTGTGGTTTTTTTACTGAAACATGGATTTAATTAAATTAAATATGTTGTTTCATGGTCCGTTGAGTTCGCCGGCTCAACGCCGTGTTCCGCGACGACGCGACGCCCTTCCGTGATGACGCGACGATCTCCACCTTCCGCGATGAAAAATTCCGCAAAGAACGCTCACGCGCGACGATTACGAGGTAGGGATTTTATTTTTGGAATTACCCCTTTTTATATTCCCGTAAGTGTTTCTTTAAAAAGTTAAAGAACCGGATTTGTGAACAATTTGAATTTTTTTTTAAAATTGTTGTTTCCTGTGTGGAATAAAAATTCTCCGTTGTTTATATCTAACGTGGAGGGTGCGGGCCAAACGAACACGACCCGACAACCCTCCGCCGTTCTTCGTGGTTGTGCGGATTTGACGGGCGACGACGGAACGTGCCACAACCGAAGTTTGATGATCCCGCAGTGAAGAACGGAACTCGGGAGGAGCAACGGCGCAGATGGGAAGAAAATCGGGCCACCGGAGCGACTCCAGCGGCGGCGCCCGGCACGCCGCCGGACGAGACCGCCGCGGCACCGGCCGCAGCGGCGGCACTCGAGGGACGCGGCTGAAGCCGCGTCCGGCTGTCTGGCCGACACACCGCGGGTGCTGCGGGGGTGTCACGCGGGGCGGCGGCTCCCCCCGCGTCGACCGCTCGGCCGAGCCGGGCCGGGCGGGCCGAGCCAGACCGGTCCGACCGGGTCGGACCGGGTCGGACCGGGACGGACCGGGCAGACCGGGTTCGGCCGACCCAGGGGGGGTCGGGCCGGGTCGGCCCGGGCCTGGACCCCCCATCTTCGGACGATTTTCGTTCAAATGCACGTAACTTGAGCTACGTGCCTCCAAACGACTCGCCGTCAGCGGCAACATGATCCTTGGATCGAGACGGTCGTTTTGGTATATCGCACTCAAGGTTTCGGAATACTTTGAGTTCGTCCGGGTTGGTTCGTACACGAAACCAACCGGGCCTTCGGAGCGGAAACAGTCATATCTTGAGCTAAGGACGTCCAATTGACGCGCCGTCAGCTTTGTTGAGTTCCTCTAAGTGAGACGGATCTTTTGGCTAACTCTGCCCGAGGTTTGGGCGCAGGTGGAGTACGATCGGGTTGGTTTTGCCTTAAAAACCAACCGGGCCCCTGGGACGAAAAAGCCAATAACTCTCAAACCGGGCGTCCGATTGACGTGCCGTCTACGACGTTGAGTTCCTGTTGACGATACGGAACATTTGAATACATCAACTTCAGACTTTGTGACAGTTGATGTATCGGCCTGTCGGCTCGTGGAGCGGACCCTCCCGAACGAGCTTGCTGTGTGCGGGAACCCTGGTGCTGGCTGCGACTTCGACGATGGTGCAGAGATCCTCAGTGGACCGCGACGACGGTTGTGCAGAAATCCTCAGTGGACTGCGACGGTGAAGACAGCTGGTCTTGTATCCTATGTGGGTCCTAGCTGTGCTGGTCTTGTATCCTATGTGGGTCCCAGCTTAGATGATTCAATACTGGTCTTGTATCCTATGTGGGTCCCAGTATAGTTGAATCAATGAAGACAAGTGGTCTTGTATCCTATGTGGGTCCTAGCTTGCTGGTCTTGTATCCTATGTTGGTCCCAGCTAAGATGATTCAATACTGGTCTTGTATCCTATGTGGGTCCCAGTATAGTTTAATCAATGAAGACGGCTGGTCTTTTATCCTATGTGGGTCCTAGCTGTGCTGGTCTTGTATCCTGTGTGGGTCCCAGCTTAGATGATTCAATACTGGTCTTGTATCCTATGTGGGTCCCAGTATAGATGAATCAATGAAGAGTGCTGGTCTAGTATCCTATGTGGGTCCCAGATTAGATGATTCAATACTGGTCTTGTATCCTATGTGGGTCCCAGTATAGATGAATCAATGAAGAGTGCTGGTCTAGTATCCTATGTGGGTCCCAACTTAGATAACTCAGTGCTGGTCTTGTATCCTATGTGGGTCCCAGCCGTGCTGGTCTTGTATCCTATGTGGGTCCCAGCATAAACGAAACAATGAGGACGGCTGGTCTTGTATCCTATGTGGGTCCCAGCTTAGATGATTCAGTATCTATGTCTGATCATCTCTTTCACCTTTTCGATGATGTATACCTGTGTGAGCTGAATCTTGTGTTACTCTCCTTTGTGGATTGTGTTGAGCTATCCTGTGTGGATTTACTGTTTACTCTCCTTTGTGGATTGTGTTGAGCTATCCTGTGTGGATTTACTGTCTACTCTCCTTTGTGGATTGTGTTGTGCTATCCTGCGTGGGTATATGTTTTGCTTCCTGTGTGGACTGGGTTGTGCTTGGGCTCGGACGTTGGAGCCGAACGGGAATTGATGACTTAGGTATATGTATGGGCATATACCTAAGCCGTGTCAGATGTTACTTCGTGATTGTATCTTTCATTTGTGGATTATCCTTTGTGGATTTTGGGAGACCTTCGGGGGTCTTGGGGTCCCTACTGAGTAGCTTATACTCACCCCTGCACGGGCTATGCCCGCACTTCGTTGTGTTGGTTGTAGACGACGGACAGCGCTGATCGTGGTGGAGGCGTGCGGAGCAGGACGGTACCTGGAGGTGGACCACTAGGTGGGACGTACTCGGAGCGGTCAGGTGGATCCGAGGAGTAGTGGAGTCTATATGTACCCATCCTTCAGGTGGGACTTCCAGAGGATGGATCGACATTGCGGATTTTCCTTTCAATTGCTGTTTTTCCTTTCAGTTGTACTTTACAGTTGGGCTTGTATTTCCGGCCCCTTTTACTTTCAACACAGCTTGTACAGTTTTTACTTAGTGTTTACTTTTCCTCTTTCTTACTCTGTGGTGCTTGTTTACTTTTCAAGGCAATGCCTTCCCTTTTGTTGGGATTTACGCCTTGGTGCTAGTCGCCATCCCCTAGCCTATGGAAGGCGGGCTTGGGGTAGTCACGACACGGGACCTGAGGACGGGTCGTGACATTCTGTTTGCAAGACAATGGTCAATTTTTTATGCTAATTTGCTTGTACCTGGGAGTTAGGAGAATAGGACAGAGCTGGTTCTCAAGATTATCATAGATCTAATCATTAGTCAGTTATTACATTGTTACATTGAATTTATTGTTGTATTTTTTTCTTTGTATACTAGTAGAACCACCTATCATAAAAGGATTTCTATAATTTGGAATTGTCCACTTTAATTTAGTTATTATATTATTCTTCTGCTACTTCTCTTTCATTTATTATTTACTTCTTCTAATACTGTATGTTGTTTCATAATTGATTATACATCTGTACTACTCTGATATGAGAGTATAGTCTCCCCACTATCACCTCATGAGACCCTATCTGCTAGTTAACAACCTCTGGTGTATGGGGAGACGTGCTTGATGCCATGTGTCTCACCGGTTTGGATACCGATTTAGTGGTAAGTCAGGCTTGGGTGTAAAATAAATTTTGGTAAATTATAGATTAATTCATTTTCAAGAAATCAAATCCCTCTATAGATACTACAAGTAGATGTGGATTTGGTATAGTTGTACCCCAGGGTAAAAATCCTGAAAATGGAACATTGGATATTTAATTAATCGTCACCTGGTTTACAACAAATAGGCCTTACTACACACCTATTTTTATACTCCCAAGGGATATTCACTAGTAAAATACTAATCTACTTATAATCCATTATGAATTAAATAAAAATTCCCATAATATTTTAGTTTTTTAAATAGATGATTGATAAATTATATTTAAACCTAAAAATTCATAGTTTGGGGAATATATGTCATTTATGATTCATCCCATCATTTTCAATGTTTTCCTTTATGAGTTTTTAATAATTTGAAAATTTTAATCTCAAATTATATGTTGGATAAAGTGTATTAAAAAAATATTTAATTAGTTAAAGGATAGATTATTTTCCATTAATAAACTCAAAATGTACCATGTGACTACGTATTGAATCACATAATTCTAGTTTAGTTAAACAATTCAAATACGCCCTCAAAACATGGAAGTAAAGTTATTGGTGAAGTTTAAAATGGGTTAATTATTTAATCCCAAAAATATAACTCATCCCATATCAAAAATTGGGTGTTGAATTTCTTAGAAAATCTTGTAATACTACCATTCATAGAAATATATGAAATTTTGGGTATGTATTCAATTTCCATATACAAATCCAACATAAAATTATAAGACTTGAAAATCACCATCTATACCACAAATCACCCTCTAATTCTATAAAAGTGAATGAATGGGGATGCATATAATTTTGAATCATCATCTTCTACATGAATATTATTGCATTATAAAAAAGCTTATAATGCTCAAGTAACTAATACTGAGGATAATATCATCCTTGATAGCATTCCAATAATAAGGGAATATGGTGACATGTTTCTTGAAAATTGCATGGTATTCCTCATAGCTGATAGGAAGAGCACATGATCAAATTTATATCTAGAGCATTTCCAATATTCAAGACTCTATATAAAATGACCACTTCTAAACTTAAATATACAAAGAATAAACTCTAGGATAATCTGGATAAAGGGTTTATAAGACCAAGTTATTTATCATGGGGTGCACCAATACTTTTTATCAAAAAAATTATGGGTTAATGGGCCTCAATATTTAATATATTTGTTTTCAAAATATTATGAAAAATAACAAGTATCCCCTAAAATTGATCAATTATTTGTTAAATCAGATAAATAGATCCCAATACTTCACCATGGTAGATCTTCAGTCAATATATAATCAATTAACGATGAAGAGGGAGGATATTCCAAAGACTTAATTTCTTACAAGTTACAAAATCTACAAGTTCTTAGAGATTCCATTTTAGCTTTTTTGAACCATTTATCTTTATGTAATTAATGAATAGAGTCTTAAAAGATTACCTAAAAATGTTATTGAAGTATTTTTAGATGACATCCTTATCTAATACAAAACCAAGGTGGAACATGAGGATAATTTAAATGTTTTATTGAGTACCTTTTGAAAGGAAAAGTTATTTGTTAAGTAAAGTAAATGTGAGATTTTTAAGGAGAAAGTAACAGTACTGGGAAATCATATCCCAAAAAAAGGGATAAATATGGATCATTCAAAAAAGAGTAAATTAAATGATGGACCAGTCCAACATCTTTCACGGAAATCAATAGTTTACATGGATTAACTAGGTACTCTTGTCAATTTGAGAGAAACTTCTAACAGTTTTCAATCTCACTAAGAAAACATACCTAGAAGGGAGTCATGTCTATCTACATCGATGGAAAAATGATAGATTTAAATAGTTAATAAAGAGGATAATCACTGAACCTTTGTTCACATTACCCACTAGTGGGGATGTAGTTTTTATCTACAATTAGGCACACAAAATGGATTTGGTTGTGTACTTATGAAAGATAAAAATGTTATAGCCTATACATCCCACTAATTAATTGTTTATGAATAGAACTACCCAACACATGATTCAGAATTAGCTATAGTTATATTCAACCTAAATATTTTTTTGACATTATTTATATGAGGATAAGTTTGTCACATATACATATCATAAAATCCTCAAGTATATATTCACAAAACATTTCCCAATATGGGAAAACGAAGGTGGATAAAGATGATCAAGGATTATGATTATTAAATCCCTTACAATCCTAGAAAGGAAAACATGGTGGTAGATTATTTGAATAGAAATGACCCCACAATGCTATCGATGTTGAATATGGGAAGGGATATAATACTCAAGAACAAGAAAAGGATGTACATCAGAATAACAAAATGTTCTTCATCATAACTTTCTCAAATGACGTCTCAACCATCAATTTTGAATAGGACCAGGCCTAAAAATATAATGGGGATCTACATATAAAGGTAGTTGTAATTCTATAGTTCACCATTGATAAAGATGAATTTATATGGTTTGGAACTTAGATATGTGTCCCATAAAGTATAGAACTAAATAGGGGTATTTTGGATGATGTCGATAGATCATCCTTATCTATTTATCTATGAAACACTAAAATGTATTGATATTTGATGAAAAAATCACGGGGATAACCTTATTATATATATTATAGAATTTTTATATTGATTCTTGGTAAGTAAACAAGTCAATGATGAGCAATAAAATTATACGCATATGATGAAACCATTTCCTATAACATTATAGAAATGGGATAACATATCCATGAATTTCATTTTAGGACTCCCCATGATATCAAAAGGAAAAACATTGATTTGGGTGGTAGTTGATCATGTTAAAAATTCAATGAATTTAATTTATATCAAGGATGATTTGTTTCTTGAACAACCCACCATGATATGATTAAGAGAGATTTTAAGGCTACAAGGAGTGGAAATATCTATTTTATCTCATCAAGATCCAAGGTTTACTATTGTGACCCCGAACCCCATAGATCAGAAATGGTGCCTTAATTTATTACATTTTCATAGATACAAGGAGTTAAATACCAAAGGACCAATAAATGTATTACTTTTGTAGAACTATATATAGAAATGTTACCCATTTTTCATTGGGTTTATAAACTAAAATGTAATACATAACAAAATATAATAAACTTCATCATTTAATACTCATTAAAATATATCTTCTTTATAACTAGGGGAAAGAAAAAAATATGTATGAGATAAAATTCATAGTAAGGGTTAAGTACAATATAATATATCATGAATCAATAATCAAAAATAAACATTGAAAGGTAAATAACTAAGAACACTTTCCATTCAATCAATATACTGATATTTAAATGCATCCATAGATAACATCATACTGAAACTCTCATGGATAATAATGAATTAATTCTCAATGAATGAATGATTAATTATTATACATCCTATATTAGGAACATGGAATCCTCTACTGTTATTATCTATCCTCCATACAATTTAAAACTACAGGTATAAACCTGTTTAATTTGGCCATCTGATTTGTCTCATGGGACCTGTCGATTCATCGAGAGGCTATATAATGTCTACACCCCACACATAAAGAAATTTCCAAAGAATTAATTATATATAGAATAATTGATCTATTTCATGAACAATATTCCTTATTATCAAATATCCATATTGAGTAAATAATACAAATTAATCAATATTTTCTCAGTTAATCAAATAACATTCAAAGTAAAAACCATTTAGAAAAAGGGAATATTTTTTAGGAAATAATCATATCAATCAAACAAGAATATGGATATGTAAGATAAAATTATTTTTCAATTAAAAATTATTACAATAAAGTGATTTTTTAAGAGAAAGTTAACAACAAAAAATGAAAGTGATATTTCATAATAATTTTTATTAGTTGGTAATTTTCAAATAAAATCCCCTTTGAAAAAATAAATAAAATTTAAAGTTAAAATACCATGAATAATGAAGTATTCATGATATTACATGTCAAAAGGGTAGTATGTACACCATATAAAATTGAGTATGTGTATAATAACAAATAAGTACTAATGGAATATAAATTGAGGTGAAATCTATTACCTCATGCTTTAGTTTAGTTGAACATGATTTAACCTCCTATATAATGGTTTTAAGAATTTTTTTTAACTTAATAAATAAACATATTAATATTTAAAATATCATATATGATTATTTTAAAATATATTATCAACTGTTCATTAATGATCTCTCACAATTTTCATTATTTCAGGTAATAACTACTTTGTTTTTCTGAGTATGTTTTGAACTGTTATTTTTTTGTTCCCATCAATTAGACCATGATTTCATAATATTCGGAATTTAAAACATGATATAAATGTAATATATATTCATTATATTCATTTTTATATTAATCATTAGAATTTAGTGATGGAAAATGGAATACACCATTTATGGAGATGGTAGGCCGTACATATGCATTAATGCTATTTCGATTTTATTTTCACAATAAAATAAATAAAAGAAAATTATATATACATGTGTGTATATATATATTGATTTAATTATCATTTTTATGTATTATATATCCCATATTTTTATTAAACCCATGCTTAATACATTCTGTGTAAAATGTGAATGAATCACATCGCTTCGCGAGGTGGTAGTCCGCCGTAAACGTGAGCATCATTTTTGTATTCCCACAAAATAGAAAGTGTGAAGGTATGTGTGATGTAATAATTAAATAAGAATAAAAAAATAATAAACATCATAAATATCTTATATACAGTATTAATCTATCATTATTCCCAACCTTGAAAGGTGGTAATGGAGTAATAAACAACATCAGTTTGTGAGGCGGTAGCCCGCCATACACACAAATGATGATTTCATAACCTATTTGATGGAAGTTTGTGTGGTTTTAGGTAATAACCATAACATAATAATATCTATTTATATGTAAAATACTGAAATTATTATATAATAATGGTATAATAAAAATTTAATGATGTGGAGAAGAAAATAAAATAAAAATGTTTTTAGAAGAACATTATCACTTCCTCTGGTATCATCCGTTGGTTTACACAAAAACCTTAAAAGGATTTATTTATAAAAAATATAAGGCTTCTATGATGAGGTAATGGAATTTTGGGAGTGATTTAGTAAGGTATTTTCCTAATTAAATTGGTTTTGAGGTGTGAATATGTGAAGTGAGTGAGTTCCCTTTTATTGTTGAGGGGGAGTGGATTTCATTTAAATACCCAACAATATTCACAATTGCGAGGTCAATCTAACCTAAATGGAACCAAGATTGATAATTAATGGGGTGGAAGGATTATATGGTCCATACAAACCTCCACCAAACAATAAAAGAAATTATGTAAACATTTTTACCTTAAATTCTATGTTTCCTTCTTTTTTACAATTTTGGTTTTTGACTCAGGTAACTAGTTTACTAACCTAGTTAATTTATCCTCTAAGACTAAATTAAAGGGATAATTACTAGAAAATTTATACCCAATGAATCTAAATATCATATATAATTTATAAAATACAAATCCTATGTGTGTTGGAAAATAATTTCAACGTTGCCGCATGTGATGCAAAAATACATTACATTAAACATAACCACTTTAATATGTTTTTATTATCTAGGGGTCAATATGTTCATTATAAAAGGTAATTTGGTCCATAAATAAAACATATTTAATATTTATTAACAGTTAAAAATCTCCTAGAATGGGATATTATATTTAGTAATTTTAAATCATTTCAAAAAATATCTTTTATTATAAAGTAACATTAAAGAAAAATTTTAAATTATTTATTTAATTAAATTTTAAAAATATCAAAAAAAAAAGAATTTGAATATAATGAATTAAAACCCTTTTAACATGATATATTCATCTACTAAATTAATTAAATAAAATAATTATTCCATTTTACTCAACTTTAAGTATTTTGAGTATCATTTATTTTAGTTAATTATTAATAAATAATTTAAATTAATATTTTTCACAATTCATAAAAAAATGGAACTTCTTAAAAAAACCAAAAATTAACCCTAATCTAATTTTTATTTTTTAATTTAACAAATGATGTTTATTTTTTTTTTTTTTTTTTCAAATGTTTTAAAATTTAATTTTAAATTAATTTTGAAAAGCATGACTAAACAATGTTTTGGTTAAACCTTATGTTGCATGCATTTAATGCTATAAAAAAATTAAATTTATTCTAAAAGGAAAATATTATAAATTCATTGTGTGTTAAATTATTACAACATTAAATAAATTGTGTCCTTGAAATTTAAACTTAATATCAGAAACCAATTGTTTTAAATTTAAAAATTCTTTTATTAAAAAACCCACATCATAAAAGAGTCAATAAAATATCTCATTAATAAGAGAGAAAGAGAATTATAAAAGTAATATAGAATAATCACATAACAAGGTATTCATATAAGATAATAAAGGTGGTAAATGAAAACATTAGCATGGATGAGAAAACTAACACCTGAATATAGAGGGAGATCAATTGGAGAACATTATCATAAGAAAGTGGGTAATCCAAAGAAGGTTGATGACCAAAAATCCATAAACCAAAGAGGCATGAAAAATTTCATTAGTAGCATAAGAAATGATTATAATTGGAAGATTTTTTTTCAATATCATTTTCCTAGAGTTGAGGAATTATTTTACTTTCTAAGAATATAAGGAAATATAGTTCTTTGATTTCATTCCATTTTATATGCACAATATCATCCATTTCTTGTCCCTTGAACAATTTCTAATTAATTCCTTACTCCAAGAATGAATGTTTTTATCCCTAAAGAACTAAAATTCACTTTTAATAGATCATTAAGTATATAATATAATTATAAGCCATTCCTTTGAACTATAATTATTATTATGAAAAATGGTTAGCACCGTTTATCCAAAATACATAAATCTTTATATGGTGAAGTAATACAATAAACTCTAAAACCTCACCCAACGTTAATGTTAAATGTTTTCAAGAATGGTTAACATTATGACCCTTCCAAAATATTATTATCTGATACTTTAGAAAGAAGGTTACCAAATTTCTAAAGTGATCTTATCATTAATTAGTTCCAAGGAAGTTAGTGGTACCCAATTTTCATTATCTGAATCAATCAACTCTTTATACAAACAAAATCATATTAACATCAAGAACATATTAAGGGTTATATTTCCCTTAACCATGAATTTTTCAATTTTTTTGGCTTGATACTGAATCAATTTTCACGGTATAATTCAAAATATTATCTAAAATACTTAATGAAATAGTACTACAGTATAATATATATATATATATATATTTCCTAATTCTTACGAAGATAATATCATTAATAAAATACATTTACAACATTTTTAATGGATCCAAATACACATGCATATTAATCATTCAATTTCAGTTGTATCAATATCATAGGCTTGATCATGATCCCTTAGCCTCTTCAGATGTATATTCTCTTGATTCTTGGGGTATTCATTTGTGTAGTTCTCCATCTCCTTATTGTTGAAACATTTAATAATAGTGTGTTATTTATTCAATTTACAATATATTTTTTGGTGTCATTTCTCTCCACACTTATAATATACTCCCAACCCTTCAAACATTTCCTAGGGTTATTTTTTCTAAAGATTTTAAAAGGTGGAAAATATTTAATTTTATAATTATTATTTGACACATTCCCAATTTTATAGTGTTCAAATGACCTCTTATTCTCTTGTTTTACCTTGAATATGTATGTTTTATATAATTCCTTCTCTATTTTGATGATTTATAAAACTATTTCATCACATGAAAAAAATGATTGAGAGACCAAAACCCTTCAAAGACATATCTTAATCCCTTAAAAGAAATTTTCAATCATAAACTTCATGTTACATATATAATCCATAGAATACCTAGCCAACATTTTAAAGGTAACTTCATAATCCAAATTATATTCTTATTTCTCTATTATTTAATATAATTTACGTTCTCTTCATCTTAATTTGTTGCTCATGAGGGAAATATTTATCTAATAAATTCTCTTTATTATATTTTCATTCCATGAGTCATATTTTCTCTTCCTCCCTAGTTTTTAGGATAAAATAGCACCATTGATCAAAATAAATTTTGAGACAATACAAAAAAAGTGTATCCTTTTACTCTTTACCACATCCTAAGGCCATAGATATATTCCCGAGAGACTTTATACATTTCTCATCTATAATTAGACTAGAAGTACCACTGAATGATTGGGGTTTCTATCTCATAAAGCTATCCAACATCAATGAATCTTACTGTGTAACATGTTTCTTTATCCGGGAAAGGTTATGTGTCACAACCTGAGTAAGCTTACCTAATATATCCATAAATGTCTCAATTCCAATACTTTCTATATCATATTCTTCAACTGGGAATACCCTAAATTGTACATGGGTATTTATACCTTTCTTTATTCTAGTTTCCGTATCTAAATAGTGGAATATAATGGATTATCTAATAAGAGTTTGAATTTGAAATCATAATTTATAATTCCAAATATGATGTAGAACTTAGCATAAGTTAAAATTTTGGCATTTTTAATATCAAGATCATATTCTTTGGTTTATTTGGATATATATTTACTTTTAAATCCTTTATAGTGAGTTATAAAGAAAATGTGTATTATCTTAATCATATCAACTAGGAGTGTCAAACCATGTTCATAGTAAGAACCATTATTGGGTACCTGATAATGATTAGGTCAATACCAATGCATATTTTTTAGAGTTATTACCCCCAATTACCTCTATGCCAAAATTAGATCCACTTGTAGTATTGAGATAGATATGTATTGAAAGTGAAACCACATAATATCTAGCGTTTAAAAATTTTAGGATGTTATTCTATACTTATCCTCAAATTCATAGGGTTATATTCCCTTACCTATGTTATCTTAAATATGATTCCCAAGGTTTCTACTAAACTTTCTCTGATACCAACTATAGTGACCCTGGCCCTAGTAGACCAAAGTTGGTGCCTTTATTTCATTGTCACAAATATAGAGATTAAAATCCCCATGGATTGATCAGTTTATCATTTTTGGAGAACCAGATAAATACATGTTACCTCTTTTACATTTGAAATAGAAAATAAAATTTAATACATAACAAAATATAATAAACTTAATCATTGAAAAATTATTCAAAGATATATTCTGCATAATGATAGGAAAAGAAAAAAATAAGGGTGATCTCAAATGATAAATATGGTTTGATTAAAGTGAAAGATATCATTAATCAATAATCGTAATAAAATAGAAATGTTAATAATTGAAAATACATTACATTTAATCAATAAACTATGAATAAAATGCATCCATAGATATTGTTAAATGAAAAATATCATTTGTAATAATGAATGAATTACCAATGAATTAAATTATTAATTATTTTATTTCATGTATTAGGAACATGAAACCCTATGTTTTGAAGCTTTATCCTCTAGAAAATTTAAAACTACATATAGATACCTATTTAATCTGGATAACTGATTTATCTCATGATAACTATCAATGTATCAAGTGGCTATAAAAATTCCAGGACCTACCCATCACTAAATTTCCAAATCATGAATCATATATCAAATAATTGATTTAAATGATAAAAAATACCCCTTATCATTATACATCTGTATTTAGTAAAGGATATAAATTTACCCAATTAATAAAATAATATTCAAAGTAAACACCGTATATAAAAATGGTACACAGTTTAGGAAATAATCATATCTATCACAATAGAATATGGATATTTAAGATAAATTTAATTTCAAATTAAAAATTATTACAATAAAGTGATTGTTTCAAGGTAAAGTTAACAATCCAAAAATAAAGTGAGATTTCAAAACAACTTTTTTCGCATGGTAGTTTTTAAATAAAATCCCCTTAGATAAAATTATTCAAATTAAAAATTAAAATTCCATGGATAATGAGGTATTCATGATTTTACATGTCAAATGGGAAGTAGTACTCCACATAAAATTGAATTAGTATATAATAACAAATAACTCTCAATGGAATTTAAATTCAGATGAAATCCCTTACCTCACAATTTCATTTAGTATAAAGTGATTAAACCTCCTATATAATGTTTTATGAATTTTATTGACTTATAAAATAACTATATTAATATTTATAATGTCATATATTATTCTTTTATTACATCTTATCAACTGTTCTTAATGATCTCACATAATTTTCATTGTTTCGGATAATAACTTCTTTATTTTTAGAGTATATTTTGATTTGTTATTTTTTATCCCAATTAATTTGATCATGATTTCATCATCTATAGAATTTAAAAGTATTCACTATTGAGAGGTCAGTATTACCTCAATTGGATAAAATATTGATAATTAATGGGGTTTAAGGATTATATGGTCGATCTAAATTCCCATCACATAACAGAACACATGTTCTAAACATTTGATTCCTTAACTTCTATGTTTACTTATTTTTTACCATTTTGGTTTTTCACTAAGGTATATAGTTTTATAACCTAGTTAATTTATCCTTTAAGACTATATTAAAGTAAGAATTATTAAAAAATTTAGAAACTATGATTCTAAATATGATATCTAATTTATAAAATAAATGTCCCATGTGTGTTGGAAATTAATTTTAACTTAAGCGTATGTGACACGCAAATATAATACTTCAACCCTGATAGCGATAATAATGTTTTTACTATTTTGGGGTCAATATATTCATTATAAAATAATATTTGGTCGATTCATGGACTATATTTTATATTTAATAACATTTAAAAATCAATTTTAGGAGGGAGCTACTATAAAATAGGCATTTAATAGCTCTACAATTGGCCATTGTTAGAGAAAAAAATCCCAGACTATCAGAGCATGATTAAAAGACCTTGGATTTTATGAATGATAGAAAAGAACTCATAAAGGGGAATACTAATGTTTGATGTTAAATTTATAGCTCAATGCAGAACCATAAATAGTATCATAGAAAATTAAAAATTGATTTTATAAATGTAATTAAATTTATAACACACATATAATAAAAACCCACTATATTATATACATTTCGAACATTGGTTTAGAAAATTACATGAGTAAGTACAAATTATCAAAGACATTCAAAAACATCAATTTTACTTTTTCTTTAGCCACTAAAACCTGCTCATTCTATTTTAAGAAAACTACCCTAGATTGAGAAAAATAATACACCTCTATTAGAAAACAATTATAATGTAATTAATACTATAAAGAAATAAATTAAGTAGAAAGTGTTAATTTTAAACTAAACTTTGATTCATACTAGGAAAATTGTGTATCAGACTAAGTTGTGTTTGATTCTTACACGTCACCCCATTTCTTATTCATCATCAAGAATTTTCTCTATAAAAATTAACTAAATAAGTATAATATTAAAATGATAAGAAAATTAATTAAGTAATAATATATAAAATGCTGAGAAAACAATATGAGAATTTTCTTGGTTTTGGAGACGGGATGCACATTTTAAACTAAAATGGAATATATATATTGAAAACAGACAATTATAGTCATACTAGTGACAATGTGTATCATATTGAGGTGTGGATGATTCCTACACCTCCCTACTAACTTATTGATCATTTTCCTAAAGTATCAAAATGGATCAAATGCATTTTCAAGGTTTTGAGTATGTTACTTGTGTATTTTTTACTAAAATGACATTTTAAAATGGAAACAAAAACATTGAGTCATACCAGTAACATTGTGGGTTGGTTTTTAATGAGACTAATTAATATATGTCACAAAATACTTATGAATCATTAACCCAAATTATCAAGAAAATCCGAGTGAAGTTTCTTTGTTTTCAGTGAGTGGCATTTTTTGAACTAAAATGTCAATTTTAAACTGATAACAAACAGATTGAGTCATACTGAGAACATCATATATCAGACTAAGGTATGTATTATTCTTACACATCAAAAATGACTTATGGATCAGTTTTCTAAAGCATCAAAATAATCTGAACGTATTTTCTCCATTTTGAGTATGTGAGTTGTCTTTTTTACAAAAATTAATATAGATTTTAAATAAAAATACACAATTAGAGTCATACCAGTCACACCATGCATTATATTTATGTGAATATAATTCATTAATATCAAAAATAACTTATGGACCACGTCCTAAATTATCAAAACAATCTAAATGAATTTTCTTATCTTGAGTATGTCACTTGTGTTTTTACCAAAATGTCATTTTAAAATGAAACTAAGAACTTTGAGTTATACCAATAAAATAATGTGTTGGTTTTATGTAAACATAATTGATACATGTCCAAAATGACTCATGAATTGTTTTCATAAATTATCAAAACAATCCGAGTCTGTTTGCTCATGTTTTAGTGAGTGACACTTTTTGAACTAAAATGTAAATTTTACACTAATAATGAACACTTTGAGTCATATTGAGCACATAATGTACTGGATTATATTATGGATAATTCATAAATGTCATAAATTAATTAAGGACAATTTTCATAAATTATTAAAACAATATGAATTCATTTTTTTAGTTCTGAGAATGTCGATTTTCTTTTTTACTAACATTAATGTCAATTTTAAATAAAAGACACACTTAGTCTCATACTGGTCACACAATGAATTAGATTGAGGTTCATCTAATTTATAAACATCAAAAATTACTTATCTATAATTTTCCTAAGATATGAAAATGATCTGAATGTGTTTTATTAGTTCTAAGTATATAACTATCCCTTTTTACTAAAATGTCATTTAAACTAAAAACACACAATTTTAATGATACCTGTGACATCATGTGATTGTTTTATGTGATACTAAATACTATATGTAAAAAAATCACTTATTAGTTATTTTTATTAATTATTAAGATAATTTGAGTGTGACTTATCAGTTTTCAAGGAGTGATAGTTTTGGACTAAAATGCAAATTTTTAATGGATAATGAAAAATTTGAGGCATAATGGGAAAATCATGTATCAAATTGAGGTAAGAATGATTTATACACATACAAAAGGACTTATGTATCATTTTCCTAAAGTATAGAAACAACACAAATGAATTTTCTTGATTTTGAGTGTGTTATTTGTCTTTTTTACAAAATTAACGATAATTTTAAATAAAAAAGACACACTTGGAGACATACCGGTCACACCATGCATCATATACATGTGCAACATATTCATCCACATAAAAAATGACTTATGGATCATTTTAATAATGTATCAAGACATTCTGAATATGTTTTATTAGTTTTGTGTATGTCACTTGTATTTTTTCGTAAAATTACATTTTAAACTAGAAACATTCACATTGATTCATACCAATCATATTTTGTGTCAGTTTAAGATGATCCTTATTAATACACATCAAAAATTAAATATGAATCATTTTCATAAATTATCAATATAATCCTAAAATGTTTGATCTATTTTCATTGAGTGACATTTTTTTGAACTAAAATGACAATTTTAGACTGATAATAGACACTTTGAGTCATAATGGGAACATCGTGTGTCAGATTGAGGTGAGGATGATTCCTACACATAAAAATGACTTATGGATCATTTTAATAAATTATCTAAATAATATTAATTAATTTTACTCATTTTGAGAATGTCATTTGTCCGTTTTACTAAAATTAATGTCAATTTTAAATAAAAGAGACACATTTAGAGTCATACCGATCACACAATGTTTCAGATTAAGGTGTTGTTGATTCCTACACATAAAAAATGACATACAGATCATTTTTATAAAATATCAAAACTATATTAATTTTTTTTTCTAATTTTTGGGTATGTCAGTTTTCTTTTTTACTAAAATTTCATTTTAAATTGGAAACACACACTTCGATTCATACCATTCACATCGCATGTCAATTTGATAAGAGACTAATTTTTACCCATAACAAATAACTTATAAATTATTTTCCTTAATTATGAAGATAATCTGAGTGCATTTTCTTAGTTTTCAGTGAGTGGAACTTTTTGAAATAAAATACTAATTTTAAACTAATAATGTACACATTGAGTCATACCAATTACATCGTGTATCCAATTAAGGTGAGGATGATTCTTAAACATAAATAATGAATTATGGATAATTTTTATAAAGTTTAAAAATAGTATGAATGTGTTTTATTGGTTCTAAGCATATCCATTTTCATTTTTACTAAAATTAAGGTCAAATTTAAAAACAAAAGGCACACTTGGATTCATACTGGTCACAACATGCATTGGGTTTAGGTTAAATTATTTCAAACACAACAAAAAATGACATATTCATTGTTTTCATAAAGTACCAAAACAATAATAATAAATTCACTTGGTTTTGTGTATGTCACTTGTCTATTTTACAAAAATGTAATTTTAAACTAGAAAAATGAAATTAGAGTCATGAAGACCAAATCATGTTTTTGTTTGATCTAACACTGATACCTACACATCCAAAAATGACTTGTGTATCATTTTACTAAATCATAAAGACAATCCGAGTGTGTTTTATTTGTTTTCAGTGAGTGATATTTTTTGAACTAAAATGAAAATTTTAAACTAATAATGGAAACTTTGAGTCATACCAGCCGCATAATGTATATAATTGAGGTTCAAATGATTTATATACATCCAAAATGACTTATGGATCATTTTATAAAAGTATAAAACAATATGAATGTGTTTTCTTGGGTTTTGAGTATGTAACTTGTCTTTTTTACTAAAATTAATGTCAAATTTAAATAAAAAGACACACTTGGAGTCATATCGGTCACACTATGTGTTAAATTGAGGTAAGGATGATTCCTATATATTAAAAATTAATTATTGGTCATTTTATTAAATAATCAAAAACAATATAAATTCATTTTCTTTGTTTTGAGTATGTCACTTGTATTTTTTAATAAAATGTAATTTTAAATTGGAAACATGGGATTTGAGTCATACTGGTCACATCATGTGTCATATTAACATGATAATTATCTATACACATAAAAAATTACTTAATAATCATTTTACTAAATTATCAAGACAATCCACGCATGTTTTATCGATAAAAAATGACTGACACTTTTTGAACTAAAATGTCAATTTTAAACTGATAACAAACAATTTGATTCATACCAGGCACATCATGTATCAGATTTAGGTGTGGATGATTCCTATATGTCACAAATATATTATGTGTCATTTTAATAAATTATTAATATAATCTAAATTTGTTTTTTTATTTTTAAGTATGGCATTTTTCTTTTTTAATAAAATTAATGTCAATTTTAAATAAAAATACAGAATTGGAGTCATACCATTCACACCATGAATTAGTTTGAGGTGTGGATAATTTCTACACATAAAATATGTATTAAAAATTGTGAATGGTATTTCTACTAAGAGTTAGAGGTGGTAGCAGATTTCATAAACAAATTTTTTATATTGTCAAGTGACTTATCACCCATTTGTATTCCTCATTTTCTATTGTATATTGTCCATATTTTTTCAATAACTTTTTAATCATGATAAAACCCATGGTTATCACTAGCTTTAGTATAAAAAAATACAAATTAATTTTCTCAGTCTTGAGTATATAATTTTGTTTACTAAAATTTCATTTTAAATTGGAAACATGCAATTTGAGGCATAACCATCACACCATGTGTTAGTTTAACATGAGACTAATTAATAGAAGTTAAGAATGATTTATGAATATTTTTTTGTTAATTATCAAATAAATACAAGTTCATTTTGTTGGTTTTCAAGGAGTGATAATTTTTGAAATAAAATTTCAATAGACACATTAGGTCATACTAGGAACATTGTGTATTATATTGAGATGAAGTTGATTCTTAATCATCAAAAATCACATATAGATCATTTTTCTAAAGTATCAAAGCAATATGAATGTGTTTTATTAGTTTTGATTATGCCAATTGTGCTTTTTACAAAAAATAATGTCAATTTTAAATAAAAAGACACACTTAGAGTCATAATGGTCACACCATGCATCAAATTGAGGTTTAGATGATTCCTACACATCAAAAATGAATTATTGATTTTTTTAATAAAGTATCAAAACAAAATTAATGTGTTTTTTTAGTTTTTTATGCGACGTTTTGAACTAAAATGTAAATTATTAACTAAAAACATATAGTTCAAATCATACCAAGAATATTATGTATCTGATAGAGGTGATCATAACTAAGTTTGTGATGTGTGTTTTTCTTTTAACTATATGCACCAATTCAAAAAAGAGAGAACTAATCCATTTTTATGGAAAAGTAAACCCAATGTTTCCTAAAACTCCTTATCCAAAAGAAGCATGTTTTATCTTTTCTGGCCTACTTTTGATGGCTGAAGGAAAAATATGACTTTTCAAAAGAATCTACCTGTATAAGAAAAAAATTATTATGTTTTAAATACTATAAAGAAATAAATTAAACATAAATATGAAAAAGTACATTAATAAAATGTCAATTTTAAATTGGAACCACATAATTTGAGTCATTCTGGGTACACCGTGTATCATATTGAGGTGTGGTTGATTACCCTATTTCCTTACTGTTGTTTTCTCTATTACAACCTTGAAGTCAAATATATCATGACCATGAGAATATTTAAACAAACCACCTAATGTGATCAAAATAATCCACTTGTATAAGGATTTTTTATGTTATTAATACTATAATGAAATATATTAAACATAGATTTGAGACAATACACAAATAAATTGTCAATTATAAACTGAAAGCCCATAATTTGAGTCATATCAGGTACACCGTGTTGAGTTTGAGGTATGGATGATTCCACCATGTATTTTTATCATATAGTTCATTCAACATCCTGGGTCATCTAACAATATTCCAGTTTGATAACCCAGAATGTTGAATGCTTTTGAGAAATAAAAATAAAATTGCATCATCATGAGTGCATCATCCTTATTGCGTGAATTATAATATTATAAGAGTTAGTTATTCTAGTTGATGAAGTCATTTCTTCATGATCTCTATAAAAATTAAAAAAATAAGTATTAGATAAAAATGATAAGGAAATTAACTAGAAAAAGTAGATAAATTGATAAGAAAATAAACTAAAATGAAAATTTTTCTAGATATATATCATTGAAATATAATATAATTATTCTTGATCATATGAGACTAAAATAAAAATAATTTAGTCAATATTACATGACACTAAAATAAAATACATCAGACCATATAATATGAAATTAAACTTCCTTCAATGGTCATTTCCACATGACCTTAAACTGTATGAAATACCATCCCACATAGTTTATTTTTAACTATATGATATTTCTTTATTAAAGCCTCTAAACTATCAATCTCATAAAAGTATTGATTTTTCAAACTAAATTTCTACATTAAAATATTTTTTCCCTTCATCACATCTTAAAATTATAACACTAATTTTTTTCAAAGATAATTGGTATTCCCAGTCCTATTATTTTAAACTATTATTGTAAACTATAACATTTTTGATTCACCCACTATTGATATATATAAGATATTTTATAATCTCAATACCAAAATCATGATATATTTAACCACTTTAAAATAACATAATATTCACATATTATAAAAAATTCCTATAAAAACTTTTATCCTTTTTGGTTGGTGTAAAACATATATATAAAAATTTTACTTATTATATTCTATAAAAAACTAGCACAACATATTATATTTTCTTGGATTATACTGAACATTATTGTATCCATTTATTTATCCCTAGAAAATATTAACAATTAGTGTAAATATTTTAACCTTAAATTATTTAACTAACATAAATATAAATATGTTAGATCTTATGGAACATAATAAAATATAAATTTCCCTTTCACCATCATAGATTGTAAAAAATTCATGATAAACCATTTAAAACCTTTTATAGAAAAAACATCAGTGAAATCCATTCTGTATATTTAGAACATAATAATCTACATTTTAAAATTTCCCCCTTTTGATAGTATTAAACATTAGTATAAACCTTTATAACATCCAAATGACACTAGAATCTAGCACATCCATTAAGTCTTCTTGGATTTTGCTATAGATTAGTATATCCTTTTCCATATTTTGGTTGATGATAAACTCTAACATAATATCATGATTATTTTTTCATAAAAATGGGAACATCCCTATTATCATTTATTTTTTATTTAGATTAATTATAAGAATTTTATTAATAAGATTGTGAACATGGATTATTTTACACAATGAATGTGCATATGTATATTAGTTTTGAATAAAACAACTGTATTATTATTTTTTTCTATCATTTACCACTACCCATGATGGAACCCTATATGGAAATGATAATGAAATTAACTGAAAGAATTTGATAAAATTATGATAAAATTAACTAAATAAGTATTAGGAAGTGACCTCTTCCTGATGCATGTATAAATTTTGACACTATATTGTATGTTCATCTCTAAAAAAATTATTTTATCCATTATACTTATCCTTTATAAAAATAAAAAAAATATATGTATTCTAATAAAAATTATTCACACCAAAAATATATTTTTATGGTTATAACCCATACTAGTTTATAAACATAGTAGGTAATCACATAAATTTGTTATCATAAAACATTCCATCACCATGGACTATTTCCACACATCACTAAAAAAATTTAATTATTCTATTGAGTATGGAGGTTGTTGAAAATATTGGTAGTACTGATAAAATATAGATAAAAATGATTAAGAAATATTTTTAATTAAATAGTAATTACCTTTTGAAATCACCTATTCTTGGATGATGGTATTTTCATGGTTTATATTATCTCTCATAAAATTTCAAAAATAATATCCTCAATTGTTTCCATTATCTTTCTATGGAAAGTAAATAAATTCTGACTAAAATAAGTAATTTTTTTTAAATTTGTTTTTATAGTTTAATATTTATATATATATATTAATATTCTTCCATTTGAAGTAATCCACATGATTTGTATTTTCATTTATTGACTTTATCCCTTGATTTATCCTATATTTATCGACATCCATATCAAAAAAAAATCCGTGTTAAATCATAGGATAAAAATAATAATTCAATGTTTATCTATAATAAGATGATTGTAATGTTTTACAAATTCACAATACACATAATTTGTTGTCAGTTTGTTAAATATCCATCTTTTGGATACAAAAAATAAACAGTTGGGGTACCCAGATTGAGTTCGATCAACATCCAATGCTTCCTGAAAAAAAAATATGTAACGAAAAAAAATTAAAAAATATTTTTTTGTGATTAGATTTTAGAATTTTACCCCTTCATTGAAGGCATAAAAACGAGCCTATCATCTATTATTTTTCTCTAAAATGCATCGTATAGCTCATATTTCTTCTTACTAATTTATTCCTTCTCTAAATAAGTTTTTTTGTGAAGAAATGATGTTGTGATTAATGAATCCAAATCATTATTTACAACATTTTCAATTTATATAGTAGTAATAAAAACTCCTATAGAAAATATTAATATTTATTAACTTTAATTAAAATATTAGATCACTATTTAGATAGATGTATTTTGAAAATATACCTTATGTATGTATTCAAAACTAAGACTCCCAATCATTCAATATTTAGAATCTCATTTATAATATCGATAACAACTACGTTTGCAATGAAAGTTAAAAATATTTTATCTTCATATATAATGTAAAAAATATTTTAAACATTAAATGTTGTATATTCATGAATTTATAATGATAATAAATGTTGATGTGGAACTGGTGGAGAAAAGGTACTCCTGGAAGGTCCTTTTGGTTCTTTAGTTGATTCACTAGATTGTCTTGATTTGACCTTTCATTTCTAGATATCTTTATATTTATATAATACCATATCTTAATTTAATATTTTTTCGACAACTATTACAAGTTTTTCATAACAATTTTTTAAATACATACCTCATGTAGCTTTATAAGATTAGAAGGCCATGCTTTTAAAGTTCAAATAGCATCATTGACCATTGTAGTATCTGTATCATTAAGTGGAATATGAAACTCAGTTGTTGGATCTTGAACTACCTCAATATATAATATCATGTAATATTTTGGGAGTTTTTTATTTTTTTATCTTGTATCCTAGGATACTGTACACTATACCCCTCATAATATGGAAATACATGAATGTTTATAGATAAAAATCACAAACAACTTTACCTGACATAATTTTAGTAGTATAAAATTATCAAAATTTGTTTGATTAACATTTGGGAGAAATAGTAATGAAAAAATTAATTACCTCAAGTATGGTATATGTTTTAGTGGAATGACTAGCCTCAAAGTTACCATGGTCATTTGGGTATTCATGTGAGGATCTTTGTTCCTCCACCGATTCTCTTTAATCCTTTTTCATATATTGGTTTGGAAAACCAGATAAGACAATAATATCTTGCAAAGAATATATTTATTCCGCAAATCCTTTCACTATATTATTTTTATCATCTCAAAATAAGTTCCATGAGGAACTCAAAAACCTACTCCTCTAACGCAACCACATGGTTTCAGCTGCTTCAAAGATACTGAAAGTGGTTTTTATTCTAGTACTATCAATGATGATTATTGTGTCTAAATAACATAAAAGTATATGAATATAAATATATATTTTTATGTAATACTACTATAAATTATAAATAATTACTATTATGTAACACATAAACATGTTTCCTATACTTATTTTGTGTTTTCACCAACTAGTTCACCCTATTTATTTACATGAGATTCCTTCCATAACACCTGATGTGGGATGGAAGTGGATTTAGATTTCGTCTCAAAAATATACATTTAAGAAAAAGGACATATTTTGTTTCATATCATATAAATATTTCATTATTGATTTAAAATAAATACCAATTTATTCTCTAGTAAATCGTACCCCATCTTTGTTTTGTGATATGGGTACATTGGTTGTGATGCACATTATTTATTTTCATCAATCCTATTCTATTTCACAAATTCAAAACATTGAATCAAATTGTATATAATAAATAATGTAAAATAATATTTTATCAAGTATATTTCAAATTAAATTATTTCTTATTAATAATATTGATGAAATCATTCCATGTTTCCTACTTTACAATGTGTGGATAACTAAATGGTTCTTGGGGATTTACTTTCCCATCAGTATCCCTAAGATGTAACTTGGTATGAAGAGTCTAGAATCCTTTATGGGATTTTCAAGTGTCTATTAAGATAAATTTATTATATTAATATTCTAAAGTAAATGAAATATGCTTGGAATAATAAAAATTATGTCAAATTTTAATTATATATTTATTTGATAAAGTAGAGAAAGTTTATTGTAACATTACCTTTATATCATCACAAAGGGATTCCTTCATTATAGGATGGAAATGGTGCCATGAATCTATATCAACAATCACATTAATTCTCATTGTGACCCCATAATAACTAATGAACATTGAATTATTGGGGTTTATAGGTTGGTTGCATTGATTATATCCAAAATCAAATTTTATACCCTTACATCTTGCCTTGTAAATTTTATTCAACACTTTGATGTTGCATCCATATTGTTTTTTTCATCAACATGCCATTTATTCCCTAATAATTATGTACTTTTAACATTAGTAGTCTATGATTCCCTAGGTTTGGTAAAATCATCATGTTCATAAGACATTTTTATCATGATTAGTCAAACATTTAATTTTGATTATGTTAATAAAATAGATAAAAAATAATATTATGAGGAAAAGAATATTATATTAAAAAAAATTACATTCTCATTGAACTATATTAATTTCATAAGGGTTGAATGGATTTGGAAACTCCATCAAGAATCCAAAATCCCCGATTTTTGATCCCCTCTAACATACATGAAATTTTATACATAGGTACTTTCATGAAATGATTGTTATCTTCCAATAAAAGGGTCATCATCAATTTAATTTTCATTTGACACTAAAGTTGTTTTAGTCACCAATAGGACAATCAACCAATTCATATTTTTTGGATCCAAGATATAAAACATTTTCACTACATGTGATTCCATTACAAATGAATCTTCATTTTCCCTTTACACACTAAAATTCACATTCATGTAGCCCATTTTATCAAATTTAACAGCACATCTATTTTCACCCCATTTTCAATGGAATATCATCACTTGAAATATTTTATGCAAATTTTATATCTATTTGATAATAAAAAAATATGACATATTCACATAAATTAGATTTATATCCTTGGAACCAGATATGTGCATCACTTCCACCCCAATCATAACTCCACAATTTTTCATCATATTATAGTCATTGTGTTATTTTTTACAAAAAATATAACAATTTATAACAAAACATTTTAATATATAACATTTGAATTTGGTCCCATGGATAGCCTTCTATGTCATTCAATAATTAAATTTGGATTTTCAGATAACACCTAAAAAATTTGATCTTAGAACCATCCTATAAACTATTGATTATATGTATTTTATAACCATCCTTCTGCCCTTGATGGATTAAAATATATAATAATTTATTTATGAGATTCAACATATGGATGAACATATTCACTATTATATGAGATATAAATGTTCCCTTTTCCTAGCTCTATGATGGTAATTATTGTAATATAACATATGAAAATCCCTTTACCATAAGGTGTCCATAATGATGAGACTTTGGGAGACTAATAATATCAACATCTAATAGTTAATCCGTGAAGAATACAACATATTCTTCAACAATATATTACTCCACAATAAAAACTTCATGCTGCATTTGATTCTTGACATACTATTTAAAAATATTCATATACTATAAAAATGGGTACATCCATCTGTAATGGATTTGACCACATAGGTGAAACTCTCTAACCAAGTGAACCATTAGGTGAACCATTATATCAAAGAATTATTGAGGGAATAACATATCTTATTCACATAATATGGAAAAAACCACATTATTCAGGATTTGAAAAATTATGGGTCTATAAATTTACTATAAATGGATTTGAAATAGAATTAGAGTCTGGTGAATGTTTGACATACATTTTTAGGAAGAATGAAATGTAAAGAAATATGAATCAATTATTATATAAAAACATAGTATTCATGGGGTTTCAGTCATTGTTACTTCAAATTATTCATTGACATGACATTATTTATATTTTATAAATACCCCTCTAGAAATTTCACACCCTTTAAGAAAATGAAAAATTGAAAATTTTCCAATTTGGATAAAGTGTAAGATACTGGAGGAATAAAAGTACACCCATTACCCTTCACCAGTGCCAATTATTCCTTTATCCCCATATCAATCATCTCCATAATAGCCTTGATTCCATCCCTTTTTAGGAACATTTAGTTTCTTTCCATTAACACAATGAAATACATTATTTTCTACATGCATGACATTAATAAAATGTCTAATGTACAACCAATTCCAATACATCAATTCAATGAAAATTGATCTTTTTTCAAACATGATTTCATAAAGTTTTTCAAGAATGGTTTACCAAAAACCATGTCAGTATATTTTACTTTATTGAATAGTTTATCAACTATTAGTGGCGATGGTGTTGTAACTTTTTTAGAATTCCAATCGAATGCTGTTGTCCAGGATTAGTATTTTTTTCATAGAGGTAAAAATTTACGATGTCCTAAAAATAAAGTATTTAATGAATGTTTCAACTGAACTGAGTGTGTAAATTATTCAAAAATGGGACACCCAAAAATTTATTTCATTCTATATCCTAGAAAATTTCAATAAACAGGAAAGTTATTTATCATCGCATACAACATGGACCTCAATGTAAAGGATACTACCACATTCTCTTCATCTCTCAAAGTGAGCTCGAGCAGGTATGGAAGATTGAAAATTTACATCTTAAGCCTAGTTTTTTTATAATCTCAGATTTGGATCCTTCTTTTAATCCATACACACATAAAAATCATTTGGCACATGTTTGGTTTAGAATTCATAGGCTTAATTGGTTTTTTTGGCATCTGAAGATTTTAAATGATATTGCTTCTTGTTTAGGATCCCCTATTAAAATTGATCATAGAACCCTGAATGGGGATCTAGGCTTATATGCTAGAGTTATGGTGGAGATTAACTTAGCTAGTGACTTACCATCTACCATAGTTTTTTATCCCCCTGATCACAGAGTGGAGCTCAGCATTGAGTATGAAAAGAAACCACCCTTCTGTGAACATTGCAAACTGATTGGGCACAATTTTTCCAGTTGTAGGGTTTCTAGGAAGTAACTGGACCCTTCATTTAAAAATGATTGGCAATAGGTTAGACATTCCAAAAAAGGGGAAAATTCTATTGAAAAATCTGATCCCCCTACAAAAAAGAATGATATTTGGTTCAAGAAATCCAGTGTCCCCTCAACCTCAGAAGGAAAATCTTGGGCTGTTTTGGTTGAGGAAGAGGAGGATTTACAAAACAATGATAAAACCATTGGTTTAAAAGGATCAGCTGATGAATGTAATGTAGGTTGTTCTGACAAGAGCATCCCTAACCCTATTTTCAATTCTGTTAATAATGCCTCTTCCTCTGGTACTTCATGTTTAAATGAGAATCTCTGTAGGGACTTGGAGGACTCATTACCTTCTCCCAAGGAGAATGCTGTTGCTTCCAACATGATACATAGTGATAATGTCAACACTGCAGACCCAGGTAACACTGTGCTTTTTAATTTTGATGTTAAAAGTGTTCCTATTGCTACTGCAGTTCCTATAATTAAGACTCAATCTGATATTGGAACTCCTGGAGTCACAGATGATCACATTTTATCATGCACTCTTGATCCTACTCTGATTTTACATGCTGAATCTCTCCCTGTTCAGAAGGAGGTGTCTAATCCCCTGACTGACATGCAGATTCTTGCTCCTTTCCAGGAACAGTTGGAAAATTCTAGTACTGTTCTTGTTGAAAATGCTGATAGTTTTGCTAATAACTCTTTCACACATGCTGATAATGCTGCTCTTGACCATACTCAATTGACTTGCAATTTTGCACACACCCCACTGCCTATTCCTAGTTATGTCCAATATTCTGCTCACTGTTTGGTTAACAAGATTGTTCCCAACTCTTCTCATGACAATCAGAACAATGATCATAACTCTCTTCCTGTATCCGATCACTCAAATTCTGCTGAACTTGAAACTATCCAGAATGTGACCGAGCCCCATCCTCATCCTGAGCAATCTTCTACTCATGATGATTTTTTGAGACCATTCAGACCAGCTCTATTCTGCCTCTTGTCTTTGAAAAGGACTCTGCTAATAGAGCTGAACAGCTTCACACACTGAACAATACTGCTTCAATGTGTACCTCAGATCCTATTCCTTCTCAAAATGCAGATCTGAAATCTGATTTCTCTCAAAGTTCTGAAACTGATGGGAGTCAACATAATTCATCTTCTTTCTCAATGGTTACGTGATCCCAAAAAATAAGGGTTCTAGTAAATCAAAAAAGAATAAGGGTTCTAACCCAAGACACAATCGGAAATTAATGTCCTCTTCTAGAAGTGTCAAGGGGTGGCCAACACCTCCACTACTCTTAGGAGGTTTTTGAATACTCATAAACCACATCTTTTTGCCATTGCTGAACCTAAGGTCAATTTTAAAATGAACTTTATGAGATTTGGAGCTCTTAATTACAGTTTTCTAGGTTCTTGTAATAACAGTCCTCACGTTGACTCAATGTGTATTTTTTTCCACAACTCTTTAAAAATATTAACATTTTTAGAAGTTCTAATCAGAAATTTACCTATGAATTCTTATGGAATGGTCAGAATATCTTTTGTACTATGGTTTATTCCAAAAATAGGTATCAGGATAGGAGAATCTTATGGCTTGAACTCCTTGATATTGCTAATCATATTCAATATTCTTGGATTGTTTTGGGATATTTCAATGCCATTCTTACCCCTTATGAAAAAATTGGTCCCTCTCATCTCTCTATTTCAACTAGAGAGTTTAAATCTACTATTGATGGCTGTAACCTCTTCAAGATCAATATTATTGGTGCAAAATACACCTGGTACAGAAAACATTACAATAAGAACATTGCTAGTAAACTTGATAGAGCCTTTGTTAACATGAAGGCTCTTGATATTTGGGACAAAATATCTAGTGTTACTCTCCCTAGAATCAATTCTGATCATCATCCTATCCTTGTTAATCTTCTCATGAATGATCGAAAACCTTTCTTTCCCTTCAAATATAACAATGCTTGGTCTTCGAATCCTGATTGTGTCACTTTTATTTTTAACACTTGGAACTCTATGAAGCATCATAAAGATCCTTTTGCTTGTTTACATAAATTGAAAGTTCTTAAGCAGGCTCTCAAAGGATGGTGTAAACATTCAAAATCCCAAATAGATCTAGACATATCTTACCTTGAAGATGAACTCAGTCGCTTCCAAACTCAGAACACTAATTCTGATTTTATTTTGGATCCTCAGTTGAAAGTTAATATCTCTTATAAACTTAATTCCTTACTCACTTTTAAGGACAATATTCGTAAACAGATGTTTAGAACTAAATGGATTACTGATGGTGATCGCAATACTAAATTTTATAATTGTCTTCAAAGAATTAGAAAGGTCAGTCATCCTCTTTCTATGCTCATTCATAATGACTTGGTTATTGATTCTGAAGAAGCCATTATGGATCATGTTACCTCATATTTTCATAACATTTTAAATGGTCCAGACAGAAATGTTGATATTAAACCCGACATCATTCCTTTATTGGTTGATGAAAGAGACAATAAGTCCCTTTTAAGCACTCCTCTCGATCATGAAATTAAAGACACTGTCTTTGGGCTAAACTCACACAGTGCTCCTGGTCCGGATGGATTCAATAATGGTTTTTTTCCAAAATCATTAGGATATAGTACAAAATGATATTTGTAACCTTGTTAAGTCCTTTTTCACTCATGGATCTCTTCCTCATGGAATCAATGCTCAATTTCTAACATTAATACCTAAAGTTGAGAATGCTGCTGAGATCCATCAATTCTGACCTATAGCTTTGATTAACACTATCTATATAATCATCACAAAAATTATTGCAAATAGAATTGCACCTATCTGCAATAGAATTGTCTCTTGGAACCAATTTGGTTTTATCAAAGGTAGATCCATTCAGGACTGCATTTGTCTTGCTTCTGAATGTACAAATACTTTAAACAAAAAATATAGAGTTGGTTGTGTGGCCATCAAACTGGATATTAGAAAGGCTTTTGACACCATTGATTGGAATTTTATTTACAAAGTTCTTAAAAACTTTGGTTTTAATGATTCCTTCATTGGTAGAATCAAGACTCTCTTTCACTCAGCCCATATCTCTATCCTGATTAATGGTACCCCTAGAGGTTTCTTTAAATGCACTAAAGGTGTTAGGAAGGGATATCCCCTTTCTTCCATCCTCTTTGTTATTGCTGAAGATTACCTTAGCAGACTCATAAACCACCAGGTTGAACAAAATTTGATTAAACCCATTCAGGTGGCCAGGAACTTAAATGCCCCCACCCATCTTTTATATGATGATGATATTATCTTATTCATAAACGGGGATCAAAGAAATCTTCATGCTCTCAAGCAAACTATATCTCACTATGAGGATGTCTCTGGCCAAGCAATTTCCTGGAACAAATCTTATATCTATTTTGGCAAGAATTTTCCTGTAAGAAGGAAATCTGGTATTATAAATTACTTGGGTATTAAAGAGGGCCTTTTACCTTTCACTTATTTGGGTGTTCCTCTATTTTGGGGTCATCCCAAAGCTACCTATTTTTCTAATATCATTTCTCATATCAAAAATCAACTAGATAATTTGAAAGGGAAGTCTCTCTCTATGGCTGGGAGAATCTGTTTGGTTAAATCGACCATTGTTTCTAAAATGGTCTATTCCCTTATGGTTTATAAATGGCCCGTTGGAATATTTAGTAAAATTTATACTTATATTAAAAACTTCATTTGGTTTGGAAGCATTTTTGAAAAGAAGCTTGTTACAATTCCTTGGAATTCTTGTTGTAAACCCATTTCTAATGGTGGAATTGGCATTAAAAATTTAAAGTTGTTCAATGATGCTCTTCAGGCCTGCCTTACTTGGCGCATCATTAACTCCACTTCTAAAGCTACTGATTTTATAAAACATAGGTTTTTCTCTAAGATTTCAAAAGGAAATCTTAATTTCATTAACTCTTCCATCTGGCCTTCCATCCGGGATTCTTATCACAAAATCATGCAAAATTCTAGATGGATTGTCAGTGCTGATTCTTCCATTAATTTTTGGTGTGGAAAATGGTGTGGTAGACCTCTGATTTCTTTGCTTCCCTTTAGTAATCTTCCTGAAGATACTAATCAGTCTATAAAGGAGGTCTTACAATCTCTTGATTGTGATCTCCCTGATATTATTATGCAAGCTATTGAGAATTATACTTTTTCTTCTGTTGGTGATTTCCTTGTTTGGGAACCTTCTTCTAATGGAATTATAGATTCTAAAAGCTATTATAAACATAATTTATCTGACCATGAATCTAATTTTTCTTGGGTGAATCAATTTAACAAACCCTGGATTAAACCTTCCAGGCTTACCCTTATTTAGCATATTGCGCACAATAGATTACCTATGGAAACTAGTCTGCAAACCTTTGGCATTTCCCTTTGTTCTAAATGTCGTCTATGTAACCAGAATATGGAAGATGCCAATCATCTATTTCTATCTTATGCGACGGCCTCTGTACTTTGGAATTACATCTTTGATCTTTTTAATTGTAGAAATCCCATTAATGATTCAATTTCTTTGTTTTTAAATAATTTCACTAGACATGACACCTCTCTGTAGGTCAAAAATCTGTTTCTTGCGGCAGTGACATAACTCCTGCATGAACTCTGATATGTTAGAAATGACCTCATTCACAATAATCACTCTCTCAATATTAATGCAGGGAAGTCCCGAATTCTTCTTGAGATTCATGAATCATCCTCAATTCAAAAGGACCGTTGCAACAACTCAGTTGGTGACTTTATGGTCCTTCGTCATCTTCATGTACCTGGCATTTTCCCAAAGCCTAAATGCTCCATTGAAGTGTTCTGGAAATCTCCAATGTTAGGGTGGATCAAAGTGAACGTTGATGGCGCTTCCAAAGGCAACCCTGGTCCTGCCAGTTATGGTGCTATCTTCAGAGACTCAGCTGGTCAATGTCAGGGTTGTTTCTTTGTTGGATGTGGCCACTCTTCATCTCTGGAGGCAGAAATGCTCGGCGTTATTCATGCTGTTGATTTTTCTCTTCAAATAGGTTGGAGAAAGCTATGGATTGAAATTGATTCAACCACTATCATACATTCTATCTGGAATGGAAACATCCACCTAGCCTGGTCTCTCACCGCTCGTTGGATGAACTACCTTAATTTGCTCCATGGGATAGATTATATAGCTACTCATGCCTACCTTGAAGCAAATGCCGTTGCTGATGCTCTATCCAACAAAGGAGTCCATCAAAGCATGACTTGGCTGGACTCTATTCCTTCTGACTTATTTTATCTTTTTGATAGAGATTGTAAAAAAATCCCTTCCTTTCGCATTTTGTAATCCTTTTTTGCTTATCAATAAATTATGCTTTGGTCTTTGACCAAAGCATTACCTTTAAAAAAAACCATAGAGGAAAGTTATATTTTAACAACATGACAAGTAATGCACTGTGAGTACTAATATATAAACCAAAACGATTTATTCTATCTATAGATAACACAAAATTAAAGTTTCTTATCTCATTTCCAAATTTAGGATACTCATAATCCATTTTCTTCCACTGAGGAGAATTTTTTAGATGATGTAGATTCCTATATTTAATTCTCATATCTTCATTCCATTTAAATTTTATTTCAATTTCCTAAAATCTATATAGTCTTCTAAATCATGTAATGATAGGAAAGAACCATACATATTTTAAACGACTTGATTCATTTTTCTTATATCGATCCACCCCACACTTAGGGAATTTGATGAGTGATTCGTAGTCCTTGAAAAATAACAATAAATCATTTGGAAAAGCTTGTAAACTTTTATAAATCATTCCCATTAAACATAGAATTTTTTTCCTGTAAAATGTTCAACATGGAAGTTCATTTTCTTCTGGTAGTATATCATTTAAAAGAAAAAGTTGTTATATAAAGTTGGTGTTTCTCCATCCACTTCCAGTTTTCAAAATTATATAACTTCAATACAACTGGAAATATTTTATATTTAGCATAACTAGTATATAATGGTCTCTTATCACATATATTTAACTTCTCAAACCACTTTGTATAATCATGAAGGTAATATTCAATTGTCATTTTCATTTATTCCATGCGATCTCCATCATCATTTACACTGGTATTCATAACAAATGATCTGTAAACCATAGTATCATCCTAATCATTTTCCACATTCAGTTTTTACCCATTTTTAGTCTAACATTTATATCTATAACCTATTTTGTAAAAAATTATATATTCTTCCAAATCATTTAGAATAATTTATATTGAATAACAAAAACATTAACACATACAAGGGATTCCAGAATAATCTTCTACATCTTATATTGTAAACTTGATGTAATCTTTAATCCCATATTCATACGATTTTTTTATATGATTAGCGTATATCCATTTTCAATTCATATCCATCCTATTTTGTTTAAAAAATATTCATTTTTCAAAAAATAAAGAAATACAAATTAGTTATTCATTATCAAAGGTGAAAGTTATAGATAATTATAATAAGAGGAAACCAACATTTGATTATTTCAAATAATATTAGTATGCATTAAAAGAAATGATTACTTGAATTTAAGAAAAGAATTACTTCACTATGGCTGGCATTATCATCTAAATTCATCCAAAATGATCACAATAACCTGGAATGGGATGACTACTTCATATAGTAGTTCATGAAACATAGGTGCATTTATAGAGGAGATGGAGGATGCGTATCAAGTGAAACAATTCAATAATAACTGTTTGGAAGATGAATTTTATGAGGTTGAAAGTGCTCTCCTAGAATCTAAATGTTCTTAGGTTGGGGGTTGGTGAAACACCAAAAACAATTTATTAGTTTGTTGACTAAAGATGAAAATTATCCTAGGAACACAATGGTTTGACAGATGACCTAATTATAAAATACATGTTCATAGTGACTTTACTATTTTATACCCCATTCCCCATTCCCAATAGGTAGAGATATATAACCACATTGGATTGAGTACACAAGAACCATTATCCCTTGAATAGAAATAATATGGTACCAATACTACAATATTCTCTCCAAGATGAAACTGATGCATTACTTCATAGTCCCACTTATTTTAGACACTATGTTTTGGATCCTAGTAGTTAGAAAAGGAATAGAACATAAAAATTATCTTCCCTAGAAGGAATGAAAGAATATGTGTATAAATTCCCAAATGATTTTCAAGTGACCAAAACTTTTTAAATTACAACATATTAAATTAAAATTTAAAATCTCATCTCAAAACAGTTTCAAAATTATAAAGTCTACCTTTTGAATTTTTAAAACCCCGAATGAAATCCATTTTTTAAATTCCACATGAAAACAACTAGTTTTTTTTCAAAACAGATAATGGGATATGAAGAACCTATCTTTAAAAACTATTTGCATAAGTAAAAAATTTTATAATCATATTCAAAACCCATTAAATATAAATTAAAAGTTTAAAATTGATTCTATTTAAATATTTTCACTTTGAAATGTTTTAATATTTAGAGGTTAAATTTGAAATCAATTCATGAGTTTCAAAACACTAAATTAATTTAGTAAATGTTTTTGGAATACCTCATTTTTTATTTCAAAACCCACTTTTTCATTTAAAACCCGTTTTTCTTTTTTAAAAATCAAATTAATAATTGGAATGAAAAAAAAGCAATGTGGGACACCACCAAGTCTAACGAAAAGCATGATTATTAAATATTCCATAAAAATTTTATAAAGCTAACATGAATAAACATTTTTTAGAAGACAATAGTAAATTAACAACTTAAATCCAAACATGATTTTCCTCACTACCACCTAAATATTGAGGTTACCATGGGATTATTTAAAAATTCAACAAAGGGACTATTCATTTACCATAAACTAGTTTCATCAAATATCACACAAGAATCCATAAATCAAAGATTTCAAATTCCATATAATTTATTCAAGAATAAACGTCAATAACATTTTACAAATATTCATGAAATTGAAAACTATTTTCCAAAATATCATGAGGTGTTAGAAGCAGTCTGAGTGTGATATCAGACTTGGGTTGGATTTTAAATTTTCTAATGATAAGTCAAATTATTGGGGATCTATTACTAGGGGTGATATAACAATAGCACATTTGGTTTTTGTTTTTCAAGGAACCAATCATGATGTTACAAAATGATTCGAGTTTTTAAATTTTTGTGGGTGTTTAGAAGATCATCAGATGATTTTGGTTATTTAGAAATTGTGAAATATTGATGTGATAGCATGTCAATGGGTGAAAATGATCATTTCTATTGAAAATTTATCCATAGGAGGACCGTATTTTATTTTTTCATGATATTGGGTGTGGTGAGATGGAAACCACATTGCCCATTTTGGTCAAATTATATATTTATTCTTGTATTATTGTGTAAATCCTATTAAACATGTTTACATATTTTAGAATTGTTTATTCTATAAAATTAAGTTTGGACTAGTGTTCTTTAATTATTTACAATCATTCATTTATATAATTTCATGCTTAGAAATTCTATAAGCTCTAAATAATTTTAAGATCCATAAAGGAATGTAGCTATCATATGTTTAGGTTATGTTACCTCACTTTATTTTGATAAAGTATCCTAAATATTTACATTTCATAGAACTTTTTTCAAATAGATAATATTTATAATTTCACAATAAAATAACATCCCAAAATGAACCAACAACTAAGCCACATCTCGAACATATCCATGTGAATCATGGTAACTTACATACATGAAAATGGCCATAAATAGAAGTCATTAATGACATTTAAATTGTGATCATAACCTGAAAAAATATATGAAAACATAAAATCTATATATACCCATATGGGTGTGTATGTAGGGTGTGAGATAAACATGCCTAGTAAGATTTACCTAGACAGTCAAGTAAACATCATTTATAAAACATTTCACAAAATATTGTCTGAACACCATTTAAAAAAATGTTTCAAAAAAGGAAAGTATAAATGAATGAAATATCATAAATTTATCTACTTTCAAAATCCTAAGTTAAAATATTTTTTTGAATATAAAATAAAATAATGATTAAGATAAATATATTTATAATCATGTTAACAAAATTATTTAAAATTATTCATTCAAAATCCAAATTTTACCAACCAATGGATGGAATCATACATTTAAAAGTTAAAAAACATTAAAATATTAATAATTTTGTCTTATGAGCATATAAAAAATAATAATCAATTTTATTAATTCAAAAAATTTCCAAAAACCCATTTTATAATAAAAACCAAAACTAAACTTAACCATAAATTAAAGATTTCATATATATCAGTATCTCAAAGGGTATGTTGTTTGTAATTTCAATTTTTTCACACATGCTTTATAATGGGGACATCATACCCCTTTTTTTGATATATAGTTCATAATTACTAGATTTTAAATTATTCCAAAATAATTGTGTTAAAAATTATTTATTCATACCCATGTTCAATCAAAGAAAAAAATAGTTGTGGTTTGAGAGAAAAAAATCCATGAAAAGCTATTTTTAGGAAGTTTTCTGATATCATCACATTAATTTATAATGATAATTATATATTTTTTATCCTTATATAACTATATGAATAAATTATATTTATAATAAATATAATTTAAATTCATAAAATATATTTTCGATATAGCCATGTGTGGTAGTAATGAAAATGAAACATGTCATCCGTAGAGGTGGTATCCCAAAAGTATGCACATGCGACATTTTCATTTTCTAATAAATGGGAGGGAAGGAAGGCAAGTATTAATTTATATATATAAAAAATAAATATTTTAATAAATATTTTATTTATTAATTAATAAAATTATAATAACCATCCATGTAAGGTGATGAAGAAAAATAAATTTTGTTTTGGTGGTATTCTGCATATAAGTATGAATGTTACTTTCATTTATCAAGAATCTTCGAAGAAAGTTAAAAATGGTTATTTAATAAAAATAACATCATTTAATTTTAAATATGATAATTATTTAATTAATTTATCATTGGTAGATTATATTCGGATGAGGTTTAATGAGAAATCATGGAATAAAAACGAAGGAGTGATTTGGAGTTTTTACCACACTACTTAGAACAACTCCTTTGAAAATTTGATTAAGGAATTCAAGGGTAGAACATAGATGATAGAAATAACTATTGGATGTGTAGGGGCATGTTGGGGAGGTATTCCAAAATATATTTTTTCTAAAACAAGAGGATTACGGATTTAGTAAATTTGTGATAATGAAGGGATCCATTTATAACTGATAAGAATTTCATTATGACAGAAAGAGATGAACCATTTATTGAAACTATCTCTAAAAGAATAAAATAATGGTGAGGTTGCGATGATTATTCTTTCCACCTCTCATCCACAAAATTAGAAGATAATAATTAAGTTATTTTATTATAATTCACCTTATTTAACCATTTTTCCATAATTTACTTTTATCACGAAAAATTATTTTTAACCTCGAAAGCATGTTTTTTATGAAAAAAATCTCAACAATTATCTAAAATGAAAATCATGATTAAAAATATTAAATAAACATTATTATGCTAAATTTATAAATAGAAAAATCTTAACTCTAAAATATTATATTTCTAATGCATATAAACAATTTAATAAGATAAAAGTCATAAAATGTAAAATATAAGTTTCTAATTTAAACATAATAATTAAGTATATAATTTTACTTATTAAAGTAATATTTTATTAGAAAAAGGTTTCATAAATTCTTTATTAATTCTTATATCTTAAGGATGACATAAAATTCATGGTATCCATAAAATAGTATTTTACACTAAACAACTAGAAATTATTATTTTTAGAAATATAGTGACTTTTCATCATAATATAATATTATCATGAAAATTAATAAAATAAAGTTAATTTTATTAAATTAAAATTCTAAATTTTTGGATTTTATGTTCTAAATTGAAAACTAAAATATAATAAAAAATAATTATTTTAAGAAAATGGAATGTTTAAATATTAATATTTCTTAATCTGATTTCATATCAATTACTTATTAAATTAGTGTTAATATATTATTTCTAAAAATAATTTATTTTCTCATCTACAAAACATAATATATTTGTTAGGTCCACTTGGATGAATACCCAAAGAGGTGGGGTGAATCAGGATATGACTAATGTAAAATTAAAACCCGTTCTGATCTTGTTTCGCTGTTAAGGAAAACACTCTTCTCTCTCTTTCATGTTGAATAATATAAACAGAAAGTAAATCATGCACATGACACAATAATTTTTACTTGGTTCACTGCTAAGGGATACGTCCAAGGAGCATACGCCGAAAAGTTGTCGGTCGTACCAAATTCCACTAAACATCACTAGCTGTGGATTACAAGGTTCGGGCATAGTCACTCTGTCCCAGGCTCACTGCCTTTACAAGGTTTAGGGTCAGCTCACTACTTTCCCAAGGGTCACTCCATGTTTCTCTCTCTCTGGCTCACTGTCAGTGGAGAGGATCACCTTCTTCCTCTTCCTTTTCTCACTAATCGGGAAAGGATCCACTCACAGTTTTTAGACATGTAAGTCTCTTCATTTGCATCAAAGAATGCATCTTCCTCTATATGTAGATGTTCTGTTGAAGTCCAACTTTCACCCGTAGATGAATCTTTCTTTGTACCAAAGGTATCAGGAAAACTTCCAGCTTCCACGCAGCCCAAAAAAACTACTGGGGAATGAACCTTACTTTGCGTGTAGGTCTAAGCCGGCATGAAAGTATCGACGAGCAAGTCACAACTGGCGCATAGGTCTACCTCAAACACCTACACGGCACGATCTTCTGCAACTTCAAACCTGCGCGACTCAATCCCTTTTACACCCAAGCCAATATTGGCACACAACCACCAATCGACGTGCAACTTCAAACACTGGCGTGCAAGTCCACCTGCGCGACCACACACCACCTGCGTGACCACCACACCAGTGCGACGGGAGGTCTAATTTTTCAAAGTGTTGAACTCTGTTAAAAATGAGGAGGGGTGGTCCAGTATTTATAGGCATTTGGTCAACCTACGCGACGATGCACAAGTCTACCCTCGGCGCGTAAGTCTTGACGTGCAGGTCTCTGCCCCTACAAGTCACCTGTGCGACCCTCTTTCCTTTTCCATATTTCAAAGATCTGATCTTAAAAAAACATATGGCGCGTAGCTTTCCAAGCCTCCTAAGCATCGGCGCGCAAGTCTCTTCACGGCGCACAAGTCACCTGCGTGACCACACCAATACTTGCACGACCTTATTTCCTTTTCTATATTTTGACATTCTGATCCTGAAAAACATTAGGCATGCAAGTTTCTGCTACTTCAAGTCAACGGTGTGCAGGTCTCTTTGCCAAAACCACTTTTATCCTTTTGTCGATTTTCTGGCCCAAAAATTTAACTAACAATGGAAAATGGCGCCACCATGTATCTGTTCTTTTTTACAACCTCCATATCATCCATTCCTTTGTCGACATTCTTGAATCACATATGGATCGTTGAACATAGCTCTTGAACTCAACATTCCACCATGAAATCCCCGTTGTTAACAAAATTGTATGTCATGATTTTCTTTGTCAACAATCTCAACACATATGTCCACTTCATCAACAAACACAATCACCTCAAAAATGCTTCAATGGTACCTTGAGGGATTTTTTCCCAACAATATTTATTTTTTAAAAAAATTCACAGTGCCTAGAAATGAAACTTTTCGTGAAATAATATTTTTTAGAAAAAAATTAATTTATTCTTATTATACTCCAATTAATTAAAATTATATGGATGCAATTTTTGTATTGTATTTATTATCAACATATTTCATTATATACAATATTTAGTCTATAATAATCAAGTATATAGAACACTTTTTAAAAATATAGTTCATAGAAAAATATGTGTTTTACATTAAGTAGTCTACACTTGCAATATTTTAAAAAATTAAACTTTACAAATCCATTGAAATAAAAAATTATCATTTAATTTTATGAAAAATTATATAATTATAATTTTTGATCAGATTTTTTTTTATTTTTTAATTAAAAATATTAATTAATTATTATCTTTTTCTGTTTAATTATTGAAGTTCCATGGTGTATTATTGATTATCTTAAAATATTTTATGTCAATAAAATATATCATAGTTTTTTTACTTTAATGTTTTGTGTGGTACAAGATATACAATCTTTATTTATTTATTAATAGATATTTATGAAATGTTTAGGTTGTTTCTTGTATCATACTTCAAAACCCAACTTATGAATCTAATAAGATTTATTTAAATTCTTCAGTATGGTTGTGAAATTTTTATGATGAGTGGTTTTAAGAATGTGGAAGATTTATCCAACTAATATGATAAAATAAAAAAATATATGACCCATTTTATATCAAACATTTAATTAGGGGTTTACTATGTAAATGTTTTTCTTAAAACATATCCATTAAATAATGATTTTTTCTAAATAGTAAAAAGAAGAATTTATTTAATCCTAAAAAAATTATAAGTAACTGATAAATAATTTAACACCCTAATATGTATAAATAATCTTATGATATGATATGGTAGGTAACATGTATATCCAAATATTTAATTATAGTAAGCATTTCTTCTTAAAGAAACTATAATATAATGGATAAAGCATTATTCAAGAATGTTATGATAACATTAATTAATTTTCTTACATTTTATTTTGAAAAAACTAATTTAATTTTTTTACTAAAGTGTGTCCAAACTTTCTTAGTATACATTTTTATGTTTTTGGACATAGTTGATTTTTAGATGAGTTGTTAAAATCAATGATTTTACAAAATAATCAATTTTATGAAATTTTATTAATGTAAGAATAAGTGAAATTTTTATGAAATATTTTTGATAGATTTTTTTATTTATTAAATAATATAATTCATATAAAATATAAAATTGAACATAAAAATATGTGTTTATTATTTTGTAAATCTATGTTTTATTTTTGTTAAAATAAACACCATTTTTAGTTATGTTCATTTCATCATGTATTTAAAATAAAAATTTAATTTGTGGATTGGTTTAAAAAAATAAGACACCTGTTACTTAATTTAATCCAAATAACTCCATTAGAATCAACATACAACTTTATTTTTTTATAAAATCAATTTTATACTTAAAAGGTATTTATCTGAAAAACTAGTTTTCATTGAATTTTGAGGGTTTCATTTTAAAATAATTTCTACCACATATAGAAATTACAATTTATGAAATATAATTAATTTTTAGAATCATAAATTATATATTTGGGAAATAGTCCATTTTTATTTTTTCTTTATGAATAGTACCTTATTTTTAGTAAATTATGTGACTAATTTTTGAGTTAAAACAGATTAAAAAGGTTAAAACTGAATGATAAGTGTTAAAATGTTCTAAAAAATGCCAAAATAATATCTTATAGTCATATAGAGACCATATTTCATCTTCTATTTGATGTTAATTCATTTTGGATCCATTTATATTAATTAAGACACATATATATTTTAATCTTTCGAAACATTTCAGTCGGGTCCTCTACCTCACCTGTAAAACCACACCAAATCGAATATCTTATCTGTCACACCCCGATCTCAGATGCCTATTTACTTTATTTTATTTTTTTCTTTTCTCGGTCCCACTCCATTTGGACGAGGATCAGTTGGGTCCCAGTTTAAATTTTTGAAGTTTGATGTTTTTGATGGGCTATGGGACGGTGCGCAACGCCCGAACGCCCCCTCCTGCCTAGGCTCTCACCTCCCTGCTCACCCTCGAGCCCCTATGTCGGCCACCCAGGAACCTCGTCGCCCAGCGCTCGCCCTCAACTCCCTATCCTCCCGCCGCTCCATCGTCCGGCAAGGCCTCCGCCCGATGCAGTCTCCCTCCCCCTGGCCTCCCGCCACGCTGCGCTCCGGTAGCGCCTTCCTCCCGCGATGCCTCCCATCTTCCGTGGCCAGCACCTGCTTCCGCCCACCTGCAGTAACCCGATGACCTCCTCCTCTTCCTGGGTGTTTTTCCTCTCCGAAACTGCCTCTCTTCCCCATCTAGCTGGCGTGAGGTCGTGCCTCCCTTCCCTAGCCAATCGACTTGAGAGCCCCTTGCCCCCTTTTGCTTGGCCACTACTACAAACACGGCCTTTATCAGCGCTAGAAAAGCGCTGATAAAGCCAGCGTAGATAAGGGGGGGGGGGTTCCCTTTATCAGCGCTCCGAAAAGCGCTGATATAGGACCCCTTTATCAGTGCTAAAAAGAGCGCTGATAAAAGGGGTCTTTTATCAGTGCTAAACAAAGCGCTGATAAAAGTACCGCTTTATCAGCGCTGATAAAGTGGTCCTATATCAGTGCTCCCTTTATCAGCGCTCTCGTTTTAGCGCTGATAAAGGACCCTTTTATCAGCGCTTTTAAAAAAGCGCTGATAAAAGTAAAAAAAAAATTTAAAAAAAATTAAAGAAATTTAAAAAAATTTAAAAAAATTTAAAAAATACTGCCAATCGGGGGGGGGGGGGGGGATTTTATAGCGCTTGAACCCCCCCCTTTTACAGCGCTTTTCGGACCCTATACAACACCCCACGCACCCCACACACCCCCTCCACCCTTTAACATCGCTTTCTCCAATATTCCCCATGCGCGCGCACCCCTGCCTCCACCAGGATTTGAACTCGAGACCTCCCCCCTGCGCGCCTAAGCCCTTACCACTACTCTATTTTGATTTGCTTTCCAATTTATGATATCTCTATATATATATATATATTTAGTTATATTTATTCGTATAGTAATATATATTTATATTAATATATATAGTTATATTATAATATATATATATAGTTATATTATAATATATATAGTAATATTAAAATATATATATAGTGGTATTAATATATATATATATATATAGTTATATTTATTCGTATAGTAATATATATTTATATTAATATATAGTTATATTAACATATATATAGTTATATTAACATATATATAGTTATATTAACATATATATAGTTATATTAACATATATATAGTTATATTAACATATATATAGTTATATTAACATATATATAGTTATATTAACATATATATAGTTATATTAACATATATATAGTTATATGAATATATATTTATATAGTTATATTAATATATATATAGTGATATTAATATATATATTTATGGTGATATTAATATATATATTTATTGTAATACTAATATATATATATGTAGTTATATTAATATATATATAGTTATTAGATTAATATATATATAGTTAGATTAATATATATATATATATAGTTAGATTAATATATAGGTATATAAATATTAATATATAGGTATTTTAAATAAAATGGATATTTGTTATTATTTAGATAAAGCTAATATATTTTATATGTAAATATATTTAATTATTTATTTAAAAAATTTAATTTTTAGGTGCGAATATATAAAAAATATGTACATATAGTTATATATTTGACTATAAATAGCAGTTCATTATAAAAAAAGATGAAATTTCAAAGACATAATATCAATATGAATGTAATACCTTGGAATAAATTGAGTCCCAACCAAGAAAAGCCAATAATACCCCCTTAAACGAGTTTGAAAATCCACAAAATGTTAAAAAATCTGGGTACCCCGACAAAAAACTCAGTTTTGGAGGATTCTTGGCCTCTTTTGGCCTCGAAAAACGCTTGACTGGGGTCCGCCAGAGTCACAGCGACGAAGAGCTCGTCGCATGCTTCAATTTGATATGTGGTAGAGCTCAAACGGACACCCAGATCAAAAGTTATGGCCGTTTGAAGTTTGAGTTGCGTTTTGAACATATTTTGGATCTTTTTTTAATTCTTTTAATTTTTTTAGTCCTCAAATTGTTATTAAATGACTATTACTCCATAATTATTATCAAAATATTAATTAAAAATATTTTTTTAATTTTTTAAGAAGTCATTTTCACTAAATATCTTAAATATTAAGTATAATAAGTGTAAATGTACATTTATACTTATCTAAAATATATTTAAAAATTATATATTATATTTATATAACAATATAACAATATTTATATATTAATATATTTTTAATTTTTTTTAAAGCCATCCCTTTATCAGCGCTAAAAAAAGCGCTGATAAAGGCCCCCCTTTATCAGCGCTACTAAGCAAGCGCTAATAAAGGGGGGCCCTTTATCAGCGCTACTAAGCAGGCGCTGATAAAGGGGGGCCCTTTATCAGCGCTAACCAAAGCGCTGATAAAGGGGGGTGCTGCGAAAAACTGTTTTTGTGGTAGTGGGCGCGACCCACTCCCCTCCTCCCAGCGTGGAAACCCCCCTCCGACAACCTTTTCCGGTGAACCTGAAACCATCTTGTGCAACGCCTTTTCCCGGCTCCGATGCGACCACGGTTCCTCTTATCAGGCCGTTGCCTCTTTTGGAATAACCTCATTTCATTATTTTGGTGTTTCTTCCTTTCATTTTAACCAATTCTAAAATCTTCAGGTTGTGTTTGCGTGTCTTTTTTGGTGTCTAGGGTTCGCAATTAGCCCGCGGAGTGATGCGATTTCCTCTATTGTGGTTCTTTCGCTCTCACATGTGTTGAGGTATGCATTTCATGCCCTTTTACTCCCAATTTCCAGTAATGTGGTGCTTGTGTGTTGTTATTTGATTTCTAAAACATGTTTTTCACTTTTATTACATGCAAAGTTAATTTATAGTGGTGATTCCATATTGTTTGAATTGATTGCAATTAGTTTTTTTGATGTCATTCTTTTATGCGCATGTAAATGCCTTACCTTTCAGTCTTGAATAATTTTAACTTTCTTTTAAAATGGTATGGTTGGGTGCATAAGGGTGTGTTTCAGATATAAATCCTTTTGGGTAGCATTTGGTTGTGTTTTATGACCTCTGCAACTAGTTTATGTGAGTCCTTGGTACTTTTGGTCATGCGTTGGTCCTTTCTGCCTTATTTTATTTATTTATTTGGATATCTTTTATTGTTATAGTGAATGTGTGGTCAATGACCAAGGACGTGCATGCATACACCTAAGGTATGTATATTAATAATATATATGTATACATATATCCTCCATGTACGTATTCCCTCATGGAGTGGGGAATACGTGCATTGGATTAGGGATATATGTATATATATATAGGTATGTACATACGAGCGCGGGCCAATTTCAAGTGGTTGCTGCCCTTTCTGTCAAGTTCCAATGTGTCCGACATGAACCAATTCTTTGTTGAGGTAGGCAAATCTGCATTTTCCCCTTTTAAAATAAGTCCATTTATTGCTTTCATGTTTTTAATAAACTCTTTTACAAGATTAGTATCTTTGAAAAATAATTGTCCAACCTTCTATAATGTTTTCTAGTTTTCTTTTGGGCTTGTTAAAAGTAGTTTGCAGCATTATCTTCTAGTTGTGTAATTAGTCAGATTTGTTAATGTAGTTTTTTACGAACTGTTTGATTTTTTATGGAATAACTAGTGAACATTTTGCGTTGCTTTAAGTGTTTTGGAAAAACATGGTTTTAATGGGTTCTTTAAGGTTTAACCATTGGGTTCGAAACATGTTTTGGTGCTTAGCGTTGTTTCAAAAAATGGTTCATAAATGTTTATTGTCTTGGAATGTTTTGGTAAATATGTGTTTTGGGAAATGCATATTTTTGTGAAAGGATATTGGCATGTTTTGGTCCGTCTAACCATGTTTGTAAAAAATGATGTTTATTACTATTTTTGAAAACATTCCTAAATGTTTTGGTAAATGGTTGATGAGGTAAACCTAAAGGCCCGTTGGGCATGTTAGATTGGTTGTTTAATTTTTTTTAATGTGTGTGAATTGTATGAGGACCGTTTGGTATCCTTGAAACTGTGTGTTTGGGAAAACCCCTCTTTGGTTAGGCCCTTTTCCTCTTCTGTCGATCATGTGACAGGAGGGTCCTCGGCATGGGCCTCCTTTTGAGAATTTTTATGTTAAGGCATGGGACTAACTTTGAGGTGGTCGGGGTGGTATCGATTTGTGTCGTGTGCTGAATTATATTTCTACGGCTTGTTATTTTAATGTGTGGAACACCTCTTTGTGAACATAGCACTAAAACTTAGCATAGAAAGGGGGTTTACTGAGAACTATTGCTTCACTAGTTTAGATTACTCACTGGCTAGTGGCTCTTAGTACGGATGACACTCTGCTAGGGGATTTTGCCCCTCGGTTAGGCCATGTAGGGAAACAACAGACTTTAGGGCGTTATGACGTCATCGAGAGTAGACATGACTTCAGGATGAGTCACATGTATAGTACATTATGGTCTCCTCCGAGTTCCTAGGTTTTCCGTGATCCTTTAATACGAGCACTATTAGTACCATATCCCTTGCTGTGTGTGGAATCATACCCTTGAGCTTTGTTTTGGTGTTTTCTTGGATACTTTTTGTGTGTATGGTTGGTTTTAAAATGAACTTCAATGTAGATGTTTTGGGAAAGTTTATGTGAACCCCTCTTTTGTTTTCTTTTCTTTCTTTTTTAATTATAAGGGAAATGGATTTGTGATTTTTAGTTTTCAAAATGCAGTGTAATATGAAAACCTTATTTTTATAACTGTAGTTCAAACTAGTATTTTTGGGCTGTTTTGGAACTGGAAAATGCATAGATTCTGTGGTTCACTTTTTGGAATTCCTACTGAGCATTTTTAATGATCACGCCTATCTTAACTTTTTAGATGCAAGTTTAGCTGTTTGGTTTAGGTTGTTGTTTTGTATCCCCATGCGAAGTAGACTGTTAGTTATTGGAGGTGACCAAGAGGACACATGGAGGTATGTGCAGTCCGGTTTTCTTGCCGCTGCTAGTTTTCCTTCTCTTTGTCTAGTGTTTATTAATTTATTTATCTTTATTTTATGGGCCAAATCATTCCCACCTGTTTAGTTTTGATGCCCGACACTAGTTGGCAGCCCACAAGGATCGGGAACGCCCCTTGGGCCATGCCGCGGGCTGGCTCGAGTGACCGGTTCAGGGTCGACCTGGTTTGGTTCATGAAAAAATGGCATCAGAGGAGGCCCTTGTTATTTGGGGTGTCTAGTAGAAGGAGATTAGGACTGTCGGGGCTCAGAAGTTATGTTACAAGACGGTGCCTGATCGCCACCGCTCACAACGAGACCTGAGTTCCCAGGGGTAGTTCAGGATTTGAGTCTTTTTTCTTTGGTTGTTTTGGATTGAGGGATAACAATGGGGGAGAATCGGTTCACGTTGAGGCCTCACGTGGGGTGGTGACTCATGTGGAGTCCCAGTGCCCGGTGTATGGTCCTCTTAGTGTTATTCCTTACTTGGGGCATGGCTCACCACCATGTCATCGGGTTAGGCACATACACTAGTTCCTCTTCCGATGGTTTATAGTTGGTTTCGTTTCATTTTGAACTAGATCGATGTGAGTGTGTTTGAAATGAATGTGATTTTGAAATGAAAGTGATTTTGAAATGAAAAAAGGGGGTTTCATCCAAATTGTTTTTGAAATTAGTAAAGTGGGGTTTTTAAAGAGAAAGTGTATCGGTTCTGAAAAACAGGGTATGCATTTGGATTTGGTAGGGAAAAGAAGTTCTTGAACCTTGGAACTCCTTATGGAGGGTCACATGTACGTGGGTATGTATGAAGAGTGAGCGTGGGAACTTGTTCGCAGATGATGTGATCAAGATTGAATGAACGCACATGTGACGGTTCATAAGGTTCCCTAGGTGAGTTTTAAAATTTTAAAGAAATAATGGTTTTTGAAAAGTGATTTATGCTTGTATTTGTATATTTTTGGCTTATGATCCTGTTTCCCTTGTCTTGTGTTGTTGCTTTGATTGAGTTTTGGAATGATGCTGGTTTCGATGGTGTTTTTCGTGTTATGTGTATGACGTCCAGAAATCCACCAAAAGTTGTTAATGAGTTATGCCCAGTTCCTAGTTTTTTTGTGTGTTTCCAGCTTATTGAGGTAATCGATGACTATTAGAGGCCGTTGTATAGTTCAAAAAGATAATGTGTCTTCAGGTTGTTGGGAACTCCTAGGGTAGTTAAGGTTTGTACCATCCCAGAGTTATTTGAGGGTTCAGTTCTGGACTAGTAAAGGTGAGATGTCTCATCGTCGTTAGAGTCTGGGTGTAGTTGGAGGGGGTCGGCTCTCGTGAAGGTTCCTCGTCTGGAAAGGAGTTCATGCTGGAGAAACCTATCTCTAATAATCTATCCTCGTTTTTACAAACTCCCATTTTTTTGGACCGTTCTCACGCATGCCACTAGCGTGGCTGGTTCAGGCATTCTAAGCCGCCTTGTCGGATCCCTTCGACGTCCTATTATCGTGCAACTGTTCGGGTCACTGGAGAGAGTTCTGAAAGAAGCATCATTCAGGAGGAATAAGTTAGGGGTTTGAGGATGTGAATGTATGACTGTGAGGCAGGAGATTCTTTAGCCATCAGGGCCCCTGCCACAGGTTTCGGGGTGAAGCTCATGCACAATCAGCAGTTGACGAGGGGGTGTGGAACCTCGGTCCGGATAATGTTTTCATCTTTGGAATAGAAATATCCAAAATTTCCTTGTTCTATTCTCATCACTATCGTAATCTTATCCTTGTTGTGGGGGCGTGCTGATCTCGTTCCACCATGATCCAAGTGGTCTTATATTCTCTCAATGTGGTTTTTCAATTGTTTGGTCTCTTTGAATGGTGTGGGCCGTGAATGGATTGACCTGCTCTGATTTTGAGTTGATCTCAGCTGTGTTTGTTAGGGGGGTAGTGTGTTTGAGTTTCGAGGGATTCCATGTTAGGGAATTCTTGTGGTGGGGAGAACCCTCCCGTGTTCTCCCCTCAACTTCTGGTAGTGATTGTTCATGAGTTGGTCGGGTGTGACATGTGTTTTTTTAATGGTCACCCCGAGCCTCTTGGTTTCTTCTAGTTTGGTTTGGTTATGGAATCTAGTTGTGTCAACTGTTGTCTTGGTGACTTTATAGGGGAAGAATGTGTCTTTGGTGGGGAGAATGGTCACACCCCAATCTCAGATGCCTATTTATTTTATTTTATTTTTATTCTTTTCTCGGTCTCGCGCCATTTGGACAAGGATTAGTTGGGTCCCTGTTTGAATTTTTGAAGTTTGATGTTTTTGATGGGCTTCAGGCCGGTGCGCAGTGCCCGAACGCCCCCTCCTACCAGGCTCTCACCTCTGTGCTCGCCCTTAGCCCCTGCGCTGGCCGCCCAGGAACCCCGTCACCCAGTGTTCACCCTCGGCTCCCTATCCTCCCGCCGCTCCGTCATCCGACAAGGCTTCTTCCCGACATGGTCTCCCTCTCCCTGGACTCCCGCCACACTGTGCTCCGGCAGTGCCTGCCTCCCGCGAAACCTCCCTTCTTCTGCGTCCAGCACATGCTTCCGCCCACCTGCAGTAACCCGATGACCTCCTCCTCTTCCCTGGTGGTTTTCCTCTCCGGCACCGCCTCCCTTCCCCATCCAGCCAGCGTGAGTCCATGCCTCCATTCCCTGTCCTGCCGGTTTGAGATCCCCTTGCCCCCTTTTGCTTGGCACGACCCACTGGCAGTAACCCATTCCCCTCCTCCCGACACGACAACCCCCATCCGACATCCTTTTCCGGTAAACCCGAAATCATCTTGTGAAATGCCTTTTCCCTACTCCGATGCGACCACAGTTCCTCTTATAGGCAACCATTGCCTCTTTTGGTATAACCTAATTCCATTATTTCAGTGTTTCTTACCTTCATTTTAACCAATTATAAAATCTTCAGGTTGTGTTCGCGCGTCTTGTTTGGTGTCTAGGGTTCCCAATTGGCCCGCGGAGCGATGCACTTTCCTCTATTGTGGTTTTGTCGCTCTGGAACGTGTTGAAGTAGGCGTTTCATTCCCTTTTACTACCAATTTCAAGTCATGTGGTTCTTGTGTGTTGTTATTTTATTTCTAAAACATGTTTCACACTTTTATTACATACATAGTTAATTTATAGTGGTGATTTCGTATTGTTTGAATTGATCGCAATTAGTTTTTTTTGATGTTATTCTTTTATGCGCATGTAAATGCTTTACATTTCGGTCTTGAATAATTGTCACTTTCTTTTAAAATGGTATGGTTGGTTGCATCAGGGTGTGTTTCAGATAAAAATATTTTTGGGTAGCATTTGGTTGTGTTTTATGACCTGTTCAACTAGTTTATGTGAGTCCTTGGTACTTTTGGTCATGCGTTGGTCCTTGCCACCTTATTTTATTTATTTTTTTGGATATCTTTTATTATTATAGTGAATCTGTGGTCAACGACCAAGGAAACGCATGCTTACACCTACGGTATGTATATATATATCCTCCAAGTATGTATTCCCTCATGGCGCGGGGAATACGTGCATTGGATTAGTGATATGTGTATATATATATATAGGTATGTGCATGCAAGCACGGGCCGATTTTGAGTGGTCGCTGCTCTTTCTTTCAAGTTCCAAAGTGTCTGACATGAACCAGTTCTTCCTTGAGGTATGAGAATCTGCATTTTCCCCTTTTAAAATAAGTCCATGTAATGCTTGCAGGTTTTTAATAAACACTTTTACAAGATTAATATCTTTGAATAATAATTGGAAAACCTGTTATAGTGTTTTCTAGTTTTCTATTGGGCTTGTTAAAAGTAGTTTTTTGCATTATCTTCTAGTTGTGTAATTAGTTTGATTTGTTAATGTAGTTTTTTTACAAACTGTTTGATTTTTTATGGAATGACTAGTGAACTGTTTGTGTTGCTCTAACTGTTTTGTAAAAACATGGTTTTAATGGGTTCTTTAAGGTTTAAATTTTGGGTTCGAAACATGTTTTGGTGCTTAGAATTGTTTCAAAAAATGGTTCGTAAATGTTTGTTGTTTTGGCATGTTTTGGTAAATACATGTTTTGGGAAATGCATGTTTTTTTGAAAGGATATTGGCACGTTTTGGTCCGTCTGACCATGTTTGTAAGAAATGATGTTTATTACTCTTTAGAAAACATTCCTAAATGTTTTGGTAAATGGTTGATGAGGTAAACCTAAAGGCCTATTTGGCATGTTAGATTGGCTGTTTTAAAAAGTTATAATGTGTGTGAATTGTATGAGGACCGTTTGGCATCCATGAAACTGTGTGTTTGGGAAACCCCACTTTGGTTAGGCCACTTTCCTCTTCTGTCGATCATGTGACAGGAGGGTCCTCAGAATGGGCCTCCTTTTGATATTTTTTATGTTAAGGCATGGGACTAACTTTGAGGTGGTCGGGGTGGTGCTTATTTGTATCGCGTGCTGGATTATATTTATATGGATTGTTATTTTAATGTGTGGCACACCTCTTTTTGAACATAGCACAGAAACTTATCATATAAAGGAGGTTTACTGAGAAAGATTGATAAACTAGTTTAGATTAAGCACTGGCTAGTGGCCCTTAGTATAGATGACACACTGCTAGGGGATTTGGCCCCTCGGTTAGGCCATGTAGGGAAACACCGGGCATTAGGGCGTTATGAAGTCATCGAGAGTAGGAATGCCTTCAGGATGAGTCACATGTATAGTACGCTCTGGTCTTCCTCCGAGTTACTAGGTTTTCCATGATCCTTTTATATGAGCACTATTAGTACCATTGCCCTCGCTGTGTGTGGAATCATACCCATGAACTTGGTTTTGGTATTTTCTTGGAAAAGTTTTGTGTGTATGGTAGGTTTTAAAATGAACTTCAAAGTAGATGTTCTGGGAAAGTTTATGTGAACCCATCTTTTGTTTTCTTTTCCTTTTTTTTGAATTGTTAGGGAAATGTATTTGTGATTGTTAGTTTTCAAAATTCAGTGTAATATGAAAACCTTATTTTTATAACTGTAGTTCAAACTAGTATTTTTGGGCTGTTTTGGAACTGGAAAACGCATGGATTCTATGGTTCACTTTTTGTAATTCATACTGAGCATTTTTAATGCTCGCTCCTTTCTTACCTTTTTAGATGTAGGCTCAGCTATTTGGTTTAGGTTCTTGTTTTGTCTTCCTGTGTGAAGCAGACTGTTAGTTGTTGGAGGTGACCCAGAGGTCACATGGAGGTATGTGCAGTCTTGTTTTCTTGCCGCTGCTAGTTTTCCTTATCTTTGTCTAGTATTTATTAATTTATTAATCTTCCTTTTATGGGCCAAATCATTCCCACCCATTTAGTTTTGATGCCTGGCACTAGTTCCCAGCCCGTGGGGATCGGGAACGCCCCTCGGTCCATGCGGCGGGCTGGCTCGAGTGACTGGTTCAGGGTCGACCCAGGTTGGTTCGTGACATTATCCATACTTAAAAGCCTCTTATATCTTCCAATACCTATCTAATTCAGTTCCAAACATCCCAATAAATTTCATATAAGTCGTTTTAAATTATAATAACACCCAAATAAGGTATTATGTTTAATACCAACGAGGTTGTCTAAAGAAGAGGTATAATTCTTAAGTGAGTGTTTTATTTTTTATTTCTTCTTAGAACTCCCTCAAATCCCTCATATAAATCATGATAAAATAATGTAAGAATATACCATATAAATAAAATTTATTATTATAATTTGATAAACTTTTTTAATAACCTTATAAAACTAACTGAAATTGAAAACATCTTTCATGCGCACATCCAGACTACCACCTCCCAAAGATGATGCGTTACATTTTTCATCACTATTACTTATGGTTTGAAATAATATTGGATAAAAATGAAATAAAATGAAATATATGATATAAATAGAATTATTTAAATGTAAATAAATACTGGAATTCATTATTTATGTTGGAATGAAAAATAAAAAAATCACTCGTACATATGTAGGGAATACTATCACCACATAGCAGTGTAATTAATTTAACATATACACTTCAATTGTATTTGTAAAAAGATAGATACAATGAATATATATGATATTTATTTTCATAATTTTGATTTTAAAAATATACCATATCATTTAAATTATTATCCATCAACCCATTAAAAAACAATAAGGTCCCTGGTGCTTATGTGTGCACTACCACATCTACTATATGATTTGATTCATCTTTCCTGCCCATCATTAATGATTTTTTAGAAATATTTATATAAAAAATATATTTTATAATATTATAATTATCAACAGTATTAATAATATTGAACCATGAAAACATAACATGGAGCAAAATAACTGAACCAAAACATATATGAAAAATGAAATAGTTTGCACTCATAAAAGATGATTTTAATAAGTAATTAATAAGAAACAGTTTTTGGAATGTTATAAGTAGATCATATATTATATTAAAATTATTTATATGGTTCTTGAATAAAAATATAACAGATTAAAATTTATTATAAATGAATTTAACATTGCATATGATCCATATTGAACTTGGGGTATGGGATTGTGGTGTGAAATTGTCTTCTTTGGGACATATGTAATGTTATGTTCCTATCCAATATATGATGTGTATATCAAACCCTTGTGACATGTAATATATTTAATAATTATTGAGTTATGATATTTATTGTTATAATTGAATTTATTTCATCAAATAGGTTATTATTTGAAAGATTTCAAAGAGCTAATACATTTTTGTTACAATCTCATTTAATTTCAAGATTGTTTATGTTTAGATTCCCTATTTGAAAATTATATGACCCCAGTATCTTAAAACCCATATATTTATTTCTACCATGTTTATGTTTGTTTTTAAAATTCTTATTTTCCATTTCTTGTCTTATTTTATATTTAATGCATAACTATGTTAAATTTAATGGGCTTCCTTTTAAAAATATTCTTTTGATGTTTTCCTTAAAACTATTTTTCTTCTATGTACATATATTACTTAACATATTATCAAGATTTTTTTAATATTATATAAATACTTATTAAATATATTTATACTCATGTTTTAATTTCTATAAAAAAGTTTAAATAAATTTTTATTTCATTTTCTAAATGAGGTACCTTTTACTAAATTTTTGAACAAAATCATTATTATGAAAAATACCACAAGGATGGATTTTCTCTCCATCAAGAATATTATTTTTTTAATGTAGTATTTAAAATGTTCTATGGTTATTTACAAAGAAAATTTTCTTCACATTATTTTGGGAACTTTTCTTTAAAATGATTTTTAAATAAAATATTATTTTCTTAATGGATTGAAACGATTTATGAAAATTTATTTATAACACTGTTATTACATGATGTTATGAAGAAGTTATTGAATTGCCCCTATTTTATTTTATAAATGATTGGTTTTATAGTAAATTAATAGTTTTTGATGTATTTATATACTCTATTTACTAATAATGTATGATATCTTACATTATGATTATTTATTTTACTATGATCAAGTTTTATATCATTATACATATCCAATAGGAATTATTTTTATCCATTATGAATATATTTTTAATCGCATGGATGAATTCAGAAAAAAATTAGTACTTTTATGGTTCTTCAATAGTATACCATTTATATATATGGTATCTATTGAACAATTATTATTTTTTATGTTATTTAATTTATTGGGGAAATAATGAGGTTATGAATTCTTGATTAAATAAAGATAATTTTTGATTTCTTATGAATTTCGAGAATGGTTTGTATTGATAATTCAGAATAATAGGTATTCATTAGGTGTGAAAGTCATGGGTGGGACCTGGTTATATATTTCTATTTGATGCATTCATAGGTCTCATGAGATAAAACTAGTTTTCATGATGTATAAGTAGAGGATATAAGATCATGTCACAATAGTTGGGTATTTGGTGTTTTCCATCTCATATAATGATAATGTTGTGGTTGATATGACTTGATGGAATTACAATGTATTTTTTGATAGGCCATGATGGAATAAAAGACTACCTTGGATTAGAGGCCTTAACTATATGATTCATGATTTATTGCTTGAGAAGCCATAGTCATAAATATAATAAATTATGAATTTCCTTTATTAAGAATTTTTCATTAATTGTCCATGTTATTACTATATTTATAATAACCATAGAAGTTCATTGAAATAAAAGTTTTTATTTAATGAAATTTGTTTGGATTATCAAATCTTCCATATTCTTTATGCTTTATTTACACATGATAACATCTATTGTACATAAAACTTTCTGAGAATATGAGGTCACCTATACATTTTTTCCTTTCCTTAGTATATTAATAAGGATATTATGAATGATATCAAAGGTTAAATAATGTTTATTATTCATTTTTTACATTTCCAATGTAATATGGGAATCATTTATTTATCTAGTTTTCAAATACGGGTAAAATAATAGATCATGCCTACTATGATACCTTATATCTATGTCAATGTAATAATTTAAACACCATCATTGGGTTTCTAGATTTAGGTTTTAACATAACATAAAATCATATTCTTCCATTGATTTATAGTATTTACCAAAAATATATGAGGGATAAAGATAAAACTGAAGTGAATGATTTTCCATCAATTTATAAATGACTAAAATCCGTGTTAATATAAAACTAATTTTGATAAACTTATTTTAAATAACAATTTTGTCAAAATAAATCATTTTAAAATATCCACCACATTAAATGAACCAAAGAGTCATAAAAAATAATCAATGATACTAAACATTCTACCAACTAACCCTCTACCACATTTTCAATATATATATATAGATGTCCATTTATGAAGATATAAGTGTTCATATTACCTGAATCATGTTTTTTGGATCATTTGAATAACCTCATATGGATAAATTGTGAGGGGGGGGGGGGTAATTGTAGTTTTAAAAACATAGTTTAAAATAATTATACTAAAAAAATCTAAAAACTCATTAAGTAGATGTCACGACCCATCCTCGGGGCCCGTGGTGTGACTACCCCAAGCCTGCCTTCCATAGGCCAGGGGCTGGCGACTAGAACCAAAGGCGTAAATCCAAATAAAAGGGAAGGAATTACCTTTATGAAATGTAAACACACACACAACCAGAGTACTAGCAGAAGAAAACACTAAGTAAGCAGTATAACAAGTGTGTTGAATGTACAAAGGGGCCGGAATACAAGCCCAACAATAAAGTACAAGGAAAAGACAAAATAGCAGGAAGGTGTCAAGCTGCTCCTGAATCATCCTCCGGAGTTCCTACCTGAAGGGTAGGTATAGATGGCCACCTCAGATCCTCACATCTGTATGTCACCTCTATGTACCGTCTCGCCGTGAAGTCTACCTCCGGGTACCGTCTCGTCATGAAATCCACCTCTGGGTACCGTCCAGCTCTACAAACCTCAACCACGATCAGTGCTTGTCCGTTGTATGCATCCAACACAACAAGGTGTGGGCATAGCCCATGCAGGGGTGAGTATATCGATACTTAGTAGAGACCCCGAGACCCTCAAGGTCTCACTATATCCAACAAGGACAACCACAAATAAGGATCTCAACAGATAACCCTTACTTAGGTATAAGTTCATACTTATACCTAAGTTATCAAGTAACCCATCTCAATCATGAGGAAACACAAAGGATATTGAAAACAACGAATAACCACTACTTAGGTATATTCCCATACATATACCTAAGTTATCAAGTGACCCATCTCAAACAAGAGGAAAAACGATGGTCATCGACTCAGCTCAAACCAGAATTTTCATTATCAAAACCACAACTGCTGGAGAACTCCTCCTCTGTCGAGTAAAGAAGCCCTGTCATGACTCCGAGGTGCTACTCACAAACCTTAGACTGCTGAAGTACTCCTCCAGTCAAGTACCGCGGGTCTGCTATCAAATACCAGGCACTCCGTCCGCTGTGGGTCTGCCGCCAAATACTAGGCGCTTCCCCTAATAGCCTATAGAGGTACTCCTCATGTCGAGTACCGTGGGTCTACTGCCAACTACCAGGAGCTCCATCCGCCGTGGGTCTGCCACCAAATACCAGACGCTCCGTCCACTGGGCTAATCGAATCACTCCGACTCGAATCGGTCAAGCAATCATCAGGTCTACAGCTACTAGGTCTCCACACTCCGTATGCTCGTCTCCGAGAGCATGCTCTCCCTGAGCCACTGGTCGATACTCCGATTATCACAAAGTCCCATGAAGATGTATCTCAAAGGACCGCCTCGTCAAAGGGGTCTCAATGCAATAGACGACGCGTCAATCGGACGCCCGGTCTGTGAGTTATAAGCCTTTTAGTCCTCGGGGCCCGGTTGGTTTCGTGTACGAACCAACCTGACCGTATCTCATCTATACCCCAAACTCCCATGTGGTATACTCAAAGTAACCACTTCTCAACGAGATTACCAACGTCGCTGACGGTTCGTCAAACAGACGTCCGGCCTGAGAGATATTGACTTTTCCGTTCCTAGGGCCCAGTTGGATTTCAGGTACAATCCAACCTAGCCATACTCCAACTGGGTCCAAATCTCGGTTAAAGTATACCATAAGAACCGTCTCTTCAACAGGAATCAAACAAAGTCGATGGTACACCAATCGGATGTCCAGAGCTCAAGTTATAAGCGTTTCCGCTCCGAGGGCCCGGTTGGTTTCGGGTTCGAACCAACCCGACCGTACCCAAAAATCACCGATAACTTTAGTGTAATATACCTAAACGACCGAATTGATCCAAGGAATCCTACGCAACTGACGGTGCGTCGATCAGAGGTCCGAAGCTCAAGATATGTACGTTTAACCGAAAACGGTCTGAAAATAGGGGGTCTAGGCCCGGTCCGACCTGGCCCAATACCCCCTGGGTCGGGCCGAACCGGGTCAACCTGACCCGGGTCCGGGTCCAGCCCGGCTGGGCGCGGCCGGCCCAGCCCGTGCGGCCGGCGGCCCGGCTCGGAAGCCAGCCGCGGCTCAGCGCTGGCCGAGTGGGATGCAATGGGGCGCGACCCCCTTTTTCTGGACCCAGTGGGGTCCGCCCTAGTAGCCGGTCGGAGGGGGGGGGGGGGGGGCTTACGCCCCCTCTCGGTTTCTTCGAAACAGCCGGCTGTGATGGCCAGCCTTTGTGTAACCACGAGACCCCCTCGGGTCCCGCCTCTAGGTGGCGCCGGCCGCCGGCACCACCGGCCACCCCTTAGAAGTCCGCTGCGACCTTAGGTCGTGCTCTGTTCGACCGGCGCGGTGCGACGGCGCCGCACCCCTCCACCACAGCCCAACCCGACCAGGGATTTTGTAGCTCTGGCGCGGTGCAACGGTGCTGCGCCACTCCACCGCGACTCGACAAGGCCGTAGTCCGGCTCTACTCCGCGCGGCACGACGGTGCCGCACCTTTGCGATGATCCGACAACCATGCGTTGATGATCCGCCTATGATCGGCCCTACCTCGAATAATTAACGTCGCACGTCGGACTTTGTGGAAGACGACGTCATGGGGAAAAGATTCATTGGTGACGCTGGAGTGTATCCGAAGATGTGGTGTCTTCCCTCTTGTCCCAGAGAAAAGAAAAAAAACACGTCGACCGTTCTTCGTCGAGGGAGGAAGTCGTTCTTCGTGGATGAAGAAAGCTCTCCTCAAATTATCCCAAAATATTTTCCAAACAAATGTTTCATTAAGTCTCCATCTTTTAAAATATCTCCATGAAATTCAAAATAAGTCAATAGGTGTGACAAAAAAATAATTAATAAGGTTATTAATCACCTTAGTTGGCTCATTAAGCTTGGGAGGTGGAGAGGCTCCCCTTTAAGAAGGGAAGTTGTCAAGTAATTAACAAGGGAGGATTAAAGAGGTTTAGGGGAGTTATGGAAAGGTGAGGAGTTATGGGTTCGTGTGGGTCCCACCACACTAAAACCTCCCATGGGAGGTTAGGTGAGTGTGGGCCCCACCTCTAACTCTGCCTTTGTAGGATAAAAACCACCTTCCTTGGATAAAATCTGTACACAACAAATTTTATCTATTTTATTCTAAATCGCCATTTATTAAACCTCAACACGCTCAAAACGCAACTACGACAAAGGTCCCCCTAAGCAATTACCGACGTTGCGAGTTCATCAGTTCCCTCAGATTTCAATTTTGAGCAACGGTTCAAAAGATAGAAAAACCCGCTAATTCATTCACTGAACGTACCTGAGCTAAACTTTGAAAATTGATTCTGGGCACACCGGGCCTCGGAATCTGGTGCCGTCAGAAACTGCGGACTCGTAAAATTCCAAAGAAATTAAGAAAAAAAATTTCCTTGAAATTTCCGGGTCTTTAAATTACTCCTAGATCAGGGCTTTACGTCCCCATAAAGCTCCAACACAAACTAGGGAAACTAAAGGAGGTACCGAGCACGCATCTGAGCCTCACGCTCCCATGTGCTCTTTTGGAGGTTTCTGTGCTGCCAACGAAAGCTCACAAGAGGAATCGATCGTCCCCGTAGGACCTGATCCTGTCGATCCTCAACCTCTACTAGAACCCTGAGAAAGTCGCCCTGTCATCGACGTACAACTCTCAGTGGTCGATGATGACAGACATGTCATGCAGACATCTCCTCAGCTGAGATACGTGGATGACGTTGTGCACCCGGTGCATTTGAGGTGGAAAGGCCAGGTGGTAAACCACCTCACCTACTCTGCTGGGAACCTGGAAAGGTCCAATTAAACGCAGAGATGACTTGCCGCCCCGACCAAAACTCCATAGACCCCGTCAAGGTGAGACCCGTAAGAAGACGTGGTCGTCACCCTCGAACTCCAGTGGTCTTGTCTTCTATCAGCATATGACTTCTGTCTGCTCTATGCAGTCTTCATCCAATCCCAGATGATCTGTACCTTCTCCGATGTGACCTGAACCATCTATAGTTCTATACGTGCCAACTCCAACACTATCCACAAAGGATATCTGAAACGCATCCTGCTGCTGTCTCGACACTCCTAACAGCTGAATGCCTGATCTCTTACTAAGAGCATCTGTTACAACGTCCCTCTCCCCAGGAGTATAAACTATCTCAATGTCATAGTCCTGGAGGAATTCAAGCCATCACCACTGTCCCAGGTTCATGTCCTTTTGAGAGAAGATACTCCTGAGATTATTGAGATGGAGAGAACCGTAAACCGTTCGCTCAACGAACAATGGTGAGACTAGCCAATTGTAAGAACTCATATCCACCCTTCTTCATCTACGTTCCACCAAAGAGCTTCTAGGATTTCTCCCTTGATGAAAAGAGAAATCTGGTCTCATCCCCTAGATGAACCACGTTCTTTGCCTAATACAGTCAATCCTGATATGAATGATACAATTCATGTATTGAATGACGTCGTAAGGCCTCGACGCTACTACTAAGAGATCCAACCGTCACTCTCTCCTCCAAGGGTTGATTCACACTGTTGGCATCAGTGCGTGATTACTAGGTCTCCTCCAGTAGGAATCTCACAAGTGAGGGTCAAGTCAAAAGCTTTAACTAGAACCTCTTAGTATCAACTATACAAAAGGGACAGGAAAGTAAACGTCACAATGATAAGTGTCTTTTATTACTGCAGATCAAAGTACAAAGACACAAAGCAAACACAATGACAACAAAACAGAAACTAGAAGCACCAAGAACAATGGCCTCCATGCCTAGAACTAGTCTCTCTCCTGTCCACCTGCTTCCGAAGCTCCATTGTCGTATGCTTCAGCTGCCTGAAGCTGATCTCTCCTATATCCACCCGTTTCCTGCGCTCGGGGTGGACCTCCTGGTGGTGGTGGAAACTCTTCGAAGCGTCTTAAACCACCGGCTGTACGACCCGCTCCTTTGCTTCGATCTGGAAGGTTCCTCTAATGCCTGCTGCTCATCTGCTGGACAGGTCGGGCAGTCTCTATCCAAATGACCCTTCTTGCCGCATGCATAGCACTTCCTGCTCCTCGTATGGCTGGATCGGTTTCGTTTTCCTTGCACAACCGAACCTAAAACCTAATGTCACCTACCTGTTGTCCTGGTCCTCTTGGACCTCTACATCATCCGTCTTCTGCCTACAGATGACTCGGCTACTGACGGAAAAACCTACGGCAACGGTAGCAGCTCCTGAGCATGCTGAGAGTGTAGAGTCACTGCTATAAACTCCACCATGAAGAAGGTCTAGAAGTCTCCCCAGGTGAAGGTCATATCATCGCAAAATTGGAGCATCTAGATCCACCACCTCTCAACTTCTCCTTGAAAGAAGCTAACAGCTAGGTTCACCATCAAGTCAGCGGGTGTCCCAACTGTGTGAAAAGCTCGTGCTATAAACTCGAACCAGTACCCAGCCGTCTGAAAATCCGACTCACCTCAAAACCTCAGAGGCCCCTGTCTCTGGAAGTCATGCATCGCACTCAAGCGGCGTGCACTCTCTGTTGTTGTCTGATCTAGAAGAGGGCCCTGTACTGAGGCCTCGTCACTCAACGGCCTATCAGTACGTACAACTGTTGGGGCTCTAGCTGTTCATCCGCGGGGAGGTATCCTAAATGAACAGATGTGGCATGGTCAAAAGACTATACCTGGTTAGCTAATCTGGTTTGAGCTGATTTAAAAGAAACTTTTTAAAACACACATGCAATCAGTGTTTTGGTGCATTGAGTTGGAAATCAGAGGTCAGGGTCCCAGTGTATGGATACGTCGGCTAACCGCACCAACACTGGACTCCCTGAACTGAAAACTACACTCTGTACCCTTAACACTAATGCTTCACAAATAGAAAAATATCAGAGTCCTAAGTTCTGTGGTAGAATCGACGTCCTCTGATACTAATTTGTCACAACCCGTCCTCACGACCTGTGCCATGACTACCTCAAGCCCGCCTTCCATAGGCCAGGGGCTGGCGACTAGCACCAAAGGTGTAAATCCCGATAAAAGGGAAGACATTGAATTTATGAAATGTAAACACACACAAAACCAGAGTACAAGTGGAAGAAAACGCTAAGTAAGTAGTATAACAAGTGTGCTGAACGTACAAAGGGGTTGGAATACAAGCCCAACAGTAAAGTATAAGCAAAAGACAAAACAACATGAAGGTGTCGAGCTGCTCCTGAATCTTCCCCCGGAGTTCCTACCTGAAGGGTAGGTACAAATGACCACCTTAGCTCCCCACGTTCGTCTGTCACCTCCGGGTACCATCTCGTCATGAATTCCACCTCCGGGTACCGTCTCGTCGTGAAATCCACCTCCGGGTACCATCCATCTCTACAAGCCTCAACCACGATCAGTGATGTCCGTCGTCTACATCCAACACAACGAGGTGCAGGCATAGGCCGTGCAGGGGTGAGTACAACGATACTCAGTAGGGACCCCGAGACCCTCAAGATCTCACTAAATCCAATAAGGATAACCACAAAAAAGGATCTCAACAGATAACCCTTACTTAGGTATAAGTTCATACTTATACCTAAGTTATCAAGTAACCCATCTCAATCATGAGGAAACACAAAGATTATTGAAAACAACGGATAACCACTACTTAGGTATATGCCCATAAATATACCTAAGTTATCAAGTGACCCATCTCAAACATGAGGAAAACACGATGGTCATCGACTCAACTCAAACCAGAATTTTCATTATCGAAACCACAACTGCTGGAGAACTCCTCCTATGTTTAGTATAGTAGCCCTGTCACGACTCCGAGGTGCTACTCACTAACCTTAGACTGCTGAAGTACTCCTCCTGTCGAGTACCGCGGGTTTGCTGCCAAATACCGGGCGCTCCGTCCGCTATGGGCCTGCCGCCAAATACCGGGCACTTCCCCTAATAGCCTACAGAGGTACTCCTCCTATCGAGTACTGCGCGTCTGCTGCCAACTACCAGGCGATCCGTCCTCCATGGGACTGCCGCCAAATACTAGGCGCTCCGTCCACTGGGCTAATCGAATCACTCCGACTCGAATCGGTCAAGCAGTCATCAGGTCTACAGCTACTAGGTCTCTGCACTCCGTATGCTCATCTCCGGGAGGGTCCGCTCCACGAGCCACTGGTCGATACTCCGAGTATCAAAAAGTCCCAGGAAGATGTATCTAAAAGGACCGCCTCATCAAAGGGGTCTCAACGCAATAAATAGCGCGTCAGTCGGACGCCCGGTCTGTGAGTTATAAGACTTTTAGTCCCGGGGGCCCGGTTGGTTTTGTGTATGAACCAACCTGACCGTATCTCATCTATAACCCGAACTCCCATGAGTTATACTCAAAGTAACCGCATCTCAACAAGATTACCAACGCCACTGATGGTTTGTCAAATGGACGTCCGACCTAAGTGATATTGACTTTTCCGTTCTTGGGGCCCGGTTGGATTTTGGGTACAATCCAACCCGGCCATACTCCAACTGGATCCAAATCTTGGGTGAAGTATACCATAAGAACCTTCTATTCAAGAGGAATCCAACAAAGTCGACGGTATAACAATCAGACGTCCGGAGCTCAAGTTATAAGCGTTTCTGCTCCGAGGGCCCAGTTGGTTTCAGGTTCGAACCAACCCAACCATATCCAAACCTCACCAATAACTTGAGTGTAATATACCGAAACGACCCTCTAGATCCAAGGAATCCTACACAATTAATGGTGCATTGGTCGGAGGTCCGAAGCTCAACATATGTCCATTTAACCAAAAATAGTATGAAAATAGGGGGTCTGGGCCCGGTCCGACCCGGCCCAATACCCCCTGGGTCGGCCCAAACCGGGTCGACCCGACCTGAGTCCGGGTCCGGCCCGGCCCTGTGGGGCGCGGTCGACCCAGCCCGTGTGGCCTACGGCCCCGCTCGGAAGCTGGCCGTGGCTCGGCGCTGGCCGAGCAGGACGCAAAGGGGCACGACCCCTTTTCTGGAAACGACAGACTGAGTGGGGTCCACCCTAGCAGCAGGTCGGGGGTTACCCCCCCCCCCCCGTATTCTTCGAAATGGCCGGCCTTTGTGTAACCAGGAGACCCCCTCGGGTCCCACCGATAGGTGGCACCGGCGGCCGGAACAGCCGACCGCCCCTTTGAAATCCGCCGGGGCCTTAGGCCGCGACTCTATTCGACCGGCGCCGCGTGACAGCCCCGCGCCCCACCATCACAACCCTCCCTGGCCGCGACCCCTTGTAGCTCCGGCGTGGCGCGACGACGCCATGCCCCTCCACCACGGCCCTCCCCAGCCGCGACTCTTGTAGCTCCGGTGCGAGGTGACGACGTCGCTCCCCTCCACCGCGGCTCAGCAAGGCCGCAGTCCGGCTCTACTCTGCGTGGCAGGACGGTGCCGCGCCTTTACGATGATCCGACAACCAAGCGTTGACGATCCACCCATGATCGGCCCGACTCGGCCGGTTCTTCGTAGTCCGGCTCCATCATCCATAATCAACAAACGAAAGTGGAAGGGTCAGACCGTGTTCATGCGGTCTGAGCCGTTCCTCATCAAGATGGTATCAAGTGGTCCAACGGAACTCAAAAATTGTAGAACATTGCTGAACGATATTAAAACATGAACATAACAACCCCTACCTCGAATAATTAACGTCGCACATTAGGAGTTGCGGAAGACGGCGTCGTGGGGAAAAGATTCATTGGAGACGCTGGAGTGTATCCGAAGATGTGGTGTCTTCCCTCTTATCATGGAGAAAAGAAAAAAAAATCTCATCGACCATTCTTCGTCGAGGGAGGAAGTCGTTCTTCATGGATGAAGAAATCTCTCCTCAAATTCTCCAAAAATATTTGCCAACAAATGTTTCATTAAGTCTTCTTCTTTTAAAATATCTCCATGCAATTCAAAATAAGTCAATAGGTGTGACAAAAAATAATTAATAAGGTTATTAATCACCTTAGTAGGCTCATTAATCTTGGGAGGTGGAGAGGCTCCCCTTTAAGAAGGGAAGTTGTCAAGTAATTAACAAGGGAGAATTAAAGAGGTTAAGGGGAGTTATGGGGAGGTGAGGAGTTAGGGGTTCGTGTGGGTCCCACCACACTAATCCCTCTCATGGGAGGTTTGGTGGGTGTGTGACCCACCTATAACTCCCCCTTTGTAGGATAAAAACCACCTTCCTTAGATAAAATTTGTAGACAACAAATTTTATCTATTTTATTCTAATTCCCCATTTATTAAACCTCAGCCCGCTCAAAACTCAACTACGACAAAGGCCCCCCTAAGAAATTACCGGCGTTGCGAGTTCATCGGTGCCCTCAGATTTCAATTCCGAGCATCGGTTCAAAATATAGAAAAACCCGCTCGTTCGTTCAATGAACGTACCCGAGCTAAACTTCAGAAATTGATTCTGGGCACACCAGGCCTCGGAATCAGGTGCCGTAAGAAACTGCGGACTCGTAAAATTCCAAATAAATGAAGAAAAAAAATTTTCCTTGAAATTTCAGGGTCTTTACAGTATAATTATCAGGCTCGACCCTTATTCTGAGGAACATGTTCACAGAATTAGAACCTGGATATGGTCTGATTAAATTAGAGTAAAAATAATAATCATTATGGATCTGATTATCAAAGTGTGATTATCTTAATCATAGTTATTATGATAAAAAAATAGAATTATAAATATAATGTTTCACATTATATTAAAAGAATAGTGAAGTATAATTGGTAACAATAAGTAAAACAATAGACATAAAATTAAATTTTAATTATTTAAACACTTTTATGTTAAAAGTGGGATACCATGGTTTAAGCACTAAAAGATATTATAGAGTCATTAAAATAAAATTTAAGACACCAAGATTTATCCTCCAAAATCAATTGCCAAAAAATATTCTTACCAGGGTGTCTGGGTTTTCCATTAAGATATCTTCAAACTGAAGAGCTATCTTGTCCCAGGACTGGATGTAATCTTCTAAGATGATCTTACCATTGTTGAAACCCTTACTAATATCAATACCTTGTTTTCAAATAGGAACACTAATCCTCATTCTAGACTACTCTTAGACCCCGTCTTATCATCCTATCATCTTCTTCATTAGTAACATTAATTTTTAGAACCCGCTCTACCAAAATTTCATCTGAGCTTATAAGGATATCCAATTATGGATAAAGCAAATCATTAAACTTTATATACTTCCATCTTATTAGCTTTCATATTCTTCACTGAACGGGTCTCCCCTGGGAGATATATATAAGAATATTTCTTCCTTTCTTTATGAAAACTCCTCTGGCTCTTACTCCTCCTTGGACTAGGGAGCCTACCACCTTGTTCGTCCTCTGAATCACCTGAACAAATTATGAAGAAGTAGTCACCGGGATCTGTCTGCCTAGCCATAGAGGGTTCTACTTCCTCAATCTCCAGTTCCAGACCTTCCCTATCCAAGAGATCAAAGCTGTTTCCTAATACAATACCTACCACCTCCCTTCTGAGACTCGACCTCAACAATACCTCACCCCCTAGAGAATGACTAAAACATTTGGTTCTATAATATTTTCTTCATTTTTTTACAAAGAAGCTTTTTATTGACCATTTTTATTGGTTCCACTTGAGTAGACCATCAAAACATATGATGTACCAATGTCCTTGTGACTATCCTCATTTTGAGACTCCAAAACAGTATCATGGCAACCACCATGAGGGTCCTCAGGCTTGACCACAACTCCAGAAACCTCCTCTTCCAGAGTCCACTTCTCCAAAGTGACTTCTACAGACTATTGTGCGTAGTCCAGATCCTTTCTCACCAGATGGAAAACATCAATCACCAAGGGATTTACATCCTACAGTTCACTTTGGAGAGCCTTTGTTGTGTTCTCCACACTCACTTTTTGCTTGAAACCATCAGTGATACATGTCACATGGTCCTTACCTATTCCTACATCATTTTTATTATCATATTTTCCAGACCTACACCTGTAGGTTTCCAACAAATACCCCATCCATTTACAAGCAGTGTGTAGGTCGACCCATGATTCAAAAACTACTTGCTACCGGTAACAAAATTCTTCACCTATAATGATAAAAAAATCATGTGGAATCTTGATAATTTGACTTTCACATAGACACGAGGGTTAACAAGATGATATAAATATTTTGTACGGCAATTAGAGAACATATACCAAACCATGATATTCCTGAGCATCCGAATGATTTCCGGGTTCTGGAATGGTAATGAGAGGTTAGGGAATCTCACCCAAATCACTATGGAGGATGATTCCTACTTCATATGGAATTCATAAGACCATAAAAAAGGTAAAAATGAGATCTGTTATAGCTATAAAAAAATATACCAAGCTTTAATCAGATATTTCTCAGAAAAAAACTGGATCATAATGTTCTTGTTGTCATGTAAACCTACAGTTTCCGTATCTTGAAAATCCCAGGTATCAAAAAAAATCTATCAAAGGTGTCCACCGAAGGTCTAATCAGTGAAAAGTGAGAAATCAAGGTTCTGTTGAGGACATCCAAGGATGCATTGAAATCCACAATAAAAAGATGGCATATTAGGGTTTCATTTTACAGATATATAACCTTCAGGATTGGAGATCATTGTGGGAATGTAGGAAGTAAATCGGGGTTGGAGAAGGGGGAAAAGAGGGCTTACCTCCCTTAGAGGACGACGAAGGTCCCTCCCCCACCGGAGGTAGTGGGACTGGCATGGTAGCCACCACCATCATAAATTGGGAGAAGAATTTTGTGAGTACTAGTCCAAATATGATTATAAACTTAAGCCTGTTAGATGGACTTCCTTAACTATGAAAATAAAATAATCATTATGAGTACTAGTCCACTGTTATCGATACCTATATTAATCTGATGTTTAAGACACTGTCAGTACTATATACAAGATAGAAAATCTGACACCAGATCTGATAATGGTGAGTTCAATTTATTTAAAACATACTCATTATTATAATCATAATGAATAATTTAAAGATTATTTTCATAAAACATTAGAACTTATTCTATGGTAAAAGTTAATGTTTTCTAAAAAAACTCTAAAAAACGTGGAAAAAAATAATTTAGTATAAATATATTACCACAATCCATTTTTATTTTATTTTATTAAAAATACACTTTCAGGTAAAGTGGGAACCTACATCAGCCACAAATTTCGCATTACATGTCTCAAAATTCAAAAATATAAAAGAGAACTGTCGAACACCGCACCACGAACCGACGTACCACACCCTGATTCAAAATTCAAATGGGATACAACATCACCACCTCGCTATTCACATGGTGATACATCACCAGTTTCAAAATTCAAAATTCAAAATTCCAAAAGAGAGACCATTATCACCTCCTCGAGCCTACCACCTCGGCATGTTAAACCTGACACAAACCAACCCTCCTCAGAACCATCTCGTTGGATGCCAGCTCGCCGGAAAACATTATCGTCACCGAGAAGCACGACACCGTCACAAACTCCAAACGAAATCCAACTGAGAAACACCGAAACAAGAGACCCAAACCGGCTTTAATAGTGAACGATCATCAAACATAAAATCTTCACCGATTGCATTGAGGAAGAATAAAATATATAATCTGACCAAAAAGAAACTTACTACACCCGAAAATACCGTATCATGACGTGTCTGGAGCACCGGAAGACGCCGGACCACACATACCAGAACCTCAGGTGTAACGCCCCGACCCTAGTTACCCAGAGTCGATGCATTATTACATAACATTGGCATGATCACAAGAAAGATCAATTCTCGAAAGACCGATTAGTTTAGTAGCCTTGGAAACACTAGATACAATCATAAAGTTTTACATTACATCATAAAAAAAATCTTGTCTTCATATCCCCTCATACTATCCCTGCAGGTCATTCATAAATTATTTCTTCATAATCCTGGAAAAAAAATAAAACATTGAAAGGGGTGAGCTCAGATGCTTAGTAAGGATAACATTATAGCAGAATCTTTCATAGATAAACATAAACACTTAAGGCAGTTTATAACTAAAACAAAAGCCTTTTTAAACATGAACTTCAGCATAAAATGGCAAAGATAAAATAAAATAATGCCATTTACTTACTCTCATGGATATTCTACTAGTCAAATGATCACATGAAATATCAATAACCACTTTCATAATGATGGAATTCTTAATGCCAGACTATCATAACAACATAGCCAAGGCCTCGTTCCAAGACTACAAATAAGATTTTGCCAAGGCCTTGTGCCAAGACACTATTTTGTCTCATGAGACCTACCGATGCATCGAGGAGATATAGCAGGCTCCACCCTTCACTTATTAAGTCCAATGCATTCCTCATATGAACAGGTTTAAACATAACATAAACATTCGTATTAAAACTAGCATACGAAATGTCAATACTTTAACCACAAACCATGAATGGTATAAAAATAGAACATCCATAGTCAAACATAACTCATTTGATACAATATGGAAGATTTTATTGTATCACATTAACCTCAATCGAGAATAATTAAGGATGTTGACATAGATTAAAATAATCATCAAAACTATTTGAGAGAAATACCCCCCTTTTTCTTGAAATCATTTAAAAGTCACACTATTTGTCAAGAAGCCGTTTAAAAATTGATTTTTGAATCAAAGTGTCTCATACCACTTTGAAACTTTCAAAAGGAGTTTTAATTTTAAAACTTTAATGTCCATATAAATAAATCCTTAAAACCATTTTTTAAAACATGGACATTAATGAGCAAGATTTAGAAGAATAGGTCTTTAAAACATTTAAAAATGGCATTTTAGTTAGAGTTTCTAACCAAAAGAGAGACACTTGAATAAAAATAATTGAGGTAATCAAAACTTTTTAATATCATGAGAATAAAGGGATTCATGATATACTATGTCAAAGTACATTATATACACCACATAAAAGTGATTTGGTGTATAACAACAAAGAAGTTTCAATGGAATGTAAATTGAGATGAAATCTCTCATAAAAGCCGTATCCTTAGGTTAAGGATAAATCAACAACATAATTATGTGTGACAAATATAAATAAACTAAATATTATTGGATATTAAGTGTAAAACAATCAAGGTACATTCACACATATTCTAGTAAAAACAACACCAATGAATTGGATGTTTATCTCAACAAATCGAGATTGAGTAAAAATTACTCTTATCAAGTTCATACCGATGACTTGAGAATTTATCAATGGAGTGATTATGTGTATAAAAAGTATATACACAGAAAGGGGAGTGGAAAGTATGACATAATCAAATGAATAGTGATTCCACACATAATCTTGGAGTAAAATAATCAATGAAGTATGCGTAAAGCCGAATGAGTGGAAATTGAAATTTCAAATTCCCTTATTGATTTGGTAACATAAAAAACATACACCCATGAAATAAGTATCATACAATGATGACGTAAATATATATGAATTAAATTATATTACACAATGAATACAAACATGGGCAGTACACACACCACATGTAATAAATAAGTGGTGAACAATGGAATTCTCACGGAATTAAAAGTGAGATAAGAAACCCCTTACCTTGTACTTTTACTTGGTTGGGGGTAAGTTAACCTCCTGTATAATGTTGAAATAATTTTTATTAAATTATTCATGAATCATATACATTAATATGATATCATATATGATCTTTTAACATTGCTTTGTTAATAATATCTTAAAATTATCGTCGTTTCGGGTGTTAAATTACTCATTTTCTTTTATATGTTTTGTTACGTAAGACATGTTTGTCATGGATAGGTTGTATATTATTCATATAAAGAATGATATAAAGTTAATAAAAATTATTTTTAAATCATAAAATGATAATTATACTTTAATGGATATGATGGAGAATGAATCTCATCGCGTTCGTGGAGACGGTAGTCCGTACGTACGCACGAGCGACAATATCATTTTTTTGATATTAAAATAATATATAATTGGATGGTATATTATATATAAAGAATAATTATCATGTTATATTTATATTTTTCATTAATTATACATCATTATTATACCCATCCAAATAATAATATATTGAATAACAATTACACCACGACGTGGAGACGGTAAACCGTATGTACACACGTATGGTGACATGTTATTAAAAGGGTGGATAGAATAATTAATATGGTTGTACCATATATATAATATCATCATATTATATATAATATACTGGAGTTATTATTTTAGAATGGTAATAACAAAGAAAGAATAAGTGGAAGAAGAAAGGAACTTGAAAAGGGGTGGTGAAAACATTACCTCTTCTTCGGGTTCTTCCTTTTGATTTGATCAAAAGAGCTCCCTAGGTTGGCTTTCTGATCAAAATAAGGCCTCTAGGTTGTAGTGAGGGAAGTTGAGAGAGTATTTTGGCAGGGTTTGGCCGAACCAAAAGGCTTTGAAGGTGTGAATAAATGAGAAGGAGGAGTGCCCTTTTATAAGAGGGGTGAGGGGCACCTTTTGAAAAGCTAGATATATTAATTTATAATAAATTCATATTCGGTTTCTAATGGCTCAAAATTTGATTATTAAAAGGTTAAGGTGGGTATAGGTCGAAAAACATTCAACCAATAGAATTTAGACTTGCTTGGGTTACTATATTAACCTTATCTTTTTAGTTTTAACTCTTAGTTAATTAGTATGACATTTACCATGTCACTTTGTATTTTTATATTATATAGTTAATAAATTTAATATATACATCCAAGAGACCCCCAAGTAGTCCATTAATGATACAAATATCATGATATAAGTCTCTTGGCCGAACCTTAGATTTGTAAGAATTTAATATCAATTAATAATATAATATTTGTTTTAAAACCTCTTTTATGTCAATTTTGACACTATTCAATAGTTGATTTTTGTGAAACTCATAACAGAATGATTACTTAGAAAAAAGTCAATTAAATCAATACTAATATGTCATATTAGCCTATAAAATTAGTGTAATTCATAAAAAGTCTCAAATTATATTTATTTGGGCATTTATAATATCAATTATTCTAATTTTTCATTATTATGGTAATTAGTGCATCATCATTGTGTCATAAATAAATTAGATTATATAATGTCTAAAAATTATAAATAAAATATAATTATGTAGGAAATCTTATTATATTTCTAATTAATATTTACAATAGAATTTATCTTATGTATAACCCTATATTAAAAATGTTTTAGTAAATAAACATTGATTTTAACTCTTTTAACTCTTCTTTGAATTAAATAATAATAAATGTCCTAATCTAATCTAAGTGGACCTAAATGATAATATTTTATTCCTAAGGTTGTTTTTGGTCGAGATAAACTTGTCCAATAGAATTAGGACATGTGTTAGGGTAATATGAATATCATGTTTACCCTTAATTACCCTATTTACTTTTAACCGTGGTAAATAAAAGTAAAAAGTTACTATTCACAAAAAATTATTTTCATCTCATTGAACCACATTATACTTATTGATATTAACTGTGTCTCTAGGATTTTTGAAATTCCATTCACAGAAGCGGTAAAACTAAGTTTTATGAAAAATTCAATTCTTTTTTTAACTACCACTTAGTAGTTTCACTATTCATCAAAAATTGAAGTTTTTCAGAACAATTCCAAAATTTCACCCTAAGCTATAATTGATATTCTGAATTCAAAAATGATGTCTATTTTAAAAAATCCTAAACATATAAATTGCATTAATTAATTTAATAATTAATTCCCGCTGTCACAACAAATATCGTGTTTTTAAGAAACAATATATATCAAAAGATTGACAATTATTTAGGTCCAATTTCAAAGTGAAATTAATTCTAATGAACACCATTGGATAAAATGGTAAAAATATATTCTAATTATACTTTAAAACCACTCAATAATATAATTTATCACTATAAATTATTTTTATTTAAAAAGTTGTTTTTAATTAAAATTTAGTAATTTTCACTATTCATCAAAATATAAGTGTTATCCGAAAAGTTCCAAAATTTCACCCTAGGATAAATTCGATATTCCGAATCAAAAAATGAAGTCCATTTTGAGAGATAGAATTTATAAAATTTTAAAAATTAGGTATTACTATTCATAACGGCTAGTTTGATTGGTTGTGGTGTGTTAAAATCTTGAAGTTGCATACAATGCACGCCATTGCATTATTCAAAGGGAAGCGTACCATGGAAGCTTGGGGTGTTACATTCTCACCTCATTCAATAAATTGCGTCCTCAAAATTTTTAAAATTGGGCATTGGAATATAATGGAAAGTCACACACCGGAAAAATATTCAATAAAACTATCACTTTAAAAGAAAGAAAGAGAAGAACAAAGGTCACCCGAGATAACCCATACTAGGATTCCATGTAGGAAAACATGGATATGGATGATAAACTAAGTGTCAAGTTATGATGGAGAGGGATAGAAATCATGATCAGGAGAATGTTCACAATAAGAAAACCACAAACTTGTGTTGGGACAAACGACCATTAGTCTCCTAGTAGGAAAGTAAACGGACAAAATTTTTTTGTTTTAAGTTACATTCATTTATGATATTGACTAAGAATATAAAGATATATACTTACATTTTAGGTAGAGTTTCATTCTTTAATAAATTTACACCACTAACTCATTTTTTTTAAACGATGAGTATTCAAGAAGACTTGGTCACACTGGAAGAGCTAGAATAAACTTCTATAGAATCACATGATCCATGCAGGATGAACTATATATTTACATTGTCTTTAGAGATTAATCAAAACCAAAATGGTTAGTACAAGATCTAATGATCCCCCAAAAGGATATTCCTTGATAGAAATAAACACTAATCTTAATTTCCAAAATTAAACCAACAATACACCAAAGTTAAATAAATACCATTCAATAATCAATTGTCTTTAAAATCCTTCAATATAATTAAAACTAATATTGAAAACCAAAACTTATTAAGAATATAGTCTTCCATGTTAAATTGTATCTCCAAATGTCATTAATTACTCTTAAAGTCACATACTTAAAAGTAATTAACCTAATCATTTCCATAAACAACCCAAATCACTATAAATCCATAAAAACATAGATAAAAATCCACCATTACTCTTCAAATGAAATCCCATAATATTCTATTTTCCTTGGGAATATAGTGTTCACAACAAAGAAAACAACTTCCAAAATAACATCCATCACTTAATCACCAAATCATTTTCCTATACCAAGGGTATTCATTTAATAAGACACAAGAACCCAAATCAACTTATTATTGATCGATAAAATCATTTAACTAAAAATAATTAGTCACACTATCCAGGGACTTCACGTAGTCCAGTGGTAGGAGATAAATCCCAATCGCACTTTGGTTGTGGGTTCGATTCCCACAGCTTTGTCCGACGCGACAGGTTGTCACACGGTCTGCATGTTGTCCTTTTTCAAAAACTATATTTTATAATACTACCAAAATGAAATAAATTCCTCAAAATAACCATAACATAATTTAACCACAAATCTTATCTCATACCATGCATTTTCATCCCAAATTATGATAACTTATAATTTCCTCAAACCCAATGATCATATAAAACCAAATGATTATTTATAACTATATCCACAAGAGAAGAGATAATTCTTCCTCAAATATCATTCTCACATGGAAAACTGTGGGGTTACAAATACAAGAGAATATTATTCCAAAGTAAACCCATCAACAAGGAGCACTAATACCTTTTAAACATTTCTCTGACCATTTATTTCCACATAGATTCTTCTTTGACCAAGAAAATATACTATAGAATAGGTAATTCACTCGGGTAATGGCCAGTTCCCCTACATTTACGGCAAATGATTGTAAATGGACTCTTGGGACCATTTTTATCTTCTTCCATAGTACTCTTAATTTTTCGTCAGCAATTCTTCACTTTATGTCCTTCCTTCCCGCATGTAAAGCATTTCTTTGTCCCACTGAGACACTTTCCTGGGTGTCTTCTTCTACATTTCCTGCATGACGGAAATTGAGGATTCCTTTCTCCATGGTCTCTACTGCTGGAGCTCTTATCATTCGTCACCTTTCTCTTCTTTTTTGAGTCCGAGAATTGGTTAATATATATATTGTTTATCATATTTTTGGAAAATTGATTTGGAATAAAGACAATATCTTTTACACCTATCAAAATTCCATTTTTTTGCTCATTTACACCGCCTTTCCAACCTTGTACATCATTCTCAAAGTCACTATGACTTCCTTGGAATCCAGCCATTGACTAAAACCAGAAATCATTGTGTGAGTAATAGTAGTTATAAAATCATTTATAGATTAACATGTCACCATATTCTCAATTTGAAACACTTTAGGATTAACCAAGGTCATTTACTCTCATCTTATATATATAATACTTCAAATCAGTTTGTAAAGAAAATGTAAATTATCCTAAGCATATCCCCCGGGAGTGTCGTAACCAAGAGTGCAGCAAGGCTCGTTGTCGTGCACCAGTTCCCGTTTGAGTCTAGCTCAAAGCGGTGTTTTCGGGTTTTACCCCTAGGTACATCTGTGCCAGAGCCGCCTCAACCTGCTCGTATCCAGACAGGGATGTATTTCTCGGAAAACTCACAAAATATCTACAATACTAAAATTCTAGGAAGTTCTTCTATACTAATCATGAAAGTTCATCTTAGGTCTATGTGCTCTAATCAAAGTTTATCTAAATCTATCTTCCAAGGTTTGTACTAAACTTCCTCTGATACCAACTGTAACGCCCCGACCCTAGTTACCCAGAGTCGGTGCATTATTACATAACATTGGCATGATCACAAGAAAGATCAAGTCTCTAAAGACCGATTAGTTTAGTAGCCTTGGAAACACTAGATACAATCATAAAGTTTTACATTACATCATAAAAAAAACATCTTGTCTTCATATCCCCTCATACTATCCCTGCAGGTCATTCATAAATTATTTCTTCATAATCCTGGGAAAAAAATAAAACATTGAAAGGGGTGAGCTCAGATGCTCAGTAAGGATAACATTATAGTAGAAGCTTTCATAGATAAGCATAAACACTTAAGGCAGTTTATAACTAAAATAAAAGCCTTTTTAAACATGAACTTCAGCATAAAATGGAAAAGATAAAATAAACTAATACCATTTACTTACTCACATGGATATTCTATTAGTCTAATGATCACATGCAATATCAATAACCACTTTCCTAATGATGTAATGCATAATGCCAGACTATCATAACCACATAGCCAAAGCCTCGTGCCAAGACTACAAATAAGATTTTGCCAAGGCCTTGTGCCAAGACATTAGTTTGTCTCATGAGACCTACCGATGCATCGAGGATCTATAGAGGGCTCCACCCATCACTTATTAAGTCCAATGCATTCCTCATATGAACAGGTTTAAACATAACATAAACATTCGTATTAAAACTAGCATACGAAATGTCAATACTTTAACCACAAACCATGAATGGTATAAAAATAGCACATCCATAGTCAAACATAACTCATTTGATACAATATGGAAGATTGTATTGTATCACATTAACCTCAGTCAAGAATAATGAAGGATGTTGACCTAGATGAAAATAACCATCAAAACTATTTAAGAGAAATACCCCCCTTTTTCTTGAAATCATTTAAAAGTCACACTATTTGTCAAGAAGCCATTTAAAAATTGATTTTTGAATCAAAGTGTCCCATACCACATTGAAACTTTCAAAAGGAGTTTAAATTTTAAAACTTTAATTTCTATATAAATAAATCCTTAAAACCATTTTTTAAAACATGGACATTAATGAGAAAGATTTAGAAGAATAGGTCTTTAAAACATTTAAAAATGGTATTTTAGTTAGAGTTTATAACCAAAATAGAGACACTTGAATACAAATAATTGATGTAATAAAAACTTTGTATTATCATGATAATAAAGGGATTCATGATATACTATGTCAAAGTACATTATATACACCACATAAAAGTGATTTGGTGTATAACAACAAAGAAGTCTCAATGGAATGTAAATTGAGATGAAATATCTCATAAAGGCCGTATCCTTAGGTTAAGGATAAATCAACGACGTAATTATGTGTGACAAATATAAATACAGTAAATATGATTGGATATTCAGTGTAAATCAATCAAGGGACATTCACACATATTCTAGTAAAAACAACACCAATGAATTGGATGTTTATCTCATCAAATCGAGATTGAGTAAAAATTACTCTTATCAAGTTCATACCGATGACTTGAGAATTTTTCAATGGAGTGATTATGTTTATAAAAAGTATATCCACATAAAGTGGAGTGGAAATTATGACATAATCAAGTGAATAGTGATTCTACACATAATCTTGGAGTAAAATAATCAATGAAGTATGCGTAAAGCCGAATGAGTGGAAATTGAAATTCCAAATTCCCTTATTGATTTGGTAACATACAAAACATTAAACCATGAAAGAAGGATCATACAATGATGATGTAAATATACATGAATTAAATTATATTACACAATTAATACAAACATGGGAAGTATACACACCAAATGTAATAAATAAGTGGTGAACAATGGAATTCTCACGGAATTAAAAGTGAGATAAGAAACCCCTTACCTTGTACTTTTACTTGGTTGGGGGTAGGTTAACCTCCTGTATAATGTTGAAATAATTTTTATTAAATTATTCATGAATCATATACATTAATATGATATCATATATGATCTTTTAACATTGCTTTGTTAATAATATCTTAGAATTATCGTCGTTTCGGGTGTTAACTTACTCATTTTCTTTTATATGTTTTGTTACGTAAGCCACGTTTTTCATGTATAGGTTGTATATTATTATTATCTAGAATGATATAAAGTTCTTAAAAATTATTTTTAAATCATAAAATTATAATTATACTTGAATGGATATGATGGATAATGAATCTCATCGCGTTCGTGGAGACGGTAGTCCGTACGTACGCACGAGCGACAATATCATTCTTTTGATATTAAAATAATATATAATTGGATGATATATTATACATAAAGAATCATTATCATGTTATATTTATTGTTTACATGAATTATTCATCATTATTATACCCATACAAATAATAATATATTGAATAACAATTACACCACGACATGGAGACGGTAAGCCGTACGTACGCACGTATGGTGACATGTTATTCAAAGGGTGGATAGAATACTGAATATGGTTATACCGTATTTATAATAACATCACAGTATATATAATATAATGGAGTTATTATTTTATAATGGTAATAACAAAGAAAGAAGAAGTGGAAGAAGAAAGGAACTTGAAAAGGGGTGGTGAAAACATTACCTCTTCTTCGAGTTCTTCCTTTTGATTTGATCAAAAGGGCTCCTTAGGTTGGCTTTATGATCAAAATAAGGCCTCTAGGTTGTAGTGAGGGATGTTGAGAGAGTATTTGGGTAGGGTTTGGCCGATCCAAAAGGCTTTGAAGGTGTTAATAAATGAGAAGGAGGAGTGCACTTTTATAAGAGGGGTGAGGGGCACCTTTGGAAAAGTTAGAAATATTAATTTATAATAAATTCACATTCGGTTTCTAATGGCTCCAAAGTTGATTATTAAACTTTTAAGGTGGGGATAGGTCGAAAAACATTCAACCAATAGAATTTAGACAGGTTTGGGTTACTATATTAACCTTATCTTTTAGATTTAACTCTTAGTTAATTAGTTTGACATTTACCATGTCACTTTGTATTTTTATATTATATAGTTAATAAACATAATATATACATCCAAGAGACCCCAAAGTGGTCCATTAATGACAAACCTATCATGATATAAGTCTCTTGGACGAACCTTAGATTTTTATGAATTTAATATCAATTAATAATATAATATTTGTTTTAAAAACTCTTTTATGTCAATTTTGACACTATTCAATAGTTGATTTTTGTGAAACTCATAACAAAATTATTACTTCAAAAAAAGTCAATTAAATCAATCCTAATATGTCATATTAGCATATAAAATTAGTGTAATTCATAAAAAGTCTCAAATTATATTTATTTGGGTATTTATAATATCAATTATTCTAATTTTACATTATTATGGTAATTACTACATCATCATTGTGTCATAAATAAATTAAATTATTTAATGTCTAAAAATTATAAATAAAATATCATTATGTAGTAAATCTTATTATATTTCTAATGAATATTTACAATAAAAGATATCTTATGTATAACCCTATATTAAAAATGGTTTAGTAAATAAACATTGATTTTAACTCTTTTAACTCTTCTTTGAATTAAATAATAATAAATGTCCTAATCTAATCCGAGTGGACCTAAATGATAATATTTTATTCCTAAGGTTGTTTTTGGTCGAGATACACTTGTCCACTAGAATTAGGACATATGTTAGGGTAATATTAACATAATTTTTACCCTTAATTACCCTATTTACTTTTAACCGTGGTAAATAAAAGTAAAAAGGTACTATTCACCAAAAAATATTTTCAACTCATTGAACCACATTTTACTTCGTGATATTAACCGTGTCTCTCGGATTTTCGAAAATCAATTCATAGAAGCGGTAAAATTAAGTTTTATGAAAAATTCAGTTTTTTTAACTACAACTTAGTAGTTTCACTATTAATCAAAAAATTGAAGTTTTTCAGAACAATGCCAAAATTTCACCCTAAGCTATAATTGATATTCCTAATTCAAAAATGATTTCTATTTTAAAAAATTCTAAACATATAAGTTGCATTAATTAATTTTATAATTAATTCCCGCTGTCACAACAAATAGCGTGTTTTTAAGAAACAATATATATCAAAAGATTGACAATTGTTTAGGTCCAATTTCAAAGTGAAATTAATTCTAATGAAAACCATTGGATAAAATGGTAAAAATATATTCTAATTATAATTTAAAACCAATCAATAATATAATTTATCACTATAAATTATTTTGATTTAAAAAGTTGTTTTTAATTAAAATTTAGTAATTTTCACTATTCATCAAAATATAAGTGTTATCCGAAAAGTTCCAAAATTTCACCCTAGGATAAATATGATATTCCGAATCAAAAAATGAAGTCTATTTTGAGAGATAGAATTTATAAAATTTCAAAAAGTGGGTATTACTATTCATAACGACTAGTTTGATTGGTTGTGGTGTGTTAGAATATTGAAGTTGCGTACAATGCACGCCATTGCATTATTCAAAGAGAAGCGTACCATGGAAGCTTGGGGTGTTACATCAGGGATTCAACCGCTCTAGATCCAACTCAGAGAGGAGTTGAGGAATGCGAGATTAGAGCAGGGTTGAGCGACAGAGGTCTCTGAACGACGCCATCTTCCAAGAAAACCCGTAGCAGGCATAACAGGAGCAAGTCGGATCCGGAAATGCCTAGAAACCCATCAAACACCAGAACACATAACCCAAAATCTCTTTGAACCGATGCTCCATCTCCGACCTGGAGTGGTGCAGGGGAAAAAGAGGTCAGAGCCGGGTGAGGAGCCGAGGACGTCCGCAGAAAACAACCGATGACGAGAAGACCGAGAAATCAGAGGAGAAAAACCCATGGCATCGAGCCCTAGAGCGAAGAAGAAAAAGAACTGTTGGAAAGGACAGAGAGAAGGAAATAAAAAGAAGATGGAGAAGCGGGGAGATACATCACTGCCGAAGGGCCGCGGAAACCCTAGGAGGAGAAGGGAGCCGAGGAGCCAGGCGAATGGGGTTCCATATTCTCGTTACCACTTTTCCCTTTAGTATAAATACATTGAGTATGTTTTTTTTGATTTACAAAACTAAAGGAATATAAAAGTAATAATTATAACTTATGACTCAACAATCTCCCCCATTTTGGAAAGTACAAACCCCAAGAATTTAATGAATAATAACTTGTAAAAAATAATACCCATTTATTTTAAAAACATAGAATTTAGAGTCAATTATTAAATAGTATCTCTTTAGGAGTTCATAACTCATCTGAATGTGATGGAGAGAACAATGTTTAATATAATTAACTCCCCCTTAGAATAAAAACTCTCCATAAGGATTGTATTCTCCCCATTAAAATAAAATTCTCCTCTTTCATTAAAAATCCCCCCTTTGATAAAAATTTCATAATATTTATGATACTCTCTCCATTTGTATAAAAATATACCCTTTGTGACATTCAAAAATGAAATGGAAAAGTCTAAGTTTCTAAAAATGTTAAATAATGAAACGAAATATACAAAACAGTACGATTATTTAATTAATAATCCACATAAATATGAATGAAAATTCAACCAATCATAATAGGAAAACATTCAAACAAATAGGTTTTTTAAAAATAATTAATTAATTCATAAAAAACTTCCAAAATGTTTTTACAAAAAAAGTACAATAAGAGTTCAAAGAAAAATAAATTTAATCTTTCTTAATCAAAGTCTTTACAAAGTATTTCATCCTTTTGAACTCCTTGAGAACCTTCTCCAACTTGTCAACTATATCATCCAAAGAATATATATTCATAACTTCATCCAAAAGCTTGTTATTCTGTTATTATAAAAGGAAATGTTTGGATTAGATGAATCAGAGTCTGGTCATATCAAGCTCCATATCTCAGATATTCTTATTCAGAACATTAAAGACCTCTATTCATTCATTGGAGACACCTTTAAAATCCTCTACAAACTTTACTCTTTCATCCATGTGAGATGATAAGTCATTGAAATAATTTGATGATTCTACCAAATGTTGCTTTGTTACATCAAATTTCTCATTGTGGATATGAATAATAGAATCAAATTGATGAGACCATTTAATCATCATATTATATTCCTTTTTGTTCTTGTGAGAATTTTTTTGAAAAGCATTCAAAAAAGTTTGGATTCAAATTACTTTCTCAGTTAAAAACTTTATTGATTATGATTTCTTATTTATAATTTCATGAATAAGTTGACTCATTGTTTCAAGTCTAGTAATATAAAGAATAGTTCCTTCTTATATTTTCAACACATGATAATATAATCAATTCATTCTAAAGTAATGATCAATGCTAAATCTGATTTCTCTTGTTGAACCTTTGGGGGTTATATTCATCTTATTCCGAAATCATGTTACTTGACTTTACCTTTATTAAATTTTGTAACATATTTAGAAAAATTATTTTTATCAAATTACTTATAATAAAATAATTCATGGATGTAAATATCCTTGTCAATATCAAATTTCTCATCAGTTTTTTTTGAATGTTGATCATATTCTTACTTTGAGGAGGATTCTCTTTCTTCTTTTGATGAGGTCTCTTCTTATTCCGAACTAACTTAATTATATTATTTATTGGCCTTAGAGGGTACATCCAATGAGGATGTATAAAATGAATATGATGAATTTTTATTGAACTGATTTTATTCCTTATAATCCACCTCTTCATTCTCATACTCTTCCATATCTACTTCTTTATCTACTTATTCTTCAATTTCTTATTCAATATATTCATATACACTTATTTATTCTTTTTAATATATTTATTTTTGTAATTTGTCATTCTAACCCAATTCCTAATTTAAAAAATTATCAAGTTCTTGTTATAACTATCTTGGATTTCTCAAATCTCCATTTACACCTGGTTCTGATTCCGATCGATTTTCTTAAGGGAATGGAACCAATTATTCATCAATAACATTTTCTTATACTTTATCTATGATAGAAGGAATTTTTTTAGTTAAAATTTTGATTTCACAAAAATATAATCCATCTCTTGAAATCACCTTATCAATATGATAATTTGAGAAAACAAGCTTTTCAGATGACATTTATACTCCTTTCATCAAGTTCTCACAAAGTTGACCATCTATAAATCTCTTATTTTTATACTTTTTATTTTCTTATTCTTGCAACATATCATCAACAGGAATTCTCAAAACTTTGGACTAAGTTGGGTCATGTTTGAATTCTGGATCTCTCAGATTATTTTGAGATTTCTTTTTCATCCACAAATCAAAAACTTCTTTAGGAACATTATTTTATTATTTTGTTTCTTATGAGGATAGGTCTCACCATTCCTGTTTTTCTTCTTATCAACCATTATTAACTTTATTGATGGTTATTTTTTTAAAGCATCTCCATCATCCCTATCAATAAAATTATTCAATTTATTATCAAAGACCATCATCATCTGGTTCATCATATTGTCATTGATGAATAAAATATTTTATCTCATCAGATATTATTTTTTTGGTATTTTGAAAAATACTATGAATTTTTCAACCAAACTATTAAAAAAGGCTGAAAACATGATGATTATTGACTTGATTGATCCAGATTTGATATTATCTATGGTTAATAAAATGAGTGTCACAAAAAATATATCTTTACCTTGTTCATTAGAAATTCCAATATGAAAATATTTGAAAATTTTAACATATCGTGAAACCCTTTCCTTAGTATAAAAAGCCCTTGCATCCACAAAGAAATTACACAGTTGTCTGGAGTTAGATAGGAAAGATTCTTGAATTTTTTATAATGATCAAAAAACTAATCTTATGCCTTATTATTATTAAATAATCCAAGATTATCTAAAATATTATTTTAAGGAGAATAAGATTCCCCTTCTGAGGGTACTCTTACCAGAATCGCTAATTTCTTATAATATAACTTGTACCACTTCTCATACATATCAAAATAATGTTTTTTTGTTATATATTATTTAAAAAACATAACAGTGGGATAAAAATCATGAACAAGATCAGGTAGTAAATATCAAAATCCTTGTATAGTTTTTCCAAAAACACTGATTCCCATCCCAATGAATCATTGATATTTCTCAAAGTTGAATCATATTTTTTCATAAAAATATCTTTCGCCTAACTTTTCTTTGAATACAAACCATTTTCGGTAATCTTTAAAAAATTCCATTAGATAAAGAATCAGAACAGTAAGTCAAATTTAAATATAATCTTTTAGTAGAGAAAACATAAAGGGTGCAGTAGGTCAGGAGAAATCTATGGAACAACTGACGTGGGACATGAGGGGGTCCCTCTTAATATAGGCATTAGTGTTGACGATGGATATTAAAAAATATATCAAATGGTTGATATTAAAACCAAAATGATATAACCATTTATGTTGATCTGGAGAAATATTTAAGGAATTTTTAACTCTTGAGGTTTTTTTAAAAAATTTCACCGAAATGAAGATTTATCGGATTAGAAAATAAATTTTAAAAACTTTGAAAAAATAGGATTTTTATTAAACTACAAGTATGATAACAACTACAATAAAAAACTAATGTAATGATATAGTGAAAAAAACATAAATAATATAAGAATACCTTTTAGAGTGAAAAGATCCATTAGTATTATTACATTGTTCTTCTTGATTTTGGTAAACTAGAAGATTAAGATAGTCTTGAAAATACAAAATATTATTTTCCTAGTTCAAAAAATAATCTCAATAATTTTATTAAAATTTTAATTATGATAGTTTTATAAATAAATAATATATATATATATGAAATAAAAATCCATTATGAAATCTTAATAAATCCGAAAACCTTTTAAGAAAATTTTGAATACATAAATTTTATAATATTTCCAAAGTTTGTGAATAATTTTGGGAATTTAGAATTACAATATTTCTATAAAAATAAGTCGAGTCTTGAAAAAAAATTATGATAATGTTTTTTAGAAAAAATAAAAAAATAGAAAATTACTGTTTTTGAAAGACATAAAACACATGTACTCCCACTATGAAAAAGGTGTATATTAATATAACAAGATGGTTAAAAAATAATTATATTTTAATTATTACTTTATGTTTATCATTCCTAAATTTTGATTAATGTATTCAAATATATCAGAAGGAATATGTTTTATAAAAATATCATCATGTTTTTCTTACATTCTAATAAATTGTTCAGTGGTATCTCCTTTAAGAGTGTGATCCTGAAGGAAATGGTGTCTTATATCTATGTTATTAGCACATGAGTTATGTTCTTGGTTTTTATATATTGAAATGGAATTTGGGTTATCATTTTTTTCATTTTTAGTAAAAGTCATGCCATAGTCTGTCAATGTGAGTTGCATCCCCAACACTTGAGTAGAACAACTTCCAGATACTACATATCTGACTTCATTAGTGGAAAGTGCTACTGAGTTTTATTTAATACATTACCAAGAAACTAATTAATCTCATACGAAATTGAAATTTATTGATTTCCTTTTCCTTTCTATTTTATATCCACCAAATTCATCATATAGAAGAATTTATAATTCAAAAACCTTTCCAAAACAATTAAAACATCATAAATATATAGTTCCATTGTGATAATGAAAGATTTGTTTTACATATTTTACATGGGATTCTTTTATATTTTCTTGATATCTAGCACATAAGAATAAATAAAACATTAAATTTGGTCGAATAGTAGTTATATATAGTAAGCTTCCTATCATACCTCTAAAAATATTTGGATAAACTGGGTTCCCAGAATCATCAAGGTATAATGTATTTGAGGTAACTATATGAGTACTATTAATTTTATTATTTTCATATACAAATTTTTAAAGAAGATATTTTATATACTTATATTGAGATATAAAATTCCATTATGATTTTTGTGAGATTTCAAAACCAATAAAATATGTTATCTTACCCATCATATTAATTTAAAACTCAAACTTCATAAGATACTCAAAGTAATCTATTAAAGATGTTTGGATTGAACAAAATATAATGTCATTAATATAAATTTTAACAATCATAATAATTTTATTAAATTATTTTATAAAAGGGCTAGATCTGTATCTCCCTTAACAAAATTATTTTGTAACAAAAAATTAGTTAATCTATCAAACTAAGATCTATGGGATTATTTAAGTCCATATAAAGATTTGGTAAGTTTATAAACAAGTTATGGATGTTTTTTTCCAAACAAGGTGGGTTTTCAACATACAATTCCTCCTAAACATATCCATTAATAAAATAACACATAACATCCATTTTAACATTTTTGAAATTAAAGAATGTTTCAAAGGATAAAGGCATTCAGATAGCTTAGATTATTGGTACTAATGCATAAGTTTCTTCATAATAAATGTCTTATTGTTTATTATAACCCTTTAAAACATGTCTATATTTATTTCTATTAATTTTACCATTTTCATTAAACATATTCTAAAAAACCCATTTTATGTCAATTATAGAATTTTTTAGGTTGTTCGACTAAGTCGAAACATCATTCCTCTCAAATGCATTGCTCTCATCTTACATATCCTTAATTCAATCCTCATCCCTTAAATCCTTTTTAGGATTCTTAGGCTCAAATTGGGATATGATATCTAGATGTTGAATTTTATTTCTTAAGGAAATTCTATTCCAAACCGGTTGATCAACATCCCCAATGATACTTTTACTAGGATGATTCCTAAGAAATAACTGATTTCTTGGGGTTTGAAAAGTCTATTCTTCAATAATAGGTAGAAAATATTCCTTAGTAATTAATTTAGAAACTATTACTTCATATATTTCCTTATTCGAGGAACTTTATAAAAAATGTTGAAAATGAGTTTTAGAAATAACATATGAGGAAGTTGGTTGGGGTTTTTGAAAAAGAGCATAAGTTTCATGAAACATATCATATAATGTTTCCATAGTAGTACACAAATTTTTATTAAAAACTCTATAAGCCTATAAAGTAGTGGAATAACCTAACAATATTCCTTCATTGGATTTGAGTGAAAATTTATGTAAATTATTTTTAGTATTTTGTATGAATACATTGAATCCAAAAAATTCTAAGTAAGTATATTTTAGTTTTATTCCCGTACACAAATCATTAGGATTTTTATTAATAAAGGGTCCAATTAAAACTTGATTTATAGTATCGTAGGTAATAATAACTGCATCATCCCAAAAATGTTTAGCAACTAAGTAATCACCTAGCATGGTTCAATTTATTTCTTAAATAATTCTATTAATTATTTCAAATACACCATTTTTATAAGGAGTTTTAGGAGATTAAAAGTTATGTTCTTTACCGTTCTTATGATAAAATGTTTGGAAATCATAATTTTCAAATTCTCCACTATGATCAGTATGGGTAGTCATCAATAAGATATTTTTATCATTTTTAACATGGGATATAATTTTTTTAAAATAACTAAAGTATTTAGATATATTTTTGAGAAAATTAACCCAAGTATATGTAGTGTAATCATCAAATAACACAAATGAATTTTATTTTAAAACAATAGTTATAGTTTATGTAGGACCAAATAGGTTCATGTTCACTAACTGTAAAGAATAAAAAGTTGAGACTTCACTAATTGATTTAAAACATGACTTATGTTACTTACTATATTGACAATGGTCAGATACTTTAGAAGTATCAATCATAACTTCCAGTAGATCCATAAAAAATTCCTTTATTAGTCAACTTTGATACGTTTTTATGGTTATAATGTCCTAACCTTATATTCTATAACCAATATTGATCTTTAATTTCACTAAAGTAACGTAATTATTGGATCCTAAGTCCTTCAATGTTATGGGTATAAATATTCTCACGCCTATTGGCAGAAAGAAAAAATTAAACCATAGAAAAATGTACAAAACATTTATTATTCATAAAATTTACATATTAACCTTCATAATATAATTAACTTATTCTTATTAGGTTTTGCTTAAGATCTTTAACAAATAAAAATTTATAAATAATATATTTTACAAGTAGAGAAATGTTACCATTACCGATAATCTGTCCTTGAGCATTATATCTAAAAGTCACTTTACCACCTTTAATTTTGATAATATTTTTGAAGAAGAACTTATTTTTATTTATTTTATTGGAACACCAACATTACATATACCATATATTCTTATTATTGGTACTACCTTTGTTTTCTTGAAAAAAAAAACCCATTCTTTCAGAGCCCAAAACTTTATAGCTCAGTTAATGTCAAAAAATAATTTTTTTGAATCCATATTTGCTTAGAAAAATAAGATTTCTAAAAAAATAAGGATTGAAATTTTTTAATGAACAATTATTTTTCCAATGGATATCTCTTTTACACTTAGTGAAAAGGTTCATTTTTTGGAACCAATTTTGTTTACTTGAAACAATTATTTTTTATGTATAACCCATTCCAGAACCATTACCATGAGGTGTATTTTTTTGTACAATTTATCAATATTTTCTTTAACAGTATTAAAGACTTAAAAAAATTTATTCAAAGAAATTTTATATTTTAGTTTTATAAATAACTAATTATCCTCATTATTATTAGTTCTAGAAGTTAGTTTTGTTTCTAAAAAATCTTTTTCAAAAACAAAATTTTCAAAATATTTTGAAACATTTTTTTTCATAAATTGTATCATCACGTTTTTTTGAAATATTTTATATTTAATTTTTTAAAAAAAAATTCTTTAGTCATTCTTGGATTGTTTTCCTTATGATTTTCATGTTTTTTTTTACCAATTTTGTAATTATTATTTTCAAGTAATTAGGAAAAACATCAAACATCCTCATTTGAAGGTAGATAGTTTTCTTATTCAAAGGATGATTTATCAAAAGAGTTATAATCCTTCTCATTTAGATAATTATCCCATAAAGACATATTGGTAAGATTCAGAGTATTTCATACCTTATCCATGAAACATATATTGACCTTAGGTATATTGAAGAAATAAACTAAGTACCCCTAACCAAAATTTTCATTCTAAGAAGAATCTTCAGCAGAGTCACCACCACTGGAAATCCATGCTCCACTAGCTTTAAGAAATTTATTGCATTGGTATTTGTAAAACATTTTATAATTACTTCCTAACATTTTATCCTTCCCATCTTTCATCTTCATCTATAGACAATCTATTCTAATATGTCAAGATTTTTTACATTCATAACAAGTGAATTCATATTTCTTATCATTTATATCATTAATAATTTTATTTTTTATGTATTGGAAATATTTCTTTCCAACTATCATATTCATCATTTTTTCTAAGTTTTATAACTCGTTTTTATAATTTTTAGAACCACTAGAATCATATTGAACAAAAAATTTCTTATTTCTTAAATATTTAATAACTTTCATAGGAGTTTGAGCTTTAGAAGTTAAGGTTTATGTCATAAAAAAGGAAACACCACCACTTTTCATTTTTTGTTTCTCAATATCTCTCTTGAGACTTCCCTCATTCTATATAAGGGTTGTAATTAAGTCATCTAAAGTAATATTGTTTATATTTCTTGTATCATCAACAAAAGTCATTTTTGATTCACACTCATTGGGCATAATTTCAATTATCTTCTCAATAAGAATTTCATAATTAAGCACCCTCTCACCAATATATTGTAAACTTTTTATAATGGTCATGAACCTATAATGAATCTTGGGAACAAATTCACCAATTACGGAATCAAAAGAGTTTTATTATTCTCTTAACAGAGCTATCCTAATCTCAACAAATTTATATGTCGAAAAATGTGTGACCTAAACTTTTTCCAAATACTGTTGGAAACATTACAAGAAGAAATATGAATATAAATTCTTGTTGTCAGAAAACATGAAAAATTATTCCTTAATATGTCGTTTAACAGATATTATTATTTTTATCTTGGTGAGTAAAATAAGTGATTTCCTTATCTAGAATCAAATAATCACTAGTGAACATAACTAAATTATCATCCCCAATGTTGATAAAAAAAGTATTCATCTTATCCCTCTAGTAATCATAATCAGTACAATCAAAAATAAGTTGTCTATTAGGATTTATATTTTCTATTGAACCAAAATTTATACCTTAGTTATTTAAAATAAATAAAAATACTCTTTCTACAAGAACACGTAAGTGTAAAAAATGTTTAAAAAAAATATTATTTAAAAACTTTAACAAACATGTAATATTAAATAAAGTAAAAAACTTATAAAGTTTATGAGAATTATAATGCTTCCCTGATACAACTTTTTAGATAATATGAGTATAATCATATGGATAGCTTACTATAGGGGGAGAATTTTATTTTTAAAAACTTTGTTTAATATAATTAAACTAAAAAAACCCACACCTCTTTAATAAGAATTATTGGAATAGATCGTTAATCCAATTAACAAATTCAAATAATCAAAACCTGTATATAGTCTGATTAAATAAAAGAAAAAATTGGAAACACAATGGATCCAATTATCAATGTACTATTATTTGAATTATAGTTAATATTATTTAAAAAAAGAAGAAAAAGAAGAATACAATGTTTCTCTTTCTGTTAAATGTGTAAGGGAATATAAAGTTGTAAAAAAAGTAATACAATAGAAAAAATATGTATGAATCAATTATAAGATATAAAAATATAAATCTTTTAACCTTAAGAGAAAGGTAGTATATAACCCAGACTAAAGGTATCCACTATTTTATACTTCTTGTAAAGTTTGTATTTCTTTACCAGGAAACCCCTCAACTTGATGATTGGAATGACTCTATATTCCTACCCCCAGAAGCCCTCTATATGATGATCAAATATATCTTAATATCCCTGTAAGCCCTCAATATGATAGATCATAATCTCCATCTTCATATCCTCAACATCCCTTGTTGTTACGATGATTTGACATAATTAACAATTAAAAAAAGTTCTTAAGGAGACAACATTACAAGGTCTTCTACAAAATGAAAAATCTATAAATAAATACAATTATTAAGAACAAGATATTCACACTCCATGTTATTATTAAAATTGGAGAGATAATGAAATGAACAAGTTCTAAAATCTATAAATTAATTGTTATGTATAGGCAATATCCAAACAGTTATTTTGTGATATTCCAACAGTCATATTTCCATGTTTGTTGCAATGACTTATTAAACCTGAAAGTTGATAGATCATAGGAACCTGGTGTAATTGAAGGCCCAAAATTTTATTTATTAACACCATTACAATGTTTAAATTTTTCCCTACATTAAAAACAAGTATTTCGAATATGATTACAGAAATAAGTATGTCTAATAAACTTACTTAATATTGTCCACATGATAATATTTATGTGTACTAGTATAATTTTATCGATACCAATATCAGTATAATGTTTAATAATTTCTCATTATGATAGACAAGATAGAAATTATAACACTTGATATAATATAGGTGAATCCTATATATCATACACATACTCATTACGATAATCATAATGAATAATTTATTTTTTTAAAATAATTTAGAGATTATTTTATGTATGATAAAAGGTTATGTTTTCTATAAAAAATTATAAAACAATTGGGACATAAAAAGTTAGTAAACATATATTAAGAAAGTGTATGTTATTTCCAAAACTATAGGAATGGAAAAGTAAGAAGTATAAATTCTGGCCCAACAATAATTAAATAATCCACTATGTCTATTAAAGATCACATGTATTGGGAGGGGAAAAACTAATTTTTTTACTAATGGATCTTATACACTTACAGTCATATTAAATCTTGATGTGTCACAAAAATCAATTATGATAAATAAAAATATCTTAAAACTAAATCATTTCACCAATCATAACATTTTCAAACCTAATTTTAAAATAAATAATACATCTCAAATAGAGATTTCACAAATTTATATAAAAACATGAAATCAAACCATTGATAGAAAAAATATATAATAATATTTCTATCTTGTATAAAATTACTCTAAAATATATCTTATTTCAAAATTTATATGATAAATATATTTTCTAAAAAATTAATGTAAAGTACCTTTTTTTGAAATATCAATTGGAAACTAATCAAATTCAAAAATCTTTTAATAAATCTATATTTACAATACATGTCAAGTGTTGGTGAATCCCCATTCATATTCAATAGATAAAACATTTTTTATTATTTAACAAATCTACCATTATCTAGATTTAACAAGGTATAAATCCCATTTTAAACATCATAAATTCAAATAAATTTATAAACATACTATTAATAAATATATATTTTCCCACAGTCACACACCATGTGATAAATAATTGTTATCTAATGAATAAATCATATTAATAAAATTAATAATTAAGTCTTTATTCCAAAAATTAGTTAATTATATATAAATTAAATTCCATCAAAAAACTAAATTTACAATTACCAATATAACATTTAATTATCAATTATTGTTAAAACATAAATATTAGGAATGACATTAATTAAAAAAATATATAATTTTACCCTAAGAAAAGTAAAAAAAAATACATGAAATTTAGATTTTATTCCATAATGCTTGTTATAGATATAAAATGAAATTATAAATTATCATAAATGGGATAAAGGTTACCTTCCTAGACACATCTCTTTTCAAAAATTCAAAAATTCCATTCTAAAAAATCACACAATGGTATTTAGTTATTAAAATAAAACCCATTAGGGTCATTGTACAATGATCAATATCAATAGATAATGGAATAATTCGTCCAATAAATTTCAAACTTGAAACTATGTCATTCCACTATTAAGGGATAAATTCATCTCTTAACCTATATAATGATAAATTATGTTTTTATATCCAGCAATGATTTATTGTATTTATTGAGTATAAACATATAAACATTTTGAAAAAGTCGTAAATATAATTCCATGAAAAGTAAATTTTAATATCCAATGATAGTTAATAATTAAAAATCAAAATCATTTTCAATCCCAAAAAATCTGATTCATATAAATATTTCCAATCCATATTAAGAAAATGTCTAGCAATTCAAATTTCTATTTTATACCATTTTCAAAATTCATTATTTGAAATAATTTTTATTAAAATAATCAAAAAATAACATGTTATGTCCATAAATATATTTTCAAAACCATTTGCATTATCAATCATACAAGAAAAGGAATGTTCTCACAAATTAAATGATAATCCTTATTTTATGAACTTTTAAATTAAAATTCATAATTTAATGAATAATCATGGGAAATTGTAGGTTTAAAATACCTTACCCATGAAAAGGCTTCCCCTAGAGTAATCAATGTGAAATAATATATTTCTATTATTTAATAAATCTACCTCTAGTTATAAATTCTAATTTCTCAATATGTTTTCATACATCAAAACAAATACTATGGTGTGTGTTTCATTTTGGCCTCAATTATGAGAATAGTTTAACCCATTAATATAATATATCAAATACGCATGGATAAAACAAAGAGTTTTGAAACTAAGTCTTACCAAAACTATTTAAATATAATCATACAACATGACAAAATTCACGACAATATAAAATGTTTTTGTATGAGTAATTTATATATCTTATTTTAATACAATGTTGGAAATGTATTGTGAAAACTTTTTTATTTCAATTTTATTTTCACTTCATGGTTTTTCTTTCATGAATAGATATTTTGAAAACTCTTTATATGTTATTTTGAAATTAATTTATTTGGAAAATGATAATTTTATCATTTATTATTTCTTATGTTTATATTTTGTGATATTTTTAAATGTTTTAATAAACTCATTGTTTTATCTCTGAGTTATTTATGAGATAATGAATATTATATTTCCATGAAGCATATAAATGTATGTATTATGAGATAGTTTAGACCTATATCTCCCAATATTTAATTGGGTTAATGATTATATCTCATGAGATTAATATTTTATGTGAATAAGGTAGCATGCTGCTTGTTTCACAAATCACCATTACAAAATTGGAATTTAATAACACCAGTAAAGGGACTTTATCATCACTTATAAAGCATTGACTACTAAAGATAGGTTAAAGGGAATCCCTTATTAGTGATAAAAACCACTAATAATGGAAACCTTTAACAGCACTAAAAATGCACATATAAAGGGGATATTTTTTTCAGACCTCTCTGAGCCCCCTACTCCTTTATCAATACTTCCCCCACCCCCTTTAACAGTGTTTCTACACCCCCTTTATTAATGCTTTGTGAAATTGAAACCTACTGCACAGGTCTGTATTTGATCCATGTACCTTTCCTTTGGAAATCAAAAACCATTACCACTACACCAAGATGTTTTATTGTCCGTTTTATGATATTTATGTTTAAATATATTTACACATATATTTTTTATTCATATATTTATATAATTATTTTTTGAATAAATATATAAAATATATGTTTTTGTGTGTGATATATATACTAATATTTATTCAAATATATAATATATAATATATAATATAAAATATATTGTATATTATATATTTTATATTATATTACATATTATATTCATTTACATATACTAAAATATAATATAAATATATATTCTATTATTAATACACAGACATATATATATATATAAAAATTGTATATATGTTTTTATAAGTATATATAAATATATTCTTATATTTTTATAATGTAAAAAATGGTTAGATATTGTTTTAATTACGTTATTAGAATATGTATTTATTTACATATTTTAGAATATACATATACATAAATATTTTTTATTGATAGACACGTGTTTATATATAAACTTTACTTGTATAGGTATATATATACATATTAATTCATATGTATAACATAAATAAAGAAGATAATTTTTTACTTTTAAGTAAAATTAATAATAAATATTTATTTTATATATTTAAAAATACATTTTTTCATAAATATGTTGATATATGTATATATACAAGTGATTTATTATAAATAAATATATGTAAATATTCATATATTTAGTTATAAATAAAATTAAATTATGAAAAACTATAAAATTTCAAAACCATAATATCAATATGAATGTAACACTTGAGAAAAAATTTACTCCCCACTAAAAATTGGAAAAAGAGCCACTTAAACGATGTTGAAATACCTTTTAATGTTAAAAATTTGGGATACACCAACTAAAAACTCATTTTTTGTGGCCTTCTAGTATTTTTGGTCTGAAAAATGGTGATTGAGGGTTCCCCAAATTACTAGTTAACATATATCGTCATAGGCTTTGATTTGATTTTTTGTTAGAGATCAAATAGACAACTGAATCAAAATCTATGACCACTTGAAGTTCAAGTCAAGTTTTCAAGTTATCATCGATCATTCATTAATTAATTTAATTTATATGTAATCCAACTATTATTAAATGAGAACTACTAAATTATAATAAGAAAAATATTAATTAATAATGTTTTTTTAAATATTTAATGTGACATTTTCACGAAATATATTATATATTAAGTGTAAATAACAAATTATTCATATCTAAAACATATTAAAAAAATTTATATTATATTTATATCAATATAAACATATTATTTTTAATGTTTTTTTTTGAAATATAACCTTTATCAATGCTAGTAAAAAACACTGATGATGGGGGGCCTTTATCAATGCTTCTAAAAAATGATGATAATAGCCCCCTTAATCATTTATTTTTTACGAGAGTAAATAACGAACCCCTTTGTCAGTGCTTTTTTCAATAGAACTCTTAAGGGAGGGGGGGGGGGGCGTTAAGAGAAATGTTTTACAAGCGATGATAAAGGCCTCCCTTATTAGTTATTTTTCTAGAACTTATGAAGAACCAATTTATGAGAGATAAAAAATCATTGATAAAGGCCCCCTTTATCAGTTCTTTTTCTAACATTGATAAAGGGGGAGTTAATTAGTAATTTTTGCTAGCACTGATAAGGGCCATCACTAGATAAACCCAGTTTTGTAGTAGTGAATGGTGAGTTTGAAGGATTTAAGCTCCACTCAAATGTTTACATTTGAATATGTTAGTGAGTAGATACTTTCGAAAACCATAAGTGTTATGGAGTTTAGCTCTTCTGAAAATTTTAAATGTGCATAGGTTTGAGGGTATCTAGGTTCAAAAATATAATGAATCACATTTTTATGATTCTGCCACATCTATTCCTACATTCATGGCTCTTTTTATATGATTCATGTTTTACTTTCTCATGCCATGGTAATAATGCTATCATTTGAGATGGTATGACCATTATTCATGACCATTCTTAACAATTATTATTTTTGGACATTTTACTTCAATTGTTTTTCATAATTCATGTTTTTATATATGATTATGTACTATTCATTATGGCCTTTGTTATGTTATCCATTAATAATCATTTTAACTCACCCATTATCATTTTTTCAATCCCTAGGTTATGAAAACAATGGCATCATGTGATATATCAAGAATGGGTCTATAGGAGCAAGATTAAAGAGAAATGTTTTCTAGTGTAGAAAATTCAAAAGATTATGTAACTATTATCCAATATACAAAACTTTCGGTCCTTGGGTAGTGTGAAATTTTGTGAGAAGTATTATTGAAATCATTATATTATTTTATTTTTTATATATTGTTTATCTTGGGTAACTTTAGTTGGCATCATAGTAGGCTTTACTTATTTTATAGATTTTTTTGATATTTGTTTTCTAATTTTTATGATTAGTTATTTAACTAATGTTTTAGGGTAATATACTATTTGTAAAATCGCTAGGAATGATTATATATATAATATGATATAATAAAATAATGTTAATGTCTTGAGTATATAATTTTCGAATAAATATATTATTTTATCAATAATATATGCCAATATTGTTTTGGAACAGATTCATATAGGTAAAATAACCCCAAAAATAGTTGGTTGAGTATATGTCGACTATCATTCTGGTTCATATTGAATGGGCCCTTACTAAACACCTAGTTTTGTTACACCCATTGGACATACTTTGGTTAATAAAATTCTTTTTATGAATAACTATTAAAGATTGATTTACTAGTTTCATTGAGGGATTAGGTTCATAATCATATGATAGCTAGAAATAAAGTAAATTACCTTAATATATTATTGATAATGGTTTAATTAATGAAAAAATTGTCCAACAAGGAAATAAAAAAGAAAAATATGTTTTTTTGTTGAATTTCATTTATTATTATGATAATTACCCAATATTGTTAATGTTCTATCACTCAAGTAAAATCTTATAGTTTTATTAATGAATTTTACTAGATTAAGCCATGGGATCTATGAAAAGGGTAAATATTGCCTCAACGAACATCCTATAAGAATTAGAGATATACTGGGAAGCATTATGATTATACCAAACCAACTATTAAAAAATATAATGAACAATGTTAATTTAGTCAAAGTACCAAGCGCAACAAAGAATAGAAATATAGAATCTCATGAAAGATCAATTGATTAATAATATTAAGGAAACAATGATCAATTTATATATATAATTTTTGGAATAATAACTTATGGAATTTACTTAATGGTATTAGGAGATATTATACCACTGGAATAGGGGGTCATCAAGAAACAATCTATCATATGAAAATGAATATTCTAGTTAACATGAGGAATGAAGATAAAACTCATACTAAAAAAACAATATCAATTAAATGTCTTATGTGTGAAAAATGAAACACTGTCCAAGATTATGCCTTAATCCAAGGATTTTAGAGGATGGTAGGAATCCACAACCTTTCAACCCATAGAGTATGGAAGAAACTATTCAATCTCTATTGATGATGGGGATAGAGGTAATTTGGTTTTAATTACTCTCCCCCATTTTTTTATTTATTATAATTATATCTACCTTTTCATATCATGGATATTTTCTAAAAACAATATGTCACCATAAAAAGTGATTTTCATTTTAAGGGATAAATTTAGTGGAATGGTTATTATGTTTGGAAATAAAGTTTATGGAAATCATAATACCCGCCTCTAAAGAAATAAATTGATTTTGAAAATAGAATGGATATCTTAAATTTAACACCACATTTATTTACAGAATTGGGAAAATAACATTCCAAATCATTTATGACAATATATTAGTACCAAGAAATCTATGAAATATTTATGAGGAAAACTGAATCATTCACATGGGCCTTTATAATTAGTTATGAGATAAATTTACTTTAATTGGTTAGTGAAAATAAGTGATTTATATTATTTCCTATGATATTGTGTACCATATATCATATAGAGATAATATCTTGAGAAAATTAATTTTTACACCTTTATCTCTTTTTGTAAGCAAAAGATAATTAAATTACTAGGATACAATTAAATTAAGGGGGTAAAATGTAGAAAATCGAGATATTGGATCATTTAAAAATACGTGTTATGTTATTTAACTTATGTCACACACTATACCAACTTTAGATAAACAAAAATATATTAATATAATTTTACTAATAGTTATATAATAAAAACTAAAAAGGTAAACCAATAATAATTATTATCTTTAGAAGGTAAATTATTATTATGGGTGAATAATGAAAAATGATATATTCAATAAAAAAAATTCTCTTAATATTATTTATTTTCATATAAAAATATAAATTTATAAATTTAATAATTTTAATTTGACAAATTAAAATTCAATTTTTTAAGTCCTCACAAAAAAATTATCTTATAATGTATTATTTTCTAAAATAATTAATTTTTAGTTCAATAGTGAAAAATAAATATTTTATAAATATCTTAACTTTTCTATGAATTTGATATGTTTAAAACCATTTTTATATTTAATATGTATTTTTATAAAGTGAAATAATCCATTAAAAGGTTCTATTTTAAATTTATAAATCCCATGAGTATCATTTTAGAAACTCAAGTAAAAAGGGTATCCTTAATAAAACTATTTATTTTCTAATTTTTTAAATTTTCCATAAGAATGTAAATTTGGAAATTTTTTAATTTTAATAATATAAGAAAACTAAAATTTTAATCCAATATATCAAAATTTACTTATTATGAATTTTATAATATTTTCTAGAAGGGTTGATTAAAAGTATAAAAATTATGGATTTAAAAATATTATAAATTCTATGATTTTATCTTTATGTTAGAAGAAGATAGAATATTTAAAAATATTAAGTAACAATTATTAAATTAATGATTAATGTTATGGATTTTTAAATATTATTTTTACATAAAAAACTATAGAAAATATTTTTATAAATAATGTAAAATGTTACACTAAAAAAGTGTTTTTGGTCATTTATTTTAATGAAGTTGTATTTAGGTAAAAATTGTCTTATTATTATATTTAAAAGTAACATAAACTTATTTTTTTATATAATAAAACAATATGTCTCTAAAAAATTATTAACATTGAAAATATTTTCTCACACATACATTTTTATCTTCAAAACACGATTTCTCTCAAAACTTTTTTTATTCTTTAAGTACATTTAATTTGAAACTAATTTTTTTAAGAATTGAAATTTAATTTGGAAAAATTATTATCATATTGATTATTATAATTTTAAAAATAGGTGATAAAGAAATATTTAATTATGTTCATTTTAATTAACTACCATGGGTAAATGAAAATGTTACCTAGGTAAACGTACACATAGGTAAAAAAAGTAAACAGGAAAACCCTTAAAAAACTCATAGATACATACACAATAACCACATGGAAGGATTAGTACACCTAAAAATGTCCCACACTCCATTATTGTGAATATTTAAAACCATTTACCTTATAATATTTTCATAGAATTATTAAAATATAAATGGTCTTACAATAAGTGCCCCTTTCCTCTCTTATAAATATGGATCATTTACACCCTTCCAAAGATAAAATACCATTCCAACTACCCATTGAAGATATTCTATTATAGTATACCTAGTATTCTCTCCTAAAAACATAATCTCTTGGTGTAAGATATGAAAATTTTAGGGAGATCTCTAGGTATTTGTTTATGTAATATTTTTCCTTTTTTGAGAATATATTATTTGGGTTTTACCTTGGGGAGTATTTTGTTGAAATTGGAGCATTTTGGAAGAAAGTGGGGAAGTGAACGGATGGCGTATGGATTTCCCAAACCACGTTCTAAGATCAACAAAAAATGTGAACCAAGAAAAAGGGGATTCACATGTTTAGAAAATGGTTTGTTAAACTATGACCCCTATTATGAGTAACAATATACCCCCTAGAAGAGGCACATGGTTAAGGCATATAGTTTGGTAAACTGTGAACCCCTACCAAGGAAACCATGAGAACATGATTTAATCCTCTAAAAATTATAATAAAAATTCCCAACCCCCCCATAATTCACCCTAACTCGGCCCAAATTGACCATAAATGTTTTCCCATATTTTTTGTGGCCCCCAAACGAATTCTATGGCCTCCCTACCTCTATTCTTGATGAATTGAATACTGAACTAAAGATCTGCACCTCTCATGGTAAGAGAATCTCATCCCATGTTGTTTACTCTTTCTCTCCTATCTTTCTCTCATCCTTTTAAGGGGTTTTCTCTATATTGATGGATCTAGGTCAAGGTTTAGATTGATCTAATCTTTTTAATCTTGGATTTAGGTTTTAGATCTAGATCTTTTTCTTCATCATGATATTGGTTCTTCCACTTCGATTTTGGATTTACATTGGTGATCATTACTCATATATTTTGAGGTAGGTGGTCTAAATTCAATTACCATAGTATTGAATTCTAATTGTGTGTATGTGTTGTGAAATTTAAATTTTAATGTTTGATAATTGAATCTTGAATTGAATAAATTAATTGAATTATCAATTTATTGAATCATGGAATTAGATAAATTAACTGGTGAATTAATTAATGTGATTTTGTGAATATGAAATTGTTAGAATAGGATTAATTAATTAGTCAATTAATTAATGGAGTGTTGTGATTATACAATTGATGGAATTGGATTAATTAATTTTTGAATTAATTGATGGAATGTCATGATTCTGGGATTGATGGAGAATTAGGGTTGTGGGATTGGCCAGTTAATGTGTTTATGAATTAATTAATAATGAGGATTAAGGGGTATTTGGCTTAACCATAACGGGTTAATCATTTATATGATTTAATGTTGATAAATGGTGTAATAGTGATTTTTTTTCATATTATTCCATGTGATTGAAATGTTGAACCATGGTTTTTTTATAATTGAAATAGTATATCTTTATTTTAAAAGTGATAGGAGGGTTAACATTGATTAACCGTGATTGATGTGATATATGTGATATATGTGTGATATGTGATATACAAGTGTAGGATAGGGGCCGAGGCTCCAGTTTCCCACATGTGATAGATGAGTGTGGGATAGGGAATAAGGCTATAAATACCCATATGAGATAGTGAGAATGTGATAGGTACTGAGGATCGAAATTCCCATGTGTAATTGAGATGTGCGATAGGGATAGAGCCGCCAAATACCCATGAGGTGTTAGACACAATGATCTAAACCCATGATATTAGATTTCAACTACGGTTCTAAATGAAAATGATGTGAAATGGAATGAAATGTATTACGAAATCCCAAGTGATATAATGAGTTGTAAAATACCTTGGGGATATGGTTCAAACTCCATAATTGGATGAAGTAGGTATTTAGGGTTTGGGTGTCCTTGGAAACCAACGGGTTAATATGGTTAATTAAAGAAAAATGAAATGTGATAACTCTTTACTTATTCATTGTACATGATTGTTTATACAATTGAAAAACACTATTATTTAAAAGATACTATTTTAGACCCCATTGGTGGTGGCCTACTGTGATGTACTGACACCCTACCCAGGCTGTCGAATAGTCTTCATATTTTCCGAACATGATAAGGGAAAGATCCCTATGTTAGATGGATAAGTCAGGATGGATCATAGATTAGGGAACCAATCATGATTCGGTACCGGCTTGGGAGTTGTCAGTGTATAAATTTTTTGGGGTTTTCATATTGACACTTGACATATACTTGGCATCACATATCAACTATTTTGTTTTGGATATTGAATTTCCTATTTTGGACATCATGTGATACTGGTTTGGTTGGGTAATTGGTTATATCATTTGGTTATTTTTATTTATTTATGCTATTGTGATACTTTGGAAAATAGGGTACAGTCTCTCCATGATGATATATTAAAACCTCACTTATATTTGAAAACATCTAGAATATGGGGAGGCATTCTTGAGGTCATGTATCTGTCAAGATTGGGGAAACAGTGTGTGGTACCCAAGTCAGGATGGTACAAAGTGGTATCAAAGGCTGGGTTCTATTATATATATATATATATATATATATATATATTACTTTTTTGGAAAGGTAGACAATATAATTAGATGAATAATTCCTTAGTTAAAATATCATGCATGAGAGCGGATAACCCAAGTACGATGGTAAAATCCAAGTACCCAAGGTGGTATTGTTGTTATTAATATGTGTTTGTACCATTAAATATTATTTATCCTTGAGTGATGTACTTTCTATGTGATTTTGTTACTTATGAGATATTCTAAGATTTGACTTATGGCCAATTTTGGCATTAGAGTTGATTAAGCATGCATCATTCTGGGCACTCAATAATTATTTTGAAAAGCATTATTTTAGGAATGCATGAGAATGGAAGGTTTGGGATGAGTGTTTGTGTGAAATTTCCTTTCTATCTTGTGTGAATATTAAATGAAAAAGGTTCCTAATGTGAAATTCAAATCCTTAAAATTATGTAAAGTGTGTAAAATGGATTTCTAATTAGAAACTTGATTAATGATATTTTTACCCTTGTTAACATTGACCTAAATGTAGGATGATAATGTGTATTAATATTTCCCCAGTTTTGAATGTGTGGTGGGGTTGGGGGGAATGGCTTGTTATGTATTTTTTGATGTGTTAATGTTGTGAATATCTCATGAGGAGTGTGTTTAAAATTATATAGATATGCCTCCATGATTACATTTTATGATAGATTGATAGAAGTATATGGATGGAAATGATACTCTAGAAGTGTAACCTTGGGAATCAATAGTGTTGAGTGAAGGATCCAAATAGTAGTTCTATGAGAACATTCTATGATTAATGCTTTTTATGGAGAGAGATAGAGAGTGGGTTGTGAAGAGTATTTCTAAACTAACATAAGAGTTTCAGTTACAACACCTTCTGACCTTCACAAGAGTGGGTGGACCTGAGGAAACTAAGTTATGTATTGATTCCATCTGAACAATACATGAACATTTAGAGACTCCCAATGAGAAGAGGGTAAGTTCGACGCTTATATTTTACGAGGATTAGTGAAGTGTTAGCGGGATTTTCAGGCTCAGACTGGTTATGCAGATGGTATGATATGGAAGGAAATTTTAGAAAAGTTATTGGAAGACTATTACCTAGAGACACTAATACAAGAGAGACAAATTGATTTCATGTAGTTGAATAAGGGTAGAATGTCCATTGTAGACTATACTGATTTCTTTGAGGACTCATTGAGCTTTTCACCTATGATGGTAGGGAATGAGACTACTATGGAAATGATTTTCTACGACACACTTAAACGCGATACTAAGTCACAAGTTAATATATTTCAAATGAAAAAGTTTTCTAAAGTGGTGGATTAGGTTCTCATATTTTAGGGGAACCCAAAGGAGTCTTACATTGGAGGCATGTTGTTTATCAAGGATGATCATTGGGTACATATTTTGAGGGTTAGATGAATCATTATGAGAATATTAACTAGATTAGTGGAATTTATAGTGGTCAGGGGGAAGGGTTAGTTACTTAGGAACATACTCGAGTTCTTTTCCACTAATGTGGTATGTTGGGTCAATTTCATATGTGTTGTCATGAACCACCAACATATTTCCGATCTTGTAGCTGGATGTGACATCTATAGTGGTTCTATAGGAACTCACGATAGATTGGTATTGTTGGAAGATCTTGAAATAACTAGAGTACGAGAAGGGGATCTTCTACACCATACTCATCTGGTAGTTATAGTTATACTATCCATATAGGCAGATGTAGTAGATGTGGTGATTCTGGGAAATAGTGCTTGTATCAGTAGAGTGGTACAATTTAGTGGACTCAGATTGCATTACATGAAATAGGGGAATAACAGTTTCATGCATTTCATCCCATACTGGTGGATAGTAAGAATCACCATCAACAATTAGAGGTACTATTATTATATAATCTATTCTATCTAGTACCTTATTTGATACTGGTTCCTATCATTCATTAATATCTGCACAAATTTTTAATGGTTTGAGTATGGAAGTAGAGTTTGTGAGTGGTTTTATTATGTTTGATACATCATTGGGAGTATGGTCAAGAGATATTTGTTTATTCAAGGGGGGTTTTTTGGATATTGGAGAGTATTATTTTCTAGTGGATCTTTACATCCTTGATATGTCATGATTTTACCTAATTTTGGGTATAGATTGGTTAGAACATTACTAATACAATATTGATTATTACCTAAGGAGAGTGAATTTTATATATCCTAAGGGTGAAAATTATATTCACTGTGGAGAATGGGATGTCATGGTGGACCATATAGGTATATTTCATCAACAATTGGGGGATCCCACCACCCATGTTTTTAATATATTGTTATATTATAGATCAATAATGCATGATGTCTTTCCACCCATAGTGGGTAGGTTTTAGGATGTGTTTCCTAAATAATTATTAGGGTTTCCACTCAAGAGAGATGTTGAATTTAAAATTGATCTCATGCCAGCGGTTGAGACAGTTTCTATTCAACCATATAGAATGGAACCATAAGAGATGAAAGAGCTTAAGAATCAACTATAAGAGTTGATGGAAAAGGTATTCATCCATCCATGTATGTCTCATTGGGATTGTCTAGTTTTTTTAAAAATAAGGATGATATGATTTTTCACTTATGTGTTGATTACCAGATGTTGAACAAGATGACTATGAAAAACTGATATCCTATTCCACATGTTGGTGAAATATTTGACCCATTGATTGGATATTGTGTATTCTTGAAGAGTGACATGATATTAGGGTATCATCAATTAAGAGTTTGACTTTCAGATATACTAAGGATTGATTTTAGAAGATTATATAACCTCTATGAGTTTGTTATAATTCCATTCGGGTTGAAAAACACATCTACAATGTTTATAGCCTTGATAAAACGCATCTTCCATCCATAGATGGATCAGTTTTTTGTAGTATTTGTGGATTGAATCATTGTGTACTTCAAGACTCATGATTATCATGACCAACATCTTGACATCATTCTGAGTACACTGATAGATCATCATTTATACTCAAAGTTATCTAAGTATCAATTATAGATTGGTTAGGTACACTTATTGGGTCTCATAATCTTAGAGGAAGGCATGCTAGTGGACCTAGAGAAGGTGCATGTAACATCCCAGTTATTTATAGAATAATAAATTTGCACATTTATTAATTTTTTTGAATTTAATATTAATTTTAGTTTAAATTGGACACTATGAATGATAGAGTACCCGACACGCAACAAAGAGTTTCTCCAAAATCTTACGTTGCACACAACACTGAGTTATACCAAAAAATAATACATCAATAATATTATTATTTTAAATGGTAGTTAATGCCTTGATGTTTCATTCGAGGTAATGAACATAATTAACTATATTATTAATTTACATATTTGTTAATTTTTTTACATTTATCCAATGAATTTTAGAGGCTTCAATTGAGAATGAATCCAATTTCAAGTATAAAATACTCTAATATTTTTAAATGGTAATTTTACCATGTTTTGATGGAGAGAACTTTTAAAAAATAGTTATTGTAAATTTTTATATTCTATTTGATAAAATAAATTACTTATTTAGAACCGGGACATCATTATTTACTTATTTTTAAATTTTGGTATTTTTGGGATAAAATCCATATTTTTATGAATAGTGAAAAATACTGCATTTTAAATTAAAACTGCCTTTTTTATAATCTATTTATATAGTTATGTTATCATTTTAATTAGTTTTAAAGTTTAATTCTATCCAATGGCCCGAAGGACATCTTTTTCTATTGATTTTGATAATCCACCTTTCAAGGGGTGAGGTGGAACCCTTACAAGGCCCATAGGCGTAAGTATTACATGGCCTGTAGGCCTTAGAAGAATTCATTGCCCATAGGCTTCAAAAATTACATAAAACCCATACTAACTACTTGGAACTGCTCCTCCCCAGTATCTTCATCATGAAATCTTATCTCCACCATCGCATGGCTGTTTAGCAAGGATTTCCCGTGCATGCACAGGCTTGTCCTGATGGTAGGTGCCATACCCTCTCATTCTTGCAATCCGTTTAGCTTCTACTATGGTGAAAGATCCTTTCTCCTCCTCCATCTGAAGTTTGTTCCTTATTGGTTGTCTTGTTTTTATCTACACTTAAGGTGGACCAAAGGACTTGAGGTGGCCCGAAGGCCTCATTGACCCGAAGGCCTGGGTGGCCTGAAGGCCATAAAGGACTCGGGTACCAAATCGGTGGCCCGAAGGCCCAAACAGGGGGAATATTCTGGGCTGATATAGTGCCAAACAGTGCCTGCTAGAGTCCTGCTATAGTACCTACTACATTTTTGCACATTAACTGCTACAGTACCTGCTACAGTACTACTACAGTACCCAGAAATTAGCCTCCGCTTGGATTTGATCCCGGGTCTCCTGGATACACTTAAGGAGTCCTCACCAACTAGGCTGAGGCTCATGTGATTAAAGTTTAATTAGATTATGTTTTTATCATTTAATAAAAATTTGGTTATTTGAATTAATTTCACACTAAAATTGGACATAACCACATGTCAATCTTTTGATAGTTTTTTTCTTAAAAGCAATCTTTTTGGTTTTGACAACCGGAATTAATTTTAAATTAATTAATAAAATTTATGTTTTTTGAATTTGAAAAAAATAGATTCAAAATTTCTAATCAGAAGGTTCAAATTTTATAAATAGGTACATTTTATTTTTTGACATTATGAATAGTAACATCAGTAATTATTTTTATTTACCATGGTTAAAAGGAAAAACAAGTAAATAAGGGTAAATAAATAATATAATAATAATATAAAAATGCCCTAAAACGTTTCATAATCCTATTGGATGAGATATTTCTGACCATGATCATCCTTTGGATGAAATTTTGGCATTTGGGAGCCACATGGATGTGAAAATGACATGTTAAACTAATTAATTTAAAGTAAATAGAAATATAACATAAACATGTATCTTTTTACTAAAAAAATTTAATATAGGTTTATATAAATAATATATTTTATTTAAATATTCATTATAAATCTAAAAACATTTCCTACATAATTTTATTTTATTTATATTTTTTAGACATTAAATAAATAAATTTATTTAGAACACAATGATGAAGCAGTGAGTACCCTATTAATGAACGATTAAAAAATGATATTATAAATATTAAAATAAATATAATTTGAATATTTTGATGCCATACATGAATTTTATAGATGATTATGACATATTATATTTGAGTCAATTCTTTTTTTTCTAAGGAATCATGTTTTTATGACTTTAACAAAAATCAACTACTAAATAGGGTCAAAATTCACATAAATGAGTTTTTAAAACAAATACTATTTTATTAAAAGATATAATTGTCCTAAAAATATATGATTCAGCCAATTGACTAATATAATGTTAAAAATATCATTAATGATTCACTGTTGGTTCTCTTGACATTTTATAGTAACTATAGTAACCATATATTATGAAAATACAAGAAGATATGGTAAGTGTTAATGTTTTTAACCAAGGGTTAAAGACAAAAGATAAGTTTAAATTTATGAACTAAACTTATCTAAAAACTGTTTTTGAGAGGATTTCTGCCCATAATCATCATATATTAGAAATATATCAATTTGGAACTATTAGAATTCGAAAATCAATTTATAATAAAATAATATTTCAAGACTTTCCTAAAGTGCCCCTCCTCCCTCTTATAAAAGGTGACAACCTCTACCCACCTACTGACACCTATCAAGATCCTTGTACCATCCAAATTATTCTAAAATTAGATCCCAAAATCCATACTTTCCTCCTAGAATCCTAAACTTGGGTATAATTCAATTAAATAAAGCATGTACTGTTCGGTACTATAGCACCTGGAACTATTCACCTTGGGCCACCGGTTTGGGCTTGGAGTCCTTAAGGATTTCGGGTCACCTAGGCCTTCGGGTTAGTAGGGCTTTCGGGCCACCTTTAAGGCCATCGGGCCACCTCAAGGCCTTCGGGCCACATGCAGTTGTCCCAGACATACTCTATAAAAAAGGAACAGCCCCCGAAGAGGATTCAGAGCAGGTGCACTCACCAGAGTAGAGCCAAATGGATTTTTCACAATGAGAGGGTATGAATATGCCATCGGGACCAGCCTATGCTTGTATAGGAATCCTAGAGAGATGGCCATGCAAAGGTGGAGAGCTAATATCACGATGAAAATTCTAGGGAGGGTCATTTCCTTGTAGATAGTTTGGTTGAATTCCCTAAGACCATCGGGTCAAGTAATATCCTAACCCTACAGGCCATGTAATCTCTAAACCTACTGGACTTGTAAGGGTTCCCCCTTATCCCTTGAAAGGTAGATTATCAAAAATCAATAAAAATTAAGGCCTTTGGTCCATTCGGGCATTAAATAACGCATTTGGGCTCAAATCAAAAGAAGTTATCCGATTTAGAGGTAACGCCTTCTCTCAAGTTCCTTTAATTTATTTTACTTCTCCGCTCCCTATTCTCTTCTTAATATTTTATTACATAAAAAACAAGTATTATAAATATACTAGGATATTTTTATAAGAATTATTATAACTATACTTACAGATACCTCCATATAATTGATACAAACATACTGTTTTTGTGTACAGTGAACTACTGCCACACGAAATGATGATTGTTCAATTTTCTCCTACCACCTCTCATGGTGGATATTATAATGGATCTATATTTATATATGATATATATTATATTTATATTTTATCTATTCTTATTTAATTTTTATTTACTGTAAATACCCGGAATTTTCAATGTAATTTACTTTAATTAAATACAAATACTACGAGTGTGCAAAAATTGACGGCGTGTGATTCTGAGCCCCGGTGTACCCAGAATGAATTTATGAAATTTTTTCTAAGCTAAATTAATTAAATGTGTGACTGTAGTTTTCTAAATTTTGAACCGATTCTCGGATTAAAAATCTGAGGGCACCATTGAACTTGTAGTGTCGGGATTCACTTTAAGGATCCTTCACTTCAAACGCAGTAGGTCAAGGGGAAGATATGATTTTACAGGTTTTTGTGGAGGATTAAAATAAAAAAATGTTTTATTTTATTTAAACTCCTTCCATAATTTTTAATTTATTAGAGTTGGGGACTACACGAGGGTGGTCGGGCTTTTAATTCTCGACATTAAATGCCCGGTTACACAAAGTGCGCAACCATGAAACCCACAATTTAATGAAGTCTCATTAATGACAAGTTAAAGAAACCATTAACTTAAATTAATGAGTAAGGATTATCTCCTTCCTCTTGGTCATTCATTAGAAAAGAATTGAATTTTTTGGAGGAATTTGGAGAACCCTGGGAAGAACAAATCCTCCAAGCAAAGAATGGAAGATCGACGTTCGATCAACTATTGTTTCTTGTTGCGAAACGATGAACACCGACCCATCATCTTCATCTGTGAGCACTCTCCAATGTTTTGAGGTAGGGAATTGTTCATATTGTTCTTCGTGATGAATCATTTCTTTCAATCTATGAACTGCCTGCTATTGATCTAACATGGAGAGTTTAGGCCAAATGAACCCGACCCAATCCCTCTGCTATTTGTTGTTTGATGTGTTCTTCCCCGACAAAACATTGGGTTGAGAGGAACTTGACCTTGATGGACTTGAAGTGATAGAAACTTCCTGATATGAACATTGATGCCTTCAAAATGAAGAATGGGCCACCAGATCTCACCCGGTGACCCGTGGAAGCCCGCCATCGCGACGACACCGACGACCAGCGCCAGCGACAGAAACCGACAGGGAATAAGGCGACGGTTGACACACTAGACGATAGCGACGGTGATGGCGGTGAAACCGCACGACCAAAAGATTCCGCGGCCCATCGGCCTCAGTGGAGAAGGGTAGCAGCCAACACGCCGACCGAACGCGTGGAAGCCAGGGTGACGCACGTATGCACCACCGAAGTTGGAGGCCGCAGATGCTGAGCCACAGCGGTGCACCTAGAGGGAAGCCGACACCTGGCTGATAGTGGAGGTTGCAGCAGTACATGATGGTGCCACTGGAAGGTGAGCCGGCCGGAACCCTGACCAACAACGTCACGCCGAAAAGGACCCTCTTCGGCGGGTCCCGCCTATAAGGACCCGACCATAAAACATTACATAATCTTGAATTAATGAATAATTCACATTGAGGATCTTTTCAGGTTTAGATTTGTAGAGATTTAGGTCATAACTATTACATTACATCTCAAAAGTTACAAAGTAGACACTTCTACTCAGTTCCAATTTTTTTACAAAGTAAAAACTCTTAAAAAAAGAGTCATGTCTAGTTCCTTGTTTTAGACAACATGAATTTTCCTTGATTCCAACCATGACCCTATACATCATTAAGTCTTGTGAAAAACATTTCAAAACATGGGATGAGCATAAAAAGCTCAATAAGGGATATAAAATAAGGAATGAAAACATTATCCCATCAATAAATACAAAAAAATGAAACCATATTTTTCAATCATAACATACATTATGAAATCCTAAATTTTTTGAATAACACACAGAAATCATAGATCATAAAGGTAACTTATGGAATACATAAAATACTTACATTGTAGCCATTATAGCTACGTACAGAGTTACATTGGAATACCCATCATAGTATATTCTTTAAATATTTTAGGAGAAACATTAACGTTTACCTCTGTCACGTTACCCAATGCATTGGAGAGTTATCTCGGGATCACCCACCCTGGGTTTATCACAGAACCACCTATATACATAAACAATTCCCAACAACTATAACATATTTATAACACTTAAATTAAGAATAAATAAAATATAACATTTCAACATTGAAATCAAAACATATAATTTCAAGATATAGACATAATCAATGCTTTATCAAACCATTTTCAAAACAATTTAAAACATTCAATAAATAGATTTTTGAATCAAAGTGTCCCATACCAATTTGAAACTTTTAAATAAATTATAATTTGAAAACATTAATTCACATATAAATAAATCCTTAAAACCATTTTTAAAACAAGGACATTAATGATAATGATTTAAAAGAATAAATCTTTAAAACATTTAAAACAATATTTTAGTTAAAGAGTTTTTAACAAAATGAGAGACTCTTGAATACAAATAATTGAGGAATAACATTGAATTAGAACTTTATAATATCATGAGAATAAAGGTATTCATGATATAACATTCCAAAGGACGGTATATACACCATATAAGAGTGAATTGGTGCATAACAATAATGAAGTCTCAATGGAATGTAAATTGAGACGAAATCCCTTATAAAAAATGTATCCTTAGATTAAGGATAAATCAATTAAATAATAATGTGTGGAAAATATAAATACACTAAATATTATTGGATATTCAGTGTAAATCAATCAGAGAAAATTCACATGTATTTTTGTAATAATAACACCAATGACTTGGATGTTTATCTCAATGATTGGAAATCGAGTTAAAATTACTCTTATCAAGTTCATATCGATGACTTGGGAATTTATAAATGGATTCATTATGTGTATCAGAAATATATACACACAAAGGGGAGTGGAAATTACTACACAAGTAAATAAATAGTGATTTTACACATAATCTTGGAGTAAAATAATCAATGAAGTATGCGTAAAGCCCAATGAGTGGAAATTGAAATTTGAAATTCTCTTACTGATTTGGTAACTTAAAAAACATACACCCCATGAAAGAAGGATCATACAATGAAGAGGTAAATATCCATAAATTAAAGTATATTACACCAATAATACAATCATGGGTAGTACATACACCACAGAAAAGGAAATAGTGGCTAATATAGCATGAATATCACGGGAATAAAAAGAGAGATTAAAAACCCTTACTACGTTGTAATCAACTGAGTCGTATGAAAAAAAATTAATAACCAGAAAATGAATCACATAATACTATGAATATAAATATAATCATTATAATATATATCAAATGGCAGTACACAATACACCACATGAAATAAATAAGTAGTGAAAAATGGAAATCTCACAGAATTAAAAGTGAGATAAAAAACCCCTTACCTTGTGTCTGACTTGACTCGTTTCATCCTTATTCTTCCTGAATAATAAACTTAAGTTAATTTATACTTTATTAATATCCTTTTTCAATTTTTTTATTCCTTTAATATCACTTATTACCATGTTATAAATACTATGTAATCATTTAAGTTTACTTGAGTAAAAAATGAACACCTTATAATTACAAGTTGTCCATGTCTTCAAGAGTACATTATCTACAGAATGATATTCATGATTTATAAATCATATATATCATATAAATCCAGTATATATATGTATTTATAATATTACATAACATTTAGAGGTAAGAAATGAAATGCACCGTTCATGGAGACGGTAAGTCGTACGTACGCATGAATGCTACTTTCATTTATATTTTTTATTTTATGGAATGAAAACATAATGATACATAGGTATATTATAATTCTAGTATAATATAATATATAATTTCATTAACTCCATCCTTTATATGTCCCACATATGGCATGGACTAGTCATATCACTTTGAGGGGGGCAGTAGTCCGCACTTCCTCAAATGAAATTATCGCGTTTACCCATAAAGGTATGATATAAATGAAAAATAAAGAATCATAATGAAAAAATAAACATAATATATATCATATATAAATATAGTTCCATCATAATTGCCACCACAAGATGTGGTAGGAGAAGATTCAACAATCATCGTTTTGTGAGGTGTTAGTTTGCCGTCCACAGAAACAGTATGTTCGTTACCCATTAGATAGAGGTGTATGGAAGAGTAGTTCAAATAATTCTCATAAAAACAACCTAGTATATTGAGGATACTTGTGTTGTTTTAAAATAAAGTAATACAAATAGTTTTGGGGGTTGGATAAGAGAAATAAAACAAAATAACTTAAGAGAAGATGTTACCTTTAAATCGGGTAACTCCCTTTGGTTTGAACCAAAAGGACTTCTTGATGTGCCTTTTGCATAATTTAAGGCTTCTAGGTGGAAGAGAGGGATCTTGAGAGATTATTTGGTCAGATATTGGACGAGCCATGTGGCTTGAGAGGTGTAAGTAATGGGTTAGAAGTGGTGTCCTTTTATAAGGGGGAGGAGAGGCTGTTTAGGAAAGTGTGAAAATATTATTTTATTATATAATGATTTTTGGTTTCAAAAGGTCAAAAACTAATTAAAGTCGAATATAAGATGACTCCTAGTCGAAATAAAATCATACAATAAAAATTTGACAGGTTTTAGTTATTATTTTAATCTTTATAATCTTATTTATTTAAATCATTTATTAATGAGGTAAACAATGCATCATTATTGAGTCATAAATAATTTTATTTATTTGATGTCTAAAAATTATACAAAAAATACCATGATGTAGGAAATATTTTTTTATTTCAAAAGAATATTTATAGTCTAAGAGATAACTTATATAACCCCATGTAAAAATTTATTTACTAAAAGATATCTCTTTATGTCATTTTTTTCTTTACTTTAAATTAATTAATATAAAGTGTCATTATCACTTCTAAGTGGCTCTATGGGGTCCCAAAATAGACCCAAGGATGCCCATGGTTGTCCATGACTCATCCAATAAGTTTAAGACAATTGTTATGGTAATTTTGTATTATTATGATATTATATTTACCTTGAATTACCCTATTTACCTTTAACTGCGGTAAATAAAAGTCAAAAGTTACTATTCACCAAATATTATTTTCATCTTATTGAACCAAATTTTACTTACTAATAACAAACTTGTTTGTCAGGTTTTATAAATTCAATTCACAGAAGTGGTAAATTTCATTTAAATGGAAAAGTAATATTTTTAACTACTATTTAGTGGTTTCACTATTCATCAAAAATTGAAGTTTTTCAGAAAAAATATCAAAAATTAAGCCGAAGCTATATTTGATATTATGAATTCAAAAATTATGTCTATTTTACCGAATTTAAAACATATAAGTTGGATTAATTAGTTTAAAATTAATTCCCGTTGTCAAAACAAAAAGTGTGTTTTTAAGAAATAATAACTATCAAAAGATTGACACTTGTTTATGCCCAATTTCAAAGTGAAATTTCTTCCAATGACCAACATTAGATTAAATGGTAAAAATATAATCTAATTAAAATTTAAACACAATTAAAAAGATAATAAAACCATATAAATAAATTAGATTAAAAGGTAGTTTTGAATTAAAATACAATATTTTACACTATTCATCAAAAATTGAATTTTATCAGAAAAATACCAAAATTTTATCCAAAGTGAATTTTGATGTCTTGAATCAAAAGAAGAATTTTATTTGGTCAAATATAACATATGAAAGTGACCAAAACTAGATTTAAATATGGTTCACCATTTAAAGTCAGTAAATCAACCTTTTAAAGTAAATTAATCGTAAAATTAGATTCATTCACATTTTAAGACTCTATCTTTTATGGGATAAATGTAAAAATATTTAAAAAACATGTATAATCATATTTTAGTTAGTTCTTTACATTCCTTCCAATACAATGGATAGGCTTTAACAACCATTTAAAATAATAATATTATATTTTTATTGTGCAACGTAAGATTTCAAAGAAACCTGTAGTTGTGTATTGGGTATTCCATCGAACATAAAATCCCCTTTAAAGTAAAATTAATAATTAATTTACAAATATTAATAAATATGAAAATTCCATATTCTTTATTTACCTAGGATGTTACACTGCGTTCCAGCTGGCGGCGCCACGTGGCGCTGCCGAGTTTGCGAAAACCGAACGACCCTTGGGTTGTTCGGGAATCCGGGGGGCGCCTCCCCTTGGTGTCGGCTAGGGCGGTCCATGCCATGTTGGGTCACCCCGGCTACGGGCCGCGCCCATAGTGGGTCGGGCCGGACCGTGGCCTAGTAGGCCGGGCCCGCTACGGTCCCTCCCATCTAGGTCGAACCCAGGCCGGGTCGGGTCGACCCAAACCGGGTTGGGTCAAACCAGACCCGGGCCCATCTGGACCCCGATACGCCTTTTTGGACATATCTTAAGAACCAGAAATCCATTTGACGAACCGTCTGTGGCACACTGATACTTGGATCGAGATGGTCCTTTTGGTGTACTCCACTTGAGTTTTGGATAAAGTTGGAGTATGGCTAGGTTGGATCGAACCCGAATCCAACACGGGCCCTCAGAACAGAAACGCTAATAACTTACAGACCGGGCGTTTGATTAATGTGTCATCTATTGTGTTGGGTCCCTTATGATGTGACAAACCTTTGTGATACTTCATTGTAGGACTTCATTGTAGTAGAAGTATGAACCAATGGCTTGAGGAGCGGATCCTCTCGGAATCAAGCATGCTTAGTGCGAGAACCCTATGGATGGATGTTCTTGAAGAATCTTCAGAACCTGTGTGGGTCATCTCTAGATCTTGTGTAGGTCATCTTTGGATCCCGTGTGAGTTAGCATCTACGGATCCTGAATGGGTTATCTTCAGATCCTGTGTGGGTCATCTCCAGATCCTATGTGGGTCATCTTCAGATCCTGTGTGTGTCATCTTCGATCATGTGTGAGTCAACAATAAATATTCTTGATGAAGTAAAATGATCTAGAAATATAGATAATCATCAATACGTACATACATAAGTTATACCTAGTGTGAGCTGAGTCTATACCTTTGTGGTACACTTCTGGGTGGTGATACCTTCATGGTATTCTTCTGTGTGGTGTTACCTTTGTGGTACTTACCTTCATGGTGTTACCTTCATGGTATTCTTTCCTTCATGGAACAGTTGTCCTTTTGGCTAAAGAGTTGGGCCTTGTGTTTCCTCATGAACGAGATGGGTTTACTTGATAACTTAGGAATATGTATGGGCATATACCAAAGTAGGGTTGATTGTGGCTTCGTGCTTTGTAATTTTAGTCTTGCTTTATGGATTATCCTTTTTAGATTCTGAGAGATCTTAGGGGGTATCAGGGTCCCTACTGAGTATTGTTATACTCATCCCTACATAAGATACGCCTGCACCTTGCTGTGTCTTGTGCAGACGATGTACAAAATTGATCAAGTCTGAGGGTTCCAGGACTGGAGGTTGCTCACAGGTGGACCATTAGATGAGATGAACCATGGATACGACTATTCGAGAGATGTACCTAACCTTCAGGTAGGATCCTTGGTGGGTATTCACAGGAGATGTTTTCAGTTTTACTTGTACTTTTCAGTTGGGCTTTTATTCTAACCCCTTTACTTACTGTACTCACTCTATTTTAATATATAGTTTTCTTTGTGCTTGTATCTTGTTGTGTTCTTGGATTGTGTGAGTTTTCAATTTAAAAGGCAGCGTATTCCTAGTTTTAGGGATATGCCTTTCCGGTGCTAGTCGCCTGCCCCTGGCCTATGGAAGGTGGGCTTGGGGCAGTCAAGGAAGATGCCCCGGGGGACGGGTCATGACAAATTGGTATCAGAGGAGTGGGTTCTACCAAAGAACTCAGACTCTAATATTTTAATCGACAATAGTGTTAACTGTTATGAGTGTGTTAATCATTTTGGGAATCCAGTGTTGGTGTGGCGGCCAACATATCTATACACCAGGTCTATGAATTCTGATTTCTGACTCAGTGCATGAAAACACTGATTGCGTTTGTGTTTTTGAAAAGTTTTCTTTGTGATATCTTTGAGTCATCTCACCAGGTATAACTTATTTACTATGGCTCAGTATTCAGCGAGGTTCACCAACCTCTTGCACTACTCCACTGATATAGTGCAAGACCCTTTATTTAGGACCCAAACCTTCAAGAAGGGGCTCAGACAGGATATTAGAGCTTCAATGATTTCTCTCAGCATTCCGATGTTGGATGAGGTGTTAGAGTGAGCACTCTTAGTGAAGAGATTCCTTTCTGAGCAGTCACTTGCAGTGAGACCCACCATCGTACGTTACGTAGCAGATTCATCTATAGCTGGCAGTAGAAAGATGACATAGAGGTCCAAGAGGACCAGACCTACATGTGAATGACAATAGGATACAAGTTCAGTTGTGCAGGGATCTCGAGACATAGAATGATAGGTAAGGAGTTGGAAGTGTTACTCATGTGTTGGGTAGGGTCACATGGCTCGCGACTTCCCTACCCGCCATACAGATGACCAACAGATGGTCAAAGGACTGCCTGGGCAGAGGCGAAGATCTAATTGAGGAGGTCAGTAGGTAGCAGACAGACGTGGCAGAGGAGTTGGCCGTACAGTAGGCATTGGGCAACGACTTGAGGTTCTACTGCCACCACCTCAAGGTGGTCCACCCCGACCACATGGAGAAGGTGAGCATGGATGAGCTCATCTCCAGTAAGCTGAGGCCTATGACCACATCACTCTGGATATGATATGAGGTATGATCTGGGTCTACTCTACCATAGGCGCAGTACTTAAAGACACAGGTTCTAGTCACTCTTTTATTGCGACGACCCTCGTTTGGAGCTCAGAGATTATGGTAGAGCTATTGGCTCGATCCTTACAGCTAGAGACTCATATGGGAGAGGATTCGACAATTACACACTGGTGCTAGTAGTGTGAGCTTACTCTAAGAGGTGAGATCTTAGGCTCGGATCTTTTAGTAGTGGCGTCGAGGCCTTACGATGTCATCTTGGGTAGGGATTGGTTTTCTATAGTCCATGCTCAGATTGATTGTATTAGGTGCAAGGTGCAGTGGGTCCATGGGGATGGGACCTGAATTTCCTTCACCTATGATAAGGGAACCTTTGCAGCATAGGATAGACTTACCTGGAGGAGGGTGCAGCCGATCACTCATCAGTTACCTTGCCTTACCCTCAGATCAGTTGATGTTGAGAGTCCATGCAATCCTGTGGTGGTGGACCAGTATGATGATGTTTTCCCTAATGTTGTTCTGGGTCTACCTCCTCTTAGAGAGGTGAACTTTTACATCGACTTGTATCTTGGGATGACACCTATATCTACACTGGCATATCGGATGGCTCATGCGGAGCTCCAAGAGATATGGGTATAGTTGGAGGACTTGTAGAGTAAGGGGTTCAATAGACCTAGTGTTTCTCCTTGGGCAACCCCGATTTTGTTCTCCAAGAAGGAGGATAGGAGTTTGAGACTCTGTGTGGACTATCAGCACCTGAACCAGGTGACCGTGAGGAACAAGTACACACTACCAAGGATTGAAGATATTTTTGATCAGCTGAAGGAAGCACAGTGGTTTTCGAAGATAGACCTCAGATTAGGCTATCACCAGCTCAGGGTATGAGATGAGGATGTGTAGAAGATGGCCTTCAGATGTCAGTATGGACACTATGAGTTCTTGGTTATGCCATTCGGCATGACCAACACCCAACTAGTGTTCATGGGACTTATGAACAGGTTCTTCCAGATATACCTAAATCTCTCTGGGGTAGTCTTCATCGATGACATCCTGGTTTACTCAACTACAGAGGAGGAGAATACCTATCATCTGCAGATAGTTCTGGACAAAATTAGAGAGCACCAACTTTATGGTAATCTCTCTAAGTTCTCGTTCTGGATCCTAGAGGTTCACTTCCTAGGATACATCATCTCGGAGGCTGGAGCTGTGGTGGATCCAGAAAAGTTTTAGGCTGTGCTTGCTTGGGAGCCACCCAGGAGTGTGACAGAGGTGATGAGTTTCCTAGGTCTGTTCGGTTACTACAGGAGGATTGTGCCTGACGTTTCCAGAGTTGCGGCACCCCTATCAGCATTGACGAAGAAGGGTAAAACCTTCGTGTGGTCATAGAGATACCAAAAGAGTTTCCAGGAGTTGAGGCAGATACTGACGAGTGCCCCCATATTGAGGCTACCGGAGGAGGGCGTTGGGTACGTAGTCAACTACGATGCATCAGGGACCTTGCTTGGATGTGTCCTAATGCCCGAGTGAGCAGTGATTGTGTATGGTTCATGACATCTAAGACAGCATGAGAAGAACTATGATACCCATGTCCTAGAGTTAGCAGTAGTGGTCTTCGCCTTGAATATGTGACATCATAACTTGATGGGTGAACATTTTATAGTCTACTCTGATCACAAGTGTCTCAGGTATATCTTCTCTCAAAAGGACCTGAACTTGGAACAATGACATTACCTTGAGTTCCTCTAGGACTATGACTTCGAGATAATATATAAATCTAGGAAGGGGAATGTAGTAGCAGATGCACTTAAGAGAATAGCTGATATATAGTTTCTGAGTGATGCGATAGAGAAGATAGCCGCTTTGTGGATATCCTACGTGGATTGAGATGGAGCAACTTATCATTAGTCTCTGACAGTCACTCCCCCACTCCTTGAGCGATTTAGGGAGGCGCAGCTTGGGGATAAGAACTGAGAGGCTCAACATGCTCAGATATCCATAGGAAATGTACCTCATGAATTTTTTGAAGGTGGGGAGCATGAAATCCTCTTCAGAGGGCTTACTATAGTACCAGTGGAGCTATGAGAGGAAGTGATGAGGGAGTTCCGTACATCCCCTCTAGTGGTACATCTAGGAGTCACGAAGATGTACCATGACCTACGACGTCATCACTGGTGTCCGGGAATGAAGAAAGTAATGGAAGAGTTTGTCTCATGGTGCATCACTTGTTAGCAAGTGAAGGTAGTGCATCAGGTTCCAGTGGATTTAGCTCATCCACATGAGGTGCCAGAGTGAAAGTGGGATGGAATTTACAAGGAATTTATGATAGGACTTCCACACACATCCAAGGGACAAGATTCCATCTGGGTGATAATTGAAGGACTCACCAAGTCAGCCCACTTCCTACCTATTAGAGAGCAAGGATCAGTAGAGAGCTTGGGATGCCTCTATATACAGAAGACTGTGCGGATTCATGGAGTGCCCTCGACGATTGTCTCCAATTGTGATGCATGTTTTACTTCCCGGTTATGGAAGGGGTTTTAGGAGGCATTCGAGACCCAGCTTCGATTTAGCACTGCCTTTCATCCTCAGATGGATGGTCGGACAGAGTGGACTATTCAGACTCTCGAGGACATGTTGTGTTCTTGTGTCCTTGATTTCAACCACAACTAGGAGGATCACTTTCCCTTGGAGGAGTTCGCATACAACAACAATTATCACTCCACTATCAGTATGAAACCATTAGAGGCATTTTACGGTCGACCTTGCAGATCACCTCTGTGATGGACTGACCCAAGGGAGTCAGTACTCATGGGACTAGAGATGATGTGGGCTACCACGGAGAGGGTGAAGATCATCCAAGAGTGGATGTATACTACACAGAGTAGGCATAAGTCTTATGCTAATAGGAGACATAGACCTCTAGAGTTCGAGGATGGTGACCATATATTTCTACGAGTCTCGCCTCGATGAGGTTTTCAGAGATTTGGACGGGGTGGAAAGTTATCTCTGAAGTTAATCGGACCCTTTTAGGTCCCCATTAGGGTTGGTGAGGTGGAATACCACCTAGTCATTCCCCCTCAATTGCACTAGATTCATGACATTTTCCACGTATCCCAACTGAAGAGGTAAGGGCATGATCCTTCACACATCATTGACTAGGGCGAGTTGGACATTGAGAATGGGGTGACATTTTCGGAGGTTCCCATAGAGATTGAGGATCATCAGGAGAGAGTCCTTCATGGGAGATTGATACCTCATGTGTGTGTACATTGGCAGCATGAGAACACCCAGGAGAGCACATGGGAGCAGGAGGCTCAGATTCATGCTCAGTACCCCCACTTGTTTCCCTAGTTTGTGATGTGTATTTCGGGAAGGAAAAGCCCCGAGGTGGGGAGAATGTAAAGACCTGGAATTTTCCATGTAATTTTTTAATTATATGGAAATACTATGAGTCTGCAAAAATTGAGGGCACGTGATTCTGTGGCTCGGTGTGACCAAAATGAATTTCAAACCCTTTTTAAGGTATGTTCAATAAATGCATGAGTGACATTCGCTAAGTTTTAAACCGGTGCCAAGATTAAAAATCTAAGGGCACCATTGAACTCACAACGTTGGGATTCACTTTAAGGATCCTTCACTACAACTGTAGTAGGTAGAGGGGAAGATCTGATTTTGTGGGTTTTCATGGAGGATTAAAATAAAACAAATGTTTTATTTTATTTAAATTACGTCCATCCTTTTTAATTCATTGGAGGTAGGGACCACATGAGGGTGGTTGGGCCTTTAATCACGGGAATTAAATGTCCGGTTACACAAAGTGTGTAACCATGAAACCAACCATTTAGTGAATTCTCATTAATGAAAAGTTAAAGAAACCATAAACTTAAATTAACGAGTAAGGATTCTCTCTGTTCTCTTGGTTATTCATTGGAAAAGAATTGAATTTCGAGGAGAGGACATTAGAGAACCCTTGGAAGAAAAAATCCACCAAGCAAATAATAGAGGATCGACATTCAAGCAACCAATGTAGCTTGTTACGGAACGACGAACGCCGACCCATCATCTTCAAACATGAGCACTCTAAAATGTTTCGAGGTAAGGAATTATTCATATTGTTCTTCATGATGAATCGTTGTTTTCAATCTATGAACCACCTGCTATCGATCTAATGCGGAGGGTGCGGGCCAAACGAACATGGACCGATCCCTCCGTTATTCATTGTTTGACGTGTTCTTCATAGACAAAAATTCAGGTTGAGTGGAACTAAAACTTTGATGCGACAACGACGTCTCGAGACGAACATTGATGCCTTCTAAATGAAGAACATGCCACTAGATCTTACCCGGTGACCCGCATAAGCCCTCCAGCATGACGACACTGGCAACCAGTGCCGATAGAGAACAAGGTGGGGGACGACATGCTAGACAGCCCCATGGATGCCGGGGCGGCATGTGTCCGCACTGCCAGAGTTGGAGGATGCAGCTGATGAACCACAGTAGCGCACTTGGAGGGCGGCTGACACACGGCCGGCTGCAGAGGCAACAGGGGCACACACCGGTGCTGCTGGAAGGGGAGTCGGCCGGAACCCCAACCAGCCCCGTCACGCTGAGCAGGACCTACTCCGGCGGGTCCGGCATGCCAGTAGGCGGCGCCATGTGGCGCCACCGGGTTGGACAAAACCGAATATCCCTTAGGTCATTCAATAATGCAGGGGTGCCTCCCCTAGGTGTCTGCTAGGGTAGGCCCCGCCATGGCGGGCCACCCCGACTGCGTCCAGCGTGCCGGGCCACCCCCTTTACAGGCCAGGTCAGACTACCACCCAGCGGGCGGGGCCCACCATGGTCTATCCCATATGAGCTGGACCCAGACCGGGTCGGGTTGACCCAATCTTGGTCGGGTCTGCCCAGGTCGGATCGGACCCAGGCCCATCTGGACCCAAATACGCCTTTTTGGCCATATCTTGATAATCAAGCGTCCGTTTGACGAACCGTCAATGGAGCCAAAATCCTTGGATTGATATGATCTATTTTTTATAATCTATATGAGTTTTGGAAAAAGTTGGAGTATGGCCGAGTTGGATTGAACCCAATTCCAACTGGGCCCTCGGAACAGAAAAACAAATAACTTATAGACCGGGTGTCCGATTGACACGTCGTCTGTCGTTTTGGGTCCCTTATGATGTGACAGACCTTCTTGATACTTCATCATGGGAATTATTGGCAGTTTAAGTATCAAATGATGGCTTGAGAAGCGGATCCTACCAGAATCAAGCATGCTTAGTGCAAGAACCCTATGGTTGACTGTTCTTAAAGAATCTTAAAATCCTGTGTGAGTCATCTACAGATCCTGTGTGGGTTATCTTTGGATAATTTGTGGGTCATCATCTACAGGTCCTTTGTGGGTCATCTTCAGATCCTATGTGGGTCATCTCCAGATCCTGTGTGTGTCATCTTCAGATCCTGTGTGCGTCATCTTCGATCATGTGTGGGTCAACAACAGAGATTCTCGACGAAGTAAGATAATCTAGCAATACTGCTTATCATCAATACTTCCGTACTTAATTTATACCTGCTGTGATCTAAGTATTTACCTTTTTGTTACACTTCTATGTGGTGATACCTTCGGGGTATTCTTCTGTGTGGCGTTACCTTTTTGGTACTTACCTTGATGGTGTTACCTTCTTGGTATTCTTTCCTTCGTGGAACAATTTTACTTTTGGCTAAAGAGTTGGGACTTTTGTTTCTTCATGAACGGGATAGGTTTACTTGATAAATTAGGTATATTTATGGGAATATTCCTAATTAGGGTTGATTTTTGCTTCATGCTTTGTAATTGTGTCTTGCTTTGTGGATTTTCCTATGAAAATTCTAAGAGACCTTAGGGGGTCTTGGGGTCCCTACTAAGTATTGTTATACTCACCCCTACATGGGCTACCCCTGAACCTTGCTATGTCTTGTGCAGATGAAAAACAACATTGATTAAAGATGAGGTTTCCAGGATTGGAGGCTTCTCGGAGGTGGACCATTAGACGAGACGAACCGCAAAGACGACCATTCGAGAGCTGTACCTACCCTTCATGTAGGATCCTTGGTGGGTGTTTGTAGGAGCTATTTTTATTTTTACATGTACTTTCCAGTTGAGATTTTATTCCGTCCCCTTTACTTACTATACTCACTCTATTTTACTATATAGTTTACTTTGTGCCTGTATCCTGCTGTGTGCTTGGATTGTGTGAGTTTGCTGGTTAAAAGGAAATGCCTTCCCAGTTTTGGGGATATGCCTTTCTGGTGCTAGTCTCCAACCCGTAGACTATGGAAGGCGGGCTTGGGGTAGTCATGGGACATGCCCCGGAAGATGGTTCGTGACATTTACACCATAAATTTATGCTTTCTATGATGTGTAAATATGATAATTTCATTTGAGGAAGTGTGGGCAACCGTCCTCTCAAAGTGTTATGACTCGTTCATGCTATACATGGAACATTTAAAGGATGGTATTTTTAAATCTAGGATACATACATGACATAAATATAATACTAGAATTATAATATAAATTTATATAATTTTATTATTATTCTTTTAAAATGACAAATAAATGAAAGCAGAGTTCATGCATACGTACGGCCTACCGTCTCTACGAACAGTGCATTTAATTTCTTATATCAAAATATTATGGATATTATATATACATATAATATATATATATATATATATATTATATTTAAATCATGAATAATATTATGGAGGAAATTTAATTTTACCACATGGACAATTTACGTCAAAACATGTTCATTTTCAACTTAATTACTGAATATCGACAAAATGAATGATATTAACTTAAATAATTATATAATTTTTAAAACATGGTAATATGTTATTTAGAAGGAATAATTAGCTTGAAAAAGGTTCTCAATCAAGTATAAATTAACCAATGTTTATTATTTATAAATATAACGATTGTACGTGATGAGTCAGACTCAAGGTAAGGGACTTCATCTCAATCACCTTTCATTGAGGCATATTTTGATAATATACAAATCCTTATTTTATGTGGTGTATTATAAACCCCATTGAATTTTAATTTCATTCTAAGGGAATATTTTTTCTATGAAGAATTTTACTAAATTACAAAAATTTATGTTTTTAAAGTATGCGACAAAAACGACTCTTCTGCCGCTGTAATCGTTATTTGATATCTGGCTTCCTATATAAGTATTAAAGTTTTTAAAAGGAAAAGAAATAACTTATTATATTTTTGGGTGTTTGGGTATTGAAAATTGTTTTGAAAGTGGATTTACTATTTCAATATCATTAAATTATTTCTTGTTATTGGAAATGAAATTTTATGCGTGAAATGTTGATAATTGTAATGTTTTATGTGTTATGATTATATAATGTTACTTAGAAATTTAACTGGTGGTTACGTGATAAACCAATGATGGGTGGTTATGTGATAAACCAAATATGGGTGGTTTGGTGATAAACTAAATATGGGTGGTTATGTTATAACCTTCAATGCATTAGGAATGGAAGTCAGCTATATGACTATTTATTTTAGTGATATGTGTGGAAGTCAATTGTATGGTTATTAAATTTAAGTATGTTTATGTCCCAAGATACCTTTATATGTAATAAGTTTCTATATATGGGATTTAGGGTAATATTTTGGTTTCATAAAGAGTAAGAAATGATCTTATATTCACTGAAGTATATTTACTAATTCTTAAAGGGGACAAGTATTAATTTATGATAAAGTATTCATGGTTTCATGTTTTTCCAAAACAAACAATTTTCCTTCTTTTTGTATCCCTTACTGAGAATTTTATGCTCATCCCATGTTTTGAAATGTTTTTCACAGGACTTATTGAAGAATAGAGTCATGGATGGGATCAAGGAAAAGTTATTCTATTAAAACAAGGAGCAATACCTTGCTACTTTTTATAGAGTTTTTGTTTTATAAAAAAATGGATAGTGATTAGAAGTGTATAATTGTAATATTTAATTTTTTATGTATGAGTTATGACCTAATTCTCCAAATCTCTAAAATTTAAAATATACTTGATGTGAATTAAATTTAAATTAATTACTTATCTAAAGATTAAGTAATGTTTAAGGCTGAGGCCTTATAGTTGGTATCAAAGCTCGTTTTAGACAACTTTAGGAATTAGGAATTTTGGATAAACACATGAGAAGTGTCTATGTATAATATTTCAGTTAAATTCCTATTTTAAAACATTTTTAGATGAAGAAAAGTTTGTATAAAATTTAAGGAGGAGGATCTCAAATAAAATTTCGATCTCTTCCTGATGACTTTAATGCAATAATTATTCCAAAGTCATGCTCAGATGATTGTGAAACTTTTTCTAACATAAAAATAACTTGAAAGTAGTTGATTGAGATATCAAACAAATCCACTATACCTTGATACCATCATGGATCATGAGTTTCATTTAATCAAATCATATGTCTCAATATAATAATATTTTCATGAATGGTAAACATTATCAAGTCGTTTTCAAATATTTTTCCTTTTTACAAGATTTTGAAACCTATTATAATTTTGAAAAAGGTGCTAAATAAGGATACCCTTGTGCAAAATATTTGTATTGTATTTTAAAATATAGTCTTTCAACACATACTTTTGGTATTTTAAGAGGACCATTGATTGAAAGTTTTTACTCAAAATCAGTCCAAATGTTTTATAAAAACTAGGTTTAATCATATGTTTTGAAATTATATGTCATAAATAATTATTTTCTGAAGTAATATTTTTATGAACACCCATATGACACAGGTTGTACAAAATATATTTGGATAAAGGAAGAAAATGATTTTAAAGGATATATAAATCATTGTAGCAATGCATTGACCCTCTATATACATGAAGAAGATGAAAATGAAACCATGTGGACACCATGATCAAGGTATGATGTTATTTCTATTAGGAATAGTTTTATTATATTATATATAGGTAATTTTTTTTGAATATATATATAAGACATCATGAATTATGATGTTGATGTCATTATGAGTTGGGATGAAAATGAGAGGTACCAGACAACCATTAGGGTTATTTTTGAGTTTTACAAAAAGGGACAACCCACAAGATGGGTGATAACCCGTCACGTTTGGGAAGGCCGCATGAATCAAACCCATAACTAAAGGATGATAAGGGAGCATCACCTACCAGTAACCTACGTGAAGTCCCTAGTTAGTATGAATTATTCATTTTAGTTAAATGATTTTATAGATCAAGAATAAGTTGATTTTGGCAACTTATATTTTATCAAATAAATATAATTATTATAGGTAAATGATTTGGTGATTAAGTGATAAATGTTATTTTGGAAGACGTTTTCTCTTTTGGGAGAACTACATGCCTAAGGAAAATAGAATACTATTGGGTTTTATTTGAGGAGTAATGGTTGAATTTTATTTTGGAAGAATATATGTTTTTATTATTGACATATAGAGATTTGGTATATTTATGGAAATGATTAACCTGTCATGGAGAACATGTGATTGGGTTAATTACTTTTAAGTGTGAGACTTTAATAGTAGATGATGGTATTTGGAGATAAATGTTAAGATTTATCATGGAAGACTATGTGATCAAATCCTTATGAATTTTGGGTTCTAGTATTAGTTTGTATTATTTTAAGTATTTTAAGGACAATTGTTTATTGAATGGTCTTTGTTGAACTTTGGGTATTGTTTATTGAATTTCGGAAATTAATATTAGTATTTCTTTCTAGAAAGGATTATTCTTTTCGAGGATTATCTGATATCATTCTAACCATTTTGGTTTTGGTTAATGAATAAAAACAAGGAAAATATATTTTTCATCTTTTGTAGATTATGTGATTATCTAGAAGTTGATTATTGCATTTCACATGTGAACAAGTCATCTTGAATAATCATCATTTGAAGAAAGGGTGAGTTTGTGGTAGATATTTATTAAAGGATGAAATTCTACTAGACAAGTAAGTATGTTTCCTTTTGTTCTTAGTCAAGATCATAAATAAATTACTCAAATTTATTAAAAAGGATATTAAAATAAAAATGTTTTTCGTTTACCTTTCCTACTGGGAAATCAAAGACCATTTAACCCATCAGAAGTTTATGATTTTTTGGTTGTTAACTTTCTCTAGATCATATTTTATATCAATATCAATTAGAACAAGATGGTTAGTTTTTCTTCCATATCCATGTTTTCCTACATGAAATCCTAGTATGTGTTATCTTAAGTGACATTTTCACTTATACATATTTCTTTTAAAGTGATAGTTTTATTGAGTCTTTTTATGATGTGGGATTTTCAGGGAAGATTTTGTGCCCAATTTTAAAATTTCTAGGACAAAATTTCCAAAAGGGGGGAATGATGTAACATCCCATGTATTTATAGAATAATACATTTTTCATATTTATTAATATTTTTGAATTTAATATTAATTTTAGTTTAAAGTTGACACTATGTATGATAGTGTACCCAACATTCAACAATGAGTTTGTCCAAAATCTTACTTTGTACACAACACTGAGTTATACCAAAAAATAATAGAACAATAATATTATTATTTTAAATATTAGTTAACACCCAACCGTTGTATTGGAGGTAATGAATATAATTAAATATATTATGATTTTACATATTTTTTAAATGTTTTTACGTTTATCCAATAAATTTTAGAGGATAAAAATGAGAATGAATCCAATTTTAAGCATAAAATACTATAGTATTTTTAAAAGGCTATTTTACCACCTTTTGATAGAGAGATTTTTTAAAATAGTTTTTTATCTCTTTTATATGTTTTATTTGATAAAATTAACTTCTTATTTAGAATAGGGACATCAAAATTTACTTCTTTTTAATTTTTTTTTCAGATAAAATCAATATTGTTATGAATAGTTAAAAATAATACATTTTAATTCAAAATTTCATTTTTTGTCTAATTTATTTATATAGATATGTTATCATTTTAATTTTTTTTAAAGAGTAATTGGATTATTTTTTTATAATTTAATCCAATTTTTTAGTGGAAGTAATTTCACCTTGAAATTGGACATAAACACTTGTCGATCTTTTGATAGTTTTTACTACTTAAAAACAAGCTTTTGGGTTTAGACAATGGGAATTAATTTTAAATTAATTAATACAATTTCTATATTTTGAATTTTGAAAAATGGATTGAATATTTCTAATCAGAAGATCTAAATTGTGAAAATGTGCACCTTTTATTTTTGGACATTATGAATAGTAACTTCAGTAATTATTTTTATTTACAATGGTAAAAGGGTAAATCTGGTAAACAATTGTAAAACAATAATATTATAATAATATAAATATTCCCTAAAATGCATTCTAATCCTATTTTATGAGATATTTTTGACCATGAGCATCCTTAGGATGAACTTTTGGCATTTGGGAGACACTTGGTTTTGAAAATAACTGGTTATAATAATTAATTTAAAGTAAAGAGAAATATAACATAAACATTTATCTTTTTACCAACGAAATTTTAATATAGGGTTATATAAATAATCTATTTAACTATACAGAGTAATTATAAAAATAAAAATATTTCCTACATAATGTTATTTTATTTATAAATTTTATACATTAAATAAATAAATTTATTTATGACACAATGATGATGCAATGATTACCTTATTAACGAAATATTTAAATAAATGATATTATAAATATTAAAATAAATATAATTTGAACATTTTAATGAAATCCATGAATTTTATGGATTATTATGACATATTATATTTTATTTAATTACTTTTTATTGAAGGAATCAAGCTTTGTATGCCTTTAAGAAAAATCAATTACTAAATAGTGTCAAAATGGACATCAATGAGTTTTAAAAACAAATACTATTTTATTAAATGATATAACTGTCCTAAAAATATAAGATTCGAAAAAATGACTTAAATAATGTTAAAAATTTCATTATTGATCCACTTTTGATTTTCTTGTTATTTTATAGTAACTATAGTAACCATATATTATGAAACAACATGAAGACATGGTAAGAGTTAATGTTTTTAAGTAAGGGTTAAAGCCAAACGATAAGGTGACCTAAACTTGTCTAAAACCTGTTGTTTGAGAATATTTAGACACATACACATATTATCGTAGAAATATAACACTTTTTAACTATTATAATTCAAAAATAAATTTATAATAAAATCATATTTCAAGAATTTCCTAAAGTGACCCTCCTCCCTCTTATAAAATGACACCAACTCTACCAACTAACACACACCTATCAATCCCCTTAACTCATGAAAATTATACTTGAATAATCTCTAAAAATACCTCCTTTATTTCTATAATCCTTACATTATGTATATGGAAATTCAAGAAATCCTTTTGGGTCAAATCAAAATAATTTACCCAATTTAGAGGTAACTTCTTCTCTCAAGTTCCTTTCCTTTATTTTCCTTCTCCACTCTCTATTATCTTATTATTCATTGAATAAATTAAAAAAAATATTATCCTCAATATACTAAGATGTTTTTATGAGAATAATTCAAACTATAATTACACACACCTTCATCCAATGGATACGAACATACTGTTTCCGTGTACGGTGAATTACTGCCTCACGAAATGATGATTGCTCAATTTTCTCCTACCACCGTTCATGGTGGCCATTATGATGTAACTATATTTATAAATGATATATATTATATTTATATTGTATCTATTATTCTTTAATTTTTATTTACAACATACCTTTATACATTCCATGATATGTAAATACGATAATTTCATTTGAGGAAGTGTGGACTACCGCCTCCTCAAAGTGATATGAATCGTTCATCCTATACGTGGAACATATAAAGGATGGTTTTATTAATACTATGAGACATAAATTACATAAATATAATAATTTAATTATAATATACATTTATATCATTTGATTATTATTCCTTTAATATGAAAAAGAAATGAAAGTAGCATTCATGCATATGTACGACCTACCATCTCCATTGACGATGCATTTAGTTTCCTATATCCAAATATTACGGATAATATAAAAACACATATACAGAATATATATTATATTCAAATCATAAATAATATTATGGAGATGATGTAATTTGACCATGTGGACAATTTACATCAAAACAAGTTCATTTTCAACTCAAGTACTGAATATTGACAAACCCCTGATATGAACTTAAATAATTATGTAATTTTTATAACATGGTAATAATTGAAAGAAAATGAATAATAAACTTGAAAAAGTTTCTCATGCAATTTAAATTTGTCCTAAGTTTTTTATTTAGGAACATAACGATTGTATGTGATGATTTAGAATCAAGGTAAGGGGATTTGTCTCAATCTCCTATCATTGAGCCATATTTTGATAATATAAACCTTCTAATTTTATAGGGTGTATAATAAACCAATTTGAATTTTAATTTCATTCAAAGAGAATAAATTTTAAACTAATAGTTTTACTAAATGAAAAAAGGAATATTTCTAACTTATGCAGTGACAATGACTCCTTCACCGCCATAACCATTATTTGATATTTGAATTCCTCTATAAGCCATAAGGGTTTTAAAAAGAAAAGAAATCCCTTATTCCATTTTTGGGTGTTTTGGTATTGAAAATGGGTTTGAAAGTGGATTTACTAATTCAATATATTGAAATTATTTCTTGTGATTGGAAATTAAATTTTATGAGTGAAATGTTCATTATTGCAATATTTTATGTGTTATGATTATATAATGGTACTAGGACATCTGATGGGTGGTTACGTGATAAACCAATGGTAGGTGGTTATGTGATAAACCAAATATGGTTGGTTCCATGATAAACCAAGGATGGGTGGTTATGTTATAACCTCTAATTCATTGTGTATGGAAGTCGACTTTATGACTATTCTACTTAGTGATATGTGTGGAAGTAGACTGTATGGTTATTCCATTTAAGTATGTTTATGTTCCATATTACCTTTATATGTTATATGTTTCTTTCTATGGGATTTATGGTAATCCTTTGGTTAAAAAAAGGGTGATAAATGAGCTTATATTTAGTGGAATATATTTACTAATTCTTAAAGGTGAATGGTATTACATTATGATAAATTATTCATGGTTTTCATGTTTTCCCAAGACTAATGGTTTTCCTTCATTCTGTATCCCTTACTGATACTTTTATGCTCATCCTAAGTTATGAAATGAATTTTACATGACTTAAATAAGAACAGAGTCTTATATGGGATCAAGGAAAAGTTATGCTACTAAAACATGAAACGATACCATGCTTTGTTTTAAATATTTTTTTAGAAAGAAATTGGATAGTGAGTAGAAATATCTACATATAATATATAATTTGTTATGTATGAGTTATGAAAAAATTATACAAATATTTAAACCTAAAAGATCCATGATGTGAATTATTGTAAAATTAATTACTTATCTAAAGATTAAGAAAATTTTAAGGCTAGGGCCTTATAGATGGTATCAATGGTTGTCTTAGACAACTTTAGGAATTTGGTGTTTTGAATAAACACAAGGTGAGTCTCTATGTCTATTATTTTAGTTAAATCCTTGTTTTAAAACATTTTTAGATGAAGGAAATTTGGTTACAAATGGAAGGGTGAGGATATCAAACAATATTCCTATCTCTTACTATTGACTTGATTGAAATAATTATTAAAAAGTCATGCTCGGAAGATTGTGAAACGTTTTCTAACATACAACTCAGTTGCAAGAAGTTTTTTGATATATCAAACACCCTCACCATAACTTGATACAGTTTTGTATCACAGGGTGTATTTAATCAAATCCTATTTTCTTAGTATTCTCATATTTTCGAGAAAGGTAAATATTATCAATTAATTTTCAAATATTTTACCTCATCACCAGATTTTGAAGCATATTATGATTTTGAAAAAGGTACTCACTACAACAAAAATTGGATTTAGCAGCGATTTTTTAGCGGTGGTTTTGAGAACCTCCGCTAAACCTTTTTGTAAAATGGTTTTGAGGAAGTTTATAAGAAACCACCACCAAATATTTTTTTACGCTGTCGACCCTTCCCCCCCACCCCGACCCCGCTTCTCCTCGTATCACCCGCTTCCACCCGTGAACCCAGCCCCCACGACCCCGTCCACCCCGCGACCCCAGCGACCCCAGCGACCCCGGTGAACCCAGCCTCCCACGACCCCAGTGACCTCGCGACCCCATGTTTCCCCAGGTTTCCCTCTTTCCATATTATTTTCGGTTTTAATTAGTTTTTTGGATGTCATAAGGTAGTTTGATGTGAATTTTGGTCTTGTGAATACCTCATTTATTTGGGTTTTTTTCCACATGAAGGTTGTGTGTGCCTATGATTTAGATTTGTGGAGGTTGGTTCTAGATGGGTTGGGAATGATAATACATATGAAATCATGCTCACATAACTAATATAAAATTCATATTATTGAGAACATTAGGGTTTTTATCTTTTTTAGGTTTCTGTGACATGAAGACCATGCGGTTGAGGTTCTAGTTGGACCATGTTGAGCATTGCAACCTGGGTAAAAAATAAAGGTTGTTATTAATTTGAATTCCACATGGTTTTTTTTCAATTTATATTTCAGATTTGGGATCTTTAATGGAAGTTAATTTTAGAGATAGTTTTAGGGTTAGTGGGATTTTGGTGGAATTTAGGTTCTTGGTTGTGTTTTTTCACAAGGTGTATGTTTTTTATAAATTTCACCATTCTAGATTATCCCTAAATAGTGCAGAGATATATTCTATTCCTCTACCTATTTTGTGTTTTTTGTTTCAGGTTTATTGTTTTAATATGATTGGAGATGATGAGTAAATTTTATATAATAGTTTAATCCTCTTAGATGTGTTTTTTGTTTGGATTTAATTATCTCAGATACCCCCAAGATGTTTTCCCACCCAAACACCTCATGAAATGAGGTATCATGTGGTTATATAATTTTTAATTTTATACTTCTACTAATTACATTCTATGGAAATAATGTGTCATTAGGGGGTTGATTTTTACACCCCATGAAATAATTTTATTATTTTTAAGGATTTTTTTTAATTTACCCATTTTTTAGTGATTGAATTATGGGAGTGGTATTTTCTAGATAAATTTAACATGCTATGGTCTAGAAGCACCATGGGTGTGGTGTCACATCTAGGTAGTGAAATATATACAGAACCTTTTAAACACCCTTATTAGAAGGAATTTTGATGTAGGAGTTTCCCTATATGAAATAGGGGGAGGGTCAACTCGGTTTGTGGGGATCCATAGTGGTGGTTGGTTATAGTGGCTTCATGGGGGGATAAAACAGGGAGGCTTATATAATATCATTAGCTTCCTACATCAATTTTGGTTATAGTGGCTTTATGGGGGGATAAAATAGGGAGACTTCTACAATATCGTTAGCTTCCTACTTACAGAATCAAGTAAATAATATTTGGATCCCAAAATCACTGTAAAAAACTAAGTTGGGATAAAATGTGTTTGGTGCCAATTTTTTTTCTATCATCATGGTGATAGAGGAGAATATTGATAAAGTGGAGTTTCTTATCCAACTATTTTATGGCTTGGGCACAATTGGGTTCAATTAATGGAACTTATATTCTCTTATCCATCATTTTCTCACTTCCTGAGAGGAATAGGTAGTCCAAGAATATAGCCTCCTCTTATTCAATATTTATAACCATCAAGACAAAGATATAGAGGATTCCATTAAGTAGTTTCACAATTTCTCTCTTAAATAAGCATGGCCTCATGATTGAATAGCTATGAATATAGAAAAACCACGAGAACATGAGGCTCATGAGGAAAGGGTGTAGGTGTAGCTACTATCAGCAGACATAAGGATTGAGACCATTATATGAAGGAGTTTAAAACTAACCTCCCATGTTAAGAAGACACATCCATTGGATAAATTGAAATATATTATACAAATGAACCTTCAATAGTCCATCAACAATTATTATCAGGAATTGGATTATTTTTTAGATTTGGATGATTTGAGTATCTTATATTTGTTTTTATCATTTTTATTTACCTGTAACATCGAAGAGAGACTCCAGAATATGGATCCTCTTCTCGTTTGTTTATATTAATGAATGAAGATTTTTTTATTCTTAATTGTCATCCATTCTATAGACTTCATTTTAGCTTGATTTACACTTCATAATAACTTATGAAATTTTTGGAGGAAACATCATTAAAATAATCTAAAACCAATTGAACATTGAATTGGCAATGCATAAAGTCAAATATGGTTCTCAAAAATGCTTGAGTCAGAAATATTTCCTCGGGTTCATGGATCATGTATGGGTATAGGCATAAGTACAATAACTGTAACACTAGATTTAGTCTATTTGGATGAATTATTTCATTTTGATCATGGACCATATATGGATATTGACATAACTACCATCAAATTAACACTATAGTTAGTTCATTTGGATGAATTATTTCCTCCTTTATATGGATCATGGAAGGGTATAGGCATAACTACCATCACTATAACACTTTTTTTAGTTCATTTGGATAAAATAGTTCACTCAACATAATAAGGATCTCAAAGGGGTATATTTAGAGTGTGGATTTAAATGTTTAAAAGGGTTTGATCACCCCAAAATTATTTCATCACACATTACATAAATATACCTCTAGACTGATAAACTGGGGATGAGACAACAAGTGAATGCTTAAAAAATTACATAGTCAAAAGGGCCTAGCGAGTACATCCTGAATTCTTCTAGATTAATATTATAATCCCCACAAGCTTTAAGTCATTAATTTTATCACCTTAAATTTTTCTTGATCCTCATATTGGGGAGGCCTAGTTCACAAGGAATTGTCTTCTTATTAGGTTTCCCTTTACATATTTTCAACCTAATAGGATTTCTTCCATTTTTCAATTCCAAATGCTTAACTTAGATTAGGTTAGCGTCATATCCAGTCAGTGGAGACTCAATTTTTACCTAGGTTTCTCTTTACAATTTTTCACCATGATGAGTTTTGTGTATATTTTCTTATATAGTTTTAGTTAATGTAATTTGTACCGATATAGATGATGTTTAAGGTTAGAAATATTTGACCCAGGTGCACATTGTTTAAGTTTATGATGTGTGGACCATAAGCTGGGGTGGCCTACATGGAGAGATGTTTCAAGTTAACCTGATATGAATTGGTAAAATATTATATCATGAATATGTATGATCTCATAATTAATTACAACTCATTAAAACCAATCATAATGACCACTTTTGTTGATAATAGTGGGTCTCTTTGAGATTGTTTTAGTGCTTGGTTGTGTGATATCAAGAGGAAAATATATGCACTCTCTAATCATAAATGGAAGTAGTGACATAAGGGATGTCCCACTTTTACTACCTGGGTTGAAGGAGTTAGGTACGGTCTTGGAACATGGGTCATTAAGTTTATGGTCATGAATCCCATACCATTTGCTTTGTGATTTAGAGTCACACAATCAGGACCAATTAAGGGTTACATCCTGCTATTTCTATGCTTCTTCATCAATATTGGAAACATTATTATTTTTCTCATGAACTGTGATTCCAACCAAGTTATGATAATGTTACTTTTTGTTATCTAATATTATATTTTGATGATATAAAGGATTTCGAAAGTCAAGGGTTAAAAATTTGGAGATTTGGGAGAAACATGATAGGAATACTGTTTAGCATAACTTTTAGTACTGAGCATGTGGTAATTGAGTAATATGGCATTGTTAGCACACTGTTTCTCTTTACCAAAGAAACTTCCCCTATCCCAAACACTAGAGGGTTCATATCTAACTCAGGGGATCATCTTTATTATATTATGTTTTTGTAATCTTACACTATCATTTATATGAATCTCTTTCTGTATTTAGTAGTAACTATGTGTTTTAATTTTTTTTATTGTGTAGGCACATTGTGATATACATGGATAAAATATGGATCACATTACCATGGAACACACCTCAGTATGTTAAGGGTTTGAATGAGTTTTTAGATTTTGTGTTTTCTAATCAATCCGTTGAAGGTAGAATAATATTTCCATGTCCTAAATGTTAATTTAGGACATGGTTGAAGAGATATGAAGTTTATGAACATTTAATATAGAAGAAATTTCCTAGTCATTATTTCCGTTGGGTTTGGCATGGAGAATCGAACGTTATAGAAAGATTGAGCACTGATGTTAATCCATAGAATGAGGTCCCAAGTTTGTCGACAATGAAAAATGAAATGAAAAACCTCATAAATGATGCATTCGGCACTGCAAGACACCACTATCAGCATCAGAACATATCAGAACAACCAGAAGAGGGTGCTACAAATTGCAACGTGAAATGTGATATTTTTGAGACTGTAACACAAGTAGATCAATATTGTAACATATCATTGGATCCTCCTCTTGATTATGTGGAGCCAAATGTAAGATAAAACTTCACTGAGGAAAATGTGTTTCATGATTTAGTTGAAGATGGAAATCAAGATTTGTATAGTGGGTGTTTGAAATATTCAAAGATTTCATTTCTAATGAAGTTGTACCATATCAAATGTCTATGTGGAATTACAAATACGGCAATGTCCATGATATTGGAATTGATTTGTGATGCATTTCCTGAAGCAAAAATACCAGAATCTTTTTATGATATGAAAAAAGTTGTTAACAAGCTTGGTATGAATTATACAAAAATACATGCGTGTCACAATGATTGTATGCTTTATTGGAGAGAGGATTCAAGTAGATAGAATTGTAAGAAATGTACTTCTTCTATATGGCTGCCAAATGGTGATGTTAGAAGTCTGAATGAACATAATTTCATGGAGGAGAAGAAAAGGAACACACCTGTAAAGGTTTTTCATTACTTTCTCTTGAAGCCTTGATTTCAAAGATTATTCATGTCATCGAAAACCGCCGAACACATGAAGTGGCATTCTGTAGATAAAAACAATGATGGGTTAATGAGACATCCACGAGTTTCCCAATCGTGGAATACATTTGATTCATTACATCTAGTTTTCTCAGCTGATCCTAGGAATGTTCAATTGGGATTGGCTCACGATGGATTCAACCCATTTGGGACTTTGAGTACCAGTTATAACATTTTCCCAATTGTTTTGATCCCTTATAATCTGCCTCCGTGGATGTGTATGCAACAAACATCTTTTATCATTTCAATGATTATTCCTGGAAAACAAATTCCTAGAAATGATATTGATGTATACTTACAGCCTTTGATTGACGAATTGCAGGAGTTATGGAGCAACAGTGTTGATACATTTTATGATTCTTCTAAAACAATGTTCAAAATGCATGCTTCTTTAATGTGGACCATTAGTGACTTCCTTGGGCTTTGGAATTTATATGGTTGGAACACTTACATGAGTTTGTCTTTTCCTATTTGTAACATTGATTTTGAGCCCAAACGACTACCTCACAGTAGAAAATGGCGCTTCTTGTGCCATCAAATATTTCTCGATGCATATCATAGATTTCGGCTAAACAGATCAAAATTTAATGGTTCCATTGATTGTAGACCACCTTCAAAGTTGTTAACTAGTTTTGAAATATTGACACAGCTTGAAAATGTTGAAACAGAATTTGGGAAGGTTCATCATTTGAATGATACCAGAAAACGGGTCTGAAGTGCATCGTTAGGTGAAATCCGAACACAATAATGGAAGAAAAAAAGTATATTCTTCAAACTCCTGTATTGGGAATTAAATTTGATGCAGAACAATCTTGATGTGATTCATATTGAGAACAATGTCTATGATAATTTTATTTTCACATTACTTAATGAGCATGGAAAGTTGAAGGATCATCTCAATGCTAGTAAAGACTTATAAGTAATGAACATAAAACATGATCTCTGGCCGGAGGAAAATAAAAAGTATGCTCCAACCATTTTTGCATTGAAAAATAGGGATAAAGATATATTCCTTCAAATTTTAAAGAATGTGAAGGTATCTGATGGGTATTAGAGTAACATCTCAAGGTGTGTTGACTTGAAGAATTGTAAGTTACATGGATTGAAAAGTCACGATTCACATATTTTCTTACAACAGTTACTACCATTTACATTGCTTACATTATTACCTAAAAAAGTTACTGTTGTTGTAATACAATTATGCACATTTTTCCGGTAATTATGTGAGAAATCTCTACATCTATTTCAGCTTGAAAACCTCTAGGAGAGGTTTATATTGACCCTTTTTTCAATGGAGATGATCTTTCCTCCATTGTTTTTTACTGTCATGATGAATTTAACTGTGCATTTGGTTGATGAAGCTAAATTAGGAGGCCCAATTCATTATCAATGGATGTATTCAATAGAGATGTATTTTATTTATATTTTTTCATTTAAGTAAACAATTTTTGGCATTTAAATAAATTCATAATATTATTATTTTATTTCACAGATATCTTGGGCATTTGAAATCATACGTGAGAAATAAATCTCAACCAGAAGGCTCTATTGCTGAAGGTTATTTGGCTGAAGAGTGTCTTACCTTTTGTTCCAAATATTTGGATGATATTGAGACAAGATTTAATCAAGTTGGACGTGTTTACGACACATCAAATCAATCTCAAATGCATCAGAAATCAAAAATATTTCCTGCTATTGGCTGATTAGTTGAGAGGTCCTCAAATGTGACACTGACAGAATTGGAATTATTATAGGCACATAGATATGTGATACTGAATAGTGAAATTGTAGATCCATTTATTGATGATTTTAGGATACAAACAATGAGACGAATGAGAGGCCGAACACGAAATGTGAAATATATAATGAAAGCTGTGAATAAAGAGCTTGTAGAATAGTTTTCACGATGTGTAAGTTCATAAATATTGCAATAAATATGAATATTAGTTTGACACATAAATTTTGTAAATATATTAAATTATATTTATTTTTTCAAATCATGAATATTGATACTCGAGAAGACTTTTCATAAGATTTGAAGTTTCATGCTAGAGGTCCTATAAAAAAAGTTAGAAAGTTTGACGATTATAATTTGAATGGCATTAGATTTCATACAGTCGATCGAGAAGTGGGTTTGAAAACACAGAATAGTGGTATATTTAAATTTTCTGAAGTGGTATACTATGGAAAACTGCATGATATTATTGAATTAAACTACCACATACATTTTTATGTTGTTTTATTCAAATGAAAATGGGTCGATATTATTAGAGGTGTTAAAAGAGATTCCTTGCAATTTACTTATGTGAACTTCTCTCGCTTGATAGATGTTAGTGATCATGAACTGAACGATCCATATATCTTAGCCTCGCAAGAAAAAATGGTATATTATGTGAATGATGATGTGGATGAAGGGTGGAGTGTAGTTTCTCACGTAATACAAAAAGATTTGTATCATATGGGTGATGAAGGGGAAGATTTGACATCTAAAATGGAATTTCATCAACAAAAGAAAGCAGAATTATTTGTCAATCATGATATTGAAAATATTAGTCTAGAAAGGATAAATGAAGTGGATGAAGCAATGGAGCAGGAAACTGACATGATTGAAGGGGAAAATGATTGTATGTACAATTATTTATTCATTCAGCAACCACTTGTTTCATTTCTGCAGTCATTCATTATCATTGTTATATATATTTTGTCTGTTAGTACTGGGCATCTATTATCATTTTAATTTTTTTTCTGCATAATTTTTTGGAAATATATATTCTGAATATAATTTTATTTGATTAAATGACATGAATTCCAAGGAGTAAGCGATACACTATTTCATCTAGTTCTGCAGCATATGATGATCCATCTGTCTCCCTCCCCATGGCATCTGAGGCAGTAACAGCCTACACCCCTACACCATCTCCCTCTGCACCATCTCTCACACCATCTGTGGATGTCCCATTAGAGGCTGAGTCATTGACTCCCCCTTCAGGAGCCTCAGTAGTGGGGCAAAGACACGTCCCTTCTAGTTCATTACAGACATATTAGAGAGTGACTGTCATAGGTACAAATTTTAATTAAATAAATTTATTGCATTTTGTTTATACTAATTATTTGCTCATTGAAGAAGAAAAAAATGCAACAATGGAGAAAAACATAAAAAGTTATTATGTTTGGAATATGAATGGCTAGAAGATAGCTATGCCATTTGATTCTTATGGGGTCCCTACGGATGACGCTGCAGGGTTACTTGGCCAGATTCTAGGCCAGCTGGTAGCGGAGCCCATTTCCCTTCCAATTTTTTATGATGATTGGAGACATATGACTCCAAGATGGAAAAATGAAGTTTTTTATTCCCAAATAAAGGTAATTTTATTACATTATGGTTTAATTGAATGTCACTTTACTGATATTTTAAAAATGAATTTCTGTATACAGATGTTCTTCCACTTTACAGTTGCTATTGTGATAGAACGGAAGTGGACGTTGAAAAATCATGGTAAGAAATAGAAAGATTTAAAATGGAGATTGTGGTGTGATGTAAACAATACTTAGTTAACCTTGCAACAAATGTATGAGAAGCTACCCAGTGGGGTACCAAAAGAACAGTGGAAAGTTTTTGTTAACAGACATCGTGATGAGAAGCGGATGGTATTGAAATATATATTATCATATTATCCTCATTTTACATTTATACATGTATATGAAGAAGAGATGACATTGAATATATTACTATTAAATTTTATTTTATTTATTTCAGGATCTATCAAGACAGAATGCATCAAACCGGGCTAAGAAAGTCATCCCTTACACTGCGGGCTCAAAAAGCTTTTCTAGAAGCCGAACGACATTGGTAATCTTTTAATTAGATTAAATATTTATAAGAAAATATTATTTGTTTAATATATTGAATTGTTTATTTATCATTTCTTAATGAATTCACAAAGTTTAGGGCACAAAGCATCCCGAACTGAACTATGGTTGGATGTTCAAAAAAAATTAGACGGAAGTTTTGCTAATGAGCCTGCTAAAGAAGTAGGGGTATGAAGTCAATTTTTTATTATAATAACTTATTATCAGTTTTTAATGTGTTAATATATATTGATATTTTATTTATAGGTAAAAATTAAAGAACTATGGGATTCCAATCCTGTACAGTCCTACTCAGTCTCCCAGGATGACCCAGTTTCTAAAGTCCTTGGGAAGGAGCATCCTGGTAGAGTGCACAGGATGGGTTTCGGACCCGTACCATCTGAGGTCTTTGGCATGCCACCAAGGATTCCTGCTGCATCTACTCCTGGTTATAGTTAGTCCATACCCAAATATGCTCAGAGGGAGATTGCTTCTCTACAAACCATAGTTCAAGACCAGGGGGTTCAGATATCTGCATTGCAGAAAGCGACGATTGATATACATCAGCAGATGAGAAGATATTCCCCTGGTGGTAGTGCATCGACTGGTGGTATGAAGGTAAATCAAAAAAATTAAAATTCATTTAGTTTTCAAACCTTCATTGGTTTTAAGTTTTGATATAAATATGCAACAATATTTAATTTTCAATGTAATGTTCTTATAGGTGACAGTGGAAAGTGGAGATGGAGGTGGAGAGGGTGACGATGCATCATCATATCTTGAGTAGTTGTATTATTTATGTGTTGAACAAATATGGGAAAAGTTGGTTTGTATATGTAACATGTGTGGAACATAGTTGCCACAAAAAATTTTAATGTCCTAACATTTCCTTGATATCTCATGTTTCCATTTATGCATTTTATTCGCTCCAATACTTTTTTTATTTTATAAAAACACTTTGAGGCTAAGTGAGAACCATCATGCACACAAAAGGAATCCTAAGAAGGTTGGACTTGGAATCACACCCAAGACCAGACCTTCCCAAAAGAAGAAACCAAACAACATCAACCACCTACCAAGGACCAACCCGTCCAAAAACACCATCAAAATGCACATTTCAAGAAATCTCTTGCTGCCCTGCACTGCTACAATCCATCAAAGGCATCACCCATTCCTAGGACACAGCACCACCACCGCATCTGAGACCTCCCATCCAAACCAGACCCCACGCCGGGGACCATATCAACACCATGAGGGCCGACGGTTGAGAACCAGAGGGAGGAACTTGCACCTCCACCAATACTAAGAACTTCCATCGGGGCTAGTCACAGATCGTGTCGCACCAAGAGAGCCGCAAACCACACCCCACAAGTTCCTCTTAATGGGAGATGGTATTAAACTGTATAAAAATAGGATTAATTGTATGATATGTATTGGATGATATAAAAGTCTTACACTATATAAAATTTGGATTCCTCTTACGATAATTATGATATGTTCAAAAACATTACCTCGTATAAAACAAGGAATCATCACATTATGTGAGATGAAAAAAATAATTTTCTTCAAGACATGACATTAAATTTTTCATCATGGTCTTGGTTGTATAATATTACACTGTGTTCAATCATATTCAGGATTTCGTCAGGGGTTGAAGGGCCTATTTTATCCTATAACCCCTGGTTTTATTCACCAGAAATTTTTTTTTGATTCCCCAACCTCACCAATCTATACTATAACAGTTTATATCAAGAGATCCCTAGTTCAAGAATTATGACAACAAAATATGCTCATACATCCATCACATGGGTTTATTCATCCATGGAGTTTCATCAAACATATATTTCCACAACATTTTAGAACTATGGGTGGATTGATTCCCATTTCCATGGGATACGTACTGATGCATATATCTTCTATCATTGAGCCTAGCTAATGATTCAACATATAATAATCCATTACATAAGGTGTCATTACCCCAAAACACTCACATGAGCCTCTTTTTTAGCAATAATCTCCTTTCATTTATGTTGACACATCAGTGGGCCAAGATGCTCTCATTTCCTGATATGAGGAAGTAAATAATGGGTATATAGATGCAAAAGACCTTCTAAAATCCTAATAATATGAATTTAAACTACATCATTACCCCATGTAAAATATATATACCTATTAATGATAGATAATTTATCCCCATAAAAAATTTCCTGACGTGTGGTGTTGTACCCATTCTATATCAATTCAGGTCATGTTTTTTACTCCTCCTCACTACACATATCCATTTATAATGTTCCACTATATTTTCCAAGAATCACGACCATAAACTTTTTACTAGTTTTCTCCATTATTTTTTAAATTTTGTGTGCATTAATTAGTTAGGCTATTGGTATTTATGGTTTGATTTGTTTTTCAGGGCAGTGGTGCAGTGGAAGCATATTTTTTTTCAGGTCAGCTTTTCACGGTGGTTTTAACCACCATGAAAAGTATACAGGTAAGACATTGGCGGCGGTTTTAACTGCCACTAAACGTAATTTTTTTACATTTAGCGGAATATTTAACCGCCACTATAGAGTCGCATCACCCGCGTGCATTCCGCGGCGGTTCTCGTGACTTTAGTGGCAGTTTTACAGCCAATGGAGTTTATTTTATTAGCGGCAGCAATAACTATCGCTAATAAAATAAAATATCGGGCTCTTAAAAACCACTGCTAAACTCAGTAAAACCACCACAAAATGAGGTAGCTACGATGCTTCCCTTAAAACGCTGCTAAAGATAAATAACGACCGTTAATAGTTTGCTGACACTAAATGTAGCGGCGATTTCTGTAAACCGCCACCAAACAATGTAGCGACGGTTTAAACCGCCACTACATGCAAAAAAAAAACAGCCGCTACATATAATCTAATTAAACATTAAACCCAATTAAAAATATAATCAAACCATATAAATAAATTAGATTAAAAGGTAGTTTTGAATTAAAATACAATATTTTCCACTATTCATCAAAAATTTAATTTTATCAGAAAAATACCAAAATTTTATCCAAAGTGAATTTTGATATCCTTATTCCGAAGAAGAATTTTATTTGGTCAAATAGAACACATAAAAGTGACTAAAACTAGATTTAAATAGGGTTCACAATTAAAAGGCGGTAAATCAACCTTTTAAAGTAAGTTAAGCTTAAAATTATATTCATTCACAATTTAAGACTCTAAATTTTATTGGATAAATGTAAAATTATTTAACAAGCATGTATAATCATATTTTAGTTAGTTCTGTTCATTCATGCCAACACAATGGGTAGGCGTTAACAACCATTTAAAATAATAATATTATATTTTTATTGTGCAACGTAAGATTTCAAAGAAACCTGTTGTTGTGTATCGGGTATGACATCGAACATAGAATTTCCTTTAAAGTAAAATTAATAATTAATTTACAAATATTAATATATATCAAAATGTCATATTCTTTATTTACCTAGGAGGTTACACCACGTTCCTGCAGGCAGTGCCACGCGGCGCTGCCGGGTTGGCCAGAATCGAACGACCCTTGGGTCGTTTGTGAATCTGGGGGGCGCCTCCCCTAGGTGTTGGATAGGGTGGGCCATGCCATGGTGGGTCACCCTGGCTATGGGCTGCGCCTAGCAGGCCATGCCCAGAGTGGGTTGGGCTAGACCATGGCCCAACAGGCTGGGCCCCTAGTGGTCTCGCCCATCTAGGCTGGACCCAGGCTGTGTTAGGTCGACCCAAACCAGGTCGGGATAGACCGGACCCAGGACCATCTGGACGAAGATATGCCTTTTTGGCCATATCTTAAGAACCAGACATTCATTTGATGAACTGTCTATGGAACCTGAATACTTGGATCGAGATGGTCCTTTTGGTATACTCCACTTGAGTTTTGGATAAATTTGGAGTACGACTGGGTTGGATCGAACCCGAATCCAACCGAGCCCTCGGAACAGAAACACTAATAACTTACAGACCGGGCATCTAATTGATGTGTCGTCTATTGCATTGGGTCCCTTATGATGTGACAGACCTTCGTGATACTTCATCGTGGGACTTCGTTGTATTTGAATTATCAACCGATGTCTTGAGGAGAAGATCCTCCCGAAATCAAGCATGCTTAGTGCGAGAACCCTATGGTTGGATGTTCTTGAAGAATCTGCAGATCCTGTGTGGGTTACCTCTAGATCTTGTGTGGGTCATCTTCGGATCCTGTGTGAGTTAGCATCTACGGATCCTGTATGGGTCATCTTCATATCTTGTGTTGGTCATCTTCGATCATGTGTGGGTCAACAGTAGAGTTTCTCTATAAAGTAAGATGATCTAGAAATATAGCTAATCATCAATACTTACATACTTAATTTTACCTGGTGTGAGATGAGTCTATACCTTTGTGGTACACTTTTGGGTAGTGATACATTCGTGGTATTCTTATGTATGGTGTTACCTTTGTGGTACTTACCTTCATGGTGTTACCTTCATGGTATTTTTTCCTTCATGGAATAGTTGTGCTTTTGGATAAAGAGTTGGGCCTTGTGTTTCCTCATGAACGAGACATGTTTACTTGATAACTTAGGTATATGTATGGTCGTATACCTAAATAGGGTTGATTGTTGCTTCATGCTTTGTAATTGTGGTCTTGATTTATGGATTATCCTTTGTGTATTCTGAGATATCTTAGGGGGTCTCAGGGTCCCTACTGAGTATTTTTATACTTATCCCTGCATGAGATACGCCTGCAGCTTGCTGTGTCTTGTGCAGACGATGGAAAAAATTGATCGAGTCTGAGGGTGCCAGGACTCGAGGCTGCTCGTAGGTGGACCATTAGATGAGATGAACCGTGAAGATGACTGTTCGAGAGATGTACCTAACCTTCAGGTAGGATCCTTGGCGGGTGTTACCAGGAGCAGTTTTCAGTTTTACTTGTACTTTCCAGTTGGGCTTTTATTCTGACCTCTTTAATTACTCTACTCACTCTATTTTACTATATAGTTTACTTTGTGCTTGTATCTTGTTGTGTGCTTGGATTGTGTGAGTTGTCAAGTTAAAAGTCAATGAATTCCCAGTTTTAGGGATATGCCTTTATGGTGCTAGTCTCTAGCCCCTGGCCTATGGAAGGCAGGCTTGGGGTAGTCAAGGAACATGCCCCGGGGGATGGGTCATGACAAATTATTATCACAGAAGTCGGTTCTACCAAAGAACTTAGAGTCTAATCTTTTAATAGACAATATTGTTAAGTGTTTTGAGTGTGGTAATCAGTTTCAGGAATCCAATGTTGGTGTGGAGGCCGACGAATCTATACACTAGGTCCATGAATTATGATTTCTGACTCAGTGCACGAAAAACCTGATTGCGTGTGTGTTTTTGAAAATTTTTCTTTGTGATCTCTTCGAGTCAGCTCACCAGGTATAACTTATTTACTGTGGCTCAGCATTCAGCGAGGTTCACCAACCACTTGCACTACTCCACTGATATAGTGCAGGACCCTTTCTTCAGGACCCAGACCTTCGAGCAGGGGCTCAGACAGAATATTATAGCTTCGATGATTTCTCTCAGCATTCCTATGAAGGTTGGGGTGTTAGAGTGAGCACTCTTAGTGGAGAGATTCCTTGCTGAGCAGTCACTTGCAGTGAGACCCACCACCATACGTCACATAGCAGAGTCATCTATATCTGGAAGCAGACCGATGACACAGAGGTCCAAGTGGACCAGAATTACAGGTGGATGGCCACATGATACAAGGTCGGTTGTGCAAGGCTCTCGAGATAGATCATGATATGTGAGGAGCAGACAGTGTTACTCGCATGTCAGGTAGGGTCACATGGCTCGCGATTTCCCGACATACTGTACAGACGACCAATAGAAGGTCAAAGGATTGCCTGGGCAGAGGCAAAGATTCAATTGAGGAGGTCAGTAGGTAGCAGGTGGACATGGCAGAGGATCTGGCCATGCAGCAGGTGGTGGGCGGCGACTCAAGGTTCTACCGCCACCACCTCCAGGTGGTCCACCCCGACAACAGGGAGAAGGTGGGAAGGGATGAGATCATATCCAGGCAGCTGAGGCCTATGACCACGACACTATTGATATGATACGGGGTATGATCTGTGTCTACTATACCTTAGGTTCAATACTTATAGACACAGGTTCCAATCACTCTTTTATTGCCACGACCCTCGTTTGGAGCTCGAGGATTCTGGTAGAGCTATTGGATTGATCCTTATAGCTAGAGACTCTTACGGGAGAGGATTCTATGATTACACACTGGTGTTGATAGTGTGATCTTTCTATAGGAGGTGAGATCTCTGGCTGGGATCTTCTAGTAGTGGCATCTAGGCCTTACGACATCATCTTGGGTAGGGATTGGTTATCTATAGTCCATGCTCATATCGACTGTATTTGGCTCAAAGTGCAGTGTGTCAATGAGGATGAGACTTGGATTTAATTCACCTGTGAGAAGGGAACCTTTGCAGCATAGGATGGACTTACCTGGAGGAGGGTGCAACCGATCACTCATCAATTAGCTTGCCTTACCCTTGGAGCAGTTGATGTTGAGAGTCCATGCTATCCTGTGGTGGTGGACCAGTATGCTGATGTTTTCCCTGATGTTGTTCTAGGTCTAACTCCTCTTAGAGAGGTGAAATTTTACATCGACTTGTTTCTTGGGACGACACCTATATCTACACTGGCATATCGGATGGATCCTACAGAGCTCCGAGAGCTATGGGTACAGTTGGAGGACTTGTAGAGTAAGGGGTTCAAAAGACCTAGTGTTTCTCATTGGTCGGCCCCGATTTTGTTCGCCAAGAAGGAGGATGGGAGTTTGAGACTCTGTGTGGACTATCAACACCTGAACTAGGTGACCGTGAAGAATAAGTACACACTACCAAGGATTGAAGATCTTTTTGATCAGCTGAAGGGAGAACAATGGTTTTCGAAGATAGACCTCAGATCAGGCTATCACCAGCTCAGGGTACGAGATGAGGATGTGCAGAAGATGGACTTTAGATGTCGATATAGCCACTATGAGTTCTTGGTTATGCCATTCAGCATGAGAAACACCCTAGTAGTGTTCATGGGACTCCTGAACAAGATCTTCCAGCTATACCTCGATCGCTTTGTGTTAGTCTTCGTCGATGACATCCTGGTTTACTAAGATACAGAGGAGGAGAATGCCTATCATCTGTAGATAGTTTTGGACACACTGGGAGAGCTCCAAATTTATGGTAAGCTCATGAATTTCCCATTCTGGATCTGAGAGGTTCACTTCCTAGGACATGTCATCTTAGAGGCTAGAGATGTGGTGGTTCCAATAAAGTTTTAGGCTGTGCTTGCTTGGGAGCCACCCAGGGGTGTGACTGAGGTGCTGAGTTTCCTAGGTCTCACCGCTTACTACAAGAGGATTGTGCCTGACTTTTCCAGAGTTTTGGCACCACTATCAGCATTGAAAAATAATGGGAAACCCTTCATGTGGTCAGATAGATTCCAACAGAGTTTCCAGGAGCTGAGACAGAGATTGACGAGTGCCCCCATCTTGAGGCTACCAAATGAGGGCATTGGGTATGTAGTCTACTGCGGTGCATTAGGGACCGTTCTTGGATTTTTCCTAATGTAGGAGTGAGAAGTGATTGCGTATGGTTCTCGATAGCTGAGACAACATGAGAAGAACTATGATACCCATGTCCCAGAGTTAGAATCAGTGTTCTTCAATTTGAATATGTGATGACATTACTTAATTGGTGAACATTTTATAGTCTACTCTCATCACAAGAGTATCAGGTATATATTCTCTCATAAGGACCTGAATTTGGAAAAACCACATTGGCTTGAGTTCCTCCAGGACTATGACTTCATGATAGTCTATACTTCTAAGAAGGGGAATATAGTAGAAGATGCAGTTAGCAGAATATCTGATATATAGTTTCTGAGTGAGGTGATAGAGAAGCTAGATGCTTTGCGGATATCCTACGTGGATCAAGATGGAGCAACTTATCATTAGTCTCTAATAGTCAATCCCCCACTCCATCGATTTACAGTGGCATAGCTTGGGGACACATACTTCAAGGCTCGACACACTCAGATATCCATAGGACATGCACCTCATGAATTTTTTGAAGGTGGGGAGCATATCATCCTCTTTAGAGGGATTACTATGGTACCAGTGGATCTATGAGAGAAAGTGATGAGAGAGTTCCGTACCTCCCCTCTAGTGGTACATCCAAGTGTGGAAAATATGTACCAGGACCTCTGACATTAGCACTGGTGGCCGGGAATGAAGAAAGTAATGGAAGAGTTTGTCTCATGGTGTCTCACTTGTCAGCAAGTGAAGGTTGTGCATCAGGTTCCAGTGTGTTTATCTCAGCCACTTGAGGTGCCAGAGTGAAAGTGGGATGGAATTTCCAAGGACTTCATGATAGGACTTCCACACACATCCACGGGACATGATTCCATATGGGTGATCATTGACCGACTCACCATGTCAGCCCACTTCCTACCTATCAGAGAGTAGGGATCAGTAGAGAGCTTGGGAGGCCTCTACATTCAAGAGATTGTATGACTTCATGGAGTGACCTTGACGATTGCCTCCGATCGTGATGCATGTTTTACTTCCCGGCTATGGAAGGGGTTTCAGGAGGAATTTGAGACTCAGCTTCGATTGAGCACTGCCTTTCATCCTCAGATGGATGGTCAGATAGAGCAGACCATTCAGACTCTCGAGGACATGTTGCGTGCTTGCATCCTTGATTTCGGCCGCAGCTGGGAGGATCAATTTTCCTTAGTGGATTTCGCATACAACAACAGTTATAACTCCAATATCTGTATGACACCATTAGAGGCATTGTACGGTCGACCTTGCAGATTGCCTCTGTGATGGACTGACCCAAGGGAGTCAGCACTCATGGGACTAGAGATGGTGTGGGATACCATAGAGAAGGTGCAGATCATCCAAGAGTGGATGTAGACTGCACGGAGTAGGCATAAGTCATATGCTAATAGGAGACAAAGACCACTAGAGTTTGAGGATGGTGACCATGTTTTTCTACGAGTCTCACCTCGATGAGGTTTGAAGAGATTTGGCCGGGGAGGAAAGTTATCTCCAAGGTTCATTGGACCCTTTTAGGTCCTCAGTAGGGTTGGTGAGGTGGCATACCGCCTAGACCTTCCCCCTCAGTTGAACCGGGTTCACGACATTTTCCACATATCCCAACTGAAGAGGTACGTGCATCATTCTTCACACATTATTGACTAGGGTGATATGGACATTGAGAATGGATGACGTTTTCGGAGGTTGCAATTAAGATTTAGGATCATCAGAAGAGAGCCCTTCATGGGCGATTGATACCTCTTGTGCAGGTACGTTGGAAGCACAGGAACCTCCAGGAGAGCACATGAGAGCGGGAGGCTTAGATTCATGCTCAGTACCCCCACTTGTTTCCCTAGTTTGTGATGTGGCTTTCAGGGACGCAAAGCCCTGAGGTGGTGAGAATGTAAAGATCCGGAATTTTCCATGTAATGTTTTCAATTATATGGAAATACTATGAGTCTGAAAAAATTGACAGTGTGTGATTCTGAGGCCCGGTGTGCCCAAAATGAATTTCAAACCTTTTTAAGGTATGTTCAGTAAGTGCATGAGCAGCATTCTCTAAATTTTAAACCAGTGCCCGGATTAAAAATATGAGGGCACCATTGAACTCACAGTACTGGGATTCACTTTAAGGATCCTTCACTACAACTGCAGTAGGTCGAGGGGAAGATATGATTTTGTGGGTTTTCATGGAGGATTAAAATAAAAAAAATGTTTTATTTTATTTAAATTCCGTCCATCCTTTTTAATTCATTGGAGGTGGGGACCACATGAGGGTGGACGGGCATTTAATCCTGGGAATTGAATGCCCGGTTGCACAAAGTGTGTAACCATGAAACCCACCATTTAGTGAAGTCTCATTAATGAAAAGTTAAAGAAACCATTAACTTAAATTAATGAGTATGGACTCTCTCCATACTCTTGGTCATTTGTTGGAAAAAATTAAATTTGGAGGAGAGGACATTAGAGAACCCTTGGAAGAACAAATCCACCAAGCAAAGAACAGAGGATCGACGTTCGAGCAAACGTTGTAGCTTGTTGTGGAACGACGAACGCCGACCCATAATCTTCAACCATGAGCACTCTAAAAAGTTTTGAGGTAGGGAATTATTCATATTTTTCTTCATGATGAATCATTGTTTTCAATCTATGAACCACCTGCTATCGATCTAATGAGGAGGGTGCAGTCCAAATGAACATGGCCCGATCCCTCCTCTATTCATTGTTTGACGTGTTATTCGCAGAAGAAACTTTGGGTTGAGTGAAACTTGAACTTGATGGACTTGATGCGACAATGATGTCCTGAGACAAACATTGATGCCTTCTAAATGAAGAACGGGCCACCAGATCTCACTCGGTGATCCACATAAGCCCGTCGATATGACAGCACTGGCGACCAGTGCCGGTAGAGAACAAGGCGGCGGCTGGCATGACGGCCAGCCCCGTGGATGCCGGGGCGGAACGTGTCCGCACCTCTGAAGTTAGAGGTTGCGACTGATGAACCACGGTAGTGCACTTGGAGGGAGGCCGACACCCGTCCGGCTGTAGAGGCAGCAGGGGCGCACACCGGTGCTGCTAGAAGGGGAGTTGGCCGGAACCCCGACCAGCCGCGTCACGCGGAGAAGGACCAGCTCCGGTGGGTCCCGCATGCCAGCAAGTGGTGCCATGTGGTGCTGCTAGGTTGGAAAAAACCGAATGGACCTTAGGTCATTTAGGAATCCATGGGGTGCCTCCCCTAGGTGTCAGCTAGGGTAGGCCCCTCCATGGCGGGTCACCCCGACTGCGTCCAGCGTGCCGGGCTGCCCCCTTCGCGGGCCGGGTCAGACTACGACCCAGTGGGATGGGCCCACCTCAGTCCAACCCATCCGGGATGGACCCGGACTGAGTCGGGTTGACCCAAACCTAGTCGGGTTGGCCCAGGTCGGGTCAGGCTGGGTCGAACCGGAACCGGGCCCAACTGGACCCAAATACGCCTTTTTGGCCATATCTTGATAACCGAGCATCTGTTTGACGAACCGTCAATGGATCCAGAATACTTGGATCGATATGATCTCTTTTTATAATCCACATGAGTTTTGGATAATGTTGGAGTATGTCTGGGTTGGATTGAACCCAATTCCAACCAGGCCCTCAGAACAGAAACACTAATAACTTACAGACCGGGTGTCCGATTAACATGTCGTCTATCATTTTGGGTCCCTTTGGATTTGAAAGACCTTCTTGATACTTCATCATGGGAATTATTGGTAGTTGAAGTATCAACTGATGGCTTGAGGAGTGGATCCTACCAGAATCAAGCATGCTTTGTGCGAGAACCTTGTGGATGACTGTTCTTAAAGAATCTTTAAATCATGTGTGAGTCATCTGCAGATCCTATATGGGTTATCTTTGGATCTAGTGTGGGTCTTAATCTAAAGATCTTATGTGGGTCATCTTCAGATCCTGTGTGGGTCATCTCCAGATCTTGTGTGTGTCATCTTCAGATCCTGTGTGCATCATCTTCGATCCTGTGTGGGTCAACAGCAGAGCTTCTTGACGAAGTAAGATGATCTAGCAATACTGATAATCATCAATACTTCCATACTTAAGTTATACCTGGTGTGATCTAAGTCTTTACCTTTGTGGTACAATTTTTTATGGTGATACCTTCGTGGTATTCTTCTGTGTGGCATTACCTTTGTGGTACTTACCTTCGTGGTGTTACCTTCATGGTATTCATTCCATCATGGAACAATTGTGATTTTGGATAAAGAGTTGGGACTCATGTTTCTTCATGAAAGAGACGAGTTTACTTGATAAATTAGGTATATATGTATAGGTATATACCTAAGTAGGGTTGATTTTTTCTTCATGCTTTGTAATTGTGGTCTTGCTTTGTGGATTTTCCTATGTGGATTCTAAGAGACCTTAGGGGGTCTCGGGGTCCCTACTGAGTATTGTTATAATCACCCCTGCACGGTCTACCCTCGCACCTTGTTGTGTCTTGTGGAGAAGACAAACAACATTGATCGAGGCTAAGGTTTCCAGAACTAGAGGCTTCTCAGAGGTTGACCATTATATGATATGAACCGCGAAGACGACCGTTCGAGAGCTATACCTGCCCTTCATGTAGGATCCTTTGTGGGTGTTCACATGAGCTGTTCTTATTTTTACGTGTACTTCCCAGTTAGGATTGTATTCCAGCCCCTTAACTTACTATACTCACTCTATTTTACTATATAGTTTACTTTGTTCTTGAAGCTTGTTGTGTGCTTAGATTGTGTGAGTCTGCATGTTAAAAGGCAATGCCTTCCCAGTTTTTGGGATATGCCTTTCCGATTCTATTCACTAGCCCCTAGACTATGGAAGGTGGGATTGGGGTAGTAATGGAATAGGCCTTTGAATATGGGTCGTGACATTTACAATATAACTTTATTCTTTCCATGATGTCTAAATACGATAATTTCATTTGAGGAAGTGTGAGCTACCACCCTCTCAAAGTGTTATGACTCATTCATACTATACATGGAACATATAAAGGATGGTATTATTAAATCTATGATACATACATGACATAAATATAATACTAGTATTATAATATACATTTATATCATTTTATTATTATTCTTTTAATATGGAAAATATATGAAAGCAGAGTTCATGCATATGTACGACCTATCGTCTCCACGAACGATGAATTTAATTTCTTATATAAAAATATTATGGATATTATATATACATAATATATATATATATATGATATTTAAATAATGAATAATATTATAGAGGTAATGGAATTTGACCACATGGACAATTTACATCAAAACATGTTCATTTTTGACTGAATTACCGAATATCGACAAAATGAATGATATAAACTTAAATAATTATGTAATTTTTAAAACATGGTAATAAGTTATTTAAAAGGAATAATTAGATTGAAAAAGGTTCATCAATCAAGTATAAATTAACCTATGTTTATTATTTAGAAATATAATGATTGTATGTGATGATTCAGACCCAAGGTAAGGGACTTCATCTCAATCTCCTTTCATTGAGGCATGTTTTGATAATATACAAATCTTTCTTTTATGTGGTGTATTATAAAACCCATTGAATTTTAATTTCATTATAAGGGAAATTTGTTTCTATGAAGCATTTTACTAAATGAAAAAATTAATGTTTTTAAATTATGTGGCAACAACAACTCTTCTGCCGCTGTAATCGTTATTTGATATTTGGATTCCTCTATAAGCCTTAATGTTTTCCAAATGAAAAGAAATACCTTATTATATTTTTGGGTGTTTGGGTATTTAAAATGGTTTTTAAAGTGTATTTAATATTTCAATATCAATAAATTATTTCTTGTTATTAGAAATGAAATTTTAGGAGTGAAATGTTGATAACTATAATGTTTTATGTGTTATGATTATATAATGCTACTTAGACATTTAACATGTGGTTATGTGATAAACCAATGATGGGTGGTTACGTGATAAACCAAATATGGGAGGTTCAGTGATAAACTAAGGATGGGTGGTTACATTATAACCTTCAATGCATTGGGTATAGAAGTCGGCTGTATGACTATTCATTTTAGCGATATGTGTGGAAGTCAATCATATGGTTATTCCATTTAAGTATGTTTATGTCCCAAGATACCTTTATATGTTATATGTTTCTATATATGGGATTTATGGTAATATTTTGGTTATAGAAAGAGTAAGAAATGATATTATATTCAGTGAAGTATATTCACTAACTCTTAAAGGGGACAAGTATTAATTTATGATAAAGTATTCATGGTTTTCATGTTTTCCCAAGACAAACAGTTTTCCTTCTTTGTGTATCCCTTACTAATATTTTTATGCTCATCCCATGTTTTGAAATGTTTTTCACAGGACTTAATGAAGAATAGATTCATGGATGTTATCAAGGAAATGTTATGCTATTAAAACAAGGAACGATACCTTGTTTGTTTTTAAGGAGTTTTTGTTTTATAAAAAAATGGATAGTGATTAGAAGTGTATACTTGTAATATTTAATTTGTTATGTATGAGTTATGACGTAATTATCCAAATATCTAAACTTGAAAAGTTACTTTATGTGAATTAAATTTAAATTAATTACTTATCTCAATATTAAGTAATGTTTAAGGCTGGGGCCTTATAGTTGGTATCAAAGGTCATTTTAGATAACTTTAGGAATTATGAATTTTGGATAAACACATGGGAAGTCTCTATGTCTATTATTTTAGTTAAATTCCTATTTTATAACTTTTTCAGATCAAGAAAATTTTTTAACAAATGTAATGAGGAGGATCTCAAATAACATTTCTATCTCTTCCTGATGACTTTCATGCAATAATTATTGCAAAGTCATGCTCAGATAATTGTGATACTTTTTCTAACATACAACTCACTTGCAACCAGTTGATTGAGATATCAAACACATCCACTATACCTTGATACCATCATGGATCATAAGTTTCATTTAATCAAATCATATGTCTCAATATAATAATATTTTCATGAAATGTAAATATTATCTAGTCATTTTCAAATATTTTACCTTTTTACAAGATTTTGAAACATATTATAATTTTGATGAAGGTGCTAAAGAAGGATTCACTTGTGAAACATATTTGTATTTTATTTTAAAGTATATTATTTCAGCACATACTTTTAGTATTTTAAGAGGACCATTGATTGAAAGTTTTTACTCAAAATTAGTCCAAATGTTTTATAAAAATCAGGTTTTATCAGATGTTTTGAAATTATATGTCATAAATAATTATTTTCTAAAGTAATTTTTCTATGAACACCCATATGACCCAAGTTGTACAAAACATTTTTGGATAAAGGACGAAAATGATTTTAAAGGATATATAAATCGTTGTAGCAATGCATGGACCTTCTATATACGTGAAGAAAATGAAAATGAAACCATGTGGACACCATGATAAAGGTATGATGTTATTTATATTGGGAATAGTTTTATTCTATTATATAGAGGTAAAATAAAAAATTTCAATATATATATAAGACATAATGAATTATGATGTTGATGTAATTATGAGTTGGGATGAAAATGAGAGGTACCAGACAACCATTAGGTTTATTTTTTATTTTTACAAAAAGGGACAACCCACAAGATGGGTGACAACTCGTCACGTTTGAGAATGCCGTAGGAATCAAACCCATAACTGAAGGACGACAAGGGAGAATCACCTACCACTAAACTACGTGAAGTACCTAGTTAGTATGACTTATTAATTTTAGTTAAATGTTTTTATAGATCAAGAATAAGTTTATTTTGGAAACTTATATTTTATCAAATAGATATAATTAGTATAGGGAAATGATTTGGTGATTAAGTGATAAATGTTATTTTGGAAGACGTTTTCTCTTTTGGGAGAACTACATGCCTAGGGAAAATAGAATACTATTGGGTTTCAATTGAGGAGTAATGGTTGAATTTTATTTTGGAAGAATCTATGTTTTTATTATGGACATATTGAGATTTGGGATATGTATGGAAATGATTAACCTATAATGAAGAACATGTGATTGGGTTAATTACTTTTACGCGTGAGACTTTAACAGTAGATGATGGTATTTGGAGATAAATGTTAAGATTTATCATGGAAGACTATGTCATAAAATCCTTATGAATTTTGGGTTTCAGTCATAGCTTTGGATTATTTTCAAGTATTTTAAGGAAAATTGTTTATTGAATAGTCTTTGTTGAACTTTGGGTATTGTTTATTGAATTTTGAAAATTATTATTAGTATTTCTTTCTAGAAAGGATTATTCTTTTTGAGGATTATCTGATATCGTACTAACCATTTTGGTTTTGGTTAATGAATAAAGACAAGGAAAATATATAGTTCATATTTTGTTGATTATGTGATTATCTAGAAGTTGATTCTTGCATTTCACATTTGAACAAGTCATCTTGAATACTCATCATTTGAAGAAAAGATGAGTTTATAGTCGAGATTTATTAAAGGATGAAATTCTACTTGACAAGTAAGTATGTTTCCTTATGTTCTTAGTCAAGATCATAAATAAATTACTCAAATTTATTAAAAAGGATATTAAAACAAAATGGTTTTTCATTTACCTTTTTTACTTGGAAATCAAATACCATTTAACCCATCACAAGTTTATGGTTTTCTGGTTGTTAACTTTCCCTAGATCATATTTTCTATCAATATCCATTAGAACATGATGGTTATTTTTTCTTCAATATCCATGTTTTCCTACATGAAATACTAGTATGTGTTATCTTAAGTGACATTTTCAGTTCTACATATTTCTTTTAATGTGATAGTTTTATTGAGTCTTTTTCTGATGTGGGATTTTCAGTGAAGTTTTTGAGCCCAATTTTAAAATTGTGAGGACACAATTTCAAAAAGGGGAGAATGATATTACATCCCGGGTATTTATAGAACAATAAATTTTTCATATTTATTAATATTTTTGAATTTAGTATTAATTTTAGTTTAAAGTGGACACTATGTATGATAGCGTACCCAACATTCAACAATGAGTTTCTCCGAAATCTTACTTTGCACACAACACTGAGTTATACAAAAAAATAATAGAACAATAATATTATTATTTTAAATATTAGTTGACACCCAACTGTTCTATTGAAGGTAATGAATATATTTAAATATATTAGTATTTTACATGTTTTTTAATTTTTTTTACATTTATCCAATGAATTTTAGTGGCTAAATTTTTGAATGAATCCAATTTTAAGCAAAAAATACTATAGTATTTATAAAAGGCTATTTTACCACCTTTTGATGGAGAGTGATTTTTTTAAAATAGTTTTTATCATTTTTATATATTCTATTTGATAAAATAAACTTCTTATTTATAATAGAGACATCAAAATTTACTTTTAATTTTTTTTTTCAGATAAAATCCATATTTTTATGAATAGTTAAAAATAATACATTTTAATTCAAAATTGCCTTTGTTGTCTAATTTATTTATATAGTTATGTTATCATTTTAATTTATTTTAAAGAGTAATTGGATTATTTTTTTATAATTTAATCCAATTTTTTTAGTGGAAGTAATTTCACATTGAAATTGGACAGAAACACATGTTGATCTTTTGATAGTTTTTACATCTTAAAAACAAGTTTTTGGGTTTAGACAACGAGAATTAATTTTAAATTAATTAATACAATTTCTATATTTTGAATTTTGAAAAATGGATTGAATATTTCTAATCCGAAGATCCAAATTGTGTAAATAGGTACCTTTTATTTTTGGACATTATGAATAGTAACTTTAGTAATTATTTTTATTTACCATGGTAAAAGGGTAAATATGGTAAATAAGGGTAAAAAAATAATATTATAATAATATAAATATTCCCTAAAATGCGTTCTAGTCCTATTGTATAAGATATTTTCGACCATGAGAATCCTTAGGCTGAACTTTTGGCAATTGGGAGACACTTGGTTGTGAAAATGACAGGTTATAAAAATTAATTTAAAGTAAAGAGAAATATAACATAAACATTTATCTTTTTACCAAATAAATTTTAATATAGGGTTATATAAATAATCTATTTGACTATACATAGTAATTATTAAAATAAAAATATTTCCTACATAATGGTATTTTATTTATAAATTTTATACATTAAATAAATAAATTTATTTATGACACAATGATGATGCAATGATTACCTTATTAACGAAAGATTCAAATAAATGATATTATAAATATTAAAATAAATATAATTTGAACATTTTAATGCAATCCATGAATTTTATGGATTATTATGACATATTATATTTTATTTAATTACTTTTTATTTAAGGAATCAATTTTTTTATGACTTTAACAAAAATCAATTACTAAATAGTGTCAAAATGGACATAAATGAGTTTTAAAAACAAATACTATTGTATTAAATGATATAATAGTCCTAAAAATATAAGATTCTAAAAAATGACTTAAATAATGTTAAAAATGTCATTAATGATCCACTTTTGATTTTATTGTCATTTTATAGTAACCATAATAACCATATATTATGAAACTACAGGAAGACATGGTAAGAGTTAATGTTTTCAAGTAAGGGTTAAAGCCAAAATATAAGGTTACATTTCTGACCTAAACTTGTCTAAAACCTACTGGTTGATAATATTTAGACACATACACATATTATCCTAGAAATATAACACTTTTTAACTATTATAATTCCAAAATAAATTTATAATAAAATCATATTTCAAGAATTTCCTAAAGTGACCCTCCTCCATCTTATAAAAGACCACCAACTCTACCAACGTACACACACCTATCCATCCCCTTAACTCATCCAAATTCTTCTCTAATAAGCTCTAAAAATACCTCCTTTATTTCTATAATCCTTACATTGTGAATAAGGAAATTCAAGAAATCCTTTTGGGTCAAATCAAAATAATTTACCCGATTTAGAGGTAACTTCTTCTCTCTAGTTCCTTTCCTTTATTTTCCTTCTCTGTTATCTATTATCTTATTATTCATTGAATACATAACAAAAACTGTATCCTCAATATACTAATATGTTTTTATGAGAAGTATTCAAACTATACTTACACACATCTCCATCTAATGGATACGAACATACTATTTCTGTGTACGGCGAATTACTGTCTCACGAAATGATGATTGTCCAATTTTCTCCTACCACCTATCATGGTGGCCATTATGATGGAACTGTATCTATATATTATATTTATTATATTTATATTATCTCTATTCTTCTTTAATTTTTATTTATCACATACCTTTATTGTAACACCCGAGACTTTTATGTGAAATATTTTGTTTTTATGTTATATAAACCATCAAAGGAATCTTTCACTACACACAACACGAGCTTGGCTTGCTTTACACGTAACCGCAGCCTTCCTCAATAGCTTGCGTCGTACGCAATACCGAGTTTCACTAAACAATGATATGCTATTAAAATATTACTAAAACTAGCCATTATGAATAGCAATAACCACTTTTTGAAATTTTATAAATTTTATTTTTCAAAATGGACTTCATTTTTGGATTCGGAATATCGAAATTAGCCTAGGCTGAAATTTTGGAATTTTTCTGAAAACTTTCAATTTTTGATGAATAGTGAAACCACTAAGTGGTAGTTAAAAAAACTGAATTTATCATAAAAATTAATTTTACCACTTCTGTGAGTGGAATTTCGAAAATCCGAGAGACACGATTGATGTCAGTAAGTAAAATGTGGTTCAATGAGATGAAAATATTTTTTGGTGAATAATAACTTTTTACTTTTTTTTACCACGGTTAAAAGTAAATAGGGTGATTAAGGGTAGAAATGATATTATTATTACCCTAACACATGTCCTAATTCTATTGGATAAGTGTAATTCGACCAAAAACAACCTTAGGAATAAAATATGACCATTTAGGCCCACTTGTATTAGATTAGGACATTTATTATTAAATTATTTAAAGAAGGGTTAAAATAGTTAAAATCAAAGTTTAATAAGTATATAATTTTTAATATAGGGTTATACATAAGATAAATTAGACTAAAAATATTAATTAGAAAGATAAAAATATTTCCTACATAATGAAAGTTTATTTTTAATTTTTAGACTTTAAATAATGTAATTTATTTATGACACAAAGATGATGCAGTAATTATCTTATTAATGAAATATTGACATAATTGATGTTATAAATACCCAAATAAATACAATTTGAGACTTTTTATTAATTCAAATAATTTTATAGGTTAATATGACATGTTAGTATTGATTTAATTAACTTTGTTCGAACTAATAATTCGGTTATGATTTTCACAAAAATCAATTACAAAATAGTTTCAAAATTGACATAAAATAGATTTTAAAAAAAAATATTATATTAGTAATTGTTATTTTATTCCTAAAAATATATGGTTCGGCAAAATGACTTATATATGGTTATATATATTAATAATAAACAACTTGAGGTTCGTTTGACTGCTTATAGTAAGTTTATTAACCTTATAGTATAAGAACACAAGAAGACACGGTAAAAGTAAAATTATTTAACTTAATGTTAAATCTAAATTATAAGGTTAAAATAGGAACCTAAACTTGTCTAAATTCTATTGTATGAGAGGATTTAGACCCATCCCCACCTTAGCTTCGAAATAAATCAATTTGGAGCTATTTAAAACCGAATTTGACTTTATAATAAAATAATAGTTTTTGTTATTCCAAAGGTGCCCCTCTCCTCCCTTATAAAAGGCCACCTCCTCCCCCTCTTCATCACACCACTTTGAGTCTTCATGCTCAAACAAACTCTGGAAATTTCTTCTCTCCACTTCCCTAGAGACATCCTAGAGGTCCTGGTCTTATTCAAAGACCAATTTTAGTGCCCTAAAAGAAGGTCTCAAAGAAACGCTTCAAAGAAGAGGTAATGTCCGGTACCGATTCTTTCATCTTTATTTCTTCTTCCACTTCTTATTATTTAGTTGTTTAATTATGAAGTAATAAAATCAGTATCACTCATATACTGGTATGTTATTATAAGTATGAAACAACCCTATTTTACCATATATCCATCCTACGGAAAATGAAATCACCGCGCGTGGGTACGTACGGAATACCGTCTCCACGCCGTGGTGTAATCTATTTTCCACTACCACCTTACTTGGATGGGTATAATAGTGTAAATAATGACTATATATGACTATTATAAAGTGATATTGATTCTGAAATAGTATACATACACTCCAATACAATTTCCTCGATCATAGGAACGATATCATCACTCATGCGTACGTACAGAATACCGTCTCCACGATGTGATGCGACTCGTTCTACATGATATTAATTTAATAATGATTATATAAATGAATTAAATGAATGAATATGATATATAATACACTAATACCATTCTGTAAATGAGTTATCTATAACCTAAAGAGATGAATAAGAATTTATTCGACAAAACACACATAAGAACAAAAAGTAATAAACACCCGAATAACAAGTAGTAATGAAATATTACTAATAAGAAGCTAAGAATATGACCATATATGATATCATAACAATAAGTATGATTATGGAATAAGTCAATAACATTATTTAAATCATTATACAGGAGGTTCGGACACTTACGAAGCAAATCAAACCTAAGGTAAGGGAAAATATCACAATCTCATTTTTACCCGAGATTGTTTATACTTTGGTATTTACTGGGGTGTATTTTACCATCCACGTTCATGTTCCCTAAATATTTAATATTGTTTACATCCACCTACAATTGTTTAAATCTAATTTTACATTTCGGTGAGTTTTTAGTAAAGGATATGAAAGGAATCTTTTGTCGTTTTTTGTACGAGGTACTTTTTGACTTTTCCGACAAAAGTACGAGAAGAATGTTTTTTTAACTTCTACGACATGAATGTTTTTTTGAAACATTATTTCCAAGAAGCTTCCTTGACAAGTTTTCAAGTTTATGTTTAATCAAATTCTTTTAGTTTAAAATTGTATGACATGTTATGAAAGGAAAATGTTTTTGAAGTAGAAAGGATATTTTCATCAAGAATGGAGTTCAAGTGCTTTATCAAAAATATTTTCCATCTAAGATAATAAAGGGTTCCGTTTCTATCCCTTTTATTACATTTATTTGATTATGTTGTGATGGAATTATTTTTATGAATTCCTTTATCTTATATGAATTGTTTTATGATGTAATGATGTTTAAGAATCCCATTTTTATTACATGGGTTATGCTATGATGTATGGTTTATGATTTTGTGGGACACATAAGAATGGTATCATTATGAGATGGGTGGGACCTATATCTCCCTCCAATTAATTGGGTAAAGATTTTATATCTCATGAGATAGACATGGCTGGAACGGTAGATTATACCGGTTCAGTGAAACAGGACTGAAACGAGGAGTGAACTCGGTTCAGAAATGGACTTTGTCCACTATGATAGTCTTGGCAATGAGTATTGAATAATAAGAAATGATTCTCTATGATTATGTGTGTATTCCACAAAGTTTCATTTTTTAAGTTATGATTATTGGGATTACATTTCACTACTATGATTTATCCCATGTTATGAAATTACGATCTCTTTTGCAGGTTAAGATTTCCAAAAGTTACGTTCTTAAGTATATGATGTGATTGATATTTCTTTTGTTTACCCTTACTGAGAATTTGATCTAACCCTTTTGTATGTTTTATTTCCCCATGTCAGGAAGAAGGTTATTAAGTAAGATATTCCAAAAAGGGACACTAGATATGATGAAATAAGTGGGAGGCAAAGTTGATGCTTTATGAACCAGTTGTTTATGTTTTCCAGTTTCTAAAGACTCTATACCTATATGGTCCTTTCATGGTTTTGTTATATGTTTTAATAAGTACGCTTCAATTTTGAAGTATTAACAATGTATGTAAAGTATGGGTCGTTATATTTATGCATTCCATGATGTGTAAATACGATAATTTGATTTGAGAAAGTGCGGACTACCGGCCCCTCAAAGTGATATGAATCATTCATGCTATACATGGAACATATAAAGGATGGTTTTATTAATCCTATGAGACACACATTACATAAATATAATAGTTTAATTATAATATACATTTATATCATTTGATTATTATTCATTTAATATGAAAAATAAATGAAAGTAGCGTTCATTCTTACATACGATCTACCGTCTCCATTGATGATGCATTTCATTTCCTATATCCAAATATTATGGATAATATAAATACATATATAGTGAATATATATCATATTTAAATAATTAATAATATTCTATAGATGATGTAATTTGACCATGTGGAAAATTTTCATCAAAACAAGTTCATTTTCGACTCAAATACTGAATATCGACAAAACGCTGATACGAACTTAAATAATTATGTAATTTTTATAACATGGTAATAAGTGATATAAAAGGAATAATAAAACTGAAAAAGTTTCTCAAGCAATTAAATATTTTCCTAATTTTTTTATTTAGGAACATAATGATTGTATGTGATGATTCAGACTCAAGGTAAAGGGCTTTTTCTGAATCTCCTATCATTGAGGCATATTTTGATAATATAAACCTTATTATTTTATAGGATGTATACTAAACCCATTTGAATTCTAATTTCATTAAAATAGAATATCATTTCAAGTAATAGTTTTACTAAATGAAAAATTGAATTTTTTTTAACTTCTGTAACGCCCCGACCCTAGTTACCCATGGTCGGTGCATTACTTCGTAACATTGGCATGATCACAAAAGATCAAGTCTCGAAAGACCGATTAGTTTAGTAGCCTTGGAAACACTAGATACATTCATAAATGTTACATTACATCATAAGGTGAAAAACTACAATAACAAAGTCTCCATAGTCCACACTCATATCCTCTTCTGACTATCCCTGCAGGTCATTCATAAAATACTTCTTCACATCCTGGAAAATATTAAAACATTGAAAGGGGTGACCTCAGATTCTCAGTAAGGGTAACAATATAGAGGAATCTTTCATAAATAAACATTAACATTTAAGGCAATGTATAACTAAAACAAAAGCCTTTTAAACTTGAACTTTAGCATAATATGGCAAAAGTAAAATGAAATAATTCCATTTACTTACTCACATGGATATTCTACTAGTCGAATAATCAAATGAAATATCAATAACCACTTTCATAATGATGGAATGCATAATGCCAGACTATCATAACCACGTAGCCAAGGCCTCGTGCCAAGACCACAAATAAGATTTTTTCAAGGCCTCATTCCAAGACACTAGTTTGTCTCATGAGACCTACCGATGCAAATTTTTTAGAATGTAATTATGTTTAAAATTGCTCAAATATACTCCAGTGTTTTTCTGAGAACATTATGCAAGCTTCTGAAAACAAAATAACTAATTCTGAGACTGCTCGACTAATTACAGGCCATGATGGGTCCACACCCAATCCCTTCCTTTCTCCCACAATCGAGAGTCGGGTTTTCTGAAAACATTTTTAAGCTTGCGTTAAATACGTATACATTTTCACTGTATTTTCATACATTTGAGAGAAACATCTCTCTCTTTTTTTAAATCATTTAAAAAAAGTTATGCCTTATAGAGGAAGCTGAAACTCAAATAATAGTCACGATGGCGGAAAAGTCATTGTCGCTGCATACGTAAGAAAAAACATTCATTTTGTCGTTTAGTAAAAACGATTCGTATAAAAATATTCCTTTTGAATAAAAGTAAAAGTCAAAGGGGTTTATACACCGTATAAAAGAAAGTTGTGTATAAAACAAAACATGCCTTAATGAAAAGAGATTGAGACGAAGTCCCGTGCAAAGATCATTTTTAAAATAAAATAGATATATTATGTGTATTTACTATAAGTACACATAAATAATGTACAAATACAAGATAGGACATAATAATATCATGACATAATTTGAAAGTAGGAGATTAACCCAAATAATGGAAATTGGGTTAAGAAGTTCCCTTACCTCGTGTCCGACTTGACTCGATCGTTCTTTAATCTCCTGAATAATAAACTAGAGTTAACTTCTATTTGATTAATAACCTTTTTCATGTTCATTATTTATTTTATATCACTTATTACTATGTTATGAATATTATGTAATTATTTATGTTAATAACAGTCATTTTGTCGATCTTTGGTACTTGACTCAAAAATACACTTCTTATAATTACAAGTTGTTCATGTGGTGAAATATCCATTATATCCAGAATTATATTCATGATGTAGATATCATATATAACATATATATCCAGTATATACATGCATTTATAATATTACATAACATTTAGAGGTAAGAAATGAAATGCACCATTCATGGAGACGGTAAGCCGTACGTACGCATGAACGCTACTTTCATTTCTATTTCATATTTAATGGTATGAAGATTTAATTATATAAAGGTATAATATAATTCCAATATAATAGAATTTATAATACCATTTACTCCATCCTTTATACATCCCACATATGGCATTAACGATTCAAATCACTTTGAGGGGGCGGTAGTCCGCACTTCCTAAAATGAAATTATCGCGTTTACCCATAATGGAAATCATAAATTATGACACAAATGAGAAATAAAGAAGAATAAGGAAAACATATACATAATATATATATCATATATGAAAATAGTGTCATCAAAATGGCCACCATTATAGGTGTTAAAAGAATATTGAACAATCATCGTTTCGTGAGGCAGTATTTCGCCACCCACAGAAACAGTATGTTCTTTAACCATTAGACGAAGGCGTGTGTAAGTTTAAACCAAATACTTATCATAAATACATACTAGTATATTTTAGATACTGGTGTTGTTACAAAAGAAAGGAATAAAAAGAGTTTAAGGGGTTGGAGAAGCAAAATAAAACAAAACAACATTAGAGAAGACATTACCTTAAAATCAGGTAACTCTTTTTGGTTTGAGCCAAAGGCTTCTTTGGGAAGACTTATGCCAAAAGTGAGGCTTCTAGGATTAAGGAAGGGAAGTTTATAGAGTATTTTGGCAGAGTTTGGCCGAGCCAAAAGTCTTTGAAGGTGTGAGTAAGGTGGTAGTGGTGGGGGCCTTTTATAAGAGGAGAGAAGGGGCACTCTTGGAAAGTAATAAAATGTTACTTTATTATAAAATTATTTTCATATTTTAAAGTTACCACACTTATATAATTCTAGGATAAGGTGATAAGGGCTCTAAATATTCTCATTAAATAGGATTTGGACAAGTGTAATGCTTAGATTTTACATTATCCTTCCATTTTATTAAAATCGTTAATTAATGATGTAATCGCTGCATCATCATGGTGTCATAAATAATATAATTTATTTAATGTATAAAAATTATAAAAAAAATATCATTATGTAGGAAATATTTTTATATTTCTAATGAATATTTATAGTCAGACATATGACTTTTATATCCCCATTTAAAAATTGTTTTAGTAAAACGACTCATGTTTGTGACATTTTTATTTTAACATTAAATAAAAAGTTTTTAATGTCATTTTCCTACCAATGTGGCTCCATGGGGTCCCCATGTTGACCCATGGGTTTTCTCGGTCGTCCATGACTCATAAAATAGGGGTAGGACAAGTGTAAGGGTCATTTCATATTTTTATAATACCATTTTTACCTTAAATTTCACTAATTACCTTTAATCACGATTAATTAAACTTAAAAGTTACTATTCAGCAAAAAATTATTTTAATCCCATTGAACCACATTTTACTTCCTAATGAAAACCATGTATGTTGGATTTTTGAAAATCAAATCACAGAAGTGGTAATGTTTCATTTAAACGAAAAATTAGTTTTTTAACTACCACTTAGTGGTTTCACTATTCATCAAAAATTGATGTTTTTTAGAACGATGCCAAAATTTCACCCTTAGCTATAATTGATATTACAAATTCAAAAATTATGTCTATTTTAAAAAATTCCAAACATATAAGTTTCATTAATTAATTTTATAATTAATTCCCGCTGTCACAACAAATAGCGTGCTTTTATGAAATAATATATATCAAAAGATTGACAATTGTTTATGTCCAATTTCAAAGTGAAATTAATTCTAATGAACACCATTGGATAAAATGGTAAAAATATATTCTAATTATAGTTTAAAACCACTCAATAGTATAATTTATCACTATAAATTATTTTTGATTAAAAAAGTTGTTTTTAAGTATTTTTCACTATTCATAGAAAATTGGAAGTTCTCAGAAAATTACAAAAAATTAAACTTAGGATAATTTTGATATTTCTAATACAAAAATGAAGTCCATTTTGAAATATAAAATTTCTATAATTTTAAAAAGTGGGTATTACTATTCATAACAGCTACTTTAATTAGTCGTGGTGTGTTAGAATCTCGAACTTGCGTACAATGCAAGATATTGCATTATTGAAAGAGAAGCGTATCATGAAAGCTCGGGTTGTTACATTCTCCCCTCCTTCAATAAATTGTGTCCTCGCAATTTGAAAATTTTCTTTGAAAATAAAAGGTTGAAAATAGAAAATACCTTTGTAGAAAACCCACATCGGAAATAAGGTTAATAAAATTTACCCTTAATAAGAGGGAAAGGGAAATGAAAAAGTAACCACCAAATTATGACCTCGATAAGGAGAACATTGGTGGCCATTAGAGACATATAATTGGAGGAAAAACGTAAATATTTGTAGGGAGTTATTGATGTCATCAATCACAAACAATTGTAAAATTGAGGGCCTCAAAGCCTTCAATCTTTGATGATTTAAAATATTATCAGTTCAACAAGACATAAGGTATTAGGATAACACATTTTTTGTTTTAATATCCCTTTACTAAAGTCTAAGAATTAATTTATTCATAGAATAAGAGATAGGTATATATATATTTAATCTTGACAAGTAGAGTTTCAACCTTTAACTAATTTCTACCACAAACTCATCTTTCACTCAAAAAGACAATAGAACTCAAAAATATTATATTTATCCTAATCGTACAAGGTTCAAAATATTAACACATACCATTTAGATTAGGAAAAATGTTTTTTAATAACCAGGGACTTACTATAGGCTAGTGGTAGGTAATAAAGACCTGTCGCACTATGGTTGTGTGTTCGATTCCTGTAGCTTTGTCCGACGCGACGGGTTATGCCCCACCCTGCATGTTGTCCTTTTCCTAAAACTATAGTATTATAATATTACAAAAATAATCTTCAAAAATGTTTTAACCTTAAACAATACTATCCAAAGATCAATTTAATCCATTCCAACCTTTATAGTTATCCAAAATACTTCTTTCCAACTCACAGTCCAAATTTTATAAGGAAGGTAAACATAATGAAGATCCTTTTTTCCACGTAACAACATGTGAACACCTTCATCATGTATTATTTTAAAACACTAAAACATATTGAATTACCATAAATCCTTATTGATTACATTCATGATCCCTTATTCCTTATATAATACTAGATATACTCCTTCTATCCAAAAATGTATACAAATCATTAATCAGTTTCAAGGAAGTTAGGAATATCCAAGATAATTTATCCAAATCAATCATGTATTATTCCAAAATCACTATCTCGATATCAGAACCATATTATGGTTTATCTTTATCTAAACCATATATTTTCCAAAAATTTAACCTGCTGTGGAGTCACTTTTCTTAGTTCCACACAATCTCAAGTCCTTGATGAAATAGTACTGCAGTACAATCCTTATATACTCCATAATTATTATAACCAGCACATCATTGATACAACACTGAAATGAAAAAATTATTTAATAACAACATAAGAACTCTAATCATTCCTCCTCATCTGTGGTAGTATCATAACTTGATTATTATCCAATAACATCATTTGGGGCATACTCTGATGATTTGGTCATTGGTTTGCGTAGTGTCCCAAATCCTTGCCGATGAAGCATTGTACATTTGAAACATTTTTCTTACCCTTGAAGTCACGCACTTGGTGTCCTTTTTTGCCACACTTATAACAAACTCCCATTCCCTTCAGGAAAGTTTCAAGGTGTTTCTTCCCACAGTTATCACAGATTGGAAAATTATTCTTTTCCCTCGTCCCTTTATCCATCATTCTCTCTTCCATCCTTTTCTTCTCTTTCATCCCTTCAAATCCATAAGACTCAGAGAATTATCTACTTATCTTATTAACACATGATACTATTTCTTCATATGTTGAGAACACATGGGAGACTATTTCCCTTCTAAATGTTGTCTTAATACCGTGGAAGATATGATCCTTCTTACTCTTTGGATCATACGTATTGATGGAGTTCACATTCGTTCTACTAGGCACCATTTCTATACAATGGCATAAAATAGGTTAGTTTATGAATCGAAATACATAATAACAAACTTGAAAAACACCTAACATAAATTGAACTATTTATGGATATAATCCATAATCATAAAAATGTTTTCTTTGAGGAAGTGTATACTCATAACCCTTCATAGTAGTTTGTAAAGAAAATGAGAATTATCCTAAGCATATCCCCCGGGAGTGTCGTAACCAAGAGTGCAGCAAGGCCCGTTGTCGTGCACCAGTTCCCGTTCGAGTCTAGCTCAAAGCGGTGTTTTCGGGTTTTACCCCTAGGTACATCTGTTCCAGAGCCGCCTCTACCTGCTCGTATCCAGATAGGGATGTATTTCTCAGAAAACTCACAACATCTCTATAATAACAAAATTCTATTAAGTTCTTCTATACTAATCCTCAAAGTCTATCTTTGGGCTAGGTTCTCTAATCAGAGTTTATCTAAATCTAGCTTCCGAGGTTAGTACTAAACTGCCTTTGATACCAACTGTAACGCCCCGACCCCAGTTAACCAAGGTTGGTGCATTACTTCATAACATTGGAATGATCATAAAAGATCAAGTCTCGAAATACCGATTAGTTTAGTAGCCTTGGAAACACTAGATACATTCATAAATGTTACATTACATCATAAGGTGAAAACTACAATAACAAAGTCTCCATAGTCCACACTCATATCCTCTTCTGACTATCCCTGCAGGTCATTCATGAAATACTTTTCACATCCTGGAAAATATTAAAACATTGAAAGGGGTGAGCTCAGATGCTCAGTAAGGATAACAATATAGCAGAAGATTTCATAAATAAACATTAAAATTTAAGGCAATGTATAACTAAAACAAAAGCCTTTTAAACTTGATCTTTAGAATAATATGGCAAAAGTAAAATGAAATAATGCCATTTACTTACTCACATGGATATTCTACTAGTCGAATAATCACATGAAATATCTATAACCACTTTCATAATGATGGAATGCATAATGCCAGACTATCATAACCACGTAGCCAAGGCCTCATGCCAAGACCACAAATAAGATTTTCTCAAGGCCTCATGCCAAGACACTAGTTCGTCTCATGAGACCTACCGATGCAATTTTTTTTAGAATGTAATTACGTTTAAAATTGCTCAAATATACTCCAGTGTTTTTCTGAAAACATTATGCAAGCTTCTGAAAACAAAATAACTAATTCTGAGACTGCTCGACTAATTACAGGCCATGATGGGTCCACGCCGAATCTCTTCCTGTCTCCCACACTAGAGAGTTGGGTTTTCTGAAAACATTTTTGAGCTTGCGTTAAATACGTATACATTTTCACTAGATTTTCATACATTTGAGAGAAACATCTCTCTCTTTTTTTAAATCATTTAAAAAAAGTTATGCCTTATAGAGGAAGCCAAAACTCAAATAATAGTCACGGTGGCGGAAAAGTCGTTGTCGCCGCATACGTAAGAAAAAACATTCATTTTGTCTTTTACTAAAAACGATTCGTATAAAAATATTCCTTTTGAATAAAAGTAAAAGTGAAAGGGGTTTATACACCGTATAAAAGAAAGTTGTGTATAAAACGAAACATGCCTTAATGAAAAGATATTGAGACGAAGTCCCTTACAACGATCATTTTTAAAATAAAATAGATATATTATGTGTATTTACTATAAGTACACATAAAGAATGTACAAATACAAGATAGGACATAATAATATCATGACATATTTTGAAAGTAGTAGATTAACCCAAAGAATGGAAATTGGGTTAAGAAGTTCCCTTACCTCGTGTCCGAATTGACTCGATCGTTCTTTAATCTCTTGAATAATAAACTAGAGTTAATTTATATTTTCTTAAGAACCTCTTTCATGTTGTTTATTTCTTTTATATCACTTATTACCATGTTATGAACATTATGTAATTATTTATGTTAATAACAGTCGTTTTTTCGGTCTTTGGTACTTGAGTAAAAAATATACTTCTTATAATTACAAGTTGTTCATGTGGTGAAATATCCATTATATAAAAAATTATATTCATGATGTAGATATCATATAGAACATATATATCCAGTGTATACATGCATTTATAATATTACATAACATTTAGAGTTAAGAAATGAAATGCATCGTTCATGGAGACGGTAAGCCGTACGTACGCATGAATTCTACTTTCATTTCTATTTTGTATTTAATGGGATGAATTTATAATTATATAAAGGTATAATATAATTCCAATATAATATAATGTATAATACCATTTACTACATCCTTTATACATCCCACATATGGCATTAACGATTCAAATCACTTTGAGGGGGCGGTAGTCCGCACTTCCTAAAATGAAATTATCGCGTTTACCCATAATGGAAATCATAAAGTATGCCACAAATGAGAAATACAGAAGCATAAGGAAAACATAAAAATAATATATATATATATCATATATGAAAATAGTGTCATCAAAATGGCCACCATTAGAGTTGTTAAAAGAATATTGAACAATCATCGTTTCGTGAGGCAGTATTTCACCACCCACAGAAACAGTATGTTCTTTAACCATTAGACGAAGGTGTGTGTAAGTGTATACCAAATTATTATCATAAAAAAATACTAGTATATTTTGCATACTTGTGTTGTTACAAAAGAAAGTAATAAAAAGAGTTTAAGGGGTTGGAGAAGAAAAATAAAACAAAACAACATTAGAGAAGACATTACCTTAAAATCGGGTAACTCTTTATGATTTGAGCCAAAGGCTTCCTTGGGAAGACTTCTGCCAAAAGTGAGGCTTCTAGGAGTAAGGGAGGAAAGTTGAGAGAGGATTTGGGCAGAGGTTGGCCGAGCCAAAAGGCTTTGAATGTGTGAGTAATGTGGTAGTGGTGGGGGCCTTTTATAAGAGGAGAGAAGGGGCACTCTTGGAAAGTAATAAAATGTTACTTTATTATACAATGATTTTAGGATTCTAAAGGTACCACACATATATAATTTGAGGCTAAGGTGATAAGGGCTCGAAATATTCTCATCTAATAGGCTTTGGACAAGTGTAATGCTTAGATTTTACATTATCCTTCCATTTTATTAAAATCGTTAATTAATGAGGTAATCGTTGCATCATCATGATGTCATAAATAATTTAATTTATTTAATGTATAAAAATTATAAAAAAAACATCATTATGTAGGAAATATTATTATATTTCTAATGATTATTTATAGTAAAAAATATGACTTGTATAACCCCATTTAAAAATTGTTTTAGTAAAACGACTCATGTTTGTGAAATTTTTATTTTAACATTAAATAAAACGTTTTTTATGTCATTTTCCTACCAAAGTGGCTCCATGGGGTCCCCAAGTTAACCCATTGGTTGTATTGGTCGGCCATGACTCATCCAATAGGGGTAGGACAAGTTTAATGGTCATTTCAAATTTTTATAATACCATTTTTACCTTAAATTTCACTAATTACCTTTAATCACGATTAATTAAACTTAAATTTACTATTCACCAAAAAATTATTTTAATCCCATTGAACTACATTTTACTTCCTAATGAAAGCCATGTATGTCGGATTTTTGAAAATCAAATCACAGAATTGGTAATGTTTCATTTAAACGAAAAATGAATTTTTTAACTACCACTTAGTGGTTTCAATATTCATAAAAAATTGATGTTTTTCAGAACGATGCCAAAATTTCACCCTAGGCTATATTTGATATTACAAATTCAAAAATGATGTCTATTTTAAAAAATTCCAAACATATAAGTTTCATTAATTAATTTTATAATTAATTCTCGCTGTCACGACAAATAGCGTGTTTTTAAGAAACAATATATATCAAAAGATTGACAATTGTTTATGTCCAATTTCAAAATGAAATTAATTCTAATGAACACCATTGGATAAAATGGTAAAAATATATTCTAGTTATAGTTTAAAACCACTCAATAGTATAATTTATCACTATAAATTATTTTTATTAAAAAAGTTGTTTTTAAGTATTTTTCACTATTCATAGAAAATTGGAAGTTTTCAGAAAATTACAAAAAATTCAACTTAGGATAATTCTGATATTCCGAATACAAAAATAAAGTCCATTTTGAAATATAAAATTTCTATAATTTTAAAAAGTGGGTATTACTATTCATAACGGCTACTTTGATTAGTGGTGGTGTGTTAGAATCTCGAATTTGCGTACAATGCAAGCTATTACATTATTAAAAGAGAAGCGTATCTTGAAAGCTTGGGGTGTTACAACTTCTGTAGTGACAACGACTCCACCGCCGTAACCATTATTTTATATTTGAATTCCTCTATAAACCATAATGTTTTTAAAATAACTACTACAAATACGGCTTTTATCAGCGCTAAAAATGGCCTTTATCAACGCTAGAAAAAGCGCTGATAAAGCCGACAAAGATAAAGGGGGTCCCCTTTATCAGTGCTCCGAAAAACGCTGATAGAGACCCCTTTTATCAGCGCTAAAAAAAGCGCTGATAAAAGACCCCTATATTAGAGCTTCCTTTATCAACGCTTTCGTTTTAGCGCTGATGAAGGTTAAAAAAATTTAAAAAAATTTAAAAAATTTTTAATTTTTTTTAAAAAAATACTGCCAATCGGGGGGGGGGGCTTTTATAACGCTTAACCCCCCTTTTACAGCCCGTTTCTGCCCCTGTACAACGCCCCACGCACCCCCTCCACCTTTTAACAGTACTTGCTGCTATATTCCCCCATGCGCGCGCGCCCCTGCCTCCACCAGGATTTGACGAGTCCTCCCCCCTGCGCGCCTAAGCCTTTACCACTACTCTATTTTGATTTGTCTTCCAATTCATGATATCTCTCTCTATATATATATTTATATATTTAGTTATATTTATTCGTATAGTAATATATATTTATATTAATTTATGTACATAGTTATATTATAATATATATATAGTTATATTATAGTATATATATAATTATATTATAATATATATATAGTTATATTAATATATATATATAGTTATATTTATTCGTATAGTAACATATATTTATATTAATATATATATAGTTATATTATAATATATATAGTTATATTATAATATATATATATAATTATAATATAATATATATAGATATAGTTATATTAATATATATATATAGTTATATATATATATATATTTAGTTATATTTATTCGTATAGTAATTTATATTTATATTAATATATATATAGTTATATTATAAAATATATATAGTTATATTATAATATATATATATATATATAGTTATATTATAATATATATAGTTATATTAATATATATATATAGTTATATTAATATATATATAGTTATATATATATATATTTAGTTATATTCATTCATATAGTAATATATATTTATATTAATATATATATAGTTATATTATAATATATATATATAGTTATATTTATTCGTATAGTAATATATATTTATATTAATATATATATAGTTATATTAACATATATATAGTTATATTAACATATATATAGTTATATTAATATATGTATATAGTTATATTAATATATATATATAGTTATATTAATATATATATAGTGATATTAATATATATATTTATAGTGATATTAATATATATATTTATAGTAATACTAATATATATATGTAGTTATATTAATATATATATATAGTTATTAGATTAATATATATATAGTTAGATTAATATATCTATATTGTTAGATTAATATATAGGTATATAAATCTTCATATATTTTTATTTTAAATAAAATGGATGTTAGTTATTATTTAGATAAAGATAATATATTTTATATGTAAATATAATTTATTATTTATATTTATAATTAAATTTTTAGGTGTGAATATATAAAAAATATGAATATATTGTTATATATTTGATTATAAATAGCAGTTCATTATAAAAAATGTTGAAATTTTAAAGACATAATATCAATATGAATGAAATACCTTAAAATAAATTCAGACCCCACCAAAAAAATCCAAAAATAACCCCTTAAACGATGCTGAAAATCCACAAAATGTTAAAAATTCGGGGTACCCCGAATAAAAACTCAGTTTTGGAGGCATTCTGGGCCTCTTTTGGCCTCGAAAATCCCTTGAGAAGGGTCCCACCAGGTCACAACAACGTAGATCTCATTGCAGGATTTGATTTGATATGTGGTAGAGCTCAAAGAGACACCCGGATCAAAAGTTATGGCCGTTTGAAGTTTGAGTTGCGTTTTCAACATATTTTGGATATTTTTTTAAATTTTTAAATTTTTTTTCTTCAAATTGTTATTAAATGACTATTACTCCATAATAATTAGAAAATTATTAATTAAAAATATATTTTTAATTTTTTAAGAAGCCATTTTCACTAAATATCTTATATATTAAGTATATTAAGTGTAAATATATATTTATACTTATCTAAAATATATTTAAAAATTATATATTATATTTATATATCTATATAACTATATTTATATATTTATATATTAATATATTTTTTAACTTTTTTTGAAGTTGACCCTTTATCAGCGCTACTAAACAAGCGCTGATAAAGGGGGTCCCTTTATCAGCGCTAAAAAAGCACTGATAAAGGGGGGGTCCCTTTATCAGCGCTAAAAAAAGCACTGATAAAGGGGTTCTTTTATCAGCGCTTTTTTTTTGTGCTGATAAAGGCACCCTTTATCAGCACTTTTTTGAGCGGTGATAAAGGCAGCCCCCTTTATTAATGCTTTTTCATTAGTGATGATAAAGGGGGGGTGCTACGAAAAACTGTTTTTGTGGTAGTGAAGGAAAAGAAATCCATTATTCCCTTTTTGGGTATTTTGGTATTGAAAATGGGTTTGAACGTGGATTTACTAATTCAATATCTCAAAATGATTTCTTGTGATTGGAAATGAAATTTTATGAATGAAATGTTGATTATTTAAATATTTTATGTGTTATGATGATATAATGCTTCTAGGACATCTGATGGGTGGTTACATGATAAACCAATGGCAGGTGGTTATGTGATAAACCAAAGATGGGTGGCTCCATGATAAACCAAGGATGGGTAGTTACGTTATAACCTCTAATGCATTGTGTATGGTTGTCGAATGTATGCCTATTCTACTTAGTGATATGTGTGGAAGTCAACTGTATGGTTATTCCATTTAAATATGTTTATGTTCCATGTTACCTTTATATGTTATATGTTTCTTTGTATGGGATTTATGGTAATCCTTTGGTTACAGAAAGGGTGATAAATGAGATTATATTTAGTGAAATATATTTACGACTTCCTAAAGGTGAATGGCATTACATTATGATAAATTATTCATGGTTTTCATGTTTTCCCAAGACTAACGGGTTTCCTTTTTTTTTTGAAAGGAATGGTGGAGGCCCCAAAATATGTTATTAAAATCAAAGTTCGGAGAGACATCAAGAACCACTAGATACAAAATCGAACAAAACAGAACAATGTTTTCAAGAGTCCCTTTCCGAGGGACCGATCTTCTTTCTGATTTTATTCGAAATGATCTTCTCCTTGCTCCGCATCTCATTCCAGAGATCGATATTGATGCGACTACGCCCACGCCCACGCCCTCGCCCTCCATTGTATTTGGCTTCTATTTCCGCATCTTGTTGTAGAAAGGTTTCTAAGTCCTCATCAGAACTATCCTCTTGTGACAACCCTCTTCTCTTCTTTTCATCAATTCTTTTATCATTCTTATTTTGGATTCTTGTTCTAACCATCTTCCATGCATCCCCTTGTATCTCATCATTTTTATCTGTCCCTTTCGTTATCCACTTCTCTTGCATAACTGGGTTGATCATTCCCTGCACACTAACCACAGTTTGGTGATCATATTGGACTTCCAAGGATGAACTCATCTTCTTATCAGCTGAAGGTTGGTCAGCCACCACTTCTGGTAAATAAAGAGAGGCCCTTTTGGATGAAGTTTCCAGAACCGAGGTATGGTTCTGAACATCCTCAGCCACAACCTACGGATATGAAATCGAATCATCCACTAACCCAGATTGGGGGTCCACCTGTGTATGACATGAAGTAGGATTTTTAATAGGTGTGATTGAACAAGCATGACCAGGAATCTCATGCACAGTAGGGCATGAAGATGATGCTAATTAACCATAAGGGCCAGTGTTCATTGTTGCAGGAGATGATTCAGAAAGAGGACCAGATTGTAGCCGGGTAGAATCAGAAAAAATAGTAGCTTTGTTACCTTTTTCATTCTGGCGAGAGACAGGAGATGAGGGATGTCCCTCCTCAACCAAATCTAACCATGATCTTCTACCTTCAAGGGGATTCACCATGAAAATTTTATCCTTACTTCGAGGAGAAGGATTGGAGCGAGACAACTCTACATTCGATTGTTCCAAATGCAAAGTAGTAGGTGCATCAAGAAAAGAAGACTTGTCATCTTTTTTTAGGTGACCAGGCTTCTCCCTTCCTGACTTCAGACATGATTTGGCATCATGTCCACGGAGGGAGTAGAAAATACACACAATAGACCTCCTACAATTTGTAGAGTCATGACCAATGACTTTACAATCAAAGAAGAATTTTGTCAAGTTTTCATATTCCACTTTTAGTTCAAGTTCTTCCTCATCAGTAGATATGTAGACCTTGTCAATCAGAGTAGCGTTTAAATCAATTTCAACAAGACACTGGGCATAATTCCCATATCTAGCAGATTTAGTCTCCTTATCCATCATGATTGGGATGCCAATAACAAGAGATAGATCATATAAAATGCATGGATGCCACAGAATCCAGCTTAAACCATAAATTGTAATCCAGGTTTGCACAGAGGAGTTACCAATTTCTGAAGGATTGAAGCGTCTGTCCCACTCTCTGATGTGCAAAGCACCTGGTTTGAGAGAAAGTGAACCGAAGCCCCAGGATCATCGTTTTAGTTCTTCAGATGGAAAAACCAAATGGTAATATCCCTTCCCGAGTGATACACATTTCCAGGTCTCAAACCCCCAGATGATCGAAAGCCTCCGTGTGAGCTGCTTTATCTTCCATGGCTTCTCCCCTTTCGGTAAAATCAGTCGAGCAATGATCGAGTGTGCTCCCAATTCCATTCTTTCAGAAATTGTAGCCGGATTCGCCTTCACATGAGCAACAGAACCCCTCTTCTAGATACCAACCCATGGATCCTTAAAAAGTGAAAACGTCCGTGAATCATGAAGTTCACAGGTTGCATTCTTGTGGGAATAAAATCTCCCTAGAGCCAAGAAATCGTGCGCCATTAGGAACTAGGAAAACGAATGAGCCGAAGGAAACCCTAGTAGCCATTATGGGAAGAGGTAGCGTGCTCGTAGATGCTCAACATTCGGGTGAATCAGGGTGACAGAGTCCAAGACTAACGGGTTTCCTTCATTGTGTATCCCTTACTGAGACTTTTATGCTGATACCAAGTTTTGAAATGACTTTTACATGACTTAAATAATAATATATTCTTGGATGGGATCAAGGAAAAGTTATGCTATTAAAACATGAAATGATACCATGCTTTGTTTTAAAGAATTTTTTTAGAAAAAAATTGGATAGTGAGTAGAAATATCTACATATAATATTTAATATGTTATGTATGAGTTATGAAAAAATTATAATTCTTTAAACATAAAAGATCCTTGATGTGAATTATAGTCAAATTAATTACTTATCTAAAGATTAAGAAATGTTTAAGGGTGGGGCCTTATAGATGGTATTAAAGGTTGGTTTAGACAACTTTAGGAATTATGTGTTTTGAATAAACAAAAGGTGAGTCTCTATGTCTATTATTTCAGTTAAATCCTTGTTTTATAACATTTTTAGATCAAGGAAATTTGGTTACAAATGGAAGGGGGAGGATATGAAACAATATTCCAACATCTTCCTAATGACTTTCTTGCAATAATTATTGAAAAGTCATGCTCAGAATATTATGAAACTTTTTCTAACATATAACTTACTTGCAAGAAGTTTTTTGAGATATCAAACACCCTCACTATAACTTGATACAATTTTTTATAATGGGGTGTATTTAATCAAATCTTATTTTCATAGTATTATCATATCTTCGAGAAAGGTAAATATTAACAATTAATTTTCAAATATTTTACCTTATCACATGATTTTGAAGCATATTATGATTTTGAAAAAGGTGATGAAGATGGAGAAACTTGTGAAACCTATTTATATTTTCATTTAAAATATAGTCTTTCATCACATACTTATAGTACTTTAAAAGTATTATTTATTGAATGTTTCAACTCAAACTCAGTCATACTCTTTTATAAAAATAAATTTTTATCAGATGTTTTGAAATTATATGTCATACATGATTATCTTTCAAAGTTAATTTTTTGTGAACTCCTATATGACCCATGTTGTACAAGGTGTTTTTAGATAAAGGAAGAAGATTATTTTAAATGATCTATAAATAATTGTTGTAATGCAAGGAAATTATATCAAAATGAACAAGATGACAATGAAACCATGTGGACACCATGATCAAGGTATACTGTTATTTCTATTGGGAATAGTTTTATTTTATCATATGGAGGTGAAATAAAAAAAATATATAAAAGAATTCACGAATTAAGATGTTGATGTCATTATGATTTGGGATGAAACTAAGTGGTACAAGATAACCATTAGGGTTATTTTTGAGTTTTATAAAAATGGACAACTCGTAGGATGGGTGACAACCCATCGTGTCTGGAAAGGCTGTGGGAATCAAACCCACAATCGAAGGGAGACAAGAGAGCATCCCAAACCACTGGCCTATGTAAAGTACTTGGTTGTTATGACTTATTATTTTTAGTTAAATTATTTTATGGATCAAGAATAAGTTGATTTTTGGAACTTTTTTTTATCAAATGGATATCCTCAGTATAGGAAAATGATTTGGTGATTAAGTGATAAATATTATTTTGGAAGACGTTCTCTATTTTGAGCGAACTATATTCCTAATAAAAATGGAATACTTTGGGGTTTCATTTGAGGAGTAATGGTGGGATTTTATTTTTTGAGAATCTATGTTTTTATTGTGGACATATGATGATTTGGGTTATTTATGGAAATGATTAACCTATCATGGAGAACATGTGATTAGGTTAATTAATTTTAAGTATGAGACTTTAAGAGCAGTCGATGTTATTTGGAGGTAAATATTAAGATTTATTGTGGAAGACTATGTGATCAAATCATTATGAATTTTGGGTTTCAATCTTTGTTTGGATTATTTTTACGTATTTTAAGGATAATTGTTTATTTAATTGACTTTGTTGAACTTTGGGTATTTTTTGCTTAATTTTGGAGATTAAGAGTGGTATTTCTTTTTATAAAGGATTGTTATTTTTAGGTATTATCGAATATTGTACTAACCATTTTTGTTTTGGTTAATGAATAAAGACAAGGGAATTATATCATTCATCTTTTGTGGATTATGTGATTCTCTATAAGTTGATTATAGAACTTTATGTGTGACCAAGTAATCTTCAATACTCATTATTTGAAGAAAATATGAGTTTGTGGTAGACATTTATTAAAGGGTGAAACTCTACTTGACAAGTAAGTATGTTTACTTATGTTTTTATTCAAGCTCATAAATAAATTTCTCAACTTTATGAAAATTATATTAAAATAATAGTGTTTTTCGTTTTATTTTCCTATTGGGAAATAAAATAATCTTTAACCGATCACAAGGTTATGGTTTTCTAGTTATTATCTCTCTCAGGGCCATATTTTCTATCACTCTCCATCAGATCAAGATGGTTAGTTTTTCTTTCATATCTATGTTTCCTTACATTGAATCCTATTATATGTTATCTCTAGTGACCTTTTTACTTCTATTTTTTTTAAAGTTATAGTTTTATTGACTCTTTTTCTGATGTGGTATTTTCAATGAAGTTTTCGAAACCAATTTTAAAACTGTGAGGATGCAATTTTTTAAGGCGGAATGACGTAACATCATAAGTTTTTATAGAATAATACATTTTCATATCTTTTAATATTTTTGAATTTAATATTAATTTTAGTTTAAATATGTCACTATGTATGATTGTGTATCCGAAATGAAACAACAGGATTCTCCAAAATCTTACGTTGCACACAACAACAAATTATACAAAAAAATAATACAATAATAATAATATTATTTTAAATGGTAGTTAAAATCTAGACATTTTATTGGTATAAATGAATAAAATTAACTATATTATGATTTTAAATTTTTTGTAAATGTTTTTACATTTTTCCAATGAATTTAGTGGTTTAAAATGAGAATGAATCCAATTTTAAGGATAAAATACTCTAATATTTTTAAAAGGCTATTTTACCGCCTTTTGATGGAGAACACTTTAAAAAAATAAGGTTTATCACTTTTATATGTTCTATTTGATAAAATAAATTTCTTCTTTAGAAGTGGGGCATCAAAATTTACTTATGTTGAAATTTAGGTACTTTTTTAAAAAAATCCATATTTTTATGAATAGTGAAAAATATTTCATTTTAATTCAAAACTACCTTTTTGTCTAATTTATTTATATAGTTATGTTATAATTTTAATTGGTTTTAAAGTAAAATGCATTATGTTTTTATAGTTTAATCCAATGTTGGTCCTTGTAAGTAATTTCACATTAAAATTTGACATAAACTAATGTCAATATTTTGATAGTTTTTACTTCTTAAAAACATGTTTTTTGGTTTTGAAAACATGAATTTATTTTAAAATAATTAATATAATTTATATGTTTTTAATTTTTAAAAATAGATTCCATATTTGTAATCATAAGTTCCAAATTGTGTAAATATGAACCTTTTATTTTTGGACATTATGAATAGTAACTTTAGTAATTATTTTTATTTACCATGGTTAAATGGTAAATGAGGTAAATAAGGGTAAAATATAATGTTATAATAATATTAAAACTACCCTAAAATGTTTCATAATCCTATTGGATGACATATGTCTGACCATGAGCATCCATAGTCAGAATGTTTGGCATTTGGGAGCCACTTGGGTTTGAAAATGACATGTTATAAAAATTAATTTAAAGTAAAGAGAAATATAACATAAACATATATCTTTTTTACTTAAACAAATTTAATATAGGGTTATATACCTAATATATTTGACTATAATACTAATTATAAATGTAAAAATATTTAATAAATAATGGTATTTTATATATAATTTTTATACATTAAATAAATAAATTTATTTATGACACAATGATGATGTAATGATTAATTTATTAATGAAATATTCAAATAAATGATATTATAAATATGAAAATAAATATAATTTGAAAATTTGGACTCCATCCACAAATTTTATAGATGTTTATGACATATTATATTTGAGTTAATTTTTTGGGTTTTAAGTAATCACGATTTTATGAATTTTAAAAAAATCAATTACTAAATGGTGTCAAAATTAACAAAAATGAGTATTTAAAATAATTACTATTTTATTAAATTATATAATAGTCCTAGAAATATAAGATTATGAAAAATTAATTATATAATGTTTGAAATATCATTAATTATCCAATTGAAGTTCTCTGGGTATTTGTTTTGTAACTATAGTAATCATATATTATGAAAATACAATAAGACATGGTAAGAGTTAATGTTTTTAACTAATGGTAAAAGACAAAATATAAGTTTAATTTTTTTACCTAAACTTGTATAAAACCTATTGGTTGAGAGGATTTAGACTCATAATCACCTTATCCTATAAATATATCACTTTTTAACTATTATAATTTGAAAATCATTTTATAATAAAATAATATTTCAAAACTTTCCTAAAGTTCCCTCCACCCTCTTATAAAAGGGAACCACCTCTACCCACTTACTCACACCTCTAAAGCCCCATGGATAATAAAAATTATGATCCAATAAGATTCAAAAATCCCGCATTTACTCCAAGAATAATTGACTTGGGAAGAAGGAAATTCAAGAAATCCCCTTTTATCAAATCAAAAGTAGTTACTCGATTTTGAGGTAACATCTTCTCTAAAGTTCCTTTCCTTTATTTTACTTATCGACTCCATATGATCTTATTATTATTAGATTAAATAACAAAAAAAGTATCATAATGATACTAGTATGTTTTTATGAGAAGGATTATAACTACACTTACACATACCTCCATCTAATGGATACAAACATACTGTTTCTGTGTACGGTGAACTACTGCCTCACAAAACAATGATTTTTCAATTTTGTCCTACCACCTATCACAGCGGCCAATATGATGAAACTGTATTTATATATGATATATATTATATTTATATTGTCAATATACTTCTGTAATTTTTATTTAAATCATACCTTTATGCTTTTCATGATGTGTAAATATGATAATTTATTTTTGAGGAAGTGTGGACTACCACCCCCTCAAAGTGATATGACTCATTCATGATATACATGGAATGTATAAAGGATGGTTTTATTAAAATTATGATACATACATGACATAAATATAATTATCGTATTATGATATACATTTATATCATTTGATTGTTTTTTTAATATGACAAAAAAATGAATGTAGTGTTCATGTGTACGTACAACCTACCGTCTCCATGAACGATGAATTTCATTTCACATGTACAAATATTATTTACATTATAAATAAATATATACTTGATATATAAGATACATAAATCATGTATAATATTTTGGACATGATGGACTTTCTCTACGTGGAAAATTTACATCAAAACAAGTTCATTTTCGACTCTAGTACCGAATATCGACCAAATAACCGACATGAACTTAAATAAATATGTATTTTTTATAACATGGTAATAAGTGATATGAAAGGAATAAAAAATTTGAAAAAGGTTCTCAATAAATTAGAAATTAACCCTTGTTTATTATTCAGGAACATAACGATTTTACGTGATGAGTCAGAATCAAGATAAGAGACTTCATCTCAATATCATTTCATTGAGGAATATTTTGATAATATACACCTTCTTTTATATGGTGTATAATAAAACCCTTTTAATTTTAATTTCATTCAAAGGGAATATTTTTTCTATGAAGTATTTTACTAAATGACAAACAATAATTTTTTTAACTTATACAGTGAAAACGGATCCTCTACCGTTGTAACCGTTATTTGATATTTGGTTTCCTCTATAAGCCTTAATGTTTTTAAAAGGAAACGAAATTCCTTATTCCCTTTTTTGGGAGTTTTTTGTATAAAAAATGGTTTTAAAAGTGGATTTACTATTTCAATATCTTGAAATGATTTCTTGTGATTGGAAATTAGATTTTATGAGTGAAATGATGATAATTGAAATCTTTTATGTGTTATAAATATATATTGGTACTTGGAAATTTGACAGGTGGTTACATGATAAACCAATAACGGGTGGTTACATGATAAATCGAAGGCGGGTGATTCCATGATAAACAAAGGAATGGTGGTTACGTTATAACCTCTAATGCATTGGTTATGGATGTCAGACATATGGCTATTCCATTTAGTGATATGTGTGGAAGTCGACTGTATGGTTATTCCATTTAAGTATGTCTATGTGCCAAGTTACCTTTATATGTTATATATTAATTTATATTGTATTTATGGTAATATTCTTGTTAAAAAAAGTAATAAATGATCTTATAATCAATGAAGTATATTTACTACTTCTTAAAAGAGAAAAGTATTACTTTTTGATAAAGTATTCATGGTTTTCATGGTTTTCATGTTTTCCCAAGACTAACAGTTTTCCTTGTTTGTGTATACCTTACTATGATTTTTATGCTCATCCCATGTTTTCAAATGTTTTTCATAGGACATAAATAATAATAGAGTCAAGGATGGGATCAAGTAAAAGTGATGCTTTTAAAACATGACACGATATCATGTTTCTTATTAAAGAGTTTTTGTTTTATGAAAAAAATGCATAGTGAGTAGAAGTGTCTACTAGTAATATTTAATTTGTTATGTATGAGTTATGACCTAATTATCTAAATCTATAAACAAAAAAAGATCCTCAATGTGAATTAATTTCGAATTAATTACTTATCTCAATATTAAGTATTATTTAACGATGGGGCCTTATAGTTAGTATCAAAGGTCAGTTTAGAAAATATTAGGAATTAGGTGTTTTGTATAAACACATGGTAAGTCTCTATGCATATTCTTTCAGTTAAATACTTGTTTTATAACTTTTTTAATGTCAAGGAATGTTGGTTATAAATAGAAGGAGGAGGATCTCAAACCACATTCATATCTCTTCCTGATGAATTTCTTGCAATAATTATTGCTAAGTTAGGCTCAGATGATTGTGAAACTTTTTATAACATACAACTCACTTGCAAGCAGTTGTTTGAGATATCAAACATCATCACCATACCTCGATACCATATTAGATCATGGGTTGTTTTTAATCAAATCCTATTTTTCCAATATTATCATATTTTAAAGAAAGGTAAATATTATCAAGGAATTTTCATATATTTTACCATATCACAAGATTTTGAAGCATATTATGATTTTGTAAAAGGTGCCAAATAAGGAGTCCCTTGTGTAACCAATTTGTATTTTCTTTAAAAATATATTCTTCCAGAACATACTTATGGTATTTTAAAAGGACTGTTGATTTAATTCTTTTAACTCAAACTTGGTCTGACTGTTTAAAAAAAATAAAGTTTTATCAGATGTTTTGAAATTATATGTCATACATGATTATTTCTTGAAGTTATTTTTTTTGTGAACACCTATATGACACAATTTGTAGAATAAGTATTTGGATAAAGGAATAAAATTATTTTGAAGGATCTATAAATCCTTATTTCATTGTATGGACATTCTATATATGTGAAAAATATGACAATGAAATCATATGGATACCATGATCAAGGCATGATTTTATTTCTATTGGGAATAATTTTATTTTATCATATGGAGGTGAAATAAAAAATGTAAATATATATAAGACTTCATGAATTAAGATGTTGATGTCACTATGATTTGGGATGAAAATGATAGGTACAAGACAACCATAAGGGTTATTTTTTAGTTTTATAAAAATGGAAAACCTGCAAAATTGGTGACAACCCATCACATCCGGCAAGGAAGTGGGAATTGAACCCACAACCAAAGGAAGACAAGGGAGGATATCCTACCAATGACCTACGTGAAGTCCTTGGTTAGTATGGATTATTTTTTATAGTTTAATGAATTTATGGATCAAGAATAAGTTGATTTTCGGAACTTATGTTTTATCAAAGGAATATCCTTAATATTGTTAAATGATTTGGTGATTAAGTAAAAAATGTTATTTTGGTAGAATTTCGCTATTTTGGGAGCACTATATTCCTAAGGAAAATAGAATACTATGGGGTTTCATTTGACGATTAATGGTGAGATTATATTATGGAAGAATCTTTGTTTTTATTGTAGACATATGGAAATTTGGGTTATTTGTCGAAATGATTAACCATTCATAGAGAACATGTGATTAGGTTAATTAATTTTAATTATGAGACATTAATAGTAGTTGATGCTATTTGGAGGTAAATTTTATGATTTATAATGGAAGACTATGTGATCAAATGCTTATGAATGTTTGGTTTTAGTCTTAGTTTGGTTTATTTTTAAGTATTATAAGGACAATTTTTTATTGAATGGTATTTATTGAAATTTGGGTATTGTTTATAGAATTTTGGAGAATAATCGTAGCATTTATTTCTATAAAGGATTATTCTTTTTGAAGATTATATTATATTTTACTAACCATTTTGGTTTTGGTTAATGAATAAAGACATGGGAATTATATAGTTCATCTTATGTGAATTATGTGATTCTATAGAAGTTAATTCTAGCACTTCATGTGTAACCAATTCATCTTGAATACTCATCATTAGAAGAAATTATGAGTTTGGGGTAGATATTAAATAAATGATGAAATTATACTTGATAAGTAATTTTGTTTTCTTATATTCTTAATCGAGATCATAAATAAATTCCTCAACATTATAAAAAGGATATTAAAAAAAATATGTTTTTCATTTAATTTTCCTACTGGGAAATCAAAAAATATTTAACCTATAACAAGTTTATGGTTTTCTAGTCATTAAATTTCTCCTAATCATATTTTCTATCACTCTCTATCAGAACAAGATGGTTAGTTTTTCTTCTATATCCATGTTTTCTTACATGGAATCCTAGTATGTGTTATCTCAAGTGACATTTTTTAATTATCATCCATTCTTTGAAATTGATAGTTTTGTTGACTCTTTTTACAATGTGGGATTTTTAATGAAGTTTCTAATCCCAATTTTAAAATAGTGAGGATGCAATTTCCAAGAAGGGGGGATGATGTAACATTCCAATTAGTTATAGAATAATACATTTTCATATCTATTAATATTTTGGAATTTAATATTAATTTTAGTTTAAATTAGAACCTATGTGTGATAGAAAACCTAACAGGCAACAATGAGTTTCTCCAATATCTTACGTTGCACACAACACTGAGTTATACTGAAAAATAATACAATAATATTATTATTATTTTAAATGTTAGTTAACATATAGTCGTTGTATTGTAAGGAGTAAAAATAAATAATTGTATTAGGATTTTACTTTTTTTGAAATGTTTTTACATTTATCCAATGAATTTTGGAGGCTTAAAATGAGAATGAATCCAATTTTAAGCATAAAATACTCTAATATTTTTAAAAGGTTGTTTTACTGCCTTTTGATAAAGAATTATTTTTAAAAATAGTTTTTTTTCACTTTTATATAATCTATTTGATAAAATAAACTTATTATTTAGAATCAGGATATCAAAATTTACTTCTGTTGAAATTTTGGTTTTTTTTCAGATAAAATCCATATTTTTATGAATAGTGAAAAATACACCATTTTAATTCAACACTGCCTTTTTGTATAATTTATTTTTATAGTTATGTTATCCTTTTAATTTGTTTTAAATTGTAAGTGGATTATTTTTCATCATATAATCCAATGTTGGTTATTGAATGTAATTTCACATTGAAGCAGGACATAAACACACGTCAATCTATTAATAGTTTTTTACTTCTTAAAAAACTGTTATTGGTTATGAAAATAGGGAATTAATTTTAAACTAATTTTTAAAATTTATATGTTTTTTAATTAGAAAAATAGATTCCATATTTGTAAATATAAGGTCCAAATTGTGTAAATAGGTACCTTTTATTTTTGGACATCATGAATAGTAACTTCTGTAATTATTATTTTTACCACGGTTAAAGGGTAAATTAGGTAAATTAGGGTAAAAAAATAATACTATAATAATATAAAACTACCCTAAAACATTTCATAATCCAATTTTATGAGATATTTTTGACCATGAGCATCCTTATGCCAAACATTTAGCATTTTGGAGCCACTTTTGTGTGAAAATGACATGTTATAATAATTAATTTAAAGTAAAGAGAAATATATCAAAAACACGTATCGTTTTACTAAAAAACATTATATATGATTATATAACTATCACTTTTGATTATAAATAGTAATTGAAAATATAAAAAAATTTCCTATATAATGTTATTTTATTTATAATTTTTAGACATTAAACATATAAATTTATTTATAACACATTGATGATGCATTGATTACCTTATTAATGAAATATTCAAATAAATGATATTATAAATATTAAAATAAATATAATTTTAACATTTTGATAGAATCCATGAATTTTATGGATGATTATGACATATTATCATTGAGTTAATGCTTTTGGTTCAAAGGAATCATGTTTTTTATAAAACAAAAATCAATTACTAAATAGTGTCAAAATGAACATAAATGTGTTTTTAAAACAAATACTATTTTATTAAATGGTATAATAGGTCTAAAAATATAATATTTTTCCAAATGACTTATATAATGTTAAAATATCATTAACTACCCACTTTTGGTTCTCTTGGTATTTTATACTAACTATATTAACCATATATTATGAAAATACAAGAAGACATTGTAGTAGTTAATGTTTTTAACTAAGGGTTAAAGCCCAAAGATAAGGTTAAATTTGTGACCTAAAATTGTACAAAACCTATTGGTTGATAGGATTTAGGACCATCCTAATATTATCCTAGAAATATATTAATTTTTAACAATTATACTTCTAAAATCAGTTTATAATAAAATAATATTTCAAGACATTCCTAAAGTGCCCCTCCTCCCTCTTATAAAAGTCCACCACCTCTACCCCCTTAATTACACCTCTAAACCCCCTTGTATCATCCAAATTATACTCCAATAAGCTTCATAAATCCATAAATTCCTTCTAGAAGACTTACCCTGGGAAGAAAGAAATTCAAGAAATCCTTTTATCTCAAATCAAAAGAAGTTACCCGATTTAGAGGTAACGTCTTCTCTCAAGTTCATTTCCATTATTTTCCTTCTCCACTCTCTATAATCTTATTATTATTTGATTAAAAAAATATATATCCTAAATATTATAGGATGTTTTTATGATGAGTATTCTAACTACACTTACACACACCTCCATCTAATGGATACGAACATACTGTTTCTGTGTACGACAAACTACTGCCTCATGAAAAAATGATTGTTCAATTTTCTCTTACCACCTATCATGGTGGATAATATGATGAAATTTTTTTATATGATATATATTATATTTATATAATCTCTATTATTTTTTATTTTTTATTTTAAACATACCTTTATTCTTTCCATGATGTGTAAATACGATAATTTCATTTGATCAAGTGTGGACTACTGCACCCTCAAAGTGATATGACTCATTTATGATATACATGGAATGTATAAAGTATAGTTTTATTAATCATATGATATATACATGAAATAATTATAATACTGGTATTATAATATACATTTATATCATTTGATTACTATTCTTTTAATATGACAAAGAAAAGAAAGTAGCGTTCCTACGTACGTACGACCTACCGTCTCCACGAATGAGGCATTTAATTTATTATCTCAAAATATTATGTATATTATAAATACATATATATAGATATATATTATATTTAAATCTTGAATAATATTCTAGAGATGATGGACTTTGAGAACGTGGACAATTTACATCAAAACAAGTTTATTTTCAACGCAAATTCCGAATATCGACAAAACGACAGATATGAACTTAAATAAATATGTAATTTTTATAAAATGGTAATAAGTGATATAAAATTGACAATAAACTTGAAAAAGTATATAAATCAAGTAAAAAATTCAACTAAGTTTGTTATTCAGGAACATAATGATTGTACGTGACGAGTAAGACTCAAGGTAAGGGACTTCATCTCAATCTCCTTTCATTGAGGAATATTTTGAAAATATAAACCTCTTTATTATATATGGAATGTAATAAACCCATTTGACTTTTAATTTAATTAAAAGAGAATTTTTTCTATGAAGTGTTTTAATAAATGACAAAAATGAATGTTTTTAACGTATGTGGCGACAATGAATCCTCCACCACCCTAACTATTATTAGATATTTGCACTAGTGCAAAAACACTTTTTAGCGTCGATTTTTTTTAATTTTTGACGTCGGTTATAAACTGACGTCTTTATAGGCGATGTTAAAAATATAGTTTTCGTGTCAGTTCATTAGAAACCGACGCGAAAAACAATTCGTTTATGAGTTTCGGCGTCGATCTTTTAAAAAACCGATGCTGAAAATTGAGTCGACTAGGTTTTCGGCGTCGGTTTTATAGAAAACCGACACAAAAAATGCGATTTTCCGTGTCGGTTTTCAGGAAAACCGATGCCGAAACTACATTTAGACAGTATTTTCGGCGTCGGTTTTATAAAAAACTGACGCCATAGAAAACTTTCGGCGTCGGTTATTGGAAAAACCGACACCGTAAATAATTTATTTTTTAAAATATTCAGCGTCGGTTTTTAAAATAACCGACGCCATAAATAATTTTTTTATTATAAAATATTTGTAATTTCTCATCCAAAAAAATCGGAACCCTAAAAAAAACGGAGTATACAAAAACAATAAAACAGTTTTTGCAGAGGCACTTGAGAAAACTCAAAGTAAAGCAGAATTAAAATACACGTACCTGAAATATACGACATACTCATTGTTGGTTATTAGGTATGAAATCACTTGAACTGATTGGCATGAACTACTACTAAATAACAGTAATCCAGACGTCCTATTTCAATGAAAAGCAGTAATAAATATTTGTAATAATGGAATATATGATTTATAATTGATAGTAGTGGGTAGAAAATCCATAATAGTTTGTGCCAGAACCGACAAACTAAATCTATTTCATCATTAAACAATAATTTTCTAGTATGAATCATTTCCAGGAATCTATTACTCTAATGAATCCCTCAATTTCACAATAAAAAAACCTGGAAATATTCATCACATATTTGTAGAGTTCAAGTTCAGTTTCTTAGTATATCACATCTCCCTCAGCACATAGTAATTTTTCTAAAAGATTCTAATCAAATAACTAAGCGGGTAACTTTGGATGTTGGAATGATGGTAGTATTTACCGAGCACAACTAAACATACCTGCATGGTGCATTTTCTTGATCTAACCATACTCAGTATCAATCATTGTGAGTTTCCTCCCATAGATAACACCAATTCTGTCAAAACAGTAATGAAACTAACCAAGGAGATGTGCATGAAAAAATCAATCAAAGATATTACTGCAATGAATAAACATTTAATGAAAATGTGTAATTTATTTGAATCATTCATTTTTTCACAAAGTAAATTACCAAAATGATATGTTTTGACCCCTGATCAAAATTCTAGGAACACTCAGGCGATGAAACCTCTTCCTCACCTCCCGCACTGAAGATGTTGGGGGTGTCTCTTCACCGTAGGATCCCCACCACCCCCAACCTCAGGTTTTTATATTTGATCTGTATAGACGTGCATTATCCATTCACTATTGTTATTTTTTTAAGTTATGGAATAACAGAGAAATAAGTTTGAGTGAAAAAAATAGGCGAGAAGATTGAAATCAAATGTAGATTGAAGAGACATAAAGAAACATACCTTAAAAATTGATGCCTTCTATTTTATCTTTGTGCAAACCCACTAAGGGTTGTTTCGGGGATTATGTGATATGATTCTCAGAAATCATTTTCTGATATTTATTTTCATAAAAAATAAAAAGTCCTAAAAGATATTGATGTGCATGCAAGGGAGACAATTTTTAGTGTTTGTGAATGTTATTTCGCTATACGAATCTTTATGTTCATGATCCAAGTACCACCCTCCAGATCTGTCACTGTACAGACAAATGATTTTAAGAAATAATAATGAAAAGAAATATAATAACTAATTCTGAATTAAAATACACGTACCTAAAATATACGACATGCTCATTGTTGGTTATTGTTGAATCATTCATTTGATTATTAGTAGGTTCAATAAAATAGTTTTTGCAGAGGCACTTGAGAAAAATCAAAGTAAAGCAGAATTAAAATACACGTACCTGAAATATATGACATGATCATTGTTGGTTATTTTTGAAGCATTAATTTGATTATTATTAGGTTCAAACACCTAATATATCATAAGAGTTAGTTTTTTAAACCCATATGTATTATTATTTAAAAATATTATTATATACATACCTCAAATCTTAATCAGACTTAACAAAAAGTCCGCAAAAGTAGACTGAATATGGATCATATCATATTGGGAATAAGACTGTGAATCATTGAATACCTACAATAATATTGAATGATATGAAATTAATAAATAGAATAAAGTGGAAGAAAATATATAAAAAAATTAATACAACTAACCTTATGAAAATCAGTAGTTTCCCCAGTTGTGATTATCTCGTATATAAATCGTAGAATATAATAACCACATTCAACATGTCCATTTTGACGATGATACTGCATTTATAAAACATTTAACTAATAATAAAAACCAATATATAACAAAAATATAAAAAATAATTACCAGTACTTCCAATTATTTGATTTTCGTTGGCTTCTTTTCCTTTGTAAAATGTTTCCATGACCTGATTTTTTTTATATAAGAACTAATAAAACTTGGGTAAATAATTAAAATTAAACATAACAAACTTATAAAAATAAATAAACAACCTACCTGTTTAATAAGTTGGAAAATGGTTTACGCACTTTTCCTAATAAAGAGCAAAACCAATATAAGGTGCATTCATTTGGGAAAAATACGCCTAACATCCAATGCCCCATATAATACAAAAAGTTCACAATTAATTACATTATAATGATCGTGAGTTCAAAATTATGTTAATGTTCTTACTTATCAAGAAATGGAAAAAACCAGCACTGAATCTCTGTTTGTGATAATCTCTCGGATATATATTGAACTCTTTCATCATTCTTCACATGATTGACTTCCAAGGAAATATACTCTGGATATATAAAGCTGTAAATTCTTATAGTTTCATTTTGTAAAAGAATCCTGTGTAGATACCTAATTTAAAAAGAAAATATAGTTAGTCAATGACATAACTATATTTTATTAAAGAAATAGCAATTCAGACGTCAATTTACTTACATGGAAAACAACTGCACCACATTCAGCTCGATCTCTTCAAAATTAACTAAATTAATGATATCTTCTTTCAATATTCTCAATTTATAATTTCTTCCACATATATCAAGCGTCATCCGAAACTCATAGATAAAATTCAAGGAAGAAGAGGACTCAGATAATCTTTTTAACCCATAAGAAATATCATAAGTATCTACATCTGACTGTTTCTGAACATTTTGTTGCATTTGTACAGTTTATTTTGCTTTCAGATAATCCGATATAAGTTAAATGTCAGAAAACATTATAAGTAATTTGGAATCATTTGTAATTAATATTTCAAAAAATTCATACCTCATGTGAAATATAACGAAGAAGTGCAGTTGGCCAAAGTAAAAAATGGCCCATACATTCCCCAACACTGGTGATCTCCACAGAAGTAAATGGTAGTAGAGCAGTAGAATCTATAATAACAAGTACTGATACTCTAACCTGACCCATCTGCATTGGCTGATGATGTACCGAGTCCCCCAAAAAATACACCTATCCTAACGCAACAATATGTACATGAGGATCTCCCACAAACAACTCACAATATAAGGCTTGATCCGAGGGAGGAGGTTGAGGCTCAACGTTAGCAGGTGGGGCAGGGTAGTCAGGGTGAGCAGGATGAGAAGTCAGAAAAATGAAAAGGGTATATTAGTGTTTAAAATTTATAACATATAAAAATTGATTAAAAATTAAATAAAATAATATACCTCGGAAGGCTGCCCAGACGGGGCAGGGTAAGCAGATGGGGCAGGGTAGTCCAGGTGAGTAGGCTGAGAATGTTGAAAAATGAAAAAGTTATATCAGTGTTTATAATTTATAAAATAGAAAAATTGATGACATGTAAATAATATACCTCAGAAGGCTGCCTAGACGGTGCTGGGTAAGCATATGAGGTAGGGTAGTCCGAGTGAGTAGGCTGAGAATGTTGAAAAATGAAAAAGTTATATCAGTGTTTATAATTTATAGAAAAGAAAAATTGATAACAAGTAAATAATATACCTTGGAAGGATGAGCAGGCTGTGACTGTCTTGCCAAGTGTTCTAATAATGCCTTATGTTCTGCTGCTTGAATTTGATCACCCATAGACCGTTTCATATCCTGCATCTCTTCTTTTAAGGATTCGATTTCTGGGTCTCTCATTGCTTACTCTTACCAAAAACCTTTCGAATACTAACACCCACCTAATATCCTCTAACATGGCCGGGGTGTTTTTCCTTTCCCAAAGTAGTGGCTAGGATATCCATCCTACCCTCGGGGATAAAAGAGCCCTATGTCTCTTTCTCCTGAAATTCATCCTGAAATGAAAAATAAAAAATTTACATTAGTTTTTATAAATTATAAAAAAGGAAAATTGTTAACAAAGAAATAATATTTACTTACAATTCTATCAGCCACTTGATGAGCTTCGTCTGTAAGATATTGTTCAATTTTTATTCTTCTTGACTGTTTCCATTTCTCATGGCGAGTGGGAGGAGATGGAGGACCATACTGGACCTCTTTTGAACCACTACTTGATCGAGCTCTTAATGCTTCAAATTTTTCTTCAATCATTTTCTACTCCAAATACGAGTACCCTCCACGTGATAAAGTATGAGGGTATACTTTTTGCAACTGGATATCCTGATGAGATCTCCTGGAGGCCTGTTACATAAAAATAAACTACTAAGTAATAAGGAAAATATAGCATAAATTTTAAAATATAAAACAATTACAATACCTGAAATTTCTCTTCCTGACGACTTTCAACAAATCGCTTCCATGTTTCTTCATCTATATATGGATTCTTAAGACATGGGCTTTCAAACCTTCTCTTTCCAAAAACATAATTTTTTGTCAGTTTGTTTTTAAAATCTCTCCATCAAAACGCCGCTAAAGAGAGATGTCTTTTCCTAATTTCTTTGGTTTCCTCAAAATTAAATGTCGTCTGTAATTGAAAAAATTAAATATGTCATTTAAACTGTATAATATTAAAAAAATGAGATAAAATAAATAAATAAAGATATTTTACCGTCACTGCCTTCCAAAGCTGTTGCTTCGCCGTCCTGTCCACTGACTTCCAATCAGGATATAAAATACTAATCCTACAACAGCTCTGCATCGCTATATAAATGACAAATTGAACTGAATTTGGGACAACTGCATTATTATTATCATCAAAACAGATGTGTTCTTTGGTATCATCACGAGCAAGTGATAGTTTTGGTAAACGTTTAATACCATGTTTACCAACTAGAGAACTTGATTTTTGAGTAGTAACTGGAGAAGTCTCCTCCGCCGAGGACACATCAGTAGTCATGCATTTTTTTTTAAATTAACAGTTTTATTTCATTAAATAAGTATATTACTGAATATTTAATAATATGTCAAAATAGATATACCTCGGTAACTGATCCTCTCTATCTGTATCTGAAATTGTTACTAGAAAGTGTAATGAAATTTTGTGTACCTACATATCATTAGAAAACTGAATAATTAGAAACATGGAAGACAAAAATAAATATGTAAAAATAGAGGCATGCATTTGTAAGTTTTAAAAATAGACACAAAATGTAAATATTTACCAGAAAAATTAGGAGACTAATTTAGTGTTTTTCCACATCCCTTCATCATGATCGGTATGTACTGCATGCACTATGTCTGTCTTATATTCATTGTAATCATAAGAAAATTGCGTAATAGATGAATAAGGCTCATGTAAATCACTAGCATCATCAGAATCATCCTCATCACCCAAATGGTATCTTTTCCCTTGCAAAACAACTGACCACTGATCATTCGACGGATCAATGACATAAAATACTTGTTTTGCATCTGTTGCCAAGATAAGTGGTTCCTCATTGTGATTAAATCTTTTCAAATCAACCAATTTAAACCCATATTCATCATGTTTCATGCCACTATTACTATCAACCCAATTTCACTTAAAAACAGTGACTCGAAATTTAATATAATAAATTTCCCATATGTCTTCAATAACTCCAAAATATAACGTTGATGCAGAAATTGGGTTTTTATCTTTGGCACTCGAAAAAATGCACTGCTTTAGCGAATACCATCACACCACTATTTTGAACGGTAGTCTTGTCATCCAGGTTTTTTGTGTAAAACGTGTAGCCATTGATATCCAAACTAGAGCAAGTGATCACATTAATAGATGGTCCCCCTGCTAACCACTTCAATGTTTCTGATACAGATATATCTGGGGTGACTTTCTCTTTAAACCATGAAAAAAATTTCTTCTTATGCTCAATTATCAACCACTTTTTATTTCTTTTATGATATTATAACTTTAATTCAGCAATATGTGAGGATATATATGGCTGAACCTCATCTATGTTGTTCAAAATGTATAAATGTGCATGCATCACTTCATCACGTGGAATGAACTTTACCTTTAAACCTCGAACCCCTCTACCTTCTCTATCAACTGTCATATGTCGAGATACAGGGAGACCAATATGCTCCACATCATTCAAATAATCAGTACAGAACTCAATCACCTCTTCTGATACATATTTTTAAACAATAGAGGCCTCTGGTCGATAAGGATATTTAACATATCCTTTCAAAATTTTCATATATCTTTCAAAAGGATACATCCATCTTAAATAAACAGGCCCATATATTCTTATCTCATGCACTAAATGAATCAATAGATGAACCATTATATCAAAAAATGTGGGTGGGAAATACATTTCTAGTTGACAAAGAATAAGAGTTGCTTCATTCTCCAACACATCTAACAAATTTGGATCAAAGACTTTGCTACAAATAGATTTAAAGAAATTACATAACCTAATGATTGTCTTTCTGACAGCTTTCGGTAATATACCACACACTGCTACTGGTATAATTTGTTGCATCAACACATGGCAATCATGTGATTTCATACCTATTAATTTACAATCCTTCAATGACACAAAATTATTCACATTTGAAGAAAAACCGCTGGGTACTTTAATACCATGAAGACACTGACAAAAATTAATCTTTTCAATCTTGCTTAATGTGTGACAAGCTGGAGGTAAATATGTTCTGTTTCCTTTCACAGCGGGAGCTAACTCCAAACGTATTAGCATTCATATCAAGTCCAATATAGCATGTAATCCATCTTTTATCTTTCCTTTTATGTCTAACAAAGTTCTAATCAAACTATCACATATGTTTTTCTCAACATGCATAACATCAATGTTATGTTTTATCTCTAAAAATCTCCAATAAGGTAGTTTGAAAAAAATAGACTGCTTCTTCTAGATATGTTTTTGTAAACCAGAACTTTTTCTCTTTCCAAATGTCGAATCAATATCTTTCACTCTGTCATAATATTCTTCAGCTGACAATGGTTGAGGGGGGAGGTTGTATTCTTGTAAACCGTTAAATGCTTTTTTCAATCTACGATAAGGATGATCAATTCGCAAAAATCTTCGATGTCCTATGTACACTGTCTTATTTCCATTCTGCAATTGATAATATGAAGTTTGTTTTTCACAAATTGGACATTCTTTATGTCCCTTAACACTATATCCAGATAAGTTTCCATATGCAGGAAAGTCATTTATAGTGAACATTATCATAGCACGCAAAAGAAAATACTCTTTCTTGTATGCATCGAAAACTGTAACACCTTTCTCCCATAGCATTTTTAAATCCTCAATCAATGGTGTAAGATACACATCAATATCATTTCCCAGTTGTTTTGGTCCAGAAATCATCAAGCTCATCATAACATATTTTTTCTTCATACATATATGTGGGGACAAGTTGTAAAGTACCAGCAAAACAGGCCATGAACTATGTTGGCTACTGAGGCTCCGATATGGATTCATTCCATCAGTACACAATCCCTTTTTGAGATTTCTAACTTCACTTCCAAAATCATGATTTTTTTATCAAAACTCTTCCACTGTGGTGAATCGGCAGGGTGGCGTAAGTTACCATCAGAGATGCGCTCATTTGAATGCCATCTTAAAATTTTTTGCATCAATTGAATTTGCAAATAGACGCTTCAAACGAGGAATAATTGGAGGGTACCAAATTTCTTTAGCTGGAGTTTTGATTCTGGTACCTAAAAATAAATCAGAATTGATTTATCCGAATTGTTTGAAAAAAATATTGGATGATATCATTGGAAAGTAAAAAAATTGATTTTTCATAACATTACATGACATCACCTGAAAATGAATCTGAGTTGACTTTCTCATCCATCTTATAGAGCGATGTTCCACATGTAGGACAACATGATAAATGTTCATTTTCATTCCTATACAGTACATAATCATTGGGGAAAGCATGTATCTTTTTATACCCCAATCCCATTGGGCATAATATTTTCTTCACCTCATAATTGGAATCTCGAAGGCCATTACCTTCTGGAATAAGCTCTTTTAAAAGCTCAAGTAAACTGGAGAAACTTTTATCACTCCACCCATTTTTTTCTTTTAAGTTAACTAATCTCAAAACTGCTGATAACACTGTATATTTACTGCAACCTGGGAATAATGGTTTCTTAGAATCTCCATACAATCGTTCAACAGTTGGTGTTTTTTCGATGGTTTCAACACCTAAATCATGAATTAATTCTTCAATACGATCCTCTGCCTCATTATGAATATCGTCATCAACATTGGATGTCGAATTTTCAGTTCTTCCACCATGAAAGATCCAACATGTATAATTAAGTCTAAAACCATAACAAATGAGATGACCCTTGATTTCTCTAGAGTTTAACTTTCTCATATTTACACAGTTCACACATGGATAGAAAATCAAATCAATATTTTGATTATGTCGTTTAGCAAATTCCAAAAAATTATCAACTCCTTTTTAATATTCAGTAGTAGTTATTCTTAAATAAATCCAATTATGATCCATTAATACCTAATATCACAATATAATTGATGAATATATTAAAACATATAAACATTTAAATATCTATCAGATAAATTGTAAACAAAAAAATATTTCATAAAAACTATTGATAATCAGATAAAAGACATCAGATATGAAACACGTTTATAAATAGAGTAAAAAGTTTATTTTCATATTATATACATGTGTGTTATATTGATATTATAATTTAATTATAATATCATTCTTTTAAAATTTATTAGTTCATTAATTTAAAGGAAGCAATAAGTGAAATGTGGGAGTACATGGAAATATGTATAAATTATTAATAAGTCTCAATTTTTTATTGAAAGTAAAAAATATAATTGGTTGTTTTAAAATGTAAGATATCAATCAAAATAGGTGTAATGTAATTTTATAACTTCAATCACATTTAATTCAAAGTCACTGATGAAGGAGATCTTATACCAGAAGAGGAATTCATAAAGTAAGCTATCAAGTGCAACTTGTAAAGGATCTATACGAAGAATTAAATATTAGATAATATAAAATTTCTTAATGATAACTTTTTGATACCACCAGGGTCAAAAATTCATACCAATTTCAAAAATTCTTTCAACCACAAACACAGAATCAGTTCAGTACAAATATGTTTACTAAAAACCTACAGAAGTTAAAAACCAATTCTTCAAAATTGTTGATTCACAATTTATGTAGATCAAATAAAAAAAATAATAAAATACCATAGAAAGATAAGCTAAGATGATGATAGAGATAAAACTAGAACATACCTGTAGTTTTATTATGATCTTATTTTTACTACAAACATACATAACAGAGCTCAAATTTGAAAGCAGTGTCGATCTTAGGACTACAAAAACTCATAACACATCTGACTGAACATTAATTCCTACTTAAATAGGGTTCTTGAAGAAGAAACAAACAATAGGAGATGAAATAGGAGATAAAGAGGAAGAATGCATACCAGAAATCGTGCAAACAACAAAAGACCTTCAACAATTCCCGTCCAAGATCGCAAATCAGGTTTGAAGGTCGTCGGGAGTCCAAAGTGCCGCAGCGGAGCTTGGTTTCGACGATCGAACAAAATGAGGGTTTCGGCCGCAGCAGAGCTTGATTTCAACGGTCGAACAAAATGAGGGTTTCGGACCCCGAATAATTTTAAAATAATTTTCACGTCGGTTTTAAGGAAAACCACCACCGAAAATTTAAAAAAAACATTTCAGCGTCGGTTTTTAGGAAAACCGACGCGGAATATGTTTTTTTAAATACTATCTTCCACGTCGGTTGTCCTCAAAACCGACGCCGAATATGTTTTTTTTTATTTCAGCGTCAGTTTTCCGCGTCAGTTTTCCTCAAAACCGACGCCGAAACAAAAAATAAATTCTTCCGCGTCAGTTTTTTTTAAAACCGACGCCGAAATTCATTTTTAATTATTTTCCACGTCGGGTTTTCTCAAAACCGATGTGGAAAATATGTTTACTAATATTATTGGCGTCGGTTTTTTGTAGAACCGACGCCATAAATTCCCCGCACATACTATTCGCTTCGGTTTTTAAAAAACTGACATTATTACAAAGATGCTAAAACCTGTATTTCCAAAAGTGTTGGATTCTTCTATAAGCCTTAAGGTTTTTAAAGGAATAGTAATACCTTATTCTCTTTTTGGGTGTATTGGTATTGAAAATGGTTTTAAAATAGGATTTACTATTTCAATATCTTGAAATGATTTCTTGTGATTGGAAATAAAATTTTACGAGTGAAATGTTGATAATTGTAATCTTTTATGTGTTATGATTATATAATGGTACTTGGACATTTTATGAGTGATTATGTGATAAACCGATGATTGGTGGTAACATGATAAACCAAAGGCAGGTGGTTCCGTGATAATACAAGGACTGGTGGCGATGTTATAACCTTCAATTCATTGGGTATGGAAGTCAGCCGTATGACTTTTCCATTTAGTGATATGTGTGGAAGTTGACCGTATGGTTATTCTATTTAAGTAAGTTTATGTCCCTAGTTAAATTTATATGGTATATGTTTCTTTATATGGGATTTATGGTAATACTTTGGTCACAAAAAGGGTAATAAATGATCTTATATTCAGTGGAGTATATTTACTACTTTTTAAAGGTGAAAATTATTACATTATGATAAAGTATTCATGGTTTTCATAAGATCCCAAGACTAATAGTTTTTCTTCTTTGTATATCCCTTAATGAGATTTTTATGCGCATCCCAAGTTTTAAAATGTTTTTCATAGGAAATAAAGAAGAATAGAGTCCTAGATGGGATTAAGAAAAAGTTATGATTTTAAAACATGAAATGATACCATGTTTCGTTTTAAAGAGTTTTTGTTTTCTGAAAAAATGGATAGTGAGTTGAAGTGTCTACTTGTAATACTTAATTTGTTATATATGAGTTATGAACTAATTCTCTAATGATCTAAACCTGAAAAGAGCCTCGATGTGAATTAATTTCAAATCAATTATTTTTCTCATGATTAAGTAATGTTTAAGAATTGGGAATTATAGTTGTTATCAAAGGTTGGTTTAGACAACTTTAGGAATTAGGTGTTTTGGATAATCACATGTTAAGTCTGTATGTCTATTACTTCAGTTAAATCCTTCTTTTATAAATTTTAAAGGCCAAGGAATTTTGGTTAAAAATGGAAGGAGGATAATCTCAAAAAACATTCCTATCTCTTCCTATTGGTTTGCTTGCAATAATTATTACAAAGTCAAGCTCAGATGATTGTGAAACGTTTTCTGACATACAAATCACTTACAAGAAGTTGTTTGAGATATCAAACACCTTCACTATACATCAATACCATCGTGGATCATGGGTTATATTTAATCAAATAATATTTTATTAATATTGTCATATTTTATAGAAAGGTAAACATTATCAAGGAATTTTCAAATATTTTACCTTATCACAAGATTTTGAAGAATATTATGATTTTGAAAAAGGTGCTGAATAAGGAGACCCTTGGGCAACCTATTTGTATTTTCTTTGAAAATATAGTCTTCCAACACAGAAATAAGGTATTTTAGAAGAAACATTGATTGAATGTTTCTACTCAAACCTGGTCTGACTATTTTATAAAAATCAAGTTTTATCAGATGTTTGGAAATTATATGTCATACATGATTATTTTCTGAAGTTATTTTTATAAGAACACCCATATGAAACAAGTTGTATAAGAAATATTTGGATAAAGTAAGAAAATGATTTTGAAGGATCTATAAATCATTATTGCATTGCATGGAACTTCTATCTACGTGAATAAGATGATAATGAAATCATGTGGACACCATGATCAAGGTATGATGTTATTTCTATTGGGAATAGTTTTATATTATCATATGAAGGTGAAATAAAAAAATGTCAATATATATAATATTTCATTAATTATGATGCTGATATCACTATGAGTTGGGATGAAAATAAGAGGTAAAAGAAAACCATTAGGGTTATTTTTGAGTTTTATGAAATGTTACAACCTGCAGGATGGGGGACACCCCGTCACGTCTGGCAAGGCTGTGTTAATTGAACCCACAACCAAATGGTGACAAGGGCAGATCGCCTACCACTAGCCTATGTGAAGTCCCTGGCTAGTACAACTTATTTTTTTAGTTAAATGACTTTATAGATAAAGAATAAGTTGATTTTTGGAACTTCTATTTTATCAAATGAATATCCTTAGTATAGGAAAATGATCCGGGGATTAAGGGGAAAATGTTATTTTGGAAGACTTTTGCTCTTTTGAGAGTACTATATTCTTAAGTAAAATATAATACTATGTGGTTTCATTTGATGAGAAATGGTGGAATTTTATTTTGGAAGAATCTATGTTTTTATTATGGACATATGGAGATTTAGGTTATTTATGGAAATTATCAATCTATCAAAGAGAACATGATATTAATTTAATTACTTTTAAGTTTGAGACTTTAAGATTAGTCGATGCTATTTATAGATAAATGTTAAGATTTATCATGGAAGACTATGTGATCAAATCCTTATGAATGTGGGTTTTTAGTCTTAGTTTGGATTATTTTTAAGTATTTTAAGGACAATTGTTTATTGAATGGTCTTTGTTGAGATTTGGGTATTATTTATTGAATTTTGGAGATTAAGAGTAGTATTTCTTTCTATAAAGTATAATTCATTTTGTGGATTATCTGATCTTTTACTAACCATTTTGGTTTTGGTTAATGACTAAAGACAAGGGAAATATATAGTTTAACTCTTGTGGATTATGTGAATATCTAGAAGTTGATTATAGCGCTTCTCATGTGAGAAATTCATATTTAATACTCATCATTTTAAGAAAATATGAGTTTGCAGTAGATATTTATTAAAGGATGAAACTATACATGACAAGTAAGTATGTTTCCTTATGTTCATAGTCAAGATCATAAATAAAGTATTCAACTTTATGAAAAGGATATTAAAACAAAAACGTTTTTCATTTACTTTTCCTTATGGTAAATCAATGACTATTTAACCCATCACAAGCTTATGGTTTCCTGGTTGTCAACTTTATCCTGATCAAATTTTCGATCGCTCTCCACCAGAACATTATGGTTAGTTTTTCTTCCATACCTATGTTTTCCTACACGGAATCCTAGTATGTGTTATCTCGAGTAACCTTTTTTTACTTCTTATTATTTCTTTTAAAGTGATAGTTTTATGGAATCTTTTTCCTATGTGATTTTTTAATTAAGTTTCCGAGCCAAATTTTAAAATTGTGAGGACACAATTTATAAAAGGGGGGAATGATGTAACATCCCAGGTATTTATAGAATAATAATTTTTCATATTTATTAGTATTTTTGAATTTAATATTAATTTTTGTTTAAATTAGACACTATGTATGATAGCTTACCTGCCACACAACCACAGGTTTCTCCTAAATCTTACGTTGCACACAACACTACGTTATACTGAAAAATAAATATAAATAATATTATTATTTTAAATGTTAGTTAACACCTCATATTTGTATTAAAGGGAGTGAACTGAATTAATAGTATTATGATTTTATATATATTTTAATTATTTTTACATTTATCCAATGAATTCTGGAGGCTTAAAATGAGAATGAATCCAATTTTAAGCATAAAATACTCTAATATTTTTAAAAGGTTGTTTTACCACCTTTGATGGAGAACGATTTTATTATTTTTTCAATTTTATATATTCTATTTGATAAAATATACATTTTCTTTAGAAGCGTTACATCAAAATTTACTTCTATTTAAATTTTGGTATTTTTCAGATTAAATCCATATTTTTATGAATAATGAAAAATACCGCATTTTAATTCAAAATTGACTTTTCGCCTAATTTATTTATATAGTCATGTTATAATTTTAATTAGTTTTAAATTTTAATTTGATTAGTTTTTATCATCTAATCCAATGTTGGTTTTTGGAAGTATTTTCACATTGAAATTGGACATAAACACATGTTAATATTTTGATAGTTTTTTTATTTCTTAAAAAATGCTTTTTGGTTTTGACAACAGGTAATTTATTTTAAATTAATTACTAAAATTTATATGTTTCAAAATTAAAAAAATAAAGTCCATATTTTTAATCATAAGGTCCAAATTAAGTAAATAAGTACCTTTTATTTTTGGACATTAAGAATAGTAACTTTAGTAATTATTATTTTTACCATGGTTAAAAGGTAAATCAGATAAATAAGGGTAAACAAATAATATTATTATAATATAAAACTACCCTAAAATGTTTCCTAATCCAATTGGATGAGATATTCCTGACCATGAGAATCATCAGGCTAAATGTTTAGCATTTGGGTGCCACTTGGGTGTGAAAATGACATGTTATAATAATTAATTTAAAGTAAAGGGAAATATTACATAAACACGTATCATTTTACTAAAAAAATTAATATAAGATTATATAACTTATATTTTTTACTATAAATAGTAATTATAAATCTAAAAATATTTCCTAAATAATGGTATTTTATTTATAATTTTTAGACATTAAACAAATAAATTTATTTATGACACAATGATGGTGTGGTGAATACATTATTAATGAAAGATTCAAATAAATGATATTATAAATATTATAGTAAATATAATTTGACCATTTTGATGCCATAAAAAAATTTTATGGATTATTATGACATATTATCTTTGAGTTAATGCTTTTTGTTTGATGGAATCAAGTTGTTATAACTTAAAAAAAATTAATTACTAAATAGTGTCAAAATTGACATAAATGAGTTTTTAAAATAAATACTATTTTATTAAATGATATAATAGTATAAAATATCTATTATTATTAAAAATGACTTATATAATGTTAAAAATATCATTAATTACCCACTTGAGGTTCTCTTGAAAATTTATATTAACTATAGTAACTATATATTATGAAAATACAAGAAGACATGGTAAGAGTAAATGTTTTTAAATAATGATTAATGCCAAAATATAAGGTTAAATTTGTTAAATAAACTTGTCTCAAATCTATTTTTTGATAGAATTTTGACCCATCCTCATATTATATTTGAAATATATCACTTTGGAACTATTAAAATTCGAAAATAAATTTATAATAATATAATATTTCAAGACATTCTAAAGTGCCCCTCCTCTCTCTTATAATAGGCCCCCACCTCTACACACTTACTTACACCACTCAATCCCCTTGTATCATCCAAATTCTTCTCCAATAATCTCCCATGATCCCTAATTTCCTCCTAAAATAATTACCTTTGTCATAATTAAATTAAAGAGAGCCTTTTGGCTCAAATCAAAAGAATTTACCTGATTTAGAGGTAACACCTTCTCTTAAGTTCCTTTCCTTTATTTTACTTCTTCACTCCCTATGATATTATTATTATTTTATTACATAAAAATGTATCAAAAATATACTATTATGTTTTTATGAGAATTATTATAACTAAACTTACGAACACCTCCATCTAATGGATACGAACATACTGTTTCGGTGTACGGTGAACTACTGCCTCACGAAATGATGATTGTTCAATTTTCTCCTACCAACTATCATGGTGGAAATTATGATTTAAATATATTTATATGTGATATATATTATATTTATATTTCCTATATTCTTATGTAATTTTTATTTATAACAAACCTTTATGCTTTCCATGATGTGTAAATATGATAATTTCATTTGAGGAGGTGTGGACTACTGCCCCCTCAAAGTGATATTACTCATTCATGGTATACATGGAACATATAAAAAAGTTTTTTTTATTAAAAATACGAGACATAATTGAAATAAATTTAATAACTTTATTATAATATACATTTATGTCAAATGATTATTGTTCTTTTAATATGAAAAAGAAATGAAAGTAGCATTCATGTGTACGTTTGAGCTACCGTCTCCATGAATGATGTATTTATTTTCTTATCTCCAAACATTATGGATATTATAAATACATATATAATTGATATATATGATATTTAAATCATGAATAATATTCTGAAGATGATGTACGTTGACCATGTGGACAATTTACATCAAAACATTTTTTTGACTCATGCACCGAATATCGACAAAACGATGGATATGAACTTAAATAACTTTGTAATTTTTATAAAATGGTAATATGGGATATAAAAGGAATAATAAAATGAAATAATGTTCTCAAGAAAGTATAAATTAACCTAAGTTAATTATTTCTGAACATAACGATTGTACGTGACGAGTTAGACTCATGGTAAGACACTTCATCTCAATATCCTTTCATTGAGGCATATTTTTATAATATACACCTCCATCTATTATAAATTGTATAATAAACCCCTTTGAATTTTAATTTCATTAATAGAGATTATTTTTTCGATGAAGTTTTTTACAATGAAAAAAAAATGTTTTTAACCTATGCACCAACAACGACTCCTCTACCGCCATAACCGTTATTTTCTATTTGGCTTCCTCTATAAGCATCGATGTTTTTAAATCGGAAAAAAATCCCTTATTCCCTTTTTGGGTATTTTGGTATTATTTTTTTTCAAAGTGGATTTACTATTTCAATATTTAGAAATGATTTCTTGTGATTGGAAATGAAATTTTATGATTGAAATGTTAATAATCACATTAGTTTATGTGTTATGATTATATAACGGTACTTGTACATTTGATAGGTGGTTATGTGATAAAACAATGATTTGTGATTATGTGAAAAACCAAATATGGGTGGTTCTGTGATAATCCAACGATTGGTGTTTACGCTATAACCTCCAATGCATTGGGTATGGAAGTCGGCCGTATAACTATTCCATTTAGTAATATGTGTGGAAGTCAACCATATGGTTATTATATTTAAGTATGTTTATGTCCCAAGTTACATTTATATGTTATATGTTTCATTCTATGGGATTTATAGAAATCCTTTGGTTACAAAAGGGAAAAAATGAGCTTATATTTAGTGAAGTATATTTACTACTTCTTAAGGGTGAAAAGTATTACTTTATGGTAAAGTATTGATGGTTTTCTTGTTTTCCCAAGACTATCAGTTTTACTTTGATGTGAATACATTACTCTAATTTTTATGCTCATCCAAAGTTTTTCAATGTTTTTTCACAAGAATTAAAGAAGAATAGAGTCAAGGATAGGATCAATGAAAAGTTATGCTGTTAAAACATGAAATGATACAATTTTTCTTTTAAAATAGTTTTTGTTTTATAAAAAAATGGATAGTGAGTAAAAGTATCTACTTGTAATATTAAATTTATTATATATCGGTTATTACCTAAATCTCTAAATCTATATGTAACACCCCGAGCTTCCACGGTACACTTCTCTTTGAATAATACAGTAGCGTGTGTTGTACGCATCTTCGAGTTCTAACACACACCACAACCAATCAAAGTAGCCGTTATGAATAGTAATACCTACTTTTTGAAATTTTATAAATTTTATCTTTCCAAATGGACTTCGTTTTTGTATTCGGAATATCAGAATTATCCTAAGTTGAACTTTTTGTAATTTTCTGAGAACTTCTAATTTTTTTATGAATATTGAAAAATACTTAAAATAAACTTTTTTAATCAATATAATTTATAGTGATAAATTATAATATTGAGTGGTTATAAAGTATAATTAGAATATATTTTTACCATTTTATCCAATGGTGTTCATTAGAATTAATTTCACTTTGAAATTGGACATAAACAATTGTCAATCTTTTGATATATATTGTTTCTTAAAAACACGCTATTTGTTGTGACAGCGGGAATTAGTTATAAAATTAATTAATTTAACTTATATGTTTTGAATTTTTTAAAATATACATCATTTTTGAATTTGGAATATCAATTATATCTTAGGGTGAAATTTTGGCATTGTTCTGAAAAACTTCAATTTTTGATGAATAGTGAAACCACTAAGTGGTTGTTAAAAAACTGATTTTTCATTTAAATGAAACATTACCACTTCTATGATTTGATTTTCAAAAATCTTACATACATGGTTGTCATTAGGAAGTAAAATGTGGTTCAATGGGATTAAAATAATTTTTGGTGAATAGTAACTTTTAAGTTTAATTAATCGCGATTAAAGGTAATTAGTGAAATTTAAGGTAAAAATGATATTATAATAATATAAAAATACCTTTACACAAGTCCTAACCTTATTGGATGAGTAATGGCCGACCAAGAAAATCCATGGGTCAACTTGGGGACCCCATGAAGCCACTTGGGTAAGAAAATGTCAATAATAACTTTTTATGTAAAGTAAAAATAAAATTGTCAAAAACATGTGTAGTTTTACTAAAAAAATTATTACATGGGGTTATATAAGTTAGATTTTTGACTATAAATATTAATTGGAAATATAAAAATATTTAATACATCATGGTAATTTTTTTATAATTTTTAGACATTAAATAAATTAAATTGTTTATGACACCAGGATGATGCGGTGATTACCTCATTAATTAACGATTTAACTAAAATGAAACGATAATGTAAAATATAAGACTTACACTTTTCAAAAATCCATTGGATGAGTATATTTATAACCCTTATCACCTTATCCTAGAAATATATAATTTTGGGACCTTTTAAAACCAAAAAGCATTTTATAATAAAGTAACCTTTTATAACTTTCCAAGAGTGCCCCTCCTCTCCTCTTATAAAAGGCCCCCACCTCTACCACCTTACCCACACCTCTCAAGCCTTTGGCTCGGCCAACCCCTACCCATTTTGTCTCTCCACATTCCACTATTACTCCTATACACCTCACTTTGGGCATAATTCTTCCCAAGGAAGCCTTTGGCTCAAATCAAAAAAGAGTTACTCGATTTTAAGGTAATGTCTTCTCTTATGTTATTTTGTTTTATTTTGATTCTCCAACCCATTAAACTCTTTTTATTCATTTCTTTTGTAACAAAACCAGTATCTTAAATATAATATGATGTTGTTATGTGAAGGATTTGATTTACACTTACACACACCTTCGTCTAATGGTTAAAGAACATACTGTTTCTATGGTTGCAAAATTTCTGCCTCATGAAACGATGATTGTTCAATCTTCTTTTAACACCTATCATGGTGGCCATTACGATGAAACTATTTTTATATATGGTATATATTATTTTTTGTTTTCCTTATGATTCTGTATTTTTCATTTATGGCATACCTTTACGATTTCCATTATGGGTAAACACGATAATTTCATTTTAGGAAGTGCGGACTACCGCCCCCTCAAAGTGATTTGAATTGTTAATTCCATATGTGGGATGTATAAAGGGTGGAGTAAATGGTATTATAAATTATATTATACTGGAATTATATTATAACTTTATATAATTATAACTTAATTCCATTAAATATGAAATTGAAATGAACGTAGCATTCATGCGTACGTACGGCTTACCGTCTCCATGAACGGTGCATTTCATTTCTTACCTCTAAATGTTATGAAATATTATAAATGAATGTATATACTGGATATATATGATTTATATGATATATACATCATGAATATAATTATATATATAATGTATATTTGACCACATGAACAAAGTGTAATTATAAGAAGTTTATTTTTGACTCAAGTACCTAAGATCGACAAAACAACCGTTATTAACATAAATAATTACATAATGTTCATAACATGGTAATAAGTGATATAAAAGGAATAATGAACTTGAAAAATGTTCTTAAGTAGGTAGAGATTAACTCTAGTTTATTATTCAGGAGGTTAAAGAGCGGTCGAGTCAATTCGGACACGAGGTAAGGGAACTTCTTAACCCAATTTCCATTCTTTGGGTTAATCCCATACTTTAAAATTATGTCATGATATTATTATGTCCTATCTTGTATTTATAAATTCTTTATGTGTACAGATATTTAATACACATTATAGATCTATTTTATTTAAAAAATGATATTTTTAAGGGACTTCATCTCAATCTCCATTCATTGAGGCATATTTTGTTTTATACACAAATTTCTTCTATACGGTGTATAAACCCCTTTGACTTTTACTTTTATTCAAAAGGAATATTTTTATACGAAGCGTTTTTACTAAACGACAAAATGAAAGTTCTTTTCTTACATATGTGGCGACAACGACTTCCCCACCACCGTGACCATTATTTGAGTTTCGGCTTCCTCTACAAGCCTTAAATTGTTTTTAAAAATTAAAAATAAATATCAAGTTTTAATTTTTTTTGGTATTGGAAATGGTTTTGAAAGTGTTTTTATTATATCAAGGTGTTGTATTGATATCTTGTGATTGAAATGTGGAAATGTTATGTTTCCTTTATGCATATTTTATGTGATATGATTATGTTATAGTTTATGATATGTTAAAACCTGTTCATATGAGGAATGCATTGGACTTAATAAGTGACGAGTAGAGCCCGCTATAGCTCTTCAATGCATCGGTAGGTCTCAAGAGACAAACTAGTGTCATGGAACGAGGCCTTGACAAAATCTTATTGTAGACTTGGCATGAGGCGTTAGCTACGTGGTTATAATAGTCTGGCATTATGCATTCCATCATTATGAAAGTGGTTATTGATATTGCATGTGATTATTCGACTAGTAGAATATCCATGTGAATATGTAAATGGAATTATTTAATTTTATTTTTTCCATATTATGCTGAAGTTCATGTTTAAAAAGGATTTTGTTTTAGTTATACATTGCCTTAAATGTTAATATTTATTTATGAAAGCTTCGGCAATATTGTTATCCTTACTGATCATCTGAGCTCACCCCTTTCAATGTTTTAATATTTTCCCGGACGTGAAGAAGTATTTTATGAATGACCTGCAGGGACAGTCAGAATAGGATATGAGTGTGGACTATGGAGACTTTGTTATTGTAGTTTTTCACTTTATGTTGTAATGTAACATTTATGAATGTATCTAGAGTTTCCAAGCATACTAAACTAATCGATCTTTCGAGACATGATCTTTTGTGATCATTCCAATGTTACGCAATAATGCACCGACTCTGGGTAACTCGGGTCAGGGCGTTACAGTTGGTATCAGAGGCAGTTTAGTACTAAACTTGGAAGCTAGATTTAGATAAACTCTAATTAGAGCACATAGCCCAAAGATAGACTTTGAGGATTAGTATAGAAGAACTTCCTAGAATTTTGGTATTATAGAGATTTTGTGAGTTTTCCGAGAAATACATCCCTGTCTGGATACGAACAGGTAGAGGCGGCTCTGGCACAGATGTACCTAGGGTTAAAACCTGAAAACACCGCTTTGATCTAGACTCGAACGAGAACTGGTGCACGACAACAGGCCTTGCTGCACTCTTGGTTACGACACTCCCGAGGGATATGCTTAGGATAATTCTCATTTTTTTACAAACCATTATGAAGGGTTTATGAGTATATACTTCCACAAAGAAAACAGTTTTTATGATTATGGATTTTATCCATAAACCGTTCAATTTACATTAAGTATTTTACAAGTTTGGAATTATTCATTTCAATTCATAAACTAACCTAGTTTATCCCATTGTATAGAAATAGTGCCCAGTAGAAGGAATGTGAAATCCATCAATACGTATGATCCAAAGAATAAGAAGGATCATATCTTTCATGGTATTAATCCAACATTTAGAAAGGAAATAGTCTCCCATGTGTTCTCAACATATGAAGAAATAGTATCATGTGTTAATAAGATAAGTAAAGAATTCTATAGGTCTGATGGCTTTGAAGGGAAAGAAGAGAAGAAGAGGATGGAAGAGAGAATGATGGATAAAGGGACGAGGGAAAAGAAGAATTTTCCAATATGCGATAACTATGGGAAGAAACACCTTGGAACTTGCCTAAAGGGAATGAGAGTTTTTTCTAAGTGTGGAGAAAAAGGACACCAAGTGCGTGACTGCAAGGGTAAGAAAAATGTTTTGAATGTACAATGCTTCATCTGCAAGGAGTGGGGACACTACGCAAACCAATGTCCAAATCATCAGAGTATGCCCCAAATTATGTTATTGGATAATAATAAAGTTATGATACTACCACAGATGAGGAGGAATGATTAGAGTTCTTATGTTGTTATTAAAGTATTTTTTCATTTGAGTGTTGTATCAATGATGTAGTGGTTATAATAATTATGGAGTATATAAGGATTTTACTACAATACTATTTCATCAAGGACTTGAGATTGTGTGGAACCAAGAAAAGTGACTCCAAAACAGGTTAAATTTTTTGGAAAATATATGGTTGAGAGAAATATAAACCATAATATGGTCCTGATACTGAGATAGTGATTTTGGAATAATACATGATTGATTTGGATAAATTATATTGGATATTCTTAACTTCCTTGAAACTAATTAATGATTTGTATAAATTTTTGGATAGAAGGAGTATACCTAGTATTCTATAAGGAATAAGGGATCATGAATGTAATCAATAAGGATTTATGGTAATTCAGGATTTTGCAGTGTTTTAAAAGAATACATGATAAAGGTGTTCACATGTTGTTACGCGGAAAAAAGGATCTTCATTATGTTTACCTTCCTTATAAAATTTGGACTGTGAGTTGGACAGAAGTATTTTGGATAACTATAATGGTTGGAATGGATTATGTTGGACCTTGGATTGTATTGTTTATGGTTAAAACATTTCTGAATATTATTTTTGGAATATTATAATACTATAGTTTTATGAAAAGGAAAACCTGTAGGTCGGGGGATAACCCGTCGCGTCGGACAAAGCTGTAGGAATCGAACCCACAACCATAGTGTGACATGCCTTTATTACCTACCACTAGCCTACAAGAAGTCCCTGGTTATTAAAAAATAGTTTTCCTAATCTAAATGGTATGTGTTAATATTTTGAACATTGTACTATTTGGATAAATATAATATTTTTGAGTTCTATTATCTTTTTGAGTGAAAGATGAGTTTGTGGTAGAAATTAGTTGAAGGTTGAAACTCTACTTGTCAAGCATAAATATATATATACTTATCTATTATTATATGAATAAATTAATTCTTAAACTTTAGTAAAGGGATATTAAAACAAAAAATGTGTTATCCTAATACCTTATGTCTTGTTGAACTGATAATATTTTAAGTCAACATAGATTGAAGGCTTTGAGGCCCTCAATTTTACACTTGTTTGTGATTGATGTCCTCAATCACTCCCAACAAATATTTACGTTTTTCCTCCAATTATATGTCTCTAATTTCCACCAATGTTCTCCTTATCGAGATCATAATTTGGTGGTGACTTTTTCATTTCCCTTTCCCTCTTATTAAGGCTAAATTTTATTAACCTTATTTCCAATGCGGGTTTTCCAAAAAGGTATTTTCTATTTTCAACCTTTTATTTTCAAAGAAAAATTTCAAATTATGAGGATGAAATTTATTTAAGGAGGGGATAATGTAACACCCCGAGCTTCCACGGTACACTTATCTTTGAATAATACAGTAGCGTGTGTTGTACGCAACTTCGAGTTCTAATACACACCACAAGCAATCAAAGTAGCCATTATGAATATTAATACCTAATTTTTGAAATTTTATAAATTTTATCTTTCCAAATGGACTTTGTTTTTGTATTCGGAATCTCAAAATTATCCTAAGATTAATTTTTTGTAATTTTATGAGAACATCCAATTTTTTTTATGAATATTGAAAAATACTTAAAATCAAAATTTTTAATCAATAAAATTTATATTGATTAATTATACTATTTAGTGGGTTTAAATTATAATTAGAATATATTCTTACCATTTTATCCAATGGTGTTTCTTAGAATTAATTTTACTTTGAAATTGGACATAAACAATTGTCAATCTTTTGATATATATTGTTTCTTAAAAACACGCTATTTATTGTGACAGCGGGAATTAGTTATAAAATTAATTAATGAAACTTATATTTTTGGAATTTTTTAAAATAGACATCATTTTTGAATTCGGAATATCAATTATAGCTTAGGGTGAAATTTTGGCAGTGTTCTGAAAAACTTTAATTTTTGATGAATAGTGAAACCACTAAGTGGTTTTTAAAAAATGATTTTTTGTTTAAATGAAACAATACCACTTCTGTGATTTGATTTTAAAAAACCCTAAATACATGGTTTTCATTAGTAAGTAAAATGTGGTTCAATGGGATTAAAATAATTTTTGGTGAATAGTAACTTTTAAGTTTAATTAATCGCGATTAAAGGTAATTAGTGAAATTTAAGGTAAAAATGATATTATAAAAATATAAAAATACCTTTACACATGTTTTACCCTTATTAGATGAGTCATGGACGACCAAGAAAATCCATGGATCAACTTGGGGACCCCATGGAGCCACTTGGGTAAGAAAATGTCAATAATAACTTTTTATTTAAAGTAAAAATAAAATTGTCACAAATATGTCTAGTTTTACTAAAACAATTATTACATGGGGTTATATAAGTTAGCTTTTCGACTATAAATATTCATTGTAAAGATAAAAATATTTCCTAGATCATGGTAATTTTTTTATAATTTTTAGATCTTAAATAAATTAAATTTGTTATGACATTAGGATGATCTAGTGATTACCTCATTAATTAACGATTTAACTAAAATGAAACGATAATGTAAAATCTAAGACTTAAACTTGTCAAAAACCTACTATATGAGTATATTTAGAACCCTAATAATTTTATCCTCTAAATATATAATTTTGGGACCTTTTAAATCTGAAAAGCATTTTATAATAAAGTAACCTTTTATAACTTTCCAAGAGTGCCCCTCCTCTCCTCTTATAAAAGGCCCCCACATCTACCACCTTACCCACACCTCTCAAGCCTTTGAATCGACCAAACCCTTCCAATTTTGTCTCTCCACATCCCAATATTACTCCTAAAAGCCTCAATTTGGGCATAATTCTTCCCAAGGAAGCCTTTGGCTCAAATCAAAAAAGAGTTACCCGGTTTTAAGGTAATGTCTTCGCTTATGTTATTTTGTTTTATTTTTCTTCTCCAACCCCTTAAAATCTTTTTATTCATTTATTTTGTAACAAAACCAGTATCTTAAATATACTAAGATGTTTTTATGAGAATTATTTGACTTACACTTACACACACCTTCATCTAATGGTTAAAGAACATACTGTTTCTATGGTAGGAAAATTTGTACCTCACGAAACGATGACTGTTCAATCTTATTTTAACACCTCTCATGGTGGACATTATGATGACACTATTTTTATATATGGTATATATTATGTTTTTGTTTTTCTTATGATTTGGTATTTTTCATTTATGGCATACCTTTATGATTTCCATTATGGGTAAACGCGATAATTTCATTTTAGGAAGTGCGGACTACCGCCCCCTCAAAGTTATTTGAATCGTTAATGCCATATGTGGGATGTATAAAGGATGGAGTAAATGGTATTATAATATATATTATACTGGAATTATATTATACCTTTATATAATTATAACTTTATTCCATTAAATATGAAATATAAATTAAAGTAGCGTTCATGCGTACGTACGGCTTACCGTCTCCATGAACGATGCATTTCATTTCTTACCTCTAAATGTTATGTAATATTATAAATTAATGTATATACTGGATATATATGATTTATATGATATCTAAATCATGAATATAATTATGGATATAATGGATATTTTACCACATGAACAAAGTGTAATTATAAGATGTTTATTTTTGACTCAAGTACCTAAGACCGAAAAACGACCGTTATTAACTTAAATAATTACATAATGTTCATAACATGGTAATAAGTGATATAAAAGGAATAATGAACTTGAAAAATGTTCTTAAGTAGGTAGAGATTAACTCTAGTTTATTATTCAGGAAGTTAAAGAGCGGTTGAGTCAAGTCGGACACGAGGTAAGAGAACTTCTTAACCCAATTTCCATTCTTTGGGTTAATCTCCTACTTTAAAATTATGTCATGATATTATTATGTCTTATCTTGTATTTATACTTTCTTTATGTGTATATATATTGAATAAAAATTATAGATCTATTTTATTTAAGAAATGATATTTTTAAGGGACTTCGTCTCAATCTCCATTCATTGAGGCATATTTTATTTTATACCCAAATTTCTTCTATACGGTGTATAAACCCCTTTGACTTTTACTTTTATTCAAAAGGAATCTTTTTATACGAAGCATTTTTACTAAACGACAAAAGGAATGTTTTTTTCTTACATATGTGGCGAAAAAAACATCCCCGCCGCCGTGACCATTATTTGAGTTTCGGCTTCCTCTACAAGCCTTAAAAGTTTTTAAAAAATGAAAAATAAATATCAAGTTTTAATTTTCTTTTATTTTGGTATTGAAAATGGTTTTGAAAGTGTTTTTATTATATCAATGTGTTGTATTGATATCTTGTGATTGAAATGTGGAAATGTTATGTTTCCTTTATGCATATTTTATGTGATAGGATTATGTTATGGTTTATGATATGTTTAAACCTGTTCATATGAGGAATGCATTGGACTTAATAAGTGAAGGGTGGAGCCAGCTATAGCTCCTCAATGCATCGGTAGGTCTCATGAGACAAACTTGTGTCTTGGCATGAGGCCTTGAAAAAATCTTATTGTAGACTTGGCACGAGGCCTTGGCTATGTTGTTATGATAGTCTGACATTATGCATTCCATCATTATGAAAGTGGTTATTGATATTTCATGTGATTATTCAACTAGTATAATATTCATGTGAATAAGTAAATGGCATTATTTAATTTTATTTTTTCCATATTATGCTGAAGTTCAAGTTTAAAAAGGCTTTTGTTTTAGTTATAAATTGCCTTAAATTTTAAGGTTTATTTATGAAATATTCCGCAATATTGTTATCCTTACTGAGCATCTGAGCTCACCCCTTTCAATGTTTTAATATTTTCTAGGACGTGAAGAAGTATTTTATGAATGACCTACAGGGATAGTCAGAAGAGGATATGAGTGTGTACTATGGAGACTTTTTTATTTTAGTTGTTCACTTTATGTTGTAATGTAACATTTATGAATGTATCTAGTGTTTCCAAGGCTAATAAACTAATCGGCCTTTCAAGACTTGATCTTTTGTGATCATGCCAATGTTACGCAATAATGCACCGACTCTGGGTAACTGGGGTCGGGGCATTACACTATAAACCTGAAAAGATACTCGATGTGAATTAAAGTCCAATTAATGAATTATTTGAAGATTATGTAATGTTTAAGGCTGGGGATTTATAGTGGAAGATGTTGTATCGTGGGAGAATCTTTATATTTTTTTGATATCTGTAGTTTTCTAGGGTTGATGGGTCACTACGAGAGTATTTTTTATAACTTCTTCTGATTGGAATTACCTCTTTCAGGCATGACAAATAAGGGTGTAATGTTTTAATGTTTTAGGTCATGTGAGAATTATTTTAAGGAGTTAATGAAGGGCTTGGAAATGAAAGAAATCTTGACTCCACCCAAGCTAGGTGTGTTGTATATGGTGTTTTGTAATTATTCTGGTATTGGTCTTGGAGTAATGTTCATGTAGGGAGATTGAGTTATGGCGTATGCATCTTGATAGTTGGGGTCACATGAATAGAATTTCCCTACGCATGTTCGAGAGTTAGATGTAGTAATTTATGCTTTGAATTTATAGAGACATTATCTCTTGGGAGGAAATCATAATGTATATACTAATTACAAGAGCATAAAAAAAATCTTTTCATAGTGAGATTTGAATCTCTGGAAGTAGAGGTGATTTGAGTGGATGTAGTATTTTGATTTTGAGCTAGTATATATGCCCTAAATGGGAAATAATTTTTTTGGCAATTTAAGGAGGAAAACATAGAGTGATGCAGTTCAAGAGTCTATTTCAGAGTAGAATATAATGATTTTTCTGGAAGAGATGCATGTTGTTGTTTAGGAGGATTAGTAGAAGATGACTTTCATATCAATTTCAGTGGAGTCTTCATTTTTGAGTTAGATGAGGGAAAAGAAGTATGACTATATGGAGTGTTGGGCGTTGAGGTAAATTGTTGAAGGTGGGGAGTAAAATTTAGATTGGACCATATATTAGAATGAGATCATCTATGTCAAAAATTGGGTTGTTGTTCCTATGGGCATGCAAGAAGATATGATGTGTGAATTTCATGCCTCGAAGTGGGCGGTGCATCTAAGTTTGACCAAAATGTACCGTGACATATGATGACAGTTTTTGTGTCAAGACCTAAATAGGATATATAAAGGGTTGTGATGTGATAGTAAAAATGTCAACAAGTGAATGATGATCATCAATGATTGCGTGGTTTACTATATATATTTACAATTCAGAAATAGAAGTGGGAAAACATTATAATGGATGTCGTGGAGGGTATTCTAAATATGTTTTTGAAGTATGCAACTATTTGTGTGATAGTATATAAACTGGTTAAATTAACACATTTCTTTCTTATATAGGAGACTCACTTAGTATATTTGTTATGATATGTATATGTTCAAGAGATAGTCCGATTTCACAGGCTGCCACATAGTATAGTTTTAGACAATGAATCACCTTTTTCTTCACACTTCTAGCATGCCTTATAGATGGTTCTTGGTACACAAGTTTTACTGAGTACATATTTTCACCCACAGATAGATGGGATGTCATAACATACTATACTGGTGCTTGAGTATATGATTCAGGCGTGTGTCATAAACTTTGGTGGGTATTGAGAGAAGCAACTTTCTGTGGTAGAGTTCTCCTATAACAATAGTTATCCAGAAAATATACATATGGAACCATATGTGGAACTTTATAGTAGGATATGTAGATCACCTTTATGTTGGATGTAGGTAGGTTAGTCAAAGAATATGGGACCGAGTCTAGTGTAGGTGACATTAGATAAGGTTCAGTTGATTCGATAAAATATGGATGTAGATTAGTGTAGAAAGAAGTTATATATTGATAGAAATAGATGACCCCTAGAGTTTACAGAGGGTGATCATGAATTAATTTGGGTGTTAGCTATATTGGGTCACTTTAGGAAAAAGAGACATGGCATGTTAGTGACCTGGTTTTTTTGTACTATTTGAATTTGTGGAGAGAATTGGACCGGGTATATACTGTTTCGATATTCCATAGAGGTACAATCCTATGTATGAAATTTTTCATATATCACAACATTGGTGGTATCACCACCACCCTTTTTATGTGATCTATGTTTATGATGTTGAGCTTGAGACTGATGATTCCTTTGAGGAGAATTTGATACTTGTGTTGGATTGAAGTGAGAAAGTGTTGCGAGGAATGACTGTGTATATAGCTTGAGTATTGTGGAACCATGGACATGTGCATGAGGAACATGTGAGAAAGAATTAGATTTGTAGGCTTAATGTCCTGATATTTTGGACTTTAAATATTAAATATTATTGGGATTATATCTTGAAGATGAGTTTTTATAAGGTGGGACACCCTTGGACTTCATTACTTGAGGCCCCCCTAACCTGTTTTCTTTGCACTTGGTACCTTATACTTTGTACTTTGTACCATTATCTTTGAACTTTGTGCTTTCTATTAAATAAAAATGATAATATTGATGATGATAAGGTGGGGAGATTTTATGATCCTGACATTTCTTAGAGATCTCCTGAGATTGTTTTCACATACTATTTACCGTTATTTAGAGTTTATATTTTTGGGGTTTCATTGGGGTGTTGTTGAGTGAAATTGGATAATTTTGGATGGAATAGGGTAAGTGAATAGTTTGTGTAGGGTTTTCTCAATCCATGTGCCCACTCTAGTAAACCGTGTGAACCTATAGAGAGGAGATTCACATGGATGGGCAAAATTTTCTAAATTGTGTTCTCTGTTTGAAGTAGCTGTGAAACCTGTAGAATAGGTACATGGTTAAGGGGAACCATTTATAAAAAAGTACACCCCTAACTAGAAAACCGTGCATGTTGGATTTAATCCTCTGAAAATTAGATTAAAAAATTCCTAACCATTGACGTTCACCCTAACTCGACCGAAATTGACCCTAAATAAATTATCTAATTTTAGAGGATACCAAATGATTTCCAGGGCTTCCTGACCTTCGTTCATGATGAATTGATTTCTGGATTGAACATTTGAACCACGCTCAGTAAGGTATTCTCATACCATGTGGATTAATCCCTCTCTACCATCTTTCTCTCACCCTTTTGAGGGATTTTTTCCACTGTGGTAATGGGACTAGATCTAGGTTTAGATATATATAATGAGATTGATATTGGACATAGGTTCCATATCTAGATATAATTCTTTATCATGATCTTGGTTGTTCCTATTGAATTTTTTATTTTTGTTGGTGAGAATTTATCATCCATATCAATGCAGGTGGTCTAAATTCAATTATCATACCCTTGAATTCCAATTTCTTGTATATGATGTGAAATTTCCATTGGCATGTTAGAAAATTTATTATTTAATTGAATAAATTAATTTATTAATTAACTTACTGAATCAAGGAATTTGATTAATTAATTTGTGAATTAATTAAAGGGATGTTTTTATTATGAAATTGGTGGAATTGAATTAATTAATTGGTGAATTAATTAATGGAATGTTTTGATTATTCAATTCATGGATTTGGATTAAGTAATTTTTTAATTAATTAATGGAATTTCATGATTTTTGAATTGATGTGGAATTAGGGATGTGTTATTGGTCAATTATTGTGTTTAGTAATTAATTGATAATGGTGATTAAGGGATGTCTAGATTAACTATAAAGGGTCAATCTTTTAATGTTGATAAAGGGTTTAATAGTGAATTGTTCGTATTATTCATTGTGATTTGAGTGTTGAACCATGATTTATTTTGATAATTGAAATGGTATATCATGATATGAAAAGTGATAAGTGGGTTGACATTGATTATACTGGAATGATGTGATATATTTGATACACAAGTATGGTATAAGGATCGAGAATCCAAATACCAATATGTGATGAATGGGCATGGGACAAGGAGTGAGGCTCTAAATACACATATAAGATAGTGATTATGGGACATGGATTGAGGCTTGAAATACCCATGTGTCATTGTGGTGTAAGACAAAGAAATAGACTCCAAATACCCTTGAGGTTTTAGAAATGACGTTCCATGACCATAAAATTGGATTTTAACCATGGTTCCAAATGATAGTGATGTGAAATAGAATGAAATGGATAATGAAATCCCATGTTTTATAATGAGTGGTGAAATACCTTGGTGATATGGTTCAGACTCCGACACAGGCTGAAGAAGGTATTGAGGGTTCATGCGTCCTTGGGAACATAAGGGTTTATGTGGTTAATTAATGAATAATGAAATGTGATAACTGTTTAAATATTTATTTCACATTATTCTTTATTCAAATTCATCAACTATTATTGAATGGATATTGTTTTAAACATAATTGGTTTTAGACTAGTGAGTTATACTAACACCCTATTGGGGAAACCTAATTGGTATATGAATAGAGTTCATGTTTGTAGGAAAGGATAGGGGAAAGATCCCTATATTAGATGGGTGAGTTGGGATGGAGCATGGAGGAGGGAGAAAGATTTGATTTGGGACCCCATTTGGGGTTTTTAGAGTCTTTATTTATTTTTTGGTTTTTCATTTTGAAACGTGATATGTTCTTGGAATGATATATATACTATTTAGTTTTGGATGTTGAATTTTTCATTTGGGTCATCATGTGATAATAGTTTGGTTGGGTTATTGGATATATAATGTTTTATTCTTATTTATTTCTATGGTTGTTCTTATTTGGTTAAAAAGGTTATACTCCCCCCCATGTTGATATATTAGACCCTCACTGCTTGTCAGCAACCTCTGGTGTATGGAGATACATGCTTGATATCATGTAAAAAATCGGCTTGGGGATCCAATGTGTGGAACTTGGGTCAGGACGTTACACTTGGTTACCCATAGTTTTCCAAATACCATTAATTTAAATGGACATTCCAAGGAAACATCAAGTCTTAAATGTATGTGGTATCTACAATATACATTTTTCTTCATAATATTAATGCAAAAAATATCATATAAACATAATAATTGGATGAATTTAGTGTCATTTTTATAATTATATATTGTTATATAAATTTTATAACACTTATTTATTCATTCTCATTCACTTATAAAATAAAAGAAAATACCGTTACTGCATTGCGTGGACTACCACCTCCATAAAGAAATGTCATTTATTTTTATTACTTCCATTCATGGATTGTAATAATGGTGTACATGAATAATAAATATGATATGTAATATGTAATTATTATTCTTAAATTTCAATTTAATACCCACCTTCACCCCCTCTCACATTTTGAGAAACATAAAGGTAAATCGTTCATACATGTGGATTACAACAACCATAATGATTTTTTTAATTTTTTTTCATGATTTTCATAAATTAACAATACAATATAAAACATGGTTCACCATAATAAATACTTAAAAATAAAATATTTATTATTTTTTTATAATTATTTTGAATCCAAATAAATGCCTTCTTAACCATACATACCAATCGAGTTTAAGCATGTTCAAGTTTTGGTCGGTTTGAAAACCAACTTGAACATTGTTATAAAATTATATCATGGATTATTTTGAATAAAAAAAATTATTGACAATATATAATTATTTAAATATTATTTTTTTTGTTTATGGAATGTATACATTAATATTTATCTCCTTAATTAATAAATTAACCCTTTGTAGGATGAGAATTACTGAAAACTGATTGTTGCTGATTTCAACTTCTAGGAAAAAGAATAAATTAATCTTAAAAAATTTAATCATAATAAATAATTATAGATAATCCATTATAATATATTTACTAAAATTTTATTTATTCTTTTTTAAATATGATGAAATACCAACACCAATCCAACTATAATTGTACAAACTATCATAGCTATAACACTCGATGTTGGAAAATAAAATGAAATAACTAATATAAATGTCGATAATAACTATAAGTATAAATCATAAATATTTTTAGGCATCAATATAGTAATTAAATTATTTTTTATATTAATTTTTATACCATGTCATATAGTGCATTGAACTAATAAGGTAAATAAGGTAAGAGTTTCTGTCTCAATTTCTAGTTATTGAGACATGTTTATGTTATACAACATCTTTAAATTTTTATTTTGTAATTAACACCCCATTTTAATTTTTATAAAACTATTATCTTATATTTTATTATATTCAATGTTCAATTTCATTTTATATGTCTCATAAGGTTGTTTTAAAATCAATAAAATTTTTAAGGGTTTTTTGGGACTCAAATATTTTCCTGCAGTCGTAATCACCCTTCTATAACTATTATATCTAAATATTGACATATTCTACCAAATTCATAATTTATATTGTATTTAGAAATATTTTTCTAGGCAAATCATTCCTTAACCAAATTTATTTTACCATTATGATTCAATTGTTTCGTTAAAAAGATTTTTTGTTAATAGAAATTCCTATTATTTTAAATGGACTTTTCTTCCATATCCATTTTATCACATCCCACCAATTATCTCCTTTATCTCGTGGAAATATTTTTTTTGAAAATTTTACTTTTATTACCCTTTATTCTGAAAAATAAAATTTTTACCATATTTTTAAAGATGTGGGTTCTAAACAAGTCGATTTAAAAATATTTAAAATATTTTTTTGATCCTTTCAAAAAAAATCTGTTATAACCAAATCCACAATTTCTTTTGACAAAATTTATATCTTTTTAAAAATTTCATTGTTATGGAATATTTTTAAATTTATTTTTTTTAAATTATTTCCACTTCCATTTTTTGGAAAAAAATATCCTTTATTTAATATTCTTTTAAAATTAAAAATTTTCAAAGAACTTACACTTTTCAATTTTTATAAAATTAAGATGATTTTAAGGATAATTCATTTGTAACTCTTTATAATATTATTTTCAACAAATATTATTGTCTCCACCTTCTATAAAATGTGTTTTAGTAATAATTTACACATAATTTTCTAATACATTATTTAAACGGTTTTGTTAAAACTTATATATTTCACTTTTATTTTCTCTCCATGTTTTTTTTCAGTAATGAAGATATGTTTTGATCACTATTTATATGTTATTATAAAATAAATTAACTTTAAAAATTATATTTTTATGTTATATGATTTATTATGTTCAAATTATTTGATATCTTTGAATGTTTTAAGAAACCCATTTTTTCCATGGTTCATTTGGAGATGATGATTGTTTGATTTTCATGTGGCACAAAAATGTATAGATTATGAGATTGGTGGGACCTATATATCCTTATAAATCATTGGTTAATGTATTATATATCATCTGATAGAAATTTTATATGATCAGGTTAGGAAATATCTAGGTATACAAAATATGAGTGTGATGGAATTAATCTATACTCACATGTTTATGTTTAAACAAGTTAGTGAGTAGCTTTGTTCACAAGGGGCTACTATGATGGTGTTTATATCTAATTGATATTATATTATTGAATACATTTTTAAGTATCTAGTTTCTGAAAGATAAGGAATCTAATGTTTATGATTGTTCCACTTCCTTTCCTATGTTCAAGGATGCTATTATATAAATCATGTTTTACTTTCTCATGCGAAGGTAATAGTGTTATCCTTTGAGTTGTTATGACCATATTTTATTCTTAGGGATAATAATTATTATTTTACATTATTTTAAATCATATATTTTCTCTTATTTATTAATTTTCACATTATTAAGAACTAACCGTTATGGAATTTTTTATGATATAGCTTACTTATCATGCGAGATCACTCATTTATTTTTTTTCCAATACCCTAGTTATAAAGATGATTGTATTAGGTGAGATTACATGAAAGGTTATAGATGTGAATGATTAAAGAATAATGATCCTAGGTTCAGTAAATTAATATGTTTCTATAGATTATATCCAAGACACAAAACTTTTCAATGTTTGGGTTGTGTGAGTTTGTATGATATGTATTATTTAAATCACTAGATTAATTTATTATTTAATTCATAATTATCTTGGTCTACTTCAATTTCTAGGTATTCCACACCATGGATGATGATAAGATAATTTCATACAGTAAAGTTCATGAATTTTTTGATTCAATAACATTGTGAGGTATATAATATGGCAATGATTACAAATATTTATAAGATAGAGAATAATAACTACTTACAAGCTGGAAGTTATGCAATGCAGTACAAGGACCCTCTAGAGGGACTCTGGAGAACATGGTGTGATTTCATTTATTTATATTGGGATACCATGTTGGTGTAAAAACATATTTTAATAATGAAAGCATATATAATTTGGAGAACTACCAATCATAATATGGTGTATTCATTCATGAAAAAACCATATAAATTAATTTTTCATATTCCATTTATCTTTCATATATTAGGGTAAGGTTGACATACATTATGAATTTGGGATCAAAAAATTACCAGTTATATATTTTGATTTAAATGGGATAAATAATAAAAATAAAAAATGTATTAATAAGTCACTACACCCCTGCTCATTGATCAAAAAATTTGGAGATATTAATATTTCTAAAGAAAAATTACTCTCATACATTAGATTTACTCTTATATGAGAATAAGTTACACATAGGTAACAATAGTTAAATTTTTATACTTTTCCAGTGACATATTATCAAATAATATAGTGTAAGAAATTCACAAGATATATCTTTATGATTCCATAGATCCATTCTTCCCTATCTTAACATATAATGAAATCTCAAATGTTGATATGCTTTATTCCAAAGTGTTGTGAGATCTAATGAACTGATATTTGTTTCATTAAATACATTCATGATCACTATATTATGAAAAATATATTCCAAGAACACCCAAACTATCAAAATTTATTGATAAATACATCTATTTATCTTTAATAACTATAGAATAGAATCAAATTATTTTAAATTATTTAATAATTATCTCGAATATTTTTTTCACATATATACCCCTAATTGTATATTGATAGAAATCCACTAACTCATTCTCCTCATCGCTCTATTAAAACCCATAAAATGGTTTGTTAAGTATTCTTACATTGTTCATCAATTAATGAAGCACATGTATCTTTAACAGATCTCTCTATCGATATCATCAACCAAGTGATATTTTCTTATAAAATTAAAATATTTAATATCGAAAACAAAAGGAATGATATATAAAAAAATAAACCTCTATCTTATTTCTTATACATGGACAAAAAAGTACTTATCCAAATAGAGATATAATGTTTAGAAATCATCATACAACATGGATATGAATAAATATAGAAAAACTCTTTCATACTAGATTCCTTATAATTTTTATTTTGATAAGATTGATCAATGATTCTTCATATCTACATTTGAAGTAGTAGTGACCTCATATTCAGTCATCTTATCATCTAATAACTCATCATACTAAATTATTATAATTTAAAATGAACTCCAAATAGTATTGGTAAAGCATTATCATGTTTTATATATGTGTAACCACTATAACTCTAGTTTTATCAATATTAGAAACCTATAATTGATATGTTTCAATCAAATGGGTACAACACATACCATCAACTACAATATATATCCTTTCTATGGAAATTTGATATACATAAAAAATTCTCAACTCAATATATGATGGAATTATTTTTTATTGAGAAATAACATAATAAATCATTATATAATTGATTAATATTAAAAATATTATTCATAGTGAAATTTTAAATTTATATATTAATTATAATAATTTAATTATATGATATCATTTTTCTTAACAAATGATAATAATTTTAATAAATTTTAAGAACCATTATCAAAAATATTTTAAAATTAATTTTGGTATTAATCTATGTTTTTTAGTTTCCTATTTATAAGTGTATTTTTTTTGAGTTTAATAAATCAGTTATAATATGAAAAACACATTGTTAGTACATTCATAATGGATACCGATATGTTTATCAGGAAGGTAACGAGAACAATTAAAAATATTATATTGGTATATAAACAAAAATATGTTAAATTTAAAGGATAACTGATTGATGATTTTTATTCCATTATATCTAAATATATGTATCCCATAAATTATATTTTATTTATATATCTATGTATTATCCGATGAAAATATTATGAAATTTATATAAATCAATTAATTAGTGTTATAAATATTAACAAATTATCTGTTATCGTTGTATTATTTTATCCCTATTTCTCTACATTTATATTAATAATCAAAATGGTACTAAATTTCAGACGATTTAAATTATAAAGGATGTGTAACTATTCAAGATTCCATTTTTTTAAAATCATTACACTAACTATGTTCATTTTTTTAATAATTTCAACCATTAACTCATATACATTGCATTCAAATTCTATTTTATCAAATAATTTTTTTTTGGAAGAGGCTTGATATTATTTGGAAATAAGATAGCGATTTACTAAAAAAATGTAAAATTTGTCTCTATTTTTTATTCAAAAATTATGATGAAATAATCTAGAACTGACATTTTGGAATTAGTAAATGTTTTGTTGAAAATGTTGCATCGCGTTTAGAGTTTGTAAATTGAAATTTACAACTAGTTGAACTATTTTTAAGTACATTAGAACTAACTAAATTTTAATAAAAAAATATAATTGAATGAGATTTTCCATTTTCTTTATATGTATAGAAAAATTTACATTAAGTATGTTTGAAATTATAAAAATGCAAAAAATACCCATTTTTTATAATATGTATCCTCATAATGAGGGACTGGAAACCTCATAGAATTTTGAATTTAAACCACAAAAAGACCCTAGGAAGATACATATTATTTCATTAGAACATAAGTTTTGACATTCCTTATATATAAGTCCATGACCTACCATATCATTTTAATAATTTATTATGTATGAATAGATGAAAAAGTTCATAGAAAACCTGCATTCTAAATGAACTTCATTTTTTAGGAATTTTTCCCTTTCTTATAAAAATGATTCATATACGAGATCATAGTTATTATCAAGGATGTAAAATAGATGTCAGATAACATGATCTAGATATAAGTAATCATATTTAGGAGAATATTTCTTTTTGATAAATTCAAGAAAATCACATATTTTTTTGTGTATATAAAAATGATTTTGTCTGATTCCCTAAATATAGAGAACTTTTTACTCAATTTAATTCCCAACATTTGTAATGAAATTAAACTTTATCGGCATAAGAAACATCTTGACCCATAAAAAAACATTCTTTAATGAAATTCCATTGTTTTGAAAATTGAAGAATAATTATTCAATTTGGAAATTAAACGTTCTTTCATAGGGTTACCCTTCACATAAATCTAGTTTTATGAAAGGAACATATATTCCATTATTTTCAATGTATTATTTTTATTTACAAATTTCCCCTAATCATTGAGTTTTTCACTCAATATTTATCTGCATTTTTAATTCCCAGTTAAACTAAAAACTTCCCTTCCTCTAAAAATTTCTCATTCCATGACCAACTTACATTCCTCTAGACTATGCGATTCTATTTTTATTAATCTCCTGAAGATATACAAATATTATACTAAATGGGATCAAATAATTTAATACTATATATTATATGAATCTAAATGAAATTTTCATATTGTATATCATTATTAAGGACCATTAATCTGGAAAATATTTTGGTGATCCTTGAGTCAAAAAATATCGAACTCATACAATATAAAATTTTAAAATCATCACTATAGGCCCTATAAAATATTTTATAACCCATAAACATAAGTATCAAACCATTATTAAAATCTACCAAGAACTAACCTTCATCCAAATAAACTAAACAATCAATAATAGAGGCTATAAATCAGGAAGAAAGGGCAGAAAATTGGCAGTAACACTAGTAGAAAAAATTCATACCCAAACCTCCATTTAATTATAAATCATTTGGGAATAAGTAAAATTATATCTTGGGGGAGTTAAATATTCTTAAGGAGGTATAAATATCACTAAAATACTTTAATTGACTTCATCATAAAAAAATATTTAGATTCCTCTTCTGATATATCAAATATTTCTAATGTAATTGGCGAGGTATTAGATTGAAAGTGGAAACAATTTCAAAATATTATCATGTTCTCTTTAATTTTATAGTGAAGACCAAAAAAATGTGAATTTAATACTAGATGTTTCTTGAAACAATGATGATTGGATAAAAAGGTTAAATTGAAATTTATAAAATACTTTTATAGATCTACATTAATAATGACTAAAAAAATTATAACATATTAATATATATGAATGAAAATATGAATAAATATATATTCCATTGGTGTACTGAATAGAATAAATTCTAAAGGATTAAAAATTTTAACTAAAAAATTTGTAACCATACAGAAAAAATAATCAATGGAGGATCCTAAAAAAATTTTAAATTGATTTTTCTTCTAATGAAAATTTATTTACATTAACCATAGAAATGATACACCCTTAACCACAAACTCTAGAAATAATCCGCTCATGTAATTGAATAATAATTATTTGTGAATCAAATTGATAGTGAACCAAAGTGTATCAAGACATTTTAGAATTCCATTGATGATACGTCTATGACTGATTTCCTATATGAGATTCATAAATCCCCTAGACCATCATTAATGGTCAATAACTCCGAAGTATATAATAACATAGTTTATTTTCATTTTCTTCTTTAAAGAGTTTAATAAAACACATATTCTTTTCCCTCAAATGAGAGCATAGAAATGGCCATTGAACCTTGTATTTTCAATCTAGTTATTAAGAGAGGATAAAGAGTAAACAAGTGATTCAATTGAATCATCATGACTACCTGAAAATTGTATATATTGAAGAATTAATGTATTTTATATAATTGGGGATTGTTATTCATAATTATTTATATATATAAAGCTATGTGAAACTTTAGTAATGTTACCAATAATCCTGTTATAATTTTTTTATAATAATTAACTACATTATAAATTTCTTATATGATTCGATATCTGTTGTAAGATTGGTGGTATCTCTATCGTAAAATATTTTAAATATTTTATGATTTATTCTAAAGAAAAATAAACTTTTCATTCTATATGATATAACAGAAGGGAATGATTATAAAACAATTATTAGTCCATTATAATCCACTTATACTATTTTTTCTTCAATAAATTAACTTGAATGAATACATAATTTAAATATAAAATCGGTAATTAATTTTTATTATATTATTTTTCTGGTATTATAAAACAAATATAGGTGTTATTTTATTTTATCATAACTGGAAGAGAATATCATTTTTGTTGGATCATAAGTTGGAGAATACAAAGTTCTAGGTGCCAATGAGGGTTTTAGAGACTGCCATTTTGCAATTTCTAATATGAATCTAAAAATAATGATCGGATTTTTATACACACATTATTTTCAATACTCTATCATTCGAAATTTCTCCATACTGAACTCAATTATAAAATTCATAAATGGTATATTTTACTCATCCATCCTCCACATATTCATATTCCTTAAAAACAATTAGCCCATATCCCTTGAATTCTATCCACATCATCCAATGATACACTGACACTAATATCTTTGTTCCACTACCATGGATCCACCATGATTTGTAGGAATAATTTATTGTATCCCTAACTTCCAAGGTATTCAATAAGACCACCCAAAAAACGTTTCTAACAAATTTATATATACCATTAATGAAAACAATAAAGTCACTATAGTATTTACTGATCCTAAGATTAAGATTTTTTTATATACTAGCTATTGAATCATTTTACCAACCAATTTTGGAAACTGCTTAGTGATATAGTTGTTTTAATTAAATAAGTCAGAAATAATATATATATTTTTTCTTTGAATGATTATGTAATTTATTATCCTAATGCAATTTAAAATTATATATCATTATAATTTTTACATTGATGTTTTCCAACAATGTCTTTACATCATAATGATTTGAATATTTAGTATATATTACAAATAGTAAAAATATTTTCAAAAACATATTCCTAATATGAAAAATGTTATTAAATATTAAATTATATAACCATTCATATGACAAAACATAAAGAATTAAAAAAACAATATATTTTTGAAACCTATTAAAATTATATTTTTTTTCCTATCAACTATTTTACACGGGAATATAAATGGAAAAGAATTTTTATGAATTTTTTAATATTCTTTCTAAAAAATGGAAATATTGATTGGAGACCTCATATAAATGTACTTCTAAATATTATTTTTTATTTAGAATTATTTTTTTCTAAAACTATTAACTATAAATGATAACCAAATGTTGTATTTTATAAATGTATATAATTTCTTATTATTATGATGGGATAAAATATTTCAATGAATCAATAAATATGTAAAATATGAATGTAAAATAATTTAATTCAATGAAAAATTTATAATGGAGTTTTGTGATGTATACATATATAAATTAATTTAATTCATAGTTGTTTATGTTTTAAAAAAAACTGAATCATAATTGATGGGTCACATAGATAATTTTTTTTCAATTAATGATTCATGATAAAAATGAATTTTAAAAATATTAAATAATATTTTTTTCATTTGGGAGTGTTGAATATTTTAATATTATGATACAAAAAATTAATGTACAATATTAATTATGAATGTAATGAATATTATAAAATATTCAATTGTATGAAGAAAATCATATTGTGATAATTTTATTTTGGATTAAATTTATATATTGGTTTTATTTCATATTAAAAATTTGTTGAAATTAATTCCACTAATATTTGAGATGATCACCATAATATGAGAAATTGAGATAAAGAAAGAATCATGTATTTTCAATTTTACTCATTATAATTCATTACTAATTAAAACATATATTATATAATAAATAATTAACGATATATAAATATGAACAATGTAACCGTGAATTATAATTTTGAAAATTTTATATCTCATAGGAAACATGAAATATTGGTTATATTGACGATGTATCATGTTTTATTTAGATAATTACTACATTAAATTAAATTTTTATCTGATTTATGATAAAATATTACCAATTATACAATATGAATATTCCATAGAGTTATTTTTATCTAAATACTCAGTTAAAAACCTATTGAATGATATGCTAAAAATTAGAGGAATAATGGGGAAGAAGAAATGACCAAAAAAATGTATTTTAATAGTTTTTTAAATAAATTTTAAAAATATATAAAAAATATATAAATATAAAAAGGTATATTAATCAATTATTAAATGAAAATAATAATGAAACAATAAATAATGAAAAATATGGAAAAAATATGTTCTAAACAATCAATACATTAATGTCTGAAATAAAAATAGGATATGAAATGTCATAATCAAAATAAATAATTTTTTAAGTTATGTGTCATTACCCGTCCCTCGGGACCCGTGACGTGACTACCCCAAGCCCACCTTCCACAGGCCAGGGGTTGGTGACTAGCACCAAAGGCATAATTCCCTAAAACTGGGAAGACATTGCCTTTATAACCTATAAACACACAGAGCCGATATGATCACGAGTACACTGAATAACAACAAGTGAGTATAGTAAGTAAAAAGGGGCCAAAATAAAAGCCCAACTGAAAAGTACAAGAAACTGAAATTACATGTACAACTGAGAAAAAAGGAATAACAACCACTGGGTCGCCCTTCGAGGTTCCCACCTGAAGGGTAGGTACATATCACATCCACATCACTCCACGTCCATCCGTCTCCTCCATGTACCGATATGCCGTAAGGTCCCCCTCTGGGTACCATCCAATCCTGGTACCCTCAGCCTCAGTATGCACTGTCCGTCGTCTCCATCTAAGACAATGAGGTGCGGGAATAGCCCGTGCGGGGTGAGTATAACGATAACCAGTAGGGACCCTGAGACCCTCAAGGTCTCACAAAATCCAACAAGGATAAACCACAAAGTATGAAATCAATAGATATACCCACTTTGGTATATTCCCATACATACACCTAATTTATCAATTAATCCATCTTAGTCATAACGTCAAAACAAAAGTTACTGACCCAGTACAATTAGGATTTTATTCAAATTATCGAAACCACGACTGCTGGAGAACTCCTCCTCTGTCGAGTACAGTGGGCCTGCCGTGACACCAAGGTGCTTCCCACTAACCTTGGACTGCTGAGGTACTCCTCCTATCGAGTATCATGGGTCTGCTGTGTCACTAAGGCGCTCCCCACCGTGGGTCTGCTGCCACAACCAGGCGCTCCCCCTAATAGCCTATAAAGGTTCTACTCCTGTCGAGTACCGCAGGTCTGCCACCACAACCAGGTGCTCCTCCGCCGTGGGTCTGCCGCCACAACGAGGCGCTCCCCACTGGGCTTGTACAGTCACTCCGAGTCAATCGGTCAGCAGTCCTCAAGTTTCAACCAGCTACTAGGTCTCCGCACTATGACCACTCATCTCTAGAAGGATCCGCTCCATGAGATACTGGTCGATACTCCAACTGTAACGAAGTCCCTTGAAGAAGTTTCTCAAAAGTCCTCCACGTCGCAGAGGTCTCAACGCAACATACTGCACGTCAATCAGATGCTCAGTCTGTGAGTTATTAGCCTTTTAGTCCTGGGGGCCCGATTGGATTCGTGCATGATCCAACCTGAACGTATCTCAACTATAACCCAAACTCCAGTGGGGTATACTCAATGGGGCCATCATGCTCCATGATTACTAGGGCCGCTGATGGTTCGTCAAATAGACGCCTGATGCCAAAGATATGGAAAAAAGAAAGTAAAGGGTCGTAGTGGGCATGGGTTCGGTCAGACTCAGTCGGACCGACCCGGCCCGACCCAGTCTGACCCGTTGGGTATGGCGCAACTTGTTTTCTGGGCCTGCCCATTAGGTTCGGCCCGACCCGTTGGACCCAGCCCAACCGGCCGCGAGGGATCGCAGAGGGCCGTGAGAGGGCTGACCGGTCGCGAGGGTGCGGACCAGCAGTGGGTCAGCGTGAGGGCGGTTCGTCCTGGATGGCGCCGTGTGGGTGGCTAAGCCCGAAGGCCACCACGAGGCTGCGGCTCAGCCCGGAGGGCGCCGCGAGGGGCCAGATCGTGGCGGCTCAGCCAGGGGCTGGGGTGGCGCGACCGGGGTCAGGTGGCCGACTAGGCCAGGGTGCGCGGACGACAAAGCCGCGGGGCGCATGGTGCGCGCAGAGGCCGATGTCCTAGTTAGGACATCGGTGGAGTGGGGCGCGCAGGGTGCGTGGATGGCGGAGCCGCGGGGGCACATGGAGGCCGGCTCGATCAAGGATCAGGAGGGCACTGTGAGGGGTGCATGAGGTGCAGGAGGCGTGGTGGCTGGGAGCAAGGGTGCAGTGCGGCCGGGACGCCACTCAACTGGGGTGCGACGTGGCTCTGGCTGGTTCGGTTGGCGGGTGGCTCGGCCGGTGGACAGAGCAGCCAGGGTGGCTCGGAGGCCGAAGGGCAACACGGTTTGGCCCGGGGTGCTGGAGCGTTGTGGGGGCGGTGCATGTTGCCTTCATCACCTCATCTCCATGCCGAATAACATCACACAGATGAACGATAGAGGGCGGTCAAGCAATGTTAGTTTTTCCCGAACCCTTCGTGTTTAGGGTGGTAACAATCATTTAATCAAGAACATAAACAAGGAATGAGCATGGAAGATATCTTAAAATCAACAATTCCCATAATCCCTCATTAACAAAAATATTCCCAACCTGCAAGGAAAAACATCAGCAGATCAACTTTATAATAATTTGGTCTGCGTTATTTGTTTTGGAAGGAATGAAACAACAGAAAATATATCATACTTAAATAAAAATCCCAACCTTTGTTTATTGATCTTCGATGGAGTCGCGAGGAAGAATACAGAGTTGTCGTCATTCATCCCATGTTCCACACAATCCCAATCCTGATCTCATGTGTCAGTTTGTTGACGACGATGGGGAGGGAGGGTCAGTCATCGAAGACGTCCCACATCGGTTGCTACCACAAGGTTCTTCCAAGTAAGAAGTCGAAGATGCTCCTGGCCAGTGTTCTTCATTGGAAGAACGCCTTCTTCATTATTCATTGGAGAAACTAATTCTTCATTGGTGAGTTTTCTCCCAAGAGCTCTAATCCTCCTTTGCCAGCCTTTTTCCAACAAAATAATAGGTAACCCCTCCAAATAATATATTATCTATTATTTAATATGATGGGTTTAAAATTTGAATTAGGTGAATTAATTATGTTGGATCCACTAAATTAATTCATAAGGTTGGCATAATTAAAAGAGAGGAAGGGTTGGCACTATTAAAGGAGGGGGGAGACTCTCCCTCATTAATGAGGGGAGTTGAGAAGTTTTCCTCTCCCACCATTATTAGGGGGGTTTAGTCCTGGGTGGTCCCCACATCGTAACCTCTCGTGGGAGGTTGGGTTTGGGTGGGCCCCACCACCATAACCTCTCATTGGAGGTTAAGGTACGGTGATCCCCACCTCCAACTTACACTTGGGTGGTTATAACAGATAACATAAAATAAAATAAAACATGCATTTATTTTATTTTATTATTCCCACAAAAAACACAAAAACTATCTTCCACCCTCGACCAACTACTGTTGAGGTGAAAGTCTTATTAAGCAAATATCAGTGCAACATGTTCAATGGTGCCCTCAAATATCAATTCTGAGCACCGATTCAAAAGTTATAAAAACCCACTTGTACATTTACTGAACGTACCCGAAAAAAACATCAGAAATTGATTCTGGGCACTTCAGGCCTCGGAATCACTCGCTATCAATTTTTGCTGACTCGTAAAATTCCTATTTAATAAAAAAAAATTACATGGAAATTCCGGGTATTTACATTCTCCCAACCTCAGGGCTTTACGTTCCCGTAAGCTATAAATCATAACTAAGGGAACATGTGGGGGGTACTGAGCAGGAATCAGAGCCTCCCACTCCCATGTACTCTCTTGGAGGTTCCCATGCTACCAATGAATGCGCACCAGAGGTATCGACCGTCCACGAAGGACCCACTCCTATCAATCCTCAATCTCTACTCGAACCTCCGTAAAAGTTTCCCCATCATCGACATCCAAATCTCCATGGTTGATGATGTGGGAAGGGTCGTGCACGTATCTCCTCACCTAGGATACTTGAAAGATGCCGTGCACCTGGTGCAGCTGAGAAGGAAGATCTAAGCGGTAACCCCCCTCGCCAACTCTGCTGAGGACCTGAAAAGGACCGATGAATCTTAGGGATAACTTGCTGCCTCGACCAAATCTCTATAGAGTTCGTCAAGGTGAGACCTGTAGAAATACGTGGTCATCATCCTCGAATTCTAGAGGTATCCGTATCCTGTCGGCATATGACTTATTCCTGCTATGTGCAGTCTTCATCTGCTCTTGGATGATCTGCACCTTCTCTGTGGTAGCCCGTACCATCTCTTGTCCCACTAGTGCTGACACCCCTGGTTCAGTCTAGCACAAAGGTGATCTGCAAGGTCGCCCGTACAATGCCTCAAAATGTGCAATCCCAATGGTGGAGTGATAGCTGTTGTTGTATGAAAACTCCACCAAAGGTAAGTGATACTCATAGATACGACCATAGTCGAGGACATAATCACGCAACATGTCCTTGTGGTTCTGAATGGTCTACTCAGTTTGGCCATGTGTCTGAGGATGAAAGGCGGTTCTCAAACAAAGTTGCATCCTGAAAGCTTCCTGAAACCCCTTCCATAGTCAGGAAGTAAAACGTGTGTCATGATCGAAGTCGATCGTCGAAGGTACTCCATGTAACTGCACAATCTCATGAACATAGAGGTGTACCAATCTCTCTACTAAACCCTGCTCTCTTATCGATAGGATGTGGGCCGACTTGGTGATTCGGTCGATGATCACCCAGATCGAATCATGACCTCTGGATGTACGTGGAATTACTATCATGAAATCCATGGATATCCCATCCCACTTCCACTCTAGGACCTCTAAAGGCTAAACCAAGCCTACTGGTACCTGATGATCATCCTTCACTTCCTGACAAGTGAGGCACCGAGAGATAAACTCTGCAACTGCCTTCTTCATTCCTGGCCACCAGTGCTATCATCGGAGGTCCTGGTACATCTTCGCCACTCCTGGATGTACTGCTACAAGGGAAGTGTGGAACTCCCTCAACACTACCCTTTGAAGTGACACTGGTACCATGGTACGTCCTCTAAAGAGGATGACGTGATCCCTACCTTCAGAAAATCCATCAGGTGCCTGCCTTGTGGATATATGAGCACATCATGTCTCGCAGTCAGTGTCCCCACACCGTGCCTCCCTGACTCGCTGAAGAAGTGGGGGAGTGACTATAAGAGACTAAAGAAAGGATGCTCCATCTCTATCCACAAATGATATCTGTAAAGCAGCCAACTGCTCTGTCGCCTCACCTAACAGCTGTACACAAAATATCCTGCTGAGTGAATCTACAACAATGTTCCCCTTCCCAGGATTATAGAATATCTCGAAGCCATATTCCTAGAGGAACTCAAGCCAACATCGCTATCTCAGGTTCAGGTCCTTCTGAGAGAAGATATACCTGAGACTCTTGTGATCAGAGTACATGATAAAATGCTCGCCCATCAGATAGTGTCGCCACATCTTCAAGGTGAAGACCGCTGCTGCTAACTCCAGGTCATGCATAGCATAGTTCTTCTCATGTTATCTTAGCTGCTGAGAAACATATCTGATCACTGCTCGATCCTGGCTTAGGAAACATCCGAGCTCGGTCCCTGATGCACCGCAGTAGAGTACATACCCTATGCCTTCCTCTAGAAACCTCAAAATGGGGGCACTAGTCAGCCTCTGCCTCAGCTCCTAAAAGCTCTACTGGCATATCTCTAACCACAGAAAGGGTTGTTCCTTCTTCGTCAAGGATGATAGTGGTGCTACAATTATGGAGAAACCAGGAACAATCCTCCTGTAATATCCAACCAAACCCAGGAAACTCTGTACTTCTGTCACACTCCTAGGTGGCTCCCAAGAAAGTACTTCCTCAATCTTTGCTGGATCCATTACAACTCCATCCTCTGATATAACATGTCCTAGAAAGTGAACCTCTCAGATCTAGAACTGGAACTTCGAGAGTTTACCATATATCCAGTTCTCTCGGAGTGTGTCCAGTACTACCAGCAAGCGATAGGCATGCTCCTCCACAGTAGTCGAGTAGATCAGAATGTCATCGATGAATAATACGACAAAGCGGTTGAGGTATGGTTGAAAGATCCTATTCACGAGACCCATGAACACTACTGGAGAATTGGTTACACCTAATGTCATAAGATAGAACTCATAGTGGCCGTACCAACATCTAAAGGTCGTCTTCTGCACATTCTCATCTCAAACTCTGAGCTGGTGATAGCCTAATCTGAGGTCTATCTTCGAGAACCACCGTGATCCCTTCAACTGATCAAAGAGGTCATCAATCCTCGGGAGTGTATACTTGTTATTCAAGGTCACCTAGTTCAGGCTCCGATAGTCAAAAAAAATCTTCAAGCTCCCATCTACCATCTTGGAGAATAGAATCGGGACTGCCCAGGGAGAAACACTGTGTCAGATGAATCCCTTCCCCTGAATGTCCCCAAGCTATACCCACAGCTCATGAAGCTCCACAGGATTCATCTGATACGTTGGGGAAGATATCGGTGCCGTTCTTGGGTACAAGTCAATGTAAAAGTCCACCTCTCTACGAGGAGGTATACTAGGGACATTATCAGGGAAAACATCCCTGTACTGGTCCACCACTACAGGATAGCTCAAACTCTCTACATCAACTGCTCTGAGGGTAAGGAAATCCAACTGAAGAGTGATCGGCTCCACCCTCCTCTGAGTAAGTCCATACTATACTGAAAAGGCTCTCTTCTCTCTGGTGAAGGTAAACCTAGTCCCATCCGTTTAGACACATCGCACTTTGCGCCTAATAAAGTCAATCTGATCATGGACTGTAGATAATCAGTCCATACCCAAGATGACGTCGTAAGGCCTTAACTCCACTACTAGGAGATCCCAGCCGAAGCTCTCACCTCCTAGAGTAATCTCACATTGTCGGAACCAGTGCGTAATCATCAAGTCTACTCCCATAGGAGTCTCTAGAGGTAGGGATCGAGCCAACTGCTCTGTCAGAATTTCCGAGCTCTGAATGAGGGTAGTGGAAATGAAAGAGTGACTAGAACCGATGTTTATAAGAACTATAGCTATAGTGGAATAGACACAGATGGTACCTCGTATCATCCTCGGAGTTACCTGATGTTAGGCCTCAGCTACCTCGAGCTGAGCTCTCCCCTGTCGACCTACTCCCTATGGTCACGGTGGACCCCCTGGTGGTGGTGGTGGTAGCACCTCAAATCGTCATCCACCGCCATCTGCACGACCAGATCCTCTGCCACACCCACCTACTCCCTATAGAATGACTTAGTCAAATCTATATCTCTTCTTGGGCAGTCCTTCGACCATCTACTGATCATCCGAATTGCGGTTCAAACAGTCACGAGCCATGTGTCCCTGCCCGCTGCATGTGAAACTCTGCCCGCTCCCGACATGTATGTCTCTGCTCCGAGAGCCCCGCACAACCGATCCTGAGTCATGCAGTCATCCACCTGTAGGTCTGGTCCTCTTGGACCTCTGTGACATCTGTCTAATTATAGCTGTAGAAGACTCCAATACGTGTTTACTAGTGGTGGATATCACTGCTGGAGACTGGTCAACAAGGAAACTCTCAACTAGGAGGGCTCTCTCTAACACCCCTACCTGCATCGGGATGCTAAGTGAGATCACCGAAGCTCTGATCTCCCACCAAAGTCCCTGATCGAAGGTCCGATCTTTAAAGAAAGTATCTCGTACCATATCGGTGGAGTAGCACAAGAGGATTGCGATCCTCGCTGAGTACTAAGCTATAGTCATGCTGCCCTACTACAGACGAAGTAGCTCCTATATACGCACTGTGTGAAGAGTCACTGGGGAAAAATCTGCTCGAAACCGGCTCCTAAATTATTCCCAGAGAAGTGTCATCTCGTCGTGGACCTAGAGCATCATGCTCCACCATCTGCCCGCTACTGCCTATAGAAGGATGGAAGCAAGAATCACCCTGAGGTCTGCTGGTGTCCCTACCTGTTAGTAGACTCTCACGACAGCCTCCAGCCAATCCTCAGCTACCTGTGGTTCTATCTCTCCCCTAAACCTGGGTGGCCTATGGAATTGGAACTCGTGAAACATGCTCAAGCGGTGTTCATCATCTGCTTCTGGGGATAGTGGCATCAGCGGCCCAACGGGAAGTGGTACCCCTGGTGCCTCCGCTGGAAAAGGGTGCTACACCGAGGCCTCGTCGATCGATGGGAAATCTGTGCGTACAACTCTCGGGACTCTTGCTGGTCATCTGTAGGGAAGCATCATGAAAGAAACAGATGCAACACGGTCAAAATATTATACCTGTTGAGCTGACCTGGTTGAGCTATCTTAAAGAAAACTTTTGAAAACACACACGCAATCTGTGTTTTTGTGTACTGAGTTGGAAAATAGAAGTGAAGGTCCTGGTGTATGGATACGTCAGTCTCTGCACCAACACTGGACTCCTTGAACTGAGAACCACACTCACTACTCATAACACTATTTCTTCATAGAAAAGAAAGATCAGAGTCCTATGTTCTATGGTAGAACCTACTCCTTTGATACTAATTTGTCACGACCTGTCCCTCAGGGCCCGTGTCGTGACTACCCCAATCCTGCCTTCCATAGGCCAGGGGCTGGCGACTAGAAACAAAGGCATAATTCCCTAAAAATGGGAACACGTTGCCTTTATAACCTGTAAACACACACAAAATATATGAACACGAGTAAACTGAATAAACAAAAGGTGAGTATAGTAAGTTAAAAGGGGCCAGAATACAAGACCAACTGGAAAGTGAAAGAAACTGAAAGTACAAGTACAACTAAGAAAAAAGGGAAAACAACCATTGGGTTGTCCTCCGAGGTTCCTACCTGAAAGGTAAGTACAGATCGAATCCTCAGCACTCGACTTCCGTCCATCTCCTCCGTGTACCAACACGCCGTAAGGTACACCTCTGGGTATGGTCCAGTCCTGATACTCTCAGTCTCGGTCAGCACTGTCCATCAACTGCATCCAACACAATGAGGTGCGGGCATAGCCCGTGCAGGGGTGAGTATAAAGATACTTAGGAGGGACCCTGAGACCCTCAAGGACTCACAAAATCCAACAAGCATAAACCAAAAAGTATGAAATCAACAGATAACCCCACTTATGTATATGTCCATACATATACCTAAGTTATCAAGTAATCCATCTAAATCATGAGGTAAACACAAAAGATACTGACTCAGCTCAACCAGGATTTTATTCACATTATCGAAACCACAACTACTGGAGAACTCCTCCTCTGTTGAGTATAGTGGGACTGTCGCGACACCAAGGTGCTTCCCACTAACCTTGGACTACTGAGGTACTCCTCCTGTTGTGTACCATGGGTCTTGTGGGTAACCAAGGCGCTCTCCACCATGGGTCTACCACCACTACCAAGCGCTCCCCCTAATAGCCTGTAGAGGTACTCCTCATATTGAGTACCATGGGTCTGCCGCCACAACCAGGAGCTTCTCTGCCGTGGGTATGCTGCCAAAACTAGGCGCTCCCCACTGGGCTAGTTGAGTCACTCTAAGTCAATCGGTCAATAGTCATCAAGTCTTAGCCAGCTACTAGGTCTCCACACTCTGACCACTTGTCTCTGGAAGGATCCGCTCCATGAGCTATTGGTCGATACTACAACTGTCACAAAGTCCCATGAAGAAGTATCTCAAAGGTCTGTCACGTCATACATGTCTCAATGCAATAGACAACTCTTCAATCGAACGCCCTGTCTGTGAGTTATTAGCCTTTTAGTCCTAGGGGAATGGTTGTATTCGTGCACGATCCAACCTAACTGTATCTCAACTATAATACAAAATCTAGTGGGGTATACTTAAATGGATCATCATGCGCTAAGATTACCAGGGTCACCGACGGTTCATCAAACGAACGCCTGATGCCAAAGATATGGCCAAAAGAAAGTAAAGGGTCATTGTGGGCCCGGGTCCAGTCTGACCCGGCCCGACCCATTCTGGACCAGCCCGGTCTAGGTCGACCCGGCTTGACCCATTGGGTATGGCCTGACTCGTTAGGTGGGCCATTCCATTAGGTTTGGCCTAGCCCGCTGGGCCCAACCCAACAAGCCGTGAGGGGTCACGGAGGGCCGCGAGAGCACGGACCGGTCATGAGGTCGCGGACTGGCCGCGGGTCAATGCTAGGGCGGTTTGGCACGGAGGGTGCCGCATGGGCGGCTTGGGCTGGAGGGCCCTGCGAGGGCGCGACTCGGCCCAGAGGGAGCGGCGAGGGGCCGACTCCGGGTGGTTCAGGCCAGGGCCGGGGCGGCATGGCCGAGGCCAGGTGGTCGGTTCAGCTAGTGCATTCTGGAGCGCGTGGATGAAGGAGCCGCAGGGCGCACGGGGTGCATGAAGGCCGGTGGTCCAGTGCGGCCTGTAACACCCCGAGATTTTATGAAAAATATTCTTTTTAATTTCCTTAATGTCTTGTGTTGTACGCTACACCAAAAGGAGTTTTCACAACACACATCCTTGACTTTCCTTTCATTACACGCAATCGCGACCTTCCTTGATAGTGTGTGTAGTACGCAATACTGAGTTTCACTAAACAACGATATGCTATTAAAATATTATTAAAACTAGCCGTTATGAATAGTAATAACCACTTTTTGAAATTTTGTAAATTTTATTTTTCAAAATGGACTTCATTTTTGGATTCGGAATATCGAAATTAGCTTAGGGTGAAATTTTGGTAATTTTCGGATAACTTTCATATTTTGATGAATAGTGGAAATTACTAAATTTTAATTAAAAACAACTTTTTCAATCGAAATAATTAATAGTGATAAATTATTAATTTTAGGGGTTTTAAATTATATTTAGAATATATTTTTACAATTTAATACAATGATGGTTATTGGATGTAATTTCACATTTAAACCACTTATAAACAAGTTTCAATCTTTTGATAGGTATTATCTTTTAAAAACACGCTATTTGTTTTGACGACGGGAATTAATTTTTAAATTAGTTAATGAAATAGATATGTTTTGAATTTGGTAAAATAGACATCATTTTTGAGTTCATAATATCAAATATAGCTTAGGCCTAATTTTTGGAATTTTTCTGAAAACTTTCAATTTTTGATGAATAGTGAAACCACTAAGTGGTAGTTAAAAAAAACTGAATTGTTCATAAAACTTAATTTTACCACTTCTGTGAGTGGAATTTCAAAAATCTGAGAGACACGGTTGATGTCAGTAAGTAAAATTTGGTTCAATGAGATGAAAATAATTTTTTGGTGAACAGTAACTTTTTACTTTTTTTTACCACGATTAAAAGTAAATAGGGTAATTAAGGGTATAAATGATATTATTATTACCCTAACACATGTCCTAATTCTATTGGAAAAGTGTAATTCGACCAAAAACAAACTTAGGAATAAAATATGACCATTTAGCCCCACTTGTATTAGATTAGGACATTTATTATTAATTTATTTAAAGAAGGGTTAAAAGAGTTAAAATCAAAGTGTATTTACTGAAACATTTTTAATATGGGGTTATACATAAGATAAATTCGACTATAAATATTCATTAGAAAGATAAAAATATTTCCTACATAATGGTATTTTATTTGTAATTTTTAGACATTAAATAATTTAATTTATTTATGACACAACGATGATGCAGTAATTATCTTATTAATGAAATATTGACATAATTGATGTTATAAATACTCAAATAAATATAATTTGAGACTTTTTATGAATTCCACTAATTTTATAGGTTAATAGGACATTTTAGTATTGATTTAATTAACTTTGTTCGAACTTATCATTATGTTATGATTTTCACAAAAATCAATTTCTAAATAGTGTCAAAATTGACATAAAATAGTTTGTAAAACAAATATTATATTATTAATTGTTATTTTATTCTTAAAAATCTAAGGTTCGGACAAATGACTTAGATAAGGTTATATATATTAATAATAAACAACTTGGGGTTCTTTTGGCTTGATATAGTAAGTTTATTAACCTTATAGTATAAGAACACAAGAAGACACGATAAAAGTAAAATTATTTAACTTAATGTTAAATCTAAATGATAAGGTTAAAATAGGAACCCAAACTTGTCTAAATTCTATTGGATGAGATTATTTCGACCCATCCCCACCTTATCCTCTAAATAAATCAATTTAGAGCTATTTAAAACCGAACTTGACTTTATAATAAAATAATATTTTTAGTTATTCCAAAGGTGCCCCTCTCCTCCCTTATAAAAGGGCACCTCCTCCCTCTCTTCCTCACACAACTTTGAGCCTTCAAGCTCGGCCAACCCCTGCCAAATTCTCTTCTCCACTTCCCTAGAAACATCCTAGAGGTTCTGGTCTTCCTCAAAGACCAATTTTAGTGCCCTAAGAGGAGGTCTTAAAGAGGCGCTTCAAAGAAGAGGTAATTTCCGTTACCGATTCTTTCACCATTATTTCTTCTTCCACTCCTTATTATTAGGTTGTTTCATTATGAAGTAATAACATCAGTATCACTCATATACTGATATGTTATTATAATTATGAAACAACCCTATTTGACCATCTATCCATCCTACGGAAAACGAAATCACTACGTGTGCGTACGTACGGAATACCGTCTCCACGCCGTGGTGAAATCTATTTTCCACCACCACCTTAAATGGATGGGTATAATGGTATAAAGAATAACTATACATAGTTATTAGAACATAATATTGATTCTGATATATTGTATCATCCACTCCAATTCAATTCAATAATTATGGAAACGATATCATCGCTCGTGCGTACGTACGAACTACCATCTCCACGACGCGATGAGATTCATTCTCCATGTTAACCATTTAAGAATGATTATAAAGTATATATAAGAAATAATAATGAAATATATGACATTATAAAGCTACTGGATTTATGTGTATATATATTTATGTCATCTACTTAATTCCACACAATTCAATAACGAAAAGAAAACATCGTTCATGCGTACGTACGACCTACCGTCTCCATGAACGATGTATTTATTTCCATTTATCGATCCATTATATATATGTATATTCTGAATATATATTATATATAAATAATGTTTTATATTCTATAATTAAGTAATAATGATCTAAGTAATCATATGAATAATTACAAGTTAAAACACAAACGACAAATGAGACGATTTTACCCAAAACGCTACTTTAACATGAATTTACAAAAGAACGGGTAATATAAAGTCATAAGTGAACCATATATGTTAATGAATATGATTATGTAATAAGTCAATGAAATTATTTAAATAATTATACAGGAGGTTCAGAAACTTACGAAGCAAATCGGACCTAAGGTAAGGGAAATATTAGAATCTCATTTTTATCCGAGATTGTTTATACTTTGGTATTTACTGGGGTGTATTTTATCATCCACATCCATGTTTCCTCAATATGTAATGTTGTTTCCATCCACCTACAATTGTTTAAATCCAATTTTACCCTTCGGTGAGTTTTTAATAAAAGATATGAAAGGAATCTTTTGTCGTTTTTCGTACGAGGTACTTTTTGACTTTCTGACAAAAGTACGAGAAGAATGTTTTTTTAAATTATACGGCATGAATGGATTTTTAAAACATTATTTCCAAGAAGCTTCCATTACAAGTTTTCAAGTTTATTTTTAATCAACTTATTTTAGTTTAAAATTGTATGACATGTTAAGAAAGGAAAATGTTTTTGAAGTAGAAAGGATATTTTCCTCAAGATTGGAGTTCAAGTGTTTTATAAAAATTATTTTCCATCTAAGATAATAAAGGGTTCTGTTTTATCCCTATTATTACATTGATTTGATTATGTTGTGATGGAATTATTTTTATGAATTCCTTTATCTTATATGACTTGTTTTATGATGTCATGATGTTTAAGAATCCCATTTTTATTACATGGGTTATGAAATGATGTATGATTTATGATTTTGTGGCACACATAAGAATGGTATCATTATGAGATGGGTGGGACCTATATCTCCCTCCAATGCATTGGGTAAATATTTTATATCTCATGAGATAGACATGGCTGGAATGGTAGGTTATACCAGTTCAGTGAAACAGGACTGAAATGAGTGTGACTCGGTTCAGAAAGGGACTTTGTCCACTAAGATAGTCTTGGCAATGAGTCTTGACTAACAAGAAATGATTCTCTATGATTATGTGTGAATTCCAAAAAGTTTCATGTTTTAAGTTATGATTATTGTGATTACATTTCACTGCCATGATTTATTCCATGTTATGAAATTATGATCTCTTTTGCAGGTTAAGATTTCCAAAATGTTATGTTCTTATGAATATGATGTGATTGATATTTCTTTTGTTTACCCTTACTGAGCATTTGAGCTCACCCTTTTATGTTTTGTTTTCCCCAGGATATAAAGAAAGGTTTTAGGTATAAAAAAAGGGAGATCTTTATGGGAGATGTTGAAGCTCTTTCACCAGGATTAGAAGATTATATTCCGAGTTTCAAAGACACTAAACTATTACGATCCTTGTGTGTGTGTTTTTGTTATGTACTAAGTATTCCGCAAAAGTAATGTAATGTCCATGTACGTCATGCTTCGGGTCACTACAGTTGGTATCAGTGGAAAGGTTTAGTCAACCTTTGGAAACTAGGATGCGAGAACTTTAGTGAGATCCGTAGAGATATTTCTAAGGTATGTCTAGGGATGTCTCTAAAGTTAAGTATACATATAGGTTATAGTCCTAGAATTGCGCTAATGATCTTAGAATTTAACCTAAGATGTTAGATATTGAGGGTACTCCCCCTTTATTATGTTGTTTTCCCTATCATGATTTTTGCCTCTCACACTATTCTTTTTGGGTTTTAGATGATGGTTGGAACCCGAAGGAACCGTGTTGATCAATGCAATGGACAATGAAATGATTGCCCTCCTGAACAAACAAATGTTATGGGAGATGGATTGCAAAATCTTATTGCTATACTTACACAAGCTATGAATCATTCTGGACTTCCAAATGAGCAGAGAAGGGAACAATATTCTATTGAGTCCTTCATGAGGCAACATCCACCTTCTTTCAGTGGGAATTCTGATCCACTTGTTTCTGAACAATGGATCAGTACCACTGAAAAGATATTTTCAGTTCTTCAATGTTCTGAACATGATAAAGTCATCTTAGCAGTATATCGTTTGGAAGGTGAAGCTGATCAATGGTGGAATCTTATCAAGAATACGAGACCAAGAGATGAAATTGAGTCCATGGAATGGGATGAGTTCAAGAACTTGTTTTTCAGTAAGTACTTCCCTCGTATTATTCGAACAAAGAAGGAAAAGGAGTTTCTTGAGATGAAGCAGAAGGATGATGAATCTGTTGGTATATACGAAGCGAATTTTACAAGACTTGCAAGGTATGCGTCTGGTATTATCATCCAACCTGAAAGTAAAGTTGATCGATTTTTCAGTGGCTTAAAACCAAGTCTTCGAAGGGCATTAGCTATAAGAGACTTCAGTAGCTATGAAGAAATTGTGCGTTGTGATATCAAGGTAGAAATGGAAGTTGGTGTTACATATCCATCTCATGGTTTTGACAAGAAACGAAAGATGGAGTTCAAGGAGAAATCTCAGAATAATGGTGAAAAGAAGATGAATGTTTCCTTATGCACAAAGTGTGGAAAGAAGCATGGTAGAGATTGTCTTAAAGGGACTAGAAAATGATTTAAGTGTGGAAAAGAAGGTCATCGAGCAGCTGAGTGTCGAAGTAATGGAAAAAGGGTTTCTAATGATGTGAATAAAGCAAACACTGTAGATAACACACCACCAACACTTCAATGCATCAAGTGAAAGGAAATGGGGCATTATGCTAATAAATTCCCTAATCCAAGGGTTAGTGATGATCGACATGAGAAACCACTTAAGGCAAAGGAAAAAGGGAAGTCACATGCGATCACTATTGGCGATGTTGAATATGACAACGATGTGGTGTAATTTTTAAGTGTTTATGTAATGGGATTAAAAAATAATGTTGTATCATGGAGTATTGGAATATTTATGTATTTGTATAATGTGGTATTCAAAGTGATTGAGATATTTTTGGAAATAAGATGATGTGCGCATAATGAAGGTAAAACGAGAAAATGAAATGCTTAACAGTATTCATGAGCTCATGATTGATATAAGGACTAAGTGATATCATGGTTTGAGTATATAGAATTTTGAGGATTTTGGTATGTGGAAGGTGTTAACTTTTAACTGCATTCATGTTTTCACTAAGGTTCAATGGGTATTCAAGAGAATACATGATTAAGGACTTTGAATGTTTGGAATATATTTTATGATATATGGGGATCAACGATGGTATTAAATCTTTGGTAATCGTTTTCACTATGTTATGAGAGTGGACTGTAGTATTTTAGATAAGCCTAAAGATTAGAATGAATTATGTTGGGCATAAGTTAGGGTAAAACGTTTTTCGATATTATTGATGGGATGTTATAGTAATATAGCTTTAGAAAAAGGACAACCTACAGGACGGGCGACATCCCATCGCGTCGGACAAGGCTATGGGAATCGAAGCCACAACCGAAGTGCGACTGGCCTTTATTGCCTACCACTGGCCTACAGGAAGTCCCTGTTTAGTAGAAACTAGTTTTATTATATTAAGCAGTATGATATATGAATTATAAGTTCATTTTAGGAACCATATATGATTAATCTCACTATAGAATGACTTATATTTAATAACTTTTGCTAATGGAATGACCCGTCATTCTATCACATGATCTGCTAACATTTCACGAATAACAAATTCAACTTCATTTATTTAAGAGATGAAGTGGAAACTGTTCAAGGCATGAACAATAGTGAGATTATACCAAAATAAAGTAAGTATTTATTCTAATTCAAATTCTTCAACTTTAGGGAAACGATCTTGAAAACCAAAAATGTTGTCCTAGTGCTCTTATATCTGATTAATCAGATGGTACCTTAGATCGTCACAAATTTATGGATTTGTGATTGTTGGATTTTCCATAGCCATGTTCTCTACCACTCTCCATCAGAACATGATGGTTAGATTTCTCTTCCATATCCATATTTTCACCTATGTGGAAACCCAGTGATTAGTTTATTTGGGTAACCGTTACGTTTCATACTTTTGTTTTTAAAGATTGGTTTTGGTATTCCTTTTTACGATGTGGGTTTCTATTAAATAAACTTTCGAGTAGTAAACCATTTATAACCCCGACAAATTTCGAGGGCGAAATTCATTTTAAGGGGGGGTAGAATGTAACACCCCGAGATTTTATGAAAAATATTCTTTTTAATTTCATTAATGTCTTGTGTTGTATGCTACACCAAAATGAGCTTGCACAACACGCATCCTTGACTTGCCTTTCAATACACGCAATCACGACCTTCCTTGATAGCGTGTGTAGTAAGCAATACCGAGTTTCACTAAACAACGATATGCTATTAAAATATTATTAAAACTAGCCGTTATGAATAGTAATAACTACCATTTGAAATTTTGTAAATTTTATTTTTCAAAATGGACTTAATTTTTGGATTCGGAATATCGAAATTAGCTTAGGGTGAAATTTTGGTAATTTTCGGATAACTTTCATATTTTGATGAATAGTGGAAATTACTAAATTTTAATTAAAAACAACTTTTTTCAATCGAAATAATTAATAGTGATAAATTATTAGTTTTAGTGGTTTTAAAGTATATTTAGAATATATTTTTTCAATTTAATACAATGATGGTCATTGGATGTAATTTCACATTTAAACCACTTATAAACAAGTTTCAATCTTTTGATAGTTATTATCTCTTAAAAACATGCTATTTGTTTTGACGATGGGAATTAATTTTTAAATTAGTTAATGAAACTGATATGTTTTGAATTTGGTAAAATAGACATCATTTTTTAGTTCACAATATCAAATATATCTTAGGCCTAATTTTTGGTATTTTTCTGAAAACTTTCAATTTTTGATGAATATTGAAACCACTAAGTGGTAGTTAAAAAAACTGAATTGTTCATAAAACTTAATTTTACCACTTCTGTGAGAGGAATTTCAAAAATCCGAGAGACACGGTTGATGTCAGTATGTAAAATGTGGTTCAATGAGATGAAAATAATTTTTTGGTGAATAGTAACTTTTTACTTTTTTTTACCACGGTTAAAAGTAAATAGGGTAATTAAGGGTAGAAATGATATTATTATTACCCTAACACATGTCCTAATTCTATTCGACAAGTGTAATTCGACCAAAAACAAACTTAGGAATAAAATATGACCATTTAGGCCCACTTGGATTAGATTAGGACATTTATTATTAACTTATTTAAAGAAGGGTTAAAAGAGTTAAAATCAAAGTGTATTTACTAAAACATTTTTAATATGAGGTTATACATAAGATAAATTCGACTATAAATATTCATTAGAAAGATAAACATATTTTATACATAATGGTATTTTATTTGTAATTTTTAGACATTAAATAATTTAATTTATTTGTGACACAACGATGATGCAGTAATTATCTTATTAATGAAATATTGACATAATTGATGTTATAAATACTCAAATAAATATAATTTGAGACTTTTTATGAATTCCACTAATTTTATAGGTTAATATGACATGTTAGTATTGATTTAATTAACTTTTTTAGAACTTATCATTCTGTTATGATTTTCACAAAAATCAATTTCTAAATCGTGTCAAAATTGACATAAAATTGTTTTTAAAACAAATATTATATTATTAATTGTTATTTTATTCCTAAAAATCTAAGGTTCGGCCAAATGACTTAGATAAGGTTATATATATTAATAATAAACAAATTGAGGTTCTTTTGTCTTGATATAGTAAGTTTATTAACCTTATAGTATAAGAACACAAGAAGACACGGTAAAAGTAAAATTATTTAACTTAATGTTAAATCTAAATGATAAGGTTAAAATAGGAACCTAAATTTGTCTAAATTCAATTGGATGAGAGTATTTCGACCCATACCCACCTTATCCCTTAAATAAATCAATTTGGAGCTATTTAAAACCGAACTTGACTTTATAATAAAATAATATTTTTAGTTATTCCAAAGGTGCCCCTCTCCTCCCATAAAAAAGGGCACCTCCTCCCTCTCTTCCTCACACAACATTGAGCCTTCCAGCTCGGCCAAACCCTGCCAAATTCTCTTCTCCACTTCCCTAAAAACAACCTAGAGGTTCTGGTCTTCCTCAAAGACCAATTTTAGTGCCCTAAGAGGAGGTCTCAAAGAGGCGCTTCAAAGAAGAGGTAATTTCGGTTACCGATTCTTTCACCTTTATTTCTTCTTCCACTCCTTCTTCTTAGGTTGTTTCATTATGAAGTAATAACATAAGTATCACTAATATACTGATATGTTATTATAATTATGAAACAACCCTATCTCACCATCTATCCATCCTACGGAAAACGAAATCACCACGCGTGCGTACGTACGGAATACCGTCTCCACGCCGTGGTGAAATCTATTTTCCACCACCACCTTACATGGATGGGTATAATGGTATAAAGAATAACTATACATAGTTATTAGAACATCATATTGATTCTGATATATTGTATCATCCACTCCAATTCAATTCAATAATTATGGAAACGATATCATCGCTCGTGCGTACGTACGGACTACCGTCTCCACGACGCGATGAGATTCATTCTCCATGTTAACCATTTAAGAATGATTATAAAGTATATATAAGAAATAATAATGAAATATATGACATTATAAAGATACTGGATTTATGTGTATATATATGTATGTCATCTACTTAATTCCACTCAATTCAATAACGAAAAGAAAACAGCGTTCATGCGTACGTACGGCCTACCGTCTCCATGAACGGTGTATTTCTTTCCATTTATTGATCCATTATATATATGTATATTCTGAATATATATTATATATAAATCATGTTTTATATTCTATAATTATGTAATAATTATCTAAGTAATCATATGAATAATTACAAGTTAAAACACGAATGACAAATGAGACGAGTTTACCCAAAACGCTTCTTTAACATGAATTTACAAAAGAACGGGTAATATAAAGTCATAAGTGAACCGTATATGATATAATAACAATGAATATGATTCTGTAATAATTCAATGACATTATTTAAATCATTTTACAGGAGGCTCAGACACTTACGAAGCAAATCGGACCTAAGGTAAGGGAAATATCACAATCTCATTTTTATCCGAGATTGTTTATACTTTGGTATTTACTGGGGTGTATTTTATCATCCACATCCATGTTTCCTCAATATGTAATGTTGTTTCCATCCACCTACAATTGTTTAAATCCAATTTTACCCTTCGGTGAGTTTTTAATAAAAGATATGAATGGAATCTTTTGTCATTTTTCATACGAGGTACTTTTTGACTTTCTGACAAAAGTACGAGAAGAATGTTTTTTTTAACTTATACGGCATGAATGGAATTTTAAAACATTATTTCCAAGAAGTTTCCATTACAAGTTTTCAAGTTTATTTTTAATCAACTTCTTTTAGTTTAAAATTGTATGACATGTTAAGAAAGGAAAATGTTTTTGAAGTAGAAAGGATATTTTCCTCAAGAATGAAGTTCAAGTGTTTTATCAAAATTATTTTCCATCTAAGATAATAAAGTGTTCTGTTTTATCCCTATTATTACATTGATTTGATTATGTTGTGATGGAATTATTTTTATGAATTCCGTTATCTTATATGACTTGTTTTATGATGTCATGATGTTTAAGAATCCCATTTTTATTACATGGGTTATGAAATTATGTATGATTTATGATTTTGTGGCACACATAAGAATGGTATCATTATGAGATGGGTGGGACCTATATCTCCCTCCAATGCATTGGGTAAAGATTTTATATCTCATGAGATAGACATGGATGGAATGGTAGGTTATACCGGTTCAGTGAAACAGGACTGAAACGAGGGTGACTCGGTTCAGAAAGGTACTTTGTCCACTAAGATAGTCTTGGAAATGAGTCTTGACTAACAAGAAATGATTCTCTATGATTATGTGTGAATTACACAAAGTTTCATGTTTTATGTTTTGTTTATTGTGATTACATTTCACTGCCATGATTTATTCCATGTTATGAAATTATGATCTCTTTTTCAGGTTATGATTTCCAAAATGTTATGTTCTTATGAATATGATGTGATTGATATTTATTTTGATTACCCTTACTGAGCATTTGAGCTCACCCTTTTATGTTTTCTTTTCCCCTGGATATAAAGAAAGGTTTTAGGTATAAAAAAAAGGAAGATCTTTATGGGAGATGTTGAAGCTCTTTCACCAGGATTAGAAGATTATATTCTGAGTTTCCAAAGACACTAAACTATTACGATCCTTGTGTGTGTGTTTTTTTTATGTACTAAGTATTCTGCAAAAGTAATGTAATGTCCATGTACGTCAAGATACAGGTCTCTACACGGCCAGCGGCGGCGCAAGGCATGTGGGGTTCCCGGACGGTGGATCCATGGGGCGCGTGGAGGCCGGATCGGCCGGGGCTGGAGAGAAATCCGCGAGGGGCGCAGAAGGCACAGAGGCTGGGAGCTGGGGCACGGATCGACTGGGGTGCAGCGTGGCTTGGACCGGTTCGGCCGGCGGGTGGAGCGGCCGGTCGGCAGTGTGGCCAGGGCGGCTTGAAAGCTAAAGGGCGGCTTGGTTCGACCCGGGGCGCTGGAGCGTCGCGAGGGCAGTGCATATTGCCTTCGTCGCCTTCGTCACCTCATCACCATGTTGAAGAAAATCACAAAGAAGAACAATGGAGGGGGGTCATTCCATGTTAGTTTGGCCCGCACCCTCCGCGTTTAGGGTGGTAGCAATAGGTTCATCAAGTACATAAAAAAGGAACAAGCATGAAGATATCTTAAAATAATCAATTCCCAAAATCTCTTATTAACAAAAATATTCTCAACCTGTTAGGAAAATCATCTGCAGATCAACTTGATGATAATTTGGTCCGCATTCTTTGTTATGGATGGAAGGAAACTAGGGAATAGATATTATACTTAAATAAAAATCCCTACCTTTGTACGTTGTTCGTCGATGGAGTCGCGGGGAAGAAGACGAAGTTGTCGTTGTTTCTCACGTCCACCGCACACTTCCTATCCCAAGCCCGTGCATCGGTTCATTGACGATGATGAGGAAGGAGGGTCAGTCGTCGAAGACATCCCACGATGGTTTCTTCCACAAGGTGCTTCTGAGGAAGAATTTGAAGACGCTCCTTGCCAGCGTTCTTTGTTGGAAGAACGCGTTCTTATTTCTTCGTTGTAGAAACTAGTTATTCGTTGGAAAGTTTTCTCCCAAGAGATCTAATCCTCCTTTTCCAACCTTTTTCCAACAAAATAATAGGTTTCTCCTCCAAATAATATACAATCTATTATTTAGTTTTATGGATTTAAAATTCGAATTTGGTGAATTAATTATGTCGGCTCCACTTGGATAATTCATGAGGTTGGCACAACTAAAAGAGAGGAAGGGTTGACACTATTAAATAAGGGGGGGGGGGGGGGCGTAGGGGTGGAGAGACTCTCCCTCATTAATGAGGGGAGTTGAGAGGTTTTCTTCTCCCACTATTATTAGGGGGTTTTTTCTCGGGTGGTCCCCACATCATAAACTCTCATGGGAGGTTGGGTTCAGGTGGGACCCACCACCATAACCCCTCATGGGAGGTTAAGGTGTGGTGGTACCCACCTCCAACTTCCACTTGGGTGGTTATAACAGATAAGATAAAATAAAATAAAACATGCATTTCTTTTACATTATTATTCCCACGAAAAACCCAAAAACTATCTTCCACCCTCGACCAACTGCCGTCGAGGTGAAAGTCTTCATAAGTGAATACCGGTGCTGCAAGTTCAACGGTGCCCTCAGATTACAATTCCGAGCACTGGTTCAAAAGTTATAAAAACCCGCTCATACATTTACTGAATGCACCCAAACAAAACTTCAGAAATTGATTCTGGGCACTCCGGGCCTCAGAATCATGTGCCGTCAATTTTCGCGGACTCGTAAAATTCCCATTTAAAAAAATTTTTACATGGAAATTCCAGGTCTTTGCATTATGTATATAAATGTGGATATCGATGGTCATTATCTAAAGTATCTAGTAACTATATAATATTTTTTATCAAATTTAATAGAAATAAGTATATTTTAATTTACGGGGTAGAGTGGGGTGTTTATTATTTTAATAAAATCATACAATGTTATATCATAAATTATATATTTAATATTAAATATTAACCAATTTAAGAAACTAATTTAATATATTATTTATAATTATCAAAAAAATTATTTATTCAATTAATTATATTCTCTAATACAATTAAACTTTTAAAACCCTATGAAAATTAGATAAATCAATAAATATGGTAGAATATAATCCTTAGGGTATATTATGGATGTAATGTCATATCACTCAAAATTATTAGTTTTAAAATGATAAAAAAAGGTCTCTAGTTAGTAAGATAAATATAGACATGTTTTAAATGTGAATGATTTCATTTAATGTATTTTATATGAACTCCGAAAATTGATTCAGAGTTGTTATCATTTAAGAATTAAATTTCCATTATCATGGTTCAAACATCACACAACATCAAGTTCTATTATATAATTTTTTGAATGATTGTTAGTTTAAAAACTCAAATCAAAATTTTAATAGTAATTATAAATTTAAAATTAATAATTTTCAATCAATAAAATAAATTCGAATGAAATTAGTTTTGATTTTTTACTAAATAAATAATATCTTCTATTGGGTGATTATTTATCAAAAAATTAAATTTATATGAAAAGGATGTAGTGGGAAAAACCTAAATAACATTTATTCTAAAAATATTCTGCACAAAGAGGATTAAAAATAATTATAAAAAAGTAATCGGAGTATAATGGATGAATTATAATTATATTGAAGCACTTTGTCATTTAAGGAGAAGGAGATATCATCTTGTAAGGGCTCCTTCTATAAATAAAATCCTTCTTCAAATTGTTATTTAAATGAAAACTACCCTTTATATTCATATATAAAATCTAAAATTTATGCAAAGTGCATAAATTGGTTTAAAATAATAATTTATAGAGTATATGGGTGCCTTGGTTTATAAGTGATTAAATGTGTGGTTGTGGAATTTTATATCATATAGTATTCCAACATAAATTGACACAAAGAACTTAATATATAATTAAATAGATATTAATATATGAGGATTAATAATTATATGTAGAATTTTATAATGAATACCAGTTTTGGATATAAATTGATTCATGTATTAAAAATTATAGGAAATATAATTTAGAGGGATCATCTGTTATATATTTAATAATACATATATTTCGTGGACCCTTTTATACACTAAAAAGTAGGATCCACGAATCAATTTACCAAGGAACAATGTACAATGTTGATTAATGAATACTATAATGAAATTTTAAATTAAAATATTTATTATTAAAATTTTTATAACATAATTACAAGAATGTATATGAAAGTCTAAAAATTTAAATCTTCATAATATTTTCACATTCATGTTCCAATTATAAATTTTAACTAAATTATCATATTTACCTCAATTTGGTAAATTATATAACATATGAGTAAAAATAATATTCTTATAACTTTTAGTATGTCTATAATTGTTTGTTTGTTTTTTTGAAAATGTAACACCCAAATTGCATGATAAATAAATATTAATATGAAACATAAAGACAAATTATAATGGTATATAACTATATTAAATCCTAAAAAAAATAAATTAAAATTTCAATAGATATATATATTTCTCTAAATAATTTTCCCATATATTTTCCCACTTCATATTTATGTAAGTTTTATTTCATATTTATTAATTATTCTTTTGGAAATAATATCACTCATTGGTAAGGGTCAGTTTTTTCATGTTATGTCCAATCCCCAAGTACATGTTATCATATCCAAGATTTTCCTTTGTTATCATTCAAAATCAACATCTCCAAGGTTTTGGGATATCAACAATAAATGTGAACTTTTACAACTAATGGACACTAAAATTGTTAATATATCAAAAAAACATGAGATACATGTAATATAATGATATCTCTAAAAATGTTATATAAAGTATGGACTCTAAAATCCACATAACATGTCCTGACCCCTACCCCCATAGGTACCCCTAAAAGGCCCTCAAAATGGAAGAGAGATAATGACCCCTAAGTTCCACCTCCAGTAGGCCCCGGGTTGGAAAATAACATAGTGGGTATTAAAATATAATAAATAGATACATGGCCCTTTATAATAATAATATTGGGAGATATTATAATTAAACCCTAAAAAACTCCAAGAAATAATATAATAGAAAACAAAAACCTTACCAAAATGCCTATATAAAGAAAACTAATAGAGATAATGGTCTCCAAAGTAAATACCCAAAAGAAAATATAAGGTAACAACCCAAACAATGTCTGCTATTATGAGCTATTAGTGTATAGTAAAGTCCACATAATCCTCTTAGAAACATGGAAATTAGTTTATATATGTAGGGTGAGAATACAAGTATAATCATTAGGCTAACCGATTTCTTTCATGAACATGTAAAAAGTGTATACGAATGGACTCATGAGAAAAAAATTAGAACCAACAACACCTAAATAGGGCAACTATCTAATCCAAATATTACCAAGGAATGCTCGACAAACAAAACATAAAAGTAATGTTTTATAATAAAAATAATTTTAATAAAGGGTTTCCCACACCATTTTCCTACTAGGGTACTTCTATCACAACTGAATGTTATATGTCATAGTGATCCCATATCTTCTAGATATTACATCATGCCAAGAATACCACACAAAACAAGACACCACATTAAAACCTACACTAAGACACCTGGGCCATTATATCACATCTCACCCAAATACACTAGGACCATCACATCAAAACCATAAAAATAATAGTAGGGTATCAAAAACATAAAGGAAATATTCATTATTCCCTCCTCCTACCATGAATGACCCCCAATATAATCCAAAAAATAAAAACTTATCTTACACACCTCTCCCAAAGAAACCTAGGACATTATTGTACATATCTCTTGAGGAAACCTGATCTTTCATAACACATCTCAACATCACTCTTTTGACTTCTGACCATTAGAACCCAATCTTTCCATATTTTACTAGAAGAGACATTGGGTAAGAGATGATATCCAGTCATCCATCCTCATTAATGAGATATTATAAAAAACACCCCCATATAAATATATGGATTTCATCATAGGGTTTACTATATAGGTGTAGTGCGTATAAAAAAGCATAAGGAACATACATGGTAAACACACACACACACACATATCAAAAAACAATCCCAACCTATGGGTTCAAAAAAACCATTAAAAAACTCATAACATCACTAATAAACCTCAAAACACTTACACTTTCACTACTACTACTAAATGAACAACATTTCAAATCAAACCATAACCATTATACATATCCTGTACCCCATTTCAAACAAACCCTTTTCCTAGTTTATCTACTTCCAATTCAAAATACATTATCTAACTTATATAAATTATATTAAAAACAAACCAAATTTAACCAAACATCCCATTTGAATTTATTTACTATCAATTTCCATTCTTTTAACCTACCCAACCCATTTCATTCCAAATCCATCATTTAAATTTAATTCCTATACTACCAAGGAATTTAACACAAAAAGTAATTTTACCACAACCATAATACTAATTCCAAGAAACATTAAGTCACCTCTGTTCCAAAAGCACGTTATAGCCACTCATTAGTGACCCATAACATGCTCAAACCTCACTAATCCACAACACTATCACACCTCATCACAAATCACCACCCCATAACACAATCACACCTCACTGCCCCACAATACGATCACACCTCCCCAAACATCACCACCCCACACCATAGTCCCACAATAAAATAATCATCCCACAAACATCAACCACACATCATAAGACTTTTAAATCAGAACATACCATCATTTTAGATTTATCAATCCCTTTTAATCAAAATCCACTTATTTATTTTGGGGAATTCATACAGAAGGCATAAATCACATGGAAATTTTTTTATTATCCAAATATAAGTGTTTAGAAAATTTATATTTTTTCCCTAGTGATAACAAACAACACACAACAAGGGTTCTATATCACAACTACTACAAAAGTAAATCCCTCAATGTACCTGATATTAATTGGATAATTAATCCCATAAAATCAAAATTTCAATAATAATATAAATGATATAGAAACATAAAAACATTACTATTCAATTTTAATTTCAATCATACATTTCATTATCATTATTTGGCTGGTGAAAAACTATCGTCTCATAGGTAATAAATAGTATATATTGAAAAAGATAATATATGAGGGATCCCTTACCTTAAATAGAGATATCTGATACTTTTTGGAAATTAGAATGAGAAAAAGGTCACCACCAATCCCCATGATGAAGGATTGAATCTTGATCACCCTAAACAAAACACTCACCAACTTTCTATCATAAAAAACACCAAAAAATGGTTTCCCTAGAAAACAATCCTTCATAAAATGAGAAGCTAGAAGAAAATTAGGAGAAGACAAGTAAGGAAACTAACCTTATCTAAATAATATCAATATCCAAGGTTCAGGGTTTAAATCCTTTGATAACGTTTCAAATGGACTCCTTAGGATGCACTTGAGTCTCCCAAGAGGCAATAGAAACTTTGGAAAAGTTATTGGGTTAAAGGAAGTATGGTAATTTATATCCATCCTGAAAATATAAGACCACAACATCGTCCATCAGACCAAATCACAAAATAGATAAAAAATGATGGTATTATGGTGAAATGATCATCACCATGAACACTACTGGTCATGACAACCTTCGAATAACATGAAACATTTTCATCATAAATCATATAAAAGGGGGACAATACAATTATGTACTGAAAAATGATACACTATAGAGCCTCAATAACTGGAGATGGGGCTATACCACAACACCTATCTGCAACATAATGATGTCAATTTTTGAAGAACCCATAGAATATCCACCATGGTCCATTATAGAATAATCAGGGTCTCGACATCACAACCATGCCATGAGTTAAAGTGGAACTAATTTCATCCTGATGATCTATCACCATAGCCTTCACATACACAACCACAGAACACAACACCCCTATGTCATAGCCCACTCTATATTCCATAGGAGTTCCCCTTAAAACAAAACCCCAATCTACAAGATAAGGGATTCCATCAAGCTCTTATCCCAGCTCCATTTACACCTCTTCACTCTCTAACTCCATTGGGACCTCCTCTAGAAACCTCTAACACTATATTTCTTACAAAGTAATGGAGTTGAAGGTGTGGTCCATTTCATTAAATCTATAAAAAATCCCAATTTATTATATCCATATAAAAATGAAAAAATTAAAATTAAAATTTATAATAGTAACAATGTAATTATGAATAGAATTATGATAGAAATATGTTCTAACACCTATGATCCTACTACTAATGTAAAGATTCAAAAAAGAACACATAAGGATCTACTCAGACATATGACATATATTAAAATTTTCAAAGAAATATTGATAAATAATAATTAGTATAGTCATACCAAGTATGGTACTGACCCATAAACTATTTAAAATAATATTATTTATAATAATTAATAATGTTATAGAAATAACATAAATAATTGTGTTTTCACATATGATTACATGGTTGAAGTTTGGGTTCCTATAACTACCCATATTTCACCTTTAAGAAAAACCAGGTTACAAAAAATGATATAAATAACTCCTATCATGTCCCATACAAGGTTTCCCTATTCATTAGATCACCCTTGATACCCCATGATGTATACTAGGGAAAACAATTATCCACCAATCAATCAAAATATTGATTATATATATATATATAAATATTGATATATCCCTAAATTGGATTAATACTACATCTATAGGGTTTGAAATATTAATCTAGATACTTGAGTGAATCAATTTAACTAAATATCTATTTCTATGTGCTTGGTTTAATGAGAATGAGACCGGTGCATCGTTTCCAAGAACAATTATTAAGGGTGTATCTTTTGAGTGAAGGGTCACTAACATAAAAGTAAAATTAGGTTCTCAATGTTAGTTACTAGTATCATCGTCATCACTAAATCCCCCTATAGTAGAGGGATAAAATGCATATAGGTTCAAAAATCATCCTATAATTCCACATCACTCTATGTGTAATAATAGAATGGTCATTACAGATGGACTTTGAAAATTTCTTATAGAAAGATACATAAAAAAACTAGCCATTTATCCACAAAGTTTTCAAAAAGGATATTAACTATTCCACATAAAGTTCTGATATTTTCTTATACCATAAACAAAATTATACTCTATTAATCAATAAGATGTTCTTAACTTTATTTCATTTACTTTCCTCTAGAAACATATACAATTAGAATATAGTACCAATATGATGTTTCATTCATATTACCAAAAATGAATTTTAAATTTTTTATATTATCATTGCATCAAGAATTATATACTAATCACATATTTATTGAATTCATACCTTGAATTTTCCGTGATCACTTTTACTATCGAGGAGGAAGATCCTTGTATTTTAGAACATAAATAAAAATGTAACACTAAAATGTAACTAAATATCATAAATTTCAAACACACTCCACATTAGGGTTGTTAGAAAGGTCCAAAAATGTATCAATGGATATAAGGGATTAGAAATTATTTATATTTTCAATCCAATATAAAGTTTGTAGTAATAGTTTATAATTATCATTGTCGCATTGTAGATTTTCATCTGATCATTCTTATTGCATGACCCAATTTCAAGGGAGGAAAACCCATGTGTTAGATACAGACATGTGGGATGTCATATGATTGTATTCATAAAACTCATTCCACATCCCAAAAACATTAAAATGTATGGTATATATTTTATATGACTCGACAAGATGTATGTTTCCTGATTAATTAATTAAATAGTCTCAATTAATTTTTTTTGACTTTTGGTTTAAGAACACATAATGTTTTACATAAAAATGTTTCTAAATATAGACTATATACATGATATTCAATGAAACAGAGAGACTAATTACATGTTCTCATCATTGATGCTTTTTATCACCTCCTTCCACCATATGTAGTAGTCCTTTTATGATATTATCCTTTAAAACTCTACTAAAATTATAAGGAAACAACTTCACGACCCATAGATCCAAATTGTGTATATATTACCTTGTAAATTGATTATTATGAAACTGAAAATGATGGGTGAAGTATGATTATGGGGATTAATATAAAAAATACATTTTAAAATATTAATTTAATTGGCCTCTAACGTCTCTAGTTAAATTTTTACTGAGAAAAGAATCATTGGGTTAAATGTCATCTTATGGTATTATTTATATATATATAATTAAATAAATAAATTATATAAATATGGGGGGAAATAATTTCTCGATTTTATTTATATAACTAAATAAAAAATTTCAATGAAATTGGGTATCTTGAAATTTTTATAGATAAATGAAAATGATATTTAATCAAATTATACAAATATAATGTTTGAGCCTACGAAATATATTGAAATATATTATGAATGAAAAAGTGTATCTTGAATTTCAGTAAATCTATTCATTCGATTATGATCAATCCAAATCCATTATTTTGACCATAAAAATTAATATAACATACTCATATTTTATATTAAAATCAATTTTTATTATTATAAATATGAATAATGAATTTTGTGAGGTAAAATTCGAAACAATGGTTATGGAATTTGATCGATAGAAAAGTCCATTGAGTTTGGGTATCTTGTTCCTCCTTTAGCATCTTTCTAAAAGACTTATTATCTCTAAACGTAAAAGGATATTTATGTTAATATATGGAAAATCTCTAAAAATGGAAATATATATGGAATAATGGTAGAATTATTTTCTTTTACTAATAATATTATTAGAATAATTTGATCATTGGTGTATTCTAAAAAAATTCATTCTTTGATGTTAATATAAAAAAATTATCTCCAAAATAGAAAAACTATATTACTAATATGATTATAGATTTTGAAATTTTTTATGATATTATGAATAATGAGTAAAATTACATTATCAACCCTCTTAAATTAATCAAAAACCATGATACATTTATTATAAAATTACACAGTTTAACAAAATAAATTAGACCGATTAAGTTAAAACTCATGATATTTTGACCTCCCAAACATAACACATTTAATCCTATAAAATTATAATTATTAAATTAAAAGGATGTTTAGATGCATACCTCATGTGATATAGTGGGTGTACAGATCTTTGATCAACTTTTTATAGTCCATGTTGTTCTCCTCTACTCCAACATGACTTCCCATCAACCTTAATAGAGGAGTCCACAAGATGCAAGACACCATCTCTTGAATATCATATACCTTTATAGGATAGTCCATAAAGGTAGATTCACCCTTCAATACTTTATCTACATAATATGTAGTATGGGATGGGTTGTTTTGGTACCTCTACAATAGGTATATATATAACATGTTATACATGTTCTCGAGAAAGGTGGTAGGGAAAACATATATATTAAATCCATGAGTATCTACAAAATCTCAAAACACACCATGAAGAATGATTATATCTTAATAAACATTATAAATATTTACTTCCTACATTTTAGAGAGACCATAAAAGGTTTGGTCCCCCATATAAAACATCATGGGATTGATCCTATGATCCACATATGATATATTCAAGCTCAAGGTGGCTGCAAATTTCTATTGGATAAACTGAACAACCATTATTGTAATCCACCATTGGTAAATTCATAATATATCTACCTATAAAACCTTCTTATAATATACCAGTGATCTATAAGGCATTACATAAAAGAAGACAAATATATATACTACAATAGTAGAGTTATTGATGATGATATAGGTGAAATCTATAAAAGGTATGTTCTCTATGTAAGAACCATTAAAATATAAGATGTATTTTCATAGAATTATCTCCATTATTTATGTATCCCTCAATTTTATCTAACTTTTTTAGGATAAAATAATCTTTTGATACATCAAAGTGTACTAGAAGCATGTTTCAACCAATAATATAGATTTAAATCGAGGTGACAATCTCGATCAGGGACTATAGAAAAATTTACTCTATGGTGTCTTATAATATCATCAATTTAATACTTTTATGGTGATTGATGGGGAATCATCTTAAATTTTAAGTTATTTTGAGCACATCATTAGTCTATAAATAAAAATCCATAATGAGTTAATCCATATAGATATTTGAAATATCCCCCAACAATATCCATAATTATTTCACTGCACATCCAATCTTGAATGTTGTCTTGTTTAAGCATACAAATTGAGAATCAACGCTCTACCTTCACAAATCTATTAGTATGTTAATGAACCACATACTCTACCACATACAACTATATATTTGAGAACAAAAACTAAATCTTAAGATTATGTTCATAATCCATATGTAGTGATGGACTAACATGGGAGTGTCGAGTATTTATTAATATTTTAGATTAGGGATGAACAACTTCTCCTGATAAAAATATAGTTTTCTTTACCATTAGTATTATCCTCTAATTCATATCTATGGGTAATGAAATCATGCCATTATTCTAACTCTATATCATTAAATTGATCATCCAAAAAATATTACACTGAGTTAGAGGTCCATGTAAGATAAAGAAAGAATATTGGACCTTAAATTGACAAGATATTGAAGAGCATGATTGATAATTTATCAGTTTACCACCATTCATTGAAGGTCCCATAATTCATATATTATAGGTTTTCTATATGTAATAATCATCTAATATATTATTCATTATAAGGGTGTAATATATTTTAAAAATTTAATCCAGGAGGAACTCCACCCAATTAAATTCATTTGGATGAAGTCGTGTTATGTGAAAATGTATCTTAGCCTCTTTTGGATGGTAAAAACCATGAAATTATCTCGAAGAAATTAAATCCTCTAGAAAATTTGAGAAAAAATCACGAACTTAAAATACATATCATGGGTATCACTTTCACTACACATATTTTATATAATCATTGAGACATAAGAAATAAAAAACAACCCTATATCTAAATACAATCTAGGACTGAAAAAAATGTATAATAATACACATCTTATAGTTTCCCTTTGATGTAAATTTTATGAACATATATATATTATAGAATTTATTTTCGATGATTGATTGATTCATGTCACTCATAAATATATATAAAATACCTTAACTTGATTATTAGAGAATAAAATGAGGATGATATCCTCAAGATGTTTAGGAATAAGGGATGGGGGTTCCCATATATCCCTATGAAACATCTAACTATGAACATATTCTGATATGGATCCTAATAAATAGATACCTCCACCTTATGTAGCTCAACCACAATTAAGTTTAATGATATAACATATCCCATGAAATAAACTAGATTTATCCAAAAAATTCACATCCATATAATCCTATAAAGAAGATTTTATCTCAGGGTATCTAGACATTACCTTATGTGATATGTATTCTCTTAATCATTTCATGAGTACACTAATATATCATAATTTTATACCTCAAAAAATACATATAGATAATGTTTTTATATAAAATTTATGAAATAAATTAATATTTTTATTGTTTTTATTACTAAAATGGGAATCATGAGAAACTCATAGATCCAATACATACATCCAAAATCATTAATAATTATTTACTCCTTATGAACATGAATCTATATATACCTAATTCTAATTTCAATTTTATATTTGAACCAAGTACCTCTCAGCTAGTAAAATTTTCCATGATAAATGGTAGTTGATATTTTTTCATAATAGATACTTTGTTTAGCACTTGGTAATCATTAGAAATATGATTACTCCTATTACCCTTCTTCGAAAAGAGATTGAGAGAATTACATGGTGAGATTATAGGGTTCATTAATCCACTCTAGGGAAACTCCTCTATAAAAGAAATCATTATATAGAGATCATCATGTTACATTTGATAAGGTTTGATGGATATATCTACCTCTTATGTTACCAAATCAATGTAGAATTCCACATACAACCTAGGGTTGATTTTAACCACATTAACAATGAATAAAATGACATAATATATCACTACTGTAGTTAGTTCCGAATTTTTTACATCCATAACATATCGGGTATGTATTACTGAATGTGTGGTGATGGTCTGCCTCCTCTAATTAGAACCCCAAATGACTTGTCCCACATCCTAGTTAAAAACTAATTGTAATACACCAGGAAACTTCTATCTAACTATTCACAATAATAAGTAAATAGAAACAAAAATAGATCCAAATAATAAATACAAAAAATAAACTTATATGGAGAAATGTCTAAGATTATGCTGCCTCATGTCAACATGTCATAATAAAAGACAAGGATGGAACATCGGTAGAGTTATGAGAAGATATGACTTACACTCACTATGATAAATGATTTCATGGGTATATTTACATTATCCATAAAAAAAGTAATGTTATCTTGTGAGAGATGAGGTAATTTATGATTGTCAAGCCCTTATGTCTATGATTATGTAAGTTAAATAAGAGAAGGTATGTATTGTACAACTAACCATCTTATCTCCCCACTGCAGTCCTATTGGAGGAAATAGTGGGTTAAGAGTTGATTATAATGGTCCCCTTATGAAGAATTATCCAGGATATAATGACCTATTTTAAGTATTATGGTCTCATACTAGGGACTATATTTTCTATTATTACACAGGTTTCTATTTACCATAACAATATCCTAATGCATTGAACATATTTTTAGATAATCATCAATTATGTGAACTCTCCCCCACAGATAAAAAAATTCCTTAAAAATTACATGTCTCTATAAGGATTTTGGGAAGTACTTACTTATGATGCCATGGATGGAGAATTAGATGGTAAAGAACAAGATAGGAAACCTAATTGTACCCCGTGTTAGGAAATAACTAATGATTACTAACTATTATAATCACGAGAAACATTCATGATGAAACCCATTACTCTTGATAACTAGAGTATATTCTTATAAGAAAAAATACCATATTTTCAATTGGTATCTAATTTAGTATACATTATATCCAACCATAAGAGAGTATATAACCCCTCCATTGTGCATGTTTTATAATAAATTACTTCGTATAAAATCTACACCAAATTATGATTAGTCCCTTAGAGAAATATGACTACTTAGCTTAGAAGATAATGTAGTGGGACTCACTGATGTTAAAAGGCATTGTTTGACTACTCTATACAAATATGGGAACAACAATCCCAATATCTACTCTATAAAACCAATAATTACTACTTCTAAAATCCTTTGAGTGTCAAATTCTCTATTTTTAATTCATCAACTAGAATCACTACCCACCGAGGGTTCTTCTCAATCCCCTAAGGTCCCCCATTACCTCCCTCTTACCTATGTTCTCTAGGTGCTTTGGGTACACCATTTACCTCTAGAACAATTAATTTTGAAGAAGGAATTGTTGATCATGACCTCTAATGCTTGAACATCAATCTTTAGGTTCTCAAAATGGAAGAAACAAAGTCTCTAATAGATTAAATTTTACATATTATCATGAACATGATCACAGAATATAATGTGGAATTTTACATTTTTTTGAAACCCATAATTATAAGAATTAACTTAACCAAAACTATATAATCTTTGTCCACTAAATATATCATTATGTAGGGTTTATTCCCTAAATATTATTTGTTATTAATTATCATTGAGATCACCACTCTGGAATGCATTGTTCATCACATAATTTTTGATGTTCTCTTATGTGAGTACAAAAACATATGTTCCACTAATTCCTTTCATTTTGGTTTATCAAATAAAATCCTCATTATGTGTATAGAAATACTTTATACTATATTATTACCCCAATTTATGAAATCTTAACTTTTGAATCAATGAAAACCCCAGACATGCTACCACTAATTGTTTGTAAAACAACCGATGCTTTCGTATCCATACTCCAATGGGAGGACAAACCTATAACAAAAATAAAATCACCATTAATTATAAATGAAACATAATATTTATATAATATAAAAACATCCCAATGTCTCAAAAATTATGTAAAAAACATTTAATACACCTAAAACAAGCAATGACTATAATAATTAATATGAAAATATTTTTTATAATATAGAAATAAAATATTTCCACAATTTATAGGAAAAGAATAATCAAATAAATATTTACCATATTCCTCATACTCTACTATTTATTTTAGGATTTCATAATGTGATCATATGTAATATAATAGAGTCCAGATAGAGAGATAGAGATAACAAGTAACATTAAACAATGAGAAATAATACATACTCTAGTGGTCCAAAATAATTGACTAACATTAAAATAAGAAATAATGTTTAATGAAATAATAATTAATATTATTTATGAATAAAATTATAATAATGCCTTCCCATTTTACCACATGGTCAATGTTTTTATTCCATAAACTACTGCTAACTCATATAGTAACAGTCTATATAAAACACATTTTTATACATACATAAAATCCCATTTCCAATAGGATTGTTCCTAACTCACTACATTACCCTTAATGAATGACATAGATTTTGGTGAAAATACCCACCCCAAACTATCCATTAAATTCTGAAGGGAATAATAATCTCTATAGTTATGATGAGATATCATAAAATATGAAGAAATAAAAGTCTATGGTGATCCAACCATATATCTATTTTTAGAGGAATTACAATTCTATAAAGTGTATATATATAAATTACGCATTTTTTCTAGAGTTGTGGGTAAATGAGAAAGATATATGGTTCATCCCTATTCTCATAAATCTATAATGGAATAACTCATGGGTCGAAGTTAACTCAATTAAAATTTGTCTTAGTTTCTCAGTTTTAGTTTCAAGAATCATGATCCTCAATAATTCTACATAGAGCTATGGGGTAGAGATATTACATGCTCAAGCATTCAAAACAAAATCAAAATCACTCTAAGAGTATGAATTGGGTGATCCCTAATGATGAAAATTGATTATTTACACTGATTAACTAAATCTAATAATCACTGAGGTTTCTCCCATGAATAGTTCCCTAAGGAGATCTACAATCAAACATAAAAAACTATGCATTTTGAAAACCATAAAGATAATTCTATTCTATTTTTAACACAAATTTAGATTTTTTATTTTATTTGGGTTCTTTATGAAACACACCCAATGATAATTTCATTACAATATGGTAAATAAGTCTGATTACATAAAATTATTATAAAATAATTCATTTATTAATATTTGAAAAAATTTATAATGAATTACAATAGTTTTTTTTCATATAATTTTTTTGTAGCAGGTAACATTATCTAAATGGAGTAACCTTGATGTTTTAATCAAAGATAGTTTAATTTCATTACAAAAGTTCTTATATATAAAAAATTAAAAATATATAAATCCTTTTAACTCTATGAATGGTTTAATAAATACACCAACGGGTATAGGGTATCAAGATGCATCAACTAGAAAATTAAAATACAATAACCACAACTCCCACAACCTTAATTGTGATGGAGGGAATCAGACATTAGATAGTCACCATGTGACACCACATAGTTTTTTAGGGGCGTCGAACACTATGACTTGCCTCTCCAGCTAGTGTACACTTATCTTGGTCATTTGATCTTAATCAAATGATGATGGGTCAGTTAATTTGATGTGGGTTGAGATAGTTCCAATATGTATGATGTAGACACAAAGGTTATCATCTAGTCATTTTACTAGATAACCATTTCTATGGGGCTCTATACTTACATGGAAATCATTAAAATACAATATGTTATTCCATCATATAAATTATATTAAATTCACAGTCCTTTATCATTACCATATAAGATATTTGGTATGATTTATGGGGAAATATCACTTCAATTAGATTAATTTATTTAATTTTTGGGATTCATCTCACCTGCAAGGATATGTTTCCTATATGAGTGAGGTGTTTTAGATACACCTTGACAAATTAATTAAATAAATGGGAGATATGATGACATAGTGATCACTATTTTTTTACCACCCCACTGATGAGTTCTTCCACCACTCTGAGTGGGTTTTAATATTATATGAAAAATCGATCAATATTACATTGTATTATCATTATTCAAGTAATTGAAAATAATAAAAATATTATCTATTAAATCCAAAGATAAACCATATAAAAACTTGAAATAAATATTATCTAGGAACTAAACCTCACTATTATATATTCTAAACCATTAATCATTATTCCATAAAAAATTAGTATTTACCTTTTTATTGATAAGATAAATATAGAAATATATGGATTTATAGGTTAGTTTATAATGACTTATCTAAATAAAACAATTAATGAAATTTAGAATTTTTTTATTTTAATTATGTTTTCACTAAAATTATAATATTTATTTTTTCAAAATATATTTCATTAGAGTCATTATATGATTGTGTATAAAAGATTTGAATTTCCATTTATGTATTTAAGGATTGTATTATATAAATGTACAAGGATGTTTTTAGAATTCAGACACCCCTCATGATTTTCTAGAAATATATTAAACATATTTGTGAAAAACAATACACTATATTGATCCTTATTACTATCTGGAAATAATAAAATTTTAAATTGAGGTTCATTTCATTAAATTAGATATTATAAAAAATGAGTTTTTATAGGTAAAAATGAAATGAGTGGGGAGATAATTTGATAAAAAAAATCCTTACCTTGAGTTTAGATATATTACTTTTACTTGATTCAACCTTACAATAAGCATCCTTACTTAATTAATTTCATTGAAATTTGGGTTCATGTTAAAGAAAATTTTAGATAAAGAAATATATAGGTAATAATTATAGATTTAGGGTTTTACTAATAATAAAAATATTATTAAAAAACAATTTATTTTTAAAAAATTAACCATTTTCACTAAAATTTAATACATTTTAAGACAATATAAACCCTATAATATAAATCTTTTTATAGATTTTAATAATTTACCTAAAATTAAAATGAATGAGTAATTTTACATTTTTACCCATAAATAATTAATTATAAATTTCAAAAATAATTATTTGAAAATACTCAATAACATGGGGGAAATGTATATTATAGGAAGAACCCCCAAATATTAAAAATGTATTTTGGAAATAAAATATACATAAATTTAAATTATCACTATTAGAGGAACATATAGCATGAATGGTTTGATTTTTTTACAAGGTTTCTCAAAAGTTAAAAGGAAAGTTAGCAATGAATGAATTAACCATTATGATCAACAGGGTGGTCTATCTCTTGATATTAATTTTTGAATTATAATTTCATGAATATTACAAAACCCTTAAAAAATCAATAAAATTTTATCACCTTAAATATCCCATTCCTTTTTTCCACTATGGAATGTAAATCATTTTATAAAAAATTAGTCATTGATTTTTCAGTATATATTTTATTGAATTTTAATTTATTGTGAACATTTATATTATTTTAATTTTTTATAGGGAAAAAATATTTATGTGATAAAGTAAAATCAACCTTCTGTAATTAATAAGTAAAAAACCTCATAACATCTAAAATATTTATGTGATACTACCCAATGAACATTAAGAAACAAGTTTTCAATCACAGTATAATAAAAACAATGTGCAAATTTTAGTTAAGGAAAATGTGTGTTTTAAATTTTAGTCAACAATAAATATTTTTATTTTTATCAGTATATAAAGTCAAGAAAAAATTTATTTATTTTTTATTTTAATGGGAATTTAATCGAATAGAAAAATCTATCATATTAATACAAATAGACTCAAATAATTTATAATGAAAATAATAATCATTTTATTAGATTATATATCAAAATACTATCTATAAAATACTTGTTTTAGAGAAATATTTTCTTAGATATTATGAAACAATACTGTAATTGTGTTTAATATTTGAAATATTAAATTATAGAATGAAAAAATTAAACAAGTGATGAAAATTTTGTTGAATCAAATGAAGAAAAATATTTTTTTTATAATGACCTAAAAATGAGATGTCAATTTTAGAATGTTTCTCACAAATGAAAATGTTATAAAATTAATTAGAATTATTTTTAATATAAATTATTTTTATATTTTATTCAATTATTTAAAATAATTAAAAAACATAAATAATAAAAAGAAAATTTCAATTATTATTAACATCCAAAACTATTAATTTTCTTGTATCCCATATAAATTAATGTTATATTATCCATTATATGAACATAAAATATGATATTTTAATATATAAATATTTTATTTTTATAAATGATAAATAATATAAAAACTAAAGTGTATGAAACGTATTGATGATCTCCAGTTTTGACCTGGTCTTATAATGTGATGAAATAAATATATTTTTTAGATAATACCTTGATGTATTTTTTTGAGCTGCTATTATTAACAATGATAATGTATCCCCTAGTCTCTTCATTAATTCTTAATATAATAATAGTGAAAAAACAATGTGTTTTTCTATCCATATTGAATATAACTAATCCTGAATAAATTTTAGTATTGATATTTTTAATGAATATGGATTTAAATATTTAAATCCATATCCTTGATCTTATTTTAATGGATTTATTTAAATCATTATTTATCTCGTCAAATTTTTTGATTTCATGGAAGTTAGATCTTCCTCAGTACATAATGATTCAACTAGTAACAATCATTTCTTGTGATAAATTTATATTGCATATTTTACCTCCAAATATGATTGATGATATATTTATATAGGGAAATTACATTCCACCAACCAAATGACACAAATATAGGAATAAAAATGTGTTTCATATAATATAACATATGTTCCCAAAGTGTTTGATCCATGAATATTCTATAATTATTCAATATTTTCGAATCATATTTTCCTTTTTTTTCTTCAATAACCCATTCAGATATTCTTCCAATAAATTTATTTAATTAATATATATTTTTGACTTATTTTGGTTAACTCTATATTTATTATGGAGGGAACTATATTTTTTATTATAAATTTGTATCTCTTAGTAAATTGTGATAATTAATTATATTCTAAGCCCATAAAAAATTAGAGTGATCATAAATATTTCCATAACATGAGATTTATCAGTCCTATTTTTACTTCCATCCATGAAGTTTATAAAATTATAAAAAAACATTTATTGAAATGAAATAACTATAGATAGGGTTTTATGGTTTAAAATTAATTCCCTATATAAAAAAATCACTAAAAATGACATTCCATGTTATGTTGTCTCATGTCTACATTAAAATTTATACTATATTGGAAAAATGTACATGATTAAAAAAATGACTAGAAACCATGGATCCTTGTAAAGAAATATAATTTTAAATCTATAAAATAACTCAATGTTTCTTGGGGTCCAATGCGACCACCATAAGGAAGTGTGTGCTAAAAAATAAAGATAATCCTAAACTCTTATAGCTACCTAGAATCAATCTTATAAACTAGTGGAATATTTAAAATATTTTTTAGGTTTTCTCTATGTCATTTTAATTTAATTCACAATACATTTTCTTTATTTTTTATATTAACAATAATATATTAATATTTAGTCATCACAAACACATTAGGGATAAACAATAAATATTTCATAAATGGAACTCTTGGTTATAAAATTACCCCCAAAATATTTGTAACGCCCCGAACCTAGTTACATAGAGTTGGGGCATTATTACATAACATTGGTATGATCACAATAAAGATCAAATCTCGAAAGACCGATTGGTTTAGTAGCCTTGGAAACACTAGATATTTTCATAAAGTTTTACATTACATCATAAAGTGAAAAACTACAACAACAACATAGTCTCCATATTCCAAACTCATATCCCCACATAAAATCCCTGAAGGTCATTCATAACTTACTTCTTCACATCCTAGGAAAAATAAAACATATAAAAGGGCTGAGCTCAAATGCCTAGTAAGGATAACAATATAGCGGAACTTTCAAAAACAAGCATAAACATTTAAGGCAATTCATTACTAAAACAAAATCCTTTTAAACTTGAACTTCAACATAGTATGGAAAAAGTAAAATGAAATAATTCCACTTACTTATTCACATAGATATTCTACTAATCGAATAATCACATGCAATATCAATAACCACTTTCATAATGATGGAATGCATAATGCCAGACTATCATAACCACATAGCCAATGCCTCGTGCCAAGACTACAAATAAGATTTTGCCATGGCCTTGTGCCAAGACACTAGTTTGTCTCATGAGACCTACCGATGCATCGAGGAGCTATAGCGGGCTCCACCAGTCACATATTAAGTCCAATGCATTCCCATATGAAAAGGTTTAAACATAAAATAAATATGTATTAAAACTAGCATTCGAAATGTCAATACTTTCATCATAAACCATGAATGGTATAAAAATAGCATATCCATAGTCAAACATACCACAAAACCTTCAATACAACATAGATGTTTTGTATCATAATAAATCAATTTCACATAAGCGTGAAATCCATCAAAGGATGTTGACATAGATGAAATCAAAACTCTTTTTAGAGAAATATATCTTTCTATTTTTGAAATCATTTAAGAGTCATATATTTATAAAATAAAACATTTTCTTTTAAAATATTCTTATAATCTTGTAAGGGAAGCTTCTACGATTTTACAACGGCGGAAAATAGCCTCACCCACCGTATAAGTTAAAAAAGCATTCTTACCTTAATTCTGTCGAAAAGGTTAAAAAGGACCTTGTTTTGAAAATGATGGAAAGATTCCTTTATAAACCACTTATAAAAGTCAAAAAGGGTATAAATGAATTTAACTCATATTCTAGTAAATAGTAAAAATGTTTTGAAATACATTTTTAAGAAACATGGATGTGGATGATAAAGAGATCCCAGTAGATTGTTACGTATAAACAACCTCGGATAATGAAGAGATTATGAAATAACCCTTACATTGTACTTTTCCTTGGTGGGGGTAGGTTAACCTCCTGTATAATGGTGAAATAATTGTTATTAAATTATACAAGAATCATATACATTAATATGATATCATATATGATCTTTTAACATTGATTTGTTAATAATATCTTAGTATTATCGTTGTTTCGGGTGTTAACTTACTCATTTTTTTATATGTTTTGTTACGTAAGCCATGTTTGTAATGGATAGGTTGTATATTATTCATATACAGAATTATATAATGTCCTTAAACATTATTTTTAAATCATCAAATGATAATTATACTTGAATGGATACGATGAAGAATGAATCTCATCGCGTTCGTGGAGACGGTAGTCAGTATGTACACACGAGCGACAATATCATTCTTTTGATATTAAAATAATATATAAATGGATGGTATATCATATATACAGAATAATTAACATGTTATATTTATTATTTACATGAGTTACACATCATTATTATACCCATCCAAATAATAATATATTGAATAACAATTACACCACGACGTGGAGACGGTAAGCCGTACGTACACACGTATGGTGACATGTTATTTAAAGGGTGTATAGAATACTGAATATGGTTGTAAGATATTTATAATAACATCACAGTATACATATTATACTGGAGTTATTATTTTAGAATGGTAACAACAAAAGAAGAATAAGTGGAAGAAGAATGGAACTTGGAAAAGGGCGGTGAAATCATTACCTCTTCTTCGGTTTCTTCCTTTTGATTTGATCAAAAGGGCTCATTAGGTTGGATTTATGATCAAACTAAGGCCTCTAGGTTGTAGTGAGGGAAGTTGGGAGAGTATTTGGGCAGAGTTTGGCCGAACCAAAAGGCTTTGAAGGTGTGAATAAATGAGAAGGAGGAGTGCCCTTTTATAAGAGGGGTGAGGGGCACCTTTGGAAAAGCTAGAAATATTAATTTATAATAAATTAATATTCGGTTTCTAATGGCTCCAAAGTTTATTATTTAAATGTTAAGGTGGTTATAGGTCGAAAAGAACTCAACAAATAGAATTTATATAGGTTTGAGTACTTATATTAACCTTATCGTTTAGTATTAACTCTTAGTTAATTAGTTTCACTTTTACAATGTCTCTTTGTATTTTTATATAATATGGTTAATAAACATACTATATAAATCCAAGAGACCCCCCAAGTGGTCCCTTAATGCTAAAATTATCATTATATAAGTTTTTTGGCCGAACCTTTGATTTGTAGGAATTTAATATCAATTAATAATATAATATTTATTTTAAAAACTCTTTTATGTCAATTTTGACACTATTCAATAGTTGATTTTTTTGAAACTCATAAAAGAATTATTACTTCGAAAAACGTTACTTAAATAAATACTAATATGTCATATTATCCTATAAAATTATTGCAATTCATTAAAAGTCTCAAATTATATTTATTTGGGTATTTATAATATCAATTATTTTAAATTGTCACTATTATGGTAATTACTGCATCATCATTGTGTCATAAATAAAGTAAATTATTTAATCTCTAAAAATTATAAATAAAATATCATCATGTAGGAAATTGTTTTATCTTTCTAATGAATATTTACAATCTAAAATAAAACATATATAACCCTATTTAAAAATTATTGTTCTAAAAGATATATGCTTGTGTCATTTTTGTATTCATTTTAACTTAATTAAAATAAAGTGTCCCTATCACCTACAAGTGGCTCCATGGGGTCCCCAAATTGACACAAAGATGACTATGGTCGAACATGTATCAAAAAATAAGGTTAGGACACGTTTTAGGGTAATTTAGTATTATTATAATATTATTTTTTAACCCTTATTTACTGGATTTACCCTTAACCATGGTAAATAAAATATTTACCGCAGTAATTATTCAAAATGCCTAAAAATAAATGTTACCTATTTACACAATTTAAACATCCTGATTCCAAATATGGAATCCATTTTTCCAAATTCAAAACACAGAAGTGGCAGAAATTAATTTAAAATTAATTCCCGTTGTTAAAATAAAAAACGTGTTTTTAAGAGATAATAACTATCAAAAGATTGACACTTGTTTATGTCCGGTTTAATTGTAAAATTATGTCCAATGACCAACATTGTATTAAATGGTAAAACTATATTCTAAATATACTTTAAAACCTCTCAATTTCATAATTTATCACTATTAATTATTTTGATTAAAAAAGTTGTTTTTAATTAAAATTTAGTAATTTTCGCTATTCATCAAAATATTAAAGGTATCCGAAAAGTACCAAAATTTCACCTTAGGCTAAATTAGATATTCCAAATCCAAAAATTAATTCCATTGTGAAATATAAAATATATATAATTTCAAAAAGTAGGTATTACTATTCATAACGGCTAGTTTGATTGGTTATAGTGTGTTAGAACTCGGTGTTGCGTACAACACACGCTATCACATTATTCAAAGAGAAATGTACTGTAGAATCTTGGGGTGTTACATTCTCCCCTCCTTCAAATAATTTCGTCCTCAAAATTTCTAGAATACTTATCACATGAAAAGACTCGGGTGGTTCTTCATCATAAGTTCTCGGGTTCCCACGTTGCCTGTTCCATCTTATGGTTTCTCCACAAAACTTTTACCAGACGCGTCGTCCGGTTTCTCAGTACTTGTTCTCTCGTATCAAGAATCCTGATGGGATCTTCGCAATAAGACAGATCGGGTTCCAGTTCTAATTCTTCGTAGGTGAGTACATGCGTTGGGTCAGGAATGTATTTCCTCAACAGAGATACGTGGAACACATCGTGAACTTTGGAGAGACTTGGCGGCATTGCCAATCGGTAAGCTACAGCCCCAATTCGTTCTAGAATTTCGAAAGGTCCGATGTACCTGGGACTCAATTTACCTTTCTTACCAAAACGTATGACTCCCTTCCATGGTGATACCTTCAAAAAAACATGATCATCGAATTGAAATTACAAATCCTTCCTTAAATTATCTTCATAGCTCTTCTGCCTACTTTGAGCTGCTTTGATGTGATTTTGGATTACCTTCACCTTTTACATCGTTTCCTCCACTAGTTCTGGGCCTACAAGTTTTCTTTCACCAACATCATCCCAACAGGTTGGTGTACGACATCTCTTTCCATATAACGCTTCATATGGTTCCATCTAAATACTCGAATGGAATCTATTTCTATAGGAAAATTCTACCAGAGGTAAATATTGATCCCACATACCCTGAAAGTCAAGTGAGTAAGATCTCAACATGTCTTCTAAGGTTTGAATAGTCCGTTCTGATTTTCTGTCTGTCTGAGGGTGGTAAGCAGTGCTCAAATGAAGTTCAGTATCCAGGGATTTCTGAAGACTTTTCCAGAATCTTGAAGTAAAATGGGGATCACAATCAGAAACAATCGATAGGGGTACTCCATGAAGTCTCACAAATTCATTAATATATAGTCTTGCTAGATGTTCCAGGGGTAGATCTTCTCTTATAGAAAGAAAATGTGCTGACTTGGTAAGGAGATCAACAATAACCCATATTGCATCATTCCTTCTAGGAGTCTTTGGTAGCCCCATGACAAAGTCCATCGTAATGTTGTCCCATTTCCACTCTGGAATGGGAAGAGGTTGCATGACTCCTCCAGGGTGTTTCCTTCCAGCTTTCACTTGTTGACAAACCATACATCTTGACACAAAATCAGCAATCTCCCTCCTCATATTGTCCCACCAAAAATGTTCCTTCAAATCTCTATACATTTTGGTGCTCCCATGATGTATAGAGAAATTGGAACTATGAGAATCATCCAGCAATTCCCTTTTTAGATCAGTTATATCGGGAATACAAAGTCTCTTCCCGAATTTCAAAATTCCATCTTCATACACAAAGTCTCTCAATCTCCCATCATTCACAGCTTTAATCTTCTTTTGAAATTCTTCATCATCGGTCTGAGAACTCTTAATACTTTCTACTAAAGATGGTTTGGAAACCATTTGAAAAAGCATTGATGTTTCACCTTCCTTGGTTATTCCCATGTCCATTTTCACTAGATCCATCAAAATTGGATCCCTTTCAATTCTCATCACGTTCACAACTCCATGGTCTTTTTTTCTCAAATCATCTGCCACCTTATTTGCTTTCCCCGGGTGGTAGTGTATCGTACAATCATAATCCTTGAGTAATTCAAGCCATCTCCTTTGCCTCATGTTGAGTTCTTTTTGTGAGAAAATATACTTCAAACGCTTGTGATCAGTATAAATCTCACATTTTTCACCATAGAGGTAGTGCATCCATATCTTCAAAGCAAAGATCACAGCTGCTTACTCGAGATCATGAGTAGGATAGTTTTTTTCATGAATTTTCTACTATCGTGATGCATAGGCAATAACCCTATCATTCTGCATAAGGACACAACCAAGTCCTTTCTTCGATGCATCACTATAAATAACAAACCCATCATTCCCCGATGGTAGAGTCAATATAGGAGCATTGACTAATCTTCTCTTTAGTTCTTCGAAACATTCTTCACACTCTTTTGTCCAAAAAAATTTATCCCCTTTACGTGTGAGCTTTGTTAATGGGTTAGACAATCGGGCAAAATTCGGGATGAAACGTCGATAATAACCTGCCAAACCAATAAAACTACGTACCTCAGTTATACTCGTAGGTGCTGGCCATTCTTGGATCGCCTTAGTCTTAGAAGGATCAACAGAGATTCCATATTTAGAGACAATATGGCCAAGAAAAGAAATCTCCTGAAGCCAGAATTCACACTTGCTAAACTTCCCATATAATTCATGTCTTCTCAGAGTCTTCAAGATAATGGGCAAGTGATTTTCATGATCTTCGTAGCTTTTTGAGTGTACCAAGATATCATCAATAAATAACACCACAAATTCATCGAGATACTCCTTGAAAACTCTATTCATCAGATCCCTGAATACAGAGGCTGCATTAGTCAATCCAAAAGGCATTACAATAAACTCATAATGCCCATACCTAGTTCAAAATGCTGTCTTCGGAATGTCTTCCTTCTTCACACACAACTGATGGTATCCAGATCGAAGGTCAATCTTTGAAAAGTATTGAGCTCCATGCATTTGGTCAAATAAATCATCAATGAGAGGTAGGGGATACTTGTTCTTTATTGTTATAGAATTGATATCTCTGTAGTCGATACATAACCTCATAGATCCATCTTTCTTTTTAACAAAAAGAACAGGGGCTCCCCATGGAGAAACACTAGGGCGAATAAATCCCTTATTACTCAATTCCTCTAGTTGTTTCTTTATTTCAACTAATTCTACATTGGTCATTCTATAAGGGGTCTTTGATATAGGCCTTGATCAAGGAATTAAATCAATGGAAAACTCAACTTCTCGTTCTGGAGGATGTCCAGGTAAATCTTCTGTAAATACATCTACAAATTCTTTCACAACAGGTACATCCTCTATTTTAATATTCCTTTCCTCACCCACAGTCATTTCATTCTCTTACTCCCCAATAATTGAATTTAGTTGAGCCACTGGGGGTGGATCTAAATAAGAATTAGGTGGTGACGATTCTGCTATAAAGATAAGGTGTTCCTTATCATTTTCATCAAGAATCATAACCTCTTTCTTCTTACAATAAATATTCGCATCATATTCCGAATTCCAGTCCATACCGAGAATTATATCAAACTCAATCATAAGTATGATGATGAGATCAGTAGATAAAGAACATTTATGTACTCTAATGGGGACTGATTCACAAAACTTTGTTGCAATGATACTTACCTTAGGAGTTTTAACTGACAAATCCCTTGTTAAATCAAATTGGAAATATCTAATTTTCATAGCAAACTGGGATGATATGAAACAATGCGATGATCTAGAATCAAATAATGCATTTTCTAAACTTGAGGAAACCATTAAATTACCTGCCACCACGTATTTCGGAGCTTCTACCTCAGTAGTAGTGATATCATAAGCTTGGCCTTGATCCCTTGGCCTTTTTTTGAGATAAGTTCTCCTGACTCTTAGGACATTAATTTGCATAATGCCCCATCTCCCTGCAATTGTAGCACTAAACGTTGGTGTCTTCCTTCTTCCCCTTGCAATCACGAGCTTGGTGACCTTTTTCACCACACTTGTAACAGACTCCCGTTCCCTTCAAACAAGTACCAGGGCATTTCTTCCTACATTTACCACAGGATGGATATTCAACCTTTCCTTTATTCCCCTTATTTCCATTCCCAGATTGATCAGCAGTTTTCTTCTTCTCTTTCTTTTCTTTAAAGTCATAAGACTTAGAGAATTCCTTTTCAGTCTTGATAGCACATGAGACAATGTCTTCGTACGATGAGAAGGATTGTGAGGCTAATGCTCGATGGAGAAATGGTTTTAACCCATCAATGAAATGATCAATCTTACTTCTTGGTTTACATATATAATCTCTAGCATACCTTGCTAACCTTGTAAAGTTAGCCTCATACTTTGCAACATTCTCATCCTCCTTTTGTCTTAGACTCAGAAATTGCCTTTCCATATCTGCTCGATGGTCCTGAGGAAAGTATTTTTCTAAAAACAGATCTTTTAACTCCCTCCATTCCATATTTGATACTTCATTATCTTCTTTTGTGTTTTGAATCAATGACCACCATTGATCAGCATCTCCAGTGAGTCGGTAAACTGCCATGATAACGTTTTCCCTTTCACTACTCCCCAAAGCCTGAAATATTTTTTCTAGGGAAAATATCCATTGCTCACCTACTAAGGGATTTGTACTCCCATTGAAAGTTGGTGATTGTTGCCTCATGAATCGATCTAACATTGATCCTCCACGCTGCGGATCAGGGTGCTCCATACGGGTAAGATTATTATTCATAACCTGAGTGAGTTGTCCCAGTATGGTGATTAGCTGATCGACACCAGTTGCATCAACAGCTCCACTATAATTATCTTGAGCAGAAGGGAAATCCCTACATGGAGTGCGTGCATTGATTCGGTTTCCATTTCTTCCACTAGGCGCCATTTCTAAACAATGGCATAAACTAGATCAGTTTATGAATCAAAATACATAATCCCATACTTATAAAACACTTAACATAAATTGAACTATTTATGGATATAATCCATAATCATAAAAATGTTTTCTTTGAGGAAGTATATACTCATAAACCCTTCATAATGATTTGTAAAGAAAATGAGAGTTATCCTAAGCATATCCCCCGAGAGTGTCGTAACCAAGAGTGCAGCAAGGCCCGTTGTCGTGCACCAGTTCACGTTCGAGTCTAGCTCAAAGCGGTGTTTTCAGGTTTTACCCCTAGGTACATCTGTGCCAGAGCCGGCTCTACCTGCTCATATCCAGACAGGGATGTATTGCTCAGAAAACTCACAAAATCTCTACAATACCAAAATTCTAGGAAGTTCTTCTATACTAATCCTCAAAGTTCATCTTAGGTCTATTTTCTCTAATCAGAGTTTATCTAAATCTAGCTTCCAAGGTTTGTACTAAACTTCCTCTGATACTAACTGTAACGCCCCGACCCTAGTTACCCAGAGTCGGTGCATTATTACATAACATTGGGATGATCACAAGAAAGATCAAATCTCGAAATACCGATTGGTTTAGTAGCCTTGGAAACACTAGATATTTTCATAAAGTTTTAAATTACATCATAAAGTGAAAAACAACTACAAAAACATAGTCTTCATATTCCAAACTCATATCCCCACATAAAATCCCTGCAGGTCATTCATAACTTACTTCTTCACATCTTGGGAAAAATAAAACATAGAAAATAGTTGAGCTCAAATGCCCAGTAAGGATAACAATATAGCGGAACTTTCAAAAATAAGCATAAATATTTAAGGCAATGCATTACGAAAACAAAAGCCTTTTAAACTTTAACTTCAACATAGTATGGAAAAATTAAAATGAAATAATTCCACTTACTTATTCACATAGATATTCTACTAATCGAATAATCACATGCAATATCAACAACCACTTTCATAATGATGGAATGCATAATGCCAGACTATCATAACCACATAGCCAAGGCCTCGTGCCAAGACTACAAATAAGATTTTGCCAAGGCCTTGTGCCAAGACACTAGTTTGTCTCATGAGACCTACCGATGCATCGAGGATCTATAGCGGGCTCTACCCGTCACATATTAAGTCCAATGCATTCCCATATGAAAAGGTTTAAACATAAAATAAACATTCGTATTAAAACTAGCATACGAAATGTCAATACTTTCATCATAAACCATGAATGGTATAAAAATAGCACATCCACAGTCAAACATACCACAAAACCTTCAATACAACATAGAAGTTTTGCATCATAATAAAACAATTTCACATAAGCGTAAAATCCATCAAAGGATGTTGACATAGATGAAATCAAAACTCTTTTTAGTGAAATATCTCTTTCTATTTTTGAAATAACTTAATAGTCATATATTTATAAAATAAAACATTTTCTTTGAAAATATTCTTATAAGCTTGTAAGGGAAGCTTCGACGATTTTATAATGGCGGAAAATAGCCGCACCCGCTGTATAAGTTAAAAAAAACATTCTTACCTTAATTCTGTCGAAAAGGTTAAAAAGGACCTTGTTTTGAAAATGACGGAAAGATTTGTTTATAAACCACTTATAAAAGTCAAAAAGGGTATAAATGACTTTAAATCATATTCTATTAAATAGTAAAAATGTTTTGAAATACATTTTTAAGAATCATGGATGTGGATGATAAAGAGATCCCAGTAGATTATTACGTATAAACAACCTCGGATAATGAAGAGATTGTGAAATAACCCTTACCTTGTACTTTTCCTTGGTTGGGGTAGGCTAACCTCTTTTATAATGGTGAAATAATTGTTATTAAATTATACAAGAATCATATACATTAATATGATATCATAAATGATCTTTTAACATTGATTTGTTAATAATATCTTAGTATTATCGTTGTTTTGGGTGTTAACTTACTCGTTTTTTATATGTTTTGTTACATAAGCCATGTTTGTAATGGATAGGTTGTATATTATTCATATACATAATGATATCAAGTCCTTAAACATTATTTTTAAATCATCAAATGATAATTATACTTGAATGGATACGATGGAGAATGAATCTCATCGCGTTCGTGGAGACGGTAGTCCGTACGTACGCACGAGCGACAATATCATTCTTTTGATATTAAAATAATATATAAATGGATGGTATATCATATATACAGAATCATTAACGTGTTATATTTATTATTTACATGAGTTACACATCATTATTATACCCATCCAAATAATAATATATTGAATAACAATTACACCACGACGTGGAGACGGTAAGCCGTACGTACGCCCGTATGGTGACATGTTATTTAAAGGGTGGATAGAATACTGAATATGGTTGTAAGATATTTATAATAACATCACATTGTACATATTATACTGGAGTTATTATTTTAGAATGGTAACAACAAAAGAAGAAGAAGTGGAAGAAGAATGGAACTTGGAAAAAGGCGGTGAAATCATTACCTCTTCTTCGGTTTCTTCCTTTTGATTTGATCAAAAGGGCTCATTAGGTTGGATTTATGATCAATCTAAGGCCTCTAGGTTGTAGTGAGGGAAGTTGGGAGAGTATTTGGGCAGAGTTTGGCCGAACCAAAAGGCTTTGAAGGTGTGAAGAAATGAGAAGGAGTGCCCTTTTATAAGAGGGGTGAGGGGCACCTTTGGAAAAGCTAGAAATATTAATTTATAATAAATTCATATTCGGTTTCTAATGGATCAAAAGTTTATTATTTAAATTTTAAGGTAGTTATGGGTCGAAAAACACTCAACAAATAGAATTTAGACAGGTTTTGGTACTTATATTAACCTTATCTTTAAGTATTAACTCTTAGTTAATTAGTTTCACTTTTACAATGTCTCTTTGTATTTTTATATAATATGGTTAATAAACTTACTATATATGTCCAAGAGACCCCCAAGTGGTCCCTTAATGATACACTTATCATGACATATGTTTCTTGGCCGAACCTTAGATTTTTAAGAATTTTATATCAATTAATAATATAATATTTATTTTAAACACTCTTTTATGTCAATTTTGACACTATTCAATAGTTGATTTTTGTGAAACTCATAAAAGAATTATTACATCGAAAAAAGTTAATTAAATCAATCCTAATATGTCATATTATCCTAGAAAATTATTTTAATTCATTAAAAGTCTCAAATTATATTTATTTGGGTATTTATAATATCAATTATTTTAACTTTTCACTATTATGGTAATTACTGCATCATCATTGTGTCATAAATAAAGTAAATTATTTAATCTTTAAAAATTATAAATAAAATATCATCATGTAGGAAATCGTTTTATCTTTCTAAGTTATCTTTACAATCGAAAATCCAACATATATAACCCTATGTAAAAATTGTTTTTCTAAAAGATATATGCTTGTGTCATTTTTGTATTCATTTTCACTTAATTAAAATAAAGTGTCCCTATCACCTACAAGTGGCTCCATGGGGTCCCAAAATCGACCCAAAGATGCCTATGGTCGAACATGTATCAACCAATAATGCTAGGACACGTTTTAGGGTAATTGAGTATTATTAGAATATTATTTGTTAACCCTTATCTACCGGATTTACCCTTAACCATGGTAAATAAAATATTTACCGCAGTAATTATTCAAAATGCCTAAAAATAAATGTTACCTATTTACACAATTTAAACATACTTATTCCAAATATGGAATCCATTTTTCCAAATTCAAAACACAGAAGTGGTAGAAATTAATTTAAAATTAATTCCCGTTGTTAAAACAAAAAACATGTTTTTAAGAGATAATAACTATCAAAAGATTGAAACTTGTTTATGTCCAGTTTAATTGTAAAATTATGTCCAATGACCAACATTGTATTAAATGGTAAAAATTTAAATCATTCTCCTATAAATAAAATATCAATATGACCTAAAGTACACAATATGATCCATTTCATGAATGATTATGTATCTCTTACGTAATAATAACAAAATATTTTAACTTAAAAAAACTCATTAATTTTAAAGCGTGATAATCTCCGTTCATATTAGGGTTGTTGTTCATGGATTATTTCTAGAGGGGTGGCAAATCATCTACTATTAATTTCAAAAAAATGAAGAATCAGTGAGAAATCGAAAATGAAAGAGTTGATAAATATGATTTCTGTTAATATACATAATACCTATTTAATTAATGTATGGAAACAATCAAACAAAATTTATTACTTTATGTGAATCAATGTTAAATAATGAATTGAAAAATTAGAAGTAAAATAAAAAATTGATAATGATTTATGATAAATCTAGATGTGAGATTCTACATATCAACCACTTAACATGAATGGTATATTTTAAAAATCCATTTATCTTACTAGTGATCAAGAAACCTACCTCAAAATTCTGTTTTTATAGCACCCTATTGAGATTTTATGATAGCCATGGAACTAGACCAACACTTTTGTAGAGCTTAATCCACGGTATAATGGGGTTTAAAAAGAGATCCATTATATTTTAGAAACACTATAACAAGAGACTCACACATGTCTTTGTATTAATGAAGTACAATGAAGAAATAGAGTTATGAGAATAAGGTTACGATCCTTGTGAGAAATGGAATATAAATTTGGATCCTTTAGATAATTGATAATTTTATCCCTCTATTTTTGATTCGATCTTCATGAAATTGATAGAAAGATAAGAGTATCATAAAATATACAAAGGGAGTCCTTTTTTAATCTAAAAAATTTGTAGGAGGGTTTGAGAAATCATCAAGAGTCATTCATCCATGCAAGAACTCAATTATTTAATTTTCGAACCTAATAAAGACATCATTGGTGGAGCTATCTCAATTGAATCAAATTTCTAATATAAACATCCTTGGTAGTCACCACCAGGTAGCTAGTTAGTTTCTATGAACCCGAGGGTTCTTGAAAACCACTACCAATGAGTCACTATTGCCCAGTTACTGTTTGGTGATATTCAAATGGAAATAATCTTCACATGATGATCCACTGTCGGGCTGGTTCTCCTCCACCATTTGGCCATTGGTACTTTTTTAGAGTTTCTAGAATTTCCACCATGAAATTGGTAGGATGGACACTTGAAATGGTTAGCTAGTACTATATCGACACTTGAAGATCCAACTAAGTGAACCTCCACATCACTCCAATTCCATCAAAGGATCTTTAATGTTTTTTAAAAGTACTTTAATAATGAAAGGTAGATTACAAAGAAATTATCAGCACATCAAATGATCATTAATATTCTATTAAATTCTATTACATATTTTTTAATAAACAAAATAAAACTAACATAAATTAAAATTTTAGGATCATTGGAAAGTATTTGTGATCATGAAAACACCATGAGAGTGATAAATATAATGATCCATCCATCTAGATGATCACAAAAAGTGAACATAAAATGATAAATAAACATTGAATCTAAGGTAAGAGATAGAAGATTTTAATTCAATAGGTAAAAAGGTATTCAATAAAATCATGAAGTAGACACATTAATCATTCTATTAACAGCAACAAATTTAATTTAAAAAGATCCTAAATTTTAAAAAATGAAGTATGAGGGAAGATTAAAATGAAGTAATTTTTTTATGATTGAATCAAACGTTGAAGTTTTTTTCATTAAATTTCCACCATTTTTAAAATTAAAAGTACAATTTAAGAAATTTCCGCCCCATTGTGATTATTAAAAAGTGAAAAATTATCAAAAATTGTAATATTGGAAGATTAAGGTGAAATATAAAAAATAATTTAAAGAAATAATTATCAGGGAATGTTGAAAAATACCTAATAAACTATTTGATTGGTGAACATAAAACATTTCATTAGCTGGTCACTAATAAAAAAAGAGAGTTAAAAAATTGTTCACTAGAGAAATATTTTTTAAGAATAGTAAAAAATATAATGAAAAAATAATATAAAATATATTTTAGCTTCTAAAAATCACAAATAATATGATTATTAAATAAAGGGTTGTAAAATTAAGAAGGAAAATTTTAAAAAACACTATATAACTTCCGAAATTTCAAATAATAATATTATTATAGAGTGATATTAGAATTATAAATATAAGTGAATACCAATGGTGTATTAATGAAAAATTAAGATATGAATAATATAATAGGAAAAAAAGATAAAAATAGTGAGAAAAAAATAAGAAAAAAAATAGAAATTACATACCTCTTCCATGACATATTTTATTTTAATTAAATAAATGAACTACCTTGAGTTATTTCATAATATAACAGGTCTCGATGAAGGTAAATACATTGATTTAAATAAATCATTATAGGATTTAAAAGATTTGTATTTCATCAAAGATAACATATGATAAGAGTTAGCATGACATGTATATATTAAATTTTTTCTATATCATTAATCATCACTGAGAGATAAAAAGAACAATATTTCTATTTAAAAATAATTATATACATAAATACATTGATGCAATTTAATATATAATTTTGAAAATTAATTTATAACTAAAGTAAGTCTTTAATATAAAATAAATATTGAAATTTAAATGAACTTATTTTAGAAAATATATTTTAAAATTTGAAAATAATATTATTTTTTGAAAACAATTAATTTGAAAATAAAATGTATATCTTAAGAAAATATTAGAATAAAAAATTTATTAACGTATCACACTAATAATTACATAAGTGAGATAAAGGTATCATAGTGATTATAGAATAATAATATAAAAAAAATTCATGGAAACATTTTTTTTAAAATATAACTCAATATATACATAGATCAAATAAATAAATACACCAGATAACAAATACTAAATCACCTTCAATGAATTTTAAAATAATCATGGGATAAATATTTATCTATATATTAGCTTTTTTATATTTTTTTGTAGAAAATAAAATCAAATATCATTTTTTGAAAGTGATATTTTATTAAATGGTGTTGAAGATTAATGTGTTTGAAGAAAGAGTTTTTATTGGATTTTTAGAGATATTTATCACACAAGTGTTATCACAAAATATTGATATATGGTTAAATGTAACCCTAATTTCAAATAGAGTGTGTTCCATTGATAGAATTTGGGTACAATAACACCCAATGACTAAATATTCTACTTTAGATATGGAAGGAGAAACTAATTTATACTCCTTATTAGCCCATGAGATGTGGTATTTTTTTAATAGATTGGTTGCTCAACTTGTAATTTTCCTATCATCTTATATTTTTCTAAAATTAATATTTAAAATGTAGTTTAATTCTAAATGGGTTCATTTAAAATAAATTAAACTAATGTATTCAATCAATTTATATACTGAAAAATCCTATTAAAATATTTTAAATGAGACTATTAAGGATTAGATTAAAAATAAGTGCAATGAAAAATAATAATAGTATATCAGTTCGATTTGGTGTAAGATAATTTTTACTATAAATCATAATTCTATAAAGATTGTTATTGACCATTTTATCTTCTTTATACAATATAATATTACTTATTTTTCTTATAGGAGTACTATTTTTCTTAGTGTGATCTATTTATTAATTCTATTAATAGTTCATCATCATAATTTCATTAATTTTAAAACATATAACTATTTCATAGAAAATTTTTAAAATAGATAAATAATTTTTTTTCACCCATAAATATCATCTCAAATTCTGTTTTCATTATATCATAAAATTTTGAATTTTTTTAATTGGTAGATAAAAAAACCATATCATCAATATAAATTTTAATGAATGAGAGATCATTTTTGATAGGTTTTTAAAATTTATATGAACCAGATTTCACCATTTTAAATCAATTTGAAATAAGATAGTTTTAAATTAAATCATACCATGCTAAAGGGTATTATTTTAAACCATAGACAATTTTGGTAATTTAGATGCTTTTTTTGAAAAATGGTGATTTTCAAAACCTAGTGGTTATTCTATAAAAACATTTTCAGAAATAAAACCATTTTGAAAAGCACACATGATATCCCTTTAAATAGTCTTAAATTTATTTGAGAGGTGAATTCCAACAAGAATTTAATGGATTATAACTATGAGATGGGTGGAAAGGATTCACGAAAGTTGATTTATTCTTATTAGTTACAACCTTTCAAAACTAAATATTCTTTATTTAGTGATATTACTGTATTCATATTGTTTATTTTAACAAACAAATCTTAATCCTATAATTTTGTGATCATTAAGTAATTCCACAAGATCCTGTATAGAGTTTTTGAGTGATTTCATTTAATTTTTATTTTATGAAGACAAATCAATTTACATCATTATGGTTTTGGGGTTCATGGTGAATAAAAAAGGCTGGAAGTACAAAATCATTTAAGACCGATCATGGATTATGAGTTCTGGGATGTAAATCCATAATAAAATTTTCTAGAGAATAATCATTAGATATTTTTAAAACTTGAGCCAATGAATTGGAAAGGGATTCATGTTAAACTTTAAATTCTATATTTTTAAAAGGTTATTTTAATCCAATATTTTCAAATAAATTTCACGATGAAAATTTTGGAAAACATTTATCAAAGTCAAATTGCATTGATTCTTGTTTTATTCCTTTTTATGGTGTTATTTTCATATGTCGAAGTACAAAATAAATATACATTCATCATATTTAAAATTATATTTTCCTAATATGTATTTCGTGTTTAAAGTAAATCATTTTAAACTAAAGACATTGAAATAACTAACTTTGGGTTTTTATCATTCCAATGTTCATAATGGGTTTTCTTAAGAAAAGATCTTAAGAGAACACGAATATAGATATAAAATGTAGTACTCATAGCCTCATCCCAAAAATACTTTATAATAGAAAATTATTTTTAAATATTTATTTTGATTTCATGGTTTTTTTGATTTCAAATCTCTATTACCATGTTTTATTGATGGGTTTAAGGTGCAAAAAATAATGATTATATATTAGAGTAGAATTAAAATTATTAAATTCATTTTTATTGAATTTTCAACAATGATCACATCAAATAGAAATAATTTTAGACCCTTTTTAATTTTATTATTTTTAGAAAACATGATGAAGGATTTATATGATTAATTTTTATGAGTTATGAAATAAGCTTATGTAAATCTTAGAAAATCATCAATTGTTATAAAATTACAATATTTTCCTCCAAGTTTGTTAATTTGATATGGGCTTAAATGGTTAATATGAATTAATTTAATATATTTTTAAGATGAAATTACTTTTTTATATTTTAATAAGGATTTTTCTTTCATACCATATTAGCCTAATTCCAAAACCATGGCACCATTAAAATTTAGTTTGGGAAGATCTTATTCTAGCTAATAACAGCTGAGTTCAACAATATAATTTCAGTTATAATGATAATGGTGTTTATTCCAAATCTAAAATTCATTCACTTTTTCTCAGAATCATTTGAAACTTTGGATTGAAAGATATTTAAAAATACTTGTATAAAATTTTTTAAAACCAGATTTTGTAAAATATATTTTCCCTATTTAATTAAAAAATTTAGAAAATGATTTTCGAAGGAGGCTTTAAAATCACTGCTACACAACTGGATAATACTTTTTAAATCATGTTTCATGGAATTTACATATAAAACATATTTTATAATGGTAGAGTTATAAACTTTATTGTACCTTCACCAATTTTATTTCCCCCAGATCTATCAATGAATGTTACAAGATGTCCTTTATGTTTACTAATTTTATTGAATTTTGATAGTTAAACAAACATGTTTTTTGAGAAACAACAATATAAGTACCGCCTTGATTCTTGGGTTATTCTTAGATAAATTTTATCTATAAAATTAAATGATAGGATGAATTGGTAGGAACCTAATTTCAGGTCATATTATATTAGAAATAAATTATTTTAGATTATTTAATTTCTTCTCAGATTAGCACTAAGAAAAATTGTAATAAAGATGAATTGAATTCAGAATTCCATGACATCCATTTTTTCAATAAAATTCATAGATTAAATTACCAAGTATTTTTAAATAATAATATTTTTTTTATTAAGAAACACTATTAAAAAAATTATTGTTATATACATTCAGAGTGGTTCTTGCATAATGAGAGAAACCAAAGACAACCAGATCATTTCCATGTCATTAAGAGAAAAAAATATATTCTGATTTTTGTATCCTAAGTTAAATTCTAAAAGATAAATTTTAGGTATCTAATAGTGAAATAAAGTTCATTGATATTTTGTTAATTAATTATTTTAATTGATATATCTATTTTTTTGATGTAAAATCCTTTTCATTTTTCATTTTATTTCTTTTTTTACCACTTGAATTTATTTATTTACTAGTTTTTATATAATAAATAATGTTTATTATAAGATTTTTATTGTTTACATTGATAATATTTTATGTCTTCATAATATTGGTATCTAAAAGAGAGAGAAAAATAAGTGAGAGGAGTAGGATAAGAAAAAGGGGAGGAGAAAATACGATGTGTGAAACTAGCTTTATCATTTTCATCACCAGGTTCCATATGAAACTTGGGGAATGATTCCCCTAATGAGGATGAATAATTTGAGTCCCTGGAGGTGTCCCTTACACTATATGATGTGACTTTGAAAGAATTCTTACCATGTTTCTTTTTATATAGTTTCATTTTGTAGATTGGGTTGTCCGGATTGATGTGACCATTATTATTTTTGAATTATAATCAAATCACCTTGGATTCCACATATCAATTTGAATTTATGGATCACTTGTGGAATTTATTGTTTTTATGACATTGAGAATGATTTTTGGTAATAATATCATGGTCCATAACCTTAATTGTGAATTTTTCATCATTAGTATCATTGAATTTGATAGTTTTAGTAATTTTATTTGATTAATTAGCTTCCTTTTACACTTTTTATTTCATAATTATTTCATACGTCATCATTCAGGTGACAATTTTATTAAATTCCATATTTTTAACAACTTCCACTTCATGAATGACCATGAATTTAAGGTTTATAGAGCTAGGTAAATTCAAAATGGTTTTCATTATGATAATTTATATAGATAACTCATCCCATAGGGACATTATACTCTTACAGATGGTATTATTTCTCATAATCATGATATTAACAAAATCATTAGGATTAATAGAGAAACATTCAAATGTTTAAGACCAATATCTAACCATGTAATTTTATCCTTATTGGTTCCATCATGGGTAACATCTATTAACATCAAAATATAAAATGAAGATTTTCATATGGGGAACAGATTAAACTCATAATGACCAACACCACAATGTAATGTTATTATATATATATATAACTAAATTAAAAATAATTTATATATTTGGGGGTCCTTTCTAATGTTCCCATTAGATCATTCATGTACCCTGGGGAGGCTGAAACAATGTACATACGTTTTATTAATTTTATTTTATTCACATTTCCCCCTTTTATAATTCAGATATCCAAACTTGTTAGAGTTAATATATATTCCTTGTTTATAATCAAAATTATACCACATGTAATACATAATGTAAGCATAAAAAACACACAATATTTTTACAAGGTTCCCCCTGATGCGAGTGACTATGTCCTTTCTGTGTTTGGCGTGATCTGAGACACACATTCTCTACTAGATATCAATCATAGATTACAAGTGGGTTGGTCACATATCACCCTAAAAATCATGGTGGTTAGGTATGAACCCTTTTCAAAATTATACCGGTATTCCACTAGTGTTATTTATAATAGAATAACAGTAGTGTTTCAAAAATACCACACTTAACACAATAAGAAAGATCACAAGAACACCCAGCTTCCATTGCAACAAAAAATTGATCTTCCTCTTTAAGCCACTGAGATAAGATTATTATTTAGTTTATAAATTCAATTGAAACTATTTGTCTACCACTGAGTATAAAAAATAACACTTCATGGTAGTTAAACCATTATACTCTCCTAAATTGTAGTTGACAACACTTCAAATTCAATTAACTATAGTAATTTAATGAACAAATGATGATATATCAATGGACTATAAGTTGTCTTATTATTTTATTTATTGAAAAATTCTTCTTTATCTCTAATCAATTATTATTCACATCAATATAATGTGTTCTTCATGCATGTATTTCTCATCATCTCACAAAAATATTTGATTCATGTATTTCTCCACACAATTTATGTATCCTCATTTTGAAATAAAAAATTCATAGAATTGTGGATATTTTTGATCTTCTTTATACAAGTACACAATACTACACCCTTTTCATTTCACATTCGATGACATGCGCATGTATTAATTGAATAATGTAATAATATTTCACAAACATGATTACTTATTCACTACCTGAATTATTTATATACTTTCTAAGAAATCATATATTTCACTGTCTTCATGCACTCATATCACACACATTCTCTTCACTCTTCTATAATGTATCTTAACATTGATTTAGGTTATGAACAATGTATGTGATCAACTAGATGAATGTAAACTATAATATAGCCTTCAATAAACCAGATGCTCACTACCCATAATATTTTCATGTTCTGTGCATGTAAACAATGAACTATTCAAGCACACACATAATGTCTCTTATACTCATGTATGAAAGATCATGTGCATACACTATAATTTGTTTCTGCCTCATGTGTTATGAAATCTCAATACACCACACTATACACTACTAATTATTCATGTATGCACATTCAAATATGGATCTAACCATACATATAATTCACACCAACATTGCATATACAAATCTAAATATGGGAAACTGAAAGCTTATGCCTTTTACATGATATTATTTATCTTGAAATAGTAGATCACCCAATGTAATTTATAAATAACCGACACAAAGTATTCATATACACTTTTTATATCTAGTTATATTGGCATCATACCTTTATTCATGAAAGAGTTATTTTGATAAAGACTTCACACAAGAATGCATATATTCTTTAGTGTTATTTGTGAAACATTGTAATAAACTATATTCACACAGGAATATATATATATATATATATGAATTAATTGTTTATGATCATAACACAAGAAAAGGAGTCATTCATCACGTTTTCCTAAGTTGATTCATGAAAACAAGTTTCTTTGTGTACCACTATGAGTGTGCTATAAACATGTTGAGTGCCTCAAAGATTACCTTATACTTCACGCATAAAGAAACAACTTGGAATATTTAAAATTCATGAACCAGGGAATTTACATGGATTTATTTTACTCTGAATATTCTATTTGAATAAAAATATATACTTACAAAAAAAAGATCTCAACCACCTGAATTTATCAGAAACTATACCATCAAATCAACTTGTATGAACCACCTCGCTACCCAAAAAATTTCTATTTCTCGACAAAAAACACCACCATCTATATAAATTCATTATTCAGTTCACGATGTATCTTTTCAGTTTGATCCTCATTAAACCATGAAAACTATTCAACAAATAATTTCAACTATCTTTGTATTTTTAGAATTATGAAATGATGATAATATGACTTAGATCGAGCTTCAGAAGATGTAGCATGGAGATCTTAGTGATGGGAAGCTCTTGTGTGAGCTTATTAGATAATATGATATAGTTGAGTTGATCAGATGACCAAGAAGATAAACTAGATTAGATCAGATGGTTGTGGTTATTTTTGAGATACAGTAATGTGAAAAAAATGACCCACATAAAAACAACTACAGTTGTCTCATTGCATTATTTTACAAGGCACATCTCAATACTGAGATAAATATTTACCGAGAATACATGTCACACTAAGACCACCCCATGTTGGTGATCCCATACCTTTCCATTCCACCTTGTATGTTGTATTTCCTCCTCTCAAATACAGTATTGTAGTGCGCATAGTTTTCCCATTCTTCCTGCTGGCCTGGATGAGGAAGCTACTTCTCACCTTAGTAGTGGTGTCGGTCCCTCAACTAGTTATTGGTATGACTAATTTTTAATATACAATCTATCAATAACATAAAGATATTATATAGGATGTAAATACAAAAAATAAAAATTAAATCAAAATATCAAATCCTTATCATGTATGTCCTCTTATTAAACTCAAAATTAATTCAATTCTGATGTCCTCTTCTTTAACTATTGTAAACATTGTGCATCATTTACACTATTCAAAGAACATAAGAACATCACTTCCATTTTCAAAGTAATTTTTTCTTTATTTAAAGAAACTTATTCTTGTCAAAATATCCTTTCCAATTTTTGAATGATTTTCAATAATAATTAAAAGGAAGGACCTCCATACTTCACACACTGTAAAACACTATAACATTTAGTTTTCATCAATCAAGTCTATTGGAATAAATTACAACACAACCATTACTTTAATCAATTTTATTTCTTTATTCTCTAACTTTGTATTTTTTCAATACCCTTTTAACTTTTAAAGTAAATGTTTTATTCTTCCCTTACTTGAAAACAAAACCAATGATATAAGTATGTGAAAGAATTCAGCTTATCTCATTATGTAAAAAGAAAAATTTTCTTATTCTCTCCATAAATATCCTCATTTCATAAGAGAACTCACTTATGATAAATTAAAATTTATCTACTTGAGATTAGGAAAAAAATCATCTTTCTTAAAGTAACACGTCATTAATTAATCAGCTATAAGTTTACATGGTCTGACCCAATATAGAATACCATAGTGATCAATTCAAACAACAAAAATATCAATAATTATTTTTTCTGAATATTATACCAACACTGAAACCTTATTTCAAGGGATTTTGAAAATATTTTCAACCAATATCCTAAATTTATCTCAACTAATAGATTAAAAACATTCAATTACAATAATTTATAACCCCTTTAATAATCCATTTTAATTTCTTCATCATGTTATCAATTTCTAAAATTCCGACATAGAATTTTTTTTCATATAAAGATAAGATAAAATATTTATTTAATGAAAATATTAAATTTTTTGAATTATAAATAATTCGATAAATTCCTTTCCAAAACCTCAAATATCCATTTGATACTAGTTGAGATATTAAACTCTAGTAGTTGTTCATCATTTCTCCCTATAAAGGGATAGGATTCATATATCTTCTTCACCATGATTTTATTTCTTCAAGAAATAATTATAAGAAAATTTTAATAGAAATTGAAATAATGAACTCCATGATGGATAACCTCTGAAATAATATCAAATATTTTTACAATATTAATATAATTTAGACTCTCCTTGAATATATTCTCTTCCATTAAATTCTATGCACAATATAAAAAAACAAAAATATAAATAGAAATAAGGTGGTTCATTAATGGGTTTTAATTAGAACAAGAGGGATGTGACTTATTTCTTATCCTCCATAATATTTATAATTGTGATCCTGATTTATGAATACTCATCATGCTTGATCCTTCATTGAAATTATAAAGTTTATCATTTAATGGAAGTATGGTCTTATTGACTTATTTATATGTCATATTCAATGGAATAAGATTGTTTACATAGAAATGTAGTAAAATTTCATTCTCCTATTCCTGATCCATATTTTTTTCCAATTCTAGCTATTCTTTCCATATGACTATGTATTCTTTTGGAAAATTCTCAGACTTTTTCTTGTGTGTAGACTCATTATTTAGAGTATAATTCTTATCATAAGAATCCGTTGGTGATTTTCCTTTGTTCTTCAATATTTATATCTGTTCACACTTCTATGTCATTCCTGTTTCAGTAGAATGCCTTGAAATTTTGAACATTATACACAAATCTATAGTAATCACAGGGTTATACCTTTAAGAAAACATATCATGAAATTTGATTTTTTGATCTTGATTTTCATGCACCATGTTAATCAGGTATTTATTTCTGAGGTAAATTTATTTGTTCTACTTCATCTTGCTTCCACCAGTATTGATGTTTCAGAACTATTTACAAATGTCCATGATTTGACCTTTTCTTCCATAATAGAAGCATTGTTTTGTTGGTGTGACATTTATATCATAATTCTTCTTGGTTTTAGCTTCCTTCATAGTGTTCTTAACTTTATTCTCCTTCTTATACCTCAAGAATTAATTTTCTACTTTTTTTCATTGCCTGTGAATTAGTTGTGGTCTTCATATCAGCATTTTCAAAGTGTATAGTTGGTATATACTATAACTCATTATTATTTTGACCACTTCTGTTGAAATATTAAAAGAATCCTTCAATACAATAAAATATATTATTGATAGATAGATTCTTCTTCATATGTGAATTATTATTCAATTCTATACAACTTCTCTTCACATATGATATGATCCCCTTGATATTGGTCTTATTTAATTATTATGTATTGAAATATTATGCCAAAATTTAATTGACCGATTTCTAAATTTCCAAAAATATAAAAAATAGACAAAAAATATTGATTTGTTTATTTGTGATACTTCTTCGATAGAATTTTCATCTTTTTGTTTTTGGATAGTATGATTTTTCATTTGATATATTTTTAAGGATCAAGAATTCACACTCTTCATCATATCCACCTTTGATGATATGATAAATTTATCATCCATCTTATTCATTCATGTTTGAAAAGAATTATTTTTAGAAAGTGTACTTATAGATGAAACAATATTAGTATTAAGAAAATATTCTTGAATAATGATTTTCTCTTTTAATGAGAAAGCACCAAATTTATCTTCAGATAATATAAAACTCTTATTTCCTCTTGAAGGAGTATTTTCAAAAGTAGGAATCATTTCATAATTACTCATATAAGGTTTTTTATATAAAAAACTTGTTAAGATTAAACTTGGATATTTTCAAGATTTATGAACTTGACTTCCAACTCAAGATATTTATGATGTAGAGAGTTATTATAGAATTTAAATTATTTCACCATATCTTCATATCATTTATGGGTTTTATTTAATTGTGTTTCCATAGATTTTTGAAATAAAATTCCATTTTAAGACACTTTATGTGGAAGAAATATTTCTCACCCTCAACCATGTTTAGTTTTTATTCCCAATTAATATTCATTTTCTGAACGTCATCATCATGAATTTTACTATCCATTACTAAATAATTATTAAACTTTTTAATTATATTTGGATGAAACTCAAGATGGGATTCATTAATATTCATTTTTGTTTTTTGAAGTCTCTCTAATGTATGTATTAGTTCTGTATAAACTATCTCAGTCACATCTTTGTCACATATGGAACTCTATAATTCATATTTAATCAAGGTGAACCTTTGTTTAAAATGAAATAAAAGATGTTATTTTTTGTATTTAGTTAGGATAAATGTCTCATCCTTGTCTTTGATTTCCAACTGAGAGTCCTTAATATTCATGATAACTTTATGAGATTCCTCAAGTGTATGAATCATCTCAATAAGGACCTTCTCAGTTACTTCTTTATCATACCCATTTCTTTGAAATTATTCAAGAACATCGGAAATATTTTCATTAAAAAGTGATAAAAATTCTTCTTTGGAATTGATAATTTTTGTGGACATTACATCTTTTAATTTCAATTTGGAAGGACTTCTCTAAATAATCATCTTCCTTTCCATGCTATGTATTTTTGTTGTATAGTCCCTTGATAAATGAATATATTTAATGGAAAACCTCAGTAGGAAATTTCTTCAGATAAAATTTTACTTATAAATAAAAATCACTGAGTGATTCAATAAATTAGTCTTCATCACCTCTTGAATTAGACTCATCAAAATGATCATTATCATCCGATTTAACAGATAATATTGATATACTATCATTCGAACAACATATATATTGTGACGTATCCTCTTTCTTTTAAAATTTATATCTAATAATTCATGCAAATTTATTATATATGTTTTTAAGGCTTTTTCAGATGCCTTCTTTTTGTCACTTATAGAGATTGGAACTAAACTTCCCATTAGTGACAACTCTATTACTTCTTTCAATTCAAATATGCACTTCATATAAGTCTAATACAAAAAACTGGGATAATAAGATATATCCAATCATAGGTGTATCCTTTGTTTTGATACCAATTGATGTTCATAGTGGATCAAGCAGGTGCACTCTAGGGGGGGGGGTGGAATTAGTGTACACATATTTTAATTATTTTATTTTACTCACTTTTACCCCTTTTCTAATTCAAACCTCTACACTTGATAGAGTGAAATGATCTTCCCTGTTTATAAGAAATATTATATAACATGAATGAAAAAATGTAAATGTATCAAAACACATATTATTATTAGAAAGGTCTCCCCTGATGTGAGTGAATACATACTTTCTTTGTTCAGGATGATTTGAGACACACATTCTCTACTAGAAAACAATAAATCTTTACAAGTGGGTTGGTCAGGTATCACATTAAACACCACGGTGGGTAGGTATTAACCTTTTCTGAAATTATATTGGTATCCTAATAATGGTATTTATAATGTAATCCAACCAGTTTTTCTTAAAAAATACATGTAAAAAAATGAGAAAGATCACCAAAACTTGAAGCTTCCACTACAATATAAAATTTATATTCCTCTTCAAGCCATTGAAATAAAATTATTTTATACTTTATCACTTCAACTAAAACTCTTTGAATACCAATGAAGATAATCAGCAACATTACATGCTAGTCAGCAGAATATACACTCCAGAATTTTATAAGATAACACTCCTAATTCAACTCACTATAGTAATTGAATGAACAACTGAAGATATATCAATAAACTGTAAGTGGTATGATTATTTTCGTCACTAAAAAATACCACTTCAGCTTAACTAAATTATTACACACATCAACATCATGTGTTATTTATATATGTAGTTATCATCATCTCATGAAAATATTTAATGCATGTAAATCTCCACAGTATTTATGTATATTATTTGTGCAATAAAAAATGCACAACACTCTAAATACATTTTATATTCATTATGAAAGTATAACATTCTACTCAATTTTCTTTGCATGTTATGTGTTATGTTCATGTATTCATTGAATAATGTAAGCACATTGCAAAAAATCAATTAATTCCTCACTTCCTGAACGATTTTTATAGAACGTCAACAAACATACACTACACTATCTTCAGGCACTCCTATACCACACCGTCTCTTCACTATTCTATCATGTGGCTTAGCACTGATTGATATTATTAATAGTTTCTATGCTCAGCCACACTGTACTACTACCTTCAATACACCATATTCTCACTTCACTAAATAATTTCATGTCATGTTCATGTAAAAAATGAATTATTCAAGAACAAAAATACATTCTCTTATACTCATGTATGCAAGATCATTTTCATAGGTATTATACTTTGTTTATTCGTCATGCGTGCTACACTCTCAATACACCACACTACCCAATATTATATCTTAATGCATGTTCATTCACATATGGATTGAACCATACATGTACTTCACAATTACCTCATACACGAAAACATGAATTTGGGAAAGTGAAAGCTTATGCCTTGTGAAGTATAATATTTCTCACAAAATAGTTGAGAATCCACTATAATTTATCCACAACTCACATAGAATCTTCATACAATGTCTTAGCACAATAAGAAGGATTCATTGAATCTTGATGATTATTGCACAAGAAAAATATACATTAAAAATTTTATCATGTGTGTATTTATGAAAAAAAGTATCTCTATGAATCACTATGAGTTTTATATGCACATTTTTAGTGCCTTGAATATTCTGTTCTCCTTCATGCAAAAAAATTAAACACATAATATTTTTCCTTCACGAACCAATGAATGTCCAAGGATCTATTTTACTCTTACCATAAAGGTTTGGGGTCAAGCCCCTTTATTAATGAAAAAGAAAAAAGACAGTAATCCCTTTTGGGTTGGGCAAGGTAAAACCCATTACAAGCCCGTAGGCCCAGAGGGACAAAGCCCATTCAGAAACACGCAACCAAAGCATCATATGACTGAAGATCCCATTGAGAAAACCCATTACAAGTGAAAAATATCACTAAAAAAGAGGAAACACAACCCGAAGGCCCAACAGACCAGGTCCAACACTGTAACAAACGAACCTGGCTTTCCGAAACCAGTCACGGTTAATTTGAAGAACAGATCTGAGAATCTAAATGGCTTCATCAAAACCTCTTCGAGTTCGGGCAGTGTCGGGATTACTCTTAATATTATGTCAAAATAGAAATATATATTCACCATAAACATGATATTTCCTCTGGAATTTATAGGAATTTATACCATCAACTCAACTCATGCACTCCTTCTCTCTACATAGACAATCTATGTTTCACAACACAAGAAGAACACCATCAATGAAAATTCATTTTTTTCTCCATGCTGCATCTCATTTGTTTGATCATCATTTAACCATGAAAATAATGAATAATATAATTTTTATTATGTTTATATTTTTATAATTATGAAACGATTATGAGAAGACTTTGATCGAGCTTCAGATGATGTAACATATAGATCACGATGAAAAAAATCTCTTAGGAGAATTCGGTAGAGAAGACTATGTGTGTGAGACAATTAGACAACCAATATGATCAGTTGGAGTGGATAACATGGTTTTGGTTCTTTCATATCCATATTAACATGAAAAAATTACTGCACATTAAAATGAGAAAACGTTTCTCACTCATTTATATTATAAGCGACACATCATCCCTATGGAAATGGATACTGAGTATAAATGTCACACTAGCACAATCTCATTTTGGTTCTCCCATCCACTATCATGCTACCCATAATAGTGGATTGTTGCCTCTCCCATGCACTAATGGGGAATTTTTTGAATGCCCTTGCTTCTATCTGGCCCGACCGAGGTAGCACCTTCCCACCTCAACAGTGGTGTGGGTCCCTCAACTGGATGGTGGTGTGGATAAATTTTAATTTAAAGGCCATTAAAAATATAGCCATATTCCATACAAATTAAGGTAAAAAATCAAAATTAAATAAAAAATATCAAATCCTTCTCATGAATGGCCTCTTAATAAACTTGAAAATAATTCATTTTACATGAATCTTCTTCAACTATTATAAACGTTATGCATCATTTCCACAAGTTTAAAAACTTAATAACACCTCTTGAATTGTCACATTCAATGTCAATTTATTTAAAGAAACTTCTCCAAGTAAAAACAACCTTTCCAATTTCTAAATGATTATAAAATATAATTTAATGGTAGATTATCCACACATCAAACACTATAAAACATGGTCAAATTGACATCTCATCTATCAAATCTATTGAAAAAATTACAACACAAATATCACACTAATCAATTTTTATTCTTCACTATCCTATTCAAATTTTTTATTGTGAACTTACACATGCATCACCCTTTACAAAGATGAAAAATACTTCCATGGTGAGTTTAAATCTGATTCTTCTAATAGGAATATATGATTCTATTAAAAATGGAGAATGCATATTGGAGTAATATTTTATAATAAATTTGAGCAATGAAATAAATAAAATATTTATCAAAAAATTTAAAGATATGTAATTTTGATAATATTTTTTATAAAATCTCAAACAAACATTGATAATATTTTTTGTTCCATAATTATAGAAATAAGTGGTGAATTTCCTTTTTAAAAACGTAATGTTGATATAAAGAATAATTGAGAAATATATTGGGAAATAGTTGATAATTTTATTTAAGTTTATGATGATAATATTAATGTAATTAAATCATGGGAATGTTCACAAAAAATTTATAAGAGTATCTAAATCAAAGTTCAATGATGTAATATAGAAACTTAAATATAGGAAAAAAATTGATAAAAAGTTTAACTAAAGATCGATATGATCCTCCACATATTCACACCAAAATACGTGAGGTTAAGTTTTTAAACACCTTTATATTAGCGGTGATAAATGATCATACCCCTAAAAATTTGGATTGTGATAACCCTCTTGAGATTCTTTGTTATCTAGAGAATCTATCCCGCAATTTTACAGTGCGTAAACCATTAGAGAATGGGGGTTGAGAAAAGTGATGTTTTCTGAAGGAAAACTTGTTAAAAGAAACTCAAATGCCTCTTTGGATGGATGGAATATAATTAAGGATGGGGGATTTGGGAAGAAGTTTTAGATCCCTGAGGGAATTGGGACAAGAATATGACTGTTTGATAGAATTGATAATTCTACCTGATTAACTTTGATTTGATCTTGAGAGAATTTTTGGAAAGATAATTGAATCATCTAGTAGACTAAGGGAGTCCAATTCTAGGATAAAAAGGTTATAGGTAGGTTATAAAATTCCTTTGAAGTCATGATTCCAAGGAAGACATCAATTATGGTATTTATCATTATAATAAAAGTATCCTCACTGGATCTTTCTTGATGACACCAGACAACTCATATCTACCACTGGGTATCTGGTAGGATTCCTATAACTTATGATATTTATAAAACCCCCAAAATATATATTCTACAAGATAATATCTTGCCAGTGTCCATAAAATATAAAGAAGCTTAATTAGATGAGACAAATGTTTTTTGGTGCACCTATATCAGCTGGTCAATATAACTTCTAGGGATTTTCTACTACTCTAAACATGGAACTGGCTAGCTTAATCCCCACACCGGCTCTCTGGTATTGTCTAAAAACCTATAGTTTTATCTTATAATTCTTATAAAGCCTTAAAAATATAATCTATATTTCTTACAAGGACTTAAAGTGTGAAAGGGAGATGACCAAGAATTTATCAAGGATTAAAAGTATCCTTAAGATTTCATTTAATTCTATTACATGGTATTTAATAAAAAGAATGAAACTTACGTAAATGAAAATTTAAAAATATAGGTCATTTTTGTTATAATGATAAAACCACGGGAGAGAGATATATAATTGGAGCTTCCATTTCATCATCAATAATTCATTCTGTTGAAACTCAAACAACTTATAATGATCTTTTAATTCGTGTATGTATATGTTTTCGATGAATGAAATGAATAAATTTCTAAAACTCATGAATTATTTTCATCATGAAATAATTAATAGTATGAAAATATTATCTTAACACCACCACATCATATATTAAAGTGTTAGTGGGGGTACTCTAAACATTAGTGTAGTATCTACACTATTTTGACCATGTCTCAATTGATACAATCTCATCAAACATAATATAAATCCACTTTATAATGATACTTCAATATTCAAAATGGAACATTAATATCCCTTTTATTTTTTTAGAAATAAATGAATAAACATAGTGAATCTATTATTCATATTATAACTCCCCATACTCCCCTAAATTTGGAAAAATATTATTCTCTTATCCCCCATGATGATCATATAGAAATAGAATTTAAGCCTCTTCCCTTTTTTAGGCATTGATTATTCTGAATTCACCACATATTTCAGTATGTGAAAAAATTAAAAAATTAAAAAAACTAAGGGGATATACAACGTTTTTGGGATAGAATTCATTCCCAACAATAGTCTCATGTGCTGTAAAGAAACCTTTAAAAGTGTATTCATCAATATATTTATGTAATTATCCTTTACTATAAAATATTAAAATAAAATATCACAAAACTCAACCTTCTCATCAATGAAGGTTTGTTTTTGAAAAAATATAATTTTACTGAGAATGTTTTCCCAAATTAATCAACCAGTTCATTTCAAAATTATTATCATATATAAACACCAATTAGTAGGAAAAAACAACCCTCATGCATTAATGATATGGCTAAATGCACATAATTTGAGATATATCATATTATATATCAATATTTTCAAATTCCATTGAGCTATGAGTGAAAATGTCTTTATTATTACAGTTCCATGAAAGATATATTCATTTTATATAGAACATATCTATATGATTTTAATTTTTATCTATAATATCACATTCCATATTTTCATCGGTATATCCATTAAACTTAAAGCATGTATCTATATAATAATTGAAACCATAGTAATGATTTTCATTAATATAGATCAATATACATTTTTTAATTCCATATGATTCGAGTCCTTTATTTTTTTGGAAACATTCTCATAGAGTAACTGGAAGCATAATATTCAGTATTGATACTATTAAATAGAGTATGCATCCAATGATCCCATGAAACTACATTTTATCCATAGTTCTTATTTCTTTTTCAGAAGAAAACATTTTTACAATATCTACATGGGTGTAATATTTCATTGAATCCTCCATTTTATAAATCTTATGTTACTCATGAGAAAACATTTATCATGATAAAAAAATAAAATTTCTTTATTATTTAAATTAATACATTAGAATAAATCCATTTCGTTGACAGTAAAAATTTAGAATATCTCCTCTATTGGGTAGAAATCCCATCACATGTTTCTTCTTTGTTTTTGATAAAAATAATTTTATTATATTACATGATCATAATAAGTGAGGATATGTCATCTTCATTGACATTGATATTTGTATCCAATTTTTATTTCATTGATACTTGTCTCTTTAAGATATTGTTCAACTTTCAATACCCTGAACATGATAGTTTTATGAGTCAAAATGTTTCCATTTTTTTTAACATTTACACATGTAAATGATCACTACCAAGGATAAACCATTCTATATTTTCATCATATTCTTATTCTAAATGATCAAAATGTAGTAATGTAGACATCATTTCCATTTTGTATGATTTATAGTTATATGGTGAAAAAATAAAATATTTATTTGAAATATTTTAGGCCTTATGATTGAAGATAACATGTCATAAAAATCAAACCAAAATATTAGAGTATCCTTTGTAGAAAATGGGGAAATGTTAAAAAATAAATAATAATTATTATTGACATTATTCTAAAACAATATTTCCCTGATAAAACTTTTCTCACTTGGATAGGAAAATATGCCCATTTTTTTTATTTTTCATAATTTTGTTCAACAATTATTCCCTGACTATATACAAATAAATAATGATGAATGTTGTCAACAAAAATATTGTTTTACATTTTAATGAAATGTGGTATGATTTAAAATTTTAAGGCTTCAACAGATTTGTACTAAATTCTACTATCTAAACTATTTTTTAGTCTCAACCATATTTTTTAGTATTTACAATATAAATATTCATTATCATTTCATTTATAATTTCTGTTAATTTATAATTTTTTTGGGAAATGTGAAAATCTAATAAATTATATAAAATAATCACTTTTTATTATAAATCATTATATTCTTCAATGTCATTAAATACAAATAATTATTCAAATGATGAATATTTAATGTATAATATATTTACATCAATCAATTAAATGATCTTCCTCAATATCATGTTATAAAACAAATAACTCCTCATACAAGGAGTGTATCCAAGAAATAATCCTTGTCCATGTTACATATTAAAAATTCCCCACTGTTTTCCTTTATTTAATGTATTTTATGGGATTTTAAAACCAAAAATATTTACAAGAATTACTTCTTATTAATATACAACCCGTTTGATGTATATAAAAAATTATTTCAAAATAGGGACATGATTAAAATTTTACATTTGTGATTTTGTGTTGTCTCCAAAATAATTTCTAAGTGTCATACCTTGATAGGAATGTTCTTATCACCATAATTTAATTCTCCCACTCAGTGCCACTATTTTATTAGGCTATATAAGGTAGTCTATATTTGTGTCATATATTGTCCCTTTCAAAATAATCCTTAACCTATTCATTATCATATTAAAATACATATGATCAGAATCTTTTGATAAAATTCCATGTTAGATTATAATAATTTTAAGAAAAGTGGTTGAAATTATCAAGAGATTTTATTTCACTAGATATAAAATATCAATTTCCCATATAAGTAAAATGGTCAAAAAAAATGAAATTATATACTAATATCCATTGTATGTCTTCATTATTATCAATCCATGAACATTTAAGTGTACTTATGACAACCCATATAATTAATACACTTTATTTCATGATTTTTACCATAAAGATACACTTAATAAAATTCCATATGATCATGAATCCTAGTGTGTTTAGGTATTTTTACACATACAATAACAACTTTAAAAATAAATACATTGAGATATACTAAAACTAAATAACACACCCTTAAATTCTCTTGATATTCTAAAATTATATGGGATAAACCAGGGATGTACATAAGAATGGAGTGAGAAATAAAGAACCTAAATGAATTAATCAAAGCCTAAAATGATGTATGTAATAAATTTGAGTTAATAGGCTTATAAATCTAAAATAAGAGGGATTAGAATCATAAAATTGAACATTGAATCATGATATAAGATGACAATATAAAAGAAACAAGTTATTATGTCAACAACACAAAACATGAAATTATATACATAAGTCAATGATAACTACCTAGAAATCATTACATAGTGAACTTAGCATAATCTCTCATATTCCAGAAATGGTATCAAAATATATAATAACATTATTCAGTGCATTTGAGGGCTATATAATTCTTTTCCAACCTTCCACATTGATATCATGTACATGTATAAGTGTGCCAATTAGACCCTACCAATTTATGATGTCTTTAATCACTTATAATACCAAGATTCAAGAGTTATGGTTACATACATGGATTAAACCACTCAATTAAGTATAGGTACAACAAGGTTAACACCCTTGAGTGTAAATGGGAATGAGTATTCACTACCCAAATTCTTGGGAAGGAAAATCGTAGGATATTTTCTATAGTGTAATGGGGGTACATAAAGACTCATAAGGGGGTTTAATGAGAGTGAAAGGGGTATATCATCACTGTTAGATCATAAGTTAATTAAGTGGTATGTTTAATAACATATAAAAACCTGAAAAATATGAAAAACAAATTTATAATATAATGAAGGTGCTTGAATAAATAGGCAAGGAGATGATCCCTAACTATGAGAGGAAAAATCTAAATGCTTTGATAGAGCTTCATAAGACCGTAGGAACACCTTAAGAGTGTTCTAGATAGTGAAAGTAATATTAAATTAATTATCAATGGTTACTTAGTGAAGAGGAGTGGGAGGATGGGATGATTTTTTAGAAAAATAAAGTATACTTATTTATTAATTTCTAAAGAATATTTTTGGAGTATATATGAAAAATTAAAGAAAAATAAAAACAAATTCATGGGTTTTCCCATGGTTTCTAACAAATTTGGTTGGGTTTTATTTTTTTATAAGGATAATAACTGAACGCATTTAAATAATACCATTGGTTATGTTAAAGTGAGTCATGTTTATAATGAATCGATTTTAAAACATAAAAATATAGTAAAGAGTTTAAAAAATTCATTAAGGATTTATAAAATTATTAAAATAACTTCAAAAACACTTTATTTAAATGCGGAAACATATTTTTTTTCATGGATAGTATTTATATGATTTATTACCTCACTGTTTTTTTATAAAGTCATAATACATAATATATATTTTTACTGTGTTTAATTTTTACTAAAAAACTCGACTGTCTCAGAAAATTATGAAAACATTACTATTGGATAATTTCAAAGGGATTATTTAAAAAATAATATTTATCTTTTAAAAACAATTCATTTAAAATAAAAAAATAACACTTTTAATAAAAAATTTCCAATTACTGAGAAATGAATTTTTTTATGACAATAATAGTTTCTGAACATTAAAAAAAATTTATTGAACTTCATAAAATTATAGTGTCATTTATATTTAAATAAGTATTTTTAATAAAAAAATTTAATAAAAAAATTTAGTTAAAATATTGTTGAATTTTCCAAGAAGTGTGTGTTGGTGGAAACTATATATTTCTCAAAAATGAAATTTTTATTTCAAAATATAAAATAATATGTAATTTTTTTAAAAAATTATTTAGTTATTATTAATTGAATAATAATAATAATAATTTTTTTATAAAAAATGCACAAAATCATAATTATAGGATATAAACACATAAAACCTTATTACACCAATTTATCCCCTCATGGTAAGGAGTTTGATAGTGAAACCTTTCTAGACTGCTTTAGTGAGCATGATTTGGGCCATGATCTCGATAAACTTGAAATTATCCCCTTAATGATTTTGATTATGATTTAGTTATTGAATCATAGAAATTGATAAATCAAGAGAAATTCCCAGTGATTCAATCTCCCTTATAAGCTTTGATTAATTAGGGTTATAAGGTACAATCATACTTATCGAGGCTATGTCTTCTTTCATCTGTGCCATTTTGAATTTATCATAAAATATAATTTTATAATCTTAATGGTCACTGTATAATAACAATATTATCAATAGTTATGATGATAAAATTTATTATATATATGAAATGATATAACATATAAAGGCCCAAAATATACATAGTAGAAAATGTGTTTTTTTATATGTATATTATTTGACAAGTTATTTATTTATTGAATCTAGAGTTTCATTTATAGATGTTCATGTCATTATTTTTCCCTCTTAAGAAATTTCGAAGTTGAAATTTTTATTTCATACAATGAATCAAATGAGTTTACAATTATTTCATTTCCACTTTTGATTCTCATGTTTCATCATCAAACATGGTGTTTCTTCATGAATCCTTGAGTATGTGAGTTGTCTATTTTTTGTAGAGAATCGCCTATATGATATATAATATTTATTGGATATTCCTTATATGAAATAATAAATTATGATAGTACCACCTATATATTAATTACATGTGTTGGGTCTATTATTTACTTTCCTAATATGGATTGATGGAACACATCATTTACATGACATAAGTTCAATGAGAGTTCTATATGATAAGCCATATGTTCGATATGATCGTGAATTTCAAAGGGGACAATGTAACTTGGAATATCTACACCCTTATCCCTAAACCTCATCACTTTTTCCATGGTGATATAAAAAGGAAGAACTTATCTTTGTGCATAAAGTTTAAGTCTCATTGTTGAATGTATGCATATATTTTATCTCAAATTTGTTCATTTTTAATTTAACAGTAAACATTTTAAACCTCCCTATCATCTACTGGATAAGATGAGGTCGCATTAGATGGAACTCTCCAACATCACCCTAGTATGTTAGAGTCCGAAACCACATCCTATATATAACCTCATAACATTTTATTCGAATAATTTAATGTAAATTGTTGGTATATGATAATTCCAATAGGGGAAGGTTTAGGTCCCAAAATCCTTTTAAATTCATGGAACATGATCTCAAAATATCTTCTAGATTTTGAATATTTATTTCAAAATCCACATCCAAATGAGGGTAATAATATGTATTGAAACTGAGCTCTATATTTGACACCTATTGAAGGATTCTATATAACCTCATGGTAAAATTTAGATCTCGATCAAATATAATGGTGAGTGGAACTCCGTGTAGTCATTCCACTTCTCTTATGTATATATTAGTGAGTTATTCTAGAGAAAAATATTTCCTAATATTAATGAAATTCACTGACTTAGTAAAGAGATTAAATAAAACCTAGACAGTATTATATCCTTTAGGTGTATGTGGAGCCCTATGAATAAATCCATGGTTATGTTATCCCATTTCAATACTGGTATAAGAAATGTTGCATCATACCTTTAGAATTTTGTAGTTTTTCAATGAATTATTGTTCTACCATGAAACATGATTCAAATTCTACAACCCCATTTTTATATTATCTCACTAGATGATTTTCATCATATCTCTATACATCTTATTTCTTCCCAGATGAATAGAGAAGGACAAACTTTGTGCTTAATCTAAAAATTTCCTATTCTATTTTGGTTTTTATGGGACACAAATCTATGTTCCAAAACTTATAATGCCATATTTAGAAATGTTGACCTCTAAAATATTCACTTAATTTTTTTATTGCAACACATCATCTTTATGGGCCTCATTTATCGAGTTAAGAATAGATGGTTGGGCAGTTATTTAAGAAAGGTGAAATGAATTTCCTTTTATTATTCGCATATCTATCCTTTTCATGTCCAAGAAGATTTTATCCCTCTACATTATCACCAAGGATAGGGTTTTGCGGTCAATTATACTCACTGTAGCATCATATTATTGTAATGTATTGAAAAATTAGAATATTTATTCAGATATAAGAACTTTATATAGTGGATATTAAGGTCCTTATGTGTGAATATATAATTTATACATTGGTGATTTGTATATATGTCACACTTATCCCTATTGATGTAATGTTTCAAATTCATCAACATGAAGATCACTACAACCAATTATATATTATGTGTTGGAAATTTACTATCATGGATATTTAATTATTTGGAGGTATATGCTATTAGTTTTTAATCTTTCATGAGTACAAAACCCATTCATTTTTGTGCATCACTGTAGATAAAAAATATTTACACCATGGTGTGCAATGTGATCTTAGGTTTAGTGATAAGCCTTTTCTTAAACTCTTTATAAAACTATTCACATTGATAAATTAAAAAAAGCATGAATTCCTACCGAGATATTTTTCATAGTGAGCTTGAAAATCATGATAAGTTTCTAAAAAATCAACAATAACACATAGGTAATATAAGAAAACTATTTATTTCAATCAAATATGTTAGTATATTCCCTCAATCAATCGAATCTATTTTTCAAGGATCTATAGATATACCTTATCTAGTTATAACAAGCCCAAGTAATATTAATTTCTTCATTTGAAACTCACATTCACTATACATTGGAAATAAATATTCATTTCTTAATGTATTAATTATATAATTCAAATTCTCTTCATGTTACTCCTTTCATTTGGTTAATATTTGAGTATCATATATAATTAATAGTATAAATTTGTTGATGTTATCCATAAATACACTATTAATTATGTATATGAATATTTCTTGAGCATTAGTGCATCCAAATGGGATCAATATAAACTAATAGTTCCTACACACTGTCTGAAAAAGAATCCTAGTGGGTATCTTCCTTCATCATCATTACTCGATAAAATATTGATTGAAGATCCACTATAGAACTCCATGTATCTATTTAAACAAGTCATAAATCCATCAAAGAAGATACATTTTATTTCTCTTGTTCTTTTTGAGAACATGATAATCAATGCAAAGGATGATTGACCCATCCTTCTTCTTGGTGAACTGAACTCGTGCACACCATGGTGATGTATATGGCTGTATAAATCCATTATCCAGATACTCCTATAGTTTTTCTTCAACATTTATTGTTTAACAGTGGACATTCAATAGAGAGTAACAGATATTATCAAAGCTCCAGGTATATTCCCTATTGATAACTCAACCTCAAGGAATAGTGGACTACCATGGATTTATTTAGGGAACACATCATCATATTCCATTACAATACAAACATCATCAAGGATGATGTTTTACATTGTCTAAATTATTTTATATAGATATACTTTCTCCTATGAAAATAATACCCATTCTTGAGATGATGATACTAAATGAGATACTTCATTCTCCTTGAACTTATATATAACTAAAGAGAAATTTATGATATGAAGGGTTATTTCATTCTCTCTACAATATATGTTTTCTAGATAACATGGAAAGAAATATTATATTAATAATATCATCAAGTTATTTTAATGAATGTATCACAAGGGTTTCTAGGATTTTTATGCTAAAAAAATGAATAGGGGAGGAGTTATATACACGAGATCCCAAAAATTTCATCATTTTTCATTTTCAATGATATTGTTACATATAAGTTTTGTGGTGTTGTATGAATACTTATACTAAATTATTTTGATATGAAAGATTGTATTGAAATATAAGAAATTTTTATATTCACCATCCATGAATGAATAACTAGTTTACATGTCACCACTCTATTTTTAGGATCCTCCTTTGTAGTTTTATTTGCATAGTCCCATCCTTGTTCTCTAGAACTTAGAGGTTGTTGTCCTTATTTTTCACTGAGAATTATTATATTAGTGAATTAGTTCACATAATATCCGTATTTATTGAATATGAAACATTGTTTAACATGATGAGGGTTTATATGACTATTCCTTTCATTAATCATATTTTTGGGTTTTTCTAGATGAAATTCAATTTCTATGCTCCCTTCCATCCTATATATAATAACTTTACTTATACTATTTAATAAATTAAAATGATACTTCTTCATATACCATTGACAAGTGGGATGTTGGAATTTCAATCCATGGTGAGTTTTCTCCATCATATCTCTAGAATTTGAAATTGATTATCCCACTTCATATCTGATAAATCATGAGACCCAAGAGATTAAATGATCTCCATTAGCAATTTAAGGGAATATCAAAAAATTTACCCATAGATTCGAAAGTCTTGAATAATAAAAAATTTTCATAGATGCATATTTATCCCTCCAAATAAGTGGTCAAGATTACTTTTAGGGGGAAAAGAACCTTGAGGCATATCATGAAAATCTTGTGAAGTTATCCTCATACACCTCGATGGATTCATCATCCTTTTTATTAATACTTGGAAAATAACTCACCATTTTTATCCAGAGGGTGTAAGGAAAATATTTATGTTAAAAAAATTATAAAATTATTTTTACTTCGTTACTTCAGTCTATAATAATGGATTTATTTATTTTGATAAGATGCCAACATTTATTAGCTTCTACCTCTATATGATAAACATATGAAATTAACATATACTTATCAGATGATTTAAGGATGAATAATATATTTTCAATGGAGTTGATCCATTATCCATGATTATCAGATCATAATATCCACTAACAGTTAGATACCTTTTGACATAAAGTTTTCAGTTACCAATTTCTCTATCCCATAGGGGTTTGGGGGTTTCCCTTGATTCAAGAATCTATTTAAAACATGGGTTAAATGGTATTATATTATCATCAATATTTTTATTCCTAGTACCATCAGGCTTGTCATATCATTTGGGTAGTCATTACATTTCATATCACATTAAATGTTTGTCATGTACTTCTATCACCATCCATTGACAAAAATAAATTGATAATTAAGGATTTATTTTTAAGGAAAAAATAAAATAAAAGAGAAGCTATAAAAATTGAAGTGATAACTCATAAATGATATATATTTCATAAAATATGAATTTATAGGTTTCAATCTATGTTATCCAGTATATAATTCATAATAGTAAATCCTATCAGTCTCATCATTCCCCTCATAATGGTTCATATTGAGAGTGTCAATTTAATAAATCCTATCACGAGGATATTTCAAACCATGTGTATTGAAATGGATATTCCTCAAGTAAAAGGTGATGATTGAGTCAAACCTAATGTGTAATTTTTGGGTTATTACCCCTAAGTACAACTCTACTAAATCCACATCCTCTTATAGTATCTTGAAATGGATGTATTTTCATTGAAACCACATAGTTTATACTTTCAAAAAACATTGGTATTTTTTACTCTATTTAGTAATATTCATAAAGATTTTAACATGGTGCTCTTATCCTAATTACTAAAAATAGCTAAAATATCCTTTAATACCATTTATGAAAATGAATATCTTTAATACACTTTATTTTCTAATTTATTACATATATATACACAGAATACAACCCTATAAGATCGCGAGTCCAAGAGTCTTTGGGAAACTAGGTACATATCATAAAAACTTGCAATAGAAAGGAAAATAAATAAAATAAAACTCTATAACATACCCTTAAATTCTATTGATGTTATAAAACTACACAGGATAAATAGGGAAAATACATAAGAAAGGTGTGAGATATAAAGCCCTATAATATAATAATTAAATAATAACATGGGGAATGTAATAAATTTGAGTCAATGGTCTTTTTTATGTAACATGAGAGGGTTGAAAATAAAAAACATCAACTTTAATGAATGACATAATATGATAACAAAAAGGAAACCTGGGAATTTAGAAACAATATAAAACATAACACCAGAAACATAAGTCAAGGATAAATACCGATAAAACATAATATATTGATATTTGTATAACTACCCATGCACCATATATGGAATCTCATGGGATAATAACATTAAAAAATGCATTGGAGGTCTATATAATTACGTTATCACCAATAAATTTCATATCATGTACATGAAAAAATATACTAGATAAATCATACAACATTAAAATTTCATTCATCACTTCTTATAAAACAATTAATGAGTGTGGGATACAAAAATTGATGTCCCCATGAAATTAATAATAGGCACATCTAGGTGAATAATCGTAGGTGGAAATGGGGATGAGTATTAATTACAAAAATATTTGGAATGGAATATCTCAGAATAATTTCCCAGCATAATGGGGGTACATAAAGATTCATAGAATTATTTAATTAGTGTGAAACGGGTCTCACATAACATGGAAATAATAATGAAATTAATATGGATTTCTATGAACATATCATAAAATGAAAAATTGTAAATCAAAAGGATCAATATAAAGAAGGTTCATTGATAAAGAGAAGGGGGGGATCCCTTACCCTGAGAGGTCACTTCTAAATGATTGGGAGAAGCAACTTATGTGCATGGGAACACATTGGGAGGGCTCCATATATGGGAATTAATATTAACTTAATGTTCAATAAGGTTTTATATAAAATTTGTGTGAGGTTGGGTGTGTGTTTAAAGAATAATAGAGGGGAATTATTTATTAGTTTGTAAACATAGGTTTGGATTCTATATAATAAATTGATCCAATACATCTACTATAATATGGTTTATGCCCAGGTTTTATGAAATAGTGTAACATGTTTATTAATTGATTAAGTTTAAATATTTAACCCATTAAAATAATACCCTTCATGATGTAGAAGTCAGCCATGTTTATAAAGAATTGACTTTAAAAACTAAAACATAATATTGACTTGGAGGATTTTTTTAATAGTTTATAAAATTAATCAAATAAATTCAAAAATAAATTTTTAAAGAGGAAATAAATTTTTTCATGGATAATATTTATATTATTTATTAAATAACATTTTTAATTTTCTTATGTCGTAATATATACCATATAATTATACCATATTTAATGTTTACTTAAAAATTAGACTAAAAAAGTATGAAAAATTCATCATTGGGATATTTTGATTTGAATATTTAAAATAAACTATTTATTTTTGGAAATTAATTATGTAATTTTTTTACTATTTTAAGTAAGAACTACCCATTTATTAGAAAATGGGGGTTTTTACGATGATATCAGTTTTAACCCATAAAATATTACATTTTACATCAAAAAATTATACTATAATTTTTATTTATATAAATACATTTTTATAATAAATTTTTATGGAAATGACTTTAATTTATAAAATTACTTAATTCTTCAGAAAGAGAGTCTTGATGAAATATTTATATTTCCCAAAAATACATTTTTTATTTCATCATTTCAAAATTTAATTTTTATGAAACTTATTTTTTAATTATACTAATGTAAGAACTAAAAGATAAATATAATAATTATTTTCCAAAAATAAAAATTAATACATTCAAACTAATTTTTCCTTTATAAACAACTCATTATTACACTTGTGTATTCACCAAGGGTATGTGGTGTGATGATGTCACTTTCTTGGTGTTTCTTGGCGAACAAGGTTTGCGCCTTTATCTCAAAATGCATGAACATATACCAATTTTTGTTTTCGTGATTTAGTACTTGAATATCATATTGGTATAGGTCAATAGAGAGGACCTCTGATTCCTTATCCCTTAGATACTCTAATAAATTGGATTCATATGGTATGATCCTACTGGTCAAGACCATCACTTATTTTGTATGTCTCAATTGGAATTTATCATAACCCTTAAAATACTAATCCAAATGGTCAATATATAATACTTTCAATATTTAGGATGAATGAAGTAATTTTATATTTGATAGGATATATCTTACAATGGTCCAAAATATCCAAAGTATTTTAAGTGTTTTTTATAACTACATTACTCAATATATACAGAATTTTTTCAAAAGTGAAATTCATTTATAATTTTTTGGGGTTGTTATAGTACTAACCCAAGTGTTTTATTAATTCTTATTTCCACCAACATAAAACAAGTGTTTACTGTCATTCACCTTTATCATGTAACACAAGTTCTGTTTATTTTATATTGTAGCTTACATATATATATCAAAACAAAAATATTAATATATTATCCAAATTCAACTACCTTAAATATTAAAGACTAATATTCCAAATATATTTCTTTTCATCATACTCATATAATATGAGTTTTGATCATTAGAAACATTGAATAAGTTTCCCTTTGTTTTCATTCCCATTATAACAATTTTCCAATCTTAAACACAATTTCTGAAATAATAATTATTTTGAATGATCATTACATTCCCAATATAATAATTTTTTGAAACACAATGAATAATATGGATAAAATCATTAACTAATATAAGAACACCCCATTTCTTCATAAAAACATTATGTATTAAAATCCCTGTGTATAAAGTGATATATTATTTCCAATTGTTAAAATTCCCCATTTATAACATTGGATATCAATCAATAGATTTTTTATGAGTCATGTTATATGGGAATCCAATATTAAGTACTCATGGATTCTATTCATTCACTTCCATAGAGGTGACCACAACTAGTATCGTATGACCCTGAGATTTTGCAATATTTTCTATTGAAATTAATTCCTTTTAGGTTAGGTTTTCTCAGAATAAATAACAATGTAAAATTAGTCATACAATGTATTGAATATTATGAAAAAAATTTTATGAGTAATAAAACATCTAAAAAATAAAATGATATTATTCAATTAATAATTTTTACATTTAGATGATATATAATTAATATGACTTAACATTTAAAGGGATTGTTTATTCCCAAATAATAGTACAATGTTTTTATAAATTAAATTGTCCACATTAAAATGAATTTTATGGTAATATATAACATTTAAATATATTAACTAATATATAACCATTCATTAAACCATAAATTAGATAAAAATAATACCAAGAACACATTATGTTAATCGAGGCCATTTTTAAATAAAAGTTGTTTTTCCATATATTACGAATTCTCATTTAACTAAAATAATTATAAATATTATAATTTTCATTCTCCAAAATGGGTTTCATTTTTGAATCCACCATGTCAGAATTATCTTAGTATATTTTTTGAATTTTTTTAAATAATTTATTTTTTGGTGATTTGTGGAAAATAGATTTATTATTAAAAATGAAGGATTTATAACTATATCATGAAATAAATAAAACATAAAAACATATAAAAAATTTTGCTGATAAAGAAATTCTTAATGGAGTTAATGTTTTCATTTAAACTATAATTTTAATTTTTATATCCCTTGTTTTTAATTTTTAAAATCTACCCATATAATCATATAAAAATAATTTTTAGTATTTTTCATTTTTTTAAGTTTTAACTTTGTGGAATTAAGTATATGATTTATTTTAAAGTAATATTAATAAATTTATATTATCAATAAAAAATGACATTAAAATAAAAAAATTATATTGTATTCCTCAATATAAAATTTGTACCTAAAAAAAATACTTGTACGAAAACTAGGTTACACATTATATAGAAGAATTATAAAATTATTTTTTCTTTCATAATGGAATTCAATTTTATAACATTTTTTTTATATTTTTAATTAGTATGTTGAAATTATTTTATGGGGTCTATTATAATATTATATATTAATAGTAAATTACTTAAGTAAATATTAATTCCCACTACAAAAAATGGTAAATGTTAAAAATATAAGAGTAAAAGACATAAAAAAATTTCTATAAAATGAATGATAATGAATATTTGAGGGATTATTTTAATAAATAATCCCAAAATATATTATATTACTTTTTCTCTAATTCCATATGAAAGTTGTTATCTCTTTATTTTGAGATGTTATACTTGAAAAAATTAAATTCCTTTCACTTTTAGAAGGAGGTAACCTAAACCCCATTTCTCCGCTCATTATAATGTATTACCTCAAAAAAATATTACACCTATTCTATCCTCCATTATTTAAGTGATTAACTCATCCCGTATACTATCAATTTTTTTAATGGACACAAATTTCCATATACCCAATGTTTTTTCCTAATCCCCATGGGCCGTGGTATACCTCATGGGCATAAAAAAAATAGAGGGAACAATTTCTCCAAACCTGAAGAATAAAACCTAATATATATACATGATAAAAATGAAATAGTGGAATAAAACAAGAATATATCTGTCATAACAGATAGAGCACAACAAATGAAACACAAAAAGAATGATATCAAAACAATCTCAAAGAGATAATTCCAATTGAATAGACCACCATATCTCAGATCCAACTTTCCCTATTTTCCAGGATGATAGTAACCCAACTGAGGGAAAAAAAACTTGTAACATATGGAATAATCTAAAGGATGATAATGTTGATCTGTATAATATTTTTGTAGACTCTATTTTGTAACAAAAATCTGATGTCTTTCTTGAATCCTCGATGACGTCTCCTAAACCAAACTCGGTACCCCAAAAGAAGCTTCTCCCACCACTTCTTAACAAATAGGTGTCCTGTATGAGTGACCATATAGATCCTGGAACGGAAAAATTATGATTTATGACTGATAAATAATTTTGAAATAAAACTCAACTTTTATGAGATGGATATCCCATGATCCTATAATATCCAAGGCGCTGTCACATATCATATCCTCCAGAATCTGAATAGAATGAACTTTCTGGCTCTCTATTTGTGGATGGTAAGATGTACTTAACCTAACATGAGTCCACATATCCTCCTAGAGAATCCTCTAGCACCTTGATATAATACTAGGATACCTATTTGAAATAATGGAATATAGAACCCCATGTGACCTCACAATCTTTTAAACATACAACTTACCCAGATAATCAAATTTAGTGGTGTCCCTATTCAGAATGAAGTGAGACAACTTTATCCACCGATCAACCACCAACCATATATAATTCCTCTATAATGGAGTCTATGGTAATAGAAAAACCATAGACACCTCATCCCATTTCCTACCAAGCACCCGCCATAGATTGAGAAAACCAGATGGTTTCTAATTATATACCTTCAGTTGTGGGAAGGTGTAACATCGAGACAAAAAATATTCAATTTCATGCTTAATAAATGGACACAAGAATCATCATATCACGTCATAATACATCTTCATAGTTCTCAGATAAATGACCCCCAATGAACTATTTCAATCAATCAAAATCTAGATTCTCAATGATGCAGGGATGAAAAAATTATTCCCAAAATTGAGAATACCATATGAAGATAGAGACTAACCAGAAACGATCTCTCCCCCATAAAGTGTTTCTCAAAATATTATAAAATCATCATCATAACAATGAAATTTATGGATAGACTCAAGGAGAGATGATGATAACTGAACAGTGACCAGAACTATACTTGAAACGTAATCTTGATCTTGTATATGAATATGAGATTAATGAACCATAAGGTTCCACTCTTCTTTCAATTCCCAAATAACCTATCATGGAAATTTCTTATGAAGAGAATATGCAATGATATTCCCTTTCCATTGGGTGTAGAATATATCAATGTGAAGATTTTTATATTACGCCACCAACTTCCTCTATCTAATATTCATTTATTTCTATGAAAATATATAACTCATAATCTTATGGTCAGAAAATACTACGAACCTCTCCCCCAAATGATAGTTCCAGAAACACTTATGCACATGAATATCTATGTAAAGATCTAAATAACTAGTGGGGTAATTCTTCTGATGTTGTAAAATATGACAAGAGTCGTAATCTATCACATGATCATCCTGCATGATAACACAACCCATGATAGTTCCAAAAGAATCACATACAACTATACAAACCTTACCAGGATTAAGTAAGATCAAAATAGGAGCCAATTTTAAAGGTTTTTTCTGAAAATCAAATGAAGACTGTAATTTTTCATCCCAATTCAATGTCATAATATTCCTAGTAAGTGTAGTAAAAGGTTACGCCAAATTTGAGAAATACTTGATGAACCGTCAATAATATCCTACCAGACCAAGGAACCAATGAATCCCAATGATGTTATGTGGTTATTCCCCAGATAAAATTGCCTTCACTTTCTCAGGATTTGATAATCCATTTTAGAAATCATTTTATGAAGTACTTAAATTCTTGAATCGAAAAGTTTTATTTCGAAATATTTCCATAAAAATATCGATTCATTAGGATTTCCAAAAAAAAGACACATGATGTTCATTCTCATATCTAGATCTGAAATAAGCCAAAATATCATCCAGAAACACAAAAGAAAAAGTGTTGTGATATTGATGGAATATTAAATTCATATAAGGCATAAAAACGTTAGGTGGATTTTTTAAAACAAATTAAATCAAAAGATATTAAAAATTGTTATACCTACTCTTCAACTTCATCCTCAGTATATCAAACTCCAAAAGTATGAAATGTTGATAATTTGACCAAATATAAATCATCTAAAAACACTTTCCCCATTAAATATTCAGATGAATCATGCACATGAGAAAAAGGATAATTTTTTAACCATTATACATTTCAACATTTGATAGTCCACTCATCGTTGGAATGAAAAATTTAACTTCCTGGAGGAGAACACTAGGGATGCCCAAGGTGAAGTATTAGGGTAAAAAAACCATTATCCTTCAAATCATCCAACTAAATCATGACCTCTTTTAGCTCCACCGGTTCCATACAATAGGAAGGTATAGAAGTCAGCTATGTTCCTGGAACCAAGTCAATCGTATACACTAACTCCCTTTATGGGGGAATAAAAGAGAAATTGTCTTATAAAACTTTACAAAAATATTGAGCTTTTGATGGAAGATAAACAATATAATAAATTTAAATAGGATCAATATTCATAGTACAAAACAAACTCCTGAGTTCTTGGAGGGAGGGTCCTGCAAGACAAGACCTCTTATCCCGCCCTCCCTGAAGCACTTTTGAGATCCCATCATCCCTATCAAATAAAACACTGATGATACAAATAATCCTTGTCATGACGAGAAACATTCCAATCATTCCCAATTGTAAGAACCCAGAGCTTCTTTCATTTATGTTTTTCCTTTTTTGGTTATTTTTTGGAAAAGAGGAGAATTTGGAAATTTTATAAGTACACGTCGTGTACTTTGATGCCGCATGAGGCCGTGTTCTAGCCATGTCCGGGCCACACACACGGTGTGTAGGGGAAATGTGGAGGCTTCTTGAAGCGGAGTACGGAAAAGCTGAGTACACGCCGTGTACTCCAGAAGTACAGGCCGTGTATTTTCTTTTTTTTTCATTAAACGGACTGGGGTTGCGTCTGAACCCCAGAATCATCTTCTTCTTGGTATCATTTGACCGAGAGACTCCATACAGATGTGAATCCTCTCCAATCCCTTGAGCCTCCATCCGTTCTCTGAATTGACCGCCGTCGATTGTGTTGGGATCACAGCGGTAAGCTCTCCCTTCTCCTAGAGCTCTGTTTCCCAATTTATCTTCTTTCTCAAGTTATCTTAGGTTAAACATTTTATACTTTTTTGCATATCTTCTCCATTCTAGGCCGATTCATAGGACGAGGTTCAAGTATATATATCTCTTAGGATCGAGGTAGGTGGTTTGTTTCCCTACGTTTAATGTCTTTGAGTTTTTGTACAAAAGTGCCGGATTCCCATGTCTTGGGTATCTCAGGTAAGGGTTTTGATCCTATTTATTTATCAGCCTTAGATTTCTTGTATGAATGAGGATATTAGATATATAATGTATGCTTGTTTTCATGTTTGAGGATCACCCCATGGGTGTTTCCCTTGTTTGAATTTTTATTTCCGTTTGGCGGAGTTTCCTGTGAGGCAAACCCTGTTGCAATTGCTAGTTTCTTGTTATAACAGATTTCATGTGTTGCCTACTATTTAAATTCTTTTGTAGCAATTAGCCAAGTAGGTTTTTGAGATTACTTAGGCTAATGACAGTCGATTATGTACGACTATACTGCTCAGGGCTGTGTAAACCTGGTGCAGTAGACTAAAGGGGGAATTGACATTTTATGGATACTCTAGAGAGTCTGTTATGAATTGTATCATTCACAGGACCTATGAGAATGAGACTTTGTGCTTCCTTAGAGTGTCCTTAGTTATTTAGCGAGACTACAAGGATAATTATATGTAAGTTCTTCCTTAGAGAGTCTATACCTATCGTTGCAAGACCACAAGGGAATTGACAGTGAGTACTTCCCAGAGTGTCTGTGCCTTTGTATGTTTACGTGACTAGAGGGGTCTACTAGTATGAGCCACCCAGAGAGTCATTGTTACTATTGTTTGGTTGGTTGTGAAGAGTCCTCCAAGACCAAGAACATGCTTTGGATTTTTACTTCTTGTTGTTTAGGTAGTCTGCTGAGATACCTGTTGTGTAAATTACTATGCTTGAGATTATAGAGATGTTTACTAGATTACTTGTTTGATAATTAAATAAATGAATAAATGTAAGCAGAGATTGTAGGATTGTTTAATTATGAGTATTACTATTCTCTACTGCATTTATTTCATTTACTTTTTCTATATTGCTCACTGACAGTAGGGTACAGATCTTGTGGTGATTGCCTACTGGGATTAGTCTCACACCCTGTTTGGGTCCTGCTTTTCAGCCCAAACAGGTTATATGGTTGCAGGTGTGGATAGAGATTGCGACCCTTCTACTTCAGGTACATGATTGCTGGTTGGAGCTGGAGAGCATAGAACCAAGCTTAGGCTTGCGATGCTGCTAGAGTTGCTGTTTACTTTTAATACTTGGGATTCAGTTGTATTTCAGAACGTTGTTGAGTTTGATGCTTTCTTTAGATACTTGTACCTACTACATCATTATCATCATTACTATATATTCATTACTTCTGCTGTTTGGTTTCAGTTATTGTATGTTGTTTACTGCTTCCATTATTGACTGTTATTTCCTTTTCTTTGTTTACCTTACCAAAGGAAGGAATAGTTTCCCCAACGAACCACCAAGGCCCTCACAGATAGTCGGCATCCTCTGGAATTTGGGAAAACGTGCTTGAGGTTATGTGGCGAACTGGGTTCGGGGCACCAGTTGAATGGCTCCGGATTTGGGTTGTTTCAAAGTGGTATTAGAGGAGTTTCTTTCCTTTTCTATTGACTTACTGTTTGGAGACATTAAATAGGGATATGACAGAATAGGTAAATGTTAAATAGTTGTTCCTGGGAGTTCTAAAACCCATGTATAGGGAAAAATCCAAATTACCTCGAATATTGAAAATTTGAGTTCTGCTAATGTTATAGTTAATTTATTTCACCGTTGGGTGGTGCACTTGTTTTGTGTTCTTACTATTTATATGATCATGGTTCTATTTTTTTGCAACCCGATGAGATGAGAGTATGCCATCCCATGCATCATATAAGCACCTGTTAGGAAACCACATCTTAAGAACTTTTCCATACCTTCTCGGTTGCATTAGAAATTGCATGCTGTTGTGATAGGATTTGTGATAGACAATGCATGCTTTTGTGATATTTGTAGTGATAAAATACCTGCTATGTTGATAGGGTATCATTTGTTTGGAGCTTCTTTATCATGGATGCAAAAATTTGGTCTTAGAGGTGTTATGGGCCCTCAAGGATTTGAATTTGGTGGATCGTGAGTTTCTTATACTATTTAATTGTATTTTTATGAAGCAAAGATTTGATTCCTGGGGAGTATGGCCCCCCATAGATCAGAATATGGCAACCTAACGATTGTTTTCCTGTGTAATCTGGGCTCCGGTGCAGTTCTGAGGCTACCATCTGGAAAAACCTAGAATACACGACATGTAATTTATGAATAAATTCCATGTAGTTTTTGGCCATGTCACTAACTGTGTGGAAAGGGACACAGGGCTATAGAAGGTCTTCAAGAACACGCCATGTACGGTAGGTACATGCCGTGTAGTAATGAACTGTGTGCCTGGCCGTGTCACTAACAACACGGGTTTGGGAAGCTCGGGTAGTTCACGCCATGTTTGGTATGAACACGCTGTGTACCCATGTTATAGGTACCCGGCCGTGTCACGAACAACACGGGTTGGTGTTATCTCCTCCTATACACACCTTGTTTGTTCGGAACACGCCGTTTAAGGGTCAGCCGTGTAGCCGGTCATGTAGTTAACAAAACGGGTTGATGTTACCCTTCCTCGTACATGCCGTGTACTGTGTAGACATGCCGTGTAGTAGTGGTCCATGTACCAGTCCATGTGACTAATGACACAGACAAGGGAAAATCTTAAGGACACGCCGTGTAGTGGACAAACACACCGTGTAGTTCTTGATGGGACAGTCCATGTTCCTATACATGTAGGAGTAACCGGGTAGGGAGAAAAAGGGTAGTACACACCGTGTAGTTTGAGAACATGCTGTGTAGCCAGGTGGTTTACACAACCATGTATGGCCAAAGTACACGCCCAGGGTAAAGTTTCCAAAAAACACGCCGTGTGGTGGTACTACACGCCGTGTAGTCATGTGTTTTTCCATATTTGTTTTAATGTTTTTCCCTCTTGTTCCATTTTACTCTCTTATGTTGCAACTATGTTCGTCTTTAATGAAGGTGTGCTTTTGTATTTTCAGTGCTATGGAACCTAGACGTCCTCCCGTTGCATGTCAAAAACCGGGCAGTGACCGTACGCCCGATACAACAGATCAAGAACCACAAGTAGTTCCAACTATCATTCCGGATATGGAACATTCTATGATTCCAGACACTGGTGCCGATGCTCAGTTCAGAGAGGGTTTCATGAGATTCATGCAGACCTTCCAGGGAGCTCAACATCCTGCCCCGACTATGGCATATGTGACATGGGTTTTTCAGCAGCAGCATCCTCCCACGTTCACAGGGGATGGAGGAGCATAGGCTGCAGAGTCATAACTAGAATCCATGTTGTCAATCTTAGGGCATATGGAGATGACTATGGAGAGGATAGTGAATCTCGTGACTTATATGATGTGAGATTCCGCCAAGAGATGGTGGGATGTGGTTTCATAGGTAGGGCGCCAACATGCTATGGATTGGGATGAGTTTCACCGTACGTTCTATGACTTCTCCTACACGGCGACAATGAGGGATGATAGAGCCAGGGAGTTCATGAGCTTGTAGCAGGGGACTCTCTCAGTTATGGAGTATTCCTATCGCTTCACTAAGTTACAGAATTTCACTCCCGTTCTCAGAAATGATGAGCTATTTTTAGCGAGGAAGTTTGAGGAAGGCCTTAGACCGGACATTAGATCGCAGGTGAAGGTCTTTCAGTTGAATTCTATTAATCTGATAGTCAACCACACGCTTATCACGGAGAGAAACCTGAGGGAGACTGAAGTTGTGGACCAGGGCAGTTCAACATCCAGGGTTGATTCTTTTCAGGCAGACAGTAGGAAGCGCCACCGTGAGTCTACACGACGAGACTCGAGGAAGCACGGTATTCCATCCGGTAGATGGGATATTCCCTCTAGATCCCAATTGGTGTGTTATCAGTGTGTAAAAAGAAATAATAAGAATCCTCAGTGCCTGAGAGACCCAATGAAGTGTCAATCCAGTAGCTAGATGGGTCATCTGCAGTGTTTCTGCAAGGTTCCCCTTCCTGCGGCTAGTGAAGGTTGATTAGTTTCGACTCCGTGTGCAGGAGCAGGATTACCAGTTCCGCAGCAGACTGGGGGTTGGAGTTCTTCAGGTCGTTCAGGCTAGGGTAAAGGTCGTGGACGCAATGGTCAGGCTCAGGGAGGGTCAGCTCAAGGATCTTAGGCTGCTACACAGGGCCGCGGTACAGACCATACTTTTGCGGTAGAGTATATTCATCAAGAGAAGGACCCTGGACCTTCTACAGTTTGAGGTACGATTTTAGTAGCCTCAGTTTTATCCTCTGAACTTTTTGATACATGATATTCTAATAGATTTATTTTTGTGCATACTGTGGAGAGCCTTAGACTTACTGTTTATACTTCTAAGGATATGATGATGCTAGACACTCCCTTGGGAATTAGAACTGCTAGCGTGCGTCAGTGCTTAGACTGCCCCCTTGAGGTTGGTGGGTGTCGTTTTTCATGGAGTCTCTACATTTTGGAGATGACATGATATGATTTCATTCTCGGAATGGAATGGTAAGTTTCCTTCCAGGCCTTCATCGATTGCTATCGTCGTAGGGTGAGTTTCGTATAACCAGAGGGTGGATCTTTTCTTCATATAGGGGAGTGGGATGTCCAGGCGGGAAGAGCTGGACCCAAGCATCATGTGCTAGGAAGAGTTACAACCCAGATTGCTAGCTTATATCTAGATGACCAGGGGACTTCTCAGATAGACATTCCTCCAGTGGTTGATTGCTTTCCAGATGTCTTTCCAGAGGAATTTTCAGGTTTGCCTCCAGAGTGCGAGGTCGACTTTTCTATTGAGCTCGTGCTTGGAGAAACACCAGTTTCCATTTCTCCTTATAGGATGGCTACACCTGAGTTGCAGAAGCTCAAGAAACAGTTGGAGGAGTTATAGGAAAAGGGTTTCATCCAACCCAATACTTCTCCTTGGGTTTCTCTTGTTGTGTTTGCGAAGAAGGAAGATGACACCCTTCAACTTTGTGTGGATTATCGGAAGCTGAACCAGTTGACGGTCAAGAACCAATATCCCTTGTCGAAAATCAATGACCTATTTGACTAGCTTCGAGGAGCCAGGGTATTCTTGAAGATTGGATTGGGGTCCAGCTATAATCATTTGCACGTTAGACCATCAGATATACCTATTACAGCCTTCAGTAGTAGGTATGGTCTATACGAGTATACAGTCATGCCGTTTGGTCTCATGAACACACCTGCAATTTTTACGGAACTAATTAACCGAGAGTTCCATCCTTACTTGGATTCATTTGTGGTGGTTTTTGTGGATGACATCTTGGTGTACTCTCACACTCGACACAACCATGATACCCATATTGAGATCATTTTGAGTACACTGAGGGAGCATCAGTTATATGCTAAGATCTCAAAGTGCCACTTTTGTATGGACGAGATTCACTTCCTGGGTCACGTCATCTCAAAGACAGGAGTATCAATAGACCCAGAGAAGGTGAGAGCAGTAGTTACCTGGGAGCAGCCAAAGAATGTCTTTGAGGTACAAATTTTTTTAGGGATGGCTGGTTACTACATGCATTTTATACAGGACTTCTCACACATAACAGCACCGTTGACAGGCTTCACTAAGAAGTAGGTGAAGTTTGTTTGGTCATAAGACTACGATTCAGCCTTTAAAGTGCTGAAGGGGAGATTGACTTCAGCACCGACTCTAGTTTTTTCCGGAGATGGGAAAGAGATACACAGTTTTTTATGATGCATCTAGAATCGGGCATGGATCAATGCGTATGTAGGAGGATAGTGTTGTTGCATATAGATATCAGCAGTTGAGGCCACATGAGAGAAACTATCCTACGCACGACCTGGAGTTGGCTGCAGTTGTTCATGCTTTGCGTTGTTGGAGGAATTATCTTCTAGGATAGAATTTTGTGGTATACACTGACTAGAAGAGCCTCAAGTAGATCTTCATGCAGCGTGACCTCAATCTGAGATAGCGGATGTGGGTTGAGTATCTACAGTCCTTCGATTTTGAGCTTGCCTATATGCCTGGGAAAGGCAATGCAGTGGCTGATGCACTGAGTAGGAGGACTCAGATACAGGCAGTTCAGGAGGCCAGAAGTGAGTGACATCTTATGGATCTGTTCTCTAAGATTCATTTCGAGGTACATGAAAAATAGGGTCAGACTTTCCTATCTTTTGTAGCTGTTACCTCTATCTTTCTTGACTGAGTTCGAATGAGGCAGCAAGCAGATTCTGAAGGCCTAATCCTATAGGAAAACATGTAAGGAGAAGACTCTCTTCCTAGATGGACAGTTGGCGAGGATGAGATCTTGCGTTTCCATGTATGCGTATGGGTGCCAGCAGATATACGCGAGGAGCTGATGCGGGGCATTCATTCGTCAGTTTGGGTAGTTCATCCTGGCATCACCAAGATCTATCATGATCTACACCGTCTGTATTGGTGGCCAGGTATGAAGAGAGATGTTTCTGGTTTTTTCGTGAGGTGTTCCACCAGTTAGCAGGTGAAGGCAGAGCACCAGTGACCAACATGGATTTTGTAGCCGGTACCCATTACCGAGTCGAAGTAGAATGATGTCACGATGGATTTTGTGACAGGGTTACTGAGATCATCATGAGAGAATGATGCGGTATGGGTATTCATTGACAGGATCACGAAGGATTATCACTTCTTGCTAATAAAAGAGACCTTTGGTGTCGATGAGCTTGTATGGTTGTACATCCCTGAGATTGTATGCTTGGACGGGGTTCCGAGTAATATCGTTTCAGATGGGGATGCCCGCCTTACGTTGCATTTCTGGAAAGGGCTATAGAGGGATTTAGGTATACAGGTACTTCTGAGTACAGCTTACCATACCCAGACAGATATCCAGTAAGAGTGATCAATTCAGGTTCTTGAGGATATTCTCCGAGCTTGCATTCTAGACTTTGGCGGTTCTTGGGAGAAGCATATTCCTCTTGTGAAGTTTTCCTATAACAACAGTTTTCAGGTGACCATTCAGATGGAACATTATGAGGCTTTGTACAATAGTCCATGTCAATCACCCTTATGCATGATGGATGTAGGAGAGATAGCTTTGCTGGGACCTTGTCTTGTTCAGGAGACCTCAAAGAAGATAGAGTTGATTCAGAAGAGGATGGATACAACACAGTCTCGCCAGAAATCATATGTTGATCAGCGGAGACGACCTCTGGAGATCGAGGTCGGGGATCGGGTTTTCCTATGTGTTTCCCTGAGGTTGGTACAAAAGAGGATCAGGATACAGGGTAATCTTTCACTAAGATACATCGGGCCGTTTGAGGTTCTAGAGAGAGTCGGGCTGGTTGCTTATAAGTTGCAGTCAGCTCAGAGATACCAGTCTATGCACGACATCTTCCATTTTTCTCAGCCTCGATGCTATTTCTCAGACCCATCTCATGTTTTTCAACCCGATGAGGTTGAGATGGAGCATTATGCATCGTTCGAGGAGTATCCTATCTGGATCGTTGATCGCAGTACGAAGGATTTCCGTGGTCGGTCTGTTCCTCTGGTACAGATGCTATGGCAGCACGACCGTGTATAGGATGAGACTTGGGAGAGGGGGGCCGATATGCGGTCACATCGGCCAAAGTTATTCGATGTTTCTTCATCACTAACTTGTTAGGGAAATTCAGGGACTAATTTATTTAAGGGGGAAGTTTGTAAGAACCTAGAACTTCATTCAGGTTTGTTTTTCCTTTTCTTGTCATTTTTGGGAAAAGAGGAGAATTTGGAAATTTTCTATGTACACGTCGTGTACTTTATAAGTATACACTATGTACTTTGATGCCACATGAGGTCGTGTGATGGACGTGTCCAGGCCACACACACGGTGTGTAGGGGTGATGTAGAGGCCACTTAAAGTGGAGTACGACAAAGCTGAGCACACGCCGTGTCCTCCAAAAGTACACGCCGTGTATTGTTTTTCATTAAAAAGACCAGGGTCGCGTCTGACCCCCAAAATCATCTTCTTCTAGGTCTTGTTCGACCAAGAGATGTCGTACAACTGCGAATCTTCTCCAATCCTCTGAGTCTCCATCTGTTCTCCGAATTGACCGCCGTCAATTGTGTTGGGACCACAACGATAAGCTCTCCCTTCTCCAAGAGCTCTATTTTCTAATTCCTCTTATTTCTCAAGTTATCGTAGGTTAAAAGTTTTAGACTTTTTTGTAGATCTTCTCCATTCTAGGCCAATTCACAGGCCGAGGTTCAAGTATATCGATCTCCTAGGATCGAGGTAGGTGGTTTTTTTCCCTATGTTGAATGTCTTTGAGTTTTTTGTACAAAAGTGCCGGATTACAGTGTCTCAGGTATCTCGGGTTAGGGTTTTGATCCTGTTTATTTATCTGCCTTAGATTGATTGTATGCTTTAGGCTATTAGATATATAATGTATTCTTGTTTGCATGTTTGAGGATAAACCCATGGGTGTTTCCCCTGTTTGGCTATTTATTGCCATTAGGCGCAGTTGCCTGCAAGGCAAACCCTGTTGCAATTGCAAGTTGCTTGTTATAACAGATTGCATGTGTTGCCTACTATTTATATGCTTTTGTAGGTATTATCCAAGTATTTTGTTGAGATTACTTGGGATACTGACAGTCGATTATGTATGACTAGACTGCTCAGGGCTGTGTGAACCTGGTGCAGTAAACTAAAGGGGGAATTGAAGTTTTAGGGCTTCCCTAGAGAGTCTGCTATGAATTTTATCGTTTGCAGGACCTATGGGAATGGGACTTTGTGCTTATTCAGAGTGTCCAGAGTCACACAACAAGACTAAAGGGGGAATTAGATGCAAGTTCTTCCTCAGAGATTCTATACCTATCATTGCAAGACCCCAATGGATTTGACGGTGAGTGCTTCCCAAAGTGTCTATGCCTTTGTATATTTACATTACTATAGGGGTCTGCCAGTATAATCCACTCGGAGAGTCAGTGTTACTATTGTTTGGTTCGTTGTGACGAGTCCTCAAAGCCAAAGAAAAAGCTTCGGTTTTGTACTGCTTGTTGTTTTGGTAGTCTGCTGAGATACCTGTTGTGTTACTTTCTATGCTTGGGATTATAGAGATGTTTTCTATATTCCTTGTTTGATAATTAAATAAATGAATAAATTTAACTAGAGATTGTAGGATTGTTTACTTAAGAGTATTCCTATTCTCTTCTGCATTTATTTCCTTCACCTTTTATATATTGCTCACTGACAGTAGGGCACATATCTTGTGGTGATTGCCTACTGGGATTAGTCTCACACCCTATTTGGGTCCTGCTTTTCAGCCCAAACTGGTTATATGGTTGCAGGTGTGGATAGGTATTGTGCCCCTTATACTTCAGGTACATGATTGTTGGTTGGAGCTGGAGAGCATAGATCTGAGCTTAAGATTGCGATGCTGCTGGAGTTGTTGTTTACTTTTAGTACTTGGGTTTCAGTTGTATTTCAGCACGTTGTTTTGTTTACTGCTTTCATTAGATACTTGTACCAACAACATCATTATCATCATTACTATATATTCATTTCTTCCACTGTTTGGTTTCATTTGTTGTATGTTTTTTACTGCTTTCTCTATTTACTGTTATTTCCTTTTCATTGTATAACTTACCAAAGAAGGGCATAGTTTCCCCAATGACTCACCAAGTCCCTCGCTGCTAGTCGGCAGCCTCTGGAATTTGGGGAAATGCGCTTGAGGTCATGTGGAAAACCAGGTTCGGGGCACTAGTTAAGTGCCTCCGGATTCGGGTCGTTACACCAATGATGATGTTGAAAAAATCAATATTGAGAAAGAGGAAATCCCAGACGAAATCCTCATTAGCTATCAATAACACATAAGGACACTAGAACCCCTTCACATTCCTCTTCCCATGAGGTTTCTTGAAATCCATAAAAATATACATGATATCCATTAAAATACTATGAACATAAATATAATGAAAATAAAAAAATGAGTGGTAAGAACCAATATTTAATGAATAAATCACTAATGAAGATTTAATAAAGATGATTAATCTAACTATAGCTGCACCCACGTCTAATTCCGCTGGAGAGTCATCTATTTCATGAAGGTTCTTCACTCATAAGGCTTATAGATGAATCCATGTAGTAATTGAATAAAATGAATTCACTATAGTGGGTTTGGTAGCCAAAAATCCATAACCATATTGAGTTATATACATATCCTAATAGAAACACAACAGACAACCATAGAGTCCACAATTGTCTCACATATTTTCAGGGGATGGACAAGAATGTTGTGTGTGTCCATATATTCCACACTAATTTCATGTAAGAGGAACACCACTATATATAACTAAAGGTTCAATAGAGGCCTACCACTAAGAAACACCCCCACTAATCTTATGATGATCTTTCCACTTTAATGTTTTTCTTGGACAAAACACTAATGTTTCCACTAGGTGGAAGAGAAGGGACAAAATATCCAACTTTTCCAAGTGTATTCATTTATTCTATCACAATTTTATTTATTTCCACTCTATAGGTTGAAATAATCATCATAAATATATGTCATATTATATCCTATCATAAACCCTATAGGCAATTCTGATCTTTTACATATTCATTCTTTATAATCTAAGGTGAAAAACAAAAAAACACTGTAAAATGATTTGTTTACACTGATATAAAACACTCCCATTAATACAAGGATAGAAACATCATAGACTTATCCATCATCAAGGACTAAAAAAACTATTAGAAGAAGAGTTCCTTGAAACCCTTCCACTACAAGCCCACATGCCTATCCACATGTACTATAGAATTCAACCATCACTTTTTGGGACATTCAAGTTTGAATTACACACACTTAACCTTGATAATATGAAGTTTATCCCAGATTTCGAGGATCAGATCAATCTTTTCAATCTAGTCCTTCTCCACTCAAGGTTCATTCACACCTTTAAAGGATCGTGTCTTCTCGTGCAAGAACTCCCATGATTGATCCCTATTTCCAATAACTAATGGATGTACCTTAGTGGCTACATTCAAGAATTGTGGAAAATTTTTATCTGTAACATGAATTTACGTCATGATAGATTCTATAAAATTATGATCCATGGGAGGATTTCATTGAGAAGCACCAGTTTCACTCTCTTTTGGATCCTAAGGAACAATTCTCAAATACATACTACATCACAATGAAAATAAGAAATGAAAAAACAATAAAGAAATATCAGTTCAAATCATAGATCCATAAAAAAAATTGATATTAAGGTCAATAACTCAAAATTGAAGACAGACATCTGAACATCCCATGGTAACCTGAGTCTTGTCAAGGTAAGAGCTAGCTAGGTAGTCACCAAAACCGACATATCAAGTCATGAAAATCTTATCTATAGCCTAAAAAATGTCCCAAGACAAGGAATATGGGGGAAATACCACCTCTAACAGCAAAATTTGACTAACTTGACCCAGATACCCTCTCAAAATAATATACATCCCAAATATACACAAACCCAAAGGGAATGTTTAATCCCCAAAGGTTGGTGTATAGAACCCAAGCATCAACAATGAATTGAGGGTATGATTTCATCCAATATAAAGTATACAACATTACATATGGACATAAAAAAAATTAACAACGGATGATAACCTAAATATATATTCCATAACAGATATAATAAAATGGAAGTGATACAACTAAAATGGTATCAAAAAAATATCTAATAGACAAGTACAACTACAAAGGGAAACAAAAATAAATAGATACTCCAAAAATCTACATGTGATAGAATGAGAAAACTCCCACTATATCATCATCCAGCTAAAATAACCTTACTGCTAGAAAGCATCACCACATCACTATGTCACCTTTCCTTTCCCTGTATCAAAAGAAATAAAATGGTCTATACACCACCTAAGGGGTGTGTTGGGTGTGAGATAACAGTATAAATATGGTCCCAAAAATTTATTACATATAAATCCTCTGTAAACATATTACAATAATTCGCATCTATAAAGAATGAATTGAATGATATAAAATTTAACAGTTTTTTTATAAAAATAATGGGAAAAAATAAATTTCCAATTTTCCATATTTATAATTTTGTAGATAAATCAATTTAAAAAAAACTCATATAAAAAAGTATCCATACAGAAATAAATGAGGTTTCACATATGATATCAAATCATTGGATATAAAACCAAATAGAAAAAACCAAAACATCCCAAATCGGCCAAAGCATAGGTAAAATCACTCAATGATCATAGTAAGTCAGGATATATAGGAAAATCATACCTAAATGTAGACAATCACATACACCTCAAGCCTTTGACAAATGCATCGAGTCTAGAGAGTATAGGAACACCCTATGAACTGAAACCCCCAATCTCTCTAACAAGTCCCTAGCGCAACAGATACAGTGAGTAGAGGAACACCCCATGAGTGAACACTCTGATAGTGGACAAGTAATATTACTACGCCTTCCTCCCATGTACCAAATGATTCAATTTTTCTATATTGTCTAGACAATTTCATCGAACCGTTTGATAAAAAATATTATTTGAATAAAATTTCATAAAACCATTTCACAATTCTTTAAAAACTATTTTCATTTTCTAAAAACTATAAGAAAAATAGATTTGATCAAAAAACCATTATACAGACAAAATCAAATATATAAATCGTTCCATTTCATTAATAAAACAATTTAACAAATAAAAAAGAAATTTAAGTCACAACCATAGGATAGAGAGGGAACCACCTACTGAAAAACTCGGTTTGCACACCCCTTCAATAGGATTCACCAACAAGATGAACTAAATAATGAAAATGGATTACCTAGAATCAATCAACACATATTATAATTGATTCAATTTAAAAAAAAGGTCATATAAGAGGAAAAATTAACCATACCTTAATAAATCCCACCCAACACACTACAAGAAAAAAAAAATTTACCCTCAAAACAAGATCACATTGGGGATGTAGAAATAGATAAGAAAAATAATCATCATATACCAATTGATATAACATCTCAATGAAATGACACTACTTTAATTATAAGAAATAAAAAATTTGAATTATTATCTTACCTGAAGAGATAATGCACAAAATACTAAATACCAAACACTAAATGAATCTATATTGAAGGATAAAAGGTTCTCAAAATCCCTAAAAAATGTTTCTAGGTTGAGAGGGAAGAGGGATATGGAAGAATGAAATAATAATAATCAGTGTAGCATCCGAAATTCACAACTAGTAAAGATTAAATTATTTGTGAAACCATTACATGTCACGTAATTCATGGGTTCCAAATATGTCAAAAATATCATTACTTTTTTTATTTATTAAAAACCATATTTTTAACATTTCATGGAATGTAATGTTTATATTGGGTGTACTATTTAACACTATGTACACAGATTGAAAAATGATCCTGATGATCAAATACATAATGTATAAAATAGTTACATAGAATTTAATTACCTAACAGGCTAGAAAAAAAAGATTATTATTATACAAAACCCATACCACCTTTGGTGTGTTTGAAATATAGAGATAACACTACTAATAAATTACATGTTTATACCCAGAATATTAATTCAGTCAAACATACATACCTAATCATTAGGCCATTTTCCCAACAAAAATTTATATATCCTCAGGATAATGTGGGATAAAATAAGTATTAATAATATACATAAATGGTTTTATACTAATGTAATATCACTTTTTTTATTTCCTATAAATTCATTCAGAAAAATAAATAATCCATCATGCATATATGGAGACTACGACATCCTGAACAAAAAAAATCAAGTTTTCATCACATCCCAATATGAATGGTGAAAAAATTCTATTAAATTTATTAAAATGATATTTATATTTTTATTAATATTATGAAATTATAATCCATTTCATATCATATTATTGATCTGTGGAAAATTAATGTTTCAACCATGTGTACATGGGTACTACCACCTCAACAATGGTGAAATATATAATTTTTATTGAGATTTTTATTAGGTATAAAATTTTATTAAAATTTTATTTAAAAAAATAAAAAATATAAATATTATCATTATCATCCTTTAATAATCATAATATTAAAATAGAATCACTTTATTAACAATATTAACCCATATATTATAGATTATGTTTTTATGTGTTAGTTTAACCACATAAATGAGTTATACTATAAATTAATATAATGGGTTACTAAAGATTCATAATTTCTGGGGATATTGGAAAATAATTAGTAAATAATTATTTTTTATATAATGGTAATGTTAATAAGAAAAATGATATTAAATAACCCCACTCTTATATGAAAATTTCAATAAAAGACCATAACTAACTCTAATGATAAGAATAATCAATAAAATACTTATGAAATAAGATTAGTACATTATAAATAATTTTAATGAATCTATTATAGTTCATATAATTCACTCTTGATGATTAAATTTGAATATATATATATACATGGATCCACTCCACCATTACAAAACTACTTGTAAATAAACAAGAGAACATAATCATATCTGCTGATGAAAATAAAAAATATATATAACTAATATTTTTTTAATAAATGTTTATAAAGGTTGTTTATAAAAAGATATATTTTTTAATTATTTTATGTCATAATTTATTAAGATAGTAATTTGTACGTGGGATTTTAGAGCATGTTCATCTATTCCAGAATAAAGTTACAGGTTTCTTCATGTTAATTTTGTTTTATTGAGATATGAAGAATATTCACCAAATGATTCATTTTATGTTTTTTTATATTAAAAATGGATTCATTTTATAATAATTATTCATTAAATATATGGTATTTAAAAATCCATATCAGGTTTTACATTTCATGGATTATCAATTAGGAATTTGATGACAACATAATTGTTTTTGTTAAGTCAGTTTTTTTCATTGAATTACGATTAATCTTCTTGAAATTTATTCTTAATGTTGGATATTTATTCCATATTATTTTATTATCTCTAAATTATTAATTTAATTTACTAGTCCATTCATGAATCACTGCATCTATTTAATTTTATTCCACTCTTACGATATCTTTTTGTGTTTTCTTTGTTAACTCAAAAAAAAATTTAACTAAGTTAAATTTTTTAATCATGATCATATTACTTAAATTATTTTTAAACCCCAAAATATTTTATATTTTAATTTCTCTTTATCTATCCATAAAACGATAACTTTTATACAAATAGTTTTTGAAAATTAATTTCTTTATTATGAAAGTACAACACTTTTTATTATAATTACCATTCATTTTAATAGTGATTTTTTCCATGTCAATTTTTTACATTCCCAAAAATTACTTACTAGGTATTTTGGAACCATATTATGACTTTTCTCATGTTACCATAATATTTCACTTATCCTATATATAATAAGATGTTTCTTTATTCATTTTGACTATGATGGAATTCAAAAATGGTATTTTAAAATTCTAAAATTACCTTTATTCCATGATCATTTGTTTTGGTTCTAAAACACATTTATATCAGATTGTATTTATGTATTTTTCATGAATTAATTATTGAAGTTTAATTTTTAAATGAAATGGGTTTGAAAATTTGTAAATGAACCTTTTGGAAAATAACTATAAAATGTGACATGTAAGTTAACCATTTTATGTCATGGTAAAAAATGTTCTTCTAAATATCTTATTATGGTTTTTCTATATAATGATATTTTTATGCAATTATAACCATTAATTTTAATCACCCTTAATATATATGTTTTAAATTGTTTATTATAAATAAATATAACTCATATAGGTATGAAAATGAAAATGGTTTATTTCCTCTTATTTTTCAATGAAATTTAAATAATAATTTTGAAAGGGTATTTTTCATCTATGTCAACTTCCATAATGATAATTATATTACAGTAGGGATATATTCTTACACCAATATACAAATTCATTATCTTCGAGGTATATCAATTGTTTTTAGGAAATATGTACATGATTATTTTCTATTTTACATGGGTTCATTATGTAATGTTTCACAAATTAATATTTTTATGTTAAAATGATATATATATATATGTGATTGATTATTATTTTTAATTTTAGTGTATTATTCATCCCCCCAATGCATTACTTGATCTTTCATATCTCATGAGATAAAAAATGGAACATGTGTAGTTGACCAAACTAATTATAATAAAATTGTTTCTTATAATTTTTCTTAGACCACATTTCTATGTTATATGTTTGTATTTTCAAAACATGGTTTATGAATATTATTTTATATTTTGTTTACTATAATTATGTGGAATATAAATTATAATAAGAGAATATTTTTCATTATAATATTCATTATGGAAAAGTCTTGTTATTTCATGTTCTTTTAAATAGTATATATGTCTCTTTCCCATGACATCCCATTTTTTTGTTATAAACCTTAATGAAATGTTGATATGTTTTCCTTTAATTATTATTTTATATCACCCATTTATTTTTAATATTCCCAATGTTATTAATATGACTATAATTTATTATAATTACAGATGGGGGTCTAGTGTAATTCAATTATGGAGAAATTTTCATGACTATTGTAAAAATAGTATTCTTATATTGATAATACTAGAAGATATTATGCATATATTAGTAGGATTTTTTAATTATTTAAATATTTAATTCTAATATTATGAAAATGATGTAAAAAAGAGATACGTTTAACTTGATTTACCTAATCTTTCATCATGTCAAAGGTTTAATGAATATGTTTTCCGTACTAGTTCTAGTAGTGAGGGTCTAGGGAACATTAATTTATATTAGAGCATAGTTCATATAATTATGGATATTAGTTTAGATCCTTTTGGATATTAGGAAAGGAGATAATTAAAGAGAAACATAAAGATAATATGTGTATATAAAAACATCATGGTGTATTTTTAATTTACATATTGTGTGGTTTACATGAAATTAGATCACTACCTAGACATTAGAATGTGGATATAGTTGTGACACAGATAGACCTGTGGGTAATCTCTATGAAAAAGGTTTTGTGAGTATTAATTTTAGCTTTACCATATACATGATGATTTGGAATAATAATTCACATCTAAAAAAACACTCATATAAAATATGGTTTAGTTAATCATATTATCATTAAAATACATTACAAAGAATTTTTTTTGTTATGGAAAAGAATATAGAATATGAAAAACCCCAACCTATTAAATCCCTGGTCAAACCAAGAGTGATATAGGTTTAACATAGATTATCCCCATCTAAAATTTTGGTACCTTAGATAATAATAATAGGGACTATACCAAATTTATACATTTGTTTACTATAATTATCTTTATATATTATTGATAACTCATGAAAATCTATTTTTTCTTACTTATAAACTAGAAAAAAGAGGTATATTATTACATTAGAGATCTTTTGAACCAGTTCATAGCATCTATTAATTATTTTGTTTCAATAGATTAATGATCCTTTATCATGATGGATGGAATGAAATCCAACATTACCCTCTAGTACCTCCAGGATTATTTAATTATAATCATTATTATAATATCATGTTCATGTGATCCTACTAAACTTTCAAGAATTAATCTCACTTTAAAATCACATTAGGAAATATATAAATCTTCTACTATTCATTGGTATTATTAAGGGAATTTAAAACATATTATCCATAGGTTAAAGTCACAATATACTAATATTACTCAATTTCAAAATTACCTGAAGGGGAATTGTCAATTTTTTAAAGTTTCACAAACAAAAAAAGGTCTTGAGATACCTTACATTACTATGGAAAGAATGGTGATCTTGGTCCTGAATATATATATATATATAATATTTTTAAAATTAGTGGATGTTGTATATATATATGTATTAAATAAACAATGTTTCTAACCATTACACTCGAATAACGTATTAAGGTTTTATAAAAAACAAGTTTTGAATATCATTTCCAAATTAAATGTTCAAAATCCATAACTACATAAAACTAATTTTGTTGAAAATAATTATTATCTCAATTATATAACTATCATTCTTCGGAATTATAATTTAAGGAATGTAGAAAACTTATTATGCACTGTGTCATCTTGTGGATATGAGCTAATACACATTTGAGAATGCAAAAGTGACAATGAAATTAGAGTACCTTGTTATTTTATTTTAAAAATGAATTTATCTTGAATATAATATGAATCTTAACCATATATGGAATCATATACAGAAAAGATGGTTTAAAATATAAATATGTACATAAATTATAGAAAATATGTATTTCTTAGTCTTACATAAGATAGTATATTACAAATCACATTTTGAATTGTATCTTGAGTTGTGTCTATCTTTTAGATAAACTTATATATTCATATTAATATAAGATAATTAAAATTGGGAGGTCACAATTTCCTTTATATTGGGAGAATGTGACACTCAGAAATTAAGGAATATATTTATAAAACATTGATATCTTAGTATTAAAATAATATTATGTTTGATTGAATGTACCACACACAGTACTAATAAAAACATGAAATGAAATATGTAATTAAAGTATATATATATATAACCATTATAATGTAGTCTCTATATTGAAGGGTATGTATGAGATTTACCACATCATTTAATATTTCATGAAACATTTCCCAATAAAATGTTACTAATTAATGCAAAGGAAATAAGGACTCAATTTCAAATAAATTCTAAATTGTTTAAAGGATATATTTTTCATAAAATTTGTTAATGCATCTCTTTTTTTATTAAATTAAATTAATATAGTCACTATAGATTAGTGATACTAATTTTATGAGTCCAAATCCACATTGATCAACCCTTTTCATGTTTTCAATGATTGAAGTGCTCGGAGGTGGCTCAGAAGACATTTAGAGAAGTTCAGTTAATTAAAAGCTGGAAGTGGGGGATTACACATCATGTAATTGAATTACCTGATGTAAAACCCAGTTTCATGGTTTTTTTTCAGGGAATTAAAGAGGGATTCACAGTGTGACATATTTCAGGTATCAAAAAATAAATAAAATGTCAAGGTGACTATTTTTTCTGTGTAACCCCACCCTTGAGGCATTACACAATATGAAAAGACATTAAACGTAATTTAATTCCCCGATACTGTATTTTTTTAAAAAAAAATTAGCTACCTTGGTTCTCAAAACCTATGGATGAACCTACCCTCACTCTCATCCCAAGTGACCTAGGAGACCCCTCTCTGGCATTTTAGAGATCCCTTCATAAAGGATCGGTCACAGTCTTCCATCTTCAATCTATCTTTGATATAAGGAATGATCTACCTCCGTTCATGTGGTTTCTTTAATCATTTTTCTCCATTTTATGTTTTCCATTTGATGGAATGTGATCTCTATGGTTATAATGGAGTTTCTATTGGTTTGTTGGTGCGGTGGTACTGCAACATCCTCAGGTTGATGCAGTTGTTGTAGGAGATGTGATCGTGATCCGTTTTCATGTGAAGAACTTGAACGTCCTTTTGAGGTAGGGTATTCATTTATTCTCTTTTGATTTGCATGAAATTAAAAAGTTAGAATGATTTATCCCCCTGTATCATAACGAAATTGACCTAATAATTATATTAACCAGGTTAAACAATTGGCATTGATAAAATATCGATGTTGTTTCTTTATATTATGATAACAGCTTGCCTCTAGATTTGTAAGATAGTGTGATATCTATGTTTTTATTTTTTAGATAGTCATTATTTTTGTAAAATTTTAAATAATGTAAAGTCAGAATTAATTGATTAATTAATTGGATAAAAGATAAAGAGGCATGTTTAATGAATACAACTTTTTTTGTTGTAATTTGATGATAATCAGATTGATGCAAGAAATTATGTTTAATTTAATTAGTTAATGAACCTGAATAATGTTGGAAATTATTGATAAAGGATTATGGAAATGTTAAACTAGTTATTTAATTAATTTGGTGATATTTTATGATAGGTTATTTTTTAGGTTTCCTGTAGTTGGAATCGATGAATAATGAATCAGTTAATTCAATATGGAATAAGAACTGGTTGTGTGATAAAGTTAATTCATTATAGGGCCTATGTTTCATGCTTTTATGTAAAGGCATAGTGACTTATGATTTGGATCCATGAGATATCATTGTGTGGGAAGTCAATATGCCTTTTTTAGGTCCGAGATATCATTTATATGTTTTTATCCTAATTCTTATGATGTGATTTGGATATGAGACTTGTGGTTGTGGGAGAAGGGAGGGCCAAATTTGAAATGAACCTAGATGTATGATCCTGGAGGGCTTCTGTGGTTCATGGGAGAAGGTAGGCCAATGGTTGTGGTAGCAGCTGACGCCTAGAGAGGCGAGATGCATCGGTTTATGCATATTTGTGTCATGGAGGACACCCGAATTGAGGAATGAGTTGAACCAAAGATTACTCATTGACATGAATGTGGATTATTGTGGAATCTTTTGTCTTTTTATCTTCTTTACCTTCCTAATTTCATGAGGTAGATGGAATTTCTTACCCTCCGTCCAAAAGAGGCAATGATGCTTTGGGTATTCCACTTGATTTCTGTGTTTAGAATTTTTAGGATTTATGGGTCTGTGCTTCAAATATTGGTTGAAAAGACTCGATGAGAAATTCACCTACTCAACATGTCTATCACCATGTGATTGGTAACTTAGAATGTTTTCCTTGAATACCTGGATGTATGTAAAGTTGTAATGTTGTTAAATAAATGAATAAATGATTTTTAACACATGGGTTGGAGCTTACTGGGATGTAATACTGAGGTTGGGATTCTGAGAAATCATGGGACCGGTTCGGTTATGCCTGTAGGGAACAGATCTTTGTTGAAATGCAAATGTAATAGAATTTGGAAAATGATAATGGTTAATTATTGTTTAAATAATTAATTAAAATAAAATGGAATTGATAAAAAAGGATTAAGTGATTTAATGTAGCTCTTTAAATGGTTGTGTGTTCATAGGATATATAGTCTTATCAATGATAGGTGAGAGTCTAAGATGTTAGTTACAGTTGATTCTAAGACAAGGTTATTCCCATAATGTTGTTTTGAGATATATTAAATCTTGTAATTTTTATGTTTCTATATGATACTCCACACTATTTTTTAGGGTGACTAACACCTTGGGGATTATGAGCCTGGGGGGGGGGTGTATTTTCCCCAACATACTAGTGGGAGGATGTGGATGGATGACTACCCCATTTGACACCACACTCTTCTCTTGGTAGTTACTTGTGATGGTATTAATGGTGGTTAGGATTCCCAATATATGTGTGTATAAGGCTATAATGTATTTTGGTTATTTCACACATATATATTCAGGATATAGTATCATGCAGACTACTATAGGTCTAATGTGTATAGGCTATGATGGCTTTAGGATCCTTACTCAGTGTATGGGAAATAATGGCTTGAGGAATAATACCTGATGTATGATACATGTTATACAAGATATGTTGGATCATAGAAACTATAAGGCCCCAGCCTTAAACCTTACTTAATCTTGAGTTATTACAAGATTACACATTGAGGATCTTTTCAGGTTTAGAGTTTTAGAGAATTAGATCATAAATCTTGCATTACATTCCACATTTAAACAAAGTGGTTACATAAAATATAGTATTCATTTTTCCCATCAACGGAAACATATTTAAAAAAAACATGGATTCTGTCTTGACACTTCCTTGACACTATCATCATATCATGTACCATTCCATTGACCTGTGAAAAACATTTCAAAAACTTGGGATGAGCATAAAAAGCGTAGTAAGGGTTATAAAAAGTATGGAAAGGAAACATGAGTACATATATACATAATAATGAAATCATACTTTACCCGTAAAACATAAGCACTTTAACATACCTCATAAAATCATGACTAAATCATAGAAATCATAAGACATAAAGGTAACATGAGGCATTCATAACATTCTTACGTAGGGAGTAACCCTCTTGGTTACGTTTGGAATACCCATCACAGTATATTCCCTAAATCTCTTCGGAGAAACCTTAACGTTCAACTCCTTCAAATTACCCAATGAATTGGAGAGCTATATCGGGCTCACCCGCCCTTAGTTTATCACGGAACCACCCGTCTTCATAACAATGCCCAAGAACCATAACATAATCATAGAAAATAACTTAAGTATAAAGGAAAGATAACATGCCTATATTGTAATAACAATATAACATTTTAATATATTGTAATAATGAATCCATTCTAAAAACCATTTCCAAACCATTTAAAACATTTAATAAAGATATTTTTAAATCAAAGTGTCCCATAACACATTGAAGCTTTTAACATTTTAAACCATTAATATCCATATAAATAAATCCTTAAAACCATTTTGAAAACATGGATATTAATGAGAAATATTTATAATATTAAATCATTAAAACATTTAAAATGATATTTTAGTTAAAGGATTTTTAACAAATTGAGAGACACTTGAATACAATAATTGAGGAATAAAATTTAATCAAAACTTTATAATATCATTAGAATAAAGGGATTGATGATATAATATTCCAAAAGACAGTATATACACCATATAAGAGTGAATTGGTGCATAACAACTATGAAGTCTCAATGGAAATGTAAATTGAGATGAAATCCATTATAAAGATGGTATCCTTAAATTAAGGATAAATCAATCTCATAATTATGTGAGACAAATATAAATACACCCAATATTAGTGGATATTAAGTGTAAAATAATCAAAGGTCATTCACACATATTCAAAGGATGAAATATTCAATAACTACATGTTGAACCCAAAGAAATCGAAATTGGGTTAAGAAGTTCCCTTGACAGCCTAACATCGTCACATCAAATTTTAGAAAAAGATTTGATGAGAGTGATAAAGGGTATGTCATATCTTGTACATAAAATTTACGACAATAAGGATTTATAAGAACATATCCCCACATAATAAGATGAAAATTAAAAGACATAACAAAAGAAGTCTTTTAAAAAGAGGAGGGTGAAAGGTTCCCTTACCGATTTGGGTAACTTTGGAAACGTACACCCCATGAAAGAAGGATTATACAACATTGATTTAAATACTCATAAAAGAAATTATGTTACACAAAGAGTAGAATAATTTACAGTACATACACCACTCAAAAGGAAATATTGGCAAATGTATCATGAATCTCACGAAAACACAAAGTGAGATAAAAAGCCCCTTACGAAATTTCGGCAGCCTAACGGTGCCAATTAAAACTTCCAAAATAGATTGATGAGAGAAAATAGGGTCTCTCATCAAATGAAGATAAAAATTAGTGTAAGAATAATATAAAAGAACATCCCAATCATAAGAAAGATGAGCTTAAAAGTAATGACATAAAAGAGTGTACTTAAAAAGAATGAGAGGAGTAGGATCCCTTACCTCAGGTCCGACTTGACTCGATCGTTCTTTAACCTCCTGAATAATAAACTTGAGTTAATATATACTTTATTAATAACCCTTTTTATGTTTATCATTCCTTTTATATCACTTACTACCATGATATGAACACTATGTAATTATTTAAGTTAATAATGGTCGTTTTGTAGATCATTGCTACTTGAGTCAAAAATAAAATCTTTATAATTACACATTGTTCATGTGGTAAAATATATATTATATGAAGAATTATATTAATTATATAGATATCATATATATCATATATATCCATTATATACATGCATTTATAATATTACATAACATTTAGAGGTAAGAAATGAAATGCACCGTTCATGGAGACTGTAAGCCATACGTACGCATGAACGCTACTTCCGTTTTTTATTTCTTATTTAATGGAATTAAAACATAATGATACATAATAGTATTATAATTCCAGTATTTTATAATATATAATATCATTAAATCGATCCTCTATACGTACCACATATGGTATTAACGAATCAAATCACTTTGAGGGGGCGGTAGTTCGCACTTCCTAAAATGAAGATATCTCATTTAACCATAATGGAAACCATAAAGGTATGCCATAAATGAAAAATACAGAAGATTAAGTAAAACATAAACATATTATATATCATATATAAATATAGTTACATCTTAATGTCCACCATTGACGGTGTTAAAAGAATATTGAACAATCATCGTTTCGTGAGGCAGAAATTCACCATCCACAGAAACAGTATGTTCATTAACCATTAGATGTAGGTGTGTGTAAGTGTACCTCGAATCCATCTTATAAAAACATCCTAGTATATTGAAGATACTGGATTTTTTACAAAATAAATTAATAAAAAGAGTTTAGGGGGTTGGAGAAGCAAAATAAAACAAAAGAACACAAGTGAAGACATTACCTTAAAATCGGGTATCTCTCTTTTATTTGAGCTCAAAGGCTTCCTTGGGAAGACTTCTTCCCATATTGAGGCTTTAAGGAGTAATATAGGGATGTGTAGAGACAAAATGAACAGGGTTTGGCCGAGCCAAAGGCTTGATAGGTGTGGGTAAGGTGGTAGAGGTGGGGGCCTTTTATAAGAGGAGAGGAGGGGCACTCTTGGAAAGTTACAAAATGTTACATTATTTTCAAACGAGTTTCGGATTTTAAAGGTCCCAAATTGATGTATTTCTAGGATAAGGTGGTAAGGGTAAGAAATATACTCATCCAATAGGTCTTTTACAAGTGTAAGGTATAGTTTCTACATTATCTTTTCATTTTATTTAAATCCTTTATTAATGAGGTAATCACTGCATCATCATGATGTCATAAATAATTTAATTTATTTAATGTCTAAAAATTATAAGAAAAATATCATGATGTAGTAAATCTTTTTATCTTTATAATGAATATTTATAGTAAAATGTATTACTTTCATAACCCCATTTAAAAATTGTTTTAGTAAAACAACTCATGCTTGTGACATTTTTATTTTAACTTAAAATGAAAAGTTATTTATGACATTTTCCATCCTTAGTGGCTCCATGGGGTCACCAAGTTGACACATGGATTTTCATAGTCGTTCATCACACATAAAATGAGGGTAGGACATGTGTCTAGGTCATTTCATAATATTAAAAAATTATTTTTACCTTAAATTACACTAATTACCTCTAATCGTGATTGAAAACATAAAAGTTACTATTCACAAAAAAATTATTTTAATCACATTGAACCACAGTTTACATCCTAATGAAGAAAATGTATGTCAGATTTTTGAAATTCAAATCACAGAAGTGGTAAAGTTTCATTTAAATGAAAAATCAGTTTTTAAACTACCACTTAGTGGTTTCACTATTCATCAAAAATTGAAGTTTTTCAGAAAAATACCAAAAAGTCACCCTAAGATATATTTGATATTCCGAATTCAAAAATGATGTCTATTTTACAAAATTCAAAACATATATGTTGCATTAATTAATTTAATAATTATTTCTCGCTGTCAAAACAAATAGCGTGTTTTTAAGAAACAATATCTATTAAAAGATTGACCCTAGTTTAAGTCCAATTTCAAAGTGAAATTAATTCCAATGAACACCATTAGATTAAATGGTCAAAATATATTATAAATACACTCTAATATAAATTAGAAATATAATCTATCCATATAAATAAATCATATTAAAAGGAGGTTTTGAATTAAAATGCAACATTTTCAATAAAAATGATATTTATCGGAAAAATAACAAAATTTTACAAAAAGTAAATTTTGATGTCCAGATTCTAAAGAAGGATTTTATATTGTCAAATAAAACATATAAAATTGTCGAAAGTATATTTAAAAGGGGTTCTCCATCAAAAGGTGGTTAATCGACCTTTTAAATAATATTAGAAGATTTATGCTTAAAATTGGATTCATTTGAATTTTAAGCCTCCAACATTTATTGGATAAAAGTAAAAATATTTGACAAACATATACAATCATTTTGAAGTTAGTTCCATTCATTTCCTCCATTACAACGGCTAGGAGTTAACTACCTTTTAAAATAATATTATTTTATTATTAGAGTGCAACGTAAGATTTCAAAGAAACTCATTGTTGCGTATTGGGTATGCCCTCGAGCATAGCATTCCCTTTAAAGTATTATTAATATTTTATTCAAAAATATGGGTAAATATGAAAATTTCATATTCTTTATTTACCTGGGGTGTTACAGAAACAACTTAGTTATATTTGGTTATGTGGATGTTGTGTTGTGTTGCATGAGGTTCCTATTTTGGAGCTTCTCCCAGGTTTCATTGGGCAAGAATTTTTAGAGATAGATGCTTAGGATTCTCGATGTTGGGGAAAAGTAATAAACCAATGGTAAAGTGGTAGTGGGGTACCCTTGAAATTATTTATAATATTATATAAACATGTATGCAATAATTTGTGAGAGCAGCCATAATGAGGTCGAGAACATAGTATACCTATTTAGGTGATGCGTTGGTTTCACTTGTTGTTCACCGTGCTTTAGAATTATTTCTTTACTTCTTCATGGGATGATCTATGTAGGATTCTAATGAGTGTTCTGTTATACTCATAGTTCATTATTTAAACTATTTTTTAGTAAACATGGAGTAGGTTAGAGATTAGGATGGCTACTACTAGCTTGGGGGGTTTTCTTAAGCTATTTGTGATTTGTGGCCGCTGCCATTTTACTTTTGTTTGGTACTTGCAGTGTTCTCTTCTTAGTTGTAGTAGTTCTTACATGACATTACATATGTGAAGTTAGGTTTCTTTTAATTTGCGGTATGATTAGTAGTTGGATGGTGCCTATGTTATCTCTCTCTTTCACATGTTTTATCGCAGAGGGTAATGCCTCCTATATGTGTGTTTACAATACCCTCTGTGCTAGTCGCCAAAATGAGACCTACTGGAGGTGGGAATCAGGGGTCAGTATCTATATTCTCCCATATCTGGCCTAAGAGGTGTACACTTTGTGGGGATGTGGTTGCGAAAAAGTGGTATCAGAGGTCTAGTTGAGGGATAGGATGGAGGTGGAGTTAGGCACATGTAAGGTCTAATGGGTTGGTAGGGGAACAATGTCAACTATGTTGAGAAAGCACTATAAACATGGGAGACTAGATGAGAAACAATTTTTTAGATCACCCTATGATCGTTTTCATGGATCTTTAATCTTATGGTGGTGACTAAATTAGGTGATACTAGTTTCAGGGTTGATACCTATGAAAGGATCATGTATTATTCTCATTTGCACCTCTGTTTGAATGGGTAGACCTTGGGATATGTTAAAATAAAATTAATAAAATGAATAAAATGAATAAAATGAATAAAATAAAACAATTAACTAATTTTAATGTATTTTATAATATAGGTTTATATGCTCTAACTGGTGTTCCTTTTATAGTTATGGATCCAGGTCTATGTCCTCGTCAGGTTCATGCTGAAGATGTCTAATAGGTTTCACCAGCAGATTTCTGCAGAGTATTGGTTGACATACAATAAAAATATAAGAGGACACTCTAAGAGTTTCAGCACAAGAGTCTTCTGATGTATGAGGGGGTCATTTTAGATGTTTTCACAGAAGGCTAGTTAGAGGAGGTTGAGATAGATTTCAGTTCGATCTATTCTTGGAAGAAGCACTAAGTATCATTGGTTGTGATGATGATGTGTGGGGAAGCATGGTAGTGGTGGTTCTTGTTTATCAGGGACCACGAGGAGTTGACGGTCTTGTGGGAGAAGTTCCAAGATCATTTCAGAGTTGATTTTCTTTCTTTGACAATGAATGAGGCCATTATCCATTTGATTCTTACCATTCAGTAAAGGATTTCTAGTGTGCAGGAGTTTAGAATCTGTTTTAGGGACCTTCATCGATATGCTTTGAACCTATTTTTGAATGAGGAGGCTAGGAAAAGACATTTTGATGAGCCTTTGCATCCAGATATTCAATATCAGGTAACCCAGTTTATGTTGAAGACATATCTCTATGTGATGGAAAGGGCATAAGTCAACAAGAGGCATTATCTAGAACCAGACCTTCCTGAGATGGGAGTCATTAGGGTTTCTCATGAAGTATAGCTATGGTCCAGGGTTCCAAATTTTTAGGGAAGTAGAGTTTCCATTCAGCTAGTGGTAGGTCCCATCCCTTAATGTATCATTTCTCTAGAGGTAGTAGCTCTCGGGACTCTGCTAAGGGATCATGTGTTTGTTTTTCTTGTGGAGGCTGAGGTCATTAGCAACACGAGTTCTTAAACTTTCTAGGAAGTCAGTGTGTTCCGGTCATTCTACTTCAGGTTTCTCCATTTATTTAATTTCATCCTAGGCAGCAGTAGTATGTTTATCTAGTTTGGTATTAACAGAGAGCATATGGGGTTAGACGAGGACATGCCCAGGACACTCCCCATCCACAGAGAGTAGAGCGTATCCTTGGATGTCGTCATTGGTAGGGTCAGCGAGGTTGTGGAGCAGGTCATGGTCAGCTTCATTCTTTAGCGTTTCCAGTGCCAGGTGAGCCAGATATTGTTTGAGGTACCCTTTTATTGTTATCTACTCAGGTTCATTCCTTGTTTTATTCAAAAGTGACACAATACATCATATCATCTTCTATTTTCCATGCCTTGGGACTTGAGGTAGAGAGGCTTCCAGTTACCTTGGCATTGAATACACGAGTTGGAGGTTGAGAAAAGTTTTATGAAGTATGTAGATACTTTGAGATAGTTCTAGGGAAGAACCACTCTTGCGAAGATTTCCAATTATTATACATAAAACCATATGATGTAATCCTCAACATGGATTGGTTTTATTTAGTGTAGGATATCATGGATTTATTCTAGAGGTAGGTGGTGTTCTTCAATACTAATGGAGAGCCATTAGTGTTTGTAGGCAAGAAAGACCCTCATATGGGTCAGAGAAATGTTCCCTCATTGTTATCCTTGATGGCTAAGCCGATGTTGAGTTCTTCGGAGGTTCAACAGTCAATGTTTCCCAAAGACATTAAAGAGTACCCCTATGTCTTTATAGAAGAGTTTGTAGTGTTACCCCCTCGATTGGAGATCATATTTATGATCAAGCAATAGCTAGAAATGTGTCCTACCTTTATATCATTATATAGGATAGAGACGGATCAGTTGAGAGAGCTGTGTATGTAGCTCTATAGTCTATTTATTATGGTTTCATTCAGCCAAGCATGTCACCATGGGGCTCAATGATCTTTTGTGTGAAGAAGGATGATGACAGTTTGTGGTTGTGTATTGATTATCATCATATAAACCAAGTGAAAATAAAGAACATCTATTCTATTCTACGGATTGATGATCTATTCAATCAAATGAAAGGTGAAATATGGTTCTCAAATATCGATTTTCGGTCAGGATATCATCAGATGCATGTGAAGGATGAGGATATCCCAAAGAATGATTTCCACTGTCGTTATGGGCCTTACATGTTCGGTGTGATGTTGTTCGGTGTGATGAATTCTCCAGCTATGTTAATGGGGTTAACGAATGCTTTGTTTTGTGAGTTCCAGAATAGGTTTGTGGTTTTTTTCATCAACAAAATCCATGTGTACTCTGTGTCTAAGGAGAAGTATGCAGAGCACTTGTGTGCTGTTTCGAGAGTTCTTTGTGAACAACAGCTATTTGGTAAGGTGTCAAAGTGTGGGTTTTGGGATCAAGAAGTAATTTTATTAGGTAATTTTGTGTCCAATTAGGGTGTAACTGTTGATCCATCAAATATAGAAGCATTTTTGTCATGTCCAGCCACCTAGCAGTGGAATAAGTGAAAAGTTTCCTTGGTCTTATAGGATATTACAAGTGGTTCATCACTATTTTATCTTGGGTTGAGACTCTTATTATAGTATTGTACAAAGAGGAGTTGGTGTTTTTTTGACAGATAAATGTAAGTAATCTTTTAATTATCTGACATGGGAGTTGGTCAGTGTTTTGGTTCCTTTCATTCAAGCATAAGGAGTTTAGTTTGAGGTTTTCTGTGATGCTTTGTGTATGGGGTTATGCTGTGTTCTGATGTAGCACAAATCAGTCATTTCTTATGGGTCTCAGAAGTTTCACCCCCACGAATGTAATTATTCCACACACAATCTCTAGTCAGTGGTAGTAGTGTGTTCCCTAACATTGTGGAGACATTACATCACTAGGGGAGAATTTTATAGTCTTCATCGGTCATAATATCCTGAGGTACATTTTCTCCCAGCACGACCTAAACTTTCGATAGTGCTAGTGGATATAGTTATTATAGGATTACAACTTCAAAATATCATATACACCTAGAATAGGAATGTTGTGGCCGATGAATTGAGTAAGAAGACATGTAGTGGTGTAGTGCATGAATCTAGTGATTCATGGTTGGTGATAGAAGAACTATCATCATTACATATGGACATGGGAGAAGTTGGGATTATAGGTTTCCTTTTTCAGATGACGTTGTAGTCATCTATAGTGTAGTAGGTAGAAGAGTCCCATTTGAGGGATTTTGAGGTGGAGTTATAGATATATCGTGTTGTTGGTGGTGTGGCCCCTGATGTTTAGTCTGAGGATGAACAAAACCAAGTGTTGTTTAATAGGAGGCATTTTGTTCCTTTGGAATCATATAAAATAATTCATAGAGATTCCCATAGTTTTCCATCAGTAGTACATCCTGACATTAAAAATATGTACCGAGCTTTGAGAGGTCAGTTTTTGTGTCTTGGGTTGAAGCATATAGTTGTAGTGTTTGTGTCTCGATGTTTGGTCATCCAAAAGGTTAATATTGAGCTCCATGTTTCGGGTGGTTTTCTCCATCCATTAGATTTTCCTTAGTATAAGTGGGAGGACATCTCCATGGACTTTTTTACAATTTTACCTCGAGCTTATGGAGGCAAGGGAACTATATGGGTGGTATTGCATCGTTGGATGAAATCATCCCACCTTATAGTGATCAAGGATCTGAGCTCTGTGGAGGTTATATCGAGGCAATATTTGGATGAGGTAGTGAAACTCCATGGAGTTTCGAGGAAGATCATCTATGATTGAGATCCTTGTTTTAACTCCATGGTGTAGAGAGATCTCAATCAGGATTTTGGTTCTCAAGTATACCTTAACACTGATTTTTATCCATATATAGATGGTTAACCAGAGTGGACCATCAAGACTCTTGATTACATATTCCCCTCTTATGTATTTAATTTTGGTAGTTTGGGGATGAGGCACATTCCTTTAGTAGAGTTCTCCTTCAATAATATTTTTCACTCTACCATCGATATGGAATCATTTCAAGCCTTGCATTACCAAACATTCCATTCTTCATTGTACTGGATTGGGGTCAGAGATTCTACAATTGTTGGAATGAAACTGGTATAGAATATGATAGATATGGTTTATGTGATTCACGAGAGGATTATGGTATCACAGGATCATTAAAATTCCTATGAAGATTAAAGGAGGATCCCTTCGGCATTTGGAATTAGGGATCATTTGTTTTGGAAGGTGACTCCCCATCAAGGGTAGCGAAGGTTTGGTCATGGGTGTAAGCTTTCTCCCTAGTGTTTTGGCATTTCAAGGTGTTAGCTCATGTTGGATCCATAACATACAAGATATAACTTTCCTTGCAGATGAGATAGATACACGATGTTTTTCATGTGTCAAAGATCCTTATTTATCTTCATGACAACTCTCACATCATCGATTGGGGTGAGATCAATTGTTGATGATGATGAGACCTTAGAGGAGAGGCCTGCAGAGATTCAGGGGTCCAAGGAGAAGGTGTTGTGTGGGAATTATATCCCCTTGGTTTGTGTCTTGTGGTAGTACAATGGCATGGAGGAGGCTACTTGGGAACGCGAGTCGCATATATGTACCCAATACACCAAGATGTTTTATGTTTATCTCTTCTCTTATAAAATTGTTCGTTTGATGGTTGTAGAACCTTTCCATTTATGAGATGGATTCATATCGTTTTTTTTCGTGACATTATCTCATTTGACTGGTGTCTCCACCTGGAGAGTTTTTGTGAGATAGTTTTGGTTATTACGCAGTTTTTTTCTTATCCCTCTAGTGAGGTGTTGAGCTCATATGGTGGCATGAGCATTGAGAGGTATCTTACAGGGTGGATGTTCGGATGAACCCTTTTTTATTTCCTCTCAGGTTTGGTTTTGGATTCTCAAGGAAAAGAATGTTTTGATAGGTGTATAATGTAAGGGTATCGATCCACATTGATAAACCCTTTTTGTGTTTTCAAATATAAAAGTGCTCAGAGGTGGCTCAAATGAATTTTGGAGAAGTTTGGTTAAGTAAATGATGGAAAGGGGGGATTACACACTGTGTAACTGAATTTCACAACCTGAAATCTTATTTCATGGATTTTCAATGGAATTAAGGAGGGATTCATGGTGTTAAATAATTTATGTTTCCAAAAATAATTAAAATACTAAGGCAACATGTTTTTCTGCAGAACCCGACCCGGAGGCATTACATGATGTTAAAGGACATTACACGTCATGTAATTCCCCATGACTATATGTTTTTATAAAATTTCATCCACTCATGTTTTAAACCCTATGGATGAACCTCCCCTCCCTCTCATCCCTGGGGACCTCGCAGACTCGTCCGTGGCATTTTAGAGATCCTTTCAAGGAGGTCTAGTCCCGGGATTCCATCTTCAATATAAGGTATGACCTACCTCCGTTTATGAGGCTTCTTCAATCTATATTCTTCCTATTTCTCTTTAAGATGTAATGGAATGTGACCTCCATGGTCTTAATGGAGTTTCTCTTGGGTTTTGTTAGTGTAGTGGTGTTGCGGTGTCCTCAGGTGGATGCAGTTGTTGTGGGAGAATTTATCATGATCCATTGCCTTGATCCATTCACATATGAAGAATTCCAACAACATTTTGAGGTAGGGGATTTGTGGATTATATTTTTATTTATGTGAAATTGAATATTTTAATCATTTATCCCCTTGTATTGAAATTAAATTGACCTAAAAATTATATTAACCAAATTAACTAATTGTCATCAATCACATAGCGAAGTTGTTTCTTTATACCATGATAGAAGTTTCCCTCTTTATTTGATAGATAACATGATATCTATGTTTTTCTTATTTATAAATTCATTCTTGATGAAAATTGGTAATGAACATAATGCCTTAATTTATTGTTTAATTAATTGGATAAAAGATAAAGAAGAATCCACTATATATACTAAACCTGGGTTACTCTATGCTTACGTGTCACCTCCAGAAGAAACCACGCCACCATTTTCAAACTGCAATTTACCAAATAACCCTCCTCTTCCCCCTCACAACCCCGCAATACCCCTCACAAATTGACTCTGGCCTGCGCATTATCGCGACCCAACATCAAGTTTAGGGTTACCTTCTTCAACCATCTTCCTCGCGCATCACTCTCAATCGAAGGCCATTTTATCCAGCTCGTAGGTCAAAAATCCACTTATTCTCTCCCCCGATTAGTCTTTCGGTCCCTCATCCACTACCCTCTGCTCCACCTTCTCCATCCCCACCGTCTCCTCCTCCATTTGCTCAGCATTCGACTCCACCATTCCCACAAATTCCTGCTCGCGATCTTCATATCCGACGATTTCATACGATATCAATCGATTCAACAACACATTCTGGTACACAGTCTGAAAATCCTCATGGATTATCGATGATCTTCTTGGTTAGTAATATTATTGTAAAAATGGTGCAGGGATTTCGATGTCGAATATGAAAATAAGAAGTCCTTGTAGGATGCAGTAACCTTTCTTCGCCCCTTCCATCTCGCGCTCGTGGTGTGTGGTCCTGGTAGCGGTGGGCTATTGCTGTTTTTTTGATGTACAAGATGTTATTCCATGGATTCGCGATTTCGAAGCAGCGGATCTACTTGGGTTTTCAGCACCGGTCCTATTCTCGGATCTTCCTTCTCATGCTTGTGGGGGTCTTTCTCAGCGATGGCAGGCCTCATCAATTATCTCTGGATCTAAGGCGGCAGATTCCTCGGTGACTTCCTGTTTTCCGAGCGGTGGCATTGTTCAGGCTTCCACTATTTGTGGATGTGTTTTGGTGGTGGGGATCCTTGTCTTCAATGACACTCAAAGCTGTGAAGACATCTATAGATTTGGTTCATCTCTGGTTGTCGGGCTACGGTTCTTAGTTCAGATCTCAGACTCATGGTTTCTCAAAGTTGATGATGGTTTGTTTTGTGCTCTGGTACAGTTTTGTCTCCGTTTCGTGCTGACGCTGCAGGTACATGACCGACCTGATCCCTTGGATCTATCCTCGATTCACATTATTGGTTTTGTTTGGAATCTTTGCCATTTTTTGGTATTCTGTTTACTGGTTGTGGCTGTGGATTTCAGTCACTACAAGCTCTGGTTATTGGTTTGGCTGAGAGGTGTTAGGCAATGTCTGGTGTTGCTATTCAAGTTTGCTGGGGGACCTTCCTGGAGCTGGGTTCAACCCAAGGGGTGCTGGGTGTTGTGGCATTATGGATAGCTATGTTGTGATTTGTGGAATGTTGGATGTTGTTTGGTCAAAACGCTTTGGTTGCTGGATGCGGATCTATGACCTCTTAGGAGATGTTGGGTTAAGAGGTACTCGATGCTGTAACATGCCATTTCCTGTTGTGATGAGGATTACTGGTCGCTTCTTGTGTGTGATGTCTTTGGTTCGATTCTTCCTGGGCTGTTACTTCTGGAAGACAGCTTTTGGTGGTAGTGCTATTGCATGGTGTCTTGATGATATGCTGGGTGACTATTGGAATTGGATTCTAGGGTCTGGCTGCTCACCGTTGTCACTCCCCTTGACTTTTTCACCCACCTCTGCTCTTATTTCCCCTCCCATCACACTGGACTCCATTTTGGTCTGGTATGATAGTGCATGTGGTGGTTTTGGGATGGTGTTGGTGGTTTAGCTCAGCGTCAAGGGCGCGTCTTGGTGGGGCGACGGTGTTAAGTGGGGAAGGGTTGAGAAGCTCAGTTTGGAGTTTAGGCTGATGGTTGCCGAACTTGGAACAATTTTGAAACATGGTGGTGCTGAGACAAGGTTTTTTGAGGTGCTACTGATATTGTGTTGCTGATTTTTGAAGAAGTTGTTGTTGATGCCTATGGTGTTGTTGGATGAGAGGTGCTGATGCTGCTGCTATGTTTGGGTTTTTTGTGTCTTTTTCCTTTCTTTGTTTTCCTTTTGGGGATTGTTTTTTGGGTATGGGTCGACTGAACCTGCTCCTCCCTAGTCTACAGTGTCCTCTTTTTCTTAATAAATTTGGGGGGGGGGTAGGAATATCCTTGTTCCTGCATCTGCCTTGCTATATCGGGAGAACCACTTTCACCAGACCAATGATTTAATCGGTCATTGATCTTCTATGCTGACAGAATTTTTTTTTTACAAAACCCAAATTGATGGGATTGTAGGTGAAGTGGATGTGGGAGTAAGAGAGATTAGACAAGGTTGATATGATCATATGGGAGTGCTATGAGTTGCTGAATAACATAGTGGATGACAGTGATACAGATTTGGATGAGCCACAGATCTAACATCTGTTGCAGACTGCGGAGGCCGTTGGGAAGGACTACCCGGACGATGATTGGCTTCACTTTATTGTCTTGATCCATGGTATGCAAGAAATTATATCGTCTCTTTATCTGTACTATAAATGGATGATCCAACATTGAAATCAGATCTAGGGAAGGTGCTTCTTCTTCGTCAATTCGGGGAGCTCCCTCAATGGGATGTTGTAGGTGAGATTTCAATTTCAAACTGAGTTAATATAACTTTCATTAATTATATTCACAATCTAAATCCAGAATCACAGGTTACACATTTCTTCTTGGTTTTTCTTTCCATGAATCCATAGTTTGTCACAAGGTAATTTAAAGTTAGGGCTGCAACGTTAAGAAGTATCCTCCAATCTGTTGCATGTCTGTTTAGCTACGTATTAATGCTATGTCATCTCTCTTAAAAGGTAACATTCCTATTACTTTAAGCCAAATATTTCCACCCACAACACTTTACTTTCCATTCAATTTATCATATTTGGGTTTTTTATTGACTCTGTTTTAATCCAGTATGCAATGACTGCCGAATTAGTTTGTGTTTCTACATTTGTTTTGTGATATATTTTTAGGTAACCAATTCTATGGTTTCATCCTTATTTACAGGTTAATATGTTTTTATGGTGTTAAATATTGGTATTAGCTGGGATATTTTCAATATTTCTACTATTCTGAAATAATGGAATTATTTCTTTTAAAATCATGAATCATTGTTAACTTTAATTGTTTTAGATGCAAGTTGTCGAGTTGCACTTAGATGATTCCATTATTTCAGAATAGTACAAATATTGAATTATTTTGTGTTTTTACATTTGTTTTGTGATATATTTTTAGGTAACCAATTCTATGGTTTCATCCTTATTTGCAGGTTAATATGTTTTTAGGGTGCTAAATATTGGTATTTGCTGGGATATTTTCAATATTTGTACTATTCTGAAATAATGGAATTATTTCTTTTAAAATCATGAATCTTTGTTAAATTTCATGGTTTCAGATGTAGGTTGTCGAGTTATGCTTCGATGATTCCATTAATTTGGGTTCAAAATATATTGGTTCATGATGATTTAATTCATGAAGTTGGCTTAATTAATTGAAAGTGTATTGGTACAGGTTATGAAGGTTAAGTTAGATGGTTTCTAGGGCATCAAGGTGATTTCATTCATTTCATATTTCTACCGTCTAATTTTCATTTGAAAACTAGGATTCCCATGATGTCAAGAAGTATCTTCCAATCCATTTTAAGTATGTTTAGCTACATATTAAGGATGGGTCATCCCTCCTTAAAGAGGTAACATTCCTATTTCTGTTAGACAAATATTTCAACCCAAACACTCTTATTTTGATTCAATTTATCATATTAGGGTTTGGGATTCACTCTGATTATATCCAGTATGTAATGACTGCTAAATTACTATGTGATTCTAAATTTGTTTTGTGCTATATTTTTAGGTAATCAATACTCTGGATTCATCCTTATTTTTAGGTTAATATGTTTTTAGGATGAAAAATATTGGTATGTGATGGAATATTTTCAGTATTTGTCCTATGCTAGAAAAATTGAATTATTTCTTTTAAAATCATGAATCTTTTTGAACTTTCATTATTTCTGATGTAGGTTTCTGAGATGCGGTTGGATGATTTAACTCGCTTTCAAGAGATATAATTTATCACTGATATAATTCATTCAGTTGTATTATTTAATTAAAAGTGTGTTGGTGCAGGTTTTAAAGGTTCGGTTAGATGGTTTCCAGGGCATAAAGGTGATTTAATTCATTTCCTATTCCCACTATCTAATTTTTATTGGACGTACTCTGATACTTTCCATTGAAGCTATTACCAACTTGATAATATTTTTATTTATTTATGATACATTCTTTATTTGTTCATGAAATAGGTTTCGCATGAAATATTGTAAGTTTTATTCCCTCTACGGTGCATAATATTCAATTATTTGAGCATCTTAAATGATATCTATTGAAACGGAGAACATAAACGGTGTTGCGTGATTCAAGGTCTTCCTCTTCAAATGAAGTCGGTTCGCGTTCTCCATGGGAACAGTAGTCTGTCACCATCATTGGTGCTTCTTTAACTCAACTCGTTCGTAGTTATTTTACTCAATTGGTTAGCAGATCATTTTTGATTTGTTTTTTTGTCAAGAGATTGGTTCACATCTAATTACATGTCTTTGAAAGGGAAAGTGATGGTTTAGTTGAAGCTGTTACCTAACAATCTTGGACTGCTTCATACATAAGGTCATCCAATCCGCTAGATAAAAATGTTTGTATCACATATTTACTTATTTTATCTCTTCTCTTACATTTCACATATTTGTATTTTCTTTATAGATTTTCTCTTCCACCCGTTTTTTAAAACAAAGGATTATTTCCTTTCTTTATTCTATCTTCTTAGTTCATTTACTATGCTCAGTTTTCTTTAATTCAGGTTGATAGGATTTGTAATCATCTTTCAATGACGGTATCTCAGTGGACAAAGGGTTTATTTAGTTTTACTATATCTTTAATGATTTATGAAATGCTATTTGTAATGTTCAGTGGTTTTCATTTTATCTTTCATATGCCCTTTGTATTATTATCATCATTCATCATTATATAAAAAAACAAAAACATTATTATTATAGATTTAGTTGTTTTATCTCTTCTATTAATTTTTTAGTATCTCTGTTTGCTTAAGATTTTTTCTCATACCATTACAATAGATCTTTTCTTCCATTTCATCAATTGCAACAACTATTTCATTCAATTAATACTATATTTATTCATATATTCATTTTTTAGGGTTCATAATTTGCTCGACCTCTTTAATGGAAATGTGGTGGTTTAGTAGACGATGTAACAAAAATAGCCTAGACTGTATTGTATGTAGGGTCATCCAATTTGCGATAGAAAAACATTGTTATCACAGATTTAGTTATTTTACCTCTTCTATTAAATTTTTAATATTATATTTTATTAATAGTTTTTTTTCTTCCATAAGTTTTTCAAATCAAATGATAACTTCCTTCCATGATTCTATCATCTTTGTTCACTAATTCTGCCCTGTTTTTTTGATTTCTGGTTTACATGAATCGTAATCATGTTTACTACATGTTTTCAACAAAAATAGAGGTCCCACTGCATACTCTTGAATTTGATCATTTCTTGTAACATATAATACTATTTAAGTTGATAATGCATTCATAATGTTTTAATGATTTTCAAATGGTTTTAAATTTATTTTAAAATGTTCTTGATATTATTGGACATCTTCATCTTTTATACCCTATAATCAGGACTACCAACCAAAACATCCAAAATATTTTAGATGATGAGAGGTCAGTCAGATTCTCTTCTAACTTCATTTGATTGAAATATTACAATTAACAACAATTTTTCTGTATTTTATTATAGAGGCTAGAGAATTAACTGCAGCATATAGGGATATTATTCCAACATAATGAAAAAATACTTAGAATCCAACAATGAACCCTCTATGGGTAGTTATCGTGAAATTAGAAAGAGAAAAAATATTGAGCTGTATGCTTTCTAGGTAACTGTATATTTGTTATATTTTTCACCCGTCAATTCATTAATTAAACCATCTTTTGTAAGTTTTAGTTTATTGAAATATATACATTAAAGCTGATGGTTTTTGTGTTTAAAATAGGTGGTTATTTGTTAAAAATAGTTTCTTATTTGTTTTAATAAATACTGTTTCATAATTTATATTTACTAATTTCTGTTTAACCATTTATATTTACTAAATTCTTTTTAACCATTTCCGTTTAATGATATTACAAATGGGGTTTTTTGCACCGTGGTTTCACATTTGAGGCTAGATATACGAATCCACTGTTCAGCCAGCATTTGAAGATAAGGATGTTAAATATGTATGTTCTTTCTAGATTCGTTAAAGCATTTTTTATCCTGTATATGTGGTCTATTGCATCTTTCATTCTTTAGTTGTTGTACTACCTTCTTATTGTTCCTATATAAATTATTATGGTTCTATTTAGTTGATCATGATTTTTTATTGAGAAATGGTTCATTTGTATCATTTTAAAATTTTGATGATGACGAGTTTTGTTTACCTGCACATTTGGAGATACTCAAATCAAACAAATTCATAATTCTCAATTGATGTAGCCAATTTTAATATTCCAAACCGTATTCATTATTTTGAACATAACTCATAAAAAGTTCTTTTTATCAATGATAATGAGAATTACATTTGTAGCTTCACTGAAACCTTCGACCAAAAGCAGGTAATGATGTTTACAAATTTGTAAATACTATAACACTGATTATGCACATTACATTTTTGTTTTGTTTGACACAATACATGAACATCATTGTAGTGGGTCTTCAGAGGTAAGCAGTGGTGTTGAAAATATGAAGAGTGCGACCTTCTTCAACATTTCCAATTTCCATATTCCGCAACCGAAATCCACCGAAATCTAATATTCTTTTATTCTTTTCTTGATAGCATCATCATACTGATAGGTCTTCTACTTTGTACGTTGTCTCCAGAATAGTTTCTTCATACTCAGACATGAAAAATACTATGGTACAAAAATGATAACTACAATAACTATTATATTCATTGCACTATTATCTAATTACATTCATTACTATTAGGGGGTTTTATATTCGTTACATATTCCAAGGCATAGTTCTTTTCAATTTCACCTGTCTACTATTTATTATATGATATGTGCTTCAATGATTACACATACCATAGTATGTTACTATATATTCTTTTAACTTTTTTGTCTATGAAAAAAATATTACTGCATGATTTTGAATATGATGATGTGATTCAACATAATCTGTTGATTTTTCGAGTCACCCCAAAATCATAAAGTCAACGTAGTCACCTGGATATTCCAACAATGGAAAATTTCAACTGCGATTGAAAAGTTTTAGTAATGTTTTCTACTGCAACCACAATGTACTATTGAATATTCCTGTTCTTTATTAACTTTTATAGATAACTATTTATTACATGCTGCAATGATGAGGAATGAAACAAGTGATTGCAATTCTTTATTTTGTATACTATTCAATACCATAATATTCTTTTCTATTGCAAAGCCATGTTTTAGTGGTAAACGTTTGTTAAATTGTTTAATTATGAAATAGGTCTCAATTTATTGTAGTTATCTGTTTGGATATTACATTATCTCATTTAAAAAACCCATTTGTCTTTGGTGATCTATGGTCCTTAAACCAATATCAGTCATTTATATTGCAACACCATATTAGAATTCAAACATCTTGTTATACTGTACAGTGATGACAGAGGGAAGTAGTTATTTATATGTTATGTTCATTATACTTTACAATTCTAGAATGGCCAATTTAATCTATTTAATTTTTAGAATCAGTTCTCAAATTTTAATATTCTTTACTGTTTATTAATCTTTATTATTATTATTACATCTGTAGATTGTTGTTGCTGGATGAATCTGAAGGTGTAGATTTATTTCAACAATACCTTCTTCCTAGAAGGCTTTATAACATGATCTACCAGAAAAACTTCTAGATAAATGAAAGTCAAAAAATTAGCAATAATTATTTATTGGGTTTTGTCATTATGTATTCCCATTAATCATCTGCTCAGTTTCGTTTTTTATTATTACGAACACTAATGTATTTTTATTTCTCATTCATATATTAGTGCAATCTCTTTCCAAAATTAAAAATTTTTCATTATATATCCATTCTTATTTCAATTATTTTAATTGTGTATCCATATTTTATGGACTCTTATCCCATTTTTATGAACCAACACGTTTTGTTTTCAATTTCTATGAAACTTATGTTCTTTTCAACGAATTATTTACACTTCTGGTTTCTAATTACTACCCATTGTACATTTTACTACTTTCCCAATTTCTTTTGTTTATCCAAAATATTGTATTTCCGTCATAAAATTAGTGAACCATATTGTCGTGAGAACGCATGAACTAAGAATTATGTTTTATCACCCTGCAAATGCATGGGCGAGTACTAGTTTTTAATGAATCTGGTTGTTTTTTGCTTTAAATTATTGATAATCAAATTGATGAAAGTAAGAATGTTCAATGGAATTGGTTAATGAACCTGAAGCTTATTGTTTATTGTTGTTAAAGGATTAATGGAATTTTATCCTAATTTTTTAATTAATTTGGTGATTTCTTTTAAGATCTTGTTGTTTAGGTTTCCCATAGTTAGAACTTATGAATAATGAATTGGCTAATTCAATATGGAACAAGAACTAGTTGTGTGATAAAGTTATTTATTTATAGGTATTGATTTTCCTGATTTATTGTAAAGGTATTGTGCCTTCTACTTTGAAGCTATGAGAGTTAGTTGTGTTTTAAGGTTGGATTACTTGTTTTAGGGTTGAGAGCCTATTTCTATGTTTGTTCCGACTTCTTGTGATGTGCTCTGGATATGAGACTTGTGGTTGTGGGGGATGGAGGCTCGGATTTGATGTGAGCCTGGATGGATGACCTTAGAGGGATAATGTGGTATGTGGGGGAAGGGAGGCCCAATGTTTGTGGAAGTAGTTTATTCCTTGATTGGTGAGATGCATCATTTTATACATATGTGTTTTATGGAGGAAACCATAATTGATGGAACAGGTTGACGACGTGCTTACCCATTGATATGAAGGTTGATTCTTGTTGAATCCGTTTTCTGTTTACCTAATTTACCTTCCCCACTACTTGAGGAAGATGACATTTCTTACCCTCCCTCCAAAATAGTTACATAATCCTGGTGTATTCCATATGATTTTTGTGTTTAGCTTATTGAGGATGGATGGTTCAATGCATCTATTATAGGTGGGAAGGACTCTCCAAGTAGTTCACCAACTCACTATGTTGATACCCTTATGCTTGGTATCCTAGAATATAATTCTAGAATACCAAGAAGTATGGAAAGTGGTAATGTGGTTAAATAAATTAATAATGGATGTTCAACCCATGGGGTTAGAGCTTGCTGGGATGAAATGATGAGATTTGGATTTTGAGAAGCGGTTGAAACTGTTTAGTTATTCTTGGAGGGAATAAATATTTAATGAAATTATAATGTAATGGAATGTGGAAAATGTTAATGGTAAGTTAATGTTTAAATAATTAAATAACATAATATTCAACTGATAAAAAAGGGATTATGTAATTTAATAAATACATTTAAATGGTTGCGTGCTTATAGGATATATAGTCTAGGTATTTTCAAACAGGAGTTTGAGAGATGTTAGTTGTAGTTGAGTCGAAGAATAGGTTATTCTTATAGTGTGGTTTTGAGATATATTATATCCTATAAGTTTTGTGTTTCTATATGCTACTCCACCATGTCGGTTAGGGTGGATGAAATCCTAGGGATTTCAAGCCCTGGGAGGGGGGTGGTGTTTCCCCCAAAATCCCGATGGGAGGATGGATGGTTGACTACCCACTTTGACCCCACACTCTTCTCTTGGTAGTTACTTATGCTAGAATACATGGGAATTTGGTTTACCCTTATATGTGTGTAGAGGGATGTAATGGCTTGTGGTTATTTCACATAGAAGTATTTTGGATATAGTTTCCTACAGACTACTATAGGTCTAACGTGTATATGTTGTGATGGATTGAAGATCCTTACATGGTTAATGTGCAATGATGGCTTGAGGTATAATACTCGACAAATGATGCATGTTATATGAAATGTGGTGGCTCTTGAAAACTACCTGGTTACTTTTGGTTATGTAAATGTGGCAGTGTATTTTATGAGGTGGATGTTTTGTTGCTTCTCCCAGGTGTATTTGATCTAGCCTTTTAGGAGAGAGATTCTAAGGAAGTGCAATGCAGGGGAAAAGTGAAAAACTAGTGGGGAATTGGTAGAGGGTTACCCTCGAACTTATTTATTACATTTTATACTCTTGTATGCGATACTTGGTGAGAGTATCCAAAGTGATTCTAGGAACTTAGTATACCTATTTAAGTGATGAGTTGGTTTCAATTTTCATTCAATTTTCTTTAGCACAATTTCTTTACTTTTGTATGAGAGGATTTGGGGAGGATTTTACCAAGTATACTATTTTTTATATCACTTGGAGCACGATGGAGATTAGACTGGTTAATATTTTCTTATGGGTTTTGTAGGAGTTGTTTAGGCATCATGGTTCCTACCATTTTAGTTTCTTTTGGTACATGGAGTTTTCCATTTTCATTTATATTAGTTCATCTATGACATTAAATATGTGCACTTGGGTTCATTTTACTGTGTGGTCTGATCCGGAGTTGGTTGGAGTCTATCTAATATATCTCTTTCGTATATATTCTATTATAGGGTAAAACCTCCCATTCATGTGTTTACTATACCCTTGGTTCTGATTGCCAAACCCGAGCCTACCGGAGGTGGGACTTAAGGGTCACTATCTCTCTTCTCCCTTCGTCGACCCAGGAGCGGTATAATTAGTGGTGAGGGGGTCCTGACACTGAAAATATTTATAAAAAACATTTAAACATAGATTCACTTTCATCTAATCCGTTACTAGATAAGTAGTGAGTAAAAATCCATTTTCTGCGAAAAAATAAAATTTTCCTGAAAAATATATCCTTTCATTTTATGTGTTAATATTTTGAACAATTGTATACAAATTTAAAAATATTATTTGATTAAATGGAGATTATTTTTAGAATCAGCATGTAAAAATAATCTTCAATTAAAATTTTTAGTTTTTTATATTGATTTTGAGTTAATAGTAGAAGAACACTTTTTGAAAAAAATTATTTAATTTATATAGATAATTTAATTATGTGACCTATTTTATTTTGGATATGTTTTTAATGTGAAAATTTATCCCTTATACTAATCATGATCCAATAAAGTTCACATGGATCATCGTTTTATTTAATTTTGATATAAATTTATTTAGGCTTAAAAATGTTTTAAAGTGAAATTTTCACGGGGTTTTGTTTCCCATATAAAATTTATTTTCGACCACTTATTTTCATTTAATAATATAAAATGTATTTTGTATTTGGAATTAGGATTTTTAAATTTATTAAAGAGGGATAATATATTTTTTCTATAATAAATAGTAATCATGGTAAATTGTTATCATAACGGTAAAGGGTAAAACATATTAATTAATGTTATAACTATGTGATAAGAGAAAACAATAATATCTCAAAATGGTTGGATGTATATTTATCAATAGAACAATTATCACAACTAATTTTTTTTATCTTTTTTGGAAACACATGACACTATTATAACATCCCTTTTTATATTAATAATGTTATATTTACAATAATTTAACTCCATCCCACTTGAAGCCTTGAAAACGTTTTCATATGGATTAAAAGTGTTTATAAATTACTAGAAAAAAATTTGTTTTGAATTTTTAAGAAATGTTCACAGAGCACTTGTGAAAGCTGTAGAAAAACTAAGAAATTGACTTCAATTAAATTAAAATTAGTATATTTTGTTAAATTTTAGTTTCATGTGAATTAATTAGATAGTTATATAATATTTGGGATAAATAATTTATCTATTTTATAATTTATTTTCCATATTTATATGATTGAAATATTTTTTTGTGAATAGTTCTTAAAAAGACCTTAAATGAAATTTAATGTTTAAATAATATTTTTAAATACTTAAAAAATCACAAAACCATTATCATAAATCATTTGTATTTTAAAAATTTTATGATATTATTCATGATTAATTTATTGTTAACTTTTAATAATTTAAATTTCATTTGTGAACCTTAATGTTTGGAAATTATCAAAAATGCTATTGGTTTTTTATAAAAAAGGGACACACTTCTTCAATTTTAAAACAAATATCATTTTCCATTTTCTATAAAACCTTATAATAAATATCTCTGTATACATCAATTAAAACATATCAAAGATATATTATTTCTCATAAACCTACCCTTCAGTTCACTTAAGCTCAATCGAAAGGATGATGTCTAAAGAGGATGTATAAGTCTTAACTAATTTATTCTAAGATTATTTATTTTTATATTCATTAAAACCTATGCTAAACATTCATATATAAGAATATAATAATCAAATATGTACTAAAATATTATTATGTTAGTGGTGAAACCATTTGACACCAAATTTGTTATCCAAATGGAAATGAATACATCACTTGTGTGTATGTGTGGACTACCACCTCTATAAAGCGATGTGTTTCATTTTCCATCACTAGATAATATGGATTATTAAAATGATGTATAAAATGAATATATATGATATTAATGAAAATAATATTATTATAATATGAAATTATATAACATAAAATTTTACCGTTTCCATCCATTGGAAAATGATAATATCACCGGTGAATTGTGAGGACTTCCAAATCCATGAAGCGATGTGATTTATTTCTTTATCACCTCACATGAATGATTATAAAATGAAAATAATGAATAAATATCACATTTATAACTTATATATGACTCAATAAAAGAATTATTCCCTATACATTATTCATTTCCACCATTTTGAAAAATGAAAATATCATTCATGCATACATATGGACTACAACATCCTTGAAATGATGTGCTTCATTTTTCAGGACCACCTTGTGTGGATGGTTCTAAAATTATAAATGTTGAATAAAAATAATTATTATAATATTATTATGATTATGGGGATAGTAAAAAAAGTTCCATTATAAAAATATTGAAACTGTAGTATCGAATCATGAATGGGAAATGAGACAATTAACACATAAAAGTAAATTTTAACAAAGAATTCAAAGTTGATGGATAAGAAGACAATATTAATAAATGTTATATAGTAATTTAGATATATATATATATATATTTAATATATTGATGTTTAATAAGTTAATATTTATTATAAATTAGTTTATAACATGTTTCACTAAGTGGTAGTCTAAGGTAAAGGTTTTTTTGTCTCAATTTACTTTCTTTGAGACATATTCTATTTTCACCGCATTTTTTATTTATTGTGGTATATAAAATACCATGTGGATATATTATATCATTAACGTATTGAAATTATAGTAGTTTTTAAATTAATTTCATTTTCTATAATTTAATTTTATTTTTATTTGAATGTTACTAAGGTTGAAGGTTATTTCCCTTTAAAACATTGTTTTAAAAATTTTAAACATATTGTATTCCAAACACATGTTTCGGAAAATATTTCAACAATTTTATTATTTTTCCTAAAAATATTTATAAATGAAATTTTAAACTATCTTTCATATTTCAAATTTTCTTTTAAAAGGAAACTTTTAAATTTTTTCTACAAGGAACTCCTTTTACAATTTTAAAGAATTACAAAAGAATGTTTTATAACTTATATGGTATGAATGTATTTTCCCACCACTATATACATTTTACATTATTAATATTTTTTCATGTTTGAATGGTTTAATAATAAATGATTCCCTTTTTATGTTTATAGTAATTTATATATTCTGGATTTTTTCAAATGAAAAGAAAATTTCTTATCATATTTATGAGCTAACTAAACTTGTTTTTTATTATGGTATCAAATATGAATTTTATGGTGTTTATGATGAAATTTTATAGTTATGAAATGATTTTATTTCATGATGTAGTGAATAATGAATGTTATTATATTTTTTAATTTTAAAATATGAAAGTTTTGATTTATTGATGAAAGTATGGGTGAAGACCCTATTAGTACAAAGGTACCCCACCTAGGTCAACAATGAAGGAAGATTGATAGTAACCCTCAAGTCCCACCTTCAGTATGCCCTAATATGGAAATTGGATTTGAGGGTACAAAAAAAAACATATATGGAATGCATTACCATTAATAGATATTGTTTTATCAGGAGATATGAGATCATACACCCTGAAACCCCTTGACATAATATGAAATAATTGAATCCTAGAACATCGCACAATGAATGTATAAAGAAAAAAAATATATAATGAGCAACAAAATAGATATAAAAAAGAATATATTATGTAAGTGACATAATAAAAAATATGACCTACATGCTAGTAAAGTCCAAAACGGTCTAAATAGCCCACATAGAAACCTAAAAAATTGTTTTTACATATGTCTGTTGAGAATAACATGTATTTTAAGTAGGAAAATACAAAAATGTTCTTTTGTAAATGTGAAACAATAATACAAATAAACATGTGAGAAAATACCATAACCAACTACACCTTTCAAGTCAACTAACCTATCTAATCTTCAACAAGGCATTCTAATTGAATTACACATCCAATTATGATAAAATAATATGAAGCATATCTTTTTAAAGGATACCCTATACCGCTTTTCCAATGATTTCACACTATTAAACCCCAATATAATATGTAATGACACTCCTATACTTTCCATATAGCAACCCTTCCCATAGACACATGGGAAACTACATCATTCCAGGAACCCCACATGAAATTGGCTATCAAATCATTCCCAAAATCACCTACCAATCCATTCCATATCATAAACCCCACATCAAACTGGTCATGTCATTCACATTATCTAGTAACCGATTCCATCAAAATTTTAGTAGGGTATCTTGAAAAAAGGACATCACCCACATTCCCTCCTCTTACAATGAATGACCCCCACCAAAAAACCTCATCAAACTTATCGAACAAAAAAAATTCACTTTTAACTACAATACATCAGATTAGTTGTGTAAGAACCTCCCATGGAATAGAATGTTTCGAAGAGGGGTCAATGAGTCACTTATCCTTTCCATCATGTATTTTGGAAAAAATATCCCAAAAAAATTTGGGTGTTAGCATATAGTGATTAATACAAGGGAGGGGGGTTTAGATATGAAAATGAAACTATAATTTATAATATTTATACACAAAATTCCAACCTAAGGTTCCATAACAAGGGCATTTTCACAACTAAAAATGTCACTAAAAGTCCTCACAACATCAACCACATTCTGTTCCACCTCTATATGTTACACACCACAAAAACACGCCACAACAAAAATCATAATTCCATCGTTTTGATTTCATTTTAAACCATTAAAATATTTTAAAATTAACAACTACATTTATATACCGATCCCATTAATTTAATATTGAATATTAGCATATTTAATAACACATACCATTTTAATTTAAAATTTTATTATCCATTTACACATATACCATTCCAGTTTTCTAAAAAAACATTTTATTCCATCACTACCTGTAAACAAGCACTACACAACACAACTCAAGAAGCCCATCATTCTTATCCAATTTTCATGCAAAGAAGGACCCAATTCTCAACCACCATATCCCATCACAACTAAATATCACCTTAGCTAAATTCCATTATAATAAAACAATAAAACCATAATATAACCCTTTTAGAATATTTAATTTCATATTATTCCTAGGGAATTATAATTTTTACATCATTATTTTAAATTTTATTATAACACAAGAAAATATTCTATAGGAATCAAATTTATTAGTTGATTATAAAGTTTTATACAATTTCATTTGTGGTGAGTCAAAAAAATCTCAACAAGGTTTACCATGTTCAAAATTCCCAAAAAAATATTAAAATACATTTTAAAATAAAAATCATGGAAAATAAATATCAAGCATGCTCAATATATTCTTAAGAAAAAAATAACACGTAAAAATCATGCTATTCTTTCCCATGAAAATTATTTTAAAATAAAAAAATTAATTATATTATTTAATATGATGCTTGCTATCTCCCCTAAGGAAAACAAAATACTAGACCCTACATATAGAACTAAATGATGAATGATGAAGGATTTTCTAACTCAAAGAAACCATTTTTAACTTCCTATTATGTACATAACAGGAAGAAGGCAAACAACTAGAATAATAAAGAATGGACACACCATAATAAACCTTGAACATAGAACCCATTTTATTTTTTTTCATAACCCTAAACAAACCATCCTTCTAAAAAATGAAAACTTTATACAGAACAACATATAGGGGAGAAAATATATAATGAAGGGGAAGAAATTAAATTATATTTTCCAAGGATCAATATTTGTATACTATGAATAAAATTCAGAACAAAGAGTGTAAATTGACTCCTAAAAAAATCTAGGATCCACCCAAGAACCAATAGAAAAGGTTGAAGTAAGGTAGGGTTTGAGGTGGATTTAGAATTTATACATTGTATGGAAAATAAAATACCATAGTGCAATACCCATCAACAAGGTGAAAATTTGAATACAAAAGACAATATTGTGAGTTAAAGGAAGTGATCATACCATAGTGGGGCTGGTCAAAGCCACATTCACGAAACACTACAAATTCTGAGCCACATATATGAAATAATTGTAAAGGGTTCACCATGTAAGAGGAACCTTAACACTATAGGACATAACCACCAATATTTAGGTGACCGTATAACCCTTTTCATTGGTGTTACGACTCCAAAATTAACAAAACGATAGAAAATCCAACTCTTGAAATCAGTGACAGATCCTACCTCTATATTCCATAATTATGAAAAAATAAATGATCCACCAAAACTACACCAACATAGATTAATGGTGTAGTTATCCTATATACACCATAGTGACTCCCTTTAATGAATATTACCAATATCTATACAATAAAATATGATTTGAGCTACAAATCTACCATGAATCCCCAATTCCTTCAAAACATCCCTCATAAAATACCATCAACTGAATTCTCACAATTAACATGTCATAAGTCCATGAATATTAAATTTCAAACCCCATAAAAAATTCATATACTTGATTATAAAAATGTACTCAGAGTATAGAAATAAGGAGAGGGTATGAACAACCATCCCTTGAGATAACTCAGAGGGATATCGTTACAACATAAACACTTCTAGAATCACACACATTCCCAAGAAACATATTCTTTAGAACACCTTTTATACCACCATTCCATCCTCTATATGAAATAAGTAAAATTATACCAACGACATCTCACAAAATGGCCTTAGGCACATAATTTAGGTAAACCCTCCTTCTATATCATGATATTTTCCTCTTTGGGAAGCACAGTTGTAAAACCCTGATATTTTTGGAGATGTGTTAGGATCATTTTAAGTACCCCGTTTGTCTATTTTTGAGTAATTTTTATTTTTTATTAACCTTGGTATGTTTTTGGGTGAAAATTGAATAAATATGGAAGAATTAGGGTAGTTCATAGTTGGTGCATGGTTTTCAAAAAATGTGCTCCCAATCATAGAAAACAATGCAAACCCAAACAGCGGGGAATCTCACAGGCAGAACATAGTTTGAAAAACCGTGATCCAGAAATGGAGAAACCATGAACCACTAAGAAGTGGAACTAGGTTAAGGTGCATAGTTAGTGGAAACTATAAGCCTTTACCCAGAAAACCATGCACGAGATTTAAGTTAACATGAAAACTAGTTTTTAAATTCTATAACCCAAAATTTTAACCCCTAATCATTCTTAACTGATACATAATCAAATTATATCAATTTTATTGGATCCTGGATGATTGCATAAAGATTATGGTTTCTATTCTTGGTGATTCAAAGGCTAGATTATATATCTTCACCTCTCTTAGCATGTGAATCTCATACCGGTTGGTTTCCAATTTTTACCTCTTTATTTAAGGGAAGTGATCCTTTGTTATGTTGTATATAGATCTATATTTGTAGGATATATATCTAGGATTGTTAGATCTAGATATAGATTTAATGGATATTGATTTTTTTGTTTTTTGATTTAGGTTCCATTCTAGACATCGTTCTATCTCATTGTTCCACTGAAATTGGTGAATTCAGTTTGTGAGCGTTCTTCATCAATCCTAGGGTAGGTGGTCTATTTTTAAAATACCGTAGTCATGATTTCAATTATGTGTATGTAATTGTATAATATCTAGTGTTAATTTTTCAATTATATTTCTTAATAGATTCAAAAATTTAGTAAATTAATAATTTCAGTAAATTAATAAATTAAGAGATTGTGAATAAGGAATAATTAAACGCTGAATTAATTATAGAATTATTGAAATTATGGTATTTGATAAATAATTAATTATGGAGTTAATTATTGGAATATTTAATTATATAATTGGATATAAATAATATTCAAATTAATTATCAGAATATTGAAATTATGAGAGTTTGGTAAAATTAAATTTTGAAATAATTATTAGAAAATCAGGATTCTGATTTGGAAAAATTAATTGGTTAGTTTATTTAATGGAATTGATGTGATTAATTAACTTTTGAATTAATTAATTGAATTGATGTGATTAATTAATTGATGAATAAATTAATGGAATGAAATTGATTAATTATTGGTTGAATTAATTGATGGAAGTTATTATAATAATGAAATGGATGGAAATTTTATTAATTAATTGATGAACTAATTAATGGTAGATTTTGATTGTGAAAGTTGATTAGAGGATTAATGTTGATTAATATTGATTGATGTGATATTTGTAAACATTTTATATTGTGGTACATGTGATATTATGATATATGTGATATATGTGATTGACTGATATATGAGTATGGGACATAGACTAATCCACAAAAAACCCACGTGAGATTGATTGATGTATGACTGTGGGAACCAATTTGACACTCCAAATAATCATATATTTTAAAAGATCATGCATTTGAATATTTTTATGTGATAGGTACTAATGCTCTAAACACCCATGTGGTGTAGGACAAAGACTGATGGTCCATATACCCATAGGGTTCTAGACATGATGTTCTATACCCATGAGATTGGAATTGGACTATGGTTGCAATTATCTATGATAATTAATTGAATAAAATGGATAATAAAATACCATTTAATTATAATGATTTTGGAATTGCATTTGAGAGATGATTTATACTCCAGAATGAGATGAATTAGATATTGAGGGTTGGATACCCTCTAGAACCCAGGGGGTTATGTGGTTAAATATTGAATAATTGATAATGTGATAACTTTTTACTTATGCATTGTATTTATTTTATTATAAAATTACATACACTATTATGGGATGGATATTGTTTTTGATGCAATTGGTGGAAGCCTACTGAGTTTTACTCACACCCTACTCAGGATACCTGATCAATATATAAAGAGATCTCATAGTTATAGGAAACGAAAAGGGAAAGGGTCCTCTATTAGTTGGATGACACATGATGAATCATGGATGAGGGAATCAGGTGTGGTTCATGAAAAAATTTAGAGTTTTTAGTGGCCTCACTTTTAGGGATTAAATTTTGACACCTTTAATTTACTTTATTATAGCATATCTAATATTAATTTTTGTAATTATTTTTCTATTTTTGGTCATGCTGTGGTATTGTAATTATTCTAGTTATGTTATATAATTTGGATATTACTTTTTATGAATTTTCCAAAAGTTTATTAATATGATAAAGATGGTATAGTCTTCCCATGACCAATATTAGACCCTAGATTATAGTCAGGATCCTCTAGAATATGGGGAGGTGTGCTTGAGGTTACATAACCAATCATATTGGGGCACTGATGTGTGGTACTTGGGCCAAGATTTTATAATGTAGTTTTAGAGCCTAGTTTATTTTCTTTTCTTTTGTATTACTATTTAGGATAGGTAGAAAATAAAATTTGAAGAGTCAGTCCTTGGTTATGAGCTCATTAATGGGAGTAGCTAACCCATGCATATGGGGGAACTCAATTACCTAGGGAGGTATTGTTGTTATTGGTATTTTTAGATAGAGTTGAATGTTATTTCACATTTGGTGATGCACTTGTTTTGTGATGTGATAATTGTTTTGTGATTTTATGATATTTGACTCATGGGTCAGTATGGAACAATTGTTGAGTTTTCACGAATCATTATAGGAACTCATGTTTTTTATGGAATGCAACATTTTAGGCATGCCATGAAAATGGGTTTTGAGTATGTTGTGGAAATTGAACCATTTTTCCTTTCTTGTAAAATTGAAATGAAAATGGTTCCAAATATGAAATTGATAATAGTAAAATGATGAAAAATGTGAATATCTAGGTTTATAATGAGAAAAATAAATAACGGGAATGTGTTTACCATGTTAACCATGAACTAGGTGTAGGATTGTTAAGGGTAGTGATAACACCTCGATTTTGACCGTGTGGTGGGGTTTGAGGAAATGACTTGCTGTGGAATATTGTGTTTCTTGTAAATGTGTTAATTCTATAAACTATGTCCTAAGGTTTATGTTTGGAATTGTAGATTTATTCCTACAAAAAAATTCTTGTTTTTTGGGTGGAATGAGGATATGGATGGATATGTTCCACTAGTCACCGAACTTGAGGCACTTATAGTTGCAGGTGGGGAAGAATGAGATGAGTTCCAAAAAAATTGCTCGTTTCATGTAGTTTATGGAAAGCGGCCCAGAGTAGGCTGTGAAGAGTATGTTTGATAGTACATAGGAGTTTAATTTACATCACCCTCTGATGTTTACCAGAGAGGGTGGAACTATGGTAGATGAGTTTTGGTCTAAGTCTATCGAGACTATTCTTTACCACATAGAGACTCACACTGATAAGAGATTCAAAATGGATGTATATATGTCAAATGATCAGGAAAAGTGATGGCAGGATGTCCAGAATTGGGATGGATAACAGGATACTATGGAGTGAATGTACTTCTATGGAATGTTCAAGTATCATTTTTATCCAAAGGCACTCATGAAGGAGAGAGAATATTAGTTCCTATGTTTGACTCAGGGGAGTATGTCTATGATAGACTATGCTAGAAACTTGAAGGAGTTGTAGCGCTTTGTTCCAAAATTGGGAGGAGATGAGTATACTGCAGAAAAGGGGTTTCAAGACATGATTAAATGTGAAATTTTAACCCAGTTGAACATCTTTAGGTTGAAGAAGTTTTTAGATGTTGTGAATCATGATATCATATCAACGGGGAACCTGAAGGTGGCTACTAGGGGAGGATAAGTGGTTTATTACAGATAGTAAGGGGGTATGAATTCCAAGAAAAAGAATCATTATTATGAGAATGTCATATAGGGTAAGGGAAAGTAGAGTGAAAAATGGGAAGGATTAGTTACATAGGATATTTCTCTAGTTCTTTGTCACATGTGGGGTAGGTTGGGATACTTTCGTAAATATTATCCCCAACCACCATTGGAGTTTCGATCTTATGGAAGGATGGTCTATCAATAGAAGTTCTACATGAACCCATGAAAGAAAGGTTATAATGAAGAAGCTAGATAGCAACGAAGTGAAGGACAGTGATCTAATATTCCATATTAGTCTGGTAGTTTGAGTTATATAGGTCATGGTGGTAGAGGTAGTGGATGCAATACTTCAGGGAAAGAGAACCCATTTCAGTCAAGTGGTGTAGCTTATGGATCTCAAACTGTATCACCAGGATGAAGGGAAGAAAACTATATTCCATTCATCCCACACTTTTGGATAGTGAGGCCAGACCATCTATAGTGAGAGGTACTATTATTATAGACTCTACATTTTCTAGTACCTTATTTGATAGTATTTCCTCCAATTCCTTTATTTCCTCACAACATGTGAATGGTTTGAGCCAGGAGATGAAGTTCTTGAGTGGGGTATTGATGGTAGATACACCATGTGGAGTATGGTATAGAGACGTATGTTTGTGCAAGGGCTGTTCTGTTGAGGTTGTGAAGTATCATTTCCTATGGGAACTTTACGTCCTATACATGATAGGATTCAACAAAATTTTGGGTATGGGCTGGTTAGTAGCATAACAAGCCCAAATTTATTTATATAATAAGAGAGTGACCTTTATGTCCCATAAGGGTGAAAAATATATTAATCGTGGAGAGTGGGATATCTAGGTGGTCCATGTAGGGATAATTAATTAGTAACTGGGAGAGATCAAAGCCCAAGATTCTAGTTTGTTGATGGATGATGGGGGTGTTAAACATGATGTCTTTTCACCTATATTGGATTGGTTTCAAGAAACTGTTCCTAAATAATTCTTTGGGAGTCCACTTGAGAGAGTGTATAATTAACTATTGAGATCATTATAGGGGCTCGACCAATTTATGCTCTACCATAAATAATAACACCGAAAAAGAATCAAGAAATAAATACTCAGCTAGAGGAGTTGGGGGATAAGGGGTTTATCTATTCAAGTACGCTGCCTTGGGGTTATATAGTCTTTTTTGGAAATAGTGTTGATATAACAGTCACTTATGTGTTAATTTTCAGAATTTGAACAAATTTACTATTAATATTTAGTATCCTATTCCACGTACTGATGATCAATTTGACCAGTTTGATAGGATCTTGTTTTTTCACATATATTGACTTGAGATCAGGGTAACATCAACTAATAGTTTAAACTTCTATTATACCAAGGATTACATTCATAATTATTTATGACCTATACGAGTTTTTTGTAATGTCATTTTGATTGATGAATACACCAACAATGTTTGTGTCCCTGATGAAAAAAATATTCCATTTCTACCTGGATCTGTTCGTCCTAGTGTTTGTGGATGAAATCAAGGTGTACTCCAAGTCTCATGAGGATCATGACCAGTAGCTTGAAATCATTTAGAGTACACTGATTGAGAATCAAAAATACACCAACCTATATAAGTGTCACTTCTATATTGATTATGTACACTTATTAGGTCACATAATCTGGGAGGAAGGTGTGTCTATGGACCCATAGAAAGTCACTACTACAAAAAAGGCATTTAGTAGTGTTTGTATTTATCAGCGCTTTAAAAAAGATATAATAAATGGAATCTTTATTAATGTTAAAGAATGTAGTGATAAATTTATCCATTTATGAGCACTTTTTTATCACTAATAGAGGGGTCCTTTATCATTACATTATTTATAGTGCTCATAAAGAGTACCCTTTATCAATGATTTATGTTTAGCACTAATAAAGGGTATCCCTTATCAGTGCTAAATTTTTTTGTGCTCATAAAGGAATCCTTTATTAGTGATTTTTAGCAGTGATAAATGTTAGAATAAATAAAATGAAGTAATTATGCAAATAAAAAATAAAATATTCGTATTAAAAAAATAATAAAATGTTATTAATTAAATAATTATTGATAAAAATGAATAAATTGATTATACTATATATAAATTATAATTACTAAAAAATTCTATAAACTAAATATATAGAAATATGAAAAGTAAAAACTAAACAAGTATAAAATAAAAATAAGAAAATTGAGAAAATGTATTAAACATTTTATTAATTAGATGATTATAAGTAATGTTAATAAGTAATATATATTAAATATAAAAATAAATATTAATATATATAAATATGGTTTATATATTACAAATATTTATGCACTTTACATTAAGTAGTTATATATTTAATAAATAATGGCTTATAGTTAAAAATTTATAGGAATTAAAAATACAGACTAATTGCATAAAGTAATGGGCAAATAATTTATTTTTTTGACTTTTCAATTTGTCATAGATTAAATTTGGGTTATATTGATTTAATATATTGGTAATTAATTCATTTTTATATACATTTCATACACACAACAGTTATCCATTTTTGAACATTGTTAAAATGTACTTATTTTTAATTTATTCAATATCACTCATTTTTATGATGCATGCACTTAAAATTAAATATTCATTAACAGTGTAAAAAAATATTTGTAATAAGATATTTATAAATAAAAATATTTATAAATGTACATAACATATTTATAAAATTTTATATTTATAATTCTAAATAAACAAAAAAAATCCAATGTATTTTTATAATTATAAAATAAATAATTATATATATATTTAAATATTTATAAATTTAAATATTTATTATACTTATAATAAATTTACATAAATAATGAATATATTTACTAAATTTATATTTATATGAATTAATTAAATACATATATAATTATATAAATATATATAATGATATTAATATTTTTTTAAAATATTTAGATAATTATAAATAAAAAATTATATATTTAAATAATTATAAAATTATAATATATATCTAATTAAGGATTATATTTACTATATTTATATTTATATATATTTATTAAGTATATATATATATATTTACAATTTGTTTTATTTATAATTTTCCCTTATCAATAATAAAAAAAGTGTTCATAAAATCAATATTTATTTGCGGAAAAACCATAGCGCTGATAAAGATGGATTTTATCATGGTATGTTTTGTGCTGATAAAGGGATGCCTTTATTTGTGCTAAAAAATCGCTAATGAATATTCCTTTTAATCGTACTTATTTTTTAAGTGCTGATAAAAAGAATATTTAGTAGGGATTTTTTGAAAGCTCTGATAAAATTATCCCAGTCTATTTAAAAAAACCTAACCAGTTATGAACCCATTGCAATATCATAATATCTCTCTAAAATCCACCCACTTTCATCACTCCTCCTCGGTGACTTGAAGCTCAAATAAAGAAAAACCACTCAAATCACACAGAATCACGACCTCTGGTTTCTTGAACATATTCCAATATTCGGTGTTTCATTGTAGTAAGGGTTTCTAATGAAAACATTGAGATCTATATTTGAGGGTCTCATATTTTCTACAATCTAGCAAAGTAAGCTTGTGTTTTTCTTTATAGGTTCTAATTTTATTTACATATTGGTCATTTTAATTTTGATTTCTTCTTCGATGATGTCATCATTTCGTTGTACTCCATCTATTGTATACTGTTTTTCTTTTATTTATGATCCATTTTTTTCTTTATAATTGATTTGGATATTCAATTTTGGTCATTTTAAATTGTTGTTTTGAATCAGTTTTCTTCTCTGTCTACATGTATATGCCATCCTTTTCTACAAAATTAATTTGGAGATTGTTTTGAAATCTTATAGAATCAAATACGCTTTGCATATAAACCAATTAAATAAATATTTATACCATTTTTAAATAGTAGAGATTTTGTATATAAAAACTGTAAATGAATGAGAAAATTAATTTAGAAAACCAATTATTAGTATGGTGATGGATAAAAGTATCAATAGAAGTTGTTTCTATGCCATTCATAGAAGAGAATTAATTTATTTAAATTCTATTTTAATATTATTATGTAAGGGGTTTCCCTTAAAATTTTATTTTCTTAGAATTGTGTAGTTTTATTTTAAGATAAATCTTAATAAAGGTGATACCATATTTATTTTTATTTAATGGATCTCTATTTTTGAAATTAGTATGGTGTTGTATTTATTTTAATATGTTGTGATATTTTTCTATTAGGGTTACATATTTTTTATCAATTAAAGTTTATTTTACAAATATACACACACACACACACACATACATATGTATATTTATATGTATATATATATATATATTTCCATATATTTATATGTGTTTTCCGAACTTATAATGTATGAGTGATTTATAATTATTTATCAACAAATTATGGTTCTGGATTTCAAAAATAGATAGGGATTATATTTATTTTCATTAAAAAATATGTTTAACTGTGATTTTTTTTGGAAGTATGTTGATTATATATTCCATGTTATATATTTTTTAAAATGAGTATGGGATAAACGTTGCACGAGTTGGTGTGTTTTCTCCCATTTTTTTGATATATCTTCTCAATGTGAATTATTACTTTATGAAAACTTCTTTATGAACCTCCAAAGAATCTCTAGGATGGGTAAATGTGTATTAGATGGCTTCCATAGAATTCTTCAGATGGATAGATCTGATGTGACATCCTCTCTTGAATCCTAGGTATGGGTCATTGTGGTGATATGACATCCTAATAATCTTGATATGTTTTCAAATATTTGTTATACCATTAAATTTAAGTGTAATAATTCCTTAGGTTACTACATCAATTATTACAAAAAATAGAATTTATGATATAAAACACTATATATTAGAAATTATTTTTATGTATTAATTATTTTATATCCATATGTATTAGTTCCACACATAGGAATATCTAATTCTTATACATGTATATGAAATAACTCTTTATTTGTTAAAATGTTTTATCAATTCATTTTTAAATATTCTTGTTGATTGAACGAGTGTTTATTCTTCCAGATTATATTATTTGGCTATGTTATTACTCCTTAATTTCCTATATTATATTTTCATTTGTTTAGGGGATTTTACAAAGACTTGACATGTGTCAAAAAAAAGCTATTATTGATTTTTTTTAGACTCATACCCCATCTATTTTATAGACAACTGTCATCGTCATCAACTTCATCTCTTAAATAGTCATTATCGAAATTTTTTTCTTATAACTCTTCCCCCATCTCTCTTGTGTTTCTTATACTAATCTAAGCATTATTCATCATGTGGATGACTATATCTCATAGCATTTCAATCAATATAGGTTCATGTCCACCAGAGATAAAGGATGTGTCAAACAAAAAAATGAAATGATAAATATCAAGGAGATGAGTTGATGAGGATGATTTGTCTATAACATTAAACATTGAATTAATTCATAGGATAAAACATGCCATAGTGAAGTATTTATTTTAATAATTTTAATAATCAAATTTCTTCAACATACTGAAATGCTTTTAAACAATCAAATGTTTAGTTTCCATGATTAGAATTTTCTTTAACTTTAACCTTGATAATGAATATCTTATATCCATTTATTTACTTATTTTACTAAATTATTCTTTTATGAATCATATAATATGGATATGAATTGAAAATAGATTCATTATAATCACATGAAAAAAGAGTATGACGATGGAGTTAATGATTTCATCATGTTTTTTAAGAGAGCATGCATATGATCCTTCTCAAATCCTCTATACTTGTCTATGTTGTTGTCATTCAATAAAAATTAGTCCGTAAGAGTCATAAGAACATTTTAATTTTCGCATAATATATCAGATATATAAATCCTAGATTAAATGTTGAAAACAACTGAATATGGACACCGATTGGTATGATATTGTAGTTTATGGATCCCATTATATGAATAATAGTGTAAATGATGATAGAAATCACATGAATTAAATGAAAATGGAAATTGAAGATGACCTTCATGATTGTAAAAAGTTGTTTTAGGAGTTGAATAGTTATTCCAAGAAACCCTTTTATACCTTTTGTACTAAATACACAACATTGTCAGCTGTATTAAAGTTATATAATTTGAAAGATGGCAGTAGATGGAGTGACACTAGCTTTATTGAAATGCTTGGTCTCTTGAATGATATGGTACCGGAAGAAAAAGAACTACCATGCCGAACATATGGTGATAAAGTAAATGTTACATTCAATGGTTATTATCTCTAAAAAAATTCATGCTTTTCCAAATGATTTAATATTGTTTCACAAGGACTATGAATCACTCATAAAATTCAATAAGTGTGGCATAGATCGATATAAGAAAAATGAATCAAGTCCTTCAAAATTTGTACGGTACTTTCTTATCATTCAACGGTTTTGAAGACTATATAGTTGTTCAGAAATTGTGATACAATTGACCTAGAATGCATATACAATAATTAAATTTGGGAAAATATGTCATCCAGTATATTCTGCTAATTGGATGAAAATTGATTACGAGTATCCTGAATTTTTAAATGATCCAAGAATATTTTATCTTGAATTATCTATAGATGGACTAAATCCTTTTGGTGTAAAGAGTTGTACTGATAGTACATGGACAATTATATTGGTAAATTCTAAATTGCCTCCAAGGTTACACATGAAATTCAAATACATTTTATTTTCTTGACTTATATCTGGACCATAGAAACCTGATAATGATATTTTTTTTATATTTAGATCCATTTATCGATGACCTAAAATTGATGTGGGATACATGTGTTACAACGTAGGATGTAGATAGAAGTGAATAATTGACATTGATGGCCATGTTTTATGGAACGATAAATGACATCCCCTTTTATGGAAATTTATTAGGTTATAAAATTAAAATAATTTTTGGGGGTGACCCATTTGTGATAAAGGCACTTACTCATTTCAGTTTAAACATTCCTTGAAGATTTTGTTTTGCGGACATCTGAAATTTTTACATCGATGACATAAATACTGATCCTAGAAGACATCATTTGATAGGAAATTTGAAAATTGTAAAACATCTTCTATAATAATGGGAAATCAACCGTATAATAATGTAAAATATATTGAAACTATTTTCATTCAACCATTTTTGAAAAACCTTAAAAAAGTAGGATGGAATATTTGATCCATTTTATTTGAATTACAACATTGAAATTTTTTGTATGTCAGATATTTTGATGTTGTCATGCATGTAGAAAAAAATATATTTGATAATGTTAATGGAACATTACTAAATGTTCCATGAAAAATGAAATATGACATCAAGGATATGTTGGAATTTATTGAAATGGGGATAAGAGAAGTGTTGTCACCAGTGAATGGTAAATGACAAACTTTTCTTTCTCTAGTAGTTTACACTATATACACACATGAAATTTTTTAATTTTTCTATTTTCTTAAGAGTGTAAAAGTTTAACAAAGGATATTCATTAAATATAAGTAATTTCATGTCAATTAATTATTTGATGTTACAATGACTAAAATAACATGACTGTCATGTTTTGATGAAAGATTTAATGCATGTTTGTTTCTCTTGCATTCTTCCTTGAAATTTACAACATAAATTAAATATGATCTTCTTCTTTCTAAATGTTATATGCAGTAATTTTATAGACCAGAGAAGTTTTCCATCATGAATAATGAGGTTTCAGTCCTATTATGTGAATTAGAGTTGTTTTTACAACCATCATCCTATGAAATAATGGTCTACTAGATGGTTCACTTGGTTATAGAGGTTCAACTATGTGGACCTATCCGTTATAGATGGATATAACCCATTGAATGGTATGTAAGGATTTTTAAATGGTATGTCAAGAATCAAAGTCGGCGAAAAGTTTATATTATAGAATGATATATTGTTGAAGAAGCTATTGAATTCTATACTGATTACTGATTAGATGATGACATCATTGGTCTCCGAATGTCTTGTCACATCAAATGCCTTATAGGCTAAGGGATTTTTGAAGAGATATTGTTACAATAGACATGAAAAAGAGAGAGTAAGAACACCTTTAATTTTTACATATTTGTGAAGATGTTGATACATATTTTTTTCCCACAAAGAAATTATTTTATATTTGAATCCATCTAGGGATGAAGGATGGATATAAAATTCACATAATGAATAGTTTATAAGATGGTTTCAAGATCAAATTTATATGAAATTATCTGAAAATATAAATTCTACTAATTAAAAACTTCAATGGCTAGCCATAGGAAAAAATGAACATGTTATATTTTACACTGGTTTTGTTATGAATGGTTATACGTTCTATACAAAATAAAATGATAACTGTTGTACAATGAAAAACAATTATGTTACACCTGTGTTTGAAGGGATTCAAATATCTGGTTCCAATGATAGAGTTCCAATTAATAAAAATATATCATATTTTGGAATTATTGAATTGATATATGAGATTTATTGTACAACATTTAAAATGAAGATGTTCCATTGAAAATGGGTTGAAAATATCATTGTAGTAAAAGTGGATGAAATGGGATTCATGAAGGTGAAATTCTACGTGCAATGAAAAAAATATGAGCCATTCATAATGGTTTGACAAGTAGGGAAAATATTTTATGTCCCCAATCCAATAAACATGAATTGGTCAATTACTACTGGTGAATAGAATAAATGTCACATCAGATTAAAATTCAATAGACGATGAACCTTTTATTGGGAAATCACAATCACTTCAAGCTAGTCATGATGTAAAAAATTTCTTGTACATTAGATGGGAACACAAAGAGAGGATTTTGATTCATGATAGAGGAAGAAAAGCAGTAAAACCTTTAAAAAAAATAAAGAGAGTTCAATGATATGGTAAAAGTGATTTTTAATATACTATGTTTTTCCTCATAATATTATATGTTCTCTACTGCATTAGAATAATCTAAATTAAATGTTTGAATACTTATGTAGAAAATGTATTCTTCACATTATGATGTTACTAATATTTCATAAGACTATAATTAAGTAAACACTTTGGAAAGAGGTAAATTCAATGTTAAGATATACTTTCTCCATTTTAACAATACAATATATAATCATACTCTGATTTAATTTTCATTATTCCTTACAGAGTTAATTTATTTTAAGACTCTCGTCCATATTTCATTCATTTACAAGAAAAGAAATGATGAGGTCTCTACTCAATCACAGAGTTCTCTTTATGTTTTCACAGAAAAATAATTGTTCATAGAAATAATGCATTGTTTCATATTTATCTTTAATTTATTTATTTTTATTATTACCCACATAATAATTTGTTTTTTATATAGGTGTAATCTTTTGTTCGAGTTGGTGTGGTCTGTGAAAATTTAACGCCTTTCTATACCAAAGACATCTATAGACTATGGGATGTGTAACAATAATCTACACCACAATCTGACACACATTGTGACCAGTACCACTCCTTGTACATAATTCTATTTAAAATTGACATTAATATTTGTAAAATAAACATCTAGAATACTCAAAACCAATAAACAATATTTGTATTGTTTTGGTAATTTAATATAACGATCCATATGTTTTTTGGGATTTGTAGGAATCAGTCACACCTCAATTTGATACATGATGTTCCTGATATGACTCAATGTGTCTATATTTGTTTAAAATCGACATTTTAGTTCAGAAAGTGTCATCAAATAAAAAACATTAAAACACAATCATATTTTATTGATAATTTATGAAAATGATTCATAATTAATTTCTAAATTGTAGGAATCAGTTCCACTTCAAACCGATAAATGATGTGATCAAAATGAGTCAAAAGTGTGTGTTTATAGTTTAAAATGACATTTTAGAAAAAAAGACAACTTATGTAATCAAAAACATGAAAAAAATTCATATTGTTTTTATACTTTAGGTAAATTATCCAAAAGTTATTTTTGATTTTTAGGAATAAGACACAACTCAATATGACACACAGTGTGAATGGTATGACTCAAAGTGTGTCCTTTTATTTAAAATTGTCATCAATTTTAGTAAAATGGACATTCAACCTACTCAAAACTGAGAAAAAGAATTCAAATAAATTTGATACATTAAAAAATGGTCCATAAATAATTTTAGACATGTAGGGATATATCACACTTCAATCCAATACATGATGTTCCCAATATGTCTCAAATTCTCCTATATTAGTTTAAAATCGAAATTTTTTTTCGAAAAGTTTCACTCACTGAAAATTAATCAAATAGGCTTAGTTTTTTGATAATTTATAAAAACTGATTAATATTTCATTTATGATTTATAGTAATTGGTTTTACATCAAACTGATATATGATGTGATCAGAATGAGTCAAAGTGCGTGTTTCCAGTTTAAAAATACATTTTAGTAAAAAAAAATACTAACGTACTCAAAACGAAGAATTTTTTTTCTATTATTCTGATTTATTGGGAAAATAATCCATATATAATTTGAGACATGTTGGAATCACACACACCTATATCCGACCCACCGTGCAAAAAATATGACTCAAAGTGTGTATTTTTATTTAAAATTGACATCAAATTTAGTAAAATGGACTACTGACCTACTTAAAACCAAGTCAACACATTAAGACTGTTTTGATACTTTATGAGAATTATCAATATGTCATTATTGACTTTTAGGAGTCATCCTTAACTTAATCCAATTAATTATGTTCTTGGTACAATGTAAAGTGTTTGTTATCAGTTTAAAATTGATGTTTTAGTTCAAAAAGTGTCAATAACTGAATGTTGATAAAATTAGCTCATATTTTCTTGATAATTTTGGAAAATAATTCATAATTCATTTTTTACGTGTAAGAATATTTTTAAATCCAACTGATAAATGATGTGATCATAATGAGTCAAAAATAAATGTTTCCAATTTAAAATGACATTTTAGTAAAAAAGACAACTAACATACACAAAACTGATAAAATACATTAATAATGTTTTGATAATTCCAAAAAATGATCCTCATTCCATTTAAGACGTGTTGGAATAAGCTTCACCTCAATATGATGTATGGTGTGACCGATATGACTCTAAGTGCATCTTTTTATATAAAATTGACTTCAAAATTGGTAAAATTAACATAAATATTAATAAAATTATCACATTATGTTATTTTATTTCTTTATATTATTACTAACATAAGAATTTTTTTATGATAGAGGGGCATTATTTTTCTTGAGTAGGGGCGGTTAGTTCGATAATAGCATGATTCAGGGTCTAGATTAAAAGTCAAAAGAACAATAATATTTTTGAATATATGAAATAATTTATATTTATGTAATTGTATAATCCAATGTTTGAAATTTTTATAATATAGTATTTTTTTCTTGTATTTGTGTGGTAAATTTTATTTCAATTATATTTTGTAGTGGGATTGTTTTTATTGATATCTGGTGTGTCTTTGGTGTTGTAGTGTATTGTTATAACACATTTCACTAGTTCTTTAGGGTGCCGTTGCGGTACAATATAGTACGCTCCTTTATCAGTGCTTTTAAAAGTGGTCATAAAAGAAACATTTATCAGTGATTTATGACAATGATAAAGGAATTTTTTTAGTGTTTTTAAAATCACTTATAAAGGTACACTTTATCAGTTCTTTTATAAGCACTGATAAAATTCCATTTATCAATGTTTTTATAAGAGTTGATAAAGGGGGCCTTTAGTGGTGCTAAAAGAGAACTGATAAATGGGTCCTTTAATAATTCTTCTTTTATTGCCGATAAAGGACCTCATTATCCACGATTTTTTAGTACTGATAAAAGACTAAGGCTTTTAATATCACTCAGATAGTTAACGGTTTTCTAGCATTGATAAAGACCATTTACAAAACTATTAAATGACAATTTTTTAGTAGTGAGTGAAAACATTGGTATCTTGTGAGAATCCCAAGAATGTACTTGATATCCATAGATTTATGGGGTTTTAGGGATATTATAGGAGGTTTATTAAAGTCTTTTCTATTTTGGAAGGATCTTTTTCAGTCTTGAAAAAGAAGGGTGTAATGTTTTAATGGTCAGAAGAATGTAATAATCCCTTATAGGAGTTGAAGAAGAGGATGACATTGACACATATCATTATCATACCAGGGCTAGGTGAGGAGTATACATTATTTTGTAATGATTCTGGGATAGGGTACGAGGTTGTGTTGTTGTAAGGAGACCGAGTTGTGGCATATGGGTCTTGGAAGTTGAGGAGACATAAACAATAATACCTTACCCTCGACCTTGATTTAGCAAAAATTTGTTTATCCTTTTAGTGTTCGTGACATTATCTATTGGGATATAATTTGATGGTGTATAAATATCACAGTATTTCAAAGTATATATTTTCAAAACAAGAATTGAATCTTTGATAGTAATGGTGGGTAGTGTATATGTATTCATATTATTTTGAGATAGCATATACTCAAGGATAGTGTAATAGTTTGGATGATAATTTAAGTGGGAATACTCAGACACATGTAGTTCAAGAGTGTAGTGATTAGTGTATGATGATGAATTTTTTGGTTGAGATACATGTTGTTGTTCAGGAGAGATAGAAGAAGATGGATCTCATATTAGTTTCAGCGGAGTCTACACATTTGATAAAATTAGAGACATGAATTATGAGGATTCATAATTCTTGGACATGAATGAAATCATTTAATGTGAGGAGTCACCTTGCTATTGGATAATAAATGTGGATTAGATCATTTATGTTTGGAATTGGGTTTTTGTGCGTATGAGTTTATGGGAGGAGATGATGCATGTGTTTCATGGCTCAAAGTGGGTGGTATATCCAGGTGTGAAAAAAATGTACCCTGGCCTATGTAGACAGTTTTGGATGCCAAACATGAAAAAAGGAGATAATAGGGTTCATGGAATTATTATACACAAGTCAATATGTGAAGGCCGAGCATCAATGAACTAGTGGTTTGTTTCAGACATTTCCCATTCTAGAATGGAAGTGGGATGAAATTACCACAGACGATGTGGTTAGTCTCCCAAAAATTCCAATGAGTAATGATTTTATTTGTGTTATTGTGGATAGACTAAAGAATTATCACACTTCTTACCACAATGGGAGACTTTTTCAGTGGACTAGTTAGGCAATATGAATGTTCAGGAGATAATATCTCTGCATGGTGTACTATATACAATTATTTGAGACTGTGACTCATGTTTTACATCAAGATTATCTAAGGTTCTTGGTACACATATTTTATTGAGTATAGATTCCCCCCATAGTCAGATAGTAATTTAGAGTGCATGATACACATGCTTTAGGATATGTGTGATCATGTTCTGTAGACTTCAGAGGGACTTGGGAGAAGAACCTAGCTATGGTAGAGTTATTTGATAACAATTTTTGTTAGGAAACAAATTCGTATGTCACCATATGAGGATCTTTATAGTGGGCCATGAATATCACCACTACAATGGATAGAGGTAGGTGAGTTAGAGTTATTGGGACCAAGTCTCATAAAGGAGACTTCATAGTAGGTGAAACTGATTTGAAAGTGTATGGATACAACTCAGAGTAGACATTTTTTTTACTAATAGACATCGATGAACCCTAGAGTTTACAGATGGTGATCATCTATTCATTTGGGATTCTCCATGGCTGGGACACCACACGATACATAGATAGGGAAAGCTGGTGCCCAATTTTGTCAGACCACTTGAGGTTGTAGAGATAATTGAGTGGGTGACATACTGATTTGCTATTTCATGGAGATAAAATGATTTTCATGATGTTCTCCATGTGTCACACCTTCAATGGAATCACCCCTAACCTTCTCATGTTATCTATGTAGATAATGTTGAGCTTGAGATAGATGATTTTTTTAAGGAGAATCTGATTCAGGTGTTGAATTGTAGTGAGAATGTGTTATGGTGGAAGATTGTACTGATAGTTTGTGTATTATGGAAACATGGAAGTTAGAAGGAGGAAACATGGGAGAGATAAGTGGATATGGGGGCTCATTTGCCCAATATTTTTGACTTAGAATCCTAGTGAAGCTTAGGAGTATAGCTCAAGGAAGAGTTGTTATATGTTGGGTAGATAATAAAACCCCGAATGTTTTTGTAGACATACCAGGCTCATTTTAGGTACTCCTTTTTCTTAGTGTTGAGTAAATTTCATTTGGGGTTTACCTTGAGGTTTGTGTGTGTAAAAATAACGAGAAAAGTGGAATAAGGGGACATTTTACCATTGGAACATGGTTTTCCCCAACTATGCACCCAAACTCAAAAAAACCATGAAAACCTAAACAGAGGGGACTCACATGGATGACAAATGGATTGTCAAAATGTGCACCTTAAATAGAGAAATTGTGTAGCCCCTAGAATAGGTTTACAGTTAAGGAACATGGTTAAGAGAAACCATGTACCTCTTACCAGTAAACGGGGTGTGTGATTTATGTTATCCTGGAAATTAGTTTTTAAACTAATGACCCCCATTTTAACCCACTAATAACCCCTAAATCGTATATAATCAAATTATCTCAATTTTGGAGGCACCCATATGATTTCATAGGGCTTCTGATATATGTTATTGGCGATTCGAATACCTGATTGTAGATCTACACCTCTCTTGGTAAGTGAATCTCATCGTGGTTGGTTTTTCATTCTAATAAAATTCATTAAGGGAAGTAATACTCAATTTTTTTGGATTTAGATCTAGTTTTGTAGGAACTATATATAGTCTTGGTTTATATAGATGTAGATTTGATGGATCATGATTCTTTTTATTCTGGATTTAGGTTCTGTTCTAGATCTCTCTTTATGTCATTGTTTCGCTAAAAATGGTGAATTCCATTAGTGAGATTTCTTCACCAATCTTGAGGTAGGGGGTCTATTATTCAAATAAAAAATTCATGATTTCAATTACATGTATGTAATTGTATAATTTTTATATTTATTTTAGCAATTATTTTTAATAATTGAATTAATTAATTTGGTAAATTAATTACTTAAGGGATTGTGACTCAGAAATAATTAATTTTTGAATTAATTATTGGAATATTGAAATTGCTGGATGTGAGGAATAATCAATTATGGAGTTAATTATTGGAGTATTAAAATTTTTAATTGGGGAAAATTAATTATAAAATTAATTTTATTTTTATTGAAATTTTGGGATTTTGAAATAATTTATTATTGAATTTATTATTAGAATATTGAAATTGTGATTCAGTTAAATTAATTATTGAGTAAATTAATTCCATTGACATGATTAATTAATTATTTAAGTAATTGGTTGAATTTATGTGATTAATTAATTTTTTAATTATTTAATTTAATGAATGTGATTAAATAATTGAAGTTATTATGGTGATAAAATTTATAGAAATTGGATGAATTGGTTGATGAATTAATTAAAAAAGACTGTGATAGTGAAAGGTGCTAATAAGATGCATGTTGATTAATATTATTTGATATGATATTGTGAAACATGTGATATTTTGATATATTTGGTATTGTGATATATGTGATATATTTGATTGACTGATATAAGAGTTTGGGACATAGATTGATGCTCAAAATACCCTTGTACGATTTATTTATATACAAGTGAGGGACACTGAATGATGTTACAATTACCTAGAGAGTGTAAAAGTACATTAATGCAAATATTTATATAGGACATAGACTAATGCTCTAAATACCCATGACGTGTGGGACACATAATGACTCTCCAAATACCCATGGGATGGAAGACACAATGTTCTGTGCCCTTGAGATTGGAATTGAAATATGATTCCGATTATCCATGACAATGAATAGAAAAGAGTAGATAATGATATCACATTGAATTACAATGACATTATAATTGAATATGTTCCATGATTTAGATTAAAACATGGGATGAAGAAGATATTGGGGTTTATGTGTCCTTGGGAACCTGGTATTTATGTGGGGTAATAAAGAATAATTGATTATGTGATAACTATTACTTATGTAGTGTACTTATTTTTTATATAACATCATTCAATGTTGTTCAATAGAAATTTTTTTAGAATCTGTTCGTGGTGACTTACTAGGTTTTACTCACACCCTACTCAGGGTTCTTAATTGGCACCTGAATTTCATGTCTCCAGGATAAGATAAGGGTTAGGGACCTATGTCAGATGGCTAATATGGTATGGAGTATGGATCAGGGAAACAAACATGGTTTGAAACCCAATTGGAAGTTTTCAGTGTCTTTACTTTTGAGTTTTTAATTTAGACACTTGGAACATACTTTAGCATGGCATATCTACTATTCAGTTTTGATATTGTGTTTCCATTTTTGGTCATCTATGATACTGGTATTATTCTGGTTATGTTATATCATTTTTTTTTATTTTTTATTTATTTTCTGTTGGTGTATTACTCTGATAAAGAGAGTATGTTATTCATATGATCATTATTCGAGCCTTGATGCTAGTTAGTGTCGTCTAGCATATGGGTAGCCACACTTGAGGTCATGTGATAGATCAACTCGGGGTATCAATGTGTGGTACCTAGGTTGGGATGTTACAACCATTTCACCCACATAGTTTTAAAATATTTCTTTATATAATATTTCATTATTAGAAAGTGATTTACCCATATTACTATACTTGAATCCATAACACACATTACCAAAAAGAGAAATTTCCACATCTTATAAAAACAACAATTTTCAAACACCAAATCATCAAAGAATAATATAATAAGGAAATACTCAAAAAAACTCCCAGTACTAGGAACTCCAATGAATATCATGCGCCCAAGTAACCTCCTATAGGCCACCATGCCTCCATATCACATGAACCAAGGGGATTATTTATCCTCACAACATATTCACTCAACAATATGAGATATCTACTGGACAATCTATAAAAGTCATGTCATCCTTGATATAAAAGTATCCACAGTCCATGAAATGAGAGTAATCATTAAGAAAATGATGAATATAGGACATGTGGAAGACATCATGGATCCTATACAAACACAGTGGAAGTGAAAAGCAAAACTCTACCTTTCCAAAAAACCCAAACACCTCAAAATCCAAGATTAATAGGGAAGAAATATTACTATTGATCCAAAACTCCACTACCCTATGATGAGTGAAAAAACTCAAGAACAAGTGGCATATAACAAAAAACTATAAGGTCCCCGCTAGTGATTAGAACATGCCATCTGGATTTTCTATTCCATCCCCATTTATCTCAGAATAACTATATCTTCTTGGAAATTATCTACACTACATCAAGAATAAGAACTTATTAATCCCCAACCCCTACCTAACACAATGGATAATATCACGGCCAACTATAAAATCACTAAAAAAGAGGACTTACAAAATATGACTGATAAATAGTTTTTTTAGGAGAACTCAACCAAATAAAGGTACTTTTTCCACCATCTTCCAATGTACAAGACACAATCGTGAAACATATCCTCTAGTTCCTGGATGGTTTTCTCTATTATCCTATTAGTGTTATGGTGGAAAGAATTTCTAAGTTGAAACTATGAGTCAAAAAACATGAGGAAATCTCCATTAGACCAATGACATAGAATAAGGATCATAATCATACATAATGGTCCTTATTACCCCATGAACTATAACCACATTATCCACATATCACCTCATAAAAAACTCAATGAAACATGATTCCTAGATCACCAAAAAATATCCCAACATAATCAGTTGGTCCACTATCATCAAAACTGTATCATATCCTCCCTAAGACTAGGGTATGATAGGGATGAAATCTATTAATATTTCCACCCATTTCAACTATGGAACTTACAACGTCTTCAAAAAGCCTCTACAAAATGGATTTCATCTTTTACCTTCTGAAAAGGATAAATTTCTACGAACTTTGCCTCGAACCATTACATCCCCATCCACCAATGTTGTTTCCTCATGATATATTACATATGTGTTATAGTAGGTTGTACAACTATAGGAGAGATGTGAAACTGATGGATAACTCCATAATACAATTTAATGTAACAACCAACCTCCCAAAGAATACTTTCTTGTTCATACCACCCTCTAACCATCCATTTATTGCATCATCATGGTGAAAATGGTCATATATCACCACTTCCACTAAGTCTTCTCATTGATACTATTCTAATCCCTGAAACAAGGATGAATCCATAGTCATATAATAATGTAACCCTAAACCACTAATTTAATCCATTTCAAGATACACCACTGAATTATTCTTAATTAATTTCAAACATCAATAGACTCCTAATCTACATCCCCTCAGGACTTCCAACTATGTATATTAAAAACCACATTCCCATTTCCGAGGGTGTAAGAGATATTAATTTCACAATCACAGAGAAACACCATCCACATTCATTGAAATATATTGAAATCCTACTATATCAATATAACTTTGATGCTATTATGGTTTTCCAAGACCAAAAAATCACCCACCGATGAGTAAATTAGACCACAAATTCAATGGAATCATAGATAGGGGAAAATGTACATCATGGGTGGAATATTTTTTCTAATAGGAGAATAACTAAAATTACCAATAAGAGAAAACTTCACTCTGGTAAGTCAAGGAACACCCTAAACCTAGAATGAATCCATTACAGAAAACCATAAACATCACACCCTCCGTTGGAAACCATATTATTAGAGCACCTATAAACTTCTCTTTTGGACAACTAAACACTTTTTATAAATGATTTGTCAATATGAAGGCCATGTTTTTCCAATTCAAATATATAAATGGGTATAAAAATTAAGATAAATTAGACATAAAAATATGATAATAAATCACAAGACCATTGAAATAATGAAACTCTTCCACATTCATGTGAGATGCCCAAGAAACAATTGCTTCAACATTAAATGGGTCCATGAACATAAATTTTTAGACACCACATGTCCAAGGAATTATTACTATAACATTGGGAACATAATAATGGATAGATTTACATAGATATACTAGTGTCGAAGGATGTAGAACACATTTATGGTATGATCAACATGCTACAACGCTAACTCTAAGTAGATCAAGATACCATCAATGAAAATGATGAAGAACGAGTCGTGGAACTCATAGAATATGGTTATCATAATCCCCATGAAAACATTTGAATCATTCGTGATACTGAATGTAATTTCCCTGAACTCAAAGTTCTCATATCTACACCATAAGGTAGACTAATGGATCTTCTCATATCACATACTCATTTGGTGATATCTTGACCACAAGTAAAACTTTTAAAACCAACTTGATACTTTTAGCTAGTCTATCAAATCATCATTCATTGAAAGAGGTAATGGTCCTTGACCATTACCTAATTCATCATTTTTTTTCTATATACAACCCTAAATTAACGTAATCATTCTTATTGGACACAACTATAACACCCCCACGGAGATATACTGGGTCAGATAAATCCCCTCTACATTAAAAAAATCAAACTCTATCCTCATGTCTTGTAACAATGTAGGTTACATTTTATAGGGATGCATCAAAATCAATGACTCACCCAGTTTCAACTCTATCCGAAACCCAACACCAAGTCAAGGGGGTAGTGTAGTCACTTCATGGTGGAAAAAATAAAATACTCTACTACCCTAAGATAATCCCACCCCTACTTTCCCTTGAATGCTAAACCAAACTAATAAAAAAGAGGACCCAATTAACTTCAACCCATAAAATAACCTTGCATACAACTGATGTCACTCAATAGTCATCTACATATGAAAATGAAACCCTCCTCTTGGAAAAAACGACTTTACAAATGAAGCACACCAATCCATTATAGGGATAACATAGTATGGACGTATATGAAGTAATAAAAAATCCCCCACTAATAGGTGATTCCCCATAACAACTCTACCTCACCACCACACATAAAAAAAGAAGAAGCCTAACCTCAAAACAATGAAGATAATATAAGGGGCATAGGAAGTAACTCCAAATCACATACCAAGACATGTTCCAATGTAGGAAAAATGAAGTAATGTGAGGAAGTTAAATCAAACATGGATAAAAATGGTATATGATAAACTAAATTTACTTCATAGAACCTCTACCCTTGCTAGTACTTTTGCCTTTATCGCATGCATTATACCATCCCATATACTATAACTCTCTATTGTTAACCAATATTATCATTCCATAAACTATTTACTTGAATTTGGGGACCATCATGGTGTTTCCCATACCAACAAGATATGCACTCAGATGCTGAACAAGTACTGAACATCTCTACTGTAGAAACTACCTTGAGAGAAACAACTACATCTGTAGAAAAGGATCATGACCACCCATCTGAAACTGGACTCCTTTGGTGGTATGAAACTGATACTGGTAGTTTATATATTTTTTATATTTTTTTAATTAACATGAAATCTCATAGATGGTTATTGGGATCCACCTTCTCTAGAAGGATGTCAAGGAACCTTCCACAGTCAGTTCCCCACTAACCAAAAAACAGGCTGTCTAAACATCCACAAACCACTCCCTAAATCTCTAATACTTGAGACAACATACTATCCACTATACAAAGTCTCAAATCCTAAGGAATTCATCTACTAGATAAACTCTTATTTCTTCTACACCTATATGAACATCAAAATTATAAATAGGGTGACTGCATATCATATTGTTGGGTTCAATGCCTCCTCACATTTCCATGCTCAGGACTCCTCATCTGGAATTTAATTTGAGGAAAAGTGAAGTATTTACTTGAACCTAGTCCCAATATAACACACACTCATACTCTCCTACTCATGGGATATAAACTCAAGAATCATTTTAACCTTCACTATAGATTATATTAATTCCAAATAGGCATCCTTATAAAATTATTTCCAAAAGACATATACCTCCTTGTAATCACCATGATATACCATCCACCACTAATTCAGAAGACCCCAAAACTGACTAGATTCCAATGAAACATAAAAGAAAACCCATGATTGAATCATATTGAAGGTTATACCATGATCCTCAAACAAATTTATTTTCTCCAGATCAGAGACACTCCCCTCATTCTTACCCAGAATCATCTATGAAAATGTACACAAATCTATCTATCACGAATCATAATCCTCTATTGGGTTGATCCTCTAATGATAAATCTCTTCATCTGCTAGAACATCTGATTATTGAGCTGGACATGGATCCTAAAAATGATACATTCCTAAAAGGAAAAGAGAAATCCTAACCACTGTTTCATGTAATTTTATCAAATCTTATATAATTAAACCATTTTCATTTTCCACCATCAAATAATTGAGATAAGAACACAATCAATTACAATGAATGTAACTCTAATAGGTCTATAAACTACAAAAAATTCCATTTTACTTGTCCACTGAATGATATATGATTACTTAAATTTGATCATGGGGAACCCTAAAATAATATCTCCTAGATGGTAGCCCAGGACAATTTCACACACCAAGGTCAACTGGAACTATTTACCTACAATCCCATGTAATTTTGATAACACCTCACTCTAAACCCCATTACATCTATTAACCAAAACCTTTGATACCACTATGTCATGAACCCCTTTTTCCAAACGTACCCTCCTTGGTCAATAATTATGGAATATAGATAATGGAACCGAAGTCCCACTTTCAAAAGGCCACAGGACGGTGACTAGAATTGTGGGTGTAAAAAACTACCCATATAGAAGCAGTTAAACTTTATATATATATTTTGTGTGGGAGATATAAAATTATTCAATAAAAAAATCAATGATATAATATAAATGTAATAAAACAAACACCATCGAATGGTTCTTGTATAAATTAATGAATACAAAAAGTCTCCTATTAAAAACCTAAAAACAAAGTACTCTTGTAGTGACTTAATAACTTCCCCAATGTATAGATAGTAAAGTGCTAAAATTTCTATGCAGTCCTATTGAAAATCTAAAATATTATTTTTATAAAAGTTTGTTGTTAGAAAAATGTGTAATATATAATATCATACCCAAAGTATCTCATTCACATGTGAAAAAAGCATAATAACATGTCCACTAGAAAATGTAAGAACTAAAAACACATAATCCAGACAAATAATAAATTTTAACCTCACAGTATCATGACCAAAAAGTAATGTACCAAAGTATTGTAAAATAATAAAAATAATTTCATTAAAAAGGTAGTCCATATTGTTTTTACATTGCATTTCCAATCTCATGACCCAAATGTTTATGTCATGGTGCTCACATACATTCTAAATAGTGATCATTCCAAGGATAAACCTATGAAACTGTATCATGAAAAGAACCCCACATGCAACTGGGCATCACATATCATCCAAAAGAACATGTGCATATATACCATAAAATGAACATTGTGTACAACTGGTCAACTCATTCACATTCCTTGCAACCACTTCAATGACACTGTTAGGAGGTTATCGTGAATATGAAGTTCAACAACCTCATTACCTCTTCCAACCATTATTAAACCCCAATAAAACCATCTCATCCACCTCATAAAACTAATCTACATGTGATATTTTGACTTCTGTTCAACATAGATTGTGCATAGAAACCTCTATTATAAGAGGGAGTGGTGAAGATGGTGTAGCCGGTCATCCATACTCACCATATAAGATACTGGAAGAAACACCACAAAATCATTTCGGTAAAAAATATATTCCTTAATGCAGTTGACGTGTGTAAGGAAATCACAATGAAAGTGTAATATATATTACTTACACATAAAATCCCAAGATGAGGTTTCATAATAAAGAAACATTGACAACTCAAAACCTATCCACAAGGCCTCACAATCTCTCACACATTCTTTTACACTACTGTATTCTTCACACTGCACAAATAGTCCACAACAATAAGTCGTATTTAAATTTATTTCATGTTAAGACACATAAAATTTCTTTTTTAACACAACCTTTAATTTATCATGACTTGTAATATAATATTAAATATAATTCTCTTTAACTGAACCTACCATATTAATTTAGGATTTTATTATCCATTTCAACCCATTCCATTCCAGTTTTATTAAAAACAATTTATTTCATCACTATCATTAAACTAGAATAATGTAACTCAACACAAACAACCCATTATTCTCAACCTCTTTTCACACCTAAAATGCCACAAGTCTTAACCGCTATATCTCATCACAAATACACATTATCACAACCACATTCCATCACAACTTCACAAACACAAAAATGACATAACATATTTCATATATAAAATTTAAAATTATTCAAGGGTGTTTAATTATGATTACTTTATTATTTTTAATGGAATTATCAAATAAAAAATGTATCTATGGGAAAAAAATTTATTATCCAAATATATGTTTTGTGATGGGTCCTTACCCCCCATCGTAAATATCTATTATTTACGACATGGTGATTGTCCCGTCGCAAATAACCCATCACAAATGGCCATTAATAGTATAGTGTAAGAATTATAAATCATGATTCGATTCTATATATTACCCTTGAATTTAAATTAAAAACAATTATCTACATTAAGGTCGTTCATACTATATCCCAAAAGGAGAAAACATGATCCCCCACATGTTAAAATGAAGAAAGAAAGATGAATGATTTGATACCTCAAGTAATGATATTAGAACAACCATGCAATACTAGAATAAGAGGAAGAGGACTCCAAGCCCCAAAAATAAAGGAATCATTTTGATTAAACTAGAAAAATACATCTAACATCAACTCCCTTCATAAAAATATCAAAACCATTCATCTCTAAAAGAAAACCCATCTATAGAATAATGATAAATGGATAAAATAGAGTAGTAACTGATGGAAGATACCTTTTAATTTATAAGGGTGTTCCTCCAAATTCTAAATGTCAAATAAAAAAGGCCAAGGTAAATAGACTCAAAAAATCTCCTATGTGACACCCATGAACTAAGAGGAAAGTATGATGGATGGTAGGGTTTATGGGGTGTCAGGAAATTATATACTGTATGTAAAACAATAGACAATAACCCAATACCTATCTATACAGAGAAAGTTCTAAAACAAGGCAATAATATGATGTAATTAAAGGGACCAATCTATATTAGATATTTTCAAATCATAATCTGAGAACCATAAAGATAACTATTCCATAGATTTAACAAATCATGGAGATGATCATGTTGCTAGAGGAACGACCATGCAATAAGATTCAACTATTAGGAAGAAGGTAAGGTTCTAGCCCTGTTCTATAGCATAACTACCCTGAAATCCATTTAACCTAAAACAACTACTCCCCCTTGATTCTACACCACCACCTTCTTCTCTATGATACAATTTTGCCCAAAATGATAAAACAACAAAAAATCCCCCAAAAGTCTCTTCGATGAAGTAATTATGTTAGTGATGAAATGACTCCCTTTATGGCGCAATACCAAACTACATGCCATAAAATCCATTTTTAGATAAAATTCCACAAGTAATCACCAACTACAAAAAAATATATCCTGGACACCTCTATCAGTAGAATTATTATATGTAATAGGAAAGAAAATCCAAGTCATTAAAGTATAAATTGGGAGTGAACACAAACCCTTACAGGACTGTGTCCATTATATGTTGACTTCATCCACTAAAACACAACACTACATTGGTTAATGTGATGATGGTAATCAATGTAAGCTAATATTAAGTGATTGTGGAGGAAGATATTTAATCCTATTATATGATAGAGGTAATTTTTGTATGTTACTCATAAGAGAATATAAACTATTTAAATTACTCATATAAATTTTCGTAGATAAATGATAACACAAGCTTTTAAGATAATAAAGGAATTAACTTATTATGTTATTAATTGATTAATTTATGAATAATATTATTTCCCATGTTTCTTATATGGTATAACAATTATCGAATATGGATTTTGATAGAATTATTTTGTTTTTAGAATGTAAACAATGTGCCTATGATTTAAAGTAAATTTTATGATCATTTAAGGTTGAATGATTTTCCCCATGTATTAGAATTATAAAATTACTATTGTTCCTTTATACTTTCCTATTTAATATTTTATAAAAAAAAATTCATTGTTATTGATATCATGAGTAACTAATTGATTATTTTGATCCTAGCATATTATTATGAAAAAGGAATATTTTATTTATTGGTTTTCATGATTTTTTAATGGGTCGAGGAGTTTTAATTATTTTTATATAACTTAAGAAACAATTTATTTCACCTCCCACATTTTAAAAAATTTTCCCATGAGCTTAAGCATTTTTAGGTATTATAAAAATTACAATGGATAGACCTCCTAAACAATGAAATTTGTTTTGATTGAAACATGAGTATTAATATAAAAACATATTTTGTAAAAAAATATAGACATTAAACTAAAGATTACAATCTCTATTGTATAATTATATCCTATTTATTTAGTAATCTAAACTGAAATAATCCTCAAAATGTAAGAAAGTGAAACCATCATTATAAATAACGTAATAATGTGTTGGTTCAGTTATGGGGTGTTATAGTTTATATAAAAAGTATATTTTAAATAAAATTTGTGGATAGGATAATTTAGAATATGATATTTTATGATATTCAGATTCCATTATTGTTAAATATAATCAAGGTTGTTCATATGTTTAAAGAAATAAATGCCTATTTTAAGGATTTAAGGTCTGATGGAGTAATATAATTAAGGATATTTTTAGAGACATTTATGGGATTATAACTCTTGGATTTAGTATATGAAAAGTTTTTTAAGAAAGAATTATTTTTATATAAGTTGAAAGGTATTATCAATGTAATGGGTTAATAAATTTCTTAATTTGATGATAATTATTTTTAATTGGGATAAAGGGTTTAATGAATTTTGTTAAAATTTGATTTATCATGTAGTTAGAAATGATATTGAAATTTTATTTGGTTACTAAGTGATTAAAATTACATTTAATGATATTCACTATATTTTTGGGAATATTATATTAATCAATGTAAATAGGATATTATTGAAAAGTATGCTATTTTATCCTGTAATGGTTGATATTAAGGAATAAATATTTTGTATAATTTTGGAATAATATAAAGATTTTTAGTTTTTTAGTTATATATGATATTTATATAAAAAATAGCATATTCTGAGGAACATATGATTCATTTATATTATTATTTGTATGAGAATTTAGGAGTGATTAATGTTTTTTGGTGTCAAATTAAAAATTGATCTCGAAAGAATATGTGATCATATAAATTTTATTATTCTAGGTTTAAAATTTGGACAAGAATATTTTCAATAATTTTATGGTCAGTTATTTATGGAATTTTGTATAATGATCATTTTTCATTATTTGATGAGGATTTAGAGAATAATTTAGTAGTCCTTCACAATTGTTATTAACCTTACACTTAATAACCATTTTGGTTTTGGATAGTGGATATATAGAGGTGGAATAAATTGTCTTACTCTCGTAGTTCTCATGATGCATTAAAATATGATTTTAGTGATTTATGCATGAAAAATTAATAATATTTAATTATTTTTTACAATATGAGATAATGTATAAGTTAAAAATAACTTGAAACCCAATTGAAGAGTGGAATTATACTTATACTAAGTAATGAAATCAAATATGTATATTATCTCTTATTCCATATATTAATTGTAAAATAATTCCTCAAATCAAGATAGAGGAAGAAAAATCAATTTGTATATATATGGGAGAAATCACTCTGCTATGAAGGTAATATTTATGAAACTATTTCCTTAGAACTAGCCTTATTATCTGAAATCCATGGTTTTAGAAATATTAAGAAATTATAATTCTCCTGGTCCAAACCTAGACATTTATGTTACTTTATTGTGGAATTTTTATCATTTTGCATTAAAAATTATTTCTTACAACTTATATATATTTATCATATTGCCCTTAGAATTGATTTTATAAAATTTTTAAACCATTTTGATCAAACAAAAGATAAAATTTAAAGGATATAATTTCATTAAAGGTTGTATAATATAAAATAATATGATTTTTCATTTAGAGGAATAATTTTTTTGATTGCACATACCATACGCTACACTGAGAATAAAATGCACTCTGCTATATTATAAAAAATATTATTATTTAAATATAACCATTTTAACTTGAAATATGGATTGTCATGTATGATTATAAGTAAATATATTATTAAATAGACATGTATATTTATTCCAAATAAAAACATATTTATTAATCCCAAGGAAATAAAAACATTATTTTAATTCAAATCATATATAATTGAAGGATATATTTTCCATAAAACATATTTTATGGTAAATCTATTTCTATCAATATAAATTAAGTTCATCACTATAAGCGAATGATTTGAATGAAATTTATAGTCCATATTTTTTATGTAAATTAATATTCATCCAATTCATGTTACTAGATATGGAATGTGCACAAATTAACTATATACTTAAAAATATATTTTCTTCAAAAATTGTTTTTTATTTCATTATGTTATAAAATATTATTTTTAATTATTTCCAAAGTGAGATATTTTATATGAAAAAATTGATATCATTTTTGAAATCATAATGTCTAAATAATTGTCAAATTAGTTTTAAAATTTTTAGGAAATGAATAATTTTTAATGAATATTTAAAAATATTATTATAGAAAAACAATCATTTATTTTCATTAAATTAAATAATAAAAATTACCTTATTCTTTCCAAATTTGATTTAAATTTTAATATGACCCATGTTGACAAAAATTAACCAATAAATGTCTTACTAATGAACATTATACTTAATTTTGGTATAAAATATTTTTTAGGCTTAAAATGATTTTCTTTTAAAAAATTATTTTACCTTGCATTTTCCTTATAATATTAAAATTAATCAATACCAGTTCTATAGTTTTAATATTGAAAAATATATTTCTTATTTTAAATTAGGTGGATAAAATACAGTAATGAGGTCAATTTCATATTTTTAATAATGAATAATAGTCATGAAATATTGTTATCATTATAGTAAAGGGTGAAATATACTAATTAGGAAGACTATGTGATAAAATAAACACATATAATATAATTTTTTATAGGTGTGTCGATCATAAAATACATTAACTATAGTGTGATTTAATTTATTTTAGAGCCACCAAAAAATATTTATACATATCTTTTTATATTAATAATGTTATACATTAAAAAATTTCACTTTCTGTTATATAATGTATTAAAAATGTTTCTATTAGGATAAAAAGTAGTTCATAATTTTTTATATATAATTATTTTATATATGAACAATTTTATATGATAGAAGTTTAATTTTAATTTTTAATGATGGTATAATTACCTTTATTTCTTAAGCAACGTCTACACTATGCTTGTGTAAGGATTAAAAAATAAATTTAATTACTTTACAATCATTAAAGGCAAAATGTTAGAGATAAATTATAGTGTTCAATGAATTTATTTGATAATAATAAGTGATTAGTTTTTATGAAAGTTTTTATATAATAATAAAATATTCTTGTTGATATAATTAATGTCAAATTTTGTAATCAATATCAAAAAAGAGTTAAAATGATATTTAATGATATAATATTTTTTGAAGTCATTTTAAAAGCCTAAAAATATATTCAAGAAACATATGGAGGGGAAATTATTTATCCAATTATAAATTTATCATTCCTATTGAAAATTTAAAATTTACTTTTACGACCCTTGAGAATTGAATAATTTATAAAATTCCATGGATTGTTTCTATAAATAGTGACTCACATCACCCTTTAAAAAAAACCAATGTCAATTTTACCAAAAAATATTCTATAATCCAACTATAAGCTTCCATTTGAACATCCCCAACTCCCTAGTGTCATCACAAACATCTTATTAAAAGTAAATAATCTAAATCATTAGGAGGATACCAAATTAGTTGGTATAAATATTAATAGATTTATTGTAAGATTATTTCTTCTTCTACCTTATCCAAACCTATCATAACTATTTGTATTAAATAACATAAGTATCACTATTATAGTGAAAATTTATTTTTTTGATTAAAAATTATTATTTTCAAGGAACCCTAATTTTGGATCCTTTAAATTAATTTTATCTTTAATAGATTATGACAAATGAATCCCTAAAAACATAACTACAAAATAAATTATTAGAAAGTATAAATATTATGAATAACCATTAAAACCTCTCTACTGAATTAGTGGTAGTATAGAAGAGTAACCTATTTATACTATATTTATATAATTCAAATAATGGCTAGTTTTCATATTAGGGAAATCCAATACGAATATCTAAAAAATCCTCAAAAATCATTTTTTATTAGAAATATATTTTCTAAAAATGTTCTTTTATTTTAAGAAACTCATTATATAGTAGTTAGATCATAATAATATATATTTTTAATATTACTAATATATTTACAATAAAGTAATTCGTAATTAATAAGATATAAAAATGAATAATAGTTAACATTTTAAAAATTTATTTTCTTATATGACATCGTTTAACAATATTTTTGGATTTTATAAAAACAATTAATTATAAAATTTCAAAAATATAATTTTAAAAAATGATATTTTTTTTGTGAATAATAATTCAAAATTATGATGAATATTTTGGATTTTTCTAAAAAAAAATTTAGGTGAGTAGTGAAAAATGATTTTTTTTCCAATAAAATGAATTTTATGATATTATTAGTAATTAAGTACGAATTGGAGGATCATGTAACATGTTCTTATGACCCTATATATATATATATTTTATATCTGTCTTTATAATTTTAAAAAGGTAGTTTTTATGTTATGAAACCATATTTGATATTTTAAAATGTATGCAATATCTTCTAAAAAATTATTTTTAATACATTATAATGTTTTTGAAATTTAATTTTTTTACTTTTATAAATTGATAAATTTAAATTTATTTATAATTTATAATTATAGAGTCTAAATTATCTAGTATTTTCCCCAAAATTTTTATTCATAAATATTATTTTACCTTAATGAAAATCTGGTTACCGTGATAAATTATTAAATGGTAAAAGTAATTATTCAATGTTTAAATGGATTTAATAATGATAAAAAAATATCTATAATTTATTGGAGGAGTTCTTTATATATCTTATACATTATCAAATAAATTATTTCCAATATATGTGAGTCACATTACATGTTTAACATTTGATTCATTTATATTAAGTTGAAATATTTTGAAAATTTTCATTCTCAACTTTTATCAAATGGGCCTTGTACAACACATCAAAAAAACTTAAAATTCATTTTCATATTGAGAACCTTCCATTTTAACTTACCCTATAACAATATATAACTACATTGAGATTTTATTCACAATATATTATCTTATTCCATCTATAACACCCCAGGTAAATAAAGAATATGAAATTTTTATATTTATACATATTTGTGAATAAAATATTAATATGACTTTAAAGGGGATGCTATGCTCGATGGCATACCCAACACGCAACAACGAGTTTTTTGGGAATCTTACGTTGCACTCTAATAATAAAATATTATTATTTTAAATGGTAGTTAATGCCTAGCCAGTGTATTGGTGGGAATGGATATAAATAACTAAAATATGATTATATATGTTTTTTAAATGTTTTTACTTTTATCTGATAAAATATAAAGGCTTAAAATACGGAATGAATTCAATTTTAGGCATATATGCCCTAATTTTCACTAAAGGTTCACTTATTGCCTTTTGATGGCGAACCATCATTAAATATAGTTTTATTCACTCTTATACATTCTATTGGACCAAATAAAACTCTTCATTAGAATCGGGACATCAAAATTTACTTTGTGTAAATTTTTGGTATCTTTCTGATAAAGTTCATTTTTTAATGAATAGTGTAAAATGTTTTATTTTAATTCAAAACCACTTTTTAATATAATTTATGTATATGATTAGATTATCTTTTGAATTGGTTTTAAAGTGATATTAGAAAATATTTTTAACATTAAATCCAATAGTGTTCGTTGGAATTAATTTCACTTTGAAATCAGACTTAAACTAGTGTCAATCTTTTGATGCTTATTGTTTCATAAAAACACGCTATTTGTCATGACAGCGGGAATTTATTTTTAAATTAATTAATGTGACTTATATGTTTTGAATTTTGTAAAATAGACTTCATCTTTGAATTAGGAATATCAAATAGAGCTTAGGGTGAATTTTTGGTATTTTTCTGAAAAACCTCAATTTTTGATGAATAGTGAAACCACTAAGTGGTACTTATAAAAACTGATTTTCCATTTAAATGAAATTTTTCCATCTTTGTGATTTGAATTTCAAAAATCTGACATACATGGTTTTCATTAAGAAGTAAAATGTGGTTCAATGGGATAAAAATAATTTTTTTGTGAATAGTAACTTATTAAGTTTTTAATCGCAATTAGAGGTAATTAGTGTAGTTTAAGGTAAGAATAATGTTTTAATAAAATGAAATGACCTAGAAACATGTCCTACCATCATTGGATGTGTCATGGCCGACCCAGAAAATCCATGGGTCAACTTGGGGACCCCATGGAGCCACTTTAGTTGGAAAATGACATTAATATGTTTTTATTTAATGTAAAATTAAAAATGACACAAACATGAGTTGTTTTACTAAAACACTTTTTACATGGGGTTATAAAAATCAGATATTTGATTATAAATATTAATTGGAAAGATAAAAATATTTCCTACATCATAGTAGTTTTTTATAATTTTTAGACATTATATAAATAAAATTATTTATGACATCATGATGATGTAGCGATGACCTCATTAATTCACTATTTAAATAAAATGGAAAGATAATGTAATATCTAAGCCCTAAACATGTCCAAAACCTATTGGATGAGTGTATTTAGAACCCTTATCACCTTATCCTAGAAATAAATCAATGTGGGACCTTTAAAATCTAAAACTATTTTGAAAATAAAGTAACATTTTGTAACATTACAAGAGTGCCCCTCCTCTCCTCTAATAAAAGGCCCCCACCTCTACCTCCTTACCCACACTTCCAAAGCCTTTGGCTCGGCCAAAACATGCCCATTTTGTCTCTCCACATCCCTATATTACTCCTTGAAGCCTCACTTCGGGCATAAGTCTTCCCAGGGAAGCCTTTGAGCTCAAATCTAAGAGAGTTACCCGATTTTAAGGTAATGCCTTCACTTGAGCCCTTTTGTTTTATTTTGCTTCTATAACCCCCTAAACTCTTTTCATTAATTTATTTTGTAAAAACTACAGTATAATAAATATACTAAGATGTTGTTATAAGAATTATTCGAGCTACACTTACACATACCTACATCTAATGGTTAAAGAACATACTGTTTCCATGGATGGCGAATTTCGGCCTCCCGAAACGATGATTGTTCAACATTCTTTTAACACCTTCAAAGGTGGCCATTAAGATGAAACTATATTTATATATGATATATAATATGTTTATGTTTTCCTTAAGCTTATGTATTTTTCATTTTGGGCGTACCTTTATGGTTTCCATTATGGGTAAACGTGATATCTTCATTTAAGGAAGTGCGGACTACCGCCCCCTCAAAGTGATGTGATTCGTTAATGCCATATGTGGGACGTATAAAGGATGGATTTAAAGTTATTATATATGATTTTATACTGGAATTATAGTATACATATATATCATTATTATTTTCTTTCCATTAATATATGAGATAGAAATGAAAGTAGCGTTCATGCGTACGCACGGCTTACCGTCTCCATGAACGGTGCATTTCATTTCTTATCCCCAAATGTAATGTACTATTATAAGTACATATTTATAATGGATACATATAATTTATGTTACATATAAATTATGAATATAATTATGGAATTAAAATATACATACCTATCATTTATTTTTAATTCCATTAATATGACAAAGAAATGAAAGTAGCATTCATGCGTACGTACGGCTTACAGTCTCCATGAACGGTGCATTTCATTTCTTACCTCTAAATGATTATGTAATATTATAAATACATGTATATGCTGGATATATATGATATATATGATATCCAAATAATGAATATCATTCTGGATATAATGAACCATTGACCACACGAACAACATGTAATTGTAAGAAGTTCACTTTCGACTTAAGAACCAAATATCCATAAAACAAACATTATTAACTTAAATGATTACATAATGTTTATAAAATGTAAATAAGTGATATAAAAGGAATAATGAACTTTAAAAGGTTCTTAATCAAATATAAATTAACTCAAGTTTATTATTCAGGATGTTAAATAACGATCGAGTCAAGTCGGACCCGAGATAAGGGATCCTACTCCTCTCTTTCTTTTTAAGTACGCTCTTTTATGTCATTACTTTTAAAGCTCATCTTTCTTGTTATTGGGATGTTATTTTATATTAATATTACTGTAATTTTTATTTTTTATATTATGAGAGACCCTATTTTCTCTCATCAATCCATTTTAAAAGTTTTAAGTGGCGCCGTTAGGCTGCCGAGTTTTCATAAGGGATTTTTCATCTCACTTTTATTTCTGTGAGATTTATGTTACTTTTCCAACAATTTCCTTTGATTGGTGCATGTACTTCCCATTATTATACTCTTTGTGTAATATTATTTCATTTATGAGTATTTACATCAATGATGTATTGTCCTTCTTTCATGGGGTGTATGTTTTGAAAGATACCCAAGTCGGTAAGGGAACCTTTCACCCTCCTCTTTTTAAAAGACTTCTTTTGTTGGGTCTTTTAATTAACATATTTTTATGTTGGGATATGTTATCATATATCCTTATTGATGTAAATTTTATGTCCAAGTGATGAGATACCATTTTTTATCCCTCATCAACTCTTTTTCTGAATTTTGAAGTGACGCCGTTAGGCTGTCAAATTTTTGCAAGGGAACTTTTTAACCCAAATTTGATTCTTTGGGATAAACTTGTACTCCTTGAATATGTCGTTCTATGAATATGTGTGAATAACCTCTGATTGTTTTACACTTAATATCCACTTATATTTGGTGTATTCGTCTTTCACACATAATTATGCAATTGATTTATCCTTAAACCAAGGATACCGTCTTTGTAAGTGGATTCGTCTCAATCTCTATTCATTGAGGCATATTTTGTTTTATACACAACCTTATTTTATACGGTGTATAAAACCCTTTTACTTTTATGTCTATTAAAAAGGAATCTTTTTTATAATAAGCATTTTACTAAACTACAAAAAGGAATGTTTCTTTTACGTACGTGGTGACAATGAACTTTTCCGCCGCCGCGAGTATTATTTGATCTTTGGCTTCCTCAACAAGCCGTAATGTTTTAAAAAAATAAATACCATATACTTTTTTTTATTTTGGAATTGAAAATGGTTTTGATAAAATATTATATTATGTCAATATATTTAAATGATATATTGTGATTGAAATGTGGAAATGTTATCATTCCATTATGTTGGTTTTATGTGTTATAATTTTATAATGGTACTTGGACATTTTACGGGTGGTTACGTGATAAACCATATGACGGGTGGTGCCATGAATACCAGGACGGGTGGTTACGTTATAAACTCCAATGCATTGGGTATGGAAGTTTTCCGTATGGCTATTCCATTAAGTATGTGTAGAAGTCGGCCGTATGGCTATTCCATTAAGTATGTGTGGAAGTCGACCGTATGGTTATTCCATTTAATTATGTTTATGTCCCAAGTTACCTTTTTATGTTATGTGTTATTTATATGGGGTTTATGGTAATCTTTTTGTTATAGCAGGGTAAGTAATGAAATTTTATTTAGCGAAGAGTTTTTACTACTTCGAAAAGGTGAAAAGTATTACTTTGATAAAGTATACATGGTTTACTTGCTGTTTTGAAAAACTAACAGTTTTCTTTCTTTGTGTATCCCTTACTAAGCTTTTTATGCTCATCCCAAGTTTTTGAAAAAAATTTCACAGCACTTAGCATGGAATAGGGTCAAGGATGGGTTCAAGGGAAAGTCATGCTAACTAAATCATGGAACTAGACATGTTTCTTTTTATGCGTTTTTATTTTATGGAAAGTTAGTAGAAGCGACTACTTTGTAATCTTTTGAGATGTAATAGTTATGTACTAATTATCTAAAACTCTAAACCTGAAAATATCCTCTATGTGAATTACTCATTTAATTCAATATTAAGTACGGTTTAAGGCTGGGGCCTTATAGTTGGTATCAGAGGTCGGTTTAGATAAATTTAGAGGTGAGGGTATCTTCTAAGAATAAGTGACATTACCATAATGGTTAGGATTTCACAAAGAGTCCTGATTTTAGATAAAGTGAATGAGTAAGTATATCTTAGTTTTTACCTTCCTCCTTAGTACATGATGGTTTTGTTGATATACTCACACTGACATTTCTGTTTTTAGTGAATGGATGGATCTAGCAGGCACCAAAGAGACAATAGGTTTGAAGGAAACTGTAGTGGTTCTCTGATTAAGAGACTGGATGAAATGGTGGATTTACTGAGGAAAGTCGTGTTTGTTCTAATCAACTATCAAGGAGTCATGATCAACCAATTGTACCTTGGTATGTTCTGTAATGCATCATGTACGAGATGACAATCTATGTGGAAGTTCAGGTAATAATTATAAAGGTAAACATTAGGGTTTATATGATCCTTACTTTTGAGGTAATTATGGGTTGTTATATGTTATGATGGAAAATGAAATGCATGAGTTAAACTTGAGGTTAAAATATGTTATGATCATTTTTGAATATTTTATCTCGTTTTGGGGAATTTTTTAAGAATTATATAGTTTTGTAAAAAGGACAACACACAGACCGTGTGACTACCTGTCGCGTCGGACAAAGCTACGGGAATCGAACCCACAACCAAAGTGCGACCGGTATTTATCGCCTACCACTTGACTACGTGAAGTCCCTGGTTAGTTTGACTGATTATTTTTAGTTATATGATTTTATGAATTAAGAGTAATTTGATTTTGGGTTATTTATGAATATGATTAACCTATCATGGAGGATATGTGATTAGGTTAATTACTTTTCAATATGAGAAATTAAGAGCAACTGATGTTATTTGGAGATAAAAGTTAATTTGTAACTTGGAAGACTATGTGACTAAATCCTTCGACTATTTGGGTTTCAATCTTAGTTTGGTTTAATTTGAATAATTTTATGGACAAATTGTTTATCAAATGGTCCTCGTTGAACTTTGGGTTTTGTTGGACAAATTTTTGAGATTAAGAATAGATTTTCATTTTATAAAGGGTTATCCTTCTCTGGATTATCTGATATTGTACTAAACATTTTGGTTTTTGTTTTGGTTAAAGTATAAAGACATGGAAAGTATATAGTTCTCTTTTTTGGATTAGGTGATTCTCAGGAAGTTGATTATAGTACTCTTAATGCGAACAAGTCTTCCTAAAAACTCGTCTTTTGGAGAAAATATGAGTTTGATTAAGGAATATAGTAAAAGTTGAAAGTATACGTGACAAGTAAGTATGTTTCATTATGATTTAGTTAAGATCAGAAAATAAATTCCTCAATGAAGAGTAACTTAAAACAAAAACGTTGTCTGTTAACTTTTGCTACTGGGAATTGAATACCGTTTAACCCATCACAAGTTTGTGATTTTCTTGTGGTTAACTTTTTCCTAGACATGTTTACTATCACTCTCCATTACAACATGACCCTTTTTTTCTCCTTCATATCCATATTTTCATAATTGTAATCCTATTATGAGTTAACTTGGGTGACATTTGTACTTCTCTCCCATTATTTTAACGTGATTGTTTTACCGAATCTTGTTCCGATGTGGGACTTTCATGGATGTTTCCGAGCCCAATTTTAAAATTGCGAGGATGCAATTCCCAAAAGGGGGAAGGATGTAACACCCCAGGTAAATAAATAATATGAAATTTTTATATTTATCCATATTTGTGAATAAAATATTAATATGAATTTAAAGGGGATGCTATGCTCGATGGCGTACCCAACACGCAACAACGAGTTTCTTGGGAATCATATGTTGCACTCTAATAATAAAATAATATTATTTTAAATGGTAGTTAATGCCTAGCCAGTGTATTGGAGAGAATGGATAGAAATAACTAAAATATGATTATATATGTTTTTTAAATGTTTTTACTTTTATCTAATAAAAGATAAAGGCTTAAAATACGGAAAGAATTCAATTTTAGGCATATATGCCCTAATTTTCACTAAAGGTTCACTTATCACCTTTTGATTGTGAACCATCATTAAATATAGTTTTTTTCACTCTTATAAATTCTATTGGACCAAATAAAGATCTTCTTTATAATCGGGACATCAAAATTTACTTTGTGTAAATTTTTGGTATCTTTCCGATAAAGTTCATTTTTAATGAATAGTGTAAAATGTTGTATTTTAATTCAAAACCTCTTTTTAATATAATTTATTTATATGATTAGATTATCTTTTGAATTGGTTTCAAAGTCAAATTAGAAAATATTTTTACCATTAAATCCAATAGTGGTTGTTGGAATTAATTTCACTTTGAAATCAGACTTAAACTAGTGTCAATCTTTTGATACTTATTGTTTCATAAAAACACGCTATTTGTCATGACACGGGGAATTAATTATTAAATTAATTAATGTGACATATATGTTTTGAATATTGTGAAATATAATTCATTTTTTAATTTGGAAGATCAAATATAGCTTAGGGTGAATTTTTGGTATTTTTCTGAAAAACCTCAATTTTTGATGAATAGTGAAACCACTAAGTGGTACTTATAAAAACTGATTTTTTGTTTAAATGAAATTTTGCCATCTTTGTGTTTTGAATTTAAAAAATCTGACATAAATTGTTGTAATTAAGAAGTAAAATTTGGTTCAATGGGATTAAAATTATTTTTTTGGTGAATAGTTACTTATTAAGTTTTTAATCGCGATTAGAGGTAATTAGTGTAGTTTAAGGTAAGAATAATGTTTTAATAAACTTAAATGACCTAGAAACATGTCCTACCCTAATTTATGTGTCATGGCCGACCAAGAAAATCCATGGGTCAACTTGGGGACCCCATGGAGCCACTTTAGCTGGAAAATGACATTAATATCTTTTTAGTTAATGTAAAATAAAAAATGACACAAACATGAGTTGTTTTACTAAAACAATTTTTACATGGGGTTATACAAATAATATTTTTGATTATAAATAGTCATTGGAAAGATAAATATATTTCATACATCATAGTATTTTTTTTATAATTTTTAGTCATTAAATAAATTAAATTATTTATGACATCATGACGATGCAGCGATAACCTCAATAATTCACGATTTAAATAAAATGGAAAGATAATGTAATATCTAAGACCTAAACATGTACAAAACCTATTGGATGAGTGTATTTCGAACGCTTATCACCTTATCCTAGAAATACATCAATGTTGGACCTTTAAAATCCTAAACGCTTTTGAAAATAAAGTAACATTTTGTAACTTTACAACAGTGCCCCTCCTCTCATCTTATAAAAGGCCCCCACCTCTACCTCCTTACCCACACTTCCAAAGCCTTTGGATCGGCCAAACCCTGCCCATTTTGTCTCTCCACATCCATATATTACTCCTTGAAGCCTCACATTGGGCAGAAGTCTTCCCAAGGAAGCCTTTGAGCTCAAATCTAAGAGAGTTACCCGATTTTAAGGTAATGCCTTCACTTGAGCTCTTTTGTTTTATTTTGCTTCTCCAACCCCGTAAACTATTTTTATACATTTATTTTGTAACAAATCCAGTATCATCAATATACTAGGATGTTTTTATAAGAATTATTCGAGCTAAAATTACACACACCTACATCTAATGGTTAAAGAACATACTGTTTCCGTGGATGGCGAATTTCGGCCTCCCGAAACGATGATTGTTCAAAATTCTTTTAACACCTTCAAAGGCGGCCATTAAGATGACAATATATTTATATATGATATATAATATGTTTATGTTTTCCTTAAGCTTCTGTATTTTTCATTTTTGGCATACCTTTATGGTTTCCATTATGGTTAAACGCGATATCTTCATTTAAGGAAGTGCGGACTACCGCCCCCTCAAAGTGATGTGATTCGTTAATGCCATATGTGGGATGTATAAAGGATGGATTTAAAGTTATTATATATGATGTTATACTGGAATTATATTATACCTCTATATAATTATTATTTTCTTTCCATTAATATTTGAGATAGAAATGAAAGTAGCGTTCATGCGTACGCACGGCTTACCGTCTCCATGAACGGTGCATTTCATTTCTTATCCCCAAATGTAATGTACTATTATAAGTACATATTTATAATGGATACATATAATGTATGTTACATATAAATGATTAATATAATTCTGGAATTAAAATATAAATACCTCTCATTTAGTTTTAATTCCATTAATATGACAAAGAAATGAAAGTAGCGTTCATGCGTACGTACGGCTTACCGTCTCAATAAATGGTGCATTTCATTTCTTACCTCTAAATGATTATGTAATATTATAAATACATGTATATTCTGGATATATATGATATATATGATATCCAAATCATGAATGTCATTCTGGATATATTGAACCATTGACCACACGAAGAACATGTAATTGTAAGAAGTTCACTTTCGACTTAAGAACCAAATATCGACAAAACAAACATTATTAACTTAAATGATTACATAATGTTTATAAAATGTAAATATGTGATATAAAAGTAATAATGAAATTGAAATTTTCTTAATCAAATAGACATTAAATCAAGTTTATTATTCACGACGTTAAAGAACGATCGAGTCAAGTCGGACCCGAGGTAAGGGATCCTACTCCTCTCTTTCTTTTTAAGTACGCTCTTTTATGTCATTCCTTTTAAAGATCATATTTATTTTTATTGGGATGTTATTTTATATTACTCTTACTGTAATTTTTATTTTTCATATGATGAGAGACCCTATTTTCTCTCATCAATCCATTTTTGAATTTTTAAGTGGCACTGTTAGGCTGCCGAGTTTTCATAAGGGATTTTTCATCTCACTTTTATTTCCGTGAGATTTATGTTACATTTCCCAAAATTTCCTTTGAGTAGTGTATGTACTTCCCATTATTCTACTCTTGGTGTAATATAATTTTTTATATGTGTATTTACATCAATGATGTACTGTCCTTCTTTCATGGGGTGTATGTTTCGAACGATACCCAAGTCGGTAAGGGAACCTTTCACCCTCCTCTTTTTAATAGACTTCTTTTGTTGGGTCTTTTAATTCAAATATTTTTATGTTGGGATATGTTCTCATATATCCTTATTGATTTAAATTTTATGTCCAAGTGATGAGATACCCTTTTTTACCTCTCATCAACTCTTTTTCTGAATTTTGAAGTGACGCCGTTAGGCTGTCAAATTTTTGCAAGGGAACTTTTTAACCCAAATTTGATTATTTGGGATAAACTTGTACTCCTTGTATATGTCGTTCTATGAATATGTGTGAATAACCTATGATTGTTTTACACTTAATATCCACTTATATTTGGTGTATTCGTTTGTCACACATAATTATGCAATTGATTTATCCTTAAACCAAGGATACCGTCTTTGTAAGGGGCTTCATCTCAATCTCCATCCATTGAGGCATATTTTGTTTTATACACAACCTTATTTTATACGGTGTATAAACCCCTCTTACTTTTACGTTTATTCAAAAGGAATCTTTTTTCTACGAAGCGTTTTACTAAACGACAAAAAGGAATGTTTCTTTTACGTACGCGGTGACAACGACCTTTTCTGCCGCCGCAAGTATTATTTGATCTTTGGCTTCCTCAACAAGCCGTAATGTTTTTAAAAAATAAAAACTATATACTTTTTTTGTATTTTGGTATTGAAAATGGTTTTGATAAAGGATTATATTATGTCAATATATTTAAATGATATATTGTTATTGAAATGTGGAAATGTTATCATTACTTTATGTTGGTTTTATGTGTTATAATTTTATAATGGTACTTGGACATTTTACGGGTGGTTACGTGATAAACCATATGACGGGTGGTGCCGTGAATACCAGGATGGGTGGTTATGTTATAACCTCCAATGCATTGGGTATGGAAGTTGGCCGTATGGCTATTCTATTAAGTTTGTGTGGAAGTCGGCCGTATGGCTATTCCATTAAGTATGTGTGGAAGTCGACTGTATGGTTATTCCATTTAAGTATGTTCATGTCCCAAGTTACCTTTTTTATGTTATGTGTTCTTTATATGGGTTTTATGGTAATCGTTTGGTTACAGAAGGGTATGTAATGAACTTTTATTCAGCAAAGAGTTTTTACTACTTCGAAAAGGTGAAAATTATTACTTTGATAAAGTATACATGGTTTACTTTCTGTTTTGAAAAACTAACAGTTTTCTTTCTTTGTGTATCCCTTACTAAGCTTTTTATACTCATCCCATGTTTTTGAAATGTTTTTCACAGGAGTTAGCGTCGAATAGGGTCAAGGATGCGTTCAAGGGAATGCCATGCTACCTAAAACATGGAAATAGACATATTTCTTTTTAAGTGTTTTTATTTTATGGAAATTTAGTAGAAGCGACTACTTTGTAATCTTTTGAGATGTAATAGTTATGCCCTAATTCTCTAAAACTCTAAACCTGAAAAGATCCTCAATGTTAATTACTCATTTAATTCAATATTAAGTAAGGTTTAAGGTTGGGGCCTTACACCATCGATCTCCAAGGGATCTTTAAATGAAATCGCAAATTGATCAACATGAGTAATTATATTTACAATACATGTTTCTATATTATTTTTATTTTTTTCAATTATTATTTCAGAATCCTTTTTTAATTACATATTTATTTATTATATAATTAATTTTAATATTCATTATATAAAATAATTAATCACCTTTTCACTTTTATATTAAGAATAATAAATCATTATGTCATGGGTTGTGTGAAATACAACAACCATGACTAAACATGTTTTTTTACTTACACATCCATTAATGTATTAAATATATAATAAATTTAATAAATAATTAAGATATATATATATATTTATTTAATTTTTATGATCCATACACACTAAATTGCATTACAATATTCTCTCATTCATGGAAAAAAATCATTAACTATGAGAATGTTTGGACACACGCCTCAATGGAATGACTAATTTATATTTTGACATAACCTCCATTCATGTCATTACACGAAGATGGGATTTTTCGGTCAAATATTACATTAATTTTATATTTAATTATCTTTAATGTAGAATGTTATAACCTATTAGGTATATTACAAAAAATGATTATCCTTAATTCAATCAGTTAAAATGTGAGAAATAATTAGAAAACACATATTCATTCAATGTAATCGATTTAAATAAATTATGATAAAAAATATAATTGAATAAAATTATGATATAAATCATTAATAAGAACCAACTTTATAACATCATGTGTTTTTATCAATTATTTTCCCTCAAAAAAATAATATTCTTTGATGGATTCAATTACACGCTACACCCAATTAATCGTGCATTATACGAAAAAATAAGTTAAGATTACACTGCATGAAACACTAATTTTATCTTATGGCACATGAAAAAATGAGTTGACATGTGTTACACACAATAGAATATTTATATTTAATTACCTAGAACATTGATCTTTTCTTTTGTTTCACACAACATTGAGTTTAAATGAAAAGTGACATATTGTTAAAATATTATTATTGTTACCATATAGCCATTGGAATGGAGGTTATGAAAAGTATTGACTACATTATGAAATTATGGTTTATTAATTTTTATAAAATTAATTTTTTGATAAATAATTAATTTAAATGAATATATGAACTATTTAAAAATAAATAAATCCTTTTCTGGAAAAAAAAGTTTCTATGAAAAAACATGTTTTACCTCAATTAATTAAACAAAATATTATTGTTGAATTATTTTGATTATATATATATATAATATATTCAGTAAACTATTTAACATTAATCTTATTTATTTTCTCGAAAAGAGATAATAATATATCCAATTCTATGAATAAAAAAATATATTTTTATTAATGGTCGTTTTACTGCTTTTTAATTGCAAAATTATATTAAAACTAAAATTTGAAATTATTATAAAATATATTTTACAAAATAAACATCATTTTTCAAGGTCTAATTTCAATTGTTTTTTGGGTTATGTTTTTTGGATTATACTGAACATAATTACTTTGTGATGAATGGTGAAAAATAATGAATTTTAATTTAAAACTACCTTTTTGTTCATAATAGTTATATTGTAAATAATATTTAAAAGTTGTTTTAGAGTATAATTTGACAATTTATACAAATATCAATCCAATTTCTGTAATTTTAATCAATTTAAAATTTAAATGGGGTAAAAACATTATAAACTTTTGAACATTTTCACTTAAAAAATACTTTGTCACATCTAGTTAGTGGGATTAATTTTAAATTAATTTCTTCCAATTATATTATTGGATTTTTGAAAATGGAAAAAATATTTTGGAATAGAATAGTCTATAATTTATAATAAGGCCAAATTTATATGTTTACCAAACTGATTAGGGGAAATAGTTAAAATTAATCATAGTGATTAAGAGAAAAATTAGTTTACAAAGGGTCTAATCTTTAAACATCAGGGAAAATGACCTTTATACTTTTCCAAAACCCATGGGATGGTCATATTTCAATTGTAACCCCTCATAGATATAATATTTTCTATTATTTAGTTAATTTTTGGTAAAAACGTTGGTATACCAAGTTTTCTTTTAAAAAATGGAAAGTGTTATCTCTCGCAATTTTAAAAGGCCACCACCTTCCCCCTTTATCCAGACCTATAGAACCAATTGGTTCATTAAATAAATTCCAAAATAAATTATTCAATCCCTATATCAATTCCTTTAATCATTAATTTGGTATGAAATCTAACCAAGAAAGTCCTTTGTTTCAAACAAAATGGAGATACTAGAAGAAAAGGTAACATTCATTAATAATATTTTTGTTTTATTTCTTCCTCAAAACCATTCAATAATTTTATAACATGCTTATATTATTAAATAAGTATCATAAATTTATTGATATGTTTTTATGTTATGTTTACGACCAACAATCACAAACACTTTCATCAATTTGGTTATGAAATCATTGTTTGTGTTTACAATGGACTATTACCTCGTGAACTGATGACATTCATTTTTCCATTAACACGTCTTAAAGATGGTAATAATGATGGAAATGATCTTTATACATGATTTAAATATGATATTAATGGTTTATTGTTTCTTATGGAATTATTATATAACACATACCATCATACTTTCCAATTTTTTAAAATGTGATAGCGTCGTTCGAGTGAACGAAGGACTACCACCTCACGAAGCGATGTGATTCGTTCATGCATTACATGGAATTAATTAAATATGTGTTTAATAAAAATATGTGATATATATGAAATAAAAATTCTACTATAATGATAATATATATATATAATCTACTTTTCTTTCTTTTAATACGATAAGAAAATGGAATCATCATTCATGAGTATGTATGTCCTACCTTCTACATGAATGGTGTATTTCATTTCCCATTAATAAATGTTATATATTACTATAAATTAATATTTAGTGAATATATATGATATTATTATCATGGTTATTATTTTGGATATGAAAAAACCACAATATACTTAAGAGGACTAAGAATAAAAAGTCAATATATATAAGAAAAACAGTGTGTTTATTACACAAAACATAACTTTTACATGGAATAGTTAATAAATAGGTAATATAAGTTCATAAGTAAATAATATATTGTATTATACATATGAATATGGTTTTATTATACATGTATAATAAAATTATATTTATTACATGAGGTCTTAAAAATTATGAGGAGAGTTAATACTTGATGTAAGGGGATTTTTAGTCTCACTTTTATCTCTAACCACTAGTTTATTCTGGGTGGTGTATATAATACCACGTGAAATGTTATATCATGAACATATTTTATATCATTTGATTAAAATTTTAAATTGATTTTATTCTTTCATAGGTCTCACGATTCAAAGGTAACTCAAATAGTAAGGTATTTATCTCTCACTTTTTACTTCTGTGAGACACATGTGATATTCACCATAATTTTTTTAATGTGGGGTATATACATAACATGGATTTATTTTATTCTTTTTATAATTAAAATTATATTAATTTAAATTTCCATTTTAGAATCCCTCTTTCATGGGGTTTATGGTTAAAAATTTAAAAAATCAATAAGGGAATCGTGTAGCTATTTTGTTTCTTTGAGACACATGTTATGTTATGAACCACTATTATTTTACAAGGTGTATATAAGTAAAATTTTACATGTTATATCATGAATATAATTATTTTCAGGACATTTTTTTCTTAATTTAATGTTATTCATTCATGGGGATTATGATTCAATGTTACACAAGTAGGAAGATTTTATTTATAGAATCTCATTACTTATCAGGATTGTTTAAGATTATGCATCAATGGATGAAATATTATGATAAATATCTTAATACTTATCAATAAATTTCTTATCCTATTTTTAATTATGATATATTTAATTAATGGTACCATTTTTCCAGTCTTTGGTACATAATATATTTTAAAAAAAGTTTTAATGAAAATCCGACCTTATTTCTCTCTTTGGTCTGAAATATATTTTATTGAAAAACCATGTTTTATAAAAAAAATTTCAATTTATTTAGTAAATGGGGGTTTAAGCTCATTTTTATATAATTTAATTTAATTTTTTTATAATAAAAAAAACGGTTTTCAATTATTCTATTATAAATTTTCATCGTTATTTTCAAAGAAAAAGGTTTATAAAATGTTTTTATGATTTAAAAAGAACTATTCAAAGAGGAAATTATATTTTACTATAGAAATGTTTTAAATGATTTTAAAATATTCTTTCATATGTTTTCAATGTGGGGTGAAAAGAAAAGTATTTTCAAAATGTTTTATTTCTTAATAAAATGTTTTTCAAAAGTGGTTATTCTCCTTATGAAATGATCTAAGTGATTTGTCAATGTCATCTATTAAAGATGAAATACTTTGAAATGGTTTATGATTTACTGGGTATATGATCAAAGTAAACCATTCATATTATTTCTTATAATGGTTTATGTTTAATATGATTTTTTATCAAAACCAATTCCCTTCCATAGGTTTTACCTTGATAAAATACTTATGAAATATGATTTCTTTATTGGGCTATTCAATAATTAAATTATTAAGAAACCTCTATCTTTTCCACATGTTATGATATGATGAAAAAATTATGATAACCATTTAATTTTGTTGGTTTTTATATTATTTTAGTGAAATCCACATATTTTTATGGGTGATAATATGATGAATAATTTATTATTTTATGGAACATATATGCATGATTTGATTATGTGATGTGTGGGACCTACATCTAACTCTAATTAATTTGGTAATCATTGTAATTTTTTTTTATTAATATTTAATAAAAATAAAGAGAAAAATATCATCAAGTCCTAAAGTTGTTAATACTGAGAGAATTGTCTCTAATAATATCCTAACATTTAGAAGGATGAGAGTCAAGAAAAGAAATATAAATACAAATACTGTCCAATTGAATTCATGAAACAAACTGGTCTAAAACATGATTCCATTCACATCATGTATGAAGACAATATGTACGTACATTGATCAGTGCATTGCATTTGTGGATATGGTAAGTGATCTACCAAAGAACACAGATCCAACATTATAAGGAGTCAAGGATAAATTTCGAATCAATTTTTATTGTGGAAAAATCAAATTGTACCTCCAAAACTTTTCCATGCCATCATGCATAAATAAACTTCTTATATGGAGTGTATCATTTCCCATAAGATTTATTTAATGAATAGATTACTAAACTAGCAAGATATTGAATGATAACACCACCATTCATGAATACATCATAGAATGACCTGTCAAAATTTTATTTGAATCCATTGGTAGGGGGAACCCAAAAAATATAGTGACCCTAATAAGGACATTGAATTGGGTAATGGAAAATGTTTTATGAGTTCAAATGGTACATGGGTGGTTAGCCTATGCTCATAACAAGAGGGTAAATGGGAGGTTATCCAAAGCCTGTAACAAGAGGGTACCAGGCTGGTCATTCTAGTCCCACAACAAGATGGTACAAGTGAGGTCATTCCAAGAACACAATGTAATGGTACATGGTAGGTCATCCCAATCTCGTAACAGGGGGGTACATAGGTGGTCATACAATGCCAAAAATAAATGGGAACGTGAGAGGTTATCCCAACATTGAAGAAGGTATATGGGTGATTATCCCAAGACTAACATGTTATGAATGTCTTGGTTGGTAGAAAAGACATATGATTTTATATTCTTATGTTTTTGCAACAAATCCTTGTCTTATACATATTTTTTATCAGATTGATCATTCTCCTTGATTCCATTATGATTTATCTCTTATGGTCTATAAATATTTATTCTATGACTCATGTATATGAACTTTGATATGCTGGGTATTCTCTTATAATTTTAAGATAATGTTCTCATACACTTATTCTCATGTTCTAATTACATAACTCCTTTTCTTACACTTACTATGAATTTTAGCTCACACTTTATTACGTTTCCTTTCCCTAGGTTATGACGAATGGTTTTAAGTAGGGTATTTTTGTGAAAATTATTGACGAGGAATATCATTATGGGAAATGTTATATATCTTTCATGATGTAAGAATAGTATGTTTCAAAATGTTCAGAGGCACTATACTATTACAGTCCATGATCATGTACTTTTATAATTTAATTAATATTCATAATAAATGATGTAATATCTCTTTATGAAATGATTATGTCAATATTTTTGGTATCAAAGGAAACAATTATTTGAAATTTATAAACTATGATGATAAAAATTTAGTGATATCCCAAGGGAAATTTATTTGGATATGTTACAGGATGTCTCTATGGATAAGTCAAAGGACGTTTCAATGTATAAGAAAATTTCCTAAAAATTTGGTAAAGTATTCAGAGTGTGGTTTCTATGTAATTACATCCCTATTTGGGTTTTACAAGTGGATTTGCATTTGGAAAAAATTTATCTAGGGGTAAAAAACAAAAAATAACCATATTGAGCCAGACTCAATTGGGAATTAGAACATGATAATGGGCCTTATAGAACAACAGGGTTGACACTCCCATGGTATATGATTTTGAATTTCACAAACTCTTTACGAACCATAGTGAATGATTTAAATGTATGGTGAATATGAGTGACCTAAGATAAACCTTAGGTGTCCTAGATTAAGGTCGATGTCATGATTTGCACATCATATAATTTACTTTTCCTCATTAAGTGAATTTTAATTATGATTAGTGCTTCTCACATAATTGTTTTGGTTTTAATTAATGGTGGGAACTATAAGTAAATGGGTTAATGATGAATGTGACATACAATTTTTATGATAAGTCAAATTGGAACCTGATTGGAGTAATGGGAGTTGTGACTATTCCAAATCAGATTTCATAGAACTTGATTAAAAATGTATAAGATAAAATACTCTCAAACTCATAGTTGAAGAGAAGGAAATATTTCACTTGGAGTTTGGGTAGTGGAGACCATATAAAAAAGAAGATTCAGTTTCACATGTGTGGACAATGTTTGAAGAAACACCCATGTAGATTTCATAGATATTCTAGAACATGTATTAAATGTGGAAAATGATACAAATAATATAAGTGCTGAGGGAAAATGAAAAGTTAGATTAATATGAAGAATGTGAATATTTTCATCTATAAGATATCATTAACTGTTGAATGCATTAAATGTAAAAATTATGGGAATTATGCAAATTGATGTCCTAAATGGAAGTGTTGAGAATAGAATAAAAAATGAGGTATGAGTAATGGTTAAATTACAGGTGAAGAAGATACTTTAGAAGACATGTCAATGTAAATAATTGGTAAATGATAAAATAACAAATCTTAATAAATTGTTTGATAATGATGTTAGATGAAGGAAGTATTTATGTATTGTAATTCAAAGACCACATTATCTAAAGTTTTAAATATATATTTATTTTTTGATATAATTTTTTCATTAAGTATTTAAAATATTTTTCTTGAATTATACTGATGAAATAGAAAAGTGATTTAATAGAAATGTTATATTAATAAAAGTTAACTCTTAATATATTCCCAGTGTTATGGAAATGGTTCTTAGTTTGGATAAATATACGTAGGATAAGAATAATATACTGATTACCTTGGAAATATATTAATAATTTTTCTACATGATGGGTTATTCTATCAGGGATTTTTTTTATGAAATTTATAGATTTAAGGAATTTCTCAAACAATATTTGGAATCAGGAAACATGCATTTTTTCAATAAGTATTTATATCATTTTGGGTAAATACCATGTTTCAATAGAATACATGATAACGGTTTTAAAATTTTGGGTATTTGACAACCAAAATATATTTTCTGATATATGGGAAATCAATGTTAAGGTGATTTTGGGAAATATAGTGAAATTATTTCAATATATTCATATCATACATATTTTATATATGTTATAAGGTTAACCATTTATGGAACGGTTAAAGTTAATCATTGGATGAGGTTTAATAGATTTATTTATAATTATTCCATATGAATATTTATTCATATTGAATAACCTATTCTAACCATTTTTCTTTGATGACAAAACAATATATGAAATGACTTATCATTCTATTTATAGATCTTACCACCCATTAGTGCTTTAGGACAAAAAAATTATCCTTCACTTTTAGAGTAAGAGACGAAGTGTAAATTGTTCAAGACACATTAAAAGTGTGTTATTTTTCATATTAAATGGAATGAAATAATGTAGGTATATCACCTTATGAATATTATTAATGTTTTGGAAAATAATGATGATATTTTACCAATTATCATAATTATTTTATGATAAAAATGAACTCTTAATGCCTTATTATGTTATGGTTTTGTAGTTAGGAACATTATTTAGACTCCCCAATTCCTTGTGTTTAGTGATCATTATTTGTATTTATAGCTATTTTGGTTTTTCTTCAATGTCCAAATATTCATAATGTACTCTAGTTGTATGTATTATTTTGTTATATTCATTAATTGTTTCTATTGTATTTGTGATGCCTCCTCATTAAATGGATGACTTGGGTGGATGGTTTGGTTAATCCCAGTTTGTTCGTTAAAAATTGATATCTGAGGGATGATCAGCCTAAAGTGTATTAATATCCTGACCTGAACAACCAGGTTCTGTACCATGACTACTCTAAGCATGCCTCTAATAGGATTGGGGATGGGAATGAGTGTTGAGTAGGCATATCCAATTAATGGTATGCATTATAATAATTTTCCTATAGAAACTTACACATCTCTAAGTGCACACTATACTGAAATTAAAAAAAAACAAAAAGCAATGAATTTATACATGTAAGATCACATAATAGAGTATGATAGTAAAGTAATGAAAGAGGAAAAGTGGAAAAATAGAATCACAAAAAAAATATTAAAGAGTCCAACCTACTCCAAGGGTGTGGAAAGAAAAAAAATTCAATCTCTCGGTTAAAAAACTCTATCTAACAACCTAAAAATATGATCTACCCACTCCCTTTCCCCCCAAGACACCATCAAATGGACCATCATCTGCATAAGGCATGATACATTCGAGAAAATAAAATTAAGGGGTGATTATAATAATACATATTATGATAGCCAAAAAATTAAAAAAAATGAAGCATCAGGTATTGTCATCTCAATATAATATATCATAGTCAATGCTTAATAGAAACATAATGATATACTCAAGAAATACACCTCACTAATGAGTGGTCATAACCAACTACTAAAAAAATGATTCTTCTAGAAGCATTGATCATTCCATGAGAACCCACTCAATAAACTATTATATCACTGGATACTCCTATCCAAGATGAAAAGTTCATTGGGCCCCAATCAAGAAAGCTCAGTAGTCTAAGAAGACCATGATAATCATATAGGGGTCACATCTAAAACAACTAGGTGATACCACATACCAAATATGGATCATTACACTATGTAGGGGATTGTATTATAACAATACCAAGAAACATAATGAGAAGAAATAGTATATGGAGGATAAATTATTTAATCATAGAGGTAACAATGTTTACCCAAATCCCTCCTTGGGTATAAAGATCAAAGAGGATTGCACTCCAGTATAATGGTGGGACACCACAAAACTATTTGAAACTCGACCTCTAATGGGGATCACAATCCATTAATGTGGTTGTATTTCCACATTGTAACCATATGAAAAAGGACAATGGGAACACACTCAACCAACACTTGTCCACACTAAGGAAACAATGATCTACAAACACAACTGAAGGGCGGTACATGGCATGTACTAGGGGTACACATCTTGCCCAGCTATCCCCAAGTCTACATTTGTGTTAATTATTCACATGACATGAAAGTATCAATATATAAAACATGAAGAATATATAAACAATATACACAGACATTCAAAACCCTGCCTATGTCACTCTAACATGTTCGTGTACTAGCATGATTGTGTACTAACACATATAAAGGTGGTCATGTTTGTGTCTGAGTACATGACATGCCACTTGAAATGTACTTATTCTCATGTATGAGTTCCCTCTAAGGTACATTATATGATTTTATCGAGAGACCACACACCTTCTATCATGGGTCACATGTCGTGTAATCCTTAACATCATTAAGAAAACCTATCCTCCATCGTGATGGCCCCATATAGTTTGTTATCCTGAAATACATGCCGCGTTTCTTGAGATTTTATAGAAACTATAGTTCTCTTTGAATCCATTCTCCTATATTATAGATACACTTTCCTCCCCAAAAACTACGTATCAAAGGTCTTCCAAGCCTCACGTCACTAGAGATCATAGTTCCAAGCTTCAAATCTACTTGGGAATCATCCATTCTCACCAACTATAACAGAATCATGCATCTCTCAGCAAAAATAAAGAACACCTAATTCAGTCTCATTCTCCCTCAATACATCCATCATCATCACCAATTCTCAAACCACAACCATCATCACATTCCTGACCCATGATTTCAATCTCTTTTGTCAAAGAACAATCCCATAATGATTGTAAAGTGAGTATTGGGTGAACCATTTTCCAAAAGAAATACCAAGGGTGATAAAATGTTAAAATGGGGTAAGAACCCATAAGACATAAAATGTAAAGAATGAACATCAACCATTTTTCATTTTTCCTTGAATCATTATTTTAGAAGAATACAAATGAAGAGGGATAATTAAAAATTAATGAGTAAACAATTCCATCAAATTAATTGAACTAATAATATGGGTATCAATTATATTTCTGGAATTGATTCGTGTTCATCCAAGACTAATAAATGGGTGGGAAAAAATTAATAAACATACTACAACGAGTTTGTATTTATTTATGATGAACAATGGTTGTGATTCCATCGTTTATAAGATCTACAAACTCCATTGGAACAACAACCCATGATCCTAGCCCGATTGACCATCATTCACCAAGGAATAATTGATGATGGGATCTATAGGTTTAGAAGGATTAATAGCCAACTCTGGGAAAAAAAATATATAAAACATACTTATTTGTGAAATAACTAATTGCATTAAAATAAACAGAAAAATTAATCTGATTAATTAATTTTATTTTTTTATGCCTAGGAAAAAATTTTCACAAATGGACTTTGATAAAAAAATATTATGTCACACCTAGTGTAAAACTCACATTCTGAACACAATAATGCCTTTAGATGTCTAATCTAGGCCTTTATTCCAGATTTATACATAGTTTTCATAAAAAATATGCACATGTAAAATTTAATATATCTAACATATTTTAAACATTTATTCTGAGCGCACTAGACCTCAAAATAGCACATCGTCTTCACATCTGGTCTCAAAAACAATCCATATAATATCCAAAAACAATACATATAAAATCCTATTCTTTACATTATCCTCAGCTTAGTGCCTTATTTCCTGAATAGAGAAAATATTACTAAAAAAGATGAGGGTACTAGGCTATAATTTGGGTATACCACTCACAGGTTCTCTCCAGAATATTTTCATGTAGCCACCTGACACACACAAGGGCAATCAATCATCAATAATGTATCTTCTCCTGATGATCCTTAATATCCACCTAGTGCTCCATAAAGGTTTCTCCATCCTATATATCTTGTTCTCCCTAATCAATAGTGTGCAATGTGTCATGCATGTACCTCCCCTCCTATGACATGTGGAATATGTCGTATACCCAGACTAACTCTGGCAGTAGATATAATCATACACTACCTCGCCATATCTTTGAAGTATCTGTAAGGGACCAATGAATCTCCTCAATAACTTACCACAATGTCCAAATCTCCCCAAAAAATATTATATGATACCCTCAGTAACACATGGTCTCTCTCCTCAAACTCCATAGGTCTCTATCATCAGACAATATAATACTTTTGATGGATTTGTGCAGTCCTCATGTGCTCCTGGATGATATGAACCTTCATTGTAGAATCTTTCACCATCTATAGACCCATGATTGCTGACTTGACTATATAAGTCAGAAAAATGTGAATTGTTGGGTCACCTATAAAAAACCCTGAATGGTTCGCTACCAATAGTGAAATACCAGATGTTGTTGTTTCAAAATTCTAGAAAGGGTAGGTGATCCTAAAAAATATGGCCATTTTCCATCATCACATCCTAAAAAATTTCCTTCAATACTCGAATGGTCTAATCTATCTGGCGGTCAGTCTAGGGGTGAAATTATATTCTCAAGATTAAATGAGTCCCAAAAGCCTCCTACAATCCCCTCTATAACTAAGATGTGAATTGATCATCATGACTAGGTATAATATTTGAGGTAACTTCATGAAGTTGGACCATCTCATGCACATACTGGCATTCCAATCTATCTACTGAACTTTATTATCAAATATCTTGGAAGTGAAAAGACTTGGTGAGTTGGTATATGATCACCCAGATCGAATCACATCCCCTGGGCATACATTATAATCTCTTCACTATGTACATGGATATCACATCCCCCTTCCCATTTTTAACCTCATGTGGTTGAGATTAACATACTGTAACATGGTTCTCGACCTTTATATACTGAAAATTGAGGAATTGAGAGACAAACTCTACAACTCCCCTTCTTATTCATGGCCACCAAAAATGACATTGCAGGCCCTGGTAGATCTTTTCCACACCTATATCTAACGCCAAAGGGGATGTATGAAACTCCTTCATAACCTCATCCTATAACATCAAAGGTACCATCATCAATACTTTAAGAAGAATAGTGTGCTCCCCACCTTCATATTATCCATTTAGAGCATGTACCATGGATATCTTATTATGTAAGGTCTCACAGTGGGTATCTAAACAATGAGAATCCTTGAAACATTGTAAAAGATATGGGGTGACAACCATCAACTGAAGATATAAAGAATTATCCTTTTCCCTAAGGACAAGTGAAAATATGATAACTTATCTGATGCCTCATCTAACAACTAAGAACAATATATCTTTCTAAGTGTGTCTTCCACTGCATACCCCTTACCAGTACTATAGAAAATCACAATGTCATAGTCCTGGTAGAACACTATCCATCGCCTATGTCTTCTTTATTACCCTTATATGAGATGATATACCCAAGAATCATGTGTCATGAGTAAATGATAAATAGCTCACCCATAAGGTACTTTCTCTAAATATTTAGTTAAAAGACTACTGATGATAACTCTTGGTCATGGGTCATGTTATTATGCTAATTTGGTCTAAACATAAACTAACCATAGAAACTAACCTCATGAATCTTCATTAAAAAAACCATGTATAGTATAGTATACATCACAGAACAATACATATTTGACATCTAGATTTTGAAATATCATAATGGGATCACTTATCAAACTCTATATTTTTTTTAGAAAGAACTAATGGAATCCTTTTGTCCACACAAAAAGCTTCCCTTTTCATGTGAATGATTTGAATGGTGTTGTGACTCTGGATAAATCACTTAAACTCTTATGATAGTACCCTGCCAACCCATGGAAACTCCACACCTAAGTAACAGACTTGTGTGGATTCCAAGAAAGCATGTCCTCAACCATTACAAAGTCCACTACTACTACATCACCTAATATGAATTTACCTAGAATGTAGGCCTATCAAATATATAACTAACACTTATAGAGCATCCCATAAAGCTGGTGGTCTCGGTGTGTGTCTAGGACAATCCTAAAATGTCTCATGTGCTCTTCCTCAAACATTGAATACACTAGGATTTCAACAATGAAGACCCCTATGAAACAATATAAGGAAGAATAAAATATCTGGTTCATGAGTCCCATGAAAACATCTGGGGAATTCATCATGATGAATGAAATCAAAATTTACTCATAGTTATCAAAGCAACACCTGAATTTTGTCTTTCGTATATCCCTTCCCCATACTCATAGATTGTGATATCCCGATCTAAGGGAAATCATCAAGATCTATCGTGACCCTCTAAATTGATAAATGGGGTCTATGATATTCAATAGTGGATAATAAGTTTTCATGGACACCTGATTCAAGCACTGGTAATCCAAACATGACCTCAAACTCTTGTCTTACTTCTTGTCAAACAACCCAAGGGATTCCCGAAGAGAAATTTGGGGTCTCACAAAGCCCTTCTCTTGCAAGTCCTCTAAATGCACCCAATGCTCTTGAATATCTATTGGAGCCATCTGATATGATAATGCGGATATCAGTGTCATCAAAATATTAAAGTCAATGTATAATTCTATCTCCAGGCAGGAAGGTATACCTTGTCCATCATCAGAAAAGACATCCTCATGCACCATCACCACTACAAGAAACTGATAGACTAAATATAAACTACTCTATGATTCGTGGTAGCCAACTATTGATTAATCATTTGTAATCTTATATTCATGATCTCATCATGATATTCTAAGAATTTATCTTCCCCCTCAAAGTAAATCCTCATTTTTTCACTTGATACACACTTCATTGTTCATCTAAAACAGTCAATTTGGGCATGAACTCTCAATAGATAGTCTATAAATATGATAATGTCGTAAGAACTCATTACTTATAAAAAGAGATCCCATAAAAAACATCTGCCTATAAGGGTCAGATCACACTTATAGTATATGTGTGTAGTCACTGAGTTACTTAAAATTAGAGTCTTCAACCACTAAGGTAAATCCAATGCCTCAATAAAAATCTATATGTATTATATTGGAAAAGTGGAAAGAATATAATGACACACACATGTGTCCATAAATACTTCATCTAAAGTAGAAAATACATATATCATACCTTATATCATTAATAGAGCCTTAGGTCCATAGGACTCTATAGCCTACAAATGGCCTCATAACTGACCAAAATATCCCTGAGCCACCGTGGACCATCTAGTGGGGGGGATGGTAATAGGTCTAACCTCCAACCAACTAATGCATAAATACAGACCTATATACCACATATGCCTCCCTATGGAACACCATGATCCTGCCTCTATATATATCTTGGTGACCAGTCAACCAACTCATAATCACCTATTTGACGTGTCAGATATTCCCAAGCCAGATTACCCCCATTAATTATAGGATAAACATCATTTATACATCAGCTGATTTGGGACACCATGAGAGACATGGAACGCTAACCCTATGTCATGGGATTATATCATGAAGCAGCTAATGAGCATGGATCCCTATGAGTTCCCTCGATTGCATGCCTCTGAGTTCTCAGCTACTTTGTTTCCACTACTAGAACCAAATGTAGATGTTTTCCCTTCCAAATTACTCCACACCACCAAGGATTTATCAAGAACCCCAATATATGTGGGAATGAAATTGGATACCACTGAATTCCAGCTGTATCAGCTTAATTCCTACTCAAGGGTTCAAGATCTGAATAGATGACCCTGCACCATTACATAAGAGTAACATTGGAGACCATTAAACCTCACCCAGTACTCTTCCACAATCAAACTTCCCTACTATAGATACATAAGATCCTATTTTCATATTGATCGTAATGTGAAAAATATATTACTCCTCCCTAAGAGGAACTCAAATTATGAGTAGGAGAGAGATGTTTCATCATGTTACTCAGTCACTAAGATCCACCATTATTCAGTAGAACCCTAAAGATTACTCTCCCAGAATACATCCATTTGATCTTCTGCTATCCTCACAAGGTGGAAAACATGAGTGACTAACAATAACTAGTCCATATCCACCTTGGAGTCTTGCCCACCCCCAACATGGGAGGTTACATCCTTTGAAACTCGTGCAACACACTCAACCTAGGTGTATCATCGTATAGTACTACCAGTTATCACTACTAGTAAATGGGTGGTGGTATAGTTGGTAAACTACCGGAATGTACTATCTATGGTACATTCAAATGTACCGATTCCTCTTCATATGGTGATTCATCCTTGTGATCATGATGTGGAATCAAAGCTGGAAGTCTGTGTAAAGGAACCTAGAAATAAATCATGATATACCATGGTTAAATGTGTATATTTTGGGAGCTAAATCAAGAAGGAAATATAAAACCCAACCAATTCCTATATGATCCACATACCAAAATTATCCCAGTAACCAATGTTTATATATAATGAGTTGAAAGTTAGGTGATCAGAGTCATGGTGTATAAGTACATTGGAATCTTCACCAAAAATGGAGTCCCAAGAAACAAATATGAACTCAAATGACTAAAAAATTCTTCACCAATATAATCAAACTAACTATGATTTTATGGTTGGAATGATCACTCTAATACAACTCTATCATGACCCAACCATCCCGGGTCTATCCTAGGACTACCCTAATCCCACCTCCAATAGGCCAGGGGATGGAGATCAGTGCCAAGTTGACATAACCTATAAATTTGAGAAATTATCATAAATTACATGTACACAATAAAAAATCTCCAAGGAACCCAATGATGAGATGTAAAATAATAGAAATAAATGCATGCATACATCTAAGATCCCAAAACCGAGTATGATAGTAATGTATTGAAAGTGGAAAAAGGGTCTAAAGAGAATCCCAAAGAAAATATGAATAGATTCCAAATTTCTCCAAAGGGTGAGGAATAGAGTAAAATTAAATATCGTAGTAAAATAACTAAGTCTAACAAGATCCAGGTATACTCCACCCGCTCTCTATCCTCCCAAGACACCATGAAATTGGCCTTTCTCTGCATAAGACATGCCATGTTCTGGAAAATCCCATGCATGAGTGAGTATAACAGTACCCACTTGAAACCCCAAAAACCCTAAAAAGGAATCACATATTATAGTCTTCTTAATATAGGACATCACAATAAATTCATAACAGAAACACCCAAATATACTCTAGAAAGACACTACACCACCAGTCGGTCATAACTAACTACCAACCACATGATACTTCTTAATGAAATGATCATTTCAAGAAAACCCATTTCATGATCCATGCTATATCTAGAGAAAATAATACAAGATTTAAAGTTCATTAGGACCCCCATAAGAAAGCCTACTTCTGTATAAATACCCTGATACTTAGATGGGGGGTTACACCTAGAACTTATGGGGACACCAAAAACCCAATCAAGATCTACCCGCAATGCAGGGGATCATATCATAAATATGAAATGATCCCTACCAATAAAATATTCTATATGGATGATCAAATAAATACTCAGGGAGGTCACAAGAATTCCAATAACCCCACATATGTTATAAAGATGATAGATGATCACACTCTAGTCTCATATAATTACACCACCACTCTATCTCAGACTCAGCCTATAGATGTTATCACAATCCTATGATGTATATGTAATGTTGCATTATATCCTAGGTATAAAGACCAATGAAACACAATCAACCAGTGGTTCAAACTTAGAAAATAAAATATCTATAAACACTCTTGAGGTGGGGGGGGGGGGTACATGACATATCCTAGGGGGTACACAGTGTGTTCGGCTATCCCAGAGTCTTCCTTTATAGTAAAGCTTCCCACAAAATGTATATATCAACATAAAATTCATGTACAGACACACAAAACCCTTCACATGTCACCTAAATATTTCTGTGTATAGGTCATCCCATGCACTAACCAGTGTATAGGTGGGTGTCTTCATGTCCGAGTACATGACATGACACTGGTCGTGTACTCTTGCCCATGTTTATGTACCCTACGAGGTATAAGATGATCCTTCATGGAGTGGTCATATTCCATGTGAAAATGTCACATTGAAATTGATCATTAACATCTTCTCGTAACCCTAGCCACTGTTGATAGGGCCCCACATGACATGTAATCCCAAAATTCATGTCGTGTTGCTCTGGATTTTCTAGAAACCCTGGTTCTCAATCGCATCATCCACCACATCACCAGATCCATACCCCTCATCACAAATTGTGTCTCCTATGTAATTAAAGCATCACATATTCAGATATCATTGATCTTATCTTCGAATACACTCAATAATCATCAATTCGCTCCATCTGTAGAGGCTTTGCTGTGCTTGGGAAAAATGACAAACACCCAATTTGGTCTTTTTAACCCCCGATTCATCCATCCATAATCATTGATTATCAATATGAAACCACCATCACACGTATTACTTATGGTATGTATCCATTGTACTGATGAATGGCTATGAACGATCATAAACTAGGTATTGGGAGAACTGTTGTAAAAAATAAATACCAATAACGATCGATTGTAGAATCAGGGGATGAAATCATAATTCATAAATCACAAAAAATAAACTTTGGAAGTTGTTCATATGGACTTGATTCTACATCTTTAAATAAGAAAAATGAATATGGATAAATCATAATAAATGAATAAACAATTTTATCAATTTAATTATACTGAAAATCCATCCATCAATTTTTTAATGGAACTGAATTGTGTTCATCTAAGATTAAGAAACGAGATAAAAAAATTAATCAAAAATATCAACTGGGTTTTGATCAATTTGTGATGAATAATGGTTGAATTTACATCATTCATTATTTCCACACAATACAATGGTTCAACATTCCATGATATGATCCAATTCTCCGTCATTTGCAAAGAATGTTATCCGGCAATGGTCTCTAGGCTTGCAAGGTTTAACAGCCAACCCTATCAAAAAACCTATACATTGATACCTATAGGATAAATAAGTCATTTCATAAAAATATAAAATTTATAATTTTATTTATTTATGACTGTAATGATTTTTTCACAAACAACTAGCATCGACAAAGATTATGTCACACCTATATGGTAAAAATTGTATTTTAAACTCAATAGTACACTAAGATTTATAATTTGGGCCACCTTTAAAGAGTTATTACACATAACCAATAAAATTACATGATAATAAAATTTAATATATTAAATATATTTTAAAAATTTATTCATTGAACGCTGGGCCTTAGAATCACACGTCGTCTTAGCACCTTCTCTCAAAAATTATCTATATAATATCTATAAATAATACATGAATAATATGATTAATTATATTCAAAAATATAAGAGTTTGGATCTATATCTTGGGTTAAAAGGATTTAGGGCCAGTATAATTTGTGTAGTAAGTGTCGCAGGGTACCGGTATGTCTCACTTCCATCTATTAATATGAGATATCATGGGTGGATCAATTTTTTTTACCAGGCATGAGACTTTTTTTATAATTATCTTAATAAACTATATGGGGTGTTTATTTTAATGGACATGTTCTTTTCATTATGAGTAATCCTTCTTTTTTGAAATATTAATTAATATAAATTCTAAATGTTTTAAAAAATTTGATATCAGACTTGAATATTGTCTTATGATTCATGAATCTTCTCAATACTGAGTGTTTTTTTGTAGTGATTAATAAAAAATGACTCCTAGAAGAGATATTTCTAATTTTAGAGTGGAAGCTATGAGATAATTTTTTTTATAAAATTTTCTATTGGTCTCTTCCTTGGTATAATATCTAATCCTAACTACTTAGACTTGGTCAATCTCGTGTTGGGAACTCGAGACGTGTAGTGTTCCACGAAAAAGAATTTACAATAAAGCATTCACATACCATATGTAATTAAAAAGGACTATAAGAATATGATAAATGGTTTGATTGGATTTGGGGGATAATAAACATGATAACTAATCCTAAGGATTTATTTTAGGGGGTTACCACATATATTCTTGAAGTACCAGGATTGAGACAATGTGACTCTGTTGTGAAAGTAAAGTTTCATGAGAAAATTACCTAGGATTCATTCATGAACATAATAAATGAAAAGTTTTATAGGAATATATTATGTAAAGTTAAGACTTTAATTTTTTTGAACTTATAGTAGGTATAGATTACCTTTTTAGAGTATTCCACCCATTCTATGAAGCTGGTGCATCTAGCACCGGATCTTGCCACAAATGAGTACTTAAAGGATTGGAGGACTGAGTTGGGACAAACAATTGAGATTCAATAAATGTTGATCCTTATATTATATCTAACATTTATGGAGTTTTTCAACAAATATTCTATGATAGAAGAAAAAATAGATGGAAAAATTAGTTTGGGATGAGCTTTAGTTGATACAGTTGATCACATAGCGATTCACTATTCAATTCCACCCATATACCACTGTTTTAAACTGGGTTTGTAATGAATATTCAAAATATAATAATAAATTTCAATTCATGTTTTATTCAATGAATTAATGTTTATCTCTGTTTCATAGGGAAATTTTACGTGTTTAGATGTTTACATTGTAGGAAGAGGTTATCTGGGGAGTTTGTGATAAAATTCAAGCAAAATGGGCCAAACTGCAAGAAGGACCAAGTATGAAAGGCGATAATTATTTTTTTTTGTGAATAATAGATGCATAAAATTGATATAAAATGGGTTTATGAATGAAATAAAATTTGGGATACATTTCTATAGAAGATGATGGATCCCAATTCGTCCATTTGGAGGCCCAGAATAGGCCCAGAATATGAAGAAATTCTGGGTGGGCCAGATTGGACCACCCTTCTGTATTTGGGCCATAACTCGGTACTAGGATATCAAATTTGGATTATTCCATCTCCCATAGATATATAACTGGTAGACCCAACTCTCCAATTATGTTCATTTCATTTACACAAGTTTGGGTCAACCAACCATCTAGATAAAATAGAGTAACAATTCTTTATTGAATAGTCACCTAGCCCTTTAGATACTTGACCACTTTTTGTGGAAATTTTCATGTACTTTTACATAAAATCACCCATCCCCTTCATACAATCATGTTTCAAGAATAGGGGTTAATTTAATTATAATTTAAGAGCTCTCTTCACCCATTTTAGTTCTGTTATCCCTCATATACTTCTAAACCTCTTAGTGATCAATTTGGGGGGTTCCCTTTGTTGTAATCCCGAGCTCCACACTTGTAATCATTATAATGTAGTTGAATTTTCTGGTTTGTTGTCAATTTTTCTTCATTTATACCTCCTTAACTTTTTTATTCTAGTATGAAAAAATACAAATCAAAGGAACAAGAATCCTCATGCTTCCAGGCATATGCCAAATATTGTGATGATTTTAGTGTGGTTGTCTCTTTTCTCACCCCTTCCCTTTCATGAGTATGTGAATGAGTTATGTTGTTAAATATATTTCAGGAGAATTAACCCATTAATATTAATGTTATTTTCTTTTGGAATATTTTATCATTGACACAAATCCACTCATCTCATCACGTTGTTGTTGTGATGCCTGGATTTTGTTCCATTTTCACATTGATTCAAGTTTGTTGATTTTGAGCGGTCGTCGATAATCGATATCATTGATCGATAAAATACTATATGGAAACCTTATAAGAAATAAAATAACATACTTTTTTTCGTGTGTATAAATCAAGGAATCAATGATCCTTCCCTTTCCCTTGATTGTGATAACTGATTGGGCATCAAGGGGCACTTACCCGAGTTGATCAATATTACTCCAACCAGTTTCTCTTAGTAGTAATATAATTTCAATTTATGTATTTAAAGAAAAAAAACCAAGATTTATAAGACCCCATTCCCCATTTAGTTTCTCAATCAGAACATCCTTTTAAAATTATTGATCTAAGTCTCCATTGAGAGGTGACCTAGGGTTGCTGCTATACTGCAGTAATTCTAGTTAAAAACAAACAACTAATTTTAAGCACTCGACAACGCAATCAAATTTTGGTGTCGTTTCTGGGGATCCAATATCATTTTTTTCATTAGTTCATCTTATTTATTTATTTTAATTCTTAATTTCTACTTCTTTCAATACCCCACCCCAATTTTATTGTTTTTATTTTGGTTTTTTGTTTTTATTTTTGGTTGTTTTTGTGTGTTCTTCCATATCTGTCTCTATAATTCTGTAGCATAACATTATATTCTCCTTTAAACCTTCTTAAGTTATTTTATACATATTAAATCATAAAAAAACTTCCCAACTTCTTTTCATAACCCTATTAGAAAAAGAAAAACTACCTAAATGTTACCTTGAAATTGAAAATACACTTCACACACAAATCAAGGAAACTAGAGAAGGTAAATAAAGTAACACTAAGGAAAGCCTTGTGAAATCTCAAGTGGTCATAAAACAATCACAAATTGAACCCAATAAGACCCAAGACAACATGGCTACAAATAATCAAACCTTGAATGAATTAACCACCCCAGATGTGGAGTACCAGCCAGCGTACATCCAATATCCTAAGGAAGTATCCAAATTCGAACTGAGATCAAGCCTCATAATCCTACTTCCTAAATTCCATGGTCTTCCTGGTGGGAACCCTCATAAACACAGTAATGAGTTTCACATAGTGTGCTCCACCATAAAACCCCAAAATGTGTCTGAGGGCATAATTATGTTTAGGTCCTTCCCTTTCTTCCTTGATGGTGTAGCCAAAGATTGGCTGTACTATCTGCTTACTACAATTGAGATATGGAATGATCTTAAATGAATATTTCTAGAAATATTCTTCTTTTCCACATGAACTACATCAATTAGGAATGCAATTTGTGGTATTAGGAAATAATAAGGAGAGACCCTTCCTAGATACTGAGAGATATTTAAAAGACATTTCTCAAGATACCTCCACCACCATATTAGTGAAAACTATTAATAAAATACTTCTATGAGGGACTTATCCCCTTGGATCATGGAATGATTGATGTAGCAGTTTTTGGTTCCTTGGATGATAAAAATACTTCTGCTGCTCATGACTTTATAGCCATTATGGCACAAAATGCACAACAATTTGGCGCATGATCTATTTCACCAATCCAAGGAGTTCATGAGGTAAGTCACTCATCCCTAGAAAAAAAGGTATATGAAAAGATTGGTGAGATTCATACACTTCCAAGTCAATTATATCAAGAACATGGTTACTCACAATCAATTCATGTTCCATTACATTGTGGTATTTGTTCTGACAAAACTCATTTTTCTGACTGGTGCCTACAACTTCAAGATTCACCTGAGTCTTGTTCAACAATGTTCCTAGGGAGTCTATTCCAACAATAAACTCCCTTCATGAAGGAAAAATTTAGGAAAAATCCAATACTTGGCTGGCAATAAAAACCCCAGTACTGTCAAGGAGGAAACTCAAGCTACCCCATGAAGAATTGGTATCAATAAGGCCAAGGTTTGCAACCTTCATATCCTTCACCTTATCGAAATAGTTCTCCTCCCAAATTTGAACCAAGACCCAAGGATATGGTGAAACAAATGGAAACCAAGAACCTAAAATTCCATCAAACCACAAAATTATCTATTCAAGACCTGAAAACTCAAGTGGGGAATTGGAAAACACCATTAGTGATCTTAATATGTAAGGTTATGGACAACTACCATCCCAACCCATTTAGAATCTAAAGGACAAAGTTAATGTATGTGCACATAAACTTCATAGTGGTAAAGAAGTTTCTAATTCTATTGGTTCTGCACAACAGATATGTCCCCCTCTTGAAAAATCTGCTTCCCAACCCTGAAAAATTTCATGTAATGAAAAATAATACCAAAAGGGTAATCAAATTATCATTGTGGATTCTCAAGAACAATCCACTTCTCTTCATTTCCTCCAAATTCTCTCTAAATATAATAAGATTTTTGAAAATTACATTGGTAAGGAATTAATGTATACATTTAAAAATGTTTAAGTTAACATTCCTTTATTGGATTCAGTTAAACAAATTACTCAATATTCCAAATTTATTAAAGATATTTGTACCCATAGAATGAGGTTGAATGGGAATGAGAGAGTCAACAAAGGAAGGGAATGTCTTGGACTTTATTCAACTAGTAATTCCAACCAAATGTAAGGATTCAGGAACATTCCCGATACCATGTACTATAGAGGAGACCTTCTTTTTAGATGGTATTCTAGATTTTTGTGCTTCCATTAATGTAATGACTCACTCTATGTATAATTATCTGTAGGTTTGAGTGCTTCAACTAATAAGAATAGTCTTGAAACTTTCCAACCTGAGTACTATGCATTCAACCGAAGTGATTGAGGATGTCCTTGTAAGAGTGAAGAATCTCATCTTTCCCACTGATTTCTACATTTATGAGATGGAAGATAATAAAACCCAAGGAATTCCACTCTCATATTTGGGAGGACATTCTTCAAAATAGTAAATACGATAATCAACGTTGACAATGGTATGTTGTGCATGGAGTTCGGTTGAGAAAAGTTATGTTTTTACATCCTTGAGGCTATAAAACACCCCATTGAAGAGAAATCCACTCTTCCTATCTATTCAATGGGAGTTCTCTCAAATGATGCACACACACACAATTATCAACTTTTCCCATACTTGGATTAGTCTTCATATTATTATCACTGGGATGATTTTAGTTTTGATTCATGTTTTGATTGTTGTGCGGGGTCTAAAAAATTTAAATTCTGTGCTTTAATTGATGAGTGTGTTCATTCTGAGGTACCCATGACCATCGATGATTATGAAAATCTCATTTCCATAGATTCTATTTCATTATAAAATAAACTTGATAAGATAGATAGTTTCATGGACCTCAATCCCTATAAATCCTCTCCCTCAATCCAAAAAACCACTGGTGTTGGAACTTAAAAAACATTCTTCTAATTTAAAATATGCATATCTTGAGGGTATTGACCAATTTCCCATCATTATTTCCAGTAACCTTTCTCCACAGTAGGAAGAAAAACTACTCAAACTTTTGAGAGATTTTAAAGAGGTTATAGGATGGAAATTGGAAGATATTAACTTGATTATCCCATCTATTTGCATGTAACATATAGTTTTGGATGATGAGGCTAATCCCGTAAGACAATATCAATGCTGGTTGAATCCCACAATCCTAGAAGTGGTAAAATTAGATGTTAGTAAATTAATTGTTATGAGGATCATTTATCATATATCTAATAGTAAATGGGTTATCTCAGTAAAAACTTGTCCTAAAAAATATGGATAATAATTGTGTCAAACTTATGTAATGAATTTGTTCCAACACGTGTGAAAAACAATTAGCAAGTCTCTATTGGCTACCATAGACTGAATCAAGCCATGCAAAAGAACCAATTTCCTCTACCTTTCCTTAGACAAAATGTTAGAACGATTGGATGGAAAGTCCCATTATTGTTTCCTTGATGGCTATTCAGGTTATTTAAAAATCCATATGGCCCTTTAAGATCAAGAAAAGACAACATTTACCTCTCCATTTGGCACATTAATACGTAGAAGTATGTCTTTCAGTCTATGTAATGCTCTTGGTACTTTTCAATGATGTATGTTGAGTATTTTTTCGTAGTACATTGAGAGTTATATGGAAGTATTTATAGATTATTTCATGGTATATAGTTATTCTTTTGATTATTTTTTAGAATGCCTAGGTTATGTAATCCTCCAATGCATTGAAAAAGATCTTGTTTTAAATTACGAGAAATGTCTTTTTATGGTTGACTGGGGGGGGGGGGTAGTTCTTGGAATTCCATTTCAAATAAGGTAATTCAAGTTGATAAATCTAAAATTGAATTAATTACATCCCTTCCATATCTAAAATGTGATTGTGATGTGAGATATTTATCGTGTAATGCTAGTTTTTACCGTTGATTTATTAAAAACTTTAGTAAGATCACACTTCAATTATCTCGGTTATTACAAAATGATTCTGATTTTTTATTTGATAACAATTGTGAGGATATATTCAATTCAATAAAAGCCGGACTCACATCACCTCCCATCATCCATCATCCAAGGTGGGATCTCCCCTTCAAACTTATGTGTGATGCCTCTAAATTTGATGTTGGGGTAGTTTTATCACAAAGGGTTGATAAGGCTCCTCATGTCATTGCATATGCCTCACGTACCCCTAAGCATACCTAGGTAAACTACACAACCAATGAGAAAGATTTACTTTCTATTGTGTTTTCCTAGGAAAAAATTTGTTCATATCTTCTTGGGTCAAAAGTCATTGTGTTTTTTGATCTTGTTACCCTTTGTTTTCTACTAATGAAAATCGAAGCTATGCGCCAGCTCTTACGGTGGATGCTCCTCCTCCAAGAGTTTGACATAGAGATTAAAGATAAGAGGGGAGTATAAAATGTTATAGCTTCCAAGATTAGTAGTATTTCTTCACCACTTGACCATCATATTGACTCATCCCTTCCCATTGGAGAATTCTTTCCTCATGTGAACCTTTGTGTTGTTGTGGTCTATACCCCCTAGTATACAAAAATTGTGAATTTTCTAGCAACATCTAGGTTCCCCACTAATTTCAAAGCTTCCCAATCCTAGAGTCATAAACATGATTCTCATTCTTACATTTGAGATGACCCATATTTGTGGAGAATTTGTGGTCACCAAGTTGTTTGTCAGTGTATCCCTGACCATGAGTTCACCAATATTTTTACCTTCTTCTACACATTAGATTGTGGGGGCCACATTGGATCACAATGTACAGATAAAAATGTCCTTGACTCAGGAAATTATTGGAAAACATTTTATAGGGATGCCCATAGATTTTTCAAGTCATGTAGTTGTTGTCAATTCGCAGAAAATATCTCTAAGAGGAATGAAATTCCCTATCAACCCATGTAAATCATTGAAATTTTTGATGCATGGGGAATTGAATTTATGGGGCCTTTTATAAATTAATTTGTCTTTGTGTACATGTTATTGTCTATAGACTATGAATCTAAAGGGGTGGATGAAAATTCCACCATGATCTATGAATCTTGAGGTGTTGTTGATTTTCCGAGGTCCAAAATTTCTAGTCAGTTTTGTTTGCCAAGATTCATCATTAGGGATCGGGGTTCACATTTTTTCAATCGAACATGAAAATTTTGCTTCGTAAGTAAGGGGTTGATAATAAAGTCTCCACATCATATCCCCCCCAAACTAATGGACAAGCAGAAATCTCAAATAGGGATGTTAAGAGAATCTTGGAAAAAATGGTACAACCCCACATGGAAGATTTGAGTTTGTTCTTGGATGATGCAATTTGGGTTTACCGTACATATTTTAAGACCCCAATTGGAATTTCACCCTATATAATTGTGTTTGGAAAGGCTTTTCACCTCCCAGTGTAGATAGAACACTATTCATATTGGGCTGTAAAATAATGTAAAATGAATCTTGCAGATGCAGGTGAGCAAATGAAGTTTCAAATTCAAGAGTTGGAAGAAATTCAACATGATGCATATGAGAAGTCTGAAATCTATAATGAGAAGACAAAGGATATCCATGATAGCATGATTCATCAGGGGAAGTTCATTATTGGTGAGAAGGTCCACTTTTACAATTCTAGGCTAAAGCTCCACCCAGTTAAGCTTCGTTCTCGATGGCTTGGTCCTTATACTATTACTAATGTTTACCCTTTTTCTGCAATAATGATTTTGCATGAGTAGTGTGGATAAAGTATTACCATCAATCAGAATCAACTTAAACACTTATATGAATATTTTCCATGTAATTCAGTTGAGGAAATCCACCTTCTAGAAGCAACATACTAGTGAAACACACCAGGTTTTAACCTTCATTCTCGCATTCTAAATTATTACAATGAGGACACTACAGATTATAGGTGTGGTTGGGTATGGATACATTCTTGGGTTCATTTGGATTTTCACAACCCTTCTTTTTTATTCTCTTGTTAACCTCCTTTGAGGCATGTCCACTTTTCCCCTTCTTTTGGGGTTCATTAGGATTTTCAGCGTCTTTCTCCTTTCCTCTCTTTTTCACCGTCTCTATGATATTTTTACTCCCCCCTTATGGTCACCAAATCATGGAACTGACTGAAAATGCATGTTGAAATTTTTTACTCCATGATTTTTGAACATTTTATGAAAACCTATATCGGTTATGGTTTGAATATTTGAATGAATTTAACATTAGGGAGTGATTTTTAGTGAATTGGGTTTCTTTTCAATGATATAAATGGTGGTATCTCTATGAAACCTTTGAGGTTATTGATGCCCCTTGTGAGAGAAGTTTTTGGGAAAACTATGTCTCTAATATCTACACACATTTTTGCACCAAACCACAAAGAGTTAATATTTATTACTTAATAGAAGGTAAATATATATTAGGTTAGTATTTTTCAGCATAAAATGATATTTCCATATGTTCTTTCCTTATTCGCTTTGTTTCATTATTGTACTAGATTGACCTATGAGTGTGTACCTGATATCTAACTATTGAACAAACCTAAAAGAATGTATTTAGGGTTTTGTCTAGGGAAGGTCAAAACCCCTTCCTCCTTAACCTTTTATCTTATTATAACTATTACAATTATTGTCATCAAGAGATCAAACAGGGGTTGAGAGATGAGAGTGAGATTTTTCCAAATGAAACTTCTAAAAAAAACAAAAAATAATAAATTAGGGGAGTGATGAAAAGTTAAAAATATGGGGATATCTAGGTCAATATATTTTGTTTTGACTTCCACGAATTCTTAAGTGAGTGGGTCTTGAAATATGATTGCAAAGGATGTTGGGCAGGTTCGGTGGAAAAAATAATGTAAGCTACAAAATGTTAAAATAACCTATATTTATTAGATAGAATGTGGAAAGAATAGCATGTAATGGTTTTCACAAACACATGGATAGTTAATGGCATGTTTGAATTTTGAATTCCTTTCTCAATTTTGTATCATTAATCTCTTTGAATTTCATTGTGATATGATTTATGAGACATCCTTTTCCATTTTTACTAGGAAGAACTCCTTGGGGTGGTTTGTGCATTGATCACATTACTTTAATGAATTAAAATTTCCTCAAATGTTAAATATTCATTATGCTGGGAATATATACATTAATAATCAATTTTTGGATATGTGGATTTTCATAGGAGTGACAATGTTTAGGAGGGGGGTTTGATAGCCTAACAATTCACAATTCAATTCCATCCATATACCACTTTTTTAAACTAGTTTTGTAATGAATATTAGAAATATAATAATAAATTCAACTTCATGTTTGATTCAATAAATTAATGTTTATCAATGTTTAAAAGGGAAATTTTTCTTGTTTTGGTGTTTACATTATAGGAGGAGGTAATCTGGAGATCATGTGATTTAATTCAATCAAAATGGGCCAAACTGCGTGAGATCCCAAACATGCATATGGACAATTATTTGTACTATGGATAATATCTGCACTGAATTGGCCTAACAATGGGTTCATGATTTAAAAAAAATGTAGGATACATTTCTCTAGTAGATCATGGATCCCAATTCATCTATTTGGAGGCTCAAAATAGGCCCACAATGTGAAGAAATTCTAGGCGGGCCAGATTAGACCACCCTTCTGTATTTGAGCCATAACTTAGTCCTCAGAGATCCAGTTGGGCTTATTCCACCGCCCTTGGATAAATAACTATAATCCCCAACTCTCCACCAAATTGAAATTCATTTTCATCCATTTCTTCAGTCAACTAGCTGGATAATGGTAGAGTAACAATTCTGCCATGAATATTCACCTAGCTCTTTAGATACTAGACCACTTTGTGTGAAAATTTTAATGTAATTTTACATAAAATAACTCTTCCACCACATAATCTAATGTTTCACAACCATGGGTAAGAGGTTAGTATAATTTTAGAGCTCTATTCACCCATTTTAGGTCAATTCTCCCTCATGTTCTTCCAAACCTCTTAGTGATCAATTTGGGGGGTGTCCTTTGTTGTAATCCCAAGATCTACTCTTGTAATCATATTAAGGTAATTGTATTTCATGGTTTGTTGTCAATTTTTATTAATTTAGACCTTCTTAATTATTTTTTATTCTGGTAAGATAAAATAAAAATCAAAGTAACAATAATCCTCATGCTTCTATGCATAACCTAGATCTTGTGATGATTCGAGTGTAGTTACCTCTTTTCTCATCGCTTCCCTTTCAAGAGTGTGAGAATGGATTATGTCGGTTGATAAATTCTAGGATCTTGAACCCATGAATATGCATGTTCTTTCCATGAATAATATTTTATCATTAACACAAATCTGGTCATCTCATCACCTTGTTGAGGTGATGCCTTCATTGAGTTCTGTTTTCACATCAATTCATGTTTGTTGATTTTCAGTGGTCACCGATAATCAATATTGTTGATCGATCAAATCCTAGCTGGTATCCTAGTAAGGACTCATATACCATACTAGTTTCAGTGTTTATAAATCAAGGAATCGATGATCCTAACCTTTCCTTTGAGAGAGATGATGGATTGCGCATCAAGGGACACTTACCCAGGTTGATTATGGTTTCACCAACTGGTTTCTGTCAATAGTAATATAATTTCAATCTTTGTCTTTAAAGAAATAGAACCCAAGTTTTAAAAAACATAGTTTCCCTTTTAGTTTCATAATAAAAACCTCCTTTAAAATAAATAATCTATGGCTCTTTCTAGATATGACCTAGGGTTTCTGGTATACTACAGATATTCTAGTTAAAAATAAACAACCAATTTGAGGTGCTCGACAATGCGATCAACAGTCGTTAGACATGTTGTATGTTTTGTCAACAAAAGGAAGCATAAAGGTAACATGTTATCTTTATTTTCAGTTTAAAATGATTCATATGAATATCATAATATTGTTTTTTATTATTTTGGGAAGCCTGGTCATATGAAGACTAATTGTAAAGAGGATCCTAACACTTTTAATCAATGTTGACCAGCTAGACATGATATTTTTTTTGATAAGGCTTACCAAAGTAGTAATTTTAGATCCACATTCACCAAGTGTTCTCAAGTTTTTATTGATGTGTCCAAGGATGGTGGGTGTTATCCTCAGTATTTGGGGGATTATCATGGGGATATGAATAATCTGGGAGAAGATGAGATTGGATGTAATTATGCAGAAGAGTATTCTCCAAATGGATTTAAATCGGGGATAACTGTTGTCAGTTTCAAAGTGTTTATTTCTTTGTTTATAGTGATAACTTAATTTGATATATCTTCTAAACATTTTTTCATATAATCAAATATAGTTGATGTTTGGGAATTTCATTCAGTGACTATGTTGTACTTTTTGTATCATTCCAAACCTTTTGGACAGAGGGGTAAACATGGTTTCAAATTTCAAACATGTTGGGTAATGATAGATGACATGGTGTTGTATTGGGATGTTTTAGTTCTCTATGTTTACAACTTCAACATTATTATCGACATGGATTGGGGAAAACATTTTATGTACCAGACATACTATTATCACCATTGAGTTCAGTTCTTGTCTTCCAATTGGTCACTTCAATTTTTTGGGTGAGGGGGACACTAGGTAGAGATGAGAGGGGCCTATTGTTCATTATGATGGGGTAATATCATGTGATTTGTTATAGATTTTTCTCAATTCTTTAGAACTTTTTTGGGTAGTCTGATTTATATGGTAGGGTATTCATACTCTAAGGAATTTTTGGATGATTTATCTAGTTTATCACATCTAAGGGGGGTGAATTTATGATTGACCTGCTCCTTGGAGTGATTCTGATTTCTTTTCTATCGTCGTGTATGACCTTGGTTGAGTCGGTAGAACATACAGTCTTTCATGAGGATCTCTAGGATAAGGGAAATGTTTTTCCTTGAGGGTCACCATGGGATTCAGATTTCCTCCAAGATAAGAAAGAATATAAGAGCATTATTATTTTTTTATACTATTAGTTGTTAAATTAGGAAACCATCAAAAAAATATGTTTAAGAGGTTTGATTTTCAATTAGTCAATCATAGAAAGGATTTTTGGTTTTCAATTATTTAATTTCATTCCGGGTACCACTAGTTGAGAGTTTGATTAGGGGATATACCTAAGATAACATGTAGGAGATGATAATGAAATTTCATGTTTTTAGTTATTCCTTATAGTTAAATTAATGATTTTATACTATTTATGGAATTTATGAACTAGATTAGTCATTAGTTCCTGGAATCTTTTTTAGTCATTTTCATGGATGATATTTTGGTTTTCACTAGGAAAGAGGAAGGAAATATGAACCATAGGAATATACTTCTTAGAACATTGAGGGAACATCATCTTAATGGTAATCAATCCAAATTGAGAGTTTTGTGTTCAAGAATTAAGGGTTTTCGGTAATTCAATGATTTAGGGGGTGTTACAGTGGATCCTAAAAGGGTATAGGTAGTTATGACTTAGATGTGACAAAAAAATGTGTTTGATATGGGAATATTCTTGGGGTTGTATGTTTATTATAGGTGGTTTGTTCGGGTCTTCTCCAAGATTGTATATCCCATAAAAGAATTGACCCTTAATGGTTTAATATTTGAGTGGAATGATATGTTTTAGAGATTTTCTGAGGAACTAAAGGTGGGATATAATTCAGCTCCATTTTTTATTCTTCCATAACCAAGTTTAGGTGCTGATGGTTTCTTTGAATTTTTGGGTATTGGTTTGTGGGGTTTCTTGATGTATATGAGATGTGTTATAGCATATGGATCCAAATAGTAAAGACCACATAAGAAGAACTACTGTACCCATGATGCTGATTTTGAAGTGGTTTTTCATGAACTCAAAACATGATGTCACTCCCTCATTGGATAATGGTTTACAGTATATCCTGATAAGAAAAATCAAGAGATATATTTTCAATCATAGGGATCTAAAAATTCAATATAGATACTAGGTGGATAATATAAATAGTTTTTATTTTGATATTTCATATAATCCTGAGAAATGTTATGTGGTCAATGACACACTTAGCAAGAAATTACTAACACAAGTAGTGAAGGAATCTATGAAAGAGTGATCTTTAATGAGTGTTTTTTCCTAAGTGAGCATGAAAATTGATGAAGCTGGTGGGTAGGTATGTCTATATTGGATGAAGGCTTACACATCATTTGATCAGTGGGTTCGGCTTGACCAGATGTCTAACAATGATTTCTTAAGCTTTAGTAAAATCCATTATGATAGAGAGACATTATTTGCATGGTTTCAGTCTCCTTTTAATGATTTTTTCTTTAGCAGTATGTTTTTTTTATAATTTCCATGAGGTAGGAGTATATGGAGATTGTAATCCATTATTGTTGTTTGGTACACCTAGGTACTTTAAGGATGAATCCTAATTTTAGACATCAGTATTGGTGGTGGGGGATGAGATGGTAGACTAAAGATTTTATATCGTAGTGTCTTAATTGTAAAATAATTAAGGTATAACACCAAAGGTTTAGAGTTTAGTTTCAATCCTCATCTATTCCAATATAGTAATGGGATGATATTTCCATTTATTTCATCACTGGATTACCATAAACTTCTTTTGGGATGGGTTTTATTTGGGGGATCACAAATCAAATCAGTAAATTAGTGAATTTTCTACCAATCATCAAGATTATGATGGTAAAATAGCATGATAACTTCTTTGTTATATGGAACGCGTGACATCATTGGTCTCCCTATGAGGTTGTTCTTAACAGGTACCTAAGAATGGAATCTAGGTTTTGGAATGTTCCAAAGAAGGTGATGGGTTACCATTTAAAATTGATCTATGTATATATTTATTAGAGGGATAGATATATAGAGATTTTTATCTTGGTTTTTGAGTATATAATCCATAATTTTGTTCCCTATTTTGGGTTTTCATGGAAAAATATTTTTCCTTTAGTTGTGTTTTGATTTAAATATAGTTATCAGGATTCGATCAAAATGAAAACCTTAAAGGTTTTTTTATGAGAGTCCATGTAGATCTCCCTTTTTCTAGGTTGATTTGGGAGTGTGGTACATAGTTGGTCCTAGTACTATTCAGGATATGACAAAGAGGGTGGAGTTGATACAGAAGATATTGATATCTTTATAGAGTCATTTAAAATCTGACACATGTCATCATTAGCGGATTTTGGAGTTTGATATTTGTAATATTTTCTTTATCATAATTTTACCTTTCCTAGGTCATATTTGTTTGGGTAATAAGGGTATGTTGGAACCGATATTTGTGGTCCCATTTGAGATCATTGTATGAAAGAGAAATGTGGCCTATCAGTTGGACTTTCCATCTCATTTCACATCCATCGATGACATGTTTCATATTTCTTAGATAAAGAGGTGTATACTTGATCCTTCTTATGTGACTGAATGGGAGGATAATAATCATGATCTTGATATCACTATGGTTGGGAAACCAGTTCCGATTTTAGAATTCCAAGAGAAATTGTTGGGTATTATAAACATTCCTTCAACCTATGTTCTATGGAAATTCAGTCCGGATTTCCTTGTTGTATGGGAACATAAATTATTAATGTGGTACAAGTGGCCCTCAAAATTTTAGAGTCTTGTAATATGAGGTCATTATAGGGATATAATGTCTTTATGATTGGAATATTATATCTCCTTATTATCTTCCTTTGGGGATGCCTTTTATTTTTTTGTTTCACTTTTTGTTTCGATGCATTGAGGGATTATTGAGAATAGATTTCCATTTTTTGGTATATAACTTAATTTTTGGGGATATATGTTTGATTGAATTTAATTGAGTCCTGTTATAATAGTCTCAAAGGCCTTACCTGGTTATCCCCAGGTTCAGAGAACACTGAGGTTGTTTTTGGGCTTCTCTATAGAAACTATATTTTTTATATATGCTGGAAGAATTCACGACATGAAATGGTTACAAGTCTTATATTTGTGTCCATGAAGATGACATGATTTTTTTCATGTTCTGAGTGGTTTACACACTTTGAATTTATTTCACATCATGTAATGGTCACTGAGAAGATTTCATGATTTCGTTTGGGGTGTGAGTAGTTTAAATGTAGTGTATTGGATTCATGTAATGTAATGGTGAAAAACATAGATGTGTTATCTTATGAGATGATTTTTTTGGAATACTTTTTATTTTTGGAATTACATGCCTTATAAGGGATTCATGAATTTCAATCCTCATGTACATTGATTTTAAATTCATGGATAGACTGTATTTTTGTTATTCAATGTAACATCTCAAGGTTTTCTAAAAATAAATTGAAAATGCTTGAAATTTTTTTATGGTATATATTTATAAGTATCCTTTAAACATAATTTTATTTATTCTATGATTTGAATTTCAAGAAACTGTCATCTAAAATTGTGTTCAGTATCTTATTTAGAGTCTGATGAAACAAACTTGTTTTTTGGTGAATAGTAACATGCCCTTATGAATAGTAATATGAATAGTAATATGACCTCATGAATAGTAAATAATAATAATATTTTATTTTCCCATGGAAATAGGATAATGGGATCTTAATTAATTTTCCAATGTCACATAAAACTAGTTGCACTTAAATATTGTTATTTTTCGAATTAACTGTGACCTTATTTAAAAATTAAATTAATAATATTTAGAAAATTATTTTTGAAAAATGGATTTCACTTTTGAATTCTACACATCGAAAAATGGTAGGGGTAAATTTTTGGTATTTTTCTGAAACTCTTGAATTTTCAGTGAATAGTGAAATACCATAAAATACCGTATAATTAATTTATTAGTAAATATGCACTATTTATGACATCATAAGTGATGAAAGGCCACTTGCTTCGAAATCACATGATATTATCACTATTTAAGGCCACTTTTTTGAGATTATTCATAGTCTTGATAAAAATATTATAATAATGATTAAAATAATCTAAAAAACCTCCCCTCCTCCACTATAAATACCACCCTCACTCCCCTCTTCCTCCCACACCTCTCAACCCTTGATCATTGTCTAAATTCTACCAAATTCCCTCCCCAATCTTCTTCCCCACGTCCTAGAGCTGCTGGTCTCACCAAAAGACCAAGACCAAAGCCCTTAAGGAGGATCTCAAGGAGAAGAGATCAAGAGGTAAACATCCTCTTTCATTTTCATTCTTTTCTTCCATTTTATGTTATTCTCTTCCTTTCCCTTTGTATTTTGTTGGGATATTTCATTAAATGTTTCCCCTTACTGTCCAAATTTTTTATGATGATGATATATTCCATTCCTCTCATAAATCTTGTTTTTATGAAATTTTAAGAGACGCCGTTTGGCTGCCGAATTTTTGTAAGAAATTTCTCATGTTTTCTTCATTTCATGATTCCTTTCTATTCTTTCTTCACCCCCTATTATCCAAGAGGCATGAAATCTCCAGAATCATGTATATTCTGGATGTTTTCATGTTTATGGAAAATTACAAATCATTATTCCTCTCCGCTCTCACTTATTTAAAGAATCAAAAAAAACATTGTCCATTTGTGTCGAATTACCGATATCGTGGACGATGTATTTTCAATTTCCATTAATTCTTTCAAGTCTGGTTGTGAAACCATTTATATGGTTGAACCAGGTTATAAGATATGTTTTATGACTCATATAAGAATCTGGAATTCTTTTTTACTCATGATTAAAATTTATAAGACTAAATGAAGTTGTAATTATCAAAGAACCACTTAAATGATCTAAACAATCATAATTAATGTTTTATCTTATTAATAATCATCATATAAAGCTTCAAAGTGATAAATGGTATAAATTATGGTACTGGAAATATGTAGATACTACTCCATTCCAATTCTGTAGTTTCACTTCCAATCAACAAGAACGATTCATCATGAACCGATCGTGAAAATCACAAAAGAACTCACCCAAAATAATGCAAGGAACAAAATACAAACAAATAAGGGGTGAAATGAGGTTATGAAATGACCATATAAGATGTTATAAACATGAAAATGTTTCTGTAAAATACTAATAACACTATTTTAACCATTATACAGGAGGTTTTAACAAGTTTGAAGTAAGACAAGATTAAGGTAAGGGTTTCTTCATCTCACTTCCATTTTTGTGATATATTTCATAATCACTATTTTTACTTTGTATGGTGTATGTATACTGCCCATTATTGTCTCATATCATGAATATATTTATTTTTATTATATTCAATTTATCATTTGACAATCATTAATTTTGGATCATACAAATCAATTGATTACAAAGTTGTAAGGGGTTCCTCGTCTCACTTTCATTTTTGTGAGATTTTAGTCGTTCGCCGCTTATTTCTTGTATGTGGAATATGTGTACTGTAATTTGATATATATAATAACATTATTCTCTTTATATTCATGTTATTCAATGATCCAATTGATATTTATTATGTTCTGGTCATATGATTCGACCGATCACATTGTTGTAAGGGAATTCTTAAACCGATTTCCATTCTTTGGGTTAACCTCCTACTTTAGAATTCATGTGCTATTTAAATTGTTTGTGTGATGGTTTCTGTTTATATAATGTTTAATTATGTGTATTTACAGAGTATATAAATATTCCATCCACTCAATTAAGTCTCACTTCAAGTATATGATGTTTATAAGGGACTTTTCTTCTAAAATCCTCTTTTAAAATTCTCTTTTATAAGATTCAAAGGCAATGTTTTTATGCTATTGTTTATGTTGTATGATTATGTTTTTGTTATTGGGAATTGTTTATGATGAAGGGTGGGACCTATATTTCCCTCCAATGCATTGGGTATGAGTAAGTTGGAGGTTGGCCTTATGGTTACTCCAAGTGTAACTGTGATGGTTACACAAAGTAAGGTAGCCGTGAGGGTTACAAATTTTAAGGTAGCCAAGATGGTTACGAGATTATGTAAGTAATGCCCCAATATACCTCTATGATTATAATTATGTTTGTGTGGATATTTTTTAAATCTCATGTTACTCTAAGTAAGATTTTATGGCTGGAATGCATGTCTTTTGAAAATGTTTTCATACGTCATGCGTATTAATGGACTAATGTGATTTTTCCTTCTTTTTCATACCTTACTGAGCTTTTGTTCTCATCCCAAGTTTTTAAATGATTTTTCACAGGTTAATGATGAGTAATACAAGGAAGGAAGACATGTTAAATATTGAAGAATTGTCAAGGAGTCTTGTTTTATGTTTTAATGTTTTATATTCTGAGGAAAATGGAAACTGATTTTATAGTATCCGCTATTTAACAATGTGTAATGATATGAATGTTTTGTCTTAATTCTCTAAAGCTCTAAACATGGAAAGGTCCTCAATTTAAAATGATGTGTTTTCTTGATTAAAATGAAGATTATGTATGAAATAAGTGTGGGTCCTTATAGTTGGTATCAAAGGTCAGTTTAGACAACTTTAGGGATTAGGAGTTCTTGTGAGACACGTGATTAGTCCCTATATCTATTATTTCAGTTAAATCCTTGTTTTATAACTTTTTTTCAGGTCAAGTATAGTCGGTTACGAATGGAAGGAGAAGGATCTCAAACTACATTCCTATCTCTTCCTGATGACATGCTTGCAATAATTATTGCAAAGTCATCTTCGGATGATTGTGAAACTTTTTCTAGCATACAACTCACTTGCAAGCAGTTTTTTGAGATATCAAACACCTCCTCTATACCTCATTATCATCGTGGATCATGGGTTGTTTTTAGAAAAATACTATTTTCACAATATTCACATAATTTCAAGAAAGGTAAAAATTATCAAGGTATTTTCAAATATTTTACCTTATCACAAGAATTTGAAGCATATTATGATTTTAAAAAATGGTGCTGAGGAAGGAGACCCTTGTGCAACCTATTTATATTTTCTTTTAAAATATAGTCTCACATCACATACTTATGGTATTTTAAAAGGACCAATAATAGAAAGTTTCAACTCAATTTCGGTCCGACTATTTTATAGAAATCATGTTTTATCAGATGTTTTGGAATTATATGTCATACATTATATTTTTCAAAACTGTTTTTCTGTGAACACCCATATGACCCGTGTTGTACGAGGTGTATTTGGATGGAGGAAGCAAATGATTTTGAAGGATCTCTAAATCATTATTGTAATGCATTGGACTTCTACCTACGTGAACAAGATGACGATGAAACCGAGTGGACACCTTGATCATGGTACCCTCAATTGTTTAATAAGGAAATAAAATTGCGAGGACGCAATTTCAAGAAGGTGGGGATAATGTAACATCCCCAGGTTTTCTAAAAATAAATTGAAAATGCTTGAAATTTTTTTTAAGGAATATATTTATAAGTATCCTTTAAACATAATTTTATTTCTTCTATGATTTGAATTTCAAGAAACTGTCATCTACAATTGTGTTCAGTATCTTATTTAGAGTCTGATGAAACAAACTTGTTTTTTGGTGAATAGTAACATGCCCTTATGAATAGTAATATGAATAGTAATATGACCTCATGAATAGTAAATAATAATAAAATTTTATTTTCCCATGGAAATAGGATAATGGGATCTTAATTAATTTTCCAATGTCACATAAAACTAGTTGAAATTAAATATTGTTATTTTTCGAATTAACTGTGACCTTATTTAAAAATTAAATTAATAATATTTAGAAAATTATTTTTGAAAAATGGATTTCACTTTTTAATTCTACACATCGAAAAATGGTAGGGGTAAATTTTTGGTATTTTTCTGAAACTCTTGAATTTTCAGTGAATAGTGAAATACCATAAAATACCGTATAATCAATTTATTAGTAAATATGCACTATTTATGACATCATAAGTGATGCAAGGACACTTGCTTCGAAATCACATGATATTATCACTATTTAAGGCCACTTTTTTTGATATTATTCATAGTCTTGATAAAAATATTATAATAATGATTAAAATAATCTAAAAAACCTCCCCTCCTCCACTATAAATACCACCCTCACTCCCCTCTTCCTCCCACACCTCTCAAGCCTTGATCATTTTCTAAATTCTGCCAAATTCCTTCCCCAATCTTCTTCCCCACGTCCTAGAGCTGCTGGTCTCACCAAAAGACCAAGACCAAAGCCCTTAAGGAGGATCTCAAGGAGAAGAGATCAAGAGGTAAACATCCTCTTTCATTTTCATTCTTTTCTTCCATTTTATGTTATTCTCTTCCTTTCCCTTTGTCTTTTGTTGGGATATTTCATTAAATGTTTCCCCTTACTGTCCAAATTATGTATGACGATGAGATATTCCATTCCTCTCATAAATCTTGTTTTTATGAAATTTTAAGAGACGTCGTTTGGCTGCCGAATTTTTGTAAGAAATTTCTCATGTTTTCTTCATTTCATGATTCCTTTCTCTTCTTTCTTCACCCCTTATTATCCAAGAGGCATGAAATCTCCAGAATCATGTATATTCTGGATGTTTTCATGTTTATGGAAAATTAAAAATCATTATTCCTCTCCTCTCTCACTTATTTAAAGAATAAAAAAAAACATTGTCCATTTGTGTCGAATTACCGATATCGTGGACGATGTATTTTCAATTTCCATTAATTCGTTCAAGTCTGGTTGTGAAACCATTTATATGGTTGAAACAAGTTATAAGATATGTTTTATGACTCATATAAGATTCTGTAATTCTTTTGTACCCATGATTCAAATTTATAAGACTAAATGAAGTTGTAATTATCAAAGAACCACTTAAATGATCTAAACAAACATAATTAATGTTTTAACTTATTAGTCATCATCATATAAAGCATCAAATTGATAAATGGTATAAATTATGGTACTGGAAATATGTAGATACTACTCCATTCCAATTCTGTTGTTTCACTTCCAATCAACAAGAACGATTCATCATGAACCGATCGTGAAAATCACAAAAGAACTCACCCAAAATAATGCAAGGAACAAAATACTAACAAATAAGGGGTGAAATGAGGTTATGAAATGACCATATAAGATTTTATAAACATGAAAATGTTTCTGTAAAATACTAATAACACTCTTTTAACCATTATACAGGAGGTTTTAACAACATTGAAGTAAGACAAGATTAAGGTAAGGGTTTCTTCATCTCACTTCCATTTTTGTGAGATATTTCATAATCACTATTTTTACTTTGTATGGTGTATGTATACTGCCCATTATTGTCTCATATCATGAATATATTTATTTTTATGATATTAAATTTATCATTTTACAATCATTAATTTTGGATCATACAAATCAATTGATTACAAAGTTGTAAGGGGTTCCTCGTCTCACTTTCATTTTTGTGTGATTTTAGTCGTTCGCCGCTTATTTCTTGTATGTGGAATATGTGTACTGTAATTTGATATATATAATAACATGATTCTCTTTATATTCATGTTATTCAATGATCCAATTGATATTTATTATGTTCTGGTCATATGATTCGACCGATCACATTGTTGTAAGGGAATTCTTAACCCGATTTCCATTCTTTGGGTTAACTTCCTACTTTAGAATTCATGTGCTATTTAAATTGTTTGTGTGATGGGTTCTGTTTATATTATGTTTAATTATGTGTATTTACAGAGTATATAAATATTCCATCCACTCAATTAAGTCTCACTTCAAGTATATGATGTTTATAAGGGACATTTCTTCTAACATCCTCTTTTAAAATTCTGTTTTATAAGATTCAAAGGCAATGTTTTTATGCTATTGTTTATGTTGTATGATTATGTTTTTGTTATTGGGAATTGTTTATGATGAAGGGTGGGACCTATATTTCCCTACAATGCATTGGGTATGAGTAAGTTGGAGGTCGGCCGTATGGTTACTCCAAGTGTAACTGTGATGGTTACACAAAGTAAGGTAGCCGTGAGGGTTACAAATTTTAAGGTAGCCAAGATGGTTACGAGTTTTGTAAGTAATGCCCCAATATACATCTATGATTATAATTATGTTTGTGTGTATCTTTTTTAAATCTCATGTTACTCTAAGTAATATTTTATGGGTGGAAAGCATGTCTTTTGAAAATGTTTTCATACGTCATGCGTATTCATAGGCTAATGTGATTTTTCCTTCTTTTTCATACCTTACTGAGCTTTTGTGGTTCATATCACTTTTGAATAGATAATATTTCTTCCTCTTTTCCTTTGGTTGTGGAAATGGTTTTGGACAAAAGTGTTGTTCTAATTTAGTGTTGATTGGTATCTTCCATCTATTATTTACAACTTATTGTATTTAATTTTTTTTCGAAGGATAATCCATGGTTGTTTGATCTTTTCTATTGAAGATGGATAGATTTCAATCATTCTTGTGGTATGAAAATCTATGAACGTGCTGTTAATTATTGGTTTGATTTATGTTCTTGTTAAAATGGATTATATGTGATGGAAAAGGTTTTTAATTAAATGTGATCATGGTATAGAAATGGGATTTTGAATCAACATTGAACAATGGGAACCTTGTGTGCATTGGTAAATAAGGACACCTGACCCCTAGTTTGTGTGGAACAACGATGGATTTATTTTGGTATATTGATAGACTATAGTGGGACTCGATATAAGTTGTTCTAAAACTTATTACCATATTATATGGACCAAATGGTGTATTTTTTATTTAATAATTTTTTTAAATTATGGTTTAAATCATGGAAATTTTATACCAAGTTTAATTTTCCCTTTTTATTGTATGCATGATATATTTCAATATGGTGGGGATGGTATGTTATTATGGATATCGAAGGGAAATTTTAAAAATAGTCTTAGTTATGAAAATTAACTATGAACTATATTTTTTTAATGATAATATTTTTCTATTCTTGACATATTAGTCTATATTGAATATTTTGTGAAATCCTACTGGGGATTTTTCTCACACCCTCATTTTTCATTTACATGGATTTCAGCGTTGTTTTGTAGGATTAATGGAGAGATAAGGGTACCATGTATCAATCTAGGTTCCTTGTTCATCGGTTTCCTTGGTATCTAGTTGGTTTTTCCGTGAGATTTGGTCACATGAATACTAGTTGGTTTTTTATTGTCAAAATTTTCTAGAATAGACCCTTCAGCTTAGATTCTATGGATCTTATTGCATATATTTCCTCCATACCATACTTATTTTTTATGTATTGTTATGTTATATTAAATACCGGCTTAGGGTTTTGTTTTTATGACTCACTATGTGAAACATGACTAAGGTGGATGATTTTGTTTACCAATGTTAATTTGTTACATTTAAAAACCACCATCAGCAATGTTAAAACCAATTAATTTTTCATTCTTCAAAGATATTAACATTATTTATAGGGTCTTATCATCTTTTCATACATTCTTAAACCTCTCTAATAATGAATGATAGAAAATTTAAAAGAATAATAATGATGTTTCCCCCACCAGTATAATACCAAATTCCATTCTGACAATTTTTTTTATAATTGGATCATTCACTTCCCTCATTTTGTATATGAAACTATGGCCTTTTATATTGAATTAATTTTCTTCCTTTTTTGATTTTAAATGATGACTATATATATAAAAATAATAATCCCCCATTAATTCAAACTATCACTATTTACTCATGATAAGATATTTTAGTGTAATGATATATTTTAATCACTTCAGGTTAGTGTATATACTATATATCTGTTGATAAACATAATTCCTCTACATCAGTAGTGCAGTTATCACATATTAAAACTCTAAAACATGATATTTATTGTCAAAATCTTGGAATTTGAGTTATCAAAATGCATAAACCACCACCCTACCATTATTCAATACAACATATAAATGAACTTTCCATTTTGAATCACTATAACTAACAAACCCTCCATTACTAGATAATCAAGATAATTCATGTTCATTTACTAATATCATATTTTAAAAATAAATTTAATCTTCATATTATTTTTTCTATATGATTTTTACACGCCATTAATGATAACATGGATAATTTAATATATAATAGAGTAAAAAATTCATCAAACCACTGATATTAATATACTAGTAAAAAAATAGACCCAGTGGGCCTACACTAAGACCATAGGTAAGCTGACTGTGACACCCCAATATCACCGCTAATAAGGTAGGGGATAGTGAGTAGATACAAAAAGAAATAAAATACACATTGTATAACTTATAAATAATTTCCCCCATAAAAATATTCAAAAACCACCACCCAAAGAAAAGATACACAATCACCTTGGTATACATACCAATCAGAAATAATAATTATGCATGTGTACCTCTCAGGATATAATTAGATGAATGAAAAATAATCACACAATATCTGCTATGAAAATTCTGATCCCCTTAATCCAACTAGTTCCACTAACCCTTAGATAAACAGTACTAGGATATTAAATCCACAAACATGTAAACTGTCTGTATAAAAAACTCCATTTGAGGGGGGAAATGCCCATTAAGGGGTGACTATAGAAAAATACCCAGTGCAACTCCCCATAATAAAAAAGGGAAACCATCCCAATAGATATCACACAAGTATAAATAAACTATAAGAATTTTCAAAAGAACCTAAGGAAGAAAAAATTTAGAAAAATTCCATACGTTATCTCTAAGGAAGGATTTTCACCCTATTTGATGGGAGGAAACTATGGAAAAACGAACTTATCACTCATATAAATCATAGCGGCACCCTAATATAGATCTACTACTCATGGATGACACACTAATCAACTTTTTCAATAAAATATCAACTCAAACATTCAAAAAATAAGGAACACCTTACAATGAAACTATCAAACTCTAGGTAAAATTTCCTAATCACTAATCGATGAACATATGTCCAACCAGTAACCTCAAAGTACTAGGTAGAGCCAAAAAATCATTGAAGTGTTTGTAAATATATCTATAGTAATTCTTTCATTCCTTAAATGGGACTCACACTATAATGAGATCACCTCTTTATGAAACTGTCAATACCCATCACTCACGACACACTAAGGACAAGTGCACTCTTCTCACAACCTATGAGAAACAAACTCAAAAACATACCATCATAGATTATTGGAACTTATAACCCCAACTACACTAATGGGAGGAATGTAAAATTCATCAAAATCAAAAACTCTACTAATTCTGGGCCCTAAATAAAAATATTTCATAAAGGGGATGAATTGAAACAAATAACACTACGAAATCCTCTACATTCAAGAACTATAAATGGAGTTCAAAAATTATTTTCACCTAGAAATGAATTGAAAAACCAACCTAGGAGATATAAGACACATTAATACATGAAACTCATCTGTGTGGTAACTGACCCATGAATCCAAACTATGTCTACCAAATAATGAGCACTAAAAATAATCCAAAACTATAACACTGTCATGAAACATTCACCATGTGAAGGGGTAAAATAACCTATATAGAGTACTATGAACATATATGAATGAATGACCCACACCACAAGAGTGTGGGAGTTTTAGAAATACATCTACTATCATGGATGGACCACAATCCACTCTATAGGGGTGTACTGACCCCATCAAACAAAAGAAACATATCACTCATAGAACTATCTCATTGATTCAAGGAATGTATATGAATACCATATTATTTTTACACCACCATATGATCATTTAATTTTATTAATTAGTGAAAGGGACTATCATCGATGATCTAAAAATGATGTACTACCTAGCATGGTCCTCAAAAATCATGGAATGCCTAAAAAACATACATTTTCTATCCAAACATAGACAAACCATATAGGATATCTCAACCAAGGAGAATAGGTCTAACACGTTCTCCCTCTATGTCTAAGAAACATTTATGAAAACCATCTCTGGGGTATATATGAAGAAATAGGGTTTCCTCTATTACACTCTCTTATTCCCCCTAAACTACTCTGATATGAATAAGGTACTAATAATTCAAAGATGAAAACTATAATCCATGACCCCCATTATTCTATTATTTCCAAATTCACCATCAAATCTTATAGTGTTCTGATTCTTGATACAAGAAACAACTGTATAGGCAATGTCAAGTATAACTATATGAAGAGTCTACAACACTCTCACATACTCTACTATAATAACTAGATCTCAATTTTATCATCATGTGATTATGATCTATATACAACCCCAAAAATCTCATCAATGACCAATAATAGCATATATGATCTCACCATTAAATCCTAAAAATAATATTACATTAAATAGAACACATTACATTCAAAAAAACTTGTTCGAAGGTGATAAAATATATACATCCAGAATAATTGGGCAGTAAATGTAGTGTTCACTCAACTTATATCACTATGCTTGTAGAATTTCATGAATTGGAATGTATATCCCAAGTACATGATATGTCCCAAAAATAAATTTAGTAAATCTCAAATTGGTTCCAGTCCATGTACATGGGCTACACTTTGTTCTGTATATATACATGGATTTTAATCTCACAATCCATGTCTCTCACATGGGTGTGTTTCCATGTTCATAGTAAGACTATGTGTCATGTACATGAGAAAAAAATTACGTCGTTGAATCAGGAATAACTATTGGGAGGTATTTATCCCCAACCTGATATGAAAAAAATTCAATAAATGGTTTGGGTTCTTGACAATATGTGTTGTGTAGATGGTAATTATAAAAGGAGTCTGCCTGAAATCAACACAATTTTCAAATGAACACCTTTGCATTGATCTGATGGAAAATGGAAGAGAAAAACAATAAAATTATTCTATAGAACTAAATCCATTTTTTGAATCAATATGTGAAAGAATCCAAATTTGGATTCCTACCACTTGAAGATCATTGTATCTTCAAGAACCCATTATACGGATCCAATATTCAAGGTAATTGGAATTATATTCATAATTATTAATATTATACTATACTTTATATCCTTTACTAATTCTTCTATAGTCCAATATATATTTTTAGTAGGGGATGAGAGAATTTATTGAGTCATGTATAGATAGGCGTGGAGATAAATGGGCATTTAATATCCTAATTAATTATTGGGGAACACCCACTAAATGAGACAACCCAAATCTTGAAACCCAAAACAAATTATACCTTTCCTTAGGATAAAAAACTATTATATACTCAACTGCGATATTAGAATCTCAATTTATAGCCTCGTTTAGTTGATTTTGATGTTTAAACTAACATGAATAAATAATTTTTATATTAATAAAAAATAAATATTTAAAAAACAGTAGGTTTGGAATAACGAAAAATTATCTCCCATGGAAAAAAACTAAATTCTAGAAATAATTTAATCTTTCTAGTTTTTTATGTTCATTACGTTATGTAAAATTCATATTTTCACCTTTATATGGTATTGGGGATACAAAACTCCAAACGTTCCAATACATTTCAAATGGAAAAACAAGGATATTTAAATTCGACCAATATTAATGCTTTTGTGGATAAAAAAACATATAATTATAGTTTCTCTTTAAGAATAAATATAGTTATCCTCATGGGGGAACCATAAAAACAACACAGAAGCTCATAATTCTTAAGAGGAATGTCATACACTAAGTTCAAAACAAAAAGTTATTGAGAACAAATTCCTTATCAAATATTAATTGTGAAATATAACAACTAAGGTAATATTTACACTATGTCAACACTATCCCCCAACCCATAACAGGGAGAAAAATTACCAAAATAAAAGTCAACATGCACTACCATACCGTGGATTCCCAAAAAATACATTATTTGGAAATTAAATATGTATCATTGAACCTATAGAATTGTAAAGTGACAAAATAATGCCATCTAAAATATAAATTTCATTTACCGAGGAACATTTGCAGGGTGTCAGACTCCCCACCTTAAAAAGAAAAAAAACTTTTCTATCTTTAAAATATATAAAATTGAACCAATACATTCTTTATGGAATATCAATTGGAGAATGAAACCATATCAGGAGTGCCTATCACCACTCTAAATAAATAAATTCAAGTGATGACATGATTTCAATAAAAATGTGGTTATTAGTAGGGAAATAAACCATCTAATTGAAAATCATATTTTGGATTAATATATTCCACACCAACATCACTATCCTCAACCAGTTCCTATTCCAAAATAGAAGAACCAATATATTCACCCCCAAAACTCGAAGTCAATGCATGATGAATTTTAAACTAAACGAATGATCCTTTGAAATGGAAAACCAAACCCACATCCTTTGAGAGACAACAAGGTAACTCTACCAAAAAGGATCTCCACACACCCCATGTGTGACACCACAATGTTTTATAGTAAGTTATATCTTTAATGTAATTAAATAGCTTACGCTACACGCAACACCGTGTTCAAGTGCAACACGACTTACCAAACTAACCATTCAAAAAGCAGTTTTGAATAGTATTAACTAGATTTTATAATTTTACATACTCCATATAATTTTAGAATCCATATTATGTGTTTTTAGACATAATATAAGAACAAATTCATTTTTTTAGATAAAATAAATATTTTTCAAAGAAATCAATTTTTCCTCCGTTTAAAGGATAACTATTTTTTAAACCAATTTTGACACTTTTATATATTAAATTTAATGAAATTAAATTATTCTTTAGAATTAGGACCTAAAAATTTTGTGTGGATAAATTTTTTTTACTTTTCTGATAACTTTAATATTTTGATGAATAGTGAAAAATACAAAATTTTAATTGAAAACAAATTTTTTAATCGAAATAAGTCATAGTTTTAAGTTACGCATTTGAGTGGTTTTAAATTATAATTAGATCATATTATTATAATTTAATACAATGTAATTCATTATAAGTAATTTCACAATTAAATTTGACATAAACACATGTCAATCTTTTGATAATTTTTACTTTTAGAAAACCCACTTTTTGGTTTTGATAACATGAATTAATTTTAAATTAATTATTTCCACTTATATTTTTTGAATTTGGTAAAATAGAATTAATTTTTCAATTCGTAATATCAAAATTATCTTGGGATGAATTTTTTTTTTTCTAAAAACTTTAAATTTTTGAGGAATAAGGAAAAACACTATATTATTGTTTAAAACCGAATTTTTATTTAAATAATTATTTATTTTATTTAAATTTATTTTAAGTCAAAAAATATATATAATACCTATATAAGTTCAATGTAATTAATTGGAGTAATTTTATAATAAAATTAGATGTATAAAATTTTATTGAACTTTTTAACGTCTTTTACCCAGCTTCTAGGCACATTTGAAAATTTGCATAAAACGTAATCTTACCGCTTCTGTGAATTGAATTTCAAAAAAACGAGAGACAATATTGACATCAGTAAGTAAAATGTAGTTCAATAAGTTGATTTTTTTATGAATAGTAACCTTTGACTTTTATTTACCACGGTTAAAAATAAATAGGGTGATTAATGGTTAAAATGATATTATAATTACCCTAACACATGTACTAATTCTATTGGATAATTGAATTTATATCAAAATAATACTTAGGAATAAAATATGAAATTCTTTGGCCCACATGGATTAGATTGTGACATTTATTATTATTTTATTTAAAGAAGAGTTAAAAGTGTAAAATTCAAATTTTTATAACTAACACATTTATAATATAAGGATATATTTAAGATAAATTATACTATAAATATTCATTAGAATGCTAAAAATATTTCCTACAAAATGGGTTTTTATTTATAATTTTTAGACATTAAATAATTAAATTTATTTATGACACAATGATGATGTAGTAATTACATTTTTAATGAATGATTAAAATAATTGATATTATATATATCTAAATAAATGTAAATTTAGAATTTTGATGCATTCCAATAATCATATGGGTTTATATGACATGTTAGGGTTTATTCAATGAATTTTTTTTGAATTAAACATCATATTATGAATTTCAAAAAAAAAAATTGAGTCAAAGTTCACCTAAAACTGTTTTTAAAACAAATACTATATTATTAAATTATATAATAATCCTAAAAATATATTTTTCGGAGAAAGGACTCTTATAATGATATATATGTCATTAATGAACTTCTTTGGGTTCTCTTGACATTTTATAGTAAGTTTATTAACAATGTAATATAAAAACACAAGAAGATATTGTAAAAGTTAAACTATTTAACTAAGAGTTAAATCTAAAAGATAATGTTCAAATCGTAACCTAAACTTGTATAAAAACATTTATTTGAGAGGATTTAGACTCTTAACAACCTAAGGATCGAAATAAATTCATTTGGAGCCATTATGAACCGAAAATGAGTTTATAATAAAATAATATTTTAAGCTTTTCCTAAAGTGATCCTCACCTCTCTTATAAAAGGGTATTTCCCCTTATCTAAAAACACACCTACAAAGCCAATTGGCTTGGACAAAACCTACCCAAATCTCCTTCCAAATTATCTCAATTTAACATAGAGGCCTTCCCTTGAGTAGAAATCTATCTTAAGAGCCATTTTGTTCAAATCAAAAAGAAACACCCAAAGAAAAAGTAATTATTTTATCACCTCTTCCAATGTTTTTTCATCTTCCAATTTCCCTTTCTCTGTTATTTTCATACCCAAATAATAAATACAGTAAATTATAGATACTGAAATGTTATTATAAAAATTGTACAACCATATTCATTATTCAATCCATCCTATGAATGATAATGTCACTATGCATGCGTATGTATGACTTACCGTCTCCACGCCGTGGTGTAATTTGTTATTTGACATTATGTAATTTGGATGGATATAATGATGAGTAATATGTATATAAATAATGAAAATAACATGATAATTTCTCTTTAAATTTAATATACCATCTAATTCCACACCTTTTTATCATTAGGGAAATGATATCATCGCTCGTGTGTATGTACGACTTACCGTCTCCATGACGCGATGAGATTAATTTCCAGGTTCACCATTCAACAATGATTATAAAAATGTATATTATTAATAATTATTCAATATATGTCAAAATAATTCTAATGGATATATATATATATATATATATGTATATGTATGTATGTATTTATGTACATACATATATCTTATTCACTTACTTCTATTCAATACGATATGAAAACGGAAACAGTGTTTATGCGTATGTATGACCTACCATCCCCATAAACAGTTTTTTCCATTTCATATTTCTATATATTATACAAATTTATATTCTAAACATATATTATATATAAATCATTGTTTTATATTCTATATGTATTTAAATAATGATCTGAATGATACGATCAAGAATAACAAGCTAAAACACGTACAATAAAGAAAGCGATTATTACCCAAAATGTTAATTTAACATGGAAATAATTTTTAAATGGGTAGTATAAAGTCATAAATGAATCATGTATGATATATTAAATATTAATATGGTTCTGGTATAATTTAAAAACATACATTGGTCATTATAAAGAAGGTTAAATGTACCCTCGACCAAAGGAACATGCAAGGTAAGGGTTATTTTCTCAATCTCCTTATTATCTGAGATTTTTTATGTGTAAGTATGTACCAGGAAATATTTAACATCCATGTACATGTTTTATAAAATAATTTTTAAAAGGATTATTTTAAGGTACACTTTAACTAAAACATCATTTTAAATGTTTTAAATATTTATTCTTCTAAACCTTTTACATTAATGTCCTTGTTTTGAAAAATGGGTTTAAAGAGTTATTTATATGGACATGATTATTTTAAAATTCTAATTAATTTCCAATGTTTCAAAGTGGTATAGGACACATTGATTCAAAAATATATTTTAAACGAATTAATTTATAAATGGGTAAATTTTAAATGATTTCATAAAAAGGTATATTTCTCTCAAAGAGTTTTACTGATCATTTTGAACTATGTCAACATCCTTTACTGGATATTACTCTTTATTGAGGTTGATTTATTATAACACAGTCTTCCATATTATGTTGAATGAGTTATGATACATTTTACTATGGATGTTATATTTATATACCATTCATGGTTTATTGTTAATGTATTGACATTTCGTATGCTAGTTTTCATACGAATATTTATGTTATGTTTCAACATTTTCATATGAGGAATGCAGTGGACTTTTTAAGTGACGGGTGGAGACTGCTATAGCTTCTCGATGAATTGGTAGGTCTTCTAAGACAAAATAGTGTCTTGGAACAAGGCCTTGACAAAAATTTTATTTGTAGTCTTGGCATGAGGCATTGACTATGTGTTAATGATATCTGATGTTAGGTAGTCCCTCATTATGAAATTAATTATTACATGTGATTATTTGACTAGTAGAAATATACATGTGCATGTTTATATGGTAATTTTTTATTTATTTTCTTTATATTTTGTTCAAATTTATGTTTAAAAGGTTGTTGTTTTTATTACCAATCTTTCCTTAAAAGTTTATAGCTTCCACTAAATTATTTACCCTTACTGAGTATCTGAGCTCACCCCTTTCTTATGTTTTGTTTTCCCAAGATTTAAAGAAGTGTATTATATTTGATATAGAGGGTTAAGAAAAGGTAATAATGTAATTCTAAATGGATTATTTATGTTGTGTTTTATGTTTGAATGTGTAATATAACATTAATATATGTAATCTATTTTCCCAGACTACTAAACTGATTGGTCCTTCAGGACTTGTTTCTTAGTAGACATGCCAATTTATTAAAATAATGCACCAGCTCTGGGATACTGGGGTCGGTTCGTTATAGTTGGTATCAAATGAAGATTAGTAAAAACTTTGGAAACTATATTTTGAAAAACTCTGATTTGAGAACATTACCCTAAGATATGCTTTGGGGATTAGTATAGAAGAACTTCCTAGAATTTTGGTTATTTAAGGATTTTGTGTATTTTCTAAGAAATACATCCTTGTCTGGATATGAGAAGGTAAAAGCGGCTCTGGCACATATATAGATAGATGTGAAAAATCTGACAAGGAGTTTCAAGCATGACCCAGGGTATCCTTGTACACGATAGCAGGCCTTACGAAACTATTGGTTACGACTTTCTTGGGGGATATGCTTAGGATAATTCACATTTTTTACAAGCCATTATGAAGGATTTATAACTAAATACATCCTCAAAGATTTTTTTTATGATTATATATTATATGCACAATATTTTCAATTTATCTTAGGTATTTTACAAGTTTGGAATTATAAATTGTGATTTATAAACAAACCTAGTGTATTACTTTGTTTAGAAATGGTGCCCAATAGAAGGAATGAGAACTCTAGAAATATGCATGATCAAAAGTGTATGAAGGATCATATCCTTTATGGTATTAAGGCAACATTTTGAAGTGAAATAGTCTCCCATGTATTCTCATCATATAAATAAACAGTCTCATGTGTTAATAAGATATGTTAATAATTCTCTGAGTCCTATTTCATTAAAGGGATGAAAGAGAATAAAATGATGGTAGAGAGAAAGATGGATACATGGAAGAGGGGAAAGAAGGATTTTCCCAAATGTGATATCTACGTAAATAATCACCTTAGAAAATTCTTGAAAGGAATGGGAGTTTGTTATATGTGGGGAGAAAAAGGACACCATGTACATGATTGAAAGGATAATTAAAAGGTTTCAAATGTACAATTATTCATATACAAGGTGTTGGGAGACTATTCAAATCAATGTCCAAATCATCAGAGTATGCCCCAAATGATGCTATTGGATACTAATCATGTTATGATACTTCCAATGATGAAGAGGAATGACTAGTGTTTTTATGTGGTTATTAAATAATTGTTTCATTTGAGTGATGTATCAATGATGTACTAGTTATATGAATTATAGAAATAAATAAGGATTGTACTACAATACTATTTAATTGAGGATTTGAGATTATATGGTTTTAAGAAAAGTGACTCAATATAAAGTTCATATTTTTAGAAAATACATTGTTGATAGAAAGATAATTCTTCATATGATCTTGATATTGAGGAAGTGATTTTTGAATAAGATATGATTGATTTGGAAAAATTATACTATATTTTCTTAAATACCTTGAAAATGATTAATGATTAGTATATTCCATCATTGTTGGAGTTTAAAACATTTTTGGATATATGGAGTATATCCAGTATTATTTAAGGAATAAGGGATCATGACTGTAATAAATAAGGTTTTATGGTTATTCACAGTGTTACCATGTTTAAAAAAAATATGAAGGTATTCACATGTTATTATGTAGAAAAAAGAGATCATCATTATGCTTACCTTCCTTATAAATTTTGGACTGTGAGTTTGGACAGAAGTATTTTGGATAAGTCTAAAGGTTGTAATGAATTAAGTTGGACATTGGATACAAATATATTATGTTTAAAAAATTTCTTAAGATTATTTTTGGATATTTCTAGAAAGGAAAACCCAGAGGTTAGGCAACAACCCATCACGTCCGGCAAGGCTACAAGACTTAAACCCGCAACCGAAAAGCGACAAGGGTGAATCACCTACCATTGGCCTACATGATGTCCTAGTTTGTATGATCTCTTTTTTCTAAAATAGTCTGACGAATGAATTATAAAATCATTATTTTTGGAACCCTATACGATTTGTATAAACAAAATATTTTGTAATTGTATTATCTTTTGGAGTGAAAGATGTGTTTGTGGTAGGAATTAGTTGAAGGATGAAACTCTACTTGTCAGGTATATATTTTTTTCCTCTTATTCTATGAATAAAATAATTCTTATGATTTAGGTAAGGAATCTTAAAACCAAAAAGGTGTTATCCTAATACCTTATGTTTTATTAAACCTATTATATTTTAAATCATCATAGATTTATGGATTTGAGGCCCTCAATTTTACACTTGTTTGTGATTGATGACCTCAATCACTCCCTATAAATATTTATGTTTTCCCTCCAATTATGTGTCCATAATTGCCACTAATTTTCTCCTATTCAAAACTGTAATTTGGTGGTGACTTTTTCATTTCACTTTCCCTCTTATTATGACTAAATGTTATTAATCCTATTTCTGATGTGGGTTTTCAACAATGATATTTTCTATTTTAAACCTTTTATTTTGAAGGAAAATTTCAAATTGAAATGATGGAATTATAAAGACCCGTAAAATTCAAGGGAAATTTTTTTCTTAATTTTCTTTGGAATTTTACAAGAACGCAGTTTCTGATGGCACCTGATTCCGAGGCCCGGTGTGCCTGGAATCATTTTCCAAGTTTAGCTCGGGTATGTTCGGTGAACAAACAAGCGGGTTTTCCTAACTTTTGGATCAGTGCTCGGAATCGAATTTCGAGGGCACCGATGGAATCACAGCACCGATTTTCGCTTAAGAGGACTTTCACCTCGACGACAGATGATCGGGTTTGATAGTTGGTTTTTGGATTTCACGTGGATTAATAAAATAAAATAAGTGACAACTTATTTTATCTTTATTGAACCCACACCTTGTGGGTAGTGTTGGTCAAAATCTCTACATGGGAGTTGGTGGTGGGACTGCCACACCCTAACCTCCCATGGGAGGATAATTAGGGTGGGGACCACCTGAGTAGCATAACCTCCCATGAGAGGTTATGACTTGGGGTCCTCACGGGGCTAAACCCCCCATTTAATGGGAGGGGAGGAAATCTCTCAATACTCCCCCATTAATGAGGGAGAGCTTCTTGGACTCTAACTCCCCTTCTAATGGAGGAGAATAAAACATCCTCAAACCCCCCCCCCATTTATTGGGAGGAAACTCCATGAAACTCTCTTTGTTAATTAAGTGGGGACCACTCGGGCCCCTAAACCCCCTCGAAACTCCCCAAATTAATTATGTCATCCACTCGGGCAATTAATTTGGCGGAGCCTATCCACTTTTGAAATTTTGAATTATGCCAACCATCGTGAACTTAATTAAGTGGGGGGCCACTTAATTAATTTCCGCTACCAATAATAATAGATTATATTCTATTATTTTGGGCACGTTCTTGCGCCTTTTGGTGGAGAGCTTGAGAGAACTTCTTTCTCCAGCGAAGAACGCGAAGAACGCCGACGACGCTTCTTCCCCGACCTTCTTTGGCCTTCTTCCTCATAGCCCCCCTTCGGACGTGGTGCTTCTTCGACGACCCTCCTTCCTCCCTCCTCCTCATCAATGCACCGACGCACGAACTCGGAAGTGGAAGCGTGCGGTGAGTGATGTCATCATCTTACCCCGCGACACCGCTTTCCGCGACGCTCTTCGAACATCATCTTGTTATCAAGGTAGGGGTTAATTGTTTTTGCCGTAAATTTATCCATTAACGTTCTTCTTATTTATCTTTGGGCCGCTTGATATCAACTTATCAGGATGAGGTCGGACCGAACGAACCCGGCCGACTCTCCTCCCCCTTTTTGTTGTTGTGTTTTTGCGGTTCGAAAGAAGGCAGTGCGGTGCAACGACACCACGCGGAATCCTAGAGAAATGCGTTGAAGATGCGCGGCGCCATCGCGTCGTGCCAGAGATCCATGAAGACACCGCGACCAGTGAAGGGCCATAGAGGTGGGGCGTGGCACCTTCATGCCGTGCCGGTCAAACAAGGCCGCGACTCGAAGCCACGGCGGTGCAAGGCTGGGTGGCCGGAATCACCAGCCGCCGACACCTCGGAAGGACGGAACCCCGGCGGTCTCACGGTAGCAGCACCGGGCATCTGGACTGGGCTGACCGGCTTCTAGGAACCAGGGGTCGTACCCCCCGGCCGGCCAAAGGAGCGGCCCCACCATGTGGGGGCCACATATACTCAAACCGGGGGGCAGCGCCCCCCCCCCCCCCCCTTCCGCTCAGCTCGGCGTGGCCGAGCTGGCCACGCGGGCCGCTCTCAGCGCACCAGGCTGGGCCGCGCCGGCCCGGACGGGCCGCGCCCACCGGGGCGGTCTACGCCATAATGGGCCGGACCCGGACCTGGTTCGAGTCAACCCGGTTCGGGCCGACCCAGGGGGTCTTGGGCCGGGTCAGTCCGGGCCCAAAACCCCCTATTTCCAGACAGTTCCGTCCAAACGCACGTATCTTGGGCTACAGACCTCTGATCGACGCACCGTCAGTTGCGATGTGATCCTTGGATCGAGATGGTAATTTCGTTATATTACCCTCAAGGTTTCGGAGAACTTTGTGTATGACCAGGTTGGTTTGAACATGAAACCAACCGGGCCCTCAGAGCAGAAACACTTATATCTTGAGCTCCGGACATTCGATTGACGTTCCGTCAACTTTGTTGGATTCCTATTAGTGAGACGTGCCTTTTGGATTAATTTTCTCAAGGTTTGGATGCAGTTGGAGTTCGGTAGGGTTGGTTTTGACTTAAAAACCAACCGGGCCCTTGGAACGAAAGGGCCAATAACTCTCCGACCGGGCGTCCGATTGACGCGCCATCTGTCAAGTTGAGTTCCTCTTGTCGAGACGGAACATTGAGATACATCAACTCCAGACTACGTGTCAGTTTATGTATTGACCCGTTGGCTCGTGGAGAGGACCCTCCTGAAAACGAGCATGCTGTGTGCGGGAACCGTAGAGATGGTTGCGACTGCGATGAAGACTACACTGAAATCCTATGTGGGTTCGACAGTGATGAAGACCGTACTAAAATCATATGAGGGTTTTATGGTGATGAAGACTGCACTGAAATACTATATGGGTTTGACAGTGATGAAGACCGTACTAAAATCCTATGTGGGTTTGATGGCGATGAAGACTGCACTGAAATCCTATGTGGGTTCGGTAGCGATGAAGTCCGTACTGAAATCCTATGTGGGTTTGACGATGATTAAGACTGCACTGAAATCCTACGTGGGTTCGGCAGTGAAGAAGACTGTACTAAAATCCAATGTGGGTTCAACGGAAATGAAGACTGCACTGAAATCCTATCTGGGTTCGACATCTTGGCTGGTTTAGTATCCTACGTGGGTCCCAGCTTAGATGAATCAGTGGCTATAACTGATCATCTCTATCACTGAAGAAGTATACCTGTGTGAGTTGAGTCTTGAATTCAATCAATATATTCGATATGAATGACTCACTATCCTATGTGGTTTAGGTTTTACTCCTACGTGGACGTGATCGAGCTTGGGCTTGGATGTTGGAGCCAAACTGGAATTGATGACTTAGGTATATGTATGGGAATATACATAAGTATTGTTGGATTTTATTTGGTGATTGTATCTTTCCTTTGTGGATTATCCTTTGTGGATTTTGGGAGACCTTTGTGGGTCTCGGGGTCCCTACTGAGTAGCGTATAGTCACCCCTGAACGGGCTATGCCCGCACTACGTTGTGTTGGATGCAGACGACGGACAACGATGATCATGGTTGAGGATAGTGGAGCAGTCGGTACCTGGAGGTGGACCACTGGGCGGTAATTACACGGAGTGGACGGCTGGACCGAGGAGCAGAGGTGGCTATCTATACCCACCCTTCAGGTGGGATTTCCTGTGGAGGGCTCGACGTTGCTGCTTTACTTTCAGTTGCTTTACTTTCTTTCCAGTTTTACATTACTTTCAGTTTGGGTTTGTATTCTGGCCCATTTACTTTCCACACTTACTTTTGTACCCAATCTTACTTAGTGTTTACTTATTGCTAGCATCTATGTGGTGTTTGTTTACTTTCTAAAGGAAATGTCTTCCCCTTTTTGTTGGGATTTACGCCTTGGGGATAGTCGCCAGCCCCTGGCCAATGGAAGGCGGGCATGGGGTAGTCACGACATGGGGCTCGAGGACCGGTCTTGACATATTGGTATTAGAGGAGTTCGGTTCTACCACAAAACTCAGGACTCTGATCTTTCTTCTATGTGAAGCACTAGTGTTAAGGGTATTGAGTGTGGTTATCAGTCCAGGGTGTCCAGTGTTGGTGCGGAGGCCGACGTATCCGTACACCAGGACCCTATCTTCTGATTTCCGACTTAATGAATGAAAACATTGATTGCATGTGTGTTTCAAAAGATTTCATTGTGATTACTTTGTGTTAGCTCACCAGGTATACTGTTTGACTGCGGAACACTTATTTCTTTTCAGGATGGAACCATGACGGCAACCATCTAGGGTTCCGAGCATTGTGAGAGATAACAGCCCACCAAGCGACGAGGCCTCGGTGTAGGGCCCTTTGACACTGGAGGCACCAGCGGTACCTCTACCCGCCGAGCCATCGATGCTACCAGCCCCAGCCGTTGATAGTGCACGTCGCCTTAGTGCGATGCACGAGTTTCAGTGTCAGAGACTGCCCAGGTTCCGTGGGGAGATGGACCCTCAGGCAGCCGAGGATTGGATATAGGTGGTTGTGTGAGTTTTCAGGTTAGTGGGGACACTAGATGACCTCATGGTGATCCTCACAGCGAGCCTCTTGCACGCGGTAGCAGGCAGATGGTGGAGCTTGATGCTCCAGGTGCACGATGAGGCATCACTCTTCTTGACGGACTTTGAGAGCCTATTCTGCTCAGAGCTCGTCCCTACCACCCTCCGTGCGGTGCGTATCAAGGAGCCTGTACAGCTGCGGTAGGGCAGCATGACGGTCGCCCAGTACACGATGAGATTTACCGACCTCTCGCGCTATTCGACGGACATGGTACGAGACCCATTCTTTCGGGCATGGACCTTTGAGCAGGGACTAAGGCATGAGATCAGGGAATCAATGATCTCCCTCAACATTCCGACATAGGTAGGAGTACTGGAGAGAGCTCTTGTCATAGAGATATTTCTTGCCGAGCCTACGCCAGCAGCGAGACCTACCGCAGGGCGGCATGTAGCAGATTCGTCTGCAGCTAGCAGTCGATGGATATCATAGGGGTCCAGGAAGACCGGACGATCAGGAAGACGACCTCAGGACACTGGCTTAGTGGTGCGGGGCATAGGGCGCTGAGCCAGCCTTCTGAGGAGCAGGCAGTGCTACGCATGCGACGGGCAGGGCCACATGGCTCGTGACTACCTGACCCGCCGTGCAGAGGAGCATCAAACGGTTGAGGGGCCACCTTGGCAGAGACAGAGGGTCGACCGTGGTGGTCTGCTGAGAGAAGGCGGACGAGGTAGGGTAGCTGGCCGAGAAGTAGGTGGTGGGCGACGCTTTGAGGCTTTACCAACACCACCAGCAAGAGGCCCACCCCGACCATAGGGAGATGGTGGGCAGAGACAGGCTCAGCTTCAGGCAGCAGAGGCCTACGACCACGACACGCTAGAGATGATTCGAGGTACTATCAGTGTCTACTCCACCCTTGCTTCAGTTCTTGTAGACATAGGAGCGAGTCATTCCTTTATTACCGCTGCTCTTGTTCAGAGCTCGGAGATTCTGACGGAGTCGATGGATCGATCCTTACAGCTATAGAGTCCTACGAGAGCAGACTCGACGATTACGGACTGGTGCCGGTAGTGTGAGCTTACTCTAGGAGGCGAGAGATTCGGCTGGGATCTTATCGTAGCGGCATCGAGGCCTTACAACGTCATCTTGGGCATGGATTGGTTATCTATAGTCCATGCTCAGATCGACTGTATTAGGCGCAAGGTGCGGTGTGTACGCACCGACAGTAGCAGGTTCACCTTCACTGGTGAGAAGGGAGCCTTTGTAGCACAGGATGGACTCTCGCAGAGGAGAGGACATCCCATCACTCATCAGTTGGCTAGCCTCATCCTCGGAGCATTTGACATGTGGAGTCATGGTTTTCCTATATAGGTGGATCAGTATGCGGACGTTTTTCCTGACGACGTTCCAGGACTACCTCCTCGCAGAGAGGTAGACTTTTATATTGACTTGTACCCCAGGATATCCCCGATATCCACTCCAGCATATCGGATGGCCCCCATTGAGCTTCGAGATCTACGGGTAAAGTTGGAGGACTTGCAGGGCAAGGGATTAATTCGACCCAGTGTTTCACCCTGGGCTTCCCCGATATTGTTCACCAAGAAGGCGGACGGGAGCTTGCGACATTGTCTCGACTATCATCACCTGAACTAGGTAAACGTGAGGAACAAGTATCCACTACCGAAGATTAACATCCTCTTTGATCAGCTCAAGGGAGCACGGTGGTTCTCAAGGATAGACCTTAGATCAGGCTATCATTAGCTCAGAGTTTGAGACGAGGATGTGCAGAAGACGACCTTCAGGTGTCGGTATGGCCACTATGAGTTCTTGGTTATGCCTTTCGGCATAAACAATGCTCCAGCAGTGTTCATGAGTCTCATGAACATGATCTTTCAGCCATAACTCGATCGATTTGTCATGGTCTTCATCGACGAAAGATTGATATACTCGACTACTGAGGAGGAGCACACCTACCACTTGTGGGTTGTACTAGACACACTCCGAGAGCACCAGCTTTATGGAACGCTCTCGAAGTGTCAGTTCTGGTTACGTGAGGTCCGCTTCTTGGGACACGTCATCTCTGAGGCGGGAGTTGCGGTGGATCCTGCGAAGATCGAGGCCATGCTAGCTTGGGAGCCACCCATGAGTGTGACGGTGGTGCAGAGTTTCTTGGGGCCAGCTGGGTACTACCAGAGATTTGTGCCAGACTTTTCTAGAGTTGCGGCGCCATTATCAGCTTTGACGAAGAAGGGTAAACCCTTCACGTGGTCAGACAGATGGCCGCAAAGCTTCTAGGAGCTGAGACAGAGATTGACCAGCACACCTATCTTGAGGCTACCTGAGGAGGGAGTGGGTTACGTAGTCTACTGCGATGCATCCGGGACCAGACTTGGATGTGTCTAATTCAAGAGCGGGCCATGATCACCTATGGATTACGTCAGTTGAGGTAGCATGAGCAGAACTATGCTACCCATGACCTGGAGTTAGCAGCAGTGGTCTTCACTCTGAAGATGTGGCGACACTATCTGATGGGTGAGAGCTTTACAGTCTACTATGACCACTAGAGTCTCAGGTACATCTTCTCGCAGAAGGACCTGAATCTGAGACAGTAGCGATGGCTCGTGTTCCTCCAGGACTATGACTTTGAGATACTCTATACTCTTGGAAAGGGGAACATAGTTGCCGATACTCTCAGCAGGAGGACGGGCATTCAGCTACTCGGGGAGGCGACGGAGTAGCTAGCCACATTGCAGATAACCTTCGTGGATAGAGATGGAGCATCCTTCCTTCTGTCACTCACAGTCACTCCTCCACTACAGCAGCAGGTTAGAGAGGCACAACGTGGGGACGCTGACTGTGAGATGCGGCGTGCGCAGATATCCTCAAGACAGGCACCTGATGGATTCTCTATAGGAGGAGAGCACGACGTCCTTTTCAGAGGATGTACCATGGTGCTAGTTTCTTTATAGGAGGAGGTGCTGAGAGAGTTTCACACTTCTCCTTTAGCGGTAAATCTAGGAGTGGCGTAGATGTACCAGGATCTCAGATGAAAGCAATGGTGGCCAGGTATGAAGAAGGCTGTCGCAGAGTTCATTTCACGATGCCTCACCTGCCAGCAGGTGAAGGAATAGCACTAGGTACCAGCAGGCTTGGTACATCCCTTGGAGGTCCCGGAGTGGAAGTGGGATGAGATATCTATGGATTTCGTGACTGGACTTCCACTCACTTCCAGAGGTCACGACTCCATTTGGGTGATTGTCGAACGACTCACCAAGTCGGCCCACTTCTTACCCATCAGAGAGCAGGGCTCAGTAGAGAGCTTGGGACATCTCTACGTTCAGGAGATTGTACGACTTCATGGTGTTCCATCATCTATCATCTCCGATCGAGATGCTCGCTTTACTTCCCGTCTTTGGAAGGGGTTGTAAGAGGCATTCGGGACGCAGCTACATCAGAGCACCACCTTTCACCCTCAGACGGATGGTCAGACGGAGAGGACTATTCATACTCTCGAGGACATGCTCTTTGCATGTGTCGTGGACTTTGGTCGCAGCTGGGAGGACCACCTACGCTTGGTGGAGTTCGTGTACAACAACAACTACCACTACACCAATGGGAGGCACCATACAAGGCATTTTACGGCCGACCTTGCAGATCACATCTGTGATGGACAGACCCTGGGGAGTCAGCACTTGTGGGACCGGAGATGGTCCAGGCCATGACAGAGAAGGTCCAGGTCATCTAGGAGTGGATGAGGACAGCTCAGATCCGGCAGAAGTCTTATGCTGACAGGAGGCGGAGGCCACTGGAGTTCGAGGATGACGACCACGTCTTCTTGCGGGTCTCACCTCGACGTGGATTACAGATATTTGGACGAGGCGTAAAGTAATCTCTGTGCTTCATCAGACAATTCCAGGTCCTCATCAGGATAGGTGAGGTGGCTTCTCGCATAGCTCTACCACCTCACTTGCACCGGGTGCATGACGTCTTCCACGTATCTCAGCTGAGGAGATACGTGCATGACCCGACGCATATCATCGACCATGGAAGCTAGATATTGACGATGGGGTGACTTTTGCGGAGGTCCTGGTGGAGATCGAGGATCGACAGGAGCGGGTCCTATGTGGACGGTCGATACCTCTAGTGCGCATCAGATGGTAGCACGAGAACCCCAAGGAGAGCACTTTGGTGTGGGTGGCCCAGATGCATGCATAGTACCCAAATTTGTTCCCCTAGTTTATGATGTATCTTTACAGAGACATAAATCCCTGAGGTGGGAGTAATGTAAAGACCTGTAAAATTTAAGGGAAATTTTTATCTTAATTTACTTTGGAATTTTACAAGAACGCAGTTTCTGAAGGCACCAGATTCTGAGGCCTGGTGTGCCCAGAATCATTTTCCAAGTTTAGCTCGGGTATGTTCATTGAACGAATGAGCGGGTTTTCCTAACATTTGGATCAGTGCTCGGAATCGAATTCTGAGGGCACTGATGGAATCGCAGCGCTGGTTTTCACTTAAGAGGACTTTCACCTTGAAAGCAGATGATCGGGTTGGAGAGTTGGTTTTTGGGTTTCACATGGATTAATAAAATAAAATAAGTGACAAATTATTTTATCTTTGTTTAACCCACGCTATGTTGATAGTGTTGGTTAAAAGCTCCACATGGGAGTTGGTGGTGGGACCACCCCACCATAACCTCCCATGGGAGGATAATTAGGGTGGGGACCACTCGAGCAGCATAACCTCCCACGAGAGGTTATGACATTGGGTCCACACGGGGCTTAACCCCCCATTTAATGGGAGGGATGAAATCTCTCAATACTCCACCATTAATGAGGGAGAGCTTCTTGGAATCTAACTCCCCTCTTAATGGAGGAGAATAAAACTTCATCAAACCCCCCCCCCCCATTTAATGGGAGGAAACTCCTTGACCCTCTCCTTGTTAATTAGGTGGGGACCACCCGGGCCCCTAAACCCCCTCGAAACTCCCCAAATTAATTAGGTCATCCACTCGGGAAATTATTTTGGCGGAGCCTCTCCACCTTTGAAATTTTGAATTGTGGAAACCATCATGGACTTAATTATGTGGGGCCCACTTAATTAATTTCTGCCACCAAGAATAATAGATTATATTCTATTATTTTGGGCACGTTCTTGCACCTTTTGGTGGAGAGCATGAGAGAACTTATTTCTACAATGAAGAACGCGAAGAACGCCGACGACGCTTCCTCCCCGACCTTCTTCGGACTTCTTCCTCGGAGGCCCCCTTTCTGACGTGGTGCTTCTTCGACGACCCTCCTTCCTCCATCCTCGTCATCAACGCATCAACGCACAAACTCAAAAGTGGAAGTGTGTGGTGAGCGACATCATCATCTTCCCCCGCAACGCCGCATTCCGCGACGCTCTTCGAACATCATCTCGTTATCAAGGTAGGGGTTAATTGTTTTTTCCGTAAATTTATCCTTTTCCGTTCTTCGTCTATATCTTTGGGCCGCTTGATATCAACTTATCGGGAGGAGGTCGGACCACACAAACATGGACGAATCTCCTCCCCGTTTTTGTGGTTGTGTTGTTGCGGTTCGAAAGAAGGTGGCGATGTGCAACGGTACATTGCGGACTCCTGAAAAAATGTGTCGAAGATGCGCGGCGCCGTCACGCCGCGCCGTTGAGGCCAAACGAACCCGCGGCTGGATTCGGGCCACAGCGATGGGGCGCGGTGCCGTCGCGCCATGCCGGAGAACCAAAATGACACCACAGACGGTGCGGGGCTATGGCAGAGGGGCACGGTGCCATCGCGCCGTGCCGGTCGGACAAGGCCGCAGCTTGAAGTCGCGGCGGTGCAAGGCCGGGCGACCAGAATCACCGACCGCTGGCACCTCAGAAGGTCGGAACCCTAGTGGTCCCACGGCAGCAGCACCGGCTAGCCGGACTAGGCCGGCCGACTTCTAGGAACCAGGGGTCGTAACCCCCGGCCAGCCGAAGGAGCGGTCCCCCCAGGTGGGGGCCGCAGTTACTCAAATCGGGGGGCAGCGCCCCCCCTTTCGCTCAACGCACCGGGCCGGGTCGGGCCGCGCCCACCGGGCCGGGCCACACCCTAATGGTCCGGACCCGTACTCGGTTCGGGTCACCCGTTTCGGGCTGACCCATGGGGTCTTGGGCCGGGTCGGTCCGGGCCCAAAACCCCCTATTTCCAGACAGATCTGTTCAAATGCCAGTATCATGGGCTATAGACATCCGATCGACGCACCGTTAGTTGCGATGTGATCCTTGGATCTAGAATTCTGTTTCGGTATATTAACCTCATGGTTTAGGAGAACTTTGTGTATGGATGTATTGGTTCGAACATCAAACAAATTGGGCCCTTAGAGCTGAAGCACTTATAACTTGAGCTCCGAACGTCTGATTGATGTGCCGTCGACTTTGTTGGATTTCTCTTAGTGAGACAGACCTTTTGGATTACTCCGCTCGAGGTTTGGACATAGTTGGAGTGCGGTCAGATTGGTTTTGACTTAAAAACCAACCGGGCCCCTGGAACGAAAGGGCCAATAACTCTCTGACCGGGCGTCCGATTGACGCGCCGTCTGTCTTGTTGAGTTCCTCTTGTCGAGACAGAACTTTGAGATACATCAACTCCATACTACGTGTCAGTTGATGGATCAACCCCTTGGCTCGTGGAGAGGACCCTCTCGGAATCGAGCATGTTGTGTATGGGAACCCTAGAGCTGGCTGCGACTGCGATGAAGACTGCACTGAAATCCTGTGTGGGTTCGACAGTGATGAAGACTGTACTGAAATCCTATGTGGGTTCGATGACAATGAAGACTACACTGAAATCCTATGTGGGTTCGGCAGTGATGAAGACCTTACTGAAATCCTTTGTGGGTTCGACGACGATGAAGACTACACTGAAATCCTATCTGGGTTCGCCAGCGATGAAGTCCATACTGAAATCCTATGTGGGTTCGACGACGATGAAGACTGCACTGAAATCCTATGTGGGTTCGGCAGTGAAGAAGACTGTACTGAAGTCCTATGTGGGTTCGACGACAATGAATAATGCACTGAAATCCTATGTGGGTTCAGCAGCTTGGCTGGTTTAGTATCCTACATGGGTCCCAGCTTAGATGAATCAATGGCTATATCTGATCATCTCTATAACCAAAGAAGTATACTTGTGTGAGTTGAGTCTTGACTTCAGTCAATATCTTCTATATGATTGACTTACTATCCTGTGTGGTTTAGGTTGTACTCCTATGTGGACGTGATCGAACTTGGGCTCGGATGTTGGAGCCAAACTGGAATTGATGACTTAGGTATATGTATGGGAATATACCTAAGTAGTGTTGGATGTTATTTCGTGACTGTATCTTTCCTTTTTGGATTATCCTTTGTGGATTCTGGGAGACCTTCGGTGGTCTTGGGGTCTCTACTGAGTAGCGTATACTCACCCCTGCACGGGCTATGACCGCACTACGTTATGTTGGATGCAGACGACGGACAACGCTGATCGTGGATGAGGCTAGTAGAGCAGTCGATACCTAGAGGTGTACCACTAGGTGGGACTTACATGGAGTGGACGGCTGGACTGAGGAGCTGAGGTGGCTATCTGTACCTACCCTTCAGGTGGGATTTCTAGCGGAGGGCTCGACGTTGCTCCTTTACTTTCAGTTGCTGTACTTTCTTTCCAATTGTACTTTACATTCAGTTTGGGTTTGTATTCTGTCCCATTTACTTTATGCACTTACTTTTTTACCCAGTCTTAGTGTTTACTTCTGCTGGCTTCTCTGTGGTGTTTGAGAACTTTCTAAAGGCATTGTCTTCCCCTTTTTGTTGGGATTTACGCCTTGTTGCTTGTCGCTAGCCCCTGGCCTATAGAAGGCGAGCTTGGGGTAGTTATGGCACGGGGCCCGAGGATGGGTCGTGACAAAAATTTATTGAATGAGGGGAGATTTTAACTCCCCACGGTTTCGTAGTACGTTATCTCTTTAAAGTAATTCAATATCTTATGCTACACGCTACCCTGAGTTCGAGCACACCACGGCTTACCAAACTAGCAGTTCAAAAAGTGGTTATTAACATTATTAATTGAAATTGGAATTTTACATACTCTATCTAATATAATAATCCATATTGTTCATTTCTTAGACATAATATAAGAACGAATTCATTTTTTTCAAATAAAAGAAGTATTTTCAAAAAATTCAATTTTTCCACCTTTTACTGTCAAACCCATTTTAAAACCAATTTTTGAAACTTTTATATATTAAATTTAATTAAATTAAATAGTTATTTAGAATCAAGACATAAAAATTTATGTTGGATAAATATTTGGTACTTTTATGAATACTTTCATATTTTGATGAATAGTGAAAATACAAAATTTTAATTCAAAACAACATTTTTAATTGAAATATTTATAGTGTTAAATTATGAATTTTAGTGGTTTTAAAGTATTATTATATTATAATTTTGTCATTTAATACAATTTAAGACATTATATATAAATTTAATTTTAAATTTGACATAAACACATGTCAATATTTTGATAGTTTTTACTTTTTAAAAATATGATTTTTGGTTTTGACAATGTGACTTAATTTTAAATTAATTAAATGCAACTAATATGTTTTGAATTTGTTAAAATAGAATTCATTTTTGAATTCCTAATATCAAAATTATCTTAGGTTGAATTTTTGGTATTTTTCTAAAAACATTCATTATTTGATGAATAGTGAAAAACACTGCGTTATTGTTTAAAACTAAATATTAATTTAAATAATTATTTATTTTTTTAAAATTTATTTTAAGTAAATATATAATACATATATATGTTAAATTTAATTAATTAGAGTCATTTTTTAATAAAATTAGATGTATAAAATTTTATAGAAATTTTTAACGTTATTTACCCCCCTTCTAGTCACATTTGCAAATTTACATAAAACATAATTTTACCTCTTCTGTGAATTGAATTTCAAAAATCTGAGAGACAAGGTTGAAATAAGTATGTAAAATGTGGTTCAATAAGATGAAAATAAATTTTTGTGAATAGTAACTATTGACTTTATTTACCACAGTTAAAAATAAATAGGGTAATTAAAGGAAAAAATTATATTATAATTACCCTAACCAATGTCCTAATTATATTGGATGTGTTTATTTGGACTAAAATGAACCTTATTAATAAAATATGAACTTCTTTGAAACACTTGGATTAGATTAGAACATTTATCATTATTTCAGTTAAAGAAGAGTTAGAAGTTTTAAATTCAAATTTTCATAACTAAAACACTTTTAATATAGGGTTATACCTAAGATAAATTAGACTATAAATATTAATTAAAAATATACAATGATTTCCGACATAACGTTATTTTATTTATAATTTTTATAAATAAAATAATTATATTTATTTATGACACAATGATGATACAATATTTACATTATTAATGATAGATTAAAATAGTTGATATTATAAATATCCTAATAAATGAAAATTTAGAATTTTGATGAATTAAACTATTTTTTAGGTTATTATGACATTTTAGGGATAATTCAATTAATTCTTTTTGAAGTAATCATGCTTTTATGACTTTTACAAAAACAAAATACCAAATAGTGTCAAAATTGAAAAAAATGTGTTTTTAAAACAAATACTATATTATTAAATTATATACTAGTCCTAAAAATATATGGTTCATCCAAAGGACTATTATAATGATATATATTTCATTAATGAACCACTTGGGGATATCTTGATATTTTATAGTATGTTAATTAACCCTTTAATATAAAAATACATGAAGACATTGTAAAAGTTAAACTATTTAACTAAGAGTTAAATCTAAACGAAAAGGTTAACATGGTAACCTAAACTAGTGTAAAACCTATTGGTTGTGTGTATTTAGACCCATAACCACCTAATTCTCGATTTAAATTCATTTGGGTCCATTATAAACCGAAATTTAATTTATAATAAAATAATATTTGAAGCTCTTCCTAAAGTGACCCTCACCTCTCTTATAAAAGGGTACTTCCCCTTCTCTAAAATTCACACCTCCAAATCCATTTGGCTCAGAAAATCCCTACTAAACATTCCTCTAAACATCTCTCACATAAACCTAGAGGCCCTCCTTTGAGCAGAAATCCAACATAAGGATCCATTTTGTTCAAATCAAAAGGAAACACCTGATGAAAGGGTAATTATTTTATCACCTCTTTCAAAGTTCTTTTCATCTTCCACTTTCTATTACTTTGTTATTTCCATACCAAAATAATAAATCTAATAACTTATACATATTTTGTTGTTATTATAAATATGGTACAACCATATTCATTATTCTATCCATCCTATGATTGATAATGTCACCATGCGTGTGTGTGTACGACTTACCGTCTCCACATCATGGGGTAATTTGTTATTCAACATTATGTTATTTGGATGGATATAATGACGATTAATATGTATATAAATAATAAAAATATCATTATAATTTCTATTTACAATTAATATACTATCCAATTCCCCCCCCCTTTTAATCATTAAATAAATGATATCATCGCACGTGTGTACGTAAGGCTTTCCGTCTCAATGATGCGATGAGATTAATTTTCAGGTTCACCATTCAACAATGATTATAAAAATATATATTATTAACAAGTATGTAACATATGTTATAATAATTATACTGGATATATATATATAGATATATATACTTATATATATCTTATTCACTTACTTCCATTCAATACGATATGAAAATGGAAACATCGTTTATGCGTACGTACGACCTACCATCTCCATAAATAGTGTTTTCCATTTCATATATCTATTTTTTATACATATTTATATTTTAAATATATATTATATATAAATCATGTTTTTATATTATGGAATTATTTAAATCATGATCTAAATCATATGATCAAGAATACCAAGTTAACACATGAACGATAAAGAAAGCGATTATTACACGAAATGTAAATTTAAAATGAAAATCATTATTAAATGGGTAATATAAAGACCTAAATGAATCATGTATGATATAGTAAATATGAATATGGTTCTGGTATAATTTAATAACATACCATGGTCATTAAATAGGATGTTAAACGTACCCTCGACCAGAGGAAAGTGCAAGGTAAGGGTTAATTTCTCAATCTCATTATTATCCTAGATTTTTTATATGTAAGTATGTACTGGGACATATTTATAATCCATGTCCATATTTCATAAAATAATTCTCAAAAGGATTTATTAAGGGACTCTTTAACTAAAACATCATTTTAAATGTTTTAAATATTTATTCTTCTAAAGATTTCTCATTAATGTCCATGTTTTCAAAAATGGGTTTAAAGAGTTATTTCTATGAACATGATTGTTTTAAAATGTTAATTACTTTTAGAAGTTTCAAAGTGGCATGTGACACATTGATTCAAAAATATATATTAAATGACTTACTTTATAAATGGGTAAATTTTATATGATTTCATAAAATGGTATATTTCTCTCAAAGAGTTTTACTGATCATTTTTAACCATGTCAACATCCTTTACTAGATATTATTCTTGATTGAGGTTGATTTATTATAATAAAATCTTCCATATTTTATTGAATGAGTTATGATATGTTTTACTATGGATATTCTATTTTTATACCATTCCTGGTTTATGGTTAATGAATTAAAATCTCATATGCTAGTTTTCATATGAATGCTTATGTTATTTTTCAATATTTGCATACGAGGAATGGAGTGGACTTAGTAAGTGACGGGTGGATCCCACTATAGCTCCTCGATGCATCGGTAGGTCTCATGAGACAAACTAGTGTCCTGGGGCATGAACTTGACAAAAAGTTTACATGTAGTCTTGGCACGAGGCCTCAACTATGTGGTAATGATTTCCGACATTAGGCACTCCCTCATTATCAAATTAATTATTACATGTGATTATTCAACTAGTAAAAAATCCATGTGCATGTTTATATGGAAATGTTTGATCTATTTTCTATATATTATGATCAAGGTTATGTTTAAAAGGATCTTGTTTTTGTTACACATCTTTCCTTAAAAATTTATAGCTTCCTCTATATTATTTACCCTTACTGAGCATCTGAGCTCACCCATTTCTTATGTTTTGTTTTTCCAAGATTACTAGATGTGTATTATGTTTGATATGAAGGGTTAAGATACATGAATAATGGCGTTCTCAGTGGATTATTTATGTTGTGTTTTATGTTTGAATTTTTAATGTAATTTTCATGTATGTAATTTATTTTCCAAGACTACTAAACTGATCGGTCTTTCGTTACTGGATTCCTTGTAATCATGAAAATGTATTAAAATAATGCATCGCCTCTAGGCTTCTAGGGTCATGGCGTTACAAAATATTGGAATACAATCAAGATGAAGGCTACTAATTCAAATTTATAATCATGTTTTTAGCTTCCATAGAACAAACATTCTACACCCAAGCCTATAAAGGATCAATTCCAAATAGAACATGATGGAAATGTACATAACACACTATTACCGAAAATTATAAGGAGTCGGGAGAACCTACTCATATGAAATTAAACAAAAAGAAAATTGCATAACATAAAATTTGAAATCTTCCTTACACATGCTGGTGAAAACCTTATCACATCAATAAGAATGAACAAATGAATACAAAACTCCAGAGTTATAAATGACCAACTAGAGATAACCTCTATAATTTATCTTTCCTTAGAGGAAATCTACAACTTGATTGTATTTACGAATAACAAGCATAAAATCAAGAGAGATATGATCAGCAAGGTGAAGGAAGTCATCCCACACTGAAATCATCCACCATGGTACATTCCTTGATTGTTTTTTCATAATTTAGACAACAACCAAATAATCTAATTCCAACTATAAATCATTCCATACATATTGGTAGCGTACCTAATAGCTTTAATCATTTCCCATAGTTCAACTTTAATGGTAGTCCCATTTACAATGTAGTGAATGAAGCATCCATTGATAAGACTTCGATAAGTGTGAAAGACACCTCCACAGCCAGCAGGTCCAAGATTACCAAAGGTTTATCCATTAACATTGACCTCTAACCACCATGGGATATGTGGAATTTAGTGAATATATTTTACCATGAGAGGATTCTTTCACCTTTTATTCACACCAATAGACCTAAAAAGAACAAGGTTATAAAAATATTTATTCATGGACCTAGTTTGAACATGAGAAGCAGATCAAATGACATGATGGACATCCTGAAAAGTAGCATAAAATGTAGGATTATTACTGCTGAACATCAGATCATTTCATTCCCACCATAGATTGGAACTACTAGACATAGTAGCAGCAATGATCAAGGACTGGGCCTGCTCACTTTCGGTGTACCTAAAAAAAATTAGCATAGATTCAATGGAATGGATCTCCAAAGAATACCAAAAATAGACTACACATAGGACCAAACACTACTGGAAAAGAAATTGTTAACAAATATATGTGACACTGATTCCTCTACTCTCAAGAAAAATAGACAGACAGAGCAAAGAATCCTTATAGTGCATTGTATAAGGTATTGTAGAGGGATTCTTAGCCACCAAACATTCTAGAGTAAAAAACAAACAATAGGGGGAACAAATGGTTTGCACATTCTAGAAATCCATGATGGTGGAGGAGATGAATGACTACAAAGGAGTCTATAGTATTCATTTGTGGTGAACTCACCATTCAGGTTATTCACCCAAACAAGAGTGCTCATATCATAAACAATTTACGTTGAAATTTTTATACATATGTGTGTAGGAAGAATCACCTACAAGGATTATTCAACAATAACATCATCCATGGTTGTATCTTTTTGAGATCTTGGTATAGTCATATCAGTGCTGATCAGTTGAGACAACTAGTGGGTTGTCCTGTAGCTTAGGGAAGACTGCTTACAAACAACCCACCTTGAGCATACCATAATACCAGAATATGCGTACTTCAATACAAGCCACACAGAAGAGGCCATGTAGCTGACCCGACCATTATAAAACTTCTCAATGAATCTAGTATGCAGAAAATCTATGGACATATCAAAATTGGAAAGTACCTTTGAAGTGAATTTTTTTATCAAAGAGTCATTGAAGATTCTAATATCTTTAACACCCATTCCTCCCATATCAATAGGTCTAACACACTCTTTCCATGAAACTGGGATAAATTTATTATCATCAATGGAACCAGTCCAAATAAAATTCCTAATTTTACTGCTCAATTCTCTCTTAAGGGTTTTAGGCCATCTATATAGAGAAAATTAAAAGGCAAACATTGATGTGATTACAAAGTTAACCAAAACAATTCTACCTTCTTGAGATATAGTTGTCCCCTTCCAATTTTCTAACTGATTAGTAATTTTCAAAGAAATATTATCCCAATAACACCTCTTCACCCTACCCCAAATTATGAGCACTCCAAGGTAGGTAAACAGTAAATATCCCCTCTTGACACTGAGATTACATGAAATTTTATTCTGCCTGGAAATAATAAAAACTTCACCAAACAGGACTGATGACTTTCTATGACTAATGAATTGACCAGAAACCTTTTCATAATGTGAGAAAATACTCTTAATACAAGAAATGGAACCTCTATTTGCCTTTCCAAAGAGAGAAATGTCACCCATATATAGTAAATGGGTGGGAGAAAATAATTCCTTCCAACAATATTCCACTGATATAATCAAATATTAGTAAGGACATTAAGACACCAACTAAGATAGTATTCAGCTATAGAAAATAAAAAACTAGAGAGAGGGTCCCACTACTCAAAACCTCTTGAGAATTAAAAGAACCCCCTAGGAGATCCATTTACCAGAATAGAGTGTCTGACAATCCTCATATTGGACCTAATCAGACCAATCGAACCTTGTGAGAATCCATGATTTTCAGAATGGTAATGATGAAACTACATCTAATGGTGTCAAAGGATTTAGAAATACCTATCATAAAATCCATGTTAACATGATTCAATTTCTTCTGTATGACATTGACACATTTAGAAGATGTAAAAAGATAGTTTTTTATACTTCCTCTTGGGAAAAATCAAAACTGATTGTTAGAAATTACCCCTTTGGAAATTTCACGAAATTTGTGTGTCAATATTTTTCTGATATTTTTTTGTAAATTATTCCCAATTTCATCTGGCCTAAGTCCATAATGTCCTTGAAATTATCCTTCTTTTGAAAAATAGAAATAATGTTTTAGTTCATCTTGAAGGTCATATATGAGGAGATGAAGAATTCTTTCACAACACTCATAACTTCAACATGTACAATATCCCAATAGAAAGTGAAAAACTAATTTGTGAAACCATCAGGTCTTGAAACACTGTCAATATTTAGAGAAAGGACATCATCATGAATTTATATATATTTAGGTGTCTCAACAAGTCCCTTGTTCTGGGCATCATCAATAGATGGGTCAAACCACTTTAGAATTTCTCCAGTGTTGGCCACCCCACAATAAAAATAATGTCTCCCGAAGTAATCTATCACAACATGGGAAATATCATTCTCAGATCCAAAAAAGTTATCTCCAATCTTAATGCCATTGAGACTCCTCCTAGCCTTCCTATCCCAATGCATCAAATGAAAAAACCTTGAATTTCTATCACCTTATTTAAACTATTTGGTTCTAAAATGAGTTTGAGATAAATTTTCCATAAGAGTCAAGAGTTTATCTAGCTTTGAAGCAGAATTTTTCTCATCCTAAGAGGGAATGTACTGGGACATGTTATCATCTTGACCAGATGAAAATCAGTTTTCAGCCACTTTAATATCATTATCAAGAGAGGATAATGTTACCTTACTCCATTCCTTCATCATTGAGTTAACAACCTTCAGTTTACCGCATAGGATATACAAAGGTATACCCAAAAAATAGTTTTACATGAATCAAATACAACTTCCCATCAACTTGGTATGACCAAACATGCATTATTTATCCTAAAAGGTAGCAGGATAGACCTCCAACTTTTATTACAAACATCAAAGAGAATAGGATTATGATCCGAATGATATCTTGGAAGGGTGATACCTGAAACATTTATAGTATCATTCATATCATCAACTTTATTAAAAAAACTATCCAATTTACATTACTACCTCCCATTAATAGTGTATATTGACCACATAAATTCTACACCAGAAATTTGAACCTTAGTCAGGCTGATCCTATCAATACAAGAACAAAATTCAGAAGCTGAGATCCAACAAAAGTTATCACCAATTTATTCCTCAGGTCGCAGGATAGTGTTGAAGTAACCAATCAGTATCAAATTACATTCCATATTTGTAGCATGAGATTTCAGGTTCCTACAAATAGTTATTCTTATGTTAAATAAATATATGTCATAAACAAAAGACATCGAATGATATGTCCTATTGATACAGTTGGATAGGGTAAAAGATTGTTTGTCATTCACAAACGAGTTGACATTAACAGAATCATGTTTCAAAACCCACAGGGACACAACATTTATTCTCAATATGATTATTATTAACTAGGCAATAACCCATGTATCCCCATTTGAAGGAGCACAAGTTCTCAAACTATATTCTTGGATCAACAATACCAATTAACATAAGTTTATTGGTCATAATAATATGCCTAAGGGCATTGACCGTGGGTGGGTTCCCAATCCCTTGGATGTTATAGTACATAATATTCATTTGTTAGAAGATCTGAGCCTAGTACTAGGCCCATCATAGCTATGAGTGACAATTTCAACATTAAGAACATCACCAGAGGAAATATTAACTATCTACTACTCATCTGATTGAAAGATATCATCCTCCTCAGAAGAAATGTTGAGAGAATAGAGCCTATTAGAAGAGTCAACTAGACCACACAACAATGAAGCAAAAAACGTCGTTTTCCACCTTCGATGGATAAACCTACACAAAATCAGTAAAATTATATCATGCAACCCTATAAGTGATAAATTGATCATTATTATCAGCACCTGTGTGAGGAAGAGATGAAGACTCCATCTGATCATGAGATGCCACTATAATCTGTGTAGGGGCACTATAATAGCACGACACCACCATAAAAGTACCTAGAGGCCACACCATAGGCCCTAACTGGTCTGTAGGTGTGTTAATGGCGTATGTTGGATCATTTTTATGACCAGAAACACAATCCACCTCCAAGAAAGCACCAACTGGCTGCATCAGATGCCCTGGCCGAATATGAGACTATTCTATGATCTCAACAGGGTGATCATGTGCAACTAGACAACTCTGGTCAGCCCCAACATAAAAAATATCCCAAATTTGAATAAACCTATAGAATCAGATATATATTCCTTTCTCACATCCCGAACACCACCACAAAAAACAATAATTCCTTATCCTATAGTTACAATACATATCCTATAAAAACTAGTATTGTATGAATCAAAAACCACCATCCCTCAAAGGGATTGACTATATAAGATATCGATTGGTCAAACACACTTGATAGGATCCAATTCTGACAAAGTGGACCATGATTATGATATTTAAAGATAAAACAACCTTCTACAATAGTACCCATATAAACATAGCTGATGGTGGCTGGTCATCTTCATGATAGAACAACTAGTTCTCACACGTGTTTGGATAATTTTTTAAGGAACTAGCTATCCCTAATTTCCCAATACATTTGGTTAAATGAGTAAAAATTTTCATGACTAAGTGATTTCATCGAGTTGAATACTCTAATTCAAAGTCCCTTCATAGATATCCAACACCCTGCTCAACAAAAAAACATTGAGAGAAGTAATTGTGTGGGTACTAATGAAATTATTAATTCCAACAGTAGGTCATAGATAATATCATGGTTATTTCAGGACTTGTCCATTCCATTGATCTATAGCCCATGTGATGTAAAAACCACCCTAAGGACTATAATCCCCCATCAAAATAAATTCAATGAGGTATGATAATAGTAAAAATCATGCCCCAAATAAATTATGGGAGAACCCATACAATTAGGGATCAAAATCATGGAATCCCTATTAACATAACGTCTTATCTCTGATCAAAATTCCCTGTCAAGAACCATCAATATAAACCAATGATTATCTTGAACAATTATCCTAATCAAGAGAGTACAAAAAAACATCATGCTCATCTAGATTCAAATATGTCAATAGAATTGAATGAAGGACCCATATTTCATTGAGTGTCAATAAATAAATCTATGGATATTGACCCTAACTTTGGTAATTCGGAATAATAGAAAACTCTATAGTAAAAATACAAATTTCCTATATCTAGGTGATATAAATATATCTGTACTATGGGGGACTGATCTACATCATGTCCAAGGGAGTAATGACCCAATGCATGAATGTTAAGGGGCACCTTACCACTCCAATGGATGACCAGTGACTCATTGATTATAGTCATGGAAAATTTATATTTGTGGGAGTACTAAATCAAATGGATGAGAGAACCACATCTTATCATTTCAAAATAAGTAGTCTTTGCATATACAAGACCAAACCCAATCTTATAGGGGGATATCAAATCATCACAATATAAGAGACCCAATCTAATTTAGGACTGAAGGGGTACTAACACAAAGCATGAGTTAAGGTTCTAGTCCCCCTAATATTTATACATGGACCATGTATCCATGGAGGGTAAAAAAATTTATGATCTCATTTGGGGTACCTACTTTACACTTGAATAAACCTTATTCGATGAAGTACTAACACCAATAGGTCATCTAAAGAATAGTGGATTCTTCGTAAATAAGGGAAAATAACTATCTATATATAAAATCATACCATATTAGAATTGGGTCTGATACTGACATAATATGAAGATAGAATCAACAATCATATCATTTGAGGGAACTCTCTTTATAAATACCACCATTTTGAAACTAGACCCTAGGAACTAATCATCCAAAGAAGGCTCATTTTTCACCTATAGAGTAAGAATTTCATTAATGAAAATCCATTTACTCATTTTATAGTTACAAAATCCAGATAGTACATCACTTTATCAATTTGAAAAACTCATAAACCGATCTATGATGCATAACCATACACTACTCTCTATTATAAAAAATGATTTGGGAAGCCAAGATAATTAATCAAATTATCATATTATTATCATACAAATGTTTCATCCAAAGAAAATAATTGGTTTCCATTTTATAAAAACAGAAAAAATGTACCAAAACCATTTTCACCTCATATTTACGGAACCAACTCAAAAGGCACTTCTCTCGGTTATTATTCTATAGAAAAGAACCAGTCTAATAACCCTGTTTCTAAATATGTAGGACCATGGAACAATATAAACTAGAGGTAATCTATGTTTGACACCCCAAGAACGCCTCTAATAGGGTATAAGTGGGTAACTAGAACCATGAAAATGAAGACACATTGGAGTATTCATGTAAATATTTTCAAAACAACGATGTACATACCACACCAACTAGAAAAAGGATACAGAAAGACACTAGATATATATAAAAATCTAAAACTTTAAATGTGCATATATACCTCTCAAAAGTAGGAAGAAAAAATATTTTCCATCATTCCATCATATATCCAAAATATACCATCTCCAAATTCTAACCTCCTACCCCAATCACCATCCATATAGTACAATGACCAAAAGTCCATCACCTATATGTAATATATATAGACACAACATGTGTGTGGTTTAATTCCCATAAAAGTGTTTCTAAAAAAAGAAAATAGTAGGATGTTTGAAAATAAAAAAAGAAACTTTACTGATTTTTATAATAAAAAATGAATGCAAGAACGATAAAACTGACCAATATAACCCAAGTGTGGAATAACTTGAAGATAAGACATCACACAACACTATTTCATGATATCTACCTAATTTTATTTAGGTATTATAGGGAACAATAAATATATCACTCATATGTACCACGGGGAACCCCAAACCCATCCCACTCCTCATGGGAATATATATCCCTAATCAACACCCACTATGGAATATTTACACAAATTCTTATAAAAGAATCACTCTAGAATTATAGTAACACACCTACAAAATTTTACAATATCCTTAATCAAATAAGATGTGAAAAAAACTAACAACCACTTCCTTAGTAAAACCACAAGTAGCATTCCACGTGATTAAATGATATTATATTCATTCAATTATTTTTTAGGTGAGTCCCTACACTACACCAATATCAAAAAATCATGTAGTCTACAATATGAAGTTCTTAAGACACAATGAAGATATGTTAATTCAAAAAAACTATGAGAAAGGAATTCCATAGTTGACAATCCCACACGATCAGAACCAAATATTCTAGATGTAATAGTGGGGGAATGTAAAAAATATGTGCAAGTATAACCACTTCTAGAACATTCACATCAATATAATGAAAACTTTATGGGGAATAAAATAACGAATCAGAAGCACTAGAATTCTCAAAATGGTCAAAAAGTCAACTGTGTTTAATATTTAACATCAATATTCCATATAATAATAATACATCACATGACAGCCATGCCTCAATGGAACATGAATCTTGGATGATATGGTATCTTCCCAGTACACTAATCCATCCATGATGAACAATGACTACCAACATTGAGGGAGCACTAAAAATATGTTAGGGATCTGATACCTTTCCTAGAGGAATGATATTATATAATGAAAACCTTCAATGACCATGATTGCATTACAAGAGAATTATGATAGGCGAGGGGTTTTAATTCCATATCCTAGCATGGATGACCATACCCCACCCTAGTGGGGCCATCGACCTTATCGTTCAAAATGGAAAACCCACTCCTAGACCTATAAAGTAGGATTATGGAAATTGTATTGAACTAAAACTGTAGTTGTACCACTATATGCCCATAGAATCATATGGTCTGAGTAAAATTGAACATAATTGATTCTTTATAATAAACATCCTTGTCACAAATGTTTTTAAATCAATATGTAATGTGAAATAAAGAGAATATCTATTATTTAAAAATTGTATTTAAAAATAGGTTGACCCTACTAAATAGTGAAGGTCCAAATCCTCTATCCTCTAATACCCACACCCATTAAGGAAAACTATCTCTTGGGATATTGGGTATGAGACCCACAATATAATGATAGCTGCTAAAATAATCTATAATGGATTCGGTACTACTCACACCTTGATGTAAAATTGATAACATAACCCTATATCATATTATAATTATATATCTACCATCAACTCTTAGTGGGTAGTGATCTTTAAAAAAGGTTATGGTCTCATGATTTGTGTCTAATTTCGTCTTGGGAAGAGTTTCAATCCCTCACAAATTGTCCACTCCTAAAACTGGATCTTTTTTTCACCACAATGGAATATAAAGAGAAACCATTAAAAAAATTACAATATACTATATTACTATAGAGAATCCCACGATCATGTTCTATGTGGAATGATACTCCAAAGAGACTCTTTTATTATACAAAAATAGTTGCAGGATGATAAAATATAAAAGACCTTAAAAATTGTGTAGTATAGAGTGTGAACTAGGAGTAAACAATATGCACACTCACATTATTTCCCTAGGAATGTACTATGGCCGAACTAATAATCTACATTTAATTTATATGGAAAATCCCCAAACTATTTGTATACCCTAGACATGAACCACCAGGTATGAGACAGACTAAGAACCAACCTCTTTTCTTAATCCCTTTATGTCAGAGGAGATAAACTAATTATGATTCTCTAATGAAAATATTAGATAGACTAGTCCCTATGTATCACATAGACGTTGAAGTAAAATATATATGGGATAAAAATAATTAAAATAAAAAAAATAGATAAATAACCATCATGGTAATAACATAAACAATAAATCCATCCCATGTACTAAAGATATAGTATTTTAGAAATATAAACAATTAAAATTATATGATCCTTATATGAGGTAAATATAGTAATATTAGAAGTAGAAAACATCTAGCATAAAATCCATCAAGTAACATCTTCTTCCTATATCTATCCAATTTACTCATCCCCAAAAGGGACACATTCCATTGATGGATCCCTAGTAATGAAAACTAAATGCACTGGAAAATTACTAAGCATGGTGTTTGTACGAGACTTTTCATGACATAAACATTTACACTTAAAATACTTGAATAAGTTATATAAGTGAATTCCATAAAAATTAAAATAATTTATATAAAAAAAAATACATCACATAATAAAATGATTCATGCTCAGTCATTAATGTCCAGCTCTACCTAATTCAGATCTAAGAAAGAAATAATAGTAATTTTCTATATGGAATATCCACTTTTATTGGATATTCCAAAGGCACATGTGAACCATCCTACTAGTTGGATAACCCAATTAAATTTTAGCTAATTTCAAAAACATCACTCTTAAGGGATAGTTAAATAGGGTCGACTTGCACACTCAACTGTCTAAGGAAAAAGAACAACACAAATATATGATAAACGATATTATTTATAGACCAAGAATCATATAATATCTAGAAAGTATGATAACCCTCACATTACATATTCAATAAACATAAGAATAGGTACACAATCTCGAGATGTAGCATTAACATAGTACGCATGAGACTACACGCACTTTTCAATGACCTATAAAAACATGATCCAATGTCAAGGGCTTACTACCTCAAGGTTATCTATGTCAACATCATGGTTTTCCTCGAATCATCACCTGAATCACATATTTTTATTAGTCGATTCAAAAAAAATTCAGTGGAGTCCTAGAATGGATTCAAATTATTTTACTTCAAAAAGAAATAAAAAACACTACTAAATATAATACATTCATTTCTAGTATAATATTTAAAACTATCATTTAATGAATTTCTTGTTCTAGTAATTTATTTATCACTAAATAATTATAAAACTAAATGTGATACAATTATATCTATCTAGAATAATCTAAGATAATCATGTGTTAATTAAATGTATTATTCATTGATAATTTTGAGTTATTAGAAATTTAGAACACACTATAAATTATCTAGAAACATAGGAAGAATTAAATTCAATATTCCATATGAATAAAATACATTAAAATTATCTCCCTAAAAATTGTACTCAGGAAATTGGAAGAGGGGGAGTGTCGTGCCATGATTTGAAAACCTAAACAAGAACAAAATTTTACAAAAATGTCCTTTTAGATGTTGGTGAAGAATTTCAAGATTTCTCAATGTTGGGGATATCAAGGATATATGTTATCAACAGTTTAGATATTTTAGGGAATAAAGATTTAATTATATTTATTGTTACACGAAACTTTATGTTGAACAACTATTTAATTTTCCTTTGAATTAGAGTATTGAAAATCCATAAAAAATCTACTTGAACCATAAAAAAATAAATAGAATTATTTCCAAATCTGAGTAATTCACAATAAAAATAATGGAAATTCCTTCACTATTTAAGTGCAGAATATGATTCCTTAGGGTCATGTAAGTGTATCTCATAGTTATTCCTACTCGCATAAAGTTATGTATGGTCTGAATAAGGGTCAGCTCATATATCCTTCTATTCTGTAATGTCATCCACCTTATTATATAAATGTAACTCCTTTTTATATGGTTAAATAATGGTAAACTACTTAAATTTAAGGGTTTGTATGGATTCCTAACATTCATATGGATAAAACGTTGATACTAATATGCAACACCCTTTTTAGTGATATAGTGATTTTAAACCTATTTTCCCATTCTACGTTGACAATTAAGAACCACAAATGAATTTTAGTTATTTTTTATGCATAAATTAAAGTTAATTGATTATTTTGACTTATTTAAATTATATAATAACCTTATGAATATTTGTAAACAATATTTATTCTTGAAGAGCTTCAAAGGGAATGAAAATGGATATCTAATTTAATGTATCTTTTATGGAGAACCAGGACACCTTTCATATACTTAAAAATATACTATGATTTTTATTATTTAGTTTCTGATATCATCTTGAGTTTGAGTAATATGGAAAACCCATAACAAAAATCTATAAGTTCTTATTTGATCAATTTGAGTTCTTGTTTCAGTTTCCATGTGTTATAGGACCCACACTCTCTCACCTTATAACTATATAAAGTGTTTTAAGAGGGTAATTTCAAGATATAATTTTCAAGTGATATTTTTAATTTAATTATTTCTATGGTTATGAAAAAATGACATAATATTCATAAGTGATAATTAAACAAAATTATAAAAGAATTATATTATTGAGTGATGACATTTTTATCTCTTATTATTCTTGGGGGATAGAATACTATCACATGTCGTATTATAATTATTCTATCAAGAGTAAATGATAGTGCATTCAATTGAATAAATAATGGTGGTTCATTGGTTTACCTATGAGACCTATATTGATGTTTGATCACAATATTGCTGTCATGTTTGTGTGATTCATGCATATGGATTTTGAGGTATAGGATACTTTCTTGATTTGAATTGATGTGTGATATTTGATTTGTATCTAGTATAGTATGTATGTGTAGTTATTATACCATCTTCATATGAACATTTATGTTTAAACTTCTATAATTTCCCCTAACATTGATATGTTCGACATTTGTCAACATCTACTTATGATATCCCAACTGGCGCAACATGAAAGATATGTTTTTAGGATGTCCCATAGAGGTGGATGTGTCAGGAGGATGACTGACATTCTATTTTGGGTAGAGATGATTTAGGTTTATCTGATATCTATTAAACTTGCATTTTCCTTCTTGTTTTGTGATATAATGTTTTTATATATATTCTTGTCATCTTCCTAAAATACGCCTGTATACCTTATGAACATATGTTAATGTTTTTTGGTGGTGTCCCACTGTGTCTTATCTTCAAAACCTACTCAGAAATTTCAGAGGATTTTTGATTTTATAGATGGTATCTAATGAAGGGAAAGAGCCCAATGATGGATGATTGAGTAAGTTAGTAGGAGGATATGAGAATCACTAAATGGAGTTCAAGAAATATTGTTATTTATTATTTTATTACTATATTTACCTTATACTTATATCCCATTGTTTCATTGGGTTTATATATCTTATATCCCATATTATTACTTCACGGTCTAGATTTTCTGTTCATTATATTAATCTAATTATTAGTTATTAATTAGTAACTTTTGATTATTTTCAACACATTATTATTGTACATTTATGTTTATCTTGAACATGGGGAAGAGTCTCATAAATGTTTTTTGAAATAAATCTTTTCTATTTCAAAACCTCTTGAATACATGAAAGTATGAATTTGGTCATGGGACACTTTATATTTTACAATATGGCTCAAGCAATGGTGTTACAAAATGGCATTATAAAAATAGGTTCACTAACATGTTCTTCCCTTTTCCTTGTTTTGGGATAGGGTGCATCAATGATATAGTGTTTGGGACTTATGCATGGAAAATTTTCTATTATTAGCCATCACTATATTGTGGACCTCCATGTTACCATGAATGTGGGAATTTTTTCTTCTTCAATTCAATGTAACCTTTTTTTAAAATAAATCATGGGTGATACACATTTCATTAGTGTATTAATTTATAAGTATATGGGTGTATTTATAAATTATAATTATGAAAATAGAATCACATGTCATATATACATCGGTTTATTATTTCAAACTAATCCTTAAATTTAATTATTCAATTTTTTCTATCTATTCGGGAGATAAATGTAATAAATAATTATGTTATATATCTATTTTATATGATGTTTTGAAATATTTTTTAGTATTAATTAGTATGTAAATAAATTTTCGTAATATTATATATATATATATATATATGACTAACAATTATTTATATTGGTCCTTGGTTAGTTCTAGGAGTTATATAACAATAAGATATGTTTAGAAACATATGAGAAATGTTTTTTGGTTCCAAAAACTATTTAGGAAATAGATTTATATAATGAATTCACATGATTGAAATGTTATTTTGGAAATTTGGATAATTCAACCTTGATAAAGCCTTATGGTTGTACATACAAAGTAGAATGGAATGATACCATAAGGGGGGATGTTTCTGCTCTCACCCTATAAATTTAATAGAAACTAGTTCATCATGACCCTCCACTCACCTTGTGGTTTATGTTGTATGGCTTTTTTTTCAGATATATTTCACGTAGTTCCCAACATGGGTGTTGGATTCCAAAAAACATGGTTCAATTTTCCATGACCCTTCTACTCCATTATTATACATTCTTGTAGGTATTCAAAGGTGTTTAAGAGGCTAATAAAGTTGTTCAAATCATTATGAAAATATTTTACCTAGTAGATACTCAAAAGGATTAGTATGATATGATAATGTATTTCATGATTCCAAAGTTTCACAATAATTTTTATCTACAGAAGTTGTTAACTGACAGAACTTACTTGTCATGATGACCTTTGAGTAACATTCTATTGATACATTATTTAGAACCATAGTATTTCTTATTTAGTGATACTAATAGTTTCATATAGTAATTTTCTGATATGTATATAGGTGAAGATCCATGATTCATGGATGAAGATATTTGATATGATTATTATAATGGAGAATATAACTATCTTTTGAGCTGACATTAATTTGTATTAGAGAAGGTTATTTTTTACTTCATTGAATATAGAGAAATACATGATTACTAGAGAATGGGAACTTAGGACAGTTATAGTTGGAACATATTTGAGTCATCTTGGGATAATAATATTGTATATTGTTGTCCTTTATCTTTCGTTAGGATCAGTAGAAAACCTTTATCATTTCCTATGGCAGGGTATCTCTATCCGGTAATCCTTATTGACAAAACCATACGATATTATCAAATAGAATATATGAAACTGAGATAAATCTCATACATGATATGGGTCCCATTTCATATACAATTATCAAATGGAATAATCCAATCGAAAGGAGTTCAAGTAACAATGTAAATACTTTGAACAGAAGGGATTCACCGAGCTGAGTACCTCACCATGCGACACACTTTTTTTTGTTTTTCAAAAAGGTTAATTTTATAAATAATCTATTTATAGATTACTAGAATATAATTCAAGTGACATTAAAGAACTAAAAACAATTTCCTTGGATTTATGATCTCTTCGATCAATTATGAAGAGCCTAATGGTTCTCTAAGATTGATCTTCTATTGGGTTATCACCAATTATGGGTGACAGAGGTGGACACCCCAGGATTTAATTTATGAGTATATATGGTGTATATGAGTACATGGATAAATTTTGTGGAATGATAAACATATCAAAAATGTTTATTTCTCAAAAAAACGTTTCCATCCATATCTTGATTTGTTTGTCATAGTGTTCATTTGATAAATCCCCATCAACACATCAACCCCAAAGATTCATGAAAGAAATCATGAGATATTACTGAGTATATTTTGAGAACATAATATTTAAGAAAATAAATATAAGTGTAACATTTGGATCCATGAGTTGATGTTCTTAGGGAACATGGTGTTTGTGATAGGTATATTCATAGTCACAGATAATGTGGAGGAAGTAATTTCCTAGACATACCCCTGGAATGTGTTTATGAGTAGGAGGTTTTGTGTTTATGATAATATTACTATGGCTTTGCCATGGGATTCTCTAATTTATCATCTACCATGTCAATGATGATGAATAATTTAGTGATGATTCTATGTTCAGACCATTGTGAGGAAATCTTCATAGATCTTAAGAAGTGGTCAATGTCACTTCCAAATCATAAATATTATTTATCACATAGTTGGGTACATAGTTTATTATGATGCATCTAGAATTGTCTTAGGAACTCTATTGAGGTTGGTTGCCAAGGTAGTTTCTTATGTGTATCTGAATATATGAAAAAAAGAGAGTTACTAACCTACTCATTGAATAGAGTGGGCATTGGTAGTTCATGCATTGAAATTTTGGAGAAACTACCTCTTTGGTGGTAGATTTTTTTGTATGCGAACCTGAAGAGTATATGATATATCTTCTCACCGCATGACTTAAATCATATTTATAGTAATTTGGACGAAATGTTTTGATACTTTTAAAACTAAGATGAATTGTACACTAAATAATGGTAATGTAATTGAAGATGTTCTAAGAAGAATGTTTTATTTGGTTAGGGAGATAATTCTAGACGATGAACGGAAGCTCATAGAAATATTTGTATCCTGAATGGTTTTTATAGATGAGGATTGAGGGTAGTATATTGTGCACACATAGTGGTGAAAACCGCATTTGTGGAATGAGTGAAGGCTAGTAAGATTATTTATTGGGATTGTATCATATTTCATGATAGTTTGGTCGTAATTTGTTCCATTTTAGAAAGGAATTTAAAGAGACATAGTGTTCTTCTTGTTCAAGTAAGTGTGATAGTTACCAATTCTAAGAGAGAGTAGATAATGATAGAATCTCATGATTTATAGTGGGTGGTATATCCATAATTATACATGATGCATAAAAATGTCAGATTGTAGTTCTTGTGTATTGACACAAGAAGAGACATTGTAGTCATTATCTCCCATTGTTTAACACATCAGAAAAATAAGGTCAGCCATCATAGACAATTAGGTTTACTCAAACCAGCTTGAATGCCTATTCGGAAATGGGATAAGCTATTGATAGATGTAATAATAGGTTTTCCCAAGACCCCATGGGTTCAAGACACTATTTGGGTTATCGTTGATCAATTGAATAAGGGTGATCTATTTATACTAATATAATAAATTATATCAGTGGATAAGATAGACTAAATAATTGGTCGAGGGATTTTTCAAATTCATGGAGTGACTTCATGTGTTGTTTCTAATAGATACACCTAACTTAACTCATGATTTTAACTTGGTTTTTATAATTTGATGGCTTTATATTTTGGGTATAATAACTTTAAGAGGCAGAGAAAGTTGGTGTCATGGTACATCAATCCAATTTAGATCATTGAAAGAATCCAGATGGTGGCCTATTGGTTGTACTAAAATCCTTGGTATCAATGTGTACATTTTTTTTCATGTGGTTCAATTTCAGTATGAACTAGATCATGTGAATGTGATTGAATGTGATAATTTTGAGACAGAACATGATTCATAATTTATGTAACAACCTGTTTGAATATTGGAAAAATTTTATAATGTGTTATAAGGTAACAAATTCATCATATTTGGGTTCTATGGAAGTAAAGGTGTGTCCAAGAAGAGAAACAAATGGTGTATATCTGTAGAGATTAGTTACTCAAACTATTCAATTAGACCACTAGAGACACTTCTCAAGGATAAAATGTCATTATAATGGGAGAATTTTAATATTATTAGTATTAAAATTTCTGAAAAAACCCTTTTGATAAATTGTATAAGTTATATTTTATAATTTTATTTAATTTTCACTGAAATAATTACCCTTATATAGGACCTATTCTTTGAATAGGGTTAACTCTGGTTTTTTAAGAATATGTGTAATGCAAAGAAAAGTTTTCCCTTAGTTTTCTAAAGGCATGTTCCAAGCTGTGTAAGAGTACTTAATGAAAATCACAACTCATGTAAGGGTAGATACATGGATATGTAAGGGTAAAACATGATTCCTACGAGTTATCTAAGGGAAGATCAAGGTTTTTATTACATGTATAAAAGTAATATTGCGCTTTCAAAGAGCTATCTCACATATCATACTATTTCATAATGTGAGTACCCTTATAGTGAAAAGGTAAATTGTAGTTTTTTATTATGTTAGGGGGACTTGTCACTACATATGGGTATTTATTGATTCATGACCACCATAAGGGAAATTAAAGGTTATTCTATAAAAACCCCATTATGTGAAATTTTTTAAACATATTTCTCTATTTTTCCTTTCCAAAGATAAACCCAAAATACCTTTTGACAATTTAAAGATCATAAAATATTGGGAATTGATTCTTTTAACTTTTTTAGAGGTTTTAATTTCCCTATGAATGATTTAATATAATTCACATTCAAAAATCCATACACATAGTAATGTAGAAGCAATTAACTATTACACAACTATATTAAACTAAGAGTTACCTTTATATAGTGAGGGGACTACTATTATTAAAGATAAGGATATATTAGTTTAACCTTAAAAGGATCATAAATATATTTTCATGAGCAGTAGGAACCATAGGTTACTATTACCCAACACTTATTAATCGTGTTCTACCCTTTTCTAGCCAAGAAACTAAACATACATGATTAGTCAATTACATCAATTATACTTACTCAGAAAAGGGAAAAATTTTACATAGATAAATGAAAAATATTATTACATTTAATAATCCAATGTAAATAAATATTTACCCACATTTAAATTATAATTTTTATATAAGTTTAATGTTTACATAGAAAATTTCTAAATTTTTATAGAAATTGTTTACATTATATCAACAAATATTTCATAGAATATTTTCAAACTGAGAATGCAATTGTAATCATGGTGTAGGATACACAGGAACCTACTTGTGTACCTAGGTTAGGTGATTTAATGAATCTTGGAATTTTTTGTAATAACATAAGTTGTGTCCCCCACATTGGTGTTTGGATGTGTTCATATAGAGAATTATTATCACACATCCCAGGATCCTACTCAACCTGAACATATGTCCTAAATTACAAGTGGTAGGTAAACTTAAAATTATATGTAAAATATACTACATTAATTGTTTCGTTTAGAAAAAAAAATCAAGTAGTCTAAATGTCCATGCATAGTTTGATAACGAACAATCTAATTCTCATGAAAGTCCATGAAAATTATACAATGAAAAATAATTAAATTATCTTGGTAATATATATTAATGAACATAATCATGGAAAAATGATCAAATAAAAACTACATAGAGTCCAAAATAATGAGTTTGAACTCCTTATTGATAACAATAGATTCATGGAAGCATGATTCTACTCTTTTTTTCAATGTAAGGTAATTATATTTTCACTAATACTAATTATATAGGATATGATATCTTTAATTGCTCTTCCTTTGATCCAATGTGTCCACAACAGGTGAGTGAAGAATTTATTTGGTTATAAAAATTGAAATATGGAGGTAAATTTGAATTTATTAATAATAATTAATTAATATGGACACCCATTAATTTGAATGATCTGGATCCCAATACAGAAGTTGAGTCTAAACCTTTCAAACCTAAATCGTGACCCTCAATACTCAACCACACTATCAAAATCCCATCTGGAAGCCATGTTTAAGAGATACTAACTTATAAACCCATTGGATGAAATATTATATATTTTATAAAATATTAAATATCAAAGATTAAGTAATTGTTTTTAATATTTCTCAAATTTTATCCCATTTTAAAAAACACATTTCATAACTAATGATAGAAATTTAAAATTATTCTATGTTCATTTAAAAAAAATTATTATTTTCCCTTCACAATGGTCTAAGGATATGAAACTTTATACCACGCCAATGATTTCACATAGAAAACCAAAAATAAATATATAAACCCTGGAAATGATATATTTTTTATTCATGAAGTACTTATATATTCCATGAATAAAAATTTTCATGATTAATAGGTATACCATTATTAGAAATAACATGGTTGATAAAATCAACTAATTCAAGACAAGCCTCATAATTTGTGAATTTTAATTATTACAATTTTCCCGAGGATATAATTTTTAATTTAAAAATGGTTTTGAAACTCCAAAAAAATATTAAATATTTTATTTATATAATATTGGAATAATAACACACAATTTTCAAGATAAATTATGAAAACAATATTCACCAGATCAAATAACACAGATTAATAATTTTTAAACCCAAAAGAAATATTTAATAACTAAAAATGACTATAACTCATAAGAATGGTATTCATTAGTATATCCAACATCATAACCGTTAAATGATGATTAATAGAACTATAATCAATGTTTGAGATGCACACAACCCTTTGAAGAAGATCAAAGAAGTCAATAGTATGAAGCAATAACAACTTTTTTTTTAGTAATTCAATTGATTTATTTATACTAAATGATATCATTATTGGCCCAAAATTCATATTTATAAATTTAATAGGTCTTACCTAAGTTGAATATCAAATAAAATTAACAGCATTGTTAATTACTCATGTTTATTTTGTCATTAAAAAAATATATTCAACTAGATTAATTATATATAGTTGATTAGATATGGGATTTTAATCATGAAAAAAATAATAGGGAATTAAACTTCTCTATCAGAGGAATATATATGAAATACATAAGGAAAATACTCTTTATTTTCTTCTAAAATGGTTATATAATATATTCTTAAAACCTCTGTACCCTTTCTAGAGTTAATTTCTTATATTTCTACACCAATGATTTCTTCAATGTGATCCACTAGGGGTAGATCATTAAAAGTATTTAGGTAATGAAATTACCCCATTGAAGACATGTAATTCCAAGAATTACACACAAATTAAAACATCCTTTTATTTATATTAAATTTCTTATTTATAAATAGATATCTAATAGATCCCAAATATCACATAAACATGTTGCATACATATGATTACTGGTACATGAACAATACAAGAGACATATATCTTATGTTCATGAAATTTATATGTTTTTTTTAAAACAAATGTACCAATATTTTTTCTAACTAGTAAATAATTCCTCAATACGTTAGAGGTTGTTGAACATTAACTACAATAACAATGGTAATTTAACTATTTATTGATAATGAATAATGTAATGTATTACATAATATTTATTGTATAATATATATACATATTATAACATCATTTTAGGCTTCTACAATACCTTTTGTTACTAAAAAATATAATCATTGATCTATATTCCTCTTCTAGGGTTAAATTCCATTGGTTAAAAGAAACATTTATTTGAGTAATGCCTAATCTTCTAACAGTTGAAAAATTGTATTTTAATTTGTCACTCATTCCTTTGAACTCATTATTTTTATGAATGTTCTTTATATATTTAAGGAGTATAGTAGATCCCCAAAATAAATCCATTATGTGTTTTGTAAAAAATTAATAAATATTTATATGGACCTCAATACCTCCTAATTTACTTTTAATCTATTCATTTCCACATTGAGATCAATCACCATATTTTTATTATGTTAAAATATAAAAAGTAATTATTTTAAAGAAACATCCCTATCATGATAAAACTCATCACTATGTCTTCATATTTTGAAAAAAAATTAATGGGAAATTATATTCAAATACTTCTATTTTATTCATCAATGTAGGATTAAATATTTTTTTCTTTTCATGTGGATGACACAAAACTTAATATGATAATATTTTGAAATGGGCCTCACACTGAAATAATGGCTATTTTTACTTTTTCATAAATTGGTATTTTTCCATTACATCTCGTTTCTACAAATGACAAAATATATAAAAAACTACCTTAGATTCATTAACACACTATTTTATATCCTTTATACCATCCTGATATTTGTAATTATTGTCCACTCTTTTTCTGTCCGTCCCCCCAAAGGATACAAAAACAATGATATGTGATTCTTTCATAGTACACCCTAATGAAATATTAATATTCTCTTGAGTGTTTATTGATTTCTCAACCATAATTTCATTAGTCGATCGAGATAATGATAGACATTGTTACCTCATAAATAAAATTAATTTTTATTGATCAGTGTTGTTGGGAAATTCTTTACTATATAATCATAAAGTAATTTTTCACAACCTAATTTAATTTCCCTAGAATACTTTTAATTTTTTCTTTCATAATATGAACTCCACTATTCATTTTCTTTAGTAATTCCCAATATTTTCCATGATTATTGTCTATATTTACAACCATTTTCAAAGGATCCGCTTTCTTATAAATTTCAAAATATTAATAGAAAATTATAATTTATAAATGTGTAACACATGAAATATATATCTAATATTTTTGTAAAATATTTTATTATTCGTAGAATAACTTAAAAAAATATTTTATAATTTATATACATTTTATGTATGTATAATCTAGGTTTTCACCTTTTTTCTAAATATAGTTATTAACTATTATATTAAAACTTGCTCGAATAAAATTTGTAACACCCTTGAATAAAAAGTCCTAGTATTGGTGGATTAATTATTACACAATAATTATATTATTTATTATTACAATCATAGGATAAAAATTCATTAGCCCATAAAAGAATTTATAAAGAAAAATTAACTAATATGAGGAAATATTAAATTATTTGAGTAAAACTCATTAATCCTTAATGTTATCCATCAATCAAATCATACATTGTTTTTATGTATATCACCAAATTAAATATTAAATATAATTAATGTGTGATATTATATTTATTTTAAGGGATAACATAATGTGGATGATTTACTTTTATATAATTGCATATAAAATATAGTAGGAATAGATTAAATTTTATTTTATACCTATCAACACATAATCATAATATAATCTATCAATTTAAATATAAATATATAATCATATGAATAAAATTAAATGAATTTATAATTATTAAAATTTTACTAATGGATAATCAAAGATACATTTATTTTCATAGGTAACAAATTTCACAATGTTAAATAATGAACAACATAGAAAATCATAGTACAATATATATATGATGAATATATTATAATAAATTCTTTTATAGAATAAAGAATTATGTGAAGTTACCAATAGATTTTTCCATTGATTAAATAATTACTATTTCTATGGGAATTATATTGAGCTATATAATTAATAATTTGGGACCCTAAAATTCTAGATAAGAACCCATACAAAGTTTAGAATATGAAGTTGTGGTAAAAAAGAAGGTATTAATCATAAAATTATCAACAAGTTTGGGAAATTTAATCCATTTATTTGATATAGTAAGAGACCAAAAAAATATTCATTATATATCCTCTAAAAATATAGAATCACATAACAAGACATATTTCATATTAATTAATGACATAAAATATCATTAAAGAGAGAATTCCAAGCCAGTATAAATTAATTGAAATAGTTTACTTTTGACCAAGTTATGTTAAGAAAGAAGAAACATGATGGAGGCTACAAAAAAAATTTCCTCCACACGTCCTTAAACAATCCCATATATTATAAGAAATATATTCAAAATAAAACAAATACTGGAAATCATGGAGATGTAGTTAATGGGTTATATTTTTTCAATGAATTTAAAATCAAAATAACAACATATGAAGGACATATAATATATATGAAATTAGGTCTCACATGTATATAGTATCATAATGTAAATAAATAAAATTATATTACGAGAATATTTTACTAAAAAGTGAAAAATAAAATCGATAATACAACATAAATTTAAATTTTAATTGAATAGATAGAGAAAAATAACCAGAATATTTGGTATGCTTCTTCACCTAGAAGTGATCCTTATAATCAACTATATATTGAATAATTATGATATAACTATATAATATAAAAAAATTATAGAGATATCAAAATAGAACATAGAATTTGGTTTTATATAAATAAGAGGGGGTATTTATTAGTGTGATGACTGGAATTTTAGGTAACGATGTATTGGATATTTTATTTTTTCTATAATATTACGCGATCCACTATATCTCCATAGTTCCCCATATCATCCCATAATGATAGAGGATAATGGGTATTGAAAATATTTGGAAAATAGAAATATCTTGTTCCATTTTAGAAATTGTCACACATATAAGTTGTCAAATTTTCCATTTTTAATACATTTCACAATTTTATACCATATTTTATTATTATTACAATAAATCTAAAATTAAAAATCTTTTATAAATTAAAATTCTTGAAAATAATATTCAATACATGTTCAAAAACTCACCCAGTTATTATGTGTATTTTAACTTTTATAAAGTCTTGATGTATTTAATAAATCTGTTGTATCAGAGTAAACACCATTTCATTTCCATATTGAATTACAATTTAATACTACATAAACGTAAAGTAAATATAACCACACCATAAATGATTAATAACAAAAGATATTGTGAGAAATGGTTGTGTAATTAGAGAATAATTAATATAAAATATAATTTGTAGTTATTTCCAATAACTAGAACTTATTTCATAGGTAATTCAACTCAAACCTCAACTATTGATGTTTTTATTAGGTTTTATTAAGGGTTAACCTTAATCATACTACCATGTTTTCAATAAATAATAAATTATCATCATAAGGGATTTTACAACTATGTGAGGACATTTTTTCCCATTATACATAAATTATCTCTTATTGTTACACTTAATATAAACTAATTTTATTGGTAACATTATAATTGAAATATTTCAAAATATCATAATACCGAACAACCAATTAACTACCATATATAATTTAATTAATATAAATTATTTCAAATCAATCCCTTAAACAATACTCCTCATTTTTATTTTGTTCAATATATCCATTCATTGGATTTTGAATTTTTTTCTTCTGAGTTTTTTACGTAATATCCATGATGTTTTTTTGTTCAGAAAATAAACCATGAGAAAAATACACTGTAATTTAATTATATACTTATATACATGGAAAATTATATATTATAGATGATATAATAAATTTCAATAATTATTTTATAATATTTACTTTTTAATAAAATATTCATAATTATTATTATAATTTCTCATGTATTAGATTTGTTTATCATAAAAATGGTGGTTGTGATCAGATTTATTGAATCCTAGGTTTTTGAAATCATTAATTAGGAAAACTACATCATGTGATATTTGAAACACATTTTTTTATCATGATATATTAATTAAATGGTTTATAGAACCCATTAAATATCATGTATTGGGTTCTATAGGTATAGACACCACATAGGAAAGGGTAACATTAGAAAGGGTGTGTGGGAGTAAATGGTCCAACAACCCATTTGGCCAATCTAGTTGTATCTGTCGAGGAATAATTTTTGTATAAATATAAAAAACATTATCAATATGTTAGTAGTATAGGCCCGAGTGAGACAAATTTCACCATCTATCCATGTGTACACCTTATCCAGGCACATGATAAAACCCACTAGATTTCATGAAATGATCATATAATCACCATGGGCATTCAACTAGTTCCTAGACATTATACACATATCCATTAGAATGATTTCCTATGATATTGAAATAAACAATTTGTTGAATCACACTCAGATATTTTTAATAAAAATTCCATGAGTGTGAAAATAAATTGTGGATGAAAAAGTGGGATTAAAAATTAAATATAACGTAACATGGATTAATGATGTAAATATGAATCATAATAAATCAATTAAATACCTTAACCATATAAAATATTTCTACCAGGTGTTCACTCTATCTGGGAGCTTCTCATGGGGTTTCTTATGTAAATGATATCTTTTTTTCCATCTTCCATGAAGATATCATCTCACATAACATGATTTTAATTTATTTATATTCTACCCTCCCTAGGTATCCTCTCTTTACCTTTTATAGATTTTGTCTCTCATATTTTTTCTTCAATCTCTCTATGTCGTTATTGTTTCTATTAATGTCCTCATCTGGCCTCCACCACTGTGCTTATTTTAAAACTTAGTACATGACTCCATATCTGGTTAGATGCGAAGGAACATAGATGGCTTGGGATGGTTCTAGTGAAAAGCTCATATATTGACCCCTAAAAATTGTCCTTTACTCTTTTATTTCTAGGGATTCCTACTCCTCATGTGATGGTGTCAAGTAGTTATGGAATTTATCCTAGATCCTTTACAAATTATATGTCCATATTTTCCCTTTAACCTAACCATTTCTTGTGACCCCATCTTTGGTTTCACATGATGGCATCCTTTGGTGAACTAAGATTGTGATGGGGAGGATTTGGATGAAATTTTATCTCTTGTTTTCAGTCATTATTCATTTCAATTTCATATTCAACATTTTTTTTGAATGGTTTTTGGGGTTGAGATGTGTGGATAATATTTTGATAAAGGGTTCATGTCACAAACATTCAAATACAGAGTTAGTTCGGGTTTATCTTTGTCTAAGAAGTAGTGGTGATGTATTGGGTCCTGTTTCATGGTGGAAATTCCATTGGTTGGATCCTTACAATTTCCCAATTTCTGTCTGAGGTGTTTGATTATAGAAGTATTGTGGTGGTTTTTGTTCTTTGGTTTATGTTGGTTCGATTCATGGAGATGGTGATGATGTTAGTTATAGTGAATGTTTCCATTTTTTTGTGATGTTTTTTACAATATCAAAGGTGATTTGGCGGTTCTGTTTTATTGTTTTTGTTATGGTTTGGAATGTATTATTAATGATGGTGGTTGATTGTATGGTTTTCCAAAGTGGATGTGGTCTAGATAGTTATGATGAGCTTTGTGATATCGATCAAGAGAAGTTTCATCAAGGATGTGAGGCATAAGGAGGCCACTTGAGAGACCTCAGTATGAAAAGCAGCAAGTGAAGGGATTGGGGTGAACATAGGAGGTTCTAGGACCGTTGTTTTGTTTCACATTCCTAAAATATCATATTATGGTTTTTAATTTTTAAAAATCAATTGATTTTGATTGTTTTTATAATTTTAATTTTATGGTTTTCCCATTTAAATTTTGTTCTTTTACATCTATCTTATTTGTTCTATGGGTTATACAATAACCCTTTAGAAGTTGTTATTATAAAACTACAAACAATAATATTGGATTCTGATTAAATATTAGAAAAGTATCACTAGATATGATTTGATAGAGATAAAAAATACATCTAAAGTACAATTAAATAAATAAACAAGTCGATATAAATGCATATACACTTTTTTAGAATGATAATTCAATTCTTATAACTCTCTCCACACATGAATTAAAATCCATGAATCATCATCTTCATCCATGAAAAATTATAAAAAAAATTGAATATGTTATATGTGAGAAAAAATTTTATTTTCAGTATCCTCCCCTCTTTTCATGCAAAAACATCAAATGAGAATACATTTATAACTAGATAGAAATAAAAATATATATGAATTATTTATTTAGGATTTATTGAAAATTAATTACATTTTATCTTCATTAAAAAATATTTCCTTCTTAACATAATGGTTAAATATTTTAAAATAATATTTTTCATTGACATTATAAATATTTACAAGAAATATAACTAAATGAAATGATTTAAAATTTTATGTTGAAATATCCTTATTTTTGAAATGATGGTTAAAATGTTGGGACATTGTAAGACCATTTTATTTTAATTAAATAAAACACAATTGGAATATTTATTTATTAAAATTGAAACCCTATTGGCATAGAATGAAATAATAATAATCATAGATAAAATAATTAAGAATCCATGTAACATATTGTTAAGAAACCTATCAAGGGAGAGAAGAATGATAATCATTATAATATAATTAGGAACCAATCATAATCGTAAAAACATAAAGTCATGAAGAAAATATAGGATGTCCGAAATAATGAATCCATATAACTTTAACTTGATGAAACTAACTTCATAACCCTTATATTTAAATTTAAATATATTTAATGAGTAGAAAATTTCCTTACCTAGAATATAGTATCAACTTGGGTCCACTAGTCTATTCATTATCATAAATAATGTAATAATCATTCCAAGATTTCCTTCATAGTTTCCCATGTAATCACGTGGAATAAAATGGAAATAAATGTATGTGAGTAATTTATACATAAAATAAGTTATATATACATGAATAACAATATTCATAATGCATACCCAACTCTGAACACCCTTCCTTGAAGCATCCCCATTTTCATCAATATTCGTATTGTAAAACAGCTTCATCTTACCAAGATGAATTCATGAATTATACAATTTATTTCCAGTACTTATCCATGTTAAAAATATTATAATTGTAACTTATCTGTTGTATATTAACATTCTGACAATATTGTAACACTTCTGGATTTTGTAAAATATTTCTTTTTCATATCAATTAATATATTTGATATTCTACATTAGAAGAAATAACAAATTCAGACTGTGTTACATGAAAAATAGATTTTACCTTGTGTTACATGCAACAATATATTTATCTTATGCTATATTCAATAATTAGTTTATTTTTATTAAATGAAAAATTGAGGTTATAAGAAACATAACGTACTATTATAAAATTATTATTTAATATGATAGTTATAACCTAGCAATTGGAATGGTGGGTATGAATAATATTAACTAAATTATAAAAATAAATGGTTTTAAAATTTATATATAATTAATTCCTTGGTGAAAAATTAATTACAAATGAATATAAATCCATTTGAATGTTAAGGGAATATTTTTATGAAAATACTATTTTTATGTTCACAACCTTGTTTTATCTCAATAAATTAAATAAATTATTATTTGTGAAATATTTTAAAAAAATTTATATATTATATATTAAAAAATGAACAAAATTTATCATATTTTTTTTCTTGATAAGAGATAAGAAAATAAATCCAATTTTATGATTAAAAATGTATTTTTCTAAAAAAGCAATTTTGACACAGTTTCCAAACATTATTAACCTTAAAATATTCCAATTTTAAAGAATTTATTTTAAAAAATTAAACTATGTTTTTAAATAAACATGTAAAAATGATATTATGGATAGTTTTTGACAAATTTCTTATAAGATAATTTTTTCGATGAATTGAGAAAAAATACATTTTTATAAAAAATTATTATTTATGTTAAAGCATTTAAAAATGGAAGGAATTTATAAGTTGAATTTATAGTGAAAATTAGTTCAATTATATATCTATTAATACAATTTATTTTATTGGATTCAATTTCAATCTATATTTTGATATAAAAACTATTTAATCATTATGATATTTTATCTTTGGAAAAAATCTTTCTCGTCTCGACAATGAGATTAAATTGAAATTAAAATTTTCCACTTATGTGAATGCAAACTGGGAAAATATTTTTCATATTTATAATAATTATTTTTTTATTATCTAGTATATCCCACTCAATTTTTATCCATAATTATTAGTAATAAAAGTAATGATTATTTATGGCGGTTAAGGTAGAAAATGTTTTACCGGGGGGGGGGGGGGGGTTAAACTAAAATCATAAGAATTAAAAATGATCCAAAAAATATCCAAAACAAAATTTATGGTCATATTTAGACCTTATATATTCTTTTTTCTATAATGGTCCATATTTTAGCCTTTTTTAGGAGAGAAATGGGGGTACAAATATTTCATTACAAAAAAATTGCAACTTTGGCACTCACCTCACTTTTAAAAGGCCACACACTATCTTCTCATTTTTAGACTTCCAAAAACCATTTTCTTAGAAAATACCTACCAAAATAACATCCTTAATTCCCCTATACCATCCAAGAATCCTTATTTTTTTTTCATAAATCCATCCTTTTTATACTTTTAGTGGAAACCAAAAGATGTTTTTTAAAGAAGAGGTAACACCCCTAATCGGGAACTTGATTTTATTTATTCATACACCTCATTAAATAACTATTAATAAATTATTATATCAAAAAACGAGTTTATTAAATATTATAATAATTTTTTTGTTCAATAAATTTCCTACACCTATATCAACTTCCGTCAAATGGGATACAAAATCCGCATTTGTGTTTACCACAAGCAATCACCTTGCGAACTGTTGTTATTTGTTTCCATCACCACCTCTCACAAATAAATATAATGAACAATTATATTTTTATATTTTATATTTATTATATTATTATATTTATATTATAATTATATCACATAAAATTTCTTACTATCCATTCTTGGGGAATACCATAATGTCACTCGTGTGTACGGTGGACTACCACCTTGAGAGGTGACATGATTCATTCACACATTACATAGAAGGTAACATGGATGTGTTTAATGAAAATATGTGATAAATATAAAACAAAAATTATTCTATAATAGAAATATATTATTTATCTTTCTTTCCTTTAATCCATGGTGAAAATTAACACATCTTTCAGGCACATGTATGGCTTACAATTTCCATGAATGGCATAATTCATTTTCTAAATATAAATCTTATAGACTAATATAAAACAATATATAATTAATATATAAGTTATTTATATAATATTTAAAATTATATAAAACATTTAACCATGATTAAATTAATAGGATAAAAAATTAGAAAGAAAAAATTACACAAAAAACAAAGAAGTTTTTGTCCAAATCATGACATTAACATGAGATTGTTAATAAATAGGTAATAAAAGGTCATCAAAAAATCATAAATGGTATGATATATATAAATATAGTTATGAAATATATTTATCATAAAATTCTATTTATTATACATGTTTTTTAATGTCTACACTGAAATTAGAGATATAATGTATTAGATTTTTAGTGTCTGTTTTATTTCCAGGAGACATGAAAATTGACCAGTTGTTTATTTTTTGTGATATATATATAACCTTTGAAATTTTATATAATAAAAATATTTATGTTAATGGTATTTAATGTTTAATTTTATTTTTTTATTTCATTGGTATTGTGACCCAAAATATTACTAAAGTGGTAAGGGTTTTCCTTCACACTTATTTACTTTTGTGAGACACATGCCATATTCACAACGTATTTATTTTATGTGTCTTATATACATCACCAAAATTAATTTTAAAATTATTATACTGTAAATTATTTGTATTTAAATATATATTTTATGATTTTTTTTTCATTGGGTTGTTTATTTAAAAGAATACTAGAGCGATAAGGGATTTCTAGTGTCTTTTTTATTTTGTGAAGCCATATAAAAATTCACCACTCATTTATTTTGGGGGTGTATATACTGAAACATTGAAATATTATTTATTTAATATACATATAATCATGGAGTTCAATGTCTTATATTTTTTCACTCATTAATGAATTTTATTATTCCAAATATTACCAATCTGGAAAGGGATTTCCATAGCAGTTTTATTTTAGGTGAGACAGAATCCATATTCACCATATGTTTATCTTATATGATGTATATAATTACCAAGAATGTATTTTATATTTACCATAATTAAAGTTATGGATATTTACATATACATTTTATGATCTATCAATCATGGGGTTTATAGTTTTAATATTTTCAAAGCCGGAAGGGATTTGTGGTTTAATTTTATTTCTTTAAGACATATTGTATATTATGAAAATATATTCATTTATAAGGGGTAGATAAATCCCATTTAACATGTATTATAATTAATTAATTTATTCTCATAATATTCTAAAACACAATTTATTATATTCTTTAGTATGACTTATAATTGATTGTTATAGAAGTGTTAAGATTTTTTTTAAAAAATCTAATAGTTTATTGGGATTGTTCATGATTATGTTTCCATTGATGAAATATTATGACTTATATCTCAAGAAACTAATATAATTTACCCCTATACATATTTCACAAGAATAATATTTTTCCCTTCATGTTCCTCTCATTATGTACTCATGTGAAAAAACGAATTTTTTTAATATAAATCTTTTTTATTAGTCTCTTCTGTCGAAAACCCTTCTTCTTCAAAAAAAATGTTTTCAAAAAAAGTTTTTAAAATTATATAAATTATTTAATAAAGATATTTTACCCATTTTTAACCTTCTTAAATTTTTTAAAAGGAATAGTCAGGTAATTTTCCAATCAAGACCCATTATGATTTTCCCTAAAAAGTGAATGGAATATATTTTTTAACATTAAGACATTAATGAAATTTCCTAGAATCATAACAATTTACCCCTTAAATCATCATTTATATGTTTTAATGGATATTATAAATGAAAATGATTTTCAAACTTTTTTATCTTTTAAAAAAAATTCAGTGATGAAAGGATATTTTTGACATGAAATATTTTAAAAGATTTTTAAATCATCATTTACAGGGTTCAATGTTTATTTTCAATGAAAATTATTTCTAGAATGTTTTTTTTTATTTTTTAGTTATAAAAAGTGTCTTTCAAAGAAAAGTTATTTTCCTCTAGAACTATTTTAAATGATCTTATAAAATCATTTTAAATTAAGATGACATCTGTTGATATTACCTATTCTTTAATTGGGATATGATCCAAGGATACATTCTTATTAGTTTTATTAAGTGTGTTTTCTAAGATGACATGATTTTTTTGAAACCTTTTTCTCCACCACGGGTTACACCATATAGAATTTCATATGAAAAAACACATCTTTCCATGAGTTATTTTAGTATGAAATGATTAATTTATTATGAAACCTTTCACTATTAAAAAGTTCATGATGTGATGAAATATTTATAAAACCCATTTAATTTTAAGGGTTATGATATGATAATTGTTTTATTGTCATATAGAACTGTACTTATGATTTTAATTATGTGATGGGTGTGACCTATATCTATTTCCATAGTTTTTTTGAATATTTATATTTATGCTATATACATGGCTGGAATAGGGATTGAACCCTGTTAAGTAAGGGTATCTTTTCACTAATTGACCTTGGGAATGAACCTCAACTACTATGTTGGTTTAGGGAGTGAAACTATTCTACTATGATAGCATTAATAGTGATCCTTGACTATTTTGGGAATTATTTTCTATGCTTATGTGTATTTTATAATTCCATGTATTATTTCAATGTTATGATCTGATGGATCTTATTCATTTATTTCCATGTAATTCATGTTTTATGAACTGCACATATTTATTCCATGACACTTGATTTTGGTTTTTTGTATATAGGGTGTCATTTTAAAATGTTGTTCTCATACCCTTATTCTCATTTCAGGAATATGTGATCATTTATATCTCACTTTCCCAACCTTACAGAATATCTATGCCCAAGAATTTTGATGATTCCTTTCACCAAGTTATGAAAAAAGGTTTTAAGTAGTGTTTGTTTATGAAGAGTACTAAATGAGATGATATTTATTAGAGATATTGATGTTTATTAACTAAATAAGAATATTTTGTACTTAGTATTCAAAGGAACCATATCATTATGATCCTCAAGTATGTGTTTTTATATTACAATGAATATTTGTCTAAACATTCTAATATATATGTATCAAAATATTTGTTCATTGTATTTGGTATTACAAGAAAGGTTTAGTTGACCTTTGGAAAGTATGAAATGAGGAATTTAGTGTTAAAAATAAGGATATGTATGCTTGTAAGTCTATTATTAAGTCAATGTATAGTAAAATGAACTAGAATTTTGGTAAAGGATAGAGTGAGTAGATTTTCAGAAATTATATACATGTATGGATACCACAAGAAGATGTCAATATAGAAAAAAGTTACCTATTTTTAATAAATCTAAAAGTGGTACATTGATCAAGATTCTATCATCAGCTGGTGCACAACAATAGGCCATGCTGCACAAATAATTTGACACTCTCGGGGTTATATTTTGGTAATTGAACAACACTACAGAAAAAATCATATAGGATTTGAAAAATGACCATGAATTTCCAAGGCTATAAATGTGGTGTCATAGATTTAAAATAATGTTTCATGATTTGTATATCATATAAGTCATTTTTCATGATTTTAGCATTTCGCTCTATAAATATTATTGATCATACAATTATTTTTGTTCAGTGTCAATGGATGGAATGAGAAGGAATCATGTTAACAGTGAATTTAATGGAAAATTAGGTATCTATTAGCTACCAAATTGGATGATGACTAGATAGATAGATATTGTGATTACTCTTAATCACCTACCATGATATATGATCAACAAAATTAGCTTTAGGGAGGCTCATAAAGGGTAAAATAAGAGGAAGATGGACTTTTATGAATTCTCATGTGGTATTGAACCCAAAGGAAAGAATATTGAGCTTCCAACATATCATGAAGGTTCGAATAATAACATGAAATAATAAAAAAATGGAGGTATACATTTTATTTATGTGTAAAAGAACATCACAAAGTGTCAAATTATGAAGGAGTTCAATGTTTATAAGTGGGGAACTTCAGAATTATTTGATTAAATGCTCCATGTAAATGGTTATCCTCTAGACCATGGAATAACCTATTATATTTCAACCGCGGAATAGAAAAAATTTAAATGTGTATGTATTTGGATTCAATAATTATAATTTGGAAGAGTTTCAGTGATAATATTTCAGTTATAGGAATCAAAAATCATATAAGGATTTTATTAACTTTGGAAGAAAATATGTCTCCATATAATATTAACTTATGAGTTATTGATTCCATCACATGTTTTTGTGTTTATGATTGATAATAATTTTAAATTAATTAAAAATTATTTTTAGGTATTACATTATTGGAGTTAATCAACATTAATGATGTTTTAGGAGACATGTTTGGAAATACAATACATTGGTTTTGAATATGTTTTATTGAAAATATTATTTATGTTGGAATTACATCAAATATATTGGATATACGATTAATGGTATTGTTAACCTTTATAGTTTATCTTATGTTTCATTTTAAGGCAATTATGGTTTTTATTTGGTCACCGTTTGAAGTCATCAGAATTTGATGCTATTTGAGAGGATTTATCTATATATCCCCTTTCAAGATTATACATTTAAGAGGTGGTAAGGATGTATATGGTACAACATTAACTTTCATCTTATCATGATCCAAATTTTAACTCAAACTTTTGGTAAAGTATTAAACAATATCTTGATACCTAGATGAATTTCACTAAATCCTATCATCCTCATATAGATGTCTAGAATGAGAGAACAGTTAAAACCCCATAGGATATGGTAAGATTTTACTCTATGGATTTAAAAAAAATTAGATAAAAAAATTCCTCATGTTTAGTCTTAAAAAGATGGTGAAATTGAAGATAAGGTTAGAGATATTTTGCCACATGTAAGGAGAACAAAAATATGATATAAATATTTTGTTAATAATAGTCTATGTGATATTTTTTTTATGAAAAGGTACTTCAATGAATTTCATAGTGGAATAACTAATGACAATATAATATCAAGGTACATCGATCCCATTGAAATACTTAATCATATCATGATAGAAGTTTATTGATTGGAATTTACCCCAAAAAACTCCATGGTTCACAATGTGTTCCACATAACTCTTATAAGGAAGTACATACCCTATCATTCAAATATATTACACTAAAAAATCACACTACTAGAGTATGAACTCTTTTATATGAAATAATTAGTTTACATTATAGATTATACAAATATTATTCTATGAAACAAGACCACTAACCTAGTAAACGTTTTTTGGTTGAAAATAACATCCTGATTAAGATACATGAAAATCATGAAGATGTAATAAGGTATATGTATCTTTAGTTTTTGGTATAAAATTGTATAATTTTTATTGAGAAATAAATTTTAATTGTGGTAGAATGAAACACCCATTGATTTTTGGAAATCTTATTTTTAAAATATATATTTTTATATATTTTTCAGTACACACACCTTATATTTTAGATTTCATTAAAAACCTAATTTTTAACTAAATTTAAATTAAAAAACGAGTTTGTCTAGTGTTACACACAATAATGGGCTTACCATACAATTTAAAAAATGTCAAGTTTAAATGAAATGTAACTTAGTACTAAGTGTTGGTAAGAGTGGAATCTCATGAGGGGGTGAATTGAGTTCCTACTTAAATTTTCTGTTAAAAACTTTATTATAAAGATCCCCCATATTTTGAAAATGGCCCAGTTAATTAAGGCAGTAGAGATATAGATGTCTAATCGGTCAAAAGGATTCTCAAAGGGTGATTAGCCCTCACTTGAATTAGTGAGTAACACTTCTTCAACTTTTGAAACAATTTTAATGAATTAAAAAAATATACACACTAACCAAAACTAACTATCAATGTGAAAGAAAAATAGATTTCTGTTTTATCTAATATAAGAAGTGGAACACAGATAAAAAACAGTAAACAAAAATGTAGTGTACAGTGAAGTAAAAAAAATATGTTCAGTCTCAAGTCGTGACTTAATCCTCTCCACTTGGTGATCACCCATCACCAAGAAGTTTATATTAGCAATAAAATTAATACATTGCCTGTATCAGGCTTTACAACAGTTTTCACAAACTGTCTAGGGATCACAACCTCTTCCACAGTTCTTCATGGAAAAAACAAATAGTTTAAACCAAACACGGTCTATTCCACAATTATACAAGGGAAACAAATGTAGATGATGTTTGATGTGAGTATATTTAGTATCCTCCAGTTTAAGCACATGAGATAGTGTGTGAGAAATACTGACACACACACACACTTCTCGGAAATGTAAAAGGAAAGAATCAGAATAGATAAATTATGATGAGATAGAGTTTAGAATGTTCTATGTGTTTGCAGTTAAGCTCTTGACTCCTTGATGGTAAAGAATTTGAAGTTTGAGTCTATCTCTGGAAGTTGTCTCCAAAATAGAGTGTCACAGCTCCATGTACAAACATTCATGAATTGAGTGTTCTGCTTCTTGAGATGATTGAATGTTTATGAGATAGAGTAGGAAACCTCAAGTTTTTTTCCTGAAATTATCTTCTTGATGTTCTTAGGGTTCATAGTGAGGTTTCTCAAATGGTTCTTCATTGTTCTTTGATAGTTTCTTCCTTGTGTATTTAAATTCTCGACTCTCATCTATTTTGTTTTTCTCTAGGCCTCTATATATCATTCTTCCTCGGAATTTTTCTTTCATATTTGAGGTCCGGCAATATGAGTAAGTACATCATGCGCAATCTTTCTCGTACCTTTTTACAGTCAATATATGGTCTCCTGATATGTCTATAATAAGCAATAATAATTTCGTAAGCATTAAAGTTATCAAAATATAACCATTAGAAATATATAAGAATTTGATAAAGTAAGGGTATCATTAAACTAGTATTGGTAGCCTTCACATCAGTAGGATTCAATATCAGGTGCACATCGGAAACCTCCAACTATAACCTTTCATTGGTATCCTTCAGTGTAAATGTTCAGCAATTGGCTTATATTGATGACCTTGTATTAGTGACTTTGTAACAATGACCGTGTAATAGTGAACTTGTAATGGTGACCTTGTAACGTCGACCTTCTAGATGTGACCCTATAATGTGACCTTGTAATGGTGACATGTAATGGTGACCTTGTAACAGTGACCTTGTAGTTGTGACCTTGTACTTGGATAAATTCTAAACTGTAAGCTTAACCAATCAAGGAGTGAGATTGAGAGTATATAGATATTACTCAATAGAAACAAGAAACATTAATGAAACATCGTTAACATAGAAAGAAAACATGATTGAAACTTTATTTGAGATTATCAAAACATGATTTGGGATTATCAAAAAATTTGAGTCGAACTATCTCCCCCTTTTTGATAATAACAAATTATGTCATAGAATCTTTAGGTTTAAGAGTTTTGAATCAAGGTTAAACACATCTTCTAATTTCATCAGTGATATGAGCATACAAAAATTTAATGGTGAACACTAAATTTAGGTCAGAACATATATAACATATATAAACACATATAAACACTTCTCCCCTTTTGGGTAACTGAGAGAGTTCAAGTTGAAATATATAAACTCATATTACATATAAAAACTTATCCACCTTTGGGTAACTAAGAGAATTAATGTTGAAATATTTGAAATATTTTCTCCCCCTTTGTTATTGAGAAAAATGATATATAACAAAAATAGTGAAAAGAGAGAGTTTGTATTAATAACACAGTAGTACAATATACAAAAAGAAATTCACCAATCCCAATCAGTTAAGATAGTCCACTCCCAATCCACATCTGGGATATACATTAAAGATTTTCCATTAGAAGCTGAGGATGCAGGTTCTGAAGGTGGAGGGATAGGCCGAGGGATGGCAGTTAGCTGTGTAAGAGGAGCAGCAACAGAAGCATCAGTAGACCTGTAGTGAGTAGATCTCTAAGGAATGGTGGGGGTCAAGATTGTGATGGTCTGGGTGGGAGTCATCATAGGTGCAACACTGGTAGATCCTAAGGAACCTGAGGTAGAGGGCAAGGCTGGTGGAACAATGATGGGAGTGCAGTCCACATAGAGGAAAGGAAAGAGAAGATTCCAGAAGTCCATAATGATACTTCCTTCTCTTTCCATAGCTGAAATTTAATCATCCTTATTTTCCATAAATTTTTCCAAATCAGGAGTCAGCTCTTGAATCTTACTCACTTGATCCTTAAAATCCTTAGTCACAGGTGGAATCCTCAAGTTCTCTAACAGTAACATGATGTGGCCTTCCATCTGATGCTTAGTGTATACCCTTTTGTAATAAAAGTCAACTTTTTCCTTGATGGCCTTCTGATCTTGAGAAGCTTCACTTAAATAATTTCCCACTATGTGAAAAATTTCCCTAGTAATGGAAATGACCTGAGAGTCTGAGGTACTAGCACTAGAGAACCCTTCCACCTCTTCTCTAGCAACAGTTATTAAGGCTTACATTTCAACTGGAGTAGAGGATGAAGTGGAAGTAGATGCACCTATAGGTGCCAGAAAGAAATCCACGGTCTCCTAAAATGACTTGGTTATCCCACTGATCAGAATTTTTACATCCCCATCTTTGCCTTTCCCATGTGTTTCCACGGACGTCATAAAATCCTCAAACACTGTGACCATTTGATGAACCACACTTTTAACATATCTAGAGTCTCTGTCCACCTAATCTCTTGAAGCCATATATGCATCTAAGCTGGAAATAGACTATTTCACTGATTCCGTAGACTCTACCAAAGTTCTTACCTAATTTTGACATTCTTGGACCTCATGTAACATAGTTGAGTAAGAGGTTGAGACTATCCTTTCCACTATATATGTCATGAGTTCTTGATTGTGAGATATTTTTATTGCTATCTCAATGGTTTGCTCATCGATATGCCTCTTCAGTTCTGATTTCAAAGAATCCAATTCATCTTTCTTTATATAGTCTCAAGGTTACAAAACCACTTGCTGCAAAATGGTAGCTTCTGAGAACTTAGGAATTGAAGGACTTATGATTGTATGGTCATCTTTAGAATCTCCATAATCTAGGCATAAAACCACAAAGCCATGATCTTTTGTCCAGTCCTCTATCTCATGATCAACAACAACTGATCATGTAGCAACAGGTTCCTCCCCCTCACTTGGAGAATTCTCTTGAACAACCACATCTATCACCATTTGACCTGCTTGATCTACTTCATCAAAAGGAAGGCCTACTTCCACTTCCCCCATAGATTCTTCAACAACATTCAAAACAAGTCCAGCTTCAACTAAATCATTAAATTCTTCATCTATACTTTCTACCCTTTCTATATGGCCTATTAAAGGACTGCGACTTAAACATTCCTCTTCATTTTCAACTGCAACTATTTGAAAGTCATTATGACTTGACTCAGAGTCCTCATCCCCATATGAGGTATCTCTAATTTCTCTTAAGAAATTTTCATCTCCTTCTTCTTCACTAGTTTCCTCTTCACTGTCCCTTAGGACAGTCTCCATTCTAGGAAATCTCTTTGGTGGTATAGGATCACCAAAGGATACATTATTAACATGAGGATTTTAGTGAAGGTATGGATCACTCCTATCTTCTATAAGAGAGTCCTCTCTTTCTTTCACAATAGCAACTTCCACTCATTCTTCATCTGAATAGGTAGGCTCAGCATCATCAAGATTTAGACCTGGGCCTCTCTTATTATTAGTCCTAGTGGGATGACTTATAGGGTTAAACTGTTCATATACCTTAGCCTCATCATTCACCTATCTTCTCAGCCATGGATTTTAGTTAATCTTCATCAACTTGAAGATCATGTTGGTGATGAAATGGTTATCTTTAAGAATAATAGTTTCTTCTTTATCTCCAACAACTCCTTTCAATTTCAACATATGGGATATCATATTAGCATAAAATAGGGCATTGGATTTGGAACTGGGATTGTTCATGTCTTCTAGTTGAATCATCAACAACCTACATAAGTTAATCTTCTGTTCATGCTTTAACAGATACAAGAGAAAAACATCCTGATACTTTAAAGATGCAAAGTCCCCTCTTCTGGGACTCAAAATATGTTGGAAAAACATAATACGTACCTTATCTTCTTCTTCCATCTCAGGAGAAATGAAATTCCTAGGAATTCCATTCCCTGTAAATTCAGCTAATGATTCTTCATATCAGAAGAACACACTGGTGGGAGGAACCACTTTTGAGTATTAATCTTAAATTCCTTCATGTGGAACCCCCAAGCAGTCAGCCCACTCAATAGAGGAGAAACCCTCACTTACTCCATTTAATCTTGAAGTCATACAGTGCTGATCCATATACTGATCAAACATGAGATACTTATAAAATTCCTTCACAAACATCAGGTAATAGTTTCCATTATTGTTTTCAAAACACCCAACCTAGCCCTGAGCTTCAAGTTCCTTCAGTACTAAAGACCGGCTCGACAGAAACCACTCTGAACATAACTCCTTCTCAACCACTATTTCAATCATGGATAAATGACGGTTTAGAACCTTTGCTATTGTCGGGATTCCACTACTCGATTTGGCACTAGGTCTTTTAGGATCGGGTGTGTCACCTTCATTAGTAACTGATGGCCTTTTGACTCTTTCCATCAATCTAGAGTGGTTCAAGGTTTCAATAGAGGTTTAGGTTATGAGATTGGGGAGAAAAAGGCTCGGGAGAGGGTTTAATGTGGATCAAAATGTGATCTATGTTTTATTTTTATCATTTAGGGATTGAAAATTAAAATAGATAAAATAAATAAGTAATATACTGAAAACATTTCATATTTCAGCTGAGAACAAAAAAAATGCAAAGTCCTAGACTCAAGTCGTCTATTGGTAAGTAGGTATTGGTATGGTCTAACAGTGAGGTTCTATCGGTAATGTCTCTAATGGTGAGGTCTAATGGTGTGGTTCTATCAGTAAGGTCTAATAGTGAGGTCCTATCAGTAAGGTCTAACGGTGAAGTCCTATTGGTAAGGTCTAATAGTGAGGTCTAACGGTAAAGTCTAATGGTGAGGTCTAACAGTGAGGTCCTATCAGTAAGGTCTAACGGTGAGATCCTATCAGTAAGGTCTAACGGTGAGGTCCTATCGGTAAGTTCTAATAGTGAGGTCTAACGATAAGGTCTAACAGTGAGGTCTAATGGCAAGGTCTAATAGTGAGGTCTAACTGTGAGGTTCTTAACTCAACAGTTTATCAAACCTGACTCATGTTTGACGTAATTTAACCTCTCCGAATTGAATGGATTTGTGAACATATCTACCAGTTGGTGTTCAATACCAATGAATTCAAGAGTGATATCACCTCATTGATAATGATCTCTGAAGAAGTGATGTCGTACATCAGTATGCTTTTGTCCTAGCATGCGATACTGGATTTTTAGAGATGTTGATAGCACTTGTGTGGTCACAGTTTATAGAGAGATGTTGGAATTGATATCTATAGTCTTGTAAAGTGTCTTTAATCCACAGAATTTGAGCCCAACTACCAGCATAAATATATTCAGCTTCAGTAGTAGATAATGCAACAAAATAATGTTTCTTACTACACCATGATACTAGTGACTTGCCTAATATGTGACATGTTCTAGAGGTGATTTTTTATCTGACTTACAACCATCAAATTTAGTATCTGAATAAATTATTAAATCAAGTAGTTGTACTCTTGGATAAATCAGTTCTAGATTTATAGTAAACATGACATATTTAAAATTCCTTTTAAAAATAGTTAAATTAGATTCTTTGGGATTGTCTTGAAAGCGAAAACACATGCATACACTGAAAATAATGTCAGGTTTTCTAGCAGCAAGGTATAACATACTCCCAATCAAACCCCAGTAATTGGTTTGAAACACTGGTTTACTATTTTCATCCGCATCCAACTTACAAGTGGTACTCATAGGTGTATCACTACTTTTATTACTATCCAAACCAAAAAGTTTTAAAAGATCCTTAGTATATTTACATTGATTTAGAATAATAGCATTTTTATGTTGGATAATTTGAAATCCACGAAAAAATACAAGTTCCCCCATTAAACTCATTTCAAATTAATCTTGTATCATTTTTGAAAAATTAGTACAAAAAGAGTTTTTAAAGGATCCAAAAATTATATCATCTACATAAATTTGTAATATTAAAACATAATTGGAATTCGTTTTAATAAACAAAGTAGGAATCACTATTCCTTTAGTAAAACTTTTTGAAATAAGGAATCAACTAATTCTACCATACCAAGACCTTGGAGATTGTTTCAAACCATATAAGAATTTTGACAATTTAAAAACACAATTTGGAAAATGTGGATTTTTAAAACTATGGGGTTGTTCAACAAATTCATCTTCAACTATATAACCATTTAAAAATGCACTTCTGACATCCATTTGATAATGTTTGAAATTAAGATGAGCTGTATAAGCAAGTAGTATCCTAATGGCTTCTAGTCTAGATATAGGGGAAAAGGCTTCCTCATAGTCTATCCCTTTATCTTGACTATATCCTTGTGAAACTAATCAATCCTTGTTTCAAACTATGTTCCCAAATTCATCAAATTTATTTCTAAAAACCCATTTAGTGCCCATGGAAAAGGTTTCTTTAGGTATGTCCACTAATTTACAAACTTGGTTTATTTCAAACTAATTCAATTCTTCTTGCATAACTATCACCCAAAATTTATCAACAATTGCATCATTGATATTTTTAGATTCAAGCTGTGAAATAAAAACTTGATGTTCAACTAGGTTTATTAGAGAAGCTCTTGTTTGTGTCCCTCTATTTAAACCACCTAATACAACATCTAAAAGATGATTCTGGAGAGTTCTAATACCTATAGAATATGTTTAACTAAACTCCTCATATTTGTCTATAGGTTAAGACTCAACAGGGGTGGATTCAAGAAGATTCCCAAAACTGGTTACTTTTACAGGGGTTCACTATCATTATCAATAAGGTCCAGAATTGACATATCATCCACAAGATGTTCAAGAGTGGTTTTGGGTTCATGTGGATCAGTCTCATAAAAATTGACTTGAAAAAATTCTTCCACAAATTTAGTTCTCTTATTAAATACTCTATAATATTTACTAGAGATTGAGTAACCTAGGAAAATTCCTTCATCACTTTTGGAGGAAAACTTGTCAAGATTGTCTGTAGTGTTAAGGATAAATACTTTTCACCCAAAAAATGTAAAGTAACTAACCTTAGGCTTTATATTATTCCAGAGCTCATATGGGGTCTTCTTAATAACATGTGTAATCCAGACTCTATTGATAATATAACAAGTTGTGTTAACTGTTTAAACCAAAAAATAAATAGGTAGATTATACTCATTAAGCATAGTCCGGGAAATCTCTTGAAGTGTCCTATTTCTTATTTCTACAACTCCATTTTGATGAGGTGTTTTAGGAGTAGAGAAATTGTGAGTATAACCATTATGTAAGAAGAAGGATTTAAATTCTTGATTTTAAAACTCAAGACCATGATCACTTCTCAAGGTCTTAATTCTAAGTCCACAACAATTTTCTACAGACTTGGAGTATTTGATAAAATAAGAACAAGGTTTACTTTTGTGAGCCAAAAATTATACTCCAGTGTACCTAGAAAAATAATCTACAAGAGTATAAACATAGTGTTTCCAATTTAAACATGAAACTCTTGATGGTCTAAACAAATCCATGTGAACCAAATCAAGCGGTTGAGAAGAAGGAACTTCTTTCTTTGGTTTGAAAGAAACATTGTGTTGTTTTCCCTTTTTACAGGGATTATAAACTATGTTAAGAGGGAATTCAAATTTATGTAAGTCTCTAACTAAACCTTTCCTAATCAGTTTCATAAATGAGTGCACATTATAGTGAACTAATATTCTATGCCACAACAAGGATTCCTTATGAAATGAATTTAAATAAGATACATTTTTCATAGCTAAATAATCTAAATCAACAGCATATACATTATCATTTCTAATAGCAGTAAATATTATTTCATTTTCAAAACTAAAAATATTACATGCATAATTTTTAAATTTAACATTGAATCCATCATCACACAACTAAGAGATACTTAGAAGATTGTATTTTAACCCCTAAAAAAGTACTTTTGAAATTAATACAACATTAGTGTTACCAATCTCGCCTATGACAATGATCTTTTCTTTAACATTATCACCAAATGTGACATATCCTACATCAACATTAATTATCCTTTTGAAGCATGAGTAGTCTCCTGTCATATGTCTTGAACATCCACTATCCACGTACCATAGAGTCATACAAAAAAATTTCAGACAATTTTACGGAAAAAATTATTAAGTGCAGTGTAATTTTGGTACCCAGATTTTCTTGGGTCCAGAGATGTTAGGAAGTAAAACTTTGGGAACCCATACTTGTCTCAAAGATTTCCTATAATCAGTAGATATATTTTGAGACAAAAACACTTTTTTTGGTCCTTTAGGGAATTTTTTTTCAGTAAATTTTCTAGAACTTGAACTAGTCGTGAATTTTTTAGATTTTGGAACAAATTTAGTTTTAATGATCCTTCTATGTCCTAGTTGATACCCTAGAGAAGTTGTATATTTTGGAGTAATATATTCTCCTAGTAACTAAGTAAAGGTATCTGTACTTACAATAAACCTCCCAATATATCTCTTTAATTTGTCATTTGATAATTTGAGTTCAGTATTTTATTTTAACAGCTGAGCACATTTTTCATTCCCAATATCCAGATCAGACTTATAATTGGCATTTAGAGCATGTTGCCTTTGTAATAATTTATAATTATCCTTGAGTTCATTAATGGTATCCTCAAGCATTCCACATTATTCAAATAGTTCATTCTTAGTCATATTTTCATCATTTTTTTGATTCACTTTCATTCTCAGAATAATAGACATTATGTACCAGATAATTGGGTGTTACCTCTGATGTTTCTGTAATGAAACATAGATTTTCACATTTGTTCTTGTCACTATTAGAAGTGTCAGATCTACTTGAGCTATCTTATGAAGCACTCCATGTGGCTTTCATAGCCTTTTTATATCATTTCCCTTGTCTTTATACTTATTCAAAAATTTATTATTGGTGAAATCAACCTTCACATGACCTTTTAATTTACAATCATAACAGACTATATCAGTTTTGTTATCATTAAATTTTAAATCCTTTTTCAATTGTCCTTTATTATCATACCATATTTTGTAGTTTTATTTTCTGAATAACTTTTTCCTTCGGTGAAACTTCTTGAATCTCTTTGCAAGATGATCCATATCATCATCACTGTCAGAGTATGAGTCTTCACTTGTGGAAGTATCTATAGGAGATTGAAAATTTTCTTTACCTTTGTTCTTTGAGGTAGTAGTCTTGAATTATATAGATTTCATCCTTGGTTCTTCATCTACTTCTTGATTCACCTTATGATCTTCTTCATACATCATAAGCTTTCCAATTAGTTCCTTCACTTGTAGTTTGCCTATGTCACAATATTCTTGAATAGAAATAGAAGATCCTCTCCATCTGTCAGGTAGGCATCGAAGCAACCTCATAATCTCGTCCTTGCTGTCCACTGGTCTTCCAAGCAGACTCAGGGTATTCACTATTTCATTGAACCTGAGATACATTTCAAAAATTAGTTTATCAGGATTCATTTTAAAATGATCATATTTAATAGTATATGTATTTAATCTCATTTCTTTCATATTGGTTGTTCCCTCATGTAAAATAGATAAAGTATCCAAAATTTCATATGCAGTTTTACAAGAAGATATTATATTGAATTCATCATCATCTAGATAAAATTACAAGGAATTCATTACTTTACATTTATTATTATATATAGCTTTAGTCAACTGAGACCATGGGTCCCTAGCAGTAGCCGACAATACATGTTGTTTTTCAATTGTGTTCCAGATTTCAGGTCCCATGATCTCTAAATACATTTTCATTTTTAATTTCCACTAAGCATAGTTATTACCATTAACGAAAGATGTCCTATTAGTAGAAGCACCCTCAACTCTGTTATCCATAGTTAATTAGAATTTAAAGAACTAAAAATTTAGATATAACAATAATTTTAATATCTTAAAGATTCAACTAAAATCACAGTTGAAAATAATTATAACACTATATATACTATCATCTGATACCAAATTTTGGTCGGAGTGGAATCTCAAGAGGGGAGTGAATTGAGTACTTACTTAAAAGTTCTGTTAAAAACATTATTATAAAGATCCCCCAAATTTTGGAAATGGACCAGTTAATTAAGTTAGTAGAGATATAGATGTCTAATTGGTCAACAGGTTTCTCAATGGGTGACTAGTCCTCTATTGAATTAGTGAGTAACCCATATTCAAATTTTGAAACAATTTTAATTAGTTAAAAAAATAGACACACTAACCAAAACTAACTATCAGAGTGAAAGAAAAAATGTTTTATGTTTTAGCTAATATAAGTAGTGGAAAATTGATAAAATAGAGAATGACAAAAATGTTGTGCACAGTGAAGTAAAACAAGAGGTTCAGTTGATGCCAAGAATTAATCCTGTCCATTTGGTGATCACCTACCACCAAGTAGTTTATATTAGCAATAAAATTGATAAACAATCTGTATCAGGATTTACTACAATTTTCACAAACTGTCCAGGGTTCACACCCTCTTCCACATTTCTTCATGGAAAAAACAAACTGTAGAGACCACACACAATCTCTTCCATAGTTATACATGGGGAAAAATGTTGATGAAGTTTGATGTGAGGATATTCAATATCCTCTAGTTTAATCCTAGGAGATAGTGTGTGAAAAAGATAGACACACACAATATCAATAAATGTAAAAAGAAAGAAACACAATAGAGAAATATTGATGAGGTAGAGTTTAGAAGACTCTATGTGTTTGTAGTTCAGCTATTGACTCCTTGATAGTGAAGAATTTTATGTTTGGGTCTATCACTAGAAGTTGTCTCCAAAAAAAAGTGTCGCAACTCCAGATACTGGCTTTCAAGAATTGAGTGTTCTGCTTCTTGAGTTGATTGAACGTTTATGAGACACATAAGGTAGCCTCAAGGTGTTTTCCCGAAATGATCTTCTTTATGTTCTTGGGGTTCATAGTTAAGGTTCTCGAATGGTTCTTCCTTGTTCTTAAATATTTTGTTCATTGTGAATTTAACTTCTCTACTCTCTTTTATTTTGTTTTTCTCTTTGCCTATATATATGTTTCTTCCATGGTATTTTTCTTTCATATTTGAGGTCCAACAACAGGAGTAAGTACATGACATGCAATCTTTCTCGTACCTCGTACCGTCAAGATATTGTCACTTGATATGTCTACAATATGGATTAATTAAATCAGAAGTAATAAAGTTAGAAAAATATGAATGTTAGAAAAATATAATAATTTAGAGAAGTAAGGTTATTAGTAGATAGGTAACGGTATCATTTGTATCAGTAGGCTTCAACAGAAAGTGCACAGTAGTAACCTCCAACTGTAACCTTTCATTGGTAACCTTCAGCGGTAACCTTCAGTAATAGGCTTTTATTGGTGACCTTATATCAGTGACCTTGTAATGGTGACCTTATAACGATGACCTTGTAATAAAGACTTTGTAGTGGTGACCTTGTAATGATGACCTTGTAATGGTGACCTTGTAACGGTGACCTAGTAACGATGACCTTGTAGCGGTGACCTTGTACTTAGATAAATTCTGAACTGTAAGCTTAACCAATCAAGCAGTGAGATTGAGAGTATATGGAAATTATTCTATAGAAATAAGAAACATTAATGAATCATAATTAACCTATAATGAAAACATGATTGAAAAATGATTTGGGATTATCAAAACATGATTTGGGATTATCAAAACAGGTGAGTCCAACACTAAGAATTTTTTTTATTTTATAGTTATCTCAAACCTATTGGAAGAGAGGGTCAAAATAGGATTAAGTAATATATGAATATAAACTGTTTACAAATGTATATATAATGAATTTATTTATGAAAAACTAATTAAATATGAAAATAAAAACCATTTAAAAAAAGGATCCTTTTTCTGAAACACTATTTTTATACGCACAAATATGTTTTATCTAAATAAATTAAATAAGTAAATTTTGGTGAATTATATTAATGGAATTTATATATTATATATACAATAATTGTTTTTATATATCTTATTTTTGTCTCCATAATAAAGAATAATAAATCCAATTTTATGCATAAAACTATATTTTTTTCTAAATATGCAGCTCTGTCTTTTTCTGTACACATAATTAAAAATTAATTTATGTTTTCGAATTTTGGAGATTTATAATAAAAATTTAAATTATTTTTTGAAATAATCATGTTAAAAAAATCTTATGGTAATTTTTAGAGATGTTTCTAAGAAGATAATTTTTTCAATGAATAAAGAAAAATAATCGTTTTTATTAAGAATTATCACTTATTAAAAGAATTTATAGAAATAATTTTTTTAATATGATTTTAAATGTAAACTTAGATAAATTATACATATATTAATCATATTTAATTAATTTTAATAAATTTTAAATTTAATTTTTATATAAAAATATTTTAATCTTCTCAACATATTGCCACTAGAAAACTACTTTTTCATCATGGCTGCCAGGTTAATTTTAAAATAATATTTCCCAATTATATGAATAGAATATAAAAAAGGAGTCCATATTTGGAATAAGAATAATATTTAATATATAAAACTTTCAACTTAATTTTTTACCATATTGAATAGTATAAATAGTAAAAATCATTTACCATAGTTTAGGTAAAAATGTGTTTACAGGGGGGGGGGTTAAAATAAAAGATAAGAGTTAAAAATGATATATAACATAACCAAAACCCAATATATGTCTATATTTTGATAATATATATTATATGATCAATAATGGTAACATTTTTTTAACTTTTTTAATTAGAAACAAGTGGGTACACATTATATTTCCAGAAAATTACATTTGTGCCACTCACCACACTTAAAAATGTCCACCCAAACTCCTCTCATCATCACACTTCATAAAATATTTTCATCCAAATAATACCCAAATAACATTCTCTCTTCCATAAAACCATCCTAGAATACATTGTTTGTAGGAAATCCAACATAAGAAACCATTTGTTGTAAACTAAAAGAGGTTTTCCAAAGGAGATGTAACACCCTTAACCGAGTGTTTTATTTTATTTCTTACACGACCTTAAAAAATTATTGGTAATACGTGGGGGATATAATAACCACCGTATATTAAATATACTCATATGTTTTTCGGTGAATTTGTTACACAAAACCATCTATAATTTTATCAAAGGAGATACGAAATCATCATTCGTGTGTTAGGAGGACTAGCTCCTCAAAAATTGATGTTATTCATCATCCATCACCACTTCTCATGACTGGATATAAAGATGTATTAAATGTTTATATATGATATTTATGTTATTATAATACTTATATAATTATAATATTATATATTATTTATTACTTTTCATTCCATGGGAATATAACAATGTCACTCTTGTGTACGGCTGACTACTGCATCGTGAAACGATGTGATTCATTCACGTTTTCCATGGATGATAATAAGGATAGTTTATAATTATGATATATAATATATATGAAAAAAATATTTTTAATGGTAATATATTATTAACCTTTTTTCATTCAATACGTAGAGAAAATTGAAACATCATTGATGTGTATATATGACCTACCTTCTTTAAGAATGAAGTATTTCATTTCATATCTCTAAATCATAGGGATTACCCTTAAAAATATATATAAAAATATATATGATATTTATATCAGTTTAGTAATTCTTTAAATTATGGAACCAAAATTAATTTTAGAGGACCAAAAATAATAAACCAAAATACATGAAAAATAAGGAAATTATATCCAGAAATGAGAATTTAACATATAATAGTTAATAAATGGACAATACAATGTACAAATATAATTTTAACAAAAAAATAATCTAAAATATATTTATTTTTTAATACATTTAATTTTTTATAGATTGTGATGCACAGAACATTAAGTTTAAATGAATCATGATACTCTTCTATATAAACATATTAATACCTAACAGAAAAAATTTAAAATCAATCTATACCAATTTTATAAAATTTATTTGAAGAAAAAAATTCTTTTTCAGAATATTAATATCAAAATTATCTTAGAGTGATTTATTTTAGTTTCAGTGAAAAGTTTCATTTGTTGAGGAATAATGAAAATACTAAATTTTCATTGAAAACTTCTTTTTTTTAATATAATTTATAAGGTAAAATTATATTTTTAATTGGTTTTAAGTCAAAATTTGTTCAATTGTAAAGAAATTAATCCAATTAGGTCATCTTAATAATTTTAATTTTGAATTTAGATATAAAAACATTGTAAAGTGTTGAACATTTTCACTTCAAATCCTCAATTCTCCTAACATCTATGAGATTAATTTTAACTTAAAATTTTCCACCTCGATGAATTGAATTGGGAAAAATGGATTCCATACATTTAATAATAATAATTAATAATTTATAATATTGTAATTCTTAATTTTGACCAAAATAATGTGTAAATGCTGTAAACATTAATTACCACAAATAAAGTAAAAATGGGTTTACCAGGGGTAAAACTAAAAATATACAGGTAACAAATGCCTATACACTTGGATAAAAACTACTTTTTGTACATATATCGACCATAAAAATATGAATATATATAAGTAACCATTATTTACCAATTTTATATTTAATAACATGGGAGCACTAAATTTTGTTTCAAAAATACCATGTGTGTCATCACCCCAATTTTGAATGGACACCCAAGTTCTTATCTTCCTCACATCATCAAACCTAATCGAGTCTCTGATTCTCGCTCAAATTTACCCAAGAGAAGAAGGTAGCATGGTCCTTGTAGTCTAGCTTGTGTTGTCGAATCCTTAGAGACCTAAGAAGTACCTACAAACACGTACATTCTATGGATTGTTTCTGGATATGAAGTGGCCAACTTGGGTTGATTTTAGATGGGTTTAAGGTATCACTAATTGTTTTAAGTTAACTCAAATTAAGGTAATGAGTTGATCCTAGGTTATCGCTCGTGGTGGATTGGATGAATTCATTTTTTAATGATTTAAATTTCTTATAATTGAGATGGGTTCATTTAAGAAGATCAAAATTAATCATCACTTACTGGTTTAATTCCTACACACCCTAATACTAATCACCCATACATTTGAAGGATCAATGCATTGAGCACTCCAAGGTAAAGGTTCTTATTAGCACTTGAAATTTGTGACCTTAAATTCAATAAGGATGAAGATGTTTTAAAATCATCAAATAAAAATCTCATTTAAAAGAAGTTATTAGACATTAATGGAGTGAGAAATAACATCCAATCCAGCCCCTTTCTACTCCCTTTTATCAACCCATAAAAGAGTTATCCCTCCATTGATGACATGTCTTCCACGTAAGCGGGAAGTAGAGTTACGTGGGTGGAATTGAAGAAGTAAAAAAAACAACAAAATTGACCACTCCACCGTTGTGTGATAAATATCACAAAGTATGGTGTGAATAAATTCATACCTTGAAACAAAAGTATCAATGTGATGTGTAGAAAAACATAATAACAGTATAAGAAGGACTTTTATTAAGAAACTAGGATTAATTAAAACAACTTACATGTGGAGGAAGAACGTTACAAAGAGAAATTGGCAGCATAACATTAAGATGAAAACAAAGCTCAAAAATAATAAACTCCTCCACGAAAACTGTCTTAAATAGAAAGTTTGGAAGCGTTGGGTCGAGCCTCCAATAGTAAAAAGCATCCCACTTGATTATTGTAGGCCTACGGTGGTGGAAAGCTTGTGGAACATGGAATTTTCCACATTTGACCCGAGGTGGAAGCCAGCTTTCATCCACCGAACAGACGCACTTGTAATGACTTCAATATGGCCAAATAAGAGTGGTCCATTGAAGAAGAAAATGGAGCCCCGGATGTCTTCTAACAGCCTGTAAAATTGGGTCCCATTTGGAGTTGTATATGAGGAGATATGATTATATTAGTGGGATGTTTTTCTGGGCCACAGAGTCTGGCCTAGAATTTTATCTCTAACTTAGGCCGCCTAAATGACCACAATGGAGGCCGCATTAGCACTGGATCCTGAAAATTTATTTATTCCTATATATGTCTTCTATCCTCCCAAAAAATTTGGGCTACATTGGATTTGTAATGTGGATCCCACATTCTCATACTTGGGATGATGTCCAATCTGCCTTCTCTAGAATTTCTTCCTTTCATCACAAAATATCCCCATTTTCTTCCATGAATTCTCCATTGATCCCTGAATGAAACATGTTCATATTGAATTTTAGATCAATTTCCCAAAATATGAAATTAAAATATGGATAATTACATTCCTTAAAATCCGATGAATCATTGGGTACTTTAAATGATAATAAAAAATGTACCACATAGTAGTGAATTTAAGAAGGTATTACAATCATAATGTGCAATGATGTTCAAAGTGTAAAATGCACCAAAATTGTGTTTATGAATAATAAATAACATGAATATTATATATATTAAAAATGAATATTAGCCTCATTTAGTGGCTAATCACACCCCCCAACTTGAGTTTTTCCAGTCCCGAGCAAAATATATCTCATCAACATGAAATTCGAATTCCTTTTCCCAAAAACATTTTAATACACAATGATCACCAAAAACAATTATACCAAATAATCATGAAAACAATAAAAATATTTTAATAAAAGATAGTTTCAGAAGTAGATCCCAATCCCAAGCCCATTCCTTTGTTCAAATTCATTTCCATATTTCATTCAATATCAATTAAGTATGAGGATGTGTTGTGCATCACAATAGACATGGGGGTTCATCTTTATTCAAGGGGGAAATGAAGGAAGCGCTAGATGGAATCAAATTTAAATATTAAGATGAGTATTCAAATTTTTTTATCGTATTATTATTTTTTTCCCAGGTAATTGAAATTGCACTCAAAAGAGTCAACCCCTATAGCGAGACTTTGCTGATGACTCCCAGGCTCAAAGACCTTAGGGTACCAAGTGAAGCCCACATACTCGGGCATTATCTTGAGTTAACTCAGTAAAAAAAATTCTAATTACCAAAAATAGAGATAAAATTATTAACTCTGGGCTAGACAACTATGGAGTCATGATCCCCAAGTGCTGAAAGCCACGTATTAGGTCATTTCATTGCCCTACGCACAATTTTTTTTATTTTTTATTTTTTTATTGAATACTCATATTAAAACTAAAATGATCACCAAACCTATGAAATTTATTTGGGGGACCCCAGGAACTCAAACTAATACCCCACTATCCTAAGGACATGCATTGTGATCTTTATTTTTATTTGGATGAAAATATAAATGATGAAATATCACATTGGACATCCACACTTTCCAAAATATATCCTCATGAAATTATACAAGGATTAGAATCAGAATAAGGGCATGATAAATTATTTGATATTTAGTTTCAAAGTGTGCAATGTTTATTATCATGTTCAAAGTTAACGGAATTTTTCCTTCCATTTACACAATTTTTTTTTCAAATCATTCATTTGTTTTGACACTAAAGCATTTTTTATTTTATCTCCCCCCCAACTTAAAATAACACTGTCCCTAGTGTTTTAAGAAACGAAAATTTAGAAGGGGGTAGAGGTAGATAATGAAAGTTCAAAAAGGAAATTGAAATTGAGGATCATGGAATGAAGTCACCTGGTTGTTGAAGTTGAAATTATTGTTGCTCCTTTTTAATCCTTCCATGTCACTTGCAGAGTTCCCTAGTAGAAAAAGGAAAAAAAACATAACAAAACAAAACAAAAAAAATATATAAAATAAACAATGTAAAATATAAGTATATATATAAAAATTATAGAATAAAGAAGCACAAAAATCTGTAGGTCAGTGGTAAGCGTGCGCCCCTCTCTCCCTTCAGTCCCGGGTTCGAATCCCCATGGCTTCGCCGGTTGCGATGGGGTTTGACCCACGACCCACAACATGCCCCTTTTTAGTTATTAATATGTTTTTATTTTTATTTTTACCAAAAAACACATAAAAATAAAACGAACTGATGATACATTGTCTTCTTTTTAAATTTCTGGGTATGATAATACTCAAGGATCACACCACGTGACACGGATGAATATGGTGCTCCCCTTTCATAACCATCCAAACTCATAATAGAAGAACATGTCAACAATATATTTTTTTTAAACATCATAATAATATATAAAAAAATTATTCAACAATGATTGAAAACATGAAAACAATGGGTTGCCTCCCATGCAGTGCTTTTTTTAACATTGTTAGCCCAACATGAATCCCCACAACTTACCAAATACCAACTTTCAGAATCTTAAGAACCCCATGTTTCACCACTTTTACTAGGTTGATATTCATTCTATGTTTAGAACTTTTTTCATGCAGAAACCTGTGTTCTAAAATGAGTGGTAAAATCCAAGGAATATCAGAAATGGTGGATATAGTTTCCTCTATAGTATTTCCTAAGAAATAAATGATCATTCCTATGTTTTTGGTTTCAATAAGAAGAATGAATTCCAATATAAAGATCATTATTATACCCTATGAAGGTATATTTGGGTGGGTAAGGAAGGATAAAAGTTTTGATCTTGAGTTGCATAGGACATTCAAACACTAGTTGATAATTTGAATCCAACTCAATTTTATTTTCCAAATTCCTCACCAAAATTGTTTCATTTTGAACAGAAGATTCAACCAAAAAATTTGAAAGAATAGTGTTAGTAATGGGTATGGACTCAATGTTTTTTATTTCTCTCAATGGTTTAGTGATTGGTGTTTTTGAAAAATTGTCAATAGAGTTATACTTAGGAGACTCAATCCACAATGTCAAATTTCCTTCTTGTGAATACATGAAATCAATTTCTTCCTGATTTATAGACCCTTCAATAATGTCATGATTCTCTTACCCTACCCCAAATCCAAAGGATGGTTCTTCAATAAATTCATGAGAGGTTTGTGGGAAACTAGACACTCCACATAAGGTTTTGGAAGGTACAGTTGGTGTATAGATGAGTTCCTCACAAGTATTTATGCATTGTAGTTCTAATATCAAAGATGATACCTCAGATCTCATTATCTACATTTTATTACAAAACTGTTCAATTAGTTTTTGAGGATTAGTCTGGATAAGAGTTTGTAAAACGTGACCTTCATTATGTTTTATCTATTTAATCGTCCTCGAGAGGGCTGGAAATTGATCCTTTAAACAATCACCATCCCCTTGATTGTACATCTCACCAGTTGTGTGGTAATTAATCAAGGGTTGATCAATGAAATTTTATAATTTAGTGGCTTTCCAATATTGATTTTCTATTTTATTCCAGAATGAGTTTGTGACATGATAATTTGGAAGATACTCTAATGGAGAAGATGGAAAGTTGGATTCTATATTCTTAGGACAAACACAAATAGAAACGGGTAAAGATAAGAGAGATGGGGGTGAGAATAGAGAATATGATCTGAGTGTCTAAGATACTTACTTGGGTCCCTGTAAATGGTGCAAAAATTTGATTCTCGCTCAAATTTACCCAAGAGAAGAAGGTAGGACGGTCCCTGTAGTCTAGATTGGGTTGTCGAATCCTCAGAGACCTAGGAAGTACCTACAGACACGTACATTCTATGGATTGTTTTTGGCTATGAAGTGGCCAACTTGGTTTGATTTTATATGGGTTTAAGGTATCACTAATTGTTTTAAGTTAACTCAAATTAAGCTAATGAGTAGATCCTAGGTTATCACTCCGGGTGGATTGGATGAATTCCTTTTTTAATGATTTTAATTTATTATAATTGAGATGGGTTCATTTAATAAGATCAAACATAATCATCACTTTATGGTTTAATTCCTAAACACCCTAATACTAATCACACATACACTTGAAGGATCAAAGCATTGAGCACTCCAAGGTATAGGTTCGTATTAGCACTTGAAATGTGTGACCTTAAGTTCAATAAGGATGATGGTGTTTTAAAATCATCAAATAAAAATATCATTTAAAAAAAGTGATTATCCATTAATGGGGTGAGAAATAACACCAATCCATCCCCTTGCTACTCCCTTGGATTAACCCATAAAAGAGTTATCCCTCCAATGATGACATGTCTTCAACGGAAGCGGGAAGAAGACTTATGAGGGTGGAATTGAAGAAGTAAAAAAACAACAACAAAATCGATCACACCACCGTTGTGTGATAAATATCACAATGTATGGTGTGAATAAATTCACACCTTGAACCAAGAGTATCAACGTGATATGTAGAACAACAGAATAAGAGTATAATAAGAACTTTTATTAAGAAACTAGGATGAATTAAAACAACTTACATGTGAAGGAAAACATTACAAAGAGAAATAGGCAGCATAACATTAACATGAAAACAAAGATAAAAAATAATTAACTCCTCAACCACCACTGCCTTAAATAGGAATTTTGGAAGCCTTGGTTCGAGCCTCCAATAGTACAATGCATCCCACGTGATTATTGTAGGCCTACGGTGGGGGAAATATTGTCGAACTTGGACTTTTCCACATTTCACCTGAGGTGGAAGCAATCTTTCATCAACCAAACAGACGTGATTGGAATACCTTCTAGATGGCCGAATCAGAGTGGTCCATAGGGGAATAAAATGGAGTCCCGGATGTATTCTAACAGCCTGTAAAATTGGGTCCCATTTGGAGTTCTATATTCAGAGAAAAGATTATATTAGTGGGATGTTTTTCTGGGCTGCAGAATCTGGCCTATAATTTTATCTCTAAATTAGGCCGCCTAAATGAACACAATGGAGGTAGAATTAGCACTGGATACGGTAGAATTATTTGTTCCTATATATGTCTTCTATCCTCCCACCAAATTTGGGCTTGATTAGGTTTGTAATTTGGGTCTCACACTCTCTTAATTGGGATGGTGTCCAATCTGCCTTCTCTAGAATTGCTTCCTTTCATCACAAAATATCCCCATCTTCATCCATGAATTATCCAATGATCCCTAAATGAAAAATGTTCATATTGAAGTTTAGATCAATTTCCCAAAATATAAAATTAAAATATGGATAATTATATTCCTTAAAATCAGATGAATCATTGGTTACTTTAAATGATGTTAAAAAATGTACCACATAATAGTGCATTTTAAGAAGGTATTAAAATCATAATGTGAAATGATGTTCAAAGTGTAAAATGCACTAAAATGGTGTTTATGAACAATAAATAACATGAATATTACATATATTAAAAATGAATATTAGCCTCATTTAGTGGCTAATCACACCCCCCAACATGAGTTTCGCTCGTCCCGAGAAAAATATATCTCATCAACATGAAATTCGAATTCCCTTTCCCAAAAACATTTTAATACACAATGATCACCAAAAACCCTTATACTAAACAATCATGAAACCCATAAAAATATTTTAATACAAGATTGTTTCATAAGCAGATCCCAATCCCAATCCCATTCCTTTGTTCAAATTCATTGCCATGTTTCATCCAATATCAATTTAGTATGAGGATGTGTTGTGGATCACAATAGACATGGGGGTTCATCTTTATTCAAAGGGGAAATGACAGAAGAGATAGGTGGAATAAAATTTCAATATTAAGATGAGTATTCAAATTCTTTATTGTATTATTATTATTTTTTCCATGGTAATTGAAATTACACTCAAAAGAGTCAAACCATGTAGCGAGACTTTGCCGATGACTCCCAGGCTCAATGACCTTAGGGCACCAAGTGAAGCCCACATACTCGGGCATCATCTCGAGTTAACTCAGTCAAAAAAAAATTCAAATTACCAAAAATAGAGATAAAATTACTAACTCTGGGCCAGAAAACTATGGATTCATGATCCCCCAGTGCCTAAAGCCACGCATTAGGTCATTTCATTGCTCTACACACAATTTTTTTTATTTTTTATTTTCTTTATTGAATACTCATATTAAAACTAAAATGATCACCAAACCTATAATATTTATTTGGGGGACCCCATGAACTCAAACTAATACCCCACTATCCAAAGGACATGTATTGTGATCTTTTTTTTATTTGGATGAAAATATAAATGATGAAATATCACATTGGACAGCCACACTTTCAAAAATCTATCCTCATGAAATTATACAAGGATTAAAATCAGAATCGGGGCATGATAAATTATTTGATATTTAGTTTCAATGTTTTCAAGGTGTATTACCATGTTCAAAGTTAAAGAAAATTTTCCTTCCATCTACACAATTTTTTTTTTCAAATCAATCATTTTTTTTGACACGAAAGAATTTTTTTATCTCCCCCTAACTTAAAATAACACTGTCCCTAGTGTTTTAAGAAAAGAAAATTTAGAAGGGGGTAGAGGTAGAGTATGAAACTTCAAAAAGGAAATTTAAAATGAGGATCATGGAATGAAGTCACCTGGTGGTTGAAGTTGAAATTCTTGATGCTCCTTTTTAATCCTTCCATGTCACTTGCAGAGTTCCCTAGTAGAAAAAGGAAAAAAACCAAAAAAAAACAAACAAAAAACAATATATATATATATATAATAAAGAATGTAAAACATATGTATATATATAAAAATTATAGAATAAAGAAGCACAAAAAGCCGTAGGTAAGTGGTAAGCGCGCACCCCTCTCTCCCTTCGGTCCCGGGTTCGAATCCCCATGGCTTCACCAGTTGTGATGGGGTTTGACGCACAAACCACGATGTGCCCCTTTTTTATTTACTAATATATTTTTATATTTATTTTTTATTTTTATTTTTACCAAAAAACACATAAAAATAAAAGAACTGATGATACATTGTCTTCTTTCTAAATTTATGGGTAAGGTATTACTCATGGATCACACCACGTGACACAGATGAATACGGTGCCCCCCTTTCATACCCATCCATACTCATAATATAAGAACAGGTCAACAGTCTATTTTTTTAAATATCATAATTATAAAATAATGATTCCAAAATGATTGAAAACATAAAAACCATGGGTTACCTCCCATGCAGTGGTTTGTTTAACGTCGCTAGCCTGACATTAATCCCCCCAACTTACCCAATACCAACTTTCAGAATCTTAAGAACCCCATGTTTCACCACATCTACTAGGTTGAGATTCATTCTATGTTCAGAACTTTTTTCATGCATAAACCTATGTTCTAAAATGAGTGGTAAAATCCAAGGAATATCAGAAATGTTGGATATAGTTTAATCTGTAGCCTTTCCTAAGAAATTAATGATCATTCCAACGTTTTTGGTTTCAATAGAAGAATGAATTCCAATATAAATCCCATTATTATACCCTATGTAGGGATACTTTGGCGGGGAAGTAAGGATAAAAGTTTTGAGCTTGAGTTGCATAGGACATTCAAACACAGGTTGAGAATTTGAATCCAACTGAATTTCATTTTCCAAATTCCTAAACAAAATTGTTTCATTTTGAATAGAAGATTCAACCACAAAATTTGAAAGAATAGTGTTAATAATGGGTATAGACTCAGTGTTTTTTATTTCTCTCAATGGTTCTGTGATTGGTGTTTTTGAAAAATTTTCAGTAGAGTTATACTTAGGAGACTCAATCCACTATGTCAAATTTCCCTCTTATGAATACATGAAATCAATTTCTTCCTTATTTAAAGACCCATAAATAATTTCTTGATTCTCTTACCCTACCCCAAATCCAAAGGATGGTTCTTCAATAAATTTATGAGAGGTTTGTGGGAAACTAGACACTCCACATAAGGTTTTGGAAGGTATAGTTGGTGTATAGATGAGTTCCTCACAAGTATTAATGAACTATAGTTCTAATATCGAAGATGATACCTCCGATATCATTATCTCTATTTGATTACACAATTGTTCAATTAGTTTTTGAGGATTAGGCTGGATAAGAGTTTGTAAAACGTGACCTTAAATATGTTTGATCTCTTCAATCGTCCTCGAGAGGGCTTAAAATTGATCCTTTAAACAATCATCATCCCCTTGATTGTACATCTCACCAGTTGTGTGGTAATTAATCAAGGGTTGAACAATGAAATTTTATAATTTAGTGGCTTCCCATTATTTATTTACCATTTGATTCTAGAATGATTTTGTGACATGATAATTTGAAAGATACTCCATTGGAGAAGATAGAAAGTTGGATTCAAGATTCTTAGGACACACACAAATAGAAAGGGGAAAGGATAAGAGAGATGGGGGTGAGAATAGAGAATGTGGGGTGAGAATAGGATTATAGTGTCTAAGATACTTACTTGGGTCCCCAAAAATGGCGCCAAAATTTGATTCTCGATCAAATTTACCCAAGAGAAGAAGGTAGGATGGTCCTTGTAGTCTATCTTGTGTTGTCGAATCCTCAGAGACCTAAGAAGTACCTATAGACACGTACATTAAATGGATTGTTTTTGGAAATGAAGTGGCCAACTTGGGTTGATTTTATATGGGTTTTAGGTATCAGTAATTGTTTTATGTTAAGTCAAATTATGTTAATGAGTTAATCCTAGGTTATCGCTCGAGGTATATTGGATGAATTCATTTTTTAATGATTTCAATTTCTTATAATTGAGATGGGTTCATTTAAGAAGATCAAACAAAATAATCACTTTTTGGTTTAATGCCTACACACCCAAATACTAATAACCCATACATTTGAAGGACCAAATCATTGAGCACTCCAAGGTAAAGGTTCGTATTAGCACTTGAAATGTGTGACCTTAAATTCAATAAGGATGAAGATGTTTTAAAATCATCAAATAAAAATATCATTTAAAAGAAGTGATTAGACATTAATGGAGTTAGAAATAACATCCAATGCATCCCCTAGCTACTCCCTTGGATAAACCCATAAAAGAGTTAGCCCTCCATTGATGACATGTCTTCAACGGAAGCAGGAAGTAGACTTACGAGGGTGGAATTGAAGAAGTAAAAAAAAACAACAACAAAATCGATCACTCCACCGTTGTGTGATAAATATAACAAAGTATGGTGTGAATAAATTCACACCTTGAACCAACAGTATCAATGTGATATGTAGAACAACAAAATAAGAGTTGAAGAATAACTTTTATTAAGAAACTAGGATGAATTAAAACAACTTACATGTGAAGGAAGAGCGTTACAAAGAGAAATTGGAAGCATAACATTATGATGAAAACAAAGTTCAAAAATAATAAAGTCCTCCACCACCGCTGCCTTAAATAGGAATTTTGGAAGCCTTGGGTCGAGCCTCCAATAGTACAAAGCATCCCACTTGATTATTGTAGGCCTAAGGTGGTGGAAAGCTTGTGGAACTTGGACTTTTCCACATTTGACCCGAGATGGCAGCCAGCTTTCATCCACCGAACAGAAGCGCTTGTAATACCTTCTAGATGGATGAATAAGAGTGGTCCATATAAAAAGAAAATTGATCCCCGTATGTCTTATAATAGGATGAAAAATTGGGTCTCATTTGGAGTTGTATATTTGGAGATATGATTATATTAGTGGGATGTTTTTCTCGGCCATAGAATCTGGCCCAACATTTTATCTCTAATTTAGGCCGCTTAAATGACCACAATGGAGGCCGAATTAGAAATGGATCCTGAAGATTTATTTGTTAATATATATTTATTCTAGCCTCCCACAAAATTGGGGCTTCATTGGGTTCATAATGTGCGTCGCACATTCTCATCATTGGGATGGTGTCCAATCCGCCTTCTCTAGAATTGCTTCCTTTAATCACAAAATATCTCCATCTTCTTCCATGAATTCTCCATTTATCCCTGAATGAAACATGTTCATATTGAAGTTTAGATCAATTTTCCAAAATATAAAATTAAAATATGGATAATTACATTCCATTAAAATCAGATGAATCATTGGTTACTTTAAATGATGTCAAAAAATGGACCACATAATAGTGAATTTTAAGAAGGTATTACAATCATAATGTTAAATGACGTTCAAAGTGTAAAATTCACTAAAATGGTGTTTATGAATAATAAATAAAATGAATATCATATATATTAAAAATGAATATTATCCTCATTTAGTGGCTAATCACACCCCCAACTTGAGTTTTTCTAGTCCCGAGCAAAATATATCTCATCAACATGAAATTTGAATTCCCTTTCCCAAAAACATTTTAATACACAATGATCACCAAAAACCCTTATAACAAATAATCATGAAACCCATAAAAATATTTTAATACAAGATAGTTTCATAAGCAGATCCCAATCCCAAGCCCATTCCTTTGTTCAAATTCATTGCCATATTTCATCCAATATCAATTATGTATGAGGATGTGTTGTGCATCACAATAGGCATGGGGGTTCATCTTTATTCAAGAAGGAAATGACGGAAGTTCTAGGTGGAATCAAATTTCAATATTAAGATGAGTATTCAATTTCTTTTATTGTATTATTATTATTTTTTTCTGTGCTAATTGAAATTGCACTCAAAAGAGTCAACCCCTTTAGCGAGACTTTGCTGATGACTCCTAGGCTCAAAGACCTTAGGGAACCAAATGAATCCCACATAATCGAGAATCACCTCGAGTTAAATCAGTCATAAAAAAATTCAAATTACCAAAAATAGAGATAAAATTACTAACTATGGGCCATAAAATTATGGAGTCATGAACCCGAAGTGCCGAAATTAACGCATTAGGTCATTTCATTGCTCTACACACAATTTTTTTTATTTTTTATTTTTTTATTGAATACTCATATTAAAAATAAAATTATCACCAAACCTATGCTATTCAATTGGGGGACCCCATGAACAAAAACTAAAACCCCACTATGCAAAGGACATGCATTGTGATATTTTTTTGGATGAAAATATAAACGATGAAATATCACATTGGAAAGCCACACTTTCCAAAATCTATCCTCATTAAATTATACAAGGATTAAAATCAGAATTAGGGCATGATAAATTATTTGATATTCAGTTTCAAAGTGTGCAATTTGTATTACCATGGTCAATTTTAAAGGAATTTTTCCTTCCATTTACAAAATTGTTTTTTCAAATCAATCATTTTTTTGGACATGAAAGAATTTTTTATTTTATCTCCCCCACTATAAAATAACATTGTCCCCAGTGTTTTAAGAAAAGAAAATTTAGAAGGGAGTAGAGGTAGAGAATGAATATTCAAAAAGGAAATTGAAAATGAGGATCATGGATTGAATTCACCTGGTTGTTGAAGTTGAAATTCTTGCTGCTCCTTTTTAATCCTTCCATGTCACTTGCAGAGTTCCCAAGTAGAAAAAGGAAAAACAAAACAAACAAAACAATATATATATATATATATTTATATAATAATGAAAGTAAAATATAAGTATATATATAAAAATTATAGAATAAAGAAGCACAAAAAGCCGTAGGTCAGTAGTAAGCACGCGCCCCTCTCTCCCGTCGGTCCCGAGTTCGAATCCCCACGGCTTCGCCGGTTGCGACGGGGTTTGACCAACGACCCACGACGTGTCCCTTTTTTATATATTAATATATTTTTATTTTTATTTTTATTTTTTATTTTTACCAAAAAACACATAAAAATAAAACGAACTGATGATACATTGCCTTTTTGTAAATTTCTAGGTAAGGTATTACTCAAGGATAACACCACATGACACAGATGAATATGGTGCTCCCCTTTCAAACCCTTCCATACTCATAATAGAAGAATAGGTCAATGGTCTATTTTTTTAAATATCATAACTATAAATAAAAAAATTATTCCAAAAAGATTGAAAACATGGAAACCATGGGTTGTCTCCCACGCAACACTTTGTTTAACGTCGTTAGCCCGACATGAATCCCCCCAACTTACCCAATACCAACTTTCAGAATCTTAAGAACCCCATGTTTCACCACTTCTACTAGTTTGAGATTCATTCTATGTTTATAAATTTTTTCATGCACAACCCTATGTTCTAAAATGAGTGGTAAAATCCAAGGAATATCAGAAATGGTGGATATAGTTTCTTCTGTAGTCATTCCTAAGAAATAAATGATAATTCCAACATTTTTGGTTTCAATGGAAGAATTAATTTCAATAGAAATCTCATGATTATACCCTATGAAGGGATACTTGGGTGGGGAAGGAAGGATAAAAGTTTTGAGCTTGAGTTGCATAGGACATTCAAAAACAGGTTGAGAATTTGAATCCAACTCAGTTTCATTTTCCAAATTCCTCAACAAAATTGTTTCATTTTGAACAAAAGATTCAACCACAAAATTTGAAAGAATAGTGGTAGGAATGGGTATGAACTCAATGTTTTTTATTTCTCTCAATGGTTTAGTGATTGGTGTTTTTGGAAAATTTTCAATAGAGTTATACTTAGGAGACTCAATCCACGATGTCAAATTTCCCTCTTATGAATACATGAAATAAATTTCTTCCTTATTTAAAGACCCTTCAATAAATTCTTGATTCTCTTCCCCTACCCCAAATATAAAGGATGGTTCTTCAATAAATGCATGAGAGGTTTTCGGGAAACTAGACACTCTACATAAGGTTTTGGCAGGTACAATTGGTGTATAGATGAGTTTTTCACAAGTATTAATGCATTGTAGTTCTAATCTCAAAGATGATACCTCAGATATCATTATCTCCATTTTATTACACAATTGTTAAATTAGTTTTTGAGGATTAGGCTGGATAATAGATTGTAAAACGTGACCTTCATTACGTTTCATCTCTTCAATCTTCCTCGAGAGGGATGGAAATTGATCCTTTAAACAATCATCATCTCCTTGATTGCACATCACAACAGTTGTGTTGTAATTAATAAAGGGTTGATCAATGAAATTTTATAATTTAGTGGCTTCCCAATATTTATTGTACATTTGATTTCAGAATGAGTTTTTGACATGATAATTTGGAAGATACTCCATTGGAGAAGATAAAAAGATGGATTCTAGATTCTTAGGACACACACAAATAAAAAGGGGTAAAGATAAGAGAGATGGGGGTGAGAATGAAGAATGTGGGGTGAGAATAGGATTCAAGTGTCTAAGATACTTACTTGGGTCCCCAGAAATGGTGCAAAAATTTGATTCTCGCTCAAATTTACCCAAGAGAAGAAAGTAGGACGATCCTTGTAGTCTATCTTGGGTTGTCGAATCCTCAGAGACCTAAGAAGTACCTAAAGAAACGTACATTCAATGGATTTTTTTAACTATGAAGTGTCCAACATGGGATTATTTTCGATTGGTTTAAGGTATCACAAATTTTTTTAAGTAAACTCAAATTAATGTAATGAGTTGTTCCTCAGTTATCACTCGGGGTGGATTGGATGAATTCCTTTTTTAATGATTTCAATTTCTTATAATTGATATGGGTTCATTTAAGAAGATGAAACATAATCATCACTTACTCGTTTAATGACCAAACACCCTAATACTAATCACCCATACACTTGAAGGATCAAATCATTGAGCACTCCAAGGTAAAGGTTCGTATTAGTACTTGAAATGTGTGACCTTAAATTCAATAAGGATGAAGATGTTTTAAAATAATCAAATAAAAATCTTATTTAAAAGAAGTGATTAGCCATTAATGGAGTGAGAAATAACAACCAATCCATACTCTTGCTACTCCCATGGATCAACCCATAAAAGATTTAGCCCTCCATTGATGACACGTCTTCAACAGAAGCCGGAAGTAGACTTACAAGGGTGGAATTGAATGAGTAAAAAAACAACAACAAAATCGATCACTCCACCGTTGTGTGATAAATATCACAAAGTATGGTGTGAATAAATTCACACCTTGAACCAACAGTATAAACGTGATATGTAGAACAATAGAATAAGAGTATAAGAAGAACTTTTATTACGAAACTAGGTTGAATTAAAACAAATTAAATGTGAAGGAAGAACATTACAAAGAGAAATTGACAGCATAACATTAAGATGAAAACAAAGCTCAAAAATAAGAAAATACTCCACCACCACTGCCTTAAATAGCCATTTTGGAAGCCTTGGGTAGATAATCCAGTAGTAAGAAGAATCCAACTTGATAATATTAGGCCTACGGTGGTGGAAAGCTTGTGGAACTTGGACTTTTCTATATTTGACCCGAGGTGGCAGCCATCTTTCATCCACCGAACGGACATGCTTGGAATACCTTCTAGATGGCCGAAGTAGAGTCGTCCATAGAAGAGGAAAATGGAGCCCCGGATATCTTCTAACAACCTGTAAAATTGGGTGCCATTTGGAGTTGTATATTCTGAGATATGATTATATTAGTCGGATGTTTTTCTTGGACGCAGAATCTGGCCCAAAATTTTATCTCTAATATAGGTCGCCTAAATGACAACAATGGATGCCGAATTAGCACTGTATCCTGAATAATAATTTGTTCCTATATATGTCTTCTATCCTCACCCCAAATTGGGTCTTCATTGGGTTTGTAATTTGGGACCCACATTCTCATCATTGGGATGTTTTCCAATATGCCTTCTCTAGAATTGCTTCTTTTCATCACAAAATATCTCCATGTTCTTCCATGAATTCTCCATTGATCCCTGAATGAAACATATTAATATTGAAGTTTAGATAAATTTCCCATAATATAAAATTAAAATATGGATAAATAAATTCCATAAAATCAGATGAATCATTGGGGACTTTAAATGATGTAAAACAATTTACCACATAATAGTGCATTTTAATAAGGTATTACAATCACAATGTAAAATGATGTTCAATTTGTAAAATGCACTAAAATGGTGTTAATGAATAATAAAGAACATGAATATTATATATATTAACAATGAATATTAGCCTCATTTAGTGGCTAATCACTCCCCCTGAACTTCAGTTTTGCTAGTCCCGAGCAAAATATATCTCATCAACATGAAATTCGAATTCCCTTTCCTAAAAACATTTTAATACAAAATGATCACCAAAAACCCTTATACCAAACAATCATGAAACCCATAAAAATATTTTAATACAAGATATTTTCATAAGCAGATCCCAATCCCAAGCCCATTCCTTTGTTCAAATTCGTTGCCATATTTCATCCAATTTCAATTAAGTATGAGGATGTGTTATGCATCACAATAGACATGGGGGTTCATCTTTATTCAAGGGGGAAATGACAGAAGATCTAGGTGGAATAAAATTTCAATATTAAGATGAGTATTCAAATTTTTTATTATATTATTTATTTATCCATGGTAATTGAAATTGCACTCAAAAGAGTCAACCCCTGTAGTGAGACTTTGCCGATGACTCCGAGGCTCAAAGACCTTAGGGCACCAAGTGAAGCCCACATACTCGGGCATCATCTCGAGTAAACTCAGTCAAAAAAATTCAAATTATCAAAAATAGAGGTAAATTTACTAACACTGGGCTAGAAAACTATGGATTCATGATCCCAAAGTGCCGAAAGCTACACATTAGGTCATTTCATTGCTCTACGCACAATTTTTTTTTATTTTTTTTATTTAATTCTCATATTAAAACTAAAATGATCACCAAACCTATGATATTTATTTGAGGGACCCCATAAACTCAAAATAATACCCCACTATCCAAAGGACATTCATTTTGATATTTTTTTATTTGGATTAAAATATAAACGATTAAATATTACATTGGACAGCCACACATTCCAAAATCGATCCTCATGAAATTATACAAGGATTAAAATCAGAAGTAGGGCATGATAAATTATTCGATATTCAGTTTCAATTTTTTCAATGTGTATTACCATGTTCAAAGTTAAAGGAATTTTTCCTTCCATTTACACATTTTTTTTTCAAATCATTCATTTTTTTGACACGAAAGTATTTTTTATTTTATCTCCCCCCAACTTAAAATAACATTGTCCCTAGTGTTTTAATAAAAGAAAATTTAGAAGTGGGTAGAGGTAGAGAATGAATGTTAAAAAAGGAAATTTAAAATGAGTATCATGGAATGAAGTCACCTGGTGGTTGATGTTGAAATTCTTGCTGCTCCTTTTTAATCCTTCCATGTTACTTGCAGAGATCCCTAGTAGAAAAAGAAAAAACAAAACAAACAAAACAAAACAAAACAATATATATATATATATTTATATAATAAAGAAAGTAAAATATAAGTATATATATAAATATTATAGAATAAAGAAGCACAAAAAGGCATAGGTCAATGGTAAGCGCGCACCCCTCTCTCCCATCGGTCCCGGGTTCAAATCCCCACATCTTCGCCGGTTGCAACGGGGTTTGACCCACGGCCCACGACATGCCCATTTTTTATTTATTAATATAGTTTTGTTTTTATTTTTTATTATTATTTTTACCAAAAAACACATAAAAATAAAATGAACTGATGATACACTGTCTTCTTTTTAAATTTCTGGGTACAGTATTACTCAAGGATCACATCATGTGACACAGATGAATATGTTGATCCCCTTTCATACCCATCCATACTCATAATATAAGAACATGTCAACAGTCTACTTTATTTAAATATCATAATTATATATAAAAAAATTATTCCAAAAAGATTAAAAACATGAAAACCATGGGTTGCCTCCCACGCAATGCTTTGTTTAACGTCGTTAGCCCAACATGAATCCCCCCAAATTACCCAATACCAACTTTCAGAATCTTAAGAACACCATGTTTCACCACTTCTACTAGGTTGAGATTCATTCTATGTTTAGAAATTTTTTCATGCACAAACCTATGTTCTAAAATGAGTGGTAAAATCCAAGGAATATCAGAAATGGTGGATATAGTTTCCTCTGTAGTCTTTTCTACGAAATCAATGATCATTCCTACGTTTTTGGTTTCAATAGAATTATGAATTTCAATAGAAAGATCATGATTATACCCTATGAAGGGATACTTGTGTGGGGAAGGAAGGATACAAGTTTTGAGCTTGAGTTGCATAGGACATTCAAACACTGGTTGAGAATTTGAATCCAACTCAATTTCATTTTCCAAATTCCTCAACAAAATTGTTTCATTTTGAATAAAAGATTCAACCAAAAAATTTGAAAGAATAGTGTTAGGAATTGGTATGGACTCAATGTTTTTTATTTCTCTAAATCGTTCATGGATTGGTGTTTTTGAATAATAGTCAATAGAGTTATACTTAGGAGACTCAATCCATGATGTCAAATTTACCTCTTGTGAATAAATGAAATCAATTTCTTCCTGATTTAAAGACCCTTTAATAATTTTGTGATTCTCTTCCCGTACCCCAAATCCAAAGGATGGTTCTACAATAAATTTATGAGAGGTTTGTGGGAAACTAGACACTCCACATAAGGTTTTGGAAGGTACAACTGGTGTGTAGATGAGTTCCTCACAAGTATTAGTGCATTGTAGTTCAAATCTCAAAGATGATACCTCAGATCTCATTATCTCCATTTGATTACACAATTTTTCAATTAGTTTTTGGGGATTAGGCTATATAAGAGTTTTTAAAACGTGACCTTCATTATCTTTGATCTCTTCAATCGTCCTCGAGAGGGATGGAAATTGATCTTTTAAACAATCATCATCTCCTTGATTGTACATCTCACCAGTTGTGTCGTAATTAATCAAGGGTTGATCAATGAAATTTTATAATTTAGTGGCTTCTCAATATTGATTTTCCATTTGATTCCAGAATGAGTTTGTGACATGATAATTAGAATGATACTCCATTGGAGAAGATAAAAAGTTGGATTCTATATTCTTAGGACACACACAAATAGAAAGGGGTAAAGATAAGAGAGATGAGGGTGAGAATAGAGAATGTGGGGTGAGAATAGGATTCTAGTGTTTACGATACTTACTTGGGTCCCCGAAAATGGTGCCAAAATTTGATTCTCGCTCAAATTTACCCAAGAGAAGAAGGTAGGACGATCCTTGTAGTCTAGCTTGGGTTGTCGAATCCTCAGAGACCTAAGAAGTACCTACAGACACGTACATTATATGGATTGTTTTTGGCTATGAAGTGGAAAACCTGGCTTGATTTTATATGGGTTTACGGTATCATTAATTGTTTTAAGTTAACTCAAATTAAGGTAATGAGTTGATCCTAGGTTATCGCTCGGGGTGGATTGGATGAATTCCTTTTTTAATGATTTCAATTTCTTATAATTGAGATGGGTTCATTTAAGAAGATCAAACATAATAATCACTTACTGGTTTAATGCCTAAACAACCTAATACTAATAAACCATACACTATAAGGATAAAATAATTGAGCACTCCTAGGTAAAGGTTCGTATAAGCACTTGAAATGTGTGACCTTAAATTCAATAAGGATGAAGATGTTTTAAAATCATCAAATAAAAATCTCATTTAAAAGAAGTGATTAGAAATTAATGGAGTGAGAAATAACATCCAATCCATCTAATTGATACTCCCTTGGATCAAAATAGAAAATATTTAGCCCTCCATTTATGACATGTCTTCAATGGAAGCGGGAAGTAGACTTACTAGGGTGGAATTGAAGAAGTAAAAAAACAACAACAAAATCGATCACTCCACCATTGTGTGATAAATATCACAAAGTATGGTGTAAATAAATTCACACCATGAACCAATAGTATCAAGGTAATATTTAGAACAATAGAGTAAGAGTAGAAGACGAACTTTTATTAATAAAATAGGATGAATTAAAAAAACTTACATGTGAAGGAAGAACATTACAAAGAGAAATTAGCAGCATAACATTAAGATGAAAACCAAGCTCAAAAATAATAAACTCTTCCACCACCACTGCCTTAATTAGGCATTTTGGAAGCCTTGTGTCGAGCCTACAATAGTACAAAGTATCCCACTTGATTATTGTAGGCCTACGGTGGTGGAAAGCTTGTGGAACATGGACTTTTCCACATTTGACCCGAGGTGGCAGCCAGCTTTAATGCACCGAACAGACGCGCTTGGAATACCTTCTAGATGGCCGAATCAGAGTGGGGCATAGGCAAAGAACATGGATCCCTGGATGTGTTCTAACATCCTGTAAAATTGGATCCCATTTTGAGTTTCATATTCAGAGATATGATTATATTAATGGGATGTTTTTCTGGGCTGCAGAATCTGGCCTAGAATTTTATCTCTAACTTAGGCCGCCTAAATGGCCACAATGGATGCCGAATTAGCATAGGATCCTGAATAATTATTTGTTACTTTATATGTCTTCTAGCCTCCTAAAAAAGTGGGGCTTCATTGGGTTTGTAATATGGGTCCCACATTCTCATCATTGGGATGGTGTCCAATATGACTTCTCTAGAATTGCTTTCTTTCATCACAAAATATCCCTATCTACTTCCATGAATTCTCCATTGATCCCTGAATGAAACATTTTCATATTGAAGTTTAGATAAATTTAACAAAATTTAAAATTAAAATATGGATAATTAAATTCCTTAAAATCAGATGAATAATTGGGTACTTTAAATGATGTTAAAAAATGTACCACATAATAGTGCATTTTAAGAAGGTATTACAATCATAATGTGAAATGATGTTCAAAGTGTAAAATGCACAAAAATGGTGTTTATGAATAAAAAAGAACATGAATATTATATATATTAACAATGAATAGTATCCTCATTTAGTGTTTAATCACACCCCCCAACTTGAGTTTTGCTAGTCCCGAGAAAAATATATCTCATCAACATGAAATTCGAATTCTCTTTCCCAAAAACATTTTAATACACAATGATCACCAAAAACCCTTATACCAAAAAATTATGAAACCCATAAAAAAATTTTAATATGAGATAGTTTCATAAGAAGATCCCAATCCCAAGCCCATTCCTTTGTTCAAATACATTGCCAGATTTAATCCAATATCAATTATGTATGAGGATGTGTTGTGCATCACAATAGACATGGGGGAAACGACGAAAGTTCTAGGTGGAATTAAATTTCAATATTAAGATGAGTATTCAAATTTTTTTATTGTATTATTATTATTTTTTCCATGGTAATTTAAATTCCACTCAAAAGAGTCAACCCCTATAGCGAGACTTTGCCAATGACTCCCAGGATCAAAGACCTTAGGGCACCAAGTAATGCCCACATACTCGGGCTTCATATCGAGTTAAATCAGTCAAAAAAAATTCAAATTACAAAAAATAGAGATACAATTACTAACTCTGGGCCAGAAAACTATGGATTCATGATCCCCAAGTGTCGAAAGCCACGCATTAGGTCATTTCATTGCTCTACTTACAATTTTTTTATTTTTTATTTTTTTTATTGAATACTCATATTAAAACTAAAATGATCACCAAACCTATGATATGTATTTGGGGGACCCCATGAACTCAAACTAATACCCCACTATCCAAAGGAAATGAATTGTGATCTTTTTTTATTTGGATGGAAATATAAAGGATGAAATATCACATTGGACAACCACACTTTCCAAAATCGACCCTCATGTAATTATACAAGGATTAAAATCAGAATCAGGGCATGATAAATTATTTGATATTCAGTTTCAAAGTGTGCAATGTGTATTACCATGTTCAAAGTTAAAGGAATTTTTTCTTCTGTTTACACAATTATTTTTTCAAGTCGTTCATTTTGTTTTGACACGAAACCATTTTTTATTTTATCTCCCCCCAACTTAAAATAACACTGTCCCCAGTGTTTTAAGAAAAGAAAATTTTGGAGAGGGTAGAGGTAGAGAATGAAAGTTTAAAAAGGAAATTGAAAATGAGGATCATGGAATGAAGTCACCTAGTGGTAGAAGTTGAAATTCTTGCTGCTCCTTTTTAATCATTTCATTTCACATGCAGAGTTCCGTAGTAGAAAAAGGAAAAAAACAAACAAAACAAAACAAAAAAAAATATATTTATATAATAATTAAAGTATATATATAAGTATATATATAAAAATTATTGAATAAAGAAGCAAAAAAAGTTTTATGTTAGTGGTAAGCGCCTGCCCCTCTCTCCCTTCGGTCCTGGGTTTGAATCCCCACGGCTTCGCTGGTTGCGACGGGGTTTGACCCATGACCCACGACGTGCCCCTTTTTTATTTATTAATATTTATTTATTTATTTATTTTTTATCTTTATTTTTACCAAAAAACACATAAAAATAAAATGAACTGATGATACATTGCCTTTTTTTTAAATTTCTGGGTAAGGTATTACTCAAGGATCACACCACGTGACACGGATGAATATGGTGCTCCCCTTTCATACCCATCCATGCTCATAATAGAAGAATAGGTCATCAATCTATTTTTTTTAAATATCATAATTATAAATAAAAAAATGATTCCAAAAAGATTGAAAACATGAAAACCATGGGTTACCTCCCATGTAGTGCTTTGTTTAAGGTCGTTAGCCAGACATGAATCCCCCCAACTTACCCAATACCAACTTTCAGAATCTTAAGAACCCCATATTTCACCACTTCTACTAGGTTGAGATTAATTCTATGTTTAGAACTTTTTTCATGCACAAACCTATGTTCTAAAATTAGTGGTAAAATCCAAGGAATATCAGAAATGGTGGATATAGTTTCCTCTGTAGTCTTTCCTAAGAAATCAATGATCATTCCAATGTTTTTGGTTTCAATAGAAGAATTAATTCCAACAGAAAGATCCTGATTATACCCTATTAAGGGATACTTGGGTGTGGAAGGAAGGATAAAAGTTTTGAGCTTGAGTTGCATAGGACATTCAAACATAGGTTGAGAATTTGAATCCAACACAATTTCATTTTCCAAATTTCTCAACAAAATTTTTTCATTTTGAACAGAAGATTCAACCACAAAATTTGAAGGAATAGTGTTAGGAATGGGTATGGACTCAATGTTTTTTATTTCTCTCAATGGTTGAGTGATTGGTGTTTTTGAAAAACTGTCAATAGAGTCATACTCAGGAGACTCAATCCACGATGTCAAATTTCCCTCTTATGAATACATGAAATCAATATCTTCCTGATTTAAAGACCCTTCAATAATTTCTCGATTCTCTTCCCCTACCCCAAATCCAAAGGATGGTTCTTCAATAAATTCATGAGAAGTTCTCGGGAAACTAGACCCTCCACATAAGGTTTTGGAAGGTACATTTGGTGTATATATGAGTTCTTCACAAGTATTAATGCATTGTAGTTATAATCTCAATGATGATACCTCAAATATCATTATCTCCATTTGATTACACAATTTTTCAATTTGTTTTTGAGGATTAGTCTGGATAAGAGTTTGTAAAACGTGACCTTCATTATGTTTGATCTCGTCAATCGTCCTCGAGAGGGATAGAAATTGATCCTTTAAACAATCATCATCCCCTTGATTGTACATCTCACCAGTTGTGTGGTAATTAATCAAGGGTTGATCAATGAAATTTTATACTTTAGTGGATTCCAAATATTGATTTTCCATTTGATTCCAGAATGATTTTGTGACATGATAATTTGGAAGATACTCCATTGGAGAAGATAGAAAGTTGGATTCTAGATTCTTAGGATACACACAAATTGAAAGGGGTAAAGATAAGAGAGATGGGGCTGAGAATAAAGAATGTGGGGTGAGAATATGGTTAGAGTGTCTAAGATACTTACTTGGGTCCCCGGAAATGGCGCTAAAATTTTATTCTCGCTCAAATTTACCCAAGCGAAGAAGGTAGGACGGTCCTTGTACTCTAGCTTGGGTTGTCGAATCCTCAGAGACCTAAGAAGTACCTACAGACACGTACATTCTATGGATTGTTTTTGAACATGTAGTGGCCAACTTAGGTTGATTTTAGATGGGTTTAAGGTATCACTAATTGTTTTAAGTTAACTCAAATTAAGGTAATGATTTGATCCTAGGTTATTGCTCGGGGTGGATTGGATGAATTTCTTTTTTATTGATTTCAATTTCTTATAATTGAGATGGGTTCATTTAAGAAGTTCAAACATAATCATCACTTACTGGTTTAATTCCTAAACAACCTAATACTAATCACCCATACACTTAAAGGATCAAGTCACTGAGCACTCCAAGGTAAAGGTTCGTATTAGAACATGAAATGTGTGACCTTAAATTCAATAAGGATGAAGATGTTTTCAAATCATTAAATAAAAATCTCATTTAAATGAAGTTATTATCCATAAATGGAGTGAGAAATAACATCCAATCCAGCCCCTTGCTACTACCTTGGATCAAACCATAAAAGATTTATCCCTCCATTGATGACATGTCTTCAATGGAAGCGGGAAGTAGACTTACGAGGGTGGAATTGAAGAAGTAAAAAAACAACAACAAAATTGATCACTCCACTGTTGTGTGATAAATATCACAAAGAATGGTGTGAATAAATTCACACCTTGAACCAACAGTATCAAAGTGATATGTAGAACAATAGAATAAGAGTAGAAGAATAACTTTTATTAAGAAACTAGGATGAATTAAAACAACTTACATGTGAAGGAAGAACCTTACAACGAGAAATTGGCAGCATTACATTATGATGAAAACAATGTTCAAAAATAATAAACTCCTCCACCACCACAGCCTTAAATAGGAATTTTTGAATCCTTGGGTCGAGCCTCCAATAGTACAAAGCATCCCACTTGATTATTGTAGGCCTACGGTGGTGGAAAGCTTGTGGAACTTGGACTTTTCCACATTTGACCTGAGGTGGCATATAGATTTCATCCACCGATCAAACGTGATTGTAATACCTTCTAGATGGACGAATCAGAGTGGGCCATAGAAGAAGAAAATGGATCCCCAGATGTCGTCTAACTTCTTGAACAATACGGTCCCATTTGGAGTTGTATATTCGGAGGTATAATTATATTAGTGGGATGTTTTTCTGGGCGGCAGAATCTAGCCTAGAATTTTATCTCTAACTTAGGACGCCTAAATGACCACAATGGAAGCCGAATTAGCACTAGATGATAAAAACGTATTTGTTCCTATCTATGTATTCTAGCCTCCAACAAAATTGGGGATTAATTGGGTTTGTAATGTGGGTACCACATTCTCATCATTGGGATGGTGTCCAATCCGCCTTCTCTAGAATTTCTTCCTTTCATCACAAAATATCCCCATCCTCTTCCATGAATTCTCCATTAATCCCTGAATGAAACATGTTCATAATTAAGTTTAGATCAATTTCCCAAAATATAAAATTAAAATATGTTTTATTAAATTACATAAAATCAGATGAATCATTGGGGACTTTAAATGATGTTAAAAAATGTACCACATAATTGTGAATTTTAAGAAGGTATTACAATCATAATGTGAAATGATGTTCAAAGTGTAAAATGCACTAAAATGGTGTTTATGAATAATAAATATCATGAATATTATATATATTAACAATTAATATTAGCCTCATTTAGTGGCTAATCACACCCCCCAACTTGAGTTTTTCTAGTCCAGAGCAAAATATATCTCCTTAACATGAAAATCGAATTTCCTTTCCCAAAAACATTTTAATACATAATGATCACCAAAAACCCTTATACCAAACAATAATGAAACCCATAAAAATATTTTAATACAAGATTTTATCATAAGCAGATCCCAATCCCAAGCCCATTCCTTTGTTCAAATTCATTTCCATATTTCATCCAATGTCAATTAAGTATGAGGATGTGTTGTGCATCACAATAGACATGGGGGTTCTTCTTTATTCATGGGGGAAATGATGGAAGCACTTGGTGGAATCAAATTTCAATATTAAGATGAGTATTCATAATTTTTTTATTGTATTATTATTATTTTTTTCCATGGTAATTGAAATTGAACTCTAAAAAGTCAACCCCTATAGCGAGACATTGCCGATGACTGCCAGGCTCAAAGACCTCAGGCCACCAAGTGAAGCCCATATACTCGGGAATCATCTCGAGTGAAATCAGTAAAAAACAAATTCAAATTACCAAAAATAGAGATAAAATTACTAACTATGGGCCAGACAACTATGGAGTCATATCCCCAAGTGCCGAAAGCCACAAATTAGGTCATTTCATTGCTCTACGCACAATTGTTTTTTATTGAATACTCATATTAAAACTAAAATGATCACCAAACCTATGATATATATTTGGGGGACCCCATGAACTCAAACTAATAACCCACTATCCGAAGTACATGCATTGTGATCTTTTTTTTATATGGATGAAAATATAAACGATGAAATATGACATTGGACAGCCACACTTTCCCAAAACTATCCTCATAAAATTATACAAGGATTAAAATCAGAATCAAGGCGTGATAAATAATTTGATATTCAGTTTCAAAGTGTGAAATTTTTATTACCATGTTCAAAGTTAAAGGTATTTTTCCTTCTATTTACACATTTTTTTTTCAAATCATTCATTTTTTTGACACGAAATCATTTTTTATTTTATCTCCCCCAACATAAAATAACATTATCCCCAGTGTTTTAAGGAAATAAAATTTAGAAGGGGGTAGAGGTAGAGAATGAAATTTCAAAAAGGAAACTGAAAATGAGAATCATGGAATGAAGTCACCTGGTGGTTGATGTTGAAATTCTTGCTGTTCCTTTTTAATCCTTCCATGTCACTTGCAGAGTTCCCTACTAGAAAAAGGAAAAACAAAACAAACAAAACAAAACAAAACAATATATATATATATAATAAAGAAAGTAAAATATAAGTATATATATAAAAATTATAGAACAAAGAAGTACAAAAAGTCGTAGGTCAGTGGTAAGCGCACGCCCCTCTCTCCCTTCGGTCCTGGGTTCGAATCCCCACGGCTTCGCCAGTTGCAATGAGGTTTGACCCCCAACCCATGACGTGCCCCTTTTTTATTTATTAATATTTTTTTATTTTTATTTTTACCAAAAAACACATAAAAACAAAATGAACTGATGATACATTGTCTTATTTTTAAATTTTTAGGTAATGTATTATTCAAGGATCACACCACGTGACATGGAAGAATATGGTTCTCCCCTTTCATACCCATCCATACTCATAATAGAAGAAGAGGTCAACAGTAATTTTTTTTAAATATCATAATTATGAATAAAAATATGATTCCAAAAAGATTGAAAACATGAAAACCATGGGTTTCCTCTCATGCAGTTCTTTGTTTAACGTCGTTAGCCCAACATGATTCCCCCCAACTTACCCAATACCAACTTTCAGAATCTTATGAACCCCATGTTTCACCAATTATACAAGGTTGAGATTCATTTTATGTTTAGACCTTTTTATGAACAAACCTATGTTCTAAAATGAGTTGTAAAATCCAAGGAATATCAAAAATAGTGGATATAGTTTCCTCTGTAGTCTTTCCTAAGAAATCAATGATCATTCCAACGTTTTTGGTTTCAATAGAAGAATGAATTCCAATAGAAATCTCATGATTATACCCTATGAAGGGATACTTGGTTGGGGAAGGAAGGATAAACGTTTTGAGCTTGAGTTTCATAGGACATTCAAACACATGTTGCGAATTTGAATCCTACTCATTTTCATTTTCCAATTTCATCAACAAATTTTTTTCATTTTGAACAGAAGATTCAACCACAAAATTTGAAAGAATAGTGTTAGGAATGGGTATGGACTCAATGTTTTTTATTTCTCTCAATGGTTCAGTGATTGGTGTTTTGGAAAAATTTTCAATAGAGTTATACATAGGAGACTCAATCCACAATGTCAAATTTCCCTCTTGTGAATATATGAAATCAATTTCTTCCTGATTTAAAGATCCTTAAATAATTTCTTGATTCTATTCCCCTACCCCAAATCAAAATGATGGTTCATCAATAAATTCATGAGAGGTTTGTGGGAAACTAGACACTCCACATTAGGTTTTGGAAGGTACATTTGGTGTATAGATGAGTTCCTCACAAGTGTTAATGCATTGTAGTTCTAATCTCAAAGATGATACCTCAGATATCATTATCTCCATTTGATTACACAATTTTTCAATTAGTTTTTGAGTATTAGGATGGATAAGAGTTTGTAAAACATGACCTTCATTATGTTTGATCTCTTCAATCTTCCTCGAGAGGGCTAGAAATTGATCCTTTAAACAATAATCATACCCTTGATTGTACATCTCACCAGTTGTGTGGTAACTAATCAAGGGTTGATCAATGAAATTTTATAATTTAGTGGATTCCCAATATTGATTTACCATTTGATTCCAAAATGAGTTTGTGACATGATAATTTTTAATATACTCCATTGGAGAAGATAGAATGTTGGATTCTAGATTCGTAGGACACACACAAATAGAAAATGGTAAAGATAAGAGAGATGTGGGTGAGAATAAAGAATAATGGGTGAGAATTGGATTTGAGTGTCTAAGATACTTACTTGGGTCCCTGGAAATGGCACCAAAATTTGATTCTCACTCAAATTTACACAAGAGATGAAGGTAGGATGGTCCTTGTAGTCTATCTTGGGTTGTCGAATCCTCAGAGACCTAAGAAGTACCTACAGACACGTACATTCTATAGATTGTTTTTGACTATGAAGTGGCCAACTTGGGTTAATTATATATGGGTTTAAGGTATCACTAATTGTTTTATGTTAACTCAAATTAAGGTAATGAGTTGATCCTAGGTTATCTTTCAGGGTGGATTGGATGAATTCCTATTCTAATGATTTCAAGTTCTTATAATTGAGATGGGTTCATTTAAGAAGATAAAACATAATCATCACTTACTGGTTTAATTTCTACACACCCTAATACTAATCACACATACACTTTAAGGATCAAATCATTGAGCACTCCAAGTTAAAGGTTCGTATTAGCACTTGAAATGTGTGACCTTAAATTAAATAAGGATGAAGATGTTTTAAAATCATCAAATAAAAATCCCATTTAAAAGAAGTTATTAGCCATTAATGGAGTGAGAAATATCATCAAATCCAGCCCCTTTCTACTCCCTTGGATCAACCCATAAAAGAGTTATCCCTCCATTGCTGACATGTCTTCAACAGAAGCGGGAAGTAGACTTACGAGGGTGGAATTGAAGAAGTAAAAAAAACAATAACAAAATCGATCACTCCACCACTGTGTGATAAATATCACAAAGTATGGTGTGAATAAATTCACACCATGAACCAACAGTATCAATGTGATATTTAGAACAACAGAATAATATTATAAAAAGAAATTTTATTAAGAAACTAGGATGAATTAAAAAAACATACATGTGAAGGAAAAACGTTACAAAGAGAAATTGGCAGCATGACATTAAGATGAAAACAAAGCTCAAAAATAATAAACTCTTCCCTCACAACTGCCTTAAATAAGAATTTTCGAAGAATTGGGTCGAGCCTCCAACATTACAAAGCATCCCACTTGATTATGGTAGGCCTAGGGTGGTGTAAAGCTTGTGTAACTTGGACTTTTCCACATTTGACCTGAGGTGGCAGCCAACTTTCATCCACCGAACAGACTCTCTTGGAAGCCCTTCTAGATGGCCTAATCAGAGTGGGCCATAGAAGAAACAAATGGATACCCAAATTTCTTCTAAATGGCTGTAAAATTTGGGCTCATTTAGAGTTGTATATTCGGAGATATCATTATATTAGTGGGATGTTTGTTTGGGCCACAGAATCTGGCCTAGAAATTTATCTCTAACTTAGTCTTCCTAAATGACCACAATGGAGGACAAATTAGCACCAGATCCTGAATAATTATTTGTTCCTCTATATTTCTTCCAGCCTCCCACAAAAATTGGGTTTTATTGGGTTTGTAATGTGGGTCCCACATTCTCATCAGTGGGCTGGTGTCCAATCTTCCTTATCTAGAATTGCTTCCATTCATCACAAAATATCCCCATCTTCTTCCATGAATTCTCCATTGATCCCTGAATTAAACATGTTCATGTTAAAGTTTAGATCAATTTTCCAAAATATAAAATTAAAATATTGATAATTACATTCTTTAAAATCAGATAAATCATTGGGTACTTTAAATGATGTTAAAAAATGTACCACATAATAGTGAATTTTAAGAAGGTATTACAATCATAATGTGAAATGATGTTCACAGTGTAAAATGCACTAAAATGGTGTTTATGAATAATAAAGAAAATGAATATCATATATATTAAAAATGAATATTATCCTCATTTTGTGGCTAATCAATCTCCAAAAACTTACCTAATCCCTTCAAAAAAACCCCTCCCCTCTTCCTAGCCTCCATATCATGGTCATAAACGCAACTTATGATAGATTTTGGGAAAATATAAGGAGGATACCCGAAGAAGCTCTAACTTTCTTCAAAAAGCATCTTAAATTTATTTCTCTCAAAAACTACTTAAATTATTTTTAAACTTGGATGATAATATATAATAATTATTTTATGTATATTGGGATGTTTTTATAATATTTTCATGAACTACAAAAATTTACACTTGCATAAAATGGGTTGCAAAATCATGTTTTGTGTGTACTACAGAGTACCACCTCAGGAACCGATGTCGCTCATTCTTCGATTACCACATTTAATGGTTGGGTAGGATGATGGATATAAATTTTTTTATGATATTTATTATATATTTATACCTCAAGAGTAATTATATGATATTAAGTTTTTTATCATTCATTCTGTAGGTGATATGATAACGTCGCTCGTGTGTACGTCAGACTACAATCTCTTTAAGGGATGCAATTCTTTTTCTAGAAATGCTTCACATAGAAGGTTATAAGGATACATTTAAAGATTATATGTCATATACATGAATTTATTATAATAATTAAGAAATATTTATCATTATGTTGGGATAATTCATCATTTTAATTTGCATACATTTCCACTAACTTAAAGATGATAACATCATTTGTGTACGTGTGGACTACCACCTTCAAAAGTGGTGTGACTCTATTTTCATCACCACACCATGTAGATGAAATATATATTTATTTAATAAGGTTTATATTATATTATTTTCATTATGTAAGAATTCAATATTACTTACCATCTTTCACTAATGATCATCGTAACATGGAAACGTTACTCATGTATAAGCAATACATACCGCCTCCATGATCATAACATACAATATTTTTCATAAAACAATTATAATGATTTGGTTTTGAAGTATAATTTATATATTTATATCATTATTATCATTCTAGAGATGATTAAACTATGTAATATGTGAATGAATATGATCTATAATGACAAAACACTCAAGATAAAACAAGAGAAAGTTGGACACAAAACAATGAAAATAATGAAATATTATTATGAAACGGGTGGTAAAATGTTGTAAAAGTATCATATATGATATTATAAATACATATATGGTTATTTTTTATGCTCAATAATTTTTTAAATCTAATATACATAATGTTAAATCCCTGTCAACAAAAAAGGAAGTATGATGTAAGATATTTAATCTAAATTTACATTGCATTGGGGATTATTTGTTATTATAAACCAATTCACATATATATAGTCTATATAATCCCCATTTTACATGTAATATTTTCATTCATACAGACATCATAATATTTTAGGGTTTAATTATAGTTATTTCATCCAAGTGTATCATATTTGAAAATTACCTTATGGTAAAATTTATTGAACAATCTCACTTTCATTTGTGATTGTTATCATTATTTTGAAAAAATTACTTTACTTTAGAAAATTTTCACTACAGATTAAATTTCTATTAGATATTAGTATTAGTTCTTGGTGGATATTATTATTTACAAATACTTATACCAATTTAACAATATAGTGTTTATTTTTAAAGATATTTGATTAATTGGGAATATATTGATAAATTTGTATCCTTTGCTCAATATGAATATTTGATGATAAGAAATATTTAATTATAAATTAAATAGATTGTTAAATATAAGAATAATTTTATTTTACTACAGGATGGGGTGGAAATGATTTTATATATCCCATTGATTTATTGGTTCGTCTCATGAGACAAATAAGTTAGCCAATTAAATGGGTTTCATTCAAAATTTATTTATTATTACCCAAGATATTTTCACTATGATATTATTTACAAATACATTTCATTATCGGTTAACTGATTAAATGGAACAAATTTTCTATTATTTACTTTTTTATATTGATAATACCATATCTGTTCACAGAGGAATTTTATTTAAATGGAATATGTATTCAGTTAGTCAGCATGAAATATTTATTATTCCTTATTGATTCATGATATATTATATTATACTTAACCATTAATCATCATTTAACTTCACCCATATTTTTTTCTTTCCCCAAGATATGATGATGAATCCTTTTAATGAGTTTTCAAGTATGCTTAAAATTTTCTTTTCTATGTATTATTTTTAATCTTATATTCCCAACATAAAATGAGCATCATGTTTTTATCTTCTTCTCAAGAAATACTAAACAAATCAGTAGGATTTTATTTCTTATATATATGAAAATGTAATAAATATAGAACCAGATCTAGGATATTGGGGTTAGGGCCATCATAGATGGTATCATAGGAATTTTAATAGATACACAAGGAACTTGATTTATTAAAAAATATATTAGGGAACATAACCCATTGGTATAATTTTTTTTATTATTATATAAGACAAAATTAACGTTTAAATAAGATATAAATTATATTTATTTTCTATGAAATTAATTATTGTATGGATTTTGGAAGTAGACATGGTCCTATAATAGAGGTACCTAAGATAAATAACTCAAAAAAGGTAACATTGTGCAATACTTGATCAAAAATTGTTACATGAAAACATGGGTTATTTGTGTATATGTTTTAAACTCTTTTTTGATATTCACATGACAATTAAATATTTTTTTACAAACCATTATGAAGGATTTAAAAAAAGATATCCCCTTGGAAACAACGTTTATGATTATACGATTAATAATTCATAAATTTTAATTCATGATAAGTGTTGAACCATTTACAGAATTATAAATTATGATTTAAAAAACATAATTTTATGAGGTGATACAATATATTCCATTATTTATAAATGGTAGCTAAATAATCAATTATATCAGTATTCGTGGTCAATATTGAGATTTATTCAATGTGGAATCTAATACAACTAGTTTTGGAACTGAGAAAATTATTGATATATTTGGGTAGATTTATAAGATTATGAAAAAAACATTTCCTAGATGATGAAACATATTCCATATAATTGTTTTTTTATAATTTTGGATAATTTAATGAAAAATAATCCCCCATCTTTTAGTAGGTCTACTAATCTGATTATAGCCAAAAATTGGATGAAGCCTACAGAGAATATATTTATGGAATTGGGATGAGGTGAAAAGGAAATGGTTACCCTTTTAGTGAGTTGAATAAAAAAAGAGGCTAATCAATGGTGGAACTTAATCTAGGATACTATGGTGAAATAAGAAATAAAACTCATGGAAAATAAATTTTTTAAAATTAAGTTATTTAATAAATATTTCCATCATGATAAACAAATTAAGATGAAGAAAATGTATTGTAGATTAATTAAAAAGGCAGATTAAAGTATCAACGATTTTTGAATTTACCATTACATGTTTAGCTAGTTATTCTAATGATTACATATGAAACATGGAGAGAAAGATTTTATATTTCATTAAAGGGATAAATCCATTTATCATAATTCTAATATATCCTCAAATGTATTCATCCTAAGATGAAATTGTTTTATACATCATTAAAAGAGAGAATTAATTCTAAAAATAATACATATTCAAGCTAAATCAAAGAATAAGTGGATATTTGAGGACCAAGTGAACGAGAATGTGTTTAAGAGGAATACGAAAAAGATGTAATTTCCACATTTTGGGAACTATGGAATGAATCAACTTGGTAAATTATTGAAGTTATTGGTAGTTTTTTATAAGTGTAGAGATAAGGTTCACAGTGATAAATAATTAATTGGGTGGAAAAAATCAATTATTTATAGTACTTATACTATATATAAATGGGGGATTACTCACACCAGTTCCCAAAGCCTTAAGGGAATCCACTGCAAAGGAAGATGAGGTAATAACTCCAGGTTTATGAAATCACTACAGCTAAGGTGAAAGTACCCAAGGATGTGTGTAAATGTCCTTTAATTCTATATTGAAATTTATATATTGTTTTATTTGATTAAAGATCCTTTTATAATATTATATCATCCTACTTTTCCAATAAAATTTACCATATCCCTTATAATTTAAGAAGGATGTTTTCAATCAAAAATTGTAAAGGAAGTATCATTAAAACAAGTATATGTCATGAAGTCCCATTTAGGACACAAAAATATGATTTATTTTCTAACCTTATTATCATACATATGATTTATTTTGATATAATCCTTGATATAGACATGATTTACAAATATGATGTTTAGATTTATTATAAGAATAAGAAGATTATTATTTGTGTGGAAGATATATATTCATGTATCTTTATAAATGTTACATCCTCATCCCAAACATATCTAGATCCCCCATAATAGATCAACAGAATGTGATTATTGGGGAATAATCAAAAACAAAATATATGGATGCGTATGGTAATCTTAAAAATGAGGATACACATGTTTTATAGGAATAAATTAATATATTTATAGAGTAATTACCTAGAAACCACAACGATTATGATTTTGAGTCTTTAATTGATTTAATCCCTAATTCAAAAACATTATAAAAGACACCATTGAGAATGTACAGTGTAGAAATAGTTGATTTTAATAAAATACTAGGGGAGTTGGGTGATAAGGGATTTATTCTTCCTATTGTATCTGTATGGGAATCCCTTTTTTCTATTTGTTAAGAAGAATTATGGATCCATGAGTATTTTCTTTTATTATAGGGAGATCAATGTTATTATAATAAATAAAAATAATCACATTCCTCACATTGATGACTTATATTTTTTACTTCATGAATCCCAACATTTTTCAATGATCGAACATCATTCTAGGTATCATCAATTGAGAGAAAATAAATAAGATATCCCAAAGAAATATTTTTTAATGAGTTTTATTCATAATGAGTTACAATAATTCAATTTGGATTAAATAAGTCATCTTATATTTTTTATGGAACTAATTAATAGAGTATTCAAGGAATATATTGATGATTAGTTTATGGTATTCATTTATGATATTTATTAAATTATAATAATTTTAGGACCCTGACAACCACTGGTTGATCATTCTTGATATTGTTACATGGAAAGGGTTATATGGGGAATTTAGTAAGTGTGATTTCTAGCATAAAGATATCTCTTATCATGGTCATATTCTCTCAAAGGATGGAGTCTCAGTTGATATTTCAAATAAAAAATATGTCATAGAAAGTCTTATACCAATGAACATAACTAATGTACATAGTCTATTTGGTTTGGAAGGATACTATTAGTGATTCATTCATAAATTTCCTCGATTGGATAACCCATTAATAATGTATATCCACAAAGTGGTTATGTTTGTTTAGAAATGGAATGCAAAGAATATTTTGATGAAAAAATCAGTAGATTGGTCAATGATCCAATTTTGAATCTACCATCTGGAAATGATGGGATTATGATATATATTGATATATTGAAGAAGGGACGTGGTTGTGTTCTAATGTATTATGATAATGTTATTGCATATACAGAAAGGAAATTAAAGACACATGAACTTAACTATCAGACTCATTCCCTTGAGTTGGATGTTGTAATATTTTCTATGATGATATGTACAAAATATATCTATAAAAAAACTAGGTAGATATAAAAAAATTAGAAAATCCTAAAATAAATATTTTCAATGAAAGAGATCAATATGAGATAAAGGATATTGATCTCACTACTCAACAATTATGATTTCGAAATAATCAACAACCCATGGAAATAAAATATTGCAGCAGAAGCATCATTTCAGAATTATCATTGAGTTATGAACAAAATGAGGATTGAGATGGATAAAATTTTAATGTATCTAGTAATTATTGATATATAAATAATTACATAAGGGGAGACATCAATCATTTTTCAAATGATTAAAAAAATCATAAAGAAAATATAAAATGTTCTCAATATAATTCTAAGAAAATTCAAAATAAAATTAAGGATTATAATGTAGGGAAATTAGTAGAATTCATTGGTGAAGTTCATATTATGAAGTTTGGAATGATATTATGTGATAAATTTATTCCTTATCTAAAACTTTAATTGTAGGATGATGCTCATAGCTATAATTTCTCTACACATCCTAGTAGCAAAAATACATATTTTTATTTGGAAGAACATTTTTCGTAGGAAAACATGAAATAGGAAATTGATTATTATGTATCTAGATGCTTAGTTTTTTAAAAAGTGAATGTGGTGAGGCAACATCCTAGTGGATTAATAAAACCTATTTCAATTACTATGTGGAAATGAGATGACATTACTACGAACTTTTTCATAGGACCACCAATGAATCCTATAATAAATGATATAGTATGGGTTATCATTGATTGTCTAACCAAATATTCACATTTACTTTCTACAATAGATGATTTAACTATTATTTACCTCTATAAGATAAATATTAATCATGTTGTAAAAATTCATGGTGCACATATATCAATTGTTCTTGATCAAGACACATATTTTACATTGAAATTATAGAAAATTATTTAAAAGGATCTTGATACTAATATTCATTTAAGCCCCACCTACCATACTCAAATTGATTGATTATATGAAAGGATGATTCAAACAATGGTAGAAATATTAATGTCTTGCTCACTTGACTTTCAAGGTATGTGGGGTTTTTAGTTACCTTTTATATGGATTTCCTATAAAAATAGTATCCATTAATGTTTTTAAATGGAACCGTACAAAGAATTATATGGAAATATATTTTATACTCCAACTTGTTGGGTAGAATTTGGTGAAATAAAACATTTAAAACCAGAAATTTTTAAACAGACAACATCAAAGGTAAAGGTTATACCATATCATATTAATGAAGCATATAGTAGGAAATAGAGTTATTATAATAATCATATGGAGGATTTGTAATTCCATGTGGGAAATCATGGATTTATGAAAATATGTCCATAGAAGGGAATAAGAAGGTTAAATAAAAAGGGGGAACTATGAACCATGTACATTTGACCAATTTAAATTATTGAAATAATTAGAGTTGTTTATTATAATCTAGAAATTTCTCTCAATATCTCAAAAGTACATGATGCATTAAATATATCATTAATAAAGAAGTACATGTTAGACCCAATTCATGTTCTCACCTTTGATGAAAGAAAAATTGAAAGAAATATATCATATTGTGAAGAACCCATAAAAAATCATGATACTATAGAGTTGGTATTGGGGAATAAGATGGAACATCTTCTAAAGTTACTTTATATAAATTACAAAATTTTAAAATAAACATGGGAACCAGAGGATATTATGAAAAAGAACCACCATCATCTATTTAAATGGTAACATATAAAATATTTTGATGATGAAATTTATGTAGGAGGAAAGAATTTAAAAACCATAGACTTTACGGTTATATTAATTTTATAATAAATATTATTTCATTGATAGCCTGTGATGCACAGAACACTAGTTTTAAACAAAACGAGATACTGTATTATTTAAACACAATCATGCTTCATAGACCTAATTTAAAATTAATTCATAATTATATTATAAAATTTATTTTGAAAAACAAAATTCCATTTTAAATCAGAATATCAATGTTATATTAGGGTTAATGTTTTGAGATTTTACTAAATAATTTCATTTTTTGACGAATAGTAAAATATAAAAATTTTTAATTAAAAACTAATTTTTAATTAAAATAATTTATAAGTTCAAATTATATTTTGAATTGGTTTTAAAGTAAAATATGTTCGATTTTATATCAATTAATAAAATTTTTATCTTTGGAATAATTTTTATACTTAATTTAGATATAGAAAATTTGTAAACTTTTTAATAGTTTCACTTGAAAACCCCTCTTTCTCATTATGTATGTGACATTAAATTTAAATTAAAATATAAAAATAATAAAAATTGAATTAAAAAGTGAATTCAATTGTTGGGATTAGAGTAATTTATAATAATTAATGTGCTCTACATTACTATTGATCCAAATTAATTCTGAATGCAAGAAAAATTAATTACCATTGTTATGGTAAAAATTGGTTCACCATGGGGTTATTCTAAGAATATTAGGGTAAATATGACCTGAAAACATCACTGAAAACTTTGGTGGGTAATAGTTTTACTATACACCTCTATCATTAAAAATGGACTATTTTGGGCCCTTATGACACATTAAAAACAATGTATCACTCAATTATTTTCAAAAATACCCAGTGTGTCATCTTCCCCGCTTATAAAAGGATACCCACTCTCCTCTATTATTCAAGTAATAAAACCATTATTTTTTAAAAACATTTCCAAATAACATAATAAAATCCATACCATGAAATTATATTCCTTACATTTAATGAAATGATAACCCTGGAAAAAATTAGTGAAAACCTAAGGAGGATACCCGAAGAAGAGGCAACATTCTTCAACGAGCATCTTTAATTTATTTATTTCTCCACCACATTAAATTTTGGTTAAACCATGATGATATAACAAACATACTAACATCCATATACTATTATGTTTTTTAATAAGGTAATGACCAAAAACTATATACAATTCCTATCAAATGGGATACAAAGTAATCATTCGGGTATACAACAGACCTCTTCCTCACGGACATATGTCGTTTGTTATTCATTTACAAAAATTCAATATTGTGTATGATGATGTAACTAATTTAATTTTATGATATTTAATACATATTAATACCTTTATATTAATTTTATAACATATATATTTTTACATTTGATTCTATAAGAGATATGATAACATCGCTCGTGTGTACGGTGGACTATCGCTTTGTGAAGAAATGTGATTCATCATGCACTAACGCTTTACATGGATGGTGATAAGGATATATTTAATTATTAAATGTTATAAAAGTGAAATAATTATGATATTATTTACATATTTATCATTTCTTAAATAAAATAATTCATTTTTATTTTCCAATATATTGGCTCACTTATAGATGATAACATCATTCTTGTACATGGCGACTACCACCTCCATGAAGCAATGTGACTCTATTTTCGTCACCAAACAACTTGGATGACCTATATATGACTGTAAGAAAGAATATATTATATTATGATAATTTTGGAAGTATTATATATTACTTTTTTTGTTTCCATTATGGTTATTGGAATAAGGAAACATTACTCATGCGTATATACAACCTACTATCTCTATGATCATTACATAGTTTATTTTTCATAACCATATTTCTTGAATATTTTCAAATTTTTTATTGACGATAGTTATGTCATTAAAATAATTATTTATTATATTAAAATATTAAATAAGTGAATTAAAAATATATTTAATGAAAAAACATACATGAGAAAACAAGGTAATTAACACCTAAAGCAAAATCAATAATAAAAACATATTATCAAATGGGTGAAAAAATGTTATAAAAGGATAATATATGATATTATAAATATTTATATGGTTATGATGTAAGTTAATGACATTTTTAAAACCAATATACATGAGGTTAAACCATTTTGACCCAAATAAAAGTATGGGTTAAGGTATTTCATCACAGTTTACATTCCATTGAGACTTATTTGTTATTATTCTCCAATTCACATTAATGTGGTATATATACTACCACTTTGACATGTAATATCAGGATTCATACACAATTAATTGTATTTAATGTTTTAATTTTAGTTATTTCATCAAATGGGATATGACATGAAAAATACCATGTGATAAACATAATTGAACAATCTCAGTTTCTTTAGTGATTGTTAAATTTCTCTTGAAACAATCAGTTTCTTGTAAACAAAATCATTGATTAATTAATTTTTATTAAATATTTATATTATTTAATGATTTACACAATTATTTACTAAACCTTAATCCATTTTACATACATTTTTACTTTGAATGTTATTTTAGTAATAGGGTAAATATTGATAAATTTGTACCCATTATTGGATACATATATTTAAGGATAAGTAATAATGATATATGAATTAAATATATTAATAGAAATAGAAATAATTATTTGATCCTAAATTTATGGGTGGGTCTGAGAATTATATAGCCTCTCGATAAATTACTAAGTCTCATGAGACAAATCAGTTGGCCAAATTAAATAGGTTTTTACCTATAATTTAAACTATATTGTGAATGGTATTGATAGTAAATATATCATGAGCCTGAGACATGAAATAAAATTATTACACACTTACTTCATTCATAATTTAGTTATTATTATCCATGAAATTTTTTTGTGATATTAAGCATAGATTCATTTAATTCATAGTGTATAGATTAAATGATTTGAGTTTTCAGTTATATACCATTCCATACTTAATATGAACTATCTATTTATGATGTAAAGTTATTCAAATTACATGTGTGTTTAGTAACTCACCTTTTCATATTAAATTTTATGTATTGATTCATGATGGATTCTATTTTACACAAACCTTTCTGATTAATTGAGATCATTTTGGGTTTGTTTCTTTTTACCAGGATATGAAGATAAATCCATTGAATTAGATTTCAAGGCTGATTATAATTTTATTTTATAATTAAATATGACTCATTTTATATTTATAATGTAAATGGGTTTCATGTATCTGTATGGATCCCCAAAACTAGAAAAATGATCGGTCTTTTTGGATTGGATTTCTTGTATCCATGCCAATGTAGTAAAGAAGGCACCAACTCCGAACTAATAGTGTCAAGGTGATTAAAAAACATATATTTTATGATATATATAGTAATGGTTATATGGTATATTTGTAATAATATTATATTTATTATACTGTATGTTTTACTGTGTATGATAGAAGTTAAAACTTATGGTATGGGATTTCCAGTCTCTTTTTCATTTCTTAGAGACATATGAAAATGCAGTACTCATTTCATTTGGATGGTGTATATAATTACCCTTTGACATGTTACATCATGAATATTAATATTTTCATTTTATTTAATTATTCATTTTATGATATGATTTATTGGGTCTTATGATCCCAACATTTTATGAATCTGTAAGTGGTATCTATCTCATTTTATACTTCTATGAGACACATGACTTATTCACTGCCTATTTAAATTATGTGGTGTATATAATTACCATTAATGGGTTTTAAGATGATTATCCTGAAAATTATTCGTATTTAAATATCAATTATAGGATACATATTTCACATGCAATAGGATTTAAATGATTACTAAAGTAGTAAGGGATTAATAGTATTTCTTTTATTACTAGGAGACATATGAAAATTCAACCTTTTTTTTTCTATGGTGTATATAATTCCCCCATGTCATGTTATATCATGAATATAATTATACAATAAATTTTCAATGTTTCATAATATTCTACTCATTAATTCTTCTTATGATTCAAATTATTACAAATACGGTAAAGGAATTGTTTCTCACATTTTTTTTACGAGACACAATCCATATTCATAATGTGTTTATTTTATTTTTTGTATATACATCCCATGAATTTATTTTATTTTTATTTCCCATATAATTATTGGGATATAAATATCTATTTTTTGATATCACTTTCATTGGGTTTATGGTTCAAATGTTCCCAAAGTGGTATGGAATTTCTGTCTCAATTTGTCTTCTTTCAGACATATGTTATATTATGAATGTATCTTATAATATAAGGTATATATACTATCCCTATGACCTGAAATATTATGAATTTATTTATACTCATGAAATTATATAATTCATATAATTTTATACTTTCATGGGAAATTGAATTCAATGTTATAAAAGTGGTAAGGGTTTTATAATGTAATCTCATCATTTTTTTGTATTGTTCATGATTATGTTTCCAATGATGAAATCTTATAAACTATATCTAATTAAAATCATGTATTTTATTTTCCTATGGATATTTCACATGAATATATGTTTCCATTCATTATCCTCTCTTCATTTACTCAATAGTTTAAAATATTTTTTTATAAAAATCATTTTTATTTCCCCCTTTTGGCGAATACCCCTTTTCATCAATTATTTTTCTAAAAGTGTTTTAAAAATTCAAATTATTTTTAATGTAATTTTCACCCATGTTTGGACTTTTTATCTTATTTTTTAATGAAATATTCATATCATTTTCTAAACAATGTTTGTTTTTATTTTAAAAGACTTTGAAAGAAATATGGTTTTTAACATGTACACCTTGAAAAGATCTTCCCATCATGATGGAAATTATTTCGTTTCTATATTCCTACATATTTTATCAAAGTTATTATCAAGGAAACTTATATAAAAAAAATTATGATTTATTTTTTTCAAAGAGGAATGTATATTTTCCTATATATATTTTTTAAATTATTTTAAGGATTCCATTATAAGTTTAAAATTTTATTTTGAACAAAAATGATTTATAAAGGGATTTATATATTTGTAGTTATCAATAATGATTTCCATAGGATTTTTATTTTCAACCTGAAATGTTAAAAATAAACATTCACAAAAATTTCCCATATTAGGTGATATCTATTGATATTAATATTCCTTACTAAGCATATGATCCAGGGTTACAATTCTTGTTATTTATTTAAATGGTTTTTATGATGTCATGATGTTTATAAAACCTATTTATCCTCTACGAGTTACAAATTGAGGAAATGATTATTAAAACCTATTATTTTAATATATTATTAAATTATGAAATGATGAAACGATTATGAAACATGAATCTTTTTCATATGTAATGATATTATAAAATTTTTGTGAAACCCAATTCTTTTATTGAGTTATGATATGAGAACGTTTTTATGATCATGTGGAATGAATATCTATGATTTTCATTATGTTATGGGTGAGACACATATATATCTCCTATAAATTGGGTAAAGAATAATATCTCATGAGATATGATGGACTATAATGGGGATCGAACTCAGTTCACTGTGAGACTTTATATGCTATGATGGTTATACGATTGAACCTTGAATACTATGATGGTTTCAAGAGTGAACTAATTCTCTTTTGATAGAATTATTATTCAGCTATGACTACTATTAATATTTTTTATATTATTATGTATATTCGACAGTTCTATGCCTTAATATATTTTTATTTTCTCATAAAATGTTATTTTATTTATTAATGATTCATGTCTTATTAATTTCCAATCATTATTCCATGACTTAAGATTTTTATATTTTTTATGATAGATGTAGTTTTGAAATGTTAAGACCATGTTATCATACCCTTATTATGATTTCATGATTATGTTATTATTTATATCTCACTTTATTAACCTTAATGAGCAATGATCCTACCCTATCCTATGATACCTATCCCCATGTTATGAATAATGGTTTTAATAAATGTACATTATTGAAGAATAATAAAGTGGAAGATATTTATGGGAGATGATGAAGATATTTCACAAAATAATAATATTGTATACCTATTCTAAAATTTCACTAAACCATTATGATCTTTAGGCACTTTTTTTGTATAAGGTAATGAATATTCATCTAAAAAGATGCAATATCTATTATTTAAAAGTCTGGGTAAATATAAATATCATTTTAATTTTAAACTAATCATATGAAATACCAATATATAAATTAAATTTATAAATTCCACTTTGATAAAACATCAATATAATTGTCATCATTGTATATTAAATAATAAATGGAATAAAAATAAAATTTTCAATAAGGTGACCAAACCCATAGTTTTTATACACCCCTTTATAAGAAAAATGTTTTCTTCAATAAATATAATTTTATAAATAAATAACCCCATTAATCATGAATTCCATTATAAAATATCCTCTAAGTCATTTCATCAAACAAATGAATTTCTTAACAAAATGATTAATAATTGAGTAGCTTAGAAAAATTCGAAAACACCTTTAGAAAAGTGAAATTTCAAATAAATGTATAATTGTTTGACAAGAAATCAGAAGAAACAAAAAAATTATAATTAAATAATTCAAAAATATTCATTTGAAATAATATTAAATGCACTGAATAATGTATAATGGTTGATGTATGGGGCATCATACCTCAAATATTTACTTTATGTACCCACATTTTATCCCATCACAATAAAAAAATAAGAAATCATATAAAGCCAAAACAAACTCTATATAAGAAGAACCCATGTAAAACATGAGTAAAACGTTTCCCAATGTAACCAAGACAATTCTATTATAAAAAAGGGATGAAAAAAGAGATGAATATGAGTGAAATTGGTCTAGGTCCCATTAACTTAACAAATATTCAACTTATTGTGAATAAATAACATTTTAAATACCAAATGGAACGAAAATGGTATGGTAGAAGAACCATGAGAACATATAGTTTGAATTGGGGGTTCAGGAGACCCTAAAAGCTCCTATTTTGAAGTAGGAAAAGGGTTAAAATATTATTTTATTGAAAATGTCATGTCAATTTAGGTTACCATAGAGTTTTTGGAATCTGTGAGATAATAAAGTAAATGTTATTGGATGATACTAGGGGAGATAAATGTTTTTTTACTACCATTTGTTAAACCACACACTAATCATCCAACCACGACTGTAATAAACTAAAAACTATATATGAATAAGTTTTAAAGTTAACACTAAACATGTGGAAACCTATTTATGGAAATAAATTACATACTTCCTCTAAATTTCAAATAAATATAACCCAAAATATAGATGGAACGCTAAAATTAAATAAAATAACAAGGAAAAGTGATGAATTGTGTTAAAATTCTCAATATCATACCACTTTTTTCCTAAAAAACTATTGTGAGTTTTTAACGAATGAGTTAGGATTAACATATTCTTTAACATATATATTTTGAAAACAAAATAACTACATGACATCCATATAGACAAAGTCTATGACTGAAACTGATATGAAAAATATTATAAAATAAATTACATTTCCAAAATAACATATAATTCCACACAAAAACTGGGTACATCAACTTCAATAAAAATTATGAGAATAATGTAAACAAACAACTTTTATTACATGCATGAAACCATACAAGAATCTAGATAGGATTATGGAATAGAATCAAAATATAAAAACTATAAATCCCTTATAATGGTAGGTCTATGTTGAGAAACTAAATACCTCACCCTATAATATTAACTAACTTTATCTACAAGGAAATATTTAGTGATTTTAAAAACATGATTACATCTTTTGTGGGAACCCCACAATTTAAAAACAACTTTTTACACTATCTCACAGATAATTGACAATAAATACACGGTTTTAGTAAAAGATATAATCATAACACAAGAAAAACTATTTGGTAAAACACAAAAAATTATAGGAATTTCATTTAAGTAGTTCTTAAATAAGCTTGAAATCAATTTAATTAAAACATATAAAATTAAAAAACAATTTAATTAATGACTGAATAATACCAAAACTAGGTAAAATCACAAAGATATCATAGATATTTCTTTAAAATTTAAATCTTGACAACATAAAATGCCCAAATAATGATAGAAAGGGTTATTTTTTGATACTAAGATTTTTTAGCCTATAATATTGTTGTTTAAGATTAAAGATGATTCTATTTCAATTTTATGTTCAAGAATAATCAACTAGTTTATGATATTTGAAATGATAAGAAGAAATAGACAATTTAAAATGGATATGATTTATGTTTTTTTACCAACAAAAAAAATCATATTCATACTCACATTAAATAATATATAACATGTCTAATGAAGGATTTGTAAATGTTTGTAAGGGTTATTAATAATTGTAAAGGAGTTACAAATCCACCATTAATGTATTAATATATAATTATCTTTGGAATCCAAATTGGATACGTATAATTTTTTTTATAAAGTTGGGGTCGAAGCCTCATTTATTATTTAAAGAAAAGACTTCATTCGAACTGGGTTGAGGGAGAACCATTACATTGCCTAGAGGCCCATGTCCAAGTGGTCTGAATACAATGCCCGAAAGCCCATTTTTTTGGCCCAAAGGGCCCTTCGGTGAATAGTACTACTATAGTACCTAGGCTGCTACAGTACCTGATACAGTACCGCCACCGGTACAGTCCCTACTACAGTTCCTCCTCTAATATAGTTTTACCGCTACTATAGTCCGCCACTGTTATAGTACTGCTACAGCCCCTACTACAGTGCTGCTATAGTACTTGGAAATTCTTCCCTGCCCAGATTTGATCCGGGGTCTTTTGGATGCAAAGGAGGAACCTTTACCACTTGGGTACATGCTCGTTGGCATTGGATATGTATAAATGTTTTAATAGTATATTAAGGAATATGTTAGTATTTTGGTCTTATGATGAATATGATATTAGAATGATATTTTAATAACACTATAGATAGAATCATTATAATTGGTTAGTGAATCATTTTTTTTGAGAAATCGTAACTTTTAGAGTTGTTTACATGGAATTTATTCTATCATAAGACTTAGTAAACATATAGTAAGACTTTTTGAAACTATATAAGACATTTATGAGTTCTCATATTATATTAGACTCTATCATATTTTATAATAGAATGAGATTTCATATATGTCATAGAATACAAATATGTCATAGAGTTAATGTTCATATAATTCAACATCATTAGTGGGTTAATGTACATAGAGTTTCTCAACATTACATGGTTAATGTTCATATGTTTCAATAACATTGTAGAATTTATCAAATTATTTTTATGATACAATAGAATATTATAGAGTTACATAAAAATCATATAGATCATAATTTTGTTGTGTTGGATTCCTTCGTAGAGTAGATATTTATAGATTTTATATCTGTATTGATATCAAAACTTTTAAATAAATTGATAATTTTAGTTTTGTATGAATAATATATTCAATTGCATATTCTGAATAATTAAATCATTTTATACATTATGGGATGTTATTTACATAATTTTAATCATAATATTGGATTGTTATTTGTGCTGATATTTTAAGATTCCACACCGTGAAGGAACATAACCACATCATGTTTTTTATAATCTATAATGAATTTTTAGATGATGAATGTAAATAATTATGTTCCATGATTTTTATTTATTTATTGATGAAAATAATTCTAAAAAAATTCTAAAAAAGGTGGAGATTATTGTTGCCAAATATGTGGTGGAAAATATAAAATGTATAGTATTTGAAATTTAGCATTTAACAAAAAGTGGAATTTTTTTGAGTAATTGGGATTATTCTTAAATAATGTTGAATAATTTTGAATTTTATATATTAAATTTAAGTAAATACAATTAATTAAAGGTAAGTGGATATAAATGATGGAAAATAAAAATAAGCAATTGTAATTTAGTATTGATCAAATAATTGAGAGAATAAATTACATACTACTATATAGAATATTTATTAATTCAAAGAGAGTGAACTAACATGACTAAATATAAATAACTTATTACTCATAGTTGTGTAGGAAAATTTAGAGGAATAAGAAAAATGTTGAAGGAGTTAAGGTTGGATGAAAAGTAGTATCAAAATGAAAACATGATTAACGTATTTAGTGGTAGAGGGATCGATATTTGTTATAAATATATTATGAATCATTATAATTGAACATTATTCATAAACATAGTATAGATATATATAACATGATTTCTTATATAAACCATGGTCATTGTAATCCTCATGTTGGTAACACTTTTTAATCTTAAAACTGGTTATTTTAAACGAGAAATAGGATTTGGCTTCTCATTTTTTAAGCTCCACCATAAAAATATGTTATTCTTTCTTCTTTGTTATAAATTGATAGTTTTACTAGGTTTTAAAGTAACTCTAACAAGTATAGATGGTTTTATAAAAATGAAAATTTAAAAATAAATCTATAAAATCAATTCACACCCCCACACCTTATGTATTTCAATAATCTCATTGAACCATTTCAAATTGGCATTAAAAATTTGATCTCTTCCATTAAACCCTATTATTTGGTGGTAAAAGGAAATTTGATTCACTCTTTTTCAAGAATCAGTCACTAAATTTTATATATTAAATTATGGAAAATAAAAAAACCAGTGAAAAAAGTTTTGATGGATCATAATATAAGAATAATTATACAATCTCAAAAGATCATATGATTCGTTATCTTTTATATAGAACCTTTGAGGTAGTTTTGGTTGAAACTAAAATTTTCCCCTCCTGATAATAGTTTTATAATGATATAAAATGATAGAAATAATTTTTATAATTATGGTTTCACATAGAATACTATATTTTCATACTTATAAGAAAAATATTTTTAGAAATTAAAATGAATAATGATATTAAATGTTATATGGAATAAACAGAAAAAAATTTGTAAAGGTAATACCAAAGTTATGTGAAAAAACCTATAGAATTAATAATTAAATTATTAATACATAATGATGATGTATAATTAATTGATAGATAACTTCTCAAATGGATCAATGAAATACTCATCACATTTAGAAGCTTTGGAGAGAATTTAAAGTATTAAATTTTGATTATGAAGATATTATGATTATTACATTATGAGTTTAGGGGTATTGACACAAAAATTATACATAATTATCTAGGTGAACATACTCTAGATGGTTTTACTATATTCTCATAGTATTGGAGATAAATAATTAAATTATAATAAAAAATAGGATATGATTGAAAAATAATTCTCCATTAAATTGTGAAAGATTGTGAAATAACATATAGAAGTTAATGATGATAAATTTATCAATTCTGACAATGGATAAATGGATTAAAATAATGAAAAAATATTTTTTATCTCTATTAATATAATAATTTTAATGGAAATGTATGAGGAGATAATTCCTTAAAATTTTCTTATTTATGATGTTATTCTAAACATTGATGAAAACATTCCAAGATTTCGGAAGAAGAAACATCGGATGAAAAATAATAAAAACTAGGATGATCCTTAATGTGAAATAAATAATTTCAGTTTTTTCTTCCAAAGTGAATTGATAACAAATCTACAAATACAGAAAGAGAAATTATAAATACATGTTTGAGGAATGTGAAGGAAATGATGAATAATTAGAGATTAAAACTTCATGTGATAAAGACGAAGATCCACTTATAACTAAATTGAGTGAAGAGAATATTTTATGTGATGATATTAATGATGATTGTTGTAAATAAGAAACTGAAATAGAGTCAATTATAAAGAGATTGTAAATTGAATGAGATTTAGTGACTACCAAATTATAGGAGGGGATTATAAAATTGAACAAATTAAAGAAAATTTTAAAGGAAACAAAATATTTTTATAAAAAAGAATAATAAAATTTGAAGAAAAATGATTGATTATTTTTATAATTTTTATGATAATTGGAATAAAAAAAATAAAAAAATATATATTTCTTAAAATTATTTTCATAAAAGATTCCAACGTTTTTTACAAACCCATGTTCAATTATTTTATTTTTTAAAAAAGTATGGGGAAAGTTGAATGAAAAATTTAATTCAAGAAGTTAAAAAAATATAAATTAAAATGATTTTAAACAATATTAAAAATGTTCATTGGAATTTTGAATCTAAGAAACTAATGAAGGGGAGAAAATTTGATACAAAACCAAGTGATTAATAAAGATAAGGATGTTTTGAGATGATAAAAATGTAATCTAAAACTAAAAAAATAGTGATTAAAAAAATGATGTAAAGATTCTAAGAACATTGATAATGATGTTGAAATCTCGAAAAATGTCAACCCTTATAAAATCCATGAATATTTTTCACAAGCACAAAGATATTCATATGTAAGGTTATAGATAATAGAAATTATATTGTAGAAAGTATGCTTCTTTATGGACTTTTTTGGGAATGAGATTGATTTTTGAATACAAAAATAATGATGTGGATTAGTCATAATAAATCCCTATTAATTTATAAATTTACAGAGGTATATATTTAGGGGTACTTATCAAACATATACAATAAATGTTATGGGAGAATAATTTTTTTCAAATGAATGATAAGTTATTTTATCATTTTTGAAGATTTTTTTGGATATGTGACTATATTAGTCACCATAAATATTATTCTCTCACCCTGTATTTTGGTGAACTATGCATGAAATAAAATAATGTCACGTCTAAAATAATATGGAGAGAGGAACCAAAAAATATCATATTTTAGTGAGTTCACTTAATCAACAGAATGTTAATGTTAATGGATATTCTATAAAGGGTGTTTTCTACATAAGAAAGGAAACATAAAAATACAAAATAATGTGGAATAAAAAAGTAATATTTAGGGACCTTTGGGAATTATTTTTCAATCAGAATAAAATATTTGGGATCAGGTGTGATCGGATTGGAGAAGATGAAGTGAAAAAATACCATTTATGTTGATGGGCTTATGCGTGCCATGGTATTTACTTATCTACTATATGAAAAATTTAATAGATGCAAATTATTCAAAATATGGTTTATTTTTGAAATTTTATAAATTTTATATAATTATTACAGTTGTACATTTAATTATGGTTAATCTGTTATAAGTTGGAGTAGTTCAAGATTAATTCTATGTAACTTTCGATGAAGAAAATAAAACATGACATAGAAATCGTCAAAATTTTGACCAAGAATATCATGGGAACCAATACTTAATGAAATAGTCTTCATGATTTTCTTAATTTGAATAGAGAAGTGAATTGGATGTTCTATATTGGAAAGAACAGGATTTTAAAAAATTCTTTGCAGAAGAATTTTTATATTCATACATATTTGGCCATAGAGATTATTCATTTAAAATTTGTGGACCCAAGAGAAATAAATAAAAATATTGAGATATTTATCCTATTTAATTTTTCACTGAATTCACATACACATCCTAAATTATGTTTATGAAAAAGAAATCAGAGCCTTTTATGATATTGAAGAGTTTTTGGAAATATTTTTAAGAGGAGTATGGATACATCTTAAAAAATACCTGGATATATAATAGTACTAAATTTACTAATAGGATATTTGAAGAACATCATGAGACTTATTTTATCAGCATTAATCTTGGTGCTCTATTTACACACTAATAAAATTATTTATTTGAATGAAAAAATATAATCTTATTGGAGATGGATTTTAAAATGCTAATATTACATGATAAATCTTAATATTTTCAGAGTTAAGGTATGGGAGAATATTTTAACATTAAATACTATTTTTGATATATGGAAAATTGTGACATATCACAAAATAATAAGTATTATAGGAATAAATTTATTTTATTTATTTAAATGTATTTTGAATCACATGTATTGTTAATGTTAACAGTTATAACCTTGGGGAATTCTATAAAATCGGGCTTGATAGTATCATTCAAGTTCATCCCAAAAAGGGAATGAGACAGTAATGATAAAAAACATACATTGGGAATGATTGAAATTTATTTTTTAAAAGTTCAATAATAGGAAATGAAACATAAAATAAATGATATTTCATGTTCATGAAGTAACATAGTTTGAGATGATTTTATTAAACCAAAAGTCAATGTTTCTAAAAAAGAAAATAATATTTCATGTTTTTTAGTGGATGTTGATTATTCATATAACACTAGAGAGGAAGATAATTTTTTATCTCATACAAGGCTGATAAGTCAAGTGGATGTTAACTAAGTAATTTTAAATAATGGATTTAAAGTTCAAACGATGATATGTTGAATGAAATAATCTCATACCTTAATATTTCCACTTGTTTATCCAATATATTTTAAAGAAAACTTAATTAATAAAGTGTTTATTGGTTCCATGGATGATGAATTGGGAAACATAATGAATAATCAGACATAGAATGTTATACCCAATCTGGAGAAAATTAATATTAATGTAAGATAATATATGTTCTGAAAAAGATGAATTAAATAGTAGAAGATGTGGTAAATAAAAGATAAAATTTTAAGTGATATATAATCATTAATACGGAAATCATTTTGAGGATCCTTTTGAATGGTTTTCAGGATTATAAACCATTAAAATATTTTTCTCCCATTCACTATAATTGGAACGCAAGATATTCAAAATAAAAATCATGCTTTCCTCCTTAAATGGAGAGATGGAAGAAGAGGATCACAATGAATGAAAAAAATGATTCATGTAGGATAAATAGGATAAAAATCATTGAAGGTTGAAGTTTGACCTATATGCGTTTAAAAAATACACGATATCCTTGTATTCTATGTAAAATACCTTCTTGAGGATGTTCAATTTTAAAAAATGAACAGAGGATGTAAATTTCTACAATAAAGATGAACTGAATCTATAACCCATTATCATTTCATGTATATATGGTATCATTTTTTCATGAAATATATAAATAATTTTTTAAACTTTCACAATCGAGATACCTATGTTATTTTAAATTTAAATTATTGGACTAATGATTGATTTATGCCTCTTCTTAATTCTCAAGAGTAAGACCACATTTTTATTTATCCGGAGATTCATTCTTAACAATATATAATGACATTTCTAATTGAGTATTCGAAGCTGGTTTCTACACCCATCTAGGTGGGAAGTACATTTTAAAAGTTTTTAGATGGGTATTATGTTTTACATAATGAATTTAAATTTATTTTTGGAATCTCTTTATACTTGACAGACATTATAATTGATGTAGTCTATTTTATTATATATTTTACCAATTTTAATTTTTTTTTAAAAGTCTCATGTAATGATTAGGAAGGTAAATTTAAGATAAAAAATGGGAAAATCCATTTATGTATTAAAGTATTGTAAAAATGAAGTGTTTCATCTTTTTAGATGTACAAATAAATTTTATACAGATTATATTGATGACTGAAGATACACATTCCATGTAGTTTTCTTTATAGGAAAATGTTTTATGTGTTGGTACACAAATAATTATTTTTAAGAAAATTTTGGCATTATTGAATCATAATATGTGGATAAAACTTAAACCCATACCAAAATTAATTTTATGAATACTCAGTTAGAATATGAAATGATGGTAGAGAAGCTACAAATTCTGTTTGGCTAGGGTAATCAATGTGATGTTAAATTGTTTATGTATTTAGGTTATCATTCAATATCTTAACACATAAATATCTAGTATTAAATCATAAAACATCTCATTAAGAATGTTTTTTATGGTGGAATGTATTCCTACCTTAGAGAAAATAGTACAGTTATTCACAAGGCTATTTCTAAATGATTCATTTAATTATTGATAGAAAATATAGGCGATCAAACACATTACTCTCAACGAAACGGTACAATTATTTTTCTCCTCAGTCATATTTTACTTTGTGTTTTTTCAATGATGGAGTAAATGGAACATTAAATATTTTTTATAATTCCTCAATTTATTCAATTAGGGGAAGTCTATATAGGGGAATTACCTAAGGCTATGTGAATCTCTTGTTATAGTGATCTATATATTTCAAGGACTTTTTAGAATATGTATTCTATGAATTCACACCACGCTCTCTGTTCATGAAATTTTTAAAAATAATTATACATATTTTATGAAAACAAATATATAAATATTTTTCTGAAAGGATCTATGAACATTTATTTGAAAATAAATAATAATTTTTATATTTTTAAAAAGAGATAATATCATTTGTAAACACATGGGATATTAAATATTAGGTGAAGTTAAAATTTTCAAGTGCACTAAATTGGAATTTTGAGGTGTGAAAAATTTAACAATTTTTTATGGGTATCATGATGTTGTTATTCAATGTTCTCATTCCATACACCATGTTAACTCAAATAATATTAAAACTATTGGATTATGATTAATTTAAATATTTATTGAGTTTGGAATTGATTTTCTCATCTTAGTTGACATCAATATCCATAGGGGGATATTATTGAGATGAAGAGATGTTTAGAGTATTAAATATTTATAGAAGATTCAAGATGAATCTCCAATGATTTGATAACAAAAAAAATATCCTACATAGTGTAGTATTTTACGTGAGAAAAGGAAATATAGAATGTTATGTGGATATGATTAATGTGTAGGATTTTTTGTGTTGTTCATAAATCATACTTAAACTGACATTATATAATGTATAGTAATTGAGATGAATTCTTTCTGAAAGTCATTCGGAGTCTATAAATATTTTAGTTGAATTTTTATATTATTTTTAATTACATTTAATAAATAAAAATATGGTCTAAAAGTTGGATAATATTTTTTCCCATAATACATTACGGATGAATCCATAAAAGTTTTGGATTTAGGGCAATGATAACAATGTAATGATGTTTTATAGTACTTGTAATGTATAAATAAGACATTTTTTGTGTGAAATAAGTATTTTTAATAAATTATTAAATATTAAGATGCTTTCAAAAGTAATTTTATATTCTTTTATCCTTTTTGAACATAAAAAATTATGTGGTGTAATGTTGTGGAATATAGAGGATTATTGAAAGGATTTATAGGTTTTCAAACTCAACAAATCCATAAGATTTTATATATTTTAGTGTAAATACATTATGTATGGTTGATTTTCATATATTTTGATGTCATAACAGGGCTAATTTTTTTAGAGTTACTAAACTTCAAATGGATAATCATTTTTTTGGATTCAAGGAATCTGTATAGTTGATTAAAGACTATAGTTAAGTAAAAAAATATAATTTTGTACCCTAGGCTTCACAGTGTTCCGAAAAAAATAATGTTATATGATTTATTATAATAGACATTTTTAGTGTTGATATCTACATCAACTTCATCACATCTCAATATATTGTTGTAGTTAATTATGAATATTGAAAATCTAAAATAATACTTTTAAAATACTTAAATGAAAAATAACATTTTGATACATTATTTTTTGAAATATATCCACAATAAAGGATTATGATTCATGATGATGTTTTCGTAATATTTTTCATGAATTAATTCATCCACTAGATGAATTATATATACTGCAGCGCACACATAAACAATAAAAGAATATAAATAAGTATTTTGGTTTTGAGGGATGGTTTGATGAGAATAGTTTAATATTATTTGTCAAATAAATGTAATAGAATATCGTGAACATATTTTGGTGGAATTTTCAAATATAAAATAGATGAAACCTGTTGGTGACAAAATTTTGGGAGAGAAAGAACAAATGGAAAGCAATAGAAGTGCCCCTGTGAAGCCTATTCACGGAGCCCCTGTGGCCCTACGCCAGCGCAAAGCTCCTCCTTCAGGAATCCCATTGACATTCGTGAACCTGCTGCATATCGATGAGGAAAGATGCTCCATGAAACTCTTTGATGTTCGCAAAACCTCCATGGAGCAACGACGAGGGATGCTCTGCAAACTCCTTTGACGTTCACGAACCCACCGCGGAGCGATGATTTGGAATGCTCCACGAACCCCTTTGACATTCACTAACCCACCGCAAAGCAAGCTCTATCTTCACACAGATTGGGATATACTTCACGATGCCCCTAGACTATAAATATCATGCTCCCCTCAAGCCCAAAGTATGGATCCTCTAACCTTTCAACTTCTTTCCTCCCGCATTGTGAAGCAATTATTTCTCTATGAACCAGGAGATTTTTTAGGTACTTTTCCATCTGAAGTCCCTCCAAATTTGCTTAAATTCAGCCCCTCTTCAAAGAGAGATTCCCTTCATGGATCCCACAGGCCTCCACAAAGAAATGGTATCCCCAAGGGGACTCATGTCTTCGCGGAACACTAATTCTTCGTGAAGTTCCATCCATGCACATGTGATACACATCATAAGGCAGGGTCACTGTGCTTCACTAAGAACATTGCTTCATAAGGCTATGCTTCATAAGGAGAATTTTCTTCCCGAAGCACTGCTCTGTGAATGAATTTCCTCTCCACGAAGCACCTTCCATATTCACATATTCCCTATGCCTAGGATAGGCCACTTCACTACGTGAAGCACACCCCTTCGTGAAGCCCCTCAACTTTATGGAGCACCAGAGCTTTACATGACTTCTACATATGAACCTCTTTGCTCTATAACTCCTTTTATGGTGCAACCCTCTAGGTTTGAAAGAAGTGATTTCAATGTTATTTGGGTGGTTCTTCCTACTGTGTTTCTTCGCCTCATGCTTCTTTGCATAGGCACGCTAACGTGGACCCCTCAATAGATCACTCTATAACACCCCCTCACCACGACATTGCTGATGCCTTACCTTACCCAATGGGCGGGATGTATCAGTTATGTAAGTCCTAAGGGGTGCAGAGTGAACCCACCTCATCCGAGCTGCAAGATGTAAAACTTCCAAGCTCCATCGTCCTCATCACATGATGTTAAACTATGACCTTCCCCAGGCGTTGTACGTGGGGTTATCCACCTTGGACATTCTGCATGCCCACTGGTCTCCATGGGAGTGAAATCATTCCTCACATGGAATGAGATCCTCATTATTAGAGTGGTGTCTATCCGCAAGGAAAGGGAAACCACCTTGGTGTAAGCCTCTAGCTTTTCTTATAGAAGGTAGCACCTCTACTCCTCCTCTCTTCCTCGGTTTCAAGGACCATAGAGGGGAGATTAGAACCTGAGTCCTCCTTTCCTCAGTGCCACAACCCTATCCCTTTTGTATTTTTCATCATATGGGCCTCCATCCTAGATTAAGTCCATATCTCAACCTTCCTTTGCTGCTAACCATGCGTAAGATCCTGTTTCATCTTTCGGCCACTTACTACGTGTAAGCCCCATTTCACTTCCCACAGACAAACCTTTGATGAAATGATTTTCAGGTCTTTACTACTTCTTGTTTCTCACACCGAGCATGAATCATGTGGCCTTAGAGTAAGCATCGACCATGAAATCCTCTTGGGTAAACTGAGAGTGTAATCCCCAAACACCATCCATAACTACGTGAACTTTGATCCTTACCAAGGCAATGTACGTAGGAAGCCTTTTTGAAGTTCAAGCCTAACAACCATTGGTCCTCGACCATATTCACGTTGGTGAACCAACCCCTTCTAGAACAACATGGGATTTGATCCTTTCCAAGGAAAGGTATATAGGAAGCCACCCAAAGGTTCAAGATCGACAACTATTGGTTTAGAAACCCTTCACCTCGGTTCCCACCATCCCGTACTACGCGGGAATTTATCCGTGCCAAGGGAAGGTATTTAGGAAGCCTCTCTGACGTTCAAGAACAACACCCATTAGTCCCGACCATCTACACGTCATCTCACCCACAACCCTATAGAACTATGCGAACATTGATATTTTCCTAGGCATGATATGTTAGAAGCCTCCCGGATATTCAATACAAACAACAACTAGTTCATACTCCCTTCACATTAGACCACTTTTGTCCCACATGACATCAAACTGCATGCCCCCTTTTCATCTTTCACGATGTTAAACTGCATCCACCATCCAGAACTATGTGGGATTTGATTCTTGTCTCCTAGACATGGTATGTACGAATCCTCCACGAGGCTCAACCCCATCCTAAGGTATGTCGTTGGGCCCCCATCTAGCAGTTAGCCATTGTTCCCCCATCCAGCAGTAAGTTGTGGTTCCCCCATTCAGTTGTAAGTCATTGCAATCCACATCTAGTGATAATCCATTGTGCCTCCATCCAGTGGTAAGCCGTTGTGCCCTCATCCAACGGTAAGCCATTATGGACCCCATATCATGGTAAGTCGTTGTCAACCCAAAACCAGCGGTATGATGCTGTCATACCTTCTATTGGGACCCAAATCAATGGTCTATCCCAGTGGTGTAAGACTAACCTTGGGCTCTTAACCACATGTAAACCCCAGAATATCACCAAGTCATTGTTCTCTCTGCACACCCTGATTTTATACCCCCATCCGGAACTATGTGCACTTTGATTCCCTGCCACGAGGATACGTAGGAGGTCTCTTTGAGGCAAAATCCCAACATCACCGTCACCCTCAAGTCGACTCTATCTCATTCTCCATCCACTCCACTTAACCATCCAGTATCCATCTTGATTCTAACCCGAGATACCACATCTCGGTGGGATAATGCCACATCATCCCCATTCCCTTTAACAACAATCACGTAGCTAACCACGCATTAGCCCCAACATTAATGTTCCCTATGGGGGTTGCATCAATTTGATCCACTCTAGTAAGTGTTCTGATCAGTCCGATCCATCTCCATAAGAAGTTAAACACGCGGCATACCCTATGTTAAACATGAGAATTTGACGAAAGCCTCAGATACTTCCTATGGAATATAATTCCCTGCATTAGACATGGAATGCCTCAGGCTTCCACGCCCTCAAGATGCCCTATAATAAGGGGAATAAATCTAGAAGCGCCAGTGTTCCAGTGTCCATACATTCCATTGATTTCCAACATGACTACTCCCCCGAACAAAGGTTTCTTCCCTAGCCAGAACCCATGGAATATCTCGATAGAGGTACTTTAATTAACCGGTGTCCATGAAGATACGACATTGGGAAGACTATCATGAACAACATATTAATCGATAAGGGAGACCCAGACTAGGTGATGAGTTCGAGGAGGAATCCACAAAAGGAAGAACCGACATCCCATCATCCGACTTCGATCAAGGATCAAACATCCCCGAATAAGCTACAGATTCCACCTGCCTTTGGAAAGTAGAAATGCATGGTAATAATTACGAGTCCTCAACAGGCGGATGCACGCGCCCCGATGAAAACGTCAGAAATTCAAATGGTGAACTCGACGTGAAGTTATTCTCCTCAATGTAGAGATTAGTAACGTTCATGGAAAAATTGGATAAACATGTCACTGGATCCAGTTATCTGGAACCGGATCCCACCAAGAAAATAGTGGGCATGGCATGAAACTCACCAGAAGGCAGGGAATTCAAAACGATGGACATACCAATTTGCAACAATGTCAGTCTGGATCCTTCTTACCAGCCATGGGAGGTGGAACAACGATGGGGTACTAGATGTTGATTTATTTGTTTCATCACTAATGGATTAATCTCAATGCTTGACAGAAACCAAGATGCTGCATCAGGAACCTGATCGACCCCTACCCACCGATGTAGGGGTAGGGGAAACGCCAATGCCGCAATCCCATGTGGCTCAACCGCTTCTACGACAACTTCCACACCAACAGATGCTGCGCACCCATGCCCCATCTCCCCTTTTGAATTCATACAATGAAGGGTGGTAAGAGAGCTCATACTCCGATACAAGGAGGAGGGGATTATCCCTACTTAGGGTACGACCCACTAGGATTTAGAGGCCTCTACGCCTCGTCAGCATCGCTGACCCCAAGGACCGTGATGGGGGCCACTTCTCCCCACCCCAACGTCCAATCATTTCAGGAGCGTCTCCCCAAAACATCATGATGAATCCCTCCCCTACGCCAATGAGGTAGAGTATGTCTGGGACATCCCGACCGGGATCCCATTTTAGGGGGCCCCATGGAGGGCCCCCACTAGGCCACACTAGAACCACCACCCAGTCCAATGAGATGAATAGAAGGTAAGCTATGTACCTACACCACCAGCCCCACTATGGCTGACCCGACACTAGCATCGGGCGCAGGACAAGGAGGAAGCCTTCCAAGGGGTGTCGACGTCAGCAACTATTGTGGCTCGGGCCACCACCAATGGGTATCATCATCCTCCTATGCACACTGAGTAGAGGAACTTATATACTCGGCCCGGATCGAGGCCCCAACTACCCCATGAGCAGGCTCGGTCGACTCACTCAGCCCGCTGGTGTAGGGAGAACCTACTGCAGAGCAACCCATGGCAGTGACACCCAGCATAGAGGTTCACCCCGTACTACCACCATGGATACTGTAGGTCCTCCCCGCTTCTATGCTCGGCATGGAGGTCTGCCCTGTGCTTCCTTCGATCCGAACGAGGGTCCTCCCCAAGGAAATGAAACTCAGTACAAGAGCCTCTCCCACAATCATTACATTGAGTATGGGGTCATTCCTCCTTCCACAGACTGTGGATATTGAGATGTTACACATCCGGAAAATCTCTAATTTGGGTGGATTCTCCATGTCCTTAGAGTAGTTGAAAAAGCTCCTCCTCAACTCATTAATCATAGGAGTGATGGACAACTACGCTTCACCAGCTCCCAGCGCAGATGTCCTACCCGTGTTCAGATTGACCCGTACAAGGACCCTCCCCATGCTGATGCCGCTAGGGGAAGCAAGCATGGAGGTCCTAACCATGATATTATTAGCTCCAATAGAGTTCCTACCTACTCCAAAATTTCCCATGGAGGTCCCCTCCTCACATTATCCGGTGGACAAAAAGGTCCTCCCTTTGTTCCCATTGATATCTGTCCAGGTGCCTCTCACACCCCAGCTCACTAAGGTGGAAGTCCACCATGAACCAGCAATAGTACGACCGAAGTACCTCCTTGTACCATAAATATACCCTATTCTAAAGAACCATCATGGTGTAGGGGGGCAGGTCGTCACGACCATAAAAAAAATTCTGAGAAGATTCAGACCATGATCAAAGTATTCTTCTTCTCAAATTCTGAGGCGGAATACGACTAAGCAATGGAACCCTCAACTAGATCCTCTGTGTCAAGGGACAAGGAAGGAATAAGGTGTATAATCCTCATAATTTAAAAATGTGAGGTCCATCGGATCCCCAACTCCCTCCGTAGTTATATCTGGGAGGATGAAGATTTGGAAACTCCACTGGTTACGGCCGTGCAATCATTCCCATCATCACCAGAAGCACCCTCTACCTCGACTAGAGATCATATAGAGCTATTCTAGGGGATCAATGGAAGAAAAGTAGTAGCGTAACCCATCACCACCAAATGTAGTCTCTAAACTAGAAACTGTGGTCGTTAGCCCGTCTTACCGCGATGCGGTGGCCAAGTCACTACACTCTTCAGAGGATAGCCCAAGATACAACAGTTTGTCAGGTCGCTCGCCGTAATCTCCACTAGATGGCCTAAAATCTTAGAGGTTTACATCAGTAACACTAATGGTTCACCATCTAAGTCTGTTAGAAGTGTGGGTCAATGAAGGTCCAAACCCTGAATCTAGATCAAGGAGCTTGTAGGATATCCTTACAGCAGAACATTTCCCTGACATGTTCTGGCCAGTTGCAACGCCAAATTTTAGGGCACCAGAAGATCTCACCCAGGGGGTGGTTGGATGTTTTAACCAGACCCTATAGGAGACTCATTTACACCTTCGGCATCAACGAGTGACCTACTCTAAGAGTTAGGCACACTTTGAAGATATCTTCCAACAATGTCGTTTGGTAGATTTGACCGCACTCCCTATAGCCCAGAGCCCTGAGTCACTAGGCTGCCGTAAGACCCTCCAACAATGATGCGTCTAGAGAATTAATGTTCTCTATAAGATAATCAAGGAGGCTTCTCCAAAGTTTCAAATTTGTGGTTGGGGGAAGTATTTGACCCTCTATTTCAGTTCCATCTGGCGCTAGCCCGATTGGCAAGGGGACATAAAGGATATGCCTCCTAAAAGGGTCGTGGTTACCATGGCCTACCTATTTGAGGGAGAGAATGAGGTGAAGCTCCTTTATGAGGAATTACCTTCTGAGGGAGTTCCGAAGCTACTGGATCCGTTGGGAAGGGTTACTCTCCAACAGAGAAAACTACTAGGTCTTCCCGTACACACTAAGGCACTAGTCCTCATCCGGAATCCCAATAAGGGAATGGAATTACATAGAGCCTTCAAACCCTATAACCCATCTGGCTCAGTGTAGATGGTGGAAGATGACCCTGAAAATCTTTGTTGCATAAACAACTCACTAAACACAAGAAGGTGGTCTAATACCTCCTTGCTGAATGTGCTGTAGAACGGCGGCCAAACTATGGCGATCCTCGGCCTAGGTAGTAGGGGAAAGCACAACATCCCTTTTGAGAACTTCCCCTAGGGGACCCGGACCATCCTGACCACGCAGATAGGGTTGAGGATGGATCTTAAGGCAAAAGGGCGTGTTATGTGTCACCAAACCCTTCTGAATGGCACAAAAATCCTCATGACCCAGCTTAGATTCCTCCAACTGCTCCATAGGTTGTTCCACCAGCCGCTCCATGAGTCGTTGGGCCTGTTTATCATGTTGAAGAACCCGCAAACACACTTGAGGTCAGGGATCCCCCTAAAGATAGGAATCCCCACCCAAATGATCCAATGGCAGCACTCATCACCTGCCTTGAAGCTTTAGAGACTCGACAGGTGGCTATCACACCTGATGGAAATCCATACCCGGCATGGGGGGATGATATGCCCGCAACCTTGGGTTTAAGAATCCCACTTTCCCCCCTTTAATAGAATAGGGGACCCTCCGAAGCACCTGGCCCACTTTATCTCAATGTGTGACCCCATGTTTGGAACTCCAGCATAGTAGGAATCCACAAAACTCTGGTGTTTCGTACAGACATTGGAAGGGCTGTCATTCATCTGGTACAACCTTCTCCCCATCAGGTCAGTGGCTGGATAATAGGACCTCCGTAGGATGTTCCCTACCAGTTCAATTCCACCACTAAGAAGACGAGTATCTCAGACCTTGTCAAGTGCAAGAAGAGGACTGATGAGCACGTTGCCGACATTGTCTCCCCGTGGAAAGGACTCACATACTCATTTTACATGCCACCGAATCGATAGAAATTGCTGACTATGTGCATATGGAATGTCAAGATGGAACTATTCCCCTCTTTGATCACCCATAACTATCTCAGAGGATTATGAGACTTCTCTGATAAGGTCCAAATCTTAGAGGAATACTTACAGCAGGCTAAAAAGGAACGTCTGTTGCCTCCTGCAATCCCTACGAGAAGGGTTTCCAAGGCCAAGCCCTTCAAAGTGGCTCATATAGAGGCCCCCCAAGCAACTAGAATTATTACCATTGGATCTGACTCCACAGCCTTGTAGAGGCCCTCCACCTCAGGCGTAGCCTTTAGCCCTACAACGACCACCTCAGAATCGACAGGTTCCCCCACGCAATGTGCCGCCACAACCTAGGTGAGATAACCAAGATCCACCTCCTAGACAGGCCCCTCTAGCCCCATTTCAGGGTCCGGCTCTAAGAGCCCCCTTCCCGAATAAGAGGAACATGACCTACTCGTTCAATGAGGCAAAAGACCATGGTTATTTCCAATGTTCCCTAGAGCAGGGGATTATACGTTTTCTTGAGTATAGGAGGCCAAAATAGGTGAACCTCAGTAATCACCCTAATTAATAACCCTACCACCAGATCTTGGGGAACACTCTCAAATAGTGATATGTGCTTAAATACTAGCTTCAAGACCATGTGGATAACAACATAGGTCATTTAGGCCCATCTTCGACACAGGTGTCATGCGTCTTTGTGAGGCCAGACAACAGCAGCGATAGCGAAGGCGAGTGGAATTAGGTTTCTAGCCATGGGTCTCAGAAGTATGATGACTGGATGGATCATAAAATAGTCTCTCGTTCCCATGGGGTTATCTGTGCATTCCTAAACTAACCAGATCCTTCATAATCCACAACTACTACTTCTGCATCATCGTCTCAGTAGTCCCCTTCTTAGAATATAAAACATCGGTGTCGTAAGGGAAAGAAAAGTTCCCCACCAATGGCATCATCATCCCATAATCTTGGTGAATTCATTCCCCTGGAGATGGCGATCCCTCCCAGAATCTATCCAGTAGTGGATGACTCTTCGAATGGCGGTAAAGGGTATGCCACAGTTAATACCATAGAGCTAGTAAATCCCTACATGATTCCTAATGATGTGGAGCGCCTGTAGGATCCTCCCAACATCCCTATCAATAATCAGCGTCGATGAAGACATGGAAATTTGGGCCATTAGAGGGCCTCGATTAGTATGTCCTACCAGGCTGTGCGTGTGACTGAAACCAGTAAGCAGGCCCAGTGCAGAGCTCACTGTATGCAACCTTCTCATCTGGTGACATTAGGTCCACCTTAACCACCGTTCATGTTGTTGGATCAGGAAGAGCCACCTTGACCGCGCCATGACTAGACACACCCTGCTACAGGCCACTCTCAGTCATCTATCCCTCAACTAGTAGTCACTCCACTGGCTTCGACTAGTGAGCAACAGAATATTCCAAGCACAAGTCAGCCACCGGCCCAGCCGATAGGGCCCACTATACCTCTTGTAAGAAAAGGTTCACTCCTATAATGGAAGTATGATGTTCTCAAACATCGTTCCGACATTACACAAAATCTCTCCATCCTGTAGTCCCTTCTCCTGTAATTAGATATGTGTGAGTCCTTCACCGAGGCTTTAAGAAGCCCCCTCCAGTTTAAGACAGAGGTAGCTGCCGCATAAGCCTTTCATGATAAGGCGGTCAAGAATGATGAATGTCCGACCATCATCTCATTCTTTGGAGAAGATGAATACTCTCACATATAGGGGAACCTTTTTCCATTGTACATCATGGTCCAATTCAATGGCATAGAGGTTTTTCACTGTCTTGTCGACACTGGCTCTGGATTCAATATAATCCCAACTCGGACACTACAAAAACTGGGTATGTATGAGGATGATCTGAGTCCCTCTGACCTACGAATCCAATGTTATGATTGGGAGGAGTATAAAATGGTTGACATGATCCATTTAAGACCCTGTTCAGTGGTCTGATTTCCAACACGGAGTTTATGGTTGTCTCCCAAGACACCACCTACAATGTGTTGATGGATAGGTCGTGGCTTCACCTGCTTGTGATGGTTCCTTCATCATATCACCAGTGCCTTATGTACTCCTTTAATGGTCGAGTTGGTGTTCTTCAAGGTGACGCATCCCCCTTTGTGTCTTTTGAATCCCACTATCTAGATGCTAACTACTACAAGAGCAAGGACAAGCAGTTTTAGACTAATGAGGTTGGGAATGCTATGGATGCGACTGACTCGTGGGTAGATCTGGATGATGCATACGTGATTCTAGTCCATCAATTGGATTCTACAACTATGTACAAGGGAAAATGCTTCATTTTTTTGGAATGAGGGGGAGGACAATCCCAATTTTATGAGAAACCAGAAGACCACCTCATACTCCTACACAAACCAGGCTCAGGTGATCTCGGAGCCTCCTACTCCCACAAGGTATTGAGATGTCCGCCCCTTGGAAATGATAATACATCATACTTACTTGTTTTTCCAGGCCGGAATAAAACATCTCAAGCCAACATGCCACTATTTCTTCGATATCATCAATCATGGACCCTTGAGATGAAGACCAGATTGGATTGGATAAACAACGTTCATCGATAAGGTTGCAGTAGCATCGTAGTTCCCCGATGTAGTGTCCACTACCGCTCAGGCTGGAACCACCCTCCAATCAGGAGCTCCCAACATAAGATAATATCCTCCCCCTGAGGATCCCCCCTCCATATGTGAATAATAGGTTTTAGATGATGCTCCCCCACCTTTGAAGAGGGAATCCCAACCATAGTTGAAGAGTTCGTACTAGTTATCCTCGGTTGCGAGGCAGACATGAAACCCACAATGATTGGTGTCGCCATTCCTCTCAAGGATCAACAACAGTAAATAAGCTTCCTTGAACAATACTGTGATGTATATTGTTGGAGTTATGATGAGTTGACAGGAATAGATCCTCAAGTAGCCATCCACCACCTTGGTCTCGCGGTGAATCATCACAGGTTCAAGCATCCTCCCAGAAAGATGAACCCCTCTCAAGATGCCATGGTTGAGGTAGAATTTGATAAGATCATTAGATAAAATTTCATTGAGGTGGTTCAGTACCCAATGTGTCTGGCCAACATTGGGCCAGTATGAAAGAAGAAAGGACATATCAGAGTTATCATCGTCTTCTGAGATCTCAACTGTCACTACCGAAGGATGATTTTTCACTTCCTATAACAGAATTGTTAATCGATGCTACAGATGGGTTCCAAGACCTCTCATTCATGGATGGGTACTTTGGGTATAATTCGATCCGAATGGCTCCAGTAGATGAAGAGTTTACAACCTTCAGGTCACTACAAGGTACATTCTATTACCATTTCATGCCCTTCGGTTTAAAGAATGAAGGTGCAACCTATCAGTGGGATATGCATCACATATTAAAGCCGAACCTCGGAACATTGGTGGAACATTATGTAGAAGTCCTCGTGGTCAAATCTCACCAGCATTAGAACCATCTCAAAGACATTGTGAAAGTGTTCGGCTCCCTCTGTTCCCTTCACATAAAGATGAACCCATTGAAGTGTGCCTTCGGGGTTACCTCTAGAGAGTATCTTGGCATCGTTGTTAGATATAGGGGCATTGAGATCGACCCAGAGAATATCACGACCATTATCCAGATGTCCCATCTGACCAATATTTTGGAGCATCAAGGTTTCCAAGGCCACTTATCCTACATACTCTGATTCATCGCGAATTTGGCCGGAAAGTTTATACCCTTTTCTCAGCTCATGAAGAAAGGAACCATCAATGAGTTGGATGAAGAGTGTCAGACTACCTTCGAGGAAATCAAGAAGCATATTCTCTAGCCTATGGTCTTAATTCCACCCATCTCCGGAAAGATGTCGGTCCTTTATGTGACCGCCCTTGAGAAATCTCTTAGCGCACTTCTAGACCAAAAGAACAACGAGAGAATGGATAATAGCCTCTACTAACTCAGCAGAAAGCTCCTTGATAAGGAGACCAGATACTCCACTATCGAGAAGAGATTCCTTGCACTCCTATTCACAGTATAGATGTTACGACATTACCTACAGCACCACGAGGTATAGAGGGTCTCCCGAGTAGATCCATTAATGTACATCCTGAACCACCCCATGTTGACAGGACACCTAGCTCAGTGGGCAGTAATTCTCTAGTAGTTCGACATTAGGTTTTTCCATTACCAAGATATTAATGGGAAAGCATTGGAAGACTTCCTTGCAGCCCATCCAGCTCATGTGGACCAGTCCCTGGACCTTGATTTTCCTGATGAGGCAATCCTCTCAGTAGACCAAGCTATCCCATGTAGGAAAATGCACTTTGATGGGGATTCTCAGAGCCCCACCCACAGAAGGATCAATGACCCCAGGATCAACAGAGTAGGCCTGGGTATCGTCTTCCTTAGCCCAACACAAGTTTTTTTGTCATAGAAATTCATGTTGTCAGAATGCTACTCCAACAATGATGTATAGTATCGAGCTCTCATTACTGGCCCCGAGCGGGCCCTCAAGATAGACGTTCCCCATTTTTGTGTGAAAGGGGACATCCAACTGGTCGTCAAGCAGATCAGCGGTGACAATGTCCTTAGAAAGCCATAGCTCATTCCGTTGTTGGAACAGACTCTCCAACTAATGGCCCAATTACCATCCTGTCCAGAATTTACTCATGTCCCTCGATTTCAGAATGGTTGACCTGATGCCTTGGCTGACATAGATGCATCACTTGTTGAGCCTGAATAATATGATCTGATTATCTATTTGGCACACCGAAGTGTCATTGCTCCTATCACACTATGTGACAATGATAACCTATAGGTAATCCACCTTACTAATGGAACCCCCACGTCAGGACCCCCAGGTCCCCCAGATATAGTGATTGATGTGACTTCTGATTAGAGAACCTCATTTGTTGAGTACCTACAAAATGGTAATCTCCTTGCAGATCAGGATGAGCGTGAGCAAATCTAATGTTGTGTGTAACAGTTAACGCTAAAGGATGACCCTGTTCATGAGAAGATCCTCTACAATCATGGATTTTATGGGGTCCTCCTTCGTTGCATTCAAGGAGATAAGATTTCCCAGGTCATGTAAGAGGTTCATGCCAATTCCTACAGAGCTCATCAGACTGGGCTGAATCTATCTCACCAGATCTGGAGACTGGGGTATTTTTGGGCCTCCATGATCCAAGACTGCATCATTTTTTCCAAAAGGTTACATGCATTCAAAATTCATTCTAACTTCATGTATCACCCGCCAGAGCCTCTCCACTCCACCAAGTACTCATGACCATTTGAAGTATGCGGACTCGATGTCATGGGACCATATCCCCCGGTGACAACTATCCAGTGCAGATTCATCATGACTACTATATATTTCTTCTCCATTTGGGCATAGGTGGTTCCAATAAAAAAGGTCACGGCTCATTCCATTGAGGACTTTGTGAGCTCCAACATCATCAATAGATTTAGAGTCCCTCACGCCATTCTCACGGTTAACGACCCGAACTTCTGAGCAGTTGAGCAGAAGAAATTGAATGCAAAGTACAACATCCATTATAACCATACCTCCTGATATCATGCGCATTAAAATGGATAGATTGAGGCATTCAACAAAACCATCTCTAACATTCTGTAGAAAATGGTTGGTCCAAATAAGAAGAGTTGGCCAGAAAATCTCCCCAATGCCCTCTGGGCTTATCAAACGACGACTCAAAATTCTACATCGGTGACACCATATTCCCTGGTGTATGGAACAGAGGATGTCCTGCCCAGCGAGATTCAATTTCCCTCACTGTGCACAATTGTTTATGATCAGAAAGCATAAGATAAAGTTGCTGAAATCAATCTGGATGAGCTGGAAGCGCTTGATGAGAACATGCTTCATTCCCTACATAATCTATAAAGTGATCAGAACAAGATAGAAATAGCTTTCAATAAGAAAGATTCCCTCCGCTCCTTCATTCGAGGAGACTTTTTATTGGACCTAAGGGCACCAATGATACCTGGTAGGAAACCACCCATGTTGGAGCCCAAATGGGAAGGAACTTACATCATTAACAAAGTTTATTCCAATATAGTATAGTCACTTGATACTTTGGATGGTGAGTTTATAAATCCTCCCACCAATGCCATGTTCCTAAAGAAATAATTTTTTTGTGCCCCCTAGTCTAACATGTCCTTAACCTATATGGTCCTGCACGACCCCAAAGTACGTAATGTTCTCACACAACCCCAAACTGCATCGGGGTACTACATGACCTTAAACTGTCTAGTCATACATGACCTTAAATAGTGAAATTTCCCCCATGACATTAAATTGTGGTCCATCCTAAAAGACATTAAAATAAACCCCCATAGGATACATATGAACTCTCAGATGTCTCATCCTGAGTCCAGCCCCACTCTCTTCTCATTTGGATACCCCTTCTGGGTGTAGATATCTTAGAGGATCTCATATGACTTAGCCTAAGCTTCTTTGGCCCCACTTGTGGCAAGATTACGAAGGTTGTGCCATGTTCCCCTCCTTGTTCTTCTAATCCTCCCATTTCCTTACAACATGAAATTAAAATACATGGCCCTTTCAGAACAATGTAGGAATTTATTACCATCCTCATGGGATACTTAGGACCGCCCGAGCATTTTGTCCATAGACCCAGCCCCAAACTCGGGATCTCCCCTTGAGTCTCGTCTCGCACAGGCTTCACAATGTGGATGCTGTGTTTTGAATATGGTCAAAAAATGTCTTTTTTCATTGTAACCACCCCCATATGTCACAAACATGGAGTGTGGTGGTTCATTCTACCCCACCATCTCTCCAAACCTCGGTCTTCCTCGAGTAGGAGTGTAATTCTAGCTGTCGGACCTTTAGGTGGTGGGGAGATCCTAGTCCTACTCCTTGTTTCTCACACCGATCATTGCTCACATGGGCTTAAGAGGTGGGATGAGGCAATGACTACATGAGAGGTCATATGGCTACAGTTGTCTAGGATGCCCAACCTCAGGTCCTTCAACCCCATTAAGCCCATTTTCCCGAGTTCTCATTTGGGATTGTGCGGTGTGGTCTGGACTCACATCCTTATTCACATTGGGCTATATCTCCACACCACAAAGATCCCCAGGAGACATTGCCTTCATTTATCATCCATATTTTGAGAGCCGGCCCTACCATGCTTTGGGATCCCCATCATTTGGGTTTCCATCACCTTCAATATCCAAAAGGACTCCTGAATGGCATGGATGCCCAGCCCAAGGGCTCTCCCACCATTATGGGCTAATGCCCTCAAGGATTGAAAATGACAAAAAGATATAAGTATTGTATGGAAAATGCAGTCAATGGTTGATTCTCAATCGTTTCCCCCCAACATATGGTCACACAGATACATATACTGTGTTGCGAACATGGTAAACAGTTATCGTAGATCATAATTTCCATCTCGGGGTCTTCCATAGGTTTAATGGGTCACCCTCTCTGCTCAACTTCCCCATGAAAATGAAATTAAACTAGAAATATATGGTATGATCTCTATGACCATAAAATGAGATCACCGTCATCCTCACTACAAGACGTTAAACTACAAACTATATGTGACATTCTATCCATGGCCCCTCCTCAGGGCCCCTATCCCAAGTTCTCACATAGAATTGTACGTTGTATTATTGGATTATGTCCTCATTCACGTTGGGTTACTCGTTGTTCCGTACACATACCTCAGTGGGGTATCTATCTTTTATTTGCATCCTTACTGCATGAAGATAAAATTCACGTCATCCTTCTCTAGAACTACATTTAGATTTCTTCCCATCCTTATGGGATACGTAGGACCGCCCGAATGTCTAGTATTTGGGTCCATCCCCATCTATTAGAAACCTCACTATCGTCTTCTCCCCTGGTCCTGCACTCTTCCAGGAGATGGGAATATGGTGTGGTACGTGGTTATGTCCTCATTCACATTAGGTTTATAATAACCATGCCACATACCTCTCTCTCTTGAGAGGCCTTCGCTTATCTGGTTGAGTCGGACCCCTTAAGTCAGGTCCCTTGACCCTCTTTGATGATTCACCAATGTGTCCATGAGTACTCTGGTCCAGAGCCTGGTGTGTCAGATTCTTCCTAGACATGCTTTCACCCATTTTTTCCAGGCTACAAATTCCCCTTAATTTGGGATTCTATTTTCATTCACATTTGAAGAGACCCCAAAATTCCATGCATGCTAAGCCTAAGGTATCTCCTACCATTACGAGCCAATATTCTTAAGGGTTTCAGAAAAAAAAAACCGATACACGTCCCACATTGTGAATATGTTCAATGGTCAATGCTCATTTGTTGTTCCAATTTCAGGTCACATGATATGGATGATGTGTTTCGAACATGATCAACGGTTATCCTTTATCGTCACGCCAACCCCTTTAAGCCTCTAATGTTGGCTACATGATTCACATCATGTTCCACCCTATCATATCCAAGGGGAATTTCGACACTCCTGGCACTGTCCCTAAGTGTGCATTTGTACGTTAGGAGGACAAATCCACGGTAAGGCATCATTTTGGGATCCTCACCAACTTCCATTTAGAGTTTATTATAGGTATTGAAAAAACATCTTATCCCCTTGTTTCCCACACCAATTTTGACTCATGTGGGCTAAGGGACTAGATTTAGTTCTATGTTCTCTTGGAAAAGTTTCGATTCTCCAGCAGTTCAAACTATAAGACCTTAAACTAAGTTCCCCTTCTACCTCAAATTCTAGAACTATGTATGGCTCGATTCCCATATCCATGGGAAAAATAGGAATGCTCGGACATCTCGTCTTTAGGTCTAGCTCAACTAAGAGATTGTCTCTCCCACCCCATATTCTCTAACCTTTTCTAGCCCCGTCGGTCAGAGTTTTCATTCTTGGAATCATGCACAGTGTGATGTGGACCTCGTCCTCATTCATGTCGGGTATGATTTATCATGTTGTGCACATTCCCTCTTGAACCTCGCCTATCATGTATATGTCTGAGCCATATGACTCTAAACTATGCTGCCTAGTACAACATGACTTTAAACTCTTATGTCTATACTGCACGATGTTGAGGTACATGGTTGGTCCCATCACGTGACCCTAAATTATGACGTTATCATCCTGGCCACATGATGAAAAATGGCACTGCATCATGGTGTCCTCACTCGAGGGGAAATCATGTTTGGTATCAGTCAGACACCATTGTATTTCTCAAGGCCTGAAAATGGATTTATTCTTGTATGGATTCTTGGAATTTCTATCCTGGGCCCATCGCGTCACGAAAAAAACATGCATTCATCCTAAAGGGAAAAACAAGATCTATAAAATGCTCATTCTTTTGGTGAGAGGGCCAGACTCACACGCCCGTATTATCTCTGGCCCTGGTACCTTACCATGACACTTTCAGAACTATGTATGGATCGATTCCCATCCTTATAGGGTACATAAGAACACCCGTGCACTTTGCCTCAGGTTCAGCCTAACTTTCATTTTTGATCCCTCGACCTAAAACCTACCCAAGGAACACATGGTGATATAGACTCTAGATCCTCACACACATCAGGTTTTATAATTACCACACCATGTGTCTCCTACATTCCCTACCATCTATGGCCCGAGATCTAAGACAGAAAACTATGATCACTCTGCAACCTTGTCACAAGATATTAAACTGAACGACACTTCCTATAACTATGTACGGCTTGATTTCCATCCTCATGGGATATGTAGGAATTACTAAGAATCATATCCCTAGGTCCAGCCCCTGGAATCCGAAATCCTACCCTTTATCTTTTGACACATAGGCCCAAACACTTTTGAGAGAATATAGTGTGGTGAGTACCTCTTGGGTCCTCATCCATATTGGGTTTTTCAATAATCGCACCATATGCCTCCCTTGTCGTTTCCCAACCAGTTCCGAGTTCTGTGAACCAAAACTAAGATCTATCTATGGGAACTATATGCCACATTTGGATACTTCTCCACCCCATGCACATTCCATTAAATCCATACCCCCTTAATGGCCCATACTATGACTTTTAAGTTGGAAGCATGAAACCTCAGGACCCTTGTCCATAGAGTGGGACTCAACTCCTGTTATCTGATATGTCTTGTTGTTGTACTCAGATGCGTTGTGGCAGTGCCTGAGGTGTGGAATTTTCAAAGGGACGTTATATCATACCATGTACAAGATTCATGAGCCTTTCATTTGGATCCTCATAATCTTCCATGTTGGAAGGGGAACCCTTTAAGGCCTAGTCTCATACCACACTAGCTTACCTACGTTCTTGGGCCAAGGTCCCTGAGGAACTCAAATGACATTTCCGACAGGTCCCTAGTTTCGAACATTGTCAGCAGTCAACCATCATTTGTTTTTCCCCATTCCAAGCTAATGTGAAATGAATACTATGATTAGAACATGATCAATAGTTATCCCATATCATCACTCCACCATCATTGCGGTCCAGTTCTCAAGAATCATGATTCACACATTTCTTCTTCCTTATGTTCATGTGGAATTCCAATATACTCAGCCTCACTCCATTGCGGATCTAGGTGCGTTATATAAGAAGGTAAGCATCATTGGGACATCATTCACGTAGTGTCTCATCTCCCCTAAGATGTCCCTTCTTATGTTAGGAATGTCCCACCACTACTCCTTGTTTCCCACATTGAGCACGACTCACTTAGGCTTAGTAGTTCTGGTAGGGCGTGTTCTTCCATGTGCAACCATGCCACACATGCCTTTCATCATCTGTCATGACTTTAAACTGCACTATCAGAACTACGTATGGCTTGATTATCATCCTCATGGGGTATATAGGAAAGCCTAGGCACTTTGCCTTGGGCCCATTCAAAGTTTCTCTTTTAGCCCCTTGACCTAAATAACTTTTTTCAGGGATATGTGGTGTGGTGCCTAATCTTTTTGTCCTCATTCACATAGGGTTTACAGCTACCGCACCACATAATCCCTTCCTGGAATCTTCCCTTTCACTCTTCAACCTATCGTATGACGTTAAATTGAATGATCCCACATGTCCTTGACGCATGACACTAAACTGTGTTTTTACCCCGAACAAGTTCATAATGCCCCATGTTAGTCCTGGGATGCACCAGATCCCTTGCCAGATCATATTTCCCCTATCAGTGCTAGCCTCCGACCACACCATTCTTAAGAACAACATTTGGATAGATTCTCATCATTATGGGATATGTAGCGATGCCCTGACATTCCACCTCGGCCCAGCCCCATGGCCGTTAACCCTTCTCGCCCATTGGGCTCGATCTCGGTCTAGGCTGTATGACCTTTAAAATATGGGAATCATCCCCACCGCACTACATTTAAACTACACATCAATCATTCTTATTATTATTAAAAAAACTACATGTTATTCCAGGTCTTTACTAGAAATGTGTTATTCTAAAGTAGGTATGATCCCTGATCATACTGATGCACCCATAGAACGTGTCTTCACCACAGTGGCATATTTTCAAGAGTGTTGGATTCCATTACAACAACCCATCATGCCACACTCCATGCTTCATATGCCCTTTATTTGGACCGTCGTCCTCTTTCACATCTAAAGAAACCCCCTAATAGTATTGATGCTTGGACTATGGGTCTCCTACTATCATGGGCCAACATTATGGAAGACTAATGGACGGCATTTTGAATTAGGACCCGTGTTTTGAACATGATCAGTAGTCGACCCACATTTTTTACGACCATTCCAGTCTAAATCAATAAAGACACTATGTTTAGAACATTGTCAACCGTTATTCTTCGTTGTGACGCCATCCCTATTTTGTTCCCAATTTTGGGTGTTATGATTCACACCCTTCACCCCTATGTTTGGATTAATTCCAAATCCCTCAGGAATTACTTCGCTCGTGAAATAGAGCACACTGGGATAGCAATGATCTGACTGATCTGAGGGCTTAATAAACAAGTCAGGCCTCTCTCTTCTTGGAAATCCGGATTGGTTGTTCAAACCTCGAATGCCTGAAAAATGGTTTGTACTCTTATATTCGGGTGGAATGATATGGTGGTTATACATTGTTTCTCGCATCGGGCCCGACCCACGTGAGCATAGGGACAGATCGTCAAATGTTCCATGAATATATTGAATGTGAAATAAAAAAACAAATAATAGAACATATGCATGCATCTAAAATAGATAGTCAAAGCATGGAAGTGTGTTCAAAATATACATGTCTCATTGTACCCGAGGATCGACCCCTCCCAGGGATGGGTTGACCCCATCAAAAGAACGTTGCTGCTCCACCACACTCTGGATTGTGGTGTCTAGGAATCGCTATCACCTGTTTAGTTCTTTCTATTCTTCAGCAATAAGGGGGCACAGTTTATCAACAACGGTCTGGGCCTGATCCTCGTTGGTTCAGATAATGGGAATCTCCTGGGAGGATTCCCTCATGCGCTCTTCAGCCTCCGCCAAATGGACTTTTAGGTGTGATATAATCTCCGACTACTCATTGAGGGAAGAATAATGTTCATCTTCCCAGATGTGTAACCACTAAATCTCATTTTCAGCCTCCTGGATCCTCTTGATATTTAACATTTTTCATCACTTCCAACCCACACCTAGGTCACTGTCATACTCCAAAATATTCTCATCCATGAGATCTTTTCAGAGCATGTGGGGACGTTGGGCATTCACTCCCCCAACATACATTTCACGCAGTTGCGAACGAAGTCTCTCCATCGGGTCTATACATTGTGCTTGAGGGGTGTAATAGATGAAGTGCTTTATCAAGTTCAATGACTAGTGATAGACTGTATTTCTATCCTCTTCATCAGAGGCTGTTTCATCCCATTCTGTAGGGTTGGAAGTCTCATAAAAAGGGAAATCGCCTATGAACTCGTCAACAGGGTCCACATCTAGTGTCTGATCAGGTATGGTAGGAACTGTGTTGTCTGATCAATCTTCATTGTCGCATCCCACTTAAATAATTTCAGTCCCAGCCCTATTAATATCCCACCAGGGATTGGGAGTTCTGCTGCATGGTCAGTTTGGATATCCACCTTCACAACCACAGAAAATCCCCTAGGAAAAGCACCGTCAGAAGTACCAACCAACCTCACCAAGTAAGACCACTCCATTTGAAGACATATTAATACCAAGAAGTGCACTAATGTCATTTAAACTGATCGATGGGTGGAAGTCATTAATTTTGTAGAGGAGACTTATAGAGATCAAACACATGGTCTTGTTCTTGGGTTTTTTCCATCGGGAACCTGAGGTGTGGCCCCCCGTATATCTTCGGAAGGTTTGAAAACTACGGTGGAGCAGCCTCGGGTGTCCTGGACCCGTTGGATGCAATAATCACCATATCAGTGGGCACGGATCCTGAAGGCCCTTCATATGCATATACTGTAGGGCGGGAATGGGTTCTGTGTATGAGGTCCTCCTACACAGTTCAAATATTTGTAATGAGTCCAAAATGACCTGGAAGCAGACCCTGAGAATGGGGATTTGGATGTTACCATAAGGGCCTCTGAGAAATCTTCATGATCTGAGCCTTGGTCACTGAATTCTCCCTCCTATAGAGGGCACCCACTCCCGGCCACCTCCCCCCCAGGAGTCGTCCGATTCTATTGGAAAAGGGAATAACTCCCTCAATTCTTCAGCCGACAACTATGGAGGGGACATTCAATATGGCAACACTTTCACCCAGTCTGTCATTTGATATGGGGAATCCCAGGAGTGAATGAAGTCCTCCAACTCGGCCAGGTATTGCTCCGCCTCCGCCTGAGATACTGAAAAGCCAACCCTGATGGGTCTGATTCCCATAAGATCCTTCCTTAGGTAGTTCAAGTGTTTCCACATCTTGACTGGGTCAAGGAATTTCCTGTTGAAATCCCAGATGTCCCACACCTATGGGAAGACAACATTCTCTGTCCTGTCTATATGGTGCAACCGGTTCACCGGAGCCTGAGTAGGTTTCTTGCAAAATCCCCTTGGTGTCCTACCCTCCAGATAACTTTTCTCTTCTGGGACTACTGGATTTTCTGCCACTACTGGATCCTCTGCCGCTGCCTCCCCCTCAATCGGTACGAGCATCACCTCCATGGTATCTCTGCCACCGTGGGATGTCCTTTCCACCTTACAACCCCAAACTCGAGGTTGGGGAGGCACACCATCATCGGCCCGGACGGTTGGTTTCTTCAACCTCTCTCTTGTGTAGTCCACCTCCCGGCTTTGGGTGTTCTCCTTCACCAACCTGAACATGGATATGGGTAGACGTTGCTTGTTCTGCATCTTCCCATATTCCTTCGTGAACAATATCCATATTTTTCTCATCATGCCCGGGGGCTTCTCATGCCGCACCCCCAAATTGACCAGCGGGGTCAGTCACTACATGCACTGAAATTGCCTTTCAAATCATTGTGAGGTGTACTACCTACAGAGGGGCTCATGGTCCACCCAATCCACCAGGACTCCACTTCAAAAGGCCAAGACATAGGACCAATTCTCTTCCATTCTCTAACCATCATTAGTGAATATGCCCATTGGAATCAGAAAGGGGTGATAGTTGAACACCTGTAACTTCCAGACCCGGTCCAGTACTGACTGTAGGGTCATCTTGGCCAGAAATCTCCATGCGGCATTCAGAATGGATGGGCGGAAGTTCGATCTTGGAGTGGATATCAGTTTCATATATTCTTAGACCCCCCCCCCCCCCCCATACGTGCGCTGCTATCCACCCATTCAAAAGGTGGAATCGCTTGAAAATTCCCTATGGCTTCTTCCCCTCGCTGATATGCTACAACATATTGTACAACTTGAAAATCATCAAGATCCCATGTTTGACCCACTCTCCTATCTCCATCATGGATTCCATGATAAACATGTTTGGTCACATGCCCATGTTTGTGTCCCTCACCAGCAATATCCATCCATGGATGAGTGTTGCAATAAATGCAACCAACCAGACTATCAGTTGCAGCTCGGTACTGACACTGAATCCCCATGTATTCCACTATCTATCCTCCAAGAGCCACCAATATAAGTGCTATTTTCCTCATTGACCCCCCTTAGATATAGGTAGAGGACTCACTAAAAACTGCCTATCTTCTAGGAAGTTTAAGAACTGCTTGAACCATCACCTGAAATAGACATCCCTCACTGCTTCCTAGCCTCCCCCGACACCAGGTTCATTAACTCCATCTCCAGTGGTGGAATATGCTCTGTGTCTTCCCACACACTCCTAACGGGGAGGAAATCATCACACATTTCTCCAAGTTTTGGGACCCCCAAGATCTAATGCAGATCCCATAAATTGATGTCGACCTATCCATGGTGCAAGTGGAAGGTATTGGTCCTCGATGAAAATCTGCTTAGCAAATATGGCCTCAAATGCTTTGGCTGATAAATATAGAATTGGGAGGCCCAAACCGCCTTGTATAGGCCCACTATCCTCATATCTGCCCCAAATTCTTCACATGAAGCACCTACCCAGTAGGCCCAGGCCCAGTCATCATTGAATTTGCCGCCCTAGCACAAATTCCATTCATTGGAACACCCCTTCCATGAGTTTCTCAGGGAGTCCTTCAAGATAGTATGGTATAGTGGGGGATATTTTTCTAGCTACAGTTCCTTCCTGTCAACATTGTTCAAATGGTTGTACAGACAATCAACATCGATGGGTGTGACGTCCTCCCAGGCATGGTCGTCTGTCGCTCTGAACCATTGGTGCCGAAACGACATGATCCTGAACCAGTAAGTGGTTTGTCCCTGTTCTCTTCAGGGATGAAGACGTCAGACCTCAGTCCAAAGCATTTTATAGGAATCCTCTAGAACATCAGATAGGTATTTTTTGCTTTCTGACCGCAACACCACCAATGAATTGTGGTCAGAATAGCTTCAAACGGACTCCCCTAGACCCAAGCTATTCACCATCTTCTCCATTTGAGAAATATCTTCCAAGACCCCCTAACAGCCTCTTGGTGATCCATTTAGTTTTCGAGATATTTAAATTTTTTGTATAGGATTTCAAATCTCTTTTTTCGAGCTCGACCGCAGAGCTCAGTCATGGAGGTAGTCCTCGGAGTCCTGTCCCAACCTTCAGACCAAAGTTGCAGAGTGAACCGACATGAAGTCAATGTATCGCTATGTGTCACGAAGCAGAATGCCCAATTCATGGAGGGAAATTGTGGAGTACGTGGAGCATCACAAATAAATAATTCTAAAGGACAAAAATGTGGAGAAGAGAAAAGAAAAAATAGAGATAATATCCCCTATTTTATAGGCGAGGACCCTTGGTGCTTCGCAGCATGTCCAACCATGGGGAGTTTCACGGCACGCTCCACCCACTCATCGCATATCCGCTTTGAAAACCACCTTCGCAAATCTGATTCGTAATTGACTGAGGGATTTTGGAGATTTACCCTCAGACTATGAAACTCACTTTCTCCTCGACTCACAGTCTAGGGGGGGCATCTGCTGGTGCTAGAATTTGGGAAGATAAAGAAAAAATGGAAAGCATTAGGATTGGCTTCACGAAGCCGGTTCGCGAAGCCCCCGTGGCCCCTCACCAGTGCTAAGCTCCTCCTTCACAATACCACCAAATCAAATATCTTCCTTCGCAAACCCCTTTTAAATTCATTAATATACCATGGTGTGATGTGGTGGGATGCTCTGAGAACCCCTTTGATGTTCACGAACCCACCGTGGAGGGAAGAGGTGGGATGCTCTGTGAACCCCTTTGAAGTTCGCGAACCCGCCGCAGAGCGACACGACGGTATGCTCTGAGAACCCCTTTAATATTCTCAAACCCTTCACGGAGCGATGAGGCGAGATTCTCCGTGATCCTCTTTGATTTTTTGAACCCTCCATGTAGAAAGATATGTCTTCGCACTGAGCGGGATATTCTTTTCATCACCCCTTGACTATAAATACTGAGCTCCCCTCGATCCCAAAGGATCGATCCTACGAATTTTCACCTTCTTAGCTCTTTCATTACAAAGCAATTTCAGTTCATTGAACCATGAGCTTTTCAAGGAACATTTTCATCATGAAGTGCCTCCACGAAGAGAGAGCTTCGTGGCATGCTCCCATTCATAGAGTAGTGCTTCACGAAGCACATTTCTTTGCAATGATATGCATCACATGACACCCGTGCTTCGCGAAGCACTACTTTGTGAATGCCTTTCCACTTCACAAAGCACCTTCCATATGCACCTATGACCTATGCCTTGTCTAGGACACATTACTTCATGAAGAACACCCCTTTTTGAAGCCCCTCCACTGTATGGAGCACCAGAGCTTCACAATGATTCTACCTATAATCCCCTTTGATCTGCAACTCCTTCTTCCGTGCGACCCTCCAGGTTTGCACAAAGTGATTTCAAAGTTCCTTGGGTGGTGCTTCCCGCTGCGTTTCGTTGCATCATGCTTCTTCATATATGAAAATTAACAGTTGTTGCTTCTTTTCATAGCCACGCTAATGTGGACCCCTCAACGGATCACTCTATAACACGCCCTCACCATGGAATTGCTGATGCCTTCCCTTGCCCGAGAGGCGGGAGGTATCAATTATGTAAGTCCTTAGGAGTGCAGAGTGTACCCACCTCGTCCGAGCTGCATGACGTTAAACTGCCAAGTTCCATCATCCAAAATACATGACATTAATCTATGACCTCTCCCCAAGTGTCGTATGTGGGGTTACCCACCTTGGACTTTCTGAATGCCCAATAGTCCCCACGGGAGGGAAATCATTCCACACATGGAATGAGATCCTCTTTATTGGATTGTCATCTGTCTGCAATGAAAGGGAAACAACCTAGGTGTAATCCCCTATCATTTATTGCAGAAGGTAGAACCCCTACTTCTCCTCTCATCCTTGGTGCTATGGACCATAGAGGGGGGGATGGGAACTAGAGTCATCCTTTCCTCGGTGCCAAATCCCTCCCTCTTTGGGATTTATCACCACCCGGGCCACCATCATGAAGTATGTCCCAATATCCAACTTCATAGGCTACTAACCATGCATAATCCCCTATTTCCTCTTTGGGACACTTAATACATGTAAGCCCCATTTCACGTCCCACAGACACACCTATAACGATGTGATCATTAGGTATTTTCTACATCTTGTTTCTCACACCGAGCATGAATCATGTGAGATTAGATTAAGCATCGACCATGATATCTTCTCAGGGAAGCCTAGAGAGTAAGCCCCAAACACCATTCGAACCTACGTGGACATTGATCCTTGCCATGACAAGGTACGTAGGAAGCCTACCTGAGGTTCACGCCTGAAAACCATTGGTCATGACCATCTTCACGTCGCTGAACCAACCCCTTCCGAAACTACATGGACTTTGATCCTTTCCATGGAAAAGTACGTAGGAAGCCTCCCTGAGGTTCAAGACTGAAAACCATTGGTTTCGACCCCCTTCACGTTTGTTCCCACCATCCAGAACTATGTGGACTTTGATCCTTGCCAAGGCAAGGTATATAGGAAGCCCCCCTGAGGTTCAAGCCCCACACCCATTGGCCCCGACCATCTTCACGTCGGCTCACCAACACCCATATGGAACTATGTGGACTTTGATCCTTACTAAGGCAAGGTATGTAAGGAGCATCCCTGATTTTTAAGCCCAAAAACCACTAGTTTCGACCCCATCATGTCGGTCCAACTTTGTCCCGCATGACATTAAACATCATGCCCCCTTTTTATCCTGAACGACATTAAACTTCATCCACCATCCCGAACTATGTGAGATTTGATCCTTGTCTCCTAGACAGGGAACATATGAAGCCTCCATGAGGTTCAACCCCATCCAGTGGTAAGCTATTGGCCCCCCATCAAGCAGTAATCCATTGTTCCCCATCTAGTGGTAAGACATTGTTCCCCCATCCATCGGTAAGCCGTTGCAAACCTCATCCAACATTAAGCCATTGTGCCTCCATCCAGCGGTAATCCATTGTGCCGTCATCAAACAGTAAGAAATTGTGAACCCCATTCAGTGGTAACCTGTTGTCAACCCAAACCCAGTGGCAAGCTGCTATAATCCTATCTATTGGGACCCATATCACTAATTTGTCCCAGTGGTGTAAGACGAACCGCATGCGTCTATCCACACGTAACCACCAGTATATCATCGGGCTACTATCCTCTATACACACCTTGATTATATACCCCATTCCTAAACTATGTGGAATTTGATTCCCAGCCACGAGGATACGTAAGAGGTCTCTTAAAGTCTCAATCCCAACTTCACTGTCACCCTCGAGTCGACTCCATCTGATTCTCCATCCACTCCACTTAACCATCCATTATCCATCATGATTCTTACCCGGGCCACCACATCTTGGTGGGATCATGACACCTCATTCTCCATTCCCTTTAACTACAATCGAGTAGCTAACCGTGTGCTAGCCCCAACATCAGTGTTCCCTCTGGGGGTTGCATCAATATGATCCACTCTAGTCAGTGTTTCGATCAGTCCGATCCGTCTCTTCTAGACGTTAAAATCGTGGCACACCCTGTGTTAAACATGGGAAGTTGAGGAAAACCTCAGATACATCCCTATGGAATATAACTCCCCACATTCGACGTGGGATTCCTTAGGATTCCATGCCTTCGAGAAGACCTATATTAAGGGGACGAAATCCAGACGTGCCCGTGTTCCAGTGTCCAAACACACCAGTGACATTTAACGCGACTACTCCCCCGACCGAAGGTTGCTGCCTTGGCCAGACCCCTTGAAACACTCTGATAGAGGCAATGTAATTAACCGGCATCCATGAAGATGTGTAACTAGGAAGAGTTTCAAGAACAATGTCTTAATCTATAAGGGATACCCAGACTTGGTGATGAGTTTCGAGGAGGAATCCATGGAAGGAAGAACCAACATCCCATCATCCCATTTTTATTAAGGAGAAAACTTCACTAAATAAGTGATGAATCTCACCCGCCATTGAAATGTGGGAATGTGGTGAAATAGTTGCACATCCTTGACAGATGGATGCACGCACCCCAGTGAAACCGTCAGAAACAAAACCCCAAAAATAATGAAAATTGCATATTTATATGATATTGACAAAAATTATTCAATAAGACCAAAATCTCTAAGAATTTAGAAATTTGGTTTTTGTAAAAAATATTCACTAAAATTTAGTGAATATTAAATTTGAAAATTAATAAGAAGAATGGTCACTTAAGGATTGATTGTTGAATTTAGAGAAGTACTAATATGATTATTAATTAAATATTTTTCTATACCAAGGAGGAAAAAGTTCGTGGAAATAAGAATATAATTTTATTACTTGTTTTTGGAAAGAAAAAGTAGATTAAAGGGAATAGACATGGTGATGTTAATTAAGGAAAAGTGTAAGAAGATGAATAACAATTTTATTGAATCCTAATGTGTTTGAAGAAAATCTCAATGTTTCAAAAAAAATTATAAATTATTATAAATATAAAAGAAGATCATAAAAATATTTGTAGATGTATAAATATAGTTAATAGATGAATCATTCTCATTATAATCAATAGGATATTACTAGTGAGTCAATTTATCATAGGTGATTCTGAATAAAAAATTGGATTCCCTATATAAATTTTATAGGTGAAGCTGGAATATTACACAAGCATTGTGATGTGTACATATGTATGTCTTTAATATTAATTTCAAATCACTCCAACCAGGGGAGGATTTAAGAAAATGAAAATGTAAAAGGAAATCTTGGAAACTAATCCTCCCCACCACCCAGTGATCTCACTATTCCATTAGGTTGATTCTGATGTGATTTATAGAATCACTATCTATAATGACCCAACCCTAGTTACCAAGAGTCTGTGCATTATTACATAACATTTTAATGATTGAAGGAATCATGTCCTGAAAGACAGATTAGTTTACTAGCCTTGGAAGTACAAGATTCATACATAAGTTTTACATTACATCATGAGAAAAAAACACAAACATTTTGTCCCGTTTGAACACACTTATATCTCATAGCATATCCATACAGGTCAACCATAAAATACTTCTTCACATCTTGGTAAAAATAAAACATAGAAATGGGTGAGTTCAGATGCTCAGAATGGATAACAATACAGAAGAAACGTTTATAAATAAGAATAAAAATTTAAGGCAATGTATAAGACTAAAACATACACCTTTTAAACATAAAATTATTCATAATATGGCCCATATAAATCAAATAATTCCATTTAATTATTCACATGGATATTCTACTAGTTGAATAATCACATGAAATATCAATAGCCAATTTCATAATAATGGAATGCATAATGCTAGACTTCGTAACCACATAGTCAAGGGCTTATGCCAAGACTACAACTAAGATTTTTTCAAGGCCTTGTGACAAGACACAAGTTTGTCTCATGAGACATACCGATACATCGAGGAACTATAGCGGGCTCCACCCATCACTTACTAAGTCTAATGCATTCATCATATGAAAAGGTTTAAACATAACATAAAAATTCATATTAAAACTAGCATACAAAATATCAATACTTTATCCATAATACATGAATGGTGTAAAACTAACACATCCACAGTCAAAAAAATCACAAAACCTTAAATACAAGATGGATGATTTATATCATCATAAATCAACATAAAAAAAGATTAAAATCCATCAACTGATGTTTACATAGATGAAATTAAAAATATTTTAAATAAATACCTCTTTCTATATTTAAATAATTTAAAAGTCACATAATTATAAAAGAAATCATTTATTTTGAAAATATTCTTATAATATTGTACGGGAAGCTTCGACGATGATATAATGGTGGAAAATAGACACACCCACAGTATAAGTTAAAAAAAATACATTCTTACCTTAATTTTGTGGAAAATGTCAGAAAGTACCTTGTTTGGAGAGCGATAGAAAGATTCATTTCCAAACATTTTATAAAAATTCAAAAAAGGGTATAAATTACTTTAACCCATATTATAGTAAATAGAAAAAATGTTTTAAAATACATGTTTAAGAAACATGGATGTGGATGAAAAAAGGCCCCAGTAGATACTTATGTAAAAACAACATCAGATAATAAAGAGATAGTGAAATTAACCATTACCTTGTACTTTTACTTAGTTGATGGTATGTTAACCTCCTGTATAATATTTAAAACATTGTTTTTAAATTATAAAATAATCATATACATAAATATGATATCATATATGATCTTATAATATTGATTTATTAATAATATTTTAGTAGTATCATCATTTCAGGTGTTAACTGATTCATTTTCCTTTATATGATTGGTTATGTAAGTCATGTTTTTATTGATATGATGTATCTGATCCATATATAAAAGTATATTATGTTCATAAAAATTATTTTTAATCATAAAATGAAAATTATTCTTGAATTATTATGATGGGGAATGAATCTAATCGCGTTCATGGAGATGGTAATCCGTACTTACCCATGAGCGGAAATATCAATATATTGATGGTGGAATCGTATGTAATTGGATGGTATATCATATATACAAAATAATTAACATGTTATTTTTATTATTTACATTAGTTATACTCATTATTATACCAATCCAAATAATGAAGTGTTTGAATAACAAACTACACCATGACGTGGAGACGGTAAGCCGTACGTACAAACGTATGGTGACTTTTTAATTCATATGATGGATAGAGTAATTAATATGGTTGTACCATTTTTTTTTTGAATAACATCATAATATATATAAGATACTGAAGTTATTATTTTATAATGGAAACAACCAAAAAAGAGGGAGTGGAAGAAGAAAATAACTTGAAAGTGGTGAGGAAATATTTACCTCTTCTTCAGGTTCTTCATTTGGATTTGATTGACAGGGGTTGGCCGAACCAAATGGAATTGGAGGTGTGAAATTAATAGAAGTGGAAGTACCCTTTTATAATATATGTGAGGGTCACTTTATGAAAATTTTGAGATATTATATTATAAGAAAATAATTTTTTGTTTCTAATGGCTCAAAAATGATTTATTTAGAGGATAAGGTGGGAATGGGTCGAAACCATTTCAACCAATAGGTTTCATACTGGTTTAGGTCACCATATTAACCTTATCTTTTAGATTTAAATCTTAGTTAAATAGTTTGACATTTACCACGTCTCTTTGTATTTTTATATTATATGGTTAATAAACTTACTATAAGCAGACAAGAGAACCTAATGTGGTTAATTATTAATATACCTATCATTATATAAGTTATTTGGAAGAAACATAAATTTTTAAGACTATTATATAATTTAATAATACAATATTTGTTTTAAAAACTCATTTATGTCAATTTTGACACTATTTAGTATTTGGTTTTTCTGAAAGTCCTTAAAACTTGATTACAATGAAACAAATACATTGAATCAATCTTAACATGTAATAGTGACCGATAAAATTAGTGTATGGAATCCAAACCGTCAAATTGTATTTATTTTAATATTTACAATAAAATTTATTTGATTTGTTCATTAATAAGGTAAATACTGCATCATCATTGTGACATAAATAAATTTAATTATTTAATGTCTTAAAATTATAAATAAAATTAGAATTATGTAGGAAATATTTATTTCTTTCTAATGAGTATTTTCAGTCGAAAGGATTACATATATAACTCCATATAAAATTTGTTTTACTAAAATATATATGTTTATATCATTTTGTCTTTATTTTAAATTAATTAATATAAAGTGTCATTATCACTCTCAAGTGGCTCCATGGGGTCCCAAAATAGACCCAAGGATTCCTATGTTCATAAATGCATCAACAAATAGGAATATGACAAATTTTAGGATAATTTAATAATGTTATAATATTATTTTGTACCCTTAATTACCGGATTTACCTTTTAATCGTGGTAAATAAAATATTAGCCGAAATAATTATTCCTAATGTATAAAAATAAAAGTAAACTAATTACACAATTTGGAACTTCTGATTCCAAATATGGAAGCCATTTTTCCATATTCAAAATAGAGAATTGGTAGAAATTAATTTATAAATAATTTCCATTGTCAAAACAAAAAACATGTTTTTATGAAATAATAACTGTCAAAAGATTGACCTTTGTTTTTGTCCAGTTTAAATGTGATATTACATACAATGTCCTAAATTATTTTTAAAGATAAAAATACAATATAATTATACTTTAAAACCACTCAAATGTATAATTTATCACTATAAATTATTTCGAATAAAAATGTTGTTTTTAATTAAAATTTAGTATTTTCACTATTCATCATAAATTGAACGTTTTCAGAAAAGTACCAAAATTTTACCCTTAGCTAATTTTGATATTCCAAATTCAAAAATGAAGTCCATTTTGAAAATCAAAATTTATAAAAATTTCAAAAAGTGGGTATTACTATTCATAATGGCTAGTTTGATTGGTCGTGGTGTGTTAAAACTCCAAGGTGTGTACAATGAAAGCCACTGCATTATTCAAAGTGAAACATACCGTTGAAGCTTGGGGTGTTACATTATCCCCATCTTAAAATGATTTCATCCTCGAAATTTCTTGAATATCACTTTATAAAAAGATTCAGGTGGTTCTTCATCATAACTTCCTCGGGTTCCCACGTTGCCTCTTCCATATTATGGTTTCTCCATAGAACTTTTACCAGACAAGTTATTCCATTTCTCAGCACTTGTTCTCAGGTATTAAGAATCATGAAAGGTTCTTCACAATAAGACAAATCAGGTTCCATTTCAATTTCTTCATAGGTGAGTACATGCGTTGGGTGAGGCATGTATTTTCTCAACAGTGATACAATGAACACATCATTAACATTGGAGAGACGTGGAGGCATTGCCAAATGGTAAGCTACAACCCCAATTTGTTCTATAATTTCTAATGGTCTGACATACCTGGGAATCAATTTAACCTTCTTACCAAATTTTATAACACCCTTCCATGGAGATACCATCAAGAAAATATGATCTCCTACTTGAAATTCCAAATCTTTCCTTCGATTATCAACATAGATCTTTTGCCTACATTGAGATTCTTTGATGTGGTCTTGGATAACCTTCACCTTTTCACTTGATTCCTCAAAACGTTCTGGGCCTATGAGTTTTCTTTCACCAACATCATCCCAACAAGTTTGTGTGCGACATCTCTTTCCATATAACACTTCACATGGTGCCATCTAAATTCTTGAATTGAATCTATTATGATAGGAAAATTCTACCCGAGGTAAATCTTGATCCCACATACCTTGAAAGTCATGTGAGAAAGATCCCAACATGTCTTCTAAGGTTTGAATAGTCTGTTCTGATTGTCCATCAGTTTGAGGGTGGTAGGCAGTGCTCAAACAAAGTTCAGTATCCAAGGCCTTCATAAGACTTTTCCAAAATCATGAACTAAAATGGGGATCACAATTAGAGACAATCGATAGGGGTACACCATGGAGTCATAAAACATCATTAATATATAGTATTGCTAGACGTTCAAGTGATAAATCTTCTCTTATATCAAGAAAATGTACTGGCTTGGTAAGATGATCAACAATGAACTATATTGCATCATTTATGCTAGGAGTCTTTGGTATCCCCATGAAAATGTCCATTGTAATATTATCCCATTTCCACTCATGTATGGGAAGAGGTTGTATGACTCCTACAGGCTGTTCCCTTCCTACAATCACTTGTTGACAAACCATACATCTTAACAAAAATCAGAAATCTCCCTCTTCATGTTGTCCCACCAAAAATGTTCCATCAAATCTATATACATATTGGTTCTCCTTGGGTGTATATAGAAATTGGAGCTATGAGCATCATCCAAAAATTCCCTTTTTAGATCAGGTACGTTCGGAACACAAAGTCTCTTCCCAAATTTCAAAATTCCATCTTCATATATGAAGTCACTCAATCTCCCATCATTGACAGCTTTAATCTTCTTTTAAAACTCCTTATCATCAGACTAATAACTCTTTATCCTTTCTAGTAAAGATGGTTTGGAAAGCATTTGAAAAAAGTATTTATGTTTCTCCTTCCATGGTTATTCCAATATCCATATTGACTAGATCCATGAAAATAGAATTCCTTTAAACTCTCAACTTGTTCAAAACTCCATGATCCTTTCTACTCAAAGCATCTGCCACCTTTTTTGCCTTCCCCAGGTGGTAGTGTATAGATAATCTAAAATCCTTGAGTAGATCAAGACATCTCCTTTGCCTCATGTTGAGTTATTTTTGTGAGAAAAAATACTTTCAACTCTTGTGATCAGTATAAATCTCAAAATTTTCACCATAGAGGTATTGTCTCCATATCGTCAGAGCAACGATTATAGCTGCTAACTCAAGTTCTTGAGTGGGATAGTCTTTCTCATGAATTTTTAGCTGTCGTGATGTATATGCAATAACTCTATCATTCTGCATAAGGACACAACCAATCCCTTTCATTGAAGCATCATTATAAATAACAAACCCATCATTACATGATTGTAGAGTTAAGATATGATCACTGAATAATATTTTCAGCAGTTCTTAAAAACATTCTTCACACTCTTTTGTCCAAACAAATTTAACCCCTTTATGTATGAGCTTGGTTAATGGGTTAGCCAACTGGGAAAAATATTGGACCAAACGTCGATAATAACCTTCTAAACCAATAAAACTGTATACCTCATTTATACTCATGGGTGATCGCCATTCTTGGAATTACTTGGTCTTTGAAGGATCAACAAGGACTTCATCCTTAGACACAATATGGCCAAGAACAGAAATCTCTTGAATCCAAAATTCACACTTGCTAAACATCCCATATAATTCATTTCTTCTAAGGGTTTTCAGAAAAGTGTGCCAGTGATTTTCATGATCTTTGTAGCTTTTTGAGTATACCAAGATATCATCAACAAATACCACTACAAAATGATCAAGATATTCCATGAAAACTCTATTAATTTTATCCATGAAGATAGGGAGTGCATTAGTCAATCCAAAAGGAATTAATGTAAACTCATAATGCCCGTACCTAGTTTCAAATACTGTTTTTGGCATGTCTTCCGTCTTCAGGCACAACTGACGATATCCAGATTGAAGGTCAATATTTGTAAAATATTGAGCTCCATGAAGTTTGTTGAATAAATCATCAATACGAGGTAGGGGATAGTGGTTCATTATTGTTATAGCATTGATCTCCCCATAGTCAATGCACAACCTCATAGATCTATCTTTCTTCTTAACAAAAAGGACAGTTTCTCCCCATGGAGAAACACTAGGGAGAATAAATCCATTATTACTCAATTAGTATAGTTTATTCTTTAGTTCTACTAATTCCACAATGGCTATTCTATAAGGTGTCTTCGATATGGGACTTGAACCAGGAATTAAATCAATGGAAAACTCAATTTCTCATTCTAGAGGATGTCCAGGTAAATCCTATAGAAACACATCAACATATTCTTGCACAGTAGGTATGTCCTCTATTATAACATTATTTTGCTCACGCATAAATATTTCATTCTCTCCCTCTCCCATAATTGAATTTAGTAGTGCTACTGGGGGTGGATCTAGATAAGAATTAGTTGCTGACATTTCTTCTCTTAAGATAAGGTACTCCTTATCATCATCGAAAATTGTAACCTCCTTCTTCTTATAATAAATTTTCACATCACTCTCCGAAATCCAATCCATTCTGAAGATTATATAAAATTCAATCATGGGTATGATTATTAGATCAGCAGATAAAGAAAATTTATATGACCTAATGGAAACTGATTCACAAAACTTTGTTTTGAGGAAACTTCTCTTAGGATTTTTGACTAAAAAATCCCATAATAAGTTAAATTCAAAATATCTAAATATTTTAGCAAACTAGGAAGATATGAAATAATGCAATGATCCAGAATCCAATAAAGAATTGTCTAAACTTGAGTAAACCATTAAATTACCCGCCTCTACGTCTTTCGGAGCTTCAACCTCATCAGTAGTGATTACATAAGCATTTCATTTCTCCCTTGGAATTTTCTGAGGTATGTTCCCTTGGCGCTTAGAACATTCATTTGAATAATGTCCCTTTTCTCTAAAATTTTAGAATTTAATATTGAAATCCTCTTTCTTTCCCTTACAATCCTGAGCTTGGTGGCCATTTTCACCACACTTGTAACGAACTCACATTCCCTTCAGGCAAGTACCGGGGTGTTTCTTCCCACGTTTACTACTGGATGGATATTCAACTTTTACATTCATCTCCTTATTTCCATTTGTAGAGTGATTAGTATATCTCTTCTTCTTATGCTTTTATTTGAATTCATAAGACTTAGAGAATTACTTTTCTTTCTTGATAGTGCATGAGAAAATATCTTCGTATGATGAGAAGGATTGTGAGACTAATGCTTGATGGAGAATAGGTTTTAACCAACCAGAGAATTGATTAATATTACACATTGTGTTACATATATAATCATATGCTTGCCTTGAGAACCTTGTATTGTTAGCCTCACACTTTGCAACATTCTCATCCTCCTTTTTCCTCAAACTCAAAAATTCTCTTTCCACATCTGCTCAATGGTCACAAAAAAAGTATTTTTCTATGAAAATCTCTTTAGACTCCATCCATTCCATGTTCGATACTTCTTCATATTTCTTTTTGTTTTGGATTAATGACCACCATTTATCTGTATCTCTTGTGAAGCAATAGACTTCCTTGACAACATTTTCCATTTCCCTACTCCCCAAAGCATGAAATATTTTCTCTATGTAATTTATCCATTTCTTGGCTACTAATGGATTTGTAATCCCATTGAAAATTGGTGGTTGTTACCTCATGAAGTTGTTGAACAATGATCCTCCGTGTCATTGATCTGGGTGCTCTATACGGCTAAGGTTATTATTCCTAACCTGAGTGAGTTGTCCCAGTATGGTGACAAGATAATCAGCACCAGTTTCATCACCAGATCCACAATAATTATCTTGAGTAGGAGTGAAATACCTACAAGGATTATGTGCGTTGATATAGTTTATATTCCTTCCACTAGGCACCATTTATAAATAATGTAATACACTAGATTAGTTTATGAATCACAATAAATAATTCCAAAGTTCTAAAACAGTTAACATAAATTGAACAATTTATGGATATAATCCATAATCATTAAAAGAATGTTTTCTTTGAGGATGTATATTCTCATAAATATTTCATAATGGTTTGTCAAAAAAGTGAATTGTCTAAAGAATATCCCCTTGGAGTGTCATAACCAAGTGTGCAGCAAGACCCATTTTTGTCTACCAGGATACCACGGGTCAAGCCCGAAACTCTTTGTCAGAGTTTTCACACCTAAGTACATCTGGTCCATAGCCGCCTCTAGATTCTTGTATCCAAACAGGGATGTATTTCTTGAAAAATACTCAAAATTTCTACATTACCAAAATTTTAGGAAGTTCTTCTATACTAATCCTCAAAGTCTATCTTAGGGTAATGTTCTCTAATCAGAGTTTTTCTAAATCTAGTTTCCAAGGTTTGTACTAAACTTTTATTGATACCAACTATAACGCCCCGACCCTAGTTACCCAGAGTGAGTGCATTGTTACATAACATTGGCATGATACAAGTAATCATGTCCCAAAAGGTAGATTAGTTTAGTAGCATCAGAAGTACTAGATACATACATAAGTTTTACATTACATCGTGGGATAAAAACAACGACAAAATTTTGTCCCCTTTGAACACGTTGATATCCCTAATCCTATCCCTAATGGTCAGCCATAAAATACTTCTTTACATCCTGGGAAAAATAAAACATATAAAGGGGTGAGCTCAGATGCTCAGTAAGGATAATAATATTGTAGAAGCTTTCATAAATAAGCATAAATATTTAAGGCAATATATAAGACTAAAAAAGAAGCCTTTTAAACATAAAATTCTGCATAATATTTCCAATATAAATAAAATAATACCATTTACTAATTCACATATATATTCTTCTAGTCGAATAAGAACATGAAATATCAATAGCCAATTTCATAATGATGGAATGCATAATGCGAGACATCATTACCACATAGTCAAGGCCTTGTGCCAAGACTAAAAATAAGATTTTCTCCAAGCCTTGTGACAAGACACTAGTTTGTTTCATGAAACCTATCGATGCATCGAGGAGCTATAGCGGGCTCCAACAATCACATACTAAGTCCAATGCATTCCTCATTTGAAACGTTTTAAACATATCATAAACATTCATATTAAAACTAGCATAAGAAATGTCAATACATTATCCATAATCAATGAATAGTGTAAAAATAACACATATATAGTCAAACATATCAAAAAACCTTCAACACAAATGGAATATTTGTATCATAATAAATCAACTTGAAATAAGTTTAATATCCTTCAATGGATGTTGACATAGATGAAATGAAAACCATTTGAAATAAATACCTCTTTCTATTTTGAAATCTTTTAAAATTCACATAATTATAAAAGAAAACATTTATTTTGAAAATATTCTTATAAGATGGTATGGGAATCTTCAACAATGATATAATGACAAAAAATAGCCACACCCACCATATAAGATAAAAACAGACATTCTAACCTTAATTTTGTCGAAAAGGTCATAAATTACCTTATTTGGAAAACAATAGAACGATCCCTTTTAAACCATTTTATAAAAACTCAAAAAGGGTATAAAAGTATTTGACCCATATTCTAGTAAATAGAATTTTTTTTAAAATACATTTTTAAGAAACATGGTTTTGGATGATAAGGAGTTCCGAGTAGATACTTACGTAAAAACAACCTCGGATAATAAAGATATTGTAAAATTAACCGTTACCTTGTACTTTTCCTTAGATGATGGTATGTTAACCTCCTGTATAATAGTAAAAACATTGTTATTAAATTATAAAAGAATCATATACATAAATATGATATTTTATATGATCTTATAATATTTCATTGTTAATAATATTTTAGTAGTATCATCGTTTTAGGTGCTAACTGATTCGTTTTCCATTATATGATTGTTTACGTAAGTCATCTTTGTTATTGATAGGATGTATTTTATTCATATATAGAATTATATTATGTTCATAAACATTATTTTAAATCATAAAATGAAAATTATTCGTGAATTATTATGATGGGGAATGAATTTCATCGCATTCGTGGAGACGGTAATCCGTACGAACGCACAAGCGACAATATCATTATATAAATGGTGAAATTGATTTTAATGGGATGGTATATCATATATATAGAATAATTAAAATGTTATATTTATTATTTAAATCAGTTATACTGATTATTATACCCATCCAAATAATGTAGTTTTTTAATAACAAAGTACACCACAACGTGGAGATAGTAAGCCATACGTACACACATATGGTGACTTTTTCATTCATATGATAGTTAGAATAATGAATATGGTTGTACCATTTTTATAATGACATCATATTATATATAATACACTGGAGTTATTATTTTATAATTGAAACAAAAAAGAACGAGGAAGTTGTAGAAGAAAATAACTTGAAAGAAGTGATTAAATATTTACCTCTTCTTTGGGTTCTTCCTTTTTATTTTATAAAAAGGGCTCCTTAGGTTGGAATTATTACCAAAGGAAGTCCTCTGGGATGAAGGGAGGATGTTGGGAGGATATTTGGGTAGGGGTTTGCTAAACCAAATGGCTTTGGATGTGTGAAATTAAGAAAAGGGGAAGTACCCTTTTATAAGAGAGGCGAGGGTCACTTTAGGAAAAGCATGAAATATTATTTTATAATAATATAATTTTCGGTTTATAATCGCTCAAAAATGATTTATTTAGATTATAAGGTGGGATGTTTAGAAAATATATCAACCAATAGGTTTTAGAAAGTTTTATAATATCATATTAAACTTATCTTTTAGATTTAACTCTTAGTTAAATAATTTGACATTTACCATGTCTCTTTGTATTTTTATATTATTTTGTTAATAAACAAACTATAACAAGCCAAGAGATCCCCATGTGGTTCATTATTAATATATATATTATTATATAAGTTATTTGTAAGATCCTTTTATTTTTAGAACTATTATATAATTTAATAATATAATATTTGTTATAAAACTCATTTATGCCAATTTTAATAGTATTTAGTATTTGGTTTTTGTAAAAGTAATCACAACTTGATTAAATTGAAGAAAATACAATAAATAAATCCTAACATTTTAAATTCACCTATAAAATTCGTTTAAGTCAGAAAATTATTCAAATTATATTTATTTTAATATTTACAATAACATTTATTTGATTCATTCATTAATAAGGTAATTACTATATTATAATTGGGTCATAAATAAAGTTAATTATTTAAAGTATAAATTTATTAAATAAAATATCATTATGTATGAAATACTTATTTATTTCTAATGAGTATTTATCGTAAGAAATATAGCTTATATAACCCCATGTTAAAAATGTTTTACTAAACGATATATGTTGATGTCATTTTTTACATTACTTTAAATTAATTAATATAAAGTGTCATTATCACTCTCAAGTTGCTCCACGGGGTCCCAAAAATGACCAAATGATTTCCATGGTCAGAAATGTATCATCCAATAGGAATAGGACACATTTTAGGGTAATTTATTATTATTATAATATTATTTTTTACCCTTACCCGATTTACCCTTTAACCATGGTAAATAAAATATTTACCAAAGTAATTATTCATAATGTCTAAAAATAAAAGTTACCTATTTACAAAATTTGGACCTCATGATTCCAAATATAGAATAAATTTTTCAAAATTCAAAACACAGAAGTGGTAGAAATTAACATAATATTAATTCTCGTTGTCAAAACAAAAAGCATGTTTTTATGAAATAATAACTATCAAAATATTGACCCTTGTTTATGTCCAGTTTAAATGTGATATTACATACAATGACTTAAATTATATTAAATGATAAAAATATAATCTAATGATACTTTAAAACCACTCAAATGTATAATTTAACACTATAAATTATTTCGAATAAAAAAGTTGTTTTTAATTAAAAATTATTATTTTGACTATTCATCGGAAATTGGATGTTTTCAGAAAAGTACCAAAACATCACCCTAAGATAATTTTTATATTCCAAATTTAAAAATTAAGTCCATTTTGAAAAATAAAATTTATAAAATTCCAAAAGGTCGCTATCACTGTTCATAATAGGTACTTTGATTGGCCGTGGTGTGTTAAAACCCCAAGTTCTGTACAATGCAAGCAAATTCATTATTCAAAGGAAAACGTACCATGGAAGCTTGGGATGTTAAACTATCTCTCAATATAATATATCATTTAATTTTGTTCACTTCCTCAAGGATTTGTTTTCAAAAGGGATCATTTCTAGTTATGGAAAAAAGGACCATTGTAGGGGAAGAGTTCCCATTATATATATAAGATATCATTGAATCCCCCTTACCTAATGTGGTACAGATATTGCAACATGATGGAGGGATCGATTGATGTCAGGATGTGATGCCTTTCAGTCACACATGATGGACACTAAACCCATTCATTAATCATCATGTACCATTTTGAACCTATTGGTGATGAGGGAACGAATTCTAAACATTGGATGAAAAAAATTCCTATTGCAATGACCCATGTATTTAATATATATTTCTTACATTCAATCATTCAAGAAATTTATAAATTATAAACATAAAACTATATTTTTATGTTAAAAATTCATATTTTAATATCCTATCATTTTTAATGAAATATAGAAAACAATATATCATTTATCTTAATACATTAATCTATATTAAGTGTGTATATTGTATATCATAATTATATTATAAAAGAAATAATTTGAAAGTTATTTTAAAAATTAATGCCATATTTATGATTTTTTTAATTCTAAATTATTACTTATAATTTTTTTATAACATCATATATATATATATATATATATTAATTTTTAATAAAAGATAAACTACTAATCCTATACTGAAGAATTATGGTGAATTTTGTGAATTATGATTTATAAATTAATTAATTAATATAAAAAATAAACTATATTAGTAATTAAACATAAATATATTAAATTATAAAAAACAAATAATGATAAATTCAATGAAATATGAAATTAATTAAAACTACATAATTGAATAGTAAAAAATTATTTATATAGGTAAAAAAATATTATAGTTTATTTGATTGAAATAAATTTATAATAACAATAATAAGATAAAAAAAATATTATGATCTGAATGGATAGGATAATATTTATAATCACAATGATTTAAAATGAATTTAATTTGAAGAAAAATATTAACAAACTATTGTATGTATATTCATAAATTCATGTAAACAAAAAAACACACACACACACAAATTTGAATTGGGGGATATAAATAAATCACTGTGAGTTAAAAAATAATATGATAATTTTAAAATTAATATGAGTACAATAATAATTATAATGATAAAAAATTATTGAGATGTATTTATGAAATGGAATCCAATGTTTTTATGTAATAGTATATATATATAATGTAGAATAAGATGCCATTATATATATATATATATTTAATTGATAAAATATTTATAATCATGTTTGTAAAATAATTTTATGATTTATATTGTAAAATAATAGATTTTATGTATAAATAAACATATGTATTTAAACTATATATATGTGTGTGTGTGTGTATTAAAAACAACCCAAAACATTTAGGGTCTTTATCCATCGCATCCACGTACCAGAGAAATCTCAACATGTGAAGACCATCCAATGAAAACAAACCACAACACCCATCCATGATATTCATTGCACATAGAAAATCCAACAATCATCTCCATCACCCCATATACCCATCATCACCTTCTCCCCTACTAAATGTCACCAAACTTCCTTACCTCTAAACCAATATATTCACTTCATATTTGAGTTTCATTGATGGATTGGAACCATTATCATCTTCTTCATAGTCATAGTCAATGTCTATCATAGGCTTATAAAATCTGGCACTCTCATTGAGTATGATGATATATTTATCATTGATGGTAACCACATTCTTTAATAATGGCCATTAGCATTTAAATGTTGTGTAGCATTGAATCTGACTGAATCACATGATTCATCTCACAAACACTAACTGACACTTTCTTTCCTATACTATTTCTTAGTCATACACCACAATCTTTTGGACATACAACAAATGAAGACAAGTATATAACTATTTTTGGGATAGATTATTTTTTGTAACAGATTAGTAAATATTAGATTCAAATTAGAGTCAGAATGGATGATAAATAAGTTATTTTCATCTGATGTTTTTATGCAGAGAATCCATATTTAATTCTTTCCACAATGGTACAATTTTATTAAATAATATAAAAAATAACCATGATGTCATATTATTTTTTTGAGAAGGATTTCAAAAAGTTGATCATTCAAGAATGTCAAATTAGCAAGGCGATTATAGGGGATTACATATTTCTAAATTATTTTTTATATAAATTTTTTTAAACAAAAAGGACATTTTTAATATATTTTATAAAAATATATCATTAAAAAAATATCAAAATGATATTTATGTTATGTAAACATCCGATTAATGAATTTTCAGAATTTATTTTGAAATGGAAGAAATTAACTTTTAATTAATGTTTAAAATTTGTCAAAACCCTTTTTTAAGGGAGATAAATATTTTAATTTTATTTTTTAAATATACCGAAATCTAATTTGATATATTTTTATTTTATAAAAGTAAAATTTTTTACTTTTAAAAGTTTATTTTATTGAATAGGATTATGTTTAAAATAATATATTTTATGTCAATGTTAGTTTTAGTGTGTAATGGCTCAGAATTTATGGTTCTAATTTTTGAAATTTTTTAGGAAAATGATGAGACTAGGCACTGAGACGACGTGAAATTCCGAGGCCTAGAGTGCCTGGAATGTTCCGTTGAAAAATGTTATGTTTTAAATAGCGTGTCTGAGAATTCTTCATGAAAAAGGGATAAAATATTAAATGTATTCTTGGATCAGTAATATAAGGAAACTATTTCATTCAGAGTAGGGGGTCTACTCTAGGCACGACTTAAGTTTAGTCGGTGCAGGTCTCTAGTGAGAAAACCCAAAAATCACATAACTCTAAATAAAATAATGAAATAATATTATTTTTATTTTTCAAGTCCATATAAATCTTGAACAGTAACTTGGATTGAAAATCTAAGACCACCGTTGAGCTCAAGAGAGAATGATTTCATTAGGCGGAGCCTAACATCTGCTAGTGTGGGTCAACTATGAAAGTGGTTTTTTTGGACATAACCATAAATAAAATAATTTAAATAAAAATTATTTTATTTTCAAATCCTCAAACTCAAAAACTATAACTAAAATTAAAAATATAAGACCACCATTGTGTTTTTAATGAGATGTTATTATTTTTATGGACTTAACCTCAACTAGAAAAGGTCGAGGATAAAAGTTATTTTTTGAAATTTTTAAAGGAGAATAAAATAAACTAAGTTTTTTTATTTTATTTCCTTTAAACATTTTTCATCATGGAACTGTTGTGGCATAGTGATAGAGAAAACCATTCTCCTTTTATAAATGATGTAGTGTGGGGATGATGTTTTAAAACAAAACAATAATGGTGAAATGCGTTAAGGGATTCCTCTATTAATCAGGGATAGGGTCTAGCGTTAGAATTCATAACGCTAGATAATTAATCTAGAACTCCGGAGTCACCCTATGGAAATGGGGAGGAGGCTCTCTGGCTGGTGACAACAGATCAGAGGTCGTGGTTTGATTAAACACTGATGAATCAATGACACCGATAGAACAAATATCGACGAGGCTATGTGACTTCAATCTACAGCTGCAAGAAATCCAACACGAGTTAGGGGATTGTTCTTGATGAAATCGTATCCCCATTCATTCTTTCTAAACAAAGATCATAGATAAACCCTCTAATAGGTCGATTCATAGGTATTTAGTTCTTGTGGGGTGCATTTGTTTATCTCATGCAAGATGGGATAGAAACATAGTGTTAACCATCTCCCTTCTTACCCTAATGCGTAGAAATCGGGTTGACATGAAAAAGTTAGGATCCCTCCGTTGTGGTAATTCTTTTCTTCTTCACGAACGAACCCTCGGATCGAGGTCAAGCCTACTTTAAACCTGTAGCTAGGACAAAGATGACCCAAGGACCTTGAAAGCACTCATGGATCCGAAAAAGGACCACCAAAGCTAATCCAATGGTCCACAAAAGTACCCTCATCAGTGGAACACGGCGGCTACCGATGCAGGAGGCAGCGCATGCCGACAGATACCCGTGTTGCCAGAAAAGGCCCATGGAAGGGGTATGTGGGCAGTGCACGGGGGTTGTGGGTCATCAGCTGGGGAAATGTAAGAAATAGGCACACCACGACAGCAAGGTGGCCTACGACATCCCACCACAGGTGGTGGATCAGGCTGCTGACAATGGTTAGCGGTGGTGCCCGTGGATATGGTGATTGCGACATGTCACACACCTAATGGGTCGAGGTCTAGCAAGACTGTATCAATGGTGGACCACACAACAACCCTCATGGTGTTCATAAGATATGAAACGACTAGAGCAGGCCAACCCACTCACAACCGACCAGCCAGGAGGAGGCAGGCCGCCCCGGGGTTCCTAGTGGGTTGAACCCACAACCATGCCGGTCCGGGCGCAGCCTAGTTGACTGGGTCAGATCTGGGTTGTGTCCGACCTGAGTTGGGTTAGTTGACCTTGGGTTGGGTCAGTCTGGCCAGGTTGGACTAGACCCTGGCCCAACCAGCCCCTTTTCAGTAAAACGGTCCCCACATGCCAACTGTACGTCCGATCGATGACCTATTAATGGCATTTGGCCCCAAACTTTGAGGTGGTTCTATTGACATAATCTAAGTGAGTTTCCATGGAAGTTTAGTTTTGACTGATGCCTTGATAATTAGAGTCTCCTAGAATCAATCACACTACGAGAAAAAAAAATCTTAGAGATGGGTGCGACGAGAAGAAAGTGACAGGAGGATCTTAGTGGCCCAATATCCAAGCGGACATCAGTGGCCTAATCGACAAACAATAGTTGTGTGGTCCATAGTGTCCTACCAAATGAGAAGTAGCCGAGTGGACCAATGTGGCCAGGTAGATGAGCTGTAGCTGAGTGATCCTTAATGGCCTAGGAGACGAGCAGTACCTGAGTATACCTCATTGGACTGAAAAACTATAAGTAGCCTAGTAAACTTCAGTAGCCTAGTAGAAAAATAGACCTCAATGGCCTGGTAGCCTAGTGGATCTCAGTGGCCCGATTGATGAGTATACCTTAGTGAATCATTAGGGATCAGTCCCTCCACAATACAATATGTTCAATTTTACGACTAAAGTAGTGTACTTTGGGTAGTTCTCAGTGTGTTATCTTTCGGTGGGGCCCAATGAAGTGGGACCTCTTTACGTAGGTCTTTGATGACTTGATGGATCAAGGAGAAAGTCTTCCTGGGATGAGCATGCATTGAGTAGAATCCTTTGACGAATGATTGACTGTGATATTAGAGACTTCATGTCTCTGTGATACTTGGCGTCTCTGGGATACATTGTGTTTATTGAGACCATATGTTCTCTTGGATACCTTTGGTAGACTTTTTCTACCTGGTTACTATCATATAGCTTGAGGAGTGGGATCCCCCAGAATCGACCGTGCTATGCACAAAACCATATGGCTGGTAATGGATGAAATGTTGCATCTTGGAATACATTATGAGTATACCTGGATGTTCATTTAATATGTGTTTATGACATATACATGTGTTGAGATGGCTGTACCTTCTTGGTGGAGTTTTCCTTTGTGGTATTTTCTTTTTGTGGTTTTAGGAGTCCCCTATTGAGTATTTTTTTACTCACCCCTGCAAGAGATTTTCATGCATGCATCATGTATTTTTTATATGACTAATTCTTTGGTGGAGTCTTAGATGTAGCAGGACAAGGACTAGGAAAAGGTGGTTCCTTGAAATAATAGATGACCTGAGGTGTTTCTAGCAGCTTTCTATAATAGCTTTAGTGTTCTCATGTGCCGGTCGAGTTTTGAAGTTGTCTTTCATTTAGTGGGAATGTATTTTGGCCAATTTATACTTTAATACATTACTTCTGTCATACTTTGTTGTTGGGTTGTAGTGGTATGCATGATTTTTCTCTACTTAGTGTTGTCAATCTCCAGCCCTGTGGATTTCAGTTTTGTACATGTGTACTGGTTCTTAAGAAAAGGCCTCCTATTTGTAGGATATGCCTACTCGGTGCTAGTCTCTAGCCCCCAACATTTCCGAGGTGGGCTTGGGGTAGTCATAGAACGTGACATAGAGGATGGTTCATGATATATTGGGATCATAGGAGGTAAAATTTAGGCTAAGAACAAGGATTCTAATTGTTTGGTTTGGGGGGAAATTTTAAGTGTTTTGAGTTTGGCATTTAGGCCAAGGAATCTAGTGTGGTGTGGTGGCCGAATTATCCATAAACCAGGACCCTGAATTCTGATTTTTGACGTGGAACATGAAAACACTAGTTGAAGGAAAAAATGATGGTAAATGCCACGTATAGGAATTGGTTGAGTTTTCAAGATCTTTTTTGAGTTACCTTTGCTAGTATACTATATTGATCATGGTACATCTCGTTTTGTTTAATGGTTCTTCCATGTAGAAAACCAGTCAAGATTCCACTGTGTGATCATGAGGGTGATCTGTGGGGTGAAAAGATGAGTACATGGGTAAATACCATAGACATCACCATCGGGTGGTGTACCAACTATACCACCACATGTGTATTAGCACACAGTACTCATAGTACCATCAGATGAGATGTGTAGGATGTGCATACTACATGGGTTTCAAAGACATAGACCACATAGGATCCATGGAAAGCTTGAATTACAGGTATCTAAGGACTGGATTGAGGTGGTGATTGTGTTTTCCATCTATTCAGGGAATCATTAGATCATATGATGTTCTTCGAAGTGAGCCTTACACTTGGCTCAATAGGGAGATGGTGGGCTTTAGATTACTCGATCTTATGATGAGGTGTCTTTTCCATGGACAGAGTTTGAGAAAATTTCATAGAGAAGGGGATATTTCCATAAATGATAAGAGCTATGAGTGCCCAAGAGCTTCTATAGCTTCGATAGGACAACATGTCTGTAGATGAGTATTCATTGAGGTCTACCGACCATTCTAGGTACTCGATGAATATGAAATGACCAGTGCTTCAGGGATCAGACCTATGAGAGAGATGTGTGGGGGGACATCCGAGCTAGTAGTATTTCTCTATTAATTCATACTTTTTCTAAGGTGATTGAGAGATCTTTTTTGGTAGAATTTCCTTGGACTGAAAAAATACATCCAGTGGATATCAGTAGTGGGGAAGAAGGAAGCCGACGTCAGTCTCAAAGACATGGATCTATGAGAGGTTCCAAGAAGAGGTACCATGATGGTGGATCTATATATCAATTCTCATAGGGTGATTCTAGTCGGCCTAGAAAAAGTTAATTATTTTCAAAAGACAATAAGGGGCATTTGTTTATAGATTTTCCATCCTGTTGTACTGATTGTGAAATAGAGGATATGCCACTGGGGTAGAGACAGTGATAGGAACTAATTAATCTACAGGGCGCCAGATGTGGCATATGAGCTGGGAGATCACCATGAGGTTGTATACATTTCTTCACATAATAACCACCACCCCAAAGTGGTCCACACTATGACTAGGGAGCTGGAGGGTAGGGGAAGGGGGTAGCTGCTTGCGGCCAGGTATTATGACCCAAGGTCTCTAGGAATTATTTGTAGTATGGGTTTTTCTACTCATAGATTCCATATTAATAGACCCAGGTGCTAATCATTCTATATTTTCATGAATCTAGTTCATGACCTAGAGTTTCTAGTTAAACGTTTCACTCAAGCCTTAATTCAGGAGATATCTATGATATGAGACTTGATTATCACACTTATGCTGCTGATGTGATATAACCCTTGAGGTGAGAGTTCCTATTGTAACCTCTTGGTGGTAGCATGTAGGCCTTACGGTTTTTGTTTGGGTATTGAATGTTCATCCAAAGTTCATGATCAAATTTAATGTTTTAAGCAAAAGGATGTGGTATGTCTGTAGGGTTGGAATGGGGGTTTCCTTGGTTAGAGAAAAAGGGTCACCCAGGAATCATGGGATAAAACTCATCCATAGAAGGATGTATCCAATCACACTTGATTCAGCCATCCTTACAAACATGGAAGTGGATTTATTGATATTTTAGTTCCCAATAGTAGTGGAAGAGTATGGAGATATCATAACAAAATATGTTTCTTGGATTACATTCTCATAGAGAGATGGACTTATGCTTCACTCTACACCCCAAGATGGCTCCGATATCAGCATCAGTATGTCATATGGCTTTCATAGTGCTTTGGGAGATGAGGGAGTAGGTGGGGGACATTCAGAGGAATGGAAAAATAAGATCTAGTGTTTGAGGTTGTGTTTGGATTATCAGGCCATTAACCATGTGCCCATGGAGAACAAGTACCCACTTCCAAAGAAATGATCAACACATTGATCTATTGAAATGGGTCACCTTTCATGTGGATGTAAAGGTGATTGTATGTTTTTTAGTAATTGAGATAGAGTGTGAAGAGCATCATGATCTTGAATTGGCAGTAGTAGTGTTCGCATTGATGGTTTGGAGACACTACCTCTATGGGTAAACAATTTACCAGCTACTCTAACCACGTGAGTCTCAAATAAATCTTCCCTCAGAAGGAATTGAACTTGAGACAAAGACGATGTCTAGAGTTCTTCAGGACCATGACTTAGAGGTAGTCTATATTCATAGTAAGGGGAAAATGGTTGCAGATGCTCTCAGTATGATATGTATTTCATAGTTTCTGAATGATGAAACATTGAATTTGGCCTCATTATAGTTATCCTTCTTGGATGGGGATGAAACAGCTTATCTACAGTCGTCGTTTTTTACCCACCCACTCTTTATTGAGTAAGGTGGTCCCAAATCTGTGAAACTGATTATGAGTATTTACATGATCAGTTTGTCATAGATAATAACATTAATGGACATTCAAAAGGAGGGGATCACATTGTTCTATTCAAAGGATGCACAGTTGTAGTAGGGACACATTGATTGGAAAAATTCATCAATCTATAGTTTGTGCATGTCCATGCAGACACTAGGGATGACGATACAAGTTGAATCTGGGCTTACTTATTGAGATAAAAAAAATTTAATTCTTGTATGAATGAGTTTCGTGGGGTTTTCATCCGCTTTTTGGGGGTACCAGGAAAGAATTTAGAAGGGCTATCGATGGAATTTGTGATGGGTTTAAAATGTATGTCATGAAGAAACAATTCCATATGGGTGATTATTGACTAAATCACTAAGTCAACCGACTTCTGAACCATTTAAGAGTAGAGTTTATTAGAGTGCTCTAGAAGCCTCTATGTGCTAGTGATTTGATTCATGAGAGTTGGACATTGATGATAGTGCGATAATTGTGTAGTTTCCAGTGGAGATCAACGATCAAAATGAGAGGACCCTCAATGGGCGATAAATTTCTCCAGTTCATGTTTGGTGGAAGAACATTAATCTCTAGGAGAGCATTTGGGAGTGGGAGGCTCAGGTTTGTGCTCGTACACCCATCGATTTGGAAATCCCTTTGTTTGGATTTCATGGTTTTAAATCCTTATGGTTGGGGTTATTTAACGACTTGTATTTTCCCAATTATATTTTTTAAAAAATTCTTGAAATAATTATGAGATTGAGTGCTAAGACAACATGATATTCTAAGGAATGGAGTTCTTAGAATTAACCATAGAAAATCTTTATGTTTTAAATAATGCTCATGAGCAGGTTTACTGAAAAATTAGAATAACTCTTATATGGGTACCCAGATAAAAAATCACATGACACTGTTGTGTTCAGAGTAGGGGGTTTACCCGAGGCGTGACATAAGTTTAGTTGGTGTGGGTCTCCAGTGAGAATACCTAAAAAAGGAAAAACCATAAATAAAATAATAAAATAATATTATTTTATTTATTAATACCTTATTACTCATAAATGATAACTTAGATGAAAAATCAGAGCCCAGTGTTGATCTCATGATGGAATAATATCATTTTATAGAGCCTAATGTCCGTCAGTGCGAGAAAGCTGTGAATGTTGGTTTTTGGGATGTAACCATTAATAAAATAATTAAAAAAAAGGTTATTTTTGAATCCTCAAAACTCACTAATGAAAACTTAGATTAAAAACCTGATACCACCATTGAGTTTGTAATGACATGTTCTCCATAATAAGGACTTATCCTCGACTGGAACAATTTGCTGGTTAAAGTAAATTTTTGGACTTCTTAAAGAAGAATAAAATAACCTAAAGAAGGATTACTTTCCTTTCTTTTAATGTTTTACAACATGGCAATGCTATGATGTAGCGATGGAGCAACACATTGTCCTTTTATAAATTAATCTGTAATGTGACGCTATTTCAAAACGAATGAGTAAGGGAAAAATGCATTAATGCGTTAACAAATTTCCTCTATTAATCAGGGAGAGGGTCTAGTGTTAGAATTCATAATGATAGATAATTCCTCTAAAATGGGAGAGTTTACCTAAGGCAAGGGGGTGGAGGATCTCTTACCGTCAATGATGGATTGTAGGATGGGGTTTGATCAAGAAATGACGAATCAATGACCACTGGCAGAACAAGGATCAATGTAGTGATGTGACTTCAATCTATGTATGTATGCAATTCAAATCGATGTAGGGGTTTTTATAAATTAATTTTTTTCTATGTTATTTATATCTAAAAAACAAATGCGGATCAACCCACGAATAAGTCGATCTACGGGTTGTTTGTTCTTGCAGGGTTGATTTTTTCAATCTCAGGTATGAAGGGATATAAACATATTATTAATAATATCCCATTTATTCAAATGATGAGTAATTATGCTGACATGAAAAAGGTCGGATCCATCCATTGTGGGAGTTCTTGTGTTCTTCATGATCGAACCCATGGATCGACCAGAAGGCTACTTTGAACTTTTAGTAGGGACGATAAGGACCCAAGGTCCCAGAAAGCACTCACATATCAGAAAATGGACTACCAGAGTGGACCTAGATGCCCGATGAAGGCACCAATGGTGTGCCGGTCTAATCTAGGCCGAGCCTAGTGGACCAGGTCTGCTCCAGGTAGGGTCGGTCTGATTGGGTCCGACCAGACAGAAACCCAACCCCCCTTCTCATTAAAACATTCATAACATGAAAACAATATGTCTGATTGACGAGTCGTTTATGGCATTGAGACCCTCAACATGAGATGGTCATATGGATATACTTCAAGTGGGTTTTATTAGGGGTTGAGTTATGGACGATAGAATGCGATATAGATTCTACTGAAGTCAAGCATGACATGAGAAGAAATCTGACAACTTGTTGTGATGAGATGGAAGTGATGAGCAGACATCAATGGAAAAGTCTTTGAGCAGACCTCAATGTCCAGCCAAATGAGGATTAAGTGAGAAGGCATTAGTGGCCCAATATATGGGTAGTAACTGAGTGGACCATAGTGTCCCAATAGTTGAGCAGTAGCTGACCTGACCTTAGTGGCCCAATAGACGAGCAATAGCCAAGCAGATCATAGTGGTTTGGAAGACAAGCATTTTCCGAGTAGAGCTCAGTGTCCCTTTAGCTGAGTAGACCTCAGTGGAAAAGCATACGAGCATACATTAGTGTCTCATTTGGGATGATTCTTTTAGAAATACAAGATGTTTGGTGTTACAAAAAAAGAAGTGTAATTCGGGTAGATCTAAGTGTGTTCTTTATGGGCGGGGCCCAAAGAAGAAAAAACACATGGCATAGGTCTCTAATGACATGATATCTCAAGGAGTGAGTTCTCCTAGGATGAGTGTGCCTTTGGAATAATTAGGTGATAGAGGATTGGCTGTGATATTGGAGAAATCTTGTCTCAGTAAGACCAGAAGTCTTCGGTAAACATCATGTGTATCGAGACCAGATGTTATGTTGGATACTTTTGGAAGACTTTATCTACCTGGTTATTATTAGATAGCATGAAGAGTGGGATCTCCCAAGACCGAGCAGGCTACACACAAAACCATATCACTCGTAGTGGATGAGACGTTGCATCTTGTAATCCTTAACGAGTATACATGGATGTTCTTGTTATATGTTTTCATTAAATATACCGGTGTTGAGCTTACTATAACTTCATTGTGGTGTTTTCCTTTATAGTTGTTGGATTTGAGGTTTTCATGGTCCCCTATTGAGTATTTTTTTACTTAACCCATGTACGGGATTTTCCCAAACATGTTGTCTCATGTCCAGACGACCAACACTTTGTTGGAGTCATAGATGGAGTAGGACTAAAACCGGGATCAGGAAGTGCCTTGTGAGATCAGACGTGCCGAAGTGTTTCAAGCATCATCCTACAACATCTTTAGTACCCACATTTTTGAGTCACTCTGCACAATTGTCTTTCTTTTAGTGTGATTTTATACCTGCCCGATTTTACTTTAGTCCTTTACTTCTGTCGTACTATGTTTTTGGGTTGTAGTGGTATGCCTGAATTGTCTTTACTTATTGTTTTAACTCTCTTTCCTTGTGGATTTCAGTTTGGTGTGTGTGTAATGATTCTTAAGAAAAATGCCTCTCATTTATGTGATATTCCTGCTTATCACTAGTCGCCAACCCCTAGAATATCGAAGGAGGGCTTGGGATAGTAACGAGATGGGCCTGGGGGAGGGTTCGTGACATAAGTGTCATGAAACAATTAATTTTTTGTGAAATTATTTTAGCAATATCTATAATTATTTTTTCTCTAAATAATATTTCTAATGTTATTTTTATTGAAAATTTATATTTTAATGTTTGTAAATAATTCTTCTAATTAATTATTTTTCATAAAACATTCTCTCTTTATTTATAAAACATCCCACTGGAATATTTTATTTCAACATCAGGGTCTAAAGAGTTTTAACTGTTACCAAAATTTAATTTTTTTTATAAAAGTGTTTAATTTAAAAATCATTCTTCCTAATTATTTTTACCTTGTTTTTCATTTTAAGAGTAATTTATGGACTTATATTTTGTTTTTAACATAAAATGTCAATTCAGATATTATTTTGATTGGTATTCCACTTATTTCTAAGAATATATATTATATTTACATCTAATTCCTTGTAAAAATATATATAAGCACATATATTTATATACGTTTTTCTGTAAAAAATAGGTTTTTATATTTTAATATACTTACTGTTAACAATTTGAATATATTATTTAGATTGAATAGTCTTGTGAAAAATATTCATTTAATATTAATGATTTGATAAAATTGGAACATAGTCTTTGTAAACATATGGAGAATATGGAGTGAATTTAATACTCAAGAGACATTATACATCATGTGAAGTGTATATCTAATATAGATTTAAAATTTCCTAATTACATAATGGATTTGTTTTCCTTGATTGTGAAGTGGTTTTTTGGAAATACATAGATTTATTTTAATAATAGTTTTCAAATGTAATAGTATGTAATTTTATTTTTTTTTTTAAAAATCATGGAACTAATTGAAAGAACAAGGATTGTAATAATTAAAAATATTTTCAATGAATTATTTTGATATTTATTTTTTTAAAACCCCATATTTTTTAAATGGAATTTAAAAATATCTTTATTTTGAATTTTTTTATTTATATAAATTTTAATGGTGCTAATGGAAATGATTTCAAAAACAATGATAGTATTTTAAAAAAATTAATATTTCATTATTTAAATCAATTAATGATCCTTTTTCTAAAATCATGTTTTAAAATTATTTTATTTTGGATTTTGGACGAGCAGAAGTTATTCTGGGAATAAGCCTTAAATATGTTAATTTATTCCTAAAAGTTCGAAAATATGAATCAATAACTTTTATATTCATATATATATATATATATATATATATATCTCTCTGACACCTAGACCAAAACCATCGAGTCCAAGATGGACATCAAAAAATCTCATGCATTCCAGTTCGTTTTTAAGGGGATTTTTAATAATAAAGATCGACTAAACATTATTAATGGCTAGACTATACCCTTCAGTAATCATATCCATCCATAAAAAATAAGTAGTGATTACAATATAATAATTTAAATATCAAGAATAATACTAAATATCAAAAGTAATAACAGATGGCACAGAAGTCTGGGAATAACTAAATAGGATTACATTGTAGAAATACTAAACAGAGTATTAGTTTATGTAGACAGGTAAACAAATAATGTGTAGTTACTGAGAAGTGTCACACCATGCAATTTTAAAAGAACACTATGCTCTGTAGCATTTGTGAAATGCAAAAATGTGCTTTAAAAAACCACAATATAATATAAATATTATCATTTTATCATGAAAATAATAACTATTGGTCGGTGTGTATACTCAAGATTATGGTGAATTGAGTTCCCAATTTAAAATTTCTGTTAAAAACTTAATGGTTAAGAAAACCCCAAATTTTAAAAATGCCCCAATTAATTAAGGGAGTTGAAATGAAAATGTTCAACTGGTCAACATGTTTCTAAAGGGTGATTAGTCCTCATATGAATTAGTGTAGAACACCAATACAACTTTCGAAACAAGTCTACTGAATTAAAAAAATACACACACTAACCAAAAATAAATATCAAAGTATAATCCAAAAGAGTTTTATGTTTTAGAAAATATAGAAAGAAGATAAAACCAAAACAGAATATATGAATATTTTCACTACAATGTAAACAACAGATTCAGTCTCAAGAAGAGACCTAATCCTCTCCACTTGGTGATCACCTGCCACCAAGAAGTTTATATTAAAACTTGATACACAGCCTATATCAGGCATTATAATAGTTTTTACAAACTATCCAGGGAACACACCCTCTACCACTGTTCCTTGTGGGAATGAAAAACAAAACAGACCACACACGATATCTTCCATAGTTATACGTGGGAACTACAAATAAGGTGATTTTTTATGTGAGGATATTAAATATCCTCCAGTTCAAGCATAGGAAACAGTGTGCGATATAAACAAACACAAACACTTCCCAAAGATATAAAATAAAGAAACACAATAGAGCAGTTATGATGAGAAAGAGTTTAGAGGTATCTATGTGTTTGCAGTTCAGCTCTTGACTCCTTGGAATAAGAAACATTGAAGGTTTAGTCAATCTCTTGAAGTTGTTTCCAAAATAGAGTGTCACAACTCTAGGTTCTAGCTTTCAATGTTCTGCTTCTGATTTTGATCAAGAGTTGAAGATGCACAAAAGGCAGGTATGAGTTTATCCCAGAATGAACTTCATGATGCTTGTGAGTTTAGGATCTTAGTGCTATAGGTTTCAGCTTTTTGATCCAGAAAGTTATCTCTATCACACTTCTCATGTGACCCCTTTCTTCGTGTATGCTTATATGTTACACTTGATGTTTGTATCCTAGATAAATTCCTTATTTCATGGTCTCCCTTTTTATATTTGAGGTCCGAAAATGGGAATGAGTAGATCACATCCATGCTATCTCGAACCTCATATTGTCCATGGTATTGTCTCTTGAAATGTTTAAAATAAGCATTAATTAATGCAAGAGCATTTATTTTATCAAATATGACAGTTAGAAAAGTATTTTAGAAATTGAAAAAGTATGGAAGAATAAGAATCGGTAGACTGGTAATGGTAGCCTTCATATTAGTAGGCTTCAATAGTAGGTGTACATCAGCAATCTCTAACTATAACATTTAACAGTATGCTCACACCAGTTACCATGTAACTGTGACCTTGTTGCGGAAGGCCAGTAACAGTGAACAGGTAGCAGTAACCCTATAAAGGTGACCTTGTGGTAGAAACCCTGTACCGGGGACCAAATAATGATAACCATTTATCGGTTACCATGTAGATGTGGCCTTGTAATGGTAAGATTGTAGTTGTAAGCTTTTAATAGTAAGCATATAGCTGTAACCTTGAAACAGTGAGATGGTAATTGTAACCTTGTATCTATGTCCTCTGTATTTAGATACATTCTGCACTGTAAGCATAACCAATCAAGCAGTGAGATTGAAATTAAATGAATATCTCTCTATTGGAACAGGAAACGTTAATGAAGCATGATTAGCATAGAATGAAGACATGGACCTCGCGTAATGAAAACAAGATTCAGAATTATCAAAATATTATTTGAGATTATAGAAATGTGATTTGGGATTATCAAAACAGGTTAGTCCAACAATATCCCCCCTTTTTTATAATCACAAATTATAACAATGATAAAAGTTTTGAATCAAGGTAAAACACATCTGATAATGTCATTGAATCAGAATATTTAAGTTTTGAATATTTTCTCCCCCATGAGAATGACTTCTTCCCCTTTTATCCCCTTTAATATTTTATCCCCCTTTGTGATTAACAAAAAGCATAGAGAACAAAAAAATATTGAAAAGAGAGAATCTTTATTAACAAAATAGAAGGACATTAGAAAAATGGATACACAAATCCCTATTAACTAAGACAGTTCACACTAAATCCACATTAGATAACCCCATAGGAGCTTTGTCATTAGAGGCTGAGGATGAAGGTGATGAAGGTGGAGGGATCGGCCGAGTGATGTTAGTTAGAAAGGTAGTAGGAGCTGAAATAGAAGCATCAGTAGACCTGTAGTGAGTAGATCACTAAGGAATCGAGGGGGTCATGCTTCTGATGGCCTGGGTAGGAGTCATCAACGGAGGATCACTGGTGGAACCTGAAGTAGTCGAAGAAGCAGGCAGAGCAGGAGGAACTATGATTGGAGTTCAATTCACATGGAGGAAAGGAAAGATAATATTCCTAATTTCCATAATGATACTTCCACCTCTCTCCATAGAAGAAATAAAATTATCCTTATTTTCCATGAATTTTTCAAAAGCAGGAGTCAATTCTCTAAGTCATCTCACCTGATTGTTAATGCCCTGAGTGACCGATGGGACACATAATTTTTCGAACAACAACTTGAAGTGACTATCCATCTGATGTTTGGTGTACACCCATTTGTAGAATAAATCAACTTGATCCTTGATGGAATTTTTATCCTCAGTAGCTTCCATTAGATAGTTACCCACAAGATTATGAATTTCCTTGGGGATGGAAATAACCTGAGAATATGAGAAACTACCACCATAGAACTTTTACACTTCTTCTCTGACAATGGTCCTAAACGCTTCAACACCAATTGAAGGAGAATTTGAAGTGGAAGCAGATGTAGCTATAGGAGCCAGAGAGAAGGCCATTGTTTACCTGAATGATTTTGTCATCCCACTGATCAGTCTCTTGACATCATCATCTTTTCCATTCATAAGTGTTTCCATAGATTTCTTGAAATCCTCAAACATTGTGACCATTTTCCAAACTATACTTTTGATATATGCAAGGTCTCAATACACCTGAGTCCTTGAATCCATATAAGAATCTAATTTGGAAATAGACTATTTCACTGAAACCATAGATTCTACTAACACATTTACTTGATTCCAACATTCCTTGATCCATTGTAACACATATGAGTGAGAGGTAGAGACTATCCTTTAAACTACAGATGTTACAAGTCTTTGATTGACTATTATTGTGCTTTCTATCTTAGTGTTTTGATCATTAAAGAGTCTCTCTAGGACTGATTTCAAAGAATCAAGTTCTTCATTTGTCACATGGTCTATGGGAAAAGAGGATTATGGTGGTATAAAAGTGAGGTTTCGAATTAAGGATCTTATGATAGGCCTCTCATCTTATGAGGCATCATAGTCTAGACCTAAGACCATAAATCCAGGGTCCTTAGACCGGCCTTCAATTTCATAAAAAATAGAAATTGAGCCTCTAACAGCAGGTTCCTCCCAATCAATCTAAGCAATTTTCTAATCGGCCACATTCATTTCCTCCATACCTCCTTGATCAACTGCAACATCAGGAAGGTTCATTTACACTTCCACTTCCACCAAAAAATCATAAACTACTTCCAAGACATGTCCTACCTCAACTGAATCAGCATCTTCTTCTTCTGCTCTACTTTCTACCCTTGTTGTATGTCCTATTAGAGAACTGAGACTTAGACATTCCTCTTCATTTTCAGCAGCAGTTGTCCAAAGGTCTTTATGACTTGATTCAGAGTCTTCACCCTCAACTGAGGAATCTATAACTTCTTTTAAAACAATTTCAGCCCCTTCTTTTTCACTGGTCTCTTTATCACTGTCCCTTAGTAAAACTTCCCTTCTAGGAAATATCTTTAGAGGGCTAGGATCACCAAAGGGTATAGTAGTTGCATAGGGATTGGAAGGAAGATCAGGGTCACTCTTGTCATCTATAGGAGAGTCATCTCATTCTTCCACAACAGCAACTTCTTATTCTTCAACTGTGTAGGCAGTCTCAACTTTATTAGGCTTAAGACCAGGGTCTCTCTTATTCTTAGTCCTAGTAGGATGAGTCACAGGATTAAACTCTTCATACACCTTAGCCTCATCATTCACCCATCTCTTCATCCATGGATTCTAGTTAATCTTCATCAACTTGCAGATTACTTTGGTGATGCAATGGTTATCTTTTAAAACAACAATTTCTTCCTTATGTCCAAGAACTCCATTCACATTCAACATAATAGATATCAACTTGGCATGGAATAGATCTTTGGATTTGGAACTAGTCTTGGACATATCTTCCAGTTGAATCATCTATAACCTACACATGATAATATTTTGTCCATGCTTCAACAAATATAGAATGAATATGTCTTGATACTTCAAAACAGTGAAGTCCCCTCTCCTGGGAAATATCACATGCTGAACAAATTGGAAAAGTAGCTTATCCCCTTCTTCCATCTCATCTGCAATGTCTTTCTTAGAAATTCCATTCCCTGTCAATTATGCTAAAGCTTCTTCATAGATAAAGAACACACTAGTGGGAGCCACCACTTTTGAGTAATAGTCACAAATCCATTCATGAATAATCATTAAACAATCCACCCACTCACTAGAGGAGAAACTTATTTTTACTCCATTTAATCTGGAAGTCATCTAGTGCTCATTCTGAGACTGTCTGAACATCAAATACTCACATAATTCCTTTACCAGCTTTGGGTAATAGGGTCCATTGTTTTTTTCAAACATTTAACCCAGCCTCGAGCTTCTAATGCCTTAAGCACTAAAGATCGACTCAAAAGAAGCCACTCTTAACTTAATTCCATCTCAGCTATTATTTCCCTTTTGGATAAATGTGGGTTCAGTACCTTTTCCACTGTCTGGCTTCTGCTACTCGATTCAGATCTGGGTCTCTTTGGATTAGGCATGTCTCCTTTATCACTAACCGACAACCACTTCAATCTAGCCATTAATCCAGAGTGGTTCAAGGTTTTAGTGGAGGTTTCTGTTCTGAAATTTTAGAGAAAGTGGTTCAGAGGAGGGTTTGATGTAGATCAAAATGTGGTCCGTGTTTTATTTTTATTATTTAGTGATCAAAAAATAAAATAGATAAAGTAAATAAATAATACCAGAAAATGTTTTTAGATTCCAATTGAGAGTACATAAAACACAAAGTCCCGGACTTTGAATGTCTACCGATAAGGAGGTATCTGTATGGTCATACAGTGAGGTTCTAACAGTAAGGTTCTAATGGTGAGGTTCTAATAGTGATGTTCTAACAGTTAGGTTCTAACAGTGAAGTTCTAACGATGAGGTTCTAACAGTTTATCATACCTAACTCTTGTCCGATGTAGTTTAACGTCTCAGAATTCAAAGGATTTGTGAATATATCCGCCAATTGGGGTTCATTACCAATGAATTAAAGAGTGATATCACCTTTTTGAAAGTGATCTCTCAAGAAGTGATGTCTTACATCAATAATCCTTGTTCTAGCATGAGATAATAGATTCTTAGAGATGTTAATAAAACTTGTGTTGTCATAGTTTAAAGAGACATGTTTGAATTGATATCCATAGTCTTGTAAAGTGTGTTTCATCCAACGAATTTTAGCACAACAACTATCAACAACAATATATTCAGACACTATAATAGATAATGCAAAAATAAATTATTTCTTACTACACCATGATACTAGTGACTTGCCTAAAATTTGACATGTTCTAGAGGTGATCTTTTAGTCCAACTTGCAACTATCAAACTCTGCATCCGAATAACTTATTATATCAAAAGGATGTCCTCTATGATAAATAGTCCTAAATTTTTAGTATACTTGAGATATTTAAAAATCATTTTAACAGCATTTAAATGAGATACTTTGGTATTGGATTGAAATCAAGAACATATGCATACACTGAAAATAATATCAGGTCTACTAGAAGTAATATAAAGTAGACTCTTAATCATACCTATGTAATTGGTTTGATCCACTGGTTCTCCAGTTTCATCAGTATCCAATTTGCAAGTGGTACTCATAGGTGTATCACTTCCTTTACTACTGTCCAAACCAAAACATTTTAATAGATATTTAATAAATGTTTTTTGATTTAAAATAATACCACAATTTTTTTTTGAAAAATTTAAAATCCAAGGAAATTTTTTATTTCCCCCATTAAACTGATTTCAAATTCAATTAGATCAATGACGAAAAATCAGTACATAAATAATGTTTAGAAGAACCAAAAATTATATCATCTATATAAATATATACTATTAAAATATCTTTGGAAATAATTTTAATAAAGTGAGTAGGATCTGCTATCCCTTTTGTAAAACCTTTTGAAATAAGAAAATAATAGAGTCTGTCATACCAAGCTCTTCGAGATTTCTTTACACCATATAAGGCTTTAGACAATTTAAAAACAATATTTGGAAAATGGGGATTTATAAATCCAGGGGGTTGTTCAACAAATACATGTTCAATTATATATCCATTTAGAAATTCACTTTTTACATTCATTTGATAACGTTTGAAATTCAGACGAGCTGTATAAGCAATTAGTATCCTAATGGATTCTAGTCAAGCTACAGGAGAAAAGGTTTTCTCATAGTATATTCCTTATTATTGACTATATTCTTGTGAAACTAGTCTATCCTTGAACCTAACTATCTTTCCAAACTCATCAACTTGGTTCTTAAATACCAATTTAGTGCATATGGTCAAAGTGTCCTTAGGTCGGCCTACTAGTTCCCAATCTTTGTTTCTTTCAAACTGATTTAATTTTGCTTGCCTAGTCATCACCCAACATTCATCATTGATTGCATCATTGATATTTTTAGGTTGAAGTTTTGAAATAAAAGCTTGATGTTCAACCTAGTTTCTCAGAGAATCTCTAGTTTGTGTCCCTCAGTTTAAATCTCCCACTATAGCATCTAAAGGATGATTCTAAAGAGTTCTAATACTTCAAGAAAGAGTTGAACTAGACTCCTCATGATTGTCTATTGGTTCAGGATCACCAGGTGAAGAGTCTAGAAGATTCCCAGAACTGGTTACTTTTACAGGAGGTTCACTATCCTTATTATTAAGGTTTAGAATTGAAATATCTTCTTCAAGAGATTCAAGAGAGGTTTTGGGTTCATTTGGATCAGTATCATCAAATTTGACATGAACTGACTCTTCCACACATTTAGTTTTCTTATTGAATACTTTATAGGCTTTAATCGAGATTGAGTAACCTAGGAAAATACCTTCATCACTTTTGGATGCAAACTTATCAAGATTATATTTAGTGTTTAGGTTAAAGAATTTGCAAGCCAAAACTTTAAAGTAATTGACCTTAGGCTTCCTATTGTTAGAAAGATCATAAGGGGTATTTTTTAGAATTAGTCTAATTAAGACTCTATTTATAACATAACAGGCTGTATTGACGGCTACAACCCAAAAGTAAATAGTTAGATCATATTCATTAAGCATAGTTCTCACAATTTTTTGAAGTGTTCTATTTCTTCTTTCTACTACACCGTTCTGTTGAGGTGTTCTGGGGGTAGAGAAATTGTGACTATATCCATTGTGTGTGAAATAAGATTCAAACTCTTGATTTTCAAACTCATGGCCATGATCACTTCTTAGGGTATTGATCCTAAGTCCACTAATATTTTCTACAAACATGGAATATTTGATAAAATAGGAACAAGCTTCACTTTTTTGAGCCAAAAAGTATACCCAAGTGTACCTAGGAAAATCATCTATAAGAACATAGACATAGTGTTTCCCATTTAAACATGAAAATCATGATGGTCCAAACAAATCCATGTGAACCAACTCAAGCGGTTGAGAATTAGAAACTTATTTCATTGGTTTGAAAGAAACCTTGTGTTGTTTTCCCTTTTGACAAGGATTACACAATTTGTTAAGAGAGAATTCCAATTTAGGTAAGTCTCTAACAAAATCTTTCTTAGTCAGTTTGCTAAGTGAGTGCACATTATAATGTCCTAGTCTTCTGTGCCACAACCAGGATTTCTTATGAAACACATTTTAACAAGAAACATTTCTCATAGCTAAAGAATCCATATCAACAATATATACATTCACATTTTTGAGAGCAGTAAATATCAATTCATTTTTAGAATTGAAAACGTTACATGAATCATTTTCAAACGTGACATTAAAACCATAATCACACATCTAAGAGAAACATAGGAGATTGTATTTTAACCCATCAACCAAAAGTACATTGGAAATTAATACAATATTTGGGTTACCAATCTGGCATAAACTGACGATTTTCCCTTTAGTGTTGTCACCAAACGTGAAATATCCACCAAAAAAATTAATAAAACTTTTCAAAAATGAATAGTATCCAGTCATATATCTTAAAAATCCACTGTCCAAGTACCATAGAGCTCTATAGGAACTCTTTCAGCAATTTTCATGGAAAATAGATTACACATGTGGTAACTTTGGTACCCAGATTTTCTTGGCTCGAGAGAGGTTATCAAGTAATACTTTAGGAACCCAGATTTGTCTAATAGATTTCCGACAATCAAAAAATATACTTTGAGACATAAAAACTTTGCTTGGTCTTTTATAGAATTGTTTTTCACGAAATGGTCCAGAACATGGACTGGCTATGAATTGTCCAGATTTTGGAACAAATTAGGTTTTAAAAAGCCTTCTCTGTCCTGGATGATATCCGAGACCAATTGTATACTTTGGGGAAATATGTCTTTTTAGCAATAGAGTCAAGGTGTCTCTACCAGTAGTAAATTTTTCAATATCTCTCTGTAATTGTTCATTGGATAATTTGAGTTCAGTATTTTCATTAAATAGCTGAGAAAATTTTTCTTTCTCAATATCCAGATCAGATTTGTAATTAGAATTTAAAGCATGTTATCTTTTCAATAATTTAAATTTATCCTTGAGTTTATTAAAAGTATCGTCAAGCATTCCACAATATTAAAATAATTCATCCTTAGTAATATTTTCATCATTGTTTGATTAACCTTCATTCCCAGAATAATAATCATTACGCATAGGGGAATTAAGTGTTACCTCATATGTTTCTATCATGAAGCGCAAGTTGGCATGGTTGTTATGTTCACTATAAGAAGCATCAGATCCACTAGAGTTGTCTTCTAAAGACTCCAGGTAGCTTTCATAGCCTTTTTATAACCATTTCCTTTATCTTCATACATCATTCTAAATTTCAACTTGGGGAAGTCTGCCTTCACATGAACTTTTCATTTTTTTCTCATAACAGATTATTTCTTTTGAGTTGTCATTCCATTTGTGGTATTGCTTCCACTGTCCTTTACTATCATACATTCCCTTGTAGTTTGACTTCCCAAAAAATATCTTCTTTCAAACGAATTCTTTGAATCTTCTAGCAAGATGAGAAATCTCCTCATCACTGTCTGAGTCTTAACATGTGTAAGTATCTACATGATCTTGAACCTTTTCTTTATCCTTGTTCATTGAGGTCGTAGTATTAAATGCTACAGATTTCTTCCTTAGTTATTGATCTATATTCTGATTCACCTTAAGCTCCTTTTCATACATCATAAGCTTTCCAATTAGTTCCTTCACTAGAAGTTTTCCAATGTCACTAGATTATCAGATGGAAACAGAGGTCCCTCTCCATCTATCAGGTAGGCATCGAAGCAGTCTCATAATCTGTTCCTTGATGTCCACTGGTTTCCCATGAAAACTCATAGTATTCAATATCTCATTGAACATGAGATACATGTCAGAAATGAGTTCATCAGGATTCATTTTAAAGTTGTCATATTTAATAGTGTAAGTATTTAATCTCATTTCCTTAACCATGGTTGTTCCTTCATGAGAAATAGCTAAAGAATCCCAAAATTCATATGTAGTTTTACAAGCATATATTCTATTGAATTCATCATCACCTAGAGAATAGTACAAGGGATTCATTGATTTATAGTTATTATTATATGTATCTTTATTCAACTGAGACCATGCGTCTCTAGCAGTAGCAGGTAATGTATGTTTCTCTTCAATTGTATCCTAGATTTCAGGTCCCATGCTCTCTAGATATGTTTTCATTTTTAATTTCCACTGAGCATAGTTATTTTCATGAAAGAATGGTGTCCTGTTAGTAGTAGCACCCTCAAATCTATTTTCCATAGTTACATAGAATATTAATGAATTGAAAATTTAGATATGACATAAATTTTAAGATCTTTAAGATAGAACTAAAATCACAGTTTAAAATAATTTGAAAAACATGAAAATAAATAAACCTCTGAAACAAAATGTTGGTCGGAGTGGATACTCAAGATGGTGGGGGGGGGGGTGAATTGATTTCCCAATTTAAAATTTCTGTTAAAAACTTTATGGTTAAGAAAACCCCAAATTTAAAAAATTGGCCAGTTAATTAAAGCAGTAAAAATGTAAATGTTCCACAGGTCAACATGTTTCTAAAAGGGTGATTAGTCCTTAGATGAATCAGTGTAGAACTCCAATTCAACTTTTGAAACAAGTCTACTGAATTCAACAAATACATACATTAAAAAAACTAACTGTCAAGGTGTAACCAAAAACAGTTTTATGTTTTATTATATATAAGTAGCGGATAAAATCAAAATAGATTATATGACGATTTTCCCCATAATGTAAACAAGAGGTTCAGTCTCAAGCCGAGACCTAATCCTCTATACTTGGTGATCACCTGCCACCAAGAAGTTTATATTAAAACTTGATACATAGCCTGTATCAGGATTTACAATAGTTTTCAAAAACCATACAGTGAACACACCCTCTATCGCTGTTCTTCGTGGGAAAGACAAACTAAATAGACTACGCATGGTCTCTTCAATAGTTATACGTGGGAACTATAAATAAGGTGATGTTTGATGTGAGGATATTCAATATCCTCCAGTTCAAGAACAAGAGATAGTGTGTGATATAAATAGACACACACTTCTCAAAGATATAAAATAAAGAAACACAATAGAGAAGTTATGTTGAGAAATTGGTTAGAAGGCTCTATGTGTTTGCAGTTCAACTCTTGACTCCTTGGAATGAGAAACATTGAAGTTTGAGTCAATCTCTTGAAGTTGTTTCCAAAAAAGAGTGTCACAACTCCAAGTTCTAGATTTCCGAGTTCTACTTCTGATGTTGATCAAGAGTTGATGAAGCACTGAAGGCAGGTATGATTTTATCCTAGAATGAACTTCATGATGCTTGTGACTTCAAGATCTTAGTGCTGGATAATTCGGATTTTTTTTCTAGCAAGTAAGCTCTATCGCACTTCTCATGCGACCCCTTTCTTCGTGTTTGCGTATATATTACACATCTTGTTTGTAACCTTGATCACTTCCTTATTTCATGGTCTCCATTTTTATATTTTAGGTCCAATAATGGGAATGAGTAGATCAGGTGCATGCTTTCTCGTACCTCGTACTGTCAATGGAATTATCGCCTAAAAGGTTTAAAATCAGCATTAATTAATGTCAGAGCATTTATTTTATCAAATATGACTGTTAGAAAGGTATTTGAGAAATTGAAAAAGTATAGAAGACTAAACATCATCAGACTGTTAACGTTAGCCTTCATATCGGTAGGCTTCAATAGTAGGTGCACCATGGAAATATCCAACTAAAACCTTTAACAGTATGCTCACACTAGTAACCATGTAACTGTGACCTTGTCGCGGTAAGCCTGTAATGGTGAACTTGTTGTAGTAACCCTGTAACGGTGACCTTGTAGCGATAACCCTATACCGGTGACCATATAAAGATATCCTTTTATTAGAGACCATGTAGCTGTGACCTTGTAATCGTAATCTTATAGATGTAACCTTGTAATGGTAAGCTTGTAGCTATAACCCTATAATGGTGAGCTTGTAGCTATAACATTGTAACGATGACCTATGTACTTAGAGAAATTCTGCACTGTAAGCTTAACCAATCAAGCAGTGAGATTGAAAGTATATGAATATTACTCTATTAGAACTGGAAATGTTAATGAAGCTTGATTATCCTAGAATGAAGGCATGGATCTCACTTAATTGAAAACAAGATTCAGAATTATCAAAATATGTTTTGAGATTATAAAAATATGATTTGGGATTATCAAAACAGGTGAGTCCAACAAGAACATATCCATTAAATCCAGAATTATTTTTTTTTGAAATTATGTATAAATTATACTGAAATTATATTTAAAAAAATTACTTAAAATTTGTAAGGTCATTATATTCATCAAAAAATATTTTTTTCTCTAAAAAAATATTTTTATTTCTTTTTGGGGAAATATAATAAAAAAATTTCTTTATAATTGTAGAAAATGATTTTTTAATAAATATTTATATTAAGTTTTGGAATCAACATGTAAATGTTTTCTTAAGATGAATGTTTCGGATTTTTTAAAGATATTTAATTTTTACGAATTGTAAAATTAGTACTTTTTTTAATAAATGCATTTTTATTTAATAAATTTATCTAAATATATTTATTTGTGAAATTATTGAAATATAAAACTAGTCAAATTATGTTATTATTAATCAAAGTTAGGTTATTAGAATCAATTCCATGTTTAATTTTGATATAAAAACTTTGGGTACTTCTAAAAATGTTTTCATTGTATAATCATTTTTTCAACATCTTTGGAAGTATAATTTTTAATTACATCATTAAATTTATATGAATTTAATTTTTAAATAAATATTTTAAATCAAAAAAATTAAAATTATATTATATGTTTAATGCAATTTTTGTTCATAATGACTTGTATAAATAGTAAAAATTAATTACCGTAGTCAACGATAAAAAAGGTTATAGGCAGTTTAACTAAAATGATAAGTGTTAAAATTATTTCAAAACATTAGGAAATAAATTTTATAGCAATATTATTATTTTGTATCATCTAAGTGTCAATAATTAAACATTTTGGAGTGTAGTGGATTTTGTAAAATGTTAGTAGAAGTTTTTTTTTCAAAAATTTCAGTTGTATTGTCTCCCCCACTTATAAAAAGGAGCCACCAATCCTCTCTTATTTACACTTATAAGGATACTTTTCTTCATAAATAAACATAAAAACGTCTCACATACATCTAAAACCATGTCATAGATACTTTTTTAGGCCATAAAACCAATCTATGAAGTCATTGGGTATAATCCTAATGAGGCGGTATGAAGAAGAGGTATCATACTTAAATGAGCATCATTGTTTTCTTCCTTATTTGAGTACATAAAAATATTACTAAATAATTTTTATTTAATACAATAATTATATCCCATACAAATATTTTCTATTATGTTAATAAAATTACATAAATCAATCTAAACTACCATCAAATGGTAAATAAAAACAGCATTCATCTTTATTGTAGAGTACCACCTCACAAACCAATCTAATTTTATATCCATCATCAACTCTCACAGAAATTAATATTTATGTTTTTAAAGTACATATATGACAATACTAAAATTTAATCCATTATTAAAAATATATCATAGAACTTCTTATCATACCACCAATTATATAATGATGATTTCATTCGTGGGTACAACAACTACCACCTCATGGAGAGATGTGATTCATTTTTTTATTTCCATGTTACATTGATGGTATATATAAGTATATTTAAAAAAAATTATATCTATAATAAAATTAGAATTAATGGAGGGTAAAATTATTCTTACCTTCTTTCAATTATTATCCTTGAAATACAGAAACCCAACACATGAATATGAATGGTCTACCATCTCCAGGACTATAACATAGTTAATTTTTAATAACAATAACTCCTAGATTTTTTAAACTATAATTTACATTTAAAATGACAATTATTTCCTAACTTTTATTTTTATATATTTAATTAATAATATCTTTTACCTTAGTCAAATTACAAATGTGATTTTAACATATAAGTAGAATAATTTCAAAATGTATGACTTGAACCTATGTGATTAACTAATTAAATATAACAAGATTATTATCAAAATAAAATTTATAATAATATTGAAAGTGGTTCTTAATAGATTAAATATTTAAAATAATTTTATTATCCTGTGTGATTAATAATCCATCTGAGAAATTGGGCTTGAGGTAAGGGATATATCAAAACCACAATTTCCTCCAGGTTATGACTAATACCTATCTGACAGAAATTCCATTCCAATATAAATATTGAAGTAATTATAAAATGTTTATATATGTATGAAACATTTATAATGTTCTTATTATACCTTCCTTTGATACGTTAATATATTCCCAATGTTCATATATGAAATTCATTCGCTGTGAAATTTTATTTTATTATTATATGAGGAAATATTATACATCACAATTTATCTCACTGGGTAATTATTATGATATGCCTTATGATTTATTTTGTTTTTTGGAGCACATAAATCATGAAAATGTTTTGATGGTTTCACCTATATAGCTCTCTAATTGATTGGGAAATGTTAGAGTCTCATGATATTTCATTTATGTGATCATTGTGTAAAGATAATACACTATGGGACTTTTTCCACAATGTTCTATTTTCTAATTATTTATATTTTTCTCATTGTTTACATAATGTTATATGTTTTTTTTCGAAATTTCCTATTATTTCATGATCTTGTGATTGTTATGATAACATTCCATGTGATTAATTTAGTAATTTTGTCTTTTATTATATCATGTTACACTTACGATTCAAATGTTATGTTTTATTATCATGTTTTCCCTTATTGGTATTTTAGATCACCAAATTATTTTGTATATTTCTCCATGTTATCCTTTCTAGTTTTAGGAGTTGAAATGGATTTAGTATCTCACTAAGGATAAAATAATCAAAGATGTTATGTATTAGTTTTTTGATGTTTAATGTACCTAGTGTTCCAAAGACACTGGGCCTCATGATCACTAAGTTTTAATTGAAGGATAATTATGTTAAAAACATATAATAATATGTTTAAAAGGTTTGAGTAATTATAGTTGGATGTAGAGAATGTTATAGTTATTTTTTGAGAATTTTACTGGAGAAATTTATTAATAACCTTAAGGATAAGTATAAGTAATATACTATTTAAAAAAATAACCAAACATTTGGGTGAAGTGTAGTGAAAGTAGTTTCAAACATAATAGATCTATATATAGAAACTACAAGTGAATGTGGATCTAGCTTAGTTATTTCATGGAGTAATTACTAAAAAAAGTTTATTATGATTAACTCGATCATCACATTGTGCTTGATAATGGGTCTTTTAGAAGACATCATTTGACACTTTTGAGGGATATGATTTAGAAATTAAAAAAAATTATGAACCATCATTAAGGACTTGAAAAAAACATTTAGGATAGAAAACATAATAAGAAATCATACCATGGATAACCTAGATTGAAACATAAATACAGATAAGAAAAGATACACTTATCATTTTAAGTTATTACTTCAAGGATTAAATGTGTCCATTTCTTAATATTAATTAAATATCTTCTTGTTTATTTTAGGAATTTTAGTTAATTACGGGAAATTGAATAAATTGTTCCAATTACCAATGTGATGCCCAATTTAACAATTTAAATAATAAGATAAATAACATAATAAGAATGGATGCTAGAAATAGTATAATCATTCTTAATGAACTATATCGAATAAATATTAACAAAAAGAACATATATTAATTTAAAAACACATCAAAGAAGATATGGATGGAATCTCATGGATGTACAAGTGTTAGAGGTGATAAAGGTAAAAAATATTCAATTTCCAACATTTCAAAAATGTGGGAAGAGGCACCATGGGATATAATTTAAAAGAACCATAGTATTTTTTGTGGGTAGAAAATGATGGCATATAGAAGATATTTTTAAAATAAAAATGAAGTGTCCAGTTAACAAGGACGAAAAAAAATTAGCTAAGTAAACACTAGTAGTTTAACGTCGTAAATATTTCGAACATGGTCATTATCTAATTCAATACCATAATCGCTGGACTGTTTCCTAAGGTCCTATGATATGAAAATAATTGAAGTAGAATGATTAATGTTATTTGTTTTTGAAAGTTTATAATCATACAGTTGATATTTGTTCTTTTAATTTTACAATGTTTATAAGAATAATGATATATATAAGGATTTTTTACAGTATTTAATCATTATGGATTTTATAGACAATGTTAAATGGTAATAAAATACTAAAAGATCAATTAAATTTTAATATGATATTTTATGGATAATCACTTGATTGAGGAAAAAACAATCTTTGATATGTACATGATGTTTAGGTAATTATATTTAATTATGACTTTTATTTTTTGGATAAAATTACATTGTATGTAATAATTTAGTTGTAAGAAATTTATTTAAAGACTAATATTATTTTTATGGCGGTCATCAATTTTTTTTTGGAATTTTATAAGAATTATAAAAATAATTTTTTATAAAATAGACAACATTCATTCCATGATACTGCCCATCACATTAAAAACTATTGCAGGGATATAACCCTTAATCAAAGTGCGAGAAATAATCAGTGCCTACTTCAACAGTATGGGATGTACCTACTAGTATGATTTTTTAAATAAGTGAATTAAAATATAAAAATTATGTTTTTTATGGAAAACAATTTAGGGTCAAAAGTATTTGAAATTTTTTGGATGATTTTGAGTTGATTAATTGTATTTTAAGAAATATTTATATAGTTTTATGTATATTTAACCCATAGGTAAAACATATGATTTAACATGAAATATTATTTCTGAATGAAAATATTAAATTATTGAATATTGAGCTTATTTGGGATATATGATTATTTAATTAAGGAATTATTTATGTTGAACTTTATACTTGGAGATTAAAATGAAGGTGTATTCATTCATGGATTTATCATATGTTGTGATAACAAATTCTAGTTTTAGTTAATGTCTAAATACACGAAAAATATCTTGACTTCATTTTACAATGTCATGTGATACATTAGAAGTTATGTTTTGTGATCAGACATAAAACATTAATCTTTAACACTCAACATTTATACAAAATTTATATTGTGGGGGAAAATTATTAAAGAAGAAAGTATATTTTCAATTTAGTGTATTCACTTATATTCTTTCTCTATATGATAAAAGGATCCCTAAAATTTAGGAAAACGATGGTAAAATACTTATTATTTTAATTTTTTGAAAAAAGTATGGTATCTTATTTCATAGAAAAAGAATAATTTTATGTTTAAAACTATATCTTATTTCTAAATCCATATTTTAAATTCAAACTAATTTTGTCCTTTGGGGAAATATATTCTTTTGTAGACCTTTGTATTTCCCATTCCCTCTTTTTATGATAAAGTTTTGTTATTTTTTTATGGTATGGATTCTTTATAAATGAATTTTAGAATTCCAAAACAATGATTATTGAGGAGAATTTAAAATTTGATATATGTAATTTATTTTATGGAGTAAAATTTGACGCACTGAGATTTTTAAAAAACACTATGCTCAATAGTGTTTGTGACACACAACACCGAGTTATATCATACTTGAATTTCCAATTAAAATTGTTATTTTAAAAAACCATTTGTAAATTAGCTCTAATATTTAGTGGTATTTATTATAAAAACCATGTTTTCGAAAATAATAATGTTGGATAAATAAAATATCTTGGTTAATAAGTACTTAATTTTTTGTGAACAAATTATTGGGTTCAAAAAATACCTTTCCTGGAGGAAAATATTTTCTTGATTTATTTGAAAAAAAAAATGAATTTGTTTCCTAATGATGAAAATTTCATTTCAGACAAATATATATTTTTTTAAATCAACACGATAATATTATCTTAGGATTATTATTATTTTTATTTTATAAATGATTTAAAATACATGTTTTTATTTGAAATTACCATTTAAGATACATAATTTTAATGTTATATAATATATTATAATGTTATAGACGTAAAATTATAAAATAATGTTATTATTAATCCAATTTTTCTTAAGATGAATATTTGGGATTTTATAAAGATGTTTAATTTTTAACGAATTGTGAAATTAATACTTTTTATTAATAAATTCCTTCTTAGTTAATTCATTTATATAAATATATTTATTTTAGAAATTATTGAAATATAAAAATAGTCAAATTATGTTATTATTAATCCAATTTAGTTTATTAGAATCAATTCCATGTTTAATTTTGATATAAAAACTTTGGATACTTCTAAAAATGTTTTCAGTGTAAAATCATTTTTTCATCATCTTTGGGAATATATTTTTTAATTAAATTATAAAAATTATATGAATTTAATTTTTAATTAAATATTTTAAATCAAAAAAAAATTATATTATACGTTCAACACAATTTTTGGTCATAATGACTTGTATAAAAAGTAAAAATTAATTACCGCAGTCAATGATAAAAAAGGGTATAGGCAGTTGAGCTAAAATGATAACTGTTAAAATTATTTCAAAACATTAGGAAATAAATTTTATAGCCATATTATTATTTTATATCATCTAAGGGTCAATAATTAAACATTTTGGAGTGTATTGGATTTTGTAAATTATTAGTAGATGTTTGTTTTTCAAAAATTCCAGTTTTATCCTCTCCCCCACTTATAAAAAAGAGCCACCACTCCTCTCTTATTTACACTTATAAAAAACCTTTCTTCAAAAATAAAATAAAAAACATCTCACATACATCTGCAACCATGTCATAGAGACTTTTTTTAAGCCATAAAACCAATCTATGGAGACTTTCGGTATAATCCTAATGAGGCGATATAAAGAAGAGGTATCATTATTAAATGAGCATCATTGTTTTATTCCTTATTTGAGATCCTAAAAATAAAACTAAATAATTTTTATTTAATAAAATAATTATATCCCATATAATTATATTCTATTATGTTATTAAAATTACATAAATCCATCTCAACTACCATCAAATGGTAAATGAAAACAATATTCATCTTTATGGCAGAGTACCACCTCACAAACCAATCTAATTTTATATCCATCATCACCTCTCACAGATATTAATTTTTATGTATTTAAAGTACATATATGATATTTCTAAAATTTAATCAATTATTAAAAATATATCATATAACTTCTTATCATACCACCAATTATATAATGATAATTTCGCTCGTGTGTACGAAAACTACCAACACATGGAGAGATGTGATTCATTTTTTTATTTCCCTGTTACATTGATGGTATATATAAGTATATTTAAAAAAATTATATGTATAATATAATTATAATTAAGGGAGGGTATAATTATTCTTACCTTCTTTCAATTAGTATCCTTGAAATAAAAAAACCCTACACATGAATATAAATGGTATACCATCTCCTGGACTATAACATAGTTAATTTTTGATAAAAATAATTCAGAGATTTTTTAAACTATAATTTACATTAAAAATGAAAATTATTTCTTGAATTTTATTTTTATATACTTAATTAATAATATCTTTTACCTTAGTCAAATTAAAAATGTGATTTTAACATAAAAGCAGATCAATTTCAAAATGTCTGACTTGAACCAATGTGATTAACTAATTAAATATAATAATATTATTAACAAAATAAAATTTGTAATTATATTGAAAGTGGTTCTGAATAAATGAAATATTTAAAATAATTTTATTATCTTATATGATTAAGATTCCATGTGAGTAATTGGGCTTGAGGTAAGGGATCTATCAAAACCACAATTTTCTCCAGGTTATTACTAATACCTATCTAACATACTTTCCATTCCAATATAAATATTGAAGTACTTATAAAATGTTTATATTTGTATGAAACATATATAATATTCTTATTGTACCTTCCATTGAAAGGTTAATACATTCCATATGTTCATATATGAAATTAATTCATTGTGAAATTTCATTTTATTATTATATGAGGAAATATTATACATCACAATTTACTTCCCTGGAAAATTATTATGATATGCCTTATGATTTATTTTGTTTTTTGGATCACATAAATCATGAAAATGTTTTGATGGTTTCACCTATATAGATATTTAATTGATTAAAAAAGGTTAGAGTCTCGTGATATTTCATTTATGTGATTAAGGATTAAATATAATACACTATGGGTCTTTTTCCATAATGTGATATTTTCTAATAAGTTATACTTTTCTCATTGGTTACATAATGTTATCTTTTTATTCAAAATTTCCTATTATTTCATGATCTTATGATTTTTATGATAACATTCCATGTGATTAATTTAGTAATGTTGTCTTTTATTATATCATGTTATACTTCTGACTCAAATGTTATGTTTCATTATCATGTTTTCCCTTATTGGTATTTTAGATCACCAATTTATTTTATGTATTTCTCTGTGTTATCCTATCTAGTTTTTGGAGTTGAAATGGATTTATTATCTCACTAAGTATAAAATAAATAAAGATGTTTTGTATTATTTTTTTGATGTTTAATGTATCTAGTCTACCAAATACCCTAGACCTCATGATCCCTAAGTTTCAATTAAAGGATAATTTTTTTAAAAACATATATTAATATGTGTAAAGTTGTGGGTAATTATAGTTGTAATTAGAGAAAATTATAGTTATATTTTGAGAATTTTACTGGAGAAATTTATTAATTACCTTAAGGATAAGTATAAGTAATATACTATTTAAAAAAATGACCAAACATTTGGGTGAAGTGTAGTGAAAGTAGTTTTGAAGATAAAATATCCATATATAAATACTAAAACTGAACGTGGATCTATCTTAGTTGTGTCATGGAGTAATGACTAAAATATAGTGTATTAGGATTAACTCGATCATGACATCATCCCCAATAATGGGTCTTTTAGAAGACATAATTTGACACTTTTAAGGGATATGATTTAGAAATTCCAAAAAAAATATGAACTATTATTAAGGAATTGAAAAGAAATTTAGTCTAGAAAGCCTAAAAGGAAATCATACCACGGATAACCTAGAATGAAACATAAATACAGACAAGAAAAGATATACTTATCATTTATAAGTTATTACTGCTAGGATTAAATATTTCCCTATCTTAATAATAATTAATTATCTTCTTGTTTATTTAATGAATTTTAGTTAATTATGGGAAATATAATAAATCATGTCAATTACCAATATGATTCCCAATTTAATGATTTACCTAAAAAGATAAATAACATATTAGGAATGGATGCTAGAAATATTGTGATCCTTCTCGGTGAACTATATTGAATTAAAATTAACAACAAGAACATAGATTAATTTAAAAACACATAAAAGAATATATGGATGGAATCTCAACGTTGTAAAAGTGTTAGAGGTGATAATGGAAAAAATATTCAATTTCCAACATGTGAAAAATGTGGGAAGAGGCACCATGGGATATGATTTAAAAAACCATAATATTTTTTCTGGGTAGAAAATGATGGCATATAGAAGATATTTTTAAAAGAAAAATGATGTGTCTAGTTAACAAGGATAAAAAAATAATGTTTTACCAAAGTAAACACTAATAGTTTTATGTCATAAATATGTGGAACATGGTGATTATCTGATTCAATACCATAATCGTTGGACTGTTTCCTATGGTCCTATGATATGAAAATCATTGAAGTAGAATGACTAATTTTTTTTTGTTTTTGAAAGTTGATAATCATGTAGTTGATATTTGTTCTATTAATTTTACAATGTTTACAAGAATAATGATACATATAAATATTGTTTAATAATAGTTCTTCATTTTGGATTTTATAGAATATGTTAAATGGTAAAAAGATACTAATAGTTTAATTAAATTTTAATGTGATATTTTATGGAAAATCACTTGATTCAGGAAAATATAATCTTTGATATGTACATGATGTTCAGGTAATTATAGTTAATTATGACTATTTAATTTTTTGGATAAAATTACATTGTATGTAATACTTTAGTTGTAAGAAATTTATTTGATGACTAATATTATTTTGAGGGTGGTCATCATATTTTTTTTAGAATTTTATAATAATTATAAAAATATTTATTTTATAAAATAGACAACATTTATTCGATGATACTACCCATTACATTTAAAACGTTTTCAGGGATAGAACCCTTTACCAAAGTGTGAAAAATATTCAGTGCCTACCACTATAGTATGATATTTACCTATTAGTATGATTTTTTAATAAGTGAATTAAAATATAAAATTTATGTTTTTTATGGAAAATATTTAGGGTCAAAAGTATTTGAAAATTTTTGGATGATTTTGAGTTGATTATTTGTATTTTAGGAAATGTTTATAGAGTTTTATGTATATTTAATCCATAGGTAAAACATATGATTTAATATGAAATATTATTTTTGAATTAAACTATAAAATTCTTGAATATTGAGCTTATTTGGGATATATGATTATTTAATTAAGGAATGATTTATATTGAACTTTTCACTTGGAGATTATTATTAAGGTGAATTCATTATTGGATTTATCATACATTGTGATATCCAATTCTAGTTTTGGTTAATGTATAAATACATGAAAAATATCTTGATTTCATTTTACAGAGTCATGTGATACATTAGAAGTTAGGTTTTGTGATAAGACATAAAAAAGTCATCTTTAATAGTCTGTATTTATACAAAAATTGATATTGTCGTAAAAAATTATTAAAGAATAAAGAATACTTTTCAATTTAGGTTATTCACATATGTTATTTTTCTACATGATAAAAGGATCCTAAAAATTCAGGAACACGATGTTAAAATAAATATTATATTAATTTTTTGATAAAAGGGCGGTATCTTATTTCATAGAAAAAGAATAATGTTATGTTTAAAATAAATCTTATTTCTAAATCCATATTTTTAATTCAAACTAATTTTCTCCTTTTGGGAAACCTATTTTTTGTAAAACTTTGTATTTCCCTTTCCCTATTTTTAAGAGAATGTTTTGTTATTTCTTTATGGTATGGGTTCTTTATAAATGAATTTTAGAATTCCAAAACATTGATTATTGAGAAGAATTTAAAATTTAATGTATGTAATTTATTTTATGGGGTAAAATTTGAACACACTGAGATTTTCAAAAAACACTATGCTCGATAGTGTTTGTGACACACAAGACCGAGTTTTATCATTTCTGAATATCCAATAAAAATGGCATTTTAAAAAACAATTTATAACATAGCTCTAATATATAGTGTTATTTATTAGAATAACAAATATTTAAAAAATAATTATGTTGGATAAATAAAATATCTTGATTAATAAGTACTTAATTTTTTGTAATCAAATTATTGGGTTCAAAAAATTCCTTTCCTCAAGAAAAAAACATTTTCTTGATTTATGTGAAAAAAATAAATGAATTTGTTTCTTAATGATAAAAAATTTATTTGAGGCAAATATATTTATTTTTTAAATCAACATGAAAATATTATCTTAGGATTATTTTTATTTTTATTTTTATAAAAGATTTTATTTATTTAATGAATGATGTAAAATACATGTTTTTTTGAAATTACCATTTAATCTAAATAATTTTAAAGTTATATAATATATTATAATGTTCTAAAGGTAACATTATAAAATAATGTTATTATTAGTCCAATTTTTCCTTTGTAATTAATTTTATGTTAAATTTTGTTATAAAAACTATTTATATTTATGATCAAAGATTCTTTCAAAATCTGTTTTTCATCATGTCTATGGGTTAAATATGAAATTAAATTATTCTGTTTATGTGAATTGAATTTGGGAAAATGGATTAAATTTTGTTAATCATAGTAATTAAACTTATATAATTTGGTCAAATTTATTTTTGGTAATAATAAATAGTAAAAAATGTAAATATTGTTTACTACTATTTTGTTTAAAATGGGTATACCATGGATTGTATGTTGGGGTTTGATCAAGCAACGACGAATCAATGACCACTGGTAGAACAAGAATCGATGTGAAGATGTTACTTCAATCTATGTATGCAAGCAATTCAACTCAAGGTAGGGGTTTGTTCTTAATTAAATTATTTCCCTATTATTTCTTTCTAAAAAATAAATGGGGATCGACCCACTATTAGGTTGATCTACGGGTTGTTTGTTCTTGCAGGGTGGATTTATTTATCTTAGGTATGAAGGGATAGAAAATTATTATTAATAATATCCCTTTTATTCAAATGATGAGGAATTCAGATGACCTGTAACACCCGAGACTTTTATGATATATAAATCATCAAAGGAATCTTTTTCTACACAACACTTTCTTGGCTTGCTTTACACGCAATCGCGACCTTCCTCGATAGCTTGCGTCGTACGCAATACCGAGTTTCACTAAACAACAATATGCTATTAAAACTAGCCGTTATGAATAGTAATAACCACTTTTTGAAATTTTATAAATTTTATTTTTCAAAATGGACTTCATTTTTGGACTCAGAATATCGAAATTAGCCTAGAGTGAAATTTTGGTATTTTTCTGAAAACTTTCAATTTTTGATGAATAGTGAAACCACTAAGTGGTAGGTTAAAAACTGAATTTTGCATAAAACTTAATTTTACCGCTTCTGTGAATGGAATTTCAAAAATCCGAGAGACACGGTTAATATCAAGGACTAAAATGTGGTTCAATGAGATGAAAATAATTTTTTTGGTGAATAGTAACTTTTTACTATTTTTACCGCGGTTAATAGTAAATAGGGTAACTAAGGGTAAATATGATATTAATATTACCCTAACACATGTCCTAATTCTATTGGACAAGTGTAATTCGACCAAAAACAAACTTAGGAATAAAATATGACCATTTAGGCCCACTTGGATTAGATTAGGACATTTATTATTAATTTATTTAAAGAAGGGTTAAAATAGTTAAAATCAATGTTTAATAAGTAAATAATTTTTAATATAGGGTTACACATAAGATAAATTCGATTGTAAATATTCATTATAAATCTAAAAAGATTTCCTACATGATAATATTTTATTTGTAATTTTTAGACATCAAATAATTTAATTTATTTATGACACAAAGATGATGCAGTAATTATCTTATTAATGAAATATTGACAAAATTGATAATATAAATACCCAAATAAATGTAATTTGAGACTTTTTATGAATTCCACTAATTTTCTAGGTTACTATGATATATTAGTATTGATTTAATCAACTTGGTTCGAACATATAATTCTGTTATGACTTTCACAAAAATCATATATCAAATAGTGTCAAAATTGACACAAAATAGTTTTTAAATCAAATATTATATTATTAATTGTTATTTTATTCCTAAAAACCTAAGGTTCGGCCAAATGACTTAGATAAGGATATATATATTAACAATAAACAATTTGGGGTTCGTTTGGCATGTTATAGTAAGTGTATTAACCATATAGTGAAAGAAAACAAAAAGACACGGTAAAAGTTAAATTAATTAACTTAGAGTTAAATCTAATTGATAAGGTTAAAATAATACCCTAAACTTGTCTAAATCCTATTGGTTGATAGGATTTCGACCCATCCCCAATTTAGCTTCGAAATAAGACCCTTTGGAACCATTATAAACCGATTTTGACTTTAATATAAAATAATATTTTGAGATATTCCTAAGGTGCCCCTCTCCTCCCTTATAAAAGGGAACCTCCTCCCCCTCCTCCTCACACCAATTTGAGCACTCAAGCTCGGCCAACCCCTGCCATTTTTCCTTCTCCACTTCCCTAGAATAATCCTAGAGGTCCTGGTCTTCTCCAAAGACCAATCTTAGTTCCTTAAGTGGAGGATTCAAAAAGGCGTTCCAAAGAAGAGGTAATATCCATTACCGATCTTTTCAATTTCTTTCTTCTTCAACTTCTTCTTCTTTAGTTGTTTCATGATAAAGTAATAACATCAGTATTACTTACATACTGATATGTTATTATAAATATGAAACAACCCTAATTCACCTTCTATCCATCCTACGGAAAAATGAAATCACCGCACGTGCGTACGTACGGAATACCGTCTCCACGCCGTGGTGTAATCTATTTTCCACCATCACCTTACAAGGATGGGTATAATGGTGTAATCAGTAACTATATATGATTATTATTAAGTAATATTGATACTGAAATAATATATATATATACTCCAATACAATTCCACGATCATAGGAACGATATCATCACTCGTGCGTACGTACGGAATACCGTCTCCACGATGTGATGCGACTCGTTCTACATGATCTTCATTTCATAATGATTATATAAATGAATTGAATGAATGAATATGGTATATACTACACTAATACCATTCTTTACATGAATTATCTATAACCTAAAGACAAGAATAAGAATTTATTCGACAAAACACGCATAAGAACAAAAGTTATAAAGACCCGAGTAACAAGTAACATTGAAATATTACTAACAAGAAGCTAATAATATGACCATATATGATCTCATATCAATATGTATGATTCTGGAATAAGTCAATAACATTATTTAAACCATTATACAGGAGCTTCGGACACGAACAAAGCAAATCGGACCTAAGGTAAGGGAAATATCACAATCTCATTTTTATCCGAGATTGTTTATTCGTAAGTATTTACTGGGGTGTATTTTATCATCCACATCCATGTTCCCTCAATATGTAATATTGTTTCCATCCACTTGAAATAGTTTAAATCCAATTTTACCCTTAGGTGAGTTTTTAGTAAAGAATATGAAAGGAATATTTTGTTGTTTTTCCGTACGAGGTACTTTTTGACTTTTCCGACAAAAGTACGAAGAATGTTTTTTTTAACTTATACGGCATGAATGGATTTTTAAAACATTACTTAAAAGAAGCTTCCTTTACAAGTTTTCAAGTTTATTTTTAATCAACTTCTTTTATTTTAAAGTTGTATGACATGTTATGAAATGAAAAATGTTTTTGAAGAAGAAAGGATATTTTCCTCAAGAATTCAATTCAAGTGTTTTATCAAAATTATTTTCCATCTAAGATAATAAAGGGTTCTGTTTCTATCCATATTTTTACATTGGTTTGACTATGTTGTGATGGAATTATGTTTATGAATTCCTTTATCATATATGAATTGATTTATGATGTCATGATGTTTCAAGAATCCCATTTTTGTTATATGTGTTATGCGATGATGTATGTTTTATGATTATGTGGCACACATAAGAAAGGATTCATTATAATATGGGTGGGACCTATATCTCCCTCCAATGCATTGGGTAATGATTTTATATCTCATGAGATAGACATGGCTGGAACGGAAGGTTATTTCGGTTCAGTGATACAGGACTGAAACGAGGAGTGAACTCGGTTCAGAAAGGGACTTTGTCCACTAAGATAGTCTTGGCAATGAGTCATGACTAACAAGAAATGATTTTCCATGATTATGTGTGCATGCCACAAAGATTCAAGTTTTATGTTATGATTATGGGGATCTCATTTTCACTTCTATGATTTATTCCATGTTAAGATATTATGATCTCTTTTGCAGGTTTTAATTTTCAAAAAGATATGATATGATTTTTATTTCCTTTATTTTCCCTTGCTGAGCATTTGAGCTCACCCTTTTATGTTTTCTTTTCCCCAGGCCAGGAAGATGGATATTAAGTAGAATATGCTAAAAGGGACCCTAGATATGATGAAATAAATGGGAGACACTGTAGAAGATTTATGAACCAGTTGTTTATGTTTCCCAGTTTCTAAAGACACTATACCTATACGGTCCTTTGTGGTTTTGTCATATGTTGTAATAAGTGTGATTCAATTTTGAAGTATTAACAATGTATGTAAAGTGTGGGTCGTTACAGTTGGTATCAGAGGAAAGGTATAGTCAACCTTTGGAAACTAGGATGTGAAAGCCTTAGTAAGAACCCTAAGGATAAGTCTAAGCATAGAACACAATCTTAGAAATGGACATGAATAACCTAGGATAAGACCTTAAGCATGAAAATTTTATTCTTGAATTATGTGGTTTCCTATTATAATTAGTGTTGCTCACACTATTCTTCTTGGTTTTAGTCAATGGCTGGAACCCGAAGGAACCGTGTTAATGCGGAATGCGATGGGCAATGCAATGATTGTCCCCCCGAGCAACCAAACGATATGGGAGCTGGAATGAAAAATCTTGTAGCCATGCTCACACAACTTTCTCAAGCTATGAATCATGCAGGATTTCCAAACGAACAAAGGAGGGAGCAACATTCTGTTGAATCCTTCATGAGGCAGCGTCCACCATCTTTCAGCGGGTCTACTGATCCATTAGTTGTTGAACAATGGATTAGTACTACTGAAAAGATATTTTCAGTTCTTCAATGTTCTGAGCATGATAAAGTCATCCTAGCAGTGTATCGTTTGGAAGGAGATGCGGATCAATGGTGGAATCTTGTTAAGAATACGAGGCAAAGGGATGAAATTGAGTCTATGGAATGGGACGAGTTCAAGAACTTATTTTTCAATAAGTACTTCCCTCGTATTCTCCGAACAAAGATGGAGAAAGAGTTCCTTGAACTGAAGCAAAGGGATGATGAATCTGTTGGTACCTATGAAGCAAATTTTACCAGACATGCAAGGTACGCTTCTGGTATTATTATCCAACCTGAGAGTAAGATCGATCGATTCTTTAGTGGCTTAAAACCAAGTCTTCGAAGGGCGTTAGCCATAAGGGACTTTAATAGCTACGAGGAAATCGTTCGATGTTCTCTCAAAGTCGAGATGGAGATTGGAGTAACCCATCAGTCACATGGGTTTGATAAGAAGAGGAAGATGGAATTCAAAGAAAAATCTAAAGAGCACACGGAAAAGAAGATGAACTTTCCCTTATGCTCAAAGTGTGGAAAGAAACATGGAGGGAGTTGTCTTAAAGGGACAAGTAAATGTTTTAAATGTGGAAAGGAAGGTCATCGGGCATTTGAATGCCGTGATAATGGGAAGAAGATGTCTAATGATGAAAACAAAGGAAGGGATACACAGAATGAACCTGCTACACTTCAATGTTTCAAGTGCAAGGAGATGGGGCATTATGCCAATCAATGCCCAAATCCAAGGGTTGATGATGATGGTCGACGTCAACAAACTCTTAAGGCTAAAGAAAAAGGAAAGTCACATGCAATTTCTATCAGCGATGTGGAGTACGATAACGATGTGGTGAAAGGTACACTTACCATCCACTCTAAAGTAGAAAATGTTTTATTTGATTCTGGATCCACCCACTCTTTTATTTCTGAAAAATTTTCTAAGGGTATCACCGTATTACCTCAACAATTAGATGTTGAGTTAGCTGTGACAACACCTAATGGCACATCAATCGCATCAGAAGTTTATAATTCCTCTCCGATCGAAGTTTGTGGGAAAGTGCTTCCTGCAAATCTTGTGATCCTTCCTTTAGTGGAATTTGATGTGATTCTTGGCATGGATTGGCTTTCTCTACATGGAGCTCATATCAATTGCCAAAGAAGGGAAGTCACATTTCATATTCCAGATCAACCTACGATCGTCTATCAATGCAAGGATGAACATAACCTTCCAGTGGAAATTTCTTCCATCTTATGGGTATTGATTCCACTAAATGAAGGTTATTTATCTCAAATAGTTGGTGAGAAACTCACGATTAAGAATATGCCCATTGTACGGGAGTTTGATGATGTCTTTCCGGAGGAATTACCGGGTCTTCCACCAAATCGTGAAGTTGAGTTTTCAATAGAACTCGTACCGGGTGCTTTGCCTATTTCAAAGACACCTTATAGAATGGCCCCAATTGAGTTGCAGGAATTGAAGAAGCAACTCCAAGAGAATCTTGATAAGGGATTCATACGCCCTAGTGCGTCACCTTGGGGAGCACCTGTTCTATTTGTTAAGAAGAAAGATGGATCAATGAGACTCTGCATTGATTATCGAGAACTTAACAAGATCACTATCAAGAACAAATATCCTCTCCCACGCATTGATGACTTATTTGACCAACTACGCGGAGCTCAATACTTTTCCAAGATTGATCTTCGTTCAGGGTATCATCAATTAAGGGTCAAAAGGGAGGATATACCAAAGACGGCTTTCCGTACAAGGTATGGACACTATGAATTTATAGTGATGCCATTTGGTCTTACTAATGCCCCTGCTATCTTCATGGATCTAATGAATAGAGTCTTTAGAGACTATCTTGATCAATTTGTGGTAGTCTTTATAGACAATATTCTTGTCTATTCAAAGAGCAAGGAAGAGCATGAAGATCACTTGAGAATTATATTGAAGACCCTGAGAAAAGAGAAGCTTTATGCCAAATTTACCAAGTGTGAATTTTGGCTTCAAAAAGTTGCATTTTTGGGTCATATAATTTCAAAAGAGGGGATATCTATGGATCCAGCAAAAACAGAGGTTATCGAAAGATGTTCAAGACTAACAACAGTAACTGAGATCCGAAGTTTTCTTGGTTTGGCTGGATATTATCGACGTTTTGTAAAAGATTTTTCACGATTATCTAATCCACTCACCAAGTTGACTCGGAAAGGAGTTAAGTTTGTCTGGACAGAGGAATGTGAAGAGAATTTCAAGGAGTTGAAAAGAAGGTTATCCAGTGCACCTGTGCTCACACTGCCTTGTAGTGGAGAAAGGTTTGTGATCTATAGTGATGCATCCAAGAAGGGATTGGGGTGTGTTCTTATGCAAAATGATATGGTGATAGCTTATGCCTCACGACAGTTGAAAATCCATGAGCAAAATTACCCAACACATGATTTGGAGTTGGCTGCGGTAATCTTTGCATTAAAGATTTGGAGGCATTACCTTTATGGTGAAAGGTGTGATATTTATACTGATCATAAAAGTTTAAAGTATATTTTCACACAAAAGGAGCTGAATATGCGCCAAAGAAGATGGTTGGAGCTGATTAAGGATTGTGACTGCTCAATCCATTACCACCCTGGGAAAGCAAACAAGGTGGCAGATGCATTAAGTCGACAAGACCATGCTAGTTTATCCATGATGAGGATCACAAAAGATCCAATATTTATGGATTTACAAAGGATGGATATTGGAATTATAATGGAAGGGGAAAAATCTTATCTTTCTCAAATGAATGTTCAACCATCTATACATGTGAAGATTAAAGAGGCACAGAAAGAAGATGTCGAGTTACAAAAGAAGGTGAGAAATGTTCCTGAATTCAACCTTGATTGTGATGGGATAATAAAGTTCAGGAATCGGGTTTGTGTTCCTTCCATCCCCGAATTAAAGAAAGAGCTGCTGGATGAGGCTCATAGTTCTTCATTCTCTATTCATCCTGGAAGCACGAGGATGTATAGGGACCTGAAAGAGTACTTCTGGTGGGATGGCATGAAAAGAGATGTTGCTGAATATGTCTCTCGATGCTTGGTTTGTCAACAAGTTAAAGCTGAGAGACAGAAGTCTAAGGGGATGTTACAACCATTACCCATACCCGAATGGAAATGGGAAAACATCACTATGGACTTTGTCACAGGACTTCCTAAAACATCCAAAGGAAATAATGCTATCTGGGTCATAGTTGATCGTCTTACAAAGTCTGCACACTTCATTGCTATTAGAGAGGATTTCTCTCTAGATCAGCTTGCCAGGATATATGTAAAGGAAGTGGTAAGATTGCATGGAGTACCACTTTCTATTATATCTGATCGAGATCCGAGATTTACCTCGAAGTTTTGGCGAAGTCTTCAGCATACTCTAGATACAGAGTTGAGTTTCAGCACTGCTTATCATCCCCAGACAGACGGTCAGTCTGAGAGAACAATTCAAACCCTAGAAGATATGTTGAGAGCTTGCTCTATGGATTTCAAAGGAGGTTGGGATCAACACCTACCTTTGGTGGAATTTTCTTATAATAATAGCTTTCACTCCAGTATTCAGATGGCTCCTTATGAAGCTCTCTATGGAAAGAAATGCAGGACTCCAACTTGCTGGGATGAAGTTGGGGAAAGAAAGCTATTAGGACCTGATCTCGTTGATGAAATGGCAGAAAAGGTCAGATCTATTCAACAACACATAAGAGCAGCTCAGAGTCGACAGAAAAGTTATGCCGACAACCGAAGAAAAGACCTAGAGTTTGAAGTGGGTGATAAAGTGTTCTTACGAATATCTCCCTGGAAGAGGGTTATGAGATTTGGAAAGAAGGGGAAGTTGAGCCCTAGATATATCGGTCCTTTTGAAATACTGGATCGTGTTGGGAAGGTAGCTTACCGATTGGTGCTTCCACCGAATCTCTCTCAAGTTCACGATGTGTTCCATGTATCTCTCCTGAGAAAGTACATACCAGATCCTTCACATGTACTCAGCTCAGAAGTTGTACCGCTGGAGCAAGATCTTTCTTATGAAGAACAGCCGATAGAGATTCTGGATCGTAGCGAAAAAGTCCTACGAAACAAGACCACTCGCTTGGTGAAAGTTTTATGGAGAAACCACCAACTTGAAGAAGCTACATGGGAGCTTGAGGATATGATGAGGGAGAAGTATCCTCATTTGTTTGTTGCAAAGTGACGAATTTCGAGGGTGAAATTCTTTTTAAGGGGGGTAGAATGTAACACCTGAGACTTTTATGATATATAAATCATCAATGGAATCTTTTTCTACACAACACTTGCTTGGCTTGCTTTACACGCAATCGCGACCTTCCTCGATAGCTTGCGTCGTACGCAATACCGAGTTTCACTAAACAACAATATGCTATTAAAACTAGCCGTTATGAATAGTAATAACCACTTTTTGAAATTTTATAAATTTTATTTTTCAAAATGGACTTCATTTTTGGACTCAGAATATCGAAATTAGCCTAGGGTGAAATTTTGGTATTTTTCTGAAAACTTTCAATTTTTGATGAATAGTGAAACCACTAAGTGGTAGGTTAAAAACTGAATTTTGCATAAAACTTAATTTTACCGCTTCTGTGAATGGAATTTCAAAAATCCGAGAGACACGGTTAATATCAAGGACTAAAATGTGGTTCAATGAGATGAAAATAATTTTTTTGGTGAATAGTAACTTTTTACTATTTTTACCGCGGTTAATAGTAAATAGGGTAACTAAGGGTAAATATGATATTAATATTACCCTAACACATGTCCTAATTCTATTGGACAAGTGTAATTCGACCAAAAACAAACTTAGGAATAAAATATGACCATTTAGGCCCACTTGGATTAGATTAGGACATTTATTATTAATTTATTTAAAGAAGGGTTAAAATAGTTAAAATCAAAGTTTAATAAGTAAAGCATTTTTAATATAGGGTTATACATAAGATAAATTCGATTGTAAATATTCATTAGAAAGCTAAAAAGATTTCCTACATGATGGTATTTTATTTGTAATTTTTAGACATCAAATAATTTAATTTATTTATGACACAAAGATGATGCAGTAATTATCTTATTAATGAAATATTGACAAAATTGATAATATAAATACCAAAATAAATGTAATTTGAGAGTTTTTATGAATTCCACTAATTTTCTAGGTTACTATGATATATTAGTATTGATTTAATCAACTTGGTTCGAACATATAATTCTGTTATGACTTTCACAAAAATCATATATCAAATAGTGTCAAAATTGACACAAAATAGTTTTTAAATCAAATATTATATTATTAATTGTTATTTTATTCCTAAAAATCTAAGGTTCGGCCAAATGACTTAGATAAGGATATATATATTAACAATAAACAATTTGGGGTTCGTTTGGCATGTTATAGTAAGTGTATTAACCATATAGTGAAAGAAAACAAAAAGACACGGTAAAAGTTAAATTAATTAACTTAGAGTTAAATCTAATTGATAAGGTTAAAATAATACCCTAAACTTGTCTAAATCCTATTGGTTGATAGGATTTCGACCCATCCCCACTTTAGCTTCGAAATAAGACCCTTTGAACCCATTATAAACCGATTTTGACTTTAATATAAAATAATATTTTGAGATATTCCTAAGGTGCCCCTCTCCTCCCTTATAAAAGGGAACCTCCTCCCCCTCCTCCTCACACCAATTTGAGCACTCAAGCTCGGCCAACCCCTGCCATTTTCCCTTCTCCACTTCCCTAGAATAATCCTAGAGGTCCTGGTCTTCTCCAAAGACCAATCTTAGTTCCTTAAGTGGAGGATTCAAAAAGGCGTTCCAAAGAAGAGGTAATATCCATTACCGATCTTTTCAATTTCTTTCTTCTTCAACTTCTTCTTCTTTAGTTGTTTCATGATAAAGTAATAACATCAGTATTACTTACATACTGATATGTTATTATAAATATGAAACAACCCTAATTCACCTTCTATCCATCCTACGGAAAAATGAAATCACCGCGCGTGCGTACGTACGGAATACCGTCTCCACGCCGTGGTGTAATCTATTTTCCACCATCACCATACAAGGATGGGTATAATGGTGTAATCAGAAACTATATATGATTATTATTAAGTAATATTGATACTGAAATAATATATATATATACTCCAATACAATTCCACGATCATAGGAACGATATCATCACTCGTGCGTACGTACGGAATACCGTCTCCACGATGTGATGCGACTCGTTCTACATGATCTTCATTTCATAATGATTATATAAATGAATTGAATGAATGAATATGGTATATACTACACTAATACCATTCTGTACATGAATTATCTATAACCTAAAGACAAGAATAAGAATTTATTCGACAAAACACGCATAAGAACAAAAGTTATAAAGACCCGAGTAACAAGTAACATTGAAATATTACTAACAAGAAGCTAATAATATGACCATATATGATCTCATATCAATATGTATGATTCTGGAATAAGTCAATAACATTATTTAAACCATTATACAGGAGCTTCAGACACGAACAAAGCAAATCGGACCTAAGGTAAGGGAAATATCACAATCTCATTTTTATCCGAGATTGTTTATTCGTAAGTATTTACTGGGGTGTATTTTATCATCCACATCCATGTTCCCTCAATATGTAATATTGTTTCCATCCACTTGAAATAGTTTAAATCCAATTTTACCCTTAGGTGAGTTTTTAGTAAAGAATATGAAAGGAATCTTTTCTTGTTTTTCCGTACGAGGTACTTTTTGACTTTTCCGACAAAAGTACGAAGAATGTTTTTTTTAACTTATACGGCATGAATGGATTTTTAAAACATTACTTCAAAGAAGCTTCCTTTACAAGTTTTCAAGTTTATTTTTAATCAACTTCTTTTATTTTAAAGTTGTATGACATGTTATGAAAGGAAAAATGTTTTTGAAGAAGAAAGGATATTTTCCTCAAGAATTCAATTCAAGTGTTTTTTCAAAATTATTTTCCATCTAAGATAATAAAGGGTTCTGTTTCTATCCATATTTTTACATTGTTTTGACTATGTTGTGATGGAATTATGTTTATGAATTCCATTATCATATATGAATTGATTTATGATGTCATGATGTTTCAAGAATCCCATTTTTGTTATATGTGTTATGCGATGATGTATGTTTTATGATTATCTGGAACACATAAGAAAGGATTCATTATAAGATGGGTGGGACCTATATCTCCCTCCAATGCATTGGGTAATCATTTTATATCTCATGAGATAGACATGGCTGGAACGGAAGGTTATTTCGGTTCAGTGATACAGGACTGAAACGAGGAGTGAACTCGGTTCAGAAAGGGACTTTGTCCACTAAGATAGTCTTGGCAATGAGTCATGACTAACAAGAAATGATTTTCCATGATTATGTGTGCATGCCACAAAGATTCAAGTTTTATGTTATGATTATGGGGATCTCATTTTCACTTATATGATTTATTCCATGTTAAGATATTATGATCTCTTTTGCAGGTTTTAATTTTCAAAAAGATATGATATGATTTTTATTTCCTTTATTTTCCCTTGCTGAGCATTTGAGCACACCCTTTTATGTTTTCTTTTCCCCAGGCCAGGAAGATGGATATTAAGTATAATATGCTAAAAGGGACCCTAGATATGATGAAATAAATGGGAGACACTGTAGAAGATTTATGAACCAGTTGTTTATGTTTCCCAGTTTCTAAAGACACTATACCTATACGGTCCTTTGTGGTTTTGTCATATGTTGTAATAAGTGTGATTCAATTTTGAAGTATTAACAATGTATGTAAAGTGTGGGTCGTTACAGTTGGTATCAGAGGAAAGGTATAATCAACCTTTGGAAACTAGGATGTGAAAGCCTTAGTAAGAACCCTAAGGATAAGTCTAAGAATAGAACACAATCTTAGAAATGGACATGAATAACCTAGGATAAGACCTTAAGCATGAAAATTTTATTCTTGAATTATGTGGTTTCCTATTATAATTAGTGTTGCTCACACTATTCTTCTTGGTTTTAGTCAATGGCTGGAACCCGAAGGAACCGTGTTAATGCGGAATGCGATGGGCAATGCAATGATTGTCCCCCCGAGCAACCAAACGATATGGGAGCTGAAATGCAAAATCTTGTAGCCATGCTCACACAACTTTCTCAAGCTATGAATCATGCAGGATTTCCAAACGAACAAAGGAGGGAGCAACATTCTGTTGAATCCTTCATGAGGCAGCGTACACCATCTTTCAGCGGGTCTACTGATCCATTAGTTGTTGAACAATGGATTAGTACTACTGAAAAGATATTTTCAGTTCTTCAATGTTCTGAGCATGATAAAGTCATCCTAGCAGTGTATCGTTTGGAAGGAGATGCGGATCAATGGTGGAATCTTGTTAAGAATACGAGGCAAAGGGATGAAATTGAGTCTATGGAATGGGACGAGTTCAAGAACTTATTTTTCAATAAGTACTTCCCTCGTATTCTCCGAACAAAGATGGAGAAAGAGTTCCTTGAACTGAAGCAAAGGGATGATGAATCTGTTGGTACCTATGAAGCAAATTTTACCAGACTTGCAAGGTACGCTTCTGGTATTATTATCCAACCTGAGAGTAAGATCGATCGATTCTTTAGTGGCTTAAAACCAAGTCTTCGAAGGGAGTTAGCCATAAGGGACTTTAATAGCTACGAGGAAATCGTTCGATGTGCTCTCAAAGTCGAGATGGAGATTGGAGTAACCCATCAGTCACATGGGTTTGATAAGAAGAGGAAGATGGAATTCAAAGAAAAATCTAAAGAGCACACGGAAAAGAAGATGAACTTTCCCTTATGCTCAAAGTGTGGAAAGAAACATGGAGGGAGTTGTCTTAAAGGGACAAGTAAATGTTTTAAATGTGGAAAGGAAGGTCATCGGGCATTTGAATGCCGTGATAATGGGAAGAAGATGTCTAATGATGCAAACAAAGGAAGGGATACACAGAATGAACCTGCTACACTTCAATGTTTCAATTGCAAGGAGATGGGGCATTATGCCAATCAATGCCCAAATCCAAGGGTTGATGATGATGGTCGACGTCAACAAACTCTTAAGGCTAAAGAAAAAGGAAAGTCACATGCAATTTCTATCAGCGATGTGGAGTACGATAACGATGTGGTGAAAGGTACACTTACCATCCACTCTAAAGTAGAAAATGTTTTATTTGATTCTGGATCCACCCACTCTTTTATTTCTGTAAAATTTTCTAAGGGTATCACCGTATTACCTCAACAATTAGATGTTGAGTTAGCTGTGACAACACCTAATGGCACATCAATCGCATCAGAAGTTTATAATTCCTCTCCGATTGAAGTTTGTGGGAAAGTGCTTCCTGCAAATCTTGTGATCCTTCCTTTAGTGGAATTTGATGTGATTCTTGGCATGGATTGGCTTTCTCTACATGGAGCTCATATCAATTGCCAAAGAAGGGAAGTCACATTTCATATTCCAGATCAACCTACGATCGTCTATCAATGCAAGGATGAACATAACCTTCCAGTGGAAATTTCTTCCATCTTATGGGTATTGATTCCACTAAATGAAGGTTATTTATCTCAAATAGTTGGTGAGAAACTCACGATTAAGAATATGCCCATTGTACGGGAGTTTGATGATGTCTTTCCGGAGGAATTACCGGGTCTTCCACCAAATCGTGAAGTTGAGTTTTCAATAGAACTCGTACCGGGTGCTTTGCCTATTTCAAAGACACCTTATAGAATGGCCCCAATTGAGTTAAAGGAATTGAAGAAGCAACTCCAAGAGAATCTTGATAAGGGATTCATACGCCCTAGTGCGTCACCTTGGGGAGCACCTGTTCTATTTGTTAAGAAGAAAGATGGATCAATGAGACTCTGCATTGATTATCGAGAACTTAACAAGATCACTATCAAGAACAAATATCCTCTCCCACGCATTGATGACTTATTTGACCAACTACGCGGAGCTCAATAATTTTCCAAGATTGATCTTCGTTCAGGGTATCATCAATTAAGGGTCAAAAGGGAGGATATACCAAAGACGGCTTTCCGTACAAGGTATGGACACTATGAATTTATAGTGATGCCATTTGGTCTTACTAATGCCCCTGCTATCTTCATGGATCTAATGAATAGAGTCTTTAGAGACTATCTTGATCAATTTGTGGTAGTCTTTATAGACAATATTCTTGTCTATTCAAAGAGCAAGGAAGAGCATGAAGATCACTTGAGAATTATATTGAAGACCCTGAGAAAAGAGAAGCTTTATGCCAAATTTACCAAGTGTGAATTTTGGCTTCAAAAAGTTGCATTTTTGGGTCATATAATTTCAAAAGAGGGGATATCTGTGGATCCAGCAAAAACAGAGGTTATCGAAAGATGGTCAAGACTAACAACAGTAACTGAGATCCGAAGTTTTCTTGGTTTGGCTGGATATTATCGACGTTTTGTAAAAGATTTTTCACGATTATCTAATCCACTCACCAAGTTGACTCGGAAAGGAGTTAAGTTTGTCTGGACAGAGGAATGTGAAGAGAATTTCAAGGAGTTGAAAAGAAGGTTATCCAGTGCACCTGTGCTCACACTGCCTTGTAGTGGAGAAAGGTTTGTGATCTATAGTGATGCATCCAAGAAGGGATTGGGGTGTGTTCTTATGCAAAATGATATGGTGATAGCTTATGCCTCACGACAGTTGAAAATCCATGAGCAAAATTACCCAACACATGATTTGGAGTTGGCTGCGGTAATCTTTGCATTAAAGATTTGGAGGCATTACCTTTATGGTGAAAGGTGTGATATTTATACTGATCATAAAAGTTTAAAGTATATTTTCACACAAAAGGAGCTGAATATGCGCCAAAGAAGATGGTTGGAGCTGATTAAGGATTGTGACTGCTCAATCCATTACCACCCTGGGAAAGCAAACAAGGTGGCAGATGCATTAAGTCGACAAGACCATGCTAGTTTATCCATGATGAGGATCACAAAAGATCCAATATTTATGGATTTACAAAGGATGGATCTTGGAATTATAATGGAAGGGGAAAAATCTTATCTTTCTCAAATGAATGTTCAACCATCTATACATGTGAAGATTAAAGAGGCACAGAAAGAAGATGTCGAGTTACAAAAGATGGTGAGAAATGTTCCTGAATTCAACCTTGATTGTGATGGGATAATAAAGTTCAGGAATCGGGTTTGTGTTCCTTCCATCCCCGAATTAAAGAAAGAGCTGCTGGATGAGGCTCATAGTTCTTCATTCTCTATTCATCCTGGAAGCACGAGGATGTATAGGGACCTGAAAGAGTACTTCTGGTGGGATGGCATGAAAAGAGATGTTGCTGAATATGTCTCTCGATGCTTGGTTTGTCAACAAGTTAAAGCTGAGAGACAGAAGTCTAAGGGTATGTTACAACCATTACCCATACCCGAATGGAAATGGGAAAACATCACTATGGACTTTGTCACAGGACTTCCTAAAACATCCAAAGGCAATAATGCTATCTGGGTCATAGTTGATCGTCTTACAAAGTCTGCACACTTCATTGCTATTAGAGAGGATTTCTCTCTAGATCAGCTTTCCAGGATATATGTAAAGGAAGTGGTAAGATTGCATGGAGTACCACTTTCTATTATATCTGATCGAGATCCGAGATTTACCTCGAAGTTTTGGCGAAGTCTTCAGCATACTCTAGATAAAAAGTTGAGTTTCAGCACTGCTTATCATCCCCAGACAGACGGTCAGTCTGAGAGAACAATTCAAACCCTAGAAGATATGTTGAGAGCTTGCTCTATGGATTTCAAAGGAGGTTGGGATCAACACCTACCTTTGGTGGAATTTTCTTATAATAATAGCTTTCACTCCAGTATTCAGATGGCTCCTTATGAAGCTCTCTATGGAAAGAAATGCAGGACTCCAACTTGCTGGGATGAAGTTGGGGAAAGAAAGCTATTAGGACCTGATCTCGTTGATGAAATGGCAGAAAAGGTTAGATCTATTCAACAACACATAAGAGCAGCTCAGAGTCGACAGAAAAGTTATGCCGACAACCGAAGAAAAGACCTAGAGTTTGAAGTGGGTGATAAAGTGTTCTTACGAATATCTCCCTGGAAGAGGGTTATGAGATTTGGAAAGAAGGGAAAGTTGAGCCCTAGATATATCGGTCCTTTTGAAATACTGGATCGTGTTGGGAAGGTAGCTTACCGATTGGTGCTTCCACCGAATCTCTCTCAAGTTCACGATGTGTTCCATGTATCTCTCCTGAGAAAGTACATACCAGATCCTTCACATGTACTCAGCTCAGAAGTTGTACCGCTGGAGCAAGATCTTTCTTATGAAGAACAGCCGATAGAGATTCTGGATCGTAGCGAAAAAGTCCTACGAAACAAGACCACTCGCTTGGTGAAAGTTTTATGGAGAAACCACCAACTTGAAGAAGCTACATGGGAGCTTGAGGATATGATGAGGGAGAAGTATCCTCATTTGTTTGTTGCAAAGTGACGAATTTCGAGGGCGAAATTCTTTTTAAGGGGGGTAGAATGTAACACCCGAGACTTTTATGATATATAAATCATCAAAGGAATCTTTTTCTACACAACACTTGCTTGGCTTGCTTTACACGCAATCGCGACCTTCCTCGATAGCTTGCGTCGTACGCAATACCGAGTTTCACTAAACAACAATATGCTATTAAAACTAGCCGTTATGAATAGTAATAACCACTTTTTGAAATTTTATAAATTTTATTTTTCAAAATGGACTTCATTTTTGGACTCAGAATATCGAAATTAGCCTAGGCTGAAATTTTGGTATTTTTCTGAAAACTTTCAATTTTTGATGAATAGTGAAACCACTAAGTGGTAGGTTAAAAACTGAATTTTGCATAAAACTTAATTTTACCGCTTCTGTGAATGGAATTTCAAAAATCCGAGAGACACGGTTAATATCAAGGACTAAAATGTGGTTCAATGAGATGAAAATAATTTTTTTGGTGAATAGTAACTTTTTACTATTTTTACCGCGGTTAATAGTAAATAGGGTAACTAAGGGTAAATATGATATTAATATTACCCTAACACATGTCCTAATTCTATTGGACAAGTGTAATTCGACCAAAAACAAACTTAGGAATAAAATATGACCATTTAGGCCCACTTGGATTAGATTAGGACATTTATTATTAATTTATTTAAAGAAGGGTTAAAATAGTTAAAATCAAAGTTTAATAAGTAAATCATTTTTAATATAGGGTTATACATAAGATAAATTCGATTGTAAATATTCATTAGAAAGCTAAAAAGATTTCCTACATGATGGTATTTTATTTGTAATTTTTAGACATCAAATAATTTAATTTATTTATGACACAAAGATGATGCAGTAATTATCTTATTAATGAAATATTGACAAAATTGATAATATAAATACCAAAATAAATGTAATTTGAGAGTTTTTATGAATTCCACTAATTTTCTAGGTTACTATGATATATTAGTATTGATTTAATCAACTTGGTTCGAACATATAATTCTGTTATAACTTTCACAAAAATCATATATCAAATAGTGTCAAAATTGACACAAAATAGTTTTTAAATCAAATATTATATTATTAATTGTTATTTTATTCCTAAAAATCTAAGGATCGGCCAAATGACTTAGATAAGGATATATATATTAACAATAAACAATTTGGGGTTCGTTTGGCATGTTATAGTAAGTTTATTAACCATATAGTGAAAGAAAACAAAAAGACACGGTAAAAGTTAAATTAATTAAATTAGAGTTAAATCTAATTGATAAGGTTAAAATAATACCCTAAACTTGTCTAAATCCTATTGGTTGATAGGATTTCGACCCATCCCCACTTTAGCTTCGAAATAAGACCCTTTGGAACCATTATAAACCGATTTTGACTTTAATATAAAATAATATTTTGAGATATTCCTAAGGTGCCCCTCTCCTCCCTTATAAAAGGGCACCTCCTCCCCCTCCTCCTCACACCAATTTGAGCACTCAAGCTCGGCCAACCCCTGCCATTTTCCCTTCTCCACTTCCCTAGAATAATCCTAGAGGTCCTGGTCTTCTCCGAAGACCAATCTTAGTTCCTTAAGTGGAGGATTCAAAAAGGCGTTCCAAAGAAGAGGTAATATCCATTACCGATCTTTTCAAATTCTTTCTTCTTCAACTTCTTCTTCTTTAGTTGTTTCATGATAAAGTAATAACATCAGTATTACTTACATACTGATATGTTATTATAAATATGAAACAACCCTAATTCACCTTCTATCCATCCTACGGAAAAATGAAATCACCGCGCGTGCGTACGTACGGAATACCGTCTCCACGCCGTGGTGTAATCTATTTTCCACCATCACCTTACAAGGATGGGTATAATGGTGTAATCAGTAACTATATATGATTATTATTAAGTAATATTGATACTGAAATAATATATATATATACTCCAATACAATTCCACGATCATAGGAACGATATCATCACTCGTGCGTACGTACGGAATACCGTCTCCACGATGTGATGCGACTCGTTCTACCTGATCTTCATTTCATAATGATTATATAAATGAATTGAATGAATGAATATGGTATATACTACACTAATACCATTCTGGACATGAATTATCTATAACCTAAAGATAAGAATAAGAATTTATTCGACAAAACACGCATAAGAACAAAAGTTATAAAGACCCGAGTAACAAGTAACATTGAAATATTACTAACAAGAAGCTAATAATATGAACATATATGATCTCATATAAATATGTATGATTCTGGAATAAGTCAATAACATTATTTAAACCATTATACAGGAGCTTCGGACACGAACAAAGCAAATCGGACCTAAGGTAAGGGAAATATCACAATCTCATTTTTATCCGAGATTGTTTATTCGTAAGTATTTACTGGGGTGTATTTTATCATCCACATCCATGTTCCCTCAATATGTAATATTGTTTCCATCCACTTGAAATAGTTTAAATCCAATTTTACCCTTTGGTGAGTTTTTAGTAAAGAATATGAAAGGAATCTTTTGTTGTTTTTCCGTACGAGGTACTTTTTGACTTTTCCGACAAAAGTACGAAGAATGTTTTTTTTAACTTATACGGCATGAATGGATTTTTAAAACATTACTTCAAAGAAGCTTCCTTTACAAGTTTTCAAGTTTATTTTTAATCAACTTCTTTTATTTTAAATTTGTATGACATGTTATGAAAGGAAAAATGTTTTTGAAGAAGAACGGATATTTTCCTCAAGAATTCAATTCAAGTGTTTTATCAAAATTATTTTCCATCTAAGATAATAAAGGGTTCTGTTTCTATACATATTTTTACATTGGTTTGACTATGTTGTGATGGAATTATGTTTATGAATTCCTTTATCATATATGAATTGATTTATGATGTCATGATGTTTCAAGAATCCCATTTTTGTTATATGTGTTATGCGATGATGTATGTTTTATGATTATGTGGCACACATAAGAAAGGATTCATTATAAGATGGGTGGGACCTATATCTCCCTCCAATGCATTGGGTAATGATTTTATATCTCATGAGATAGTCATGGCTGGAACGGAAGATTATTTCGGTTCAGTGATACAGGACTGAAACGAGGAGTGAACTCGGTTCAGAAAGGGACTTTGTCCACTAAGATAGTCTTGGCAATGAGTCATGACTAACAAGAAATGATTTTCCATGATTATGTGTGCATGCCACAAAGATTCAAGTTTTATGTTATTATTATGGGGATCTCATTTTCACTTCTATGATTTATTCCATGTTAAGATATTATGATCTCTTTTGCAGGTTTTAATTTTCAAAAAGATATGATATGATTTTTATTTCCTTTATTTGCCCTTGCTGAGCATTTGAGCTCACCCTTTTATGTTTTCTTTTCCCCAGGCCAGGAAGATGGATATTAAGTAGAATATGATAAAAGGGACCCTAGATATGATGAAATAAATGGGATACACTGTAGAAGATTTATGAACCAGTTGTTTATGTTTCCCAGTTTCTAAAGACACTATACCTATACGGTCCTTTGTGGTTTTGTCATATGTTGTAATAAGTGTGATTCAATTTTGAAGTATTAACAATGTATGTAAAGTGTGGGTCGTTACATGACCTGAAAAATGTCGGATCCATCCATTGTAGGAGTTCTTGTGTTCTTCGTGATCGAACCCCTGGATCGACCACAAGGCTACTTTGAACTTGTAGTAGGGATGAAAAGGACCCAAGGACCCAGAAAGCACTCACATATCAGAAATCGGACCACCAGAGTGGACCCAGAGGCCCGAGTAAGGCACCGGTGGTGTGAAGGTCTCATCTGGGCCGAGCCTATAAGACCAGGTCTGATCCAGGTTGGGTCAGTCTTGTTGGGTCGGACCAGACAGAAATCAGACCCCCTTTTCATTAAAACATTCATAACCTGAAAACAGTATCTTCGATTGACGATCCGTTTATGGTATTGGGACCCTCACCATGAGATGGACCTACAGATATACTTCAAGTGTTATTTATTAGAGATTGAGTTATGGATGATGGCAGGAGAAGTAGATTTTACTGGAATCATGTGTGATATGAGATGAAATCTGATAACCTGTTTTGATGAGATGGAAGTGATGAGCGGACCACTGTGGACTAGTAGTCATGTGGACCACAATGGCCTGACAAATGAGGAGTAACTGAGAAGACATCAGTGGCCCAATAGATGGGTAGTAACTGAGTGGACCATAGTGGCTCGATAGTTGAGCAGTAGCTGACCTGACCTTAGTGGCCCAACAGACGAGAAATAGCCAAGCAGATCTTAGTGGTTTCGAAGACAAGAATTTTCTGAGTAGAGCTCAGTGGCCCTTTATCTGAGTGGACCTCAGTGGCATTGTAGACGATCATACAATAGTGTCTCATTTGGGATGATTCTTTTAGCAATACAAGATGTTTATCATTACAAAAAAATAAGTGTAATTCAGGTAGTTCTAATTGTGTTCTCTATGGGCGAGGACCAAAGAAGAAAAAGAACTTTTCCTAGGACTCTGATGATATGATATCTCAAGGAGTGAGTCCTACTAGGATGAGTGTGCCTTTTTAATAATCCGGTGATAGAGTATTGGCAGTGATATTGGAGAATTCTTGTCTCAGTAAGACTAGAAGTCCCCAGTAAACTTCATGTGTATCGAGAAAAGATATTATGTTGCATACTTTTTGAAGACTCTCTCTACCTAGTTATTATTAGATAGCTTGAGGAGTGGGATCTCCCAGGATCGAGCGTGCTACACACAAAACCATATCACTCAAAGTGGATGAGAGGTTGCATCTTGGAATCCTTAACGGGTATACATGGATGTTATTGTTATATGTTTTCATGAAATATTCCGGTGTTGATCTTACTGTAACTTCATTATGGTGTTTTCATTTATAGTTGTTCGATTTGTGGTTTTTAGGGTCCCCTATTGAGCATTTTTTTACTTACCCATGCATGAGATTGAAGACTGACGCTTTGGTGGAGTCATAGATGTAGTAAGACTAGGACAGGGATCAGGCAGTGCCTTGTGAGATCAGACGATCCGAGGTATTTCAAGCATCTTCCTACAACATTTTTAGTACCCACATTTTTTAGTCAGTCTTCACAACTGTCTTTCTTTTAGTGGGATTTTATTCCGGCCCGATTTTACTTTAGTGCTTCACTTCTGTCGTACTATGTCGTTGGGTTGTGTGGTATGCCTTAATTGTCTTTACTTATTGTTTTAACTCTCTAGCCCTGTGGATTTCAGTTGGGTGTGGGAGTATAGGTTCTTAGGAAAATGCCTCCAATTAATGTGATATTCCTACTCAACACTAGTCACCAACCCCTAGATTATCAGAGGAGGGCTTGGGATAGTCAAAAGATGTGCCCTGGGGGAGGGTTTTTGACATAAGTGTCATGAAACTATTATTTTTTGTGAACATATTTTACAAATATCTATTATTAATTTTTCTCTAAATGATATTTGTAATGTTATTTTCATTGAAAAATTATATTTTAATGTTTTTTAATCATTCCTCTAATTATTTAGTTTTCATAAAATATTCTCTCTTTATTTATAAAACATCCCAGTTGAATATTTTATTTCAACATTAGGGTCTAAGGAGTCTTAACTATTACCAAAATTTAATTTTTTTACTAAAAGTTTTTAATTTAGAAATCATCCCCCCTAATTATTTTTAACCATGTTATTCATTTTATGATTAATTTATGGACTTATATTATGTTTATAACATAAAATGTCATTTCAAATATTATTGTGATTGGTATTCCATTTATTTTTAAGAATATCTATTATATTTATATCCAATTCCTTGTAAAAATATACATAATTACATATATTTATATATGTTTCTCTGTAAAAATAAGTTTTTATATTTAAATATACTTTTAGTTAACCTTTTGAATATATTATTTAGATTGAATAGTCTTGTGAAAAATATTCATTTAATAAACTGATTTGATAAAATTGGAATATAGTCTTTGTAAACATCTGAAGAATGTGGAGTGAATGTAATACTCAAGAGACATTATCGATCATGTGAAGTGTATATCTAATATAGCCTTCAATGTTCAAAATTACATAATGGATTTGTTCTCTTTGATTGTGGAGCATTCATTTGAAAATAAGTAGATTTATTTTAATAATGGTTTTCAAATGTAATTGTATGTAATTTTCTTTCTTTTTTTTAAATATGAGGAACTAATTAAAAGAACAACAATTTTAATAAGGAAAAATATTTTCAATGAATTCTTTCGATATTTATTTTTTAAAAACCCCATATTTTTTTAAAATGTAATTGAAAAATGTCTTAATTTACAATTTTTTTATTTATATAAATTTTAATCGTGTTAATGGAAATGATTTCCAAAAAAATTATAGTCTTTAAAAAACTAATATTTCATTATTTAAATCAATTAATGATCCTTTTTCAAAAATGATGTTTTAAAATTATTTTATTTGGGATTTTGGACGAGTAGAAGTTACTCAGGGAATAAGCCTTAAATATGTTAATTTATTCCTAAAAGTTAGAAAATATGAATCAAGAACTTTTATATTCATATATATATATATATATATATATATCTATGACACATAGACCAAAACCATCAAGTTAAAGATGGACATCGAAAAACCTCATGCATTTTAGTTTATTTTCAAGAGGATTTTGAATAATAGAGATCATCTAAATATTATTAATGGTTGGAATATACCCTTTAGTAATCATATCCATCCATAAAAAATAAGTAGTGATTACAATACAATAATTTAAATATCAAGAATAATACTAAATATCAAAAGTAATAACAGATGGAATAGAAGTCCTGGAATAACTAAATAGGATTACATGGTTGAAATACTAAACAAAGTATTAGTTTATATAGACAGGAAAACAAATAATGTGTAGTTACTAAGAAGTGTAACACCATTAGATTTTAAAAGAAAACTATGCTCTGTAGCATTTTTGATACGCAACACTGTGTTTTAAAGAAACCTCAATATACTCTTAATATTATAATTTTATCATGAAAATAATAACTGTTGGTCGGAGTGGATACTCAATATGGGGGGTGAATCGAGTTCCCAAATTAAAATTCCGGTTAAAAACATAATGGTTATGAAAACCCCAAATTTTAAAAATTGCATAGTTAATTAAGGCAGTAGAAATGTAAATGTTCATCTGGTCAACAGGTTTCTAAAAGGGTGATTTGTCCATAGATGAATCAGTGTAGGACACCAATTCGACTTCTGAAACAAGTCTACTGAATTAAACAAATACACACACTTACCAAAAATAACTATCAAAGTGTAAGGAAAAACATTTTTATGTTTTAGAAAATATAAGTAGCAGATAAAAACAAAATAGAGTATACGAATATTTTCACTACAATGTAAACAAGAGGTTGAGTCTCAAGACCTGACCTAATCCTCTCAACTTGGTGATCACCTGCCACCAATCAGTTTATATTAAAACTTGATACATAGCATATATTGGGATTTAAAATAGTTTTTTTAAACTATCCAGGGAACACACCCTCTTCCACAGTTCTTGGTGGGAAAGAAAAAGAGAAAGGAAAACACATGGTCTCTTCCATAGTTATATGTGGGAACTACAAATAAGGTGAAGGTTGATGTGAGGATATTCAATATCCTTTAGTTCAAGCATAGGAGACAGCGAGTGATATAAACAGACACACACACTTCTCAAAGATATAAAATAAAGAAACACAATAGAGTAGTTAGGATGATAAAGAGTTTAAAAGGATCTATGTGTTTCCACTTCAGCTCTTGACTCATTGGAATGAGAAATATTGAAGTTTGAGTCAATATCTTGAATTTGTTTCCAAAATAGAGTGACACAACTCCAGGTTATAGCTTTCAATGTTCTGCTTCTGTTGTTTATCAAGAGTTGATGATGCAGAATAGGAAGGTATGAGTTTATCCCAGAATGAACTTCATGATGCTTTTGAGTTCAGGATCATAGTGCTGGATGATTCAACTTTTTGATCTGGCAGGTTATCTCTATCACACATCTCATGTGACCCCTTTCTTCGTGTCCACTTATATGTTACACTTCTTCTTTGTATCCTCTATCACTTATTTATTTCAAGGTCTCCCTTTTTATATTTTAGGTCCGATAATGGTAATGAGTAGATCACGTGCATGATTTCTCGTACCTCGTACTGTCCACGGTATTGTCTACTGAAACGTTTAAAATAATCACTAATTAATTTCAGGTCATTTTTTTTATCAAATATGAACATTAGAAAAGTATTTGAGAAATTTACAAAGTATGGAAGAATAAGTATCGGTAGACTGGTAACAGTAGCCTTCTTATCGGTAATCTTCAACAGTAGGTGCACATCGGTAATCTACAACTATAACCTATAACAGTTTGCTCACATGAGTAACCATGTAACTGTGACCTTGTCACGGTAATCCTGTAATGGTGACCTTGTAGCAGTAACCCTATAACAGTGACCTTGTAGTGGTAACCCTATACCGGTGACCTTATAATGGTATCCTTTTATCAGTGACCATGTAGATATGGCCTTGTAACGGTAAGCTTGTAGCTGTAACCTTGTAAAGGTAACCATGAAGTTGTAACCATGTAATAGTGAGCTTGTAACTGTTACCTTGTAACGGTGACCCTTGTACATATATAAATTATTCACTATAAGCTTAACCAAACAAGTAGTGAGATTGAAAGTATATGAATATTTCTCTATAGGAACAAGAAACGTTAATGAAGAATGATTAACATATAATAAAGACATGGCCCTCACTTAAATGAAAATAAGATTCGGAATTATCAAAATATTATTTGAGATTATAAAAATGTGATTTGGGATTATCAAAATAGGTGATTTCAACAATCTTCCCCTTTTTGATAATCACAAATTATAAAAATGATAAATGTTTTGAATCATGGTAAAACACATCTGATATTGTCATTGAATCAGAATATCTAAGTTTTTAATATTTTATCCCCCATGTGAATGAATTCTCCCCCTTTTCTCCCCTTTAATTATTTCTCCCCCTTTGTGATTAACAAAAAGCGTAGAGAACAAACAAAAATACTTAAAAGATAGAGAATCTTTATTAAAAAAATAGAAGGAAATTAGAATAATGGATACACTAATCCCTATCAACTAAAACAGTTCACACTCAATCCACATCAGATAAACCCATAGGAGCTCTGTCCTTGGAGGCTGAGGATGCAGGCGCCGAAGGTGGAGGGATAGGCCAAGGGATGGCAGTTAGAAAGGTAGGAGGAGATGCAATAAAAGCATCAGTAAACCTATAGTGAGTAGATCTCTAAGGAATCGAGGGGGTCATTCTTCTGATGGACTGGGTAGTAGACATCAAAGGAGCAGCACTGGTGGAACTTGAAGTAGTCGAAGAAGCAGACAGAGCAAGAGGAACTATGATTGGAGTTCAGTTCACATGGAGGAAAGGCAAGATAAGATTCCTCAAGTCCATAATGATACTTCCACCTCTCTCCATAGAAGAAATACAATCATCCTTATTTTCCATGAATTTTTCCAAAGTATGAGTAAACTCTCTGAGTCATCTAACCTGATCCTTAAAGGCCTGAGTGACCGGTGAGACCCATAAGTTTTCCAACAACAACTTGTAGTGACTATCCATATGATGTTTGGTGTACACCTATTTGTAGTAGAAATCAACCTGATCCATCATGGCCTTTTGATCCTGAGCAGCTTCCCTTAGATAGTTTCCCACAAGATAATAAATTTCCCTGGTGATGGAAATAACCTGAGAATCTGAGGAACTTCCACCAGAGAAATTTTCCACTTCTTCTCTGACAATGGTCCTGAAAGCTTCAATGTCAATTGGAGGAGAAGTTGAAGTGGAAGCAGATGCAGCTAGAGGATCCAGAGAGAAGGACATTGTTTCCTTGAATGATTTTTTCAGACCACTGATAAGTCTCTTGAAATCATCATATTTCCCTTTTAAATGTGTTTCTATTGATTTCTTGAAATCTTCAAACACTGTGGACATTTTCTGAACTATACTTTTGACATATGTAAGGTCTCTATCCATCTGAGTCCTTGAAGCCATATAATCGTCTTATTTGGAAATAGAATGTTTCACTGAAACCATAGATTCTGCGAACTCATTTACTTGATTCTAACATTCCTTGACCTCCTGTAACATAGATGAGTGAGAGGTAGAGACTACCCTTTCCAGTGAAGATGTTACAAGTCCATGATTGACTGCTATTGTGCTTGCTATCTTAGTGTTTTGATCATTAATGAGTCTCCCTAGGACTGATTTCAAAGAATCAAGGTCTTCCTTTGTCACATGGTCTTGGGGAAATGAGGTTTCCAGAGGGACAGAAGTGAGGTTTGGCACTATGGGTCTTCTGATAGGCCTCTCATATTCTGATTCATCATAGTCTAGACCTAATACCATAAATCCATGGTCCTCAAACTAGCCTTCAATTTCATGCAAAATAGAAACTGAGCCTCTAACAGTAGGTTCCTCCCCCTCAATCTAAGAAATCTCCGAATTAGCAGCATTCATTTCCTCCAAACCTCCTTGATCAACTACAACATCAGGAAGGTTCACTTCTACTTCCACTTCCACCTCAGAATCTTCAACGACTTCCAAGACAAGTCCAACCTCAACTGAACCTGCAACTTCTTCTTTTGCTCTAATTTCTACCCTTACTGTATGTCCTATTAGAGGAATGAGACTTAGACATTCCTATTAATTTTTATCAGAAGTTGTCTCAAGGTCTGCATGAATTGATTCAGAGTCCTCATCCTCATCTTAGGCTTCTCTTACTTCTCTTAAAATAATGTCAGCCCCTTCTTCTTCACTGGTCTCCATATCACTATCCCTTAGGAAAACTTCTCTTCTAGGAAATCTATTTGGATTTCTAGGATCACCAAAAGATATAGTAGTTGCACGAGGATTGGAAGGAAGATCAAAGTCACTCTTTTCATCTATATGAGAGTCATATCTTTCTTCCTCAATAGCAACTTCTTCTTCTTTAACTCAGTAGGCAGGCTCGGGTTCATCAGGATTAAGACTAGGGTCTCTCTTTTTCTTAGTCCCTGTAGGATGAGTCATAGGATTAAACACTTCATACACCATAGACTCATCATTCACCCATCTCTTCATCCATGGATTCTAGTTAATCTTTATCAGCTTGCAGATTACATTGGTGATGCAATGTTTATCTTTTACAACAACAATTTCTTCCTTATCTCCTGCAACTCCTTTCACTTTCAACATAATAGATATCAACTTGGCATGGAATAGAGCATTGTATTTGGCACTAGGCTTGGACATATCTTCTAGTTGAATCATCTATAGCCTACACATGATAATCTTATGTCCATGCTTCAGTAAATACAGAATGAATTGGTCTTGATACCTTAAAACAGCTAAGTCCCCTCTCCTAGGACATATCACATGCTAAAAAAATTTCAAAAGCAGCTTATCCCCTCTTTCCATCTCAGCTACAATGGTATTCCTAGGAATTCCATTCCATTTAAATTCAGCTAAATCTTCTTCATAGCAAAAGAAATCACTAGTGGGAGGCACCACTTTTGATTAATAGTCATAAATCCCTTCATGGAGAATCCTTAAACAATCCACCCACTCAGTAGAGGAGAAACATATTTTTTACTCCATTTACACTGGAAGTCATCAAGTGCTCATTCTCAGACTGTCCAAACATCAGACACTCATAGAATTCCTTCACCATCTTTGGGTAATAGGGTTCATTGATTTTTAAAAAACATTCAACCCAGCCCTGAGATTCTAATGCCTTAAGCACTAAAGATCGACTCAAAAGCAGCCAATCTGAACGTAATTCCATCTCAGCTACTATTTCCCTTTGGATAAATGCGGGTTCAGTACCTTCGCCCATGTTTGGTTTTTGCTACTTGATTCAGCTCTAGGTCTCATAGGATCAGGCACGTCTCCTTCATCACTGACCGGTAGCCTCTTCAATCTAGCCATTAATCCAGAGTGGTTCGAGTTTTCAGTGGAGGTTTGGGTTCTGAGATTTTAGTGCAAGTGGTTCAGAGGAGGGTTTGATGTGGATCAAAATGTGGTCCATGTTTTATTTTTATCATTTAGTGATGGAAATAAAAGAAAATGTAAATAAATAATAGAAGAAAACGTTTCAGATTCTAGTTGAGAGTACATAATACACAAAGTCCCAGACTTTGAATGTCTACCGGTAAGGAGGTATCTGTAAGTTCTAACAGTGAGGTTCTAATGGAGAGGTTCTTACAGTGAGGTTTTAATAGTGAGGTTCTAACAGTGATGTTATAAAGATGAGGTTATAACAGTTTATCATACCTAACTCATGTCTAATTTAGTTTATCCTCTCAGAATTCAAAGGCAACGTGAATATATCCGCCAATTGGTTTTCAGTACCAATGAATACTAGATTTATATCACATTCTTTAAAGTGATCTCCGAAGAAGTGATTTCTTAAATAAATAAGCTTTGTTCAAGCATGAGATACTGGATTCTTAGAGATGTTAATAAAAATTGTGTTTTCATAGTTTAAAGATACATGTTTGAATTGATATCCATAGTCTAGTAAAGTGTGTTTCATCCAAAGAATTTGAGCACAAAAACTACCAGCATCTATATATTAAGCCTCTACTGTAGAGAATGCAATAGAATTTTTTTTCTCACAACACCATGATACTAGTGACTTGCCTAAAATGTGACATGTTCTAGAGGTGCTCTTTCTGTCTAACAAGAAACCAACAAAGTCATCATCTGAATAACTTATTATATCAAACGACTATCCTCTAGTATAAAATAGTCCTAAATTTATAGTATACTTGAGATATTTAAAAATCCTTTTAGCAGCATTTAAATTAGTCACTTTGGGATTGGATTGAAATCGAGCACACATGCATACACTAAACATAATATCATGTCTACTAGCCGTAAGATAAAGTAGACTCCCAATCATACCTCTTTAATTGGTTTGATCCACAGGTTCTCCAGTTTCATCAATATCATATTTTTAAGTGGTACTCATAGGTGTATCACTTCCTTTACTACTATCCAAACCAAAACATTTTAATAGATCATCAATATATTTTTTTATTTAAAATAATACCATCATTGTTTTGAAAAATTTGAAATCCAAGGAAAAATTTTATTTCGACCATTAAAGTAATTTCAAATTCAATTAGAATCATTGATGAAAAGTCAGTACATAAATAATGTTTATAAGAACCAAAAATTATATCATATATACAAATTTGTACAATTAAAACATCTTTGGAAATCCTTTTAATAATGAGAGTATGATCTGCTATCCATTTTTTAAAACCTTTTGAAATAAGAAACTAACTGAGTCTATCATACCAAGCTCTTGGAGCTTTCTTTAGACCATATAATGCATTAGAAAATTTAAAAACACGATTTGGAAAATATGGATTTGTAAATATAGGCGGTTTTCAAGAAATACATCTTCAATTATATATCCATTTAGAAATTTACTTTTCACATCCATTTGATAAAGTTTGAAATTCAGATGAGCTGTATAAGCAATTAGTATCCAAATGGCTTCTAGTCAAGCTACTAGAGAAAAGGTTTCCTCATAGTATATTCATTCTTCTTGACTATATCCTTGTGCAACTAGTCTAGCGTTGTTCCTAACTATATTTCCAGACTCATCAACATTGTTCTGAAATACCCATTTAGTGTCTATGGTCAAAGTGTCCTTAGGTCAGCCTACTAGTTCCCAAACAATGTTTCTTTCAAACTGATTTAATTCATATTTCATAGTCATCACCCAAGATTCATTATTGATTGCATCATAGATATTTTTAGGTTCGTGATTTGAAAGAAAATCTTGATGTTCAACTTGGTTTCTCAAAGAAGCTCTAGTTTGTGTCCCTCGGTTTAAATCACCCACTATATCATCTAAAGAATGATTCTTGAGAGTTCTAATACCTCAAGAAAGAGTTGAACTAGACTCCTCATGATTTTCTATTGGTTCAGGCTCAACGGGTGCAGAGTCTGGAAGATTCCTAGAACTAGTTACTTTTACATGAGGTTCACTAACATTATTATGTAGGTTCATAATTGACATATCTTCCTCAAGATATTCAAGAGTGGTTTTGGGTTCATGTGGATCAGTCTCATCAAATTTTACATGAACTGACTCTTCCACACATTTGGTTTTCTTATTGAATACTTTATAGGATTTACTAGAGATTGAGTAACCTATGAAAATTCCATCATCAATTTTGGATGCAAGCTTATCAAGATTATCTTCAGTGTTAAGGATAAAGACTTTGAAAAAAAAATCTCTAAAGTAATTAATCTTATTATTCCTATTGTTCCAAAGCTCTTAATGGGACTTTTTAAAAATTGGTCTAATAAAGAATCTATTTATTACATAACAGGCTGTATTGACAGCTTCAGCCCAAAAGTAAAAAGGTAGATCATATTCATTAAGCATAGTTCATGCAATTTATTGAAGTGTTCTATTTCTTATTTCTACTAAAACATTCTGTTGAGGTGTTATGGGGGCATAGCAATTGTGACTATAGTCATTGTGTGAGCAATAATATTCAAAATCTTGTTTTTCAAACTCACGGACATGATCACTTCTCAGGGACTTGATCCTTAGTCCACTAAGATTTTCTACAAACATGGAATATTTGATAAAATAGGAACAAGCTTCATTTTTGTGAGCCAGAAAGTATACAAAAGTGTACCTAGAAAAATCACCTACAAGAACATAGACATAGTGGTTCCCATTTAAACTTGAAACTCATGATGGTAAAAAAAATCCATGTGATCCAACTGAAGCTGTTGAGAAGTAGAAACATCTTTCTTTGGTTTGAAAGAAACTTTGTGATGTTTTCCCTTATGACAAGGATTTCACACTTTGTTAAGAGGAATTCCAATTTAGGTAAGTCTCTAACTAAATCTTTCCTAGTCAGTTTTCTAAGTGAGTGAAAATTATAGTGTCTTAGTCTTCTGGTCCACAATAAGTATTTCTTATGAAATGCATTTAAATAAGAATCATTTTGCTTCACTAAAGAATCCATATCAACAACATATATATTCTCATTTTTGAGATCAGTAAATATCAAATAATTTTTAGAATTGAAAACATTACATGATAAATTTTCAAATGTGACATTAAAACCATAATCACACAACTGAGAGATACTTAGAAGATTGTATTTTAACCCATAAACCAAAATTACATTGGAAATTAATACAGAATTAGGGTTACCAATATGGCCTAAGATGAAGATTTTACCTTTAGAATTATCACCAAACGTGAAATATCTACCAACAAAATTAATCAGACTTTTGAAAAATGAATAGTCTCCACTCATATGTCTTAAAAATCCACTGTCCAAGTACCACAGAGCTATATAGGAACTCTTTAGACAATTTTCTTGCAAAATAGATTACGCATGGGGTAACTTTAGTACCCATATTTTCTTGGGTCCAGAAAGGTTAGCAAGTAATACTTTAGGAACCAAGAGTTGTATAACCTTTTTCCTACAATCAATAAATATATTTTGAGACATAAGAACTTTGTTTGGTCCTTTATAGAATTGTTTTTGATGAAATGGTCCAGAACATGAACTGGTTGTGAATTGTCCAGATTTTGGAACAATTTTGGTTTTAATAAAAATTCTATGTCCTGGATGATATCTGAGACCAGTTGTATACTTTGGGGCAATATGTTTTCCTAGAAATGGAGTCACGGTATCTCTACCAGTAGTAAATGTTTCAAGATATCTCATTAATTTTTCATTGGATAATTTGAGTTCAGTATTTTCTTTTAATAGCTGAGCAGATTTTTCTTTCTCAATATCTAGATTAGATTTGTAATTAGTATATAAAGCATAATGTCTTTTCAATAATTTATATTTATCATTGAGTTCATTAATAGTATCCTCAATCATTCGAAGGTATTGAAATAATTAATCCGTAGTCATATTTTCATCATTGTTTGATTCTCCTTCATTCCCAAAATAATAATCAGTAGGCATAGGGGAATTAGGTTTTACCTCAGATGTTTCTGTCATGAAGAACCAGTTGGAATGATTGTTATGTTCACTATCAGAAGCATCAGATCCACTGGATCTGTCTTCTAAACCACTCATGGTAGCTCTCATAGCCTTTTTATAACCTTTTCTCTTATCTTCATACATTTTTCTAAATTTCATCTTGGGGCAGTCTACCTTCACATGACCTTTTCGTTTTCACTCATAAAAGATTATTTTATTTGAGTTGTCATTCCATTTTTTGTATTTCTTCCATTGTCCTTTACTATAAGACATTCCCTTATAGTTTTAATTCCCAAAGAATGTCTAGTTTCGGACAAAATATTTGATTCTTCTAGAAATATGGGCAATCTCCTCATCACTTTCTGAGTCTTAACTTGTTGAAGTATCTACAAGACCTTGCAATTTTTATTTATCCTTGTGCTTTGAGGTAGTAGTCTTAAATGCTACAGATTTATTCCTTGGTTCTTCATTTATATCTTGATTCACCTTAAGATCTTCTTCATACATTCAAAATTTTCCAATTAGTTCCTTCACTAGAAGTTTGCCAATGTCACAAGATTATCGGATGGAAATAGAGGTTCCTCTCCAACTTTCAGGTAGGAATCAAAGTAATCTCGTAATATGGTCCTTGATGTCCACTGGTTTCCCAAGCAGAGTCATAGTATTCACTATCTCATTGAACCTGAGATACATGTCAGAAATGAGTTCATCATGATCCATTTTAAAGTTATCATATTGAACAGTGTATGTTTTTAATCTCATTTCTTTAACCTTGGTTTACTTCATGAGAAATAGCTATAGTATCCCAAAATTCATATGTAGTTTTACAAGCATATATTCCATTAAATTCATCTTCACCTAGAGAAGAGTACACGACATTCATTGCTTTAAAATTATTATTATATGTAGCTTTAGTCAATTGAGACCTTGTGTCCCTAGAAGTAGAAGGTAATGTATGTTGCTCTTCAATTGTTTCCCAGATTTCAGATCCCATGCACTCTAGATAGATTTTCATTTTTAATTTCCATTGAGCATAGTTATTGCTATGAATGAAAGGCGGCCTGTTAGTAGTAGCACCCTCAAATCTATTTTAAATATTTACATAGAATATTAAATAACTGAAAATTTTGATATGAATTGTTTTTTAAAATCTTTAAGATACAAATAAAATCACAGCTGAAAATAATTTAAAAAAACTGAAAATAAATAAATATCTGAAACCAAATGTTGGTCGGAGTGGATACTCAAGATGGGGAGGGGGGTGAATTGAGTTCCCAATTTAAAATTTCTGTTAAAATCATTATGGTTATAACAACACCAATTTTTAAAAATGGCACAGTTAATTAAGACAGTAGAAATGTAGATGTTCAACTGGTCAACATGTTTCTAAAAGGGTGATTAGTCATAAGATGAATCAGTGTAGAACACCAATTTAAAGTTTGAAACTAGTCGACTGAATTCAAAAAATACACACACTAAACCAAACTTACTATAAAAGTGTAAGAAAAAATATTTTTCTATTTTAGAAAATATAAGCAATGGATTAAATTAAAATAGAGTATATGAATATTTGCACAACAATATAAAAAAGAGGTTCAGTCTCAAGGTGAGACCTAATCCTATACACCTTGTGATCACCTACCACCAAGCAGTTTATATTAAAACTTGATACACATCCTGTGTCAGGATTTACAACTGTTTTCATAAACATTACAGGGAACACACCCTCTAGCATTGTTCTTCATGGGAAAGAAAATCAAACCAAACCATGAATCGTCTCTTCAACAGTTATATGTGGGAAATACAAATAAGGTGAAGTTTGATGTGAGGATATTCAATATCATCCAGTTTAAGAACAAGAGACAGTGTGTTATATAAACATACACACACTTCTCAAAGATATAAAATAAATAAACACAATAGAGAAGTTGTGATGAGATAGTTTTTAGAAGGCTCTATGTGTTTTTAGTTCAACTCTTGACTCCTTGGAATGAGAAATGTTGACGTTTGAGTCAATCTCTTGAAGTTGTTTCCAAAACAAAGTGTCTCAAATCTAGGTTCTAGATTTCAATATTTTTCTTATGATGATGTTCAAGAGTTTATGATGCACAGAAGGTAGGTATGAGTTTATCCTAGAATGAACTTCGTGATGCTTATGAGTTCATGATCTTAGTGCTGGATGATTCAGATTTTGATCTAGCAAGTAGGCTCTATCACACTTCTCATGTGACCCCTTTCTTCGTGTCTGTGTACATGTTTCACATCTTGTTTGTATCCTTGATCACTTTATTATTTCATAGTCCCCCTTTTTAATTTTGAGGTCCAACAATGGGAAGGATTAGATCACGTGCATGCTTTCTCGTACCCCATACTGTCCATGGTATTGTCTCCTGAAACGTTTAAAATCAGCATTAATTAATGTCATAAGCATTTATTTTATAAAATATGATCGTTAGAAAAGTATTTGAGAAATTGAAAAATTATGGAAGACGAAGCATCTGTAGACTGGTAACGGTAGCCTTCATATCGGTAGGCTTCAATAGTAGGTGCACATCGGAAATTTCCATCTATAACCTTTAACATTTTGCTCACACCAGTAACCATGTAACTGTGACCTTGTCACGGTAGGCCTGTAACGGTGGCCTTGTTGTAGTAAACCTTTAATGGGGACCTTGTATCGGTAACCCTGTACCAGTTTCCATATAACGGTAACCTTTTATCAGTGACCATATAGGTGTGCCCTTGTAATGGTATGCTTGTAGTTGTAACCATGTAATGGTATCCTTGTAGATGTAACCTTGTAACGGTGAGCTTGTAGCTATAACATTGTAACAGTGACATTTGTACTTAGATAAATTCTACACTATAAGCTTAACCAATCATGCAGTGATATTGAATGTATATGAATATTACTCTATTGCAATAGGAAACGTTAATGAAGCATGATTATCATAGAATGAATACATGGATCTCACTTAATTGAAAACAAGATTCAGAATTATCAAAATATGATATGAGATTATAAAAATATGATTTTCGATTATCAAAACAGGTGAGTCCAACAATAACCTATCCATTAAATCTAGAATTATAATTTTTTTTGAAATTATGTATAAATTATAATGAAATTATATTTAAAAGTAATTACTTAAAAATTTTAAGGTCTTTATATTCATCAAAAAATATTTTTTTCTCTAAATGAATTATTATTATTTCTTTTTGTGGAAATATAATAAAAACATTTATTTATAATTTAAGAAAACGATTTCATAATAAATATTTATATTCAGTTTTGGAATCAACTAGTAAATTTTTCTTAAGATGTATAATTGGTATTTTTTAAACATATTTAATTTTTAACAAATTGTGAAATTAGTAATTTTTATTAATAAATGCCTTTTTATTTAATTAATTTATATAAATATATTTATTTTTTAAATTATTGAAATATAAAACTAGTAAAATTATGTTATTATTAATCCAATATAGGTTATTAGAATCAATTCTATGTTTAATTTTGAGATAAAAACTTTGGATACTTCTAAAAATTATTTCTTTGTAAAATTATTTTTTTATCATCTCTGCAAGTATATTTTTTAATTACATTATAAAAATTATATGAATTTATTTTTTAATTCAATATTTTAAATAAAAAAAATTAAAATTATATTATATGGTCAACAAAATTTTTGGTCATAATGACTTGTATAAATAGTAAAAATTAATTACCGCAGTCAATGATAAAAAAGGTTATAGGCAGTTGAACTAAAATGATAAGTGTTAAAATTATTTCAAAACATTAGGAAATAAATTTTATAGCCATAAAATTATTTTATATCATCTAAGGGTCAATAATTAAACTTTTTTAAGTGTATTGGATTTTGTAAATTGTTAATAGAAGTTTTTTTTCAAAATTTCAATTTGTGTCCTCTCCCCCACTTATAAAAAGGAGCCACCACTCCTCTCTTATTTACACTTATAAAATTTCTTTTATTCATAAATAAAATAAGAAACTTCTCACATACATCTGAATCCATGTAATAGATACTTTTTAGGCTATAAAACCAATCTATCATGTCTTTGGGTATAATCCTAATGAGGCGGTATGAAGAAGAGGTATCATTCATAAATAAGCATCATTGTTTTATTCCTTATTTTAGATCCAAAAAATATTAATAAAGAATTTTTATTTTATACAATAATTATATCCCATATAATAAAATCTATTATGTTAATAAAATTACCTAAATCCATCTCAACTACCATCAAATGGTAAATAAAAACAGTATTCATCTTTATGGAAGAGTACCACCTCACAAACAAATCTAATTTTATATCCATCATCACCTCTCACATATATTAATTTTTATTTATTTAAAGTACATATATGATATTTCTAAAATTTTATCCATTATTAAAAATATATCATATAACTTCTTATCATACCACCAATTATATAATGATTATTTCGTTCATGTGTACGACAACTACAAACTCATGGAGAGATGTGATTCATTTTTTTATTTCCAATATACATTGATGGTATATATAAGTATATTTTAAAAATATTATATGTATAATATAATTATAATTAAGGGAGGGTATAATTATTCTTACCTTCTTTTAATTATTATCCTTGAAATACGGAAACCCAACACATGAATATGAATGGTCTACCATCCCCAGGACTATAACATAGTTAATTTTTAATAACAATAACCCATATATTTTTTATAATATAATTTACATTGAAAATGAATATTATTTCCTGACTTTTATTTTTATATATTAAATTAATAATATCTTTTACCTTAGTCAAATTACAAATGTGACTTTAACATATAAGCATGTCAATTTCAAAATGTCCAACTTGAACCTATGTGATTAACTAATTAAATATAACAAGATTATTAACAAAATAAAATTTATAATAATATTGAAAGTGTTTCTTAATAAATTAAATATTTAAAATAATTTTATTATCTTATATGATTAATAATCCATCTGAGTAATTGTGCATGAGGTAAGGGATCTATCAAAACCACTATTTTCTCTAGGTTATGACTAATACATATCTAACATACTTTCCATTTGAAAATAAATATTGAAGTACTTATAAAATGTTTATATATATATGAAACATATATAATTTTCTTATTCTACCTTCATTTTATCGTTTAAAACATTCCCTATGTTCATATATAAAATTCATTCCTTGTAAAATTTCATTTTATTATTATATGAGGAAATATTACACATCACAATTTATTTCTCTGGGTAATTATTATGATATTCCTTGTGATTTATCTTGTTTTTTTGAAGATAATAAAGAATGAAAATGTTTTAATTGATTTACCTATATATCTCTCTAATTGATTGGGAAATGTTAGAGTCTCATGATATTTCATTTATGTGACTAGGGAGCAAAGATAATACACTATGGGACTTTTTCCACAATCTGATATTTTCTAATAAATATTACTTTTCTCATTGTTTACATATTGTTATATGTTTATTCTATATTTCCAATTATTTCATGATATTATGATTTTTATGATAACATTTCATGTGAATATTTTAGTAATGTTGTCTTTTATTTTATCATGTTATAGTTATGACTCAAATGTTAAGCTTCATTATCATGTTTTCCCTTATTGGTATTTTAGATCAGCACATTATTTTATGTATTTATCTGTGTTATCCTATCTAGTTATAGGAGTTTAAATGGATTTAGTATCTCACTAAGGATAAAATAAATAAAGATGTTATGTATTAGTTTTTTTATGTTTAATGTACCTAGTATTCCAAAGACACTGGGCCTCATGATCACAATGTTTTAATTGAAGTATAATTATGGTAAAAACATATAATAATATGTGTAAAATGTTTGGATAATTATAGTTGGAAGTAAAGAAATGTACAGTATTTTTTTGAGAATTTTACTCGAGATATTTATTAATAACCTTAAGGATAAGTATAATTAATATACTATTTAAAAAAATGACCAAACATTTGGGTGAAGGGTAGAGAAAGTAATTTTGAAGATAAAATATCCATATATTGATAATACAAGTGAATGTGGATCTAGAATAGCTATGTCAGGGAGTAATTACTAAAAAACACTATATTAGGATTAACTCGATCATCACATCATACCCGATAATGGGACTTTTAGAAGACATCATTTGACACTTTTGAGGGATATGATTTATAAATTCATAAAACAATTTATGAACAATTATTAAGGACTTGAAAAAATGGTTGGGCTAGAAAACCTAATAAGAAATCATACCATGGATAACCTGGATTGAAATATAAATATAGACAAGAAAAGACTCACTTATCATTTATAAGATATTACTTCAAGGATTAAATGTTTCCTTTTATTAATATTAATTAATTATATTCTTTTTTTTTATGTATTTTAGTTAATTATGGTAAATAGAATAAATCATTCCAATTACCAAAGTGATTCTCAATTTAACGATTTACCTAAAAAGAGAAATAACATAATAGGAATGGATTCTAGAAATATTGTGATCCTTCTCAGTGAACTATATTGAATAAAAATTAACAGCAAGAACATAGATTAATTTAAAAACACATCAAAGAAGATATGGATGGAATCTCATGGATGTACAAGTTTAAGAGGTGATAAAGTAAAAAATATTCAATTTCCAACATGTCAAAAATATGGGAAGTGGCATAATGGGATATAATTTAAAAACCCATAATATATTTTGTGGGTAGAAAATGATGGCATATAGAAGATATTTTTAAAAGAAAAATAAAGATTCCTGTTAACAAGGATCGAAAAAAATAATGTTTTACCTAAGTAAACACTAATATTTTAATGTCATAAATATTTGGAACATGGTCATTATCTAATTCAATACCATAATTTTTGGACTATTTCCTAAAGTCCCATGATATGAATATCATTGAAGTATAATGATTACGGTTTTTAGTTTTTGAAAGTTGATAATCATGTAGTTGATATTTGTTCTATTAATTTTACAATATTTATAAGAATAATGATACATATAAGGATTGTTTTACAGTATTTATTCATTTTGGATTTGATAGAATATGTTAAATGGTTATAAAATACTAATAGTTTAATGAAATTTTAATGTGATATTTTATAGAAAATCACTTGATTGAGGAAAATATAATCTTTGTATGTACATGATGTTCAGGTATTTATAGTTAATTATGACTATTTTATTTTTTTGATTAAATAATATTGTATGTAATAATTTAGTTGTATGAAATTTATTCGATGACTAATATTATTTTGAGGGAGGTCATCATATATTTTTTGGAATTTTATAATAATTATATAAATTTTTTTTTATAAAATAGACAACATTCATTCTATGATACTACCCCTCACCTTAAAAACGTTTTCTGGGACAGAACCATTAACCAATGTGTGAAAAATATTCAGTACTTACTACTATAGTATGAGATGTACCTATTAGTATTATTTTTTAATAAGTGAATTAAAATATAAAAATTAAGCTTTTAATGGAAGATATTTTCGGGTCAAAAGTATTTGAATTTTTTGGATGATTTTGAGTTGATTAATTGTTTTTTTGGAAATGGTTATATATTTTTATGTATATTTTACCCATAGGTAAAACAAATGATTTAACATAAAATATTATTTCTAAATTAAACTATTAAATTCTTGAATATTGAGCAGATTTGGGATATATGATTATTTAATTAAGGAATGATTTATGATGAACATTGTACATGGATATTAGTATGAAGGTGTATTCATTATTGGATTTATCATACACTGTGATAACCAAATATAGTTTTGGTTAATGTCTAAATGCATGTAAAATATCTTGATTTCATTTTACAGAGTCATGTGATACATTCGAAGTTTGGTTTTGTGATCAGACATAAAAAAGTCATATTTAATAGTAAACATTTAAACAAAAATTGATATTGTTGTGAAAATTTATTAAAGAATAAAGTACACTTTTCAATTTAGTGTATTCACTTATGTCCTTTTTCTATATGATTAAAGGATCCCTAAAATTTAGGAAAACGATGTTAAAATAAATATTATATTCATTTTTTGATAAAAGGATGGTATCTTATTTCACAGAAAAAGAATAATGTTATGTTTAAAATAGATATTATTTCTAAATCCATATTTTTAATTTAAACTAATTTTCTCTTTTGGGGAAACCTATTTTTTGTAAAACTTTGTATTTCCCTTTCCCTCTTTTTAAGAGAAAATTTTGTTATTTTTTTATGGTATGGGTTCTTTATAAATGAATTTTAGAATTCCAAAACATTGATTATTGAGAATAATTTAAAATTTAATCTCTGTAATTTATTTTATGGGGTAAAATTTATCACACCGATAATTTTAAATAACACTATGCTCGATAGTGTTTGTGACAAAGAACACCGAGTTTTATCATACCTCAATATCCAATTAAAATTGTTATTTTAAAAAACCATTTATAACTTAGCTCTAATATATTGTGGTATTTATTAGAATTACCAACTTTTTATAAATAATTATTTTTGATAAATAAAATATCTTGATTAATAAGTATATAATTTTTTTAAACAAATTATTGGGTTCAAAAAATACCTTTCCTCAAGAAAATCATTTTTCATGATTTATGTGAACAAAAAATAAATGTATTTGTTTCCTAATGATAAAAAATTTATTTGAGAAAAATATAATTATTTTTTTAATCAACATGACAATATTATCTTAGTACAAATATTATTTTTATTTTTATAAAAGATTTTATTTATTTAATGAATAATGTAAAATACAGGTTTTTATTTGAAATTAGCATTTAATATAAATAATTTTAAAATTCTATAATATATTATAATGTTATAAAGATAACTTTATAAAATAATTTTATTATTAATCCATTTTTTCCATTGTAATTAATTTTACATTTAATTTTTCTATAAAAACTATTTATACTTATGATCAATCTTTCTTTGGGAAACTATTTTTCATCATGTCTTTGGGTTTAATAACAAATTAAATTATTATGTTTATGTGAATTGAATTTTGGAAAATGGATTAAATATTTTTAATCATAGTAATTAATCTTACATAATTTAGTCAACTTTATTTTTGGTAATAATAAATAGTAAGCACTGTAAATATTATTTACTACAATTATGTTTAAAATGTGTATACCATGGGTTAATCTAAAACGATAAGGGTTCAAATGCCCTAAAAATGTGTAAAAAACATATTTTAAGACTATATATCAACCTTATAAAATATAAGTCAAAAAAATGATCCATTTGGGATCCTTGGGGCTTGTATTAAGAGTGGGAATAACTTTTTCATTTGAAAAATGCAATGTGTGTCCTCTCCCCCGACTTATTAAAGGTCACCCCATCTTTAATTGTCATTACACTTATAGTTTATTTTAGTTTTAAAAATAACTTATAAAATAACTTCCTTATTACCCTAAATAGTTCAAAGATTAATTGGATTGATATGAGAGAAGATTATGAAGGATTTAGGAATAATAATCCAAAAGAGGTGGTATGAATTAGAGGTATTATTGTTAATATTTAATCCTTGATTATTGTTTCTTCCACCTACTTAAAATTTTTATTAATTATGATTATATAATATAATTTTTATATAACATATGAAATATGTTTTTTGGTTTATGGAATAACTTAATTCCATCTCCACTTCATTCGAATTGAAAATTAAACCATTGTTCTTGGGTACGACGGACTACAGACTCACACACCAATTTACGTCGTTTTCCATCATAGCCTCTAACAGATGATCATTATGATAAATTTAATTTTTATATATGATATTGATGATATATTGATCCATATTTAAAGGTAATATAGCTTTTACATTACTACCTTACCTCCCATTGAAGAATGATAACGACATTCATATGTACGGAGGACTACCGCATCAAGAAGCGATGCAATATTGTTAATACCACATAAAATTGATTGTATATATAAGTGTATTTCAAAAATATTGTTATATTTATTATTTAATAATAACTATTTAATGATAAAATAGAACTTGCCTTCCTTATTTTACAATCTTTTAAAAATGTAAACTTTTCACATCTATATGTACTACATACCGTATCCATGATTGTAACATATATTATTTTCCAAAACCATAATTTTTTTAATATATAATTCTTGTATGAAAAAGAATATTATTTAATTATCATTATGGATATTATTAAATAATAATAAAATTTTCCATAGTCATGTTACTAAATTTATTTTGGAAATATAAGTCGAACCATGTCAAAACACCCGACTTGGACCTAAATGACTATGTAATTGAATATAACATGATTATAAATAAATTTAATGAAATAAAAAACATGAAAATGTTATCAATATAAAAAATAATTAATTAATGTTTATTATTAATGAATTTAAAAAAAACACATGATGAATTGGGGTCGAGGAAAGGGGTCTTTCTAAATCACCATTATCTTAAGTTTATGAAAAATATCTCTCAAACTCAATTTCTTTCATTATTTGAGGTAATAAAATGCTTTTGAATTATCTATATATGTCTAAAAAATATATAAATATCTTAATCTAAAATTTTATTTTTTAATACATGACTTTTTTTGATTTATAAAATTCCTCCATTATGAAATTTCATTTGATTATAATATGAGCCATTATTATGCAATTGATTTTACTTATATGGGTAGTTATAATGATATTAATTATGATCGATTCCCTTTTTAAGGAACAAATAAATCCCAAAAATGTTATGATGGGTTCATCCAAATAATTTTCTAATGAATTTGACAATGATTTTGTCTCATGATACATCATGTATGCGATTAGGGAGTTTACCTAATCCACTATTCGACTTTGTCCACCTAGTGATATTGTCTAGATAATTTTCAATAAATCATATTTATGTTATGTTATATCTTCCTGAACAATTTACTATTATGAAATGATCCTATGTACTTAATGTTATGCTTCAATGTGATTCACTCATGATCCCTCTATTTTATTATGTTATGTTATTCTTTTGAAAAATATTTTACATTTCATTATAATGTTTTTACCTTACTGAATTTTTTATATCACCCTTAATTTTTTGTAATTCCCCTAGTTAAACAATGTAGTGTTAGGAGATAAAAAGGATTTACGAGCGCAATAGGTAAAATAAAAATAAATATGTTATATTTTAGTTTCTTATTATTTATTATGTGCCCATCTTACAAATACACCAGGCATCATGATGTTTGGGTTATAATTAATGGGTTTTTATGTTATGAGTTAGGTAATAATATATATAGAAGGGTTGGGCCACTACATTAGGTCTATCCCTATCCTCCAAATGCTTTATGCTCCACAACTCTTTCATCTAGAATGACCACCTTTCCATTTCTTGGTTCCCTATACACGATTTCTTCTAGTACATTGTGGTTCCCATGTAATTTTTGTGTGATAAAATCATATAATACCCCACAAATATTTCCATGAAATGTGTGAACAAGTACAACAATTATAATTCTTGAAAAAAAATTCACACGAAAGTGTAAACAAACATATATCGGGAACCTGTATTCTAAAAAAGACACCACAGGCCCCGAATGTACCTTGATTGTCTCTATGGGTGTTCAACAATAGTATGATATATAAAGTTCTAAATATATAGACACAAGGCTGGTAATATTGTATCTCAGTAGTGTCAACGCATCGATTCAGATAGGGACTCAAAGGTGTCATATCATGGATCAATCACAAGTTAGCCCAGTTGACCATTATAGATTTATTCCATCATTTTTTATGACTCTAGATAGTTAAATCATGATTAAGCCTCATGTTAAACCTCTATTCCATCATCACACAAATTTCACTACCCTAAGTCATGCCTCTAGGAAATCATGTCTAAACCTTGTGTTCATGTCCTTCATCACCATTGTCTCAAGTCATGCACACTACCCCTTTAAGTGATAATAAAATCATGGTTGTTCACATGTTCTGAGTACCAAGTAATAAACTATTAATTGCACTGTAACATACACAATATGGAATACTATTATATAATAAAAATATAATTTAATCATGAGAATATAATACCAGTATACAAAAAATGTGATCATCATTTATCATTTTTAAACATGATAAACTAATAATCATGGAAATAAGTATTTTAATCGGGTCCCATAAGATACACACACACCCAAAAGTTATATCTATAAAACATATTGAAACAATATATTACATTATAAGAACCACAATAAAGATATAAGTTTAGAAAAGATCCCCAAATTTTACGGTTCTTCCAACCACAATGTTTTTAATGTAAAAGTCAAGAGTTTCATACCATGAACCACATTTCTACACCAACCAGAACAAGATCACTCACTAATAAATCACATAATATTTTTCCCATAAAATAAAATATTATCTTGATAATGAAATCATAAAGGAAAATTTAAGGGGTAGAACATCGCTCTACTAATAAAAACAACTATAAATGGAAGAATTTCGGGCCAATTGATGAGAAAAATTAAATATAAAATTTTCGAGACTCTCTGGGAAGGATTAATCCATAGGTTTTCCAAAAAATACATCAATGAAAATCTATTTTATTCATAATGATATATTATGAATTAAAATTTATTGAACTCTTAATATTTAATATGACATAATATGTCCATAACAAAAACAATAAAATTTTTTGATCATTTAAATATGGAGAATAAGAGTTCATATAGAACAAGAAGAACTCACCGGGTTCTCCACCAAATCACCCCAAAATAAAAGAAGAATTAATAGAGGAAGTGCTAAGGAATTATATCTATATTTATAAAAGAAGAATATATATTTAAATAAAGAAGTCAAAAAACATCAAAATATGACAAAAAACTAAATCATCCCTCTTATTAAAAATGTATGAAACTTTTGAGTCACCAAATCAGAAGGAAAATACTAAATGTTTATATTGGGATGTTGAGTAAAAATGTTATTAATCAACAACTCATTACATTAGAACAGTTTTAACAAAAAAACATGTCTCATTGATGAATTTATTATAAATAGAGAGGAGAATTAGCTATTATATTGAAATCCCAAAGCTAAAAATCATTCCATCTAGGTGTTGTACCCACGTCTATGGAATTTTCCCATCACCATAGACTTTATAAAATAATTATAATCCATTTTTCAGTACTAGTTTTTTATAAAATAAATCATATGAAAAAATAGATTTCACTATGATATAGTGTTGTCCTGTTTGGATATTGAGATCCCCCAAATCCAATTTTATGTTTCCTCATGCTACTTATTTCCTATTGGGAATAACCTAATTATGAATCCAACCTAAACTCATAGGAAAAATTTTAAAACATGGACCTAAAATATATGTAATAAAACATCTCTAAAGACATTAAAATCTTCCCTTATAAAGATGTATCTTTCCCATGAAGCATCTCTATCCATCCTGGTCGAAAAACTCAGGCCACTAAGCCCAAACATATATCCCCCACTCTCTTTGTCCACATGAATTTCTCTATGAAACCTTTAGGAATCAGATAATTTTTCATTTATTCCCTCATAGTAATTTCTCAATATTATCTTGAATATTCTCTAAGAAATCCATTTATAAATTTATAGGCCTCTGAAACATATCCTTACTGTTGCAAACGTGTGTGGGGTCTGGAATGTACCTCCAGAGCTAATAGACATGAAGAAAGTCTGGCATACCAAGGTAAATAGAAGGATGACCTAGGAGATATATCATTATCCCATTACTCTAGGTAACTGATAAGGGTCCAACATAACATGAGTATAGCTTTATTTTCTTCCACAAAAGACGATAGCCTAATAGAGGAGTCATTGTTAAAAATTCCAATCAGATATAAAAAAATCCAATGGTCTCCTTCTACGGTTAGAAAAATACTTCTAACTATTATAGGATTTGATCAAACATTTATGAATTAGTTTCTCTCTCTTGGAAGTACAATGTATCATATTGGTCCCTCCAACTTCTTTCTCACTAGCCTCACAAAAACAAATACCTGAATGGAATGGCTTACTATATAGATCCTCATATACTTCCATTTAAATTGGATCGTTTAAACTATTGTTTTAAAAGAACTCAACCGATTCTTGGTGATCATACCATGCTAAAATAATGCCACGTTTTCATGACCAAAACATATCATCTAATATATGGTATGTATACTAAGAGTATACATGTGATTTGGGATGGTATGCAGTGCTCAATCATAGTTGAGTCCTAAATGACTCTAGACTGTCTTATAAAACCTGTGATGTAAAATATGGGTCTCCGTTAGATATGTTTCTTAGGGGGAATCAGTTGATTCATATTATATCACAAACATAAATTTATTACAAACATATCTACTAAGTCAGTCTCCTAGAGATGCATGAAATGGTAAAAGTATTTTAAATGATCAGAAATCACCTAGAAAATGTCACAGATATACTGCATATAGGGTAACCACATCACAGAGTATAGTTTGGAGTCCTCCATCTATCATATGAGCCTAGGATGTGGCCAGAACAAACCACTAGGACACTGGTGCTCAACTATTATCATTAATAATAAGGCACATAGAAATAATACCATCAATGTCCCTCTTCACTCATGGCCACCCAAATATATACCTAAATTCATTGTACCTATTTTATACCTTATTATGCACATATCACATAGAGAAATAAAATTATATTATCATATAAAACCTTATAGATGTTGGGAATAAATCTATCCACTGTAATAGGATCACATCATTACCTTTTAACAACTACACATGTTTCGGTTCACCATATGTAAGTATTTCTCACATCACAACTCACGCTTAGTAAATCATCTATATATCAACTACCTGGTCTACTAAAATATATATTTACCCTCTATGGTCAGCAATCCATCAATTACTTTTCCTCAGAACCATAAATCATGTATTTAGCCAGCAATCTTTTTAAGCACCATAATTTATATGTAGGCTATTAATAATGATTCTAATCTACAAAAATCTAATTTCAATGGGAATATGTAATTTTGTTTTCATTTCCTAGTGAATAATCTATGTAAATGATGATAATTTGAGAGTAAGATACCCATATCTTTTACCAAAAATTGTTATTCCATTGTGTGAGGATATTAAAATGGATATTATGGATAATGTATGCCATAATCCTGTCATTATATTGATTTTTTCATTGGCACATAATATCGCTGACCACATCTACGATATCTCAGTCATGGGTAAGATATTCCCAGTCATAGAATCATAGAGGAAATAACCTATATGATACTACCAAATACATCTTCATAAAAAATCCCCCCAAATAAACTCCTGATAAATTGTAATATAATATATTATCCACATAGTTCTAAAAAATAATCAACATTGGAGATATTTTAGTCGTCCTCTTTCTCTCATAAAATTCATATTCAAACTAGTTTGACCACTAAATTATTACTCCCATCTATTTCAGTGGAGTATTTGGTGATGATAAATTATATAAGTCCAAAATAAAATAGTGATAATGTATCATTAATACTAGAAATATTATAATATCGACCATATACTAAGGATGTGTCCAGGACGTCAATACCTCTACATTATTTTGGTCTATGAATAAAGTATTCATATAATGCACATTTCCTGAGAATATTTACTCATGAATAAAAAATTTAAACTTTAACAACTTGGAACATAGCCGATGTGTTTGATGTTTTCTTAGGACCATATCATGTTGTATATAAGGTTTCTCTAGAGTTGGTAAATAAAGGAAAATATCATCAATAAACACCATGATGAACGAGTCAAGATATGGGTGGATGATCTTAATCACGAGAGTAATAAACATGAAAATATTAGTTTTAGCCCAAAGGATATCACCACGTACTCCCATATCACACACATTCTCATAAACACCATATTTGGGATGACCTACACTCTAACCCACAACTGGAAATTAGATAATATTATATGAAGATTTCTAGAAAACCAAGATCCACATAACTAATCAAAGAGATTATAGTTCCTATGAAAATTATATCTATTTTTGTGTATCACCCAATTTAGATTCTGGTAATCTATATTCAGTAGTAGACTACCCTCATCATTTATGTAGAATAAGAAATATGCACCCAAAGTTGATGCAGTTGGCATGATAAATCCTTTATACTCTATGTCCTCAAAGTATAATATGTTCTTCTTCAACTCAGTCAGATCCAAGTTATAATGGGTTATAAATATGTGTTTCACACCTAGACTTATTTCTATATCAAAATCAAATACACAATAATTGGTAATTAAAATAAAGTATTATTTATTGATGTCCTTATATGTATATCATAAAATGAATGAATATGTGTGGAGGATTTCATTGATCTTACTAAAAGAGACAATATTTCCATCAGTGATATAATCATCCCAAACTAGCTTCATTCTAGACCTAATATGCCTTCTCCAAACTGTCATTCATTGTTCACAATGATTTTTTCTACCATATGGGATATAAATGATACTTGTCTCTGATAGAAATCAATATGGGCATAGAAGCTAGTCAAACAATCTTTACTAGGATTCACATTGATGATCATCATATCTAATAAAGATGAAGTTCCACATAGGTCTATAACTGGAGAAGACTAAAGGGTACTCAAGGAATAACTGAAATTGTTCACATCCATCCTTTATTTTTAATCAAGGGAAATAAATATATAAGATTACATGACCGATAACTCCCATATATTAATAACATTTAATGATATTAAGGATTGATAAGTATAATTATTTTAAAACGTATTTGAAAATTAGCAGTGATTTGAAACATACATTTAAGTGTCGATGGTACATCATCACTATCTATAAGATCCATATCCATTTTATATGATCAACCTTACTTAAGACTATGAAATTGACCCAATGGTGGAGGAAATGCCCGAGTGATCATCATATGATCCTGTTATTGATGACCCCGACTAGGTCCCTAATTCCCAAGTTGATTCTACCCAGATTCCTAATACAATCATGACCTCAAAGATGTATTGCCAATTTTTGGAATATTCCAAATATTACCACATTGTCATTACTTGTTTCAGGGTGTTTTGAAGGCCCTCAAATAATTTTAAATCATTCCATAGTTGAATCGCTATGGATATCCTCATATGGGGACTAAATGGTGGTATCCTATAATACCTACACATGACTACACTAATGTACATCCCTGATATTTCTCTTCCTATTACTATCGACACATTCATCATAGAAGTAAAGGGAAACCCATCACAAGTACTAAAAAATTGAAAAATACCAACTACTCAATCCTCCTTTAAGATATTCTCAACAGTAAACTCTTTTCACCAATCCCGAAACTATTCCACCTAGATAAAACTCTAAACCCGGAGTTTGATATCATAATGATGACCATATTCTTACTTTCATGCCTTTTTTTCATCATTTTCATCCAATATAGGAATAAAATGTGGTAACATAGAGAAATGATTGAATTAAGTGAATAATTTCTTGTCCCCCTACTACATCTTTATGAAATCCTTCCCGTAGTTGAGTATCAACATATCAGGAAACAATTACCCTTATGATTGGTCATTGACACCCTTCCCTGTTAGACGGTCACATTTTCTATCATATGTCATCATGCCTCACAACCTCCTACCTGGCCCTAGTAGAATGGACAATAACATCGTTACCTTCATATCCTGAGATATGTTAATGATGTATAAGTCACTGTTGATGAAATCTATCTAGTCCTCTACATAATGCACCTGTTTCATTCCTTGAAATGATGATGTATGATTTTTGTTAATGTTATAGCATGGTCAACCATGGAACATAGTTTCTATTTTCAATAGGTAGGAAGAATTGGAAAGAATCCCGACTAAGGGGGACTACTACTATCACTACTGAAGAACATGTGGGAGTAGATCCACGGAAAAATCCTACTCAAAAAGAAGTTAATCGCGTGAACCCCCTCTAGAGAGAGCATCCCATACCATTTCAGTTAGTTGTCTTATCAATATTATATAGGGAATAATATTTTGAAATGTGAGGGAAACATTTTGAAAAAACTAATTTCATGTTGGTAGATCATAATATGTCTAGAAGATAAAATATTTTTCTGTTAGAAGTCTCCCCACAACCCATGGTATATCCCTCATAACACTAAAAAAGGACTCTATACCTATATATTTTTCAATGTAATATATATATATATATTAAATAAATAACCACCCTAATGTTCAACTAATTTATGTTATCATTGATATATCACAACATCATAGGAAATAGATATAACAAAGAATAGGGAATACAAGTCTATCATGAAATGATATCACAATAGATGGAATAATATTAATTAACTAATATGAAATAAATAATTGGTATATATATAGAATATTATCCTACATGCCTAATACTAATTCAGGAATACACCAAAATCCAATAAAACTGTAACTAAAATCTCATTATTGATAACTCATTGGTTAATTAATCATGTTTTGGAATGGCACATGGAAACCACCATAACAAAGTCCCAAAAAACCTATATCCATTTCAAAATTTCATATGTTGGTCAAAAATAAAATATAAAAAATGACATATAATACCATTTTCTAACACCCCGACTCAAACCACCGTGTACAAGACATAGATTCAAAAGACCTTTGGCGTTCTCCCATACAAAATAGGATATTAAAAGGTAATGTGTATCCAAATTCAATCAGTGGAGAGAAAATACTCTGAGTTAATCATAGATAAAAACTAATAATACATAACAATTATAACATAAAAATTACAACATAATAATAAAAAATTAATAAAAAGACTAAAATTTAATATTGTAAAGGATATCAGTCTTCTCATACAATAAATAAAAAACATTACAGTGTGGGAAAAAACTAGAGTGTAAATGTTATCATATAAATAAATAAAACCTATGGATAAATATTAGAGTCTATCCCATTCTACTAAATTCTCTATGCACTAAATATAAGAAATTTGGAACAATCCTCTTTCCCATTCTTGGATCCTTATACATGATGTATACACACACATCGAGATACCTATGTGGGGTTTCTGTAATGAATCCCAGTACGACACTTCCAATATATCCTTAATAAGTGTACACATGTATAACAAGTGAATTCCATGATAATAAAAAAGGCATATAAAAGAGTAAAAAATTATATACTAATAACCCATGTGCTAACCAAGACACCATGATCCCCAAATATATTTACATTGTATCAATGTAGAAAGAGAAATAATAGTATATATTATGTGATCAAGAATAATCCACTTGGCTTGTAATCATGTGTCTCATAAGTCTAAAATCATTTAGTATTAATAGACCACTAGGACATTTTCTCGATGCTCTATCATATATTAGGTCACCAGACCATTGTACCAAGATTCCATCATGATTTTGTCCTGTAGACCATTGTACCCCATCTATGCATTAGGCTACGTATCTAGGTCATTATTACCCTAATTCCATAGCCTCACGTCAAGAATCAAATCCATCTTTCCCCTATACCATTCTAAGTCCCATCATCAAAATCACTATAGGCCATCCACACTCCCCTTGTATGGGATAACAATATCATTATCATCCACCTATTTGGAGTGCAATTAAATAAACCTCAAAAAACCATGGAAACACACATTATAGGGTATACCATACATGTTAAAACAAAAAAATAGTATGAGGTGAATATAATTTCGACTTACAATAATTGTGATCAACATCAAACATATTCAAATATTATATATCAATTCTAATGGTGACAAGCATCATAAATCTATGACAACCCTTCTATTTATTAGAAACATAAACATGATTTATTACATAAAACCTTCCCTTTATAAAATATAGAATGTTGAAAGGTCTAGTGTCTATGTGGATTAGGAACATTACATAACAACTTAATACATAAAATGAAATATCTTATTTAAAACATTCTTTACATGACCACAAACCCTCGTACTTAGCATTAAATAGGATAACATGAGGACATGTATAAGAAAAGGGTCAGATATAAAGCCTACTAAGGGAATAAACATGGAATAACATGAGGAAAAAAACATTTTAGATAATAGGAATATAAATAGAGAACAAGAGAAACATGAACATAAAGGCAAGATAAAACAATATAATCATAACATGGAGATGAAGGAACAACATTTAACATGATATTAGAATGATCCAAGGCTCATTACACATGGATCATGATTAAAACCTCATTTCACATGAAGCCTGATTAAACCCTTCTTTCACATGAATTATCATGATTCAACACTCATTTCACATTACATATCATGATACTATACATTACCCAATGCATTGGAGTGCTATCAGGGCACACCCTTATTAAACATTTCATTTCATGCATAAGTGTGCCACATGGATCATATAACATGAAATCAATCAACATCATAAGTTATTACATGATTAAGGAATGTGGAATAAATAAATTAAAGTACCATTCAATGTGTATATGTGCATACAGGTGAATACCTTTGATAGAGACATGGGTATGGTATTCACTACACTATGATCTGGGCATGGAAAAAAAATGATGTAATTTTGGCAGCATAACGACGAGACATATGAATTCATAAAAATGGTTTGTGATAGAGAAATGGGTGTGTCATAATATATACATGATATTTATTTTATGGGAATTCATATAGATACATGTCCCAAACAATTTAATGGAATTTAGATATGTGATAAAAAAATAATAGCATGAATGTAAATGATGAGAGAGGAATTCTTACTAAATTTCAGCATGGTAACAGGTGTACATTGAAGGAATTAATGAGATATAAAGGGGATATATCATTATTAAAACATGAAGAGGGTAGTATGGGGAGGTGATAAATCATACCCCAACATTTATAATTGGAAATAAAATTGCATAACAATATAAGGAATCTTAGACATAAATAAGGAAAGTGAGAATCCATTACTTGGAATTCTAATCCCAAAGGCTAGGGAGGGGATTAAGAGAGACTTCATGGGAGCTTCGGTAAAATTGGGAGGATTATAGAGAGAGGAGGGCATAGTTTGGACGAACACTAAAGGCTTTGAGTGAAGAGGATGTGGGGGCATGGGTGGGTTTATATAGGAAATGATGGGGAATTATTTATTATTTAGGTTTGGGACACAACACATTAAACAAATAAAGACCACAAACCATATCATGGTTTATGCCCATGGTTTTTTCCAAAGGGTAGTGTGAAACAATATTTTATAAGACCAATGGCCGAACTTTTTCAAATAAAAGGTTTTCTTATGTTGAGGTGGCTCACACTCTCAAGGAAAACAATTTAAAAAGACAAAATGTTTTATAAGACCTGAAGGGTCCACTAAAGCTTTGTAAAATAAATCAAACAAACCCAAAATCACATTATTTTAATTTTAAAACATATATTGGAAAAATATAAGTCTTATAGTATTTTATTACATCACTATTGTGTCATTATTATGTCCTAAAACACATTATATATTTAAATGGTATTTAATTTTTACCCAAATATTCAATTATCTCTGAAAATTATGCAAAAACTCACAATTGTAAAATTTCAATACCCAAATTCCAAAAATAATATTCATTTTATCTAAATAATTTTCTAAATATGTGAATTTTTACTTGTAAAATAGAAACAGACATTTATAAAAAATTCATGGGTTTTGACAAAAACATCTTTCAAACCTTAATAAAAATTACAATTTTATTAATAAAATTATAGGATCATTTATATTTAATAAAAATCAATTTAATAATATTTTATTGAAATATTATTTAATTAAAAAATCTATTAATTTATCAAAATATATTTCATAGTTTAATATTAACTGAAAATATAATTTTTTATATTTAAACTATTTATGAAGTAAAAAATAATAAAAAATGTATATTCTATATACAAGAATAATATACATAATCATAGTACTTTGGTCTTGTTACATAACCCCTTAAAACACACACATATGACCTTAGGGTAAGGTGCGCGATGGTGACAGACTCTTGGGTGGCTCAGATAACATTTCTCGATTGGTGATCTCGACTAACTTCCACTTCACGCATAGACAGTTCTGCTCAAGCTTAACGTATTCAAGCTCATCATAGGATTGGTCAAGAGTTAAGACCAATTATGACACATCATTTTTTAGTTCTGAATAATGGGCTTCGTACGAGGAAAATCTACTGGATGAGGCCATCACTTCCATTGTCTGGGTAAATTGGATTTGTTAAAGCCCTAAATTTATACTAATCACTTGATCACTGTTCAACAACCATATTAGAAATGGTCCCAATTATTAATAGTATTTTAAAATCCAAAAAAACAAAATCAAATAAGTGCTTAAGTTTTACATAACCATAAAATACATTTAAATAGACCTAGAGTAATTTTCAGTAATGATTATTTTGGGTCCCTACAATCTCCCCCCCCCAAGAAATTTCTCCCTCAAAATTTTGTTTTCCCACAATAAAACATTTGTGGGTAACTCTGCTTCATCACTTCTTCTGATTCCCATGTTGCTTCTTTAAACTTGTGGTTTTTCCACAACACCTTGATGAGTTTCACTGTCTTATTTCGTAGAACTTTTTCTCTATGATCTGAGATCATCACTGGTTGCTCCTCGTAAGAAAGATCATCCTCTAGATGTGCTACCTCTAAAAAGAGTACATGTGAAGGGTCTGGTTTATACTTACATAAGAGGGATACATGAAAGACATCATGTCCATTGTCCATGGTAGGTGGAGGTTCTAGTCGGTAGGCCAAAACCCTCACACGATCAAGTATCTAGAAGGGGATGATGTACCTAATACTTAACTCCCCCTTATTTCCAAACCTTGTGACATTATTCCATGGAGATATGTGTAGAAATACCATGTCTCTATCTATAAACTCAAGGTCTCATCGACAATTATCTAAATAAATCTTCTATCGACTATAGGGTTCCTTGATATGTTGTTGAATGGTTATCAAATTCTCCACCATTTCTTCTACCATTTATGGTCCTAGTAGCTTACGATCACCAAATTCATCCCAACATGCCAGTATTTTTCACCACTTCCCATACAGGGCTTCATTAGGTGCCATTTATATTCTCAAGTGGAAACAATTATTTTAAGAGAATTCAACCAGAGGACGATATTGATCCCATCATCCTTTAAAGTCTATTGAACATGATCATTACATATTTTCTAGTGTTTGAATAGTTTTCTCAAATTGGACATCAATTTGAGGATGATAGGCCACAATGAAATTTGGTTATTATCCAGATAATGTTGAAGACTCTTCAAAAACACAGAGGTGAATCTTGGATCTTGATCGGAAACAATAGATTGTGGTACTTTATGTAGCCTTACCACTTACATGATATTTATCTGTGTTGGTTTATCCAATGATAAATCCTCCCAGATTGAAATATAGCCTGCAGACTTTGTAAGACGATCCACAACAACCCATATTGCATTGTTGCCTTTGTATTTCTTCATAAGTCCACTAACAATGTCCATGTTGATTTTCTCCCATTTCTATGCTGGTATGGGAAATGGATGCATCATCCCCCTAGAATTCAGCCTCTCTACCTTCACTTACTGAAACACCAGGCACATTGATGTATTCTCAGTGATCTCATTATTCATATAATCCCACCAATAATCCTCTCAGAGATCGCAATACATCTTTGTGTTTGCTGGGTGAAAAGGAAAATTTGAACTATGTGCATCACTCTAATACTCCTTCACCTCGAGACTTGATTGACCGCATAGTCATTTCCAAAATCTAACAATTCCATTTTCATTAACATTGATCTCTAAGGATTTCACTTTTCCGATAGCTTCCACTTTATTCTGAATTCCTACATCATCCTTTTGAGTATCCATTAACATTTCTAAAAGAGATGGTTGAAAATCATTTGTTAAATCATTGATGATGTTCCCTTCATTATGATTCTCATTTCTATATTCATAAAATCTATTAATATTGGATCCTTTTCTATTCACATCAATTAAAGAATCTATGGGTCATTTCTACTTAAAGCATCTGCCACCTTGTTCACATTCCAAGGGTGGTAATGGATTGAGTAGTCATAGTCGTTGATTAGCTATAACCATCTTTGTTGGTGCATGTTCAAATAATTCTGTGTGAATATATACCTGAGGATTTTTTTGTCCATATATAATTCAGACTTCTCCCCAAATAGAAAATGCCACCAAAACATTAAATCGAAGATCAATGCAACCATCTTCAGATCATGTTTTGGATAATTCTGCTCAGGAACATTCAATTGCCTTGAATCATACGCAATGGCTTTCTCATTTTGCATCAACACACAACCCATGACCTTCTTCGAAGAGTCACTATATACCACAAAAATTTATCCTCTTGTGGGTAATGTGAGTACAAGTGTAGTGATAAGATTCCTTTTCAAATCCTTGAAGCTTTATTCACATTCATCACTTCAAGAAAAATGTACACCCTTTGGAGATAGCTTGTTAAGAGGTTTGTAAAATTGTGAGAAATTTGTCACAAATCTTCAATAATATCTAGCTAAACCCAAAAATATATGGATATCTATTACTGATGTTGGCCTCGTCCATACCCCTATTGTATCTATCTTAGAGGGATCCATAGATATCCCATTGCATGTGATGATATGGCCCAAGAATGAGACCTCCTTCAACTAGAACTCACACATTCTATAATTATCAAAGAGATTCTCCTTTCGTAATGTCTCTAGTACAGTTCTTTAGAGGCTCCTCATTACTATCTGTGGTATTAGAGTATAGTAGAATATCATCTGTAAAGGCTAACACAAAATTTTCGAGGTAATCTCTAAAGAGTCTATACATAATGTCCATGAACATTATTGAAGCATTAGTGAGTCCCAAAGGCATTGTTATGATTTCATAGTGCTCATATGTTGTACGAAAATAATCCTTGGGGACATCTTCCTTTATCACCCTTACTTGATAATATCCCAATCACAAATATACCATGGAAAATTATTATGCTCTGCACAGCTAATCGAACAAGTCATCAATTCTTGGGAGATGATAGTTTTTCTTTACCATTATTTTGTTAAGCTCACGATAATAGATGCAATGGTGCATTGACCAATGCTTCTTATTGATGAAGAGGACTGGTGCACGCCATGGTGAAGCATTTAGGCATATGAACTCTTTATATAGATTCTCCTATAGTTGTTTCTTCATCTCCTTAGGCTCCCCTACAAACATCCTATAGAGAGTCTTGGATATTGGAAATTCCGCAGGTATAAGATCAATTGAGAATTCAACATCTCTTCAAGCTGGAATACTAGGCAATTACTCGGGGAAACACTTTAGTGAATTCCCTCACAATAGGAATGACTTCAAGGATGGTTTTTTCATTAGACTCAATCATATGAGCTAGATAAGTGTGCTCATAAGGTATTAATATCCACGATTGAGATGATGGAGCTAAAGAAGATTCATCTTCCTCCTTGAACTTGTATAGAATCGATGGTCGATTCTCCATATGGAGATCAATTTTTCTCTCATGAAAATTTATGTTGGATCTATATTGGGAAAGAAAATCAATTCCAAGAATTGCATCAAATTACACAAGAGGAAGTATGATGAGGTTCTTCAGGAAGTTCAATCCACCGATAATGACATAGGTGGATTTATATTCATGGGATGCATTGATTTCCACTTTTACCGTACTCACTGACATATTTACGTCCATGATTTCTGGTGTTGTTGGGATTGTTCTACTTGTATTTTGGGATATAAATGAATGCAAAAAACATGAATCAAAAAGTATATTCTATATTAATGAATGAATAACTAGCATACATGTCACCACTTCATTGTTGGGGTTCACTTCAGTGGTAGTGATGGAAAAAGCTCAACCTTGTGGCCTTGTAGGTTGTTGGTTGCCTCTGAAAACCCTCGGCTTAGGGGACTGATTTGAAAGAGGCCATAGTTCATTTCTATTTAAGAAATGAAGAAAGCATTGAGAGTCGAACAGAGCATTTTTCTCTTCATTCATTGACTTGAGTTTTTCTTATCAGTAATTAACAGCTAGGTGTTCTTCTCTTCCACACCTAAAGCATTTTCTTGTCCGCTTCAAGAAATTTCTAGGGTGCTTCATTCCACACCTTTGGTAAGTGGGGTGCTGGATCTTCCTAGAACTGTTGGTTTATCCATCAGACTACCAGAATTGAAACTCTCCATACGCTTCTTATCCCCATGATACCCCTAAGATTCGCTGATCTCAATTTCAACCTTGAGGGAAAATCAGACAATTTCCTCATAGCTGTCGAAGCCACTACTTGCCAAGGCTTTCTGCAGGCTTGGTTTCTGCCAAACAAAGAAGCGGTCAACCTTGCAATTGTGGGTAATGACCTAGACAGATGCATATAGTGAAAGTCTTGTAATGTTTTCCTCAAACGCTCCGACAGATTCATCGTCTTTTTTTCTTGAGGTAAAGGAGGTCCCTTTCCATCATCAGCCGGAGGGTGGGTGGAATATATTTATCAATAAACATCATTCAGAAATCATTCCATTCCAACACCTCTATATCCTCCTCAGGCTTCATATTTTTTTATCAATATCCACCAATGATCAGCTTTATCCTCCATATGATAAGCAGCAAAGAGAACCTTATCATGTTTGGAACATTGAAGGATGGACAATATCTTTTCAATGGAGTTGATCCATTGTTCAACGATTGAGGGATTAGATTATCCGTTAAAAGAAGGAGGCCTTTGTATCATCAAGTTCTCTATAGTGACTTCTTCTTTCTTAGGGAGGGTTGAACGTTTCTCTTGAACTATGTTTCTATTCAAAGCTTGAGATATTTGAGAGGGAATTTTGACAAAGTTGGTGATTCCAACTCACATTGGATTGAGAATCTCATTAGAATAGTCATCACATTGGTCTTTACATCAGTTGCTATCCTGATTCCTCATATTACCAGCCATTGGCTGAAATAAAAGGAATGTTATAGGTAACACATAAAGGGTAATTCAGGTACAAAACAGATTACTTATGAATCTATAGGCTTCAATCAATTTTATCCGTGATCTACTTTCTATCATATATTCTTAGGGTAATTTTATTAATTCCCTTAATAATGCTTCATACTAAGATTGTGAATTTACCAATGAATATCCCTCCGGAGCGTCTTAACCGAGAGTGCAGCAAGGCGCATTGTCGTGTTCCAGGATACCTTGGGTCAAGCCTGAAACTCCTGGTCGGGGTTTTCACCTCTAGGTATATCTGAGCCAGAGCCATCTCTACCTTCTCGTATCCAGAAATGGATTTAATTTCTTGGTAAACCACTTACTCAATACCCACCAAATCTTAGGGATATTTTTATTATACTTAGTCTTGTCTCTAAGGTTTCACTAGGTTTTTCTAATCATAATCCCACAAATAACTAAACCTATCCTCTAATATTAACTATAACAACCCTTCTCTTCATTACATACTTAAACATTATTTATTACATAAAAAATTCACTTGATAAAAAATATTATATCAAGAGTTCTAGTGTCTTTGGGGCTTAAGAACATTACACAACAACTTAAAACATAAAACACAACAACTTATTGAAAACATCCTTTACATGACCACTATATTCATTCGTACTTAGCATTGCATAGGATAACCTGAGGACATGCATAGGAAAATTGTGAGATATAAAGGTAGCAAGGGAATAAACATGTAATAACATTAGGAATACAATACATGTTAGACAATAGGCATATCAATGGATTACAAGAGAAACATGAACATAAAGGCATGATAAAGCATGACAATCCTAACACGGAGATGTGGAAACAACATTTAACATGATATTAGTAGGATCCAAGGCTCATTGCACAAGGAGAATGAGTAAAACCTCATTGAAAATTGAATTAGAATGAGTCAAAATTCATTTCACATGATGTATCATGATACTATACAATACCCAATGCATTGGAGCGCTATCAGGGCATACCCTTCTTAAATATTTATGTGTTCCACATGGATCGTATAACATGGAATAAATCAAAATCATATGTTATGACATGATTATAGAATGTGTAATAAATTAATGAATGTAACATTCAATATATATATGTCTATAAAGGTGAATACCCTTTATAGAGACATGTTTATGGTATTCACTATACTATGATATAGGTTTGGAAAAATGTTATGCAATTTCGGCAGCATAACGACATGACATAAGAAATTCAAAAAAAATGTTGATGAGAGAGAATTGGGTGTCTCATCATATTTACATAAAATATAAATTAAGGGGGTTCATATAGATACATGTCCTAATAAATGTAATGCAATTTAGATACATAATACAAAACAATTGCTCGAATGTAAATGAGGAGAGATAAATTCCATAAGGAATTTCGGCCTGATAACAGGTGTATATGGGAGAAATTAATGAGAGAAAAAAGGGATATCTCATTATTAAAAGATGAAGAGGGAAGTATGGGGGAGGTGAGAAATCATAACCTAATATTTATAATTTCAAATAAAAGGGCATAACAATATAAGGAAACTTGGACATAAATAAGGAAAGTGAGAATCCATTAATTAGAAGTGTGATCCCAAAGGCTTGGGCGGGGCTTGAGAGAGAACTTCTTGGGAGCACGGGGTGTCATTGTAGGATTTTAGAGAGAGTAGGTAAGTGTTTGGACGAAATAATAAGGCTATTAGTGAAGAGGAAGTTGGAGATTGGGTGGGTTTAAATAAGAAAGGAGAGGGAATTCATTATTATTTAGGATTGGGACACCACACATTAAACTAATCAAAACCAAAAACAAACATATTGTTTTTGCCCATGGTTTCTCCCAAAGGGGAGTGAAAAAAATATTTTATAATTACAATGTCCTAAATTCTTAATGTAATAGGGTTGCTTATGTGGATGTGAGTCACACTCTTAAGGAAAACAATTTAAAAAGACAAAATATTTTATTAGTCTTGAAGGGTCAAATTCGGCTTCGTAGAAATAAGCAGAAAAACTCAACATCACATTATATTAATGGTAAAAAATATTTTGTCTGAACATAATGTTTATAGTATTTTATTACATCACTATTGGGTCATTATGATGTCATAAAACACATTATATATTTAAACGATATTTATTTTTTACCCAAAAAATTGAATGTTTCAGAAAATTACGAAAAATTCACCATTGGATAATTTCAACGTCTTGATTCCAAAAATAATATTAATTTTATCTAAATAATTTTCTAAATATGTTAATTTTTTACTTTTAAAATAAAAACATACATTTATAAAAAATTAATGGGTTTTGACAAAATCAACTTTCAAACCTTAATAAAAATTAAAATTGCATGCATAAAATTATATGACCATTTATATTTAATAAAAATTAATTTAACAATATTTTAATAAAATATTGTTTAAATAAAAAATCCATTAATTCATAAAAATATATTTTGTAGTTAAATATTAGCTATAAATACTAGTTGTGCTTTAAAAACTATTTACAATGTAACAATAATAAAAAAAATGTATATTCTCTATACAAGAATAATTTACATAATTGTAGTACTTGGGTATTGTTACATAAACCCTTAAAACACCCGCATAAGACCTTAGGGTAAGGTGCACGATGGTGATAGACTTTTGGGGTGGTTGAGAGAATATTGCCCGAGTGGTAATCTCTATCAACTTCTATTTTATCGTAGGTGGTTCCGCTTGAGGTTAACATATTCAAGATCAGCTTGGGCTTGGTCCAAAGTGAAGCCCAATGAAACCACCTACTTTCCGAGCTCCAAAAAATGGGATTTATACAGGGAAAGTCTATTGGATGAGGCCAAAACATACTTTGTCTGAGTAAATTGGATTTCTTAAATTCCTATATTTGTACTAACAATGCAATCACTGTTAAATGGATATATTAGAAACAATCAAAATTATTAACATTACATTAAATTCCAAAACATAAAACCAAATAAGTGTGTACATTTTACATAACCATAAGAAGACATTTAAATATACCAAGAGAAATCTTCATTAATGAATTTTTGAGTCATTACAAAATGGTTATCACAGTCTATAAAATTAGACATGTGATTTATATTAAGCATGGTCAAAGAAACTATTCTAAAATAAGAACAATTATAAGGATATAAGTGTATATAAGATCCCCAAATAGTAGGAAACGTTTCCCCTTACAGTTGATAATGGTCATACCTTGGGTTTCATCTCTTGAACCACATTCACAATCTAAATGAATATGATTTCTCACAAAACTCCTAAAATTACCTTCACATAAAATAATATGATTTTTATTAAAAAAAACATAAGGAGTAAGAAATAATGGGGTAAAACAACAATTACATAATGTAAACCACAATCAATGGTATAATACTAGTCCGAAAAAAGAGAAATGTGAAACCTAGAACATGGGGGACACCCCATGGAAGGATAAGTTATGAGGGTCACCACTAGGAAATTGAGGAATTAAAATTGTACTTAAGAAGATATAGTTTCCATTAAAATGTATTAATCCATCAAATGATCATTTTATATTTCCTGGGTATAACTATAATAGTCCCATTTTAGGATCACCCAAATAATGATATGACGACTTCAACTATATCTAGCAGAACTCAATAGGTTTTCCACAAAATTATAAATAACAGAAAGCACTAATATAGAAGGAATAAAAAATTCCTTAGGTCATTGAATGGAAAAGAATATTTATCACAAATAGGAACAAACATGGCTCTAATGAGGATCACATCACTAAATCATCCCTCAAATTATGAATGTCTGAAAATTACCAATCATTCATAGCATAAGAAAATGAAGAGATTTAATCTATGGAAAATGATTTTATAGGCTCTTAATTGGATAATAATTATGTTATAATATAATTTGAAGATTAAAATTGATCAATGGAAAGAGATCCAAAGAAGAAGGAGGAGGTGTTTTATCTGTTACAATTAAATCCTAATAATGAAATTACTTACACTTGTGTGAGAATCACTTATCTTGAGTGTTTTCTCCCACAACGGCCTCCAAAACAACATTAAAAGATGTGATCCACATACATTTTTTCATAATAGAAAACACATGGCCAAAACATCTTGAACATGTATTTGGTTTTGGCTGTTTTGGATGCTGATATCTCCAAAACCCAATTTTATGATTCCTCAAGTAACTCAAATCCTACTAGAATTAGACCAAGAATTTATCCTTCTAAAACTCATAGAAAAAATAAATAAGGTCTTCACATATTTAGAAAAATATAATTCCTTTATAATATATATTTTTGAGAAATTATAAATTTTTAGTTTTAATAATTCATTAGTGACCTAAACCAAATAAATCCATAGTAATATAAAATAAATTTTTTTAATTTATGTTAAATATTTTATTTATGGAATAGTAATAGAGTTTCTAGAACCACATCTCAGAAGGTAGTTATGGGGAACTTATATTGTAATTAGAGAAATGTTTTAGAAAAGTTTAGAATATTTTCCTATATTATGTGACTACTTTTTTAGGTAATTTTTAATATCAGATATATTGAAATATAGGGGATTAAAAAAATGGATTTTCAAGGGTTACAATGATTTGGATGTAGGAGTTAGTAGAGTTTTCTTTTAGATAGAATCATTTTCATGGATTATCCTTATATAATATTTTATATGAAATCATTTTTATCAATCAATGAGCAGTTGTATCTTGAAAATTCAATAGATTCCTAACCATATTAGAATGTAAATTTTTTTGAGATAATTTAAAATGTCGATTAAAAAAACTATTTAAGGGATACATAATGTAATTACCATGGTCATTAATAATTTTTATTTATTTTTTTCAATCCATTAAAATATAATTGCAGATCTTAAATCTATATTTTTATGTTTTGAAATTCATGTGAAAAATATCTTTTCTTATGATATACTACGTAGTTAATAATATAAAATTTATGTTCATACATATATAATGTATAATATGAATATATTAACCTAAAAATAATTTGAGACGATATTATGAAATATAACCAAAAATTTAATATTTTTATATTTCATTTTTTTCATTGAAATTATTTTATGAACATATGAGTTATTATTAAATTGTTGATAAACATAAAACAATTTACATAAACTGGTGAATAATTTTAAATTTATTGTAATATGACATATTAATTATATAGTTTAGTATATATATAAATAATAATAGTAATACAACATAAATTTCGATAAAATATATGTTGGTTAGTGATAATTTGAAATAAATATATTATTAATGATATTTATAAGATTTAATTGAAAAAAAGTATTTATAGTGGGAATGATATTTTATAGAATAGTAATTTGAACGAAATTAAAAATAATAATTTTAAGAAAATTAAAATAATTGATAATGATACTAATTTTAAAGATAAAATATATTATGACAATGATTTAAAAATAATTTAATAATACCAATAATATTTGAAAAATAATGTATGTATATATATATATATATATGAATACACACAAAAATATTTACATATATATAATTTTTAGAATATGAATAAAACTATTAGTGTTTAAAAAAACTAATGATTCTATAAAAATTATTATGAGTTCCATGATAACTATAATAAAAAATGATTATCATATATATATATATATTAAGTGGAATACATTGTTTTTAAGTAAATGTATATATATATTATAGATTTTTTTTAACATAAACATATATATAATTAATTGATCAAATATTAATGATTAAAATTATCAAAAATATATAAAAGATATATTAATATTCAATAAATTATATATATATATATTAAATTTAAAATATTTATAATGTGAAAAATAAAAGATAAAACTTAAAAACATATGGGGGTCATTATCCACCTCATTAGTTTACCCTTTCCATCACACCTTAACATATCTCATCAAGAACCCATGACTAATATACACAACAATGTTTTGAGTTCTAGATGATCACACCATTGGTGTCCCCCACCCTTCCATATCATTCCCTTCTACCCTAATCAACACCACTAAGCCTATATCACTCCTACACAGCCACCATTGCTCCATTTATAATTTTCATTAATGGATTGTAATTAAATTCCCCTTATTCACTCTCTCATTAGTAAAAACTAGGTGTATATAATATATTTTTATCTCATTGAGTATGTATGTTTTATCATCATAAGTACCGACCACTTTTCTTCATGATGGTAATTGACATATGTATGTAGTAAATATATGATCTTTACATGATCATGAGATGCATTAAAAAAACTCAAACCAACACTTACATCAATGTATTATTAATATGTACTCAATAACACTCTTGTAGACTTATAATATATGAGGAAATGATTTTTTCCATTGATTGATAGATTTTTTTAGGAATGGATAAATAAATAATCAATTTGAATTCCCATTGGTATTGATTCCCAATTGGGGTTTTTAATCATTGGTGTTCATGCACAGACACCGGGTTAAATTTATGCTGACAGGGTAAGTGTTCTTGAAATAGTCTATAAATAGATATCAGGTACATATAATAATTTTGTAGAATAAGTATTGTAAAAGAAAAATTCAAAGATTTCTGAGTTGAAAGAATAGGTAAGGGGAACCCATTGTTGACCTCGCCTATTTTGATAATCCCAATTATGTGTTAATTATTGTTTATAATCCTTTGTAGACAATAATATCAAAATAATCATTAGAATATGTTTATCACTAGTTATCTATGTTTATACATACTTTGAAATAATTCTAACTCAATCTGGATATATTTTGAATAGAACAGGAAAGTGTTAAGTTCATTGGTTTGCACATAGCTACTGTTACAGACAAACAAACACTTGTTATTTGGTACAGAACAGAGCTACGAGTATGTAAGTATATAGGTACACCGAATGGTTATCGTTAGAGTAAGTCTACCGATATGAGTAAGTCTAACGATATGTGTAAGCCTACTGATAAACAAAGGTCACTGGTTAGAAAATGTATCTGCTACTCAAGTCAATCGATACAAGCTACTACTACATACATGCAGACACACATCTACCGTTATAAAGACCAACCAATACAACCAGACAGACGAATGACTACCGATACAAAGATACTAATACAAAGCTCACTGATAGAAAGAGTCACCAATATAAGTAGTTACCGATAGACCAAAGCTACTGAAGGAGTTACCGGTATATAGAGCTACTATTACATGGAGTAACTTCTACCTATACAAGGAGCTACTAGTACATGAACAAAGAGCTACCGATAAGAAGCTCACCGCTATACAAAGTCCACCGCTACAAGTCTACTAATAGAGAGCTACTAATGAAAGATGACTGTTAACTAGTCACTGCTACTTAAACTCCATTTCTATTTATTTAATATGCAATCATCATATTTTATGTTTTTAATGCACATACTATTATTTAATGATAGTTGTTGGCATGTCCGGGAGTCGTACCTCATACCAATGAAAAGGTAATCATTCTTATTGCCGGAGCATAAGGTACAAAAGGAAAATTGAACAGCAGAGAAAAGATAGATTCATATACAAAATAAAGAAAGGTGACATCCATACACCTATATAGTTGAAGAACACTAGACATATATGAAGCCACTAATACAAGAAGAGAACACAAGATGAATCTTAGTCAAGGAGTGGATAACTTCAATGATCTCTTCATACACTCAAGATGATCAAACTGAACTTGAAAATCAAGGAAGGAAAGGACACTCTATTATCAAGAGAATAAACTAGATAAGGACTCAGAAGCATTTCTATTCAATCAATAGGAGTACAGAGCTGCATTTCATATCACTAGAGCACTCTAAACTCTTATATACTCTCTTAGTGATTCTTTAACATACTTTTGAGTAGTGTGTGTACTCGGTATATTTTATAACACATTGAATCATATGCTGAACTTGAGGATTTAATCCTCACTCACTCTTTCCCTATACTCTTATTTCCCACTATGGATAGTGATAGAGGTCAAGTAGGACATGGATAGCCGATGTTCTGTTGTTTTGTTTTCTTATGAAGAACTATGGTAGAGGTATTAGTACCTGGACAGTCTTTGCACTGTTTTTTACCCCGATCCAGGGTGTGGATCAATATTTATATAAAATGTTTGAGAGGACAAAGTCTCAGATTGAGACTGAACCTCTTGTTTTAAATTGTTGTGCTTATTTTATTTTGTTTTAAACTATATTGAATATTCCACTGTGAAGTACTTTAAATATAATTTTATTTGAAGTAACTCTGATAGTTGAACTAGAAAGTGTTTATACTTATTTTGAACCAGTAAGTTAGTCTCAAAAGCTATCTTAATCTTCAGATTAAGTTAACTAAGAAGTAATCAATCATTGAGAGACTAATTGAACTTTTACAGTCTTTATAATTTCACTACAGTTTAACATGTTTTATAAATTGGGGATTTTTTATAACAATATTTTTAACAAATTTTTTTATTGGAACTCAATTCAGCCCCCTCTTGAGTATCCCCTCCGACTAACATTTGGTATCAGATGATTGTTTGTTATTTACAAAGGATATCAAAATACTCTATTTTCAACTGTGATTTTAGTTGTATCTTGATGATCTTAAATTTCTCTTAGTTCTCAATTTTATATATTTAAATATATTTTCTAAAATCCGATTATGGATAATAGAATTAAAGGTTCCGCTACCAACATGACACCATTCATTAATGGTTCAAATTATTCCCAATGGAAACATAAAATGAAAATTAATTTAGAATGTATGGGATTTGACACCTGGACGGCTATAGATACTCAATATAAGATTCCATAAAATGAAAGGACCACATGGGATGAACCTACTAAGACTTCATACAATAATAATTATAATGCAATTAATGCCATGTACTATGCTTTAGGACATGAAGAATTTAATAGAATAGCTTCTTGTAAAACTGCTTATGAAATCTGGGACACTTTAGAGATTTCCCATGAGGGAACAACCAATGTTAAAGAAATGAGATTTAGAACTATACTATTAAGTATGATAACTTCAAAAATTAAGTCTGATGAACCTATTTCTGACATTTATCTCAGGTTCAATGAGATTGTTAACACTTTGAGCTCACTTGGAAAAGTTGTTCCTGCATAGGAGCAGATTATGAGAATACTACGATGTCTTCCAGAAAGATGGGGAGGCACATCTGTCTCAACAATAGAATTGTGTGATATAATTTCAATGCCTGCTAAATAATTAATTGGTAAGTTGATGATGTATGAAGAAGATCTGAAAGTAAATAAGGAATAAGATGATAAACCAAAGAGGATGTCCGTATAATTTATATATACTGCCTCAAAGAGAAAGGATAAGGAGAAAGTTCACATACCTACTGATAGCTCAACAAGTGATGGTTCAAAATCTAATAGTGATGAAGAGATGGCTCAGATAGCCAGAGGGTTCAAGAAGTTCTAAAGGAAGAATAAATTCATCAGAATAAAAAATTATAGAGTAAAATATGACAACAATGGTCATTGGAAGAAGGAATAGAATTAAGAAGATAAGGATGATGTGATAGTTTGTTTTGAATGAAAAAAGGAAAGGACACATTAAGGCAGACTACCCAAAGTTAATGTTCAAGAAGAAATATGACTACAAGGACAAAAAATATAAGAAAGCCATGAAGGCAACTTGGAGTGCTTCAAAAGAAAACACAAGTGAGTCTAACGTTTCTGATTCTAAAAAGAATCATGCCAACATGTGTTTCATGACTAATACTTTGGAGGTACATGTTTCCCCTATGCTGATTGATTATTATTCTGGTAATGGATGTAGTGATGATAATATGTCTAAAGATGAATTGATTGAATATTGTAATATACAAGAGGAAACCTGTAATGAATTGAAGGAAAAGTGTAAAACCATTAAGAAACAACATGTTTTGACCATCTCTGTTGAGTTTTCACTTGATATAGAAAAGCAAAATAATGCTCAATTACTTACAGAAAATACTGAACTGAAATTGTCCAATGAGAAATTAAGGAAAAACATAGAGAAATTCACAAATGGAAAGAATAATGTAACTCAAATTCTAGGAAAACAAGTGGAACCAAAATATACCATTGGAATAGGCTATCATCCTAGACAGATAAAAATTACTAAAATTAGATTTATTCCAAAATCTGGACTGAATGATGCTAGTTCTAGTTCTAGAAATTCATAGGCTTTAACTAGTTATTCACATGGTTATAGATCAAATAAAGTTTATCTTTCAAAATATTTTGAATCTATTGATTGTATGAGACCCATTAGACAAATTTGGGTACCCAAATGTTTTCTTGCTAACCTGTTTTGACCTAAGAAAATATGGGTACCAAAATCATTTTCTTTTTAAACATATTTTGTAGGAAAATATCATGAAAAGTTCCCATAAGAAGGTATGGTACGTGGAAAGTTGATGTTCAGGGCATATGTCTAGAGATTACTCATGCTTCATGAGTATAATCAAAGTTTTTAGAGGCCATGTCACCTTTGGTGATAATTCAAAAGTAAACACCATCTGCTTAGGCTAGATTGGTAACACTGATTCCATTTTAATTTCCAATGTTTTATTTGTTGATGAACTTAAGTATAACCTGTTAAGTATTTCTTAGTTTTGTAATGATGGTTTCAATGTTAAATTATAAAATTATTCTTGTATTGTTTTTAATTATAAAAATATTTTAGTATTTTCTTCATTGAGAAATGAAAATGTTTATGCTGTTGATTTGAATTATTTAGCTAAACAGAACATTACATGCTTGAATGATTTTCATAAAGATCCTTTTCTAAGGAACAGAAGATTAGTAAATTTCAACATTCATTTTCTTAGAAAACTAACTAGGAAAAACATAGATAGATACCTACCTAAACACTAATTCCCAACTGATAAAGTTTGTAATCCCTGTCAAAAGGGAAAGCAACATAATGTTTCTTTTAAATCAAAGAAATAAATTTTAACTTCTCAACCTCTCGAGTTGGTTCACATGGACTTGTTTGGACCCTCTAGAGTTTCTAGTTTAAATGGGAGGCACTAGGCTTATGTCTTAGTTGATTACTATTCTAGGTACACTTTGGTATACTTCTTATCTCACAAAAGTGAAGCCTTTTCTTACTTTATTAAATATTCGAAGTCTATGGAAAACTGTAGTGGACTTAAGATTATGAAATTGAGGTGTGATCATGGTCGTGACTTTGAAAATCATGAGTTTTAATCTTATTGCTCACACAATGGCTATAGTCACAATTTCTCTACCCCTAGGACACATCAGTAGAATGGTGTAGTAGAAAGAAGAAACCGAACTCTTCAAGAGATTGCAAGAACTATGCTTAATAAGTATGACCTTTCAATTTACTTTTGGACTGAAGTAGTAAATACAAAATGTTATATTATTAATAGATTCCTGACAAGAATAGTTGTCAAAAATACCCCTTATGAGTTGGGGAACCATATGAAACATAAGATTAATTACTTTAAAGTTTTTGGTTGTAATGTCTTTATTCTCAATACAAAATAAAATATTGAAAACTTTGAATCCAAGAGTGATGAAGGAATTTTCCTAGGTTATTCAATTACTAGAAAAGCTTTTAGAGTTTTTCATAAAAGAACCAAATGTGTGGAAGAATATGTTCACATAAAAGTTTGATGAAACTAATCCACATGAACCCAAATCTTCCATTGAAAATATTGAAGAAGTTTTTTCTTTTTTGAACCATAATGATAAAATCAATGAACCTGTTGTAAAGACATACAGTTCTGGAAACATTCCAGAACCACTTTTTGTAGAGCCTGAATCAAGAGAAGAACCTGATATTTCTAGTCCTACGTTTACTCGACAAACTAGGATTCTAAAGAATCATAATTTAGATGTTGTTATTGGTAATCTTGATAGAGGGACACATACAAGAGCTTCTCTAAGAAACCAGGTTGAACATCAAGCCTTTCTTTCATAGTTAGATCCTAAAAATATCAATGATGCAATCAATGATGAATTCTGGGTAATGTCTATGAAAGAAGAATTAAATCCATTTGAAATAAACAATGTCTGGGAATTAGTTGAAATACATAAGGACACTTTGACGATAGGCACTAAATGGGTTTTTAGAAACAAAGTTGATGAGTCTGGAAACATAGTTAGAAACAACGAAATGCTAGTTGCACAAGGATATAGTCAAGAGGAACTAATAGACTATGAGGAAACCTTTTCCCCTATAGCTATATAGGAATCTATTAAGATTCTACTTGCCTATGCTGCTCATTTGAATTTCATGTTATACCAAATGGATGTTAAAAGTGCTTTTCTAAATGGTTTTATAATTAAAGATGTTTTTGTTGAACAACCAGAAGGATTTACTAATTATCAATTTCCAAATTGTGTTTTTAAGCTATCTAAAGTTTTATATGGTTTGAAACAAGCTACACGAGTTTGGCTAGATAGACTTAGCAATTTTTTTTATTTCAAAAGGTTTTACAAAAGGGATTGCTGATCCAACTCTCTTTATCAAATGAATTTCTAAAGATGTTTTGATTGTACAAATCTCTGTTGATGATATTATTTTGGGATCTTCTAAAAAAAATTTGTTTATTGATTTTTCAAAGAGTATGCAAAATGAATTTGAAATGAGTTTAATGGGAGAAATCAAATATTTTCTTGGATTTCAAGTTTTTCAAAATGAAAATGGTATTATTTTAAATGAAAGTAAATATATAAAGGATCTTTAAAACGTTTTGGTTTAGATAGATTTCAAGTTGGACATTGGTAAATCTTGAAAACCTGTTGATCAAACCAATTATAGAGCAATGATTGGAAGTCTACATCACCTTACTTCTAGTCGACCAGATATTATGTTTAATGTGTGTATGTGTGCAAGATTTAAAACTAATCCTAAAGAATCCCATTTTCTTGTTGTTAGAAGAATTTTCAAATACCTTAATCATACTGAAAATTTAGGTTTGTTTTATCCAAAAAGACAATCTTTTGATTTAATATGTTACTCAGATGCTGACTTTTCATGTTGAAAGTTAGATAGAAAGAGCAATTATGGAACATATCATATTCTAGTTGTGGCCCTAATATCGTGGTGTAGTAAGAAGAAGAATTCTATTGCATTATCTACTACTGAAGTAGAGTACATTACTGTTGGTAGTTGTTGTGCACAAATTCTGTGGATGAAACATACTTTGTTGGACTACAGATATCAGTATAAACATGTATCAATAAACAGTGATAACACTAGTGAAATTAACATCTCTAAGAATCCTGTGTCTCACTCTAGGACCAAACACATTGATGTAAGGCACCATTTTTTGAAAGATCATTGCCAAAAAGGTGATATTCCTCTTTAATTTATAGGTACTGAACATCAATTAGCTGACATTTTCACCAAGCCTTTGTGTTTAGATAGGTTAAGGTACATTAGACATGAATTATGAATGATAGACTCTGTTTGTTAGAAACCTCACTAGTATGAAACCTCACTGTTATACCTCACCAGTATGAAACCTCATTTTTATACCTCATCGATATGAAACCTTACTATTATACCTCACGGGTATGAAACCTCACTGTTATACCTCATTGGTATGAAACCTCACTTTTATACCTCACTGGTATGAAACCTCACTATTATACCTCACCAGTATGAAACCTCACTGATATACGTCACTGTTAGTGGACCTCATCGTTAGGAATTATCACCGGTATACCCTACCATAAGTGTGTGTTGTTTTAATCTTCTTTATTTAGCCGCCGTAATCTGTATTGTTTATACTTTACTTATTATATTTTAATTATTTATTTTATGATTCCTAAATGATAAAACTATGTCTTAGCTTCTTCTTAATCCAATGAAATCTCCTCTGTCAAACCCAACTCCTTGAGTCCCCAAATCTCGAAAAAACCTTATGTTCTTCAATCCAGAGATGAAAAAAACCAAACTTCCGACTGTCAAAGATGACTTTGATGAACCGAATGTGAAGAAGCAGAAGAAAGGGCCTGAAGCAAGTATAAATGTCAATCGAACAAGGTCAGGGAGGCATCCTGTGAACCTGCACTTGCAAAATAAAGAAATTGTAATCGAGAAGGAGCTGTGTGGAGAATGGATTTTTTCCAAGTAAATCGCTGACCCTAAGAATATTGGAGGATCAGAAATGGCTAGAATATTTCCAAAACAATAAGGTTGTCTATTATCTGAAGCTAATAAAAGAGTTCTATGCTTCTATGCGCTTTGATAAATATGATATGGAAAATAGAATGATTTCATTGGTAAATGACAAGGAAGTAGATTTTTCATCCATTGAATGAGTTGAATTCATGAAGGTACCACATTAAGGATTATTTGGGTATTTATCGAAGACAATAGATCCTACCAGTGACACATTTGACTATGAAACTGCCTTGGAAGATTTGACAAGAGATGGCACTCCTAGGAAAGTAGTGGCTGCTGAGATGGATGGGGAAAATATGTTGTTGTTCAAATTAATTCCACATGTGCTAAGTCCAAGAAGAGAAGGCTTTGAAAATCTGAAGTATCAAGATATTTATTTTTTTCATCTCTTAAGGCATGATGTGAAGGTGAATCTATGCCGGCTGCTAATGATTCAAATAGAGGATATAACTAGACCCAAATAAAAAACAATGCTTTATTCATTTCCAAATTGATTTCGGTTATAATTAATGTAAAGGGGATTGATGAGTCTTAGGATGAGACAGTGGTGGTAATAAAAAACTTTTGTATCACAAGAATAGTGTATAAGTACATGAAGATTAGCTATAACCCATGGAAAAGGTAGTGGGTTACTGAGGATGAGAATATATATGACAAGTTCAATCCAGTGGAATATCCAAATAGACCAAAAGATAAAAGAGATCCATGTCTAGGACCTGATGAGGAGGAGCCACAATATAGTGATGATTCAAGTGAGGATGATTCATCTGTAGTAGATGGAGGAGAACCAGACTTGCCTCCTACCCCAACTCCAGAAATTGTATCACAAGAAAATCGAAGTGCTTCTTTGAACCTACCTAGTATAGAAATCATGTTGGGTGTAAGAAATGAAGAGGCACCTATGGATGAGGAATACCCTCAGAGATCAGATCAGTAAGAGGGTGCCCCAGAGAATGAGGAAGAAGAAAGAGAATCTGAAACTGAAGCATCTACTTCTGCCACCTTGAGTTTGAGTCATCTGATTGGAAGTTCTGTTGTGCCTTTAGAGGCTGTTCTTGTTGATGTTGATAGACCTGCTCCGATTCCTGAGGATCCTCCTGCTGTTGGAGAAAGAGAGATGGTTGTGCAATATTCTTCTGAGGAATACTAAGCTGATGAGGGCGCCATTGTTGTACAAGAGAATGCACCAGTTGATGGGGAGCATACAACTAGACTAGGCAGTGCTTCAGTAGCTGGTGGAATTGAAGACTGGGTAGCAGACCCAGGTTTTGTGGTCTGTAGAATGGATTATCTAGATTATGATAATGAGGCATCCCTCAGTAGACCTGAAGTCAATTATGATATTCTCTCTGAGTTATTTCCTGTAGATGTATTTAGAAAACCTGATATGGATTAGTTAAAGTCGGAGCTAAAGGCCATATTTGTGGAAGAAGTAAAGAGAATGGAAACTTCACTGATTTCATCCATTCAATCTGTTATAGATGACACTGTGGCTAGTATTGCGTCTCAAAGAGCACCTGTTGTTGTTCCAACTAGTATGGTAACTAGAGAAGATTTTGAGTCTTTAAAGGCTGAGATGAAAGAGTCTTTGAATGCACCTATTTCCGATTTAATGAATTGTTTTGTTGAGGAGATGAGATACATGAAAAAACCCGTTGTAATCTCTCCTGGTTATACTATGTAAACCACAATGATAGAGATGATGAATGAAATCAGATTGTGTCATTCACAGATTGAGAGCCTGACATGATCTGTTTTCGCCTTGAAGCAGTCTGTTGCTTCCTTAACTTCCTTGAGTATTTCTCAAACTGAAATGAAAGCTGATATCAATTACATTAAAGGTGTAGTAAAGAAATATGTGGATGTCTTTGAAGCTGTTAAGAAGTTGGTCAAAGAGCATGTGAGCACTCGGGAATTGGTTGTCCAGAAGCTGATAAGCAACATAACCCAATCATTCAAGGAGACTATTGCATTCACTGTCAAACCTCATGCTTCATCCAGTACTTCTGTATATGTTGATAAGTTTCGAACAGTGATGAGAGAAGAGCTTGGTTCAGCATCATCCAGTGGCTCTGTGCACTCATCTGACCTAACCCAGGTAGTGACTACCACTAGAGATATCATGAAAATTGTTCAAGATTATATGAGAGAAGCTTCTGTCTCTCAAAAAGAAGTAAAGGATAAAGGTGAATCTTATTTTCAGAAAGTGTCTACCAAGCATCAGTTGACCAACCATTTCGAACTTCTTTTGGAAAATATGAAATTACCGCTTGTCAATCAAGCCATCAGAGAACAAGTAAGCAAGCTCAATTAACTGACTCCAGATTTAGACAAATTCATGGAGAACAAGGATGATTTCATCTCTACTATGGATAGAGGAGGGGGAATTATAATGGACTTTAGAAATCTTTTGCTGTCGTTTTTGCATGTGGACAGTACTCTTATCATTGCACCTCCATCTCGGCCTACCTTTACTCAGTCTACCTCCATTCCTCAGATGACTCAAGTCCAAGCCATTCGGCGCATCACTCCTATGATTACCAAGAGAGATACACATTACAGGCCAGGAACTGTCTCAGTAGGTGAGCCTCCTATGATTATCTCTGGTATTCATAAGCCTCCACCTCTATCCACCACCCCTGAATCCTCTCCTGATCCCAAGGGAAAACATCATGCTGAGGATGTGGATTGATTAGTGGCTAGGATATTTGATAAAAATCACCTATATTTATTTTCATTTCATTTATGTATTTATTTGTATCTTTTTTCTGCAAGGAATATATATGGTCTTCCTTTATTTTCCCCTCTGTTACTTCTCTTTTCCTCTATTTACTTTTTGTCCCACTTTTTTCTAATCACAAAGTGGGAGAAATAATATCTAAGGGAAACATTTCTGGGGAGAAATCATATCTAAGGGAGAACTGGGAAAACTGATATGAAATATCATTAGATTTTATGAGCCAAATATATATCCATCTCTTACATTTGTTTATATTTTACCTCTGATACATGTGTTTTATAATATATTGTTTTCTCTGATACAATAGAATATAGATACCATATCCTCTGATACTTTTAAAATCTCACATTTGAAAATGTCATCACTCACACTGAGAAAGACGAACCATTGTATTTTATACTGATACATTACTGATTATTTTTGGATTATAATACATTGAGTTGTGATTATCAAAAAGGGTGATATCGTTGACCTCGCCTATTTTAATAATCCCAATTATGGGTTAATATGTGTTTATAATCCTATGTTGACAATAATATCAAAATAATAATTGGAATAGGTTAATCACTATTTATATATGTTTATACATACTTTGAAATAATTCTAACTCAATCTGGATATATTTTGCATAGAACAGATAAGTGTTAAGTTCACTGGTATACACATAGCTACTGTTACAGGAAAACAAACACTAGGTCTTTGGTACAGAACATAGCTACCGGTATGTAAGTCTACCAGTACACCGAATGATTATTGTTAGAGTAAGTCTACCGATATGAGTATGCCTAACGATATGTGTAAGCCTACCGATAAACAAAGGTCACCGGTTAGCAAATGTCTCCGCTACTCAAGTCTACCAATACAATCTACCGATACATACTGGCAGATACAACTACTTTTATAAGGACCTACCAATACAACCAGACAGATGAACGACTACCAATACAATGATATTGATATGATGCTCACCGATAGACAGAGTCACCGATATAAGTAGTTACTGATTGACCAAAGATACCTAAAAAGGAGTTACCAGTATATACAGCTACTGTTACATGGATTAAATGCTACCAATACAAGGAGCAACCGGTACAAGACCACAGAGCTACTGATAGGATGCTCACCACTATACAAAGTCCACAACAACAAGTCTACTGAGAGAGCTACTGATGAATGATGACTATTAACCAGTCACTGCTACTTAAACCCCATTTCTATTTATTTATTAAGCAATGGTCATATTTGATGTTTTTAATGCACGTGCTATTATTTAATGATTGTTGTTATCATGTCAGGGAATCGTACCTCGTACCTATGAAAAGGTAATCATTCCTATTACTGGAGCTTAAGGTACCAAAGGAAGATTGAACTGCATAGAAGAGATAAATGCATATACACAATAAAGAAAGGTGACATCCATACACCTTGTTGACGCTCCTTTCCATCACACTGTCTAGATGAATGGAAAGGAAAATGACTTAGCACAAATTGATTCATCCTTTGAAGAAAAAATAAAAAATCAACAAAGGCATGAACAAGGCTTCAAATGCACAAGCGCAGCGCATGCTCCCTTACTTTCGTGCAAGTATACTTGCGCGCCGCCTAATGCTCGCGCAAGTGACTTGCGCAACTTAAGTGATAACCGCCCAGGGTCTTATCCAGCCTATAAATAGACCATGTGGGCCCCCCATTTGAGGAGTAATTTTTCCAAAATTCCGATATAGAGCTCTAAACGCCCAAGTATTTTCTTTAGTTCTTCCGAACACTTCTATGGTAATTATTTACCTTGAATGGAAGGTATAAACAAGAGGAGTAAGGCCTTTGTGTTAGAATTCACTAACACTTTCGCGCCTAAGGTGTTTTACCGTTAAGGGAAATGAACATACTTGTGTGCCACCATACTTCTTCACCAAAACTTGCGCGCCCACGCAGTACCTGCACGCCTGCTAGGACTTGTGCGCCCCTGCCTTTTTGGGTACCCTTCTTGCCCATTTAACCCCTCTTATACCATTCCTCCTCTCCTATTCAAGATCTAGTCTTCAAGAGAATCTTCAAATCCATTTATAGCATGTTTTCTTGATTAACGTCCTTATCTGAAAGGAATTATATGGAATATTTCTCAAAACCTAGTGATTTACACATCTTAATGTCACTAAAGATTGCGATTTCATTCATTCAACCTCATCATTTAGGATGAGAGAACCCCTTAACCTGTGACTCCTTTTCATGAATAAGCCCCAGTCATAATTCTCAAGACCAGACATCCTCCTTAGGAATAAGCCCAAAGTCCTCATTATCATGGGCCTCCTTCTCAAGAGTATGTCCCAGTCATAATTCCCATTAACATTGGGCATCCTCCTTAGGAATACGTTACAGGCCCTCATTAACCTGGCCCTCCTTTTTTGGAATAAGCACTAGTCTCAAATATGGTCATCCTCCATAGGAGTAAGCCCCAAGTCCCTTAAATTTTCTCTTAACCAGTCCTAATTTACTATTGATTTGGGATTCCTTCTTAAGAGTAAAACCCAATCATAAGTCCCCTCCTAATTTGGGCCTCCTTTTCAGGAGTAAGCCCTAAGTTAGAGTATCCAAATCTCCATAAAGTACGTATACCTTTATGGACCTTGTTCCTCGATTTCTTCCCTGAAGTAAATCTTAATCTTCATCTGTTTGGGCAGTCATACTTATATAATCCCCACATTATTTCTTATGATTGCATATTTTATGGAACAATTGTCTAGTTTCACCAATACCTCTTTTTTCTCACACCGAACACGACTCACGTGAGCTTAGAGTGTAAAAGTAATCATGACATCTTTCTTTGATCCATAAATCATGCATAAACATCATACTCCCTTACTCGAACTATCTGGGTTCTGATTCATTTTCCAAAAACAAAGGATACGTAGGTAGGCCATCCGTGGGTACGACCCCAACTCTGAAATAATCAATGTCCTTCTAAATGAAAATAAAATTCAAGTGCCCCACTGAGTGGATTTAAACCCAGTATGGTCATCATAATGACCGAGAGACTTTTATGTATAAAAGGATACCAGTGACTAAGAATCACTAACAAATACAGATGATTCTCTATTGATGAAGAACCTCGAATACATATAAAAGATTCTATAAATTTCATACATATCAATCATTGATTTTCATATCTAAAGGAAAGCTCATTTTATACTTGGTAATATAATAAGGATTCACGAACATAACTTAAATCTATAAAGAGAGTCCCGGAGTAGACAATAATTACCCTCAAAAAGGTGAGATGAGTCCGACCTCCCATCCTCTCGACCAATGAAAATTTCTAAGCCTCATTAGTCCACAACAAATGAGTGCCTACCATTGGAAAGTAGGTTCAAATGGATATGGAATCATTGGATGTTTTCGGTTCTATGAACAAACCCGTTAGAAACCTCTTGGAATGTTTGAACATTAAATCGACGAGGTCATCCCTAATTCTAGAGGGAAACGAAAAAATGGTGAACCCGACTTGAATCCTTAAACACATTAAAATGATGTTTTTCTTATTTGTTAGGCCCCTATTTAAAACTCAATGAGAGGGCCACCAAAAACAATCATTGACATATGTGATCTTCCAAAAGATGTAGTGGATGAATTTATCTTGATTATGTCTATTATATGAAACATGCACTCTTTTCAAAGATTTTATACCTTCTATGAAATGGATGCTCTCAAGTTCACACCTGTGAATATTGCTGCTGCGAATGCCACTACTGTTACTCCTACTGGATCGTCATCTTCTCTGAGGATGACATCACCTACTCAGCGTCTTCAACACTGGGTGTCAAATGAACTGTTTAAGGAGTACCGTCAACATGGTACCCTTCCAAATCTAGAGGCTTCCCAACAAGCCCTCCAAGTGAAAAATTCACAAAAGTCGTTCGGACAACAACGACCAGTGAACAAGAAGTAGGCGGTGCTAACCATGGTCTCAAACTGTTTCAGGTCGTTATCCCCAGAACACAATCACCATTCACTCCCATATTTTGGGGAAGTGAATGAGCAGGTCCCTCAGGGCCTTAATTCATGGAGACCAGAGTCCTTCACGAGGGATCCCATCAACAATCGCCAGCAGACTCGTGCGGTTGTGCTCCCTCAACATGATGCGGGTAGCAGCTCCAGGTGTTCGGCTCAGGTTCCTCGAACCCGAGCAGGCAAGACGAATCACCAGAGGCAAAATCCGGTTAACAGTGAGCAGGTTCTCATCTCTTCCATCTCTGGAGAATTCCACTAACCTAACTTGGTGGAAAGCAATGAGCGGGCACATACAACCATCCGTTTTAATTCCGCTGTCCAACAGACTCATCTGGATGCATCACGCCAATCCCGCCAGGCAATTCCGGTGGAGTACTATAGGTAGGAACATATACTTGTTTATACATCATCAACTAGTCAGCAGGCTCGTCTGACTACATACGATGGAGCTCGACAACCACGTTCGGCGAAGTGAAATCAGGTGGCACGTACACCTGCTATTACTGATCAAGCCTACCAACAGTCTCGCTTGGTAGCCTTCGGAGAAGTCGGTCGGAAAGCTCCGATGACAAACAGGTGGCAGATTAAACTCTCTTCCCCTACACTTGGGTACTTTCAGGATTCACTGATAGGAAAAGGAGGATATGAGCAGGAACACACACCTACTCCATTAATGGAATGGACGTATATCCCTGTTCTGGAAGCTGAAGTCACCAAGCATATTCTATCAATGGTGAAGGAGTAGAAGCAAATCCCTGCTCATATTCTGGATGCTTTCCAGGATATTATAACAGCTTCAGTGGAATCTCAGGGAAAGACACATAAATCTATCCCTACCCGTGGAGTGACACATCAACAGTTCACTCCGGAACAGACACACACATCTGTTCCAGTCCAAGTGGTTTTTGGGGAATACTCCCTCATATCATACAGAAAACCAAGTTAGGAAGATACACCTGATTTGAGTGGAGATCGTCAGCCTAACCTGGCCATCTCTCTTGATCAGGCACATACACCTACTTAGAGCATCCACTTTCGTTAATATGTGGTTTCCAAGGTGAGTAAGAAGGCGTCTAAGAATAAGATCCACCCAGCACAGTCAAGAGATCAAGAGCCAATCTGTAACAAGGCCTTGCTTGATGCCGGAGTTCTTGAAGCCCTCAGACAGTTATCTGTTGGAATTCAAGATTCTACTCCCTCATTTCCCAATAGTTGGAACATTAATTCTGAAGGTCTTCAATAGACACTTCCTCATGAAGGCTTTCTTCATAACTGTTCGGTCGATCTTGAAGTTTCATCTTCAGATGAGAGCCACAGGAAACCTCTGTGTGGTCAGAAGACCAAGGAGAAAGAGATCTCATCTTTTGCTGTAACCCACCATGGTGGTCCTCCCCATGATGATGAATTTTTCTACGAATGTCCTCTCCGCAGTAGTGATTCACATTGTCCGGAAAATGCTCTAGTGGAAAATGTAGTGCCGTGAAAGCCCTCTTATCTTGAGGCACTTACAAATGCAAAACCATTCATGTCTGATGCTTCATTTCTAGTAGGTGAAATACTTTCTCAATCGGAAGATATCCCATGGTGTAGGTCATTCTCCGAACCACCCCTAAGTCATGCATCTTCTAGTTTGATCAGTGATTTCTCTACAAATCTTGTTGAATCCGATGAAGCAACAAGGAAGCACCATCTCTAGTCAAATCAGGTAGAAGAATCTTCATTGAATGATAAAGATGAAATGATGAATATGAGAATACAACTAGAAAAAGGTGAAGTGCCAGTCATGTTTTAGCCTTTGGCTGACTCTCAGTATGACATTCCCGAGATGTTGACGGAAGATGGAATTCATGATATTCGTCTCAACATATGGAAAAATCTTTTTCAGTTAAAAAAGAAACTGTTATGTTATGATGAATATGAAAATCATGTTATGATAATAGAAGGGTTACAACGTCAAATTGATTTGGCATCTCTATTAGTCTCTCGATATCTGAAGTCTGAAAAGTAGTATAGAGCCCTTCAGCATTCATGCCTTGGTGCACTAAGAAGATTGCGCCAGTTAATTTCCAGTGCCCCATCTGGTATTCATGTCAGAGGATGGGGTGTTAATGGAGCACTACATTTCACTGTGCTCTTCAATCAGCAAATCCCACCGAAAATGGTTTCATGCAATGTTATTTCCCATGGCCGGATACAAATACCTGGCTTTGTTTGTAATCAAAATATTTCCCAAGAACAAGCTTCAACTAGTTCATCTCAAAATCAAGAATACAGAGAACATGTTTTTGAATTACTCTTGCATCAAGCAAATGAGAATATAGAACATGCCTCTCGTATGGAGCAAGCACATCATAAAGTGACAGAAGTGTCAGAAATCATCCAACTGTCTTTTGAACCGGGTGATAAAAGTGGATGTCGATTGATGAATCCTGCTAATTTCTGGACCAAGGACCCCAAGATCAGGAGAGATTTTAAGAAAGTCTCAGACATAGCATGAAAAGAGCCACCCCAGCTTGCCAGATTGGGGACTCTTTTAATCCAACCCTTGAAATAAAAAAAATAGGGTTTGAGGAGTTGAGCAAAGACAGCAGGAATAGCCCCAGTCCACTAGACTGGAGACTATTTCAAATCATCAATCCCCACCTCAGAGAAATTCGGTCTTTTCTCGATTGGGGAAGAAGCCTCAAGAGGAACGAAGAGACAAATTATCAGGAGATTCTCTCCGAATTGCGGTTTTCCAAGAAGTTCCTGAAGGATCAAACCAACAAAAGGAAATTTCACGTCAGAGGCATGGCAAAAGACAATATCACAGAAATATGGATAGAAGGGATGCGATGCATTATACATCAATTAATATCATCAATGCCATTGTTGCTGATCCACCAGATGAGCTCACTCAGAGGGATCAGATGAAAAGGTTCTTATTCAAGAAGTTGTACGCACATACACAAATGAAGAAGGTGTGTGTACACAAAATCATAGGTTTACCCAAAATCTAGGTGTTCCTTCAAACAACCCACTTCCCCTCTCCAAAAGGGATCAAAAAAGGGGAAGTGAAAGAATTAGTTTACATATACTTCCTCTGGAGAAGGCCAATCACTCTCACTAGAGAAAAGATTTGCACAACAGGAGGAAGAAATGAAGGGATTGCGGAGGATGAATGAAGAACTACTTCAGGGTAGTCTTCCTCCTAAACATGCTGGAGTCAGTCAGCCAAGGGAGTTTGTTGCAGCTATTGAGATGCATCAAGAATATCCTCCTCTATTAGTACACCCTCATAGGTCTAATAATACGGGTGGAGTGCAACAACAATAGGCAGTGCTGCCATCAGTTGCAGTACCAGCTGCCATACCTGTCCAAGCTCCAGTCATAGCACTCGCCCAGGTCCAAGTTCAACCGGATGATTCTCAAAAGTTAATAACTACCATTGAGTCATTAACAGCTCGGTTAGAGACTACGGAAGGAAATCGTGCGTAGGTTCAACCAGAAAAGAGAGATTACCCTGAATGGGTAGATTCAGTCTCTCCCCCATCATGTTTGGGAAACCCTATATTCCCTATTTTTAATGGATTAGGCGATCCTGAACAGCTTTTTGTGCATTACGTGTCTTGTTGCGATCCTATGATGGGAATTCCGGAGCAGCAAGAAGTAGTGAAACTCAGATGCTTCTTGCGAACCTTGCAAGGACCAGCCTTTGTCTGATACACAAGCTTGAAATCCTGGTCAATTACCGGATGTGAAGATCTCCACCAAATATTTGTTCTCCAATTCAGCTCAACGTAGCCAAAGACAACAGTTTTTGATCTTACAAACTGTAAGCAAAGGGAGAATGAAAGGGTCTCAGATTTCATTGCTCGCTGGAAGGGATTAACATATTCCCTGAGCTTAGCACGCGTTTCCAATCTGTGTGGCAAATTTACGTGACGAATTACACACACTACTGATCCCTATGAAATACATAGGAGGGTTTCGAGACATTACTTTAATCAGTCAACATATTGATGATTCTCTTATACAGATTATGGCTAAATATCATGTAATTCCATCAGCTCCAGGATGGAGAATGGGTAAAGTAGAAACTGCAACAGTTATGCTTAAACAAGCACCTGTACCTGATTCTACCTCAAAACCTTCATCTTCTCGAAGGGCTCCACCTCCTGAGCGCCAATAGCAGAGGCCATTTTGTTAAGATAATCAAAGATATCAAAGATGAAAACAATTTGAGGATATGTAAAGCAATGTTTCTTTCCAAAATGATCAAGTTCCTGTTTATTTCATTTCAGCTCTAGAAAATAATTTTGTTGAATTGCCAATTCCCAAGAGGCCAAACAAAGAAGGAGATGAAGACCGTCCCAACTATTGCCCGTTTCATCAAATGTTGGGGCATCCCATCCTGGAGTGTTTTGTCTTTAAAGACCTCCTAAAAAAGATGGTCGACTTGGGAAAAGTCAAACTGAAAGGTTCTTCAGCTCTGGTAGCATGTGTTACTGCTACAATTCCATAGGAGGAAGGCGAGTGGCAAGAAGTCAAAAGAAAAAATGCACAGAAATATGATGATTGGATGGTCATAAAGACGATCAACCAAACTCATGCTATTTTTCGAACACAATTGAAGAAACCAATTGTGCCCTCTGCCATGAATGCCACAACAAAATCCTCTTTAGAGGGAAAATCCTCAAAGAGCGGTGTAATTCCAAGAAAGAGGAGTAATACAAAGAAGATGAGTATATGTCAAAGCCTACGCTGTCATTGACTCTAGCAGATTTCATTCCATACACTTTGAATCCATGGGCACCATCCCACCAAACGGCATAGCCTAAATTGGCTAGTCAGGAGGAGTATTCATCAGATGAAGAGTTGATCTTTGGTTCTATTAATATGATTCACTGAACAGATCTTTATGCTAGTCGGTGTTTCAATTTTGATGAGCCCAAATTCCCTATATCAAATAGAGGAATCAATGGGAGTTCCAGGGGTCTGGGATACAGAGGAAGACGTGGATATCCCAGAATCCACTATTCCAATTCTACTCCTGCTAGCACTATGTACGCAGTAGAAACTCATGGCAGAGCCCTTCAGGGAGCTCAACAAGAACAAGCAAGTTCATCCCCAATAGAAAATTCAGTCCTGTCACAGTTATTTTGGAGGATCGATTGGGGGTTCTACCATCATTATCTCAACAAGTAAATAGATCTAATTGGTCTAATATTCCAATACCAGGAATATTACCAACTCCTATCCCGATACAAGATGCATCAACTTCCAAAGCATCTGCTTCCAAGACACCTACAAAACCACATGTTCCTATTGGGAAATGCAGACCTCTGGATCAAAAGTATGATGTATTGAAACACCTGGCCCAAGTAACGACCATGTTATCAATTCTGGATGCTTTGAATCTGTCAAAAGATCTTAGGGAGGCACTCATCGAGGCTTTGTCAAGTCCTCAGGAGTTTGAAACTGAAATTGCAGCAGCTGAAGTCTATCACGTCGAGAATAATCCTGCAGAATTCCATGCAGTAATATCATTTACTGATGAAGATGAATATGATGTCATGCATGGACATATTAGACCTTGGTATTTATCTGGAAAGGTCAATGGCATAGACGTCCGAAGAGCATTCATTGATAATGGTTCAGGAGTCAACCTCATGCCCAATCGTACACTTCGACGATTGGGCCTCACGGAATCTGATTTATCTCCTTCTACCATGATGTTACAAGGATATGATAAAAATGAACAAGAACCACTGGGCGAAGTTACACTCAGAACTCAGTTTGGAAATCTTGTATCCAATTCAGATTTCATGGTTGTTGATCAAGACTCAGCCTTCAACATCTTGCTTGGAAGACCCTGGCTACATCAACATGTGGTTATCCCTTCATCATACTATCAATGTCTCAAGTATTATTTCGATGGTCAATTTGGGACATTGTATGGTAATAAGGCCCCGTTCAAGACATGTGAGCCTCAATACATTGAGTTAGAATTCTATCACATGAAGGGAAGGGAGAAATCCACAGCAAAGGAGATTACCATTATTAATGCTCCGTATGGTTTGGAAAAGATTCAGGTAAATCCATTTGCGCATGTGAGTACAGATTATGTGTTGCCTATCAGTCAAATTGACAATATAGACCTGAATAAAAATACTCTAATAGAATGATACATAATTTCAATTATGGAATTCGAGCCAGACAATATGGGATAAATTGGTGATCCTCCCGGCAATGAAGAAAGTTCAAACGGAGATTTCTTCGTTTCATCTGTTGAAATCCAAGAAGTCTATACTTCGCCAACTAGGCTAGAAGGAGTGATAGCGATGTCAGAGGTGAACAATGATGTTGATCCTCAATCCATAATCACCACTTTATTACCCAAGGAAGACCCTTCATCATCAATTGGGTCGGAAATGGAAGCTTCTTCTTCAAGATGTGAAAATTTTAGCGTCTCTTCTGATCATGAAAATTATGCTTCACCATCTACTATGCAAGTAGAAATAGAAGAATTAATACATGTTGAAGAAGAAGAAGAAGATCTTAGGGATGCTCCTCCAGCATTTGAAGAGGGTATCTCTACCACCGTGTATGAACTCAAAGAGACAAATCTGGGTATAAAAGAATATCCACGCCCCACTTTAATCAGTGCGTCCATGACTCATGAAGAGAAAGAGATGTATATTTCCTTTCTAAAGAAAAATCAAGACCTATTATCTTGGAACTATACAAGAAATTCCTGGGCTTGATCCTGATGTTTCTACTCATCATTAGGGTTTACCAGAAGAACATCGAGGATTTAAGCAAGCTGTGAGAAGGACACACCCAACTTATGCTTCCAAAATTGAAGCTGAAGTTGATAATCTTATCAAATCTATCTTTGTTATAGAAGTTATATATCCCAAGTGGTTGGCTAATATTGTCCCTGAGATGAAAAAAAATGTACAAATTAGAGTTTTCATTGATTTCAGAGATCTTAATCGACATTGTCCTAAGGATGATTTTCCAGTTCTGATTACAGAACTCTTGATTGATCCAACAGCTGGCTATGAAGCACATTCCTTCATGGTTGGATATTCCGGATATAATCAAATCTGAATGGGTCCAGAAGATGAGGAATCTACAGCTTTTAGAGCCCCTCAGGGTGTGTTTTTCTATCAGGTAATTCCCTTTGGCTACAAGAATGCAGGTGCAACATATCAACGTGCCATGCATCTTATCATCAAACCCTTTTTAGGGAATTTTGTTGAATGTTATGTGGATGATTTGGTGGTCAAATACAAAAAACTTTATAATCACATGGATTATTTGGAAATCATATTCCATAAGCTTCGACAACATAATTCGAAGATGAACCCCTTAAAATGTGCTTTTGGGGTAACCTCAGGAAAAAATTTCAGCTTTGTTGTATGCCATCATGGTATTGAAGTTGATCCTAATAAGACAAAGTAAATCCTTGGTATGTCACCTCCTAGAAATTTTAATGAATTAAGAGGTCTTTAAGTACACATAGCCTATATTCGACGTTTCATCGCCAATTTGGCAGGCAAAAGTTTACCCTTCACCAAACTGATGAAGAAGGGAGTCACTTACCAGTGGACTGAAGAATGTCTAGAAGTATTCGATATTATAAAGAAATACCTATTGAGTCCACCAGTACTCATGCCACCTGTTGAATAAAGACCACATATCCTCTACATGACAGCTTTAAAGCGATCATTGGGTGCCTTTCTTGCTCAGAAGAATGATGCTGGGAATGAAACAACCTCTACAACCTCAGTCGGACTATGCTGGAAGCGGAAACCCGGTATTCAAGTATTGAGAGGTGCTGCCTGGAATTAATCTTTGTAGTTCAGATGTTGAGACACTATCTGCAACATCACGAGGTCCAATTTGTATCTCACAATAACCTGATCAAATTCATCCTTAGTCGTCCAATGCTAACAGGACATCTAGCTAGGTGGGTAGTTATTTTGTAGCAATTCGACATAAAGTATGTGTCTTTAAAGGTAATAAAGGGCCATGCTCTGGCTGATTTCCTTACTGAACACCCTTCAGTGGAAGACACATCTTTAGATATTAAACTCCATGATGAGGAAGTCTTTTCTATTCAAGAAAGTCCTCAGGCATGGGAAATGTATTTTGATGGTTCTTCTAGTTGTCCAATAGGGAGGAAAATGGAAAATCCTAAATTCAACAATGTTTTATTAGTAATTGTGATCATTTCTCCAGAAATGGAAGTTTTACCCTACTACTTCTTATTATAGGAAGGTGGTACCAATAATGAAGCAGAATATGAAGCTCTCATCGCAGGCTTGGAGTTGGCGCTTCAAGCGTATGTGAATCACATAAAGGTGAAAGGTGATTCAGTCCTGGTAATCAAACAAGTCAATGGGGATTATGCCATCAGAAAATAAGAACTGATCCATTTGTATGATTATGTTAGATAGTTAATGAAAGAATTCCCTTTAGAACCGATATTTTCTTATGTCCCAAGATCACAAAATGCTAAAGCTGATGCACTGGATAATATAGCCACAGCTCTGGAAGATCCAAATCGGGATGAGACAACCATCAATATTGCCCACCCTCATACAATTTTACCTTATGTTCAAACCAGAACAGAGAAAATTAAGGAAATTAGTCCCATTCTTGAACCGTATGGTCATACTGTAGGATGAATGTCACCTATCAGGGAATACCTTCAAAATGGAACACTTCCGTCTAATAGAGCTGGAAAAGAACAAATCCGGCGACGTGTGGTCAATTTTACTCTTTATGATAGCCCAGATCACTTAGAGAAAATTCTCTACAAACATGGTTTTGATGGAGTTATCTTCAGTTGCATTGATGGTGAAGAGAAAATGGCTATCATGAAAGAAGTGCATGCAGGGGATTGTGGTGCCCACCAGTCTGGTCATAGACTGTCTGATCATATTCGAAGGCTTGGATACTTTTGGCCTTCAATGATACAAGATTATGTTGATTTCACAAAGAAGTGTCATTCATGCCAAGTACATGCCAAATTCATTCATCAACCTCCAGAGTTTCTTCATAGATCTAAATACTTGTGGACATTTGCCACATAGGGAATAGAAGTGGTGGGACCTTACCCTTCAGCTACTGCCATGCAGTTTAAGTATATTCTTACTTTTACTGACTTCTTTTCCAAATGGGCAGAGGCAATAACTCTTAAGTAAGTCAGTTATAAATGCATTGTTTGCTTCATCAAGTCTAACATCATTACCATATTTGGTGTCCCTCATACCATATTGATGGACAATGGCACCAACTTCTATTCATCTGAGGTGAAGAAGTTGTATTAAGAATACAACATCAAGTCCAATCATTCATCTCGGTATCATACAGTGGCCAATGGCTAGATAGAAGACTTCAGCAAGACTCTTTCAAATATACTACAAATGATGGTGGATAAAGATATGAAATCATGGCCTGATAATCTCTTTCATGCTTTATGGGCTTATCGGACCACCACCCGCACTGCAACGTGGTCACCTCCATATTCACCTGTATATGGAACGGAATCCATCTTGCCCATTGAAGTTCAACTACACTCACTCAGAGTAGCCATTTTTGACCAGTCATCTACTGATGAGCAATCTGAAAAGCTATTGAATGAATTGGAACGGTTAGATGAGAAATGATTGTGCACTGTTCACCACATTGAAGTAAATCAGAATAGAATAGCATTAGCTTTAAACAAAAAAGTTCTTCATCGTTCATTAACTTAGGGAGAATTGGTATTAGTTCTCAGAAATCCATTGATACCCGGAAAGAAACATCCCAAGCTTGAGCCAAAATGGGAAGGACCTTACTCAATACATAGGGTCTACTCCAATGGAGCTTATTCATTAATCTCAATGGATGGAGAACTCATCACTACTCCAAACAATGCCAGATTTCTGAAGAAGTATTTTTTTAAACACAAAATATATCATCAATGGTCCAGTATGACCTTAAACTGCACCTCGGTCCAGTATGACCTTAAATTGCACCTCAGTCCAGTATGACCTTAAACTGCACCTTGGTCCCGTATGGCCTTAAACCGAACCTTTGTCTGGTATGACCTTAAACTGCACCACCATCCTGCATGACATTAAAACTAATCATCTTGTCTAGACAAAATGACATTAAACTGTATTCCCTTCATCGTCCTTGTTATATGACGTTAAACTATATAGAAGTCCCTTACGTCCAGCAAGACGTTAAACTGCATAACCAACGGTCCATGCATATGACCATAAACTACTCGCACTTACGTCCAACATGACGCGAAACTGTATCATACCTTTTTCCTCCAACATGGCGTTAAACTGTGAAAAAGTCCCTAATACATCCAACATGAAATTAAATGGTGTACTATTTTGTCCTCACTGCATGACATTAAACTGCACAGTTCCCCTTTTTCCAACATTACATTAAACTGTATTGTCACCATCATCTTAACTACATGACGCTAAATTGTACAAAAAGTCCTTTAATATGTGCTACATGACATTAAACTGTACTTTGTCCCTACTACATGACATTAAACTGTACAACACCAATAGTATTAACTGCAAGACTTTAAACTGCACAGTCCATTTATATGTCCTACATGACATTAAACTGTGCATCGTTAGGGTTGTTGCTACCTCTTGTTTCTCACACCGAGTATGACTCACATGAGCTTAGAGAAAACATCAACCATAACACTCTCTCTAGGATACTAACCATGTGTAAGTCCCAACACTATTTTTTTAGGTCATTTTCCCCAAGGACAACTTGATCACTAATTCATTCTTTAATTGAACTATGCGGACTTTGATCCTTGCCTTCCAGGCTAGGTATGTAGGAAACCTCCCAAGGTTCATGCCCGAAACCAATCTCTTCACATCGGTTCACCTCCATCTCATACGATGTTGATTCGTGAAACCGCCCCTAGAATCAATATCTTTACATTGGTTCACATTCGTCGTTTCTATACGACATTAAACTATACAACACTTTTGTCTAGTATGAAAATAAACTATAATATTCGTTGATACCCTCGCCTAAGAGGGAATCATTATTTACATTGATTTTAAATCATGTTTCATTTAAAAGACAACGTGCATACATGGCAATTCCTGAACCTTTTATCTTGGGTTAAACCATCATTGCAATAAAGTCCCCTTTCACCCTTCACATGTACGAACCTAATTTTTATAGAGGGTATTTATAGAACTACATGGGCTTGATTCCCATCCTTATGGGATACGTATGAATGTTCGAGTGTCCCTCGAATCCAGCCCCAAGTCTTTGAGCCTAACCCCAAATTCCACTTTCAGTCCCTTGGCTAAAAAGTCCCCATGAAAGCACACATTGTGTATTTCCTATAATGGTCTGAGCTCTATGACCCTAAGCTAAGATCTCCAATCCTTTTGTCCTGCATGATGTTAAAATTTAGTTTAAGAACTTCTTATGGCTTGATTCCCATCCCTTTGGGAGACGTAGTGAAGTCCAACATTTCAATTCAGGACCCAGCCACATCATGATTATGGTTAGCATTGATCTGTGTATCTCTGCATACATTGTACAATATCCATCTTTATGTGTCATAATCTTAACCATAAATATTTTCATATCTTCATAACCCTTTGCTCAACATCTAATCATAAAGACCTGAAATTCTAACAGTTCTTTTTCCTTACCATGCAGCATGTGCCCTTAGGTGGCCTTGCATAAAAAGTCTACATAACGGACCTGTCAGCCAAAAGATTCTATTATTTTACTATGCATTCAATGCCCTTAGGTTTCCCTGCATAATTCAACCCCCTAACGGGTTTTTCAAATACTGGTAACTTCATTCTTGGGAAGAAAGCCTCTTTTGTCCTTATTTGTCTTAATGAAAATATGTAGTGATCCGAAAAAATATCCATCCTTAACATACTTTTTCCATATCCTTTTTCATGATCTGAAAGTATTCAAGTCTGTGGTTTATATTCTCCTTCCCTACGTTTGGGTCAAACCTTCGTAGAAGTGATATCCATCCAGTTCTTCGATAATCTTGTTTGGAAATATCTTCTCCATATTCAAGTACCTCTTTACATACAGCAAACTCTATACTTAGGAAAATTTGAATCTCCATAAACTTTCACTGGCTTTTTAGCACTAGGAAACTAAATTTCTGAGAGTTCTTTTGCCTGACAATGAAACACATTCCCCTAGTTGGCCTTGCATAAGTAGTCTATATAACAGTCCTATCAGCCAAAATATGCTATTTATTTGACAATGCAGCCAATGCCCTTAGGTGACCCTACACAATTCAATCCCCTAACGGGTTTGTTAAATAATTGTAACTTCATTCTTGGGAACTACTTCTTCTAATTCCTTTTAGCTCTTTTTCATATCATTCCTCGGATTCAAATATTCTTAAGTCATAATTTACATATTTTCCCTCATACTTGAGTATGGTAATATGTTTCAAGATAAATTGTCAGGGAATTGAGTCAATTTTAATCCATTTTGGTCAAAGCTATTCCGACCTTATACATTAGCCTCTTTATGTCCGATGTGCATGACATTAAACTTCCCACAAAAGACAAGGGAAATCTGAATAAAAGTCAAGTTCCAGCTCACTAGACATAAATTTTGTATTAATTAGGTAATATTGATCAATTAAAAGATTCAATGTTTGTAGGGTTATTTATAATAATCCTAGTAAAAATCAAACTATTCTTACTAGGCTCATTGGCTTAGGTAAAATTTAAATCAGGTAGTAGGAAAATACATGCACAAGTGATTGAAGATGAAAGAATTCTTTCCATTTGACGCACAATAAATAGAAGTAAATCACCAGATTGGAGTCTCTTCTCTTTTTCAGAAAATTACAAAAGGCTGTCGACATATGTCTTCATTTGATGAACTACATCCCGAGCTTCATCAGCAGCTACTTGAATCTCGTACACTTGACTAGATTCACCCTTCTCATCTTGATGGAGTGCCTTCTTGGAATCTGAAATGGCTTTCATACCATTCATTTGAGATCCCTCCAATGAATTATTGAGCTGGTCATGTTCCCTAGTAACATCATCTAACTGTTGCTCGAGCTGCACCTCCTGGACAACTTTTTCTTTGATCTTATGCTTCTGCTCCTTCATCTTGGCAGCATAATCAGCCTCATCTTGGGATACTGTAGCCTCAAATTCGCTGATATTGACTGACAGTTACACCCTGGTCAGATCTTCACGACACTTTTTCTCCTGCTCCCTCCTGAAAATGACTTGTTTCACCGCGGCATGGATCTTTTCATAATCAAAACCGTCGAGTCCTAGCATGAAAAAATTGGATGAAAAACATGAAATCATTGATGAAAGATCTTATAAAAGAACCTCAAATATGATTTTCCATATGTTGTACCATGCCTTGCGTCGTGAAAAGCTGAGCGCCTTAAGCACCTCTGGGTCTGATTCAACATCATCATCATATGGGGCATGTAATCTAGGATTAATGCACTTAAGGAAGTGCCATGTTATGCTCCTTCCCCCTAACACTGGTTGCTTCATCTTCTACTACTATTTGGAGGGAGGTTGAGACTTCACCTCCAGTTCAATCCATTGAAGTTGATAGCCCTGTTTGATCAATTAAAAGTATGGTTAGTTTCATAAAATAATGGAAGATGGTTTTCTATCTTGAAAACTCATTATAATCATTACCTAACAGTAGATCAGCAGCTTGAAAAGAATCCTCCCCATCATTCCCAGTCTCAATAGGATCTTCAAGATGGGTCTCAAGATGGTTTACTAGGTTTAGCTCCACTTGAGCTAATGTTTCTACAATGGTAGGGTTGGCATCAATGTCCACACCCACTTCAGGCATTGGGAGTTCACCAGCTTCTTGGGATCGAACTGCATATTATATTCAGTCATGATTAGAAGGGTAAATTATATGAAAACTTACTATATAAAGGATAACAAACACACCCAAGGTCTTCAAAATCACATGATAACTTAGCATGATCATAAAATTTTTTGAAAGACATGCCACGATTCATCATTTCATCCAATGATATTTCAAAATCCCAGTTAGTCTCACCAGTGGGAACATTTGATGTGTCTTCTTGGAAACCCTCATTCTGTGGCCCTTGATACTGAACATCTTCTTCCGGAAGGATAAAAGATTCAGTTGCTGCGACCACCAATGATTCTGGTGCAAGTTCATCACTACTTGTAGCAGCAGCAGGAGCAGTACTGTGAATAGATGCTGGCTCTTTTTTTGGAGCATCCAAGTCATCCTGAATTTGAATTTGTTCCATAGCACCCTCTGTGGTTCTTAACGGAGGATCATTCCTTTCCCTATGAGGGGGAATTTAAGAAGTCCCTTCCATCCCAAGGAAACTGAGAAATCTTTTTCATGATTTAAAATTCATGATTATCCGAAGGACTTACCACGACTGATAAAGTCTTTAGCGGGGGACTTCTTCCTTCTTCGCCTTTGTCCATTTGGCTTTTTGGGAGTGTCGGAAGTCTACCTTATTGGCACTTGAATTGGATAATGGAAAGACATTTACAACGCCTCATTCATGGCCTACTATCCTGGTGATATCTCGGACGGTTCACAAGGAGAATCAGCAGTAGCCCCGATGGCAGTACCACCAGGGCTATACTATGGCGAAGGAACCTCAGTAGTTCCTGTAAAGACCCGTAAAATTCGAGGGAAATTTTTTTCTTAATTTTCTTTAGAATTTTACAAGAGCGCGGTTTCAGACGACACCTGATTCCGAGGCCCAGAGTGCCCGGAATTAATTTCCGAAGTTTGGCTCGGGTATGTTCAGTGAACGAACGAGCGGGAATTCCTAACTTTTGATCCGGTGCTCGGAATTGAAATCTGAGGGCACCGATGAACTCGCAGCGCCGATATTCGCTTAAAGAGACCTTTTCAGGAGTTGCGTTTGTTGCGGGTTGAAAGTTAGTTTTGGGGTTTTTAGTTTGAGTTAAATAAAATTGTGTAGAACAATTTTATTATAACTTGTTAAAACCTATCAAAGGAGGTTGGAAGTGGGACCCACACCCACTTAACCTTCCTTGGGAGGATTAAGTGTGGTGGGGCCCACACGAACCCCTAATCCTTTCAAATTCTCTCAACTTGCTTAAACCCTAATTAAATGACTTGAGTTACTTTTAATTATGGGAGTTAAACCTTTTGAATTTCAAAACTTTTGAAATTCTTATGTGTTATGTGATAATAAAATAAGATGTTGTCTTATTTTATTTTGGGGGTTTTTGTTTGTCTTCTTGAGAGGTGGAGAGCTCTTCTTCATCTTCAAACTCTGACAAGGAACTCGAAGAACGTTCATCTTGACGAAGAACGTTCAAGCTCCGACGAAGAACGCCGCACCTCCATTCTTCGTTTACCGTGTCAACGAAAGGGGACGCCACTTCTTCCTCGGACAACCTTCGTCGGCGTTCAAGTTTCACCAACGACGTGTCTCTTCGAACGCATCCCTTCGTCATCGGATTTGACGAACGGCTACCACGACGCCCGACCTCCGCGACGTCGTCTTCCGCGGAACGTTCAAAATCTTCGAACCTTATACCCGAGGTAGGGGTTGTTGAATATTGTTAATTCATTCCATTTCTTGCTCGTGGATCGCATGTCTACGTGAGGCTTTTGAATATTTTTATATAAGTGATATTGTTAACGCGAGGGGGGCCGGACCGCACGAACACGGCCGAAACCCCCCCCCCCCTCCATCGTTCTTGTTTATTCTTGCGGATGGAAGCAAGTGGCGTGGTGCCGTCGCACCACGCGGATGATCGTACTTTTATTTTACGCGGCGCCGTCGCGCCACGCCGAGGTAGAATCTTCAAGAACGCGACGCCGTCGCGCCGCGTTGAAAGGAATCAAGGTACGGCGAAAGGGGCGCAGTGCCGTCGCACCGCGCCGGACGACGAACATCGCGGCCAGTTCCGGGCCGCGGCGGAACGAGGAGACCGCGGCCGGTTCCGGGCCGCGGCGGAAGAGAAGACCGGCGGCCGGGCCGCCGGCGTCGGAAGCCGAAGGGGGGGACCGGAATTTCCGGTCTCGTTTGGGAAAACCGGCCGGCCAGCTGGCCGGCCGGATTTCTTAAAAACCAGGGGAATTAATCCCCTGACCAACCCATAAAAACCCCCCTCTTTAAGAGGGGGGCGGTTCTTTGAAGGAGGGGGGCAGCCGGCCCCCTCGGTTCCGCACCAGCAGGCCCCCTCAAGTGAGGGGGCGGTTTGTTTAAAAAAACCGGCGCGGCGCGTGCCGCGCCGCCAGGGGGGAAAAACGGGGGAGGGCGGGGGTCTCACCCGCGCGCCGCCGCGCCGCCCCAGGGGGGGGGGGGTCGGGCCGGGTCGGCCCGGACCCGGACCCCCCCGTTTCGAACCAGAATTGGTTTTTGGGCCATAACTTGAGCCTCGGACCTCCGATCGACGAACCGTCAGCGGCAACGCGATCCTTGGATCGAGACGGTCGTTTCGGTTTATCGCACTCAAGGTTTCGGGTTACTTTGAGTTCGGCCGGGTTGGTTCGTTCACGAAACCAACCGGGCCTTCGGAGCGGAAACGCTCATATCTTGAGCTACGAACGTCCGATTGACGCGCCGTCAGTCACGTTGTGTTCCTCTTTGTGAGACGGATCTTTTGGCATACTCCGTCCGAGGTTTGGACGCAGGTGGAGTACGGCCGGGTTGGTTCGTTCACGAAACCAACCGGGCCCTCGGAGCGGAAACGCTCATATCTTGAGTTCCGGACGTCCGATTGACCTGCCGTCGACTTTGATGGAATCCTCTAAGTGAGACGGATCTTTTGGCATACTCCGCCCGAGGTTTGGACGCAGGTGGAGTATGGTCGGGTTGGTTTTGCCTTAAAAACCAACCGGGCCCCGGGAACGAAAATGCCAATAACTCTCAGACCGGACGTCCGATCGACGCGCCGTCTGTTGCATTGAGTTCCTGTTGACGATACGGAACTTTTGGATACATCAACTCTGGTCTTTGTGACAGTTGATGTATCAGCCTCTCGGCTCGTGGAGCGGATCCTCCGAACGAGCTTACTGTGTGCGGGGAACCCTAGTGCTGGCTGCGACTGTTACTGTGACGACTACTACTACTGCTACTGTGACTGCGACGACGACAGTACAAAGATCCTGTGTGGTTTCGACGACGACGACTACAGCACTCAGCGATCCTACGTGGAACAGTGCTACCGAACCTGTGTGAGCTGAATCTTCTTTTTACCTTGAGCGGTGGAGCGCTTGGGTGTAGCGGCGGACCCGTGGTACTTGACAGTGGTGGTGCGCTTGGAAGCAGCAGCAGACCCTTGGCGGTGGAGCGCTTGGTTGTAGCGGCGGACCCGCGATACTCTACGGAGTGTGTGCGCTTGGTTGTAGCGACAAACCCGCGACGGTGGAGACGTGCGTGCGGAGTACGGAGACCGTGTAGATGACTGAGACTTGACGACTGCTTGACCGACTCGACTTGGAGTGAGTCGAATAGCCCAGTGGACGGAGCGCCCAGTAGTTGGCAGCAGACCCACGGCGGACGGAGCGCCTGGTAGTTGGCGGAAAACCCGCGGTACTCGACAGGAGGAGTACCTCAGTAGGCTATCTGGGTGAGCGCCCGGTATTTGGCAGCAGACCCTCAGCGGACGGAGCGCCCGGTAGTTGGCAGCAGACCCGCGGTACTCGACAGGAGGAGTACTTCAGCAGTCTTAGGTTAGTGAGCAGTACCTCGGAGTCGTGACAGGACCACTGTACACTTAAGAGATGGGGCTCTTCAACTTTTACGGTTTCGATAATGAAAATCCTGGTTTGAGCTGAGTCAATGATCTTTGTGTTTCCTCATGATTGAGATGGGTCGCCTGATAACTTAGGTATATGTATGGGCATATACCTGGGTAATGGTTATCCGTTGATTTCATAAACTTGTTATAAACCGTGTGGACTTGTACTGTTATCCTATGTGGATTTTTCTGTTTACTCTTCTTTGTGGATTGGGATCTTCTTGGGCTCGTGTTGGAGCCGAACGGAAATTGGTGACATAGGTATATGTATGGGCATATACCTAATCAATTCTGGATGTTACTTCGTGATTGTATCCTTCATGTGGTTTATCCTTTGTGGATTTCGGGAGACCTTCGAGGGTCTCGGGGTCCCTACTGAGTATCTTATACTCACCCCTGCACGGGCTATGCCCGTACTTCGTTGTGTTGGTTGCAGACGACGGACATCGCTGACTGCGGTTGAGGCTTACGGAGTAGGTCGGTACCCGGAGGAAGACCACTGAGCGGGACGTGCTCGGAGCGGACAGTTGGACCGAGGAGTTGTGGAGCTATCTGTACCTACCCTTCAGGTAGGATCCGTGGTGGACGATCCAGGAGCTGAGCCATCTGTACCTACCCTTCAGGTAGGAATCGAGGAGGACGTTCCAGGAGCCGCTTGTACTTTCAGTTGCTGTTTTCCCTTTCAAGTTGTACTTTACTTTACAGTTGGGCTTGTATTTCCGGCCCCCTTTCTTCAGCACAGTTGTTCTAGTTTTGTGTACTGCTTTTCTTCCGCTTGTTACTCTGAGGTGCTTGTTTACTTTATTAAGGCAATGCCTTCCCTTTTTACTGGGATTTTACACCTTGGTGCTAGTCGCCAGCCCCTGGCCTATGGAAGGCGGGCTTGGGGTAGTCACGGCACGGGCCCCGAGGGCGGGTCGTGACAAATTGGTATCAGAGGAGTTCGGTTCTACCGCGAACTCTGATCTTTTCTATGTGAAGCAATAATGTTTAGCGTATTGAGTATGGTTATCAGTCCAGGGTGTCCAGTGTTGGTGCGGCGGCCGACGTATCCGTACACCAGGACCCTGACTTCTGATTTCCGACTTAATGCACGAAAACATTGATTGCGTGTGTATTTCAAAGTTTTCTTTGTGATTTCTTTGTGTCAGCTCACCAGGTATACTGTTTGACCGTGGCGCACCTGTTTCCTTTCAGGATGGCCCCACGACGGCAGCCAGCTAGGGTTCCGAGAGTCGAGCGAGACGACAGCCCACCGAGCGACGAGGCCTCGGTGCAGGGCCCTTTTCCAGTAGTGGCACCGGCGGTAGCTTTACCCGCCGAGCCCCCGATGATTCCAGCAGCAGCCGCTGACGATGCACATCGCCTCAGCGCACTGCATGAGTTTCAGCGCCAGCGACCGCCCAGGTTTCGCGGGGAGACGGATCCCCAGGCAGCAGAGGACTGGCTGGAGGCAGTAGTTCGAGTGTTTAGGCTAGTGAGGACACCAGCAGACCTCATGGTGATCCTCGCTGCGAGCCTACTACACGCAGCAGCAGGACGATGGTGGAGCTTGATGCTCCAGGTGCACGATGAGGCATCTCTACTTTGGACGGACTTTGAGAGCATCTTCCGCTCGGAGTTCGTCCCAGCCACCCTTCGTGCGGTGCGTATCCAGGAGCTTCTACAGCTGCGGCAGGGCAGCATGACGGTCGCTCAGTACGCGGCGAGGTTCACCGACCTTTCTCGGTACTCGACAGACATGGTACGGGACCCTTTCTTCTGGGCCCGGACCTTCGAGCAGGGTTTGAGACACGAGATCAGGGCATCGCTGATCTCCCTCAGCATACCGACTCAGACAGGAGTACTAGAGCGGGCCCTTCTGATCGAGAGCTTCCTTGCTGAGTCTACACCAGCACAGAGACCCACCGCAGGGCGGCACGTAGCGGAGTCTTCGGTAGCAGGTAGCCGACAGATGACTCAGGGTTCCAAGCAGACCAGACCTACCAGTGGCCGACTGCACGACTCAGGCTCAGTTGTGCGGGGAATCCGGGGTGGAGTCAGAGCCAGGCGTGCCGAGAGTGGGCAGTGTTACTCCTGTGGCGGGATTGGTCACATGGCTCGTGACTGTCCGACCCGCCATGCTGATGATCAGCAGTTAACTGAAGAACCTCCCAGGCAGAGGCAGAGGTTCGACCGTGGCGGTCCGCAGGGAGGAGGCGGACGAGGCAGAGGAGCTGGACGAGCAGCCGGTGGTGGGCGACGCTTTGAGGCTCTTCCACCACCACCACCAGGAGGTCCACCCCGACCGCAGGGGAGAGCTCAGCTTCAGGCATCCGAGGCCTTCGATCATGGAGCTCTGGGAGCCGATGGACAGGAGCAGAACTAGTGGATAACATCCTTTGTACTTCTGGTTCCTTGTTGCTTTTGTGTAGCGTCTTGTATTATGAGCTACAATAATAAAAGACGCATACCTTTGTGATATTTTAGTTCCTGTCCTCTTTCGTGATGTTACTAAGAGGTTCCAGTTTTGGCTGTTGACTTGACCCTCACTAGTGAGACATCTACTGGAGGAGACCCAGTTACCACACACTGATGCCGACAGTGTGACTCAACCCTTGGAGGCGAGGGTAACGGTTGAATCTCTTAGTAGTAGCGTCGAGGCCTTACGACGTCATCCTTGGTATGGATTAGTATCATCCATGTTAGGATTGACTGTTTTAGGCAAAGAATGTGGTTCATCCAGGGGATGAGACCAGATTTCTCTTTTTGGCAAAGAAGAAATCTTGCAGCTCTTGTGGGACCTGAGATGGTCCAGGCCACGACAGAGAAGGTCCAGGTCATCCAGGAGCGGATGAGGACAGCTCAGAGCCGGCAGAAGTCATACGCTGACAGGAGGCGAAGGTCACTGGAGTTCGAGGATGGCGACCACGTCTTCTTGCGGGTCTCACCTCGATGTGGTATTCGGAGATTTGGCCGAGGCGGCAAGTTATCTCCGCGTTTCATCGGACCCTTCCAGATTCTCAGCAGGATTGGCGAGGTGGCTTATCGCCTGGCTCTACCACCTCAGTTGCACCGGGTGCACGACGTCTTCCACGTGTCTCAGCTGAGGAGATACGTGCACGACCCGACGCACATCTTTGATCATGGGGAGCTTGACGTTGACGATGGGGCGACTTTTGCGGAGGTCCCGGTGGAGATAGAGGATCGACAGGAGCGGGTCCTGCGTGGGCGATCGATTCCTCTTGTGCGCATCATATGGCAGCACGGGAATCTCCAGGAGAGCACATGGGAGCGGGAGGCTCAGAAGCGTGCTCAGTACCCTCATTTGTTTCCCTAGTTTTTGATGTATCTTTAAGGGGACGTAAAGCCCTGAGGTGGGAGTAATGTAAAGACCCGTAAAATTCGAGGGAAATTTTTTTCTTAATTTTCTTTAGAATTTTACAAGAGCGCGGTTTCAGACGGCACCTGATTCCGAGGCCCGGAGTGCCCGGAATTAATTTCCGAAGTTTGTCTCGGGTACGTTCAGTGAACGAACGAGTGGGAATTCCTAACTTTTGATCCGGTGCTCGGAATTGAAATCTGAGGGCACCGATGAACTCGCAGCGCCGATATTCGCTTAAAGAGACCTTTTCGGGAGTTGCGTTTGTTGTGGGTTGAAAGTTAGTTTTGGGGTTTTTAGTTTGAGTTAAATAAAATTGTGTAGAACAATTTTATTATAACTTGTTAAAACCTATCAAAGGAGGTTGGAAGTGGGACCCACACCCACTTAACCTTCCTTGGGAGGATTAAGTGTGGTGGGGCACACACGAACCCCTAATCCTTTCAAATTCTCTCTACTTGCTTAACCCCTAATTAAATGACTTGAGTTACTTTTAATTATGGGAGTTAAACCTTTTGAATTTCAAAACTTTTGAAATTCTTATGTGTTATGTGATAATAAAATAAGATGTTGTCTTATTTTATTTTGGGGGTTTTTGTTTGTCTTCTTGAGAGGTGGAGAGATCTTCTTCATCTTCAAACTCTGACGAGGAACTCGAAGAACGTTCATCTTGACGAAGAACGTTCAAGCTCCGACGAAGAACGCCGCACCTCCATTCTTCATTTACCGTGTCAACGAAAGGGGACGCCACTTCTTCCTCGGACAACCTTCGTCGGCGTACAAGTTTCGCCAACGACGTGTCTCTTCGAACGCATCTCTTCGTCATCGGATTTGACGAACGGCTACCGCGACGCCCGACCTCCGCGACGTCGTCTTCCGCGGAACGTTCACAATCTTCGAACCTTATACCCGAGGTAGGGGTTGTTGAATATTGTTAATTCATTCCATTTCTTGCTCGTGGATCGCATGTCTACGTGAGGCTTTTGAATATTTTTATATAAGTGTTATTGTTAACGCGAGGGGGGCCGGACCGCACGAACACGGCCGAAACCCCCCCCCCCCTCCATCGTTCTAGTTTATTCTTGCGGATGGAAGCAAGTGGCGTGGTGTCGTCGCACCACGCGGATGATCGTACTTTTATTTTACGCGGCGCCGTCGCGCCACGCCGAGGTAGAATCTTCAAGAACGCGACGCCGTCGCGCCGCGTTGAAAGGAATCAAGGTACGGAGAAAGGGGCGCGGTGCCGTCGCACCGCGCCGGACGACGAACACCGCGGCCGGTTCCGGGCCGCGGCGGAACGAGGAGACCGCGGCCGGTTCCGGGCCGCGGCGGAAGAGAATACCGGCGGCCGGGCCGCCGGCGTCGGAAGCCGAAGGGGGGGACCGGAATTTCCGGTCCCGTTTTGGAAAACCGGCCGGCCAGCTGGCCGGCCGGATGTCTTAAAAACCGGGGGAATTAATCCCCCGGCCAACCCATAAAAACCCCCCTCTTTAAGAGGGGGGCGGTTCTTTGAAGGAGGGGGGCAGCCGGCCCCCTCGGTTCCGCACCAGCGGGCCCCCTCATGTGAGGGGCCGGTTTGTTTAAAAAAAACCGGCGCGGCACGTGCCGCGCCGCCAGGGGGGAAAACGGGGGAGGGCGGGGGTCTCACTCGCGCACCGCCTGCGTGCCCAGCGCGCCGCCGTGCCACCCCAACGCGCCGCCGCGCCGCCTCCGCGCGCCGCCGCGCCGCCTCCGCGCGCCGCCCTGCCGCCTCAGCGCGCCGCCGCCGGCCGCCGCGCCGCCGCCGGCTGCCGCCGCCGCCCCAGGGGGGGGTCGGGCCTGGTCGGCCCGGACCCGGACCCCCCCGTTTCAAACCAGAATTGGTTTTTGGGCCATAACTTGAGCCTCGGACCTCCGATCGACGAACCGTCAGCGGCAACGCGATCCTTGGATCGAGACGGTCGTTTCGGTTTATCACACTCAAGGTTTCGGGTTACTTTGAGTTCAGTCGGGTTGGTTCGTTCACGAAATCAACCGGGCCTTCGGAGCGGAAACGCTCATATCTTGAGTTACGAACGTCCGATTGACGCGCCGTCAGTCACGTTGTGTTCCTCTTAGTGAGACGGATATTTTGGAATACTCCGCCTGAGGTTTGGACGCAGGTGGAGTACGGCCGGGTTGGTTCGTTCACGAAACCAACCGGGCCCTCGGAGCAGAAACGCTCATATTTTGAGTTCCGGATGTCCGATTGACGTGTCGTCGACTTTGATGGAATCCTCTAAGTGAGACGGATCTTTTGGCATACTCCGCCCGAGGTTTGGACGCAGGTGGAGTACGGTCGGGTTGGTTTTGCCTTAAAAACCAACTGGGCCCCGGGAACGAAAATGCCAATAACTCTCAGACCGGACGTCCGATCGACGCGCCGTCTGTTGCGTTGAGTTCCTGTTGACGATACGGAACTTTTGGATACATCAACTCTGGTATTTGTGACAGTTGATGTATCAGCCTCTCGGCTCGTGGAGCGGATCCTCCGAATGAGCTTACTGTGTGCGGGAACCCTAGTGCTGGCTGCGACTATTACTGTGACGACTACTACTACTGCTACTGTGACTGCGACGACGACAGTACAAAGATCCTGTGTGGTTTCGACGACGACGACTACAGCACTCAGCGATCCTACGTGGAACAGTGCTACCGAACCTGTGTGAGCTGAATCTTCTTTTTACCTTGAGCGGTGGAGCGCTTGGGTGTAGCGGCGGACCCGTGGTACTTGACAGTGGTGGTGCGCTTGGAAGCAGCAGCAGACCCTTGGCGGTGGAGCGCTTGGTTGTAGCGGCGGACCCGCGATACTCTACGGAGTGTGTGTGCTTGGTTGTAGCGACAAACCCGCGATGGTGGAGACGTGCGTGCGGAGTACGGAGACCGTGTAGATGACTGAGACCTGACGACTGCTTGACCGACTCGACTTGGAGTGAGTCGACTAGCCCAGTGGACGGAGTGCCCAGTAGTTGGCAGCAGACCCACGGCGGACGGAGCGCCTGGTAGTTGGCGGAAAACCCGCGGTACTCGACAGGAGGAGTACCTCAGTAGGCTATCTGGGTGAGCGCCCGGTATTTGGCAGCAGACCCTCAGCGGACGGAGCGCCCGGTAGTTGGCAGCAGACCCGCGGTACTCGACAGGAGGAGTACTTCAGCAGTCTTAGGTTAGTGAGCAGTACCTCGGAGTCGTGACAGGACCACTGTACACTTCAGAGATGGGGCTCTTCAACTTTTACGGTTTCGATAATGAAAATCCTGGTTTGAGCTGAGTCAATGATCTTTGTGTTTCCTCATGATTGAGATGGGTCGCCTGATAACTTAGGTATATGTATGGGCATATACCTGGGTAATGGTTATCCGTTGATTTCATAAACTTGTTATAAACCGTGTGGACTTGTACTGTTATCCTATGTGGATTTTACTGTTTACTCTTCTTTGTGGATTGGGATCTTCTTGGGCTCGTGTTGGAGCCGAACGGAAATTGGTGACATAGGTATATGTATGGGCATATACCTAATCAATTCTGGATGTTACTTCGTGATTGTATCCTTCATGTGGTTTATCCTTTGTGGATTTCGGGAGACCTTCGAGGGTCTCGGGGTCCCTACTGAGTATCTTATACTCACCCCTGCACGGGCTATGCCCGCACTTCGTTGTGTTGGTTGCAGACGACGGACAGCGCTGACTGCGGTTGAGGCTTACGGAGTAGGTCGGTACCCGGAGGAGGACCACTGAGCGGGACGTGCTCGGAGCGGACAGTTGGACCGAGGAGTTGTGGAGCTATCTGTACCTACCCTTCAGGTAGGATCCGTGGTGGACGATCCAGGAGCTGAGCCATCTGTACCTACCCTTCAGGTAGGAATCGAGGAGGACGTTCCAGGAGCCGCTTGTACTTTCAGTTGCTGTTTTCCCTTTCGAGTTGTACTTTACTTTACAGTTGGGCTTGTATTTTCGGCCCCCTTTCTTCAGCACAGTTGTTCTAGTTTTGTGTACTTCTTTTCTTCCGCTTGTTACTCTGAGGTGCTTGTTTACTTTATTAAGACAATGCCTTCCCTTTTTACTGGGATTTTACGCCTTGGTTCTAGTCGCCAGCCCCTGGCCTATGGAAGGCGGGCTTGGGGTAGTCACGGCACGGGCCCCGAGGGTGGGTCGTGACAGTTCCTTCTCTTTGAAAGATGCAAGATGAATAAAATAAGTCCCTTAAGTAACAAATATTTGACTGAAATCAAGTTTCAATGCAAATAATGAATGAAAACTTACATCTTCAAGAGATACGTAATTGTGCCACTCCTCATCATTCCCCTCAGCGGCGCCACGATCAATCAATTCCTTCACCCGCCTAGTGACAGGAACACACTCATCAGTGGCATATATGAGCATTTCCAGCTCTCTGATGTAAGCTCACACTTCATTGAGGTTATCCTCGTATTGGATATCTGTAGAAGCCAGAAGATTCCCTATTACAGAAAGTTGTAGGCCCTAACACAAATCCATCCAAGCGGTCTCAGTACCACTGTATAAACACTGCCATATCTAGACAGCCTATGGTCTTAGATATGAAGGCTGTGAGGAAGGTCCTACAATATTTGACTACAATTTCATTCCATCTCCTGTAACTACAGATAAATGATTACAAAATAAGACTTATTGCATTATAAAGTAGTAGTGATTAAATTACTAAAATGAAGTAACTCACCAGAAGTTGATAGAGTAGGTATCTTGATTCTAACTGGAGGATTATATCGAGCATGAGGCCGCTTTGTCACTTGTTGTGCCTCATCATCCCCATCATGGGAATCCAGTGAATCAATCCTAGTGGAGGAATCTGGCGAATCAGCTTCAAGTGGGGAAGCATCACCTTTATGAGGAAGGGTTTCTTTCTCTACAGTCCTCTTCCTTTTCCCCACCTGATAAACTGGGTGATTGAGTACCCCTTTAGGGTTTGATGCTATCCTATGCTTGGAATACCATGTAGTCAGTTTATGTGACACTTTTTCAACTGGTAGATCAAATACCATCCCAGTCTTCTCCCTTGACGTCAGCAGCCACAGTTGCTGAGCAACCATCGGATGTTGCTCAAACCTGACATGTACTGGGGGAGATACAACAATCTGTTGCAGACACTTGAATTGACATGCAAATCTATATGGATCATAGGCCTCACATATAATTTCTTCTTCAATCCTGGAAACTAGCACACTATCTCTACAAGCTAGCATGTATGCCCTCAAATCCAAATGGGTTGTTCCATCATCAACGAACCGCCCAGTTGGCGGATTTACTTAGGGAAAGAAGTTGAATTACTTAAAAATTCTCAGCCTCACTTTCATGTCATAGGCATTAATATCTAATGGAGAAACTCCAGAGAATTCTTGCACTGGCGGCCTGAAAGAACTTCCAGGAATTTGTAATCCATTATATACATTGTAAGTCTTGAAGTGAGTGGCAATCCATCCCCATAAAACATGAAATGGTCCCACTATTATTAAGGGAGATTTACCCATGAAGACATGAAGTAAACTCCTGTGAATATTTGCTAAAATGGGGGTAGCCAACTCAACCATTTTTCCCTCAGCCAACTTTTCCTCAATGAAGAATGTCCCTGGCCTGACGCCTCCCTTCAAATCCCTGACTGGCAAGAGATAAATGCTAAGCCATAAATCCAAGAATCTCACCAAACGATACTTCTTCGGGATCCTTTGATTCACCTCATATCCCCATTTCTCAAACTCTCATACTTTTAATGTTGGCCAGAATGCGCCAGGAGCACCCCTCTTCTCAGGTTTTGGGTAGGTGGTAGGACGTTTGGGCCTCTTATCCTTGGATTTCGTTGTCTTGGATCCTTTCTCCTTTGGCTCCTTCTCCTTTAACTCCTTCCCTTTCTTCTCAATAATAAATATATTAATCCTCTCCTCTGGATGTATATCATTTCTAGAATGAGTTAATGATGTCTCTGATCTCTTGAGCCTGTGGCAGATTTTAAATAAATCCCGAGCTAAAGCAGGAGTCTTCTCTGAATCATTCAAAGTCACCTTGGGTGGAATGAATTCATCATACATGTCGCCAAAAATTGGAGCCCCTAAGATCTTGTGGACATCCCACAGACTAATGCCTACTTCTCCACGATTCAGATGGAAAGAATTAGTTTCTTGGCTCTAGTGGATGAGTATATCCAGCATAGAGTTATCATGTCTGTAAAAATATGTTTTCCCAACCCAAACAGCTTCGTATATCGCAACCCCTTTCAGATCCTCGACAAACACTACACAGTTTTGTCGCACCCAGTATGACCATATCCAAGATGGCTTCACACCTTCCCCAGGCCAGAAGTCCAAACTTTTTTTCCAGCCTTTGGATTGATCCATCTGAGCATTTCAGAAGATTAAAGGATGACAATGTGGTTACAGCTCAGGCTTACGAGGTTTCAGATCTGGCGTACAAGGTCTATGATGCATCATGTGTGCCTTCTCCACTATTCCAGCACTTATAAATACTCCTGCACATGAGATATTTGCTAAAGAAAAGTTGGTATAATTCTGAAACCACAAAAATGGGAGATAGTTATTTTCTTCTGGAATAGTAACTTCTCGCAGATGACTATAGCCATATAAAGGAAAATAAATTCTTTGGGAGAACTCTCGATGATATTTCTTCAAATACTTAGCCAAATCCTGAAGATTGCTACTTTTGACGGTACAATAATCGTGGATAATGATATCCATCATCTCATCTAGATGTTTTCTTGCCAGTTCATCAGCTATTCCAATTCTTCTGAGAGCCATTGATTCTGCACAAAAGTTGAATAATCAACTCTTAAGTAAGTTGATTTTTCATAAAATTTGTGAAGGAATTCAGAAAAAATGGCAAAGGCATTAAGGTGCGCAAGTATGGATGTGTTGCGCAAGTGTTAATGTGCCGCGCATGTTTTTGGCGTGTAGGTATATGCCGCGCAAGTAAAAATACCTTGACAGCAGCGCGACAGCAAAAAAACAGCGGAAAACGAGCAACTTGCGCGGCGAAGGTGACTTGCGCAACAAGAGCTAAAAAATCTGGAAGTCAGTGTTATGCGCGAAAAATGAGCGCATATTTATAGGCCAGGCCGACCACCTGTGCGCCTACAGCCAGTGCGCTCTAGCCAGCGTGCTCCAGCCCTACGCGACTTGCACCTGCGCGATGAGTGCTGCACACTGAACACTTGCGCGCCTCCTTTCCTTTGGTTTTCTCGATTTCCTTAGAGTCAAATCCTTATTCTTTAGGATCCAACTCTGAGGGGGGACTTTTGTTGATGCTCATTTCCATCACATTGTCTAAAAGAATGGAAAGGAAAATGAATTAGCACAAATTGATTCATCCATTGAAGAAAACATAAAAAATCAACAAAGGCATGAACAAGGCTTCAAATGCACATGCACCGCGCAAGTTCCCTTTCTGTCGCGCAAGTATACTTACGCGCCTCCTAATGGTCGCGCAAGTGACTTGCGCGACCTAAGGGATAACCGCCCAGGGTCTTCTCCAGCCTATAAATAGACCCTGTGGGCCCCCCATTTAAGGAGGAAGTTTTCCAGAATTCAGATATAGAGCTCTGAACGCCCAAGTCTCTTTTTCAGGTCTTCCGAACACTTGTAAGGTAATTCTTTACCTAGAATGGAAGTTCTAAACAAGAGGAGTAAGCTCTAAGTGTTAGAATTCACTAACACTTGCGTGCCTAATGTGTTTTACCCTTATGGAAAATGAACATACTTGAACACCACCCTACTTCTTCACCAAAACATGCGTTCCCACGCAGTAGCTGCGCCCCTTCTAGGAAATGTGCGCCCCTACCTTTTTGGGTGCCCTTCTTGCACATTTAACCCCTCTTATACCATTCCACCTCTCCTATTCAAGATTCAGTCTTCAAGACATTCTTCAATGCCATTTATGGCATGTTTTCTTGATTAACATCATTATCTAAAATGAATTATGTGGAATATTTGTCAAAACCTAGTGACTTAGAAATCTTTATATCACTAGAGATTGGGATTTCATTCATTCAAACTCATCTGTTAATATGAGAGAACCCCTTAAACCGGGCCTCCTTTTAATGAATAATCCCTAGTCATAATTCTCAAGACTAGGCATCCTCCTTAGGAACAAGCCCCAAGTCCTCATTAAACTGGGCCTCCTTCTCAAGAGTATGTCCTAGTCATAATTCCCATTAAATTTGGGCATCCTCCTTAGTAATAAGTCCCAAGTCATTATTAACCTAGGCCTCCTTTTCAGGAATAATCCCCAGTCTCAAATATGGGCATCCTCCATAGGAGTAAGCGCCAAGTCCCTTAAATTTTCTCTTAACTAGTGCTAATATACTTTTGATTTGGTCTTCCTTCTTAGGACTAAAACCCAATAATAAGTCCCCCCTTATTTGGGCCTCCTTTTCAGGAGTAAGCCCCAAGTCAGAGTATCCAAATCACCATAAAGTATATATACCTTTATGGACCCTGTTCCTGGATTTCATCCCTGAAGTAAATCATAATCTTCATCTGTTTGGGCAGTCATACATACATAAGCCCCACATCATTTCTTATGATTGCATCTTTCATGGAAAAATTGTCTGGTTTCACCAATACCTCTTGTTTCTCAAACCAATCATGACTCACGTGATCTTAGAGTGTAAAATTAATCATGACATATTTTTTTGAGCCATCAATCATGCATAAAAATCATACCCCCTTACTCGAACTACGTGGGTTCTGATTCCTTTTCCAAGAAACAAAGGATACGTAGGTAGCCCATATGTGGGTACGATCCCAACTCTGAAATAATCGATGTCCTTCGGAACGGAAATAAACTTCAAGTGCCCCACTGAGTGGCTTTAAAACCAGTATGGTCATCATAATGACTGGGAGACTTTTATGTATCAAAGGATACCATTGAATAAGAATCTATAACAAATACATATGATTCTCTATCGATAAAGAACCTTGAATACAAATAAATGATTCTCTAAATTTCCTACATATCAATAATTGATTGTAAGATCTAAAGGAAATCTCATTTTATACTTGGTAATATAATAAGGATTCACGAACATAACTTAAATCTATAAAGAGAGTCTCGGAGTAGACAATAATTCCCCTAAAAAAGGTGCGATGAGTCTGACCTCCCATCCTCTTGACCAATGAAAATTACTAAGCCTCAATAGTCCAAAACTAAAGGGCACATACCTTTGAAAGGTAGGTTCAAATGGATATGGAATCATTGGATGTTTCTGGTTCTACGAACAAACCCGTTAGAAACCACTTGGAATGTTTGAACCTTAAATCGATGATGTCATCTCCAATTCCAGAGGGAAACACACCTATATACTTGAAGAACACTAGAAATTTACAAAGCCACTAATACAAGAAGATAACACAAGCTGAATCTTTGTCAAGGAGTGAAGAACTAAAATGATATCATCATACACTCAAGCTGATAAAACTGAACCTGAAAATCAAGGAAGGAAACAACACTCTGTTTTCAAGACAAAAATCCAGAGAAGGAGTCAAAATCATTTTTGTTCAATCTAAAGGAGTCCAGAGCCACATTTAAAATAACTAGAGCACTCTAAACTATTATATACTCTCTTAGTGATTCTTTTTCTTACTTTTGAGTAGCGTGTGTACTCTGTATATTTCATGCACACTTTGACTCTTGTGCTGAATTGGAGGATTTATTCCTCACTCACTCTTTCCCTATACTCTTATTTTCCACTGTGGATAGTGGTAGAGGTCAAGTAGGACCTAGATAGCCTGTGTGTTGTTGTGTTGTTTTCCCACGATGAATTGTGGTAGAGGTCATAATACCGGGACAGTCCTTGCACTGTTGTTTACACCGATCTAGGGTGTGGATGAAAATTTATATAAATTCTTTGAGAGGACTAAGTCTCGGCTTGAGACTAAACCTCTTGTTTTAAATTGCAGTGCTTATTTTTTAGACTATATTGAATATTCCGCTCCTAAGTACATTAAATATAAATCTGTTTTAAAGTAACTCTGATAGTTGAACTAGCAAGTGTTTATTCTTATTGTGAACTAGTAAGTTAGTCTCAAAAGCTAATTTAATCTTCAAATTAAGTTAACTGAGAAGTAATCAATCTTTGATATACTAATTGAACATTTACAATAATTATAAATTCACTACAGTTTAACTTGATTTATAAATTGGGGATTTTTAATAATAATATTTTTAACAGAAATTTTTATTAGAACTCAATTCACCCACCTCTTGAGTATCCACTCCGACCAACACCCATATTAGAGATTATGTTATTTTTAGACAATTTTCAATTCAATAAATATATTTAAATTATTTGGAAATATTTATGTGTTCAAATTATTGAAAACAATTTATGTTTTTTGAATCTAATCATCTTCATAATGATTTTTGGATATTTATTTTGTATGGGAAGAAATATTTTTAAATACCATTATAAAATTTCTAAATCACACTTTTTATTTGAGAAAAATATATTTATTAGTTTTCAAAAATATAATAAAACATCATTTAAAAAATCAATACTTTTTAAAAATGAAACAGTTAGTTTTAAAATTCTATTTCACAGAAGTGAATTAATATTTAAAAATATTTCTGACAAAAAAGTAATTTTAATAGGGTTTAAAACTATTTTTCAATATAGAATCATTTTTAGTGTCATTAATTTTTTTAAAACACATTTGGTAATGGATATTTTTTAGGAAATTTAAATTTAAATTTATTGAAAAAATTTCTTATTATTAAGTGGTTTTCAAAAATGGATCAGTCTTTATTTATAAAACAAACCATCAAATAATTGAATTTAATTTTATGGTTTAGGTAATTTCTACACCAATAAAAATTTATCATTTTATACATAGAATGACTATTTTCAAAATATAGTTCCCTCATTAATGTTAAAACAAATATTCCCTATGAATAATAATCAATATATTTTTCTAATTTTAAATGCATTTTATTTACTTATATTATTTTATTCAAATCAGTCTTCCATTTCTATTTCTCACTAAAAAAATATTTTACATTTGTATCTGAAAATCTTAAGAAATATACATAATAATATATATTCAGATATAATTTTTTTATTTAAATAAAATAATGGTTGATTTTTTGAAAATATTAGTTTTCTGGAAAACTACAAGGAAATAAGTGAATGTTAATTTTTTTCATATAATTAAAACTCAATTATTGAAAATCGATGGGGTATAGGGAGTGAACCCAATTACATTGTCCACAATTTTTTGGATAGGTTCTACGTAACCTTAAATATTTCAAGTCGTCAAAATATGTAATTTTATATTATTGAGAATGCTTTTTTCCAAATCAGAAGATTTATATTGTAAACCCATTTCAAAAAGAAAAATTTTTAATTAAAAAGAATCTTGGTTTTAAAAATTAATTTTTTTATTTTAAAAATAGGACATTTAGTATTACCAAAATTTTTGAATTATTCTCTCGATTTGTATATTCTGAAAACACTTTAAAATTATTGGAAAAAGAAAATATTATGTATTTTAAAATGACTTATTAAAATAAAATTTTATTATTTTATTGGATAATGATATAACAAAGATTCGTGAATTTTCTAAATGAATATATTTATACTTTTTAAAATTAAACGATATTATTACTCACCCCATGTTTTTCATTTATTATCACCCATATCATAGATGAGTAGGATATTTTGTTGGTAGAAACCTAGAATATGAGAATTTAGTCAGAGTAATGAGATGATAGGAATTATAAAATTGTTATATAGAAGAAAATATATTTTAGATAAATATATATATATATATATATAGTTCATTAGAACTGGATCAGAGAGTATGGGTCTGCCATGCTTCACCAACAATCTAGTGCAATGAAACATCTTACACAAAAAGATTTATTCACTTCTAATTCTCCATCTAACATGATCCCACAATAAAAATTGGGTTGTATTATCACCAAAACCCCCCATTGAATATACATCTACAACCATGTTTTGGTGACCTCATGATGATATTTTTGATGAGAAAGTAATATTAAATGAATATTAAGAACAAGAACATACATGCATAATGTAAAAACAATTCACCCAGTGGATTAAGTGGTTTCAAAATTATGTTATTCATCAATCATAAAAAATATAAAATTTTCTTAATGTTATCAAAAATTGAGAGTTATAGTTTCAATGACAAACACATTCAAAAATTAACAACCCATCTTAATTGGATATGTATCGCTGACACCATCTTCAAGATAACTTATCAGCAGTACGTTACTTCCTGGCCATAATCAGGTACGAAACGTTTTAACTTTATTGAAATATTATTAATTAAGCGACCCAGGGAGTTCGCCTACGCACCTCGCTGTGGGTGCCGAGCAGATTTTTATTTAATATAAATAATTGCAAACATTTCATGAAAAATGACACGTCACACATTGGCCCGCTGTTCGGGTTTTAAATAATTAATTAAATATTGGAAAATAGTAATAAGATATTTAAAGAATATTTAAATGAAAGCAAGAAAGGATAAAAAGAAATTTAGAATTAAAATAAAGAGAGGGTTATAAGAAAAATGAAAATAATTAAAATGGAGAATTCCTATTTTAAATTATTTTTATTATTTTCCTTTTGATTATTTTGTTTTATTTTACCTTTTTCTTTTATTTCCTTTTGTCCTTATCTTTTATTTTTCTTTTATTTATCTTTTAATTACATTTTCTTTCTTTTCACTCTTTTCTGTTTTCCTCACCTCTCCCCCTCTCCACCTCACCACGTCACACCCCTCAATCACGTAACATCAACCAGTAGCCCCTTTAGAAGGCCACTGCTCCTCCATACGATGTCTGATTCCTTCTCCATAAAGTGCATAGTAAACCTTAGGGAATGGTTAATGTTTCACAAGTTTAATTGTTCGATTCTGTTGATTTTCTGCATGGAGTTCATCGCAAAATATTCTTACCCTATTTTAGGGTTTTTCTAAAATCCTTCATTTTCATCCGTTTTAGTTCAAATAAAAGTCTACCATAGATCTTAGAGTCATATATGACTAGAAGGTAGGGTTCCTACATTCTTTCTCTCCATTTTGTTTCAATTTTTAAAAAAATGCACCGTTGTGCCGTTAGTCGGTGCCTACCGAATTTGAGCAATTTGTCCCATTTTAATTAAATTAATAGTTCTATTTAATTGTTACAACCTTAATTATCCTAAATTAATTTGTTTGAATAGTATCAATAAGCTCTGACACCCCTTTGGGTGTGCCGAAATTGTCGGCGTATGTTTTCGTTAGCCGGGTTATTAATTTAACTAGCTGCGGTTATTGCGCAACCCCTTTTTATTGTTTTAAATTAAATGAATTGTTGTTTGAATTATTGGAACAATGTTGGAAAAACCTTTGGGCATGCTGACATGATCGGTGTATTCTACCATTAGCCGAGTTTATTGTTTGATTAATTGCATGTGTTGAAAAGCCACTTTTTATTGTAATTAAATTAAATAAATAGTTTCTTGTAAATGAACATCAATTGATGGATCATTGGAACTTGTTTTGAGGAGTTGTTTATAATTTAAATATTCATTATCCACTGAGGTTGAAATGATTTGTATATTTCCTTGAAATTTGTTGTGTTGTACTGTTAAATTTATGCCTTGTGATGTATGGGTGTATCTAGTTAGTTTTCAAGCTGAGACTTTACATAGAGATTATGTCATATCTGCTGCTGTTAAAATAGTAATTAAATTCCGGGTGGGGAAAGGAGGAAGTTATTGTATAAAGGGAAACACTTAGATCCTCTGTTCCTAATGGGATACCTCTATGTGTCGTGGGATGGTGTCGTTGGCTTTACCAGGTCGAGACTTCCCCGGGCTTTCTAATACTTTTCAGTGATACAGGTTCCAAAAGGGACCATCAGGAGGGATCTTTTGGCAATGTGGCTAAGACAACCCCAGATGACAGTCAAACCATTTTTATGAGATCAGGACTGACTCTGGGTAAAGCAATGCCTCAGGCGATACTTGGTCTTTCAAAAGATTTCTTTGGACGGGCTCAGTGGCATTGGATAAATTGACGGTTGTTCCATAGCGATACATTCAGGATAGGCTCAAACTCCAACTCTAATCTTTAACCATATATAATGATGCACATAAGGCTTATGTTATTGCTAATTGAGTCTATTGAGATTTGAGATATTTCCCCGGATATGTGGTAGTGTTCCTGGTTGACACAGGACTTGAACCCCAAGTTAAGGAACAGGCTTGGGGTATACGTTTTCCTGGTTTTACCTTTCTTTTTGGGTTATATATATATATATATATATATGCATGTTCATGCATTTCTGCTGACTGGTACCATTTCAGACTACCAGCTTAGGCTGAAGCAGGTGACCAGGGATGGGTGTTGTTTGGGACCCGGGCCGACTTATATATTTTATTGCACTGAAATTATTTTATTTAAAATGGTTATGTAATGAAACACTGATTTTTTTCACGAAATGGAATGGTTTAGACATGTTGGGTGCCATCTTACTGTGATTTTATCTCACACCGTACTCGGGCATCGTCGACACCTATGTAGATTACATGCTCATAGGTATTGACAAGGGGAAGCGTCCTGCTTCTGATGCTTTAATGTTCATTACTACTTAGGATAGAGACTGGGGTAGGGGACCGGGCCTTTCTTGTGATGCAGTTGCTGCTTGTGTCTTTTCATTTAGTGGACTATGTGTTTGAGTTCTGTTTTCCATACTTTCAGTTTAGACTCATACCATAGCAGGGCACTCTTTTGTGAGTTTCCTCACATGGTTTTTATTATTCAATTAGATTACTTATATTGCTTCTACTACAATTTATTTATTCACGTGCTTCCACTACTTATTAATTGTTTTGTACTTCTGATGTGATATTATTTGTTACGTATGAGGGCATAGTCTCCCCCAAAAATAGAAAAAGGGACCTCACTGCTAGTCAGTAGCCTCTGGCATTCGGGGAGATGCGCTTGAGGTTATGTAACGCACCGGTTCATCCACCTTCCTAGAGGTGAGCCGGGTTTGGACGTTACAAAGTGGTATCAGAGGTCGTTTTTTCCTTTTGTCTTATTGTTTTTGTTAGACCAGAGACTAGGATATATGGATTCGGTATGTACTCTGTGCTTGGAAGTAGCTAACACATGCACAAGGGAAAACTCAAATTCATGGGTTGGGATTGCAGTTATTGATTATGCTTGATACTGTTGATATGATTACACCTTGGGTGTCCTAGTTGAATTGCGTTGTTTTTGTGCTGGTAGTATTGATATAATGGGTTTACCATTACCGCAAGATGATATGAGGGCAAAACATCCCATGCATCATGATAGGAACTATAGGATTTAAAATCCATGCATATTTCCATGCAATATCTACTTTCATCATGCATTTTTCTATTGCATGTGAGTGTAGTTATACCTATTGGTAAAATTTTGAATTGTTGGTCTATTAAATATTGGGTTGTGTTACTCTAATATATGTTAGCCTGAATCAACCATGGAGTGGGCTGTAGAACTGTTTAGTAATCCTTTTTAGTTGTGTCTCCTATATCGAAACCCAGCTCTTAAGGTGGGTTGTTTGTTGTTTACTGCTCAAAGGCAGGCTCTGTACCTAACCTCATTTGAACCCTACTTGTTTTCTCACCTTATTTACTCTATATCTAAGGGTGTGTTTGGTAGTTTTAGACAAATGATATCATGACGTCTTAGTGATGTGCCTCAGGAGAGTGGCATTGAGAACATTCCAGAGACGGTGGGTCCTGAACCACCAGCAGTTCCTCTCGTAGAGCCTCATACGACACTAACTCTTATCAATCTTATGAGGGACCCTGATGCTCAGTTTAGGGATAGCCTCCTCAGGTTTATGCACCTAGTTTTGAATATCCCCAGACCTACCCTATCTATGGAAGACCTTACATGGGACTTTCTACAGCAGCACCCTCCCACCTTCTTGGGGAGTGGAAACCTTTATGCTAAAGAATCATGGATAGAAGCTGTACGGTCTATCTTCGACCACCTTGAGACACCTCCAGAGCGAAGGGTCATGCTTGCAGTCTACATGCTTTGTGACACCACCAAACGCTGGTGGAACGTTGTTTCTCAGGATGATTAGGCTAATGACATGGCTTGGGCCAATTTCCAAGTATCTTCCTACAATAAATTGTTTTCCACAGACTCAGAGAGCTGATAATGCATGGGAGTTCCTACATCTTTTGGAGGGATCTATGAATATGTTAGAGTGTTCTACTCATATGATAGAACTTCAACAGTTTTTCCCATCTTTCACTGGCGATGCGTAGACTACTACGAGGCGTTTTTAGAAAGGACTTGAGTACACTATCCTCTCGCAGGTGAACGTCTTCCATTTGACCAATGATACAGAGATACTGAATTAGGCTATGATCATAAAGGGAAATGTGCGGGATGCTGAACCAGTAATCCATGATGGTTCAGTTCCGATATAGCGTGATGGCTCTTCTAGCAGTAGGAAACATCATTTTGAAAGTGCACATGGGGAAAATGCTAGCCAAACAACACATCTTTATATCTTTGTAACATGTTATTAGTGCGAAAGGTATGGTCACAAGATGCCATAGTGCACGAGATATCCGAAGGACTACCGATCTTGTGGCAGGATGGGTCACCTCCAACATTTCTATTGTTCCTTCCCTTTATCATCCAATTGTAGAGGATCCACACCTTCACCTCCATCAGGTATGGGAACTATGAATCCACAGAAGGCTGTAGGTTAATTTTCCATCGGACGACCAGGCCGAGAAAAATGGTGGAGGTTGTAGTCGAGGAAATAAAGTTCCAGACTATCAGTGTCAGTAGAGTGGACCTTCTTAGGCCAACCAGGCAGCGTATCTTGGTCATGGATCAAGTCCCATGTATGTAGTGAAATCTTCACCAGAGGAGAAGAGTGCATGGCTACCTATAGTTAGCGGTACTATTCTAGTATCCTCTACATTAGTTTCAACTCTTTTTGATACCGGCGCATCATAGAACATTATATCTACTGCTTTTGTTTAAAGTATTGGTTTTCAAATTTAGTACCTTTGTTGCGTCATGCCTCTCGACACCCCTCTTGGGGTCAAGATAGAGGGCATACGTTAGTGCCAAGAGTTCTCCCTCGAGATAGGTGGGTATCGCTTTGTTTGGAATTTCTATATCCTTGATATGTCTAGCATTGAAGTCATTCATGGTATGAACTGGCTTTCTCCTTACCATGACCAAGTGGATTTCTATCTTCATCGAGTGTCCTTCACATCCCATGAGGGAGACACATATCTTCACAAAGTAGAATGGGACCTGTAGGCAGGCCGAGCTAAGCCAAAATATGCAGGGTTGGGCAGAGTGACTGCTTAGTTGGAATGTCTCTTCATGAGTGATTAGGGAACGCAACTAGTTGAATTCCCACAAGTGGTGGATCTTTTTAGGGACATCTTACCTAGTGATTTATCTGGAATACCTCCTATGAGAGATGTTGAGTTCACTATTGAGCTCGTTCCAGGTGAAGTACCAGTGTCTATTCTGTAAAGACCTAGAATTCCCATCAATTTTTTTGTTAATAAATGGGAATTTTACGTCTCCGTAGTTTCTGAAGGTGCTTGATTCCGAGTCCTGGTGTCCCTGGAATCAATTTCTTAAGTTTTGTTCAGGTACGTTCAGTAAACATACATGTGGGTTTTTATAACAATTGAACCTCTTCTCGTAATTGAAATATGAGGGCACCGTTGAACTCGTTGCACTAGTTTTCTCTTAAGAATAATTTCACTTCGACGGGAGGGAGTCGAGAGCGAATGATTTTTTTGACTTTTTATGAAAAAATAATAAAATAAATATAACACTTTATTTGTAAGCTACCATGTGTGAGTGAAGGTAGTTAGAACCTCCAGTTGGGAGTTGGATGTGGGGGCCACCACACCATAACCTCTCATGAGAGGTTATAATGGTGGGACCTACCTGAATTCAACCACCGATGGGAGAATAAATAAGGTACGGACACCACGGGGCCTAACCCCCCTAATAATGGGAGGAGAGGAAAACTTCCCCAACTCCCCTCATTAATGAGGGGGGAGCCCTCTTGATTTCCTCAACTCCCCATTAAATGGGAAGAGACTCCCTGACCACTTTCCCCACCTTAATTTTCCAACCCCCCCTAATTAATTGGTGTGCCAACTATTGTGTTTTATTAAGGAAGCCTCTTGGAATCCTCCTAAATTTAACATGACACCTCTCATGTTTTAATTAGGGGTGTCAGGTTATTAATTGTTTTTTAATTACATGCATTGTAATAATAGACAAACCCTACTATTATTTTCCTTGGCGCAATTTAATTTTTGGTGGAGGCGTTGAGAGAAATTATAGGGAGAAAAGCTCCCAATGAAGAACGCGAAGAACACAAAGAATGACGGTGACGTCTTCCTCCTTCGACTTCCTCACTCGGATCCTACCGACATGGAGCATCTTCCCTCCTCATAATCATTATCAAACCGATGCACGATCTTGGATTGAAAGTGTGCGGCGGACACAACGAATGACAGACTTCTTCATCTCCTTACGGGACGCCGTCAACGAACGTCGAATGACACCCTAAAATCAAAAGGTTGGGGGTTCAATTTTTGTGTTGATATGATACCCATTTTCTTACCTTCTCCAAAGGATATAAGGGATTGATGAGGATGTTTTTTATGATCATATTCTACTTATGTTGAGCCTTTTGTAATCCTCCTAAATAAGGATGGTTTGGGCCGACCTCACACGGCGCGACACCCTCTGTCAAATTTTCCTTGTAATGTTCTTTGAAGCGGAAACACGGCATGCCAATGAGGCGACGACGATGATTACGACGAACAAGGGTTGTGCTACCCATGGCCTCCATGAACAGCGCCGCCCCCGGGCACCCCGACATGCTTCTCGTGCCCTGGTGCGCTGCCCTGGCGCGCTTCCCGCGTGCCCCGCGCACTTCTCGGCTCCTCTGACACCCTCGCGCCCTACCGGCGTACTTCCTGACACCCCTATGCTCCACCGATGTGCTTCCTGGAGCACCCATACACTGCCGACATGCTACCCGATGCCCCCACGCCCCGCCGGCGGCCTGCCCGGCGCCCCGTGCCCAGCCGGCGGCCTGTCCGGCTCCCCTGCACCCCATAGGCATCCTGGCCGGTGCCCATGCGGCCTACCCGTCGCCCCCGCGCCCCATCGGCGGCCAGCACGGCTCCCCTGCCCCCTTCCGGTGGCCTGACCGACCCCTGCCGGTGGCCTGCCTGGCACCCCTACGCCCTGCCTGGTGCACTCACGACATGACGATGACCAGTCGGGCTACCTGGGCCCCACATGGCCAACCTACTGGCCTTCCGGTCACTGGCCTCCTGAGCCGACCCACGGTGCCCCCGCGGTGTCACTGGAGGAACCTGCCTGGTCTTCCGGGCCGGGTCACCGAGCTGCCTACGTGGCGACTATCGGGTCGAACCGCCCTCACGATTCGCTGGGACGAGCCGAGCGGGTCGGGTCAAAACATAGCATGCTGGCCCACCCAATGGGTCAAGTCAGACCCAACAAGTATTACCGGGTCGACCCCAATAGGGTCGGCCCCGACATGGTTTGGCTGAGTCGGTCTGATCGGGTCAGACCGGACCCGTGCCCATTACTAACCCATTACCTTCTTGGACCATATATTTGGAACCAGGCATCTGTTTTTCGAAACGTCAGTGGTGAATATATTCTTGGAGAATAACCATCCCTTTGAGTATACCTTACTGGATTTTAGGGTATAGTTGAGTCACGGTCAGGTGGGTTCATACAAAAATCCAATCGGGCCCCCGGGACTAAAATTCTAATAACTTATAGGCCGGGCGTCTGATTGACGCGCCATCTATTGCGTTGAGACCCCTATGACATGGCGGCCCTTTGAGATACTTATACGTGAGACTTCTTGACACTTGGAGTGTCGAAAAGTAGCTCGTGGAGAAGATCCTTCCAGTGACGAGGAGACAGAGTGCAGAGACCTAGAAGCTGTAGACATAATGACTGCTTGACCGCTTCGACTCGGAGTGATTCGACTAGCCCAGTGGATGGAGAACCTGGTACTTGGAGGCAGAATCACGGAAGATGGAGCACCTGGAAGTTGGAAACATACCTATAGTACTCAATAAGAGGAGTACCTCTATAGGCTATTAGGGGGAGTGCCCGATATTTGGCAGCAGACCCACAGCAGACAGAGCGCCCGATATTTGGCAGCAGACCCATGGTACTCGACAGGGGTAGTACCTCAGCAGTCCAAGGTTAGTGAGATGTGCCTAGGTGTTGCAACATTCCCACTGTATTCAATAGGGGAGGAGTTCTCTAGTAGTCGTGGTTTCGATAATGAAAAATCCTGTTTTGAGCTGAGATAGTGACCTTTGTATTTTTCTTCATGATTGAGACGAGTTACTTGATAACTTAGGTATATGTATGGGAATATACCTAAGTAATTTTTATCCGTTGAAATAATTCTTTGTGGTATATCCTTGTTGGATTTTGTGAGACTTTGAGGGTCTCGGGGTCCCTACTGAGTATCGTTATACTCACCCCTTCACGGTCAATGCCCGCACCTTGTTGTGTTGGATGCAGATGACAGACATCACTGAATGTGGTAGAGTGAATGAGGACTGGATGGTACCCAGAGGTGGACCTCACGACGAGTCGGTACCCGGAGGAGTCAGACAGACGTGGAGCACTGAGGAGACTATATGTACCGACCCTTCAGGTAGGATCCGTGGTGGACGATCCAAGAGAAACTAGACACCTTCCAGATGTTTTCCATTTTAGTTGGACCGGTTTGTCCTTTCCTTGTACTTTACTATTGGGATTGTATTTCCTGCCCCTTTACATTCAGTACACTTGTCATACAGGTTTTACTTAGTTTATACTTCTGCTTGTAGTCTGGGTGTGTGATTTTACATTTTATAATGGCAATGCCTTCTCAGTTTTAGGGATATACACATTTGGAGCTAGTCGCCAACCCCTGGCCTATGGAAGGCGGGCATGGGGTAGTCACGATACGTTCCCTGGGGGATGGGTCGTGACTAATTGGTATCAGAGGACGTCGGTTCTACCACAGAACTTAGAACTCTGATATTTATTTTCAATTAAGTAATATTGTTAAGGATACTAAGTGTGGTTTTCTATTCAGGGAGTCCAGTTTTGGTGCGGACAGTTGACATATCCATACACAAGGACACTGAAATCTGATTTCTGACTCAGTGCACGAAAACACTAATTACGTGTGTGTTTTCAAAAGTTTTTTTTAAGTCAGCTCAAACCAGGTCAGTTCACCAGGTAGAGTCTTTGGCTGTGTCACATCTGTTTCTTTCAGGATGCCTCCGCACAGACGACCAGAAAGAGCCCCGAGAGTTGTACGTATTGACATCCCACCGAGCGACGAGGCCTCAATATAGGGCCCTCTTCCCATTGAGGAACCAGTGGAGACAATAATGGTACTATTCCCTGTTGGGCCACTGATTCCACCAGCCCCACCAGTTGAGAGTGCACGCCTCTTGGGTGCACTGCATGGGTTCCAGTGCCAGAGGCCACCCAGGTTCAGGGGAGAGACAAACCCGTAGGAGGTTGAGGATTGGCTGGAGGCTGTGGTGAGTGTTTTCAGACAGGTAGGGATAGTAGCCAACTTCATGGTGATCCTTGCAACCAACCTCCTTCTAGCAGTAGCAGGAAGATGGTGGAGCCTGATGCTCCAGATGCATGATGAGGCGTCACTTCTATGGGAAGACTTCGAGAGCCTTTTCCGGGTGGAGATTGTACCAGCCACCCTTCGAGTGGTGTGGATACATGAGATACTTCATCTACATCATGGAATCATGAGTGTAGCTCAGTACTTAGTGAGGTTCACTGACCTCTCACGCTATTCAACTAATATGGTACGATACCTATTTTTCAGGGCCCGGACCATCGAGCAGGGACTCAGGCGAGAGATCAGAGATTCAGTTATCTCCCACAGCATCCTGACGCAGACGGGGGTTTTAGAGCGAGCCCTCATAGTGGAGAGTTTCCTTGCTGAGCAGTCTCCAATAGTGAGACCCACCACCAGTCGACTTCCAGTGGAGTCTTTTGCAACCGGCAGTATACAGATGAAGCATAGGTCTAAGAGTACCAAACCCACTGGTGGTCAAATGCAAGACTCAGCATCGGCTGTGTGGGGCACCCATAGTGAAGACAGATCCAGTCATTCCAGGAGAATACAATGTTACTCCTACGGTGGGCTTGGTCACATGGCTGGTGACTGTCCGACCCACCGTTATGATGATCAGCAGACAGTTGAGGGACCTCCCAGGTAGAGGAAAGGGTATGATCAAGGCGGTCCGCAGGGCGTAGGCGGACGTGGCAGAAGAACTGGCTATGCAGCTGGAGGTGGACGATGTTACAAGGTGCTACTGCCACCACCACCAGGAGGTCCACCCCGACCACAGGGAGCGGGTGGACATGGAAGAGCACAACATTAGGCTAATGAGGCCTACAATCACGACGCTCCAGAGATGATACGAGGTACTGTCTATGTCTACTCCACCATTGCTGCAATTCTTATAGGCAGAGGTGCTAGTCACTCTTTCATTTCCAATTTCTTCATTTGTAGCTCAGAGATTCTGAAGGAGTCGCTGGTTCGATACATATGGTTAGAGATTCCTACGAGAGTTGATTCAACAATTAAGCACGGGTGCCAGCAGTGCAAGCTTACTCTAGGAGGCGAGATCATTGGCTGGGATCTCCTAGTAGCAGCATCGAGGACTTACGATGTCATCTTGTGTATGGAATGGTTATCTATAGTCCATGCTCAGATCAACTGTATAAGGAGAAAAGTGTGGTGTGTCAGCAGGGATGGGACCAGGTTCACCTTCACCGATGAGAAGGGAACCTTTGCAGCACAGGACAGACTTACTCAGAGGAGGGTACATCCGATCACTCACTAGTTGGCTTGCCTTACCCTCGGGGAAGATGATGTGGAAAGTCCAAAATATCCTGTAGTGGTGGACCAGTATATGGATGTTTTCCCTGATGATGTTCCAGGACCACCTCCTCACAGATATGTGGACTTCTACATTGACTTATACCCTAGGATGAAACTGATATATACTCTAGCATATCGGATGGCTCCTACTGAGCTTCGCGATCTGCGGGTACAATAAGAGGACTTGTAGGGAAAGGGATTTATCCGGCCCAGTGTTTCTCCCGGGGCAGCCCCGATTCTGTTCTCCAAGAAGGAAGATGAGAGCTTGAGGCTCTATGTCGACTATCATCGCCTGAACCAGGTGACTGTGAAGATCAAGTACCCACCCCCCCGAGGATTGACGACCTATTTCATCAGCTCAAGGGAGCACGATGGTTCTCTAATAGAGACCTCAGATCAGGATATTACAAGCTCAGATTTCAAGATGAGGATGTGCAGAAGACAACATTCAGATGTTGGTACGGCCAGTACGAGTTCTTGGTTATGCCGTTTGGCATAACCAACGCTCCAGCAGTGTTCATGAGTCTTATGAACAGGATCTTCCAGCCTTACCTTCATCATTTTTTCGTAGTCTTGATCGACGAAATACTGATCTACTCAACTACTACAGTGGAGCATACCTACCATTTGTAGGTAGTACTGGACACACTCTGAGAGAACCATATTTATGGTAATATCTTGAAGTTCTAGTTTTGGATTCGAGAGTTTCAATTTTTGGGGCACGTTTTCTCGGAGGCTGGAGATGTAGTGGATCCAGCAAAGATTGAAGCAGTACTTGCTTGGGGGCCACACCAGAGTGTGACAGAGGTACATAGTTTCCTGGGCTTAGCTGGATACTATTGATGATTCATGCCAGATTTCTCCAGAGTTGCAGCACCACAGTCATCCTTGAAAAAGAAGGGGGAACCCTTCACATCGTCAGAGAAATTCTAGCAGAGCTTTCTAGAGCTGAGGTAGAGGCTGACTAATGCCCCCATCTTGAGGCTTCCAGAGGAAGTCATAGGGTATGTAGTCTATTGCGATGCATCAGGAACTAGACTCGGGTGTGTCTTGATGCAGGAGCAAGCCGTGATTGTGTATGGTTCTCAGAAGCTGATACATCATGAGAAGAACTACGCTAAACATGACCAGGAGTTAGAAGAAATGCTCTTCGCCTTGAAGATGTGGTGGCACTATCTGGTGGGAAAACGTTTTAAGGTGTACTCTGATCACAAGAGTCTCAGGTATATCATCTCTCAGAACAACCTGAACCTGAGACAACGGTAATGGATTGAGTTCCTCCAAAACTATGAATTAGAGATATTCTATACTCATGGGAAGGGGAACGTTGTTGCGGATGCACTCAATAAGAGGACTGGTATTCATCTTCTAGGAGAGGCGACAGAGCAGCTGGCTGCCTTACAGGTATCCTTTATGGATAGAGATGGAGTTGCCTACGTACATTCACTTACCGTCACTCCTCAACCTTTTCAGCGAGTTAGGGAGGCGCAACATGGGGACGCTGACTTTGAGACTCGACATGCTCAGATATCCATAGGGCATGCATCTGATGGATTTTCTAAAGGTGGGGAGCATGTCATCTTCTTCAGAGGATGTACCATGGTACTAGTTTCACTTCAGGAGGAAGTGTTGAGGGAGTTCCACACTTCCCCTCTAGCGGTACATCCAGGAGTGGCGAAGATTTACCAGGACCTTCGACGACAGAATTGGTGGCCAAGTATGAAGAAGGCAGTAGCAGAGTTTGTCTCACAGTGGCTCACTGGTCAGTAAGTGAAGGTAGAGGACCAGGTACCTGCAGGCTTGCTACAACCCTTAGAGGTCCCAGAGTGGATGTGAGATGATATATCCATGTACTTCGTGATAGGTATTCCACGTATGTCCATGAGTTATGATTTGATATGGGTGATCATCGACCGACTTACCAAGTCGGCCCACTTTCTACCAGTCAGAGAGAAAGGCTCAGTAGAGAGCATGGGATGCCTCTATATATAGGAGATTGTGTGTTTGCATAGAGTACCTTCTTCTATTTCCTCTGACCATGATGCACGGTTCACTTACTAGCTATGGAAGGAGTTGCAGGAAGCATTCGGGACCCAACTTCGCTTGACCACCACCATCCATCCTCAGAGAGATGTTCATACCGGGAGAACCAACCAGACCCTTGTGGACTTTCTCCGTGCATGTGTAATCGAATTTAGTAATATCTCGGAGGATCACCTAACTTTTGTGGAGTTTTCCTACAACAGAAGCTATCACTACACCATCGGTATAGCTCCTTTTGAGGCCTTTTATGGCTGACCTTGTAGATCGCCACTATGCCAGACAGACCCAGGTGATTCAGAACCAGTGGGACCAGAGATGGCATGGGTAACCACAGAGAAGGTCCAGATCATCCAGGAGCAGATGAAGACTGCACAGAGTAGGCAAATGTCTTATGCTGACAAGAGATAGAGATCTCTGGAGTTCGAGGATGGCAGCCACGTCTTCTTACGGGTCTCACCTCGACTGGGTTTACGGAGATTTGACCGAGGTGGATAGTTATATCCTTGATTAATTGGACCCTTCTAGGTCCTTAGCAGAGTAGGTGAGGTGGATTACTTCTTGGATCTTCCACCTCAGTTGCATCGGGTACATGAAGTCTTCGAAATATCTCAACTTAGGAGATAGGTGCACGACCCATTCCACATCATCGAGCACGGGGATTTATACATCGATGACAGGGAGAATTTCACAGAGGTTACAGTGGATATTGAGTATCGATAGGAGCGGGTCCTATGTGGATGGATGATACCTCTAGTGCATGTTCACTTGCAGCATGAGGAACTCCAGGAGAGCACATGGGAGCGGTATGCTCCGAGGCGTGCTCAGTACCAACATTTGTTCCCTTAGTTCTTGTTTTAGATTACAAGGATGTAAATCCCTAAGGTGGGGAGAATATAAAGACCTATAATTCTTATGTTTTTTTAAATACATGGGAATTTTATGAGTCTACAGTTTCTAACGGCGGTTGATTTTGAGGCCCGGTATGCCCGAAATCTATTTCAGAAGTTTTGTTCGGGTACGTTCAATAAATGTACGTGGGGATTTTTATAACTTTTGAACCGGTGCTCGGAATTGAAATCTGAGGGCCCCATTGAACTCATAGTACCAGTTTTCTCTTAAGAATACTTTGACTTTTAACGATAGTGAGTTGAGAATGAATGTTAGTTTTTTGGATTTTTATGAATATAATAATAAAATAAAGTACAACACTTTATTTTATTTTTATGCTACCATGTGTGAGTGTGGGTAGTTTGAACCTCCACTTGGGAGTTGAGGTGGGGGACACCACACATTAACCTCCCTTGAGAGGTTATGATGGTGGGACCTACCCAAATTCAACCACCCATGGGAGAATAAAAAAGGTAGGGACCACATAGGGCCTAACCCCCTAATAATGGGAGGAGAATAAAACATCCCCAACTCCCATCATTAAGGACTGGGGAGCCCTCTTGATTTCCTCAACTCCCCATTAAATGCGGAGAAACTCCCTAACCACTTTCCCCACCATAATGTTCCACCCCCCCCCCCAAATTAATTGTTGCACCAACTATTGTGTTTTATTAAGGAAGGCTCTTGGCATCCTCTTAAATTTAATATGACACCTCTCATGTTTTCATGAGGGGTGTCAGGTTATTAATTCTTCGTTTTGAATTACGTTCCAACATAATAATAGTCAAACCCACCTATTTTTTTCATTGGCATAATTTACTTTTTGGTGGAGGCTTTGTGAGAGAAGCTAGGGAGAAAAGCTCCCAACGAAGAACACGAAGAATGTGATGAACGTCGGAATCCTCTTCCTCCTTCGACTTCCTCACTCATATCCTACCGACGTGGATCTTATTCCCTCCTGATCGTCGTCATAAAACCGACGCAAGAGATTGTATTGGAAGTTTGCAGCGAAAGCAACGAACGACATACTTCTTCGTCTCCTTCCGCGACCTCATCAATGAACGTGGAACGACGCCCGAAAATCAAAAGGTAGGGGGTTTAATTTCATTGTTGATATGTTACCCCTTTTCTTACCTTCTCCAAAGGATATAAAGGGTTTGATGCGAACATTTTTGATGATCATATTCTACTTATATTGATCATTTTGTTACCCTCCTAAACGCGGAGGGTTTGGGCCTACCTCACATGGCCCGACACCCTCTGTCGAATTTTCTTGGTGATGTTCTTCGAAGAGGTAACACGACATGGAAAAGAGGTGACAATGCCGAAGACGTTGAATAAGGGACATGCTACCCGTGGCCTCCGTGAACCGCGCTGCCCTCGTGGTGCCCTGGTGTGCTTCCCGCACCCTCACGCTGCCCCGGCGTGCTGCTCGCGCGCTGCCTGGCTCCGCCGGTGCCCCGCCGGTGCGCTGCCCGGAGCCCCATCGCCCCACCGACATGATGCCCAGTGCCCTCGCGCTCCGCCGGTGTGTTACCAAAAGCCCTCGCACCCCACCGGCGCAATACCTGAAGCCCCCACGCCTCACTGGCGACCTGCCCAATGCCCCCGGGCTGCTTCGACGGCCTACCCGGTGCCCCCGCGCCGCGCCAACGGACTGCCCGGTGACCCCCGTGCCCTACCGGCGGCCTGCCCGGCGCCCCCTGCCATTCCCGATGGCCTGCCCGGCCCCTACCAGCAGCATGCCAGACACCCCGAAGCCCTGCCCGGTGCACCTGCTGCCTGCCACTGACCGGCTGGCCTGCCCGAGCCCCGCGCTGCCTGCCTGCTGACGTTCCGGCCACCGGCCTCCAGAGGCGACCGACGACACCCCCTTGTGTTGCTGGACAAACCATCCTGGTCTCTCGGGTTGAGTTACTGAGCCGCCTATGTGGCGACTATCGGGACGAACCGCCCTCATGGTCAGCTAGGCCGGGCCTAGCGGGCCGGGTCAAAACTTAGCGGGCTGACCCGCCCAATGGGTCGGGTCTGACCCAGCAAGTCTATCCTGGTTGACCCATACCGGGTGGGCCTAGACTGGGTATGGTCATGTCGGTCCGACCATGTCGGACCAGACCCGTGCCCATTACTGACACATTACCTTCTTTGTCTATATCATTGGAAACAGACGTCTATTTGATGAGCCTTCAGCGACGCCGATATTCTTAGAGCATAACCATCCGTTTGAGTATACCCTACTGGACTTCATGGTATAATTGAGTCACAGTCAAGTTGGTTCATACACGAATCCAACCGGGCCCCCGGGACTAAAATGCTAATAACTCATAGACCGATCGTCCAATTGATGTGTCGTCTGTTGCGTTGAGACCCCTATGACGTGGCGGTCCATTTAAATACTTCTACATGACACTTCGTGACACTTGGAGTATCAAGTAGTAGCTCGTGGAGAAGATCCTTCCGATGACGAGAAGATAGAGTGCTGAGACCTAGTTGCTGTAGACCTGATGAAAGCTTGACTGATTCAACTTAGAGTGATTCGACTAGCCCAGTGGACGGAGCGCCTGGTATTTGGCGGCAAACCCAAGACAGACAGAGCGACTGGTAGTTGGAAGCAGATCCACGGTACTCAATAGGGGGAGTACCTTTGTAGGCTATTAGGGGGAGCACCCAGTATTTGGCCGCAGAACCACATCGGACAAAGAGCCCGATATTTTGATGCAGACCCACGATACTCGATAGGGGGAGTACCTTCGCAGTCCAAGGTTAGTGAGATGCATCTCAGTGTCGCGACATGACCACTGTACTCGACATAGGAGGAGTTCTCCACCTGCTAAGGTTTTGATAATGAAAAATCCTGGTTTGAGCTGAGAAAATGACCTTTGTGTTTTCCTCATGATTGAGGTTGGTTACTTGATAACTTAGGTATATGTATGGGCATATACCTATGTAATGGTTATCCATTGAAATAAAACTTTTTGGTTTATCTTTTTTGGATTTTTTGAGACCTTGAGGGTCTCGTGGTCCCTACTAAGTATCGTTATACTGACCCATGCATGGGCTATGCCTGCACCTCATTGTGTTGGATGCAGATGACGAACAACGCTGACTGAGGTAAAGTGTAAAAGGACTGGACGGTACCCAGAGGTGGACCTCACGATGAGTCGATACCCAGAGGAGATAGACAGACATGTAGCACTAAGGAGGCTATTTGTACCTACCCTTCAGGTAGGATTTGTGGTGGATGATCCAGGAGCTGCTAGACACCTTCCAGCTGTTTGTCTTTTTAGTTGTACTAGTTTGTCCTTTCCTTGTACTTTACTATTGGGCTTGTATTTATGGCCCCATTACTTTCAGTATAGTTATTATACAACTTTTACTTAGTTTATGCTTCTACTTGTACTCTCGTTGTGTGTGTTTACATTTTATAAAGGAAATTCATTCCTAGTTTTAGGGATTTACGCCTTTGGTTCTAGTCGCCAGCCCCTGGCCTATGGAAGGTGGGCTTGGGGAAGTCATGATACGGGCCCTGAGGGATGGGTCGTGACATATTCTCCCTTATAGGATGACACCAATAGAGCTACATGAACTCAAATACCATCTTGAAGACCTTGAGGCTAATGGTTTCCTAATACTTAGAACATTTCCATGGGGTTCACATGTCCTTTTTTTCAAGAAGGAAAACATTACCCAAAGTTTATGTGTGGACTATCCTTCACACAACCAGCTCACGATAAAGAATCGATATCCATTGCCTCATATAGATGATCTCTTTGACCAGATCCAGGGAGAAATAGTTTTCTCCATGATTGATCTGAGGTCGGGATATCACCAGGCGCGTGTACGACCATCTGACATACCATGTACAATATTCCGAAGTAGATATGGCTTTTACGAGTATCTGGTTATGCCTTTCGGCCTCACGAATGCGCTAGCAGTCTTCATGAACCAGATGATCTAGGTTTTTCATCTGTATCTTGAATCCTTGGTGGTAGTCTTCATGGATGACATCTTAGTGTATTCACGTTCCAGACACAACCATGCAATCCATATTGAGATCGTGCTGAGTCAACTGAGAGAGCACCAACAATACACTAAGCTCAGTTAATGAAACTTCTGGATTGACAAAGTGCACTTATTGGGTCATATTATTTCTGAAGCAGGGGTATCAGTTGACCCAAAAAGGTGAGAGCCATGGTTTCATGGGAGAATACGAAGAGTGCCTTCGACATCCACAGTTTCTTGGGGCTTGATGGATATTACATGTGAGTCATCCATGATTTCTCCCTCATAGTAGTGCCTCTCCCATCCTTGAATAAAAAAGGTGTGGAGGTCATCTGGATAGAAGCTTGTGAAAAGTATTTTCAGTAGTTTAAAGGATGACTGAACTCAGCCCCAATCCTGATTCTTCTTGAACGTGGTAAGAGCTATATAGATTATTGTGATACTTCAGGAATTAGACAGGTTGTATTTTTGATGCAGGGAGATCGAGTCATGGCATATGGATTCCGCAAGCTGATACCTCATTAATGGAACTATCCTACACACGACCTAGAGTTGGAAGCTATGTTTCATACTATACGTTGTTGGAAACACTATTTTTTGTGTTAGAGATTCGTTGTTTACATGGATCATAAAAGCATGAAATATATCTCCACTCAATGAGACTTGATGTTAAGGAAACATAGGTGGGTCAAATACTTTTAATAGTTTGATTTTGAGCAAGATTATACCCTTGGTAAGGGTAATGTTGTGGCGGATGCTTCAAGCCCCATGACATAGACTAGGGATGTGCAGGTAGCCAGCAGTGAGTGGAAGATGATGGCCTTGTTTTCAGAGATACAACTAGAGTTTCAGGAGATGAGTGGACAACCGATTCTAGTAGCTCTTATAGTGGCATCCTATCTTCTTGAGAAAGTCTATATTCAATAGTTGATTGAATCTGAGGGTCTTGTTTTGAGGGAATGTTTTACTGGAGAAAACCCACCTCCTAGTTTGGTTATTGAAGATAGTGAAACTCTCCTTTACCGTGGTCGGGTATGGGTACCTTCAGGTATACGAGAAGTGAACATAAAGGAATCTCACAACTTTATTTTGGTATTTCATCATGGGATGACCAAGATGTATAGAGACACGTGTCGACAGTATTGGTGGCCTAGTTTGAAATGGAATACTGCAGGTTTCATCATTCGATGCTCCTCCTGTAAATAGGTGAAGGAAGAGCACCTGCGACCTTCTGGACTCCTACAGCCTCTATCCATTCTTAAATGGAAATGGAATGACATCACCATGGATTTCGTTATAAGATTTCCATGATCTCCTCAAGGTAGTGACATAGTATGGGTGGTTGTCGATATGTTGACGAAGGTTGTGCACTTCTTTCCTATCCGAGAGACCTTTACAATTGATGAGTTGGGAAGGCTGTATATCAGGAAAATTTTGAGACTTCATGGTGTAAATTGTTCTATTTTCCCGGATAGGGATGCTCGTTTTACTTCACAGTTCTAGAAAGGGTTGCAAAAGGAACAGTTCTCACAAGTACTTATGAGTACTTCATATCACCCCTAGACTGATGGGAAATCCGAGAGACCAATACGAGTGTTATAGGATATGTTACGAGCTTGTATCTTTGATTTTAGAGGTTCCTGGGAGAAGCATTTACCTCTTGTTGAGTTTACCCATAATAACAGCTTCTAGGAGACAATCCAAATGGCTCTGTATGAGGCTCTCTATGGTATACCATGTCGTTCACCTTTATACTAACTCGACATAGGTGAGGTAGCTCTGTTGGGTCCTCATCTCATTTAGGAAACTTCTGAGAAATTTTAGATGATTCAAAAGTGTATGACTACATCTCAGTCTAGCCAAAAGTCTTATACCAATCGTCGCTATAGACCTCTAGATTTCGACATGGGACATCGAGTCTTTCTGCGTGTTTGTCCAAGGTTGGGTCACAGACGGATCATGAGATAGGGAAACTTATCATTGAGATACGTTGGGCCATCTGAGATAGTGGAGAGAGATGGGACGGTAGCCTATCGGTTTCTGCTACCTTAGTGGTATTATGTCATGCATGACATTTTCCATGTATCTTAGCTTCCACAATATCATACAGAACCAACTCATTCTATTAACCCTAAAAACATTGAGCTTGACGGTGATGCACCCTTTACAAAGCATCCGATCTGTATCATCGACCGTAGCATGAATGTATTCTAAGGAATGTCAGTCCCACTGGTCCAAGTGTTGTGGAAACATGAACACGTTCAGGATGAGACCTGGGAGCGAGAGATGGATGTACATGCGCAGTGGCCAAAACTCTTCTCCGGCGACGTTCCACTAACCTAGAAAGGGAAACTTGAGGACGAGTTGTCTTAAGGAGGGGAGGTTATAACATCCCGACCTTAATTCGGTACAGAACGTTTTTACTTTAGTGCAGTCTAATTAATTAAGTGACACAGAGAATGTTCCTGCGCACCTCGCTGCATGTCCCGAGCAGCTTTTTATTTAATTTAATTAATTTCAAACTTTGTATGAAAAATGTCACATCCTACATTGGCGTTGTGTTGGAGTTTTAAATAATTAATTTAGTATTTGAAAAGAGTAATAATATATTTAAATAATGGTTAAATGAAATCAATAAAGGATATAAAGAAATTCTGAAATAAAATAAAGAGGGGGTTACGAATAAAATGAATATAATTAAAATGGGGGATTCCCATATTGAATTATTTTTATTATTTTCCTTTTCATTATTTTGTTTTATTTAATATTTTTCTTTTATTTCCTTTTTTCCTTATATTTTATTTTTCACTTATTTTTCTTTTCGTTTCTTTTTCTTTGTTTTCTATCTTTTCTTTTTTCCTCACCTCTCTCCCTCTCCTGCTCATCAGGTCTCAGCCCTCAATCTTGTCACACCAACCAACAGACTCTTCGAAAGGCTGCTAATCCTACGTCCAACGTATGATTCCTTTGGCATCAAGTGAACATTAAACCTTTGGGAATGTCTAATGTTGCACAAGTGGAATCATTCGATTATATTGAGTATTCTGCATGTTGTTCGTCACAAAAAAGTCATACATTATTTTGTGGTTTATCTAAAATCCATCATTTTCATCCATTTTATGTGAAATCAAAGTCTACCACGGGTCTTAGAGTCATCTACGACTACAAGGTAGGTTTCCTACTCGCTTTACCTCCGTTTCACTGCAATTTTTTAACAAATACATTGTTGTGCCGTAACTCAGTGCTTACCTGCTTTGTGCAATTTTACCCATTATAATTACTATAATGGTTCTGTTTAATTGTTGCAGCCTTAATCATCTGAAATTAAATTTTTTGAATGGTTGAAACAAGATCGGACACCCCTTTGGGTGTGCCAACATAATCGGCGTAATTTTCCATTAGCTAGGTTATTAATTTAATTAACTACGGTTATTTCGCAACCACTTTTCATTGTTTTTAAATTAAATGAATAGGTGTTTAAATTATTGTGACAATGTTAGACACCTATTTGGTCATGCCAACATAATTGGTGTATTCTACAATTATCCAAGTTTATTTTTTTTATTAATTTCAAGTGTTGCGAAGCAAATTTTTATTGTAATTAAATTAAATAAATACATTCTTGAACATGAACTTCAATTGTTGGATCATTTCCACTTGTTTTGCTAAATGGTTTATAATTTAAATATACATTATCTACTAAGTTTGATATGATATGTATATTTCCTTGAATGTTATTTTTTGTTACTGTTAAATTTATGCCTTGTGATGCACGAGTGTATTTGGTTAGTTTTCATGTTGCGACGTTACATGCTGATTATGTCATATCTGCTGCTATGAAAACATTAATTAAATTTATTTCGAGGAAAGGAGGCTGGTACCGTATTAAGGGCCATGCATAGATCCTCTATTTCGGAAGGGTTACCTCTATGTGCTGGTGGGTAGTGTCGTTTGATTTGTTGGAACAAGACTTCCCCAGACATTCTAATAATTATGAGTGATACCGCTTCCAAAAGGGCCCATCAGGACGGATCTGTTGGCAATATGGATAAGCCACCCTCGAATGGCACTCCACCCCTTTTTATGAGATCAAGACAGACTCTAGTTAAAGCCATGCCTCAAGGGATACATGGTCATTCGATATATTTTCTTGGAAGAGATCATTGGAAATGGATAAATTGAATCATGTTCCCTTGCGATACATTCGGGACGGGCTTAGACTCAAACTATCAACATGAACCTTAAATAATGATGTACTTAAGGTTTATGTTATTGCAAATTGAGTCTATTGAGAACTGAGATATTTCCCCCAATATGTGAAAGTGTTCCAGGTTGACACTAGACTTGAACCCCAAGTTAAAGCACAAGCTCTGGGTATACTTTTTCCTAATTTTACCTTTTATTCTAGGTTATATATATATATATATGCGTGTTTGTGAATTTTTGCTGACATGTAACCTTTCAGACTACAAGCTTATGCTAAAGCAGGTGACCAGGCATGGGTGCCGTTTTGGACCTAAGAAAACTTCTATATTTCATTGCACTACAATCAATTTATTTGAAATGGTTATGTAATGGCACACTATATTTTTATTTTCGCACAAAATGGATTGGTTTAGACACCGTGGGTGCCAGACTACTGGGATTTTATCTCACACCCTGCTTGGAATCATCGAAACCCAAGTAGATTACATGCTCATAGGTATTGAAAAGGGGAAGCATACTACTTCCGATACTTGACTGTTCATTACTGCTTAGGATAGAGACTAGGGCAGAGGATTGCGCATTGCTCACGATGCAGTTACTGCTTGTGTCTTTTCTTTTAGTTGACTGTGTGTCTGAGTTCTATTTTATGTACTTTTATTTTAGACTAATATAATGTCATGACACACTTTTGTGAGTTTCCGCACTTGGTTTTTGTTATTTAGTTGGATTATTTGCATTGCTTCTACTGTAGTTTATTTATTCCCATGCTTCCGATACTTATTAATTTTTTTGTTTACTTTCGTTGTGATATTATCTATTACCTATGAGGGAATAGTATCCCCCACAGACACAAAAGGGCCCTCACTACTAATTGCCAACCTATGGCATTTGTAGAGATGCACTTTAGGTTATGTGATGCACCGGTCCGACCACTGTCCAAGAGGTGAGATGGGGTAGGATGTTACAGAGTACACATCTAAAACCATAATATTCTAAGGTGTTTTGATTCAATGGAAAATAAAAGCATTTTTAGTTTTTATCAGCTTTCTATCACATATTTTTTGGATCATACTACACCTATGTTCATATATAAATATTTACTGTGGACTCATATAGACATCTTGTGACCACCACCATCAGATATTTGTAAGAATCCTTTCCTTATACTATGACTCTTCTTGTTACATTAATAATTCATTACATTATCTAAAAAATATAATTAGTTAGTGAATATTTACTTTGGATCATCATGTATGAAATTTTTCGAAAATTCATTTACCACATCAATTAGTAAATAATTTTACATCCCCGCATCAATGAATCTATGTATGTCATGGACCTCTATACTATATTCACCCAATTAAGACCACCATTAATCCATTATATGTTTCAACTAATATCTCCAACAAATCATTCTATATATCCAAATCCACATAAAGTGTGTATAAGATGATAATAATCCAAATTTCACATCCCTAACATCTATAATGCTCGATCAATTTGATTAAACCCTTTAATAAACTACTACTATCCATCATTATTCTACATTGTGAACATATTGAGGCTTCATAAAATAGTTTTTGCCTCATGAAGTTGTATATGATAAACAAAATCATCCACTCATTGATATTTCAATGCACTAGATTTAGTTGTGTAGAAATAGTCATTATAGATACCACTATAATACTTCTATCAGGATCCACATAGTTTTATATTCAATGAATGAACTTATAGTGATATGAAACATTTCCATGAAAATTATTCTCAACGAAAAATAAAAAATATATCAGATGATATTTGTTACCATATCTTGACTCTAATAATATCCTACTTTACATAAATTATCATGATAATACAAATGTCCAACTGATCTACTTTCATCCACCCTCCATATACATAACCACAAAATTATCTATTATAAAACATTTCATAATTTTCAGGATCCCTCTCAAAATATTTGTCTAAAATTATAAAAAATCAAAATCTATAATACAACTGAATCCATAAATATTTTGTGAAATCCCATATGGAAAATATATAATGTTAAATGGAACTAAGAAAAAAATCCTACAATATTTTTTAATTATTAATCAACATGTTGTGTTACGTTCTAGGTCTATAACCTTTCAATTCTATAAATCTGCTTCTAATAATCTCATTTCAAAATAGTTATATTCCATGATTTTGTCCAATCATGGAACACAAGTGATATCATTGAAACCATCCTCAAACTAGAGATAACCTAAAATATTATATTATTATATTTATAAAATACTAATAATCTATCGATAAGTGAAAAATAGAAATTTGTGTGTTTTCAACCCACTATATCCAACCTCGCTTTTGAAACATTGATGGATCCCAAGACCTTACAAGATGCAATTTCAATGATTTAATGATATTTTCGTTATCCGTTAAATATATTTGAATCCCTTGTAAAAAATATTCATTCGCAGACATGGGGTTTTCCTTTCTCTGGATTCAGTGTCTCCAAATTAAACTCATAACAAAGGCATTATTAATGAGAGAACAACACTATCCAAATTTTTATCTTTTTGAATATCCTCTAGAATGTTTCACTATAATTGAAAATGAACCACTCCACCACATGTAATAAATAAACTAAAAAATTTTCTACTAGATTGAATAAATTATTTTTTAAATTTATGATCAGCTATATGACAATAATTCAATGTGTTATTTTTTATATTTATTAATATCTACCAACTCATAAAATCACATTATAGAACAAAAAATTTCTCAAGAAACTATAATCTTATAAACTAACATCTACTCCTCCAACATGACCATTCATCTAGTTGGTTAAGGTAGTTAGATTTATTTACAATGGATTCTTGTGAGAGAAACCAATAAAATAAAGACATCATCCATTACCATAAATGATTTATCTCTTTGATATTGACTTAAGGAAAATCATCAACTGAATTTGACTTCACATTACTTATCATCTATCACACTCATCTGCTCATGGCTATCAACTGTTAGATTATATATTATAGTAATTTTATTCTTAACAATAAAAAAACTCATTATGATAATGTCATTTTATAGCATGAATCCATATCCACATTAATAATAACAATGAATCATCCATTACTAATTTCTATTACCCTTTACAGATTATTCATATATCTAGTTGACCATCATCATATGAAATGGGATCGTAATGAACCAAACATCCATATTTTCATTTTTTTAGTTATATTACAATTTCTCTAATGGCCACAAGGCTAATAAAACAAGCACATGTTCCTACTATCACACAGATTATAGGGTAAAGCCACCGAGTCATAATTACAAACCCATAATGGGCTCTCATGAAGACTTGGTATCAATTTTAGTCACCCCACTCAGCTTCCATTTTATGAATATTGATACCACGTTGTGTAAGTTTAATTTATTATCATAGTATTTATATATATTGAAAGATACAATGGATTTTTGGTAAAAAAAAATTATATGCAATGTGTATTATAAAAATAAACATTTGATGAGATTTCTTTGATGCATGTGTTTACGTTTTCTTATAAATATTTATATAGAAAATTAAATTTCATTCCTTTGATGTTTTGGATCTATAGGTTAATTGAAAATTTGAGTTTCATAGAGGATAACTAATGATAACCTCTATTTCTTTAGGATATATTTCTATTTCAATTTAATTGTAAATGGATAGTTGTAATTTAATATTTCTTTAGTAATTATATCACAAAATGAAAATATTTTAGTATTTTGTAATATTTTTTTTCTTTTGAACAGATCTATAGACGATCTTCTAGGCTTACATAGGGGTAAACCATGTAATCTCACATAAGTGCAGCCAACCAAGAGTGGAATTGATGATAGACATAGAATTTTTAGAGTCAATATTCCATGCATGAATGAGTGTGATTTATCCCATGGAGGAAAAATGTTATTCTCATAACATATGTGGGGTTTATAAGGAGTTCATAAGTTGAGAACCAATACTATTTAAGACTCAATTTTATCGAATGGTGAATAATGGTTTTTAGTTATGTGTATATTATTTAAAATAATAGACTCTAGATGATTTTTCATGGTATTAATATAAATTTTTATACATGGTCCATGAAGAACACAATAGGGTCTATACTTAATGAAAATTAACCACGTCTGTGCTCATTAAACTATAGAGTTTGAGTGTTACATTTGATCAATTTAGTGACTGTACATGCATGAAAATCATGGTTTGTCCAATTATTATGTGCAGATAATATTTATTATTATAGTAGACCAAGACATGTAACCATACTCCTCAATGGAGAACAAGCAACTATAAGTTAAAGTGATCACGATAATGAATGGATTTGGGTAGAGCCAGAGATTGAACACAATGGGTAGATCATGTAAAAATATGCAACATTATCGAGCAATTGGTTGGGGTATATTTAATTGCAATGAAGATAATTATGTTCTTATTAAATTAATGAAATATCATTATTATTATGAAGAGTATAATAGAGATTAAGAAGAGAAATCTATGGAGTCCAAAAAAGTTGTGAGATAATAGTTACCTACAATATAACCTATAGTTTGTGATGTATAGGTATTTATAAGGAGTATAAGAGACATTGAAGTCTCATATGGATACATCCCATTATACTTAAAGGTATCCAGATGTACAAGGAATTGAATTTATAAAATATTAAGATTTTTCATAATGATTTACTCCATTGTAGAGAATACTAAGGCATTAAATAATTTATACATATATGTAAAATAAATTCACGTGAGGATGATGTCAAGATAGTTACATCATGTATATAAAGTTAAATGTAGTTTTTGAATTGTAGGAGAAATATAATTTTCAAGACTATTATCATAGAGAGAAGAATGAATAGTAGGGAATGGAGGAACCATGATATCTAATTTAAATACATGGGATTATCAGACATGATTATTTAAATATGAAGTGGATTTTAGGGGACGACTATAGAAGCCATGAAGGTTTAAATATGGATGGAGAGGCAATGATTATTTTTCATTTAAAAAATATGTTGCATATACTTGTAGACGCCGGAAAAGTCCGTTGTTCCCAAACAAAGCTCCGGATGCAGAAAGCGAGGTCATATTTGGAGTCGGAAGCATGTTTCGGAGGGCCCGGAGGCCTTGCGCGGAATTTTGGAGACCCGCGCGCAAAGTTGGCGAGCCGCGTGCAAACCTCCCGGGATGCGCGCAATGCGCTGGGCCGGCGCGCAATTTTGCACGCCCGTGGCCCGCGCAACTCCCTTGCGCGCCGGGCCCGATTCCGCGCCCGCGAAGAGAATTCCACGCCCATGAACCGGATTCCACACCCGGGGTTTCCTATAAATATAAGGCGACCCCCGACATTTTGAAAGTTCCCAGAATTCGAAAGGTCTCCCGTGCGCGCAATCCAACCCCTTCCGCGCGCAATGTCGATCTTCAGGTAACCTCTTTTCTTTCACGCAAGAAAGCCTCGGGGTTCGCCTTCGCGCGCAATCCCCTTTTCCCCTTTCCTTTGAAAATTCTCCACCCAAAGGCTTTCGCGCGCAAAAGAAGCCTCTTGCGCACAATTGCCCCCGGGTGCGCGCAATCCAGCCTGATTGCGCGCACCCCCCATTTTCAAAGTGGCCATTCATTAATGAATGAGCCGTTTCCCCCGTGCGCTATCCGAAGCCCGGTGCGCGCAATCTCTATCTTCCACGCGCAAAGCGCTGGCCCAATTGCGCGCCAGCCCGCCCATTTGCGCACCGACCCGCGGTATTGCGCGCCAAGATCCCCTTTTGCGCGCAACCCGCCGGGGTCGCCCCCTTTGACCCCCTGAGGGTACCCACCGGCGTGGCGCCCGATGATCTTCATCCTGGGTGCCCGCATCGTGCGGTGTCTTCCCGTGCGGCCCTCCAGGCTTGCACGAAGTGACACGGACCTATCGGCGGCTTCAACGTCCCGCACGACGTTAAACTGCATTCGTCCCAGCTACAAGACATTAAACTGTACGCTATTCGTCCTGCACGACGTTAAACTGTAATTCGTCCTGCATGACGCTAAACTGCACCACGTCCTGCACGACGTTAAACTGCATACGTCCAAGCTGCACGACGCTAAACTGCCTAGCCTCCATCGTCCGAGCTACAAGACGTTAAACTGTTCAGCATTCGTCCAACATGACGCTAAAATGTACCACGTCCGCGTGACAAGACGTTAAAGTGCCAAGCATCCTCATCCGCGCTGCAAGACGTTAAACTGCCAAGCATCTTCGTCCTCAACACACGACGTTAAACTGTACTTCGTCCGGCAAGACGTTAAACCGTCCGCTTCGTCCTCAACACACGACGTTAAACTGTACTTCGTCTGGCAAGACGATAAACCGTCCGCATCACCCGATCCCGTGCCCCGCACGCAGGGTCCTCCCGGTTTGGATGTGGCCCCCACCCGCTCGTCTCTGCAGGGATGTCGGGATTGGAGTGGCCTTCGCCCACAGGGGTAGAGTGTTACAAACAGAACGAACTACGTGGACTTTGATCCCTGTCTTCTAAACAGGGTACGTAGGAAGCCTCTCCGAGGTTCAAGCCCACCACCTGGTCGTCCCGGTCGTATTCACGTCGGTTCGTCCGTCCGTGGACCCCTCCCGGGTTCACATTCGCGTCGATTCACCTATGAATCCGCTCTTGTGGGGGACTGCACATGTGTATCTCCATTGCACTTCCCCACTGCCTTTTCCTATTTCTCCCTCCAGCGTCCAGCATGACGTGAAACTGTGATCCACCCGGCCGTTCCATCCCCCTCTGTGCGAGGTGGTTCGGTTCAATCCTCCACCCGGCGGCCTCGATCTCTTCGTGAGTCGGCTTGCCAACGTCCAGCATGACGTGAAACTGTGATCCACCCGGCCGTTCCATCCCCCTCTGTGCGAGGTGGTTCGGTTCAACCCTCCGCCCGGCGGCCTCGATCTCTTCGTGAGTCGGCTTGCCGACGTCCAGCATGACGTTAAACTGTATACCCGAACTACGCTGACTTTGATCCGCGCTAACGCACGGTACGTAGGAAGCCCCTACGGGGTCCAAGCTCTTCACTCCATCATCCATCCTGATCCTTACCCGGGCCGCCACATCCCGGTGGGGTCATGCCATTTCATTCCACTCCACTTCACTCGGGAAGCCGCCCATGTGCTGGCCTCAGCGTTGGAGGTTCCCCGCAAGGGGTTCTGTCATCTGATCCACTCCTCGTGTTGATCAGTCCGATTCCGTCCCCGCTGGACGTTAAACTCACGACATACCCCGTGTTAAACATGGGAAGCTGAGGAAAACCTCTGGTAACACAGTTCCCCGTGCCCAGCACAGGATGCCTCAGGCCATCACGCCTTCGAGAAGCCCTATTAGGGACGGAAGACAGACATGCAGAGTCGCAGTGCTAAGACACGCCCCCAACACCCAGAGCCACCCGGTCTCCTCACCGCAGGTTGGTGCCCCGACCAGACTCCTTGGAACGTCCGGGCGGAAGCAGCATAATTAACCGGTGTCCATGAAGATATGGCGCTGGGAACGAGATTCACGAACATTCTTAAATCTATGAGGGAGACCCGGATTAGGCGACGAGTTCCGAGGAGACGTCCACAGAAGGAGGAGCCGACGTCCCATCATCCCGGTTTCGATCAAGGAGCAGACGCCCCTGAATAAGGGACGGATGCCGCCTGCCTTTGGAAAGCGGGACTGCGGGACCACAAGCCGCACGCGCCCATCCCCTCGGGTCGACGGGTGCACGCGCGAACGCGTCATGGCGGAACAGCGTCGGAACAGAAACCCGACGCACATCCGCACCGAAACAGAAAAATGGTGAACCCGACGTGAATCTCTTCTCCTCAATACAAAGACCGATGGCTTTCAGAGGTGCTGGAAGACCAGCATGCTGCTCGACCGAGCATTCAGTTTTACCCGCCAGGGGCTGGGGAAGGGAAATCGGGCACTCCGTCTCGCGACGTCGATGGCCTGGGTCCCCCCCACGGAAGGCGTCGTGGCACTAATGGTTGGTTGTCGATTCCTTTTCCTATCAGTGTTAATGGGTTCTTCTCCCTGCTTTCAGAAATAAGGTTACCCAATCTAGTGCCCGATCGCCACCCGCCCACTGGCGCAGGGGTAGGGGAAACACCGACGCGGCTACTCCGCGCGGTCCCGCCCGTTCCACAGCCGTCCCAGCAGCCGCAATTGCGGGACAACCACGCCCTCTCTCCCCCTCAGAGGTCATCCAGAGAAGGGTGATCAACAACTTGGTGTGGATATATGAGGAAGAGGGAGTCATCCCCACCAGGGACATGGCTCGCCTAGACCTCGAGGAAGCTGCACCTCGCCACCAACGCCGCCCTCGAGGGCCGCGCAGGGAGGCACCACTGCCTACCTCGACGTCCAACCATTTCGAGAGTTTATCCCCGGAATGCTCCGACAGTTCCTTCCCCTATGCGGATGAGGTGGAAGATGCCCGGGACTACCCTATCCGAGATTCGCTCCAGGGATCCGCGATAAGGGCTCCTGTCAGGCCCCGGCGACACCGCCGCCAGGCCCCTCAAGTCGAAGAACGGGCTCTCCACCTGCCCGCACCGCTCATCCCAACTCGTTTGTCCCGACGCCAACGTCGGGCTCGAGCGGAAGAGGATGCCCACCTTGGGGCCCTAGCAACAGCGGCCGCGTTGGCTCAGGCCACTGCTGGCTCCAGTCACCAGGCCCCTGCGCATCCTGAGCGGGGGCACGTCTATGCCCGACCTGGATCGAGGCCCCGACCGCCCCAAAGGCAGGTTGGGTTGACTCTCCCGGTTGCTGGTACAGGCAATAGCCACCGCGGACCACCTCGCGGTAGCGCTATTCGCCAACAGGGTCTACTCCGTGTGGCCGATCCAGGAGGCATGGGTCATACCACCTCCCGATCCCGGCCCGGAGGCCAGCCCGGAAGCATCTCTCCCCGCGTCCCCTTTGATATCTGTCCCGGTGCTCCTCGCACCTTGGTTTCCAGTCCTCTTGGCCCCAGCACCAGTGCGGCCGGAGGACGCCAGGATAGAAATCAGCCATGCCCCGAAGAACCACCCAGGGGCAGGAAGGCGAGGCGTCGACGCCGAGGGAAGAATGTTGCGGAATTCCGGACAGAGATCCGACCGGTTCTTTTCTCTGATACAGAGGCAGAGTATGATTCGGCGACGGAGCCCTCTCCCCGGTCCCGCCAGTCAGGGGCAGGGGTAGGAATGCGGCACGTCAGCCTCGTACTTCCCAAGAGCGAGATCGATATGATCCCCACTTCTCTCCGAAGGTATATCCGGAGTAGCGAGGGCCTGGTAGACCCCCAAAGATCAAGCTTGCGGTTGGTATCGGGCCCCCCGGAAGTGCCTTCCGCCTCGATCGGAGAAGCCGAAGACTTTTTCTGGGGACCGACGGTTGAACCACGATCCGGTGCACCCTCGGCGAGCACCGACGCTACGGCAGGATGTTCACTCACCGGCCCGTCCTATCGCGATGTGGTAGCCAGGGCACCGCCCCCCTCGGAGGACGGCCCGGGATATGGAGGCCAATCGGCCTGTTCGCCATATTCGTCGCCTGCCAGCCCGTCGGCCCGACGACCCGCCTCGGCACCACTGTCGGTTCCCCGTCCATTCCCAGTCGTTGAAGATGACCAAGGAGACCTGGGTCCCGAGTTTGAGTCGTGGAGCTTCTGGACCGTCCTTGCAGAGGGACACTTCCCTGAGAAGTTTTGGCCAGTCGCAGGACCGGACTTTGATGCACCCGAATCGCTCACCCCGGATGAGTTCGAATGCTTCCGCCGAACTCTCTGGGAGACTCACTCTTGTCTTCACCGCCTACAAATGCCATATCCCGGGAGTCAAGTTCACCTGGAGGATATTGGTGAGCAGTGTCGTCAAATTGACCTGGCAACGCTCCCCGCGGTTCGGCACCCCGGGTCATTTGGGCACCACGAGGCCCTCCATCAACGATGCGTTGAGTGTTTTCAAGTACTCCGCAAGGTTATCGAGGAAGCCACTCCCCACGTGTATATCCGTGGATGGGGGAAGTACGCTGCCCTACGCTTCAGTGCGATTCGCCGACAGCCCAATTCACTGGGTGGCCCTGAGGGTATATCCCCAGGGACGGAAACTGTCAATATGGCTAACCTGTCGGGAGAGGGAAACGACTTGGAATTTCTCGACGGGGGCTCTCCCCCCGAAGAAAGGCCGTCGTTGGATCCATCGGTGAGAGTTACTCGTCATCAGAGGAACCTCCTGGGACTCCCCGCACCCACTGAAGCACTTACGTTGAGCCGAAACGTCAGCAAAGGTAAAGAGCACGGCGGGGCTATAAAGCCCGCCGACCCATCCACCTCCATGCAGAGGGCGGACGAGGATCCCGAGAAGGCTACACTACGTCAACAGCTCGCCGAGCAGAAGAAGCTGGTTGACCAGCTCCTCGCCGAGCGCGCTGCAGAACGGCGGCCTGACTACGGTGATCCTAGGCCAGGACAGCAGGGACAAGAACAACCACCCCTCGATGAGGCTCTCCCGGGCAGCCGTGATTATGCCGTGTTCGCCGACAGGAGAGAGGCCATCGCCTATGGCAAGAGGGCGTGGTATGTTTCACCACACCCTCCCGAGCGGCGTGACTACCTGAGAGACCCCGCTCGGATTCCTCCCACTGCCCCAAGGGCCGCTCCGCCCGCCATCCCACGCGCTGCCGAGTTCGACGACCCGGTCGACGACCCGATTGAAGGGTCGTGCAATGCGCTCGTGGTTAGAGATCCTCGCCAGGACTGGAACCCATGTCCGGACGATCCGATGGCGGCACTCATCGCCCGCTTGGAGGCCTTGGAGACTCGGCAAGTGGCGATCCCACTGGACGGCAAGCCATACCCAGCATGGGTGGATGACATGCCGGCGCCTCCGGGATTCGGGAATCCCACTTTCGCCCCCTTCAACGGGACTAGAGATCCGCCACAGCATTTGGCCCATTTCAACTCGAGGTGCGGGCCTATGTTGGGGACTCCGGCGCAGCAAGAGGCCGCTAAGCTTCGCTGCTTAGTCCAGACACTGGAAGGGCCAACATTTGTCTGGTACAGCCAGCTCCCCCTCGGGTCGATAACTAGCTGGGAGGACCTTCGTAGACAATTCCTCTACCAGTTCAGTTCCACGACCCGGAAGACGAGTATCGCAGACCTCTTCAAGTGCAAGCAGAGGCCTGATGAGCGAGTCGTGGACTTCGTCGCCCGATGGAAGGGTCTCACGTATTCCCTTGACATGCCATTGACTCAGGAGCAGTTGCTGACAATGTGCGTCGGGAACATCAAGACCGAGCTGGTCCCTTCCTTGATCACTCAGAATTACCCCGGAGGGTTCAGGGACTTCTCAGACAAAGCTCAACGTCTTGAGGAGGCCCTGCAACAGGCCAGTCAGGCACACCCGCTGCCTCCCATGATTCCTGCAAGGAGAGCCAGCAGGGCTGAGCCCGCTGCTGTTGCCCAGATAGAGGCCCCCAGGCCATTGGAGCTGCTGCCGGTGAGGCCAGCTCCACAGCCTCACCGAAATCCGCCTCCACGGGCCCAGTTCCCGGCCCAGCAGCGGTAACCCCAGAACCGGCCGGCCCCTCCGCATAATGTACCGCCGCAACCCAGGTGAGATAATCAGGGTCCACCTCCTCGGCAGGCCCCTCCATCCCCTCGTCAAGACCACGCTCCTAGGGGCCCGCGATACCTGACTTACTCATTTCACGAGGATCAGGTTCCCGGTTATTTCCGGAGTGCCCTGGAGCAGAGGATTGTGCGACTGCCTGAGTGTTGGAGGCCAGAGGAGGCACATCTCACGGATAACCCCCGCTACTGCCCTTACCATCGGGCCCTGGGGCACACCATCCAGCGGTGCTATGTGTTTAAGGATTGGCTCCAAGACCAGATTAACAACAATGTAATCAGGTTGGGCCCAGCTCAAGCACAAGTGGCGGGCGTGTTCGTAGGATCAGATGACGATAGTGGCAATGAGGGTGAATGGCAGCTGGTCTCCGACCGCGGATCCCAGAAGTATAATAACTGGATGGCCCGCAAGACGATCATTCGCGCCCATGGAATCATCCGTGCGCGCTTGAATCAGCCCGAGCCCCCAGAATCTGCGGGTGCTGCTTCGGCATCGTCGTCCCAGCCTGCCTCTTCCAAGAAGAGCAAACGGCGGCGGCGCAAGAAGGAAGACCGCGCCCCGCCTGTTCCACCACTATCCCGCACTCTCGGCAATTTCATGCCCCCGGAGATGGGGATCCCTCCCCGGATCCGCCCAGTGGTGAATGATTCGTCCGATGAAAGTGTTGGGTACGCTTCGGTTAATACCGTCGAGCTGGTAAATCCCTTTTCGGTTCCCGACGCTGAGGAACACCAGGTGGACCTCCCTAGTGTCCCCGGTCGTCGCCACCGTCGGAGGAACCGCAACAACAGGAGCCGCTGGGGCACGACAGTTGGTAACTCCAGCCAGGCCGTGCACGCCACTAAGACCAGGCAGCAGGCTCAAAACCGAGCTCAGCATGCGCAGCCCCCCCATCTGGGGATGACGGATTCGCCCCCGCCACTGTTTGTGGTGTGGGACCAGGCAGAACCGCCTCAGCCGCGTCACGATCAGCTCTGCCCTGCCACGAGTCCATCCCGGCCTCCTGATCCCAGTACGGTGACCATTTCCCGGGCTTCAACCAATGAACAACGAGATGCGCCAAGCACCAGTCGGCCGCCGGTCCAACCGGAAAGGCCCGTCATGCCACCAACCACAGAGCAACCTCCTGCAACCAGGGGCTCGTGCTTGGCCAAAAAGTATGATGTCCTGAAGCACTTGGCCGACATCCCAGCAAGGCTCTCCATCCATGAGGCTCTGCGCATGTCATCTGGGATGCGCGAGGCACTTGCTGAAGCCCTGAAGAGCCCCCTCCAGTTTGAGACAGAGGTTGCAGCTGCAGAGGCCTTTCACGCCGAAACGATCGAGGACGCCGAATGTCAGGCAGTTATCTCGTTCTCTGGTAAGGATGAAGACCCTCCTATACAGGGGCACATTCGTCCGCTGTATGTTACTGGCCAGTTCAATGGCCTTGAAGTCCGGCGATGTCTTGTCGACACGGGGTCTGGGATTAACCTGATTCCAACTCGGACGCTCCAGAGATTGGGGTTGTCTGAGGATGACTTGATTCCCTCCGACCTCAGGATCCAGGGGTACGACCGCACCGAGCAAACCCCGGTCGGCAAGATACGTTTGAAGACCCAGTTTGGTGACTTGGTTGCCAACACCGAATTCATGGTAGTCTCTCAAGACACTGCGTACAACGCATTGATGGGAAGGCCATGGCTCCACCTTCATGCGGCGGTTCCCTCGTCATACCACCAATGCCTCAAATACTACCTTAATGGTCGAGTGGGCGTGCTTCAGGGAGATGCCTCTCCTTTTGCCTCATGTGAAGCCCATTATCTGGACGCAGACTATTACAAAAGCAAGGACAAGCAGATCCTGGCAGGTGAGGTTGAGCATGTTGCTGTTGCAAGAGATCCCGGGGCAAGCTTGGATGATGCTTACGTCCTCTCGATTCAACGGTTGGACGTAGCCATGGTCTCGATGGCCTGCGAGTCTCCTAATGAGATGACCGTGACCGCCCATGCCAGCACCAGCGGCCCAGCAGGATCTGGTGGCCCCAGTGCAGTTTCCAACGCAGTCTCTCCCGTGGACGATCCCTCCCCGAGTGGAGAGGATGTGGAAGACGCACCCCCAGCCTTTGAGGAGGGCGTCTCCACCACGGTCGATGAGTTAGTACAGGTGAACCTTGGAACCGAAGCAGATCCAAGACCCACATTGGTCAGTGCCGCCATGCCCTCTGAGGAGCGGCAGCAGTACGTGGACTTTCTCAGGCAGCACCGTGATGTGTTCGCTTGGGGCTATGACGAGATGCCAAGGCTAGATCCTCAGGTAGCCGTCCACCGCCTTGGTCTCCCGGCGAACCATCGCGGGTTCAAGCAGCCTCCCAGGAAGATGCACCCATTCCACGGTGCCATGGTTGAGGCCGTAGTTGACAAGCTTATCAAAGCCAACTTCGTGAGGGAAGTTCAGTACCCCAAATGGCTGGCCAACATTGTGCCGATCAGGAAGAAGAACGGGCAGATCAGAGTCTGCATCGACTTCCGCGATCTCAACCGCCACTGTCTGAAGGATGATTTTCCCCTTCCAGTGACAGAGCTGTTGATTGACGCCACGGCAGGGTTCCAAGACCTCTCCTTTATGGATGGATACTCCAGATACAACCAAATCCGGATGGCCCCTGAGGATGAGGAGTTCACTGCCTTCAGGGCCCCCAAGGTACCTTTTGTTACCGGGTCATGCCCTTCGGCCTGAAGAATGCAGGTGCCACCTATCAACGGGCGATGCACCGCATATTCAAGCCAATCCTCGGCACATTGGTGGAATGCTATGTCGACGACTTGGTGGTCAAATCGCGCCAGCGTCAGGACCATCTCAAAGATCTTGAGAAAGTGTTCGGCTTCCTCCGGTCTCGCTGCCTGAAGATGAACCCGTTGAAGTGTGCCTTCGGGGTCACCTCCGGAAAGTTCCTTGGATTTGTGGTAAGATACCGGGGTATTAAGATCGACCCAGAGAAGATCAGTGCGATTAGCCAGATGCCTCCCCCAGGTAACATCCGGGAACTGCAAGGGTTCCAAGGCCACTTAGCCTATATACGCCGATTCATCGCGAATCTGGCCGGCAAGTGTAAGCCCTTTTCTCGGCTCATGAAGAAAGGTGCCACCAATGTATGGGATAAAGAGTGTCAGACCGCTTTCGAGGAAATCAAGCTGTACCTGCTGCAACCTCCGGTTCTGATGCCGCCTGTATCCGGGAAGCCGCTGGTCCTCTATGTGACCGCCCTGGAACGGTCCCTGGGTGCCCTTCTCGCCCAGAAGAACAACGAGGGAACAAATAATAGCCTCTATTACCTCAGTCGCATGCTCCTCGATGCGAAAGTCAGGTATTCCCCCATCGAGAAGAGCTGACTGGCGCTCGTATTTTCCGTACAGAAATTACGGCACTACTTGCAGCACCATGAGGTACAGTTGGTTTCTCGGGTAGACCCGTTGAAATATATCCTGAGCCGGCCTATGTTGACTGGCCGTCTAGCACGGTGGGCTGTGATTCTCCAGCAGTTCGACATCAGGTATGTGTCTCAGAAGGCCATCAAAGGGCAAGCATTGGAAGACTTTCTGGCTGCCCACCCAACCTCCGCGGATCAGCCGCTGGATCTAGGCTTTCCTGATGAGGCCATTCTCTCGGTCGATCATGCCGGTCCATGCTGGCAGATGCACTTTGACGGTGCCTCCCGGAGCCCCACCGGTAGAAGACTCGATAATCCTAAGCTCAACAGAGTGGGCTTGGGTATCGTCTTCATTACCCCGGAGCAAGCCGTGCTGCCATACTCTTTCCTGTTGTCAGAGGGCTGTACCAACAATGAGGCGGAATACGATGCCCTCATCACCGGCCTCGAGTTGGCTCTTGAGATCGACGTGCCCCATCTGTGCGTGAAAGGGGATTCCGAGCTGGTCGTTAAGCAGATCAATGGCGACTATGTTGTCAGGAAGCCGGAACTTGTGCCATTACTGGAGTGCACCCTCCTTCTGATGGCCCGGTTCCCTTCTCGGCCAGAAATTTTCCATATTCCTCGGTCGCAGAACGGTCGAGCAGATGCTTTTTCCAGCCTTGCTGCGTCACTTGCAGAGCCTGAACAGGACAACCTGATCGTCCGCATGACGCGCCGCAGGCTCATCGCTCCCGTTATCCCGGAGGGAGATCGCGGCCCGTCGGTAAGTAATCTCACCACGGTTGCCCCTATGCCCGGAGCCCCGAGTACCCCAGATATGGCAGTCGAACCAGCCCCTGATTGGAGGACGCCTTTGGTTGAGTACCTCCAACATGGCATTATCCCGCCGGATCGGGCTAAGCGCGAGCGAGTTCGACGCCGCGCATCGCAGTTTGTCCTCCAGAGCAGTCCGGGCCTGGAGCAGATCCTCTATAGACGCGGATTTGATGGTGTTCTCCTCCGTTGCCTTCAGGGAGTTGAGATCCCACGAGTCATGCAAGAGGTTCATGCTGGTTCATGTGGTGCCCATCAGACTGGGCCGAAGCTGTCCCACCAGATTCGGAGGTTGGGATACTTCGGGCCCTACATGATCCATGACTGCATCGAGTATGCCAGGAGGTGCCATGCGTGCCAGGTTCATGCGAACTTTGTGCATCGGCCGCCGGAGCCTCTCCATACCACAAGGTATTCTTGGCCCTTTGCAGTCTGGGGGATGGACGTTGTGGGACCTTACCCGCCGGCGACGGTTCGCCAGTGCCGGTTCATTCTGACCGCCACGGACTTCTTCTCCAAATGGGCAGAGGTGATTCCGCTTAGAGAGGTCAAATCCTGTTCGATCGCTGACTTCATGACCTCCAACATCATTCATCGATTTGGGGTGCCTCACGCTATCCTCACGGATAACAGAGCCAATTTCCGAGCAGCCGAGTTGAAGAAGTTGTACGCCAAGTATAACATTCGCTCGAACCATACATCTCGCTATCATGCGCAGGCGAATGGACAGATTGAGGCGTTTAACAAGACCCTCTCTAACATTCTGAAAAAGATGGTTGGTCAGAACAAGAAGAGTTGGCCGGACAAGCTCCCCAATGCCCTCTGGGCTTATCGGACGACGACTTGCAATTCCACCCCGATGACCCATTATTCCCTGGTGTATGGAGCTGAGGCCGTCCTGCCCATCGAGATCCAGTTACCGTCCTTGCGCACTGCGGTCTACGACCAGAAAGCGCTGGATAGAGCTGCTGAAGCCCGTCTAGTCGAGTTGGAAGCACTGGATGAGAATAGGCTTCGCGCTTTGCACAACATGGAGAGGCATCAAAGCAGAATGGTTCGAGCTTTCAATAAGAAGGTTCGCCTCCGCTCCTTCCTGCAGGGTGACCTGGTATTAGCTCTAAGAGCACCGATGATCCCCGGCAGGAAGCCACCCAAGTTGGAGCCCAAGTGGGAGGGACCTCTTGTCGTCCACAAAGTCTATCCCAATGGCGCGTACTCCCTAGCAACTATGGATGGTGAGCGTGTCACTCCTCCCACCAACGCTAGGTTTCTCAAGCAGTACTTTTCCTGAGTGCACTTCGTCCGCGCGGTAAGACGTTAAACTGCCAAGCATCTTCGTCCAAGCTACAAGACGTTAAACTGTTCAGCATTCGTCCAACATGACGTTAAACTGTACCACGTCCGCGCTGCAAGACGTTAAACTGCCAAGCATCTTCGTCCTGCATGACGCTAAACTGCACCACGTCCGAGCTACATGACGTTAAACTGTTCAGCATTCGTCCTGCATGACGTTAAACTGCACTTCAAGAACTACGTGCGGCTTGATTCCCATCCTTATGGGATACGTAGGACTGCCTGAACATTCATGTTTCAGGCCCAGCCCCATTTCCCAGGAATCTCTATCCCGCGTTGGGCCTCTGGCCCCAGTTCCCCTCCTTTTTGTGCGAGGCATAACGCGTGAGCGGGGGATTATGTCCTCATTCACATCGGTATACTGACCGCGCCATACGCCTCCCCCGTGTGTGGGACTTCCTCACACCCCTCATCGTCCTGCATGACGTTAAACTGCCTCTCAAGAACTACGTACGGCTTGATTCCCATCCTTATGGGATACGTAGGACCGCCTGGACGCTTGTGTTTCAGGTCCAGCCCCGTCTCTTGGTTGATCACGGGGACCTGCTGTCTTTTGGATTGCTCTCAGGATGAGTCCTCCGACCCTTTCCGGTGATCTGTTAACATGTTTTGGGTACTTCGGTCTATGACCCGTGGTGTCGGATCCAATCCCGACAAGTCCTGTGTTTCTTGTCGGGCCGCGCGCTTCCTCTTGTTCGAGCCTTCACTCAAAGGGATCCTCGTTAGCGGTTTGGGTACGACGCCTCAGTGCTCTCCTACCGCTCCGGGTCGATTTACCGGCGGGTCCTGGGCCGCAAATCGATATGAATCCTGTGCTTGAGCGGTTGATGCTCGTTTTCTTGCCCCGTCCTAGGCTGACGCGATCGGATGTTGTGTTGCGAATATGGTCAGCGACATCCTTGATCGCCATGTCGGCTCTTTCAGGCTCTGAACATTGGTTGCGCAGTCCTCATCACACTCCGCCTCTGTGCGTTGTAGTGGAATCTCGACACTCTCTTCATACTGACCTTCAGTACACCTCTACACGTTAGGAAGGCCAACCAGGGTAATGGCGTCGTTCGAGGCTCCCATGATCTGAGCACCAAGGATATATGCTGATGTCCTCCCTAAGGGCCATGTGTAGCTGGACCCTCGTCCCCATAAGGAGGAAGGAGTCACCCGAACAATCGCGTTTTGGGCCCAGTATATCTGGAGGCTAGCATCTCTGCCTCTCGGGTGATGGACATACGCAGGCCCCTATCCCAGGATCCTTCTCCTCGAATCGTGCGTGACCGCAAGGCTGGGTATGTTCCCACCTCCGCTGAGTCCGCCATATCTCAACGAGCGGATTCCTCCATTGTCCGAACCACACGACCTTAAACTGTGTTGTCTGGTCCTACCACACGACCGTAAACTGTGATCGTCTTGGCCGCCCGACGAGAAACGACACTGCATCGTGATGTTCTCCTCAGGGGACAGTCACGTTGGGCACTGGTTAATAACCACGCCATTCATCAATGCCTTTCATGGCTTGATTATTGTGGCGACGCCAGGAATTTCTTAATCACGGGTATGTCGCTGCACAAAGAAAACCCATCCACCTTTAAGGACAAACAAGAAATATCAAATACCGCTTCTTCTGTGTGCGAGGGTCAGACCCGCACCCCTCCCCGCGCTGGTGCCCGATTTTGTTGCGCCGCGCTTCAAGAACTACGTGTGGCTTGATTCCCATCCTTATGGGATACGTAGGAACGCCCGGATGTTTGAAACTTCGGGTCCAGCCCCCCACCTCTTAGAGATTCCCCCTTCTCTGGGGAATCCGCCGCCTTCAGGCCACCCTCAAGGCGTGTCCCTCGACCCCTTGTAGTGGTCCACTAGTGTCAAGAGTACTCTGGTTTATTGCCAGGAGGGTCAGCTTCAGCTTGGTCAGGTTCCTTCCATTTTCAGGCTTCGTGCTCCCTTTCATTCGGACCCATCGCCTATGCGATGGGTGGAGCCCCCGTGAACAGTTTGGACACAATGCCTCAGTGCTCTCCCACCGACTCGGGCTTGTGCCCCCAATGGCCTCGGGCAGCAAATCGATATGAATCTTGCGATTGAGCGGTCGATGCTCGTTTGCTGCCTCATTCCATCAACGGTTAGTGCGATATTGATGCTGCTTTTCCGCCACGGTCGGCAGTACTCCCATATCGTTACGCCGGTGCCCCCAGTCCTTGAGTGAATGGCCGCATGATTCACATTACGTTTTATACCCCCCATTCTGACCAGGCAAAATCTCGACACTCTTGACACTATCCCTCAGTGCATCTTCTCATATCCAGGGGATAGGACCACGATTTGGCATACTTTGAGGTTCTTATGGTCCGATCTCTAAGACCTTAAACTAAGATCTACCCTTATGGTCCGAGCTCTAAGACCTTAAACTAAGATCTACCCATATGGTCCGAGCTCTAAGACCTTAAACTAAGATCTACCCCTATGGTCCGAGCTCTAAGACCTTAAACTAAGATATGCCCCTATGGTCTGAGCTCTAAGACTTTAAACTAAGATCTCCCCAAACGGGGTTCTACGAACTGCATGACGTTAAACTGCACTTTCAGAACTACGTGTGGCATGATCTCCAGCCTGATGGAGTACGTAGGAACGCCCGGGCATCTCGACTCGGGCCCAGCCTCAGGGATCTCTAAGTCCCGCCCCTCCTCGTCGCTAGCCGTCTGGCCTGGCTTTTGGTAGAGTGGTGCAGTTCTGATACTCCCCGATCCAGCTCGGGATGCCCCATTGCAATGATGGGAAGCGACAGTTTCCTCGGTTCTGTCTGAGAATTGGTGTGATTCACGGCCAGATTAGTGCATCCGCCTAATACGCTTTCCCCACGGTGGCGCAATTTTGGGAGCGTTGGATTCTGTCCGAACAAATCATCACTTCGCCCCACGCTTCGCATGCCCTGTTGATCTGGATTTCCACCCTTGTGCCAGAAGGAACCCCCAAAGCGGCATTGATGATGACATGTGATCCGCCTCCTGCAATATGAATGATGACCTTCGGTCCGTCTGTCGCAGTAGTATGGTCGATTGATCCATTGTCCGCTTGCTGTCTTGGGCATTTCCTGGAAGGCCGACCGTTGTGGATTTCTGAATTCGGGACACGTGATTCACCCCTTCTCATTTCCCTATGTTCGGATAAAATCTCAACGCCCCTAGCATTGTCCCGCTCGTGTGTCGGAACAAGTTGGGGGGATGATACATTGATTAGGTCTGAGGTCTCCTTTCCTAGGAATGACCTCCCTCTCTTCTTTAGAAATCCAGGCCCAATTATGGATGCCTGAAGCTTGGTTGACGCTCCCGCAAGACAATGAATTGTGGTTGAGCATGTTAAGCCAAAAGATGCAGATAAATATGGTGATTCATACAAATGGATCGAAGTATTGAGGATCGGAAGCAAAATGTTCTGGGAATGGAAAAACAAAGCCCCTAGGGATTAGCGTGCTGAATAACTCTCTCTAACGCCGCTACCCTTTGGCTGGAGACCTCCAGGGCTGCTTCTCGCTCTCTGCATGCCTTATCTTCGTCGGCGGTCGCGGCACGCAGTTCGTCGATCCTGGCCTGTGCACGCTCCCGCTCGACTTGAAGTGTGACCATCTGTTGGCCCGCCTCCGTCAGCTGTACCTGGGCGTCATCCAGCTGGGCCGTCAGTTGCTCTACAAGCTCAGTACACGCTGCGACGAAGGCCTCCTTCTCTGCCGCCTGCCCTTCGAGACGCCGGACTTCCTGCTCCGCCACGAGGAGCGCCCGCGTGCTCTCCGACATGTCCCGACATTGTGCGATGTCGGCACGCCGGCGGCTCTCGCGCATCTTTTCGGCCATGAAATCACAGACCGTCAGATGGAGGCGTTGATCATCAGCTCCCCCGGCGCACAGGAAGCGCAGCCAGGTTTGAAGTGATCCCATGCGCCCCAGCCACTCTGATGGGTCTCGCTTGAGGAAGCGCTGGATGCACTTCCACCCCCTGGGTCGCGTTATCCGGCTCTCCTCAACCGCCTCCGCGTCCGAGTCGTCCATCTCCTCGGGGTCGGCAGGCCGGTAGGCAGGGAAGGTAGCCAGCAAGTCTGCTGCGGGGTCCTCCCCTGGGATGTCTTCACGGGGGATAGGTTACCCAACATCTGGGCGACCTTCTTCTCTCTCCCCAGTGGCGTTAACACCCTCGTCAGCCCCCGACCTCTCTCCGATGGCAGCACCGCCGGCGTCCGCAGCCCCTTGATCAGCAGTTGGTGGGGCCGGCTCGGTGTGGGAAGTCTGTTCCGGAGCAGGCGGCATGTCTGCCACCGGTCCACTCGTGGATGGCCCGGGTTAGGCAACCCGACGAGCCTCCAGCGTTGAGATCACTGCGCAGGGCGTGCCGTGGTTAGTCACGGATCGTCAACGGCAAGCACCAGCAGTAAAGTAAGGAGACTTACGGGAGTTCAGAGCGTCATCTTTCGCTATCCCATCCGCCGCAGGAACAATTGCAGCAGGGGACCCTTCCGCGCTTGTTAATTAAATAATGGGTGCCTGGCCCCCGCCTTGTCTTGCTGGCGCCTCTCCTACTCCTGCTGAGGACGCCTGACCAACATCCGTGTGCTCCTGAGAAAGGTGGAGAAATGGGTTAGAAGCTGCATAAGAGAATGGATGAAGCAGGTTGAGTTGGGATAGAAGCGGACCTCGAGGAGCTCAGTGACATCAACATTGTCAGAGTCGGCCACCTCGCCGCTCTCCCGCGGGCTCCCCTGATGGGATCTTCCCTCGGAGCCTTCATCCTCCCCCATCTCCTCCTCTTCCTCGGAGTCGTTGCTACTGTCATCTTCCTCCGGCGGCATCTGTTCTGGAGCGGGTTCTAGACCGAGCATCACCTTCACCAGAAGGGATGGCTCCGCACACTGACCACGTTGGCGCGCGTACTCGTCCATGGTCGTCAGATACGCATACTGCCGGTTGAAGTTCACCCTGTCGGCGATCTGGAGGCTCCCGACCTCTGGCAGATGGATTCCTTCTCTGAGTATCTTTCGCCAGATGGCTTCGGTCCTCAGTGACTGCCGCAGGGTCATCCAGGCCAACCACAGCGCCGGGAAGACTGCATCATGGGAGGGTTCGAGCAGACGCCTTACCTGCTTCCCGGGCCGCTCCCCGACCGCCGCATGTGCCCCCTCTCCGGGCGCTGAAGTCATGGCGGTAGCTTGCAATGTGCCCGACGCCGAATTCCCTACCCGCGCCGGCTCCGCTTCTTGGCGCGCCTCCGTTCTCCCCCGTGTGGCGGCGCTTCGCCTCCTTCCTAGACGCCCGGTCTCCGCACGGGTGACCTCGAGCCGCCGAACTGGCTTCCATAGAAGCCCCTCGGGGTACGCGATGGCCCAGTGTTCGGCGTACTCGGTTTCCAAGCCTGCGTCGACCCCGGTAGGAGGGAGAGTGATGATGTCACCAGAGCCAAAGGCGGCGAACATCAGCCACATCTGGCGAAGGACGCCAGGGTTCGTCTCCTCCCGGACAGCAGTGAATACCCTCTTCGGCATCCGTTGAAGGCACCCGAACTGCCTGGCGAACCGGGTTGGCACGTAGGGCTCGTAGATCACCTTCCCGTCGATCCGAGCCACGAGCACCCCGCCCCGCATGTTCAAGAAGTACTCGTGATGCTCTAGAGGACCCTGCCCGTTGTCGATCATCTGGTCAACAGGAGTGGGGAACGGGCTGAAGTTGAAATTGGCATGATTTCCAATCCGAATCCTCACGTCCTCCTCATTTAGGGTCATCGGAGCGACCCCCGCAATGTTCAGCAGGGAGGGTCGCAGGCCGTTGCCCGGAGGAATGATGGCGTTCGGAAACGTGTACCCACCAAGGTGAGCAGCCACCCAGCCGTGGAAGAATTGGAAGGGCCCGCAGATCCTTCTTGGAGACCCCCCTCGCGAGATGCGTCCCAGGATGGCATACAGCTTCGCCAGTACTGGGACCCCGAGGTTGTATCTTTTGTTGGCGGCCATAGCGCCCGCCATCGCCAGTGTCGCCAGCCGGACGCCCATTCTCGCGTCCCGCACTGGCAGGAGCCACCCACTCAGAAAGGCGGCCAGGAACGCCGCGTACCGGACATTTGGGTCCCGGGCCTCGATGACGCGGTACCCCCATGAGCGGTAGTCGCCCGTCTCCAGGACCCGCCAGTACGACCCGTTCCGGCTCCTCTGAGCCGCGGTCGGGCACCGCTTCCCCCTTCCTGGCATCTTGACCGCTGGGTCATGCTCCAAGAACTGGCCAAACCACTCCTTATAGGCTATGTCCTTCTGGAAGTCCTTGATCCCGAGCCGCTGCGTAGCCAGGTCAAGTAGATGCCATGTCAGAATGGGAGTCCGTGACCTGTCTTCCCAGGTGTTCTTCGGAGGCAAGAACTCATCATACTGGTAACCCTCCAGCGGGATACCTCCGATGCAGTGGATGTCCCAGAGACCGATGCCGACCTCCCCATGGTGAAGATGGAAGGTGTTGGTATCCGGGGACCAGCGGGTGAACAGCTCTGGCCCGAGCTCGGACTGCTGGTAGAAGTGGAACTGCGACGTCCACACCGCCTCAAACAGGCCGATGTACCGCAGCTCCTCCGCGAAGTGATCGCAAGTGTGACGTACCCAGAACGCCCAGGCCCACTCACTGGTGAAATTGCCCCCAGACCGCAAGTCCCAGTCCTTCAGCCAGCCCTTGGTGTCGTCGGTGACACTCTGGCGATATGTGCTCGAGTAGAGGGCTGGAGAGTTCTCCGCAGTAGGCTCACCCCCGGCGATGGTTCGCGTCCTCGGGTTCAGGACATAGACATCCAAGTGCCTGGTCTCCCTGGCAGGATTCCCATTGTTGGTGATGTTATAGCGGGGAAGCTCGTCCTCCCAAGTCACCCAGGTCCGTGGCGCATCAACCTCGAACCCTGGCACCGAAACCTCATCTAGGATGCTGAAGTTCCAGAGCGGCAGGTTGTCCGATAGTGGATATGTCTTCTGGTCCGGCATCAGCAAGTCGAACAAGGATTGATTGTTGGAAACAATCTCCTTGGCTCCGTAGACCTCCTTGTTCGTCGCCATCTCAGCTCTGCGAGTGGCGGCATTCCCCTCATTTCCTTGATTCGCGGCCATCTCAGAAGCTCCGGGAGTCGTGCTGGTAAAGGGATGAAGCGTGCGGGATCGGACGAGGATGGTAGAGAAGTTTGAGAGTTGGCGCGCAATCCTAGTGGACGGCGCGCAATCGGGAAGTCCGTCGCGTAAAACCCCGGGTGTTCGCGCAACAGCAGGCCGAATTCCGGACAGGTTTGCGCGACGAACGGGTGAATTCCGCACCGGAAAGGGCAATTTCGTGCACGAGAGCTCGAATGCTTATCGCGTGGAAGGCCAGTGTACGGTGCGGGGGACCCAGGGCCCCTATTTATAGGTAGATCCAGGAGTCCGCACTGCGCGGAAAGCGCTTTGCGCGACCGCACCGGCGAATTTCGCGCCCGACGCCCTTTTTTGCGCGCCACAGTCCCGCGCCACCCAGGACTTCGGCATTCCGGCGTCTCCCTCGGAACCCGATCGTTGCGACCTCTCGCCGATCAGATTCCGAGGGGGGGCTTTTGTAGACGCCGGAAAAGTCCGTTGTTCGCAAACAAAGCTCCGGATGCGGAAAGCGAGGTCATATTTGGAGTCGGAAGCTTGTTTCGGAGGGCCTGGAGGCCTTGCGCGGAATTTTGGAGACCCGCGTGCAATGTTGGCGAGCCGTGCGCAAACCTCCCGGGATGCGCGCAATGCGCTGGGCCGGTGCGCAATTTTGCGCGCCCGCGGCCCGCGCAACTCCCTTGCGCGCCGGGCCCGATTCCGCGCCCGCGAAGAGAATTGCTCGCCCGCGAACCGGATTCCGCGCCCGGGGTTGCCTATAAATATAAGGCGACCCCCGACGTTTTGAAGGTTCCCAGAATTCGAAAGGTCTCCCGTGCGCGCAATCCAACCCCTTCCGCGCGCAATGCCGATCTTCAGGTAACCTCTTTTATTTCGCGCAAGAAAGCCTCGGGGTTCGCCTTCGCGCGCAATCCCCTTTGCCCCTTTCCTTTGAAAATTCTCCACCCAAAGGCTTTCGCGCGCAAAAGAAGCCTCTTGCGCGCAATTGCCCCCGGGTGCGCGCAATCCAGCCCGATTGCGCGCACCCCCCATTTTCAAAGTGGCCATTCATTAAAGAATGAGCCGTTGCCCCCGTGCGCTATCCGAAGCCCGGTGCGCGCAGTCTCTATCTTCCGCGCGCAAAGCGCTGGCCCAATTGCGCGCCAGCCCGCCCATTTGCGCGCCGACCCGCGGTATTGCGCACCAAGATCCCCTTTTGCGCGCAACCCGCCGGGGTCGCCCCCTTTGACCCCCTGAGGTTACCCGCCGGCGTGGCGCCCGATGATCTTCATCCTGGGTGCCCGCATCGTGCGTTGTCTTCCCGTGCGGCCCTCCAGGCTTACGCGAAGTGACACGGACCTATCGGCGGCTTAAATGTCCCGCACGACGTTAAACTGCATTCGTCCCAGCTACAAGACGTTAAACTGTACGCTATTCGTCCTGCACGACGTTAAACTGTAATTCGTCCTGCATGACGCTAAACTGCACCACGTCCTGCACGACGTTAAACTGCATACGTCCAAGCTGCACGATGCTAAACTGCCTAGCCTCCATCGTCCGAGCTACAAGACGTTAAACTGTTCAGCATTCGTCCAACATGACGCTAAACTGTACCACGTCCGCGCGACAAGACTTTAAACTGCCAAGCATCCTCGTCCGCGCTGCAAGACGTTAAACTACCAAGCATCTTCGTCTTCAACACACGACGTTAAACTGTACTTCGTCCGGCAAGACGTTAAACCGTCCGCTTCGTCCTCAACACACGACGTTAAACTGTACTTCGTCCGGAAAGACGTTAAACCGTCCGCATCACCCGATCCTGTGCCCCGCACGCAGGGTCCTCCCGGTTTGGATGTGGCCCCCACCCGCTCGTCTCTGCAGGGATGTCGGGATTGGAGTGGCCTTCGCCCACGGGGGTAGAGTGTTACAAACAGAATGAACTACGTGGACTTTGATCCCTGTCTTCTAAACAGGGTACGTAGGAAGCCTCTCCGAGGTTCAATCCCACCACCTGGTCGTCCCGGTCGTCTTCATGTCGGTTCGTCCGTCCGTGGACCCCTCCCGGGTTCACATTCGCGTCGATTCACCTATGAATCCGCTCTTGTGGGGGACTGCACATGTGTATCTCCATTGCACTTCCCCACTGCCTTTTCCTATTTCTCCCTCCAGCGTCCAGCATGACGTGAAACTGTGATCCACCCGGCCGTTCCATCCCCCTCTGTGCGAGGTGGTTCAGTTCAATCCTCCACCCGGCGGCCTCGATCTCTTCGTGAGTCGGCTTGCCAACGTCCAGCATGACGTGAAACTGTGATCCACCCGGCCGTTCCATCCCCCTATGTGCGAGGTGGTTCGGTTCAACCCTCCGCCCGGCGGCCTCGATCTCTTCGTGAGTCGGCTTGCCGACGTCCAGCATGACGTTAAACTGTATACCCGAACTACGCTGACCTTGATCCGCGCTAACGCACGGTACGTAGGAAGCCCCTACGGGGTCCAAGCTCTTCACTCCATCATCCATCCTGATCCTTACCCGGGCCGCCACATCCCGGTGGGGTCATGCCATTTCATTCCACTCCACTTCACTCGGGAAGCCGCCCATGTGCTGGCCCCAGCGTCGAAGGTTCCCCGCAAGGGATTCTGTCATCTGATCCACTCCTCGTGTTGATCAGTCCGATGCCGTCCCCGCTGGACGTTAAACTCGCAGCATACCCCGTGTTAAACATGGGAAGCTGAGGAAAACCTCAGGTAACAGAGTTCCCCGCGCCCAGCGCAGGATGCCTCAGGCCATCACGCCTTCGAGAAGCCCTATTAGGGACGGAAGACAGACATGCAGAGTCGCAGTGCTAAGACACGCCCCCAACACCCAGAGCCACCCGGTCTCCTCACCGCAGGTTGCTGCCCCGACCAGACTCCTTGGAACGTCCGGGCGGAAGCAGCGTAATTAACCGGTGTCCATGAAGATATGGCGCTGGGAACGAGATTCACGAACATTTTTAAATCAATGAGGGAGATTCGGATTAGGCGATGAGTTCCGAGGAGACGTCCACGGAAGGAGGAGCCGACGTCCCATCATCCCGGTTTCGATCAAGGAGCAGACGCCCCTGAATAAGGGACGGATGCCGCCCGCCTTTGGAAAGCGGGACTGCGGGACCACAAGCCGCGCGCGCCCATCCCCTCGGGTCGACGGGTGCACGCGCGAACGCGTCCTGGCGGAACAGCGTCGGAACAGAAACCCGACGCACATCCGCACCGAAACAATACTTATAGAGGAAATTTATTTTACATGTTATTTTGAATAATATATATGATAGTATTCAAGTTTGTAAATTTTTGAGAATTCTATTTTTATTAATTAAAATTTATGTAAATATTTTTTTGGAATGAATGAATAAAAAAATAAAGTGATGATGAATATATTATTCTCATATATATTAATATAGAAAATTAAAAAATACAATGTTTTTATCACTATTATCTAAACGAAAATTGTAACATTTCCTAAAAGAGGGAAAAGATCCCCAACATTACTATTATTCTTATAATTTTATATATGTCGATGCCTGTGAATAAAAGAGAAGAAATAGTATTTTTATTCATTCAATGAATGGGAAAAATAAGATGACGTCGGGAATGGGAGGTAGAAGAATTCAAGAGGGTCATAATTCTAAAAGATGATAAATGTGTTGTATATACAATTTTATCATATGTATAATGTTGATAAGAATTTCTTTAGTTTATCGACTATCACAAAGAATAATGAATAGTTTTTATTTTCACAACAATGAGTAAAAAATATTATAATTTATTTCTTATGTTATTCTATTAATGTTTGAGAAGTGGAATAATGGGAATAAATAGAGAGGTACTATATCCACAATAAGGAAGAGTAATTAATTGGTGTATACTCTTATATTTTTTCAATACATTTCATTATTAACGTATGATATGCAGTTGTTATGGTATAAACTAAATTGTGGAGTGAGATATTCCCACCCATACACTACCAAGATAATATAGTGTAGATGTAACATACTACACCTTGAGGTTCCAGTGATTATAGAGTAATCTATTGAACCCAAAGGAATTTACATCCCACATTGGGAGGTGTAACATTATTATTTCACATCATAATTTTTTATGTATTTAGTTGGGTTTCATTAATTTAAACACTCACATAATAGATATTTATCTAAAAGAAATAGTTTTTAAAATTCAAATATTGAAAATTCAAAAAAATTCAAAAAAATTGATTCACGCGGCACAAAATGTGTTTCAAATTTTAATCAATAATTTCATTGAAACCTCAAATATTACATAATTTATAGGAATAACAATTTTATTATGATTTTATTATCATATAAATTATATAAAGACATATTTATGTCAAAATGTTTTATTATGAATATGATTTATCTATCAACTGACAACATACAACTGAAAAACTTCTTATGCTTCCATTCATGGACTTCTATTTGGCTAACATTTCTTTTGGATAAATTATTTATCCATATTAATTTATAAATCCTCCATGGGATGTGATTTTAGTACACAAATATATATATATATATATAAATCCAGTAAAATATATCATATATATGCATCACTAGTGTAATTTTATCCTCATAAAAACATAAACTCTCGCTGAATCTAGATAATGAAAGGGATCGCCAGCGTTGCACAAAATTTCTGTAGTCTTCCATGAAGTTAAAAAATTCCCACCAAATTTATAGAATACCCCACATGTAACCTAATGTAAAAGTTTACATTCATTATTCCAATTATCTTCTGAATATATCAGCTGTAATTTAATTACATTCATTCAGAGACTTGATGGAATATCTACCTTTGAGAACAACATAGTATTTAATATTTCTCTAACTATCCTGAAAAATGGAACATAGAAAAATACATCTTTTTTAGGTGGATGTTTTATCCTATAACCCCTTTAATACATTTATAATTTTCTAGTAATTTCTTTTAATGTACTTTAGACAAATACTCCACTAAAACCTATATAACCATTCCCTATATTAAAACACAACAACCATGAATTGATTACAATTAAAGGGGATTTGGGTACAAATTTAAATCGTCATATATTCTACAGTATAGTAATAAAGTGTAGAATAACATCATGAACGATATGGATCACATGTTTTCGACCAGCCATCACTTCCATGATTCAAGATCCAAATTAGGCAGTATAAGCACCCCATTCACCAAATTGATTCAGATTATGGTGTTCATTTTACTTTATATCACAATAATACTGCTAGAAAATAATCTAGATAACACACATAAGATGTAAATTGTTTAATAAAAAATTCATAAAACTGGAATAAAATGTTTACAAATCATATCCAAAATCGACAAATGAAGAATTTTTTTATAACATTAGAAATAGTGTATAATGAATCATAAGGAAAAAACATTGTATTGGACCCCAATATATAATAATGAGATAAGGAATACTGATACCACCTTATTCATGTTTAATCTCCCCTCTTAAATTATTGGCATCACATTACTTGGCCATTTGGGCCTTCCTTCTGCACTTCAGTATCTATTACCTAGATGATCCCATGTGTGCTCCATTCACATCAAAATAAATCATTCTTAAACCTATCCTTATTTTTCCTATCTTTTTATATCTTACTTTACCAATATACTAATACAACTATATATTACTCTTCTATATGGTTATCCAATCAAAATTTCCAATCGGAATGTTCAAGAAAACCACTCAATAACTATAAAAATTTCAATTTCCTAATGATTTCATGACATGGAATCCCAACTACCAATCAGTAGTTAGCATTTCCTTTCTCTCCACCATAATTATTTTTATAAACATTTCATTTATTTATTCTTTGAAAAATCATTTTCACATCCCACTACTTGTGAATTTTTATAAATCATGAATCTCCTAAATTTCTTCATCCAATTCAGAATTACATTCTGCTACCAGAAGCTACCGTTTCCATCTATTTCACAAAATCCATTGAAACAAGATCAATTCCCGGAGTAAATGAATATAATAATATATATAATTTTTACCACATAAATAATTCCAGTACAAAATATCCAAATTATTTAATCAACCCATATATTTCCACATCATCTATTAAACTAAAACCATCCATACATCTTTCTCTTATTATGACATCATTAGGATCCAATGATCATTGATTCAACAAAAACAATCTGTATTCTATAATATGTCCCATCATGATTTTGGAAATATTGTGAACATAATTCAACTACCAGAACAAAAATATCCCTTATGTTTGAGTACATTCATTATTCGTTCTCCTCAGTGTAACTTCTAGTGACCGAACATTCAGAGGTGTAATACTTTACCATGAAAAAAATATCAAACCAAACCCAAAAATATAAGTATGAAATACTTCACCGATTAGTATTTGACATGTTTTCAAACTTTTACCATGATTTCATTCCATATATATATATATATATATCTTCCATTCATATTAAAATTATTATTCCTAATCTATCTAAGTTCCACATAAATTCCCCCCATGGATCACTTTATAACCCAAGAGAATGCCTCATTTAGGTCGAGGATTCCCAAATGATATATATATATATATATAAATGATTATGGAAATTACCCTCCCCCAAAGTTGGAATCATGAAATAAAATCAGTTAAAAACAAATTAGTTTAATGGAGTTTTACTTAGAAGCCTTAGAGGATGGAATTTAGGCCCATATAACAAACATTAATTATTATTAGACCCTATATCCATCAAAAAAAAAAAAGAGAATAGATGATATATAAAAAAGCACCTCATTCATTTGTTTAATTTTCATTGTGTTAAAAAGGATTACACTTGGGGTCTTCCAATGAATTAGATCTATCCACTACTCCATAATACACACCAAAACAAAATTATAATTATAATTACCCAAACTTCCAAAAAAAGACACGAATTTAGTGATTTATGATATAAATAAATTATTTTAAATGAGCAACCCCACAAATGGTAAAACATATAATTCTAAATGATGTTGATGAAAAGAATAAATATTATAACTTAATGCCACCAACCGTATGAATTGATTGGGAACTCTTTCCTATTTAACCATTTGAGATTCCCTCTGCAACTCTTGGTGTAGGTGAAATATAATTAACCTAAAAAACAAATAAAAATATTTCATTATATGAGAAAATCCAGTTCATAAAATCTACTGAAGTGGTTATTTCCAATAAAAACATTCAAATCCATGGAACATAATGAAAACATTTTCTAAAGAACAAGGATTTTAAGGAATCATTAATGTATATCTCATATTGATAAGCTACAAGATCAATTAAATGAATATCCTAATGAATGAACAACTTATCACATTACTCAATACAATAAAACACCATGTACATTGATATACACACGAATTAAGGAATGCATTGTATGATGAATAACTCATTTAATAATTCATGATAATGGTCATCCCTTAACATAAACTAAATAATGAACAAGAGATATAGAAAACCAAGATAATTATGACAATATATTTCATGTTTTACATGATTTAAAATAATTAATTTCAAAAATAATAATAACATATAAACATATTGGTTCTATGTCTTGGGAGATGTGCTATATGATATTAATTTTTTACAAAACTCCAAATATTTTATCAATAATGGCACTATAGTATACCATCCTAGTGAAATATTATTTTTAAGAATCATACTAATAGAATGTGTAATTAAAAAATAAAAAATGGGTGAGATCAAACACTTATAATGGAATGAATAAATATTTCATAAAATATGAGTTCATAAGAATAACTAAAATCACGAGGATAATAGAAATATCAAAACTCAATGATTGAAACCATATGACCTATGTGGGATTAACATTATGTTGATTGAGAACATATATCATCTAAATATATACATGGAACAAAAATATCTATAAAAATTCATATAAACCTGGTATAATTCAAGATTAATATAATAACGAAAAATGTCCAATTACTATGGAAAAAACATTATCATAAGGAAGCATTAAATTCATAATAAAAACCATCAGGGACCATACTTATGATAAACTATACTTTACTTATGAATACTTATCTAAAGACATATAATCTCTTATCCAATTTATTGTATGATGATATTGTAACCTGATCATCATAAATTTATATGTACATGTTCCATATAAATATCATTCAATGTTCACATTATACACAACTCATGGAAATAAAATTTATTTCCAATAGAACCGAATTAAAAATAATTCCGTTTTTATAAGGAACCCATTGAAATGAAATGTGTTTCCAAAAATATCCAAAAAGTAATTATTTTTCCTTCATTAGGGACACATGAATATAAGGTGTCTTTCTTAAAACATATAAACAATAATATAAGATTACACATTAAATAATTTTATATTGACTACCTGATCACCCAAAAAACCTCATAATTAAATAAAAATATAGTTTAATACATTAATCAGTTATCCATTAAAGGAAGATCATTTTTAACATAGATAGTAAATTTAAATATAAATCATGAAAATATCATCCTTGAAATAAGTTTGGGTGTATCAACAAAAAGTCCATAATTAACACTACCTATTCATAAAGACTAATGTTTTTAAAAAAATTGAATGAAAAAATCTGTGGATGTCTATTTGGATAAACTATTCTCCCTATAAATAAAAAATAGCAAATCATTTTAAATGTAATGTCTTGGAAAAATGAAATTCAATATGAAATTTTATAACTCAAAGAAAGGATTTTGAGTTACCAAGTCCATTTTAGTTACCCATGATTTCAAGGGATGTTTTTTGTCCCCTATAATGACCCAAGATTTTTGAAAATTGATATTAAATTATTTTCTGATGATCATTTGTCACATTACAAACACACATGCTTGGGGATCCTTAAAATATAGTTCTTTTAGAAATATGGAATCACATAAAACTAGTTCAAATGTGAACTACATCATGTATTACTATGTACTTCATAAATATATCCCTTCATAGCCATATCATACGTAACAAATTTATTCATAACCTATGAAAATGGAACATAATAAAGGGTGATCTTAGATGAACAGTAAGGATAAATAAGTGAGATATGTATGAATAACACGAGAATAAGTGTATGAGAACATAATCATAACATATAAAATCTTCGGAAAATATATCAAAGATCAAAATATCGAGTAATGGCACAAATATTGGTATTTCATAAGTCATGAATCATAAGGTAAGGAAATAACATGAGGAAAGATAGAAAAAAAATTAGCATAAAATATATACTTTTGGTATGAATATATGCATATAAAATTATTAATAAAGTATTCAAGGGTTAATTACATGGAAATTAGAGTGGAATTGGTTCACTCCCCAAATCCTCATAGTAGTCAAGGATCACTTCCAAGACAATAATATAGAAAAATGTATTTTACTGAACTATATTAACTCCCTATTCAAGCCATGTATTTATTAAGAGATATATATCATCACCCAATGCATTTGATGGGGATATAGTTCCCACCCATCACATGATAAAAATAATAAGGGTTCCAAAAGAGCATTAAAAATTCATCATATCATAATCCATGAAATTAAATGGGTTTCATTAAAATTTCATCATATTATAACCTTTTGAAATGATACACGTTTTCTAGTTACTTAATTATTTCATTATTGTATAACCCATAAAAATAATGTTTCAAAAAAATTTACTCATCGTTTAAACCATAGCAGATAAATAGGTTCCATCAAAATCATTCCGTCATAAAAAAATCATAATAAATAATATGAATTATATCCTTGTATCATATCCCAAGTAATGTGTAGGTTTCCTAAATGGATGTCATATTAGGTTGAAAATGTTAATTAGTGGTGATTTAAAACACTTCCTGAAGAAAAATTCATTCCCACTTAGAAGAAACTTTTTAAATAATAATAAATTTTCAAAATCATTCTAATTGAAAATAAACATGGTATATTGTATAGTAATATTTAATTTAATTATTGGTCATGATGGAGGAGAATTATTCTATGTTTATTAATGAATATAATAATATTCAATTCACATTTCGATAAATGCCAAACGATCATATTTTTTTTTGAAAATAACATCAATACCTATTTAATTTTTTTTAATAAAAAGTAATGCATGGGTAAAAAATTATTTAATAAATAATTTTGATAATTTTAAAATATAATTTTTGAAATTTTGTTTTGGAAAAAATGGTTTTTGTGTAAAACAATGAGTTTTTGATAGAGGAGAGAAATAAGTAATATTTTTCATAAAAACATTATTTTTAAATACTGATATGATAAAGAGTGGAAAATGTAGGAAAAAATGATTATCATTAATTAACTACTGAAGAATATAATTCATTTTTTTACTTAGATATATATAATAAGATTTCACAATCATAATGATAATCATAAACAATATCGATAAACAATGATATTTTAAATAACAACTTTTCCACTTTTGTAATTTTGAATTGTAAGAATAATGAAGGAATAACATTAATTGAAACTTAAAATATCCTAAGAATAAATAAATTTATTATATTAAATATAAAGGGTCTTTTTATACACCTTATAAAAAAGGTATGTGTATAAAATAAAATATGTTTCATAGAAGGTAAACTAAAAAAATACCTTATAGATATCATAATATTTTAATCATTCACCCCATTAAAGAGAGATACTAAAATGAAAATCTAAATACAAATATTTTTCAGTATAATACTCAAAAAATAAATTCATGGGAATTATTTACAGAACATAAAATAAATATGTATTGAATATGGTCTGTGTCTCCCAGATTTAAAAACCGAGACAAAAATTCCATACTTTAATTCTCGACTTCCATCATACATGTTCAAAACTCATTTATAATAAATATAAGATTATTATAAATAAATCACTGAAAAAATATTATATATATCACATCATATATTATTTTTTTATGATATTTTATTTCCCATTTATTAACAATCACATGTTAATGTCACATTTCAGGAAATAATTAATTTGTTTTTCATGTATGTTTTGATATTTTATAATCAATATATTTAAATTTATAAATTTTCATCATATAAATTATAAAAACATTCATATAAATATCATATATTATAATTAAATATTTTTCATAAAAATCCATAATACTTACTCATATAAAATGAAAAACACTCTTTATAGATATGGTAGGCCGTATTTATGCATGAAAACTGTTTCCATTTTCCTGATGGAATGAAATTAAGAAATTTAAATATTATATTAACATTATAAAATAACTTATATATCATATATATCAAATAATCTCATAAAATCCATCCTCATTGCCTTCCATGTAATGTGTGATTGAATCATATCACATCATGATGTGGTATTCTATCAAACACACGAGCGATGTTATCGTATTCCCAAAGAATTTAATGTATTAAGATATATATTATATAATAATTCCAAATGGATAGTAAAATCATAAATATCTTATATAAATATTTAATATATCATTATATCCAGTCATGCATGTGGTGGTGGGAAATGAATTAGATCAGTTTGCAATGAATTATTCCTCTTTACACAAAAATACTAATTTTGTATCCCATTTGATGAAGAGGATATGAGTATAGGCAATGAGAATATCCTAATAACATATTAAAATATTTAATATAGTTATGTTTTTATATAATCATGGTTTAATAATAATTTATATAGGTGGTAGATGAAATGAAATAAAATCCTACGTTAGGGGTGTTAGAACTTTTTAAGATAACTTCTATTGGATTGCATGAAAACAATTTGTAAGTATAAATTATAAAAAAATAATTATTATAGGATGAGAGGGGTGAATTATGAATTTTATTTGGGTTGGTATTGGATAAATAAAATGGTTTTGTATTTGTGAACATGATAGGATAATTGGTGGCTTTTATACGTGAGGTTAGTGGAACACTTGTAGTGTTTTGAATAGAGAAAGGTGTAAACACGTTTTTCTCATGAAAAAAGGATTTAAAATGTACCAATACCAATTTTAGAAGTGATAATGAATAAATATATCATGTTAATTGGTTTTGTACATTTTATGGTTCATTTTGAACACTTATCTTATTAGTTTAATCCACTGGTAGTCCTCTGTTTTTATTTAACCATGATAAATAAATTTTATTATTTTTACCATTACACATATAAAAGAATTAATAAGAAATTTTTAGATAATATATATTATTAATTTTTTCCAAAATATAATATAATTTTTAAATTTCCATTCATATAGTTGTCAAAATTTACATTGAAAATTAAACCTTTATACGTGAGGAGAATGGTTTTTTCCAAAGAGAAAAAGGATGAAAAGTTTCTAATGTTTTTATTTGATAATTTCATATTAAAATGTTTCCAATTACCTTAAGTAGATTATTTGATATATTATTGAATTAATTTTATTTTTTAAACCCATTTTCAAAAATAATACATAATTTTTTTAAAAATGTAATTTAAAAAATCTAGTATTTTTCTCTATTAATAAAAAAGATAATCTTCTTATAAAAAACCAAAAAAATAACCATAAAATAATTTTTACATAATGATTTAATTAATGAATTTTTTTTTATAATTTTTTTTATAGAATTAAAAAATATTATTTTATTATTTTCAAAAAATGATATAAATCACATTTTTAATGAAAATGGTAATTTTGAATCATATAAATACTTTACCAAAAAGTTAGTATTTTTATCAAAATATTTTCTTTATATAATCTATAACAACCCTGATATTTATTACATATTTAAAAATGATTTCTTACATATATTTTCACATAATACAACCCATAATATTGTTAGGTTTAGTGTCTTTGGGGCATTGTAACATTACAAAACAACTTAAAATATAAAATACAATATATTTATATTAAACGTATTTTACATGGCCACGAAATTCCATCGTACTTATCATTGCATGGGCTTTCCTGAAGACATGCATATAAAATGGGTGAGATATAAAGTCTAGTAAGAATATAAATATGGCACAACATGAAGGAAAAATACATGTTAGACATTATTCATATCAATAGAGCATAAAAGGATCATGGAAAAAAGGCATGATAAACATTGTAATCAAAACATTGAAATGTGGAAACAACTTAAAACAAAACATAATAAACAAAAAGGAATCTGGTAAACCCCATTCCAGACATGGAGAAAAAATCCTTTAAAGTAATCACATAAACTCTTATCCCAACATGACTTATCATTACACTAATCATTACCCAATACATTGGAGCATTATCAAGGTGCACACTTCATAATCAATTCAATATATTGCTTATGTGTTCCACAAAGATCATATAACATCGATTCATTCAAAATCACAAGTTATTACATCATTAAGAAATATTGAATAAATACATTTATGACCACAAAAAATAATTATATGTCGTAAATCTTGATTCCCTTAAAAGAGGAATGCGTATGGTATTCACTAAATGATGATCATGGCCTGAAACATCATCTGGCAATTTCTGCAGCATAAAAATGTCATATGGATATTCATAAAATGAGTTGATTAGTGATAAATTGGTGTCTCATAATTTATACATGAAATGGATAGTAAGGTGACAATGTAACATGATATAAAAATATATGAAATGGAATTAAGATGCGTAATATAAAAGATGATTTGGAATGGAAATGACAATGGAGTATCATTTTATGGATTATCGACATAGTAATGGCTTAGATAAGGGTCTAAATGAGGAAGGATAAATGATACCTAATTTAAATGACATCTATTGGAAAGTAAGGTAATTATTTCAAATGATCTTCAACACAATTAATTAAAATTTGGGGAACTATTCCCACAGAAGTTTATTGAATACAAATGTGAGGAGATGAATCTACTTTGAAATTTCAGCATAGTAATGACTTAGGTAAGGGTCCAAATGGGGGAGGGTAAATTATAACTCATTGAAATAAAATAAATTAGACAGTATCATAATGATTTAAAATGAATTTTGATGTAGTCAGTTGAAATTTTAGAAAACTAATCACAAAAAAAGATTCATGAATTTAAAGGTGAGGAGGGGAATCACTTACGAAATGTCGGCATAGTAATGGCCTAGGTAAGGGTTCAAATAATGGGGTATAAATGATCACTTATTCAAATAATATCAAATATATAGTATTTAATTGATTATAAATGGATGAAAATACAACCAATAGTAATTAGAAATAAAAATTTCAGACAAGGTTCTTGAATTGAATGAGGAGAGGTGGTGAGGATCCCTTACAAAATTTTGGAATGATAAAGGTTGTATTTAAAGGATCATGGGTGAATTAATTAGAGTTAAAGGATGATATAATAATTTATAAATAAAATTTAATGTAAGGGGATTTTATATGAACATATCTCAATAATTGGAAGTTTATAATGAAAGACATATTAGAAAAAGAGGGCATGAGGAAAGAGGAGAGTGGAAGATCCCTTACATGGATGTGTGACTCAAATGGATTATTTGAATCTTCATAGGATCTTTAAAGAACCTTGGAAGGACTAAATTGAGTACTTATAGGAGGGTTTTTAATCCCCAAAGAGTTCTGGTGAAGGAAAATTATATATTTTGAGGGTTTATATAGGAAAGTAGGGGATTTTTTTTTATAATTTTGGTTTAGGCCACTACACAATAAAATATAAAAAAAACATCCCCTAGTTTTCCCCATGGTTTTATGAAATTTAGAGTATTATAAATTATTCTATATGGATGAGTGCTAAATATACAAAAATATTTCCCTTGTTTATGTGTAGAGGAGTCACACTCTCAAGGAAATTATTTTCAAATCGTGAAATATTTAATAAATCTTAGAGGATTCATTAAGGGTTTATAAAATAAATAAAACAATCTAAGACCCAAATTATTTTAAATAGAAAACATGTATTTTGGAAAAGATTAAATTTTTTATTTATTACATCACTATTGGGCTATTATGATGTCATAAAATACACCATATATTCATATGATATTTAATTTTTACCCATAAATTTGATTGTGTTTGAAAATTGTGAAAAATTCACTATTACATAATTACTAGATATTATTTCAAAAAATAATATTAATTTTAACAATTTTTTCTAAATATATTAATTTTCACTGTAAATATAAAAATTGAAATTTATTGAAAATTGATGAGTATTAACAAAAATAGGTTTTCAACCTTAATAAAAGTTAAATTTTTCTTCGTAAAAATTTTATGATTATATATATTTATTAAAATTAATTTAGTAATACTGTTTTATTAGATTATTGTTTCTTTCAAGAATTTATAAATTCATGAAAATATATTTCTTAATTGAATTTTAATATTATAAAAAATACTATTTATGATTGAAAAAACATCTACAATGTTAAAATAATAAAAAATATATTCATTATTCAATAAAAAAATAATTTACATACCCCTAATGATAGTATCATGTTACATATACCTTTATTACAATAGCATACACCCTAAGAGTAAGGTGCACGGTGGTGGGGATGTTAGGTGAACATGGTTTTGGCCATGACCTCAATGGGCCTGATCTTCTTCCGTAAATGGTTTTGATGATGCTTAAGTTGTTGGATCTATAACTAGGATTGTTCTTTGTAAAATACTAAAAAATTTACCTCCCTCAAAAGCTATGATTAATGGGATTCAAATGGAATGATCCTACTGGTTGATGAGATGACTTTATTTTTATGAGTCAAAAGGATTTGTTAAATCCCTATATCTATACTAGTCATGTGATCATTATAGAATAAATATTTTATCAATGATAAATACACCTAATAGTATTTGAAATATAATTTGATATAATAATACAAAATAAGTTTGTGTGTTTTCAATATCCATAAGATATTTAATATAAAAGGGAATTTTATTCATAAATATTTAGTTCGTTACAAACACCCCCCCCCCTAAGAATGTTTTCCCTAAAAATTTCCTTTTCCACTCTAAAGCTTATGGTGGTAACTCTACTTCATCACCTCATATGGTTCCTCATTGCGTCTTCAAACAAGTGGTTTCTTCAAACCACCTTGGAAAGGGGAATCATTTTATTTCGTAGAACATTTTCTCTGTGATCTTAGATCTTCATCAGCTTCTCATCCCAGTAATGTTCATTCTACAATGGCACCACCTATGCATTAAGTACATGGGATGGGTTTGGGATGTACTTCATTATGAGGGATACATGGAATACATCATGTGATTTATATAGGATCGGTGTTAGTTCTAGTTTATAGGCCATTGCTATGATGCAATCGTGGATCCCAAAAATGCTTATATACCTTGGACTAAGCTTTACCTTCTTCCCAAATCACATTAATCTCTTCCATGGAGTTATTAATGGGAATACCATGTCTCAAACTTCAATCTCTTTGTCATAGTGATGATTGTCATTATATCTCTGTTTCAACCTTGAGAAGCATTGATGTGTTACTAGATGGTCTTAAGCTACTACACTATTTATTCAACAATTTCCAAACTAAGAATTTTTTTCCCCAACGTCATCCCAACATGTCGGTGTTCTTCACATATGCCCATAAATGGAATCATTGGGTGCCATTTGGATAGTCGAGTGGAAATTGTTGTTGTAAGAGAACTCAAACAAAGGAAGATCTTTTCACCATCATCATTTGAAGTCCATTGATAAAACTCTCAACATGTCACCAAGTGTTTGTATAGTCGTTTCATATTGGCCAGTAGATTGAGGGTGATATTCCTTACTAAAATTTATCTCACTATTTAGAGATTTCTAAAGTCTTTTCTAAAACAATGAGGTTAATCTTAGATTTCAAGCAGACACAACCTTTAGTGTTACTCTAAGGATCCTTACAACTTCTCTAATGTATATCCAAGCTAGTTGATTGAGGGAGAAATCCTCTTTAATTTCAATGATGTGTGCAGTCATTTTAATAAAATCCACAACAAACCAAATAGTATTTTTTGCTTCAGATGTCTGGTGATATACGGTGACAAAGTCCATTGGGATTTCTTTTAATTTTCATATTGGTATGGGTAATGGTTGCATCATCCCCTTAGACTTATGCCTCTCAGCCTTAACATTACTATATATAAGTATTTTTTATGTATATTCAGTGATATCATTTTTTGTGTTATCCCACCAATAGTTCCCCCAAAGATCTCGATACATCTATCTGTTTCTGGGGTGAATGGAGTAATTTAAACTATGTACATCATCCAAATGTTATATCATTAACGTAATAATTGATGGAACACATAGTCTCGACACAAATCTCACAATTAATTCCTCATTAACAATGAATTTTTAGGATTCCCCTTTAATGACGGTTTCCTCTCTCTTCTGAATTCCCGATTCATCTTTTTCAGCATCCTTTAACCATTTAAAAAGATATGGTTGAGAAATCATTTGTGAAAGGATTGATGATGTTTATTTATTTATAATTCACATGTCCAACCTATTCAAATTCATGAATATCGAATAATATTCAATTCTCTTCAATGATAGAATCATTAGATCCCTTCTATTCAGGAATCCACAACATTTTTCATTTTTCCCCGATGGTAGTGGATTGATCATTTTCCATCCTTTATGAGATCATACCATATTCATTGGCCTATATTCAACTATTTATGTGTTAATATATTTTTTGAGATTTCTATGATTTGTATATATTTTACACTTTTCCCCAAAGAGATAATTCCTCCATACGTTTAATGAAAAGATCACAACTGCTAACTCCATATCGTGGGTGGGATAGTTTTTCTTGTGAATTTTCAACTGCCTTGTAATGTAGTTAATGATTTTTTTTTCATTTTATCGAAAATTAAACAAAAATGATACTTATAAAATTTTCATTATTAATATTCCCAAAAGAATCTACATGTGATACAATACAAATAGATGTTTTTTATAATGATTTTATATCATTTCTAGTGGGGACTCAATGTTCCTAGAAAATACATAAGATATAATAATATGACATGAATTTCAATACATTATGACATAAAATAATTTAAAAAAGTTTTTACATTTATTTCATTAATCATTATCCATATTATCTTAGGACTTTTCATGCTTCCATGATCATGTAGATTGTTGATGCTCATCATTCTTCTCATCCATTGAAATCGAGAATTATCTTGGATATTGCTCAAATTCTCAACATTTATGACATAGAACTATGTATTATAGATTATATGGAACTTTGTTTCCATCCATAACATTAACCATCATTTAATAGGAATTGGATACTTTGTACCCTATATTTCCACACATTAAACATCTCCCAGCGTCTTTGTGAAATTTTCGTTGGTGCCATTTCCACACTTATTACATTAAAGATACTGAGTCTTATTTCCCTTATCACCTTTATCAGATGTACATTCATGAGATTTCATATTTCTCTTATTTTGTTTCCATGGGAATTCGAAAAGGTTACAATTGTTAATCATGTATTTTGATAACTAGTTTGGCAGAATAATGATATGTTTTACTTTTTCTCCCATCTGATTGGAAATATCATTAGGGAAATCAACAAACAAATCTTCACATTAGTTTTCCTAACAATTCCTATTATTGAAATACATTTTATAGAATAAAAGTAAAATCAGGTACATGTATATTAAAAATTAAAACACAAAAATGTAATGTAATGATATTAAAGGTGAATCTTAAAAATTACATTAATCTACATAACATATGAGTTTCTAGGATTCAGACTAATTTATCAATGATATAATTCTAAATATATATTATTAAATGATTTTTTTTCCCATAATAATTTTTTTAATGAATTTATGAATTTACCAAATAATATCCCATGGTAGTGTCAAAATAGGAGTGTAGAAAGTCCCATTGTGATGCAACAGATCCCATTCAAGTCCATCTCAAAGAAGTGTTTTCCAGTTTTACCCCAAGATACATCTATGCTAGAGACGCATCCATATGATCATATCTAGATAGGAATGTAATTTATTGATAAACCACTTTATCTTTACTCACTAGAATTTACGGATGTTTTCTGACACTTAGACTTATCCATATGGGGTTTGACTTGGGTTTTCTAATCCTAATCCAAAAAAAACTAAAACTACCCTCTTATAGAAAATATAAAAACTCTAATATTTATTATAAATTTAAACATGATTTATTAAATAATGTTTAACAAAATAACAAAAAAGAAGTTTGATTTTCCTAGAACGGAGTACGTATATTTTCATGACATGCAGAGCTTGAAACCAATAGGGGTTAACATTCTAAGATGGGATGCTTTATGCCTTCATTATTTTAGACCCCCGTAGCTACATGTCTCTCTGCCCTCCCTCCATGTGGATTGGGTTGTTGTTCATGTTCTTTCCTATTGTAATCTTTTTATTATATTTAAATTGATGATGATGACGATCAAGTAGAACCCTATCCCAACATGGTGGAAAATATCCTATAATTGAATCATGTAAACACCTATCCCAACATGATGTATCATGAAACTAAACATTTTCCCAATCAATTATAGAGCTATCAAGGAACACCCTTCTTAATCATTTCAATCTAATTCAAAAGTGTACCACATAGATTATATGACATGGATTTATTAAATATCATCATTTATTCATAATAAATGAATATAGATCACATACATATAATTCCCCAATAAATAAGTATATATTCATAATGGAAAATACCCTTAGTAGAGGAATGTGTATGGTATTCACTATATGATTATTTTGGAAGGGAAACTTGCAATGCAATTTCGAAATCATAACAACGTCATATAGAAATGCATAAAATGGTTTGATGAGAGAGAAAGGGTTTTGTCATCAATTATAAATGAAATGTAATGTAAGGGGATCATGTAACATGATATCCTAACATATGAAATGAAATTAATATTTATAATATAAAATAAGTGCTTGCATGAAAATAAGAAGGGAGAGATATAGAATGAAATTATGGTATAGTAATGGCTTAGGTGAGGGTCCAAATCAGAGGATATAAATGATAACTAATCGAAATAACATCAATTGGTCTATAAGGTAATTATTTAAAACAAATCTCAATACAAGAAATTGAAATTAAAACAACTAATCTCAAAGAAGTTTTTTGAATTCAATGGTGAGAAGGGGAATCCAATATAGAATTTTATCATAGTAACGATTTAGGTAAGGGTCTAAATGGGGGTGGATAAATTATCCATAATTGCAATAAAATCAATTGTACAATAAGGTAATGATTTAAAACGAATTTCAATGCATGAAATTGAAATAAAAAAACGAATCTCAAGTAAGGTTCTTTAATTCAAAGGTGAGGAGAAGAATCCCTTATGAAATTTAGACATACTTATAGCTTAGGTAAGGGTTTAAAAGAGGTGGAATAAATGATCCCTCATTCAAATAATATCAAAAAAATATAAGTTAACTAATTATTAAACAATGAGACTATAACCAATTGAAATTAAAAAGGAAAATTTCAAACAAGGTTCTTTATTTGAAAAAGGAGAAGAGGTGAGGTTACAATACAAATATTTTTCATGGTATAGAGTGTATATAAAGGATAATGGATAGATTAATGAGAGATAACGGCAGATATAATTATTTATAAATCAAATGGAACATATGGTGAGTACGTATAAACATATCCCAACATATGAAAATTGAAATTAAAAGACACACTATAAAAATAGTTCTTCATAAGATAGGAGAGTGGAAGATCCCTTACATGGAAGTGTTACCACAAAGGCTTAGGGGAGGCTTCTTGGGACATTGAAAAGATTTGGGAAGACTCTAGGGAGTAAGGGGAAGAGGTTGGTAGAGCTTAAATGAGTTTCACTGATGATAAATGATAGCATGGATGGTTTTATGTAGTAATGGAGGGGGATTTGATTATTATTTTGGTTTTGAACACTACAGAGTAAAATATTAAAAAAAACAATCCCACGGTTTTGAACAAGATTTCTAGAAAATGGGAGGGGTATAAAGTATTTTATAATGATATTTCAAGGACATATTACAATATTTACCTACCTTATATGGAGGTAAGTAACACTATTATGGAAATTATTTTCAAATCATAAAATATTTTATAATTCTTGGAGGATTTACTATAACTTTATAAAAAAAATAAAAAACATTAAAACAAATTATTTTAAATATAAAACATGTATTTGGACTAAAATTCATTTTTTTATTATTTATTACAATATTATTTGGCCATTTTGATGTCATAAAACACATTGTATATTTATACGGTATTTAATTTTTACCCAAAAATATGACTCTGTCAGAAAATTATGAAAATTTATCCATTGAAAAATTTCAATGTACTAATTCCAAAAATAATATTAATATTATCTATATAATTATCAATAGATGTAAATTTTAGGTTTTAAAATAAATACAAACATTTATTGAAAATTGACTTGTTTTGACATAAACATTTCTTACACATTAATAAAAATTACATTTGAATACATAAATATTATATGATAATTTATATTTAATAAAACTAATTTCATAATAATATTTTATTAGAAAATTATATTTTAAAAAATATACAATAATTCATCAAAATAAATTTCTCTATTGAATTCGAATATTAACAAAAAATACTATTTGTGCTTTTAAAAATAATTTATAAAGTAATAATAATTGAAACAATATTCATTATTATATAAATATTTTCATAAATATACCTAATTCTAGGGTCTTGTTACATATCCATTTATTACACCAGCATTCACTCTTAATGTAAGGTGCGTGATGTTCAGGTTTTCATGGGGGATGTTCGGGGAACATGGTTTGGGTCATGATCTCGATAAGCTTGAACATTTTCCATAAACTGTTTTTCTCATGATTGTGTGGATAGATCTCGAGTTGGGATTGGCCTAGCTAAATTCCTTTTAATTTAATCTCCCTTGGATGCTCTGATAAATGGGATTCATAGAGAATGATCGCACTATTTGATCCCATCACTTCATATGTATGTGTCAAAAGGATTTGTTGAAGCCCTATATTTGTACTAGTCATGTGATCAATATTCAACAACTATATTATCAAAAGTAAAGACACTTAATTGTCATTGAAATCCAATTAAATATAATAATTAAAATATATGAACATGTTTTCTATATCCATATGATATTTAAAATAATAATAATTTTATTCATAATTTTTTTGGGTCGGTACATAAACTGCTATAATTAATATTTTAAAATTATTTTTTAATATTCACACCTCCATGTTTAATGTATAGGTTATAATGGTCAAATTTAAATAATTATATTTACTATATATCATATTTTTTAAAATTCAGTTTCACATGTAACTCAAGACATAATCATTGTTTCATTTAATAAATGCTATCAAAGAATAACATTGTTCTATGTAACCTAATATATGTAGAAAAATAATTTATTTATAAAAACAATTCATACATAATAATGTTGTCACATTCTACGCCCATAAAATTAATTTCACCTGTGAAATTCATCACTTTAGAACCAAAAACAAGTATACTTATGCCTCATTACATCATCTGGATTGTTTATTGATTTCTCAAACAGGTGGGTTTTCACAAAAAAATTAACCCTGTGAGTGGTATTATATTAAAAAAAATTACCTCTATAATCCTTAATCTTCTAAATTTTTTCCTCATATAAAATATAATGCTCCAGTGGTATGACCAAGGATTTTATTACATGTAAAGAAATAGGTATGTACTCCCTCGGAAGAGACATTTGGAACACATCATGAACATGAAAGAGGTTTAATTTAATAATCAAGAGATAAGATATAGTCCCAAAAAAATCAATAATTTCAAAGGGATTGATATACCTAGGGTTTAGCTTTCGCTTCATTATTAAATGGAGAAATTCATATAAAATATTCTCAAAAACATAAAATTATATATCATGTCAATTATTATAATGTAAAAATTATTTAAACATTGTGATAGATTTACATTTTGAATAATTGATCTAACCATCTCCAATATTTTATAAGCTTTCTCAGCATCGAATATCTTTATTTTAGAAACTCAATTCCTATACGTGGGGTCTAAAACACCTTTTGATAAAGCGATTAATATGGAGCCATATGAAATCTAGAGTGAATGATAATTTTTTAATGAAATCTAAATTCTAGTATGGTGTTAAACACCAAAAAAATTAAATCCGTAGAACAATATCTCATAATTTCTTCTAGGGTTTGATTTATTCTCTCATACTAACCATATATCTAAAGAGGATATGTAGTTCTAACACATATCTATATATCCTGATCCTTCTGATACTTCACAAAAAAATAGGGGTAAATCATTCATCCCAATTATATATAATTGTATGTTGTATTCCAGGTCACCATACAGCGTTCATTGTGTATATTCTGGAAGGTTGGTCTAGATTGGAATATTCTCTGAAAACAATGATGTGTTCTAACTTTTGAAGGTGATTTATTACAACCCATAATTAATTAAACATCAATGACACCATTATCACTAATGTTTATCATATCATTAATAAAATTTCCACAAAGATTAAATTTATTCCAACTTAAATAACTTTTTTACTAAAACATATACAAAACAAAAAATATTTATTCCCATTAATGTATTGTAAAATATCCTTAATCTTAATAAACTACCATCACACAAAATATCAAAATTGGTTTCAATGAATTTAAACATAATATCAAACCTAAACTAATAAAATAATTATGGAATCAATAACATTAATCTAATCTTTAATTGATACTTATTCACTTACAATAGTTAATTCAGTATTTATTCTATATATAATATCCAATATTATACAATAACATTTTCATTGGATGCTTGGGTTCACTCGTGTATCAATATAATATTAAATGTGATTTAAGTACTCCAAAATCATTGTCTAGGTAGATGAGAAATGAACAAAACCACATGAAATTTCACTAACGTATGAACAATAATATTTTCATAGTGTTAATTCATACCAAATAAAACATGAAATTCTAAACTATAGAGGAGAGGAAAATGAGACCAAACATTAATTATTCAATTAAACCTTTTTTATTGGATAATAATTTTCATTGTACATTTATATTAGAGGTTTTTTTAGATTATCATACTTATTATATAACAACCCAGACTTCAAATAATGAAAATTTATATTTGTGTAATTAAATTTAAAATTGTGTAAAATTTTTAAATAATTTTTTTTTTCACTTACTTGGTTTTATGTTTTTGGATTTTAAAATATAGATGATAATTTTAAGAGTTGAAAATATTGTCATTGAACAGTGATCACGTGATTAGTATAAGTATATGGCTTTAACAAATCTAATTTACTCAGAAAAAGGAAGCGATGGCCACATCTAGTAAAATTTATCGATACAAAGCCAATTTTTCAGATCTCAAAAAAGAGGTAGCGTCACTGGGATTCACTCTTGACCAAGCCAAAGCCATGATTAAACACATTAAGCTTGAATGGAGCCAAATAGGGTAAAAGTAGAAATTAATAGAGATTACCACTTGATCGATATTATCTGATCCACCGCAAGAGTTTGTCACCATCACACACCTTATCCTTAGGTCTAATGTAGGTGTTATAATGGTTTATTGAACATGATACTAGCAGTATTATTATATTCATTATTTTTGTAAAGAATAATGAAAATCCATTCATTTTATTATTGTTACATTGTAAATAGTTTTTAATGCACAAATAGTATTTTTTAGTTAATATTAAATTAATAAATATATTTTGATGAATTAATGGATTTTTAATTAAAAAATAACTTAATAATATATTATTAAAAAATTAATTTTTATTAAATTTAAATGATCGTATAATTTTTATGATAACAATTGTAATTTTTATTATGGTTTGAAAGCCGTTTTTTGTCAAAACCCAAGAAGTTTATATAAATGTCAGTTTTTAATTTAAATTTAAAAATTAAAATATCATGAAAACTATTTAGTTAAAAATAATATTATTTTTGGAATCATGAGTTCGAAATTATCCAATGGTGATTTTTTCATAATTTTCTGAAATGGTCGAATTTTTTGGTAATAATTAAATACCCTTTAAAACAATTATGTGTTTTATAACATTATAATGACTAAATTGTGATATAATAAAGTACTATTAAAGGTATTTTCGGAAAATATATGTTTTACCTTCAAAACAAATGTGATTTTAGATTTGTTTGATTAGTTTTATGGTTCTTTAGTGGACCCTCCAAGGCATGTAAAACATTTTAACCTTTTAAGATGATTTACTTGAGAGTGTGACTCAACTCCACATAAGCTAGCCAAATATTTTAATATGTTTGGCAGTTGGGATTAATTTTTTTTCCACTCCCCTTTTTTAGAAAACATGGGAAAAAATCATGGGATGTTTAGTGGTTTTGATTAGTTTAATATGTAGTGTCCAAAACCAAAATAATAAAGAATTCCCTCTCTTTTCCTATATAAACCCCAACAATCTCAAATTTAGAATCCCTAAAACCATTTAGATCTCAACAAAACTCTTACCTCCTCTCTCTAGAATCATCCTAAGTCACCCCAATCACCCAAGAAGCCTCTCTCAAGCCTCTCCCAATACTTTGGATCAAACATCCAAGTAAGGGATTTCTTCCTCTCTAATTTTTGTCCAAGTTTATTTATGTTGCAATACCCTTTTAATTTCAATTAAAAATGTTAGGGTATGATTTATCACCTCCCCTACACTTATATCATTATTTTTGAATGATTATCTACCCTTTTTTCTCTCATTAATTCCTCTCATGTACACCAGTTAACATGATGAAATTCTGTAATGGATTTCTCTCTCCTCATTTACATTTTAGAAATTCTTTCGTATTATGAATTTAAATTCTATTAAATATGTTGATACATGTATATATATGACCCCCTTTGTGTAAATTTAATTTACATATGACGAGACAACCCTTTCTCTCTCGTCAACCATTTTTATGAATTCTAATGTCACACTGTTATGCTGTCAAAAATGCACTGTTATTTTCCAAGCCAAAGTCATTGTGTAGAGAATACCATGCCCTTTTCTCTATCAAGGGTATTCACCTTTATGAACATTTAATTATTAATTATAGAGTTTATATATGAATTCCAAATTCCATTATCTTGTAATAAATGATGATGTTTAACGAATCAATGTTATATGATCCACTTGTCACACTTATGCATGATATGAAATGATTAATAAGGTTGCATCCTGATAAAGCTCCAATGCATTGGGTAAAGATTAGTATAATGATATGTCAAGTGAAATGATATTTTACTCATGTTAATTCGAGTTCAACGAGGGTTTACTCATTCTAATTCAATTATAATGAGGGTTTACTAATGCTCCATGTGCAACGAGCATTGGATCAGGAAAATTTCATGAAAAATATTGTTTCCAAATTTCCAAGTTATGATAATCATGTTATATCAAGCCTTCATGTTCATGTTTCTCTTATGATCAATTGATATACCGATTTTTTATCATGTATTTTATTATTCATGTTATGCCCTGTTTACACCCTTACTGGGATTTATAACTCACCCTTTTTATATGTATGTCCCCAGGTTATCCCATGCAATGCTATGTATGAGGGAATGTTGTGGTAATGTAATGGAAGTTTTCAATAAAGATGTTGTATTTTAATGTCCTTAGTTGTCATGTAATGTCCCTAAATTCCCAAGACAGTATACCACTAGATCATTAAAGCTATATTATGTGAAAGATTTAAGTACTAAATCATTGTTATGTTTGTAATAAAGAGGAGGGTTTCAATAGTGGGTATTAGATGATAGGTTTAGTTATTTTTGGGATTGGGATTAGAAAACACTAGTGAATCCTTAGGAATGAGAATATGTATAATAAAAACAACCAAAATTTCGGTGAGTATTGAGTAAGTGGTTTATCCATAAAATACATCCCTATCATGATACGAGTAGGTAGATGTGGCTCCGGCATAGATGTATCTAGGGATAAAACCTGAAAAAACCACATTGATCTAGACTCGAACAAGAATCGGTGCATGAAAATGGGCCTTACTGCAATCTTGTTTGTGACACTACCAGGGGATATTCTTTAGTAAATTCATAATCTCATTACAAATAATTATTAATGGAATAAAAACAATTTCCATAAAAATATATGTTGGGAATTAGATCATGTATAACATAGAATGAATCTTATAAATCAATAAGTTAATGAAATAAAAATAATTTATAAGTCATTAATTTTTATTTATTTATTACACTTTATCTGTTACCTATAACTTTCCTTTTATTCTAGCCAATGTTCGGTAATCAGACTCAGCCTAACAACTGATGTGAAGATTATTGTGATGACTATTATAATGAGATTCCCAATCTGATGGGAGAGGGAATGGAGAACATTGTCAAGATACTCTCTCAGTGAACTCATGATTTGAATAGAAACTTGGGTAATGAGGAACATTCAACCCCCCTCCCAAAATAATGAACAAGTCATAATTTATTGCTTCTTGAGACAGAGGCCTCCCACTTTAAATGGTTCATATGATCCCTCAATTACCGAACAATGGATCAAATCCATCGAAAAGATATTCTTCATCAATAAATGTTCCTAACAAGAGAACGTTCTTCTTGATTATTATCATATAGAGGTTGAATCTGATCGATGGTGGAAATTGATCAAAAATATAAAGACTAATGGGGAGTTCAAGGCATTGGAATGGAAGGATTTCTTGAAATTGGTTTTTGAAAAATATTTTCCTCGCACCCTCCGACTTATGATTGAACGGGACTACCTTTCCCTTAATAAAAAAGATGACAAATCCATTGGAGAGTATGACCAAAAATTCAAAAGGCTTTCATGATAGGCCTCTGGCATTGTTGTTACCCCCTAATTCAAGGTTTACTGCTTCTTTGGTGGGATAAAACCTATCCAACAGAAATCCATAGAGATCTGTGACATTGAGGGATACGATGAAATTTCCATATGTGCCTTTAAAGTTGAAATGGAGATCGGTGAATCTCAGGGGTATCATAGGGATATGAAGTGTAAGGTAGACTTTGATTATGGTGGTCCAATGGATAAATACAATAGTGATAATAAATTTAAGCACACAACTTGCCAAAGGTGAAGAAAGAAGAACCCAAAAAATGGATTGAAGGGGATGAGGAAATGCTTTAGGCTTGGAAGAGAAGGGAACCTGGCCGTTAACTGCCGACAAGAAAAACCCACTACTATGATAGAGTAGAGGAATGCTACTTTCTACCCACAACACAACATTAATTTCTTCAACTGTAAATAACTAAGGAACATTACAAACCAGTTCTCTAATCCAAGGGTTTTCAGAGGCAACCAACAACCTCCAAGGCACCAAGGAAGATATTTTTCCACCCCTACTACTAAAGAGAACCCCATAAATTAAATGGTGATAGGTACGATAGTCATTCATGTAAGAATATAAAACATACTTTTTGATTCTGGTTCTACACACTCTTTTTTATCCCTAAATATTAGTTGAAAAATCCCAAAATCACCAGAAATCTTGGAGGTAGAGATGTCGGTGAGAAAGAAAAATAGGAAAATCATTGAAACCCATGAATACAACTCCCCCTATCATAATTTTTAGTTTCTACTCCCTGTAAAATATCATCATACTCCCTGTGGTGGGATTTGATGTAATTATAGTAATGTATTGCCTTTCCATATGTGGAGGCAACATAAATTTTCGTGAGAGGGAAATCACTCTCCAAATGGAAAACCGACCCACGAATCTGTACAAGTGAAAGGATGATGATGAATCTTATTTAGAACCAATATATCAAGCATATATATTACTATCTGATGAGAAAATGTATCTGGTGTAGATGATTGAGTCTATGTAAGCGACCATACTTGAAGACAATCCTATTGTGAGATAATTCCCTGACCTGTTTCTTGAGGAATTTCTAGGTCTTCCTACTAGAATAGATGTTGAATTCTAAAATGATCTTATACCTAGGGCATTTACAATATCCAAGACTCTATATAGAATTGATGTTGTGGATCTTGAGGAGACTAAGAAACAACTACAAGAGAATATGGATAAATGGTTTATACGCCCATGTTCTTCCCCATGGGGTGCACCAGTCCTCTTCGTCATGAAAAAGGATGTGCCACTGTGCCTTTTCATCAATTATCACGAGCTCAAAAAATCATGATAATGAAATAGTATCCTCTAACATGAATTTATGATTTGTTCGATCAGATATGTGGAACACAATACTTTCTCAAGGATTATCTACAATAGAGATATTATCATGTAAGGGTGATGTATGTGATATCCCCAAGAATACATTTCGTACAATGTACGAGAACAATGAATTCATATTAATGAATTTTGGACTTAATAATTCTCCAAAATTATTCATGTATTTTTTTAATATATTCTTTAATGATTACCTCTACAAATTTGTGATAGTCTTTAAAACGATATTCTAATATACTCTAAAACAAAGGAGGAGCATGAGGAGAATCTAAGCACTGTACTGGAGTCCTTGGAAAAGGAGAATACCTATTCAAAGTACATGAAGTGTGAGATTTGGTTGAAGTAAGTCTCATTATTGTGTCTTATCATCACAAGCAATGGGATATATGTGGATCCCACCAAGATAACCTCAATTTAGGGATGATCGAGGCCAACATCGGTGTTGAATATCCATAGCATCCTGGGGTTAGCTGAATATTATCTCTGAGATTTGAGAAATATATCATGATTGTAAAACCCTATTACCAAGTTAACATGGAAGGTATTCATGTTTTATGGGAGTGATGAATGTGAAGAGAGAATCAAGGAGTTAAAAATGAGGCTTAAAACTGCACTTGTACTCACACTACACAATATTGGAGAATTTTTTATTGTGGTTAGTGATTCTTTGAAGAAGGGACTCTGCCGTATGTTGATGAAAAATGATAAAGTCATTTCATACGATTCAATGAAATTTAATGTCATTGAGAAAAACTATCCAACAAATGATTTGGAGTTAGCTGTAGTAATCTTCGCTAAAAAAATTAGGCGAAATTACCTCTTTGAGTAGAAGTGTGAAATATACATGGATCACAAAATCCTCATGTATATATTCACACAAAAATATTTGAATATGTTCCAAACAATATAGCTAGATCTGATCAAAGAATATGACAACTCAATCCATCACCTCCATGGGAAAGTGAAAAATGTGGAAGATGCTCTAAGTGGAATGGACCTAATGATTCTATCATTGACAAGAATTGAAAAGGTTCCAGTCCTTTTAGATTTTATGAATATGGAAAAAGAAGGGAACATCATCACTCCATTAAAGATTTATTTCTCAACCATCATTTTTGGAAATGTTAAAGGATTCTCAAAAGGATGATGTGTGAATTTAGAAAAAAGTGGAAACTATTAGAAAGGTGAAATTTTCAGAGATCATTTTTAATGAAGAAGAAATTGTGATATTTGTGTAAAGACTATGTGTTCCATAAAATACTGTGTTAAAGAAATTACCTTTGGATTATTCAGAAAGTGAGAATTTCTCCATTCACCCAGGAAACACAATGATGTATAAAGATCTCTGAGAGAATTATTGGTGGGATAACATGAAGAAGGAGATTATTGAGTAATCAGTAATGTTCTTGGTATGTCAGTAAGTAAAGGCTAAAAAGAAGAAGTCTAAGTGGATGATGAAACCATTACCCATATTAGTATGCAAATGAGATAACTTCACCATGGACTTTGTCGCCGAACTTTTGAAGACATTCAAAAAAACAATTCTATCTGGGGTTTTTTGGACCGTCTTACAAAGACTGCAATCTTCATTGCAATTCAGGAGGATTTCTCATTAGATAAACTAGCATGGATATATATTAGAGAAGATGTAAGGCTACATAGAGTACCACTATCTATTGTATCCGATCGAGATCCCAGATTCAACTCTATGTTCGGGAAGAGTCTTCAACGTACTCTGAATACGGTGTTGAAAATTAGTATGGCTCATCATCCTCAAACTGATGGTCAATATGAGTGGACTATCGAAACACTTGAGGATAGGTTTAGAGCATGCTCAATGGAATTAAAATGAGGATGGGATGAACATCATCCTCTGGTTGAGTTCTACTACAATAATAGTTTTCACTCAAGAATCCCAATGGCTCCTTATGAATCCCTATTTGGGAAGTAGTGCAGAACACTAACATGTTGGGATGTAGTTGGGGAGTGAAAACTACTAGGTCCAGAAATGGTCGATGAAATAGAGGATAAGGTTATTAATATCCAGCAGCACATTAAAGTGTCTCAGAGTCTACAAAATATCTATTCTAATAATAATCAACAAGACAAAGAGTTAGATGTTGTAGACATGGTATTCTTCCACATATCATCGTGGAAGAGAATTTTTAGAATTTGGAAGAAAGGAAAGCTTAGTCCAAGGTACATCATCCCTTTCCAGATACTTGATCTCTTTAGAGTATTGTCCTATCCACTAACACTCCCACCGGCCTTATCTCAAGTACATGATGTATTTGATGTATCACTATTGAAAAGTGAATACCTAACCCATCAAATGTAATCAATTTCGAGGTGGTACTATTGGAAAATGACCACTCTTATGATGAGAATTAGGTGGAGGTATTAGATCATAGTGATAGTGTTATATGAAATAAGACAATTAACCTCATGAAAGTGTTGTGGAGAAAACAAAAGCTTGATGATGCTATATGGGAACCATAGGAAATGACAAGGTAACGTTACACACGTCTATTTTAGTGTGGGAGAAGGAAATTTTGAGGCTGAAATTCCTTAATGGGGGAAGATTGTAATGACCCAAACTTCTATTAATGAAAATTTATATTGATATAATTAATTGTATTATTGTGTTGAATGGTTATATGAAACATATGAACATACATGGTTTTATGTATTTGGATTGGAAAATACCATTGATAATTGTTACTGTTTCTAATATTGACGTTTAACAGCGATCACATTATTAGTATAAATATAGGGCTTCAACAAATCCAATTTACTCAGAAAAATGAAGCGATGGCTTCATCCAGCTAAATTGCTCCAGACAAAACCCATTTGTCGGTACTCGGAATGGAGGTAGTGTCACTAGGATTCACTCCTGACCAAGGCCAAGATGAGCATTAACACATTAATCTTGAACAGAACCGCCAACGGGAGAAGATGATGTTAATAGAGATTACCACCTGAGCGATGTTATATGAGCCTTCCCCAGAGTCTGTCACCATCGCACACCTTACCCTTAGGACTTATGTGGGTGTTATAAGGGGTTATGTAACATGATCCTATCACTATGATTATGTACATTACTTTTTGTATAGAATAATGAATATATATTTATTTTATTGTTGTTAATTTGTAAATATTTTTTAAGGAACAAATAGTATTTTTAGTTACTATTAAATTAAGAAATATATTTTGATGAGTTAATGGATCTTTGAATTAAATAATTTTTTAATAATTTTTTTTACTAAATTATTTTTTATTAAATATAAATGATAGTATCATTTTTATGAAAACAATTGTAACTTTTATTAAGGTTTTAATGCCGTTTTTGTCAAAAACCATGAAATTTTTATAATTGTCAGTTTTTATTTATATTTATAAATTCACATATTAAGAAAATTATTTAAATAAAATGAATATTTTTTTTGGAATCCTGATGTCAAAATTATCCTATGTTGAATGTTTCATAATTTTTCTAGAGAGTCAATTTTTTGGGTAAAAATTAAATATCGTTAAAAAATATAATGTGTTTTATGAAATCATAATGACCCAATAATGATTTAATAAATTACTATAAAAGTTATTTTAGGCCAATATATGTTTTAACTTAAAAATTTAGATTTCATATTTTTACTGTTAATTTTATGATGCCTAAGTGGACTCTCCAAGACATATAAAACATTTTAACATTTTAGAATAGTTTCCTTCAGAATGTAACTCACCTCCATATAAGAAAGCCTAATATTTTAATATTTTAGGCCATTGGAATTATAAAATAATGTTTTTAAATCCTCTTCAGAAGAAACTATGGGATAAAACCATGGGATGGATTGTTTTTTTTTTGATTAGTTTAGTGTGTAGTGTCCAAAACCCAAATAATGAAGAATTCCCACTCATTTCTTATATAAACCTTCTCAATATCCCATTTATTTTCACTCAAACCATTTGTATATCGAACCAAATCTGCCCTATTTTATTTATAATCTTCTCAAGGTTCCCCAAGATCCAATTAACCCTCTCTCAAGACTCTCATAAGACTTTGGATCAAACTTCCAAGAATGGGATTTATTTATCTCTCATTTTTGTCCAATTTCTTTATGTTTCTATACCATTTCCTTTTCAATTAAACATTATGGGGTTTAATTTAGAACCCATATATAATTAACTCCTTATTTTTTATTGATTATAAACCCATTTATCCCTCATTAATTCCCCCCATGTACACCCATTACCTTGAAGAAATTGCATAAGAGATTTGTCTCTCCTCATTTACATTCTCGCAATTATTTTGTATTATAAATAGAAACTCAGTTACATATGTTGGTACATGTACCAGTATTACCCCTTACTATCCATTTCATGTACACATGATGAGAAATACCTTTATCTTTCATCAACCATTCTTATGAATTCTTATGTCATGCCGTTACGTTGACGAAATTGCACCGTGATTTTCCAATCCAATGTCATTGTGTAGTGAATACCATACCCATTTCTATATCAATGGTATTCACCATTATGAATGTTTACTTATAGATTATAGATATTTATTTATGAATTAAATAATATTTTATCATGGAATAGACGATGGTGTTTAATGAATCAATGTTATATGATCCATGTGATACACTTATGCATGAAATAAAATGATTAAGAAGGATGCACCATGATAGAAATCCAATGATTTGGGTAAAGATTATTATCATGATACATCAAGTGCAATGATGGTATAATCATGATAATTAACATGAAATAAGGGTTTAATTATTCTAATTCATGTTAAATGAGGGTTTAGTCATGCTCCATGTGCAATGAGCGTTGGCTCATGCTAATGTCATGTTAAATGTTGTTTCCAAATTTCCATGTTATGGTAATCATGTTATATAAGGAATTTATGTTCATGTTTTTATTACGCTTCATTGATATTCCTATTGCATAATATTTATTTTATTCTTCATTTTATACCTTCATTACTCCCTTAATAGGATTTATTTCTCACCCATTTTACATGTATGTCTCCATGTTATCCCATGTAATGCTAAGTACGAGGGAATACTGTGGTCATGTAATGATAGTTTCTAATAAATATGTTGTATTTTTATGTCTTTTGTGGTCATGTAATGTCCTTAACTTCCCAAAATATGAGACCAATTGATCCTAAGAGCTGCCTTAAGTGCATGTTTATGAAATAAATCATGTTTAAGTGTGCAATAAAGTGTAGGGTTGTTATATATTTTCCCATGGACTGGGGAATTTATTTTCATATTTCCTAAACTCCACGAACTTCAATTGTTGGAGTGTGGGTGGTGTATTCTGCGGATCATTCTCTAATTATTCATCAGTATCTAAATTTTTCCAATCTCATCGACATTCGATTTCTCAGGGAATTTCTCTGCCACGTATAAATTTTTTAGCAATCATGTTAAGTCAATTTTCTCCATGTCTCTTCCCAAACATTGATCATAATGGAAATATCTCCTTCTTAGCTACATGGTTTTTATATATTCCTTTGAATTTTATTTTTATGTTCTTATAAAATTCATGATATGGATGCGTAACTATAACCTATATTTCCACATTCATAGAAAATCTAAAAATCACTTCATAACTAATGAGTGTCTTATGGATAATTACCTTTGAAAACATGGTTTTATGTCACTGATGAATCAAAAAATATTATATTCAGGTTGAATTATAGTACCATAAATGTACCGCACATGTCTTGTAGAATTTCCATCGTAGGTACTAATAGAATATTTATGATTTTTTTTCACCAAGAACACCATATACATCTTTGTAAAAATATTATGGGGAATGAACCTACTGAAAAATATATTTTTTGATTAAATACCAATCTATGGTGTCAATTTATTCACGTTTCATTTTATTTTTGATGAGGTTCCACCATTGATGAGCTTCTCCTTCTAAATGATAAATGAAAAAAATGAATATTTTATCATTTTAGCACTGAACAATATAAAATAACTTTTCATTGGTTCTAATCCATTTCTTAGTAATAAGAAGATTAGTAGATCCACTAATGTTAGGTGGAAAATGCCTCATGAAGGGCTCAAACGAAGTCTATTTCCTCTATTTCCCATTTGTATTTTCACTATGATCTATGGCTTGAGAATGTTGTTTGATCATGGAAATACTAGTTTTCATTATATAGACCATAATATTTATCTCTTTATATGGATAATACATGAATTTTTCATCAAACTCAACATTATAACAGTTCCTTTGGGTTCAACAGAATGACTAAAATTGAAAATCCCACTGTACGCATCAAAAATCCTAGCGGGGAACCACAAAATCATGTAATATCACTTATAGGATGTTTAAACAATGAAACCTTATTTTTAATATAATAATCCTTATGATTTCACTAATTCATTCATAATAATTATTTATCTAAATCCTTAATGATAATTCAAAAATGTTTTTCTTATTTAAAAATAATATCCCCTAGTCTTGCAAACAATATGTTTAGAAAGACCCATTTTCATGACCCAATTTATGATTTAGTATAGCGATCCCACTTTGATTACATTAATTTAAAAAAATTAAAATGATAAAAAATATAAAAACATTACAAATCATTGATCCTATGTTTTAGTGTCATGGGTAAAATAGGACCATACATAACATTTACAACATAATGCATAAACATTTATTTAATCCCTTCTTCTCTTGCTTCATATTGACCCTTATATACTCCGTAGTTCATATAGTCACCTGAGGATATACATTAAAAAGGGTTGAGACAAATTAACAATTATAGGAAAGATAATAACATTAAATAATGTAACATGGGGTGGGCATAATCATAATATCATTTAAATAGTAGCATTGAATATCTAAAATCATAAAAATGAAACATCATGTCTTAGTAGTTAACTACCACATAATGTTGTGAACAATAATTGAAGAATATTAAAACATCATTTCATATTATCTAATGAGATTAATCACTTGACCCAATTAATTGGAGTGCTATATAATTCCTAGATAACCCATCACATTCAAACAATCATAATGTGCTATATAATTCTGGGCACACCCGTCACATCATAACATTTATATTATCATGCATGCCACAAAGAAAATATATAAATATAGAACATAAAATAAAACATTTAAAGAAATGTGTTTTACATCATAATTAATACATTGATAAACATTTGTTTCCAAAAATAATGTCGAAATATCATTCTTGACATAGAACCATTAACCTTGAGTGAAGAGTAAAACAATCTTTGAGAAGTAAAACATTTGTGATTATTTGAAAGAAGAGTCATTTTAGAAAACATTGGATATTTCATAAAATAAATTAGGGAACATTTATATCCCAAAAAAGTTAATATAGTTATGAATATATTATTTTTAAGGCATATCTACACTGAAAATGGGTTGAAGAGGGAAAACCAAATAAAAGAGAGCTGGGTTTGAGAATTTCCCATTACCCTGTATCCGAACAATTTATTCAATTTAAATTCATGTATATTGACATTATATTAATTAATTAACAATTTAATAGACATTAATACACTAATTTTATTCATTATGGTTTTATTAAGTTCATTTAAGGTCTTTTGGATGAGTTATAAAGCGTAAATTCATTGTTCGATAGTGTTAATTTTCATAGTTTTTATGAACAATTCACTTGAATTCACGAATTGTTGTTTATTTGAAATGGATTTAAAAATAAATATTTGTTAATGTATATTATTATTGAAAATAAACATATATAAATGATCTTATAAATTTTTTTATATATCATGAGGATGAATCATTTGATAAAAATTTAATGACAATCACTTGGATTAATTTTGGCATTTTTCCCCCAATGAACTTATTTTGTATTATTATTTTATAATATGAGTGTATAAGGATTAAAGAACATAAAATAATAAAAAATAAATATATTATGATCTGGTTCAACCATTAAATTGGTTTTATGACTAGTCTCTAATATGGTAATACAATTTCAAAACCCGATGACCATAAATGTGATACATTAACACATCTCAAACGATGTTTTCATTTATATTATAAAAGGTGGGGGAAGGAGAGATTTTGATGAATTATACAATTATAATAATATAATTATAGTACATTTATGTTACTGGAGTTATTATACAATTTTGTTGAAATTAGTTTTGAAATGAAAAAAAAGAAAGGAACTAAAAAAAATAAAAGAATCTAAAAGTGGAATTTACCTTGTGAGTTTATTTCCATTGGGAGCCTCTTTAGGGGAGAGGATTAGGTATTTTGAGGAGACCAAGGGATTATGGACTTGGGTAATGATCATAGGGGGATATTTGAGTTGAATTTATATAAGGATTATTGATTTAGATGTGTGAAGAAATGAGGGTGTGATGTGTGGAATCTATATTGGAGGGGAGGGGGGGTTTTCTTAATTTTATATTCATTAATTTAATATTTCTACACAAGATAAGAAATAGTGTGCATTCTTGTGACTAAATACTATAATATGTGAATGTGATTTAGAACCAATGCTCATATAAATATTCCATGTCTCAAGAATGATGTAGAAATTTATTTATTTATTATATTTGGTAAATTATAGAATTTCACTTTTTACAAAATAATTATTGTATTTTAGAAAAATCCCAAAAATTTAAAATAACCATTTTTTGATGTCTAGAAGCCAAAATTGAACTCTAATTGTAAAAAATATACTTCTAAATAAAATTAATTAAATTTTTAATAAATATCATAATTTATGTGAAAAATACCGATTTTAAAAATAAAAGTTATTTTATAATGATTTCAAAAATTATATATGGTCATATAAAATTGGACTAAAACTTGAAGACATAAAATTGTTAATTTATGAACACATGTTAGGAAAATAAATTTAATTTTAAATTAATTAATTTATTTTAATTAGTTATTTATGACATACAAAAATACCAATACTTTTACTATGGTCATATTTTCAATTATAAGATGACAAAATTTTATTTATACTATAATGGGTGAGGTTACTATTCTTTTGGAAGTTTTACTATTCACAAGGGTCATATTACTATTCATAATGTTAGGTAACTATTAATAAGGGTTGGATACTATTCACAAAAAATTATGTTTTTCTTATCAAACTCTAAATATCTTATTAATTGGAGCCTTTTATGCCATATTTTCCAAATTCTAAACACAAAAGTGGAAAATTTATGCTTAAAGGTAACACAGTTGTTAAATAAATCATGATGTGTTATTTTTTTTCCTAATGTAATTTATATTATTATGAAATTACTTCAATAAGGGAGGAATTTCCTCGATAAAAGTTTAAGTCGTTACATCAAGTCTATCGCAATGTAATGTTTTTAAATGTATTACCATAAATTACCTCTATTATAGAGCCACATAAAATTTAATATCAAAAATGAATTTAATATATTGGAAATAACCATCTAAATCCTTTAAAATATATTCAAATATATTTTCTATTGTAAAGGTACAATTCCATTGGAAAAATTGAAACATAAGGAACTGGTTAATATGTGAAATACATCACTTCCCACTACGATTTTCATATAGATATATATCACCACTATTAGATATATCATAAATTATATGTTTCTCCATAACATATTGGAAGGAAAAATATGAAATATTGAGGTCATATGCTCAATGAGGGAAAACATGGGAGATACGTAATCAAAAGAAGAGCATACAAGTATGAAAACAAGAGACTAATATATGAAAACCATATCATTCATATCAAATATCTAAATATTTATTCATGGCATAAAAACTGGCAGTTCATATTACATGAATCATAAGTTAATAATAGAACATGGGCCATGAGAGCATAACATTGGCATAAAACAAAGATTTGTGGCCTACACATTGGAATAGAAAATCATTTCCATAGTAGTCTAGGAACACATCCAAGGATATCAATGTAGAATGACTTTACTCCCCAAAACATCATAGTAATCAAGGATCACTACAAAACCATCATAGTGGAAAAATCACCTCACTGAACTGGGTTCCATCCACATTACATTCCTATCTATATAATGAGATATAAATCTACACCCATTAAATTAAAGGGAGATACATGTCCCACCAATCACATAATCCAAATGGTAGATGTGTGCTCGATAATATCATAAAAACGTTAATCATATCATTACCCATGATATGAAATGTATTTCAAAATATATTACTCATAACATTACCTATGGAAAATAGATTAGTTTCATAATAATTTTATCATTTCATCATAGTATAACTAGTTAAAGGAATTTACTTTCAGAAGTATTTACTCATTGTGTAGACTATGGAAGAGAAAAACATTCATAAACATCAGTGAATTTAAATAAACATTTATAGAAAGAATATGAATGGTATCATTAGGCCGTATCCATAGTAAGGAAGAAGAAACATTAATAGATTCCATTTTAGATGGAAAAATATTTTCAATGATATTTTAATTCATTTATTGAGGAAAAAACCCATTCTACATTGAAAAACACGTTGTAGAACATATTAAAATTTTAAAATACATTTATTTTAAAATAAACATAAAATATTGTAAATTATTATTCTAATAATTTATTTTTCAGGATGGTGGATAATTAATGAAATTCCTTAAATGTAAAAACAAATATTTCTTTCATATTTTTAGTAAAATCCAAACGAGTATTTATTTGGAAATAACATGAATATTATTTTTATAATATTTTCTTAAAAATAAAAAAGGGTAATAATTTTATTAATAATTCAATTTTGGAATTTTATTTTTGTAAACCCTTATTTAAAATATGGGTTTGTACGAAAAATGTGTTTTTGATCAAGTAGATAAATAAACACGTTTTTTTTTTCAAAAAACATTCCTTTAAATTCTTGAGTAAATAATGATGGGGAAATAATGATAAAATATGGATTATCATTACGTAAAATAGAGATGAATATTTATGCATTTCATGGGAGATATATCATAAGATTTAATCCTTGATAACATAATAATAAATAATCCTCAAAATGTTGTGATTTTAATATAACATCTTTAACACATATGTAACATTGAATTGTAAGACACATAATTGAATAAAATTCAAAAAACCTAAAATATCATGAAAATAAATAAAATCATGATATTAAATGTTAAAGGGGATGTATATGACCCCCATAAAATTATATGTGTTTATAACATAACTTATATCACAAGGAAGAAAAATTGTGAAAAAAATACCTTTCAGTTATGGTAACTTTTAAACATTAAACCACATGAATTGTTTATCCTAAAATGGATATGTATATGATACTAATTTACTGGACACGATTTATAAAATAAAATCCTAGAAATTATATACGCCACCTAAAATAAATAGGTGGTGAATATTACATTTGTCCCACAGTAGGAAAAAGCGAGCGAGAAATTCATTACATAATGGCTCAACATGCTTCATAAATATTAAAAAATAATGAATAATAAATTCATGATTATTATAAATATAAAAATAATAATTATACATATCTTTCCATATTTTATTTTCTTATGACATTTTATTACCAGTTTGTTAACAATTCAATATTAATGTCACGTTTCTGGAAAAAATTACATTGTTTTTTTGTGTAGGTTATGACTTCTGAATTTTGGTCCTTCACATTAATCATGTTTCAATCATCCATATAGTGTTAAAAATTATATAAACATAATATATATTATTATATATGTTTTTATAGTAAACTATATGATTTAGAGAATGAAAATGAAATACATCATTCGTGGAAATGGTAGGTCATAATTACACAAGAACACTATTTACATTTTTCATGATGGATATAAATAATTAATGGTGAATAGTATATTACCAATACAAAAATTACTTCTAGGTCATATATATCTCTGATTTTTATTTTAAAAAAACCCATATTACCTTCCATTTGAAGCCCAAATGAATCAAATCACTTTGTGAGGCTATAGTCTGCCCTATACAAGAGCAACACGATCATATTCCCACTGAATCTAAATTATGTTGTTATACAAGAAATAATACTAATTGCATAAGTATAATAATATCATGAATATAATATATATAAATTTACTCCATCATTATATCCATCCTTGAAATATGGTGATTTAAAATAAATAACATCGGTCTATAAGGTTGTAGTCTGTTTATATTCAACTGAGAATTTTAATTCCTTTCTATTGAATAGGATATGTTTGTATGTCATTGCCATCATGTAACAATGTCTATGTATTTAGAATATAATGATTATTTTTCATGTTTTAATAATAATTTAATGAGGTTGGGGAAAAAATAAAAGAAAATAATTATTTAGGGGTATTACATATTCTTGGGAGAACATACTTGGTTTAAATCATGTAAACTTACAACATTTATAATGTATATTATGGAAAGTTTATGTATAGAGAAATATTCTCTGATAGAAACAATACGTGTAGAATTTTTATTGTGATCAAATATGGCCAATAATTAACTCAACATCAATGATAAAATAATCACTAACAGTTATCAATACCTTTAATCATATATCCCCAAAGTCTAAAGGCATACTCACTCAAATAACATTTTTAATAAAAATATAAAAAACCAAATAGGTTTATTTCCATAAATATATCATTTAATATCCTAAATAATAATAAACTACCATCACATAAAACCTCCAATGTGGAGTTAATTAATTTGAACTTATGATAAAAAATATATTCATAAACTAATGATGAACTCCATAAATCTAATGTTTATATTAACTAGATACATAAAAACATACAAAAGTTAATTCACCCTTTATTTTTAAATAATATTATATCTTATACAATAAAATTTTCATTGGAATATTGGGACACCCGTGTACCGATATAATATAAAATGTGATATCACTAATCTAATATTCATATAGATGGGGATATGAAATGATCATAATCAAATGAAATTTTATTAAAGGGTGAAGATTAATGTTTTATCGGGCTCATTAATTAAAAATAAAACATTTAATTCCCCACAATGGTGGGGATAAATATGTGACATAATCATCATGATTCACTTAATAAATTGTTCATTCATAAGCATCTGCTTTAAAATTTTCTTTCAGAGATTATTGTGGCTTATCATCCATATTAGCCCTTGGACAGGGAAATTTATTTTAATAATTCTGAAACTCTAGGAACATAAAATTATAGAGTATGGATTTTTCATTATGTAGATATTTTTCTATATTTTAATATTTAGCTATATTATTCCAATAACATCGATATTAAATTATTTAATGACATTCCCTTCAAAATTTAATACATTTTTTAGTACCCAAAAGTAAATTTCATCCATGTATCACCCACATAGTAAGAATAAAGGTAAGATCATATTCTTCTCTATAAAGTTTTTAACTTTTTCTTAAAATTGTATTTATTTATAAAATCATTTCAAACCTCATAGAAAATAAAACAATATATTCATAGTTGTTGAAGTATCTTATGGATAATTCCCTTCGATGAAATTATTTTAATCTTCTGAATAATCCATCAATAATACATTCATTTTCAGTGATAATATCAGAAGTGTACCACACAACTATTGTAAAATCCAAATTTTAGGTACTGATTGACTCATCATCCTTTTTTTAGATCTAGGAACACCGTACCAATCTCAAAAATAGAATTTCATGGAATTTACATATTGGAAAATATGTTCTTGAAAAATTACCAATCCATTGAGTCAATTTCATCGTGTTACCCAGTATTCATGATGGTAGTCCTCTAGTGGCTGACTTCTCCTTCTAAATGATAGACAACCAAAATATTTTTTTTATTTTTTTAACAAAAGAGAATAAAAAATAACTTTTAGTTGTACAAATACATTTCTCAATAACCATTGGATCAGTATATCCACTTATTTAGGTGGATAGTACCTCATTAAATACTCAACTATAAATTTTCCCTCGATTTCTAATTTTTATGTTCATCATGATCCATGGTTTAAGAAAGTTATGTGATCATGGAAACAATATTTTTTATTCTAGATCCCATAACATTTAACTTCTCATAAGGGTAATTATTTCATTATTCATCACACTCAACATTAATACGCTTCCTTTGGGATCTATAAATTAAGTAAAACCAAATATCATAGTGTTTTCAATAATAATTAGATAAGGGAACACCACAATCATGAATTATCACATATATGGTGTCAAAATAATAATACATTATTTTTAACATATGACACCTCAGGTTTTTAATAATTTAAAAGGTTGGGGACAAAGCCTCATTTATTATTAAATCAAAGAAAATACCTCTTTTAACTAGGTAGAGGGAGACCCATTACATAACCCAAGGGCACAGTGGGTATTTATCCCATTACATAGCCAGTAGGCCCAATTTTTTGGCTCAAATCCCATTTTGTGAATAATACTGCTACAGTACCTGAACTGCTACAGTACTACACAGTACCGCTACTACTACAGTATTATGCCACTGCTATAGTGCCCTGCCACCGCTATAGTGCTTGCCGTTGCTACAGTGCGCTGCTGCTATAGTACTCTACAGTACTGCTACAGTATCTGCGCCCAATGGGGTTTGAACCCCAATTTAACATGTAGAATTAAGGGGTGCTTACTACTAATCCAAACCCCAACTACGATTTTAATAATTAATTCATTGTCATTATCTATTTAAATCCTTCATTATCATTCAAAATTATTTTGTTAATTTCCAAATAATATTCCCCAGGATTTTCAGAATAGGTTTTCTGCATGTCATATTTTTAGGAACCAAGTTACTATTGATTTTGTCCCAATGTTCCCTTTTAGAGGTATCAACCTAGGGTAACACTATTCCAGAGCCAAATAAACATATTATATCCAATTAGGGATTTAATTTCTTGTAAAACACACTCTATATCATTTTAAAAAATTAGGATATATTCTCTTATACTTGGAAAAATCCTTTTCCTTGTCCATCTAGACATATCTATGAATATTATTATATATATCAATTGGTATTTCACTAATGTATTCTCATCATAGTTTACAATTTTTAACTAATCCGGTAATACGATTCCAAATATAGTGATCCATAGTTTTCTTAGATAGATATAACATCATTATTTGATGTATATTTATTATATTACATAATAAAATCTTTGGAATTTTAATGGTATATTTCATTTGAAATAATTTAAATCGAGAGCACTAGTTCATCTGTGAACTACATAAAATCCCAATATATTCATCAAAAATAGATCCATTCTTAGAAATTTCATCCATACGAAATTACATTATAACATGGGGAAGGAAAACATATGAAAGGGAGAGCTCACATGATCAGTAATGGTAAATAAGAGAGATATGTAATCACAACATGACCATAATGACATTAAAACATCAGGCTAATATATGAAAACCATATCCTACATATCAATGATAGAAATACTAAGACATTGCCTAAGGACTGGCCATTCATAATACATGAATCATAAGGGAATAAAAAACATGATCCATGAGATAATAACATTATAAAAAGACTTATAATTGTTGAATATATAAAATCATAGAAAATATTTTCCCTGTTAGATGAGGATCACATCCAATGATATCAAATTGGAATGAGTTCACTATCTAAAGCATCATAGTAGTGAAGGTTGACTCTCAAGACTGTCATAGTATACAATGTATCTTATTGAACTAGGTTTATTCCCAATTCCTACCCTATATATATAAATATAATGTGGTATAAATCATCACCCAATAAATTGTAGGGAGATATTGGTCCCACCAACTACATAATGAAAATAATTTGAGTGTGTTACAAAATATCATGAAACATTAATCATATCATAACACATGAAATGAAATCATTTTCAGAAACAATTTTTCATAATAATACATGTTGAAATTATATATGTTTCAAAATCTTCCAATCATTTCATCAAAGTATAAATAGTAAAAATAATCGGTTTTCATATGTATTACCACTTGTTGTAAACTATGAAATAGAAACATGGTTCATAAACATAACTAAATTTTAAATAAAAACCATTTAGGGATGGAATAACAATGGTATCATTAGATCATATCCCTAGTAAGTAATATGTAACATTAAATAATTTTCTGGGGAATGATATGAATATTTCTTCTATGTTTAAAAAAAGTGAAAATGGGTAAACAAATAATTAATAAATGATTTGGAGAGTGTAATAAAAAAAGAATTTTCGAACCCTTCTTTAAAAAACGGTTTTTGAAGAAAATGGTGTTTTTGAACAATGAATGGAATTAAAATTGTTTTTTATAAAAATTTATTTTGAACACATTCATACATAAAGAGTGAAAAATAAAGTTAAAATATATATTTTATTGAAAAAACTAGATATTTTTTTAGTTTCATGATATATATAGCATAATATTTTATCATAATATACATAATAATAAATAATCCTAATAAATGATGAGATTGTAACATATCCTCATTAATACTTTTGTAATAATGAATTGTAAGACCCATGATGGATGAAAACTAATCTAAAAACTCAATATAATTAGAATTAATAAATTCATGATATTAAATTTTAAAGTGAATGTGTATACATCTCATAAAATATGACATGTGCATAACGAATTATATATCATAATGAAAATTGAGAAAAAAATCACTTACCACATTAGAAATTATTGAACCATAAACACCAAGAAATAGTTATCATCAATATGTTATGTGAATAAATTTTCACTTTTGAATAAGTGTAAAAAAATACATTCATGGGAAGTATATAAACCACGTAATATAAATTAGTGGTGAATATGACATGTGATTCAATATATAAAAAATTGGGACAGAAATAAATTACCTTAAGTCCTCCCTTCCATAATACTTGTTGAAAACAAATGTAAAATAAATAAATTTTTAATATAAATATAATAAATAACCACACATATACATAACATCACACATATTATTTTCTTCTAACATTTTATAACGAGTTTATTAAAAATTTCATGGTAAAGTGTCGTTTTGGGAAATAATTGCTTTGATTTTTGTGTACAATTCTATGTTTTATTTTCATTACATTAACATAAATATATTTTAAATAATATTTTTAATGATAAAATATGATATAAATAGAATATATATTTTTAACAAGTGGTTTTATTGTAATTTATAATATTTAGAGACAGAAAATGAAATACACTATTCATAGAGATGGTATGTTATACCTACACATGAACACTATTTCCATTTTTAAGATATATTTAAATAATTAATGGTAAAATATATATTACCATTCCAATATATATATATATATATATCATATTTTAATTAAAAATATCATCATTAAATTCGATGTAAATCATGAGCAAATCATATCGCTTCACAAGGTGATAGACTACCATAAACATGAGGGACACGATCATATTCCAACAGAATGGAAATTATGTAGTTATATGTGAAATAAAAATTACATAAGTGTAATAAAATCATAAATATCATATATAAACATTTAATCCATCATTATATCAATCCTTGATATTTAGTTATGTAAAATGATTAACATCAGTTCTTGAGGTGGTAGTCCGATGTACAGACGAATGAAAATTTGGTATCCTGATTGATGGAAGAGGATACGTTTGTAGGTAATTACCTGAACATATGAACATATAATAATATGGTATATACTGATGATATTTTTTCGCATTGTTTAATCATAATTTAATGTGGTGTGGGAAGAAATAATATATAACACTTGGTTAAGGGTGTTAACTCTTCTTCAAAAGAATTATATTGGTTCAGACCAAAAGGGTTTTTAGGTTGTATTTATGACATAAATAATTATAATATATTGAAATCATGATTTTATGGAATATATTTTTTTTGGTCTTGTTCATAAATTTTTTTGGGATGTGTGAGAGGAGAGGAGAAGGAGTGTCCTTTTATAAGTGTTGTGAGTGGCACAATTCTCATTCCATAATGAAATAAAATTGGAAATTTTATAATAGAATTATAAGTTAGAAATATTTCCATAAATAGGATTTGTATATTTTTGGGTCATTTTAATGCTTTTAATTTAAGTTCAACTTCCCGGTACCACAATTTTTACCTTAACCGAGGTGAATAATTTTTAATGTTTTTACTATTCATTATTGTCAAAAATTAGTTTAACTTCATTAGATAATATAAATCATGATTATAAATAACATGGAATCCAATCATCCAAATTCCATTCAAATATGAAAATACTATAATTTAAAATTTTAATATGTAGACAAAATGGAAACTGATTTTCAAAAAATTAAATAATCAAAAGATTAAATACATTTTCTGTCAAAAATCAATATGAAAATGATTCTAATTATTGGAATAGGATTAACTAAAATATTATGTATGTAATTTTACATTTAAATTCATATTTAAAACAACTATCCTTATAAATTTTTTAAATGATAATTAAATTTCAATAAAACTAGAATTTTTAACAATTCATAGAAAAAATAATCTTTTCAAAAAAATATGAAAGCATTATCAAACACTAATTTTGACATTTTTATTTAAAAAAATATATTTATCTTATAAAACTAATTTTCTATGAGTTTCAAAAATAAATTTTTATTGTTCACAAAAATAAATAGAAATCATTTTTTTAGAAAATTGTATTTTCAAAACATAACATTACTTTGCCAAAAAGTAAAGATTTTTTAATATGTTTCCATGTATAAAAACATTATATAAAATATTTTAAAAGAATGTTTTACTATTTTAAACACCATGTTTAACAGTATGGTTATAAAGGTCACATTTAAATAATAATATTAATAATCTAGTGCAGTTTGTTAAAATTCAGTTACACATGTAATGGAAGCTAAACTTAGTGTTGCGAGTAATGAAATCTTTCAAAGAAACTCATTGATGTAGGTAAAAAAATCTATAAAAAATATTTTTTTCCCAAAGTAATAATTTATAAAAACTTATTTTGATACAACCTAATGTTGGGTCAGAGAGAGATGGCAAGAGGGGGGGTGAATTGCCTTTTAAAAAATAATTAACAATTTAAAATCAAAGTTAAAAGTGCAGCGGAAATAAAAGAGGCAAGACACAAAACATGATAATGGAGTTCGGCTTAAACCAAAGCCTACGTCTCCACTCCCAACTCAACCGTTGAGAGATTTACTACTGCTTGCTTTTTAATGGTTTTAGCAAGAAACCCACTAGACTTTAAGGTAATCTAGAACCTATTAGATCTTGCTTTTAATGGTTGAGCAAGAACCCACTATCCTTCTTACAGGTGAAGGCTAGCTCACCTATGACTCAAGACTTTTAAAGGGAAGGATTGACTAACCTCTTCACTTCTTGAAGGTGGTGTGAAAACCCAAACAAAAGGAAGATAAAAGAAATGGGGGTTTGTAGGCTCAAACCCAAATTGATGCTCAAAAAAGATAAAACAAGAAAAACAGTAATGTAGAGAAGTCTTGGGCGCTAATGGATTGATTGGAGTTGATGAAGAGCGCTCCCAAGCTTCTATGGTGATGCTCCTTGGATGTGGAAATGGGTTGGAGCAATTGAGGTTCCTTGGAGGAATGTGCCGGTGGTTCGCCAAGTGATCGAAAAATGTTCCCATGGGCTACCGTACGTTTCCGGGGCTTCCTAGTCCTTTATTTATAGAGGGGGAACCCTCAAATGGCCTTTGGGGGTCTTCGGAGCCGTTGGAGAGGCCTTCGGAGCCGTTGGGAGTCAAGTGGACAAGTCTGGTCAAAGCCCAACGACTAGTTTGACTGGCTCCACCGGCTGACCGGTGCTTGGCCACCAGTTGGCCGGTGCTTTGGAAAATGGAGAGGCCTTCTGCCCAGGCACCACCAGCTGGCCGGTGAGGAGGCCACCGGTTGGCCGGTGGTGAGACAGTAGGTGTCCCTTCTGTCTGGGTTCCACCGGCTGGCCGGTGATGGGACACCGGCTGGCCGGTGGTCTGGACAGAGGGGATGCCTTCTGTCAAGATTCCACCGGCTGGACGGTGGACTGAAATCAGTCCACTTTTGCCTTCTGGCTTTCTTGGCCCAATTCCTTGGAAACCTGAAATCATGCTTATCATCCAAAAACACTTAAAACAAGATTAGATAAATAAGAGAGTGATTGTGATCATGAAAATTAAACCACGAGGGGTACGAGAGGTACAACAATCTCCCCCTATTTTGATGATCACAATCACCAAAACAAGTAATGTAAAAGACTGAAATGAAAGGAATGCTTTAAAGGATAAATTGAAAAGTAAAGCAGAGCATAAGAGAAAGATTTCTCCCCCAATCAACTAAGAATTTCTCCCCCTTTGTGATTATCAAAATAGCACGGGGCATAAAACTTGATTGAGGGAAAGGATTGAAAAAAAAGATAGAGATTTTAAACCAATTGAAATTTTTGAAATTTGAATTGAAAGTTTTTAATTGAAAGTATTGAAAATAAAGCAAAAAGGCTTAAACAATCCTAACTCCCCCTAAATAAAAACAACAAATCACCGGGGAGAGGATTTTAGAACCGAGACAAATTTTGGTCCAGAGAGACTCGCTAAAAAGGATTTTTCCATCCATACTTGTCTAGTGGCGGGTCTTCTCCTATGAAATTCATCATTAAAGGAAATGGTTTTGGGCCTTCCATACCGGGCATTTTTGCAATCGCACTCATAAATTAAGTGCCCGGGTTTTTTACAATAGTTGCAAAATTTATATTGGGAGCTCCCCCTTACAAAAATAGTAGGAGCATGGGAAGAGGAAGCTTTCTTGGAATAGCCAAGCCCTTTGGTGGTTCAAGATATGCATTGGGAACCAAGGAGCTTCAAAAGGTTATGTTCACCTTCGGTGAACTTAGCTAGGGATTTCCTTAAATCCTTGATTGTTAATTCCATAGAATCAACATCGGGAAGGTTTTGGACCTTGAGGGACAACTCCTCCTTTTCTTTGAGAAGTTGTTCCTTTTCGGAAGAAAGTTTTTTGAAATTCTTTTTTAAAGCAATAAATTTGGAATAAAGTTCGTGAAAACCTTCCTCCAATTGATCTCTTGCATGTTGGAGATCCTCATAAGATAAATGATTGAAAGAATTTGAAGAACTAGAGGATGAGGAGTCGTAAGAGGATACCTCATGAAATGCCATTAGGCATTTTTTACCATTGTCACTTGAGGAGGAGGAGGAGGAGGAGGATGTGGATCTATCACTCCATGTGGCTTCGAATGCCTTCTTCGTTTCCTTTTGTTTGGCCTTTTTCTTGTTGAGTGGACAATCGGGCTTGTAATGGCCTTTCTTGCCACACCCGTAACATGTTACCTCGGGCTCGGATTTTTCGTTGGGTTGAGCCTTGTGGGATTTCTTATTCTTGTGCTTCTTCATGAATTTGTGCATTTTGCGGGAAAGATTCTCCATTTCTGAATCGCCACTTGAAGAGGAAGACGATGAGGAGGAGGAGATTTCTTCTTTTTGAACATTGAAGATGATGTTCTTTGGAGTTTCGATGAGTTTGCCTTCCTTTTCAGCTTGCCTCCTCATGGTGATCTCGTAGGTCATGAGGGATCCGATGAGCTCTTCGACCGGCATGTTCTTGATGTCTTTTTCTTCTTGAATTGTCGTGACTTTCGGTGCCCATGTGCTTGGTAGGACCCAAAGAATCTTCTTGACCATCATTTCTGCAGACACATTATCACCAATGGACTTTCTACCATTGCAAACATCAGTAAAACATGTAAACATTTCAGTTAAATTTTCAGATGGATGCATGGTAAAAGACTCAAAATCTTGAAGGTACATATCCAATCGAGTATCCTTGACTTTGTTGGTCCCCTCATGGGTAACCTCCAAAAGTTTCCAGATCTCATGAGATGAAGTGCATGTGGAAACTCGATTGAATTCATTACGATCAAGGCCGCAATGAGAGCGTTCATGGTTTTTCCATCATGCTCGAAATTTTTAATATCGGCTTGAGTCCATTTGGATTCATCGGGAGAAGAGAGAGAGTAACCATGCATGAAAATTCTATAAATAGGATAACCTATACTTCTAAGAAAAGTGGTCATGCGGGTTTTCCAATAAGTATAGTTGATTCCATCAAAGAATGGAGCACAACCCAAAGAATAGCCTTCGGGGGCGAAATAAGTTGAAGCCATCACAAAGGATCTTGAATTTAAAACTGGTTAGGGTATTACTCAAATTTTCCCTTTGATAACAATTGTTGGGTCGGAGAGTGATAGCAAGAGGGGGAGTGAATTCCCTTTTAAAAAATAATTAACAATTTAAAATCAAAGTAAAAAAGTGCAGCGGAAATAAAAGAGGCAAGACACAAAACTTGATAACGGAGTTCAGCTTAAACCAAAGCCTACGTCTCCGCTCCCAACTCAACCGTTGAGAGATTTACTACCGCTTGCTTTTTAATGGTTTTAGCAAGAAACCCACTAGACTTTAAGGTAGTCTAGAACCTATTACAGCTTGCTTTTAATGGTTGAGCAAGAACCCACTAGCCTTCTTACAGGTGAAGGCTAGCTCACCTATGACTCAAGCCTTTTAAAGGGAAGGCTTGAATAACCTCTTCACACCTTGAAGGTGGTGTGAAAACCCAAACAAAAGGAAGATAAAAGAAATGGGGGTTTGTAGGCTCAAACCCAAATTGATGCTCAAAAAAGATAAAACAAGAAAAACCGTAATGTAGAGAAGTCTTGGGTGCCAATGGATTGATTGGAGTTGATGAAGAGCGCTCCCAAGCTTCTATGGTGAAGCTCCTTGTATGTGGAAATGGGTTGGAGAAATTGAGGTTCCTTGGAGGAATGCGCCGGTGGTTCTCCAAGTGATCGAAAAATGTTCCCATGGGCTACCGTATGTTTCCGGGGCTTCCTAGTCCTTTATTTATAGAGGGGGAACCCTCAAATGGCCTTTGGGGGTCTTCGGAGCCGTTGGAGAGGCCTTCGGAGCCGTTGGGAGTCAAGTGGACAAGTCTGGTCAAAGCCCAACGGCTAGTTTGACTGGCTCCACCGGCTGACCGGTTCTTGGCCACCGGTTGGCCGGTGCTTTGGAAAATGGAGAGGCCTTCTGCCCAGGCACCACCGGCTGGCCGGTGAGGAGGCCACCGGTTGGCCGGTGGTGAGACAGTAGGTGTCCCTTCTGTCTGGGTTCCACCGGCTGGCCGGTGATGGGACACCGGTTGGCCGGTGGTCTGGACAGAGGGGATGCCTTCTGTCAAGATTCCACCGGCTGGCCGGTGGTCATCCACCTGTTGGCCGGTGGACTGAAATCAGTCCACTTTTACCTTCTGGCTTTCTTGGCCCAATTCCTTGGCAACCTGAAATCATTCCTATCATCCAAAAACACTTAAAACAAGATTAGATAAATAAGAGAGTGATTGTGATCATGAAAATTAAACCACGAGGGGTACGAGAGGTACAACACCTAATATATCATAATTATAAACATCATAATTATAATTTTTTTCTAAATGCATTCATTTATATTTACAATGTATAATCTATATTAATTTAAATTCTCTTCAAGTTTTATATTTTTATGACCCCTTTTCAAAAATGATGTAAATAATCCTTACCATTTTAAAAATAATAAATTTTTTGAGATATCCACAAAGAACCATATTCATGATTTATATTACTTATATATATATATAATATTTACTCCTGAAATTTCAAATAAAAACATCCATGAAATAAGTAGTGGAAATAAAATACATCATATTAAGAGGGAAATATTCATCACAACATATTGATAGAGATATAAATTTTCGAATGAAATAAGATATAAATAACACCATTTATAATTTAAGGAATAAAAAATTATATATATATATATATATATATCATTGATATTTAGTTGGGCAACATTTTGGACCAAACCGATTAGCCGGTTAAGGGAATCAAAACATGTTTCTTCATGGAGGTGGTGGTCTATACATACACATGATTCATGTATTTGTTTTTCATAAAGGAAGAGGGCAAGGTTATGAATTCTTAAAATATTATAATAATAAAATTACAGTATAATAATGATACTGATATTAACTTTCTATAACAGTACAAAACTTTTTTTTCAAGGATAATTTCATAAAAATAAATAAAAATGAGAATTGAGAGGTTCAATATATACACATCATTTCTTGGATTATCTACTTTCAAAATTGAGTTAAAACTATCAGTAATGGAATGTTAAGAAGAAAAAAACCACATTAAGGAAGATATAAATATTTTTATGAGGATTAGAAATATGTTTTACTAAAACATGTTGGTTGTGTTGTGATGGGAAGTGAGGAGATAAGTGCCACATTTATAAGTGAAAATGTTTTAAATGTTTTAAAATTCCCATAAAATTAATAATTTGATGTAACCGTCCAGGAATGTAGATTAAAAAATGTAAAATTATTGAGGGAGTAAGGGATAAGGTCAACCATGGACTCAATAAATGCAATCCAACATATGTTTTAAATATGTTTGTATCCATTCACACTTGGTGAAATATTTTTTAATACTTATGATTATAATTGTAATGACAAAAATTTATTAAAGAATATTTCCCTTTATGCATGGAAATATTCTTCCCTATTATTAAATTTGTAAATAATGAATATGAATTTAATATCCATTATATTATATAAATTTCCTACTACTAAGAAATAATAATTTTAAAATACTAAATGTAAAATTTATTAATAGTAACTTTTTCTAAAATGTAAAATATAGGTTACTGAATTAAAACCAACATTTTTAAAATTAGTATTTCACTTATAAAATGGATATTTAGTCATTTAATTTTTTTTAGTAATTTAAAACTCATACTTATATACAAACAATTTCATATTTTTTTTATTTCTAGAGATGGTCATTTTTATTATTCATATAAAAATTAATATTTTTAGAAAAAAAATATATTAAATAATAGTTAATTTTTTTTGATAACATAAATTATGAATTTGATTTTTATAAATTCTCATTGTAATATATAAAAATTTATTTATAATAGAAATTCATCAAATATTATTGTAATATGTTTTTAAAGGAAATCATTTTTTGGTATATCGACTTTTCTTATAAAATTATTGTTAATCATAAATAAATTTTTATAAAAATATATATTATATAAAATAAATTTCATTTATAATGAAAAATGATACTGGATTCTGAGACACACTTATTGAAATAGTATTAACATGTTCCTTTATTTCCTAAATTTTTTATATCTTCTCATATCTTTTTATTCAGCCACTATCATACATTGGTAAATTTCTATTTTACAGAAACTAGTTGGGATATGTTAGGGTTTGGTGTCAAATTTGGTTGATTCTATCATACACAATAGATAATTTTGCAGGAAAATTTTATGAATACCTAGGTCATAACATTCTACTCCTTTAAAATAATCTCATCGTTGAAATTTTATTACATAGGACAAAAAAATTTAGTGAGACTTTCTCACATGACATCATCAATTTCACTTGTAACCTCTAAAAAAATATAATTTCCACAAAGAACATTCGCTACATAGGTGGTATTGTACTCTAACACCTTGTCTCAAAAATCTAGTTTATGAACTATTTATTCCACATAAGGGAGAACATTCTTTAATGACATGGAATTGGAGCATAGAACATCTCGTGGGTATAATATATATATTCTAAAAAGTGATAGTAGATACACATCCTATACATTGGAGATATATTTATTGAGTTATAATTGATGCGATACAACTGTAACATGGTCAAGGATCTTAAAGGGACTGATAAACATTGATATCATCTTCCATTTGTTCTGAATTCTCATAATGTTATTCTAGGTAGATATAATGAGGAACACATTGTATGAAACTGCAAACTATTCATATCATTAATTAGTATATATGTAAATATTACATAAAATTTTTGTGGATTTAAATATCTTTTGAATTGATCAAACCTTATATTTATTTTCATAAATTAGGTAAGGTCATATCAACTTCCTTTCCTCATCTTCATCCCAATATAGTGGTGTCTAACATCTCTTTTAATATTGAGCCTCATATAATTCCATATGAAATCTAAAATTTAAATTTTTTATCTATTAAATCAATTTTTTTAAGTTTATAATTACAATATCCTTAAAATTCCATTGAACAAGACATTATAATGTCCTTATAGTAAGATATTTCCTCTCTGATTGACCATATGTTTGAGAATGATAAGAAATACTGAAGCTCAACTCTATCACCAGAACATTCTGAAGTCATCTCAACAACATTGAGTTAAAACATATATATTTGTCAAATACTATATATTATTTCACTACAGGAATATATAAAACATACCTTATGCTTTTCCTTCAATTTTTTTAATGAGTGAAATATTAGATATTTTGGGGAGTCCTATGATGGCATCAATTGTGACATTTTCATATTACTATTCTACTAGTGGTAGTAGTTACGACATTACCATAAAAGTTAATGATAAACCATTATCATGATGGAATAATAAGAATCTAGATGTGTATTCTATTTTTTTATCTTTATGATATTTAAATAGAATTTATTTATAGGAATATATACATCATCGTAAATCATGTATTAATAGAGTACGATGAGCTATGTGCACCAACCAAATTTTCCCACTTTTGTTATACTTCTAATGGGATACATATCTGGTTTCCAAACCATATTAATCTATTATTATCATATTTGAAATATAAAATATTCACATCATCGTTTTTAATCTCATAATCATTTCTAGGCTTCATAGATATTCACATGAATTGATGGTTGATTATTCACTTGGGAATGATAGGATTTCTCATCCTCCATACTGAGTTCATATTTTAGTCTTTCCAAATATATTAATATCGGCTCCCATTAAACAAACATAATAGATAATCAAGCATGATAATTCATTCCCAAATAATCATTCAACTTATTTACCATCCAATGGTTTTCATTTATTATATATGCATAGTCTTTGATATGTTTGAACCATATACTTTTGTTCATATTTTACACCTTCTATGTGAATAGTAATTTCAATCAATTTTGTCAGAATAAATATGACACCTTTTACCATAGAGATAATGATGTGAAATATTTAATGTAAATATTATTTCTACATACTCTAAATAACGATGTGGGTAATTATATTAAAAATATTTTACTTTGTTTTAGGAATAATAAATCACAATTTCATTTTATATTAGGAAACATCAAAAGACCTTCAATAAAGTATCATTATATATTAGAATCCCTTTTTTAAATCTTAGTATTGTATGTATTGGTGTTTTTTCTATTATTTTCTCCTATTACATAATATAATATTCAAATTTCTCAATAAAAATGAAAACTAATTATATCTGTATATGCTTAGTTTGTGGATTCAATAACAATGAGAAATTTCTCAAAAATCATCAATAATATCCAACTAAACTGAGAAAACTATTGATCCCAGTTATTATGTTTGGACATTGATATTTTTTAATAAAATAATTCTTTTAGGGTTCTAATAATAAGGTAATGGTGGTTGTTAAATAAACACGAATGATTCTTTTTATAGCTAAAATTTCCACTTGTTAAACAAAGTATATAATATCTCCATTTAAGGGGTTAAAAAGAATCCATAACAATCCAAAATCTATAAAGGATATTTTTTTCTTAAATAATGGTTTTTTTGCTTCTAATATATTATATGTAAAAAATATTATCAAAAAATCACCATCTTATGGAAATGAAAATATAACCTTATGCGAAATTTTATTGAATCATGATTGTAATAATGATGTAGTATTTATAAGGTAAAAAGGGAAATGTGGCCGTTATGATTCGACAATAACATGACCATTGGAAACAATACCCTTATTTTATAATTTTACCAATATAATACTTCTTTATAATTACTAATGATATAGGGTAATTGATACAAAAAGGGGAATCAATGGCTTCCACTAGTACAATCGTGAAGTTTGAAGCCTGTTTTTTAGAACATGGGAGGGAGGTATTTCCACTAGGGTTCTCCCTCAACCAAGGATTAAAAGAGATTAAGAAAGGGAACATTGAATGAAATATCATAAAAAACATGTTCATGTTAGTGGAGATTACCACTTGGTTGATGTTGGACAAGGAAACCCATGAAACTACAACCATCACACTCCTTACCCAAATGATGTGTGTAGGGATAATAAGAGGATACATGTCCAAAACATAGTTACTTGAGGTGTATTTTTCATTGTATAAATCAAATTATTTTTCCTATCAATTCTATCTATGATCGTTTTTTCTAAATAAAATTATTTTTTAATTAAGACAAATCTTATAAAATATTTTTTAGATGAAAATAAAACATAATTGTATTTTTATAAAAAATATATACAATATTTATAAAAAACCATGGTATTATGAATAATTTTTTCAATGAAATAGTCTTTTAATACAATTTTATATAAATAATAAAGGATAGAATAATTTTATAACTACTAAGGAATTTTATTATAAGTTTCAGAAATTTGACTATTCCTTAAAAACTACAATTTTTAAATTTATAAGGATTTTATTGTATAAATATTTAAATTATCATAAGTAGAGATTTTTTATAAAAATATAAATATCAATTTTGAAATTATAACATAGAAAAACGAATAAATTTAATTTATATGAATTTTCTAAAATACATTATTTTTTAGGAATAGTTAAGCAATACAGTTTTAGGATTCAATATATTTTATGAGATCATATTTATGTCATAAGGTTTTAATTACTAATTAAACACAATCCATGATCTATAATATTTTAGTTAATTAGTATTATGCATTTAATAGATTATATTGAAGCTTTAAAACTGATAGTTACTTTCCAATGTCTAAAGTTATAAATTTTAATTTAAAAAACAATAATTTTTCGATACATAAATTTCCATGCCAAAATAAGTATTTAAAAATAATGTTCGGTTATAGTGGACTTCATTAACCTAAAAGTTTACCCAAATGACCAAAAACATGACCAAAAACCATGGGAAAGCCATTGGTTTTGCAATTTCCACAACCTAGTTTTCTAAGTACTATATTTGTAAAATATTAAACAAATCCTCAACTTCTCCTTTAACTTTCCACCCATTTATCCATTTCCATTGACACCAATTCCATCCTCCATAAAGTTATGGTGATTTTTAATCCCATGGAGTCCACCAAGGATTTATTAATCCCTTAAGGTTTCATCCACATGTTTTAGGACCACCTCTTAAAGGTAAGGTAAATCATTACCAATCATTCCATTCAAGCTCCCTTTTTATGTGTTATGTCCTCCAATCTCAAAAATATGTTATATGTTATATGTTATTTTATCTCATTAATGAATTGGATACCTATCATGTTACTGAATGTTCATCTCAAATTTTTATCTTTTACATGACTAAACCTTTGTTCATTTTTTATACCATAACCTCTTTTCTTTTCAATGGATATTTTACTAGATTTTGATATATCTTATTATTCACTGAGTTAAATATATGAAAACAGAAATTCCTTTTCTGTGGGTAGAAAATTATTTAATGATCATGTCTTTAAGCTCTTTTGTATACCATGACTTTTAAAATAAACCCATTTTTATACTCCATGGGTTTTTAATGAGATGATTTATAATGATATATGTGTGTTACATGAAATCTGGACATATGAAGGGTGTACGTTGAGAGAGCCCCAATGCATTGGGTTATTAATTTAATCTCCATATATGACATGTTTGATGGCACATTGGTTAATAATAGTTGTAATTTTCATTTATAAAACCTTTGCAATAATCCTTGGTGATATTATTATTAATGTCTCGATTAAATGTTGTTTCAACATTTCAATGTTATAATTCAGGTTTTTATTATTATGGCACGCCTTAGGTTTTTATTGTAACTTATTAATATCACATGTTATATCTCTATATTTTTTATTCCCATACATGGATTCATTCTCTCCAATTTCTTTTCATTTATGTCACCAGGGTTATGAGATACAGTACATACAACTTAGGTTGAACCCATTAAAATGTATCTATGGTGGATTTAGAAGAATATTTTATGTTTTGATTTATTATGTTCCTTTTTCCATGAAACTGAACATCCAAAATATCTTCAATTTTAGACAAAGTGAGGAAATATTATGTAATATGATGGATTAAAGACATAGTTTTATCCAAGAAAGGTTGATTTATTTGTTGAAAATTAGGACTCTAAAGCATTAGGAAAAACCCTAGGTAAAATTCTAAATATAGGAAATCATTCTTTTATTTTGGTAAAATATTATGTATTCTATTTTCGGAAAAGAAATCCTTGTCTGGATATTAACAATGGGATATGGCTCTGACACCCTTGTATCTAATGGTAAAACCCAAAAACCCCGTTGACCTAGACATAAATAGTATGTAGTGCAAGATAATTTCCTTGATGCACTTATAGTTTGACACTATCAGGGGATATTTTTGGTTGATCAAAATATTTTTTATAAAACATTATAAAGGATACAAACAAAATTTAATTTTTATTAGAAGAAATTAATAACACATTTAAGAATGATGTTTTATGAAATAAAATGCCATTATAGTCATATGTTTTGTAAAGTAACAAAATTCACACTAATTTTTACATTTTTATAAAAATCGTGGGAGACTGGGGTATCAACATAAATTATGAGTGCAATGGATGATGAACTAACGAAATTCCAATGGATTGGAGAATGGAAATAATCATAGTGATTAAGAATCATATAGATCTACTTAAGACCAATAACATGAATAAAGTGAGGAGAATAGATTCAACTAAAATGGGAAAATATTCCATTGAGTACTTTATATGTCAATGAACACATTTTTACATGGATATACATACCCATTGATTACTGAAAAATATATAAGCTCGATAGAAAAGATATTTTTTGTACTCCATTTTACAGAACAAAATAAAGTCACCTTGGTTATGTACTACTTAGAAGAAGAAGCTGATCAGTGGTGGAAAATGATTGAAAACATGAATCCATGAAGGGAGATCAATTATATAGATTTGGAAGAGTGAAGGGAAAGTTTTTTAACAAATATATTACATTTTAGATGTGAAAAACAATAGAGAAGGAATTCCAAGAACAAAATAGAAAGGAAATGAGCTAGTGGGAGTCTATGAAATTAACATTTCATGACATTACCAATAGAATTATAGTTTTTAAGGATCCTAAAGAAATGTTTGATATAGTCTTCAATGGATTTATATCCTCTTGGTTACGGAATATATAATATTGTGAATATTATATATATGAATAGATTGTACAGAGAGCTACGATGGCTGAGTTGGATTTTGTATATGTTCAGTGGTCACTAAAGTTAAATCAAAATAAGAGGGATATAGATCCAAACTAAACGGTGAACTTTTATCAAGAAAGTGGTGGAAGGAATGTGAAACATACCAAAAAAATTATATTTGGAAGAATAATTGGATGAAATTCTTACATGGGTGTAGACAGTCCTACACATGTAGAAGAGATGAACATATTTCATGTAACTGTCATGGTGAGGTGAATCCTAAAATTATTGATACTAACATGAAAGGGATGATGGTACAAGACCATTAAAAAGTTCAATGCTTCATGTGTGGCAATTATGGTCTCTTTTCCAATCAATTTCTATATAAAAATATAACAGAGGGGAACCACCATCAACCTTATCATTTTCCAAGGGAAAAGGTTGGGACTTCTATACCAAAACAACTAATGTACATGCTCCAAAGGATGTAGTGGAAGGAATAATAATTTGGATATTAAAGGTAGAAAATACATTATTTAGTTTTAGTTTTACACATTTCTTTATTTAATCCATGTTTGAAAATAATATAATATCAATCCCTAAACATATATATATATAGTGTTATTAGACAAGGATCATGGAGGCATTATCCTAGCATTAACATTGTATAATAACAATAATATTAAATTTGGAGAGTCTAATGTCTACATAAATCTAGTTGTCATTTAAATGGATGAATTTGACACAGTACTAGGTATGGAATACCTCTTGATGTATAATGCTATGATCAACTGTAGAAGAAAGGAAAATTCATTTTTCTTAAATTAAAAACCCATAATCATATTCCAAGGAGAGTTATCTCAGCCGATGATTTTTCTTGAAGAACATCCCATATCCTTCTTTATGAGAATTATCACTAAAGAGTGTGAATGAAATGAAATTATAAAGACCGAGAATGTCCCCATCATTATAGAATAAGGTGACATATTTCCTAAAGAGTTATATGGACCTCCCCTAGAAAGATAAGTAGAGTTTTGCATCAAAATTAGACTTGGATCCAAGATTATATCAAGGACCCCATATAGAATTGATAATATACAATTAGTGGAATTAAAGATTCAACTGCATGATCTTTTAGAGATGTTATTTATCTATACAACGATGTATCTTTAGAGAGAACCTATTCTTTTTTGTAAGAATAAGGAGAGATAAATGTGGCTATGCATTAATTATAGAGAACATAACAAGATCAAAATTAATAAAAACTACCATCTTCCAAGGATTGATGTTTTATATGACCATATTAGTGGGGCTTAATTATTCTCCAAGATTGACTGATGATATTGGTATCATCAATTTAGGGCGACTAAATAAGATATCACAAAGTCCTCCTTCCGAACAAGATATATGAATTATGAGTTTGCTATTATGCCCTTTGTCTTGAATAATGATTTTAATATATTAATTTATTTTATGGATAGATTTTTTAAGGAATACCTTGATAAATGTTTGGTAGTTTTTATTGATGAAATTCTAAAACACTACAAAATTGATGAGGAAAATTTAGATCATAAACGGTTAATCTTGGGAACTCAGAGGAACGTGATGTATTTGGAGAATTTAACAAATTCGAATTTTGGTTACAACATGTTTCACTGTTGGGGAACATTGTATCCAATGGTGGAATTTCAATTGAACCTATGATGAAAAATCATATAGTGGAGTGGACACATCCTAAAAAATAACTATGATTCATAGATTTCATGGTTTAGTAGGATATTATAGGTAGTGTATGAAAAAAAATTAATGACTTTATAATACACTAACATGGATACCTCAAAAAGGTGTAGTGTTCATCTGGACAACAGAGTGTGAAGAATGCTTTCATAAACAAAATAAGAGATTTTTTACTAAACATGTGTTAAATCTACTGTTGGATATAGAAGGATTCATTATTTATAGTGATTCATATATAATGTTATTGGGTATGTTATCCTAGAAAATGATAAGGTGAGTGCTTATGCATCATTACAGTTGAAGCCTCATGAGAAGAATTACCCAACACATGACCTAGATCTACTTATATTTATTTTTTCTCTAAAAATTTAAAGGCAAAATATTTATGGGGAGAAATGTGAAATACACATAGACTACCAAAGTACAATGTATATTTTTTGGAAAAAATAATTGAATAGGAGACAAAGGAGTTGGTTGGAGATTGTTAAATACCATGACTATTCAATTCATTATCACCATTAAAGAAAAAATAATTTACCTAATGAATTAATTAAGGAAGACCCTATTGTGGTGGATATTATGATGATTTAAGGATATCCATTGATCAAGGACCCTTTAAAACTAGACATTGGAATCTTAAGGGAAGAGACATCATCAATTCTATCTCAAATGATTTCTCAACCAACATTACAAAATATTATGTTTAAATATCAAAGTGATGCTCCTCTGTTAGAAAAGAAGATACATGTTTTGAATAAAGAGAAGTTTCTTATGTTAAGTATTTTTTAAGATGGTGAATTGAAATCTCATACAAGGCAGTGCATCCCATATATCATAGAGATACAAAAGGATATGCTAGATGGTAAGAACCCAGTTCTTCCTTTGAGGCATATATATTTACTTTTCAATTTATAAATAAGAAAATAGTGGAACAGAGGTCGAGGGGATGGCTTCAGGCCTATTAAATGACGTGGCAGGGAACTATAAATCATGTAATTATAGGTACACACTGTGTATGAAAGGATAGACACCACATAATCTCAGTACACAACCATTTAATGTTATAACCTAAATTTGTAGGGACACACCGTGTAGTATCATGTACACAATTTGTACTTTTTTTAATTTAATTGAGTAGTAGTGTCATTTTTCTTCATATGGACAGAAGGCTTTCCCCATTACATGAACAACCGTGCCAGATAGGATTTCCGTTCCCGATTGATCATCCAAACCCCAATTCCTTTATTGTTAGTTGCATTTGAATCCGATCGGTGTTCTCTTGATTAATCTTGATCCTTTATTCTTGAATTATTCTCTTGATCTAGTTATTTAAGGTCATGATTTTATAACCATTCTATAGATCTACTCTATTCTATGGAAATTCAAAGACTGACGCTGTACAAGGAGAGTTGTACTATGATGAAGTAGGTGGTCTTGTGCCTTTCTCTCATCGACGAGTTGTCTATATGGGCCTTATTTCTATTCACTCATGTATTGAGTGTAACCTAGAATGGAATTTGACCCTTTTTTGTTTCTTAATGATGATTAGATCATGAATTAAAATAATTTTAGCATGTTCAAGATTGTTGGGTTGATCATGGCCCACCCCATGGGTGAATTCCCAAATAATGAATGTTTATGGAAGTTTGGTCAAGGATTCCTATAGGGAATGCCTTTCGTTCCCTTATTGGGTTGTTAAGTAGGAATTACATTTATAATGGAATTGAAATAGTGATAAATTATGATTTTTTTAAGGGTTTGGGATTAGTGATTTCCTCTTTTCCCCATGATATTCCAACTATCGTTTAAGCCATGTGATAGTTTAATTATCTTTTTTCTTATATGTATGATTCCTACCTTAGTTGATGTTATATTAAACATTTAATAATTTTATTTACATGTGTTTTAATTTATTCTGAAATTCAGATATACCACGCTTGACCCTGTTGACTTTTACGCATGCTGGTAAAGATTTGTTATGCTAGTGGGTAATGATTTGTTATCCATGTGTGAGAGAATTTGTTATGCCTATAGGTGAGTATTTGGTTATTCCTATGGGAGGATATTGTCTATGCCTGTAGGAGATATTTTAAATTGAATTTTTAAATTTATTGACTTATGACATGTCTTCTAACCCAAAGAACATGCTTGGATTTAGTATTCACATCATTTGATAAGATATCCATTAGAGGTATTTATTGAGAATTATAGATATGAGGGATTAATGGAAATAGAATGGAGCATGAGACTTATAATTTAATTTAATTAAATGGGTGTACTAAATAGAATGAATGGAAATAGAAAACATGACTTGTTGGGTTTTTTACTTTTGGGTGCTTCTATGTTTACTGCTTTTCCTTTTTGTACAAAACCTGATGCATATACTCTCTAATAAATAGACATAGAACATAGGTGGTTTCCAACTGGGATATATTTCTCACACCCTATTTGGGTCATGATTTTGTACCCAAATAGATTATATTGTTCCAGGTGTCGATAAGGGAAAGCACTCATATACATGTACTAGAGATGCTATTTAGGAGTAGAAGAGAATGGGACTGAGTCGAGGCTTAAGATACATATTAGTCTCCTATTTTTATTTTTTATTTTTAAAAATATATTATTAATTTATATAGTGTACCTATTTTTTCAATTTTCATAGAAGAAAACACGATGCATCATCTTTTTTATTGAATGATGTTTGGTTATTTATCTTCTCAGTCTTATGTTGTTTATTTTAGTTGTATGTTGTTCACTGATTATATTATTGTATATTATTATGGAACTACGTAAAACTCTACCAATGTGGGAATAGTTTCCCCATTATCACACCCTAGGCCCTCATGGCTAGTCCACAGCCTCTAGAATTTTGGGAAATGTATCTGAGGCCATGTGGCCGATTGGGTACGGTGGACCAGTTGTGTGGCACCCAGACATGGGAAATTACAAAATGGTATCATATATGGTTTTCTTTTTTGGTTTATCTTACTATTTGGTTAGATTTTAAAGGTATAAGAAGAAAATAGAATTTGTAAATTAGTTATTCCTGCGAGTAGCTACCTTGCATATATGGAAAATACGAATCACCTTGAGCTATTACAGTTGATTCTATTTCAATATGGGGAGAAAAAATTGTTTCGTACTATTATTATTGATATCATTGTTGTTTTATGTTGTCTCAACCCAATGATATGAAGGTATTCCACCTCATGCATCATATAGACACTGGTTATAAATCACATGTCATGCATTATTTCCATGCCATTTAGAGATACTTGCTGATGGCATGAAGTTGTGATAGATGTCATTCTAGCTATGATTGATGTTGTGATAGATACCATGATAGGTATGTTTGGTATTGTAATAGGTGTATTGGTATGTTTTATTGTGGAATGTAATGTATTCCAAACATGGGTCCATGAAGAGTATGGTCCCTCATGGATTAGAAATTATTGGAACATGTTTTGTCCATGGGATATGAATTGTATTGTTATGTTATATATGTGGATGAAAATATTTGATTAGTGGGGATTATATGCCCCCAATGATTTTAATTTGTCTCAACGTTGATTTATTTTGAAAAAACAAGGGTTTTGAGGAAGGTTTTGAGGCTTACACTCTAGAAACCCAGACAACACGCCACAAGGTCCTACGAACACACACCATGTGTTCATCTGTTTTGAAAGAAATTTTTTTCCAAGTACACACTGTGTACTATGAGTACACACCATGTTATTGATGACCTTGTCACCTGCCATGTGAGAGAAAATATAGGTTTTTGAGTTTTGATCGGAACATTCTAGGTACATTATGTAAAACCCTTGTTGTTTTACATTTGTATACCCATGTAGCTCGGGAAATGTTAAAGTACATGGCCAGGAAAGAATACTTGTATACACACCATGTACTTGAATAACATGCCATTTACCAGTAGTGTTTATAATCCCAGGCCAATGAGAGTACATGGTCACATAAGAGATTAAGTGTACATGCCATGTATAATACCAACACACTGTGTATCAGGGGTGTTTACATGCCCAAGCTAACAGGAGTACATGGCCATGTAAGGGAATAAGCGTACATGCTGTGTATGGTTCCTACACTCCATGTAATCTTTTTTTGTAAACATTAGAGTCTATTATTATCCTATTTAGTTCATGCACTCTTGTATTAAGTACCATGTTAAACAATCTTATACTGAGGTGTGTGTGCTAGAGTTTATATAGAAATGTCACCACAACCATCTCCATTATTATGCCAGGAGAGTGAAAATGATCATACCCTATTGGTGGTAGTCCCTAGGCTACCATAGGATCCTCCAATCAGGCCAATTTCAACACTGACTATTTTACTAGATGAAGGTGTTGATACATAGTTATGTGAAGGTTTTATATAGTTTATGTGTTCCATACAAGGAGTCCCTCAACCCGCCACATATATGGACAAACTGGCATGAGTATTCTAGCAGCATCATTGGTATATGTTTATAGGGGATGGTGGACCACAAGATAAATAGTTATGGGTAAATTCCATGCTTATGAGATTCGAGAATTTGGAGATGCCTCTTGAGAGGTGGGTTAAGCTCTCAACTTATATGCTACGTGATTCTCCCAAGAGGTGGTGGACCATTATCACACAGACATAGCATCATTGGGATATAGAATTGGGAGACATTAATATGTTATTCTTTGAAAACTATTTACACAAGACCCTGAGGTCAGATAGAGCCGAGAGTTCATGCATTGGATGTAGGGAACTATTTTAGTGATGCACTACTCTGCCCATTTCGCTGAGATTTAGAGATTTTCACCTTTTCTGATGGGTGATGAGACATCGAGGTCTAGGAGATTCGAGAATGGTATCAGGTATGATATCTGATACACGGTGAATATTTTTATGTTTCCTTCTATATATTAAATTGTGAATTAGCCACTAATTACTGAGCATAATATGTGGGAATCTGGAGGTGTGAACTAGGGCAGTTCAGCGCTGTGATTTGGTAATGTCTCGACTAGGATGAAGAAGCATCGTACAAAGATTTCTTGTGGGGATACGAGTAGTTAAAATGTTTTGTACGGTAGCCTTAAGAGGTTCTAATAGTGTGGAAGAGCTGGGAATATGATCCCTAAGTGTCTAATGGACTCTGTCAAGTGCCGAACATGCAGCCAGATGGTCCATCTACCATGCTTCTACTGGGCATTCTGACTATAATTTAGTGAGAGAGGATCCACACTGAATCCACATTCATTGTATTGGTCTGCAGCTTCTCACTAGTTATGGAATTAGAATTTTCAAGGAAATTTAGGCTGAGGTGGTGGTCATGGTCGTTGTATCCAAACCCTAGGATCACTATGACAGTAGGCCAGGTCAGCCCAGGGTAGCTAGATTGTGTCACAGGTCCATAGAACATGTCAAAGTTATACAATATAAATGTTATAGCAGGAGTATGATCCTAGACTATCTACAATCAGTGGTAATATTCCAATCACCTCCATTTTAGTTTCAACAATATTTGATACAAGGGCCTCACATTGTTTTATATCTATTCCCATTTTCTAGAGCCTTGGTCTATTTGTTATCTCTTCTAATGATGTTATGATACTAGACACTCTCTTAGGGATTAGAATGGAATGTGTATGTCAGTGTAAGGAGTTCCCCCATGAGGTTGGAGAGAGTCATATATTTTGGGATCAATATTTCTTTGAGATGATATGCTTTTATTTAATACTCAGAATCGACAAGTTAGTCTCTTTTCTTGCATTTGATGTTTTCAATAACCGCATGGTGAGTTTTACGTCACTGGAAGGAAAATAATTTCCATATAAGGGGGAGTGGGATGTCCAGGAATGCTGAGATGGACCGGGGCAATGTGGGTTGAGTGGGATGACATCACAGATTACCAATTTATGTCTAGATGACCAAAGGACATGTCCGATGGACTTCTCGCAAGTGGTTTACCATTTATGGGACGTCTTGCAGAGAAATTTTTTAGGTTTACCTCTAGTTGGAGAGGTAATGTTCCTTATCTAGGTAGAACCAGGAGATGCATCGATTTCCATTCCTCCTTATGGATTGGCTACAACAGAGCTACAAGAACTCAAAATGTAGCTAGAGGATTTGGAGGCTAAGGGTTACATCTAACCCATTACTTCTATGTGGGGTCCCCCAGTCCATTTTGAGAAAAATGTGGATTGTACCATCAGGCTATGCATGGATTATAATAAATTTAATCCATTAATGGTAAAGAACTTGAACCCTCTTACACACATAGATGATCTCTTCAATCCTCTCAATGGATCTCGAGTATTCTCTAAGATTGATTTGTGATCTGGTTATCCTCAAGTGTGTGCTAGATCATCATACATACGTTGTATATCATTCCGAATCTGATATGGTCTATAAAATAAAGTTTTTATTCCATTCATTCTCAAAAATGATCCAATGGTCTTCATGGATCTAATGAACTAAGTTCTCTATCCTTATCATGATTCTTTTGTTGTGGCTTTCGTGAATGAGAACTTGGTTTATTCCCAAATTGACATACACATGCCCCATATCTTGAGATTGTTTTGAGTACACTAAGAGAGAATAGATTATATTATTGGATCTGAAAGTTATACTTCTAGATGAAACATATTCACTTTCTAGGTCACGTCATCTAAGAGACCAGAGAATCAGTGGACCTAGAGAAGGAGAGTGCAGTATTTACCTAGGATCAGTTGAAGAATTAATTCAAGGGGTGGAGTTTTCTAGAGATGATTGGTTACTATTGGAATTTCATACCAGACTTCTCACGCTTAGCAACACCAATGAAGGGCTTAACTACGAAGGGTATGATATACGTATGGTTATATTCTTGTGAGACAAACATTATTGATCTAAAAGGGATGTTAACATCAGCATCGATACTGATTTCTCAAGAGTTGAGAAGGAGTTACACTGTGTACTATGACACATCAGTTATCAGACTGGGAGCAGTGCTTATGCAGGGGGGACAAGTTATTTCATACTGGTCTCAATAGTTGAATCCACATGAGTGTAACTACCAGAAGGAAAATCTCATGTTAGGCATAGTTTTTGATTACTTACATTGTGGGGGGCATTACTTATTAAGAGAGAAGTTTTCGGTGTACACAGAACACAAAAGTCTCATATACATCTTTACTTAGTGTGATATAAATTTGAGGCAGTTAATATGGGTGGAATACCTTTAGTATTTTAAATTTTATATTTCCAACACTCATGGGAAAGGAAATCCGGATCTAGATGCATTGATAAGAAGAACATGGATACATGCAGTGCAGTAGGCCAGTAGTGAGTGGTAGCAGATGGAGTTGTTCTCTAAGATTCATCTGGAGGATACCAACATAAAGGGGATTAATTTTGTTACATACTTATCCCATACCGCTACCCTACTAGATAGATTTAAGATGAGACATATATGATATAATGAAGACCTATTTTTACAGGAGAGTATTTTAGGAGAGGACCATCCTCCAGGTTGGAAAATAGACGAGGATGAGGTTCTGCGATTACAGGGATGCGTAAGACTTTCGGTAGACAAGCATGAGGAGCTGACGTAGGATTTTCAGGCTTCAGTTTGGGTAGTTCATCCTGCTGTCACCCCAATGTATTGAGATTTACATCTTCAGAAATAGATTCTAGGCTTGAAGGGAGATGTAGCTGGTTTTTCATGAGATGTTCCACAAATTAGCAGTTGAAGGTAGACCACTAAATACTAGTAAGAATTTTTCAATAGATACCCATTCGTGAGTTTAAATGGAATGAAAGCATGATGGATATTTTGACTGGGTTACCATGGTCACCCTGAGGTAATGTTGTTGTATGGGTTGCGGTTGACAGACTTATGAAGGTTGCACATTCCCTACCGATCTAGGAAACCTTAAATGTTAATAAGAATGGGAGGTTGTACTTCTAGGACATTGTACGACTACAAAAGGTTCCATGTTCTATCATTTTAGGCAGGGATGTCTATTTTACTTCCCATTTATATAATTGGATACAAATGTCTTTGGGTACCTGTGTGATTCTGAGCACAACATACCACCCCCTGATAGATGGCTAGTAAGAGTTCAGGATTCTGTTGATGGTGGAGATACATTGAGAATGAATTCTAGACTTTGGGTGTTTTTGGGAGACACATAAACCAATTTTAGAGTTTTCCTACAACAATAGACTCTTGGATACTATTCATATGGTGCCATATGAGGCTTTTTTATTGTAATCCATACCGATCACCCCTATGCTAGCTAGAGGTAAGAGAGGTAGCAATTCTGGGACCTTGTCATGTCTAGGAGACCACTGAGGAGGTTTAGTGGATCTAGAAATGGATGGCTACTATATAGTATTGTTAGAAATCATATTATAATCAATGTATTCATCCTTTTGAGTTGGAGGTTAGGGATTTATTTTTCCTATTTGTTTCACCATGGATGGAACCCAAGTGGACCAGGAGACCGGGTAAGCATTTTGCAAGATACGTCGGTCCGTTTGAGATTCTAGAGAGGGTCAGGTGGCTTGCCTATAGATTGATGTTTTCGTAGAGGTATAAGGATATGCACTATTTATTCAACATTTCATAGTTGTGAACTAACATTTCATACCCATCTCACACCTTCCATCCCGAGGAAGTGGAGTTTCAAAAAAATGCACCATTTGAGGAACATCTCAATCATATAATGGATCATTGAATAATGGTTCTCTTAGGCCAGTCTATTCCTTTTGTATGGTTTCTATAGCAGAATTAACTAGTGCATGATGAGACCTGGGAGTGGGAGACCAACATATGATCATAGTGTCCAAAGTTCCTATCAGATATTTCCTCATCATCCATAGAAGGGATCTTCGCAGACAAATTGCATTAATTGTAAGATCCCGGTTCTTACATTGATGTATGAATCATTCATTTTTAGTTTATAATTAAAAATAATTAGGAAGAAAGGTTGAGGGGATGACTATAATAAACGTACATGAAGTTACTAGGAACTACAAACCATTTACTTATAGGTAGATGATATATAAGAATGGCTATACGCCATGTAATCCCAGTACACGACCATGAAATGGTAGGGCCAGAATTTGTATGTACATGACATGTAGTCTCAAGTACATGCCATGTAAATATTATTATTGATTAAATCTAGTATCAATGTAATTTTTTATCAGATGGATAGAAGGCTCACCCCGTTACACAAACACCAGCACTAGAAAATATTTTTCTTCCCAATGGATCATTTGAACAGTAATTCCTTCACCATCGAATGCATTTAAAACTGATCAGTGTGCTCTTGATTACTCTTGATCCTTTCTTCTTGATTTATTCTCTCGATATAGTTATTTAAAGTTTATACATTATACCCCTGTGGTAGATCTACATTTTAGTGTGAATTAATCACAGACGCAGGATGAGGAGAGTCATACTACGACAAGGTAGGTGGTATTGTGCCTTTAACTCAATGTTGTGTGGTTTATATGTGTAGTATTGATATTTCACATGGTTAGGGAGTAAACTAGAATGGAAATTGACCTTTTTGGTTTCCTAATGGTGATTATCTCATCAATAAAATTAATAAAAGCAATTTGGAGCTTGTTAGTTTGATCAAGGGCCAGCCCATGAGTGTGTTCCCTTGTACTGACCATTTATGGCCATTTGGATGAGCATGACTAAGAAGAATGGCTTGTTTTACCTTTTTGGTTGTTATGTATGAATGAAATTTATAATGGAATTTCAATTGGGACAAATTTTTATTGATTTGATTAAAGCGTTTGGGAGTAGTGACCTCCCCTTTTCTGTATGATATGCCAATTATCATTTAAGCCGTTAGATAGTATAATTCAATTGTAAATTTATATGTATGATTCCAAAGTGAGTTTTTATTATATAAAACATGTAATAGTGTAATTTACATGTGTTGTATTTTATACTGAAATGCAGATATATCGGTCTCGACCCTGTTGACTGCTATGTCTACAAGCAAGGATTTGTTATGGCTGCCGAAGATGATTTGTTATGTCTTTAGTTGAGAATTTGTTATAAATATGGGTGAGGATTTGGTAATACCTATGGGTGGGTATTCTATGTGCCTATGGGCGTGATGTTGAATTGAATATTGAAATGGATTGACTTATGATGTGTCTGCCAAGCCAAAAAACACACTTTGATTTGGTCTTCACATTATTTGTTTAAAGAGGCTTTTTAGGTATCTGTTGAGAATTTTTAATACATACGATTGATGGTATTAGGCTATATCTCATGACTTATATAATTTAATGTAATTAAATGGTTGTACCAAACATAATGAATGAAAATGGAAAATATGACATTTAGGATTATTTACTTTTGGGTACTTATTAGTTTACTTCTTTTCCATTTGTGAACACTTCTAGTTGCATATACTCACCAGTAGATTTGGATAGATCGTTGGTGGGTGCCTACTAGGATATATTTCCAACTCCATATTTGAGTCATGCCTTTGGGCCCAAATATATTATATTGATGATGGTTTCAATAAGGTAAATCTCCCTTGTATAGGTACTTGAGATGTTGTTTAGGAGATAGAGAGCATGAGACCGAGCTAAGGTTTTCGGTGCATATTAGTATCCTTATTTTATTTTTTATTTTGGAAAATAAAATGTGGATATCTATAGTATACATATTTTGAATATTTTCTATGAACATTACATTAAATCACCTTTTTATTGAATGATGTTTTCTTATTTTTATTATTTTTCTTTCACTATTTATTTTGATTTTATGATGATTACTACTTCCCCTATTGTATATTATTATTCTGTTATGTTACACTCTTCCAATGAGGGTATAATTTCCCCACTCCAACACCCTAGGCTCTCGCTACTAGTTGGAAGCCTCTGACATTTGGGGAAATTCACTTGAGGCGATGTGGTCTACCGGGTATGGGACACCAGATGAGTGCCTCCCAGACCCAAGATGTTACATGGATGAAGCTCATAGATCTATATTCCTTATACATATTGTTAGAAAAAAATTTATCTGGAAATTCATGATCATTATAGGTGGGATAATATGAAAATAGATACTTCGAACCATATTTATGGGCTCTTATTATATCAGAAAGTCAAGGTAGATCGATACCTTTATAAAGGGATATTGAAACCACTACCCATACCATCATGGAATTGGGACAATATCACAATGAACATCATCACTGGTCTCCCATGAACATCTAAAGGGAAATAATGTGATATGGGTTATATTGGATCACCTCACGCAATGTACCGATTTCATCTATATTTAGGATGATTTTTATTAGGAAAAACATTAAATTATATATATAATGGGTGTGGTGAAGTTTCATGGGGTGAAACATTCAATCATTCTTGATCAGGATCCAAGGTTAAAATCTAAATTTTTGAGAAGTATGCACCATGATCTGAATACTAAATTTTATTTCATCACAACCTATCACCCACAATCTGATGACCTATCTAAAAGGAATATTTTAAAACTCCAAGACATGCTCAGAACATGTTCAATGTAATTTAAAGGAGGACAAGATCAAAATATCATATTAGCTTAGATCTCAAACAATAATAACATCCCCTAATTTATTCAAATGGAACCATATTAATCTCGATATAGAAAGTGATGTAGAACTCATACTTGTTGAGATGATGTTGGTGAGAGGAAATTTCTTAGGCCCGATATTGTGTATGCGATTATAGAAAAGGTTAATTCCATCCAAAAACATACAAAGGCTACTCAGAGTTAGTTGAAGCACTATTTTGACATCCATCGATGGGATTTGGAGTTTGTTGTTCATGATAATGTTTTCCATTGAATCTAACCATGGAAGAGATTCATTTAATTTTGGAATAAATTGATGCTTACAACTAGGTATATTAGCCCTTATGAAATCATTTACCACATAACTGAAGATTCCTATCGGCTAGAAATTCCACTAAATATATGTCAAGTTCATGATTTATTCCATGTATAATTATTATCATCATCAATGTTAAATTTTTATTAAAAAAGAAATGGATGAAGGGAAACATGGAAACAATAATTCAAGGACAAGGAAGTGGTGATCTTGGATAAAAGAGATAAGGTTCTACCCAACAAGACTACCCACATATTCAAAGTGTTTTGGAGGAACTATAGATATAATTAATCATTGTGGGAACCCGAGGAGACAATGAGACATAAGTACCCCCAACTTTTCTCAACTGAGATAATGAGTTGAAATTTTGGAGATGAAACATCATAATGGGGAAGAATGTAATGAACAAGGCTTTATAAATGGTATTTATCTCCTAAATAATTTTTTTTATTATAATATCATATTCATACCAAATATTAGTAAAACATTCAACATATTATGAAAATGAAGAATATAACATTAAGATAAACTGATGTGAATTTTGAGAGAAATAATGATGTAGTATTTATAAGGTAAAATGGGATATGTAATATTTTTTATTCAATCATTATATAACCATTGGTCAATATGACCATTCAAAACTATACCCACAGTTGCCAATTTTACAATTATAATTAGTTTTTATAAGTATTAATAACATAGGATAATTAATACAGAAAGGGGAAATGGTGGCCTTAACCAATAGAGTCGTACCGTTTGAATCCCTTTTTTTGCACATGGAATGAAGGTCTCGACACTATCGTTCATCTATGAACAATACTAATATAAGAATGGGCAAGTGAATATTGAAGAAAATATCATATAGGATCAGTCCATGTTAGTAGAGAACACCAATTGGTCTATGTTAGCCGAGACTCCCCAGGAAACCACCACCATCACACACCATACCCTTAGGGAGTATGCAGGTGTGATAAAAAGTAAAATGTCCCAAACATAGTTATATATGATCTAATCTATTTTTATATGAAAAATGATTTTCCATATATTAATTTTAGAAATATTATTTCTTAAAAATCATGTGTAATTAAGATGTATTTAATAAAAAGTATTTTTGATGAAAATACATCATAATTGTATTTTTCTAGAAAATATATTCAATTTTATAATAAAACAATGTATTATTAATAGTATTTTTTTTGAAATATTATTTTTGAACACATTTATTTAAATAATAAATGACAAGATAATTTTATAATAGCCTATAAATATTTTAATAAGTGTCACATATTTGAGTATGCATTAAAAACTACTATTTTAAAATATATAAATATTTTTATATTTAATATTTAGAGATATTTTATAAAAAATTAGACAAAATTTTAGAATTCCAAATTTTAAAATTAGGCTTTAGAGAATTTATTGTAATTATCTAAAACTGTTAATTTTCTATGAATAGTAAAAAAATGATGTTTTAGTGTTTCGGTATATTTTTTGGCATAATATATTATGTTATAATTATATAATAGTCAATTGAAAAAAATACATGACTTAAATATGTTATTTTAATAGTAATCAATATTTTTTGTAGATTCTATTCAATTTTTTTTTAAAAGAAGTTTCCATCAAATTACTAAAAAGTAATATTTGATTTTTAAAAACATTACATTGTGGAAAATATAACTTTACATTCCAAAATAAGTATTTTAAAATAATCTTTGTTTTAGGTGAATTAAATAAATCCTTTGTATCCCCTAAAAAAACCCCTACTTCCCTACTTCCATTCACTCTAAATCCATCTTCCATGAAGATCTGGTGATTTTTACTCCCAATGAGCCCCCAAAAGGTATCTTCAAACCCCTATTATTACATCCTATTTTTTTATTGAACACCTTTTCAAGGTAATGGAAATTTTAACCTTTATTTCCATTCAAGTTCATTTTTTTGGTATGTATTTGAATATCCAAACTATGTTTTTTACTTCATTTTCTCCCATTACTATAAGAAGCGACTTATATGAATGGTATAACCTTTCCCCCTCACATTTTCATCTTTTTAAAACTATGTTTTTTACCTGTCATGCTGCCAAATCATCATCTAAATGTTTCCTCTTTTACATGAGAAATTCTATTTTTCTTTTTCATTTGAACACCTAAAACCTATTTTATATTAAAAGGATATTCAAATGGATTTTAAAGATAATTTTGATTTATTTATTTACATGCATGAAACCCAAAAATATTTTCAATGGGTTAAAAATTACATAATAATCATGTGTGTAAGACCTTTTTTATGCCATGATTTTTTAAAAGAAACTTGTTATTTATTACCCACTTGTTATTAATGAGATCATTTATTGAGATCTATGTGGCTAAAATGAAATTAAGACACACATAGGGGCCTATAAAGCCTATGGACTTGAAAATAATTTAATTTTTGAATACATTTTTTTATTGTATAATTTATACACAACACAATGTCAATATTACACTACAAATAACAAAGAGATGTATTTCATTACATGAAAGGCTGAGTTTTACTGATAAAAAATATATTCTTAAAATATAAGTATTTAATATAATAAGATATAAAATATCCAATATGTTGGATGTTATGAACATTATTAACTAAATTATAAAAATATATGGTTGAATTTATTAGTTTACAATTACTTAAAAATGAATATAGGAACCAACAGAATATAAAAGAAAGTTTTTATAAAGAACAATTTTATTCATTTAAAAAAATTGTCATAATAAATAAAATTAATTACAAATAGTCAATGATATTAATGAAATATATATTTTATTTATTCAAAAAAAGTTCTAACATTAATCCAGTATATTTAATAGGAATACGATAAGAATAAATCCAGTTTTATGCTTAAATATTGTAATTTTTTCTACGAAAGGTAGGTTTTTCACATTTAATGGAGACATAATTAAAATATTATTTTTGAAAATTTTATATATTCCAATTCAAAAAAAATCACACTTTATTAAATTGTAATATATACATTTACATTGATGTAATATTTTTTTCTTATAAGTTTCATGTTTTGATGAATAGTGATAATGTATTGCATTTTAATTAAAAAGATCCTTTCATCTAAATAATTTATGGTTTAAAAATATATTTTTAATTGGTTTTATAGTATAGTTAGATTAATTTTATATCATATAATACTACATAGTTCATTGGATTTAATTTCTCATGGAATTATTATTTAAAAACATTTCATTATTTAGTACATTTTTGTGTTAAAAACTCAGTTTCTCATTCTATGAATGTGATTAATTTTAGATTATTTATTAAAAATTTTATATTATGAATTTTTAAATATGGATCCAATTTTTTGAGTAAATGAGTCCAAATTATTTAAATATGTGTTGATTATTTTGGGCATATGAACAGTAAATTTAGTAATATATTACATAACACTGTTAAGGGTTAAATCTGCCGGTTAAGGGTAAAAACAATATTATAAGTGTTATAAAATCAACATTAAAATTTTACTCATTTTATTTCATGATATATTTTCATCTAAAACCAACCTTTTTCTGATATTATAGCCTTTCGGGGCCACTTAGATGACTATAATCCCATTAGAGTATTTTATTCTAAGGGAAGTCTAATATTTCACACTTTTGTTTCATAATTATTTCAATTTTTAACATATTTTTATTTGTAGGATACCATATAATATAAATATTAATTTTTAAATAAAATACTTTTCATCATTATGGTAATTTATTTTTAATTTTTATGAAATAAATAATTAAATTAATTGTTATCCCAATAATGATGCAGTAATTGTTTAATTAATGGAAGAATAAATTAAATGATATTAAAAATATTAAAATAAATATAACATGAGAAAATTTATTTTATTAAATAATTTTATATAATAATTTGAAATTTTTGGTAGGATTTTATGTAGTTTTTTAGATTATATCATTTTCTTATGATATTTTTAAAATTTCAAGTAATGAATGGTGTCAAAAACGACACTATTCAATAACATATGTCGCAGGGTTGTGTCCCTGATCCTATTTATTTCCTGTTTCTTTATTAGAATTATTTCATTAATTGGAAGCTATAAACAACATTAAATGGGCCCTTTATGGAACTTTTTCATTTTAGAGTAACTATACTATCCCTTAACGTGTAAAAAACTATGTTGTCATGGTAAGAGTTTAATTGTTTGATTATGTGTTATTGGGAGAAGATAAGGTTAGTAATATTACCTAGAATTGTGTAAAAAAAATTATTTGATATTATTTCGACTCATAATCATTCTATCTTGTAAATAATTAATTTTAGGGTTATTTTAAATTAAAAATAATTTTATATTCATGAAAAATTTTGACAGTTTCCCAAAGTTACCCTCACCTCAATTATAAAAGGGAACCTCCTCCCTAATTTACTCACACATATCATGCCATGTTGGTTTAACCAATATATTCACAAATAACTTCTAAAGATTACTCCATTTTTCCTATAATCCTTCCTTTGGGATGAAAACCATATGAGGAATCTCTTTTTTGAAAACTAAAAAGAGTTACCCAAAGAAAGGGTTACATCTTTCCCCAAACTCTTTGGTTTTATTTCCATTAGTGTCGCCATAAAAAATCATTATTCAAAGATGATATAAAAACCAGCATAAAAATATAATGAGATATTTTTATTTGTTTTTTTGACCTAAACATAGACAATATTCTATCTTATGATAAATGAGAATACGATTTATGTGTATGGTGCACTACCACCTAGAAAACGATGATTATTCATTTTTCCTTTACCAAATTTAATATTTTGGAATTATTTTGAAAATTATGTTTAAATATTTTATATATGATATTCATTTTTTATTTATTATTTTTTTAATTAGTATATAATAGACACCATTATGCTTTTCATTTTTTATAAATATGATAAAATCATTTGTGAAAGTGTTGACTACAACCTCCCCAAAGCAATTTGATTCTTTCATGCTATTCACAAAACATATTAAGGATTATTATAATAGTAATATGAAATATATATGAAAAATATATGATAAGGGAATTATAATGTACATATATATCATTTAATTTAACTTTATTAATTATAACAATGAAATTGGTGTATTATTTATGCATATGTAAGCCCTACCGTCTCCATGAACAGTGCATTTAATTTATTGTATCCAGATATCAGGGATTATTTTAAATTCATATATACTGAATATATATTATATTTAAATCATGGTTTATGTATTTTAAACTATGAAACCCTGATCTAATCAATTGTAAGAACAAATAACAAGTCAAAACATACTCAAGGAACTAGGCAATTAACAAAGAAATAGTAAAAATAATGAATGATTATTAAGAAAAGGGTAATTAGATATTAGAAGAGGTTACTATATGATCTCATTAATATTTATATGGTTCTATTATAATTTATTAACATTATTTCAACCACTATAAAAGATGTTAAAAAAATTTCAACTAATGGAATATTCAAGGTAAAGGGAAACTTCACAATATCATTATTATTCTAGGTTGTTTATATGCATGTATCTGATGGGTAATATTTACCATAAATTTCTATTTTTCATTAAATTATTTTAAAAAATATGTATACAATTATACTACCAATGTATCTAGTCTTGTAACGATGTTTTAATTATTATAAAATTGTTTTTAATAGAATCTTTTTTCCATTTTCCAAACGAGTTACATTATGACTTTTTCAACATAAAATAAAGAAATAATGTTTATTTTTAATTATAGACGTCATGATCATTTTTTACACTATCACGATTCCTTACTTTTTTTAATATTCCACTAAAACTTTAATTTTTTTTAAATAAAATATTTCCTTTCTATATGCATGGATTTTAAATTAATGATTTCAAAATAAACGTGTATTTTTTTCAAGATATTTTATTTCTTTTATTATAGTATTTTCATCTATATTATCATCCTATGTTGACTCTTCTATATGATTGAAAATGAAAAATTATTATATCATGTACCATTTTTTATTTAATGTTTTATGATCATTTTCACTAGGGATGTGCTAGGTTTATAACATTTAAAATTTTACATAGAATGGGGTTTGATTATGTTTACTTATTGGGGAATGATATTTACAATATATCTATATATGTTGTTTATGTTTCAACCCATTCATAAAAGGAATTAATTGTACTTAGTAATTAAAGGGAAGGTCCTAGAATAGCCCATCAATTCATCATTATTTCCCAAGATCCAACTAGATATATAAATGGCCTAGATGTTGCCGATTTGTTTTTTCAAATATAGATTTGGATGAGGCCTTAACCACTTATTTTTATATTTCATGGATGAGGGCTTGACAATCTTTTTTAGATGTCAATAATTATGAATTCCATCATTGGGATATTAGTTATTGAGATTCCATGTGATTATTCAACTAATTGAATGTCCATTAGTATGTTTCCTATTTCATGTAATTAAATTAAATTCCATGCATTACATTTATTTACCATTCCATATTATTAATCTCATATTTACTCATAGCATTTGTTGTACGATTACCCTTACTGAGAATTTGACCACACAAATTAATTATGTATTATTTTTTTCCTGGGATAGAAAGAAGTGAATTGATTTTTACATATAGAGTTATACTAAGGAGATTAGTGGCATGAGTGATTGAAATTATTTGTGTATTTTTTCGTTTAGATTGTAATGTGAAATTCAATAATGTTATCTAGTTTCCAAAACTACTAAACTGATTAGTAATTTTAGATTTATGTCTTTTATAAATGAAATTTTAATAAAGCAAGGAACGAGATCTGGGCTACTGGGGTTGGAGTCATCAGAGTTGATATTAGAAATTGTATAGTAGAAACTATGGAAATTAGATTTAGAGAAACAATATTAAGCAATATAACCCTATGATAAAATTTGAGGATAATAATGGAAGAAAATCATAAAATTTTGGGTTAGGTAGAGAATACATGGGTCTTCCTAGAAATCAATCCCTATCTGAATACTATAAGTGAATGTGGTTCTGGAACAAATATAGATAGGAGTAACATCTCTGGCAAGGTGTGATGAGCTTGACTAAGCGTAACCTTGTACACTATAATGATCCTTACATCACACCAGGTTAAAAAATTCCGATTGATATGCATAGGATAATTCAAATTATACTTGAAGACTATTATAATGGATTTAATATTAAATATGTCCCCAAAGAAACCATGTTTATGATTATGAGGCTAGATAAGCATAAATGTTTCTCTTTCTATTATTTAATGTATATGATTTGTATTATACATTATGATTTGACCTAATGTAGTGTATGCCATCATTTGAAAATGATACCGAGTAGAAAGAATGTGATCCTCACCAATTCACATCATCTAAAGAGTATTAAGGATTATATATTTCATTGTATTATGCTAATATTTCAAAAGGGATAGTATCTGAATGATTATCATCCTAAGATGAAATTTTGTTATGCGATAATGGGATAAGTAAAGAGTACTCTATGTTTTGTGGCATTATAGGGGAGCACTAGGATGAAGACTAGGAAAAATATGGTTAAAGGGAAGAAGGGAAATAAGTATTTTCTCACAATTAATAATTGTGGAAATAATCACCACGGTACTTTCTTAAAAGTAATGGGAGTTTTCTGCAAGGGTGGAGAGGGTGGCCACTATTCATGGGATTTCAAGGATAGAGAATAGTTTTCCAGAGTACAATGCATCAATAATATAGGGAATGAAAACAATAGAAATTATCGTCTCATGCATCAATGGAGTATACCCTATAAGTATAAATTGAATCATGGTAAATATTATGATCCTATCGTAGATGAGGATGAATGATTATTTTTCTTATTCTTTGACTCTATAATTATTTCAATTTATTATTTTATAAATGATATATTGGTTATAAAAATTATAAAATATATAAGTATTTTACTATAATATTATTTCATTATGTATTTGATATTATTTGTTTATTTTTACAGATGAACGAGAAAAATGATTGAGTTGCATGTTTTTGGAAAAAATATCTTCACGGGAAAGATAACCCTTGATGTGTTCCTCACACAGAGATAATAATATCAGAATAATGAGATTAATGACTTGGATAAATTAAATTTTATACTAATGACTACCTTGGAACTGATTAATGGTTTATGATTAACTATGGATATGGTTTTAGTGCTTAATGTACCACTCCTCCATATGGTGCAATATTTTCTAATAGATAAACTATAATTAGTTCAATGTTAAATCAATATGTATGATTGTTCTTATTGAGAAATATTTTTACTTAATACTATATTGAATGGATAAATTTCTCAACTCTCGGAAAATGTCCTTAAAAGAAAATTTTGTCATATTATCATCATTTTTCATGATATAAATGACCGTTATTCATACCTGTAGTTTATGATTTTGTGGTTAAAAAAAATTTCATGATCATTTCCTCTATCACTTTATATCATAACTTGATGTTTTTATTTATCTTCTATTTCAATGTGTTCACAATTATTCTCCTAGTCAAGAATCCATGTTTTGTGATTACATTAACATTTGACTTTTCCTATTATTAGGTGGTTATTTTACTAACCCTATTTCTGACGTGCATTTCCCATAAATGAATTTTTAAGTTTCAACCATTAATTGTTCAATGAAAATACAAATTATGAGGATTCAATTTATTGAAGGAGGGGAGAATGAAACACCCTAAGAAATTAATATTTTTTTCATTTTGGAATAAGTTTAATTATTTTTCAAAGTTTATTTATATGAAACACCATGTTAATATTATGTTACACACAATAATTTTTTGGATTTCATTACATAAAATACCTTTTTTTCATGAATAATAAGATATTATAAAATAATTATTAATTAATATAATAAGATATAAAATATTTGATAATATTTTAGTTTTTTGTATTATTACTTAACATAAAATTAGTGAATGAAATTTTTTAAATATATATTTTATTTATTCAATAAAATATTTTTTACATTAATAAAATATATTGCATAGGAATAAGATAATATTAATTTTGGTTTTATGCTTAAATATTGTATTTTTTTTACAAAAGGCAGTTTACTACCTTTCACTGTATAACCTATTTTAAATCCTATTTTTGAAAATTTTATATATTAAATATGACACAATAAACATATAATTATATATAGGAATATAAAAATTTAGTTTGGTTTGTTTCTTGGTATTTTTTTGATAGGTTTCTTGTCTTGATGAATAGTGATAAACTATTATATTTTAATTAAAAATAGATTTTTTAATCTAAGTAAGTTAGGGTGTTAAATTTTAAAATTTAATTAGTTTTAATGAATAATTATATTAATTATATATCTTTTAATACAATTTGGTCATTGTAATCATTTTCACATTGATTTATTATATTAAAAAATTCAAATAATTTGATCATTATTACTTTAAAAACTCGTTTTATCATTCTATCAATAAGAATAAATTACGACTAATTGATGAAAATACATTATTTTTAATTTTGAATAATGGATTCCATATTTGAAATATGTCGTTAAAAATTATGTCAATATATTTTTTTTCGGAAAATGAATAATAAATTTAGAAAAATTTTATTTACCACAAATAAGGGTTAAATCAAGTGATTAAGGGTAGAAAAAATATTATATGTCGCATAAATTACCATAAAATAGGAAACAATTATTTTTGGAGAAAATTTTGACCTAAATAATTCTATTGTTCAGAATTTATGGGATTTTGGAAACACTTGGATGATAGTAATACTATTATATATTTTTATTCTAAGGGAAGTCCAATATGTCACAATCTTGTTTATATAAATTTTACATTTTTTATATGTGGTTATGTAAAGGATAACATCAAAAATAAATATTAATTTTAATGATAAAATGTCTAGCTTTATTGTGGTTGTTATATATAAATTTTAGGAATGATATAATTAAATAAAATGATGACATTATGATGATATAGTAATTGTTTAATTAATGGAAGAATCCAATAAGTTATATTAAAAACATTGAAATAAATATAATTAGATATATTTAATTCAATACATGATTTTTCTATATTAATGTGACATATTATCAATGAGTTAAAATATATTTTTAGAATATATCCTAATTTTATGATATTAATAGAAAGTCATGTAATGAACATTGTTAAAATTGAAACTAATGAAATTTTCAAATAAATAATATTTTATTAAATTAGAAAATGATTAAAAATATAAAAAATCCAAATTATAGGGATAAAACTGAATATTTCATAAATTTTCTATTTATGGATCATTTGGCATCTTAGAGTAACTTTATTAACACTTAAAGTGAAAAATGAAAAGTTGTCTCAGTAAGTGTTAAAGGGTTTAATTAATGGTTATTGCCAAATGATAATGTAATAATATGAAATTAACATGTCTAAAAATATTTGCTTCAGACTATTTAGACATATATCTATCTTATATTTGATATAATTCACTTTATATCCATTCGTAATTAACAATAAATTTATATTAATTTTATATTTTGAGAGTTTCCAAACATGAAAACCACCTCTGATATAAAAGGAAACATCCTTCCTCAATTTCTCACAACTCTAAATAAACTTTGTCTCAACCAATATCTTCCTGCATAATATATGAACACCCCTATATTCATCCTAGAAGACTCTATTTGGGCAGAAATCAATCAGAGGAAGCCCTTCACTACAAACCAAAAGGAATTACCCCAATAAGATGTAACATATTTTCTCAAGATTATTTGTTTTATATCAATTATTAACCAATGAAATATCCTTATTACAAGATTATATAACAAAAATAACATCCCAAATATATTAATTTGTTTTTATTCTATGGTTTTTACTTACACTTATTCACACATCCATCTAATGGGTAACAAACATATTGTTTATGTGTACAACGAACATCCACCCCATGAAATTATGATTATTATTTTTTTACTTTACCACCTTTCAAGGTATGGAATTATGATAGAAAATATATTTAAATATGTTATATATGATATTTATTATTATTTATTTATTCTTCTTTAATTATTTTATTACTCATATCTTTATGCTTTCTATTTTATATAAATATGATAACATCATTAATGGAAGTGTGGACTACCACTGTCCCAAACTGATGTGATTATTTCACACTATAAATGGAATGTATTAAATATTATTTTAATAATAATATGATATATATGTCATAGATAATATATTTTAATTATAATATTCATATATATCATTTACATTTCTTTTTTTATACAATGAAAATGAAATGGAAGTAGTGTTTTTATGCACACACAACCTAAAATCTCCATGAATGGTGAATTTTAGTTCTTATCCAAAAATATTATGGATTAATATAAATAATTATATACTAGAGATGAAAAAACAATAGTATAATTAATTGAAAAAAATATAAATATAAAAACATACTCATGAAACTAGGAAATTGACACTCAAAATATTGAAAATAATAAATGATTATTTACAAATGGAAAATAATATAACATAAGAGGATCATATATGATAAAATAATTATTAATATAGTTATTTAATAATTTATTAAAACAATTTAAACCATTACATAGGAGGTTAAATAATTTTCAATAAAAGGAATGTTCAGGGTTTGGGTTAATTTCACAATCTTAGTATTATTCGAGATTGTTTACATATTAGTATCTCATGAGAAATATTTATCTTCTATTTCCCTATTTCATAAAAATAATTTCCAAAATATTTTTACTATTCTCCTAAAAATGTTATAGGAATTTTATCCACTACTTAATTTTTATAAAATATATTTTAATGAAATCTTCTTGACGTTTTCCAAATGAGGATCATTTTGACTTTTTCGACAAAAATATTGAAAAAACGTTTATTTGTAACATATATAACATGTGAAAACTATCTACCATCATGAGGCCTTGATTGTTTGACGCTTCCTCTAAATTTTTTAAATTTTTTTTCTAAATAAATAATATTCTTTTTTAAATGAATGGATTTTAGATAAATAATTTCAATTTCAAATGGTATTTTTCTCAAGACATTTCTAACAATTTTATTAGATTATTTTCATCAATATCAACACACATTATTCAATAACATTTTTCTATTGAGTTTAATCTATTATGATATCTCTAACATATTTTATTAAATGGTTTATGATTAGTTTTCCTAGGGATATACTATTTTGATACAATTCACCATATTACTCATAGTGGTTTGTGATTATGTTTACTGATTGGGGAATGTTAATTCCATTTCATATGTATATGTAGTTTATGTTTCACCCCATTCATTTATTTTTTGATTTATACAAGTTAATAAATGATAGGGGACCACTGTATCCACTTTATGTATCAATTGGTCTTATGAGACAAATTATATTTAAACATGGTGGAGGCCTAGAAAATTTATTTTCTTATATTGATTTTACTTAGGCCTTAACGAATTCTTTTAAAATGTCTTAACTGAGGCCTTGATGGTATTTTTTAGACATGAAACATTATGAATTTGATCATTATGAGATTAATTATAGACATTCCATGTGATTATTTGACTAGTATAATATACACTTTTAATTTTACAAGTTCATGTGATTATTAAATTGGAATGTTTTTTAGTTATTTACCTATATATATTACTTATGCCATTTTTACTTATAGGTTCCATTGTATGCTTACCCTTACTACAAATTTTTTCTCACTCATTTCTCAAGTTTTATTACCCCCTTGTTTTTTAAGGAGTGTTTTAATATTGATAGATAGGGTTACACTAAGGGGATTAATTTCATGCTAAAAGAAAATTTGATTTGTATTTTATGTTTTAGAATGTAATGTTAATTTCATGTATGTAATATAGTTTCAAAAATACTAGACTTATAAATACTTTGGGATTATAATCTTGTATCCTGGCCAATATAATGATATAAGGCACTTGCTCTAGGCTATTGGGGTTGGGGTCATTATTGGTTCACCTTGATAGTAATCCAATGCATTGAGTACGAATTTATTCTCTAAAGATGAAATGATTTATGATACCTTTGTGGATAACCATGGTAATTTTCATTTTTGAAACATTTGTGATAAAAATTAGTGATATTATTATCAATGTATAATTTAAATGTTCTATCCATGTTTCCATATTAGTATTCATGTATTTATGATTATTATATGCCTTTTTACCAGGCCTTAACATTATTACTTATGTTCTTATTGTTATTTATCAACATGAAATGTTACATTTCTTACTTTTTTATTCCCTTACTAGGATTCATGCTTACTCATTTATGTTGATGTTCATCCCATGGTTATGATATGAAGTGATTATAAGATTGAGTAAACCCATGAATAATTATTTATAGTGGATTCAGATGAATTTTTAATGTTTCCATGTATTATATACCTTTTTATAAGAGTATAGGATTGAAAATATCCTCTGTTAAGAACTATGAAATGACATTTTATGTAGAAAAAGGAGGACCTACATACAATCCATAGATGATATTCATGATCTCCCTTACTCTTAGAAAGTTCAAGATTATTTTCTATAAACACAACCATAAACAGATCCATACAGTCAATAAATACTATTTTCATTATGTCCATGTTATTTAAGGGGAACCATTGAATCAAAATTACATCACTATAATCTCATAGTGCCCATAATTCATTTGGAAAGTGATCTTTGAAATATCATTCATTTTAACCCTTAACAGATGATATCCAAATAACATGTCATACATTGAATTCTGTTGATGTCCTATAAGCTAATAAAATAAGTCGTTGATATTAGGTGGAGGATAATTATTCATAATATTGTTCTTATTAATCAGATGATTATAAATTAAAAGGTTATTTCTCCCATTATAGTTTTTAAAAAATTTATTACTACACCAAATTGTCCAGCACTTGGTCAGATGAAACCCCTCTACAATTTTTCTTATAACCCATTCCTTAATTACTAGAATATAATATCATTAATTAAATATGGAATCTTGGAGTTAGGAATAAATCTACATATGAGTTATATTGAAAATTTAAACTCACACTCTACAAGATGAACAATAAGATCATTGAAGAATAAAGTAGTATATCCCCATGTAATAGAGATTTCATCTACACATAATTTTAATCTGTTAATTAGAGATTCAATTCCCTCAATTATCTGTATAAAACCCCGTATTATTGATAAATATTTAATAGATGGATCATACATTAGTTTATACATGAGAATAGGATGATCTCGGTATTAGAATGACATATCTTTATCCTGTTTATTGATATTGAATCAATTTATAGATATACAATCCATAAGAAAAATAATTTCAAATTAAACCATGGGGAGAAGTACATGATATACATGAACTCTATTCATAGAAATATCAATTGGAGAAGATATATATCTTATATATAATCATTTTTCGATATAGGGATATCATAGATATCATATAATGTTTTTCATGGAATGGAGATTTAATATTTTAAAAATATTTTCTATATAAATGAATGTAGAGCACCATAATTAATGAGGATACTTGTATATATATAATAAATTGAATTTCTACCACAATTAACATCAGTATCAAGATCTACATGATCAGATGTGATGGTTAAATCTTGAAAAGACCAAATCATCATATATAAAAAATTACATATCAATATATCAATATTTATTATATAACATAATGATCCATAATATAATTTTTAGGTCTATTTCTATCCGAAACATGTACACAAAAACAAAATCTCCAAAATTGAGTTACATTATATCATACTAAGTTCGTATCTAGAACCATTTCTAGACATATTATACATTAAACATTTCTTCATTACAAAGCTATGGAACAATAATATATTTTGAGATATAATGCTCAGTAATGATAAATAAGGGAGATTCCATTGATTTAATTAGATTTATATGATTATAATGGTATAGTATCATGGGTTGAAACTTTTAGAAAAATGACCTCTATATTATAGATCATAAAATTGAGTCCTGACATAAACATTTATTTTTATAAGACAATAATTATAAAGGAAACAAAGTGAAAAACCAGTGAGACAATAAAGTTATAAAAATACATAGATTTGTGAAATACATATAAGAATTGAAAACATTATTTCAAGGATATCAAACAAGAAATTCATATCATGTTAGTATTGGGATAGCCACCCATTAATATTATTTTGGATTCGAATAACCTCCCATGTACCTTCCTTTAGGGTTTAGATAACCTCTAGTGTAACCTCACATTGGAATAGGATAACATCCTTTGAAACATTTTATATTATATAAAATTGATCACTTCCAAATGCATTTTATGGTGATATAGGTAGTAACTATCACATAAACCATAATTTTTTGCCCCATAATATCATAAAACATTAACTATATCATAACCTATGAAATGAAATTGATTTCTAAAACATTTCAAAATGACAAAGATGATGTAAAATAAAAACATGTAATAAACATTTCATCATTCTATCACAACATAAAACATAAAAATTGAACATGTTTCACCAAATTTTTTATCATAACAGAAATAAACGATCTTGGGAAATATTAAGGATTATAAAATGGGATTATATAACCATTAAATGTTATTTAACTTCAAATTGTACCATCTTAGATAGAAAATTATTGTGAATGATCACTAGGATCATTTCATGAAGAAAATATACTTTCCATCCTAAATCGCGTATTTAAAAGATTAAAAATATTTAAAATTTTAATGAAAAAATTTCATTTTAAATATTGTTGGGAAAATTTAATGATATCTTAAAATAAGTGAGAGTTCATGATAATAAAAAATTTCATCCATGAATTTTATGTTCAAACAAATATTATTTTTACATTTTTGGTAAGAAATAAAATGGTATTCCCATTGGAAAATGAATATAAAATTAATTGAATTAGATTTCTGAAAAATAGAAAAATAATTAAAAAATAATTAAATAATAAATATTAAAAAAAATAAATGTCTTTAAAATATTTTTTATAGACATTGATATGGAAGAAAATTGATTTCCATCCAAAGAGAGGAATAAGTTAAATTTCTATAAAAAATATTATTTTGAACTCTAGGGTATATAAAGAGAGTAAAATAAAATAAAAACATATAGTTTTATGACATAGATATAGGTTATTAAATTTTATTTTCATTATTAAATATATTTTATAATATTTTATAATTGGAAACATAATCATATATAATCCTAATAATCAATTAGATTATGACTAAACTTTTACCACTTGGGTATATTTTGAATTGTAATCCCTGTGAATGAAATAACATTATATAGATATATACATCCTAAAATTTTATGATAACAATCATGAAATAAATTCAGGGGTATTATATACACCAAAATTGAAATTAGTGGTGAATATGGCATGTGCCCCATAGAAATAAAAGATAAACAAAAACCCATTCCCTTATGACTCGACTTGATTCATAGACATTTAGAGATCATGCATAATAAATAATGTATTTTTAAATAAATCTTATATAACCATACTCATATTTATTATACTATATATTATTTACATGTGACATTTTATTTCCTATTTATTAAAAATTCATTATTTAAATAAAATTTTGGGTAATAACTGCATTATTTTTTCATTTGTGTTTTTGTTTCGTATCATCATTAATTTTATTTTGATAGTAGTTAAATTATATTTAGAATGATAAAATAGAAATAAATATTATAAATATTCTTTTTATATGTATTTAGACTAATCCATTGAAGTTATAGATAGAAACTAAATTATGCCATTCATTGAAATGGTAGCCCATACGTATGCATGAACATTTTTTCCAATTTCTCGATGAGTGAAATGAAAGGAAGATATATTATATATATTTAATTTAGAATAATATTTATGTAATATTAATAAATTATATTAACTAAATATTTTTTTATAACTATAAAAATATAATGTCTGTGATAAAATAATCACATCACTTCAAGAGGCGGATTCCTCTGTTCAAAGAAAAAATGTTATCGTATTCCCAAGGGATGGAATATAACAAGGTATATGTTGTATTATAATTATAGAATTATAATAATATTATATATATCATATATAAATATTATATTTGAAATTATATCTATATGTGAGAAGTGGTGATGGAAAATGTAGAACATTTGTTCACGAGGCGATAATCCTCCATAGACATGATAAATATTTTCCCATTTAATATAATAAATTAAAGATATAGGTAATTAAAATATCCTAAAAAAATAATTATGTTGAATATAATTTTTTATTATGACCACATTTTAATAATTTTTTAAGGATGTAGAGGAAGAAATATAACAAAAATAAATTTTTATGAATTTTACATTTTATTTAGAAAGATTCACTAGGTATATACCTAAATATTTATTAAAATGATTTCCTAAAGTATGTGTTGATAGATGTAAGGAATATATATAGGAATTTATTTTATGATATTATTTCTGTTCTTTGAATTGGATAGTAGAGGGGGTTTCATTTCATAAGTATGGGAGTGGATACACATTATGTTGTTGAAAAGAATAATGATTACCCACATTTTCTTAAATGACACAAGGATTAAAAGAGTTATTTTGTAAAATTATTGGAGATGACTATAAATATGGAAATAAAATGGATCTTTGAAATCATTCTAGGTAATTTATTTCAATATAATTTTAGTTTACCCCCACATATTAAACCCATTTTAACCTTAACTTAGGTAAATAGTTTTTTTATTTTTATTATTCATTTTGAAAAAAAATAATTTCACCATATTATGTAATATTATATATGATGATTACAAATATGAAATTAATTTTCTAAAATTTCATCAAATTATTTAGAAAATTAAATTTAAATATAAATCTAAGGGCATGACAAAAAATAAGTTTCCACAAGAATATTATTTCAAAAGGTTAAAATGTTTTTATATAAAAATTCAATATAAAATTTATTCCAATATCATATATTGGATTAATTATAATATAATTTATATGATTTTACTTTTGAAACCATTTTTTTAAAAACTGAAACAATATAACTTCATAAAATGAAAACACAGTTTTAAATAAAATGATTTATTTTTAATTATTAAAAGAAAAGCTAATATTTTTAACAAAATAAAAAAATGTATAAGTTATTTATTAAATATTGTCTCATAAATAGAAATTTATTTTCTAAAATAAAATTTATTTATGTTTAAAATGTAACAATTATTATTTTTTCACATAAATAAATAATATTTTTCAGAAACAGGTATTTTTCAAGGCATGTGAACACTTTTATAAAAAACATATTCCTATTTCTAAATATGATTTCTTTACGTAAAACTAATATAAACAAATTATAAAATATAGTTATTCCTATTCATTCCAAAATTTTTAAGGGCAAGGGAATAGTGGTCAAGTTTAACAAATAATATAAATATATTTTTTCATGGTTGGTTAAAGATTAATGATTCATGTAAGAGAATATATCAATGAAATTTTATCTATTCAATAAAAAGTTCCTAAAATTATATTGGTATTCTATGATACTCCCAAAAAATTATTTTTCCCTTCAAATTTCATCACTCTCATACTAAAAAATGAGTATACATTTTCCTCTTCATACCTGTAAGATCCCACATAACTTATTAAAATTGTTTATTTCATTACACAACATTGAACCTGGGAGTGGTATTGTTTTGTAGATCATTCTCTCTTGGATTTAAAATCTTCATTGGTTATTCATTATAATATATATATGGTTCTAGTGGCACGATCTATGTGTTTAGTACATGTGATGTATCAAGTATGAATTTTCTCAGTAGAGATATATCAAACACATTGTGAACCTATGAAAGTCGTGGTTGAAACACCAAATGATAAAATATAGTCCCAAAAGAATCAATAATATTGATGGGAATAATATACATAAGTCTTAATTTTACATTATTACAAAATCTCATTACCTTCTTCCATGAATAAATTTTTAGAATCACCTTCTCAGTATCTTTAAATTTCATATCACACCGGTGATTTACAACATAAATTCCTCGCTAGATTTTTGATTCCCATATGTGTTTCTTAAAAGAGATACCCTTATATACCATTTCCATATCTAGATCAGGGCCTATTATTATTATTTCTATAGCCTCATCCCTTTATATTGGATTTCTAAACATATTTTTATAGAAGGATTCATATCGATCCCTCCGAATACTAGAGTGAAAGATATTATTGTATGTAAAATTACATAGGGGACAGTGTGAATCCCAACAACCCATGAAATTAATATAACAAGTTATCAACATATCCTATAGGGTATGACTATTTCTCCCAAACTAAACAACTATCTAATGATTATACCCAAGGTTGAAACTCAACTCTGTATCAAGAGATTATAGAATACTTTTCTAGAACATTGTGGTAAATCCACAATCCCATTCAGATATAATAGAATGTAGTAGTCCATGAATCCTTTCCCATTTCATAATTTATATCTTGGAATGTTGATCCTGGGAAAAATATTTTCTGATAGTGATGGTTTTTAATTACTTTCTATAGTGATAATCAAAAAATCATATATCGGTTTTCAATTTATACATTATGGAGAGTCCAATAATACACAATGATGTTTCCCCAATTATATTATAGTATGGGTAATGGTTGGAAAATCCCCTATGATATTTTTATACACTCATTAACTTAATGAGATACAAAGCGATGATATACAAAATCTATGATATTTATATTCATGAAATCCCACAATAAATACTATTTCAAATCACTATATTTATTTCTACCCCTTGGATGATTAGAAACTGAACACCTATAATCCACTTCTAATATGTCCTTCTTAAAATAGGATATAAATAAAAAATATACATATTTACAAAAAAACATTCTATCATAATCAAGGTTATTATGAGAAACAATTTGACACTTTTTTTAAGCTCCACGTCTTCATTTGATGCCTCGGTAATCATTATTTGGATAGAAGGTTGAATGCTTATTTGAGAAAGATAATATTTTTTAAATTTCTTAATGATTTTAAGATACACTATTTAAAATTAATAAATAATATATCTTTTTGAATCCTCATCATCGACAAGCTATCATGAACCTTTTGAGTCGAAGCATCATCCACCTTGTTCAATTTCCCAGGCTGGAAATTTATTGAGTAGTTATAATCATTAATTATTTTAAACATCACATACATGTAATTTTCAACTACTTCTCTATGGATATATAATTTAATAATTTTTTATTAAGATATATATGACACATTTTGAAATAAATATAATAACTTTATTTATTTATTGAAATAATTTCTGAAGTTATCTCCAAATCAAGTGTTTGTTGATTTTACTTATGAAACATCAATTTTCAGGATGCATAAACTATCACCCTATCATTTTATGTTAGAAAATATGATAATTCATTCATTGATGCACCACATTAGATTAAAACCCCTCCATTACTATATAGTAGTGTATTAATAAGTGAATTTTATTATCATTCCATGTTTTCTTTGAAATTTCCATCTCATTCATCTATATAGAAGAACATTTCTCCCTTCCGAGTTATCATTTTTAATAGATAATATTTCCTTAAGAAAATATCTAAAAATTTTCAATAATATCTAGATAATCAAAGAAAAATATGAATCTTAGTCACTATGGTTAGTCTTAGACAATTATTAATACCTTACGTCTTTGAGGTATATATTAATATACCCAATCTTGATATGTTATGGCCCAATATGAATAAATTTACTACAAAAAATCACACTTTTCAAATATGCCATATAGTTAATACTTACATCAGATATTTTGTAAAATTATAGATTGATATTCATAATATTTAGTTATATTATAATAAAATAGAATATCATTAATAAATAAGACAAAAAATGATTTATGTACTATCTAAAGAATCTATTCATTAAACCAATGATGATAACATGTATATTAGTTTGATCAAAGGAAATAATTATATAATAATAGTTTATATACCATGTATATATTGTTTTCACGTTTATATCCACCATCATGGAATAAAAAATCATCATTAAACATCACATAATCTTGTAATTTTTTAAAAATTATACTTTCATTCACTTTGACGATCCTTTCAAGATTATATTTTTTAGGGAATTTGGCCATAACTCTAACATTACAATTCCATATAACGCAAAGTGGATAATTCTGATCAGTATATATTTTTTCACTAAATGAATCTCTTTAAAACTGAAAATTATATCTTTAATGAAAACACACCATTAATTTTAACATTATATCATCATTTCCAATAACCATCCCATGAAAAATATTTAAAAAAATTAGAGGAGAACAAAAAATGCAGTAAGGGATAAAATATAAATGAAATTTTTAGTCCAATTTAAAAAGTCTAATATCATATACAATTTACCATTATCTTAAAATATATTTGAAAATCTAAAATTAAAAAGTTTCTCTTGAAAAACACATAAATAATTTAACCAATTAAAATCATCAAAACCCAGAGCAATAATTTTAAATGCACAGCAGAAAATGTAATAAGAACAATCATACCTCATTTTAAACACATGTCAAATGTTACTGGATCCCACTAAAATCCATAAGATAAAACTTTTGGTAACTCTCCCCTTTTTTCGGGTAAAACAAGGAACATTAACCTATGTATTAGAGTTATATTTAGGTTTACTATAGCTTAATCTATAACAGTCTCACATAACACTCTCTCAGACACCCAAACATATCATCTACAATATGATAACCAGATACTACATGGGTGAACCCATATTATATGTTTTAACGGGCTCACCCAATGTTATTTGCACTGCCCTATTATATAAGATGTAACGGGCTCACCCAACAATATTTAGGAAACCCAATTGTATATTTCTAAAATACCACATCAAGAATAAAAAAATTTAATTCCTGTAATTTTTTTCAGAAAAAATTTTCTTAAACACTTTTAAACTAGTATGAAATTGACATTTTGAAATCAAAATACCTTTTTGCTTTTAAAACAAAATTGTAATACCATAATACGCTTTTCATTTGAAAAACCATTCTCAATAAAATAAGGTAACTAATTAAATGCAAAACCTACTATCTTGGAATAAATAAAGGAAAATTTAAAATTAAACTAGAATGAAATAATGTTTACTATGGAATAAAATTCCATGTTTTCATGTATGTTAAGAATAGATCATTATTTTTTCACAAAACATTCTATGTAAATCCCATAAAAATTATCACATTGAATCCTATTTATATAAATTAAAACTGAAATAATTTCATCATAAAAATTTTATTTCCATAAAGATACTTTTATATAATCATTTTAAACACATGAAAATGTTAAATAAGAGTTGGAAGGAAATAATAAAAGAAACTTTTTAATGAAAATTAAACTATCATATCAAAAAAGTTTAAATAATAATCCCATGTGGAAATTAAATTTAAAAAATATAAAATCTAGTTGAATATAAATTTTAAGGATATATATTTCAATGGGTATGTACAGAAACATCATGTAGTATTATATTTTTATAACATCAAAATACGAGTCAATGAAAGAAGATTAAGATAATTCTCCCAATCATCAGTCCAACTTGTCACATGTGTCATTGTATTCATGAATAAATAATTATATTTATTATATAATTTTATGATACCTTTTCTAGATTATAATTCGTATTTTCTTACTTAATAAAAAGATACATAAAATTACATAATAAATTAATTTTATGTCTCATGTTTGACCATATACGGTTTATGTCTAAGAAATGACATTTGTAATTCAGAATTGGTAAAATATTTCATTAGATAAACATATCTAAAATAATTTTCATGAAATAATTATGATATTTATTAAAAAATTTCATTTTTAAAACAAATCATGACTAGGTTTTATGAAAAATAAACTAACCTTATGATCAGGGAGATGGTAGGCCATACATATACATGAGTAACGTTTACATTTTTTTAATCATCATTATGGAAGAAAGGTAAGTAAAATGTATCTATTATACATTTATAATAATGTCATAAAAATATGTATTAATTATATATACCTATATATATATATAGAATTCTATTGTTTTGGGGTTGAAAAAAGTAATGCCATCGCATTGAGGAGTAGTTGTCCAGACATTTACAAATGCTGTTATCATTTTTTACGATGTGGGAAAACATCGGAAATAAAATGAAATATTATATTTCTCTATATATTATTAAATCAATAATATAATAATTGGGTAATTTATATCATAGATGGTCCTTATATTTACCATTATTACCTTCCCTATAACGTTCTAGTGAAAATGCATCAAATAGCTTCACGAGGCCGTAGTCCCCCATACACACTAGCAATGTTATCCTATCAGTACGATATGGAATATAAAAAAATGTATATAATATAATGACATCAGATGAATACCAATGTTATAAATATCATATATAAAATTTATATCCAACTTTTTTCCAACCATTAGAAATGGTAATGACAAAATGAATGATATCGGTTCTGGAGGGAGTAGTTCTCTGTACACTTGAATAATGATTTTACAACCCTTTTGATTGATGTGTGTGAAAATATAGGTAATAAAATTAACATAAAATATTTTACTATATTTATTATACTATTTTATTATAAAATAATTTTTAAATAGTAATTTAAGTTATTTGAGAAATAAATAAAACTAAAAATGCACCTTGATGAACATTACTTCATCTTCTTGAATCTTTATTTAATTTGAAACATATGATATACATCAATGGATTTAAACACAATGCAAGGATTTTTTGGATGATATAGGGGGATTCTAAGGATTGATTTATATTGTTTTTGGCCGACCCAATGGTCTTTAGTGGTGTTATGTTGGTATGATAGCGGGAGGCCATTTATAACATGGGCGAGTGGGGATAATGTTATTTTTTGAAAGAGTGAATGAAAAACACATTTTTTTCATTTAACTAGTCCCTAATAATTCATAAAATGAAATTATATAATGGTTATTTTCAAATATATATCAATGTAATATGTTTCAGACAAGTTTTGGCTCGTTTTTATAACTAATATTCTTTGTTTAATCATTAAGTATGATCATTTTTACTTTAATCATTGTGGTTAAATTAATTTTTTTTAAAAAAAATCTGATTATTCAAAAAATATTACACTAGTAGATGTTATAATTTATTATGATTACAAAAAGTAAATAATTTTTAAAAATTTAACCATATAAGTCGGAAAATTCAATTTAATATTAATTTCACTGATGCGATGAGACCACAAGATTTTATGAATATTTTTTTGGAAACAATATTTCTATATTAATTCTATGAATAATAATATTAATTTTAAGAAAAAAATTAATATTTAATGATATATTATCTGTAAATTTAATTTATAACATTCCACATTTTATATAATTTTAATTAATTAAAATGCAGAAACATAATGTATTTTAAAATTTTTCTTAGAAAACCACATCTTTTTACCCAAAAAAACCTTATATTAAAATCCAATATAAAGTGGATTTAAATGTACCAAAGTATTATAAATATACCTAATTAATATCTAGTATATATAAAAAGCTATTGAAAACATAGCTAGACATTTAAATTACATAATTTATAAGAAATAAATTATTTTTTAAATCCTTAATTTCCCTACTCACGGGACAATCAATATTTTTTTGAAAAATCAAAAAAAAATTATTTTAATGTAAATTCTAGGATTTTGATTCAAAAACTGATATTCATATTATCCAATTTAAAATATAAAAATAAATATTATTAGTTTAAAATAAAACATTATCAGAAATGTGTTTTAGTTAAAAAAATTCATTTTTATTAAGAATTATTTAATAAACTTATAACTAATATAACAATCTAATTCATATTCATAAATAATGAAAATTATTTTCTCTATCATTTCCTAGGTTTTACATCCTTAACCCTTTTTATAAATTTATACCCCATAATTTTATTAACATTCTAAATATGTGGGGATATATTTCCCTCAAATAATTTTTAGATTTCAATTTTTCCTCTTCAACCATATGAGGTTTCCATTAATCCTTAACCAGGTAAATGAGCTTACTCAACAAAAACTACTCTATGCTATCATGAAACATAGATTTCTATTAATGATAAGATATATTTTCTTCCAAAAGATCTATTTCGAGGATGAAATCATGAGATGAATCTGGAGAAAAATCTATTAACATTGATATATGAATTACACTATGTACAAAAGAAAAAATCATTATAAAATTCCCTGAGTGGGATAATGATCCAAATTTCTCTAATATTTCTTATTTTCTAATGATCATTAGACATAGTATTCCAATTTTACCAAAACTACGAAGACATTTCTAGGGAAAAACATTGAAACAAACTTGATCACCTGCCTCAAATAAAGTATATTTTCATTGGTTATCCACATAATGTTTCTATATACTATAGGATATCCAAAAATTTATCTAAATCAACTACACAAACACAGATATTTCCTCTACCAACTATGGTCTCATCAGCTTCCATTGTCATACAAAATCTTTAGAAGATGGTGTTCAACCCCACATTCCATATTATTCTTCAAATGGATCCATTTTCACACTATAATGAAAAAAAAAATTATAAGAAAAGTAATACCTAGAAATATGATAACCCTAGCTTCCCTAGTAATTTGTTGAATGAGAAGGAATCATATATTCCAATGTGTAAATTTTCTACTCTATCTACCCATATAGTTTGGAATTAAATGTTCTGATGAAATTTAATTTAGTACCCAATGATTTCTGAAGTGTTTTTAAAAAATCATACATGAACCTAGGATCATGGAATAATACAATGGAGAAGGACACTCCATGTTACCTGAATATTATATTTAGATAAAGTCATAAAGGAAAATTTATAAACATTGTTTCATGAATGCAAATAAAATGCTGAAATTTAGTTAATTTATCCACCATAACCCAAATCTCATTGTTACATCTTGATATCATCAAAATTCACACCCTGAAATCCAACGAAATATCTTCCCATTTCCGCTCTAAAACTATAAATGCTTTAATAATTACCTTTAGTAGTTTTCTTTGTTTTTTAACATGCTGACAAGTAAAATTATTCAAGGTGATGTTATAAATATATCATTTTAATCCATCCAAATTTCAATCCCTCCAAAATTCTATCTACATCTTTTTTCTACCCATATTAGCGGAAAATAGAGAACTATGAGCTTCACTCAATAAGTATTTCTTATACTAGTAATCAAAACACACACATAGAATTTTCCAAATTCAAAAAATAATTTCATTATAAATATTAAAATTAAGAAAACTACCATTATTAAAAGATAACACCTTTTCATGCAATGATTTATTCTCCTTCTAATCTATCTCAATTATTTATGACATAATCAATTATATTTAAACCTAAAACAACATAGAAGATTTCCCTTCATCCACTACTTTTTGTAAAACTATAATATAATAATTAATTAAATGGTCATGTTTAAAATCTAACATGGTTAATGTAATATTCTTTTTTCTCTTCAAAGTATCAACCACATTGTTTTATTTTCTAGTATATTAATGAATCATTCATTCATAATCATTAATTAGTTTTATAAATATGATTTTTCTCATGTTAAATATTGCTAACTGAATATATAATCCTAAATTTGGTGACCTGGATTAAGTTATAATCACGATTGAGTATTTGGAGACTAGGATTAAAAATGAATGAGATGAGAACATATTCAATGATCAGTGCCATAATAAGAACATTATAGAAAAGTGACTTCTTAAACTTGATAGGGTAGTGAAAGAGGATTCCTATGTTTAATGGATTCGTGTAGGAGAAAAAAATTTTCTTATTTCATGCATTAATCCAAGAAATGTCTTAGATTGTGTGTAAAAATATATTGATGGAAAATGGAACCTTCATAAATGATAGTGATGAAGTATGGAGAACTAATGAAGAATTAATAAAATCACTTCTTAAAAGGGAGATAAACTACATGCATGGTGGTTATTTGATGGTCCATACAAACATATTTCATATCATCCTTAATGTGGTTATAGATAGTAATAAACTCCCTTTATAGGAAATCATTGAAAAAAAGAGATTCATGATACTATCATAGAAATGGAACTTGATAGCACCCATAACAGCGATGAATTTCTAGGTTGTTTTTATGTTTTCTTATAAAATCTTGTTATGTCCAAAATTATTGGTGTGGTATAAGATTTTTTATAGGGGCATCTATCCCTAATGTGTTAAATGAAAAAAATATCATTTTGATTAAAAAATTAATAATCCATCCTATTTGAAGAAATATAGGAAAATCATCATATGAAATTTATCCTATAAGGATTTATCCACTATCATAAATGGAAGATTTCATGAACACTAACCAAAATGAATTTATAAATATCATTATTGTTTGGTAAAAGGAAGGACCATCCAAGGTTATATAGGAATGTCCCAGGAGATGATATTTTATTTAGATCAGAAAGTCACTAGGTTATATATTTTAATAAAATTAGACATGGATAAATATTATTTCCACATAAAATGATCTTTGATTCCCAAGGAACATTCTTGCATGGGGTTATAATCTGGGAGTATTGAAAATATATTTAGATGTTTTGACTCATTGTGTTTCTCAGTATCCTTTATGGGAAAAAGTTTTGGTCTTTATGTCTATTAGGTGTCTAATGCAGGAGGACCCTTTATCGCCCAGTCTCTTCATTCTTATTTATGACACCATTCCTCAATAATGGAATTATTTAATGAAATGGTATCCCATTCTTATGTATATTTCAACTCAATGACATTTCCTACAATATGCTTATATAAGACAAAATATTTTTTTGCTAATAGTAGAAAGTGATTGATGGAAGGATTGACCAATATCCTCAATGAATATTTCTTGTGTAGGGACCAACCATTTAATAGTAAGAAGAGAATCCTTTTTTATATATATTTTGTTCTACCATACATAGAGATTCATAGTTTCTATCTTTGGAATCATGTATATATAATTTTCAAGAGAGTATTTGGGTGCACCAAAATACAATATATGACTTCACATTCAAAATTGCAACATATTGGTTGAATGTATAACCTTCTCTATCACAAACTAGAAGATAAGATTTATATTGTTTGGAGGTAGTATAACACTATTTAATAGTGTTCATTCTTTTATTCCCTTACACATGAAGTCTGTTCTTATGGTTCTGAACTACATAATCTAGACAATTAAGAAGATCTTGGATTCATCCACTTGGGATTCTCATTCCGAGGGGAGGCACCATTGGCCATTATGGTAAATAATTTCAAAATAGGTGAGAGATGATGGTATTATTGTTAAGAGTTTTAGAGATAACCTGTATTCAATTCATGTAAAAATACCATGGGAGGTCATTGAGGGTCAACTGTTATAGGGAAGATTCACCAACATCATTCATGGAAGTGTTCTGGGTCCGCAAAATTGGAATTTGATAGTGCTACGGAATTTGGTTCAAAATCAACCTATGATACATACAAAATCATGAAATTGGAAAATTTGAAGGGGTTGATACTAGTGTTTGAAAAAACTATTCGTCACTAATTCAATTGGGTTTCCATGGGTTCCCTACCCCTAATATTAATTTCTAGAAAGTGATAATGAATCCACCAATGATTTCATCTATTTTAGTCAAGAATAAATGAGGAATTTTTAATATAATTATCATGAATATGTACATTGATGAAGGCATCATTTATAGTTCCTCATACGGTTTATTTAAAACTGAAAAATACTATACACTTCCAAAGAATCCAAGAGATTAGAGTATGTGTAGTGACATGTTGTTAACAAAAGGGATCCAAACCAAGTATAGTTTTAATGTTTTGTGTATAATGAATTATTATATTCCCCTTAATGATAATTCTAAAGGTATTTTCATTCATATAGATTCCAGATGCATATATTGTCATGAATCTAAATTACACACTTTCTAGCACTTTTTCATGAAGATCCAAAGGGAGTTTAAGATCTAGCCAGTGTTCAGTAGCTTCATGGGATACTCATCACAAGTCCCTTTGGATAGTAACTTCTTTGAATGTAGGTTTCATTGTGTAGGTATTGAATCTTCTGAGAATAGGACATGAGAGTTTATACATCCCATAAGACGTTTGATAATTTTGAAAGCATGGAATCAGGCTCTAAATGACAAAAGTATCAGATCAAATATGGGCGTACTATTTAAAACCATGTGATTTTTGATTGACTTAGAAATTAATTTTAAGGATAAAGACGACCCCCATCACTATGTTTCCAGATGTATATATGGTTTCATTTAAAATGTTATCGATCCCCTTCTCCAGGACAATGGCTTAGGTGGAATCCACCTAGTAGCGGATTGAAGCTAAATAATGACTTCTCGAGCTGCATGGAATTATGCATGGTAGTGGGTAACTGAAATATACCACATATTCTATAATTCAAGAATTCATGGCCCATTTTAGATGTAGAGAATCTCTTCAGGGTGATGAAAACATGATTCTCACATAGTTTGCGAGGTTCTTTCTAGGTGTATCCAAATTGCTAAGTTGTAAATCGATTATTTTGTTGTCTTGAACTCCCTACATGGGTTATATTCAACACCATTGGAATATACAATCATATTCACAAGTGAAAAGATATTATCAGCACCACCATAGAAATCATGTACATGTTATGTGAAGTGAATAATGGAGTGAATTTACATTCCACAAAGTCCCCTCAGGATTTTCCTATTTCTTATATCTCAAGCATAGGATCCTATCCCCCCAAAGGTGTGAAAGTTATTTGCATTTATTCCATATGGATTTACTATTTCAGGCCATCTTTTCATTGTATATATTATAGTATATCTTCGCCCTTTATAATACTAAAATCAATGATATGATGATTGAATAATCATTCTATCATTGGAAACAATATGTCCGTAGAAAGAATTTTTTTTCTATCAAAATTATGACATTATAAATTTTTTATATAAGTTCATTTCTTTAATTGTTTTAAAAAATAAAAAATGTTATAATACATGGTCTTATTACCATTCTGAGTGTTGAAAAATAATATCAATAAACACAATCACAAACCTATCAAAGAATTCCTGAAAAATTAAATTTATAAGGTTCGTAAATATAACAACTATATTATATAACCCAAACGGCATAAATAAAAACTCATAATTTCAATATCTTGTCCAAAAAAACTTATTCAGAATGTATTCTTTAGTTTAAAATAAAGTTACATCAACCTATGGTCAACATTAGAAAACAATTAGACCAATATAGTTGAAAAAATATCCTCAGTATGAGGAAAATGGTGATTGTTCTTTAAAAGGATGTTATCAAAGACATTTTAATCAAAGTAATTTCTCATAGAACCCTCTTTCATTGGAGAAGAAAAAATTGTAGAATCCTATGTTGATCTGGATAGTCTGATAAAACCATTATCAAATAACTCCTAAATTTGTTTGTCAATTTTAAACATTCTACTTGAGCTATATTATAAGAGGATATATAAATAATATTATCATTAGTTATTAAGGAAATAGTAAATTGTACCACCCATGCTGTAATAACAGTTGGAAAATCAACCCAAAAAACATTCATGTATTCATATACTACTAGAACATCACTAATTTTAATAGTTTATTTATTTTCAACAATATGATCTTAATAACATTCACTGACATATATTATCAATTTCTGTGATTCTTAACTTATTATCAAAGGAAATAAATCATTGAATAAAACTTTCTCTGTACTATAATCTTCCTTATCATGATAGGGTACATGCAAATCCCTACCTAGAATGATATCAAACTATACTATTTCATGTTAAACAAGATATGGTGGAAATACCATCCCACTTATATAAACAAGAATATTATTATAAATATTTGTTTCTATAGTACATACACCTAGAGTTTTCAATAAATGTTCAATAATACATTCAAAAGGTGGAATTCATAATTTACAGGAAAATTTCTCATAAATCAAAAAATGAAAATATCACTAGTCAAACAGGGTATTGGAATAATTGTAATATATATGTAACATAACTACCACCAATTTATTTTGTGGCCCAACATCAACTGTAGTAGTATAAAATGAAATTGATGTAACTTACTGATTTTAATCATGATGACTTCTGTCATGCACATATAACATCAGACACTCACTAGTATAATGAAAAAACTAATTGAAATTAAAACACCTCACTTTTTTATGAATATTATTTATTGCATTATTTAGATGTTCATGACTATATAATTCATAATCACTAGCCCTTTTATAAAACATAAATTACTAAAAACAATTATTATGCCCTGTAAAAAAATCATTAAAAAGTTGTATTCTACATTAGGGTAATTTTAGGGGCTTACCTCCAAACTTTAGAACTTTTTTTCTTCGTTTCTATTAACCTCAACCATTTCATTCTATATTCATCTCATGGGACTTATGTTTCTGGAAAGTCCATATAAAGTTTATCATCATAACAAACTAATTTATTGTAACATTTAAATTCCAATTTGATAATGATCTCAAAAAACATGGTTCATTGCTGAATAAAATATATTAATTAGACTATTACTTTCTGTACAAAGAATGGAACATTCAGAACCAATATAGTGATGTTTTATTCATATTTATTAATAAAATCATTAAATTTATACCTCAATTATAGGAATTCTTTTCCCCATGTGGATTCAAACAACCTTATGGAAATATTTATAATGGAAAATATTCTAAAATGTTTCCCATTCCCTGATATCAACATTATCTTTTTCTCTATTATTATTACCCAATTTCTACCATTTAAGAGCTTCACCTTCAACATGATAAAGTACAAGAGACAAGTTTATGAAGTTATGAACATCACATAACTTAAAATATCATTTTCCTAGAACTAATCCATACTTCAATAATCAAAGCGTTCTATGATCCAGTTAAATAAATGGGATGTTTACCTATGAAATGATCCAGAATAGACATTTTCCTTCATGGTAGATCGGGTTCCTTTCTGAAATGGATACCACCACCATTTATAAATTGCATCCATAGTGTTTTCACTAAAATCAACTATAATTCTCCTATTTCAACCATAAAAAGATTATTATATAGAAGAATACTTTCTTCATGGTTCCATTCCTCTACAAATTCCCTCTTTCCTCCATGAGAAACCAGTCTCAATAGAAATAGTTTATGTGATGAAACATGGTAATCATTAAATTCTATGACATTTTAACTTAAACAGAATGTATAATTATTATAAGGAAAATTATTAAAATTATCACAATTTCTAACATTATCAAAACATTATTTTGATACAAACTACACAGCCCCAATTATTTTAATTAATTAATACTGGGTTTGAATAATTACATTTTTTCACATTGTGGATCTTTTCATTTTGGGGGATTTAGAGAATTTGACCATATGTCATAAATTACAACACAATATAATGAAAAGTTGACATTTTTTATTAGTATACGCATTTTCACTATATAACAATAATTAAAATAACAAATTATTTCACTAATGAAAAATCTAAAAAAAAGTAATATGTCAACATCATTTACCTTATCCATTTTTGAAAAACATTTAAAAACATTGTATGTGAAAGTAATCTTAGTAAGGAATATAAATGAATGGAAATCATGATTCTAGTTAAAACATTAAAAATCATATAATTATAACCTTTATCATAAAAATTATTTGATCATATAAAATAAAAAATTTTATTATAAAAAACACACTATCATTTTACTAAAAAAACATTAAAACCCATAACAAGAAGTTAAAAACCATTATTGGAAACTTAGATCATAAAATTTATAACTAGTTGTATACCCATTTAATAAGTAATTAGAACGAAGTTAAATACAATGTAGACACCCTTTAGAAAGACCCTCTTTCTTGACTTTTAATACTAGGAACATTGACCAGTGTATTGGAGTGATAACTAGAAAAAACAAGCATTTAAGATATAATGGGATCAATGAATTCTATCAGGGATTCCCCATTGTATAAGATGTAATTGTCTCATCTAGTTATATCTTGGTGGCCCCGTCATAAAATTTGTAATGGGCTCACCTAGTGCTATCTTGACCACTTCATCATATAAGCTATAACATTCTTACCCAACACTATATCGGAAACCCCATCACATAATACAAAAGTAAGCTGTTATGAATAAATTTTTTTTATGTCTTTAATTGTTCATTATAAAACATTTTAAAAACACTTTTAAACTCCAATGAAAATGAATTTTCAAGAAAAATACCATTTTATTGGTAAAAACCATTTCCAATACCATATTACCCTTTTTTATTGATAACCTATTCTCAATACTGAATTACCTTAAAAAAGTGGAAAATGGATTTTAATAAATAATGAAAACATTAAAAGTATGCTGGAATCAAATAGTGGTTATAATGGTAGATAGTTTATTATTTCCATGTACATTGGGTATTTAACCTTCTTGTTTTGTTTTATCAAAATGATCCATTTGAAACAAATTAAAAGATTCCTTTTTAAACCCATTTTAAATAAAGTAAAATTTGAATAAATTTTTTGTATAAATATTTATTTTCCATATAAAAACATTTATAAAATCATTTTAATGACATGTTAATGGAAATTTATGGTTTGGAAGGAAATAATAAAAGTAAATTTTGTTTAATGAAATTTCTCTTATCCCATTAGAAATATCTAAATCCAAATACTCATGAAAGAAATTGAATAAAAAAGGGAAAATAAGTACCAAATAATATAATGATTAATGATATAACATGTCAATGTGGATGTATATAATCATTATCGAAGAGTATATGTTTATAACATCAAAATATTCCCTAATACAAGTATTGGAGACAATGTCCATTACCTTGAGTATGTCTTATCAAGTCTGTCATTACCTTTAGAAATAATAATCATCTATTAAGTATTTAATTTAATGATTACCCTTTTCAACTATTTTATTAATTTTATTTCACTTATTAACATGATATATACAATTACATAATTATGTAGTTTTAAGTGTGTTGTTTTGAACATATTTTGTTAATGTGTCAAAAACAGCATTTGATGGTCAACTATGGTATAAGAGTTCATTAAATAAACATATTACTAATAATAATGTTGAAAAAATTATCATATCTATAAATAAATGGTACTTTTAAATAATGAATGTTTGTTATGAAAAATGATATAATGATATGATCATGGATACAATTGGTCGTGCATACGCATGAGTTAGGTTTCCCTTTTTCAATGTCCATTATGGAAATAAGGTAAGTAAAACATATATTTCCAAGATGATTATAATATAATAAATAAAAATATATTTAATTATATATACTTATATATATATTTATTTTTTTGTGGGGAAGAAAAAAGTAATTCCATCCATATGAGGAAGCGATAGTCCAGATATCCACGAATGACGATAATAATTTTTCAGTGTGTGAAAAGGTAAATAATAAAATGGTATATTATATTTAAAAAATGAAAATTATTAAATTAATATCCAAATTATTTATTGTATATCATATATGGTAATTATTATTATCCTTACTAAATTCCATGCTAAATTTTAGTGAAAATAGTTCACATCTTTTCATGAGGCAGTTGTCCTCTGTACACCTGAGCGACTTTATCTTATCCCATACTATATGAAAGGAAACAAAATATAGATGATATATTCAATCAAGAGGTATAAGTTTGGTATAAATATTTTATATAATATTTAGTTCCATCATTATTCCCATCCATGAGAGGTGGTAATGGAAAAACAAATGACATAGGTTCGTGAGTCTGTAGTCCTCCAAACACAAGAATGGTGATTTCATAACCCATTTGATGAAAGTGTAAATGTATTTAGGTCATATAAATAACGTAAAAAGCATATTTATATTAATGATATTTATATTATTATATAATAATGTTATAATAATATTTTAATGGTTTGGTTAATTATGTGAAACAAAAAACACACGTCAATGAACATTAAATCTTGACCGCATAAATCCAATTGGTTTGCACCAGAGGATTTAAATTGTAGGATTTATGACTATTGTAAGGATTATAGGATGAGAGTATGGATATAGGGAAGTTATATGGATGGCTTTGGTCTAGATTACGATCTTGAGTGGTGTGTAGATATGTAGAGGGGGTCTATTTATAAGTGGGGTGAGTGGTTAACTTTTATGTTATTGAAATAGTGAATATAAAAAAGTTTTTTTTTCTACTAAAGAGTACCCAATAATGAAATAAAATAGATCTTAGATGACATGAATTAAATTTATGGCTAGAAAAATGTTTTGGTACTTGTTTGGGTCGTTTTTAGATATGATATTCTATGTTTAACCCTTATGTAAGATCATTTTAACCTCAAAAATTTTGATTTATTGTAATTGTAAACAATAATAACATAAGTAAGATATTAAATTTACCTTATTTAAAATTATAAATTTTAAATATTCAATAAAATGAATCAAATTTTCAAAATTAAAATCTTAAAAGTGTCAAAATTTAATTATATATAAATCATGATGACATGACAAGGTAACATGTTTTTAGGAAGAGTGTTTTCATAGAAAACATTGATTCTATATTAAATATATGACTAATAATAATAATTATATCAAACACAATTAATATTTAATTATATATAATATATAATATTGTTTTATAACATTCCTCATTGGGAATAAATATAATTAATTAAAATGGAGAAACATTAATCATTTTAAAATAGTTTTTCAACAAATATGTCTTTAAAAACAAAAAGTAATAATATATTAGGAACCAATATAAAACTGATAAAAAATTAATTAATTAGAAAAAATATAACTTTAAAAATAAATTGGTTATTTAAATATACTCAAGAAAATTTTAAACTTTTGACGAACTTAATTTATTAAAAATTAATGAATTTTTTATAACAAAGATGAGTATTTTTAACTGTTTCATGAAAAATAATTTATTTCCAAAAAAATTAAAAACAACACCAAAATAAAATTTTAAAATGATGATTCCAAAAATATATAATCATTTTATTCAACTAAATAAATAAAATTTGAAATTTTTCTTTTAAATAAAACCATAAAATGTGTTTTTATACCAATATCCTTTTCAATTAAAAATTATTTAATATTTTTATAACTAATATAACTATCTAATTCATATTAATAAATAAGAAAATTATTTATTCTTTTATTTCATGGGGTTCTTCATTGAAACTTATTATATGATATCTATAATGATGGTTAATCTTAAAATATTATTGAGTTATGAAGAGTTAACCAAAAACTCTTCAATATGGGATAAAGTATACTTGTGTGTGATTGTGATCTTGTTCATCTCTTGATAACCAGTGTAAAGTTACATTTATCCATATTTATTTTATAATAAAATACAATGTTCCTGACAATATGACCCAATTTTTTAAATGAGTCCATTTTCAATGTTCTCATGGAGTTTCTTCCTCAATTCTTATAACTCAATATGTTCCATTCAATAGGGATTATTTAAAATAGGTGTGTAATAAGGTATGAGTCCTACTGAGAACTCAACATCGCATTTTGGTGGAATACTATTATAATATTATAGAATGACATCAAAAAACACCCCCACAATAGGAATACCATTGATGGTGATATTTTCCAAAATATCTATGTTACACTCATGTTTTGAATGGGAATCCAGACCCACACAATAGATGTGATTTCTATATGAGGTTCCTATCTATTTTATAATTGAAAGAATATCATAGGTTGGATTGAAATATCATATATTACCTCCCTTTATTGTAAATTAGTGTGTTATTTATGTATTTATGTCCAATAAATTTCTAAGATAACATTAAATTTAACTAATGAAAGAATAATGATATTTAATGAAATCACATTCCTACAAACTTCATCTGGATATGAATCATGAACATGAGATTATATCATCATACCATTCAGTTTTCCACTTTTAATTAAGAATTTAATCATTTTGGTTGAATCTTGACCCATTATGAAATTCTTAAAATATAAAAGACTTATTAAATCTAGAGTCAAAAAATATATTAGCAATTTGAGAGTCAATGGTAAGTGTACCATTCTACATGTCATTATCATGAAATCATTAAAAATAGCAATCTCAAAATATTTAACCTGGAATATTATATTAATAGGGTTTCATCATCGATCATCATCATTAAAAATTATATTTAAGAACATTTCAGTATAGATCTCAAACTCATTGTGTGTGCAAAAATGTTGCGTGGGAGGTTTATTATTTTTGGGATTTATCTGTATTAAAATAATTAACTAACATCATCCAATTACATTTCCATTCAGGAACATGATGAAATTTTTTAACACTAATAAAATATTTATTATTCCCCTTAATAAAATTTCATCCAGGAATCCATAATTGATTATAGAATTAAGGAAAACTCATATTCTTGTCTATACTTTTTTTTGTGTTTCCTTTGAATTCTATAATTCATTCATATAAAAACCATGATATTTCTAGGTATATAAAATCTACATTACCACTTTGATAACACCTTAAGTGATATATTCATAGATAATAAAGTCATTTATGTCTAACACCCATTAATGAATTGGTTTGAAGAACTTGAAAATTGATCAACCTTATTTTCAGGATGGATGATAATTTGAGAAATATACGTTTAATGTCTTGTAAAACATTCCTAATAGTTAGAAATATATACATCATGATTCTGTTTTAGTTGAAGGACTACCTTATCTATTTTTATATGAATAATAAAATTAATATACTCATTAAAAAATATCTTATTCTCACCCCACTTCAAGTAATTTATCTTTTCCGGTTGCCTCATATTATTGACAAGAGTCCACCATTAATCCGATTCTCCTTCTATATGATAGACTACCAAAAACGAAATCTTCATTTTCTAAATATTGGTGAATGGTTAATATAATTCATTAGAAATAATCCATTTCTCATAAAACATCTGGACTAGTAGGACCACTATAATAATTTAGATCCTTCCTCAGGAAGGAATCAATATAATTTTTTCCCCTCAATTGATTTCATGGATGTCAATTTCATTAATAACTTTACATTTTTATTTGAGAACCATAATAAGTATTTTTTATTCCCCAATAACCTTTTTCCATCCAAGTTTTATACTCAATGAAGTTTATTTTTCATTTAACAATAACACATTACCTTCATTGTACCTTCATTGACATAATGTAATAATCATTTTGTGCAACAATAACCATTGTGGGAAAACACATAGTCATGAAAAATAATTTATAGGATGTCTAAATGAAGACATATTATGTTAAATATATTAAAACATATATTTATTCTAGGACATCCAATGTCATCTACTATTCAAATAATGCATGACGGGTTGTAAGTGAAATGTCAATTAACTAAATATTATCCACATGGAGTGGAATCCCAGGTGTGTTGTAAGGCAATATTTCATATAAGAGGTAATGATTGGTGAATCATGACATGAAATTCTAAGAATTATTACCCCTACGTAAATTTATAAAAGAACCAAATCCAATTTTAGAATCCATACATTTATTTTTTCTAGTTAAAAAATAGACCATTTACATAATAACATATGATGGTCTATGATTAAGAAGATTATCTATTGGGTTATCTATAAAGTTTTCTCATCAAAGGTTCCAAAGGTTGACTAAATAGTGATATGATACATACTGAAATGAACCAAAATAGTCATATGTTAATAATAAATCATAATAAATGAATAATCATAATATAAAATAACGTTCCCCATGTGAATCATTTACCTACAGTGCCTTAAGAAACATGTACAAATAAAAAACAGTCGATAAGTGAGGTACACCATATCTTATGTGTGGTACACTATATCCTAATATGTTTCTTACATCAATAAACCTTAAATAAAAGAGGTAGGATGGCGGGTCGGGAATTTCTCTCTCCCAGCGTTGCGGCGGATTAGGGTTTCTAATGGCATCTGATATGCCTGCGGTGGATTCTCTCTTCCCATGTGGTCGATTCTATAGCTACCAATGTCGATCTATGGAGGCGACCGGCGTAGCCACGACTGTGTATAGAGAGATGGCGAACGATGCCGTCGGCGCAAGGAGTCCTGCAGGTATGGTGTCCGATGCTGTCAACGTGAGCAGTCCGATTACGGTGGTGGGGGTCAGTTCGAGTGGCTCAAATATAGCGGTGGTTCCTGGTGCGGGCGCGAGAAATATGGCTATTTTAGCGACAATGAATGGAATACACACTCTGGCTAATGGAATTTTGGATCCATGCATTGTTGTTGTTGGTAATGTTGCCGCAGAGGTGACTCGGCCACTTGTTTTTGTTCAGGGGGTGAAGAATTTGGAAAATATGAAGACTTGTAAATCTAAATTTGACACTCTCATGAGCCGGTATTTTTCACATGTTAAGGATGATGCTCTAGAGAGAATGGTCAAAAAAGGGGATACTTATCATGTGACTACAAACCGAGAAGCTTCTCTCAACAGATTTAAAATCTGTGAACATTATATAATTGCTAGGCTTGTTCTTCCCATTGGAGGAATGTATTGGAAAGTTGGTGATTTAGTTCAGAAGCATATTCTATATGGGTCTTTTTTGTTTGGAGATGCATTCCTCTTGGTCTAGGATTTTATCACATCATTTTCCTATCAGAGGCTCTAAAGAGGAGAGCGTGGGGTTTTGGATCAATAAACTTGAAGCCTGGTATGCTATATTTTCAAGAGTGGGAATTCCGTTTTAATCCCTTTTCCACTAAAAATGATATAGCTCAAGTATGGATCAAAATAATTGACCTTAATTGGATTTTATGGCATCCTAAAATTTTATTTGATATTGCATCTGCCCTGGGAATTCCTATTAAAATGGATAGGAACACTGTGGTTTCCAAATTTGGACATTATGCTAGGATACTGGTGGAGGTTGACTTGAGTTCTTGCATGATTCATAATGTAGTTTTTTCAGCACTTGATGATGAAATTCCATTGAAAGTGGAAAAGAACAACTTCCGGAATTTTTCGGAGTGTCAGATTATTGTTCATTCCAATGATAAATGTCACAAGAATGTGGTTTGCTCTTTTTGTTGTTCAAAAGGGCATCATGAAGCCTCTTGTATGAATAAAGTGAGGATGCAACAAAGTAATGTGGACCCACTTCGTGATAGACAATCCACTTTTGACAGAGGAGATATGCAGGCTAGAGATGATTCAACACATTTGACCAAGGGTTTGCCACCGGAGATTCATTGGTCAGGGGATGGAGTGAGGGATCAAACAGATGAGGATGGACTTATACCAGGTTTTACATTGGAAGAAGGGCAGTAAAATCCGAGTGCTGAAGGGAATCATTCACGGATTCAAGAGGAAACTAACAAATTAAGGGATACTCATGGCATCCATGGAAGGTGGGAGGATATCAGGGATGGTTCCCCAAATAAACCATTCTATAATCAGGTGTTGTCTAAAGGGAAAAAATTTGTTATGGATAATAATGGTTTTCAAACAGTTCCTCCTAGAAAAGTGAGATGTAGGAAAGACTGTTCCTATCTAAAACCAACTATGGTTACGAGGTCCCATGGTCCCTTATAATCCGATTATAAATGGTATGGTTATTATGATGATACTTATGAGTTTGATTATGATATTTGATCTACTTTGGTGTCTATTGGCATGAGGGCAGGATGCTTGTATGACCACATCCATCCATTTTTTGTAATTTCTTTGTTTTTCAATAAAAGGGCTCTTCCTAAACCATCTAAAAAAATAATCCTTATATAAATTATCATACATGAAAAATTTCTTCATAACCTATGGTAGAAAATTCAATAAATATTGATCACATATGCTTAGTATGGATAAACAAGGGAGATACCAATGATCACATAAAAAAACAAAACCATAATAGTATGAGAACAATATTTAAATATTTTAAAACCATAACCTTCATATAATATATCATTAAAAATTCATGGAATAAATTATATATGTTCCTAAGACATGAATAATGAAATAAACTATTTGAATTATCCATGATATCATAAAATTGGCATAATACATACATCTTTGGAAGGCACATAAGCATATAAAATATTATATGAAGGATATCTACAATGACATTCATAAACTTTTGGGATTTGGAAAATCACCCACGTATCAATATTGGGATTGGGGTACCCTCTTCTGAACAATATTTTAGGATTCAGATAACTACTCGTGTACCCTCCTTCAGACATTGGAAAACATCATGTGTACCATTTGAGTTTATGTAACACTCATCATTACCTAATTTAATGGAGGGAGACATAAAACCCAACCATAATAGAAACCCTACATTTATGTCCAACAATATCATAAGACATTCATCATATTAAAACCAATGAAAATAAACTTGTTTAAAAAATGGTTCATTTAATTATAAATCATCAAAAATTAATAATTTTCATGAACAATTCATTATTTCGTCACATAATATTTTATAAAAAAGGAAAATCATTCATAAATAACTATTCATTGTCAACATAAACCATATATCAAAATAAAAAATATTCTAAAATTAGATCATATCCACAATAGAGCTTCAATAACATCAAAGGATATCATCTTAAATAGAAAGTGATTTTGAAAGGTCATATGAAACATTTGTTCTGGAAAATGATCTTTCAATGTTGAAATAACTTATTTAAAATATAAAAATAGTTTTAATTTTATATTACTTTTTTATTCACAATATCATTTTAAACTTTTAAATGATTATTCAAATAATTTAGTGTTCTCAACTCTTGAAAATTATATTCTTGTGGTGTGTGTTAAAATAATAATTCCTTTCACATTTTTGTTAAAAGTCAAAATAACCTCATTTAAAAAATGAAAAAAAGATTCCATTACAACCATTTTGTGAAAATGTAAAATGTGGGTAATAATTTAATTAAGAAACCATTGTAAAATATTAAAAAATTGATTTATAATATTTTTTACACATGAATATTAATGAAAAAGGACATATGACAGAAGAGAGAAATGAAGTATATATTTTTCCTAAAAAATTTATAAATAAGATTACAACACATAAAGAGAAGAAAATTAATGAAAAATATTTATTTTAATGGAATAAACATGGGATAATAAAATTCATTTGATTCTTATATATTAGTCATAATATTTTATAATACTGAATATAATCATGAAAAATCTCGATAAATAATGATATCGAATCATAAAACAATTATCACATTATTAGATTTTGAATAATAATAAATAAGAATGAAATAATATTATATGGATTTTCATATCCGAAACTTTCATGAGAATAATATTAAAATAGATTCATGGTCAATAAATATACAACAAAAAATAAACATGTGGTGAATATGGCTTGTGTCCTACATAAATAAATGTGAGACATAAATCCCTTCCCTTACATATGAAATTATTTCATACATGTTTAAAACTCATAAATAATAAATATAGATTTATTTTACATATAATTAATAATAAAAATCATATGTATCATACCATATATTGTTTACTTATGATTCATTATAACGGTTCAATTAACAATTCCTTGTTAAAATCACATTTTAGGAAGTAACTTCTTCATTTTTCACTTATGTTTGGATTGTATCTTAGGTCCTTTCATTATGGTCACTGTTAAATCATATCAATTATTTTAAAAATAATAATAATATAACATATATTAAATGAATAATAATTTGGAATAATCTATTAAATTTTATAAATAGAAAATGAATTATATCATTCATGGAGAGGGAAAGACATACGTACGCATGAACATTGTTTCCATTTTCTCTACCAATGAAATAAAATTGATTTAAATACTATATAAAATGTAAAACATCAATTGTATGTCATATATATGATATATATTCATTAAATATACTCTTATTACCTTATATGTAAAGTTTACCTGAAATATGAGTCACATTGCTTCATGAGGCGGTAGTCTACTGTGAACATGAGCGACTTTATCGTTTCCCCATAGAATAGAATATAAGAAGATATAAGTGATATTATAAATCTATAAGTATAATAATATAATATATATTATAAATAATAATTAAATACCTCATTTTATATAGCTCTGAGGGGCGGTGAGGGAAATTAGAATACATCAGTTCATGATGAGGTGGTCCATCGTGCAGACGATAGACAATTTCATTTCCCATTGGATAGAAGATGATATATATTTATGTAATTAAATTTTCTTATTAGCATATTAGTATATAGTATATAATTCTTTTATTATATATTCATAGTTGAAGAATTCTTTACTGAGTTAGATATAGAATTAAAATGAAATTACAAGTTTATGAATTTTTCCACTTATTCAAAGAAAATATTATAGTTTATAACTGATGAATTATTAGGAGGGTTCAGTAGTAATAATAAGGTCTATACGATGTATTTATTGATGTAATTAATAGATCTAGGATGGTTCTTAATGTTAAATATATTTCTAGATGTTTGTAGAGGAGGGTAGAGGGTGTGACCTTATATAATTTAGGGATAGGGTAGACATGGAATTTTTTAAAAAGCATATTGTGTACCCACAAATTTAACTCCCGATAAATTTTTTTCCCTTAACAATAATAAATGATTTTTAAAAATTTTAATATTATTTTAGAATAATAATTATGGTAACCTTATTTGAAAATATTAATTATTTATACTAAAAATAATAAATAATTTTTTCCAATTTCCATTCATAGAATATTCAAAATTTAGTTTAATGTAAACCTACTTATGTGTTTAAAAATCATCTTTAGAAAATGAAAATCTTCAAAACTTTAAAAAACAATTAATCCAAAATTCCATATAAAATTTATTTCGATGATCTATTTTGGATTAATTATAATATAACTAAGTTAATTAAACACTTTGAACTTTTTTTAATGAAAATTTTTTCCATATAAATTCATTAAATCAAAAGGTAGTATTCAATAAAAACCATTATTTTTTACTATTCATCGAAAACATAATCTTTTAAGAAAAACATAAAAAATGTGAAAACATAATTTTGTCATATTTATTAGAAAAATTATGTTCATTTTATAAATATAATTTTTAAAGATATAATTTTTTTTTATTATTTTACAAAAATCAATTGAAATCATTTTTTTGAGAAAAAATTATTTTTCTAAAGAATATAAATAGTTTTCTAAAAATTGATCAATTTTTATCAATATGATATATTTATTTAAAAATATTATAATAAATATTTAACAATTTTTTATTAATATTCAAAATTTCATATTTAATATCAAAGTAATAACGATGGTTTTGATCTAACAATATTAAAAGATTTTACAGGTTCATTAAATCAATGTGTTGTGTGTAATGCAAGCTTTCAAATAAATTAATTTTTTTTCGAAATAAAGCATGAAATAATTAGGGTGTTATAATTAACTTATAATTTCCCTACTTTTGGTTGGATTTTGTGGCCTATTTTATTCATTTTATTGTGGTTTGGATCATTAATTTTGGTTGTATCCAAACTCCTTTCACTTGAAGCATTATAATATATGAAGGTAATTTGTTTAGGATTTGTTAAAAATTATCATATTTATTATATATTATCTTTAATTAAATTGTTTTGTGT